>CM040118.1:351558498-356742028 GCA_022559845.1 Amorphophallus konjac
ACATTGCATTGTTTGTGCCTCACTCTAAGTCTGTACATTGCTTCACTGCATGCTACAAGTCTGCACATCGTTTGCACAGTACAACAAAGTCTATACATTCTGTTGCATTGTTCAGCAAGTTTATATAGCGTCTTGTGCATGCAGCATAGAAAGTCTGTGCATTTGTTGACAGACTCATGCATAAACACTAAGACAAGTCTGTACATTCGTTGACAGCTTGTCTGAACATCTCATGCATTCAATGTGCATACTTTCATTCTGTTTGTACATCTCTCTTCAAGATGAAGTCTGTACAATCCTTTTCAAGCTGTTCAAGTCTATACACTCTTGTGTGTCTGCATTGCATTCACTTTCTATACACAGCCTGTGTCTGCATCAGTTCATAAGTCTATACATTGTCTTCTGTACAAACACTAAGTCTACACATTGTAGCATGCACGATCAAACAAGTCTGTACACACTTCAGCACTCAAAGGCTGAACACTCTTCAGCAAGTCTGTACACTCTTCAGCACTCAAAGGTTGAATGTTTTTCAAGCTAAAGTCTGTACACTCCTTATTTCTAAGTCTATACATTCTATCCTTCACACTAAGTCTGTACACGGTGGTCTTCAGTTACCCAGCAAGTCTGTACATCCTTCTGATTATTTTCTTATGACTGTGTGACAGGTACTGTTCGTGAAGCCTATGAAGGGCACGTGATCCGAGGTTGGCACCTGGCACATGATCCAAGGACAACGCCCTAATTGCTGCTGCTATAAATACGAAGCCTCCTCCATCTGGAGAAGACTGATCGTGAAAAAAAGAGAAGCAGATAGAGAAAGAGAGTGATCGAGATAGAAGGAAAGAGCTGCAGAGAGGCAGAGAGGCAGTGAGCAGAAGAAGAAGAAAGAAGAAAGAAGAAGAGTGAGCCAGAGAGCAGAAGAGAGATCGAGAGATCCAGCTTAAGAAGAAAAAGAGAAAAGAGAGCTTGTAGGAAGAGAGAGGCAGAGAGTCAAAGAGGAAGAGAAGAAGAAGATTTCGTTCTTCTGGCATTTGGATCAAATCCATACCAGATTGCTCCTTGGCGAGCTACATCTTTGTGGTCTACATTTCCAGCTTTCTGATTGCTGTATTTTTCCTTTCTTGTCTTTGTTTACATTTCCATTGTGTTTCTTCCGATTCTCTAGTGAGGTCGGTGGTCCTCCTGTGGTATCAGGAGAAGGGAGACTTGGAGTCTCCGGGTTGCTAGTGACTGGTGTTACTAGTGGTTTCCCTCTGGGTTTCAGAGGAAGAGAGACTTGGGTCTCTGGGTTCCCCTCCGGTTTGGAGGAAGGGAGGATTGGTCCTCCAGTTGCAAGCGGCTGGGTGTCGCTTGTGGGTTCCCTCCTAGGTGGAGGAAGAGAGACGTCAGTCTCTTGTTTGCTAGTGACTGTGTGTCACTAGTGGTTCCCTCCAGTTGGGAGGAAGAGGGGCGACTGTTCCCCTGGTCAAGCTGTTTGGCAGCAATTGTTGCAGACTGAGTCTGCTGTTCTAGCCTTGCTAGTGGAAGCCTCACTCCGGTTTGGAGTGAGGGGTGGACGTAGGTCTGTGGACCGAACCACATAAAAAATCCTGGTGTTCACTTGTGGTTTGATTTCCTTATGTGTTCTTTTCATTGCTGCGCTCATTAGATGCTTCCTTAGGATCGTGTGAGGGTTAATAGAATAGTTGTCTTGCTTTGATCCTTCTAAGTATTCTCATTATATTTCTGCAACAGTCTTTAATTCCGCATATCTGAGCTTTAGAGTTTTAATTAGGCAATATTTGAAGAGGGATACATTCACCCCCCCTCTGTATCCGGGCCTTGCACCCTATCAATTGGTATCAGAGCGGGTGTCTGCATAAAAGGTCCAGCGACCTGCAGATCCGATCCTGTAGTCTTCAGTGCTATCTTGCTTTTGTGCATCATTATTCCTGTTGCATTCATTTGATCTGTTTCCATGGGTGATCCACCGGTTTTCAACGGCTCTAATTTTAATGTGTGGTTTGCCAATCTACGCAACTATGCTATATCAGTTAATCTTGATCTGTGGAAGTTAATTTCACATGGTCCTCACAGATTACCAAAGAAAGTGTCCAAATGGACCGACAGTCACAGATCAAAGGATGGAGAAAATCAGAAAGCCCGGAATCTGATGAAAGCAGCTACTGACAAAGCCTTACATTCTTGCTTTCATGATTACAGGTCCGCTAAAGACATCCTGGATAAGCTGGAGCTAGCTCACAGGATGAATGAGGACAGCTGCATGATGGCTGACAAGAGCAACCATAGCAGTGATCAAGATGAATTCGAAGATGCTGAAGAGGTAATCAATCCTTTCTCTAGTTACACTTTAGATGACTGGGAAGATGCCTATGCCAATCTGTTACACTCCCATGAAAAACTGAGGAAGAAGAATAAAAGTCTGATAAAGAAGCTAACAAATCTAGGGGATCCTATTTCTGGAGGTGAAAATCTTGAAAATCCTGAAATTCTAAAAACTGAAAATGAAATATTCAGAAGACAATTGTCGAAACTAGATGAAATCAAGTCTGCACTTGATCATGTCAAATCTGAAAACGGAAAACTCAGAAAACAATGTCAGGAATCTGAACAAAGATTAGTCAATCTTGAAAGTGAAAACAGATTGATAAATGAAAAGTTTGAGACTATTAGTGCTGTGAATTTAAAGTTTCAGAAAAACCTTGAAAACTATGAACCAGAAAACAAGAGTTTCCTAACTGATGTATTGTTTGATGATGAAAAACTTCAAGAGGAGAACACTAGTTTGAAGGTAGAAACTGAGAAATTGAGAAAGGAAAATGAGGAGTTAAAGCTGTTGAACACCATCATGTCAGAGAGATTGCTGACATTTGAAAAAGGTAAATGTGTGGTGTCTGATAATTCAGAAGAAGTGGAAAAGCTCAAACTGAAACAAGAAATTGAAACCCTTAAAAATTTGAATGATGTGATGCATCAACAAATTCTGGTCTGTGAAGAAGATATAGTCAACTATGAACATCAGATCTCTTCCCTTCAATCTGAAATAAATGATCTGAACAATTCTTTGTCAAAATTCGTAGGTGGGCAGAAAAACCTAGACAAGCTACTAGGTGTAAAAATCAATCCTAGGAAGGAAGGGCTGGGCTACTATAATGTTAACAAGAAAGAGCTTCAGAGCAAGTTGATGAATTCATTTGTAAAAGCTTCAAGTGTAGCTACCACCTCAAAAGATAAACAGCCCACTGTTTAGAAAATGCAGAAACAAACTGACATTCAAAAACAAAATAAAAATCATAAAACATCATAAATTCAAAGGAACAATCTGCATGCTAAAAACTCATCAGATAAATGCCATATTTTAAAGAAATCAAATGGCTCCTGTCATTATTGTGGTAAGCATGGACACTTTATGAGTAACTGTTTTGTGATGAAACAAGATGACAAAAAGCATGCTAGAAAACCTGTGTCTGGTCAGAAAAAGGGTAATATGAATGTTAAAGAATTTCATGCTAGAAATCATACTTTTCAAAATAAGAAAATTTATTGCTTCAATTGTGGCAAGATGGGCCACATTGCAGCTCATTACTGGCATGTTAAGGGGAAGAAATTTCATTCTGAGTTTGTTAATTTCCATGACAACAAAAATGTTTTTGAAAAGAAAAAATTTGGTTTCAAGAGAAAGCTCATTGGGTGCTTCGAATGTGGGAAGCATGGCCATACAGTCAAGGACTGTTGGCATGCCCAAGGAAGCCATGTTAATGACAAATCCTCTAAATTCTCTGCCAAAAGACCTGCGAAATTTTCATGCTATAACTGTGGTAAGTCAGGTCACAAGTCTGTTAACTGCTGGTTAATTGGAAATAGGAGACATAATGTTCATGTAAACAACAGACAATCTCATGCTCATGCACATAGGCCTTATGTTTCTGTTAATGTGCATCATAATAAAGTTGAAAAATCTGTTGGTACATGTAGATATTGTGGAAAATATGGACATTCTATGGATCTTTGTTCTCTGATGAAATTTGATGATCATCTTGCTAAAAGACTGTTCAGAACACCATCTTGTGGTGTTAGTGGTAAACCAGGACCCAAGGTTTCTTGGGTACCTGTTACATCAAAATGATGTGTCTGCTACAGGTATGCCTTGGGAGCTGAAGAATAAAGAGGGGTAATAAATCAAGGCATTCAAGAATGAAAACCCCAGTTCTACATTTTCCAGGTCTGTCATGTTAAATTCCTGTCATTCAAAATTTGCTATCTCTAATTACTGCATAGCATGTTAAATCTGTGTTTGTATGTTCACTCATCATTTGAATTGTCAAATTTGAATTTTCTGAACTCTCCTCATCTGAAGTCTATGTTTTGCACTCAACTCTGTTGATGGACATTACCTGATTAAGAATTCTCTGCAAGCATCTAAATTTCACATGATTTGCGTTTTAATGATTGTCTGAATTTGCATATATAGCCATAAAAAAAAATCTGATGCACTATCATGCATGACCACTATGGTATATTAAATGGTAAGCTACCAAAAGGCAGGTGAAATCTGTCTGGAGGTTCTTACTATGTGTGAGATGGTCTTAAGACCAAGTCCTCCGCCTAGTACCATGGGTCATTTCACTTAATAGGGCAGTCTGAATGAGCATGAGTCACATAGTCATATGTTCAGTCTTCATGGCAAACATTGCATGTTTTTGCATACATATAGTTAATTGCATTGGATTTATTTTGAAAATTTTAAAAACAAGTGTTTTTCTGTGCATATAGATAGGGGGAGCAAAATGCCTTTGTCTAGTCAACCGAAGCTCTCTAATTCAGATTGTTGTGTCTGGTCTTCAGTGTTTTTAGTTAGGGGGAGTCAATGCATTGCATATCTCTTATTTTGAAAATAAAAAAAGAGGAGGAAGTGACTCACTGCATATAGTCAGGGGGAGCATGCTTAATCTTTTCAGTTGTGTCTTTGTCTGAACTCTTCCTGTCCATCTATCTGATTCATCTTGTCATATTTGTAGTGTCAGTGATTCCATCATCAAATGATCTCTCTTGACTGCTTCTGAAGTTTTCATAATCTGAATTTATATCTTATTGGATCTGTCTGTCTCTCCTAAATCTGCTGAAGGAGAGCTTCACCTCTACCCAGTCAACTCTGAACTACTTTGCTCAAGAGCAGATTCTTTGCTGCAATTTTTCAGAATCCATGCTGTTTGTTGAAATTTCAGTCAGCTTACTTGAATTAATGAGCCGAGATATGAAGTAAACCTTCAGCCTGAATACTACTTCATAAAAGTTAAAACATCTTTAATGAGGAACCTTCCATTATACATGCTTAAGAACATTTGTTAACTGGAATTGGTTTAAGTCTTATGTACTCTTGTTTGGACTCAAAGAACTTGAAAATATCTGATTCAACCTCTTAATAAACTTTAACTATTTGCTTCATGTAAATTCATGTAAGACTATCTGAAATCTGAAAAGTTGAAGTCCATGTCTACGTTGACTGAGATATATAGTGTATGTAGTTGTTCTTAAACACCTAACTTGTTCTGAATCCATTCTGAGAAAAAGTATGGATAGAGCAATGACTGTGGTTACTGAGAAACCTGTCTAAAGGATTGTGTCATGAAGTACCATGGTTAACTCTGTTTAAAGAGATGATTGGAAACTACTGTGAGAATATGGCAGAGCAATGGCATAATTGTATTGAGTAACTGGGGATTCTGGCCTCTGATCAAGGTGTATCCTCATGCCAAAGATACTTTTAATGCTACCTCTGTTCTCTAAAATGGGAGAAGCAATACGGTTGTCACACTGAGTAACTGGGGATTCTGACCTCTGATCAAGTTGTCTCCCCACGTCAAAAGGTGTTGATAAACCAAAATTATTCATTAAAAAAAGGGAAAAATATGAACAAGTGTAAATCAAATTCTGAAAGAACAATCAAAACTCAGATGCATTCACTTATGTATCTCTTAAAGCTGTCATGGAAAGTAAACTAAGTAAGATGGAAGTTGGTTGAACTAGAATTTTATATGAGCTTGTAGTTCCTTTTTATTAAGAGTTGGTTCAGATATGAGTACCATTTCTTTTTGAAAAAAAAACTCGGTTTGCATCATTCTTAAACCATATCTGACAATCAAGGATTCGTAAGCTTTTATAATGGAGGAATCTAAGACTTAAATTCTGTTTTATGAAGTTGGTATCATGCTGAAAAGTTCTATATCTCAATTTTCACTATTTGCTAAATCTGTTCATCCTATTGCTCTCTATCACTGTGTTTTGATTGACATTGGTTCTCATTTATGTGAGGCACAACTCTTAGTATAACCTGTTTACTTGCAGCCTTTGGATAACCAGAGTTCATCCTTGTTGTTTACTCTTACATCATGGATCATAAGGGAAGAATTCTCTGGTCAAGTGTGTCTGATTATGTTGTTTGTCTGCATTAGCTCTCTACTTTCTGCCATGTCAAATGGGGAGTATTTGTAGCATATGCATGTCTGCATAAGTTGTTTGCCTAAGGGGGAGAATTGTTTTAATTGCTTCTGATATTGTGTTGCCCTCAACTGCTGAATTTTTTTTTGGGTGTCTCATATGCCATCACTAGATTATCAAAGTATTGTTCTCTTTTTGATGAAGTCAAAGGGGGAGAATACTTTGATGAGTCTAGTCTGTATATTCCATCTCTTTCATTCTTGAGACTCATAGTGTTGCCATCATCAAAAAGGGGGAGATTGTTGGATATTATGTTTTGATGATGACAATATTGTGTTTTGATGTTTGTTGGATAGTGTGTTTTAATGATTGTTGGATATTATGTTTTGTTGATGACAATACTGTGTTTTGATGTTGACAAACACTATGACTCTCATATGTTTGATGTCATATGTATTTACTTCATACAGTACTTGTTACATGCATTAACTGTGAGCATGGCATAGACTGTTCACTCGTCTGTCTGCATGAGACACCAAGTCCACACATTGCATCGTGTGCTTCTCATTTAAAGTCTATACATCCGCATGCTAGCAAGTCTTCAAAGTCCATACATTGCATCCGCATGCTAGCAAGTCTTCAAAGTCCATACATTGCACTACAGCCATTGCCCTGCATGCCCTGCAAGCTTTCCAAGTCTATACACTGCATGCCCTGCACGCGCTGCAAATCCATACATTGTATACACTGCACACACAAGTCCATACATTGCATTTGGGCATCAAAGCATGTACAGTGTCTCACATTGGCAAACTCTTTACATCGTTGGCCTGAGCATGCTTCGTCTTCTAAAGTCTATACATCCGTCACACTCCAGCCTTTGCCTTGAAGTCTATACACTGTTGTCTCATGCATTCTAAGTTCATACACCATGCAGTTGGGCATCGGTCATTACAGCAAGTTTGCACATTGTCTGCACGTTCTCAAAGTCTATACAGCCAGTGTCTCACATATGCAAAGTCTGTACAACGCTGCATCACGAAGTAAAGTCTGTACATTGTCCAGCGTCTCACTCAGCGTCTAAGTGAGTGTGAACATTGCATCGCTAAGTCTATACAATGCATCGTCTTATGCAGCGTCTCTAAGGCAAAGTCTATACATCGCATGCATTGCACACTCCAAGTCTGTACAGCCCAAGTCTGTACATCCACCGTCTCTTTCAGCGTCTCACACTGTGCAAGTCTATACATTGCCTTTGGGCATCAAAGTATATACATTGGCAGCTGAACTGTGCAAGTCTATACATTGCCTTTGGGCACAAAGTCTATACACTGCTTGCATTCAGTTCAAGTCTATACATCGTCACCTCATTCATGCATAAACACTAAAGCAAAGTCTATACACTCCTCATCTTTACCTACATTCAGAACAAAGTCTATACATTGCATTTGTTTGTGCCTCACTCTAAGTCTGTACATTGCTTCACTGCATGCTACAAGTCTACACATCGTTTGCACAGTACAACAAAGTCTATACATTCTGTTGCATTGTTCAGCAAGTCTATATAGCGTCTTGTGCAGGCAGCATAGAAAGTCTGTGCATTCGTTGACAGACTCATGCATAAACACTAAGACAAGTCTGTACATTCGTTGACAGCTTGTCTCAGCATCTCATGCATTCAATGTGCATACTTTCATTCTGTTTGTGCATCTCTCTTCAAGATGAAGTCTGTACAATCCTTTTCAAGCTGTTCAAGTCTATACACTCTTGTGTGTCTGCATTGCATTCACTTTCTATACACAGCCTGTGTCTGCATCAGTTCATAAGTCTATACATTGTCTTCTGCACAAACACTAAGTCTACACATTGTAGCATGCACGATCAAACAAGTCTGTACACACTTCAGCACTCAAAGGCTGAACACTCTTCAGCAAGTCTGTACACTCTTCAGCACTCAAAGCCTGAACGTTCTTCAAGCTAAAGTCTGTACACTCCTTATTTCTAAGTCTATACATTCTATCCTTCACACTAAGTCTGTACACGGTGGTCTTCAGTTACCCAGCAAGTCTGTACATCCTTCTGATTATTTTCTTATGACTGTGTGACAGGTACTGTTCGTGAAGCCTATGAAGGGCACGTGATCCGAGGTTGGCACCTGGCACGTGATCCGAGGACAACGCCCTAATTGCTGCTGCTATAAATACGAAGCCTCCTCCATCTGGAGAAGACTGATCATGAAAAAAAGATAAGCAGATAGAGAAAGAGAGTGATCGAGATAGAAGGAAAGAGCTGCAGAGAGGCAGAGAGGCAGTGAGCAGAAGAAGAAGAAAGAAGAAGAGTGAGCCAGAGAGCAGAAGAGAGATCGAGAGATCCAACTTAAGAATAAAAAGAGAAAAGAGAGCTTGCCGGAAGAGAGAGGCAGAGAGTCAAAGAGGAAGAGAAGAAGAAGATTTCGTTCTTCTGGCATTTGGATCAAATCCATGCCAGATTGCTCCTTGGCGAGCTACATCTTTGTGGTCTACATTTCTAGCTTTCTGATTGCTGTATTTTTCCTTTCTTGTCTTTGTTTACATTTCCATTGTGTTTCTTCCGATTCTCTAGTGAGGTCGGTGGTCCTCCTGTGGTATCAGGAGAAGGGAGACTTGGAGTCTCCGGGCTGCTAGTGACTGGTGTTACTAGTGGTTTCCCTCTGGGTTTCAGAGGAAGAGAGACTTGGGTCTCTGGGTTCCCCTCCGGTTTGGAGGAAGGGAGGATTGGTCCTCCAGTTGCAAGCGGCTGGGTGTCGCTTGTGGGTTTCCTCCTTGGTGGAGGAAGAGAGACGTCGGTCTCTGGTTTGCTAGTGACTGTGTGTCACTAGTGGTTCCCTCCGGTTGGGAGGAAGAGGGGAGGTTGTTCCCCTCGTCAAGCTGTTTGGCAGCAATTGTTGCAGACTGAGTCTGCTGTTCTAGCCTTGCTAGTGGAAGCCTCACTCCGGTTTGGAGTGAGGGGTGGACGTAGGTCTGTGGACCGAACCACCTAAAAAATCCTGGTGTTCACTTGTGGTTTGATTTCCTTATGTGTTCTCTTCATTGCTGCGCTCATTAGATGCTTGCTTAGGATCGTGTGAGGGTTAATAGAATAGTTGTCTTGCTTTGATCCTTCTAAGTATTCTCATTATATTTCTGCAACAGTCTTTAATTCCGCATATCTGAGCTTTAGAGTTTTAATTAGGCAATATTTGAAGAGGGATACATTCACCCCCCCTCTGTATCCGGGCCTTGCACCCTATCAAGTCCAAGATCTGAACTAGAAGGGTGTATCAAATTAGTGTCTGAGCCCCTCTTGGACAATCCTTGCCCTTCCACATCTATGGCACCTGAAGAATTAATGTTGTTCTAGCAGTCAATCTAGCATGTTGTGCATATATGTAAAGGGAAAGAAAGAAGAGAGAAAGTAAAATAAAAAGAGTCATGATGGTAACAAAATAGATATAAATAAAAGATATGTATATATAATAAAAATATAAATACCTACATGCCTGTGCATGGTCGGTCGATCTAGGTCGACCTACCATAGGTTCAGGGCAGTTGTACTTCCTTCTTTAGTCCAAATCTATTGCCCTGGTACGTAGTACAGGGGTTCAACCCTAAACAAGCTGCTGTGGCCCAATCTTACAATGCCATTTTGTAGGTTTAACCCAAAGTGATGCTTACTAGGGTTTCATCCATCCTTTTCCTACACAAGTGTGTAACTCAAGTTGCCACTAGCCCTTTTTGCTCCAAATTGGGTTAATCTTCCCCTTGAATAAGGGTTGTTATTGCTGCTACTATTGGATTAAACTGATGTTATTGTGTTGTTGCAGCTACCCTCGCTGCTGCTACTGCCGCTGGGTTGCTGCTGTCACTAGGTAGCATGCTACTGCTATTGCCTTTGAGCTGCTGCCATTATACTTGATGATGATGCCCTTAAGCTACTGCTACTACTGTTGCAGAGCTACTGCTGCAGCCCTTGTGCTGCTGCTATTATGCTATTAATGGCCCATAAATTAGCATGCTTTCTATTGATCCTTAATTAAGAACCCAGTGTATTACATACTATTTAGAGTAAAATGCCTATTTAAGGCTTAATCAACTTCATTTGGGCTTTAATCAGACCTCAAACCCTTTTAATTAAATGTTTAGGGGGGACCCGGGGCTAAAATACTCCCTTGGGGAGTTGGAACCGAGGCAAACCCCCCCTTGGGGTGGACCCGGGGCAAACCCCCCAAGGGGGGGGTGGACCTGGGTCAAACCCCCAAGGAGGGGGTGGACATCTCTTGAACTACAAGAATGAATCTGAAAATTACTGGAAGTTGAAAGGTGAGTGGCATCTCTTGAACTACAAGAATGAATTTGAAATTTACTCTCCTCAGACTGTCTCACACAATAGATATTGAAAGGATTCTAGATCAAACACCTAGGTTTTTTGAAAAAGATATGATTCTAGTAGAACAGGGTAAACCTCATATATATTGCCACTTCTGAATATGAAGTTGTGCATACTGAGATGTGGATCAAAGTATATGGCACGCTTGAATAGTTTCTGTCCAAGGAGGCTATTAGTATTCTTTCATCATTGATTGGGTGACCATATGAGCCCTCAGAAGCAGTTATTGCAGCATGGAGTGACTTCACGCTCATAAAAGTCAGATTCAAAGTCGACTAGTCGTTGATAACAAAGTTAAGAGTAGAGTTGTCTGATGGCTCTAGCCAAAGTTTCAAGGTGGCTTATGGAAGACTTAAGAAATTCTACCAATATTGTGGTAGTCTTGATCACACCAAGGCTGAAATTAAAGTGCTAAAATTTAAATTTAGATTTATAAATAGATTTGCATAATTTTATATAATTTTCAGTCCAGATATATACAAGTCCCAAAGGTACATCTCAAAAAAAAAGTACAAAGTCTTGGGACATATCCCGGCTGGCAGAAGCCAGACAAAACTTAAAGCTGTACCTTCTATACACGAACGCCTCAGCCAGGGCCAAAATACAGTCACCCGACTCCCCAAGCCTCGACGAGGCCACCAAAAGAACGATCATGGTTGGGGTGGAGGTTGAGGGCACTCACAGAACACGTGCCCAACCCGGCAGCACCTGAAACAGCTCCTCCGCTCAGGGCAATCACGAACCAGGTGCCCCGTTCGATCGCACCGGAAGCACCTCAGTTCCGCAACATCCACCAGGTAAGGATGGCCAATATGAAATCTGCCGCACCTCGGACACTGCACCGGTTGCTCGGACAGGCCATGCCGTGGTCGCCTCGCGGCTGGCTGCTGCACGGACTCCTCCGAGGCCTGCGCCTGTAACTCCTCCTGTCGCTGACGCCTAAGCTCATGGCGTCGCCCGACACCACGCCACAACGCCTACCTATCCTGCCTATGCCTCCTCCTACCCCATCGGTGATGACCACAAACAGGGGCAGAGGACGCAGTTGGCTCCTCTTGAAACGCCTGAGGGAGACCCCACTGGAATTGCATCACCCTAACCTGCTCATGGGCACGCAAATGGTCTACCTCCAAGATTGCCGCTGTACGGAAAGCCACCTCTACATCGGCCACCCCGGATGCCATGAGGGTCCGATGAATCTCAAGCCTCAAACCGGCAATGAACTGCTGAGCCAAAAACCTTGGACCTGCCATGGCCGGCGGCGCATACCGGCTCAACTCCATGAACCTCGCCCAATACAGGGCAACTGGTAACGCCCCCTAAGCCAACACCAAAAACTGGGTGGATAAATTGAAAAACCGCATTGGTCTCGAGGCACCTGGAGCCGCATCTATCAGAGGGGGTGGTGCTCCACCCTGCACCTCATGGGTCCCCGCGGCCAGCTCTACCTGCGCCATCACGGATCCTTAAACACGTAAAAATGAGAACATACACATCAATCCTAAAGTCTTGAATGGGAAGGTTCATTGACACGGGCTTAACACGCTCTCCTGAGGTGCATGTAATGTTAGGTCACACCCACGCACCTCAGTCCAATAAGGCGTAGCCTCGCCTTGTCTTCAAAAAACCACCTTCCTGCCTAAGCGGGCGCCTTGACAACTATGCCCCTGCCCTCCCCTGCCCTCCCCAATCACCCAATGTGCCCCCCTCCCCTCCCCACCCCCTCCCCTCCTCTCCCGTCCCCTACTTACCTCCCCCCCCTCCCGTCCCCTCCCCTCCGTGGACCCTTCCCCCTTCCCTCCCCTCCCCACCCTCCCCTCCCCTAGTCCTCTCCCTCTGTGATTACGTCCGTGTGTTAGAGAGAGAGGGAGAGGGAGAGGGAAAGGGAAAGGGAGGGAGGGAGACCGAGACAGGGAGATGGAGAGGGAGAGGGAGACTGAGAGAGTGCGAGGGACAGGTTGAGGGAGAGAGACTGTGCGGTTAGAGAGAGAGACAGGGAGAGGGAGACGGAGGGGATCGGTCCTCCCCCTCTGTGACTGCGACCGTGTGTTAGAGAGAGAGGGAGAGGGAGAGGGAAAGGGAAAGGGAGGGAGGGAGAGCGAGAAAGGGAGAGGGAGAGGGAGAGAGACCGTGCGTGAGAGAGGGAGAGAGACCGTGAGAGAGGGAAACGGTGAGAGTAGGAGAGAGGGAGATGGTGAGAGAGGGAGAGGGCTCCGGTGAGAGAGGAGACACCAAGACTGTGCAAATGGGGGAGGGAGACAGAGGAAGAGAAGAGACGCCGAGAGAGAGAGAGAGGGAGACAGTGAGAGTGGGAGAGGGAGAGGGAGTCGGTGAGAGTGGGAGAGGGAGACGATGAGAGAGGGAGAGTGGGAGAGGGAGACGGTGAGAGCGGGATAGGGAGAGGGCGAGTGCTTACCTGTAGAGGGAGTCGCCATCATCGCCGCCGCCGTCGCTCACTGGAGAGAGGGGGAACGCTGGAGCCCATCGCGGGAAAGGGAGAGACCGCCGGAGAGAGAGACCGCCGAATAGAGGGAGAGGGAGAGCACCGTGAGAGAGTCGAACACGAGGGTAGGAGATGGCGGGTGGGTGGAGGAAAATCGAAATTATTTTCGACGGATTTCCGACGGGGAGTAATTCCATCAAAAACTTCCGACGGACATTCCGACCGAATTTAATTTCATCGGAAAGTCAAACGTATATAATATTTTACTCTCCGAACTTTTCGACGGAAATCTATTCGTCAGAAATGGAGTCTGAAGTTCCGATGGATATTCTGACAGACTATAATGCCATCTGAAATTCTGATGGAATTTTTTACGAATAGATATCCGTCGAAAATATAGACCGATATTCCAACGGACCTTTACCGTCGGAAATTTCCGTCGCTATGACCGCCATTTCCTATAGTGTGAGTGGCCTAACTTTTTCCTGGAATTTTTTCGAGTCAGAATTTATTTTCTTAGAATTTTCGGGGTTAAAGTGATTTTTTTAAATGAAATGGAAAAAACATAATAAAATAAAAATTAAAACCCTTTTTAACCCCCCTCTCTCACCCTATCCATTCACTTATCTCACTCTCTCGCGTCTCTCCTCTCCCTTACTCTCCCGTCTCTCTGTCCTGTTGTGTCTCCTCTGGATTTGATGCAAAGTGGGAGAATGTTGTGTTTTATTGATTGGCAACAGTTTAGTTGACTTTATTTTGACTTTCGTAACACTGATACTTTGATGTCCTTACTATAGTCGGAATAAATTTTTAGTCAAGTAAAGGTCTGTGCATATGTCCAGTTTCATTCTGAAGGTCTATACATGTGCAGAGTTATTGCTTAGCAAGGTCGATGCATGTTGCATATGAAGGTCGATGCATATTCATACTACTGCATAGTAAGGTCGATGCATATGTGAAGTCATGCACTAGAAGGTCGATGCATATGTTAAGTACTGCACTAAAAGGTCAATGCACATTTACTTTACTGTCTAACAAGTCGGTGCATACATTTAGACCACTTCAGAAGGTTGATGCACTTGTCAACATATTGCATCATAAGGTCGATGCACATTTACTTTACTGGTATTAGAAGGTCGATGCATGTGTAAAATGACTGCATAATAGGTCAATGCTAGTAAGCTAGCATCTGTTGCTCAGGTCGATGCATGCCTCAGAAAGTCGATGCTAGTAAACTAGCGATTGTAGTACAGGTCGATGCATATGTAGCAGGACTGCATTATAGGTCGATGCATGTTTCAAGATGGTCGATGCACATAGGTGTTTTAGTTCAAAAGTTCGATGCACCTTATACACTGAATGAACAATCAGGTCGATGCACATTGAACATAGTACACTTCATTAGGTCGATGCACCTCATGCACCTTATGCTATAAGGTCAGTGCACCTTGTATAAAGGTTGATGCTGGCAACCTAGTGGTTGGAGAAAGGTCGATGCCGGTCTGTGAGTCTCTGCAGCATTTAGTCAGTGCTTTTGAAGTCCTCTCTATCAAGGTCGATGCATCTTGTGTATATCCCATAAAGACAGGTTGATGTACCTTCATTAAGGTCGACCTGTGCTACATTAGAGGTCGATGCTGTTATTCGCACATATTGAATGGGTCAGTTAAACAGCATGATGCATCTCATTTATGCATCAATATTTCTACAAAAATGAGCATATTCTTTGACTTAACTAAATCTGTGGAAATGATTAAGATTGAACTTGTGCTTATGTTTATCATTTGATTAATGACTAATACCTCTTTATCTCTTATTTTGATAGCTCAGCTATATGATCAAACACCTGGACAGCGTAAAGGCAGTCTGCTACCAAATCTCACATGGAACTTAAAGTACCAGGTTAAAGGCACGTGATCAAAGGCAGGGAGCAGAACTAACATTCTGCCACGTGGATCGTCACAACCTCTACCTCTGACACGTGGCTTCTCGAAATGCTTTATGAATAAAATGTGTGGGCGGGAATGTGTTTTCCATGCGCCCAAGATTGAAAAGCTGGTGATCCCACAGATTCATGCCCTCTATTATATAAAGGGAACGAGCACTCAAACTCTAGTGTGAGAGCAAAATGAGATAGAGGAAGAATGCATTAGAGCAGTAGAGCTGAGAAGAGTCTGAGAGAAGATTGAAAGAGTGAGAGCTTGTTGCAAAGCTCAGAGAGAAGAACAGAGTGCCGTAAGATGGAAAAGTTAGTCTGAGTGAGAAGAGAGTTTGAGAGAGTTTGTCTGTGTAAGTGACTCCTGGATCAGATCCAAAGTCAATTTGCTCAGTGTGAGCTACATTCAACATTACTTCTTCGAGTGTTTTCTTTTCTTTTCCTATTTGATTTCTGATTACATTCATAAGCTGTGTATTAGTGGTAAGCAAGCTGTGTGCTCAGCGGTGAGGAGTGTTCCTCAGTTAGAAAGCTATGAAGCTCAGCGGTCTGGGACGTTGCTCCTCAAAGCTGTGGATCAGCTGTTGTAGGGATTATATCTCCGAAGCTGTGGAACAGCGGTATTCAAGCTGTGTGGTAGCAGAATCCTTACTCGGTTGAGTAAGGGGTGGGCGTAGATCTCAAGATTGAGATCGAACCACCTTAAAATTGACTTGCTCATTGTGTGATTGATTTTATCTCATTATGAATAGATGAATACTTAGGATTGTCAACTGCTATCTCTTACCAAATTCAATCGATTCATCTATTGCATTCAATCGATTCTGAATCTGTCTGCTCTAACATACTTTGGATCTTACTGTGTTGATTCTCCTTGAATTGATATTGTTTTGAATTGCTTAGAGGCTTATTATCCTCATCTATTTGTTATATACTTCTCAATGGTATATTAAATAGGTTCAGTCTGAAGGATAGATTACATCTATCTAAAAACTGACATATGCGTGAAGAGATTTTCTAATCAACCCTCCGCCTAGTACTATATTGAGTGGATTGATTGTTTGCTTTGGTGATTGCCTTGATCAATCTGCAACTTCATTGCAGATTCTCTTATTGATAATTCTCACTGCTATTAGCATTTGTGTTTACAGTAGTTTACTTTAAATTCCGCACTGCTTTTAACTGCTGCAGATTTTATTTTGGGGTAGATCTATTCACACCCCCCCTCTAGATCTCTTATTCATCCGTTCTTCATATCACGTGGTATCAGAGCCTAACTCTCCCTTAGGACTTTACATCCCAGAGAGGTTAGTTATGGATGCTAGAGGGTTAACTACTGAGGGTCATTTGACTAGTAAGCCACCATTCTTTGACAGAAACAATTATGCTTACTGGAAGAATCGCATGCAGGTCTATCTTCGGGCGAAGGATTGTGAAATCTGGAAGGTAGTTAGTAAAGGACCATTTGAGCTTCCAGAGGATGAGGAGGTTTGGACCAGGGAGCAGATCTGTAGGTCCACTTTGAATTAGAGTGCAGTTAATGCTATGCAATGTGCACTCCACCCCACAAAATTTTCTAGGATATCCTCCTGTTCCCCAGTCAAGGAGATGTGGGACAAGCTGGGGGTGATTTATGAGGGAACGTCTCAGGTTAGAGAGACGAAGGCAAACATGTTAGTCTCAGAGTATGAAGCTTTTAAGATGAAATCTGAGGAGTCCATATCTGAGATGTATGCCATGTTGATGGTTCTAACCAATAGTCTGAGAAGTCTATGTAAGGTTTACAGTGAGTACGAACTAGTCAGAAAAATTCTTTGGTCCCTGACACCTATTTGGCACACCAAGGCCATTGTTATGGAAGAATTTAGGAATCTAGCAACCACATCTGTAGACGAACTCATCGGTTCCCTCATGACGTATGAGCTGAACCTTAAGAGGGTCGATGAGACGGAGAAGAAGAAGAAGCCCTTAGCTCTTAAAGCTAATTTCAGTAGCAAAGGGTCGTCTAGTGAGCATAGTTGTTCTAGTTCTGATGATGATCATGATAAGTTTGCCATGATCACTAGGAACTTTAAAAAAATTCTGAGGAAGGAAGGAAAGGGGCTTAGAAGAAAATATTTTTCAGGAAAGAGGCAGTCGAAATATAAGCTTGAACCTGCCAAGAAATCTGATGCTATTGTTTGTTATAATTGTAGGAAGGCAGGACATCTGAAAGCTGAATGTCCTGAGCTGCTTAAGAAAAAACAACCTAGGTGAAAGAACAGGAAAGGAAAAGCCATGGTGAGCACCTGGAGTGATGAAGAAGAAGACAGTAACAGCAGCACATCCATAAGCGAGGATGAAAAGAAGCTTTGTCTGATGGCAATAGGAGAAGATGAAGAGAAAGACAGTGATGAGGTAACTTCCCCTTTTGAGAATTTTACACATAGTGATTGGGAAGAAGCCTATGCAGAGATTCTAGATAAATATGATGACATGCATAGAGAAAACATGCATCTGAAAAGAAAAATAAATTCATTAGTAAATGATACTTCCTCAAATGACAGAATCACATGCCTTGAAACTGAAAATAGTAGTCTAAAAAATTCTATTGCTGAATATGAAAATGTCAAATCTATTTTGAATGATATGAGGCATGAAAATGAACATCTGAAAAACACAAATGATGAACTAAAAATCAGAATGCAAAAATTTGAGGAAGAAATCAGAATTGCTAATGAAAAGTATGATGTTGTTAATAGAGTGAATAATGAATTGAAAAAGATAATTGAAAATTTAGAAAAAGAAAACAAAGATAAACAACGTTCCCTTGAAGGCATGACACAGGGAACTGAAAATTTGAATGCCATTCTGGGAACAAGAGTAAATTTCAGAAGAGAAGGATTGGGTTTTAACCCAAGCAATAAGAAAAGGTTGGATGTGAAAACCATACCCTTTGTTGCTGAAAAATGAAAATCCAAACCTTTGATAAAAATGAACTGTGAAGAAAACTCAAATAGAAATTCTGTGAAAACCAAACTCAGTGCCAAGGACAAAGGCAAAGGGAAGATAGAGGTGTCCAGAGAGTCATACACACACACTACTACACCTCGGGTTAATGGACAGGTTAGAGGTATACCAGCCAAATCCAAAGTCCAAGGAACCCCCAAAACCAAGGTAACCCATATTCAACAGAAAGGTCGATGTAACACCCAACCTGCATCGACACATACTTCTTATGGGTTCAAGTCTGTTAGAAACCCAAGTCAGAGCAGGGGCACCTTAGGTCGATGTTACCATCCTAGTGCACTGACCTATCCATCATTCCAAAATTCCTATCTATACATTGTTGGTAGGAAAGGTTGAGGCAGGAGGTCTGTGCAACAGAATGGTCTTAACTTATACACCAGTCAGGTGCATCGACCTTATCACTGGAATGCATCTATGCAACCTAGGCCCAGAACTTACATGAACCAGAATTCATATAGCCTTGTCCATCCTAGAACTATTCAGCCCAGGGTCTACAGCGCCAATACTTCTTCCAATGCCCGATGGACAAGCAACTGGCACAAAAACTCTAAATTTGGTAAGAACAAAACTGTCACACCAAAGAAATTGAATACAAAAACTCTAAGTAGCAAGAAAAGACAGGAAGAACTGAAAATCAATAAATCCACAATTCAAGTCAAATCACAAATGTGGATATCAAAATATTTGCTGTCTTGTTTGAATGATTTAACTACTGTTATGGGGCCCAAACAGTTTTGGGTTCCAAAAGTCTCTACTTGATTCTCTATGCAGGTATGCCTGAAGCCAACCACAACAAATGGTATCTCGACAGTGGCTGTTCCAGACACATGACCGGAGACAAAGGGAAATTTTGAATGTTGGTGGAGAAGGATGCAGGTCATGTTACCTTTGGAGGTAATACCAAAGGAAAAATAATTGGATCATGCAAAGTTGGTAAGTGCTCTTCATGTTGTATTGATGAAGTTTTTTTGGTTGAACGCCTTGCTTATAACCTGCTTAGTAGTAGTCAGCTTTGCGATAAAGGACATAAAGTTGATTTTGACTCACTTGCTTGCAATATATTTGAACCTAATTCTGAAATTATAAAATTCACTGATAAAAGAGTCAATAACATCTGTATGGTAGATTTAGATGATGCAGCACACACTAATCTTTGTCTCACTGTCAATAAGGACGACTTAGCCTGCCTTTGGCATCGTAGGTTAGGTCATGCCAGTTATAATGTACTGCATAAGTTGAATAAATATAGCATGGTAAGAGGTCTTCCTGAAATGTTCTTTAAGAAAAATAATAAAATCTGTGAGGCTTGTACCCAATGCAAACAGACTAGAAAGTCATTTAAGACTAGGACTGAAAACATGTATTCCAAACCCTTTGAGCTGATTCATATCGACATGTTTGGTCCTACTAGATCAGCTAGTTTATCTGGTAGGAGATATGGGTATGTTTTAGTAGATGACTTCTCTAGATTTACATGGGTATTCTTCTTAACTCACAAAAATAATGTCTTTAAAGAATTTCAGGAATTTTACCTTAGAATAAAATAGACTGGTGAGCAGTCTATTTCTTCTATTCAGTCTGACCATGGTGGTGAGTTTGAAAACTCACCGTTTGATGAATTTTGCAGGGAAAATGGAATAAATCATAGGTTCTCCTCACCAAGGACTCCGGAGTAAAATGGAATAGTTGAAAGGAGGAACGGAACCTTGGTGGAAATGGCTCGAACTATGCTAGTGGAAGGCAACCTACCAAGAAGGTTTTGGGCTGAAGCAGTGAATACTTCATGTTACACCATAAACAGAGCCTTGGTAAGACATTCTACTCAAAAGACTCCTTATGAGATACTCAAGGGTAAGACACCTTCACTAGCACACTTTAAGATTTTTGGTTGTAAATGTTTTATTCATGTTAATTCTAAAAGAGACCTTGATAAATTTGAACCTAAAAGTGAACCTGGAATCTTTCTAGGTTATTCAGAAAAAACCAGAGCCTATAGAGTCTATAACATAAATTCTCAAACTGCTGAGGAATCACCACATGTAGTATTTCATGAACTTTGTAATAAATTTGAAACTGGTTTCTGCAGGGATAAAGTTGATGGAGAAATCCTTGAAAATAAAGAAGAGCAAGATGCAGAACCAGTTGAAGAAAGTAATGAACTAAATTCCTTTGCTTTAGTCTCACAAGTAGAACCCAAGAATATTGACAGTGCCTTAAAGGATGAGCATTGGATTAATGCCATGCATGATGAATTGAACCAATTTGAAAGGAACAAGGTATGACACCTAGTTCCTAAACCCTCTCATGGCTTTGTTATAGGCACTAAATGGGTATTCAGAAATAAAACCGATGAGCATGAAAAAGTAGTTAGAAATAAGGCTAGGCTTGTAACTTAGGGATATAATCATGAATATGGAATAGATTTTGAAGAATCTTTTACCCCTGTAGCTAGACTAGAAGTCATTAGAATTCTCTTAGCCTTCACCTGCAGTCAAGGAATTAAATTATAGCAGATGGATGTAAAATCTGCTTTCTTGAATGGATTAATAAAAGAGGATATTTTTGTTAAACAACCTCCTGGGTTTGAATGTACTGATTTTCCTGATCATGTGTATAAGCTTGACAAGGTACTCTATGGACTGAAACAAGCTCCCAGGGCCTGGTACAATAGGTTAAGCTCCTTCATCACAGATAAGGGATACTCAAGAGGTGAGGTTAATTAGACTTTATTCACTAAGGTAAACAATAAAAATATACTTGTTGTTCAAATCTATGTAGATGATATAGTCTTTGGATCAACTAAGTCTTCTCTGTGTGAGAAATTTTCAAAATTAATGACAGATGAATTTGAAATGAGCTTAATGGGAGAACTGAAGTTTTTCCTTGGTTTGCAGGTTAACCAAACTTCAGAAGGAAACTTCATCACACAGTCCAAGTCCATCAGAGATCTATTGAAGAAATACAAGTTCGAGAACCTCACGGAAATAATTGCACCTATGGGCACATCAACTAATCTTGATGCTGACCCAAAAGGTAAATTGGTTGACACCAAACTGTACAGAGGTATGATCGGATCTCTTTTATATCTTACTACATCTCGTCCGGATATACAGTTTTCAGTATGTTTATGTGCTAGATTTCAGGCTAGTCCTAAAGAGTCTCACATGAGTGCAGTGAAAATAATTTTTAGGTATCTATCAGGCACCCTTGATTTAGGATTATGGTATTGGAGAGGGGGATTTCCGCAGCCCACCACAAAGGCAGCCCAGCAAGACCTACAAGGTCCAACCAGGCGAGCCCACCCAAGTGATAGCCCACAGGGCCCACTTAGGGAGAAAAGCCCAATAAATAAGACTCGAGGAACCAACTCTCCCCGGTGGCCTTCTAGGCTCGGAGGGCCCGAGACAACGGCCAGGTCCCAAGGAAGGTCCGGCCTAAAGCCCTCTCCCCATCCGAGAGAGATAGGCTCCAGCCGATCTATCCGACCCCACCCTCGCCGGGCCATGCCTATCGCTCGGACATGAGCTAGCATCCCCGAGGCTCGGTAAGACCGGTTGATTATCTGCAGGTGCGGCCGTTCAGAGTCCTCCGCCAGCGGGAGAGTCATGGGAGCTGCCGGACTCCAAGGGGATAACGTTCCCACGATCAGGCCATGAAAGCCCCCGTTAAAGACGTAACTCCCGCCGGGAACCCCTCAGCTTACAGGACTCCTGAAGGCGGCGCACTATTTAAGCAAGGGATACCCTCTGGAAGATGGTAAGATGAACTAAGCATTCACACACCCTAAGCTCCTGAGCACAATTCGCTTCACCCTTTGGTGGAGAGGATTCTCGCGCATCAGCTCTCTCCTCCCCCCATTATTGCTTCCACCATAGCTCTACTGACTTAGCCATCGGAGGGTTTTGCCCCAGGGAGATCCCCTGGGCCCTCTGATACGTTTCCCTCTCTTGCAGATTCATCTTCTGGTGATCCACAGCCCGCTCAGGACCCCGCGCGAGATCTCGCCTCTTCATCTGGCGCCGTCTGTGGGAAACGCACGAAAAGTTGAGATGGTGAGAAGAAGCTCAGGGAGGAGATCCACCGGTGGGGCAGGTAAGGCTGTGGCGGCGGCGGGAGGCGCCCCCTCTAGGGTCTCGCAGAGCCCCCCCTCCAACGCCAGCATCCCCACCAACAGGCCACCACCCCCCCCGGCGGAGACAGGGGCACCCCTCGACGGTGGCGCCAACGCCTTCCAGGCCCTCAACGAAAAGATGGACGTCCTCGTGGAGCTCATGAGGGCCCAGGCGGCCAGGGACGCAAGGTCCCGCGCCCCGTCAGGAAGTCCCCCTCGAAGGAGTGCGACTCAGCACACCGCCGGAGGCCGCTTCACCCTTCGCGGCCGACAGCTTCTCCGCAACGACGTCGGAGGACCCTCGCATGCTCCGCCTGCGGAGCAAGAGGCTTCCTCCACGCCGAGGAGAGAGAAGCAGGGGACGAGGCCGCCGCGCCCGGGCACTAGTGCCCCGGGAGATCGCCAAGACGCCCCCCCCATCCCCACGGCGCGACTGCAGCCAGAGCTGTCCCTCCGGCTGCGTGATTTCGAGAGACGGTACCCAGAGCAAGAGCTCGCCCTCCGCGCCCTGCAGAAGACCTCTCTCCCGAAGGACGAGGAGAAATCCCCTTTCTCCGAGTACATCTTGAAGGCAGAGGTCTCTCCCAGAGCCTCCATTCCAACCTTCAAGCTCTACGACGGCCAGGGCGACCCAGCCGACCACTACGATAGCTTCGACGCCCTGGTGACCCTTCATGGAACGCCGGATCCCATCAAATGTCGAGCCTTCGCGGCCACCCTGGTCCAAGGTGCTCAGGCATGGTTCCGGGCCCTCGCCCCTGGGTCCATTCAAGACCTCAGGCAATTCGGGCGAATTTTCAAGGAGAGTTTCGCCGGCAGCGCCCCCCCAAGGTCAGTAGCGGGGCTCCTGGCCCTCAAACAGGCGCAAGGGGAGAGGCTCCGGACTTACGTCCACCGATTTAAATCGGAAGCCCTCAGGATCCCCCGCCTAGATGTGGCCTCAGCCACAACCGCACTGACCGGGAGCACCCGGGACGAGAATCTCCGCCGCGAGCTTGTCCTCCACCCTCCCTCGACCCTTACCGAGCTAGTGACTCTGGCACTGCGCCACGCCGAGTGCGAAGAAGTACTCAGCGCCTGCCGAGACGCAACCGGCTCGGGTCGGGAGGGGGACAAAAAGCGGACATCCGAGCCAAACCCTGGCTCGGGTAAGAAGCGCGATCGAGAAGGAGAGCGCAAGAGAAAGTACGAGCGGTACACCCCCTTGACCGCACCAGTCTACGAGATCTATGAAGACATCAAAGACTCGGGACTTCTCCGCCAGCCCGAGCCAATGAGGTCGAAGAACCGCAAGCGGGACAGGCATTGCCTGTTCCACGGCGACCACGGGCACCACACCGGAGATTGCCATCAGCTCCAGGACGAGATCGAGCGCCTCATCCGTCTGGGGCACCTAGCCCGGTTCACGACCGGGCACAAAAAAGACCGAGACGCCGCAGAGGAGATCGACAACGCCCCCCGAGGGGTCCACATCAACGTCATCTCCGGCGGAGCGGCATCGGGCGGCGACACCAGCCGAGGAAGGAAACGTCATGCCGAGCGGGCCAGCCAAGCCTTAGAGCCCCCCAGAGGCCCGCCGATGGAGCCCCAGGTCATAGTCTTCTCCGACCAAGACCTGGAAGGGCTGTGCACCCCGCATGACGATGCCCTAGTTATCTCGGCCACGATAAATCACTGTAATGTAGACAGGATTTTGGTTGATAATGGGAGCGCCCCCGATGTATTATCTTATGACTGTTTTCTCAAGATGGGGGAAGACCCATCCAAGCTCCGCCCGATCCGAACGCCCCTTTGCGGGTTTAATGGCCTGGCCACCTACCCCGAGGGAGCCCTAAGCCTGCCGGTCACTATCGGCACCCCACCCAAAACCGTTACGGTCATAGTGGACTTCATAGTGATTAAAGGTATGATAGCGTACAACGCCATTTTCGGTCGAAAAGTTCTCAGCCGAATAAAGGCGTACCATCTACCTATCACCAAAAAATGAAGTTTCCCACCAAAAACGGGTTGGGGGAAGTCCGAGGTAACCAGGCCACGGCTAGAAGGTGCTACAATATCTCGGTGGAAGCCTCAAGGCCGGACGGGAAGGATAAGGGCCCTAGGGGAGTCGAAGGAAGAGCCGTGACCACCGAGCCCGGTGGCGAGTTATTAACGGTATTCCTGAACGATGACCCGGCCCTAGGAGTAAGGATCGGTGCCGACCTACCGCCAGAGGAACAGCAGCAATACAAGAAGTTTCTTTCTGAGTATGTTCGGGTCTTTGCTTGGTCCGATGATCAACTCCCTGGTATACCAGAGGAGACCGTGACGCACAAGCTCAACCTCGACACCACCGTGAGACCCGTACAGCAACGGAGAAGGAAGCATGCGCCCGAGAAACAGGCGATCATCAAGGCGCAGGTCACCAAGGGACAAGAAACTGGTCTTTTCAGACCGGTCATGTACCCAACGTGGCTAGCCAACGTCGTCCTGGTGCCGAAAACTACAGGCAAGTGGCGAATGTGCGTAGACTTCACCGATCTGAACAAGGCCACCCCCAAGGACTGCTATCCGCTACCGAGCATCGACCAATTGGTTGACTCCACCTCAGGCAACGAGATACTCAGTTTCCTGGATGCCTATTCGGGTTATCATCAGATCCGAATGAGCCCTGAAGATGTCGAGAAGACCGCCTTCATCACCGACTACGGCGTGTACTGCTACACCCGGATGCCCTTCGGATTGAAGAATGCCGGAGCCACATACCAGCGACTGGTCAACCACATGTTCGAGGGACAGTTAGGTCGGAACGTCGAGGCCTACATCGACGACATGCTCGTCAAGACCCCGAGGGCCCAAGACCACTTCACCGACCTCGCCGAGACTTTCGGCACCCTCCTGAAATACTGCATGAAGCTCAACCCCGCCAAGTGCGCCTTCGGAGTAAGATCCGGGAAGTTCCTGGGTTTCCTGGTCACTCAGCAAGGGATCGAAGCCAACCCCGACAAGGTCCAGGCCATCCTGGACATGCGCCCGCCCACGTGCATCAAAGACGTCCAGCGTCTGACGGGGCGTGTCGCTGCTCTCAGTCGTTTCCTATCCCGTGCGGCCGAACGGTGCTTGCCCTTCTTCAAACTGATGAGGGGGCCCAAGATAGCATCTGCTACGTTCGCATGGGATGGGGAATGCCAAACAGCGTTCGCCGAGCTCAAAGAGTTCCTGGCTTCGCCCCCGGTGCTTTCGAAGCCCGTCCCGGGCGAGGTCTTGTTGCTCTATCTTTCGGCGACGCCATCAACGGTCAGCTCGGTCCTAGTCAGGAATGACTCGGGAATCGAGAGGCCGGTCTACTACACCAGCAAGGTGCTCAACGAGGCCGAGCGGAGGTACCCCGTAACCGAGAAACTCGTGCTAGCGTTGGTTACCTCCGCAAAGCGCCTCCGACCTTACTTCCAGGGGCATCCCATCACCGTGCTAACCGGCGAGCCACTGAAGAAGATTCTGGCCCACCCCGAAGCCTCGGGGTGACTTGTCAAATGGGCCATCATGCTCGGGGCCTACGACATCTCGTATCGGCCGCGATCAGCTATCAAAGGACAAGCACTCTCCGACTTCATCGCCGAGAGCACCGTTCCGGTCGAGGACAGGCCTCCGACGGCGACCGGGCCAACCTGGGAGCTGTTCGTCGATGGATCGTCCAACTCGGTCGGTAGCGGCGCAGGGATCCTCCTAAGGTCCCCCGAAGGAATAGAGTTGCAATACGCCCTAAAGCTCAACTTTCTGGCGTCCAACAATGCTTCCGAGTACGAGGCCCTTATCTCGGGAGCCCGCATGGCCCGACGGTTGGGGGCCGAGCGAGTCAGGATCCACACCGACTCCCAGCTAGTTGCAAGCCAGGTCAATGGCGAGTACGAAGCTCGTGAGGTACCTATGATCAAATACCTCCAGCTGGTCCGGAGCCTGGCCCAGCAGTTCGAGGAGTTTGAGGTAGTCCGAATAGCTCGGGAGCAAAACTCTCGGGCGGACGCCCTCTCCCGACTGGCCTCCTCCCTAGACCCGGAAGGTACACGATCGGTCCTCCTAGAAGAGCTAGAGCGCCCGAGCATAGACTCGGTGCTCCTCGCCATTGACTCGGCCACTCCCGGCGACTGGCGCTCCCCCTACCTGTCCTGGCTACGGGACTCCCGGGAGCCCTCCGACCCTCGGGAAGCCCGCCGAATGAAATACCAAGCTCGGTGCTTCGTCATCCTCGACAACGCTCTCTACCGAAGATCGTTCTCCGGGCCCCTTCTGAAGTGTCTCGGTCCCGACGAAGCAAGCCAAGCTGTTGAAGAGATTCATCAAGGCATGTGCGGAGCACATTCAGGAGGTCGGTCGCTGGCCAGAATCCTGCTAAGGCAAGGGTACTGGTGGCCGACCCTGCAGCGCGACTGCACGGGTTACGTACAACATTGCGACCGTTGCCAGCGGTTCGACCATTTGGTCCATCAGCCGGCCACGGAACTTGTCACCCTTACCGAGCCCTACCCTTTCGCTCGGTGGGGGATCGACATCCTTGGGCCGTTCCCAACGGCTCAATCCCAGAAGAAGTTCATCATCGTCGCCATCGACTACTTCACCAAGTGGATCGAGCCTGACGCAACAGCAAGGATCACCGAGACAGTCATCTGGGGCTTCGTATGGAAATCGATCATCTGTCGCTTTGGCATCCCCCGAGTGATAGTGAGTGATAACGGGTGGCAATTCGACTCTCGGTACTTCCGAGACAGATGCGCCGACCTAAATATCCGCAACCACTTCACTTCGGTCGCCCACCCTCAGGCCAACGGGCTGGTTGAAAATGCCAACAAGACCATCTTGAAGGGCATAAAAACCAGACTCGGCAAGGCTAAGGGTAGCTGGCTCGAGGAACTGCCTAGCCTACTATGGTCGCACCGAACGACCCCCAGGGCGGCAACCGGTGAGACCCCTTTTCAGCTGGTATATGGCACCGAAGCCGTCGTTTCGTTAGAGATCGCCAATCCGTCTCTCCAAGTGATCAGCTTTTCGCCCGAGGCAAACGAGCAGAAGTTGCTCGAGAACCTCGACCTGGCAGACGAACTCCGAGAGATTGCGAACGTCCAAGCTACGGAATACCGGCGCCGCCTCACTCGGTACTACAACACCAAGGTCCGAGGCAGACAATTCCAACCAGGGGACTTCGTCCTCAGGAAGACCGAAGTCTCTCGACCACTGGAGGCGGCGGGCAAGCTATCCCCCAACTGGGAAGGCCCCTACCGAGTGATCGAGACGCTCGGGAAAGGTGCGTACAAGTTAGCCACAATGGAAGGGGAACCCATTCCCCGGACATGGAACGCAACCACACTACGCAGATTTTATTTCTCAAAACTGTATCGACAAATCGAGTAAAATAAACCCCCTTTTTTGCATTCATTCAAGATAACTGTTGGTACATCAGAAAGGCAACTGCCAGTACATCACATAGTGAAAAGCAAAAAATCCATCTAGCACCGCGGCAAACGGCCATCGCCCGACCGACCCGGTCTTGACCTTCTCGCATCCAGCCACTGACTCTGCCTCGCGTAGAAACTGGCTCGGACAAGAGATGGTCGACCCAGTTGGCTCGGGTGGACCGTGACAAAGGTGACAGAGGGACAGCAAGGAAAAGGCCACCTTTCACGGGAGGAAGGCTACCATCCAAGTTGGCAACAACCTGGAAAAAGGAGCGCCGTGAAGATGTCCTCTCTCCCAAACTACCAACTCTTTGGAGGCGAACAGAAAGCAAGCATCCCCCGAAGAGTGAAAGAAATGAAGAACAAAAGAGAGAGAAGGAGGCTGCGGGCAGGGGTGAGGAAGGGACTGGAGCCGCCTCCTCCCCTCCCACAGAGGGGAATGGCGGCCGGCATCCCTAACTCCCCCATCCGCCCTCCATCTCAGCGTCCGCCCGGAAGCCTCGCCGGAGCCAAGAGGGGGCAAACGGCGTGCCCCCGCACGTCGAAGCCCTCTCCAGATCCGCGCGGCGACCGTCGGACCCGTCTCGTGCACGCGCGGCGACCGTGGGACCCGACCGATATTCCAGGACAGCTGGAACCGGCCGCTCCCCGTCGTCTGCAGCGTCATCTTCTGAAGGGTCCTCCATGCTCCGGTCACGGCGGCGCAACGCAGAGCGAAAACGAGGGAACAAGAGCAGACCGCCGGCGAGAGTCCTAAGTGTTAAGAAGGAAGGAGCACCCTTCGGTCCTTTTTATAGGCCAAGGGAGGCCACGCGCCTTAAATGACTCCCCCCTCGAAAACACGCTATAGGACCTCCCTTGGAAGGTCACCTCCAATTCCTCGGCCCCTGCCCTAGCGGGATTCGCGAAGCGCCTCGACTTTCAAAGCATGGTGGAATGAAAGGACGCCCCACCAGAAGTCTCCCGAATCGGCATGCGAGAACGGTGCAGAAAATATCGGCACCTTCCAACTGCCCCCGATACGCCAGCCAAATTACGACAAAGATAGCAATCAAATGAAGCAAGTCCTTTATTGCCTCCCATAAAGAAATCCTCTTACAAAAAGAAAAACAGACAAAAAGGGGAAGGGGCAAAATAAAGCATAATACATCAGGCCTCGGGCCCACTTTGAAGCTCGGGAACAGCAGTAGGAGATGCGTCACCCCCGGTGCCTTCGGTGACGGCCGGCCCGGACACTGACCTCGCCTGTGCGAGAACTGTCCCGGTCGTGAGCCCTCCTGGAGCCTCCGGAGTTGGTGACCCCGCTGGAGGTGACTCCTCCGGTTCTTCCCCGGCCGAGGACGAGGAGCTGGAAACTGACTCATCCGAGTCATAACTCTGGCCGTAAGGAAAATCACCCCCGGCAAGGTGCTCGTTGGCATAACTCATCGCCCGATGATAGCCCTGCCTGAATCCCTTTCGGGCACCCCGGCGGAGCGCTACCTCGTAGTAGGGTAGGGCAGCTTCAATCAGGTCGGCCGAGTAAGCTTCCGAGCCTTTGTAGCGCTCGATCGCCTCCGCCTCGACCTGCCCGTCCCGAGCTCGCTCCGCCTCGGCCGCACGCTCTTCCGCCCTCGCCAGACGCTCCTCTAGCTCGGTCATCCTTCGCTCGGCTTCGATCGCCCGACCCTCCGCCCGGGCTCGGTCCGCCTCGGCCTCAACGCGAAGGCGCTCCGCGTCCTCCGCCCGATCCTGCAGCTCGCTGCGCTCAAGCTCCCAGAGGCCGTCCAGCTCGATGTGACGTTGACGCTCGTCTTCTAGACGTTTGCTCTTCCTCTCGAGCGATTCTCGGGCCCTTGCTAGCTGCTCGGCCAGTGCCTCGGCTTCCCGACGGCTCGACCGCGCCAACTCCCTGAATGCGAGGAACTCCCGCCGGAGCCCCTCATGCTCCCCCTCGAGCCGGGCTAGTTTCCCCTCGCATCCACCAAGGGTCCAGGCGAGCTTCGACCGCTCCGCCTCCGTCCGGGCGTGCGCCTCTGCCATCACAGCCGCTGTCCGAGCTATGACCAGGCCGCCCTCCATCAGGATATCAAGGACCCCGGCGGGAGTGCTGCGCCTTTCTCCCCCCCCTCGTCCTCTCGGCGATCGACCGGCAGAGCCGGTACAAGTCGCCCGAGATACCGAGCCTGACCAGAGGTTCCGGCAAAGGGGACTGCTCCACCCTAGGCACCCCGCCAGAAGACCCTGTTTGGGCAGCAAAGCTGACCGCCCCGCTTGCCACGGTCGGTTGGGGTTGCAACGCCTCCCCAGGTGAACCCCCAGCCTCGACCGGCGCCGCGGGATCCATCGCACCAGAAGCTGCCGGCACTTGGGGTTGAGACGCCCTCGCGGGCGAACCCCCATCCACGCCGGCCAATCCCTCGGTCCCAGCGCCGGCCACACCGGCATCGGCCCCCTCTGCCCCCACAGAGGGGAGAGCCGACCCATCACCTCCCTCCGCGGGGCCCCTGGTCTCCTCGGCCCCCTCTCGCCCGGCGGATGGGAGAGCCAGCCCGAAGGGGTCGGCCCCATCCTGCCCCCGAGGGGGGAGCGCCGCCGAGCCAGAATCGCCCCCGACGGCAGTAGGAAGGCCGGCTTTCTTGGCCCTTTTCCTGGCCTTCACGGCCTCCCGCAACTTCCCCGCCAGGGGATCCTTGCGCTTCAGGCCGGTCGATCGAGAAGTCCCCTCGGGGGCCGCCCCCTTGCCCTTATCTCGGGCATGGACGCGACCCGCCGAGACATCGGGCTCATCGGCTGCCGAGTCATCTCCCAGATCGATGACCTCGGCCGCCTCCTCCAGAGGCTCCCGCCTCATGTCTGCAACAAGAAGAAGCCCCAGTCAGGAGAAGGAAAAGATCTACCACCCGCGAGAAAGAGCCTCAAGAGCCGTACCTATCGACGTCAACCGTGAGAGAAGACACCGTTCGATGTTCTCCGACGTCACCAGCTCCTCGGTCGATTGGCGGTTCTCCAGCAGACGGGCAGCCTGCTGCTCCACGTGGGGAGGGAACTCCGCCTGGCGAGGGGGCAGATTCGGGTGAAAGTTGGGCGAGGTCCGGCATCTCCAGATCTCGTCCGTCGCCACCGCCTTCACCCAGAAGAATTGGGTCTTCCACCCCTTGTGCGAGGAGTCCTTCGCCGCGAGCGAGATGCAGCTCCTATTCCTCCGCGCCTGGATGAAGTAGAAGCCCTTCCCCGCCGACTGGTGCGCCTTCAACTCAAAAAAGAAGTGGAAGAGGTCCGAGGAAGGAAAAATGTCGTGCTGACGATAAAGAATCCCGAAGGCCGAAAGAAGAAGATAGGAGTTGGCCACCAATTGAATAGGCGCCAACCGGAAAAAATTAAGAAGCTGCAGCACATAAGGATCGAAAGGAAGCCGAAATCCACTCTTCCAAGCCAGAAGGAAGGTGCAAATGAGCTCGCCACGATCATCCAGACTCGTCTCGTACGGAGTGGCGGCGATAAAGCTGTATCTGAGAGGCAGGCGGAAACGATGCTCCAGCCTCCGCACCTCCACTTCCCCCAACTCACTACAGTTGGGGACGGGTTCCCGCCTCACCGGCGCAAGCTCCGGACTCTGATCCGCCATCGAGTCGGGAAGAGATCCCTCGTACGAGCTCGAAGACTCCGGGGGAGAAGGAAGTTGCCGGACCGCCTCTGCGATTATCCTCGCCAACTCCTCAAACGCCGCCGCAAGGCTCCGCGTCTCCGCTGTGCTCTCACGGCGCATCAAGAAGCAAGGAAAGCCTAAAACCCTGGAAGCCTAGAACGATGAACAGCGCCCCCTATAAACCCCTGAGGGTGGCGGCGCGCCGTTCCGTGCTTTGAGAAAAAGGGGGGCCCCTTCGTTTCAAATCCGTCAGGATCATCATTACGGGCCTCGGCGACCGCTATAAGCGGCTCCATAACGCCAACGGAATTCCACCCACCTGAGCCACGCCGGTCCGAAGCCTCGAAAAACTACTCATCCGAGCCTCCTTGACTCGGGAGTAGGAGGGGGACAAGTGGAGAGGGGGATTTCCGCAGCCCACCACAAAGGCAGCCCAACAAGACCTACAAGGTCCAACCAGGCGAGCCCACCCAAGTGATAGCCCACAGGGCCCACTTAGGGAGAAAAGCCCAATAAATAAGACTCGAGGAACCAACTCTCCCCGGCGGCCTTCTAGGCTCGGAGGGCCCGAGACAACGGCCAGGTCCCAAGGAAGGTCCGGCCTAAAGCCCTCTCCCCATCCGAGAGAGATAGGCTCCAGCCGATCTATCCGACCCCACCCTCGTCGGGCCATGCCTATCGCTCGGACATGAGCTAGCATCCCCGAGGCTCGGTAAGACCGGTTGATTATCTGCAGGTGCGGCCGTTCAGAGTCCTCCGCCAGCGGGAGAGTCATGGGAGCTGCCGGACTCCAAGGGAATAACGTTCCCACGATCAGGCCATGAAAGCCCCCGTTAAAGACGTAACTCCCGTCGGGAACCCCTCAGCTTACAGGACTCCTGAAGGCGGCGCACTATTTAAGCAAGGGATACCCTCCGGAAGATGGTAAGATGAACTAAGCATTCACACACCCTAAGCTCCTGAGCATAATTCGCTTCACCCTTTGGTGGAGAGGATTCTCGCGCATCAGCTCTCTCCTCCCCCCATTATTACTTCCACCATACCTCTACTGACTTAGCCATCGGAGGGCTTTGCCCTAGGGAGATCCCCTGGGCCCTCTGATACGTTTCCCTCTCTTGCAGATTCATCTTCTGGTGATCCACAGCCTGTTCAGGACCCCGCGCGAGATCTCGCCTCTTCAGGTATCCTGCTAGGTGTGAGTTTGATCTTGTAACTTACACTGATGCAGATTATGCAGGGTGTAGGATATATAGAAAGAGCACTAGTGGGTATTGTCAATATTTAGGTGGTTGTCTAGTGTATTGGGTATCTAAGAAGCAACACAATGTTGCTCTATCTACTACTGAGGCTGAGTATGTTGCAGTAGGAAATTGTACAGCCCAAGTACTCTAGATAAAGCATCAACTTATTGACTGTCACATGAAATTAGGATGTATTCCTATCTTATGTGATAATACCAGTACTGTTTCTCTAACTAAAAATCATGTTCATCACTCTAGGACTAAGCACATTGAAACAAAACATCATTTCTCGAGAGATGAAGTAAGTAAGAATGAAATTGAGTTGAATTTTATTGAATCAGAAAAATAAATTGCTGATATATTTACTAAACCTCTTGGGAATGAAAGGTTTAAATTTTTAAGAAGAGAACTAGGTTTATGTAAATTTTAGCATGATGAATGATTTCTTAATTTCATTCCTGTCAGAAATAAATGTTTCTCTATGATGAGTTGTATGCCTAGGATTTATTCTATCACATGAATTCAATGGTCAGTGAGCATTATTTCAGAATATGTCATGCACTGTGTCATCTTGATGTCAGAGGTATATCAAATGGTATGATGGTAGAAGGACATATTTATTCTTTCTGAAAACCCATACTATGTGTAGAGGTCAGTCCTCCGCCAAGTACCCTGAGTCAAGAGTCTCTCTGAGTCCTTCACTCCACATGTCACAATGTTGTGTCTAAATATCAATACATATAGACAGGGGGAGTTTCCTTCATGACGATAGGGGGAGTTCATAGTAAATTTGAGGCAGATCTGGTTCATTACATCATGTGATATTTCTTCAGTCCATATTAAAATTTTGTCAATCCTGACCTTGTTCTACTGATCAATGGAAATTCTTATTAATTCTTTACTGAAATCTCAGTGGCACACTGTCACTAAGCATTCCTTTGTATCGGGTCATTCTGGCACACTTAGATTTTTTCTTGATATCATTCTCTTAAAAGATCTTGCAATTCTGTGCCTCTGAAATAATGATAGTCCGATAATCAGTTCATCATTCTAAGCTACTAAAATAAAAAATCTTCTCTTATAAGAATCCTTTATTATTTCATGAATGAACTGATGGTTTAAACTTAATAAATTTTAAAGTCTAAAGACTGAATTCAATGAACTGGGATGTTTATGACAATTAATAGCTTTCAACCATTTCTCTTATAACATGTCTGATAAAGTCTTCAAATATCTGAAAGTTCTTGGATTAATGTTTTCTTGGTTGAGAAACTTGAAATGTATATTGTTTTTAAACAAGTCTTTCTATAAACACAAAAGGCAGTAAGGTTATAAAAAAAAAATAAGTCAAAGTATGTATAAGCAGAGCAATGATTGAATGCACTGAGAAACTGGATACTTCATCAAAGTAATGGAGAAAAACTCATGTCATGAAGTGCTTCAAGTTATCTCTGTTCAAAGGTCAAAATAGTATTGGTAGCTTCATTAAGTAACTAGGGGTAATGGCGTCTGATAAACATGTACCTTTACGCAAAAAGGTGTAAACTATTTCTACTATTTTGATATATAAAACATGATGGTACATTTTACTGAGTAACTAGGGGTACTGACGTCTAATCAACGTGTACCTTTATGTCAAAAGACATAAATCATACCTAACTGTTCAAAATTCTGGAAACAAAAAGACAATGCTTTTGCTGTAACCCTAAAGTGAAAATTCAGAAATGTCAAATTGTTTAATCTCAATACATATCCTAGTCACTCCTAAAGAAATTCACTGATTTTTGAATGAGTAGGATATAGTAAGGTATAAATCCTTCATGTTTAATGTGGTTCTGGTCTATTGCTATTAAAGGTTATTGCAGACTTATTCAAGAGTCCAGTGGATACACTCTAATCTTTATTACTCGTAAACCAGAATTCTATCAAGAATGCAGTACATAGAATCTTATATCTGACGAATTTGAGCTATGTATGCTTAGCTTAATGAACTATCACTCAGAATGTCAATTAGACTTCTTTTGTTCTTTCCTACTTCTTGATGCTATCCTTTCTTTCCTTATCTCTACCATTTCCTTGTTTGCTGATGGCAAAGGGGGAGAATATATTATGCAAAGAGGGAGAGAATTTTTGATGGGGTAGGGGTATGCAAAGGGGGAGAGATTTCTTTTGGGAGAGATTTTTTTTCATGTTTATTGGATTGGGAAGATGGTAAAAGGGGGAGTCTGTCTAACATGCTGTGTCAGAATCCATGCATGTCTATGGTAGTCTGCATATGTGCACTTGTGTCTACTTGTCTGCTTCTCACAACACTAATGAACTTAACTATACTTGACTTTTATTCTTGCATGTTCTGACGTAGATTGACATGAGTGTTACCATCAAAATATAGTTGTATTGCCATCATCAAATAGGGGGAGAATGTTGTGTCTCCTCTGGATTTGATGCTAAGTGGGAGAATGATGTGTTTTGTTGATTGACAATAGTTTAGTTGACTTTATTTTGACTTTGGCAACATTGATACTTTGATGTCCTTACTATAGTTAGAATAAATTTTTAGTCAAGTAAAGGTCTGTGCATATGACCCGTTTCATTCTGAAGGTCTATACATGTGCAGAGTTATTGCTTAGCAAGGTTGATGCATGTTGCATATGAAGGTTGATGCATATTCATACTGCTGCATAGTAAGGTCGATGCATATGTGAAGTCATGCACTAGAAGGTCGATGCTATAGGGAGAATGTTAGGCATGTGTGTAACATGCTTAATTCTATTGTTTTGATGATATCTGACTATGACTCATTGATAAGTCTGACTTGCATTTGATAAACACACATTCATACATTTCAGGTCATGACAACATAAGTAAGAAGATACATCTCTGTGCCATAACTGATAAGTGTAAGAAATCAAGGCATTGGCAACACAGAATTCAAGGCAACAGGTTTCACAGAAGTCCATGCAGTCAAGTCAGTGCAGCTGCTGAAGTTGGTGCACATGCTGAAGAAAGAAGGTGTTACAAGAGAAGTGCCGGCACTTGCTATAGAAGTGTCAACACCATAGCCATTCCTCAACAAAAGAAAGTCGATGCTACATTGCTATCAAGATCGAAGCACACAAATGGTCAACCCAGGTCAACACAGTAAAGCCTGTGCATGTTCACGACTTGGTCATCAGTAAGGTCGGTGCTTGTTTGCTTCTCAACGTAGCAAAGGTCGGTGCACATCCAAGACTAGCACATACCATGGTCGATGCAAACTTCTGGCTAGCGCAACCAAGGTCGGTGCACATCAGTCAAGGTCGGTGCACATTTGAAAACAATGTCTATGCACGTTGCTGAAGGTCGGTGCACGTTTGGTTTCAATGCTTCAAGGTCGGTGCACATAGCCGAAGTCTGAGCATATGTGACTTCAAGGTCGGTGCATGTTTTGGTGTCAACACTATAAGGTCCATGCACATTCACTATTTGACAAATCAAGGTCGGTGCATATTCTCCTTCAACACTAGAAGATCTGTGCATGTTTACCTTCTGGCAAGATAAGGTCTGAGCACATATGAAATCAAGGTCTATGCAATGTCTGATTCCAACCTCAAAAGGTCTGAGCACATTCGCAAGAAGGTCGATGCACATCTGCCAAGAAGTGTCGACACTTCACTTATAGAGTGTCGACACCTTGATGGTTCCAAATATTGAAGACTGGATCCTTAAAGAAGTGTCGACACCTTGTTCCAGTGTGCTGACACATTGGCCCTCCCAGTAAGCATTGAAGACCAGATCCTTAAAGAAGTGTCGACACCTTGTTCCAGCGTGCCGACACATTGGCCCTTCGAGTAAGCATTGAAGACCGGATCCTTAAAGAAGTGTCGACACCTCAGATATCGCAGGTCGACACCTTGGGCTTCCAGAGACAGTCATACAAGAAAACTTCATAAGAAGTGTCGACACGTCTTTTACAGGAGGTCGACACTATGGCATTCCAGAGAGCGTTATATTGGCTGCTTTACCAACAAGTGTCGACACTTTCTTTACAAGAGGTCGACACCTCTGTTCTTCCAGAAGCTTTCAAGCTTGTTGTCTGTCAAGTCAATGGAAGATCCAGAGAGAGAAAATAGGTACCGTAAATGTCTAAATTCATGGATTTCGAGGTCTAGATGGGGTACCCAGGTTTGACTTTTATCCTGTCAACATGTCACTTTCTTGGAGCAACTTGTGTCAGAAATCTAGCTGGAGAAAGGACACGTCACAGTCTGCCACCTCTTTACTGTCACCACATGTGACTCCGGTCCTAGCAGTCCTCAGCAAGACAAAAAGTAAATTTCAACCAATGAGAGGACCACATGTCTAAAGGGCATTTAATGTGAAGATCTTATGATATGCCATCAGTCTGCCACCGTCCTATCCTCGGACAAGAAGCAATGCCAGCTCAAGCCAAATCCTGCAGAGTATCTTCCTCAAAGATTAGAAAAGCTTTTGGAGGGAAAGTTTTTCACCACATTTCCTTGTGGCTCGGCTATAAATATCAAGCTTCCTCAAGAGAGGAAGCTGTTGCTGCCCAGAGAGTGCCACGCCCTAGAGCATCTGTAAAGAACATCCTTGAAAGGTGTGAGAAAGTAGCCCAGCACTGATTCTCATGTTGAACCCCGTGCATAACCTTGTGTTAAGAAATTTTGATGATGTTCAAATACCATGTGATTGTGTTTCATGTAAATAAATGTATACGTGGTTAGTGAATATGAAATGGATTAATCAATTTCTATTTGGTTGGATGATGCTCAATGCAATATCAATGTTATAATTAAATGGGCTATTTTACTTCAAAGGTCATTTGATGAACTTGATTGACATTGGACTGATATTTGTACAGGCATTTGTTGAAGATGAATGGACCTCAAGCCAAATGAGTTGAACTTGTTTTTTATGTGAATGGTTGATTCACATTGCTTTTGAGTTGTTCGTTTTAGTTAACATATGAAATGCAGGGACTTAAAGTTGAAAATTTGAATAGTTATGTGAGCTGAAGTTTTATTCTCATAAATCAAATGAGATGGAAGACTGACTTCCAGTGTGTAATGGTAACAGGCATATCAAATGGGAATTATCATGAAGACCAAATTGGGAGCCTTCAAATTGGATCTTCACATGTGTGTTGTACACCATTAACATGGAATGTTGCTCGAGTGCATTGTTCGAAGCAGGTTTGTGATGGAGATTGGACGTACAAATCATAAGGCAAACCTTGTGCACATCTAGTTGGTAAGACCGTGATTTGGGGTAAGTTTTGATTAATTCTTCCATTTACATATTGATCCTTCTTGTCTCAATTCAATTGGTTAACCCCTCATGAGTTTTCCTTATTCTTGAATATGTCAGGAAAAGTGTCGACTCATGGAGTCGACACTTTGACCCGTGTGTGGGGTGCTTCATAACTCGCCCCTTTTGTTTTCAGAAGGATGAAAACAAATGTCGACTCAAGGAGTCGACATTTATTTTCAACCCTTCTGTCTGGGTGGCCCTCAGACGGCCAAGGTATAAATGTCGACTCTAAGAGTCGACATTTATTTCCCACTATTCTGTCTGGGCGATTCCCAGACCCACATGGAACAAATGTTGACTCTATGAGTCGACATTTTTTCCGGGCCTTTCTGTCTGGGCGTTTCTAAGCGCTACAGGTGGAGAGTGTCGACTCTAAGAGTCGACACTTTCTACGCTATGTTCTGGCTGGTTGGCTTTCCTGCCTTGGCCGGCCGCGAGTGTCGACTCTATGAGTCAACACTTTTTGGCGACCGAAAAACACGCCGGTTCGTGCGGCGACCGATGCCCTAGCATACTCCCTTTATTTTAGTGCCCATCCATGATTGGTCCATAGGGGAATGTTCCCTCCACGTGGCCCTTCATATATTGGGGTATATATATATTGAGATAGGGTTTATTCAACTAGGGAGAACGTGCTTTAATGTCTTATCCGATTTTGGTTCTTGCAGGGAAGAGCACGGCTGCAGCTGCGTCTACCTCCTCTCCAGGGCGTGCTGAGATCGATTCAAGGCTGGAGAAGGTCGTCGTCCACCTTCCTGGAGTGAACCTGCTAAAGCACCGCGGCTGGACACCTCCATATCATCTAACGTGCTGAACGTGATTCAAGAGGAGGGAAAGAGGGGTTTATGTTCATCTCCATCCATCTTTCCGAAATGAACCAGTTGGAGCATCATGGGTGCATCTCCTCCACATCGTCCAGTCCGCTGAAGTCATTGAAGAAGCCAGCTCTATCATCTCCAGCCAGGAGTTTGCTGAACTTGTTCTTAGTCCCTGTTTGCAGTCATCATTTGTTCAGTTGATGTCTTGTGCTTGTATTGCATATTAGATTTCATTCCTTTAAACTAGAAATGACTGTGTGTGTACGGAGCGGTGTCTCCGTGTGTGAGCTGAGTGTCGGGGTAAGTTCCCCGTGTTTGTGTGTGTGTGTGTGTGCGGCGTGGCAGCGTGTTGAGGCTTCGCCCTCGTGTGTGTGCTGCGTGGCAGCGTGTTGAGGCTTCGCCCTCGTGTGTGTGGTTTGCTGCGAAAGCAGCGTGTGGTGTATTGGGGTTCGTCCCTGTGTGCTACCTTGTGTAGCGTGTTAGTGAATCCTCATCGAGGTGGTGAGGGGTGGACGTAGGGAACCCGTCGTGGTCCCGAACCACCTAAAAAATCATTGTTTGTGCGTTTGCTCCATATCTCCTTTCACCATTCACAGGGTTGTTTGTTAATTGTGCTTTCCATGGATGGTAGATTCTCGTTTACACACATTTAGTTAAGTTCGTCTATTCTCCGTGTGTGATCATCTTCATATTCAGGTGTTTGGTGAGGTTGAGCTGAGCAGCGACTAAGTTAATTAATTAGACTTAATTTTTAGAGAGGGATCTATTCACCCCCCTCTAGATCCGTGTTACTACACTCCGAGACCCAACAATTGGTATCAGAGCCTGGCTCTATAATTTCAGATCTAGTGATCTTCAGAGGGATCCAAGTGTAGTCTTGAATCATGAATACTTCTTCAGATATTGTTTCGTTGAGTTCTTTACATGTTTACCATGGTGATGATTTTAATTCCTGGTTGGGAAAATTGTGTAGGGCCATAAATTCCGTAAATCCAAATTTGTGGAAGCTAATTCATGATGGTCCTCATATATTGCCTCGGGATGAGACCAAGTGGTCCAACTGAGATAGATTGAAGAATCATGAGAATGTTACTATTTTAAGCTTGTTGAAAGCCTCGGTGAATGCTAACATGTTCACATTCGTGTCTTCTTGTAGAAGTGCAAAAGAGCTTATGGACCGATTGATGGAAGCTCAAGAGAAGCAGGGGCAGAAAGGGTTAATGGCTGATGATGCTGATCAGACTTGTTATGAGAGTGCTGAGGAGGTAAACTCGAACTCTGATGATACAGAAATGCCTTTTAAAGAATTAGTTGATGCATATGAGGAGTTGTTAGATAGATATAAAAAGATGAAGTCTGAAAACAAATCATTGAAGAAGAAGCTAAGTGGAAATGTGCATGATAATTCTTTATGTGGAAAATGTCTTGATCTAGAAAAAGAAAATGAACGTCTTGTCTGCAAAATCTCATTGCTTCAGGAAACCGAAAGAAATCTCAAAAATAAGCTAGATTATCTGTCTGACGATGAAAACTTATTTGAGAAGTTACTTGATTCTAAAGTTGATAGCAAGTCCATAATGGAGGAAAATGAGTTGTTAAAATCTGAAAATGAAAAGCTAAAACAACTAAACTCAACCATGTCTGAAAGACTCCTAACTCTTAAAAAAGAAAAGTCTATGGTTGCTCAAGAAAATGAAAATGTGAGTCTGTTAAAACAGGAAATTGAAACCCACAAAACCATCAATGTCACCTTGAATGAAAAGATCATTTCTTGTGAAAATGAAATTCTATCTTGTGAACTTCACATTGCTTCACTTCAAACTGAAATTGCTGACTTGAACAAGTCTTTGGGAAGATTTGTGAGTGGGGAGGAGAATTTGAACAAACTTCTGAGAACTAAAGTGAACTTCCAACGGGAAGGTCTAGGATATAATCCTAGTAGAAAGGAAGCTTTTAATTTGAAAACAAAAACCTCATTCGTGCATGCTTCTTGCTCTTCCAATACCTCAAACATCTCTTCTTCAGTCAAACCCAAGTCTAGTACACATGCAAAGAAATCTTATGTGGATCACCATGCTCCAAAACAAAACATTAGATCATGTCACTATTGTGGTGAGCATGGTCATTTAATGCATAACTGTAATCTGATGAAGGGAGATGATCACAATGCTCGTAGGATGCATGCCATGAAATTTCAAACTGTTCAGAAAAAGAGAATTGAATGCTTTCATTGTGGAAAAATGGGTCATGTGATGAAAAACTGTTGGTTGTTAAAAGGAAAACCCAAATTTCATACTCAAAGTCATAGACCCCCCACATATGCACAAAAGCCCACTGCTAATGTCTAGACAAAGAAATCAAATCAACATGTGCATTGTCATTATTGTGGTCGACCTGGACATCTTATGGATGATTGCTCTCTATTGCATTTTGATGATGTGAATGCCAAGAAACTGTGGAAAGCACACATTCGAGGTGCAACTAACCCCCCGGGGCCCAAGATGACTTGGGTATCCAAAACTTCAAATTGAGAATTTTGATTTGCAGGGGTGCCTTGAGATGGAATAAGTTGTTAATAGAATAAAAATCCTCCAAGGCAAGAAAATTGATGAGCTTGTGCGGTAATGAATTCTACCTTTGCTTTCTTGTGTGAATAACTATCATTTTGCAGTTGTTCACAGAGTTTTCTATTCTTACACTTGTCTCTTTTTATGAATAACAGTTGAACTTTTCACACATAGCATATATACCTTACTTCTTACACATATCACACACTTCCTTGCATATTTGTGAATAGGAATAAAGTTCAGTCATCTGTCACTTTCATGTACAAACTTGCATATATTTCATATTTCTGTGTGCGTGAATGTCATGATTTCCGGCATATCAAATGGCGATTACGGAAGGTTGGATAATGTCCAACCGGAAACCTTCCTCATGCGTGATGGTGGTCTTCGGACCTACGTCTTCCGCCAAGTATCGGTAATCAACTCGCTTGAATATTCCTTTTTGACACATGCTTGAGTGTATATAATATACACCCCTCAGTTTTTAAGCCTTTCTATGACCTAACATCCTTGATAAATAAACTTGCATTGATCAAGGCATGTATGCTTCATGGCACATATTAAGAAGGAAATTTTGTTTTTAAACGTGTATACACTTAGGGGGAGACATAACCTTGATAAGACTAATTCATCCTCTACTATCTGAACAATCACTCACTCGATACGGACCTTTGAGACAAATGACTTCATTCAATAAGGATCTCAGTTATTCCACTCAACACTCTTGAGGATTCTTAAATCCCTACATCAAAATCTAGTGTCTCGTGAGGAAAAAGCTGTCAGTCCCACCAAAAATATCAATAAGGGGAATTGGAACCGAGTAGCCGGGAATCCCCCATGAAACAAAGGAGGAAACTCGGAACGAAATGTGATAAAAATCCACATTCCTAATAAATGACAAAACTGAGTAACCAGAAAATGCTCCTGAAACAAAGGACATGACTCGCGTCAAAAAGTTAGTCATCTTAATTGCATCTTATCAAAAATATTTATTGGGACTGTGTGAAGCTACCAAAAGTCGAGCACTGTGAATGGAAATGTAGGGAGGAGAGGTTATTGTTAGTGTTCCTTAGAACATTTGATAATCCATATTGTTTTGAAAGTCATCTCTCATAGTTCACATATTGAATTTGGGCTTGATTGTATGAATGTATCTCCTGAATTAGTCGATTTTCATTGGTTATGCAGTACATCTTTTTGTAAGCACAACCTTGTTAAAATTGTTCATGAACATCATGCTCAAATCTGTGGCATTCTTCTTATACCTGTCCCTAAGGGACTCTCATGCTTGGTTTCATATATAAATATGCTTGCTTGTCTGCTTGTATACTTGAAATGCATAAGAAGAAATTGATTATTTGAACCCCCATGAATGAGCCTTACTGAAAGATTGTCATGATTGTCATGAATGGATTGAGTTGGTAAACTTTTTCCCTATGTGTTTGACCCAAAATTGTGATGGTTCAAGTAAGGACAAATTGTGAATGTGTGTTGAATGTTGGTTGGTTGCACTGATGTCGACATTGCACCGACCTTGCTGCTTGTTGCACATACTTCATTCAACATTGCACAGACTTTGTTCTACATTGCACCGACCTTACTGTTCATTGCACTGAGTTTGTTCATCATTGCACAGACTTGGTTGATCATTGCACCGAGTTGGTTGAATCTTGCACCGACCTGCTTCATCTTGCATCGACCCAATCCATGGTGCTTCACAGTATTGCACTGATCCAATCCACTCATATGCATTGACCATGAGTTGATATGCACAGACATTATAGGATGCATTGAGTGACACTTGTATGTTTTATCTTGAGATTGGATTTCTTAACATACGGGATTAAAAGCATCACATTCCCTTGGTTCAAGGTAAGAAATCATGGTTTAAATGCATTTCATGTGGAAAGAATGATTTTAGCTCAAATCTGGTCTTATCCTTGGCAAACTCTCTTAATCTGTGTCCATAATCAATTGGATTTCAATTCTTAAACCCTTGGTCTTCATTCTCTTCTATTTTCCCTTGAAAATTTGACGTTACAGAGGAAGAGTCGACTTTTACTCTCGGGTCTTCCTTTTAATCTCGGGACAGAAGTGTTGTAAAAATGTGTCGACTCATAGAGCCGACACTTTTCTTTCGGATCCCGGTTCGCGAACCGATCCCCTGGGTGTTCCTTCACTTCACTCTGGTCGAACCCAAGGTGGCTTGGGCTTCTATGTTCGACCACCTCCACCTTTAAACCACCCACGTGGCTCTCCTTCTAAAATGCATTCACCCTCTTCTTCTGTCCTAAAACCCTCTTCGCAATCCTCTCCTCCTCCATCCATCAAACGCATCCTCGTACGAAGCCGCGGTCGATCTTCATCTTCCTAAACGCATCTGCAGTACTCTTCTTCTAACCCTTCCTCTACCCTGAACATCACTCCGTCTCGCCCTTCTTCCCCAAGGAACCCTCCGGCGGGCGGCGGCATCCGCAACTCTTCTCCTTTTCGGAGCATCCGCGACGCCCTCCTGCGAGCCACCTCTGTCTGGAGTTGCGTGTGGTGTGAAGACCAGACTGCTCAGTGGAAGGCCTCCGTCTATTCAAGGGACACCGAGCTGCACACTCTTCCTCCATCTGCTTCCATTCAAGGTTGCCCGAATTGCAAGAATGGCCCCCAAGAAGAGAACAGTGAAAGAAAGAGAAGAAGCCCTTATTATGACAGAACTACGACGTAAGGATAAGGAAGCCTGTCACGCCCCGAGCCTTTTCTTACAGCGGAAGACTAGCTCGAGGAACGCGAACAGCCGACATGGTAAGCCTCTTGCAAGCAAGAACGATCTGAGCGCAAGACAATCACACATAAGATGCAATTGCACAATAGTTTAATCAAACTCCAACTTTATTTCATTAATAATCATAATATACAAATACAATGACTTTTCAACCTTTACTAACCTATCAGACTCAAGGAAAAAGGAAATTACAAAGACTCGATCTAAACATTATTGACTTTCCTAAGTCTTCACTCTCAGTTTGATATGACTTTTACTCGCTCTCGGACCCGCTACTTGTATAACTCGAATCCGAATTCGTATCACTTCCATCTCCTGAAAAGATTAGAAAATAGGTAATGAGCACACTTGCCCAGTAGGTATCTTCGCATCAACATGATTAACAATATTTAAGTAATTAGTATTTTAGCTCTAAAGAAATAAGGTAAAATCATGCGAATGCGATCAATCATGCGATTAAACCAAAGTAACACGATGATCATGTAAGATAGAATGAGCAAGCATGAATGTAACAAGAATATGATATGGCCTTTCATGAACAAGAATGTACTAGAAAGTCATGTATCAATCAAGAATGTACTCTTCACTTAGTATCAAGTACTTCGTGAATTTCTGTGGAATAACATGTAACAAGTTAGAAAGTCATGTACGTGTCGTGGATTTTCACTTCACGAGCCGTGGATCTTCACTTATTTATCGAGAAAGTACTCCCAGTGTAATGCGACGCCAATAGCATCATACCCCATGGTTTATAATAGTATGTTTCTGACAATCAATCGAGGGGACTAGCATAGAGCCCTTGAACACAATCAGTACTCGGTCCGCATCTTCAAGTATAAATCAAGCTACTTCCACACATGTAAACAATATGGCCAAGCATGTACAATTTCAACGATAGGTTCAAGATAAAGTAATCCATCATAAGAATGCTTCTATTTGAATTAAAGAATTTCAATGAACATATTAAAACTAGGTTATGCCATGAAAATAAATCGCCAGCATAACGGTTCATTTCTTAACTTTCATAATTTAAGATTAAGTATCTTGAACAATATGACAAGTCCTAAACCATCAATAATATATCTAGGAACTTTGGAATATCAACCCTTGGGTCAAACCTCGGGATAAAGTACTGTGACGGTCAATTAATGGGTCGTTACATGAACTTGACGGTCTATAATTGGGCCGTTACAATAGATTGAATCCAGAAAGAATAAATGGACTCGGTGAATGTGACGGTTGTATACTGGACCGTTAGATGAGCCTGACAGTCTAGTATTAGGCCGTTACATAGTAAAAACCAGAAAACATCGATAGTACTTTCTAATCAATTGGGCTTTAAAGGTACAACCAACTCGGCGTCCTAGTGGGAATCCCAAGCTTGCAGAGAATTACGGAGGCCTTGAAACCAGATTTCCTAGTCCATTGGAAGGAATATCCAATAGAGAGATCCTCAAGTTCAAGAATATGTTCCTATAGTGTAAAAGTGTGAACCGATGGTCATATACCGGAATATATGCCATGTACTTAGAGAATTGACTCTATAGACAGAAAGAATGTGTAACAATGTGAATCCATGATAAAACTCCGTCAATACATCAGTAAAAATCATGTTTTAATACAAAACTATAGAGTTTTAGCAATAAAATTAACATGTACTTTAAAATAACTAAAGTGCTTTAAACATACATGAATCAATTTATAAACTCAAAGTTATGAAAAATAGGTCAAACTTAGATAACTAGGCTTATTCATAAGTAAATTTGACTATTTTTAACTCTGTCTCGGGTTGACAGAACACAGTTATTCTGACGGTCGAACATGGGTGCGTCACAGGGCTGTGACGGTTTATCGTGGAGCCGTTAGAGTGTTGTAACGCTCTGATTATGGTCCGTCAGAGATAACAGAGTAGCTTAAGTATAACAGGGAGTGTGACGGCTTATCGTAAGGCCGTTACGTCCCTCTGACGGTCTAACTATAGGCCGTTAGAGTCCTGTTGATAGTATAAAAAGATAAAAGGCTATGCTTTGAAACATGTCATGCTTTTTTTAAAAAAAAACTTGACTAATCTAGTCATGATAAAATGAAGTATAGTCCATCTAGATGCATAGATTGCAGTGAATGAATAAGAGAATATCTTTTATCTTCATTTAAGGCTAAAGACATGCATGTATGTATAGACGTACTAAAACATGAAATTCAAAGTCTATGATGCATGGAATCAATCAAAACCAGAGGGCTTTTATCCCTAATATGATATTCTTGCCATTCATGAGATGACCTACCTCTTTACTGGGCTTTCAACTTCCAATTTGGGACTGTAAGACACGCCCTAGTTCTTTCCTTCCAGTAAGTTTTCAGCAACTTCACGTCGCTCTAACTTCTCAATATCTTGACCTAAGGACACGAAATTTTGAGGGTAAGAAGGTGAAACTAAGGGGAACAGAAAGTTCTAAAGACACCTAGGCTAATTACCTCGTTGTGGTGCTCTAATCTCCTGATCTTCAGCAGACTTTCGCTCAGATTCCTGGGTTGCTATGGTCGAACCAACAACTTTGGAAGCTTCAAACTTCTTGTGTAGTTGATCTCCTAGCACGAAATTTTGAGGAAGATTAGTCCTATGTATAAGGAATAAAAAGTTCTAAAGAAGTTATCCGAAATACTATCTCCTTACCTTAGTTCCACGCGAGCCAATGTAAGGGTCGCGCAGGTCAAAACTATGGTCTATTTATAGTGTTTTGGTAGGGTTTTGTGGATTAGATCGATTCTAGAGTCCTTGTTAAGGCTTAGATCGACTTCAGAGAGTCCTTAACACATTTACTAGTCCTCCCATCTCGATCCCAAAGTGATAAACTAGTAAAAATCTAATCTTTTTACTTGTTCTTCCATTCACGGAACTGACAGAGTGTAACGGTCGTGTATTAACGCGTTACATGACTGTGGCGGTCGCACGATAGACCGCTACATCCACCGTTCGCAGAATTCAACTTAATTCAAACTCTATAATTATTTTATCCACATAATTATCTAATAAAATGGTATTTATCCTTAAAATTCATGAATAAGCTAAATATCCTTTTAGAATATGGGCCAAACTTAATGGACTTGATCTTTAAACCTTTTGGGTTTTATTTATCAAAGTTGGACTAATATTTTAACATAATTTGGCCTTATAATCAGTTTAAGCTTTATAAATTCTGCATAAATTCTAGAAAATTCTTAAAATAATTCAAAAATTATTTATATAAATTTTGGGGCACTACACCCTCCCCCACTTAGAAGAATTTGGTCCCCAAATTCAATACATGGATTATATGAAGAGTGTACTTATAGTTGAATAATTCTGAGAATCTTTTCCGTAAAGCTTCTTCTGTTTCCCAAGTTGCTTCAGATGGCCATGATTTCTTCCATTGAATTTTGACCATAGGAATAGCTTTATTCCTTAGTTGACGCACTTCCCGTTCCAGAATCTTTGTTGGTGTTTGTTCGTACGTCATATCCTTCTGAATCTCCAAATTATCGTAAGTGATAACATGGTAAGGATCATATACATACTTTTTCAGCATAGAGACGTGAAACACGTCATGAACTGCTACTTGTGGGGGTAAAGCTAATCTATAAGCCACTTCACCGACCCCTTCAAGAATTTCAAATGAGTTAATGAATCTTGGAGTTAGCTTGCCTTTGATGTCAAATCTTCGAATACCACGACCCGGAGAAACCTTCAGATACACATGATCTCCTACTTGAAACTCCAAGTCGCGCCTTCGATTATCAGCATAAGATTTCTGCCTATCTTGAGCAATCTGCAGTCTTTCTCGAATGAGCTTAATTTTCTCTGAAGAATCCCTGATAATATCGGGGCCCAGAATTTGTCTTTCCCCTATTTCATTCTAACATATCGATGATCTACAGCTTTTTCTATATAAAGCTTCAAAAGGTGCCATCTGTATGCTGGCCTGATAACTGTTGTTATATGCAAATTCCACCATAGGCAAGTGATCATGCCAACTTCCTCTGAAGTCAATAGCACAAGTCCTGAGCATATCTTCCACCACTTGATTTGTTCTTTCAGTCTGACCATCAGTTTGTGGATGGAATGCCGTGCTAAAGTTCAGTCTGGTCCCTAGTGAATGTTGTAGACCCTTCTAGAATTACGATATGAATCTAGGATCTCTATCAGATAGATAGTGACAGGGACACCATACAGCTTGACAATTTCTTTTATGTATAAGGCTGCTAGAATGTCCACAGACCATCGACTTTTGATCGGTAGAAAGTGTGCCGATTTTGTCAATCGGTCTATGATTACCCATATGCCGTCGTGTCCACCCCTTGTCTTTGGTAAACCCATAATGAAATCCATTCCTATACTTTCCCATTTCCATGCTGGAATATCAAAGGGATATAATTTATCTGTGGGTCTAAAATGCTCTGCCTTTACTTGTTGACAAGTGAGACAGCGAGACACGAAATCAGCTATTTCCCTCTTCATATTGGGCCACCAGAAATTTCTTTTGAGATCTTGATACATTTTTGTACCACCTGGATGAATGGTGTACTTGGATTTATGTGCTTCATCTAGGATCAGTTTCTTCGTATCCTCATGATCTGGTACACATATTCGGCCCTTAAATAGCAATCTTCCGTCATTGGAAATAGAAAAATCTGGCCTTTGTTCTATGTTGGCTTTAATCTCCAGTAATATAGGATCATCATTTTGTAGCTTGACCAGATCTTCTATTAGTGTAGGTTGAGCTTGAATATTAGCGATGAAATAATCTTCTTCCTTCACGTCAATATCTAAGTTCAACTGAGCGAATTGAAGAATAAGATTAGTCATACTAATCATGAGACTTGATAACTTTCCCATTGGTTTTCTGCTGAGTGCATCTGCTACAGCATTAGTCTTGCCAGGATGATATTGAATAGTAAAATCAAAGTCTTTGAGATATTCTAACCATCTCCTCTGTCTCATATTTAACTCATTTTGAGAGAATAAGTATTTCAAGCTTTTATGGTCCGAGTAGACCGTGAATTTCTCTCCATAGAGATAAGACGCCAAATTTTTAAGGCGAAAATGACAGCTGCTAGTTCTAAATCATGCACGGGATAATTTTCCTCGTGACGTTTCAATTGTCTTGAAGAATAACAGATTACCTTTCCTTTCTGCATGAGGACGCACCCTAAGCCAATGCCGGACGCATCCGTATATACTTCAAATCCACCACCTTCCACCGGTAGTGATAGAATAGGAGCTGTAGTAAGATGGTTCTTAAGAGTTTGAAAACTCTTTTCACATTCCTTTGACCAGACAAAAGGATTTTCTTTTCTTGTGAGTCTAGTTAAAGGAACCGCAATTTTTGAGAAGTTCTTAATGAATCTTCTATAATAACCAGCTAGAGCCAGAAAGCTCCTTACTTCTGATACAGTCGTTGGCCGGCTCCAGTTTCTGACAGCTTCTACTTTAGAAGGATCCACAGCGATACCTTCTTTTGAAATAATGTGGCCTAGGAATGAAACTTCATTGAGCCAGAATTCACACTTGTTAATCTTGGCATAAAGTTTATGTTCTCTAAGTGTTTGCAAAACTATCCTCAGATGTTCTTCATGCTCCTCTTTTGTCTTGGAATATACTAGGATGTCATCAATTAAGACAACGATGAACTGGTCCAGATATGGCTGAAAAATATTATTCATAAGTTGCATAAATGCTGCTGGGGCATTTGTTAATCTGAACGGCATTACCACGAATTCATAGTGGCCATAACGACTTCGAAAAGTCGATTTATAAATATCTTCTTCTTTAATTCTAAGCTGATGATAACCTGACCTGAGGTCTATCTTGGAGAAATACTCTGCTCCCGAAAGCTGATCAAAGAGCTCATCAATACGTGGCAACGGATACTTATTTTTGATTGTGAGTTGATTCAGTCGCCGGTAGTCGAAGCATAGCCTGAGAGAGCCATTCTTCTTCTTGACAAAAAGAACTGGCGCACCCCAGGGGGATGTGCTAGGTCTGATGAAACCTTTATCTAGTAGTTCCTGCAACTGCCTTTTTAGTTCCTTAGTTCCGTAGGGGACATCCTGTAAGGGGCTATATAAACATGTGCTGCTCCTGGAATGAGTTCAATGGTAAAGTTTACTTCCCTCTCGGGTGGTAAACTAGGTAATTCGGATGGGAACACATCTGGGAACTCATTTACAATAGGGATGTCTGCTATGATGATTTCCTTGGACTCGGTAACAATGTCAGAAGTAAGAAAAGCTTCACATCCTTGCGAGATAAGTTTGCAAGCGTGAAGAGAAGATATGATAGTAGGATGTTTCCTATACTTGATGCCAAGGAAAGAAAATCTTGGAAGATCGGGTTTTCGAAAGGATATAATTCTATTTCGGCAATTAATATCAGCATCATGCTCTATAAGCCAATCTACCCCTAAAATGGCATCATAACCTTTCATGTCAAGGCATACTAAATTTGTGGGGAGATTGTGATTTTCCACTATTACCTTACTATCAGGATAATACTCGGTAAGCTTTGTTCCAGAACCTAAAGGTGTAGTAATAGCAAGATCTGAAGGTAAGGGAACTGATGCAATTGGTAATGTTTTCGCAAAAGTAGTGGAGATAAAAGAATGAGAGGCACCAGTATCAAATAGCACAAATGCAGGACGGGAACAAATTTGAACGGTACCTTTCATAAGTCCACCAGCCTTGGGTGCTTCTTCTTCTTCTAGAACAGCATTGAGGTGAGCTTGCCTCTTACGTCCTCCACCAGACGATTGATCCTTCATAAGGGGTCAATCTAGCATACGATGCTCCCTGCTTCCACAACATAGACACGCACCAAGACGCTTCCAACATTCTTCATCCGAATGGCCAAACTTCTCACAAAATGTGCAAGTCACCATGACTTGCTCCTTCTCCTCCTTAACTTTCTTGTTCTTCTGAGAACTTCCACCGTTCCCGCTCCTGGATCTTTTCTTACTATCACGGCTTTTGTAGGGTTCCGTGATGTTGAATTTCTCCTTCTTATAACGCCGATCAGATCGTCGGCTAGACTCTTCTCCTTTTCCTTTCAATTTCTTGACCTTCTCTAAGGTCCTTTCGCATAAATACGCCAGCTGAACCATCTCCGCATAGGTACAGATGTTTTGGGTCCCGAGCTGCTGAATGAAATCGGGTCGTAACCCGTCCATAAACCGATTAGCCTTCAATAAATCAGTACTGATTAAATGCGGTGCATAGGGTGCTAGCCTGGAGAATTGAAGTTCATACTCCGCGACTGTCATCATTCCTTGATGAAGAGAGGCGAACTCCGTAGCCTTTCTTTCTTTGACATGTTCGGAAAAGTACTTAACACGGAATAGAGTGAGAAAATCATCCCATATATAAGGTGCATCAGTCGGAGGTGTATGTACTGACTTCCACCATGTGCGTGTATCTTTATTGAGTTGGAAGGTTACGAGACGCACTTTTTCTTGGTCCATGCATTGAATAACATCGAAGATGCGATTCATCTCATCTATCCAGTTTTCTGCCTCATCCGGATTAGAAGAATCGTAGAACCGCGGAGGGTTTAAGCTCCGAAAATTGAGATGCAAGTCACCAGCCCTTGCCCCTGTGCCTGCCTGGGCCAAAGTTTGTAATGCCTGAGTAAGGTCGGCAACAGTTTGTTGCATTCCACCCTAATCTATGCGATGTGCCATTGCAATAATGAGGTACTTGAGAGAAATAACAATTTGTTAATTCTCATGGAATTAGAAAGAGATTAATCTTAAAACTAATTAACTATCCTTTCTCGGGCTCTACCCAATTCTCACATGCGTGAGGAAATTTTTTCCTTAGTTCATAGGTAGGGGTCCTTAAACCTTGGACTTATCCTAGGACATGACTATTTTTTCTAAGTCCTGAGACTTAGGCTCTGATACCAACTTAGCTGTCACGTCCCGAGCCTTTTATTACAGCGGAAGACTAGCTCGAGGAACGCAAACAGCCGACATGGTAAGCCTCTTGCAAGCAAGAACGATCAGAGCGCAAGACAATCACACATAAGATGTAATTGCACAATAGTTTAATCAAACTCCAACTTTATTTCATTAATAATCAAAATATCCAAATACAATGACTTTTCAACCTTTACTAACCTATCAGACTCAAGGAAAAAGGAAATTACAAAGACTCGATCTAAACATTATTGACTTTCCTAAGTCTTCACTCTCAGTTTGATATGACTTTTACTCGCTTCGGACCCGCTACTTGTATAACTCGAATCCGAATTCGTATCACTTCCATCTCCTGAAAAGATTGGAAAATAGGTAATGAGCACACTTGCCCAGTAGATATCTTCGCATCAACATGATTAGCAATATTTAAGTAATTAGCATTTTAGCTCTAAAGAAATAAGGTAAAATCATGCGAATGCGATCAATCATGCGATTAAACCAAAGTAACACGATGATCATGTAAGATAGAATGAGCAAGCATGAATGTAATAAGAATATGATATGGCCTTTCATGAACAAGAATGTACTAGAAAGTCATGTATCAATCAAGAATATACTCTTCACTTAGTAGCAAGTACTTCGTGAATTTCTGTGGAATAACATGTCACAAGCTAGAAAGTCATGTACGTGTCGTGGATTTTCACTTCACGAGCCATGGATCTTCACTTATTTATCGAGAAAGTACTCCCTGCGCAATGCGGCGCCAATAGCATCATACCCCATGGTTTATAATAGTATGTTTCCGACAATCAGTCGAGGGGACTAGCATAGAGCCCTTGAACACAATCAGTGCTCGGTCCGCATCTTCAAGTATAAATCAAGCTACTTCCACGCATGTAAACAATATGGCCAAACATGTACAATTTCAACGATAGGTTCAAGCTAAAGTAATCCATCATAAGAATGCTTCTATTTGAATTAAAGAATTTCAATGAACATATTAAAACTAGGTTATGCCATGAAAATAAATCGCCAGCATAACGGTTCATTTCTTAACTTTCATAATTTAAGATTAAATATCTTGAACAATATGACAAGTCCTAGACCATCAATAATATATCTAGGAACTTTGGAATATCAATTTTTGGGTCAAACCTCGGGATAAAGTACTGTGACGGTCAATTAATGGGCCGTTACATGAACTTGACGGTCTATAATTGGGCCGTTACAATAGATTGAATCCAGAAAGAATAATTGGACTTAGTAAATGTGGTGCGGACACCAGAGCGAGCGAGAAGCACGAACCGACGAGCCACCGGTACCGTACGCGGAGCACCACTCTAGCCACTTCGACGTCCATCTGGCTCGGAGACAGTCTGGAGACTCCCCCTTGAGTCTCGATATTTATTGCATTTATGTGGACTTTACTTGTGTGTCATGTGTGTTTGTTTAGTTTTATTCAGATTGTAATTTGAATTGTAACTGGGGTTTATGTGTAATTTGGGACCACCCGGGTCCCGCGGACCCCCCTATCCCTTCCCCATTGATCCACCTCATCCCTAGGGCCCATGTGGGGTCAGTCAACCTTCCAATGGTAGGCTTCTAAAAGAGTGGTCCAAGTGGGGGACAAAGGGGAATAAAATTCAAGGTTGGAACCTTGAAAGTCAAGGGGGCGCCCCCCATTTAGTATATTATATTAGGATTTGAATTTGAATTTTTATTTTATTTGATTCCAAATCACACGGGAGAAATAATTTGTGGACTCCCTCTTTTACCCTCCCCAACCCTAGATCTAGGGTCAATTAGTGTCTTTTGTCATTTCACATAAATACCTTGTATTTTCATTTGATTGGAATTAATGCATATGAAAATCAAAAAATTTGTTGGAGCTCCTGCTTGGTACGCCCCTCTCCCTCTCTCCTCTCTTCTTCTTGCAGCTGGGAAGACTGTATTCTGAAAAGGGAAGCCTCATCTATCAGGTGTGAAGTTCATCGTTGCAGCCGCCGCCGTCATCGAGCCGCCGTTGCACCACCACCACCTTCGTCGGTATTCTGTCAATCGGGTGACAGCAGGTCCTTCCACGAATTTCTGCTCCCAGCCACGGACTTTTCTTGAGCTCAAACTTTCAGGGTGAGTTCCAGAGGTTTCCTCCACATCTCAGAAAAATTGGTTGGGCTTCCAACTTCCAATTTCCATTTTTCCATTTTCGTCCATCTTTTCCTTCCAAATCTACCTGTTTTCAGTCTAGATCCATAGCCACCCTGAGTTTCCCATCTCCAGACCTCCTTTTGATTTTTTCTGGAACCCCCAAAATTACTGGAGGTTCTACCCACCATCCTCTCCATCCAAGAATTTTCATGGAATTTCAAATAGCTTCCAACTATTTTCTAAAAATCATTTTCAGATCCCCTTCAGTTCTGTCTGCTTCTGTCCAGATCCGACCACCCGTCAGTATAAAATAGCTTTCCCCATCCAAATCTCCACCAAATCAGTCATAAGAATTATTTCCGCTTTCCTCTTTCTCTCCTCTACAATCTTCATGCAGAGCTCGAGGTCTGATTCGGAGATTTTCCTTATGGTCAATGCCAACTCTCAGGAAACTCAGTTTCTATCCAGTCAGATCTTAGACTGGGAACAGGCCGGTTCTAAAATCGCCCATCAGAGGTACAGCTCTGGTGAATTTTTCTGAGTCCCACAGGGTCGAAGGACTTCGAGAGAACTTTCCAACGATATCTCTTATGCGTCGATCCGAAGTCAGGAGTGATCACAGTAGCAGATCTCGCCGGGTCGCGTGCCTGAAAATAGAACCTGCAGATCCGTGGGCAGCAACTCCAAGTCTTGAAGATCGGAGCCGCCCTGCCTCCGACCGGCGTTCCCGCCCGACCGCCTTCCAGGGAGGCGTGCCACCAGGGGTCTCCATCACAGCAGGACCCATCCCATCAGACCCGGAGGACAGAGCGGTCCGTGGGCCCCACGAACCCGTAGGTCGCGCCATCCGGACAGCACTAAAACGCGGATTCGGCACCGCCGAAGCGACATCAAGATGCTGCCCGTCAACCCAATTCCCGTGACTCCCGGGCCCCAATTGTGACCTGTTACCTCCCTGCGTGGAGTGGGTCAAATTTTTGTACCACAGTAAAACTTTGTTAACCGGGAGTCCAGTTTTGGCCGGGGTTTTTTTCCCCACGCCGGGTGCGTGGAGGTACGATCGTAACTTCTTGGCATTACTTTGCTTAGCTAGTATATGGTCGTATGCCGCTGTGAGAGCGTAGGATTCTAGCTCGTGAGTCCATGTCACCGCTGTGAGCGAGAGAGTGACCCGTCCCGTGGCTCGATCCGAGCACGGAAGTGAGTCGAACTACCCTTAACTCTGCCGGTTCCTCAACCGTGCATGATCTGTGTTTCCCTCGCTTGGGACGACGAGTGAGCTTGCGTTTCTGTTAGCGACGTATAGTCCATAGGAGCTCTTAGTGTCGGGCCTAATGTCTCTCTCATCGTATGTTGCTGGTCGTGTGTGCATTTAGAGTCCGAGGTCCATATCACTTAGAGTCGGTCCCCGTGTCCGTCCCGCATCAGTTTGGTATCAGAGCGAGTCGAGTCTAGGGTAGTCATTGCATAAGTCTTGCACGTTCTAGGTCGAGTCTAGGATCATCATTATTTTCAAAACAAAAAAGTGTTTTAAAATTACATTTCATCCCGATAATTTGGTATATTAAAAGGTGTTGTCTGAACGTTAGGCTACGCCTATCGGGAAGGCCGCACACTTGCTGGAGTGATCTTCGGATCGATTAACTCCGCCACGTACCGGATATTGGTTTAGGTCTAGGTGCATTAGTCGGTGTTTGCATCAGTTTGTGTCTCCTAGTTCGTGTGTCTTTGCATGCTCACCCGTCGAGGCACCCAATACTCGCCACCACCTATGGCGGATTCCCGAGCCTGTAGCTCCAATGAACCCTCAACGGCCGAGATGTTCCGAGCCCTCATGGATCGTCTCGATACACGTATGGATGGCCTTAGTACGCGTCTAGATGGCGTAGGAACGCGTCTAGAAGGGAGGATGAAAGCCCTTAAGGATCGGGCCGAAGCTTCTGACCAGTCCATCCAAGGTCTTGTAGGGAGGATTACCGTCCTCGAGAGGGCCCTAGCGGCGGAGCAACCCGTGCCGACCAATGGTCAACAAGAGCCGGCCCAACAACCTGCTGCGCCAAGAGCTCAGGCGGTAGATGTTGGGAGGCAACATGTGCATGAGGTGGCTGACTATGCATCTGATAATGAGCAAGGGGGAAATGGTCGTCGTAACCAATGACGGAATCGTGATGACGATGATGATGACCGCGTTCTTCAGAGCGTGCGTGTGGACCCTTCGCTTTTTAGCGGGTCCTTGGACCCGAAGGTCTATTTAGATTGGGAGGCCGACATGGACCGGTACTTCGAGTGGTTTGAGATGACGGACCACCGGAGAGTTCGATACGCGAAGATGAAGCTGCATGGGCAGGCCCAAACTTATTGGACCAATGTGGAGAGCCTGCTAAATCAGCGACGTCAACCCCCGATCGGCACTTGGGATGACATGAAAATGAAATTGAGGGAGAAGTACCTTATTGCCTCATATCACCAACGTCTCATAGACAAATGGCAAAGTCTCTCCCAAGGGAATCGATCCATGACCGAGTACACCGCCGAGTTTGTTGAGTATTATTTGCGGTGTGGAGTTACGGAAGAGAGCACCATGACCATATCATGCTTTCAGAGAGGTCTGCGGCCAAACTATCAATACGAACTTTTTCGCCGCAATGCGACCACTTTGGAACAAGCGTATCAGGTTGCTCTCGAATTGGAGCAATTCAAGGCTGAGTTCGAGTCTCCCCATCGGTTGGGCTCCTTTCCCCTTAGTAGTGTCGAGCCCCCCGTGGCTCTTCTGGCACATATCCGAGGGCCCCCATGGCCCGACCTCAGGAGCCCACTCGTCCCGAGCCTTTCACTCCTAGGCCTCGCCCTCCACCCCCGAGGGACCTTCCTCGTCCCCAACATCTTACGGCACCCACAGCCCGTCCACCGGCACCCGTACTTCCGGCCCGTCCTTTGTTGCCTTCACCTCCTATTTGTCGGGAGGATAAGGGGAAAGGACCCATGATTGGGGAGCCTAGTGGATCACGGCAGTAGTGTTATCGCTGCAATGGGTTTGGCCATTTTGCCAACCAGTGTCCCACCCGCCAGTCTCTTGTCATTGGGGACACATAGGCCAAGGATACCACCCCTACGGAGCTCGAGTTAGTCAGCTATGAAGCAGATCCGGAGCTAGCTGACGAGTACTATGAGGCCGAAGGTAATGGCCAGGATGCCCAGGATCCGGATGATACCCACTTGGGGGTCGTCAGGTGTATTCTCACCCAGCCACAGGCCAGTGATGACTGACGACGGACCACTATCTTTCATACATTTTGTAGGCTGGGCAAGCAAGTTTGTAAGGTGATCATCGATAGTGAGAGTTGCATCAATGCAATCTCTACGGGCACTGTCTCCAGTCTTGGTCTTACACCCGTGGATCATCCTTGCCCCTATCGAGTATTATGGGTGGATTCCACCTCCATTCCGATCAAGCTGCGGTGTCTGGTCCCACTGTAGTTCCGTGCCTACCGTAACGATATCTGGTGTGATGTCCTCCCCATGGAGGTGGGCAGCATTATTCTTGGTAGGCCGTGGTTATTTGATCGGGATCCCACACTCCATGGCCGGTCGAACACCTGTACCTTCGACCATGCTGGCCAACGGATTACTCTCCACCCCCATCAGCCCAAGAGCCCATCAGTTAGGGGTCCTACTGGCCCTAGTACTCCGAAGCCTTCCGTCCCCGGGCCCAGGACCCCATCCCCAGCTCGGGCTATGACCGTTACATCTGGCCCAGGCGAGCCCTCGACTAGGAGGTTGATGATGATTAGCTCCCAGGAAATGGAGCGGGAGGCTAGTCGGGGCTGCCCTGTATTTGTTATTACGGTCCGAGAGGTGGAGCCGAACTCCGAGGGTGAACTCCCCCTCGATGTCATTCCTATTCAGCAGGAGTTCGCTGATATTTTTCCCAAGGAGCTTCCCGAGGGACTCCTACCCATGCGGGATATTCAGCATGCTATCGACCTGATTCCGGGCTCCTCATTGCCCAATCTTCCTCATTATCGCATGAGTCCCACGGAACATGCCGAGCTAACACGACAGGTCGATGAGTTGATGCAGAGAGGGTCTGTTCAGGACAGCATGAGTCCATGTGTTGTTCCCGCATTACTCGCCCCAAAGAAGGATGGCACCTGGAGAATGTGCATTGATAGTCGTGCCATCAACAAAATCACCGTGAAGTATAGGTTCCCTATTCTTCGCTTAGATGATATGCTAGACATGATGGCCGGTGCCACTATCTTCTCAAAGATCGATCTTAAGAGTGGCTACCATCAGGTGAGGATTAGGCCAGGTGATGAGTGGAAGACCGCATTCAAGACCAAGGATGGTCTCTATGAGTGGTTGGTTATGCCCTTTGGGCTGACCAACGCCCCTAGCACCTTCATGCGACTTATGACACAGGTCCTTCGACCTTTCATTGGAGTCTTTGTGGTCGTGTACTTTGATGATATTCTTATCTATAGTCGCACCACGGGGGACCACTTAGACCACCTTCGGCAGGTCTGTCTACTTCTTAGGCGAGAACAACTGTATACGAACCCACATAAGTGTGCCTTCATGACACCTCAGCTTACCTTCTTGGGTTTTATTGTGTCTAGTACTGGGGTCTCCGCTGATCCGGAGAAGGTCCGGGCCATTGTTGAGTGACCGGAACCCCGTACGGTCCATGATGTCCGCAGCTTCCATGGCCTTGCAACGTTCTATCGTCGTTTCATCTGCGGATTTAGCTCCGTCACTGCCCCGATCACGGACTGTATTCGGAAGGGCACATTTGCATGGACGAAGGCCGCAGCTGCTGCCTTCTAGGGCATCAAGGAGCGCATGACACAGACACATATCCTTCTATTGCCAGATTTCTCGAAGGTGTTTGAGGTCTCTTGTGATGCGTCGGGTGTTGGGATAGGAGGAGTGTTGAATCAGGAGACTCACCTGGTCGCATATTTCAGTGAGAAGCTGAATGACGCGAAACTGTGATACTCCACTTATGATAAGGAATTCTATGTAGTTGTTCAGGCTCTTAGGCATTAGAGGCACTATCTATTACATCAGGAGTTTGTCTTATACTCCGATCATGAGGCTTTGAGGTACCTCCATTCCCAAAAGAAGCTTAATGCGCGTCACAGCCGTTGGGTTGAGTATCTCCAGCAGTTCACATTTATGCTAAAACATAAGGCTGGAGTGGAGAACAAGGTGGCCGATGCCTTGAGTCGGCGAGCATGTTTGCTTACCACCATGAGTGCCGAGGTCATAGGGTTAGAGAAGATGAGAGAGGCCTATGTTGACTATCCTGACTTCGATCAGATTTATACCACTCTCCAGGCCGGACCCTCGAGAGACCTTGATTTATACCTCTTTCGAGGAGGTAGGCTTTGTGTTCCCCGAACTTCGGTTCAAGACTTCTTAGTCTGGGAGCTACATGCGGGAGGTCTAGCCGGCCACTTTGGTCGGAACAAAACTATCGAGGCTATTGAGCATAGATTTTATTGGCCGAGCTTGAAGCGTGATGTTGCTCATATTGTGGCTCAGTGTCGTACATGTGCTACGGCCAAAATGAAGAAGCAAAGCTCGGGCCTTTATACACCTCTTCCCGTGCCTGATGCCCCGTGGCAGGATGTTAGCATGGATTTTATCTTGGGATTGCCACGTACCTCCAGGAAACATGATTCGGTCTATGTGGTTGTTGATCGATTCTCGAAGATGGCCCTTTTTATTCCCTGCTCGAAGACTTCGGATGCTTCAAGGGTAGCCCGCCTATTCCTTACTCATGTGGTGTGCAAGTTTGGGTTACCTCGTACCATAGTGTCTGACCGTGATGTTAGATTCACCAGTTATTTTTGGAAGACACTATGGCATATGTTTGGTACTCACCTCAAGTTTTCCACTGCATATCATCCCCAGACAGATGGTCAGACCGAGATGGTCAATAAGAGTCTGGGTGACCTTTTGAGGTGTCTTGTCAGGGATCGTCTAGGGGATTGGGATCTCATATTACCATTGGCAGAATTTGCATATAATGATTCAGTTAACAGGTCTACCGGTACGAGTCCATTCGAGATTGTCACAGGTCATAGGCCTAGGAAGCCAGTGGATCTTGTTCCCATGCCCATCCATGCACGAGTGTCGGAGTCTGCCGAGTCGTTTGCTAGGCATGTTAGGAGTTTGCATGACGACATCCGTCGTCACATTGAGGTCAGCAATGCACGGTATAAGGAGTTAGCCGATGCCCATCGACACCACCGTGAGTTCCAAGAGGGTGAATATGTCATGATCAGGGTAAGACCTGAACGGTTTCCCTCTGGAACCGTAAAGAAATTGCAAGCTCGCGGAGCCGGTCCATTTAGAGTGTTGAAACGCGTTGGATCCAATGCATATGTTGTGGACCTGCCCAAGGAATATGGTATAAGCTCTACTTTCAATGTGTCGGATCTAGTTGCATATAGGGACCCAGCGGTGATCCCTAGTGAGCCTTTCGAGCCATCTCCTCCCATTGAGAGTGATCCCACACCTGAGTGTCCACCACCAGCCCCATTTTCACGGCAGCGAGAGCATATAGATCATATACTGGATGAGCAGGTGACTGTTACCAGGAGTGGATCCTACCCGCGCTACCTAGTGCGATGGAGAGGGCGACCCGCCACCGAGGATACTTGGATCACCCATGGAGAGTTGCAGCGGATCGATCCGGACCTATTGGAGCGGTACCAGAGTGATGCAGACCCTTACTCGACAGGGTCGAGTTTCTCCCACCCGGGGAGAATTAATTGGTGCGGACACCAGAGCGAGCGAGAAGCACGAACCGGTGAGCCACCGGTACCGTACGCAGAGCACCACTCGAGCCACTTCGGCGTCCATCTGGCTTGGAGACAGTCTGGAGACTCCCCCTTGAGTCTCGATATTTATTGTATTTACGTGGACTTTACTTGTGTGTCATGTTTGTTTGTTTAGTTTTATTCAGATTGTAATTTAGATTGTAACAGGGGTTTATGTGTAATTTGGGACCACCCGGGTCCCGCGGGCCCCCATATCCCTTTCCCATTGATCCACCTCATCCCTAAGGCCCATGTGGGGTCAGTCAACCTTCCAATGGTAGGCTTCTAGAAAGGTGGGAATAAAATTCAAGGTTGGAACCTTGAAAGTCAAGGGGGCGCCCCCCATTTAGTATATTATATTAGGATTTGAATTTTTATTTTATTTGATTCTAAATCACATGGGAGAAATAGTTTGTGGACTCCCTCTTTTACCCTCCCCAACCCTAGATCTAGGGTCAATTAGTGTCTTTTGTCATTTCACATAAATACCTTGTATTTTCATTTGATTGGAATTAATGCATATGAAAATTAAAAATTTTGTTGGAGCTCCAGCTTGGTGCGCCCCTCTCCCTCTCTCCACTCTTCTTCTTACAGCTGGGAAGGCTGTATTCTGAGGTGGGAAGCCTCATCTATCAGGTGTGAAGTTCATCGTTGCCGCCGCCGCCACCATCGAGCCGCCGTTGCACCACCACCACCTCCGTCGGTATTCTGTCAATCGGATGACAGTAGGTCCTTCCACGAATTTCTGCTCCCAGCCATGGGCTCTTCTTGAGCTCAACTTTCAGAGTGAGTTCCAGAGGTTTCCCCCACATCCCAGAAAAATTGGTTGGGCTTCCAACTTCCAATTTCTATTTTTCCATTTTCGTCCATCTTTTCCTTCCAGATCTGCCTGTTTTCAGTCTAGATCCACAGCCACCCTGAGTTTCCCATCTCCGGACCTCCTTTTGATTTTTTTTGGGACTCCAAAAATTACTGGAGTTTCTACCCACCATCCCCTCCACCCAATAATTTTCGTGGAATTTCAAATAGCCTCCACCTATTTTATGAAAATCATTTTCAGATCCCCTTCAGTTTTGTCTGCTTCTGTTTAGATCCGACCACCCTCCAGTATAAAATAGCTTTCCCCATCTAAATATCCACCAAATCAGTCATAAGAATTATTTCCGTTTTTCTCTCTCTCTCCTCTACAATCTTCATGAAGAGCTCAAGGTCTGATTCGGAGGTTTGCCTTGCGATCAACGCCAACTTTCAGGAAACTCAGTTTCTGCCCAGTCAGATCTGAGACTGCGAACATGCCGGTTCTAAAATCGCCCATCAGAAGCACAGCTCCGCTGAATTTTCCTGAGTCCCACAGGGACGAAGGACTTCAAGAGAGCTTTCCAACGATACCTCTTGTGCGTCGATCCGACTTCGAGAGTGATGGCAGTAGTAGATCTCGCCGGGTCATGCGTCTGAAAACAGAACCTGTAGATCCATGGGCAGCAACTCCAAGTCTTGAAGATCGGAGCCGCCCGGCCTCCGACCGGCGTTCCCGCCCGACCGCCTTCCAGGGAGACGCACCACCAGGGGTCTTCATCACAGCGGGACCCACCCCATCAGACTCGGAGGATAGAGCGGTCCGTAGGCCCCACGAACCCGTAGGTCGCGCCATCCGGACAGCACAAAAACGCGGATTCGGCATCGCCGAAGTGACATCAAGATGCTGCCCGTCAACCCAATTCCCGTGACTCCTGGGCCCCACATGTGACCTATTACCTCCCTGCGTGGAGTGGGTCAAATTTTTGTACCACAGTAAAAGTTTGTTAACCGGGAGTCCAGTTTTGGCCGGTGTTGTCTTCCCCATGCCGAGTGCGTGGAGGTACGATCGTAACTTCTTGGCATTACTTTACTTAGCTAGTATATGGTCGTATGCCGCTATGAGAGCGTAGGATTCTAGCCCGTGAGTCCATGTCACCGCTGTGAGTGAGAGAGTGACCCGTCCCGTGGCTCGATCCGAGCACGGAAGTGAGTCGGACGACCCTTAACTCTGCCGGTTCCTCAACCGTGCACGATCCGCGTTTCCCTCGCTTGTGACGACGAGTGAGCTTGTGTTTCTGTTAGCGACGTATAGCCCATAGGAGCTCTTAGTGTTGGGCCTAATGTCTCTCCCATCGTATGTTGCTGGTCGTGTGTGCATTTAGAGTCCGAGGTCCATATCACTTAGAGTCGGTCCCCGTGTCCGTCCCGCATCAAAATGTGACGGTTGTATACTGGACCGTTAGATGAGCCTGACGGTCTAGTATTAGGCCGTTATATAGTAAAAACCAGAAAACATCGATAGTGCTTTCTAATCAATTGGGCTTTAAAGGTACAACCAACTCGGTGTCCTAGTGGGAATCTCAGGCTCACGGAGAATTACGGAGGCCTTGAAACCAGATTTCCTAGTCCACTGGAAGGAATATCCAATAGAGAGGTCCTCAAGTTCAAGAATACGTTCCTATAGTGCAAAAGTGTAAACTAATGGTCATATACCGGAATATATGCCATGTACTTAGAGAATTGACTCTATAGACAGAAAGAATGTGTAACAATGTGAATCCATGATAAAACTCCGTCAATACATCAGTAAAAATCATGTTTTAATACAAAATTATAGAGTTTTAGCAATGAAATTAACATGTACTTTAAAATAACTAAAGTGCTTTAAACATACATGAATCAATTTATAAACTCAAAGTTATGAAAAATAGGTCAAACTTAGATAACTAGGCTTATTCATAAGTAAATTTGACTATTTTTAACTCTGTCTCGGGTTGACAGAACACAGTTATTCTGACGGTCGAACATGGGCGCGTCACAGGGCTGTGACGGTTTATCGTGGAGCCGTTAGAGTGTTGTAACGCTCCCGTTATGGTACGTCAGAGATAACAGAGTAGCTTAAGTATAACAGGGAGTGTGACGGCTTATCGTAAGGCCGTTACGTCCCTCTGACGGTCTAACTATAGGCCGTTAGAGTCCTGTTGACAGCATAAAAAGATAAAAGGCTATGCTTTGAAACATGTCATGCTTTTTTTAAAAAAAAAACTTAACTAATCTAGTCATGATAAAACGAAGTATAGTCCATCTAGATGCATAGGTTGCAGTGAATGAATAAGAGAATTACTTTTATCTTCATTTAAGGCTAAAAACATGCATGTATGTATTGACTTACTAAAACATAAAATTCAAAGTCTATGATGCATGGAATCAATCAAAACCAAAGGACTTTTATCCCTAATATGATATTCTTGCCATTCATGAGATAACCTACCTCTTTACTGGGCTTTCAACTTCCAATTTGGGACTGCAAGACACGCCCTAGTTCTTTCCTTCCTATTAGTTTTCAGCAACTTCACATCGCTCTAACTTCTCAATCTCTTGACGTAAGGACGTGAAATTTTGAGGGTAAGAAGGTGAAACTAAGGGGAACAGAAAGTTCTAAAGACACCTAGGCTAATTACCTCATTTTGGTGCTCTAATCTCCTGATCTTCAGCAGACTTTCGCTCAGATTCCTGGGTTGCTATGGTCGAACCAGCAACTTTGGAAGCTTCAAACTTCTTGTGTAGTTGATCTCCTAGCACGAAATTTTGAGGAAGATTAGTCCTATGTATAAGGAATAAAAAGTTCTAAAGAAGTTATCCGAAATACTATCTCCTTACCTTAGTTCCACGCGAGCCAATGTAAGGGTCGTGCAAGTCAAAACTAGGGTCTATTTATAGGGTTTTGCTAGGGTTTTGTGGATTAGATCGATTCTAGAGTCCTTGTTAAAGCTTAGATCGACTTCAGAGAGTCCTTAACACATTTACAAGACCTCCCATCTCGATCCCAAAGTGATAAACTAGTAAAAATCTAATCTTTTTGCTTGTTCTTCCATTCACGGAACTGACAGAGTGTAACGGTCGTGTATTAGCGCGTTACATGACTGTGGCGGTCGCACGATAGACCGCTACATCCACCGTTCGCAGAATTCAACTTAATTCAAACTCTTTAATTGTTTTATCCACATAATTATATAATAAAATGATATTTATCCTTAAAATTCATGAATAAGCTAAATATCCGTCTAGAATATGGTCCAAACTTAATGGGCTTGGTCTTTAAACCTTTTGGGTTTTATTTATCAAAGCTGGACTAATATTTTAACTTAATTGGGCCTTATAATCTGTTTAAGCTTTATAAATTCCTAATAAATTTTAGAAAATTCTTAAAATAATCTAGAAATTATTTATATAAATTTTGAGGCACTACAAAGCCCAAGCTCAGAGAAAGAAGAGAGCTTCAGAGACCGCGATGCTGGTTGAAAGAAAGGTATTGCGTCCCTGTGCTATGGACTTTAAGAGCATTGAAACTGTGTTACCCAAATTAGTTGATCTCCTGATGTTACAGCCAAATCTGATTTCATTTATGTCAGATCATAGAGTGCTTAACTGTATCTCATAAATTTAATAAATACAAATTAAAAAAATATATTATTTTAAGTCTACAACTAACAATGAAAATAATATCATTATTTCTACAACATGCAAGACCTAATTCAATATTTAATACATCTCAATATAATTTAGTTCAAAATAATATCATTATTTCTAAAACATGCATATAATGCTAATTTTTTATTTAATACATCTACATTTAGTTTAAAATTATTTGTAAAATATTTATCACTAATTATATATTTAAATTATAAACATCTCTAATTAACTTACATTATACATCTACATTTAGTTTAAAATTATTTGTAAAATATTTATCACTAATTATATATTTAAATTATAAACATCTCTAATTAAATTACATTATAGATCTAAATTAACTTTAAAATTATTTATAAAATATTCAACACTAAAATTATATTTACATTAAAAACATCTCTAATTAAATTACATTATACATGTACATTTAGTTTAAAATTATTTGTAAAATATTTATCACTAATTATATATTTAAATTATAAACATCTCTAATTAAATTACATTATACATCTAAATTAACTTTAAAATTATTTGTAAAATATTTATCACTAATCATATATTTAAATTATAAACATCTCTAATTAAATTACATTATAGATCTAAATTAACTTTAAAATTATTTATAAATTATTCAACACTAAATTTATATTTACATTAAAAACATCTCTACCTAAATTACATTATACATCTAAACTAAATTTAAAATTATTTGTAAAATCTTTATCAATAAATTTATATTTAAATTCAAAACATCTCTACTTAATTTAAATTATAAATATTAACTTTAATTTTTTGTAAAATATTTATCACTACAGATATATTTAAATGAAAAACATCTTTAATTTTTAAAAATAAAATATTATATTATTTTACGTCTACAACTAATAATGAAAATAATAGCATTAATTCTACAACATGCAAGACTAAATTTTAAATTTAATACATCTCAATTAAATCTAATATTTAAACATGAATTAAATAATACATCAAAAATAAATTTATTTCTACAACTTGAATTAAATAATATTTATATTATTTCTGCGACATGAATTAAACAATACAACAAAAAAATTTATTTCTACAAAATGAATTAAATAAAAGTATATTATTTCTACAACAATACATCAAAAATAATATTAAACAATCTAACAAATTTTATTTTTATATATTTTAAATTAAGAAAAAAATATAAAAATATAAAAATTAATTTATTTTTTATTCTCCCCCCCTCCCCAAACCGCCCCTGGCCCAGCCCCACCACCGCCGTCCCCCCCCCAAACCGCCCCTGGCCCAGCCCCACCACCGCCGTCCCCCACCACCCCTGCCCCACCCCAACCCCCGGTGGCAGACGCCCCCCCCCCCCCCCACCGCCACCCCTGGCCGCCCCTGCCCCACCCCCTCCCCAACCCCCGGTGGCAGACGCCCCTCCCCCCCCCCCCCGTCCCCCACCGCCACCCCTGGCCGCCCCTGCCCCACCCCCACCCCCGGTGGCAGACGCCCCCCCCCCCCCGGCGGTGGTGGCAGACGGCCCCCCACCCCCACCTCCGGCCATATCCGACCGTGGACGCCCCCCTCGCCCACCCCCACCGCCACCCATGGCCGCCCCTGCCCCACCCCCCTCCCCCACCCCCGGTGGCAGACGCCCCCCCCGGTGGCCGACGATGGTGGCAGACGGCCCCCCTCCCCCTCCCCCACCCCCACCCCCACCTCCGGCCAGATCCGGCGGTGGACGCCCCCCTCGCCCACCCCCACCTCCGGCCAGATCCTGCTGGCAGACGCCCCCCCTCCCCCACCCCCACCCACCCCCACCTCCACCTCCGGCCAGATCCGACGGTGGACGCCCCCCCTCCCCACCCCCATAGGGGCAGACCATTTAAATTTTTTTTTTCACCTACCTACCTCCGATCGTCGCCCTGAGCCGCCCAAAGCCGCCGTCCGCCGCTCTGATCGCCGTCCGCCGCCGTTGCACCGCTGCTCGCCGGTGGGAGGGATGGAGGAAGAGCCTCCCCCTTCGGCCCGTTAAATGGGCGAACCGCCCCGACCCGCTCGTACCGAGCCGGGTCCCACCTCGCACCGGAGCGGTACGTGGCGGGACGCACGGGACCATGCGGTCCAGTGCGTCACGTCCATGACCCCCAGCCTGTGCGACCCGGTGCCCGCCTGGGTCGGGTCGGGTCAGGGCGGGACGTCAAATCATGATTTTCAACTCCAAATTATTATCATTGAAATCTGCATCTTTTATCTTTTTAATAAAAATGTGAGATTATAAGTAAAATCTGAAATCACGTGTTGTTATCGAAAAACCTGTGAAATGACCATTTATTATTAACTGCACAATGAAAACAATAGGCCTTACCGAGTCCAGTCACTGTGCCGCCACCATCGGGGTTCAGGTCTACTGTGCACGTGCCACGTGGGATTCTCACCCTTTCGCCATCCGCCCCAGATCTCGCCAGGCGGCGACCGCACTGGCGTGACACGTCCACTCACGTGATGGGGATGGCACAACCCCGCGGAGGCAGATCCCCACCCCCGTCACAGTGAGCCGCCACTCCGGGAATATGATTTAATGAGACCCAATGCGTCGTCGGGGGGTGGCCAAACTCTCTTCGTCGTGCAGGACTGGATGGAGCAGTGCGCCACAGCGCAGGGAATCTCGTCCTCCGCCGCACCCCCTCTCCAGTCACTGTGCCGCCGACACTCCCCTCCCCGAGCTCCCTCTCCTCTCTCTCTCTCTCTCTCCCCCCCCCCCCCCCCGCCCCCCCGCCCCCACATGCCCACATGAAAAAACAAAGAGGGATAAATAAATAAAAGTTTGAATGAAGAGTGTTACCGAAAGAACGGCTGCCGGCTGGAGTTGGTCCTCTGCCTCCACCCCTCTTCGTATAGTCTCCTCTCTGCCTGCAGAATTCCCCCGTTTCAATCCTCATCAGATCTCTGTGTGTGTGTGTGTGTGTGCGCGCGCGCGCGCGCGCGTGTGCAGAAGGCATCCCCCCCCCGCCCCGCCCCCCACCTGTCTTCTCTTCTCCTTTACCGATCTCTGATCTCTCGTTCTCTGGGAACGAGCTTTTAAGATTTGAATCAGACTACGAGGAATTGAACAGATAAATAAAATTCCCTTCTCTTCCTACCTACCACTGCCGCTCTCGTTCCCCGGCCTTCCTGCGAAAAATTCGCTTCCACTTAATCTACTACAGAATCTTCGTCCTCTGTCCTGCAGCTTTTCTTCTTTCTTCTTCTTCTTCTTCTCCTCCTCCTACTCCTCAGAAGAAGAAGCAAGCAGCAGCTTTAGAAGGTAGGAAGACTGTGTTGTGAGAGGATATTAAACCAAAAAAAAAACAAAAAAAAGAAGAAGAAGAAGGAAAAGAAAAATGGGGAGCCGCAGCCGGACCCACCACCAGCTCAGCAGCGGGATGGTGGTGTCGGGCCCGCCGGAGCAGCCCAAGGAGAGGGCCCCCGCCGTGGGGTCCCGCGCCGTGCCTTACACCGGCGGCGACGTCAAGAAGTCCGGGGAGCTCGGCAAGATGTTCGACATCGCCGTCGTCGACCCGGCCAAGCCCCAATCCAGCATTACCGCCGGAGGCAGCGGCGGCGGCGGTTCTGGCCGATCCGCCTCGCACTCGGGTCCTCTCTCCCGGCCCTCCTCCTCCTCCGGTCCGCAACCCCCCAAGAGGACCTCCTCGGGCCCCCTCGCGCTCAACCTGCCCGCCACCGGCCTCATCACCGGGGGCCCCACTCGGAGGTCGGGCGGGCAGGGGTCGCAGCAGGGCGACCAGACGCCGAGATCCAAGAAGAAGCCCGGTGGGTACGGGCCGGCCGTGACGGCCCTGGGGAGGGAAGATGGGTACGCGTTCAGGGTCCCGAAGCTGGCCGTCTGGTCGTGCGTGGTGGTGTTCGCCGTGGGGGCGGTGGTGGGCGTCTTCTTGCTAGTGGCGGTGAAAACGGTGGTGATACTGGCGGCCGTGGGCGGACTCCTGGTGCCCGTCGGGCTGCTGGTGCTGTGGAACTGGGCCCGTAAGCGGCGAGATCTGGAGGGCTACCTTAGGAGGTTCCCGGATACCAATCTCCTCCGGGCCAAAACTGGGGACTTCGTCAAGGTTACTGGGGTGAGTCATTCTCGTTTTGTTTTTTCATTATATTTCTTAGTGCGATACTGACAGCTTAATGGCTGAAGTGAATGAAACGAAAGGTGTTTAAAAGTTAAAACATGCTTCATGTTCACATGTTTGGTATTAGTTTTCTTTTTTGTGGGGAAGGTAGTTTGTTTTAATAACTAATGCTTTTCTTACTTTTATGCCAGTCTCTAGCAAGTTCAAATAATATGCTTATCGATTTCTTGTTGTCTTTGTTATATTCATTAAATCTTGTTGTGCTTCAAAGTCCTTGAATTCGTATTATATATTTATATCATCTCTTAATTATGTTCATTTGAAAGAACAATACAACGGGGGAAATAATGGACCTTGGCTTTCCTACTCTGAAAAAGACTTTAAAGAAAAAGGAAAATAAAAATGACGAGCCTTTTGCAACAAAAATAGCCTTGTAATTGGTTGTTGCATCTTTAATGAAATTTGAAATAAACATTTGTTAATAACTAGGGAAAATGAAAGATGAAAACACATCACAGTGTTAAGATATTGACATGTTAACATATTGTTATATTGGAGTGTAATGTATTAATACATTAAGGGTGCCTTTGACATCCGGTTGCGGTTAGCGTACTCGACCCCGGGGGGTCGAGCACGCCAACCGCCCCCGGTTAGGGAGGTTGTGTGTGAGGGAGAGGCGGGGCCCACCGCCCTCTCTCTCATTCGCTCCCCTACCCTAACCGGATGTCAAAGCGGCCCTAAGACATTAAAATACTAATGTGTTGACATATTACTATATTAACATAGTAAAACATTAAACATGTTAATCTATTAATATTAATGCTTACCTTTTGACATTTTGATCACATGAAAGCTTTAATGTATTAATATTTTAGTATGTATTAATACTTTAAGACATTATTTTTTTAGCATATTAATGCTTTAACGTCTTATGTGGCATTTGATAATACTAAAGTCTTCACATGAAATTTGAGATTCACATCTTATACTTAATGTATGTTACAAAAAAAGTTTTGGAGTTAATAGAGTATTAAGTGAAGTAGTTTGCTTGATAATTGTAGAGGGGCAAAGTTGGTCAAGAGACCTGAGTTGTCAATCTCTCTTTACTCCTTTCAATTGATGAAGATGGGGAAGTCTCTAGAGCCTCCTCATCGTTTGTAAACAACATAAGATGGTCAGAGGGCCTTGGGTGTTGTCCATGGGGAGAACCCTTCAATGCTCAAGCTAGAAAGAGAACAAAGAGGTAGGAAGATGCTCGAAGGAACAAGATGTCTAGTGTTGATGCTTGCATACCTCACTTGCTGAGCATGATCTCTTTGTATTGTTCATATTGGATAGTTAGTTAGGTCTTTCCCCATCTGACCTCCAGGTCCTTTCAGATTAGCAAGAGGATTCCCTACCATAAATGAACTGTGGGGGTTAAGTATAGTGGGAGGAAAATGAGGGAGATAACCTTCGATATTTGATCTGCTATGTGATTCTCGAAATCTTTTTTAGGTTCTCGTAAAGATGGGGGTACTCGCTGCATTAGCCTTTCCCAAGTAGGGATGCCTTCCCAACGTGAACCCTTGGTAGGTCATAGGGACCATAGTCCTTGGGCCTGCCACTTGTGCACTTTACTTGGCTTTTGGGTGTTCCCACCTTGCTTATGAAGTTACGAGCCTACCAATTTGACACTGTTGGGCCAGATTGAACCTTGCTAGGTCTTGTTGGACCGATCGAGGTTTGACCCTTGTTAAGAATAGTCTCACATCAAATGTAGACCAAAATAAATGAAGAGTATAATGTGGTGTGCCACATCTCCTTAGTAGTCCTTCATCATGATTAGTTGTTAGATCTCTGGGCAGACAGAGTTTAGGATTGAAACCATCACAAGATTATTCTCCAAATCCCTCCTGTCGTAGGTTGAGTCATCAATGGCCTGCTCCTTGACTCTGCCATCTATATGGCCAGTCTTGCCTATGCATGCATAGACAGACTAAAGTCTGAAGTTGGTCCCTGTTAACTTTGCTGAAGTCATCTGTAGAGATAGATTTTCAGGTGGAGCAACACCAGCGAGGCACATCTGATGTGGATAAGAGGTTGACACAGGCTCTCAGGAATCAAAACCGCTGCTAGTCGAAGAAGACAAATGGTCGAGAATTCCTCAACCCTTCTAAATCGCAGAGAAGAGAAGATAAATGGTATACGTGACTTCCCACACCAAGATGAAGGGTTCTGTTGCAAATGAACATGTGACCAGGGTTTGGGACTCCACAAACTCTCTTCCCTCCTGCGGCAACCGCACACAAAGGAGTGCACAGTCCTTGACTTCCATGTCTTGAACTGGAGGTGCAGACCTCTCAACAAAGGTTCTATTCACCAGAACCCTAGGATTGAGGTCACGGCCCTGACACATTCATGGGGACAGCAGAACAAGAGGCCCTGAACACCAAAACCCTAAAACAGGGTGCCAGGACAAAGATGAAAAGTGTGCAGGCATGTAAGTTTGTTCTGGAACTCTTCTTCATTTCAACTGCTCCCCCCCTGCTCTAATACCATGAAGAGAAGCAAGCTGAGAGAGGGAAGAAAGAAGAAGAAGATACAGGAGCCTTAGAACAGGGGTGTGGCTCTCACAGAACAGGCCAATCACTGCCTCCAGAATAAATATGTTAGGATGAACAAACAAAAAATAATCTGAGATGAAAATACCATGGATTGCAGAATTGGCTGGTCCCGATCCAGATCAGCCGAGTTGACTTGGAATCGCCTGGTGGTCATCCGAGTTGGGGGGGGGGGGTACCACCCGGTTCTCAATAATCTGGTCAGAAGCAGCTGGAATTTGGCCAAATCGGTCAAATCGGCCGATCCTGACCCGAATCAAATTTTAATATCATACAATTAAAATTTCAATCAATTTCATTTTAAAATTTTAAAGAGTCCTGGCCATTTACAACGTTATTACTCAATTGTAGCCACAATTAATTTAATACGCACAATCAAATCTTAATTTCAACCAATTGTAGCCAATTAAATATAATTGTATCCTGTAGCTGACTTTCTAACATTTTGGTCCGTTGCCGAATTCACATAATTAAAGTGCATTTTACTCATATTCACATAGTTAAGGAATGCCCAATTTAGGATCTAGTTAGTGTTCCAAAGTTGAGGGTTTGCCAAATACACTTTAAATGCAATTGGCTTACATCACATAAGACAATAGGGACTTGGACAAAAAATTTCAAATGCATGAAATCTATAATCATCTTTTCATTTATGTACATGTCTAGTATATTTTTCTATGATTTTTTTTCTTGTTTTCCTGATTTTTTTTCATTTTTCATTTTTTTAATTTTTAAATCAACCCGATCTAGGTTCAGCCCGAGTTCTTGTGAATTGGCCAAGGGGCTGATCCGATCTGATCTGGATTGGGGATTGGTCATGGTCAATTCATGACCCCAACCGGTTCTACATTCCTTGGAAAATTCCCCTATCTAAGTAGTAGTTTACTAGACAAGGCGCATGCCCATGGATCCTAAACACAGTAATGATAGAACTGCCTGCCTACAATGATGAGCGCAATTAAAGTAGCATAATGTTTAACACGGAAGAAAAAATATAATTTTAAAAGGAAGAAGAAATGTTCATTTGTTGAACATCAAATGCGCATTTATTAGTTATTTAAATAGTATGTGCATTGTTGATTTCGTGGATTTAATGTGATCAGACGATTTGGGTTCGAGTGCGGGATCTTTCCTCACTGACCTCGGTCAGTGTTGATTTATATCGGCATAAAGTTTGAACACCCTTGTTTCACTGTCAAAGAGGTCTTATGGTCCTTTACATTAGGTCTGATGATAAGGGTAAACTCACCGTTCCCCTTTGAAGGGTAAACTCACTGTTCTAGGTAAATTATGGATCTCGGTGGTATTTTGATAATTTCGAGGTTTCGGGTTAATTTGGCAATTTTAGGTTAGGTCAGGGCTTCGTGCAATTTTTGGACTGAATAGGGGCTTTAATGCAATTACTAAACTCCAAGGCCATTTTGGTAACTTCTAGAAGGTTCAGGGGTATTGTGGTAATTTTAGGTTAGGCCAGAGACTTTGTGTAATTTCTAGACTGAGGGCTTTTATGCAATTTTTGATTTCCAAGGACACTTGGGTAATTTTTGGAATGTTCAAAGGTGATTTGGCTATTTCTGAACTCCGAGGGTATTTTGATAATTCCTGGGGAGGTCAAAGACGAATTTTGTAATTTCTAGTGACACTCGGGTGTAGGCATAATTTGACAGTACCCATGAATGTAAGGACAAATTGAGGCTTAGGAAAGGCACACGCACATACATCCCTCATAAAGGGGTGTTGAACCCCCCCAAAAAATTCATGATTTCTGATAATTATATAAAAATTCAGAAATTAAGAAAGCTCGGTCGACGCCGTCATACGAATGCCCATCGGCATTTCATCAAACACCTTCTGAGCGATACAAGGTTATGCACACTCGCTCAAGAAAATTAAACTTTAGTCAACAAAAACTCACGCTCATAAATTGAAGAAGGGTGAGCACTCGCTTAGGCTCACCATTGGCTTGGAAGGTGGCCAGAACTCACTGGGGGCACTAGAAGGTGGTGAGCACATCCCTTCTTTAATTTTTGATCAAATCAGTCTGGGTGAGCACTTTCTTAGGCTCACCATTGGCTTGGAGGTGACCACACCCCTCTATTATTTTGGCAAGTGGACTCCACCGGGGGAGCTTTCCCCCCACCAACACATGCATCCAACGGGGGAGGCCCCCCCACTTGCTGCCACCGGGGGAGCTTTTCACCAACACATGTTGCCACCGGTGGAGGCCCCCTTGGTCTGGCCCACCTGCAACCACCGGGGGACTTCCCCCCTCCCTGCTGCCACCGGGGGGAGGCCCCCCCGGTCTGCCTCCTGCTGCACCCACCGGGGGGGAGGCCCCCCGGCCTGCATCCTGCTGCACCCACCGGGGGGGAGGCCCCCCAGTCCCTCTGCGACGCCCACAGGGGGAACCTCCCCCGCCTGCCGCGCCCACCGGGGGGAAGCCCCCCGCCTCCTGCTCTTGCACGAGGGGGAGGTCCCCCGGTCTGCCCCTCCTGCTGCCTGCACCGGGGGAGCCCCCCCTGCCACCTATGCCACCGGGGGAGTTTCCCCCGTCCCACTGTCACCGGGGGAGGCCCCCCCGGTCCTACCTGCTCGCCTCCAGGGGAAGGTCCCCTCACCTTCCTTCTTGCTGCTGCACCTCCGGGGGAGGAAGAATAGGAAGAGGAAGAGAAGAGGCGAGGGAGATGAAGAGATGGGAGGTTACCTCCTCCAAGCACCGGGGGATCTCCCCCTTGGCCTCCTCCACCTCCTATAAAAACCCAAGCCAAGCCCTCTCTTTTGGGGAGAGAGCTGGGAAGAGGAGAAGCAGACTCTCGTGGAAAGTTGAAGCTTTGAAGTTGTTAAACTCTACGCAGGTCACTACAGCTACAGTATGTGCACTGTAGTCCAGCAAGATGTGTAGTCCCGTGGAGGGCGAAGGTGCTAATAATTCTGGAAGTTGAGTCCTTGCTTTGAAGTGGTAAAACTCTACTCAGGGAGGCTAGAAAAAAGAAGAAAGAGGGCCACACCTTCAGGCAGCAGATGTTAATAATTATGGAAGTTGAGTCCACAGCTGCAGTATGTAGGTGCGGCCAGCTAGGCAGCAGCAATGTTAGCATGGGAAGGGATATGGTCACCAAAAAAAGGCCCCCCCGGGGTGCTCCGGTCACCTTCTTTGAGAATGGTGTGCCTAAGAGACTCCTCACCTCTTGCAAATCATGAAAAGGGGCTTATAGAAATCAAATGGACTTGCAAATGGAAATTGAATGGATAGAAATCTTCGGCTCACACATAGAAATCAAATGGGCTTGCGAATGGAAATTGATTGGATAGAAATCTTGGGCTCACAAATTGAAATCAAATGGGCTTGTAAAATGGACAGCAATCTTGCAAGGTTAAGGTTCTGAAAATATTGCAGAAATATTCTGAAGAATGTTGCAGAAATGTTCTGAAAATATGCAGAAAACTACAGAAATGTAACGCTACAGAAATGCAATAAATTTCAACAACACAAGAAGGGCTGTGAAACAAGTTTTCAAATCAACACATTTCCACTACAGGAAAGTGCAGCACATTCAACAACCTACACTACACATTCAACAAGTTACAGAAATACAACATTACAGAAATGTTGTGTAGAAATGAAATGTTGTGAAACATTACAGAAATACAACATTACAGAAAAAGTGTAGAAATGCGAGACATTCAACAAGTTTCAACAACATTACAGAAATGTTGTGCAGAAATGAAATGATGTGAAACATTACAGAAATGCCAAGGAAAACTATGCAATGTTGAGGTTTTACAGAAATGGTGAAACCTTACAAAAACATTGCAGAAATATTGAAAATTGCATAAACACCCCCAGTGGGTAGAAAATTACATAAACACCCTCCGGTGGTCAGAAAATTACAGAAATACCCCCGGTGGTCAGAAAATTGCAGAAATATCCCCGGTGGTCAGAAAATTACAGAAATACCTTCAATGGGCAGAAAATTGCAAATATACCCCCGTTGGGCAGAAAATTGCAAATATACCCCAGGTGGGCAGAAAATTGCAAATATATCTCCGGTGGTCAGAAAATTGCAGAAATACCCCCGGTGGGCAGAAAATTGCAAATATACCCCCGGTGGGCAGAAAATTGCAAATATACCCCCGGTGGGCAGAAAATTGTAAATATAATCCCGGAAAGGGGAAAATTGCAAACAAACCTCCGAAAGGAAGAAAAATTGTAAATGCAACATTGCAAATACATCCAAGGGTTGCGAATGCCACCCGTTTATAAAGTACGACGATTCCTCGGGGACAGGCCCAGGATATTAGAGACTGCATTATAGTCAACAATTTTTGGCAGTTAATCAAAGGTGTTCGGATTTGTACCGATATAAATTAACACCGACTCCGGTCGGTGGGGAAAGGTCCCGTACACGAACCTTAAATCGTCTGATAATTCTTAAAAACGCGGAATCCATAAAACATGCCAAAAAACTCAAACAACGCCATGTGCTTGTTCGGCACATATGTTTTTTTTCCGCGTGTAAACAGACTGGCACGCCCGGTGGGACTTTTCCCGCCTTTCTTCTTTCTGCCAAAGATTGTTATACTTAATAAAGGCTCTGATTGCCCCTCTCTCTGCCCCCTTTAAGGAAAGAGCCAGGAGAGGACTTCAGCATCAGGGGTGCATTCTCTTCAGTGAGCTCTTCCGTGAACGGAATGGCGGCCGTGACATATGGACCTCTTGTCGTCGCCAACCACGCTCGGTACGGCTACCTGGCGACCCCAATCGCATTTGGGGACTTTCCAGCTGTTGTGGGGTCCCCCTTTTTTTTAGGGGTGGTCCCCGCTCCCCAACAAGTTTATGTGGTGCAAGCTCCCCCCACAAGCACCGGGGGCAATCGGCCCCGCTCCCTGCCAGGCCGGGCTTTCTCGGTTCATGCCATCTCTTCCTATGTTGTCCCCGCGAAATGGGGGCAACGAAAGAGCCGTCAAAGCCGCATGCCTTCTGCGAAACTCTCCAGGTCGGGTAAGACCGTCCTGGTTGGGGGGGTCCGCGTCCGACTAGACGGCGCTGGGCCGAGCCTGCCTCGGGATAACCACGTCCCGACCATATCAACTTCCAACCGCTTCGCCCTCCTTCGTCGAGTACAGGAGGACAAGCCAGACTTCAAAGAGAAGTCCAAATCTAAACTTGGGAGCAGCAAAATTCAACCACGCTCCCAGAAGATGAAGATGAAGAAGATTCGGGTCACCAAGCCGGAGGCCCACCAAATCAAACGAGCCAGGGCTAGTGAGCCCGACCAAGCTCGAACCCTCCATCAAAAACCTAGTCAAGCTACCCAGCATGTTGACCCCTCACCCCTCCAAGGGAAGAAGAGAAAAGAGGTCTACACAAAATCTGACCGCGCTCCCCGAAGCTCGGAGCCCTGTCAACCCGAGACAGTCATTCGTGGTCAAACACCACTTAATCGGGTTTCGGTCTTCGACAGACTGGCAAAAGCTCCGTCAACACGGCCGTCAGTCTTTGACAGTTTGGGGGCATTCTCCCGCACGGGGCTGCAGCCCCCGAAGAAACGGAGAACGGTTCGACTCTCAGACACTGGAGATAGCATGAAAGTGTATACTTGCTATACCTCCGACAGAGAAGCGACGGGTCCTGCCGACAATCCAGCCAATGAACCTCCTCGGCCAGATGACCCGAACCTGGCTGCCGACGCGGTATACCGTAATACCAGAACTGCCGCAAGGAGGAATCTCCAAACCCAATATAGTGGCCATCCAGGGACCTCCAGCCAGGGACAGCACCAGGAGCAGAATCCTGACCAGCCCCGAAATCAGGAGGTCAACTTCGTCTAAGAAGAAAATGACCCCGACGAGGCAAAACTTGGAACAAATTCCTGGGCAAAACAAAAAAGGCGAGTCCCAATAGCAAGATTTCAAATTAAGTCCTTGACAAAGTCAGAAAAGGCAAAACTCAAGGAGAAAATATCAGACCAAGCTATGGATGAAGAACAAAAGGATTTTGGTCAAAAAAAAATGGAAGAAAAAAAAACCAGAAGAAATGAAAGAAACAAAAAAAAGAAAGGAAAAAGGGAGAAGAAGAAAGAGAAGAGAAAGAAAAAAAGAAAAGAAGAAGAAGAGGAAAAATCCAACTATTTCAGTTGGCGCATTTCGTGATGTTTCAATGAAACTCAGCGTCGGGGTTGACTCCGTGGAGCGGGTCCATGCCTCTTCTCTGAAGTGGTGTGCGCTCTCCTGAGTCCCATCCTAAGGAATATTGAGTCAAGAAATATCCAACTCAACCAAACTGATAATAAAAGTCAAATGGCTCGACGCCAAATGCGTGATAGCACCCGACGTTGGCCCAAACTCAAAAACTTCATGCAAAATATGTGATAGCACCGCACAGTGCTAGGGCAGCATATAATTCCTTCCAATCTCACTTTCAGGATGTCATTGTACATTGGAGGAGGTTCATTGAGGGGTGTTGCACCCGTAATTTTCTCGAAATACTTCGAGGATTTCATTCCGAAACAACCGACGAAAAAAGATACGGTGTAGCACCGATGTCGTCGGACCGCGGAGTACCTCCGTGATTTAGGGTATATCGACCCGATCATATTATCACAAGTGGCATCGCGACAATGGAAGTTAAGAGGAAGACATGCATGCATGCCTGTCAAAGCGGCCGAGCAAGTGTATCACACGGCACGGACGGGCGCGGAGATTCCTCCCCACGCAGCGCCACCACGACTTCTTCTCAACTCAGGTTGACAGAAACGGAGCAAAACGGCGCGAAGAGGGGCCAAAACGAATGCCCGAGGGTCAAACGACCCCTCCCGGACGCGAGAGGGGGCCGCGGCCACCCCGCCGGGGTCGGCAGGGGTCGTGCGACCTCGCTGTGGACTGGCGGGGTCGCGCGACCCCGCTGGCATCTCAGCGAGGCCGTGCGACCCCGCCAGGGACCTCCGGGGTCGCGCGACCCCCCTCTCTCTCCGGTCTCCGTGTTTCAAAAAAAAAGGATTTTGGCCACCCCCAACGGGGTCATTTAGCCCCTTTTGGCATCCAGAGGGGTCAAAATGGCTTTTTGCCACCCCACCTTGACAGAATCGGGGCAAATTCACTCATTTGACCTCTCTGGGCCCTCCCGCCTTCTATAAATAGACCCCCATGGGTCCAAGTGGAGGAAAAGGAAGAAGAAGTCACGTACATACGAAGCACACTCGAAGCATCCGGCATTTGGAGATTTGTTCGTTTGTTCCGACCCGCGTGGGGTAAGTCCCCGGGTCTTGTATTTATGCCCCTACGGGGTATATTTATGTTTATGCCCCTCAGTGGGTCATGTTTGTAATTATGTCCCTCAGCGGGTCATGTTTTGTAAAGTCTTTACGTCTCGGGATGACTAAGTCATATGGTTCTGTCCCTACTATGACGGAATTACAAAAATGTCCTCCCTGGGACCGTAAAAGACCAAAATGTTCCACGTCCAAACATGTTCTTCCGAGTCTAACCACATCCCAAAGTCCAAGCACCATCTAGGTCTAAGCATTCCCAAGTCTAAGCATTAGCAAGGTCGGTGCATTGTACGTCTAAGCATTGCGTGTCTAAGCATTAGCAAGGTCCAAGCAACATAAGGTCAGTGCAATCCAAGGTCCAAGCAACATAAGGTCGGTGCATTCCCATGTCTAACCATTCCAAGGTCGGTGCAATCCTCCAAGTCTAACCATTCCAAGGTCGGTGCAATCTTCCAAGTCTAAGCAATGCAAGGTTGGTGCAATCCTCCAAGTCTAACCATTTCAAGGTCGGTGCAACTCAAGTCTAACCATCCAAAGCCAACATAGGGTGGGTGGAAAAAGCCCCAAAACAATATCACGACCGTTTAATAGGTCGTTGTTCCCCTAATCATGAATAGTGTCACTTTTTATTTAAAAGAAAATTTGAGAAACAAATTATATGAAAATTAAGAGAAAAGTATAAGGATCCTAGCCATGAAATTTCATAAACTGATTCTATCAATTTTTAAAGATAAAAATCTTTGAAGTTAGATGCGGAGTTTTCGGGTTGAATTTTATTCTAGCATATTTTTATTAAATAAAATTATGAAAAATATCAGAAAAATTTAGGGATCATAAAAATATGTAATTTACTATTTTTATTAACACGATTCATTAGATATAAAATTTCTAAACGTTGTAATCATTGTTAACATTAGAATGGTGCGCCCTATTAAAGAGGCGCTACTTAAAAATATATACGACCATCTCCCTGTCGTGATTTCTTCCAGACAAACCTTGGTTGGCATCTCATTATCCTCTGTCCTTTTCAGACACGAACAGCATGTTTGAGCTAGCATCGCACTGTGACACGATTATCTCGGATCTTGTTTCCCCTCCTGTCTACCCAAAACACTATAATATCCCCTATATTGAGGCCTCCTCCATTCTTCCGAAGCCTTGCTGCAGGGGACATCCTCTGAAGTTGCAGGGTTGCAGAGGAGGGAAGGAGTTGCTTCTTCCACCTGTACAACTCTGTGAGGTAGGTGTTCTCAGGCTTTTAACCAAACATTAGCTAATCTAAGATAGCTAATCTAGGATGAAAAAAAAAGAGTATTAGTCTCATCCCCATGCGATATATTGTGTTTACACAGCAAGTTTATCATGTTTTTACGTAATCTATTAGCTTTATCATGTTTTTACGTAATCTATTAACTTTTTACGTAATCTGTAAGCATACCTAGTTAATATGTTAGCCTAATTTAATTACCTGTTAGGCTAAACCTCCATGTTACTTGATTTACCGACCTGTTTTACGCTGAATAACTACACCAGATTTACTACAGATCATGCTTTAGTAAATGACCTGTCATTATGTCATGTTCTGTTAAACACTTGAACCACCATGTTAAAAATTTATATCAGAGAATCTATCAATAAATCTGTCGTATACCTAGACAAAAATATATATACAAATAATATTAAGCAAGATGATGATGATATGTAAATATATAGTTATCAAATCTGCTTTTTACATAATACCTTCACGTGGGTGCACAGCAAACCCATCATGAGTTTATACATATTTTATATGTCTTGGTCAAAAGATCATTAATAAATGTGACAAGTTGTGTTCCCTTCACATGAGTGAAGCTCTGTCATATGCGACAGATGGGATGCCACCTTTTAAAAAATATATATATATATATGCCTGTCACACTCTACAGATGGCAATGATGAAAACCAACCAACTATCTTAACCAGTTAACCCCTCAGCCATTATCTCAACCTGATTAACCCTCGACCACCATTAGAGATAAGTATAAAAATTAGTAACCTGTTTAATAGACGCCTGGCACCTGGGCGCCTGGCACTGAGACATGGCAGCCCCCAGGGCGCCTATGAACTTGATCCTGTAACTCTGAATGGTTGGCCCCTGCGTGGAGGCGCCTTCTACTGAAACATGGCAGCCCTGAGAGGCGCCATTTAACCCCTGACAGGGTTCTCTAAACCCTGTATAGTTCACAGAAGAGGCATCCCTCTGTGAGGATGTCATTTCTGAACATGTCCAGAAGCCTATAAGGCACCGATCCCACCCAGTTTTTTTGTGTATCAAACGTTGCTGGTTTTTACTCCTATTTCGTCCCTACATAACAATACGCCCTTGGATTCCATTCTATAAAATCCACCTTATATATCCTACATGTTCAATCCTTGAAAATTTCATATTGGCTATAAATGAGAGTGGATGTCGACAAACATGACTAATGCTGTGCATATAGGGCCCGGTCTGGTCCTGGGAGGAGCACCCGAAGGTACTTGTGCCCATGGGAGTTTATTGACCACGGTGTTTGGCATTGCACCGGAGTACTTGCTTGTTAGACTTTAAGCATTCCACTCATTCACGTGATATATGAAATTGATAAATAGCAAATTCCAGTTATACATGCTTGAAATTACATTGTTTACTATCGCTTGCTTGACATGAGTTCTTACCTTCTTGAAAAAAAATATTGTTATTGTCAGTTACCAGTTACACTTGCTTGATATCTACTTGCCTACATGCATAGTTTACCCACATTAAATGAACTTGTAAACCACTTAAAGCATGTTAGAACTTGAGATGTAAATCCTACTGAGCGATTCGCTCATCCAGTTGCTTTCTAACATTTCAGGTAATTTGGATAACGACCAACATTAGGATGGGAATGAGACTGAGTGATGAGTGCTAGAATTGAGTTATCAAATTGTTATGTCAATTGTGTTATTTGTAATCCCAGTTATGTCAGTTGTATTAATTTACTTATGTCAGTTGTATTAATCCACTTGATTAGAACTGCTTAGGGTTTGAAGCCTAGTCGTTGGACTCTGAGAACGTATGTATTTGTCATTTGATTAGTTGTAACAATTGTCAGCTTGTACTATTTGTATTAATTTCAAGTTAAATCTTAGTTATTTGCGCACTCTATTAATTGTTAAAGGAAGAACTCCACTAAATATTTAGATCGCGTTGGTTCTATATAAAGGCTCGTCGCGCCACGGGTAATCTTCCGCACTCGGGGCGTGACAGCTTTTCCGTGGTATCAGTGCCTAGGATTACAATTTCCTAGGTAAAAGCCAAGTCTAAGGATAGATTTGTACCTTACCCGGTGAGATGGGTAGAGACACGGGTTAAGTTCTATAATGGCATTTTACCTCATAATAAAACCCGATATTTATTACACTAAACTTTTTTTGTAGGATCATGGCTGCTGAACGAGCACAATGGCGCGAGATGCAGCACACCGTGCTAGGCCTTGTACAGGCGCTACAACAAGTGGCGCAAGGCGGTGCTAACCGTGGAGCCGGTGATCTCCACAGAGGTTTCCGTAACATGAACCCACCTAGGTTCACGGGTTCGTCTGACCCCGAGGATGCTGAAAATTGGCTAAAGGAGATGGAACGAATTTTCCGTGTGATGCAATGCACGGACGAGGAAAAGGTTCTACTAGCTATTTTCCAACTGGAGCGGGACGCTCGATGTTGGTGGGAATCCATAGAAGCAACATTGCCAGGAGGCCATGTCACATGGGTTGAATTCACTGAGCATTTCAACAACAAGTACTTCTCCGACCATATTCAAGAGAAGAAGGACGCGAAATTTGCCGCACTGAAACAACGTGGCTTGAAAGTGGCCGAGTATGAAGCCCAGTTTTCAAGACTGTCAAAGTATGCACCCCATTTGGTGTGTACGGAGAAGATGAAGGCAAGAAGGTTCCTCAACGGGCTTCGGCTCCACTACATTACACAACTCGCACCGATGGACATCCAAGTCTACTCAGAAATAGTTCGGCGTGCGCAGTTGCTCGAGGATGCCACCGAGTTATCGGAGAGGATCCGGGGAAATTTCAAGGCAACACTCAACAAGAAGGAACCTGTCACAAGCCCAGGAAAATTCAAAGCAACATTCAACAAGAAGCGGCCCTATATGGGAGGAGAGTCTTCCAAAGGGAAGAAATTTCAGAAGAATGATAAGCCTTTCACCGCCCCCACACCTACAAAGGAAAATTGTAAATATTGTGATAAACCCGGCCATAAGACTGAGGAATGCTGGAGGAAGCTAGGAGCCTGTCTCCGATGTGGAAGCCGAGAACATCGGATCCCTAACTGTCCGCTGATGAACGAGCAAGCCGTTAAAGAGGAGAAGTTCCCGGTAAAGAAGCAAGGCCGTCTGCAAGCTCTCCAAGAGACGGAACCAACAGAAGGAGGAATCGTGGAAGGTACACTAACTATTTGCTTTAAGAATGTCAACGTTTTATTTGATACTGGAGCAACACATTCATTTATTTCCAAGAAATTTGCTGCTATATTCTCTATGGAGCCTGAATGGTTGGACTTAATCATATCTACACCTATCGGGAACAAGGCTGACCTCACACATCAATACCCAAACTGTGAGGTTATGGTTAAAGGAAATAATTTACCTGCCGACCTAATTTGCTTAGATATAGAGGTGTATGATGTCATACTAGGTGCTGATTGGTTATCCACATACCAAGCAACTGTAGATTGCCGGAATGGCAAGATAACTTTTGTGGGTTATCCGGAACTGGTATACTCTAGCCCTCGGGCTAGATCACCTCTTATATCAGCTCTCCGAGCTAGTAAGCTTATAAGCAAAGGATGTATGGCTTTCATCGCCCTTGTAACTGCCACGGAGGTCGAGGAGTCTAAGCTTGAAGATATCTGTGTAGTTCGGGACTTTTCTGACGTTTTTCCAGAAGAATTACCCGGCCTACCCCCAGAGCGGGAGGTGTCATTCACCATCGACCTTGTCCCTGGTGCTGGACCTGTTTCCAAGGCACCTTACCGAATGTCCCCTGCTGAGCTGAAGGAGCTGAAGGAACAACTGATGGAGCTATTGAACAAGGGTTTCATCCGGCTGAGTACTTCCCCATGGGGAGCACCTGTGCTATTCGTCAAGAAGAAGGGCGGATCGATGAGACTCTGCATCGATTATCGGCAGTTAAATCACTTTACAATCAAGAACAAGTACCCATTGCCGAGAATTGATGAGCTGTTCGACCAATTGTCCGGAGCTAATTACTTCTCCAAGATTGATCTTCGGTCTGGTTACCACCAATTGAGGATCAAAGAAGAAGACATTTATAAAACTACGTTTCGAAGCAGGTATGGGCATTACGAATTTACTGTTATGCCTTTTGGACTAACAAATGCCCCCGTAGCTTTTATGCAGTTAATGAACATCATCTACAGGCCCTATTTAGACCAATTTATAGTGATCTTTATTGATGATATACTGATCTATTTAAAAACTGAAGAAGATCATGAAGTGCATCTTGAGAAGGCATTACAAATATTGCGAGACAACAAACTATATTCTCCCTCGCCTCTTGCAGCAGGGACCATAGGTGATCAGGCTCTAGGTAACATACTCAGCCTTGTCTCTTCATTGATACATGAAGAATTGAGCATCACTAACTCTTTAGTGTTTTTCTTGGCTATACAGGAGCTCTTGATGTTATTCCTCCTGGACCGACAATGGGAGGCGATGTCGGCTCTTCTTCCGGGGCCGGATCCACTTCTGGGAGTGGGTCCACTTCTGGGAGTGGGAGTTCTACGGCCTCAGATCCTCCCTCTAAAGGGAGCTCGAGCTCTACTTTGAGTGTCAGGACCTCGAGTTCTTCTCCAGGCGAGAGTGACTCTCGGGAGGAGGGAGAGCTAGAGGGTGCTAGTGGTGAGTGTAGTAGCCTTTTGCCTTCCTCAGTCGACTTTTTCTCATAGAGATTTGCTTGGCTCATATGGTTCTTTGTCAAACAGGAGCCGACTTGGCCCGATCAATGGAGGAGTTCTCGCGGCTTATGGAGTTCGGCTCATTTATGGATCTTTTGACTAATGGCGATGCCATGCCGGGCACAAAGGCCATGGGGGCGACGGGCGTTGACACCGCGGAGCCGAGAGATCCTCCACCAGGGACCTCCTCTGATGTTGACATTGTCGAGGACAGTGCGGTTGATCCTCCAGGTAAGGGATCATACAGGCTAATAATATACCTCTTTATTACTTCGCAACTGTCCTTGCCAAGTTGACTAGTGCGTTTGCTATATGAACAGTGACAGGCCAGGCTGTTGAGGATGATACATCCCGCCCTGGTGGGGCAGCCTCGACAGGGGGAGTTTCCCAGGGCGCGCCAGAGGGCCTGCGCAGTTCAGGGCAGAATACCCTGCCAACGGACACCTAGCCTATAGGTATTTGCTGCATCTGCCAATGAATAACCCAAATGGTGTCTGTATTTTGTTTATGGCACTGGCCCTTCTCTCATATCTGCCGTGCAGCTTCTCCTTTTGCGGAGCCGATGGCTGAAGCCTCCATGCAAGAGAAGTTTCAGGAGGAGCAATCTTGCTCCCAAAAGGCCCCTGATACAGAGTCTGCTCTTCCCAGCATAGCTGAAGAAGGGGATGCTGTTGAGACAGGTATATAGCTGCTCTCTGGAGTTTGACATTGTCTGTGTGCCATTTCATAGATAGCCACTTATATGCTGTTACCTGATCTACAGAGGACCGGGCCACAAATGCCCTGCTTAGTGAACTAGCATCAACTTCTATCAGTGGTTCCTCCCCGGCTATTGAGGAGGGGCATGTTTCTGCGGCAGCCTTAGGTATACCACGATGTTGTGCCTTTCATGGCTATTCGTGCATGTCCTTTCATTTGTGAACGAGCACTTATTCCGCTTTTCTTTGATTGCAGCTTCACTGAGAGAGGCTTCAGCAGTGCTCCCAGACTTTCCTGCCCTTGGGGTTGAGTGGCCTGACGCCCCTCAGCTTGGGGTGGTGCTGGCCGATGCCGATACGGCTTTTCCAGGGTCTTGAGCAGCTGATCAGAGTCGACCCCTTACCGACTGTGGAGGCTTTGAGGATCAGCCTGGAGACCTTTAGCCGGGGTTACCACATGTTGGGTCTCCCCAGAGATACATGGACGGCGAGGCTGACGACTTTGTGGGGCGAGTTCACCCGCCTTCATATTGCGCAGGAGCAGAAGCGGACGGCCCAGCTGATGGTTCAGCAGGAGGAGGAGCGGCTCAGCGGACTCCGGGCAGCCCAGGTGGAGGTTGGCCTCCAGATCGAGGGCGCTGAAAAGCGCAACCAGAGGGCCTCCCTTCGGGTAGAGGAGCTTCAGAGAGAGCTTCAGGAGGTTGAGGTGGAGTGTCGCAGTACACAGGTCGAGCTGGCGACCTTCCGCCGTAGGCTTGAGGAGATCCAGGAGGAGGCTTTCCAGAGCGAGACTCGTCTTGCCGAGTTGCAGGGGGACGAGTCCGGTGTTTCACGAGCTTCAGCACCTTTTTATACATAGGGCGTTCGTGCTGCATTTTTGTTTGAGTTACCCCCGAGGGCTTGTCTCGGGCTCCATTAATGATATTGTTGAATAAAGGACAGAATTCAGCCGCTTTTGATTCCATCATTTTACATGCATGCGCCCTTTTTTTGTTTTATTTTTTTTATCACTTTACCAGCCCTACCGCCCTTTCGGGTTTTCGCCAGGACTGGCCCCCTTTAGCCTTTTCCAGTGCGCCCTTGCGGGTTTTCACACTGAGGGGTATCTGCTTTTGCCTAAGGCGCCCTTGCGGATTTTCACCTTAGCCGGGTTAAAGCCTTTTTACCCTTGATTGCTCCCCTAACAGAAACAACCAAGTCCGCTGGGTATCAATATTTTTAACCCCGATTTTTTTTTTGTGACCTATAATGCCAAAAGGCAAGGAGAAAGTGGCACTCCTGTAGGGACGTGTGTGCCGCAGAGGTGGGACAAATGGGTGGATTCGACTGCCCTAGTGGGACGCAACTAGCCAAATCCAAGAGCCGAAGGTTGAACAGGTCGGCAACCCGAAAAGGGTATGCATACGCCAAAATTGGTTGGGACAGCAAATAAGCAGGTTTAACAGTCCGAAGGGGACATGCGGGTTAAACCTGGAAGCTGATGGGCGAGATGGGTTGACAGCCCGAAAGGGGCATGCATAGGCAAAGCCCAGTAGGATGAAAGAGGGGATTTGCAGCCCGGGTGAGACGTATGAATTAAATCCGTAAACCGATAGGCAAATAGGGTTGGCAGCCTGAGGAGGCATACATAGGCCAAGCCCGTGTAGACAAAAGAATGAACTTGACAATCCGGGTGGGATAGATGAGTCAAGTCTGAAGCCAAGAGGCGAGATGGGTTGACAGCCCGAAAGGGGCCTGCAGAGGCCAGACCCAGAAGAAGAAAAAAGGTGGATTTGACAGCCCTAGTGAGAGTCAAACTCGAAAGTCGATAGGCTGGATGGGTTGGCAGCCTGAGAGGGCATACTGAGGCCATTTCTGATGGGACAAAGATAGGTTTGACAGCCCTAGTGGGACGTGAGAGTCAAACTCGAAAGTCGATAGGCGAGATGGGTTGGTAGCCCTGGAGGGACGTGCATGGGCCAGGCCCAAGAGATGAAATGAAGAAAAAGGGTGGATTTGACAGCCCTAGTGAGAGTCAAACTCGAAAGCCGATAGGCTGGATGGGTTGGCAGCCCGAGAGGGCATACTGAGACCAAACCCAGGAAGGTAAAATGAGCCGAAAGGCAAGATGGGTTGGTAGCCCGTGAGGGCATACTGAGGCCGATCCCTAGAAGGTAAAATGTGCTGAAAGGCGCGATGGTTTGGCAGCCCGAGAGGGCATGCTGAGGTCAATCCCAAGAAGGTAAAATGAGCCGAAAGGCGAAGTAGGTTGGCAGCCCGAGAGGGCGTACTGAGGCCAGTTCCTAGAAGGAAAAAAGTGCCGAAAGGCATGATGGGTTGGCAGCCCGAGAGGGCATACTGAGGCCAATCCCTTGAAGGTAAAAAGTGACGAAAGGCATGATGGGTTGGCAGCCCGAGAGGGCGTACTGAGACCAATCCCTAGAAGGAAAAAAGTGACAAAAGACATGATGGGTTGTCAGCCCGAGAGGGCGTACTGAGGCCAACCTCGAGATAGTAAACAAAGCCGAGAGACATGATGAGTTGGCAGCCCAAGAGAGCATACTGAGGCCGAACTCGAGATAGTAAACAGAGCCGAGAGGCATGATGAGTTGGCAGCCCGAGAGAGCATACTGACGCCAATTCCTAGAAGGAAAAAAAGTGTCGGAAGGCGTGATGGGTTGGCAGCCCGAGAGAGCATACTGAGGCCGAACCCGAGATAGTAAACAGAGCCGAGAGGCATGATGAGTTGGTAGCCCGAGAGAGCGTACTGAGGCCAATTCCTAGAAGGAAAAAAGTGCCGGAAGGTGTGATGGGTTGGCAGCCCGAGAGGGCATACTGAGGCCAATCCCGCAAAGGTAAGCTGAGCCGAAAGGTATGATGGGTTGGCAGCCCGAGAGGGCATACTGAGGCCAATCCCGCAAAGGTAAACTGAGCCGAAAGGCATGATGGGTTGGCAGCCCGAGAGGGCATGCTGAGGCTAATCCCAGAAGGGACAAAGATAGGTTTGACAGCCCTAGTGGGACGTGAGAGTCAAACTCGAAGGTCGATAGGCAGAGTGGTGGGTTGACAGTCCGAAAGGGACATGCATAGGCCAAACCCAGTGGGACGAAAAGAGGGTCGGATTGGATAGCCCAGAAAAGCATGGGACCCAAACCCCGGATAACCCGAAAGATGAGTGGAGCTCACATGCCGAGGGGCGTATGAGTCAACTCTTGAAAAGAAATAAATAGACTTGACAGCCGGAAGGGCATAAGAGTCAAGTCCATTACAAATGATGGTGTCGATGGTCCCGGCGGGACAGAGAGTAACACTGTCAGGATGCCCCGATGGGGCTGGGTGTTATAGAATGATACGGGAGGCATAGCCATAACGTCAATATGATGGGGCCACCCAGAAAGGAGACTGAGAGGAAAATATTTTTTTTCACCTTACCAACCCCATCGCCCTTTCGGGTTTTCGCCGAGGCTGGCCCTCTTTAGCTTTTTCCGGTGCACCCTTTCGGGTTTTCACACCGAGGGGTTGCCCATTTTTGCCTGTGAAGCCCTTTCAGGTTTTCGCCTCAGCCGGGTCTGTGACCTTTTTGCCCTCTGCCGACCCTTGAAGGTCGACTGAGTCCGCCGGGATATCAGTATTTTTAACCCCAATTTTTTCTCTTTTTTTAATTTTTTTTTAACTTGCACCTTCACTAGGGAGAGGTGCATCCTGTGAGGACTGCTGGGGAAGCTCTCGCAGTGGCACATGGTAGAGCTTCATGTGCTTGCCATTCAGAGGAGGGAAGGGATTATTTCCCTTATGATCGGTGACCGTATAGGCCTCTCCTTCGTTGTAGCAACCCTAATAAATGAATAATTGAAATGAATTAAAACATATATATTACAGAAGTAATATATAAAAGGAATAGGGTTAATTGGACGAAGTAAAGCAAAATTAAAAATAACGCCTCTTATTAAGGCGTTAATTTATAAATAAACGCCTCTATCCATGGCGTGACTAAAGAAAGGACGCCCACATATGCGGTCGTCAGTTCTCATACGACCAAATGGGTAAGTAAAAGAAACGCCCCTATCTTGGGCGTGTTTTAAAACACGAAACGCCCTTTGTCAAGGCGCTTTTTAAGAAACGCCCTAAAGTAAGGCGTCAATTAAAGAATAGACGCCCTGACCAAAGTCGTTAATTCAGTTCGAGAACCGATCGAACCCAGAACTTATCCAAGGAAAGATTAACCTAATCTAGTAAGTGTCTATTAGAGTAAGGACTCTATTAAGGATATATTACCCTCAATCAAACACTACTCTTGTTAGGACTTCAAAATCCTATAAATAACATGTTCGATCGAACCCTAAAACCCATTTGATCGAACGTCTGCTGCTAGGTACGTGAAGAACAAACTATTCCTTTGATCTCTGCTTTGCCTACACGAAGAACTAATGATTCTTCACTCTCTTTTCTTCTTACAGGTTGAGGAAGCCTAGACATCGTGAAGAACAAGGGTAAGTTCTTCTAAACTTCCATCTTCAGCCAAGCTTATGAAGAAATTTCTAATATCTCTTCATATTCCTCTGTAGGAAAACTCTAGGGATCGACCAAAGAACAAAGGTTCTCTGCCTACTGCTGATTCAGTTTATCCTTATCAACGTCTTCACGTGTCTGTCACCTTCAAATCCATTGTTAAGGTAGGATTTTCTCAAGTTATTGTAGCCCAAATAAGAATTAATGCAAGATATCTATACATACGTATATGAGCATGGCATGCATACTGTTGTAAGGTTTTATTACGTTTTCTGCAAAATTTTGAAAGAAACGCCCTTGATTAGGGCGCTAATTTAAAAGAAACGACCATGCTAGTGGTCGTCAATTTAATATTTGACGCCCTCTACGCAGGCGTTAATTTCATAAGAATCGCATGTGATTAATGATTGATCCTGTTTAAAAATTACAATACATATGAAATATTGATTTTTAATATCTTGCATGACTCTGTGAATTCCTGTTAAATTTTACTGCCATGACATGTCTCCTGTCTCTCGAAATATTATTTATTAAAATATCGTAAATCCCTTGAAATTCACGACTTGGACAAAGTCGTTTTCCATATTCTAACGCCCCAGTACAAGGCGTGAATCTGAAAAGTAACGCCCCTTCCTAGGGCGTGTATCTGTTAAAATCCTGAAATTCACATATTCTGTAAAATGGAATTAGAAAGTAACGCCCCTTCCAAGGGCGCGTTTTTGATAAATTTCTGAGAATAATTATATCCTGTCGAATATGTAAATGATGAGACGCCTGCCTCTGCAGTCGTCAACTTTGAAGAAACGCCCCCAGGAAAGGCGTGTTTTTGATAAATTAATGAAATAATGGAAATTCTGCAAATTGGCAATATATGTAAACGCCCTTCTGTTAGGCGTTAATTATTCAATACACGACTTTACTTAAGTCGTTATTTTACTGTAAACTGATTTTATCCTGATTCTATTACCGATGGTTTCATATTATACATATATATATATATATCGGCACTATTCTCCACTCCGTGAGTATAGTCCCACTTTTCACGGTGTTTTATCGATCACACTCAATTCTCATTGACATACAAGCTCTCCTTTGGACATTCCGTTCCTTGGGACTAGCGAGTTAGTCATAGAGACCTCCGTAAGACTCCTCGTAGCCTTGGATTCCCTCAAGGCCGACTGAGCTGGTTGTACCCTAAAAACCCGTTACACGATCCTTGCCATGTCAATCTAAAGAAACATGGTATACCGGCCCTTATGATTATACAAAGAGTATATCATAAGAAATTCTTAATGGGATGATGATATCATGCCATATCATGTCATTCTTGTAAACCTCAATTCTATGATAAGAATGGGGGTATCTTACCTTTGATATACTGTTCATGTGGACCTAAATTCTATATAAAGAATGTCCATATTGATTTGTCATGGTACCTAAGTTAAGGGAACCATATTCTACCTAGTTTTATCGATATCGTGATTATACCGTTATGATCGCCATTCTATGTCCTTGTCATATTTTTGGACTCTATTCTGTCAAAGTTGTCATACGTGTCTACAAGCTTGATGATTGAAATTCTATATTGGCTATATAAACAAGAGTGGATGTCAAAACACATGATAAATGCCTGCGCATATAGGGCCCGATCTGGTCCTGGGAGGAGCACCCGAAAGTACTTGTGCCCATGGGAGTTAAAATGATAAGGTATCTGGCATTATACCGAGTACTTGACTTGCTTGATTGGACATTCCACACACATCTTGTACTTGACTCGTACTTGACATGAAATGAAATGCGTGGCCCGAAAAAGGGTAATTTACTTGCTTGATACATGATAGCCAAAGTTCTTGACATGACTTGTTAAACGTGCTTGCTTGAATACCTTGAATATACTTGTCATCTTGTTGGAAGTTCATGATTAAGTTCATCTTGTTTCTTTGATATTACATTCTCTCTATCTTGTCGTTTTATGCGAGCATGCATAGCTTTATTGCATTCATGAAAATGTAATTACTTAAACCCCTCGCTAGTACTTGAGATATAATTTCCTACTGAGCGTTCGCTCATTCCGTTTGTCCCTTTCTACTTTTCAGGTAAGTCCGACGACGATGGAAGTCAATCGGATGGGAATGGTCAAGAGTGAAAGTGATAGAGCTTCTACAAGTGTCGTCTAGTCTTTTCTATAGTTTCTTGAGTCAAATATGTATTCTTTTCCTTTTTGTTAAACAGAGTATTGGATTTGTAATAGTCTATCCATTATGAAATAAAGGATTGGGTTATCTTGCTATTTTGCGCATCTCTGTCTTTGTGTCGAGTACACGACCACTCTGATTGACATGATTGATATAGACACGTCGCGCATCTCCGGGTATCTTCCGCGCTCGGGGCGTGACAGTCTTTGTGGTATCAGAGCCTAAGGTATTCAATTCCTAGGAAACCCAAGTCCAAGGATAGGTTTCAAAACCTTTAACCAAGTGAGAGTGGGTAGAACCAAGGGTTAAATGATCAATGAGTCCTTTATAAGATCATAATGATATAATACTAACATAGCTATTATAATTGTAGGATAATGGCTGCCGAACGTGCTCAATGGCGCAACATGCAGCGTACCCTTCAAGGGATGACCCAAGTGCTACAACAGGTAGCACAAGGTGGTGCTCCACGAGCTGGAAGCTTACACCAAGCATTCAAGAATATGAATCCCCCGAAGTTCATGGGATCGACCGATCCAGACGATGCCGAGCATTGGGTTCGGGAGATTGAACGTATATTCCGTGTTATGCAATGCACGGATCAGGACAAAGTCTTATTAGCTACTTTCCAGTTAGAAAAGGATGCTAGATGCTGGTGGGAGTCGATTGAAGCTACTATTGACCCAACTCAAGTTACATGGGGTGAATTCGTTGAATATTTCAACGCCAAATATTTCTCTGATAGGGTCCAGGAAAAGAAGGCCGCCGAATTTGCCGCATTAAAGCAAAGATCTTTATCGGTGGCTGATTATGAAGCACAGTTCTCTAGACTGTCTAGATATGCTAAGCATTTGATTAGCACGGAAAAGATGAAAGCTCGTAGATTTCTTAATGGGCTTAGGCCTCACTACATTACTCAATTGGCGCCTATGGATATTCAAGTTTATACTGAAATGGTGCGCCGAGCTCAGTTGCTTGAAGATGCCACGGAATTATCTGATAGGATCCGTGGGAAAGACAAAAAGGAGCAAGTCACAAGTTCGGGTTCTTTTAAACCCAACTTTAAGAAGAGGCCCAATAATGGAGGTTCTTCCTCTCAAGATCAGAAGTACAAGAAATCCAAGCCTTTCTCTATCACCACTACCCCTTCAAACGTAGTATGCAAGCATTGTGACAAGGCTGGTCACAAAACAGAAGAATGCTGGAGGAAACTAGGAGCATGTCTCCGTTGTGGGAGTCGTGAACATCGGATTCCCGATTGTCCATTAATGAATGACCAAGCCGGTGAGGGTAAACGTCCAGTGACAAAGAATGCTCGTCTTCATGCAATCCAAGGGACCGAACCAGAAGAAGAAGGCGGATTGGTGGAAGGTACATTAAAAATTTGTTCTAAATATGCACATGTTTTATTTGATACGGGTGCATCGCATTCCATTATTTCCAAGAAGTTTGCTGACCCATTACCTCTAGAACCAGAATGGATGAAGATAATATTGTCTACTCCTCTCGGAAACGAGACGGATATCACACATCATTACCAAAATTGTGAGGTATTGGTTCGAGGAAAGAATTTTCCTATTGATCTTATCTGCTTAGATCTAAAAGAATATGATGTTATACTAGGGGCAGATTGGTTATCCAAATACCAGGCAACGGTTGATTGCCGTGATAGCAAGATTGTTTTCAAGGAATTTCCGGAACTGACTTATACTAGTCCTAAGAGTCGAAGCAAATCCCCTCTTATCTCGGCTCTTCGAGCAAGCAAGCTCGTCAAGAAAGGATGTGTATCCTTCCTTGCTTTTGTCACTATTAAAGAAGCTAAAGAAACCAAGATAGAGGACATTCAGGTAGTGCGAGAATTTCCAGACGTATTTCCGGAAGAATTGCCGGGATTACCCCCTCAAAGAGAAGTGGCCTTCACCATTGACTTAGTCCCTGGTGCCGGTCCTGTTTCCAAGGCACCATATAGAATGTCCCCTGCTGAACTCAAGGAGTTGAAGGAGCAGTTGATGGAACTAATCCGAAAAGGGTTTATTAGACCAAGTACTTCCCCGTGGGGAGCACCAGTCTTATTTGTAAAGAAGAAGGATGGGTCCATGAGATTGTGTATCGACTATCGACAGTTGAATCATCTTACTATCAAGAACAAGTATCCACTGCCGAGAATCGATGAGTTATTTGATCAGATTTCAGGATCCAAATATTTCTCCAAGATTGATCTCAGGTCGGGATATCATCAATTAAGAATCAAGGACGATGACATTCACAAGACCGCATTCAGAAGCAGGTATGGCCATTACGAATTTGTTGTTATGCCTTTTGGACTAACAAATGCCCCTGCTGCCTTTATGCAGTTAATGAATAGCATATTCAGGCCTTACTTGGATCAATTCATAGTAGTCTTCATTGATGATATATTGATATATTCTAAGACTAAGGAAGAACATGAAGAGCATTTGAGGATTGCATTGCAAGTCTTGAGGACAAATCAATTATATGCTAAACTCAGCAAATGCGAGTTCTGGCTTGAAGAAGTGGCTTTTCTCGGACATGTCATATCCAAGGACGGTTTATCTGTGGATCCGTCAAAAGTTGAAGCTGTGAGAAACTGGGAGAGACCCACTAATGCAAGCGAGATCAGAAGTTTCTTAGGTCTTGCAGGCTATTATCGGCGATTTATCAAAGATTTCTCTAAGATCGCCGTACCACTTACAAGATTAACTCGTAAGGAGATCCGATATGAATGGAGTGAGGAATGTGAAAGCAGTTTCCAAACTCTCAAGGATCATCTCACTACAGCTCCGGTCTTAGCCCTACCAATTGAAGGAGAGAAATTCGAGGTCTACACTGATGCTTCTGGCATTGGCCTCGGATGTGTTCTAATGCAACATGGGAAGGTCATAGCATACTCTTCTCGTCAACTGAAGAAGCATGAGGAGAATTACCCCGTCCATGACTTGGAACTGGCCGCGGTAGTATTTGCCCTAAAGATATGGAGACACTATCTCTATGGGGTACAGTTCACTGTATACTCCGATCACAAAAGTCTCAAATATCTATTTTCACAAAAGGAGCTGAACATGAGACAAAGACGCTGGCTAGAATATCTCAAGGACTTCGACTTCAGTATACAATACCATCCCGGAAAGGGTAATTATGTGGCTGATGCCCTTAGTCGAAAGCCGAGAGCAAGGATAGCCAATTGTATGATACAAGAATGGAGGTTACTTGAACAATTCTCCGAGCTCAATATAAGCTTGGACACGGAATCCAAATTTATCACATTATCTCATGTAAGCATACAGTCAGACTTATTATCTGAAATACAAACACTTCAGGATGATGATCCTATGTTAGTAGAAATCAAAGGCAGATTAGAAGGACAATCTGATTTTCAACTAACTTCTGATGGAAGATTATCGTTCAAAGATAGAACTTGTATACCCGATTGTCCGGAATTAAAGAAGAAGATCTTAGATGAAGCTCACAGATCAAGATACACTATTCATCCTGGATCAACTAAAATGTACCAAGATGTAAAGAGGAACTTTTGGTGGCCCAATATGAAAAGAGAAATAGCGGACTATGTATCACGCTGTCTCACATGCCAACAGGTCAAGGCGGAACACCAAAAGCCTGCGGGAAAACTACATCCTCTAGATATTCCTAAGTGGAAATGGGAGGATATTGGTATGGACTTCATCATGGGTTTGTCTAAATCTAAAGGAGGACATGATGGAATCTGGGTTATCATTGACCGATTGACTAAATCGGCACATTTCTTGCCAATCAAAAGCCGATGGTCAATTGATGTGCTAGCTGCACTATACATTAAAGAAATAGTCAGGATACATGGAATTCCTGTCTCAATCGTGTCTGATAGAGATCCCCGTTTTACTTCTCATTTTTGGAAGGGATTACAACATTCGTTGGGGACAAGGCTCAACTTTAGTACTGCTTTTCACCCACAAACGGATGGTCAGACCGAGCGAACTAATCAAGTTGTTGAAGATATGCTGAGAGCATGCATTATTGACTTTGGAGGAAGCTGGCATGACCACTTACCTTTAGTTGAATTTGCATATAATAATAGCTACCAAGCTAGTATCCAAATGGCACCTTTCGAAGCCTTATACGGAAGGAGTTGCCGATCTCCCATATGTTGGAACGAAGTTGGAGAGAAACAACTATTAGGTCCAGACATGGTAAGGGATACAACTGAGAAGATACAGGTAATCAGAGAAAGATTACAAGTTGCTCAGACAAGGCAAAAGGCTTATGCTGATACCAGGAAAAGAGATCTTGAATTCCAGGTTGGAGATCATGTATTTCTTAAAATATCCCCTGGACGTGGCATACGAAGATTTGGTGTTAAGGGCAAGCTTACGCCAAGATTCATCGGACCATTTGAGGTACTCGAAAGAGTTGGCGAGGTTGCTTATCGCATCGCGTTGCCTCCTCAGTTGTCCGAGGTACACAATGTATTTCACATATCTATGTTGAAGAAGTATGTGCACGATCCGTCACATATTATTGAGCATGGAGATCTGGTGATCCAGAAAGATCTCACATATGAACAGAGGCCTTTAAAGATATTAGATCGAGAAATACGAGCTCTAAGGAATAAGGTTATTCCCATGCTCAAGGTGCAATGGAATAAGAATCCTGAACGCGAAGCGACATGGGAGACCGAGGAATCTATGAAGAAACGATTTCCCGAGTTATTCTAAGAGGTATATGTCCTACACTCTCCGCGTGTATAATTATATATATATTGAATTTGGGGACCAAATTCTTTTTAAGTGGGGGAGGGTGTAGCAACCCTAATAAATGAATAATTGAAATGAATTAAAACATATATATTACAGAAGTAATATATAAAAGGAATAGGGTTAATTGGACGAAGTAAAGCAAAATTAAAAATAACGCCTCTTATTAAGGCGTTAATTTATAAATAAACGCCTCTATCCATGGCGTGACTAAAGAAAGGACGCCCACATATGCGGTCGTCAGTTCTCATACGACCAAATGGGTAAGTAAAAGAAACGCCCCTATCTTGGGCGTGTTTTAAAACACGAAACGCCCTTTGTCAAGGCGCTTTTTAAGAAACGCCCTAAAGTAAGGCGTCAATTAAAGAATAGACGCCCTGACCAAAGTCGTTAATTCAGTTCGAGAACCGATCGAACCCAGAACTTATCCAAGGAAAGATTAACCTAATCTAGTAAGTGTCTATTAGAGTAAGGACTCTATTAAGGATATATTACCCTCAATCAAACACTACTCTTGTTAGGACTTCAAAATCCTATAAATAACATGTTCGATCGAACCCTAAAACCCATTTGATCGAACGTCTGCTGCTAGGTACGTGAAGAACAAACTATTCCTTTGATCTCTGCTTTGCCTACACGAAGAACTAATGATTCTTCACTCTCTTTTCTTCTTACAGGTTGAGGAAGCCTAGACATCGTGAAGAACAAGGGTAAGTTCTTCTAAACTTCCATCTTCAGCCAAGCTTATGAAGAAATTTCTAATATCTCTTCATATTCCTCTGTAGGAAAACTCTAGGGATCGACCAAAGAACAAAGGTTCTCTGCCTACTGCTGATTCAGTTTATCCTTATCAACGTCTTCACGTGTCTGTCACCTTCAAATCCATTGTTAAGGTAGGATTTTCTCAAGTTATTGTAGCCCAAATAAGAATTAATGCAAGATATCTATACATACGTATATGAGCATGGCATGCATACTGTTGTAAGGTTTTATTACGTTTTCTGCAAAATTTTGAAAGAAACGCCCTTGATTAGGGCGCTAATTTAAAAGAAACGACCATGCTAGTGGTCGTCAATTTAATATTTGACGCCCTCTACGCAGGCGTTAATTTCATAAGAATCGCATGTGATTAATGATTGATCCTGTTTAAAAATTACAATACATATGAAATATTGATTTTTAATATCTTGCATGACTCTGTGAATTCCTGTTAAATTTTACTGCCATGACATGTCTCCTGTCTCTCGAAATATTATTTATTAAAATATCGTAAATCCCTTGAAATTCACGACTTGGACAAAGTCGTTTTCCATATTCTAACGCCCCAGTACAAGGCGTGAATCTGAAAAGTAACGCCCCTTCCTAGGGCGTGTATCTGTTAAAATCCTGAAATTCACATATTCTGTAAAATGGAATTAGAAAGTAACGCCCCTTCCAAGGGCGCGTTTTTGATAAATTTCTGAGAATAATTATATCCTGTCGAATATGTAAATGATGAGACGCCTGCCTCTGCAGTCGTCAACTTTGAAGAAACGCCCCCAGGAAAGGCGTGTTTTTGATAAATTAATGAAATAATGGAAATTCTGCAAATTGGCAATATATGTAAACGCCCTTCTGTTAGGCGTTAATTATTCAATACACGACTTTACTTAAGTCGTTATTTTACTGTAAACTGATTTTATCCTGATTCTATTACCGATGGTTTCATATTATACATATATATATATATATCGGCACTATTCTCCACTCCGTGAGTATAGTCCCACTTTTCACGGTGTTTTATCGATCACACTCAATTCTCATTGACATACAAGCTCTCCTTTGGACATTCCGTTCCTTGGGACTAGCGAGTTAGTCATAGAGACCTCCGTAAGACTCCTCGTAGCCTTGGATTCCCTCAAGGCCGACTGAGCTGGTTGTACCCTAAAAACCCGTTACACGATCCTTGCCATGTCAATCTAAAGAAACATGGTATACCGGCCCTTATGATTATACAAAGAGTATATCATAAGAAATTCTTAATGGGATGATGATATCATGCCATATCATGTCATTCTTGTAAACCTCAATTCTATGATAAGAATGGGGGTATCTTACCTTTGATATACTGTTCATGTGGACCTAAATTCTATATAAAGAATGTCCATATTGATTTGTCATGGTACCTAAGTTAAGGGAACCATATTCTACCTAGTTTTATCGATATCGTGATTATACCGTTATGATCGCCATTCTATGTCCTTGTCATATTTTTGGACTCTATTCTGTCAAAGTTGTCATACGTGTCTACAAGCTTGATGATTGAAATTCTATATTGGCTATATAAACAAGAGTGGATGTCAAAACACATGATAAATGCCTGCGCATATAGGGCCCGATCTGGTCCTGGGAGGAGCACCCGAAAGTACTTGTGCCCATGGGAGTTAAAATGATAAGGTATCTGGCATTATACCGAGTACTTGACTTGCTTGATTGGACATTCCACACACATCTTGTACTTGACTCGTACTTGACATGAAATGAAATGCGTGGCCCGAAAAAGGGTAATTTACTTGCTTGATACATGATAGCCAAAGTTCTTGACATGACTTGTTAAACGTGCTTGCTTGAATACCTTGAATATACTTGTCATCTTGTTGGAAGTTCATGATTAAGTTCATCTTGTTTCTTTGATATTACATTCTCTCTATCTTGTCGTTTTATGCGAGCATGCATAGCTTTATTGCATTCATGAAAATGTAATTACTTAAACCCCTCGCTAGTACTTGAGATATAATTTCCTACTGAGCGTTCGCTCATTCCGTTTGTCCCTTTCTACTTTTCAGGTAAGTCCGACGACGATGGAAGTCAATCGGATGGGAATGGTCAAGAGTGAAAGTGATAGAGCTTCTACAAGTGTCGTCTAGTCTTTTCTATAGTTTCTTGAGTCAAATATGTATTCTTTTCCTTTTTGTTAAACAGAGTATTGGATTTGTAATAGTCTATCCATTATGAAATAAAGGATTGGGTTATCTTGCTATTTTGCGCATCTCTGTCTTTGTGTCGAGTACACGACCACTCTGATTGACATGATTGATATAGACACGTCGCGCATCTCCGGGTATCTTCCGCGCTCGGGGCGTGACAGTCTTTGTGGTATCAGAGCCTAAGGTATTCAATTCCTAGGAAACCCAAGTCCAAGGATAGGTTTCAAAACCTTTAACCAAGTGAGAGTGGGTAGAACCAAGGGTTAAATGATCAATGAGTCCTTTATAAGATCATAATGATATAATACTAACATAGCTATTATAATTGTAGGATAATGGCTGCCGAACGTGCTCAATGGCGCAACATGCAGCGTACCCTTCAAGGGATGACCCAAGTGCTACAACAGGTAGCACAAGGTGGTGCTCCACGAGCTGGAAGCTTACACCAAGCATTCAAGAATATGAATCCCCCGAAGTTCATGGGATCGACCGATCCAGACGATGCCGAGCATTGGGTTCGGGAGATTGAACGTATATTCCGTGTTATGCAATGCACGGATCAGGACAAAGTCTTATTAGCTACTTTCCAGTTAGAAAAGGATGCTAGATGCTGGTGGGAGTCGATTGAAGCTACTATTGACCCAACTCAAGTTACATGGGGTGAATTCGTTGAATATTTCAACGCCAAATATTTCTCTGATAGGGTCCAGGAAAAGAAGGCCGCCGAATTTGCCGCATTAAAGCAAAGATCTTTATCGGTGGCTGATTATGAAGCACAGTTCTCTAGACTGTCTAGATATGCTAAGCATTTGATTAGCACGGAAAAGATGAAAGCTCGTAGATTTCTTAATGGGCTTAGGCCTCACTACATTACTCAATTGGCGCCTATGGATATTCAAGTTTATACTGAAATGGTGCGCCGAGCTCAGTTGCTTGAAGATGCCACGGAATTATCTGATAGGATCCGTGGGAAAGACAAAAAGGAGCAAGTCACAAGTTCGGGTTCTTTTAAACCCAACTTTAAGAAGAGGCCCAATAATGGAGGTTCTTCCTCTCAAGATCAGAAGTACAAGAAATCCAAGCCTTTCTCTATCACCACTACCCCTTCAAACGTAGTATGCAAGCATTGTGACAAGGCTGGTCACAAAACAGAAGAATGCTGGAGGAAACTAGGAGCATGTCTCCGTTGTGGGAGTCGTGAACATCGGATTCCCGATTGTCCATTAATGAATGACCAAGCCGGTGAGGGTAAACGTCCAGTGACAAAGAATGCTCGTCTTCATGCAATCCAAGGGACCGAACCAGAAGAAGAAGGCGGATTGGTGGAAGGTACATTAAAAATTTGTTCTAAATATGCACATGTTTTATTTGATACGGGTGCATCGCATTCCATTATTTCCAAGAAGTTTGCTGACCCATTACCTCTAGAACCAGAATGGATGAAGATAATATTGTCTACTCCTCTCGGAAACGAGACGGATATCACACATCATTACCAAAATTGTGAGGTATTGGTTCGAGGAAAGAATTTTCCTATTGATCTTATCTGCTTAGATCTAAAAGAATATGATGTTATACTAGGGGCAGATTGGTTATCCAAATACCAGGCAACGGTTGATTGCCGTGATAGCAAGATTGTTTTCAAGGAATTTCCGGAACTGACTTATACTAGTCCTAAGAGTCGAAGCAAATCCCCTCTTATCTCGGCTCTTCGAGCAAGCAAGCTCGTCAAGAAAGGATGTGTATCCTTCCTTGCTTTTGTCACTATTAAAGAAGCTAAAGAAACCAAGATAGAGGACATTCAGGTAGTGCGAGAATTTCCAGACGTATTTCCGGAAGAATTGCCGGGATTACCCCCTCAAAGAGAAGTGGCCTTCACCATTGACTTAGTCCCTGGTGCCGGTCCTGTTTCCAAGGCACCATATAGAATGTCCCCTGCTGAACTCAAGGAGTTGAAGGAGCAGTTGATGGAACTAATCCGAAAAGGGTTTATTAGACCAAGTACTTCCCCGTGGGGAGCACCAGTCTTATTTGTAAAGAAGAAGGATGGGTCCATGAGATTGTGTATCGACTATCGACAGTTGAATCATCTTACTATCAAGAACAAGTATCCACTGCCGAGAATCGATGAGTTATTTGATCAGATTTCAGGATCCAAATATTTCTCCAAGATTGATCTCAGGTCGGGATATCATCAATTAAGAATCAAGGACGATGACATTCACAAGACCGCATTCAGAAGCAGGTATGGCCATTACGAATTTGTTGTTATGCCTTTTGGACTAACAAATGCCCCTGCTGCCTTTATGCAGTTAATGAATAGCATATTCAGGCCTTACTTGGATCAATTCATAGTAGTCTTCATTGATGATATATTGATATATTCTAAGACTAAGGAAGAACATGAAGAGCATTTGAGGATTGCATTGCAAGTCTTGAGGACAAATCAATTATATGCTAAACTCAGCAAATGCGAGTTCTGGCTTGAAGAAGTGGCTTTTCTCGGACATGTCATATCCAAGGACGGTTTATCTGTGGATCCGTCAAAAGTTGAAGCTGTGAGAAACTGGGAGAGACCCACTAATGCAAGCGAGATCAGAAGTTTCTTAGGTCTTGCAGGCTATTATCGGCGATTTATCAAAGATTTCTCTAAGATCGCCGTACCACTTACAAGATTAACTCGTAAGGAGATCCGATATGAATGGAGTGAGGAATGTGAAAGCAGTTTCCAAACTCTCAAGGATCATCTCACTACAGCTCCGGTCTTAGCCCTACCAATTGAAGGAGAGAAATTCGAGGTCTACACTGATGCTTCTGGCATTGGCCTCGGATGTGTTCTAATGCAACATGGGAAGGTCATAGCATACTCTTCTCGTCAACTGAAGAAGCATGAGGAGAATTACCCCGTCCATGACTTGGAACTGGCCGCGGTAGTATTTGCCCTAAAGATATGGAGACACTATCTCTATGGGGTACAGTTCACTGTATACTCCGATCACAAAAGTCTCAAATATCTATTTTCACAAAAGGAGCTGAACATGAGACAAAGACGCTGGCTAGAATATCTCAAGGACTTCGACTTCAGTATACAATACCATCCCGGAAAGGGTAATTATGTGGCTGATGCCCTTAGTCGAAAGCCGAGAGCAAGGATAGCCAATTGTATGATACAAGAATGGAGGTTACTTGAACAATTCTCCGAGCTCAATATAAGCTTGGACACGGAATCCAAATTTATCACATTATCTCATGTAAGCATACAGTCAGACTTATTATCTGAAATACAAACACTTCAGGATGATGATCCTATGTTAGTAGAAATCAAAGGCAGATTAGAAGGACAATCTGATTTTCAACTAACTTCTGATGGAAGATTATCGTTCAAAGATAGAACTTGTATACCCGATTGTCCGGAATTAAAGAAGAAGATCTTAGATGAAGCTCACAGATCAAGATACACTATTCATCCTGGATCAACTAAAATGTACCAAGATGTAAAGAGGAACTTTTGGTGGCCCAATATGAAAAGAGAAATAGCGGACTATGTATCACGCTGTCTCACATGCCAACAGGTCAAGGCGGAACACCAAAAGCCTGCGGGAAAACTACATCCTCTAGATATTCCTAAGTGGAAATGGGAGGATATTGGTATGGACTTCATCATGGGTTTGTCTAAATCTAAAGGAGGACATGATGGAATCTGGGTTATCATTGACCGATTGACTAAATCGGCACATTTCTTGCCAATCAAAAGCCGATGGTCAATTGATGTGCTAGCTGCACTATACATTAAAGAAATAGTCAGGATACATGGAATTCCTGTCTCAATCGTGTCTGATAGAGATCCCCGTTTTACTTCTCATTTTTGGAAGGGATTACAACATTCGTTGGGGACAAGGCTCAACTTTAGTACTGCTTTTCACCCACAAACGGATGGTCAGACCGAGCGAACTAATCAAGTTGTTGAAGATATGCTGAGAGCATGCATTATTGACTTTGGAGGAAGCTGGCATGACCACTTACCTTTAGTTGAATTTGCATATAATAATAGCTACCAAGCTAGTATCCAAATGGCACCTTTCGAAGCCTTATACGGAAGGAGTTGCCGATCTCCCATATGTTGGAACGAAGTTGGAGAGAAACAACTATTAGGTCCAGACATGGTAAGGGATACAACTGAGAAGATACAGGTAATCAGAGAAAGATTACAAGTTGCTCAGACAAGGCAAAAGGCTTATGCTGATACCAGGAAAAGAGATCTTGAATTCCAGGTTGGAGATCATGTATTTCTTAAAATATCCCCTGGACGTGGCATACGAAGATTTGGTGTTAAGGGCAAGCTTACGCCAAGATTCATCGGACCATTTGAGGTACTCGAAAGAGTTGGCGAGGTTGCTTATCGCATCGCGTTGCCTCCTCAGTTGTCCGAGGTACACAATGTATTTCACATATCTATGTTGAAGAAGTATGTGCACGATCCGTCACATATTATTGAGCATGGAGATCTGGTGATCCAGAAAGATCTCACATATGAACAGAGGCCTTTAAAGATATTAGATCGAGAAATACGAGCTCTAAGGAATAAGGTTATTCCCATGCTCAAGGTGCAATGGAATAAGAATCCTGAACGCGAAGCGACATGGGAGACCGAGGAATCTATGAAGAAACGATTTCCCGAGTTATTCTAAGAGGTATATGTCCTACACTCTCCGCGTGTATAATTATATATATATTGAATTTGGGGACCAAATTCTTTTTAAGTGGGGGAGGGTGTAGCAACCCTAATAAATGAATAATTGAAATGAATTAAAACATATATATTACAGAAGTAATATATAAAAGGAATAGGGTTAATTGGACGAAGTAAAGCAAAATTAAAAATAACGCCTCTTATTAAGGCGTTAATTTATAAATAAACGCCTCTATCCATGGCGTGACTAAAGAAAGGACGCCCACATATGCGGTCGTCAGTTCTCATACGACCAAATGGGTAAGTAAAAGAAACGCCCCTATCTTGGGCGTGTTTTAAAACACGAAACGCCCTTTGTCAAGGCGCTTTTTAAGAAACGCCCTAAAGTAAGGCGTCAATTAAAGAATAGACGCCCTGACCAAAGTCGTTAATTCAGTTCGAGAACCGATCGAACCCAGAACTTATCCAAGGAAAGATTAACCTAATCTAGTAAGTGTCTATTAGAGTAAGGACTCTATTAAGGATATATTACCCTCAATCAAACACTACTCTTGTTAGGACTTCAAAATCCTATAAATAACATGTTCGATCGAACCCTAAAACCCATTTGATCGAACGTCTGCTGCTAGGTACGTGAAGAACAAACTATTCCTTTGATCTCTGCTTTGCCTACACGAAGAACTAATGATTCTTCACTCTCTTTTCTTCTTACAGGTTGAGGAAGCCTAGACATCGTGAAGAACAAGGGTAAGTTCTTCTAAACTTCCATCTTCAGCCAAGCTTATGAAGAAATTTCTAATATCTCTTCATATTCCTCTGTAGGAAAACTCTAGGGATCGACCAAAGAACAAAGGTTCTCTGCCTACTGCTGATTCAGTTTATCCTTATCAACGTCTTCACGTGTCTGTCACCTTCAAATCCATTGTTAAGGTAGGATTTTCTCAAGTTATTGTAGCCCAAATAAGAATTAATGCAAGATATCTATACATACGTATATGAGCATGGCATGCATACTGTTGTAAGGTTTTATTACGTTTTCTGCAAAATTTTGAAAGAAACGCCCTTGATTAGGGCGCTAATTTAAAAGAAACGACCATGCTAGTGGTCGTCAATTTAATATTTGACGCCCTCTACGCAGGCGTTAATTTCATAAGAATCGCATGTGATTAATGATTGATCCTGTTTAAAAATTACAATACATATGAAATATTGATTTTTAATATCTTGCATGACTCTGTGAATTCCTGTTAAATTTTACTGCCATGACATGTCTCCTGTCTCTCGAAATATTATTTATTAAAATATCGTAAATCCCTTGAAATTCACGACTTGGACAAAGTCGTTTTCCATATTCTAACGCCCCAGTACAAGGCGTGAATCTGAAAAGTAACGCCCCTTCCTAGGGCGTGTATCTGTTAAAATCCTGAAATTCACATATTCTGTAAAATGGAATTAGAAAGTAACGCCCCTTCCAAGGGCGCGTTTTTGATAAATTTCTGAGAATAATTATATCCTGTCGAATATGTAAATGATGAGACGCCTGCCTCTGCAGTCGTCAACTTTGAAGAAACGCCCCCAGGAAAGGCGTGTTTTTGATAAATTAATGAAATAATGGAAATTCTGCAAATTGGCAATATATGTAAACGCCCTTCTGTTAGGCGTTAATTATTCAATACACGACTTTACTTAAGTCGTTATTTTACTGTAAACTGATTTTATCCTGATTCTATTACCGATGGTTTCATATTATACATATATATATATATATCGGCACTATTCTCCACTCCGTGAGTATAGTCCCACTTTTCACGGTGTTTTATCGATCACACTCAATTCTCATTGACATACAAGCTCTCCTTTGGACATTCCGTTCCTTGGGACTAGCGAGTTAGTCATAGAGACCTCCGTAAGACTCCTCGTAGCCTTGGATTCCCTCAAGGCCGACTGAGCTGGTTGTACCCTAAAAACCCGTTACACGATCCTTGCCATGTCAATCTAAAGAAACATGGTATACCGGCCCTTATGATTATACAAAGAGTATATCATAAGAAATTCTTAATGGGATGATGATATCATGCCATATCATGTCATTCTTGTAAACCTCAATTCTATGATAAGAATGGGGGTATCTTACCTTTGATATACTGTTCATGTGGACCTAAATTCTATATAAAGAATGTCCATATTGATTTGTCATGGTACCTAAGTTAAGGGAACCATATTCTACCTAGTTTTATCGATATCGTGATTATACCGTTATGATCGCCATTCTATGTCCTTGTCATATTTTTGGACTCTATTCTGTCAAAGTTGTCATACGTGTCTACAAGCTTGATGATTGAAATTCTATATTGGCTATATAAACAAGAGTGGATGTCAAAACACATGATAAATGCCTGCGCATATAGGGCCCGATCTGGTCCTGGGAGGAGCACCCGAAAGTACTTGTGCCCATGGGAGTTAAAATGATAAGGTATCTGGCATTATACCGAGTACTTGACTTGCTTGATTGGACATTCCACACACATCTTGTACTTGACTCGTACTTGACATGAAATGAAATGCGTGGCCCGAAAAAGGGTAATTTACTTGCTTGATACATGATAGCCAAAGTTCTTGACATGACTTGTTAAACGTGCTTGCTTGAATACCTTGAATATACTTGTCATCTTGTTGGAAGTTCATGATTAAGTTCATCTTGTTTCTTTGATATTACATTCTCTCTATCTTGTCGTTTTATGCGAGCATGCATAGCTTTATTGCATTCATGAAAATGTAATTACTTAAACCCCTCGCTAGTACTTGAGATATAATTTCCTACTGAGCGTTCGCTCATTCCGTTTGTCCCTTTCTACTTTTCAGGTAAGTCCGACGACGATGGAAGTCAATCGGATGGGAATGGTCAAGAGTGAAAGTGATAGAGCTTCTACAAGTGTCGTCTAGTCTTTTCTATAGTTTCTTGAGTCAAATATGTATTATTTTCCTTTTTGTTAAACAGAGTATTGGATTTGTAATAGTCTATCCATTATGAAATAAAGGATTGGGTTATCTTGCTATTTTGCGCATCTCTGTCTTTGTGTCGAGTACACGACCACTCTGATTGACATGATTGATATAGACACGTCGCGCATCTCCGGGTATCTTCCGCGCTCGGGGCGTGACATTCGTAGACCACTTGAATGACATAAGGTCCCCGCCAATTGGGTTGGAGTTTGCCGCTGGATCTTCCCGCGAGGACCTCCTTTTCTTTAATCATGACGAGGTCACCTTTCTTGAATGCCCTTTGCTTGACCAGCTTACATAGGCATGTGTCATGCAGGCTTGATACACTTGTAAGTGTTTGTAGGTTTTGAGTCTTTGACCTTCAAGGTTGGACAGCTCCTCAAGCCTTATTTCTATCTCGGACCGGTCTTGGCCTGGCAATCCGGCGTGGACAGCAACGCGATAGGATGCCAATTCGATCTCTACAGGGACCACCGTCGAGGCTCCATAGACTAGGGAGAATGGGAAACATCCCGTAGGGGTTTTGTAGATAGTCCGATAGGCCCATAGGGCTTCGTGGACCTTCTTACCCCAATCTCGTTTGTGACCACCTACTATCTTGGACACTAACTTGCAAAGGGTTTTGTTGAAGGCCTCGGCCAACCCGTTGGCTTGAGGGTTGTAGACGGAGGACGTCCTCCAGTCAATATGGAATTTAGCCGCCAAAGCATAAACAGTCTTGTTCCTGAATGGCGTTCCATTATCGGATATAATCCGGCTGGGGGTGCCGAATCTATATATGATGTAGTGCCTCACAAAGCGGGCAACTATCTCTCCTGTAACTTCGCGTAGCGGGACGGCTTCTGCCCATCTGGAGAAGTAATCAGTGGCAGCCAGTATGAACTTGTGCCCTTGAGATGACGGCGGGAATGGTCCCACAATGTCCATACCCCACTCCTCGAACGGCCAAGTAGGTGCTGTTGGATGGAGCACGTTAGGCGGCTTCGGAGGCACTGGCCCGAATGCTTGGCATTGGTGACATGTACGAGCGTATTGGTTGCAGTCTTCGTACATGGTGGGCCAATAAAACCCCTTGAGCTTGATGCTATTCTTCATCTTAGCTCCTGCTTGATGCGCGCCGCACAATCCGGAGTGGACTTCACACATGACGGTCTTTGCTTCCTTGGATGAAAGGCACCGTAGGAGGACTAATCGGTCTTTTTCATGGACAAGCCTGAAGAGCAGATCGTCAATCAGTTGGTAGGAAGTTGCCCTGCGTAGCAGTTGCACCCTCTGAGCCCAATCGGGGGGAAGCCAGCCGTTCTTTATCTTTATAATTGGCTCACGCCAATCTTCTTCTTCGGGAGCATTGTCCTCTTGAATATTGTCGACCTCGTAGACAGTGAGGTCGGATTCTTCATGGAGCACGCTTGGCATGAGCCTTCGGTGTCTGACAGTGATATTCAATTCTCCCTCATGTGGGAGTTTTAAGGCTGCTGCTAACTTTGCAAGAGCGTCAGCCTGGGAGTTGCTGCCTCTGGGGACATGGCCTATTTCAAATAGGTAGAATTTTTCCTTGAGCCTCGTGACGGCTGCATGGTAGGGGATGAGCTCCTTTTTCCGTACGTCATAGTCGCCCAGCACTTGATGAATGACGAGTTGGGAATCCTCGTATACCTTGATACATCTAATCTCCATCTCCAGCGCGAGCTGAAGCTCGATGATCAGTGCCTCATATTCTGTCTCATTGTTGGTCAATGGCTTCATGAGGGCACAAGAGTTGTGAAGTATGCCTCCTTGAGGAGACACGAAGACTATGTCAGCGCCTGACACGGAGTCTGTGAGAACGTCAGGTCTCTTGATGGACCTGGACGTGCGTCAAAATATAGTTCCCATAAGGGCGAGTCGAGGGACATCACATCATGTTCGGTTTGGGATGGGGCATCTGTATCACACCCTTCCTCGCCGAGCGGTTGCATCAATCTTTCTTCATCTGGTAGCTCAATATTGAGGGGGGAGTCTTCCGGCACAGGGTGTGCAGCTAGAAACTCAGCCATCCCCTGTCCCTTAATTGCCTTGCGCGGGACAAAGATGATGTCAAATTCCATGAGGATGAGTGCCCATTTTCCCAGCCTCCCAGAGAGGACAGGTTGGCTAAGGAGAAATTTGAGCGGGTCCCATTTTGAAATGAGCTCCACTCGATGCGTCAACAGATAGTGTCTCAACTTTTTAACGGCAAACACCAAGGCTAGGCACATCTTCTCCATGGATGAGTAGCGATGCTCTGGCCCGACTAACTTCCGGCTGAGATAATAAAGAGGTTGCTCCTTGCCTTCATCATTGGTCTGGGCCAGGAGTGCCCCTAGGGAAGCATCCATGGCGGCAATATAAAGAATCAGGGGCCTTCCTTTGACAGGCGCCCCAAGGACAGGCGGAGCCAGTAGATACTCCTTGATCTGTTCAAAGGCCTTCTGACAGTCTTCATCCCATACGAAGGGTGCCCCTTTCTTCATTAGTTTGCCAAAGGGCATGCACCTCCCGGAGAGGTTAGAGATGAATCACCTAATATAGGTGAGTCTTCCTTGAAGCGACCTGAGCTCTGTTATATTTTTAGGCGGGGGTAGTTCCTTGATGGCCTTGATTTTGTCAGGATCTATCTTTATCCCTCGATACCTGACGATGAAGCCCAAGAACTTGCCGCTAGAGACGCCAAAGGCGCACTTCATTGGGTTCATCTTGAGCTGATACTATCGAAGTCTTTCGAAGACTCGACGTAGGTCGACCAAATGATCCTCTCGCCTTTTTATCTTGACGACCAAGTCATCGACGTAGCATTCGACGAGATCATGCAGCATCTCATCGAAGATCTTGGTCATTGCCCTTTGATAGGTTGCACCGGCATTCTTCAGACCAAACGGCATCCTTTTGTAGTTGAAGATTCCCTTAGGAGATCGGAAAGCCGTATGGTCTTTGTCTTTGATCGCCATGCAGATTTGATTATAGCCCGACGACCCGCCCATAAAGGACAAGGCTTCGTGACTGGTGGTCATATCAACCATTGTCTCGGTAATCGGGACAGGGAAGTCGTCTTTTGGGCATGTTTTGTTCAAATCCCTGAAGTCGATGCAGACTCGGACTTGGCCGTTCTTCTTCTTGACAGGTACTATGTTGGCGAGCCACAGAGGGTACATGCAAGGCTCTATGAAGTCCACGTTGAACATCTTGTCAACCTCCGCATTGACTTTTAGCTCCAACTCGTCGCGCATACGCCTTTGAGCTTGCTTGACTGGCTTGACTGTTGAAAGTATTGCCAGCTCGTGTTCAGCCACAGAAGGATCGAGCCCGGGCATTTCTTTGTAAGTCCAGGCGAAACAATCCCTGAACTCTTCTAGGAGCTGTTGATACGACTGCCTTTCTTTCTCGCTGAGGAGAGCACTTATGAAGGTGGGACGATGGTCATCTTTGCTTCCGAGATTGATCTCAATCAATTTGTCCACAGTTGCTTGACCACCGTCTTCAAGCTCCGGTGGAGTTGGCTGGAGGTCGACAAAGTCTCCCTCATCATCAGTATCTGCTTCATAGACTTCAAATTCTTCGAAGCACTCTTGTTCGTGGCTTGAAGTCGAAGGACTTGCTTTATCTTGTTGATGGTTAGTAGGCTGAGCTACTCTTCCCTCTGAAGGGTGGTCGTTGTCGACTTCCGATGAAGGTGATGTTGCCATTGACGCCTCACCGGACTCCCTTACAGAGTCGCCGATCTCGGGCTCAACTACAGCTTGCCCGTAAGGGAGAGGTAGCAGCCCTATAGCATTGACTGTGTAATAGACCTCGAAGTCCCTCTCCTGGTCGTAGCCGAGTCCCTGCGTGTCTTTGCGAGAGAAGGGAGGTTGTCCACGAACTTGCAGAGGATTCCATAGCTGGTGGAAATACGCCGCTCGTGCGGAGTCCAGAGCCTGCGGGATGTGATGCTTTTTACACATTTCCCTGATATGCTTCGGCATATCGTCTATCTCCTAGACTGGCTCTGGTGCCACATCGGCGGGAGTATCCCAGCCGAAATCATCTTTAGGAGGGCTCGATGGGACTAAATGACCTTTATAAAACATGATCGGCTTGTCCCCCTTGCCCTTGTTGCGTCTCCTTCTCCGTTGATAGGAGACTGTGAAGGTCTTTAGCTACTCCACCTCATACTCTTCCCGTTGGGACGAGAGTTGAAGGCACATGGGCGGTAAGGAGATACTCCCGTCAATGACCCGGCTGATGAGGTTGGCTTCGAAGTCAACACTTCGCCTTTCTGGTTGAGTTGACTTGGAGGCGGCATGGAGGCTTAGCCTATGCAGCTTTACCATGTCTTGGTTAACAGTGAACAACTGCCCTTCGTCAGCTTCGTAGTCCACCTTTTGCTTCCCTTTGTCTTTTAAAGGCTCGGGGATTGCTAGAGTGGGTTCCCCAAAATATAGGGAAGCATCGGCTAGGTGGCACTCATTGGGGTGGAATGGAGCTTGATCTGCAAAGACTGTATGTTGCTCCCTTCCCTTGGCATATTTAATGCACTGGTGCAGAGTTGAAGGAACGACCCAATTTTCATGGAGCCAGGGTCTCCCAAGCAGTACCTTGTATGATGTGTCGGCGTTGATAATATAAAATGTCGCCTGGGTGAGAAAATCACCCAAGGCAAGCTTGACTTCAACCCGACCGAGCGCCTTCTCAGAATTCTGATTGAATCCTGAAATTTTGACCGCGCTCACCTTTTGCAAGTAAGGGGCCAAGTATAAAGACTTGAAAGTCTTCAAAGGCATGATGTTAATGGCCGCTCCAGCGTCGACCAAAATTCGATTCACATCATGCCCACTAATCGTCCCCCGCATATATAAGGGGCGATTGTGACACGGAGAGGACAGCAGCATGTCTTTGTCCGTGAAGAAGATGTTGGCTGCAAATGCCTCATATGCCTAGGCTTGCAACTCTGCAACATGGGCTTCATAGGCCTCTGGGTCATGGAGTATCTTGACAAGAGCCTCCCTGAGATCCTTGCTCTAGACGATGGCTTCCCAAATGGTAACATTTGTTGGGAACCGCTTCATGTGATGAATGTTTTTGCGGTCCGCCTGAGCACGGGTCTTGGGAAATGGCGGGATGATCTCCGCCAGAGTCTTCGGTGCCTGGCGAGGCTTCTCCCGCTTAAAAGGGCGCTGCTCTCCATCCTGACCCTCCGCATTTTCTTGGAACAGCGAAGCCAAAGACTGCTGAGCAAACTTCGCCTCTACAATGCGTTCGATCATCTGCTTCTGCGCCATGAGGCTCACTGCAGCAGGAGTAGCAGATGACCGCGCGTTGACTTCATGTTGCGGGACTTCGAAGTCCACTGCCAATGGCAATTTTGCAGCAGTGACGGAGGCATTGGCCGCGACCGGAATGGGGGAAGGCGGGAGTTCCATTCCAGCGGGTGCCGCCTGAGGTGGGACAAGAACCTCCTTTTCACGCAATAGCGCTTGTAAGAGATTCTTGAGTTCTTGATTCTCGCATCGGAGCTCTTCCAACGCGGGAGTGTTTGTCTCTTCCCCTAGTTCTTCCTCGTGCCGGGGGTGGCTGTCCCTGTCGGCACTATGGACGTCTTCCTGGCGCCCTTCTTACCGCGCCAGCTCGGGCTGAGATGTACCAGCGACCGACGCCCGTTGTGTTTGCGCCAGGGCCCGGGACACAAGCCTCGACTTCCTCAAATATTGGAGAGGTTGGTTGAGCTCCCCCGAGGTATCCTCGGGCTGTTTGTCGCCGGAAGTGACGTAACAGGTGAACACTTTGACAGTGTCATTGGTCACCTGGACCACCCGTTTCTTCTTAGGTGGTTGTCGATCCGGCTTGGGCGGCCTCCCGAGTCTGTCAAAGACAGACACTCGGGATGTAGAAGTTTGAGGGGAGCGATCCTCTTCTGTGTGCGTGGAACTGGCCCACGGGGAGGTCGGCCGCACCTTCTTGCCGATTCCTTGGCGCTTCTGCCCCCGTAGGGGTTGAGTTGTAGACCTCGGAGATGTTGAGGTCTTAGTGCTGATCGGACTCCGCATTTGTTGCAGATCTGATATGCGGAAGGGCTCTTCCGCCCTTGCGCGTCTTATAATTCGGGCCTCCTCTTTGGTGACCCATATCTTCTTTAAGTGGAACTGGCGCTCCTCAATCGGGTTACCCCCTGACCGCGGTCGGGGAGCGGGTGGTTTGGGCCGTCGTACTGGGCCTTGACTAGCCGCCGGTACGGCAGACTTCTTTTTTTTCGCTCCGTCCTCCCGGACTTGTCGAAGAAGCTCGAAGCGATTGGAGGTGGGAATGGTCGGGACGTGGGTGTCCCGTGGCAAGATCGGCTCGCTTCCATCGAGCCGGATGCGAATGTCTCCGACAATTACAGTTTTGCCGGAGCGAGATGCCGCTGCTGTAGGCTTTGTACCCTTGCGGCTATGACGTTACCCCCGTTGAGCAGAAGCAGCGTTGGTGACGTCTACCGTAGGCATGGCGTCGTTAGGGCGACGGCGCTGCCCCCGTTGAGCAGGGGCGGTACCTCTGAGGGTGGCCGCAGTAGATCTGGTGCCGTTACGGCGACGGCGTTGCCCCCGTTGAGCAGGGGCGACGCCGGTGGTGACTTGATTGACCGAGAAGACTCGACCAATAGTTGGGGCAAAAGGCCTAACACCTTTGGCCATTGACACGACAGCTGAGCTAACCCGGCTGGTTGTCGGGATGAAGGGCTTGACACCCTTAATAGTTGAAAAGTTGACCGGGCGAACCCGTCCAGCTGCTGCAGGAGAGGGTCTGACACCCCCGACGGTTGTCTTGCTGACTGGGCGAACCCGGCCGGCTGCTGAGGTTGAGGGTCTGACACCCCTAACGGTAGTCTTGTAGACCGGGCGAACCTGGCCGGCTGATGAAGCAGAGGGCTTGACACCCTCGACAGTGGTCTTCTTGGCCGAGTGAACCCGACCAATTGATGGGGCCGAGGGCCTGATGCCCCCGACGGTAGCTGTTGCCGGCGCGGCTGAACTGACTTCAGCCACAGTTACGACGCCCAAGAAAAAGGGCTAGCCGACGACCGCAGGGAAGTCGCCGAAGACGAGTGGGGTCGTCAGGTATCCGAACCTGGCGTGGTTGGCGATGATCTCGGGGCTGTAGGTGACGGCGGCCATCGCTGCTGTTGTTGGTGGTGGTGCGTAGCACGAAAGGAGTGGCGTGCGGATGCACGAAGAGCTCTCAAATGCACAGAGAGGTGTATACCCTCCTCATCCCAGTCCTGTAAAAGGAAGAGGAGAGAGATCAGAACCTTGAGAAAGGGTTTGGAGACTTTCTTTGACAGAAAGAAGAAAGGCGGGAAAAGTCCCACCCGGTGTGTCAGTATGTGGAACACAGAATCTTTCACGTAGGAAAAATAAACAATAGAAAATGTTCTTTTTGGAAAGAAACATTTTCCCTCTATGTGTAGAGGTTTATTCCGTGGGTGCTCATAATATCAGACGATTTGAGTTCGAGTGTTGGACCTCTCCCCACTAACCGTAGTCAGTGTTGATTTACATCGGCCTAACGTCCGAACACCTTTGTTTGACTGTCAAAGAAATCTCAAAGTTCTGTCCTTAGGTTCTGATGTGGAGGGCAGGCTCACTCAAGAGACTTTCCATGACCACTCGTTTACCACCAACATGTTAATAGGGTTAGGGCTAAGTCTGAGCAAAACCCTGAGATTTAGGAGTAAAGACGCAAATATGCGGAAGCCGTAGATATTTTTGAAGTAGAGGGAGGTTTTCTAGACCCCGAGGGCATTTTGATAATTTTACCAACTTGGGGGTATTTTGGTAATATTCTCAGGCCAGGGGTATTTTTGAAATTTCTGGGTTTGAGAGAGAGTAGAATAAGATTTCTGACTCCTGAGGGCACTGAGGCAGTTTTCTGGAGGGTTTTGAGGGCTCTTAGGCCATTTCTGGGTCATAAGGGTATTTCAGTAATTTTACCAAACCTTGCATGGACCTGAGTTGAGGTAGCATCCCGAGCGTCGGACGAGGCTGACAAAGTTCTTGGGCCAAAAGAGTAGTAAAGGACTTCATAGATGACTCATTTGTGTTAACATCGCCAAAGGAGGGGCATATACACAATTTCCACAAGTCGAAGGGTTTTCTTGTAATTTTCTCGATCGACGTACAAAGACAATATGTGGAGTACATTGGATATTTTTATGACCCAAAAGGGTACAAGGGTTGTCGGCGAATTGTCAACTGTACAAGGATTCGCACTAACGCGGGAGGCAGGGACGTAGTCCCAATTACAAAAGATTGTAGGGTAGAACTGCAAATTACAGGACTTTTGTCTCTTACGGTCTCGGGGAGGATATTTTTGTAATTCTGTCATTATCGGGACAGAACCACATAACTTAGTCGTCCCGGGACGTAAAGACTTACAAACATGGCCCACTGAGGGACATAATTACAAACATGGCCCACTGAGGGGCGTAATTACAAAAACACCCCTTAGGGGCATATCCATAAGGCTCGGGGACTTACCCCTCGCAGGCCAAACAAACAGAACAAACTCCTTGCACTGACTGCTTGGTGCTCCGTATGTCTTCGTAGGTTGTAGATGTCTCCACTCGGACCCTTGGGGGTCTATTTATAGAAGGCGAGAGGACCCAGGTTGACAAAACCGTGGAGAAATGCTCCGGTTCTGTCAAGGTGGGGTGCAAAAACCCTTATTTCTGTCATGGTGGGGTGCAAAAACTATTTTTTGACCTCTCTGCTCCTTTTTTTCTTTTTTTTTTTGAACACGGAGGACCCGAGGAGTTGAGTGACTCCGCTTACTACCAGAGGAGTCAAATGGCTTCCGGAGGAGTTAAATGACTCCTCTGGCTACCATATGAGTCAAATGGCCTCCGGAAGGGTTAAATGACTCCTCTGGGATGACAAAAAGGCTTTTTTGACTCCTCTCCCTTTTTTCTCTCTTTTTTTTCTTTCTCTCTCTTTTTTTTGAAAACACGGGACTAGGAAGAAGGGGGGGTCGCGCGACCCTGCGGGTGGGCCCGGCGTGGTCGCGCGACCCTGCGGGGGGGGGGGGGGGTCACGTGACCCCGCTGGGGTGCGCGCGGACCCGCGGGGCCCCCGCGCTTGGCCGCGACCCCCCCTCCGGTCCGGTGCACTCCAAAAGGGGTCATTTGACCCCCGGGCCGCCTTTTTGACTCCTCTCCGCATCTTTTGGCTCCGTTTCTGTCAGCCTGGGTTGAGAAGCCGTGGTGGAAAGCCTGTGGAGGTTCTTCGCCGCGTGGAAGCCGTTTGTCGGTGAAGACTTGCACAAGAGCGGGGTATTGTCTTGTTTGTTGTTTGGTCGTGCGTCGCCGCGTGGGGAGGAATTCTAACGTCCGTCTGCGCCGTGTGATACACTTGCTCGGCTATTTTGACAGGTAGAAGCATGTATTTTCCTCCTCAACTTTCTTGTTGCGACGCCGATTGTGATGGTATGGTTGGGCCGATGGACCCTAGATTGCGGAGGTACTCCGTGATCCGACGATGTCGACGGTACGTCATATTTCCGTCGGTTGTTTCATAATAAAATTCTCAAAATATTTTGAGAAAATTTCGGGTGCAACACCCCTATAGAAGAGTACAATGACTATTTTCTTAAAGATTTCATGGGTATTACGGTAAATATGATAAAAGTAGGGATATAGTGATAATTTTGAAAGATTTAAGGGGTATAGAGGTAATTTTTCCTAATAGAAAAGACATAACATTAGTTTCAAATGAGCCCAATAAGACCATAAAAATTATAGACTTAACTCTATCCACTCGAGACCATTAGATTAGACTCAAATAAAGATAAAATTACATAATAAAATAAAAATGATGCTACTACGACTCTGGTTGTCCGTGTAAATAATGTTGCCGTGCAGAGCGCCAATCGAGAGTAGGAACCAAGTTAACAATCAGATCTTGATCCAAAGCAAATTCAACGATCAGATGTCGACCATGAATAAATCTAATAGTCAGATTGTAATCAAAAGTAGATCCGACAAACCGATAGTGATTATATTGGTGATCCAACGGTCTGATCGTGATGAAATCTAAATCCAACTGTCTGATCGGGACATAAGCAAATTCAAAGTTCTGATCATGATAGAATCCAATTCAAAGGTCCAACTAAAGACTAAAGCATATTCAATGGTCGAATTGCGACCGAATGTAAACCCGTAGACCCGATTACATGATCGGGACCAAATGTAAAGATATTGAAAGACCGATTGTAATTGAAATTATATATATTTAAAGAATGAAAAGTTTTCAAACTTTCTTGCAAGAGTATGTATTCATAATGGGCGATCATCAAGATTATTAATAACACAACAAATATAAAGGCAAAAGGTGTGTTTGACAGTTAATCAAAGATGTTCGGATTTTACGTCGATGTAAATAAACACTGACTACGGCCGGTGAGGAATAGTCCAGTACACACCCTAAATCGTCTGTTAAACACAAAACATAGAAATAATCATGCACATGCTAATCAAATAGTTAACAAATGTGCATCTTTGTTTAATAAATAGACGCATAAATTTTCCCGTTATGTTTTCACGTGAAATAGCAGCCAATAGGCTGTAGCCTTTCAGACGACCTCCCTCTCTCGGTGCCTTCACCCCCTCCCTGTCTGTACGGTGTGCCTCCTCCCCCACGAGCTCATAGTAGAGTGCATTGCACTGTGCCACTCCTCGCCCCTGTAGCAGCCAGCGTAGTAGAAGCAGTAGTGCCGCCATCATCCCCTCTTGCAGAGAGGCCCACTGGTTCCACATCAGTTTGCATGGCGCAACAGTGACATTGCAGCATCCTTGCCAGCAACCACGGTCATGCAGTGCTGATCTAGCTCATCAGATCTGTTAGAGTAGTCTGATATTGAAAAAGAGACAAAGTAAGATGTGCTTAAAATAGTGGAGCCCTCTCCACTCATCACCTTAGGTTTGCTATAAATGAAGTGTGCACGGGCTAATTTGATATTCTTGTGAATTTCTAACTATATGGCATGTAATTTCGTTCATGCTTAGTGTTGTCCTCCATCAAAAACTGTATTGCTATTTTTTTCTTTTCTATAGCCTTCACAACCTATTTACAAGCCAATTGTTTTACCAAGACGGCAAGACTATAAATGCATTGATGACTTTAATATATTGACATGTTTAGATGCAATTAAGTACCTTTTTTATTTTGTAAATATACCATGGTTTTTTTCTTTTACTTGATACTATTTTGGATTAAGGTTTCATGCGAGCACAACAGTTTAGCTTTTTCTTCCTTTTGTAAATGATGCATATTTGATGCAGGTTGTCACCTGTGGCAGCATCCCTCTTGAGACATCCTACCAAGGGGTCTCTAGGTGCGTATATGTCTCCACTGAACTTCATGAGTACAGAGGATGGAGTGGAAAGCCTGCAAACCCTCATCATAAACGCTTAACTTGGGGACTAAGACATGCAGAGGTTTGATTCTGTTGTGCTATCTAAGGTTTTTTTTTCCCTCCTCTCGGGAAGCTCTTAATGAGAATTTCAAGATAGTTCATATTGAAACTGAAAATGCTCTCTCTTTCTCTTTCAATTAAAAGTAACATATGAATTTTAAAAATAACTATTGCAGTCATGGTTGATGCCATTTGAAAAGGTATAATGTGTGTACAGAAGAAAAGAAAAAGTAAATAAAAAAATAAAGAAAATGACTCAGATGCCTGCCTCTTAATGCTTCTCTAATCAATAGAATCCTCCTCGTCACTCTTTTTAAGCAGAATAACAGGAACTGGAAAAGCTTGCCTTACTTCCCTGCAATCTGTCTAGTTGGGGTTCCTTTCAACATTTGCCATCTGTCTAATTCTGATCCTCTTAACTGTAGCTGCTCATTTCTAATTGACATTGGCTTCTTGGAAACTTTCCATCAACTGCAAGAATGCCGGATATCTCTTCATAACCTACTTGCTTAATAATCTTCACACCAATGTTAAATCTCTAGTTGCCTCTAGAAATGTCACACCCTGAATCTGGAGTTTGATCTAGAGGTGACTCATGGTACGGGCTGAAGAAGAAACTATACCCTTTCATACTACCACCTATGTGGTCAGAGGCGAGAGGCACCCAAGGCGATCAAGGGGGCTGCCTTAGCCTCAAATGCCTAGTCCATTTGAGGTGACATTTTTTAAATATATTATATAAAACAAATATCTAATATATTTCATTAAATTTGTCTACAAGACAAAAAGTCAATCAGATTGGTAAATTCATCCATTTAGATGTGTGCAATAAATTACGAACCTATCAAAATTATATAGACCCGGCCTTGCATCGTGGATCAACTTGTGCGGTCAAGTTGGGGGGGGGGGTCAAGTGGGGGCAATGCGCCCCTTGTTGGGGGGTTGAACTGGGGCAGAGCCCCCCATCAAAATTTCTTATAAGAATTTGCTGGGCCAGCTTAAGTGGGCTTGGCCCAAAGGTCCTTGTGGCCACAGTCAGCTTGCCTAGGTGAGATGGGCTGAAGTGACATGAGTTATGGGCACCTCACCTTGTCTCATCGCCTAGGCAAGCGCCTTAAGCGCCTTTGATAACATAGGCTACTGTTGTGCTAATAATATCTTATAACATGAAAAAATCAAAACTAAAATTTTGAGCTAACGCATCCAATAGGAAATCTTGAGAATTTACGGAGCATCAAGGAATAAGCTTAAAAGAACAGAAAAAGGAATAACATGTAATTTAGAAATAAATGAATCAATAAATGATTAACTATCGGCACAATTGAAATAATTGAACAAGGAATTTTACAAGTTTCAAACATAGATTATCAAAGAATTCATGAGTCCATGTCAGAGAATGAAAGAGATGATAATTAAGTAGATTGACAATTGCCAATTAGCAATTACACAAGTCATACAAGCTAAAGAATGGACATGTAACTAGCATGTGTGAGTAAGTAAACAAGTCAGGAGTAGTCTAGCCACACCAATCAAGACAAGTGATGCAATGCCGACATGATACAAAACCACCTCCAATAGAACCTCTTGATCAAGAACTCCCAGAGAATAATCTCTGGCGACACCCCAACATCTAAAAACTCTTAGGGGGAAGTTCCTAGCAAGAAGCGATATAAAAGACCTCCAAGGGAGAAATCCCAAGCGAGACGTCCTGCCGCTATGATTATTCCTGGGATTAGATTGAGCCCCATGACATTGACATTCAAAAGGCATAGATCTTAAAGGTTCCAAGCAATTAGTCAACTAGACCCAGTACAAGAAACGCGTCCAATGAAATATCATTTCAGGAAAGCTCATGTGACATTTCCATTAACCAAGAGAGGAGATAAACAAACATCGATAAAAGTGTCAAGGAAGATACATTCAGAAGTATGAAAGATCATGGTCATAAATAGAGATTCGGTAGAGACATGGGCAATATGAGAGTGTTTCTCATAAATTTTTAGTAGCCTAGATGAAACTAGGTAGTTTTTCCGGCCCAAAACAAAGAAGTGATACAAGATTTGATGCTATTAATTATATTTTGCATATATGAAAGTCTGTGAAGATGCACGATCTCGCGTCGAGCCCTGAGTCGTCAGATCTAGGGTGATCACTAGTGGAAACCACTCCAGCACGTGATACTATAAAGAGGGAAGAAACCAATCAGGGGGCTCAGGGTTGTAACTCCGGGGAAAATCCTCCGGTGCTTAAGTCAGCGAACGGTAGAAGCAATGTGCGAAGGGAGGGCAGGAGAGAAGAGGGGCACGAGATCGCTCTTCACCAGTTGTAGCGGCTCAGAGTGGGCTTACCTTTCCGGAGGGATTCCTTGGGTTTATATAGCAGTGGGCTCCTTCGTCGGGGTAGGAACGGAGCGAGGGGCCTAGCGGACGCTACGTCCATGTGAGGAACTCTGCCTAGTCAAGGACTCTCACCTTCTTCTTATCCCATGGGTCTCCGTTTCAAGACACCAGCGTAATCTCCGCTTGGATAGGCGCTAGCAGTGTGGACTCAGTCCTAGCCTGTTACGGAGTCCTAATGCCGAGCTAATCCATAAAGGATAAGAGGGGCACTCCACTGCTTTGCAGGGGCAATCTGTCCGACCTCGGGACTGCTCGGTATGATCTATAGGCTTTCCCCAAGCGTGAGGGGGGCCGACCGACCGGGCACCGAGCTAAGGCTCGATGGGCGAAGCAGGCCTTGGGCATATGAGGCCTTAGGGTAAGTGGGCCCGGCAGGGGCTGTCACTTATTGGGCCAGGCAGGCCTTGATGGGCTACTTGAGCCGCGCGTTTAGTGGGCCGCGAATTTCCCCCTCTCCACTTGCCCCCTACTCCCGAGCCAAGGATGGGGTCGGAGAGTAGAGATGGTTTGCGGCAAGGGCGAGAATTTGACCCTCCTGATTTGTCCCAACCTCGCTCCTTGGGTCCATAAATGTAGTTGCCCTAATGCGTGGGGGCTTGAGCGCAATGATCACAACTTTTGGCGTCGGTTCAAATGCGCCGCCTTGGGAGGTGCCGCGCGCCGCAAAATCGTGGTGGTTCTCTCCTCAGGGCGGCCTGGGGCTATAAAAACTTTCCAGGCCTTCGCCCTTCCCACCTTCCCGTTAGGGTTTTCCTGCCTCCCCTCCTTTCGCGAGCCCTCAGAGAAACACATGTTCCAGGAGAGGAGCCAAAGAGAGTGGGAGATTGCTAGTGTCTTTGAGGAGCTTGCGGAGATCACGGCAGAGGCGATTCGTCAGCTTCCACCCCCGACGGTTTCCTCGGATTCAGACATTCCTTCGCCCTCCCCTATCTCCTCCATGGCAGAGTGTAGTGAAGATGTCAATGGCCAGGAGGTGGAGCAAGGAGCGGGCAATTCCGCTCCGACGTCGAGACCCCCCCCCCCCCAGCGACCTTACGAAGGCGGATGTGAAGGAACTCGAGGTCCGCTTCCGGCTGCCTTGGCGGTATGCCTTCTCTCCCTGTCAACCACAGGAGTCCAGTCTGAGTACGCACAGTGACTTCTTCTGTAGCTACCTCCTTGCTTGGAAGTGCGGTTTTCGCCTCCCCCTCCACCCGTTCGTGGTCAATTTACTGTCCTCCTACCAACTGGCCTCCGTCTTGCTGGTCTCCAACTCCTACACCTTCAACTTTTCATTCATTGTTCTGAGCCAGAAATGCGGTCTTCCTCTATCCCTTGATCTCTTTCACGCTTTCTACGAATTGAAAGAGCATACTCAGGCCGGGAGGGGCTTCTTCTTCCTTCAGGTTAGGAGGGGGATGAGCTGCGTTACCCTCTCCCCCCGAGATTCTTCGCACAAGGGGTGAAAGACCCAATTTTTTTGGGTCACGTTCAAGAAGGGCCACCCTTGGGGCTTCCTGGTCCGGTCGAACTTCCATTTATCGATTCCCTTGAGACCCACGACGATGTCTCGGGAGGTAGAGGATGGCGTGAGAATTCTTCAGAGCCACAAGCAGTCGACTGCGGAGCTCATGTCCGAGGCTAGCCTCCAGCTCTACACCCGCGTCCCCGTGATAGGAGGTAAGAACCCGAGGGAACCGAGCCTGCTCACTCGACCCTGTCGGTCTTCCCTTGATGAATTCTTTTTCGTTTCGCAGAGGCCATTCGCGGTGCGGGAGAAGAGCTGTTGGTCGAGACCGCACCCGGTGAGGGAGTCTCGGAGATGCCCGCCACGGTTGCTCGGGACTTTCCTCAGGCCGCTCGGGAGATCGAAGGCCCCTCGGTCGCTCGAGATAAGGGCAAGCGGGCCCTCACTGGGGAGGAGCCAGAGCGGAGGGGGTCCAAACGGAAAGACCCCGAGCAATAACTGATGCTGGCCTCCATGAAGACCATGTCTGCCGAAGAGGGTAGGCGAAAGGAAAAGACGGCTCCCCCGCTGACGAGGGAGCTGGTCCACGGAGGAGGTCGACCAGGGAGCTGCACCACATGCAATAGAGTCAGTCAAAGGCTCATAGCTCAAACAGGAAGAGGCGCTTCGTCCTAAGATTACCTGGGCTCAGTCGTATCTCTCCCTCTTCAGAGGAGCTTGAGGAGGAAGAGGAAGAGCCTCCGCTGCTTGATGAGGTGCTAGAGCTTCCCCCGTTTGGGGAATCAGAGGGTGAAGAAGTCCCCTTGTTTCTAGAAGATTTATTCCTTTCTCCCTCAATAGGGACGCTTGATCGGATCTCAGGATCCCCTACAATAAACAATGCTATGTCAGCCAATGCACATATTCCCTCAAGTAAAAAAAAAGAGAGGGGAAAGCCGGCGTCGAGGCTGAGAAGTATACCCGAGCCTTGGATAGCAGAGGTTCCTCCTATGTCAGGTATAAGAGAAGCGCCAGACACCGGTGTGTAATCGTCGGTGGGAAGGTCTAATCCCTCGATATCCACACTAATATCAGGGAGAGACCCATCGACCTCTAGTCCGGCCTCGGTGAAGACATTCCCGGGGAGGGGAGAAAAGCTCGCAGCAGCCCGAGTCTCAGGAGGGGCTGTATCAAGGAAAATGAGGGAGAAAGTAGTCAGGTTATAACATTATATGAACATGTTATAATACGTATCTGAAATAACACTCCCTGTACTCACTGGAGACGTCCGCTGGAGTGGGAGATTCTTCCCCAGAACGTGAGCTGACAACAGGCCGCGTGTCATCTTCTTGGCTTTCAGCCCGGGGCCTCTTCCCAGAAGCAAGCTCCCGCGGAAGAGTACCACCTCCATGGCCACTGCCGTGATCTGCAAATGAAGGATTGCATGGATAAGCATCTCAAATTGCAGCAAAAAGGGGGGAGGGGAAGTTGGACAATTCAGCTTATACCTGGCCCCCCTATGGTTCCCTCGGGCTTCAGGATGATCTGCTCAGGCTTCTGTCGGAGAGCCCGCGCCACCTTATTGACAATGGCCAAAATGGCATTGGGGGTGGCAGCCACCTCCAAATCTGAAATATACTCCACTGGACCAGCACAGCCCAAGGCATTGATGATGTGGGCCCTCCACTCTGTGAAAGTGCTACCTGCAAAGGCCCCCTCAGGGACTGGCTCTGATAATTGGGCCTTGGTCTTAAAACCACAAGAGGCCTTCAAGTCTTCCCACCAGGAGTAAGGCGCTGAAGACCAGGGGCCGCCCTCTGATGGAAAGACCCAGAAGTAGAAGCTACCGTAGGTGCACTCCTCAAAGGCTTCAAAGCCCCAGTATATTGGCTCCTATCAACAGAAATAGGGAGCCCCTCCTCCCTCCAATGGGCCTCAATCTCACAAATGACTCGGGCAGCCCCAGAAAAATGAGATCTGACAAACTCGGGATCGAGGAACAATGGAGGCAGGTCCTCCTTCCACAGGCGTTGTTCCTCTGCAGCTCGGATGGTGTCAGTGCGTTGCCTAAAGACATTGCTGATTTTGAACCACCAGCGTGCATAGTGCATGTCAAAATGGCCCTTGCGTGTCTGCTCTGGAAGGGGGTAGTCCTCTTTAATATCACGAAAGAGGAAAGATTGTCAAGCGGCCGCCATCAGGTGGACATCCTTCTGCTTGTACTACCGAAGAGTTATGGGAAAATCCGCATTCGGGGGAATCGCCTGGTCATACCCGAAATTTCTAGCAAACCGATGCGGGTAATATGGCTCTAGGAGTTAGGGCTGTCAATGGGCCGGGCCCGGGCCGAGCTTAGGTCGGCCCGGCTTGGGCCCGACTTATCAAGAGTAAGGCCCGAGCCCGGCCCGGGCCCGACCTATGTCGGGTCGGGCCTGACATTATGTAAAAAATTCAAAGCCCGACTAAGGCCCGGCCCGGCCCGACTACTTAAATAAAATAATAAAAATTAATAGATTTAATACTATAAAACTTATAATCTCACTAAATAAATTAAAATTTTGATATTAATTACATAATTTGTGTGAAAATAGAATTTTAAAATTTCTAATTAAGTAAAATAACATAAGTTTGACTAAATAGTTTTTAAAATTTGAAGTGAGAATAAAAAAAGGGATCGGGCCGGGCCGGCCCGCGGGTCGAACTCAAAGCCCGAGCCCGGCCCGCGGGCCGAACTCAAAGCCCGAGCCCGGCCCGCGAGTCTAGTCGGGCCGGGCTTTTAGGCCCGACTAAAAACCCGCGGGCCAAAAAAGACCTTGCGGCCCAGCTCGAAATCGGGCCAAGCCCGCGGGCCTGTCGGGCCGGCCAAGCCCATTGACAGCCCTACTAGGACTGCTGTGCTGGAGCGGCGGTAGACTAGAATCCCGGGTCGGATGCAAATGACCCACTCTGCCAATGCATGTGAAGAAAGTAGAGCCTGTGAAGATAGTCTGAACGTGATCCTACCACCCTGCTGCTCTAAGTACGGACGGTATAGGTAGGAGTTGTGATCGAAGTCCAGACTCTCACCCCTCCTTATATGGAGGAAAGACAAAGCACGGCGGGCATTGGCAAGCTGCGAAACTGCGTCCTAGTCCGGGTCACCAGCAAAAGCAAAGACAAGCGGGGCAGCTGGATTATCCACTGGCGTCCTCTGTGATAGCTCTGGTAACAGCAAGCCAGCCCACGCACTCAGATAATGGGTGGGCATCAGAACGTGCGTATCTCTCGGCGATGAATGTGAAGTCAGGGCTCCGAAGGAATGATAAATGTTCGCCAGCGCGGCCGGAGCAATAGCAATCCTGCGACCACATGCCATCAGACACGCCGGGTAAATCACCTCTGCTCGTAGAACTCCCTCCTCTCCATGGGGGATCACGAAACTGGCCAGCCAGTAAGCCAGGTAAGCCGCCAGGTATGTCAACGGCGGCAGCTCCCTCGAGTTCCACCCCTGCATTGGGGCGGGTAAGTGACGAGGGTGTGAAGCAAATCGGAGCTCTACCTCCTGGCACTGCTCCCAAGTCATACCTGAGGAAGCAAACTCCTCGTAAAAATAGTAGGGGCCACTGTAAAAGTGTGTAACCCATGCATTCAGGGGCACCCTTGGTGTCCGTGCAGCTCTCTCTTTACCCACAAGGGCTAAGTCCCTCCAGGTCTTCATCAGATACCTGAAGTAATAGGGTAGGAGATATTGGGTTGCTCCATCCGAAGCACTCACATGCACATCATCTAGGGACAACTCCTCGTACGGCTGTCCACAAACGGGAAGGCCAGAGATCCTGTGGAAGGCCCACAGGTCCAGTGAAGTCTCCCCCTCAGCAGTCATAAATGTGTTCCAGCGCCGATTGAACCTTTCAGCTAAGGCCTAGATCAATCCTGTATGACAAGGATAAGAGTACAAAGCTGCTGTAACCGCATGGCGAATGCCTGCCCTGTCAAGTGCTGCTCTGTAAACTGTCAGCACGCCCCATAGCCACTCTGTGGCACCACGACGATAGCAATGGGAAGGAACAACGGCCCATCTACCATACCAGCTGGGAGTCTTCTGTGCCAAAATCCTCTCCAGCAAGCAGTCGTGATCATAGTCATCATGTGCAAAAGCTGCGCCAGAAGGAGTCAGAAACATCCCATCAATGGTGGCATCCACGGCCTTGTGATGCCCGGATAGATGCCAAACAGCTGGTGAGGATGGCCCCACCCGAATTCTGAAGCTGTCGAAATCCCTGAAGAAGCTCAGATTCTTCTGATCAGGGTACTGTCGCTGTCGTACAAAGTTCTCCGGGAAACTCGGATAAGAGAAGGTGCAAGTATTCTGCATGCTGTCCCTCCCGAGTAATATAGCCCGCTCTAGACGACGCCTCTTTCCCGCCAGCCGGGTATTGTCAGCCTCCACACCAGGAGGCGTGAAGCTCTGAATAAAAGGGAACATATGTCGGTCCAGTGGGAAGTGCGATGGATAGCCGCCCGAGCGGTCATAAACATAGCCTCCCTGCCTCCTTGTAATCCGGTAGACATCAACGGTACCCTCAGTGGTAGCGGTCTCCCTTGTCGGGCCCTCCGCGACCCAAGTAACTCCGTGGTCTACCGCGTCAAAACCCTCAGAGGTAATGCTGCGAGGGGGGAATGGTGGCATAGGTCCGTCCGTCCTCCGCACATAATGGTCGTCATAACCTCCAACTCGGGGCCTCCGGGAGGTCTCTCTGCTCCAGCTAGGGCGAGTCATGTCTGCAAGAGCTGCAAAGCCAAGACTGGAAAGATAAAGATGAGTGATAAGGCTCAGTCAAAGGCTAAATTAGCCAAGGGACAACAATAGAATTATTAAGCAGTCCTACAAGACCCCTTGTTCTATCAGGGAACTCGGGGATAAGTAAAAATCACGGAAGACACGGGCCACCCACCCCCGCCTCCGACGTTGACGGATATCCGGTGGGGGGCATTTGTTGCACCCGTAATTTATCTTACAAAATTCTGAGGTATTATCCTCGCATCGGACGGGGCCTACCTTTGGCGTACCTCCACTTCGGAGAATATCCTCACGCGGGGTTCTATATTTGGCGTATCTCCGCCCCGTAGAATATTTCCACACTTAGGGCTTCATAGCCTACATCTTGCTACAATTATAGACCTCTCGCAGCAATCGAGATGGTCGAGAGTTGGGTTAAATCTACTGCGATTGTCAGGATCGTGTAGTTCCGGTAAAATCCCTAAGGGATGAAGCTTTTCTCCTTTGAGCGTGCAACTATGAACAAGTGAAGCGCCTACAAGAGGAAAAGCACCATAAAGGAGGTTTACGCACCAAGAACGAAGTCCCTCGCACGTGTACCACGCAGCACGGACGATAACAAGTCTTCCCTTCACACCCCACGGCACAAGGAAGACGACAAACGAACAAGACGGAGCGTTCTCCTCTCCCTCCAAGTGGCGCAGCGAGCAAACGAGCTTCCAAAAGCCCCAGGGCATCCTTTTATTAAAATCGGGTGAAGGAGGGACCCGTCCGGGGTCGGAGGGACCCGTACGGGGTTGACGGCACCCTGACGGGTCCGCGCGGCCGCGGGCAGGCCTATGCGGGGCTGCGTGGACCCGGGCAGGTCCCGCTCGGGGTCGGACGACCCCTGGCAGGACCTGCCCGGGGTCGTCCCCGGGTGGGCCCGAGGACCTCCCACCCCGGGCCGGTCCCCTCTCCCGGGCGTGGGAAACAAAAAAAAAGAAAAAAAGGGGGCAAATGACCTACCCGAGGTCATTTTCCTCCTGTTTAACCCGTACGGGTCCAAACGACCTCGGGGAGCCTTCCACTTCTATAAATAGACCCCCAAGGGTCCAGAAGGAGGCATGAGGCATTCAGAGGGATTCAGAACCTACAGAGCATCTTCCACACTTGAAGCATCCGGCGCAAGGAATTTGTTCGTTGTTTTGGCCCGTGAGGGGTAAGTCCCCGGGTCTTGTGTAAATGCCTCTAAGAGGTATTTTTGTAATTATGCCCCTCAGTGGGCTATGTTTGTAAGTTTCTACGCCCCGAGGCGGCTAAATTACGTGATTCTACCTCTATGATGGCAGAATTACAAATATGTCCTCTTCGGGTCACGAGAAACAAATGTCCGTTTATTTGTAGTTATACCCTGCAACCTTTTGTAATTGGGCCTACACCCCTAGTTCCCGCGTTGGTGCGGATCCTTGTATAGTCGACAACTCGCCGACAACCCTTGTACCTACTTGGGCTAGAAATATATTTAATGTATTCCAAGGATTGCCTTTGTACGCCGATCGGGAGAAAATTATAAGAAAACCCCTGACTTTTAAAAATTGCATATATATCCCTCCTTGGGCAAGATTGACACATGTGAGCCTTCTATGAAGCCCTTGTCACTCCTTCAGCTCGGGGACGCGGTCAGTCAGTCTGACACTCAGATATCATCCCAACCTTAGGTCTACGTAGGGTGTGGTAAAATTACCAAAATACCGCTGCGACCTAGAAATGGCCTAGCAGCCCCCGTAACCCTCCAGAAAGAGCCTCAGTGCCTTGGGAAGTTAGGAACCCGCTACTACTTCCGTTCCAACCCGGAATTTTCAGGAATATCTTTGGTCTGGTAAAATTATCAAAATACCCTCGGGGTCCAGAAAATTTTCCTCCACTTCAAAAATTCCTACGGCTTTTGCATCTTTGCATTCATACTCCTAAATCTTAGGGTTTTGTCTGAACTTAGGAGGCCTTTGATAAAGCTATAACCCTGTCAACATGTTGGTGGTAAATGAGTGGTCATGGAGAGTCACTTGAGTGAGCCTGCCCTCCACATCAGAACCTAGGGGAAAGACATTGGGATTTCTTTGACAGTCAAATAAAGGTGTTCGGACGTTTGGCCGATGTAAATCAACACTGACTACGGTCAGTGGGGACTGGGGAGAGGTCTAGCACTCGAACTCAAATCGTCTGATACTATGCGCACCCACGGAATATCTCTCTACACATAGAGGGAATGTCTCTTTGCAAAAAGAACATTCTATTGGTTATTTTTCCTACGTGAAAAATTCCGTGGTCCACACTTATATGCAATTAACATATGAAAGGGCATGAATGGGTTTATGATTTAATCTCCACTTAAATTACATGGACAACATGATCTAGAAATCCTATTGCGCGGTCATAGTAAAACATGAAATACTCCGCGTAGAAAGCATGAAAATAAGCAAGACCAGAGGGCTTTTAGTCCTAACTTAATGTTTATGTCGATCATGAGATAACCTACCTCTGGGATTGGTTCTAGACTTCGAATTTCTCGCCGGAAGGAGGCTCTCGTTCCTGCGTGTCCTGCGTGGAACCAACAACTTCCGCACGTTCTAACTCCTTGACGACTTGTTCTCCTAGCACGAGATTTAGAGGGAGTTTAGAAGACACTAAGGAGAATAAAAAGTTCTAAATACAGAACTTGAAAAGACGACACCATACCTTCGTACCACCCGTTCCAAAATTAGGGTTCGCGCAGAACGAAACTGGGTCCTATTTATAGAGAATGACCTAGGGTTAGGGTTTTGATTGAGATTAGGATCCTATTTTGATGTCAATTCAATCCCCTAGAGTCCTCAATAGGTTTCCTAACTAGATTACATCGATCCATGGCCGTCCCATGGATAGAAATCCGAATTTCTCGAGGCTATCCATTTTCCATTCACAGAATCAGGTGGTGGTCTGGTCTGGACCTCCTTCTTCAGGTAGTGGTCTTGCGACTGACTGCCACCTGTTTCTCTCTCCGAAATTTGAATTTTAACATAATTCAAACTCTAATTTCCCCTATTTATCTTATTTTAATTAGGAAAAATTACCCTATTACATTTCTAGGGTTGGGCTTGGGCCTAAAAGGCTTAGAATTGGGTCTTATGGTCCATTTTAAGTGGCCCTATTTGTCTAATAAGTAATTGGGCTTTTAAATCAATGGGTTTGGAAGGTTAGGCCCACTTAAGCCTATTTAATGCTTATTAAATATTTAAATACTCTATTTAATTTCTAAAAAATCCCAGAAAATTCCTAGATAAAATCCAGGGTTGCTACAACTAGTACCCCTGTCGCAGCAAGATCCTCGCGATCGACCTCCCCCCTTGGTGTGCGCCGCAGATCCCCTCGTGAATTTCCTCGATTGCTCGCCGGGCCTCCCCAGGTTCAAGGCACTTAAGGAGGGGTTCCGCAAAGGACCGTCAATAGAGCGATCTGTCGAGTAAAACAAACCTCTGGGCTTGATACTTGAGTCGTCTGGCTTCTCGAGGGTCGGCAGGTTCTCGGGCGTCTCTTAACCAAGCTATGTAGGGTGTTCTCCAATCGTCGGGCGATACCTGTACGGTGGCTACGAGATCAGCGTCCGCACTGGGTCGCTCCAGTTCCTCAAGGAGGACTGATCGGGTTCCATCCGAGCTAATGGAGGAAGCGAGGCGAGAGAGCGCATCTGCTCGGGAGTTTTCCTCCCGAGATATTCGGATCACTTGAAAGCTCTCAAATTGCCGTGCTACTTCCTTCACCAACTGGAGATACTTAATCATCAGTGGCTCTCGAGCTTCGTAGTCCCCGTTGACTTGGTTGGCAACTAACTGTGAATCAGTGTAGATCTTGACTCGTTCCGCTCCCAGGCGTTTCGCCATCCGAGCCCCAGAAATTAGGGCCTCGTACTCGGAGGCGTTATTGGATGTTGCGAATGTGAACTTTAGGGCATACTGCAACTCCACTCCTTCCTGAGAGCTAAGGAGAACACCTGCGCCGCTGTCGGCCCAGCTCGACCACCCGTCCACAAAAAGTTCCCAGGTCAGGCCAGCCGTCGGCTCTGTGTTTCATCCGGTGGAGTTGCATTCTCTGCGATGAAGTCTGCAAGTGCCTGGCCTTTTATGGAGACGCGAGGGCGGAAGGAGATGTCATAGGCCCCGAGCATAACCGCCCACTTGACAAGGCGCCCCGAAGCCTAGGGGTGAGCCAGAATCTTCTTCAATGGTTCGCCGATCAGCACTACAATGCTGTGTCCTTGGAAGTAGGGCCGGAGGTGCTTAGCCGAGGTTAGCAACGCTAGCACGAGTTTCTTGATTGCGGGGTACCTCTTCTCGACGTCAAGGAGCACTTTGCTGACGTACTATACTGGCCTCTGGGTTCCTTGGTCATCTCGGACTAGGACCGAGCTAACCGTAGAAGGTGTTGCCGAGAGATGAAGATACAGGGTTTCTCTTGGCACAGGCTTCGACAGTACTGGGGGGCCTATCAGGAACTGCTTTAACTTGGTAAAGGCTCTTTCGCATTCATCGTCCCAAACGAAAGTAGGAGCCCCCATCTTCGGCCCTCTCAACAATTTGAAAAAGGGCAGACAACGCTCCGCAGCTCGGGACAGGAAGCGGTTGAGCGCGACGATCCTTCCTGTCAGGCACTGGACGTCCTTGACGCATGTAGGTCGCCGCATATCCAGGATGGTCTGGATCTTCTCGGGATTTGCCTCAATCCCCTGTTGGGTCACTAAAAACCCCAAGAGCTTTCCGGACCTAACTCCAAAGGCACACTTGGAGGGGTTGAGTTTCATATTGTACCTTCGGAGAGTGCGGAAGGTCTCGGCTAGGTCGGAAAAGTGGTCTTCGGCCTTCGGTGACTTGACGAGCATATCATTGATGTAGGCTTCGACGTTCCGCCCGATCTGGTCTTCAAAAATATGGTTGACTAATCTCAGATAAGTTACATCGGCGTTCTTCAACCCGAACGGCATTTGGGTGTAACAGTATACGCCGAGATCAAAGGTAAACGCTGTTTTCTCGACGTCCTCTGGGTGTATCCGGATCTGGTGGTATCCTGAATAGGCATCCAGGAAACTGAGGAGCTCATTACCTGAGGTTGAATCGACTAGTTGGTCGATACTAGGCAATGGATAACAATTCTTCGGCGTGGTTTTGTTGAGGTCGGTGAAGTCGACGCACATCCGCCATTTGCCCGAGGTTTTGGGTACCAAGACGACATTAGCTAACCAAGTTGGATACAGGGCCGGTCGAAATGGCCCGGTCTTTTTCCCCTTGTTGATCTGCTCCTTTATAATCTCCTGTTTCGCCGGGGCGTGCCTCCTCTTCCTCTGTTGAATCAGTTTTACTGTGGGATCAAGGTTGAGACGGTGCATCATAGTTTCCTCGGGAATTCCGGGGAGATCTTCATCAGACGATGCAAAGACATGAGTATACTCCGAAAGGAATTCCTTATATTGAACTTGAACTTCAGGTGGCAAATATGCTCCGATCTTGACTTCGAGGGCTGGTTCCTCTTTGAGGGGGGCCGACCGACCGGGCACCGAGTTAAGGCTCGATGGGTGCAGCAGGCCTTGGGCATATGAGGTTTTAGGGTAAGTGGGCCCGGTAGGGGCTGTCACTTATTGGGCCAGGCAGGCCTCGATGGGCTACTTGGGCCGCGCGTTTAGTGGGCCGCGAATTTCCCCCTCTCCAATTTGTAAATGTGAGAAGTGGCACGTGAGATATTATACATATGTTTCTTAATCTGGCATATTGCAGGGTGATGTCAGTTCTTTGTGGGAACTATTTTATTAGCTGTGTGGTTACTCGTTACTCTTGACAAAACTGTTGTGCCCCTTAGGCACAAGCATGTGCTATGTTGAATTGATGATAGCAATGCTGTTTTGTTTTGATGATTGCAACACAGTGAGTGCATTATGATATTATGTCTTGTTTTGATGATGGCATGTTGATTTGAATGCTTGAGTGTGTTATATCTGATTTAGTCTGTGAAGATTGCATGAGTGTGCCATGTTTGATATCCTTGATGGGTCGACTCCCTCAGACTGTCCATCTTATTTAGTGTCTCATGCAGCGTCAACGCTGTGAGTGTGTACAAAGTATTCTCAAGTCTGCAGCGTCAACTCTATAAGTCTATACAGTGGTTCAACAATTGTGTACATCGCTTAGTGTAAGCATGGCGAAGTCCAAAGTCTATACATTGCTGCTTTGCATTGGACTTAAAGTCCATACATTGACAAGCCTGTACAATGGCTGCAGCATGCTCGCATAAGTCTATACATTGCATCTTAGCATGTTTGCACAGCACACCATCAAGTCTGGACATTGGTTGCACTCAGAGTCTATTCACTGCTTCATGCGTTGCATTCTAAGTCTAGACAACATTGCACGATGAGTCTTCATATTCAAAGTATGTACATTGGTCTTCACCTGAAGTCCACACATTGGCCTTCAGGATTGGAAAGTCTGTACATCGTGAAGTCCATACATTGTCAGTTGTCTGTCCAAGTCTTCACATTGCCTAAGTCTGTACAGCGAGTGCCTTCATATATGAAGTCTGTACATCGCCTTCAAAGCCTTCTGTTGAAACCTCAAGTCTGTACAGCGAGCAGCGTCCTTGTGTCTCAAGCCGTTCTCCAAGTCTGTACACTGGTCGTGCATTCAAGTCTTTCACAAGTCTGTACATCAGACGCGCATGCTCGCCTGTCCCTCCGGATGCTCTCCTGGGACCGAGTATGCTCTCCAGTGACTGTTAATGCTCCGATTGGCCAGCGACTCTCTTGATCAAGTCTATACACTCATTCACTGTTCATGCATTCACAGTGAAGTCTGTACATTCGTTTGGCTATGCATCACTATCCACCAAGTCTATACATTGGTAGAGTCTGTACATCAGACGCGCATGCTCGCCTGCCCCCCCGGATGCTTTCCTGGGACCGAGTATGCCCTCCAGTGACTGCTAATGATTCCCTAACTTTGAGGATGCTCCCCTGGAGCAGCGATTGCTCCCCAGAGACAGCATGTGCTCCACATGCTCCCCTGACGCTGGTGATGCTGTCCAGAGGCCATAGATGCTCCCCTGAGACTTCATATGCTCCCGTGCGAGAACGCACTAGTCTCTGGGTATTTAAAAGAATTGTATTACATGCATTCCCTTTCACTAAGTCTGTACAATGCATGCGCTTTTACAAGTCTATACAGAGCTCTTCACTTAACCTGATATTCCGATACTCTGTCTGACAGGTGCTCTGCTCGTGGAGGCTAATGAAGGGCACGTGATCCGAGGCTGGAAGGGCAGACAGGATCGTGACACGTGTGCTGAAGCTGGCTGAGAGATTGACACGTGGTCCAAGGTTTTTGGGCGGGAGATGTGGAGAGCACACGCCCTAGCTGCTGCTGCTGCTATATATATGAGTCTTCGTCTTCAGATGAAGAGTGATCGAAGTGGAGAAAGGAAAAGCAGAAGTGCAGAGACTTCGATCCAACAGAAGAGCAGAAGAAGAAAGAAGAGAGTAGAAGAAGAGTAAAGAGAGCAGAAGAAGAAAGAAGAAGAGCAGAAGATAGAGAAGAGAAAGAGAGAGATAGAGAGCTCGAGTTGAGAAAGAGAGAGAGGTTGAGGTTGTCTGGCTTTTGGATCAAATCCAAGCCAGAAGTGCTCATCGAGAGCTATATATTGTGTATTTCATTTACAGCTTTCCGATTGCTGTCTTATTCTATTTTCGTTTTCCATTTTATCCCTTCTTCAAGCTGTTAGTCAGCGGATGCAGTGGAGGTCTCCACTGGACAGGTAAAGCTGTAATCCTCAGCTGGCGAGACTTGGTCTCGGACGGGTTAAGCTGTAATCCCCAGCGGGTTCAAGCTGTGAGTCAGCGATGGCTAAGCTGTATTGCCCAGCAGAAGCAAGCTGTGATGCTCAGCGGATGGCAAGCTGTGAGGCCCAGCTGATGTATGGCAAGCTGTGATGCCCAGCTGTTCAAGCTGTGAGTCAGCAAGAAGCCACACTCGGGTTGAGTGTGGGGTGGATGTAGGTCTGCTGGACCGAACCACCTAAAAACCCCTTGTGCAGTGGTTTAATGTTTCTATCTGTTTGCTTCCGCTAGATGATTGCATAGGGGCGCTCCATGTGTTTGATCATAGGTTCAGTAGATGAGTGTCTAATTTGTCTTGTTAGCATTCCAGTTATCAAGTGAGCGAAATCTTATTTTGATTGCACACTGAGTGTTTGTTTATTTCTGCTTAGTGGCTTATAAGAGAATTCAATTAGATCTTCAGATTGTCTAAATCTGTCTTGTGAGCATTAGACTTTTAATTGAACGAAAGTTTTTTAAAAGGGCTATATTCATTCACCCCCCCTCTGAATACCTGCACCGAACCCAACACTTGGTATCAGAGCTGGTTGCTGTGCATAGGATCTAACAATCCGCAGCAGTTCCTGCTAGCTTTTGGTGCACATCAGAGTGGGCTTCTTCTGCTCGTTGATTTGTTTCACTATCTTACTGCTTTACTTTGATCATCTGGTTTAGTGCATTTCTGTTTGGTGCATTTCATAGTGTGCTTTTTGTGTTCGTTATTTTGGTTCTCGGACTTAGTGCCTTGCCTTGCTCATTTGGTTTAGGTGCTTCAGTTTTTCTGTGTCTTCAGATTATTTGCAATGGAACCAATCGTGCTGAAGGCTGGCTCCAGCAAAGTAAACAGATCCAGCCACAGTGAATCATTAAGCAAGAAAATCAGCCTCTCGCGGTCTGAAATTGATGGAGACCACATTGCAATGGTGATCAGTGATTTCAGGAAATTCCTGAGAAAAAGAGAAGGGAAGCATGGTGATGGCAGAAAGCAAATAAGGTATAATTCTAATCCTGCCAAGATTGTTGACACTAACGTCTGCTACCAATGCAGGAAGGCTGGCCATACGAAGGCTGACTGTCTAGAACTATCGAAACTCAAAGGGAACACCTCGGACATTGATGAAGAAGGAGAAAAGTCCATATGCTTAATGGCCAACCGGGGAAGTGATGATGAGGAAACCTCATCTCAGGTAAGCTCCGGATTAGAGGGAGTCTCTTTTGATGAATTGATAGTGATGTATGAAAATCTGTTCAAAGTGTCCAAGAAATTAAAATCTGAAAATAAAAAATTGAGAAAAGACATGAATCTTGAAGTCACTCGTTTGAAGGCAGAAAATGAAAACTTGAAATCTGAAAATGAGAACCTCAGAAATAAGCACATTAGAGAAGATGATTCTTGCAATGCATGTGCTATTTTAGAAGACATGATAAATGAGTTTGATCATGATAGTAATTTGCAAAAGGAATCAATCAAATCCCTGAAAGAGGAAAATAAATTATTGTTAGAAAAAAAAACTGAAGCTGAAGAAATTGAAAGTAAAATGCTTGAAGAAAATGCTCATCTGAAGGAACAAAATAAAAAGTTAATGGTTCTTAACACTGTTTTCTCTGAAAGATGGATGACGATTGAAAAAGAGAAATCCGTATTGAAAGAGTGTATCAATTGCAGTGATGAAGAAATTGCTAGTTTTTTAATACACACTGCTGATTTGGAAAATGAAATTGTGTTATTAAAAGAAAAACTGGCTAGTTGTGAAAAGGAGAAAGTTGATTCAGAAAATCTTATAATCTCCTTGGAAAGTAAAATTACTGAGATGAATGGTACTTCATCTAAGGTTGCTAAGGATAAAGGCAAAATGAAAATATCCTCGGAAGATGTAGTAAGTGATCAATGTGAGGAGATTGATAACATTTCTGAAATTAAGCAAGCTAAGAAGAACCAGCTGTATACCACTTTTATTCGTAGCTCTGGTTTAGCTAGCACTTCAGCTTCTTCTTCAAATATGCATGCTGCTAAGGAAATTCAAAAACGAAATAAAAATCAGAAAACCCCAAAAACTCAAAGGAACAATCTGCATGCTAAAAACTCATCTGATAAGTGCCATGTTTTAAATAAATCTAATGGTTCTTGTTCTTGTCATTATTGTGGTAAGCATGGACACTTTATGAGTGAGTGTTTTGTGATGAAACAAGATGACAGAAAGTATGCTAGAAAAGTTTTGTCTGATCAGAAAAAGGGTAATATGAATGTTAAAGAATTTCATGCTAGAAATCATGTTTCTAGGAGACAGAATCTAAATTATTTTTGTTGTGGGAAGTTTGGCCACGTTGCTGCTCAATGTTGGCAGAATCCGAGAAAGAGATTCAACTCTAAACCGGTTAATTTTCATGTTAACAAAAAGATGTTTGACAGGAATAACCTTGGCTCCAAAGGTAAGCACCCAAGGTGCTTCGAACATGGGAGGCATGGCCACACAGTCAAGGACTGTTGGCATGTACAAGGAAGTAGATTTAATTTCAAATCTGTAAAATTTCCTGCTCCCAATGCTGCTAGTAAGAAACAAAATGTCCATGTAAACAACAGAACATTTCATGCTAAGTTTCATAGGTCTCGTGCTGCTGTTGATATGCATCATAGGACCAGACAATCTGTTGTTTCATGTAATTACTGTGGAAATTTTGGACATTCTATGTCTGATTGTTGTCTAATGGAATTTGATGATAATGCTGCAAAAAGAGTGTTTAGAACACCTGTCCGGGTAAATGCAGGACCCAAGGCTGCTTGGGTCCCTGCAGGATCAAATTGATTGACATGCTACATGTGTGCCTTGGAAGCTGATGAATAAAGGGGTTTATGATCCAAGGCACTCAACAGAAAACCCCAGGATTCTATATTTCAGGTCAGTTCTGAACTTTGCTTTAAATTCATTAACTAAAATTGTTGAACTGTCTGCTTGATTTATGATGTTCTCTTCATGTCTAGCTTATCAGTCTGTATTCCAGACTCAGCTATTGAAATCAATTCTGCATATCTGATGCTCTCCTCTTGCTATATGTTGAACTGAATTTGAATGCTTCATTAGTGTATTCAGTGGATGCACTATATAGACTTTGTGTCAATGCATGTGTTTTGTGTTAATGCATTGTATGCTTGCTGTTAAATGCATAACTTGCTGATTGTGAATGGTTCATGTAGTGTACACAGTCAATGCATGTGTCTTATGTCTGCATACATCATTTGCATGACTGTCAATGATGCTGTTCAATGCATGTAGGACTGCTTTATGTTGCATTGTCTTGCATAACCCTGGTATATCAAATGGTATGTTACTAAAAGGCAGGGAAATCTGTCCGGAGGTTTCTACCATGTGTGAGATGGTCTTTGAGACCGGGTTCTCTGCCCAGTACCATGGGTCCTGTCTTCATGTAGAGCAGTGTACTGCATATAATTAAATTTTGAAAAATCTAAAAAGAAATGACTTGGATGCATAAACCTGAATTGATTACATACTTGCCTCATGTATCCTTGGTGCATAGTCTGCATGTAGAACAGTGTGTTGCATAGCATAATCCTGGCATCATGGTGTCAGGGGGAGCTGTGAGTTTAGTTCAATTCTTGAATCCTATTTACTCCTCATTGTCCTCATTCAATTGATTCATATCTTTTGACATCAGATGCCATTGGACCATATTGCCAATTGCTATCTTTTCCCCATCACTTTCACTGAACAGCAGCAATTGTCTCTGGTTTAGTATATTGAGTTGTGATTATTGCAAGTGTTCACTTATAAGAATCACTCTTGCAAATTAAAAGGAACTAAATGTTTAACTTTTATAAATTGAAGAGTCAAGTGTCTGAACTTCAGAATTTGAGGTAAAAGAAAACTCTTATAGCTCTTAATCTTTGTCTCATGGCCAAAATAGAAAAAGTTTTTTGTAAAGCCTAAATGTGTTGGACTGGAAATGTCTAGAACAACTGAATAAGAATATGTAATGATTTTTTAAACAATCACTCTAAAAGAATTAAGGGCAGTAGTAAATAAGATCATAAATGTAAAGAACTGAACATTGTGACAGAGCAATGGTTGATTGCACTGAGAAACTGTGAACTCCTCCAATGAAGCAGGAAAATTCACATGTCATGAAGTGCTTCAAGCTAACTCTGTTCATAGGGTCAAATCTATAGGGGGAGTCCTCACCGAGTAACTGGGGGTACTGGCCTCTGATCAAGGTGTGCCCTTAATGTCAAAAGTGAAGACTATTCCTTGTAGGTCTTGATCTGAAATAGGTCTTGTAGTTTATGCCTAGTAACTAGGGGTACCTACCTCTAATCAAGGTGTACACCTAATGTCAACAGCATAAATGCCACAGGTCTATTCACTTAGTTCAGTTTCTGAAAATTCAAAAGTGAATTACAAACTGCTGTAACCCTTTGAAAATCAAAAGTCAATGAGTGAAAACTATTTTTATTAATACATATTCAAGTTGCCTTTCTTGAATTTCCTTGTTTAATCACAAAAGGGTATTATTTCTGACTTATCTATTAATACCATGTGCCTTAGATTCATTGCTATAAATGGAATCTAAAACTCTTTTTCAGGGGTCAGGTGTTTTACTCTAGATTTATCACTGTTAAACCTGAATTTTTGAAAATTGTATGTTGCTGATTCTTATACTTTAACAGTTGTTTATAATCATGCTCCCTTTCTGAACCTATGCTTATGCTGTTGTCAAGTGACCCTCCTACTTTCTCTACCTTTGTTTATATGTTCATATTCCTTCTCAAAGGGGGAGCTATTATTTAGGGGGAGAAATAATTCAGGGGGAGTCATACTTTCAGGGGGAGTCTTTTGCACTATGAGAATTTGCATGCATAATGCACTTTGCACTCATGTTTTTACTATTTTTCTCTTTTTGATCATGTCAAAGGGGGAGAAAATTTTGTGTGTGACTCACTGTCACAGTGTGTTGCCATCATCAAAAAGGGGGAGAATGTTGTGCCCCTTAGGCACAAGCATGTGCTATGTTGAATTGATGATAGCAATACTGTTTTGTTTTGATGATTGCAACACAGTGAGTGCATTATGATATTATGTCTTGTTTTGATGATGGCATGTTGATTTGAATGCTTGAGTGTGTTATATCTGATTTAGTCTGTGGAGATTGCATGAGTGTGCCATGTTTGATATCCTTGATGGGTCGACTCCCTCAGACTGTCCATCTTATTTAGTGTCTCATGCAGCGTCAACGCTGTGAGTGTGTACAAAGTATTCTCAAGTCTGCAGCGTCAACTCTATAAGTCTATACAGTGGTTCAGCAATTGTGTACATCGCTTAGTGTAAGCATGGCGAAGTCCAAAGTCTATACATTGCTGCTTTGCATTGGACTTAAAGTCCATACATTGACAAGCCTGTACAATGGCTGCAGCATGCTCGCATAAGTCTATACATTGCATCTTAGCATGTTTGCACAGCACACCATCAAGTCTGGACATTGGTTGCACTCAGAGTCTATTCACTGCTTCATGCGTTGCATTCTAAGTCTAGACAACATTGCACGATGAGTCTTCATATTCAAAGTATGTACATTGGTCTTCACCTGAAGTCCACACATTGGCCTTCAGGATTGGAAAGTCTGTACATCGTGAAGTCCATACATTGTCAGTTGTCTGTCCAAGTCTTCACATTGCCTAAGTCTGTACAGCGAGTGCCTTCATATATGAAGTCTGTACATCGCCTTCAAAGCCTTCTGTTGAAACCTCAAGTCTGTACAGCGAGCAGCGTCCTTGTGTCTCAAGCCGTTCTCCAAGTCTGTACACTGGTCGTGCATTCAAGTCTTTCACAAGTCTGTACATCAGACGCGCATGCTCGCCTGTCCCTCCGGATGCTCTCCTGGGACCGAGTATGCTCTCCAGTGACTGTTAATGCTCCGATTGGCCAGCGTCTCTCTTGATCAAGTCTATACACTCATTCACTGTTCATGCATTCACAGTGAAGTCTGTACATTCGTTTGGCTATGCATCACTATCCACCAAGTCTATACATTGGTAGAGTCTGTACATCAGACGCGCATGCTCGCCTGTCCCCCCGGATGCTTTCCTGGGACCGAGTATGCCCTCCAGTGACTGCTAATGATTCCCTAACTTTGAGGATGCTCCCCTGGAGCAGCGATTGCTCCCCAGAGACAGCATGTGCTCCACATGCTCCCCTGACGCTGGTGATGCTGTCCAGAGGCCATAGATGCTCCCCTGAGACTTCATATGCTCCCGTGCGAGAACGCACTAGTCTCTGGGTATTTAAAAGAATTGTATTACATGCATTCCCTTTCACTAAGTCTGTACAATGCATGCACTTTTACAAGTCTATACAGAGCTCTTCACTTAACCTGATATTCCGATACTCTGTCTGACAGGTGCTCTGCTCGTGGAGGCTAATGAAGGGCACGTGATCCGAGACTGGAAGGGCAGACAGGATCGTGACACGTGTGCTGAAGCTGGCTGCGAGACTGACACGTGGTCCAAGGTTTTTGGGCGGGAAATGTGGAGAGCACACGCCCTAGCTGCTGCTGCTGCTATATATATGAGTCTTCGTCTTCAGATGAAGAGTGATCGAAGTGGAGAAAGAAAAAGCAGAAGTGCAGAGACTTCGATCCAGCAGAAGAGCGGAAGAAGAGTAAAGAGAGCAGAAGAAGAAAGAAGAGAGCAGAAGAAGAGTAAAGAGAGCAGAAGAAGAAAGAAGAAGAGCAGAAGATAGAGAAGAGAAAGAGAGAGATAGAGAGCTCGAGTTGAGAAAGAGAGAGAGGTTGAGGTTGTCTGGCTTTTGGATCAAATCTAAGCCAGACGTGCTCATCGAGAGCTATATATTGTGTATTTCATTTACAGCTTTCCGATTGCTGTCTTGTTCTGTTTTCGTTTTCCATTTTATCCCTTCTTCAAGCTGTTAGTCAGCGGATGCAGTGGAGGTCTCCACTGGACAGGTAAAGCTGTAATCCTCAGCTGGCGAGACTTGGTCTCGGACGGGTTAAGCTGTAATCCCCAGCGGGTTCAAGCTGTGAGTCAGCGATGGCTAAGCTGTATTGCCCAGCGGAAGCAAGCTGTGATGCTCAGCGGATGGCAAGCTGATGTATGGCAAGCTGTGATGCCCAGCTGTTCAAGCTGTGAGTCAGCAGGAAGCCACACTCGGGTTGAGTGTGGGGTGGATGTAGGTCTGCTGGACCGAACCACCTAAAAACCCCTTGTGCAGTGGTTTGATGTTTCTATCTGTTTGCTTCCGCTAGATGATTGCATAGGGGCGCTCCATGTGTTTGATCATAGGTTCAGTAGATGAGTGTCTAATTTGTCTTGTTAGCATTCCAGTTATCAAGTGAGCGAAATCTTATTTTGATTGCACACTGAGTGTTTGTTTATTTCTGCTTAGTGGCTTATAAGAGAATTCAATTAGATCTTCAGATTGTCTAAATCTGTCTTGTGAGCATTAGACTTTTAATTGAACGAAAGTTTTTTAAAAGGGCTATATTCATTCACCCCCCCTCTGAATACCTGCACCGAACCCAACAAAAACTTCATATAAAACCTCTTTATATCATAGATTGCTTTGAAGAGGATATTAATTGACCATTTAATCCTTCTATTGAGTTAAAACTATGCCATTTTGGAGACAGTGAAGGATGTCATTACAATGACAATATCATAATATGCTCTTTGTATGAAAATTCCTTATTCCTTTCTTTAACATTTTGTTCATTAATCCTAATGATAAAAACTATCCCAATGTACAATAAATATTAAGATAATGTTGTAACTTATGACAAGTAACATTTTTAAATAAAACTCTTCCTATGCTTATGTGGAATAAACTTGGTTGTTCTTAACTATCCTTTGAATTTTAGTTCACAATAAGATCCTATGAATCATCACCAAAAATCTAAGCGACAATTCTCCTTGAATTGTTTTTTTTTTTGACTTCAATTGGACCAACATATATTGTGTGCTTATTGGGCCCTAATGTAAGGTAGGGTCATTACGAGAAGTGGCTTTGTTGTGATCTTTCCGCAAGCAAAAGTAATATTCTAGAGTATGTTTACGTATTTTGCATGCTTTGATGTTGCTTCTTATCTGCAAAATTATGGTGAACCATTACTGGGAGTTCTAACATTGGGAATACAAGAAGATGTCTGCATGCATACACATGCTTGAGGATAATATCTGCCGTCACTCATCAGAGATAAACACAAATTAAATAAGAAGGAAGTCATGGATCTCCAAAATGTGCCTTGAGTATATGTATCACATATTTCTATTCAGGTACATTTTTGTCCTTTTTCCTTTCTTTTATCCCATGTGTTAGTTAAGCCATTCAATCTTATTCTCAATAGGCTTTGAATAACAAATACACTGGAGGGAGCTGCTCCTGTCTTATCGTCACTTTGAGGTTCCTCTCATTTACTGCCAGCTCACTTCTGTGGTTTACGTCCAGTTTCAATCGATCAATCCTGGTCGTATTCAACTGGGGTTGTTCTGATTTTGGCCACTGTAAACTAATCCTTCTCTTTTTCCTGAAAACAAAAAGGGTGTCTGTGCAATTAGCCCAAAATCATCTAAATCAGACTCAGATTAGCTGATCCCTCGTAAATCGGCCGATCTATGCCTATTTGAATTGGATCATGATGTTTTGGCTTGGTTAACATTCATGGGGATTTAAGACTCCCTTTTAGCTTCCAAGATCTAGATAGCAGCAGCAACTGACAATAATCAGCATGCAGCAGCAGCACCAGCCAGCAGGTAGCAACAACAGCCGGGGGGGAAGGGGGACTTCCCAGTCAACACTGCTTACCACTGCCATCTATTGCCAGGTCCGATGCTACCGGCATGCTCAATCTTTCTTCTTTTACACCTTTTTTCTTTTCCTCCAAGCTGGGGACTGAGAAGTGGAAATGGAGTTGGACTAGTTGTTTAAAAAGAATAGGACTTTACAAAAATAACCTTAGTACTTATATTTACACTTGTTTAATAACCTGTAAAAATACCTTTTAATTATCTTTTACGAAATCAGATGACTTCAATTTGATTGATCAGTCTGGCTGATCCAATTGGTATTATAGACACGTCAAAATTGACATTACTTTGAGTATTTCTCATATTGCCTTGTAATGCCCCATTTGACCCTCAAATTAGCTTATTTGAGTGTTTTTTCTATTTTTCATGGATTTTCTCCCCTTTTTCCCTTTTTTTTACAATTAACGCCCTGGAGAGGGGCGTGTTTTTAAAACGCGGCCTGATCCAGGGCGTGTCTCCCCCATTTTATCTATTTCTCCCCATTTTACCTATTTTATAAATTCGTGACCTGGTGAAGGGCGTGTTTTAAAACACGACCTGACCTGGGACGTTTCTTGATGAAAGGACGCCCTGAGATGAGGGCGTCAATTCCCGGCATTATCCAATTTTCGAAAAAGAATAAATGTTTTGAAAAATGTTAATTAACGCCCTTCTTTGGGGCGTTTTTCAATTAACGCCTCTCCAGGAGGCGTGTTTCAGAATTTCCAAATAAAAGAAATATTTATTTCGAAAATTGATCTGGGAGTTGACGCCCTTGGACAGGGCGTGTTTTGAATTAACGCCCCTTGACAGGTCGTCAATTCTTGAATTGACGCCCCCACCAGAGGCGTGTTTCATCTTCTGGCTTCGCAGCCCTTTCCCCAGAGAGTCCTTGTTTCGTTAGACCCCTGCCTTGGTTGGGCTCTTGCCCATTCTTATCCTTCCCCTTATTGGACTCTTGCCCATGTTTATCCCCTCTTATCCTATTTAATAGAGCCATTGGCTCTGTTGTTAAGGTTGGACTCCTCCTCTGTCGATCCCTTCCTTCCCCTCCATTCTTTTCTTCTTCTGTTCCCTCTTCTTCTGTTTGTTTCTTTTTTTTTTTTTACAGGAACCAAAGGTGGCATTGGCTAAGGAGGCTTCTCACGTTGACATCTTCATCTCTTTGAAGTTTCTCCCCATCGAGCATCAAGCCAAAGGGGCCACAAACAAGATTTTTATCTTATCTCCCCTTTATGTTTTATTTTCATAGTTCATAAATCATGCATGTATCATTGTTTTATTGATCTTTTCTCTCAATCACATTGAGATCTCCCCATAGTGCAACTCTTGCACACTTCCCTTATTTTTTATTTATTTGCATGCATCATATATCTCCCACCCTTTTGCATAGGGGTTTAAGGGTCACCACCCTTAAGGTGTGTTTTTCACCATATTTTCATGCTCATATTTTTATTTAGAATTTGATGCTACACACCATATTCTAATCCATATTTTTTATTGGTATTTGTCTTTTTTGCAAGGGTAATAAAAGCAAGAACTCTCTTCATCGGCCGGCCGATTTGAAGAGAAGGGAAGCACTCACATCCCCGCATCTTTTGAGGTACTTTTCGCGATCGTTCCTCCTATTCATTATTTGTTATATTTTTGAGGCCTCGTGTCTCTGGCGATCACACACTCCCCTTGTGCACCTCGTGCATATATTTTCCTCCATATTGATGATTATTGCATGTCTTTTCTTTGATATTTTTCTTAAGTGGATTATTCTAAATTAGAGATCTACAAATTGGCGATCACGGTGGGACACTTTGTGTTCTTTGTTTATTACCCTTTCCCCTTAGGCACCCGCGTGTGCCGTCTCCCCTATTGCACCCTCGGTGCGTCTCCTTTTGTGCCCCTCGGGCACCCTCCATTGGCTTTGCACTCTTCCCTAAGTGATTTGCCAGTTTGTTATTTTCTTTTTTAGAATTTCCACTTATTCCAAATCTTTGATGAGCATGCTGTTATCTTAATATCCATATTGTTGATTGCCTGCTGTGACTGTGAGTGCTTGATACTGTCGGCCGTGAAGGTTTTCTGGAAGAAAGGTAATTAGCGCCTCTGACAGAGGCGCTTTTTAAGTTAACGCCCTAACTCGAGGCTTCTTATTCCAGTGTAACGACCTCTGACAGAGGCGCGTTTTAAGTTAACGCCCTAACTCGGGGCGTCTTATTCCAGTGTAACGACCTCTGGCAGGGCGTCTTCGAGCATATCTCCTGATTTCTTCCGTTATTTTACGCTGCCTGTGAATTCATGCCCTTATCCAGGGCGTCTTTTACTTGATTAGCGCCCCAAATCAGGGCGTGTCTTGTGAATTTGACGCCCGCTGCAAAGGGCGTCCTTTTATTGATAGCGCCTCACCCTAAGGCGCTTTTTACCCTGCCCCTGGGCCCCTCACGTTGATTCACGACAGTTACACTGTCGTGTCTTTGGTTAGTAGCGCCCCCTTCCAGGGCGTGTTTTTTTTACTGTGGGTTTCCAGAACCCTCCCGTGTGTGGCTTTTCATCATGGTTCATGCTTATATTTGCTGATTGATTATATTGCTGTGATTGGCTTGTTTACCCTGCATTCACTCATTTGCATTGGTTTGGGAGACCTCCTCTCTCTACATTAGGATTCCACACACCCTCTTGGAATCGGGACGACCCTCCATTGAGCATTCCGTCTCTTTGGACTGGAAATCCCTTTTCCAAGCCTCCGTAAGTCCCCGCACCCGTGGATTCCCTCACGGACGCCGGGCAGGTTGTACCCTTTGAAGTCCCGAATTAGTTGGCCTAAACGTGGTGAGAGAGGGTTCCTAGTTGGCATTGGAGTTCAAACCATATTGAAACTAGGTTTCCCCCCCCTTGTGTGAATCATTCAAAACTTTGATAAAATCCTTAATTCACCAAGGTTCAAACAAATCAAATCAAGGTAACCATCTCTTTTGTGTGCTTCTTTGCATATTATTTTGAACTTTGATTGCATGATGGCTTACTATAAACAAGATAACATGTTTAATTCAATTCATGAGGATGCACAACCTAGCACTTCTTATAATCCTCACTTTCAACATGTTCAAAATTCTCACCATACTTTCAAAGGACCACGTCCTCACTCTTATGGTGTTGCCCGACCCTTGGGCAATGTCCAATCCAATGGTCCTTCAACTCAATTTCGAGCCACTATTCCCATTAAGCCCTCTCGTCTCAATGATCAGAAGGTCTCCCAGATTTTACATGCATTAGATCATCTTACCCCTCAACAGATCCAAGCCCTTAAGGCCGCCGTTGAGGGTACATCTCATGCATCTCCCTCCAATTCTACACGGGTGGCCCATCACCCACCTCCTCCTTCCAATCCTGATCGGGTAGCCCATTACCCATCTCTTCCTGTTCATTCTCCTCGGGTGGTCCGACACCCGCCTCCTTCTATTCCTCCTCCATCACGGCCCCGAGGCCCATTTACTCCTTGTAATCCGGCCCATCCGGGTTCTTTCACGGGTCATCCCGTTAACTCCCCTCCACGGCATTTTTATGCTACCCCTCCACCTTCAAGGCCCTGCCAACCCTCGGTTGCTCAAGTCACACCCCTCCAACAATCTCTGCTTGATAAGATTACTTTGATGGAGGAACAAATAAAGAGGGTCACGGCTCCTCCTACTCCAGTCAATCCTCTCCATGCCGCTTTGGACAAGATTACAAAGATGGAGAGAGAATGGAAAGACAGGAGGGATGATTACGGCGGCGGCATTTCAAGTGAACAAGAGCCGGCGTTTGAAGAATCCGAGGCAGTATACGATGATGATGAAGCTCCGCAGGCACCACTTCCGAGTTTCCTTAACTTTCCGCTTTCCCCATTTTCATTTGATGAACCCCCTGCTCAGGAGGAAACCACTCCTAATTCAACCCCTATTTATGAGACTAGTTGGTGTTACGACGATGGGTCGATATTCCAATCGCTCGCGCCGGCGCCTATTGAGTCTCTTCCCATTCCCACTCCCACTCCTAACACCGCTCGTCCCGTCCGGCATTTCCTACGCACCAAACATTCACCCATTAACCCTCCACTAATTAAATCTCCACCTATTAAGCCATCAACCTTCACACCATCGGCCTCCACCGAGCATACCATTGAACTGCCCCCAATTCAACCTCCCGTTATCCCATTACCACCATCCCTAAAACCCACTTTACCTACCCCACCATTTAACCCTTCACCCTTACCTATGGTTAATCCTGAGCAGGATCCATCACTTTTTGCACTCGAGCTAACCCCGACCGCTTGCAAGCAAAGGGAGAAACTCGATGTGTTTGAACCTCCGCCTCCACTTACGCCAACACTTTCCATTATACCTCCGCCACTCACAAAGCCTTCCGCCTCCGCTTCACCTCCTTCTACTACTCGGAATGTGGGTGCTTCTGCAAGTATATGTGCCGAAGATGATCAAGAGCCGGGCAAGACAGATTTGGCCATGGCCGTGAGGTTCAAGACCCGAGAATTTATTTGTCGGATGCCAATCCGGATCATTGTGCCAAGCATGATTGAAGAGGCCAAGTCGCCACCACGCCAAGCATTGATGCTGCGTAAGGGCCGGGCAGGGCACCCTTTGTTCCAATTTCCAAATCCTGAACTCCTCGGCAACATGATGCTTCCAAGCCTAACTTTCCAACTCCCTCCCGCTATTATTTTGCACTCTCCAACGGAGTTGACATTCACCATTGAAGCTTCGGCAGGGGCTATTTCTCATACACTTTCACTGCCGTGGAGGGGCAGTTATCTTAATGCTAAGGGGCCATCCCTTATTTGTTCCACTTTCTATTCATCCATCTCTATCACTTTTTCTTCATGGGCCATTCCCAGGGTTAGGAGGAGGATCTCGTCCTCTCGCCCATCACATTCTTCATATTCTTTGCATTTCATGCATTCATCGCATCCATCCCATTGCATGCATTTGCACCTCCTGCTTCCCGGGTTTCCAAACCCGTATCTTCCCCGCCTTCCGGCACCTCCGGATATTCCGCACTTCCCATCTTATCCATCTTCATCTTTTTATCCACTATCCCTGGGGCATCGCGTCCCTTTTCCTGCTATCTCCCTGGAACCTCCAGGAATTTTATCCCTCCTCTTTGGGCATCTCGCCCTTTCTGATTCTATTCCTCCGGAACCTCCGGACTTTCCCCTCGGGCATCGCGCCCCTTTCCACCTTCCTCCTCCGGAACCTCCGGATTTTCCCCTTGGGCATCGCGCCCCTTTCCATTTGCTTCCTCCGAAACCTCCGGATTCTCCACCTGATTGTCTCCATCTTTTCCCCGGGCATCGTGCCCCTTTCCATTTGCTTCCTCCGGAACCTCCGGATTTTTCTCTCCTCCCTGGGCATCGCGTCCCTCGGCATTTGCTTCCTCCGGAACCTCCGGACCCTCCATCTTTCTTCCGATTCATCTTTCTAATCTTCCTGAACATCACATCCTTCATTTTTTTCTTCCTTTTCCATCATCTTTTTCCCTATTTCGTCTCAGGGCATCGCGTCCCTTCTTTTGTCATCCCTCCGGAGCCTCCGGATGATTTCTCCTCTCACGATTCTCCTCTGCCTCCGGACCCTCCGGATCCATCTCTTTCTATCTACCAATTTCTTCTTCTAATTCCTCCTGATTCTGGGTCCGACCCAACTTCTTCCACATCCACTGCCTTGGGCATCTGCCCGTTCTCCCATTGCTTTCGAGGCTTTAGTCCTCATTCCTCCTTCTAATTCTCCTCTCCTTCTGTAGACCATTCCATGTGATCAGGGTCTCCACGCCTTAGTGAGGGAGTTCTAGCCCTCGCCTCTCTTCCTTTTTTTCCTTATTCGTCTGAGTCTGGTCTTGGCACCACTCCTTCTTGTTAAGCCACTTTCAATCCTTTGCTTCCAATCCTTTATCTGCCTAAGAGGACTATCCCACGATGATCAACCTCTCGCGGCAGCTGCTTTAACAAAGGTTGCAAGGTAACATATTGGCGTAAGTAAGCATTTATATGATATCATTACCTCATTACTTCGCGCATGATTTTCAAAATGAAGTGCTTCCTAACAAGATTAAGAGTGGTGTTTTAAACCTTTATCTTAAGCTTTTGTTTAATCGAAATCATTCTCAAAAGAGTCCTTTAGGCTTGTTTTTTGCAGCACCTCTGGTTAATAAGAACCCCGCGCTGGGAATTCAACATTCTCTCCCTGCTTGTTAAGAGCAACCCTCAGCTGGGCACCTCACACACTTCACGGCGTCCTTAGCCGGCTCCTTTGGTTAAACACCGTTGCTACCTTGGCCATGCCATGAGTATATCTGAAAGTCTTTTCTCTTCTTTACTCGGCCACGTGCAGGGGCAAGAGGTTGACGGATGAGATGACCAACCTTGGTAATCCTCAATACGAGAGGAGTCTCAAATAGGGGCAGTCTTGACCCAAAATCAATATGAGTTTTCATGATATACATCTCGTCAAAAGGGCTATTATGAAAATCAAGTCAGAATTTCGATAAAAGCAAAAGTATGAATTATGGCATGTCAAGAGTGGCAAAGTCCCCGCAGGGAAAACCCTGGTCGTATGCATGTCAAGGGTCTAAAAATCAAAGGCACAAAGCCCCGGCACAACAGACTACCTCTTTGAAGGGAACACCTTGGAAGGAATTCAAGTCCCGATATCTCCCATCCTGCACAAAGCTTGTCACAATTGTTCTTCTCTTTTCCCTCTAAGACCGAATGTTTCTCGGGTATGGCCTTGGTAGGGGCACCGTTGATCAAAGACGGTCGGTTATAGGATGCCACTTTCAATGCACGTCCAGCTTTGGGCAGTTTTAGCGAAAAGGGAAGGAACAAGGACCCCTAGCCAGTGGTTCAAAACAACCCTTTGATGCTGCAATGTCTAAGCCAAAATCCAAAAAAAAAATTGAATATTTCCCGATCAAAATCCCAACAAAAATTTAAAATATTTTCCAAAAATCTCCATAAAAATTTGCATATTCCAAAACTCATAAAAATTTGCATATTTCCAAAATCCATAAAGATTGCATTGTATTGTCTGATGGTGTTTTGCAGGAACAACTTTGCAAGGACCAAGAGCACGGGATGAGTCCTATCTCCACTCATTGCTATCAATCTATTGATTCCTCCCGATATTCTCATGACATGCCACCCTGGGCATTTTTGGTTATCATCTCCTCATATCTTTTTTGGTTATATCTCCTGATTATCATTCTGATTATTCATCTCCAGATCTTTCAATCAACTCCTGCTGATTTCTCTTGGTCAATTCTGCCACTGGGTATTATATCATTTTGATCATTCAACTCCAAATCTTGATTAGCCAAGTTGTCATCCTCATGACAAACGACAAACAATGATGTTTTGCAATGCAATGCTATTCGTGCCATATACATGCTATTGATGCTTTGATTCATGCTATGCTTGCTATGCTTAAATGCCTTATTCATTGCTTGTTATCTTTTATATCTTGGCTAATGAATCTTTGAGCGCAGGAAGAGGCTCTTGGTCCCGCCGACAGGCCATCATCACTCAAAGTCCCACGGTGCTTGCAGCTCATTTCTCAGTTCCCATGCTTATTGATATCACCATCTCCCTGTATGCATTCTACTATATGTTACATATGTTACTAGATTATATCAAGGACCTTGTGGCTTTGGTAAATCTGGGATTTGAGTTCCCCTTCATCAAAAACAATGATGATTCCAGAGAAGTCTTAGTCACACGGATAGGCCGTTGAGCCGTCCAAGACTGGGGACGATGGTTCCCTTTTTACGAGTTGGTGCGTGGATAAACGGGCTTCGGCTTAGTATCAGCTCGCAGAATTGGTTTCTTGACCCAGTCTGGGCAGTTTAACAATATTATCCTTGATTATATTATATTTTCATTTTTTATTTTCCCTTTAGCCCAGCATGCATTCATGTAGGACTTTGAATTAACATTGGAAAATCATTCTGATAAGCTGATGCTGAGAGTTGAATTGATCTTAATCTTTCTCGATATGAGATTTTCATTGTCGAATTGGATCCTCAGTTCGTTTTATCGCTGTTTTGGGTGATTTTCTCGAAAGCTCCTTGTTTGGATTTTTATCATCTTATTTTTAATCATTTCCCTTTGATCCACCTTGGCTGTAGCACGTCCACATTGGCTGGTAACCGCTCCCCAATGGTGAAACTTACAGGTTTGTGACCTGGGGTACTTCCACCGCGCTGGAAGTTGATCATTTGTTTTATCTCCTTCGTGCCCCGCGTGCACACTCCCCCTTTTATCCAAACATTGTTGATTTCATTAAATTTTCCGAGATTTGTTTCATCTCGAGCTTTTGATTTGATTTCTTATCAAGTGATGTTGATTGCGTGTCTCATCACACCTTGGCATCTACTTTTCAGTTTGCTACGCTCCCTTGCAAAGCAGACGCCAAGGCGGGACAGCTGTAGACACGCCAAAATTGACATTACTTTGAGTATTTCTCATATTGCCTTGTAATGCCCCATTTGACCCTCAAATTAGCTTATTTGAGTGTTTTTTTCATTTTTCATGGATTTTCTCCCATTTTCCCCTTTTTTTTACAATTAACGCCCTGGAGAGGGGCGTGTTTTTAAAACGCGGCCTGATTCAGGGCGTGTCTCCCCCATTTTACCTATTTTATAAATTCGTGCCTGGTGAAGGACGTGTTTTAAAACACGACCTGACCTGGGACGTTTCTTGATGAAAGGACGCCCTGAGATGAGGGCGTCAATTCCCGGCATTATCCAATTTTCGAAAAAGAATAAATGTTTTGAAAAATGTTAATTAACGCCCTTCTTTGGGGCGTTTTTCAATTAACGCCTCTCCAGGAGGCGTGTTTCAGAATTTCCAAATAAAAGAAATATTTATTTCCAAAATTGATCTGGGAGTTGACGCCCTTGGACAGGGCGTATTTTGAATTAACGCCCCTTGACAGGTCGTCAATTCTTGAATTGACGCCCCCACCAGAGGCGTGTTTCATCTTCTGGCTTCGCAGCCCTTTCCCCAGAGAGTCCTTGCTTCGTTAGACCCCTGCCTTGGTTGGGCTCTTGTCCATTCTTATCCTTCCCCTTATTGGACTCTTGCCCATGTTTATCCCCTCTTATCCTATTTAATAGAGCCATTGGCTCTGTTGTTAAGGTTGGACTCCTCCTCTGTCGATCCCTTCCTTCCCCTCCATTCTTTTCTTCTTCTGTTCCCTCTTCTTCTGTTTGTTTCTTTTTTTTTTTTTTACAGGAACCAAAGGTGGCATTGGCTAAGGAGGCTTCTCACGTTGACATCTTCATCTCTTTGAAGTTTCTCCCCATCGAGCATCAAGCCAAAGGGGCCACAAACAAGATTTTTATCTTATCTCCCCTTTATCTTTTATTTTCATAGTTCATAAATCATGCATGCATCATTGTTTTATTGATCTTTTCTCTCAATCACATTGAGATCTCCCCATAGTGCAACTCTTGCACACTTCCCTTATTTTTTATTTATTTGCATGCATCATATATCTCCCACCCTTTTGCATAGGGGTTTAAGGGTCACCACCCTTAAGGTGTGTTTTTCACCATATTTTCATGCTCATATTTTTATTTAGAATTTGATGCTACACGCCATATTCTAATCCATATTTTTTATTGGTATTTGTCTTTTTTGCAAGGGTAATAAAAGCAAGAACTCTCTTCATCGGCCGGCCGATTTGAAGAGAAAGGAAGCACTCACATCCCCGCATCTTTTGAGGTACTTTTCGCGATCGTTCCTCCTATTCATTATTTGTTATATTTTTGAGGCCTCGTGTCTCTGGCGATCACACACTCTCCTTGTGCACCTCGTGCATATATTTTCCTCCATATTGATGATTATTGCATGTCTTTTCTTTGATATTTTTCTTAAGTGGATTATTCTAAATTAGAGATCTACAGGTATCAGGCATACCTGATCCAGGTGCTGGATCCAATAGAGTAGTCCTTCCTTTTGGCAGATCCTTTCTTCTTGGAAGCAACCATAGGTAAGGATTAGTACTAACCTACAGAGCGTTGACAACGATGGCATTGATTCTTCATCCAACATTTTGATTTCTGCAACAGCTACTTTTGGCCATACAATACAATCATGGTTGCCCTGTATATCTTAGGTAATAAAATTTGGTAGGTCAGGTTCGTATCAGCTCATCTGGTATGGTTTTCTGCCTTCTGACCTGATCCTGACCCTCCTTTTCTTATTCTGCAGCTGGTATTGTTCAGGATCAATGATCCATGCCCAAATACGGCTGGATCAGCCTGATCCAGGCTGATTGAGCTGTTAGAGAATGTTTCAAAGCAGTACCCAGTGGTATGGGAAAGATTAACCTTGCAACTGAGGTAGGATTACTAGGCATAACCCCATCCCTAATGCTCACCTCTGTGTGTGAACATGTGTGTGAACAGAATAGAAGCTCTCCCTCTCTCTCTTTATGACATTGTGAACAGAAGAAGCGGCAGTCTTGGATTGGCCCTGCTATGCTGTGTGTGCACGTGTGTGTGTGTTGGCCAATTTGCATGGGAAGTTCTGGGTTTAGAAAAAGGAGCTGCATGCTTCAATAAGTAGTGAGTTTTATTGCCTTTCTCATACTGCTAATGTCACTTAAAAGTCCATGCAAATATATAGGACATCTAGAATAAGTTAGTGGATCGTTGTCAATAGGTTCTTAGAAGTTTAATTATTTAAAAGTGCCATGACCTGATCCAACACTTGTGAGGTATATTGCTCTCTTTGGACCAAGTCCACATGGTTGTTTCCAAAAGGCGCTTCACAAATTATGGATCCGGGTGTTGGCATCACGGAAATATTTTCCCATCTTTTTTTGGAAGAGAGATGGAAAAGAGGGGTGCACATATAGGGGCTGTATAGGTAACCTGTGCAGGTTTTATTCCATGAGCGCGCATCGTATCAGACAATTTGGGTTCGGGTGTTGGATCTTTACCCACTGACCGCAGTCAGTGTTGATTTACATCGGCCTAGCGTTTGAACACCTTTGTTTAACTGTCAAAGAAATCTTGATCTTCTACAAGGGTCCTGACACCGAGGGCATGCTTGCTTGCAGGGCTCAGATTAAATTTTCACTCACCACCGAAGAGTTAACGGAATTAGGGTTTCGTCAAGGGCCGCTTGGTTGGGCGAGAAACACTATGATTTGAGGACATAACTGTAATTTTGTGGGAGCAATGGGCATTTTTGAAGTGCCGGGAGATTTTTTGGACTCCGAGAGTATTTTGATAATTTTGGGTTTCCCGGGGGGGGGGTATTTTGGTAATTTTACCAGACCAGGGGCATTTATAAAATATCTGGGTTGGAGAGAAGGTGGGATAGCATCCCTGACTCCCCAAGGCGTTGAGGCCATTTCTGGAGAGTTTTGGAGGCTATTAGGCCATTTCTAGGTCATAGGATATTTTGGTAATTTTACTAGACTCCATGCAGACCTAGATCTGAGATGGCACTTAAGTGTAGGATTGAGCCGACAACGTCCCTAAACGGAAGGAGTAATGGGGGGCTTCATAGAAAGCGCACGTGCGTTGATTCACAAAGGGAGGGATATGTATAGAATTCCCCGAAAGTCGGGGGTTCTCTCATAATTTTTCCCTTGACCGGTTGTTGCACCCATAATTTTCTCGAAATACTTCGAGAATTTTATTCCGAAACAACTGACGAAAAAGATGCGGTATAGCGCCGATGTCGTCGGACCGCGGAGTACCTCCGTGATTTAGGGTCTATCGACCCGATCATATTATCACAAGTGGCGTCGCAACAAGGGAAGTTAAGAGGAAGACATGCATGCATGCCTGTCAAAGTGGCCGAGCAAGTGTAGCACACGGCATGGACGGGCGCGGAGATTCCTCCCCACGCGGCGACGCACAACCCAACAACAAACAAGACGGTCCTCCGCTCCCGCGCAAGTCTTCACCGACGAACGACTGCCACGTGGCGAAGAATGGGCCTCCACGGGTTACAAAAGCTCCACCACGGCTTCTTCTCAACCCAGGTTGACAGAAACGGAGCAAAACGGCACCGAGAGGAGTCAAAAAGGGTGTTCGGAGGCCAAATGACCCCTCTAGACCTGCAGCCCAGGAGGAGGGGGCCCGCGGGACTCGCGCGCCCGAGCGGGGTCAAATGACCCCGTCGGGTCGGGCCACCCGCGGGGTCAAATGACCCCGCTGGGTCCTCCCACCCCGCGGGGTCATCCGCTCCGGGTCCCCGTGTTTCCAAAAAAAAAAAAGAAAGAAGGAAAATGAGGGAGAGGGGTCAAAAAAGCTTTTTGTCACCCCACCTTGACAGAAAAAAGGGTTTTTGCACCCTACCCTGTCAGAATCGGGGCGATTTTCCTCATTTGACTCTGGTAGCGACCCCTCTGGGGTTATTCTCCTGTGCGCCAAAACCAAAAAAGGAGAAAAAGAGGCAGAGGGGTCAAAAATCATTTTTGCCACCCCACCTTGATAGAAATAGGGGTTTTTGCACCCCACCCTGACAGAATTGAGGAAAATCCTCACGGTTTTGTCAACCTGGGTTCTCCCCCCTTCTATAAATAGACCCCCAAGGGTCCAAGTGGAGATGGACATCGAAGATCTATGATCTGGACATCTGACAACTACACCCGCGCAAGGAGTTTTGTTCTGTTTGTCTTGACCTGTGAGGGGTAAGTCCCCGGGTCTTGTACTTATGCCCCTACGGGGTATGTTTATAATTACGCTTCTCAGTGGGCCATGTTTGTAATTATGTCCCTCAGCGGGCCATGTTTGTAAGTCTTTACGTCCCGGGACGATTAAGTTATGTGGTTCTGTCCCTATAATGATGGAATTACAAACAAATGTCCTCTCCAGGACCGTAAAAGGCAAAAGTCCTATAATTTGCAGTTATACCCTGCAACTTTTGTAATTGGGGCTACGCCCCTACTTCCCGCGTTAGTGCGGACTTTTGTACAGTCGACAACTCGCCGACAACCCTTGTACTTATTTGGATTATAAAAGCACTCAGCATGTTTTATGTATGTCCTTAGGGAAAAATTATAAGAAAACCCCCGACTTCTGAAAATTGCATATATACCCTCTGTCGGCCAAATTGACATTTTTGTGTCTTCTACGAAGCCCCTTGTCATTCATTTGGTCCGGAAACGTTGTCAGCGTAGTCCGACACTCAGATGTCACCTCAAACCTAGGTCTATGTAGGGTATGGTAAAATTACCAAAATATCCCTGTGACCTAGAAATGGCGTAGTCGTCCCTAAAATCCTCCAGAAAGAGCCTCGGCATCTTGGGGAGTCAAGAATCCGATCCTACTTCCATTTCAGCCCAGAAATTTTAGAAATACCTCTGGCCTGGGAAAATTATCAAAATACCCCTGGGTTGGTAAAATTACCAAAATATCCTCGGGTCTAGAAAACCTCCATTCACTTCAAAATGCCTATGGCTTTTGCATCTTTGCATTCATACTCCTAAATTGTAGGGTTTTGCTTCAATATGAGCGGCCTCAGTTGAAACCCTAACTCAATTGTATCTGTTAGTCGGTGGTGAGTGAGTGGACATTGTGAGCCCTCCAAGAGAGTTTGCCCTCAACATCAGAACCCATATAGAAGACTTTGGGATTTCTTTGACAGGTAAACAAAGGTGTTCGGACGTTAGACCGATGTAAATCAACATTGACTTCGGTCAATGGGGAAAGGTCCAGCACTCGAACCCAAATCGTTTGATACGATGCGCACTCACGGAATAATCCTCTACACATAGGGGGGGATGTTTCTTTTCAAAAAGAACAAATCTATATTTTATCTACGATAAAAAACAGATTAGATTTTTCCGTGTCTTACAGACTGGCACGTCCGGTGGGACTTTTCCCGCCTTTCTTCTTTTTGTCAAAGAAAGTCTCCAAACCCTTTCTCAAGATTCTGATCTCCCTCCTCTTCCTTTTAAAAGACTGGGAAGAGGAGGGTATACACCTCTCTATCCATTTGAGAGCTCTTCGTGCATCCGCACGCCACTCCATTCGTGCTACGCACCACCACCACCAACAACAACAGCAGCGATGGCCGCCGTCACTTACGGCCCCGAAATCATCGCCAACCACGCCAGGTTAGGATACCTGGCGACCCCACTCGTCTTCGGCGACTTTCCGCCTGTCGTCGGCTCGCCCTTCTTCTTGGGCGTGGTGCCCGTGGTTGAGGCCAGCTCAACCACGCCTGTAGCAACGACCACTGAGGGTGTCAGGCCCTCTGTCTCAGCAACTGGCCGAGTCCGCTCAGCTAATAAGCCAACTGTCGGGGGCGTCAGGCCCTCGGCCCCGTCAACTGGCCTGGTCCGCCCGGTCAAGAAGACAACTGTTGGGGGTGTCAGGCCCTCAGCTTCAGCAATTGGTCGAGTTCGCTCGGCCAACAAGCCAACTGTCGGGGGCGTCACGCCCTTGACCTCAGCAACTGGCCGGGTTCACCCGGTTAGGAAAGCAACCGTCGAGGGTGTCAGGCCCTCTATTACAGCAGCCGGCCGGGTTCACCCGATCAACTTTTCAACTATTAAGGGTGTCAAGCCCTTCATCCCTACAATCAGTCGAGCTTCCTCGACTGCCATGTCAATGGCCGAAGGTGTTAGGCCTTTTGCCCTAGGTGTTGGTCGAGTCTTCTCGGTCAATCAAGTCACCGCTGGCGTCGCCCCTGCTCAACGGGGGCAGCGCCGTTGCCGTAACGGCAACAGATCTACGGCGGCCACCCTCAGAGGTACTGCCCCTGCTCAACGGGGGCAGTGTCGTCGTCACAACGACGTCGCGCCTACGGCGGACGTCACCGAGGCTACTCCTGCTCAACGGGGGCAGCGTCGTCGCCATAACAACGGCGCGCCTACGGCGGACGTCACCAAGGCTGCTCCTACTCACTAGGGGCAACGCCGTAGCCGCAAAGGCGTAAAGCCTACAGCGGCTGCATCCCGCTCCGGCAAGACTGTCCTCGTCGGAGATTTTCGCATTCGGCTCGATGGGGGCGAGCCGATCCTGCCTAGGGACCTACACGTCCCGATTGTCTCTACCTCCAATCGCTTCGAGCTCCTTCGGTAAGTCTGGAAGGACGGAGCGAAAATGAAGAAGCCCGCCGTATCGGCGGCAACTCAGGGCCCCCTTGCAGCGACCCAAGACTCGAGCTCCCCGGTCTATGATAGGGGGCAACCCAGTGGAGGAGCACCACCTCCAATTGAAGAAAATTTGGGTCACCAAGGAGGAGACCCGAACTATAAGGCGCGCGAGGGCGGAAGAGTCCTTCCGCACGTCGGATTTGCAACATATGCGGAGTCCGACAAGCACCGAGGCTTCGGTCTCTCCAAAGTCCACAAATCAGCCCCTACGAGGGCAAAAGCGTCGAGGAGTCGGCAAGAAGGTGCGACCGACCTCCCCGTGGGACAGTTCCACGCATACGGAGGATGATCGGTCCCCTCAAGCTTCCACATCCCGAGTTTCTGTCTTTGACAGACTCGGGAGGCCGCCTAAGCCGGATCGACAACCATCTAGAAAGAAGCGGGTGGTTCAGGTGACCAATGACACTGTCAAAGTGTTCACTTGTTACGCCACTTTCGGTGACAAACAGCCCGAGGACACCTCGGGAGAGCTCAACCAACCTCCAATATTTGAGGAGGTCAAGGCCGATCTCCCGGATTTTGACGCAGACGTAGCAGGCGCCGGCCGCCGGGACATCTCAGCCCGAACCGGCACGGCAAGAAGAGCGCCAAGAGGACGTCCACAGCATTGATGGGGACAACAATCCCGCACAGGAGGAAGATCTTGGGAGGGAGGCACAGACATCTCTCACCTCAAGCTGCGCTAACTTGAGTAGAACCACGACCTCCTCCCATTCCGGTTGCGGCCAATGCCTCCATCACGGCGGCAAAATTATCATTGGCCGTGGAGTTTGAAGTTCCGCAGCCTGAAGCCAATGCGCGATCATTGGCCACTCCTGCTACAGAAAGCCTCATGGCACAGAGGCAGATGATCGAGCGAATCGTGGAGGCGAAGTTTGCCCAATATGGGGAGGGTGTGGCCATCGTTGATTTGTACAGCGTGCCATATCCCCTCCACCATCAATTAAAAAAGCTTCCGTCTGATTGCCCGAAGGCCCCGAAACTCCAGAAGTTCAATGGGCAGGGCTCTCCACACGAACACCTGGCCTACTATATGATGGCCATGGGTGAATTGGCGCTGGAAGAGGCATATTTGCTGCGGTACTTTGCCACGTCATGGACTGGCACCGCCTTCCAGTGGTACTCCAGACTTAAGCCCAATTCTGTAGCTGATTGGGCTGATATGCAGAAGAAGTTTGTCGACCGTTTCCAGATGGTCGAACGCAAAATCTCCCTGGCGGAGCTCTGTGCCCTTCGGCAGAAGAAGGGTGAGACCGCACTGGACTTCATCAAACGATGGAGGGACATCAGCATGCGCTGCGATAACCCTCCGACGCCTGAAGACGCAATCACCATCTGCTGCAGGGGTCTCTCGACAGAAGTCAGATCGGCCTCCGACCGGCGTTCCCGCCCGACCGCCTTCCAGGGAGGCGTGCCACCAGGGGTCTCCATCACAGCGGGACCCATCCCAGCAGACTCGGAGGACAGAGCGGTCCGTGGGCCCCACGAACTCGTAGATCGCGTCGTCCGGACAGCACGAAAACGCGGATTCGGCACCGACGGAGCGACATCAAGATGCTGCCCGTCAACCCAATTCGCGTGACTCCCGGGCCCCACATGTGACCTTTTACCCCCCTGCGTGGAGTGGGTCAAATTGTTGTACCACAGTAAAACTTTGTTAACCGGGAGTCCAGTTTTGGCCGGGGTTGTCTTCCCCACGCCGTGTGCGTGGAGGTACGATCATAACTTCTTAGTATTACTTTGCTTAGCTAGTATATGGTCATATGCCGCTGTGAGAGCGTAGGATTCTAGCCCGAGTCTATGTCACCGCTGTGAGTAAGAGAGTGACCCGTCCCGTGGCTCGATCCGAGCACGGAAGTGAGTCGGACTACCCTTAACTCTGCAGGTTCCTCAACCGTGTATGATCCGCGTTTCCCTCGCTTGGGGACGACGAGTGAGCTTGCGTTTCTGTTAGCGACGTATAGCCCATAGGAGCTCATAGTGTCGGGCCTAATGTCTCTCCCATCGTATGTTGCCGGTCGTGTATGCATTTAGAGTCCGAGGTCCATATCACTTGGAGTCGGTCCCCATGTCCGTCCCGCATCACCTGATCATATCCGAAGTTCTTGGCGAACCGGTGCGGGTAATAGGGCTCAAGTATCGCTGTGCTGGAGCGGCGGTACACAAGAACACTGGGACGGATGCTGACAACCCACTCCGTCGAACCCTGAGGGGAGAGTAAAGCATGGGTAGATAGCCGGCTAACAACAGCATCTCCCTCCTGCCCCACATACGGGCGGTGAAGGTAGGAGAAGTAGTCAAGGGCTATGCCCTCTCCTCTCCTCACCGAAACAAAAGACAAGACTCGCCGGGCCCCCACAAGTGGTGTCACTGAGTCCTGTGATGGCTGCCCTTTGAACCAGAAGATCAATGGCGCCGCTGGATTTTCAATTGGAGCCCTCCGGGACAACTTTGGAAACAATAATCCTGCCCAAGCACTCAAATAATGAGTGGGCAGCAGAATGCCCTTCTCCCGCGGTGACGAGTGGGAAGACAAAGCCCTGAGTGAATGAAAAATATTCGCCAAGGTTGCTAGCGCGATGGCGAGCCGCTGTCCACAAGCAAGCAAACAGGCCGGGTATATCACCTCCGGCCTCAAAACCCCCTCCTCCCCATGGGAGATCACAAAACTGGCCAACTAGTAGGCCAAGTAAGCTGCCAAATATGTGATGGGATGTAACTTCCGAGAGTTCCATCCCTGCGTCGGTGCAGGCAAGTGGTGAGGATGAGGGGAAACGTCTACTCTGACCTCCTTGCACTCCTTTCAGGTGGTACCGGACTGCGCGAACTCCTCGTAGAAGCAAAAAGGGCCACTGTAAAAATGGCTCACCCACGCATTCAAAGTCACCCGTGGCGTGCGAGGAGTTCGATCTGTGCCAACTCGGGATAAATCCCTCCAAGTCTTCATCAAGAATCTGAAGCAGTGTGGCAGGGTGTACCGCCCTACGCCGTCAGTGGAGCTGAGGTGCAGGTCGTCTAGTGACAGCTCCTCATATGGCCTCCCGCAGATCGGAATGCCGGAAACCCTCTGGAAAGCCCAGAGGTCCAAAGAGGTCTCTCCTCTAGCCGTGACGAAAGTGTTCCACCGGCGGTTAAATCTCTCTACTAAAGCCTGTAGCAGACCTGTGTAACAGGGGTAGGAATATAGGGCAGCCGTCACTGCATGACGAATCCCTACCCTATCCAACACATACCGGTAGACAGTCAGAACGCCCCAGAGCCACTCTGTTGCGTCCCGATGATAGTTGTGAGACGGCACAACAGACCACTTCCCATACTAGCTGGGAGTCTTCAATGAAAAATTTTTCTCAACCATGCAGTCATGGACGTACTCCTCCTGCGCGAAGCTCGCCCCGGTCGGTGTCAAGAAAAGGCCATCCACGACCTGATCTATGGTCTTGTGCTGCCCATGCATGTGCCAAGCTGCTGGAGATAGTGGTGCAGTCCGAAGAGTCTGACTCTCATACCGCTGAAAAGAGCCCAGACTCCGCTGATCCGGATACTGTCTCTGTCGAGTGAAGCCCTCCGGGTAGCTCAGATAAGTCAGAGAGCACAATCCCTGCATGCTATCTCTCCCCGCTAAAATGGCCCTCTCAAGGCGGCGGCGCTCCTCGGGAAGCGAGGGATCATCGGCCTCCATGCCGATAGGTGCAAAGCCCTGGAGAAAGCAGTAGAGGTGGCGATCCAAGGGGTAGTGGCGCGGATAGCCCCCTGTGCGGTCATATGTATAAAGACCATCCCTTCTCGTAATCTGGGATACGTCCACAAGGCCCTCCGCCTCTCCAGCAATCTCAGTCGGGCCCTCAGCGACCCATAAATAGCCGAAGTCGAGCTGGTTGAAGTCACCATCTTCAATGACACGGGGAGGGAAAGGTGGCATCCGCCGGTCCGTACGCTCAACTCGGCATTCGTCAGCACCCCTGACTCTCGACCTCCTCGACCGGCTTCCATCTCCATTGCTGCGAGCCATGTCTGAAAGCACAAAGGAGAGTAAAAAGGGAGGAGTGTCAGATCAAAACATTATAGGGCAGCAATATGAATATTAAATGCAGTGCTACAAAGCCCGACGCCTATGCACAGGACACATAAATATATTTCCCTTCAAAGGGCACGGGCCATCCGCCCCCGCCTTCGGCCGCGACGAACGTCCCGTGGGGGGCATTTGTTGCACCCGAAATTGTTCTCGAAATATTTTTGGGAATTTTATGATGCTACAGTCGACGGAAAGATGGCATATCGTCAACACCGTCAAATTGCGGAGTACCTCCATGATTTAGGGTCCATCGGCCCAACCATACAATTATAATCGGCGTCGCAGCAATGGAATTTAGGAGGAACACTATGCGTACGAACCCGTCAAGATAAGCCGAGCAAGTGTATCACACGGCGCAGACGGACGCGAACAACTTCTCCCCACGCGGCGACGCACGAACAAACAACAAAACAAGACGTTCCGTCGCTCCCGCACAAGTCTCCACCGATAGACGGCTGCCACGCGGCAAGGAACGAACCTCCACAGGCTATAAAGGCTCCACCCCGGCTTCTCCTCAACCCAGGTTGACAGAAAGAATGCGAAACGGCGCGAAGAGGGGCCAAAAAGACGGCGGAGGGACCAAATGACCCCTCCACTTGTGCACCTCGGAGGGGGGGGCTTGCGGACACCCGCGGGGGCCCAGTGGGCGCTCGCGCCCCGAGCGGGGTCGTGCGACCCCGCTGGGACCCCAGCGGGGTCACGTGACCCCTCGGGGGTCGCGCGACCCCGCCGGGCCCACCTGCGGGGTCACGCGACCCCGCTGGGTGGCGCGCGCCCCCCACGGGCCGCGCCCCCCCAACTCCACCTTGGTCCCATTTTTTTAAAAAAAAGAGGAAGAAAAAGTGCAGAGGGGTCAAAAATGATTTTTGCCACCCCACCTTGACAAAAAAAGGTACTTTTGCACCCCACTCTGTCAGAACTGGGGCAATTTTCTTCATTTGACCCCTCTGGCCAAAGTGGTCATTTGACCCCTCCGGGTTATCTTCCCGTGCGCCAAAATCAAAGAAGGAAAAAGGGGTGGAGGGGTCAAAAAGCTTTTTTTCCATCTCAGAGGGGTCAAAATGGCTTTTTGCCACCCCACCTTGACAAAAATAAGGGTTTTTGCATCCCACCTTGACAGAATCGAGGCATTTCTGCATGGTTTTGTCAACCTGGGTCCTCCCACCTTCTATACATGGACCCCCAAGGGTCCAAGTGGAGCCATCTGGAGACACGGACAACTACATACGAAAAGCCTCCGGAGAAGACTTGTTCTGTTTGTTTTGGCCTGTGAGGGGTAAGTCCCCGGGTCTTATGTATATGCCCCATACGGGGTATGTTTTTGTAATTACGCCCCTCAGTGGGCCGTGTTTATAATTATGCCCCTCAGCGGGCCATGTTTTGTAAGTCTTTACGTCACGGGGTGACTAAGTTATATGGTTCTGTCCTTACAATGGCAGAATTACAAAAATGTCCTCCCTGAGACCGTAAAAGGTAAAAGTCCTTTAATTTGCAGTAGTACCCTGCGATCTTTTGTAATTGGGACTACGTCCCTACCTCCCGCGTTAATGCAGATGTTTGTATAGTCGACAACTCGCCGACAACCCCCCCACCCATTTGGGCCTTAAATGCGATCTATGACTTCATATGTCTTCTTTATGCATTGACGGGGGAAAATTACAAGAAAACCCCCAGCTTGTCAAAATTACATATATACCCCTCCTTCGGCCAAATTGACAAATGCGAACCTTCTATGAAGCCCCTTGTCATTCTTTCGGTCCGAGAGTGTTGTCAGCTTAGTCCGACACTTGGGTGCCACCTCAAACCTAGGTCTACATAGGGTGTGGTAAAATTATCGAACTACCCTTTTGGCCCAGAAATGACCTCAGATCCCTTAAAACCCTCCAGAAATGGCCTCAATGCCTTGGGAAGTTAGGAACCTAGTCTTACTTCCGTTCCAGCCTAGAAATTTCAGCAATACCCATGGCCTGGGAAAATTACCAAAATACCCCTGGGTTGGTAAAATGACCAAAATGCCCTCGGGGTCCAGAAAATCTTCCTCTACTTCGAAAATGCCTACGGCTTCCTCCAAATCATCTTCGTATTCCCAAATCCTAGGGTTTTCCCCAAACATGGCCTCAGTTGATACCCTAACTCAATTGTTTCTGTTGGTCGGTGGTGAGTGAGTGGACATTGTAAGCCCTCCAAGAGAGTTTGTCCTCAACATTAGAACCCCTATAGAAGACTTTTGGGATCTCTTTGACAGTCAAACAAAGGTGTTCGGACGTTAGGCCGATGTAAATCAACACTGACTCCGATCAGTGGGGAAAGGTCCAACACTCGAATCCAAATCGTCTGATATGATGCGCACCTACGGAATCATCTTCTACTCAGATGGGGGGGGATGTTTTTTTTTTCAAAAAGAACAAAAATCTATATTTTATTTACGTTAAAAGTTGAAGTAGATTTTTTCCGTGTCTCACAACCGTATTACGGGTCGGGGAGATCCGAATAAGTGTTTGTGGTTAACCTTCCACGCGGGTGAGCGAGATTGCTGCCCTACGGGATTTTTGACGGACTTCTTTGTGCATAAAGCACATACCATGTTGCATAAATATTGACGGCTCCATTAGTTCGAGCTCGTGAGCTATATATATTTTTCTTTTTCCTAATTTTTTTTGAAAATATCAAAAATTAGGGATGAATCACTTTTGGGGTCCAACATTCTTCTATTACAAACTAGAGTGCGATTATAATATTGCATGCATGAGATGCGCTTGCTTGTTGCGGGGAACTGGGGGTCGGGAATTGGACACTAGAGATGGGGTACTTGATATTGGAGATTGGGTACTTGGTACCGGAGGCTGGGCACTAGATATTGGGGTGGGTCCTGGAGGTTGAGCATTGGGTCCTAAAGGCTGGGTACTGGATACTGGAGGCTGAGCACTGGGTACTAGATATTGGATATCGGGTACTGAAGGCAGGCCTGAATGAGGCGTGTTGGCCTGAATAGTTGGAAATTGGAGGCTGGAGGATAACCCATCAGGGTATGTTGATCTGGGGGACTAGAAACTGGAAGCTGGAGGATAACCTGTCAGGGTATGTTGATCTGGGGGACTGAAAACTGGAAGCTGGAGGATAACCTGTAAGGGTATGTTGATCTGGGGGATGGGAAACTGAAAATTGAGGGCCAGAGGCCGACCTGTGAGGGTGTGTTGGTCTATGTTGTTGGAGTTGCTGGAGGCTAGAGGCCGACCCGTGAGGGTGTGTTGGCCTATGTTGTTGGAGACTGGGAGCTAGTCGATCCTGAGGTGTGCTGGCTAAAGACTGGTTGCTGGCCATCAATTGTCCGTTGGGATGTTGTAGCCGGAGACTGGGACTGGAGCTAGAGTTGGCCGACTGACCGCTAAGGTGTTGTAGCCAGAGACTGGGACTGGAGCTGGAGTTGGCCGACTGACCGCTAAGATGTTTTAGCCGGAGACTGGGACTGGAGTTGGCCGGCTGACTGCTTAGGTGTTGTTGTCGGAGACTGGGACTAAAGTTAGAGTTGGCCGGTTGACCGCTAAGGTGTTGTAGTCGGAGACTGGGACTGGAGCTAGAGTTGGCCGACTGACCGCTAAGGTGTAGTAGTCAGAGACTGGGACTGGAGCTGGAGTTGACCGACTGACCGCTAAGGTGTTGTAGTCGGAGACTGGGACTGGAGTTGGAGTTGGTCGAATGACCGCTAAGGTGTTGTAGTCAGAGGCTAGGACTGGAGCTGGAGTTGGCCGACTGATCGCTAAGGTGTTGTAGTTGTCGGAGACTGGGACTGGAGTTGGCCAGCTGACCGCTAAAGTGTTGTAGCTGGAGACTGGGATTGGACCAGGCCAGGGGCATTTATGAAATTTTTGGGTTGGAGAGAAGGTGGGATAGAATCCCTGACTCCCCAAGGCGCTGAGGCCATTTTTGGAGAGTTTCGGAGGCTGCTAGGTCATTTCTAGGTCATAGAGGTATTTTGGTAATTTTATTAGACTTCACGCAGATCTAGGTATGAGATGGCACTTAAGTGTAGGATCGAGCCGACAACGTCCCTAAGCGGAAGGAGCAACGAGGGGCTTCATAGAAAGCGCACGCACATTGATTCACAAAGGGAGGGGTATGTATAGAATTCCCCGAAAGTCAGGGGTTCTCTCATAATTTTTCCCTTGACCAGTGCACAAAAAATCTGCAGAGTACATTGAGTACATTTATAGTCCAAGTGAGTACAAGGGTTGTCGGCAAGTTGTCGACTGTACATGAAGAGTCTCCGCACTGACACGGGACGTAGGGGCATAACCTCAATTACAAAAGTTTGCAGGACAAAACTGCTAATAATAGGACTTATGTTCTCGCAGTCCCAAGAATGGCGTTTTTGTAATTCTCCCATTATATGGGTATAATTATGTAATTTACCTGTCCCAAGAACGTAGAAACTTACAAACTTGACCCATAGAGGGGCGTAATTACAAATATAGCCCTCAGGGGCATAAATACAAGACTCGGGGATTACCTACACCTCTGAGGGTCAAAAAAAAAATAACGAACAAGGCTCCTGTCGTCCATGTGCAAGTGTCTCTGATCGTAGCTCGTACTTGATGCTTTATGATTCCTCCTGGACCCTCGGGGTCTATTTATGAAAGTTGCAGGATCACCCGAAGTTGATTTAACCCGTACGGGGTGAATGGGATGAAAATGACCTCGAGAGCATCTTTTTTTGTTCCGAGATAGAGAATAGGACAATGGGGTTGATTGACTCCGGGTGGGGTCCAACCGCATCGGGGTCTTGTGACCCCGGGTGGGTTGGACCGCCCGGGGTTAATTAACCCCGAGCAGGTCTATTCGGGGTTAGCCGACCCCTAGCAGGTCTATCCGGGGTCGCTTGACCTCGGGCAGGTTCTGTCGGGTTCATTTGACCTCGAAGGGCCCGATGTGGGGCCCCCCGAACCCCCCTGTGGTCTCACCCCGGATGGGTCTTCACCCCGGACGGGTTCTTCTCACCCCAGACAACAAGTTTCACCCCGGATGGGTGTTGGCGGGGGGAGTGTTTTTGTAGGCAAAAATTTGCTTCCAACATTGGGCCCTACATATATAGTCCAACAACTTTCTCACTTTTTAATATGTGACTGATCTGGTTCATCCTTGCTCCAACCTCCTTACATTGTGGTAGCTTTATGTTGTGGTGGCTCCACACTGTCACGTTTCACTTCTATGTGAGTAGCCCTTTCATACGGGTAGGTCCTCCTGCATGGCTTGCGACTGAGTCACTACATAATGATTTGTATATGTAGTGGATAGGCCAGTTTGGATCTGTTTTGGGTCTAGTTTTGGCCTCTTAGGAGGCCGGCCCACCCATTGGGGTGTTGGTTCATTACCAGACCCAATATGGTGGATCCATTTAACTTAAATCATGTTCTTTCTTCCATAAATACCCCTGCTGATCCTCTTATGTAAACGAGGTAGTTTAGACTTTTTTATGTTTTGTGTTTAACCTAATAAACTATGAGTGGGGCACAACCTCTTCTTCTGGCCACACCCCCTCTCCTTGCGACATCTTCCTCTAACTCCTCCTCTCTCTTCTCCTCCACACAACCATGTGAATCTATAAATTCTTCATGGTATCAGAGTGTCGATCTTTGTCGGGCCTGGTCAGGCCTTTCATGTCCACTGGTCGCTGCCGAAAATGTCCGCTGGAGTTCTCATAGTTGCAAGACTGCCGTGGGTGTATTGAAGGGCTGGTCTAGCCTTTGTTGTGTGCGCAGGTAGCAGGGCTTGTGGACCCCGGAGTTCGAGGTCCCTAAGGGCGGCTCCCTTCTCTTTATTGAGCGGCTGGTGCGGAAGGCCATGCCATATTTTTTGTGTGCCCCAAACTTAAGAGTGGCTAGTGGTGTTTGAGTCTGGTTGCTGTCTTAGCAGACCTAATATCCGATGCACCTTATCTTTGGAAGGATCCGTCTAAGGGGGAGTCTCCTCTCACCTTATCACACACGTGTGCCCTCATGTCTGAGTCTGTGCAGTTAGAGGCTGCTTCTAAGACCATCGGCTATGCGGATATGTCAGCACCTATGACTGGGAGCCACAGGTCACGTGGGTTTCGGCCGAAATCAGACGGTTTTGGGACGAAACAGTCCAGTTTCCGTCCGAAACATGTAAGTTTCGGGCAAAACCGGTATCGGTTTCGCCCAAAACCATTAATTTTTTTTTAGTTTCGGACCTGCTACAAGGAGCAGGTCCGGTATCATTTCGGTTACGGCCGAAACCGATACGTTTCGGTCGAAACGTATCGGTTTCAGCCGATACTATCAACCATAAATAAATCTTGCAATTTCTCTTCTAGTGCCCTTCTTTGTGGCAGTGGAAAGATTGACCTTTATCATTAGCTTTTGCCTTGTCCTTCTGAGCAACCTGTTTGAAACGTATCAGTTTCGGCCGATACTGTCAACCATGGATAAATCTTGCAATTTCTCTTCCAGTGCCTTTCTTTGTGGCAGTGGAAAGATTGACCTTTATCATTAGCTTTTGTCTTGTCCGTTTGAGCAACCTGTTTAGTCTTCATAGACTTCTTTGATTTGCCTTTCTTAAAGGCATGCCCTACTTTCCTTTTCTTGTTGGTCTTACCAACAAGCAAGACATTTGGCTTCTCCTTTTGGGTACCCTCAGTTGTCTTCAACATATTGAGCAGCTCAGTTAGTGTAACCTCAATCTTATTCATATTAAAATTGATGATGAACTGAGAAAATGTCTCAGGAAGAGACTAAAGGATGAGGTCAATACTTAGATCATTGTTCATAACAAAACCAAGTGCATTCAGCCTCTCTATCTATTCTAGCATTTTAAGCACATCAGTTTGCATAGAAGTGCCCTGTTTACGCGCGCGGGGAATCCCTTCTGTTTTTCCTCGCGCCTGTTGACGCGGCGGCGTCGGAGGAAGGATCGACGGCACTCCGGTGACGCGAACAGGACGGGATAACCACTGCCTCGCGCAGCTCGGCCTCACATCGGACGGTCTCACACCGGGCGACACTCAAATCTCACAAAAGGAGAAAGGAGGGAAGAGAAGAACAAAAGCGGCCAAAGCACCTACGTGGGTTTCAAAGCTTTCATTCTTTCATATGTAAACCTTACACACACAAATACGTATAAATACGTACTCAGGACGCGGAGTTTTCAAATGAATCTCCGAGCCACAAGCTCGGTGCAGTCGGGGCGGTGCGGCGTCGGCTCCGAGTAGTGGGTCCGGTAGTGGGCCCGTTGTCTCCACAAACCCTCCCGGGGCGGCTGGAACTCGACTCCGTCGAGTAAGGGGGGAAACTGCTGTGGTAGTGCTCCAGCAGATCTGGATCGAGGCGCTGGAGATCTTCCCGGTTGATCCAGAAATCATCAGAAGGTGGTCGGTCCCGCCAGCGGACAAGGTAGCGCTGGTACACCCTGCTCCGCGTAGCTGTCACCTGCTCATCCAGTATCCTCTCAATTTGCTCGCGCGGTGCTCTCAAGGCTCTGGGACGCACAGGGGTGGGCTCACTCTCAATGGGAGGAGAAGGCTCGAAAGGGTCACTAGGAATCGATGTGGGTTCCTTGTAGGCCACTAGGTCTGCCACATTAAAAGTAGAGCTAATCCCATATTCGGGAGGTAAGTCCACAACAAAGCATTGGAGCCAATCTTCCGCAGAATTGGGAAGGGACCATCACTACGGGCTTGCAACTTTTTAACGGCTCCCGAGTGGAGTCGTTCGGGTCGAACCCGTACCATAACCATGTCACCTTCTTGAAATTCATGGTGACGCCTATGCGAATCAGCCAATCGCTTATACGTCTCATTACTGAGGCTTATTTGCTTGCTAATTGACTCGTGCAGACTTTTAACATGCTGTGCAAATTCCTCAGCTGACTTGGATGTGCTAGACTCGAGGGGAAGCGGAATGAGATCCACAGGTTTCCTAGGTTTGTATCCATGCATGACCTCAAATGGACTCATACCTATGGACCTATTGACAGAGCTATTGTATGTAAATTTGGCTCTGGGCAAAAGAAGATCCCAAGTGCCAGAATGATCCCCTACAAGACACCTCAGTAAATTCCCTAAACTCCTATTGATGGCCTCGGTTTGCCCATCAGTTTGGGGGTGATAGGCAGTGGAAAATTTCAGCTTAGTGCCAACTAGGTGCCAAAGTGTCTTCCTAAAATAACTAGTGAACCGGACATCTCGGTCAGACACTATGGTTTGGGGGAGACCTTGCAGCACGACTTCATCAAAGAATAAGCGGGCTACTCTAGATGCATCAGATGTTTTGGAACATGCAATGAAATGAGCCATCTTAGAGAACCTATCAACGACCACGAAGATGGAGTCGTGTTTGTGAGCAGTACGAGATAATCCAAGGATGAAATTCATGCTCTCATCAACCCACGGTCTATCAGGAATGGGGAGAGGAGTGTAGAGACCAGTGTTCTGTTTGACCTGTTTGGCCATTGTGCATGTCCTACACTGGGCTACGATTTTGGCCACGTCTTTCTTCAGGCCAGGCCAATAGAAATGCTCCTCCATAGAATGGATGGTCTTGTTTCGTCCAAAGTGACCAGCAAGACCTCCAGCATGCATTTCCCAAATTAGGAAGTCCCGTACAGAAGTCCTCGGGACACAGAGTTGCTGTCCTCGAAAAAGAAAACCATCCTGGAGTAGATAGTCAGCAAAGGTGGTCGAGGATCTAGCAGACAAGACAGAGTAGGCCGGGCCAAAGTCGGGACACTCTTCATAGAGTTCCTTCATGCGGTTAAATCCAGTGACCTCTACCCGAACAGTGGAAAAAAGGGAGACCCTTCGACTCAAGGCGTCGGCCACCTTATTTTTTTTTCCAGCCTTATGTTTTAGGACAAATGTGAAAGACTGGAGGAATTCTACCCACCGACCATGCCTTGGGTTTAAGCCCTTCTGAGAGCTAAGGAATTTCAGAGTCTCGTGGTCTGAATATAAGACAAACTCTTGAGGTAAGAGATAGTGTCAACAGTGTTTGAGGGTTTGGACCACGGCATAGAACTCCTTATCATATGTGGAGTATCGAAGCTTTCCATCAGAAAGCTTCTCACTGAAATAAGCCACAGGGTGGCTCTCTTGGCTAAGCACTCCTCCTATACCTACGCCAGATGCATCGTAGGATATCTCAAAGACTTTGGAAAAGTCTGGCAGGCGGAGGATAGGGGCTTTGGTCATAAGCTCCTTGATGGCAAGAAAAGCCTGGGAGGTGGCTTTGGTCCACTCAAAATTCCCCTTACAGATGCAATCCGTAATGGGTGCCATAATGGTGCTGAAGCTCTTAATGAAGCGTCTATAAAAAGTGGCTAGCCCATGGAAGCTGCGAACGTCATGGACGTTCTAGGGCTCCGGCCAGTCGACTAAGGCTTGGATCTTGGAGTGGTCCACAGACACTCCATGACTCGAAACCACAAATCCAAGGAAAGTGACCCGGTCTGTCATGAATTCACATTTCTTAAGGTTGGCATATAGGATTTCTCTCCTTAAAGTCTCGCAGACTTCCCTCAAATGTTGGATGTGGTCCTGAGGGTTGTGGCTATAGATGAGAATGTCGTCAAAGTAGACGACAACGAAACGACCAATGAGAGGACGGAGGACTTCTGTCATAAGCCTCATGAAAGTGTTGGGGGCATTGGATAGCCCAAACGGCATGACAAAGCCACTCATACAGACCTTCTTTTATTTTGAAGGCTGTCTTCCACTCATCCCCTGGTCGGATTTGGACCTGGTGGTAGTCACTTTTCAAGTCAATCTTGGAAAAGATGGTGGCTCCACTCATCATGTCAAGCATGTCATCAAGATGGGGAATTGAAAATCTATACTTGACAGTGATTTTGTTGATGACGCGGCTGTCAACACACATCCGCTAGGTGTCATCTTTCTTGGGTGTGAGCAAGGCAGGGACAACACAGGGGCTCTTGCTCACTCTGAGGAAACCCTTTTGAATAAGGTCCTCGACAATCTTTTGGAGCTCAGCATGCTCCTTGGGGTTCAGTCGGTAATGGAGAAGGTTGGGTAGGGTGGACCCGGGGACAAGGTCAATGGCATGTTGTACATCACGCATGAGAGAGAGTATAGAGGGCAAATCCTCAGGGAAGATGTCTTGGAAGTCCTGTAGGATTGTATGGACTTCAGGTGGGATTGAGACTTGGGACTCCTCGGGTGTGATGGTGACGACAACAGCCTAAACAGGGGCACCCTCAGCAACCTCTCTGTTCAGCTCTCGAACACCTATGAAGTTAAGGTGCCTAACTAGGTCGTGACCAACCTTAGGGGCCTTGGGAATGGGTGTGATAGGTGTAGGAGGAGAGGGAATGAGAAGTTTCCCTTCATTGGGAGTTCGGGGACTCTCCTGAACCTTGGGAGTTCCAGTGGGGGTGGAGGTGGAACTCTTTCCCGGGGTCATCTTTGGGGGTGCCGGGTACAACTGTATCTTCTTCCCATTGTGTGAGAAGGAACATTGATTGGACCGACCAAATGTAGTAAGATCTACATCATAGATCCATGGTCGTCCTCGGATGATGCTACCGACCTTCATAGGCACTATATCGGATAAGATTTGTCCTTGGTAGGACTGGAATTGGATGGGAATGACACATGTAGTGGTGACTGAGATAGACGTGTCGTCAACCTAAGCCACGTTGTATGGCCTAAGATGAGGGTGGGTAGGTAGACCTAAATGGGAGACAAAGTCTGAAGAGACTGCATTGATACAGCTACCGTTGTCAAAGATCACCTTGCTGGGTTGAGACTTCACCATGATGTAGGTTTGGAAGATGGAGGTTCGACGTCAGTCGTCCTCCTAGGGGTGTGTTAAGATGCAGTGAACTACACCCAGTCTTCCCTGGCCGGAACTCTCGGCAATATCTCCTACTTGCATGTACTCGACATGCGTTCCATCATACCCTGCATCCATTTCCTCAAATTGGGCGATGAGATCAGGATCGGCCTCATACCTCTCAATGACTTCTCCTTCCTGAGGTGGAAGCTCCACAGGCTGGGGGTCGGTGATGACTAAGGCTCGGGTGGGGCAATTGGTGGCAACATGCCTTAGGTTATGGCACCTAAAGCAGCGAATTCCCGAGACAGGGACTGGTTGGGAGGTGCTAGGGACGACTCCCTTTCCCTTTTCATCCCTCCTATCAGTTGGCGGAGTATACTCCAGCCTAGGCACAGCAGCGGGTGCAGGTAAGGGGTTCCTTGTGAAAGGAACAGTAGGGGCAACGGCCCGGAGTGGGGTAGCAGTAGGGACATAGGAAGTGGAGGGGCCAGGCCTCTCAGAGTAGCGGACCATGGGGTTTCGGGACTCGGGTTGGCGGTATGTGGGGACCCGAAGTGGGACCACCCTTTGAAACTGCTCGACATCTCGAGCAACCTGGTAGGCGTGCTCGAGGGTGTTAACCTCTCGTAAAAATAGCTCCCGCTGTATGCTCTCATGTAGGCCCGCCCTAAACCGTGAGAGGGTGACTGAGGCATCCTCCATGACTCGACTTCGAAGGAAGAATTCATCAAATTTGGCGATGTACTCGTCCACGGGCTTTCCATCTTGGGTGAGTTTCTGCCATTGGTCTAAAAGACGCTGATGGTAGGAGGGTGGCAGATACTTCTCCCTCAGTTTCTCCTTCATTTCTTTCCACATGTTTATGGGCTCTTCTCGTCTCCTTGCTAGGAGATTTTCAATGTTGCACCAGTAGGTCTTGGCTTGACCTAGGAGTTTCATTTTGGCAAACCTCACCCTTGTGGCAGGGGTCGTGCAGTGATGCCTGTCAAAATATTGATCCATCCCGATTTCCCAATCAAGATATGTAGCAGGGTTTAGAGACCCATCAAAACTCGGAGCGTCGATCTTGACGTTCCGTATGATGATATCCTCATCGTCGTGGTCTCTCCCTCGAGGCACACGATCCTCTTACTCTCTACCTTGAGGAGCCTGATTTTGGTGGGGTTGGTTTCTCTCTTCCCTAGGATTGGCCATGAGATTTCCTTCCTCTTTTTTCACAAGATCCTCTAAGGCTTGGATCCTCTCACCTAGCTCCGCTCGCAATTGGCCTATAGATCTTTCAATTTGGGCCATAAGATGTTGTTCGAGCTGGGCTAACATGGCATCCATGCTATCCTGATTCATGGGTGGTTGTAAGGTTAAACTGCGCTTTAGACGGCCCGATGAACTCTTAGACAAACGTGGCATGCACGAGTTCGGACCTAAATGATGCAATCCTGGGACCGAAAATTAGCAAGGTGTGGACCCAATTTGTTGGCTAATATTGGAAGGGTCAAGTCCTTTTTTTGAAGGGACCGGTCAGGGAGAGTTGCTCGCCCGTAGGCGAAGTAGTTGTGGAACTACCTCCTGATAATTATGGTGCCCTAATGTGACAGTTCTAGGGCTTAAAAGGATATGTGCATACAAGCTCTCTCTCTCCGTCCATAGCGATGCACTCAGAGATCGGCTGTATGGATCGGGCTCTCTCACTTCGTCGCGCGGCAATTGATAAGGATACTAAATAAGCAAGTGAGGGGAGCACGTACCTAGCTAGACTGAAAAGTCCAGCTCCAACCGGAGACGAAGGCGAGCAGGGACGTGCGTGCCCGCACGGCGTCGACGAAGCTTTACGGTTATAACAAATTCACTCCACGCAGGGAGGGTGTAATTATTACATAGATCGCTTAATTTAAAATTTTCCGCACAGGGGAACAAATTAATTCAAAATTTTCTCCGCATAGGGAGACTCTCGGGCATTCACACTCCGTAAATTACGGACTGTGTGTTGGCGATCGGGTGACTGGGGCGTCGGTCGAGCCGTCGTTGTGGATTCGGATGCCACAACCAATAGTTCAACCAATGATATATATATAATATTATATATTATATATCCCTGATATATAATATATATATATATATAATATTTAATTCTCCCAACAACTCTCCTTATATATATATATATATATTTAATTCTTCCAACAACTCTCCTTTTATATATATATATATTCAGTCTTCAAACCTCTCCCGTTCCTCCTGTGCAAGTCACGACTGGAACGCAGGGGTCAACACAGTCGGTGGTCAGCCTAGGCGGGCGGCAGGGTAGGCGCCGGCAGGGTGCTGGCGGGGTGTGGCCGGACGGTCGCCCACGCAGGTGGGCCGGCACGCGAGCGCGCACGGGCGCGCAGGCGCACCGGCGGTTGAGTAGGACGCAGGCGGGCGGCGTGGGCTGGTGCGCCGCGCGGACGCAGGCGGGCGCAGGGCGCACGGGCGCGGCGGGGCGGCGCACGGGCGCGGCGGTGGCGGTGCGCTGCAACCCGTTGCGGCCGAAGACGCTTTTGAATTGGGCACGGGCGACGATGCCCGTGGCGCGAACGCGATTTTTTTTTTCAATTTCTGTTTCTCTCTCAACCGAATGAGATGATTTCTGTTCTTTTTTTTCTTTTTTTTTCAACTTCTTTCTCCCTCTCTTCTCTCTCTCAATCGAGAGAGCTTCTGCTCTTTCTTTTTTTTTCTTTCACGAACAGAAATAGGGGAGGGGAGACGATGAGGACATCGGGGTTGACGGAGTCGCCGTTGTTGGGCTCTGATACCAAATTTGACGCGACGGCGTCGGAGGAAGGATCGACGGCACTCCGGTGACGCGAACATGACGGGATAACCACTGCGTCGCACAGCTCGGCCTCACACCGGACGGTCTCACACCGAGCGACACTCAAATCTCACAAAAGGAGAAAGGAGGGAAGGGAGGAACAAAAGGGGCCAAAGCACGTACGTGGGTTTCAAAGCTTTCATTCATTCGTATGTAAACCTTACATCTTAGCCCCCTTTATATAGGAAAAGGCTATAACATTCGTACCCTTAAACTTCACCTAATTGTATTTATGTCATAGCCTAATAAAACAAAACTCAACAACCATCCTTTGACTTTGAGACAATAAAATAAAATAGTTGGACTTTGGTGGTTTAATAATAGTACAATACCACAATAAAAATAAAATACACACAAACACACAAATACGTAGAAATACGTACTCAGGACGCCGAGTCTTCAAATGAATCTCTGAGCCAGAAGCTCGGTGCAGTCGGGGCGGTGCGGAGTGGGTCCGGTAGTGGGTCCGGTGTCCCCACCAGCGGTGACGCACACTCGTCTTTCACGGAAGGCCGAGATAGGTCGACTTGGCACGCGGGAATTCCGGGGGTATTTACAAGAAGGTGAAAAGAACGATAGGAACGCACAAGAAAGAATGACGTATGGTTAATCGTTTTGAAGAATTGAGACAGGGATGGCTGGATGGAATGCGGGCGTGCTAGTCGATTTCTCGACGATCACCTGCGGAACCAAGTGTTTGACTGGGGATGTGCCGCCAGGGCACGGCACGTGGGCAGGGAATGTCGTGCGCCACCGATCGCAAGCAATTAGTGTTTGATTGGGGAGGTTCCGCTGGTACGACTGTAGACGATTATGGGGGCTCGTGTACTGGACGTCTTCCCCACCGATCGCAAGCAATTAATGTTTATTTTACATCGGGCGGAGCCCGAATACCTTTGTTTCTACTACCGAAGAGGAGAGTCAAGGACCTTGGGTGCCGCAACGTTGGGAGGGCTCAGTCCATGCAATAGTGACAGGGCAACAACACAACAGGGATAACTGGGGGTAGAGAGCCTGGTTCCAGTGTGGACACTAGAAAGGGTATGCACCCTGGGTTTATGGGAAGGAGGTATTGGCTCGGACGGCGGAGCAGCGGACACTGGCTCGACAGGGAGCAGGCACGTTCTGGCTCGGGCGCGGAGCTATCCGGCTAGAGGAGTTAGGACCGAACTAGGAGACAGATGGCAGTCTACTGGGCAGCTTCGAGACTGATAGCTAGCAAGGATGGGGATCCATTCCCTGACTGGATTACATAAGTATATGCCATGAAAGGCATTTATATGGGGGCGTGAAAGCCCGATTACATATGGGTGCAAGCCACGGGACAATTCCGTCATTTGTGACGGTCCCCGGGTTATTGTGTTATTGTGCGGGTGTTTTCGCATTTGTACATGGTGTCCGTCAAAGGACTTGTGACTCGGCAGGATGCCGCCCTAGGGGCGTCACAATGTATTCCCGATATGAGAGTGTCGAGATCGGGGAAGTTGGGGTGCCGTGGGCACCGCCATGCTGGAGCAGTTGGGTGCCGCCAAGGTCGCGGCGACCGAATGGCGCGGGCACCACTTGTGACTGGAGCGATCGGGCACTGTTGAGACAGGGGCGGCCGAGCGCTATTGCGACTGGAGTGGCTGAGCAGCGTGAGTATCGCTCTGACTGGAGCAACCAAAATCCGTTGAGCTTGGAATTTTCGGGTGCCGTGGGCACCGTTATGACTGGAGCCGTTGAGGCCGTAGGCATCGCTTTGACTGGAGTAGTTGGGTGCCGTTGGCACGGTAATGACTTGGAGCAATCGGGTGCCCTAAGCACCGTTGTGATTGGGGCGACCAGGCGCCGTTGAACCTAGGAGAGTTGGGTACCCTGGATATTGTCGCTAGAACGATCAGGTGCCATGAACACCGCTGAGATTGGAGAGCCTGAGCACCGTTGGAGCTGAAGTTGCCGAGCGTCGCGGGGACTGGGCAGTCGAGTGCCTTGGGCACTATTGTAGCTGGACACTCGGGTGCCGTAGGCACCGTAGTGACCGGAGTAGCTGGGCAGTCGGGTGCCACGGGGCACCATTGAGACCGGAGTGGCTGGGCAGTCGGGTGTCGGGGGGGCACCGTTGTGACTGGAGTAGCTGAGGGAACTAGGTGCCGAGAGACCCTGATGGTTAGGCGCAACTGAGACGGGCAATCGGGTGCCGGGGCTACCGTTGTGGCTGGAGTAGCTGAGGAATTGGGCGCCGGGAGACCTTGATGGTTAGGCGCAGCAGGGACTAGCAATCGGGTACTGGGGGTACCGTTGTGGCTGGAGTAGCTGAAGAATTGGGCGCCGGGAGACCCTGATGGTTAGGCGCAGTTGAGACTGGCAATCGGGTGCCGGGGGCACCGTTGTGGCTGGAGTAGCTGGGCAATCGGGTGCCGTTGGCACTGATGTGACTGGAGTGGTAGAGCGGTTGGATGCTGTGGGCCCCGATGTGACTGTAGTAGCTGGGCAGTCGGGTGCCGGGGGCACTGTTGTGACTAAAGTTGTCGAGCGCTGTTAGGGCTAGAGTAGCTCGGCGCCGTTTGGACTCGGCAGTCGGGTACTAGGGGACCGTTGCGACTCGAGTGGTTGAGCACCATGAGACCCTGGCAGTCGGGCGTGTCTGAGACTGGCAGTCGGGTGCCGAGGGCACCGTTGTGACTAAAGTGGCTTAGTGATCGCGTGCCGTGAGACCCTGGCAGTTTGGCGCAGTTGAGACTGGCAGTCGGGTGCCGGGGGCACCGTTGCGACAGAAGGAGATGAACACCGTGAGACCTCGATGGTTGTGCTCAGGGCGCGTTCACAGAGGCAGGGGCTTGACACTTCATCTTGCATCAAGACTCGTGAAGTATGCCCATTGTTCGGGTAACCGCATTAAGGGCACTCTAATTGAGGTGACACCTGGGTGGCGCACGATCATCAAGGCAAGGAATCGGGTAGGGTGCTTTCATCAGGCAACATCCGACGGTGCACGATTATCAAGATAGGAACTTGGTCGGGTGCTTTATCAAGAAACATCCGGGGCTATGCACGATTATCGAGACAGGGCCGAGCAGGGTGCCTTCATCAAGCAACATATGGGCAACATGCGACATCCAGATACGGTGCGTTCATCAAAGCAGGGGCCGGCTTTGAGGAGGTTTGTGTTTTGGCTAGACGCCGTATGAGGGACAATCATGCGACATGACCTCGGCGTGAGTCTAGCGAACATAAAACCAGCCAACCAAGTCCTTTACGTGCCGTTTGTAGTCTCAGGGGTGAGCTCCATGCATGTTATTGTCTTTGGCCACGCAATGGGGGGTTTTATAGGGGAAGTTGAACGGTCAGGGGGGGTTTACGCGGATCGGGATGGGGGGTGCAATCTTGTCCGCGTAAACCCCATGAAAATGTATTATTATTATTATTTTTTGTTTCTGAGTGGGGGAGGGGGGTTTACGTGGACCAGGCTGAGGGGGTCAATGCGGACTGGGTTGGGCTGGGTTTTTAAAAAAAAAAACTTTTTTTTTGTTTCAGGGGGGGTTAATGCGGACTGGGATGGGGGTTATTTCCCCAAGGTAAAAAAGTTTTTTTTTTATTTTGACGGGGGTTTACGCGGACCAAGCTAAGGGGGTCAGCCTGGTCTGCGTAAACCCCCCCCCCCCTCGGGGGTTTATGCGGGGTGGACCGGGGGTTTTTTCCTTGGAGAGAGAAATGCATTTTTTTGTTTTTTTATTTTTGTTGTTTTTTCTGGAAGGTGCGGTCACTTTAACACCTGTCCGCAGGCAGGCGGGTCGTAACCTGCGCGCGCCGGCGAGAATGGGCGTGTGAGACACGGAATATATTTTCCACGTAGGAAAAGTAGACAATAAAAATGTCCTTTTTTAAAAGAGACATTCCTCTACATAGAGAGGGTTATTCCGTGTGTGCGCATAGTATCAGACGATTTAGGTTCGAGTGCTGGACCTCTCCCCACTGACCGTAGTCAGTGTTGATTTGAATCGGCCTAACGTCCGAACACCCTTGTTTAACTGTCAAAGAAATCTCAAAATCTTCTCCTTAGGTTCTGACGTGGAGGGCAGACTCACACGAGAGACTCTCCGTAACCACTCATTTACCACCAACATTTGACAAGATTAGGGCCAAGTCTGAGCAAAACCCCAAGATTTAGGAGTATGAGTGCAAAGATGCAAAAGCCATAGGCATTTTTGAAGTAGAGGGAGGTTTTTAGGACCCCGAGGATATTTTGGTAATTTTACCAACCTAGGGGTATTTTGGTAATTCTCCCAGGTCAGGGGGATTTCTGAAATTTCTGGGCTGGAATGGAAGTTGGATCGGTTTCCTGACTTCTCAAGGCACTGAGGCTCTTTCTGGAGGGTTTCAGGGGCTGCCAGGCCGTTTTTAAGTCACATGGGTATTTTGGTAATTTTACCATGCCCTACATAGAGATATTTTAGTAATTTTTGAAGTGGAGGGAGGTTTTCAGGACCCCGAGGGTATTTTGGTAATTTTACCAACCTAGGTGTATTTTGGTAATTCTCCTAGGCCAGGGGGATTTCTGAAATTTCTGGGCTGGAATGGAAGTTTGACCGGTTTCCTGACTTCTCAAGGCACTGAGGCTCTTTCTGGAGGGTTTCAGGGGCTGCCAGGCCGTTTTTAAGTCACATGGGTATTTTGGTAATTTTACCATGCCCTACGTAGACCTAGGGTTGGGGAACATCTGAGTGTCGGACTTAGCTGACCATACTTCCGGACCAAAAGAATGACAAGGGGCTTTGTAGAAGACACATAAATGTCAATTTGGTCGAAGGAGGGGTATATATGCAATTTTGTGAAAGCCGGGGGTTTTCTTATAATTTTCCCCCGAGGACATACATAAAACATGTTGAGTGCTTTTATAGTCCGAATGAGTACAAGGGTTGTCGGCGAGTTGTCGACTGTATAAAAGTGCGCACCAACGCCGGAAGTAGGGGCGTAGCCCCAATTACAAAAGTTGCAGGGTAAAACTGCAAATAACAAGACGTTTTTGTTTCTCGGGCCCCGGAGTAGACATTTTTGTAATTCCCCCGTTATACGGGCGGAACTACGTAATTTAGTCGTCCCGGAACCTAGAAACTTACAACATGGCCCACTGAGGGGCATAATGACAAAAATACCCTCATAGGGACCTATACACAAGACCCGGGGACTTACCCCTCCCGGGCCAGAACAAACGAACAAACGAACACTGGATGCTCCAAGTGTAGGAAATGCTCCGTAGGTTGTAGCTTGTGTCTTCCTGTCTTTTTTGGACCCTTAGGGGTTTATTTATAGAAGTAGGAACCTCCCCGGGGTCGTCCAGACCCGTACGGGTTAAACGGGAGGAAAATGACCCCGGGGAGGTCATTTTTTCAAAATATTTTTTTTTAATCGCGCGGGAGAAAGGACCTCCCCGGGGTGGGAGATCCCCGGGACCCACCCGGGGTCGCACGACCCCGGGGGAACCTCCCCGTGGTCGCACGACTCCCGGGGGACCCGCCCGGGGTCGCGCGCCCCAGGAGGGAACCTGCCCGGGGTTGCGGGCCCCGGGCGGGACATGCTCGGGGTCGCGCGACCCCGGGCAGGTCCGCCCGCCCAAGGGCGGCCCCGCGCGGGCTTGCCCGCCTCCGGGCAGACCCGCCCGGGTGAGGGCGACCCCTTACGGGTCCCCCCGGCCCCGGACGGGTCTCCTCCACGTCGTGTTTCAATAAAAGGAGGTCTTGGGGGCTTTGAAGCCTCGTTTTCTCGCCGTGCCTCGTGGAGAAGAGCGAGAGGAAGCGCCTCCTTGTTCGTTTGTTGTCTTCCTCGTGCCGTATGCCGCGGAGGGGAGACTTGGTATTGTCCGTGCCCCATGATACACGTGCGAGAGACTTTGTTCTTGGTGCGTAGACCTCCTTTTGTGTCTCCTTTATTTTTGTAGTTGCTTCCTTTGCCCGTAGTCACACGTTCAAAGGAGGGAGACTTCATCCGCTAGGGATTTTTTCAGAACCACGCGATCCTAACAATCGTGTGGATTTGATCCGGGTCTCGACCACCCCGTTTTGCTGTGAGAGGTCTGTAATTGCAGCAATAAGTAGGCTATGAAGTCTTAAATGTATGGAGGTACTCCACGAGGGAGGCGATACGCCCCATGTTAAAATCCGTGTGTGGAGATATTCCATGAAGAGACGATACGCCAGATGTTTGTAGACCTCGACCAATGCGGGGTTAACATGGCAGCCATGCCAATTTTGATTGGAATAAATACCGGGTGTGTTGAGCTATGGTTTTGATAATAACTAAACTTCATGTGTGATGATATGGTTTTGATGATTGTTGAAGATATGGTCTATGGCTTTGATACTAACTATACTTCATGTGTGGTTAAGTGAATGATGATAACTAAACTAAATGGTTGATTATTCCTGTCGATTGGTTGAATATGATTGAGTTGAACATGTGCTTTGAATGCTTCCTATGCATACTCTACATGGAGCTTGGTTACATGATGCATTCATATTGGACAGATGCATATCTATTGATCTTGACATTTAGTCAATCATATTTTCAAAGTGTTCACTTGTTTATGTGCATGGCTAAATTGTTCTCGTACTTTGCTCACTTGCATTGAAATATGGTTTTGACCCTTGGTTGAAATGACTCGCCATCGTGCGCCCTCGCAACGCGGATCGACCTGCGCGGTCAGGTTGCGGGGGTCAAGGGGGTAGCGCCCCTTGCGGGGGTTTCCGGGGGCGGAGCCCCTGGAACAAAATTTGATTATTGAGTTCAAATTGCAAGGCTACATCTAACTCAGATTTTGTACTTTTACAGGACAAGGAATGTGCCTCAATGTTTGAGAACTTCAAGGACGTTTGGTGAGATCAATCCTAACTCATAAGCTCTTGATCATTTGATTATCAAGGTTGAAATTCATGTTTTGATTCGAAAGGGTAAATTAGTTTGGCCTTGATCTAGATCTATTTAAGTTGGGTTTTACTCATTCATGCTTAAGGAACAATCCTCTTTTTTTTGTAATGAACCCTTTGGTGAACCCCCCACATGTGTTCCTTGGACTTAGCTTATTTTTAACCTTCTTTTTTGAAGTTCAGGAACAAGGGTCGACCCCTGGGTCTCCATTCCTTCAACCAGATCGGGTTATACAACCCCAGTGCGAGGGTCGACCCTTTGGGTCGACCCCTGTGGGTCATTTATTCAAACCCGCACGGGTATCTGAAAGGGTCGACCCATATGCGCAGAACTTCAAAAACACCCGTGCGGGTGTTCTCGAGGGGTCGACCCATCGCTTTTGGCCACTTTAACCCTCTCACGAGGGTCGACCCCAAGGGTCGACCCTTTCCGGTCTGGGGCGGCGCCGTCAAATACGACCTTCGTGTATGCGCGCCAAAAGTCTTCCAACTCCAGTCCAAATGCCCTAAATCGCTCCACGATGTGTGGATCTTGTCCCCAACCTGTCTCTTGACCATCCTAAACACATAAATACATCTTATTGGGTTGTAAACCCTAAGTTTTTTTTTTAATGAAACCAACCAACAGTTAATACACCGGTCGAATGCACCCCACCCTCAAAGAGGGGGAATGGACTCATTCCTCCAGGTATTAGCTGAGGTTTTTTGTTTTATTAATGGTAAGGCAGATTACAGCAGCAAGGGCTAACCCCAACTTCCTAGAGGGCTTCTAAGTCCCTCTAAGTAAAGAGAAACCAAAGGGAATTACAGCAGGTGAGGAAAAGGCCAAAGCCCCGAGACCACAGGAACATCCCTGATTAACAAAGAATACAATGGAGATCAAGGTGAAGAAAAAATCAGAAGACTCTAATGCCGGGGATCCCTGCTGCATCCATCCTCAATTCACCCTTTGTCAGCCTTGGCAGGTCCCTTACAGAAGTAAAAATTTTGTTTTCAGAGATGTTGCATGCAAAAGAAGCTAAGGAATCGACTACCCGATTGCCTTCCTGAAAAGTATGCTGTAAACCGCAACCATAATCTTGGATAAGAGAAAGGATTTGCCTCCACCATGGAAGTATCATCCAACTAGGGGAAATACCCTGAACGAGGGCATCAACAAGGATTCTGCAGTCTGAGTATATCGCTGCCAACCCAAGGCCAATATGCTTAGCCAACATTAGTCCATCATGTAGAGCGCGAGCTTCTGCAAGTAGACTGTAACCAGTGCCATAGTGGAAAGCAAATCCTATAATCCATTTGCCATTTTGGTTTCTGATACAGCCACCACCACCACACTGACCTGGATTCCCTTTGGAGGCTCCATCTACATGAAGAGTGAAATTCCAAGGAGCTAGTCTACAGAAAACTGGAATGGGCTGCTTTAGTTCCACCCGGGGAAAGAGCTGAAACAAAGCCAAGCTGCTACGCTGAGCAGGGGATAGAGGCTTATCAAACCTCTTCTTCTCCAGAGAATGAGCAATTAAAGATAGAATATTCCTTTTAATTGAGTCTAGTCTAATTGCCATGCCTTCAAACCTAGAGGCACACATGTGCTTCCAAATCTCCCATAACATCAAGATGACTGCATATGTACCAACAAAGCTAAAAGCTGAATTGAGATTGGAAGAATTTAAGAGATTCCAGCACCTCATTATAATTTGATCATTAAGAACTACCTCATTGTTAAGGAGGGGCAACACCCAGGCCCAGAGATCTGTTGCTAACTCACCTGAAATGAAAAGATGGTTAAGGTCTTCCTGACTACAAGAGCTGCAGCAGTTGCATTTTGACACCATTGGAACTCCACAGTCTACCACTCTACTATCCACAGGAACTGCCCGGTGAATTAACTTCCAAACAAAGAGGGTGGCTCTAGGTGAAAAAACTGGGTGCCAGAGCTTAGCCCATGCTGGTTTGGATAGGCCTTTAGTGCGAACAATATTACAGACAGATTTCACAGAGAAGGAGCCTTTAGATGTACCTGTCCACACACATCAATCTTTTCTGTTGCTAAGATTAATTCTTGGAATATGGAAATCATTTCTAATAAAATCCTTAGCAGCATGCTGATTTACATTTAAGACTTCACTAACTGATGCCAAAGGAAGACCTGATAACCCACTGCTACCACCAGTAATAGAAATACTAATAGCAGGGCCAGAACCAGTCCAATTGTCCCTCAGAAAATCTGCATCTGTCCCATCACCAACAATCCATCTGCTGTTGGAGAGAATAATCTCTTTAGCTTTCTTAAAACAGCCAGGGGCATGCCTGCTGGAAATGGCTTATAACAGTCAGCAAAATGGACTTTGATGAATCTGCACCTGGCATATGAAGACCAAAGAGAAGTTCCATGAAGGATATCCCACAAAGATTTAGTAGCCATGGCTATTTGAATCCACTGTAAATCACGAACACCCAGTCCTCCTTCTTGCTTGGGTTTTTGAATAACAGACCAGGCAATCCAATGCCTATTTTTAGTATCCTTTCCTCCGTGCCAAAAGAAATTGGCACAAAGCTTATTAATGAAGTTTGTGACCTTTTTTGGAATAAAGCAGACCGAAGCCAAATAGATTGGCAGACTGTATAAGACTGAGTTTATGAGAACCACTCTGCCAGCTTGAGAAAGAAGCTTTGATTGCCAGCCCTCCAATTTCTGCTGAACTCTGTCAATTAGAAAAGAGAAGTCCGAGCAAAGGTATCTACCCTTTTTGACTGGAACCCCAAGATATATAATACTAGAAGAATGAAATTTATTTCCAGTGATACCTCGAATAGTCTGCCTTAAGGAAATTGGAGCTTTGTCAGCAAGAATAAAACTGCTCTTTGAAGTATTAACTTTCTGACCTGAGCAGGCTTCATAGCTTTTGATAAATTTTAGGAACAGCTCAACATTCTGCTTGCTGGCATTCAAGAAAACCAACGTATCATCCGCATAAAGGAGATGAGAAACCTGCAGGGACTGTCTAGGGCCTTTATAGCCTTTTAATTTCCCAGATTGGAATAGGGCAGAGAGGCCTCTACTAAGTACCTCCGAAGCAATTACAAACAAATATGGGGCAATTGGATCCCCTGGCTTGATTCCCCTGCTAGATTTGAAGAAACCAGAGATGGAACCATTGAAATTAACAGAAAACCAACAGTTGAATAAAAGCATACCAATGTAGGAGGTAAATTTGGTGCTGAAACCAAATTTCCTAAGGACTGCCAAGATAAAATCCCATTCCATCCTGTCGTATGCTTTGGCCATATCTATCTTGAAGATAGCATTATGCCCTCTTACCTTCTTATTTATGTCCACCATAAGTTGACGAGCTAAGGCCACATTATCAAGGATGAATCTACCCTTCACAAAAGCCCCCTGTTCAATGGAGATCAAACTGGGGAGCAAAGGAGCCAACCTGTCAGCCAGAATTTTCGAGACAATTTTATATGAAAAAATGCACAAGCTTATCGGTCTGAAATCATTGAAAGACCGAGGCTCATGAACTTTAGGGACAAGAGTTATTAAAGAAGATGTAATACCCCTGGGGAGGGGAAACCCTTTAAAGAAGGCCTGAACAGCTTCAATGACATCTGAACCAACAATGTCCCATATGACAGTATAAAACCCACCTGAGAACCCATCAGGGCCTGGGGAGCTAGAGCCCTTTAGACTCCAAACAGCATCTTGGATCTCCTGAGCTTCTGGGATAGCACACAACTTAGAATTTTGAGAATCATCAATGATCTGAGGGATACAATCCAGCATAGTAGGCTCCACATAATGTTCCTCTGAGGAGAAAAGCGTTTGATAATAAGATTCTGCATGAGTCTTGAGAGAATTTTGATCTTCACACCACTCTTCAGCATTATTCACTTTCAACCTCTTAATAAAATTCCTCCTTCTGTTTTGTTGAGCAACAGCATGGTAATAGGAAGTATTCCTGTCTCCATTATCAATCCATTCCATCCGGGATTTTTGATTCCAGAACAATTCTTCTCTGAATAGAACTTGACGAAGACTGGCATTAGCAACATTAAGGCTTTCTTTATTCTGAGGAGAGGGATCTGAGTCATAAACAGACTGTTTTAGTTCCACCTCAGCTTCTGCCTGACTTTTACATTAAAAAATATTACCAAATACTTCTTTATTCCATGTACCAAGAGATTTCTTGACAGCCTTCAGCTTTACCCAAAGCCTAATCAGAGCATTGGGATGAGAGGAAAGGGGTTGATGCCAGACATCTGAAATCAGCTGAGTAAAAGACGGGTGAGTACTCCACATTTTCTGGAAAATAAAACGACCAGGGCTGGATAAAGCTTCCTCAACTGACAGAAGAAGCGGAGAATGGTCCGATGGACCTCTTAGCAGATGTTTCACATGAAGTTGGGGTATAGCAGACAGGCAATGGCTGTTAACAAGAACTCTGTCCAATCTGGCCCGAATGTTTGCCAGACCTGATCTATTGTTGGTCCATGTCGTAGAAGGCCCAGAGAAACCAATATCGAACAAGCCAGCAGAACAGATGAAGGCATTGAAATCAGTCATCGGGGCCAAAGCAGGGAGAGCACCACCAAGTTTCTCTGAGGGCCTTAAAACACAGTTAAAGTCTCCCCCCACTAACCAGGGGATGGCGGCGTTATCAGCAAAAGAAACAAGGTCGCTGAAGAGAGTCTGCCTTAAATGAGGATCATTAGATGCATATACAAAGGAAAGGTATATACAAAATGAGTTAGCTTCCTTGAGACCTAGGGTAATGTGTTGAGGCGAGGACACAATGACCTCCAGATTAAGGCTTTCATGTCAGAAAATCCATATCTTCGAATCAGCAAGATTATTACCTACATACCTTCCAAGCTTGAGAAATCTACCCAGCGAGGAGGCTTTAATGAATTTTAACTTCGGTTCACTAATGGCCACCAATTGAATCTTATTTGAATTCTGAATATGTTTGAGATGTCTGCGGGAGCCAGCATTACCAACCCCCCGTATATTCCAAATCAAAATCTGCTTAATCAGGGAGGAATCCATTTAATTTCTTCCAATGATCTGATTCTAGACCTGGTGATCCTCCCACCATTCCTTTGCTGGATGCCTAGACCGCCTTCCTTGTCTTCTACTACCATTTGCATCAATTCATTGTCCTATTTAGCATTCATAGCAATTTCCACACATGTCGACTGAATACCTTGTGGCCCCGCGCTCATTAACGCCGAGGAACTGGGAGCAGTTTCTTCCCGAGAAGAGGCTCCAGCCACTGAGATAGGTGCACCATTAGCAGAGACTTCAACATCCAGGGGATCCTTGATTAAAGCCACTTGGCCATGTACTTCTGAACTGTCATCATTTCCACAGAAGGAAGAAGAAATTTCTTTTGTCGGAATAGAAGAATTTACATGTTGCTGCTCTAGAACTTCCGACGTATGTTGCAGAACCTCAAAATTATTTCCCAAAGGAACATTTCGACAAGCAGCCTGGGGGCCATGCAGTCGAGGACGGAAAACCTGACTCGTTTTCCTAAACTCAGGTTCCATTCTCTGTAGAGTTCTAGCTATCCTACCCTTCTTTTTCTTACAGCTTTCCTCCGGGTGACCAAGCTTGTGGCAGAAGGAACAAAGAATAGGAACCCGATTATAATTGACGGCCTGCCAGTAGCCCGAGCCATCAAAATCAATCCAAATGCGTTCTCTACGTGGAGAGGAGAGATTCATCTCAACGCAGACCAACGCCTCCGAAGTATCCGACATAGCCAGAGTTCTATCATGTATACGAAGGACAACTCCAAAGTTTTCAGCAATCGAGCGCAAGCAATCCTCATGATATAAATTGGCATGAAGGCCGGGGAAACCGATCCAGACTGGCACTGTGGGAGGATCCGATTCAAAATTGAAATCAGGAGTCCATCGGAAAAACCGAAATAGAAATCCCTTTATATACAAATGTTTGAGTATCAGAAGCTTCATAAAATCAGCTTCGTAATCAAAACGAAACAGTAGATGGCGCGGAGTGAGCTTGCTAATGACAAAATCCGCAGAGAATGCTAATCGCTGCATCAAGCAGCTCTTGATCTCAGAGAAGACTGGACGACCGTATGCACATTTTGCAACCACAGAGAAAGAAAGCAACTGCAGAGAAGCTTGGATTTCAGCCTTTGAGAAGAAAACCGCAGGTTCACCAAGGTCTGTAAACGCGGGATCCTTCAGCGGAATAGGGATCTTCGGCTAGACTTTAGACATCATAAGAGCCTGTGCGAAAGTTCGCCGATGAGCCTCTTGTACAGAGGAAGAAGCTTCCCCCGATCCCATCTGTGGAAGAACAGTCCCCTCCACGCCGGCCATTGCCGGCCGGAGAGACGAACCAGGCGAGTCCAATGAAGATCGCAGAGCTTCTCTCTCTAAACGGGAAGGAGAGAGAGTGGATCGTGATCTCTCTCTAAACCCTAAGTAGAAACTAAGTGAGATCTGAAAATCAATTTTCTTCTAACCCTTGTGTGTGTAGTTCGCAGGTAGCAGCTCCAGGACTTCTTCCACCCTGTTTGAGCGTGAATGTGAAGGGAAGAAGCAGCATACAAGTCTCCAATCGATCCCCAATTGGAAGCTGCGTGGAGAATCAAGCCATCACGTTATTTGAGCAAAGATCGTTTATCTATCTCCAAGGTGATTCAAGGAAGATCTAAAGTCAACCTCCTCCCAAGAAGAGAAAGCCAAGCAAACTAGAAAGAAGAAGAGCCAAGCAAGCACAGACAGAAGCTCCGATTAAGTGAAGATTGAAGCTACGTTCTAAATCAGCAGCATACATTCAAAGAGAAGCCAAATCAGGGGATTTCTAAACTAAGCCTCACTGTCATCATGCTTTGAGTGTCATATTTGTATTTCTCATAAACTCTAAGCATTTGTGTGTGTGGATCGTCTGGATCCGTGGTCGTGTGTGTGTGTCACGTCTGATTCATGTGTGGGTGCGTGGATCTTACTAGATCTATGTGTGTGTGTGTGTCTCGTCGTTCTTTGTGTGTGGATTGCTGCACTTGTGGCAGCGCGTGTGTGTGTTGGTGGATCCAGTTGTCGGATCGTGTTGGAGACATCGTCTCCGTGTGTGTATTGGGGCGCGTCCCCGTGTGTGTGTGCAGGCGTCGTCCTGCGTGTGTGGTTGGAGCGTCGTCTCCGTTTGGAGATTTGTCCCCGAGTGAAGCCTCACCTAGTTTGGTGAGGGGTGGACGTAGGGAGCCCGTCGTGGTCCCGAACCACCTTAAAATCCCTGTGCATTGTGATTTGCCCTGTGCATTGGCTTGGTTTGATTGTTTAATCCATTTATATAATCGTGTGGGAACGGTGAGATTGAGAGAATCAGTTTCATTGCTTAGTTAACTTCCTTTTTTTTTTTTTTGCCCAAAAAATTGTCACATTTCATTCAAAGTCTTTGATCAACAATAGCCTCTACATAACCCCACCCGTCCTCATCATCAGGTCCAATCCAAAAACCGGATATTACCGTACGAATACTGCCCACTACAGCCATATACCTCTCGGTTTCAGCATCCAGATGGCCACGATGCATCAGCACATTACTTCGACATCCAGCATCTGTAGAGAATTTAAACCCAGAACAGCCATTTAGCCTGAGGCTTCTTATTGCTGCTGGAGATGCCTGGCTCAAAGTTAAACCCAGAATCTGCCTCCTGGGCCACATTAAAAGACGTTTCCTGCTGGGTCGAGCTGGTGGCTGGTGGGCATGGCGGGGAGGAACTGAGACGAGGATGGAGGCAGTGCAGACCGACGCACAGGGCAACATCCTCTTCCCCTGGTCTCCACCAAGCAGGGATTTTTCCGGGATTCCCTGCTTCCTTCCACAGCCACCCTTGCAACCCAGTAATCATTACCTCGGCCAGCAGGTGGGGATAGAAGAAGAGGGCTCAGGACGGGGAGCACCGTACAAGAACCGACCAGAGGCAGAGGGGCGCCGCGAAGGGCAAGCTCAGCGCAGTGTCCCATTGGATGCTTAGTTAACTTCCTCAATCTTGTTGAAAGGTGTTAATTCCACTACGCAACATTTGTCTTGCCAACTAGTGAAAGGGGTAGTGTATAGTGTATTCAAATGTGTAGTTGAACATATTTCGACCTCTTGGTTAGAGTGTTTATCACATATCTCGAAAAGGCCAAAAGTTTTGTTAAAGTTTGAAAACACCCAATTCACCCCCCTCTTGGGTGTCATTGATTACGGGACCTAACAGGGTGCAACAAATGTCCCCCACTGGACATCTGTCAACGCCGGAGGCAGGGGGGCGGGTGGCCCGTGTCTCCCATGAATTTTGCTTATCTCCGAGTTCCCTGACGGAATGAAGGGTCTTGTAGGACTGCTTAATAATTGTATTGCTGTCCTTTGACTGATTTAACTGTCGACTGAGTTTCGTTGCTGACCTTTGTCTTTCCGGTATTGGCTTTGCAGCTTTTGCAGACATGGCTCGCCCTAGCAGGAGCAGAGAGATGTCCCGGAGGTCCAGGGCCAGCGGTTCTGACGACCACTATTTGCGGAGGACGGATAGGCCTATGCCACCATTCTCTCCTCGCAGCATCACTTCAGAGAGTTTCGATGCAGTAGACCGCGGGTTTACTTGGATCGCGGCGGGCTCGACAAAAGAGACTACTATCTCTGAGGGCACTGTGGATGTCTCCCGGATCACGAGGAGGCAAGGAGGCTATTCTTATGATCGCTCGGGCGGTTATCCATCACATTTCCCACTGGATCGTCATCTCCTGCCTTTCATCCAGAGTTTTGTGCCACCCGGAGTAGAGGCCGACGATTCCCGACTGCCGGGAGAGAGGCGCCGTCTTGAGCGGGCCATATTGCTTGGTAGGGACAGCATGCATGGCACTTGCAGTTTCTCCTATCCAAGCTTCCCAGAGGGATTTCTGCGACAGGAGCAGTACCCTGACCAGAGGAGTCTGGGTTTCTTCAGGGAGTTTGACAGTTTCACCGTCCGAGCGGTGCCGTCTTCACCAGCCGTTTGGCATCTGGCCGGGCATCATAGGGTCTCGGACGTCTCCATCGACAGGATGTTTTTGACTCCCTCTGGCGCGGCTTTTGCTCATGATGATTATGACCATGATTGTTTACTGGCGCGGATTTTGGCACAAAAGGCCACCAGCTGGTATGGGAGGTGGTCCGTGACTCCTTCCCACTGCTACCGTCGTGGCGCCACAGAGTGGCTGTGGGGTGTGCTGACTGTTTACAGAGCAGTACTTGACAGGGCAGGTATACACCATGCAGTGACAGCAGCTTTGTACTCGTATCCTTGCCATGCAGGATTGATCCAGGCCTTAACTGAGAGATTCAATAGGCGCTGGAACACCTTTATGACCGCAGAGGAAGAGACTTCACTGGATATGTGGGCTTTCCATAGGATCTCCGGCCTTCCTGTCTGCGGACAGCTGTACGAGGAGTTGTCTCTGGACGACATGCATCTGAGTGCTTTAGACAGCTCAGGTCGATACTTGCTGCCCTACTGCTTCAGATACTTGATGAAGACTTGGAGAGATTTGGCCCTTGTGGGCAAGGAGAGAGCTGTACGGACACCGAGGGTGACCCTGAATGCTTGGGTCACACACTTCTACGGTGGTCCTTATTGCTTTTACGAGGAGTTTGCTTCCTCAGGTATGACTTGGGAGCAGTGCTGAGAGGTAGAGCTGCGATTTGCTTCACATCCTCGCCACCTGCCTGCCCCGACGCGGGGGTGGAACTCGAGGGATTTGCCGCTGTTGACATACCTGGCGGCTTAGTTGGCCTATTGGCTGGCCAGCTTTGTGATCCCTCATGGAGAGGAGGGAGTTCTACGGGCGGAGGTGATCTACCCGGCATGTTTGTTGGCTTGTGGACGCAGGGTTGCTATTGCTCCGGCCGCGCTGGCGAATATCTACCATTGCTTTGGAGCTCTGACTTCATATTCATCGCCCAGAGACAAGCACATCTTGATGCCTACCCATTATCTGAGTGCATGGGCCGGCTTGCTGTTGCCAGAGCTATCACAGATGACGCTGGTAGACAATCCAGTTGCACCACTGGTTTTTGCTTTTGCGGGTCACCCGGGCCAAGATGCAGTTTTACAGCTTGCCAGCGCCAGCCGTGCTTTGTCTTTTCTCTATACTAGGAGGGATGAGAGTCTGGAGTTTGATCACAGCTCTCGCTCGTACCGTCCCTACTCGGAGCGGCAGGGTGACATTGTTGTCTGCAGGTTGTCTTCTTGGGCCCTGCCTTCCCTCCATGCACTGGCCGATTGGGTTGTATGTATACGGCCCGGAGTTCTGGTCTATCGCTGTTCCAGCACAGCGGCTCTTGAGCCATACTATCCACACAGGTTTGCCAGGAACTTCGGGTATGATCAGGCCATACCCCCAAATGCAGATTTTCCCCTAACACTTCGGCAGTACCGACAGAGGGACATACACCTGGTAGCAGCTTCATGGCATAGCTTCCTCTTCCGTGGTGTGAAAGAGGATTACTCTGTTCCCGAGCAGACACGCAGAGGTTTCTTTGATATATACTATGCGCGCTGGTGGTTTAAAGTCAGCAACATCTTCAGGCAGCGAGCTGACACCATCCGAGCTGCTGAGGAGCAACGCTTGAGGAAAGAAGACCTGCCTCTTTTGTCACTAGCTCCTGAGTTCGTCAGATCTCATTTTTCTGGAGCTGCCAGGGCTATTCATGAGATAGAGACCCGCTGGAGGGAGCAGGGACTCCCCGTTCCCGTCGACAGGTGCCAGTACACTGGGGCTTTGAAGCCCTTGAGAAGTACACCCACCGCAGCTTGTACTTCCAGGTCTGCTCGCCGAGGAGTAGCCCCTGGGCCTTCAGCGCCCTATTCCTGGTGGGAGGATTTGAAGACCTTTTGCGGTCTAACGACCAAGGTCTAGCTATTTGAACCTGTTCCAGAGGGGGCGTTCGCAGGTAGTGCCTTTATTGACTGGAGGGCCTACATCATCAATGCCGTGGACTGCGCGGGCCCCATAGAATACATTTCAGACTTGGAGGTGGTTGCCACCTCCAATACCATCTTGGCAATTGTGAATAAGGTTGCTCGGGCTCTTGGCTTGAAATCCGAGCAGATTATTCTGAAACCTGAGAGGATTATCGGGGAACCAGGTATATGCTAAATTACTTAGCCCTGTCCCATCCTTTTTTTGTTTTGCCATTGAAGACACTGACTTCATGCAATCTTTTATCACTCGCAGAGCACACCAGTGGTTCAGAGGCTCATGCTCGTGAGAAGAGACCTCGAGGTGGAGACCGAGAGGGCGACTTGCGGACCACCTCCCGTCTGTGTTCTGAGGAGGCATCTCCTACCCCGGCAGAAGTTTCCAGTAAGGGTGAGGGAAATTTATTTCCAAATCAGCACTACAACCTGTCTATGTAATGTTGTAGCCTGACTGTTTTCCCTCCTTTTGTTTTTTTTTTTTGATGCAGCTCCTCCTGAGACTCGGGCTGCTGTAAGCTTTTCTCCCCGCCCCGAGAATGCATTCACAGAGGCGGGGTTAGAGGTGGACGAATCCGTTTTGATATTAGTGTGGACATTGAGGGGTTGGACCCTCTCGCCGATGAGTATACGTCTGTGGCCGACGACTCTCCCGCGCTTGATGTGGGAGGGACCACCATTATTCAGGAATCAGATAAATGCTTTCCCTGCATAACCCTTCTTCCACTCTCTTTCAAATAGAGGGAAATATGCGCTTTGGCTAATATAGCATTGCCTGTTACAGACTCCCAGGGCTCAGCCTACTCTCCTCGTCGGCGAAGAAGGGGGAAAGTCTCCTGGCAGCGAGGAGACTTCTTCGTCATCGGGTTCCTCCAGCGGGGGAAGCTCTGATACTTCATCGGGTACCGGGTCTTCCAGCACCTCCTCTAGCGGGGGCTCTTCTTCCTCTTCCTCAAGTTCTTCCGGGGAAGGAGAGATCAGGATGAGCCCAGGTAATTTAAGACCAGATTTTCTTCATGCATAGAGTTATGAAACTCTCCTGACCCTTTTTTTTTTGCTCATTATATAGCCGCACAGACGACCTCCTCCTTGGATGAGCTCTTTAGGCTCATGAAAACAGGGTCCTCCACTGACCTGCCAGCTTATGACGAGGATGCGAGGGCTCCGATCGCCAGGGTCGAAGTCTCTGATGGGGGAGCCGCCTCCCTAGCCATGGGGCTATCAGCAGGTACTGTCGATGCTGGGGAGTCTGGTGAAGTGCCGGCTTCAAGTATGCACAAAATATTTTGTACAGTCTCTCCGCCATGCCTTGCTGCATATTGACATTGTATAATGCCCCTGTTTTGAACAGCTGACGATCCTCCAGAGGAGAGGCGTTCCCACCAACCCACAAGGGTTGATATGACGGTAGGCTCGGACCCTCGGGCCAGACGCTCACAGAGGAGCCACACACTGAGGTCCAGGCCGCGGCCTCCATTGAGCCACTAGCTCCGGGTATGTTGTTGAACTAGGATCTTGCGCCATTCATTCAACAAGACTTCCTTCCTCGGTGATATTGATCACCATTTTATGTGCTGGTGTCCTCTTTCAGTTGTCTCTCCTTCTATGGAGCCCACGACAGGGGTCGACACAGCTACACCTGAGGAGGAGCTGCCGGTAGAGACTGGTATGTCTTTGTCACTATAAAGTGCACATTGTGATTATTGGTGTCGCGGGAATATTGAGACCTTCCATTCTTTGCTTTATTTGCAGAAAGGTCAGCTACACCTGTGTCGCCCACAGAAAAGGGATCGACGCTTGTGGATAGCTCTTCTATAGTCCTGGAGGAGGGGTCTTCTCTCGGGCCTAGCCCGGCGGGCGTAGCTGCCTCAGGTAAAAGCCATTGTGATTTGTAACTTTGGACTTTTGCCCTGGTGGCTTCACTATGGTGGTACACGCACATATTTTCCCCTTCTTTTTTTACTCAGGACCTGCAGGAGGAGCGGCTGTGGTGCCCGCAGACTTTCCTGTTCTTGGAGTGGAGTAGCTCGACACCCCTGCGCCTGGAGCAGCATTGGATGCCACCATGGCTGACCATCTCCTCCAGGGCCTTGATCACCTGGTTCAGGTCGACCCCTTGCCAACAGTGGAGGCTTTGAGGCGTAGCTTGGAGGCTTTCACCCAGGGTTATCACATGATGGGTCTCCCACAAGATATATGGGCCGCGAAGCTGGGAGCCATATGGAGTGAATTCGCCCGCCTTTATATAGCACAAGAGCAGAGGCAGAGAATTCGATTGATGATCCAGCAGGAGGAGCGGCTTAGCGAGCTGCGGGTGGCCCAAGTTGAGGCACGCCTTCAGGTTGAGAGGGGCGAGGAGTGTGGTCGGAGGATCTACCTTCGAGTTGAGGAGCTGCGGCGGGATCTTCGAGCTGCCGAGGTGAGCAGTTGAGCGCGCAGGCTGTGGTGGAGGCGTCCCGCCATCGGGTTGGAGAGCTCCAGGAGGAGGCTCTTGAGAGCGAGACTCGCCTTACTGACCTGAGGAAGAGCGAGTCTGATGTTTGATACCCTCTTATAGATATGGCCTTCGTGCCCCATTTTTTTTTTGAGTTACCCCCGAGGGCTTGTCTCGGGCTCCATGGATAGCATTAATGAATAGAGGACAGAATTCAACAGCTTTTTGATTCTATCCTTTTGCATGTATGTTTTTTTTTGTTTTTTTTTTATCACTTTACCAGCCCTTGTCCCTTTCGGATTTTCGCCAGGACTGGCCCCCTTTAGCTTTTTCCAGTGCGCCCTTGCGGGTTTTCACACTGAGGGGTACCCATTTTTGCCTAAGGCGCCCTTTCGGGTTTTCACCTTAGCCGGGTTAAAGCCTTTTTGCCCTTGATTGCTCCCCTAACAGAAACAACCAAGTACGTTGGGGCATCAATATTTTTAACCCCATTTTTTTTTTGAACCTATAATGTCAGAAGGCAAGGGGAAAGTGGCACTCCCATAGGGACGTGTGTGCCGCATAGGTGGGACAAATGGGTGGATTCGACTGCTCTAGTGGGACGTATGAATCAAATTCGAAAGCCGAAGGTTGAACGGGTTGGCAACCCGAAAGGGGTGTGCATGTGCCAAGCCCGGTTGGGACAGTAAAGGAGTAGGTTTAACAGTCCGAAAGGGACATGCAGATTAAACTTGGAAGCTGATAGGCAAGATGGGTTGGCAGTCCGAAGGGGGCATGCACAGGCCAAGCCCAGTAAGAGGAAAGAGTGGATTCGACAGTCCGGGTGGGACGTATGAATCAAATCCGTGAGCCGATAGGTAAATAGGGTTGACAGCCCGACAAGGGCATGCGGAGGCCAATCCCATGGGGACAAAGGAATAGACTTGGCGATCCCGGTGGGATATACGAGTCAAGTCGAAAGGCCAAGAGGCGGGATGGGTTGACAACCCGTGAGGGGCATACTGAGGCCAGATCTCCAAGAAGGAAAGGATGGATTTGGCAGCACTAGCGGGGCGTAAGAGTCAAACCCGAAAGCCGATAGGCGAGATGGGTTGGCAGCCCGAGAGGGCATGCTGAGGCCAGACCCGGTGAGACAAAGATAGGTTTGACAGCCCTAGTGGGACGTAAGAGTCAAACCCGGAAGCCGATAGGCGAGATGGGTTGGCAGCCCGAGGGGACATGCTGAGGCCAGACCCGGTGGGACATGTGCCTGAAGGCATGATGGGTTAGCAGCCCGAGAGGGCATGTCGACGCCAATTCCAAGAAAGCAAAATGAGCCGAAAGGCGAGGTAGGTTGGCAGCCCGAGAGAGCGTACTGAGACCAATCACTAGAAGGTGAAATAAATCGAAAGGCAGGATGGGTTGGCAGCCCGAGAGGGCTTGCTGAGGCCAATCCCAGAAGGTAAAATGAGCCGAAAGGTATGATGGGTTGGCATCCTGAGAGGGCATATTGAGACCAATCCCGCAAAGGTAAAATGAGGCGAAAGGCATGATGAGTTGGCAGCCCGAGAGAGCATATTGAGGCCAAACCCAGTAGGACAAAAGGGTAAGTGGGTTTAACTGCACTCGAAAGTCGATTGGCGAAATGGGTCGACAGCCCGAAAGGGGCATCCACAGGCCGAGCCCGATGGGACATATGAAGGACAGATTGGATAGCCCGGAGGGACACGAGGTCTGGACCTCGGGAGATCCAAGACATGGGTAATCCGAATGGGATAGAGTATGACAATGTCATAACGCCGGTGGGACTAGGTGTCGTAGGATGACATGTAAGGCGTAGCCATGGCATCAATATAATGTTTTGGCCATGATGGGGTGGAGTCGTTGACTTAGAGCCAACTATAGAATAAGCAGAGAGGATTTTTTTTTTCACCTTACCAACCTCACAGCCCTTTCGGGTTTTCGCCGAGGCTGGTCCCCTTTAGTTTTTTTCGGTGCGCCCTTTCGGGTTTTCACACCGAGCGGTTTCCCATTTTTGCCCGAGACGCCCTTTCGGGTTTTCACCTCGATCGGGTCTATGGCCTTTTTGCCCTCAGCCAACCGTTGAAGGATAGTAGCCGATATTACAAGGGCGTCGTCGTGCTGGGTGGATAGCCCTTCTAGATCTTGGTCGGAAAATACCACAGCCTGCTACCCACCCGTCGGCGGGGTTTTGGGGGGCTCGGAAGCCCGGCTCGCCCGCTCCGCATGACGCTTCCTTCCTCGGCTACTATCTCCTCCTGATGTCGCGCCGTCGGAGATGACATTAATGTGGACCCCGCGGGGCTGATTGTCAATTTCCTCCGGAATCCCACGATCCTCCTTCTGGTGCTCGGACACGTACCGAGATAAGTCTCCCTGGCGGACAAGACGCTCGATCTCGTCATTGAGTTGGTGACAATCAACGGTATGGTGTCCGTGGTCATTGTGGAATTGGCAATGTTTGCGGCGGTTGCGGCATTTGGCCTTCATAGGCTCGGGTTGGCGGAGAATACCCGAGTCCTTGATGTCTTCATGTATCTCATAGACGGGGGCAGTCAGAGGGGTATACCGCTCATACTTCCGGGGGGGTTCCCTTCGGTCCCCGTCTTGGTTCCTCCGCTTTCCCGGGCCCAAGCCTTGCTCGGAAGGTCGTTTCTTGTCCCCGTCCTTTCCCGAGCCCGATTGGATGCGGCAAGCGTTGAGGACTTCTTCGCATTCCGCGTGGCGCAGGGCCAGGGTTATTAGATCGGCGAGGGAGGTAGGAGGATGGAGGACCAACTCCCTTCGGAGGTTCTCGTCGCGGGTGCCTCCGGTCAGCGCGGTGATGGCTGAGGCAACGTCTAGGCGGGGGATGCGCAGGGCTTCCGATTTGAACCGGTTGATGTAAGCACGAAGTTTTTCCCCAGGTGCCTGTTTTAGCGCCAGCAATCCTGCTACTGACCTCGGAGGACCGCTGCCGGCGAAGCTTTCCTTAAATATTCGCCCGAACTGGCGAAAGTCGCGGATGCTATCGGGGGCGAGAGCTCGGAACCAGGCTTGGGCGCCCTGAACTAAAGTGGTCACGAATGCTCGGCACTTGACAGCGTCAGAGACCTCGTGCAGCGTCATCAGGGCGTCGAAACTGTCGTAGTGGTCGGCGGGATCTCCCTGGCCGTCATACGACTTGAAGGTCGGCAACAGGATTCTGGGGGAAATCTCAGCCTTCAAGATGTGATTGGAGAACGGGGATTGTTCCTCGTCCTCCTTAGTGGAGGTTTTATGCAAGGCGCGGAGGGCGTGCTCTTGCTTTGCGAAACGTCGCTCGAAGTCTCGCAGTTGGAGGGACAACTCCGGTTGTCGTTGGACCGAGGGACTGTGGGGGCGCCCTGGCGGGCTGCCACGTCTCCCTTCGGGGGCGTCATTTTTCGGGAACGGCTGACGCGTCTCGGTCCTTTCTCTCCTCGGGGTGGAGGAGGCTTCTTGCTCAGGCGGGGGGACGTGAGAGGGTCCTCCTGACCTGTTAGGTATAAGCCGTCGTCCCCGAAGAGTGAAGCGGCCTCCGGCGGTTTGTTGCGAAGCTTCTCCGCGAGGGGGGCTTTCCCGAGGGGGTCGTGATTTCTCTTCCCTGGCCGCCGGGTCCTTATTAATTCTACGAGGATGTCCAGTTTTGCATTGAGGGTTTGGAGAGTGTCAGGATTCCCATTTGGGGGTAGTCCCCCGTGGGTTGGAGGAGGCAGCTCGCCGGCGAGGTCGTTGTAGGGGTGAGCCTATACGGGGGGGGGGGGGGGGGGTTAGTCACAGGTTCCTCTCCCTTGCCTGCCACGGCCTTTCCCTTATCGCCGGTGGTCCTTCTGTCGGAACTTCTTCTCAGCATTATGGCTCTTTGTCCGCTTCCCACAGACGACACCAGATGAAGAGAGGTGATCTCGCGCCTGCCCTGAGGTAGAGGATCTCTGGTTGCGATCACCACGGTTGAATAATTGCAAGGAAGGAAGCAGGTCAGGGGTGCCCATAAGGGGAGTCCCTGGGGATAACCCTCTGATGTCATAGTCAGCAAATTTTGTAGAGCACAAATGGAGAGAAGGTGGCAGAAGAAGAAAGGGGCGCGAGATCTCTCTTCATCAAGAAGTATGGTGGCTCTTGCTCAGGATTATGCCTTACCTCTCCGGAGGGTCTCCATGGGATTTATATTGTAGCCCGTTGTGCGTTTGAGTCCCAGGAGTTGAGGGGATTATGGGGAGGTTACGTCCTTATAGCGGGCTCTTTATAGCCCAAGGACTCTTGCTCTCCCTTATCCTTTGGAGTTCCCCGTCTCCGCCGGGTACGTAACGGACACTTAGATGAGCTTCCAACGGTCGGCTCGAGCCTAAACTCTCGCTTGAGATATCATCCCGAGAGATAAGCACATAGCTCGGGCAGGTTGTTCTGGGTCCCTATAGGGGTTTTCCCGATTGATCCCTTGCTCGGGCTTCCGGACCCTAGGGCCGCCTAGGAAGCGTTGTTCCGAGTGACTGTTGGGCTTAAGGTAAGTGGGCCCCGACAGAGGCTGTCACTTTAAAGAGCTGGGCCTGGTTGGGTCACACTTGACCTAATTGGGCGGTGCTCATGGGCGGTATATTTTCCCCCTCTCCAGGGTTAAAAATATTGATACCCTGGCGGACTTAGTCACCCTTCCGCGGTTGGCTGAGGGCCATAGACCCGGTCGAGGTGAAAACCCGCAAGGGCACCTCGGGCAAAAATGGGCAACCCCTCGGTGTGAAAACCCGCAAGGGCGCACCGGAAAAAGCTAAAGGGGGCCAGCCTCGGTGAAAACCCGAAAGGGCGGTGAGGTTGGTAATGTGAAAAAAAAAAGAGAAAATCCTCTCTCTGCTTGTTCTATGGGTGGCTCTAAGTCAAGGACTCCACCCTATCACGGTCGAAACATCATATTGATTCCATGGCTACGCCTCACATGTCATTCTATGACACTTAGTCCCATCTAGGCATCCCGACACTGTCATACTCTGTCCCATCGGGATTACCCATGTTTTGCACTCCTCAGGTTTGGATCCCGTGTCTCTCCGGGCTATCCAATCTGTTCTTCTAGTCCCATCGGGTTCGGCCTGTGCATGCCCCTTTCGGGCTACCGACCCATTTCGCCTATCGGCTTCCGGGTTTAGCTCATATGTCTCCCTTAGACAGTTAAACCCATTTACCCTTTTGGCCCACTGGGTCTGGCCTCAGCATGCCCTCTCGGGCTGCCAACCCATCATGCCTTTTGGCTCACTTTACCTTTTAGGGATTGGCCTCAGTATGCTCTCTCGAGCTTCCAACCCATCATGCCTTTTGGCTTATTTTTTCTTCTGGGATCGGCCTTAGTACGCCCTCTCAAGCTGCCAACTCATCATGCCTTTCGGCTCTTTTTACCATCTAGGGATTGGCCTCAGTACGCCCTTGTTGACAGTAATTTTTGTCTACAAAAAAAATGAGAGGGGCAAAAAAGCATGTCCCGGGGTCAAACGACCCCTCCCCGGCGCAAGAGAGGGCCGCGGCCACCCACTGGGGTCGGCGGGGGTCGCACGACCCCGCTAGCTTCCCAACGGGGTCGCGCGACCCCGTTAGGGGGCCTCCGGGGGCCGCGCGACCCCGCCAGGAGCCTCCGGGGTCGCGCAACCCCCCTCTGTCTCTTCGGTTCCCGTGTTTCAAAAAAAAAAGAAGGAAAAAAAGGAGGAGAGGGATCATTTGACCCCCTGGTAGCCAGAGGGGTCAAAAGAGCTTTTTGCCTATCCAACGGGGTCATTTAATCCTTTTTGGCATCCGGAGGGGTCAAAATAGCTTTTTGCCACCCCACCTTGACAGAATCGGGGCAAATTCGCTCATTTGACCCCTATGGGCCCTCCCACCTTCTATAAATAGACCCCCAAGGGTCCAAGTGGAGAACAACAACAATGATCTACAACCTACAAAGCCACCAAGCATCAGGAGTTTGTTTTGTTTGTCTTGGCCTGTGAGGGGTAAGTCCCCGGGTCTTGTACTTATGCCCCTACGGGGTATTTTTGTAATTACGCCCCTCAGTGGGCCATGTTGGCAATTATGCCCCTCAGCGGGCCGTGTTTTGTAAGTCTTTACGTCTCGGGACGACTAAGTTATGTGGTTCTGTCCTTATAATGATGGAATTATAAAAATATCCTCCCTGGGACCGTAAGAGACAAAAGTCCTGTAATTTGCAGTTATACCTGCAATCTTTTGTAATTCCCGCGTTGGTGCAGATCTTTGTACAGTCGATAACTCGCCGACAACCCTTGTACCCATTTGGGCCATAAATGCAATGTATGACTTCATATGTCTTCTTTATGCATTGACCGGGAAAAATTACAAGAAAACCCCCGACTTGTCAAAACTGCATATATATCCCTCCTTGGGTAAGGTCGACAGATGTGTGCCTTCTATGAAGCCCCTTGTCACTCCTTCTGTTCGGAAGTGTTGTCAATTCAGTCCGACACCTGGGTACCACCTCAAACCTAGGTTTGCATAGGGTGTGGTAAAATTACCGAACTACCCTTTTTACCCAGAGATGGCCTCAGAGACCTTAAAATCCTCCAGAAATGGCCTCAATGCCTTGGGGAGTCAGGGATCCAGTCCTACTTCCATTCCACCCAGAAATTTCAGCAATGCCCCCGACCTGGGAAAATTACCAAAATACCCCTGGGTTGGTAAAATTACCAAAAGCCCTCGGAGTCCAGGAAATCTTCCTCTACTTCAAATATGTCTACGACTTCCGCATATTTGCGTTGTTATTCTTAAATCTTAGGGTTTGGCTCAGACCTAGCCCTAACTCAATTATTTCTGTTGGTCGGTGGTGGGTGAGTGAACATTGTGAGCCCTCTAAGAGAGTTTGCCCTCAACATCAGAACCCCTATAGAAGCCTTTTGGGACCTCTTTGACAGTTAAACAAAGGTGTTCGGACGTTAGGCCGATGTAAATCAACACTGACTCCGGTCAGTGGGGAAAGGTCCAGCACTCGAATCCAAATCATCTGATACGATGCGCACACACGGAATCACCCTCTATACTTAGGGGGAGATGTTTCTTTTCAAAAAGAACGAAAATCTACCTTTTATCTACGATAAAAGTCGATTTAGATTTTTTCCGTGTCTCACAGCCCTCTTGGGCTGCCAACCTACCTCGCCTTTCGGCTCATTTTACCTTCTAGGGTTTGGCCTTAGTATACCCTCCCAGGCTGCCAACCCATCTTGTCTATCGGCTTTCAGGTTTGATTCTCATGTCCCACCAGGGCTGTCAAACCTATCTTTGTCCCATCGGGATTGGCCTCAGTATGCCCTCCCGGGTTGCCAACCCATCTCGCCTATCAGTTTTCGGGTTTGACTCTCAGGTCCCCACAAGGGCTGTCAAATCCATCATTTCCCTCTTCTGGGTCTGGCCTATGCATGCCCCTTTTGGGCTGTCAACCCACCTCGCCTCTTGGCCTCTATACTTGACTCATATATCCCACTGGGATCGCCAAGTCTATTCTTTTGTCCCCACGGGCTTGGTCTCCGCATGCCCTTGTCGGGCTGCCAACCCTATTTGCCTATCGGCTCATGGATTTGATTCATACGTCCCACTAGGGCTGTCAAATCCCCTCCTTTCATCCTTTCGGGTCTGGCCCATGCATGTCCCTTTCGGGCTGCCAACCCATCTCGCCTATCGGCCTTCAGGTTTAACCCGCATGTCCCTTCCGGACTGTTAAACCTACTCCTTTGCTGTCCCAGCCGGGCTTGGCGCATGCACACCTCTTTCAGGTTGCCAACCCGTTCAACCTTTGGCTCTTCGGCTTTTGGATTTGACTAATTGCGTCCCACTAGGGCAGTCGAATCCACCCATTGGTCCCACCTATGCGGACGTCCCTACGGGGGAGTCACTTTCTCCTTGCCTTTTGGCATTATAGGTTCAAAAAAAAAATGGGGTTAAAAATATTGATGCCCCAGCAGACTTGGTTGTTTCCGTTAGGGGAGCGATCAAGGGCAAAAAGGTTTTAACCCGACTAAGGTGAAAACCCGAAAGTGCGCCTTAGGCAAAAATGGGTATCCCTCTGTGTGAAAACCCGCAAGGGCGCACTGGAAAAAGCTAAAGGGGGTCTGTCCTAGCGAAAATCCGAAAGGGCGGTAGGGCTGGTAAAGTGATCACAAAAAAAAAAAGCATACATGCAAGAGGATAGAAGCAAAAACTGCTGAATTTTGTCCTTTCTTCATCGAGGTCATCAATGGTGCCCGAGACAAGTTCTCGGGGGTAACTCAGAAAATTGGGGCACGAAGGCCCTATGTACGAGAAGATGTCGAAGCTCGTCTGGCACCTGATCCGCTCTCCCTCAGGACAACAAGGCGGGCTTCCATCTGAACAGCCTCCTCCTGGAGTCCCTCTAGTCTATGACGGAGAGCCTCCACCTCGGCCTACACACTGCCACGCGCCAGCTCTGCCTCCTCAAGCTCCCTCTGTAGCTCCTCTACTCGGAGGGAAGTTCTCCTACTACGCTCGCAAGCAGTCTCGACCTCGACATCGAGCTTGACTTGAGAGGACCGAAGCTCGCGAAGGCGCTCCTCCGCCTGCTAGATCTGTAACTGGGTCCTCTGTCTCTGCTCCTGCGCAAGGTGAAGGCGGACGAACTCGCTCCACAAAGCTGTCAATTGGGCAGCCCACATGTCCCGGGGGAGGCCCAGTGAATGGTAACTCCTCGTGAAGGTTTCCAGACTGCTCCTCAAAGACTCCACAGTTGGTAAGGGGTCTGTCCTGATCAACTGGTCGAGGCTCTGGAGAAGCTGATCAGCCATGGTGGCGTTCAATGCCACCCCAAGTGCAGGGGCGTCAGGCCACTCAATCCCAAGGGCAGGGAGGTCTGCCACCTCCGTCTCTCCCTCTACTGAACCTGAAAAAGAAGTTGTGAGTGTACCACCGCAACAAAAGCAAATTGAGCAAGATTCTAGGGTTCAACTCATCATGGCATTACCGGGAGTAGCCTCGCCCACCTGGCTAAAAAAAAAGATAATTGATGTCATCAATGTTCAATGTTCAGAAATGATAATTGATGTCATAAAAAAAAAGACTCTGAATAGGATATACCCGGAGCCGATGGCTCGGTGGAGACTGCGGCCTGGTCCTCAATGTTTCGATCCTCTGTGGGCCTCTTGCCCGAATCTGCCGTCATGTCAACCCCTGTAAGCTGGTGGCAATGCCTCTCCTCGGGAGAATCGTCAGCTGTTCGAAACAGGGGCATTATACATTGTCAATATGCAGCAAGGCATGGCGGAGAGACTGTACAAAATACTTTGTGCATACCTGAAGCCGACACCTCACCAGACTCCACAACATCGGCAGTACCTGCTGATAGCCCCGCGGCTAGGGAGGCGACTCCCCCATCAGAGACTTCGACCCCAGCGATCGGAGCCCTTATATCCTCGTCATAAGCTGGCAGGTCAGCAGAGGACCCTGTTTCTATAAGCCTAGAAAGCTCATCCAAGGAGGAGGTCGTCTGTGCGGCTATGTGATGAGCAATAAAAGAAGTCAGGATGGAAGTTTTATAACTCCATGCATGAAGAAAATATGACCTCAAATTACCTGGGCTCATTCTGATCTCTCCCTCCTCGGAAGAACTCGAGGAAGGGGAAGAAGAGCCTTCGCTGGAGGAGGTACTGGGGGTCCCTGTACTCGATGAAGTATCAGAGCTTCCTCCGCTGGAGGAATCTGATGGCGAAGAAGTCTCCTCCCTGTCAGGGGACTTCCCCCCTTCTTCAACGACGGGGAGAGTAGGCTGAGCTTTGGCAATCTCTGTAACAGGCAATGCTATATTAGCCAAAGCACATATTTCCCCTATGTGAAAGAGAGGGAAAGAAGGGTTGCGTATGAAAGGCATTTACCTGAATCCTGAATAATGGAGGTCCCTCCCACATCAAGCATGGGAGAGTCGCCGGTCACAGGCGTATAGTCATCGGCGAGAGGGTCCAACCCCTCAATGTCCACACCAATATCAGGAACGGACTCGTCCACCTCCAACCCCGCCTCTGTGAACTCATTCCCGGGGCGGGGAGAAAAGCTCACGGCAGCCCGAGTCTCAGGAGGAGCTGCATCAAAAAACAAAAGGAGGGGGAAAACAATCAGGCTACAACATTACATAGACGGGTTGTAGTACTGATTTGGAAATAAAAATTTCCCTCGCCCTTACTGGAAGCTTCTGCTGGGGTAGGAGATGCCTCCTCAGAACGCAGACGGGAGGTAGGCCGCAGGTCACTCTCTCGGTCTCCAGCTCGGGGCCTCTTCTCATGAGCATGAGCCTCTGAACCACTAGTGTGCTCTGCAAGTGATAAAAGATTGCATGGAGTCTGCATCTTCAATGGCCGAACAAAAAAAGAGAAAGGACAGGGCTAAGGAATTTAGCATATACCTGGCTCCTCGATGAGTCTCTCGAGTTTCAGAGTAATCTGCACGGATTTTAAGCTAAGCGCCCGAGCAACCTTATTTATAATTGCCAAGATGGTATTGGGGGTGGCAGCCACCTCCAAGTCTGAAATGTATTCTATGGGGCCCGCGCAGCCCACATCATTGATGATGTGGTCCCTCCAGTCAGTGAAGGCACTACCTGCAAACGCCCCCTCTGGAACAGCCTCAGATAGCTGGGACTTGGTCTTTAGACCATAAGAGGTCTTCAAATCTTCCCACCAAGAATACGGCACTGAAGACCTAGGGGCTACTCCTCGGCGAGCAGACCGAGAGGTCTAAGCTGCTGTCGGTGCACTCCTCAGGGGCTTCAAAGCCCCAGTGTACTGGATCCTATCGACAGGAACATGAAGTCTCCCCTCCCTCCAGCGGGTCTCAATCTCATGAATAGCTCTGGCAGCTCCAGAAAAATGAGATCTGACAAACTCAGGAGCTAATGACACCGGAGGCAGGTCTTCCTTCTTCAAACGTTGTTCCTCAGCAGCTCGAATAGTGTCAGCTCGCTGCCTGAAGATGTTACTAATTTTAAACCACCAGCGCGCATAGTGTATATCAAAGAAGCCTCTGCGTGTCTGCTTTGGAACAGGGTACCCCTCTTTCACGCCACGGAAGAGGATGCTATGCCATGAAGCTGCTACCAGGTGTATGTCCCTCTGTCGGTATTGTCGAAGTGTCAGGGGAAAATCTGCATTTGGGGGTATGGCATGACCATACCCGATGTTCCTGGGAAACCTGTGTGGATAGTATGGCTAAAGAACCGCTGTGCTGGAACGGCGGTAGACCAGAACTCCAGGCCGTATACATACAACCCAATCGACCAGTGCATGAGGGGAAGGCAGGGCCCAGGAAGACAACCTGCAGACAACAATGTCACCCTGCCGCTCCGAGTAGGGACGGTACGAGCGAGAGCTGTGATCAAACTCGAGACTCTCATCCCTCCTAGTATGGAGGAAAGACAAAGCACGGCGGGCACTGGCAAGCTGTGAAACTGCATCTTGGTCCGGGTGACCCGCAAGAGCAAAAACTAGTGGTGCAGCTGGATTGTCTATCGGCGTCCTCTGTGATAGCTCTGGCAACAGCAAGCCGACCCATGCACTCAGATAAAGGTGGGCATCAAGAGGTGCTTGTCTCTGGGCGATGAATGTGAAGTCAGAGCTCCAAAGAAATGGTAGATATTCGCCAGCGCGGCCGGAGCAATGGCAACCCTGCGTCCACAAGCCAACAAACATGCCGGGTAGATCACCTCTGCCCGTAGAACTCCCTCCTCTCCATGAGGGATCACAAAGCTGGCCAGCCAGTAAGTCAAGTAAGCCGCCATGTATGTCAACGGCGACAAATCCCTCGAGTTCCACCCCCGCGTCGGGGCAGGCAGGTGGCGAGGATGTGAAGCAAATCGGAGCTCTACCTCTTGGCACTGCTCCCAAGTCATACCTGAGGAAGCAAACTCCTCGTAAAAGCAGTAAGGACCACTGTAAAATTGTGTGACCCAAGCATTCAGGGTCACCCTCGGTGTCCGTGCAGCTCTCTCCTTGCCCACAAGGGCCAAATCTCTCCAGGTCTTCATCAAGTACCTGAAGCAGTAGGGCAGCAAGTATCGACCTGAGCCGTCTGAAGCACTCAGATGCATGTCGTCCAGAGACAACTCCTCATATGGTTGTTCGCAGATAGGGAGGCCAGAGATCCTGTGGAAGGTCCACAGGTCCAGTGAAGTCTCTCCCTCTGCAGTCATAAGGGTGTTCCAGCGCCTATTGAACATCTCGGCTCAGGCCTGGATCAGCCCTGCATGGCAAGGATACGAGTACAAAACTGCTGTCACTGCATGGCGTATACCTGCCCTGTCAAGTACTGCTCTATAGACTGTCAGTACACCCCACAGCCACTCTGTGGCACCACGACGGTAGCAGTGGGAAGGAGTGACGGACCACTTCCCATACCAGCTGGGGGCCTTCTGTGCCAAAATCTGCGCCAATAAACAGTCATGGTCATAATCATCATGAGCAAAAGCTGCGCCGGAGGGAGTCAGAAACATCCTGTGGATGGAGACGTCAGCGGCCCTATGATGCCCGGCCAGATGCCAAACGGCTGGTGAAGACGGCACCGCTCGGACGGTGAAACTGTCAAACTCCCTGAAGAAACCCAGGCTCCTCTGGTCATGGTACTGCTCCTGTCGCACAAAGTCCTCTGGGAAGCTCGGATAGGAGAAACTACAAGTGCCATGCATGATGTCCCGTCCAAGCAATATGGCCCGCTCGAGACGTCGTCTCTCTCCCGGCAGTCGGGAGTCGTCGACCTCTACTCCAGGTGGCACAAAGCTCTGGATGAAAGGCAGGAGATGACGATCCAGTGGGAAGTGTGATGGATAGCCGCCCGAGCGATTATAAATATAGCCTCCTTGCCTCCTCGTGATCCGGGAGACATCCACAGTGCCCTCAGGGGTAGTAGTCTCTTCTGTTGGGCCCTCAGCGACCCAAGTAAACCCGCAGTCCACTGCATCGAAACTATCTGAAGTGATGCTGCGAGGAGAGAATGATGGCATAGGCCTATCCGTCCTCCGCACAGAGTGGTCGTCAGAACCGCTGACCCTGGACCTCTGGGAGGACTCTTTACTCCGGCTAGGGCGAGCCATGTCTGCAAGAGCTGCAAAGCCAATATCGGAAAGACAAAGATGAATAATGAAGCTCAGTCGAAGGCTAAATTAGTCAAGGGACAGCAATAAAATTATTAAGCAGTCCTCCAAGTCCCCGCGGTCTGTCAGAGAACTTGGGGATAAGCAAAATTCATGGAAGACACGGGCCACCCGCCCCCTGCCTCCGGCGTTGACGGATGTCCCGTGGGGGACATTTGTTGCACCCATGATTTGTTCCAGCAAAATCCAATCTATTATTATGTTGCCCTAGCACTGATCGAGGTGTATAATTACACTTGGCGTATCGCCTCTTTATGGGACATCTGCATGTGCGGATTTAATATATGGTGTATCGCCATCCCACACAGTGTCTCCATACACTTAGGGCTCTATAGCTTACATATTGCTGAAATCATAGACCCCTCGCAGCAAAAGGGGTGGTCTAGCGCCGGGTTAAACCCACCACGATTGTTAGGACCGTGTGGCCCTGGGAAAATCCCTATGGGATAAAGCTTTCCCTCCTTTGGACATGTATCTACGGATAAAGGAAGCTTCTACTTGAAGACGGGAGGCAACAACGAAGGTCTACGCACCGCAATTGAAGTCCCTCGCACGTGTACCACGAAGCACGGACAACAACAAGTCTCCCCCTTGCGGCCTACGGCACGAGGATGACGACAAACGAAGCACGTGGTACACAAGCTCTTTGATGATCGTCTGCTTCTCCGGGGCATACTTTCTTCTGCGTTGCTGGACGGGTTTCACCGATGGGTCAAGGTTGAGCTTGTGTACCACCATCTCCCCAGGGATCCCGGGAAGATGCTCATCAGACCATGCGAAGACTTGGATATACTCCGAAAGAAAATCTTTGTATTGCTTTTGTTCATCAGGTGATAAATTAGCTCCAATTTTTACTCCCAGGGCCGGGTCGTCTTTGAGGAAGACCGTCAACAATTCGCCACCAGGCTCGGATGTTGTTGGTTCATCCTCGACTCCCTCCCCCTTTTTCTTTTTTCCCTCTGGCCTTATGGCTTCGACCGAGATTATGTAGCACCTTCGAGCTATTGCCTGGTTACCTCAGACCTCCCCGATACCGTGTTTAGTGGGAAACTTCATTTTTTGGTGATAGGTGGAGGGCACTGCCTTTGTCCGGCTGAGGATACCTTGTCCGAAGATGGCATTATATGCCGACATCCCCTTGATCACGATGAAGTCAACCATAACGGTAACGGTTTTGGGAGGGGTGCCGATGGTGACCGGCAGGCTCAGGGTTCCCTCGGGATAGGTTGCCTGGCCGTTGAACCCACAATGGGGGGTTCGAACTGGGCGGAGCTTGGATGTATTTTCACCCATCTTAAGGAAGCTTTCGTACGAAAGTACATTATGGGCACTACCATTGTCGACCAGTATCCTGTCTACGTTACAATGGTTTATAGTAGCCGATACTACAAGAGCGTCATCGTGCATGGTAGATAACCCTTCCAGGTCTCGGTCGGAGAATATCAAGGCCTGCTGCTCGATCGCTGGTGGGGCTTTGGGGGGCTCGGAGGCCCTGCTTGCCCGTTCAGCGTGACGCTTTCTTCCTCGGCTACTGTCTCCTCCTGATGCCGCGCCGCCAGAAATGACGTTGATGTGGACCCCGCGAGGTTGATTGTCAATCTCCTCCGGAATGCCACGGTCTTCCTTCTGGCGCTCGGACACGTACTGAGATAAGTCTCCTTGGCGGACGAGACGCTCGATCTCGTCCTTGAGTTGGTGACAATCTTCGGTATGGTGCCCGTGGTCGTTGTGAAACTGGCAATGTTTACGTCAGTTGCGACGCTTGGCCTTCATAGGCTCGGGTTGGCGGAGAATGCCCGAGCCTTTGATGTCTTCGTATATCTCGTAGACAAGAGCGGATAGAGGAGTGTACCACTCGTATTTCCGAGGGGGCTCCCTTCGGTCCCCGTCATATTCCACCGTTTTCCTTGGCCTGGGCCTTGCTCGGATGGTCGCTTCTTATCCCCCTCCCGACCCGAGCCCGTTGGGCCGCGGCAGGCGCTGAGGACTTCCTCGCACTCTACGTGGCGCAGGGCTAGGGTCACCAGATCGGCGAGGGAGGTGGGGGGATGGAGGACCAGTTCTCGCCGAAGGTTCTCATCGCGGGTGCCTCCGGTCAGCGTGGTGATGGCTGAGGCGACATCCAGGCGGGGGATACGCAGGGCTTCCGATTTAAATCGGTTGATGTAGGCCCGTAGTTTCTCCCCTTGTGCCTGCTTTAGTGCCAGCAGCCCCGCTACTGACCTTGGTGGGCCGTTGTCAGCGAAGCTTTCCTTGAATATTCGCCCGAATTGTCTGAAGTCGTGAATGCTGCTGGGGGCGAGTGCTCGAAACCAGGCCTGAGCACTTTAGACCAAGGTGGTCGTGAACGCTCGGCATTTGACAGCGTCGGAGGCTCCGTGTAGGGTCATCAGGGCGTCGAAGCTGTCGTAGTGGTCGGCCGGGTCTCCCTGGCCATCATACGACTTGAAGGTTGGCAGCAGGATCCTGGGGGAGATCTCGGCTTTCAAGATATGGTTGGAGAATGGGGATTGCTCCTCATCTTCCTTGGTGGACGTTTTTTGCAGAGCGCGGAGGGCGCGCTCTTGCTTCGCAAATCGTCGCTTGAAATCTCGCAGCTGGAGGGATAACTCCAGATGCCGTTGGTCCGAGGGACTGCGGGGGCGTCCCTGCGAGCTGCCGCGTCGTCCCTCGGGGGGGATCAATCTCCGGGTGCTGCCGACGCGTCCCGGTTCCTTCTCTCGTCGGGGTGGAGGAGGCTTCTTGTTCTGGAGGGGGGGCGTGCGAAGGTCCCCCTGACCTGTTGCGTATAAGCCGTCGTCCCCGGAGGGTGAAACGGCCTCCAGTCGTGTGCTGGGAAGCTTCTCCACGGGGAGGCCTTTCCCGTGGGAGTCGTGACTTCTCTTCTCTAGCCGCCTGGGTCCTCATTAGCTCTACGAGGATATCCAGTTTAGCGTTGAGGGTTTGGAGAGCGTCAGGACTCCCGTTAGGGGGTTGCACCTCCGCGGGTGGTGGAGGCAGCTCGTCGGCTTGATTGTTGTCGTCGGCGGGGAGGTTTTCTGCGGGGTGGGAGGGTGCAGGTTCCCCATCCGCCACTGCGGTCTTTCCTCTGCCGCCGGCGACTTTCCTACCAGAGTTTCTTCGCACCATGATGGCTCTTTGTTCGTTTCCCATAGACGACGCCAGATGAAGAGGCGTAATCTCGCGCTGATCCTGAGCCGTGAGATTCGGGAGGAATTTTTTGATCACGGTCACCACGTTTGTATGAACTGCAAGGCAGGAAACGGATCAGAGGTGCCCAGGGAGGATTCCCTGGGGAAAACCCTCCGATGCTTAAGTCAGCAAGTGCGATATGGCATGAAGGTGAAGAGAAAGGGTAGGAGAGAGGAGGCGCGAGATTATTCTCCACCAAAAAGTGTGGTGGTTTTCTCTCAGGACCATTGCCTTACCTTCTCAGGGGGTCTCCCTGGAGTTTATATAGCAATCCGTTTAACGTAATAGTCCAGGGAGCTGAGGGGGCTTCGAGGGGTTACGTCCTTATAGTGGGCTCATTATGGCGTAAGGGCTTTTGCCCTCCCCTATCCTTTGGAGTTCCCTGCTCCTGCTGGATGCGTAACGGACGCTGGGATGAGTTTCCGACAGTCGGTCCGAGCCAGAGGCGTTCGCTCGGGATTTTGTCCCGAGCGATGAGTGTATAGCTCGGGTAGGCCATATCGGGTCCCCGCAGGGGCTTTCTCGACCGTTCTGTCGCTCGGACTTCTGGACCTGAGCCGCCTAGGAAGTGCTGCTCCGAGTGGGTTTTTGGGCTTGAAGTAAGTGGGCCCAAAATGGGGCTGTCACTTTGGGGAGCTAGGCCCTATGTAGTCTGAGGCGTGAGGCAAGCGAGGCGACCAGGGGGTCGCCTCACGCCTCAAAGGCCTAGGCGATGGCCGAGACGTTTGAGGCAAGATATTATTAAAAAATTAAAATTATATGTCAAAATATCACAAAAATATATATTTTTGAACAGTTAATATCATAAAACTGCATATACACTAAACAAGAAAAATAACTAACAAGTGCAATATTATAACAAAACAAAAATAGTTAAACAACCAAACAAGTTAATTACATAGTCCCATAACACAAAGTGTTTCAAATCTCTCTCAACTCTTAAGCCTCCTCATCATAAATCACTCATAAAAGAGGATGAGCTATCACTTGGAAGCTCATTCTCATTCTCTGATTGTGTCCCCTCGGAGTCAACATCTCTCACATTTATGGAGTGAGATGTGGCAATACTTTTTCCCTTTCCTAGGTGACGCTTTTTGGTTCCCGCCCTTGTGCTTGGCCCTTCCTCTTCATTAACACCGGCAGCGATTTCAACATCTAGCCATGTGAGGTCCTCCCCTTCATCCACAAAATCTTCATTTTCTGGCGGATTAGCTATCCACTCATTGCAATCATCAATGTCATCCAAAGAAATAGGATCATAGTCACTTTGCGGAACACGCAAATGACGAGCATGGAGACGTTGATTATATTGCACAAAAACAAGATCGTTCAGCTTCTTTTGCTCCAACTTATTCCTTTTCTTTGTGTGCATCTACAAGTATATTAGTTGCAACCAATTAAACAAAAAACACTAATCTTTTATGTACTTGAATATGAAATTATTCAACTAACCTGCTCAAATGTACTCCAATTGCGCTCACAACTAGATGCACTACATGTCACACTTAAGATCCGAATGGCTATCTTTTGAAGGTTTGGTGTGGCGGTACCAAAGTTCAACCACCAAGTAGCTACATCACAAAGAAATTATAATTCACATTTGACAATAATTCTTACTCCACGATTGCAATGAAAATTAGACAAGAAATTGAGAAAAGCATCCATACCAGGAACCATAGAAGTGCGTTGCCTAATGGCCATTTCTCTCCCAAATAGCCTTTGAGCATACTGATAAGCTGCAAGCTCCTTGAAAATTGCATCTTGGCATGAGGGTTCTGGAGCTAGCTTTTCAATACAATCATATAGCCCTTGCTTAACTTCTTGATCATACTCAATTTGGGAATTAGAGAAATAAAGAGCTGGATTAAGATAAAGGCCAGCTGCATGTAAAGGACGGTGCATTTGAAAGTCCCACCGTCTATCAATGATTTCCCATATTGGACCATATTTGTCAAGCTTGTCATTTAATGCAATCTTAATAGTCTCCTTTGCACGATCCATAGCCTCATAAATGTAGCCCATCGTTGGCTTTTCTCCATCAACCAACCGTAAAACCATAACAAGGGGCTTGTATATTTGCAATGAATATGTCACACCATTCCAAAAGAAGTCTTCAAGATTATGCCCTCTACCTTCTTCCCTTCATTTTTTTTGGCCCACCGATTATTACTAGCAAGCCAATCAGCAGATGTAAACATCCTTCTCAATCCATCTTTGTAATCAAGCAGACTCTGTAAATTTAAGTAGTTGGGGGCAAAGCGAGTGACAGCTGCACGTGCAAGATTCTTGTCATTTGTATACTTTCTCATCATAGCAAGAATCCTTGTGTGCCCATAAATAAATGTAGTTACCAATTTGGCTCTACGAATGGTTTCTTTCATTGGAGACAATTTGAAAATGTCCTCCAACATTAAGTCTAAACAATGGGCAGCACATGGTGTCCAGAATAAATGAGGATGGGCTGCCATCAACATTTTCCCAGCTGCCACATAACTAGACTCATTGTCTGTCACAATTTGGATGACATGCTGAACACCAACTTCGTTAATAACCTTGTCCAATAAATCTGCCAACAATTTGGCATCTTTCACATGTGCAGAAGCAGCAGTTGATTTCAAGAAAACAGTCCCACCTAGAGAAAGAGAGTAAGACATAATGACATTGAGAGACAGAAAGAAATAGAAAATATATTGAATAGTCGATAGTGAGAGACAGAGAAAGAAAATATCTCACCTGGAGAGTTCACAAGAAAGTTGATCAGTGTCCGTCCCTTTCGATCTGTCCATGCATCGGACATGATGCTACAACCATATCTCACCCAATTTTCTTTTTGGGCATCCACCAACTCTTGAGTTGATTTTATCTCCTTATGTAAAAGAGTCTCACGAATCTCATGATAGCTAGGCCCTTTATATCCCGGACCGTATTCTCCTACAGCTTCCAACATTGTTTGAAAGCTAGGTAGACACAGTATTGAATGGGATGCCAGCTTGATAAAACCATCTACCTACATATTGGGAAACCCTATCACGATGTTCCTTTTCCCATTTTTTATCTCTTACTATTTAACTTGTTCTGGATCAGGAGTGCAGAACTTGTCCATAGGACCCTTCATCCGTGGTGCCTTTGAGATAATGTCATCAAATATATTCACTTGATAGGCATCCAGAGATTGAGGTTGAGATTGACATGAATCGTTTAACAAATTATCTCTACCTTCCGTCTCCCTCACCATTTGTAGCTTCTCAGTTCTAGCTTTCTTGGCATTTTGCATATATTCTCGGATTTCTATCTTCACATCCACGGGAACCTCTGGCAAGCTGTCACATTTGTACCTAGGTCGCCTAAATGTTGCTTCAGCCGATAAATCCCTCCTTTCATTACCTTTTTATAATAATTACATATTATCTCATCTCTATTTTGTGGATTGGCAGAGATTCCATATTTCCACCCTATGTCTTTTGGTCTGCCCTTTTCTACATTGGACCTTTAAGTGCTTGCATTTGACGATGCACCACCAGAAACAGACACAGAAGTAGGTGGTGTAGGCGTAGACATCTTAAAAAAAAAGCATACAACAAATTTAAATCATATTGTAATAATAACTCAAACAAAAAAAAAATCAAACAACAAATGTAAAAAAAAATTACTATCGCCGGAGATCAGAGAGTGAGAGATTAGAGAGTGTGAGAGAGTGGAGAGACAGAAAGTGAGAGATCGGAGAGACAGAGAGTGAGAGTCTGAGAGAACGGAGAGACAGAGAGTGAGAGTCTGAGAGAGTGGAGAGACAGAGAGTGAGAGATCGGAGAGAGTGAGAGTGAGAGATCGGAGAGACACGGCGGGAAGGAGTTACCGGATCAGAGAGATCGGAGAGACAGAGAGTGGATGCAACTCGTCGGACGCCGCACACCGCACGCCGGACGCAGCTCGCCGCTGCCGCTCGTGGAGAGACAGAGAGTGGACGGATGCCGCAGTCCGCTCGCTGCTGGCGCTCGTGGAGAGACAGAGAGTGGACGGATGCCGCTCGCCGGACGCCGGAGGACGCCGCTGCCGCTCAGCTGCTGCCGTTGGAGGCAAGGAAGGCAGTATCGGTTTCGGTATCGGTTTCGGCCGGTTCCGAAACCGATACGTACCGGTTTTGGTACCGGCATCGGTTTCGGTCTAAAACGGTTGAAACCCTTTAAAAAATTAAAAAAATATATGATCATGTCTGGTTTCGGCCGAAACCGTCCAGTTTCGGACCGAAACAGGTCAGTTTCGGCCGAAACATTTAACGGTTTCGTCCGAAACCATTAAAAATATTTTTTTAATAGTTTCGGACCTGTTACAGTATTTAGGTGCGGTTTCAGATCGGTACCGGCCGAAACCGATACGTTTCGGCCGAAACGTATCGGTTTCGGCCGATACTGCCTTCCATGGTTGGAGGGGGAACGAGGGAACGCAGTTGACGACGGTGCAAAACCCTCGCGGGTTTAAAAGATCCGCGACGGCATTGTTAACGGGTATTAGGACCCGATACGCGGATTCGAGGCTCCGAACGGGCGGGAGGCGAGCGGCCGAAGCGCGTCGAGGCGGGCGAATCGCGCCGAGGCGGGCGAGGCGCGTGAGGCGCGCTCGAGGCATTTGTCTCGGGGAGCCGCGACGACGCGAGGCGACTTGCCGTCGCCTCGCCCCGCCTCACTGCCTAGGCGGGCTTTCGACTACACAGGCTGGGCCTGGTTTGGTCGAATTGGACCTAGTTGGGCCGTGCTCTCGGATGGTTGATTTTCCCCCTCTCCAGTATGGTTATTCTGTCAAACCCTTTAAGTATTGGCTAGATAGAACTCAATGCTCATGATTATCATAACTGGAAAACTCCTTTTCCAGGTAGCACTTGGTCAGATATTTTCGAGTATGGTTCCGTAGGGCATTCACTCTCTTGTTATATACCAAGAGTGAGTGATTGCATGTTGTTCACTCATTTGCCTTCACAAGTCTTCCATTGTAGCTGAATAACTAACTGTACAGGACTTAATGACTTAATGGCTAAGAACCATGAGTCAGTAATCAAGACACAACAGTCCTCATGCAAGACATCCTTGATGACTCAAGTTTAAGGACCAACTATGCTACTGTAACATGAGAATGTCCTGGTTGACAGTCAGGTATAATGACTATCTAGGGATTCTAAATCGAATCAATTCAGTGAACTCATTCCCTAATGAGCACTTACAAGTTTGTCTTAGTTTTCCCCACACAAGTGACTATGAGATCAACCACCCTCATCACATGAGTAGGCATGACTCGTATTGGTCTTGTCAGACATTTGATGTCCTCAAATATCCATTGACCAATAAGACACATGTTTATAGAAGATTGATCTCATTATCATGATCTCATCATGATTCAATTTCCATTGCATATGTCTACGGACATCATTACGTAATGCAAACACGCAGTCAAAACATAATGAATCAAATGCCTTTGTAATAATGTAAACCAAAATGTATTACAAATGTGCCTGATTGGTTCATAGGCCACACATTTCTTACAACATGTTCACACCAAACACACTGAATTGATCGGCACTTCATTTTGGAGCGGCTTGATTCTTGGGAGCTCTGTCCTTCCTATGTTTATTCTGTTGATCAGGTTGTAGGTGTGTTCACTAAGAGCCTGTCCAAGGATAAGCTAGCTTCTGTTTTGGGCAAGCTGTGCATGCGAGATATCTATGCTTAGCTTGAGACAGAGTGTAGTGGATAGGCCAGTTTGGGTCTGTTTTGGGTTCAGTTTGGGCCTATTTGGAGGCTGGTCCCCCACTGGGGGGGGTTCATTACCAAACCCAATATGGTAGATCCAATTAACTTAAATCATGTTATCCCTTTCATAAGCACTTCTGCTGGTCCTATTATGTAATAGGGGTAGTTTAGACTTTTCATGTTTTGTGTTTACCCTAATATACTATGTGGAGTGGGGTGCAGCCTCCTCTTTTTGCCGCACCCCCATCTCCTTGTGACATCTTCCCCTTCTTACTCCTCTCCTCTCTTCTTTTTCCAGTGTACATGACCATATGAATCCCTAGATTCTTTAATATGTAGTGAGATAATGATTTTTTTCAGTTTTGAATGGAAAAATTCACCATGCAATCTACATTGTCTAACATGATGAATCAATTGTCTAACATGGGAAAGGAAGCATTGATTCATTCTTCATACTACTTTAGTCTAAAAAACAAAAAAGCTGCAGTTTACTTTGACCATAACACAGAAAATGAGATATATTTTCTGCTTAAAGTGCTCATTTTCTCATATGCTTTACTTTTCAATATTTTTCTAGATTTGTGACAGTTTGGGACTTCTCATACATCTTTCAATGATCTAGTTTTCTTATCCTGTTCTAAGTTCTAACATGGCTAAAAGATTGTGTTATCCTTTTGCACTTGTTTGTACATAGTTTATTCGTCATTCTGGATATGTATTTATTGAGCTGCAACTGCTTTACTTTGCATTGTTTGTAAACCCCAGATTAGAAATTCTCTTGATGATTATATATCTTGTCTTTGTTTTGTGTTCCTTACTAGTAATACTAAGAAAATGTTTTTTCTCTGGCTTCTTCTCTTTCTTCATTTTAGTTTTTTCTTTTCAATGTGAAAAGGCAACATATCATTAATTATTTTGTGCTTTCAGAGGCATGTGGCAGATTTCTACATATCTGACAACCAGGGAGGTGCAAGAGCTTTGGTAAGAACAGGAAATGGTGCAAAAGTTATTTCTTTTGTGAAACCTACAATTAAGGTAGACATAACCAAGGAGAACAAAGAACTTTCACCTGGATCTTTAAGCTGGCTAGCAGATCATAATCTTTCTCATGATGATCGGATAATGCGTATTGAAGAGGGGTAAGTTATAAGTTTGCACAAAACACAAAGTTGATATCAATTATTTTTCAATACCAATTCTTTCTTTATTACTTGAAGCTAAACCCAACTGATGGGATAAGGGTGAATCTTGATGATGGGTTTTTCTGTCCTTGATATCATATGTTGAATGCACTTTTGAGATTTCTATATACTAGTTAACCAGGAAGATGACATAGTGGCTATTGTCTTTCCCCTATCATTTTGCCCTTTATGAGTATTTTAGACTTATAGTACTATGATCACCCTACTTCTAAACACATCATACCATGATAGTTATCAACTTATCTGTGACATTCAAATGGATTATGAAGATGTTGCAAGTGTTTTTCTGGATTTGGTAAACCACAGCTAAAAGAAACTTATGGAGTTTAAGTCATGCAGCCTCTTGGATACCATGAGATGGAAATTGTGCCAGTGGCTTCGGTTTTGCAACACTTATAAAATATGCACCAGCTTCATGAGCTATGGCACTGAAAGATCAACCAATATTCAACGAGGCCCCATTGGCATCCGTTCTAAGAGAAATGTCCTGGATGATAATGCCAACTAGCACTCACATCACCTGAATGAAAACAGTGACTGTTCCTGCTTCAGGATCTTAGTGTGTCAAGTTGGGATTCCGAAATTGGTTGTGCATGGGCTTATGTTTGCCTGATGCCACCGGAGTTGCCTTACTGAACTTCCATCCTGTTGTCCAACCATTTGCCCATAGAGCCAACATGTGACAACCATAACTTAATGCCAAGCCTACTGTAGCTTGATAGTCTACAGCTTCCTTAATTAGTTATTTTTTCTATTCATCGTTTCTTTTCTTTTTCTATTCTTTCTTCACTTCTTTTTTTCTCCACTCCCTTCTTTTTTTCTATTTCTTCTTTTCCTTTTTCTATTTCACAGATTGGTAGAGTTAACTGGAGTTTACTGGTTTTTAATCCATCACCAAGATTGGACCATGATCAGATGGTTCATCCTGTGTAATCTTTTGCATGAATTCTTGACTGGAAAATTGCAGAATAGTCTCCTGCAATGGCACTTTAGCATGAAATAGTTTCAAGACATTAACATGTATGTAGATTTTTCTTGTTAGTTGGGCATCTGTCTGCCCTAGCACAATTCTGATCTTGGTTCAATTCCAAAAGTTTTCATTGTTACTTATTGTCATTTATACCTATACTCGGTAGAAAAATCTAAAGGAGAGGGAGTTGTGATTGGATTATTCTCATTCTTCATGTTCTATTCCTTCTGAATATGGTGTTTGGTCTGGGTTGTACGTGTGTGTGCAGGGGTGACAACAGGCAACTGCCAGCTCTAATCCATAGTCATGGTCCTACTTTGGCAATTGATCATGACTATTTTCTTGTAGGTTTGACCTTGTAATGCCTGTCGAAAAGAAAAAAGAAACCCCTTTCATCCAGCTTCAGTTCTTCCTTTTATTTGTTACATTTAGGATCAGCCATGGTAACAGTTACTGTTCACTATCATTGTTTGCTGCCATTGGCACGTTGGTAAGCAGTAGGTAATGGCGTTCGTTAACAGCACAACAGTTTGAGGTGGTATAATTCTCTTGGCTTTGCATTAATCATTTTACTTACGTTTTGTTGGGTTTTTTGATCTCTTTTGGCACAACTATGAATTGTGATTGATCTCAAGAGATGCTCAGAATTCTGGTCAGTGTTCAAGGCACAAGATGGAGACACCACTAGGCTTGCAAATTGAGAATTAGTTAGAGAGAGGTGTCTCCTTGTTGAGCCAATTTGTTAACTCCTCGAAGTGGGTAGAGAAAAAGGCATCCACAAGTGGTTAAATTCCACAATACATGTGAGTGAAATGCCTTAGGAAGGGAAATTCATTGGTATAAAAATTCCCCGCCTAGCACAAAATCACCAAACCACCACATACGTGGGAAACGTCAATTTCCCTCTCCTCATGTGAAAAATGAACAGTAGAGGGGCTATTTCTTTTCAACCAACTTTTGGGGTTTAGGACCGGATCCACCCCCTTTTGGGGGGGGTTTGCCCCGGGTCCACCCCCAAAAGGGGGGGTTTACCCCGGGTCCACCCCTTTTGGGGGGTTTGCCCCAGGCCACCCTCCCCTTGGGGGGTTTGCCCCGGGTCCACCCCAAGGAGGGGTTTTGCCCCGGGTCCACCCCCCACTTGGGGAGTTTGCCCCGGGTCAACCCCCTCCAAGGGGGTTTTGCCCCGGTTCTAACCCCTAGGGGGGTTTTTCTGCCCCGGGTCCACCCTGTACACAGGATTAAAGGTTTTTTGGGTTGATTAAATCCTACCCTACTTAACCAAAATAGTTGCAACATGACAGCAAATAAGTTAGCAACCCCAGCTAACAGAATTAGCAGCTAACAAAATGGTTGCCGCAGCAACCTAGTTGTTAAAGCAGCAGCAGCTCTGCAACAGCGGCAGCAGCACAAGGGCTGCAGCAGCAGCACCCAAGGGTGGCAGCAACAGCTCAATGGCAGCAGTAGCAATGCAAGACTAATAGCATCAGCAGCAACAACTAAGTTGGCAGCTGTGTGCAACAAAAGTGGCATTTCCCCAGAAGAAGCAGCCTGAGTTGTCCTGGTATGGTTTACCAGACTCATGTTGATGTCACAATATGAAACCAATAAGGTAACAACCATGACTCAGATGGTTATTGCATCCATTCTATGTGGGCCTGTATATTGGACTGCCATCAAACTTGTCATCAACTATTTTGTGGAGACTTCTTGGTTCTAAATTTCATTGTGTAGCTGAAAAGGATTCTGGTGCCAGTTTGTTAGGAAATTGTCAGCAATGAGCTCAGAAACTGGGTTGATAAATTGCCCTTGTGTGTTGCTGAAAAGGCAGCATTAAGGAAGAGGTTGATCTCAGTCATGGAATCTTGTGGAATCAGACAAGAGTTTATTGCTGGTTCTCTAACTTTATATGCAAAAATCCCTTTCCGAAGAAGAACAGAAAATGCTTTGGTTTGCTTAGAACTGTAATGATCTTGGAAGCTAGTCCTACTTGCATGTCAAACTTGGAGAAAAGAATTGGGATGCAGCTAGACCAAGCTACCTTGGAAGACCTGTTGATGCCAACCTTCTCTTACTCTATGGAAACTCTATACAATGTTGATTGTGTACAGAGGATTCTTGACCATCTCTTAGCCATGGATCAGGCTAGTGGAGGAGCTTCCCCAGGTTTAGGTGATGGTGAGCAGTTGATGGGTTCACTGACTTTAACACCAATAACTACTGTTGCTAACCTTATTGATGGATGCCTGGCTAAAGTTGTACTAGATGTTAACTTAAAACTGCCTGAATTTCCATCACTAGCTGCAGCATTAGCAGCATAATGGCAGCAGCTCAAGGGCTGCAGCAGCTTCTCAAGGGCCGCAGTAGCAGCTCAGTGGCAGCAGCAGCACCCAAGGGCAGCAGCAGCACTTCTAGCCCACAGGAGCAGCACCAGCAGTTAAAACAAATGGACAGCAGCAATCACAACCCTTTCATCAAGGGGAAAATTAACCCAATTTCAAACATAAGGGTAGTAAGAGCCTGCATCCACCCCCTTTTGGGGAGTTTGCCCCGGGTCCACCCCCAAAAGGGGGGTTTTGCCCCGGGTCCACCCCCTTTTGGGGGTTTGCCCCAGGTCAACCCCCCGCAAGGGGGTTTTTTGCCCCGGTTCCAACCCCAAAGGGGGTATTTTGCCCCAGGTTCACCCTAAACAGGGTTTGAAGTCTGGTTAAGGTTCAAATAGGGCTGATTATGCCTTAAATAAGTATTTTACCCTAGTGAGCATGCAATGCATTGGTTTGGTAATTAAGGATAAGCAAAAACATCCTAGCAAGGGTAGTATTAGCAGCTAAGCAGCAGCCTAATTGTTAAAGTAGTTGCAGTAGTGGCAACATAAGAACAGCATAACATAATACCAATGGCAGCAGCTCTGCAACAGCAGCAGCAGCTCAAGGGCTGCAGCATTAGCAGCACAATAGCAGCAGCCCAATGGTAGCAGCAACTATAAGAATAGCGGCTGCAATGGCAGCACTACAACAATTGCTGCAACCGCACATCAAATAAAATAGCAGCAGCAGCTAACATAATTAGCTGTGGTGCAGCAGCAGCATAACAGAAACAGTGGCAACACAAGGGCTGCAGCAGCAGCTCAATGGCAGCACTGGGCAGTCCCCAGGAGACAGGAGTAACACCAACAGCTAAAACAAGTGAACAGCAGCAATACCAACCCTTTAATCAAGGGGAAAATTAATCCAATCTGGAGCAAAAGGGCTAGTGGCAGCATGGGTCCACCCCCAAAGGGTTGCTATTGCTGAAACTACGTCGTTTAAGCCCGTAGTCCTCCCTGAAACGTTCTCAATACTTGGCACCGCCTCGCACGACTTAGTGCTTAGGGCAATGCCTTTAGCATCACAGCTAACTTTATGTAAATGGTGGATTTTCTTTGGCAGTTAATAAAGGGTATTTGGACTCGTACCGATGTAAATAAACATCGACTGCGGTCGGTGGGGAATTGTCTAGTACCCGAACGCTAATCGTCTGATAAACCTAAATTTGCGAAAATAATAATACACCCACTATTTAAATAACTACGAATGTGCATTTTTTTCTTAAAAAGAGAAGTATTTATTTATTTATTTATTTTCGTTAGTTAAACACTCTTCTACCGCAAAATGCAAGTTTGCCCCCCCCCTCCCCACACCAAATAAGGGGGGTTTAGCATAAAACCATTGTTAAAATGAAAAATGTGTGTTTTTGGAGACTAGGGGGTCAATAGTAATCGATACCCCAATTATCTGGCATTTGGTATCTTAACAGACAGTTTTAGGATCTGCAACTGATAGACTGAAGGATACAGTCAGTTTCCTGATGAATACAGAAACGGTTGGTCCGTTTCCAAACCCAGCATCCAGTGGTGACAGCAAACAATGTAACTTTATATTTATATGCTGTTAATTTCAAATCATATTGATCAAAAGCCTGGTGTCAAGTCAGGAGTTGAATTATCCTAAACTTACCTGGGTTTTACGTGTATCCCTTGATAGAGTTAACTTGTTTTATTTTGTCATTGAGTATACTGTGGACCTCTGAGTGAGAAGTTTTTGTTAGTGATGCACTGCTTTTACTCTATGTTTCTACATGATGGGACCAGTGTAAACTAAGTTGGTTTTCTCTCTCTTAAGAAATGGTTATTTTTTCCTAAGTTCAAAATTGACTTTCAAGAGGTCACTGTTTTCAAGGCGGACGCCTATGCGACATGGAACCAGATGGTGCCCAAAGAGACCTGGCGCCTAGGCTAGTAGCCCATTAAGGCATTTGCTTGGCTGCGTTGGTGCCATGGTTTGCCATATCGGATCTTGGCTTCGTCTCGGGGGGGTCAGAGAGAAGAGATTTCGGAGAGATTTCGGAGAGATCTCGAAAAAATCTCGAGAGATTGGGTTCGGTGATTTCAGAAAATTTTTTCATATGTATGGCCTATTTCTAAGAAAATCCTTTTTTTCTACTAATCGCTCAATTTCACAAACATATTTTTATAATTCACAACTCAATTTTACAAAATAAAGAGTAATGATAACAATAACAAATTCATTCAGATGTACCAATGTTAATATATATATAAAATGGTACATGAATCACAAACTGAAGAATATATCAAAAATCATCAAAAATGGTACATGTATCTCTGTCTTCCCCCTTCTTTGTCTCCCTCTCTCTCAAAGAGAGAGAATGGGGAGACGGGGGCAAGGATGGCAGTGTCGGTTTCGGACTCGGTTTCGGCCGGGTCCGAAACCGATACGACTCGGTTTCGGTATCGGTTTCGGTTTCGGCCGAAACCGGATGAAACCAGTTAAAAAATTTAAAAAAGTAATAATCCTGACCAGTTTCGGACCGAAACTGACTAGTTTCGGACCGAAACTGACCAATTTTGTCCGAAACTATTTAAATAATATTTTTTTAATTGTTTCGGACCTGCTACAGTGTTTTGGTCCGGTTTCGGATCGGTACCGGCCGAAACCGATACGTTTCGGCCGAAACGTATCGGTTTCGGCCGAAACTGCCAACAATGGACGGGGGGAGAGAGAGATGAGAGAGAGAGAGGGTAAGAGAGTATGAGGGAGAGTATCACAAAGGGAGAGACAGAGAGTCCGGGGGAGAGAGAGAGAGACAGAGAGACTCGGGAGAGAGAGAGCTCAAGGGGGGCGAGGTAGAGAGAGACAGGGAGGAAGAAACCGGGGGGTGGGGGAGAGAAGATCTCGATCTCGCGGGTTTCGTTTCTCGCAACCTTTGGAGAGACAGAGATCTTGGAGAGATTTCGGACATCTCGTAAGAGATGGCAAACCATGGTTGGTGCATATAGGCCGACTTGGGCCTCCCTAGCGTGCCTCGTCAAGGGCATCCACCTCCTTGTTTTGGGTCTATTTCAGTATTTGGCTAAAACTTCAGGGGCAATTTTGAAAAATTGACAAATGATATGTCAAGATTGGAAAGGGAAGATAGGACTTCCTGTCACGCCCCGAGAGCGGAAGATACCCGGAGACGCGTGACGAGTTTATATCAATCATGTCAATCAGAGTATTAGTGTATTCGACACCAAAATCAGAGATGCGCAAAAGTAAAGATAACCCAATCCTTTATTCCTTCATAAGAATATGTCTATTACAAACCTTTGAAGTACTAACTAAAATAAAGGGAAAAATACAAGGTTGACTCAAGAAAATATGAAAAAGACTAGATAACACGGAAGAAGCTCTATCTCTTTCACTCTTGATTTTCCCCATCCGTTTGAGTTCCCTCATCGTCGGACTTATCTGAAAAGTAGGGAAACATTAAGTGAGCGAACGCTCAGTAGGAAATTATATCTCAAGAACTAGCAATGGGTTTAAGTAATTACATCTTTCATGAATGCACTATAGCTATGCATGCTCGCATAAAACGACAAGATAGAGAGAGTGTATAACAATAAGATAGCGACGAGAACTAGTCATGAACTTTCATGAACTTATATCAAAGATATCAAGATATTCAAGCAAGTGTATTCATCATGTCATGTTGGAATTTGGCTATCACGTTCAAGCACGCAAGTATGGAATTACCCCTTTTCGGGTCACGCAAGTCATGTAATATCAAGTCAAGTACAAGTACAAGATTTGTGGAATGTTCAATCAAGCTAGTCATGCACTTCGGTATAATGTCAATACCGTGATCAATCAACTCCCATAGGCACAAGTACTTTCGGGTGCTCCTCCCAGGACCAGATTGGGCCCTATATGCGCAGGCATTAATCATGTATTTTAACATCCACTTTTGTGTATAGCCAATATAGAATTTCAAGAATAAAGCTTGTAGACATGTAGGATAAACTTGGATAGAATAGAGTCCAAAATATGACACTTGACATAGATAGGCGATAATAACGGTACAATCACGATTATCGATAAAACTAGGTAGAATTGGTTCCCTAACTTGGGTACCATGACAAACAAGTATGGACACTCTTTATATAGAATTGAGGTCCACATGAATAGCACATCAATGGCAAGACGTCCTCATTCTTAATATAGAATTGAGGTCCACAAGAACATCATGTTGAATATAGAATTGGGGTTTACAAGAACAGCATCAAATGGCATGATAACCTCATCCCATTAAGAGAATTCTCATGATACACACTTTGCATAACATGAGGGCCGGTATACCATGTTTCTTTAGAGTGACATGGCAAAATAGTGTAATGGGTTTTTATGGTACAACCAGCTCAGTCGGCCTTGAGGGAATCCAAGGCTGCGAGGAGACTTACGGAGGTCTCTATGACTAACTCGCTAGTCCAAAGGAACGGAATGTCCAATGGAGAGCTTGTATGTCAATGAGAATTGAGGGTAGTGCGATAAAAACATCATGAAACATGGGACTATATTCACGGAGTGGAAATATAGTGCCGATATAGATATATATATATATAAAACCCTTCGGTTGACAGTAATCAGTGTAAAACAGTAATACAGAAAATAGCGACTTAAGCTAGGTCATTAATTATCCAATTAACGCCTTACTCAGGGGCGTTTATTCACAATTTGACGACTTATACATTAGTCGTCCCTTCAATATTTTCATTCTACAGAAAATCAATATTCTGGAATTTTAACAAAAACGCGCCCTGGACAGGGGCGTTACTTTTCAATTAGCGCCCTGGTCTGGGGCGTCAGTTCAATAAGAGACGACCTTGTGCAGGTCGTTAATTCAAGAATTTACCAATTTTTAGATAATAAAATTTCAGGAAAAAGGGTACATGATCATGACAGGAAAAATAGCAGGATTTCAAAGGTATACTCATGCAATACATTAGATTCATGGTTACATAGATATTAAATTTTAAACGTTGGTATTTATTAATTACATGTAATTGACGACTTCTGGGCAGGGCGTCAAAACAATAAGTAGCGCCCTAGTGTGGGTCGCTTCTTTAAATTAGCGCCCTTGTCAAGGGCGTTTCTTTTTAAAATTACATAGAAAACATCTGAAACCACAATAAAACTATATGCATGTATGACAGAAGGTATTACTAGCAACTGGAGTTAGTTTGGGCTACGTTCTTGAGAAAACCTACCTTATGAAGATTTAACTGATGAACGGATGAAGGTTTCGTGAAGATAAACGATACTCTGTTTGTAACAGAGTCTTCTGATCACTAGAAGAGGAAGAAGAAGAGGATGAAGAATCTCACGTTCTTCACTTCGACAGAGAGTTACTGCAGACTTCCTACAGAAGAAATAATGAAGATCATTTATCATATAACCTAAGGTAAAAGAAAAAGAGGAAGAACGTTACCAGTTCTTCACTGACGACAACAGCAACACAGAACGCCAAACAACGGTCTGGGTCGAGTAGCAGGATATTTATAGGATTTTGGGGATCCTAATAGGGTTAGAGTTGTATTGGAAGTAATACTTCCATGATAGAGTCCTTACCATATTCCACCTTCGACGTAGTTATCCAGAACTTGCCCTGGATAAACTCCTGGGTCGAATGAAACTCGAACTGAATTAACGTCTTAAGCGAGGGCGTTAATTTAAATTGACGCCTTGTCAAGCGTCATTTCTTATGTAAAACGCGCCCATGTAGAGGGCGTCACTTATACTTGCCCTTTATTTATTTTCGGCCGTTTGGGAATTGACGCCCTTTGGTGTTGGCGTCCTTTTTAGAATTAACGCCTTATGTAAGGGCGTTGCTTTTCGAAGTCGCGCCTTGACCAAAGGCGTTATTTCTTCTTGATTAATGATTTACCCATTTAGGCTCTTTGTCATCTATTTACTTATCTTTTATTTTAATTTGATTTATTAAAAATCTTATTTTTATCAGGGTTGCTACACCCTCCCCCACTTAAAAGAATTTGGTCCCCAAATTCAATAGTATATATAAGTGGAGAGTGTAGAATATATATCTTAAAATAATTCTGAAAATCGCTTCCTCATGGATTCCTCGGTCTCCCATGTAGCTTCATGTTCGGAGTTCTTATTCCATTGTACCTTAAGCATGGGAATAGCCTTATTCCTTAGGGTACGTACTTCACGATTTAGTATCTTCATAGGCTTCTGCTCATATGTGAGATCCTTCTGGATCACTAAGTCTCCATGATCGATAATATGCGATGGATCGTGCACATACTTCTTCAACATAGATATGTGGAATACATTATGTACTTCGGACAATTGAGGAGGCAATGCGATGCGATAAGCAACCTCGCCAACTCGTTCCAATATCTCGAAGGGTCCGATGAATCTTGGTGTAAGCTTGCCCTTAACACCAAATCTCCGTATGCCACGTCCAGGCGATATCTTGAGAAATACATGATCTCCAACTTGGAATTCAAGATCTCTCCTTCTCGTGTCGGCATAAGCCTTTTGCCTAGACTGAGCAACTTGCAGTCTTTCTCTAATCAATTGTATTCTTTCAGTGGTAACCCTTACCATGTCTGGACCAAATAGTTGTTTCTCTCCAACTTCGTCCCAGCATAAGGGTGATCGGCAACTCCTTCCGTATAAGGCTTCGAAAGGTGCCATTTGTATACTTGCCTGGTAGCTATTATTGTATGCAAATTCAACCAGAGGCAAGTGATCATGCCAGCTTCCATCGAAATCCATGATGCAAGCTCTGAGCATATCTTCAACCACCTGATTAGTTCTCTCGGTCTGACCATCCGTTTGAGGATGAAAAGCTGTACTAAAGTTAAGCCTTGTTCCCAACGAATGTTGTAGTCCCTTCCATAAATGAGAAGTAAAACGGGGATCTCTGTCAGACACGATTGAAATAGGAATATCGTGTAATCTGACTATGTCCTTGATATATAATGCAGCCAACACATCGACTGACCATTGGCTCTTGATTGGCAAGAAATGCGCCGATTTAGTCAATCGGTCAATAATAACCCATATTCCATCATGTCCTCCTTTTGATTTAGATAAACCCATGATGAAATCCATACTAATATTCTCCCACTTCCATTTGGGAATATCTAGAGGATGTAATTTTCCAGCAGGCTTTTGGTGTTCCGCCTTGACCTGTTGGCATGTGAGACAGCGCGACACGTAGTCCGCTATTTCCCTTTTCATGTTGGGCCACCAAAAATTTCTTTTCACATCTTGGTACATTTTGGTTGATCCAGGATGAATCGTGTACCTTGATCTATGAGCTTCATCTAAGATCTTCTTCTTTAACTCGGGACAATCCGGTATGCAAGTTCTGTTTTGGAATAGCAACCTTCTATCTGATGCTAATTGGAAATCAGATTGTCCTTCCAGTTTGCCCTTGATTTCCACTAATATCGGGTCATCATCCTGAAGTGCTTGTATTTCAGTTAATAGGTCCGGTTGAATGCTTATATGAGACAATGTGACACATTTGAAGTTCGTGTCCATGCTTATATTGAGCTTAGAAAATTGCTCCAGCAACTTCCATTCTTGAATCATACAATTGGCTAACAGTGTTCTCGGCCTTCGACTAAGGGCATCAGCTACATGGTTACCCTTTCCGGGATGATATTGTATATTGAAGTCGAAGTCCTTGAGATATTCTAGCCAACGCCGTTGCCTCATATTTAGTTCCTTTTGAGAGAAAAGATACTTGAGACTCTTGTGATCGGAGTATACAGTAAACTGCACTCCATATAGATAATGTCTCCAGATCTTTAGTGCAAATACTACCGCGGCTAATTCTAAGTCATGGACGGGGTAGTTCTCTTCATGCTTCTTTAATTGACGAGAAGAGTAAGCTATAACCTTTCCTTGTTGCATTAGAACACATCCGAGGCCAATGCCAGAAGCATCAGTGTATATCTCGAATTTCTCTCCTTCCATTGGTAAAGCTAAGACAGGAGCTGTAGTAAGATGATCCTTGAGAGTTTGGAAGTTTCTTTCACATTCCTCACTCCATTCGTAACGGATCTCCTTGCGAGTTAACCTCGTAAGTGGTACGGCGATCTTAGAGAAATCTTTGATGAATCGCCTGTAATAGCCAGCAAGACCTAAGAAACTTCGGATCTCGCTAGCATTGGTCGGTCTTCCCCAATTTCTTACAGCTTCAACTTTTGATGGATCTACTGATAAGCCATCCTTTGATATAACATGTCCGAGAAAAGTCACTTCCTCAAGCCAGAATTCACACTTGCTGAGTTTTGCATATAAGTGGTTTGCCCTCAATATTTGTAATGCAATCCTTAAATGTTCCTCATGCTCTTCCTTGGTCTCGGAATAAATCAATATATCATCAATAAAGACCACCACGAATTGATCCAAATAAGGCCTGAATATACTATTCATTAACTGCATAAAGGCAGCAGGGGCATTCGTTAGTCCGAAAGGCATAACAACAAATTCATAATGGCCATACCTGCTTCTGAATGCAGTCTTTTGAATGTCCTCATCCTTGATTCTTAACTGATGATATCCCGACCTAAGATCAATTTTGGAAAAGTATTTGGATCCTGAAATTTGATCAAACAACTCATCGATTCTCGACAGTGGATACTTGTTCTTGATAGTGAGATGATTCAACTGTCGATAGTCGATGCATAACCTCATGGATCCATCTTTCTTCTTTACAAATAATACAGGCGCTCCCCATGGGGAAGTACTTGGTCTTATGAATCCTTTCTTAATGAGTTCCATCAATTGCTCCTTTAACTCCTTGAGTTCAGCAGGTGACATTCTATACGGTGCCTTAGAAACTGGACCCGCACCAGGAACTAAATCGATGGTAAAGGTCACTTCTCTTTGTGGGGGTAATCCAGGCAAATCTTCCGGAAATATGTCCGGGAATTCTTGTACCACCGGAATGTCTTCTATCTTAGTTTCCTTAGCCTCCTTAATCGTGATGAATGCAAGGAAAGATACACATCCTTTCCTGATGAGCTTGCTAGCTCGGAGAGTCGAAATAAGAGGGGTTTTGCTTCGCCTCTTGGGGCTAGTAAAGATCAGTTCTGGAAATTCCTCGAAAGTAACCTTGCTATTGCGGCAATCGACCGTTGCCTGATATTTAGATAACCAATCCGCTCCTAGTATGACATCATACTCCTTTAGATCTAAACATATAAGATCAATAGGGAGATTCTTACCATGAACCAATACTTCACAGTTCTGGTAATGGTGTGTAATATCAGTCTCGTTTCCTAGAGGAGTATACAAGACTAATTTTATCCATTCCGGTTCTAGGGGTAACGGATCGGCGAACTTCTTGGAAACAATTGAATGTGAAGCACCAGTATCAATTAAGACATATGCAGACTTGGAACAAACTTTCAATATACCTTCGACTAGTCCGCCTTCTTCTTCTTGTTCGGTCTCCTTAATTACGTGAAGACGAGCATTCTTGGTTATTGGGCACTTCCCGTCCCCGGCTTGATCATTAAGTAATGGGCAATCGGGAATTCGATGATCGCGACTCCCACAGCGGAGACATGCTCCTAGTTTCCTCCAGCATTCTTCTGACCTATGGCCCGCCTTGTCACAATGCTTGCACACTATATTTGATGGGGTAGTGGTGATGGAGAAGGGCTTGGTCTTCTTAAACTTCTGATCTTGTGAGGAAGTACCTCCATTGCTAGGCCTCTTCTTGAAGTTGGGTTTGAAGGAACCCGAACTTGTAACTTGTTCTTTCTTGTCCTTCCCACGGATTCTATCAGATAGTTCCGTGGCGTCTTCTAGAAGCTGGGCTCGACGTACTATCTCCGAATAGACTTGAATATCCATCGGTGCCAGCTGTGTGATATATTGGGGCCTGAGCCCATTTAGGAACCTCCTAGCTTTCATCTTCTCGGTGCTAACTAAGTGCTTAGCATACCGAGATAATCTAGAAAATTGGGCCTCGTACTCGGCCACTGACAAAGATCGTTGCTTCAGTGCAGCGAATTCTGCGGCTTTCTTCTCCTGGACTCGGTCCGAAAAATATTTAGCGTTGAAATGTTCAACGAATTCTTCCCAAGTAACTTGGTCTTGATTTAAAGTAGCTTCTATTGATTCCCACCAGCATCGGGCATCCCTTTCCAACTGAAAGGTAGCTAATAAGACTTTATCTTGATCCGTGCACTGCATAACACGGAATATACGTTCCGTCTCCCTGATCCAGTGCTCTGCGTCGTCCGGATCAGTAGAACCCGTGAATTTAGGCGGGTTCATGTTTTTAAAGACTTGGTGGAGACTCCCTGCTCGTTGTGCACCTCCTTGTGCTACCTGTTGCAGCACCTGAGTCATGCCTTAAAGTGTACGCTGCATGTTGCGCCACTGAGCACGTTCGGCCGCCATCGTCCTACAATTACAATAACTAGATTAATACGTGATCTCATTTAGAAGCTAGCATTTCTATGTTAACTTTAACCCTTGGTTCTACCCAATCTCACCGGTTAAAGGTTAAACCTATCCTTGGACTTGGGTTTCCTAGGAATTGAATACCCTAGGCTCTGATACCACAAAAACTGTCACACCCCGAGAGCGGAAGATACCCGGAGACGCGTGACGAGTTTATATCAATCATGTCAATCAGAGTATTAGTGTATTCGACACCAAAATCAGAGATGCGCACAAGTAAAGATAACCCAATCCTTTATTCCTTCATAAGAATATGTCTATTACAAACCTTTGAAGTACTAACTAAAATAAAGGGAAAAATACAAGGTTGACTCAAGAAAATATGAAAAAGACTAGATAACACGGAAGAAGCTCTATCTCTTTCACTCTTGATTTTCCCCATCCGTTTGAGTTCTCTCATCGTCGGACTTACCTGAAAAGTAGGGAAACACTAAGTGAGCGAACGCTCAGTAGGAAATTATATCTCAAGAACTAGCAATGGGTTTAAGTAATTACATCTTTCATGAATGCACTATAGCTATGCATGCTCGCATAAAACGACAAGATAGAGAGAGTGTATAACAATAAGATAGCGACGAGAACTAGTCATGAACTTTCATGAACTTATATCAAAGATATCAAGATATTCAAGCAAGTGTATTCATCATGTCATGTTGGAATTTGGCTATCACGTTCAAGCACGCAAGTATGGAATTACCCCTTTTCGGGTCACGCAAGTCATGTAATATCAAGTCAAGTACAAGTACAAGATTTGTGGAATGTTCAATCAAGCTAGTCATGCACTTCGGTATAATGCCAATATCGTGATCAATCAATTCCCATGGGCACAAGTACTTTCGGGTGCTCCTCCCAGGACCAGATCGGGCCCTATATGCGCAGGCATTAATCATGTATTTTAACATCCACTTTTGTGTATAGCCAATATGGAATTTCAAGAATAAAGCTTGTAGACATGTAGGATAAACTTGGATAGAATAGAGTCCAAAATATGACACTTGACATAGATAGGCGATAATAACGGTACAATCACGATTATCGATAAAACTAGGTAGAATTGGTTCCCTAACTTGGGTACCATGACAAACAAGTATGGACACTCTTTATATAGAATTGAGGTCCACATGAACAGCACATCAATGGCAAGACGTCCTCATTCTTAATATACAATTGAGGTCCACAAGAACATCATGTTGAATATAGAATTGGGGTTTACAAGAACAGCATCAAATGGCATGATAACCTCATCCCATTAAGAGAATTCTCATGATACACACTTTGCATAACATGAGGGCCGGTATACCATGTTTCTTTAGAGTGACATGGCAAAATAGTGTAATGGGTTTTTATGGTACAACCAGCTCAGTCGGCCTTGAGGGAATCCAAGGCTGCGAGGAGACTTACGGAGGTCTCTATGACTAACTCGCTAGTCCAAAGGAACGGAATGTCCAATGGAGAGCTTGTATGTCATTGAGAATTGAGGGTAGTGCGATAAAAACATCATGAAACATGGGACTATATTCACGGAGTGGAAATATAGTGCCGATATAGATATATATATATATATAAAACCCTTCGGTTGACAGTAATCAGTGTAAAACAGTAATACAGAAAATAGCGACTTAAGTTAGGTCATTAATTATCCAATTAACGCCTTACTCAGGGACGTTTATTCACAATTTGACGACTTATACATTAATCGTCCCTTCAATATTTTCATTCTACAGAAAATCAATATTCTGGAATTTTAACAAAAACGCGCCCTGGACAGGGGCGTTACTTTTCAATTAGCGCCCTAGTCTGGGGCGTCAGTTCAATAAGAGACGACCTTGTGTATGTCGTTAATTCAAGAATTTACCAATTTTCAGATAATAAAATTTCAGGAAAAAGGGTACATGATCATGACAGGAAAAATAGCAGGATTTCACAGGTATACTCATGCAATACATTAGATTCATGGTTACATAGATATTAAATTTTAAACGTGGGTATTTATTAATTACATGTAATTGACGACTTCTGGGCAGGGCGTCAAAACAATAAGTAGCGCCCTAGTGTGGGTCGCTTCTTTAAATTAGCGCCCTTGTCAAGGGCGTTTCTTTTTAAAATTACATAGAAAACATCTGAAACCACAATAAAACTATATGCATGTATGACAGAAGGTATTACTAGCAACTGGAGTTAATTTGGGCTACGTTCTTGAGAAAACCTACCTTATGAAGATTTAACTGATGAACGGATGAAGGTTTCGTGAAGACAAACGATACTCTGTTTGTAACAGAGTCTTCTGATCATCAGAAGAGGAAGAAGAAGAGGATGAAGAATCTCACGTTCTTCACTTCGACAGAGAGTTACTGCAGACTTCCTACAGAAGAAATAATGAAGATCATTAATCATATAACCTAAGGTAAAAGAAAAAGAGGAAGAACGTTACCGGTTCTTCACTGACGACAATAGCAACACAGAACGCCAAACAGCGGTCTGGGTCGAGTAGCAGGATATTTATAGGATTTTGGGGATCCTAATAGGGTTAGAGTTGTATTGGAAGTAATACTTCCATGATAGAGTCCTTACCATATTCCACCTTCGACGTAGTTATCCAGAACTTGCCCTGGATAAACTCCTGGGTCCAACGAAACTCGAACTGAATTAACGTCTTAAGCGAGGGCGTTAATTTAAATTGACGCCTTGTCAAGCGTCATTTCTTATGTAAAACGCGCTCATGTAGAGGGCGTCACTTATACTTGCCCTTTATTTATTTTCGGCCGTTTGGGAATTGACGCCCTTTGGTGTTGGCGTCCTTTTTAGAATTAACGCCTTATGTAAGGGCGTTTCTTTTCGAAGTCGCACCTTGACCGAAGGCGTTATTTCCTCTTGATTAATGATTTACCCATTTAGGCTCTTTGTCATCTATTTACTTATCTTTTATTTTAATTTTATTTATTAAAAATCTTATTTTTATCAGGGTTGCTACACTTCGATTTCCCTTTCTTCTTTCTCTTGGATTCTTTTCTCTGGACCCTGCCAGTTCCTCTTCCCTCCTCTTGTGGATATTGCCTCATAGTTGCATGGTGTACTTTTCGAAGCTGGTATCATTTTCTGGCCTTTTTTGACAATTGACTAGTAGAAAATTATGATATTATTATGGTGTTGTGCTTATAATTTACCTAGAAATGTGCTGTATCTATGTTTTGTTTTAATATATAACATAACAATTTGAATGCCAAATTTTGGACTAAAAATATTTATATTGATTGACAAGTATTGCAAATTCTTATTGGTTTTCCCCTTACTAATTTGTTATTGCTTGTCATTTATTCTGTTTTTACCCTGTAAAATATAGGTATATCTTGAAGATTTGGAAATGTAAAATTTTCTATTAACTAAAGGTAGTATTTATATGTAGAAAATGTAGAGTTGTGTTGCTCTTGAAATGTACTTAGTTATATAAACTAGGCTTCGCCGAGGTGCCTTGCCTCGTCGCCTAAGCACCAAGGCGGTGGGCCATCACCTTGGTTGCCTTGACAACTGATTAGTTCATAGAACTACTCCGACTTAGTTCATAGATCAATTTGTACTTGAAATATGAGTTATAAGTTCTCATTAATTTTGATCATTAACTATCCGATAAGCTATTCTTAACTGTTTGTATCCCAATCTTAAGAAGCGATGTATGACTTCCCAATGGTTAATGAACAACAAAAGAATACACTCTTTCCTTAGTGGATATGGTAACAGATAGTCCATTATCTGCTCCACATCCGACGTGTTGACATCCCTAGTTGGTGTTTTTGTGGTGATTATGAGCAGAGATGAAAGTCAGACTTAGTGGTCTGGCAGTGCCGAGTGGACTCTTCCATCACTTAATACAACTGATTTCAGGTAATATGCTGATTTTCCTGAGGGTTTACACTGATGAAAAGGTTTGGCACCTGATGTTAGCTCCTTGCCACCTGGGCCTATGGTATGTTCCAAGGGTTGGGCTGTTCGCCCATTAAAACAGTATGTGAGTTACTTTTCAAAAAGAAATGTGGTATGTGAGTTGAGTTCAAAACATCGTGAGACATTGGCTCAATGCGGGTGTTACTGGATTGATATGACCTTTCTCTAGTATAAGAGGACCTTGCGTGATGAGGGGTACTTAAATTATTGTTTCCTTGCTGTATATACTAGCTCATTGTTTGACATTCATGTTCTCACTAAAATGTCTCAAAGGAGAGGTTGCCACTTGAAGAAACTAGGTGTGTGGATGTGGCTGTGGTTTATCCCTTCTTCTATGTTTCTAAAATTTTCTGGTTAAACATGATATTCATTTCATGTTCATACTCTAAATCATCACATTTGAGATATTTGTGGGCATGGTGTCAGATAATCCTATATTGTACATTTTTCCTTTTGTTTCCTAGATCTACATGGATTACTATGCCCTAGTTTTACTTGGATTAGGGATGTCTTCTACATTTATATCCTAGTTAATGTTAGTATTGCCAAGACATCTTATGCCTATGTGTATTTGGGAAGGGTCTTGCACACGCACGCACACGTGTGCATATATATATATATATATATATAGCGTTTGGTACAGTGGCACTATTTACACGGACAACGATCTGAGTCATGGTAGCATCATTTTTATTTTATTATGTAATTTTATCTTTATCGGAGTATCAACTAGTGGTTTCAAGCGGATAGGATTAACTCTAATTTTCATGGTCTTATTGGGCTCATTTGGAGCTAATGTTGGGTCTTCTTATTTTCCCGTAATTTTTGGTACGATTTTCGCACTATTTCTTGGGTGTTTTGGTCCAAAGAGGTCATGTTAGGGTTAGGGTTAGCCTAACTCCTATAAAGAATCTTTGTAATCCCACTCTTCCAATTAAGGAAGAATATTGAGTTGCGATTTTACAGAAATTTTCTCTCCTCTCTGCAATGGAGAGGAGTGAGCCTTGAGAGGAGGCAACCCTAGGTGGTCCCTGCAAGAGGGAGGGCGCGAAGCCTACACCCCCACCTCCTATATTTCTTCCCCTTCCATCCCAAACCCTAACCATTGGCAACCCCATCCAGCCTGTGCATAGCCACGCCCTGCAGCAAATTGGTATCAGAGCCATCACTATCTAAGCCACCTTTCACTAACCCTGATAACAAATTACAATGGTAAATGAGTAATCTGTCCCTGTTAGACACTGACTAACCAAGGGTATAAGAGGGAAGACAAACAAGGCATAAAAGACATAAATGCCTACACATAAAGTTATGAATCCTCTCATACGGGTCTGGATCCACTTGATATTGGCCTGGTCACTTTTCACACACTCTCAAACAGAGCATAGATGTCAACCATACAAAGCTTGATCAGAGTTAAGGTGAACTGATCTCTAGGCATCCCTTTGGTGAAGATACTTGCTACTTGATCTTCTGAGCAGATCTAAGGAAGATAATGATATCCAGTATCCACCTTTTCTCTAATAAAATGTCTATCGATCTCTTTGTGCTGTCTTATCATGTTGCATAGGATTATTAGCAATATTGATTGCAGCTTTGCTGTCACAATACAATCTGATTGGATGCTCAATGTTCATCTCAACATTCTGAAGAAAATGTTTAAGCCACAGTAGCTTAGTCAATCCATGTGACATTGCTTTATTCTCAGCTTTAGCAGTAGATCTAGACATATCACTTACTTTTTACTTCTCCAAGTCATTGGATTTCCTCAAGTATAATAACCTATCGTTCATCTTTTGTCTTCATGTGAACTTGCTCAATCTGCATCAGCATATCCATCAAGCTTCTACCCATCACCTTTGGTGATTAGAAGCCCTTTTCCTAGGCTAGACTTGATGTATCTTATAACTCTATTCACAGACTTCAAATGAGATACTCTGGGAGCATGCATAATATGATGTTAGGTCTTGTAGGAGTTTCTCAACTAATTTTTGATACTTCTCTGAGTGGTTACCCATCAGCGGATGGATGTTTCTTCCTGGACCTGGAGTCCATAGATCTGCTTCCTTGTAATTTGGGTGCCGTAGTTTCATTTAGTTAGTGCTGTTGTAGTTGAGGGAGTCTACTTTGTTTTTTCTTCTCTGGTAGGGGAAGAATCTCTCCTCCCATCTCGAATGTACTATCTCTGTTTATCTTGAATAAAATTGGTGGTACATTCCATCATTTTCAGAAAAAAAAAACATATCTTTGATACTTGCCCTTGTCTTCTTCAGATAGAAGCTCCCTCCTCTTGACAACTCAGCTTGTGATTGACTTCTATGGGAGTATCAGCAGGCTTACAACCCAATTTCCCGGTTTCTTACCGCAAATCCACCGCATACACATTGGCAAATGTAGATGTCATCACTAGAATGAGAAACATCTATTCCTAGGAATTATTTTAGGCATCTCAAGTCCCTGATCTCAAATTATTTGCAAGATTGCCTTTCAACAACTTGGTCTCCCTTTCATATCATCAGTAATCACCATTTCATCTACATATACTACGAGAATAGTAACTTTGCCATCTTGCCATTTTAAAAAAAGAGTATGATTGACATTCCCTGACTGCACCTGAATCTGTCGAAGCAAGGTTTGGAGATTGCTTTAATCCAGATAATGCCTTCTTTAGTCTACTATGTCTTTCCGTTAGTGCCATATGTGGGTGAAGGGTGCGTATATACTTCTTCCTATATGTCACTGTTCAATAAGCCATTTCCAATTGATGTAGGTTCTGAGAACGTTAGGCAGCCAAGGACATTACTCTCACTGATTTTAAGTTTGCAACTGGTGCAAAAATCTCTAATAGTCAACCCCATATATCTGAAGGAATCTTTTGGCAACAAGTCCTGCCTTAAACATATCAATTGTCCCATGAGTTATACTTTTACGTGCATACCCACTTGTGAGTTGTGACTAACCGGCTTCTTCCCTTTAGAAGGTTCCACAAGTTTTCAAGTGCCATTCTTTTCAAGGGATATCATTTCTTCATCCATTGCACATACCCACTTTGAATCTCCCATAACTTACAGAAAGGAATGAGGTATAGATTGGAAGAAGACAAGGCTAAAACAAAGGAATTATATGGAGACAAATAATCATAGTTTACAAACTTGGGGATTGGATCTTTGGTACATCCTCTAGGTCTCTTCCTAGTAGCAATGGGAAGGTCTAGATAGCAAGTGGGTGAACAATGTTGAGCAGGAGGGTCTTGAATTTGAAGACTTAGCTTCCATTCGAGAATGATCATCTTTTGGGAGGATCCGCTGCTATGTGAAGTGCCTAAAGTAGTCAACTCCATTTCCTATCTGCCGATGGTAGCTTCAGCACCAGGTTCACAGGAGGACCCATCTCGGGCACCTTAGGACTTTGAAGGACTTAACAATAGGTAGGGACCGCAAGACATGGTGTGAGATTGGGAGAATGATGAGATCCACCTCCCCCTATTGAGTCTGGGTGGAAGAGTAAGACTTTTACTCCATAAACATACCATATTTAATTATGTATATATATATACCACTTTGTTTCGCACGTGGAAAAACAAACTAATTTTAAATATTTATTTATTGGATAAATATGCATATGTTTCAGCTAATTGATTAACATGTATATTACTTCCGTGTTTCATATTTAACAGATGATTTAGGGTTCGTGTACTGGACTTTTCCCCATCGACTGTCGTCGATGTTAATTTACATCAGTACAAGTCCGAACTCCTTTGATTAATCGCCAAAGATCTTTTTTAACTCTTACAATCTTCGTTGTGACATCGAGGATTTGCTCTGAGAAGGGACTCCTATGTCCTCAGGTAGGGGTGTATTTGTAATTTTCTTCTAAGCTAGGGTTTATTTGTAATTTTTCATAAACTAGGGTTTATTTGTGGTTTCCCATAAATTGGTAGTTTAAATTTAAAAGGATAAGTCCTCTATATGATTTTTAAATTTTTGCATAATTCCTTGGGACACATGCAATTTCATTAACTTTTAGGGTAAAATTATAATTTTTGAATCTCTTGAATACAAGCATAGTTTTTCCATCAACCTTGGGAACATTTGAGTAAACATGAGCAACTCTTGAAGAACTTATGAGTTTGTGAGATTTTGCATAATCTTCTGGGTATGTTTACAATTTCACAAAGTATGAAGGTAAAATTGCAATTCTTTGTAAACTACAAGGTTTTTCCCATGATTTGACCACAAATTCCCAGAACTTTGGACATTTCTGAGATCAACATGGTTTTTCCATGATTTTTCATAAATTTGATTGAAAAATATAAGGTAATTTCTTCAACTGGGTTATTTATGTAATATACCATTGATTGAGGGTTTTATATGCAAATGAATACTTTCTTTTGATCTTCAAGGCTTCAAGGGAAGGCCGCTCCAAGCTTCTCCCTACACAAGTGCTCTCAAGTTTGCTCCTCCAAGTGCTCCCAGCAGGTTTGTGTTGAGAAGTCCCCCTTCTCTCTTGCCAAGGCCTCCTATTTATAGGTTTTTGGAGGCAGGAACACGGGGATGGTTCCTCCTGGTTATGAGCATTTATTGCATTGGAGAAGGGTGCTCCTCTTGGTATGCTTGTCCTTTGCTCCCCTTTTTTCGTTTTGTGTTAGAGAGAGAACAAAGAGAGAGGGTGGAGGAAGAACCTCCGAGTTTGCAAACCCGAGGGGCTTCCCCCCTTCTTTTACGTTCTCCTTTTTTTTTTGAAAAGAGCTGTAGGGGGGAAAGAGGAACCATGGAGGGGGGTTCCTCCGGGTTTGCAGACTCTAGAGGGACTCCCTCTGGGTCTACAGAACTCGGAGGGGGGTTCCCTCCCAGTCGTGGCACCCGGAGGGACCTCCTCCAGGTTTCCAACACTCGGAGGGGGTACCTCTGGGTCCTCCTAACTTCAACCAAGAGAGAGAGAGAGAGAGAGGGGAAAGGAGGGCGGTCCCTCTTGGTTTTTAAGTCCAAAAATGGCTATAAAACCCATTGACCTATTCCTTTCTGGATTTTTTTTTTTGTTTCATGCTCCTCTCTTCAAGACGACGGCGCATGGAGGCCCCTTTGATTTGTTTTGACCTTGCTTGATGCTGTCCTACTGCCCTTAGATCTTGGGGTGTAGGGATAACTCTTCGACACATTGGGGACGCTTCACAGAAGTCGGGGAGTCACCTTGTTTGATAGTTTTGATGCGTTGGTACATGACCTAATGTCGCCCACGAAGTATTTGACATAATTATCGTGTGTTAAAAACATGTGACCCTTGTGAAAATAATGTCACCAACGGGATTCGAGGGCATTTAAATTAACCGACACGTAACGGCCATGGTTTTATACCGCTTTACGCCATCTTATAGTGGATTTAATTTATATATTTTCTTCATTCTGAAAACACTTAGAAAAATACTATAAAAATCGCGGGGTTCAACAAATGTCCCCCACGGGGTGCCCGTTGGAGCCGAAGGTGATGGCGGGTGACCCGTGCACCTTGTTAACCCTCGCGACTTTCGTGGCTTGATGCCGTGTTGAGATTTGCAGCCTTGATGACTTGTTTATTTACTTTCATATTTGTCTGGACTGATTGTCTTCATTTCCCTTTTGTAGGTATTCATTATGTCTAGTACCTGAGAGAGTCGTGCCCGAGGATGTGCAGGTAGGGACAGAGATTCGGCCCCCACTCCATCAAAGAATTTGATGCCCCCTTGGGTCTTCTCCGAGTGACTAAGCACATCTTTTCTCTCGATCGGGGTTTAGAGACTGTCGCTGAAGGATCTCTTCTTGAGGATGTCTCAGAGAGTGGAGATGTTGACTCCACATTGATAGTCAAATATAAAGGCATGTATTAGTATCAACAGATTGGGGATTATCCCAGACACTTCCTGCTAGATAAATATTTATTTTCATTCATTCAGAGCTACATCCCCGAGCATATGGATGAAGATGACCCCTGTTTACCAGTTGAGCGTCGACACCTTCATTAGCTCTTTCTATGTCATCATCTTTAATGGAGCATATTTTGCCATCTTCAGGTTGTCCACCCATAGGAATCACCGGTTCGCCCCAACCCACCGAAGGGGAAGTTCGCCACCCTCCCTCAGAGGTCATCGAACACTCTGCCATGCAGATCTGCTGTTCGACGAATTCGTGACGGTATAGGTTGCATGACAAAATATCTCGGTTGTTGGTAGCCGCCGGTTTGGAAGATTTGAGGACTCCTCTTGTTGCACAGTCAACCCTTCCAGCCCCTCCTGAGAATGGAGGCGGTGGTTCGGAGGGTACTTCGCTTTCCCTAATTCTTTAGCATGCATTTGGCTCCATGAATCTGAAATAACTCTTGCACGGTATTTGAATTTTAGGGGAAACTGAAAAGATTTCGCAGCACAAGGCTGGCCCCCACACTGAGGAGGCGAGGATGTCGCCTTCTGAAGAGCAGCTGGTTGCCCCAGCTTCTTGTGATAGGAGGGATCTTGCACCCTTAGGTAATTCCGCCCTTTCTCAATTAATTTTTCTCATCATCTTTATTCATGGCTAACATATGACCTTTCCTTCCAAGAGCCACTGCCATCATCGAGCCACTCGCTATTTCCGTACCAACCAATTATGGGCCTAGGAACAAGAGTTTGAAACGGTGGTTGCCGCCTCAAGTTCGAAGAGTTTGGAAGCATTTTATTTTTTGCTTTGTATTTTGCTGCGAAAGCCATTAATCTGACTTATATTTTCTTCGTTTGTCCCTTCTATCTTCTTGCAGCATTACAGGAGGTTGTCTCTCCAGAGATGGCGGAACAAGAGCTCGCATCAATCCAGTCTGATGGTTTCTCGGGCCATCGAGTTGAGTGGCCGGATGGCCCCCAGTCTGCGTCGCTTGTAAGGGCGGAGGTGGTACTTGAGACATTTGTTGGTATTATCCGGGCCACATTGTAGAAGGAGAAACCTCCTTCTATTGAGACTGCGTGGGATGCCCTTATGAGGAACACCCAGGTTGATCTTGTGATGGGGCTGCCTATGGAGCCTTGGATGACCATCATGGATAATATTGGGGAGAGGTTCGATGCCTTCATGAAATCTCAGCATGGAAGGCTCATTGCTTGGAAATTCAATAGCTTGAAATTCAAGTCTCCGCGCTAATGGGAGAAGCTTAGGAAGCAAGTTCTAAGGCTGAGATCCTCTGGCACTGTAGGGGTACTTTGGTGACGGAAGGTTGAGAATGTATCAAAGGCTATTAACTCCTGGGTGTAACACCCCTAATTTTTCTAGGAATTTTTCAAGAATTTTTCGGGATTAAAATATAATTATTAAGCAATTAAGAAGAATTAAGGATTTATAAAATCCATTTAAAGGTCCTATATTAACCAAAGGGTTAAGCCCAACTCAAATAGGCCCAAAGACCCAAATCCAAGGCTTTTAGACCCAAGCCCATTAATAGAAGCGTAAATTAGGTAATTTATGGATTTAAAAATAGAATATATACATTAATTAGGGGATAATACGAAAATCCGAAAAATTCGGATTTAATGAAGCCTGGCGGTCTATCGTGCGACCGCCAGATCCACCCTAGCGGTCCTCCCATGACCGCTAAGCCCTCCTGATTCAGTGAATGGGAGAAAACGTGAAAAGCTTGGATTTTTGACGATCAAATCACCTTAGATCGAAGTTACCTGGCGTGGAAGACTCTCTAAAACCCTCTAGGGATTAACTCCACTCCAATTTAGGACTCTAGGTTCGATCTAATCCCTTAAACCCTAAGTGAACCTTATAAATAGACCCTAACTTCGACTCATGCGAACCCTAATGTTGGCTCGCGTATTTCGAAGGTAAGGGAACTCTATCTCAGGTTGGTTATTTAGAACTTTACGTTCTTCTTAGTTTTATCTAACTATCCTCAAATTTTCGTGCTAGAAGACCCAGCCGTTGGAGAGTTAGAGCATCTGAAAGTCATTGATTCGCAACATACTGCACAGGAACCAGTGCGACGGTCCAGTGAAGATTAGGAAAATAGAAGCCCTAATCGAGGTATTTAGGAGTTGATTCTTTAGAACTTTCTGTTCTCCTTCGTATCTTCTACCTACCCTCCAATTTTCATGGATTTAGGTCAAGAGGATCAGGAGATAGAGGGACGGAAAGTTGCTGGTTTGGGACAGGACGTGCAGGAACTAGGGTATACTTCTAGTCAGAAATCCAAAGTCTAGGGATCGAATCAAAGGTAGGTTATCTCATGAACATGCTAAATTCTTGTGTTAGGAATAAAAGCCCTCTGTTACCTCCTGTTTTCATTGATTGTACATGATGAATTTGAGGTTTTATTATGACTGCGCATATAGGGTTAACATAGCATGCATGAATCTGGCCCTTAATAAGAAATTGATAATTCTGGCTTACTTCACTCAAACCCATGCATCTCCGTGTTTTAATATGGTTTTATCAGGCCTTATTTACCTGTTGGCATGTTTTTCCATACATCTATCTACCCTAGATTAGCATGTATTTCGGTTTTATTGTTGTTTGCTCTAGACAGGAAGAAACGGTCTTCCTGAGATCGCCTGAGTCCCTTTAGCGGTCCTACGATAGACCGCTAAAGCACCATAAACGGTCCTCCCGAGACCGCTTTCGTTTTCCGAGTTCTGTATTATTAACCCGAAACATAATGCAGAATAACCCTATTTATCATATGATAAGCCTAGCTAATTAGGTCTTACTCCTGTTTTAAGTACTGTATTCATACACTTGGTTACATTAATTGTTCATCCTAGTAGATTTCATGTTCTTTATGCACTTTGGACTTATTTTAAACTTATGTTAATTTTATGCCAAAATCATATACTTTTGTATTAATCTTAAATTTCCTATGGTTCATGGACTTGTCTAGTTTTGATTTGATCACTGTTTTATCACGATCCTTCTTATCTAGAGTCTTTTCTTAAGTACGTGGCACGTATTCCGGTACGATGTCATTAGATACACTTTGCACATTAAGCACATAATCTTGGACTTGTGATCCTCTCCGTTGGATATTCCTTCCACCGGACTAGGTGATCTTGTTTCAAAGCCTCCATAAGACTCCGCGAGCCTGGGATTTTCACTAGGACGCCGAGCTGGTTGTACCCTCAAAACTCAATTGTCTAGAAAGCACTTTACCGGTGTTTTGTGTTCTGGACCTTAGCGGCCCTATGGACGACCGCCAGAGTCTGGTAACGGCCATTTACCTGACCGCCAAGGACGCCTAGTGGCCCTGCCTTGACCGCATGGTTCCAGTTCATTCGTTTCATCGACTCTGTTTCTAAACGGTCCGGTCATTACCGCATAGATCCGCATGCGGTCTAGTAAACAACCGCTATTTCCATAAACGGCCCCGATATGACCGTTTGATGTCTACCTACTGATTAACCAAGGTTTGACCCAAGAGTTGATTTTCGTATGATCCTAGATGGTCTATTGATTATCTAGAACCTAAAACTTTGTTTCAAAAGTTATCTAATGAATTATGAAAATTAAAGAATATGTCGTTATGTTGTCGATTTTTCTCCATGGCATAACCTTGTTCTAAATCAATTTTGAACTCTTATATTCTTAAATTGAAGCATTCTTATCTTGATATTTGTTATCATTGAATCTAGTAAACAACCGCTATTTCCATAAACGGCCCCGATATGACCGTTTGATGTCTACCCACTTGTCCAATCAAATGTTATCATTGAATCTGCGTGTCTGCTCTGGGATAGGGTACTCCTCCTTCACCTCCCGGGAGAGGAAGTCATGCCATGAAGCCGCCACCAGGTGGACGTCCCTCTGCCTGTACTGCTGAACTGTAAAGGGAAAATCTGCATGCTGAGGTATCGCCTGGTCGTACCCAAAATTCCTGGCAAATCTGTGCGGGTAATACGGCTCAAGAACGGCCAGACTGGGACGGCGGTAAACCAGAACGCTCGGCCGAACACAAATAACCCAATCGACCAATGCATGGTCGGAGGGTAGAGCCCAGGAGGATAGCCTGCAGACAATGGTGTCACCCTGCCGCTCTGTATATGGGCGGAACGAGCGAGAGCTGTGGTCAAACTCCAGACTCTCATCCCTCCTAGTATGGAGGAAAGACAAAGTACGGCGAGCACTGGCAAGCTGCAAAACTGAGTCCTGGTCCGGATGACCAGCAAAAGCAAAAAGCAGGGGCGCAGCTGGATTATCCACCGGGGTCTTCTGTGACAACTCTGGCAGTAACAGGCCGGCCCATGCACTCAGATAGTGGGTGGGCATCAAGATATGCTTATCTCTAGGAGATGAGTGCGAAGTCAATGCCTCAAGACTATGAAAGATGTTCGCCAACGCGGCTGGAGCAATGGCGAGCCTGCGCCCGCAAGCCAGTAAACAAGCCGGGTAGATCACCTCTGCCCGCAGAATCCCCTCCTCTCCATGAGGGATCACAAAGCTGGCCAGCCAGTAGGCCAGGTAGGCTGCCAGGTAAGTCAGCGGCGGCAGTCCCCTCGAATTCCACCCCCGTGTCGGGGCGGGTAATTGACGAGGGTGTGAAGCAAAGCGGAGCTCAACCTCGCGGCACTGCTCCCAAGACATCCCCGAGGTAGCAAACTCCTCGTAGAAACAATACGGACCGCTGTAGAAATGTGTGACCCATGCATTCAGAGTCACCCTCGACGTCCGTGCAGCTTTCTCCTTGCCCACGAGGGCCAAGTCCCTCCAAGTCTTCATCAGATATCTGAAGCAATACGGCATGAAGTATCGGCCTGCCCCATCAGAAGCACTCAGATGCAGATCATCCAGGCATATCTCCTCATATGGCTGTCCGCAGACTGGGAGGCCAGAAATCCTGTGGAAAGCCCACAGGTCTAGTGAAGCCTCCCCCTCAGCAGTCATGAAGGTGTTCCAGCGCCTGTTAAATCTCTCAGCTAGAGCCTGGATCAGTCCGGTGTGGCAAGGATAAGAATACAGAGCTACCGTCACTGCATGGCGTATGCCTGCCCTATCAAGTGATGTCCTGTAAACTAGCAGTACACCCCACAGCCACTCTGTGGCGCCGCGTCGATAACAATGGGAAGGAACAACGGCCCATTTCCCATACCAGCTCGGGGTCCTCTGTGCCAAAATCCTCTCTAGCATGCAGTCAGTATCGTAATCATCATGTGCGCAGGCTGCACCGGAGGGAGTCAGAAACATCCCGTCAAGAGTAATATCTGCGGCCCTGTGGCATGGTTGGCAGTTTCGGCCGAAACTGATACGTTTCGGCCGAAACGTATCGGTTTCGGCCATAACCGATCCGAAAAGCACCTTAAACACTGTAGCAATCCGAAACTAAAGGGGGGTATCGGTTTCGGGCGAAACCGATACTAGTTTCGCCCGAAATCGGTCGGTTTCGGCCCGAAACCGTTTTGTTTCGTCCGAAACACGTGAACTTATGGGTTGTGTTGGCCCCCGAAACCCCACTACCCACAGGTTTCGGCCGAAACCCTCCCCCCCTGCTGTCTGTGTCGCGGGTGCTGTCTGCTGCTGCCGCTGCTGTGCTACTGCCGCTGCTGTGCTGCTGGCGAGCTGCTGCTACTGTTGGCGAGCTGCTGCTGCTGTGCTGCGGCTGCTGAGTGCTGCCTGCGGCTGCTCCTGCTGCCTGCGGCTGCTCCTGCTGCGGCTGCTCCTGCTGCTCCTACTGGCAGCGACTCCGACCAAGGGTGAAAGCAAGGTTGGCAGAGGTGGACATGCCCGACCGCCCGAGTCCGACAGGGAGAGGCCGAGAGGGAGCCAACACAACTTCAAGGGTTTGATTGTTTTGTTTGAGGTTAATTTCATTGGGTTTTGTTTGATTGTTTTGTTGTGTTCTTTTGGTTGAGTTAAAAATTTGGGGTAAGCAAGCCTTGCTTATTAAGTTTCTTCCAAGGGTGATTAAGGGCTTAAGGGTTAATTGCTAATTAAACCCTAATCAGTTTATAAAAATTGGGGCTTTTGTCTATTTTGATTTGCTTAGGCTCAATTGAAGTTAAATTAAGGTTCATCGAGGATTTTGGGGTGGGATCATGCGGGTAATTAATTTTTCCCAAGGGTGATTACGGGTTAATTGCTAATTAAGCCCTAATTAGGTCATAAAAATTGGAGCTTTTGTCTAAATTGGTTTGCTTAGGCTCAATTGAAGTTAAATTAAGGTTCATTGAGGAATTTGGGGTTGGATCATGCGGGTAATTAGTTTTTCCCAAGGGTGATTAAGAATTAATTGCTAATTAAGCCCTAATTAGGTCATAGAAATTGGGGCTTTTGTCTAATTCGAGTTTCTTAGCCACAATTGAAGGTTAATTAAGTTTCATTGATGAATGTGGGGTGGGATCATGCTGGGATTATATTTTTATGAAGGGTAATTATGGCTTAATTAGTAATTAAGACTTAATTAGTTCATAAAAATTGGGCCTTTTGTCTAATTCGAGTTTCTTAGCCACAATTGAAGGTTAATTAAGTTTCATTGACGAATGTGGGGTAGGATCATGCTGGGATTATATTTTTATGAAGGGTGATTAAGGGTTTCGTACTTTCAATTGTTTGTCTTTGACTGTGTAACTTCTTAATGCAGCATCATGCCTAGACGTCAGCAAATACAGGAGCAGCAAGGGCAGGAGGATCCGGGGTGGGCCCACATATCCTTAGTTGATGCTAAGAGAAGGAAGGTTAAATGTAATTACTGTGGTAAGGAGATGTATGGCGGAATTACCAGAGGCAAGCAACATTTGGCAGGGGTACGAGGAGAGGTGAGACAATGCGACCACTGTCCACGAGAGGTGCGAGAGGAGATGCGCCAGTGCCTTTTGGGGAAAAAGGAGAGGGTGCAACAAAGGGCTGAGGATGAGGAGGAAATTGCTGAGGAGATTTCTGGCAGAAGGGTTAGGAGGGATGATGATGAGGAAGGCACTGAAGATTCTGATCCGGAGCTGACTGAAGCAAGGGAGCGTGAAGAAGCCGCTCGAAGGAAAGGAAAGGCACCCATGGGTTTAGGAGGGACCTACTCCAGTACAGCTGCACGACGTCCTGATGTTGCTGCCCCGCCCCCGCAGACGCAGAGAGCAGGCCCCATGGACAGTTATCTCCACAGAAGGCCCCAGGCTACACAACCTAAGATCAAAAGTGCATTAAGAGGGATCAAAAAATCTGCAGAAGTTGCAGGGCATGCATTTAAAAGCATCTGTAAATGGTTTTTTCATGCAGATGTCCCTGCACATGCTGCTGAAAGTGAATATTTTCAACCTATGTTGGATGCCATAGCAGATGCTGGCCCTGGCTTGAAGGCGCCGTCACGTCGGGACATATACGGGCGTGGCCTTGAGGGAGAGGTTAAGGAGCTCCATCAGTGGGTTGAAAGCTTCAAGCATATATGGATGGAGAGAGGATGCAGTATTATGTGTGATGGTTGGACTGGTACCACGAAAAAGTCCATGATTAACTTTTTGGTGTATTGCATCGAAGGTACAGTATTTGTAAAATCTGTAGATGCATCAAATTTTGAAAAAAATGCCAATTATTTGTTTCATTTGATGGACAACATGGTAGACGAAATTGGTGAAGAAAATGTTGTACAAGTTGTGACTGATAATGAAGCCAGTTATAAGGCTGCAGGGAGGAAATTGATGCATAAGCGCAGGCATTTATATTGGCTCCCATGCGTAGCACATTGTCTTGATCTCATACTTGAAGACATAGGGAAGGACAAACATGTGAAGAAGACGGTTGAAAGGGCACAAAAGATTACCCAGTATATTTATGGCCATCCTAAGATATTGAACATGTTCAGGGAGCATGCAAGTGGGGGGCGGGATATCATCCGTGCAGGGCTAACTAGATTTGCTTCAAATTTCATTTCTTTGGAGTCTCTGCATAGGTATACTGTTGAACTCAATTATTACTTCTTTATCCTTATAGTTATGATCCGTATTTGATTCAAATTTTATTTCTTTGCACAGGTATAAGAATGAGTTGAAAGCTTTCATGTACCACAATGCCCTGCGGGAATACATCGACAAGGGCAATGTTGATGCTCAGATGGATTATTTGGATGTCTGTCAAATCGTGGACAACAACAAATTCTGGGGCAGAGTAACACAATACATGAAAGTAGTCACCCCCTTCGTGAAGGTCCTAAGATTGGTGGATGGCGATGACAAGAATGATATGAGATATCTGTATGAGGCCATAGACCGTGCGAAATTGGAGTTGCAGGAGTCCCTTCCCAAAGAACATGCAAAGTGGTGGAAGATTATTGACCATAGATGAGACACCACATTACACCACGACTTGCATGCAGCTGGTGAGTGATTGTTTGTATTCATATATTATTGACCATACATTAACTATATACAAATGCAGATTATTTTCTGAACCCTCGATTAATGTACAATGCCAATGCACATGTTGATGCCGAGGTGCTTCAAGGCACTTTAAAAGTCATTGGTCGTTTATCGAGGACACCAGATAAGAGGCTTCAGGCGGAAGTAGAGGTTGGCCTGTTTGATTTCATGAATAAGAGGTATAGAATTTACTTACGTAGTAATGCTAATCTATTATGTAATTTTTGTAGATGAACTCCTATAGAATGAGAAGTGGGACGTATTCTGACTCCCAATTGCAATACGCAGTGGGAAGAGTGAGCCCAGGTATACTTCATCTTTGTGCTTTCTTTGCAATTACATCTTCCTTAATTAATTTTTATTTACATCTTATATTTATTTGTTTATGGTTGGTTGGTGTAACAGCTGACTGGTGGATCATGGTGAACAATAGAGAATTGGGCAGTTCTGCATTGGCTTTCATTGCAATCAGGGTGTTGAGTCAAACCACATCAGCAAGCCAATGTGAAAGGAATTGGAGCACGTTCAGCCTTATACACTCAAAGGTTCGCAATCGGCTAAGGGCTGATCGGTTAGAGAAATTAGTGTACAGCCACTACAATATGAGGTTGAGAATAAAGAATATGAGGTTGAGACAACAGCTGCGAGACAAACGCGTCGCCGAGGATGCCGCCACAGAGATTGATGTGGATGCCTTATTTGATGATGATAATCCTTTGCAGTCTTGGGTGGAGACACGAGAGCAGGTTGATGAGCCCGTTTTTGATGTTGATGATAGAAGATGGGCAGAGGGCATACTTGATGAAGATGAGGCAAGAGATCCCGAATTAAGAAGCAAATCAAAGAGGGCCAGAGATACTCATGCGCACCAGTCTAGGGTGGTTGATGACACTGAGGAGCAGTTCGAGTTTGAGTCAGCTAGACACTCAGATACAGATAGCAGGCCAGTCACTCCTAGAATGTCCTCCTTAAGAAGAAGTACATCAGTGTATGGGCAAACTGAGAGGGCAAATGCTGCTGCTCAAGAGGACCCGGCAATTGAGGAGTTGAAGCAGATTTATGTGAGGCACACGCCAAGGGAAAAAGGACTCGTGTCAAAGTTGATTGAAAAAAGCACTCCAAAAGAGAAAAAAGCATCCTCAAATGTTAAAAGGCGACTGGTTTCTTATGATTATGATGATGATGATGATGATCATCCCGGAGGTGCTGCAGGTGGTACTAGTGCTGCAGGTGGTACAGGTGATGCAGGTGTTGCAGGTGGTACTACTGGAGGATATGGTTCACCAGGTTACGAAGGTGGCCAACAGCAAGCAGCTATTTATGGGTCGTGGAATTATGAACCATCATTTCAGTTCCATCCATATCCGACCAGTGACTCTTCTCTTCCTCAAGATTCCTATGTTGATACTGGATTTGAATCAAGCCAACTAAACACTCCAACAGGGATCTAAAGAGGGATGCAGGACTTGGCTACCTCATTGTTTGGTTATAGTGAATATAGACCATACATGCAACCTGGTTATGGGTATCGACATCAAGGGCTAGACGATGAGGGAGAAGGTTCTTCTAGTAATTATTATCCATATTAGGTAAGAATCAATGACTTTTTGTAACATTTATTTTGTCTAAATTGGTTTATTGTACTGCTTCTATTAATGTACAATGGAATATGACTTTAACTTTCACATGTTCAATGTTTGAAGTTGAATTTTTGTAGTTGTCTACTTCAAGGTTATTGCACTAACTTATACAGTCAAATGCATGTGTAATGATTTTTATGATTTTTGTGATTTTTATGATTTTAAGTGATTATTTATATTTTTTATGATTTTTTTTTTCAGATTTTTTATAATTAATTTTAATTTTTTTAACCTGTTATATGGGTTTCGACCAGTTTCGGCCGAAACCGAAACCGAGTCCGAAACCGAAACCGCCATCCTTGTCCTGTGGTGCCCGGCCAGATGCCAAGTGGCTGGTGAAGACGGTGCCGCCCTCACAGTAAAACTGTCAAACTCCCTGTAGGAGCCAAGACTCCTCTGGTCAGGGTACTGTCGCTGACGCGCAAAACCCTCTGGGAAACTCGGATAAGAAAAACTGCAGGTGCTATGCATACTATCCCGTCCGAGCAATATGGCCCGCTCCAGGCGGCACCTCTCCTTTGGAAGCCGAGGATCGTCAGTCTCTGCTCCAGGTGGTATGAAACTCTGGATGAAAGGGAGAAGGTGACGGTCCAGTGGAAAGTGGGGCGGGTAGCCACCTGACTGGTCATAAGTGTAGCATCCCAGCCCCCGCGTAATCCTGGAGACGTCAACAACGCCCCCAGTGGTGGTAGTCTCTCCAGTTGGGCCCTCAGCGACCCAAGTGAATCCGCGGTCCACCGCGTCAAAGTCTTCGGGAATGATGCTGCGAGGAGGGAATGGTGGCATAGGCCTGTCCGTCCTCCGTACATAATGATAATCACCACCGCTGGTTCTGGACCTCTGGGAAGTCCCTCCGCACCGTCTGGAACGAGCCATGTCTGCAAGAGCTGCAAAGCCAAGAGCAGATAAAGCGCTGTCAGTTAAACCAGCATATGGGCAACATCAAGACTACAGAAAGTCACATAAAACTCCGGCATGCCTGTGAGCCCGGAGACTGACATAAAAGCCATGGAACGCACGGGCCATCCGCCCCCACCTTCGGTTTGGACGTATGTCCCGTGGGGGGCATTTGTTGCACCCGTAATTTATCGTGCTAAGTTTCGAGATTTTAATCTCGCATGTGACAAGGTTTCGGAAGCGGTGTATCACCATCCGATAGGATATTCCTACACGGGGTCCCTTGTTCGGCGTAGCGCCGTCCCGTCGGATATTCCTAAGTTTAAGGCTTTATAGCCCACATGCGGTGGCAATATAAACCCCTCGGGGGATGGCCACCAGCCAAGCACAAGCCACAATGATTGTCAGGATCATGTGGTTATATTAAAATCCCTACGGGATTAAGTCCCCGCCCTTCGGACGTGTAACCCCAAGCAAGGAACACTTCTACAACAACGAAGGAGATGCTGGAAAAGGTCTACGTACCAAGCACAACGTCCCTCGCATGTGTATCACGAGGCACGGACAACAACTCGTCCTCCCGCAGCGGCCTACGGCACGAGGAAGACGACAAACGAACAAGGAGGCGATCCCTCTCGCTATTCTCCACGAGACACGGCAAGAACCCGAAGCTTCAAAGCCCCGGAGGCCTCCTTTTATTGAACTCACGCGAGGAATAGACCCGTCCGGGGGTGGAGGGACCCGTCTGGGGTCACCCTTATCCGGACGGGTCCGCCCGGGGCAAGAAGAGTCCCGCGCGGGACTCTCCCTAGGCAGGTGGACCCGCCCGGGGTCGTCCGGACCTGGGCGGGACCCACCCGGGGTCCGCGACCCCGGGGAGCCCCCCTCGGGGTGCTTGCGGCCCGGGTGGGGACCACCCGGAGTCCGCGACCCCGGGGAGGTCCCCCCCCCCCCCCCCCCCCCCGGGTCCGCGACCCCGGGCAGGTCCCCCAGGGGAGCCGCGACCCCGGGTAGGTCCCCCCCCCCTGGGGGTTCGCGACCCCGGGAAGGTCCGGGACCGTCCCGGGGACCTCCCACCCCGGGGAGGTTCCATTCCCGCGCACGGACTAAAAAAATTTGAAAATGGGACCTCCCCGGGGTCATTTTCATCCCGTTGGACCCGTACGGGGTCGAACACTCCCGGGGAGGTTCCCCACTTCTATAAATAGACCCCCGGAGGTCCAAAAAGAAAAAGGAAGAAAAAAGAGAGAGAAGACACAAGTGACAACCTACGGAAGACACTTGAAGCATTTGTTCGTTTGTTTCGGCCCGCGTGGGGTAAGTCCCCGTGTCTTGTACTTATGCCCCTACGGGGTATATTTATGTTTATGCCCCTCAGCGGGCCGTGTTGGTAATTATGCCCCTCAGCGGGCCATGTTTGTAAGTCTTTACGTCGGGGGATGACTAAGTCATGTATTTCTGCCCTTATAATGGCGAAATTATAAAAATATCCTTCCCGGGACTGTAAAAGATCGAAGTCCTGTAATTTGCAGTTATACCCTATAATCTTTTGTAATTGGGACTACGTCCCTATCTCCCGCTCCAAAGCGGACATTTGTACAGTCGACAATTCACCGACAACCTTTGTACTCATATGGAATTGTAAAAGCACTCAGCATGATTCATGTGTATCCTCGAGGGAAAATTACATGAATACCCTTAGCTTTCCAAAATTGCATATATACCCTTCCTTCAGTCAAATTGACAGAGACATACTTTCTATGAAACCCTCTGTCATCCTTTTGGTCTAGGAGTGTCGTCAGCTCAGTCTCGCATTCGGGTATCACCTTAAACTTAGGTATAAGGTATGGTAAAATTACCAAAATACCCCTGTAACCTAGAAATGGCCTAGTAGCCTCCCAAAACCCTCCAGAAAGAACCTCAACGCCTTGGGGAGTTAGGGATCCAGTTTTACTTCCACTCCAGCCCAGAAATTTCATAAATACCCCTGGCCTGGAAAATTACCAAAATACCCCTGGGTTGATAAAATTACCAAAATACCCTCGGGGTCCAGAAAACTTCCCTTTACTTTAAAAATGCCTATGGCTCCTGCATATTTGCGCTTCCATGCCTAAATCTTAGGGTTTTGCTCAGACCTAGCCCTAATTCAGTTGTTTCTGTTGGTCGGTGGTGAGTGAGTGGACATTGTGAGCCCTCCTAGAGAGTTTGCCCTCAATATCAGAACTCTTGTAAAAGACTTTGGGGATTTCTTTGACTGTTAAACAAAGGTGTTCGGACGTTAGGCCGATGTAAATCAACACTGACTCCGGTCAGTGGGGAAAGGTCGAGCACTCGAACCCAAATTGTCTGATACTATGTGTATCCACGGAATAAACCTCTCTATGCAGAGAAATGTCTCTTTTCAAAAAGACGCCATTTATTTTATTTTTCCTATTTTGAAAATATTCCGTGTCCAACATATCCACATTTATATCGAGGTGTATGTTGACGATTTGGTAGTGAAATCAAGGACAAGGATTGAGCATCCCAAGGTTCTAACCAAAGTCTTGCAAAGGGCACGGGAATATCAACTGAAGATGAACCCTAAGAAGTGCGTGTTTGGTGTTTCATCAGGGAAGTTGCTTGGATTTATCGTGAGTAAGAGGGGTGTTGAGATTGATCCTAACAAGGCAAAGGCAATAAGAGAAATGCCTCCTCCCAGGAATTTGAAAGAAGTTCGAGGTTTGATTGGGAGATTGCAATTTATTCGCCGCTTTGTCTCCCAGCATTCACAAAGATGTAGGCCGTTCTACGAGCTTACTAAGCCGGGAGTCAAGTTTATTTGGGATGACAAGTGTCAGGCAGCTTTTGACGGATTGAAGGATTATCTCTCAAATCCTCCTGTCCTGAGGCCGCCAGTTCCAGGCAAACCGTTTGTTCTTTATATTTCCGTTCTGGATGACTCTGTAAGCGCTGTCTTAGCCCAAGTTGACGAAGAAGGAAAAGAAAGGGCAGCCTACTATTTGTCAAAGCTTCTCAACCCCTGTGAGCAGAGGTATTCAGCTATAGAGAAGACATGTGCTGCTTTAGTCTGGGTAGTTCAGAAACTTAAGCATTATTTCTTAGCTCACGAGGTTCACCTCATCGCTCGTATGAATCCAATTAAGTTCCTTCTTGAAAAATCTGTTCTCACCGACCGATTGGCACGATGGCAAAGCTTCCTTTTTCAATTTGATATCATCTACATTCAACAAAAAATGATTAAAGGCTATGCCATAGCAGAACATCTTGCTCACCATCCCCTCCCCAGATTTGATCCTGTTCGCTCAGAGTTTCCAGATGAGGAACTAATGTCCATCAATCAGACCGATTCGATGTGGACGTTACATTTCGATGGAGCTTTGAATTCAAAAGGGAAAGGGATTGGTGTTGTTCTTCTATCACCAGAGGGTATCACTATTCCACTCGCCTCTCAGCTTGCATTTCCAGTTACAAACAATATAGCTGAGTACGAGGCTCTCTTGGCCGGACTGGAGGCCACTCATCAATTCGGTGTTACCCATTTACGGATTGTAGGAGATAGTCAGCTTATTCTTCGCCAAGTGCTTACCAAATGTCGCACGCTCAATCCTAAACTCAAACCCTACCAGGAATTAACTTCTGTGTATACCAAGCTTTTCACTAAATTAATCTCCATCCACGTTCCTCGTAATCACAACATTTTAGCTGATGCTCTCGCTTCTCTTGCTTCTTCCTTGGCTTTCCCTCCCGAAAGAGATTCCCATTCTATCATTGTTCACAAGAGGATCCAGCTTTCCTTAGTGTTAAGGAGGAGGTGCTCAGGAAGGTGAAACAAGAAGAAATCATTGAGAATAAGGAAGTCATGATGTTGGATTTAGAGGAAGAATTGGACGACGAAGAAAAGCCGTGGTATTATGAGATTGCTAAGTATTGTCAAGATCAATCATATCCTGAGGAAGCCACGGCTAAAGAAAAGAAAGCCATTCGAAGAGTTGCTCAGCGATACACTTTGGTTGGAGGTGTGCTCTATAGAAGAGGTCTTATCGGTGTTTTGCTAAGATGCCTAGACGATGATGAATCTTGGAAGGTTGTGGAAGAAGCTCATTCAGGAGTATGTGGCGGTCATGTCAATAGCCAGATGCTAGCTAAGAAGATCCTTAGGCTAGGTTTCTATTGGCCCACTCTAGAAGAGGATTGTTCCATCTATGTTCGAAGGTGTGTTAAGTGCCAATTGCACGCCGACAAAATTCATTCTCCTGCTTCTTCACTCCATCCTATGTCTTCCCCATGGCCTTTCTCCATGTGGACTTTCGATATCATTGGACCCCTTGGTGATCCGACCCTCCTCACAAAATCAAAGTCATTTATACTCACGGCGACAGAGTACTTCACCAAGTGGGCGGAAGCGGAAGCTTACGTGGAGATAAAAGCGTCAACCGTCTGCAAATTTATAATGAAGAACATCATCGCAAGGTTCGGCATCCCGGGTACCATCGTCACCGACAATGGGCCACAATTCATCTCTCAGGAGCTTCAGGACCTCTGCAACAGATATAACATTGCATTGCATCATTCATCTCCTTATTATCCGCAGGGCAATGGTCAAGCAGAGGCAACTAATAAAACTTTGATTAAAATGATCAAGAAAATGTGTGAGGCTACCAGATTTGCGGATTGGCCAGAAAAGTTAGTGGAAGCTCTTTGGGCCTATCGCACCTCTATTCGAACCCCTACTGGGCAGACCCCTTTCGCCCTCACTTATGGAATGGAGGCGGTAGTCCCTTATGAGGTTCTTATCCCTTCTCTACGAGTACAATTGGACAAGGAGCTCTCCATTGATGAGCGTCGCGAATCTCTCCTTGCTCAGTTGGAACTCCTAGACGAGAAGCGTTTGGCCGCCGCCGAGCATGCGCGTGTTTATCAAAACAGGCTTTCGCGTTTTTATCAAAAGAAAGTGATTGAAAGAAAATTCAAAATTGGTGAGATGGTAATTAAAAGACTTTTTGTAAAACCTGGTGGACCTCGTTCAAAACTCCAACCTAATTGGGAAGGTCCCTTTGTTATAAAAGATGTTTATCCTAGCAACGCTTACAAATTAATTAATGCTGAAGATGAAGAGTTAACACACCCTTGGAATGGTCTCTATTTGAAGAAATACTACCCAAGTCGACACAAAAAAAAGGGCAAAAAACAAAACAAAACAAAAAATTGAAAATCGCAGGCAGACATGGTACATGGGCCACGAGCTTGAGTAATCATCATCCTTAAGTCAATCTTCAGTCTCGATGGTTTAACTTTGGGGTCAACTCCCGCACACACTACACGCTTTACTTTTAAACTCAAGTAGCCCGGAATTCGAGGAAAGTCCGACCCAAACTAAGAGTGTAAAAATCGTACCTATTCTCTTCTTTTCGGCTCACGAGAGGGAATACAAGTCAAGGGTTACTAACCAAGCCTGCCCGTCGCCCTAGTAGGTGGAAGTCAGGGCCCAAAAGGGAACAAAATGTTTAAAGTCCAAGTATAATTAGGTCTCTATTTTTGAAAGAAAAGAAAAAAAAGAAAAAGAAAGTTATGAAAGAAAGCATGACAAGAGGGCAAAGTCCCCGCAGGGAAAACCCTGGCCATAAGCATGCATGAATAAGGGCAAAAAGAGCAACAAAATTTTCCTAAGCTGAAGACCGAATCCCAACAGGCATTAGGGCAGGGGAGGAGCGTTCCCCATTCTTGAAAACCTTTCGTGAGCTTCCTCAAATTATTTTTCTTTTCCCTCTCCATGGTGGGTTCTAAACTCGAGGAATGACAAAGACTGACTAAGAAGGATGGGCTACGAGAGAATATGAGTAAAAGCATAAGTCAGTTAGCACGTTGACCCCTTTGTTAAGGTTTTCGAGAAAGATTAATGAATTTAAGATCATGATGGCGTAAGGTTTAAAGGCCCCGTGCTATGCTTGCTTTCAAAAATACAACAAAAATAAAAAAATGGAAAAATCAAAACAAAATAAATAAAAAATTCACGCCTCTTCCTATAGGCGTTATTTTCAAAATTCACGTCTTTAATTAAGTCGTCATTTTCAAAATAATAAAAACAATGGAAAAATGTAAATTCACGCCTTCCCTATGGGCGTCTTTTTCAAAATTTATGACTTTCATGAAGTCGTCATTTTCAAATCAAACAAAAAAAAATGTTTTTCAAAATAAACGCCTATCATGGTGGCGTTAATTTCCCAATAAACACCGTTTTCGAGGGCGTCATTTTGAAAATTGAACAAAACAAAAAGAGAAAAAAAAATAAAAAAAATAAATAAAAAAATGGAACATCGAGCCGTTGTTATGCATATGCTTGGTCGCATTTTTGTGTGGGCATCTTTCACTTTGAGATAGCATCTGCTTGCTTGCATGTCGCATTTTCTTTATGTCTATTTATCATTTGCCTTCGTTGATTAAAGGCTTGGCCCCTTGACCCGTTATCAAGGTCAAAGTAAAGACATCCCTTGCTTATTGAGCAAGGGGCCAAGTTGAACAGATGGATTAACCTGTTTGTTCAAGTGTGAACTACAGCTACAGACACACGGCAAAAGTAAAAGGCAAGAAAGAAAACACAAGTACACAACTACACAAGTGCTCAGGTAACGAAAATTTCAATCTCATGTATATATGTATCATAAATATCTGGGTACAGGTGTGAGGGTGGAGGAGTACAAGTAAGTCTCTCAGCTCTCGCCTCCACCCTCCTCTCTCCTACTCTCGGCCTCACTCTCGTCCTCCCGACGTGGCACTCGTGGAGGGGGCATGGACCCCCGTGAAGTAGCTGGAGCTCGAATCGGCCCCTCTGCCTCGCTCCTCTGTCGGAGAGAGGAACCCGCCACAAAGGTGGAGCTGGTGAAGGCGTACCCCGCAGCCCGCGCTCTCTCCCGGCCTCGCTGAAGGCGCTCCTCTGTCGCTCGTAGCCGCTCCTGGGAAACGGCTAGCTGGGCCCTCAAAGCCACAAGCTCCGCACGGTCCGCCTGGTGCTCCTCGCGCTCCCGGGCACGCTCCCTCCGCTCCATCTGGAGGGCGACTCGCAGCTCCGCCACGTCCTGAGGCAGCTCCTCTCGCCGCCTCAAGGCCCGCTCAAGCTCCGCGACCCGCTGCTCGCGGATCGCCAACTCTGTCCCGGCCAAGGCAGCCCAGGTAAGTGCCGCCTGTAACTCTGAGGACTGCAAACAAATAAACAAATCATCAGTTTCATATACACAACTCAATAATTCATGAAATAAGCAACAAACAACTGAAAATAAATAACTCACCCGGGTGGCCATCGCCTGCTGTCCCTCCTCGATGCAGGTAAGAGAGGTCCGGAGCTCCTCAGTCTGTAAACACCAATTTTTCATGAGCATATCATATAAATAATTGAATGAATTTGAGTTTTAAAGTTTAAGGCATACCCGTGTGGCAAGGTCGCGCTCTGCTGCCTCGGCCCGTGCTACTGCTCCAGCTAACTGCTCCGCTAGTGCAGTCGTCTCTGCACTAGGTCCCCTCGAGCTGGAGCCCTCTCCTGTCTCTCTCGCTGCTGCTCCCTGCTGGGCATGCTGCATTCATTGAGATTGTCAGTGGCTAATCATCAATAATTCAGGAGTTCATTTGCATATAGATAACTTAAACACTCACTAGGGTCTCGAGGTCTGCCCGTGTGGTAGCTAACTGGGCCTCCAAGCTGTGGAGGTGGGTCTGCACGTCCATCGCCACTATGTCCCGCGCATCCTGCATTCATCACATATTAGTCGCATAATAGATATACAAAGCATTTGCATTTAATTAAAAAAAAAGAGTGCATGCATACATACCCCTAAGACCCTCATCTGGGGTCGGCCGACGTAAACCTCCCAGTAGCGTCGGAGGTACTCGGAGCTGTCTGCCGCCTGTGAGGTGACTCGGGTCCCGCCTCACTGCCAGTCGGCGTGCTGGTCTGAGAACCGGACTCTCCAGTCGATCGCCTTCGTGCGACCGCGCGTCTTCTTGCCTATCCCCCGCGGCTCTCCTACCTCGATCCACTCCTGGTGTAGGTCGAGGGTCCTCATCACCAGCCTAAGCCGTAACGGCTCAATCTCGTTCAAGCAATGAACTCAAAGCTCATGCCCGAAGCGAGGTCGGCCTGATACGACCCACGGCTGGCTCTCGTCGGTCATCCCCTCATAGGGTCTCCACCTCACCTGCATTCACAATCATCCATCATATCATATCTCATAAAAATAAATAAAAATTGCATCACATTAAGCATGCGTACCAGTGAGGCGGGGAAGTCACGGAACTCTCTCCGTAGAACTCGCAGCTCGTATGCGAGTGGGGCTCCAGTCACCACTGGTAGCCAGCGCCGTGCCAGAGGGAAGGATCCCTCAACTCCAGGCCATGGGTCGGCACGCCCCATCGGCATGTATAAATGGCTCCATATCTGCATTCATGGATTGCATTAATAAAGCATTCACATGCATATGAAAGAAAAAAATATATATATAAAAATGGAAATACATACCTGAAGGAAAAGTGAAAAGCCACTGATAGTCGTCTCTCGACCTGTCCCCATGGACAAGTCGGCTATCAAGTGCGCCAGCAGCGCCGCTCCCCAGGCGTATCTGCCAACTCCCTCCAGGTCCTCGAGTATCCCCAGGAATCGGCAGTTGATGATATCGCCCTTCGTGCCGAGCAGCAACCTCCCGAGCATCAGGAATAGAAATCTCCTCAGGTCTCGATCTGCTCTCTCCCTCTCAGCCGGGTCCTGGCAATAGGCAGCCCTAGCCCCGTCTATCAGCCTCCGTGAAAACTGCTCCAGAGACTCCCTCGACCTCTGCCTAGAGTCACCTAAGCCCATAGCTATAGTAAGGTCGGTGCGGTAGATGGTCCTACACTCGCTAGGCGTCTCGTAGATTATCTCTAACCCTAGCAGCCTCTGAGTCAGCTCACTATAATCAGGCAGGGTGATCCCACTCACCGCCTCTCCGTCTACCCTCAACCCGGTGATCCTAGTGACGTCCTCTAGGCTAGGAACCATATGACCCCACGGCATCAAGAATGCCCGGCTAGTCCTATCCCATCTCTCTCTGAGCACATGGATCAAGGGTAGGTCTGGTCTCACTGGCTCTATGCTAAAGAAGGGTCCAAACCCCATAGCATCTACCCTAGCCCTCTGGAACTCGGGGAGTCCGTAATAAGCTGCTCGGACTTGGACCCAAGAGATCCGCGTCCTCATCAACCCCTGTATGCAATAAAAATAAAAATTTTCAGGATAATCGTTTAAGGTCATTAACATTTGCTCTCTGTGTTAATTGACGACCTACCCTAGGTCGTAGTTTAATCAATTGACGCCCCTGAGGGAGGCGTTATTTTAAAATGTGTGTCTGATAATTTCATGAGAAATTTGAATTAACGACCCACCCTGGGTCGTTGTTTACTTAAATGACGCCCCTATGGGGAGCGTTGTTTTGAAAGTTATTTCCTAAATTCTGAGAAATTCTGAATTGACGCCCAGACCTGGGTCGTCATTTGTTTAAGTGACGCCCCTGTGGGGGGCGCTGTTTAAAAGGTGATTTTCAATCCTTAATTATAATTCTGAAAAATTTGAATTGACGATCACACCCGTGGTCGCTACTTAATGAATTGACGCCCCGGTGGGGGGCGTTATTTTTTTGGGGTTTCAAAACTAATTAACATGCGAAATAAAAATGAACAGAGGCACATATGTTTTAAATGAATGAAACAGCATGGAAATTAACCCCAAGATGAATAAACATGATAAATTTTAAAATGATGACATGCTGCAGGGCGTGATTTCATGGATTAATCATTTTTCAGAAAATAAAAATCAATTGAATTGACGGTTCAGGTTGGGGCGTTGTTTTAATTGTCTGAGTCGTCGTTCTTTCGACCGAGGGCTATGGAAATGATGAAAAATGGAAATGAAATAAAAATAAAATTAAAACTTTGGGGTTTTGGGGGCCTGCCTTGCACCGCTCGGATACGATCAACCCTCCTCGGATGATTTGCCTTGGTTGCCGTGGTCGTAGGGGTTGGCCGGGTCGTGGTACAACCGCTGCCGCCACCGGCGGTTGCTCTCCTTCTCCTTCCTCTCCTCCTTGTTCTTCTTCTTCTCCTTCTTCATCCCCTTCATCTTCTTCCTCGTCGTCCTCGTCACCGTCGTCATCATCTTCACCATCGTCTTCTTCTATTCCATCTTCCCTTTCTTCGTCTTCGTGCTCCGCCGCCGGAGCGTCTTCGGCCGCCGCGGGGGGAAGCCCCTCCACGGCGTTTTCGTCTTCCAAATCCACGACCTCGGGGGCACTCACCCTTTGGCATTTCTGTGCGCCGCCCGCCATCAGAACGAGAGATAGGGAGAGTGAGAATGAGGGAGATAGAGTATGGGGGGGGTTCTTTCGGTTAGGGTTTGCAGAGTAGAGAAAAAGAGAGAAGACGAAGGAAGGAGAAGGAGTAAAAAGGGTTTAACGGTCGAAATAAATTGACGCCCGAATGGAAGCCATTTTTCTATTAATTGACGGCCCGAGGAAGGGCGTGGTTTGTTGATTTGACGGCCCGAGGCTAGGCATCATTTTCATTTGCGTGGGAATTTGCAACCGTCGTCAGACGCATTAATGGGAAAGTGATAGATTTGATTGATCATAATAATTACTATTTGAATTTGACGTCGATGGAAACGGGCGTCCGTTGCAGAATACACGACCTGACTGAAGGCGTCTTTTGTATGCAATTAAGGAATTATTTTGAAAATAATTTTAAGGAATTTCAAGCGATTAACGCCTTGCCTTGAGGCGCGAATTAAGAAATGCCTGTCCTTGAGGGCGTCCTTTGTGGTTTTTGAATTGTTTTAAAGAATTGATTTAATGCAATTGACGACATCATCTGAGGCGTTATTCAACCAATTGACGCCCTGCATGAAGGCGATGTTCATAACAGAGAGCTCGGAGCTCGTTTTATCAGACATAATCACATACAATTGGAAGAAATGATCATATAAATTCATTGTTTTGGCTCAAATAAGGAAGGAATCTTTATTTCATTAAGGAAAATCGTGATTACATCTAATGAGCCATCATAGGCCTTATCTTCCTAAATGCTAGCACATATGATTTGCATTTGTCTTCTTCTTCTACATGTGCCTTGGACTTTTGGAGTAGTCCAACCTTCCATTGAGCCATTATTGTCTTGATTTCTTCTCGATCTCCACTTGAGCATAATTCCCTTCTTTTGAGTGGAGGTAGATGAGAAGGTTCTTCAAAGAGGTGCCGAGGTAGCCCAAGCTGTGGGAGGCACCGGTGTGCATTATAGAGGACGAAGTCGCTCCCGCCGATCAACCGAAGCTCTATGCCGGAGGAGAGTCTTGAGCGAAGTTCTTGGGTCTTGAGAAACCCCGGTGTGCAAGTGAAACCGCTCTTTGGCATTGTTTTGAAGTAGTCTCTCCATTCACTTCTCTTCTTGAGTTTGGATACTCGATTGGTCACCCTCTCACATAGGCCCAAAGAATTTGTCATATATCGAAGTGGGTTGTCACGCCCCGTACTCTATACCGTCGAGGTATTGTCCGCTTTGGCCTACCGACCTCACGGTTTTGTCCCTTTCTAATAGTGATCGGCTCCAGAATGGAGGACTTCCCGGGAGGTCACCCATCCCAGTACTACTCCCCATTAAGCACGCTTAACTTCGGAGTTCTTTTCAAGAACTGAGCCGATACTTCAAAAGGCGCCTCGATGATATAGAGTACAACTTTGCTATATTTGAGGGTGTTACAATCTACCTCTCTTATATAGGCGACGTCCTCGTCGCTGGGCACATATAGCACGTGACGAGTTTATATCAATCATGTCAATCAGAGTAGTAGTGTATTCGACACAAAGACAGAGTGCGCAAATATAAAGATAACCCAATCCATTTATTCCTTTAATAAGAATGTGTCTATTACAAACCCTTGCAAATACTAGACTCAATAAAAGAAAGGTACATTTCTGACTCAACAAAAATATAGAGAAGACAGGACGGATGGACGCTTGAATAGCTCTAACTCTTTCACTCTTGACCTTCCCTGTCAGTTTGGGTCTCGTCATCCGACTTACCTGAAAAGTATGGAAACACCGAGTGAGCGAATGCTCAGTAGGAAATTATATCTCAAGAACTAGCAAAGGGGTTTAAGTAATTACATCTTTCCATGGATGCACTATAGCTATGCATGCTCGCGTAAAACGACAAGACAGAGAGTATATCAACAAGATAACAAGGTGAACTATTCATGAACTTTCAAGTAATAGATGTCAGGATGTTCAAGCAAGTAATTTCATCATGTCATGTCGAGAACTTGGCTATCACGTTTCAAGCAAGCAAGTATATAAATTACCCTTTTTCGGGTCAAGCAAGTCTTGGCATGTCAAGTTGAGTCAAGTACGAGATTTATGTGGAATGTCCAATCAAGCTAGTTATGCACTTTGGTACAATGCCAATACCATTATCATTACAACTCCCATGGGCACTAGTACTTTTGGGTGCTCCTCCCAAGACCAGATCGGGCCCTATATGCGCAGGCATTGATCATGTATTTTGACATCCACTTGGTGTATAGCCAATATGGAGTTTCAAGGATAAAGAACTTGTATGAACTTAGAGGTAGATAGCATTTCAAGGATTTGAACATGACCATAATGATGATAACAACGGTGTAATCACGAGTATCGATAAAACTAGGAGAAATTGGTTCCCTAACTTGGGTACCATGACAAGTAAGTGCCCGCAAGTAGACGGTCACTCTTTTAATATAGAATTGAGGTCCACAAGAACATCATAATAATGTTGATATAGAATTGGGGTCCACAAGAACATCTCAATAAAGACATGCTTTCGCCCTATTTATTTAGATACTACTCATATTATACACATAGCATAACATGAGGGCCGGTATACCATGTTTCTTATAGAGTGACATGGCAAAAATAGTGTGATAGGTTTTTATGGTACCACCAGTTCAGTCGGCCTTGAGGGAATCCAAGGCTCGAGGAGTCTTACGGAGGTCTCTATGACTAACTCGCTAGTCCAAAGGAACGGAGTGTCCAATGGAGAGCTTGTATGTCACTGAGAGTTAGTGGGTAATCGATAAAACATCATGAAACATGTGACTATATTCACGGACTGGAATATAGTGCCGATATATATATATAATATACATATGAAACAGGGTAAAATAGTATCACAGGAAAATAGCGACTTAATCTAAGTCATAAATCATGGAATTAACGTCTTATACAGGGGCGTTTATTTATAAATTGACGGCTTGTTCAGCAGTCGTTCATTCTGTATTTCTATTTTGCAGAATTTAGATAATATGGAATTTTAATAAAAACGCGCCCTAGACAGGGGTGTTATTTTTCAATTAGCGCCCTGTTCTGGGGCGTCAGTTCAATAAGAGACGACCTTCCTCAGGTCGTTAATTCAAGATATTCCAGGATTAATAGGAACAGAGGTAATTTCAAGGATAATAAAATTTCAGAAAGAGGAATCACACTGTCAGGAAGAGAAAAATAGCAGGATTCGACAACTATGATCATGTATTAAATTAGAATCATGTTTTGATAAACATAAAAGTTTTAAACGAGGGTAATTTAATAATTAGATGAAATTGACGACTTAATGCAGGACGTCAAAACTGGAATTAGCGACCTGGGCATGGTCTTTTCTTTAAATTAGCGCCCTTGATAGGGTCGCTTCTTTTAAAATCTCTCAGAAAACATTTGGAAACGCAGTAAAACTATATGCATGAGATCATGGATGAGTTTATTTCATAATTTACACTAGTTTGGGCTACGTTCTTGAGAAAACCTACCTGACTGATCTGGGTGAAGACACGATTAGGATTTGTGAAGAGAAAATGATACTCTCTTTGCAACAGAGTCTTCTGATCACCGGAAGAAGAAGAAGATGATGAAGAACTCCACGTCCTTCAACTATATAAGAGTTCCTTCTCGATGCAGGCAACCTGTTCTTCACGGTTGACAGCAGCAGCACGATGAAACAGATCGCCAAAAATAGCGGTCTAGGTCGATCGGGAGGATATTTATAGAGTTTTAGGAACCCTAATAGAGTTAGAGTTTGATTGGAAGATCTATTGTTAGAGTCCTTGGTATAACATATCTTTTACGTAGTTATTCAGAAACTTGCTCTAGATAGTCTCCTGGTTCGAACGAAACTCGAACGGAACACAAATGGAATTAACGCCTTACGTTAGGGCGTTAATTTAAATTGACGCCTTGGTTAATGTCATTTCTTATGTAAAACGCGTCCATGTGGAGGGCGTCACGTTTACTTGCCATTTTTATTATTTTAGCCGTTTGGGAATTGACGACATCTGCTGTGGGCGTCCTTTCTGGAATTCGTGCCTTGTATAAGGGCGTTTATTTTTTGAAGTAGCGCCTTGAATCAAGGCGTTATTTACATTTTGGTTTATTATTCACTTCTTTAAATCTTTTAATCTTATTTTGATCAATTGGGGTTTTTATTTCCTTTTATTTTTACCAGGGTTGCTACACCCTCCCCCACTTAGAAGAATTTGGTCCCCAAATTCAATCGCATATATTTATATATATATGGAGAGTGTAGAGTTATATACCTTTTTAGAATAAGTCCGGAAATCGTTTCCTCATATACTCCTCGGTCTCCCATGTGGCTTCGTGTTCTGAACATTTATTCCATTGCACCTTTAACATGGGGATAACTTTATTCCTTAATGTTCGTACCTCGCGATCAAGGATCTTCATGGGCTTTTGTTCATAAGTGAGATCCTTTTGAATCACCAGGTCTCCATGATCAATGATATGTGACGGATCATGCACATATTTCTTCAACATTGATATATGGAATACATTATGAACTTCAGACAATTGAGGAGGCAATGCGATGCGATAAGCAACCTCGCCAACTCTTTCCAGTACCTCAAAAGGTCCAATAAACCTTGGTGTAAGCTTGCCCTTAACACCAAATCTCCTTATTTCATGTCCAGGTGATATCTTGAGAAAGACGTGATCTCCGACTTGGAATTCGAGATTTCTTCTTCTTGTATCAGCATAAGTCTTTTGTCTAGACTGAGCTACTTGCAGTCTTTCTCTAATCAACTGTATCTTCTCGGTGATATCCCTTACCATATCTGGACCTAATAGTTGTTTCTCTCCAACTTCGTCCCAGCATAAGGGTGATCGGCAACTCCTTCCGTATAAGGCTTCGAAAGGTGCCATTTGTATACTTGCCTGGTAACTATTATTGTATGCAAATTCAACCAGAGGCAAGTGGTCATGCCAGCTTCCACCAAAATCAATGATGCAAGCCCTGAGCATATCTTCAACCACCTGATTAGTTCTCTCGGTTTGACCATCCGTTTGAGGATGAAAAGCTGTACTAAAGTTAAGTCTCGATCCCAACGAATGTTGTAATCCTTTCCAAAAATGCGAAGTAAAACGGGGATCTCTGTCAGACACAATCGAGACAGGAATGCCATGTAATCTGACTATCTCTTTTATGTATAATGCAGCCAGAACATCAACTGACCATCGACTCTTGATTGGCAAGAAGTGTGCTGATTTGGTCAATCGATCAATGATAACCCATATTCTATCATATCCTCCTTTTGATTTAGTTAGACCTATGATGAAATCCATACCAATATCCTCCCACTTCCATTTGGGAATAACCAGAGGATGTAGCTTTCCGGCAGACTTCTGGTGTTCAGCCTTAACTTGTTGGCAGGTGAGACAGCGAGACACAAAGTCCGCGACTTCTCTCTTCATATTAGGCCACCAGAAGGTCCTTTTTAAATCTTGGTACATCTTAGTAGATCCTGGATGAATTGTGTACCTTGATCTGTGAGCTTCATCTAAGATCTTCTTTTTTAATTCTGGACAATCTGGTATACAAGTTCTATTTTGGAATAACAACCTTCCATCTGAAGCTAGTTGGAACACAGATTGTCCTTCCAGTTTGCCCTTGATTTCTACTAATACCGGGTCACTACCTTGAAGTCCTTGTATTTCGGGTAGCAAATCTGATTGTATGCTCATGTGGGATAAGGTGACACACCTACTGTCCTTGTCCATGCTTATATTAAGTCTAGTAAATTGTTCTAGCAACTTCCACTCCTGAATCATACAATTGGCTAATAATGCTCTCGGCTTTCGACTAAGGGCATCAGCTACCGGATTACCCTTTCCAGGATGATATTGTATAGTAAAGTCGAAGTCCTTAAGATATTCTAGCCAACGTCTTTGCCTTATATTCAATTCCTTATGAGAGAAGAGATACTTAAGGCTTTTATGGTCAGAGTATACAAGAAACTGCACTCCATAAAGATAATGTCTCCATATCTTTAGTGCAAATACGACTGCAGCCAATTATAGATCATGAACTGGGTAGTTCTCCTCGTGCTTCTTCAATTGGCGAGAAGAGTAGGCTATAACCTTTCCTTGCTGCATTAGGACACATCCGAGGCCAATGCCAGATGCATCGGTGTACACTTCGAACTTTTCTCCTTCAATTGGTAGAGCTAAGACTGGGGCAGTAGTCAAGTGATCCTTGAGAGCTTGGAAGCTTCGTTCACAATCCTCGCTCCATTCATAGCGTATCTCCTTGCGAGTTAGCCTAGTGAGTGGTACGGCTATCTTGGAGAAATCCTTGATGAATCGCCGATAGTAGCCCGCAAGACCCAAGAAACTACGGACCTCGCTAGCATTGGTCGGTCTTTCCCAATTCCTATCAGCATCAACCTTTGATGGATCTACGGATAAACCGTCCTTTGATATAACATGCCCCAAGAAGGCTACTTCTCTTAACCAAAATTCACATTTGCTGAGCTTTGCATATAGCTGATTCGTCCTTAATATCTGTAATGCAATCCTTAAATGTTCCTCATGCTCTCCCTTAGTCTTGGAGTAAATCAATATATCATCAATGAAAACCACCACGAATTGATCTAGATAAGATCTGAATATACTATTCATCAACTGCATAAAGGCAGCAAGGGCATTTGTTAATCCGAAAGGCATAACAACAAACTCATAATAGCCATACCTGCTTCTGAATGCGGTCTTATGAATGTCCTCATCCTTGATCCTTAGTTGGTGATAACCTGACCTGAGATCAATCTTTGAAAAATACTTGGATCCAGATATTTGATCAAATAACTCATCGATTCTCGGCAGTGGATACTTGTTCTTGATAGTGAGATGATTCAACTGTCGATAGTCGATGCATAACCTCATGGATCCATCTTTCTTCTTTACAAATAGCACAGGTGCTCCCCACGGGGAAGTGCTTGGTCTAATAAATCCCTTTTTGAGAAGTTCCATCAATTGCTCCTTCAGCTCCTTGAGTTCGGCAGGGGACATCCTATATGGTGCCTTAGAAACTGGTCCAGCACCAGGGACTAAATCGATGGTGAAGGCCACTTCGCTTTGTGGGGGTAATCCAGGCAATTTCTCCGAAAACACGTTCGGAAATTCCTGCACAACGGGGATGTCTTCTAACTTAGTCTCCTTAGTCTCCTTAATAGTGACAAATGCAAGGAAAGATACACATCCTTTCCTTATTAGCTTGCTAGCTCGGAGAGTCGAAATAAGAGGTGACTTGCTCCGACTCTTAGGGCTAGAATAGACTAGTTCTGGAAAGTCCTTGAAAGTCACTTTGCTGTTACGGCAATCCACAGTTGCCTGATACCTAGATAACCAATCTGCTCCCAATATGACATCGTATTCCTTTAGGTCTAAACATATGAGATTGATAGGAAGATTTCTTCCTTTTACTAAGACTTCACAGTTTTGATAATGGTGAGTAATATCGGTTTCGTTTCCGAGAGGAGTAGATAAAAATATTTTCATCCATTCCGGTTCCATAGGCAGTGGGTTAGCAAACTTCTTGGAGATAAAAGAATGTGATGCACCCGTATCAAATAAGACATGTGCAGACTTGGAACAAACTTTCAGTGTACCTTCTACTAGTCCGCCTTCGTCTTCCTCGGTCTCCTTAATGGCGTGGAGACGAGCATTCTTTGTTACCAGGCGCTTTCCGTCACCGGCTTGATCATTGAGTAGGGGACAGTCGGGAATCCGATGATCACGGCTCCCACAACGGAGACATGCTCCAAGTTTCCTCCAACATTCTTCGGCCTTGTGCCCGGCCTTATCACAGTGCTTACATACCACCTTAGCAGGTGTAGTGGTGATGGAGAAAGGTTTGGTCTTTTTGAACTTTTGTTCCTGGGAGGGAATGCCTCCATTACTTGGCCTCTTCTTGAAATTAGGTTTGAAGGTGCCAGAGCTAGTAACATTCTCCTTCTTGTCTTTCCCACGGATCCTATCAGATAGTTTCGTGGCATCTTCTGGTATTGCGCTCGTCGAACCATCTCCGAATAGACTTCTATGTCCATCGGTGCCAGTTGTGTGATATATTGGGGCCTGAGCCCATTAAGGAATCTTCGAGCTTTCATCTTCTCAGTACTAACTAAGTGTTTAGTGTACCGAGACAGCCTAGAGAACTGCGCTTCATATTCAGCCACCGACAAGGATCGTTGCTTAAGTGCGGCGAATTCAGCGGCTTTCTTCTCTTGAACTCGATCTGAGAAATATTTATTGTTGAAATGTTCAACGAAGTCCTCCCAAGTAACTTGTCCTTGATCTAATGTGGCTTCTACCGACTCCCACTAGCATCGGGCGTCTCTTTCTAATTGAAATGTGGCTAACAGGAGCTTCTCTTGGTCCGAGCATTGCATGACTCTAAAAACACGTTCCGTCTCTGGGATCCAGTGTTCGGCATCATCTGGATCAGTGGATCCCATGAACTTAGGAGGGTTCATGTTCTTGAAGCTTTGGTGGAGACTTCCAGCTCCATGATGTGCACCTCCTTGTGCCACTTGTTGAAGTGCCTGGGTCATGCCTTGGAGAGTGCGTTGCATGTTGCGCCATTGAGCACGTTCGGCAGCCATTGTCCTACAATTATAATAGCTATTAGTATGTGATTGCGTTCAAAGGCTTTTAATTCTATGCTGACTTTAACCCTTGGTTCTACCCAATCTCACTGGTTAGAGGTTCAGACTTATCCTTGGACTTGGGTTTCCTAGGAATTGAATACCCTAGGCTCTGATACCACAAAAACTGTCACGCCCCGAGCGCGGAAGATACCCGTAGATGCGTGACGAGTTTATATCAATCATGTCAATCAGTGTAGTATTGTATTCGACACAAAGACAGAGTGCGCAAATATAAAGATAACCCAATCCATTTATTCCTTTAATAAGAATGTGTCTATTACAAACCCTTGCAAATACTAGACTCAATAAAAGAAAGGTACATTTCTGACTCAACAAAAATATAGAGAAGACAGGACGGATGGACGCTTGAATAGCTCTAACTCTTTCACTCTTGACCTTCCCCGTCAGTTTGGGTCTCGTCATCCGACTTACCTGAAAAGTATGGAAACACCGAGTGAGCGAATGCTCAGTAGGAAATTATATCTCAAGAACTAGCAAAGGGGTTTAAGTAATTACATCTTTCCATGAATGCACTATAGCTATGCATGCTCGCGTTAAACGACAAGACAGAGAGTATATCAACAAGATAACAAGGTGAACTATTCATGAACTTTCAAGTAATAGATGTCAGGATGTTCAAGCAAGTAATTTCATCATGTCATGTCGAGAACTTGGCTATCACGTTTCAAGCAAGCAAGTATATAAATTACCCTTTTTCGGGTCAAGCAAGTCTTGGCATGTCAAGTTGAGTCAAGTACGAGATTTGTGTGGAATGTCCAATCAAGCTAGTCATGCACTTTGGTACAATGCCAATACCATTATCATTACAACTCCCATGGGCACTAGTACTTTTGGGTGCTCCTCCCAGGACCAGATCGGGCCCTATATGCGCAGGCATTGATCATGTATTTTGACATCCACTTGGTGTATAGCCAATATGGAGTTTCAAGGATAAAGAACTTGTATGAACTTAGAGGTAGATAGTATTTCAAGGATTTGAACATGACTATAATGATGATAACAACGGTGTAATCACGAGTATCGATAAAACTAGGAGAAATTGGTTCCCTAACTTGGGTACCATGACAAGTAAGTGCCCGCAAGTAGACGGTCACTCTTTTAATATAGAATTGAGGTCCACAAGAACATCATAATAATGTTGATATAGAATTGGGGTCCACAAGAACATCTCAATAAAGACATGCTTTCCCCCTATTTATATAGATACTACTCATATTATACACACAGCATAACATGAGGGCCGGTATACCATGTTTCTTATAGAGTGACATGGCAAAAATAGTGTGATAGGTTTTTATGGTACCACCAGCTCAGTCGGCCTTGAGGGAATCCAAGGCTCGAGGAGTCTTACGGAGGTCTCTATGACTAACTCGCTAGTCCAAAGGAACGGAGTGTCCAATGGAGAGCTTGTATGTCACTGAGAGTTAGTGGGTAATCGATAAAACATCATGAAACATGGGACTATATTCACGGACTGGAATATAGTGCCGATATATATATATAATATACATATGAAACAGGGTAAAATAGTATCACAGGAAAATAGCGACTTAATCTAAGTCATAAATCATGGAATTAACGCCTTATACATGGGCGTTTATTTATAAATTGACGGCTTGTTCAGCAGTCGTTCATTCTGTATTTCTATTTTTGCAGAATTTAGATAATATAGAATTTTAATAAAAACGCGCCCTAGACAGGGGCGTTACTTTTCAATTAGCGCCCTGTTCTGGGGCGTTAGTTCAATAAGAGACGACCTTCCTCAGGTCGTTAATTCAAGATATTCCAGGATTAATAGGAACAGAGGTAATTTCAAGGATAATAAAATTTCAGAAAGAGGAATCACACTGTCAAGAAGAGAAAAATAGCAGGATTCGACAACTATGATCATGTATTAAATTAGAATCATGTTTTGATAAACATAAAAGTTTTAAACGTGGGTAATTTAATAATTAGATGAAATTGACGACTTAATGCAGGACGTCAAAACTTGAATTAGCGACCTGGGCATGGTCTTTTCTTTAAATTAGGGCCCTTGATAGGGTCGCTTCTTTTAAAATCTCTCAGAAAACATTTGGAAACGCAGTAAAACTATATGCATGAGATCATGGATGAGTTTATTTCATAATTTACACTAGTTTGGGCTACATTCTTGAGAAAACCTACCTGACTGATCTGGGTGAAGACACGATTAGGATTTGTGAAGAGAAAATGATACTCTGTTTGCAACAGAGTCTTCTGATCACCGGAAGAAGAAGAAGATGATGAAGAACTCCACGTCCTTCAACTATATAAGAGTTCCTTCTCGATGCAGGCAACCTGTTCTTCACGGTTGACAGCAGCAGCACGATGAAACAGATCGCCAAAAATAGCGGTCTAGGTCGATCGGGTGGATATTTATAGAGTTTTAGGAACCCTAATAGAGTTAGAGTTTGATTGGAAGATCTATTGTTAGAGTCCTTGCTATAACATATCTTTTACGTAGTTATTCAGAAACTTGCTCTAGATAGTCTCCTGGTTTGAACGAAACTCGAACGGAACACAAATGGAATTAACGCCTTACGTTAGGGCGTTAATTTAAATTGACGCCTTGGTTAATGTCATTTCTTATGTAAAACGCGTCCATGTGGAGGGCGTCACGTTTACTTGCCATTTTTATTATTTTAGCCGTTTGGGAATTGACGACATCTGCTGTGGGCGTCCTTTCTGGAATTCGCGCCTTGTATAAGGGCGTTTATTTTTTGAAGTAGCGCCTTGAATCAAGGCGTTATTTACATTTTGGTTTATTATTCACTTCTTTAAATCTTTTAATCTTATTTTGATCAATTGGGGTTTTTATTTCCTTTTATTTTTACCAGGGTTGCTACACCCTCCCCCACTTAGAAGAATTTGGTCCCCAAATTCAATCGCATATATTTATATATATATGGAGAGTGTAGAGTTATATACCTTTTTAGAATAAGTCCGGAAATCGTTTCCTCATATACTCCTCGGTCTCCCATGTGGCTTCGTGTTCTGAACATTTATTCCATTGCACCTTTAACATGGGGATAACTTTATTCCTTAATGTTCGTACCTCGCGATCAAGGATCTTCATGGGCTTTTGTTCATAAGTGAGATCCTTTTGAATCACCAGGTCTCCATGATCAATGATATGTGACGGATCATGCACATATTTCTTCAACATTGATATATGGAATACATTATGAACTTCAGACAATTGAGGAGGCAATGCGAAGCGATAAGCAACCTCGCCAACTCTTTTCAGTACCTCAAAAGGTCCAATAAACCTTGGTGTAAGCTTGCCCTTAACACCAAATCTCCTTATTCCACGTCCAGGTGATATCTTGAGAAAGACGTGATCTCCGACTTGGAATTCGAGATTTCTTCTTCTTGTATCAGCATAAGTCTTTTGTCTAGACTGAGCTACTTGCAGTCTTTCTCTAATCAACTGTATCTTCTCGGTGATATCCCTTACCATATCTGGACCTAATAGTTGTTTCTCTCCAACTTCGTCCCAGCATAAGGGTGATCGGCAACTCCTTCCGTATAAGGCTTCGAAAGGTGCCATTTGTATACTTGCCTGGTAACTATTATTGTATGCAAATTCAACCAGAGGCAAGTGGTCATGCCAGCTTCCACCAAAATCAATGATGCAAGCCCTGAGCATATCTTCAACCACCTGATTAGTTCTCTCGGTTTGACCATCCGTTTGAGGATGAAAAGCTGTACTAAAGTTAAGTCTCGATCCCAACGAATGTTGTAATCCTTTCCAAAAATGCGAAGTAAAACGGGGATCTCTGTCAGACACAATCGAGACAGGAATGCCATGTAATCTGACTATCTCTTTTATGTATAATGCAGCCAGAACATCAACTGACCATCGACTCTTGATTGGCAAGAAGTGTGCTGATTTGGTCAATCGATCAATGATAACCCATATTCCATCATATCCTCCTTTTGATTTAGTTAGACCCATGATGAAATCCATACCAATATCCTCCCACTTCCATTTGGGAATAACCAGAGGATGTAGCTTTCCGGCAGACTTCTGGTGTTCAGCCTTAACTTGTTGGCAGGTGAGACAGCGAGACACAAAGTCCGCGACTTCTCTCTTCATATTAGGCCACCAGAAGGTCCTTTTTAAATCTTGGTACATCTTAGTAGATCCTGGATGAATTGTGTACCTTGATCTGTAAGCTTCATCTAAGATCTTCTTTTTTAATTCTGGACAATCTGGTATACAAGTTCTATTTTGGAATAACAACCTTCCATCTGAAGCTAGTTGGAACACAGATTGTCCTTCTAGTTTGCCCTTGATTTCTACTAATACCGGGTCACTACCTTGAAGTCCTTGTATTTCGGGTAGCAAATCTGATTGTATGCTCATGTGGGATAAGGTGACACACCTACTGTCCTTGTCCATGCTTATATTAAGTCTAGTAAATTGTTCTAGCAACTTCCACTCCTGAATCATACAATTGGCTAATAATGCTCTCGGCTTTCGACTAAGGGCATCAGCTACCGGATTACCCTTTCCAGGATGATATTGTATAGTAAAGTCGAAGTCCTTAAGATATTCTAGCCAACGTCTTTGCCTTATATTCAATTCCTTATGAGAGAAGAGATACTTAAGGCTTTTATGGTCAGAGTATACAAGAAACTGCACTCCATAAAGATAATGTCTCCATATCTTTAGTGCAAATACGACTGCAGCCAATTATAGATCATGAACTGGGTAGTTCTCCTCGTGCTTCTTCAATTGGCGAGAAGAGTAGGCTATAACCTTTCCTTGCTGCATTAGGACACATCCGAGGCCAATGCCAGATGCATCGGTGTACACTTCGAACTTTTCTCCTTCAATTGGTAGAGCTAAGACTGGGGCAGTAGTCAAGTGATCCTTGAGAGCTTGGAAGCTTCGTTCACAATCCTCGCTCCATTCATAGCGTATCTCCTTGCGAGTTAGCCTAGTGAGTGGTACGGCTATCTTGGAGAAATCCTTGATGAATCGCCGATAGTAGCCCGCAAGACCCAAGAAACTACGGACCTCGCTAGCATTGGTCGGTCTTTCCCAATTCCTTACAGCATCAACCTTTGATGGATCTACGGATAAACCGTCCTTTGATATAACATGCCCCAAGAAGGCTACTTCTCTTAACCAAAATTCACATTTGCTGAGCTTTGCATATAGCTGATTCGTCCTTAATATCTGTAATGCAATCCTTAAATGTTCCTCATGCTCTCCCTTAGTCTTGGAGTAAATCAATATATCATCAATGAAAACCACCACGAATTGATCTAGATAAGATCTGAATATACTATTCATCAACTGCATAAAGGCAGCAAGGGCATTTGTTAGTCCGAAAGGCATAACAACAAACTCATAATAGCCATACCTGCTTCTGAATGCGGTCTTATGAATGTCCTCATCCTTGATCCTTAGTTGGTGATAACCTGACCTGAGATCAATCTTTGAAAAATACTTGGATCCAGATATTTGATCAAATAACTCATCGATTCTCGGCAGTGGATACTTGTTCTTGATAGTGAGATGATTCAACTGTCGATAGTCGATGCATAACCTCATGGATCCATCTTTCTTCTTTACAAATAGCACAGGTGCTCCCCACGGGGAAGTGCTTGGTCTAATAAATCCCTTTTTGAGAAGTTCCACCAATTGCTCCTTCAGCTCCTTGAGTTCGGCAGGGGACATCCTATATGGTGCCTTAGAAACTGGTCCAGCACCAGGGACTAAATCGATGGTGAAGGCCACTTCGCTTTGTGGGGGTAATCCAGGCAATTCCTCCGAAAACACGTTCGGAAATTCCTGCACAACGGGGATGTCTTCTAACTTAGTCTCCTTAGTCTCCTTAATAGTGACAAATGCAAGGAAAGATACACATCCTTTTCTTATTAGCTTGCTAGCTCGGAGAGTCGAAATAAGAGGTGACTTGCTCCGACTCTTAGGGCTAGAATAGACTAGTTCTGGAAAGTCCTTGAAAGTCACTTTGCTGTTACGGCAATCCACAGTTGCCTGATACCTAGATAACCAATCTGCTCCCAATATGACATCGTATTCCTTTAGGTCTAAACATATGAGATTGATAGGAAGATTTCTTCCTTTTACTAAGACTTCACAGTTTTGATAATGGTGAGTAATATTGGTTTCGTTTCCGAGAGGAGTAGATAAAAATATTTTCATCCATTCCGGTTCCATAGGCAGTGGGTTAGCAAACTTCTTGGAGATAAAAGAATGTGATGCACCCGTATCAAATAAGACATGTGCAGACTTGGAACAAACTTTCAGTGTACCTTCTACTAGTCCGCCTTCGTCTTCCTCGGTCTCCTTAATGGCGTGGAGACGAGCATTCTTTGTTACCGGGCGCTTTCCGTCACCGGCTTGATCATTGAGTAGGGGACAGTCGGGAATCCGATGATCACGGCTCCCACAACAGAGACATGCTCCAAGTTTCCTCCAACATTCTTCGGCCTTGTGCCCGGCCTTATCACAGTGCTTACATACCACCTTAGCAGGTGTAGTGGTGATGGAGAAAGGTTTGGTCTTTTTGAACTTTTGTTCCTGGGAGGGAATGCCTCCATTACTTGGCCTCTTCTTGAAATTAGGTTTGAAGGTGCCAGAGCTAGTAACATTCTCCTTCTTGTCTTTCCCACGGATCCTATCAGATAGTTTCGTGGCATCTTCTAGTAATTGCGCTCGTCGAACCATCTCCGAATAGACTTGTATGTCCATCGGTGCCAGTTGTGTGATATATTGGGGCCTGAGCCCATTAAGGAATCTTCGAGCTTTCATCTTCTCAGTACTAACTAAGTGTTTAGTGTACCGAGACAGCCTAGAGAACTGCGCTTCATATTCAGCCACCGACAAGGATCGTTGCTTAAGTGCGGCGAATTCAGCGGCTTTCTTCTCTTGAACTCGATCTGAGAAATATTTATTGTTGAAATGTTCAACGAAGTCCTCCCAAGTAACTTGTCCTTGATCTAATGTGGCTTCTACCGACTCCCACTAGCATCGGGCGTCTCTTTCTAATTGAAATGTGGCTAACAGGAGCTTCTCTTGGTCCGAGCATTGCATGACTCTAAAAACACGTTCCGTCTCTGGGATCCAGTGTTCGGCATCATCTGGATCAGTGGATCCCATGAACTTAGGAGGGTTCATGTTCTTGAAGCTTTGGTGGAGACTTCCAGCTCCATGATGTGCACCTCCTTGTGCCACTTGTTGAAGTGCCTGGGTCATGCCTTGGAGAGTGCGTTGTATGTTGCGCCATTGAGCACGTTCGGCAGCCATTGTCCTACAATTATAATAGCTATTAGTATGTGATTGCGTTCAAAGGCTTTTAATTCTATGCTGACTTTAACCCTTGGTTCTACCCAATCTCACTGGTTAGAGGTTCAGACTTATCCTTGGACTTGGGTTTCCTAAGAATTGAATACCCTAGGCTCTGATACCACAAAAACTGTCACGTCCCGAGCGCGGAAGATACTCGTAGATGCGTGACGAGTTTATATCAATCATGTCAATCAGTGTAGTAGTGTATTCGACACAAAGACAGAGTGCGCAAATATAAAGATAACCCAATCCATTTATTCCTTTAATAAGAATGTGTCTATTACAAACCCTTGCAAATACTAGACTCAATAAAAGAAAGGTACATTTCTGACTCAACAAAAATATAGAGAAGACAGGACGGATGGACGCTTGAATAGCTCTAACTCTTTCACTCTTGACCTTCCCCGTCAGTTTGGGTCTCGTCATCCGACTTACCTGAAAAGTATGGAAACACCGAGTGAGCGAATGCTCAGTAGGAAATTATATCTCAAGAACTAGCAAAGGGGTTTAAGTAATTACATCTTTCCATGAATGCACTATAGCTATGCATGCTCGCGTAAAACGACAAGACAGAGAGTATATCAACAAGATAACAAGGTGAACTATTCATGAACTTTCAAGTAATAGATGTCAGGATGTTCAAGCAAGTAATTTCATCATGTCATGTCGAGAACTTGGCTATCACGTTTCAAGCAAGCAAGTATATAAATTACCCTTTTTCGGGTCAAGCAAGTCTTGGCATGTCAAGTTGAGTCAAGTACGAGATTTGTGTGGAATGTCCAATCAAGCTAGTCATGCACTTTGGTACAATGCCAATACCATTATCATTACAACTCCCATGGGCACTAGTACTTTTGGGTGCTCCTCCCAGGACCAGATCGGGCCCTATATGCGCAGGCATTGATCATGTATTTTGACATCCACTTGGTGTATAGCCAATATGGAGTTTCAAGGATAAAGAACTTGTATGAACTTAGAGGTAGATAGTATTTCAAGGATTTGAACATGGCTATAATGATGATAACAACGGTGTAATCACGAGTATCGATAAAACTAGGAGAAATTGGTTCCCTAACTTGGGTACCATGACAAGTAAGTGCCCGCAAGTAGACGGTCACTCTTTTAATATAGAATTGAGGTCCACAAGAACATCATAATAATGTTGATATAGAATTGGGGTTCACAAGAACATCTCAATAAAGACATGCTTTCCCCCTATTTATATAGATACTACTCATATTATACACATAGCATAACATGAGGGCCGGTATACCATGTTTCTTATAGAGTGACATGGCAAAAATAGTGTGATAGGTTTTTATGGTACCACTAGCTCAGTCGGCTTTGAGGGAATCCAAGGCTCGAGGAGTCTTACGGAGGTCTCTATGACTAACTCGCTAGTCCAAAGGAACGGAGTGTCCAATGGAGAGCTTGTATGTCACTGAGAGTTAGTGGGTAATCGATAAAACATCATGAAACATGGGACTATATTCACGGACTGGAATATAGTGCCGATATATATATATAATATACATATGAAACAGGGTAAAATAGTATCACAGGAAAATAGCGACTTAATCTAAGTCATAAATCATGGAATTAACGCCTTATACATGGGCGTTTATTTATAAATTGACGGCTTGTTCAGCAGTCGTTCATTCTGTATTTCTATTTTTGCAGAATTTAGATAATATGGAATTTTAATAAAAACGCGCCCTAGACAGGGGCGTTACTTTTCAATTAGCGCCCTGTTCTGGGGCGTTAGTTCAATAAGAGACGACCTTCCTCAGGTCGTTAATTCAAGATATTCCAGGATTAATAGGAACATGGGTAATTTCAAGGATAATAAAATTTCAGAAAGAGGAATCACACTGTCAAGAAGAGAAAAATAGCAGGATTCGACAACTATGATCATGTATTAAATTAGAATCATGTTTTGATAAACATAAAAGTTTTAAACGTGGGTAATTTAATAATTAGATGAAATTGACGACTTAATGCAGGACGTCAAAACTTGAATTAGCGACCTGGGCATGGTCTTTTCTTTAAATTAGGGCCCTTGATAGGGTCGCTTCTTTTAAAATCTCTCAGAAAACATTTGGAAACGCAGTAAAACTATATGCATGAGATCATGGATGAGTTTATTTCATAATTTACACTAGTTTGGGCTACATTCTTGAGAAAACCTACCTGACTGATCTGGGTGAAGACACGATTAGGATTTGTGAAGAGAAAATGATACTCTGTTTGCAACAGAGTCTTCTGATCACCGGAAGAAGAAGAAGATGATGAAGAACTCCACGTCCTTCAACTATATAAGAGTTCCTTCTCGATGCAGGCAACCTGTTCTTCACGGTTGACAGCAGCAGCACGATGAAACAGATCGCCAAAAATAGCGGTCTAGGTCGATCGGGAGGATATTTATAGAGTTTTAGGAACCCTAATAGAGTTAGAGTTTGATTGGAAGATCTATTGTTAGAGTCCTTGCTATAACATATCTTTTACGTAGTTATCCAGAAACTTGCTCTAGATAGTCTCCTGGTTCGAACGAAACTCGAACGGAACACAAATGGAATTAACGCCTTACGTTAGGGCGTTAATTTAAATTGACGCCTTGGTTAATGTCATTTCTTATGTAAAACGCGTCCATGTGGAGGGCGTCACGTTTACTTGCCATTTTTATTATTTTAGCCGTTTGGGAATTGACGACATCTGCTGTGGGCGTCCTTTCTGGAATTCGCGCCTTGTATAAGGGCGTTTATTTTTTGAAGTAGTGCCTTGAATTAAGGCGTTATTTACATTTTGGTTTATTATTCACTTCTTTAAATCTTTTAATCTTATTTTGATCAATTGGGGTTTTTATTTCCTTTTATTTTTACCAGGGTTGTTACATGGGCTCTTTGAGAATATCTTTGAGGCCGCTTGAGTCTCTTGACATGGATCAAATTTGAGGTGGAGATCCACCCAACAAGATAGAAGAAGCATTGACCCATAGAGGGGCCGTCCTAAGGAAGCCGAGGTAAGCCCATTGTATAGGTTGGCTAATACCGCCGGACCTATTCTTTTTTCCTCCCACATGCTAGCAATAGCACTTAAGTGATGTTCCTCTAGATGGTCTTCCATTGAAGGGAAGAGTAGAGCTCCCGCTATGCATATGACAACCCCCTTCATTACCCTCTCCAATAAGTCTTCATCTTCTTGAGCTTTGTCCATGTTTTTGAACACCCATGAAGCTAACTTTAGAAGGTTGATTCCCTTATGAGCTTTAATTTGGTTCACTAGATTTGGGCTTTGAATAAGGCTAGTGAGTATGTCATGAGTTTGTATTGGCTTAGCCATGTGAGCCATCCTTGATTCCTCTCCTTGCTTCATCTTTCTTAAGCCTAGGAGTGTCTCTACTTCTTCTAGGAGTATGGTAGCTTCAAAGGTTGGAAAGAGGAAAGTGTGGGTATGAGGGTGCCATAGTTCTATAAGAGCTCCAATGGAGGCCCAATCTAGGTGAATGTCATTGTAATGGGTAGCATGGGTTATGAGGCCAAGAAGGTGCCACCTAGAAAGGAAAGATTTAATGTCTAAAGAGAGTTTGGAGAGTAATAAAGGAAGCCACTTAATCTTTAGAAATCTCCTTGGTCCTGGAACAATTGGGTAATCCTGAAAATGTAAAAGAAAGAAAGAAGAAAGAAAGAAAATGCAATCAGAAATTTTGAAAAGGAAGAACAAAATAAAAGCTTTAATATCAAGACACTTACTTGGCCGTTGGCAATTCTCCCATTAATATGGCCTGGAACTTCAGAAATCCGTGAAAAACTCATCATTGGCTTCTTGGAAGGCCTTTGCTTCTGCATCATCGTATTCATCTTTCTGTTAGTTATTCTGCAAGTACTATGCTTCTGTTAAAGAGGGCTTCAGTTCTTCTGCTGTTCTTCTTCAGTTCTCTGTTTGATGTGCTTAGAAGACGAACAGTTGCCCCTTTTATAATGTTTTGAATGCTAACAGGTCTCACGGTTTGTGCTTGAATAGAACGGGTTGCTGGAAGCTTAATTCTGAGCAGGGAACGAAAACAGTTAATTGACGACGCGCCCATTGTCGTCATTTCTTTAATGGACGACACACTCAGAGTCGTCGTTCATTTAGCGCCTTTATAGAGGGCGTCATTTGCGGTCCAATTCCAAATCAAACCTCAATTGTAATTAACGCCCCAATGACAGTCGTCATTTCTCATTTTGACGCCACTCGCGAGAGTCGTCATTTCTTCAGTTATTCATGAACTTAAGTGCTATTATATCTTGATGGAATTATTCATATTATGTACTTATGATCATAGTGTGAGCTGTCCTGAGCTGATAATTCTGTTGATGAGCTAATGAACTTTGAAGTGCAGAGGTGCAGGTTGCGCAAGTCTGGAAATGCTTGGGTTGACACGAACCCACAATCAAGATCATAAGTTCAAATAATGCCCGCCCATTCGCATTTCTTCTTCGTTGGCTCACACGTATTTCGATGCATATTTGCATAAGTGTTAAGCAAAGTTTGTGCAATATCCAAGTCTAATCACACCCAACGTCTGTGCATTCCCCATGCATCTCCAAAGTCTGAGCATAGCATCTCCCATTCCATAGTAGCATGTACATTCCATCCATCAAAGTCTGTACATTCCTCCAAAGTCCAAGCATTCTAAGTCTAAGTCTATACATCCGTCTAAAGTCTATACATCCATCAAAGTCTGTACATTCCTCCAAAGTCCAATCATTCTAAGTCCAAGTCTATACATCTATCTAAGTATAAGTCTATACATTCCAAGTCTGTTCATCCAAGTCTATACATTCCATCTAAGTCTATACATTCCAAGTCTGTTCATCCAAGTCTGTACATTCCATGTCTAAGCAATGCACAAGTCTAAGCATAGCAAAGTCTGTACATTCCATGTCTAACCATTCCACGAGTCTAAGCATCTTCCAACCCATGATCTGTGCATCTCCATTCCTCCAAAGTCTGTGCATCTACAGGTCTAAGCATTATCCCAAGTCTAAGCATGGTGCACTCCACACGTATGTGCATTTTCAAAGTATAACCAAACCCAAAGTCTGTACATTACATTCTAAGTCTAAGCCAAGTTTGTGCATTTCATGCAAAGTCTAACCGCACTCAAAGTATGTGCATTGCAGTCCCCATGTCTAGCCATTCCGAGGTCGGTGCATCCCCAAAAATAATTAACTATTTTCAAAAAAAAAAATCTTGAACATTTTTCTAAAAATCCAAAAAAAAAATCTCGAATATTTCTCTAAAAATCCAAAAAAATCTCGAATATTTCTTTAAAAATCCAAAAAAAATCTCGAATAATCAAAAAAATAAAAAGAATATTGAATCCAAAAAAAAAATCTTGAATATTTCTTTAAAAATTCCAAACAAAATTAAAATATTCTCAAAATTCCAAAAAAATTCAAATATTTTCCAAAATCCATAAAAATTTGAAATGCTTTTCAAAACCCCTACAAATTTGCATACTCCAAAAATCCAAAAAAAAAATACATTATATTTTTTTTCTAATATTTTTTTAGGGACAATTCCTGTGCAAGGACCGAGAACACGGGATGAGTATTCTTCATTCATTGTTATCAATCTTTTGATTCTTTCATTGCCTTATGCATCCTTATATCTTGGCTAACGAAGTTTGAGCGCAGGATAAGAAGCTCTTGTTCCCACTGACTGGGCATCATCATCCAAGCCCCGCGACGTTTGCACATTGTTCCCCACATGTTCATTGCTATCACCATCTTCCTGTATTGCATTGTTACTATATGATACCCTACGTTATTATAGCACAAGGACCTTGTGGTTCTGATGAAGCTGGAATTTGAGTTCCCCTTCATCAAAAACAGTGATAATTCCAGGGGAATCTTGATCACACGAATAGGCCGTTGAGTCATTTAAGGTTTTGGGAAAATGGTTCCACTTTCTGAGTTGATGCGTGGACAAACGGGCTTCGGCTTAGTGTCAGCTTAGAGATCTAGATTCTTGACCAAATCTAGATGGTTTAACAATATTATCCTTGATTATTTTCTATTTTTAGTTTGATTTAATTTTTCTTTTAGCCCAGCATGCATCATGTAGGACTTTGAGCTTAATGATGAAAATCTTCATATTACGCCAATAATGAAGGTCGCTTGCTCTTAATCGATTTGGCATGGGATATTCCACTCCTAATCAAGTACTTTATTCTCCTTGAAGCCGCTCAGGCTGGTTCCTTGAAAATCATTCATTTGCTGGACCTTTATCTTAATTCATTTTATTTTCCTGTAAAATCTACCTTGATTGTAGCACGTCCACATTGGCTGGTAATCGCTCTCCAATGGTGTCTCCTCTTTCGTGCCCTCGTGCACATTTTAGTTCATTTAGTTTAGTCCCTTCGGCCCAGCTGATCAATGTTTTCTTGTAATCATCCGGAGTTGTTTCATTCAGAGTTTTGGAAAGATTTCCAACGCTTAGTGTCGGAGGCGTGTCACATCACACCTTGGCATCTACTTATCACTTCGTTCCACTCCACTCCGCTTGTTTCACTTTCACTTCATTCCGTCTCACTCCCTTACAAAACAGACGCCAAGGCGGGGCAGCTGTAGACACGCTAAAATTGATGTTATGTTGAGTAAATTTGATGTCACCATGTGACGCCCCAAAGGGGACCTCAATATTGGCTTAATATGAAGTTTTTCTATTTTTCCATATGTTAATTGTGATTTTTCTGTGTTGAATGGAATTAACGCCTCAAGTAGGGGCGTCATTTAATTGACGGCATAGCCAAGGGCGCCTCTAAATAAACGGACGACTATGTATAGTGGCGTCATTTCCTGGAATTTTACGAATTCTAAACAAAATGAAAAAATCAAGAATTGACGTCCCAAGGAAGGGCGTCTATTATTTAACGCCCACAACCGAAGGCGTCATTTCAGAATTTTTAATAAGGAAAGTATTTTGTTTCCATAATTAAATCCAGGAATTGACGCCCCTGTGCACGTCGTCATATTAATTAACGCCTTTGGTAAAGTCGTCATTTTGAATTGACGCCCTAGGTTGGGTCGTCATTTCCACTTCTGTCTCCCTTTCGCCTGCTTCTTTCCAGTAATAATCCCTTCCCCATTTTACACATTGTGTTTGATTGGGAAGAGAGTTTCTTATTGGAGGGCATTGCCTAGTTTTAATCCTTGTTTTGCAAGGATTTTAAGGGCTATAAATACCCCTTGCTGTGCCCCTCGCGCGAGAGAGAGAAGCAGAGCTGAAGAGAAGAGAATTGTGCAATAACGATAGCAGAGAGAAGCTACTGAGAGTTTTCTTAACGGGGAGGAGAGTTTTTGGTTTTTGCAGGTTCTATTCTTCAAGCAATCCCTCTTCCTCCTAGTGCTGATCATCTTCCACGGTGGTCATCAGCTGCCATTCGACCTCTTTGGTTTTCTCTCCCAGTACTGCTGCACACACAGCAGAGAGGAGACTCTTCTCTTCTTCATTAGCATTTGGTTAACATCTTTATCTTATTCTTTCTAACTACTTTGCTAGAAGACATCGCTATTCTCACATCATATATCTTGCTTTGCATATTGTTGCATTTACATTCCCCATACCTTTGTTACTCCTCTTAAGGGGTTTAAAACCAAAACACACAAGGTGTGTTCATGCTTCATTTGTTTGATTTTATACCTCTAGAATATTGATGCTACACACTTTTGGTTAATCAATCTATTCTTCTTGTTTGGTGTGTTCTTTACAAGGGTAATCAAGCTAAGAACCCCCTTCATCGTCCGGCCGGTAGGAGGAAGGAAAAGTCTATAATCTCCCACGCTCAATACAAGGTACATGCGATCATTTTTCTTCTTCTTGAGGTAACCCCTCTGGCGATCACACTTCCCATTAGCACCACGTGCATTTTTATTTATTTTTCTTCTTTTCCTAAGTGGATTTCTTAGAATCTACATAGAAGAGCGAAAGGAAAACTGGAGATGAGGCCCACGACTAGAGAGAGAATAGAGAGAGAGAGAGAATAAGATACTCAATGCTCTTGGGAAAAACCCTCTCTTCCGTGGAAGAGACCTTTCTTTCTCAACTTCTTGAGTACAAGGTGATCTTTCTCGTTACAAGTTGTTCCCCATTTATAGGGAACGTCAAAGATGAGCTCAAAAGATGGAGGAGGTTTTTGCGCAAGGACGTGGCCACATCGGGCTTTCCCAGATCTGGTGGTTGTCATACATCCCATGCATGTGTCGTGGTGGAATGTGGGGCAGCAGACCCGATTGTTGCCGTTGATGAGCCCATCCCTTGCGGAGCTACTTCTCCATGACCCAGGGGGCATTCGAGACAAAGATCATCCCAGATCAATGCTCCTCCCATTGTGGGGAAGCATCTCCCGATGCTTCTAGAATTGCAAGTGAGGGAACTCGGTAACTCCGAGCTCCCGGGTATACCATTTGGTTGCATTGGGCTTCTGTCCTTTTCGTCCGATGCGGAAGGACTCACGAACGTCGCCCCTGGTAGATGAAGACTTGCGCTCCAGAATGACCTCTTCAGTGAGGGGGGCCTCCATATTGTTGAAGAGATCATCCATGGAGGGTAACACTTAGTCGGGCTCCTTGTCCAACATTGACGGCTCAAATGGTTTGAGACAATCAATGTTTACAACAGAGTACATATTCATGTATGGGGGTAATTCAAGCTGGTAGGTGTTGGAACCCACTCGCCGAATTACTTTGAATGGACCATATCGAATGGGGCTTTAATTTTTTGTCCTTTCCCTTCAGACGGTCTGGTCCCAAATATAACCAGATGTGGTCACCAATCTCGAATTCACCATGGACCCGATGTCGATCGTGCCATCGTTTATTCTTTTGCTGAGCTTGTTGTAATTGGCGTTCAACGTCGACATGTATCTTGTGTACTCACTCCAAAAAACATTGTGCTCGCAACATACCGTCCTTCTCCATTTGAGGATGTACATCGGGGCCGGCTGTAAAGTCCATTGATCTAGGGCGATCATTGTCTCGGATGCCCCTTGGGTCATGGAGAAGTAGCTCCGCAAGGGATGGGATCATCAACGGCAACGGCCGGGTCTGCCGCCCCACGTTCCACCACGACGCATGCATGGGATGTATAACAACCACCGGATCTGGGGAAGCTCGACGTGGCCATGTCCTTGCGCAAAAAACCTCCTCCATCTCATCCCTTGCAGAGCTACTTCTCCATGACCCAGGGGGCATTCGAGACAAAGATCGTCCCGGATCAATAGATCTAGTAGGTCGTCAATTCGGGGCAGCGGGTACTGGTTCTTAATAGTGATTTTGTTAAGAGCCCAGTAGTCGATGCACATCCGCCATCCTCCGTCTTTCTTGGGGACCAACACAACCGGCAAGCCACAGGGAGAACTACTCGGTAAAATGACACCATTTTTGAGTTGCTCTTTCACCTGCCGCTTAATTTCCTCATTTTCCAAGACCGAACTTCGATATAACCCAAGGTTTGGCAGTGGTGCATCGGACAGGAGTTGTATTTCATGTTCCACAAATCGGCGGGGTGGCAGACCGTGGACTTCATCGAATAGATCGGAATATCCATGGAGGAGTTCCTCCAACTGTTCCCTTCGTCCTTGGAAGATAGAACTAGATGGGATGCCTATCTGGTTACTTCCACTGGCTTGATGAATGCCACAATGAATCTATGGCAAGCATTCACCATTCGCTTTACTTGTCCGGCTGAGATGACATCCACCTGCCGTCAAGGCGACTCCTAGTTGAGAAGGTATGTCTTCCCATCTTTTTGAAGCTGGAGTTGCTGTGTACGACAGTAATAGATGGCATCCCTATCCCAGAGGTAGGGGCTACCCAGAATAACTTGGAAAATATCCAAAGGAACAACCTCGCATGTTAACTCATCTATAAATTCTTTGGTAATAGCAAGGCAGAGACGGCACTGCTGGGTGATCTGCAGCTCAGAGTCTTTCTGGATCCACTCCAAAGGGAAGGCCCTCGGGTGAGGTGTCGTCGAGAGACCCAACTTGCCGACTAGGTGAACGGAGATCAAATTCTTTTGGCTACCGGAGTCGACAATGGCCTTAACAACGTCTTGTTTCACCTGAATCTTCAGAGTGAACATGCCCTCTTTCTCGTCGGACGTGGCATCAGACGAGAGCCTGTATTCTTCGGCAATGCCATCAGAGACAGGCTGACGTCCGATTTCTCCACTTGGCACAACACGATGGGATCTCCCTTCACCGTTGTTGCCGATGTCTTCTTCCCCTTGACATTCCTCTTGGACATCTTGGGTGCTAACTTCGGATGTAGCTTCCAGCACTTGTCCGCGTCATGTCCTGACACATTACAATGGTCACATATTTTAGAGGGTGAGGATGTGTTCTTACCTTTCTTACGGTCCTCCTTGGCCTTTGGAGAAGTGACCCCCTCACGAGATTCATTTTGTTTTCCACCTCGTGTTCGGTTCTTCTTCTCAATTGCCATAGCTGTGACGCTAGCACTGGTGACATCTAGTATCTTGAAAAGGCTCAGCTCAGCGTCGATGTGCCCTATAACCCCGTCGTATACTTCAATAGCATTGATGAGTCGTCCAGGGAGAACCCCAAAGCCACTGCCTGGTGCTGGATTTCAGTGGCCTGCATCGACTCCTCTCGACATTGGCGGAGTCCATGCCAACGCCTCCGCCTCTCCTGGTCGTAGCTGATTGGATAGAACTCTTGTCGTAGAAGGCGCTTGAACTCCTTCCATGCGATGGCCTCGCCGCCGTTGCTGCGGAGGTAAGCATTCCACCAGGCTAACGCATGGCTGGTAAGCTTGAGCTGAGCGAAGCCACTTTGTCCTTGCTACTATACCCATACAGGGTAAAGTAGGTCTCCATTTGATCGACCCAGGAATTGAGCTTCTCGGCATCCACGGTTCCATCGTATGTTGGCAGCTTGACCTTGGCCTCAACCTTGAATGGCCGTCGGGCCACTAATGCATGCGAGTCCTTCATAGCATCATCCTCTTCTTCGCCATCATCTGAGTCAAACTCGTCCGGATCGGTGTCCTTTCGATCGTTGGATTGAGACGAGGTCACATGAACCCTTGGTGTGTAGCCTTGTGTTGTCGTTGGCGCCATCTTGGTGATCATCTCCATCACCGTTGGCATCTGTTGAGTGAGGGTGGCAACTTGTGCTGTCAGGTTGGATTGCTCGGTGACGTTGTCTCCTGTCATGGCGGTGGAGGCCTCGACGGACTTCTTCTTGGGTGGGCGACGACGAACTTGAAGGACAGAAAGGTTCGCCGGACTTCTCATAACCTTTCTGTGTAGCACCATCCACAGGTAGGAGCGATGGGTCTCTGATACCACTTGATCCATTGGAGGTCACTCCCGTCCTCCTACAGATCCCACTTGCACTCGAAAGTAGAAGAGCGAAAGGAAAACTGGAGATGAGGCCCACGACTAGAGAGAGAATGTAGAGAGAGAGAGAATAAAATGCTCAATGCTCTTGGGAAAAACCCTCTCTTCCGTGAAAGAGACCTTTCTTTCTCAACTTCTTGGGTACAAGGTGAGCTTTCCCGTTACAAGTTGTTCCCCATTTATAGGGAACAACCAAGATAAGCTCAAAAGATGGAGGGGGTTTTTGCACAAGGATGTGGCCACGTCGGGCTTCTCCAGATCCGGTGGTTGTTATACATCCCATGCATGCGTCGTGGTGGAATGTGGGACAGCAGACCCGGTCGTTGCCGTTGATGAGCCCATCCCTTGCGGAGCTACTTCTCCATGACCTAGGGGACATCCGAGACAAAGATCGTCTGGGATCACAATGGGATCTATGAGATCTCTCTTAACATGTCAGACCACATCTCTACTAGCATGGAATTGACGAGTTGAACATGCTCTTGGCTTGAAGTCCTCCAACTTCATGACCAATCCCAATTATTTGCCTTGTCTTTAGGTCCCAAAACAAAGAAGCCATTTTTCTATCTGGCCTCCACAAAACCCTTCATCGTTCGATGGTATGGCGACATTGAAGGAGATCTTGATGCGGAAGCCTGTAGTATTGACGATCCGGCTGATGGTGTGCTGGCAGGGGGGAGTGCAGACACCGCCACTGGCTGGGGCAGTTCCAGCTAAATCTGATGGCCTTCTGCAAATATTTAAACACATGGATGTAGAAGAACAAAACTGGCATGGTTGTCAGGGCAGTTGCATAGCTGCCATTCAGGCGATGCCTAGGTGACCTGGCAGTTTTGCTGCGCCAAGGCACCAGCCTGCCTTTCTGTGGCCTAGAAAGGTGGTGCGCGCTGGGCACCAGCTTAGGAGAGTATATTTGAAAACATGTTTTAAACTAATAAAAAATATTCAACATCAAAATTTAGTCAATGTTTTAAACCAATAGAAAATACTCAACATCAAAAATTTTCCTCTACAAATGACTATTTAAATTGAGGGGGACCTTAGAGCAACGATAAGGTTGCTCCATTGTGAGCTAAAGGTCATGGGGTTCAAAACTGGAAAATAAGGTTGCTCCATTGTGAGCTAAAGGTCATGGGGTTCAAAACTGGAAAATAATCTGTAAAACTGTAGGGCTAAGACTGCATAAAATTTGACTCTTCTCAGACCCTGCAGTGGTGGAAGCCTTGTGGCACTGCACTGCTAGTACCTATTTATGTTGGCATTAGTTGCATTTATTTTTATATCATTTTCACTTGTTACAGCTGCAATTACAGAAAAATATAACGTTGTTTGATCAGTAATGATGATGATGATGAAGCATAATGGTTGCTTAGGTATTGTGTCGTGACCATGCAATACGGTACTTGGGTATGAAGTGCTGTTCTCTTTATAGATAAGAAGCAGTAGGCAAAGAGAAGTATGGAACATGTTTAGGCATTGTTTCTTTGTCATTTGTCATGTTTACATACTAGTGCTATGTGTTGGTCGACAGAGATTGATTTGATGACCTCGTGCATGACAGGTTTATTAAAGAGGCAAGCGTCATCAGTGTTTTGGGGATTCTCCAATCTCAAGATAATGTGTTAATGATTGTTCCACCGACAGAGCCCATTTCAACTGGTTGTCAGTGGGAAAGATGCCTTATTCCCATTCATATTGAAGGGCTTGTGTTAATAGGTGATGAAAATCCAGACGATGAGGTGATTATTGCATAAGCTGTCTTCTTGTGATTTCATCTTTCAGGCATTTAGAAAAGAAGGAAATTAGAACTCGAAGCTTGAAGGGGTAAGGATGACAAGACGCTGCGCTCATGTCTCTGTTTTTCGCCAAAATGGTTGTATGCTAATAGAATGCAGGAGGCACAAACGCGCCATCATTCGGAAGTGCTCAAGAGTGGTGATGCTCTCTTTTGCGTGGGTGTGCCGAGCATACAAAATGACAATCTTTTTGTTCTTCCCCATGCGGGAAGGCTTTCGCCGTGTACAACGTTATGCTTGCCTCATGTATATAGCTGTTGAGATGCTTAAATGAGTGTTTTTATTCCTTGTGCCGATGTATATCATAATAGGCACAATACTCGTCATTTCTTTCAAATCATAGTTCTGTTCTTGCATCAAGCGCTATTAAGTGGTGTAGGTGATGGGTTTTCGAGTTTGGAAGGGACACCATCATCACCGCAGGTTTGCGCGGATGTACTGGAACGGTCTGCTTGTGTAGTGTATCCGATTTTTGATTAAAAAAAACTTCATTGTCCTCTTAATTTACTTTCGCATTTGTAGAAATTTGTTTGGGCATTTTTTATTAAAAAAACTTCATTGGAAGTTATTTTTGACTTGTGCTTAATCACGTGTGATATAAAATTATTGTGAAGCACACAATGGGACGAGGAATACTTGGGAGTTCGCAATTTGAAAACTCAGAGGTCTCAGACAGATGGTTACCAGAGTCCAGTCTTAAAAAAATCACGTTTTAAATTCTGGCCTCTTCAGTGACTTGTCCTCGGACAAGCACCAAGAACATCCGTGTTTTTCTTAATCTCAACACATAACAACAAAGTGGAGATAGAAAATTAAAGAGAGTACATGAGAGAGAGAGAGAGAGAGAGACCTTATGTGGGGGTTCTTGAGAGAGAAAATTTATGTTCTGTATATCCTTTTATGGGATATGAGAAGGGGTGGGCATGTTGGCCATGCATCCATGCGAAAGGATGCGCCTATTTGCCAATGGATGCATGCGTTTGTTTGTATGCCGTTACCCCATCGTGGGCAGTCATTGGGTGTTCCCCCCTCCCCCCATTATCATCATCTCTCACATGTCGATGAAGGGTAGTTATAAAATTCTCTCTGGGTGCTTCTCAAGTAAATAGAGTGTGTGATCTCACAAGAAAATTTTTAATCGTGAGAGTAAAGAATTGTTAAGTAATCACTAAAATTAAGAGAACATTTTAACATCATATATCTCGTATAATCCTAGATAATCTTATATTCATCTGATATAACATTTTGGATCTCTCAAATAGCAAGCAGTGTTAAATGTCATGTTGTCATGACTCTATCATTACAAAGTTAACAAAGTCTTTCGGGATATGAGTCACAAAACATGATGTAATATGCAGAAGTCTTCCCTGTCTAATTAGTCTTGATCGCTTTCCTAGACATGTCTCATTTGTCATGTCTCGATACGGAATATCGGGACGCGACAGTTGCAATGATCACGACAATTAGAGCAGACACTTATGGGATAACCAACCACAAGGGGAAAACTAATGGGGAAAGGAAACAATTGACATAAATATAATTGATTTTTACAACAATACTGAGCCTCAAATGAACCACTAACTTACAGGCTCAAATAACTTACAACAACTCACAACTCAAGCTAAAAGGGATACATGTAGCAACCCTGATAAAATATTAATAACAATAAAGATTTTAAAATAAATCAAATAAATAGATAAATAAAATAATATAAAATAACGCCTCGGATAAAGGCGCTATTTAAATTAGAAACGCCTCTAGATAAGGCGTTATTCAATAAGTGACGCCCTGACAACACGGCGTCAAATTCCAACGTCAAAAACGGTAAGGCCAAGAAACGCCCCTATCTTGGGCGTGTTTTAAACAAAGGAACGCCCTAACGAAAGGCGCTTCTTAAGAAACGACCTGAACCAGGTCGTCAATTCAAGAATCGACGCCCTGACCAAAGTCGTTAATTCCATTCGAGTTCCGTTCGACACGGGAGCTTATCCAGGGTAAGTGATAACTACGAGAAAGAGTTCTAATGTGGCAATAACTCTATCTTAGAAACATTACTTCTAATCAAACTCTAGCCCTAATAGGATTCCAAAAAATCCCTATAAATAACCTACTGATCGAACCTTAAACGCTATTTGGCGTTTGGAAAACTACAAGGTACGTGAGAGGAATATTTCTTCTTATTTCCTTAATTCCCTACGTCTGTTACATGAAGAACTAACAGTTCTTCATCTTCTTCTGTTACAGGTTAGGAAAAACACCTACGTACGTGAAGAACAAGGGTGATGTTCTTCTTTCTTTTACCTTCGGTCAGGAAGTATGAAGAAATACTAATATTTCTTCTTCTGTTCTTGTAGGAGTTACAGAACCGGAGAACAAGGGTTCTTCACCAAAGCCTTCTCTTCCTCCTAATACTGGATTCGGTTGCTGTTAAAGCAACATAACTTCTATTCTCATAGCCTTCACGATTCAAATTTCAAGTCTTCGATTAAGATAGGTTTTCTCAAGTTACTGTAGCCCAAATAAATTAAGACAAGCCTTATATACGTATTGACATGACATGCATACGGTTTAATATGGTTTTATTATGTTTCTGCAATATTTTGAAAGAGACGCCCCTGTCCAGGGCGCTAATTTACAATACACGACCCTGCCCAGGTCGTCAATTTCATATTTGACGCCCTGTACACAGGCGTTAATTTCATGTAAATGTTAACCACCTATCTTAAGAACTGATTATCCATGCAATTACATGAAATCAATAATTGTTAACGGTTAAAAGTCAATAAACATGAAACATCAAATCTAATATACTGCATCTGAATTCCTGCCAATTTTCCTGTCATGACTATATGATTGTTATCCTTGATTATCGTGCAAATCTTGCTTTCCTGGTATTTCTTGAATTCACGACCTAGACTAGGTCGTTTTCCATGTGTTAACGCCCCATCGTAGGACGTGAATTGAAAAGTAACGCCCCTTCATAGGGCGCGTTTCTGTTAAAATCTCGAACAATATATTCTGTAAAAATAAGAATTTAATGATTTACGCCCCTGCCAAGGGCGCATTTTTGATAATTTCTGAAAATAAATATGTTCTGTAAACTATTGTAAATAAAAAGACGCCTGCTAACGTAGTCGTCTCATTGCAAAGAAACGCCCCTGTCCAGGGCGTGTTTTAGATAAATTAATGAAATATTAAAATTCTGTAAAATGGAAACATGTGTAAACGCCCTTCTGTTAGGCGTTAATTACTTGATAGACGACTCTGCTTAAGTCGTTACTTTACTGTAAAACTGATTTTCCACTGTTTCTGTTAACCGATGGTTTCATATGTTATACAATATATATATCGGCACTATTCTCCACTCCGTGAGTATAGTCCCACGTTTCACGATTGTTTTATCGATCACACTCAATTCTCATTGACATACAAGCTGTCCATTGGACATTCCGTTCCTTTGGACTAGCGAGTTAGTCATAGAGACCTCCGTAAGACTCCTCGTACCTTGGATTCCCTCAAGGTCGACTGAGCTGGTTGTACCCTAAAAACCCATTAAACCATTGATGCCATGTCACGCTAAAGAAACATGGGATACCGGCCCTTATGTTATACAAAGAGTATATTATAAGAAATTCTTAATGGGATGATGATATCATGCCATATCATGTCATTCTTGTAAACCTCAATTCTATGATAAGAATGAGGGTATCTTACCTTTGATATACTGTTCATGTGGACCTCAATTCTATATAAAGAATGTCCATATTGATTTGTCATGGTACCCAAGTTAAGGGAACCATATTCTACCTAGTTTTATCGATATCGTGATTATACCGTTATTATCGCCATTCTATGTCCTTTGTCATATTTTTGGACTCCATTCTGTCAAAGTTGTCATACATGTCTACAAGCTTGATTATTGAAATTCAAAAATTGGCTATATATATATATAAGAGTGGATGTCAAAACACATGATAAATGCCTGCGCATATAGGGCCCGATCTGGTCCTAGGAGGAGCACCCGAAAGTACTTGTGCCCATGGGAGTTAAAATGATAAGGTATCTGGCATTATACCGAGTACTTTACTTTCTTGATTTGGACATTCCACACATATCTTGTACTTGAATCGTACTTACCTTGACATGAAATGCGTGGCCCGAAAAAGGGTAATTACTTGCTTGCTTGATACATGATAGCCAAAGTTCTTGACATGACTTGTTAAATGTACTTGCTTGAATATCTCAAATGTCTTGTTATCTTATTGAAAGTTCATGATTTGTCCATCTTAATTCCTTGATATTACATTTTCTCTATCTTGTCGTTTTATGCGAGCATGCATAGCTTCATTGCATTCATGAAAATGTAATTACTTAAACTCCTCGCTAGTACTTGAGATATAATTTTCTACTGAGCGTTCGCTCATTCCGTTTGTCCCTTTTTACTTTTCAGGTAAGTCCGATGACGAGACTGAATCGGATGGGAATGGTCAAGAGTGAAAGTGATAGAGCTGCTCAAGTGTCATCTAGTCTTTTCTATAGTTTCTTGAGTCAAATATGTATTCTTTTCCTTTTTATTAAATAGAGTATTGGATTTGTAATAGCCTATTAATAATAAGGATTGGGTTATCTTACTATTTTGCGCATCTCTGTCTTTGTGTCGAATACACGACCACTCTGATTGGCATGATTGATATAAACTCGTCGCGCATATCCGAGTATCTTCCGCGCTCGGGGCGTGACAGTTTTGTGGTATCAGAGCCTAGGGTATTCAATTCCTAGGAAAAACCCAAGTCCAAGGATAAGTTGAACGTTTAACCAAGTGAGATTGGGTAGAACCAAGGGTTAAGAGTCAATGAGTCTTTTAATAAGATCACAGTGATATAATACTAACGTAGCTATTGTAATTGTAGGATAATGGCTGCCGAACGTGTTCAATGGCGCAACATGCAGCGTACCCTTCAAGGAATGACTCAAGTGCTACAACAGGTAGCACAAGGTGATGCTCCACGAGCTGGAAGCTTACACCAAGCCTTTAAGAGCATGAATCCCCCGAAGTTTATGGGATCGACCGATCCGAACGATGCCGAGCATTGGGTTCGGGAGACTGAACGTATATTCCGTGTTATGCAATGCACGGACCAAGACAAAGTCTTATTAGCTACTTTCCAGTTAGAAAAGGATGCTAGATGCTGGTGGGAGTCTATTGAAGCAACCATCGATCCTACTCAAGTAACATGGGAAGAATTTGTGGAATACTTCAATGCTAAATATTTCTCGGACCGAGTCCAAGAAAAGAAGGCTGTAGAATTCGCTGCATTAAAGCAACGATCTTTATCATTAGCAGATTATGAAGCTCAGTTCTCCAGGTTGTCTAGATATGCTAAGCATCTTATTAGCACGGAGAAGATGAAAGCCCGTAGATTTCTTAATGGGCTTAGGCCCCACTATATTACTCAACTGGCGCCTATGGACATCCAAGTTTATTCTGAAATAGTGCGCTGAGCTCAATTACTTGAAGATGCCACGGAACTATCTGATAGGATCCGTGGAAAAGACAAGAAGGAGCAAGTCACAGGTTCGGGTTCTTTCAAACCCAACTTCAAGAAAAGGCCTAGTAATGGAGGTTCTTCCTCTCAAGACCATAAGTTCAAAAAGACCAAGCCTTTCTCTATCACAACTACCACTTCTAATACAGTATGCAAGCATTGTGACAAGGCTGGTCACAAGACAGAAGAATGCTGGAGGAAATTAGGAGCTTGTCTCCGTTGTGGGAGTCGCGAACATCGGATTCCCGATTGTCCATTAATGAATGACCAAGCCGGTGACGGTAAACGCCCGGTGACAAAGAACGCTCGACTTCATGCAATAAAGGAGACCGAGCAAGAAGAAGGTGGACTGGTAGAAGGTACATTAACAGTTTGTTCCAAAAGTGCTTATGTCTTATTTGATACGGGTGCATCGCATTCCATTATTTCTAAGAAGTTCGCCGACCCGTTACCGTTAGAACCAGAATGGATAAAAATAGTTCTAACTACTCCTCTTGGAAGTGAAAATGATATTACCCATCACTACCAAAACTGTGAGGTAATGGTTCAAGGTAGGAATTTACCTATAGATCTCATATGCCTCGATCTAAAGGAGTATGATGTTATACTAGGAGCGGATTGGTTATCCAAATACCAGGCAACGGTTGATTGCCGCAATAGCCAAATTGCTTTCAAAGATATTCCAGAATTAGTCTTTACTCGCCCCAAGAGTCGGAGCAATTCCCCTCTTATTTCGGCCCTCCGAGCTAGCAAGCTCATCAGGAAAGGATGTACATCTTTCCTTGCCTTTGTCACAATTAAAGAAGCTAAGGAAACCAAGCTAGAAGACATTCCAGTAGTGCAGGAATTCCCGGACGTGTTTCCGGAAGAGTTGCCGGGATTACCCCCTCAAAGGGATGTGGCCTTCACCATTGACTTAGTCCCAGGTGCTGGTCCGGTTTCAAAGGCACCTTATAGAATGTCCCCTGCTGAACTCAAAGAGTTGAAGGAGCAATTGATGGAATTAATTCGAAAAGGGTTTATTAGACCAAGTATTTCCCCGTGGGGAGCACCGGTATTATTTGTAAAGAAAAAGGATGGATCCATGAGACTATGTATCGACTATCGACAGTTGAATCATCTCACTATCAAGAATAAGTATCCACTGCCGAGGATCGATGAATTATTTGATCAGATTTCAGGATCCAAATATTTTTCGAAGATTGACCTCAGATCAGGATATCATCAGTTAATGATCAAAGATGATGACATTCATAAGACCGCATTCAGAAGCAAGTATGGCCATTACGAATTTGTTGTTATGCCTTTTGGACTAACAAATGCCCCTGCTGCCTTTATGCAGTTAATGAACAGCATATTCAGGCCTTACTTGGATCAATTCATAGTAGTCTTCATTGATGATATATTGATATATTCCAAGACTAAGGAAGAACATGAAGAGCATTTGAGGATTGCATTGCAAGTCTTGAGGACAAATCAATTATATGCAAAACTTAGCAAGTGCGAGTTCTGGCTTAAAGAAGTAGCTTTTCTCGGACATGTCATATCAAATGATGGATTATCTGTAGACCCGTCAAAGGTTGAAGCTGTGAGAAATTGGGAAAGACCCACTAATGCAAGCGAGATCAGAAGTTTCTTAGGTCTTGCAGGATATTATCGGCGATTTATCAAAGACTTCTCCAAGATCGCCGTGCCCCTTACAAGGTTAACTCGTAAGGAGATCCGATATGAATGGAGTGAGGAATGTGAAAGAAGTTTCCAAACTCTCAAAGATCATCTCACCACAGCTCCGGTGTTAGCTCTACCGATAGAAGGAGAGAAATTCGAGGTCTACACAGATGCTTCTGGCATTGGCCTCGGGTGTGTCTTAATGCAACAAGGGAAGGTCATAGCATACTCTTCTCGTCAACTGAAGAAGCATGAGGAGAATTACCCCGTCCATGACTTAGAACTGGCCGCGGTGGTATTTACCCTAAAGATATGGAGACACTACTTATATGGAGTGCAGTTTACTGTATACTCCGATCATAAAAGTCTCAAATATCTATTTTCACAAAAGGAGCTAAACATGAGACAAAGACGCTGGCTGGAATATCTCAAGGACTTCGACTTCAATATACAATATCATCCCGGAAAGGGTAATTATGTTGCTGATGCCCTTAGTCGAAAGCCGAGAGTGATGATAGCCAATTGTATGATACAAGAATGGAAGTTACTAGAACAGTTCTCCGAGCTCAATATAAGCATGGACACGAAAGTTAGGTATGTCACATTATCTCATGTAAGCATACAATCAGATTTATTATCTGAGATACAAGCACTTCAGGATGATGATCCTATATTGGTAGAAATCAAAGGCAGATTAGAAGGACAATCCGACTTTCAGATAGCTTCTGATGGAAGATTATTGTTTAAAGATAGAACTTGTATACCAGATTGCCCAGAATTAAAGAAGAAGATCTTAGATGAAGCTCATAGATCAAGGTACACTATTCATCCAGGATCTACCAAAATGTACCAAGATGTGAAGAGAAACTTTTGGTGGCCAAATATGAAAAGAGAAATAGCGGACTATGTATCACGCTGTCTCACATGCCAACAAGTCAAGGCGGAACACCAAAAGCCTGCTGGTAAACTTCATCCTCTAGATATTCCTAAGTGGAAGTGGGAAGATATTGGTATGGACTTCATCATGGGTTTATCTAAAACAAAAGGAGGACACGATGGAATCTGGGTTATCATTGACCGATTAACTAAATCGGCGCATTTCTTGCCAATAAAAAATCGATGGTCAATTGATGTACTAGCTTATACATCAAGGAAATAGTCAGGATACATGGAATTCCTGTCTCAATCGTGTCTGACAGAGATCCCCGTTTTACTTCTCATTTTTGGAAGGGATTACAACATGCGTTGGGAACAAGGCTTAACTTTAGTACTGCTTTTCACCCGCAAATGGATGGTCAGACCGAAAGAACAAACCAAGTAGTGGAAGAAATGCTAAGAGCTTGCATCATTGATTTTGGTGGAAGCTGGCATGATCATTTACCTTTAATTGAGTTTGCATATAATAATAGCTACCAAGCTAGTATCCAAATGGCACCTTTCGAAGCTTTATATGGAAGGAGTTGCCGATCACCCTTATGCTGGAACGAAGTTGGAGAGAAACAACTGTTAGGTCCAGACATGGTAAGGGATACTACTGAGAAGATACAAGTAATCAGAGAAAGATTGCAAGTTGCTCAGACCAGACAAAAGACTTATGCTGACACAAGAAGGAGAGATCTTGAATTCTAAATCGGAGATCATGTATTTCTTAAGATATCACCTGGACGTGGCATACGAAGATTTGGTGTTAAGGGCAAGCTTACGCCAAGATTCATCGGACCTTTTGAGATACTCGAAAGAGTTGGCGAGGTTGCTTATCGCATCGCATTGCCTCCTCAATTGTCTGAGATACATAATGTATTTCATATATCTATGTTGAAGAAGTATGTGCACGATCCATCTCATATTATTGAACATGGAGATCTGGTGATCCAGAAAGATCTCACATATGAACAGAAGCCTATGAAGATCTTAGATCGTGAAATATGAGCTCTAAGGAATAAGGTTATTCCCATGCTCAAGGTGTAATGGAACAAGAATTCTGAGCATGAAGCAACATGGGAGACCGAGGAATCTATGAAGAAACGATTTCTCGAGTTATTCTAAGAGGTATATGATCTACACTCTCCACGTATATACATATTATGCAATTGAATTTGGGGACCAAATTCTTTTAAGTGGGGGAGGGTGTAGCAACCCTGATAAAATATTAATAACAATAAAGATTTTAAAATAAATCAAATAAATAGATAAATCAAATAATATAAAATAACGCCTCGGATAAAGGCGCTATTCAAATTAGAAATGCCTCTAGATAAGGCGTTATTCAATAAGTGACGCCCTGACAACACGGCGTCAAATTCCAACGTCAAAAATGGTAAGGCCAAGAAACGCCCCTATCTTGGGCGTGTTTTAAACAAAGGAACGCCCTAACGAAAGGCGCTTCTTAAGAAACGACCTGAACCAGGTCGTCAATTCAAGAATCGACGCCCTGACCAAAGTCGTTAATTCCATTCGAGTTCCGTTCGACACGGAGCTTATCCAGGGTAAGTGATAACTATGAGAAAGAGTTCTAATGTGGCAATAACTCTATCTTAGAAACATTACTTCTAATCAAACTCTAGCCCTAATAGGATTCCCAAAAATCCCTATAAATAACCTATTGATCGAACCTTAAACGCTATTTGGCGTTTGGAAAACTACAAGGTACGTGAGAGGAATATTTCTTCTTATTTCCTTAATTCCCTACGTCTGTTACATGAAGAACTAACAGTTCTTCATCTTCTTCTGTTACAGGTTAGGAAAAACACCTACGTACGTGAAGAACAAAGGTGATGTTCTTCTTTCTTTTACCTTCGGTCAGGAAGTATGAAGAAATACTAATATTTCTTCTTCTGTTCTTGTAGGAGTTACAGAACCGGAGAACAAGGGTTCTTCACCAAAGCCTTCTCTTCCTCCTAATACTGGATTCGGTTGCTGTTAAAGCAACAGAACTTCTATTCTCATAGCCTTCACGATTCAAATTTCAAGTCTTCGATTAAGGTAGGTTTTCTCAAGTTACTGTAGCCCAAATAAATTAAGACAAGCCTTATATACGTATTGACATGACATGCATACGGTTTAATATGGTTTTATTATGTTTCTGCAATATTTTGAAAGAGACGCCCCTGTCCAGGGCGCTAATTTACAATACACGACCCTGCCCAGGTCGTCAATTTCATATTTGACGCCCTGTACACAGGCGTTAATTTCATGTAAATGTTAACCACCTATCTTAAGAACTGATTATCCATGCAATTACATGAAATCAATAATTGTTAACGGTTAAAAGTCAATAAACATGAAACATCAAATCTAATATACTGCATCTGAATTCCTGCCAATTTTCCTGTCATGACTATATGATTGTTATCCTTGATTATCGTGCAAATCTTGCTTTCCTGGTATTTCTTGAATTCACGACCTAGACTATGTCGTTTTCCATGTGTTAACGCCCCATCGCAGGGCGTGAATTGAAAAGTAACGCCCCTTCATAGGGCGCGTTTCTGTTAAAATCCCGAACAATATATTCTGTAAAAATAAGAATTTAATGATTTACGCCCCTGCCAAGGGCGCGTTTTTGATAATTTCTGAAAATAAATATGTTCTGTAAAATATTGTAAATAAAAAGACGCCTGCTAACGTAGTCGTCTCATTGCAAAGAAACGCCCCTATCCAGGGCGCGTTTTAGATAAATTAATGAAATATTGAAATTCTGTAAAATGGAAACATATGTAAACGCCCTTCTGTTAGGCGTTAATTACTTGATAGACGACTCTGCTTAAGTCGTTACTTTACTGTAAAATTGATTTTCCACTGTTTCTGTTAACCGATGGTTTCATATGTTATATAATATATATATCGGCACTATTCTCCACTCCGTGAGTATAGTCCCACGTTTCACGATTGTTTTATCGATCACACTCAATTCTCATTGACATACAAGCTCTCCATTGGACATTCCGTTCCTTTGGACTAGCGAGTTAGTCATAGAGACCTCCGTAAGACTCCTCGTACCTTGGATTCCCTCAAGGTCGACTGAGCTGGTTGTACCCTAAAAACCCATTACACCATTGATGCCATGTCACTCTAAAGAAACATGGGATACCGGCCCTTATGTTATACAAAGAGTATATCATAAGAAATTCTTAATGGGATAATGATATCATGCCATATCATGTCATTCTTGTAAACCTCAATTCTATGATAAGAATGAAGGTATCTTACCTTTGATATACTGTTCATGTGGACCTCAATTCTATATAAAGAATGTCCATATTGATTTGTCATGGTACCCAAGTTAAGGGAACCATATTCTACCTAGTTTTATCGATATCGTGATTATACCGTTATTATCGCCATTCTATGTCCTTTGTCATATTTTTGGACTCCATTCTGTCAAAGTTGTCATACATGTCTACAAGCTTGATTATTGAAATTCAAAAATTGGCTATATATATATATATAAGAGTGGATGTCAAAACACATGATAAATGCCTGCGCATATAGGGCCCGATCTGGTCCTAGGAGGAGCACCCGAAAGTACTTGTGCCCATGGGAGTTAAAATGATAAGGTATCTGGCATTATACCGAGTACTTTACTTTCTTGATTTGGACATTCCACACATATCTTGTACTTGAATCGTACTTGCCTTGACATGAAATGCGTGGCCCGAAAAAGGGTAATTACTTGCTTGCTTGATACATGATAGCCAAAGTTCTTGACATGACTTGTTAAATGTACTTGTTTGAATATCTCAAATGTCTTGTTATCTTATTGAAAGTTCATGATTTGTCCATCTTAATTCCTTGATATTACATTTTCTCTATCTTGTCGTTTTATGCGAGCATGCATAGCTTCATTGTATTCATGAAAATGTAATTACTTAAACCCCTTGCTAGTACTTGAGATATAATTTCCTACTGAGCGTTCGCTTATTCCGTTTGTCCCTTTTTACTTTTCAGGTAAGTCCGATGACGAGACTGAATCGGATGGGAATGGTCAAGAGTGAAAGTGATAGACACTACTAGAAAAAGCGAGATTTCAGACGGAATTTTCAGACGAAAATTTCAGACGGAAATTTCCGTCTGAAATTTGTGACGGATTTTTTTCCGTCGGAAATCCCGTCTGAAATTTGCAATTACACACCGAATTTCAGACGGAAATTGTGACGGAAAATATTCCGTCACAAATTTCAGACGGAATTTGGGACGGAAAATTTAATATGTCAGAAATTTATGACCAAGAATTTATGACGGCCACATTTGTGACGGATCCGTCTGACAATCCGTCACAAATGTGTCTTCTCACGGATTTTCAGACGGAAATTAATCCGTCACAAAATGTTTGTGCCCCCAATCCGTCGCAAAGGCACATTTGCGACGGATTGGGGGCGCAAAATTTTTGTGACGGATTAATTTCCGTCTGAAAATCCGTGAGAAGACACATTTGTGACGGATTGTCAGACGGATCCGTCACAAATGTGGCCGTCACAAATTCTTGGTCATAAATTTCTGACAGATTAAATTTTCCGTCCCAAATTCCGTCTGAAATTTGTGACGGAATATTTTCCGTCACAATTTCCGTCTGAAATTCGGTGTGTAATTACAAATTTCAGACGGGATTTCCGATGGAAAAAAATCCGTCACAAATTTCAGACGGAAATTTCAGAGTAGTTTGAAATTCCGTCTGAAATCCCGCTTTTTCGGGTAGTGAGAGCTGCCCAAGTGTCATCTAGTCTTTTCTATAGTTTCTTGAGTCAAATATGTATTCTTTTCCTTTTTATTAAACAGAGTATTGGATTTGTAATAGCCTATTAATAATAAGGATTGGGTTATCTTACTATTTTGCGCATCTCTGTCTTTGTGTCGAATACACGACCACTCTGATTGGCATGATTGATATAAACTCGTCGCGCATATCCGAGTATCTTCCGCGCTCGGGGCGTGACAATACAAGATGAAGAAAACATCTAAAGAAAATTAGAACACTCCATTACTCTCGCTCTGCCCCGTCAAAGTGAGGTTTCTCATCGAAACTACCTGAAAATAAATAATAATAACACAGGGTGAGCGAAACTCAGTAGGATTTATATCTCTATATCAGACATCTTTAAGTGATTAATACATTGGCCATGTAAATGCACTAAGACCGATAAACATGTGAAATCATGGAATATGATCAAGAATGTAAAAGGAATTGCAAGTAATGAGATCACAAGTGAGTCAAGATAATAATAAGATTTACAAGTATGGAATGATAGTGTAAAAAGCACTATCATTAGATTGGCCATATAAAGCAAGTAAGTACAAGTCAAGTATTTTAAGCACTTCAAGAATTTCATGTATAAATGGAATGCCGTAGATCAATCTAGAACGCTAGTACTTTGGTGCAATGCTACACCAAGTCAATAATAGCTCTAGTGGGCACAAGTACTTTCGGGTGCTCCGAGCTCCTTTAACACCATGCATTGAAGTTATGGATCATCGATCCCAAATATTTATCTAGACATCCACATTAATTTATAATGGCCAACGAATTTCAAGGTATAGCTCATGAGATCACATTTCAAAGAAAATTCTCAAATTCCAGAGATAATCAAGAGGATACCAATCTGTAAGGATGCTAAAAATGCTGTGATACAAATCAAACAAATAACCAATTTTCACGGGATACAGGGGGTTAACGCGGTCTATGACAGGGCCTCCTTTAGTTAGAACGCAGTCGATCTGTCACTGGACCATGATCAGCCCAGAATGCGGTCACCACCAGGGGCGCGTTCAAAGATGAACGCGGTCTCCACTAGGGCCACATTCAGAATGTGCTCACCAGGGGCACCGCGTTCAGAAGACTCTGCCAGAAGCTCATTCAGACCCTAACAGGCCTTGAACACAGTCTTTGGGCGCCCATCTTCAGGTGACAGAAGGATGAACGCGGTCTCTAGACAGACCGTGTTTAGAAATAGAAAGACAGATCCACACAGAATCTCGTTCTGTGGTTCCAAAAGCCAATAGAATCATATCTTTAACCATTAAGAGATGATCCCGATGATTTCTAGGGGTGTTTAGGGTACAACCAACTTGGCGGTCATGAGAGAACCCATGACTCGCGGAGTCTTACGGAGACTTTGGATGAAGAAGTTTCGACCCGGCGGAAGGGATATCCGGCGGAGGGTTCTAATTTCACTAAGAAGGGCTTTGTGAGAAGCAGAATCCGTAGTGACACGCTTTACAACTATAATCATTTGAATCGCCGATCAAGGTCATATAAGCTAAGCATGTACACAATCATGGTAGAGGGCTATGAAAATAAGTACATCCGATTTAGCAAGATTTATATCTACTCCTTTCAACATGTTGGAAAAGAGAAAATGGAATCATCGAGATCAAAAGATGACATGAAGATAACAAGAATTATGGAAGGAATATAAGCTCAAAGGACTAGAAATCAATTGTCTTCCATATACTTAACCTAATCACATGTTTATTTAAATGACAAGCTTAAATATAACATGATTTTGGAACTCGAAATTAATAGACCTAACATGCTGGACGAAATATTGGTTCAATAGAACCTGAGAATGACATGGTCAACATGGAGGTCGCGCATCAGGAATACGGTCTAGAAGGACACCGTGATTCGAGGCGGAGCTTCCGATGCTTGAGGCATTCAACTTAAAACCTATGTCCAGTTGTCTGGACATCTCCATTACATGCGTCACTTACAAAGGACACTTGGAAACAAAATATACGATGTTTTTTTAAAAAATAACTCAGGGGAAAAAAATCCAGAACGTAGTTGTCATGGACACCGTGTTCAGAACGCAATCCTCAAGGGAACCGTAACCTGAAGTCGTCAAGAAAAGCAATATTTTTTGATCTTATGTGGTGGCGGTCTATCAGGACACCACGATCAGAACGCAGTCCCTGTGACCACCGCGATTAGGAACCCGAATTTGTCCCAGCGGAAACGACGATACCTCTTCAATAAAACTCATCTAGCATGCTTATTACTCATGGGAAAACGGTATGAAAATAAACTAGACATCCATCTACAACTATTTCATTGATCATTTTGGGTTTAGCATGAAAGAACACCTACCTTTAGTCGGATCTAAGACAAGGGACGAAGAACGCGAAGAACTCCCAAGAATCCTCCTCTCCTCCTCGGATTAAGCCTCCAAACCTTTGGAAAAACCTCCCTCGGTATGCCAAAGGCAGAGAAGGAGGGGTTGGGGGTCTATTTATTGATCAAAATCACCCCAAAAGTCCAGATCCGAGTGTAGAAAGTGAAGGTATGAAATCTCTCATTTTTCACATTCAAACCCACAAATTCAAATGCCTACACCTAGTCTAGCCCTAATTAGGCTTAGGATTTGGCAGATGAAGGCCTTGGAAGGTGGGCTACAACCTAGGGTTTGAATTTTTGGCAAATCTTCTAGAATTTGGGTCAATTAGCCCATTGAAATCTAGGGTTCAGTGTTTACTCCGAATTAAGTCCATTAATTCCCAATTCAGCCCAATAAGGATTATCTTTAGCCAAAATTTTGATCATAGATATTTCTAGGAATTTTAATTGGGTTTTTATATTTTTTGAAATTTTAAATATTTAATTTCAATTTACTTCAAGGAAATTCAATTTTTAAATCTATTTATATTGTAAACATGTAATTTTAGCATTAAATCAACATTTTAATTACCTAATTTAATTTACATATTATATATATATCTCGGGTTACTACAACCTCCCCCACTTAAAAAAAGATTGGTCCTCCAAATTCACAACACACACTTGCATTTATAGAATCCAAATAGGGGGTCAAAATACTAACAGAACAAATCCGGATGTTTCTTCTTGATTGCATTCTGTAACTCCCAAGTAGCTTCCTTGTAACACTCCAACTAATTATAAGAAATAAAGATATATACATAAATATTTGAAATAAGAATGAGAAAAGAATAATTATGAAATTTCCTTTCATTTCAATATAATATTCACATTCCAAATATAAACTCAAATTGGGGTTTAGAATATTTTAATGTTGATTAAACTTATTTTTTAATTTAATGACACCATATCCTCTTAAAAGGTCTAAAATAAAATAAAAAAATAAAAGATGTAGTAGTATTAGAATATGAATTCACACATTTAAATTAGTTAATGAATAATATTGTTATCAAATATTTTATTTTAACAACATGTTTAATATATAGAATCTCTTAGAAATATTATAAAGTAATAATACGAGAAACTTTTAAAAAGAGAGGCAACATTGTAAAATAAGATTTATCACACTTTTGTTAATTTAATTAATGAGGTGTTTAAAGATTTATTTAATTTATAGAATTTCCAAAAATAGATTTTTGAAATGTATATTTAAATTGTAAAATAAAACTCTAAAGATGAAGGGTAACAATTATCACATTCAAATTGTAATTAGATAATTAATAATATTTTGTCAAAAGATTTCATTATTGTTGGTGATTTTAATTTAATGGGTTAGTATAATTAAGTTAAATAAAGATAAGACTCACAAAGTGTGATATAACATTTAAATATATTACCCTTAACAATATTTAAGAAAGTAACTAACAGTAAGACTCGTAAAGTTAAGAAAGACGACCGTTCATTTAATTGAAAAAACTCTTTAAAAATATATATATAAATAAATAAATAAAGACTTATAAAACAATATTAATAGATTATACATCTGTCAATTATTAAATTGTGTCTTTTGTACCGCATGACGCTTGCAGGATAAAAATATAATATGATCTTAAATAGGCTTTATTTAATTGATAATCAAGAGTTATAGATAACGTACGCTTGCATGCACCTAGTAATGTTAAGAAAATAGATAAATAAAGTTTTTATATGTTCATAATAATGTTAACAAATAAAATTGGAATGTGCTTTTGTTTTATTTAAATCTCTAGGTAAAATGAGTCATTAGAATAATGATTTTTTTTTGCTAGATAGATTAGACCTATTAAGACCCTAACTTATAGAAGAGTCCATTTGGGTTGGTACTTTGCTTAGAATTAGGATAGAGATTTAATTGATAATTGTTCAATTAGATTATTATTATTTTAGATGTCCTAATCTAAATAAAATAAATCTAACAATTTATTTAAATTGTCGAGAGATAAATTAGAATTAGATAAATTAAAAAAAGGGGTCACCTTATAAATCTAAATCATTCTTTACTCCAGCGTAAATAATAAAAAATAAGTTGGGGTACGCGGCTGTAGCTTTGGCTTGGGGTAATCTTCCAAATTGATTAGTTTAATTTAGTTTGGATCCTTAATCGGATTAACCACTTCAATATATCAACCTTTAAAACCTATGCATTACAGTAAACTTAAACCCTAAACAAAAATTGTTAGAAGAGTTGGCGGCGGCTAACTGGGTGGAGTTTAGTGGGTTGGGTCTTATCTCCCTAATTCCCATTTTACAGGGACTCTAGATAGATTAGCCCCTCTTTTTAACCTCCTGCGATCTAACCCCTACCTAAACAACAACCCAACCTGACCCAGATTCTTAATTTCCCAGCGTGAGAGAGGGCGGCCACCGTGGGAGCCTAGTTCATGGGCTTTTGAAGAGACGAAAAGAGATGGTTTATTCTTCTTCGAAGACTTGTTCTTGGTGCTTAAGAAGAAGTGATTCTTGAAGGATTAACTCGTGGGAAGATTTCTCTACTCTTAAGGTAGGTTTTCTCGCCCAGATTCTAAATATAAAATCAAAACTTTAATCTATATGTCTGTGCAAGAGAGAGAGAGAGAGAGAGAGAGAGAGAGAGAGAGAGAGTAAAAAAAATGACTCTTTAATATCTACAAATCTGATCACCCATATTCTTGCAAAACGAACATTGATCCGTTAAGTTTAAACATGAGATTTGACCCCTTTAAACCTGTTTTTTTTCTTTTTCTTAAAACCTGCATTTTTTATACCAGTTCTGTGCATTTAATCTCCTTTTTCTCGGCTAGAATAGAGTCTTTTTTTTAAACCTGGTGCTTAATCCCTGTTAAGACCTACATATGATTCCTTTTTAAAGCATTGTTTTCTCCTTGTTCAACTAATGTTTGATGCTCGTATTCCAGCATTTTAATTCCCCGGTGAACCTTCCTTTGAACCTATGGTCGATAATTTAGAACCCAGTAAAAATAGGAATTTTTTTGAAGTCCCTGCAAACCTTTTATGTGACCCTACGATTTAATGGTTAAACCCAGCAAAACATGAATCTTAATGCACTACAAATCCATCCTGTGAACCTGCAAAATTTACCTTCTTAAACTTGCAAAATTTGGACCTTTAATCCCTACGGTAGTAGCTTTCTAAACCTTGAAGAATCCGACTTTATTTTTGTTATTAACCTGAGAACTTGCATTTTGTAGACTAAAGAAAAAAAATGGATCCACCATAGACCTGTAAATCTGAAATATGTAAACTTGAAACTTGATCACCCCTAACCATGTAATCTGTTTTTTTTATGTGAAAACTTGTTTTTTTGGGGAAAAAATCTAGTTAATTCTGATTTTTATTCCTGCAAAAATCTGAACTTTTTAACTAAACTTTTAAATCTAAAATTGTAACTTTTTAAACCTGAACCTAAACCCTGTAACTCTTAGTATAAAAAGGGAAACAAAACGAATCTCTCTCTCTCTCTCTCTCTCTCTCTATATATATATATATATATATTAAAAATCAGCACATTTAAATCTCGAAGATATAAACTTTTAACCCTTGAAACCGAATTTGAAATCTCTAAAGGGCCTGAATCTCAATCCCTATGATTTTGAGCCTTCTTACCGGATTAGAACTGACTTAAAATCTATGCTTAGTTTCACTGATTTCTTTGAATTCCTTCGTTACAATCTTTTGCATATGATTCATACACTCTACTTGTTCTATTTGATAATTATTTAAACATGACTTCCTTGAAATCTACTTGGCCATTAAAATGTGATTGTCTAGTGTTCACTTAGGATCTGTGATCCATAACTTCAATGCCAATGCATCATTAAGGGCCCGGTCTGGTTTTGGGAGGAGCGTCCGAAAGTACTTGTGCCCATGGGAGTTGTAATGACAAGGTGTGGCATTACACCGAAGTACTTGCTTGCTAGATTGATATAGACAATTCACATAATACTTGTTACTTGTTACTTATACATGATTGATTGTTTGACTTGTTACATGACATGCTTGACTTGCTACTTGATATTCTTGACCCGAAAGGATATATATATATTTTGTTAGAATTCAATTGTTATATGGCCAATCTATAGTTATGTTCACTTATACATATTCTTCATTTGTTATACCTACCTTTCTTGTTATTGTTCATTGAGCTTACATGAGCCATCTCTTGCTTTCCTCGATGATGGTCCTTTAAAAATTGACCTTCTTGCTATATCTCTTCGAAATTGAACTGTATATTATTCTTTGACATCTGTTGTCCTCATCCTTGTGCATGATTTTTATTATTCTATCTCTTTCTTATCGTAAATAGACTGTTAAAAGACACTAATCACTTAAATTTACTTGTGTTGAGATGTAATTCCTACTGAGCTTTATGCTCATGCAGTGTTAATTAATATTTTTCAGGTTGTCTCGAGGATAGCTAGCGGGAAGGGCAAGAGTGTGGAGTGCACCAAGATATCTTAGTGGTCTTCCTATTTCTTAGTTTAGAATTGAGAGTCATTTGCTATGAAAGATATCTTGTAATTATGAAGAGTTAGTGTTATAGAATTGTCTATTGTTTAACTGGAGAGTTTTGATAAGAAGTTGAAATTTATAGTTGAGATTTTTATATCAAGTGATGTAATTAGAATTTCTAGTCCTGATTGAGTGAGGGGTTTTCTCCCCTGTCGTGCTCTAATATTCCGCGTTGGGGCATGACATTCCTCGAGTCCACGTCTACTCCATTGGACCTTCACCATCGATATTGCTCTATTTCTCAGCTGATGCAATTTCTGATCTAATATCTTGATCGGTCTCTCTTCATAGAATAAATCCTTCTGCAGCTTCAAATAATCAAATTGAATCACAAGAGAAGGATCATAAACATACTTACTCAGCATTGATACATGGAACACATCATGAACAACAGCTAGCTGCGGAGGCAAAGCTAATCTGTATCCCACCTCCCCGACTCTTCCTAGAATCTCAAAGGAGCCAATAAATTTTAGACTCAATTTTCCTTTGACACCACACCTTTTGATTGGTGAGATCTTCAAAAAGACATGATCCATGACTAGAAATTCAAGGTCTCTTCTTCGGCTATCATCATAGTTCTTCTATCGCGATTGTGCAACCCTTAGTCTTTCTCTGATCAACTGAATATTTTGAGTTGTATCTTGAATAATATTAGGGCCTAACAATCCTTTCTCTCCAACCTCGCTCCAACATAGAGGTGATCTGCAACTTCTGCCATACAGTGCTTCAAAAGGTACCATCTGAATACTAGACTGATAGCTATTATTATAAGCAAATTCAATCAAGGACAAATGCTCATGCCAACTTTAACAAAAATCTATCATACAGGCTCTCAACATATCTTCAATGATCTTCAATGATCTTATTGATCCTCTCAGTTTGACCATCTGTCTGAGGGTGAAAAACTATACTAAAGTTCAACCTGGTCCTCAATGATGATTGCAACCCTTTCCAGAAGTGAGAGGTGAATCTCGAATCTCTATCAGAGACTATAGAAGTTGGAATTCCATGTAGTCTCATAACCTCCTTGATGTAGAGTGCAACCAGAACATCCACTGTCCATCTATTCTTGATGGGTAAGAAATGAGCGGACTTGGTTAACCGGTCCATGATTACCCAAATAACATCAAAACCACCTCGAGTTTTTGGCAAACCAACAATAAAGTCTATGCCAATTGTGACGACGCAGACTTCGGATACCGGGTAAACCCGATACCACTTGGAACCTGTGAGGCCTCCCAAGAGCGGAAAAGCTCCGAAGGGATAGAAAGGTGTGTGAGAGTACATTGAACATCCAGATATAACAGTAAGTAAATAAATTTCAATGATCAGGATTGCTAAAGTAGCAGAAATAAAATTACTTTTTCTATAACAAATTAAAACTAACAGAGTCCAGTCCAAAGGAAGACAAGTACAATCTAACAGAAAGAGAAACGTACCCTCAAGTCGGGGAAGCCCGACACTGGCAACGTTGGCAACAGAACTACCGCACAGCGGAACTCACAGCACGAGGAAGCATAGCTACACCTGAAAAGTCAGGGGTGAGCCTCCTGTCACTGGCTCAGTAGGGATCCCGCAGAACCTTACCGGAAACAACGCAAAAGCAGTAGTGCTAAACTACAACAATAAAGCAGGAAAAGTAGGAGTAAAAATAGCTAAATGAAAGAGTAAAGCCGTAACAAGGAAACACATCAGCCGAAGGAACCTCGGCCCTCTAAACTACTCCAAACTACAACAGAAAGGCGAACCCCGATCTCACAAAGTCGGGCGTTACCGATCCATCGTCAAATCACGAAACCCTATTATGAAAAGCCTAAGCCTACCAAAACAGACAAAAAGCCTACCAAAGACCTACACAGTCAAAGGCACGAACATACATGAGCTCACCGTCGTGTACGCTACACAAGACTAGACCTCGAGTGAAGCCACGCATAGGCTACTCAGAAACCGGTCACGAAAACACAAGTCACAAGAGTCATACGTCAAGTGACAGAAGCACCTCCTCACTAGAAGAACAGCCAGATGCGTCCACTGACATCTTACACTGCGCCTCAGGTATCTCGTACTCGCCCAAACGGCGGTAACTGAGACACTCACAAAGAACCAGATACAAGGAACAATAGTACCAAGTACAAGGAGCAACAGTAACGAGTAACTAGTCAGGGTCACGCCCGTTAGCGCTCGTCCAAACGCCCCTGACCACGTGTGCACACACAAGATCAATACCTTGATCCAGGCCTCTAGGTAGTTTTCCCCCCCAGTAGGATGCTACCGCAAAGCAAGGGGGCCCACGGAAACTAGCCTACAAATCGTATATCGGGAACTCACCCGGCCACCACTCCCAACTGGGCCGACACACAGGAAAGTGTCGTCAGGATACGACTAGTGGAGGCTCACTAGACACAGAGACTCCGAAACATCAGTGTTGAAGTACAGACAGGCTAAGATGCACTGTCACACGTACTACGAAACACTGAGCACAAGACACAAGGCAGAACACCAAACTGCCACTGGACTTAGGACAGACAATGTAGAAACCCTGATAAATGAATATTTGAAATGAATTAAAATATATATATATAATACAGATAATAAGAAGAGGGTTAAATAGAGGAATAAAACCCAAGGTGCAAATAACGCCTCTCATTAAGGCGTTAATTTAATAATAAACGCCTCTACCTAAGGCGTGATTCAAGAAAGGACGCCCTCACCACAAGACGTCAAATTCCAAACGCCAAAAAGGGCAAGGACAAGAAACGCCCTTTTATTGGGCGTGTTTTAAAACAAGGAACGCCGTTACTCAAGGCGCTTCTTAAGAAACGACCTGAACCAGGTCGTCAATTCAAGAATCGACGCCCTGTACACATGCGTTAATTCCATTCCAGTCCCGTTCGAATCCAGATCTTATCCAGGGTAATTGATAAGCATTAGAAAGAGTTCAAACGTGGTAATGACTCTATCATGGAAGTATTACTTCCACACAATCACTAACCCTAATAGGATTTCCAAAATCCTATAAATAAACTGTTCGATCCAACCCTAAATCTATTTGGACGGACGACTGCTGCACGGTACGTGAAGAACATATGTTCTTCTAATTCCTTTTGTTATCTGCTTCCGTTACATGAAGAACTAATGATTCTTCATCTTATGTTCCTTCTTACAGGTCGGGAAGCTCCTACGAAAGAACCAGGTAACGTTCTTTCTTCCTTATCCTCTCGTTAGGTAGTTGAAGAAACTAATATATGTTTCTTCTTTCCTGTAGGATCTACAACAAAAATTGACAAAACCAAGAACATGTGTTCTTCATCGAAAACGAACTCCTTCTTAAAAAGATTTTCTTCCTCCTGCTGCTACTGCGGTTGATTGGATTGCAGTAGAAGTTTCAGATCTTTCAAACCCTTCGTCAGTTCAATCATATTAAGGTAGGATTTTCTCAAGTATGTAGCCCAAAGTATATAAGGATCGTAGTGAAATCATATGAGCATGCACCTGCATATAGTTTCCCTAAGTTTTAAACGTTTCTGATGAATTCTTGAAAGAAACGTCCTTACAAAGGGCGTGCTTTTGAAATATACGACCACAAACGAGGGCGCTACTTGTAAAGAAACGACCTTAAACAAGTCGTCAATTTTATATTTGACGCCCTGTACACAGGCGTTAATTTCATGAAAATCATAAATACCCATATTATAAAGATGATATATATGAAATCTTGATTCTAATATAATGCATGACTCTTCTTGCTAGTTTCCTGTCCTGTCCATGAAATTTGATCTCGGAAAATTGCTTGTTATATAACTTCGTTACTGTTCATGACCCTTGAAGAATTAACGACCTAAATTAGGTCGTGACTTGTGAAACTAACGCCCTGAACTAGGGTGTGAGTATGTAAATAACGCCCCTTCACAGGGCGCGTTTCTGTAAATTCTTGAAAATATATATTCTGTAAAAAAAAATGGAATTAAATAAGTAACGCCCCTTCCCAGGGCGTGTGTTCGATAAATCCTGAAAATTATTTATATTCTGTCAAATATGTAAATAATAAGACGCCTGCTGCTGCAGTCGTCAAATCTTGAAGAAACGACCCTGACCAGGGCGCGTTTTAGATAAATTCCTGAATTTTTGAAAATTCTGCAAAATGGAAATATATGCAAACGCCCTTCTGATAGGCGTTAATTACTTGAGAAACGACTTGACCTAAGTCGTTATTTTTTGTAAACTGATTTTTATCCTGGTTCTGTTAACCGATGGTTTCATATTATACATATACGTATATATCGGCACTATTCTCCACTCCGTGAGTATAGTCCCACTTTTCACGTTATTTTATCGATCACACTCAACTCTCATTGACATACAAGCTCTCCATTGGACATTCCGTTCCTTTGGACTAGCGAGTTAGTCATAGAGACCTCCGTAAGACTCCTCGTACCTTGGATTCCCTCAAGGTCGACTGAGCTGGTTGTACCCTAAAAACCCATTACACCATTGATACCATGTCACTCTAAAGAAACATGGGATACCGGCCCTTATGATTATACAAAGAGTATATCATAGGAAATTCTTAATGGGATGATGATATCATGCCAATTCTATCTAAAGAATGTCCATACTGATTTGTCATGGTACCCAAGTTAAGGGAACCATATTCTACCTAGATTTTTATCGATATCGTGATTATACCGTTATTATCGCCATTCTATGTCCTTTGTCATATTTTGGACTCTATTCTATCAAAGTTGTCATACGTGTCTACAAGCTTGATTATTGAAATTCTATATTGGCTATATAAACAAGAGTGGATGTCAAAATACATGATAAATGCCTGCGCATATAGGGCCCGATCTGGTCCTGGGAGGAGCACCCGAAAGTACTTGTGCCCATGGGAGTTAAAATGATAAGGTATCTGGCATTATACAGAGTACTTGACTTGCTTGATTGGACATTCCACACACATCTTGTACTTGAATCGTACTTGACTTGACATGAATTGCGTGGCCCGAAAAAGGGTAATTTACTTGCTTGATACATGATAGCCAAAGTTCTTGACATGACTTGTTAAACGTACTTGCTTGAATATCTTGAATAAACTTGTTATCTTGTTGAAAGTCCATGATTAAGTTCATCTTACTTCCTTGATATTACATTCTCTCTATCTTGTCGTTTTATGCGAGCATGCATAGCTTTATTGCATTCATGAAAAATGTAATTACTTAAACCCATTGCTAGTACTTGAGATATAATTTCTTACTGAGCGTTCGCTCATTCCGTTTGTCCCTTTTTACTTTTCAGGTAAGTCCGACGACGATGGAAGTCAATCGGATGGGAATGGTCAAGAGTGAAAGTGATAGAGCTGCTCAAGTGTCATCTAGTCTTTTCTATAGTTTCTTGAGTCAAATATGTATTCTTTTCCTTTTTATTAAACAGAGTATTAGATTTGTAATAGTCTATCCATTATGAAATAAAGGATTGGGTTATCTCGTTATTTTGCGCATCTCTGTCTTTGTGTCGAATACACGACCACTCTGATTGACATGATTGATATAAACTCGTCACGCGTCTCCGGGTATCTTCCGCGCTCGGGGCGTGACAGTTTTTGTGGTATCAGAGCCTAAGGTATTCAATTCCTAGGAAAAACCCAAGTCCAAGGATAAGTTGAACGTTTAACCAAGTGAGATTGTGATGTGACACGACCTAAGGGTGTACTAGTAATAACCAAATGAACCTTGGACCTAGACTTGCAAGCCCACTTACAAATTGGCGGACTCGATGTTGGCGGACCGATATCGCAACACAACCCTTTTCCCGTGGTGACTAAATGATGGTAGGGTGGATTTGAGAGTCTAAACCATGCTACTTAGGGTGATTGACTTGGCCAATGAGTTCCCCTCCCTTGGATCGGAGCACCCACATCAGTGGGGCGGACGCCGTGCCTTGAGGGTACGGGGGTCTCTCCTCACTCAATCCGCGGTGGCCACTCGTGATCGGGAATCACGGGACCGGGCACTCTCTTCCTTGCCGGCTGAACTAAGAGATGATACTAATAAAACACAAATATTCAGGGAGGGTTCAGCTTATACCTGACCGGTGTGAGGACATCGGCCCCGAGTCGGAGACGTGGGCGAGCGGGGAAGCGTGGGTTCCCCACACGCCGCGCCGGGGAAGCTTGATCTGTCCAAATAAAGTACACCACTACACCTCTCGCAGGAGGGGGATCTTGGGGTGGGGATTAAAGCAATTACAAATAATACTACCTCCACGCAGGGAGGGGCCTTCAGCCGGCCAAGCGGGATGGGGAAGGCGAGGCAAGAACAACGACTAATAGTGGATGCCGAGTCTGCCAACTGTCTGCGAACAGAGATAGTGGGTTGGTGTTGTAGCTATAGATTCCACTCACGAATTTTGCTGATGGCGAGGTCAGCAGCAAAAGCTTCGTAACAGGAAGGGGAATGCTTCAGAATTTTTGTGATTTCTTCTGGAGAAGCTACAGGTCGAGGCAGAAGATGGAACAGGACCTCTGTTTCTCGTGTTAGGTTCGGTGCAGTATTCAGAGGGGGGGGTGAATGAATATAACCTATTTAAAAGCCTTCACCCAATTAAAAATATGATGCTCACTAACTATCTAGAATGCTAACTAGACAGATATATCAAATCTGAAAGACTAATTAGCAGTAGCGGAATTCAACAAATAGACAGTGAGCAACCAAAGCAAAACGCACCTAAGTATTCATTCAAACCATTCTTTCACTCAAATAAACTTTCGCTCACTCAACGGATTAAACACTCAGAACAAGATCTGATCAACCACTTGGAGCGCCCCTTATGCAAACATCTAGCGGAAGCAAAACATATAGAGAAATCAGACCACTGCACAGAGGATTTTTAGGTGGTTCGGTCCTCCAGACCTACATCCACCCCACACTCAAACCGAGTGTGACTTCCACTAGCTCACGCTAGAAACAGCAGACTCAGTCTGCAACAAATGCTGCCAAATAGCTTGACCAGGGGAACAGCCTCCCCTCTTCCTCCCAACCGGAGGGAACCACTAGTGACACCAGTCACTAGCAAACCAGAGACACACGGTCTCTCTTCCTCCAGACCTGGAGGGAACCCCTGGACTTGAATCCACAAGCCCAGAACCGGAGACAAGTCTCCCTTCCTCCAAACCGGAGGGAACCCACAAGTAGCTCCCAACTACTTGCAACTGGAGCTGTCAATCTCCCTTCTCCTGAACTAACAGGAGGAACCCCGACCACTCTAAAGAGTATCGGAAACCACAGTAAACCAGAAAACAAAGGAAAAACAATAAACGAGAATGACTTCAGCAAAACAGAAGGCTGAAAAATGAAATGCACAATGTGGCTCTCAACGGAGCTGACTGGCCTGGATTTGATCCACAGTCCAGTAGACGGATCTTCAGGTAAGATCTTCCTTCTTCTCCACGAGCTCTCTCGCTCACTCTCTATCTTTCTTTCTCTTTCTTCTGCTCTTCTCTCACTCTCTGCTTCTTCTTCTCTTCACACTCTTCTCGAGCTCTCTACCTCTCTTCTTCTCCTTCTGCTCTTCTGCTCTTCTTCTTTTTCTTTTCTTCTTCTATCTGGATCGTGGCTCTCTGTATGAGCGTTTCTTCACGCCAACTCGATCACCTTCATCTGTGGACGAAGGTCTCATATATATAGCAGCAGCAGCATCAGCCACGACGTGTGACCTCCACATTTCCAGCCCTAAGAATTCGGTCCACGTGGCAGTCTCTCAGCAGGCTTCATTCCAGCCTCGGATCACGTGCTGCCCAGGTGTGTGGAATGTTCTTCCTCGGATCTGCAAGGAGATGAAAATCATTAAAGCTGAGGGCCATAGGAACTAAAGCTGCACGAAGTATGTAATAGAAATACTAGATGCACTGAGAACGACACGAAGAAGATGAAAACAACACGAGGTAATAAGAAGAACGACACGAGATACATTGTGACAGAACAGACACAACGAAGAGACCGACACGAAGTGAAACAAGAATGACACGAAATGGCAACAAGGAGAACATTACGAGATACATACGATGACAAAGGCACGAAGTAAAGAAAACGACACGACGTAATACACATCAAAGAGAACGGCTCGAGAACAACATGGACTGGCAACAGAAACCGACACGAAGTGTTTGCAAATAAGCAAGACACGAGGTCTACGTAAAGCAACACGAAGTGTGGTCAAAGTAAAAATGACATGAGGTGGTGACACAGAAAGCAACACGAAGTGCTGCAATGTTCTGCACGCAGTGGAACAAAAAAAACAACACGGAGTGAAAAGCCACACGAAGACGTGAGAAGGAAAAAGAACGACACGAAGTGAAAAACGACACGAGGTGAAAACAATACGAAGACATGAAACAACACTTAAAACGAAGTTGACACGGAGTAAAAAAGTAGACATAAAAAATGACACGAGATTCAACTAGAGGACAGAGAGAAGTGACACGAGGTTTACACAGAAATGACACGAGGTTCACTGTGAAACATGACACGAAGTCACAAGAAGAACAGTAACCAACACGAAGTGTGGTTACAGAACAAAAACGACACGTGGTCACAAGACAAACGACACGAAGTGTTACTGTAACAACAAACACTACGAAGTTACGAATACAAAAAGCAACACGGAGACATAGAGAAGTAAAACCTGACACGAAGTGTGTTTACAAAATAAAAGGACACGAGGTATAGGAAGAACAACACGACCACGGAAAAGAGTTGACACGGGGTGTGGTCAAGGCGAGAAGGATACGAAGTCTAAAGAGAAAACAGCACGAAGACAAGAACATAAAAACCAACACGAAGTCATAATTGTGAAAACTAGACGAAAACCCACAAGCACGACATGAACTAAGGATGACATGGGGACAACACAGTCACATAGGCTGCACGAAGTGAAAGACAACACGGCTATCTCGACACGTGATGAAATGGTGGAAGTAGAAGAACAACTCGAAGACGAAAATGACACGAGCTGAATTTAACACGAAGGTGATGTATAGACACTGACACGAGGTGTAGACACGAAGCAAGAATGACATGAGGTTCAGGGAAACCAACACGAAGACAGAAACAGTACGGACACACGAAGTATTACCTCTTAGCAGCTTTTTCTTGTAAAGCATGGAAATCAACACGAAGTGTTGTAAGCTCAGACGACACGAGATCTTTTCGTATTAGTGAGGGGAAACAACACGAAGACTCAAGTACAGAAACAGCACGAAGACGATGTACATTCTGATGTACAGACTTTGAAGAACAGTCTAATGTATAGACTTGTAGATTGAAGGTGATGTATAGATCATGCACATACCAGAAGTCTAACACACACAATATATCAGTCATACACGTGCATTCTCCAGATGATATACAAATCACAATCATGAAGCTATCATCAAAGCACAAGGTCAGCAGATAAACTGAATGAGCATATGAAGTCCTGAATGAACATCTCATCAGGATGACTCACAATGATTACCGTCAAACACCAATCATCAAAACCAGATAAATCATTAAAACCACAGCAATGAATGCTTTATGCATCAGTTTAATATGTAGCATGACTGATCATTAAGAATGACTCTAAATTGAGCAGCAGGATGACTGAACATTTGATTAACTCACACCAACAATCAATCAACAAAACCATCATTAAAACCATCATCAAAACCAAAACCACATGCATGGGCACAACAATCTCCCCCTTTTTGATGATGGCAACACTTTCAATACATTGAGTCATTCTGATGATGTGAGGCATTCTGAGGGCATTCTGAGGCATTCTGAAGACTCAAATTATTCTCCCCCTTTGACTTCATCAAAAAGAAAAATAATTTGAGAAATTATAGCATGTATAAGAGTTCAGTCAATTTCTCCCCCTTTCAAGAACATGATTCTCCCTTTTTGGCAAACAATCTCCCCCTTTGATATAAACAAAATAAACCATGGGAAGGGTTAAATGCAAAAATACAGATGCAACAAGGAATGCAATACTCCCCCTAAGTATGTGAATGCAAGGTCACAAATGATATGAACATGATTCAGTGTGACAAGGAATGCTCCCCCTGACTAGATGCCAATTGATATGAAATTGATGCAAGACTTGGAATCTCCCCTTCAATAAGTGGAATCTTATGAGATGAATGAGAAGGAGACCTCATGGGCAAACAAGGAGAAGTTCAGGTCATTGAGCCAATGATATGAGCAGAAGAAGTTCAGATGAGCTTCAACCAGAAGGAGTTCAATCAGATTTTCAAGGAAACTCCAAACATAAGAAATTCTGCCAGATTTTCAAAGAGATATCAATCTCATAATTCTAAAGCATAAGTTTTCAAAGTCTTCTATCATAAGGGCTTATGAATGACATTTATTGAATAGCATGGTTTAAACATGATGTATGCAGAGTTTATCAATAAAATTCTGTATAGATATCTAAAACCATGGTTTAATAAATATGAACCAAGCCCTCATATTTATCTTGATAAATCTCCCTTTCTCTTACACAATCAAACTTATTGACTTCTTTCGCAATTACATGCATCTGTATTGAAATCAAGCAATTATGAAGTCATATGATTTTGTCTAGGGTTGTAGCAATTTGATTTTGGCATCAATATTCAGATAATTCAATTTATTCAATAATTTTCCTTGCTACAAATTTTACGTGCACTCTAGTTCAGTACACACCTTGTAACTAGAGGATATACCTTGATCAGAGGCCAATATCCCTAAGCCCTTAGTGTGACTAACTATCATGCCTTATGTAAACAGAGTTAGCATTTACACATCATGACACACTACAGCTCAATTTTAATGAGTGAATTGTATTTCTCAGTGTGCATGCCATTGCTCTGCCTGATTTTCAATGAATTTTCATCTTACAGAGTTAACTAAGGCACCTCATGACACAATCCTTTGGACATGTGTTTCTCAGTGACCAAGGTCATTGCTCCGACAATTACTTTACCCTTTAGACAATTCAGACACATTCATTTGCTTCAAAACAACATTAATCTCATGTACTTAACCAATTAAAGTCATGTGTTCAAAAGTGCAGATTTCAGAAGTTTTTGCAAGACATAGCATGAAACAGTTGGTTAAGATTTATTAAACATGATTCAGATATGTTAAGAGATTTTGAAGTTAAACTCCATGAATACATTAAGCTTAAACCACATGAGTTATTTCAGTCATTCTTAAGAATGTATAATAGAAGATTTCTAGTTCAAGAGTTTTTCAGATTTATGATCGAGATAGCCCATTGAAATCTTCATGGAAGACTGATAGAATTCTGAAGTCAAATGATATCAATTGATAGTAGAAGTACCAATTGTTAAGAGAGATTGTGAAGCTCAAAGTTTTTCAGAATATGATTAAGGTTTGTCAACAAAATCAGTAAGAAAGGATATGCTATGAAATCTGACAAATGTATGCATTTGACAACTTATATGCAGTGCATTGACTCCCCCTTACAATATGCATTTAAACATACATGCAAATCACATATATGCACTTCAGATGAGTAGAGTTCAGAGGTATCAATTCAGACAATGCTGATGAGGAATGATTTTGCAAACACAGAATTAACTTGCTATGCAACATACTGTCCTACATGCAGACTATGCACCAAGGATACATTAAACAAGTATGCAATCAATTCAGGTTTATGCATCCAATTCATGAGCATTTTTATCCTTTTTCAGATTTTTCAACATATGATGCAGTTCACTGTTTTACATGAAAACTAGAACCATGGTACTAGGCGGAGGACTTGGTCCAAGGACCACCTCACACATGTCAGTAGCATCCAGACATACTCCATATGCCCTTCAACTTGTTCCATTTAATATACCATGATGATCATGTATGACAATGCAACATAAAGTAGTCCTTCATGCATTGAACAGCATCATTGTCACATGTAATGACAATCAGTCTATACACAATCAGTCCAAGTGTGCATTCAATGACAAGCATGCAATGCATTAACACAAAAACACATGCATGGACGCAGAGTCTGTATAGTGCATCAACTGTATATACTAAAGAAGCATTCAAATTCAGTTCAACATATAGTACGAGAAGAGCATCAGATATGCAGAGTTGAATTCAATAGCTGAGTCTTGAATGCAGACTGATCAACTAGACAAGAGAAGATCATACAACAATCAGTCAAGCAGATCAACAATTTCAGATGATGAATTTAAAACAGACCAATCAGCATTTTCAGATTATGAGATTTAGGCAAAGTTCAGAACTAACCTGAAGGATTGAATCCTGGGGTTTTCATTCTTGAGTGCCTTGGTTAACCCCTTTCATTTCTCTTTCCAAGGCACACCTGCATCAAATCAATCAAGTTGATCCTGCAGAGACCCAAGCAGTCTTGGGTCTTGCACTACCCCTATCAGGTGTTCTAAAAGGTTTCTTACCAGAATAATCATCAAATTCCATTAGATAGCAATTATTCATGGAATGACCAACCCTTCCACAACATCTACATGACACCACCGAATTAACTGAAGTATGATGCCTATGTAGATGAGCATGAGTATTTCTTTGATTATCATGAAAATTTTTCTTTCCATAATCAACTAGCCAACGGTTGGCAGCTTTGTCGCCTAGCTTACCACATTCAGAACATGTAGAAATCTTTCTTTTATATGCAACTTTATTTCTTCCAAAGTCATTTTTCTTTGTAGGAAATTTAGCATATTTGAAATTCATATTCCTACCTTGGATATGCCAACAATCTTTGACTGTGTGGCCATGCTTTCTACAATGAGAACATTGAAGGGGGTTTCTTTTAAACGACCCTAACCAGCATTGTGCAGCAACATGTCCTATTTTTTCACAGTTATAACAATCAATTTTCTTATCCCATGGGACATGCTTTCTAGCCTGATTGTTTTGAGCAGCTGCTAGGTCATCCTTTTCCATCAAGTTACAATCATGCATCAAATGTCCATATTTGTGACAATAGTGACAGATCATTTTCTTTCTAGATGCATGCGAGTGTGGGTGAGGACTGTGATCAATATGCATAAAAGAGTTCTTTCTATATGTTTTCTGTTTTTCATTCTCTTTCTGATTTTTGTACTGAGGTGAGAATGAGATAGAGGGCTTTTCTTGTTCTGAACTTTTAACGAAAACAGTCTTCAGTTTTTCTCCAAAAGGCTTCTCAGCCTTCTTCATGTCTGGACTGTAACCCAGTCCCTCCTTCTGAAAATTTACATTCGCACCAAGGAGCTTATTCAAATTGTCTCTTCCCTTAACAAATTTTGACAGGGAGTTTTTTAGATCTTCAATTTCTCTTTCCAAAGACACAATGTGGTCCTCACACAACATAAGTTGATTTTGCAATTCATCATTCAGACTTTTCAGAGTCTCATTTTCCAGTGTCAATGTGAATTCATTACTCACTTCATTTTCTTTCAGAATAGATTTCCCTTTTTCAACTGTCAGGAGTCTCTCAGACATGGCGGAATTTAGCAACCTCAATTCTTCATTTTTATTTTCCAATGAGAAGATTTGTTCCTTATTCGTATTCAGATCAACTAAGCACATATCATGAGATGTTTTTAGTCTCTGACAGTTTTCACATGAAACATTAGAATTTATCTGTTCACATCTCTTTTTTAACTTTCTATTTTCAGATTTTAATTTCTTGGATACTTTGAACAAGTCTTCATACATCACTATTAATTCTTCAAAGGAGTATCCATTTGATTCGGATTCAGAATTTACCTTGGATGAGGATTCCTCATCATCCCGGTTGGCCATTAAGCATATTGACTTTCTTCCTTCTCTATCAATGTCCGAGGTGTTGACTTTGAGTTTCAATAACTCTGGACAATCATCCTTTGTGTGTCCAGCCTTCCTGCATTTGTAGCAAACATTAGAGTCAATAATCTTGGCAGGATTAGAAGTATACCTTCTTTGCTGTTTGCTACTGTCAAGCTTTCCTTCTCTTTTTCTCAGAAATTTCCTGAAGTTACTAATCATCATTCCAATGTGGTCTTCATCAATTTCAGACCGCGAGAGGCTACTTTTCTTGCTTGATGATCCAATGTGGCTGGATCTGTTTGCTTTGCTGGAGCTAGCCTTCAGCACGATTGGCTCCATTGCAAACAATCTGAAAGCTCAGAACAAACTGAAGCACCTAAACCAAATAAGCAAGACAAAGCACTAAGACGGAGAATCAAAGCTACGAACACAGAAGGCACACTCTGAAAAACACCAAACAAACCAGCAGGATCCTCTGCAGATTGTTAGATCAGATAGATCAGAGACCTGCTCTGATACCAATTGTTAGGTTCGGTGCAGTATTCAGAGGGGGGGGTGAATGAATATAACCTATTTAAAAGCCTTCACCCAATTAAAAATATGATGCTCACTAACTATCTAGAATGCTAACTAGACAGATATATCAAATCTGAAAGACTAATTAGCAGTAGCGGAATTCAACAAATAGACAGTGAGCAACCAAAGCAAAACGCACCTAAGTATTCATTCAAACCATTCTTTCACTCAAATAAACTTTCGCTCACTCAACGGATTAAACACTCAGAACAAGATCTGATCAACCACTTGGAGCGCCCCTTATGCAAACATCTAGCGGAAGCAAAACATATAGAGAAATCAGACCACTGCACAGAGGATTTTTAGGTGGTTCGGTCCTCCAGACCTACATCCACCCCACACTCAAACCGAGTGTGGCTTCCACTAGCTCACGCTAGAAACAGCAGACTCAGTCTGCAACAAATGCTGCCAAACAGCTTGACCAGGGGAACAGCCTCCCCTCTTCCTCCCAACCGGAGGGAACCACTAGTGACACCAGTCACTAGCAAACCAGAGACACACGGTCTCTCTTCCTCCAGACCTGGAGGGAACCCCTGGACTTGAATCCACAAGCCCAGAACCGGAGACAAGTCTCCCTTCCTCCAAACCGGAGGGAACCCACAAGTAGCTCCCAACTACTTGCAACTGGAGATGTCAATCTCCCTTCTCCTGAACTAACAGGAGGAACCCCGACCACTCTAAAGAGTATCGGAAACCACAGTAAACCAGAAAACAAAGGAAAAACAATAAACGAGAATGACTTCAGCAAAACAGAAGGCTGAAAAACGAAATGCACAATGTGGCTCTCAACGGAGCTGACTGGCCTGGATTTGATCCACGGTCCAGTAGACGGATCTTCAGGTAAGATCTTCCTTCTTCTCCACGAGCTCTCTCGCTCACTCTCTATCTTTCTTTCTCTTTCTTCTGCTCTTCTCTCACTCTCTGCTTCTTCTTCTCTTCACACTCTTCTCGAGCTCTCTACCTCTCTTCTTCTCCTTCTGCTCTTCTTCTTTTTCTTTTCTTCTTCTATCTGGATCGTGGCTCTCTGTATGAGCGTTTCTTCACGCCAACTCGATCACCTTCATCTGTGGACGAAGGTCTCATATATATAGCAGCAGCAGCATCAGCCACGACGTGTGACCTCCACATTTCCAGCCCTAAGAATTCGGTCCACGTGGCAGTCTCTCAGCAGGCTTCATTCCAGCCTCGGATCACGTGCTGCCCAGGTGTGTGGAATGTTCTTCCTCGGATCTGCAAGGAGATGAAAATCATTAAAGCTGAGGGCCATAGGAACTAAAGCTGCACGAAGTATGTAATAGAAATACTAGATGCACTGAGAACGACACGAAGAAGATGAAAACAACACGAGGTAATAAGAAGAACGACACGAGATACATTGTGACAGAACAGACACAACGAAGAGACCGACACGAAGTGAAACAAGAATGACACGAAATGGCAACAAGGAGAACATTACGAGATACATACGATGACAAAGGCACGAAGTAAAGAAAACGACACGACGTAATACACATCAAAGAGAACGGCTCGAGAACAACATGGACTGGCAACAGAAACCGACACGAAGTGTTTGCAAATAAGCAAGACACGAGGTCTACGTAAAGCAACACGAAGTGTGGTCAAAGTAAAAACGACATGAGGTGGTGACACAGAAAGCAACACGAAGTGCTGCAATGTTCTGCACGCAGTGGAACAAAAAAAACAACACGGAGTGAAAAGCCACACGAAGACGTGAGAAGGAAAAAGAACGACACGAAGTGAAAAACGACACGAGGTGAAAACAATACGAAGACATGAAACAACACTTAAAACGAAGTTGACACGGAGTAAAAAAGTAGACATAAAAAATGACACGAGATTCAACTAGAGGACAGAGAGAAGTGACACGAGGTTTACACAGAAATGACATGAGGTTCACTGTGAAACATGACACGAAGTCACAAGAAGAACAGTAACCAACACGAAGTGTGGTTACAGAACAAAAACGACACGTGGTCACAAGACAAACGACACGAAGTGTTACTGTAACAACAAACACTACGAAGTTACGAATACAAAAAGCAACACGGAGACATAGAGAAGTAAAACCTGACACGAAGTGTGTTTACAAAAATAAAAGGACACGAGGTATAGGAAGAACAACACGACCACGGAAAAGAGTTGACACGGGGTGTGGTCAAGGCGAGAAGGATACGAAGTCTAAAGAGAAAACAGCACGAAGACAAGAACATAAAAACCAACACGAAGTCATAATTGTGAAAACTAGACGAAAACCCACAAGCACGACATGAACTAAGGATGACATGGGGACAACACAGTCACATAGGCTGCACGAAGTGAAAGACAACACGGCTATCTCGACACGTGATGAAATGGTGGAAGTAGAAGAACAACTCGAAGACGAAAATGACACGAGCTGAATTTAACACGAAGGTGATGTATAGACACTGACACGAGGTGTAGACACGAAGCAAGAATGACATGAGGTTCAGGGAAACCAACACGAAGACAGAAACAGTACGGACACACGAAGTATTACCTCTTAGCAGCTTTTTCTTGTAAAGCATGGAAATCAACACGAAGTGTTGTAAGCTCAGACGACACGAGATCTTTTCGTGTTAGTGAGGGGAAACAACACGAAGACTCAAGTACAGAAACAGCACGAAGACGATGTACATTCTGATGTACAGACTTTGAAGAACAGTCTAATGTATAGACTTGTAGATTGAAGGTGATGTATAGATCATGCACATACCAGAAGTCTAACACACACAATATATCAGTCATACACGTGCATTCTCCAGATGATATACAAATCACAATCATGAAGCTATCATCAAAGCACAAGGTCAGCAGATAAACTGAATGAGCATATGAAGTCCTGAATGAACATCTCATCAGGATGACTCACAATGATTACTATCAAACACCAATCATCAAAACCAGATAAATCATTAAAACCACAGCAATGAATGCTTTATGCATCAGTTTAATATGTAGCATGACTGATCATTAAGAATGACTCTAAATTGAGCAGCAGGATGACTGAACATTTGATTAACTCACACCAACAATCAATCAACAAAACCATCATTAAAACCATCATCAAAACCAAAACCACATGCATGGGCACAACATCTCGGACTAGCAGGGACTGACTTCCAACAGTAGGATGCAGAGGGTACTCCGGCCGCTCCCGTTGTCGAAATCAGGCGCTGTCGGAGTCGTTGGAATCGTAGTCAAGTTCTCTTCACAGAAAAACTGATGGGGAAGCCTTCCAATGTCGGGGGAGGTCTGAGGACGCCGAACACTGCTGACAGGTCGAAGCAGACTGTGTTGTAGCAGAGTGACGCAGCAGAGGGAGAAAAATGGTAACTTCGGCCACCGGAGGCCAAATGGAACTCCGCTTTCTGATTCTGAAAATAGACAGGGAGAAGTAGAACTTTTTAGAAGAAATGGTAGACTGATTCCTCCGAGGTTTGACGTGGCAGGGCTCTCAATCCGGTTCTGGTGCTCAGCAGAATCTGTTCCGCGCAGTCGGGGGAGAACGGAGTTGCTGAACAGCCTCGAGCTCCGATGAAGATGAAACCACTTCTGTTGCGAAGAAGACCCGGAGACGCTTCCAACGATGGCTCTTGTGTCTTTAAACTCATCCGGATGGCGTCGTGGTGGTCGCTGCAACAGACTGATTTGTCTGTAACCTGTGGACAGCAACCTGCAGCTCTTGTGTTGGCTTCTAAAGAAGGAGATGGGGGAGGTGTATGTATGAGAGGGGTGATGGGGTGGAAGAAGTAGTGTGTATGGAGGGATGGGGAATGCTAATGGAGATAGGAAGAGGATGGGAGGGGCAGTGGGGCAGGTCCTCAGCTGGAGGTAGGGGAAGGTGGAGTCAATGGAGGTGAATGGAGGGAGATGAGAGGGGCGACCAAGGCTAGAAGGGAGGAGAGGGGGGGCGGCCAAAACATGGAGGGAAAGTGGATTTCAAATTTGAAATGGGCTTTGGAAGTTGGGTGAATGTGTGGGGAAGAGGATTGATGGTGTTGGAATGGAGGAGATTTGGTTGGAATGGGGAGTATGGTGTTGGAAGAGGGAGACTTCTACCTTGGGACTAGGGGTGTAGTAAATGGAGTGTGGGGAAGTGGGGGGCTTTAATGGTGGTAGGTGGGAGTTGGATGTGGAAGGGAGGAGGGGGAGGAGAGAGGAAATATGCTCCCCTTTCCTAATGAGAGAGAGAGGAAGAGGGATAGAGAGAGAATAGGGTGGGGAATCACTCCCCTAGGGCCTCTCACCCAACTATAGGAATCACTCCTTTAAACTAGATTTGAACACTCAAATAGAAGGCTTTGTATTCATTCATTCATTAAGTTCAAATGGAGGAAATGGGGTCCTATATATAGGAAACCCACATTTCTACAAAAGACCCTGACAAAAGACTCATTGACAAATAACCGAAGGGGTAGGGGAGCTCATTGGGCTAAGCCCGAAGAAATGGGCCCAATTAGCACATTACACATTCTAATGACACTCAAACATAGGAAAATAAATGCTAGACCTAGGGACATGACTCTAATAAAATTAAAATTACATCAATGACTCAAATAAAAATTACATTGGACTCAAAATTAAATGGCTAGACCATGCCGGATGAAATAGGAGGTGAGGTTCTCATCAGATTGGGTAGAACCAAGGGGTAAGAGTCAATGAGTCTTTTAATAAGATCACAGTGATATAATACTAATGTAGCTATTGTAATTGTAGGATAATGGCTGCCGAACGTGCCCAATGGCGCAACATGCAGCGTACCCTCCAAGGGATGACTCAAGTGCTACAACAGGTAGCACAAGGTGGTGCTCCACGAGCTGGAAGCTTACACCAAACATTTAAGAACATGAATCCCTCGAAGTTTATGAGATCGACCGATCCGGACGATGCCGAGCATTGGGTTCGTGAAACCGAACGCATATTCCGTGTCATGCAATGCACGGATCAGGACAAAGTTCTATTAGCTACATTCCAGTTAGAGAAAGATGCTAGATGCTGGTGGGAGTCTATTGAAGCAACCATCGATCCTACTCAAGTAACATGAGAAGAATTTGTGGAATACTTCAATGCTAAATATTTCTCGGACCGAGTCCAAGAAAAGAAGGTTGCAGAATTCGCTGCATTAGAGCAACGATCTTTATCATTAGCAGATTATGAAGCTCAGTTCTCCAGGTTGTCTAGATATGCTAAGCATCTTATTAGCACGGAGAAGATGAAAGCCCGTAGATTTCTTAATGGGCTTAGGCCCCACTATATTACTCAACTGGCGCCTATGGACATCCAAGTTTATTCTGAAATAGTGCGCCGAGCTCAATTACTTGAAGATGCCACGGAACTATCTGATAGGATCCGTGGAAAAGACAAGAAGGAGTAAGTCACAGGTTCGGGTTCTTTTAAACCCAACTTTAAGAAGGGGCCTAGTAATGGAGGTCCTTCCTCTCAAGATCAAAAATTCAAGAAGACCAAGCCCTTCTCTATCACCACTACACCTTCAAACGTAGTGTGCAAGCATTGTGACAAGGCTGGTCACAAGATCGAAGAATGCTGGAGGAAATTAGGAGCTTGTCTCCGTTGTGGGAGTCGCGAACATCGGATTTTCGATTGTCCATTAATGAATGACCAAGCCGGTGACGATAAACGCCCGGTGACGAAGAATGCTCGTCTTCATGCAATCCAGGAGACCGAACAAGAAGAAGAAGGCGGATTAGTGGAAGGTACATTGAAAATTTGTTCCAAAAGTGCCTATGTCTTATTTGATACGGGTGCATCGCATTCCTTTATTTCTAAGAAGTTTGCCGACCCGTTACCGTTAGAACCAGAATGGATAAAAATAGTTCTAACTACTCCTCTTGGAAGTGAAAATGATATTACTCATCACTACCAAAACTGTGAGATAATGGTTCAAGGTAGGAATTTACCTATAGATCTCATATGCCTCGATCTAAAGGAGTACGATGTTATACTAGGAGCAGACTGGTTATCCAAATACCAGGCAACGGTTGATTGCCGCAATAGCCGAATTGCTTTCAAAGATATTTCAAAATTAGTCTTTACTCGCCCCAAGAGTCGGAGCAAATCCCCTCTTATTTCGGCTCTTCGAGCAAGCAAGCTCGTCAGGAAAGGATGTGTATCCTTCCTTGCTTTCGTCACTGTTAAAGAAGCTAAGGAAACCAAGATAGAAGACATTCAGGTAGTGCAAGAATTTCCAGACGTATTTTCGAAAGATTTGCCGGGATTACCCCCTCAAAGAGAAGTGGCCTTCATCATTGACTTAGTCCCTGGTGCTGGTCCAGTTTCAAAGGCACCCTATAGAATGTCTCCTACGGAACTCAAAGAGTTGAAGGAGCAGTTGATGGAACTAATTCGAAAAGGGTTTATTAGACCAAGTACTTCCCCGTGGGGAGCACCACTCTTATTTGTGAATAAGAAGGACGGATCCATGAGATTGTGCATCGACTATCGACAGTTGAATCATCTCACTATCAAGAACAAGTATCCACTGCCGAGAATCGATGAGTTATTTGATCAGATTTCGGGATCCAAATATTTTTCCAAGATTGATCTCAGGTCGGGATATCATCAATTAAGAATCAAGGATGATGACATTCATAAGACTGCATTCAGAAGCAGGTATGGCCATTACGAATTTGTTGTTATGCCTTTTGGACTAACAAATGCCCCTGCTGCCTTTATGCAGTTAATGAATGGCATATTCAGGCCTTATCTAGATCAATTTGTGGTGGTTTTCATTGATGATATATTAATATCTTCCAAAACTAAGGAAGAACATGAGGAGCATTTAAGGATCGCATTGCAAGTATTGAGGGAAAATCAATTATATGCAAAGCTCAGCAAATGTGAATTCTGGCTTGAAGAAGTGACTTTCCTCGGACATGTAATATCCAAGGATGGTCTATCTGTTGATCCATCAAAGGTTGAAGCTGTTAGAAACTGGGGAAGACCAACCAATGCTAGCGAGATCAGAAGTTTCTTAGGTCTTGCAGGCTATTATCGGCGATTCATCAAAGATTTCTCTAAGATCGCCGTACCACTTACAAGATTAACTCGTAAGGAGATCCGATATGAATGGAGTGAGGAATGTGAAAGAAGTTTCCAAACTCTCAAGGATCATCTCACTACAGCTCCGGTGTTAGCTCTACCAATAGAAGGAGAGAGATTTGAGGTCTACACAGATGCTTCTGGCATTGGCCTCGGATGTGTCCTAATGTAACAAGGAAAGGTCATAGCATACTCTTCACGTCAACTGAAGAAGCATGAGGAGAATTACCCCGTCCATGACTTAGAACTGGCCGCGGTGATATTTACCCTAAAGATATGGAGACACTACTTATATGGAGTGCAGTTTACTGTATACTCCGATCACAAAAGTCTCAAATATCTATTTTCACAAAAGGAGCTAAACATGACACAAAGACGCTGGTTAGAATATCTCAAGGACTTCGACTTCAATATACAATACCATCCCGGAAAGGGTAATTATGTTGCTGATGCCCTTAGTCGAAAGCCGAGAGCAATGATAGCCAATTGTATGATACAAGAATGGAGGTTGCTAGAACAATTCTCCGAGCTCAATATAAGCTTGGACAAGGAAGCCAAATTTGTCACATTATCTCATGTAAGCATACAGTCAGATTTATTATCTGAGATACAAGCGCTTCAGGATGATGATCCTATATTAGTGGAAATCAAAGGCAGATTAGAAGGACAATCTGATTTTCAACTAACTTCTGATGGAAGATTATTATTCAAAGGTAGAACTTGTATACCCGACTGTCCGGAATTAAAGAAGAAGATCTTAGATGAAGCTCACCGATCAAGGTATACTATTCATCCAGGATCAACCAAAATGTATCAAGATGTAAAGAAGAACTTTTGGTGGCCTAATATGAAAAGAGAAATAGCAGACTATGTATCTCGCTGTCTCACATGCCAACAAGTCAAGGAAGAACACCAAAAGCCTGTTTGTAAACTTCATCCTCTAGATATTCCTAAGTGGAAGTGGGAGGATATTGGTATGGACTTCATCATGGGTTTGTCTAAATCTAAAGGAGGACAGGATGGAATCTGGGTTATCATTGACCGATTAACTAAATCGGCACATTTCTTGCCAATAAAAAGCTGATGGCCAATTGATGTGCTAGCTGCACTATACATCAAGGAAATAGTCAGGTTACATGGAATTCCTGTCTCAATCGTGTCTGACAGAGATCCCCGTTTCACTTCTCATTTTTGGAAAGGATTACAACATTCGTTGGGAACAAGGCTCAACTTTAGTACTGCTTTTCACCCACAAACGGATGGTCAGACCGAGAGAGCTAATCAAGTTGTTGAAGATATGCTAAGAGCTTGCATCATTGACTTTGGTGGAAGCTGGCATGAACATTTGCCACTAGTGGAATTTGCATATAATAATAGCTAACAAGCTAGTATCCAAATGGCACCTTTCGAAGCTTTATATGGAAGGAGTTGCCGATCACCCTTATGCTGGAACGAAGTTGGAGAGAAACAACTATTAGGTCCAGACATGGTAAGGGATACAACTGAGAAGATACAAGTAATCAGAGAAAGATTGCAAGTTGCTCAGACCAGGCAAAAAGCTTATGCTGACACAAGAAGAAGAGATCTTGAATTCCAGGTTGGAGATCATGTATTTCTTAAAATATCGCCTGGACGTGGCATACGAAGATTTGGTGTTAAGGGCAAGCTTACGCCAAGATTCATCGGACCATTTGAGGTACTCGAAAGAGTTGGCGAGGTTGCTTATCGCATCGCGTTGCCTCCTCAATTGTCCGACGTGCATAATGTGTTTCACATGTCTATGTTGAAGAAGTATGTGCACGATCCATCTCATATTATTGAACATGGAGATCTGGTGATCCAGAAAGATCTCACCTATGAACAGAAGCCTATGAAGATCTTAGATCGAGAAATACGAGCTCTAAGGAATAAGGTTATTCCCATGCTCAAGGTGCAATGGAACAAGAATTCTGAATATGAAGCAACATGAGAGACCGAGGAATCTATGAAGAAACGATTTCCCGAGTTGTTCTAAGAGGTATATACTCTACACTCTCCGCGTGTATACATGATATGCAATTGAATTTGGGGACCAAATTCTTTTTAAGTGGGGGCGGGTGTAGCAACCCTGATAAATGAATATTTGAAATGAATTAAAAAATATATATATAATACAGATAATAAGAAGAGGGTTAAATGGAGGAATAAAACCCAAGATGCAAATAACGACTCTCATTAAGGCGTTAATTTAATAATAAACGCCTCTACCTAAGGCGTGATTCAAGAAAGGACGCCCTCACCACAAGACGTCAAATTCTAAACGCCAAAAAGGGCAAGGACAAGAAACGCCCTTTTATTGGGCGTGTTTTAAAACAAGGAACGCCCTTACTCAAGGCGCTTCTTAAGAAACGACCTGAACCAGGTCGTCAATTCAAGAATCGACGCCCTGTACACAGGCGTTAATTCCATTCCAGTCCCGTTCGAATCCAGATCTTATCCAGGGTAATTGATAAGCATTAGAAAGAGTTCAAACGTGGTAATGACTCTATCATGGAAGTATTACTTCCACACAATCACTAACACTAATAGGATTTTCAAAATCCTATAAATAAACTGTTCGATCCAACCCTAAATCTATTTGGACGGACGACTACTGCACGGTACGTGAAGAACATATGTTCTTCTAATTCCTTTTGTTATCTGCTTCGGTTACATGAAGAACTAATGATTCTTCATCTTATGTTCCTTCTTACAGGTCGGGAAGCTCCTACGAAAGAACCAGGTAATGTTCTTTCTTCCTTATCCTCTCGTTAGGTAGTTGAAGAAACTAATATATGTTTCTTCTTTCCTGTAGGATCTACAGCAAAAATTGACAAAACCAAGAACAGGTGTTCTTCATCGAAAACGAACTCCTTCTTAAAAAGATTTTCTTCCTCCTGCTGCTACTGCGGTTGATTGGATTGCAGTAGAAGTTTCAGATCTTTCAAACCCTTCGTCAGTTCAATCATATTAAGGTAGGATTTTCTCAAGTATGTAGCCCAAAGTATATAAGGATCGTAGTGAAATCATATGAGCATGCACCTGCATATAGTTTTCCTAAGTTTTAAACGTTTCTGATGAATTCTTGAAAGAAACGTCCTTACAAAGGGCGTGCTTTTGAAATATACGACCACAAACGAGGGCGCTACTTGTAAAGAAACGACCTTAAACAAGTCGTCAATTTTATATTTGACGCCCTGTACATAGGCGTTAATTTCATGAAAATCATAAATACCCATATTATAAAGATGATATATATGAAATCTTGATTCTAATATAATGCATGACTCTTCCTGCTAGTTTCCTGTCCTGTCCATGAAATTTGATCTCGAAAAATTACTTGTTATATAACTTCGTTACTGTTCATGACCCTTGAAGAATTAACGACCTAAGTTAGGTCGTGACTTGTGAAACTAACGCCCTGAACTAGGGCGTGAGTATGTAAATAACGCCCCTTCACAGGGCGCGTTTCTGTAAATTCCTGAAAATATTTATTCTGTAAAAAAAATGGAATTAAATAAGTAACGCCCCTTCCCAGGGCGTGTGTTCGATAAATCCTGAAAATTATTTATATTCTGTCAAATATGTAAATAATAAGACGCCTGCTGCTGCAGTCGTCAAATCTTGAAGAAACGACCCTGACCAGGGCGCGTTTTAGATAAATTCCTGAATTTTTGAAAATTCTGCAAAATGGAAATATATGCAAACGCCCTTCTGATAGGCGTTAATTACTTGAGAAACGACTTGACCTAAGTCGTTATTTTTTGTAAACTGATTTTTATCCTGGTTCTGTTAACCGATGGTTTCATATTATACATATACGTATATATCGGCACTATTCTCCACTCCGTGAGTATAGTCCCACTTTTCACGTTATTTTATCGATCACACTCAACTCTCATTGACATACAAGCTCTCCATTGGACATCCCGTTCCTTTGGACTAGCGAGTTAGTCATAGAGACCTCCGTATGACTCCTCGTACCTTGGATTCCCTCAAGGTCGACTGAGCTGGTTGTACCCTAAAAACCCATTACACCATTGATACCATGTCACTCTAAAGAAACATGGGATACCGGCCCTTATGATTATACAAAGAGTATATCATAGGAAATTCTTAATGGGATGATGATATCATGCCATATCATGTCGTTCTTGTAAAAACCTCAATTCTATCTAAAGAATGTCCATACTGATTTGTCATGGTACCCAAGTTAAGGGAACCATATTCTACCTAGATTTTTATCGATATCGTGATTATACCGTTATTATCGCCATTCTATGTCCTTTGTCATATTTTGGACTCTATTCTATCAAAGTTGTCATACGTGTCTACAAGCTTGATTATTGAAATTCTATATTGGCTATATAAACAAGAGTGGATGTCAAAATACATGATAAATGCCTGCGCATATAGGGCCCGATCTGGTCCTGGGAGGAGCACCCGAAAGTACTTGTGCCCATGGGAGTTAAAATGATAAGGTATCTGGCATTATACTGAGTACTTGACTTGCTTGATTGGACATTCCACACACATCTTGTACTTGAATCGTACTTGACTTGACATGAATTGCGTGGCCCGAAAAAGGGTAATTTACTTGCTTGATACATGATAGCCAAAGTTCTTGACATGACTTGTTAAACGTACTTGCTTGAATATCTTGAATAAACTTGTTATCTTGTTGAAAGTCCATGATTAAGTTCATCTTACTTCCTTGATATTACATTTTCTCTATCTTGTCGTTTTATGCGAGCATGCATAGCTTTATTACATTCATGAAAAATGTAATTACTTAAACCCATTGCTAGTACTTGAGATATAATTTCCTACTGAGCGTTCGCTCATTCCGTTTGTCCCTTTTTACTTTTCAGGTAAGTCCGACGACGATGGAAGTCAATCGGATGGGAATGGTCAAGAGTGAAAGTGATAGAGCTGCTCAAGTGTCATCTAGTCTTTTCTATAGTTTCTTGAGTCAAATATGTATTCTTTTCCTTTTTATTAAACAGAGTATTAGATTTGTAATAGTCTATCCATTATGAAATAAAGGATTGGGTTATCTCGTTATTTTGCGCATCTCTGTCTTTGTGTCGAATACACGACCACTCTGATTGACATGATTGATATAAACTCGTCACGCGTCTCCGGGTATCTTCCGCGCTCGGGGCGTGACAGTTTTTGTGGTATCAGAGCCTAAGGTATTCAATTCCTAGGAAAAACCCAAGTCCAAGGATAAGTTGAACGTTTAACCAAGTGAGATTGGGTAGAACCAAGGGGTAAGCGTCAATGAGTCTTTTAATAAGATCACAGTGATATAATACTAATGTAGCTATTGTAATTGTAGGATAATGGCTGCCGAACGTGCCCAATGGCGCAACATGCAGCGTACCCTCCAAGGGATGACTCAAGTGCTACAACAGGTAGCACAAGGTGGTGCTCCACGAGCTGGAAGCTTACACCAAACATTTAAGAACATGAATCCCTCGAAGTTTATGGGATCGACCGATCCGGACGATGCCGAGCATTGGGTTCGGGAAACCGAACGCATATTCCGTGTCATGCAATGCACGGATCAGGACAAAGTTCTATTAGCTACATTCCAGTTAGAGAAAGATGCTAGATGCTGATGGGAGTCTATTGAAGCAACCATCGATCCTACTCAAGTAACATGGGAAGAATTTGTGGAATACTTCAATGCTAAATATTTCTCGGACCGAGTCCAAGAAAAGAAGGCTACAGAATTCGCTGCATTAAAGCAACGATCTTTATCATTAGCAGATTATGAAGCTTAGTTCTCCAGGTTATCTAGATATGCTAAGCATCTTATTAGCACGGAGAAGATGAAAGCCCGTAGATTTCTTAATGGGCTTAGGCCCCACTATATTACTCAACTGGCGCCTATGGACATCCAAGTTTATTCTGAAATAGTGCGCCGAGCTCAATTACTTGAAGATGCCACGGAACTATCTGTTAGGATCCGTGGAAAAGACAAGAAGGAGCAAGTCACAGGTTCGGGTTCTTTTAAACCCAACTTTAAGAAGGGGCCGACTAATGGAGGTCCTTCCTCTCAAGATCAAAAATTCAAGAAGACCAAGCCCTTCTCTATCACCACTACACCTTCAAACGTAGTGTGCAAGCATTGTGACAAGGCTGGTCACAAGATCGAAGAATGCTGGAGGAAATTAGGAGCTTGTCTCCGTTGTGGGAGTCGCGAACATCGGATTCCCGATTGTCCATTAATGAATGACCAAGCCGGTGACGGTAAACGCCCGGTGACGAAGAATGCTCGTCTTCATGCAATCCAGGAGACCGAACAAGAAGAAGAAGGCGGATTAGTGGAAGGTACATTAAAAATTTGTTCCAAAAGTGCCTATGTCTTATTTGATACGGGTGCATCGCATTCCTTTATTTCTAAGAAGTTTGCCGACCCGTTACCGTTAGAACCAGAATGGATAAAAATAGTTCTAACTACTCCTCTTGGAAGTGAAAATGATATTACTCATCACTACCAAAACTGTGAGATAATGGTTCAAGGTAGGAATTTACCTATAGATCTCATATGCCTCGATCTAAAGGAGTACGATGTTATACTAGGAGCGGACTGGTTATCCAAATACCAGGCAACGGTTGATTGCCGCAATAGCCGAATTGCTTTCAAAGATATTCCAGAATTAGTCTTTACTCGCCCCAAGAGTCGGAGCAAATCCCCTCTTATTTCGGCTCTTCGAGCAAGCAAGCTCGTCAAGAAAGGATGTGTATCCTTCCTTGCTTTCGTCACTGTTAAAGAAGCTAAGGAAACCAAGATAGAAGACATTCAGGTAGTGCAAGAATTTCCAGAAATATTTCCGGAAGATTTGCCGGGATTACCCCCTCAAAGAGAAGTGGCCTTCATCATTGACTTAGTCCCTGGTGCTGGTCCAGTTTCAAAGGCACCCTATAGAATGTCTCCTGCGGAACTCAAAGAGTTGAAGGAGCAGTTGATGGAACTAATTCGAAAAGGGTTTATTAGACCAAGTACTTCCCCGTGGGGAGCACCACTCTTATTTGTGAAGAAGAAGGATGGATCCATGAGATTGTGCATCGACTATCGACAGTTGAATCATCTCACTATCAAGAACAAGTATCCACTGCCGAGAATCGATGAGTTATTTGATCAGATTTCGGGATCCAAATATTTTTCCAAGATTGATCTCAGGTCGGGATATCATCAATTAAGAATCAAGGATGATGACATTCATAAGACTGCATTCAGAAGCAGGTATGGCCATTACGAATTTGTTGTTATGCCTTTTGGACTAACAAATGCCCCTGCTGCCTTTATGCAGTTAATGAATGGCATATTCAGGCCTTATCTAGATCAATTTGTGGTGGTTTTCATTGATGATATATTGATATATTCCAAAACTAAGGAAGAACATGAGGAGCATTTAAGGATCGCATTGCAAGTATTGAGGGAAAATCAATTATATGCAAAGCTCAGCAAATGTGAATTCTGGCTTGAAGAAGTGACTTTCCTCGGACATGTAATATCCAAGGATGGTCTATCTGTTGATCCATCAAAGGTTGAAGCTGTTAGAAACTGGGGAAGACCAACCAATGCTAGCGAGATCAGAAGTTTCTTAGGTCTTGCAGGCTATTATCGGTGATTCATCAAAGATTTCTCTAAGATCACCGTACCACTTACAAGATTAACTCGTAAGGAGATCCGATATGAATGGAGTGAGGAATGTGAAAGAAGTTTCCAAACTCTCAAGGATCATCTCACTACAGCTCCGGTGTTAGCTCTACCAATAGAAGGAGAGAGATTTGAGGTCTACACAGATGCTTCTGGCTTTGACCTCGGATGTGTCCTAATGCAACAAGGAAAGGTCATAGCATACTCTTCACGTCAACTGAAGAAGCATGAGGAGAATTACCCCGTCCATGACTTAGAACTGGCCGCGGTGGTATTTGCTCTAAAGATATGGAGACACTACTTATATGGAGTGCAGTTTACTGTATACTCCGATCACAAAAGTCTCAAATATCTATTTTCACAAAAGGAGCTAAACATGAGACAAAGACGCTGGCTAGAATATCTCAAGGACTTCGACTTCAATATACAATACCATCCCGGAAAGGGTAATTATGTTGCTGATGCCCTTAGTCGAAAGCCGAGAGCAATGATAGCCAATTGTATGATACAAGAATGGAGGTTGCTAGAACAATTCTCCGAGCTCAATATAAGCTTGGACAAGGAAGCCAAATTTGTCACATTATCTCATGTAAGCATACAGTCAGATTTATTATCTGAGATACAAGCGCTTCAGGATGATGATCCTATATTAGTGGAAATCAAAGGAAGATTAGAAGGACAATCTGATTTTCAACTAACTTCTGATGGAAGATTATTATTCAAAGGTAGAACTTGTATACCCGACTGTCCGGAATTAAAGAAGAAGATCTTAGATGAAGCTCACCGATCAAGGTACACTATTCATCCAGGATCAACCAAAATGTATCAAGATGTAAAGAAGAACTTTTGGTGGCCTAATATGAAAAGAGAAATAGCAGACTATGTATCTCGCTGTCTCACATGCCAACAAGTCAAGGCAGAACACCAAAAGCCTGCTGGTAAACTTCATCCTCTAGATATTCCTAAGTGGAAGTGGGAGGATATTGGTATGGACTTCATCATGGGTTTGTCTAAATCTAAAGGAGGACACGATGGAATCTGGGTTATCATTGACCGATTAACTAAATCGACACATTTCTTGCCAATAAAAAGCCGATGGCCAATTGATGTGCTAGCTGCACTATACATCAAGGAAATAGTTAGGTTACATGGAATTCCTGTCTCAATCGTGTCTGACAGAGATCCCCGTTTCACTTCTCATTTTTGGAAAGGATTACAACATTCGTTGGGAACAAGGCTCAACTTTAGTACTGCTTTTCACCCACAAACGGATGGTCAGACCGAGAGAGCTAATCAAGTTGTTGAAGATATGCTAAGAGCTTGCATCATTGACTTTGGTGGAAGCTGACATGAACATTTGCCACTAGTGGAATTTGCATATAATAATAGCTACCAAGCTAGTATCCAAATGGCACCTTTCGAAGCTTTATATGGAAGGAGTTGCCGATCACCCTTATGCTGGAACGAAGTTGGAGAGAAACAACTATTAGGTCCAGACATGGTAAGGGATACAACTGAGAAGATACAAGTAATCAGAGAAAGATTGCAAGTTGCTCAGACCAGGCAAAAGGCTTATGCTGACACAAGAAGAAGAGATCTTGAATTTCAGGTTGGAGATCATGTATTTCTTAAAATATCGCCTGGACGTGGCATACGAAGATTTGGTGTTAAGGGCAAGCTTACGCCAAGATTCATCGGACCATTTGAGGTACTCGAAAGAGTTGGCGAGGTTGCTTATCGCATCGCGTTGCCTCCTCAATTGTCCGACGTGCATAATGTGTTTCACATGTCTATGTTGAAGAAGTATGTGCACGATCCATCTCATATTATTGAACATGGAGATCTGGTGATCCAGAAAGATCTCACCTATGAACAGAAGCCTCTGAAGATCTTAGATCGAGAAATACGAGCTCTAAGGAATAAGGTTATTCCCATGCTCAAGGTGTAATGGAACAAGAATTCTGAACATGAAAGCAACATGGGAGACCGAGGAATCTATGAAGAAACGATTTCCCGAGTTGTTCTAAGAGGTATATACTCTACACTCTCCGCGTGTATACATGATATGCAATTGAATTTGGGGACCAAATTCTTTTTAAGTGGGGGAGGGTGTAGCAACCCTGATAAATGAATATTTGAAATGAATTAAAATATATATATATATAATACAGATAATAAGAAGAGGGTTAAATGGAGGAATAAAACCTAAGATGCAAATAACGCCTCTCATTAAGGCGTTAATTTAATAATAAACGCCTCTACCTAAGGCGTGATTCAAGAAAGGACGCCCTCACCACAAGACGTCAAATTCCAAATGCCAAAAAGGGCAAGGACAAGAAACGCCCTTTTATTGGGCGTGTTTTAAAACAAGGAACGCCCTTACTCAAGGTGCTTCTTAAGAAACGACCTGAACCAGGTCGTCAATTCAAGAATCGACGCCCTGTACACAGGCGTTAATTCCATTCCAGTCTCGTTCGAATCCAGATCTTATCTAGGGTAATTGATAAGCATTAGAAAGAGTTCAAACGTGGTAATGACTTTATCATGGAAGTATTACTTCCACACAATCACTAACCCTAATAGGATTTCCAAAATCCTATAAATAAACTGTTCGATCCAACCCTAAATCTATTTGGACGGACGACTGCTGCACAGTACGTGAAGAACATATGTTCTTCTAATTCCTTTTGTTATCTGCTTCGGTTACATGAAGAACTAATGATTCTTCATCTTATGTTCCTTCTTACAGGTCGGGAAGCTCCTACGAAAGAACCAGGTAATGTTATTTCTTCCTTATCCTCTCGTTAGGTAGTTGAAGAAACTAATATATGTTTCTTCTTTCCTGTAGGATCTACAGCAAAAATAGACAAAACCAAGAACAAGTGTTCTTCATCGAAAACGAACTCCTTCTTAAAAAGATTTTCTTCCTCCTGCTGCTACTGCGGTTGATTGGATTGCAGTAGAAGTTTCAGATCTTTCAAACCCTTCGTCAGTTCAATCATATTAAGGTAGGATTTTCTCAAGTATGTAGCCCAAAGTATATAAGGATCGTAGTGAAATCATATGAGCATGCACCTGCATATAGTTTTCCTAAGTTTTAAATGTTTCTGATGAATTCTTGAAAGAAACGTCCTTACAAAGGGCGTGCTTTTGAAATATACGACCACAAACGAGGGCGCTACTTGTAAAGAAACGACCTTAAACAAGTCGTCAATTTTATATTTGACGCCCTGTACACAGGCGTTAATTTCATGAAAATCATAAATACCCATATTATAAAGATGATATATATGAAATCTTGATTCTAATATAATGCATGACTCTTCCTGCTAGTTTCCTGTCCTGTCCATGAAATTTGATCTCGAAAAATTACTTGTTATATAACTTCGTTACTGTTCATGACCCTTGAAGAATTAACGACCTAAGTTAGGTCGTGACTTGTGAAACTAACGCCCTGAACTAGGGTGTGAGTATGTAAATAACACCCCTTCACAGGGCGCGTTTCTGTAAATTCCTGAAAATATATATTCTGTAAAAAAAAATGGAATTAAATAAGTAACGCCCCTTCCCAGGGCGTGTGTTCGATAAATCCTAAAAATTATTTATATTCTGTCAAATATGTAAATAATAAGACGCCTGCTGCTGCAGTCGTCAAATCTTGAAGAAACGACCCTGACCAGGGCGCGTTTTAGATAAATTCCTGAATTTTTGAAAATTCTGCAAAATGGAAATATATGCGAACGCCCTTCTGATAGGCGTTAATTACTTGAGAAACGACTTGACCTAAGTCGTTATTTTCTGTAAACTGATTTTTATCCTGGTTCTGTTAACCGATGGTTTCATATTATACATATACGTATATATCGGCACTATTCTCCACTCCGTGACTATAGTCCCACTTTTCACGTTATTTTATCGATCACACTCAACTCTCATTGACATACAAGCTCTCCATTGGACATTCTGTTCCTTTGGACTAGCGAGTTAGTCATAGAGACCTCCGTAAGACTCCTTGTACCTTGGATTCCCTCAAGGTCGACTGAGCTGGTTGTACCCTAAAAACCCATTACACCATTGATACCATGTCACTCTAAAGAAACATGGGATACCGGCCCTTATGATTATACAAAGAGTATATCATAGGAAATTCTTAATGGGATGATGATATCATGCCATATCATGTCGTTCTTGTAAAAACCTCAATTCTATCTAAAGAATGTCCATACTGATTTGTCATGGTACCCAAGTTAAGGGAACCATATTCTACCTAGATTTTTATCGATATCGTGATTATACCGTTATTATCGCGATTCTATGTCCTTTGTCATATTTTGGACTCTATTCTATCAAAGTTGTCATACGTGTCTACAAGCTTGATTATTGAAATTCTATATTGGCTATATAAACAAGAGTGGATGTCAAAATACATGATAAATGCCTGCGCATATAGGGCCCGATCTGGTCCTAGGAGGAGCACCCGAAAGTACTTGTGCCCATGGGAGTTAAAATGATAAGGTATCTAGCATTATACCGAGTACTTGACTTGCTTGATTGGACATTCCACACACATCTTGTACTTGAATCGTACTTGACTTGACATGAATTGCGTGGCCCAAAAAAGGGTAATTTACTTGCTTGATACATGATAGCCAAAGTTCTTGACATGACTTGTTAAACGTACTTGCTTGAATATCTTGAATAAACTTGTTATCTTGTTGAAAGTCCATGATTAAGTTCATCTTACTTCCTTGATATTACATTCTCTCTATCTTGTCGTTTTATGCGAGCATGCATAGCTTTATTGCATTCATGAAAAATGACTTAAACCCATTGCTAGTACTTGAGATATAATTTCCTACTGAGCGTTCGCTCATTCCGTTTGTCCCTTTTTACTTTTCAGGTAAGTCCGACGACGATGGAAGTCAATCGGATGGGAATGGTCAAGAGTGAAAGTGATAGAGCTGCTCAAGTGTCATCTAGTCTTTTCTATAGTTTCTTGAGTCAAATATGTATTCTTTTCCTTTTTATTAAACAGAGTATTGGATTTGTAATAGTCTATCCATTATGAAATAAAGGATTGGGTTATCTCGTTATTTTGTGCATCTCTGTCTTTGTGTTGAATACACGACCACTCTGATTGACATGATTGATATAAGCTCGTCACGCGTCTCCGGGTATCTTCCCCGCTCGGGGCGTGACAGACAACTAGACCTACTGACACAACGATCCTTGAGTCTCACGACTCGGGTCAAGATCGTCGCACAAAAGCGGTAACATGCCGCCAATCAGCCTATCCCTAAGCCAAAGTCATGGTAAAACACCGATAAAGGAAACGACACAGGATTGCCAGATTCACACATCCGCATAACACGAATCACGGAGACTTGAGGGATCACCAAGACCCTCAAAGCACATGGACACACAAATTGAGGTAACACAGTACCTCAAGGCATCCAAAACCATGTATCGATCCGCACGAGATATATGAGACACTCACGAGGTCACGTGTTAACCACTGGATAACACCGGGTTGACCAGAAACCAATAATGACTATGAAGCATCACGGAATACTACTCGGCACAATGGCACTCCCCGGCCACCCCACAACATGGTCACTGCCCTCATAGGACATCCAAGACATCCACGGGACTACGGGCAAACCACAAGGTCAAGCCAAGACAATTGGAGGCCAAATTATCGGAAAAGCAACACTAAGCAGCACTCTGGGAAGGAAACGGTCATCCACCTGACCGCTAGGCAGACCAAGCGGTCAGCCAAAGGGCCGCTACCCTCACATAGAGAACACAGACACTTGCGGTCAAAACCATGGCCGCATCATACCAAAAATGGTCTACAATAGGGCCGTCTCATTGAGTGTGGCGGTCAAGGACATGGCCGCTTCACTCAGAAGACTTAATGAATAAAACTACCAAAACATAGGGGTATGCGGTCTATCTGAAGGCTGCAAGGGACTATAGCGGTCATAGACATGGCCGCTTAACCCAGTCAACCCCCGAACCGACTTAAAAACCGTTGAACCGACATAAACGAAGCTTAGCGGTCATCTCACAGACCGCCATAGCCAGCTTTGTGGTCTATCGCATGACCACTTAGCTAAACGGACATACACACCCAACCTAGTAGTCTCCAAGGGACCGCTTGACAGAGCTTAGCTGTCCTCCAATGGGCCGCAAGCAAAGGAAAATGGTCTATCGTATGACCGCTAAGACCCTAACCGACTTAGAACCGACAAAGAACCAAACTGTCACCCAAGGACCGCTTGAAAGATAAAAACAGTCACTGGTAAGACCGCCAAGGCGTTACGGCGGGAAAACCGTAGGAAGGGCCAAAACCCGGCCTTTCCACACCCCGTTCGCCCTAAAATGAAGGGGAAACAATCCTAATGACGATACAAACCTTCCACAGTCCGGAAGGGATCCAAACCATGCTAAAACAACAAGAAACAGGCAATTCCCATGAATCGACACAAAATGAGTCACAGGGGTAGTCGTTCTCATACCGACTCCGATTCTCGACCAAATGCAATAAAACTAGCGGGAAAGGATTCCCAACATGCCAGGGGTTCGAATGAAACTATCTAGACTGAAAATCGTCGCCTGGAAAGGCGAGCTCAGCTCACACCCCCCCAAAGCATGCTTTCACCCAAACGTGATAAAACCCGCTCGTACTCACACCGTTCGGCTCCAAATTGTGAGGGAACGCAGAAGATAAGTAGAGCATCTGTCTCCCTACCTCCACCGAAGTTCTTGCGCGCCGAAACGACTAAACCACGTCTAAAACCATTACACGAACCCGATCACGCCGGCTTTGAATCCACCGAGGGATCGCGCCAACGCCACGCTCCATCCTTCACACCAACACGCTCCACTATAACTCCACGACGTTCATGCCTCGCCCATCTCGCCACGGTCGCGCGCCCCGCGAGAGAGGAGAAGAGAGGAGAGAGAACGAGAGGGAGAGAGTGAACGGCGGTGAGGAGAGAGGAAGGAGAGAGAGAGGGTTAAAAGAAAAAGGAAATAAGGAATTTCCTAATTTTTGTGAAATCTAATTTTTAGCCCAAAAATTCACTAATTCAAAAAAATACGAAAAAATAGTCTAAGCGATCCTCGGAAAGAGCACAACGCAACTGTAGCGTACTTGAGTCGATGAATTCAACAATAAACTCTCTGTTGTGCCCCTTAGGCACAAGCATGTGCTATGTTGATTTGATGATAGCAATGCTGTCTTATTTTGATGATTGCAACACAGTGAGTGCATTATGATGTTATGTGTTCTTTATGATGATGACATGTTGATTTGAATGCTTGAGTGTGTTATATCTGATTTAGTCTGTGGAGATTGCATGAGTGTGCCATGTTTGATATCCTTGATGGGTAGACTCCCTCAGACTGTCAATCTTATTTAGTGTCTCATGCAGCGTCAACGCTGTGAATGTGTCTCAAGTCTGCAGCGTCAACGCTGTGAGTGTGTACACAGCATTCTCAAGTCTGCAGCGTCAACTCTATAAGTCTATACATTGCATTGATGTGTTTCTGTGCACATTGCATTTTCCTGTGTGCATTAGTGCATTCATCACTTCTATCAGCATAGTCTGGACTGAAGTTGGTCGACACCCCTTCTTGATGGGTCGACCCCCCAAGAGAGCATGTCTATACACTGTGTCAAGAACATCTTCAACTCTGTACATTGCATTCATTCATGCTTTGGAGTCTGCACATTCATGTGCACAGTTCATGGACCAAGTCTAGACATTGTTGCATTGCATTGGCTAAAGTGTGTACAGAGCTGCTTGCATCGTTCATAACGTCCATGCATTTGCTAAAGCTTGCTTAGCTGAAGTGTGTACATTGCACTGCATGACTTGAAGTCTGTACATCGCATGTGTGCTTCATGCTAAGTCTATACTGTGAGCGACGTCACGCGGTTCGGGGAGCGGAGAAGACGCGGAGCGCGCGGGCTCCTCTTTTGTTTGCTGCAACACAGAAATAAGAGAAAAGAGAAGGGGCCACCACGGGAGATTGCTCCGGCGGGACGAGCGGGACAAGTGTAATATAGCAAGATGGGGGTTAAACGGCCATAGCGGGAAGTGACTCGCCGTGGCCTCGGGGGGACAGGAATGGTGTAAAAATTAAATAGCAAGAATTGAAACGGCCATTGGGGAAGTGACTCGCCGCGGCCTCGAGAATATGAATAAATAAGAATATAACGTATAAGAACGGGAATTTAAATGGCCATTGGGGAAGTGACTCGCCGCGGCCTCGAGAATATGAGCAGAATATAACAGAATATAAAGAGAATATAAGAACGGAAATTTAAACGGCCATTGGGGAAGTGACTCGCCGCGGCCTCGAGAATACGAATAATAAGAATATAACATATAAGAACGGGAATTTAAACGGCCATTGGGGAAGTGACTCGCCGCGGCCTCGAGAATATGAGCAGAATATAACAGAATATAAAGAGAATATAAGAACGGAAATTTAAACGGCCATTGGGGAAGTGACTCGCCGCGGCCTCGAGAACAAGATGTGATCGCCAGGGGCCAAAAGACCCCAAAATAAAGAAAGTGATCGCGCCTACCTCAAGAGCGGGAGATGGCGGGTTGCTTCTTCCTCCCCCTTCGGCCGGCCGACGGAGAGGGCTTTCCTTGGTTACCCTTGCAAAACAGTAGACAATAAACGAACGGAACTAGAAAATGGCAGTGTAGTAACAATTCCTTGCAATAAAAGTAACGAGATCGTGACCTGACACACACCTGGTTGGTGTGGTTTTAAACCCCTCTCGGACTCGAGTAGGAGGAAAATGCGATGATGAATGCAAGAAGTATGCAAGAGACGGCCCCTTATGTAGGGAGATAGAGGATGCAGTATGATGAATGTAAAGAATTATAGAGAAAAAGGGGAAGAAAAGGCTTATTGGATGAGCCGAGGGTGAGATCCGGTGGAGCTCCGACAGCGTAGGGACGACGTGGAAGCGCGATGGATGAAGGTAGCCTTCCTCTCGTGAGCCTGGACACCCGAGAAGCCGGCAGAACCTCCACCTACAAAAGACCCCACGGGTTAGAAATGACTCCGCAGCCTCTGGGCTCCGGCAGCCTATCGGATCTCTTAGAAGCTCCTCCAGAACTGAGGGGGTGGGCCTCTATTTATAGAGCTCCGGAGGGTGGAGGCGTCCAGGACCCTGGACACCTCCATCAGGGCAAAAAAGATATTTTATTCTATTTTTATTTATTTTTTCAGAATAATTTTGTGGAGGCGTCCAGGGCCCCGGACGCCTCCAACAGGTCCACCGAACCCCACCGACTGCCGCACGCGGTTTGGCACAACGTGTGGTTTTGTGAGCGGTGCCTCGTGATTCAGAAATGGGCGCGTCCAGCTGGCTGGACGTCTCCATAATTTGGATTTTTTCACACACGACAAACCGTCGTTCGGTGGGCGGCGCCCGTGAGGGAGTTGATGGAGGCGTCCAGGGGCCTGGACGCCTCCATTAATATATTATTTTTATTTTTTTGTTTTGTTTTTATGCCAAAGCTGGCATTTTATATTTTTTATACTTATTTTTATGGAGGCGTCCAGGGGCCTGGACGCCTCCATTAATATATTATTTTTTATTTGGTTTTGGGCTGTGAAAAAATAAATTAAAAGAATGGGGGCGTCCATGGGCCTGGACGCCCCCATAAAGACCCACCCGGGTCCTCAGTTCAGGCGTTGGCGGCCGCCCGGCAGACACCCTTCCTGGTTTCGGAACCTCTGATGCGTCCGACTGGTGTTGATGCCGTCCGAATGCCGTGACGAGACGATTCTGGATGCCGAAAAAGGTAGAAGAAGACCCAAGAAAAGGAAGCACTTAAGAGATTCGAAATGCGTAAGCCGTCGCTGGGCGTCGTATAGTAATATGAGACTTTCTCAGGAGACGTCAGGAATGGCGTGTCTACAGCTGCCCCGCCTTGGCGTCTGCTTTGCAAGGGAGTGACACGTAGTGGAATGGTATCGAAGTGGAGTGAAATGAAGTGGGAGCGGACTGATAAGTTGATGCCAAGGTGTGATGAGACACGCTTTTGACGTTACTGTCTGGAATTTTTCCTGAGTTTCAATGAGGCGACCTTGAAGAAGGTCTTTCAAATCTTGACGATTGCTTGGACGGAGATCAAATAAGGGAGGGTGAGATGTGCGCTCAGGCACGAAAAATAAAGGAGACCAACTTCTCGGTGTGGAAGTACCTGGGTCATAAACCTGCAGGTTTCACCTTTGGTGAGCGGTTACCAGCCGATGTGGAAGTGCTGCGGCCAAGGTGGGTCAAACAAGGTAAAAAGTAAAGGAATATCTGAGGGTCTGTCCAAACAAGGGTCTCCTTTGAAGAGCAGCGTAGGGCCGTTTCAAGGAAATTCAGTATTTCATTCGGAGTGGAATATCTCATATTTGTAAGAATTGAAGCACAGCGGCTTTCGCAATCGAATCACTTGAATGATCTTCCGCAATAAATCAAAGTCCTATATGAATGCATGCTGGGCTTAAAGAAAAATTTAAAACAAACTAAAATAGAAAATAGCCAAGGATAATATTGTCAACTTGTTAAGAACGGGTCAGGATACCGATCCGGTGAGCCGACACTGGGCTGGGGCTCGTTTATCCGCGCACCAACTCACTGAATGGAACCGTCGTCCCCATGCTACCACAAGTTAACGGCCTATCCGTACAACCCAATTTCTTCGGGATCATCACTGTTTTTGTTGAAGGGGAACTCAAATCCCGGATTCGTTCGGGCCGCAAGGTCCTTGACATGTTCTAGTAGCGTAGGTATCATATACTATGATGCATGACATGGTGGGACCAACCATTGAAAGGTGGGACATGAGACAGGACAAAGACGTCCGTTAGTAAAACCTGCACAGACTAGCAAAGGTTAGCAACATCAGAAAGTAGCAGAATCATAGCAGAATCGCACCACAGTACAAAGGAGATCCAGACAAAATCTTGAGAGTGACCACTGATGTGACATGTTTTGTCCTGTAGCGATCTTTCCTTCCTATAAGACCTCCCCTTAGGCTAGTTCATTCAAATGCACCAAGGTGGGTTTTGGAAGCTCAGGAGAGGAAGGAGAGGGAGATCTAGAGATTTCAGGATGGAAGGAGAGTCTTCCCGCGTTATGAAGAGGAGCAGGCCTAGCAGCGAGATCAGGCGACTCTCCGACCTCGAGGGTCATCTGAGTGGGACGATCATGTCGCATATGGTAAGCTGATTCTTTTCAAATTTCTCCACGTGAACCTTCTTCTTACTTCCTTCCTTTCTTCTTCTTTCTTTTCTCTTCCAGCCATATCCACTCTTCCCAGGCCGAGGAAGTTTTCCAAACTGCCATGGCTTTCAAAGCTAACTTCCAACATCTCCATCGGCATGAGGGCCATACTCTCGAAGTGGCATCTGCAGGGGCTCCTTATTCACGCCAAACACTACGAGAAGATTCGTATGGACTGGGCGGCTATGGGCGCACTAGTGGAGATCTGGCATCCCCAGACCCACACTTTTATCTTCCCGACCTTCGAGGTGACCATCCTCCTCGAGGAGGTGGAACTTCTGCTCGGATTGAAGAAATTCAAGAGTGACGGGAAGGTGAAGGCTATGCGGATGCTGACACGGGGGACTTCCGAAAGCGTCCTTGGAAGCTTCATGCCGCTCGACGCAGCCCGAAAGGTTCGTACTCAAAAGGGAATTGACTTGCAAAAGCTCGCGGAATGGGTCATGGAGGCCCTGAGAGGGTTACCAGACGATGACTATTTGGAGGGAATCATGAAAGGGTTCACCATTTGTCTGGCGGGTGCTCTCTTGTTTCCTTATACCGACAACATGGTGGAGGAAGACCAACTGAGTGCTATCTGCGGGATCTGGCGTGGAAAGAGGGTGGGACCCGCTGTCCTTGCCTACCTGTATAGTGGCCTTACTGCCTCGAGCATGGGTAAGCCTCCTTTTGGTTGCGCACTTGTCCTGAGTTGCTGGCTGGATTTGCATTTCAAGTTTGATCACCGTGAGGGAATGCCAACCGCTTCGAAGCTCTTCCAACAAAGCCCTCTTCATCACATAGCCGACGTGTTAGGCTTCGGTGGTACTGTAGTGAACCGCGTTCCGTGGCTGAAGAAACGTGAAGACTGGCGGTCTCACTTCCGCACCGTGACACAAGGCTTCTTTACTTGTGCACCGGCATGTTTGCTTTCGCTTGAGCTCCTCATGAGGTCTTCTCCCGAAGTTGATCTTCAACTGATCGGCGCGACCGAGTTCGTCCTTTATAATGCGCATCGGTGCTGCCTCCAGATCGGCATCCCACGCCATTCGTTCCCACTACCGACTGGCATCGTCCTTTGAAGAAGAGGGAGTTGGGCACTGAGCGGATGCGAGGGAAGCGAAGGCCATTAAAGCTCCCTGGAAGACAAGTGTTGCGGGAAAGGCCTTAGCGCACGTGGGGGAAGAATGTGAGCTGTGGAGGGCTTATGTAACTGAACTGGGGAAGTTAAGGCCTAAGGCGCCTAAGCCCCTGATGTAGCTCATTCTGCTTTTCTGATGGAATAAAATCTGGCATTTGGAAGTTTTGGACCAGTTCCCTTAATTATTATTATCTTTTTGTGATTTTTCTTTTTCTTTGTGTTTTTTATTTTGTTTGGATTATATACATACTCTTATCTTTTTTTTCTTTTATTATATTTTTTTGAAATTTTTATTATGGGGGCGTCCAGGGGCCTGGACGCCCCTAATTTTTTATTTATAATTTTTTTAGTTTTTTTGTTTTGGGGGCGTCCAGGGTCCTGGACGCCCTTAATTTTTTATTTTTTATTTTTTTTTGTTTTTTGTTTTGGGGGCGTCCAGGCGCCTGGACGCCCCTACGTTTTTAAATTTTGAAAAAAATAAAAAAAAGGTGGGGGCGTCCAGGCGCCTGGACGCCCCAAATAAAGTGGATTCTATATATATGGGGGGGCCTCCACCCTTTGCTCATTTACTGTTCATTCAAACAACCCAGTCAATCCAGACGACCCATTCTTAGTCCCAATGGAGCAAGGAGGCCCAAGCCAGGGTGGAGAGAAGCGCAAATGACGGGCTCGTCGTCCGAGGAGGCAGAGGGACGATGCCGAGGAGGCTGCTGCGGCGGAGGAGATTACCGCAGAGGAGGAGGCTCCTCCTTTGGCCATGAAGGCTGCAATGGATGCTGGCGACGCCGGAGAGGACGATCACGACCCGGTAAGCTTTTCGGAACTTCAATCTGTTGGTTTAATAGGCTGGATAGGCGGACGAGAGGCCATGCGGTGAGGACCGGTGAGTGAGGGATGGAGGCGTCCAAGGGCCTGGACGCCTCCACATTTTCTTTTTCTTTTTATTTATTTATTCATTTACATAAAATAATAAAATAGGATTTAAAAATAAGGAGGCGTCCAGGACGTAGGATGCCTCCAAAATAATATATCTATTTTTTATTTATTTTTGTTTTTGATTCTAGTTTTTTCTAAAAATAAAATGAAGAAAATAAAAAGGAGGCGTCCAAGGAGTTGGACGCCTCCAAAAAAAACATAAATACTTTTTTTAAAAAAAATAAAAATAAAATAACTAAGTAGCATATACAATGTTATTGTTTATTACTATCCATGATGCTGATGTGTTCTTTTGTTGGTTTTGTGGTGTGCAGGGCGTGATGAAGGGCCGGATCAGCTGGTCCCTAGTGGTGGCAGCATACCGTGGGCTGCCAGACTTTCAGAGGGCGCGTGTGGACGCCATGGGCTTCGGAGCTTTCCTTAGGATCGAGCCCTTTTGGCTCGACCTTCCTCTTATCCAGGCATTGAGGGAGCGGTGGCACGCGCCGAGCCGGGCGTTTCTGATGCCCTGGGGACACATGGTGCCGACACTAGAGGACGTGGCTCGGATCACCAGGCTACGAGTTGACGGAGAGGCGGTGAGCGGGGTCACCTACCCCGACTACCGAGAGAGTGCCCTGGACCTGCTGTGGTTAGAGACGAGCGTGACGGACAGGGACAGCAGGGTAGTCGGCCGAGTGGAGATCATGGAGGCGCTCGGATTCGTCGACCCGCGCCAGCGGGTTAGCGAGACTGGAGCGGAGTTTTTGGCACGACTGGAGGGAGATGCCCGTGCAGCTTTCACCCAGGACCCGAGCGAGCGGGAGCTGGTGGATCTAGACCTCCGGAGGTTTCTTTTCTTCTTCCTGGGCCGCCTTCTGCTGGGGACGAAGGGGGATGGCATCCACTGCCGCTTCCTCGGGATCCTGGCGGACCTTGACAGAGTGGGGCACTACGCGTGGGGAGTGGCTCTACTTGCCCATTTGATTGCTGATCTCTCCCAAACTTCGGAGTAGGAGACGATAGTCAGTGGCTTCGCACCTTTTCTCCAGGTAAACATTTTATTTATGCATTCCCACAGTTAAATATGCAATTATTGTACTAATGATGTATGATGGATGCAGGTGTGGAGCTATTACTATTTCCCGATGGGGAGGCTAGGCATGGGAACAGGAGGGCCGTGCCTCTGGCGCGGCGGTGGAGGCCGGTCGTGGTAGCGGCACCACACAGCTACCAGCTAGCGTCACTTCGTCGGGAGCTGAGCGAGTATCCCGAGGCCATGGTATGATGCGTATGATTTTTTTGTGTTTTCTTATGTGACTGAATGGCAACTAATATGATGCATGTATGATGATGTAGGTGGTGTGGAGACCCTACCTGGGCATGGGCGACGCTGGCCAGCCTTGGGTTGCAGCGGGTCTTCCTCGTTTCAGGCGGGACGTGTGGGTCCATTGCCTGAACGAGATCGAGCCGCTTCGGCTGAGGCTGGTTATGAGGACGTTGGGGCTAGCCCAGGAGTGGGTTGATGTAGATGAGCCGGCCCGCATCGGGCGGAAGACCAAGGGGAAGGCGAAGATTGTGGACTGGCGTACGCGCTTCCTGGCACAGTACCAGGACTGGCAGCAGGGCGGGGTCCCAGTGGTGTCCCATGTACAGGACAATACTGATTACCTGAGACGGTACCGGGCTACGTACGGGGACCGCCTCTTCCTTGGTGGTATGGCAGGGGTAAGTGAAATGAAAATGCTTCACCCTTCTATATGTATATGCATGTGGCACTAACTTATGTGCAATGTAGGATGCTCGTGACAACATGATTGCTGACCTGCGGGCCCAGCTGGTAGACGCCAGGCGGCAGTTAGTGGCCATCCGACAGGAGTTGGAGATCCTGGTGAGTCTATGCAATGCATTTTTTTGTGACCTGGATTTTTGATGCTTAGCCTTTGACCGACGTTTGCCCCGTGTTTCAGCGGGCCCACCAGACAGCGGCAGCCGGGATGGCTGGTGGAGCGGGTTCCAGTTCGCGGGGCCCTCCTCTGGAGATTTCTGCTCTTCAGGAGTAGCTGGCCTACGCGGTGGCCCGGGCTGAGGAGGTCGAGCGTGACCGCGAGGCTCGAGTGAGTGTCTGCCTGACCTCGACTCTCCTTCTGGTTGCTCTCCTTCTATCACTGTTCTCTTACGGTGCATGCGTGCTTTGACAGGTGGCCGAGATTCGGGAGGCCCTGGCGCGTGCTGTTCGTGCGGAGCAGGAGTGTGACGCTCGGGTGGCGGAGCGTGACGCCCGGATTTAGGAGCTGGAAGAGGAGCGTCGACGGGAGGCTGAGGAGCTCCCTCGTGACGTGCTGGATTTACGGATCGCCCTCGAACTGTCGAGGAGGGAGGCGACGCGAGAGAGAGAGGAGAGGGAGAGGGAGAGAGAGGGCAGAGAGAGAGAGAGAGAGAGGACAGAGAGAGAGAGAGAGGACAGGAGGGCGGAGCGACTGCAAGACTGGGACGAGAGGAGGGCTCTGGAGGCCCAGCTGATGGAGCTCCGATTGAGTCTCCGCACGGTGGAGGGGAGGCTTCGAGAGAGCGAGGAGCGGTACCAGAGGGCGAAGGAACGCGGGGCGCGACTTCGTCAGTCTGGTTCTTTTTCCATGGGCAGCTATCTGGTTTCTTCGGCCGAGGAGCGTCGTCGTGCCTTCGAGGCTGGGGTGCCACCGCAGGGCGAGGCGAGCACGGCTTCTCAGGGTTCGCAGAGGTCGCAGAGGCCCCCTAGGGATCCCCGTCAGAGGGGGGAGGAGAGCGATGACCAGGAGGGTGATGGTGAGAGTTAGAGAGTTGCTTGTACACTCCACCCTCCTTACTGCATGATGTACTTTCGGCTATTATATGAAATGAAAATGGCTTTCTTGTGTTGTGTGTACTTTTCTCTCTCCCACACTTTCTTCTTTGCACTGAGTTGTCCTTCGAGGCACGCTCCACGAGACCTTGCCCTGAACAGCGGGGAACTACGCTTTGCACGGGGGGATTCTGTTTCCTTTCTCCCCTTTTTGGGCGCGTCCAGGCGCGAGGACGCGTCTTAATCCTTGAATTCAAATTTAAAGCGCCGGGTGGCCTTTCTTCTCCCGTGCCTTACCCGCAAACGAGCCCGCCTTCCGCCGAAACTCGCTTGTCCCCCTTTTCGTCTCCTTCCTCTCTTGATCGATGGAGTTCGGTGGTCTAGACCACGGTGAAGGTGGAGAGGGACGCGGGACCCCTCGTCCGAGGAGGGACGCGCAAGAGCACGAAACGGCGTCCATGGAGGAGGAAGAGCCGCTTCGGGCCCCCGAGGGACCCGAGGGGCCCAATGGCGCGGAAGGAGGTGAACACGGCTCGGTGAGTGCTTGGTTTTCCCCCTCTTTGATCTATTTTGAGTTTTGAAGCAAGTCGTGCGAGGGGGGAAAGGGTTCGGCGAGTGTTGCACTCAAATGATGGACGCGTCCTAGACAGGGGACGCGTTCTTTGTTATGATGCGAAGTCCTTCTTTCTTGGTGCAGGACATGGCGAGGACCCTGGGCCTGGCCGATGAGTGGGCGAGTGCAGACGAGCCGAGCCGCGTCAGGAAGGAGAGTCGCGGCAAGGCGAAGCTTGAAGATTGGCGCATACGTCTCCCTGGGCAGCAAGGGAGCGTACTGGTGCAGGATAGTGTCGACTTCCTGCGGCGGCAGAGAGAGAGTTATGCGGGGCTTCCCAAGCCGGGGATACGCGCGACGTCGACGGGTCACGTGCCCAATTAGCCGAGGTGAGGCGGCAGCTGGCCGCCACTCAACAGGAACTGTAGCTCTTGGTAAGCTAAGTGCTGCATTTTCTATTTTTAAATGTGGAGCTTAGCTGACGGCTGTTGTTTGTTCGTTCCAGTGTGCCTAGCAGACAGCGATGGTGGGAGTGACTGGCGGCGCATCTTCCAGTTCCTCGGCCCCTTTTCTTGAGATTGCCTCCCTTCGGGAGCAACTTGCTGGTGCGGTGGCTCAGGCTGCCCGGGCGGAAGAGGAGCGTGATGCCTGGGTGGCGACTGTAGCAGAGCTGCGACATCGCGGTGAGGAGAGACCTTCTCCAGACATCCTGGAGTTAAGGGTTCTTCTGCAGATGATGAGGAGAGAGGCAGAGAGAGAGAAAGCCGAGAGAAGGTCCGAGCGACAGCGGGATCAGACCGAGAGGAGGGCCTTGGAGGCCCAAGTGAGGGAGCTCCAGCTGGGCCTTCAGGCCATCGTGCAGAGGCTAGGAGGGATGGAGACGCGCTACGAGAGAGCGCGAGAGTTCGGGGAGCGACTGCGCCAGTCTGGTCGCTTTGCCGCTAGTGGCTTCTTTGCCACGCCAGGGGAGGAGCAGCGAGTCATTGCTGTGGAGCCGGCGCCACGAGGTGAGGCGGGTGCTACTGCACGGGGATCCCGGAGGCTTCTGAGGGACCCTCACCTCAGGGGAGAGGAGAGGGACGCCTAGAGGGACGAGCATGAAAATAATGGCAAGAGTTGGCGAGCTAGTGGACCCGCCACCTCTCTATGATTGTAGTGTTTATGACAGCTTATGTAGAATTATGAATGGAGTGATTTGATTTTCTGCTGCTTGTTTGTTCTCTTGCGCGTTCCTTCTTCCCTACACTTCTTCTCCTTTGCACTGTTCCCACGTGATAGGTCTGCCGAGACTCCATCCCAAGCGGAGAATCACGTCTTGTTGTGACCATTTTCCATGGGAATCTACCGTCGAAGTCAATAATGACGGCCCTAGTCCCTTTTCCCGGATGTTGTGTCAAATTTTACGGACGTCCTCCAAAACATGATAGGGTATCCTTAGACAACATAGGGGGGCTAGTCGTCATATTCTTCGTCCAATCAATCACCCTGTGCGAGCGGTGAAGTGACACACGGGACCGCATGGCAGGTGCCTTATCGCGAGGGCTATCATTAAAGGTGATGGAGGCAATCTTGGCCTGCACTCCTTCCATTTCTATAAATTCTTGTCCCTTTTATCCTCCCAGGTATATCGAGAGCTAACTCGAGGAGCACAAGTTCTCACGGGAGAGGAGGAGTTCAAAATTCTGAGAGTTGGATGGAGGGCGAATCTTCCCACTCCTCGAAGAGAAGCAGGTCCAGTGGTAGTAGTTCCAGGAGGCTTTCGGACCTCGAAGGGCACTTTAACGAAAGGGCCCAATCACAACTCGTAAGCTGAGCTTTCCTGCCCTTTTCTCATTCTTTCTTCCTTCCTCTTGACAACACCCTTCTCCATTTCTTATGCACGCACAGAGCGTGATGAAATCACACATTTCATGGGAGTTAGCAGTGGCCGCATACAGGGGTCTCCCAGATTTTCAGAAGGCCAGGCTAGACGTGATGGGATTTGGCACCTTTCTTCGGATCGAGCCAATCCAGCTCGACCTGGTCCTGATCCAAGCCTTGTGTGAGAGATGGGACCCAGTGAGTCGGGCATTCCTGATGCCCTGGGGGCACATGGTGCCCAGCTTGGAGGATGCGGTCCGGATTACGAGCCTCAAGGTGGATGGCGAGGCAGTGACCGGAGTTACTTACGCGGACTACCGAGAAGGTGCTCGGAAGCTACTGGGTTTGGACCTAGATGGTCGGAAAAATAGGTCGGTAGCTAGGGCGTCCCTCATGGATGTATTAGGGCTCACCGACACTCGTCGGCGGGACGATGAATCCTCAGAAGAGTTCATGGAAAGGATGGAAATAGGATGCCGTGCCGTGTACTGCACAGATTTCGGCAACTGGGAAAGATGCAACATAGATTTGAGGAGATTTCTCCTCTTCCTTTTGGGGAGATTGGTACTGAGCTCGAAAGGGGATGGTATCCAATGTCGCTTCCTGGAGCTGCTGTCAGACCTTGAAAGAGTAGGATACTATGCCTGGGGAGCTGCCATGCTGGCGCACTTGTTTGCAGGTCTGTTCCAAGAAGCGGATCATGAGATGACTGTGAGTGGTTTCACACCATTCATCCAGGTATTTTGGTTTTGCTTGTTTTGTATTTTTTTGTGTGTTTTTGCAAGGTACTGATGACCTGCGCCGAGCAGCTGTGGAGCTATTATTACCTCCCCATGGGGAGAGCTCGGCATTGGCGACCCGCGATGGTGCCGCTGGCCAGGCGGTGGGAACCCATCATGAGTGCGGCACCCCTAACCTACCAACTGATGGTGCTAAGGCGGGAGCTACAGGAGTTCCCTGCAGCGATGGTAAACTGGAGACCCTACTCAGACATGGTCGATGCCGACCAGCCGTGGGTTCTAGCAAGTCGTGCCCGATTTGGACGGGAACTGTGGATGCACTGCCTGAATGAAATCGAGCCGCTTCGACTACGATTGGTATTGAGGACTTTAGGACTGGCTCAGGAATGGGCGGATACGGCTGCACCACCTCGTGTCGGGAGAAAGACGCGAGGACCGGCGACCTGCATTGACTGGCGCGTGCGATTCCCTGAACAGTATGAAGACTGGCAACGGTGTGGCACGATTGTAGAATCGCAGGCACGGGATAGCGAGGATTACCTGCGTCTATACAAGACAAAGTACGCAGAGCGGCTCCAACCCCGGGGATTTGTGGAGGTAGGTTTCCCCTTTTTCTCTTTTCTTCTTTCTCCCTTTTTGATTTTCTGGTGGAAATACTGACTCGTATGGCTGCATGATATCCGTGATATGATGATAGCGACTTTACGAACTCGCATTGCAGAGATGGAGCAACGGTTGGGCGATGCCCGCGGAGCTACGAGCGCCTTGGTAGGTGTACGGTGTGTTCCTAATTAAAACCCCAGATTCCAGATGTTGGCTGCTAATTCACGCGGTCGTAGCATGCCCAGATTGGCGCGGCTTCCCCAGCGATGGGAGTAGGTGGTGCCTCTTCCAGCTTGTGGATTCCCACATCAGAACTTGACTTGCTTCATGAGCAACTTGCTCACGGCACGCAGCGTGCTACGGAGGTAGAAGGGATGCTCTATATACAGATAAAAGTTTCAGTGTTGAGTTCTCTTTGTTTACGCCTTATCACGTATCTAAGATGGTACACTCGGCAGGAAAAGGAGACGGAAGAAGCGCTTGCCCAAGCTGCGCAGAAGGAGGCTAGGATAGCAGAACTGGAGAGGGAACTGCGGCGTCATCCTGATGACGACTCCTATAGGGATGCCATGGAACTGAGGATCACTCTCCAGTTGGAGAGGGAAGACCGCGAGAGAGAACGTGCAGAGAAAGAAAGAGACGCAGAGAGAGAAAGAGCCAACAGATTGACTGAAAGGGAGGAACGAAGGGCCATGGAGGCCCAACTATTCGAACTCCGAATCAGCCTTGGTCTTGCTGAACAGTGGCTGAGAGATGGTGAGGAGCGCTACCGAAGAGCACGAGAGCGTGGCTTTCGTGTTGGTAGCTTCTCTACTGCTTCCGTGGATCAACGCCGGGATGTGGGAATAGGAAGGGGAGTACAGAGCGGTAGGAGTACCGCTTTTTGTAGTTGGGTAGCACCTTTGAGAGCGTTTTGCCCGGAGAGTAGTGAGACGAGTAATGCAGAGAGAGAGGGCGGAACTTGATGTAATTTTTTTAGTTTTTGGAATAAAATACAAGGTTCGGTTTGTTTGTTTTTCACCTTTACTTCTGTTGCCTGAATCCCTGCACACATCACTGAAACAAACAAATCAGAATTTCTGTTCTGACTTGGCCCCTTGCTCAATAAGCAAATGGTCCTGTGACTGTCCTTGAAACTGGTCAAGGGGCCAAGCCTTTATTTAACGAAGGCAAGGGAAAGATGCGGTGATGATAAATGCGACAGGCAAGCACACGAATGCAAGCGGTATTAAAAGTGAGATGCTGCACGCAAATGCAATCATGCAAAATTGATTTGTTTTCTTTTTTATATTTGGCATTTTTTTATTTTATCATAAAAAAGATTTTATTTGTTTACAAATATGTACATTTTCTCTTTTCCATTTTTTGTTGTTTTTATCATTTCAATTTTTTTTTTGCTAACGCTTGGCAAGCACCCAAATGGCACCTAACCTACGTGAGACAGGGGTTTCTTACTAACCTCCCAGGTATCCTAAGTGCACATCTAGGTTGATTTGGGCCTCTAGACCCCTCGAATGATGATCCCGCGGCTAAGACTTACCCTGATGACAATACCGTCATGCCATGCTTAGGCTCCCAGTCGCTTCCGACCATAGGGATTCACCCAAAAGATGTTTGAGGTAAATGATTTGCCCGACCCGGGTCTGTTTCCTCACAACTCTAGATGGTATATGATGGACCACCCTGGAACCCTAACGACCAACCGCGCGACGCTGACCCGGAATCAGACGCCGTCGCACCCATAGGTGACGCGCTTGCATTGGCCTAAGCCCGAGGTTAAACAAGAAGACATCCATGTGGTAAACAGGGGTCTTGACCAGCCAGAAACACGGAGACTCCTTCGCAGCGATAGTTTTTGCTTTTCAAAGTAGGCAACCAAATGTATATATTAAAATAAGGTCGCACACCCTAGGCAGTTTTCACCTTTCAGAAACTCCATCGAACCTTAATCTTTAGAGGGAGAAGGAAGAGTGTAGGGGATAAACCTCCTGAGAGGGCCGGCAAAGCCGTTAACCCGGTGAGCGAATAAGGGCCCATTAACTCTTTCCTTTCGGATAACTTCAGACCAAATCTCGAGCATTTACATTCCATAGCCCCCCCCCTTTTGTGGATTCGAACTTTTGCTTTGAGGGGTTCCATTTATCGCATCAGGCACGGTCACGACCAGGCTTTTCTCTTGATTTTGATTTTGTATTTCTTTTTGTGAGGGAGATATAGTCGTTTGACGTTTGTGGGCTCCCTTTTCGTATGTCTACGGGGACACTGCCCTCTTCTCGTGCTCTGATCGATGCTTGAGGAAATGGATCCTACTCTTACCTTTGGGGTTTGAGTTTCGGTTTCTCATGCTCAGCGTTTTAAGGGCGCCGACTGTCTCATTTGGTTGAAGAGAAAAGAATAAAGATTACAGCTTCTGGAGATCTTCTGGGTGGGGCCCCACCGTAGGTGATGCTACCGATCTTTTTTTTTTTGAATAAAATACATAAGTGAGCACATGTTAGCTTCCTTCGAGTGAGCATAGGCCAACGTCGCCGGACAGGGATCTCCACGGTTCTGGCCAACCAAGACCCGGTGCCTACCAAGCCTTAATGGGCCCTATCCTAACATGAAGGTTAGATGCAGGGACTTGACTACATGGTGACCACCAGGCATCGACATTTTGAATTTTCCATATTTTTAGTGGTTTTCGATATTTCTTTATTTTTGATGTTTTTTATCTTTTCAACATTTTTTTATTTGTTTTGTGCTAAGGGTAGTATTTCTTAAGATAAAGCCCATTCCAAGGGTGGGATAACTCGGTCCCTTCGGCGTTGATTAGCTTGTAGGCGTTGCCAGGGTACACGACTTGAATTACAAATGGTCCTTCCCAATTGGGTTGGAGCTTAGAACGCGGCCCTCCAGGTTTGACAAAAATTATTTTTACAACCATCTCACCGACTTTGAATTTTCTCTCAACGACTTTCTTTTGGTAAAAGCGAGCGAGTCTATTTTGATACACACGCACGTGTTCGACAGCGGCCAGTCGCTTCTCATCCAAGAGTTCCAATTGGGCGAGGAGTGAATTACGACGATCGTCGAGGGGAAATTCCTCATCCAATTGTACCCTGAGAGAAGGGATCAGAGTCTCGTACGGGACTACCGCTTCCATACCATAAGTAAGGGCAAATGGAGTCTGCCCGGTGGGGGTACGGATTGAAGTGCGATAGGCCCATAGAGCTTCGATAAGCTTTTCTGGCCAATCTGAAAACTTACTAGACTCGCAGGTTTTTTTGATGATTTTGAGCAATATTTTATTGGTGGCCTCCGCTTGGCCGTTACCTTGTGGGTAATAAGGCGATGAATGATGCAATGCAATTGCGTACCTTTTGCAGAGGTCGTATAGGTCCTGAGAAATGAACTGTGGCCCATTATCGGTGACGATTGTACTTGGGACGCCGAATCTGGCGAGGATGTTCTTCATGATGAACTTGCAGACTGTTGACGCCTTGATTTCCGCGTAAGCTTCGGCTTCGGCCCATTTGGTGAAGTATTCCGTCGCAGAAAGGATGAACGATTTCTGCTTGGTGAGGGAATTGGGATCACCTAGGGGGACCAATGATGTCGAATGCCCACATGGAGAAAGGCCACGGGGAGGATATTGGATGAAGTGAGGAAGATGGTGAATGGATTTTATCGGCGTGAAGTTGACACTTGACACACCTACGGACATAGACAGCACAATCCTCTTCCATAGTGGGCCAATAAAAGCCTTGGCGAATGATCTTCTTGGCGAGCATCTGACTATTCACGTGGCCACCGCACACACCCGAGTGCATCTCCTCTACACATTTCCAAACCTCATCGTCACCAAAATATCTTAACAGAATACCAGTAAGGCTCCTCCTATAGAATAGACCTCCAACCAATGTATATTTCTGAGCCACCCTTCTTATGGCTTTCTTGTCCTCTGTGGTGGACCCTTCAGGATAAGACTGATCTTGGCAGTATTTGACGATTTCATAGAACCATGGTTTCTCTTCATCAGCCAGTTCTTCTTCGGCCTCTGCCAACATGATTTCCCTCTTCTCAAGGATATCTTCCTGCAGGATCTTCCTTGCTATCCTGTCTTTGATGTTTACGTAGGAAGCATCATCGATTGCAGGGGCGTGAAGTTTGTAGATGGAAATGGACTCAAACCATCTTCCTAGAGGGAACCTTATGGATGATGCCAATGAGGCGAGGGCATCGGCAAGAATATTCTGATGACGAGGGACATGAACAAAGATCAGTTTGGTGAACAGTTTGGCAAAGGCAGGAGTGAGTTCTTGGTATGGCTTGAGTTTGAGATCGCGAGTGCGATATTTAGTGAGCACCTGGCGAAGGATGAGTTGACTATCACCTACGACTCGCAACTGAGTGATACGAAAAGAATGAGCGAGTTCTAGGCCAGCTAGAAGAGCTTCATATTCGGCTATATTATTGGTAACTGGAAATTTGAGCTGGTATGCCAATGGGAATGTGAGGCCTTCAGGCGACAGGAGGGCGACGCCGATTCCTCTCCCTTGAGAATTCAGAGCTCCATCAAAATATAGTGTCCACATTGGCTCATCTGATTGGTTGACGGACATTAGTTCCTCATCTGGAAACTCGGATTGGACGGGATCGAACTTGGGAAGAGGATGGTGAGCGAGATGCTCGGCTATGGCATAGCCTTTAATCACCTTTTGCTGGATGTAGGTGATGTCGAACTGAGAGAGAAAACTTTGCCAACGTGCTAGCCTATCCGTAAGGACGGCTTTCTCCAGAAGGAATTTGATAGGATTCATTCGAGCAATCAAGTGGACTTCATGAGCCAAGAAGTAGTGCTTCAATTTTTGCACTACCCAAACGAGGGCAGCACAGGTTTTCTCCATGACGGTGTACTTCTGCTCACAGGGATTGAGAAGTTTGGACAAGTAATAGGTTGTCCGTTCCTTGCCTTCTTCATCAGCTTGTGCGAGGACGACTCCCACGGAGTCATCCAAGACTGAGACGTAAAGGATCAGAGGTTTTTCTGTTTTGGGTGGAATGAGAACGGGTGGACTAGCCAGATATTCTTTCAACCCTTCAAAAGCTTTCTGACATTTAGAATTCCAGTGGAATTCTACTCCTGGTTTAGTCAACTCGTAGAGAGGTCTACACCTCTGTGAATGTTGGGACACAAACCGACGAATAAACTGCAACCTCCCGATTAAACCTCGGACTTCCCTCAAATTCTTGGGAGGTGGCATATCCCTGATGGCCTTAGCTTTGTCGGGATCTATCTCGATCCCTCTTTTGCTCACAATGAACCCCAGCAATTTACCTGACGACACACCAAATACACACTTCTTCGGGTTCATTTTCAATTGGAACTCCCTTGACCTCTGCAAGACCTTAGCTAAAACTTCTGGATGTTCCATCCTGGTCCTTGATTTCACCAACAAGTCATCCACATACACTTCCAGGTATATGTGCATCATGTCATGAAATATGGCCATCATAGCTCTTTGGTAAGTAGCTCCAGCATTCTTTAACCCAAACGGCATGACCACGTAACAATATGTTCCCCAAGGGGTAGTGAATGACGTCTTTTCCTGATCTTCTTCTGTCAAACGAATTTGGTTGTATCCTGAAAATCCATCCATGAATGAGAGGGTTTCATATCCTGCCGTGTTATCGATCAACACATCAATGTGAGGCAAGGGAAAATCGTCCTTTGGACACGCACGATTAAGGTCCCGGAAGTCGATGCAAATCCTGACTTTCCCATCTTTCTTCATGACCGGGACAATGTTTGCCACCCATTGAGGATAAAGGACGACTCTAATGAACCTGGATTTGTGGAGCTTATCGACCTCTTCTTTCATTTTCAAAGCCATCTGAGGGTGGAAACGCCTTAACCTTTGTTTTACCGAGACGGACCCTAGTTTTAGGGTTAAACGGTGTTCGACCAAGGTTGAATCTAGACCTGGCATATCCTCGTAGCTCCATGCAAACGTGTCCTTATATTCTTTGAGAACCTCAATTAATGCCTCTTCTTCGGAGGGTGGTAGGTTGTCACTTATGAGGATGATCCTAGGGTCTTCCTCAGTTCCCAAGTTGACTTCTTTGGTGGATTCTTCTACGGCGGTTGACGGCTCGTCGAATCTCCTCATTCCACTTGCGTATGCGCCTACCGCATCCTCATATTCTTCACCCTCATCTTCAGTGGGGCATTCTTCATCCGTGATCTCGTAGACTCCATATCCTTCATCAAATACACAGTCGCCCTCACATTCTATTTCCGGTAGCTGGATGAGATTTTCTAACAACTGGGGGATGGTAAGAAGGGCCTGACACCTGGCGGCCAAATCTAGAAGGAATCGACGAGGGATCTGCCTACCCTTGGATTTCTTCCTAGGTACTACCCTTGGCCTATCATTCCTAGATTGACTGACAATATTTACAGAAGAAGAGGAAGACGAAGAGGATGGTGTAGAATGTACAGGAGAAGACCCCTCAGAGGAGGGATAGAAAAGGTCGCTCATCGGACCTTGGATGGGTGGTCCGCAGGGCGGTACGCACCCGTGGGAGATGTAGGAGGTTTCCTCAACGAAGATGTGTTGTTGGGGAGTTTGAAAATTGACGTTTTTTTTTTCGTTTTCATTTTTAATGACAAAGCAGTGAAAAGAGATTGGAGGAGTGAGAAAAGTGGTTATGGCTAGAGGATTGTGAGGCTCATAGAGCAGATCATGGTTGAAGACCTGGCGCGGGTTGAAAAGCCCGCGTAGGTATGTAAGCAAAGAAGGGGACCTGGGAAGATCATCAGACAACTGTCTGGCCCAGGAAGAAAATATCAGCAAAGGCTGAGACGAGTGGATGGAGAAGATGGCGGCTAATGAGCCGTCGATGGCAATGTTGAGGACGGATGAAGATCCGTCGATGACAGGGTCCTTCTGGCGAGGACGAGGATAGTTTGGAACCTTGGCAAGAGTGGTAATATTCTCTGGTGTTCCGGAGATCAATGGTGGTCCTTCAAGCTGCGGAGACGAGAACATCCTTTCCAATGCAACGGAAATGTCCCGTATGTCGAACCATTTGTTCCACTCGCATTTTGGATCTTTGATCTTGCCTCTTTTGGTGATCCTCGGACATTTTTCAGCCAAATATACAGCATGTGATCCCCCATATGCTTCTCGTGGGTGATCTCCCATCTGAACAACGGGCCCTCTGTTGAAGTGGTTTGATAGAGTCCATGTGAGGGGCTCCCAATCCACCTTGAACGATCCTTTGAAGCCTAGGCCAAACCTGCGGTTCGGCCTAATTTCCTTTAGCGGTTTGAGCCTACCCTGTAACTGTGCGCCCAGACCTTTACCCTGTTGGTAGCCGATGTTCCTCATAATCTCCCACCCTTTGGAGTGAAAAGGGAGATATGATGTTGCGGTTGTCCTGACCGGCTCCTTTGGTGCTAGTGGAACGTGATATGAATCACGTACGTGCAGTAGTGACAATATGGGTCGATGAGACGGCCAAACAGAGGGCAGAGAGGTGTTGATAGCATCCACTGTGTGAAGGACAGGTGTACTGACCACTTTAGTAATTCTCCCATTGTAAGGAAACTTCATGCACTGATGGTTGGTGGAAGGCACAACGTCCATGGCTTCGATGTAAGGGCGACCCAGTATAGCCTTGAATATGGGGTCCATGTCGAGGACATGGAATTCTGTGAGAATTGACATGGGGCCTAGTTCTGCCTTCAGAATAATCATCCCCTGCGGCGGCCTTTTGCTATTGTCATAAGCCGTGACCGTGATCGAGGAAGGTCTTATTTGTTCCTCGTTGACCCCACACAACTGAAGGGTGTTCATGGAGATCACATTTATGGACGCACCCGTGTCCACAAGACACGAGTTTATGGATACCCCATTAATTTTTATTGAAATGCACAGTGCATATTTTCGAGCCTCCTTGGGAGCGAGCTCGTAGTTGTGGAACATGATGGCCGGTTGTGTGTCCGTTGGGGTCAGGACGGTAGAGATCTTTTCTACAGGGAGGTCCTCATTCACCATGACCCTTTGAAGGTACTCCATTAAGGCTGCCTGGTGGGATGTGGATCTTTGAAGAAGCTCCAGGATGGAGATCCGAGCAGGCGTCTTGTCCAAATGTTTTAATAGATCATACTGCGTTCCAGGGATAGCTCTTTCTGGTTATTCTCCATCATCCTTCTCTGGCTGAGATTGCTCAAGATTCTGACTGTTGTGGGGGAAAACCCTGTGGAAAATCCTTCCACTCCGGAGCACCATTGCCTGCGGCTTTTGTACCTCTGTGGGGGTAGCAGTGGGTTTTAACAGAGGTTTGAGGGGTAGTGGTGGAGGAATGGTCGATGAAGCAGGGGTGATGACGGGAGCAGGGATTCTGATGAGGGGTTTGTTAGGTGGAGGCATGGTGGAGGTAGAGGGGATATCGCGCGGATTATGAAGGATAAGGGGTCTGGAAGGTGGAGGTGGAGACGAAGTAGAAGTGGGTAGGGCTTGAAGCGAGCAATGATTTTGAGGTGGGTGATGGTTAATGAGTGGTTTTGAAAGCATTAGTGGTGATACGGTGGAGAAAGACGGGGTTATGTATGGTTGATAGATGATAAGGGGTTTAGAAGGCGTAGGGGTAAATGTGGTAGAGGTGGATGGTAAAGTGGGGGAGTGGGAGAAGATGAGAGGGTGTGAAGGCGTAGTGGAGAGTGTCGGTTGATAGGGGATCGGGGTACGGATGAGAGGGTGTAATGGTAGTGGAAATGGTGAAGGTGATACTGACGCGGGTTGATGAGAGAGAGGTGCTACCCGGGCAAGACAAGGGTGTTGCGTGATGATAGGATTGGCGGTAGAAAGAATGGAGGTACTTTCCGGGTGCCACACCTACTCTCTCCCGACTTCCGGGAAGGAGGAGATGGGGTTAACCTGATGATTGGGCTGTTGGTGCTCGGTAATGGATTCTGGATTATGCCCATGTTGGGATGTTGTTGTGGGGCCTGCTGAGGCTGTTGTTGTTGTTGTGGTTGCTGCTGCTGCTGCTGTTGTAACTGCTGCTGTGGCCTATGAGGAGGTCTCCTAGCCTTGAGAGCCGCGACGTATCGTCTCATTTCATCCCAATCTATTTGATGTTCATCATTCATATTGTGGATGTAATCTTTGAAATGGAAGCAGTAATCTACTGTGTGTCCTGGCTGCCTGTGGTAGACGCAGTATTTGGAGGTATCAACATTCGGGGGCCACACGGGCCTTTCTCTGGGTAGGGCGAGTTGGTTTGATGCCATGAGGGCATTAAAAATGTCTGCTAAAGTTTCTGGCAATGGTGGATAGTAGGCTCTCTTGGGACCGACCGGCCTCCTTTGTTGCTGTTGGGGACCATAGTTCCCCGGGGGTGGAACTTGATTGTACTGAAGTGGTGGTTGTTGTTGCTGGGGTTGACGTAATGGAGGCATATTATCCTGGGGTGGATTATTTTGGGGTGGAGGACGAAGAGGGAAAGGACCTGGTTGGAGGGAAAGTCGGGGCATTTGTGGAGGCCTTGGGTTGACTGCATAGTTGGCATTGTTGACCGCACCCACTTGCTCATTTGTCACGACCCCTTCTGTGGCTCCGCCCGGGACACCAGCGCCTGTCTTTCTGACCACTTTGGGCTTCGGTGACTCAAACATGTTCATAATGGGGGAGTCTTTTAACTGGGTTTGAATGTACCGGGCCCTTTCATAGAGTTCCTCCATTGTAGTAAGTTTATTCATGGCCAGGACGTATCTGAACTGTGGGGTTGCATTAGACACAAGCATCTTCACTTGTTCGGGCTCGGAGAGGGTATCCCTTATTCTTTCCGCCAGAGACCTCCATCTATCAGCATAGCAGACAAAGTCCTCGTCGGGTTTCATCTTTTTGGCCACTAGGTCGGTAATGGAGAGTGAGGGACCGACCCTATCCCTATATTTCTGCAAGAACATTCTCTGGACTATTTCAAAATTCTCGGCCTCGCGGGGCTCCAAAGAATAGAACCACTCTAGCGCGGGACCATCCAATGATCTCCGAAAGAGGTATGCCAGGGACCTCTGATCGTTTTGCCAATAGGAGGATTCATACATGAAATCCTTGAGGTGAATGAAGGGGTTGTCGGTACCATTGTATCTGCGGTACGTGGGCATTTCGGAGGGAGGAAGATGAATGACGGGAAGGATTGGCAAAGCAACCTCCGGGGTGGCTTTCACGTCCACCATTCTTCTCTGATTTTGAAACTGCTCATCCATGCGATTGAACCTATTGAGGAGCGATTGGGCGAGCTCCTCTGGAGGTGAAGGTGGTACTTGCCACTGAGGGAGAAACTGTCTCCCGGAGACTTGAGGGGGGAACCCCGAATGAGAGGGAGCTGTCGGACCGCCGACAGTTGGCCCCGGCTGAAGTGGTATGTGGGGAACAACGGGAGCTTGAGATTGTGACGGGAACTGGAATGAGGGTGGTTGTTGGCTCGCTTGTCCTTGAAGCGAGGGAGACTGGATGGCTTGCGCCAATGAAGGAGATGGAATGGCCTGCACGGACTCTTGGAGAGGTGCAATGGCCGGAGTTGATTCCTGGGGCGTGGGGGAAACAGATTTCCCCTTCAGAATGGCCTGGAAGACCCGGAGCTATTCAGAGGTAAGCTCCGTGTTGGCGAGGATGCCCAGTAAGGAAGAGATATCCTGTGGTGGGGACGTGTCCCCGGCAATAACCTGCACCTCATGCGAGGGCTCATGAGAAGGACCCGAGTCCATAGCATAGACTCGCGAGTCGGCTGACAAACCACGACTAGGGTGGTTCTCCTCAAAAGACTCGTGAGCCATGCTCACAGTTTTCCCAGAACGCAAAAACATACACTAGCAAGCAGGTAGCAGAGATTATCAAACAAGTGGATGCCTTTACGCCTTTTTTGTGTTTTGATTTTGATGATTTTTTTGTGTTTTTAGCGAGATCCGAAGTTCACACAAAATAGGGACCCTAGTTTATTTTTGTTTCACCACCGTGTCAGCTAGGGTCTCTCGTCTCACCACGAATGGGATGACTAACTCCGGGGAACTTCAATGGTACAACCAGCCCAGTGAACGAAGAGGAGATTCTTCGATGTCGGGGACTTACAGAGGTCCCAGTGGAGGAGATTCTAGTCCGTTGAGAGGAATTCTCAAACGGAGAGTCCTTCCTTCACCGGGAAAGGGTGATCCTTAGAAAAAATGAAAAAAAGGATATAAAAGAGGGATGGATGTATGCAATGGAATGCTGATAGAGATATAGAGTAAGAAAATAACAGAAATAACAAACATATAACAAACACCCAACCAATCACAACTGACAGTGCTACCGTGAGCACAACGGGGGCGCGCGAGGGCGCCAAGGTGGAGAGGCACGGACGGTGCCGAACTTGCAAGGGTAGCCAAAAGGAAGCAGTAGAGGTCCCACCGTGATCGCCAATCTGTGAGTGACGTCACGCGGTTCGGGGAGCGGAGAAGACGCGGAGCGCGCGGGCTCCTCTTTTGTTTGCTGCAACACAGAAATAAGAGAAAAGAGAAGGGGCCACCACGGGAGATTGCTCCGGCGGGGCGAGCGGGACAAGTGTAATATAGCAAGATGGGGGTTAAACGGCCATAGCGGGAAGTGACTCGCCGCGGCCTCGGGGGGACGGGAATGGTGCAGAAATTAAATAGTAAGAATTGAAACGGACATTGGGGAAGTGACTCGTCGCGGCCTCGAGAATATGAATAGATAAGAATATAACATATAAGAACGGGAATTTAAACAGCCATTGGGGAAGTGACTCGCCGCGGCCTCGAGAATATGAGCAGAATATAACAGAATATAAAGAGAATATAAGAACGGAAATTTAAACGGCCATTGGGGAAGTGACTAGCCGCGGCCTCGAGAATACGAATAAATAAGAATATAACATATAAGAACGGGAATTTAAACGGCCATTGGGGAAGTGACTCGCCGCGGCCTCGAGAATATGAGCAGAATATAACAGAATATAAAGAGAATATAAGAACGGAAATTTAAACGGCCATTGGGGAAGTGACTCGCCGCGGCCTCGAGAACAAGATGTGATCGCCAGGGGCCAAAAGACCCCAAAATAAAGAAAGTGATCGCGCCTACCTCAAGAGCGGGAGATGTCGGGTTGCTTCTTCCTCCCCCTTCGGCCGGCCGACGGAGAGGGCTTTCCTTGGTTACCCTTGTAAAACAGTAGACAATAAACGAACGGAATTAGAAAATGGTAGTGTAGTAACAATTCCTTGCAATAAAAGTAACGAGATCGTGACCTGACACACACCTGGTTGGTGTGGTTTTAAACCCCTCTCGGACTCGAGTAGGAGGAAAATGCGATGATGAATGCAAGAAGTATGCAAGAGACGGCGCCCTTATGTAGGGAGATAGAGGATGCAGTATGATGAATGTAAAGAACTATGGAGAAAAAGGGGAAGAAAAAGCTTATTGGATGAGCCAAGGGTGAGATCCGGTGGAGCTCCGGCAGCGTAGGGACGACGTGGAAGTGCGGTGGATGAAGGTAGCCTTCCTCTCTCGAGCCTGGACACCCGAGAAGCCGGCAGAACCTCCACCTACAAAAGACCCCACGGGTTAGAAATGACTCCGCAGCCTCTGGGCTCCGGCAGCCTATCGGATCTCTTAGAAGCTCCTCCAGAACTGAGGGGGTGGGCCTCTATTTATAGAGCTCCGGAGGGTGGAGGCGTCCAGGACCCTAGACACCTCCATCAGGGTAAAAAAGATATTTTATTCTATTTTTATTTATTTTTTCAGAATAATTTTGTGGAGGCGTCCAGGGCCCCGGATGCCTCCAACAGGTCCACCGAACCCCACCGACGGCCGCACGCGGTTTGGCACAACGTGTGGTTTTGTGAGCGGCGCCTCGTGATTCAGAAATAGGCGCGTCCAGCTGGCTGGACGTGTCCATAATTTGGCTTTTTTCACACACGACAAACCGTCGTTCGGTGGGCGGCGCCCGTGAGGGAGTTGATGGAGGCGTCCAGGGGCCTGGACGCCTCCATTAATATATTATTTTTTATTTTTTTGTTTTGTTTTTATGCCAAAGCTGGCATTTTATATTTTTTATACTTGTTTTTATGGAGGCGTCCAGGGGCCTGGACGCCTCCATTAATATATAATTTTTTATTTGGTTTTGGGCTGTGAAAAAATAAATTAAAAGAATGGGGGCGTTCATGGGCCTAGACGCCCCCATAAAGACCCACCCGGGTCCTCAGTTCAGGCGTTGGCGGCCGCCCGGCAGACACCCTTCCTGGTTTCGGAACCTCTGATGCGTCCGACTGGTGTTGATGCCGTCCGAATGCCGTGACGAGACGATTCTGGATGCCGAAAAAGGTAGAAGAAGACCCAAGAAAAGGAAGCACTTAAGAGATTCGAAATGCGTAAGCCGTCGCGGGGCGTCGTATAGTAATATGAGACTTTCTCAGGAGACGTCAGGAATGGCATGTCTACATATATAGGCTAAGTCTGTCGGTCTTGTGACTTATGCATTCTTCAAGTCTATACGCTGGAAGACGAAGTCTATACAGCGTCTCACGTTGCAGCCAGCAAGTCTGTACAGTGAGCGTTTCATTGGTGAAGTCTGTACACTCACCAGTTGAACTTCATAAGTCCATACATTGGACTGTGCACTTGTGCATCACATTAATGTCTATACATTGTGCATCGTCTCAATTTGCGTCTCATGCCAAGTCTGTACATCACTGTAGCTGCATCGTCTTGGTCATCGTCTCACTCGAGTAAGTCTGTACATCGTTGGCCAAGTCTGAACAGTGCATCCTGCGTCTTATTTAGCGTCTCTATTTGTGTTTTACTGTTGAAGTCTGTACATCGTTTCACTGTTAAAGTCTATACAGACTTCAGCGTCTCATGCAGCGTCTCTGTTGAAGTCAAAGTATGTACAGCCCTTTCGCTTGGCAAGTCTATACATCGTGTTTGGACTAAGTCTGTACAACCATTTACATAGTGAAGTCTACACATTCGTTTGCATTGCATGAAGTCCATACAGTGGGTAAAGTCTGTACACTGTCCATGTTTCATACAGCGTCAACTCAGTGTTTCATGTAGCGTCAACTCTGCAAGTGTGTACATTACTTGGCTAAGTCTGTACACTGCAGCTCACATCTCTGTGAAGTTTATACATTGCTGATCGAGCGTAAGTCCATACATTCCAACCTTTTCCTACGTTCGCTGCTTTAGCTTCACTCCAAGTCTATACATTGGACTGCCAGTCTTTACCTACGTTCAGAGCCTCAAGTCTATACAGTGGTAAAGTCTGCACATTGTGCTTTGAAGCTCAAAGTCTGTACATTGGCTTCACATCTTCAAGTCTATACACTGGCTTATTCTTCAAGTATATACAGCATGTCTTCACGTTCTAAGTCTATACATCGTTCCTCAAAGGCTAAGTGTATACATTGTCCATATTGCATTACATGCTTTATATCAAAGTCTGTACAGCATGCCTTGTTGTTCACAGCCTTCAAAGTCACATTGTATTGCGTCAATGCAGTGCATTGGCATGTAGTGAAGCGTCAACGCATTGCATTGTGCATGCCCTGGCAAAGTCTATACATCGCTTGTTTTCATTTGAGTCTCACTGAAGTCTACACATTGGGGCAAAGTCTGTACACTGCATTCGCCTTCACAAGTATATACATCGCTTTAGCTTCGCAGAGTCTATACAAAGTGTCGACACCAAATTGATGAGTTTCTGTCTGACTGTCTGACAGGTGCCTCTGCTCGTGAAGCATAAGGAGGGCACGTGATCCGAGGGGTGATCAGATGGTGACACGTGGAAGCACCCCATTACCGGATGCTGCCATGTGGATGAAGCTGCCTCGGATCTGGCAAATTCCTTGGGCGGGAAAACGTGGAAGCCACGCGCCCAGGGGCTGCTGCTGCTGCTGCTGCTATATATACGAGCCTTCTTCCACAGAAGAAGACTGATCGAGTTGGCAAGAGGTGAAGTCCATACAGAGAGCCACGATCCAGACAGAGAGTGAAAGAAGAAGAGAAAGAGAGAAGAGAAGAGAAAGAGAAGAAGAGCAGAAGATAAAGAAGAGAAAGAGAGAGATAGAGAGCTCGAGTTGAGAAAGAGAGAGAGGTTGAGGTTGTCTGGCTTTTGGATCAAATCCAAACAAGAAGTGCTCATCGAGAGCTATATTTTGTGCTTTATTGTTTCAGCTTTCCGTTGCTGTCTTGTTCTATCTTTCATTTTCATTTATACATTTCTTCAAGCTGTTTGTCAGCGGAGCAAGCTGTGAGGCTAAGCATTTACAGTGGTGGATTCTGTGTTGCTCAGCGAGCGAGGAGGATTCCTCGGACGGCAAGCTGTGTTGCCCAGCTGATGTATGGCAAGCTGTAATGCCCAGCTGTTCAAGCTGTGAGTCAGCAGGAAGCCACACTCGGGTTGAGTGTGGGGTGGATGTAGGTCTGCTGGACCGAACCACCTAAAAATCTCTGAGCAGTGGTTTGATTTCTTCATCTGTTTTATTGCTTCCGCTAGATGCTTGCTTAGGGGCGCTTTGGTTTGATGTTCTATAAGTATTCATCTATTTGCTACGCACACTATATGTTTGACTGTGGTTTGATTTCTTTTATCTGAATTCGCTAGATGAATGCTAGGAGCGCCTCAATTGGTTTTTTCCGTCTGAATGCTTTAAGGCACAAGCTCCTTTGATTTGATACAGTCTACAGTTTAGACTTGCTTAGGTTCGTTCTATATATATCTGCAATTGTTTTTAATTCCGCATCTCTGATTGCTTAAGATTTAGTTTGAGCGAAATTTTTAAAGGACATATTCATTCACCCCCCCCTCTGAATACTTGCACCGAACCCAACACTTGGTATCAGAGCGGGTCTCTGATCTATCAGATCTAACAATCTGCAGAGGATCATGCTAGTCCTTGGTGCATCTCAGAGTGGGTCTCTTGAAATCGTGTTTTGCTTCATTGACTTGTGCTTTATTTTGATTATCTGGTTTCAGTGCATTTCGTGTCATTTGTTTTACTTCGCTAAATCTGTCTGCCACTTGTTCAAATGGGTCGTCCTCCGGTTTATGATGGTTCTAACTTTGAAAGTTGGCTAGGAGGCCTAGCTGTGTACATAGACTCAATTGGTCCACATTTGTGGAGTCTTATATCTAAAGGCCCACACCGTTTACCTAAAGATCAGACCAATTGGTCTAGTGAGGACAGCTCTAAGAATCACGATAATACCATAGTTCTTAATATCTTGAGAGCTGTAGTTAATACTGATATGTATCCTTTTGTTCTCAGGTGCAATTCTGGAAAAGAGATATATGACAAAGTTATCTCTGCGCATAATCAGCAGAATGATAACTGTTTGATTGCCAACCAGGAAAATGAAGATTCTTCATCCGAGGTAAGCTCTGAATCTGGAGAACTTTCAATTGATGATCTATGGAATATAAATGAAGAGCTTACTGAAAGATGTGAAAAATTGAAATCCGAAAACAAAAAGTTGAAAAAGAAATGTGATAAAGCAAATTTGAAAGCCTCCTGTGAAAACTGTCTAAATTTGAAACAATCTTATGATGCATGTACACTAGACGTTCAGAATCTTAAGAAACAAAATGATTCTCTAGAAATTGAAAAATAAACATGCTTAGACAAAATGTCAGAAATTGAGAATCAGCTGAATGATAAGAAAAATGAGCATCTAAAAAGCATGCAAGAACTTACTGAAGTCAATTCTGAATTGGACAAATTGAAACTTGAGAATAAAGAATTTCAAAAGAAAAATGAAAACCTTATGGCCAGAATAAATGAAATCAATGGGGAAGGTTCACATTCCTCTTCTGCTGAATCAAACTGCAATATGTGCTCAGCTCTAAGAGAACGTAATGAAGATCTTTATAGTGAGAATGAATGGCTGAGTAAACAAATTATCTCACTTTAAGAGGATCACAAAAACTTGGTGGCTGAGAAAATTAGAGTGGAGGAAAGAAAAGAGGAGCTAATTGAAATATTGGAGCAAATGTCTGGAAGAGAGAGATGTGCTAATAATAAAATTCAGGATAAAAATCTTGAGGAAGAAAATACTGAATTAAAAGCTAAAGTTGAAAAATTGAAATGGTTAAATACTGGCTTATCTGAAAGACTTCTCACCATAGAAAAAGGAAAAGGTGTCCATGATGAAGAATCACAAACTTTGATCAATCTGGAACAAGAAGTTGAGAAGTATAAAATTGCAAATAAAGTCTTAAGTGAATGTGTAAATTGCAGTGAACAGGAGATAGCCAGTTATGAGCTTCATATAGCTTCCTTGGAAATAAAATTCATGACCTGGAAAACTCAGCATCCAAGTTTGCAAAAATTGAAAGAAAAATAAAAATTGTGTGAAAAGTGAGGATAAGGATTTAAAGGGGGGAACAAATTGCACTTCTGATGTCAAGAACATCACTAAAAGCCAGCTATACAACACCTTTGTGCAAGGTTCAGATGTAGCTAGTACTTCAATGCAATCCCCAAAACTAAATGAAAATCTGAAATCATCTTCATCTGTATTTCAGTTCAAAGCCCAGAAAAATGAAAAGCAAACAAAAATTGTGAAAGGGGGCAATAAATTGAAAAAGAATGGTCAATTGAATAAAGTCAAAATTGTCCCTGCATGTGATGTGAATTCTGCTAGCAGTGTGGAGTCTGATAGACTGACACATGTCACTCACTATTCATCTACTCACTCACATGCATCAGAGAAGAAATTATCATGCTATTATTGTGGCAAGAAAGGGCATATCATGGATGATTGCAGAATACTGAAAGAAGATGAGCATGCTAGTAAAACATTGCATAGAAACCATGCCACTAAGAAATCTAATGCATCCTGTTATTATTGTGGTAGGCGTGGTCATTTCATGAATGAATGTTTCAAATTGAAAGAAGATAACAATGTGAATTCTAGATCTTTTGCACATGCTCATGACCCACATAGACACAGATCTACTTTAGGCCAGCATACTATCTGTTTCACTTGCAACAAGCCTGGGCATAAGGCAAATGATTGCTGGTCAGGAAATCATTGGGGTAAAAATGAATCAAGAAGCAAGCATTTTAAATGCTTCGAATGTGGTAAGTATGGGCATGCAGTCAATAACTGCTGGCATGTTCAGGGAAATAGATTGACTTCTAAATCTGTGAAATTCCCTGCTTTCTATGATTCTGATAGAAATAACTTGAGTGATAAAAGGAAAAACTTTGTATGTTTTGAATGTGGAAAACCTGGCCACCGAGCTTCTGAATGCTGGTGGGCAGGTAATGGTAAGTCAAAATTTCATGCATATAACAGAACACTTCATGCTCATAATCATAGGTCTCATGCTGCTGTTGACATGCACCATAGGACCAGAAAATCTGTTATATCATGTAGATATTGTGGAAAGATTGGTCATTTCATGAATAACTGTCACCTAATGGAATTTGATGATCACATTGCTAAAAGACTGTTTAGAACACCTGTTAGGGCTAATGCAGGACCCAAGGCTGCTTGGGTCCCTGCAGGATCAAATTGATTGACATGCTGCAGGTGTGCCTTGGTGGGAGAAATAAAAGGGGTTAACCAAGGCACTCAACAAGAAAACCCCAGGATACTCCATTTCAGGTCAGTTCTGAACTTTGCTTTAAAACTCATCATCTGAATTTGTGAGTATGAAAAAATGTGAACTTCATGTTGATATGCTTGCCTGAATTTTGATGATCTCTTCATGTCTAGCTGATCAGTCTGCATTCCAGACTCAGCTATTGAATTCAATTCTGCATATCTGATGCTCTTCTCTTGCTATATGTTGAACTGAATTTGAATGCTTCTTTAGTGTATTCAGTTGATGCACTATATAGACTTTGTGTCAATGCATGTGTTTTGTGTTAATGCATTGCATGCTTGTTGTTAAATGCATAACTTGATGATTGTGAATGATTCACTTAGTGTACACAGTCAATGCATGTGTCTTATGTCTGCATACATCATTTGCATGACTGTCAATGATGCTGTTCAATGCATGTAGGACTGCTTTATGTTGCATTGTCTTGCATAACCTTGGTATATCAAATGGTATGTTACTAAAAGGCAGGGAAATCTGCCCGGAGGTTCTTACCATGTGTGAGATGGTCTTTGAGACCAGGCTCTCCGCCTAGTACCATGGGTCTAGTCTGCATGTAGAACAGTGTGTTGCATAGCATAATCCTTGCATCATGGTGTCAGGGGGAGCTGTGAGTTTAGTTAAATTCTTAAATCCTATTTACTCCTCATTGTCCCCATTCAATTGATTCATATCTTTTGACATCAGATGCCATTGGACCATATTGCCAATTGCAATCTTTTCCCTATCATTTTCACTAACAACAGTTATGTATCTGGTTTAGTACATTGAGTTGTGATTAATTCAATTGTTCTTCTATAAGAATCACTCTTACAAATTGAAAAGAACTAAATGTTTAACCTTTATAAATTGGAGAGTTAAGTGTCTGCACTTCAGAATTTGAGATAAAAGAAAACTTTTATAGCTCTTAATCTTTGTCTCATGGCTAAAATAGAAAAAGTTTTTTGTAATGCCTAAATGTGTTGAACTGGAAATGTCTAGAACAGGTGAATAAGAGTATGTAATGATTTTTTTAAACAATCATTCTAAAAGAAATAAGGGCAGCAGTAAATAAGATCACAAATGTAAAGAACTGAACATTGTGATAGAGCAATGGCTGATTACACTGAGAAACTGTGAACTCCTCCAAAGAAGCAGGAAAATTCACATGTCATGAAGTGCTTCAAGCTAACTCTGTTCATAGGGTCAAATCTATAGGGGGAGTCCTCACCAAGTAACTGAGGGTACTGACCTCTAATCAAGGTGTATCCTTAATGTCAAAAGTGAAGACTATTCCTTGTAGGTCTTGATCTGAAGTAGATCTTGTAGTTTATGCCTAGTAACTGGGGGTACCTGCCTCTGATCAAGGTGTACACCTAATGTCAACAGCATAAATGCCACAGGTCTACTCACTTAGTTCAGGTTCAGAAAAATTGAAAAATGAAATTCAAACTGCTGTAACCCTTTGAAAATCAAAAGTCAATGAGTGAAAATTATTTTTCTCAATACATATTCAAGTTACCTTTCTTGAAATTCCATGTTTAATCACAAAAGGGTATTATTTCTGACTTATCTATTAATACCATGTGCCTTAGATTCATTGCTATAAATGGAGTCTAAAACTCTTTTTCAGGGGTCAGGTGTTTTACTCTAGATTTATCACTGTTAAACCTGATTTTTTGTCAAAATTGTATGTTGCTGATTCTTATACTTTGATAGTTGTTTATAATCACGCTCTTTTCTGAACCTATGCTTATGCTGTTGTCAAGTGACCCTCCTACCTTATCTACCTTTGAATTATCTATCCATATTCCTTCTCAAAGGGGGAGCAATTATTTAGGGGGAGAACCAGTTCAGGGGGAGTCATATCTTCAGAGGGAGTTTACTGCTCTAGAGGAATTTGCATGCATAATGCACTTTCCACTCTTGTTTATACTGTTTTTTCTCTTTTTGATTATGTCAAAGGGGGAGAAAATTTTGTGTGTGACTCACTGTCACAGTGTGTTGCCATCATCAAAAAGGGGGAGAATGTTGTGCCCCTTAGGCACAAGCATGTGCTATGTTGATTTGATGATAGCAATGCTGTCTTGTTTTGATGATTGTAACATAGTGAGTGCATTATGATATTATGTGTTCTTTATGATGCTGGCATGTTGATTTGAATGCTTGAGTGTGTTATATCTGATTTAGTCTGTGGAGATTGCATGAGTGTGCCAAGTTTGATATCTTTGATGGGTAGACTCCCTCAGACTGTCCATCTTATTTAGTGTCTCATGCAGCGTCAACGCTGTGAGTGTGTCTCAAGTCTGCAGCGTCAACGCTGTGAGTGTGTACACAACATTCTCAAGTCTGCAGCGTCAACTCTATAAGTCTATACATTGCATTGATGTGTTTCTGTGCACATTGCATTTTTCTGTGTGCATTAGTGCATTCATCACTTCTATCAGCATAGTCTGGACTGAAGTGGGTCGACACCCCTTCTTGATGGGTCGACCCCCCGAGAGAGCATGTCTATACACTGTGTCCAGAACATCTTCAACTCTGTACATTGCATTCATTCATGCTTTGGAGTCTGCACATTCATGTGCACAGTTCATGGACCAAGTCTAGACATTATTGCATTGCTTTCACTGCATTGCATTGGCTAAAGTGTGTACAGAGCTGCTTGCATCGTTCATAACGTCCATGCATTCACTAAAGCTTGCTTAGCTGAAGTGTGTACATTGCACTGCATGACTTGAAGTCTGTACATCGCATGTGTGCTTCATGCTAAGTCTATACAGGCTAAGTCTATCGGTCTTGTGACTTATGCATTCATCAAGTCTATACGCTGGAAGACGAAGTCTATACAGCGTCTCACGTTGTAGCCAGCAAGTCTGTACAGTGAGCGTTTCATTGGTGAAGTCTGTACACTCACCAGTTGAACTTCATAAGTCCATACATTGGACTGTGCACTTGTGCATCACATTAATGTCTATACATTGTGCATCGTCTCAATTTGCGTCTCATGCCAAGTCTGTATATCACTGTAGCTGCATCGTCTTGGTCATCGTCTCACTCGAGTAAGTCTGTACATCGTTGGCCAAGTCTGAACAGTGCATCCTACGTCTTATTTAGCGTCTCTATTTGTGTCTTACTGTTGAAGTCTGTACATCGTTTCACTGTTAAAGTCTATACAGACTTCAGCGTCTCATGCAGCGTCTCTGTTGAAGTCAAAGTATGTACAGCCCTTTCGCTTGGCAAGTCTATACATCGTGTTTGGACTAAGTCTGTACAGCCATTTACATAGTGAAGTCTACACATTCGTTTGCATTGCATGAAGTCCATACAGTGGGTAAAGTCTGTACACTGTCCATGTTTCATATAGCGTCAACTCAGTGTTTCATGTAGCGTCAACTCTGCAAGTGTGTACATTGCTTGGCTAAGTCTGTACACTGCAGCTCACATCTCTGTGAAGTTTATACATTGCTGATCGAGCGTAAGTCCATACATTCCAACCTTTTCCTACGTTCGCTGCTTTAGCTTCACTCCAAGTCTATACATTGGACTGCCAGTCTTTACCTACGTTCAGAGCCTCAAGTCTATACAGTGGTAAAGTCTGCACATTGTGCTTTGAAGCTCAAAGTCTGTACATTGGCTTCACATCTTCAAGTCTATACACTGGCTTATTCTTCAAGTATATACAGCATGTCTTCACGTTCTAAGTCTATACATCGTTCCTCAAAGGCTAAGTGTATACATTGTTCATATTGCATTACATGCTTTATATCAAAGTCTGTACAGCATGCCTTGTTGTTCATAGCCTTCAAAGTCACATTGTATTGCGTCAACGCAGTGCATTGGCATGTAGTGAAGCATCAACGCATTGCATTGTGCATGCCCTGGCAAAGTCTATACATCGCATGTCTTCATTTGAGTCTCATTGAAGTCTACACATTGGGGCAAAGTCTGTACACTGCATTCGCCTTCACAAGTATATACATCGCTTTAGCTTCGCAGAGTCTATACAAAGTGTCGACACCAAATTGATGAGTTTCTGTCTGACTGTCTGATAGGTGCCTCTGCTCGTGAAGCTTAAGGAGGGCACGTGATCTGAGGGGTGATCAGATGGTGACATGTGGAAGCACCCCATTACATGATGCTGCCATGTGGATGAAGCTGCCTCGGATCTGGCGAATTCCTTGGGCGGGAAAACGTGGAAGCCACGCGCCCAGGGGCTGCTGCTACTGCTGCTGCTGCTATATATACGAGCCTTCTTCCACAGAAGAAGACTGATCGAGTTGGCAAGAGGTGAAGTCCATACAGAGAGCCACGATCCAGACAGAGAGTGAAAGAAGAAGAGAAAAAGAGAAGAGAAGAGAAAGAGAAGAAGAGCAGAAGATAAAGAAGAGAAAGAGAGAGATAGAGAGCTCGAGTTGAGAAAGAGAGAGAGGTTGAGGTTGTCTGGCTTTTGGATCAAATCCAAACCAGAAGTGCTCATCGAGAGCTATATTTTGTGCTTTATTGTTTCAGCTTTCCGTTGCTGTCTTGTTCTATCTTTCATTTTCCTTTATACATTTCTTCAAGCTGCTTGTCAGCGGAGCAAGCTGTGAGGCTCAGCATTTGCAGTGGTGGATTCCATTGGACAACAAGCTGTGTTGCTCAGCGGGCGAGGAGGATTCCTCGGACGGCAAGCTGTGTTGCCCAGCTGATGTATGGCAAGCTGTAATGCCCAGCTGTTCAAGCTGTGAGTCAGCAGGAAGCCACACTCGGGTTGAGTGTGGGGTGGATGTAGGTCTGTTGGACCGAACCACCTAAAAACCTCTTAGCAGTGGTTTGATTTCTTCATCTGTTTTATTGCTTCCGCTAGATGCTTGCTTAGGGGTGCTTTGGTTTGATGTTCTATAAGTATTCATCTATTTGCTGCGCACACTATATGTTTGACTGTGGTTTGATTTCTTTTATCTGAATTCGCTAGATGAATGCTAAGAGCGCCTCAATTGGTTTTTTCCGTCTGAATGCTTTAAGGCACAAGCTCCTTTGATTTGATACAGTCTACAGTTTAGACTTGCTTAGGTTCGTTCTATATATATCTGCAATTGTTTTTAATTCCGCATCTCTGATTGCTTAAGATTTAGTTTGAGCGAAATTTTTAAAGGACATATTCATTCACCCCCCTCTGAATACTTGCACCGAACCCAACACTCTCCACTGGGTTCTGTAACTTGTACGAGCGAAAAATCTGCGTGGATCATAAAACACAACTCAGGACCCACAAAAGTGATCCGAAAGCTCTCCGATACAGATCCGAAAGACCCAGGGCATTGCAGCAATACTATCCCATTTCCATTCCGGTATCTCTAAAGGTTTCAGCTTCGTAGTAAGCTTGAGATGTTCAGCTTTGACTTGCTGGCAAACCAAACATTGGCTCATGAACTCAGCTACTTCCTTCTTCATATTCGACCACCAGAATGCCCTCTTGAGGTCTTGATACATCCATGTAGCACCAGGGTGAATGATATACCTGGATCGATGCACCTCCTCTAAGATCTTGCTCTTGATTACAATGTAGTCAGGTACATAAGTTCTTCCTCTAAATAGCAACATGCCATCACTGGCCAAAAGAAAATTCGGTCACTGATCTAACTTCTACTTAATTTCAACAATTAAGGGATCATCACTTTATAACTCTTTGATATCTTAAATCAACTAGGATTGGAGTCAAACATTAGCGATCAAGACTCGCTCTCCCTTCTTCACCACATTGAGGTACAAACTTGCCAGTTGCTCCAAAAAGCGCCATTCATTGAACATTAGGCTTGACAACAATGCCATCGACTTCTTACTAAGAGCATCTGCTACTGCATTACCCTTTCCTAGATGGTATTGTATAGAAAAATTGAAGTCGTTCAAATATTCCAGCCACCTTCTTTGCCTCATATTGAGTGTCTTTTGAGAGAATATATACTTTAAGCTCTTGTTATAACACCCGAAAAATTTTAAAGGTTAAAATAGGAACAATTGTCTATATTTTTTGAAGACAATTATAAATCTTGTATAAATAAAGACAACATCTTCTTATTAAAAGATAAAATAAAATAAGGTCATGGAGACCTATACGGGAAGATTAAGGGACAATTAGATATCAAAGTATCTCATTCCAATTCTAAATCAAGAGGAAATGTAAACTATCCATTAGTGAATGAAATGGAGGTATAAATAAATATTTAATAAAAAATAACTATATTCTCTTATCTATTTGTGACTTAAATTAAATAAAGCATCAAGAATATTTAAGGTAGAAATACAACTCGGGTATTCATCTTTAGAAGGAATCTCATGAAGGAATGGGAAACTAATATACATTCCATATATATATATATATATATATATATATATATATATATATATAAAGATTTTTCTAGGATCGAACCTGCCTCTGATACCCCAGATAACAAATTAACAAGGTAGATAAATAAATAAAATTATAAGTAATGGCATCCCTATATAAGTTAAAAGAGACCCTAGTATATATTATGACCGGCCACACCAAATAAATGAGTAAGATTAATATAACTTTATAGGAAAGTGGGCTTAGCATTCGAGGCCAACTCATGTACACTAAGGGACCCTCGAAACATAACTAATGTGCCTAGAGAAATATATATATATCTCTCTCTATATATATGTATCACTAAAACTACAATGGGCCTTATGTTGTGGTTTAAGGATATATATATATAGAATAGCCCACAAACCATCACAAATGGGCCTTAAAAATAAGCTCATGCGCAAGAAACTTAATAAACCAAATGGACCTCAACTCATTCACATTCAAAAGCTTTAACCTTTATATATACATATATATGGACCTACATATATAAACTATTATTAGATATAGGCCTCTTTAGACACTAAAGTCAATTCATAAAAGGTTCTCAACCCACACACACTAAAAAGGGCCTTAAACCCATACAAATGGGCCTCACATATACGTAAGCTTAAATGGGCCCAACTCCGATAATAAAAGGGAAGCTAAAGCATCTTTAAATCTAAAAAAAAACCCATATGAGTGGGTTTCACGTATGTAACTTTGCTTAAGGCTAATAGACCTTGTGTATAAACCCATGTACGTGAGAAACTCAAAAGCCAAAATGGGCCTTACGATGGGCTGTAGATGTATATATAAATACATAAACACCATGGTTTTCTAGCAAATACTAAAACTTTAACCCCTCACGTTCGACGCTTGCATGGGAAGGAAATTAGGGTTTTGAACCTAAAACGGGCAGGTGGCTGGTGAATTGGAAGGAGAGGAATAACATATGGCAAGGTTTAAACCCCTTGCCCTTGATAGCATTCGACCCCCCTTTGGGTTTCCCTCCTCTATAAAACAAACCCTTCGTGAACGGGCAAACGCTATTGTTGCTGTTGCTTCGAAGGGAACCTCTGCTGCCTCCCGCATCTGTGGACGTGAAGAAAAGCTTCTTCCCCTTCCTCCTCCTTTCTCCGTTGTGGTTCCTCCTGCTGCAGCTCCTTCTTCCTCTTGCTGCTGGTTGCGGTGACTGCTAGTGGCTACTACCGTTGTCTTCTTCCTCTGCTTCCCTACTTCTTGATCGTCGTCCCATCACCCCAAGAGGTAGGTTTTCTCATGATTAAGCCCAATACATAGTAAAAACTAGGATGCATGCATAAGTGGTGTTGGTAAATCTGATTATCAAAGTTTTTGTTACAGAAGTAAATGGCGACCATGGCACTGGGCGCCCATTAATGGGTGACCAGGGGATTGGGCACCCATTATTGAATGGGCGACTGGGACCCCAGCCATCCATTAATTGGCGACCCTGCGCCTGGCCACCATTTTTCCATCAATCAAGCATTTGACTTTTTCGTTCTGCCTGCATGGAAATTAGCTTGGGAGTGTGGACACCAATTAATGGGCGCCCACCCATAGAGTCACCTATTAGTGGATGATTGCTTAAACATGCGCCATTTCCTTCAGCTATTTCATTAATCAACCCATGTTTAAAAACTTGTATCTATGAAACCTGACTTTGATAATTCCGCATTAGCATGTTTATGGATTCCTGATAATTTTCTCTACATGATTATACTTTTGTTCCCTGAGATACTATTCATACAAAACCTGAGTTACTGTTCATGCCAAAAACCTGAGTGACAGTTCATGCAAATGTTAAAATCTTTGAACTATAAAATAAATGGCACATGAATGGGCGCCTCCCTGAGAGGGCGCCCATTTCAGGTTCACTTTATTAAAACTAGAAATTTATGGAATGAGCGCCCCTACAAAAGAGGGCACCGATTATTGTTAGATTTACAAAAAAATTTGGAAATCTCTAGAATGAGCGCCCCTGTACCAGGGTGCCCATTTACTAGAGCCCATTGAGATTTCTGAATGGGCGCCCCTCTGTAAGGGCGCCAATTCTTGAATTGATGGCCTTCTGCTTGGGCGCCAATTCCCTGTTTCACAATTTTTCATGCGACTTTCTGGCCCATACCGTGGGTCTTCTTGGCACTGCTATCTCAGTCCGTAGATACAGTCCATGGTTCACAGCATTTCTCACATACCCCTCAACTCTCGGTGATGTTTGAACCCTCCGCGGGATATTCCTTCCTTCGGACTGGTGATTTCATCATTGGGACCTCCGTAAGTGATGCGGGACGGACACGCGACCTGGGACTCTAGCTCGTGATCGTCCCTATGCGAGGGAAATGCTGGACCGTGCACGGTTGAGAAACCGATAGTGAGTCTCGGGTATCGACTTTCCGTGTGTACTCGGATCAAGTCACGGGACGGGTCACTCACTCTCTATCGCAGCCGTGATAATAATTATGATCGAGCTAGAATAACCTATCACTCATGCAGCGGCATTCAAAAATATATGAGTAAAGCAAATGCGATAAGAGAGAGGGGGGCGAGTTTACCTCCACGCTCTGGGCGTGGGGAAGACGATCCCGGCCAAGTCAGTAACTCTCAGTACAGTAAATATTTAAATTACAACAGTGAATTTTGATGCCCACTTCACGCAGGGAGGTAACGGGCTACAAGTGGGCCTGGGAGGACCGATCTTGGGTTGACGGGCAACACTTGGATCCGCTCGTCGGTGCCGTCCAAAAGATGCTTGCTGCGGGTTGTGGGGCCCACGTGCGGCTCAACCCTCCGAATCTGGCGGGGTGGGTCCCGTTGTTAATGGGGCACCTGAAGGAGCGATCCCTGGAACGGCGGTGCGCTGGTTCGCCTTGCGGAAGGCGAGGCGACTACGACCGGCAAGTGTGGACTTGCTGTCCACGGATCTGCACTTCTATTTTTGGCCTGCGTGACTCGGCGAAACTCGCTGCTGCGATCACTCCCGACGTCGGATCGATGCGAAAGTGGTACCGTTGGAAAACTCTCTCAGAGATCTTCAACCAAGGACTGGGGCAGCAAATTTGAAGACTCTGTATTTTTCGTGGTGGATTTTACAAGGGACTGACTGATAGACTCAGAAAACTCAGGACAGATCTAAGTTTTCTTGATAACTTATGTTGACCATGACTCAAACCACAGATCTGGAACTTGGACTCTTCACAAATGTTGTAGAGGGGGAAACAAGGAAGACGGAGATAATTTGTATTTGACTTTTAGTGGAGGTTTCGATTTTTTTGAGGATTTTATACTGGCTGGGGGTCGGATCTGAACTGCATAGGACAACACAGATTTGGGAAAAGATAGCAATTTTTAAAAATAGTAAAAGGACTCCAGAAATTCTAAGAAAATTCGTGGATGATGGGGGTGGTGGACAGAACTCTCAATAAAATTGGTGACCCAAGAAAATAAGGGGAAGGGGGTCGAAATATGGAAACACAGGGTTGCTGTGACAGGATCTGAACAGTAGACAGAACTAGAAGGCGGAGAAACACGAAAAATGGAAAAATAGAAAACGAAGGGTAAATGACTGGATTTTTTTTGTGAGGCTGGGGTGGACGTGGATGACTCACCCTCCAAGTTTGGACTCTATCTGAGATCCTGATGGAGAGCTAAAATTCAAGATTTGAGGCTCTATCTTGATGTAGATAGAACTCCAGCGATGATGGCGGCGGCGCGATGGTGGTGCGATGACGGCGGCGGCAGAAACAGAATTCAGAGGATAAGAGGGAGAGATAGAATGGGTCTCACACCCTAGAATGGCAGAATTCCATCTGCAAGGGGGGGAGGAGAGAGGAGGAGGGCACACCCTTCTTTGGCTCCAACCAAATTCATAATTTTTTCATTCATTCATCGTTAAACCTTACAAAACACTATACATGGGTTTATATAGAAGGGGATGAAGGGAGGGTTGGGATTTCGTGGGAGAGAGAGGAGGGGTAGTATTTTCTTCCCCTATGTGGTCAATTAGCCTAAAAAAAGAAAATATAAAATGTCATTTTAATTGGGGGGCACCCCCTTGACTTAAGGGGAGGCATCTTGGACATTTTTCACCCATTGTCCCCTTGACTTGTCCAAGAAGGAAAGAATCCTTCTAGAAGCCACCTTGGCATTTGACCAACCCCACATGGACCCCCAAGATACCACTTGGACCAATGAGCAAGGGGTGGAGGGTCTTGCAGGGCCTACATGGACTTTTTGCACATAAACCCAAAGAATTCTAAGGAATGACAAATTGACTTATAAAGTCTTACAATTGCACATATATTTTTCTAAGGATATAAATGCAAATAAAAGGACTCAAATGTAAAATAAAAAGTAAGTGATCTTGCTCTGATGTCCCCATAAGTAAGTCTACGCTAGCCTTAGATTCCCTCAAGGCAGTCGAGCAGGTTGTATCCTAAAAACCCTGACACCCCTTGAATACCATGTCAGTCTGGAGATGACATGGTAGCCTAGCCCTCATAGAGTGTTGTTCTCGGCCTCTATGAGTAGTTCTCTCTGCACTCTGGAATGGGCGACTAGTCTAGGTGACTCCAATTGAATGGGTGCCCCTTGCCTGGGCGCCAATTCCTCTTGCCTTATCTTTTTCACAGAATGGGTGCCCCTCTGCAAGGGCGCCAATTCTAAAATCAGTGGCTACCTAGAAGGGCACCAATTCACCCAGGTTCTCTGCTTGTCACGGTTTGCATCTTGAACTCCTTGAATTCCAAGAATCTACCTTATTATCTTCCAAATGGCTTATTCCTTGGAATTCTATTGGCTATAAACTATAGTGGATGTTTAGATACTTTACATGACCCAATACCTGACGTTAATAGGGCCCGATCTGGTCCTGGGAGGAGCACCTGAAAGTACTTGTGCCCATGGGAGTTGATTGACCATGGTGGGACATTGCACCGAAGTACTTGTTGTTCTAGATCTTTTAATGACATTCCACATTCTCTCTCTCTCTCGTGACAATACTTGATATTACTTGCGTGCGTGACTTGACGTGGTGCTTGCTTAACTAGCCAATATCTCGTGATATTACTTAATATTACATGCTTGATATTCTTTGAAGTTTTGCTTAATCCATTCTTGTTAATAACTTCCCTATCTTGATATATTCGTTCATTCACGCTTAGTCACACTTGCATTCATGTAACATGTAATTACTTTAAGCAAGCTTGTTCTTGAGATATAATTCCTACTGAGCGTTCGCTCACCCAGTTTATTCCAATATTTTTTAGGTAATCAGGTGGCTAGCAAGGCTGTGACTCCAATGGGAAGGGAAAGTGTGCAAGAGAGCTCTAGAAACTAGATGACCCGTGTCTTTTACTTTTCTTGAGTCTAGATTAGAGTGGTGTCTTTTATCTAGTATTCGTGTCTAAGTCCTGTTAGTGTGTCCTTTTCCTCTATTCCTTTTCTTTCTTAATGTTGTAATTGAGTCAATAAGTTGTAATGACAAGCTTATATCAATAAAATTTACTTTGTCAATTTTGGTCTTATGTGTTTGCTCTGATTGACAGCACTGTATCGCTGCCACGTTCCGAACAATGCGTTCCGCTGCTATCGGTTCGGGACGTGACACTTGTGATCAGAATACACAATAAATGCCTCTCCATAGAGATAATGACGCCGAATTTTTAAAGCAAAGACTACAGTAGCAAGTTTCAAGTCATGCACAGGATAATTCTCCTCATGCTTCTTCAACTGTCTTGAAGAATAAGCAATCACCTTGCCATGTTGCATCAACACACAACCTAGGCCAACTCCGGATGCATCAATATAGACTTCAAATCCTCTCCCTTCAGAAGGTAAAATAAGTACAGGGACAGTAGTTAGACAATCTTTTAGAGTCTAAAAACTCTTCTCACAGTCCTTGGTCCATACATAAGGAGTCTCTTTCCTTGTTAATCTAGTCAAAGGTACAAGGATCTTAAAGAACTCCTTGATGAACCTTCTATAATATCTTGCTAATCGTAAGAAACTTCGAATCTCAGTCACGCTAGCGAGTCTCTCGCAGTTCCTTATAGCCTCAACCTTTGAAGAATCGACTGCAATACCTTCCTTAGATATTATATGACCCAGAAAAGAAACTTCTTCCAGCCAGAATTCACACTTATTGAATTTGACATACAGCTTGTTATCTCTCAACAGTTGTAATGCCTTCCTCGAATGATCTTCATGCTCTTCTAGAGACTCAGAATAGATCAAAATATCATTAATAAAGACCATCATGAACTGATAGAGATATGGCTTCAACACACTGTCCATCAACTGCATGAATACTGCAAGAGCATTCGTTAGCCCAAAAGGCATAACAATAAACTCATAGTGCCCATACCTGATCCTGAATATCATCCTGTAAATATCATCTTCCTTGATCTTCAATTGGTGATAACTAGATCTGAGATCAATCTTTGAAAAATATCAAGCTCCAGAAATTTGATCAAATAGCTCATCAATCCTTGGTAACAAATAATTGTTCTTAATTGTTAGTTGGTTCAATTGCCGATAGTCAATGCACAACCTCATAGATCCGTCCTTCTTCTTGACAAATAGAACATGGGCTCTCTAAGGTGAAGTACTTGGCCAGACAAATCCTTTCTCCAATAATTCCATCAGTTATTCTTTCAACTTCTTCATTTTAGCAGGGGACATCCAATAAGGAGCCTTAGAAATAAGTGCAACTCCTGGAATCAAATCAATAGAGAATACCACTTCCCTCTCTAGAGGAACACCAGGTAACTCATATGGAAATACATCAGAATAATCTTGAATAATAAGAATGCCCTTCATATTAGATCCTTTGCACTCAGCCACGGTAGCAAAAGCTAAGAAGGTCACACAACCCTTCTTCATTAGTCTATTAGCTCAGAGAGCAGAGATAAGAGATGAGTGTTTAGAATGACTGACACCATAAAAGGAGAGTTTGGGGTACCTAGTAAAGGTCATCGTACCCAACTTGCAACTAACACTAGCACCATGTCTAGACAACTAGTCAGCTCCCAAAATAACATCATAACCTTCCATCTTCATACAGACTAAGTTCGCAGGTAGGTTGGAACTACTGACTAGAACTTCACTAGCAGGGTAGAAATACTTAATCTCTATTCCTGCTCCAATAGGAGTAGTAATAACAAGTTCAGATTCCAATGGAATAGGTCTCAACAATAATGTATCAGTAAAACTCTAAGATATAAACAAATGCGTAGCTCTAGTATCAAACAAAATAAAGGCTGTGATGAGGGCATCCCTTGCCCCTCCACATTTTCTCCGGACTCGGATTGTTCGTCGGCAAGCGCCATTATGTTAGTCATGTATTTTTGAGTCTAGTCATGTAATCTTCACATTTTCTTTGAGTCAATATCATGTAATTTTCCCTTTATTTGAGTCATGTACCTAGGTTGTTGAGTCATTTTCCTAAGTATTGAGTTATTATGTTGGTTTGATAGGTTATTGGGCCCATCTCATTGGGCTAGGCCCATGGATGCCCCCCCTTCCCTTCGGTTATTAGTCATTGTGTCTTTTGTTAGGGTCCTTTGTGAAAAAGTCATGTGCCTATAAATAGGCCACCCCACTCCTCATATGTAACAACTTTTGAAGAATCATTTGAATAGAAAAAATTCTCTAGTCTTACTCCTCTTTACGAAATCTCTCTTCCCTCTCTCACCCATTATCTCTCTCTCTCTCTTTATCTCTCTCTCTCTCTCCCTCCACCCAATTTTCGGAATTTTCTCTCTCCTCCCCATTCACCCCTCATTAAGACCTCTCCCCTTCCCCATACACCCATTTAACTCCCCCCCAACCCAAGGTGGCATCCTCCAATCCACACCCCACCTCCCAACCCCCAGCTACCCAACACCACTTCCTAAGCACCCCTTCCTCTCCCCAAGGTTGAAGGGGCTCTTCCCTAAGCCCAAATTCGAATTTCTCTCTCCCTAGGGCAGTGCCCTTCCATCTCCCCACCTCCCAAACCACCCAAAGTCGCAGCCCCCCTTCCCCATACCAGCCAAGTTCACCCTCCACCTCTTACTCTCTTGGCCATCCCCTTCCCCACCCCCTCATCTTCTTCTCATTCAGCCTCTGTTTCAGACAGCAGAGTTGCAGCAACTTGCAGAGGCAGCCACGACCGTCTCTCAAAGATTCAGGTGGCAAGGCCTATATTTCTGGAATCTTCATCGAGATAGCTTTCCAACGGTGGTGGTCTCGCCGGCTTCCGAGGTCGGAGCTATCCGCAGGAGCTGATCTCCCACGACTGCGCAGAAGACCCCAGGCAGAGAACTAGAGCGAGATTGGAAGCCCGACCACGACGAACCTTTTGGGATTCAGATCAAGTGTTCTTCAGAAAAGTTCTTCCCTCTCAAGTCCTCTTTCATCCTAAAGAAGCAGAGCTGCATTTGGACATCGGAATCTCAAGTTACAAATTTTCTACTCCAAGTGTGTCAGGTCAGTTTACAAGAGCCAGAACCGACACCCCTCTACTCATCTGATCGTCCCGGTCTTCTCTGACATCTGCCGACATCTCCGTCAGTGCATAAAGAAAGAAGACTCGGCTACGGTTCCAACGGTTCAGGTCTCGCCTCAATCAGAGCTCGTTAGAGATCCTGGCACCCTCTGCAACCAGCCACATTGATCTGCACTAGACAGAGGCAGAATCAATCAGTCCGGTCCCAGACTCTGCCACGGCCAGCTCGTGAAGGCTCTGAGCACCATTTTTGGAGGGAAGAAACTACTTCAAGCTAGCTGCCACCTCCAAGAAGAAGGGACTCAATCGGCCACAGGAACCCTCTGCTCCAATTTTCTTCATCGGAGACGGCAGACTGCCCCCTGTGGTCCCAAGTTAGACCAGTCCTCACTCCTCCGGCTACCCCTCTCTCCACCGACATCGGATCACATCCCCGTCAACTCCGGCTCGAAGCTACCCCGACCATGATCGCATCACCGCCAGTTTCATTCCAATCGGAGTCCGGGAGAGCCCACAGTGACTTCTGCAACCTGCTGCATCAGTTCGGTACCCGCCAGAGACTAGACGCTGCTGTCCTGTTCCAGTCACCGGCGCGGTCAGCCCTGAGTATCAAAGCTTCCCCAAACATTCAAGCTTCATCCTCTGTTAGTTGGGAAACTTTTGGCGCTGGTCTCTTCAAGATCCGAGTTCCGTGGAACCCGTGGCAGCACCGTCTCCGACTGTCTGTACAGTGAACCTGAAGCAGGGCAGAACCGGTGGAGCTCGGGAGGTCAAGTTTCATTGCGTAATCCCCAACCCGCTTGGCCGGCTGAAGGCCCCTCCCTGCGTGGAGGTAGTTTTGGATGTAATTAACTTAATCCCCACCCCAAGATCATCCCTCCTGCGAGAGGCGTAGTGTTGTACTCTTTACACTTTCAGGTTGAAGCGACACCGACGCGGCGTGCGGGTACATACCCTCGCCTCCCCGCTCGCCCCCGTCTCCGGCCGGAGTCGGCATCTTCATGCCAGCTAGGTGAGCTCCTGAACATCCCTCATTGTTGTATTGGACTTGCTTAGCTTAGTATTGCTATAGTTACTCCGTCGGCGGTAAGAGAGTGTCCGATTTTACATTGCCACCAAATTGAGTGACCACCGCGGGCGAGTTGAGAGTGAATCCACTTAACCCACACCCTTGGTGTGTTGGCCGCCCATGATTTGGGCATCCTAGGCCCATTTTGGGTTCTCCCCAAGCTTGCCAACCCTTGGAGCCTCATGGTCCCACCTCGGACCCTCTTCAACATCGCCTAGTTGCCTTCGGGCCCTAGTGTGTGCCATACGGGTGAGCTCGCTAGTGTGAGTCCGCTGCTCAAACTTGAATGCCTGCAAAATAGGTCCAAGGTCGGTTTTACATCAAGTGGTATCAGAGCAAGTTCACAACTTGTCTCTATCAAGTTGGTCCTAGGGCATGTCTATGCATTTAGAGTCTTCAAGTGCATCACTCTTGTCCCCTAGTATGGCCACCTCATATCAACCTTACCAATCGGCCCACTCCATAAGTCCAAGCCACCAAGAGATGCCTACCACTAACACCCATAACTTCCCTGGCCATGTCAACTACTTCATGAAAGCCTTGACCTATGCCAATGAGCGGCTTGATAACATATCGGACCGACTCAACCAACTTGGAGAAAATAGGCCCGCCCCAAGGACAGACGATAGAATGGTCCCTTTCCCACTTCCCACCTTTGATGGAACCTCTCCTAGAGAATATTTAGATTGGGAAGCTACAATGGACCAATACTTCACTTGGTATCATATATCCGAGGATGAAAAGGCATTGGTTGCCAAAATGCAACTTACCAAACGGGCGGAAACTTATTGGATGCAAATTGTCGGGCTAAAGATACTTAGAAGGGAAACTCCCATCACCACTTGGAAGGACATGAAGGAGCAACTTAGAGCAAAATATATGTCCCCTTCCTACCCGGGTTACCAAAACTCAAGGAGCACTCTCACTCCTCCAAACCCACCCGTCCAAACCCTTACCACTAGAACCCAAGTCTCCAAGGCCTCCACCTCCCCACCTAATCCCATGAGGGCCCCCACACCCCAACCAAAACCCCCTTCACTAACCTACACTAGTCAAGCCTCTTTAGCCCCCACTTCCACCCCAAATGAGCCCAAGGGCAAGAGACCCCTAACCTACCCAATTCCCTCCATGGTGACCACCACTCATCCAACCCTCACCATTAAAAACCATGTGGACACCGTGTCCACCCCTCCACCAAGGCCCATAATGGCCACCATCCCCAAACCCAAAACCCCTCACCCAACTCACCTCCCGCTTCCTACACCAATCTTTCCCCAACCTAGGCCTCCTCTACTTCCCCTTCCGATCCAAGTCCACCCTTGCCCACCACCCCAAATGCACCATGCTCCAGCTATCACCAATTCTCCCGCATTAGACCTACCCAACCCATTAACACTAGGAATTGAAACCTCCACAACCCTCCACATGGGAGTAGATGCTAGTCCGGAACCCATTCCCACCCATAAGGAAGCCCAAGATCACACCAATGGTAAGGAAAAGCCTCAACCCTTTACCACTTCAAATAGCCCGGATCCTCAAGAGTCACCCACCTTCACCATGAATGAGCATATACTCCAATGGCTCAAGCAAGGACCCACCCTTCCTAGCTCACCCCCACCTCTCTCACCTTTGGGATATCCATCCCAAATTGTTCCCCTCCACTCCTATCACACCACAATCCAATCCTACTATGAGGTAGAAGATTGGGATGATCTCCTCAAAGGTCTAAAGTGGCAATCAGACTTGACTTCTTTATTGGCCCTAGGAGCGGACCAACCCAAGAGCCTTAACCTCATCCATCCATGCATTGGGTCTATCTCCTCGGTTTACACTATTGGTTGCTACACTAGTGACATCCTTTTCCTTCTCCCCATAGTGGAAGAGCCCATCCTGGTCCACTCCCCTACCATTGTGATTCCTAAAACCTTGACCAACCAGCCCACCCCATACACCGGCCCAACCATTCCACTAGAAGAAGATGACTCATCACCTTTTGAGGACCTTGAGGACATGGAGCCCCTTGGTAACCCACTTTATGATTCCTATGATCCATTCCAATGGGAGTCAAGGAACCCAAGTAACCCAACCACCTTAACTACCACCTACCTTTCTCTACCCCAACCCACCATGTTTGATCCAATCCACCCCATCCCAGACCCGGGTTACACCATGGGAACCATGACTTTGGGTGGTATACACCTAGGGATCGAGGAAGTGCCCCATCTCATGATATCCACCTTTCTAGACCCCTTCGACCCATTCCAATGGAAGTCCAAAGGCCCACACATAGGAGACATCTTTGTCACAAGAGTGCATAAGTCTTGGCATACAACACCACTTGGCATGATTCATAAGTCGGGTACATTCATTTACATCACCCACATGTCAAGTAGGAAGCATAAGTTGACCGTATTTGGATGTATTGGCCCACCCTCATTCATCATGAGTCTTAAGTATGAGAGGAGCATACATGGATGTCCGGGTCCCCCGACATTTGTCATACCCTTGCATAAAAGGTTCATCTATGGATGTCCCGGCCCCCCTGAGTCTGTCACAATCTTCATAGCATCAAAGCATGATCGATCTACATGTGGCTGCCCCGGACCACCTTTGCATACCAAACATTGCCCACTCACATCGCATCATCAAGCATGGCATATGCATCCAAGCACATATCAAGCAACAAGCGGTGATATTCACAACAAGCGAGCAAAAACTCATGAGCACCACTTGGAATTCCAAGTTGGTAACTTGACGATGATGACTTTGGAGTGGCTCTACCCCAGGGTCACCTCCAAATTGAGGGCACGAGGACTTGGACCTTGCCAAGTTCCGAGTGGCTTTGGCAACCCGGCTTATGGGTTGAACTTTCAAAAAGGGTTTTGGGATTCTCCCCATTTCTCATGTGGCGGATCTAGCACCTTATAAGGGCACCGCGGTGGATCCTAGTGAGTGCCTCCAGCTTACACCTACCCTTGTGAGAGACACCCTCGGAGTGCCACCACAAATAGCCTGAGAGCCCGACGTGAGCACATAGCGGCAATACTAGGCAAGCAAGATCCCATCGCCAGCATGAGGGTATGACCGAGTCACTTTGTCGAGCTGAAGCGCCGTTCCCCGACTATGGTCACGGGTTGAGTATGGAGATCGAGGATCACCCAGAGCCGCAGTTCGATGTACTACTTCCTTGGTGGACCCATACTCGACGGGGTCGAGTTTTCCCCACCCCGGGGGTATGATGAGGGCATCCCTTGCCCCTCCACATTTTCTCCGGACTCGGATTGTTCGTCGGCAAGCGCCATTATGTTAGTCATGTATTTTTGAGTCTAGTCATGTAATCTTCACATTTTCTTTGAGTCAATATCATGTAATTTTCCCTTTATTTGAGTCATGTACCTAGGTTGTTGAGTCATTTTCCTAAGTATTGAGTCATTATGTTGGTTTGATAGGTTATTGGGCCCATCTCATTGGGCTAGGCCCATGGATGCCCCCCTTCCCTTCGGTTATTAGTCATTGTGTCTTTTGTTAGGGTCCTTTGTGAAAAAGTCATGTGCCTATAAATAGGCCACCCCACTCCTCATATGTAACAACTTTTGAAGAATCATTTGAATAGAAAAAATTCTCTAGTCTTACTCCTCTCTACCAAATCTCTCTTCCCTCTCTCACCCATTATCTCTCTCTCTCTCTTTATCTCTCTCTCTCTCTCTCTCTCCCTCCACCCAATTTTCGGAATTTTCTCTCTCCTCCCCATTCACCCCTCATTAAGACCTCTCCCCTTCCCCATACACCCATTTAACTCCCCCCCAACCCAAGGTGGCATCCTCCAATCCACACCCCACCTCCCAACCCCCAACTACCCAACACCACTTCCTAAGCACCCCTTCCTCTCCCCAAGGTTGAAGGGGCTCTTCCCTAAGCCCAAATTCAAATTTCCCTCTCCCTAGGGCAGTGCCCTTCCATCTCCCCACCTCCCAAACCACCCAAAGTCGCAGCCCCCCTTCCCCATACCAGCCAAGTTCACCCTCCACCTCTTACTCTCTTGGCCATCCCCTTCCCCACCCCCTCATCTTCTTCTCATTCAGCCTCTGTTTCAGACAGTAGAGTTGCAGCAACTTGCAGAGGCAGCCACGACCGTCTCTCAAAGATTCAGGTGGCAAGGCCTACATTTCTGGAATCGTCATCGAGATAGCTTTCCAACGGTGGTGGTCTCGCCGGCTTCCGAGGTCGGAGCTATCCGCAGGAGCTGATCTCCCACGACTGCGCAGAAGACCCCAGGCAGAGAACCAGAGCGAGATTGGAAGCCCGACCACGACAAACCTTTTGGGATTCAGATCAAGTGTTCTTCAGAAAAGTTCTTCCCTCTCAAGTCCTCTTTCATCCTAAAGAAGCAGAGCTGCATTTGGACATCGGAATCTCAAGTTACAAATTTTCTACTCCAAGTGTGTCAGGTCAGTTTACAGGAGCCAGAACCGACACCCCTCTACTCATCTGATCGTCCCGGTCTTCTCCAACATCTTCCAATGTCTCCGTCAGTGCCGACAGAAAGAAGACTTGGCTACGGTTCCAACGGTTCAGGTCTCGCCTCAATCAGAGCTCGTTAGAGATCGTGGCACCCTCTGCAACCAGCCACATTGAACTGCACCAGACAGAGGCAGAATCAATCAGTCCGGTCCCAGACTCTGCCACGGCCAGCTCGTGAAGGCTCTGAGCGCCATTTTTGGAGGGAAGAAACTACTTCAAGCTAGCTGCCACCTTCAAGAAGAAGGGACTCAATCGGCCAAGGGAACCCTCTGCTCCAATTTTCTTCGTCGGAGATGGCAGACTGCCCCCTGTGGTCCCAGGTTAGACCAGTCCTCACTCCTCCGGTTACCCCTCTCTCCACAGACATCGGATCGCATCCCCGTCAACTCCGGCTCGAAGCTACCCCGACCATGATCGCATCACCGCCAGTTTCATTCCAATCGGAGTCCGGGAGAGCCCACAGTGACTTCTACAACCTGCTGCATCAGTTCGGTACCCGCCAGAGACCAGACGCTGCTGTCCTGTTCCAGTCACCGGCGCGGTCAGCCCCGAGTATCAAAGCTTCCCCAAAAATTCAAGCTTCATCCTCCGTCAGTTGGAAAACTTTTGGCGCTGGTCTCGTCAAGATCCAAGTTCCGTGGAACCCGTGGCAGCACTGTCTCCGACTGTCTGTCCAGTGAACCTAAAGCAGGGCAGAACCGGTGGAGCTCGGGAGGTCAAGTTTCATTGCGTAATCCCCAACCCGCTTGGCCGGCGGAAGGCCCCTCCCTGCGTGGAGGTAGTTTTGGATGTAATTAACTTAATCCCCACCCCAAGATCATCCCTCCTGCGAGAGACGTAGTGTTGTACTCTTTACACTTTCAGGTTGAAGCGACACCGACGCGGCGTGCGGGTACATACCCTCGCCTCCCCGCTCGCCCCCGTCTCCGGCCGGAGTCGGCGTCTTCACGCCGGCTAGGTGAGCTCCTGAACATCTCTCATTGCTGTATTGGACTTGCTTAGCTTAGTATTGCTATAGTTACTCCATCGGCGGTAAGAGAGTGTCCGATTTTACATTGCCACCAAATTGAGTGACCACCGCGGGCGAGTTGAGAGTGAATCCACTTAACCCACACCCTTGGTGTGTTGGCCGCCCATGATTTGGGCATCCTAGGCCCATTTTGGGTTCTCCCCAAGCTTGCCAACCCTTGGAGCCTCATGGTCCCACCTCGGACCCTCTCCAACATCGCCTAGTTGCCTTCGGGCCCTAGTGTGTGCCATACGGGTGAGCTCGCTAGTGTGAGTCCGCTGCTCAAACTTGAATGCTTGCAAAATAGGTCCAAGGTCGGTTTTACATCAGGCTGGCTTTGAACAAATAGAAAGAGTAGCTTCCACCACGCTACCTTCTTCATTAGGTTTTGTTTCCATAAGAGCTTGAAGTCTGCCTTGCTTCTTAACAGCAACTAGATGTTTTCTTGCCGGGGCTTGCTCATTAGGAAGTGGACAATCCGAGATTCTATTTGTCACGACCCGGGATCCGAGCACCAGCAAGCCGATAATCCGAACCTCGAACCACTACCCATGTGCTGGAAAACTTGTAAGAGAAAAATGTTTAGGTGTTGTGGCCGCATGAAAATTAGAAATAAATGCATAAAGTAATTCACATGATTTAATCAATTAATAACATAACTAAATAAACATTTTACAAGAATTTTTCATTATAATATCGAGTCCAAGTCCACTCAGTATAGTTAACAAGAAAGAGTACGTACACTGTAACGAGCCTACACTGGCCCTGGCAACTGACAGCTACTAACACCCTAGGTGCAACCTCACCCTCTGGTCTACGTGGTAGAACACCAAACCTGAAAAAGAAAGGGCTGAGCCTCATCTCATAGGCTCAGTAGGGGTCCCGTGGAGCCCTACCTCAACACAAATGCAGTAATAGAAATCACAATATAAAATGTAATAGCACTAGCAAGTAACTAAACAACAAGAACCACAGTAGTCATCGTAGCCGGCAAAACACAGTAAGGGCACCCACAACATAACCAACAGTGGAATCACAACTTCCACAGCTACTTCGTGAACACCACAGATGTAGGTCAAACCCTCAAAAACTTAGACAAACACGGCTACGCTAAAGAAGAAGTCACGACACCTCAGTCATGTAGATCCATCCGTACTAATGGAAGACTCGAGCTCGGGCTACACAGTCACCAACATAACCTATTTCTCAAGAGTACCTTGGCCTCAAGTCAGAAACCTCGGTCTCAACCTAGGAGGGAGCCACAACCTCACTGCCATGTCAGCTCTACCTCACGATACCGGGATGGCCTCGACAACGCTGTAGGTAACGTCAACCTCAAACGGCAACCGGCCTCTCTCACTTCTCCCGTACGTAGCCCACACCTTGTCCTAGAGTGGGGATCCCGTATGCAACCACACTCTGACCTCGAGTGGAGAGAGACAAGCAGACACACCACTCCCTCGGACTGGCTAAGATCTACACCACTGCAACCAATAGCACGGTTGTGTCCTGCTCCCTGACGCGGGCGTGGTACGTGCCACTGCACCCGTCAGCAACGTACTCTTGTCCTAACCAAGGCGCTTACGGTCGAGGCTGTCCTTGCCTCTACTCTGCAAGTACTGCGCATAAAAGACTATCCTCGCTCAGCCTGTCCACAGTCCACAGGCTGCTCTCGCTTGCTCCTAACAGAAACACACACGTACCCGTCACACGGGCATGGTCACGGGCGGCTAGGCAATACAAGCCCACAATCCGTATACCAAATAGCCAACTAAAGGTAGTCTAAAACATGAGCGAACTCAGAAGTTGCCAGAAACACAAGAGAGCTCAACTCAAAGGCAAAACATGATGCATTCATCACAAAGACTATTCTACCAAGGTCCACATGACCAAACACATAGAAAAATAATCATCGTACAATCGATCAAAACTACAAAACAGAGGTAGTTCTGGCAAATCTAGAATAATCAATTACCTCGGTCCTAGACTGGGTTACATAGCCACACCGGCCAACAATCATGCACAAGAGTGACCCTCACACTGCCACACAGAAATGACCCTCACACGGCCATACAACACCACACAGGAATAACCCTCCATGGGTAATTCACTATGGAATCACATAGCATCATTTGAACATGCAAGGCATTAGGCGTGCCTTCCCCATTTAAGGTAATACAACCTCAAGCCATGACACTATCTCAACAAAGACTGTAGACATGCCAAAAGCGACATCATTTTGAGTACATCTCCTATCGTATTGTAATATCCCAATTTAACTCTCAAATCAACTTATTTGAGTGATTTTTATCATTTTTCTTGAATATTCAGCTTTCCCCCATTTTTCTCTATTTTTTTTAATTTTTAAATTTTTTCTCTAATTTTTCGGGGCCTTTTTGAATTAGAGTCAGACTCACGGATGCTAATTCTTCTCAAAAGAATTAACACCTGGCACAGTGGATGCCAATTCCATGATTCAACATCAGCTCTCAGGACGCCAATTCTTTCAAGAAAAAATGTCATCCCTTAGATTCCTTTTTTTTTAATTTTTAATTCTTTGTGGATTTTTCCATAGATCTACAAATTGGCGATCACAGTGAGAAACATCTTGCTATTCTTTGATTACCCTATTCTTTGATTACCCTTTCCCCTTGGCACCCGCGTGTGCCACCTCCCTTTTGCACCCACAATGCATCTCCTTTTATTTTTATCCCTTGTGCACCACGTGCACAATCCCCTCCCTACGTGATTGTTAGTTTGTTAGATTTAAAAAAATTCATCTCTTTTCTTTAAAAAAGGGCATGCCGTGCTTTATATTCTCTTCTGTTGATTTCCATGAGTTATTTGAGATTTTGTGAGTGTTTTTAATTATCTTATTCCATAGATTTTCTTTATTTTTACATCTTTCTGGCCCCTGCACTTTGTCTGAACGCGGTTTCCCTGAGAACCACGTTCTTCTGAATGCGGTCCTTCAGCAGACCGCGTTCTGCAAAAAAATAACAAAAAACAAAAACAAAAATCACATCCAGGGCAGTGGACACGAATTTTAAAATTTATGCCCACTGTCCCAGACGTAAATTCTATCTGTTGTCACAGGACCCCCTTGTTCTGTGTTCTGTTTTGTATTCATTATTACATACATTTTTCTATTCTTTTACATTAGTTTTGCATACTTAGGGTATTTTGGCTTGGGAGACCTCCTCTCCCCACACATTTTTAGGAGATCTTTACCCTCTCTTGGTGAAGGAAGGACCCTCCAATTGAGAACTCCTCTCATTAGACCGGAATCTCCTAAACCAAGGCCTCTATAAGTCTCCGACATCGAAGGATTCCCTCTTCGATCACTGGACTTGTTGTACCTTTGAAGTTTCCTGAGTTTAGTTGGCCTAAACGTGGTAAGAGAGAGTTAACCTAGTTGACACCGAAGTAAACCGTATTGAAACTAGGTTCTTCCCAAGAGTGAACTACATAAAATTTGTCAAAATCATTTAACTCACACTAAGGTTCAACTAAAAACCAAGCGTACACATCTACTTGATTGATATCTTTACAAATTGCTTTGATTGAATATTGTTTGATTTGCATGATGTTTCACTTTGATAATAAAATCAACATGTCTAATCATTTATATACTCATGAGGATGACCAACCAAGCACATCATATAATTCTCAATTTTACAGATCTCACCACAACTCACCTAAGGGATTTCACTCTAATTCTCATGGTTTTGTCCACCCCGTGGGCAATTCTCAATTTCATAATCCCTTACATCAATCGTGAGTCACCACTCCCCGGGAACCATCTCCTCCATGCAATGAGAAGGTCTCCCAAGATTTGCATCTCACCCCTCAACAAATTCAAGCCCTTAAGGCCATTGTTGAGGGCATAGCTCCTTCATCTCATCCTCCTTCTACTCCCTCTCGGGTGGCCCATCACCCACATTTGTCTACTCATCCTCCTCCTCGGGTGGTCCATCACCCGTCTTCTTCTATCCATCCTCCTTCTCGGGTGGCCCATCACCCGCCTCCCTCCACTCATCCTCCTTCACGGCCCCAAGGCCCACACACTCCTTGTACCCCGGCCCAACTGGGTCCTTTTATGGGCCAACCCATTAACCCTCCACGGCCTTCGTATCAAGCCGCCCCTCCAAGGTCTCATGGCCAACCCTTTGTTTCACATGTGGATCCCCTCCAACAAGTCCTCATTGATAAAATCACCAAAATGGAGGAACAATTGAAGAGGGTTTCAAGCCCGCGGCCTCCTCCTCCTCCTCCTCAAGGCAATCCCCTTCATGCTTTCATGGATAAAATAACCAAGATGGAGAAAGAATGGAAGGAGAGAAGAGATGACAATGGCATTATGAACACATGTGAGCAAGATGTTTTACCAAGTTTTAATGATTAAGTGGATGCCGTATGCCTTCCACCCGTTCATCCCACTCATTCATATGGCCCTCCGCCTCCGTATTCGCCTCCACAAAATCCTCCACATTATGCTCCTCCACCACCTACCAACACGCCTCCACCACGGCGTCCACTTGAGTCGGATTATGAAGGATGTGAATCGGATTATGAAGAATTGGAGATGGCATGTGAAGATTATGAAGATGTTGAAGAGATTCCTACTTCGAGTTTCCTTCGCTTCCCTCTTCCACCATTACCATAAGAACCCCCTGCTCAGGATGACGCCACCATCCCAACCCCCGTTTATGAAACCAATTGGTGTTACGATGATGGGTCGATACTCCAATCACCTATGCCGATGTACCATGAGTCTTCCCCTACCCTTAAAACCTCTCGCCCCACTAAAATTAGACACTTCTTATGCACCAAACCTCCTTCTTCTACACCTCCAATTACCGCGCCATTAACCTTCACTAAGCCTTCCGAGCCTTCTCCCCTTCCTCCACTTATTAACCCTCCAACCATGCCATCAAAAACCACACCATCAGCCTCCGCCGAGCCTCCCATTAACCCTTCTCCTTGTTCCCAACCATGTAACCCTCCATTGCCGCTACTTAGGCCCTCCACTATTTTTTTAACCCCAAAGCCGATTATTACTACCCCTCTACTTAACCATTTACCCAAACCCATGGCCGACCCCGAGCAGGGCCCATCTCTTTTTGCACTCGAGCCGACCCCGCCTGCTACCGAGCAAGGGGTGAGGCTCGTCGTGTTTCAACCTCCACTTCCACCTACCCTTCCTCCAACACCTCCATCATCCATTGAACCTACCGTCTCCATCTTGCCTCCTTCTTCCATCACCCCTCGGAGTAGGTGTGTTTTTATGAATCCATGTGCCAAGGATGATGATCAAGAGCCGAGCAAGAATGATTTGGTTGCGGTTATTCCCGTCAAGATTCAAGATTTTATTTACCAGATGCCGATCCGCTTTCTTGTGCCGGGTATTTTTAAAAAGTCTCCACTGGTGCTCACCATGAAGAAATGTCAAGAATTGATGCCATTAAGGGCTAAGGCCAAGATTATTAAAGTTATATTGCTAGTTGGACAAGACACCTTCAAAGCTCTCATTACCCCTTGTTCCATTATAATGCAAGTTCCTAATCAAGAGAAGGGGTTCTCCTCCAATATCGTCCTGACACATTCTGTCGCTAAGGAGATGATGAAGTCCATACTCAAGGGCAGGGTAGGGCATCCCTTGTTGGAAACCTTCAACACCATGTTCACTCCATCTTCGCTTGCATGCAAGGGGCTAGTACCCGTTTTGCCACGCATTTTTCATGAAAGCATTCCAAGAGCCTTGAGCGGTATGAAGCTTCCAATGTTGAAATTATAACTCTCTCATATTGATGTTTCTCACCTTTTAAGGAAGTTACCTTTAAAAAAGCCTTTTTATGTGAAGATTTCCTCGCCACAAGCGGAACTCCCGAACTCTCATCATGACTACTTGCTGAGAGAGTTGCCGCTTACTTTGAATTATACCATTGTTGAAACTCCATCAACTCCACTCATTGAGCCATCTGGCCAAGCACTTTATCTGCCATGGAGGGGCGGGCATTCTAATGCCTTCCACCGCTTCATTCACAACCCATTCCATTCCCTCCATGTTTTTGCTACGTACTAATTTATTTCTATGGGCCACTCATGGGGTGAGAAGGAGGATCCCCTTCTTGCATCCCTTGCATTCCTTGCATTTCATGCATTCCTCGTGTTTCATGCATTTGCATATACATTCATTCCCCCCTCTTGGGTCTCTTGACCCTTATCTTTCCCGTCTTCCAGAACCTCCGGATCCTTTCTGTGCTACTTCTAGCCCATCTTTCTCTTCATAATTTCCAGATTCTTCATCTCATTCCCTTATACTTTCAGGGCATCACGTCCCTTACTATTTTTCTCCTTCTGGAACCTCCGGACCCTCTTCATTCCATCCCTTTTAATTCACCCTTACCTCCGAAATTTTTGGATTCTCCATCTCTTCTCCTAGGGCATCGCACCCCCTCCTATTCTCTTCCTCCGGAACCTCCAGATTTCCTTCTCTTCCTTCTATCAATTATCCTAGGGCATCGCGCCCTTCCTTCTCATCTCCTTCCGGAACCCCTGGACATCTTCCCTCTCCTACGATTACTCCTTCTAATTTGTTAGGGCATCGCGTCCCTTTTCATTCCCTTCCACTAGCATCTCCGGAGCCGTCTCTTTCTATACCTTTTTCTTGGGCATCGCATCCCTCACTATCTTCTTCCTCCGGAACCTCCGGATTCTTTCCCCCATGATTCTCCTCCTTTGCCTCCAGACCCTTCGGATTCACCACTTTCCCTTTACCAATTTCTTCTTCTAATTCCTCCTGATCCTGGGTCCGACCTGACTTCTTCCACATCAACTGCTTTGGACATTTTCCCTTTCTCTCACTACTTTCGAGGCTTTAGTTCTCACTCCTCTTCATTTTCCTCTCCTTCTGTAGACCTTTAATGTGATCAAGGTCTCTGCACCTTAGCGAGGGAGTCTGGCCTTGGCACCACTCCTTCATGTTAAGCCACTTTAAATCCCTTGCCTCCCTTTCTTTTATCTGCTAAAAGAGGACTATAAATCCCATGTTAATCAACATTGCCTCCGACAGTTGCTTTTACGATGAAGGTCGCAAGGTAATTCATTTGCATACGTATGTATTTTCATTACCTTTATCCATCTCTATGCACGATTTTTCAAATGAAGTGCTTCTTAACATGATTAAGAGTGGTAGTCTAGGCATAATCCTAGGTCTTTGTTTAGTTTAATGTCAAAAAATTCTTTTGTCTTGCTTCTACAGCACCCTTTGGGTCATGAGAACCCCGCGCTAGGAGTTCGGCATTCCCTCCCCGCTTGTTAAGGGCAACCCTAAGCTGGGCACTGCACACACTTCACGACGTCCTTAGCCTTCTTCCTTGGTAATCCTTGGTAAACACCGTTGCTACTTGGGCCATGCTCGAGGGCGCAAGGTCTTTTTCTTTTCTCTACTCGACCGAAATGTGAGGGCAGAGGTACTCTGGGCAAAACAACCAACCTACGCACACCCTGACAAGAAGAAGTCTCAAATAGGGACAGTCTATTAAGACCTTATTCTTAAATTCTGATCTCAGTATCAATATCTGTCAAGTCCAAAGGACAACAAAAAAAAAACAAATTGATGAAAAAGAAAAATCAAAATTCAAAGAATATGGCATGGCAAGAGGGCAGTACAGTTTTCCCGCGGGACGTCATGAGCCCGGTCGTATGCGTGCCTACAAGAGAATTAAGGTTCGATGATATGACAAAAAGTCTCGGCACAACAGACCGAATCTCTAGGGGGTTATGCTATGGAAAGAAGTTAAACCCAACATCTTCTTAACTCATATTAGGCTTATCCTTAAATTTCTTCTTTTCTCCCTCCAAGACCGAGTGTTTCTCAGGTATGGCTTTAGTAGGGGCACGGTTAACCGAGGGCAGCCGACTATAGGGCGCCACCTTCAAAGCACGCCCTACTTCGGGCAGTTCTTAGCGAGAGGGGAAGGAACAAGAACCTCTAGCCAGCGATTTAAACACCCCTTGGTGCTACAATTAGCAATGTCTAAACTATAATCTAATTTTTTTTTGAATATAATCAAAAATCCAAAAAACTTAAATATTTTTCAAAATCTAAAAAAATATTGAATATTTTCAAAAAGATCCAAAAAATTGAATATTTTCAAAACCCATAAAAATTTGCATATTTTCAAGATCCAAAAAAAAAAACAAAAAATAAAAAAAAATACATTGTATTTTTCACTAACTGTTTATTCAGATGGCGTCTTACATGGACAACTTCTGCAAGGACCAAGAACATGGGATGAGTCCTCTCTTTTACTTGCATCAATTCTCGATTCTTCCCCTTGTTCTCAAACGATGCTATTCACTATTAATCTCTCTGATTATTCCTGCCACTCTAGGCATCACCACTTCAATCTTGATCCTTCAAGTCCAAATCTTAACCATTGGCCAAGTTTGTCATCCTCATGATTTGACAACAAACAATGATTCCTTGATGCTTTGCATGTCTGATGCTTTAATATCCATGTTGTGTTATTCAATACCATGCTTTCCATGCTATACTTTCAATATGGTTGATTGAATGCTTTGATCCATGCTATGCTTAATTGCTTAACTCATTGCTTGTTATTCTTTCACGATATCTTGGCTAATGAATTTTTGAGCGCAGGAAAGAAGCTCTTCGGTCCCACCGTCTGAGCATCATCCAAGTCCTACGGTGATTGCATTGCATTTCACTATCCCCAACATGTTTATTTCCTTCACCATCTTCCCTGTATGTATTTTACTATATGTTATCCACACTATTAGATTATATCAAGGACCTTGTGGCTTTGATAACTCTGGAATTTGAGTTCCCCTTCATAAAAAATGATGATAATTTCAGAGGAATCTTAGTCGCATAGATAAGCCGTTGAGCCGTCCAAGACTGGGGATGATGGTTCCCTTTTGTGAGTTGGTGCGCGGATAAACGGGCTTCGGCTTAGTATCAGCTCATAAACTGGCATCTTGACTCAGTCTGGACAGCTTAACAATATTATCCTTGATTATTCTAATTTATTTTAACTTTTCCCTTTAAACCCAGCATGCATTCATGTATGACTTTGAATGAACTTTGGAAAATCTCTCTTCTAACTCGATTTTGAGAGTCAATTGATCATTAATTTTCAAGATATGAGATATTCCATGCCGAATTGAGTCCTTAGTTCGCCTTGTTGTCGTTTTGGGCTGTTCCTTGAAAACTCCTTTGTTTGGATCTCTATCTTCTTATTCAATTTCTCTTCCCTTTGATTCACCTTGGCTGCAGTACGTCCACATTGGCTGATAACCGCTCTCCAATGATGAAACTTGCAGGTTTACGACCTGGGGTACTTCCACCGCGTTGGAAGTTGATCGCCTTCTTTATTCTCTCCTTCGTGCCCACGTGCACACTCCTTCCCTTATCCAAACAATTGATGCTTTCATTGAATATCTTCAAGATTACTTCATCTTGAACTTTGAACCAATTCTTATCAAGTGATGTTGATCGCGTGTCTCATCACACCTTGACATCTACTTTTCATTTCACTCCACTCCATTCCACTCCATTCCATTCTGTGTCTCTCCCTTGCAAAGCAGACGCCAAGGCGGGGCAGCTGTAGACACGCTAAAATCGACATCATTTTGAGTATATCTCTTATCGTATTGCAATGCCCCAATTTAACTCTCAAATCGACTTATTTGAGTGATTTTCCTCATTTTTCTTGAATATTCATCTTTCCCCCATTTTTCCTGATTTTTTAAAAGATTTTTCTCTAATTTTTTGAGGTATTTTTGAATTAGAGTCAGACTCACGTACACTAATTCTTCTTAAAAGAATTAACATTCGACATAGTGGACGCCAATTTCGCTGAATTAACGCCTTCTTAAAAAGGCATTAATTTTAATTCGCGTCTGCCATGGTGGACGCGTATTCCTCTCATCCCCCATTTTTTGTGCCAAGCTCGCTTCATGTGAAATTAGCGCCTTTTTGGAAAGGCCCCAATTTTTAAATCAACGTCCGTTCAAGGGGATGCGCATTCCCTTTCTTCATCAATTTCGTCCAAATTCTTATTAATCTTGAATTAACGCCCCTCTACAAAGTCGCCAATTCTTTAATTAGCGTCCACATCTTGGACGTTAATTCTATTTCCATATTTTGGCCTTTTAAATTATTACCAAAATTCAAATTAATTCCAAATTAACGTCTATCCTGGTGGACGTGAATTCCCTTTCCTATTTTTGGTATTTTTTGACTTTCCAAAAATAATCAAGAAATGACGTCTTTATCTTTGTCGTGAATTCAAATACGCATCCAGGAGGCCAGACGCGGATTTCATTTCTATATTTTGGGCTTTTAATTCTAACCAAAATTTGTAAAAATTCCTAATTCACGTCAGCCTCACTGGACGTGAATTCGTTTCTAATTTTGGTGATATCTGATCTTTCCATATTTAATTCTGAAATTGGCGGCTGGCAGTTGGACACCAATTAATTTATGGCCACTGGGTCTGACGCCATTCCTACAGAACTCTGAATCCTGCAGAACTCCCGTCTTTCCTCATTTTGAGCTCCTTTTCCACTTGGGAAAGGGTCCTAAGGCTTTCTAAGGTTGGGAGGTGTTCGAACACATTTTATTTTATCTGGTTTATTTGTTTATTTATTTTATGGATTTATTGGCGTGCCAGTCACCATGGTGACGATTCTTATTGTGCGCTCGATCTGACTTGGTCAGTCGATTGTGAGTGATCGTGTCTGGACTAGAAGTCCGTCATACCCTGAACGCTATGACGTTAATTACGTCCTCCCTGAGGAAGACAACCCTTGATTAAACGCTAGAGGTAGGAGGAAGACAGCGGTAAAGCCGTATGCTCAAAGGAGATAAAGTTCATCTGTTTGCAAGACGTTAAATGTATTCGGGCAAAGCAGGGGTTTGTTAATTACGGGGACAAATCCGACGGCATATTCCCACCATCTTGGGTGATGCCAAGTGGGGAATAGGAAACCACCCATGCAGTGGCAAAGTGGGAACCGTAAAGGATCGGGCATAATTGACCCGGAGTCCGAATAGGGACCGGCATGCCATGGCACGCCCCATATGGGTGCGGTAGCACGTTTATATCCCCCCTTCGAGGGGACCATCGGAGGGCATACAAAGGCATGACTCTGTGGGCCGACGGGGTTGAGAGATAATATCACAGTGACCTGGCCAGGTGTGTGTGAATTTCGGCAGCATGTCCCCTTGACTTGGATTGTGCCAAGAGAAGATAGGTCATCACCCATGGAATGCCGGGATGACAACCGAATGAGGATGGGCACCGGGCCCCGGGACATCGCTTGCCTCTGTTTCATCGGTCAATATCCCCTTGAAACCCTTCAGAACGCATGTAACGACATGGCCCTTTAGGTTCATAAGGGTGGAACCCGGATCGGGAATGAGGGCTGTAGGGGAGGGAGGTCCTCCCCATTACTGTATCTTCTCAGATCATTCATGACGGTCTCATGGCAGTGGGGAGAAAGTCCCCTGACTGGGCTTCATTGGGCCAAGAAGAGGGGCCTCGGCGTGGCTTACTGGTTGGCCAAGGGGAGCTCTCGGTGTGGCTTTTTGATTGGCCAAGGGGGCTCTCGGCGTGGCTTACTGGCTGGCCAAGGGGGGTTCTCGGCGCGGTCCTTTGATTGGCCAAAGGGGGGGCTCTCGGCCTAGACATTTGGTGGATGAAAGGGGCTTCTCGGCGCGGTCCTTTGATTGGCCAAAGGGGGGGCTCTCGGCCTAGACATTTGGTTGGCCAAGGGGGGCTCTCGGCCTGGGCATTTGGTGGATGGAGGGAGCTCTCGGCACAAGGCTTCCCGGCGCGCTCATGGCCGCGCCGGGAGCCTAGCGCCGGGAGGCTGTGGGTGCTTCACAAAAGGACTTGTCGTTTAGCTGAAAGGAGGGGAAGGCCTCTCGGCCTTATGCTTCTCGGCGGGGAAACTCGCACGCCGAGAATATGAATATACAGAAGGATTTCAGGGTTTCAGAGCTAAAAAACGATGCTCTGTTTCTGGGATTTCTGGGTTTTATGGCTCAGATCGAGGCCGAATCGGGGGAGTATGAAGAGATTTCACGAACACCTCTGCTGGAAGGATGCCAAGGGATCTGAGAGGCCAGATCATCAGGAGGAGGAGAGACCATCATCGGGGCTGAGTAGCCTTTATCTGTATACTGCCAGACGTCTGAGGGAGTCAAGAGATGGCTGTCTCTGATCCCCCGGACTAGCATGGTATCATCTGGGAGGCAGATCTGCAACGAGAGAACCCTTGATGCTGAGACCTCATACCCTAATCATTCAACGATTGGAATGGGGATCCAGGGTAGCATTCGGCCTTTATCTGTATACTGCCAGACGTCTGGGGGAGTCAAGAGATGGCTGTCTCTGATCCCCCAGACTAGCATGGTATCATCCGGGAAGCAGATCTGTAATGAGAGAACCCTTGATGCTGAGACCTCAGACCCTAATCATTCAACGATTGGAATGAGGATCCAGGGTAGCATTCGTCTACGGGTTCAAATGCATCATTTATAGCCGGCGGGCCAGGGACCCAAGAGATTGATGTCTCTGGTTCCCGGACAGCACAAGGGGCTTGAGGAACAGACTCAAATACATACGGAGGGCATGCTATTGAAGCGGGAAGAAAGAAGAGAATAGAACCCAGCAACCCATTGAACAAGGGTGGGGGTTCTACCTTCATCCCCGTTCGAAGAACAGACCTGACTCCGAAGCCTGAGTCATTTCGCCCATGGGGCATTCATACAAACAATATGCATACATATGGAGACAAAAGAAGATAGTATTGCCCAAAATCCATCACGGCCATTGCATTTACTTCATCTCACCATCATTTACATCGAGAAACATAGAGGGGAGGAACAGGGAAAGAATCGTATGAATAATCTAAACATCAAGACTTCGACTATTACATACGGAGAATCAGTAAAAAGAAGAAAAAGAAACATCGAACATGGGGGGGGGGGGAGGGTGGAGCATTGACTCCTCTCCCTCCCCCTATCAGCCCACCTGGAGCCCTTCTTCTTTCCTTTCTTCTGCTTCTTCTTTCGACGGAGACTCTCTCCCTCTCTTTTCCTTTCTCTTTCTCTTTCTGGCTATCTGTTCGCTCTTTTCTTCTTCGTCTCTTTCTTCTTTTCTTTTCTGTCTATCCTCTTTCTTGCTATCTCCCTGCTTCTCTCTTCGAAGGGAGGGGGTTTTATAACCCTTTTCCCTTTTCCTTCTCGGCAAGCATCTTCACGGCGCGCTTGAGGCAGGCTTCCCGGCGCGCTCGAATTTGATCTCTCGGCGCCAGTATCTGGGCTTCGACATGGGCTTTCGGCGCCACCTTCATATAGGCCCACTTGGGGTTTCTTTAAATGTATCATCATCCCAAAGGGTCTATCATCTATGAAATATCTTGTATTGAAATCGCGATTGCAATCTCCATCAGTTCGCAGACGGGGTTTTATCAGTCCGTAGATAGGGGTTTCATCAGTCCGCAGATAGGGTTTTATCAGTCCGTAGACATGGATTTCATCAGTCCGTAGACAGGGGTTTTATCAGTCCGTAGATAGGGATTTCATCAGTCCGTAGACAGGGGTTTCATCAGTCCACAGACAGGGTTTTATCAGTCCGTAGACAGGGATTTCATCAGTCCGTAGACAGGGTTTTATCAGTCCGTAGACAGGGATTTCATCAGGATTGTCATCTGAACGGTGACAAAGCCGGGTATCATCTTATCAATATCGTCACTCTAATGGTGACGAGCTCGGACATCAGCTTTAGTCTGGGAAGACCTCAGCCGGGTGTATAATCTGTGTAGACGATTCTTCTTCTGCTCTATCTTTTCAGGGGCCTTTACCATCTTCATCTGCCGGTGCCGGCTTCATCTTTATCTCATATTACTTCCGTCAGTAAGCCGACATCTGACTTACCCTGACATATCATCTGTGACTTCTTGGACGAAGCAGTAGTATAGCTGGAAGGTCTCATTAGTCGAGTGACTGCTGCTTTATCAGTGCTGCCGTCTGAGTGACATTGGCACCGGGCATCAGCTTTGGCCGACAAGGGCTTTAGCCGGGTGAAAGGTTGATAAGCTTCATCATTAGTCTTTCACTGTTAATCAGATCTTCTTTTCAATTATGCTTCCACCCTTGTTCATTTTCCGGGTGTCAACAAATGCCCCCCACCTGCAGGCAGCGTAAGCGCAGAATAAGCGTCACGGGGGTTGCAGGTGTCTTTTACTATTCGAGGGTATCTTCCTCAATTTGTCTTCAATTCAGTTCTCAGACCTGATCATCTCACTGTAACAGTATTCTGCACATCGATGTTTCTTCTCTTCATATTTTCTGTCATTATTTTCAGCATTTGGGGCTTTTCGGCCTGCAGGAGCTCCCGGCGCGAAGCTTCTCGGCGCGAGGGGTCTCTCGGCGTAGCCTGGTTGGCCAGGCTCTCGGCCTGGACCTTCTCGGCGCGCCCTGGCGCAGGGGGTCTCGGCCTGGGGTCTTCTCAGCCTGGGGGCCTTCTCGGCGCGCCCTGGCCGCAGAGGGGCCTCGGCCTGGGGGCTTCTCGGCCTGAGGGCTTCTCAGCGCACCCTGGCCGCAGGGTGGCCTCGGCCTGGGGGCTTCTCGGCGCGCCTTCTGGCCGCTGGGGGCTCTCGGCCTAGAGGTTCTCGGCGCACGTTTTACCGCGCCGAGACCCTCGTCGCCTGGGCCCCTATTTAGGGCGTCGACGGCCTTTTTTTCTTCATTCTTCACCGTTCTTTCTCTTTCTTCAGTTTTTTTTCATTTCCTCTCTTCGACGCGAGCCGTCTTCATCCTCTCGGCCGTGGCCGCGGGTCCTTCCGTCCTGGGTGACGTCTTTTAGGGATTCAATCCCTTTGCTTCCGGGATCACCCCCTCTTGGTTGGTGACTCCCTATTCTTTTTGGGCAGATCCCGAATAAGGGGAGATGCTGCCGAAATTTTTATAGAATCTCATGTTGCAATCCTTATAAGACTGACTTTTAATCCACATTTCTTCTTTTGTTTACAGATATAGCAATGGCTTCTGGCTCTGCTGCTGCGTCTTCCGGAGCTGTTGGAGCTAGTTCATCGGCCCAGCCAGACATATCTCGGGCCACAGTGAATTGGTTGAACGTGCACAGCCTGGATTACGGATATGATAGAATAGCTTCAGTTGACGAATCATCTGATTCTGAAACTGACACAGTGTCGACGGCCCGGGTATACTCCACGGCGACCGAGACATGCTTCAGGCGGGATAACAACTACCGGCCAGACTTCCCGAAGGATCGCCACTTGATGCCGTTCATCCGGACCTACACAGTGGGTGGCTTGCGAGATTATCGGATAGCTCGCGTAGTTGAAGCTGCCATCCTTGCCGAGCGGGATAGCCTGAAGGAATCAGTGTATCGCAGCAAGGCTATATATCTTCCCGGGGAGAAGCGGGACTGGGACTTGTAGATCGGATTAAAAATCCTCACTTTTGGGAATGAGAAATAAATAACACAACAAAAGATGCATAAGATGTGATAAAAAAAATAGCACGAGGTGCTAAAGGGGAGTTGTGATCGCCAGAGGGTTTACCTCAATAAGAAGAAAATGGGATCACGTGTACCTGGTGAAGAGTGGGATGCGGGATGGATGTGGATTTCCTCCTCCAACTCCAATCGGCCGGCCGATGAAGTGGGTTTTCTTGATTGATTACCTTGTAAAAAAGACAATAAAAAAAACAAACAAAAGAAAGGGGGGATCAGCCAAAGTGCAATAGTATCAATCCACAACTAACACAAAATGACGAAAAGACATCAACGTGCGCACCTCTTTTTTTGTTTTTTTTTAAACCCCTAGCAAAGAACTAGGGAAATGATATGATAAAATGATGCTTAATGCAATAAAAGAACTAACGACAGGGTGACAATGATAATATGCTAAGAATGAGATGAACAAAGACAAGCACAATATATCGCCCTGCTCTCCCTGACGAGAGTAAAGGGGCAACCGTGAAGATGCTGAACGGATGCAGAAGGGTGGAGAAAGCCAATGCTCGAAGGAGGAAGCAGGAGTTTGATTGGATGCAGAAAGGATGAAGAAAAACCAATGCTCAACGCCTTGAATGCCTTTTCCTTTTTCTGAATGCTCAGCGTGCCTGTTCAATACCTAACATCTTAACCTTTTTCACGATCGAATGATGTTTTCTTTTATAGCTTCAATCGGATGTGATCAAACAAGGAAGTGATAAGAATGGGTAATGAGGCATCCAAGGAAGGATTAAGATCGAGCAAGAGTCCAAGGATAGCAGGGAACTGTGAGGGAAAGATGGAAAAAAGAAGGACTCTGGAGTGAAACACGCCTTAAGCCAGGGCGTCGATTTATGAATTGACGACCTGCACAGGGACGTTTCTTGAAACACGACCTAGGAAAGGCCGTTTCTTCCTGGATTTAATTTTAGAAATAAAACTTCCTCTGTTTTAAAAACTGAGAGAACACGCCTGAGATAACGGCGTTTCTTCAAAACACGCCCTGAGGAAGGGCGTTACTCACAAAATGCCCTTTTATTTTGAAAATAGATAATTCCAGAAATTAACGGATAATACCAGGAATTGACGCCCTCACCTACGGTCGTCCTTTCTTTGAAAACGCCCTATGACAGGTCGTTACTTTCGAAAGTGACGCCCTATGCTAGGTCGTGAATCACAAAAATGCAGGAAAAATGCAGAAAACTCACAAAAATAGAAAAACTTTATGTTATAGGAATATTGAAGTCCACTTGGGGCGTTTATATAATAACATGAGATTTGCTCATCAAAACGTCAATTTTGGCGTGTCTACAGCTGCCCCGCCTTGGCGTCTGCTTTGCAAGGGAGTGAGACTGAAATGGAATGAAGTGAAATGAAGTGAAGGTGTGATGGGACACGCCTCAGACACTAAGCATTTGAAATCTTTCCAAGATTCTGAGTGAAACAACTCTGAGTGGTTCCAAGGAAACATCGATTTGTTGGATGAAAGGAGTTTAAACTAAGTAAATAAAGGGTGTGCGCGTGGGCACGACAGGGAAAGACCATTGGAGAGCGATTACTAGCCAACGTGGACGTGCTGCAACCAAGGTAAATTTTGCAGAAAAGTAAAGAGAATTGGGATAGAGATCCAACAAAAGGGACACTTTCAAGGAATCAGCCTGAACGGCTTCAAATAGAACGAAGTACTTGATTTGAAGTGGAATATCTCATGTCATCTCAATCGAGAACGAGTGAACTTCATTATTGCCATAATATGAAGATTTTCAGCCTAAAACTCAAAGTCCTACATGATGCATGCTGGGCTAAAAGAAAAAAGATTAAAACAAACTAAAATAGAAAATAATCAAGGATAATATTGCTAAGCTGTTTAGGTCTGGTCAAGAATCCACATCTCTGAGCTAACACTAAGCCGAAGCCCGTTTGTCCGCGCATCAACTCAGAAAGCTGGACCATCGTTCCAAACTTTTAACAACTCAACGGCCTATCCGTGTGATCAAAACTCTCCTGAAATCGTCATCGTTTTTGATGAAGGGGAACTCAAATTTCAGGTTCATCAGAACCACAAGGTCCTTGACATACTATAATAGCGTAGATATCCTATAATAACAATGCTTACAAGAAACAGATACAAGGTGACAAGATGTTACTCCCATGAGCGATCCAAGCACCTCGAATCCTGCAAACTTCTGCATTTTAAGACTTATTAGACTTCATCCATCAATTCAGAACATGATATGATCATAAGTGCTTAATCATAAACAATTTCACCAAATAATAGCACTTAAGTTCATCAAAAGCATGGAGAGGGCAATAAATCCGTAGGCCAATAAAACACGCCTAAGAATAGGGCGTTAAAAGCATGAAAGACGCCTGACCATAGGTCGTTAATATTTAATACACGCCCTACTCAAAGGCGTAACCAATAGCGGAAGCTTAGAAGAAACACGACCTTATCAAGGGCGTTACATAAAACACGACCATTGGTAAGGTCGTCAAATCAAAAAGAGACGCCCTTATACAAGGCGTTAATTCATCACGAACCTCAGTTTCTAAATCGAGAACACAGTCCTTAACCTATTCAAACTTCTATCTTCGGAACTCTTTAGGACTCTTCAAATCCTTATAAAACGGAAAGCTTTCTTAACCAAATCATCAGAACTTCCCTGCAGCCAAACTGCTTCGTTTCCTTCTTCTCTGCAGGCCTTTTGTTCTGCTTCTATTCTTCTTCAACCGCAGGCCTCTGTACGAGCTTCTTCTGCAAAATCAAGCAATGGACAGGATGGTGAAGAAACCTAAGATTTCTACTCTCAGAATTACTGAAATACAAGGGCACATAAGCAACCAAATTGCTTTGAACCAGGTAAGCTATTCCTCTGCTAGTTGCTTTATTCCTTCCGCCGAACTCTCATCTCACGTCATACACTCATGTTTATTACTGCATGTGTTCTGTTCTTCTCACAGGACTACCCAACCCTTCCAGGAGCTAGAAGATATGTCCAAATCAAATGGTTGCCCCTCATCCTCTCCAAGTTCACTTCAGATATGAGGGTATATGTAGCTAGATGGCATCTTTTGGGGTTGATAACTCATGCCAAATATTATGATCAAATCCACATAGATTGGGCTGCCATAGGAGCAATGATTGAAACATGGCATCCTTCCACCCATACTTTCTTATTTTCTACATTTGAGGCCACCATCTTGCTGGAGGAAGTAGAGATGATCCTAGGCTTGAAAAGGATGAAACACGGAGAAGAAGAAAAGATGGCCATCATGCCAAGGCCCATCTCCTCCCATGAGTTGCTAACCTCGTTAATATCTAGCCCAAATATAGTGAACCAAATCAAGGTCACTAAAGGAGTTAACCTCTTGAAGCTCGCCTCGTGGGTGTACAAGAGAGCGGGTCAAGCTAAAGAGGAAGAGGAGATAGAAAGAGTAACCAAAGCCTTCGTGGTGTGCTTGGCAGGAGCACTCCTATTCCCATCCACGGAGGACTTTCTAGAGGAGTCCCAATTGAGCGTAGTGGTGAGCTTATGAGAAGAAGAAAGAGTTGGACCGGTGATCCTAGCATATCTTTATAGCGGGCTTACATCAGCGGCCATGGGAAGGCCCATCTAATGGTGCATGCTAGCACTCTCAAGTTGGGTTGATCTACACTTCAAATTCGATCCATGCCATGAAGCCCAACAACCCTCAAGAATTTTCTCAAAGAGCCCTCTCTCATATATAACCGGCTCATCAGGTATAAGCAATAGAGTGACCAACCGGATTCCTCAAATCAAGAAGAGAGGGGATTGGAGGGAGCATTTAAAGGTAATGCCAAAGAATCTTTTTACTTGTGCCCCGGGTGTATTCAAAATGCAGGAGCTTCGTGCACGCTTCTCCATCGGGACAGACCTTCGTCTTATTGGCGCTTCGGACTTCGTTTTGTACAACTCTCACAGGTGCCTTCCTCAAATTGGACTTTCAAGGCAACACTTAGAAGACATCTCCCATCTCCCTCCCATCAAATCAAGAGACCTAGGCAGTAATGAAGATGGTGAGGAGGTTATCACCATTCAAGCTCTATGGAGGCTAAGCAAACTTCATCAACCTGTAGAAGACTTGGACGAAGACAAGGAACAATGGAAAAATTATGTAATCTCATTGAGAAAATTAAGGCCCAAAGTGGCTCATTAGTCATGGTAGTTTCTTCCTAAAATAATGAAGATTGCTTTCTGATTGAGTCCACTGTTACTGTGATTATGCTCGAAATATTCCAAAGCCTGTGTTTCTGTTGTGAATAACGCCTCCAAGAATGCCGTGAATTCAAAAACACACGCCTTGGCCCAAGGCATCTCAATCGGCCCATCGTCAACAAATGACGCCTGCAGCAGTGGGCGTTACTTTAAATAACGACCTCAAGTAAGGCGTGAATAGATTCAAACCCAAAAGAATATAATCGTTGACTCATCAAAAATAACGCCTCCGCCTTAGTCACGTTTCAAGAATAACACGCCTTTACCAGAGGCGTTACTTCAAACAGCAATGATGACTTCTCTCACATCAATCAACGCCCATTCAATGCGTCTGACGACGGTTATCATTCCCCATGCAAAATAAATTAACGCCTTAATCGTAGTCATCAAATTTCAGAAAATGCCCAGCGAATGGGCGTGAATTCCGTTATAAACGCCTTTCTCAAGGGCGTGTCTTCGTTTCGAAACCCAAAAGCCATCAGGCCCCCTTCTCCTTCCTCCTTACGTTCTCATTTCGCCCTTTTCTCTGAAAACCCTAACCGAAAACCCCTCTCTCCAAAGCCTCTCTCTCGTTCTCTTCCTCAATCTCTCAAACCCCTCTACCCTAACCCTAGCTATGGCCGGTGGAGGACAGAAACGCCAGAGGGTAGCCGCCCCAGAGGTTGTTGACCTCGACGCCTCCCACGCCCAAGAGGAGGAAATCTCCGTGGAGGAGCTCGCCGTCGTGGCTTTTGAAGAAGAGGCGGCGATGGCCGGCGGCGACGAGGCCGAAGTAATAGGAGAAGGAAGAGGAGATGAAGGTGGAAACGGAGAAGAAGAAGATGAAGAAGAGGGAGATGGAGAAGAAGAAGGACCACCGCCCACGGCGGCGGTCGCTCCCCGGGGCCAACTCCGGCGGCCCAGACGGCCGCTACCTCGACCACAACCCCAGAAGCACAAGAAGGTAAGTTCCCTTCCCCAATTCCCATTTTTTTTATTTTATCTTCAATTTGTTTTTATTTTTTCCTGATTTCCATGGCCCTCGGGCACGAAACCTGCAATCCAGAAAAGACACGCCTCCCATGGGGGCGTTACTCACAAACGAAACGCCCTAACCCAGGGCGTAAATTCCTTTTATTAATTAATCTTCATGAAACACGCCCTACAGCATGTCGTTTCTTAAAACTTATAATTTTTCATTAATTCCATGCTCATTAAACAATTTCCAAAAATATTTTCATGAATTATTTCGTATGCTGTTAGCTATTGATTTTCTGTTAAATTAAGAAATCCACGCCCTCCGTTAGGGCGTTAATTCAACAAGAGACACCCAAACCAGAGGGCGTCGCTTCGTTCATTAACGATTCAAAAAAATAACCCCCTTTGGAAAACGCCCTACCACAGGGCGTGAACTCAACAAGAAACGCCCAACACCGAGGCGTGATTATAAATATGTTTTAGAAATAGCAAAACAGCCACCAAAATACGCCTAACACGGGGGCGTGATAAAGATAAAAAAATGCCCTTATCCAGGACGTTACATTAAAGTACATTCAGAAAAATGCCCCCCACAGGGGCGTGAATTCATCAAGAAACGACCTGAGGGTGGCCGTGAATTCCAAAACGCTAAAATTCAATAGCATGCCAAACCAAATGTAATTCCACATGGATATTCAAACAATTAAGCACAATAATTCTTTTTTTAATGCATGCAGGGGCTGATGAGGACCCGTATCTCATGGGTCATGGTCTGGGCAGCATACCAGGGTCTCCCCGACTTTCAGAGGGTTAGGGTAGACGCCATGGGATTTGGGGCTTTTCTATCCATCGAGCCTTTTAGACCTGACCTAGCACTGATCCAGGTTCTGAGGGAGAGATGGGATAGGGTTAGCCGGACTTTTCTGATGCCCTGGGGGCATATGGTTCCTAGTTTGGAGGATGTAGCCAGGATCACAGGTTTACGGGTAGATGGTGAGGCCGGGAGCGGGCTGCAGGGTTCAGCCTTGGTGGTTCTTCTTACGTGGCGGGTTCCTCCTTCCGACCGCGGAGCGAGGCAGGAGACCAGGCGCGGGGTCTAGCAGCTTCACGGGGCTCCATGCCCCCTCCACCAGCACCGCCTCGGGATGCCGAGGGTGAGGCAAAGAGTAGACCAGAGGAGAGTGGAGGCGAGAGCTGAGAGCTTTGTACTTGTACTCCTCCACCTTCACGCCTGTACATGCTTTTTGACATGACATATATATATATGAGATTGATATTTTTGTTACCTGAGCGTTTTGTGAGACTGTGGCCTTGTGTTTGTCCATGTTCCTCGTGTTTGCTTTACTTTGCCCTGTACCTGCAGCTGCGGTTTTCACTTGAACAACAGGTTAATTCATCTGTTCGACTTGACCCCTTGCCCGGTGAGCAAGGGGTGTAAATGTTCTGACCTTCATAATGGGTCAAGGGGCCAAGCCTTTAGTCAAATAAGGCAAAATGAAATAATCAAAACTGGGAGATGCCTCATGCAATCACACATATGCAAACAATAATTGAAAGATGTCCAGGCAAGAATGCAGTTCATGCAACATGAAGAATTTATTTTTGTTCTTTTCAGTATATATATATTTTTGGGGAATTTTCTGAAAAACACGCCTTAGATTAGGTCGTTACTCTCGTAAAAGACGCCCTCGGAGACGGCGTTACTGTGAAAAGATTTTTGAATTTTTGTTGAAAACACGCCCTTCCTAGAGGCGTTATTTCTTAAAGAAACGACTGTAAGCTAGGCGTGAATTAACATGAAAGCGCCTTGAACAAAGGCGTTAATTTTATTCCTCCCAAGTTGGGCTGATAAAGAGATTAAGGTAGTGGACCCTACTTGGTTATCATCTAAGATCCATTAATCTTTCTTGAATAATAAAAAGGAGAATTGGCGTGCATATGGTTGAACTTATACACAAGATTTCGTACAGTGCATTCTCTTCAGTTTGTCTCGACTATTCTGCTGGTTCATGACTTTTCCAAAATAAAAGAGAAGAGAAGAAGAAGAAGCCCACAAAAGATTTAAAGATGCCCGAGGCAAAGCTACCTCCCCTACCCTATGCCTGTTGGGGTTCGGTCTTTGGCGTAGGGACGCTTTGTTGCCTTTTTGCCTATTTTCACATTACATGCATACGCCCAAGGTTTTCCTTGCGGGGACTTTGCCCTCTTGACATGCTTTTCTTTTCACCATTTAACTTTCACTTTGGAATTGATTTGCATTGAATAGATTTGAATTGATGAACAACCTAATTGTACTTGGGCTTTTGTGGCATTTGTTCCCTTTTGGGTCCTGACTTCCTCCTACTAGGGCGGCGGATAGGCTTGGCGTGTCTACCTCAAGACCTCCCTTCCTCCCTTGTGGGCCGAAGAAGAAAAAGAATGGATATGGTCTTTCGCCTTTGGTCTGGTTTCGACTTTCCATCAGATTTTGCACTGCTTGAGCTCAAGAGTAAAGTGTGTGGTGTGTGCGGGGTCAACTCCCATTTTAAATTAGCAAGACTGACGAATGGATTCTGAAATTTGACCTTTCGGACCGTGGACCTTTGCATGTCATGTCAGCCCAAAAGGAGATCCATGAAAGAAAACTTTTTTTTATTTTTTTTGAAAATATTTGATTTTTTTTTATTTTTTTTGGATTATTTGGGAGATTTCTATTTTCTTTGGATTTTTGTGAAGTTTTCAATTTTTTTGGTTGGATTTTTGTTCAGGGGTAATATTTCTTGAGATATAAACCATTCCAGGGGTGAGTTAATTCTTCGCCTTCAGCATTAACCAGTTTATAAGCATTGCCAGGATAAACATCTTTTATAACGAACGGTCCTTCCCAATTTGGTTGGAGTTTTGAACGAGGGCCACCGGGTTTTACAAAAATTCTTTTGATTACCATTTCACCGACCTTAAATTTTCTCTCAATTACCTTCTTTTGATAAAAACGTGAGAGCCTATTTTGATAAACGCACGCATGCTCAGCGGCGACCAGACGCTTCTCGTCAAGGAGTTCCAACTGGGCAAGGAGTGAATCACGACGCTCATCGATAGAGAACTCCTTGTCCAATTGTACTCGCAGAGAGGGGATAAGAATCTCATAAGGGACTACGGCCTCCATTCCATAAGTAAGGGCGAAAGGAGTTTGCCCAGTGGGGGTTCGAATGGAAGTGCGGTAGGCCCAAAGAGCTTCAACCAGCTTGTCTGGCCAGTCCAAAAATTTATTAGCCTCACACGTCTTCTTAACAATTTTGATTAAGGTTTTATTAGTGGCCTCTGCTTGGCCATTGCCCTGCGGATAATAGGGAGAAGAATGATGCAATGCAATGTTATACCTGTTGCAGAGATCCTTGAGATCTTGAGAGATAAATTGAGGTCCATTGTCGGTGACGATGGTGCTCGGGATGCCGAACCTCGTGATGATGTTCTTCATGATAAATTTGCAGACGGTTGACACTTTAATTTCCACGTAAGCTTCTGCTTCCGCCCACTTGGTGAAGTACTCCGTTGCCGTGAGAATGAATGATTTTTGCTTGGTCAGGAGGTTCGAATCACCAAGAGGTCCAATGATATCAAAAGCCCACATGGAAAAAGGCCATGGGGAGGACGTAGGATGGAGTGAAGAAGCAGGAGAATGAATCTTGTCGGCGTGCAGTTGGCACTTAACACACCTACGAACATAGATAGAGCAATCCTCTTCTAGAGTGGGCCAATAGAACCCTAGTCTAAGAATCTTCTTAGCTAGCATCTGGCTGTTCACATGACCACCACACACACCAGAATGCGCCTCTTCCACAACTTTCCAAGATTCATCATCATCGAGGCATCTCAATAAAACACCGGTGAGCCCTCTTCTATAGAGCACACCCCCAACCAAAGTATAATGTTGAGCCACTCTTCTTATTGCTTTCTTTTCTTCTGTAGTGGCTTCCTCAGGATAGGACTGATCATCACAGTATCTGGCAATCTCATAATACCAAGGCTTTTCTTCGTCAGCCAACTCTTCTTGCCAATCCAATAGCATGACCTCTTTGCCTTCAAGAGCTTCTTTCCGTCTAACCTTCTCAAGCACCTGATCCCTAATATCAAGAAAAGCACGATCCCTAATGGCTGGAGTATCACGCTGATGAATCAGGGGGACATGAAAATCACGCTCAGGAGGGAAAACTAAAGCGGAAGCTAAGGAAGCAAGTGCGTCGGCCAAGATGTTCTGGCTACGCGGGACATGAACGAAAATCAATTTAGTGAAGAGTTTGGCGTAAGCTGAAGCGAGTTCCTGGTAGGGCTTGAGCTTAGGATTGATGGTGCGGCACTTGACCAACACTTGGCGTAGAATAAGCTGACTGTCACTGACAATTCACAAATGAGTGACACCATATTGATGGGCGGTTTTAAGACCGGCCAAAAGAGCTTCATACTCGGCTATGTTATTGGTGACGGGAAAAGTGAGCCGAGCAGCAAATGGAATGGTGACCCCTTCAGATGTTAAAAGAACCATGCCGATCCCTCTTCCTTGAGAATTAAGAGCTCCATCGAAATGTAATGTCCACATAGGATCAGGGGGTTGATTAATGGACATTAATTCTTCATCTGGGAACTCTGAATTGACCGGATCAAAGCGGGGGAGAGGGTGGTGAGCAAGATGCTCGGCAATGGCATAACCTTTGATAGCTTTTTGCTGAATGTAAGTGATGTCAAATTGAGAAAGGAAGCTTTGCCAGCGTGCTAATCGATCAGTGAGGACAGATTTTTCAAGGAGGAATTTGATTGGATTCATGCGAGCAATGAGGTGAACCTTGTGAGCTAGGAAATAGTGTTTTAATTTCTGAACTACCCAAACCAAAGCTGCACAAGTCTTCTCCATGGCTGAGTACCTCTGCTCACAGGGGTTAAGAAGTTTAGACAAGTAGTATGCTGCCCTCTCCTTACCTTCCTCATCCACTTGAGCTAAGACAGCACCTACGGAGTCATCCAGGACCGAAACATATAGAATAAGTGGTTTGCCTAGAATTGGCGACCTCAGGACAGGAGGATTGACCAAATAATCCTTCAATCCGTCAAAGGCTACCTGACATTTATCATCCCAATTAAACTTGACTCCCGGCTTAGTAAGCTCGTAGAACGGCCTACACCTTTGCGAGTGCAAGGAGACGAAGCGGCGAATGAATTGCAACCTCCCGATTAATCCTCGAACTTCCTTCAAATTCTTGGGAGAAGGCATATCTCTAATGGCTCTCGCCTTGTTGGGATCAACTTCAATTCCCCTCTTGCTAACAATGAAACCAAGCAACTTCCCTGAAGAAACGCCAAATACGCACTTCTTGGGGTTCATTTTCAATTAAAATTCTCGGGATCTCTGCAAAACATTAGCCTGAACCCCGGGATGCTCAATTCTTGTCCTTGATTTCACAACCAGGTCATCCACATACACCTCAATATAAATATGAATCATGTCATGAAAAATTGCCATCATAGCCCTTTGATAAGTGGCTCCAGCATTCTTAAGTCCAAAGGGCATGACCACATAACAATATGTGCCCCATGGTGTAGTGAATGAAGTTTTCTCTTGATCTTCTTCAGCCAGGCGAATCTAATTATAGCCTGAAAAGCCATCCATAAAAGAAAGAGTCTCAAATCCTGCCGTGTTGTCGATCAACACATCAATATGAGGGAGGGGGAAGTCATCTTTAGGACATGCCCGGTTGAGGTCCCGAAAATCTATGCAAATCTGAACTTTTCCATCTTTCTTCATAACCGGGACAATGTTAGCCACCCAATTGGGATAGAGGACGACTCTAACAAATCTAGCTTTATGGAGTTTATCGACCTCTTCTTTCATTTTCAAAGCCATGCTAGGGTGGAAACGCCTCAACCGTTATTTTACCGGGACAGACCCTGGCTTAAGTGTAAGGCGGTGTTCAACGAGCCCAGGGTCTAATCCAGGCATGTCTTCATAACTCCAAGTAAACGTGTCCTTATATTCTTGAAGAACTAAAATGAGCGCCTCCTCTTCGGAGGGTGGCAAATTCTTGCTTATGAGGACAATCCTAGGGTCTTCCTCGGTACCCAGATTGATTTCTTTGGTAGGTTCTTCTACGGAGGCTGATGGTTCGTCGAATCTTCTTATACCACTAGCAAAAGCATCAGCCTCATCCTCATATTCTTCATAACTTTCATCCCCCTCTTCAATAGGGTCTTCATCATTCATGATTTCATAAACGCCCAAACCCTCATAAGAAGCAACAGAATCCTCATATTCTAACTCTGGCAGGACAATTGGATCTTCCACAAACTCAGGAAGGGCTAAACAAGCTTGGCATCTGATGGCCAATTCCAACAAAAATCTGCGAGGAATCTGCTTACCCTTGGCCTTCTTGTGTGAACTTACCCCATGATTTTTAGAAGAAGAGGAAGAAGAGGAGGAAGAGCAACTAACTTGATTAGAAAGGAAAGAAGGAGGTGAAAAAGTGGATACAGGAGGTGATACAGAGGAGGGCCCCTCACCAGAGGGGGAGAAGAGTCTTACCAAGGAATCTTGGAAGAGCGGCCCCTGGGTTGGGACGCACTCGGGAGAAAAATAGGAGGTCTCCTCAATAGAAATGGAGGATTGGAAAGTTGGGAAATCGGCGTTTTTTTTTTCGTTTTTAGCTTTTCCTTTGTTTTTATTTTCTTTTTCAAGTAAAAAGCAATGTGAAGGGAGAATAGCAGGGGGAGTGGAGATTGCAAGTTTGGAGAAAGATTTACTCAAAGATGGCCCACGCGGGGGCGAGATGGAGTTTTTAGAAAATCGCTCGAGGAGCGAAGGAGCAATCGGGAGGGAAATCTGAATTGAACCGGGAGACAAGTTGATGGTAATTGGTGGTGGTCGCGGCACGTGACCAAACCAACGGGAATAGAGAGAAGCCAACACAGACGGATGCACAGAAGTGAGGGAGAAAAGGCCGGCCCACAGCCTATCCACGGAAAATCCTTCTTCAAAGGGGACATCTGGCTCTCCCGTATCTGTGTAGTCACTTAACATCTGCCTTTTATCTGTGATTGCCGCTGGCATTTCAATCAGTTCTTGAATCAGTGGCGGCCATTCCGGATCTGTCGGCATGAACAGGCGGCTTAAAGAAAAAGTGATGTCATTCATGTCAAACCACCTGTACCAGTCACATTCCGGATCACCCATTTTTCTTCTTTTATCTGGCCTTAAAGACTCCAGGGCTTTGTAGGTAGCTAGTGGGGCAATGTGACGAGCAAATTGTCTAGCATGCACATCTTGACAATCCAGCAATGAAGTAATGACGGTAGTCTGTTCATTGTTTTGAATGCCACCGGTGACAAAATGTGTCTTTAAAGTCCAGGTGAGCGGCTGGCGATCTGGCTTGAAGGTGGACGTCATAACAGCCCACGGCTCTCCTTCATTCTTGCCCGGTCTTTGTAGCCTAAGCCGCCTCGTGCAATCACCCTTTGAGGCTTAATGGGCCTAATCTTGCCCTGGAGTTTGGCGCCCAGGCCCTTGCCATCTTGATATCCCATTCTTATCAGAATGTTCCAGCCGGGGGTATTCATCATATTTTTCTTTTTCTTCTTCCCCTTAGAAGGCAGGGGTGTCATAGCAACTGTGATAACAGTCTCAGATAGCATCGGCCGTGGACGGGGAACGTCCAACACAGATAATAACGGCTTGTTGGCTGGCCATATGGAAGGAACTGATGAAGCTACATGAATGTCTTCCTCTGGCAAGATCGGCACGCTGGTCACCTTGATAATGCGGCCCTTGTGCGGAAACTTGAGGCATTGATGGTTTGTAGAGGGCACTACATCAAGCTGCTGAATATAAGGGCGACCCAGGATGCCATTAAAGGTCGGATCCATATCCAGAATATGAAAATCTACTGTAATGGTGGCTGGACCCAAGCTGACTTTGAGAGTAATCATACCCAGAGGGGGTTTCTTAGTATTGTCATATGCTGTGACAGTAATGGTAGATGGCCGAATCTGGCTTTCAGGGATACCACATAGCTTCAGAGTGCTCGGAGGCAACACATTGATAGATGCACCGGTGTCTACCAAACACTGCTTAATGGCCACTTTGTTGATATCAACCGTGATACATAGGGCATATTTTCTTGCCGGTAGAGGTGCTAACTCATGTTCATGGAATGTGATTGCCGGCTGACTGCTGGCAGGGGTCAAGACTGTAATTATCTGTTCAACCGGAAGGTCCTCATTGACCATGACCTTCTGTAGGTATTCCTTCAGGGCCAGCTGATGAGTGGTGGACCTCTTGATTAATTTAAGAATGGAGATCCTGGCTGGAGTGCGATCCAAGTGCTTTAATAAATCATACTGAGTTCCTGGCACTGAATCTCGTTCCTGCTCTTGCTCTTGTGGCCCCTGCACGGGCTCTAGCTCTCTCTGTGGGAAAGCACGGTGGAATATCCGTCCACTGCGGAGCGGTGCTACGCCTTGACGCGCCTCTGTCGGGGCAATATTAGGAGGAGGGTTGGAAGAAGAAGAAGGAATGTCGGTAGCAGAAACCCTGCTAGGGGAGATCAAAGGGGAATTCAATGAAAGGTGTGCCTCCGTAGGAGACGTGGTAGTGGTGTTTAACAAAGGTGCCCCCGCGGGAGGCATGGGAGGAGTATTTGATGAAGGCGCCCTTGCGGGAGGCGTGGGAGAAGAGAGGGATATCCGAATGCGAGGAGCATTGGCAGGTGGTGGAATAAGGAGAGATCGTGGCACAAAAGATGGTTGTACTGATGACGGAGGAACTCTTGCCGGTGTAGGAGTGGTAGAGGGGGTAGCGGGTGCTGGCGGTGAGCGGAGTAGGAGTGGCCTGGAGGGCGCGGATGTGGGATTGGTGGTGGAAGGTGGAATGGTAATTTGTGGAGGTGGTAGGCGGGTAAGAAGAGAACGAGCCGGCAAGGCCGTGGAATTGGTGGAGATAGAAGGATTGACGGGGCATAGAAGGGGACGTCCCGATAGGAGACTAGAAGAAGAAGGAGGAATGCGCAAAAGGCGCGGAGTTTGATTTTGGTTTGGATCATGGTGAAATGCCCCGACAGAGGCATTTTCTTCGTGCCATCCCTGCCCTCTCTCCACCTTGTAGAGAGACGTGACAGGATTCACGTGTTGATTAGGAGCGTGTTCCGGCAATGGATTACGGACGATCCCCATATCCTGCTGGTGTGCTGGAGCTTGCTGTGGCTGAACTTGCTGCTGAGCTGGCTGTTGTTGTTGCTGATTTTGCTGTTGCCGAGGCGGCCTTCTCTCTTTCATGGTGGCGATGACTTGCCTCATTTCATCCCAATTAATGCCACCCTGGTCATTCAAATCATAAATATGATCTCTAAAATGGAAACAACGGTCAAGGTTGTGACCAGGGGCGCGGTGAAATGCATAGTAACGGGATGTGTCAACATTGTCGGGCCACACCGTTCTTTCTTTTGGTAGGACGAGCAGGTTGGCGGCCATCAAGGCATTAAAAATGTCAGGGAGACTCTATGTGAGTGGCGGATAATGGGCCCTCTTGGGGCCAAGTGGCGGTCTCCGCTGTTGTTGGCCGTAGTTGGAAGGTGGGGGGACCTGATGGTATTGTGGTGGTGCTGGAGGGTCGGTGCGAGGCGCTTGGCTTGGTGATGGAGCAAAAGAAGGTTGGGGTGAGAAGTGGCGTTGTGGAGCGGAGGCAAAATGGGGGTTTTGCTGTGGAGGTGGCGGAGGTCGTGGGTTTGACTGGTGGTGGGGGTGGCCAACTACGCCAACCTGCTCGTTTGTGACAGTGCCCTCAGTCGTGGGCCCACTGTTGACATTTGTATTCTTTTTAAATAGCCGAGGCTTCGGCTCAAACATGCCCATGATGGGCGAATCCTTCATTTGTGTTTGTATATATCGAGCTCTTTCATAGAGCTCTTCCATGGTTGTCAGCCGATTCATGGCCAAAATATGCCGGAATTGAGGAGTTGCATTAGAAATGACCATTTTCACCTGCTCTTGTTCCGACAATGTGTCCTTCAATTTCTTGGCCATAGACTGCCACCTGTCAGCAAATACAATGAAGTCCTCCTCGGGCTTCATTTTCTCAGCGACCAGATCTGTAACAGAAAGGGAAGGTCCCACCCGGTCTCTGTACTTTTGCAGGAATTTTCTTTGAATGACATCAAAATCGCCGGCATCAGCTGGCTCCAGAGAATAAAACCATTCGAGGGCGGGTCCCTTAAGAGATCTCCTGAATAAATAGGCCAGGGAGGCCTTATTGTCTTGCCAGAAAGAAGTTTCATACCGGAAATCCTTTAAATGAATGAACGGGTTACCGGTTCCATTATATCGCCGGAAGTGCGGCATCTCAGAAGGGGGTAAATGGAACACCGGCAATGTAGGAAGAGAGATTTCCGGAACATTCTTAGTTGCCGTAACTTTCTTGAGCTGTTCCTCCATACTGGCTAGCTTTTGAAGCAAGAGAGTGTTGGTATCGGGCTCGACCGGGGCCTGATTCTGAGCAAAAGAAGGCGGTATAGGCGTTCGTAGAATCCGAGGAGGTTGGAAGGATTGACGCCTAACCGCTGAATAGCTCGCCTGCTGGGCCGGTATGGCCGCAGTAGGCGTTTGTGGACGAGAGGAAGGTGAATGCAAGACTGCTTGGTCATTAACAATCTGATGGCCACTCACGGCCGGAGGGGGATTAGAAGAAGAAGAAAGAACCGACTTCCCTTTTAGAGCGGCCTGAATGGCTTGCCGCTGGGAGTCATCTAACTGGGAGAGAGCCTGGATCAAATCCGTGACATTAATGGATGGGGAAGGGTTCCCCGAAGTGTTGGAAGATGGAACTTGAGACGAAGGGTCCGTCTCATGGATGGTGGTATCAACCACATGGACTTGTGAGTAATGAGGGTGAGGAGGAAGGTAGTTCCCCTCATAATAAACAGAATCCTGGAGAGGGTCCTCATATTGACCAAATATGTTCTCATTCTCATCATCATAGGAGTACCCGTTGCCTGACATGTTGATGGTTTTACCTGAACGGAGTTTCATTCTTAAGAGAGAGGATGTTTAATGAAGGAACTATCACAAAATATTCAATCCAAACAAGGCAATCAAATCACCCAACTATGTTTATGCAAACAAGGTTGGCAGGAAACGCAAGATTTTAATGTTTGATGTTTGAATTTAGGGTGGATTATTTGTGAAAGTTCACTCTTTTGCCAAATGAGACCTAGTTTGATCCGAGTGTAATCTCCGGGTCAACTAAGTTTTTCTCTCTTTTAACAACGCATAGGTTCTCTAAACTCCAGGTACTTCGAGGGTACAACCAGCCCGGCGTCCGTGAGGGAATCCACGGGTGCGGGGACTTATGGAGGTCTTGGAAAAGGGATTTCCGGTCCAAAGAGACGGAATGCTCAATGGAGGGTCGTCCCGATTCCAAGAAGGGTGTGTGGATCCTAGGGTAGAGAGAGGAGGTCTCTCAACCAAGCCAGCAAATCAAGACAATCCAAGCAGCAATGTAATATCAAGACAAATGCCAAGCAATGAATAAGAGCCAATCTGTGAAAAAGAACAGTAAAGACACGCCCTGGGAAAGGTCATGTTCACAGCAAGAGGAAAGAAACGCTCTGCGGTAGGTCGTGACAAAATGAAAACACGGCAGCGTGGCTGTCGTAAACTCTGTGAGGGGCGCACAGACGGTAGAAAAACACGCCTTTAGGTGAGGCGTTCTAAAGAAAGGACGCCTCCACAGGAGGGCGTCAAAACCCAGAGAAAACGCCCTGATGATAGGCGCTGATAATAAATGAAACGCCTCTGAGAGGGGCGTTAATCCACAGGTAATATGATAAGCATGCAACAGACATTAGTTATGGTAGAAGACGCCCTGTAAGTGGGCGTTACTCAACGAAACACGTCCCTGAGAGGGGCGTTAAATGGCAGACGAGAAAAATAGCAAACAAAACGCCAGCAGGTGCAATAAACACACGCCCTGGATGGGGGCGTTAAATCAACAAAACATGTCCCTGTGAGGGGCGCTAAATCAAAAGATGCCCTTGTTGAAGGCGTTATTAAGCAGCAATTGACTGATCCGGGGAGTGTGCAGGGTGCACAATGGAGGGTGCCCGAGGGGCACAAGGGAAAGGGTACCGAGGGTACCGAGGGGAAAGGGCACGCGAGGGTGCCAAAGGGGAAAGGACACACGAGGGTGTCAAAGGGGAAAGGGCACACGAGGGTGCCAATGGAGATGGTAATCAATAAAGAAAACAGTGGAGGTCCCACCGTGATCGCCAATTTGTAGATCGGATTAAAAATCCTCACTTTTGGGAATGAGAAATAAATAACACAACAAAAGATGCATAAGATGTGATAAAAAAAATAGCACGAGGTGCTAAAGGGGAGTTGTGATCGCCAGAGGGTTTACCTCAATAAGAAGAAAATGGGATCGCGTGTACCTGGTGAAGAGTGGGATGCGGGATGGATGTGGATTTCCTCCTCCAACTCCAATCGGCCGGCCGATGAAGTGGGTTTTCTTGATTGATTACCTTGTAAAAAAGACAATAAAAAAAACAAACAAAAGAAAGGGGGGATCAGCCAAAGTGCAATAGTATCAATCCACAACTAACACAAAATGACGAAAAGACATCAACGTGCGCACCTCTTTTTTTGTTTTTTTTTTTAAACCCCTAGCAAAGAACTAGGGAAAGGATATGATAAAATGATGCTTAATGCAATAAAAGAACTAACGATAGGGTGACAATGATAATATGCTAAGAATGAGATGAACAAAGACAAGCACAATATATCGCCCTGCTCTCCCTGACGAGAGTAAAGGGGCAACCGTGAAGATGCTGAACGGATGCAGAAGGGTGGAGAAAGCCAATGCTCGAAGGAGGAAGCAGGCGTTTGATTGGATGCAGAAAGGATGAAGAAAAACCAATGCTCAACGCCTTGAATGCCTTTTCCTTTTTCTGAATGCTCAGCGTGCCTGTTCAATACCTAACATCTTAACCTTTTTCACGATCGAATGATGTTTTCTTTTATAGCTTCAATCGGATGTGATCAAACAAGGAAGTGATAAGAATGGGTAATGAGGCATCCAAGGAAAGATTAAGATCGAGCAAGAGTCCAAGGATAGCAGAGAACTGTGAGGGAAAGATGGAAAAAAGAAGGACTCTGGAGGGAAACACGCCTTAAGCCAGGGCGTCGATTTATGAATTGACGACCTGCACAGGGACGTTTCTTGAAACACGACCTAGGAAAGGCCGTTTCTTCCTGGATTTAATTTTAGAAATAAAACTTCCTCTGTTTTAAAAACTGAGAGAACACGCCTGAGATAACGGCGTTTCTTCAAAACACGCCCTGAGGAAGGGCGTTACTCACAAAATGCCCTTTTATTTTGAAAATAGATAATTCAAGAAATTAACGGATAATACCAGGAATTGACGCCCTCACCTACGATCGTCCTTTCTTTGAAAACGCCCTATGACAGGTCGTTACTTTCGAAAGTGACGCCCTATGCTAGGTCGTGAATCACAAAAATGCAGGAAAAATGCAGAAAACTCACAAAAATAGAAAAACTTTATGTTATAGGAATATTGAAGTCCACTTGGGGCGTTTATATAATAACATGAGATTTGCTCATCAAAACGTCAATTTTGGTGTGTCTACAGGACGCAGTCCTTGGAATATCGGAGCTAGAACCGGAGAAAAAGATGCTGACCCGGGCACCGGAATTTACACCTGCTCGGTGGGACAATGCTGGCGACCGAGTTCATAGGGAGAAGCCCGGCTATGGTATGTTCCTGGCACCTATAAAGTGGGGATATCGCGAAGAGCCCTTCGTGCTAAATTGTTCGGCTATTCAGTTCAAGTACCATTTGTCGGCTGGTTGGTTCGGAGACTGCAAGATCACTGACTCCCATCTATTCCGAGTAGGGGCAGTAGAATTTACCGAGTTTGTTCTGACAGAATATGCCCCTCTGCTGATCAGAGCGGGAGTATACCACAGTGTTTTCGCTTCTAGATTCCGATATCCCATCTCCAGGGGGTTATGCTGTGGGATGTTTGAAGCGTTCTGTCCTTTGTTCAACACTTTTTATACAGCAGAGGGTGAGACATCCCTAGACCTCTGGAGTTTATCACGGCTTTCCGGTCTACCTATTGATGGTGAACCGTATGAAGAAGTCTGCTTGGCGGACTCCGAGAAAGACAGCTCTGATGGAGAAGGCAAGTATTCCCTTGGCTTCTCTTACCGATATCTGATGAAGGTCTATCGCTCCATCTGTCTGGCATATAGTAGAGGATCCTCCAAAGGCTATCATCCCCGAGAGAAAGGTAGCAAACTGAGGGTCCGGATCGGGCAGTGGCTCCAGTACTTCTTCGACGGTCCCCTGAAATATGCAGATTTCCCCTCCATGGGTCCTGTTGCGAGCAAGCAGATAAGAGCTCCCCGCTATAAATCGGCACTGCCATCTTCATTGCGCCATGCGGGCAAAGGTGGTCCCAACCCGGCAGGGGTAGATCCCATCACACACTGTGCAGCTTATTTCACATTCTGGCTGTGTACTTTTGCTCTTCCACAAGGGGACGAGACAGTCATTCGGCCAGAGGCCATATATCCAGCTTGTCAGATGGCCTGGGGGATGAAGCTGTCGCTCTGCCCAGTGGCCCTGTGTTTGATCTATAAATCTTTGGGGGACCTGCACAAGCATCGGACTCCCCGTTCTTTGAGGACCGTGGGTCCTTTTCATTTCTTCAATGCCTGGGTCTGCAGTATATTCCCTGAATTAGCTCTGAGAACCTTGCAGGGGGATACAGTGTCACCCAGGATGATTGAATTTGCCAGCGCTGAGCCTGGTCCCTTTTATGATCAGCTATTTAAAATAAGGGGCCGACTGATAAAAGTACCAGTGGACGCCCCTGGCAGCATACATTTCTGGAGCTTGGCAGCAGGTTCAGCTCCTTTGATTGATCCTCAAAGAGAGTGCAAGCTGGAGGAGATAGAGACATATATCCACCTTGTCTCAAGGGTCAACATTGCTCGGCCAATCTTGGAACCGGAGCTGGTGAGATGGGCCATGGCAATTCGGCCCAGTGTTTTGGTTTATAGAAAGGGTGGCCTACTTCTGTTGGAGCCATACTATCCGTTCCGATTTGGGCGGAACTTTGGTTATGACCAGCACATCCCTACATCAGTTGCTCAATTTCCCCTGGATAGCAGGGCCAAGCACGGGTCCACCATTGTCGGCGACGGCCGGTTGTGGTGGGATTTCTATCATTGTCAGGACGATGCAATCTTCAGGGTGCCCACCGTCTCCAACCGTGTTCCCCGGGTAACACCAGAATATATTAAATGGTGGAACATTCGGACCGGCTTTTTCAGGGATGGCAGGGGTGCTTTCTGGGATGTAGCAGAGCGCTCTTTCCTGAAACAGCAGCCTGGGCTGGTGTTTGAAATCCCCGAGGCCCATTTGAGAAAGCTTTATTCGCAGAACCCAAGGGAGGCAGAGAACTATCTGGCCCAGCGTCGAGCTCTGAAGGAAAAGAATTCTGAGCCGCCCGCTCCTATTTTTGCCGCTATTAACGAAGACAGTTTCGTAAAGACCCTGAAACATCTGTGCCATATAGGAGATGATCGCTTGGAGGCACAACAGTATCCATTTCCTGTTGAAGAGCCGCTCCCAGCAGTAGCTCATTGGAGGGGTCCAGTTGATAAATTTCATCCGTATAGGACGTTTGTACGCCGGGAAGATAGAACTCAGACGTATTATAAGCAAACGTCCTGGCTGTTCATTCTGCTAAATTTGCATGGATTATCTGCAGAAAGCCCGATAGCTGACATTTTGAACAAGCCGCTATTTATATCATTTCATTATGTCGATGGCTGGGGCATGGACCATCTTGACTTGTTTCGCTGCCTTGATTTTCATGGCCATAATGACCTGGCAGCTTTAGTGGAGAAATGCCAGATATTCGGCGATGTTTGCTGGCTTATCAAGGAGGCTGCTTCCCGCTCCAAAGAAGTGGCTTATCTGTACTGGCCGCTCTCTGTATTTTATGATGGACCAGCAGGTATAATCTTTTCCTTTCTGACTGCAGTGTTTTCTGTTTAGCATCTGAATTTTGCATCTATTGATCCCATCATCTTTCTGCCGTTCTTAACAGACCGGCCCGACATAAAGCGGCAGGGGCTCTACAGGAAGATTATTGCGTAGGCCGAGAAGCCCACTTATTTTGAAGTCCCTGTAGCAGCACCGACTACTACTCCCCTGCCTCCTGGCAAGAAGAGGAAGGCTTCTGCAGTCAAGGCTGCGGTTGGGAAGGCCAGGAAGGCCAAAAAGGCCCAGGCTCAACAATCGGCTTCGGTAGTGATGGACACCGGGACCCCTCTCCCTGACATTCCCTCATTTGATGAGTTCGAAACTCAGAGGGAGGCTGCTCAGGCATCAGTTCAAGGTAACATCAATATTCTGCCATTGCATTCTTCATTCTCTCTTGCTGGATTTCAGAGGAGTGTTTAAATCTGACCACTCCTTTTTGCACAGCTGAAGAAACAGTCATGGCACCTTCTGTGGTGGAGACCAGATTGCCTTCTCCTACGTCGGCTAGTGAGGCGGAGGGTAAGCATGCCCTTTTCATCTTTTTCTGTTCATTTCAACTGCTTTTCATCGTCCCTCTCACAGGCTTTTCTTTATAGTGCTGGCCGGGGAGGAGACTGAGATTACAGAAGCGGCTGGTGACATTACTCAGCCGCGGGAGGGTTATAAGACCCAGGCAAAATGGGGCCCCGCTCCCGGAAGGTGCATAGTTACCCGGTCTTCCTCCAAGCAGATGTTAGAATTGATGGCCCCGCCCATGGACAGAGTAGAAATCTCTTCCGGTAGCTCTGCGGCCGCTTCTGAGGCAGGTGGAGAAGAAACAGATTTCAGCGGGAGCGACACGGAGGATGCCTCCAAACCAGAGGCCCCATCCGTATGTACCGCCATTATTTTATCATTTACACCCCCCAAGCTGCTGGTGCCATCTTCTGGAGAAGAATTACCAGAAGAGTTCGTCGCTCTGGATACCGAGGCAGATATAACTCCTCCTTTTGTGGTTTCATCAGCAGAGCTTTCTTCTTCCCTGCAATCTTTTGAGGGTATTGGCATCACTTTAGAAGTGAGTCTTTTCCCTTCATGGTTTCATTTTCCCCATCTTTATCTGCTGCTTGACGCTGCATTGATCCGTTCACAGGAATCCCCTGTTGCCCTCTCGACTACGAGTGCGGCCGTTGAAGCCACTTTATCTGGCACCTTGGCTATTGTTCCTGCTTCGGCAGCCGTTCTTGAGATAATTCGCCCCGTGCCTGTGAGGGTGCAGTCCTCCACAGACTTAGCATCATTGGACCTGCGGAATGCAGGGGAAGGTCCAACTCTCATCAAGGCTTTGGATTTTAGAGCTGAAATGGACCCAGCCAGGGGTTCTACCTTTATACCAGCTGCAGTGATGACCATCGCTCCAGAATCAACAGTTCCCACAATATCGGTCATGGAGAGCGAACCTTCGCCTCTTCAGACCGTGGCCCCCGCAGCCTTGACATTGCGAGGGCTAGGCACCGAAATGGAAGAAGGAGAGGTATCTATTGCAGAACTGGGAGTATCGCCTATAACGGCCACGGAATCTGCTTCCGTATTTTCAGAATCTGAGGAGGAGATGCCTGAAGTTGCATCCGGGAGTATTCCGACGGCCGCCTCCGAGGAGATGGAGGTGGAAGATCTCTCGGCCACGTCAGAGGTTGCGGGCAGAGCTCCGTTGGTGGCTTCGGCAGACCTGCCGTCTTCTTCTTCGCAGCCGGATATCACCCTATGGGCGGATATAGACAGTGAAGTAACTTTTGAAGTAGCTCCTCTTCCTTCGCCTGGCTTCACTTCCCCTGAAAGTTTTGTCTGGCAACATCTGGGCATGCTGCGTCAACTGGTGGAGTCCCAACCTGGACTAACTTATTCACAGTTGAAGGAGATAGCCGGGCGCTTCACCGCCAGCTTACAGGCGATGGGATGTCCCACAGAAATATGGGCCCAGCGGGTTCTTTTGTTGTTAAAATTTGTTCATCACCGGGATTTCTTGACACACATCATGTCGAACAGATTGGCAGCCTTGAAGTTGCAAAGAATGGAGTGCAAGTCCGAGCTGGCAAAGATGAACTCTATCCTTCAGGAGCGACAGCGTCAAATGCAGTCTTTGGCGGAACGGGAGCATTTCGTGCGCGACCGGATAACTATCCTGGAAGCTGAACTGTCTGATCTCCGAGCTGAGCTGCCACAGCTATCAACTTCTCGACCGTAGCTCGAGGAAGAAGCAGCTTTATTAGAGGGGCAGGTGGCATCCTTTCGAGACCAGTCTGTTCGACTGCAGGAAGAGGAGGCTCGGCTTCATGAACTAGGAGCCGCCCCTTCTGTGGGTCTTCTGGCATTCGAGGATATCTTCCGGCAGCCATGAATCATTTTCTTTTTCTTTTTTTTTTGCTCTTTTGTGATACAATGTCCCCTCGGGGCCCTTCATGTACTCACTTCTTAATGAAAGGAAAAATTTTGCTTTGTGTGTATCCACCTTCTTTTCCATGTGGTTTTATCACTTCAGGGAAGTGGGGTAGTGGTTTTAGCAACCCCTCATGCGGATGGCTCGTATCTGGCAGGAGAGCGTCCACCCCTTCAGAGAAAGGATGGGGAACTCGCTCCACCGCGTGACGGCATCCGAAGAGGTGCTTAAACCGGATTCTGTTGGTAGCGGCAAACGTCCCTCTTGGCAATATGTGCTGTGAGGGAGACAATTTGCAGGAATGTGAAAGAAGGGGTCTTATCAGAATAGACGGAAAGTCTAGACTGGGTAGAGGTTATAGCAGGTGGGACGATTACAGGATACGTGGTTTTCATCAAGACAGACGTAGGGTCTGAACTGAATAGGATTTTATCATTGATCGGGCGAAATGCCAGTCGATCAACAGCTGGTTTCATCATCGATATTGGATTTATATCGATGCAAAAAGGATTTATAAGTTTCCTCAGAATAGACGAAAGGTCTAAACTAAGTAGGGTTTCATCATTGATCGGGCGAGGTGCCAATCGATCAACAGTTGATTTCATCATCGATATTGGATTTATATCGATGCAAAAAGGATTTATAAGTTTCCTCAGAATAGACGAAAGGTCTAAACTGAGTAGGGTTTCATCATTGATCGGGCGAGGTGCCAATCGATCAACAGTTGATTTCATCATCGATATTGGATTTATATCGATGCAAAAAGGATTTATAAGTTTCCTCAGAATAGACAAAAGGTCTAAACTGAGTAGGGTTTCATCATTGATCGGGTGAGGTGCCAATCGATCAAAAGTTGATTTCATCATCGATATTGGATTTATATCGATGCAAAAAAGATTTATAAGTTTCCTCAGAATAGACGAAAGGTCTAAACTGAGTAGGGTTTCATCATTGATCGGGCGAGGTGCCAATCGATCAAAAGTTGATTTCATCATCGATATTGGATTTATATCGATGCAAAAAAGGATTTATAAGTTTCCTCAGAATAGACGAAAGGTCTAAACTGAGTAGGGTTTCATCATTGATCGGGCGAGGTGCCAATCGATCAACAGCTGATTTCATCATCGATATTGGATTTATATCGATGCGAAAAGGATTTATAAGTTTCCTCAGAATAGACGAAAGGTCTAAACTGAGTAGGGTTTCATCATTGATCGGGCGAGGTGCCAATCGATCAACAGCTGATTTCATCATCGATATTGGATTTATATCGATGCGGAAAGGATTTATAAGTTTCCTCAGAATAGACGAAAGGTCTAAACTGAGTAGGGTTTCATCATTGATCGGGCGAGGTGCCAATCGTTCAAAAGTTGATTTCATCATCGATATTGGATTTATATCGATGCAAAAAGGATTTATAAGTTTCCTCAGAATAGATGAAAGGTCTAAACTGAGTAGGGTTTCATCATTGATCAGGCGAGGTGCCAATCGATCAACAGCTGATTTCATCATCGATATTGGATTTATATCGATGTAAAAAGGATTTATAAGTTTCCTCAGAATAGACGAAAGGTCTAAACTGAGTAGGGTTTCATCATTGATCGGGCGAGGTGCCAATCGATCAAAAGTTGATTTCATCATCGATATTGGATTTATATCGATGCAAAAAGGATTTATAAGTTTCCTCAGAATAGACGAAAGGCCTAAACTGAGTAGGGTTTCATCATTGATCGGGCGAGGTGCCAATCGATCAAAAGTTGATTTCATCATCGATATTGGATTTATATCGATGCAAAAAAGGATTTATAAGTTTCCTCAGAATAGACGAAAGGTCTAAACTGAGTAGGGTTTCATCATTGATCGGGCGAGGTGCCAATCGATCAACAGCTGATTTCATCATCGATATTGGATTTATATCGATGCGGAAAGGATTTATAAGTTTCCTCAGAATAGACGAAAGGTCTAAACTGAGTAGGGTTTCATCATTGATCGGGCGAGGTGCCAATCGATCAAAAGTTGATTTCATCATCGATATTGGATTTATATCGATGCAAAAAGGATTTATAAGTTTCCTCAGAATAGACGAAAGGTCTAAACTGAGTAGGGTTTATCGCAGGTGGGACTTTGCCAAGAAATGCGTAGGTTTTATCAGGGCAGACGTAAGGTCTGAGCTGGATAGGCTTTAGCAAAACGGTGATGGGCTTCATTGTTGGTGGGATTTGCGAATGGGGGTATGTGGATTTTATCAGGGCAAACGTAAGGTCTGTCCCAGAAAGGCTTTATCATCGGTGGGGCATGGAGCCATATGACCGACGGAAGGTTTTACCAATGAAGGCAGACGAAGGTATCGTGCCGGTTGGCACGGAACTTTTTGAATTACCATATTACTGACCCAAGTGCCCTTTCAGGTTTTCACCAGAGCCAGCCCCCTCTTGCTTTTGTCCACGCGTCCTTTCGGATTTTCACGTGGCGGGGTACCCGATTTTGCCTGCAGTGCCCTTTCGGGTTTTCACCACAGCTGGGTTTTAGCCATTTTTTTTCCCTCGTTCAGAATGCCTGAACAAGACTGGCGGGGTATCTCTATTTTTAACCCCATTTTGTTTCTTCTTTTCTTCTCCCTTTCTCTTTTTTTTTTATTGAAACTTTGATTCTATAACTGATGGGCGCAGCTTGTGCATATGTCATCATTGATGTGGGTGCTAACATCAATGCAAGGGTTTCACAGGTCTCATCAGGATAGACGTAAGGTCTAAACTGGACGGGTTTCATCGCTGATTGGGCAATGTGCCAATCAATCAGCAACGGGTTTCATCATCGGTATTGGGTTTATACCAATGCAAGGATTTTTATAGGTTTGATCAGGATAGACGTAAGGTTTAAACTGTACAGGTTTTCATCGCTGATCGGGCAGTGCGCTAATCGATCAACAGCAGGTTTCATCATTGGTATTGGGTTTATACCAATGCAAGGATTTTTATAGGTTTGATCAGGGTAGACGTAAGGTCTAAACTGGACATGTTTCATCGCTGATCGGGCAATGCGCCAATCAATCAGCAACGGGTTTCATCATCGGTATTGGGTTTATACCAATGCAAGGATTTTTATAGGCTTCATCAGGATAGACGTAAGGTCTAAACTGGATAGGTTTCATCACTGATCGGGCAATGCGCCAATCAATCAGCAACGGGTTTCATCATCGGTATTGGGTTTATACCAATGCAAGGATTTTTATAAATTTCACCAGGATAGGCGTAAGGTCCAAACTGGGTGGGTTTTATCACGGCGGGACGTAAAGAGCTATGCGGGTTTCTTCGTGGTTACCACATTACCGACCCAAGTGCCCTTTCGGGTTTTCACCAGAGCCAGTCCCCTCTTGCTTTTGCCCATGCGCCCTTTCGGGTTTTCGCACTGCGGGGTACCCGATTTTGCCTACAGTGTCCTTTCGGGTTTTCACCACAGCTGGGTTTTGGCCATTTTTGCCCTTGTTCAGAATGTCTGAACAAGACTGGCGGGGTATCTCTATTTTTAACCCCATTTTTTTATTTCTTCTCTTTTTTTTATCCCCCCCTCCCTGTTTAGAGGGTGTCCGACCGTGACGACACAAGATCACGATAAGTGGTAGCCTGGTTAGGACGGAGTGTCACTATACCAAGGAAAGGATATCTCGGCTAGGGCGGAGTGCCATTAGACCAAGGAAGGGTAGTTCGGCTAGGGCGGAGTGCCACTAGGCCAAGGAAGAGGTATCTTGACTAGGGCGGGGTGCCACTAGACCAAGGAAAGGATATCTCGGCTAGGGCGGAGTGCCACTAGACCAAGGAAGGGTAGTTCGTCTAGGGCGGAGTGCCACTAGGCCAAGGAAGAGGTATCTTGACTAGGGCGGGGTGCCACTAGACCAAGGAAAGGATATCTCGGCTAGGGCGGAGTGCCACTAGACTAAGGAAGGGTAGTTAGGCTAGGGCGGAGTGCCACTAGGCCAAGGAAGAGGTATCTTGACTAGGGCGGGGTGCCGCTAGACCAAGGAAAGGATATCTCGGCTAGGGCGGAGTGCCACTAGACCAAGGAAGGGTAGTTCGGCTAGGGCGGAGTGCCACTAGGCCAAGGAAGAGGTATCATGACTAGGGCGGGGTGCCGCTAGACCAAAGAAAGGATATCTCGGCTAGGGCGGAGTGCCACTAGACCAAGGAAGGGTAGTTCGGCTAGGGCGGAGTGCCACTAGGCCAAGGAAGAGGTATCTTGACTAGGGCGGGGTGCCGCTAGACCAAGGAAAGGATATCTCGGCTAGGGCGGAGTGCCACTAGACCAAGGAAGGGTAGTTCGGCTAGGGCGGAGTGCCACTAGGCCAAGGAAGAGGTATCTTGACTAGGGCGGGGTGCCGCTAGACCAAGGAAATGATATCTCGGCTAGGGCGGAGTGCCACTAGACCAAGGAAGGGTAGTTCGGCTAGGGCGGAGTGCCGCTAGGCCATGAAAAGGGTATCTCTTGCCCGATTACTCGGGGAATATCAGCTGTGCAGCATGATACAGCTTCAGGTGTTTACCGTTGAGTGGTGAGAATTGGATCTCCCCTCGATGATTAACAACTATGTAGGCCCCTCCTTCGTAGACCCTTTGTATCACATATGGACCTTCCCAATTGGGATTTAGCTTTCCCTTCGGGTTGGACGCCATGACTTCTTTTTTCTTGACCATGACAAGGTCACCTTTCTTGAATTCTCGCCCTTTTACGAGTTTGTTGAATGCGGTGGCCATGCGGGCCTGATACATCTGGATATTCTTCTGAGCTTGGAGACGCTTCCCTTCCAATTCAGCCAATTCTTCTAATCTTCTTTCTGCATTGGTTTGTTCGCCATGGGCTAGGTCGTATTGGACTGCCACTCTGAGTGACGGGACTTCCAGCTCTAGTGGGACTACTGCCTCTGAGCCGTATACCAAGGAGTATGGTGAGCACCCTGTAGGTGTTTTGAAGACGGTGCGATACGCCCACAGAGCTTCATAAATCTTTTCTTCCCAATCCTTCTTATTGGCACTGACGACTTTGGCCAGCAGGGTGCACAAAGCCTTATTGAAAGCTTCTGCCAATCCATTTGCCTGTGGATTGTAAGGAGTGGAAGTCCTCCATTCGATCTTATATTTCTCGGCAAGCTGATAGACTTTCTGATTTCTGAAATGACTCCCATTGTCAGATATTATTCGGCTGGGGATCCCAAACCGGAAGATGATGTTTTGCTTGATGAATCTAGCGACCAACTCACCAGTAACTTCTCTTAGTGCTATAGCCTCTGCCCATCGGGAGAAGTAATCTGTTATGGCCAGTATATACTTATGCCCGGCCGAGGAAGTCGGTAGTGGACCGACTACATCAGTTCCCCATTGTGCAAACGGCCAGCTAGGGACTGTAGGGTGCAGAATCGTAGGTGGCCTTCTAGGCACAACAGCATGCTCCTGACACTTCTGGCATGACTTTGCAAATGTGCAGCAGTCTTCAAACATAGTGGGCCAATAGTAGCCCAGCTTCTTGATTTCTATCTTCATCTTGGGGCCAGCCTGGTGGGCACCTGCTGTCCCAGCATGTACTTCTTTCATCGCTTGCCAAGCTTCCTCAGTGGACAGGCAGCGGAGCAGAATCTTCTTGCGTGCATCTGCCATTATTCGGAACAGAGTCCCATTCCTGAATTCATAAGAATCTTTGATTCGCAAGAGTTTCATCTTTTCTTCTCTTTTCTGCGGCAGCTGTTGGTGTAAAAACCATTGTAGCAGGTGTTTTCTCCAATCAGATGCCTGTTCTGTACTGATCGTGGCGACTTCATTTTCTTCGGGGCAGCCTTCTAGCATGCTGGGGACTTGCCGCCGATTTATAACAATAATGTTCAGTGTCTCATCTGGTGGGACTGCTATTGAGCTGGCTAGCTTTGCCAATGCATCAGCCTGGGCATTATGTGCACGGCCCACATGCTTGAGCTCAATATGATAGAATTTCGCCATGAGGCGCACAGCTTTTTGGTGGTAGGGGTTCAACTCCGGCTTTCGCACTTCGAACTCACCTTAGATTTGCTTTATTATCAACATTGAATCCCCGAATACCTGAAGCATCTGGATACCCATGTTGAGGCTGATATGCAGTCCGATTATCAGAGCTTCATACTCGGCTTCATTATTAGTGCAGGGCTTGTTTATAGAACAAGAAGTATGCACAACCTCCCCATCTGGCGATTTCAGCACAATACCGGCTCCGGCTCGTATTCTGATCTTTCCATCGGAGTCCGTCTCTGTTCTAGATGCTCCGTCAAAGAACAGCTGCCACATAGTTGACTGAGCCTGGCAGGCTTCTAGTGTCTCATCATCGGGTAACTCAGTCCCCAACATATCATTCTCTGGCATAGTATGTTCTGCGAAGAAATCAGCCACAGCCTGTCCTTTTATTGCCCTCTGGGGTATATACGTGATATCGAATTCCATCAGACTTACTGCCCATTTGCCCAACCGGCCTTTCAGTACTGGTTGAGTCAGTATGTATTTGAGTGGATCTGCTGCAGATATCAATCTGATTTCATGTGACAGCATATAGTGCCGGAGCTTTTTAAAGGCAAAGACTAGTGCCAAGCATGTCTTCTCTATATAGGTGTAACTTTCTTCAGTTCTGATCAGCCTCCTACTCAGGTAGTATAGAGCCTGCTCTTTGCCTTCTTCATTTATCTGTGCTAGCATTGCCCCCAGGGAATAGTGTGTGGCTGCAATGTACAGTATCAGGGGTTTGCCCTTAATAGGTGCCCCCAGCACTGGAGGGGTTTTGAGATATTCTTTCAGCTTCTCAAAGGCCTCCTGATAGCCATCGTCCCAGAGGAACGACACATCTTTCATCATGAGCTTGTGAAAAGGGTGGCATTTCCCCGACAGATTTGATATGAATCGTCGGATGTAGGCCAAACGCCCTTGTAAAGATCTCAGCTCGTGGAGATTCCTTGGTGGAGGGAGCTCCTGGATAGCTTTAATCTTGGATGGGTCAATCTCAATGCCCCTATGACGGACAATGAACCCAAGGAATTTTCCACTGGACACACCGAAGGCACATTTCATAGGATTCATTTTGAGCTCATATTTGCGCAGCCTCTGGAACACTACTCTCAGATCCTGCAAATGGTCTTCTTTTCTGCTGGTTTTCACCACCAGGTCATCAATGTAGCACTCTACCTTTTTGAAGAGCAAATCATCAAAGATCTTTGTCATAGCTCTTTGGTAAGTAGCGCCGGCATTCTTGAGGCCGAACGGCATCCTTTTATAGTGGAATATCCCCTTCGGAGTGCGGAATGCAGTGTGCACTCTGTCTTCTTCAGCGATCCAGATCTGGTTATATCCGGATGACCCATCCATGAATGACAGGGCTTCATGGCCAGTGGTTGCATCGATCATTACTTCAGTGATTGGCACTGGGAAATCATCCTTCGGGCAAGCCTTATTCAGGTCCCTGAAATCTACACATATTGTGATCTGCCCATTTTTCTTCTTCACGGGCACTATATTGGCCAGCCATGTAGTATATTGGTTCTCTTCAACAAAGCCCACATTGATCAGCTTGTCGACTTCTTTGTTGATCTGATTTATCAGTTCGGGACGCATTCTCCTTGAAGGCTGCTTTACAGGGCTTGCCCCCGGGTTTATCGCCAATCGGTGCTGTGCCACATCAGAGCTCAGTCCCGGCATCTCATCATATGTCCATGCAAAGCAGTCTCGGAACTCTTTTAGAAACTGTATATACTGTTCTCTGGCAGCTGGTTCTAGCAGTGCACTGAGGAATGTTGGCCTTGGTTCATCTGCTGACCCCAGATTCACTTCTATCAGCTCATCGATGGTGGCCTGGCCTCCGTCCTCAACTTCGGGTGGGGCTTCTTGCAAATCAATAAAGCCTCCCGGTATATAATTCTCTTCAGTTTCATGTTCTTCTGTATCGTCATCCTGCTCATCAGCGGATGTCGGCTTATCATATAAGGCCGATACCATCGGATTCTGTTCAGTCTGCCCCGAGGACGAGACTGGTTCAGAAGAGAATTCAAAAGTGGAATCTTCCGCTCTTAGGGATCTTTCTGTTGCAGGCTCCCCTGAAAGGTCATCTTTCTGTAGAGCCCGGACTTCTTCCAGAATGCGCTCAAATTCCAGGCATTCTCTCAGTTCTTTGGCCATCTGGTCTTCATCCGGAGTTCCCGTATCAAATTGTGCTTCGGCCTGGAATAGATCCTCCTTGCAGGACAGGTCCTTCCAGCACCGACCCCTCTTAGTTTTATCAGACATCCCTGCTTCTGGCTGGTCATCTTGGGCTTCATTGTCTGTTATGGTTTGATACATAATCTCTTCATCCTCAAAGGGATATTGATCATATCCTAACCCAGGGGAGTCTCCATGCTGGTAGAAGGTAGAGATGACATCCACCTCGGCTTCATAATAATCTTGAAGGGTATAACCCAATCCCGGATGCTGTGTGATCTTCCTCAGTTCCTTATTATCTCGAGGCGGATCCCATAGCTCCCTGAATGCTTTCTTCTGGGCTGCAGATTGTAGTGATGACATTTGAATCTTGGAGAACATCTGCGAAACCCGCTGGGTAGTATACTCCAGGCCTGTAATCGGCACCATCTGGTTTGCGGCTTCTTCAGGGACCATGCAGTCTTGATCATCTTCTTCGACTGCCTCCCCGGTGTAGAATATGGTAGGTGGCTCGCAGAAGCGAGGGATTTCCATAGTCTTCAGTGGAAGCACTGTTTGGTATTCTAGGCTGGCGACGGGTTTGATTAAACCTCGTGGGACCTTCACCTGTATGCACCTTTCTTTCATTTCTTGATCAGTGCTATCTGGATGGATGCTAGGAGGGGTGATCCGAGCAAAATCATCAGCATAAGAGATGTGAGCTACTTCATGCTTTTCAACATAGCCCCTGGGTGGCGGTGGAGACCAAGCTTTTGCCTTCGTCGCCGGCTTCTTCTGGCTGATTACAGCCTCTTTCTTTTCATCCTTTTGTGACACCTCGGTGTAGTAGGATGCATCGAGCATATGGCACTCGAACACTTCAAAGGGATGTAGGTCTGCAAACACTCTTTCTTCCTTTCCTTCATGGCAGTATTTTATGCATTGGTGTAGCGTGGATGGCACTATCTGGTATTCATGCAGCCACGGTCTCCCCAACAGGGCCTTATACGTGGTGTTGGAGTCGATCACATAGAATCGTACCACGGTAGTGAGGTCGCCCAATGTGAGGTTGAAATCAGCCACCCCGAGAGGTGTTTCACATTTCTGGTTGAACCCAGCAATCTTCATGTCTCTGACCTTGGTAAGCTGCAGATCAAAGTAGTATTTCTGATAGATGCGATACGGGAGAATATTTACAGCAGCCCCGGGATCTATCAGTATCCTGCTCAGCGACTGACAGTTCAGGGAGCCCCTCATATACAACAGTCTGTTGTGACTGGCATTTGGGATCAGCATATCATCTTCTGTGAACGTGACTGATGGTCCAGCATTCACTTTTGCCAAGAGTGCTTCATATTGTGCCGGCGACTGCAGGGCATCCACAATTGCTTGGCGGGCCTCTTCACTCAGAGAGAGTATCTCCCAGATGGAGAATCTGGTGGGGAGCTTCTTCAACATTTTCATGATTCGACTGCCAACCCGAACATTAGACAGCCTCATCTCCTCTGCCCACTGGGGTCTTGGAGGTTCGTGTGGTGCCTGTGGCCTTTGCTGCCCAGTCCCAGTTTCATTTTCTTCATCGGTCTCCCGGAGGGCTTCTTCTGTAATGACTGCCCTTGGTTTTGCTAGAGGGCTATTTTCCTCATTTTCTTCATGTTGTTTCTGCTTTCCGGCTGCTGTCTGCTGGCACTTATTGCTTTTAGCTGGAGCAGTATGAGACGGCTGCTCGTTTTCTAAGCTGGATAGGAACTCCAGGAATGAAGGGGCTCCTTCTGCTTTATCTTTTCCTTGGTACAAGCTGGCAGGGGGAGGAACCTGGACACCGCGCACCTCTGGTTTTGGGATTTGATAGGGTTGCTCCCCTCTGAACATAATATTATGGTTAGCTGGTGGCGGACGCCCCCATTTTCTCCCAGAACGTGTTGCATGGGCTGAGGTAGAGGCCTCAGCATGATTGGCTTCTAGCGGGACATCTGATGCTTCTTGTTCATCATCCTCCCCGGGCAGGGAAAAGAGTACCGACAGAGTATTGCATTGTACTGTCGTGACCTTCTTTCCCTTTTTGGCCTTAGGCCGTCTCTTCTTTTTCTGGGAAGTTGGCTTTGCTAGTTCCTACCCCCAGAAGGACTCAGTCTTATCTTTTCTTTGCTCTGCTTCCGGCTGCTCTTCAATTTTCAATTCTTCGAGCTGCTCCCATAGTATACAGTCTTTCACCAACAGGTGTTTCGGCTTTTTCTGCTCATACTCATCAAGCTCATTAATATATTGTTGCAGACGCCTGGTCGCAGGACTTTCTTCTTTATGTGCAGGGAGGGGAGTTTGTCTCCTCCGGTTGCGAGTATGGATCCGGATGACTGGTCCGGTCTCAACTGCAGGCCATATTGGCTTTATTGGAGGCGACTCAGGCCTTGGGGTGACACCCCGGATAACTGCTCCGTTGGTTTTAGCTGCGGGAGTCTTCTTTCTGCTTTTTGTGGGTACCGTCTGCCATCCTTCCTGATCTCTCAATGGGGTGAGGAGGCAGGCTTCATAGGTGTGCCTGGTGCATTCTTCAATGGCTTCCTTAGGCAGCTGTTGATAGATTGAGATCATATTAGCGGCCACCCTCCAGGGTGGAAGCTCATGTGGCCGAGGAGGCTTCACCTAGTAATCTCCCAGCTGCAGTTCACCCTTCTTGACCATTCCTTCCATGATATCTTTGAAGACATAACAGTCCTCAATTGCGTGCCCCAACACCCGGTGAAATGGACAGAACATCGGATCATCTTTCTTTTCTGCGTCTTCGGGCTTCTTTGGTTCAGGCAATGTTACCTTATTGAACTTATATGCCCAGTTAAATAATGCTGCAGTCTTATCCTTGGGAAAAGAGTAAGCCCTTCTCATCCTGTCCCTCAGAGAGACTTTGTCTCTTCTTTCTGCTATATCTGCCATCGGGGGAGCTTCATCTGCCCCTTTCTTCCCTTTTTGTTGCTCAAAGGTTCTAAAATCGACGGTGTTGGCCTCAGAGTGTGACGGCCGCCGATCATTGGATTTACCTTTTGGCATGGCGGGAGCATTGACGGTCGGACGTTTGGACAAGAACGCCTCGACCTCCGCCACTATATTGTTCAGTCGGTCAAATGTTTTGACATCTGCACCGATCATTTTTTCTAGTACTTCCCTCCTGAGGTTCTGCTTGCATATCTGCACTGCATCCTCCTGATGAGGAGGTCTTCTGCATCTCATGGCTAGATTTCTCCATCTTTTGATATACTCCAGTGCAGTTTCATCCTATTTCTGCCTAGTAGCATACAGTTCTGCTATTGTGATTTCCCTCTCCGTGACATGAAACCTGTCACGGAATTTTCTCTGCATATCGGGCCAATCAACCACTGATCCTGCTGACAAGCTTGAATACCATTCAAAGGCCAACCCAGTGAGGGACGAGCCAAAGAACTTGAGCAGATAGGCTTCATCGACTGCTAGGTCGCCCATGATGGTAGTATAGTAGGCTATATGCTCTCTGGGGGAGCCCTGGCCATTGAATTTCTCAAACTTTGGCGGCTTGCTGACGCCTGGAGGTAGTCTTTTGGCAGCATACTGGGGAGGATACGGTACCTTGTACACATCATAAGTACCCGCATCACCACTAGTCTTTTCTGACAGCTTCATTTCCACAATTCTTTCAATCATCTGCTTGTGGGCTACAGTTGGATCTATCTCTTCTGGGAAGAAGTGAGCTTGTTGCTGGCTGTGAGGAGTTGTCATCACAGTGGCGCGCAAGATGGGCGCGGTCGGCTGCGTCTGAGACACAGAGGGCTGAGCTATTGTTTGCTGTGGAACAGGTTGACTTGGTGCTTTGCCCTTATCAGCTAAGAGAGGATTAGCCAGGATAGTTGTTTCTGTGGAGCTGGATGTCTGCCCCGCAGGTTCAGCTTGCTTCGAGACTGATGTAGCTTCCTGTCTCTCATTGAGCTGTCTTCGGAGAGCATTGATCTCCTATTGGTATCTTCTGAACATCATCTGGATCATGGGATCCATGGTTGATGGAATTTGTATATCTTCAGAAGTCCCTTCAGCATCATCAACGAAGGGGTTATCTCCATCTTCCGCTGTTACCACATTAACTGTCATAGTGGTAACCCTGCGGGCTTCATCATCAATTTTGATTTTATCTTTTGCTGCCTGGCCTCTTCTTGTGACAGGACCAGGTCTAGTTGCCAGCCTGAGCAATTCCTCTGGCTGAGTTGGTAGTATATCCTGCCCCCTGGCCAGTCCAGCCATATTGCAGGCGAAGATTCGCATCTTTCCTTTCCGCCTGTAGACCTTTCTTTTTATTTGACTAGGATATCTGAGCCGGTCAAAGACCGATATTCTTTCTTTGGCTTCTTCCTCGTACAGGTCTTCTTCATTATATCCGACCCTGGGGCCTTCTTCATAGTCATTTGAATCGGAGGAAGATGCTTCGATCATCATTTCTTGGAAGGTTTCTCCTTCTTCATCATCCCTGATGCCCAAGGCACGGGATAGTCTTTGCTGGCCTAGGGCAGAGCTCCCTAGGTAGTGGAAGTAATCTTGGACTACTTGCTTAGTCTCCTCTGGGTCGCGCCTTTTCGGCTCAGGTCGGAGCATCAGTCTGTCCTGGCCCTTTTGCTGCCGGGCTAGTCTTGTCACCCGAGCATTCAGATGTTCGGCCCTGGGATATTTGAAGATATCAGCCTATCTGGCACAGGCTCCTGATCTTCTTGCAGTAAGCATAGTGACTGGTTCACTTCTTCTCATATCGCCAACTTGGCAGCGGTTGGCAGCAGCATTGTAGCTCTTCTTTTCCCATCTCTTGCCCCTGGCCATGGGATGGGTGTTGGTGAAGTTTTCCCTGGTCTCATATCTTCCGCCCCTTATCATGGGACGAACAGCAATCATATTTCTTTCTTGACCCTCAATCTCATCTCTCTTCCCCCGGGTCCTGGGGTGGGCAGCAGTAGCATTTCTTTCATCTTTCTTCATCTCCCTTCTGCCCCCTGCTCTGAGGCGGGCAACAGTGACATTAGTGAGGTTCTCTCTGTCTTCAGCTGGGGCCCAGCTTTGGATCCTCTTCGGTCGCCAGACCTGTTTGTATTTTACTGGCTTGGGCGCCAGCGGCTTCTTTTTAGCAGCTTCCCAGTTGGCCCTCCTAGCGGCCAAAACCTGGAACTTGTTGTCAGTTGGGATGGTCGGGACGATTCTGTCCGGCCGGACTCCCCTGGGGCGACCATCGAGGTTCGCCCTAATAGCACCCATCATTATCGTCTTTCCGGAATTGGAAAGGCGACGATCAACAGCAGTAGACCGGCTCCTCCGGTTGGTTTTCTTCCCCTTCTGGGCAGCAGTGGGGACCGTGTCCCTTTTCTGGACATGATGGATGTAGCAGGCGACGGCCGTGGGGGCCGTTTTCTTCGGTAAGCCATCCTTGCGATCAGCGGCCTCCACTGGGGCGTTTGCAGCAGCGCCTTGCTCCTCGTTATCGACCTGTAGAAGGTCGGTGTAGACAACGCCCAAGCAGTTGGGCAGCCCGACAGCTGGGGGAAATGAACCGAACGCCAGTGGTACCGCCAGGTACCCCTCCTGGACGTGCATGTCCACCGGTTGCTTGTCGAAGCATACAGACGCGATTTGTGTTGTCATCGTAGTTTCCTAGAAACAAGGAAACACACGGAATCAGAAATTTGAGGGGGGCCCGCTGGGCCTCCTACCTTAGCGTAAAGATGAAGGGAGACTAAGTCCCACCGGGCGTGCCAGACTTGTTCGAACACATTTTATTTTATCTGGTTTATTTGTTTATTTATTTTATTTATTTTATGGATTTATTGGCGTGCCAGTCACCATGGTGACGATTCTTATTGTGCGCTCGATCTGACTTGGTCAGTCGATTGTGAGTGATCGTGTCTGGACTAGAAGTCCGTCATACCCTGAACGCTATGACGTTAATTACGTCCTCCCTGAGGAAGACAACCGTTGATTAAACGCTAGAGGTAGGAGGAAGACAGCGGTAAAGCCGTATGCTCAAAGGAGACAAAGTTCATCTATTTGCAAGACGTTAAATGTATTCGGGCAAAGCAGGGGTTTGTTAATTACGGGGACAAATCCGACGGCATATTCCCACCATCTTGGATGATGCCAAGTGGGGAATAGGAAACCACCCATGCAGTGGCAAAGTGGGAACCGTAAAGGATCGGGCATAATTGACCCGGAGTCCGAATAGGGACCGACATGCCATGGCACGCCCCATATGGGTGCGGTAGCACGTTTATATCCCCCCTTCGAGGGGACCATCGGAGGGCATACAAAGGCATGACTCCGTGGGCCGACGGGGTTGAGAGATAATATCACAGTGACCTGGCCAGGTGTGTGTGAATTTCGGCAGCATGTCCCCTTGACTTGGATTGTGCCAAGAGAAGATAGGTCATCACCCACGGAATGCCGGGATGACAACCGAATGAGGATGGGCACCGGGCCCCGGGACATCGCTTGCCTCTGTTTCATCGGTCAATATCCCCTTGAAACCCTTCAGAACGCATGTAACGACATGGCCCTTTAGGTTCATAAGGGTGGAACCCGGATCGGGAATGAGGGCTGTAGGGGAGGGAGGTCCTCCCCATTACTGTATCTTCTCAGATCATTCATGACGGTCTCATGGCAGTGGGGAGAAAGTCCCCTGACTGGGCTTCATTGGGCCAAGAAGAGGGGTCTCGGCGTGGCTTACTGGTTGGCCAAGGGGAGCTCTCGGTGTGGCTTTTTGATTGGCCAAGGGGGCTCTCGGCGTGGCTTACTGGCTGGCCAAGGGGGGTTCTCGGCGCGGTCCTTTGATTGGCCAAAGGGGGGGCTCTCGGCCTAGACATTTGGTGGATGAAAGGGGCTTCTCGGCGCGGTCCTTTGATTGGCCAAAGGGGGGGCTCTCGGCCTAGACATTTGGTTGGCCAAGGGGGACTCTCGGCCTAGGCATTTGGTGGATGGAGGGAGCTCTCGGCACAAGGCTTCCCGGCGCGCTCATGGCCGCGCCGGGAGCCTAGCGCCGGGAGGCTGTGGGCTGTGGGTGCTTCACAAAAGGACTTGTCGTTTAGCTGAAAGGAGGAGAAGGCCTCTCGGCCTTATGGTTCTCGGCGGGGAAACTCGCACACCGAGAAGATGAATATACAGAAGGATTTCAGGGTTTCAGAGCTCAAAAACGATGCTCTGTTTCTGGGATTTCTGGGTTTTATGGCTCAAATCGAGGCCGAATCGGGAGAGTATGAGGAGATTTCACGAACACCTCTGCTGGAAGGATGCCAAGGGATCTGAGAGGCCAGATCATCAGGAGGAGGAGAGATCATCATCGGGGCTGAGTAGCCTTTATCTGTATACTACCAGACGTCTGGGGGAGTCAAGAGATGGCTGTCTCTGATCCCCCGGACTAGCATGGTATCATCTGGGAGGCAGATTTGCAACGAGAGAACCCTTGATGCTGAGACCTCAGACCCTAATCATTCAACGATTGGAATGGGGATCCAGGGTAGCATTCGGCCTTTATCTGTATACTGCCAGACGTCTGGGGGAGTCAAGAGATGGCTGTCTCTGATCCCCCGAACTAGCATGGTATCATCCGGGAAGCAGATCTGTAATGAGAGAACCCTTGATGCTGAGACCTCAGACCCTAATCATTCAACGATTGGAATGAGGATCCAGGGTAGCATTCGTCTACGGGTTCAAATGCATCATTTATAGCCGGCGGGCCAGGGAACCAAGAGATTGATGTCTCTGGTTCCCGGACAGCACAAGGGGCTTGAGGAACAGACTCAAATACATACGGAGGGCATGCTATTGAAGCCGGAAGAAAGAAGAGAATAGAACCCAGCAACCCATTGAACAAGGGTGGGGGTTCTACCTTCATCCCCGTTCGAAGAACAGACGTGACTCCGAAGCCTGAGTCATTTCGCCCATGGGGCATTCATACAAATAGTATGTATACATATGGAGACAAAAGAAGATAGTATTGCCCAAAATCCATCACGGCCATTGCATTTACTTCATCTCACCATCATTTACATCGAGAAACATAGAGGGGAGGAACAGGGAAAGAATCGTATGAATAATCTAAACATCAAGACTTCGAATATTACATACGGAGAATCAGTAAAAAGAAGAAAAAGAAACATCGAACATGGGGGGGGAGGGTGGAGCATTGACTCCTCTCCCTCCCCCTATCAGCCCACCTGGAGCCCTTCTTCTTTCCTTTCTTCTGCTTCTTCTTTCGACGGAGACTCTCTCCCTCTCTTTTCCTTTCTCTTTCTCTTTCTGGCTATCTGTTCGCTCTTTTCTTCTTCGTCTCTTTCTTCTTTTCTTTTCTGTCTATCCTCTTTCTTGCTATCTCCCTGCTTCTCTCTTCGAAGGGAGGGGGTTTTATAACCCTTTTCCCTTTTCCTTCTCGGCAGGCATCTTCACGGCGCGCTTGAGGCAGGCTTCCCGGCGCGCTCGAATTTGATCTCTCGGCGCCAGTATCTGGGCTTCGACATGGGCTTTCGGCGCCACCTTCATATAGGCCCACTTGGGGTTTCTTTAAATGTATCATCATCCCAAAGGGTCTATCATCTATGAAATATCTTGTATTGAAATCACGATTGCAATCTCCATCAGTTCGCAGACGGGGTTTTATCAGTCCGTAGACAGGGGTTTCATCAGTCCGCAGACAGGGTTTTATCAGTCCGTAGACAGGGATTTCATCAGTCCGTAGACAGGGGTTTTATCAGTCCGTAGACAGGGATTTCATCAGTCCGTAGACAGGGGTTTCATCAGTCCGCAGATAGGGTTTTATCAGTCCGTAGACAGGGATTTCATCAGTCCGTAGACAGGGTTTTATCAGTCCGTATACAGGGATTTCATCAGGATTGTCATCTGAACGGTGACAAAGCCGGGTATCATCTTATCAATATCGTCACTCTAATGGTGACGAGCTCGGACATCAGCTTTAGTCTGGGAAGACCTCAGCCGGGTGTATAATCTGTGTAGACGATTCTTCTTCTGCTCTATCTTTTCAGGGGCCTTTACCATCTTCATCTGCCGGTGCCGGCTTCATCTTTATCTCATATTACTTCCGTCAGTAAGCCGACATCTGACTTACCCTGACATATCATCTGTGACTTCTTGGACGAAGCAGTAGTACAGCTGGAAGGTCTCATTAGTCGAGTGACTGCTGCTTTATCAGTGCTGCCGTCTGAGTGACATTGGCACCGGGCATCAGCTTTGGCCGACAAGGGCTTTAGCCGGGTGAAAGGTTGATAAGCTTCATCATTAGTCTTTCACTGTTGGTCAGATCTTCTTTTCAATTATGCTTCCACCCTTGTTCATTTTCTGGGTGTCAACAGGAGGACACATGTCCATTGAATATCCCTCACCAAATCTCACTAAAACTTGATTTTATAATTTTAATATAATTAAACCTACAAATTTTCGCTCTATAAATAGGACCCCCCTCTCCCTTGTGTTTAAGGCTGATTCTATTGCTCTTGGGGAGGTGCTGCTAGATTGAATGCTCAAGGAGAAGCCTCCCATGTGCCTAAAAGCTACATCCTTTGGAGCTTCCTCCTTCCTTGAAGATTGAAGATCATTGAGGCCCCGCTTCCTCTTGGAGAAATCAAATCAATAAGCCTCCTTAATTCTCTCTTCTTTATATTTCATTTACTTAAGCATTGCATGCATCATGCTTCGCCCTCTTCTATTTATTCTTTTATCTCAACATTGAGATCCTCTTAAATTATGCAACACGTGCACCCTCCTATCATCACATCATTATTTTCCCTACCCTTTGCATAGGGGTTTTAAAGGCCAACACCAACAAGGTGTGTTCATATTCATGCTTTGTTATTCATGTTTATTAAGGATATGATACTACACACCTTTGGTTTCTAATCAATATCTCGTTGTTGGTTGTTGTTTATTTATATTTTGCAAGGGTAATCTCAAGAAGAGCTCTCTTCATCGGCCGACCGATTGGAAGAGAAGGTTGCACTCACATCCTACTCTTTTTAAAGGTATTTTTTTTCGCGATCACCTCCCTTTGTTTATTATTAATATCTTTTGAGGCCCGCAGTCTCTAGCGATCACAACCCCCTTATAGCATCCACGCATGCTCCCCTTTTCTCCCTTTTCCTATTCTTTTTTTAATTTTTAATTCTTTGTGGATAATTCCATAAATCTACAAAGACCATGGCCTTAAGCCGGACCACAAACCCACGTATTTCTAATCCCTAATAACTCACACTCACGCGTGGGATTCATACACGAACTCAACCACATGGACTGGCCTCCTATGAACAATCATAGGGTCCACATCTTAAAATCTCACTTCGAGCAACCACTGCCCATTTGAGGTAGAAATAACCCAACTTCTATAGCATTTAGATGTCCCGGGACAAAACCGCAAATCCCAGACACAAACCAAGCTAACTAGGCTCCTAATCAGTCGATCTAAACCGAATACCACTCAATGGATAACATGGCTAAACGCAGTTGGGAGTCCTTCCGCGTTAAGGTGATCGCGGTTAGTTGCATAACTGCGTTAATCAGAGACGTAGTTGGTTGTTTAACCGCATCCATGCACCGCCTCTCTAGTACCTCTCAAGTGAACGTGGTGCATGTTTACGCCACGTTCACTATCTAGAAGCTTAACGCGGTTGGGGAGTCGACCACGTTCTTGTTTTCGATCTGAACTTTCACGAACCATCATGAATTCATCTATTCCATGGCCCGTTCATCTCGTATGAAGTGAAAAATACATAAACATGCTTCCTTGGCCTTCCACACATCGGAAGTACTCAATAAAACATAAAAAAAGACCATAAAAATGGGCAATTCCATCATTTGCCCCACATACATCCAATACATTTCACAATGCTTATTCGACCAAGTCTCGGCCTCAAATCGCAAGGAAAATACAACCAAATCGAGGGGCATCACATCCCATCATTCCATCATCTCAAGAACTCACGATTAAATCAAAGAACGTCACCTAAATTGGTGGGAATCGCCGCTCAACCGAAAGCATGAATTTTGACCCAAAAATAGCAAAACTCGCTCTATCTTGCCCGTATCGGCTCAAATTCATGGGAAACCACCACACGAGAGCTAGGGATCCATCCCCCTACCTCAAACGACGCTTTACGACATCAAGGAAGCCAAATCCATGCGAATCCACCATGATTCACCTCACAAAATCCTTGAAACTCTGCCACCACGCTCGCTCCTGTGCACGCCACACGCCGCTCGCATCGTCTTTCGCACATCTCCACACCTCCGTGGCCATCGGAGTGAAGGAGAGGGAGGAAGAGAGGGAGAGACACATGGGAGAGAGGAGAAGAGTGGGGGTAAGAAGAGGAGGAACGTGGGGGAAGACGGGGGTGCAGCTAGGTTTTTAGGAAAAAAAGGGTTTTCTTTAAACCCTAAAAAGACCAATATTGCACCTGTGCCCATTCTCTCATCCTTTTCCATATAACATAATGAATTTCCTATTTATTTTTTGAATCAAACAATCTGAAAACCTGCGGAATTATTCCGAAACCTATAAATGCCGGATCTGCAAACCAAAGTCGCTACACTATGGTCCCGACTCCGGTAATGAAGACATGCACCAAGTCTTCTCCAACATTATTTAGCTTTATGTCTAGCTCTGTCATAGGGCTTGCAAACTTCCTTTGATGGAGTAGCAACAGGGACAATCTGCCAGCCATTTCCTTTTGGCTTCTTATCCTTGTGAAAATTACACCCAAAATTGGGCCTCTTCTTCTCGAAAGTAGGTCTGAAGTTGCCAGAACTAGTAATTTGCTCCCTCTTGGCATCACTTCCTCGAATGCGATCAAACAAGTCAATGGCATCTTCTAAAAGCTAGGCTCTTCTAACCATTTCAGCATACACTTGGATATCCATCAGGGCTAATTGAGTGATGTATTGGGACTTCAAGCCATTCAGGAATCTCCTCGTGTAATGCCCCGGATTTTTCGGATATTTTTTTCGGTTATTTTAGTGGGTCTCGGAGTGTATTTTGTGTTTTACACATGTTTTTCCCTGATGTGCCTTCGGAACTCTGTGCAGGGCAAACATTGGCATTCTCTGACTCCGGGACTGTACCGACGCGTTGTGCTCTTCCCGAGGATTGCGGAGGTAATTTTTCGTAATTTTCTGAATTTCTGTTAATTGTTGAATTATCCTGCTTTATTTCCTATTTCTTTGTACCTCCACACTCGTTTTAGCCCTTCCGAGCCCTCCCGACCCATGGGCGGCGGTTCGAGTCTCGGGTTATCGGGTCTTTCTCGATAATCAGATTCTCGGGTCGTTACACCTCGCCTTCATCTTCTTGGTACCCACAAGGTGTTGTGCATACCGAGATAGTCTTGAAAATTATGCTTCATATTCAGCCACAATCAAACTCCTTTGCTTCAGCGAAGCAAATTCAACAGCTTTCCTATCCTGTACCCTGTCGGAGAAATACTTGCTATTGAAATGTTCTAAAAACTCTTTCCACGACATATGATCATGTGGTAGAGTCGCTTCAATAGATTCCCTCCATGCTCGGGCATCCCTTTCCAACTGAAAGGTAGCCAGTAGGACTTTCTCCTCGTTAGCATACTGCATAACTCGAAAGATTATCTCAATTTCTTTCACCCAGTGTTCCGCCTCATCTGGGTCTATAGATCCCGCAAACTTAGGAGAGTTCATACTCTTAAAATTCCAGTGTAAATCTCTCGCTCCTCGGTTTGCTCCTCCTTGAGCCACTTGTTGTAGTGCTTGGGTTAGACCTTGCACGGTTCGCTGTATCTCGCGTCACTGTGCTCTCTCGGTAGCCATTAGTGAGAACTAAGCCTGCAATACAGCTACAAAAGTTAAGTAATTTTATTTATCTCTTAGATTAATCATATTTTAAAAACTTAGCCCATGGCTTTGCCCAATCTCACTGGTGAGGTTCAAGACACTATCTAGGGTTATAGGTTAGCACTAGAACCTATGTCAAGAAAAACCAAGGATTTAAGAAGCCTAGCTTTGATACCATAAAACTATCACTCCCCGACGCGGAATATCAGGACGCGACAGTTGTAATGATCACGACAATCAGAGCCAGCACTAAAGGGATAACCAACCATAAGGGGAAAACTAATGGGGAAAGGAAACAACTGACATAAATATAACAGAGTTTTACAACAACACCGAGCCTCAAATGAACCACTAACTTATAAGCTCAAATAACTTACAACAACTCACAACTCGAGCTAAAAGGGATACAAGATGAATAAAACATCTAAAGAAAACTAGAACACTCCATTACTCTCACCCTGCCTCGTCCAAGTGAGGCTCCTCATCGGAACTACTTGAAAACAAACAATAATGACGCAGGGTGAGTGAAAACTCAGTAAGATTTATATCTCTATATCAGGCATCTTTAAGTGATTAATACATTGGCCATGTAATTGTACTAAGACCGAGAAATAAGTGAAATCATGGAATATGAACAAGAATGTATAAGGAATTGCAAGTAATGAGATCACAAGTGAGTCAAGATAATAATAAGATTTACAAGTATGGAATGATCATGTAACAAGCACTATCATTAGATTGGCCATATAAAGCAAGCAAGTACAAGTCAAGTATTTCAATTTCAAGAATTTTATGTATAAGTGGAATGCTGTAGATAAATTTAGAACGTTAATACTTTGGTGCAATATTACACTAGGTCAATAATAGCTCCCATGGGCACAAGTACTTTCGGGTGCTCCTCCCAAGACCAGACCAGGCCCTATTAATGACATGCATTGAAGTTATGGATCATCAATCCCAAGTATTTATCTAGACATCCACATTAATTTATAATGGCCAAAGAATTTTAAGGTATAGCTCATGAGATCACACTTCAAAGAAAATTCCTAATTTCCAAAGATAACCAAGAGGATACCAATATGTAAGGATGCTAAACATGCTGTGATACAGATCAAACAGATAACCGATTTTCATGGGAAACAGGGGGTTAACGCGGTTTGTGATAGGGCCGCCTTTAGTTAGAACGCGGTCTATCACTGGACCATGATCAGCCCAGAATGCGGTCACCACCAGGGGCACATTTAGAGATTAACGCGGTCTCCACCAGGGCTGCATTCAAAACGCGGTCACCATGGGCACCGCATTCTTATGGTGACCGCGTTCTAAAGACTCTGCTAGAAGCTCATTCAGACCCTAACAGGCCCTGAACATAGTCTTTGGGCACCCATCTTCAGGTGACAGAAGGATGAACGCGGTCTCTAGACAGACCATGTTCAGAAAAAGAAAGACAGATCCACATAGAATCTTGTTTCATGGTTCCAAAAGTCAGTAGAATCATATCTTTAACCATTAAGACATGATCCCGATGATTTTCAGGGGTGTTTAGGGTACAACCAGCTTGGCGGTCATGAGGGAACCCATGACTCGCGGAGTCTTATGGAGACTTTGGATGAAGAAGTTCTGATCCGGCGAAAGGGATATACGGCGAAAGGTTCTAACTTCACTAAGAAGGGCTTTGTGAGAAACAGAATCCATAGTGACACGATTTACAACTATAATCGTTTGAATCAACGATCAAGGTCATATAAGCTAAGCATGTACACAATCATGGTAGAGAGGTATGAAAATAAGTACATCCGATTTAGCAAGATTTATATCTCCTCCTTTTAACATGCTGGAAAAGAGAAAATGGAATCATGGAGATCAAAAGATGGCTTGAAGATAACAAGAATTATGGAAGGAATATAAGCTCAAAGGACTAGAAATCAATTATCTTCCATATACTTAACCTAATCACGTGTTTATTTAAATGACATGCTTAAATATAACATGATTTTGGAACTCGAAATTAATAGACCTAACATGCTGGATGAACTATTGGTTCAAAAGAACCTGAGAATAACACGGTCAACACGGAGGTCATGCATCAGGAACACGGTCTAGAAGGACACCGTGATCCGAGGCGGACCTTCCGATGCTTGAGGCATTCAACTTAAACCCTGTGTCCAGTTATTTGGACATCTCCATTACATGCGTCACTTACAAAGGGCACCTGGAAACAAAATGTACGATGTTTTTTTTAAATAACTCGGAGGGGAAAAATCCAGAACACGGTTGTCCTAGAGATCGCGTTCAGAACGCGGTCCTCAAGGAAATTGTGACCTGAAGTCATCAAAAAAATTAATATTTTTTGATCTTATGAGGTCACGGTCTATCGGGGCACCGCGATCAGAACACGGTCCCTGTGACCACCACGATCAGGAACCCGAATTCGTTTTGGCGGAAATGATGATACCTCTTCAATAAAACTCATCTAGCATGCTTATTACTCAATGAAAATTGAGAAAAATGGTATGAAAACAAACTAGACATCCATCTACACCTATTTTATTGATCATTTTGGGTTTAGCCTGTAGCACCCCGAATAAATATACATATATATGTATGTATGAATAATATTTAATAGACTATAAATAAGTTGAAATAATAAAACCCAAACCTTTGATCTTAGTCAATAACCCAAAACTACATGACCCAAACACACACTATTAGATGGATGGGCTTAATCAAATGGGCCTTATGGTAGGGTTTAAGAATATATATATATATGAAGTGGGCCTTTAGCCCATAACCCTTCCCACGTCAAAGATGCATAGGATATATGACCAAATATACATATATACGGGTTGTTTCATAAAGCCCGAACCTTTATCACTTTCGAAGGAAGCTTGCAAGGGAGTTTAGGGTTTCCTGATCAAATAGAGAAAACGGCTGAGGATTTGGCAAGAGTAGGATTAGCATGGGAAGGTTTAAACCCACTAGGATTCTACGTAGGCAATTTGAATCCCATTAGGAAGCTTGAGTCTAAATTCTATAAATATGAGACCCCTACGATGCAGAAGCATCCTAATTGCTGCTGTGTCGACGTCCCCTACTTTCCCTTCTTCCTATTGCTGCTGCGGCTGATTGGAGAGGACGCCTTCCTCTTCTATCTTCTTCCCTCATCTGCAAACATGAAGGAAGCTACTTCTTCTTCCTTCCTCTTCGCGTAGACGATCGTGAGCTGCTGCTGCGTTCGTCTACTGCTACTACTACTGATGATGTGAGGAGCTACTACATCCTCTTCCTTCTATTATCGTGAAGAAGTACCTGCTTCTTCTCTCTGCTTCATCTTCTTCCTTGCTTTTCGTCGTCCCGATCAAGCCTAAACAAGTAGGTTTTCTCAAGATTATAAGCCCAAGATGATAATAAAGTAATATTGCACAGGTTATTACTGAAGCTCAAAATTCTACTTTATGTGCCAAACCAGATTATTCAGAAGTCCGGAAAGCGGTGTGGTCTCTAAAGGGTTCTAGTTCTCCTGGCCCAGATGGTTTTTCTGGAGAATTCTATACAGCAGTATGGGATATAATAGGGCAGGATGTCACTGAAGCTGTTGGTTCATTCTTTGAAGGCTTCCCTATTCCAAGATGTATATCCTCCTCTCTCATCACTCTTATCCCAAAGGTGCCAGAGCCCAGGTCCTTTAGTGATTTCAGGCCTATAAGCTTGTGCAACTTTTCCTATAAAATCATTTCCCGGATTATCTATGAAAGATTGGCTCCCTTATTGCCAAGTATTATATCAGTGGAGCAAGGGGCTTTTGTTAAGGGGAGATTCATTTTAGACAATGTGGCTCTTGCTCGGCAGTTAATGATGGATATAAACAAAAAGGTACGCGGTCATAATATGATCGTTAAGCTTGACATGGCAAAGGCCTATGATAGGATGGAATGGGATTTTATCTTGACTGTCATGAAGAAGTTTGGTTTCAATACTAGATTTACCTCGTACATTGGAATGCTTCTCTATAATTGTTGGTTTTCGATCAATTTTAATGGAGCGGCATCAGGTTTTTTTAAGTCCAACAGGGGCATTAGGCAAGGGGACCCCATAGCCCCTTACCTATTCATAATTGCCTCAAAAGTTCTTAGTAGAGGCCTCTCTGCCCAATTTCAATCTGGAAGCTTACTAGGTTACAAAGGACCAAGGCAGTCGATGCAGATTACACACTTACTATATGCAGATGATTCTCTGGTTTTCCTTAATGCTAGCAGACAAAATGTTGTGGCATTCCAACAATTCATTGGCAGATATGAGCAATGCTCGAGGCAGAAAGTGAATGTTAACAAAAGCTACTTTATTCTTTCAGAGAAAGCACCTTCCTCCCTTAAACAATCAATTCATGTTCTTACTGGTTTTAAAAATCAGTATGCTGGAATCAACTATTTGGGCATTCCAGTAAAAAAGGGCAGGTACCTTTGCTCTGACTTCAAATCCCTGATTGAAAGGGTTCAGACCAAGTTGGAAGGCTGGAAATCCAAGCTTCTATCCCAGGCTGGCAGAGTAGTTCTAATAGACTGTTTTGCATAGTATGCCAATCTACCTTGCTTCTGCTTGTTTTATCCCAAAGAAGGTTGTCAGATTCATTGACAGTCAATGTGCAAATTTTTTCTGGCAAGGCAGTGATGGCAATAACCGAAGACACTGGATAGCTTGGTCAGTAGTTCAAAGGCCACGCTCAGAAGGAGGACTGGGAATAAGAGATTTAAAATGGGTTCAAATCTCACTGGCAATTAAGAGTTTATGGAACATTCTTCATGGGTCTTCCCTCTGGTCTCGATATGCTAGGAAACGGTTCATTAAATTTCATTTTACCAACTGTACTAAGCCTTTCCCTACAGGTATGCCTTCGGCAGTCTTCAGGCAAGCCCACGATTTTCTATTAAAGAACAGCAGATGGCTTGTTGGAAATGGGGCAGAAATTGACTTCCTGAGAGATAATTGGACAGGGCAAGGCCCTGCCATTAATGTAGTCCAGGCTGATGGTAGAAATAGAGGCGCAGATTTCCCTCTGGCTTCAGTCCGAGAAGTGCTTCAGGATTCTCAGCATATCGCCAGGGGTTCCCTCAGTAACACCTTTCTTTTTCCACACATCCAGTTCAAAAATGAGGCTGACATCTGTATCTGGACAGGCACTTTAAAGGGCGATTTCTCTGTAAAGTCAACATGTAACTTGCTTCGAACTAAAGGTATTCGGAGGCCAGCTTGGGCCAAGTTATGGCACTCAGTAATTGCTCCGAGAGCAGCTCTTTTCACATGGAAAATTCTCCATCGAGCAGTGCCGGTCGACAGCAGGGTGGTTGAATGTGGAATTCAAATGGCTTCTAGGTGCAACTGTTGTTCATCTCCTTCCCAAGAAGACTTGAACCATGTTTTCATCTCCAGTGAATTGGCTTCCGACCTATGGGGCTGGGTGCACCCTCTTGTCAGCAACAAGATTGCTCTTTGTGAGCATATTACAACCCGAAGCTGGAATTTAATTTCTGAAACCAACATGTCATCTGCAATACAGTTTATTGGTATGTATGCTGTAATTTTGATGCTATGGGAAATATGGAAACATAGATGTGCTCTAAGATTTGAAGGAGTGACCCTCAGCAGTGCATCTATCAAAAGGAAAATAATCTCTTCAATAGCTTTGGTGTTGGACAAGCTAAAATTCCATAAGCCTTTATCTCCATCCCAATCCCACTACTTAGCCTCCTTCCATTTACACCCCCGAGTGGAAATCAAACAGCCACTCTTGGTCTTTTATCGTTTGGCCACCCAAGATTTTTCTCTCCATGTAGATGGTGCCTCAAAGGGCAACCCCGGCATAAGTGGAGGTGAAGGTTGTATTAGGGACCATGTAGGAAAACTCATAGTTGGTTTTGCATTTCATTATGGTCGAGGCAATAGTATCTTAGCAGAGACAAGGGCTCTTCATGATGGTTTAGCTATAGCAAAGCAATGTCATATTAAGTTGGCAGCAGTGTATTCGGACTGTGCCCTCCTAGTAGAGGCAATTCAGAATGGAATGGCTCCAAGTTGGATGGTCCTTCCCTGGTGGAAAAGGACCTTGGATCTCCTCTAGGAGAATGAGTGTCCGGTCTGGCATGTTTTTAGAGAAGGGAATCAAGTTGCTGATTCCCTCGCCTCGTATGCATGCACCATTACTGAAAACACAATCCTCACTCAAGAAAGGGACCTCCCACGAAGGGCCAAGGGAGCGTTAAGAATTGACAAAGTTGGAATGCCAGCCATCCGTCTCCGTTAGCCTCTATTGGGGAATGCCCTGAAGCCAATATACAGAATTCAGAAGCTGCAGTCTCTGAAAGTACAGACACTTCCCAATGTACAGACTTTAGGAGCGAAAGGGAGCAATGTATGGACTTCTCAAATGTACAGGCCTCACAAGCTGCAGCGATAGGGCGTGCAATGTACATACTCTAGAATGTACAGACTCCACATAGCTGAAGCACTCACAAAGATCAGCAATGTACAGACTTCAGTCAAAAGGGAGCAGTGTATAGACTTCCTCGAATGTACAGACTCCAGATTGTACAGACTTCACGAAGTTGTAGAGCTCACAAAGCTCTGCAATGTACCGACTTCAGTTAAAGGGGAGCAATGTATAGACTTTTCGAATGCACAGGCTTCAGCGAAAGGCAGTGTACAGACTACATAATGTATAGACTTTACGAAGCTGCAGTGCAAGGGGAGCAATGTATAGACTTTTCGAATGCACAGGCTTCAGCGAAAGGCAGTGTACAGACTACATAATGTATAGACTTTAAGAAGCTGCAGTGCAAGGGCGTGCAATGTACAGACTTCAGTGCAAGGGCGTGCAATGTACAGACTCCACGAAGCAGCTGCGTAAGGGCTGTACAGACTTCACAAATCTCACAATGTACAGACTTCAGACTTCACAAACCTCACAAGACTTACAAACTAATACTTAGACTGTATAGACTTCAGCAGTAAAAGAATTGCAGTGTACAGACTTCCTAAAGCCCAGTCACTGAGTGTATAGACTTCAACAATGGCGGGAGTGCAATGTCTAGACTTCACATAAAAGGCTGTACAGACTCTACATGGCCAGACACCGTGCGCCAGTCTCTAGAGGATTATTCAGTTTTTTTACACTTGAATTCTCCTTGTATTTTTAGAGGCTTGGCCTCTTATGACTTTGTTCAAGTTTGGAAAATCAATAAAATAAAGCATCAAGTGGTGATTTGGTGGAGTGAGAATATTCCCTTCCTCTGGAATGGGGGTGCACTCTCCCTTCTTCCTGCTTGATGACTTGGGTTTTATTAAAAAAAAAGGAATATTGCATGCATATAAACCTGTATACTATGATTCCATGATCTCTATTTTGAGTTTTTACGTAGATCTGTCACCTTACTGTTTCGTATGAAAATAGCAACCAGAGCAGTGGCCGCTTATTAATGAACGACCGAGTGGAAGGCCGCCAATTCTTAAATTGGTGACAGTCTTCTGGCCGTAAATTAATCAGCGACCAACACACTGACTCTATTTCCTTTAGTGAAATTAATAAATAACACATGTTTAAAATTTAATAACTATGGAACCATGTATTTGAAAATCATGTAATGCATATTTCTGGATTCCCCAGAATTTTCTCTACTTGTCCATGTTATTAGTTTCTTGAAAATCCCCATAAATGTCAAAGTAGCACTGTTCATCCCCTAAAAGAATAGTAATCGTTTAAATGAATAGTGATATGTGTGTGAAAATGTACCTGGCCAATGCGTGTGCTATTGCATGCCTAAAAGAATGAGCGACTATTCGCACAGCCGCTATTTAATGAAATAGCGCCTCTGTAAGAGGACGTAAATTCCTGTAAATTATGAAAAATAGAAACTAACTCGACAATTTTGAATTGACGTCCAATGATTGGATGCTACTTGAACAAATAGCGCCTCTGTGAAGAGACGCAGATTCTTGTTAATTTGTTAAAAATTGAACTAATGCCAAAATTATTGAATTAACATCCAAAGCTTGGACGCTAATTAAAGATATGGCGCCCTTTCACAGGGACGCTAATTCTTGTGATAATTATAAAATTTTTATAAATGATTGATTTAGCGCCTCTCTGGAGAGGCGCTCATTCTTTAAATAACGCCTTCTATTTGGACGCTATTTCCTTATCTCACAGTTTTATCGGGTTTTGACCCATATCGCAGATCTTTTGGCACTCTTATCTCAAGTCCGAATATAGAGTCCCTGTTTCATGTTGTTTCATGATTACACACGATTTCTTGGAGATTGAAAGACCCTCCGCCGGATATTCCTTCCGCCGAACCGGAATTTCTCTCTCTAAGGCCTCTATAAGCCTCCGCTAGCCTTGGATTCCCTCATGGTAGCCGAGCAGGTTGTACCCTCAAAACCCTAGAACCCTGATTGTCATGTCACTCTGAAGAAATATGATACCCTAGCCATCACGGAGCGCTATTTACGGTGTTCCATGAGAGTCTATCTCTGTCTGGAATTGGCAACCAGATAGTGGACGCCATATTGAATTAGCGATCGTTTAAGTGGACGTTGTTTCTTCGTGCCCGTACTATTCACAGAATTGGCGGCCATCGCAGTGGACGCTATTTTTGTAATTGATTGCAGTCTGAGTGGACGCCAATTACCCATATTTCACTATTGTCTTGGTTTTATGAGAGGTTTATTGCCTTGACATCCTTACTTAAGGTTATGTCCTTGAAATCTCTATTCCATGAAATCTACCTTATTATCCTACAATGGCTTATTCCTTTGGAATTCTATTGGCTATACACTATAGTGGATGTCTAAATATTTACATGATTCAATGCTTGGCGTTAATAGGGCCCGGTCTGGTCCTGGGAGGAGCACCCGAAAGTACTTGTGCCCATGGACGCTATATTGACCACAGTGTGGCATTGCACCAGAGTGCATGACTTTCTTGATTTTGACATTCCACGAACTCGTACTTGACTTGACATTACATTACATGACGTGACTTGCGTGGCTCGGAATGGGTATTTACTTGCTTGAAATTAAATATCAAATTCTCATGACATGACTTGAAAATTACATACTTGATATCTCTTGATACTTTACATGACATCTTGAAACTTGCTAGTTCCTATTATCACCTCTTGATATTCCTTCTCGACATTATCATGCGTTCGTGCTTAGCTATACTTGCATTACATGAAACTTGTATTTTACTTAAAGCAAGCTTGTACTTGAGATGTAATCCCTACTGAGCGTTCGCTCACCTAGTGTTTTCCCCTATTTTTCAGGTAATTTCGATAGCGAGACTCATTCAGACGAGGATGACCAAGAGTGATGAGCGTAGAGCTATACCTGGATGTCCGAGATGTCTACATCGAGTCTGTTCTATTTCTTGAGTCTATTATTGTACTTTTCTCTTTATTGAGTCTAGAGTATCATAAAAGTACTTTTCTTTCGAAGAAATCATGTAATAAAGTTAATAGATGCTATTATTCAATAAAGACTTTGGTTATCTCTTGTCTTTTGCGCACTCTATCTATATGTCGAATTTTCTCATGCTATGGTTGACATGATTGATATAATCTCGTCGCGCACTCCCGGGTTCCTTCTGTGCTCAGGACGTGATAGTTTTTATGGTATCAGAGCCTAGGTTTTTCAATTTACCTAGGTTATCAAAGTCCAAGGATAGGTTTTGTTCCCATTACTCGGTGAGATGGGTAGAACCATGGGTTAAGTCAACATAGGACATTAAACTTTATAGTTAGTCACTTATTAATTAAGTTTAATTCCCTTATAGGATCATGGCCGCCGAAAGAGTGTAGTGGCGTGACATGTAATGCACTGTCCAAGGCCTCACCCAAGCGCTACAACAAGTGGGGCAAGGGGGTATGAACCATGGAGCCGGAGATCTCCACCGAAGTTTTAGGAACATGAACCTGCCTAAGTTCATCGACTAGTCCGATCCCGACGATGCCGAGAATTGGATGAAGGAGATGGAACGTATATTCCGTGTGATGCAATGCACAGATGGAGAAAAGGTGCTACTGGCTACATTCCATCTAGAGCGGGACACCCGATTCTGGTGGGAATATGTGGAAGCCACTTTGCCACACGATCACATCGCGTGGGGCGAATTCGTGGAGTATTTCAATAGCAAATATTTCTCGGATAGAATTCAAGTGAAGAAGGCCGCAGAGTTTGCTGCGTTAAAACAAAGAAGCTTATCCGTGGCGGAGTATGAGGCCCAATTCTCTAGGCTATCAAGGTATGCATCACATCTGGTGAGTACGGAGAAGATGAAGGCCCGAAGGTTTCTCAATGGGCTTTGACCCCAATCTATGACACAGCTGGTGTCGATGGACATACAAGTCTATTCGGAGATGGTGAGAAGGACGCAACTACTTGAAGATGCCACAGAATTGTCCGACAAGATCCGTGGGCGAGACAAGAAGGAGCACGTCACTAGCTCGAGAACATTCAAACCCTCCTTTAACAAGAAGAGATCCAATAACAGAGGTGATTCTTCCAAAGAGAAGAAGTCTAAGAAGAACGACAAGCCTTTCTCTATCACTACATCACCATCTAAGGAGGTGTGTAAACATTGCGACAAGGCCGGACATAAGGCCGAGGAGTGTTGGAGAAGGTTGGGAGCTTGTCTCCGATGCAGGAGCCGTGATCATAGGATTCCCGATTGTCCCTTACTCAATGATCAAGCTGGAAACGAGAAACCCTCGATCAAGAAGCAAGGCCATCTCCAAGCACTGCAAGAGGCGGAAACTAGTGAAGGTGGACTCGTGGAAGGTACATTAAAATTTTGTTCCAAGACTGCTCATGTCTTATTTGATACCGACGTGACTCATTCATTTGTTTCCAAAAGATTCGCTACTTCATTTTCTATGGAACCTGAGTGGTTAGACTTTGTTATTTCTACTCCTCTTGGAAGCGAATCCAAGATTTCACACCATTACCCGAATAGTGAAGTTATGGTTAAAGGGCAAAATCTACTTGTCGATTTGATATGTCTAGACATGAAAGGGTATGATGTCATATTAGGTGTCAATTGGCTATCCACACACAAGGCAGCTATAGATTGTCGGAAGGGCAAGGTAACTTTTGAAGATTATCCGAAGATGGTTTACACTAATCCTCGGAGTCGAAACAAGTCACCTCTTATTTTGACTTTTCGAGCCTGAAAGCTTGTAAGGAAAGGTTGCATGGCCTTTCTTGCCCTTGTAAATGTAAAGGATGATAAGGAGTCAAAGCTAGAAGATATCCGCATAGTTCGGGACTTTCTCGATGTTTTTCCAGAGGATTTGTCGGGTTTACCCTCGGAGAGGGAGGTGTCATTCACCATTGACCTTATCCCTGGTGCTGGTCCTGTCTCTAAGGCACCCTATAGAATGTCCCTCGTCGAGTTAAAAGAATTAAATGAGCAATTGATGGAGCTTTTGAAAAAGGGAGATATTAGGCCGAGTACTTCCCCGTGGGGAGAACCCGTGCTATTCGTCAAAAAGAATGATGGATCGATGATACTTTACATCGATTATCGACAGTTGAATCAACTTACTATCAAGAATAAGTACCCACTATCGAGGATCGACGAGTTATTTGATCAAATGTCAAGAGCTAATATTTCTCAAAGATTGATCTTAGATGGGGATACCACCAATTGAGGATCAAGGATGGGGACATTCGTAAGACCGCATTCCGGAGTAGGTATAGGCATTACGAATTTATTGTTTTACCTTTTGGACTAACGAATGCCCCTACAGCCTTTATGCAGTTAATGAACAATATATTCAGGCCTCATCTGGATTAGTTCGTTGTGATTTTCATTGATGATATATTAATATATTCAAAGTCCGAGGAAGACCATGAAGAACATTTGAGGATTTCATTGCAAATATTGAGGAATAATCAACTCTATGTCAAATTTAGCAAGTGCAATTTCTAGCTCGAGGAGGTATCTTTCTTGGGACATGTGATTTCAAAAGACGGGATTTTCGTTGATCCATCAAAGGTCGAGGCAGTGAAGGATTGGGAAAGACCTATGTTGCATCCCCTAGTTGATGTTTGGTGTTTGATTTTAATGATAACAAAATGATTGTACTTGTGTGTGTATTTCTTTGAGCAACATGTTTGCATCTTGTTTGATAAGTTGGAGGATGACTTCAATGTTCACATTTGAAAGTCAAATGAATGCTAGTTGATCAAGGAGCTCATGCCTCTACTATCTTGGCTTGCAGGATCAAAATCCATGGTTCACGCTTGGAACTCAAAGGAGTGCATCAATGAAGTTCTTCTTCTAAAAGGGAGTTAACTCTCTCATTGCATTGCGTTGACTCCTTCCATGTTTCATGCATTTCATCAAAGGGTTTTTCAAAGTCTTGATTGAGTATTTTCATACATTTTTCACATGAGATTTTTGGGCTTGAAATATGCTCAATCTATTTACTTGAAACTTGATGAATGTGATTTTATTGATGCTGTCTCATTATATGGATTTTTGGTCATTCGGACTTGGCAATTCTAGTCAATTTGCATAGTGTGCTTCATATGCCGATATGATAATCTTGGCTTTGGGGGTTATTCAATTTGAACTTGAACTACATGTTGAATGGTGTTCTTTCATTAGTCAAATTCTTGGCTAAATGCTCTTAATTTATGGTTGAGGAAAACTGGTTTTTGCTTGAGCTTACATGCATATCTTTTGTGGTTTCTAAGGATCAAAATGTGTTTAAGAATTTCACATAAGTTTTGAGGTAAGATTGCTTGAATGTGCTTCATGCATTTTCCATATGGATCTCTTGAGGATAGTCATATGTTCAGGATCCTCTTGCATGTCTTGGAGTAAGTTGGAATGTTTATGGTCTTATTGCAAAGATTCATGATGGTTTGAACCCTATCTTAGTATGAGGTATTTGTTAATAACGACCATTGGTCAAATGAGTTTTCATGGGACAATCGTATAGGTTTGAACACTTTCCATGCTCATTCATCTTGAAAGCCACGACAATGAGTAATTTGTTGAGATTCTCACATGAATCTTGATAAGCTAGCATACACTCACTTCCTACATTTCCTACACTCATGCATGTTCTTCATAGAATTCTTGAGCAAGTGTTTTGATCAATTCATGTGAATCTAGATAAAATATGGTTGAGATGTGTTTCTACATTGTTTAATACCAAGGAATAGTTGGTTGTTTGTTTTATCAACTAACTATTTCTGTATTTCATTGATATTTCTCTTATAGGACTGAAGTGCTTGAAATCTGGAATTTGCAACAGATTTCGGTCGATCGACCTGGGCATTTCGGTCGACCGAAATCCCCAGTGTTGGCCTCCTATAACACATTCTGCTGCTGTGATTTTCGATCGACCGACCCCTTTCATTGGTCGACCGAATGTGGCAAAAACCCAAAAACGTGGATCCAAAAACCATCTAAACCTAATCCATTTGTGCTTAACTTTTACCCCTTTGCCCCTGGGTTCATGGTAGACCTATTGGGGGTCTTTTGGAGGATTCTGGAAGGGTTATATTGGTCTTTTGGTTTCTCCTATATATGCATATGTGTGAACTTCGAAATTGAAAAGAGAAACCCTTATGTGCTTATTGTTTGTATCTTGTAGGTGAAGAAAGGGAAGAAAGCAAGGAAGAGCTCAAGCCAAGGTGGATTTCATCTACTCCAAGGAGTTTCTAGAGTTCGTGAAAGAAGAAGAAAAGGAGCGGATCGACGAGAGGAACAAGAGGACGCAAGAATTGCCATCATCCGATTCGAGAGTCATGCATCAACATCCATTGACTTTGGATATCAAAGGGGGAACAACTTCTACATCTTTTTCCTATCTATTTGTGATGTTTGTCATGGATTTTATTTCGATCTAAGCATATCTTGAGTATTTGTGTTTATTTTCTAAACTAGGAAATACACTGTGTGTGTGTGACCATCTGCGTACGGTCGTGTGTCTATTGTGCTGCGTTTGTTGCAGCGTATGTGTGTGTGTGTTTGTGATCCGATCGTCGGATCATGTTGGAGACTTCGTCTCCGTGTGTGTGTTGGGGCGCGTCCCCGTGTGTGCAGGCGTTGTCCTGCGTGTGTTTGGAGCTCTGCTCCGTGTTGGGGATTTATCCCCGAGTGAAACCTTACCGGTTTGGTAAGGGGTGGACATAGGGAGCCCATCGTGGTCCCGAACCACCTTAAAAATCTCCGTGTCCTGTGATTTGCCTTGTGGATGTGTGTTTAATTGCTTAAATTACTTGAATGTTCGAGTGAGTGCAGCGAGATTGAGAGAACTTGTTTACTCTATTTTGTTTATTTCTATCAATCTCGTTAAACTTGTTAATTCCACTGCGTAAGTTTTTAATTTGCCATATCGCATGGGGGACAATTCAACCCCCCTTCTTGTCCACTCGTCTACCCAAGGACCAACAATCGGTATCAGAGCTATGGCTCTATTTTCTTGAGGTCTCACGACCTATAGAGAGATCCCTCGGCGAGTTTCTTTAAGCAACATGTCTAGTTTTACTCTTCCTCCTCGTTATAATGGTTATAACTACACTTCTTGGAGAAATAACATGTGTGCTTATCTTGGTTTTAATGAGCATGAAATCTGGGAAGTTATATGTAATGGTCCACATAAACTTCCATCAAATGAAGCTAAATGGAGTGACAAGCATGTAAAGAAAAATGATATGAATCTTAAGGCTTTGAATTTTATGAGAAATTGTGTAGAGTCTAATTTTCTTTCTCAAATCTATTATTACAGGTCAGCCAAAGATTTGTGGGATAAACTGGCTATGTATGAGGCAAATATGGAAATCCCCAAGTTGGTTCAAGCTTAATGGCCAATGATGAAGAAAGCAATGAAAGCTCGGAGGTAGAATCCTAAGGTGAGGAAATTTCTTTTGAAGAGTTGATGGATCTTTATGAGAAACTGTTAGGTAGATATAAAAATGTCAAATTTTAAAATAAAAAATTGACAAAGAAAATTGAAGATGTTGTGATTATTTCTATTTCAGATGAGAATGTGCATGCTAATTCTTCATGTGAAAATTATAAAACTTTGGAATCAAAATTTGAAAATCTAGAAGATCGAAATGAAGATCTAGAATCCAAAGTTGAACTGTATTCAGATGAACTCTCTTGTATGACTGAAGACCTTGAAATGGCTAGAAAAATAAATTCATCTCTTGCATTTGAAAATGATTGTTATGAATTGCGTGAGCAAAATGAAACTTTGTTGTCTAAAATTTCTTTGCTTGAGAAAAATGAAGAATGTCATAAGAACAAGTTAGCTTCTTTATCTGACGATGATAAGTTGTTTGAAAAATTTCTTGACACTGAATTAGATAGCAAAAGCATCATGACTAAAAATAAAGAACTTAAAAAGAAAAATGGTGACATGCTAATCCAGAATTCTTTGCTTGAAGGTAGATTGAAATATTTTGATAAGCTTGAAAAAGAGATTTCTTTGTTGAAATGTGAGAATGAACAGTTGCTTGAAAAGAGTTCAAAGCTTGTTGAAACTAAAAATGTTTTTGAGAAACTAACAGAAAAATTGAACTCTATAAATGCTGAAAATAAAAATCTCATGCAAGAAAATGAAAAACTCACATCAAAGAATTGTTTGCTTAGTGATAAAATCCTTGTATGTGAAAATGAGATAAATGTTTTGAAGAATGATTTGTCAAGATTTGTTAAGGGCAAAGAAACTTGGGACAAAATACTTGGTGTAAAGATGAATGTTCAGAAGGAGGGTCTTGAATACAATGCTATGAATAAAAAATCTTTTAAAAATAAATTAAAAATTTCTTTTATTCATGCTTCCGACATTCCTAACACTTCCAAAGCTCCTCCTCCCACTTCTCAAATGAAGACTTTTGAAAATGGCTTTGAGAAAAAGAAAAATTTCAACACAAAGTCCACAGTGCAAAATAGATTTTAAAAAGTTCAAGGTGGGCGGAAAATGAAATTGAATGTTGAATATTTTTATTGTTGCATGCTTGGCCATGAAATGAATGATTGTGTTGCCATGAAAATAGATGATGGAAATACATGCAAAGATAAACATACTTTCAAGAGACAAAGAAATATTTCTTGCTTCTATTGTCACAAATTAGGCCATGTGATGGATAATTATTTTGTGCAATAAAATGATGATTTTCGTGCCATGAATGCTAAGTTTGATTTTCAAAGAAAATTTAGAAATGAACATATTTTTCATTCTCAAAGGTTCGCATCCTATAAGAAAAATTTATTTGCAAACACTCATGCAAACAATGGGAAGTCATTCTGTAAACCCACATCTCCTTGTTGTTATCATTGTGGAAAGTACAGTCATGTAGTGAAAGAATGTTGGTTTTTTAGAACTGATAATTTTCATGCTTCTAGAATGAATGTTAGGTTTGATTTTGTTAAATCTAGATCTTTTGAAAATAGAAGATGGAATGGATTTGAAAACTCTTTTGTTCAAAAAGGAAAGTCTTTTGCTAAAGTTATCGCTCCTCAATACTTTTATTGTGGAAACTATGGACATGTTATTGAGGATTGCAGGATAATAAAGAATGATGATATGGTGGCAATGAGAATGTCGAAGAAAGCCTTTGATAGAAATGCTTCTAACCTCCAGGGACCCAAGAAAGCTTGGGTACCTAAACCTGTTGATTGAGTTGGTTTTGATGCATGTGTGCCTTGAGGAAATAAATTGAAAGTGGCTCCAATAAAAGGGAACAAGGCACACTCGTTTGGTAAAACCCCGACCTTTCCTTTATTGTCAAACTTGGTAGTTTTGATGTTTTTACTTATGATATTCTGTTATATTTTTCATTTTATGTTCTGAACTCTTCACAAGTCATACATGCTTTCATTGAATAAATATTTGGTATATCAAATGGTGATATGTGAAATGACAGATCAAGTCTGTCAGGAAGCTATCACTATGTGTGAGGTGATCTTAGGATCAATGTTCTCCATCTTGTACCAAAATTTAGAAATTGAATTGTTTGGCTCATGAGGAATCATGTATTTTGAATGAAATTAATTTGCCCTTGATTTGTATTACTTTCAAATTGAATCTGAAATTTTCTCTTGTATCAAGAAGGTAAAATTTCTGAAATATGAAATTGTTTAAATGACTTGGTATGGTTGCTTTGAATTGGTGATAAGTTGTTTGACATGTTCAAAAATCTTCATCTTGATTATAGATGTTCAAACACTTATCTTGCTTGATTATCAAACTCTGTTTGAAAGTTGTTGAAAACTTGATCATGCGCATCCAAACTTTACATGTTCAAACACATAAGTCATATCATGTTCAAACTGAAACTCATTTCTAATCCAAAAATATTTTTGAGTGATCATAGTTGAACTTTTGGGTTCTAAAGAATATGGTTTTTCATGATGAAATCTGAAATAAATTGCTCATGATTCAGTTCTAGATTCAATGAAAAATTCATCTTTTAAATTCATTGGTTTCAAGCTTAGTTGAATGTTTTGGAATGCACATAAACTAGAAATCTGCATAAAAAGGATTGCATTGGCATCTTTTGCATATCATTCACATATTCTGCATACATTGTGAATTTGAGTCTCATGCATACTTTGATGCTTTCGCACATCATTCACTCCAGCATATACTAGCATCTGTAAGTTGCATATCTTGACTCATGAATGCTTGCATGAATGTTTTATGAATCCTTGCATGCGTGTATGTATTTAGCTTATGAAACTATTTCTTGATTGTCCTAAGACTTTACCTCATTCATAAATAACAATGCAGTGCTTTTAATCATATGTGATTGTTGCGCGGGTTTTTTTATGCCGATTAACCGGGGTGAGGGAAGGAATATAGCGAGGAAGGAAAATACGGGAGTTTGATATATCTCGGGTATCCTCCTTACGGGTGCATGCCTCTCACGGCGGTATCGGGCACTCTCCTTTCATGTAAAGTCGAAAAGGGTCGAATGGCAAAGAAGTGTCGGGATAAAGGTTAATCGGACAAGATGCGGGCGTGCTAGTCGATCTCTCGACAATCACTGATGGAACCAAGGTTTGACCGGGGAAGCGCCACCAGGGCGCGGCATGTGGGCTCGGGCGATTGGGCGACACGTGGAGAGAAGGGGTTCCATGGGTGCGAGTGCGTAGGCGATTGCAGGAATCATGTACATGACGTCTTTCCCCACCGGCTGCAAGCAACCGGTGCTTATTTACATCGGATTGAATCTGAATACCTTCGTTCTAAGCTGAAGAAAAGTCTATATATGTGTCTGAAGCCGTGGGTAGAGGGCTAGGGGGCATTCAGCAGCTAGGGGTATGTGTTAGGTCGGGGGGTGTTTACTGGGGTTAGGGTGTCAGGCACGGATGCCGAGTGGCGTAGATAGAAGACTGAAGGCCGAGACGTGGGTGCGAGAGCACTCGTCCAATCGACGGTGTTGTGTTGAGATGTATATTTCTTTACAAGGAAGCCGTAATTGCCAAAGTACAACTGGCGCATGCCACGGGACAATTCCGACACGTGGGTCAGTCCCCGAGTCGATGCGTGATGAATGAACACATCTGTGTTTACAGAGAGCTCCTCCCGTGGTGTGGGCCATAGCTGTGGTGCCGAACGGGGGCCTATGACTGGATAACTGGGGAATACGTCGATCCGATATCTAGGCGAGGGTCGATCGCGACTCGAATTGAGCGGTCGGACATGACCTCGTGACTGCGAGTGAGCATGACGTCATGGCACGCGTCTGGTTGCAACCGACGGGCGCGCGAGGGGAAATCTCGGCATGAGGGGACGTGCGCCCATGTCGCAATGTCTCACATACGGTGGGTGTTGACTTGTGTGTGACGGCTACATACGGCGTGAGGGGAGTGCGAACGACATACCCCCGACGTAAGAGACCGCCGAACAAGTCACCCACACACAATTCTCTTTAGCTCGTTGCTCGGAGCCGCGCTCGAAGTCTTGTGCTTGCCGGATGTCGATCGGAGTAGCTTTGATTGATCTTGGATGCTGATCATCCCTTGAGCTCCTAAGGGGTATTTATAGGGGAAGCTGAAGGGTCACAAGGGGTTTACGCGGACCAGCTAAGGGGGGTGAGCTGGTCCACGTAAACCCAAGTGAATAGTGTCACTGGGTTACGGGGTTACAGACTGAGAGAGAGGGGGGAATGAGGTTTACACGGACCAGCCAAGGGACCCTGGCTGGTCTGCGTAAACCCCCCTCGGATGGGGGTTTACGCGGACCAGCCTAAACCCCCAAGGGTTTAGGCGGTCTGGTCTTTTTTTTTCTTTTTGAAAAAATTAATTTTTTTTTTGAATTGAATGGGGGTTTAGGCTGACCAGCTAGGGGGGCCTGGCTGGTCCGCGTAAACCCCCCTTGGGGGTTTAGACGGTTCGATCCAAGAGAGAGAGAGAGAGGCTGGTCCCCACCCTATAAAAATCTGATTTTTGGGGTCTTTTTCTTCCTAATTTGACTAAGAAAGAAACGGACAAGTGGGTGAAAGGATACACGGAGCTAGTGGAGGCATGTGTGCGCGCCGACTTGCGGGATCCCGGTGTGCTGTCGCTTTGCGCTCCCGCGTCCATGTGTCACCTTCTTGGACTGGTACGGCACACGAATCTCATCGTAGGACCGTAATTGAACGAACTGGGGCTGAGTGGGGTCGTGGGACCACCGGGCTGGAGGGAGGGCGTGGCCCCTAGGGAGTTCGCCCTCCCTGGGGCGCGCGGCCATGCTCCGGGGTGAACTGGCCCCAGGCTGGCCGTAACCCCGAGGGGTGGTCCCCAGGGGTCTTCTCGTGTTGCTTGGGGATGTCCTTTGATGGACTTTGAACTCCGGGAGGCTGGCATGGGCCCGTAGGGCCGTTGTTCTTCGAGTCGGAGTGGCTACTCGCGAGGTGTTCGGGCAAATGCCCGACACACCCCGGGTTGCCGAATGAGCCGTGTAGGTGGCCGACAGGCCTTGGATTTGGCCTAGGACCAAGATTAGAAGTCCATAGGGGCTGGGAGGAGGCACCTTGGGCCCATGGGCCTTACCTCGTGCTACGTGCCATGTTGTACGGTGGGTTGGCAGGGTAGCCTTGGGTTGGCCCGAGAGCTAAGTTCAGTGGCTCGTTGCCACGTGTCCGAGGGTCGGGGGTGGCCCCGACTTGTTGGGGGGTCGTTGTAGGACCCAATTAGTGAGATGGAGCCACGGAGTGGCCCGTGGGTTGGTGTAGAAGGGTTGAAATGTGTGCGCCCATAAGGTGTTCGGCAGAATGCCAGACACACGTGTGTGAGCCGTACACGCGTGCTGCGGGCCTCCGAAGCCTGTGGTTGACTTGCTCAGGTCTCCCTTTGACCTTGGAGGGTTGAATGACGAGTCTTGGAGTGGGCCCGCGACTCCTTTACTGGATGCCACGTGGCGTGGCTTAGCATCGGGGCGCCCCTGGGTGGTCCGGGTGGTCGTGTGGAACGCGGGGAAAGTCCGTAACTTACGAGTCGGGAGTGGTCCCGATTGATTGCTAGTGCCGCCGTACGCCTCGGCTAGCAGGTTGGGGCCGTTGGTCGGGCCCACTGGGTTGCCGGAGAGGCTAGGTACCCCCCCGTCTTGAAGGTGTTCGAGGGAATTCCTAAACCCTTATTTCTAGGTATTTTGGCCGGGAAATAGTCTGGGTACAACAAATGCCCCCCACGGGGTGTGCGTCGGAGGCGGGGACGAGGGCGTGCGGCCCGTGAGATCCTCTTTCTGAGTTGTTGTAGTTGTATTTTGATGCTTCATTTGTCTTTTTTTTGATGTGTTGTACATGTGGATTTTTTGGTATGCTGAATATTTTTCTGGGTGCCTTGTCTTGCAACTATGGCACGCTTCGGCAGAGACGGGCGGGTCCCGAGGTGGCTGGCTTAGGAGGAGGATCACTGGGTGCAGCGGACTGATCGACCGATGCACCCTCTAGATGCACCAATGATCACTGTGGCTAGTATAGAGCAGCTGGACCAGGGCCATATGGCCGTGGCTGAGGGTCCGATTGGTGAGAGGACAGCTGGAGCAGGGGTCGTGGAAGTGGCCAAGGTTCTGGAGGTGGGTGATCTAAACAGTTACGACCAGAGCGGGGGCTATCCGTTGGAGTTCCCCCTGGATCGTCATCTGCTTGAATTCATCTGTGGCTATGTCCCTCCTGGTGTGGAGGAGGGTAACTCACAGATTTCGGGAGCCTGCCGTCGGCTTGAGCGGGCCATCCTGATTGGCAGGGATAGCCTGCTTGGTACCACTTTCTGCAGCTACCTGAGCTTTTCAGAGGATTACTGGAGGCAGCGCCAGTTTCCCAGCGTCGATTGTCTGGGGTTCTTTGGCATGGCGGAGCAGTCCGGAATTAGAGTTGGGCCGATTGGCCCCGCTAGCTGGGATTTGCACGGCCACCACCGCACGGAGACGGAGGGAATTGCTGGATTGGTATTAGAGCCCACTGGTGTGCAGTACGCTGGAGAGGGCTACGATGACCACCGTATGTTGAATGGAATCATGCGGCGGACTGTCACTAGCTTGTATGGCCGCTGGACAGTTATCCCGTCACATTACTACCGCCAGGGTGCCACAGAGTGGTTGATGGGGATTGTCCACCACTACCGGGTGTTGCTGGATCGAGCTGGGATCAAGTACGCGGTGACTGCCGCTCTGTACGCGTACCCGTGCTTCACCGGATTGCTGCAGGGCTTGCTGGAGCGTTTCAACCATCGTTGGAACACGGTGGCAACAGCAGAGGGAGAGACTAGCCTTGACTTATGGTCTCTATTTAGGATTTCTGGCTTGCTGATTATCGGCGAAGGGTACGAGGAGGTAGTGCTTGATGACCTCTATTGAGTCCCGAAAGGCGGCAATCAAGAGGGGAGGGGTGAATTGATTGGCCAATTAAAATTTCTTCCAAGGAAAACAATGATAAGTAAACATATAAGCACTAGATCTCACCTAAACATGGATACACTTGTGAATGCGTGTGGATTATGGTAGGTGTTTGACAAAGGAATTGGTGTACGCTCAAATCACCATGAAGCACACTCGACTATGGATGCGGAAGAACAAACCACAAGTGACACATGGAATTTTTAGGTGGTTCGGGTACATTGCCGTGTCCCCTACGTCCACCCCTCACTTGTGAGGATCAAGACTTCACTATGATGTAAGCCACACACACACGTTGTATAGAACATCAAACACACATACGCGGCACCCGATCTGGGCTACCACAAACACACACACACGTTCGTGTTTCTGAACACGAACAACCCACACACAGAATTGAATCAAGTTTTACATCAAATGCTCAAGTAGACGTAAAGTAAATCTGAGAGTAAGGAGTGAAGAATGATTTATCCTGGTTGAAGCTCCCCCTTTCACTTCCTTGAATGTAATTGATTGCTTCTGCAGGAGGAAGATCAATCCTTGAGGAAGAATGAAGCTTTGTCGCACAAATGAGGTTGCAGCTTTGACAACCCACACAGCTTGTTGTTGGTGATGATATGGAGGCTTGATTCAAGCTTCTTCCCTTCACTTTCAGGCTTAGAACAAGGTGGAAGAAGCCCCTAGAGCTGTTGCTGCGAACCTGCACTCACAAGGGTTAGAAAAATAACACAACTTTAGATGCCTCTCTCTCCTTAGGGTTTCATACCCCAATAAGATGTATATAAAGAGTTTGGAACGTTCAAAGACACCCTACAGACCAGATCCACAATTTGTGGAATGTTTTGTGGAGGTTGGACTAGGATAGGAAGACTTTTGGTGCAAAGAAACGGAAGTCAAAATTCACGGTTGGAGGTCGGACCGGAAGGGGTCGACCCTTGGGGTCGACCCTCGAAGAGGGTAAACCAATTCAGGAACAATGGGTTGACCCTTAGGGTCGACCCTCGTTCAAACATATTTTGCTAAGCAGAAATTTTACAGGGGTCGACCCTTGGGGTCGACCCTCGCGCTTGGAGTATTCTGTTAAACAGAAATTTTACAAGGGTCGACCCTTGTGCCAGAACAACCAGTAATGTGGTAAAAACCACCAAGATAAGGTGCCAACCTAGTGGGGTTGAGGAATAGAGTTCACACCAATAAAATGTATGAATCTAAGGCATGTATAATGAAGACCCAATTAAAATACCTTAGATTATGAATATTACCCTATTACCTACTTAACGCAAGGCATGAATTTCAACATGGATATTTAAAGAGCTAGGATTGATCTCACCAAATATCCTTGTATCATTCAAGTCCTTAACTGCCTCCTTGCCCCAGTCAAGACATGCATTCTGAGTTAGCTTTGGCGTTTGCAAATTAAAATTAAACTTCTTACCAACAGAAGTGATTCTTGTACTTCCAAAGCTCCTTATCTCATTAAGTGGAAACAATTCCAAAGCTTATCATGGCATTCAAGTTAGAACTGAAGATATGTAGTGTTTTAATCATCATCAAAATTCATTACAAATACCCACATAGAGGGGGTTCAACAACCTTCACCGCAGTCACACTGACGGACTGGGAAGATATCGAGTGCCTTACAGTTATCAGTATCTGATAAAGACTTGGAGAGATTTGGCTCTGGTAGGGAGAGAGAGAGCTGCTCAGACTCCCCGGGTACCACTGAATGTTTGGGTCCGTTATTTCTACAACGGGCCGTTTTGCTTCTACCAGGAGTTCGCCAGGGATCAGACTCCATGGGAGGAGTACACGGAGGTGAAGCTACGCTTTCGGACGTACTCCAGATATGTGTATGCACCGCGGGAGGGGTGGAATCCCCATGGTTTGCCAGACGTGACATATCTTGCAGCGTATCTGGAATATTGGCTGGCGACTTTCGTAGTTCCTCACGGAGAGGACGGGCTATTGAGAGTCGAGTTGTTGTGGCCGGCTTGCTTGTTGGCTGAGGGGAGGCAGTTAGCTCTAGCTCCCGCTGCACTGGCCAACATCTACCATGGGCTTGAAGTTCTGGCGGCACACTCAGCACCGAGGGAGAGGAGTATACTTCTGCCGACCCACTACCTTAGTGTGTGGGCCGAGTTATTATTCCCGGGACTGGTGACGCGAGGTGCTTTGACAAACCCGGCGGCACCACTTTTGTTCAGCATTACTGGGCAACCGGATGGAGACACAGAGGAGCAGCTTGAGGGGGCCAGGAGGGCCCTTTGTTACTTGCCTACCTGAGGCGAGGAGAGACTGCCCTTCGATAGTGCAGCGAGGGACTCTGGCCTCTTTCTGGGGTCTTCAGGTGGAGGGGCGACCAGTGCCCACCCCAGTCAGGGGGCGGCCGACACAGGACCACGGACTGAGTGGATACTGAGCACCCGAGCAGCCGTGTTGGCGTTGCACCGGTCGGTGATGAGTTTTTTGGAGCCGTACTACCCACATCGCTTTGCCAGAAACTTTGGGTACGATCAGGGGATTCCGCCGAATAGGGAGTTCCATCTGACGGGTAGGCAGTACAAGGGCAAGGATACCCACCTACTTGCAGCAGCCTGGTGGGATTTCTACTATTGCCGAAAGCCAGAGCAATTCCCGATGCCGGAGCAGGGACGTCGAGGATGATTTGACGTGCACTACGCCCGGTGGTGGTTTGGGCACAGTCACCTTTACCGACAGAAGGCCTCCGCGATTAGGACGGTGGAGGAGAGTCACCTGCTGAGGGAGGATCTGCCTCCCATTGCTCTAGATGAGGGGTACTTGAGGACCCGTGTTGCTCGGATCCGCCGAGAGGTCGAGCGGATTGTGGTGCAGTGGCCCCGGAGTGGCCGGGGTTCATCTTCTGAGAGCCGAAGCAACGGAGGGGCACTGATGCCCCTGGGACGGGCATCGGCAACAGCTACTGGAGTGAAGGTGTCTCGGCCGAGGGCACCTAAGGCTTGGTGGACTCAGTTCTTGGCCGATTGTGGTATCCGGGGCAGAGGATCGCTGGACCAGGAGCTCCCGCACGGGAGCTTCGCCGACACAGCGGTCGATGACTGGAGACGACACATCGCCCACGCAATTGGGTCAGCTGGACCTATGGAGTTCGTGTCCCAGGTTGAGTGCACCCGCACTCCACAAGATATTCGGGAGGGCGTCACGATGGCGGCCCGAGCCTTGGCGATAGGGATGGAGCAGCTGGTGCCCCTACCATTGACCCCCTTTGGGGCTTCAGGTTAGGCATTCCTCCTTTAGCCTGTTCCTCTTTTTTTTCTATTATGTAATTCTTAGGTACAAAACTGAGGTGTTGTGTGATGCTGTATTTGTCAGTAGGTTCTGCGGCAGACGGGGACCAGCCCTCCACGGGAACATCCTCAGGGAATGGGGACGGAGGTCTGTGGCCTCGGAGGAAGCGCCCTCGTGTGGAGGATGCAGCGGTTGAGACTGGGGGGTCGTATGAGGGACCCCAGACTGGAGAGAGAGTTGAGGAGGAGATGGCCTTGAGTGAGTGTCGCCCCAGCTCCTTCGTTTTTGTTTGGTTTAGCCAATATGATTGACTAATTCCATTTTGTGGGACTTATCTGTCTGCTGCAGCTCCGTAGGTGGCTAGTGCGGAGGTGACCTTCTCGACCCCTCGGGGGACAGACTCCCCGCATGAAGAGGGTACCGGAGGGGAGGTCGACATGGAGGAGCTCACGCACCTGATGAGCGAACCTTTCCCCAACATGGAGGACTTCCCCGACTTTGAGTCGTGGACAGCCACGGGAGGAGCCCGCGCAGGTAAGAGTTTCAAACCTTGGGTGTATGCCGCAGCTTTGGTTTGCCTCTGGTTATTTGTTGTGACTTTCTGGATTATGCAGGGGGGGTAGAGGCACCAGGGGCCGAGGCCCCTGCTGGGACACAGGGTGGAGTGCCTGGCCCGGCCAACGAGCCAGGGCCCACGGGTGCCAGCAGTTGTCAGGGTGAGTTCTCGACTGCCGTTGAGGGGATCCTCTCGTTGCTGTTGAGTTCCTTTTTCGACAAGCCAAAGTTATTGACTTGATTTATGTTGTTGATTTGGCAGGTGAGGACGCGGCGATGACCCTGGAGATGATTCGGGAATTGGCGGATGCCGGACCGTCAGTGGCCCTGCCATTTTTCAGAGATGAGCCCGAACTGGTGACTTCCGTGCCCCGAACCACTTTTGAGGACCCGTTGGGTAGACCAGCGCCGTTGCTAACGAGGGTGCCTCTCCCACCTTTGCTGAGCGTAATGTCGTCCTGTACGGTGGGGCTGGTGGAGTCTTCCAGTGTGGGACCGTCAGGTATGTAACTGAGCACTTGATCGATCTAGGGTGGATTATTTGACTTTCCCACCCGTGCTGAGCTTTGACCGGTATGGATTGCAGGTACCTCTTTCCCTCTAGAGGAAGGAGAGCTCCCTCGAGATACGGACCGACTATCAGGAGACGAATCTCCCATCGCAGCTACTGCTAGGGGAGATGAGGAGTTTGTCAACATCGAGGGGGTTTCTGAAGGGGACGCCCCAGCTGGTGAGCTTCTTCCCTAGCATCTTTGACTAGGGAGCTATCTTTATGTGAGGCTGGACTTGATAATGGTCTAATCTGGTTTCCCGATGTATAGGTGCCCCTCATTTGCCCACGTCCAGGGGTTCATCGGAGAGCTCGTCTGGCTCTTCAGAGGGTGGCAGCGCCACGATGGAGACTGACGAGAGCTCGAGCTTGAGTTCTTCTTCCTCCTCCGAGGCCTCTTCTGCCGGGGATGCCGAGATGGAGGCGACGTTGGAAGGTATATGTGGCTTCTTCTTGCCTCCGCACTGTCTTTGATACAGAAGTTGCGACAGAGTGCTGTCATTTTTTGGGTTATGTCCAGGACTGGAGTCTGAGGAGGAGCGCACGCCGGCTCCTGTTGAGGAGGGTCAGGAGGAGCCCTCCGTCACCCCTATGGCCATTGGGGAGGACCGGGTTGCAGGGGAGTCTCAACCCTCTCCGACTCCGGCAGAGGACACTACCGGGGTGGAGGAGAGGTTACCTTCATAGACCCCGAGCGGGGAAGTGACAGGCGCGGCAGGAGCTGCACCAGGTGAGAGTCAGGACCTTTCTCAGGTTTTTTCACCTTGTCTTGTCAAAGGGAAGTCCTGAACATTGTTGACCCATTTCATGTTTGATGGGGTTGTGCAGGTCCCTCCGGTGTGTTGGCCGAGATGGGTCACTCTTCTCTCGAGCTGGAGATTGAGTGGCCTACATATGTTTCACCGCCGGAGCCTTTCCTGGACGCCAGTGTAGGTGCAGCCTTACTTCAGCGAGCCCGGGGCTACGTAGGGGGTGACCCCCTGCCTTCCCCAGAGGAGCTTCAACAGCGGCTGAGGGAGTGCACACGCGGCTACCACGACCTTGGATTCCCACGTGGGCCTTGAATGTCTGGCTTGGCCAGCATCTGGGTGGAGTACCTGTGGCATCTGGAGGCTCAGGAGCAGTGGGCACAGCGGCTGGCGGCCATCCGGGAGGTACGGGAGCAACGCCTTCAGCTTATGGCAGCTGCGACCGAGCAAAGGAGGCTTGCCGACGCGACCGTGTCTCTTGCTCAGGATTGTGCCAGGCAGTTGAGCGAGGCGACCAACAGAGCGGAAGCCCTGCAGAAAGCCTTGGAGGAGCAGCGGCAAGCCGTAGAGCTTGCAAGAGTTGAGTGGCGGGCTGCCGAAGCCAGAGCCGAGGACAGCGTTCAGCTTGCGTCGACCTTGGAGGCGGAGCTCGCGACTGCGGAGTCCCGCTTGGCAGAGCTGGAGGGGAGCGAGGCTAGGCCGTGATTGTATCACTTTCCTTTCCCCTTTTTGTTATCTGGACTGTGTATCTTCGTTACCCCAAGGGCATGTCTTAGACTCCCTTCTATAGAGTATCAATGACAAACTCCGAATTTTGGTGTTATTGTTTGTTGAGTTGTTCTTCTCCCCAGTCTGTGGGATAGGGTTAGATATAAGGGATAGTTGCCACTTACTATCAGTCGTGCTTGACTGTTTTAACACGTACCGACATAAGGGGCAGCGAAATGGGTTTTACCTGAAACTGGAGCTGGGATAAAAGACTGGGTGAGGAGAGTGGTGTGACCGGATTTTAGATGCTAGGAACAGGATGCTGGTTGTTTGTATGTTGTTAGCCGGTAATGTAGCTCTTCTGGACTTAAGAAACTGGGACTGAGTTGGCCGAATGGCCTCAAAAGGCATCACAGCCAGGGGCCATGATCGGGACTGGGACTGGTTGGTCGACCCGTGGAGGGATCGTGACCGAAACAGGAGCTGGAAGCCGGCGGCTGGCCTATAAGGGCGTGGTAGCCGGTGACCGGGGTTAGAAGCTGGCGACTGGCCTATGAAGGCGTCGTAGCCGAAGTACTGGGACCGAAGGCTGGCAGTTGGCCTGTGAAGGCGTTGTAGCCGAAGTGCTGGGACCGGAGGCTGGCGGCTGGCCTGTGAAGGCGTTGTAGCCATAAACTGGAGTTGAAGGCTGGCGGCTGGCCTGTGAAGACGTTGTAGCCGAAAACTGGGACTGGAAGCTGGCGATGACCGGCCCTTGGGGGTGTAGTGGCCATCGTTGTTGTGTAGGGATGTTGAGCTTGCCGTCGGAGCGTATGATAGCCGATGACATTGTAAGTGAAGAGTGGAGGGGGCATTTTTTTTTCTCTTTACCAGCTCTACCGCCCTTGCGGGTTTTTGCCAGAGCTGGGCCCCTTTGGCTTTTTCCGGTGCGCCTTTGCGGGTTTTCACACCAAGGGGTTACCCGATTTTACCTAAAGCGCCCTTTCGGGTTTTCACCTTAGCTGGGTTAGTAGCAATTTTTGCACCTAGTCGGCTCCCTGTAATGGATTCGACCAGGCCTGCCGGGGTATCTCTATTTTTAACCCAATTATATATATATATATATATATATATATATATATATATTGAGACTGCCGTCCATAGCGTGTTGCTGTCAGGGGACGTAACCTGAGACTGGAAGGTGTGGATAGCCGGATATTGTTTGGCCATTCATAAGGGTTTTCAGAAATCATTACACCATGGTGGCGAAGGGCCACTTTGTTATGGCAAGATGTGACTGGAGTTATGGCTAGTAGATCAGGGATTGTATGGGGGAATTGGGACTATAATGAACTGGGAGGCTCTGGATTTGCAGAGGATGTAGGATGTAGGGGTAGAGAATGATGAGTGTCTGGGAATGTATCAGGATGTAAGTTTACCAGGATGGTGACTGGGAAATTGACTATCACAGGGACTGGTTGATCTGTGATGTTGAGGCAAGGGCCAAAGGTTGGCCAAACTGAGCGGAAGTAACGCAAGGTTAACTGGAGATTGGAGGGTTTGCGTCGTAGCAGTGCAAGTTGATTGAAGACTGGCTCTGGATGAGGCTAACGGCCCACCAAGGAATAGGTGGAAGGCCATTCTGACTGGTGGGGAGAAGAAGATTTTCTCATTATCGGCTCTACCGCCCTTTCGGGTTTTCGCTAGAGCCGACCTATTTGCGATCGTTTATTTTACCAGGGGTATTTTGTTAAGTAGGTCCCTGACTGTTTGGTACGGGATTCCTATTCTGTTTGTTGGTTTATTTCACGTGTCGATCAATCAATTAACTGACTGGCAATTAACTGACTGATTGACTGCGCGGGCGTGCCAGTCACGTACGTGACAAGTTTATTGTGCGCTCGTTCTAACCCGTGTCGGGTGAGAGTGAGGTTCGGTCGGGACCAGCAGTCCGTCATACCATAAAGGTCATGACATTAATTATATCCCCCACGAGGAGGGAAAACCTTTGATTAATTGCTGAGGTAGTGGGCTGTCGAGGTCGGAGTAAGAGATGCAGAGCATGCGAGTGGTCATGCAAGATGCTACAATCGACTACACACAATTTATTAAGGCAGACCCTCGGTACATAGCGGAGGACTTAGGCCCGAAGACCACCATCACGCGTGACAAAACTTCCGATCGGGCGTAACCTGACTTTCCGTTAATGCCATTTGATATACCAAGGGTGCGCACACTCAGGCATGCATTGACGTGACATGAATATTCAGACTAAAGGCATGACAACAACGCTACGAAGCAGATCAATTCAAGCTTAGACAAGCTAATTTATTCAATTTATTGATCAAAAGGTTTACTTCATTCTGTTATTAACATTGGGAATCACCCCAGAGATGGGGAGGGGACCGGAACGGCACAACGACACGATTCGGAATGAAATCGGCGTGGTACGCGTAGAGAAAAGGCTTAAAATACTTGAAACGGCGCCAGAAAACGTAGGTAAAGGGCTTAAAACGGCGTGGGAACCGTAGGTGTAGAAGGGGGGTTAAAATGGCGTGACCCCTTTTGGGGCGCGCCGGGATGGGGCGCGCCGTTTTAAGGCGCGCCAGACGCAAACGGCGCCGGTTTAGCCCAATTTCGTGGAAACCAAGGTTTTATTTGTTATTTCTTGGGTTTCTTAAAACACTTTGGGAAACTTTGAAAGTTTATTTAAGTCATTTATTCAAAGGATCGCCCCGGGACATCCAGAAGCCGAGTCACAGGCACGCGTGAGGTTCACACTCGAGCGCGGCGATTGTTTCGAGTCAGACTCGTTCGAGCCAGAATTTCGGCAGCATCTCCCCGTCCCGGAGGAATGTCGGGGAGAAGCGGGGAATACTCACGTAGCGGAGCAACCCCTGAGGGCCGGGTGGCGCAACGACGGCTGGCAAAACCCGAACGGAAAGGAAAACCCCCGAAGTCCAGCCTGCTAGGGGCACCAAGTCAGTGGGTGAGAGTGGGTGGATGAGACAACTCATTAGGGGAGCGAAGACCCCGAGAACTGGCCTACGAGGGGCACGTGACCCGAGTCGACTCAAAGCTCAAGTCGGGATGACCGGTTAGAGAAGGAAACCCCGAGGGCCAGCCTACGTGGGGCACGCATCTCACGGCCACCACAATGTCTATCAAGGACTGTGGGTTTGGGCATATTGGGATTAACCCATTTAATGTCCACTCATTGATCCACAAGAGAGCTCGCCACTGAGAGACGGTCCTCTGTAGTCAGAGCGGAAGAGCAGTGAATTTGGGGAATGTTCCCCTCTCCCCGGTCACCCAATCTCTTCGAAGAGGTGACAATACAGAATAGTCACGAAATCCGTTCGATCCATGGGCTAATTATAGTAGCTATAGATGTGCATATATGCGTGTATATGTTAACGGGTTGACAGAATGGCTATCATATCGATATTTAGAAGACAATGAGATGGGATATAGGGACAAACTCAACTCCTCTCGTTCACAGTTAAGAACAGAGGAAAATAAGAGAATGGACCCAGGATTAGCCAGAAGAATACATTTGCTCGTATGTATCTGGCGATGAAACCTTCGATGCTCGAGAGGGAGAAAAACCCCGGGGAGAGGGGGATTAATGTAGCCCCTAACGTAGTAGGGCGTATAAGCGCCGAGGGAGACGGAACGGAAAAAGCCATCCACGTAGAGAAATACACGAATGCGTTCGAACACTTTACATTCACCCCGGTCGGTGCAATGGATGGGGGCACGCATATGTTGACGTCCCTATCACGGCGCCGTCCTTGTTGAACGGCGTCGTCCCACTAGCCGAAAGAGGGGCTTGCAGAGACGGGGGGATGGGATGCAGAAGAAGAAGAAGGCAACAATCACTCATTCATCATTGACATATATATACGCATATATCTATTCATTCCACGGGGGAAAGCATACAGGGTTTATTCTGGCATCGGCGTTGTCGCACGATTGCCATTGAAACAAACGAAGACAGATGCAGAGATAATAAACGGAAAAAATGAGAGAGGGGGGGAAGGTTTGGCTCATATCATCACCCCTCCCCCCCTTCTCATTTACATTGTGACAGCAGAAGGAAACAGATGGCAGAAGAGAAGGATCGACCGGGAGAATCACACCGGGAGAATCACACCGACCCACCTAAAACAAGAGAAATGAGAAGACGACTCTTCTTTCTTCTCCGGCACCGGGGGTAGGGCGGAGCAGAGGACGGCGGTGGCGGCCAAAGGAAAAAAAAACCCCAGAGCTCCTCTCTCCAGAACCCTTTTTTTCGAGGCCTCTCTGATTGGTGCTCTCCGACTCTTCTATCCTTTTTCTTCTTCTTCCTTTGATTCCTCTCTTCTTCTTTTTTTGAAGCCATGGCGTATATGTAGCCATAGTTAATCCGGCGCCATGGAAAGGGGCGCGCCGCATTCAATGGCGTCGGGGGATATGTCCCCAGTTGATATTGGCGCGCCGGATTTGGCGGCGCCGGATTAAGGGGCGCCGACGTCCTTTTGTGCGCCGATTTAGCTTGTTCGCTCGATGCGGGCTAGCCGATGGGTTCGGGGATGGTTCCAGAGGCTCCTGTTGACTTTTCCTCTCACCCTGGTCCTTGGAAAACCCTGGCAGGTGTTGACGAAGCTCTCCGCGCGATGAATGACCTTGCTCGGAACTTCGTGTGTGTTCGGCTTCGAGCATACGGGTCTTCCACCGGTACGGCCTTCGATACTATGATTCGTGCTTCCAGCTCAGACGGACTTGTGCTCGAAGCTTCCTTGTGGGATGGTACAACATCCGGGATAGTTCCGCCTTGGCTGGCGACCAATCGGCCACTAACGGGCCCACTATGGCGAGAAGCCGAACCCGTGTCGGGTGATCGGGACCTTCTGCTGATAGAAACTTCGGCTCCTTGTTGTGAATGGCCGGGGACGTTCTTCCTCAGGAGAGTCTTCATTCAGGTGGCGAGCCACCAGGTAGACCGTCGTCCTTGGTCGGGCAACGGGTGTAGGGTTGCGGCATGACGAGGTTGATGCCAGATCATTGGGCAGGCTTGGTTGCACTGTCAGTTAGTTGTGGATTTATCTTGACTTTCCTGAGGTGAAGTCCCCGGTGTTCACTTCTAGGTGACTCGAGGCTCTGGCAACTTGAGAAGCCATCCTTCAGTTGATCTTCATCGGCTTCTGTGCTTCAGTGGGCCGTATCATTCGTCTTTGCGGCTTGGTCACCGAAGGATCATATATTGAGTGCCAACAAATGCCCCCCAGAGGTGGGTGGTGCAAGTGAGGCAGGAGTGCAGCAGGACCGACGGATGAGCTTCGTCCGGATTGATCTCCTCCGATGGCGGAAACTCGCAACGGCACTTAATTCCGGCATCGGAAGCTAATCCGACGCGATCGGAGGCTTGTACGGCGCCGTTTAAAACAGCGCGCCTTTGCTTTGATGGTTGAAACGGCACCGCTTAAAGCGGCGCACTCTTTTAACTTTGGAGGTTAAAACGGCGCCGGTATCAACGGCGTGCAAATTATTTAAAATGGCGCGCCTTGGGGCGCGCCGTTTTAACGCTGGGGGGCCTCCCTATATAAGGGCCCCTTCTTTGTTTTCTTCTTCTTCACTGCTCATTCACAGCTTTTCTTTCTCTCTCTTCACTTCTCTCCACCGCGGTGCCGAGTGAGCTAGAGTTTTAGAGGGTGAGTGGAGTGTTATTTCATTTGGGTTCTGAACCCACTCTTCGGGCCCCGGGAGGCTCCTCGTAGGACTTGTCCTGGGAGCTAGATCCCTCGGGTGTCCCATTTGGCCTTGGCTTAGCGCCTCTGGCTGATTTTAGGGGCTGCTCCCTTAGTGGACGACTTCCACTTTTCTTTTGGCAAACCCCCGAGCTGGGGAGACTCTGCCGAAATTTTGTCAGAAGTCTTGCTTTGATCAACTGATTTCTGACTTTGCTTGTTCTCTTCTGGATGCTGCCTTGCAGGCAACATGGCATCCGACCCTTCTTCCTCTGCATCCCGAGTGGCTGTGACATGGGGGAATGTCCACTCCCTTGATCGGGGATCCAGGCGGATAGCCGTGGTAGCTGAGTCTTCAGACTCGGAGACTGACACCGTTGACACCGGCCGCCTGGTGATTCTCGACGGGAATCATTTCAAGTATGAGCGAGGGGATGGCATCAGACTGGACCACCCCAAGGACAAACACTTGATGGCATTCCTTGGGCGCTTCAACCTTGGCGGGAAGCGCGATATAATTCTTGTCCGTCGAGCCGAGGGAGCTTTACTGGCGGATAGAGATAGTCTGACCGAGTCGGTCATTCATGGCATGCCCATATATATTCCAGGCGAGCTCAGAAAATGGGGGGCCGTTCTTGGTGTGCAGGAGTTATCTCTAGAGGCCGGGCTACTGACAAGAGCACCATAATTCATGCCAGCCAGCTGGAATGAGACTGTCAGGCGCGTCGATAGAGAGAAGCCCGTGTATGGTTTGTTCCTCGCCCCGCTTCATTGGGGGTACCGAGATGAGCCTTTCCTTTTGGACTGTTTGGCGGTCCGGTTCAAGCACCAGATCTCGGTGGGATGGTTCGGACAACTCAAAGCCACCGATGCTCACGCCTTCAGACCGGGAGAAGTCGAGTTTACAGATTTTGTATTGCAGCAGTACGCTCCCATCCTGGTACATGCCGGTGTCTATCAAAGTGTATATGCTTCCCGGTACAGGTACCCGATCTCCCGAGGTCTGTGCTGCGGGATGGTTGAGGTCTTCTGCCTGGAATACAACACCTTCTATGTTGCAGAGGGTGAGACTTCACTGGACCTCTGGAGTCTTTCCCAGCTGAGCGGCTTGCCGATAGACGGGGAGCCGTATGAAGAAGTTTGTTTCCCGGACTGGCTGAAAGACCAGACAGATGGCGAAGGTAAATACTTTACGGGATTCGCCTACCGCTATTTGATGAAGGCATACCGCACACTGCTGCGCTTGACGCTTGACTCACGGGAAGCGCGGAAGCCTGGTGAAAAGAGACGCGTACGGATGGGCACGTGGCTTCATTACTTCTTCGGCAGGGAGCAGCAATATGAGGACTTCCCCACGGTGGTTCCGATAGTGGTGAAGTAGAAGAAGAGGGCTCGATGCCAGACAACTACCCAGCTGCTTCAGGGAGAGGGTGATAAGGGGGCCCGAATCCCACAGGAGTTGACGCAGTCACACATTGTGCTGCGTATCTGACATATTGGCTTTGCTCGTTCGCCCTCCCCCAGGGGGACGAGATGGTAATCAGGCCGGAGGCCATTTACCCTACCTGTTTGATGGCTTGGGGGACGAAGTTGTCCTTGTGTCCGGTGGCCCTATGCCTTACATATAAGATGTTGGGGGATTTGCACAAGTCACGGATCCCCAAAAATTCACGGACGGTCGGCCCCCTCCACTTCTTCAACGCCTGGGTCTGCACCTTGTTTCCTGAAGCAGCTCCCCGGTCGATGCAGTCGGATCGTCCTGTGTCGCGGATGATCGAATTTGCTAGTGCTGAGCCGTCTTCACTGGCGGACCAGCTTTTTGCTATTCGAGGAAAGCTGACTACAGTTCCGACAGATTCCCCAGGAGTTCTGCATTTTTGTAGTTTGGCTGCTAGCTCCAGTCCTCTCATCAACAGGATGCGGCAATGCCGGTTGTTCGAGACAGAGGAATTCATTCACCAGCTCACCGGGACCAAGAGCACGAGGCCAATCTTGGAGCCAGAACTGGTTGATTGGGCACTGTCTATCCGCCCCAGTGTCCTTGTATTTAGAAAGAGCGGCTTACTATGGCTGGAGCCATACTACCCCTTCCGCTTTGGCCAGAATTTCGGATACGACCAGCAGATTCCTTCTTCTTTAGCCCGGTTCAATCTCCCAAACAGACATCGGGCTGGTCAGACGACTACGGATGAAGACCGCACATGGTGGGACTACTTCCATCGTCGGGAGGATGTATCCTTCAGGGTGCCAACCCCGGCTCGTCTGCCCCGAGTGACTTCAGACTTCATCAAGTGGTGGAATGCACGGACGGGCTTCTACCGAAACTTTCGGAAAGACTGTTGGCATGTTGCCGAACGTCATTTCTTAGATTCCCAACGGGAGCCTGTTTTGGATGTTGATCCATCCTATTTGAAGAAATTGAAGTTGTGGTCCAACACCGAAGTGATGGCATATCTGGAGGCCAGGAAGGCTGCGAAGGGTAGGTCGTCCAAGGCCGACCCGAAAATGCCAGAGATCCAGAAGGATGACTACATCAAGACTCTCTGGGGGCTGTGCCGGGTTAGCAGTGACCGGATCGCCCTCCAGACGATCCCCCTCCCGGTGGAGGAACCTCTACCTGCAGTGGCGGGCTGGCGCCCAGAAGCTAACCGTTTTCATCCCTATCGGACCTTCATCAGGAGGGAAGATAGACGGGCTGACTTGTATTCCAGCACCCCTTGGATATGTTGTGACTCCTCTATGTTGATGATGTTGACAATAGCTTTACTTCATTGGCAACGCCTTATTTTGATTGATTGGCAACTGTTTATGTTTTGATGAAACTGTATTTATCAGATTGTCTATATGTTCCATGCAGTCAGAGTCTATACATCATAATGCACACCTGCACAGGTCTACACATTGCACACACACAAGTCTACACACTCAATGTCTATACATTGCACTGTTATGTTTGTGCATCGTTTAGAACACAAGTCTATACATTCATATGGCCTGTCTGCACGCTCAAGTCTGTACAGAGTTCTTGTCTGTCTGACCATCAAGTCTGTACATCATATGTTAAGTCTATACATTGCTGCATAGTGTGCTTCAAGCATCTCAAAGTCTATACAATGCATGCACGTTGATTCAAAGTCCATACATTGCCCTGTAGCATGCACGAAACCAAGTCTGTACATCCATCAGTTGAACTTCCAAGTCTATACATTGGTATATTTTACCTACGTTGCAACTAGCAAGTCTGTACACTGGTGATTTTACCTACGTTGCACTTGCAAGTCCATACATCGTGCAGTCTGCGCATTGTGGCACGCAAAGTCTGCACAACGCCTTGTTAGCAAGTCTATACATCGCCATAGCTCGCATGCAGAGTCTAGACAGTCTTAACCAAGTCTGTACACTATCATCTTGCAGCACAGCTAAGTCTATACACTGGACCATCTCACTTAGCGTCTTTGTGTAAGTCACTCGCCACCAAGTCTATACATTATGGCACGCAAAGTCTGCACAACGCATTGTCTGCAAGTCTGCACATTGCTATAAGCACGCATGCAAAGTCTAGACAGCCATGGGCAAGTCTATACATCGCATTGCATGCACGTAGGTCTAAGTATGTACACTGGCTACAGCATGCTCGCATAAAGTCTATACATTGCATCTTAGCATGCTTGCACAGCACAAACAAAGTCTGTACATCACTTGAACACTCATTACACTCTAACTCTATACATTGCTTCATGTATTCCACTCATAACTCTATACACTGCTTCACTCATTGCACGAAGTCTGCACATTGTGTTGCTTTGTTCATACTTTGTTTTGCTAAGTCTACACATTGATGCACGTTTACTTCTGCATATTTGAAGTATGTACATGGCTTAAGCTCTGCATATTTGAAGTATGTACATGGCTTAAGCTCTGCATATATGGAGTCTATACATGGCATAAGTCCTACATATAGGAAGTATGTACATGGCATAGTCTTGCATATCTGAAGTCTATACAGGTACAGCACTGCATTTACTAAGTCTGTACAACGCCATGGGTCTGCATACGTAGAGTCTGAACACTGCATAGCTTCGCATTCACAATGTCTGTACATTGCTTCAGCAGTGCCTTCATACAGTCTGTACATCGCTTAAACCTTAAACTGACAATTCTATTTCGACTGTCTGACAGGGATCCTTTGCAGAGACTGATGACTGGGCACGTGATCCGAGGATAAGTGGAGTGACCAGATTATGGCAGGTGTACTGAAAGCCTGCTGGATGCTGCCACGTGGTCCAAGCCATTGGGCGGGAGATGTGGAGAGCACACGCCCTTCCTGCTGCTGGTATATATATGGAGTTTCTTCCTTCAGAAGAAGCTGATCGAATAGAAGCAGCCAGAGCTAAGAGAAAAGAACAGAGAGTGAGCGCCTGCACGATCCACAGAGAAGAAGAAAAAGAGAGAAGAAGATTCAGAGAGAAGAAGAGAAAGAGAGAAGAGAAGATCGAGAGAGTTGAGTTGAGAGAGTCTTTTCGAAGTCTTGTAAATCAGTCTCTTGGTTCAGATACCAGAGCTGATACTGCTCAATTGAGCTACATTCGTTTTGGTTTTCCATTTCGTTTGTTTCTGTCTTTACTATTTTCGAAACTCTTTTATTATCAAGCTGTGAGCCAGCAATTGCAGTGGAGGTTTCCACTGGACAGGTGAAGCTGTAATCCTCAGCAGGCGAGACCAGGTCTCGGACGACTAAGCTGTATCGCCCAACGGTTGCAGAGGATTTGTTCCTCTGGTCGACAAGCTGTAAAGTCCAGCGAAGCTGTGTATCAGCGGTCTGTTGACAAGCTGTGAAGCCCAGCTGTTCAAGCTGAGTCAGCAGGATCCACATTCCAGTTGAAGTGTGGGGTGGACGTAGATCTCTGGATTGAGATCGAACCACCTTAAAGATCGGTGTCTACTCTGTGATTGCATGTTGTTTGTGTGATTTCATAGTGTTCCTTCTGTCGTTCAACAGTTGCTTGTTTTAATTCCGCATTAGAGTTCAACTGTGTTTTAAAATTAGACATTAGATCTATTCACCCCCCCTCTAGATCCACTCTCAGTGGTAATAGACTACGTCCATCTAACATAACAGTTGGTATCAGAGCCTAACTCTTCTACAGGGACTTACAGCCTGAAGAGGAAGGTACAGATGGATGCTCGAGGGATGATCGCTGAAGGACACTCAACCAGCAAGCCCCCTTTCTTTGATGGATCTAACTATGCATACTAGAAGAACCGTGTGTAAGTATTTTTGAGGGCGAAGGATTATGAGATCTGGAAGGTAGTCAGCAAGGGACCTTATGAGCTGTCCCCTAATGAGGAAGTCTGGACCAAGGAGGAGATCAGAAGGTCTACTCTAAACTAGAGCGCCATAAACGCTATTCAATGCTCTCTGCACCCCACTGGATTTTCTCGAGTATCAGCTTGCAGCTCAGCTAAGAAGATGTGGGATGCATTGGAAGTTATTCATGAAGGGACTTCTCAGGTTAGAGAGACGAAGGCTAATTTCCTTGTGTCAGAATATGAAGCCTTCAAGATGAAGCCAAATGAGACCATCAAGGAGATGTACTCTCGATTAACTATCATCACAAATGGTCTTAGAGGTCTCGGGAAGGCTCAGACAGAATACGATGTAGTGAGGAAGATATTGCGTTCCCTGACTCATGCTTGGCATACTAAAGCTACAATAATGGAGGAGTCAAGGGATTTACGAAATACAAGGGTAGATGAGCTAATTGGCTTGCTGATGGCATATGAGATTAATCTGCCAAAGATAGAGGAAGCTAAAAAGAAGAAGAAGCCAATCGCTCTGAAAGCTGGTGCCAACAAATCCAGCAAGTCCAGCAGATCCAGCTCTAGTGGATCATCATCCGAGGAGAGCCTGAATGAACAAGATATAACTCGTACTGAGATGGCAATGATGACCAGAGAGTTCAGGCGGTTCCTCAGGAAAGAAGGAGGACGATTCAGCCAAAAGAAGTATAGTGGCGGCCGAAGGGATAAAAAGTATAAACATAACCCTGCAAAGAAAATTGAAACTAATACTTGTTATCAATGCAGGAAGACAGGCCATCTGAAAGCTGACTGTCCATAGAATCAAAAATACAAGGACAAGTCAAAGAAGAGGAACACGAAAGGGAAAGCTATGGTGAGTACCTAGAGTGATGAAGATGAAGGCTCCTTGAGCAATACCTCTGACAGTGAAGCCGAATCTGAAAAGCCCATTTGCCTTATGGCAACAAGCTCTGAAGACAGAGAGGAGGATTCAGATGAGGTAACTTCTCGATTCGATAATTTTACTATTGCTGATTGGGTAGATGCCTATCATGAAATAGCTGATAAAGCAGATGACATTAGAAGGGAAAACAAGCATCTAAGTGTTGTGACTCCTCTGTGTTGATGATGTTGGCATTTGCTTCATTTCTTTGGCAACGCCTTATCTTGATTGATTGTTTGTTTTGATTGATTGGCAACAGTTCCTATTTTGATGAAATTGCTTTTATCAGGTTGTCTGTGTACATAATGCAGTCAGAGTCTATACTGTGTTCTGCACACACTCACAAGTCTTCATAGTGCTTTGCAGCATGAAACTCTATACATTGGCATACATTGCAGCGTCAACGCATTGCATCATCTTTACATGTGTGTACATTGCATCACATCGTTAATGTCTGCACATCGGCTAAGTGTGTACATTGTCCACCTTAGTTAAAGTCCATTCATTGGACTGTGCATAGTCTATACATTACCCGTCGTTGCAGAGTCCATACATCCACAATGCATTGCATAGTCTATACACTGCACGTTCAAGTTCAAAGTATATATATTGCTGCATTACCTGCTAGAGTGAAGTCTGTATAGCCGAAGCACACATATCAAGTCTATACTTTGAGCTACTGTGCAAGTCCACACTTTGGCCTTCAGGCTTGAAAGTCTGTACAATGGACTGTGCTTCGCAAAGTCTATACATTTGTCGGTGGTAAGTATATACAGTGAGCGTCTCATGAAGTCTGTACACCACTGTAGCTGCACCGTCTCAGCCATCGTCTCATTCAGCATCTTAGACTTGCAAATTCTATACATTTGTCGGTGGAAAGTATATACATCCATCGTCTCAATTTGCGTCTCATTGGAAGTCCATACAGTGCACTATGCATCCTTCGTTGAACTTCAAAGTCTATACATTGAAGCAAAGTCTGTACAGCCATCAGTGATCTTCCAAGTATGTACATCCAACTGTTCATCTTTGAAGTCTGTACATTGGAAGTTTTACCTACGTTTTCCGTCAAGTCTATACATCGGTAATTTTACCGTCGTTTCCCTTGAAGTCTATACACTGATCGCTTTACCGTCGTTTCCATTTGGAAGTCCATACATTCACTGCTTCTTTGTTCAAGCCTATACAGCCTTTCATTTTGAAAGTCTATACATCGGGAAGTCTTCACATTAGCTGCTGAATGATATTCAAGTCTACACATCGGCACTGTAGCATGCATTTCGTAAAGTCCATACATTGCATGCTTCACTCTAAGTCTATACACTAGTGAGTGTTTCATCAAGTCTATACATTGGATGCTGTTCTTCAAAGTATGTACATCGCATCATATTGTTCATGCAGTGTCTTGGTGAAGTCTATACATCGTTTCACTGTACAGGTCCATACATTGCAATGCATTGGCTAAGTGTGTACATCAGTCTGTCTCTGTTGCGTCTAAGGCTTTGGGCAAAGTCTATACAGACTCCACCGCCTCTTCCAGCGTCTCACGCTATTCAAGTCTGTATAATGTCTGTCTTCATGCATCAGTCAAAGTCTGTACAGCCAGGTACGTCTCATTTAGAGTCTAAGGCAAGTCTGCACATTGGACCTTCATTCAAAGTCTGTACAGCGTCTCGTTCATGCATTATTCATGAAGTCTGTACATTGAACTGTGTCTTCGTGCATCATGTTAAGTCCATACATTGGGTGAGGTTCTTCATAGTCTGCACATTGCTTTACAATTCAGCAAGTATGTACAACCCTTCATAAAAACTGAAGTCTATACATCGTGATATCTTACACATTGGCTGATTGAATGATCTCAAAGTCTATACATCCGATTGTTCAGCTTGTGGCCAAGTCTGTACATTGGCATTCATGCCTCAAGTATATACATTGCTTTTTCGTTCAAACAAGTCCATACACTGAGCAAGTATACACATTGTGTTTGTCTTGTAAAGTCCATACATTAATGTCTGTACGTCAGCTATAAACGGAAGTCTATACACTGCAATGAATATACTTAAAGCTGATGATCTGATACTCTGTCTGACAGGGATTCTCTACAGGGATTGCTGACATGGCTCGTGATCCCAGGAGGATGAGGTGATCAGATGATGACACGTGGATAAAGTTGCCTCGGATCTGGCAAATTCCTTGGGCGGGAAAATGTGGAAACCACGCGCCCTTATCCACCTGCTGCCAGTATATATTGAAGCCTTGGTGTTCAGATGAAGGCGATCGAAAACTGAAGAGAGCAAAGTCTATACAGCCAGTCTGAAAGCAGCAGAGTGCCATCGATCCACTGTGAGAAGAGAAACAGAGAAGAAGAAAAAGAGAGAAGAGTAGATCAAGAGAGATGAGTTGAGAGAGCTTGATCGAGAGAGTGAGATTGTGAGAGTTTTTGTTTGAGAGGTTGTATCTCAGTCTCTTGGTTCAGAAACCAGAGCTGAGCATTGCTCATTCGAGCTACATTCCCATTTGGGTTTTCATTTTCATTTTGCTTCTGTCTTTCATTTCCGAATTCCTGTTTCTTCAAGCTGTGAGTCAGCAGATTTGCAGTGGAAGTCTCCACTAGACGGGTTAAGCTGTATTTCCCCAGCAGTTGCAGAGGATCTGTTCCTCTGGTCGGCAAGCTGTAGTGCCCAGTGAAGCTGTGTATCAGCGGTTGTTGGCCAAGCTGTAGTGCCCAGCAGAAGCAAGCTGTACTGCGCAGCAGTAAGCCATACTCGGTTGAGTGTGGGGTGGATGTAGGTCCTTGACTGAACCACCTAAAAATCATGGGTGTTTTGTGTTTGTGTGATTGTCTATGAATTGTGTGCTACTGGTTGTCTTGCTTACTTTAAGAGCTTGATTCGGTTCTATTGAAATCTAGTATCAGGGTTAGTGATCTAGCATATTTGCCTATATTCCGTATTTGAATCTTACATTGGTTTTTAAATAGGCATTAGATCTATTCACCCCCCTCTAGATCCACATTTCGTGGAGATAGACTGCGTCCATCTAACTCAACACTTGGTATCAGAGCCACACTCTTCTACAGGGACTCATCGCCCGAAGAGGATAGGCAGAGATGGATGCTCGAGGGATGATAGATGAAGGTTACTCAACAACTAAGCCCCCATTCTTCGATGGATCTAACAACGCATACTGGAAGAATCGTATGTGGAGAGGGGGATTTTCGCAGCCCACCACAAAGGCAGCCCAACAAGACCCACAAGGTCCAACCAGGCGAGCCCACCCGAGTGATAGCCCACCGGGCCCACTTAGGGAAGAAAAGCCCAATAAATAAGACTCGAGGAACTAACTCTCCCCGGCGGCCTTCTAGGCTCGGAGGGCCCGAGACAACGGTCAGGCCCAAGGAAGGTCCGGCCTAAAGCCCTCTCCCCGTCCGAGAGAGATAGGCTCCAGCCGACCTATCCGACCCCACCTTCGCCGGGCCATGCCTATCGCTCGGGCAAGAGCTAGCATCCCCGAAGCTCGGTAAGGCCGGTTGATTAATCCGCAGGTGCAGCCGTTAAGAGTCCTCCGCCAGCGGGAGAGTCAGGGGAGCCGCCGGACTCCAAGGGGATAACGTTCCCACGATCAGGCCATGAAAGCCCCCGTTAAAGACGTAACTCCCGCCGGGAACCCCTCAGCTTACAGGACTCCTGAAGGCGGCGCACTATTTAAGCAAGGGATACCCTCCGGAAGAAGGTAAGATGAACAAGGCATTCACACACCCTAAGCTCCTGAGCACGACTCGCTTCACCCTTTGGTGGAGAGGATTCTCGCGCATCAGCTCTCTCCTCCCCCCATTATCGCTTCCACCATAGCTCCAATGACTTAGCCATCGGAGGGTTTTGCCCCAGGGAGATCCCCTGGGCCCTCTGATACGTTTCCCTCTCTTGCAGATTCATCTTTTGGTGATCCACAGCCCGCTCAGGATCCAGCGCGAGATCTCGCCTCTTCATCTGGCGCCATCTGTGGGAAACGCACGAAGAGCCGAGATGGTGAGAAGAAGCTCAGGGAGGAGATCCGCCGGTGGGGTAGGTAAGGCTGTGGCGGCGGCGGGAGGCGCCCCCTCTAGGGTCTCACAGAGCCCCCCCTCCAACGCCAGCATCCCTACCAACAGGCCACCACCCCCCCCGGCGGAGACAGGGGCACCCCTCGACGGTGGCACCAACGCCTTCCAGGCCCTCAACGAAAAGATGGACGTCCTCGTGGAGCTCATGAGGGCCCAGGCGGCTAGGGACGTAAGGTCCCGCGCCCCGTCAGGAAGTCCCCCTCGAAGGAGTGTGACGCAGCACACCGCCGGAGGCCGCTTCACCCTCCGCGGCCGACAGCTCCTCCGCAACGACGTCGGAGGACCCTCGCATGCTCCGCCTGCGGAGCAAGAGGCTTCCTCCACGCCGAGGAAAGGGAAACAGGGGGCGAGGTCGCCGCTCTCGGGCACTAGTGCCCCGGGAGACCGCCAAGACCCCCCCCCCAGCCCCACGGTGCGACTGCAGCCAGAGCTGTCCCTCCGGCTGTGAGATTTCGAGAGATGGTTCGCAGAGCAAGAGCGCGCCCTCTGCGCCCTGCAGAAGACCTCTCTCCCGGAGGATGAGGAGAAATCCCCTTTCTCTGAGTACATCTTGAAGGCAGAGGTCTCTCCCAGAGCCTCCATTCCGACCTTCAAGCTCTACGACGGCCAGGGTGACCCAGCCGACCGCTACGATAGCTTCGACGCCCTGGTGACCCTTCATGGAACGCCGGATCCCATCAAATGCCGAGCCTTCACGGCCACCCTGGTCCAAGGTGCTCAGGCATGGTTCCGGGCCCTCGCCCCTGGGTCCATCTGAGACTTCCGGTAATTCGGGCGAGTTTTCAAGGAGAGTTTCGCCGGCAGCGCCCCCCCAAGGTCAGTGGCGGGGCTCCTGGCTCTCAAACAGGCGTAAGGGGAGAGGCTCCGGACTTACGTCCACCGATTTCAATCAGAAGCCCTTAGGATCCCCCGCTTGGATGTGGCCTCAGCCACAACCGCACTGACCGGGGGCACCCGGGACGAGAATCTCCGCCACGAGCTTGTCCTCCACCCTCCCTTGACCCTTGCCGAGCTAGTGACTCTGGCACTACGCCACGCCGAGTGCGAAGAAGTACTCAGCGCCTGCCGAGACGCAACCGGCTCGGGTCGAGAGGGGGACAAGAAGCGGACCTCTGAGCCAAACCCTGGCTCGGGTAAGAAGCGCGATCGAGAAGGAGAGCGCAAGAGAAAGTACGAGCGGTACACCCCCTTGACCGCGCCAGTCTACGAGATCTATGAAGACATCAAAGACTCGGGACTTCTCCGCCAGCCCGAGCCAATGAGGTCGAAAAACCGCACGCGGGACAAGCATTGCCTGTTCCACGGTGACCACGGGCACCACACCGGAGATTGCCATCAGCTCCAGGACGAGATCGAGCGCCTCATCCGTCTGGGGCACCTAGCCCGGTTCACGATCGGGCACAAAGAAGACCGAGACGCCGCAGAGGAGATCGACAACGCCCCCCGAGGGGTTCACATCAACGTCATCTCCGGAGGAGCGGCATCGGGCGACGACACCAGCCGAGGGAGGAAACGTCATGCCGACCGAGCCAGCCGAGCCTTAGAGCCCCCCAGAGGCCCGCCGATGGAGCCCCAGGTCATAGTCTTCTCCGACCAAGACCTGGAAGGGCTAAGCACCCCGCATGACGATGCCCTCGTTATCTCGGCCACGATAAATCACTATAATGTAGACAGGATTTTGGTTGATAATGGGAGCGCCCCCGATGTATTATCTTATGACTATTTTCTCAAGATGGGGGAAGACCCATCCAAGCTCCGCCCGATCCGAAAGCCCCTTTGCGGGTTTAATGGCCTGGCCACCTACCCCGAGGGAGCCCTAAGCCTGTCGGTCACTATCGGCACCCCACCCAAAATCGTTACGGTCATAGTGGACTTCATAGTGATTAAAGGTATGATAGCGTACAACGCCATTTTCGGTCGAAAAATTCTCAGCCGAATAAAGGCCGTACCATCTACCTATCACCAAAAAATGAAGTTTCCCACCAAAAATGGGTTAGGGGAAGTCCGAGGTAACCAGGCCACGGCTAGACGGTGCTACAATATCTCGGTAGAAGCCTCAAGGCCGGACGGGAAGGATAAGGGCCCCAGGGGAGTCGAAGGAAAAGCCGTGACCACCGAGCCCGGTGGCGAGTTATTAACGGTATTCCTGAACGACGACCCGGCCCTAGGAGTAAGGATCGGCGCCGACCTACCACCAAAGGAACAACAGTAATACAAGGAGTTTCTTTCTGAGTACGTTCGGGTCTTTGCTTGGTCCGATGATCAACTCCCTGGTATACCAGAGGAGACTGTGACGCACAAGCTCAACCTCGATACCACCGTGAGACCCGTACAGCAGCGGAGAAGGAAGCATGCTGACGCGGGACGAGATGCTCTGATACCAAATTTGATGCGGGACAACTGACTCGCTAGCTAACCTAGGACGCTAAAGAATGCGACCAGCACGCGCACGCGACAAGGCAAGCCGAGTGATCGACCTCCGTACTATTCCTCCGAAGAGAGGCGTCTCTCAACAAGAAACCCAAGTCCACGGTCGTCCCTATGAGGGAAGCGAGTGGATCAAAGCGGCAAAGGAGCCGACGCGCAACTATAGGAGTCTAGTCCGAGCTCGGTGCTCGACTAGGGCCACGGAATGGGATACTCTCACTCACGATCTCGCGGTGTTGAATGCTAGCTAGGATCCCTACGCTCTCACGCGGCATATAAGATCACATACTAGTAAAGCAAAATGCCAAGGGGGGAGCGTCGCACGTACCTCCACGCCTAGGCGTGGGGAAGGAACCCCGGCCGAGACCGACAACCCCGATACACACAATGAAAGAATAGGTACAAGCCAGCAATGGTGCCCACTCCTCGCAGGGAGATAACAGGCTACAACAATTCCATTCGGGGCGGCCGATACACGGGCTGACGGGCTGCACTCGGTGAAGGGTTGGCCACGAGGAGGGTCCGGATGACGATCGGCAGAATCGCGGCAACGCGCGACTCGGTGGTAAACGTTCCCACGAATGGATCCGGAGTCCGATTGGGGCGCCGTCAGCGAGGGCGCGTAGTTAGGTCGCAGGAGGAAGCCTCGGCCAAAAGGCGTGCTCAGATTCTGTCCGTGGAAGCCGTGGCCGCACCTGCAAGTGGGGACAAGGAATCTGCACCCAGAACTGCGCTGTCGAGCGGGGAAAATGGTAACTCGCTGCTCCGGTAGGCGAACGAGGCCCCGCTTGTGGGAGGACGTCGGGGACGCAGAGCAGCAGGTCCCGCCCAAAGGGCTCGATCAGATCTGATCGTGGCTGAGAGCAGCAGGCTCTGAAATCCGCTGGTGGCTCTGGCGCCGGTTGGGCAGGGCAGACCTGCGTGACTTCACGGGAACGGATGCCACGAGCAGCTCGGACGTCGGAACGACGTGAGGTCGGCGGCGTTGGACAGAGGACGGGGAGAGGTACGATCGGTGAAGATCCCGCGCCCAAACTCGCAGATGTCCGTCCTGTGGGAATTTTGTAATGGGGCGAACAGAACCAGGCCCGCAGGGAGAGGGGGTCCTGCGCGCGCTCACGAGAAAAAATGCCACGGGCGGTGCCGATCTCTGAATGAGGCGAGACCACCTCGCACGCGTCGACGACTCGTAGAAGAACCACAAAAAAATGGGCTGGTCGCCCAAGATCCTCACGAACCGGGGGTGGTCGTCGCTGCTCTTGGAGGAGAAATCTGGGCGCACCGAACTAGAACTTGAGAAGGGATAGGGGAGAAAGGGGCCCTCGGCGTCGCACCGAGGGGATGGGGAGTCGCACCCCGGGGTTGCTCCCGTCGCAGGAGCAGAGGAGGAAGAGAGGGTCGCCCTCTCCAAGGGGTGGCTGCGCCAATGGCTGCTCAATCAAAATATTTCATCTATTCATTCATTAATTCTCCAAAGAAAATACAAGAGATCTTTTATATGGGGAGGGGGAATGCTAGGTTTGAAACCCTAGCCAAGAGGGAGGGGAGGGGGGGTGCGCACAAGGCAAGGGGGGAAAGGGGGGGCGCAAGGCTTCCTAGAATCTAGGAGGCAATTGGGGGAAGGGGGCGGCCAAAGGAGGAGGGGTGTGGTCGGATGGGGAAGGGGGGGGGATGCGCACTCCACTCCTACAAAGTAGGAGTGGGGGCGGCTGCCACCTCTTCCTCTTGGAAGAGATGAAGGGGGGCGCCCAAAACCCTAATCCACAAGGGGGGGGGGCGCAAATCCCAATGGGCCAACCATGTGGGAAGGTGGTCAGCCCAAATGGGCCAAGAAGGGTGGACCACAAGGTGGCCCACTAACCCTCTTGCCTAACTAATAAGCCTAACATCACCTAATGGAAGCCTAATTGGCCCCAATTGGCCTACAAAGGTCCACAATAATAAATAAAGTGTCCACGCAGGGACTAAACCAAGGCCCAGCATGGCCTAAAGCATAAATAACTAAAGATAACTCTGCGCGTCCGCCAAGTGATCACCGAGCCAAAGGGATGCCGGCGAGATCCGTGTACTCCGTCGTGAAGCGTGGCGCGTGTCCTCACCAATTCTCCCCGGGTGGGAAGAACTCGACCCCGTCGAGTAAGGGTCACGGTCGCTCAAGTAGCGCTCCAGCAGGTCCGGGTCGATCCTCTCCAGCTCTCCACGTGTGAGCCAGGCGTCGTCTGTCGCAGGGCGCCCTCTCCAACGCACTAGGAAGCGCTGGTAGGCTCCGCTCCTGGTCGTGGTCACCTGCTCATCCAGTATGCAATCTATATGCTCGCGTGTCTGTAATGGGGCTGGAGGAGGTGGACGCTCAGAAGGTGTAATGCTCTCAACAGGAGGGGTAGGCCCAAAAAGCTCACTGGGAATCACCGCGGGATCCCGATATGCCACCAGATCTGAAACATTGAACGTCGAACAGATCCCATAGTCGTCTGGCAGCTCAATCTCATACGCATTCGACCCAATTCGCTTCAAGACTCGAAAGGGTCTGGCACCGCGGTCCTGGAGTTTCTTCACGGCCCCCGAAGGGAACCGTTCAGGTCTAACCCTGATCATGACGTACTCTCCCACTTGGAACTCACGGGTGCGTCGATGCGCGTCAGCTAATTCCTTATAACGTGCGTTGCTGGCCTTGAGGGGGTGATGATGATGTAGACTCCGAACTAGCTGTGTTGACTCATACCTATGTGAATGCAGTGGTGGTCCTGGACATCCAAACATGGATCTAACATGCCTATGACGTCTACCTGACTTGACAACATGGGGAGGGCCTGGACAACCAAAGTAGAACCTAGCATGCACATGTGTCCTATGACATATGGTAGACTCAGAAGGATGAATAATCCCAAGCTTACTCATGACATCTCCCCTATATGACGATGGACATGGTGAAACATGGGGAAAAGACATGTGTCCCTGGCCCCCTAAGCTCGGGCTTCTGGATGCCTGCACGGTGAGGTGTTGACTAGAAGGCCTAGGTGGTGTATGATAGTGGACCTCCTCGACAAGGTGGGGAAAATAATATGGGTCGAGAGGCTCACTAGGGAGGGGATCGAATGGGTCAAAGAAATGATGAACCCTCTCGACAGGTCCCTTCACTATACTTGCCCATGTGCGACATTCGCCCAGGTGCAGATAATCACCTTCAGGCACTCTCATGTATGGGGCAAGAGGCTCATGAGGAAGGCAAGGAAGGCTAGGTTCCTCCCTCGGGACCGTGAAACCATAAGCGGGGGCAAAATCAACCTCCATGGGTATGGGAAATAATAAAAGGACCTCGGATGTGATATGTCCTATGGTGTAGACCGAGGTAATAGACCCCAAAGCAGGGAGTGTAAAGCTATGACTATAGGGTTGGTCAGACCCTAAGGCCAACATGTAAGTCAACTCCCATTGATAATCTAAACTCCTAAGGAAGTCCTTCACATTTTCAAGAAAGCAGAAGGACCGAAAAGTGGTGTGAAAGGAGTTAAGGGGTATTATTGGGAGGGCTGGTCCCATGGGTGTATAGCAAGGAATGGAGACATCTAGAAGTGGACCCTCCCTTAGCCAGCTAGCTAAAGACTCTCCAATGACCAGTTCACCCTCGGAAGGTAAGAATGTCTCTATATGAGGGTCTAAGGGTGAAGCCTCTCTCTCGGGAGTGGAAACTGAGTCCTCTATGATGTGGGGGGGGTCACTCCCTAACTCCTCAACCTCAGTTAGGTACTCCTCCATCAACTCCTATTCAGCCTCGTAACTCACTGGAACAAACCCAGGTGATGACATGGAGGTGGTCGGCGTAACGCCGTCATGGAAGACAAACTCACCGGGAAGGTGAGATGGGTGTAAGATGCATGTCCTCCTATCCAGGTCGATGGTCGCACTTCTTTCCTCCAACCAAGTTCGCCCTAAAATGATGCATGGACCAGCAAGTGTGCTGATCTTGCACCAAGCGCCATCGAAATATTTAACGGGGCCAAACCACCGTTGAAACTCGATAAAAGCTAAACCATCACGGAGAACAATCTCCCCAGTCTTGGAGAGTGACTCAACAATGTCTTGTGAGACACAGTTAGACGACACCCTACTGATGAAGTCGATCTCCGTATGCATCCCATTAGGTAGGATGGCAGTGGACATGACAGGGCGCTGGAATGACTTGGTCATCGGTATAGGGATCGGGTCTCCCGACGACTGAGTGGTAGGGGCGACACTTAGGGGTCGTACCATAAGAGCATCGAATCGGGCCAATAGGGATGACGATGCATGGGCTCGAGGAATCGCCATGGGGCTGGCGGGAAGCTGGACATGCAAGACTCAACGAGACAAGGACAAAACTCTAACTAGACACAAACCTAACATTACAATGCAATGGTGGGTTACCTAGATGAACTAAGAGACTCAATGCAACCTAGATAACTCTAAGGCCTCAATTGCACCCTAGACAACCTAAAGACTCGAATGACCTAAGACCCCAATTTGTTAGAACAAACTGGTTCCCTAGGCTCTGATACCAAATTTGACGCGGGACGAGACACTGACTCGCTAGCTAACCTAGGACGCTAAAGAATGCGACCAGCACGCGCACGCGACAAGGCAAGCCGAGTGATCGACCTCCGTACTATTCCTCCGAAGAGAGGCGTCTCTCAACAAGAAACCCAAGTCCACGGTCGTCCCTATGAGGGAAGCGAGTGGATCAAAGCGGCAAAGGAGCCGACGCGCAACTATAGGAGTCTAGTCCGAGCTCGGTGCTCGACTAGGGCCACGGAATGGGATACTCTCACTCACGATCTCGCGGTGTTGAATGCTAGCTAGGATCCCTACGCTCTCACGCGGCATATAAGATCACATACTAGTAAAGCAAAATGCCAAGGGGGGAGCGTCGCACGTACCTCCACGCCTAGGCGTGGGGAAGGAACCCCGGCCGAGACCGACAACCCCGATACACACAATGAAAGAATAGGTACAAGCCAGCAATGGTGCCCACTCCTCGCAGGGAGATAACAGGCTACAACAATTCCATTCGGGGCGGCCGATACACGGGCTGACGGGCTGCACTCGGTGAAGGGTTGGCCACGAGGAGGGTCCGGATGACGATCGGCAGAATCGCAGCAACGCGCGACTCGGTGGTAAACGTTCCCACGAATGGATCCGGAGTCCGATTGGGGCGCCGTCAGCGAGGGCGCGTAGTTAGGTCGCAGGAGGAAGCCTCGGCCAAAAGGCGTGCTCAGATTCTGTCCGTGGAAGCCGTGGCCGCACCTGCAAGTGGGGACAAGGAATCTGCACCCAGAACTGCGCTGTCGAGCGGGGAAAATGGTAACTCGCTGCTCCGGTAGGCGAACGAGGCCCCGCTTGTGGGAGGACGTCGGGGACGCAGAGCAGCAGGTCCCGCCCAAAGGGCTCGATCAGATCTGATCGTGGCTGAGAGCAGCAGGCTTTGAAATCCGCTGGTGGCTCTGGCGCCGGTTGGGCAGGGCAGACCTGCGTGACTTCACGGGAACGGATGCCACGAGCAGCTCGGACGTCGGAACGACGTGAGGTCGGCGGCGTTGGACAGAGGACGGGGAGAGGTACGATCGGTGAAGATCCCGCGCCCAAACTCGCAGATGTCCGTCCTGTGGGAATTTTGTAATGGGGCGAACAGAACCAGGCCCGCAGGGAGAGGGGGTCCTGCACGCGCTCACGAGAAAAAATGCCACGGGCGGTGCCGATCTCTGAATGAGGCGAGACCACCTCGCACGCGTCGACGACTCGTAGAAGAACCACAAAAAAATGGGCTGGTCGCCCAAGATCCTCACGAACCGGGGGTGGTCGTCGCTGCTCTTGGAGGAGAAATCTGGGCGCACCGAACTAGAACTTGAGAAGGGATAGGGGAGAAAGGGGCCCTCGGCGTCGCACCGAGGGGATGGGGAGTCGCACCCCGGGGTTGCTCCCGTCGCAGGAGCAGAGGAGGAAGAGAGGGTCGCCCTCTCCAAGGGGTGGCTGCGCCAATGGCTGCTCAATCAAAATATTTCATCTATTCATTCATTAATTCTCCAAAGAAAATACAAGAGATCTTTTATATGGGGAGGGGGAATGCTAGGTTTGAAACCCTAGCCAAGAGGGAGGGGAGGGGGGGTGCGCACAAGGCAAGGGGGGAAAGGGGGGGCGCAAGGCTTCCTAGAATCTAGGAGGCAATTGGGGGAAGGGGGCGGCCAAAGGAGGAGGGGTGTGGTCGGATGGGGAAGGGGGGGGGATGCGCACTCCACTCCTACAAAGTAGGAGTGGGGGCGGCTGCCACCTCTTCCTTTTGGAAGAGATGAAGGGGGGCGCCCAAAACCCTAATCCACAAGGGGGGGGGGGGGGGCGCAAATCCCAATGGGCCAACCATGTGGGAAGGTGGTCAGCCCAAATGGGCCAAGAAGGGTGGACCACAAGGTGGCCCACTAACCCTCTTGCCTAACTAATAAGCCTAACATCACCTAATGGAAGCCTAATTGGCCCCAATTGGCCTACAAAGGTCCACAATAATAAATAAAGTGTCCACGCAGGGACTAAACCAAGGCCCAGCATGGCCTAAAGCATAAATAACTAAAGATAACTCTGCGCGTCCGCCAAGTGATCACCGAGCCAAAGGGATGCCGGCGAGATCCGTGTACTCCGTCGTGAAGCGTGGCGCGTGTCCTCACCACATGCGCCCGAGAAATAGGCGATCATCAAGGCACAGGTCACCAATGGACAAGAAACTGGTCTTTTCAGACCGGTCCTGTACCCAACGTGGCTAGCCAACGTCGTCCTGGTGCCGAAGACTATAGGCAAGTGGCGAATGTGCGTAGACTTCATCGATCTGAATAAGGCCACCCCCAAGGACTGCTATCTGCTACCGAGCATCGACCAATTGGTTGACTCAACCTCGGGCAACGAGATACTCAATTTCCTGGATGCCTATTCGGGTTATCATCAGATCCGAATGAACCCTGAAGATGTTGAGAGGACCGCCTTCATCACCGACTACGGCGTGTACTGCTACACCCGGATGCCCTTCGGATTGAAGAATGCTGGAGCCACATACCAGCGACTGGTCAACCATATGTTCGAGGGACAGTTAGGTCGGAACGTCGAGGCCTTCATCGACGACATGCTCGTCAAGACCCCGAGGGCCCAAGACCACTTCACCGACCTCGCCGAGACTTTCGGCACCCTCCTGAAGTACAGCATGAAGCTCAACCCCGCCAAGTGCGCCTTTGGAGTAAGATCCGGGAAGTTCCTGGGTTTCCTGGTCACTCAGCGAGGGATCGAAGCCAACCCCGACAAAGTCCAGGCCATCCTGGACATGCGCACTCCCACATGCATTAAAGACGTCCAGCGTCTGACGGGGCGTGTCGCTGCTCTCAGTCGTTTCCTGTCCCGCGCGACCGAACGATGCCTGCCCTTCTTCAAGCTGATGAGGGGGCCCAAGATAGCATATGCTACGTTCGCATGGGATGGGGAATGCCAGACAGCATTCGCCGAGCTCAAAGAGTTCCTGGCTTCGCCCCCGGTGCTTTCCAAGCCCGTCCCGGGCGAGGTCTTGTTGCTCTATCTCTCGGCGACGCCATCAACGGTCAGCTCAGTCCTAGTCAGGAATGACTCGAGAATCGAGAGTCCGGTCTACTACACCAGCAAGGTGCTCAACGAGGCCGAGCGGAGGTACCCCGCAACCGAGAAACTCGTGCTACCGTTGGTTACCTCCGCAAAGCGCCTCCAACCCTACTTCCAGGGGCATCCCATCACCGTGCTAACCGGCGAGCCACTGAAGAAGATTCTGGCCCATCCCGAAGCCTCGGGGCGACTCGTCAAATGGGCCATCATGCTCGGGGCCTACGACATCTCGTACCGGCCGCGATCAGCTATCAAAGGACAAGCGCTCGCCGACTTCATCGCCGAGAGCACCGTTCCGGTCGATGACAGGCCTCCGACAGCAACCGGGCCAACTTGGGAGCTGTTCGTCGATTGATCGTCTAACTCGATCGGCAGTGGCGCGGGGATCCTCCTAAAGTCCCCCGAAGGAATAGAGTTGCAATACGCCCTAAAGTTCAACTTTCTGGCGTCCAACAATGCTTCCGAGTACGAGGCCCTTATCTCGGGAGCCCGCATGGCCCGACGGTTGGGGGCCGAGCGAGTCAGGATCCACACCGACTCCCAGTTAGTTGCAAGCCAGGTCAATGGCGAGTACGAAGCTCGGGAGGTACCTATGATCAAATACCTACAGTTGGTCCGGAGCCTGGCCCAACAGTTCGAGGAGTTCGAGGTAGTCCGAATAGCTCGGGAGCAAAACTCTTGGGCGGACGCCCTCTCCCGACTGGCCTCCTCCCTAGACCCAGATGGTACACGATCGGTCCTCCTAGAAGAGCTAGAGCGCCCGAGCATAGACTCGGAGCTCCTCGCCATTGACTCAGCCACTCCCGGCGACTGGCGCTCCCCCTACCTGTCCTGGCTACGGGATTCCCGGGAGCCCTCCGACCCTCGGGAAGCCCGCCGAATGAAGTACCAAGCTCGGCGCTTCGTCATCCTCGACAACGCTCTCTACCGAAGATCGTTCTCCGGGCCCCTTCTGAAGTGTCTCGGTCCCGACGAAGCAAGCCAAGCTGTTGAAGAGATTCATCAAGGCTTGTGCGGAGCACATTCAGGAGGTCGGTCGCTGGCCAGAATCCTGCTAAGGCAGGGGTACTGGTGGCCGACCCTACAGCGCGACTGCACGGCTTACGCACAACATTGCGACCGTTGCCAGCGGTTCGACCATTTGGTCCATCAGTCGGCCACGGAACTTATCACCCTTACCGAGCCCTACCCTTTCGCTCGGTGGGGGATCGACATCCTTGGGCCATTCCCAACGGCTCAATCCCAGAAGAAGTTCATCATCGTCGCCATCGACTACTTCACCAAGTGGATCGAGGCTGAAGCAACAGCAAGGATCACCGAGACAATCGTCTGGGGTTTTGTATGGAAATCGATCATCTGTCGCTTTGGCATCCCCCGAGTGATAGTGAGCGATAACGGGCGGCAATTCGACTCTTGGTACTTCCGAGACAGATGCGCCGACCTAACTATCCGCAACCACTTCACTTCGGTCGCCCACCCTCAGGCCAACGGGCTGGTTGAAAATGCCAACAAGACCATCTTGAAGGGCATAAAAACCAGACTCGACAAGGCTAAGGGTAGCTGGCTCGAGGAACCGCCTAGCGTACTATGGTCGCACCGAACGACCCCCAGGACGGCAACCGGTGAGACCCCTTTTCAGCTGGTATATGGCACCGAAGCCGTCGTTCCGTTAGAGATCGCCAATCCGTCTCTTCGAGTGATCAGCTTTTCGCCCGAGGCAAACGAGCAGAAGTTACTCGAGAACCTCGACCTGGCAGACGAACTCCGAGAGATCGCGAACGTCCGAGCTACGGAATACCAGCGTCGCCTCACTCGGTACTACAACACCAAGGTCCGAGACAGACAATTCCGACCAGGGGACTTCGTCCTCAGGAAGACCGAAGCCTCTCGACCACTGGAGGCGGCGGGCAAGCTATCCCCCAACTGGGAAGGCCCCTACCGAGTGATCGAGACGCTCGGGAAAGGTGCGTACAGGTTAGCCACAATGGAAGGGGAACCCATTCCCCAGACATGGAACGCAACCACACTACGCAGATTTTATTTCTGAAAACTGTATCAACAAATCGGGTAAAATAAACCCCCTTTTTACATTTATTCAAGATAATTGTTGGCACATCAGAAAGGCAATTGCCAATACATTACATAGTGAAAAGCAAAAATCCCTCTAGCACCACGGCAAACGGCCATCGCCCGGCCGACCCGGTCTTGACCTCCTCGCATCCAGCCACTGACTCTGCCTCGCGTAGAAACTGGCTCGGACAAGAGATGGTCGACCCAGTTGGCTCGGGTGGACCATGACAAGGGTGACAGAGGGACGACAAGGAGAAGGCCACCTTTCACGTGAGGAAGGCTACCTTCCAAGTTGGTAACAACCTGGAAAAAGGAGCACCGTGAAGGTCTCCCCTCTGCCAATCCACCAACCCCTCGGAGGCGAACAGAAAGCAAGTAGCCCCCGAAGAGTGAAAGAAATGAAGAACAAAAGAGAGAGAAAGAGGCTGCGGACAGGGGTGAGGAGGGAGCTTGCGCCGCCTCCTCCCCTCCCACGGAGGGGAATGGCGGCCGGCATCCCTAACTCCCCCATCCGCCCTCCATCTCGGCGTCCGCCCGGAAGCCTCGCCGGAGCCAAGAGAAGGCAAACGGCGTGCCCCCGCACGTCGAAGCCCTCTCCAGATCCGCACGGCGACCGTCGGACCCGTCTCATGCACGCGCGGCGACCGTGGGACCCGATCGATACTCCAGGATAGCTGGAACCGGTCGCTCCCCGTCGTCTGCGGCGTCATCTTCTGAAGGGCCCTCCATGCTCCGATCGCGGCGGCGCAACGCAGAGCGAGGACGAGGAAATAAGAGCAGACCGCCGGCGAGAGTCCTAAGTGTTAAGAGGGAAGGAGCACCCTTCGGTCCTTTTTATAGGCCAAGGGAGGCCACGCGCCTTAAATGACTCCCCCCTCGAAAACACGCTATAGGACCTCCCTTGGAAGGTCACCTCCAACTCCTCGGTCCCCCGCCCTAGCGGGATTCGCGAAGCGCCTCGACTTCCAGGGCATGGTGGAACGAAAGGACGCCCCACCAGAAGCCTCCCGAATCGGCATGCGAAAATGGCGCAAAGAATATCGGCACTTTCCAACTGCCCCCGATACGCCAGCCAAATCACGGCAAAGATAGCGATCAAACAAAGTAAGTCCTTTATTGCCTCCCATAAAGAAGTCCTCTTACAGAAGGAAAAACAGACAAAAAGGGGAAGGGGCAAAATAAAGCACAATACATCAGGCCTCGGGCCCACTTTGAAGCTCAGGAACAGCAGTAGGGGACGCGTCACCCCCGGTACCTTCGGTGACGGCCGGCCCGGACACTGACCTCGCTTGTGCGAGAACTGTCCCGATCGTGAGCCCTCCCGGAGCCTCCGGAGTTGGTGACCCCGCTGGAGGTGACTCCTCCGGTTCTTCCCCGGCCGAAGATGAGGAGCTGGAAACTGACTCATCCGAGTCATAACTCTGGCCATAAGGTAAATCACCCCCGACAAGGTGCTCATTGGCATAGCTCATCGCCCGGCGATAGCCCTGCCTGAATCCCTTTCGAGCACCCCGGCGGAGCGCTACCTCGTAGTAGGGTAGGGCAGCTTCAATCAGGTCGGCCGAGTAAGCTTCCGAGCCTTTGTAGCGCTCGATCGCCTCCGCCTCGACCTGCCCGTCCTGAGCCCGCTCCGCCTAGGCCGCACGCTCTTCCGCCCTCGCCAGACGCTCCTCTAGCTCGGTCATCCTCCCCTCGGCTTCGATCGTCCGACCCTCCGCCCGGGCTCGGTCCGCCTAGGCCTCAGCGCGAAGGCGCTCCGCGTCCTCCACCCGATCCTGCAGCTCGGCACGCTCACGCTCCCAGAGGCCATCCAGCTCAATGTGACGTTGACGCTCATCTTCTAGACGTTTGCTCTTCCTCTCGAGCGATTCTTGGGCCCTTGCTAGCTACTCGGCCAGCGCCTCGGCTTCCCGTCGGCTCGACCGTGCCAACTCCCTGAATGCGAGGAACTCCCGACGGAGCCCCTCATGCTCCCCCTCGAGCCGGGCCAGTTTTCCCTCGCATCCACCAAGGGTCCAAGCAAGCCTCGACCGTTCCGCCTCCGTCCGGGCGTGCACCTCCGCCATCACGGCCGCTGTCCGAGCTATGACCAGGCCACCCTCCATCAGGACATCAAGGACCCCGGCGGGAGTGCTGCACCTTTCTCCCCCCCTCGTCCTCTCGGCGATCGACCGGCAGAGCCGGTACAAGTCGCCCGAGATACCGAGTCTGACCAGAGGTTCCGGCAAAGGGGACTGCTCCACCCTGGACACCCCGCCAGAAGACCCTGTTCGGGCAGCGAAGCTGATCGCCCCACGCGCCACAGTCGGTTGGGGTTGCAACGCCTCCCCGGGCGAACCCCCACCCTCGACCGGCGCCGCGGGATCAACCGCACCAGAAACTACCGGCATTTGGGGTTACGACGCCCTCGTGGGCGAACCCCCATCCGCGCCGACCAATCCCTCGGTCCCAGTGCCGGCCACACCAGCACCGGCCCCCTCTGCCCCCATAGAGGGGAGAGCCGACCCATCACCTCCCTCTGCGGGGCCCCTGGTCTCCTCGGCCCCCTCTCGCCCGGCGGATGGGAGAGCCAGCCCGGAGGGGTCGGCCCCATCCTGCCCCCGAGGGGGGAGCGCCGCCGAGCCAGAATCACCCCCGACGGTGGTAGGAAAGCCGGCTTTCTTGGCCCTTTTCCTGGCCTTCGCGGCCTCCCGTAACTTCCCCGCCAGGGGATCCTTGCGCTTCAGGCCGGTCGATCGAGAAGTCCCCTCGGGGGCCGCCCCCTTCCCCTTATCTCGGCCATGGACGCGACCCGCCGAGGCATCAGGCTCATCGGCTGTCGAGTCATCTCCCAGATGGATGACCTCAGCCGTCTCCTCCAGAGGTTCCCGCCTCACGTCTGCAACAAGAAGAAGCCCCGGTCAGGAGGAGAAAAAAAGCTACCACCCCTCAAAAAGAGCCCCAAGAGCTGTACCTGTCGACGTCAACCGCGAGAGAAGACACCGTTCGATGTTCTCCGGCGTCACCAGCTCCTCGGTCGATTGACGGTTCTCCAGCAGACGGGCAGCCTGCTGCTCCACGTGGGGAGGGAACTCCTCCTGGCGAGGGGGCAGATTCGGGTGAAAGTTGGGCGAGGTCCGGCATCTCCAGATCTCGTCCGTCGCCACCGCCTTCACCCAGAAGAATTGGGTCTTCCACCCCTTGTGCGAGGAGTCCTTCGCCGCAAGCGAGATGCAGCTCCTATTCCTCCACGCCTGGATGAAGTAGAAGCCTTTCCCCGCCGACGGGTGCGCTTTCAACTCAAAAAAGAAGTGGAAGAGGTCCAAAGAAGGAAAAATGTCGTGCTGATGACAAAGAATCCCGAAGGCCGAAAGAAGAAGATATGAGTTGGCCACCAACTGAATAGGCGCCAACCAGAAAAAATTAAGAAGCTGCAGCACAGAAGGATCGAAAGGAAGACGAAATCCACTCTTCCAAGCCAGAAGGAAGGTGCAAATGTGCTCATCGCGATCATCCAGACTCGTCTCGTACGGAGTGGTGGCAGCAAAGCTGTATCTGAGAGGCAGGCGGAAATGATGCTCCAGCCTCCGCACCTCCGCTTCCCCCAACTCACTATAGTTGGGGACGGGTTCCCGCCTCACCGGCACAAGCTCCGGGCTCTGATCCGCCATCAAGTCGAGAGAAGATCCCTCGTACGAGCTTGAAGACTCTGGGGGAGAGGGAAGTTGCCGGACCGCCTCTGCGGTTATCCTCGCCAACTCCTCGAATACCGCCGCAAGGCTCCACGTCTCCGTCGTGCTCTCACGACGCATCAAGAAGCAAGGAAAGCCTAAAACCCTGGAAGCCTAGAACGATGAACAGGGCCCCCTAAAAACCCCTGAGGGTGGCAGCGCGCCGTTCCGTGCTCCGAGAAAAAGGGGGGCCCCTTCGCTTCGAATCCGTCAGGATCATCATTACGGGCCTCGGCGACTGCTATAAGCGACTCCATAACACCAATGGAATTCCACCCACCTGAGCCACGCCGGTCCAAAGCCTCGAAAAACTACTCATCCGAGCCTCCTTGGCTCGGGAGTAGGAGGGGGACAAGTGGAGAGGGGGATTTCTGCAGCCCACCACAAAGGCAGCCCAACAAGACCCACAAGGTCCAACCAGGCGAGCCCACCCGAGTGATAGCCCACCGGGCCCACTTAGGGAAGAAAAGCCCAATAAATAAGACTCGAGGAACTAACTCTCCCCGGCGGCCTTCTAGGCTCGGAGGGCCCGAGACAACGGTCAGGTCCCAAGGAAGGTCCGGCCTAAAGCCCTCTCCCCGTCCGAGAGAGATAGGCTCCAGCCGACCTATCCGACCCCACCTTCGCCGGGCCATGCCTATCGCTCGGGCAAGAGCTAGCATCCCCGAAGCTCGGTAAGGCCGGTTGATTAATCCACAGGTGCAGCCGTTCAGAGTCCTCCGCCAGCGGGAGAGTCAGGGGAGCCGCCGGACTCCAAGGGGATAACGTTCCCACGATCAGGTCATGAAAGCCCCCGTTAAAGACGTAACTCCCGCCGGGAACCCCTCAGCTTACAGGACTCCTGAAGGCGGCGCACTATTTAAGCAAGGGATACCCTCCGGAAGAAGGTAAGATGAACAAGGCATTCACACACCCTAAGCTCCTGAGCACGACTCGCTTCACCCTTTGGTGGAGAGGATTCTCACGCATCAGCTCTCTCCTCCCCCCATTATCGCTTCCACCATAGCTCCACTGACTTAGCCATCGGAGGGTTTTGCCCCAGGGAGATCCCCTGGGCCCTCTGATACGTTTCCCTCTCTTGCAGATTCATCTTCTGGTGATCCACAGCCCGCTCAGGATCCAACGCGAGATCTCACCTCTTCAGTATGCAAGTGTTTCTGAAGGCTAAGGATTACGAGATCTGGAAGGTTGTCAGCAAGGGACCTTATGAGCTGTCCCCGAATGAAGATGTCTGGACCAAGGAGGAGATCAGAAGGTCCACGCTGAATTAGAGTGCCATAAACGCCATCCAGTGCTCTCTGCACCCTACCGAATTCTCCCGCGTGTCAGCCTGCAAATCAGCCAAGGAGATGTGGGATGCATTGGAAGTCATTCATGAGGGTACATCTCAAGTAAGAGAGCAGAAGGCCAATCTTCTTGTATCCGAATACGAAGCCTTCAAGATGAAGCAGAACGAGACCATCAACGAAATGTATGCTCGGTTGACTGTCATTACCAATCGTCTTAGAGGTCTAGGGAAACCTCAGACAGAATATGATGTGGTGAGGAAAATTCTACGGTCCTTGACTCATGCTTGGCACACAAAAGCTACAGTGATGGAGGAGTCAAGGGATTTGCGTAATACAAGAGCTGATGAGCTGATTGGTTCGCTAATGGCATATGAGATTAATATGCCAAGGACAGAAGAAGCTGAGAGGAAGAAGAAGCCGATAGCGCTGAAGGCTGGTTCAAGCAATTCCAACAAATCCATCTCCAGCAGTTCTTCATCATCAGAGGAAAGCCCGAATGAAGAAGATATGACTCGTTCTGAGATGGCCATGATGACCAGAGAGTTCAGGCGATTTCTCAGAAAAGGAGCAGGACGATTCGGCCAAAAGAAATACAGTGGCAGCCGAAAGGATAAAAGGTATAAATCTAAACCTGCTAAGAAAACTGAACCTAACGTCTGTTACCAATGCAGGAAACCGGGCCATCTGAAAGCTGACTGTCCAGACAATCAGAAATACAAGGACAAGTCAAAGAAGAAAAATAAGAAAAGGAGAGCTATGATTAGCACCTGGAGTGATGAAGATGAAGGCTCCTTCAGTAGCAGTTCAGTCAGTGAAGCCGAATCTGAGAAGCCCATTTGTCTCATGGCAACAACAACAAGCTCAGAAGATAGAGAAGAGGAATCAGATGAGGTAATCACTAGATTCGATGATTTTACTATCAATGATTGGATAGATGCTTATCATGACATAGCTGATAAGGCAGATGATATCAGAAAAGAGAATAGGCATCTTAGAAGAAAAATTAACTCCATGCAAAATGATACAACTCTGACTGATAAGATTGCATGCTTAGATTCTGAGAATAAAGAATTGAAACTCGCATGTTCTGAATTAGACAAAATCAAAAATGAGTTAAAAGCTACTAGGGAAGAGAATGTGAGGCTTGAAAAAGAAATTGATGAATGGAAGCTGAAAATTCAGAAATGTGAGAGTGAAGTAAAAATTGTTTATGAAAAATATGAAGCTGTCCTCAATGTAAATAATGAACTGAAAAAGTCTATTGATGAAATTCAGAAAGACAATGAGGATAAGCTGAAAACCATTGAGAAAATGACCCAAGGAACAGATAATCTAAATGCTTTGTTAGGGTCAAAAGTTAATTTCAGAAAAGAGGGACTAGGATTTAATTCAAGTGCAACTAAAACCTTTGGAATGAAAACTATTTCATTTGTTGCACAAAAAGAAAAAGGACCTCTAATTAGCATTGAAGAGGCGAGATCTCACGCAGGATCCTGAGCGGGCTATGGATCACCAGAAGATGAATCTGCAAGAGAGGGAAACGTATCAGAGGGCCCAGGGGATCTCCCTGGGGCAAAACCCTCCGATGGCTAAGTTAGTAGAGCTATGGTGGAAGCAATAATGGTGGGAGGAGAGAGCTGATGCACGAGAATCCTCTCCACCAAAGGGTGAAGTGAATCGTGCTCAGGAGCTTAGGGTGTGTGAATGCTTAGTTCATCTTACCATCTTCCGAAGGGGATCCCTTGCTTAAATAGTACTCCGCCTTCAGGAGTCCTGTAAGCTGAGGGGTTCCCGGCGGGAGTTACGTCTTTAACGGGGGCTTTCATGGCCTGATCGTGGGAACGTTATCCCCTTGGAGTCCGGCGGCTCCCCTGACTCTCCCGCTGGCAGAGGACTCTGAACGGCTGCACCTGCAGATAATCAACCGACCTTACCGAGCCTCGGGGATGCTAGCTCATGTCCGAGCGATAGGCATGGCCCGGCGAGGGTGGGGTCGGATAGGTCGGCTGGAGCCTATCTCTCTCGGACGGGGAGAGGGCTTTAGGCCGGACCTTCCTCGGGACCTGACCGTTGTCTCGGGCCCTCCGAGCCTAGAAGGCCGCCGGGGAGAGTTAGCTCCTCGAGTCTTATTTATTGGGCTTTTCTCCCTAAGTGGGCCCTGTGGGCTATCACTCGGGTGGGCTCGCCCTGTTGGACCTTGTGGGTCTTGTTGGGCTGCCTTTGTGGTGGGCTGCGGAAATCCCCCTCTCCACTTGTCCCCCTCCTACTCCCGAGCCAAGGAGGCTCGGATGAGTATTTTTTCGAGGCTTTGGACCGGCGTGGCTCAGGTGGGTGGAATTCCGTTGGCGTTATGGAGCCGCTTATAGCGGTCGCCGAGGCCCGTAATGATGATCCTGATGGATTCGAAACAAAGGGGCCTCCCTTTTCTCGGAGCACGGAACGGCGCGCCGCCACCCTCAGGGGTTTATAGGGGGCGCTGTTCATCGTTCTAGGCTTCCAGGGTTTTAGGCTTTCCTTGCTTCTTGATGCGCCGTGAGAGCACAGCGGAGACGCGGAGCCTTGCGACGGCGTTCGAGGAGTTGGCGAGGATAACCGCAGAGGCGGTCCAGCAACTTCCTTCTCCCCCGGAGTCTTCGAGCTCGTACGAGGGATCTCTTCCCGACTCGATGGCGGATCAGAGTCCGGAGCTTGTGCCGGTGAGGCGGGAACCCGTCCCCAACTGTAGTGAGTTGGGGGAAGAGGAGGTGCGGAGGCTGGAGCATCGTTTCCGCCGGCCTCTCAGATACAGCTTCATCGCCGCCACTCCGTACGAGATGAGTCTGGATGATCGCGATGAGCTCATTTGCACCTTCCTTCTGGCTTGGAAGAGTGGATTTCGGCTTCCTTTCGATCCTTATGTGCTGCAGCTTCTTAATTTTTTCCGGTTGGTGCCTATTCAGTTGGTGGCCAACTCCTATCTTCTTCTTTCGGCCTTCGGGATTCTTTGTCGTCAGCGCGACATTTTTCCTTCTTTGGACCTCTTCCACTTCTTTTTTGAGTTGAAGGCGCACCCGTCGGCGGGGAAAGGCTTCTACTTCATTCAGGCGCGGAGGAATAGGAGCTGCATCTCGCTTGCGGCGAAGGACTCCTCGCACAAGGGGTGGAAGACCCAATTCTTCTGGGTGAAGGCGGTGGCGACGGACGAGATCTGGAGATGCCGGACCTCGCCCAACTTTCACCCGAATCTGCCCCCTCGCCAGGAGGAGTTCCCTCCCCATGTGGAGCAGCAGGCTGCCCGTCTGCTGGAGAACCGTCAATCGACCGAGGAGCTGGTGACGTCGGAGAACATTGAACGGTGTCTTCTCTCGCGGTTGACGTCGACGGGTATGGCTCTTGAGGCTCTTTTTCGGGGGTGGTAGCTCTTTTCCTCCTCTTGACTGGGGCTTCTTCTTGTTGCAGACGCAAGGCGGGAGCCTCTGGAGGAGGCGGCCGAGGTCATCGATCTGGGAGACGACTCGACAGTCGATGAGCCCGATGTCTCGGCGGGTCGCGTCCATGCCCGAGATAAGGGCAAGGGGGCGGCCCCCGAGGGGACTTCTCGATCGACCGGCCTGAAGCGCAAAGATCCCCTGGCGGGGAAGTTGCGGGAGGCCGCGAAGGCCAGGAAAAGGGCCAAGAAAGCTGATTTTCATGCCGCCGTCGGGGGCGATTCTCGCTCGGCGGCGCTCCCCCCTCGGGGGCAGGATGGGGCCGACCCCTCCGGGTTGGCTCTCCCATCCGTCGGGCGAGAGGGGGCCGAGGAGACCAGGGGCCCCGCAGAGGGAGGTGATGGGTCGGCTCTCCCCTCTGTGGGGGCAGAGGGGGCCGATGCCGGTGTGGCCGGCGCTGGGACCGAGGGATTGGTCGGCGCGGATGGGGGTTCACCCGCGAGGGCGTCGCAACCCCAAGTGCCGGCAGTTGCTGGTGCGGTTGATCCCGCGGCGCCGGTCGAGGGTGGGGGTTCGCCCAGGGAGGCGTTGCAACCCCAACCGACCATGGCGAGCGGGGCGGTCAGCTTCGCTGCCCGAACAGGGTCTTCTGGCGGGGTGCCCAGGGTGGAGCAGTCCCCTTTGCCGGAATCTCTGGTCAGGCTCGGTATCTCGGGCGACTTGTACCGGCTCTGCCGGTCGATCGCCGAGAGGACGAGGGGGGGGGGGGGAGAAAGGCGCAGCACTCCCGCCGGGGTCCTTGATATCATGATGGAGGGCGGCCTGGTCATAGCTCGGACAGTGGCCGTGATGGCAGAGGCGCACGCCCGGACGGAGGCGGAGCGGTCGAGGCTCGCCTGGACCCTTGGTGGATGCGAGGGGAAACTAGCCCGGCTCGAGGGGGAGCACGAGGGGCTTCGGCGGGAGTTCCTTGCATTCAGGGAGTTGGCGCGGTCGAGCCGACGGGAAGCCGAGGCGCTGGCCGAGCAGCTAGCAAGGGCCCGAGAATCGCTCGAGAGGAAGTGCAAACGTCTAGAAGACGAGCGTCAACGTCACATCGAGCTGGACGGCCTTTGGGAGCTTGAGCGCGGCGAGCTACAGGATCGGGCGGAGGACGCGGAGCGCCTTCGCGCTGAGGTCGAGGCGGACCGAGCCCGGGCGGAGGGTCGGACGTTCGAAGCCGAGCGGAGGATGACCGAGCTGGAGGAGCGTCTGGCGAGGGCGGAAGAGCGTGCGGCCGAGGCGGAGCGGGCTCGGGATGGGCAGGTCGAGGCGGAGGCGATCGAGCGCTACAAAGGCTCGGAAGCTTACTCGGCCGACCTGATTGAAGCTGCCCTACCCTACTACGAGGTAGCGCTCCGTCGGGGTGCCCGAAAGGGATTCAGGCAGGGCTATCGCCGGGCGATGAGCTATGCCAATGAGCACCTTGCCGGGGGTGATTTTCCTTACAGCCAGAGTTATGACTCGGATGAGTCAGTTTCCAGCTCCTCATCCTCGGCCGGGGAAGAACAGGAGGAGTCACCTCCAGCGGGGTCACCAACTCCGGAGGCTCCAGGAGGGCTCACGACCGAGACAGTTCTCGCACAGGCGAGGTCAGTGTCTGGGCCGGCCGTCACCGAAGGCACCGGGGGTGACGCGTCCCCTACTGCTGTTCCCGAGCTTCAAAGTGGGCCCGAGGCCTGATGTATTATGCTTTATTTTGCCCCTTCCCCTTTTTGTCTGTTTTTCCTTTTGTAAGAGGATTTCTTTATGGGAGGTAATAAAGGACTTACTTCGTTTGATCGTTATCTTTGCCGTGATTTGGCTGGCGTATCGGGGGCAGTTGGAAGGTGCCGATATTTTCTGCACCGTTCTCGCATGCCGATTCGGGAGACTTCTGGCGGGGCGTCCTTTCATTCCACCATGCTTTGAAAGTCGAGGCGCTTCGCGAATCCCGCTAGGGCGTGGGCCGAGGAATTGGAGGTGACCTTCCAAGAGAGGTCCTATAGCGTGTTTTCAAGGGGGGAGTCATTTAAGGCGCGTGGCCTCCTTTGGCCTATAAAAAGGACCGAAGGGTGCTCCTTCCCTCTTAACACTTAGGACTCTCGCCGGCGGTTTGCTCTTGTTCCCTCGTTTTCGCTCTGCGTTGCGCCACCGCGATCGGAGCATGGAGGACCCTTCAGAAGATGACGCCACAGACGACGGGGAGCGGCCGGTTCCAACTGTCCTGGAATATCGATCGGGTCCCACGGTCGCCGCGCGTGCAAGAGACAGGTCTGACGGTCGCCGCGCGGATCTGGAGAGGGCTTCGACGTGCGGGGGTACGCCGTTTGCCTCCTCTTGGCTTCGGCGAGGCTTCCGGGCGGACGCCGAGATGGAGGGCGGATGGGGGAGTTAGGGATGTCGGCCGCCATTCCCCTCCGTGGGAGGGGACGAGGCGGCTCCAGTCCCTTCCTCACCCCTGTCCGCAGCCTCTTTCTCTCTCTTTTATTCTTCATTTCTTTCACTCTTCGGGGGCTGCTTGCTTTCTGTTCGCCTCCAAAGAGTTGGTAGTTTGGGAGAGAGGAGACCTTCACGGCGCTCCTTTTTCCAGGTTGTTGTCGACTTGGAAGGTAGCCTTCCTCGCGTGAAAGGTGGCCTTCTCCTTGCTGTCCCTCTGTCACCTTTGTCACGGTCCACCCGAGCCAACTAGGTCGACCATCTCTTGTCCGAGCCAGTTTCCACGCGAGGCAGAGTCAGTGGCTGGATGCGAGAAGGTCAAGACCGGGTCGGTCGGGCGATGGCCGTTTGCCGCGGTGCTAGATGGATTTTTACTTTTCACTATGTAATGTACTGGCAGTTGCCTTTCTGATGTACCAACAGTTATCTTGAATGAATGCAAAAAAGGGGGTTTATTTTACCCGATTTGTCGATACAGTTTTCAGAAATAAAATCTGCGTAGTGTGGTTGCGTTCCATGTCCGGGGAATGGGTTCCCCTTCCATTGTGGCTAACCTGTACGCACCTTTCCCGAGCGTCTCGATCACTCGGTAGGGGCCTTCCCAGTTGGGGGATAGCTTGCCCGCCGCCTCCAGTGGTCGAGAGGCTTCGGTCTTCCTGAGGACGAAGTCCCCTGGTTGGAATTGTCTTCCTTGGACCTTGGTGTTGTAGTACCGAGTGAGGCGGCGCTGGTATTCCGTAGCTCGAACGTTCGCGATCTCTCGGAGTTCGTCTGCCAGGTCGAGGTTCTCGAGCAACTTCTGCTCGTTTACCTCGGGCGAAAAGCTGATCACTCGGAGAGATGGATTGGCGATCTCTAACGGAACGACGGCTTCGGTGCCATATACCAGTTGAAAAGGGGTCTCACCGGTTGCCGTCCTGGGGGTCGCTCGGTGTGACCATAGTACGCTAGGCAGTTCCTCGAGCCAGCTACCCTTAGCCTTGCCGAGTCTGGTTTTTATGCCCTTCAAGATGGTCTTGTTGGCATTTTCAACCAGCCCGTTGGCCCGAGGGTGGGCGACCGAAGAGAAGTGGTTGCGGATATTTAGGTCGGCGCATCTGTCTCGGAAGTACCGAGAGTCGAATTGCCGCCCGTTATCGCTCACTATCACTCGGGGGATGCCAGAGCGACAGATGATCGATTTCCATACGAAACCCCAGACGACTGTCTCGGTGATCCTAGCTGTTGCTTCAGCCTCGATCCACTTGGTGAAGTAGTCGATGGCGATGATGATGAACTTCTTCTGGGATTGAGCCGTTGGGAATGGCCCAAGGATGTCGATCCCCCACCGAGCGAAAGGGTAGGGCTCGGTAAGGGTGATAAGTTCCGTGGCCGACTGATGGACCAAATGGTCGAACCGCTGGCAACGGCCGCAATGTTGTGCGTAGGTCGTGCAGTCGTGCTGCAGGGTCGGCCACCAGTACCCCTGTCTTAGCAGGATTCTGGCCAGCGATCGACCTCCTGAATGTGCTCCGCACAGGCCTTGATGAATCTCTTCAACAGCTTGGCTTGCTTCGTCGGGACCGAGACACTTCAGAAGGGTCCCGGAGGATCTTCGGTAGAGAGCGTTGTCGAGGATGACGAAGCGCCGGGCTTGGTACTTCATTCGGCGGGCTTCCCGAGGGTTGGAGGGCTCCCGGGAGTCCCGTAGCCAGGACAGGTAGGGGGAGCGCCAGTCGCCGGGAGTGGCCGAGTCAATGGCGAGAAGCTCCGAGTCTATGCTCGGGCGCTCTAGCTCTTCTAGGAGGACCGATCGTGTACCTTCCGGGTCTAGGGAGGAGGCCAGTCGGGAGAGGGCGTCCGCCCGAGAGTTTTGCTCCCGAGCTATTCGGACTACCTCGAACTCCTTGAACTGTTGGGCTAGGCTCCGGACCAACTGGAGGTATTTGATCATAGGTACCTCTCGAGATTTGTACTCGCCATTGACCTGGCTTGCAACTAGCTGGGAGTCGGTGTGCATCCTGACTCGCTCGGCCCCTAACCGTCGGGCCATGCGGGCTCCCGAGATAAGGGCCTCGTACTCTGAAGCATTGTTGGACGCCAGAAAGTTGAACTTTAGGGCGTATTGCAACTCTATTCCTTCGGGGGACCTTAGGAGGATCCCTGAGCCGCTACCGACCGAGTTGGACGATCCATCGACGAACAGCTCCCAGGTTGGCCCGGTTGCTGTCGGAGGCCTGTCCTCGACCGGAACGGTGCTCTCGGCGATGAAGTCGGTGAGTGCTTGTCCTTTGATAGTTGATCGCGGCCGATACGAGATGTCGTAGGCCCCGAGCATGATGGCCCATTTGACGAGTCGCCCCGAGGCTTCAGGATGGGCCAGAATCTTCTTCAGTGGCTCACCGGTTAGCACGGTGATGGGATGCCCCTGGAAGTAGGGTCGGAGGCGCTTTGCGGAGGTAACCAACGCTAGCACGAGTTTCTCGGTTGTGGGGTACCTCCGCTCGGCCTCGCCGAGCACCTTGCTGGTGTAGTAGATCGGCCTCTCGACTCCCGAGTCATTTCTGACTAGGAGCGAGCTGACCGTTGATGGCGTCGCCGAGAGATAGAGCAACAAGACCTCGCCCGGGACGGGCTTGGAAAGCACCGAGGGTGAAGCCAGGAACTCTTTGAGCTCGGCGAACGCTGTTTGGCATTCCCAATCCCATGCGAACGTAGCAGATGCTATCTTGGGCCCCCTCATCTGCTTGAAGAAGGGCAAGCATCGTTCGGCCGCACGGGACAGGAAACGACTGAGAGCAGCGACACGCCCCGTCAGACGCTGGACGTCTTTAATGCATGTGGGAGTGCGCATGTCCAGGATGGCCTGGACTTTGTCGGGGTTGGCTTCGATCCCTCGCTGAGTGACCAGGAAACCCAGGAACTTCCCGGATCTTACTCCAAAGGCGCACTTGGCGGGGTTGAGCTTCATGCTGTACTTCAGGAGGGTGCCGAAAGTCTCGGCGAGGTCGGTGAAGTGGTCTTGGGCCCTCGGGGTCTTGACGAGCATGTCGTCGATGAAGGCCTCAACGTTCCGACCTAACTGTCCCTCGAACATATGGTTGACCAGTCGCTGGTATGTGGCTCCAGCATTCTTCAATCCGAAGGGCATCCGGGTGTAGCAGTACACGCCGTAGTCGGTGATGAAGGCGGTTTTCTCGACATCTTCAGGGCTCATTCGGATCTGATGATAACCCGAATAGGCATCCAGGAAACTGAGTATCTCGTTGCCCGAGGTTGAGTCAACCAATTGGTCGATGCTCGGTAGCGGATAGCAGTCCTTGGGGGTGGCCTTGTTCAGATCGGTGAAGTCTACGCACATTCGCCACTTGCCTGTAGTCTTCGGCACCAGGACGACGTTGGCTAGCCACGTTGGGTACAGGACCGGTCTGAAAAGACTAGTTTCTTGTCCCTTGGTAACCTGCGCCTTGATGATCGCCTGTTTCTCGGGCACATGCTTCCTTCTTCGCTGCTGTACGGGTCTCACGGTGGTGTCGAGGTTGAGCTTGTGTGTCACAGTCTCCTCTGGTATACCAGGGAGTTGATCATCGGACCAAGCAAAGACTCGAACATACTCAGAAAGAAACTCCTTGTATTGCTGCTGTTCCTCTGGTGGTAGGTCAGCGCCGATCCTTACTCCTAGGGCCGGGTCGTCGTTCAGGAATACCGTTAATAACTCGCCTCCGGGCTCGGTGGTCACGGATCTTCCTTCGACTCCCCTGGGGCCCTTATCCTTCCCGTCCGACCTTGAGGCTTCCACCGAGATATTGTAGCACCTTCTAGCCGTGGCCTGGTTACCTCGGACTTCCCCCAACCCATTTTTGGTGGGAAACTTCATTTTTTGGTGATAGGTAGATGGTACGGCCTTTATTCGGTTGAGAATTTTTCGGCCGAAAATGGCGTTGTACGCTATCATACCTTTAATCACTATGAAGTCCACTATGACCGTAACGGTTTTGGGTGGGGTGCCGATAGTGACCGGCAGGCTTAGGGCTCCCTCGGGGTAGGTGGCCAGGCCATTAAACCCGCAAAGGGGCATTCGGATCGGGCGGAGTTTGGATGGGTCTTCCCCCATCTTGAGAAAACAGTCATAAGATAATACATCGGGGGCGCTCCCATTATCAACCAAAATCCTGTCTACATTATAGTGATTTATCGTGGTCGAGATAATGAGGGCATCGTCATGCGGGGTGCTCAGCCCTTCCAGGTCTTGGTCGGAGAAGACTATGACCTGGGGCTCCATCGGCGGGCCTCTGGGGGCTCTAAGGCTCGGCTGGCTCGCTCGGCATGACGTTTCCTCCCTCGGCAGGTGTCACTGCCCGATGCCGCTCCTCCAGAGATGACGTTGATATGGACCCCTCGGGGGGCGTTGTCGATCTCCTCTGCGGCGTCTCGGTCTTCTTTGTGCCCGGTTGTGAACCGGGCTAGGTGCCCCAGACGGATGAGGCGCTCGATCTCGTCCTGGAGCTGATGGCAATCTCCGGTGTGGTGCCCGTGGTCGCTGTGGAACAGGCAATGCCTGTCCCGCTTGCGGTTCTTCGACCTCATTGGCTGGGGCTGGCAGAGAAGTCCCGAGTCTTTGATGTCTTCATAGATCTCGTAGACTGGCGCGGTCAAGGGGGTGTACCGCTCGTACTTTCTTTTGCGCTCTCCTTCTCGATCGCGCTTCTTACTCGAGCCAGGATTTGGTTCGGAGGTCCACTTTTTGTCCCCTTCCCGACCCGAGCCGGTTGCGTCTCGGCAGGCGCTGAGTACTTCTTCGCACTCGGCGTGGCGCAGTGCCAAAGTCACTAGCTCGGCAAGGGTCGAGGGAGGGTGGAGGACAAGCTCGCGGCGGAGATTCTCGTCCCAGGTGCCCCCGGTCAGTGCGGTTGTGGCTGAGGCCACATCCAGGCGGGGGATCTTGAGGGCTTCTGATTTAAATCGGTAGACGTAAGTCCGGAGCCTCTCCCCTTGCGCCTGTTTGAGGGCCAGGAGCCCCGCTACTGACCTTGGGGGGGGCGCTACCGGCGAAACTCTCCTTGAAAATTAGCCCGAATTGCCTGAAGTCTCGAATGGACCCAGGGGCGAGGGCCCGGAACCATGCCTGAGCACCTTGGACCAGGGTGGCCGCGAAGGCTCGGCATTTGATGGGATCCGACGTTCCATGAAGAGTCACCAGGGCGTCGAAGCTATCGTAGTGGTCAGCTGGGTCGCCCTGGCCGTCGTAGAGTTTGAAGGTTGGAATGGAGGCTCTGGGAGAGACCTCTGCCTTCAAGATGTATTCGGAGAAAGGGGATTTCTCCTCGTCCTCCGGGAGAGAGGTCTTCTGCAGGGCGCGGAGGGCGCACTCTTGCTCTGCGAACCGTCTCTCGAAATCTCGCAGCCGGAGGGACAGTTCTGGCTGCAGTCGCACCGTGGGGCTGGGGGGGCGTCTTGGCGATCTTCCGGGGCACTAGTGCCCGGGCGCGGCGGCCTCCCCCCCTGCTTCCCTCTCCTCGGCGTGGAGGAAGCCTCTTGCTCCGCAGGCGGAGCTTGCGAGGGTCCTCCGACGTCGTTGCGGAGGAGCTGTCGGCCGCGGAGGGTGAAGCGGCCTCCGGCGGTGTGCTGCGTCGCACTCCTTCGAGGGGGACTTCCTAACGGGGCGCGGGACCTTGCGTCCCTGGCCGCCTGGGCCCTCATGAGCTCCACGAGGACGTCCATCTTTTCGTTGAGGGCCTGGAAGGCGCTGGCGCCGCCGTCGAGGGGTGCCCCTGTCTCCGCCGGGGGGGGGTGGTGGCCTGTTGGTGGGGATGCTGACGTTGGAGGGGGGGCTCTGCGAGACCCTAGAGGGGGCACCTCCCGTCGCCGCCACAGCCTTACCTGCCCCACCGGCGGATCTCCTCCCTGAGCTTCTTCTCACCATTTCGACTTTGCGTGCGTTTCCCACAGACGGCGCCAGATGAAGAGGCGAGATCTCGCGCAGGATCCTAAGCGGGCTATGGATCACCAGAAGATGAATCTGCAAGAGAGGGAAATGTATCAGAGGGCCCAGGGGATCTCCCTGGGGCAAAACCCTCCGATGGCTAAGTCAGTAGAGCTATGGTGGAAGCAATAATGGGGGGAGGAGAGAGCTGATGCGCGAGAATCCTCTCCACCAAAGGGTGAAGCGAATCGTGCTCAGGAGCTTTGGGTGTGTGAATGCTTAGTTCATCTTACCATCTTCCGGAGGGGATCCCTTGCTTAAATAGTGCGCCGCCTTCAGGAGTCCTGTAAGCTGAGGGGTTCCCGGCGGGAGTTACATCTTTAACGGGGGCTTTCATGACCTGATCGTGGGAACGTTATCCCCTTGGAGTCCGGCGGCTCCCCTGACTCTCCCGCTGGCGGAGGACTCTGAACGGCTACACTTGCAGATAATCAACCGGCCTTACCGAGCCTCGGGGATGCTAGCTCATGTCCGAGCGATAGGCATGGCCCGGCGAGGGTGGGGTCGGATAGGTCGGCTGGAGCCTATCTCTCTCGGACGGGGAGAGGGCTTTAGGCCGGACCTTCCTCGGGACCTGACCGTTGTCTCGGGCCCTCCGAGCCTAGAAGGCCACCGGGGAGAGTTAGTTCCTCGAGTCTTATTTATTGGGCTTTTCTCCCTAAGTGGGCCCTGTGGGCTATCACTCGGGTGGGCTCGCCCGGTTGGACCTTGTGGGTCTTGTTGGGCTGCCTTTGTGGTGGGCCGCGGAAATCCCCCTCTCCAAGCATGAATTCAAACATTTCTGTGAATAAAGTTGCTAATCTAAAAAAGATCAGTGCTGAGGAGAAGGGTAAACAAAAAGTCAGTGAGCCTAGTAGAGCTAGCACATCCAAGCAAAATCCTAGGGCTCAGACTTAGGTTAGGGGTCAACCTACACAGTCTCATAAACCCCAGGTTAAAGTCACTAAGTCTCCACCATCATCACCACCTCTGAAGAAGACCCAAAACAAACCTATGAATAGGACAGCAGGGTCCAAGGTGCAGGGGAGACAGAATGCTGCTAGGAGTCAACCCAAACATTTTTACCAACCCAGAGTTCAGACCTATCACAATGCACAGTCAACCTACTTCAACAGGTCAGATTGGACTAGAACTCCGGGGAGGCATACAGGTCTTGCATATCAGGCTGCACAATATCAAAGACCCTACACTAGCAATTGGGTTAATGGGTATGGCAACTGGACACCTAGGAACCAACAATTCTTTAGCCAACCCAGGAACTACCATGGCCAAAACTTTGTGAACACACCCTGGCCAAGTCACTGGCACAGAAGTAACAAAACTGTCAATAATCATGCTACTGCTGTTAGGGTGCTAGGCCCGTATACAGAGGGGGGTGAATGTATCCTTCTATGAATAATGGCCAATTAAAAACTCAGATGCTAGACGCAATCACAGAATGAAACGAATTCAATTAAACTTATGAGCAAACACATAGAGCGCGCCTATCCAAGCATCTAGCGGAAGCAAGCACACAAAGCAAACCATTGCTCAATAGACTTTTTAGGTGGTTCGGTCCTCCAGACCTACATCCACCCCTCACTCCCAACCGGAGTGAGGCTTCACTAGCCAATGCTAGACAAGCAGACTCAGTCTGCAAACAGTTGCTGCCACACAGCTTGACCAGGGGAACAACCTCCCCTCTTCCTCCCAACCGGAGGGACCCCTGGACTTGCAACCCGCAAGCCCAGAACCAGAGACAAGTCTCCCTTCCTCTGACCAGAGGGAACCCACAAGTAGCTCCCAGCTACTTGCAACCGGAGATCAGATCTCCCTTCTCCTGATCCACAGGAGGAACCCGACCTCACTACTGAGAATCGAAAGAACAAGGATAACCAAATAAGAAGGGGAAAAACAGAAACACGAAATGAAAATAACTTCAGCAAACAGAACGCTGAAAAATGAAATGCACAATGTGGCTCTCAACGGAGCTGACTGGCCTGGATCTGATCCACGGTCCAGTAGACAGATCTTCACGTAAGCTTCTCTTCCTCTTCTCTTCTCTCTCACTTTCTTTTTCTCTTAACCCTCACGAGCTCTCTAACTCTCTCTTTCTCTTCTTTTCCTTCTGCTCTTCTTCTCTTTCTTTTCTTCTGGATCGAACTCTCTGCACTTCTCCTTTTTTGCTTTTTCCTTTCGATCAACCTTCATCTGTGGACGAGGGCTTGAATATATAGCAGCAGCAGCAGGTGGATCAGGTGCAGAATGCGTGTGCCTCCCACACTTCATCCAGAACCTTCTTGCCACGTGCCTTTATAGCATTGGTTCCTTTAGCATTGGATCACGTGCAGCCCAGACACCGGTGAATGTTCTTCCTCGGACCTGCAAGGAGATAAAAACCATTAACACTGAGGGCCACGAGAACTAAAACTGCATGAGGTATGTGATAGCAATACGAGATGCACTTTACTGAGAACGACACGAGATACACAAGATTATTACAGTACGAGACAAGGAGAGAATGACACGAGGTCAGATGAAAACAGCACGAGGTAAAAAGAGAACGACACGAGATACATAACATTATTACAGTACGAGACAAGGAGAGAATGACACGAGGTCAGATAAAAATCGCATGAGGTAAAAAGAGAACGACACGAGATACATACTAATAAGGCTAACACTACAAAGAGAACGACACGAAGTATCACTGTAACAAAACAAACACTACGAAGAGAACGACACGAGATACATACTAATAAAGCTAACACTACAAAGAAAACGACACGAAGTTAGAAGATAACAGCACGAGGTGAGAAGGATGTTTCACGGAGTGAAAAGGTAGACAAACACGCGATCAGAAGGAACCTGGACGAAGATAGAAAGAAACAACACGAGGACATAAACACAAGAATAACACGAAGACACGAATACAAAAGCAACACGAAGACATGAATACAAAAATAACACGACATAACAAACAGCAAAGAGAACAGCACGAGGTGAAATGACACTTTACTAAAAAGACTTGAATACACACGAAAACAACTTGGACTGAAACCAACTCGAAGATGAAAATGACACGAAAACAACATGGACTGAAACAAGGTATAGACTTGCCAAAGAACTGGACGATGTATAGACTTGGACAAGGCAAAGTCTGTACAGACTTGAGGGTTCAGAACGTATATACTTTGGCAAGACAATGGCTGTACATAGTTGAAGTGAAGACCAATGTATAGACTTCAAAGTTCAGCTGCCAATGAATAGACTTGGAAAGCTTGAAGGCCAATGTACAGACTTGGAAGCTTAAACGAGTATGGACTTAGCTTCGAACATGCTACAGTGCATTATATGGACTTTGAAGACTGATGCATGACGCTAAGCCAATGTGTAGACTTTGGCTTGAAACGAAGGTAAAGATGAGGCTGTATAGACTTGGCCAGAACAAGAGACTCGAAGACAAAGGGGTGACACAGATGGAACGACACGAAGTGGCACAGAAAGCAGCACGAGGTACTGCAGTGTACAGCACGCGCTGGAACAAAACACGACACGAAGACAACCAACAAACATAGTTGGAACAACACGATGTTGAAAAAGATAACACGAAGTGAAGTGAACACAACCAACACGAAGTATGAAAGGAACAGTACGGACATGCAGGGTATTATCTCATAGCAGTTTTTCTTGTTAATCATGAAAAGTTCGAATGCATAACATTACTCATGATATCTGATTAAAAATAACAATATTTAACATAGTGATGCTCATCATCAAAACACTAGGGAAGTCACAAAAGTCCAACAATCTCCCCCTTTTTGATGATGGCAACACTATATTAAATAACAGAGATGAAGTGCATGAAGATAAGCTGTGAAAATAAGCAATGCAGACACACAACACACTCGCCTACTCTGACGACTCCCAAGAGCTCCCCCTGAACACAACATCCACTTACCTCTGACTAGATAACTCAGGACACTTATCTTTCGCTCCCCCTCAGCAACGCACAAAAGCACAAGCAAGACACTCTCCCCCTTTGACATCATCAAAAACTAGGGGCAGGTCTGAAGATATCACGAAAAGATAATTGCTGACAGTGGAGAGAAAACAATAGAGAGTATGGCTGATAAAGGAGAGTTATTGAGATGTTTAAGCAATTAAGAAAGCTATTAATTTCATGTGAGGATTTTGAGGATCAGTTAGTCAGACTGCGTGCAAAATGGTGAATGAAGATTTGCTCCATACACAGAACCAGATTCTAAGCAAGTAAGGTACAAGATACCAGTATGGTCAGAGTAAGTCTTTACTCAGAGAGTATAAAGCAAGGAAGTCAGGAAAAACAAAGACTTGTGGTATTGAAAACAAACAAACCAAGACCTAAATGCCAAGTGAACAGAATCTGGATACCAAGAGGAAGAAAAATTTTTCAAAGATGGTCAAGATCAAGGATAAATCTGTCAAGTACACCTTTGACATTAGGGAGACACCTTGTTTAGAGGCAGGAATCCCCAGTTACTTGGTGGCAAGACCACATTACCCCTTCTGACAAGAGGACAGAGATAGTATTCTAACTGGTGTTGACATTAAGGTGACACCTTTACCAGAGGCCAGACACCCCAGTTACTAACCAGATATGTACCATTGCTCTGTATGATCAAGACAGCTAATTAAGCCTGATTTATACTGCCATCTCATGACATGGGATACTTTCACTTCATTGATGAAAGTCCAAGTTTCTCAATGAACAGTTAACAAGGTTGTTAAAACTTCTTTCATGAATTTTTTATTAAACTGCACTTGAAACCTTGTAAATTAGTCTTGATTCAGTTTGAGAACAATACACCAGCTCCAAAGTTTTTCAGACAAAAACACGATATACCTCATTTCGGACTCAACTTAGACTAAGTAGGTATGCTGTACTGGCTAGATCAGAAGTCAGTTATAGTGTAGGAAGATAGTCTTGAATTCAGATTTTGATCTCAGTGGGACTAACAGCTGAAATTCCAACAAGAAATTAGATGAACAGTCTTAACGGATAAAACATTCAAAAATTTCTTTTATCCACCTACTCAAACTGATTCTCTTATAAGGTCAGCAAAAGTCCGTTCAAATTATGTTCAGATTTGGCCAAAAGAGCATGACACCAATTATTAATCTAGCTCCCCCTGAGACCTTGACACCAACTCAGACTTAACCAAGACAACCCTCAAAACACCTCAAAGAAAACAAAGTGGTATCAATCAGTACGAGTGAATCAGCAAACACCCATAATGAGGTTATTTTCAGTAACAGATAATGAGCAAAGATAAGCATAAGAGCACATGACAGATTATTTAGAAATCAATTATTCAATCATGAAATTCTGTAAATACCTAATTCTCTGCGCAATGTGCTAAATTTTTCAGTATCCAGTGGCTTAGTGAAAATATCTGCAATTTGTGAGTTAGTGCCAACATGGATCAATTCAAAGGTCTTCCTAGCTACTTCATCACGAATAAAATGATGCCTGATTTCGATGTGTTCAGTTCGAGAATGAAGTACATGATTCTTTGCAATGTTTATTGCACTAGTATTGTCACAAAAGATGGAAGTGCAACCTAGCTCAACTGAATAATCCAGAAGCTGGTGTTTTATCCATATAACCTGTGTGCCACAGCTCCCTGCTGCCACATACTCAGCTTTAGCAGTAGAAAGAGCCACAGAGTGTTGCTTCTTGGATCCCCAAGAGACTAGGCATCCTCCTAAAAATTCGTAGTGACCACTAGTACTTTTCCTGTCCAATTTACATCCTGCATAATCGGCATCTGTATATGCAATGAGATCTAAACTACATGATGCAGGATACCAAAGACCTAGATCATGGGTAGCAGATAAGTATCTAAAGATTCTTTTTACAGCTGCCAAATGCAATTCAGTAGGCCTAGACTGGTATCTGGCACACATCCCTACACTAAATTGAATGTCAGGCCTGGATGCTGTTAAGTAGAGGAGTGAACCGATCATACCTCTATATAATTTAGCATCCACTTCTTTACCTTTTTCGTCTGAATCCAGTGAGGAGTTGGTGCCCATAGGTGTTGAGATAGTCTTGAGGTTGGTCATTCCATACCTTTTCAGCATCTCCAGAGTATACTTGGTTTGATTTATGAAACAACCATCCTCCATCTATTTGACCTGCAGCCCAAGAAAATACTTTAGTTCGCCAACTAAACTCATTTCAAATTCATGAGACATAGATTCAGAAAATTCTTTACACAATGTTGAATTGTTAGATCCGAAGATGATATCATCAACATATACCTGGACCACTATTAAATCCTTTCCGAGATTTTTGGTGAAGAGGGTTTGGTCAACCTTACCTCGAGTGTAGCCCTTGCTCAAGAGGAATTCAGAAAGTCTCTCATACCAGGCTCGGGGAGCCTGCTTCAATCCATAGAGGGCTTTATTCAACCTAAAAACCATGTTAGGCTGAACAGAGAAATTAAAACCTGGAGGTTGTTCAACATATACCTCTTCCTTCAATACCCCATTTAAGAATGCACTTTTGACATCCATCTGCTGCAGCCGAATGTTCCTAGAGCATGCAAATGCAAGCAGAATTTGTATAGCTTCCATCCTAGCCACTGGAGCATAGGATTCATCAAAATCCACACCAAATTTCTGACTGTAGCCTTGAGCTACAAGTCTTGCTTTGTTTCTAGAGATAGCTCCGTTCTCATCAACTTTATTCTTGAAAATCTATTTAGTGCCAATGACATGAGTGTTATCAGGTCTGGGAACTAGTTCCCATACAATATTTTTCTCAAATTGATTTAATTCCTCACACATGGCGGATACCCAAGAATCATGTTTTAAGGCTTCTTCCACAGATTTGGATTCCACCTGAGATACCAATGCAGCTAAGTCCTGTTCTTGGACAATTCAAAAATGAGACCTAGTCCAAGGAGGATCATGCAAATTGCCTATGACATTTTCACTAGGGTGGTCTTTGTGAAATATTATCTCACCTGAGGGTTCACCTACCTCAGCTGCTCCTTCTTGCTGTGAGTTTTCTGGTTGAGCAGCTGGCTGCATTTCTTCTTCTTCAATTCTCTCCAAGAAATCTCCCTCATTAAATGGCTCCCTATCATCATCCATCACTTTGTTAGAGAAATCATTTTCATCAAACACTACATGCGGTGTTTCTTCAACAATTTGATCAGCTTTATTGAAAACTCTGTAAGCCCTTGAGGTTTCTGAATATCCGAGAAAAATTTCAGGAGAGCTTCTAGCTTCAAATTTGTCCAAACCATTCTTACCATTATTGTGGATAAAACATTTTGAGCCAAAAACTTTAAAGTAAGAAATGTTTGGCTGCTTACCCTTGAGAAGTTCATAAGGAGTTTTCCTAGGAGTAGGTCTTACCAAGGCTCGGTTTAGAATGTAGCATGCATTATTCGCAGCTTCAGCCCAAAATCTCCTTGGAAGTCCACTCTCAATCAGCATAGTCTTGGCCATTTCAATTATTGACCTGTTTCTTCTCTCAATAATTCCGTTCTGCCCCGGTGTCCTGGGAGAAGAGAATTTGTGAGTCACTCCCTCTCTTGAGCAAAAATCAGAAAATGAAGAGTTCTCAAACTCTCCTCCATGGTCAGACTGAATTGTAATGATGTTATGTTCACCTTGCAATTTGATTTTATTGAAAAGTTCTTCAAAGTGAACAAAGGCATCATTTTTATTTGCTAAACAAAACAACCAAGAAAATCTAGTGAAGTCATCAACTATGACTAATCCATATCTCTTACCTGACAAACTTTGTATGCGGGTAGGACCAAAAAGATCCATGTGCAAGTGCTGCAGCGGTTTGATGAAAGATTCTCAGTTCTCAACTTAAAAATTGCACGAGTCTGTTTACCTAGTGCACAAGCATCACATAGCTTGGACCCTAACTGAAATCTTATTCGGGGCAAACCTCTAACTAGGTTATGTTTAGACAGTTTATTCATTGTAGACAAGCTAGCATGGCCTAGACGCCTATGCCAGTCAAACGCAACCTGTTCAGAATTAACTGACATACACAAGTGAGTTTCAGGATTATCATCCAGGTCTACGATGTATACATTGTTTACTCTATGACCTTTGAACATGACGTTATCAGAATTCAGCTCAAAAATAGTACAGGAATTGTGGTCAAAGAGTACCTTGTGTCCTTTGTCGCAGAGTTGACTTATACTTATCAAGTTGTGCTGAAGTCCTTCTACAAGATACACATCTTCAATGGAGTTAGTAGAGGACTTATTAACTGTACCAATTCCAATTATTCTTCCTCTGTTATTTCCACCGAATTTGACTAGGCCCCCAAACTTCAATTTCAGTTTGCTAAATTTGGACCGGTCTCCTGTCATGTGCCTGCTACAGCCGCTGTCAAGATACCACTTGTCATGCTCGGCTGTCAGGCTAACCTGCGAAAGTTCAGACAAAGTAATGTGGGACCCAATTCAAATTGGGTCCAAAGATAGTTTTCAATTTATCCAAATCACACTTAGGAACCCACATTTGTTTTACTGTTCTTTTCAGAGATTTCATGTAGATTGATTCTTCCTTCTTGGCATTTCTCAGTGGGTGTTGAATGAGCCTATTCCTATTAAAATTATGCTGTTTCCGAGCAGAGAAATTGTTGTTTGGCCTCTTAGAGGAAACACGTGTGTGCTGAGCATAATTCATGTAGCCATTTTTATTCAAATGAAAATTGTGCTGAAGGTGATGCATGTTCGCATGCTTTCCTTGACAACTATCATACTGAATTTTCTTAGCGAAACTGTTCACCTTTCTAGTGACATCAATAGGAATGGTCGTGTAAAAACCCTTGTTCCACACCTGTTGCACAGGAACAGTTCTAGTCTCAGGATTTCCTGACTTAGTCTGCTGACCAGTGGATTGAATAGATTTGCTGGTCGAAACCTTCAATGTAGAGACAGATTTGGAACTGGATGGGGTTTCCAGTGTTTCTTTGCCCTTGGCGGGGCAGAACGTGACAGTTTTGAATTCAAAGGGTTTTTTACTTGTGGGATTATATCCTAATCCCTCCCTGTTGAAGTTTACCCTCGACCCCAGAAGGACATCCAAATTATTTCTCCCCTCTGTAAATTTTTCTAGTATTTTTCCTTTGTCCTCAATCTCCTTCTGAAGTTCATTACATTGGTCTAGGAGTTCCTAATTAACTTTTCTAACCGCCTCATATTTTTCTGCAATCAGTCTAAACTCCTTTTTACTCTCTTCAGTTTTACTCTTCAACTCATTCATCCTAGCTAGATTTTCCTCTCTTTCCATTCTAAACTTCTCGATCTCACTTCTAGCCTGATCTAGCTCAATGGCCATCTCCTTGGTTTTCATGTTGTCCGTAACAGCAATAGAGTGTTCCTCAGAAACAGAGTGAAACTTTCGTTTAAGCATTCTGTGCTCCTTGGTTAGAAAATTATATTTAGCTAACAGGTCGCCATAAGCGTCCTCCCAATCATCCAAAGTAAAATTCTCAAATAAGTTCGTTACCTCTTCCTCATGGTTGGCCATGAGGCAAGTCTTCTCTTCATCTTCACTGGACGAGGTGGCTTCTGGATCCTCCTCCTCGTCGCTCCATGTGCACAGCATGGCTTTCTTCTTCTTGTGCACCATCTTCTTCTGGTATCCGGGAGCCTTAGCTTGCAGCTCTGGACATTCACTTTTCATGTGACCAGGTTTCTGACAATGGTAGCATGTAACCTTCTTAACAAACCGGTTCTTCTCAAGTTCTCGTTCAGGAGACTTCCTTGCAACATTGAATCTCTTTCTCCTGTAGAATTTCCCTTTAGTCCTCAGGAACTTTCTGAATTGCCTGGTGAGCAAGGCCTGCTCGCTCTTGTCCAGGTCTGAGAATCCGTCAGAGTCTTCGCTGCTACCACCACTGTTGCTACTGCTGCTGCTCTTCTTAGTATGTCGTGAGACTTTCAGAGCAACATTCTTTCCCTTTCTGTCATGTCCATCATTCCCTTGTCTGAAGTTCATTTCGTGGGTCATGAGAGACCCAATCAGCTGGGTTACTGACATGGTGGATAAATCTCTTGATTCCTCTATGACGGTCACCTTAGTATCCCAGATGGGAGTTAGGGACCTAAGGATCTTCCTGACAATGTCTTCTTTCTGAATCTCCTTTCCAAACCCTCTCAGACTATTGATGATCACAGACAATCTAGCATACATTTCTGTGATCGACTCCTCTGGCTTCATCTTAAACAACTCATACTGAGTTGTAAGCATATTGATCTTGGTAGCTTTCACTTAAGATGTGCCCTCATAAATTAACTGCAATTCATCCCACATTTTCTTTGCAGTCTTGCACGCTGAAATCCTCAAGTACTCTTCAGGGTGGACGGCGCACTGTATGATGCTAAGAGCTGTCCAATTCAGTGCAGAGAGTTTTACCTGTTCCTCTGTCCATATGTCTTCGTTCGGTGGAAGTTGGTACGGACCATCTGTAATTACTCTCCAGAGCTTGTGGCTTTGGGCCCTGATAAAGACTTCCATCATGTTCTTCCAGAAAAAATAGTTATTACCATCGAAGAAAGGGGGACGGGTGATTGACTGCCCTTCAGCAATGTAGCTGCGAGGACCAGCGGATCTGTTTCCCTGGCCGTTGGACCACATATTGGGAAATACCCACTCTGATACCAAGTGTTAGGGTGCTAGGCCCGTATATAGAGGGGGGTGAATGTATCCTTCTATGAATAATGGCCAATTAAAAACTCAGATGCTACACGCAATCACAGAATGAAATGAATTCAATTAAACTTATGAGCAAACACAGAGCGCGCCTATCCAAGCATCTAGCGGAAGCAAGCATACAAAGCAAACCATTGCTCAATAGACTTTTTAGGTGGTTCGGTCCTCCAGACCTACATCCACCCCTCACTCCCAACCGGAGTGAGGCTTCACTAGCCAATGCTAGACAAGCAGACTCAGTCTGCAAACAGTTGCTGCCACACAGCTTGACCAGGGGAACAGCCTCCCCTCTTCCTCCCAACCGGAGGGACCCCTGGACTTGCAACCCGCAAGCCCAGAACCGGAGACAAGTCTCCCTTCCTCTGACCAGAGGGAACCCACAAGTAGCTCCCAGCTACTTGCAACCGGAGATCAGATCTCCCTTCTCCTGATCCACAGGAGGAACCCGACGTCACTACTGAGAATCGAAAGAACAAGGATAACCAAATAAGAAGGGGAAAAATAGAAACATGAAATGAAAATAACTTCAACAAACAGAACGCTGAAAAATGAAATGCACAATGTGGCTCTCAACGGAGCTGACTAGCCTGGATCTGATCCACGGTCCAGTAGACAGATCTTCACGTAAGCTTCTCTTCCTCTTCTCTTCTCTCTCACTTTCTTTTTCTCTTAACCCTCACGAGCTCTCTAACTCTCTCTTTCTCTTCTTTTCCTTCTGCTCTTCTTCTCTTTCTTTTCTTCTGGATCGAACTCTCTGCACTTCTCCTTTTTTGCTTTTTCCTTTCGATCAACCTTCATCTGTGGACGAGGGCTTGAATATATAGCAGCAGCAGCAGGTGGATCAGGTGCAGAATGCGTGTGCCTCCCACACTTCATCCAGAACCTTCTTGCCACGTGCCTTTATAGCATTGGTTCCTTTAGCATTGGATCACGTGCAGCCCAGACACCGGTGAATGTTCTTCCTCGGACCTGCAAGGAGATAAAAACCATTAACACTGAGGGCCACAAGAACTAAAACTGCATGAGGTATGTGATAGCAATACGAGATGCACTTTATTGAGAACGACACGAGATACACAAGATTATTACAGTACGAGACAAGGAGAGAATGACACGAGGTCTGATGAAAACAGCATGAGGTAAAAAGAGAACGACACGAGATACATAAGATTATTACAGTACGAGACAGGGAGAGAATGACACGAGGTCAGATGAAAACAGCACGAGGTAAAAAGAGAACGACACGAGATACATACTAATAAGGCTAACACTACAAAGAGAACGACACGAAGTATCACTGTAACAAAATAAACACTACGAAGAGAACGACATGAGATACATACTAATAAAGCTAACACTACAAAGAAAACGACTCGAAGTCAGAAGAGAACAGCACGAGGTGAGAAGGAAGTTTCACGGAGTGAAAAGGTAGACAAACACGCGATCAGAAGGAACCTGGATGAAGATAGAAAGAAACAACACGAGGACATAAACACAAGAATAACACGAAGACACGAATACAAAAGCAACACGAAGACATGAATACAAAAACAACACGACATAACAAACAGCAAAGAGAACGGCACGAGGTGAAACGACACTTTACTAAAAAGACTTGAATACACACGAAAACAACTTGGACTGAAACCAACTCGAAGATGAAAACGACACGAAAACAACATGGACTGAAACAAGGTATAGACTTGCCAAAGAACTGGACGATGTATAGACTTGGACAAGGCAAAGTCTGTACAGACTTGAGGGTTCACAACGTATATACTTTGGCAAGACAATGGCTGTACATAGTTGAAGTGAAGACCAATGTATAGACTTCAAAGTTCAGCTGCCAATGAATAGACTTGGAAAGCTTGAAGGCCAATGTACAGACTTGGAAGCTTAAACGAGTATGGACTTAGCTTGAAACATGCTACAGTGCATTGTATGGACTTTGAAGACTGATGCATGACGCTAAGCCAATGTGTAGACTTTAGCTTGAAACGAAGGTAAAGATGAGGCTGTATAGACTTGGCCAGAACAAGAGACTCGAAGACAAAGGGGTGACACAGATGGAACGACACGAAGTGGCACAGAAAGCAGCACGAGGTACTGCAGTGTACAGAACGCGCTGGAACAAAACACGACACGAAGACAACCAACAAACATAGTTGGAACAACACGATGTTGAAAAAGATAACACGAAGTGAAGTGAACACAACCAACACGAAGTATGAAAGGAATAGTACGGACATGCAGGGTATTATCTCATAGCAGCTTTTCTTGTTAATCATGGAAAGTTCGAATGCATAACATTACTCATGATATCTGATTAAAAATAACAATATTTAACATAGTGATGCTCATCATCAAAACACTAGGGAAGTCACAAAAGTCCAACAGCTGCCAATAAGAAGAGGAACAACAACAGAAGAAAATCTGTAGGATCCACTGAACAAAATTCATTTAAACAAATGTGGATTCCGAAAAGCCTGCTTTCTTGCTTTGCTTCTATTTCATCTATTGTGGAGCCCAATCAGTCTTGGGTTCCAAACCTCTTTATCTAATTATGTATGCAGGTATGTCTGGCAGCCAAGAACAACTTGTGGTACTTGGATAGCGGCTGCTCCAGGCATATGACAGAAGATAAGGCCAAGTTCTGCATGCTGACTGAGAAACTAGGAGGCCTTGTCACCTTTGGAAGTAACACAAAGGGTAGGATTATTGGATCAGGTAAAATAGGTAAGTGCTCTACCTGCTGCATTGATGATGTTATGCTGGTTGAAGGGTTAGCTTATAATCTACTTAGCATCAGCCAGTTGTGTGATAAAGGATACAATGTTTTATTTGATTCTCAATGCTGCAAGGTTTTTGAACCTGATTCTGAAAGTGTCAAATTTTCTGGAAAAAGAATAAATAATACATACATGATAGATTTAAATGACATTCAACATACTAACCTTTGCCTTATTGCCAGTAGAGAAGACTTAGCATTTTTATGGCATCGTAGGTTAGGTCATGCTAGTTACACTGTTTTGCACAAACTAAATAAGCATGGCATGGTTAGAGGACTTCCTGAAGTTTCCTTCAAGAAAGAAAATAAAATCTGTGATGCATGCACTCAATCAAGGATAACTAGAAAGTCATTTAAGTCTAGAACTGAAAATCTGTCTTCCAAACCCTATGAGCTGATACACATTGACCTTTTTGGGCCAACCAGATCTGTCAGCTTATCAGGGAGGAGGTATGGGTTTGTCATGGTAGATGACTTTTCTAGGTATACTTGGGTTTATTTCTTATCTAATAAGAGTGATGCCTTCTCAGAATTTCAGGAGTTCTATGTTAAAATAAATCATAAAATTGAAAATATTTTGACTGATGATGGAGGTGAGTTTGAAAACTCACAGTTTGATGAATTCTGCAGGTCAAATGGAATCAACCATAGGTACTCCTCACCAAGGACACCTGAGCAGAATGGAGTTGTGGAGAGAAGGAACAGAACCCTAGTGGAGATGGCTCGTACACTTCTTGTTGAAGGTGGTCTACCAAGGAAATTTTGGGCTGAAGCAGTGAACACTGCCTGTTATGTAATTAACAGAGCCATGGTAAGACCTTCTACCCAAGAAACACCATATAAGATCTTAAAGGGTAAGAAACCTTCTATTGCTCATTTCAAGATTTTTGGATGTAAATATTTTGTTCATATAAATGATAAAAGAGACCTTGATAAATTTGAACCTAAAGGTGAACCCGGAATCTTTCTTGGTTATTCTGAAAACACCCAAGCATATAGAGTGTATAATCTGAACTCTAAAACTATTGAAGAATCTCCACACATAGTTTTTGATGAATCCTTGGTAAATTCTAATGTTGGTCAATGCAGGAATGAAGACAATGGTGAAATTTTGAAGGAAGGAGATCCTGCAGACAAATCCGAGGATGAAGAAGGACATACAGAGCTTAATGAAGAGGAGCCTACAGTTCAGGGGGAGGTAAATCAAACACATGACAATTCAATTGTTAACATTAGATATCTTAAAGATCATCATGCAGATAATGTAATTGGAAATCTGCATGACCCCCCTAGGACTAGAGGCCACCTGAGAATTCAACATGAACTGAATGCTTATGCTTTTGTATCAAACACAGAACCCAAGTCCATTGACTGTGCTCTCCAAGATGTGCATTGGATAAATGCCATGCATGAGGAGCTCAATCAATTTGACAGGAATAAGGTGTGGCATTTGGTTCCACCTCCTAATCATGAAACAGTCATAGGGACTAAATGGGTGTTTAGAAATAAAACTGATGAATCGGGGAATGTTATTAAAAACAAAGCCAGACTTGTAGCTCAGGGGTACAATCAGGAATTTGGAATAGACTTTGAGGAGTCTTTTGCCCCTGTAGCTAGGTTAGAAGCAATCAGAATCTTATTAGCTTATGCATGTTCCCTAGGAATAAATCTTCAGCAGATGGATGTGAAATCTGCTTTTCTGAATGGGGAAATTAATGAGGATGTCTATGTGAGACAACCTCCTGGGTTTGAATGTTTAGATTTCCCTAATCATGTTTACAAACTCAATAAAGCTCTCTATGGTTTAAAGTAAGCTCCTAGAGCTTGGTATGACAGGTTGAGCAAATTCCTCACCGATAAGAATTCAAGAGGTATAGTTGATCAAACATTGTTTACCAAGGTGAGTCATCCAGATATTCTTATTATTCAGATTTATGTGGATGACATTGTGTTTGGGTCAACTAACCCCAAATTGTGTGAGGAATTCTCTCAAATTATGACTGATGAGTTTAAAATGAGCTCAATGGGTGAGCTCAAATTATTTCTTGGACTGCATGTTACACAATCAAAAGATGGCATATTCATTTCTCAGTCCAAGTACATAAAGAATCTATTGAAGAAGTATAAAAAATGGACAACCTCAAGGAAATAGCAGCTCCAATGGGTACCTCAACAAATTTAGATGAAGATTCTAAAGGTAAACCAGTGGACCAAAAGTTATATTGAGGTATGATCGGATCCCTTCTTTATCTTACAACATCTAGGCCTGATATTCAATTTGCAGTGTGTTTATGCTCTAGATTTCAGGCTAGTCCAAAAGAAACCCATTTTAAAGCTGTGAAAAGGATTTTTAGGTATTTACTAGGCACCCAAGAGCTAGGTCTTTGGTATCCTGCTAAGTATGAGTTAGAGCTTCTAGCCTACACTGATGCAGACTATGCTGGGTGTCGAGTAGATAGAAAAAGCACTAGTGGCTATTGTCAATTCCTTGGTGGCTATCTAGTGTCTTGGGCATCTAAGAAGCAACACACTGTAGCATTATCTACAGCTGAAGCTGAGTATGTTGCAGCATGTAATTGTGCTGCCCAAGTACTTTGGATTAAACACCAACTGACTGATTATCAGATAAATTTGGGATGTATTCCACTTTTATGTGATAATACTAGTGCTATATGCCTTGCTAAAAATCCTGTTCATCATTCTAGGACTAAGCACATAAAGATAAACCATCATTTTTTTAGAGATGCTGTAAATAAAAAGGAGATTGAAATGAATTTCATAGAAACTGAAAACCAAATTGCTGATATTTTTACTAAGCCTCTTGGGAATGAAAGATTTAAATTTCTTAGAAGAGAACTTGGCTTATGTAAATTTCAGCATGATGAATGATATGTTCAGCTGCCTTGAATAAAATTTCTGATTTGGACTTGCATCTGATAGCTTGAATAAACCTGTGGATGTTGAATGTGGCATCACACTCATGATCATCATTGCATATCATTTAGTCCTGATTGTGTCTAAGCTCTCTCTCATTCAATTCTTGCCATTCATTTGTAAAATTGCATGCATATAGACAGGGGGAGTTTCTGCTAGAAATTCAGAGTGTCTTCAACTTTCTTGAATTCATTCATCCTTTAATTCTGAATGTCGATTCTGACATTATGGCAATCTGTTAGTCAGTTCTGATTTCTAAGTAATAGAAAATGGACTTCTTCAGTTGTAAGAATTTGAATTGCTTAAGGACTGACCTAATGGTTTAAATTTTAAAACTTTTTGGAGTTTAAAAATTGCAATCAGTATAGGAGTAAGCTGAAAATTGATAAAACTCTCAACCCTTATCTTATTTCATGTCAGACAAAGCTAATCATATCTGAAATCATGTTAGAGAAGCTAAGTATGTGTATTGTTCTTAAACAAGTCATTCTGAAACATATAAAGGAGTAAAGGATAGCTAAGAAAGATATTGAAAAACATTGAAAATCATTGTACAATAAAATTGGCAGAGCAATGACTGGTAAATCACTGAGAAACTGAGTGATCCATCAAAGAAGTGGACAACACTTATGTCATGAGGTGTATCAGCTATCTCTGTATAAAATGATCAAAACAGTAGGGTGGTTTCATTGAGTACTTGGGGGTAACTGGCGTCTGATAAACGTGTACCCTCACACAAAAAGGTGAAAATCACTTATATTGAGTTTGATCATGGCAGAATGGTCCATCATGTTGAGTATCTAGGGATATTGGCGTCTGATAAACGTATACCCCTATGCAAAAAGATAATGGCACCTGAATGCCCTTAATGAACTTGTATTGAAAATGCTGCTCCATCGAAAGAAATTTCATGAATGTCAATTTGTTTAGTTTCAATACATGACTTGGTATCTCTCAATCATTTTTTTGAGACTATGAAAGTAAGATATTTTGAAACTGACTCTCTCATGCAAATGTGATTCTGGTTTATTGTTTTATCATGCACAGTGAACTTATCTATTGATTGTAGTGCATGAACTCAAAATTTTATAGTCTTTAAACCAGCACTCTATCTGAAAGTAGTTTCTAAATTCATATACCTGAAGACACTGTGCTTTAGCATGCTTATTCATGAACTACTTGTTCAGAATGCCAGTCAGATAACTTCTTGATTTTTCCCTTGCATTCCCTCTCCCTCCTCTTTGTTGATGGCAAAGGGGGAGAATATTGTCTAAGGGGAGAATATGTTGTCTGAATTCTGAATTCATTTACAGGGGGAGTCTGGGGCAGTAAGTTGCTTGCATTGTGTAGCATGCATTCATAGCATCTGCATGTCAATCTGAATAACAAATCATGTTTTTCATCAAAATACATAAAAATACATCTGTTTGTCAAGATGTTGCTATTCTATTTAATAAGGGGTTGCCATCATCAAAAAGGGGGAGATTGTTGTGACTCCTCTGTGTTGATGATGTTGGCATTTGCTTCATTTCTTTGGCAACGCCTTATCTTGATTGATTGTTTGTTTTGATTGATTGGCAACAGTTCCTATTTTGATGAAATTGCTTTTATCAGGTTGTCTATGTACATAATACAGTCAGAGTCTATACTGTGTTCTGCACACACTCACAAGTCTTCACAGTGCTTTGCAGCATGAAACTCTATACATTGGCATACATTGCAGCGTCAACGCATTGCATCATCTTTACATGTGTGTACATTGCATCACATCGTTAATGTCTGCACATCGGCTAAGTGTGTATATTGTCCACCTTAGTTAAAGTCCATTCATTGGACTGTGCATAGTCTATACATTGCCCGTCGTTGCAGAGTCCATACATCCACAGTGCATTGCATAGTCTATACACTGCACGTTCAAGTTCAAAGTATATACATTGCTGTATTACCTGCTAGAGTGAAGTCTGTACAGCCGAAGCACATACATCAAGTCTATACTTTGAGCTACTGTGCAAGGCCACACTTTGGCCTTCAGGCTTGAAAGTCTGTACAATGGACTGTGCTTCGCAAAGTCTATACATTTATCGGTGGTAAGTATATACAGTGAGCGTCTCATGAAGTCTGTACACCACTGTAGCTGCACCGTCTCAGCCACCGTCTCATTCAGCATCTTAGACTTGCAAAGTCTATACATTTGTCGGTGGAAAGTATATACATCCATCATCTCAATTTGCGTCTCATTGGAAGTCCATACAGTGCACTATGCATCCTTTGTTGAACTTCAAAGTCTATACATTGAAGCAAAGTCTGTACAGCCATCAGTGATCTTCCAAGTATGTACATCCAACTGTTCATCTTTGAAGTCTGTACATTGGAAGTTTTACCTACGTTTTCCTTCAAGTCTATACATCGGTAATTTTACCGTCGTTTCCCTTAAAGTCTATACATTGATCGCTTTACCGTCGTTTCCATTTGGAAGTCCATACATTCGTTGCTTCTTTGTTCAAGCCTATACAACCTTTCATTTTGAAAGTCTATACATCGGGAAGTCTTCACATTAGCTGCTGAATGATATTCAAGTCTACACATCGACACTGTAGCATGCATTTCGTAAAGTCCATACATTGCATGCTTCACTCTAAGTCTATACACTCGTGAGTGTTTCATCAAGTCTATACATTGGATGCTGTTATTCAAAGTATGTACATCACATCATATTGTTCATGTAGTGTCTTGGTGAAGTCTATACATCGTTTCACTGTACAGGTCCATACATTGCATTGCATTGGCTAAGTGTGTACATCAGTCTGTCTCTGTTGCGTCTAAGGCTTTGGGCAAAGTCTATACAGACTCCACCATCTCTTCCAGCGTCTCACGCTATTCAAGTCTGTACAGTGTCTGTCTTCATGCATCAGTCAAAGTCTGTACAGCCAGGTACGTCTCATTTAGAGTCTAAGGCAAGTCTGCATATTGGACCTTCATTCAAAGTCTATACAACGTCTCGTTCATGCATTATTCATGAAGTCTGTACATTGAACTGTGTCTTCGTGCATCATGTTAAGTCCATACATTGGGTGAGGTTCTTCATAGTCTACACATTGCTTTATAATTCAGCAAGTATGTACAGCCCTTCATAAAAACTGAAGTCTATACATCGTGATGTCTTACACATTGGCTGATTGAATGATCTCAAAGTCTATACATCCGATTGTTCAGCTTGTGGCCAAGTCTGTAGATTGGCCTTCATGTCTCAAGTATATACATTGCTTTTTCGTTCAAACAAGTCCATACACTGAGCAAGTATACACATTGTGTTTGTCTTGTAAAGTCCATACATTAATATCTGTACGTCGGCTATAAACCGAAGTCTATACACTGCAATGAATATACTTAAAGCTAATGATCCGATACTCTGTCTGACAGGGATTCTCTATAGGGATTGCTGACATGGCTCGTGATCCCAGGAGGATGAGGTGATCAGATGATGACACGTGGATAAAGTTGCCTCGGATCTGGCAAATTCCTTGGGCGGGAAAACGTGGAAACCACGCGCCCTTATCCACCTGCTGCCAGTATATATTGAAGCCTTGGTGTTCAGATGAAGGCGATCAAAAACTGAAGAGAGCAAAGTCTATATAGCCAGTCTGAAAGCAGCGGAGTGCCATCGATCCACTGTGAGAAGAGAAACAGAGAAGAAGAAAAAGAGAGAAGAGAAGATCAAGAGAGATGAGTTGAGAGAGCTTGATCGAGAGAGTGAGATTGTGAGAGTTTTTGTTTGAGAGGTTGTATCTCAGTCTCTTGGTTCAGAAACCAGAGCCGAGCATTGCTCATTCGAGCTACATTCCCATTTGGGTTTTCATTTTCGTTTTGCTTCTGCCTTTCATTTCTGAATTCCTGTTTCTTCAAGCTGTGAGTCAGCGGATTTGCAGTGGAAGTCTCCACTGGACGGGTTAAGCTGTATTTCCCCAGCAGTTGCAGAGGATCTGTTCCTCTGGTCGGCAAGCTGTAGTGCCCAGCGAAGCTATGTATCAGCGGTTGTTGGCCAAGCTGTAGTGCCCAGCAGACGCAAGCTGTACTGCGTAGTAGTAAGCCATACTCAGTTGAGTGTGGGGTGGACGTAGGTCCTTGACCGAATCACCTAAAAATCGTGGGTGTTTTGTGTTTGTGTGATTATCTATGAATTGTATGCTACTGGTTGTCTTGTTTACTTTAAGAGCTTGATTCGGTTCTGTTGAAATCTAGTATCGAGGTTAGTGATTTAGCAGATTTGCCTATATTCCGCATTTGAATCTTACATTGGTTTTTAAATAGGCATTAGATCTATTCACCCCCCTCTAGATCCACATTTCGTGGAGATAGAATGCGTCCATCTAACTCAACACTAAGAAGAAAGATTAACTCCATGCAAAATGATACAACTCTAACTGATAAAATTGCATGTCTTGAATCTGAGAATAATAAACTCAAACTCACATGTTCTGAATTAGAAGAAATCAAGAATGAGTCAAAAGCCTCTAAAGAAGATAATGAGAGGTTAGAAAAAGAAGCTGATGAATGGAAGTTGAAAATTCAGAAATATGAAAGTGAGATAAAAATTGTGAATGAAAAATATCAAGTTGTCCTAAGTGTGAATACAGAACTGAAAAAATCCATTGAAGACATTCAAAAGGATAATGAGGACAAGCTTAAAACTATTGAGAAAATGACCCAAGGTTCAGATAACCTAAATACTTTGTTAGGGTCAAAAGTCAACTTCAGAAAAGAGGGCCTTGGATTTAATTCTAGTGCAACAAAAAGCTTTGGAATGAAAACTATTTCATTTGTCGCACAAAAAGAGAAAGGACCTCTAATCAACATGAAGTCAAACATTTCAGTGAACAAAGCTGTAAATCTGAAAAAGCCCAGTGCTGAGGAGAAGGGCAAACAAAAGCTGAGTGAGCCTAGTAGAGCTAGCACATCCAAGCAAAATCCCAAAGCTCAGTCTCAGGTTAGGGGTCAACCTACACAGTCTTATAAACCACATGTTAAGGTCACCAAGTCTCCACCATCACCACCTCCTCTGAAGAAGACCCAATACACACCTATGAATAGGTCAGCAGGGTCCAAGGTGTAGGGGAGGCAGAATACTTTTAGAGCTCAACCCAAACATTTCTACCAACCTAGAGCCCAGTCCCACTTCTTTGCAAAGTCAACCTATCCAAATAGGTCAGGATGGACTAGGACTCAATGAAGGTTTAAAGGTTATGGACATCAGGCTACACAGTCCTATAAACCTTACACTAGAAATTAGGTTAATGGGTATGGCTCTTAGACACCTAGGAACCAACATTTCCACAGCCAGCCAAATGATTACTATGGCCAAAATTTCGTGAATACACCCTGGCCAAGGCAATGGCACAGAAATAATCAATCTGTAAATAATCATGCTAGTGTCAACAAGAAAAAGCATAACAAAAAGAAATCTGGAAAATCCACTGAACAGAACTGTTTCAAACAAATGTGGATTCCTAAAAGTCTGCTTTCTTGTTTTAATTACTTTTCATCTTCTCTGGAGCCCAATCAGTCTTGGGTTCCAAACTTCTCTACCTGATTGTGTGTGCAGGTATGCCTGGCAGCCAAGAACAATTTGTGGTACTTGGATAGTGGCTGCTCCAGGCATATGACAGGAGATAAGGCCAAGTTCTGCATGCTGACAGAGAAACAAGGAGGCCTTGTCACCTTTGGTAGCAACACAAAGGGTAAGGTTGTTGGGACAGGTAAGGTAGGTAAGTGTACTACCTGTTGCATTGAAGATGTCATGTTGGTTGAAGGTTTAGCTTATATATTACTTAGCACCAGCCAACTATGTGATAAAGGATGCAAAGTTCTTTTTGACTCTCAATGCTGTAAAGTTTTTGAACCTGATTCTGAAACTATTAAATTTTCTGGTAAAAGGATAAATAACACTTACATGATAGACTTAGATGATATACAACATTCTAACCTATGCCTTACTGCTAGCAGAGAGGACTTAGCATTTTTATGGCATCGGAGGTTAGGCCATTCTAGTTACACTGTATTGCATAAACTGAATAAGCATAGCATGGTTAGAGGACTTCCTGAAGTTTCCTTTAAGAAAGAAAATAAAATCTGTGATGCATGCACTCAGTCAAAGTTAACTAGAAAGTCATTTAAATCTAGAACAGAAAATCTGTCTTCTAAACCCTATGAGCTGATACACATGGACCTTTTTGGGCCAACCAGGTCTGTCAGCTTATCAGGGAGGAAGTATGGGTTTGTCATGGTAGATGACTTCTCTAGGTATACTTGGGTATATTTCTTATCACATAAAAGTGATGCATTCTCAGAATTTTAGGAGTTCTATCTTAAGAAAAACCAGAAAATTAAAAATATTTTAACTGATCATGGAGGTGAGTTTGAAAACTCACAGTTTGATGAATTCTGTAGGTCAAATGGAATTCATCACAAGTACTCCTCACCAAAGACACCCGAGCAGAATGGAGTTGTGGAGAGGAGGAACAGAACCTTGGTGGAGATGGGTCGTACACTCTTGGTTGAAGGTGGTCTGCCAAGGAAGTTCTAGGCTGAAGCAGTAAATACTGCCTGTTATGTAATTAACAGAGCCATGGTAAGACCTTCTACCCAGAAAACACCCTATGAGATCATAAAGGGTAAGAAACCTTCTATTGCTCATTTCAAGGTTTTTGGTTGTAAATGTTTTATTCATATAAATGATAAAAGAGACCTTGATAAATTTGAACCTAAAGGTGAACCAGGAATTTTTCTTGGTTACTCTGAAAACACCCGAGCATATAGAGTGTATAATATGAATTCCAAAACTGTTGAAGAATCTCCACATATTATTTTTGATGAATCTTTGGTAAAGTCTAATATTGGTCAATGCAGGAATGAAGACAATGGTGATATTCTGAAAGAAGGGAATCCTGCAGACAAATCCGAAGATGAGGAAGGAAATGAAGAGCTTAATGAAGAAGAGCCTACAGTTCAGGGGGAGGTAAATGAAAATCATGATAATGAAATTATCAACATTAGATATCTAAAAGATCATCCTGTAGATAATGTGATTGGCAATTTGCATGACCCTCCTAGGACTAGAGGCCACTTAAGAATTCAAAATGAATTGAATGCATATGCCTTTGTATCAAATGTAGAACCCAAGTCCATTGACTGTGCTCTTAAGGATGTGCATTGGATTAATGCCATGCATGAAGAGATCAATCAATTTGACAGGAATAAGGTGTGGCACTTGGTTCCACCTCCTGATCATGAAACAGTCATAGGGACTAAATGGGTATTCAGAAATAAAACTGATGAATCAGGGAATGTCATTAAAAATAAGGCCAGACTTGTAGCTCAGGGGTATAACTAGGAATTTGGAATTGATTTTGAAGAGTCTTTTGCCCCTGTAGCCAGGTTAGAAGCTATCAGAATCTTATTGGCTTATGCATGTTCCCTAGGAATAAATCTTCAGCAGATGGATGTAAAATCTGCTTTTCTGAATGGGGAAATCAGTGAGGATGTCTATGTGAGGCAGCCTCCTGGCTTTGAATATTTAGACTTCCCCAATCATGTGTATAAACTTCGAAAAGCTCTCTATGGTCTTAAGCAAGCTCCTAGAGCTTGGTATGACAGGTTGAGCAAATTCCTCACTGATAAGAACTTCACAAGAGGTGTAGTTGATCAAACCCTGTTTACTAAGGTAAGTCATTCAGATATTCTTATCATTCAAATTTATGTGGATGACATTGTCTTTGGGTCAACTAACCCCAAATTGTGTGAGGAATTCTCTCAGATAATGACTAATGAGTTTGAAATGGACTCAATGGGTGAGCTCAAATTATTTCTTGGACTGCAGGTGACACAGTCAAAAGATGGAACTTTCATCTCTCAGTCCAAGTACATAAGGGATTTACTGAAGAAATACAAGATGGACAACCTCAAAGAAATAGCTGCTCCAATGGGTACCTCGACCAGCTTAGATGAAGATCATCAAGGTAAACCAGTGGACCAAAAGCTATATAGAGGTATGATCGGATCCCTTTTATATCTTACAGCATCTAGGCCTGATATTCAGTTTGCAGTGTGTTTATGCTCTAGATTTCAGGCTAGTCCTAAAGAATCACACCTTAAATTTGTGAAAAGGATTTTTAAGTATCTATTAGGCACTCAAGAGCTTGGTCTGTGGTATCCTGCTAGGTGTGAGTTAGAACTTCTAGCCTACACTGATGCAGACTATGCTGGGTGTCGAGTAGATAGAAAAAGTACTAGTGGCTACTGTCAATTCCTTGGTGGCTGTCTAGTATCTTAGGCATCCAAGAAGCAACACACAGTTACTTTATCCACAGCTGAAGCTGAATATGTTGCAGCTGGTAACTGTGCAGCGCAAGTACTTTGGATCAAGCACAAACTGGTTGATTATCAAATAAAACTGGAATGTATTCCAATTTTGTGTGATAATACTAGTGCTATATGTTTAGCTAAAAATCCTGTTCATCATTCTAAGACTAAGCATATAGAGATCAAACACCACTTTCTTAGAGATGCTATCAATAAAAAGGAAATTGAACTGAATTTTATTGAAATAGAAAAACAAATTGCTGATATCTTTACTAAGCCACTAGGGAATGAAAGGTTCAAATTTCTTAGAAGAGAACTTGGCTTGTGTAAATTTCAGCATGATGAATAAAATTTCAGTTGGTTTGAATAAAACTCTGTGGTTGATTGAATGTTGGACTAGACCATGCATGCATAACATTCATATTGTTTCATGACATATTTTTCATTGCATATCATTCATCCATGACCTATGTCTAAGCTCTCTCTCATCTAATTCTTGCCATTCATTTGCAAAACTATATGCATATAGACAGGGGGAGTGGTGTAAGTAATTTAGAGAGGTCATCAACTTCATTGAAACTCAAATACCTTTCTCTCTTGAATTCATTCATCCTTTGACCCTGAATGAGTTGAGTCTGACAATATGGCAATCTGTTAGTCAGTTCTAGTCTTAAGCAATAGAAAACAGACTTCTTCCTTTATAAGAATTTTAATTGCTTAAAGACTGACTTAATGGTTTAAATTTTATAATCTTTGGAGTTTAAAGATTGCAATCAGTAAACAAGAATGTTGATAATTGATAATAGCTCTCAACCCTTATTTCATTACATGTTAGACAAAGCTAACTGTATCTAAAATCTATAAACTCACCTGAAATCTTGTTAGAGAAGCTAAGTATGTGTATTGTCCTTAAACAAGTCATTCTGAAAAAAATAAAGGACAGCTAAGAAAAATATTGAAAATTCTTGAAAAATATTTGAAAAATAATGATTGGCAGAGCAATGACTGGTAAATCACTAAGAAACTGAGTGATTCATCAAAGAAATGGATAACACTTATGTCATGAGTTGTATCAGTTATCTCTGTATAAATGATCAAAACAGTAGGGTGGTTTCACTGAGTACCTGGGGGTAACTGGCGTCTGATAAACGTGTACCCTCACACAAAAAGGTGTAAATCAGTTCTATTGAATTTGATCATAGGCAGAATGGTCCATCATGTTGAGTATCTAGGGGTACTAGCGTCTGATAAACGTGTACCATTACGTAAAAAGACAAATGGTACCTGAATGCCCTTAATGAATTAAAATTGAAAATGCTATTCCTTCAAAAAGAAATTTCAGGTATGTCAAATTGTTTATTTTCAATACATGACCTGGTATCTTTTAACAAATTTTACTGAATCTATGACAGTAAGATACTTTGAAACTGAATCTCTCATGCTCAAATGTGATTCTGGTTTATTGCTATTATCATGCACATCAAACTCATTCAATGATTGTAGTGCATGAACTCTAAATTTTATAATCTATAAACCAGCACTCTATCTGAAAGCTATTTTTAAATTCATATGACTGAAGACTCTGTGCTTTAGAATGCTTATTCCTGAACTACTTGTTCAGAATGCCAGTCAGATGATTTCTCTTGTTCCTTCCCTTGTAATTTCTTTCCCTCCTCTTTGTTGATGGCAAAGGGGGAGAATATTGTATGTTTGATGAATTCATTCCAGGGGGAGTGTACCCATTATTTGGCAAAGGGGGAGTGTATATGCATCATGTTATGGCAAAGGGGGATATCTTGTTAGCAGGGAGTTAGCTTTCATTTCTTAGCATGCATTCATAGCATCTGCATGACAAATCTGAATAACAAATCATGTCTTTCATCAAAAATACATCTGTATGATAGGATGTTGCTATTCTATATGATAGGGTGTTGCCATCATCAAAAAGGGGGAGATTGTTGTGACTCCTCTGTGTTGATGATGTTGACAATAGCTTTACTTCATTGGCAACACCTTGTTTTGATTGATTGGCAACTGTTTATATTTTGATGAAACTGTATTTATCAGATTGTCTATATGTTCCATGCAGTCAGAGTCTATACATCGTAATGCACACCTGCATAGGTCTACACATTGCACACACACAAGTCTACACACTCAATGTCTATACATTGCACTGTTATGTTTGTGCATCATTTAGAACACAAGTCTATACAATCATATGGCCTGTCTGCACGCTCAAGTCTGTACAGAGTTCTTGTCTGTCTGACCATCAAGTCTGTACATCATATGTTAAGTCTATACATTGCTGCATAGTGTGCTTCAAGCATCTCAAAGTCTATACAATGCATGCACGTTGATTCAAAGTCCATACATTGCCCTGTAGCATGCACGAAACCAAGTCTATACATCCATCAGTTGAACTTCCAAGTCTATACATTGGTATATTTTACCTACGTTGCAACTAGCAAGTCTGTACACTGGTGATTTTACCTACGTTGCACTTGCAAGTCCATACATCGTGCAGTCTGCGCATTGTGGCACGCAAAGTCTGCACAACGCCTTGTTAGCAAGTCTATACATCGCCATAGCTCGCATGCAGAGTCTAGACAGTCTGAACCAAGTCTGTACACTGCCATCTTGCAGCACAGCTAAGTCTATACACTGGACCATCTCACTTAGCGTCTTTGTGTAAGTCACTCGCCACCAAGTCTATACATTATGGCACGCAAAGTCTGCACAACGCATTGTCTGCAAGTCTGCACATTGCTATAAGCACGCATGCAAAGTCTAGACAGCCATGGGCAAGTCTATACATCGCATTGCATGCACGCAGGTCTAAGTATGTACACTGGCTGCAGCATGCTCGCATAAAGTCTATACATTGCATCTTAGCATGCTTGCACAGCACAAACAAAGTCTGTACATCACTTGAACACTCATTGCACTCTAACTCTATACATTGCTTCATGTATTCCACTCATAACTCAATACACTGCTTCACTCATTGCACGAAGTCTGCACATTGTGTTGCTTTGTTCATACTTTGTTTTGCTAAGTCTACACATTGATGCACATTTACTTCTGCATATTTGAAGTATGTACATGGCTTAAGCTCTGCATATTTGAAGTCTATACATGGCATAAGCTCTGCATATATGGAGTCTATACATGGCATAAGTCCTGCATATAGGAAGTCTGTACATGGCATAGTCTTGCATATCTGAAGTCTATACAGGCTACAACACTGCATTTACTAAGTCTGTACAACGCCATGGGTCTGCATACGTAGAGTCTGAACACTGCATAGCTTCGCACTCACAATGTCTGTACATTGCTTCAGCAGTGCCTTCATACAGTCTGTACATCGCTTAAACCTTAAACTGACAATTCTATTTCGACTGTCTGACAGGGATCCTTTGCAGAGACTGATGACTGGGCACGTGATCCGAGGATAAGGGGAGTGACCAGATTATGACACGTGTACTGAAAGCCTGCTGGATGCTGCCACGTGGTCCAAGCCATTGGGCGGGAGATGTGGAGAGCACACGCCCTTCCTGCTGCTGGTATATATATGGAGTTTCTTCCTTCAGAAGAAGCTGATCGAATAGAAGCAGCCAGAGCTAAGAGAAAAGAACAGAGAGTGAGCGCCTGCACTATCCACAGAGAAGAAGAAAAAGAGAGAAGAAGATTCAGAGAGAAGAAGAGAAAGAGAGAAGAGAAGATCGAGAGAGTTGAGTTGAGAGAGTCTTTTCGAAGTCTTGTAAATCAGTCTCTTGGTTCAGATACCAGAGCTGATACTGCTCAATTGAGCTACATTCGTTTTGGTTTTCCATTTTGTTTGTTTCTGTCTTTACTATTTTTGAAACTCTTTTGTTATCAAGCTGTGAGCCAGCAATTGCAGTGGAGGTTTCCACTGGACAGGTGAAGCTGTAATCCTCATCAGGTGAGGCCAGGTCTCGGACGGTTAAGCTGTATCGCCCAGCGGTTGCAGAGGATTTATTCCTCTGGTCGGCAAGCTGTAAAGCCCAGCGAAGCTGTGTATCAGCGGTCTGTTGGCAAGCTGTGAAGCCCAGCTGTTCAAGCTGTGAGTCAACAGGATCCACATTCCAGTTGGAGTGTGGGGTGGACGTAGATCTCTGGATTTAGATCGAACCACCTTAAAGATCGGTGTCTACTGTGTGATTGCATGTTGTTTGTGTGATTTCATAGTGTTCCTTCTGTCATTCAACAGTTGCTTGTTTTAATTCCGCATTAGAGTTCAACTGTGTTTTAAAATTAGACATTAGATCTATTCACCCCCTCTAGATCCACTCTCAGTGGTAATAGACTGTGTCCATCTAACATAACAGGATATTCTCCCTGCTTCATTATCACGGGCTTTCAATTTCTGGTCCATTAGAAGCCATCCGGGACCATCAGCTCCTAGTGTCTTTCAAGTATGTCGACGGCTGGGGATTGGACCACTTGGGCCTATATCACCACTTATCCTCCTCTGGCCATGAAGATTTGGCGCAACTGGCAGAGAAAAGTGAGAAGATTGGTAACGTGTGCTGGCTTATTCGGGAAGCGGCTTCTTGAGATAAGGCGCCCGTATTGCTTTATTGGTCACTCAACCCCCGATATACAGGGCCGCCAGGTAATGCTTGTGTTTCCTTTCAACCTTAAAGCTGCTCCTTTCATAGTCAGTATGAATCTTTCTCACCTATGTGCTTTTGTAGCTCACCTCTCTGTGGAGGCGACCAAACATTACAGGGAGTTGATATCTAAGGTGCAGAAGCCTTCATATTTTAATATTCCAGAGCCAGCTCTGACCACAACACCGCTACCCCCTGGGGATTCACGAAAGCGAACCAGGTCCCAGGTCAGGGAGGCTATTAGCAAGGCCAAGAAGGCCAAGAGGGCGGACTCCCGCGCTACCCAGGCACGCCGGAGGAAGGTCACTGAAGAGGAACCCATAGTCACCCCTCCTCGGGTTCCATCATTCTCCGAGTTTGAGGCTGCTTCGATGCAAGGGCCTGAGGGTGAAGGTAACTTCTTGTTCCCGTATGGCTTGTTTGCTTATTTCTGCCCCCTCGGCTGATCATCCTTCCTTTTTTTTTAGCTGCTGGCACTACCTCTGCCATTGTCGGGTTGGAGGCGGTGACTGGAGCCGTGGCTTAGGAGAGAGAGGAGGAAGCACCCTCAGCCTCTGTTGAGGGTAACTTGCCTTCACCGACACCCCATCAGGAGATGGAAGGTAACTTACAGCTTGCCTGTGGAGCTTGGCGGTCCATCGTGCTTTCAGTCGGGCCTTGACTGTTTATTGTCTTTTCTCTCCAGTCGATGTTCGACCAACAATGCTCCCCAAGGTCGGGGCCATGGCGGGAGCTGCTACTGGAGAGCAGGTGCCTCCAAGGGAAGAATCCCAAGGTATCCAGCCAACTGGTGTTTCCAAGGCAGAGACCGCCGAGGAGGTTCCGGCTAAGGGGCCTCCTCCTAGTAGCATGGTTCTCGCTCAGATACTAGAGATTCGAGAACAGGCGGAAGAGTCCTCCTCCTCTGAGCGAGTTGATTATGGTGGCGGCTCCGGCGACGACGAGGGGTTCCCACCGGTTGACACCGAGGTTGAGGATGCTGGGGCCTCTTTAGCTTATGAAAGTGACCTTCTAACATTTAGTCCTCCGAGACTACTGGGAGTCGAGCACGGGCCATCATACCCGACCGCAGGAGGAGGGCTAGAACCTTTAGAGGCCACTTTTGGAGGCCTAAATATAGTGCCGGTCGAGGTAGGAAATGTTCCGACTCCCGCCTGTAGCACTTCTTTTTATTTCCAAGCCAGCTGGCTAACATACACATATATGATGCATGCTGAGGTGGTACCGCCAGCTGTGATGGTTCGCATACCCCTTCCTGACTTAGGCATGAGCCGATCGGCCTTTCCACCTGTTGTGCGGCCCATCGCCCTACGGCTTCCACAGACCTATGCTGCTGCAGTGGCCTCAGAGGAGCCCGATGCAACTGCTGGAGTTGGCGACCCGGCCGAGGTTGCGAGGCCTCAAGCCTCGATCGCCGGCGAAGAACTATTGCTAAAGACAAGCGGCCCCCCGGAAATAGAAGTGGGAGAAATCATTGCAGAAGGGGCCGATGTTACTAAAGCCTTGTCTGTCATAGAAAGCTCCCCTCCTTTAGCGGCCGGTGAGACTGTTCAGGAGGAGCGAGCGCCCTCAGCTGCTGAGACAGATGTCATAACCTCACCTCAAAGGATGGGCAAGGAAGTCGCCATCGTGGAGAGCCCTTCAGCTGTAGCAGTTACAATTGTCGGGCCGGGCGTCGGCGCTGTGCAGACCATGCCGTCGACATCCCTCAGGGTGGCCGATGACATCTGGGCCGAGATAGATAGCAAGGTGGACTTTCAGCTCCCCGAGACTTCACCACTGGGCTTACAATTCTCCAGTGACATGGTGTGGCAGTCTCTGGATAATATCCAGCGAGCCGTGTCAACTTCCCCGGGTCTAACCTATGTGCAGCTGAGGGGCCTGATAGAACACCTCTCCCGGTCACTATTAGCATTTGGCTGCCCAATGGATGATTGGACCCCGCGGGTTGTGATGTTGCTAAAGCACGCCAACAGGTGGGATTTCCTCAGCCGAGAGGTATTTGATCAGCTGGCGACTGTGAAGCTAGAGAGGGCAGATTGCCGCGCTGCTACCACTTCACTGAGGGTGACCACGGAGCAGTTGAGAGGTGTTGCCGGCAATATCTCAGAACGTCAGTTGCTCCTCACGGCGCGGATGGAAGAGTTGCGCGCGGAACTTGCCAAGGTCGAAGCCGAGTTGCAGGAAGCCGAGCGCCTAGAGGTCTAGACAATGGAAGAAGCTGATCTGGCGGAAGGACGACTTGTCTCGCTGGATGAGAGGTTATCATAGCTGACAGCTACCGAGGCTTGGTTGCAGGAGTTGACCCAATACCCCTCACTAGGCCTTTTGGAGTTGGTAGATATTTTTCGGCGCCCTTTGCCGTAGCTTTGCTTTGCTCTGCTTTTTGCATCGAGCTCTGCTTCTTTTTGCCTTTGGAGCTTATGTACCCCTGGGGAATGCCCCGGGCACAAATGTATTCTGACGACTCACATTAATGAAACATCTCTGTTTGTCGCCTCAATCGTGACTTCTTTCCCTCTTTTCTTCTGGCCGCTCATCCAAGTCTAGGGATACGCACCGATGGCGTAGGAGAGCGCTCACGCCTTCAGCGAAGGGGTGAGGTGTTTGCTCCACCGCAACATAGCCATTCCCGGAACCGGATTTTGGCTAGGGCGGGACATGGGTAGCATAGGCGGATGTGCCTAATGAACTTCGCCAATGAAGACAAAGGGTGTGTTCTAACCATCGACATGGGTTAAATGTCGACGCAATGATACTTTGTTTATCAACGAGGGCGGAAGGCCCAGGTTAGGGGGGGTAGTTGATCGGGCTTGTCGATGGTGACAATGGTCAAAAAAGGTAGCGACCGATCTTGCCGATGGTGACAAGGGTCGAGAAGGTAGCGACCGATCTTGCCGATGGTGACAAGGGTCGAAAAGGGTAGCGACCGATCTTGCCGATGGTGACAAGGGTCGAAAAGGGTAGCGACCGATCTTGCCGATGGTGACAAGGGTCGAAAAGGGTAGCGACCGATCTTGCCGATGGTGACAAGGGTCAAAAAGGGTAGCGACCGATCTTGCCGGTGGTGACAAGGGTCGAAAAGGGTAGCGACCGATCTTGACGATGATGACAAAGGTCGAAAAGGGTAGCGACCGATCTTGCCGATGGTGACAAGGGTCGAAAAGGGTAACGGTCTTGCCGATGATGACAAGAACCGGAAGGGGTTGCGACCGATCTTGCCGATGGTGACAAGGGTCGAAAAGGGGTAAGAAATATATATATATAGAGGCGGGACATCGGATGAAGACTCCGCTTCGACCCTGTAAAGGGTCTTCAGGACGGAGGATGGATCATCACTATTCATCATTCACTTATAATTTCTTTTTTTATATATATTCACATTACTGACCTAAGCACCCTTTCGGGTTTTCACCGAAGCCAGCCCCCTCTTACTTTTGCCCACGCGCCCTCTCATGGCGGGGTACCCGATTTTGCCCGCGACACCCTTTCGGGTTTTCGCCACCGCTGGGTTATAGCCATTTTTGCACTTGTCCGAATATAGGAGCAAGTCTGGCGGGGTATCTCTATTTTTAACCCTATTTTTTCTCTTTTTTTTTGAATTTAGAGTACATAAGAACTTAACTGCTTGAACGCTGACTGGCCTTGCCGATGATGACAAGGATTGGTCCCTGGTTTAGTTCGTCGACACTGGTTGAATGTCGAAGCAAAGGACATGGTTCATTAACAAGGACGTAAGATCTGAGTTAAGGGTAGAGGTCGACCGATCTCGTCGATGATGACGAGGGTCGAACCCGGGTTTGTTCATCAGCACGGGTCCCATGCCGAAGCAAAGGTAGGATTATTAACAGGGACGGAAGGTCCAAGTTAGGGGTAGAGATCGACCGATCTCGCCGATGATGACGAGGGTCGAACATGGATTTGTTCATCAGCATGGGTCACATGTCGAAGTAAAGGTAGGATTATTAATAGGGACGGAAGGTCCAAGTTAGGGGTAGAGATCGACCGATCTCGCCGATGATGACGAGGGTCGAACATGGGTTTGTTCATCAGCATGGGTGACATGCCGAAGCAAAGGTAGGATTATTAACAGGGACGGAAGGTCCAAGTTAGGGGTAGAGATCGACCGATCTCGTCGATGATGATGAGGGTCGAACATGGGTTTGTTCATCAGCATGGGTGACATACCGAAGCAAAGGTAGGATTATTAACAGGGACGGAAGGTCCAAGTTAGGGGTAGAGATCGACCGATCTCACCGATGATGACGAGGGTCGAACATGGGTTTGTTCATCAGCATGGGTGACATGCCAAAGAAAAGGTAGTATTGTTAACAGGGATGGAAGGTCCAAGTTAGGGGTAGAGATCGACCGATCTCGCCGATGATGACGAGGGTCGAACATGGGTTTGTTAGAGGATCTCCGGTGGGATTTTGATGACTGTCCCTTTTGGAGTTTCGTCGGGGGAAGAACAAAAGAGGAATTTTTTTAAATTACCACTTTACTAACTTAAGCGCCCTTTCGGGTTTTCACCGAAGCCAGCCCCCTCTTGCTTTTGCCCACGCCCCCTCTCGGATTTTCACGTGGCGGGATACCCGATTTTGCCCGTAGCGCCCTTTCGGGTTTTCGCCACAGCTGGGTTATAGCCATTTTTGCACTTGTCCTAATATAGGAGCAAGTCTAGCGGGGTATCTCTATTTTTAACCCCATTTTTCTTTTCTTTTCTTCTCTTTTTTTTTTGATATAAAGGGTGGTAGGTCGAAGTATAATGTCTGACCCTTGGTTGATAGTAGACGGCTGTTGGCCGGAACACCGGGACTCGTGCCGAGTAGAGCGGTTCATTCGTTAGCAAGGGCTGAATGCTAACGTAAATGAATGATCTTTCCCCGATTCGGACGTAAGGCCCGTGATGGCAATATGGTGTATTCTTTTGAGAGCTCGGCCAGGGCGGAGTGTCATTAGACCCAGGAAAGGTAGCTCGATCAGGGCGGAGTGCCACTAGACCAAGGAAAGGTAGCTCGATCAGGGTGGAATGTCACTAGGCCAAGATAAGGGTAGCTCGATCAGGGCGGAGTGCCACTAGACCAAGATAAGGCTAGCTCGGCTAGGGTGGAATACCACTACACCAAGGAAGGATAGCTCGATCAGGGCAGAGTGCCACTAGACCAAGATAAGGGTAGCTCGGCTAGGACGGAGTGCCACTAAACCAAGGAAGGATAGCTCGATCAGGGCGGAGTGCCACTAGACCAAGATAAGGGTAGCTCGGCTAGGGCGGAATGCCACTAGACCAAGATAAGGGTAGCTCGACTAGGACGGAGTGCCATTAAACCAAAATAAGGGTAGCTCGGATAGGTCGGAATGCCACTAGACCAAGATAAGGGTAGGTCGATCAGGGCGGAGTGCCACTAGACCAAGATAAGGGTAGCTCGATCAGGGTGGAGTGCCACTAAACAAAGGAAGGATAGCTCGGCTAGGACGGAGTGCCACTAGACCAAGATAAGGGTAGCTCGGCTAGGGTGAAATGCCACTAGACCAAGATAAGGGTAGCTCGATCAGGGCGGAGTGCCACTAGACCAAGATAAGGGTAGCTCGATCAGGGCGGAGTGCCACTAAACCAAGGAAGGATAGCTCGGCTAGGACGGAGTGCCACTAGACCAAGATAAGGGTAGCAAGGCTAGGGCGGGGTGCCACTAGACCAAGATAAGGGTAGCTCGGCTAGGGCGGAATGCCACTAGACCAAGATAAGGGTAGCTCGATCAGGGTGGAGTGCCACAAGACCAAGATAAGGGTAGCTCGATCAGACCAAGATAAGGGTAGTTCGATCAGGGCGGAGTGCCACTAGACCAAGATAAGGGTAGCTCGATCAGGGCGGAGTGCCACTAAACTAAGGAAGGATAGCTCTGCTAGGACGGAGTGCCACTAGACCAAGATAAGGGTAGCTCGGCTAGGGCGGAGTGCCACTAGACCAAGATAAGGGTAGCTCGGCTAGGACGGAGTGCCACTAGACCAAGGATGAAGGCAGATCACTCGGGGAGCACCGGTTGAACCGTGTGATACAGTTTTAGGTGCTTCCCATTAAGGGGAGAGAATTGGATGACTCCTTTGTGGTCCACCAGGACGTAGGCACCCCCTTCATATACTCGACGGACGATATATGGTCCGATCCAGTTTTTGACCAACTTCCCCTTGGGGGTTGGAGGCCATCACTTCTCTTCTTTTAACCATCACCAGGTCTCCTTTCTTGAATTCTCGACCTTTGACCAGCTTATCGAAAGCATGGGCCATGCGAGCTTGGTAGAGTTGGATGTTTTCTTGTGCCCGGAGGCATTTTCCTTCGAGCTCGGTGAGCTCTTCCAATCTTCTTTCTGCATTTGTCTGTTCACCACTGGCTAGTCCATGCTGGATGGCGACTCGTAGCGAAGGAACTTCTAATTCGATCGGCACCACAGCCTCTGACCCATAGACGAGGGAGAAAGGTGAACATCCGGTTGGGGTTTTGTAGACAGTACGATAGGCCCAGAGCGCTTCGTACATCCTTTCTTCCCAATCTTTTTATTAGACTTGACAGTCTTTGCCAGCAACGTGCATAGTGTCTTGTTGAAGGCTTCTGCAAGTCCATTGGCTTGAGGGTTGTAGGGGGACGATGTCCTCCAGTCAATCTTGTATTTATCGGCTAGCCGATAAACCTTCTGGTTTCTGAAATGCCTGCCATTATCAGAGATGATTCGGCTGGGGATCCCGAACCGGAATATTATATTCTACCGGAAGAATCTTGCGACCAGTTCCCCCGTTACATCTCTCAATGCGACCGCCTCTGCCCATCTGGAGAAGTAGTCTGTAGCTGCTAAGATATATCTGCATCCTGATGAAGATGCTGGTAGCGGCCCTACCACGTCCGTGCCCCACTGAGCAAACGGCCAGCTTGATAGGGTCGGATGTAATGGCACTGGAGGTCTCCTTGCCACGTTAGTGTGTTCTTGACATTTCTGACAAGCCTTGGCGAACTTGCAGCAATCATTAAACATAGTGGGCCAATAGTAACCCAATTTCTTTATCTCAATTTTCATCTTTGGGCCAGCCAAATGTGCTCCAGCTGATCCCGCATGGACTTCTTGCATCACCTATCCCGCCTCTGTTGAAGACAAGTAACGAAGTAGTACTTTCCTTCGGGCATTCGCCATTATTCGGAACAAGGTTCCGCTTCTCATCTCGTAAGAGTCTTTGACCCTCAGGAGCTTCATTCTTTGTTCTTTCTCTCTTGGGAGCTGTTGGTGTTGAAACCACTGCAGGAGATGTTCTCGCCAATCGGGCTGCTGAACCTCCTCGACGACTGCCACCTCAATTTCTTGCTCGTCGGCTAAGACTTATGTTACACTGGGGACTTGCCGGTGGTTGATCACTGTTATGTTCAGGCTTGTGTCTAGCGGGACCGCCAATGAACTGGCCAGCTTAGCGAGGGCGTTTGCCTGAGCATTCTGGCCTCGGTTGATATGCTTGATGCTGATGAAGTAGAATCTCGACATCAGGCGGGTTGCCAGCTGATGGTAGGGGAGAAGTTCTTGCTTTCGCACATCGAATTCTCCTTCCAGTTGTTTTATAACTAGCATGGAATCTCCGAATGCTTCCAGCATCTGAATTCCCATAGATAGAGTGATTTACAGCCCGATTATCAGGGCTTCATACTCTACTTCGTTGTTCATGCAACGCTTGTTTATCGAGCAAGATGTGTGCACCACTTCCCCCTCTGGGGATTTCAGGACTATGCCTACTCCTGCCCTAACCCTGGCTGATCTAGTGGCAGAGGTGTCAATTCTGGAAGTGCCATCAAAATATAGCTGCCATAAAGAGGGCTGCACCTGAACGGCTTCCAGGGTTTCATCTTCAGGAAGCTCCGGTTCCAGCGGGCAGTCCCCGGGTACTGGGTGCTCAACGAAGAAGTCTGCAATAGCTTGGCCCTTGACAGCCTTGCGCGGCACATAAGAGATGTCAAACTCCATAAGGATTACTGCCCATTTGCCCAGGCGACCTTTGAGTGCCGGCTGGGACATAATATATTTCAGGGGGGTCCTCTTTGGATACCAGACTGATTTCGTGCGACATGTAGTGTCGCAGCTTCTTAACTGTGAAGACTAGCGCCAGACAGACCTTCTCAATATAAGTATATTTCTCCTCAGTTCTGACCAGTCTCCGACTGAGGTAATAGAGGGGTTGCTCTTTTCCTTCTTCATTATTCTGGGCCAGCATTGCCCCCAGGGAGTTATGTGTAGCTGCTATGTATAGTATCAATGGCCGTCCTTTCACCGGTGCGCCCAGCACTGGAGGAGTCTTCAGATAGTCTTTCAGCTTGTCGAAGGCTGTCTGGCAATCTTCATCCCAATAAAAGGGAACATCTTTCATCATCAATTTGTGGAAAGGCTGGCATCACCCTGACAAATTGGAAATGAAACACCGGATATAAGCCAAGCGGCCCTGTAGTGATCTCAGCTCGGAGAGGTTCCTTGGTGGAGGTAGCTCCTGAATTGCTTTGATTTTTGCGGGGTCTATCTCGATCCCCCGATATCAGACAATGAAGCCCAAGAACTTTCCACTCGATACTCCGAACACACACTTCATGGGGTTCATTTTCAGCTCATGCTGCCTCAGCCTCTGGAAGACGATCTGGAGGTCTTGCAAATGATCTTCTTTTCTTCTGGTTTTGACCACCAGATCATCTATGTAGCACTCGACCTTGTGGTAGAGCAACTCATCAAAGATTTTGGTCATTGCGCGCTGATAAGTTGCGCCAGCATTCTTCAGTCCGAACGGCATCCTCTTATAGTGATAAATGCCTTTAGGGGTTCGGAAAGTAGTATGAACCCGATCATGCTCCGCGATCCAAATCTGGTTGTAACCGGATGACCCATCCATGAATGACAGGGCCTCATGACCGGTTGTAGCATCGATCATGACTTCCGTTATTGGCACCGGAAAGTCATCTTTAGGGCAGGCTTTATTTAGATCTCAGAAGTCAACACATATCTAGATCTGTCCATTCTTATTTTTCACGGGGACGATATTCGCCAGCCATGTGGTGTACTGGTTTTCTTCAACAAATCCCACGTCAATAAGCTTGTTGACTTCAGCACAAATTTGAGTAATGAGTTTTGGCCTCATGCGCCGTGGTGGTTGCTTCACCGGCTCGGCCTCAAGGCTGATTGCCAGCTCATGTTGTGAGACAGTGGGGTTTAGACCTGGCATTTCTTTGTAAGTCCAGGCGAAGCAATCCCGGTACTCTTGCAGCAGCTGGGTGTACAGCTCCCGTTCTTCTGGGGATAGTTGGGCACTGAGGAAGGTAGGCCTAGGGTCCTCCTCATTTCCCAAGTTGACTTCTATCAGTTCATTGACTGTGGCTTGGCCTCCATCTTCTATCTCCGGAGGTGCCGGCTGGAGGTCAACGAAGTCTGGAATACCATCTTGAGGGTCGAGTTCTTCGACTTCCTCATCTGACATCATCAGAGCCGCTCGAGGATTCTCTATTTCCTACACCAGCGGCTGCGAGGATTGTTATGTTAGCAAATCCACTGCCGTTGCAGCTCCCAAGGGCGAGAGAGTAGCTTAAGTCTTTGTAGATGAGGTTGTAGCCATGACAGGCTGGTAGTTGTTTATTGCAGGGCTTGGACAGCATCCCGGTCTTGTAGCAGAAGTTGAGGAGGTCTCGCCTTCTGGGGCAGTTGTATCTTCCGTAGAAGTGGCTTTTCTTTCTTGGCAGCGTGTTCCTCTTGATCAGAGTCGACCGAGGCTTCCCCGATTGGCAGAAGGGGTGCTGAAGTTATCATCAGTAGGACTCTACTGGAGGGAGAAATTCCTGCTTCTTCAGTATCTTCGGCTTCACTGCTGCTAGCCGTATCGAATTTGGCTTGAAGGGCCGCCTCTTCAGGGTAGACCTGCTCCCAACATCGGCAGGGGACCGCGGTCTCTACTTCTTGATTTCCGGGTTGAGCTAGTTCAACATGCTCATCTTCCGCCGGGTATTCATCAAAAGTTGCCCCCAGCGGGCTATCTTCAGCAGGATAGAAGGCGGAGATGGTGTCCACCTCGTATCGTCTACTGTAATAATATTCTTCCAGGGTGAAGCCCAACCCCGGATGTTGAGAGACACGTCTCATTTCCTTATCCAGATTTGTGGGATACCACATTTTCTAGAAAGCTTCCTTGCGCTTTTGAGACTGATTGGGGGGGATGTGTTGCTTCTAAAACATCTTGGCCATCCGATCAGTTGTGAATGCCAGACCCTGGACGAGAACCGGCGAGTTGCTTATATCTTCGGGGAGGCTGCAGTCTGTGTCTTCCTGAGTAGGGTGCTCTTCAGCCGTATAGAACAAGCTGCTAGGTCCATCTTCCTGTGTCACCTCCCAAATTTTGAAAGGCTCGACAGTAGGGTTATCAAGGCCGGGAGTTGGCTTGGTGAGGCCATCCGGGATTTCAATATGATTGTGCCGCCGAGCGACCCGCACTTCATTAGCTTCAGGGTATAATGTTGGGGGTGCTGTTCTGCCCACGTCTCCAGATGCTGTGATATGGGAGACCACCTTGGGCTTGACATATCCGCGCGGCGGTGGTGAATACCAACTGTTGCCGGATGTGCTTCTCGATGCCCCCGCAGGGGTCTTAGCTTCCGAGGTCTTCTGAGAAGGCCCCGTATATAGGTTGGCATCCGCCAAATGACATTCGAACACCTCGAACGGGTGGGGGTCTGCTAATATCCTCTCCTCCTTCCCTTGGAGACTGCACTTGATGCATTGGTGGAGCGTGGAGGGCACCACCATATTTTCATGCAGCCATGGGCGGCCGAGCAGTGCCTTGTACGAGGTGCGGGAGTCAATGACATGGAACTGCACCGTCGTAGTGAAATCTGCTAAGGTGAGGGTGAACTCTGCCACCCCCATTGACACTTCGCATTTTTGATTGAAGCCGACAATACGCATATCTCCGACTTTCTTGAGATGCACGTTAAAGTGATGCCTCTCGTATATTCTATAAGGCAGGATGTTGACCGCTGCACCGGGATCAACCAGAATCTTGTTCAGCTCCCTTCCATTCAGGTGCCCCTTCATATACAGCGGCCTGTTGTGGCTGATGGTGGGCAGCAGCATATCGTCTGGAGTGAAGGTCATGCTAGCCTCCGGCATTGCTTCAGCCAGACATGTCTCAAAATGAGTAGGCGTCTGGAGAGCTGTAATAATCGCCTGTCGAGTCTCTTCACTCAAAGAAAGGATCTCCCAGATTGTAAATCAAGCAGAGAGCTTCTTGAGTTGCTTCATTATTCGGCTCCCAGCTCGGACATTGGAGAGCTTCATCTCTTCGACCCATCTGGGCTTGGGAAAGTCTTGGTTTGCGGACCCTGATGGACCTGCTTCATCTTCCTCGGATTTGGCACCCTTCTGGCTGGTACCGACTTTTGGGTGTTCTTTGTTAGCTGCTGCGGGGTGAGCTCCATCTGCACTTGAATCTTCGGCAGATTGTGCTAGCTGCGGGTGAATGTCCCCGAGTGTAGGGTTAGCCTCCTGACAAGGCTGCTTCCCCTTGGACATCTTCATGAATTCAAGAAATGAAGGGACCCCCTTGCCCCCACTCTTGTTATATAGGCCTGGCAGAGGAGGGATTTGGACTCCCTTGACCTCCGGCGGAGGTGTTTTGTAGGGTTTCTCCCCCCTGAGCATGATGTTGTGGTTGGGTGGCGGCTGGTGCCCCCATTTTCGGCCTGACCGAGTGGCATGTGCAGCAGTTGCGGCCTCGGCCTTGCCTCCCTCAGCATGGGGTGTGAAGAAAATTTCCTCTTCTTCCTCCTCTCCGGATAGGTTAAAAAGTGCTGATAGAGTATTACAGGAGACAACCTGCACTTCATCGGCCTCAGTAGCCCTCCCTTTCTTCTTCTTTTGTTTCTTCTTCTTTTTTGCTTCTGCGGGCAGGTGCCCCCAGAACAGACTGCCCTCTCTGTTGGGTGCCGCTTCAGCTTCCTCCTTTTGTTCGAGTGAGAGCTGCTCTAGTTCTTGCCACGGGACGTGGTCCCGCACCAGCAAGGGCTTCAATTCGGGCTACACGTATTCGTCCAGCCCCTCAATGAGGTTTTGCAGTCGAAGGACCCCAGGATTGGTCTCCTTAACCACTGGCAGCGGAGTTTGTCTCCTCCGATTATGTGTAAGTATCCTGACAGTTGTAGGTGGAGTGATCCATACGGGTGCTACCACCGGCAGAGCAGGCGGGGGTGTGACACCACGGATATGTGCCCCCTCTTTCGGGCGGGGTGCCCTCTTTTTCTTATGCTTCATAGGGACCTGCTGCCATCCCTGCTGTTCTTTCACGGGCTCCAAGAAATGAGCTTCATAGGTGCTCCGCGTGCTTGTTTCAGAGATATCCTCGGGCAGTGCCTGGTATAGGGAGATCATGTTGACTCCTGCCCTCCTCCGAGGGGCTTCATGTGGCTGAGGAGGGTCCACTTTGTACTCTCCCAGCTCGATCTCATTTTTCTTCACCATCCCTTCAATGATGTCTTTGAAAACATAGTAGTCTTCGATTGGATGCCCCAACATCTGGTGGTAGGGGCAGAATCTTGGGCTATCTGTTATCTTTAGGTCCTCCGGCCTCCTTGGCTCTGGCAGGGTGACCATGCTATATTCCGTTACCCAGTCGAACGGAACCCGGGTCTTGTCCTTTGGAAATGAATAGGCCTTCTTCATCTTGTCCCTCAGCGAAGGACCTTCTTTGCCGTCTGGGGCTTCTGCAGGCTGTGGGGTGACTCCCTTCTTGCTTTCACTTTTCTGTTGTTTGAACGCCTTTATGTCAAGAGCGTTCGCTTCTTTAGGCGACGGGCGTCGCTCCACCGCCTTGCCCTTCTGGGTCGCGTCGGCAGCAGATGTAGGGGCAGGTCTGGCCAGGAAAGCTTCCACCTCGGCCACGACATTGTTCAATCGATCAAACGATCGTATTTCCATTCCGATCATCTTTTCCAGAACCTCCCTTCTGAGATTCTGTTTGCATATTTGCACAGCGTCCTCCTGATGCGGGGGACGCTTGCACCTCATTATGAGGTTCCTCCACCTCTTGATATAATCGAGGGCTGTTTCATCGACCCTCTGCTTTATTGAGTAGAGTTCGGCCACTGTGACCTCCCTCTCTGTAACATGGAATCTTTCTCTGAACTTCTTCTGCATATCTGGCCAATCGCTGATCGACCCGGCCGAGAGGCTAGAATACCATTCAAATGTGAGCCCCGTCAGTGAGGACCCGAAAAACTTTAGCAGGTATGACTCGTCGGTGGCCAAGTGGCCCATGACAGTCATATAATAGGCTATGTGTTCTCTCGGGGACCCCTTCCCGTTGGATTTGTCAAACTTGGGTGGCTTGTTGATTCCCGGGGGAAGCCGTTTAGCAGCATGGTGTTGCGGGTATGGCACCCGGTAGGCATCAAACGCGACGTAGTCGCCTTCACCCCTTTCTACGAGCTTCAGCTCGATCATTCTTTCCACCATCATTCGGTTCACGACTACAGGGTCAACTGGCTCTGGGTAGAAATGCGCCGACAGCAGGTACGGGGTGACCAGGGTGGTCGCCTGTGGAAGGACGTGGCAGCGGGGTTGTCTGGTGCACTTGAGGGAGCACTGGTGGTAGCAGCGGCTGGAGCTGTGGTTGCCGCTGTTGCATTGTCGCCATGCTTGGTTCTGACGACTGAGGCAATGTGTAGAGCGGTGGAGGGCCGTCATGACGGACCGCTCCCCGGGATGATTCACCCTGGACTTCGGGTGGTTTGGAAGCTGAGGACTGTTCAGTTTTCTCCATCAGCTGCTTCTTTAGCAAGTCTATCTCTTGCCGATATTTCTGAAGTAGCATCAAGACTGATGGGTCCATAGTGGCTGTAGTGGGGATAACTTCTGCTGTCTCCCCGGACGTACCCTCGGGCAGGATGTCGAGGGGGATGTCGTCTTCTTCTTCCGCCGTGACTACATTGGCGGTTAAGATAGCAACTTCATCATCCCACTGGTGGCAGACCGGGGGTTGTTGTCCTCCAGCTGTCGCCAGGAGTTGCCTCGCGGCTTCTGTTCTCCGAGTACTAAGCCCTGGCCTTGCAGCTAACTGAGCCAATTCTCGGGGATCTTCGGGAAGCCCCCCATATCGGTTGGATATACCAGCCATGTTGCAGATGAAGACCTGCATCCTTCTCCTTTGTCGATAGACCCTCCTTTTAGCTTGATCTGGAAAGGTCAACCTCTCGAACACAGAAACTCTTTCTGTCTCTTCTTCCCGCCGGGGGGCGGTTTCATCGGCTCCGATCTCAAAGCCGTTGTCATAGCCATTGTCGTCAACTGATGACACCATCATCTTTTCTCCCACATCTTCTTCATCTGCCATTGATGGGTAGCAGTCTTCATCAGCGATGGCAGCTTGCATCAGTCGTTGTTGCCCAAGCGAGGGGTTGCCTAGCCCTCGAAAATAGTTCCTGACCAGACAGGTCATCTCTTCCCGACCCCGTTCTTGATGCAGCACGGGGGACAGTTGCCGACCTCTCACAGGAGGGGTATAAGCTAGCCGAGCTCTGTCGATAGGTTGTTGGAATCTTTGTCCCACAGCTGGGACGTTGGCTTGATGGGCGTAGGCCCAAAAACTTTCACGGCGTGGAGGATCCGCAACCACTTCTTCCACTTTCGGGGCCAGGCCCCTTCCTCTCTTTCCTTCCCCTCCGTCGTGAGCAAGATGGCGGGGGACGGGTGCAACTTGGTGAACAGGTTGGACTCTCTTGGGGACCCACACCTGCTTAAATTTCCTTGGCCCGGTGGCCAACTTCTCTCGACCGTAATGGCCGGCTTCTTCTCTTTCCGCCCTTCTTCCAGCGAGGGCTTGATATGAGTTGCGGACGGGGACGGAAGGGACAACCCGATCCGGAACTATCTGCGTATCGCGTCCGTTGAAGGAAGACGCGCATGCCGCAAACCATCATATATTTTCTGGATTGGGAGAGGGTTCCGATAACCACAGCAGTACTCCTCCGGATCTGCCTGCGCTGACGTCCTCCGGGGTTCCTATTGGCAGCATTGGGGCGGGCCCCATGGATAGCATGGTGCACCAAGCAACTGGCGATCGGGGTTGGACTCTTGAGCGAGTCATGGCAGCATCGGGCCTTCAGAGGCTCCATATTGGTGCGGACACCCGAGCAGTTGATCGGCACGATACGCCGAGCCACCAGTACCGCACGAGGAGCACGACTCGAGCCACCTCAGCATCCCTATGGCTCGGAGACAGTCTGGAGGTTCCCCACTGAGTCATAGCATTTATCATATTTTTGGGGATTTTTATTTGTGTGTAATGTATTTTACTTTCTTTCATCAGTGTGTAATTTAGATAGTTCGAGGGGCTTATTTGCAAAGTGGGACCCTCGGGCCCCACGGGACCCCCAGGGCCCCTCCCATTGATCCACCTCAACCCATGGGCCCCATGTGGGGTCAGTCAACATGTCAAATGGAGGCATCTAGAAGTTTGAATGGTAAAAGGCACATGGGAGACAAGTGGACTTCAAAGTCCAAGGTGGCTACCAAACTTGTCCCCCCTTGCCACCAAAGTCAATTTGGCGCCCCCTTCCTTGTATTTTTTTATTTTAATTTGTGTGGATGGTCACATGCTATCCCAGCCCTCCATCTCACACCCCTAGATCCAACGGTTGAGGGTTGATTAGACATATGACCTATATATGCTTGTATTTTCCCATTTTCTTAAATTAATGCATTTGAATTGGAGAAATCCCTTGAGCAAGGCTTAGGCCGCCCCTCCCTCTCCCCTTGAAGATGTGAAGGCTTCCTTCTGGTGGTGAGACTCCACCCAATCAGTTCCGGTCGCCGCCGCCACCGCCACGAGCCGCCACCGCACCGCCATCGTCTTCATCGGAGTTCTGCCCGCGCAGTACCACAGCAACTTCCACGAAATTCCCAACTCAGCCAAGAGCTCTGATCGACCTGGGGATTTTACTGGAGGTTCCATAGGTGTCAAGGATGTCCCAAAAAAATTTGTTTGTCATTCAGATCCCGTTTCATAATTTTTGATTTTCGTTCCCTCTTTCATTCCAGTTCTGCCAGCAGTCTGTCCAGATGCATCTCCACCCTGAGTTTTAGGTCTTAGGTCCACGTTTTAATTTTCTTTAGTCCCACCAATTTTACTGGAGTTTCCTTCCATCCACCCCTTCATCCAAAATTTTTCTAAATTTCTAGTTTGTCCATTTCATATTTTCCATAAATCATTCTCAGATCCACCTAAAGTTCTGTCCACCCATTCCCAGATCCGACCACTAGTCACTCCACAAATCATATCAAATCTCCACCACCTCCAAATCTAATTCCAAATATTGTCCCAGCTTCGTGGTTTGATTATCTACAACTTTGAAGAAGAGCTAGAAGTCTGAATCCCACCGTAGGTAGGCGGTCAACGGCCGTTTACAGGGAACTGATGTGCTGAACTGAGAGTTCTGGAACTGTGTAGCAGAGAATTGAAAATTAGTTAAGGTCCAGGTCCGCTCGGGTTCAGAGGAATTCACTGGCCTTAGGTTGGAGGATTTTGAGTCCTCTTTCCAACGGCGCTAGTTTCATCCCATTCCGGCGACGGGGCTGATCACAGCGGCCATTTTCGTCGGAGCGCGCACCTGAAAACAGCAAGCAGAAATCCGTGGGCAGCATTCCAAAAGCTTGGAGATCGGAGCAGTTCGGCCACCGGTCGGTGTTCCCGGCCGACCGCCTTCAGTGGAGGCGTGCCACCAGGGGTCCCCATCATAGTGGGACCCACTCCTGCAGATCCGGAGGCCAGCGCCACCCGTGGGCCCCACGGGCCCGCAGAACCCGCCGTTCGGAAAGCACTAAAACGCGGAGTTCGGCACCGCCGGGCGACATCAAGATGCTGCCCGTCAACCCAATTAGCGTGATTCCCGGGCCCTGCATGTGACCTTTTACCTCCCTGCGTGGAGTGGGTCAAATTGTTGTATTTCTGTAAAATTGTGTTAACCGGGAGTGCGTGATTGGCCGGGGTTATCTTCGCCACGCCGGGTGCGTGGAGGTAATGATCCGAACTTCTTGGCGTTACATTGCTTAGCTAGTATACGGTCTTAGGCTGCTGTCGAGAGTGTAGGTACTAGCCCGTGTGTCCATGTCACCACTATGAGAGTGAGAGTGACCCGTCCCGTGACTCGATCCGAGTCAGGAAGTTGAGTCGGACTACCCTTGACCTCCGCCGGTTTCTTAACCGCGCACGGTCCGCGCTTTCCCTCGCTTGGGACGACGAGTGAGCTTCTACTTCTGTTAGCGACGTTTTGCCACTAGGAGCTCGTAGTGTCGGGCTTAGTGTCTCCCTGGTGTGTATTGCAGGTCGCGTCTTCATCTAGAGTCCGAGGGTGGCACCTAATAGTGTCGTCTCCCGTGTCCATCCCGCATCAGTTTGATATCAGAGCAAGTCGAGTCTAGGGTAGTCGTTGCATAAGTCTTGCATAGTCTAAGGTTACCCCACACACACCTTCACTCGGTATATCCAAAGGTATTGTCCGACCGTTAGGTTTCGCCTACCGGGAAGACCGCACACTTGCGTGAGTGACCTTCGGGTCGATTACCTCCGCCGCGTACCGAGTCTTGGCCGTGTCTAGGGTGTAGTCGAGTCTCATTCTTTTCAAAACAAAAAAAAAGTGTTTTAAATTGCATTCTTTCAAAATACCAAAAAAAAAAGAGTGTTTTCAAATTGCAATTAGGTCTAAGTGTATCATTTAGTGTGTTTGCATTAGTCGGTTGTTGTCACCTAGTTCATACGTCTTTGCATGCCCACCCGTCGAGGCACCCAATACTCGCCACCACCACCTATGGCGGACTCCCGAGCCCGTAGTTCCGATGAGTCTTCCACGGCCGAGATGTTCTGGGCCATCATGGATCGTTTAGACACGCGTATGGATGGTCTTAGTATGCGTATGGATGGCATAGGGACGCGTCTAGAAGGGCGGATGAAGGTCCTCGAGGATCGGGCCGGGGTTTCGGAGCAGTCCATTCAAGGCCTTGTTGGGAGGATTGCCGTCCTAGAGAGGGGCCCAGTAGCGGCGCAACCCGCGCCGACAAACGGCCAACAAGAGCCGGTGCAGCAACCCGCTGTGCCAAGGGCTCAGGTGGAGGATGTCGGGAGGCAACAGGCGCCTATAGTGGATGATTATGCCTCCGACAATGATCACGGGGGTAACGGTCATCGTCATCAACGACGGAATCGTGATGACGAGGATGAAGACCGCATTCTTAGGGGTGTGCGTGCGGACCCTCCCACTTTTAGCGGGTCCTTGGACCCTAGGGTGTATTTAGATTGGGAGGCCGGCATGGACCGGTACTTCGAGTGGTTTGAGATGACGGACCACCGAAGAGTCCGATACGCAAAGATGAAGCTACAAGGGCAGGCCCAAACTTGTTGGATCAATGTGGAGAGCCTGCTCAACCAGCGACGTCAACCCCAGATCGGTACTTGGGATGATATGAAAACCAAGTTGAGGGAGAAGTACCTTCCCGCCTCATATCGCCAACGTCTCATAGACAAGTGGCAAAGCATCTTCCAAGGGAACCGATCCGTGACCGAGTACACCGCCGAGTTCGATGAGTATTATTTGCGGTGCGGGGTCACGGAAGAGAGCACCATGACGATATCCCACTTTCGGAGAGGTTTGCGGCCCAATTATCAATATGAACTCTTTCGCCGCAATGCCACCACTTTGGAGCAGGCATATCAGATTGCTCTCGAATTGAAGCAGTTCGAGGCTGAGTTTGAGTCACCCCATCGGTTGGGCTCCTTTCCCCTTCGTAGTGTCGAGTCCCGTGGCTCATCTGGCACGTATCCGAGGGCCCCCATGGCACGACCTCAGGAGCCCGCTTGCCCCGAGCCCTTTGCTCCTAGGCCTCATCCTCCACCCCCGAGGGACCTTCCTCGTCCCCAGCATCTTACGGCCCCACCCATAGCCCGTCCACCGGCACCCGCACCTCCTACACGTCCTTTGTTGCCTACGCCTCCTATCCGTCGGGAGGATAAAGGTAAAGGACCTATGATTGGGGAGCCTAGTGGATCACGGCAGCAGTGTTATCGCTGCAATGGGTTTGGCCATTTCGCCAACCAGTGTCCCACCCGCCCATCTCTTCACATTGGGGACACACAGGCCGAGGATACCATCCCTACGGGCCTCGAGTTAGTCAGCTATGAGGCAGATGAAGAGCTAGCTGACGAGTACTATGAGATGGGAGGTGAGGCCCAGGATGTCCAGCAGTCGGACGATACCCGTGTGGGGGTCGTCAGATGTATCCTCACCCAGCCACAGGTCAGTGATGACTAGCGTCGGACCACTATCCTTCAGGTATTCTGTAGGCTGGGAAAGCAAGTTTGCAAGGTGGTCATCGATAGCGGGAGTTGTATCAATGCAATCTCCACGAACGCTGTCGGTCGTCTTGGTCTCACACCCATAGACCATCCTTGTCCTTATCAGGTATCATGGGTGGATACCACTTCCATTTCGGTCAGGCTGCGGTGCTTGGTCCCGCTGCAGCTCCACTCCTACCGTGACGAGATCTGGTGTGATGTTCTTCCCATGGAAGTGGGAAGTATCATTCTTGGTAGGCCGTGGTTATTCGACCGAGATGCCACACTCCATGGTCGGTCGAACACCTGTACCTTCGACCACGATGGCCAGCGGGTCACCCTCCAACCCGTTCGGCCCAGGAGCCCATCTGTTAGGGGTCCTACTGGCCCTAATACTCCGAAGTCTTCCCTTCCCAGGCCTAGTACCCCATCCCCAGCTCGGGCTATGACCGTTACCTCTGGCCCAGAAGAGCCCTCGACGAGGAGATTGATGATGATTAGCTCCCGGGAAATGGAGCAGGAGCTTAGTCAGGGCTGTCCGGTGTTTGCCATTACGGTCCGAGAGGTGGAGCGGGACTCCGAGGGTGAGCTCCCACCCGAGGTTGTTCCTATTCTACAGGAGTTTGCTGATATTTTTCCCGATGAGCTTCCCGAGGGACTCCCACCCATGTGGGATATTCAGCATGCTATCGACCTTGTTCCGGGCTCTTCTTTGCCCAACCTTCCTCATTATCGAATGAGCCCCACGGAGCATGCCGAGCTAAAACGGCAGGTCGATGAGCTTGTGCAGAGAGGATCTGTCCGGGACAGCATGAGTCCATGTGCTGTACCCTTATTACTCGCCCCGAAGAAGGATGGCACGTGGAGAATGTGCATTGATAGTCATGCCATCAATAAGATCACCGTGAAGTACAGGTTCCCTATTCTCCGCCTGGATGACATGTTAGATATGATGGCAGGTGCCACTATCTTTTCGAAGATTGATCTTAAGAGTGGCTACCATCAGGTGAGGATTAGGCCAGGTGATGAGTGGAAGACCGCATTTAAGACCAAGGACGGTCTATATGAGTGGTTGGTCATGCCTTTTGGGTTGACCAATGCCCCTAGCACTTTCATGCGGCTCATGACTCAGGTCCTTCGACCTTTCATTGGAGTCTTTGTAGTGGTGTATTTTGATGATATCCTTATCTATAGCCGCACCACAGGGGACCACTTAGACCACCTTCGGTAGGTCTGTCTACTTCTTCGGCGAGAGCAGTTATTTGCGAACCCACAGAAGTGTACTTTCATGACATCTCAGCTTACCTTCTTGGGTTTCATTGTGTCTAGTACTGGGGTCTCCGCCGATCCGGAGAAGGTCCGGGCCATTGTTGAGTGGCCGGAACCCCGTACGGTTCATGATGTCCGCAGCTTTCATGGCCTTGCGACGTTCTATCGTCGCTTCATCCGTGGATTTAGCTCCGTCACTGCCCCGATCACGGATTGCATCTAGAAGGGCACATTTGTATGGACGAAGGCCGCATCTGCTTCCTTCAGGGACATCAAGGAGCGTATGACCCAGACACCTATCCTTCGACTGCCTGATTTCTCGAAGGTGTTTGAGGTCTGTTGTGATGCGTCGGGTGTTGGGATTGGAGGAGTTTTGAGTCAGGAGTCCCACCCGATCGCATATTTCAGCGAGAAGCTGAATGACACGAAGCTGCGATATTCCACACATGATAAAGAATTCTACGCAGTTGTTCAGGCTCTTAGGCATTGGAGGCACTATCTTTTACATCAGGAGTTTGTCCTATACTCCGACCACGAAGCATTGAGGTACCTCCATTCGCAAAAGAAGCTTAACTCGCGTCATAGTCGTTGGGTCGAGTATCTCCAGCAGTTCACCTTTGTGCTGAAACATAAGGCTGGAGTGGAGAACAAGGTGGCTGATGCCTTGAGTCGGCGAGCATGCTTGCTTACCACCATGAGTGCCGAGGTCATAGGGTTAGAGAAGATGAAGGAGGCCTATGTTGATTGTCCTGACTTTGGTCAGATTTTTACCACCCTCCAGGCCGGACCCTCGAGAGACCTTGATGAGTATATGCTTCAGGAGGGTTACCTCTTTCGAGGTAGCAGGCTATGTGTTCCCCGAACTTCGGTTCAAGATTTCTTAGTGTGGGAACTACATGCGGGAGGTCTAGCCGGCCACTTTGGTCGGAACAAGACTATTGAGGCAGTGGAGCATCGATTTTATTGGCCGAGCTTGAAGCGCGATGTTGCTAACATCGTGGCTCAGTGCCGTACATGTGCTACGGCCAAGATGAAGAAGCAAAGCTCAGGCCTTTATACGCCTCTACCCGTGCCTGATGCCCCGTGGCAGGATGTTAGTATGGACTTTGTTTTGGGATTGCCACGTACCTCCAGGAAGCATGATTCGGTCTATGTGGTGGTTGACCGTTTCTCGAAGATGGCCCTATTTATTCCTTGCTCGAAGACTTCGGATGCTTCGAGGGTAGCTCGCCTTTTTCTTACGCATGTGGTGTGCAAGTTCTGGTTGCCTCGCACTATAGTGTCTGACCATGATGTTAGATTCACTTCCTACTTTTTGAAGACACTATGGCATATGATGGGTACTCACCTCAAGTTTTCCACTGCATATCACCCCCAGACTGATGGTCAGACCTTGGTAGTCAATAGGAGTCTGGGAGATCTTTTGAGGTGTCTAGTTAAGGACCGCATTGGGGATTGGGATCTCATTTTACCCATGGCTGAGTTTGCATACAATGATTCGGTGAATAGGTCTATCGGCATGAGTCCATTTGAGATTGTCACAGGTCGTAGGCCTAGGAAGCCCGTTGACCTTGTCCCCATGCCTATCCATGCTAGAGTGTCGGAGTCGGCCGAGTCGTTTGCTAGGCATGTTAGGAGTTTGCATGACGACATCCGTCGTCACATTGAGGCCAGCAATGCACGGTACAAGGAGTTAGCCAATGCCCACCGACACCACCGAGAGTTCCATGAGGGCGAGTACGTCATGATCAGGGTAAGACCTGAACGGTTTCCCTCTGGAACTGTTAAGAAGTTGCAAGCTCGCGGAGCCGGTCCCTTTAGAGTGTTGAAACGCGTTGGATCCAATGCGTACGTTGTGGACTTGCCCGAGGAATATGGTATAAGCTCTACCTTCAATGTATCGGATCTTGTTGCATATAGGGACCCAGCGGTGATCCCTAGTGAGCCTTTTGAGCCATCTCCTCCCCTTGAGAGTGATCCCACACCTGAGTGTCCACTTCCACCTCCAGCCCCTTTTTCACGGCAGCGTGAGCATATCGATCGTATACTGGACGAGCAAGTGACAGTTACCAGGAGTGGATCTTACCCGCGCTACCTAGTGCGATGGAGAGGACGGCCCGCTACTGAGGACACATGGATCACACATGGCGAGTTACAGCGGATTGATCCGGACCTTTTGGAGCGATACAGGAGCGATGCAGACCCTTACTCGACAGGGTCGAGTTTCTCCCACCCGGGGAGAATTGGTGCGGACACCCGAGCAGTTGATCGGCACGATACGCCGAGCCACCAGTACCGCACGAGGAGCACGACTCGAGCCACCTCAGCATCCCTATGGCTCGGAGACAGTCTGGAGGTTCCCCACTGAGTCATAGCATTTATCATATTTTTGGGGATTTTTATTTGTGTGTATTGTATTTTACTTTCTTTCATCAGTGTGTAATTTAGATAGTTCGAGGGGCTTATTTGCAAAGTGGGACCCTCGGGCCCCACGGGACCCCCAGGGCCCCTCCCATTGATCCACCTCAGCCCATGGGCCCCATGTGGGGTCAGTCAACATGTCAAATGGAGGCATCTAGAAGTTTGAATGGTAAAAGGCACATGGGAGACAAGTGGACTTCAAAGTCCAAGGTGGCTACCAAACTTGTCCCCCCTTGCCACCAAAGTCAATAGGGAGCCCCTTTCCTTGTATTTTTTTATTTTAATTTGTGTGGATGGTCACATGCTATCCCAGCCCTCCATCTCACACCCCTAGATCCAACGGTTGAGGGTTGATTAGACATATGACCTATATATGCTTGTATTTTCCCATTTTCTTAAATTAATGCATTTGAATTGGAAGAAAATCCCTTGAGCAAGGCTTAGGCCGCCCCTCCCTCTCCCCTTGAAGCTGTGAAGGCTTCCTTCTGGTGGTGAGACTTCACCCTATCAGTTCCGGTCGCCGCCGCCGCCGCCACGAGCCGCCACCGCACCGCCATCGTCTTCATCGGAGTTCTGCCCGCGCAGTACCACAGCAACTTCCATGAACTTCCCAACTCAGCCAAGAGCTCTGATTGACCTGGGGATTTTACTGGAGGTTCCATAGGTGTCAAAGATGTCCCAAAAAAATTGGTTTGTCATTCAGATCCCGTTTCATAATTTTTGATTTTCGTTCCCTCTTTCATTCCAGTTCTGCCAGCAGTCTGTCCAGATGCATCTCCACCCTGAGTTTTAGGTATTAGGTCCACGTTTTGATTTTCTTTAGTCCCACCAATTTTACTGGAGTTTCCTTCCATCCACCCCTTTATCCACAATTTTTTTAAATTTCTATTTCGTCCATTTCATATTTTCCATAAATCGTTCTCAGATCCACCTGAAGTTCTATCCACCCGTTCCCAGATCCGACCACTAGTCACTCCAAAAATCATATCAAATCTCCACCACCTCCAAATCCAATTCCCAAAATTTTTCTAACTTCGTGGTTTGATTATCTACAACTTTGAAGAAGAGCTCGAAGTCTGAATCCCACTGTAAGTAGGCGGTCAATGGCCGTTTATAGGGAACTAATGTGCTGAACTGAGAGTTCTGGAACTGTGTAGCAGAGAATTGAAAATTAGTTAAGGTCCAGGTCCGTGCAGGTTCAGAGGAATCCACTGGCTCTAGGTTGGAGGATTTTGAGTCCTCTTTCCAACGGCACTAGTTTCATCCCATTCCGGCGACGGGGCTGAGCACAGCGGCCATTTTCGTCAGAGCGCGCACCTGAAAACAGCAAGCAGAAATCCGTGGGCAGCATTCCAAAAGCTTGGAGATCGGAGCAGTTCGGCTACCGGTCGGTGTTCCCGGCCGACCGCCTTCCGTGGAGGCGTGCCACCAGGGGTCCCCATCACAGTGGGACCCACTCCTGCAGATCCGGAGGCCAACGCCACCCGTGGGCCCCACGGGCCCGCAGAACCCGCCGTTCGGAAAGCACTAAAACGCGGAGTTCGGCACCGCCGGGCGACATCAAGATGCTGCCCGTCAACCCAATTAGCGTGATTCCCGGGCCCTGCATGTGACCTTTTACCTCCCTGCGTGGAGTGGGTCAAATTGTTGTATTTCTGTAAAATTGTGTTAACCGGGAGTCCGTGATTGGCCGGGGTTGTCTTCGCCACGCCGGGTGCGTGGAGGTAATGATCCGAACTTCTTGGCGTTACATTGCTTAGCTAGTATACGGTCTTAGGCCGCTGCCGAGAGTGTAGGTACTAGTCCGTGTGTCCATGTCACCGCTGTGAGAGTGAGAGTGACCCGTCCCGCGACTCGATCCGAGTCCGGAAGTTGAGTCGGACTACCCTTGACCTCCGCCGGTTTCTTAACCGCGCACGGTCCGCGCTTTCCCTCGCTTGGGACGACGAGTGAGCTTATACTTCTGTTAGCGACGTTTTGCCACTAGGAGCTCGTAGTGTCGGGCTTAGTGTCTCCCTGGTGTGTATTGCTGGTCGCGTCTTCGTCTAGAGTCCGAGGGTGGCACCTAATAGTGTCGTCTCCCGTGTCCGTCCCGCATCACATATTCTTCGTAGCTCCCTCGACAGGCTCCGAGGGTTCCACTTCTAGCATATCCACAAAGGCTAACCCCAAGAAGTTGGGGAAGCCAACAGCGGCAGGGAAGCTGCCGAACTCCATAGGCACCGCTAGGTACCCTTGCGCATGATCGGCAATAATCGAAGGATCGAAGCCGACGCCAGTCAATCAAGTTGTCATCATCGTTCGCCTACAAAGACAGACAAACTAACGATCAACAACCTTTGGAAGGGCCTCGAAGCCCAAGTATCTCGGCAAAGAGATGAAAGGTGACACTGGTCCCACCGGGCGTGCCAGAATGTTTGCGATCTTTTATTTTACCAGGGGTATTTTGTTAAGTAGGTCCCTGACTGTTTGGGACGGGATTCCTATTCTGTTTGTTGGTTTATTTCACGTGTCGATCAATCAATTAACTGACTGGCAATTAACTGACTGATTGACTGTGCGGGCGTGCCAGACACGTATGTGACAAGTTTATTGTGCGCTCGTTCTGACCCGTGTCGGGTGAGAGTGAGGTTCGGTCAGGACCAGCAGTCCGTCATACCATAAAGGTCATGACATTAATTATATCCCCCACGAGGAGGGAAAATCTTTGATTAATTGCCGAGGTAGTGGGCTGTCGAGGCCGGAGTAAGAGATGCAGAGCATGCGAGTGGTCATGCAAGATGCTACGATCGACTACACACAATTTATTAAGGCGGACCCTCGGTACATAGCGGAGGACTTAGGCCCGAAGACCACCATCACGTGTGACAAAACTTCCGATCGGGCGTAACCCGACTTTCCGTTAATGCCATTTGATATACCAAGGGTGCGCACACTCAGGCATGCATTGACGTGACATGAATATTTAGACTAAAGGCATGACGGCAACAATACGAAGCAGATCAATTCAAGCTTAGACAAGCTAATTTATTCAATTTATTGATCAAAAGGTTTACTTCATTCTATTATTAACATTGGGAATCACCCCAGAGACGGGGAGGGGACCGGAACGGCACAACAGCACGATTCAGAATGAAATCGGCGTGGTACGCGCAGAGAAAAGGCTTAAAATACTTGAACCGTCGCCAGAAAACGTAGGTAAAAAGGGCTTAAAACGGCGTGGGAACCGTAGGTGTAGAAGAGGGGTTAAAATGGCGTGACCCCTTTTGGGGCGCGTAGGGATGGGGCGTGCCGTTTTAAGGCGCGCCGGACGCAAACGGCGCCGGTTTAGCCCAATTTCATGGAAACCGAGGTTTTATTTGTTATTTCTTGGGTTTGTTAAAACACTTTGGGAAACTTTGAAAGTTTATTTAAGTCATTTATTCAAAGGATCACCCCGGGACATCCAGAAGCCGAGTCACAAGCACGCGCGAGGTTCACACTCGAGCGCGGCGATTGTTTCAAGTCAGACTCGTTCGAGCTGAAATTTCAGCAGCATCTCCCCGTCCCGGAGGATTGTCGGGGAGAAGCGGGGAATACTCACGTAGCGGAGCAACCCCTGAGGGCCGGGTGGCGCAACGGTGGCCGGCAAAACCCGAACGGAAAGGAAAACCTCGAGGTCCAGCCTGCTAGGGGCACCAAGTCCGTGGGTGAGAGTGGGCGGATGAGACAACTCATTAGGGGAGCGAAGACCCCGAGGACTGGCCTACGAGGGGCACGCGACTCGAGTCAACTCAACGCTCAAGTCGGGACGACCGGTTAGAGAAGGAAACCCCGAGGGCCAGCCTACGAGGGGCACGCATCTCACGGCCACCACAATGTCCATCAAGGACTGTGGGTTTGGGCATATTGGGATTAACCCATTTAATGTCCACTCATTGATCCACAAGAGAGCTCGTCGCTGAGAGACGGTCCTCTGTAGTCAGAGCGAAAGAGCAGTGAATCTGGGGAATGTTCCCCTCTCCCCGGTCACCCAATCTCCTCGAAGAGGTGACAATACAGAATAGTCACGAAATCCATTCGGTCCGTGGGCTAATTATAGTAGCTATAGATGCGCATATATGCGTGTATATGTTAACGGGTTGACAGAACGGCTATCATATCGATATTTAGAAGACAATGAGATGGGATATAAGGACAAACTCAACTCCTCTCGTTCACAGTTAAGAACAGAGGAAAATAAGAGAATGGACCCAGGATTAGCCAGAAGAATACATTTGCTCGTATGTATCTGGCGATGAAACCTTCGATGCTCGAGAGGGAGAAAAACCCCGGGGAGAGGGGGATTAATGTAGCCCCTAACGTAGTAGGGCGTATAAGCGCCGAGGGAGACGGAACGGAAAAAGCCATCCACGTAGAGAAATACATGAATGTGTTCGAACACTTTACATTAACCCCGGTCGACGCAGTGGATGGGGGCACGCATATGTCGACGTCCCTATCACGGCGCCGTCCTTGTTGAACGGCGTCGTCCCACTAGCCGAAAGAGAGGCTTGCAGAGACGGGGGGATGGGATGCAGAAGAAGAAGAAGGCAACAATCACTCATTCATCATTGACATATATATACGCATATATATATATTCATTCCACGGGGGAAAGCATACAGGGTTTATTCTGGCATCGGCGTTGTCGCGCGATTGCCATTGAAACAAACGAAGACAGATGTAGAGATAATAAACGGAAAAAATGAGAGAGGGGGGAAGGTTTGGCTCATATCATCGCCCCTCCCCCCTTCTCATTTACATGGCGACAGCAGAAGGAAACAGACGGCAGAAGAGGGGGATCGACCAGGAGAATCACACCGGGAGAATCACACCGACCCACCTAAAACAAGAGAAATGAGCAGACGACTCTTCTTTCTTCTCCGGCACCGGGGGTAGGGCGGAGCAGAGGACGGCGGTGGCGGCCAAAGGAAAAAAAACCCCAGAGCTCCTCTCGCCAGAACCCTTTTTTTCGAGGCCTCTCTGATTGGTGTTCTCCGACTCTTCTATCCTTTTTCTTCTTCTTCCTTTGATTCCTCTCTTCTTCCTTTTTTGAAGCCATGGCATATATGTAGCCATAGTTAATCCGGCGCCATGGAAAGGGGCGCGCCGGATTCAATGGCGCCGGGGGATATGTCCCCAGTTGATATTGGCGCGCCGGATTAAGGGGCGGCGACGTCCTTTTGTGCGCCAATTTAGCTCGTTCACTCGATGCGGGCTAGCTGATGGGTCCGGGGATGGTTCCGGAGGCTCCCGTTGACTTTTACTCTCGCCCTGGTCCTTGGAAAAACCTGGCGGGTGTTGACGAAGCTCTTCGCGCGGTGAATGACCTTGCTCGGAACTTCGTGTGTGTTCGGCTTCGAGCATACGGGTCTTCCACCGGTACGGCCTTCGATACTATGATTCGTCCTTCCAGCTCAGACGGACTTGTGCTCGAAGCTTCCTTGTGGGATGGTACAACATCCGGGATAGTTCCACCTTGGCTGGCGACCAATCGGCCACTAACGGGCCCACTATGGCGAGAAGCCGAACCCGTGTCGGGTGATCGGGACCTTCTGCTGACAGAAACTTCGGCTCCTTGTTGTGAATGGCCGAGGACGTTCTTCCTCAGGAGAGTCTTCATTCAGGTGGCGAGCCACCAGGTAGACCATCGTCCTTGGTCGGGCAACGGGTGTAGGGTTGCAGCATGACGAGGTCGATGCCAGATCATTGGGCAGGCTTGGTCGCACTGCCGGTTAGTTGTGGATTTATCTCGACTTTCCTAAGGCGAAGTCCCCGGTGTTCACTTTCAGGTGACTCGAGGCTCTGGCAACTTGAGAAGCCTTCCGTCAGTTGATCTTCATCGGCTTCTGTGCTTCAGTGGGCCTTATCATTCGTCTTTGCGGCTTGGTCGCCGAAGGATCATATTTTGAGTGCCAACACGACCCCCTGTAGCTTTTTTCGACGCGCCCTTGCTGGTTTTCACGTCGAGGGGTTTCCCAATTTTGCATGAGGTGCCCTTTCAGGTTTTCACCTCATCCCTTTTTGCCCCCAGCCACCCTATTACGGTGGGGATGACTGGGTCTGCCGGGGCATCTCTATTTTTAACCCCATGTATATATATATATATATATATATATATATATATATATATATATATATATATATATATTTGACTTACCTGTGAGCCTGGCGGCTAGGCTGGTGCTGGTGCAGAAGTGCCCGTGCCCCCCTAGTGACGGGAATGAGGGCAGGAGATCAGTCCCCGCGAATGCCTGGCGGCAGTTCCGAGGAACTGAGCTGGCTGGTTGACTGGGAATCGTAGACTGGGAGGACTGGCCGGTTGAATCCTTCACGGGGAAGGATCGGACTTATTGATAGTAGCTGGGATGTGTGCCTTAGTCTGGCTGGCACGCAAACTCATGCTCTGGTGCATAATACAGCTTCATGTGTTTGCCGTTGAGAGGCGGGAACGGTCTGTGACCTTCGTGATCAACAACCGTGTATGCCCCACCCTCATAGACGTTCTGGATGATGTATGGACCGCGCCAATTTGGCTGTAGTTTTTCATTAGAGCACCCTGCCATGACCTCTTTTTCCTTGATCATGACAAGGTTGCCTTGCTTGAAAGCTCGTTGTTTGACGAGCTTATCGTAGGCCCGAGCCATATGAGCCTGGTATATTTGCAAGTGTTTGTAGGCTTCGAGCCGCTTGCCTTCTAGATCGGCGAGGTCTTCTAGTCTTCGCTGGCACTCGTCTTCATCAGGGCCGGCAAGGCCGGTGTGGATGGCCACATGGTAAGAGGCTAACTCGACATCGATAGGGACAACTGCTTCTGCCCCGTAAGTGAGGGAGAACGACGAGCATCCCATGGGGGTTTTGTAGACCGTCTGATAGGCCCATAATGCTTCGAAGACCTTTTCACCCCAGTCGCATTTCCGGTGGCTAACCATCTTAGCCAGGAGCTTACAGAGGGTTTTGTTGAAGGCTTCCGCCAAATCGTTAGCCTGGGGGTTGTAGACTGAAGAGGTTCTCCAGTCGATGTGGAATTTGGCAGCTAACTGGTATATGGCCATATTCTTGAAAGGTGTCCCATTGTCGGACACTATGCGACTGGGAGTACCGAATCGGTATATAATGTTTTACCGGATGAATCTAGCAACGATTTCGTCGGTGACCTCTCGCAAGGGTAGAGCCTCCGCCCAACGAGAGAAATAGTCGGTGGCGGCCAAGATGTATTTATGGCCCTTGGAAGATGGCGGGAAAGGCCCCGCAAGGTCCATTCCCCATTCAGTGAATGGCCAAGTGGGGGCTGTAGGACGTAGTGGGTTGGGAGGTCTTCTGGGTACTGGGCCAAAGACTTGGCATTGATGGCACGTACGGGCATACTGATAGGGTGCAAGGCCCGGATACAGAGGGGGGTGAATGTATCCCTCTTCAAAATTGCCCAAATTAAATCCTGTAGCTAGACACAGTCGCGGAATAAAAACAAATCAAATGAACGTTGAACAAACACTTAGAGCGCGCCTAAGCAATCATCTAGAGGAAGCAAACAAAATCAATCAACCCACTGCACAATGATTTTTTCGGTGGTTCGGTCCTCCAGACCTACATCCACCCCTCACTCCAAACCGGAGTGAGGCTTCCACTAGCAACAGCTAGAACGCAGACTCAGTCTGCAACAGGTGCTGCCTAACAACTTGACCAGGGGAACAACCTCCCCTCTTCCTCCAGACCGGAGGGAAAACATAAGTGACTCCCAGCCACTTGCAACCAGAGACAAAGTCTCTCTTCCTCTAAACCAGGAGGGAACCCACAAGTGACTCCCAGCCACTTGCAACCAGAGACGAAGTCTCTCTTCCTCCAAACCAGGAGGGAACCCACAAGTGACTCCCAGCCACTTGCAACCGGAGACACAATGTCTCCCTTCTCCTGAGTCCACAGGAGGAACCCGACCTCAAGCCAGAGAGTCGGAAGAACAATGATGAACAGATAAAAAAAAAGGAAAAACAAGAAATGATAAAAACACAGCAAGCAGAAAGCTGGAAAATGAAATCATAATTTGGCTCTCGCAGGAGCTGACTGGCCTGGATTTGATCCACAGTCCAGTAGGATCTAATCTTCTGATGAAGCTTCTTATCTCTCGATCTCTCTTCTTCTTACTCCTCTTTTTCTTCTCTACTTCTTTCTCTCACTGTCTACTCTTCTTCTCTCGATCCTCACGAGCTCTCTCTCTTTCTCTTTTTCTTCTGCTGCTCTCACACTCTGCCACTTTTCTTCTCTGCTCTTCTCTTCTCTTTCTTTTTCTTCTGCTACTTCTCTTCCTCTCTGCTGCTCTCTTCTTCTGCTTCTCTCTCGATCACCATCATCCTCCTCCAGATGGAGAAGTCTTCTATTATATAGCAGCATCAGGTGATAGGCGTGAGTCTTCCACATCTCCCGCCCAGAAGGTTCTACACGTGGAAGCATCTCAGCAGGTTTCAATCCACGTGTCATCATCCTGTCAGCCCTTCCAGCCTCGGATCACGTGCCAATCTTAATTCCCTCGTCCAGCAGTCCTGTCAGATAATCAGTCGAAGACAATATCAGCTAAAGTCAGTAAGACCCTGTACATGCTTCATTCATGCAAGCAAGGCAGTGCATGGCTGTACAGAGTTGGTCGAGTGAAGCAATGGACGAGTGTACAGACTTGTTGAGACAATGCATGAACAAACGATGCAATGTACAGACTTGATGGCGTGAAGTTCTGAATTCATATGAGAAAGTATATACATTGGCGATGAGTGCTCAGACATGCCACCAAGTGAGTGTACACACTTTGTATACAATGTGCAGAGCCATGTACAGACTTTGTTATGCAAGGCTATGGCATGCTGTCAAGTAATGTACAGACTTTGCTACCTAGCATTAATGCATGAATGCATCATGTATAGACTTGATGAACTGGCGCAGGGACATAACAGCAAAGGATGTATAGACTTGTGTGTGTGTGCGACCAGACAATGAATGCATGATAGCGAGTGTATAGACTTTCCATCTATCAAAGTATGCACAACGAAAATGGATGCTCAGGCATGCAGTCAAAGGATGTACAAACTTAGCAGCGAGATACACACAATGTATAGACTTGTTCAAACATCAACAGATGGACGTATAGACTTAGAGTATGCATTCTAGGCAAACGTTGTACAGACTTTGATGGAGAGATACACACAAGCACATAGGAAGTATGCACAACGAATAAGGATGCACTGACTAGCCCTTGAACGAGTGTATACATTTGGTGTGCATGCGACAGCAATGTACAAGCTTGCTGGTTTGAAATGCAGAATGCAGTTAAACAAAGTATGCACAATGTGTATGGATGCACGAACATGCTATCAGCAAGTGTGCAGACTCTGCATGCAGCAATGTGCAGACTTGCTCAAGTGAACGATGTCCAAATGCATATAGTGTATGGACGTAGCGTGAATGCATGGACTATGCTGTATTGACTTGATGCACGGACAATGTATGGACTTAGCATGAATGCAATGTATAGACTCACAAAGACTCTGAATGAGACGCTAGGTGAGACGGTAAGTCAATGTACAGACTTACATGAGACGCTGGGTGAGATAGTAAGTCAATGTACAGACTTGAACGCCTGCATGCTATGCGATGTACAGACTTCGAGTGCCTGCATGCTATGTGATGTACTGACTTCGAACGCTTGCATGCTGTGCGATGTACAGACTTAGTGTTACAAACACAGGCTATACAGACTTTGAATGTGCATGCATGAGAGACATGAAATGCATTGGCTGTACATACTTGATCAATGTACTGACTCTGTTGCATGCTTTCATCGACTTTGTGTATGCATAATGTGTTCGATGAAATGCCATGCAAACAAGATCAATTCATATGCAGACACAGGTCATAGTCATGCGTGCACAATGGCTTGCATTGAACAATGTACTGACTATGCCATGCTCACAGTTAATGCATGTAACAAGGATGTACATACTTGCTGTAATGATGCACAACCATAACAGAAACCAATGTGCAGACTTTGTATGCCACGATGTACAGACTTGCTGTGTGCATAAGGCAAGGCTAACAGATGTATAGACTTGCCGTGCCTGCAACAAGACCCTATACAGACTTAATGCGTGTGAAATGCAGCAAGGCAATGTGTATGCAGTGATGCAATGTGTAAGACTTCCACAAGCAGAGAAATGCATAAACCTTACAGAATGACTGAACATATTTATGAATGCTTTATGATCTGATAAAATGACTAAACATCACATGGTGACTCACAGTGTTTGACTCACATAAAAACCAATCATCAAAACCACAAGGGCACAACAATCTCCCCCTTTTTGATGATGGCAACATTGTGAGTCATTCTGATGACTCAAACTATTCTCCCCCTTTGACTTCATCACAAAAGGAAATAGTTTGAGAGGGAAGTTCAAACAAATTTATGACTCAATCAATTTCTCCCCCTTGTTATTATCAAGATGAACCATGGAGAGGTATGAATGCAGACATGCAGATGCAACAAGAAATGCAAGATCTCCCCCTAAATATATGAGTGCAAGCACACAATTTTCCCCCCTTTAAGAAATGCTATGCAGCATGATTCATATGACAAGGAAGCTCCCCCTTAAACGATGAACAAAAGAGATATCATGGGGAAAATGGTGAACTGAAGAACCAGAGAGACACCCAGAGAGAGCTGAATGCATATTCAGATATCAAATGATACCACTAGAGTGAACCAAATGATGTGTTGGAAACACATGACTAGATACCACTCAGATAGATGAATTTCCAATGAGTGAGAGAACAATTTCAATAGGATATCAATCTCATAAGTCTGAAGATGTAACAGTTTTAGAGACTTCCATTATGAAGACTTATGAATGAAACTTAACAAGTCAAGATTGGTTTAAATGTGATGCAAACGTAGTCTTTCAAAAAAAAACTATACTCACATCTGAATTCAGATTTTAATAAAAGTGAACCAAGCAAACATAACACTACTTCAATTAACCTCCCATCATCTTATTCAATAGATTTCAATGACTTCTTTTAGGAGAAGGCATACATCAGTATTGAGGTTAAACAAAAGGTCATTTCAGAGATAAACACTTAATGGGTTTAGCTGAAAATTTTATTTCTCTTCATTTAGAGAACAGTCAGGGATGGTTCATGCCTTTTGTCGTAAAGGTAGACGTTGGTTAGACGCCAGTACCCCTAGCTTACTTAGCAGAAACTCCCATTCTGTTTCAGACATGATATCATTTTTTTTTCAATTTTTTTAAAGTTCTAAATAGAGTTAGTCAAGAAGCCTCATGACTTAGGGTCCATTATCTTTGACAAGGATCCTAGTTTCTCAGCGCATTTGACCATTGCTCTGCCATTCATTTAACATAATTTTACATTTAACAGTTACCCAAGATATTGAAGAAAGACTTGTTTAAAAGCAATACAGATTCCATGCATTTCAACTAAGTAGGTCATGATCTCAATATGACAGATATTAGAAGATCTTTCAAAGCATGACATGAAGTGCATGGTGAAAGTTTATTAAGTCTGATTCAGATATTTTCAAGAAGTTCATCTTCAAACTTGTGAAATGCATTAAATCTAAACCAACTTAAGCCTTTTAGACGTTCATAATTCCACATAATGCGAGATTCCTTATTGATAACAAATTCGGATTTATGTTCATGATATGCGGATTGAAATCTTCTCAGTTGATTATTGAGCTGAGAGCATCATAGCTGTGTCTGGGAATAGACAGATCAGCTTGACAGATAAGGCAGGAGGAAATTTCAGAAGAAAAAAAATTTCTTTTGACAAGATAAAAGAAACAGCATGGAGACATCAATTTGAAGTCCTCATTGCAAACTTGACTAAGAGACTGACCAGAGGGAGAGACAATGTCCAATGGAAAATAGATAAGCCTATGGATGTTCCCCCTAAGTACATGCATGCAACCCCCCCCCCTTTTTTATTTTTCAATATGTATGTCATGCAAGGTAACAGGAGGTCAGGCATGTTTCAGGATCTTCAAGGTTTAATATGCAATGAATTCTGACAAGTGCATGCATTTGGCAACCTGCATGCAATGCATTGACTCCCCCTGACAATATGCATTCAATCAATTTTTTTTTGGCATTTTCAATGTAATGAAATGCAATGCAATTAACTACATGTATGCAAAGACATGCAAAGACTCAACAAACTCCCCCTGAATACATGCAGTGTTTGAAGATTTTAAATGCAACAAGTGTATTGACAGAATGCAGAGAGTTTTGACAAAATATGCGTCATGAGTGAATATGTAATCCATTCAGCAAACGAAATTATCATGACATGCAAGTATCTAGAGCATACAAATTTAGAAGACAGGACTTAAGCAGAGTTTTCAGAACTAACCTGTTCAGTGCAATCCTGGGGTTCCAATTTTTGAGTGCCTTGGTTTATTGACCCCCTTTATTCCTCAGCTTCCAAGGCACACCTGCAAGTTAGCACACTATTTTGCATGGGCAGGTACCCAAGAGGTTTTGGGTCCTGAATTAACAGTGACACCTTTGGCAGGTGTTCTAAACAATTTTTTAGCATGAAGGTCATCAGATCTCATCAAGTAGCAATTATTCATTGAATGACCTATTTGACCACAGTAATAGCAGGATGCAGCAGATTTCAGATTTGATTTATGCACATTCTTATTAGCATGAATTCTATGTGCATATGCATGAAAATTTTTGCTAACAGAATTAAAATTCTATTTACCAAAACCAGTTTGGCTTTAATATCCTGCCAGCCAACAGGTTGCAGCCCTGTGACCTGGCTTTCCACATTCAAAATATAGAGAAGAATTCATTCTGTTAAAATTCTCATAAAAAGCATGTCTTTTTGCAGGGATTTTAACATGTTTAAAATTCACATTCCTACCCTAGATATACCAACAGTCCTTGACTGTATGGCCATGCTTTCTACAATGAGAGCATTTGAGAGAATTTCTTCTGAACGAGCCTGACTAGCATTCAGAGGCCTTGTGACCAGTTTTGTTGCAGTTAAAGTAAGTGATATGCTGGTTCATTGAAACAAATTTGTTCTTATTAAAAACATGTTGGGTTGCAGGGAATTTAGCATGATATGAATGAGATGTTTTCTTACCACTTGCAAACTAGCATTGTGTAATTGTGTGTCCTAATTTGCCACAGTGAAAGCATTCAATTTTCTTTTTCTGAGATGAAGAATTTTTATCATGAAATTTCCTAGCATTCATTATGATGGCCCTCATATCATCTTTCTCCATCAACCTGCACTCATGCATCAGATGACCAGGTTTATGACAATAGTGGCATGACATTTTCCTTTTGTGTGCATGTGTGTGTGTGTTTAAGTCATGTGTCACGTGCACATCATCAACATGAGTGTTTCTTTGCTTATTCTTCACATGAACATATTTTTTCACTTTTTCATTTCGTTTCTGAATGTCAGTTTGTTTCTGCATTTTCTGAACAATGGGTTGTTTATCTTTTGAGGTGGTGGCTACATTTGATGAAGTGACAAACGATGTCGTTAGCTTATTTTTGAGAGCCTTTTTATTGACATTGTTGTAGCCTAACCCTTCCTTCCTGACATTGACTTTTACACCTAGTAGCTTGTCTAGGTTTTCTTGCCCACTCACAAACTTAGACAAAGAGTTCCTTAAGTCTTGGATTTTATATTCTAGAGAGGCAATTTGTAACTCATAACTGGCAATCTCTTGCTCACTGCAATTCACACATTCACTTAGCACCTTGTTAGCAGTTTTATATTTCTCAACTTCATGTTCCAGATTGCTCAGTTTATCAGATTCTTCTATGTGAACAAACTTTCCTCTTTCTAATGCTACAAGTCTTTCAGACATAGCAGAGTTCAGCTGTTTCAACTTTTCATTCTCCTTAGACAGAGCATCATTTTGAATTAACTCATCAAGAAGAGTCTGATCTTCTGAGTTAACCTTGCTTTTTCTCCCAGCTTCAAACTCTCTCAATTCTTTTTGCTGTTTTTCAAGATCTTTCTGCAAATCCATATTTACAGATTTTATGGCATTAAAATTTTCAATCAGCAAATCATTCTCTCGTTTAAGTTTCTCTAATTTTTCTTCATTTTCTTTGGAGTATTTTCTGAGAGAATCTTTTTCAGATTTCAGCTTGTTTAAATCTGAGTTCACACTTTCAAAATTTTTCAGCAATTTTTCATACTGGTCATGATAGTTAACAAGAGTCTGATTATCATTATTTGAACTGAGTTTCTCTTTAAGTTCAGATATCTCATTTGCAAGTTCTTGACTTTCCATTTTTAGCAATCTAATTTGTTCCAGCAGCTTTTGATTATCAGACTTATATGCATCATGAGATTGTTTCAGCTTTGAACAATTTTCACATGGAGAACTTGAACTACCCTGATCACTTTTCTTTTTCAAGTTCTTGCATTGTTTTCTTAAATGTTCATGAGATTCAAGCAACTCAGCATATGCATTCTCCCAATCATCTAAAGAAAAATTCTCGAAGGGATTTACCTCTTCATCATCATCATCTTCATTCTGATTGATGCCTTGATCTCTGCCATTAGCCATCATGCAGCTGTCCTCATTTCTCCTTTGACCTGGCTTCAGCATATCCAGAATGTCCTTAGCGGACCTACAATCATGGAAGCAAGAGTGTAAGGCCTTGTCAGTAGCTGCTTTCATTAAATTCAGAGCTCTTTGATTCTCTTCATGCCTTGATCTGTGACTGTCAGTCCATTTGGACTCTTTCTTTGGCAATCTGTGAGGACCGTGTGAAATTAACTTCCACAGATCAGGATTAACTGATTTAACATATTTACGCAGACTGACAAACCACACATTAAAATTAGAACCGTTGAAAACCAGTGGATCACCCATGGAAACAGATCAGACTAATGCAACAGGAATAATGATGCACCAAGATCGAGATAGCACCGAAGACTGCAGGATCGGATCTGTAGGTCGCTGGACCTTCTATGCAGACACCCGCTCTGATACTAATTGATACGGTGCAAGGCCCGGATACAGATGAGGGTGAATGTATCCCTCTTCAAAATTGCCCAAATTAAATCCTGTAGCTAGACACAGTCGCGGAATAAAAACAAATCAAATGAACATTGAACAAACACTTAGAGCGCGCCTAAGCAATCATCTAGCGGAAGCAAACGAAATCAATCAACCCACTGCACAATGATTTTTTAGGTGGTTCGGTCCTCCGGACCTACATCCACCCCTCACTCCAAACCGGAGTGAGGCTTCCACTAGCAACAGCTAGAACGCAGACCCAGTCTGCAACAGGTGCTGCCTAACAGCTTGACCAGGGGAACAACCTCCCCTCTTCCTCCAGACCGGAGGGAAAACACAAGTGACTCCCAGCCACTTGCAACCAGAGATGAAGTCTCTCTTCCTCCAAACCAGGAGGGAACCCACAAGTGACTCCCAGCCACTTGCAACCAGAGACGAGGTCTCTCTTCCTCCAAACCAGGAGGGAACCCACAAGTGACTCCCAGCCACTTGCAACCGGAGACACAATGTCTCCCTTCTCCTGAGTCCACAGGAGGAACCCGACCTCAAGCCAGAGAGTCGGAAGAACAATGATGAACAGATAAAAAAAAGGAAAAACAAGAAATGATAAAAACACAGCAAGCAGAAAGCTGGAAAATGAAATCACAATTTGGCTCTCGCAGGAGCTGACTGGCCTGGATTTGATCCACGGTCCAGTAGGATCTAATATTCTGATGAAGCTTCTTATCTCTCGATCTCTCCTCTTCTTACTCTTCTTTTTCTTCTCTGCTTCTTTCTCTCACTGTCTACTCTTCTTCTCTCGATCCTCACGAGCTCTCTCTCTTTCTCTTTTTCTTCTGCTGCTCTCACACTCTGCCACTTTTCTTCTCTGCTCTTCTCTTCTCTTTCTTTTTCTTCTGCTACTTCTCTTCCTCTCTGCTGCTCTCTTCTTCTGCTTCTCTCTCGATCACCATCATCCTCCTCCAGATGGAGAAGTCTTCTATTATATAGCAGCAGCAGGTGTTGGGCGTGAGTCTTCCACATCTCCCGCCCAGAAGGTTCTACACGTGGAAGCATCTCAGCAGGTTTCAATCCACGTGTCATCATCCTGTCAGCCCTTCCAGCCTCGGATCACGTGCCAGTCTTAATTCCCTCGTCCAGCCGTCCTGTCAGATAATCAGTCGAAGATAATATTAGCTAAAGTCAGTAAGACCCTGTACAGGCTTCATTCATGCAAGGAAGGCAGTGCATGGCTGTATAGAGTTGGTCGAGTGAAGCAATGGACGAGTGTACAGACTTGTTGAGACAATGCATGAACAAACGATGCAATGTACAGACTTGATGGCGTGAAGTTCTGAATGCATATGAGAAAGTATATACATTGGCGATGAGTGCTCAGACATGCCACCAAGCGAGTGTACACACTTTGTATACAATGTGCAGAGCCATATACAGACTTTGTTATGCAAGGCTATGGCATGTTGTCAAGCAATGTACAGACTTTGATACCTAGCATTAATGCATTAATGCATCATGTATAGACTTGATGAACTGGCGCAGGGACATAACAGCAAAGGATGTATAGACTTGTGTGTGTGTGCGACCAGACAATGAATGCATGATAGCGAGTGTATAGACTTTGCATCTATCAAAGTATGAACAACGAAAATGGATGCTCAGGCATGCAGTCAAAGAATGTACAGACTTAGCAGCGAGATGCACACAATGTATAGACTTGTTCAAACATCAACATATGGACGTATAGACTTAGAGTATGCATTCTAGGCAAACGCTGTACATACTTTGATGGAGAGATATACACAAGCACATAGGAAGTATGCACAACGAATAAGGATGCACTGACTAGCCCTTGAACGAGTGTATACATTTGGTGTGCATGCGACAGCAATGTACAAGCTTGCTGGTTTGAAATGCAGAATGCACTTAAACAAAGTATGCACAATGAGTATGGATGCACGAACATGCTATCAGCAAGTGTGCAGACTCTGCATGCAGCAATGTGCAGACTTGCTCAAGTGAACGATGTCCAAATGCATATAGTGTATGGACGTAGCGTGAATGCATGGACTATGTTGTATTGACTTGATGCACAGACAATGTATGGTCTTAGCGTGAATGCAATGTATAGACTCACAAAGACGCTGAATGAGATGCTAGGTGAGACGGTAAGTCAATGTACAGACTTGCATGAGATGCTGGGTGAGACAGTAAGTCAATGTACAGACTTGAACGCCTGCATGCTATGCGATGTATAGACTTCGAGCGCCTGCATGCTATGCGATGTACAGACTTCGAGCGCCTGCATGCTATGCGATGTACAGACTTCGAAGGCTTGCATTCTATGCGATGTACAGACTTAGTGTTGCAAACACAGGCTGTACAGACTTTGAATGTGCATGCATGAGAGACATGAAATGCATTGGCTGTACAGACTTGATCAATGTACTGACTCTGTTGCATGCTTGCATCGACTTTATGTATGCATAATGTGTTTGATGAAATGCCATGCAAACAAGATCGATTCATATGCAGACACAGGTCATAGTCATGCGTGCACAATGGCTTGCAATGAACAATGTACTGACTATGCCATGCTCACATTTAATGCATGTAACAAGGATGTACAGACTTGTTGTAATGATGCACAACCATAACAGAAACGATTGTGCAGACTTTGTATGCCACGATGTACAGACTTGCTGTGTGCATAAGGCAAGGCTAACGGATGTATAGACTTGCCGTGCCTGCAACAAGACCCTGTACAGACTTAATGTGTGTGAAATGCAGCAAGGCAATGTGTATGCAGTGATGCAATGTGCAGGACTTCCACAAGCAGAGAAATGCATAAACCTTACAGAATGACTGAACATATTTATGAATGCTTTATGATATGATAAAATGACTGAACATCACATGGTGACTCACATTGTTTGACTCACATAAAAACCAATCATCAAAACCACAAGGGCACAACACATACTGGATGCAGTCCACGTACATGGTCGGCCAGTAGAAGCCTTTGAGCTTGATGTTGTGCTTCATCCGATCTCCGGCCTGGTGCGCACCGCACAATCCGGAGTGGACCTCCTGCATAATGTCTCGAGCCTCGGCGAGGGAGACACATCTCAGGAGAATTGGCTTGTCCTTCTCGTGGACAAGCCGATACAGGGAGTCGCCAATCAACTCATAGGAGGTTGCTCGGTGGAGTAGCTGCACCCTTTGAGCTCGGTCAGGGGGAAGCCACCCTTTCTTGAACTTGATGATGGACGCACGCCAATCATCCTCTTATGGAGGTGTGCTCTGGTCAAGGTCGTGGACCTCGTAAATGGTGAGACCGATGTTGCCTTCGAGTGAGCTCGACATCAGTCTTCTGTGCTTGATGACGATGTCGACCTCGCCCTCGGGCGGGAGCTTGATGACCTTGGCCAATTTTGCTAAGGCATCTGCCTGAGCGTTGTTGCTTCTGGGAATATGATCTATTTCGAAGAAATAGAACTTCCGGGTTAATCTGGTGACGGCGGTATGGTATGGAACCAACTCTGGCTTCCGTACATCATAGATGCCGAGGAGCTACCGGACTATCAGCTGGGAGTCCCCGTAGGCTTTGAGGCATTTAATGCCCATGTGTAGAGCCATCTGGAGCCCAATGAGTAGAGCTTCATACTCAGCTTCATTGTTGGTCAGGGACTTCATGAGGGCGCAAGAGTTGTACAAAACTCCACCCCGAGGAGTCAGAAAGACAATGCCAGCACCTATCGTAGTGGCTGGATCCTGGTTGCTTCGGGTGATTCCTCGGGAAGCACCGTCGAAGTAGAGCTCCCAGCAAGGCATGCTGGTTGTGAGAGCGTTTTGCTACCAATAATGCAAGACATCTCTGCTCTATTCAACTGGTTGTTGTGATTGAGCAACAGTGGTTGTGAGAGCGCTTTGCTACCAGTAATGCATGACATCTCTGCTCTGTTCAACCAGTTGTTGCGATTGAGTTGCAAGGGACTCCTCGTCCGGGAGCTCTGAGTTGAAGGGTGAATCGTCTGGCACTGGATGGGCTGCCAGGAATTCAGCCATACCCTGTCCTTTGATTGCTTTTCTGGGGACATAGGTAATATCATACTCCATCAATAGGAGAGCCCACCTTCCCAGTCTGCCTGAGAGGACAGGCCGTCGAAGGAGATACTTCAGAGGGTCGTGAGTGGATATAAGCTCGACTTGATGGGACAGGAGGTAATACCGCAGCTTCTTAACTGTGAACACCAGTGCCAAGTAGACCTTCTCTATGGGGGAGTAGCAGTACTCGGCACCGATTAGCTTTCGACTGAGGTAATAGAGGGGTTTCTCTTTACCTTCTTCATTGATTTGCGCCAATAGAGCTCCTAGCGAAGCATCCATGGCGGCAATGTAGAGAATGAGGGGTTTACCCTTGATTGGTGCCCCCCGCACTGGGGGGGTAAGGAGGTACTCCTTGATTTGCCCGAAAGCCTCCTGGCATTCCGAGTCCCATGTGAACGGGGCGTCTTTCTTCATCAGCTTGCTGAAAGGCGCACATCGGCCGGAGTGGTTAGATATAAACCTCTGAATATAGGTCAGCCTCCCTTGGAAGGACCTGAGCTCAGTGATGTTCCTGGGTGGTGAGAGCTCCCGAATCACTTTGATCTTGCTGGGATCCACCTCAATTCCTCGGTACCTGACGACGAAGCCGAGAAATTTGCCGCTGGATACGCCAAAGGCGCATTTCATGGGGTTCATCTTGAGCCCATATTATCGGAGACGCTCGAAGACTTGGAGAAGGTCGCGCAAATGGTCTTCTTGCCTTTTAGTCTTGACGACGAGGTCGTCGACATAGCATTCAACGATGTTGTGTAGCATCTCATCGAACATTTTAGTCATGGCCCTTTGGTAAGTAGCACCGGCATTCTTCAAACCGAAGGGCATGCGCTTGTAGTTGAAAATCCCCTTGGGGGATCTGAAGGCTATATGGTTCTTATCTTTAAGGGACATCCGGATTTGATTATAACCAGACGACCCATCCATGAAAGACAAGGCTTCATGGCCGGTGGTCATATCAACCATTATTTCTGTGATTAGAATAGGGAAGTCGTCCTTTGGACAGGCTTTGTTGAGGTCCTAGAAGTTGACGCAGATGCGGACTTGACCATTCTTCTTCTTGACTGGAACTATATTGGCGAGCCAGATAGGGTAGATGCACGGCTCGATGAAGTCGACCTCCACCATTTTATGAACTTCGGTCGAAACCTGGAGCTCCAGCTCGTGGTGCATGCGCCGCAGAGGTTGCTTGACCGGAGCGATTGAGGGAGAAATAGCTAGATCGTGCTCCGCTACGGAGGGATCTAGCCCTGGCATCTTCTTGTATGTCTAGGCGAAGTAGTCCTTGTATTCAAGCAGGAGTTGCTTGTAATCCCGCTTCTCTGCCTCGGTGAGGAGAGCGTTGACGAATGTAGGCTGTAGGGCGTCATCTTCGCCTAGATTGATTTCAACGAGCTCATCCACGGTCACCTGGCCGCCATCCTCCAGCTCGGGAGGAGCGGGTTGAAGGTCGATGCAATCCTCATCATCGGTGTCGACTTCATGTATTTCTTGGTTCTCGAAGCCACCGATTGATGCTGAAGGGACCGGAGAGCAGTTGTTGCTGGGATCCGCTAGGGATCGATCTGGGCCGCCGGCTTTTGGCCAGTCGTTGTCAACTAGAGTTGCTGATGTTTCTCCGGGGTTGTCTGGCGAAGCTGACAATCTTTTGCAGCTAAGACCAGCAATATCCCCCCTTTCAGAAGGGTTTATTGAACTGGGTCCCTCGACTGGCTGAGAGACCGGAGAAGCTTCTTCCGCCCCCTTTGTCTTGGCAGGGAGGCGGAAAAGGTTCCCCGATGGCTTGAGCTGGGGTTCTAGCTTTGGCGGAGATCGAGATCAGAATTTCCTCTCCCTCATCCCCGGAGCTGTCAAATTTGGTTTTGACTCTTGTTTGGTCGTCGGCTGGTAGTGCCAAGCCTACGACGTTGACTGCGTAGTGGACGCGGACGTCCGAGTCCTGGTCGTAACCAAGCACCTTGGTATCCTTATGGAAGGACGAGGGTTGCCCCCGACCCTGGGAAGGGTCCCACAGTCGACGGAAGTATCTTTGTTGGGCAGGAGTTTGCCATAGGGGAATGTGTTGCTTCAAACACATTTCTTGAATATGCGGTGACAGGTCGCCCCACACTTGAACTACTTCAGGGGTATCATCGGCTTGCCTAGACCAGCCGAAGTCATCATCTGGCGGGGCTTGAGGGACCATGTCTCCCTTATAGAAGACAATGGGTTTGTCCCTGTTAGCCTTCTTCTTGTTTTGGCGTTGTTGCTTGAAGGTGATAATGAATGTTGTCAGCGACTCGACGCTGTGCTCCTCGGATGCACACGGGAGCTGGATGCAGTCTGGTGGCAAGCATATACTCTTGCCGATAGCTCGGCTAATGAGATTAGCCTCGAAGTCGATCTGGCGCCTATGAGGGTGATCCCAGGTTGACTTGGAATCGAGGCGCAGCCGGTGAAGCTTGGCCTTTTCCTCGTCAACAGAAAAGAGATCATCATCATCTTCCTCTGAGAGCCAACCGTTGCTTTTGCTCTTGATCACAGGGTACGGACTAATCCCCTTGAAGTAGAGCGTCGCGTCGACCAGGTTGCATTCTACCGGTGTGAATGGCGATAGGTTTGTAAAAACCTTATGTTGCTCTCCGTCCTTGGCATACTTGATGCATTTGTGGAGAGTTGACAGGACGACCCAATTTTAATGGAGCCAGGGTCTACCCAATCGCATCTTATAAGACGTGTTGGAGTCGATGATGTAGAATGTCACCTTCGAGGTGAAATCATCAAGCACCAGATCGACGTCCACTCGGCCGAGGACGTCCTCGGTATTCTGGTTGAAGCTGGATATCTTGACCGCTTGAACCTTCTGGAGGTATGGGGTTAGATATAGAGACTTGAAGGTCTTGAGCGACATGATGTTGACTGTGGCACCAGCGTCCACTAGGATCCGGTTCACATCATGCCCGTTGATCTTCCCCTTCATGTAGAGAGGACGATTGTGGCACGGAGGGGAAAGCAGCATGTCTTTCTCTGTGAAGGTGATAGTGGCTGCGAAGGCTCCATAAGCATCCGCCTTCATTTCTGCGGCATGCGCTTCATAAACTTCCGGCTCTTGGAGTATTTTGATAAGGGTTTCCCTTAGGTCTTTACTCCAAGCGATGTCTTCCCAAATTGAAATGCTAGCAGGGAAGTGTTTCATCTCATGGAGGACCTTCCGGTCAGCTCGGGCTCGAGCATCCTCCAGAGAGGATAGTATTTCAGGTTGAACCTTCTGCGACCTGCCGTGCTGTTCCCCATCGGGAATTTACACTGCCTTGCCCTTACCACCGGGATCAGATTGACCTCGGTCGCCAGCGGGCTCTTGGAACAGGGATGCCATTGACGGCTCTTCTGGGGGTGATTGGCGGGCTGGCTCATCCTTGCCGGACGGTCCCGCTTGTTCTGCCGCAAAAGCCGGTACTGGCGTAGGGGCTGGGAGACTGGTAGTAGTCTTGCCATTGCCGGAAGGATCGAAGACACTGGGTCTGATCTGAATTTCTACTTCCGGGATGGGAGCCGATTCCTCCTCTCGAAAGAGGATGATTCGCTCCGGGTCGAAAGTGGACGGAGAGAGGGGTAACTCGGGAGTTCTCCCACGACCTCTACCACGTCCGCGACCATGACCTCGACTGCGACCGGTGTGCTCTGGAGCTGGCTACAGCCCAAGAGGGGCAGTAGCCCTTTGTCTTGTTCGGGAGGCTACTGGCTCGCCCCGTCGAGAAGCGTTGATATTGTCGGGAGGTGGGATAGCCACCATGTTGCAGGTGAAGCGCCGAAGTATTTCTTCTAGCTGCTCTATGGTGATCTCCTCGTCTTTGTAGCACAAGGAGAGTTTGTCAGGGATCACGAGTCTTTCGACGTTCTTGAGCTTTTGGATCATCTCTTAGACCCAATTTCTGAGGCGGGCTCGCTTCTGCATTTCTTCCCATGGGATATAGCTGTCGAGTGGGAGAGCGCCTGTAGGACGAGGGGGAACGTATTCCTCCAAGTCATCAATGAGCCACTGGAGCCTTTGAAGAGGCGTTGGCTCTGCTGGAAATCGCGGGGTGGCTGCTTGTTCAGCCTGTTTCTTGAGCTGCCTTCTAAGGTTCTTCCTCCTATTTTTCTCTTGTCTCTTGGCAATAGCCGTCTCCAAGGGAGTAGGAGGGAGAGGTGCTGGAGCCGGAGTTGACAAATCCTGATGAGGATATCTCTGAGCTGATGTCTTTGAAGGGCGAGGTCGATGACTCTTTGTGGACGCGGGGATTTTTCTTTCGGCTATCTTGTTTGATTTTTATTATTTGTTTTATTTATTGATTTATTGGTTTGGTTAATTGGCGTGCCAGTCACATGTGTGACGATTTCATTGTGTGCTCAATTTGACTTGGTCAGTCGATTGTGAAGTCCAAGTCGTGACCAAAAGTCCGCCATACCATAAAGGCTATGACGTTAATTACGCCCTTCCTGAGAAGGACAACCCTTGATTAAACGCCGAAATAGGAGGCCTCATAAGGCAAACAGATATTCATGTGCACCATTTTAAACTTCATACCAGGGCCAGGAAGGCGGGTAAGATAATAACATCAACCACAGAAACAGACGATCAATGGTTCAAAAACTGGGTGTAGGGGAAAGGGGAGAAAGCGGATTTAAATCACAGGCAGACTGAGCTGTAACCACGATGGGGTTTTAAAGCATCGATCAACATTTCGACAGCATCTCCCCATAATCTGGGTTATGCCCAGGGGAGAATAGGCTATCACCCACAGAGTGCCGGGATGAAAGCCGAGAGATAGAGAGGCCGAACCTCTCGCATTACACATGTATGCCTTGGGGCAATATTTGACTCTTCCCTTATAAGAGCTGGTGGCATTCATGCATTGGCAGAGCTCACCGGAGCTAAAAAAGGGGGTGGGTTGTCATAATCCCGACACGAACTGATGGAACATAAGGGAGTCTGACTCCCTTTAATTTTATCCCCGGGACATATCTGGTGATCCACGGATATCCCTGTGTGGGTTTGCTCTGGGTGTTGTGGTTCGTTGGGTGGCAGATTAGGCTCTCGGCGCACTCTGAATGGGCACGGGCTCTCGGCATGACCTAAAAATGGGAAGGCCAGGGCTCCCGGCACCAATGGCAAGAAGGCCAGGGGTTCCCGGTGCCAAGGTGAGAGGGCCGGGGTTCCCGGCATGATGAAGAGGAGGACAGAGGGCTCCCGGCGCCAATGGCAAGAAGGCCGGGGGTTCCCGGCGCCAAGGTGAGAGGGCCTGGGTTCCCGGCGCGATGAAGAGGAGGACAGGGGGTTCTCGGTGCCGATGGCAAGGAGGTCGGGGGTTCCCGGCGCCAAGGTAAGGAATTGGGTGGGTTCCCGGCGTGAGACAGAGAAGCCAAAGAGGAGCCCCCAGCGTGAGCTTCTCGGTGCGAAGACAAGAGGGACGGGGAGCTTATCGGCATAGCTCAATGTGAGGGGTTTCCGGCGCGACGGAGAAGAGGCTTTCGGCACAGGCAAGAGGAAATGGTGAAGGGCCTTTTCGGCCTAGGCATAGTGGGGGTTCTCGGCGTGAGAGGGCTCACGCCGAGGGCTATTCACCTGTTCTACTGTTCTTGGAGCCGAGACAGATGAGGGCACCGAGATGTGTTTCAGGGTTCTACGGCACTCTATTTTTTGAGATTTCTTTCTGGGATTCAGGTAATGGCTGGGAATTTAGGATGCAGATGGGGAAGCCAAGGGCTTTGCTAGGCAGTGCCAGGGGATCACTGGAAGGCGAGGTTTATGGAGGGCCCGAGATCATCACCCATTTAAAACCCATGGGGATATGTTTTTCTGTCGCCGGCCGTCCAGGGAAACCAAGGGATAACTGTCCCTGATTCCTGGGGCGACCTTAATGGCTTAAGAAAAGGAAGCAAACGGAATGAAAGATGGGGAGACTACCCAGTGTAGGCATCACTGAAGGGGTGAGAGGATAGAGTCCAATAATCCATGGGTGTGAAGATTGGGACTCTTCCTTCGACGTTCCTCCAGGAAGAACAATCGGAGCAGGGAAACCTGAATCATCAGAACGATCATTCAAGACATTGAGCAGCACTCATTCGAGAGAAACCAGAGATGGGAAGGCGTCATCATTCCACGTTCAGTTGAACCAGAAACATAGATACATGTAAGGAAGAAGAAAGAAAACGGGGAAACGCCCAAACGGGCCATCAAAGCATTTCATTCCATTGCATCATCCCAAACTCACACCAATCAAAAAAGGGGGAATGAGGGAAAGGGAAATAGAACGAAGGTCGGGATATCCCGGTTACATTTGATAAATCGAGATAAAACTCGTAAGACTACATGGAGAAGAAAAGAAAACATGGGGGGGGGGGGGGGGAGGGCGGAGCATTGACTCCTCTCCCTCCCCTACTGCCCACCTGGAGCTTCTTCTCCTTCTTCCTCTTCTTCTCTTTTTTTTTTCTCTCTTGCTCTGTTGGTCTCTTCTCTCTTTTCTCTATCATTTTTTCTCTCTTCTATTTTCTCTCTGGCGGTGGTGATGGCCCCCCTCTTTCTTGCTTGAGGGGAAGGGGGTTTTATAACTGTATTTTGTATCTTCTCGGCAGGCCTGTCACGGCGTGCCTCAACTGCGGGGCTTCCCAGCGTGCAGGACTTCCGCTTCTCGGCGCGACTTTTGGGCTTCAACAAGAGGATCCCAGCGCCACTTTATAGGCCCACTTAGGCCTTTCAGACTAGGCCTCTTATTGGTCCTTCAAGTGCATCAGCACCCAAAAGGGCCCTCCATTGGTGACATAGTTTCTATTGAGATCATTCATAGGTTTTTCATCAGTCGGTAGACCGGGGTTTCATCGGCGTTGCCATCTGAATGATGACAAAACCGGACATCATTTCATTGGCATCATCACCGGAACGGTGACAAGACCGGACATCAGCTTTAGCCTGGAAAGACTTCAGCCGGGTGACTGCTATTTCATCAGTGCCGTCGTCTGACTGACAATGGCATCAGACATCAGCTTGGCCCGGAAAGGACTTCAGCCGGGTAGATGGTTGACGAACTTCGTCATTGATCTTTCACTATTGGTCTGATCTTCCTTTCAATTCTGTTTCTGCCCTCGCTCATTTTCAAGGTGTCAACAAATGCCCCCCACCTGCGGGCGGCGTAAGTGCAGAATAAGCGGCACGGGGTTTGCAGGTGCCTTTCATCATTCGAGGGTATCTTCCTCCATTTCTCTTTGACGTTGTTCTTCGGCTTAATCATGTTGCTGCAGCAATATTATGCACATGTATCTTTCATTTTCATGTTTTTCATCTCCATATCTTCTGATTTTATTGTCAGCACTTTGGAGCCTTCTTGGCCTTGCCTTGGGCTTCTCGGTGCGAGGTATGACCCTTCTCGGCGCGGGGCTTCTCGGCGTGACCTGTTGTCGGTGCGGGCGTCTCGGCGCGGCCTTCTCGGCGCGGGGGGTCTTCAGCGGGCTTCTCGGCGCGGGCATCTCGGCGCGCCTCCCTTCTTTCGGCCGACGGGGGGTTCTCGGCGCGCTTTCCTTCGCGCCGAGAAGCCTCTCCTTCCTCTTCTTTTTAACCCCCCGAGAGGGGTTTTTTACCTCATTTCTTACCTATCCCTTCTCTCTCTTCATCTCGGCGGCGGTGGTGAGCTCCCCCCTCCGAGAGCCTTGTCGCCTTCCCCCCTTTTTGACCCGTTCATTCTCGAGTAAGTTCATTATGTGTGATTGAGTCCCATTTTATGCTCGGGATCACTCCCTCTTGGTGGGTGACTCCCTATTTTTCTTGGGCAGACCCCGGACAAGAGGAGATGCTGCCGAAATTTTTAATTGGAACTATTTATTTAATCCTTACATGCTCCTTCATCTTTCCGATGCTTATTTTCATCTTTTCTTGATTGCAGTCACTGACATGGCTTCCGACTCTTCTACTGCAGCTTCCATGACTGTGGGAGCGAGTTCATCAGCTCAGCCGGACATATCTCGGGCTTTAGTCAACTGGCTGAATGTGAATAGTCTGAGCTTCGGCTATAACCAGATTGCCATTATTGATGAGTCCTCTGATTCTGAGACTGACACAGTGCCGTCTTCCGGAGTCTATTCTTCCACAGAAGGGATTGATTTCAGAAGGGCTGCCGACTACCGTCCGGACCTGCCGAAGGATCGCCATCTGCTGCCCTTTATCCGGACCTTCACCATAGGCGGAATGAGGGATTTCCTGCTTGCTCGGTCTGTGGAAGCGGCAATACTGGCTAACAGAGACAGCATGAAGGGTTCTGTTTATCAAGCCCGAGCTATATATCTCCCAGGCGAGCAGAGGGACTGGAATGCCGTGCTGGGCATTTCCGAATTAGAGCTGGAGAAGAAGATGCTGACCCGGGCTCCAGAGTTTACCCCGGTAAGGTGGGACCATGTAGCCGGTCGCGTCCATCGGGAGAAGCCCAACTTTGGACTTTTTCTAGCTCCTGTGAAGTGGGGTTACAGGGACGAGCCATTTATTCTGAACTGTCTGGCCGTTCAATTTAAATATCAGCTAGCTGCCGGCTGGTTTGGAGATGCTAAAGTGACAGACGCCCATCTCTTCAGGGTAGGAGCAGTGGAGTTTACAGAATTTGTCTTGAAGGAATACGCCCCTTTACTGATTAGAGCTGGGGTATATCATAGTGTATTTGCCTCCAGGTTCCGCTATCCCATCTCTCGGGGATTATGTTGCGGCATGCTTGAAGTGTTCTGCCCACAGTTTAATACGTTCTATACAGTAGAAGGTGAGACTTCTCTCGATCTTTGGAGTCTTGCGCAGCTTTCAGGCCTGCCTATAGATGGGGAGCCATATGAAGAGGTCTGTCTAGACGACTCTGTAAAGGACGTCTCTGATGGAGAGGGTAGATATTCCTTTGGCTACGCATACCGGTACTTGATGAAGGCTTATCGGACCATTTGTCTGGCCTATAGCAGGAGATCTTCCAAAGGATATCAACCCCAGGAAAAGAGCAGTAGGTTGAGAGTCCGTGTAGGACAGTGGATACAGTACTTCTTCGGGGGTCCCTTGAAGTATACAGACTTCCCTTCCGTGGGACCGACTCCTAGTAAGCAGATCAGGGCCCCTCGTTATAAATCAGCATTGCCGACTTCATTGTGTCGAGCAGGTGTAGATGGCCCGAACCCAGCAGGGGTTGACCCCATTACTCATTATGCAGCTTATCTGACCTTCTGGCTGTGCACTTTCACTCTCCCCCAAGGGGACGAGACGACTATCAGACCGGAGGCTATATATCTGGCCTGTCAGATGGCCTGGGGGATGAGACTGTCTCTGTGCTCGGCGGCTTTGTGTTTAATTTACAAATCGCTGGGAGATTTGCATAGACATCGGGTTCCCCGTTCCTTACGGACTGTAGGTCCATTTCATTTCTTCAGTGCTTGGGTTTGCTCTTAACTTATCGCACCGTCAATATTTCACGGTGATTTGGCAGCGGTTTCAGCGGTCCCTATGGGAATAGCCCGTACCTAGCAGGAGAGCGTCCACCCCTTCAGAGAAAGGATGGGGAACTCGCTCCACTGCGTGACGGCCTCCGGGGGGGTGCTTTAAACCAAATTCTGTTGGTGGCAGCAAACGTCCTTCTTGGCCATACGTGCCGCAAGGGAAACGGTTTGCAGGAATGTGAACGAAGAGGCTCAGAGCACTATCCGGAACGGGCGAATGGTCCATTCCGGGCATGTTTCAAAGCTAGTCGGGGCAATGTGCCAATCGACCAGTACATGGTTTCATCATCGATATTGGGTTTATATCGATGCAAAGGAGTTTTATAGCTTTCATCAGAGTAGACGTAAGGTCTAGACTGGGTAGAGGTTATCGCAGGTGGGACATTGAAGGGTGCGTGGTTTTCATCAGGACAGACGTAGGGTCCGAACTGGATAGGATTTCATCATTGATCGGGCGAGGTGCCGGTCGATCAATGGCTAGTTTCATCATCGATATTGGGTTTATATCGATGTAAAGAAAGTGTTATAAGTTTCATCAGAATAGCCGAAAGGCCTAAACTGGCAGGGTTTTAATTGGACATGGTTTCATCACTGATCGGGCGAGGTGCCAGTCGATCAGTGGTTGGTTTCATCGTCGATATGGGGCCTATATCGACGCAAAGAGTCTCATAGGTTTCATCAGTATAGACATAAGGTCTAAACCGGACAGAGGATTTCATCATTGATCGGGCGAGGTGCCGGTCGATCAACGGTGGGGCGTATGTAAAGGTGTAGGTCTCGTCAGGACAGACGTAAGGTCTATTCCAGCAGGTTTTATGGCGGGTGGGACTTTGCCAAGAAATACGTAGGTTTCATCAGGATAGGCGTAGGGTCTGTCCTGGTAGGGTTTTATCGTTGACCGGGCAAGGAGCCGATCGATCAAGGGAAAGTTTAGGAGTTAGATCAGGACAGACATAAGGTCTGAACTGGCCAGGCTTTATCAGAATGATGACCGGTTTTATTGTTGGTGGGATATGTGAAAGAGGGTATGTAGATTTCATTAGGGTAGATGTAAGATCTACCCCGGAAAGGCTTTATCATTGGTGGGGCATAGAGCCAGATGACCGACGGAAGGCCTCATCAGTGAAGGGGAGGTGAAGGCAACGTGCCGGTTGGCATGTAACTTCTGACTTACCACATTACCAACCCAAGCGCCCTTTCGGGTTTTCGTCGGAGCCAGCCCCCTCTTGCTTTTGCCCACGCGTCCTTTCGGATTTTTACGTGGCGGGGTACCCGATTTTGCCTGCAGTGCCCTTTCTGGTTTTCACCACAACTGGGTTTTAGCCATTTTTGCCCTTGTCCAGAATGCCTGAACAAGTCTGGCAGGGTATCTCTATTTTCAACCCCATTTTTTTTATATATATACTTTTTATCGTTTTCTTTCTCTTTTCTTTTTCATTGTCTTTTCTGGGACCAGAACTTTCATCCTATGGACCATGGCGCCATATGTTTATTGTGGACACACGATCATTGATGTGGGTGTCAACATCAATGCAAAGGGAAGTAGGGTTTCATGATCTATCCAGACGAAAGGTCCGAATTGATTTAGAGGATATAAATAGCAGCTCGGGCACGAGGCCGTTTGCTGAGAATATGAGTTCCATCGTTAATGTGGGGTTTAACATTAACGCAAAGAAATAGAATTTCATGGTCTATCCAGGTGGAGGATCTGAATAGATTCAAAGAGCAGTGTTGTGCTATGTCAGAGCGGACAGAAGGTCTACCCTGGATGGGTTTTAGCGTCGATCAGGCAGCGTGCCAACCGATCGATAGTAGGTTTCATCATTGGTATTGGCTCATACCAATGCAAGGATTTCATATGCTTCATCAGGATAGACGTAGGGTCCAAACTGGATAGGGTTTTCATCATTGATATTAGGCGAGGTGCCAATCGATCAATGGCAGGTTTCATCATCGGTATTGGATTTATACCAATGCAAGGAGTTTATGGATTTCATCAGGATAGACGGAAGGTCTAAACTGGATAGGTTTCATCATAGATCGGGCAGTGTGCCAATCGATCAACAGCAGGTTTCATCACGGTGGGACGTAAAGAGACTGTAGATTTAGTCGGAATAGACGTAAGGTCTAAACTGGACAAGGTTTTATCGCTGATCGGGCAATGTGCCGGTCGATCAGTATCAGGTTTCATCATTAGTATTGGGTTTATACCAATGCAAGGATTTCATAGGTTTCATCAGGATAGACGTAAGGTCTAAACCGGACAGGGTTTCATTGTTGTGGGTCTTAGACAGAAACAAGTGGAAGTGTTTTATCAGGACAGACGGAAGGTCTATCCCGAGGTGGGCCTATTATCGAGGGATTTTTTTCTCGAGCAATGCATGACGGCTTCAACAGAATAGACGTAAGGTCCATTCCGGATGGGTTTAATCATTGATCGGGCAAGGCGTCGGTCGATGGACGAGGAGCTTTATGGTGGGAGGTGAGGCTTTCTTTGGAATCACCACATTACCGACCCAAGCGCCCTTTCGGGTTTTCGCCGGAGCCAGCCCCCTCTTGCTTTTGCCCACACGCCCTTTCGGGTTTTCACGTGGCGGGGTACCCGATTTTGCCTGCAGTGCCCTTTCAGGCTTTCACCACAGTTGGGTTTTAGCCATTTTTGCACTTGTCCCTAATATAGGAGCGAGTCTGGTGGGGTATCTCTATTTTTAACCCCATTTTTTTTACTTTTTTTTGTTCTTTCTTCTTCCTTCCTTTTTAGAGGGTGACAGGTCGGAATGCCACCAGCTTAAGATGAAGGCAGCTTGGTTAGGGCGGAGTGCCGCTATACCAAGAAATGGGTAGCTCGGCTAGGGCGGAGTGCCGCTAGATGAAGAAATGGTAGCTTGGCTAGGGCGGAGTGCCGCTATACCAAGAAATGGGTAGCTCGGCTAGGGCGGAGCGTCGCTAGATCGGGAAAATGGTAGCCCGGCTAGGGCGGAGTGCCGCTAGACCGGGAAAATGGTGTAGCTCGGCTAGGGCGGAGTGCCGCTATACCAAGAAATGGGTAGCTTGGTTAGGGCGGAGTGCCACTAGACCAAGAAAGGGTGTAGCTTGGCTAGGGCGGAGTGCCGCTATACCAAGAAAGGGTAGCTTGGTTAGGGCGGAGTGCCACTAGACCAAGGAAGGAGTAGCTCGGTTAGGGCGGAGTGCCGCTAGACCAAGGAAGGGTAGCTTGGCTAGGGCGGAGTGCCGCTAGACCAAGGAAGGGTAGCTTGGCTAGGGCGGAGTGCCGCTAGGCCAAGGAAAGGGGTGTAGCTTGGCTAGGGCGGAGTGCCGCTAGACCAAGGAAGGGTAGCTTGGTTAGGGCGGAGTGCCACCAGACCAAGAAAGGGTGTAGCTTGGCTAGGGCGGAGTGCCGCTAGATGAAGAAAGGGTAGCTTGGCTAGGGCGGAGTGCCGCTATACCAAGAAATGGGTAGCTCGGCTAGGGCGGAGCGTCGCTAGACCGGGAAAATGGTGTAGCTCGGCTAGGGCGAAGTGCCGCTAGACTGGGAAAAGGGTGTAGCTCGGCTAGGGCGGAGTGCCGCTATACCAAGAAATGGGTTGCTTGGTTAGGGCGGAGTGCCACTAGACCAAGAAAGGGTGTAGCTTGGCTAGGGCGGAGTGCCGCTATACCAAGAAAGGGTAGCTTGGTTAGGGCGGAGTGCCACTAGACCAAGGAAGGGGTAGCTCGGTTAGGGCGGAGTGCCGCTAGACCAAGGAAGGGTAGCTCGGCTAGGGCGGAGTGCCGCTATACCAAGAAATGGGTAGCTCGGCTAGGGCGGAGTGCCGCTAGACGAAGAAAGGGTAGCTTGGCTAGGGCGGAGTGTCGCTATACCAAGAAATGGGTAGCTCGGTTAGGGCAGAGTGCCACTAAACCGGGAAAAGGGTGCAGCTTGGCTAGGGCGGAGTGCCACTATACCAAGAAATGGGTAGCTCGGTTAGGGCGGAGTGCCGCTAGACCGGGAAATGGGTAGCTCGGTTAGGGCGGAGTGCCGCTAAACTGGGAAAAGGGTGCAGCTTGGCTAGGGCGGAGTGCCGCTAGACCAAGAAATGGGTAGCTCGGCTAGGGCGGAGTGCCGCTAGACGAAGAAAGGGGTAGCTTTGCCTGATCACTCGGGGAATGCCGGTTGTGCCGCATGATACAGCTTTAGATGTCTTCCGTTGAGTGGGGAGAATTGGATTTCCCCTCGATGGTTAACAACCACGTAGGCCCCTCCTTCGTAGACCCTCTGTATCACATAAGGACCTTCCCAGTTAGCATTCAGCTTTCCTTTTGGGTTGGACGCCATTACTTCTTTTTTCTTGACCATGACAAGGTCGCCTTTCTTGAATTCTTGTCCTCTTACGAGTTTTTTGAATGCAGTGACCATGCGGGCCTGATACATTTGGATACTCTTCTGGGCTCGGACGCGCTTCCCTTCCAATTCAGCCAGTTCTTCTAGTCTTCTTTCTGCATTGGTCTGTTCCCCATGGGCCAGGCCGTATTGGACTGCCACTCTGAGTGACGGGACTTCCAGCTCTAGCAGAACCACTGCCTCTGAGCCGTATACCAGCGAGTATGGTGAGCACCCTGTAGGTGTCTTGAAGACGGTGCGGTATGCCCACAGAGCTTCATACATTTTCTCTTCCCAGTTCTTCTTATTAGAACTGACGACCTTGGCCAGCAAGGTGCAGAGAGTCTTGTTAAAAGCTTCTGCCAATCCGTTTGCCTGTGGATTGTAAGGAGTGGAGGTTCTCCATTAGATCTTATACTTCTCAGCAAGCCGATAGACCTTCTGATTTCTGAAATGACTTCCATTGTCAGATATTATTTGGCTGGGGATCCCGAACCGGAAGATAATGTTCTGCTTGATGAATCTGGCGACCAGTTCACCAGTCACTTCTCTTAATGCTATAGCCTCCGCCCATCTGGAGAAGTAATCTGTTATGGCCAGTATGTACTTATGTCCGGCCGAGGAAGTCGGCAGTGGCCCGACTACATCAGTTCCCCATTGTGCAAATGGCCAACTGGGAACTGTAGGGTGCAGAGTCGTAGGAGGCCTTCTAGGCACAGTAGCATGCTCCTGGCATTTCTGGCATGATTTTGCAAATTTACAGCAGTCTTCAAACATGGTGGGCCAATAGTAGCCCAGCTTCTTGATTTCTATCTTCATCTTGGGACCAGCCTGGTGGGCACCTGCTGTCCCAGCATGTGTTTCTTTCATCGCTTGCCAGGCTTCCTCAGTGGACAGACAGTGGAGTAGAATCTTCTTTCGTGCATCTGCCATTATTCGGAACAAAATTCTATTCCTGAGTTCATAAGAATCCTTGATTCTTAGGAGTTTTATCTTTTCTTCTCTTATCTGCGGCAGTTGTTGGTGTAGAAACCACTGTAGCAGGTGCTGTCTCCAATCAGACGCTTGTTCTGTGCTGATGGTGGCAACTTCGTCTTCTTCGGGGCACCCTTCTAGCATACTGGGGACTTGCCGTCGGTTCATAACGACAATGTTCAGTGTCTTATTTGGTGGGACTGCTAGTGAGCTGGCCAGCTTTGCCAGTGCATCAGCCTGGGCATTGTGTCCACGGCCCACATGCTTGAGCTCAATATGGTAGAATTTTGCCATGAGGCGCACAGCTTTTTGGTGGTAGGGATTCAGTTCTGGCTTCCGCACTTCGAACTCCCCTTGGATCTGTTTTATTATCAACATCGAATCGCCGAATACTTGAAGCATTTGGATACCCATGTTGAGGCTTATATATAGCCCGATTATCAGAGCTTCATACTCGGCCTCATTATTGGTGCATGGCTTGTTTATAGAACAGGAAGCATGCACGACCTCCCCTTCTGGTGATTTCAGCACAATACCGGCTCCGGCCCGTATTCTGGTCTTTCCATCGGAGTCTGTCTCTGTTCTGGATGCTCCATCGAAGAATAGTTGCCACATAACTGACTGGGTTTGGCAGGCCTCGAGTGTCTCATCATCGGGTAACTCAGTCCCTAGCATATCATTTTCCGGCACAGGATGCTCTGCGAAGAAATCAGCCACGGCCTGTCCTTTTATCGCCCGCTGGGGTGTATAGGTAATATCAAATTCCATCAGAATCACTGCCCATTTGCCCAATCGGCCCTTCAGTACTGGCTGAGTCAATATGTATTTGAGCGGATTTGCTGCAGATATCAATCTGACTTCATGTGACAACATATAGTGTCGGAGCTTTTTGACAACAAAGACTAGTGCCAAGCAGGTCTTTTCTATGTAGCTGTAGCTTTCTTCAGTTCTAATCAGCCTCCTACTTAGGTAGTACAAGGCTTGTTCTTTGCCTTCTTCATTTATCTGTGCCAGCATTGCCCCCAGGGAACAGTATGTGGCCGTGATATATAGTATCAAGGGCCTGCCCTTAATTAGTGCCCCCAGCACCGGAGGGGTCTTGAGGTATTCTTTCAGCTTCTCAAAGGCTTCTTGACAGCCATCGTCCCAGAGGAACATCACATCTTTCATCATGAGCTTGTGAAAGGGGTGGCATCTTCCCGACAGATTTGATATAAATCGTCGGATATAGGCCAGACGCCCTTGCAGAGATCTCAGCTCGGACAGATTCCTTGGTGGAGGGAGCTCCTGGATAGCCTTAATCTTGGATGGGTCGATTTCAATGCCCCTATGACGGACAATAAACCCGAGGAATTTTCCACTGGACACGCCGAAGGCGCATTTCATGGGATTCATCTTGAGTTCATATTTGCGCAGCCTCTGGAATACTACCCTCAGGTCTTGCAAATGGTCTTCTCTTCTTTTAGTTTTTACTACCAAATCATCAATGTAGCACTCTACTTTCTTGAAGAGCAAATCATCAAAGATCTTGGTCATAGCTCTTTGGTAGGTAGCGCCGACATTCTTGAGGCCAAACGGCATCCTTTTGTAGTGGAATATCCCCTTCGGGGTACGGAATGCAGTGTGCACTCTGTCTTCCTCAGCAATCCAGATCTGGTTGTATCTGGATGACCCATCCACAAATGATACAGCCTCATGACCAGTAGTCGCATCGATCATCACTTCAGTGATTGGCACTGGAAAGTCATCTTTCGGGCAAGCCTTATTAAGGTCCCAGAAATCAACACATATTCTAATCTGCCCATTCTTCTTCTTTACGGGCACTATATTGGCTAGCCATGTAGTATACTGGTTCTCTTCAACAAAGCCCACATCGATTAGCTTGTCAACCTCTTTGTTAATCTGATTTATTAATTCAGGGTGCATTCTCCTGGAAGGCTGCTTTACAAGGCTAGCCTCTGGGTTTATTGCCAATCGGTGCTATGCCACATCAGAACTCAGTCCCGGTATTTCATCATATGTCCATGCAAAGCAGTCTTGGAATTCCTTCAAAAACTGTATATACTGTTCCCTGGTAGCTGGCTCCAGCAGTGCACTGAGGAATGCCGGCCTTGGCTCATTTGCGGTCCCCAGATTTATTTCCACAAGCTCATCGACGGTGGCCTGACCTCCATCTTCGACCTCGGGCGGGGCTTCTTGTAGGTCAATGAAGCCTCCCGGGATATAATCTTCTTCAGTTTCATGATTCTCTATTTCATCATACTGGTTATCAGCGGGTGCTGGCTCATCATATACGGCCAATATTGTTGTATTCTGTTCAGTCTGCCCCGAGGACGTAACTAGATCAGCAGGAAACTCAAAGATGGAGTCTTCCGCCCTTAGAGGCTCTTCTGATGCAGACTCCTTTGAGAGATCATCATTCTGTAGAGCCCGGACTTCTTCCAGGATGCGCTCAAACTCCAGGCATTCCCTCAGCTCTTTGGCTACTTGGTCTTCATCCGGGGTTCCCGTGTCAAACTTTGCTTCAGCATGGAACATATCCTCTTTGCCAGGTAGGTCTTCCCAGTACCAATCTTTCTTTGCTTCATCAGACGTCCCCGTCTCCGGCTGACTGTCCGGGGCTTCATTGTTCATTATGGATTGATAAATGATTTCTTCATCTTCCGAGGGGTATTTGTCATATCCTACCTCGGGAGGGTCTTCATGCTGGTAGGAGACAGATATGACGTCCACCTCAGCTTCATAGTATTTGAAGAGGCGAGCTCTCGCGCGGGGTCCTGAGCGGGTTGTGGATCACCAGAAGATGAATCTGCAAGAGAGGGAAACGTATCAGAGGGCCCAGGGGATCTCCCTGGGGCAAAACCCTCCGATGGCTAAGTCAGTAGAGCTATGGTGGAAGTAATAATGGGGGGAGGAGAGAGCTGATGCGCGAGAATCCTCTCCACCAAGGGGTGAAGCGAATTGTGCTCAGGAGCTTAGGGTGTGTGAATGCTCAGTTCATCTTACCATCTTCCGGAGGGTATCCCTTGCTTAAATAGTGCGCCGCCTTCAGGAGTCCTGTAAGCTGAGGGGTTCCCGGCGGGAGTTACGTCTTTAACGGGGGCTTTCATGGCCTGATCGTGGGGACGTTATCCCCTTGGAGTCCGGCAGCTCCCATGACTCTCCCGCTGGCGGAGGACTCTAAACGGCCGCACCTGTAGATAATCAACCGGTCTTACCGAGCCTCGGGGATGCTAGCTCATGTCCGAGCGATAGGCATGGCCCGACGAGGGTGGGGTCGGATAGGTCGGCTGGAGCCTATCTCTCTCGGATGGGGAGAGGGCTTTAGGCCGGACCTTCCTTGGGACCTGACCGTTGTCTCGGGCCCTCCGAGCCTAGAAGGCTGCCGGGGAGAGTTAGTTCCTCGAGTCTTTATTTATTGGGCTTTTCTTCCTAAGTGGGCCCTGTGGGCTATCACTTGGGTCGGTCTCCAGCTCCTCATCCTCGGCCGGGGAAGAACCGGAGGAGTCACCTCCAGCGGGGTCACCAACTCCGGAGGCTCCAGGAGGGCTCACGACCGGGACAGTTCTCGCACAGGCGAGGTCAATGTCCGGGCCGGCCGTCACCGAAGGCACCGGGGGTGACGCGTCTCCTACTGCTGTTCCCGAGCTTCAAAGTGGGCCCGAGGCCTGATGTATTATGCTTTATTTTGCCCCTTCCCCTTTTTATCTGTTTTTTCTTTTGTAAGAGGATTTCCTTATGGGAGGCAATAAAGGACTTACTTCGTTTGATTGTTATCTTTGCCGTGATTTGGCTGGCGTATCGGGGGCAGTTGGAAGGTGCCGATATTTTCTGCACCGTTCTCGCATGCCGATTCGGGAGACTTCTGGCGGGGTGTCCTTTCATTCCACCATGCTTTGAAAGTCGAGGCGCTTCGCGAATCCCGCTAGGGCGGGGGCCGAGGAATTGGAGGTGACCTTCCAAGGGAGGTCCTATAGCGTGTTTTCGAGGGGGGAGTCATTTAAGGCACGTGGCCTCCCTTGGCCTATAAAAAGGACCGAAGGGTGCTCTTTCCCTCTTAACACTTAGGACTCTCGCCGGCGGTTTGCTCTTGTTCCCTCGTTTTCGCTCTGCGTTGCGCCACCGCGATCGGAGCATGGAGGACCCTTCAGAAGATGACGCTGCAGACGACGGGGAGCGGCCGGTTCCAGCTATCCTGGAATATCGGTCTGGTCCCACGGTCGCCGCGCGTGCATGAGACGGGTCCGACAGTCGCCGCGCGGATCTGGAGAGGGCTTCGACGTGCGGGGGCACGCCGTTTGCCCCCTCTTGGCTCCGGCGAGGCTTCCGGGCGGACGCCGAGATGGAGGGCGGATGGGGGAGTCAGGGATGCCGGCCGCCATTCCCCTCCGTGGGAGGGGAGGAGGCGGCTCCAGTCCCTTCCTCACCCCTGTCCGCAGCCTCTTTCTCTCTCTTTTGTTCTTCATTTCTTTCACTCTTCGGGGGCTGCTTGCTTTCTGTTCGCCTCCAAAGAGTTGGTAGTTTGGTAGAGAGGGGACCTTCACGGCGCTCCTTTTTCCAGGTTGTTGCCAACTTGGAAGGTAGCCTTCCTCGCGTGAAAGGTGGCCTTCTCCTTGCTGTCCCTCTGTCACCTTTGTCACGGTCCACCCGAGCCAACTGGGTCGACCATCTCTTGTCCGAGCCAGTTTCTACATGAGCCAGAGTCAGTGGCTGGATGCGAGAAGGTCAAGACCGGGTCGGTCGGGAGATGGCCGTTTGCCGCGGTGCTAGATGGATTTTTGCTTTTCACTATGTAATGTACTAGCAGTTGCCTTTCTGATGTACCAATAGTTATCTTGAATGAATGCAAAAAAAGGGGGTTTACTTTACCCGATTTGTCGATACAGTTTTCAGAAATAAAATCTGCGTAGTGTGGTTGTGTTCCATGTCCGGGGAATGGGTTCCCCTTCCATTGTGGCTAACCTGTACGCACCTTTCCCGAGCGTCTCGATCACTCGGTAGAGGCCTTCCCAGTTGGGGGATAGCTTGCCCGCCGCCTCCAGTGGTCGAGAGGCTTCGGTCTTCCTGAGGATGAAGTCCCCTGGTTGGAATTGTCTGCCTCGGACCTTGGTGTTGTAGTACCGAGTGAGGCGGCGCTGGTATTCCGTAGCTCGGACGTTCGCGATCTCTCAGAGTTCGTCTGCCAGGTCGAGGTTCTCGAGCAACTTCTGCTCGTTTCCCTCGGGCGAAAAGCTGATCACTCGGAGAGACGGATTGGTGATCTCTAACGGAACGACGGCTTCGGTGCCATATACCAGCTGAAAAGGGGTCTCACCGGTTGCCGCCCTGGGGGTCGTTCGGTGCGACCATAGTACGCTAGGCAGTTCCTCGAGCCAGCTACCCTTAGCCTTGCCGAGCCTGGTTTTTATGCCCTTCAAGATGGTCTTGTTGGCATTTTCAACCAGCCCGTTGGCCTGAGGGTGGGCAACCGAAGTGAAGTGGTTGCGGATATTTAGGTCGGCGCATCTGTCTCGGAAGTACCGAGAGTCGAATTGCCGCCCGTTATCGCTCACTATCACTCGGGGGATGCCAAAGCGACAGATGATCGATTTCCAAACGAAGCCCCAGACGACTGTCTCGGTGATCCTTGCCGTTGCTTCAGCCTCGATCCACTTGGTGAAGTAGTCGATGGCGACGATGATGAACTTCTTCTGGGATTGAGCCGTTGGGAACGGCCCAAGGATGTCGATCCCCCACCGAGCGAAAGGGTAGGGCTCGGTAAGGGTGACAAGTTCCGTGGCCGGCTGATGGACCAAATGGTCGAACCGCTGGCAACGGTCGCAATGTTGTACGTAAGCCATGCAGTCGCGCTGCAGGGTCGGCCACCAGTACCCTTGCCTTAGCAGGATTCTGGCCAGCGACCGACCTCCTGAATGTGCTCCGCACAGGCCTTGATGAATCTCTTCAACAGCTTGGCTTGCTTCGTCAGGACCGAGACACTTCAGAAGGGGCCCGGAGAACGATCTTCGGTAGAGAGCATTGTCGAGGATGACGAAGTGCCGAGCTTGGTATTTCATTCGGCGGGCTTCCCGAGGGTCGGAGGGCTCCCGGGAGTCCCGTAGCCAGGACAGGTAGGGGGAGCCCCAGTCGCCGGGAGTGGCCGAGTCAATGGCGAGGAGCTCCGAGTCTATGCTCGGGCGCTCTAGCTCTTCTAGGAGGACCGATCGTGTACCTTCCGGGTCTAGGGAGGAGGCCAGTCGGGAGAGGGCGTCCGCCCGAGAGTTTTGCTCCTGAGCTATTCGGACTACCTCGAACTCCTCGAACTACTGGGCCAGGCTCCGGACCAACTGGAGGTATTTGATCATAGGTACCTCTCGAGCTTCGTACTCGCCATTGACCTGGCTTGCAACTAGTTGGGAGTCGGTGTGGATCCTGACTCGCTCGGCCCCCAACCGTCGGGCCATGCGGGCTCCCGAGATAAGGGCCTCGTACTCGGAAGCATTGTTGGACGCCGGGAAGTTGAACTTGAGGGCGTATTGCAACTCTATTCCTTCGGGGGACCTTAGGAGGATCCCTGCGCCGCTACCGACCGAGTTGGATGATCCATCGACGAACAGCTCCCAGGTTGGCCCGGTTGCCGTCGGAGGCCTGTCCTCGACCGGAACGGTGCTCTCGGCGATGAAGTCGGCGAGTGCTTGTCCTTTGATAGCTGATCGCGGCCGATACGAGATGTCGTAGGCCCCGAGCATGATGGCCCACTTGACAAGTCACCCCGAGGCTTCGGGGTGGGCCAGAATCTTCTTCAGTGGCTCGCCGGTTAGCACGGTGATGGGATGCCCCTAGAAGTAAGGTCGGAGGCGCTTTACGGAGGTAACCAACGCTAGCACGAGTTTCTCGGTTGCGGGTTACCTCCGCTCGGCCTCGTTGAGCACCTTGCTGGTGTAGTAGACCGGCCTCTCGATTCCCGAGTCATTCCTGACTAGGACCGAGCTGACCGTTGATGGCGTCGCCGAGAGATAGAGCAACAAGACCTCGCCCGGGACGGGCTTGGAAAGCACCGGGGGTGAAGCCAGGAACTCTTTGAGCTCGGCAAACGTTGTTTGGCATTCCCCATCCCATGCGAACGTAGCAGATGTTATCTTGGGCCCCCTCATCAGTTTGAAGAAGGGCAAGCATCGTTCGGCCGCACGGGACAGGAAACGACTGAGAGCAGCGACACGCCCCGTCAGACGCTGGACGTCTTTGATGCACGTGGGCGGGCGCATGTCCAGGATGGCCTGGACCTTGTCAGGGTTGGCTTCGATCCCTCGCTGAGTGACCAGAAAACCCAGGAACTTCCCGGATCTTACTCCGAAGGTGCACTTGGCGGGGTTGAGCTTCATGCAGTACTTCAGGAGGTTGCCGAAAGTCTCGGCGAGGTCGGTGAAGTGGTCTTGGGCCCTCGGAGTCTTGACGAGCATGTCATCGATGTAGGCCTCGACGTTCCGACCTAACTGTCCCTCGAACATGTGGTTGACCAGTCGCTGGTATGTGGCTCCAGCATTCTTCAACCCGAAGGGCATCCGGGTGTAGCAGTACACGCCGTAGTCGGTGATGAAGGCGGTCTTCTCGACATCTTCAGGGCTCATTCGGATCTGATGATAACCCGAATAGGCATCCAGGAAACTGAGTATCTCATTGCCCGAGGTGGAGTCAACCAATTGGTCGATGCTCGGTAGCGGATAGTAGTCCTTGGGGGTGGCCTTGTTCAGATCGGTGAAGTCTACGCACATTCGCCACTTGCCTGTAGTCTTCGGCACTAGGACGACGTTGGCTAGCCACGTTGGGTACAGGACCGGTCTGAAAAGACCAGTTTCTTGTCCCTTGGTGACCTGCGCCTTGATGATCGCCTGTTTCTCGGGCGGATGCTTCCTTCTCCGCTGCTGTACGGGTCTCACGGTGGTGTCGAGGTTGAGCTCGTGCGTCACGGTCTCCTCTGGTATACCAGGGAGTTGATCATCGGACCAACCAAAGACCCGAACATACTCAGAAAGAAACTCCTTGTATTGCTGCTGTTCCTCTGGTGGTAGGTCGGCGCCGATCCTTACTCCTAGGGCCGGGTCATCGTTCAGGAATACCGTTAATAACTCGCCACCGGGCTCGGTGGTCACGGCTCTTCCTTCGACTCCCCTGGGGCCCTTATCCTTCCCGTCCGGCCTTGAGGCTTCCACCGAGATGTTCTAGCACCTTCTAGCCGTGGCCTGGTTACCTCGGACTTCCCCCAACCCGTTTTTGGTGGGAAACTTCATTTTTTGGTGATAGGTAGATGGTACGGCCTTTATTCGGCTGAGAATCTTTCGGCCGAAAATGGCGTTGTACGCTATCATACCTTTAATCACTATGAAGTCCACTATGACCGTAACGGTTTTGGGTGGGGTGCCGATAGTGACCGGCAGGCTTAGGGCTCCCTCGGGGTAGGTGGCCAGGCCATTAAACCCGCAAAGGGGCGTTCGGATCGGGCGGAGCTTGGATGGGTCTTCCCCCATCTTGAGAAAACAGTCATAAGATAATACATCGGGGGCGCTCCCATTATCAACTAAAATCCTGTCTACATTACAGTGATTTATCGTGGCCGAGATAACGAGGGCATCGTCATGCGGGGTGCTCAGCCCTTCCAGGTCTTGGTCGGAGAAGACTATGACCTGGGGCTTCATCGGCGGGCCTCTGGGGGGCTCTAAGGCTTGGCTGGCCCGCTCGGCATGACGTTTCCTTCCTCGGCTTGTGTCGCCGCCCGATGCCGCTCCTCCGAAGATGATGTTGATGTGGACCCCTCGGGGGGCGTTGCCGATCTCCTCTGCGGCGTCTCAGTCTTCTTTGTGCCCGGTCGTGAACCGGGCTAGGTGCCCCAGACGGATGAGGCACTCGATCTCGTCCTGGAGCTGATGGCAATCTCCGGTGTGGTGCCCGTGGTCGCCGTGGAACAGGCAATGCCTGTCCCGCTTGCGGTTCTTCGACCTTATTGGCTCGGGCTGGTGGAGAAGTCCCGAGTCTTTGATGTCTTCATAGATCTCGTAGACTGGCGCGGTCAAGGGGGTGTACCGCTCGTACTTTCTTTTACGCTCTCCTTCTCGATCGTGCTTCTTACCCGAGCCAGGGTTTGGCTCGGAGGTCCGCTTCTTGTCCCCCTCCTGATCCGAGCTAGTTGCGTCTCGGCAGGCACTGAATACTTCTTCGCACTCGACGTGGCGCAGTGCCAGAGTCACTAGCTCGGCAAGGGTCGAGGGAGGGTGGAGGACAAGCTCGCGGCGGAGATTCTCGTCCCGGGTGCCCCCATTCAGTGCGGTTGTGGCTGAGGCCACATCTAGGCAGGGGATCCTGAGGGCTTCCGATTTAAATCGGTGGACGTAAGTCCGGAGCCTCTCCCCTTGCGCCTGTTTGAGGGCCAGGAGCCCCGCTACTGACCTTGGGGGGACGCTACCGGCGAAACTCTCCTTGAAAATTCGCCCGAATTGCCTGAAGTCTTGAATGGACCCAGGGGCAAGGGCCCGGAACCATGCCTGAGCACCTTGGACCAGGGTGGCCGCGAAGGCTCGGCATTTGATGGGATCCGGCGTTCCATGAAGGGTCACCAGGGCGTCGAAGCTATCGTAGTGGTCGGCTGGGTCGCCCTGGCCGTCGTAGAGCTTGGAAGGTTGGAATGGAGGCTCTGGGAGAGACCTCTGCCATCAAGATGTACTCGGAGAAAGGGGATTTCTCCTCGTCCTCCGGGAGAGAGGTCTTCTGCAGGGCGTGGAGGGCGCGCTCTTGCTCTGCGAACCTTCTCTCGAAATCACGCAACCGGAGGGACAGCTCTGGCTGCAGTCGCACCGTGGGGCTGGGGGGGGCGTCTTGGCGATCTCCCGGGGCACTAGTGCCCGGGCGCGGCGGCCTCGCCCCCTGCTTTCCTCTCCTCGGCGTGGAGGAAGCCTCTTGCTCCGCAGGTGGGGCATGCGAGGGTCCTCCGACGTCGTTGCGGAGGAGCTGTCGGCCGCGGAGGGTGAAGCGGCCTCCGGCGGTGTGCTGAGTCGCACTCCTTCGAGGGGGACTTCCTAACGGGGCGCGGGACCTTGCGTCCCTGGCCGCCTGGGCCCTCATGAGCTCCACGAGGACGTCCATCTTTTCGTTGAGGGCCTGGAAGGCGTTGGCGCCACAGTCGAGGGGTGCCCCTGTCTCCGCCAGGGGGGGGTGGTGGCCTGTTGGTGGGGATGCTGGCGTTGGAGGGGGGGCTCTGCGAGACCCTAGAGGGGGCGCCTCCCGCCACCGCCACAGCCTTACCTGCCCCACCGGCGGATCTCCTCCCTGAGCTTCTTCTCACCATCTCGACTTTTCGTGCGTTTCCCACAGACGGCGCCAGATGAAGAGGCGAGATCTCGCGCGGGGTCCTGAACGGGTTGTGGATCACCAGAAGATGAATCTGCAAGAGAGGGAAATGTATCAGAGGGCCCAGGGGATCTCCCTGGGGCAAAACCCTCCGATGGCTAAGTCAGTAGAGCTATGGTGGAAGCAATAATGGGGGGAGGAGAGAGCTGATGCGCGAGAATCCTCTCCACCAAGGGGTGAAGCGAATTGTGCTCAGGAGCTTAGGGTGTGTGAATGCTCAGTTCATCTTACCATCTTCCAGAGGGTATCCCTTGCTTAAATAGTGCGCCGCCTTCAGGAGTCCTGTAAGCTGAGGGGTTCCCGGCGGGAGTTACGTCTTTAATGGGGGCTTTCATGGCCTGATCGTGGGGACGTTATCCCCTTGGAGTCCGGCAGCTCCCATGACTCTCCCGCTGGCGGAGGACTCTGAACGGCCGCACCTGCAGATAATCAACCCGTCTTACCGAGCCTCGGGGATGCTAGCTCATGTCCGAGAGATAGGCATGGCCCGGCGAGGGTGGGGTTGGATAGGTCGGCTGGAGCCTATCTCTCTCGGATGGGGAGAGGGCTTTAGGCCAGACCTTCCTTGGGACCTGACCGTTGTCTCTGGCCCTCCGAGCCTAGAAGGTCACCGGGGAGAGTTAGTTCCTCGAGTCTTTATTTATTGGGCTTTTCTCCCTAAGTGGGCCATGTGGGCTATCACTTGGGTGGGCTCGCCTGGTTGGACCTTGTGGGTCTTGTTGGGCTGCCTTTGTGGTGGGCTGCGGAAATCCCCCTCTCCAGTATTCTTGAAGGGTATAACCCAATCCTGGGTGCTAAGTGATCTTCCTCAGTTCTTTATTATCCCGAGGCGGATCCCATAGCTCCTTGAACGCCTTCTTCTGGGCAGCAGGCTGTAATGACGGCATTCGCATCTTAGAGAACATCTGCGAAACCCGTCGGGTAGTATAATCTAAGCCTGTAATTGGCACCATCTGGTTTACGGCCTCTTCAGGGACCATGCAGTCTTGTTCATCTTCCTCGACTGACTCCCCAGTGTAGAATATGGTAGGAGGCTCGCAGAAGCGAGGGACTTCCATAGTCTTCAGTGGTAGCACCGTCTGGCACTCGAGGCTGATGATGGGTTTAAATAAACCCTGCGGCACCTCCACTTGTGTGTACTTTTCTTTTATTTCTTCATTGATATCATCTGGGTGAATGCTAGGAGGGGTGATCCGAGCAAAGTCACCGGCATAAGAGATGTAAGATACCTCATGCTTTTTAATATAGCCCTTTGGTGGCGGTGGAGACCAATTTCTTGCCTTCGTCGTCGGCTTTTTCTGGCTGACCACAGCCTCTTTCTCTTCACCCTTTCGCGACACCTCCGTGTAGTAGGATGCATCGAGCATATGGCACTCGAATACTTCGAAGGGATGCAGATCCGCAAACACCCTCTCTTCTTTTCCTTCAAGGCAGTATTTAATGCATTGATGTAGCGTGGACGGCACTATATGATATTCATGCAGCCACGGTCTCCCCAACAGGGCCTTATACGTGGTGTTGGAGTCGATTACATAGAATCGTACCACGGTAGTGAGATCCCCCAATGTGAGGTTAAAATCAGCCACCCCAAGGGGCGTCTCACATTTCTGGTTGAATCCCGCAATTTTCATGTCTCTGACCTTGGTAAGCTGCAGATCAAAGTAATATTTTTGGTAGATGCGGTATGGGAGAATGTTCACGGCAGCCCCGGGATCTATCAGTATCCTGTTCAGTGGCTGACAGTTCAGGGAGCCCCTCATATACAGTGATCTGTTATGGCTGGAATTCGGAATCAGCATGTCATCCTCTGAGAATGTAACTGACGGCCCAGAATTCACTTCTGTCAAGAGTGCTTCATATTGTGCCGGCGACTACAAGGCATCAACAATTGCTTGGCGAGCCTCTTCACTCAGAGAGAGAATCTCCCAGATGGAGAATCTGGTAGGGAGCTTTTTTAGCATTTTCATGATCTGGCTGCCCACCCTAACATTAGACAGTCTCATTTCTTCCGCCCATCGGGGTTTTGGAGGTTCATGTGGTGCCCGTGGCCTCTGCTGCCCAGTGCTGGTTTCATCCCCGGGACTGATTTCTTGGGGGGCTTCTTCTATAGCAACGGCCCCTGGTGCCGTCAAAGGGTTATCCCCTTCTTTCTCATTCTGCTCGTAGGCTACAGACACCGATTGCTGAGGTCCCTTGCCTTTATCTGGCCCAGCCTGTATCGACTGCCCATTTTATAGACTAGACAGAAATTCTAGAAATGTTGGAGTTTGACCTCCTTTCTTCTTTTCTTGGTACAAGCCAGTAGGGGGAGGAACCTGGACACCTCGTACCTCCGGTTCGGGAATCTGGTAGGGATGTTCCCCTCTGAACATAATGTTATGATTAGCTGGTGGTGGGCGCCCCCACCTTCTTCCGGAGCGTGTTGCATGTGCCGAGGTTGAGGCCTCGGCATGGTTGGCTTCTAGCGGGGCATTTGATGTTTCATCCTCATCGTCCTCCCCGGGCGAGGTAAAGAGTGCTGACAGGGTGTTACATTATACTGTCACGACCCTCTTTCCCTTCTTGGACTTGGGCCTCCTCTTCTTTTTCTGGGAATTAGGCTTTATTGGCCCCTGCCCCCAGAAGGGTTCAGTCTCAGCCTTTTCTTGTTCTGCCTCTGACTGCTCTTTAATTTTCAATTCTTCGAGCTGTTCCCAGAGTATACAGTCTTTCACCAGCAGGTGCCCGAGCTTTTTCTGTTCATATTCATCGAGCCCATCAATATACTGCTGTAAATGCCTGGCTGCAGGACTTACTTCCTTATGTGCAGGTAGGGGGACTTGTCTTCTTCGGTTATGAGTGGGGATCCGGATGACCGGCCCTGTCTCAGCTGTGCGCCATAGTGGCTTTACTGGAGGTGGTTCGGGCCTTGGTGTGACACCGCGGATAATCACTCCATTGGTTTTGGCTGCGGGAGTCTTCTTTCTGTTCTTTATGGGTTTCATCTGCCATCCTTCCTGATCCTTCAGTGGGGTGAGGAAGCAAGCTTCATAAGTATGCCTGGTACATTCTTCAACGGCCTCCTTAGGCAGCTGCTGGTAGATTGAAATCATATTGGCGGCCATTTTTAACGCCGGAGGCTCATGTGGACGAGGTGGCTCTACCTGGTAATCTCCCAGCTGTAGCTCGCCCTTTTTGACCATGCCTTCCATAATATCTTTGAAGACGTAGCAATCTTCAATTGCGTGCCCCAGCGCACGGTGATATAGACAGAACAGTGGATCACCTTTCTTCGCCACGTCATCGAGTCTCTTTGGTTCAGGCAATGTTACCTTGTTGAACTTGTATGCCCAGTTGAATAGTGCAGCTATCTTATCTTTCGGGAAAGAGTACGGCTTTCTCATTTTGTTTCTCAAAGAGACCTTATCTTTTCTTTCTGCTGTGTCTGCTGGTGGGGGAGCTTCATCTACCCCCTTCTTCCCTTTCTGTTGCTCGAAGGTTCTGAAATCGACGGTGTTAGCCTCAGAGTGCGATGGTCGTCGATCATTAGATTTCTCTTTCGGCACAGTTGGAGCATTGGCCGTCGGACGCTTAGACAGGAACGTCTCGACTTCCGCCACTATATTGTTCAGCCGGTCAAATGTTCTGACATCTGGACCAATCATCTTTTCCAGTACCTCTCTCCCGAGGCTCTGCTTACATATTTGCACTGCATCTTCTTAATGAGGAGGTCTTCTGCATCTCATAGCTAAGTTCCTCCACCTTTTGATGTAGTATAGTGATGTTTCATCTTGCTTTTGTCTGGTCGCATATAGTTCTGCTATTGTAATTTCTCTTTCCGTGACGTGAAATCTGTCGCGTAACTTTCTTTGCATGTCAGGCCAATTGGTCACTGACCCAGTCGGCAGGCTTGAATACCATTCAAAGGCTATCCCGGTGAGGGATGAGCCGAAGAACTTAAGCAGATACGCTTCATCAGCTGCCAAGTCACCCATGATTGTGGTGTAGTAAGCTATGTGCTCCCTGGGAGAGCACTGGCCATTAAACTTTTCAAACTTCGGCGGCTTACTGACGCCTGGAAGTAGTCTCTTAGCAGCATACTGGGGAGGATATGGTACCTTGTACACATCGTAGGTACTAGCATCATCACCAGTCTTTTCAGACAGCTTCATCTCCACAATCTTTTCAATCATCAGCTTTTGGGCTATGGCTGGATCTATGTTTTCCGGGAAGAAGTGAGCTTGTTGTTGACCGTAAGGAGTTGTCATCACAGTTGCGCGCAAGGTAGGCGCGGCAGGCTGCGTCTGCGATGCAGAGGGCTGAGCTATCGTCTGCTGCAGAACGGGTTGGCTCGGTGCTTTGCCCTTATCAGCCGGAAGAGGATTAGCTGGGATAGCCATTTCTGTTGAGCTGGCAGTCTGCCCCACGGGCTCGGCTTGCTTGGAGACCGGTGTAACTTCGTGCCTCTCATTTAGCTGTCTTCTGAGAGCATTGATCTCTTGTTGATATCTTCTAAACATCATCTGGATCATGGGATCCAGGGTTGACGGGATCTGTAGATCTTCTGAAGTCCCTTCAGCATCATCAACGAAGGGATTGTCTTCCTCTTCCGTTGTCACCACATTAACTGTCATAGTGGTGATCTTGCAGGCTTCATCATTAGTCTTCATCTTATCTTTTGCCGCCTGGCCTCTTCTTGTGACGGGGCCTGGTCTGGTTGCTAGTCTGAGCAGTTCATCTGGCTGTGTCGGTAACATTTCCTGCCCTTTGACAAGCCCGGCCATATTGCAAGCAAAGATCTGCATCTTTTCCCTCTGCCTATAGACTTTCCTTCTCATCTGATCGGGGTATTTGAGCCGGTCAAAGACTGATATTCTTTCTCTAGCTTCTTCTCTATGCAGGTCTTCTTTTCCATACCCGGCTCTGTGGCCTTCTTCATAATCATTGAAATCGGAGGAGGAGACTCCGAGCATCACTTCTTGAAGGGTTTCTTCTTCTTCTTCATCCATGGTGCCCAAGGCACGGGATAATCTTTGCTGCCCGCGGGCGAAGTTCCCCAGGTAGTGAAAGTAGTCTTGAGCCACTTGTTTCATCTCCTCTTGATTGTGCCTTCGTGGCTTTGGTTGAAGCATCAATCTTTCCTGGCTCTTCTGCTGATAAGCCAGTCTCCCCACCTGAGTAGTCAGGTGCTCGGCTTTGCAGTATTTGAGTATATCGGCCTGTCTGGCGCAGGCTCTTGGTCTTCTTAGAGTGACAGCAGTGACTGGTTCGCTTATTCTCATTTCCTCTTCCTCCCTGAACCTTCTAGTCCCATCCTGGCAGCAGTCGGCAGCAGCAGTATAATTCTTTCTTTCCCATCTTTTGCCCCCAGCTATGGGGTGGGTGACCGTTAGGTCTTCCTTCTGCTCATATCTTCTGCCCCTTATCCTGGGGCGAATAGTAGTCAGATTTCTTCCTTCATTCTCTTCCTCATCACTCCTACCCCGAGCCCTGGGCTGAACAGCAATAGCATTTTTTATGTCTCTTCCTTTTCCTCTTCTGCTTCCTGCCCTGAAGCGGGCAACAGTGGTGTCAGCAATGTTTTCTTCATCTTGAGCTGGGGCCCAGCTCTGGGTCTTCTTCTGCCGCCAGATCTGCCTGAACTTGGGCGGCTTTGGTGCCAACGGCCTTCGGTCCTCTTTCTCGACGTCGGCCCTCCTAGTAGCCAGAGTTTGGAATCTGTTGGTGGTGGGTACTCTCGGGGCGACCACATCTGGGTTGAGCTCCCTCGGACGGCCGTTGAGGTTCGTCCGGATTCCTCCGATCAGCATTGTCTTTCCTGAGTTGGATATCCGGCGTCCTGCAACAGTGGATCGGGCTCTCCTGTCGGATCTCCTTCTTCTTCCAGCAACAGAGGGTGCGCCCCTTTTCGCCTCGTGATGGACGAAGCAGGCCACGACATCAGGAGTATCCTGCATCCCCCTGCTCATTTTGGGGATGGTAGCTTGTGGCAATGTCTCGACAATAGTCTTTTGTTCCTGGTTGTCGATCTCGAGCAAGTCAGTGAAGATGAGGCCCAAGCAGTTGGGCATCCCGACAGCAGGCGGCATCGATCCGAACGCAAGAGGTACCGCCAGGTAGCCCTCTCGAACATGTACATCGACCACTTGTTGATCAAAGTGTATAGAGATGATTCCAGCCGTCATTGTAGTTTCCTGGAAATAAAGAAAGCACGAAATCAGAAATTTGAGGGGGAGCCCACTGGGCCTCCTATTTCGGCGTAGAGATGAAGGGAGGGTAGGTCCCACCGGGCGTGCCAGACTTGTGGACGCGGGGATTTTTCTTCCGGCTATCTTGTTTGTTTTTTATTATTTGTTTTATTTATTGATTTATTGGTTTGGTTAATTGGCGTGCCAGTCACATGTGTGACGATTTCATTGTGCGCTCGACTTGACTTGGTTAGTCGATTGTGAAGTCTGAGTCGGGACCAAAAGTTCGCCATACCATAAAGGCTATGACGTTAATTACGCCCTTCCTGAGAAGGACAACCCTTGATTAAACGCCGAAATAGGAGGCCTCATAAGGCAAACAGATATTCATGTGCACCATTTTAAACTTCATACCAGGGCCAGGAAGGCGGGTAAGATAATAACATCAACCACAGAAACAGACGATCAGTGGTTCAAAAACTGGGTGTAGGGGAAAGGGGAGAAAGCGGATTTAAATCACAGGCAGACTGAGCTGTAACCACGATGGGGTTTTAAAGCATCGATCAACATTTCGATAGCATCTCCCCATAATCTGGGTTATGCCCAGGGGAGAATAGGCTATCACCCACGGAGTGCCGGGATGAAAGCCGAGAGATAGAGAGGCCGAACCTCTCGCATTACACATGTATGCCTTGGGGCAATATTTGACTCTTCCCTTATAAGAGCTGGTGGCATTCATGCATTGGCAGAGCTCACCGGAGCTAAAAAAGGGGGTGGGTTGTCGTAATCCCGACACGAACTGATGGAACATAAGGGAGTCTGATTTCCTTTAATTTTATCCCCGGGACATATCTGGTGATCCACGGATATCCCTGTGTGGGTTTGCTCTGGGTGTTGGGGTTCGTTGGGTGGCAGATTAGGCTCTCGACGCACTCTGAATGGGCACGGGCTCTCGGCATGACCTAAAAATGGGAAGGCCAGGGCTCCCGGCGCCAATGGCAAGAAGGCCAGGGGTTCCCGGCGCCAAGGTGAGAGGGCCGGGGTTCCCGGCGCGATGAAGAGGAGGACAGAGGGCTCCCGGCGTCAATGGCAAGAAGGCCGGGGGTTCCCAGCGCCAAGGTGAGAGGGCCTGGGTTCCCGGCGCGATGAAGAGGAGGACAGGGGGTTCTCGGCACCGATGGCAAGGAGGTTGGGGGTTCCCGGCGCCAAGGTAAGGAATTGGGTGGGTTCCCGGCGTGAGACAGAGAAGCCAAAGAGGAGCCCCCGGCGCGAGCTTCTCGGCGCGAAGACAAGAGGGCCGGGGAGCTTATCGGCACAGCTCAATGTGAGGGGTTTCCGGCGCGACGGAGAAGAGGCTTTCGGCGCAGGCAAGAGGAAATGGTGAAGGGCCTTTTCGGCCTGGGCATAGTGGGGGTTCTCGGCGCGAGAAGGCTCACGCCGAGGGCTATTCACATGTTCTACTGTTCTTGGAGCCGAGATAGATGAGGGCGCCGAGATGTGTTTCAGGGTTCTACGGCACTCTGTTTTTTGAGATTTCTTTCTGGGATTCAGGTAATGGCTGGGAATTTAGGATGCAGATGAGGGGGGAAGCCAAGGGCTTTGCTGGGCAGTGCCAGGGGATCACTGGAAGGCGAGGTTTATGGAGGGCCCGAGATCATCACCCATTTAAAACCCATGGGGATATGTTTTTCTGTCGCCGGCCGTCCAGGGAAACCAAGGGATAACTGTCCCTGATTCCTGGGGCGACCTTAATGGCTTAAGAAAAGGAAGCAAACGGAATGAAAGATGGGGAGACTACCCAGTGTAGGCATCACTGAAGGGGTGAGAGGATAGAGTCCAATAATCCATGGGTGTGAATATTGGGACTCTTCCTTCGACGTTCCTCCAGGAAGAACAATCGGAGCAGGGAAACCTGAATCATCAGAACGATCATTCAAGACATTGAGCAGCACTCATTCGAGAGAAACCAGAGATGGGAAGGCTTCATCATTCCACGTTCAGTTGAACCAGAAACATAGATACATGTAAGGAAGAAGAAAGAAAACGGGGAAATGCCCAAACGGGCCATCAAAGCATTTCATTCCATTGCATCATCCCAAACTCACACCAATCAAAAAAGGGGGAATGAGGGAAAGGGAAATAGAACGAAGGCCGGGATATCCCGGTTACATTTGATAAATCGAGATAAAACTTGTAAGACTACATGGAGAAGAAAAGAAAACATGGGGGGGGGGGGGGAGGGCGGAGCATTGACTCCTCTCCCTCCCCTGCTGCCCACCTGGAGCTTCTTCTCCTTCTTCCTCTTCTTCTCTTTTTTTTTTCTCTCTTGCTCTGTTGGTCTCTTCTCTCTTTTCTCTATCATTTTTCTCTCTTCTATTTTCTCTCTGGCGGTGGTGATGGCCCCCCTCTTTCTTGCTCGAGGGGAAGGGGGTTTTATAACTGTATTTTGTATCTTCTCGGCAGGCCTGTCACGGCGCGCCTCAACTGAGGGGCTTCCCGGCGCGCAGGACTTCCGCTTCTCGGCGCGGCTTTTGGGCTTCGACAAGAGGATCTCGGTGCCACTTTATAGGCCCACTTAGGCCTTTCAGACTAGGCCTCTTATTGGTCCTTCAAGTGCATCAGCACCCAAAAGGGCCCTCCATTGGTGACATAGTTTCTATTGAGATCATTCATAGGTTTTTCATCAGTCGGTAGACCGGGGTTTCATCGGCGTTGCCATCTGAATGATGACAAAACCGGACATCATTTCATTGGCATCGTCACCGGAACGGTGACAAGACCGGACATCAGCTTTAGCCTGGAAAGACTTCAGCCGGGTGACTGCTATTTCATCAGTGCCGTCGTCTGACTGACAATGGCATCGGACATCAGCTTGGCCCGGAAAGGACTTCAGTCGGGTAGATGGTTGACGAACTTCGTCATTGATCTTTCACTATTGGTCTGATCTTCCTTTCAATTCTATTTCTGCCCTCGCTCATTTTCAAGGTGTCAACACTCTTCCTCGCCCGGATTTTGATCTAGGCACCTTCCGCTTATTGTATCTGGAAGGTGGCATTAATCGCCTGCTTGATCACCTCGAGCGGCAATTCCTGGTATGCCGAAATGCTAGGATTGGCGTCCGGAGACGTATGCGCGATTTTGTGCCTTAGCCGCGGTGGGGATGGGAGCCTACGAGGAGTCGGTAGGCTAGTGCTGACGTCCGAAGACGTGTGCGCGGTTTGATGCCTTAGCCGCGGTGGCGACGGCTTTTGTTGAGAAGCGGACATACAAGTGCACTGGTCATCCTGCTTCTTAGCCTTTCCTTTGTAACCATGCTGAGAGCTGGGCCCAGCGGCAACTGACGGTGTTGCAAGACGTTGTCGCTCTGCACAGTTATCCCGACTCTGTGGAATGGCAGAGCCTTGTGGCAGTGGGCCCACCACTTGAATCGTAGCCGCTGAAGACTTCGAAGATGCCTTCTTCGTACTTCAGATTGTGTCAACAGGTAGGTGGGGAGGACTCGACGGCCCCTCCACTGAGCAGGTGTAACAAGGTTGAGGCGGGGCCTCACCTTGCTTTTGCTTTCCCTTTCTATCCATAGCTATCGGCGACAGAGATAGGACAGGAGGAGGACGGGAAAGAGCTGAGGAGCTCATCATTGTCTCGCTCACCAGAACATCCTCTCGGTCGAGAAGGACCCAGAGGAGTCTGGCAGTGTCTTCTTCAGGAAAAGGGAGAGACTTTAGCTCCCGCCAAGACCGCCATCGCACAGCCGAAGTGGCTGGGGTTGGCTGGCTGGGTGCTGATGTCTGAGAGCCCGAAGGGGCCGGAGGAGCAGGGGCATGAATGACGTTGACCGAGAAGTTGGTCGGCTCCATCTCTAGACTGCTATCCCGCTCTCTATGCCTCCGCAATCGCTCGAGCGCCTCTTGATTGTCGGTCCAGAACTCGAGCCATTCTGGAGGATGCTGGTAAGGCAGCCCGTGCCCATTTTCTTGAGGAGAGTCCGGCCGCTCTGGTGCATCCCTGGCGATGCTCAGGGTCTCTTCGACAGCTTGTCGAAGCCTGACGAGCGACATGGAATTTCCTTCCGCATCGATCTGTTCCCATCGGATCTGTTCCTGGATGAGGTATTGAACTTCCTCACAAGACTCGATCGGGTGGCAGATCCTGGCGTGGAAGGGGCACTATTGGGGGTGACTACGATCCCAATGGCTGTAGTCGGTAGGCGAGTCGCGGGGCATGATTTGCCCCCTCTCGATGAGGATATCGAAGAGTCACTGGGTTCTCTCCCTAGGGAAGGAGAGAGGTCTCCGATCGTGCCAGGGCCTCCACCCTGGATACCAGATCGAACGTTCCCTTCGATTAGCCCTGGGCTTCTTTGACTCATAGTCAGAGAGAGAGAATGTGGCCATCATGTGGATGACATTGGTCGAGGGGTGAGCCACGCGTGCTACCTTAGCAGGCCTAGCCCACGTGTGTGGTTGCGGGGGATCGACGAGAATGCTCTTCATTTTGACGAGACTGTCTCGGATCAACTTCTACGCCTGCTTCTTGAAGACGTAGCAATCTTCAATTGAGTGGCCCAGCATGCGATGGTACAGGCAATGACTGGGATCGTCGATCTCCAGGGCCTCGTCCGGCTTACAGATTTCTGGCAGTTCGACGATCTTCTGGGCCATGCAGAGGTCGAAGAGCATCTTCGTGTGTTCCTTCTTGAAGGAGAAGGGTGTCTTCATACGCTCCGAGAAGGAGGGAGCAGCCGGCTTATCCGCTGGCTTTTTATCAGAGCCACTGGATTTGGCCCCCTTACTGGCCTTGGCGGCAGGGGTGAACTCTATGATATTCACTTCCATACCGGGCTGGCGTTCTCGCGCTTGTTTACCCTTTGCTGTAGTATAGCTCAGGTTGTCGACGAAGAACATCTCTAATTCAGCGATCGTCGAATTGAGTTGATCGAAGCCTTTGATGTTGGTACCGAGAAGCTTTTCGCTGACCTCGGCTGCCAAATCTCGACTACATATGGTGATGGCGTCTTCTTCAACGGGTGGATTGACACACCTCATGCTAAGGTCTCGCCATTTTTTGATGAAGTCGAGGGCACCCTCTCCCTTTTTCTGCTGAAGAGAACAGAGTTCGGCTAGAGAGACCTTTCGCTCGGCCGTTTGAAATTGGTCGAGGAACTTCTTCTGGAGATCCGCCCAGTCGATGACTGAGTTGGGCTTTAGGCTGGAATACCATTGGAAGGCCGTTCCCGTGAGCGAAGTGGCGAAGTAGCGGAGGAGATATGATTCGTCCAACGCGAGCTCACCCCTGGCCGTAACATAGTAGGCCAAGTGTTCATGTGGCGACCCCTGCCTGTCGAACTTTTGTAGCTTCGGGGGCTTGGAGTACTCTGGGGGAAGCTTTTTCAGCTGGTGGTGGAGCGGGTAGGGTACACTATAGAGATCTACCATGATAGCCCCTTCACCATACTGGGCGAGCTTTGTCTCGACAATGCGCTCGATCATCTGGCGCTGCGCCAAGAGATTCTCTGGCACTGGCGTGTTGGAGGCCCGTGGTTGAGCCTCAACCGGGGGCGTGTCGAACCCAATCACCAGAGGGGTTCGGGTAATCGCCGCTGAGGTGTTGGCAGCGTCGCGAGCCACCGGGGGTACTAGAGCTTCGGCCTGAGGCCTAGCAGGTTACTGTGGATGAAGGTCTTGCTCCTGGAGGAGGTCCTACAGGAGGGCCTTTAGGTGCTGGTTCTCCTTCATAAGAGCATCAAGGGTCACTTCTTGAGCTTCGTTCGCAGGAGGGTCGTTGTTGACTGGCTCTGCGTTGATAGGAGGGTCACGGTCTTCCACCGGGACCTCTTCCACGCGTTCTGACGCCTGTGGTCCGGCAGAAGTGCTAATGTGACCTGTTGGGGGAGGCAGAGGAGCCTGGTTGTAATATCCCAGATCTTTTGGATCCTTCTTTTGGGTCCCGGATCTACTTTTTCAGAGTGTCCGGCTCCGTTGTGTCCGAAATTTCGTTTACGATATCTTTCGTGTTCGGATCGGCACGATCCGGAGTCGTTTCGGAGGCCCAGAGTGCGTCCGCGGCTTTTTTGATTTTCGGTACGGGTTTCGGCAAATCCTTCGAAATATCGTTGCGGGTGAACCGTGTCGTTCACTGATAAGTGTCTATTTCTTATGATAATTCATCGCATGAACACTATTTTATGTGCATATAATTAGGTAATTATGCATATTTCATAGTTAACCTCAACTCCGCATTTAAATTGGAGCTTTCATGAAAATTGATTAATTTGGCGATTTTATTTAATAAATTGAAGTTCAGGGCCGTGAGTATTAATTCTTCATTGCATAACCATGAGCATTTGAGATTTATATGCACAATATGATAATTTTTATGGACTAAATTGTAATTATGTGTGTGCAGGACACCGAAGGTAATTGCAAAAGAAGTCGGGGGTAAAACTGTCACCACCACTTTGACCAAGTCAAAAGCACATATTTTGATTGGAGGGAAAAAATTTTAAAAGCTTCAAATTGAGGAAAAGAAACACATATTTTGGTTGGAGGGAAAATTGAATTCAAAGTTTGAAATAAAGGAGAGACATGATGAGCCTTGGGAAAGGGGGTGTCCAAAGTCCAAGAAAGGGGGTGCCTACCTACTTTTCCTCTTCCCCATGCATCATATTCTACCTAAATCCCAGCCATCCATCTCCTTTTGATACAATCTCCACCCTCCATCTACCCAACTTTCCCTATAAATAGCCCATGACAAGGAGGAGAAAGGAAGTTCTTCTTTTGGTAATCTTTCACTCTTTCTCTCCCAACCTTAGGTCTCCAATTTATCTCACGTAAGTTCATTTTCTCCTCTTGCTATCTCCATAAAAGTTCTTCATTTTTTTGTTCTCTACAACTTCTTCTTCTGTAGCATCTTCTATTTCCTTATAATTTTTAAGCTATTTCATGTTTTTCGATGTGCTGTCATGTTCATATGTGAACTACTGTTTCTCTATATTCTACCTCTTATTTCTCCCCCTTCTAGTCATTTTCTTCTCTTCCTGTCTTCATAAAATTTCTTTGTTTTTAAGTTTTCTACAACTTCTTCTTCTACATCATCCTCTAATTCGTTCTGGTTTGGAAGTTATTTTCTATTTTTCAACTTACTGTCCTGTGATTTTACTGTTCATCCGAAGTTCTAGCTTCTGTTATTCCTCAGTTTTGAAGCCCTTCCCCTCTTCTTTTCTCTCTGAGTTCTTCTTAAAGTTCTTTCTCTCTTGTAGATATAGATTTGCTTCTTATATCACTTCCTCCAATTCTTCTTAGTTTAGGAGTTATATTTATTTTACCATTATTTTACTCTCTCATCTTCTTCCTTCTTCATCTCCACACAAACCCTTCCACATTCCTCTCTATATTTCTCTCCAAAGTTTATCCTCCACAACTCTCCTTTCATGGCGGTGTGCACATCAAGGCGGGCGACGTTCCAAGGCTCGTGATGTGGACGACGACGACTTCTTCATCCATCTCTTTTCACGGTGATCTCTTTCAAGGCGGAGCGATCCTATCCAAGGCTCGACAAGGAGGAGACGACGGCGTCATCACCATTGCTACTACTATCTTCACACTCAGGCTTCTCTTTTTGTTATTTCTTTAGTTTCATTTTACTTCATTGTAATCTCGTCACATCTTTATTGTAAGCTTGTCTTACATTTCATGTACTTATTTCTTTATGTTAATGAAAGAAGTGTTCATTTTATCTAGATCTTGTTCATCTTTCCTCTCTTCCTCCTTCTTCTACCTCTTCTTCTCCACTTTATGCAACTATATTCTAAAGCATAGGCTCATAGTCATAAGTGTTTTTAATTAAGTGTTTGGTTCGTTCATCATTTTATTATTTTCTTTAAGCAAAGTAAAATCACAAGTGTTTTCCAAAGGACTCCAAGATTTTTAACTCTAAAAAATCTCTTCTTCCCTGTGGATTCGACCCTTCTCGCCACCATATTACGTCTTTCTTTCATATAGTGCGAGTTGAAATTTTTAAGATTGATACGCATGTTTTAAACGACGAACTTTCGCGTGATCATTCACCTAGACGAGAGTGGTACCGTTGCGATTGGTGCGTTCCGAGGATCGCGGAGACGTGATTTTCTATTTTTTGGTATTTTTCAAAAATTTTGAATTTTCTATAAATACCCCCCTTCTTTTCTCTCTCCCCCTTCTTTTCTTCTTCTTCTTCCTCTTTCTTCTTCCTCCCCCACCGTGAGCGCCTCTTCCTCTCTCTCTTCGGCCAAAGGTGACCGCGGCGAGCTCCCCTCCGACTGCAGACGGCGGTGGGCGACGGCGCGACGACGCGATGACGTAGGCGGCGGCGAGACGATCGCGGGGGCGTGCGGCATTCGTGGGAGGTGTGAAGGAACGAGGGTTTTAAAAGCGTCTTCCTTGATTTCGGCAATGATCCGGCGGAGCTTTCGCTCCATTGAGGTAGGGGGATGAATCCCTATGCTCATCCCGTCATCCCCCGCGATTTGTAGGCCGAATGGGAGTCGAGAGGGGCGTTTTTGAGTGGGCTGGGGCAAAATCATATTTTGGGGAGAGTTCGCCCGATCTATGGATTTGAGCCGCGATTCGGCATTTTGATGGCTTAGAATCATGTTAGGGGTCCCCAGGGAGCTTCCCCCTTGATTTCCCCATCTCCCATGGAGGTATGGGGGCATGATTGCCATTTTTGTGCTTGTTCACCATTTTCACCACCTGAGTGCTGTGGCGGTCGTTCCTGTGACCGCCACAGGGTGTAACGCGCCCAGGGAGGTGCGTTACACTTCGTTGGCTTTTGGGCGTGGGATTTGTGGGCCTGACGGTCCCACGATAGACCGCCACAGTGCTATGACGCCTTGGTGTTAGACCGTTACAGTGATTCTGACCGTTGGTTTATGACCGTTGGGGGTCATAGACACCTGACGCATCCGAAGTGGGGCGTCAGGGTGGTGGGACGCCCCTGGGTGGGAGCGTTAGAGTTAACACATCCACCCCTCTCCCTAACGCACTTGGGTAGGTGCGTTAGAGAGCGTGACGCACCGAGTGGCATGCGTCATGGCCTGTGTTATTCCGTGGCCTAACGCACCAACGTGATCCGTTAGGTCCCGTAACGCCCCTAGAGGAGCGCGTTACGTTCAGTTTTCACTCGTGCCCTGACGCAACTGTTTAGGTCCGTCAGGTGCTGTGACGCACCAATGTTGGCGCGTTACAGTTCGTTTCACACCGAGTGTCTGACACGCCTGAGTTGGCCCGTCAGGTTACCGTGGCGCACCAGGGTTGGTCCGCCACAGCCTGTGACGCACCAGAGTTGGTCTGTCATGCTCTGGACTGCCCCGAGTGGGTTGTAGCCCTGCTTCTTCACTGACCGGAGTCACCGTGCGACAGTGTGGGTACGAGGAACGGTCCCTGTACTGGTCTGACAGTGACGTTGTTTTCTGTTCACTTGAGAGTCTACTCCGTTGTGACCCTCCACTAGTCGTAACCTGCTTACACGTTTAGTGGTCCCACCAGGGAGTGGTGGAGAGGCTACCCAGAGGACGGTTTTGTAGACACGCCAAATTTGACATCATTTTGAACATATCTCCTATCGCACTACAATGCCCCATTTGACCCTCAAATTGACTTATTTGAGTGTCTTTCCTCTCTTTTCTTGAATATCCAACTTCCCCCATTTTTCACACATTTTTTCCTATTTTTTTAGATTTTTCTGAGCTTTTTTCCCATTTTTTCGGGCCTTAAATCAAATGGTGGCAGGGACCCGGGTGCCATTTAAATAGCGCCCAGGCAGGGGGCGTCTATTTCCAGCTGAGTCCAGTTTGGCCGTTTTCGAAATCTATGAATTAGCAACACTCCAGAAAATCGCCATTTCTTTAAATAACGACCGTCCGGAAGGGTGCCAATTCTTTTATTCATATTTTGAGCCGAATTCAAATTATTTTTTATTTCACGACTTCCTGGAAGGTCGCTATTTCATGAAATAGCGCCCGGTTGCAAAGTTGCCAATTTCCTTGTCTTATTTTGAGCATTTAACTCCGTCCAAAATTTGTATTAATTCCTAATTGGCGACCGCTTCATGGGCGCCAATTCTTTTCTAATTTTGAAATGTCCTAATCCATCTTAAAATGCCTCAGAATGGGTGGCGCTTTGAGCAGGCACTCTTTTAATTAGCGACCACTAGGTCCGACGCCATTTCTTAAAGAATTTTGATTTCGAACAGAACCCCTTCCCTTCCTCACTTAAATTCCTTTTCCACTTGGGAAAGGGTTCCTATGGCTTCCTAATGTTGTAAGGACACTTGGAGGAAGGATCCTTCTTTCCAAATCCCACCAAAACTCAATTTTCTAATTTTTATAGAATTAAACTCCAAATTTCCTTTCCCTTCCTCACTTAAACTCCTTTTCCACTTGGGAAAGGGTTCCTATGGCTTCCTAATATTGTAGGGACACTTGGAGGAAGGATCCCCCTTTCCAAATCCCACCAAAACTTAATTTTCTATTTTTTATGGAATTAAGCTCCGAATTTCACTTCCCTCCCTCACTTTAACCTCATTTTCCACTTGGGAAATGGTTCCTATGACTTTCTAAGGTTGGGAGTACACTTGCCCAATAAATATCTCCCTCCAAATCCCATTAAAACATGGTTTTCTAATTTTCAGGGAATTAAAGTCCGAATTTCACCTCTTTAAATAGGACCCCTCTCTCCCTTGTGTAAAGGGCATCAATATCAATCCAAGGGGAGGTGCTACTGGATTGAAGGCTCAAGGAGGAGGCTCCCATGAACCTACAAGCTTCATCCATGGAGTTCTTCTTCCTCCCTTGAAGATCTTGAAGCCAAATTGGAGAAAACCACTAAGCTTTCCCCCTCCTATCTCTTATTTTTTTACTTTAGTTAATTGCAAGCATCATATCATATTCTTCTTTTATTTCTTTTTATCTCAATATTGAGATCTTCCTATGTTGTGAACTCTAGCACATCTCCCTTAGTGCAACACTTGCACATCTCCCTCTATTCTTCATCATACATCATCTTTTACCTACCCTTTTGCATAGGGGTTTTAAGGCCAAACACTAATAAGGTGTGTTCATATCCATACTTTCTATGTCCATATTTATATTTGGATTTGATGCTACACATCTTGGTTTCTAATCCATGTTTGTTTATTGGTGTTTGTTAATTTTGCAAGGGTAATCAAGCTAAAGGAAAACTCTCTTCATCGGCCGGCCGATAGAAAGAGAAGGTGCACTCACAATCTCCCCCGCTTCTTTTAAGGTATTCTTTGCGATCCCTCATATTCTTTATTGTTATATCTTTGAGGCCCTCACGTCTCTGGTGATCACCCTCCATTAGCATCCTACGCATGCTCTCCTTTCTCTCTCTTCCCATGCTTTTCTAGTCATATTATCCTTTTCTTTTCTTAAGTGGATTTCTTAAATCTACAAATTGGCGATCACGGTGGGACCATCATTATTTTTCTTTGATTACCCTTCCCCTTTTGCACCCACGGTGCAACTCCCTTTGTGCTCCACGTAGCACTTTCCTTTTTGTTTTATCAGTTGTGCATCGCGTGCACATCCCCCTCTCCTTATGTGATTGCTAACTTGTTGGTTTTGGAAAACTCCTCTAGTGCGGACACCAGAGCGATCGAGTGGCACGAACCGGCAAGCCGTCGGTACTGTACGCGGAACACCACTCGGGCTACATCGGCTTCCATCTGGCTCGGAGACAGCCTGGAGACTCCCCCTTGAGTCTCGATATTTATAGTATTTACTGGGATTTCATTTGTGTGTAATGTGTATTTATTTAGTTTTTATTCGGATTGTAATTCGGATTGTCATATGGGTTTATTTGTAATTTGGGACCACCTGGGTCCTGCGGGCCCCCTAACCCCTCTCCCATCGATCCACCTCATCTCTAGGGCCCATGTGGGGTTAGGAACCTTCCAATGTGGGCTTCTAGAAGAGTTGGACCAAGGGGGGGACAATGGGTATTCAAAGTCCAAGAAGGTGGCAAGAAGGTCAAGGGGGCGCCCCCCATTTATCATATTAAATTAGGATTTGAATTTTTATTTTATTTGATTCCAAATCACATGAGAGAAATAAATTTGAACTCCCTCTTGTACCCCTCCCCAACCCTAGATCTAGGGATAGAACTAGTCTTTTTGTATTTTCTATAAGAACCTTGTATTTCTATTTTGAGTGGAATTAATGCATAAGAAAATCAGAATTTTGTTGGAGCTCCAAGCAAGGGCCGCCCCTTTCTCTCTCTCCTCTCTTCTTCTTGCAGCTGGGAAGGCTGGGTTCTGAGGTGGGAAGCCTCATCTATCTGGTGTGGAGTTCGTCGTTGCCGCCGCCGCCGCCATCGAGCCGCCGTTGCACCGCCACCGTCGGTATTCTACCAATCGCGAGACAGCAGACCATCCCTGGAATTCTTTCTCCCAACCTCGAGATCTTTTGGAGCCCAAACTTTCAAGGTGAGTCCCAGGTGTCATCACCACGTCCTAGAAAAATTTGTGGAGCTTCTACTTTTTATTTTCCATTTTCCCATTTTCGTTCTCCACCTCGTCTCAGATCTGCCAACAGTCTGCCCAGATTTTCAGAACCCTAATAGGTCATTCATGAACCCATCCTCTTGTGATCCAAATGACTTGATATTTTTATTAGAGGTTCTTTCCACCTAATACACCATCCAAAAATTTTTATGTGAATTTATAATCTCATTCATATTTTCTAAAAATTTACTTCAGATCCCAGCTCAGTTCTGCCTACTACTGTCCAGATCCGACCACCCAGTAGTAGAAAATACTTTTCCCCATCCAAATCATTACCAAACCCTTTAATAAAAATTATCCACGTTTTTCTCTCTCTCCCCTCTACAACTTTCATGAAGAGCTCATCTTCTGATTCGGAGGTCTACATCGCGGTCAATGTCATCTCTCAGGAAAGTTCATTCCTGTCCGGCCAGATCTGAGGGAGAAATCAGTCAGGTTCAAAAATCTGCCAACAAAATTACAGCCCCGTCGAAATTCCTAGATCCACAGAGGGTCGAAGGATTTGGAGACATCGTTCCAACGGCACTGGTTTCGTTCCTATCCGACTTTGGTGCTGCTCGCAGCAACAGATCTCGCCGGGTCACGCGCCAGAAAATAGAGGTTGCAGACCCGTGGCCAGCACCTCCGAAGGGTGGAGATCGGAACCGTCCGGCCTCCGACCGGTGTTCCAACCCGACCGCCGTCCAGGGGAGCACGCCACCAGGTGTCAACATCACAGCGGGACCCACCCCGTCAGATCTGAAGGTCTGAGCAGCACGTGGGCCCCACGAACCCGTAGATCGCGTCGTCCGGGCAGCACTAAACCGCGTGTTTCGGCACCGTCGGAGTGACATCAAGATGCTGCCCGTCAACCCAATTCCCGCTACTCCCGGGCCCCACATGTGACCTGTTACCTCCCTGCGTGGAGTGGGTCAAAACTTTGTACCGCTGTAAAAATTTGTTAACCGAGAGTACAGATTTGGCCGGCGTGTTTCGGCACCGTCGGAGCGACATCAAGATGCTGCCCGTAAACCCAATTCCCGCTACTCCCGGGCCCCACATGTGACCTGTTACCTCCCTGAGTGGAGTGGGTCAAAACTTTGTACCGCTGTAAAAATTTGTTAACCGAGAGTACAGATTTGTCCGGGGTTGTGTTCCCCACGCCGGGAGCGTGGAGGTAACGGTCTTACTTCTTGGCGTTCATTTACTAGTTTAGTATATGGTCATATGCCACTGTGAGTGCGTTAGGATTCTAGCCCGTTAGTTCATGTCACCGCTGCGAGCGAGAGAGTGACCCGTCCTGTGGCTCGATCCGAGCATGGAAGTGAGTCGACCACCCTTGACTCTGCCGGTTTCTCAACCACGCGGATCCACGTTTCCCCTCGCTTGGGATGACGAGTGAGCTTGCGTTTCTATTAGCGACGTATAGCCCATAGAAACTCTTAGTGTCGGGCCGAAGTGTATCTCCTATTCATATGTTGCTAGTCGCGTCTACATTTAGAGTCCGAGGTTCGCATCACTTAGAGTCGGTTCCCGTGTCCGTCCCGCATCAGTTTGGTATCAGAGCGAGTCGAGTCTAGGGTAGTCGTTGCATAAGTCTTGCACGGTCTAAGTCGAGTCTAGGATCATCATTATTTTCAAAATAAAAAAAGTGTTTTAAAATTGCATTTCATCTCGATAATCTGGTATATTAAAAGGTGTTGTCCGAACGTTAGGCTACGCCTATCGGGAAGGCCGCACACTTGCGCGAGGAGAGCTTTGGGTCGACCCTCCGCCACGTACCGGATATTGGCTAAGTCTAGGTGTATTAGTCTGTGTCTCCTAGTCCGTGTGTCTTTGCATGCCCACCCATCAAGGCACCCAATACTCGCCACCACCACCTATGGCGGATTCTCGAGCCCGTAGTTTCGATGAGCCCTCGACGGTTGAGATGTTCTAAGCCCTCATGGATCGTCTCGATACGCGTATGGATGGTCTTAGTACGCGTCTAGATGGCGTCGGAACGCGTCTAGAAGGGAGGATGAAAGCCCTAGAGGATCGGGTCGAAACATCGGACCAGTCCATTCAGGGTCTTGTGGGGAGGATAGCTGTCCTCGAGAGGGCCCCAGTGGCGGCGCAACCAGCGCCGACAAATGGCCAACAAGAGCCGGTTCAGCAACCTGTTGCTCCAGGGGCTCAAGGGGCAAATGATAGGAGGCAACAAGTGCCCGAGGTGGATGATTTTGCATCCGACAATGAGCAAGGGGGTTATGGTCGTGATCGTCGAAACCAACGATGGAATCGTGATGATGACGACGACCGTGTTCTTTGGAGCGTGCGTGCGGACCCTCACCTATTTGACGGGTCTTTGGATCCGAAGGTCTATTTAGATTGGGAGGCCGGCATGGACCGGTACTTCGAGTGGTTTGAGATGACGGACCATCGAAGAGTTCGGTACATGAAGATGAAGTTGCATGGACAGGCCCAAACTTATTGGATCAATGTGGAGAGCCTGTTAGTGCAGCGACATCAACCCTCGATCGGTACTTGGGATGACATGAAAATGAAGTTGAGGTAGAAATACCTTCCTGCCACGTATCGCCAGCGTCTCATAGATAAATGGCAAAGTCTCTCCCAAGGGAACCGGTCCGTGACTGAGTACACCGCCGAGTTTGATGAGAAATAAATTTGAACTCCCTCTTTTACCCCTCCCCAACCCTAGATCTAGGGATAGAACTAGTCTTTTTGTATTTTCTATAAGAACCTTGTATTTCTATTTTGAGTGGAATTAATGCATAAGAAAATCAGAATTTTGTTGGAGCTCCAAGCAGGGGCCGCCCCTTTCTCTCTCTCCTCTCTTCTTCTTGCAGCTGGGAAGGCTGGGTTCTGAGGTGGGAAGCCTCATCTATCTGGTGTGGAGTTCGTCGTTGCCACCGCCGCCGCCATCGAGCCGCCGTTGCACTGCCACCGCCACCATCGGTATTCTGCCAATCGCAAGACAGCATGCCATCCCCGGAATTCTTTCTCCCAACCTCGATATCTTTTGGAGCCCAAACTTTCAGGGTGAGTCCCAGGGGATTTTCCATTTTCGTTCTCCACCTCCTCTCAGATCTGCCAGCAGTCTACCCAGATTTACAAAACCCTAATAGGTCATCCATGAACCCACCTTCTTGTGATCTAAATGACTTGATATTTTTTTTGGAGGTTCTGTCCACCTAATACACCATCCACAAATTTTCGTGTGAATTTAAAATCTCATTCATATTTTCTAAAAATTCACTTCAGGTCCCAGCTCAGTTCTGCCTACTACTGTCCAGATCCGACCACCCTACAGTAGAAAATACTTTTCCCCATCCAACTCTTTACCAAACCCTTCATAAAAATTATCCCAGTTTTCCTATTTCTCCCCTCTACAACTTTCATGAAGAGCTCATCTTCTGATTCGGAGGTCTACATCGCGATCAACGCCAACTCTCAGGAAAGTTCATTCCTGTCCGGCCAGATCTGAGGGAGAGATCAGTAAGGTTCAAAATTATGCCAACAAAATTACAGTCCCGTCGAAATTCCTAAATCCACAGAGGGTCGAAGTATTTCGAGTCAGCGTTCCAACGGCACTAGTTTCGCATCGATCCGACTTCGGTGCTATTCGCAGCAACATATCTTGCCGGGTCGCGCGCCAGAAAATAGAGGTTGCAGACTCGTGGCCAGCACCTCCGACGGGTGGAGATCGGAGCCGTCCGGCCTCCGACCGGTGTTCCAACCCGGCCACCGTCCAGGGGAGCGCGCCACCAGGTGTCAACATCACAGCGGGACCCACCCCTTCAGATCCGGAGGTCTGAGCAGCACGTGGGCCCCACGAATCTGCAGATCGCGCCGTCCGGACAGCACTAAAATGCGGGTTTCGGCACCGTCGGAGCGACATGAAGATGCTGCCCATCAACCCAATTCTCGCTACTCCCGGGCCCCACATGTGACATGTTACCTCTCTGCGTGGAGTGGGTCAAAACTTTGTACCACTGTAAAAATTTGTTAACCGGGAGTACGGATTTGGCCGGGGTTGTCTTCCCCACACCGGGAGCGTGGAGGTAACGGTCTTACTTCTTGGCGTTCATTTGCTAGTTTAGTATATGGTCATATGCCGCTGTGAGTGCATTAGGATTCTAGCCCGTGATTTCATGTCACCGCTGTGAGGGAGAGAGTGACCCGTCCCATGGCTCGATCCGAGCACGGAAGTGAGTTGACCACCCTTGACTCTGCCGATTTCTCAACCGCGCGGATCCGCGTTTCCCCTCGCTTGGGATGACGAGTGAGCTTGTGATTCTGTTAGCGACATATAGCCCATAGGAACTCTTAGTGTTGGGCCGAAGTGTATCTCCTATTCATATGTTTCTGGTCGCGTCTACATTTAGAGTCCGAGGTCCGCATCACTTAGAGTCGGTCCCCGTGTCCGTCCCGCATCATCCACTTTCTTATATCTCCATCTTAAAAAAAAATGGATGCCATGCTTCATGTTATGTTGATTGTCTTGATTTGTATGGCCATGTGAGTGTTTTACCTTATCTTTCATTGGTTTGGCTCATATCATTGTTCATACTTTCTTTTCTTTGTCTTTTGCATTAGCACTTCCATATTGCATTTGGTTTGGGAGATCTCCTCTCTCTACACTTTTTAGGATCCATACCCCCCTCTTGGTTAAGGAAGGACCCTCCATTGAGCATTCCATCTCTTTGGATTGGAAATTCCTAAATCAAGGCCTTCATAAGTCCCCGCACCCGTGGATTCCCTCACGGAAGCTTGAGCATGTTGTACCCTTGAAGTACCCCGTGTTTAGTTGGCCTATGCATGGTGAGAGAGTGTACCTAGTTGGCATTGAAGAAAATTAATGTTGAAAATAGGTTCCTACCTTGTGTGAATCATAGTAAATCACTTAATTCATCAAGGTTTAACTTAAAAAAAAGCAAGCGTAAGCATCCCAATTTGTGTGATCTTTGCAAATTGTTTTGATTGAATATTGCTTATTTGCATGATGTTTCGCTTTGATAATAAAATAAACATGTTTAATCCTAATTATCACCATGAGGATGCACAACCTAGTACATCTTATGATCCTCAATTTCAACATGTTCATTATAATCCTCACCAAAACTTTTCTAAGGGACCACGTCCTCACTCTTATGGTCTTGCCCGACCCATGGGCAATGCCCAATCTCATGATCCCTTGAATCCTTCACGAGCCACTATTCCCTCGAGACCGTCTCCTCCCCATGATGAGAAGGTTTCTCAAGTTTTGCATGCATTAGATCATATCACCCCTCAAAAAATTCAAGCCCTTAAGGCTATTGTTGAGGGTGCATCTTCTTCTCATCCTCCCTCCAATCCCACACGGGTGGCCCATCACCCACCTCCTTCCATTCATACCCGGGTGGCCATCACCCGCCTTCCTCTCCTATTCACACTCCCACTAGGGTGGCTCATCACCCGCATCTTCCTTCTACACAAACCTCTCCTCGGGTGATCCATCACTCGCCTCCCTCTTTTCACCCGCCTTCTTCTACACATACTCCTTCTCGGGTGATCCATCACCCGCCTCCTTCTATTCCTCCTCCTTCACGGCCTCAAGGCCCGCATGTTCTTTGCAACCCGGCCTGTCCGGATCCTTTTGTAGGTCGACCCATTAACCCACCTCCACGACCTTCATATCAAGCCACCCCTCCAAGGCCGCCGTGCCAACCCTCCAATATTCAAGTTACACCCCTCCAACAAACTCTCTTTGATAAAATTGCTTCGATGGAGGAACAACTCAAGAGAGTCACAAGCCCGCGGCCCGCTCCTTCTCCTCTTCCTCAAGTCAACCCTCTTCATGATTTTATGATTAATATCACCAAGATGGAAAAGGATTGGAAGGAGAGGAGAGATAATGGCATTATAGATTCAAGTAAGCAAGATTTCGATGATCAAGTGGACGTCGTCCGCTCTCCACCAATTCACCATGTTCATCACTCATTAAGCCCTCCGCCTTCTCCCTCGGTTGCATATTTACCACCACATTATACTCCACCACCACATTATACTCCACCACCCATTATTACGCCTCCATTACGAAGTCCACTTGATGTTTTTGATGATTACGAAGATTTTGAGATGGTATGTGCAAATTATGAAGTTCTTCAAGAAAAACCCATTCTGAGTTTCCTCCATTTCCCACTCCCTCCATTATCCGATGAACCCCCTGCTCAAGATGAAGCCACCATCCCTCACCCCGTTTATGAGACCAATTGGTGCTACGATAATGGGTCGATATTCCAATCACCCACGCTGGTGCACCATGCGTCTTCTCCTATCCCTAATACCCCTCGCCCCATTCGGCGCTTCCTACGCACCAAATCTTCTCCTTTTACACCTTCAACTACTGCACCATTAGCCCCCACACCATCGGACACCGCCGAACCTACCACTAAAACTCAAACCATTATACCTCCAACCTCCACACCATCAACTTCCACTTACCCTTCCGCCAAGCCATCCAAGCTTACCTCCACTCCACCGGCCACCGACGAATCTCCCATTATATCTCCTCCTTTTTCGCCACCTAAGGCTTCCACTATCCTTATAACCCCAAAGCCAGTATTTACCAACCCTTCACCACTTAACCCTTCACGTTTACCCATGGCTGATCCTGAGCAGGATTCATCTATTTTTGAACTCGAGCCAACCCCATTTGCTTCCAAGCAAGGGGAGAAGCCCGACGTGTTTGAACCTCCGCCTCCACTTACCCTCCCGCTAACGCTCTCCATTAAACCACAGTCATTGATTAAGCCTACCGCTTCCATCTCACCTTCCATTACCACTCGGAGTGGGTGTGTTTCTGCAAGCACAAGTGCTGAGGTTATTCAAGAACCGGGCAAGAAGGATTTGGCCACGGCTATGATATTCAAAGTTCAAGATTTTTTTTGCCGAATGCCGATTCGTGTTCTTGTGTCGGGCATTTTCGATAAGTCTCCATCAAGGCTCACTATGATAAATTCTTCCAAGTTGATGCCATATCGGCCTTTTATCATTGTCACCTTATTCATTGGTCGAAACTCTTTCAATGCTCTCATTACCCTTCGCTCTGTCATTATACAATTTTCTAAGGGGTTTTCTTCTTGCATCACAGTCACACGTTCTTCTAATGAGAGCTCATGGGCGCTATTTACACTTCTTGAGCTATTTGACTGGCACCTTGCTTACCATGGAGGGGTGGGCAATCTTACATTATTGGGCCTTCAACCAATTCATCCACATTTTTCTCTTTATGGGCCACTCCACGGGTGAGGAAGAGGATCTCATTCTCTCATTCCATGCATTCTTTACATCATATACACCCCTTGCATTCCATGCACCCATTGCATTCATTGCATTACATCCATTTGCATTACTTCTTTCCCGGGTTTCCGAACCCATATCTTCCTCGCCTTCCGGAACCTCTGGATCCTTCACATTCACCATCTCGTTCGCTTCTATCTTCGGGATCTCTGGGTCCCCTTACACATGCTGGGCATTGTGCCCCCTTCAGATTTCTCGTAGGGCATCATGCCCACTCCCGACTCTTGCATCCGGACCTTTCGAATTTCTCACTAATTCTCCCAGGGCATCGCGCCCCATGGTGCCTTTCTCTCCCGGAATTTCCGAGCTTCTCACTGATTCTCCCGGGGCATCGCGCCCCATGGTGTCTTCCTCCCCCGGAATTTTTGGGCTTCTCACTAATTCTCCCGGGGCATCATGCCCCATGGTATCTTCCCCCTCCGGAACCTCCGGATCTCCCTCTTTGGGCATTGCGCCCCTTTACACCCTCGTATTAAGGTCTTCTGGAGTTCTCATTGATTCCTTCTGGGCATCACACCCCTTCCCGTCTCTTTCCTCCTCCGGAATCCCCAGATTTTCCATCCTTTCTTCCAGGGCATCGCGTCCCTCGGTGCTTTCTTCCTCTGGAATCTCTGGATTTCCATTTCTTCTTCCCTCTTCTTCGATTTGTCTTCTTACTCCTCCAGGACTCTACGTCCTTTATCTTTTTCTTCCTCTTAACTCACATTTTCCCTTACCTTTTCCCAGGGCACCGCGTCCCTTGGTATTTTTCCCCTCCAAAACCTCTGAATTTTTCTTCCCGTCATGATTCTCCTCCACTACCTCCGGAACCTCCGGAACCTCCGGATCCTCCTCTTTCGATCTACCAATTTCTCCTCTTAATTCCTCCCAATTTCGAGTCCAACCCAACTTCTTCCGCATCAACCGCTTTGGGCATCTGCCCGTTCTCCCACTGCTTCTGAGGCTTTAGTCCTCACTCCTCCTCTTGATTTTCCTCTCCTTCTGTAGACCATTCATGTGATTAGGGTCTCTGTACCTTAGTGAGGGAGTTCTAGCCCTCGCCTCTTTTCCTTTTATCCTTGTTCATCTGAGTATGGTCTTGTTATCACTCTTTCTTGTTAAGCCACTTCAAACCTTGACTTCCAATCCTTTTATCTGCCACTTAAGAACAAATCCCATGTTCATCAAGATCGCCTCCAACAGCTGCTGCTTCAACAAGGTTGCAAGGTAACGTTTTGCGTATGATTTGATTTCATCATTCTTCACGCACGGTATTTCAAAATGAAGTGCTTCTTAACATGATCAAGAGTGTTATTATAGATCTTTATCTTAGGCCTTTTCATTAAGTCAATTTCAGAAAAAAGAGTCTTTAGGCTTGCTATACAACACTTTGGTTAATAAGAACCCTGCGCTGGAAGTTCAACATTCTCTCCCCACTTGTTAAGAGTAACCCTTAGCTGGGCACTTCACACACTTCACGGCGCCCTTTAGCCGTCTCCTTAAAAACACCGTTGCTACTTTGGCCATGCCATGAGAATTCATGAAAGTCTTTTCTCTTCTTTACTCGGTCGAATGTAGGTACAAGAGGTTGACGGATAAGATGATCAATCTCGGTACTCCCCAATACGAGAGGAGTCTCAAATAGGGGCAGCCTTGACGCAAACTAAATAAGCTTTCATGATACATCTAGCCAAAAAGGGCTATTATGAAAATCAAGTCAAAATTTTGATAAATGAAAAATTATAAGAAAAAGGCATGTCAAGAGTGGCAAAGTCCCCGCAGGCAAAACCCTGGTCGTATACATGTCAAGTGTCTAAAAATCAAAGGCATAAAGTCTCGGGGCAAAAGACCACCTCTTTGAGGGTTAATACCTTGGAAGAAATTCGAGTCTCGATATCTCCCATCCTGCACAAAGCTTATCTCTAATTATTCTTTTCTTCTCCCTCCAAGACCGAGTGTTTCTCAAGTATGGCCTTGGTAGGGGCACCGTTATACATGGGCGGTCGGTCATAGGGCGCCACCTTTAAATGCACGCCCGGCTTTGGGCAGTTTTTAGCGAAAGGGGAAGGAACAAGGACCCTTAGCCAGTGGTTTAAACATACTTTGATGCTGCTTTAGCAATGTCTAAACCAAAATCTAAAAAAAGTTGAATATTTCTTACGAAAAATCCAAAAAAAGTTGAATATTTCCTAACCAAAATCCAACAAAAATTGAATATTTTCAAAATCCATAAAAAATTTAGATATCTTCCAAAAATCCACATAAAAATTCAAATATTTTCAAAATTCATAAAAATTTGCATATTTCATAATCCACAAAAATACATTGTATTTTGTTGATGGTGCTTTTACAGGGACAACAGCTCTCACAGGACCAAGAGCACAGGATGAGTCCTCTCCATTCGTTGCTATCTACTTTTTGATTCTCCCCATGTTCACAATGATCACATCTTCATGATTTGCTAGGCATTACTCCGATTATTCATCTCCAAATCTTTTTAATCAACTCCTGCTGATTTCACTTGATCACTCTTGCCGCTGGGCATTACATAATCCTGATCATTCAAGTGACTAGCCAAGTTGTCATCCTCATGACAAACAACAAACAATGATGCTATACTATCTATGCTTTAATGATGCTATCTATGTTAAATGCTATTCATGCCTTTCACGCTATGCACGCTTGAATGCTATTCATGATATGATACATACATGCTGTTGATGCTTTGATACATGCTATATTTTCATGTTATTCAATGCTATTCAATGCTTTCATGCTTGAATTCTATCCCTTCTATAGTTGTAATACTTTAACGCCTTATTCATTGCTTGTTATCTTTTATATCTTGGCTAATGATTTTTTGAGCACAGGAAAGAAGCTCTTGGTCCCACCATCTCTGGCCCCACAATGCTTGCACTGCATATCTCAGTTCCCACCATGCTTATTGCTTCACCATCTTCCCCCTGTATGCATTTTACTATATGTTACCTACACTACTAGATCATATCAAAGACCTTATGGCTTTGATAAATTTGGAATCTGAGTTCCCCTTCATAAAAAATGATGACGATTTCAGAGGCATCTTAGTCGCACGGATAGGCCGTTGAGCCGTCTAAGACTGGGGACGATGGTTCCCTTTTACGAGTTGGTGCGCGGATAAACGGACTTCGGCTTAGTATCAACTCACGAATGGGTTTTTTGACCCAGTCTCGATAGTTTAACAATATTATCCTTGATTACCTTATATTTTCATTTGTTTTAACATTTTCTCTTTAAACCCAGCATGCATTCATATAGGAATTTGAATCAACTTTGGAAAACCCTTCTGATAAGTTGATTTTGAAGGTAAAGATAATTCTGATTGTCCATGATAAGAGATATTCATTGTCGAATTGTGTCCTCAGTTTACCTTGTTGCTGTTTTGGGCCGCTTATCTGAAAACTCCTTTGTTTGGATTTCTATCTCTCATTCAATTCCTTTTCCTTTGATCTACCTTGGTTGCAGTACGTCCACATTGGCTGATAACCGCTCCCCAATGGTGAAACATATAGGTTTGTGACCTGGGGTACTTCCACTACACTGGAAGTTGATCGCTCTTTTTATCTCCTTCGTGCTCTCGTGGACACTCCTTCTTTATCCAAACATTGTTACTTTCATTGAATCTCCTCAAGATTGCATCATTTCGAGCTTTTGATTCAATTCCTATACGGTGATGTTAATTGCGTGTCTCATCACACTTTGGCATTTGCTTTTCACTTTGCTCTCACTTCATTCCATTCCATTTCATGTTGCTTCACTCCATTCTATTCAATTCCATTCCGTGGCACTCCCTTGTAAAGCAGACGCCAATGCGGGGTAGCTGTAGACACACCAAATTTGACATCATTTTGAGCATATCTCCTATCACACTGTGATGCCCCATTTGACCCTCAAATTGATATATTTGAGTGGTTTTTCTCTCTTTTCTTGAATATCCAACTTCCCCTAGTTTTCACACATTTTTTCCTATTTTTTCCAGATTTTCTCACCTTTTTTTCCCATTTTTTCGGGCCTTAAATCAAATGGTGGCAGGGACCTGGGTGCCATTTAAATAGCGCCCAGGCAGGGGGCGTCCATTTCCAACTGAGTCTAGTTTGGCCGTTTTCGAAATCTATGAATTAGCGACACTCCAGAAAGTTGCCATTTCTTTAAATAACGACCGTCCATAAGGGCGCCAATTCTTTTATTCATATTTTGAGGCGAATTCGAATTATTTTTGATTTCACGACTTCCTGGAAGGTCGCTATTTCATGAAATAGCGCCCGGTTGCAAAGTTGCCAATTTCCTTGCCTTATTTTGAGCATTTAGTTCCGTCCAAAATTCGTATTAATTCCTAATTGGCGACCGCTTCATGGACGCCAATTCTTTTCTAATTTTGAAATGTCCTAATCCGTCTTAAAATGCCTCAGAATGGGTGGCGCTTTGAGCAGGCACTCTTTTAATTAGCGACCATTAGGTCCGACGCCATTTCTTATAGAATTTTGATTTCGAACAGAACCCCTTCCCTTCCTCACTTAAACTCCTTTTTCACTTGGGAAAGGGTTCCTATGGCTTCCTAATGTTGTAAGGACACTTGGAGGAAGGATCCTTCTTTCCAAATCCCACCAAAACTCAATTTTCTAATTTTTATGGAATTAAACTCCGAATTTCCTTTCCCTTCCTCACTTAAACTCCTTTTCTGCTTGGGAAAGGGTTCCTATGGCTTCCTAATATTGTAAGGACATTTGGAGGAAGGATCCCCCTTTCCAAATCCAACCAAAACTCAATTTTCTATTTTTTGTGGAATTAAACTCCGAATTTCACTTCCCTCCCTCACTTTAACCTCCTTTTCCACTTGGGAAAGGGTTCCTATGACTTTCTAAGGTTGGGAGGACACTTGCCCAATAAATATCTCCCTCCAAATCCCATTAAAACATTATTTTCTAATTTTCTTGGAATTAAACTCCGAATTTCACCTCTATAAATAGGACCCCTCTCTCCCTTGTGTAAAGGGCATCAATATCAATCCAAGGGGAGGTGCTACTGGATTGAAGGCTCAAGGAGGAGGCTCCCATGAACCTATAAGCTTCATCCATGGAGTTCTTCTTCCTCCCTTGAAGATCTTGAAGCCAAATTGGAGAAAACCACTAAGCTTTCCCCCTCCTATCTCTTATTTTTTTACTTTAGTTAATTACATGCATCATATCATATTCTTCTTTTATTTCTTTTTATCTCAATATTGAGATCTTCCTATGTTGTGAACTCTAGCACATCTGATGGGGCATCAAAGGCGATTTCCATACACGGGTGAAGTGTATTTGTGTGTTATGGCTTGTATGAAGTTGTAATTGTGTAATTTCTTTCTTTTGGGCTCCTTGTAAGGCTTATATCAAGCCAATGGGCCATTTGTTATGTCAAGTCCAAGGTTAGATTGCCATTAGTAGAGTCCATTAGAAAGCCTAGTTCATATTGGACCAAATGCTACCCTTATGGACCATATTAGTCATTTATGGCCCAATTGGGCCACTCCCTCTCATGGTCCACCAAGACTTGGAAGGCCCAAGTCTAGACATGAGTTAGTGGATTGGGTTGGCTGGCCTTGGACCAGCCTAGGCCCAAGATAGGCCCATGAAGGGGGCGCCCCCTCTTTTGACCATATTAGGCTTGGTAGGTGGTGTTTGAATAGATTTAGTCCAAGGTTGAATAAGAATGGTCAAATTAGATTAAACTAATGTATTAAATGTGTGATTCACATTGTATCCCAGCCCTTCAATCCAAACCCCTAGATCCAAGGGTTGAGGTTGAGTTTGGTTGGCATCCTATATAAGGTTGTATTTTTCATATTGAATGAATTAATGAAGAGAAAATAGGCATTTGCCCCCCCTTTGGAGTTTGCGCCCCTCCCCTCCCTCTCTCTGGTTCCTCCACCTCCAGCCCCCTTCTAGAGTGTAATTCCCATCCCCCTTGATCCCCTCTCTCATCTGAAGAAGCTCCGGTGATCGCCGCCGCCATCGCCTCGCCGCCGACGCGTCGTTGCCAACGGTTTTGGTGGTTCTGTCCACTCAAGACAGGTTCCTCCTCTCCGAATTGCTGCTATCACTCCCTTCATCTTCTGAAGCTCAAAATTTCAGGGTTGGTTCCCCTCTAGAATCCTTATCCCCACAAAAAAAATCACGTCAAAATTCATCCTTTAGCTATTTTTTGATTTTCGTCCAAGTCCAAGTTCCAGATCTGTCCTGGTTCTGTTCACTGTTCATCAGCTCTGAGTCTACCCCATTCGAACCACCTTTTGATTTTTGTTGGGACGCCCAAATTTACTGGGAGTTCTTTCCACATCCCTCTACCACCAGGAAGTTTCTTAATTTTTGGTTCACCCTCCAAGTATTTTACAAAAACCGTCCAAGTTCCCAAGAACAGTCTGCCCACAGTTTCCCAGATCCGACCCAGGTCTAGTAAAAATATCCCAGAAAATCCATTTCTTATCCAATCAAAAAACCAAAAATAGTCCCGGATTCCTCTCTCAGAGACCTTCAACTTTTCTGAAGAAGTCATTTCCAGATTCGGAGGTCTTCTCCCCGGTCAACATCGATCTTCATCGAAGATAGATCCTGCCCCTGCAGTTCTGGCCAGATTTCAGCAAGATTGTAAATTCAATAATCAGAAGTACAGATCTGATTATTTTTTTTGAAGACCCCTACGTCGAAGTATTCTGAGTCAGCTTTCCAACGGCGCTAATCTCGTCGCATTCTGACGACGGGGCTGATCGCAGCAGTAGTTTTCTCCGAGTCGCGCGCCTGCAAATAGAACTTTTAGGTTCGTGGCCGAGTTCCCAGCGAGCGTCGTCCGAGGGCCGCCCGGCGTCCGGCGGTCGTTCCAGCAGCTCGCCATCCCAGGGGAACGCTTTCCAGGTGTCTCCACAACAGAGGAGTCATCAGGCCCCACACTACCCCTCCAGTCAATACGTGGGCCCCCCACTAACACGAGTACGCGTGAAGCCGAAGCATCGTCCGGAACCGCCCGTCAACCCGAAACTGGTCCTCCCGGGCCCACTTGTGTCGCCCTTTACCTCCCTGCGTGGAGTGGGCTTAATTGCATTGCTGTAACCATAATGTATTAAGTTCCCGGGGGTACGAGTTCCGGCCAGGTCCCATCTTCGCCACGCCGAGAGCGTGGAGGTATCGCCTTCACCCTTACACTTGGCATTAGCTTAATTCTTTATATGCTTTATATGCCGCTGCTAGAGAGCATGTGTAGGGATACCTAGCTTGCTTTCAATTTATAATATCACTGCTGCGAGAGAGAGCGAAGCCGTCCCGTGACCCGATCCGGGCACAAGTGAGAGCCGACAACCCTAGCTCACAGCCGGTTTCTCAACCGCGCACATCCGACGCTTCCCTCATTAAGGGACGATCGCAAGCTTGTCGTGTCCTTGGTCCCGTCCCGCATCAACATCTCCCTTAGTGCAACACTTGCACATCTCCCTCTATTCTTCATCATACATCATCTTTTACCTACCCTTTTGCATAGGGGTTTTAAGGCCAAACACTAATAAGGTGTGTTCATATCCATGCTTTCTATGTCCATATTTATATTTGGATTTGATGCTACACATCTTGGTTTCTAATCCATGTTTGTTTATTGGTGTTTGTTAATTTTGCAAGGGTAATCAAGCTAAAGGAAAACTCTCTTCATCGACAGTCCGATAGAAAGAGAAGGTGCACTCACAATCTCCCCCGCTTCTTTTAAGGGATTCTTCGCGATCCCTCCTATTCTTTATTGTTATATCTTTGTGGCCCTCGCGTCTCTGGCGATCACCCTCCATTAGCATCCTACGCATGCTCCCCTTTCTCTCTCTTCCCATGCTTTTCTAGCCATATTATCCTTTTCTTTTCTTAAGTGGATTTCTTAAATCTACAGGTTTTAGACTGGTTTCCGTCGGGCCCCGCGTCTAGCAGCCAGAGTCCAGCTGAGGGGAAAACCGGTCAGAGGGCCAGACTAGGGATGGACGGTCTGTGTGTGCGCACGTGGTTGGGGGCGGTTGGACCCATGTTGACGAGCGTGACCCCAGCTAGTCACTTATTTTGTGGTTACTTGTACGGTGTCTCAGTTCCCGCTGGGCCGGAGGGAGACACCTGAGGCACGGATTAAGACGCCAGTGGATGCATCCGATCTTGCTTCTAGTGGGAGGTACTCCTGTCGAGTCGGGAGTGACAGACTGTCAGTCTCTGTGACTTCGACCTTCGAGTTTTTGTCGGGTTGACCGATGAGTTCCGGTTGTCTCGCCATGGCGCGTGTGTCGATTTTTGAGCCGTAAGACCGGTGTTGGTAGTTGCAGGGCTTTTTCACTTCTGAGGTACTCGCTTGCTGCTAGCGTAGTAGTTTTCCATTTAGCGAGGTAGGGTTCGAGTGATCTCTACTGAGTCTTGTTCTGAGACTCATTCCCTGCGTGTTTTCACCGTGTTTCAGGCGAGGCGCGACTTCAGGGGAGCGCATCCGAGGCTCAGCGTGGTTCAGGTGCCCAGCGTTAGTGCCAAAGGTCAGAGCTGGGGTATGCCCCGTGTAGCTGTACTTTTCTTTCTTGTCTCTGTACTAGTTGTGGACTACTGTTGTTATTTTGTTATATCTTGTGGACCATGTATCATGTAAAAAGTTAATTTATTTCCTGCTTAATCATATTCACTGTTTAATTTCTACAATTATTTGTGATACTTGTGTAGTTTCCACACCATCCTTCTAACCCTTCTGAGTCTTCGGGCTCGTGGGTGGCGGTTCGAGTCTTGGGTTATCGGGCCTTCCCGGTAATTGGATTCTCGGGTCGTTATAGCTGGTATCAGAGCGCGGTTGTGGAATTATACGAGAATAATAAGTAATTGTAGTGGTCCACTAGTGCACATCAATGATGTACAGTTGACGCTGGCATCGGGCATCGTGTGTTTTCATTGACCTTGCTGTTTTTGTGTTTTCTATCTTTTGCTTCAGGAGCGAGTATGGCACCGAGGCAGAGCACTCACTCTCAGCAGGGGCAGTCGGCTGGAGCTCAGGAGATCCAGCAGGAGGTTCAGGAGGAGCAGAGTAGAGTGCCACCAGTGGTCACCGAGGCAGTGGATACTGCGAGGTTTCCGGGGGCCGAGGATTTCTTTCGTGGCATGTACCAGCTTATGTCACAGCAGTTTGGCGGAGAGGCTGGTAAGGGCTCGTCGACCAGGGGTGGGCCGGGCTGAGTAGTGAGAGATTTCATGCAGTTCCATCCACCTTACTACGGTGGTCAACTAGACCCTGATTTGGCTCGAAGTTGGCTCGACGAGATGGAGCGGGTGTTCAGTTCCATGCGGTGTACTGCGGAGGACAAGGTGATGTTGGCCTACAACCAGTTGCAGGGCACGGCTCGAGAGTGGTGGTCTTCCGAGTGGAAGACGTCCTTTCAGTCACGTCCCCTTGAGCAGATTGCGTGGAGTGACTTTGTTAGTGCTTTTGAGCGTGCCTACTGTCCAGAGTATATTGCTACGCAGAGGATGCGTCAGTTTTTGGAGCTGGTCTAGGGTGACATGTCCGTGTTGCATTACAAGGCTCGATTTGTTGAGCTGGGTCGTTATGCACCTCATGTCATGGAGCATGAGAAGGTGAAGACCATGCAGTTCGTGCAGGGCTTGAGGCAGGAGCTGAGGCACCATTTGATCGCGAACGCTGCCACTGATTTGGAGACAGCTTCTCGTGTAGCAGCGTCCTTGGAGATGGATATGCAGAGGACTCTGGGACCGATTAGCCAGGGGCAGTCCTTGTCAGGCCGTAGCTAGCAGTCGGCTACCAAGCAGCATGGCTCTTTTCAGCATGCGACAGGTGGTTTAGGAGCGCCGACACCGGCAGCGTTAGGGACAGGATCTGTGTCTTTTGGCTCAAAGGTCAAGAAGTTTCTCAAGAAGAGTTTTCGTAAGAGCACAAGAATCAGAGGCAGGCGTCATCGGGCAGTGAACAGCAGCTGGTCCCTTTTCAGCGTCAAGGATCAGTGGGTGGATCACGAGGACCATGTCCCCGGTGTGGCGAGTCGCACCCAGGCAGGCAGTGTGTAGCATCCCGTATAAAATATATATATATATATATATTTATTTATTAATAATATTTCCCCTAAAAAAATATATTAGATAAACTCTAGATTAAGTAAGAAGTTGGAACATGTAGTTATCATATGTAAAGAGTATTCACTTAACAAGTGACTTCCTAGTGTAGTTAGTTAAGTAACTTGCCTTTCAACCCAATGACCAGGGTTCAAATCTTAGCATCCACCATTTACCTTTTGTGCCAATTAATTATACTTTATAAGCTAGCAACGTACAGACTTGGAAGTGCAACGTAGGAAAAGATGCCAATGTACAGACTTTGGCAAAGCAGCAATGTATAGACTTTGAGAGGGAGAGGATGTACAGACTTGTGATGTACAGACTTTGTGAATAGGCTAGCAATAGCCAATGTATAGACTTTGTGATGTACAGACTTTGAGAGGAAGTGATGTACAGACTTTGAGAGGAAGCCAATGTATAGACTTTGAGAGGGAGAGGATGTATAGACTTGTGATGTACAGACTTAGTGTGCCAATGTATAGACTTTGAGAGGAAGCCAATGACCAGGGTTCAAATCCCTAGCATCCACCATTTACCTTTTGTGCCAATTAATTATACATTATAAGCTAGCAACGTACAGACTTGGAAGTGCAACGTAGAAAAAGATGCCAATGTACAGACTTTGGCAAAGCAGCAATGTACAGAGTTCATGACTATGCTCAGGTAATGTATAGACTTTGAGAGGGAGAGGATGTACATACTTGTGATGTACAGACTTTGTGAATAGGCTAGCAATAGCCAATGTATAGACTTTGTGATGTACAGACTTTGAGAGGAAGTGATGTACAGACTTTGAGAGGAAGCCAATGTATAGACTTTGAGAGGGAGAGGATGTACAGACTTGTGATGTACAGACTTAGTGTGCCAATGTATAGACTTTGAGAGGAAGCCAATGACCATGGTTCAAATCCCTAGCATCCACCATTTACCTTTTGTGCCAATTAATTATACATTATAAGCTAGCAACGTACAGACTTGGAAGTGCAACGTAGGAAAAGATGCCAATGTACAGACTTTGGCAAAGCAGCAATGTACAGACTTCATGACTATGCTCAGGCAATGTATAGACTTTGAGAGGGAGAGGATGTACAGACTTGTGATGTACAGACCTTGTGAATAGGCTAGCAATAACCAATGTAAAGACTTTGTGATGTACAGACTTTGAGAGGAAGTGATGTACAGACTTTGAGAGGAAGCCAATGTATAGACTTTGAGAGGGAGAGGATGTACAGACTTGTGATGTACAGACTTAGTGAATAGGCTAGCAATAGCAATGTACAGACTTTGTGATGTGCAGACTTTGTGAAGCCAATGTATAGACTTTGAGGATGTACAGACTTTGAAAGTGTGCACATTGAAGAGGGATCATGTATGAATGTGGGAGACAGACTTTACGATCTGGGCCATGGATTGGCTGTCCAAACATTATCCCTTATCTCTCCAGCCTGTACAAGCTGTAAAGCCCCATTATTTCAGATCTTGCTCAGGCTTGTACAGACTTCATGACTATGCTCAGGCAATGTATAGACTTTGAGAGGGAAGCCAATGTATAGACTTTGAGAGGGAGATGATGTACAGACTTGTGATGTACAGACTTTGTGAATAGGCTAGCAATAGCCAATGTATAGACTTTGTGATGTACATACTTTGAGAGGAAGTGATGTACAGACTTTAAGAGGAAGCCAATGTATAGACTTTGAGAGGGAGAGGACGTACATACTTGTGATGTACAGACTTAGTGAATAGGCTAGCAATAGCAATGTACAGACTTTGTGATGTGCATACTTTGTGAAGCCAATGTATAGACTTTGAGGATGTACAGACTTTGAAAGTGTGCACATTGAAGAGGGATCGTGTATGAATGTGGGAGACAGACTTTACGATCTGGGCCATGGATTGGCTGTCCAAACATTATCCCTTATCTCTCCAGCCTGTACAAGCTGTAAAGCCCCATTATTTCAGATCTTGCCTCCCATTCGGCCATGACAACCCTATAAACATACCCCTTTTGCTACCCCCATTCTAGGCTAGCTAAGATTGGGGCAAAGCTCTGCAGGGATTACAAAGAAGGGTTCTGCTGCTACGATCTTCCAACAAGTAGGTGTTCTCAACTTTTAACTAAACTAGTAGCTAATCTAGGATGATTAGTCTAGGCATTTAGTATTAGGCTCATTTCCATGCGATATTTAGTGTTCATAAAGCATGTGTTAGCTTAAATCTAGGATGATTAGCATGTATTAGCTTCATACCTAAGATAATTAGCATGTCTTAGCATTATACCCATAATAATTAGCATGTATTAGCAAATATTAGCAAGTATTAGTCTCATACCTAGAATAATTAGCATGTGTTGGCTTAAATATAGGATGATTAGTGTGTATTAGCTTCATACACAAGATAATTAGCAAGTATTAGTCTCATACCTAGAATAATTAGCATGTGTTAGCTTAAATCTAGGATGATTAGCATGTATTAGCCTTGTACCAAGATAATTAGCATGTAGTAGCCTTATACCCAAGATGATTAGTATTGATTAGCATGTATTAGCTTCAATCTAGGGTAGTTGGCATGTATTAGCTTCATATCCATACGATATATCCGTTTAACGCAAGTTTTATCGTATTTTTACGTAACTTATTAGTTTAACTAACCTGTTAATATACCTAATTAACATGTTAGTTGATCTACTAACTAACTAGCATACCTAATTAATCTGTTAGGTAGCCTATCTAGAAACCTTGTCTCCATTTAGTTCCTTTAAAAATGAAAACTTGTATGATACGTCATGTTAAAAATCTGATATTTAAGCAACTAAAGCATGAAACGAATGCATGAATAAAGATCTATAATCCTTACAGTTTTCTCTATCTATCCATGTCATCAGTTTTACCTAAATAAACTTAAATCAAAGGTTAATACCCTAGTTTAATCAAAGATTAATACCTTAAGCCATTTTGAGCAAATATGAACTGCAGAGTCGACCTTGCCAGTTCATCGCGTTGACGCGATGAACTGATGAGTCGACCCTGCCTGTTCACAGGGTCGACCCTGCCTGCTCACAAGGTCGACCCTGCCAGTTCACAGGGTTGACGCGATGAACTGATGAGTCGACCCTGCCAGTTCACAGGGTTGACGTGATGAACTGATGAGTCGACCCTGCCTGTTCAGAGGGTTGACGCGATGAACTGATGAGTCGACCCTGCCTATTCACAGGGTTGACGCGATGAACTGATGAGTCGACCCTGCCTGTTCGTAGGGTTGACGCGATGAACTGATGAGTCGACCCAGCCTATTCACAGGGTTGACGCGATGAACTGCAGGGTTGACGCGATGAACTACAGCTGGCTCATTACGTTAACCTGATCGTTAGGCTTTCACTTTTGCCATCTCTACTGATAGATGGTAGCCTGAGAGGTGATATTTAACTCCTGACAGGGTCCTCTAAACCCTGTATAATTCCCAGGAAGGGCATCCCACAGTGAGGGTGTCGTTTCTAAAATTGTCAGGTGGCCCATAAGGCACCTCTCTTATCTAGTTTTTTTTCGTGTATCAAACGTTACTGGTTTCCACTCCTAGTTCATCCCTACACATTAATGCGCCCTTGGATTCCATTCCATAATTCTACCTTATATATCATACTGGTCAAACCTTGAAATTCCATATTGGCTATAAATGAGAGTGGATGTCGACAGACATGATTAATGCTGTGCATATAGGGCCCGGTCTGGTCTTGGGAGGAGCACCCGAAGGTACTTGTGCCCATGGGAGTCTATTGACCACGTTGTTTGGCATTGCACCGAAGTACTTACTTGCTAGACTTTAGACATTCCACTCATTCTCGTGATATTACTTGATTGATTTGACTTGAGACCCACAGAAGGGTAAAGTTTTTACTTGAATGAAATTGATAAATAGCCAATTCCAGTTTTACATGCTTGAATTTATATTACTTTCTATTACTTGCTAGACATGAGTTCTTACTCTCTTGGAAAGATTTTGTTAATTCCAGTTATTACTTGCTTGAATCTCTTGCTATTGCTACATTGAAGTTGGAATCCTTATACTCTCACTTGTTATTCCTTCACTGCTCTTATCGATTTTTACAATCCTTGATATCTACTCATCTACATGCATAGCTTTACTGACATTAATTGAACTTGTAAACCACTTAAAGCATGTTAAATCTTGAGATGTAATTCCTACTGAGCGATTCACTCATCTAGTTGTTTTCTAATATTTTCAGGTAATTTGGATGTCAACCAACACTCGGAAGGGAATGAGACTGAGTGATGAGTGTTAGAGTGAAGTTATCAAATTGTCATGTCCTTTGTGTTATTGTATTAGTTCACTTATGTCAGTTGAATCAATTCATCTATGTCATTTGTATTAGTCAACTTGATTAGAACTGCTTAAGATTTGAAGCCTAGTCGTTGGACTCTGGGAACATATGTATTTGTCCTTTGATTAGTTGTGACAATTGTTAGTTCGTACTATTTGTATTAATTTCGAGTTAAATCTTAGTTATTTGCACACTCTGATATTTACACGATTGACACGATCTATATAGATGTGTCACGCCTCCAGGTAATCTTCCACGCTCGGGGCGTGACACAGTGCACAGCGCCAATGATCTGTTTCAGGTGTGACCAGCCAGGGCATATGGCGCGTGACTGTCCTCAAAGGCAGCAGCAGCTGCGGCAGTTTCCTCCGCAGTAGCAGTATCCCCAGCAGTAGAGGCCACAGCAGCAGCAGTAGCAGGGGCAGTATCCGTCGCTACCCAGGTCAGCGAGTGTGGGAGGCAGGCAGAGAGCTCGAGGCCAAATCACACACATGACTAGGGCAGAGGCAGTGGCGTCACAGCTCGTGGAAGGTACCGTTCGGATTTTGGGTTGTGCGGCTCAGGTTTGGTTTGATTCTGGCGCGTCTCATTCATTTATTTCGGAGGATTTCGCGCTGAGTATCGAGGAGCCGGTGACCCAGTTGTCTTGTGATTTGGCAGTGGATTTGCCTTCGGGTCATTTTATGATCACTCCGTATTGTTTCTGTTGGCCCAGAGAGATGGCGGACAAGAAGGTGGGTTGAATTATCCCCTTACCGAGATGGCGGATTTTAAGAACTTTCCTAACTAAACACAGTGGAATTAAGATTAACAATGTAAATAGCTAAAACTTAAGTGAGATTTAAAACGTTCTCTCAAGCTTTCCGATCTCACTCGTAATAACAATGGACTAACATGAAAATTTTGCTCAACACAGATTATGGAGGTAGTAGTGTGTGATCATGCAGTGAATTAAAAACCTATATAATGTACCTGTGAATGGAGATAGAAGAAATGACAATCACACAGGTAATCACACAAGACACAGGGATTTTTAGGTGGTTCGGGACCACGACGGGCTCCCTACGTCCACCCCTCACCCAACCGAGTGAGGCTTCACTCCACGGTACGAAACGTAGCAACACGGGGCGAACCCCAACCACACACGCTGCTTCCGTAGCAATATCCACACGGGGACAAGTCCCAACACGCTGCCACCGTAGCACACACACACACACACAACGTCGGGGAACACGCCCCGGACACTTAGACACACACGAAGATGCAGCTCCGTACACACACACAGTAATATTCTGAGTTTAGGACAACAAAAAGATGTACAATAAACGCCCACAGCAGTATGTGAATGATGATAAACTATGAAGCACACAAGGAAATAAACATAAATAGGATGTAGAAATATCTCCTTGATTCTCCAATAGCCGTAAGAATATCTTTCTTGAAGCCTAGGTTGGAGAAAGTTGAGTCCGCAGAAACCCGGAGCAGACAATCTTCTTTCTTGTAGTTTCAATGAAGCTCCTTTAAGCCCAAGCTCCGAACGTCTCTGCAATCACAAGGAGCAAATGAAACAATATGCTCACAACCTTGTATTTAATAAAAGGGACATCACAAATAGATGAATATCAGATTTATAGTATTTCCCCTTGAATGTCCCATTGGAACCTTCAATCAATAGGTAGGGTGCGCTGGGAATGATAAACCAGGGTGGAACCAGTCGAGCTTGAGATTCAAATGCCCAAACCCGTAGACCGTGGAGAGCAGTAGCCGCGGCTTCCAGATCAAGGGACAAGCTCGTGGAAGATGATCTCTATGGCTTCTTCTTCCTCCTCCTTGATGATGCGTAGCCCTCCTTCACGTTTTTCCTCTCCCTCTTTCTTCTTTTCCTGCAACAGATGAAGAATGTTAGCACTTGGGTCTTCTTTTGATGGAATTCGTAGCATAGATATACCCAAGAGAAAACTACAAGAAAGGACCATAAGGCCCATGCTTATACCCTCTCAAATGCACTCCTAATGGTAGGGTATAACCCTAAGGGCATTAGGGTAAAATACCATGGCTATCGGATCATATAATGGGCATTTCAAAACCAATCCGGAAAACCCATTCCGGACAAACCAGAGAAAGTGTCGACCCTTGGGGTCGACACTTTTCTCAGCAGATTCTATCCCGATGAAGAAATCAGGACACGAGGCAAAAGTGTCGACTCACTGGGTCGACACTTTTTCCAACGTGTTCTGTTTTCAACAAAACAAAGCAAACCAGGACAAAAGTGTCGACTCACAGAGTCGACACTTTTTGTCAGCATATCAGAAATCAATGCAAACAACATACCGTGAAATAAGTGTCGACTCCATGAGTCGACACTTTTACTGACATAAGTGAAAACTCAATAAAACTCAATAAAACTCAAATGAAACCTTACAAAACTACTCCGAAACATTAAAAACAAATAACCATGTATTGAAATATGGTATAGCCATGAATTAAGCCACATTTCAACAAAAACCAATGAACGAGACAAGCATGTTAAATTTCAAACCACTCCTTGAATTATATGCATGAAAAGCTCCAATATCAACTCCCTATCACTCAGAAAATATAGCCTGAACACAAAGCATGAGTACACGACCATTTCATGTTTGTATGAGCATTCCTGAGTAGTTAACCTTCATTCATGTGAGATTCATTGACAGTTATTTGATCATGGATTTCAACACACAAAAGCTCATCAAGATCCATTGAAACAAAAAGAACAAAATGCAAAAGTAGAAACATACCATCCACCCAATTAGTTGAGAACATATGAACCTGCACTTTGTATAAAACACAGATTTAGTTTTTGGTCAATGCAATCGACAAGAATGATTACCTTCCCATATGACATATGCATAACTCCTTCAACCTTAACCACTTTGATATCCTATCAATTCACACATGAATTTGCAAATTCAGTCCAACTCAATATGAGTAGAATCTACACAGTCAACATACATGAACATCCATTTGCAATTCAAATCATTGACTCAATCTAAAACCTGAAGTCAAAACTAAATTTAGTCATGTTACATACTAAGTGCAAGCGACTCTTGAATTCATCGTTCAGTCTCACAATTTCAAGTCCAGTCCTAACATTGAAAGTTCACCGCAATGAAATCCAATTTAGCAATATTAAATTTCAATCCAAGGCAGATAAAAACAATACAGTTCAGGACATTCAGGATCAGTCCAAAACAGAAAGCAATGCTCAAAAAATCGGGGGTCGACCCATGGGGTCAACCCATCCCAGGGAGACCATAAAAACTGCCTTAACAGTCCAATGCTGGTAATTCAAGTTCAGTCTATTTATCCAATGATCTGAGAGCATTATAGATTCAGGAGTTTAAGTCCATTTAAAATAGCATGAAAATTCATATCATTAAGATCCACATAGATTACAAGTTCAGTCCAAAGGAAATTGAACCTTCTCAAAATAAAACTCACAATGTCAAGCATTTATGTCAGTTGATTAAAAACCCATATAGGATATGCAAGGAAGCACCAATAATCCAGAGCTACCAAACACAATGCTTTCAGAAGTTAGTTCCAAAGTCTCATGCCCAACATGCATGAGGCAACATCAGAGTTGTATTCATGAAGGACCATTTAAATTCAACCTGCAAAATAAGATATCATCATGTTAGCTTGTTTATTATCAAGATGCCATTAAACATAAACACACAAGATTTTCACTCTAGAGTAAACACAAAACACACGATATATTAGAATCATCAAAACCATTGTCAAAGACAACGAGGGGGTGCACAGAACCCAACAATCTCCTTCTTTTTGATGATGACAATATATTGTGACTATTCAAATTCAAATATCTCTCCCCCTTTGGCATTATTAAAAAAACGGGGGATAAGAGGCAACAGTGAAGATTCCAAACATGAATGAGACATGCGCACACAAACCCAGCAATTAACCTCCCATGAAGGGAGGTGTATAAACTAAGAAGCAAGCAACAGTTTGGAATTTGATGTACAATCAGCAGATGTGTGAGATAAGTGCAAATGCTCAATTTTTGTAATTTTTGGTATATGTATAACTAAATATGCACAAGTAGTATAAGGAAACTATATGCAAAATCTGAAAACTAAGTATGCACAAAGTGCATTGTGCTAGAAAGCACGTTATTCTCCCCCAATTGTCAAGAACAAAAACCAACCGACAATGAGTTATTGAACCTGTTATTTACACGTATAACCTATAGATGCAAACTATGGAATGGAATATGATATGAATAGACGGATTAAGCATTCAGACACTCAAACATGCATGGTTAAGTATAGACTCATGCAAGTGCCTTCGGGACGGGTGTAAGCATAATGCAATCGATTGTAGAACATGATGTGCATGTACAATACTAAGAAGGTCGTGCTTACATAATAAAAGTACTACATTAACTATGAAAGCCGACTGATTCATAAAGGACATTCAAACAATCAAACCCAAGGTGAATATGTGAAGATTAAGCAATGAAGTTCAAGTCAATATGGAAAATCAGATTTTCTAATCACTAAAAAGAACTTCTCATCCATACACTTCCATACACAATGCTCGAGTATTGGTAGCTACGTATGACCCCAATTTTTTTAATTATAAAAAATAATGTGACTAACCTTTTGACACGAGTCATGCCCTTTGTTTCAGGGGCAATTCCCGGTTACTCAGTTTCGTCACTTTTTATGATGTGGACGAGACACTTTTCGACGCGAGTTGTACCCTTTGTCTCAGGGGCACTTCCCGGCTACTCAGTGGCAAATCACACTTATTTTGATATGGATTAGTTTCTCCTTTCTACACGAGTTTCCTCCTTTATTTCAGGGGAGATTCCTGACTACTCGGATCCACGTTCCACTTACACAAATTTTTGAAGGGGTAAATAACTTTTTCCTCACGAGACATGTGATTTCTATGTTGAGAATCAATAGTCCTCAAAAGTGTAGAGTAGAAAATAGTAATCGTTATTAGATTGAATCATTATCTCAAAAAGGTGTATTTTGTGTGGGTGGTTGTATTGAATGTAAAAGATGAATTAGTCTCAACACAGTAATGTCTCCCCCTAAATGTATGCACGGTTATAAAAAATCTCCCCCTTAATATATGCCATGTAACAAACATGTCTAAATCAATGCAATTTCATTTAGTAAGGGATGAGTCATAGAAGGAGTCAAAAAGTGGTTGTATATTATATACATTCAAACAAGCATTGAACTGAAGTTTTCAAACAAGTTGATTACCGGTACGTGGGGGAGAACGTAGGTCCGAAGACCACCATCACGCGTGAAGAAAGTTCCAGTTGGACATAATCCAACCTTCCATAATCATCATTTGATATACCAGATAATCATGGCATTCAAGCACAGAAGTATACAATGATATGCAAGTGTATGCATATAACTTGAAAAGATGATTGAAAAATTATTGATATTCACAAGTATGCAAATGTGTGTATGATATGTGTGAATTGTGTCATGCAACTAAGTGTGTTGTTATTTGCAAAAAGTAAGCAAGAGTATGAAAGACTCTATACACAGTGAAAAGCGTTTAAGATCACATTTATTCACAAGATGTGAAGAGTGAAGAGTGTTCAACTCCTCTAAATATGAAGCTCACAAGATCTCATGATTTCAGAATTTGCCTTAATCAATAAAGTAGGAATGCAACAATTTGAATTCAATCATTTTTCATCAAGGCTCAAATTTTACCTTCCCAGATTTTTTAAAAAGAACCTTACCAAAGTAAGTTCTCAAAATCAAACCATTTTCTTTCTGACTATCAAAGTTAACAAAAGATAGTGTAAAATTCAAATGAAACTCAGATTTGATTTTATTTACAATCATGCAAACTAACAAGCATGGACAGTCAATTTGATAGAAGATTTGCAATTAGAAGCTCTATGTTTTTCTCAGAATTCAACCTCTCACCTGAGTTGAATAATCCAAAAGTAAAGAGTATACCAAAATCTTTACCAGATCAGCTCATCTTTTCTTTTGCCTTGAAGGACCTTCATTTATCAACAAATTCTTCCTCCTCAAGGCACCCCTACAAAACAGATTCTCATTTTGGAGATTTGGCTACCCAAGCCATCTTGGGTCCCAAGGGGTTAGTTTTAGCATGAACAAAAGTTTTCTTTTCATTTTTCTGTTCATACCATTCATCATCGACCCTCATCATGGAACAATTATCCATTGAGTGTCCATTCAGGCCACAATAAAAATAGTTAGAAGAATTTCCTTTCAGAAATCAATTGTCATCATTTTTCATTATATGACAATCATTCATTATATGTCCAAAACTACCACAGTAATAACATGAAAAGTTCTTTTTGGCAAAGGATTCATCATCATTTTTCTTTATAAAACAATCTTCAAACACATGACCATGTTGCCCACAATAGTAGCAATGAACATTGAAGTTTTTCTTCATAGATTTTTCATATTTTTTAGAATCATCAACACTTTTCAATTTTGACCTCAATGCCTCATCATCATCAAATTTTATCAAGGAGCAGTCATACATGTCATGACCATAGTTCCCACAGTGATAACATGAAACATTTCTTTATTTTCTTGATGCATGAGCATGTTTAACAAATGAATGTTTTTCATGCAAACAAGAATGAACAGCAACATTTTTCTCTTTTAAATTCTCATTATCATACAAGCACATGGACTCATTCAAATTCTTGATCTCATCTTCCAATGATGAGATGTGCAAGTTAGATTCAGCCAATTCTTTTTCACATAATGCAAGCTTCTCATTCAACAAAGAATTAACAGTTTTATAGCTTGCAATTTCTTCTTCTAAAACTTGAGAGTTTTCAAGATTATGAACAACTACATATTTTTCCTTTTTCAAACATGTGGATTTTATCAACCAGAAGACTGTTTTAATCTTTCAACTTCTTAATCTCTTCAGTAAGCTTTTCATTTTGATAACTCACATTTTCATCAACCATTTTATTCATGGTTTCATTACATTCAAATTTATCATTCACATTTTTAAAGCTTTCAATTTCATGTCTTAGCTCCCTTAACCATTCAGATTTATCAACAAATATGTATTTTTCTTTTTCAAGGATAAGCAATTTTTCAGACATTCTGTTCAATATTTTCAGCTTCTCCTTATCTCTCTCAATGTGTTGAAATTCTGAACTTTTATCCAATAAGGATTTGTTTTCAGATCTAAGATTTTCAATCATTTCTTTGAGTTCTTCTTCAACAAGCATGTGAGATTCAACAAGTTTTTCAAGCTCAATATATTTCCCACATGAAGAGTTGTCATGTTTTTTTTTCATCCTTTTTTTTTCAGATTTTAATGCCTTATATCTTTCAAACAGTTCATCATTGTCACGCCCCGAGCGCGGAAGATACCCGGAGATGCGCGACGTCTATATCAATCATGTCAATCAGAGTGGTCGTGTATTCGACACAAAGACAGAGATGCGCAAAATAGCAAGATAACCCAATCCTTTATTTCATAATGGATAGACTATTACAAATCCAATACTTTGTTTAATAAAAAGGAAAAGAATACATATTTGACTCAAGAAACTATGAAAAGACTAGATGACACTTGTAGAAGCTCTATCACTTTCACTCTTGACCATTCCCATCCGATTGACTTCCATCATCGTCGGACTTACCTGAAAAGTAGAAAGGGACAAAACGGAATGAGCGAACGCTCAGTAAGAAATTATATCTCAAGTACTAGCAAGGGGTTTAAGTAATTACATTTTCATGAATGCAATAAGGCTATGCATGCTCGCATGAAACGACAAGATAGAGAGAATGTAATATCAAGGAAATAAGATGAACTTATCATGAACTTTCAACAAGATACAGGTTATTCAAGATATTCAAGCAAGTACCATTATCGAGTCATGTCAAGAACTTTGGCTATCATGTAGCAAGCAAGTAAATTACCCTCTTTCGGGCCACGCATTTCATGTAAAGTCAAGTACGATTCAAGTACAAGATGTGTGTGGAATGTCCAATCAAGCAAGTCAAGTACTCGGTATAATGCCAGATACCTTATCATTTTAACTCCCATGGGCACAAGTACTTTCGGGTGCTCCTCCCAGGACCAGATCGGGCCCTATATGCGCAGGCATTTATCATGTGTTTTGACATCCACTCTTGTTTATAGCCATCATAGAATTTCAATAATCAAGCTTGTAGACACGTACGACAACTTTGATAGAATAGAGTCTAAAATATGACAAAGGACATAGAATGGCGATAATAACGGTATAATCACGATATCGATAAAACTAGGTAGAATATGGTTCCCTTAACTTAGGTACCATGACAAATCAATATGGACATTCTTTATATAGAATTGAGGTCCACATGAACAGTATATCAAAGTAAGATACCCTCATTCTTATCATAGAATTGGGGTTTACAAGAATGACATGATATGGCATGATATCATCATCCCATTAAGAATTTTCTTATGATATACTCTTTGTACAATCATAAGGGCCGGTATACCATGTTTCTTTAGAGTGACATGGCATCAATAGTGTAATGGGTTTTTAGGGTACAACCAGCTCAGTCGGCCTTGAGGGAATCCAAGGCTACGAGGAGTCTTACGGAGGTCTATGACTAACTCGCTAGTCCAAAGGAACGGAATGTCCAATGGAGAGCTTGTATGTCAATGAGAATTGAGTGTGATCGATAAAACACCGTGAAAAGTGGGACTATACTCACGGAGTGGAGAATAGTGCCGATATATATATATATATGTATAATATATAAACCATCGGTTAGCAAAGCAGAGGAAAAATCAGTTTACAGTAAAATAACGACTTAGGTCAAGTCGTTTCTCAATTAATTAACGCCTAACAGAAGGGCGTTTACATATGGTCCGTTTTGCAGAATTTTCAATAATTTCAATAATTTATCTAAAACGCGCCTTCGGCAGGGGCGTTTCTTCAAGAGTTGACGACTACAGTAGCAGGCGTCTTTTTATTTACAATAATTTCAGAACATATTTATTTTCAGAAATTATCAAGAACGCGCCCTTGGCGGGGGCGTTAATCATTAAATTCTTATTTTCTCAGAATATATATTCCATGATTTTAACAGATACGCGCCCTAGTAAGGGGCGTTTATTTTTAATTCACGCCCTGTGATGCGGCGTTACCACAGGGAAAACGACCTAGTCTAGGTCGTGAATTCAAGAAATATCAGGAATTAGCAAGATTTGCACGATAATCAAGGATAACAATCATATAGTCATGACAGGAAAATTGGCAGGAATTCACATGCAGTATATCATATTTGATGTTTCATGTTTATTGACTTTTAACCGTTAACAATTATTGATTTGATTTCATGTAATTGCATGGATAATCAGTTCTTAAGATTTACATGAAATTAACGCCTGTGTACAGGGCGTCAAATATGAAATTGACGACCTGGGAAGGGTCGTGACTTGAAAAGTAGCGCCCTAGTCTGGGGCGTGTATTTCATAGTCACGCCCTTGGTAAGGTCGTTTCTTTCAAGAAATTAACAGAAACTCGTTCAGAAACTATAGTAAACCAAACCATGTATATGCATGATAATTATTGTACTGTATCAATTTAGTTTGGGCTACAGTGACTTGAGAAAATCCTACCTTTAATGGAACGTGAAGGATGAGATAGAAGATGAGCTCTGTTGCAACGAAAATCCGCAACAGCAGCAGCAGCCGGAAGAAGAACAAATGTTCTTCAAAGATCTTCACGCTACAGAACCTGTAGAGGAAGAGAAAAAGAGGGAAGATGAAGATGTTAATAATCTTCATAGTTATAATCGACGTTTAAGGAAAAAGATAGAAGAATATTACCTATTCTTCGACGGCAGTAGCAGAGTTTCCTGAACAAGAAGAAAACTAATTATTCTTCATATAATCTGAAGCAAGAAAAACAAAAGGGAATAAGAAGAACAGTTTGTTCTTCACGTACCGTGCAGCAGTAGTTCGTCCAAATAGATTTAGGGTTGGCCGAACAGGTTTATTTATAAGACTTTGGAAGTCCTATTAGAGTTAGTGATTGTGTGAGGGTAGTATATCCCTAATAGAGTCCTTACTCTATTAGACACTTACTAGATTAGGTTAATCTTTCCCTGGATAAGCTCTGGGTTCGAACGGTTCACGAACGGAATTAACGCCTTTGGTCAGGGCGTCGATTCTTGAATTGACGACCTAGTTCAGGTCGTTTCTTAAGAAACGTCTTGGATAAGGGCGTTCCTTGTTTTTGAAACACGCCCCATATATGGGCGTTTCTCTTACTTGCCTATTTGGTCGGGAGAGTTGACGACCGCACGTGTGGGCATCCTTTCTTTAGTCACGCCTTTGATAGAGGCGTTTCTTTTTGAATTAACGCCCTAATAAGAGGCGTTATTTTAATTTTGTTTTACTTCATCTAATTAATCCTATTCTCATTATCTGTATTACTACTGTAATATATATATGTTTTAATTTATTTCAAATATTCATTTATCAGGGTTGCTACACCCTCCCCCACTTAAAAAGAATTTGGTCCCCAAATTCAATATATATATAATTATACATGTGGAGAGCGTAGAACATATACCTCTTAGAATAACTCGGGAAATCGTTTCTTCATAGATTCTTCGGTCTCCCATGTCGCTTCGCGTTCAGGATTCTTATTCCATTGCACCTTGAGCATGGGAATAACCTTACTCCTTAGAGCTCGTATTTCTCGATCTAATATCTTCATAGGCTTCTGTTCATATGTGAGATCTTTCTGGATTACCAGATCTCCATGTTCAATAATATGAGATGGATCGTGCACATACTTCTTCAACATAGATATGTGAAATACATTGTGTACCTCGGACAACTGAGGAGGCAACGCGATGCGATAAGCAACCTCGCCAACTCTTTCGAGTACCTCAAATGGTCCGATGAATCTTGGCGTAAGCTTGCCCTTAACACCAAATCTTCGTATGCCACGTCCAGGGGATATTTTAAGAAATACATGATCTCCAACCTGGAATTCAAGATCTCTTTTCCTGGTATCAGTATAAGCCTTTTGCCTTGTCTGAGCAACTTGTAATCTTTCTCTGATTACTTGTATCTTCTCGGTCGTATCCCTTACCATGTCTGGACCTAATAGTTGTTTCTCTCCAACTTCGTTCCAACATATGGGAGATCGGCAACTCCTTCCGTATAAGGCTTCGAAAGGTGCCATTTGGATACTAACTTGGTAGCTATTATTATATGCAAATTCAACTAAAGGTAAGTGGTCATGCCAGCTTCCTCCAAAGTCAATAATGCATGCTCTCAGCATATCTTCAACAACTTGATTAGTTCGCTCGGTCTGACCATCCATTTGTGGGTGAAAAGCAGTACTAAAGTTGAGCCTTGTCCCCAACGAATGTTGTAATCCCTTCCAAAAATGAGAAGTAAAACGGGGATCTCTATCAGACACGATTGAGACAGGAATTCCATGTATCCTGACTATTTCTTTGATGTATAGTGCAGCTAGCACATCAATTGACCATCGGCTTTTGATTGGCAAGAAATGTGCCGATTTAGTCAATCGGTCAATGATAACCCAGATTCCATCATGTCCTCCTTTAGATTTAGACAAACCCATGATGAAGTCCATACCAATATCCTCCCATTTCCACTTAGGAATATCTAGAGGATGTAGTTTTCCCGCAGGCTTTTGGTGTTCCGCCTTGACCTGTTGGCATGTGAGACAGCGCGATACATAGTCCGCTATTTCTCTTTTCATATTAGGCCACCAAAAGTTCCTCTTTACATCTTGATACATTTTGGTTGATCCTGGATGAATAGTGTACCCTGATCTGTGAGCTTCATCTAAGATCTTCTTCTTTAATTCCGGACAATCGGGTATACAAGTTCTATCTTTGAACGATAATCTTCCATCAGAAGTTAGTTGAAAATCAGATTGTCCTTCTAATCTGCCTTTGATTTCTACTAATATAGGATCATCATCCTGAAGCGTTTGTATCTCAGATAACAAATCTGACTGTATGCTTACATGAGATAGTGTGACAAATTTGGATTCCGTGTCCAAGCTTATATTGAGCTCGGAGAATTGTTCAAGTAACCTCCATTCTTGCATCATACAATTTGCTATCATTGCTCTCGGCTTTCGACTAAGGGCGTCAGCAACATAATTACCCTTTCCGGGATGGTATTGTATATTGAAGTCGAAGTCTTTGAGATATTCTAGCCAGCGTCTTTGTCTCATGTTCAGCTCATTTTGTGAAAATAGATATTTGAGACTTTTGTGATCGGAGTATACAGTGAACTGTACTCCATAGAGATAGTGTCTCCATATCTTTAGGGCAAATACTACCGCGGCCAGTTCTAAGTCATGGACAGGGTAATTCTCCTCATGCTTCTTTAGTTGACGTGAAGAGTATGCTATGACCTTTCCTTGTTGCATTAGGACACATCCGAGGCCAATGCCAGAAGCATCAGTGTAGACCTCGAATTTCTCTCTTTCTATCGGTAGAGCTAAGACCGGAGCTGTGGTGAGATGATCCTTGAGAGTTTGAAAACTTCTTTCACATTCCTCACTCCATTCGTATCGGATCTCCTTACGAGTTAATCTTGTAAGTGATATAGCGATCTTAGAGAAATCTTTAATGAATCGTCGATAATAGCCTGCAAGACCTAAGAAACTTCTGATCTCGCTTGCATTAGTGGGTCTTTCCCAGTTTCTCACAGCTTCAACTTTTGACGGATCTACAGATAATCCGTCCTTTGATATGACATGTCCGAGAAAAGCCACTTCTTCAAGCCAGAACTCGCATTTGCTGAGTTTAGCATATAATTGATTTGTCCTCAAGACTTGCAATGCAATCCTCAAATGTTCTTCATGTTCTTCCTTAGTCTTGGAATATATCAATATATCATCAATGAAGACTACTACGAATTGATCCAAGGAAGGCCTGAATATGCTATTCATTAACTGCATAAAGGCAGCAGGGGCATTTGTTAGTCCAAAAGGCATAACAACAAATTCGTAATGGCCATACCTGCTTCTGAATGCGGTCTTGTGAATGTCATCGTCCTTGATTCTTAATTGATGGTATCCCGACCTGAGATCAATCTTGGAAAAATATTTGGATCCTGAAATCTGATCAAATAATTCATCGATTCTCGGCAGTGGATACTTGTTCTTGATAGTAAGATGATTTAATTGTCGATAGTCGATACACAATCTCATGGATCCATCCTTCTTATTTACAAATAAGACTGGTGCTCCCCACGGGGAAGTACTTGGTCTAATAAACCCTTTTCGGATTAGTTCCATCAACTGCTCCTTCAACTCCTTGAGTTCAGTAGGGGACATTCTATATGGTGTCTTTGAAACGGGACCAGCACCAGGGACTAAGTCAATGGTGAAGGCTACATCTCTTTGAGGGGGTAATCCCGGCAAATCTTCCGGAAATACGTCTGGAAATTCTCGCACTACCTGAATGTCCTCTATCTTGTTTTCTTTAGCTTCTTTAATAGTGACAAAAGCAAGGAAGGATACACATCCTTTCTTGACGAGCTTGCTTGCTCGAAGAGCCGAAATAAGAGGGGATTTGCTTCGACTCTTAGGACTAGTATAAGTCAGTTCCGGAAATTCCTTGAAAATAATCTTGCTATCACGGCAATCAACCGTTGCCTGGTATTTGGATAACCAATCTGCTCCTAGTATAACATCATACTCTTTTAGATCTAAGCAGATAAGATCAATAGGAAAATTCTTTCCTTGAACCAATACCTCACAGTTTTGATAATGATGTGTGATATCCGTCTCGTTTCCGAGAGGAGTAGACAATATTAACTTCATCCATTCTGGTTCTAGAGGTAATGGGTCAGCAAACTTCTTGGAAATAATGGAATGCGATGCACCCGTATCAAATAAGACATGTGCATATTTGGAACAAATTTTTAATGTACCTTCCACCAATCCGCCTTCTTCTTCTGGTTCGGTCTCTTGGATTGCATGAAGACGCGCGTTCCTTGTCACTGGGCGTTTACCCTCACCGTCTTGGTCATTCATTAATGGACAATCGGGAATCCGATGTTCACGACTCCCACAACGGAGACATGCTCCTAACTTCCTCCAGCATTCTTCTATTTTGTGACCAGCCTTGTCACAATGCTTGCATATTACGTTTGAAGGTGTAGTGGTGATAGAGAAAGGCTTGGATTTCTTGAACTTCTGATCTTGAGAGGAAGAACCTCCATTAGTGGGCCTCTTCTTAAAGTTGGGTTTAAAAGAACCCGAACTTGTGACTTGCTCCTTTTTGTCTTTCCCACGGATCCTATCAGATAGTTCCGTGGCATCTTCAAGCAACTGAGCTCGGCGCACTATTTCAGTATAAACTTGAATATCCATAGGCGCCAGTTGAGTAATGTAGTGGGGCCTAAGCCCATTAAGAAATCTACGGGCTTTCATCTTTTCCGTGCTAATTAAATGCTTAGCATATCTAGACAGTCTAGAGAAATGTGCTTCATAATCAGCCACCGATAAAGATCTTTGCTTTAATGCGGCAAATTCGGCGGCCTTCTTTTCCTAGACCCTATCAGAGAAATATTTGGCGTTGAAATATTCAACGAATTCTCCCCATGTAACTTGAGTTGGGTCTATAGTAGCTTCAATCGACTCCCACCAGCATCTAGCATCCTTTTCTAACTGGAAAGTAGCTAATAAGACTTTGTCCTGATCCGTGCATTGCATGACATGGAATATACGTTCAATCTCCCGAACCCAATGCTCGGCATCGTCTGGATCGGTCGATCCCATGAACTTCGGGGGATTCATATTCTTGAATGCTTGGTGTAAGCTTCCAGCTCGTGGAGCACCACCTTGTGCTACCTGTTGTAGCACTTGGGTCATCCCTTGAAGGGTACGCTGCATGTTGCGCCATTGAGCACGTTCGGCAGCCATTATCCTACAATTACAATAGCTATGTTAGTATTATATCACTATGATCTTATAAAGGACTCCATGATCATTTAACCCTTGGTTCTACCCACTCTCACTTGGTTAAAGGTTTTGAAACCTATCCTTGGACTTGGGTTTCCTAGGAATTGAATACCTTAGGCTCTGATACCACAAAGACTGTCACGCCCCGAGCGCGGAAGATACCCGGAGATGCGCGACGTCTATATCAATCATGTCAATCAGAGTGGTCGTGTATTCGACACAAAGACAGAGATGCGCAAAATAGCAAGATAACCCAATCCTTTATTTCATAATGGATAGACTATTACAAATCCAATACTTTGTTTAATAAAAAGGAAAAGAATACATATTTGACTCAAGAAACTATGAAAAGACTAGACGACACTTGTAGAAGCTCTATCACTTTCACTCTTGACCATTCCCATCCGATTGACTTCCATCATCGTCGGACTTACCTGAAAAGTAGAAAGGGACAAAACGGAATGAGCGAACGCTCAGTAGAAAATTATATCTCAAGTACTAGCAAGGGATTTAAGTAATTACATTTTCATGAATGCAATAAGGCTATGCATGCTCGCATGAAACGACAAGATAGAGAGAATGTAATATCAAGGAAATAAGATGAACTTATCATGAACTTTCAACAAGATACAAGTTATTCAAGATATTCAAGTAAGTACCATTATCGAGTCATGTCAAGAACTTTGGCTATCATGTAGCAAGCAAGTAAATTACCCTCTTTCGGGCCACGCATTTCATGTAAAGTCAAGTACGATTCAAGTACAAGATGTGTGTGGAATGTCCAATCAAGCAAGTCAAGTACTCGGTATAATGCCAGATACCTTATCATTTTAACTCCCATGGGCACAAGTACTTTCGGGTGCTCCTCCCAGGACCAGATCGGGCCCTATATGCGCAGGCATTTATCATGTGTTTTGACATCCACTCTTGTTTATAGCCATCATAGAATTTCAATAATCAAGCTTGTAGACACGTACGACAACTTTGATAGAATAGAGTCTAAAATATGACAAAGGACATAGAATGGCGATAATAACGGTATAATCACGATATCGATAAAACTAGGTAGAATATGGTTCCCTTAACTTAGGTACCATGACAAATCAATATGGACATTCTTTATATAGAATTGAGGTCCACATGAACAGTATATCAAAGTAAGATACCCTCATTCTTATCATAGAATTGGGGTTTACAAGAATGACATGATATGGCATGATATCATCATCCCATTAAGAATTTTCTTATGATATACTCTTTGTACAATCATAAGGGCCGGTATACCATGTTTCTTTAGAGTGACATGGCATCAATAGTGTAATGGGTTTTTAGGGTACAACCAGCTCAGTCGGCCTTGAGGGAATCCAAGGCTACGAGGAGTCTTACGGAGGTCTCTATGACTAACTCGCTAGTCCAAAGGAACGGAATGTCCAATGGAGAGCTTGTATGTCAATGAGAATTGAGTGTGATCGATAAAACACCGTGAAAAGTGGGACTATACTCACGGAGTGGAGAATAGTGCCGATATATATATATGTATAATATATAAACCATCAGTTAGCAAAGCAGAGGAAAAATTAGTTTACAGTAAAATAACGACTTAGGTCAAGTCGTTTCTCAATTAATTAACGCCTAACAGAAGGGCGTTTACATATGGTCCGTTTTGCAGAATTTTCAATAATTTCAATAATTTATCTAAAACGCGCCTTCGGCAGGGGCGTTTCTTCAAGAGTTGACGACTACAGTAGCAGGCGTCTTTTTATTTACAATAATTTCAGAACATATTTATTTTCAGAAATTATCAAGAACGCGCCCTTGGCGGGGGCGTTAATCATTAAATTCTTATTTTCTCAAAATATATATTCCAGGATTTTAACAGATACGCGCCCTAGTAAGGGGCGTTTATTTTTAATTCACGCCCTGTGATGCGGCGTTACCACAGGGAAAACGACCTAGTCTAGGTCGTGAATTCAAGAAATATCAGGAATTAGCAAGATTTGCACGATAATCAAGGATAACAATCATATAGTCATGACAGGAAAATTGGCAGGAATTCACATGCAGTATATCAGATTTGATGTTTCATGTTTATTGACTTTTAACCGTTAACAATTATTGATTTGATTTCATGTAATTGCATGGATAATCAGTTCTTAAGATTTACATGAAATTAACGCCTGTGTACAGGGCGTCAAATATGAAATTGACGACCTGGGAAGGGTCGTGACTTGAAAAGTAGCGCCCTAGTCTGGGGCGTGTATTTCATAGTCACGCCCTTGGTAAGGTCGTTTCTTTCAAGAAATTAACAGAAACTCGTTCAGAAACTATAATAAACCAAACCATGTATATGCATGATAATTATTGTACTATATCAATTTAGTTTGGGCTACAGTGACTTGAGAAAATCCTACCTTTAATGGAACGTGAAGGATGAGATAGAAGATGAGCTCTGTTGCAACGAAAATCCGCAACAGCAGCAGCAGCCGGAAGAAGAACAAATGTTCTTCAAAGATCTTCACGCTACAGAACCTGTAGAGGAAGAGAAAAAGAGGGAAGATGAAGATGTTAATAATCTTCATAGTTATAATCGACGTTTAAGGAAAAAGATAGAAGAATATTACCTATTCTTCGACGGCAGTAGCAGAGTTTCCTGAACAAGAAGAAAACTAATTATTCTTCATATAATCTGAAGCAAGAAAAACAAAAGGGGATAAGAAGAACAGTTTGTTCTTCACGTACCGTGCAGCAGTAGTTCGTCCAAATAGATTTAGGGTTGGCCGAACAGGTTTATTTATAAGACTTTGGAAGTCCTATTAGAGTTAGTGATTGTGTGAGGGTAGTATATCCCTAATAGAGTCCTTACTCTATTAGACACTTACTAGATTAGGTTAATCTTTCCCTGGATAAGCTCTGGGTTCGAACGGTTCACGAACGGAATTAACGCCTTTGGTCAGGGCGTCGATTCTTGAATTGACGACCTAGTTCAGGTCGTTTCTTAAGAAACGTCTTGGATAAGGGCGTTCCTTGTTTTTGAAACACGCCCCATATATGGGCGTTTCTCTTACTTGCCTATTTGGTCGGGAGAGTTGACGACCGCACGTGTGGGCGTCCTTTCTTTAGTCACGCCTTTGATAGAGGCGTTTCTTTTTGAATTAACGCCCTAATAAGAGGCGTTATTTTAATTTTGTTTTACTTCATCTAATTAATCCTATTCTCATTATCTGTATTACTACTGTAATATATATATGTTTTAATTTATTTCAAATATTCATTTATCAGGGTTGCTACAATCATAGGCATTTAACAATTCATCATAGCTCAACTCATCATCATCTTCAGAATCGGAGTCAGGATTTACCTTTGAGCTTCCGTTGCTTTGCCTATCACTGTTGCTTGCTGTGAGGCACTCATTATTTTGACTTTCTTCTTGGGCTTCCTTTAGCCCATCCCAAATTTCTTTGGCAGATCTGCAATTAGAAATAAACGAAAATTTCTTAATGCAAATGCAGCTTTAAGAACATTCAAAACATAGACATTATCAGAATTCATTCTTTTATGCTCATCGGTCCATTTTAGCTCATTCTTGGGCAAGACATGTGGACCATGAGTGATCAATCTCATGAGCTTCGGATCAAAGCCAGTAACCCAAACACAAAATTTTCCTAGCCATGAAGCATAATCAAAACCATCAAAGACAAGAATAGAGTTCACACTAGCCATCATAAAAATGATCTTTACTCTACGACCGCAAGGTCGAATAAAAAAAAAATCAGAGACGAGGCTCTGATACCAATTGTTGGCCCAGAGAGATGGCGGACAAGAAGGGGGGTTGAAATGTCCCCTTGCCGAGATGGCGGATTTTAAGAACTTTCCTAACTAAACACAATGGAATTAAGATTAACAATGTAAATAGCCAAACCTTAAGTGAGATTTAAAACGTTCTCTCAAGCTTTCCGATCTCACTCGTAATAACAATGCGACTAACATGGAAATTTTGCTCAACACAGATTATGGAGGTAGCAGTGTGTGATCATGCAGTGAATTAAAAACCTATATAATGTACCTGTGAACGGAGATAGAAGAAATGGCAATCACACAAGACACATGGATTTTTAGGTGGTTCGGGACCACGATGGGCTCCCTACGTCCACCCCTCACCCAACCGGGTGAGGCTTCACTCCACGCTACGAAACGTAGCAACACGGGGGTGAACCCCAACCACACATGCTGCTTCCGCAGCAATATCCACACGGGGACAAGCCCCAACACGCTGCCACCGTAGCACACACACACACGTCGGGGAACACGCCCCGGACACTTAGACACACACGGAGATGCAGCTCCGTACACACACGTAGTAATATTCTGAGTTTAGGACAACAAAAAGATGTACAATAAACGCCCACAACAGTATGTGAATGATGATAAACTATGAAGCACACAAGGAAATAAACATAAATAGGATGTAGAAATATCTCCTTGATTCTCCAATAGCCGTAAGAATATCTTTCTTGAAGCCTAGGTTCGAGAAAGTTGAGTCCGCAGGAACCCGGAGCAGACAATCTTCTTTCTTGTAGTTTCAATGAAGTTTCTTTAAGCCCAAGCTCCGAACGTGTCTGCAATCACAAGGAGCAAATGAAACAATATGCTCACAACCTTGTATTTAATAAAATGGACATCACAAATAGATGAATATCAGATTTATAGTATTTCCCCTTGAATGTCCCATTGGACCCTTCAATCAATGGGTAGGGTGCGCTGGGAATGATAAACCAGGGTAGAAGCAGCCGAGCTTGAGATTCAAATGCCCAAACCCGTAGACCGTGGAGAGCAGCAGCCGCGGCTTCTAGATCAAGGGGCATGCTCGTGGAAGATGATCTCCGTGGCTTCTTCTTCCTCCTCCTTGATGATGCGTAGCCCTCCTTCACGTTTTTCCTCTCCCTCTTTCTTCTTTTCCTACAATAGATGAAGAATGTTAGTACTTGGGTCTTCTTTCGATGGAATTCGTAGCATAGATATACCCAAGGGAAAACTACAAGAAAGGACCATAAGGCCCATGCTTATACCCTCTCAAATGCACTCCTAATGGTAGGGTATAACCCTATGGGCATTAGGGTAAAATACCATGACCATCGGATCATATAATGGGCATTTCAAAACTAATCCGGAAAATCCGTTCCGGACGAACCAGAGAAAGTGTCGACCCTTGGGGGTCGACACTTTCCTCAGTAGATTCTGTCCCGATGAAGAAATCAGGACATGAGGTAAAAGTGTCGACTCACTGGGTCGACACTTTTTCCAACGTGTTCTGTTTTCAACAAAACAAAGCAAACCAGGACAAAAGTGTCGACTCGTGAGCTTATCAGAAATCAATGCAAACAGCATACCGTGAAATATGTGTCGACTCCATGAGTCGACACTTTTACTGACATAAGTGAAAACTCAATAAAACTCAAATGAAACCTTACAAAACTACTCCGAAATATTAAAAACAAATAACCATGTATTGAAATATGGTATAGCCATGAATTAAGCCACATTTCAACAAAAAACCAATGAAAGAGACAAGCATGTTAAATTTCAAACCACTCCTTGAATTATATGCATGAAAAACTCCAATATCAACTCCCTATCACTCAGAAAATATAGCCTGAACACAAAGCATGAGTACACGACCATTTCATGTTTGTATGAGCATTCCTGAGTAGTTTACCTTCATTCATGTGAGATTCATTGACAGTTATTTGATCATGGATTTCAACACACAAAAGCTCATCAAGATCCATTGAAACAAGAAGGATAAAATGCAAGTGTAGAAACATACCATCCACCCAATTAGTTGATAACATATGAACCTGCACTTTGTATAAAACACATATTTAGTTTTTGGTCAATGTAATCGACAAGAATGATTACCTTCCCATATGACATATGCATAACCCCTTCAACCTTAACCACTTTGATATCCTATCAATTCACACATGAATTTGAAAATTCAGTCCAACTCAATATGAGTAGAATCTACACAGTCAACATACATGAACATCCATTTGCAATTCAAATCATTGACTCAATTTAAAACCTGAAGTCAAAACTGAATTTAGTCAGGTTACACACTAAGTGCAAGCGACTCTTGAATTCATCGTTCAGTCTCACAATTTCAAGTTTAGTCCTAACATTGAAAGTTCACTGCAATGAAATCCAATTTAGCGAAATTAAATTTCAGTCCAAGGCAGATAAAAACAATATAGTTCAGGACATTCAGGATCAGTCCAAAACAGAAAGCAATGCTCAAAAAATCGGGGGTCGACCCATGGGGTCGACCCATCCCAGGGAGACCATAAAAACTGCCTTAGCAGTCCAATGCAGGTAATTCAAGTTCAGTCTATTTATCCAATGATTTGAGAGCATTATAGATTCAGGAGTTTAAGTCCATTTAAAATAGCATGAAAAATCATATCATTAAGATCCACATGGATTACAAGTTCTGTCCAAAGGAAACTGAACCTTCTCAACATAAAACTCACAATGTCAACCATTTATGTCAGTTGATTAAAAACCCATATAGGATATGCAAGGAAGCACCAATAATCCAGAGCTACCAAACACAATGCTTTCAGAAGATAGTTCCAAAGTCTCATGCCCAACATGCATGAGGCAACATCAGAGTTGTATTCATGAAGGACCATTTAAATTCAACCTGCAAAATAAGATATCATCATGTTAGCTTGTTTATTATCAAGATGCCATTAAACATAAACACACAAGATTTTCACTCTAGAGTAAACACAAAACACACGATATATCGGAATCATCAAAACCATTGTCAAAGACAACGAGGGGGCGCACAGAACCCAACAGTTTCGATGAGGTTCCGGTGTGGGTTGAAGGGCGGAGTTTGCTGGCCAGGCTCTATGCGTTGCCGCTTCAGGACTTTGATGTGATTTTGGGCATGGATTGACTCGAGGCACATCATACATTGGTGGATTGCGGCTCGAAGAGGGTTTATTTCTGACGACTTTGTGGACCCACTTTCTATTTCCAAGGTATTTGGTCTTCCTCTTCCCACTTTCTTATTTCAGCTATTAGGGCTCGTCATTTGCTTGACGCGGGTTGTCAGGGTTTTCTCGCTTCTGTGGTCTTGGTAGACCAGCCGTGTCCGGATGTCGAAGACATTCCGGTGGTGTGTGAGTTTCCCGATATTTTTTCGGTGGACTTTCCTGGATTGCCTCCCCAGCGGGAGATTGATTTTGTGATCGAGATTGTGCCTGGTACGGGACCTTTGTCGAAGGCTCCTTACCGTATGGCTCCCGCTGAGTTGAGAGAGTTGAGGGCGCAGTTGCAGGAGTTGCTGGCCAAGGGGTACATTCGTCCTACCTTTTCTCCTTGGGGTGTGCCAGTGTTGTTCGTGAAGAAGAAGGATGGTAGTCTGAGGCTATGCATTGACTACCGGCAGTTGAACGAGGTAACCATTAAGAACAAGTATCCGTTGCCGTGGATTGATGACTTGTTCGACCAGCTTCAGTCTGCTCGAGTGTTCTCGCGGATTGATTTGCGGTCCGGTTATTATTAGTTGCGGATTCGAGAGTCTGACGTGGAGAAGACTACGTTCAGCTCGAGATATGGGCATTATGAGTTCTTGGTGATGCCATTTGGGCTCACCAATGCCCCCGCAGCGTTCATGGATTTGATGCATAGGGTGTTCCGTCCCTATCTGGACCAGTTCGTGGTCATGTTTATGGACGACATCCTTGTTTATTCGCGGTCTGCTGAGGAGCACGTGTACCATTTGGGTGTGGTGTTGTAGATGTTGCGAGATCACCAGTTGTATACGAAGCTCAGCAAGTGCGAGTTCTGGCTTCGTGAGGTGCACTTTTTGGGGCACGTGATCTCTGGTGATGGTATTTTTGTGGACCCCGTCAAGGTTGAGGCAGTAATGCAGTGGCCGAGGTCGAGGTCTGTGACAGAGATCCGGAATTTCTTGGGGCTTGCAGGCTATTATCGAAGGTTTATCTAGGATTTCTATCCCGTTGCATCCCCGATGACCAGACTTACGCGAAAGGATGTGGCTTTTGTCTGGACTAATGAGTGTGAGCAGAGTTTCAGGGAACTGAAGAGATTGCTCACCTCGGCTCCGGTGTTGGTTTTACCTTCAGGATCGGGGGGTTTTGTGGTGTGTACAGATGCTTCCGGGGTCGGATTGGGTGCTGTGTTGATGCAGCATGGTAGGGTAGTGGCGTATGCTTCGCGGCAGCTGAAGTCACATGAAGAGAACTACCCTACCCATGACCTTGAGTTGGCTACTATGATCCTCGTGCTGAAGATCTGGAGGCATTATCTGTACGGTGAGAAGTTCGAGGTGTTCACTGACCATCAGAGTTTGAGGTATGTGTTCACTCAGAGGGACCTTAACCTCAGGCAGAGACGTTGGATGGAGTATATGAAGGATTATGACTTCACCCTATCTTATCTACTGGGCAGGATGAATGTCATCGCCGATGCTTTGAGTCGGAAGGTCGCGGTCAGTGCCTTGATGTTGAGGAAGTGGAGGCTCTGGGAACAAGTGCCTGAAGTGTCATTCACGCTCAAGATTCCCCAAGAGTCAGGGTTAGCGGTGCTCGCGAGTCTGATTGTCACCCCTACTATCCGCCGTCAGGTGACAAAGGCTCAGCATGCAGACCCTGAGTTGCCCCAGATTTTAGCCATGTCTGATGTGGAACTCAGCGAGGATGGTGCTGTGAGGTTTCGTGGTAGGCTGTACGTCCCCGCCGAGGATCAGGTTCGTCGTGCGGTGTTGCGCGAGGCTCATGGGAGCAGGTACACCGTACACCCGGGTGCAACAAAGATGTATCGAAACTTGTGGAGGCAGTTCTGGTGGCCTAGCATGAAGAGGGATGTTGTCGAATTCGTGGCCAGATGCCTGACCTATCAGCAGGTGAAGGCGGAGCATCAGTGACCAGGAGGTACTCTTCAGCCCTTGGATGTTGCAGCGTGGAAATGGGACCACGTGACCACGGATTTTGTGGTGGGACTGCCGAGGACTCCGAGTGGGCAGGACAATATTTGGTTGCTGGTGGATCGGCTGACGAAAGTGGCTCGGTTGTTACCGGTCAAAGTCAGTTGGAGCATGACGAAGTTGGCTCGTCTTTATGTGGAGCGGATTGTTCCGTTGCATGGAATTCTTATTTCCATTGTTTCAGATCAAGATCCGCGTTTCACCTCTGGATTCTGGAGGAGTTTCCAGTGAGCTCTTGGCACGGAGTTAGCATTTAGATCAGCATATCATCCACAGTCGGACGGTCAGACAGAGAGGACCATCCAGACTTTGGAGGACATGTTGAGATCCTGTTGCCTGGAATGGCAAGGGAGTTGGATTCACCATCTGCCATTGGTGGAGTTTACCTACAACAACAGCTATCATTCGAGCATCGGCATGGCTCCTTATGAGGCATTGTATGGGCGTCCGTGTCGGACTCCACTTGATTGGTTCAAGGTTGGTGAGCGTGTTTTGATGGGACCGGAGTTGGTGCAGCAGTGTGTGAATGTCGTGCACCTGGTTCGTCAGAACATGTTGGCGGCCCAGAGTCGGCAGAAGAGCTATGCTGACCGGAGGAGGCAGCCTCTCACTTTCACCGTTGGCGATTGTGTGTTCTTGAGAGTTTCTCCGATGAAGGGGGTAATGCACTTTGGACGGCGGGGGAAGCTGAGTCCCCGCTATGTCGATCCTTTCCTTATTGTGGAGCGCATTGGTGAGGTAGCCTATCGGCTGTAGTTACCTCATGAGTTGGCGTCGGTGCATGACGTGTTCCACATCTCGATGTTGCGGAAGTATATGCCCGATGACTCTCATGTGCTTGAGGATTCTCTCTGGCTTGAGGTGACTCCAGATCTTTCTCTCCTAGAGTTTCCCGTCCGCATTGAGGATAGGCGAGAGTAGCGCCTGCGGAACAAAGTCATTCCCTTGGTTAAGGTGGTGTGGCAGAGGCACTCTGGTGGTGAGGCTTCTTGGGAGCGTGAGGACGAGATGCGTCAGCAGTTCCCTTACCTGTTCGAGTGAGTTTCCTCTTCTTCTCCCTGAACTTTGTTCTTAAATTTTGAGGATGAAATTTGTTTAAGGGGGGAGGGCTATAATATCCTGGATCATTTGGATCCTTCTTTTGGGTCCTAGATCTACTTTTTCAGATTGTCTGGCTCCGTTGTGTCTGAAATTTCATTTAGGGCATCTTTCGTGTTCGGATCGGCGCGATCCGGAGTCGTTTCAGAGGCCCGGAGTGCGTCCGTAGTTTTTCCGCGCGTGTTTTTCGATTTTCAGTACGTGTTTCGGCAAATCCTTCGGAATCTCGTTACGGGTGAACCGGGTCGTTCACCTAGACGAGAGTGGTACCGTTGCGATCGGTGCATTCCGAGGATCGCAGAGACATGATTTTCTATTTTTTGGTATTTTCTGGAATTTCTGGATTTTCTATAAATACCCCCTTTCTTTTCTCTCTCCCCCACCTTTTCTTCTTCTTCTTCCTCTTTCTTCTTCCCCCCCACCATGAGCGCCTCTTCCTCTCTCTCTTCGGCCAATGGCGACCGCGGTGAGCTCCCCTCTGGTTGCAGACGGCGGTGGGCAACGGCGCGACGACGTAGGCGGCGGCGAGACGATTCCGAGGGCGTGCGGCATTCGTGGGAGGTGTGAAGGAACGAGGGTTCTAAAAGCGTCTTCCTTGATTTCGGCAACGATTCGGTGGAGCTTTCACTCCATTGAGGTAGGGGGAGGAATCCCTATGCTCATCCTGTCATCCCCCGCGATTTGTAGGCCGAATGGGAGCCGAGAGGGGCATTTTTGAGCGGGTTGGGGCAAAATCATGTTTTGGGGAGAGTTCGCCCGATCTATGGATTTGAGCCGCGATTCGGCCTTTTGATGGCTTAGAATCATGTTAGGGGTCCCTAGGGGGCTTCCCCCTTGATTTCCCCCTCTCCCATGGAGGTATGGGGGCGTGGTTGCCATTTTTGTGCTTGTTCGCCATTTTCACCGCCGGAGCGCTGTGGCGGTCGTTCTAGTGACTGCCACAGGGTGTAACGCGCCCAGGGAGGTGTGTTACACTTCGTTGGCTTTTGGGCGTGGCGTTTGTGGGCCTGACGGTCCCACGATAGACCGCCACAGTGCTGTGACGCCCTGGTGTTAGACCGTTACAGTCATTCCGACCGTTGGTTTATGACCGTTAGGGGTCATAGACACCTGACGCACCCAGAGTGGGGCGTCACGGTGGTGGGACGCCCCTGGGTGGGAGCGTTAGAGTTAACGCATCCACCCCTCTCCCTAACGCACTTGGGTAGGTGCGTTAGAGAGCGTGACGCACCGAGCGGCATGCATCAAGGCCTGTGTTATCCCGTGGCCTAACACACCAGCGTGATCCGTTAGGTCCCGTAACGCCCCTAGAGGAGCGCGTTACGTTTAGTTTCCACTCGTGCCTTGACGCACCTGTTTAGGTCCGTCAGGTGCTGTGACGCACCAGTGTAGGCGCGTTACAGTTCGTTTCACACCGAGTGTCTGACGCGCCTGAGTTGGTCCGTCAGGTTACCGTGGCGCACCAGGGTTGGTCCGCCACAGCCTGTGATGCACCAGAGTTGGTCCGTCATGCTCTGGACTGCCCCGAGTGGGTTGCAGCCCTGTTTCTTCACTGACCAGAGTCACCGTGCGATGGTGTAGGTATGAGGAACGATCCCTGTACTGGTTCGGTAGTGACGTTGTTTTCCGTTGACTTGAGAGTCTACTCTGTTGTGACCCTCCACTAGTCGTAGCCTGCTTACACGTTTAGTTGTCCCACCAGGGAGTGGTGGAGAGGCTACCCAGAGGATAGTTTTAGACTGCTTTCCCTCGGGCCTCGCGTCTAGCAGCCAGAGTCCGGCTGAGGGGAAAATCGGTCAGAGGGCCAGACCAGGACGGACGGTATGTATGTGCATACATTGTTGGGGGCGGTTGGACCCACGCTGACGGGCGTGACCCCAGCTAGTCACTTGTTTTGTGGTTACTTGTACGGTGTCTCAGTTCCCGCTAGGCCCGAGGGAGACACCTGAGGCGCAGACTAAGACGTCAGTGGACGCATCCGGTCTTGCTTCTAGTGGGAGGTACTCCTGTCGAGTCGGGAGTGACAGACTGTCAGTCTCTGTGACTTCGACCTTCGGGTTTTTGTCGGGTTGACCGATGAGTTCCAGTTGTCTCACCGTGGCGCGTGTGTTGGTTTTCAGGCCGTGAGATCGGTGTTGGTAGTTGCAGGGTTTTTTCACTTCTGAGGTACTCGCTTGCTGGTAGCGTAGCGGTTTTCTGTTTAGCGAGGTAGGGTTCGAGTGATCCCTACCGAGTCTTGTTCTGAGACTCATTCCCTGCGTGTTTTCACCATGTTTCAGGCGAGGCGCGACTTCAGGGGTGTGCATCTGAGGCTCAGTGTGGTTCAGGTGCCCAGCGTTAGTGCTAGAGGTCAGAGCCGGGGTATGCCCCGTGTAGCTGTACTTTTCTTTCTTGTCTCTGTACAAGTTGTGGACTACTGTTGTTATTTTGTTATATCTTGTGGACCATGTATCATGTAAAAATTTAATTTATTTCCTGCTTAATCATATTAAATGTTTAATTTCTACAATTATTTGTGATACTTGTGTAGTTTCCACACCATCCTTCTAACCCTTCCGAGTCTTCGGGCTCGTGGGTGGCGGTTCGAGTCTCGAGTTATCGGGTCTTCCCGGTAATCGGATTCTCGGGTCGTTACACTTGTGGCGTGGCCTCCTGAAGTGGGACAGAGGCTGGTTCAAGTCGTCAGACTGGGTGTCTGGCTGGTGTCCGGTGGTGTAGCAAGCGAACACTCGAACTGCATCATTGATGAACCGGGCCGCCCGTTTCCCACGCGTGTGCCGCTCGGGGCGGACATGCGTCCCTAGTCTGTCAAAGACCAAGATGCGTTGCGGAGGGGGCTCACTCCCGATATCAGCCGGAGGAGAACCCTGGACAGGTTGCTGGAGGGCCCGTGGACGGGCTCGCCTTTGCCTCCGCTTGCTTGTGCGGGGGACATTGGACGACTGGGCGTCGTCAGACGATGCTACTGTGAGGCGAGCTGCATCCCGTCTGATGCCACGTCTGAGTGCTCGCAGGGGGTTTGTGATACGCACCCTTCGAACGGCTTGAGCTTCTTCTGGGGTAGCCCAGATTCTTCTCAGGCTAGGTTGATGATCTCCCTTGTCGCCACTTTTCTGACGAGTTGTCTTGGGAGACCGCATGTCTGGCTGAGGTGGGCACCCCCGGGCTGCTGCCAAAGAAACCCGCTCCTTTAAGCTTCGCCCCGTCCTCTCGTGTTTGACGTAAGAGGTCGTAACGATTGGAGGTGGGGATGGTGGGAATTGTCCATTCCTGGGGTATGATTGGTTCGCCCTCGTCGAGATGGATCTGCAAGTCACCGACAAGAACCGTCTTGCCAGAGTTGCTGGTTGCAGCAGTGAGTCGCCTGCTTCTGCGGCCATGGCGACGCTTATTCTGAGGAGCTGAGGAAGACTCTGCCCCAAGATGGTAGACCAAGAAAACCCGGCCTTGAGCGACGAGAAGCATGAAGTCATCAGTCTGGAGTGCTGGGATCGGCCCCCGTGGTAAGTAACCCGTGCCGGGAGTTGATGGCTGGGTGACTTGGGTGTACGCCTTCGCCCGCGCCGATAGGAGTGTCACCGATGCTCGAGACAATACCCTTGTACCGGAGGACGACGCTGTTGGAAGTGCTGAGATGCCGATGCTTCTGGGTTGAGGACCCGCTGTAGGTGCCAGCGTACTCTTGGCTCGGGTCGGGATGCCCGAGGAAGGTGCTGAGGAATGTCACCCCTTGGGTGGAAGGCCCACGGGGAGAGCCGGTTCAACTTGAGCTCGGGACCGGGGTCCCTGGTGTGATACTGGGGAGTCGCGAACTCGGGGAGGTGAGCCCGTGTCGAGTGTCGTCCGTGCCAGGATTCGGGGTCAAAAACCCGATGCAGATGCTGAGGAGCAGTAGACCCGGGGCTGAAAGCCTGCGTCGGGTGCCGGCTTTGTTGAGGCTCAGGATTGGAAACCCGAGGAAAATGCTGAAGAGCCGTGGACCCGGGGCAGGAAGCCCATGTTGGGTGCTGGCTTTACTGGGACTCGGGATTGGAGACCCAAGGAGAATGCTCAGGAGCCGTGGACCCAGGGCTGGGAGCCCGTGTTAGGTGCCAGCTCGGCTGCGGCTCGGGGTAGAGAACCCGAGGAAGCAGCTAGGAAGCCGTGGACCCGGGGCAGGAAGCCCGTGTTGGGTGCCGGCTTGGCTGCGGCTTGGGGTTGAAGACCCGAGGGAGATACCGAGAAGCTGCGGACCCGGGGCATGGTGCCCGTGTTGGGTACCGGCTTGGCTGCGGCTTGGGGTTGAGGACCCGAGGAAGATACCGGGAAGCCGCGGACCCGGTGCAGGGAGCCCGTGTTAGGTGCCGGCTTGGCTGCGGCTTGGGGTTGAAGACCCGAGGAAGGTACTGGGATGGCGACCGAAGTCCAGGGCGTGGGGCCCGTGTTGGAGCTCGGACGAGGCTGGCCTCGGGAGCTAACGCTCACCCAGGCCGGCATTGATCTAGGGGCCCTGCAGGGGCCAGTGGTGACGGTCCGGTGCCTGGCGCTTAGGTGGGACACCGACGCTGGAAGTGCGCGTGGCGCGTTGGCCACGGGAGCTAATGGAGAGACTGGAGTCGGCTGAGGAACAGCCACAGGGATCACACCCAAAAAGTAGGGCGATCCGATAACCGGGGCGAAGCTGCCGAAAGCGATCAGCGTCGCCAAGTAGCCCACCCGGGCATGGGTGGCAATGATGTTGGGGCCATAGGTGATGGCCGCCATGGTTGTTGGAGTGCTGAGTGCTGCGGAGGTGACGGTCGCTGACAGTCGCCGAGAGCGGTCTGACGATCAGAGCGCGAACCAGAAGCTACTAGCAGAAGGGCGGACGAGTACCCGCCTCTGTCTCTCCTGCAAGGACAGGGAAATGGCACCGGGCTTCAGGGCTGGCATAGACTTTTCTTCAGAAAAAAGAAGGAAGGCGGGAGACGTCCCACCGGGCGTGCCATCCTCTCTGTTGCGCGGGTTTTGTTATGCCGATTAACCGGGGTGAGGGAAGGAATATAGTGAGGAAGGAAAATACGGGAGTTTGATATATCTCGGGTATCCTCCTTACGGGTGTATGCCTCTCACCGCAGTATCGGCCACTCTCCTTTCACGGAAAGTCAAAAAGGGTCGAATGGCATGGAAGTGTCGGGATAAAGGTTAACCGGACAAGATGCGGGCGTGCCAGTCGATCTCTCGACAATCACTCATAGAACCAAGGTTTGACCGGGGAAGCGCCACCAGGGTACGACACGTGGGCTCGGGTGATCGGACGACATGTGGAGAGAAGGGGTTCCATGGGTGCGAGTACGTAGGCGATTGCGGGAATCATGTACATGACGTCTTTCCCTATCGGCCACAAGCAACCGGTGTTTATTTACATCGGATTGAATCCGAACACCTTCATTCTAAGCTGAAGAAAAGTCTGTATATGTGTCTGAAGCCGTGGGTAGAGGGCTAGGGGGCATTTAGTAGCTAGGGGTGCGTGTTAGGCCGGGGGGTGTTTACTGGGGTTAGGGTGTCAGGCACGGATGTCGAGTGGCGTAGATAGAAGACTGAAGGCGGGGACGTGGGTGCGAGAGCACTCATCCAATCGGCGGTGTTGTGCTGAGATGTATATTTCTTTACAAGGAAGCCGTAATGGCCAAAGTACAACTGGCGCATGCCACGGGACAGTTCTGACACGTGGGTCGGTCCCCGGGTCGATGCATGATGAATGAACACATCTGCGTTTAGAGAGAGCTCCTCCCGTGGCGTGGGCCATAGCCGTGGTGCCGAACGGGGGCCTATGACTAGATAACTGGGGGATACGTCGATCCAGTATCTGGGCAAGGGTCAGTCGCGACTCGAATTGAGCGGTCGGACACGACCTCGTGACTGCGAGTGAGCAGGACGTCATGGCACGCGTGTGGTTGCAACCGACAGGTGCGCGAGAGGAAATCCCGGCATGAGGGGACGTCCTCCCATGTCGCAATGTCTCACATACGGTGGGTGTTGACTTGTGTGTGACGGATACATACGGCGTGAGGGGAGTGCGAACGACATACCCCCGGCGTATGAGAGTGCCGAACAAGTCACCCACACACAATTCTCCTTAGCTCATTGCTCGGAGCCGCGCTCAAAGTCTTGTGCTTGCCGGATGTCGATCGGAGTAGCTTTGATTGATCTTGGATGCTGATCATCCCTTGAGCTCATAAGGGGTATTTATAGGGGAAGCTGAAGGGTCATAAGGGGTTTACGCGGACCAGCTAAGGGGGGTGAGCTGGTCTGCATAAACCCAAGTGAATAGTGTCACAAGGTTATGGGGTTACGGACTGAGAGAGAGGGAGGAATGAGGTTTACGCAGACCAGCCAGGCCCCGAGGGAGGAATGAGGTTTACGCAGACCAGCCAGGGGGGCCTGGCTGGTTCGCCTAAACCCCCCATGGGGGGGGGGTTAGGCAATCTGGTCTTTTTTTTCTTTTTGAAAAAAATAATTTTTTTTTGAATTGAATGGGGGTTTACGCGGACCAGCCAGGGGGCCCTGGCTGGTCCGCGTAAACCCCCCCAGGGGGGGTTTAGGCGGTTCGATCTAAGAGAGAGAGAGGCTGGTCCCCACCCTATAAAAAGCTAATTTTTGGGGTCTTTTTCTTCTTTTTTTGACTAAGAAAGAAAAGGACAAGTGGGTGAAAGGATACGCGGAGCTTGCGGAGGCTTGTGTGCGCGCCGACTTGCGGGATCCCGGCGTGCTGTCGCTTTGCGCTCCCGCGTCCACGTGTCACCTTCTCGGACTGGTACGGCACACGAATCGCATCGTAGGACCGTAATTGGACGAACCGGGGCTGAGTGGGGTCGTGGGACCACCGGGATGGAGGGAGGGCACGGCCCCCAGGGAGTTTGCCCTCCCTGGGGCACGCGGCCATGCCCCGGGGTGAACTGGCCCCAGGCTGGCCGTAACCCCGAGGGATGGCCCCCGGGGGTCTTCTCGTGTTGCCTGGGGATGTCCTTTGATGGACTTTGAACTCTGGCAGGCTGGCATGGGCCCGTAGGGCCGTTGTTCTTCGAGTCGGAGTGGCTGCTCGCGAGGTGTTCGGGCAAATGCCCGACACACCCCGGGTTGCAGAATGAGTCGTGTAGGTGGCCGACGGGCCTTGGATTTGGCCTAGGACCAAGGGTAGAAGTCCATAGGGGCTGGGAGGAGGCACCTTGGGCCCATGGGCCTTGCCTCGTGCTGCGTGCCATATTGTACGACAGGTTGGCAGGGTAGCCTCGGGTTGGCTCGAGAGCTAAGTTCAGTGGCTCGTTGTCACGTGTCTGAGGGTCGGGGGTGGCCTCGACTTACTGGGGGGTCGTTGTAGGACCCAATTAGTGAGCTGGAGCCACGGGGTAGCCCGTGGGTTGGTGTAGAAGGGTTGAAACGTGTGTGCCCACAAGGTGTTCGGCAGAATGCCGGACACACGTGTGTTCGTACACGCGTGCTGCGGGCCTCCGAAGCCTGTGGTTGCTTGCTTGGGTCTCCCTTTGACCTTGGAAAGTGGGCCTGCGACTCCTTTACTGGATGCCACGTGGCGTGGCTTGGCGTCGAGGCGCCCCCGGGTGGTCCGGGTGGTCGTGTGGAACGTGGGGAAAGGCCGTAACTTACGAGTCGGGAGTGGTCCCGATTGATTGCTAGTGCCGCCGTACGCCTCGGCTAGCGGGTTGGGGCTGTTGGTCAGGCCCATTTGGTTGCCAGAGAGGCTGGGTATCCCCCGTCTTGAAGGTATTCGAGGGAATTCCTGAACCCTTATTTCTGAGTATTTTGGCCGGGAAATAGTCTGGGTACAACAGTGATACATGTCATATACTAAGGGGGAGGATTTGATTCCGACCGTGCATACATTTAGGGAGAATCATAGCTGTGACTTGATAAATTCATTTTATACATGCAAAATAAAACTTTATCCCCACACTCTTGTACATAATGAATTTAATGACTTTCATTGAAAAGGATTTGAGAAATTCCTTCCAACACTTTAAAGGGAACTTAAATGTCTACATGGACATTAAAGAGTAATTGTGAGGAAAAAGCTGCCTATCCCGTAAAAATCAATAAGTGGAATGTCAAATCAAGTAGCCGGGAATCTCCATTGAGACAAATGAGGAAACTCGTGTCGAACGGTGAAGCAAAAATCCACATGCGTGACGAATCCTAGTAGTCAGGAATCCCCATTGAGACATATGAGGAAACTCGCGCCGAACGGTGAAGTCCATTAAAAGAAATAAAATCGGGGTTGTGCAAAGCTACCGAAAGTCGAGAATCTAAAGTGAAAGTGTAGAGAGGAGATTACCTTCTAGTGTTCTTTAGAAAAATTGAATATCCATATTTTTTGAAGCACATTGTTCATGCATCACATTTCACATATGGGTATCTTTGTGATGAATGTATACTATGAATTTGCCTACATTCATGGTTTATGAAGTACTAGTTGCGTATGCAAAACCCTTTTAGATATGCATCATGTCTTACATTTTGAAATTGAATCACCTGCACTTTTCTTAACCCATACCTCAGTTAGGGGGGAGTTACTATAAGTAATATTTGTGTGCATGATGGTTGTGCTTGTGTGCTTGCATGATTCATGCATTCCCCTTTTTGGTCTAATTCTGAGCATAAACTTTTCATTTGAAGGATAAAAGTCATAATGTGCATAGCTACATATCTTGCATTCTTAAAATTCACATAGTGCATATTCCTTGCATTTCAAAGATGAAGCTCATGGTGTGCATTTTGCACATTTGACATATTTGGCATGCATATAGTGCATATTTCATAATGCATCATTTTGAACACTTCATGTTGGCACATATCTTCCAACAATTTGGATAACATTTGGTGTCATATCCTTGGGCCAACAATTAGTAACATTGGTATCAGAATTGGTACCATTTCTTCAAGCCTAACATGTTCATATCCTGTAAAAAAAAACCATGTCTTTTTGTAGATGACAAAAAGGGGAAGAAAATATTGGTTATGTGCTCAATGCTTTTTAGCTTTATGGGAAAATGTGATTGAATGCCTTATCTTTCATTCTCATAACAGTCATTGGAATGCTTCTATTCTATCTCTTGGAACTATCGCATACATCATTTTGTCATCATCAAAAAGGGGGAGAAAATGTTGGTTGTGTGCTCAATGCTTTTGTGCTCAATGTTTTTTAGCTTTGCGAGAAAATGTGATTGAATGCCTTATCTTTCATTCTCATAACATTCATTGGAATGCTTCTATTCTATCTCTTGGAACTATCGCACATATCGTATTGTCATCATCAATAAGGGGGAGATTGTTGCATCCCCTAGTTGATGTTTGGTGTTTGGTTTTAATGATAACAAAATGATTGTGCTTGTGTGTGTATTTCTTTGAGCAACGTGTTTACATCTTGTTTGATAAGTTGAGGATAACTTCAATGTTCACATTTGGAAGTCAAATGAATGCTAGTTGATCATGGAGCTCATGCCTTGATTATCTTGGCTTGCAAGATCAAAATCCATGGTTCACTCTTGGAACTCAAAGGAGTGCATCAATGAAGTTCTTCTACTAAAAGGGAGTTAACTCTCTCATTGTATTGCGTTGACTCCTTCCATGTTTCATGCATTTCATCAAAGGGTTTTTCAAAGTCTTGATTGAGTATTTTCATGCATTTTTCACATGAGGTTTTTGGGCTTGAAATATGCTCAATATATTTACTTGAAATTTGATGAATGTGATTTTATTGATGCTTTCTCATTATATAGATTTTTGGTCATTCGGTCTTGGCAATTCTAGTCAATTTGCATAGTGTGCTTCATATGCTGATATGATAATCATGGCTTTGGGGGTGATTCAATTTGAACTTGAACAACATGTTGAATGATGTTCTTTCATTAGTAAAATACTTGGCTAAATGCTCTTAATTTATGGTTGAGGAAAACTGGTTTTTGCTTGAGCTTACATGCATATCTTTTGTGGTTTTTAAGGATCAAAATGTGTTTAAGAATTTGTTACGCATGTTTTTTGTTTGCCGATGACCGGGGTGAAGGAAGGGATGCAGCGGGGAAGGAAGACACGGGAGTTTGATATATCTCGGGTATCCTCCTTACGGTTGCATGCCTCTCACGGCGATATCGGGCACTCTCCTCTTACGGAAAGTTGAAAAGGGTCGAATGGCACGGGAATGTAAGGATATAGGTTAGCCGGACAGGGTGCGGGCGTGCCAGTCGATTTCTCGACAATCACCCATGGAACCAAGGGTTGACCGGGGAAGTGTCACTAGGACGCGGCACGTGGGCTCGAGCGAGCGGGCGACACGTGGAGAAAAGGGGTTCCACGGGTGCAAGTGCGTAGGCGATTGTGGGAATCGTGTACTAGACGTCTTTCTCCACCGGCCGCAAGCAAACGGTGTTTATTTACATCAGATTGAATACGAACACCTTCGTTCCATGCTGAAGAGAAGCCTATATATATATCTAAAGCCATGGGTAGAGGGCTGGGAGCATTCTGCTACTGTGGGTGCGCTTTCGACTGAGGGGTGTTTACTGGAGTCAGGATGTTAGGCACGTATGCCGAGTGGTATAGGTAGAAAGCTGGGGACCCGAATGAGGGCGCTTGTATTCAACTGGTTTTATGTTGTATGAGGGTCAGGAGGCCTTACAAATGGGCCGAGGGGGCCAAAGTACAACTGGCGCAAGCCGCGGGACAACTCTAACACGTGGGTCGGTCCTCGAGTCATTGCGTAATAAAGCGGATATTCACGTGTTTTATAGAAACTCCTTTGTAGAGGAATTGATGCGAGCCCGACTGCCTTGGTGGCGGGGGCGGACGCGGACTGGCACCTGGTGGAGGTCGGACACGGCTCAAGGTGAGCAGTCGGGTCCAGGTCTCGGACGACGAGTGTCGTCATGCTGGGGAGTCAAGGTCAGCCCCGAGACTATGATTCCCGGGCTAGAGGTCTGACTAGACTCGAGTTGTTAATCTGAGTGGCCAACGGCCGGCTGGGGGGTGAGCAGTGGGCACGCGATTCCGTGTCAGAATTTGGCGCGACATCATGGACTGCGTTTCATCACCGTAAGTTGGCGTACACGGGCGGACCCGGGATGCGGGTGTACTCACCGTTGACATAGTCACCATACATACGACAAGGATGGACTTGTGTGAGACGGATAAACGCCGCATGAGGGAAGCACACGTGACATACCCTCGGCGTGTGTTGATAAGTGCTATATTTTACATCATAATTTATATCACATCCATCATCTTTGAGCATTATTTGAGTATATTTGTGTAACATCAGCATTAATGACATTCTCACACATTATTTGAGTCTTCATGCATTTTATCATCTTTTTGAGCTTAAAAGACTATGTGAGAAATATTTAAATATTTACATAATTATTTTGGAATTAAATAGATTGATATTTTAATTTTCAGGAAACAACGACCTAGATTAGGGCGCTATTTAATTAACGACATCTTCAAGGGTGCGTACTCAGTAAGACGTGACACAAGACAAGGTGTCAATTCATTTGAAAGAAGGAAGTGGAAAAAGAAAAAAAGAATTAGCGCCCGAGATGCAGTCGTTAATCATTGAAAGAACGCCCATATGAACAGTCGTCAATTCCTATTTTACGAAAAATGTGAAAAATAGCAAAATAAGGAAATAAGAAATTGACGCCCGAATGAAGAGGCAATACTTCAGGAAAGGATGCCCCAGATTAAGGTGTCATTTAAAGAAAGGACGCCCCAACCTAAGTCGCTATTCAAAGTTGAACCAGAAACGGCAACTGCAGTTTCCCGATCGAAGTCTCCTTCCAATTATCAAGCTTATCCAAGCCATATTCAAGGAAAGGAGGACTCCAAGGATGGAAAGGAGTCTAAATGGATCAAGTTGTATTGTTGGAAATTGTCTTTTGGATCAAACTGGGAACCCACGATCGTGGATGCTCATGTACCCTATAAATAGATGTCCTGGCCGATGATGCAGGAGAGAAGAGGTTGGAGATCTGCCTTAGGGATTAATTTCGAAGCCTTTCCTTTCGTCTTTTCCGGTTACGTTCTTCATCAAAGTTCTTTGTTTTTAAGTCTTCTCCAACTTATTCTTCTTTCTCTTCTCCAAATTCTTTCTCATTTTTAAGCTATAATTAGTTTTTCAAAGCTCTGTCTACAGTTTTTACTGTTCACCCGATTTTCATACTTTCTGTTCTTCATCATTTTTATCAATCTTCCTCTCATCTTTTCAAGTTGTTATCTTCCTCAAAGTTCTTCTATTTTTAAAGATCTACATCTTCTTCTTCTTAGCCTTCTTCTAATTCTTCCAGTTTTTGAAGCTATTCTCAATTTTCTAAAGGTTGTTTTATGTTTTCTACTGTTCATCCGATTTTTGCAAACACTGTTCTTTAGCATTTTTCTCCCTCTTCTGATCCTCATCTCTCTCTGCTGTATTCACAAAAATTGTAGGTTTTTAAAAGTTCTCCAACTTCTTCTTCTACCTCATCTTCCAATTCCTCACCGTTTTAAAGCTATAGTCAATTTTCTAAAGTTCAGATTTTTAGAGTTCTGCACTGTTCATCCGCGACCACCTCCTGTTCATCCTTGTTTTTCTCCATCTTCCTTTCGTTTTCTGCCTCTATGGTCTTCATCAATCTTCTTCATCTTCTCAATCTCTACAACTTTCATATTTTTCACTTTTCCTAATTCCTTCTTATTTTAAAGTTATTCTTCTCTCAATCTACCTCTGTTTTTAGTTCTATTTCTTTTCACTGTTTATCTCTATCGAGTCTTCTTCTTCTATCTCTCTTTCTCTCTTCTCAAAATACACCACACACATGTTGTCACAGTAAAATTCTTCTTCCTTCTATCTTTCCCTTTTTTCTCTCATATCCCAAGGCGGATCTTCATCCATTAGTTTTCTCACGGCGTCGGCATCCAAGGCGAGGCGATCTTCATCCAAGACTTGACAAGGAGGCGGCGTTATTCTTTATGCATTGGCTATATTTTCTTATCTTTTCTCTTCCTATGTTGTAATTTTTAGCTTCATAGTGTGACCTTTCACTATCATCTTAATTAAATTCATCATTTGTGAAATTGTGTTTGTCTCTCTATCTCTTCCAAATTCTTTTCTTAAACCCTCTCACATTCTTTAATTAGCTTTCTTACACTTTATTTTCCTTAGTTTCAATCTCACTCAAAATTTGATTTTCAAAGCATAAGGTGTTTTTCCAACTTGATACAATAAGGATTTTTCCTCCTCGTGGGATCGACTCCGCTTACCACTATACAATTTGATTTTTCAATCTTTTAAAGTGAGTGAGTGTGAACATTTTGAAATTGCGGCACGGCTTTCTTAACGACACTAGTTGGTGCACATCAATTTTTGGCGCTGTTGCCGGGGAGAAAATTAATTTTTATGTTGGGAAATTCCTTGTGTTTGATTTGTATATAGTTTTATTTATTTTTCTATTTTATTTTGCAGGAAAAATAAAAAAAAATCAGAAAATTCAAAGAAATTCGGACCTGAAATTTCAAGAAAAAAAATCTGTCACAGGAAGCGTCCCTAAAGCCCAGATCTGTCACAGAAAGCAGAAATTCAGAAAAATCCAGGAAAATCAAGCGTCGCTAAAAGGTCAGTATACGTAGGAAAAGGTCCTTTTTTTGTGAAATTCTGAAAAATTCTAAAAAATTCGGAAAAATTCTAAAATATCAAAAAACAGAAAATTTTCACAATGCTAGCATATCTTCATCTTAGTTGCATTACTTTCATGCATTTGTACATTTAGTTGCTCTTTTTGTTTTTCATTCTTTATTCACAACATCTTTTGCAAAAAAAAATTCTCTTCTCATCTATTTCCCTTTCTTAAGGGCATGAGGATCTTTACACCCCTCTTGGATTTTGAAGGACACTCCATTGAGCATTCCGTCTCTTTGGACTTGAAATTCCATTTCTAAGACCTCCATAAGTCCTCGCACCCGTGGATTCCCTCACGGACGCCGGGCAGGTTGTACCACGAAGTACCTTGGAGTTAGAGTGCCCTTAGAAGGTTTTTCATAAAAAATAAAAAAAATCATCATTTATATAGTTAATCCTTGCATTTGCATAACTCATTCATATAGGGATTCATTCTATTTTGAAAAAAAAAATTCATCATTACTTTTTGGGCCCTTTTGCATTGCATGCAAGGTAGGAGATCCCTCCACCCTCATTTGATAGGACCCATTAGTGAAGTTAAAAGGTTAGTGCACTCTAAGTCCCAACCCCAACCTAACCTCATGGAGAATCAAAATCAAAACCAACAAGTCCCCAAGCAAATAAAGGATTATTTAATACCGAACCAATATCAACCATCCTTCTATGTTCAAGCACCTTAGAACCAGGCGGTTCATTATGAGATTAAATCAAGTACCATCCAGATGTTGCCATCCTTCTATGGCAATACCAATGAAGATCCATATAAACATCTAGATGAGTTTCTCCAGATATGTCCAATTGTCAAAATTCAAAACTTCTCAGATGATGCCCTTAAGCTTACTCTCTTCCCATTTTCCCTTAAGGACAAAGCTAAATATTGGTTGGGAGCCTTGGGTAGAACAATTGACACATGGGGAGAGATGCAAAAAGAGTTCTTGAAGAAATTCTACCCCATTGGTAGGACTAATACCATGAGAAGGGCTATCACTGGATTTACACAAAATTCTGGGGAACAAATTCATGAGGCCTGGGACAGGTTGAAAGATTTATTAAGAAAATGTCCCCATCATGGCCTATCTAGATGGTAAATTGTGCAAGCCTTTTATGAGGTATTAACAGAAAATTATAGAGAGATGGTGGATGCCTCATGTGGGGGGGCTTTCATGAGTAAAAGTGAGGATGAAGCCTATGATTTGTTTGAGATGTTGAGTGAAAACTCTATTAGTCATGCTTCACTTTCCTCCTATGAAAGGATGATTGGACCTTCCAAGAAGGGTGGGCTATATGAAGTCAAAAGTCAAGGAGAGTTGGAGAATAGGATGGATATTAATGCGCTTACTCAAAAGTTGAATAAAATGGACTTGTTGGCGCAAAGGATGGAGAAGGTAGATTGGCTAGAACAAAAACTAGATCAATTGTTATCCATGAATAAACAAGAACCTTCTTTTCCTTCTATCCAACAAATTCAATCTTTCTCAGATTCCAACCTTCAAGAACTTTGTGCTCTAAGTTCTAGCCCAAATCATGCTATCATTGATTGCCCTACAACGGCCCAACTTCCCCCGTTTATCCAAGAACAAGTCTTTACTGCTCAGGGTGTCTCTAAGCCCGCCTGTGATCCATATTCTAATACCTATAACCCGGGCTGGAGAAATCATCCAAATTTTTCTTGGAAATCGCAACAAGGACCATCTACTCAAGTCAATCCCTCAATTCCTAAACAATCTTTTCAAGTTCCAAACCAGTCTCACCAACATCTTCAAAATCTTTTTCAACATAATCAACAACAACAGCCTCCATTTCAGCAAGCATCATTCCATCATGCTCAAGCCCCATATCAACAAGCTTCATCATTCCAGGGCCAATATAATCAATTTCCATCACATCGTTATCAACCTCAAGCCCCGTTTCAATCTCCTTATCAACCGCCTCCTCAACCCCCTCAGCCTCATTTTGAGGATAAATTTGACCAACTTCAACAACTTATTCTCTCTCAGCAACAATCCATTACGAAGTTAGAAGGTCAAATAGGTTAGTTGGCGGCTAGTAATATGAGGAGAGATGTTGGGTAGTTACCTAGTCAACCCATAGCTAATCCCCGCAATCAACAACCTCCAGGTTTCCAGCAAAGAGCTCACATTCTTCCTCCTCCAAATCAGCCCAATCAACCTCAGCCACCCCCTCCTATCGTTCCTCAATTCGAGAATGCCAAAGCTATCTCTACCCTTAGGAGCGGGAAAGTTCTTAATGATCCATATCAGGCTAAGGATGTGGGTGATAGTTCGGGCCAAGATACCCGAGAGGAAAGTGATAATGAGGAAGAAGAGCCGATAATTGTTCAAGAGAAAAAGAAGCCGGATGGGGGAGAGAAGACAATGGACAAAGGAAAGGTCAAGGTTGATGAAGGTTTGCAAGGATATGTTCCTAAGATCCCTTTTCCGGATGCATTAAAGCCAAAAGCTTAAAAGAAGCCGGTCCAACAAGAAGAGATGTTGGAATTATTTAAACAAGTCAATATTAATATTCCACTCTTAGATGCTATTAAACATGTGCCGGCGTATGCTAAGTTTTTGAAAGAGCTTTGTACACCAAGAAGGGAGCCGAAGGCAGCAACACAGAAGATCCGTCTATCTGAAGATGTTAGTACTGTTTTAATGAATTCTTTACCAAAGAAGTTGAAGGACCCTGGTGCTCCATTAATTTCATGTGATATAGGTGGGGTGACATTTGATAAAGCTTTACTAGATCTTGGAGCTAGTGTTAATTTATTACCCACCTGCATATATGAGCAATTTGATTTAGGGGAATTGAAGCCCACTTCTATTATCCTTCAACTGGCGGATCGGTCTATTAAGACACCAAAGGGTTTGTTGGAGGATGTCATAGTGAAAATTCATGAATGCTATTTCCTAGTGGACTTTTTAATCTTAGATATGGCCTCATCCCAAGAGTTAAAACATACACCAATCATTTTGGGACGCCCGTTTTTGGCTACGGCAAAGGTCAATATTAATTGTGCCACAGGGATGATGGATATTACCTTTGGAGGAGAGAAGGTCTCACTGAATGTTTTTAAAGCTTCACAATACCCGGATCATGAGGGAGAATGTAATGTCATTGATATTTTTGATGAAATAATTGAAGAAAATGCAGATATGAATGAGGATGTGATTGAAGAAGGTAGTTTGCTTCAAGATTCACCTCTTTCTTATGCACCCTATTCTAGAGTTGAACCACTCCCTCCACTTCAAGCTGAACCTATTCTTCTATCTCTTGATCTGCCGCCCATTTTGGAACTTAAGCCTCTACCGGATTCATTGAAATATGCTTATCTAGGCCCAGATCATACCTTGCCTATTATCATTGCTTCTAATCTTACCTCTACTTAGGAATCTAAACTCTTAGAAGTTCTTAAGGAGCATAGGGGGGCGATAGGATGGTCTGTGGCAGATTTGAAGGGTATAAGTCCAGATGTTTGTATGCATCATATCTATTTGGAGGACAATGCCAAGCCGAGTAGAGAGATGCAACGTCGGCTGAATCCAAATATGAAAGAGGTGGTGAAGAAGGAAGTTGTTAAGTGGTTAGATGCTGGGATAATTTATCCTATTTCTGATAGCAAATGGGTTAGCCCGACACAAGTGGTTCCTAAGAAGTCGGGGCTGACAGTGGTTACAAATGAAAAAGGAGAAGAGGTGCCCATGCGATTACAGACGGGATGGAGGGTTTGTATTGATTACAGGAAATTAAATTCAGTAACAAAGAAAGATCATTTTCCACTCCCGTTTGTTGATCAAATTCTAGAAAGGCTGGCTGGACAAAAATATTTTTACTTTTTGGATGGCTATTCCAGATATAATCAAGTTGCTATCTATCCGAAGGATCAAGAAAAAACCACTTTTACATGCCCCTATGGCACGTTTGCGTTTAGAAGGATGCCTTTCGGGCTTTGCAATGCTCCCGCCACTTTTCAAAGGTGTATGATGTCGATATTTTCTGACATGGTGGGGGAGACTTTGGAAGTTTTCATGGATGATTTTTCGGTGTTTGGTTCTTCATTTGAGGGGTGCTTGGAAAATTTGACTCAAGTTTTGAAAAGGTGCATTGAATCCAATTTGGTGTTAAGTTGGGAGAAGAGCCACTTTATGATGAGGGATGGCATAGTTTTAGGCCATATTATTTCGGAAAGGGGAATAGAGGTCGATAAAGCCAAAGTAGACTTGATTTCCAATCTTCCTCCCCCTACATCTGTCAAGCAAATTAGATCCTTTCTTGGCCATGCTGGATTTTATAGAAGATTCATTCACAACTTCTCTACCATTGCTCGCCCTCTCACACAGTTACTTGCTAAAGATAGCTCATTCCATTTTGATGATTCTTGTCTCAAGGCATTTAATTCTTTAAAAGCGGCTCTTACTCAAGCTCCGATTCTTCAATCTCCAGATTGGTCGCTTCCTTTCGAGATTATGTGTGATGCCTCGGACTATGCTGTTGGAGCTGTCTTAGGTCAAAGGATAGATAAGAAGCCCGTGGTAATCTACTACGCGAGTAGCACCCTCGCTGATGCACAGTTGAATTATTCCACCACGGAAAAGGAACTGCTAGCTGTTGTGTTTGCTCTAGAAAAATTTCGATCATATCTTTTAGGGGCTAAGGTTATTGTTTACTCCGATCATTCTGCCTTAAAATACTTACTTTCCAAGAAGGATGCTAAGCCCCGTCTCATTAGATGGATTCTATTGTTACAAGAGTTTGATTTAGAAATTAGAGACAAGAAGGGGTTGGCCAATGTAGTTGCTGATCATTTATCCAGGATAGTGATCCCTGAAAGTACTCCAATGTTTGATTTTTTTCCCGATGAACAGATTCTTTCCCTCTCTCATTCTTCAACTCCTTGGTATGCTAACATTGTTAACTACCTGTCGGTAGGTCAGATCCCGGGAGGGTGGACTAGGCAGGAGAAGGATCACTTCTTTTCTAAGGTAAAACACTATTGCTGGGAGGACCCTGAGCTGTTTCATATGGGTCCCGATCAGATAATTAGAAGATGTGTCCTCGAGGAAGAACATCAATCAGTATTGAATTTTTGTCATAATTTAGCTTGTGGGGGACACTTCTCTGGAAAGAAGACAGCGGCAAAAGTGCTACAAAGTGGATTTTATTGGCCCACGTTATTTAAGGATGCGTATGAATTTTCTAAATCATGTTTGAGATGCCAAGCTGTGGGCAATAATTTGAAGAGAGATATGATGCCAATGAATCCCATTCTGGTGGTTGAAATTTTTGATGTTTGGGGAATAGATTTCATGGGACCGTTTCCATCTTCATTTGGTAATGAATATATCTTGGTGGCAGTCGATTATGTTTCCAAATGGATTGAAGCCATTGCTACTAGGACAAATGACCATAAGGTGGTTATGAAGTTTGTGAAGAAGAATATATTTTCTAGGTTTTGTTGTCCTAGGGCTCTGATTAGTGATGGGGGTTCTTATTTCACTCATTTTCAATTCCGAGCTTTGCTTCGTAAGTATGGTATCACTCACAAGCTTGCTACCCCCTATCATCCCCGAACTAGTGGCCAGGTTGAAGTTTCTAATAGGGAGATTAAAAACATTCTGCATAAAATTGTTAGGCCAGATAGAAAAGATTGGTCTGAAAGACTAGATGATGCATTATGGGTCTATAGAACTGAATACAAAACTCCCATTGGTATGTCACCTTATCGCTTGATCTTTGGTAAAGCCTGCCACTTACCCGTAGAATTGGAACATAGAGCTTATTGGGCTATTAAGCAAGTTAATTTTGATCTTAATCAAGATGGTGCCCAAAGAGCTCTACAAATTAATGAATTGGAGGAATTAAGGAACGAAACCTATGAAAATGCGAAGATTTACAAAGCTAAAACCAAAGCATTCCATGATAAGCACATTCACAGAAAGAGTTTTCAAGAAAATCAAAAGGTTTGGCTATTTAATTCAAGGTTGTGTTTGTTCCCCGGTAAGCTAAAGTCCAGATGGGATGGACCGTTCATTATTGTTAAAGTTTTTGACCATGGTGCTGTTAAGATTTTGGATCCTAAAAATGGTCACATTTTCACTATCAATGGCCAAAGGTTAAAACATTACTTGGAGAATGAACAGTTAACTGCAAAAGAATCAATTGCTTTGTGTGATTTGGAGTAATTATTTGTGAGCCTTCATGCGTCTGGCTGAAGATGGAAAACTTAGCGCTTCTGGGAGGCAACCCAAGGTTTTTGTTATTTGATATTTTTGTTTAAGTGTGTTTTAGTTATTAGATTCAAGCCAGGGAGAAGAAGCTGTTGCCGTCTATTGATGGAGTTCTGCCCGCACACTAGGTTGTCTCTTTCCTACTCAGCAAACTTCATTGTTATATTGTTCTTTCATTTCAACTTTATATGTCATTGAGGACAATGTCATTCAAGTTGGGAGGAGAGGGCAGAAAGAAAATTTTCATTGCATATAGTACAATCTGGTAGGGATTTGGCATGAATTCTTGCATATCATTTTTTTGTAAATTTGCATGAAAGTGAAAAGATGAAATTCTCGACTGAGTTTATTGTTTCATGCTTGAATTGAAAGTAATTCTGGATTAGAAAAGGCTAGGGAGAAGGTTGAAGGAAAATTAAGTTCGATCTAGTCATGGAAAACTGATATAAGAATCTCTTTAAAGTTCATGCGCACTATTAGAAAAAATATTCACTATGCACTCTGATAAAGCAAAATAAGACAAGCCCTCTGTTATTTTGGGAACTGTATCTGATACTCTGCATTTCTTGAGGAGGAGATCTATTTCAAGAAAACGTTTTCTGCCAAGTTTTATAGAAAAAAAGAAAAGAAAATGCAAAGGCATATTGTTGAAAAAAAAGAGAGAAATGATGAAATAGAAAGATCACGCCCTGAAAAATGTCCCTAATCTGAGTAACCGGGCCTACTTCACCTAAGACGTGTTGAGGTTCGAGCAAAAAGGTGAAGGGTAGTGCAGCATTATGGTTGTGCAAATGAAAAAAAAAGGTTCCAAAGGGATAAAAGAAAAAGGCAGATAAAAGTTAGTATGCTTAAATGCTCTGATCTAAGAGGTGCAGGGTTGAAAGGTACTTACTTAGAATAACAAATGGGGGATGCAATTGTCTTAACTGCAGATTTGGAATTACACATGCATAAGTGCTATTGAACTTTGATTTGTATTCTTAAGTCATGTGCTTTAATTTCCAATCTAAGGCTAATATGAGCATTAATGATTCTGGATTCCTAATCTTTGGTTGATTCTATGAAGGGAGAGCTGGATATAAGAGTATGATCTTTGTGAACTCTTGTTGGTCCTAAATTTTAATTTAATTGTATTGCTAAGGGACTAGCAATGAGTAAGTTGGGGGGTGTGATAAGTGCTATATTTTACATCACAATTTATATCACATCCATCATCTTTGAGCATTATTTGAGTATATTTGTGCAACATGAGCATTAATGACATTTTCACACATTATTTGAGTCTTCATGTATTTTATCATCTTTTTGAGCTTAAAAGACCATGTGAGAAATATTTAAATATTTAAACAATTATTTTGGAATTAAATAGATTGATATTTTAATTTTCAGGAAACAACGACCTAGATCAGGGCGCTATTTAATTAACGACATCTTCAAGGGCGCGTACTCAGTAAGACGTGACACAAGACAAGGTGTCAATTCATTTGAAGGAAGGAAGTGGAAAAAGGAAAAAAGAATTAGCGCCCGAGATGCAGTCGCTAATCATTGAAAGAACGCCCATATGAACAGTCGCCAATTCCTATTTTACGAAAAATGTGGAAAATAGCAAAATAAGGAAATAAGAAATTGACGTCCGAATGAAGAGGCTCTATTTCAGGAAAGGACGCCCCAGATTAAGGCGTCATTTAAAGAAAGGATGCCCCAACCTAAGTCGCTATTCAAAGTTGAACCAGAAACGGCAACTGCTGTTTCCCGATCGAAGTCTCCTTCCAATTTTCAAGCTTATCTAAGCCATATTCAAGGAAAGGAGGACTCCAAGGATGGAAAGGAGTCTAAATGGATCAAGTTGTATTGTTGGAAATTGGTTTTTGGATCAAACTGGGAACCCACGATCGTGGGTGCTCATGTACCCTATAAATAGATGCCATGGCCGATGATGCAGGAGAGAAGAGGTTGGAGATCTGCCTTAGGGATTAATTTCGAAGCCTTTCCTTTCGTCTTTTGCAGTTGATTTCTTCATCAACGTTCTTTGTTTTTAAGTCTTCTCCAACTTCTTCTTCTTCCTCTTCTCCTAATTCTTTCTCGTTTTTATGTTATAATTAGTTTTTCAAAGCTCTGTCTACGGTTTTTACTGTTCACCCGATTTTCATACTTTCTGTTCTTCATCATTTTTCTCAATCTTCCTCTTATCTTTTCAAGTTGTTATCTTCATCAAAGTTCTTCTATTTTCAATGATCTACACCTTCTTCTTCTTAGCCTTCTTCTAATTCTTCCTGTTTTTGAAGCTATTCTCAATTTTCTAAAGTTGCTATTTTACGTTTTCTACTGTTCATCCTATTTTTGCAAACACTGTTCTTTAGCATTTTTCTCCCTCTTCTGATCCTCATCTCTCTTTGCTGTCTTCACACAAATTGTAGGTTTCTAAAACTTCTCCAACTTCTTCTTCTACCTCATCTTCCAATTCCTCACCGTTTTAAAGCTATAGTCAATTTTCTAAAGTTCAGATTTTTAGAGTTCTGCACTGTTCATCCGCGACCACCTCCTGTTCATCCTTGTTTTTCTCCATCTTCCTTTCATTTTCTGTCTCTGAGTTCTTTATCAATCTTCTTCATATTCTCAATCTCTACAACTTTCATATTTTCCACTTTTCCTAATTCCTTCTGATTTTAAAGTTATTCTTCTCTCAATCTACCTCTGTTTTTAGTTCTATTTCTTTTCACTGTTTATCTCCATCGAGTCTTCTTCTTCTATCTCTCTTTCTCTCTTCTCAAAATACACAACACACATGCTGTCACAGTAAAATTTTTCTTCCTTTTATCTTTCCCTTTTTCCTCTCATATCCCAAGGCGGATCTTCATCCATTAGTTTTCTCACGGCGTCGGCATCCAAGGCGAGGCGATCTTCATCCAAGGCTTGGCAAGGAGGCGGCGTTATTCTTCATGCATTGGCTATATTTTCTTATCTTTTCTCTTCCTATGTTGTAATTTTTAGCTTCATAGTGTGACATTTCACTATCATCTTAATTAAATTCATCATTTATGAAATTGTGTTTGTCTCTCTATCTCTTCCAAATTCTTTTCTTAAACACTCTCACATTCTTTAATTAGTTTTCTTACACTTTATTTTCCTTAGTTTCAATCTCACTCAAAATTTGATTTTCAAAGCATAAGGTGTTTTTCCAACTTGATACAATAAGGATTTTTCCTCTTCGTGGGATCGACTCCGCTTATCACTATATAATTTGATTTTTCAATCTTTGAAAGTGAGTGAGTGTGAACATTTTGAAATTATGGCACGGCTTTCTTAACGACACTAGTCGGTGCGCATCATGTGTGAGCCGACTAGCAAGCCAACCGCGCGCGCACTTATCTTCTCACGTTCCCGACCCTTGCCGAAAGCCTCGGGAGTCCGAGGGTGCGACAATTTGGTCGGGGTTGCTTGTCCGTCCGTCCGGGAGTCGCTTGTACAAGCCTTAGTGCGTTGCTCTTGTTGTTGTTGTTGCCCCTTGAGCTTCCAGGGGGGAGAATTTATAGGAATTTGAGGGTGTGGGGGTGGGGTTTAGGCGGACCAAGTTGAAGGTTCAACTTGGTCCGGGTAAACCCTTAGAAAAAATATATATTTTTTTATTATTTTGTTTGTGTAATGGAGTGAGGGAGATAGGGTTTAGGCGGACCAGCCCAAGGGGCTGGTCTGGTCTGCCTAAACCCCTCTCCTAGGCGGGGTTTAGGCGGACCAGCCCCATGGGCTGGTCTGGTCCGCCTAAACCCCTCTTTGGAGGGTAAAAAAACTTTTTTTTTAAATTTTGGTGGGGTTTAGGCGGACCAGCTTGGGGGTCTAGGCTGGTCCGCCTAAACCCCCTCCCCCAGGGGGTTTAGGCGGATCAGCCTGGGGGTCCAGGCTTGTCCGCCTAAAGCCCTCCCCAGGGGGGGTTTAGGCGGGCTAAGTTGGCCCCTTTTTTTAATTTAAAAAATCTTTTTTTATTGCGCAGGGGTTTAGGTGGGCTAGAGTGGAGAGAGAGAGGGGCGGCCCCACCCTCTATAAAATCCCAATTTTTGTTATTTTTCTTCCTAAATTAAACTAAGAAGAAAGGGACAAGTGCTGGGAGGATACGTGGAGACTTGTGAGCGCGTTGACTGCCGAGGACCGCTCCCCCGTACTGTTGCTTCGTGCTTCCGCGTGTTGCTCCCACGAACTGGTACGGACGAACGGTGCAAGCCCTTCCCTCTGATTAGGGAGTCGGACAAACGAAGACTAATAATCGAACGAATTAGGACTAAGCGGGGCCGTGGGGCCACTGGGCTGGAGAGAGGGCACGGCCCCCAGGGAGTTCGCCCTCTCTGGGGGCGCGCGACAACGCCCCGGGTCGAACTGGCCCTGGGCACGTCGCAACCCCGAGGGATGGCCCCCGGGGGTCTTTTTTTGTCATCTGGGAGTGTCCTTTGAGGAACACTGGGCTCCGGGATACTAGGATGGCCCATGGGGGCCGTTGTTCTTCAAGTCGTAGTAGCCGCTCGCAAGGTGTTCGGGCAAATGCCCGACACACCCTGGGTTGTCGAACCGGACACGTAGGTGATCGACGGGCCTTGGACTTAGTCTAGGGCCGAGGGTAGAAGTTCATGGGGGCTGAGAGGAGGCACCTTGGGCATGTGGGCCTGGCCTCGGGCTGCGTGCCAAGTTGCAAGGCGGGTTTGCAAGATAGCCTCGGGTTGGCCCGAGAGCTAGAGTTAAGTGGCTCATCGCCACGTGTTTGAGGGTCGGGGGTGGCCCCGGCTTGCTGGGGGGTCGCTGTAGGACCCAATTAGTGTGCTGGAACCATGGCGAGGCCCGTGGTTTGGTGTAGAAGGACTGGAACATACACGCCAACAAGGTGTTAGGAAAAATGCCGAACACACGTGTATGAGCCGTATACACGTGCTGCGGGCCTCTAAAGCCTGTGGTTGACTTATTGGGGTCTCCCTTTGACCTTAGGGGGTTGAAAGAAGGCATCCTGGGGTAGGCCCCTGGCTTTTTCACTGGGTGCCACATGGCGTGACTTGTAGTCGGGGCGCCCCCGGGTTGCCCCGGGTGGTTATGTAGAACGCGGAGGAAATCCGCAACTGAGGGGTCGGGAGTGGTCCCGATTAGTTGCTAATGTTACCGTGTACCTCGGCTAGTGGGTTGGGGCCGTTGATCTTGCCCACTGGGTTGTCAGAGGGGCTGGGTAGCCCGTGCCTTGAAGGTGTTCGAGGAAATTCCTGAACTCTTATTTCTGGGTATTTCGCTGGGGAAATTGTCCGGGTACAATAAATGCCCCCCACGGGTCGTGAGTTGGAGGCGGAGATGCGGGTGTACGACCCGTGAACCTCTCCTTCTGAGTTTTTATAGTTGTACTTTGACGCTTCATGTGCTTTTGCTTTATTGTATTACATGTGTTGAATTTCTGGCGCACTGACCATTTTTGGTGTTCTGTCTTGCAGCTATGGCATGATTTGGCAGGGACGAGAGGGTCCCGAGGCGTGTGGTCTGGGAGGAGGACCACAGGATGAGGAGGACCGAGTGGCCCATGCCCCCCTTGGGCCCGCCGGTCATCACTATGGCTGACGTGGAGCAGCTTGACTTGGGGCACACGACTGTGGCAGAGGACCCCGTTGGTGAGCGCGACAGCGAAGTTGGGGCTATGGAGTTGGCCCGGGCGTCGGAGGTGGGTGGGCTCTACACCTACGATCATGGCGGTGGCTACCCAGTGGAGTTCCCTCTGGACCGTCACTTATTCGAGTTCATCAGGCGATTTATCCTACCCGGCATGGAGGAGGGGGACTCTCGGGTCGCCGGAGCTCGCCGCCGACTAGAGCGGGCGATCTTGGTGGGCAGAGACAGTTTGCACAGAATCGTCCTCTGTGGCTTTCTGAGTTTCTCTGGGGACTACTGAAGATAGTGTCAATTCCCTACTGTTGAGTGCCTGGGCTTCTTCAGCAGGGCGGACCAGTTCGGAGTCCGCGTTGGGGTGATGGGTCCCGCTTCCTGGGATTTGCACGGACACCACCGGGCAGAGAAATAGGGTAGTCCAGGTTTAGCATTGGAGCCATCAGGGCTAGAGTATTTCGGGGAGGGCTATGATGACCACAGCCTTCTATCCGGGATTCTGCGCTAGAGTGCTGTTAGCTGGTACGGTCGCTGGGCAGTGATTTCGTCACACAGATACCGCCAGGGAGCTACCGAGTGGCTGATGGGCATAGTACACCACTACCGGGTGCTACTGGACCAGGCTGATATCAGATATGCGGTCACCGCGGCTTTGTACGGGTATCCCTACTACACGGGGATTCTATAGGCATTGACAGAGCGCTTCAACCGCAGGTGGAACACCGTGGCGATGGCCGAAGGAGAGACTTCATTGGATCTGTGGTTTCTATTCAAGATTTCTGGGTTGCCAATCAGCGGCGAGGGGTACGAGGAGGTAGTGCTGGATGACCTCCATCGCAGCCACACAGACGGGCATGGGAGATATCGGGTTCCTTACAGCTACCGGTATTTGCTGAAGATGTGGAGGGATTTAGCCCTAGCCGGGAGAGAGAGAGCGGCATAGACTCCCAGGGTGCCGTTGAACGCGTGGATCCGAAACCTCTACAACGGGCCCTTCTGCTTTTATCAGGAGTTTGTGAGAGACCAGACTCCATGGGAGGAGTACACAGAGGTGGAGCTGCGGTTCCGGACGTACACCCGGTATATTTATGCACCACAGGAGGAGTGTAACCCCCATAGACTGTCGGACGTGACCCACCTAGCCGCGTACTAGGCATACTGGTTGGCGACGTTTGTGGTCCCACACGGGGAAGACGGCCAGCTGAGGGTGGAGTTGTTGTGGCCTGCGTGCCAACTGGCAGAGGGATGAAGGTTGGCCTTAGCCCTGACGGCTCTGGCCAATGTTTACCAGGGACTGGGGGTACTAGCGGCGCACCCGGCGCCATGTGAGCGGAGTCTGCTTCTACCAACCCACTACCTCAGTGTGTGGGCTGGTCTGCTGTTTCCGGGGTTGGTGTCTCGGGGGTCCGTGGCGAACCAGGCAGCACCATTACTATTCAGTTTTACTGGGCAGCCGGATGGAGACGCAGTCGCACAGTTGGAGGGTGCCAGGAGAGTTTTGTGCTACTTGCCTGTCACGCCCCGAACAAGGCGAAAATATCGGGACGTACAGTTAGGGACACGCTGGCAAGAGAGAGAACTAATCTAAAATAATACACAAGTGCTACAAGATGGAAATACTAAATGATCATTAACAAACCACAACTGATACAATAACCTCAAGTTCAACTTAATACAACTGGAATAATCAACCACTAAAACTCAATAACATGACTGAGACTAAAAGCTCTCCAAAACACAACTAAAGAAAGATAACACACTACTGACACACTAGAACTGATACACTCAAGACATCACTCCAGCCCTTCCCCATCGGTAAGCGCGTCACCTGAAAAGCCTGGAAAGGGGGGAAAACACAACTATGAGCTGACGCTCAGTAGGAAATAACAGACAGGTATAAGTGATTAACAGTTTAATTACATTTTAAAATGTCATGCTACAAATGATAAAAATAATAAAAAGATAACGGTGATATCACGAAACAGAATTCAAAGATCTTGCAAGGTTAAGAAATATAATGAATAGAATAGTAAGACAAGAATTTACTACAGGAGATAACGATAAAAAGTTGGCCATATCAAGACAATTCAAGTCATGTCAAGCACGTATGTAATTTCATTTCCACGTCCAAGTAATAAGCAAGTAAAGTAACCACAAGTAGAGTATAGAATAGTGAAGAGTGGAAAGTGAAAAGTAGTAGAAAGTAATGTAGAGAGTAGTGGAGAGAGTAGTGGACAGTCCTAGATTTAACACATGTCAAGTACTGGTGCCAAATGACACACCTAGTCATTCACCTCCCCGGGAGTACACGTAGTGTTCGGGCGCTCTTCCCAGGACCAGACCGAGCCCTTAATTGTTTGCCAGGCATTGATTTCTTTGGATCAAAGATCCCACGAATCTAGACTTCCACAATTTATGGCCAGAATTCTAAGGTTTAAACTAAGTAGCAATGGGCGCTCTTCCCAGGACCAGATCGAGCCCTTAATTGTTTGCCAGGCATTGATTTCTTTGGATCAAAGATCCCACGAATCTAGACTTCCATAGTTTATGGCCAGAATTCCAAGGTTTAAACTAAGTAGCAATAACAACTTCACGTAGGAAAGAGATTCATTTCCAGAATTTCAAGGTAAGTATAATCATCAAGGAGATCGAAACCAAGTCACAACAAGAGTTAATCGTGCTGCGCTACTGTAAAACAGCAGCAATCAAACAAGCTAATCAACATATTAATCCTAATCACCAAGTTAAGATATCATGATTAACCATTATCATTTGCATTAAGACAATTGCCAAGAAGCTGATTCAAGATGATAAGGCAAAGAACAACTCCCACAGGAGTGAAATAGAATGCATTAACAGAGATTTAGTTACACCATTAACCACTAATTATGTGGGTTTCTATTCAATCTTGTATGCATTGAAATGAAGATGATAAACGGTGTGTTTTTACACTAAGTTTGCATGTATGGACCAATGTTAATTGAAACTAAAAAGGGTACATGGATAGGTCATTAGTTCCTCAAAAATGTAGTTTTCAATGTGATTAGGTTGAATGGATTGATTCCCCAATGATCCGGATTGATCCCCGGGTCAAAAACATCATTAATGGGGTCATACAGGGCATGGGTCGACCCATTGGGTCGACCCCTGGCATTCCAAGAGCCTTCCTGGGTGTGGGTCGACCCATTGGGTCGACCCCTCAAAAAAAAAACTTCATGGGTCGACCCATTGGGTCGACCCCCTTCATTGGGTGCATGGGTCGACCCCATGGGTCGACCCCTACACTTTCAGAAGCGACGGGTGATTCCGTAAACCATGAAAACTCAATGATTTGGGGTTTAAATGAGTTGGGATTTTAACCAAATGCTCTAGGGTTCTTAATATACATACTAAGGTCATAAAACAAGAGATTGAAACAAGAAATTTGCTGAAAACTCAATCGAATCACAACCTATTTATGATGAATACATGAAGAACCTAGTTCTTGACATGCGTCTACTAAAACGTAGATTTCTCTCAATATACACAACGGAATTTGGAGCTTTTTATATCAAAAGAAAGCTAACTTAATGATGAATCCAACCATATACTATAAGCCATATGTGGATCAAGTTATCTAATCCAAAAACAGCCTGAAAATCAAGCTTCTACTTGAAGAACATAATATACATCAAATTCTAGACATGCCCTTACTAAAAATCAAAATTCTCCAAGTATGCTCAATGAAATTTGGGGCTTCCTACGTTAAATGAAAGCTAACAACATGCTGATTACATCATGTAAGTTAATTAGAGTTTTGTTGTTAGATCCTACCTCTAATCGGAGAGAGAAAACTCAAACCCTAGGATGAAGAACACTTAGACAGCACCTCACAAAAAGCTCGATTTCTCCACGGACACCTAATGAAAATTGGGGCTTTTGCCACCAATGGATAGAGCTCGATGAGAGGAACAATTTTCTATACTCATGATCAAGATTTGGTTGAGAATTCCTACCTCAATCGATGGATCAAAGAAGGATGAAGGAAAGCCAACGGCCTGCTGACCCACCTCCACAAATCGAGCTAGATCTCTCTAGATCTGAAACTTCAGCGAACCCCACAATAGCCAAATGAAAGAAGACTCGTAGGGCTTCATTTTGATAGCTCATAGAGCTTCTGGAGCCTTCGGAATTGGGAGTATTCGCTGCTGCAAGCTACGTATTTAGAAACGGCGCCGAAATCCTTGACTTGACCAAACTATGTCGGCAGCACGTTTTGGGGCTAGGTTTACCTCAAATTGATTGAGGGTAAATGTTCCTTACATTGTGGCCTTCCATTTGCCCTTGATTTCAGATCATTTGGTCGAGTATTGAGGTCGAATTTCGTGTTTTAAACTAAGGGTTAGGTATGGGTCAAAAGTGTGCACTTTTGGGTTTAAACTCTAAATAGATCTTACCACGGATTTACAATGGCCTAATGCCAGAAGGAAAAGTTGTTATCTACATCGACCTAAATCTATTTACTATTTTTACAAATTTTTCTAAGATAGTCGGATTATTACTTATACTATTCCGTAAATAGTTAAATGTTAAGTTCGGAAAACTAAGTTCACTAATTCGGCATAATAAATGATTTTCTTAGGCTTAAATGTAGAAGACAAAGTTGCTAAACAAAATTAATTCTACAAGATGTGATTTTTGGGGATTTTTAGAAAATAGTTGAAAAATGACTTATTCTATTAATTAATTAATTAATCTAATTAATTTGGATAATTCTCATTAATTCGAATAACTTCAAATAAATTCCAAATAATTACAAATAACTTTCTAAATAAATTTCTAAAGAATTTGGGGTCTTACACCCTCCCCTACTTAAAGGAATTTGGTCCTCCAAATTCAGTGCACTAAAACTGAGAGTAGAAAAAGATCGCTCACCTAGAATAGATCGGGATACCGCTTTCGCATAGTCTCTTCAGACTCCCATGTAGCTTCTTCGGTCCCACGCCGACTCCACTGAATCTTGACCATCGGTATCGAACGATTCCGGAGTTGCTGGTGCTTCCGGTCCAGAATCTTGACAGGTCTTTCCTCATAGGTCAAATCTTCCTTCAGTTCAAAATCCACCTGCTAAATGATATGAGTGGGATCGTACACATATTTCCGTAACATAGACACATGGAAAATATTATGTACGCCAGAAAAATGTGGTGGTAAAGCCAGTTTGTATGCCACCTCTCCCACTCTATCTAGAATCTCGAATGGACCAATGTACCTCGGACTCAGCTTGCCATGAATGCCAAATCTTCGGATCCCTCTCGTTGGAGAGACCTTTAAGAACACATGCTCGCCAACCTGAAATTCCAATGCTCTTCTCCTGTTGTCGGCATAACTCTTCTGTCTTGATTGGGCTACTTGTAACCGGTCTCGGATAACACGGATGTTCTGTGATGATTCCGAAACAAGATCTGGTCCAAGCCACTGTTTCTCACCTACCTCGTCCCAACACAACGGGGAACGACAACTTCTACCATATAGTGCTTCAAAAGGAGCCATCTGAATGCTAGACTGATAGCTGTTATTGTAAGCGAATTCAATTAATGCCAAATGCTCACTCCAATTACCACCGAAATCAATCATGCAAGCTCGCAACATATCTTCCACTATCTGATTGGTTCTTTCAGTCTGTCCATCTGTCTGTGGATGAAAAGCAGTACTGAAATTCAGACGAGTACCCAAGGACTCTTGCAGTCCCTTCCAGAAATGTGAAGTAAATCTGGGGTCTCGATCAGATACTATATTCACTGGGATACCATGCAATCTCACCACTTCCTTTATATACAAGGCAGCCAATACATCAATCGTCCACTTGGACTTAATTGGTAAGAAATGAGCCGACTTTGTCAATCGATCGACAATCACCCATATCGCATCAAATCCACCACGAGTCCTAGGTAGACCCATAATGAAATCCATGCCAATGCTTTCCCACTTCCATTGGGGTATGTCGAGTGGTTTCAATTTCCCTGCTGGTCTGAAATGTTCGGCCTTAACTTGCTGACATACCAAACATCTGCTCACAAAATCTGCAACTTCTCTTTTCATATTCGGCCACCAAAAGGACCTTTTCAAATCTCGGTACATCTTAGTGCCTCCAGGATGAATGGTATATCTGGATCTTTGAGCTTCCTCAAGAATTTTGTTCTTTATTGTAGCCTCATCCGGAACACAAGTTCTGCCTTTAAATAATAATCTACCATCATCGGCCAACATGAAGTCAGGTCTGCTGCTCAAGCTTCCCTTGATCTCTACCAACTCGGGGTCATTATCTTGCAAGGACTTGATCTCTATCAATAATTCAGGTTTAAGTTGAATCTGAGCAATCAAGATCCGATCATTGTCAATATTAAGATCCAGACTAGATAATTGTTCCAACAACCTCCATTCTTGTAACATGAGACTTGACAATCTAGCTACCGGCTTCCGGCTTAATGCATCTGCCACAACATTACCTTTGCTAGGATGATACTCAATCGAGAAGTCGAAGTCTTTCAAGTACTCCAACCATCTCCGCTACCTCATGTTGAGTTCCTTCTGAGAAAATAAATACTTCAAACTCTTATGATCTGAGAACATTGTAAAGGTTTCTCCATACAAGTAATGCCTCCATATCTTCAAAGCAAACACGACTGCAGCAAGTTCCAAATCATGAACAAGATAATTATCTTCGTGCTTCCTCAACTGTCTAGAGGAATAGGCAATCACCTTCCCATGCTGCATGAGTACACAGCCTAAGCCAATACCTGATGCATCAGTATAAACAACAAATCCTCCTTCACCAGAAGGTAAAGCCAAAACAGGTGCAGTAGTCAAACACTCCTTCAGAGTCTGAAAGCTTCGCTGACAATCATCTGACCAATCAAACTTATTCTCCTTGCGGGTTAATCTTGTCATAGGTACTGCAATCTTGGAGAAATCTTGAATAAATCTTCGATAATAACCTGCCAGGCCTAGAAAACTTCTAACTTCTGTCACACTGGTAGGATGTTCCCAATTCTTCACTGCCTCAACCTTCGAAGGATCAACAGAAATACCGTTCTTCGTAATGATATGTCCTAGAAAGGACACCTCTTGCAGCCAGAATTCACACTTACTGAACTTAGCATATAGTTGATGATCTCTCAACAATTGCAATGCCATTATCAGATGTTCAGCATGTTCCTCCTCATTCTTTGAATAAATCAGGATGTCATCAATAAAGACCACGACCCATTGATCAAGATAGGGCCGAAATGCATCGTTCATCAACTGCATGAAAGCCGCTGGTGCATTCGTTAGACCAAAAGGCATAACGACAAACTCAAAATGACCATACCTGCTGCGAAAAGCCGTTTTATAAATATCCTCTTCCTTAATCTGCAACTGGTGATATCCAGATCGAAGATCGATCTTAGAGAAATATTGAGCTCCCGCTATCTGGTCAAATAACTCGTCAATCCTCGGCAAGGGATATTTGTTCTTGATAGTCTGCTAGTTTAATTGCCGATAATCAATGCACAACCTCATCGAACCATCTTTCTTCCTGACAAATAGTACAGGGGCTCCCCACGGTGAAGTACTAGGACGAATAAAACCCTTCTCAAGTAATTCCATCAGTTGCTGCTTCAGTTCCCTCAGTTCCGCAGGAGACATACGATAAGGAGCCTTAGAAATAGGAGCTGTGCCAGGAATAAGATCAATAGAAAAGATAACTTCCTGCTCAGGCGGAAGTCCTGGTAGTTCTTCTGGAAAGACATCAGGAAAATCTCAGACAACAGGAATGTCCTTGATCTCCATCTGCTGCTCAGGAGTTGCACAAACAAAGGCTAGAAAAGCCTCACACCCATGCCTCAAAAGCTTATCAGCTCGAAGAGCCGAGATGAGCGGTACGGAGTTATGGTGCTTGACTCCCGTAAAAGATAAACCAGAATGTCCAGTAAAAGTCACTGAGCTAGAACTACAGTGAACATTGGCCTCATACTTGGCCAACCAATCTGCTCCTAGGATTACATCACAATCCTTCATGTCCATGCAGACCAAATCTGCTGGAAAGTTCTGTTCACCAATCATAACCTTACTAGAAGGATAGAAATACTGGATTGTTGATCTAGTGCCAATAGGGGTTGAAATCTCTAACGGAGTATTCATCAAAACAGGTTCCACAACTAATGACTTAGCAAATCTCCGAGAAATAAATGAATGTGTTGCACCAGTATCAAAGAGAGCAAATGCGGGCTTATCGATTATAGTAAGGGTACCTTCGACGAGTCCGCCATCATCAGAAATCCCAGTTTCATCTTCATGTAAAGCTTGAAGCTTGCCTTGTGGTTTCTTGAAGACTAGAGGTTTTGCCGGTGTAGCTTGTTCCGATATGAGAGGACAATTGGGGATACGGTGCTCCTTGCTTCCACATCGCAAATAGGCGCCTTGCTTGCGCCAACACTCCTCTATCTTATGACCCGGACGATCACAATAGTTGCACATGCCCTTGAATGGAACAATAGGGCCAGGCTTCTTGTCTTCATGCCTCGGCATCTTGCCCTTCCACGATCCGGACCCGCTCCACGAACCAGGTCCACTAACAGGCCTCTTCTTGGTATACCTGGGTTTGACACTCCCGGAACCCGTAGGTAATTCTTTCTTGGTGCCTTTCCCACGGATTCTCTCCGTCATCTCAAGAGTATCCTCTAGAACTTGCACTTTCCTTACCATCTCAGAATAAGTGGAAATCTCCATCGGTGCCAATTGGTTGATATAATGAAGCTTCAATCCATTGAGAAAGCGCTTCGCCTTCATCTTCTCGGTGGAAATGAGATGAGTAGCATAACGAGAAAGCCGTGCAAATTGAGCCTCATACTCTGCCACGGACAAACCTCGCTGTTTCAAGGCCGCGAACTCTACCGCTTTCTTCTCTTGCACTCTATCAGAAAAATACTTGCTGTTGAAGAGTTCTTCGAACTCTTCCCACATAACTTGCCGATCACCGAGAGTTACCTTGATAGAATCCCACCAAGTACGTGCATCATGTTCCAGTTGAAATGTGGACAAAAGGACACGCTCCTGGTTGGTGCATTGCATAACTTCAAAGATTCTCCCCATCTCATCTAGCCAGTGCTCGGCTTGGTCAGGGTCAGTCGAACCAGCGAATCTAGGCGGGTTCATTCCGCGGAAGTTTCGGTATAGATCACCGGTGCCATGCGGTGCCGCTCCTGCCTGAGCTACTTGCTGAAGGGCCTGAGTAAGGCCTTGCACCATACGCTGTAGGTTCCTCCATTCAGCACGATTAGCTGCCATCTACACGAGAAATAGATTACTTAGGTTTAATCAAGATAAATAATTACACGATTAAGAAATGATCTTAACCCAACTTTCTACCCATTCTCACTAGGTCAGGTCCTAGACTTTTACAAGGTTAGGGATCTAATGCACCTAGACACGACCAAAAACTCGGTACCTGGCGGAGGTAATCGGTCTGAAGATCACTCGCGCAAGTGTGCGACCTTCCCGATAGGCGTAGCCTAACGTTCGGACAACACCTTTTGATATACCGATTATTGGGATGCAATGCAAGAAAACCTAAAACTTAGGAAACCTAGGAATGTGAAACCTAGGCTCTGATACCAACTAAACTGTCACGCCCCGAACAAGGCAAAAATATCGGGACGTACAGTTAGGGACACGCTGGCAAGAGAGAGAACTAATCTAAAATAATACACAAGTGCTACAAGATGGAAATACTAAATGATCATTAACAAACCACAACTGATACAATAACCTCAAGTTCAACTTAATACAACTAGAATAATCAACCACTAAAACTCAATAACATGACTGAGACTAAAAGCTCTCCAAAACACAACTAAAGAAAGATAACACACTACTAACACACTAGAACTGATACACTCAAGACATCACTCCTGCCCTTCCCCATCGGTAAGCGCGTCACCTGAAAAGCCTGGAAAGGGGGGAAAACACAACTATGAGCTGACGCTCAGTAGGAAATAACAGACAGGTATAAGTGATTAACAGTTTAATTACATTTTAAAATGTCATGCTACAAATGATAAAAATAATAAAAAGATAACGGTGATATCACGAAACAGAATTCAAAGATCTTGCAAGGTCAAGAAATATAATGAATAGAATAGTAAGATAAGAATTTACTATAGGAGATAACGATAAAAAGTTGGCCATATCAAGACAATTCAAGTCATGTCAAGCACGTATGTAATTTCATTTCCACGTCCAAGTAATAAGTAAGTAAAGTAACCACAAGTAGAGTATAGAACAGTGAAGAGTGGAAAGTGAAAAGTAGTAGAAAGTAATGTAGAGAGTAGTGGAGAGAGTAGTGGACAGTCCTAGATTTAACACACGTCAAGTACTGGTGCCAAATGCCACACCTAGTCATTCACCTCCCCGGGGGTACACGTAGTGTTCGGGCGCTCTTCCCAGGACCAGACCGAGCCCTTAATTGTTTGCCAGACATTGATTTCTTTGGATCAAAGATCCCACGAATCTAGACTTCCACAGTTTAGAGCCAGAATTCCAAGGTTTAAACTAAGTAGCAATAACAACTTCACGTAGGAAAGAGATTCATTTCCAGAATTTCAAGGTAAGTATAATCATCAAGGAGATCGAAACCAAGTCACAACAAGAGTTAATCGTGCTGTGCTACTGTAAAACAGCAGCAATCAAACAAGCTAATCAACATATTAATCCTAATCACCAAGTTAAGATATCATGATTAACCATTATCATTTGCATTAAGACAATTGCCAAGAAGCTGATTCAAGATGATAAGGTAAAGAACAACTCCCACAGGAGTGAAATAGAATGCATTAACAGAGATTTAGTTACACCATTAACCACTAATTATGTGGGTTTCTATTTAATTTTGTATGCATTGAAATGAAGATGATAAACGGTGTGTTTTTACACTAAGTTTGCATGTATGGACCAATGTTAATTGAAACTAAAAAGGGTACATGAATAGGTCATTAGTTCCTCAAAAATGTAGTTTTCAATGTGATTAGGTTGAATGGATTGATTCCCCAATGATCCGGATTGATCCCCGGGTCAAAAACATCATTAATGGGGTCATACAGGGCATGGGTCGACCCCTGGCATTCCAGGAGCCTTCCTGGGTGTGGGTCGACCCATTGGGTCGACCCCTTAAAAAAAAAACTTCATGGGTCGACCCATTGGGTCGACCCATTGGGTCGACCCCCTTCACTGGGTGCATGGGTCGACCCCATGGGTCGACCCCTACACTTCCAGAAGCGACGGGTGATTCCGTAAACCATGAAAACTCAATGATTTGGGGTCTAAATGAGTTGGGATTTTAACCAAATGCTCTAGAGTTCTTAATATACATACTAAGGTCTAGAACAAGAGATTGAAACAAGAAATTTGCTGAAAACTCAATCGAATCACAACCTATTTATGATGAATATATGAAGAACCTAGTTCTTGACACGCGTCTACTAAAACGTAGATTTCTCTCAATATACACAACGGAATTTGGAGCTTTTTATATCAAAAGAAAGCTAACTTAATGATGAATCCAACCATATACTATAAGCCATATGTGGATCAAGTTATCTAATCCAAAAACAGCCCGAAAATCAAGCTTCTACTTGAAGAACATAATATACATCAAATTCTAGACATGCCCTTACTAAAAATCAAAATTCTCCAAGTATGCTCAATGAAATTTGGGGCTTCCTACGTTAAATGAAAGCTAACAACATGCTGATTACATCATGTAAGTTAATTAGAGTTTGGTTGTTAGATCCTACCTCAAATCGGAGAGAGAAAACTCAAACCCTAGGATGAAGAACACTTGGACAGCACCTCACAAAAAGCTCGATTTCTCCACGGACACCTAATGAAAATTGGGGCTTTTGCCACCAATGAATAGAGCTCGATGAGAGGAACAATTTGCTATACTCATGATCAAGATTTGGTTGAGAATTCCTACCTCAATCGATGGATCAAAGAAGGATGAAGGAAAGCCAACGGCCTGCTGACCCACCTCCACAAATCGAGCTAGATCTCTCTAGATCTGAAACTTCAGCGAACCCCACAGCAGCCAAATGAAAGAAGACTCGTAGGGATTCATTTTGATAACTCATAGAGCTTCTGGAGCCTTCGAAATTGGGAGTATTCGCTGCTGCAAGCTACGTGTTTAGAAACGGCGCCGAAATCCTTGACTTGACCAAACTATGTCGGCAGCACGTTTTGGGACTAAGTTTACCTCAAATTGATTGAGGGTAAATGTTCCTTACATTATGGCCTTCCATTTGCCCTTGATTTCAGATCATTTGGTCGAGTATTGAGGTCGAATTTCGTGTTTTAAACTAAGGGTTAGGTATGGGTCAAAAGTGTGCACTTTTGGGTTTAAACTCTAAATAGATCTTACCACGGATTTACAATGGCCTAATGCCAGAAGGAAAAGTTGTTATCTACATCGACCTAAATCTATTTACTATTTTTACAGATTTTTCTAAGATAGTCGGATTATTACTTATACTATTCCGTAAATAGTTAAATGTTAAGTTCGGAAAACTAAGTTCACTAATTCGGCATAATAAATGATTTTCTTAGGCTTAAATGTAGAAGATAAAGTTGCTAAACAAAATTAATTCTATAAAATGTGATTTTTGGGGATTTTTAGAAAATAGTTGAAAAATGACTTATTCTATTAATTAATTAATTAATCTAATTAATTTGGATAATTCTCATTAATTCGAATAACTTCAAATAAATTCCAAATAATTACAAATAACTTTCTAAATAAATTTCTAAAGAATTTGGGGTATTACATTGCCCGACAGGGGCGAGGAGGGGCTTCCCTTTGATGGCACCACCAGAGACTCCCACTTGATTCTGGTGCCTTCAGATGGCGGGGCGGCCTGCGCCCTTCCTTATCAGCAGGAGCCAGATGCGGCATTGTACACAGAGTGGGTGATGAGTACCCGACCGGCAGTGCTGCCTCTACACCGATATGTGACTAGCTTCCTGGAGCCATATTACCCGCACAGGTTCGCTCGGAACTTTGGGTACGACCAGGGGATCTTGCTGAACCAAGAGTTCCCTATAGCGGGTCGACAGTACAGAGGCCGGGATACGCACTTGCTAGCTGCGGCGTGGTGGGACTTCTACTGTGGTCGGGAGCCTAGGCCGGGACGCAGGGGGCGGTTCGACGTCCATTATGCTAGGTGGTGGTTCGAGCACAGTCATCTGTACCGGCAGAAGGCCTCAACGATCTGAAAAGCGGAGGAGGCCTGTCTCTTGAGGGAGGATCCGCCTCCCATTACGCTAGACGACGGGTACCTGCGGACTCGCTTCTCCCGGATCCACTGGGAGGTAGAGCGGCTGGCACATCAGGCGCCCCAGGGCAGCCGGGGCTCATTGTCTGCAGGACGGAGCGACAACGGGGCACTGAAGCCCCTCAGGCAGGTGCGGTCGGCGCCTGGAGGTACTAGGGTCAGGGTGCCTCGATCGAGGGCATCGAGGACTTGGTGGACCCAGTTCCTGGCTGACTACGGGTTCGAGCAGAAGGGCTCACTGGACCGAGTGCTCTTTAAGGGGAGCTTTGTAGACATGGCGATCGATGACTGGAGGCGTCATATCGCCCATGCGATCGGGTCGACTGAACCCGTGGGGCTCGTGTCCCTCATCGAGTGCGCCTACACCCTAAGGGACGTGAAGGAGGCGGTCGCGAAGGCTACACGGGTCGTGGGCTTGAAGACGGAGTAGTTGGTTCCTCTACCGCTGACCCCCTTTGCGGCTTCAAGTGAGACCTATTCGTTAGCCTGTTACCCCCACTTTGTTGTTTTCTGGGGTGTATGACTAAGGCATTTTATGTGGTTGTGTTTATTGGTAGGCTCTACGGCGGACAGGGATCACCCCTCCACAGGGACGTCTTTTGGGGACGGTAACGGGGCTCTCCAGCCACGGCGGAAGCGCCCCCGAGTAGAGACCGGAGCCAGGGAGGCCGACGAGTCCTCTCGGGGACCCACTGCTGGGGAACATATTGAGGCGGAACCGGCTTTGAGTACGTGCTATATCCGCCTACTTGCTTTATATTGATTCAGCCTTTATGATCGGCTAACCTTGTGCTATTGGATTTGCTTTTCACAGCGCCGCTGGAGGCCGGGGCTGACGCGGCCTTCTCGCCACCTCAGGAGATCGACCCACTACTTGACGACGGGGTCGATTGCGAGATAGATATGGAGGGGTTCCTTCGTCTGATGGACGAGGCTGCCCCCAATGTTGAGACCTTTCCTGATTTTGAGTCATGGAAGGTTTCAAAGGATGCCCAGCCATGTATATAATTCTGGGACCGAGCATGTTGTGTTTATGGCTGTACTTGATTCTGGGAGCTGACATGGTTGCTGATGTCGTGTAGAGGTAGCCGGGGCATCAGAGACCGTAGCTCCCTCTGAGATGCGGGGCAAGGTGCCCCTATCGGTTGATAGGCAGGAGCTAGCAGTGACCCAGGATGGCTCGGGTAAGTGCTGAATCGCTGCGGAGGGCATTGCCCTTCCATTGTACAATTGCTGGGTTGTAGATATTGACTAGATTTATGCTGTCACTTGCCAAGTGAGGATCCAGTCGCTCTAGAGATGATTCGGGAGCTAGTCTGTTCTGGCCCATCTGTGTCCCTTCCCTGCTTTGAGGGGGAGCCCGGACGGGGGAGTGCTTCAGTGCTACCCACGGCTGGAGAAATGTCCAGTCTGCTACCACAGCTATTGGCGGGGATGGAACATGTTTCCCTGCCAGCTGTAGTGTCGGCCTGTACTGTGGGACTGGTTGGGTCTTCGAGCATGGGACCCTCAGGTATGTAACTAGGGACTTAACCATTTCTGGTAGGCCCCTTTGTGTTGATTGTCTGTTAGTGCTGAGATCCTGTTGGCATTTTTCACAGGTACTTCTTCGCCTCTAGAAGAGGGCGAGCTACCTCGGGACAGGGCTGAGGTGGTGGAAGAGGGGCCCACGAGAGGGGCTCCAACTGAGGGTGACGAGGAGATCATCGACATTGAGAAAGTTTCGGAGGAGAGTGCTCTGGCCGGTGAGTTTCCTATTTGCAACTCTTAACTGGAGAGTCGCCCTTGTATGAAGTTGGGTTGTGTAGTGACCTCGTTCGCTTTGCCGGCTTGCAGGAGCTTCTGGTTCGGCTACCTCTGGGAGTTCGTTAGAGGCTTCATCGAGCTCTCTAGATGATGGCACCTTGGAGATGGAAACAGAGGAGAGCTCGAGCTCGAGCTCTTCGTCCTCTGGGGTCTCTGCTAGTAGGAAGGTTCCAACGGGGATCACTTCTGGAGGTATGTGGTGGTTCTTCCCATCCTCATTTGGTGTTTGTTTGCTCTATATGGCAGAGTGCTGACGTTCTTGGGTTACCCGCAGCGTCAGAGTCTAGAGAGGGGCACACGTCGGCTCCTGACGAGGGCGGGTAGGAGGAGCCCCCTGTCCCACCTGTGCTTGCTAGGGACGGCCGGACGGTGGAGGAATCACTGCCCTCTCCGACCCTGGCGGGTGATGCTGTCGAGGCGGAGGAGCGGTTGCCCTCCCTGACCCCGATAGATGACGCCACAGGGATAACTGGACTTACTCCAGGTAAGGAGCCAAGACTTGTCTTTTTTTCTCAGGTTTTTCACCTTATCTATCGAAGGAAGTCTTGCATGTATTGCTCACTCCCTTTGGTGTTTGTCAGGACTATGCAGGTTCCACTGGAGTGCTAACCGCGTCCGACGACCTCTCCCTGGGTTTAGGGGTTGAGTGGCCTACATCCGCTTCTCCGCCAGAGCCATTGCTGGAGGCGAGTGTAGGTGTCACCCTACTCCAGCGGGCACGAGGCTACTCGCAGAGCGACCCTCTTCCCCCTTCAGAGGATCTGAGGCAGCGGCTGCGGGAGTGTACCCAGGGCTATCACACGCTCGGCTTCCCACGCGAGCTCTGGATGTCCAGGTTAGCTGGGATCTGGGCTGAGTACCTGCGACTCCGCAAGGCTCAGGAGCAGAGGGCTTGGAGGCTAGCAGCGATCCGAGAGGCGCAGGAGTAGCGGGCTCAGCTTGTGTCAGCCGTAGCTGAGCAGAGGATGTTAGTGTTGGTGCGCTACATACCAATTTTGGGTCGGGTAGACCCGATAGATGTACGATCTTGTTCATTATTAATAAAGTGGTATTTGAGCATAAATATGTGATTGTATATTACTTTACAATGTCCCTAGGATATGTGGTTGTAAAGTCAACTCGAAATGGGATCTTGAACATGAGACTGACTTTACATGGACACATATCTTAAACTGTTCCTGGTTGGAGGGTAATCACTCGGGGACTTTGATTACCTATTAAACCAGTACACATGATGTGTGACTGACCAGTCTCATGGTCATTGGTGCGGGGCACCAACACATATGTGTAGGTGTACGTCCTGGGAGGAAGTGCACTGAACTGATCCGCTATTGGATCTTCATATGGTTGATTATACCTAATGTCAACTGAAGATCCAACGGTCTCAGTAGCATCGTTGGTCCTTTGACCTGAGACATTGATCGGATCTTACACGAGGACTGGAATGGTTTAATTACTTGGTTAAGTGACTTTAACCATAAGTCATGTGTTGCTGAGTCATTAACCACTCCAGGATACGTGTGAAGATCATCAATGGTCAAGAGGGGATCGCTCACTATCGGGTATATATCAGACAGTTAATGGGTCATGACATTGACGCTCCGTTAAATCCCTGGCCAGGGTCGTGTGAGTTCGTTTAGAACGGACGTCATACACTTTAAGGAGGTCATAGTCAAATGGCACGATCATGGGGTTTGACAGAAACCATACCCTAGATCATACCAGACTCATAGAAGGAGCGAGAGATTATATCGATGCGGTAACTGTGGACTTACAGGTACCAGACAGGCTGGTTTAAACTCGGCGTCCTCTAGGATCACGCGGATTTACTTGACCCAACGTGATCAAAGGTTCGGAATAAATGAAACTATTATTCGACTCTAGTAGAAGCGAATAATAAGTTTAATTCACTTCTAATTGGGAATTAGAAGTTAATGGGCCTTAAACTAGAGTGACTATGGGACTAGAGGATCACACACAATGGATTCTTGGGTGATGGATTATTATTGTACAAATGTATATATTAATTCCTTTTGGAAGGGAATATAAAAAAGGGCTTAATATATATGTATAATAATAGAAAGGTCATATATACAGTTTTGGTCATTTGAAGCTCTTTTAGAAAAGGCCAAATTCTATATATATGAATGCTACGAGAATCACTTCTTCCTCTTCGCTAAGCAAGCACATAAGCAAGGGAAGGAGTGATTAACTCCTCCCCCCCTCTCTCTTTCTTGCTCTCTCTCTCTCTAGAAGCTCTCTCTAGAAAGGGAAGCTAAGGAAAGATCGGGGCTGGGAGATACCGTCGCTGCGAAGGATCCGTGTGGATCTGCTCTAGAGGCCGTGCATCTGTGCGGCTCAGGATCCTTGGTATTCTGCATCGGGCTTTGAGGACAACGTCGTTCCGCGCAAGGTATAAATACGCAACCCGTAGTTAGGGGTTGGGGTGATTAAAATGTCGATCAAAGTATGGATCTGGGATTCCATGTAGCGGGGTTCGGGCATATGAAATTTTTGTTATCCGCTGCGTTACCCGATGGTGCTGTGTGGAACCTTACAATGGTATCAGAGCCAGGTTCGCGCTCTAGTCGGTGTTTTATCACCGTATAGAACCATGTTTTAGGGGCAATTTAAAATCATCAATTATTATCGATCGAATGGGGTGCTGGGCATCTCTAGTCTTCCTGGATGCTGGGCATCAGTGCAGTAAATTTTTTTTTAAAAAAAATGTAATTGGCCCGTTTTGGGCGCACTACGCCCTAGGCGCACTGCGGCGCACCGCGTGCGCCGCCCTCGCGGCGCACGCGGGTGCACCCGCGTGGCGGGCGCCGCCCGCCACGGGGCAGGCGCCGCAGTCGGCGCCGGCGCCGCGTGGCAGGCGCGCGGGCTCGCAACGCGGTGGGCCCCGCAGTCGGCGCCCGCCACGTGGGCGGGCACCCGCTGGCGGGCGCGGGTGCGTCCGCCCACGCGTCCCTCGTGGGCGGCGCGCCCAATAAGTGGCTGCCGACATTTTTTTTAATTAAAAAAATTTTCTTTTAATAATTTTTGTACTAAATACAATATGTATATATAAAGAATATATATATATATATATACACAATAAATTATTATCTCAAATATTAATTATTTTATCTCAACAGAAAAGCCAAATGTTAAATTTTATTTAACTTTTGAATTTATCGAGGTGAGATAATTACTATTTACCTTGAGATAAAATGGTAATAATTGAAGTTACTTCAGTAAAATTTAAATTTTGAATTTTAAATTATTAGAAAATTAGAAAATTCATATTTTGAATTTCATTGAAGTTAAATGTATAAAATTTAAATATTTGAATTTTTAATTATTAGATAATTTGATGTGACACCACCTATGGACCTATTTTGCAAGCATTCAAGTTTGAGCAGCGGACTCACACTAGCGAGCTCACCCGTATGGCGCACACTAGTGCCCGATGGCGACTAGGCGATGTTGGAGAGGGTCCGAGGCGGGACCTTGAGGCTCCAATGGTTGGCTAGCTTGGGGAGAATCCCAAATGGGCCTAGGATGCCCAAATCATGGGCGGCCAACATACCAAGGGTGTGGGTAAAGTGGATGCTCTCACAACTCGCCCGCGGTGGTCACTCAATTTGGGTAGCAATTTAAAATCGGACACTCTCTTACCGTCGACGAAGTAACTATAGCAACACCAAGCTAAGCGAGTCCATTACAGCAATGAGAGATGTTCAGGAGCTCACCTAGCCGGCATGAAGACGCCGACTCCGGCCACGCAGGGTATGCATTCGCACGCCGCGTCGATGTCGCTTCAACCTGAAATGGAAAGATTACACCACTACACCTCTCGCAGGAGGGGTGATCTTGGGGTGGGGATTAATCTTATTACATCCAATACTACCTCCACGCAGGGAGGGGCCTTCAGCCGGCCAAGCGGGGTGGGGACTTATGCTAAGGAAACCCGATTTGCCGATCCCCACCGGTTCTGCCAACCTTCAGAATTATTGGACAGGGGGCTGGTGATGTCACTGCCACAAATTCCACAGAGCTCAGATCTTGACGAAACCTACGCCAAAAGTTTTCCAACTGACAGTGGATGATGCCTGAATTTTTTAGGAAGCTCTGGACCTCGGGGCTGATCGGACCGGCGACTGGAGCAGGACAGCAACACTCTGCTTCAAACTGATGAAGAACTGATGCAGTGGATTGCAGAAGGCACTGCGGTCGCTCCCGAACTTCAAATTGAACGAAGCTGGTGGTGACGCGATCGTGGTCGGAGTAGCTTCGAGCAGAAGTTGATGGGGCCACAATCCGAGGTCGGAGATGAGAATGGTGGCCAGATAAATGAAGATAGGTCAAACCTGAGTCCACTGGTGGCAGACTGCACACTCTGACGAAATAATTCAGAACAAATAGCTCGGGCAGGCGATTGGCATCGTTCTTTCTGCTACTGATGGAGGACTAGACGAAGAAGAATTTTGTAGAAGGAAGTATGCTCGAATTCCTCCAAGGTTGACCGCAGAACAGCTTCCAAGATCGCTCTGGTCTTCAGTCTGGGACAGATTGCGCAGTCGTTGAAGATTATGCTCCTCCGGACAGCTCCGAACTCGGAAGCTGGCGAGACCACCACCGTTGGAAATCTATCTCGATGACGATTCCAGCCATGTAGCCCTTGCCACCTGAATCTTTGAGAGACGGTCGTGGCTGCCTCTGCAAGTCGCTGCAACTCTGCTGCCTAAAACAGAGGCTGAATGAGAAGAAGATGAGGGGGTGGGGAAGGGGATGGCCAAGAGAGTAAGAGGTGGAGGGTGAACTTGGCTGGTATGGGGAAGGGGGGCTGCGACTTTGGGTGGTTTGGGAGGTGGGGAGATGGAAGGGCACTGCCCTAGGGAGAGGGAAATTTGAATTTGGGCTTAGGGAAGAGCCCCTTCAACCTTGGGGAGAGGAAGGGGTGCTTAGGAAGTGGTGTTGGGTAGTTGGGGGTTGGGAGGTGGGGTGTGGATTGGAGGATGCCACCTTGGGTTGGGGGGGAGTTAAATGGGCGTATGGGGAAGGGGAGAGGTCTTAATGAGGGGTGAATGGGGAGGAGAGAGAAAATTCCGAAAATTGGGGTGGAGGGAGAGAGAGAGAGGGGGGACCCCTTAGAGAGAGAGAGAGTGAGAGAGAGAGAGAGCTAGTGGGATTTGGAAGTGGATTTCAATTTTCATTCAATTCTTCATTAGTTCAAAATGAGGGGAATGGGGTCCTATATATAGGAAACCCACATTTCTACAAAAGTCCCTGACATTTGACTCAATGATAAATAACCGAAGGGGTAGGGGCGCCCTTGGGCCTAGCCCAATGGTTTGGGCCCATTAACTAATCATACTAACATAATGACTTCAAGACTTAGGAAAATGACTCACCAACCTAGGTACATGACTCAAATAAAGGGAAAATTACATGATATTGACTCAAATAAAATGTGAAGATTACATGACTAGACTCAAAAATACATGACTAACATAATGGCGCTTGTCGACGAACAATCCGAGTCCGGAGAAAATGTGGAGGGGCAAGGGATGCCCTCATCATACCCTCGGGGTGGGGAAAACTTGACCCCGTCGAGTATGGGTCCACCAGGGAATTAGTACATCGAACTGCGGCTCTAGGTGATCCACGATCTCCATACTCAACCCGCGACCATAGTCGGGGAACGGCGCTTCATCTCGACAAAGTGGCTTGGTCATACCCTCATGCTGGCGATGGGATCTTGCTTGCCTAGTATTGCCACTGTGTGCTCACGTCGGGCTCTCAGGCTATTTGTGGTGGCACTCCGAGGGTGTCTCTCACAAGGGTAGGTGTAAGTTCGAGGCACTCACTAGGATCCACCGCGGTGCCCTTAGAGCGTGCTGGATCCGCCACATGAGAAATGGGGAGAATCCCAAAACCCTTTTGAAAGTTCAACCCATAAGCTTGGTTGCCAAAGCCACTCGGAACTTGGCAAGGTCCAAGTCCTCGTGCCCTCAGATTGGAGGTGACCCTAAAGTAGAGCCACTCCAAAGCCATCATCGCCAAGTTGTCAACTTGGAACTCAAAGTGGTGCTTAGGAGTTTGTGCTCATTTCTTGTGAATCCCACCGCTTGTTGCTTGATACTTGCTTGAATGCATATGCCATGTACTATGATGCGGTGTGAGTTGACAATGTATGGTATGCAAAGGGGGTCCAGGACAACCACATATAGACCTATCATGTATTGATGTTATGAAGACTTTGAAGGATTTGGGAGGACCGAGGCATCCATAGGTGTCCCTCTTGTGAGTGAGTGTGATGAATGTTGGAGGACCCGGACATCCATGAATGCTCCTAACATGCTTGAGATTTATGATGAATGATGGTGGACCATTACAACCAAATATTGACCACTCATGTTTTCTTCTTGACATGTGGGTGATATGGATGAATGTACCCGACGGACTAATCATGCCAAGCGGTGTGATGTGCCAAGACATATGAATTCCTTTCCCAAAGATGACTTCCTCATGTGGGATGGTGGGGTGGTCTTTGAGCTTCCACTCAAAAGGGTCGAAGGGATCTAGGTAGGTGGATATAGGGTGGGGCACCTTCTTGATCTCTAGGCGGGTGTTGCCTAAGGTCATGATTCCTATGGTGTAACCTGGGTCATGGATGAGGTGGGCTTGGCCCAACATGATGGGTGGGGGTAGGAAAGGGTGGGTGGTGAATAAGGTGAGTGGGTTACATGGAGATCTAGGCTCCCATAGAAAAGGGTTAAAGGGATCATGGTAAGGGTCACCTTGGTAGGGGTACTCTATGCTCTCAAGGTCCTCGAATGGTGAGTCCTCCTCCTCAATAATTAGGCCAAAGTTGCTATTGGGTTGGCCGATCAAAGCACTTGGGATCTCTATGGTTGGGGAGTGGAATAGGATAGGTTCTTCCTCCATGGGAAGAAGGAGGATGATCTCACTAGTAACTTGGCCATTAGTGTAGAAGGAAGTGATGGAGCCAATGGTGGGATATGCTAGGCTAATGGTGTTAGTTTTGGACGGTCTCATGGCTAGCATATTGGTCAAGTGAATTTGCCAATGTAGGTAGTTCACTAAGTCTCCCAAATCTTCCACACAATAGGAAGTTTGATAAGTGACATGTGGCTGAATGGGAATGATTTGGGATTGATATCCCATGGGTAGGTGGCATGGTTGTGAACTAGGAATGGTGAAACCTTTCTTGAGCCATTGGAATATGGACTTACCTATGGTGAGGTTGGGTGTCTCTAGAGGAGCTAGGCTAGAGGTGTGTGAGTTGTTTGGCCTTTGAATTTCCTCTATGTTGGGAGGTGGATCCGGATGGGCATCCTTCTCCACTTGGTGGGTGTGTGGGTTGTAACTTCTATTGCTAATGGAGTAGGGGGATCTAGGGGGGGTGGTTTGGTGATAGCTAGCGTATGACACACCCGGGGTGGTGAACAAGCATGGGCTTGGGTTGGGATAGGAAGGGGAAGTAGAGGAGGCCTAGGTTGGGGAAAGATTGGTGTAGGAAGCGGGAGGTGGGTTGGGTGAGGGATTTTGGGTTGATTTGTTTTGGGAGATGTGTCCCTTTTTGGGGATGATGGTGGGTTTGTGGTGGTGGTCAAGGGGGCTTGTGGGGTATGGGTTTGGTGAGGGGTTTTGGGTTTGGGGGTGGTGGCCATTATGGGCCTCGGTGGATGGGTGGACACGGGGTCCAATTGGATTTGTGGACATATGGTTGTGGTGGGAGTTTGTAGGTAGGGTGCTGGTGTGGTGGTTGGGGTAGGATAGGTGGGAAGTGATGTGGAATGGGGAATTAGGGTCATGGGTTGGCTAGGTGGGGATGAAGGAGTTGAAGTGCTCCTTAGGTCTTGGTGATTTGAGTATGAGGGGGAAACATATTGGGAAGTGGGAAAGGAACCATCCTATCGTCCGTCCTTGGGGCGGGCCTATTTTCTCCAAGTTGGTTGAGTCGGCCCGATATGTTATCAAGCCGCTCATTGGCATAGGTCAAGGCTTTCATGAAGTAGTTGACATGGCCAAGGAAGTTATGGGTGTTAGTGGTAGGCATCTCTTGGTGGCTTGGACTTATGGAGTGGGCCGATTGGTAAGGTCGATATGAGGTGGCCATACTAGGGGACAAGAGTGATGCACTTGAAGACTCTAAATGCATAGACATGCCCTAGGACCAACTTGATAGAGATAAGTTGTGAACTTGCTCTGATACCACTTGATGTGACACCACCTATGGACCTATTTTGCAAGCATTCAAGTTTGAGCAGCGGACTCACACTAGCGAGCTCACCCGTATGGCGCACACTAGTGCCCGATGGCGACTAGGCGATGTTGGAGAGGGTCCGAGGCGGGACCTTGAGGCTCCAATGGTTGGCTAGCTTGGGGAGAACCCCAAATGGGCCTAGGATGCCCAAATCATGGGCGGCCAACACACCAAGGGTGTGGGTTAAGTGGATGCTCTCACAACTCGCCCGCGGTGGTCACTCAATTTGGGTAGCAATTTAAAATCGGACACTCTTTTACTGCCGACGGAGTAACTATAGCAACACTAAGCTAAGCAAGTCCATTACAGCAATGAGAGATGTTCAGGAGCTCACCTAGCCGGCGTGAAGACGCCGACTCTGGCCGGAGACGGGGGCGAGCGGGGAGGCGAGGGTATGCACCCGCACGCCGCGTCGGTGTCGCTTCAACCTGAAATGGAAAGATTACACCACTACACCTCTCGTAGGAGGGGTGATCTTGGGGTGGGGATTAATCTTATTACATCCAATACTACCTCCACGCAGGGAGGGGCCTTCAGCCGGCCAAGCGGGGTGGGGACTTATGCTAAGGAAACCCGATTTGCCGATCCCCGCCGGTTCTACCAACCTTCAGAATTATTGGACAGGGGGCCGGTGATGTCACTGCCACAAATTCCACAGAGCTCAGATCTTGACGAAACCTGCGCCAAAAGTTTTCCAACTGACAAAGGATGATGCCTGAATTTTTTGGGAAGCTCTGGACCTCGGGGCTGACCGGACCGGCGACTGGAGCAGGACAGCAACACTCTGCTTCGGACTGATGTAGAACTGATGCAGTAGATTGCAGAAGGTGCTGCGGTCGCTCCCGAACTTCAAATTGAACGAAGCTGGTGGTGACGCGATCGTGGTCGGAGTAGCTTCGAGCAGAAGTTGATGGGGCCACAATCCGAGGTCAGAGATGAGAATGGTGGCCAGATAAATGAAGATAGGTCAAACTTGAGTCCACTGGTGGCAGACTGCACACTCTGACGAAATAATTCAGAACAAATAGCTCGGGCAGGAGATTGGCATCGTTCTTTCTGCTACTAATGGAGGACTAGACGAAGAAGAATTTTGTAGAAGGAAGTATGCTCAAATTCCTCCAAGGTTGACCGCAGAACAGCTTCCAAGATCGCTCTGGTCTTCAGTCTGGGACAGATTGCGCAGTCGTTGAAGATGACGCCCCTCCGGACAGCTCCGAACTCGGAAGCCGGCGAGACCACCACCGTTGGAAAGCTATCTCGATGAAAATTCCAGAAATGTAGGCCTTGCCACCTGAATCTTTGAGAGACGGTCGTGGCTACCTCTCCAAGTCGTTGTAACTCTACTGCCTGAAACAGAGGCTGAATAAGAAGAAGATGAGGGGGTGGGGAAGGGGATGGCCAAGAGAGTAAGAGGTGGAGGGTGAACTTGGCTGGTATGGGGAAGGGGGGCTGCGACTTTGGGTGGTTTGGGAGGTGGGGAGATGGAAGGGCACTGCCCTAGGGAGAGGGAAATTTGAATTTGGGCTTAGGGAAGAGCCCCTTCAACCTTGGGGAGAGGAAGGGGTGCTTAGGAAGTGGTGTTGGGTAGTTGCTGGTTGGGAGGTGGGGTGTGGATTGGAGGATGCCACCTTGGGTTGGGGGGGAGTTAAATGGGCGTATGCGGAAGGGGAGAGGTCTTAATGAGGGGTGAATGGGGAGGAGAGAGAAAATTCCGAAAATTGGGGTGGAGGGAGAGAGAGAGAGAGAGGGGGGACCCCTTAGAGAGAGAGAGAGAGTGAGAGAGAGAGATCTAGTGGGATTTGGAAGTGGATTTCAATTTTCATTCAATTGTTCATTAGTTCAAAATGAGGGGAATGGGGTCCTATATATAGGAAACTCACATTTCTACAAAAGTCCCTGACATTTGACTCAATGACAAATAACCGAAGGGGTAGGGGCGCCCTTGGGCTTAGCCCAATGGTTTGGGCCCATTAACTAATCATACTAACATAATGACTTCAAGACTTAGAAAAATGACTCACCAACCTAGGTACATGACTCAAATAAAGGGAAAATTACATGATATTGACTCAAATAAAATGTGAAGATTACATGACTAGACTCAAAAATATATGACTAACATAATGGCGCTTGTCGACGAACAATCCGAGTCCGGAGAAAATGTGGAGGGGCAAGGGATGCCCTCATCATAATTATTAAATTCAAATTTTAAATTTTAGAATATCAATAATTGAGGATAATTACATTATTTAAATTTACTTTCAAACAAAAATTATTGGATAATTAGTTTGAATTTAAATTTAAATGATTGTCATGTTTGAATTTGTAATTTAAATTTGATTATTGGATAATTAAATTTAAATTTAAATTTAAATAATTATCTTAATTATCTGACTTATTTGAATCAGATTCAAATATGCATGCTCCTGTAATAAATGATGGTTCTTTACGTGATTTGCTTTATTTACCTTGCATCGGCTTGCTTATGTGTTTAATTTTAGTTAATCCTGCTTCGATTTTTAAAATTAAACAAAGCTAGCCTATTTTTGTTTGCACATCCCATTTTTAAATCTAAAAGTAAGGATTGTTTTCAGAAAATAACCCTTGATTGATTTTACATGAATGGATTGGCAAGTGATCATGGACTTGGTTAAAGTAATTAATTGGGGTCTGCGAACCTTCTTTCTCTCTTTCTTAAAATTCTTATGTACTTCTATCTCTCTTCTCAGTTGTACTCACCCTAAGGGCTGTTGAAACTTTTATTGACATGTAATTTACATTTTCCCGGCCTGCGTGCCGTGTAAAAGTTATAATTTATGCGGCGTCGGAGTTTGAAAGCGCGGAGCACACCCGACGAGGACGATCCAGCTGCTTCGGAAGCGGGCCGGATGTCTTAGTTATATTAGGAATAAAGTCCATGATCACTTGCGATTTAATTTTGCATTGGATGCATTTACTTTGTGTAAACTACTAGGTATGGTAAATATATTAGATATATTTATATTACCACCTAGGGTGAGATCAAGATAAAAGCAAATTCCCTCATGATTAAATTTTAGATCTGGTAAGCGTGGCTCTCGGAGTCGTCGTGGCCCTCCATCATTATGGAGTGAATGAACGTCTTCATTTCATAGATTTGTTGTGCTTTCCACAAGGTCCATGAGTTTGGGGGCGGGATAAAACTCCAAGGCTCGGCCTCAATGGGGTGAGGAATTGAACTCGGCCTTATTGTGCTTTCCACAAGGGTCGGGTCATGAACTCATTGTTATGTAGTAATGATGGTTAGATCTAACCGAGAATATCCGTTGTTGTGCTTTCCACAAGGGGATGATTTCTCGGGGGCCAAATATCAGATATTACATTAGATGCAAGTGCCTGTTGACTTCCCTTGAGATGGTGTATGGCTTGTTGTGCTTTCCACAAGGTCGTACTTCAGTCTCGTTGAGATTCCGACCCACTAGGTTGATCTCGCTGATCTCCCGTTCTATATACTGAGGGTTATATAGTTCGATCGAAAAATAGTGGGACTAACTAAGATAGAAAATCACATCAAAGTTAGAATTTGAACACATGTTAAGTTGTCTTTTATTTCTTATCCATATTACAATGTCGTCGTCCAACCCTCTCCGCGGCATCTTGGATGCCAACAGACTGACTGGACCGAACTACTCGGATTGGCTGCGTAATCTACGCATAGTCCTCACCGCCGAAAAAATAGCTTACGTGTTGGACACTGTTCATTCTGAGCCAGCTCCCGATGCCGACGAGGGCGAGTTAATGGCTTATGCCAAATGGTCTGAAGACTCTTCCCTTGCCCAATGTTACATGTTGGCCTCTATTGCTCCCGAGCTACAGAGGCAATTTGAAAAGACTGATTGTAGAAGCATACTTCTTAATCTACGCCAGCTCTTCGGGGAGTAGGGTAGGATTGAGAGGTATGACATCTCCAAGAAGCTTTTTAGGACACGGATGTCAGAGGGTGCTTCAGTACAGGCTCATGTACTGAAAATGATGGAGTGGATTGAGAGACTCAATGCACTCGGGTTCAAGTTGGATCTTGAACTATGCATTGATCTTATACTCCAGTCATTGCCCGATTCCTTTTCTTTCTTCATCATAAACTTTAACATGAATAGAATTGATGCAACTCTCCCGGAGTTGCTCAACATGTTAAAGAGTGCTGAAGGAACTATGCAGAAAGATAAACCATCTTCTTATATAATGATTGTTGGCCGGGCTAACAAGAAATGGAAGGCCACCCAGATATCCACCAAAGGTGACAAAGGGAAGGGAAAGAAGAAGGTCATGGGTAAGCAACTCGCCAAAGTTGACAAAGAGAAGGGCAAGAAGAATGAAAAAGAAGACAAGTGTTTTCGATGCGGGGAAACAGGGCATTGGAAAAGGAATTGCAAGGTAATTCTAAATGAAGGTATTTTTATCATAGATCTGAATTTGTCATATATGGAATCCACATCATGGGTATTGGATACTGGATGTGTATCTCATATCTGCAACCCTGTGTAGGTGCTGGCAAATAGAAGGCAGCTGGGCAAAAATGAGATTGAACTGAGGATGGGCAATGGAGCTTGAGTTTATGCAAAAGCTGTCAGGACTGCACGTCTCAGTTTACCTTCAGGAGTCATTCTGGAGCTGAATGACTGTTATTATGTTCCTAATATTATTAAGAACATTATTTCAATCTCTGGTTTGTATAATATTAGATATACATTGGCTTTTAATAGCACTGGGTGCTCTATAATGAATAATGGTTTGGTTATTACCAATGGTTCATTAGTCAATGGTCTTTATGTATTAGATACATGTTCTAATGTTATGCAAGTTTCCAATGCTGATGAAGTGAATTCTGCATATCTATGGCATTGCAGGCTTGGTCATGTAGGTGAGAAAAGAGTCTCTCACCTACATTCAAATGGGTATTTGAATTCATTCGAATACAAGCCATTTGATACCTGTGAGTCGTGTCTCATGGGGAAGATGACCAAGGCTCCCTTTAGTGGACATGGTGAGAGGGCTATTGACCTTCTCGAGCTCATACACTCGGATGTATGTGGACCCATGTCCATGGAGGTAAAAGGGGGTCACCTCTATTTCATTTCTTTTATTGATGACTTCTCGAGATATGGCTATGTCTATTTAATGAGGCATAAATCACAAGCCTTTGAGAAGTTTAAGGAATACAAGAATGAAGTACAGAAACAGACTGGCAAGAGTATTAAGGCTCTTCGATCGGATCGAGGAGGTGCATATCTTAGTCATGAATTCACTTCTTATCTTAAAGACAATGGAATTATTTCTCAGTGGACTCCACCGTATACACCACAACATAATGGTGTATCCGAAAAGAGAAACTTGACCTTGTTAAACATGGTCCGATCCTTGATGTCTATGTCAGGACTACCCTTATCTCTGTGGGGCTATGCATTAGAGACTGCGGCTTATTTATTGAATAGGATCTCAAGTAAATCTGTTCCTTCTATACCATATGAGATATGGAAGGGCAGGAAATCAAATTTTAATCACATTAAAATTTGGGGGTGTCCTGCTCATGTAAAGAAGAACGATAGTGATAAGCTTGAGTCGAGAACCCATAAGTGTAGGTTTGTGGGATATACAAAGGAGACATTTGGATATTACATCTATCACCCTTCTGAGCAAAGGGTCTTAGTGGCTAAGAGAGCTGTATTTCTGGAAAGAGAAATCTTCTCCAGAAAAATAGTGGGAGCCAGATAGAATTGGACGAGGTCCAAGAACCATAACCCGTAGACACAGACTCATTAGATGAGACTGTATCGTTTGATCCTATTCAAAGTGAAACACAGACACTGCGGAGATCTGGTAGACTACTGAGAGAACTTGAGAGATATGTTGGACATGTCTCAGAGGGGTCCTCTAAGGTATGTATCGATGAGGATGAAGATCCTCAATCGTACCAGGATGCAATCTGTAGTGAGGACTTTGAGAAATGGCAAGAGGCAATGGATTCTGAGATCCAGTCCATGTACACCAATAAAGTTTAGAACTTAGTTGATATATACGAAGGGAAAGTCCCTATCGGCTGCAAATGGATTTTCAAAAGGAAAATCAGAGCAGATGGACAGATTGACACATATAAGGCTAGACTAGTGGCGAAAGGATATCGTCAAAGGCAAGGCATTGACTATGACGAGACATTTTCACCAGTAGCCATGGTTAAGTCAATCAGAATCCTTCTCGCCATTGCTGCATACCTGGATTATGAGATCTAGCAAATAGATGTGAAGACAGCTTTTCTTAATGGAAATCTGTCAGAAGAGGTGTACATGGTACAGCCTGAAGGATTCACCTCCAAGCTACATCCTAATAAGGTATGCAAACTTCAAAGGTCCATTTATGGATTAATGCAGGCATCTCGAAGCTGGAACTTAAGATTTGATGAGGCTGTCAAATCTTTCAACTTCATTCGGAATGAAGATGAACCCTGTGTTTACAAGAAGGTCAGTGGGAGCTCTGTGACCTTCTTGGTACTTTATGTTGATGACATCTTACTCATTGGGAATGATGTAGGGATGTTGACATCAACTAAGTCTTGGTTATCCAAGACCTTCTCCATGAAGGATTTGGGAGAAGCATCCTATGTGCTGGGCATAAGGATCTATCGAGATAGATCTAAAAGGATGCTAGGATTATCCCAATCCATGTACATAGACACTATCCTCAAAAGGTTTAGGATGGAAAATTCCAAGGGGATGAGCCCTAAAACATCTGAGGAGGTGGCACACATGAATAAGGTACCCTATGCTTCGGCCATAGGGTCAATCATGTATGCAATGCTATGTACACGGCCTGATATTATCAATGCTTTGAGCATTGTCAGTAGATATCAGGCAAATCCAGGCAAAGAGCACTGGAAGGCAGTAAGGACATCCTTAAGTACTTGCGAAAGGCTAAGGATCTTTTTCTACTTTATGGAGGAGAGGACCTATAGCTTAGAGCTTACACAGATTCTAGTTTCCAGTCCGATCCAGATGACTGCAAATCCATGTAAGGGTTTATATTCATGTTGAATGGAGGGGCAGTCAGTTGGAGAAGCTCCAAGCAAGATACGACTATAGATTCGACGACGGAGGTAGAATATATTGCTGCTGTTGAAGCTGCTAAGGAAGTAGTCTAGATGAAGAAATTCATCTTGGAACTTGGTGTAGTTCCCGAGATATCAGCTCCCATCCCATTATTTTGTGATAATAATGGGGCCATCGCCCAGGCGAAGGAATTGAGATCTCACCAAAGGTCGAAGCATATTCTCAGGCGCTTCCACCTTATTCGGGAGATTGTTGATCGTGGAGATGTGGCGGTAGAGCGTGTATCGTCAGAAGACAACATAGCAGATCCACTGACTAAGCCTTTGACATAGACTGTATTTGAGCGCCATCGGGATAAGATGGGCCTAAAAGTTGTGGATAATTGACTGTAGTTCAAGTGAGAGATTGTTAGTGTTGGTGTGCTACATGCCAATTTTGGGTCGGGTAGACCCGATAGATGTACGATCTTGTTCATTATTAATAAAGTGGTATTTGAGCGTAAATATGTGATTGTATATTACTTTATGATGTTCCTAAGATATGTGGTTGTAAAGTCAACTCGAGATGGGATCTCGAACATGAGACTGACTTTACATGGACACATACCTTAAATTGTTCCTGGTTGGAGGGTAATCACTCGGGGACTTTGATTACCTATTAAACCAGTACACATGATGTGTGACTGACCAGTCTTATGGTCATTGGTGCGGGGCACCAACACATATGTGTAGGTGTACGTCCTGGGAGGAAGTGCACTGAACTGATCCGCTATTGGATCTTCAGATGGTTGATTATACCTAATGTCAACTGAAGATCCAACGGTCTCAGTAGCATCGTTGGTCCTTTGACCTGAGACATTGATCGGATCTTACACGAGGACTAGAATGGTTTAATTACTTGGCTAAGTGACTTTAACCATAAGTCATGAGTTGCCGAGTCATTAACCACTCCAGGATACGTGTGAAGATCATCAATGGTTAAGAGGAGATCGCTCACTGTCGGGTATATATCAGATAGTTAATGGGTCATGACATTGACGCTCCGTTAAATCCCTGGCCAGGGTCGTGTGAGTTCGTTTAGAATGGACGTCATACACTTTAAGGAGGTCATAGTCAAATGGCACGATCATGGGGTTTGACAGAAACCATACCCTAGATCATACCAGACTCATAGAAGGAGCGAGAGATTATATCGATGCGGTAACTATGGACTTACAGGTACCAGACAGGCTGGTTTAAACTCGGCGTCCTCTAGGATCACGCGGATTTGCTTGACCCAACGTGATCAAAGGTTCGGAATAAATGAAACTATTATTCGGCTCTAGTAGAAGCAAATAATAAGTTTAATTTACTTCTAATTGAGAATTAGAAGTTAATGGGCCTTAAACTAGAGTGACTATGGGCCTAGAGGATCACACATAATGGATTCTTGGGTGACGGATTATTATTGTACAATTGTATATATTAATTCCTTTGAATTCCTTTTAGAAGGGAATATAAAAAAGGGCTTAATATATATGTATAATAATGAAAGGTCATATATATAGTTTTGGTCCTTTGAAGCTCTTTTAGAAAAGGCCAAATTCTATATATATGAATGCTACGAGAATCACTTCTTCCTCTTGGCTAAGCAAGCACATAAGCAAGGGAAGGAGTGATTAACTCCTCCCCCCTCTCTCTCTTGCTCTCTCTCTCTCTCTAGAAGCTCTCTCTCTAGAAAGGGAAGCTAAGGAAAGATCGGGGCTGGGAGATACCATCGCTGCGAAGCTTCCGTGTGGATCTGCTCTAGAGGCCGTGCATATGTGCGGCTCAAGATCCTCGGTATTCTGCATCGGGCTTTGCGGATAGCGTCGTTCCGCGCAAGGTATAAATACGCAACCCGTAGTTAGGGGTTGGGGTGATTAAAACGTCGATCAGAGTATGGATCTGGGATTCCATGTAGTGGGGTTCGGGCATATGGAATTTTTGTTATCCGCTGCGTTGCCCGATGGTGCTGTGTAGAACCTTACAGAGGAGTCACGCTGAGGCGACTGCGTTGGCATCTCAGGAGTGCGCCACACAGCTGAGGGAGGTGGAGAGCCAGGTTGAGGCCTTGAGGAAGGCCTGGGAGGAGCAGCAGGTAGTCGCCGAGCGCGTCCGAGTTAAGTGGCAGGCAGCCGAGATGACAGTCGGAGCTAGCGCACAGCTCTTGTCTACCTTGGAGGCGAAGCTTGCGGCTGCGGACTCACACCTTGCGGCGCTGGAGGGGACCGAGTCTGACATTTGATTGTATTTCTCTCCTTTCTTGTTTCTGCTATCCGAGGTGTATGGATTTTGTCACCCCAAGGGCATATCTTGGGCTCCTTTCACAGAGTATTAATGACAAACTCTAGATCTTTTGTTTGCTGGGTTGTTCCCTTCCTTTCTCGATGGAATGGAGTGGTGTGCATCAACTGGCGACCACTTATCGTTAGTCGTGCTTGTTTGTTCTACATTACACCGACATGAGTGATAGGGGACAACAGAGACCGGGTTCAGGGAACCCGATGTTAGGAACTGGAGGCTGAGCACTGGGTAGTAGGGGAGAGGAAAGGCTATATGTGTGGGCCAATCCTCTTGGAGAATGAAAGCCTGCATACCAGGGAGCCAACGTAGGCCTATAAGAACGGGGCAGTTTACGTGGTTTAGGGTTGCAAAGGTGATTCCGGAGGGTGTATTGACCCCGAACCGGATGGTGGAGTATTGGCTAGCTTTATGTTATTAGCCGAAAAATGGAATTCGCATGTGTCTGGGAAACTGGGATTGAGCTGGCTGGGTGGCCTGGGAAGACGTGGCAACCAAGATCGGGACAAGGACTGGGAATTGAAACTGGGACTGTGACTGGAAATGGGGACTGGATCTGGAGCCAGCTGGGTGACCTGGAAAGGTGTGATAGCTGGGAGCTGGAGCTGGGCCAGATGGCTAGCCTGTAGAAGCGTTGTAGCCAAAACGGGAGCTGGAAGCTGAGCGGCTAATCTGCGAGGGCATTGTAGCCAAAATTGGGGCTGGAGATTGGGCGGCTGGCTTGTGAAGGAGTTGTAGCCGAAACTGGGATTGGGAGCTGGTGGCTGGAATTGGGCGACTGGCTTGTGAAGGCGTTGTAGCCAGAACTGGGACTGGAGACTGGGCGGCTGGCCTGTAAAGGCGTTGTAGCAGAAATTGGGACTAGAGATTGGGCGGCTGGCCTGTGAAGGCGTTGTAGCAGAAATTGGGACTGGAGACTGGGCGGCTGGCCTATGAAGGAGTTGTAGCCGAAACTGGGACTGGGGACTGGAACTGGAATTGGCACTCGGGATGACAGACCCACGAGGGTGTAGTGGCCACTGTTGTCGTGGAGTGACGTTAAGCTTGCCATCGGGGAGTATCATAGCCGACGGCTCTCATAAGTGAAGAGTAAAGAGGGTGATGCGGGATGGACAGCGGACTCGACTCTAAGTTGCTATGCGATCCTTGGACTCTAGACAAGCTCGCGATCGTCCCTAAGCGAGGGAAGCGTCAGACGTGCGCGGTTGAGAAACCGGCAGTGAGCTAGGGTTGTCGGCTCTCTCTCGTGTCTGGATCGGGTCACGAGATAGGTTTCGCTCTCTCGCTCGCAACGGTGAATAACAATATATGGTGAGCTAATTAACCTATCATGCTCTCTAGCAGCGGCATACAGAAAATATACGAGGAAAGCAAATGCCGAGTAAGGTAGCGAACATGATACCTCCACGCTCCAGGCGTGGGGAAGGCGATCCCGGCCAAGTACGGTAACTCCCGGTTAACAACAATTTCATAATAAGTACAGCAATGAATTATATTGCCCACTCCACGCAGGGAGGTATCGGGCTACAATGTGGGCCCGGGAGGACCGATCTTGGGTTGACGGGCAACACTTGATCCGCTCCGACGGTGGCGTCCGGAAGACGCTTGCTACGGGTGGTGGGGCCCACGGCTGCTCAATGGGAGCAAATGGGCCTGGAGTGGTACCGCTGTGACGGTGACTCCTGGGGGGATTCTCCCTGGGATGGCGGCACGCTGGTTCACCTTGTGGAAGGCGAGTCGGCTCCGATCTTCAAGTATTGAACTTGCTGCCCACGGACTGAAGCTTTTGTTTTATAGCACGCGACCTGGCGAGAACGGCTGCTGCGATCAATCCTGATGTCGGATCGACGCGAAATTGGTACCATTGGAAAGCTGATTCAAAATACTTTGACCAAGGACTATGGCATGATTTTGATGGCTCTGGATTTTTGGTGGTGGATTTTTGAACTGACGGACTGACAGACTCAAAAAACACAGGACATAAATGAATTTTCCTGAGAGTTGGCATTGACCGGAGAGAAAACGTCGGATTTGGGTGTTGGACTCTTCATGAAAGTTGGAGAGGGGAAAGTAAGGAAGACGCGGATATTTTTTGTGGATTTTATGGTGGAGATTGATAGGGGAAACATGTTTTAGAACAGGGATGGGTCGGATCTAGACAGCAGGGACAGAACTGGTTTTGGGATCTGGCAGTGATTTTAAGAAAATATAAACGAGATCTTAAAATCCCAGAAAAATTCGTGGAAGAAGTATTAGATGGACAAAACTCCCAATAAAATTGGCAGCTCACACAAACAGGGGGAAGGGGGTCCAAATAGGGAAGAAGAGAGCTGCTGTTACACAGGACAGAATACAGACAAATCTGGAGGGTTGGGAATCTTGAAATGGAAAAAATATAAAACGAAGGCTAGAAAATGGGAAAATTTTTGTGGGATGCGGGATGGACATCAGGAACTCACCCTCAAAATTTGAAATCCACCAGATCAAGGGGTTGAGAGCTAAAAATCCGGGAAGAGCATGATGTCCTGAGTTGGACAGAACTCCGGCGATGGCGGTGGCGGTGTGATGGCGGCACGAATGGAAGGCGGCGGCGGAGCTTCACACCAACAGAAGATAGATCACTTGGAACCTACCAAGTATAGCAGGGAATCCACCCTAGAAGACATCAATCCAGCTGCAAGAGGAGAGGGAAGAGAGAGGGGCGCCCTTGGCTTGGACAATTTCACTAATTTATTCTCATTTTTTCTCATAAAATGTAAATTGCAAGCTATTTATATGAAATGCAAAATGACCCTAACTAACCTCAGATCTAGGATTGGGGAGGGGTATTCATGGGACATCACATTTAATCCCATGTGGTCAAAAAAAACAAAATAAAAATATATGCTAGTGGAAGGGGGCGCCCCCTTGACCATGGGTTCCAATCTTGGACCTTTTGTCCACCTTGTCCCCCTCCCCTTGGTCCAAGTCTTCTAGAAGCTACCTAGGACCTTTGACCAGCCCTACATGTGACCTATTGGCTTAGGTGGACCAATGGGGAAGGAGATGGGAGCCCCTTGCTGGTCCTACTGGACTTTTACATAAAAACCCAAAGATCCTTCAGGAATGAGTGGCTCAGAATGATGTAGTGACATAGGTAAGATCCATCACTAGGAGGTGACTGGGTGCAAAAATTGCCACCAACCCAGCTGAGACGAAAACCCGAGAGGGCGCTTCAGGTAAAATCGGGTAACCCCTCGGTGTGAAAACCCGCAAAGGCGCACCATAAAAAACAAAAGGGGGCCAGCCCTAGCGAAAACCCGTAAGGGCGATAGGGCTGGTAAAAAGAAAAAAACTCTCTCCCCCTCTCTACTCTTCATTTACGAAAGCCGTCGGCTATGACACGCCCCGATGGCAAGCTTAACATCACTCCACGACAATGATGGCCACTACACCCCCGAGGGTCGGTCTTCCCCAGTGCTAGTTCCAGTCCCAATTTCGGCTACAACACCTTCACAGGCTAGCCGCCAGCTTCCAGTCCCAATTTTTGTTTTGGCTTAAGGATCTTTTACACAATGCCCTCACAGATTAGCCGCTCAGCTTCCAGCTCCCGTTTTGGCTCAGAAGGATATGCTCTGGATTTGTAGGGGAGGTAGGATGTAGTGGCGTAGAATGATGAATGTCTGGGAATGTGCTGGGACAAAAGTGTACTGGGATGGTGACTAGGAGCTTGATTGTCACAGGGGCTGGTTGACCTGTGGTGTTGAAGCAAGGGTCGAAGGTTGGCCGAGCTGAGTGGGGGTAGTGCAAGGCCAACTGGGAATTGTAGGGTTCCTGCTCTAGCAGCGTAAGTTGATTGAAGACTGGTTCTAGGTGAGGCTAACAGCTCACTGAGGAGTGGGTGCAAGGTCGTTCTGACTGGTGGGGAGAGGAAGAGTTTCTCATTATCGGCTCTAGCGCCCTTTCGGGTTTTCGCTAGAGCCGACCCCCTTTAGCTTTTTTCGACGTGCCCTAGCGGGTTTTCACGTCGAGGGGTTTCCCAATTTTGCCTGAGGTGCTCTCTCGAGTTTTCACCTCAGCCGGGTTGCTGGCCTTTTTGCCCCTAGTCGCCCCCTTGGGGTGAGGGTGACTAGGTCTACCGGGGTATCTCTATTTTTAACCCTATTTTTTTATTTATTTTTATTTATTTACCTGGGAACCCGTTGGTTGGATTGTTGTTGGGGCAGAGGTGTCAGTGCTCTTGTCGTGGCAAGGATGAAGGCGGGGAGTTAACCCCGAAAAGGTGACTGGCGGTGGTTCTGGGAGGGCATGGCTAACCCTGTTGCTTGGCTGGAGATTGGAAGGAATGACTGGTTAGAGTTTCCCTCCTCTCACAGGGAGGGGCCAATTTCACTGGTAGTAGTTGGGACGTGCGCCTTAATCTGGCTGACGCGTGAACTCGTGCTATAGTGCATAATATAGCTTCATATGTTTGCCGTTGAGAGGCAGGAATGGTCTATGACCTTTGTAATCGACAACTGTGTAAGGCCCACCCTCGTATACATTGTGGATAATGTATGGGCCTTGCCAATTCGGCTGTAATTTCCCACTGGAGTGTCCTGCCATGACTTCCTTTTCCTTGATCATGACGAGGTCGCCCTGCGTGAAAGCTCGCTGCTTGACGAGCTTATCATAGGCCCAGACCATGCGGGCCTGGTATACTTGCAGGTGTTTGTAGGCTTCAAGTCGCTTGCCTTCTAGATCGGTGGGCTCTTCTAGCCTTCTCTGGTACTCACTTTCGTCAGGGTCGGCAAGGCCGGTGTGGATCGCCACACGGTAAGAAGCTAACTGGACTTCGATGGGGATAACTACTTCCGTCCTGTAAGCAAGGGAGAACGGCGAGCACCCCATGGGGGTTTTGTAGACCGTCCGATAGGCCCATAATGCTTCGAAGACCTTCTCACCCCAATCGTATTTTCGGTGGCTAACCATCTTAGCCAGGAGCTTGTAGAGGGTCTTGTTGAAGGCTTCTGCCAAACCGTTAGCTTGGGGGTTGTAGACCGAAGAGGTTCTCCAGTCGATGTGGAATTTGGCAGCTAGCTGGTACATGACCTTATTCTTTAATGGTGTCCCGTTATCGGACACTATGCGACTAGGAGTACCGAATTGGTATATGATGTTGTGCCGGATGAATCTGGCAACGATTTCCCCGGTGACCTCTCGCATGGGTAGGGCCTCCGCCCATCGAGAGAAGTAATCGGTGGCGGCCAAAATGTATTTGTGGCCCTTAGAAGATGGCGGGAAAGGCCTCGCGATGTCCATGCCCCACTCGACAAATGGCCAGGTGGGGGCTGTAGGATGCAATGGATTAGGAGGTCTTCTAGGTACTGGACCAAAGGCTTGGCATTGATGGCACGTACGGGCGTACTGGACACAATCCGCGTACTTGGTTGGCCAATAGAAACCCTTGAGCTTGATATTGTGCTTCATTCGGTCTCCGTCTTGGTGCGCACCGCACAACTCGGAGTGGACCTCCTACATGACTGCTTGACCCTCCGCGAGAGAGACACATCTCAGAAGAATATACTTGTCCTTCCCATGGACGAGTCGGTACAAGGAGTCGCCGATCAGCTCATAAGAGGTTGCTCGGTGGAGTAGTTGGACCCTTTGTGCTCGGTCAGGGGGGAGCCACCCTTTCTTGAATTTGACGATGGGCGCGCGCCAATCCTCCTCTTCTGGAGGTGTGCTCTGGTCAAGGTCATGGACCTCGTAAATGGTGAGACCGGTGTTACCTTCGAGTGAGCTCGGCGTCAGCCTTCTATGTTTTATGACGATGTCGACCTCGCCCTCGGGCGGAAGCTTGATGGCCGCTGCCAATTTTGCTAGGGCATCCGCCTGAGCATTGCTGCTCCTGGGAATATGATATTGATAGGAATCGACGCCGAGCATGTACATTTTATTTTGTATTTATGTCCTTTAGTTTATTTTTATATCCATGGGAAAGTATATGCGCAATTGTAAGGCTTTGTAAGCCAATGCGTCATTCCCTTGGATTGTGTGGGTTTTTGTGCAATTGTATAGTAGGTCCAGCTAGGGGGCCCACAGCCCTTTCCCATTGGTCCACCTAGGCCATGTGGGGCTGGTCAAACCATCCTAGGTGGCCATCTAGAAGGTTTGAATGTCAATTGACCACATGGGAGACAAGTGGATTAAAAATTCAAAGGTAGGCTACCTACCTCACCTACCTTGTCCCCCCATTAGAATTAATTAGAAATTTCATTTTTTTTATTTTATTTGGATCAAATATGAAGTCCCTTAAATGCCCCTCCAGATCCTAGATCTAAGGGTATTCATGGTCTTTTTTTATTTATTATATAAGTCATGTATTTCTATTATTCTAGAATTAATGAAAGTGAAAAAAGCATTGTGCAAGAGCCCCCCTTGTGAGAATTTCGACCTCCCCTCTCTCTCCCCCTAGTTTTCTTCATCCCCAACCCCCATTTCTAGAGTGGATCACCTCTATCTCCTCCCCCTCAATCTCTGAGTTCACCGATGCCGCCGCTGCCGCCGTTCGTGCCGCCATCAAGCCGCCGCGAAGTCATCTTCGGTATTCTGTCCATCCAGGACAGAAGCATCTTCCCCGAATTCCTGCTCCCACCTCCCACTGAAATTTTCAGGAGTGGTTCCCCTCTCGAACCCCTATCTTCACAAAAACAGTCAAGCCAAAATTCCTCCTTTTGCTATTTTTCCATTTTCGGTCTTCAGGTCATCCCAGATCTGCCATGATTCTGTCTATAGTGAAAGCAACCCTGAGTTTCCCATATCCGGACCTTGTTTTGATTTTTCTTGGAGCCCCCAATTTTACTGGGAGTTCTGTCCACCTTCCTCTCTACCACCAATTGTTTGTTGAATTTTGAAAGCTCATTTAATATTTTTAGAAATTCCCTTTTCGAACCATCCACAGTTCTGTCAGCCTGTTGCAAGATCCGACCACCAGTCAGTCCAAAATCCATAACAAATCGTATGCTCCACCAATCCTTCCACAAAAATTATTGCCATTTTCTTTGTTCAAATCTCTAAAACTTTGGTGAAGAGCTCAGGAGCTGAATCGGAGGTCTACCTATCAGTCAACGCCAACTCTCAGGAAAGTTCCTTGCTGATCTGAGATTTCAGCTAATGTACAACAGGAACTTCAAAATTCAACAAAGCCCAGATCCGCGCAGATTCAAGTCCTCTCTATGGGCCTATATTGAGGATTTCAAGAGAGCTTTCCAACGATAGCTCCTGTGCCCCTATCCGACATCGGGATTGATCGCAGCGTCCGTTCTCGCCGGAGCGCGTGCCTGAAAATAGAAGTTGCAGATCCGTGGGAAGTTTTTCCGACGGGTGACGAACGGAGCCGCCTGGCCTCCGGTCGACGTTCCAGTGTGCCGCCATCCCAGGGAGCGCTTCCCCAAGCGTCCCCACTACAGCGGTGCCACTGGGCCCCACACGGCCCCTCCGGACAGCACGTGGGCCCCACGGTCGCGAGTACGTGTGCTACCGAAGTGACGCGAGAAGCCACCCATCAACCCGAAATCGGTCCTCCCGGACCCACTTGTGTAGCCCTTTACCTCCTTGTGTGGAGTGGGCAGTGATTCATTGCTGTCATTATTGTGTAATATTTGTTCCAGGAGTACGAGTTCGGCCGGGTCTGTCTTCCCCACGTCGAGAGCGTGGAGGTATCGTATTTGCTCCCTTACTCGGCATTTGCTCTATTCATATATATCTCTTATGCTGCTGCTAGAGAGCATGTTTTAGGATCTAGCTCGCTATATATTGTTGTATCACCGCTACTGCGAGAGAGAGAGTGACCGTCCCATGACCCGATCCGGGCACGAGAGAGAGCCGACCACCCTAGCTCACTGCCGGTTTCTCAACCGCGCACGTCCGACGCTTCCCTCGCTAAGGGATAATTGCGAGCTCATCTAGAGTCCAAGGATCGCATTCATAATTCGAGTCGAGTCCGTGGTCCGTCCCGCATCAATTTGGTATCAGAGCATGGTTGAGTCTAGGGTGTAAAAGAAAACGAGTGTCATTTACGTCTAGGCATTAGTCATTGTCTAAGTCGTGTTTAGGGTCATCATTATTTTAAAATAAAAAAAAGTGTCTTTTGGGTCGCATTTACATCCCTTTACTCGGTATATCAAAAGGTGTTGTCTGAACGTTAGGCTACGCCTATCGGGAAGGCCGCACACTTGCGCGAGTGATCTTCGGATCGGTTAGCTCCGCCACGTACCGAGTCTTGGTCGTCTGTGGACGCGGGATTTTTTTCTCTCTTTTGTCTTATTTAATTTTATTTGTTTTATTTATTAATTTATTGGCGTGCCAGTCACCATGGTGACAATTTTTATTATGCGCTCGATCTGACTTGGTCAGTCGATTGTGAAGTCCGAGTCGGGACCAAAAGTCCGTCATACCATAAAGGCTATGACGTTAATTACGCCCTTCCTAAGAAGGACAACCCTTGATTAAACGCCAAGATAGGAGGCCGCTCGGGGCGGTAATAAAAGAAAAATAACAGTGCGTGATATTGAAGATATTGTTATTCTGGGCAGACAATTTAGTGCACAGTAGATTACTACACCGACATGACCATCTCTTATGTGGGTCGTGCCGGGTAGGAATAGGACACCGTTCGCGCAATGGCGGGACGGAATCCGGACCATCATCGGGGAGATGTCCCCTTTCATATTTCTCATCCAGCCAAGGGCCTCGCAGCATACATATTCCCCGGAAGATTGAGCCGGACGAGGGGCGTGTGACGTGCACCTCCCGGGACTTATCGGGGTTAAAATATCTATCAACATTTCGACAGCATCTCCCCATAATCTGGATTATGCCCAGGGGAGAATAGGCTATCACCCACGGAATGCCGGGATGAAAGCCGCGAAAAAGGAGGGAGTGAACCTCCCACATTGTACATGTATGCCCTGGGGCAATGTTCGATTCTTCCCTTATAGAAGCCGGTGACACTCGTGCAGTGGCAGAGCTCACCTTAGCTAAAGGGGTTGCTCATAAACCCGATACGGATCAGTGGAAAGTAAGGGAGTCTGACTCCCTTTGATTTTATCCTCGGGATAATTCTGGTGACTCATGGACATCCCTAGGTGAGTTTGATAGAAGTGTTGGAGGCTCATTGGGTGGCAGGACAGCCTCTCGGCACAGATTTGACTAGATATATGGGTTCTCGGCATGAAGACCACTGCACCGAGAAGGGTTCTTTGCAAGGCACCATTTGGGGCGCCGGGAAGCTGGCGTTAGTGGAGTTCTCGGCGCAGGCAAGCAGGGAAGCCAAGGGGTCTCACGGCGCCAAGGCAGAAGGGTGAAGGTGTTAGGCCCCCGGCGCCAGCAAGGAGGCCAAGTAATTAGGGCTCTCGGCGTCAGAAGGATGCCAGAGGTGAGTGCTCTCGGCGGGTTCAACATGGAGAGCTCCCTGCGCGATGGGGAAGAGGCCAGGATGTAAGCTCTCGGCGCAAGGGCCAAATGGCCAGAGGAGGTTGTCGGCGCAAAGGGCAAATGTTAAAAGGGGGGGGGGGTTCCCGGCGCGCATGGGAGAAAGCCATTGGATGGCTTCCCGGCGCAATGCAAAACCGCCAAGGGAGCTTCCCGGCGCGGCCAAGCTTCCCGGCGCGATGCAAAACCGCCAAGGGAGCTTCCCGGCGCGGTCAAGGTGCAAGGCTCCCGGCGCGAAGGGCAATTGTTAGAAAGGGGGGGGTCTCCCGGCGCGGAGGCCAGAAGGCCAAGATGGTTCTCGGCTCCTGAAGGATAGCGCCGAGAGCTGTTCATCCAGTTTACTGTATGCGGGGCCGAGAGGTGTGAGGGCGTCGGGTAAGAACAGAGGTTTACAGTACTCTGTTCTTGAATCTGTTGAGGATCCAGGGTTTTCCTGGTGATTCAGGCCAAGATAGACGGGCCTTAGGAAATCAAAGGGCTCAATTCATCATACTACAATTGGCTTTGGCTTGGATTTCAAAGGGAAGGCCGGAGGCGGAGAGCTATTTGGGGGAACGCAGTTTAGGGTATCTCTGTCACCAGCGTTCCTCATGATCCGTGAGGATGATTTCAGTATACTCACCATCATCCGGGGGCCAAGAGATGACTGTCTCTGGCCCCGTGGATGACTTCGGCAAAGCCGATGAGCATGAATGCAACACCTAAGACCGAGAGGTGATTGCTATGTATCCATGCTTTGCTTCAGAGGCCAAGGGATAGTCTGTCCCTGGCTCGGAAGCAAGCATGAGGAGCACTCAGGAAACGGGCGAATAAACAGGCGATCGATCGACCTGGGGAGGGGGATAGCATGCTATTGAATCTTAAGAAGAGACAGACAACACGGGGGATGAGCATAGAACTTCAGAGAAACGAAAGCAGGGATGGACTGCAGCCCACCATATTTATCCATTCGATAACATTCATTGGGTAAGATACATAATGAGGAAGCAGGGGGAATACATCACTGCATCGGTGTTAAACCGGCTACGGCATTGCAGGCTACATCAGAAGGGGAAAGAAGAGAGACCATCGAAATAAAAAAGAGACGAACTATAGAAATGGGGGGGGAGGGCGGAGCATTGACTCCTGTCACGCCCCGAGCGCGGAAGGTACCCGGAGATGCGCGACGAGTTTATATCAATCATGTCAATCAGAGTGTTAGTGTATTCGACACCAAAAATCAGAGATGCGCAAAAGTAAAGATAACCCAATCCATTAATTCCTTTAATAAGAATATGTCTATTACAAACCCTTGCAAATACTAGACTCAATAAAAGAAAAGTACAACGCTTGACTCAAGGAAAATAGAGAAAAGACAAGACTAATTGATGCTTGAGTAGCTCTAACTCTTTCACTCTTGGCTTTCCCTATCAGATTGAATTCCCTCATCGTCGGACTTACCTGAAAAGTAAGGAAACACTAAGTGAGTGAACGCTCAGTAGGAAATTATATCTCAAGAACTAGCAAGGGATTTAAGTGATTACATCTTTCATGAATGCACTATAGCTATGCATGCTCGCAAAACAACAAGATAGCAAGAGAATATAACAATAAGATGGCAAGAAGAACTAGTCATGGACTTTCAAGAACTTATACCAAAAAGATATCAAGATATTCAAGCAAGTAAACTCATTATGTCATGTTGGAATTTGGCTATTTTGTTTCAAGTCAAGCAAGTATATAATTACCCTTTCTCGGGCCACGCAAGTCATGTAATATCAAGTCAAGTACAAGTACAAGATTTGTGGAATGTTCAATCAAGCTAGTCATGCACTTCGGTATAATGCCAATACCATGATCAATCAACTCCCATGGACACAAGTACTTTCGGGTGCTCCTCTCAGGATCAGATCGGGCCCTATATGCGCAGGCATTAATCATGTATTTTAACATCCACTTTTGTGTATAGCCAATATGAATTTCAAGAATAAAGCTTGTAGATACGTAGGATAACTTGGATAGAATAGAGTCCAAAAATATGACACTTGACATAGAATGATGATAATAATGGTACAATCACGATTATCGATAAAACTAGGTGGAATTGGTTCCCTAACTTGGGTACCATGACGAACAAGTATGGACATTCTTTATATAGAATTGAGGTCCACAAGAACATCAAGTTTAATATAGAATTGGGGTTTACAAGAACATCATAACAATGTTGATATAGAGTTGGGGTTTACAAGAACATCATGACAATGTTGATATAGAATTGGGGTTTATAAGAACAGCATCAAATGACATGATAACCTCATCCCATTAAGAGAATTCTCATGATACACACTTTGCATAACATGAGGGCCGGTATACCATGTTTCTTTAGAGTGACATGGTAAAATAGTGTAATGGGTTTTTATGGTACAACCAGCTCAGTCGGCCTTGAGGGAATCCAAGGCTGCGAGGAGACTTACGGAGGTCTCTATGACTAACTCGCTAGTCCAAAGGAACGGAATGTCCAATGGAGAAATTGTATGTCAATGAGAATTAGTGGGTAAACGATAAATCATCATGAAACGTGGGACTTTATTCACGGAACGGAATATAGTGCCGATTATATATATATATATATATATATATATATATATATATATATATATATAACCCTTCGGTTGACAGTAATCAGTGTAAAACAGAAATACAGAAAATAGCGACTTAAGCTAAGTCATTAATTATCCAATTAACGCCTTATTCAGGGGCGTTCATTCACAATTTGACGACATATAAGATAGTCGTCCCTTCAATATTTCTATTCTGCAGAAACAATATTCTGGAATTTTTAACAAAAATGCGCCCTGGACAGGGGCGTTACTTGTCAATAAGCACCCTGGTATGGGGCGTCAGTTCAATAAGAGACGACCTTGTGCAGGTCGTTAATTCAACAATTTATCAATTTTCAGATAATAAAATTTCAGGAAAACAATTTCATGGTCAGGACAAGAAAAATAACAGGATTCGATAGGTATGATCATGCATTAATTTAGATTCATGGTTTCATAGTTATAGAATTTTAAACATGGATAATTATCAATTATATGAAATTGACGACTCCTGGGTAGGGCGTCAAAACAAGAATTAGCGCCCTTGTCTGGGTCGCTTCTTTAAAATCACTCAGAAAACATTTAGAAACGCAGTAAAACTATATGCATGAGATCATGGATGAGTTTATTTCATAATTTATACTAGTTTGGGCTACGTTCTTGAGAAAACCTACCTGATGACTATCTGGGTGAAGATATGTGAAGAGAAACGATACTCTGTTTTGCAACAGAGTCTTCTGATCACTAGCAGAAGAAGAAGAAGATGATGCTTGATGAAGAACCTTCGTTCTTCAGGAAGACAGGAACTCCTTAACCTGTAAGAAGAAGACGAAGAAGCATTAGAATCCTCATGCTTCTGCGGTTTGGAAGAAACAATAAGAAGAACAAAACCTCTCCTTTCAGCAGAACGATAGCTCAAATCGCCAAATAGCGATCTGGGTCGATTAGGAGGGTATTTATAGGATTTTGGGGATCCTAATGGGGTTAGAGTTCTATTGGAAGTAATACTTTCATGATAGAGTCCTTACCTTATTCCACCTTCGACGTAGTTATCCAGAACTTACCCTGGATAGACTCCTGGGTCGAACGAAACTCGATCTGAATTAACGTCTTAAGCGACGGCGTTAATTTAAATTGACGCCTTGTCAAGCGTCATTTCTTATGTAAAACGCGCCCATGTAGAGGGCGTCACTTATACTTGCCCTTTATTTATTTTCGGCCGTTTGGGAATTGACGCCCTTTGGTGTTGGCGTCCTTTTTATAATTAACGCCTTATGTAAGGGCGTTTATTTTCGAAGTCGCGCCTTGACCAAAGGCGTTATTTCTTCTTGATTAATGATTTACCCATTTAGGCTCTTTGTCATCTATTTACTTATCTTTTATTTTAATTTGATTTATTAAAAATTCTTATTTTTATCAGGGTTGCTACACCCTCCCCCACTTAAAAGAATTTGGTCCCCAAATTCAATAGTATATATAAGTGGAGAGTGTAGAATATATACCTTAAAATAATTCTGGAAATCGCTTCGTCATGGATTCCTCGGTCTCCCATGTAGCTTCATGTTCGGAGTTCTTATTCCATTGTACCTTAAGCATGGGAATAACCTTATTCCTTAGGGTACGTAATTCACGATCTAGTATCTTTATGGGCTTCTGCTTATATGTGAGATCCTTCTAGATAACTAAGTCTCCATGTTCAATAATATGTGATGGATCGTGTACATATTTCTTCAACATAGATATGTGGAACACATTATGAACATCAGACAATTGAGGAGGCAATGCGATGCGATAAGCAACCTCGCCAACTCTTTCCAATATCTCAAAAGGTCTGATGAATCTTGGTGTAAGCTTGCCTTTAACACCAAATCTCCGTATGCCACGTCCAGGCGATATATTGAGAAATACATGATCTCCAACTTAGAATTCAAGATCTCTCCTTCTTGTATCGGCATAAGCCTTTTGCCTAGACTGAGCAACTTGCAGTCTTTCTCTAATCATTTGTATTCTTTCAGTGGTAACCCTTACCATGTCTGGACCTAGCAGTTGTTTCTCTCCAACTTCGTCCCAGCATAAGGGTGATCGACAACTCCTTCCGTATAAAGCTTCGAAAGGTGCCATTTGTATACTTGCCTGGTAGCTATTATTATATGCAAATTCCACCAACGGCAAGTGATCATGCCAGCTTCCATCGAAATCAATGATGCAAGCTCTGAGCATATCTTCAACCACCTGATTAGTTCTCTCGGTCTGACCATCCGTTTGAGGATGAAAAGCTGTACTAAAGTTAAGCCTTGTTCCCAACGAATGTTGTAGTCCCTTCCAAAAATGAGAAGTAAAACGGGGATCTCTGTCAGACACGATTGAAACAGGAATGCCATGTAATCTGACTATTTCCATGATGTATAATGCGGCCAAAACATCAACTGACCATCGGCTCTTTATTGGCAAGAAATGCGCCGATTTAGTCAATCGGTCAATAATAACCCATATTCCATCATGTCCTCCTTTTGATTTAGATAAACCCATAATGAAATCCATACTAATATTCTCCCACTTCCATTTGGGAATATCTGGAGGATGTAATTTTCAGCAGGCTTTTGGTGTTCCGCCTTGACCTGTTGGCAAGTGAGACAACGTGATACATAGTCTGCTATTTCCCTTTTCATGTTGGGTCACCAAAAATTCCTCTTCACATCTTGGTACATTTTGGTTGATCCTGGATGAATCGTGTACCTTGATCTATGAGCTTCATCTAAGATCTTCTTCTTTAACTCGGGACAATCCGGTATGCAAGTTCTATTCCTGAACATTAATCTTCCTTCACAAGTTATTTAGAAATCAGATTATCCTTCCAATCTACCCTTGATTTCCACTAATATTGGGTCATCATCCTGAAGTGCTTGTGTTTTAGTTAATAGGTCTGGACGAATGCTTATGTGAGACAATGTGACACTTTTGAAGTCCGTGTCCATGCTTATATTGAGCTTAGAGAATTGCTCCAGCAACTTCCATTCTTGAATCATACAATTGGCTAACAGTGCTCTCGGCTTTCGACTAAGGGCATCTGCTACATGATTACCCTTTTCGGGATGATATTGTATATTGAAGTCGAAGTCCTTGAGATATTCTAGCCAACGTCTTTGCCTCATATTTAGTTCCTTTTGAGAGAAAATATACTTGAGACTCTTGTGATCGGAGTATACAGTAAACTGCACTCCATATAGATAATGTCTCCAGATCTTTAGTGTAAATACTACCGCGGCTAATTCTAAGTCATGGACGGGGTAGTTCTCTTCATGCTTCTTTAATTGATGAGAAGAGTAAGCTATAACCTTTCCTTGTTGCATTAGAACACATCCGAGGCCAATGCCAGAAGCATCAGTGTATACCTCGAATTTCTCTCCTTCCATTGGTAAAGCTAAGACAGGAGCTGTAATAAGATGATCCTTGAGAGTTTGGAAGCTTCTTTCACATTCCTCACTCCATTCATAACGGATCTCTTTGCGAGTTAACCTCGTAAGTGGTACGGCGATCTTAGAGAAATCTTTGATGAATCGCCTGTAATAGCCCGCAAGACCTAAGAAACTTCGGATCTCGCCAGCATTGGTCGGTCTTTCCCAATTTCTTACAGCTTCAACTTTTGATGGATCTACTGATAAGCCATCTTTTGATATAACATGTCCGAGAAAAGTCACTTCCTCAAGCCAGAATTCACACTTGCTGAGTTTTGCATATAATTGGTTTGTCATCAATATTTGTAATGCAATCCTCAAATGCTCCTCATGCTCTTACTTATAGTCTTGGAATAAATTAATATATCATCAATAAAGACCACCACGAATTGATCCAAATAAGGCCTGAATATACTATTCATTAACTGCATAAAGGCAGCAGGGGCATTCGTTAGTCCAAAAGGCATAACAACAAATTCATAATGGCCGTACCTGCTCCTGAATGCAGTCTTATGAATGTCCTCATCCTTGATCCTTAGTTGGTGATATCCTGACCTGAGATCAATCTTTGAAAAATACTTGGATCTAGATATTTGATCAAATAACTCATCGATTCTCGGCAGTGGATACTTATTCTTGATAGTGAGATGATTCAACTGTCGATAGTCGATGCATAACCTCATGGATCCATCCTTCTTCTTTACAAATAGCACAGGCGCTCCCCACGGGGAAGTACTCGGTCTAATGAATCCTTTCTTAAGAAGTTCCATTAATTGCTCCTTTAACTCCTTGAGTTCAGCAGGGGACATTCTATAAGATGTCTTAGAAACAGGTCCAACACCAGGGACTAAGTCGATGGTGAAGGCCACTTCTCTTTGTGGGGGTAATCCAGGCAAATCTTCCGGAAACACATCCGGAAATTCTTGCACAACTGGGATATCTTCTATCTTAGTTTCCTGAGCCTCCTTAATCGTGACAAATGCAAGGAAAGATACACATCCTTTCCTTATTAGCTTGCTAGCTCGGAGAGCCGAAATAAGAGGTGACTCGCTCCGACTCTTAGGGCTAGAATAGACTAGTTCTGGAAAGTCCTTGAAAGTAACCTTGCTATTGCGGCAATCGACTGTTGCCTGGTATTTGGATAACCAATCCGCTCCCAGTATGACATCATACTCCTTTAGATCTAAACATATGAGATCGATAGGAAGATTTCTTCCTTTTACCAAGACTTCACAGTTTTGATAATGGTGAGTAATATGGGTTTCGTTTCCGAGAGGAGTAGATAAAATTATTTTCATCCATTCTGGTTCCATAGGTAGTGGGTTAGCAAACTTCTTAGAAATAAAAGAATGTGATGCACCCGTATCAAATAAGACATGTGCATACTTGGAACAAACTTTCAGTGTACCTTCTACTAGTCCGCCTTCTTCTTCTTCGGTCTCCTTAATTGCGTGAAGACGAGCGTTCTTGGTTAGCGAGCGCTTTCCGTCACCGGTTTGATCATTTAGTAATGGGCAATCGGGAATCCGATGCTCACGGCTCCCGCAACGGAGACATGCTCCAAGTTTCCTCTAGCATTCTTCTGCTCTATGGCCCGCCTTGTCACAATGCTTGCACACTATATTTGATGGGGTAGTGGTGATGGAGAAGAGCTTGGTCTTCTTAAACTTCTGATCTTGTGAGGAAGTACCTCCATTGCTAGGCCTCTTCTTGAAGTTGGGTTTAAAGGAACCCGAACTTGTAACTTGTTCTTTCTTGTCCTTCCCACGGATTCCCACGGATTCTATCAGATAGTTCCGTGGCATCTTCTAACAATTGAGCTCGGCGTACTATCTCTGAGTAGACCTGAATATCCATTGGCACCAGCTGGGTAATATATTGGGGCCTGAGCCCATTAAGGAACCTCCTAGCTTTCATCTTCTCGGTGCTAACTAAGTGCTTAGCATACCGAGATAATCTAGAGAATTGTGCTTCATACTCCGCCACCGATAATGACCGTTGCTTGAGTGCGGCAAATTCGGTAGCTTTCTTTTCTTGGACTCGGTCCGAAAAATATTTAGCGTTGAAATGTTCAACGAATTCTTCCCAAGTAACTTGGTCTTGATTTAAAGTAGCTTCTATCGATTCCCACCAGCATCGGGCATCCCTTTCCAACTAAAAGGTAGCTAATAAGACTTTATCTTGATCCGTGCACTGCATAACACGGAATATACGTTTCGTCTCCCTGACCCAGTGCTCTGCGTCGTCCGGATCAGTAGAACCCGTGAATTTAGGCGGGTTCATGCTTTTAAAGACTTGGTGGAGACTTCCGGCTTGTTGTGCACCTCCCTGTGCTACTTGTTGCAGCACCTGAGTCATGCCTTGAAGTGTACGCTGCATGTTGCGTCACTGAGCACGTTCGGCAGCCATCGTCCTACAATTACAATAACTAGATCAATACGTGATCTCAGTTAGAAGCTAGCATTTCTATGTTAACTTTAACCCTTGGTTCTACCCAATCTCACCGGTTAAAGGTTAAACCTATCCTTGGACTTGGGTTTTCCTAGGAATTGAATACCCTAGGCTCTGATACCACAAAAACTGTCACGCCCCGACCGCGGAAGGTACCCGGAGATGCGCGATGAGTTTATATCAATCATGTCAATCAGAGTATTAGTGTATTCGACACCAAAAATCAGAGATGCGCAAAAGTAAAGATAACCCAATCCATTAATTTCTTTAATAAGAATATGTCTATTACAAACCCTTTAAAATACTAGACTCAATAAAAGAAAAGTACAACGCTTGACTCAAGGAAAATAGAGAAAAGACAAGACTAATTGATGCTTGAGTAGCTCTAACTCTTTCACTCTTGGCTTTCCCTATCAGATTGAATTCCCTCATCGTCGGACTTACCTGAAAAGTAAGGAAACACTAAGTGAGCGAACGCTCAGTAGGAAATTATATCTCAAGAACTAGCAAGGGGTTTAAGTGATTACATCTTTCATGAATGCACTATAGCTATGCATGCTCGCAAAACGACAAGATAGCAAGAGAATATAACAATAAGATGGCAAGAAGAACTAGTCATGGACTTTCAAGAACTTATACCAAAAAGATATCAAGATATTCAAAAAAGTAAACTCATCATGTCATGTTGGAATTTGGCTATTTTGTTTCAAGTCAAGCAAGTATACAATTACCCTCTCTCAGGCCACGCAAGTCATGTAATATCAAATCAAGTACAAGTATAAGATTTGTGGAATGTTCAATCAAGATAGTCATGCACTTAGGTATAATGCCAATACCGTGATCAATCAACTCCCATGGGCACAAGTACTTTCGGGTGCTCCTCCCAGGACCAGATCGGGCCCTATATGTGCAGGCATTAATCATGTATTTTAACATCCACTTTTGTGTATAGCCAATATGGAATTTCAAGAATAAAGTTTGTAGATACGTATGATAACTTGGATAGAATAGAGTCCAAAAATATGACACTTGACATAGAATGACGATAATAACGGTACAATCACGATTATCGATAAAACTAGGTGGAATTGGTTCCCTAACTTGGGTACCATGACGAACAAGTATGGACATTCTTTATATAGAATTGAGGTCCACAAGAACATCAAGTTTAATATAGAATTGGAGTTTACAAGAACATCATAACAATGTTGATATAGAGTTGGGGTTTATAAGAACATCATGACAATGTTGATATAGAATTGGGGTTTACAAGAACAGCATCAAATGGCATGATAACCTCATACCATTAAGAGAATTCTCATGATACACACTTTGCATAACATGAGGGCCGGTATACCATGTTTCTTTAGAGTGACATGGCAAAATAGTGTAATGGGTTTTTATGGTACAACCAGCTCAGTCGGTCTTGAGGGAATCCAAGGCTGCGAGGAGACTTACGGAGGTCTCTATGACTAACTCGCTAGTCCAAAGGAACGGAATGTCCAATGGAGAGCTTGTATGTCAATGAGAATTAGTGGGAAAATGATAAATCATCATGAAACGTGGGACTATATTCACGGAATGGAATATAGTGCTGATTACATATATATATATAAAACCATTCGGTTGACAATAATCAGTGTAAAACAGAAATACAGAAAATAGCGACTTAAGGTAAGTCATTAATTATCCAATTAACGCCTTATTCAGGGGCGTTCATTCACAATTTGACGACGTATAAGATAGTCGTCCCTTCAATATTTCTATTCTGCAGAAAATCAATATTCTGGAATTTTTAACAAAAACGCGCCTTGGACAGGGGCGTTACTTGTCAATAAGCGCCCTGGTATGGGGCGTCAGTTCAATAAGAGACGACCTTGTGTAGGTCGTTAATTCAACAATTTATCAATTTTCAGATAATAAAATTTCAGGAAAACAATTTCATGGTCAGGACAAGAAAAATAGCAGGATTCGATAGGTATGATCATGCATTAATTTAGATTCATGGTTTTATAGTTATAGAATTTTAAACATGGATAATTATCAATTATATGAAATTGACGACTCCTGGGTAGGGCGTCAAAACAAGAATTAGCGCCCTTGTCTGGGTCGCTTCTTTAAAATCACTCAGAAAACATTTGGAAACGTAATAAAACTATATGCATGAGATCATGGATGAGTTTATTTCATAATTTATACTAGTTTGGGCTACGTTCTTGAGAAAACCTACCTGATGACTATCTGGGTGAAGATATGTGAAGAGAAACGATACTCTGTTTTGCAACAGAGTCTTCTGATCACTAGCAGAAGAAGAAGATGATGATGCTTGATGAAGAACCTTCGTTCTTCAGGAAGACAGGAACTCCTTAACCTGTAAGAAGAAGACGAAGAAGCATTAGAATCCTCATGCTTCTGCGGTTTGGAAGAAATAATAAGAAGAACAAAACCTCTCCTTTCAGCAGAACGATAGCTCAAATTGCCAAATAGCGATCTGGGTCGATTAGGAGGGTATTTATAGGATTTTGGGGATCCTAATGGGGTTAGAGTTCTTTTGGAAGTAATACTTCCATGATAGAGTCCTTACCTTATTCCACCTTCGACGTAGTTATCCAGAACTTGCCCTGGATAGATTCCTGGGTCGAACGAAACTCAATCTGAATTAACGTCTTAAGCGAGGGCGTTAATTTAAATTGACGCCTTGTCAAGCGTCATTTCTTATGTAAAACGCGCATGTAGAGGGCGTCACTTATACTTGCCCTTTATTTATTTTCAGCCGTTTGGGAATTGACGCCCTTTGGTGTTGGCGTCCTTTTTATAATTAACGCCTTATGTAAGGGCGTTTATTTTCGAAGTCGCGCCTTGACCAAAGGCGTTATTTCTTCTTGATTAATGATTTACCCATTTAGGCTCTTTGTCATCTATTTACTTATCTTTTATTTTAATTTGATTTATTAAAAATTCTTATTTTTATCAGGGTTGCTACAACTCCTCTCCCTCCCCGTTGCCCACCTTCGCTCAGCTTTGGGAGATCTCTCTCTCTCTTCCCTCTTTTCTTCTTCAGCTCTCTTTCTCTTCTTGTGGACGAGGTTGCAGGTTTCTTCTGTGTGTCTCCCCCGATCACCTTGTGTGTTGTCTGCTCTCTGCTGTTGTCTGTTTTTCTCTTCGAATGAGGGGGTTTTATATCCTTCGTTGGTGTCCTCTCGGCAGGCTCGTCCCGGCGCGCCTCAACTGTAGGCGGAGCTCCCGGCGCGCGGGGCTCAAGCTTCTCGGCGCGGCCTGTTGGCCTCGACAAGGGGCTCCCGATGCCACTTTTATAGGCCCACTTAGGTCTTTTATACTAGGCCTCTTATTGGTCCTTCAAGTACATTAGCACCCAAAAGGGCCCTCTATTGGTGACATAGTTTTTATTTGGATCATTCATAGGTTTTTCATCAGTCGGTAGACCGGGGTTTCATCGGCATTGCCATCTGAATGACGACAAAGTCGGACATCATCTTATCGGTATCGTCACTTGAACGGTGACAAGACCGGACATCAGCTTTAGCCTGAAAAGACTTCAGCCAGGTGACTGCTATTTCATCAGTGCCGTCGTCTGACTGGCAATGGCATCGGACATCAACTTGGCCGGGAAAAGGCTTTAGCCGGGCAGATGGTTGATGAACTTCGTCATTGATCTTTCACTATTGGTCTGATCTTCCTTTCAGTTCTGTCTCTGCCCTTGCTCATTTTTAAGGTGTCAACAAATGCCCCCCACCTGCGGGCGGCGTAAGCGCAGAATAAGCGGCACGGGGTCTGCAGGTGCCTTTTATCATTCGAGGGTATCTTCCTCCATTTCTCTTTGACATTGTTCTTCGGCTTAATCATTTTGCTGCAGTAATATTATGCACATGTATCTTTCATTTTCATGTTTTTCATTTCCATATCTTCTGATTTTATTGTCAGCACTTTGGAGCCTTCTTGGCCTTGCCTTGGGCGTCTCGGCGCGAGGTAGGACCCTTCTCGGCGCGGGTGCTTCTCGGCGCGGCTTGTTGTCGGTGCGGGCTTCTCGGCGTGGCCTTCTCGACACGGGCCGTCTTGGCGGGGTTCTCGGCGCGGAGGTCTTCGGCAGACTTCTCGGCGCGGGTGTCTCGGCGCGCCCCTATCTTCCGGCCGACATGGGGGGTTCTCGGCGCGCTTTTCTTCGCGCCGAGAAGCCTCTCCTTCTTCTTCTTTTTAACCCCCCCGAGAGGGTTTTTACCTCATTTCTTACCCATCTCTTCTCTCTCTTCATCTCGGCGGCGGTGGTGAGCTCCCCCGAGAGCCTTACTTCATTCTTCCCCCCTTTTTGACCCGCTCATTTCTCGGGTAAGTTCATTATGTGGGATTGAGTCCCATTTTATGCTCGGGATCACTCCCTCTTGGTGGGTGACTCCCTATTTTTCTTGGGCAGACCCCGGACAAGAGGAGATGCTGCCGAAATTTAATTGGAACTATTTATTTAATCATCACATGCTCCTTCATCTTTCTGATGCTTATTTTCATCTTTTCTTGATTGCAGTCACTGACATGGCTTCCGACTCTTCTGATGCGGCTTCCATGACTGTGGGAGCGAGTTCATCGGCTCAGCCGAACATATCTCCGGCTTCAGTCAACTGGCTGAATGTGAATAGTCTGAGCTTCGGTTATAACCAGATCGCCATTGTTGACGAGTCCTTTGATTCCGAGACTGACACAGTGCCGTCTTCCAGATTCTATTCTTCCACAGAAGGGATTGATTTCAGAAGGGCTGCCGACTACCGTCCGGACCTGCCGAAGGATCGTCATCTGCTGCCATTTATCCGGACCTTCACCATAGGCGGAATGAGGGATTTCCTGCTTGCTCGGTCTGTGGAAGCGGCAATACTTGCTGACAGAGACAGCATGAAGGGTTCTGTCTATCGCGCCCGAGCTATATATCTCCCGGGTGAGCAGAGGGACTGGAATGCCGTGCTGGGCATTTCTGAATTAGAGCCGGAGAAGAAGATGCTGACCCGGGCTCCAGAGTTTACCCCGGCAAGGTGGGACCATGCAGCCGGTCGCGTCCATGGGGAGAAGCCCAACTTTGGACTTTTTCTAGCTCTTGTGAAGTGGGGTTACAGGGACGAGCCATTCATTCTGAACTGTCTGGCCGTTCAATTTAAATATCAGCAAGCTGCCGGCTGGTTTGGAGATGCTAAAGTGACAGACGCCTATCTCTTCAGGGTAGGAGCAGTGGAGTTTACAGAATTTGTCTTGAAGGAATACGCCCCTTTACTGATTAGAGCTGGGGTATATCATAGTGTATTTGCCTCCAGGTTCCGCTATCCCATCTCTCGGGGATTATGTTGCGGCATGCTTGAAGTGTTCTGCCCACAGTTTAATACGTTCTATACAGCAGAAGGCGAGACTTCTCTCGATCTTTGGAGTCTTGCGCAGCTTTCAGGCCTGCCTATAGATGGGGAGCCATATGAGGAGGTCTGTCTAGACGACTCTGTAAAGGACGCCTCTGATGGAGAGGGCAGATATTCTTTTGGCTACGCATACCGGTACTTGATGAAGGCTTATCGGACCATTTGTCTGGCCTATAGCAGGGGATCTTCCAAAGGATATCAACCTTGGGAAAAGAGCAGCAGGTTGAGAGTCCGTGTAGGACAGTGGATACAGTACTTCTTCGGGGGTCCCTTGAAGTATACAGACTTTCCTTCTGTGGGACCGACTCCTGGTAAGCAGATCAAAGCCCCTCGTTACAAATCGGCATTGCCGGCTTCACTGCGCCGAGCCGGTGTAGATGGCCCGAACCCAGCAGGGGTTGACCCCATTACTCATTGTGCAGCTTATCTGACCTTCTGGCTGTGCACTTTCGCTCTCCCCCAAGGGGACGAGATGACTATCAGACCGGAGGCTATATATCCAGCCTGTCAGATGGCCTGGGGGATGAGACTGTCTCTGTGCCCGGCGGCTTTGTGTTTAGTTTACAAATCGCTGGGATATTTGCATAGACATCGGGTTCCCCGTTCCTTACGGACTATAGGTCCATTTCATTTCTTCAATGCTTGGGTTTGCAGCATTTTCCCCGAGCTAGCCCCGAGAACTTTGCAGTCAGACACACTGCTCCCTCGGATGATTGAGTTTGCTAGCGCCGAACCCGGTCTTTTCTCAGAGCAGCTGTTTAAGATCAGGGGCCGGTTGACAAAAGTGCCTGTAGATGCTCATGGTAGCATTCATTTCTGGAGCTTGGCAGTAGGTTCGGCTCCTTTAGTAGACCCTCAGAGGGAATGCAGAATGGAGGAGGTAGAAGTTTACGTCCATCCTGTTTCGGGGGCCAATGCCACCCGGCCCATATTAGAACCAGAACTGGTAAGGTGGGATATGGCTATCCGACCCAGTGTATTGGTCTTCAGGAAGGGAGGCTTGCTCATTTTGGAGCCCTATTACCCATTCCGTTTTAGCAGAAACTTTGGCTACGATCAGCAGATTCCTTCATCAGCTGCTCAGTTTCCTTTGGACAGCCGTGCCAAGCATGGGTCCTCCATTACCAGTGACGGTCGGATATGGTGGGATTTCTTTCATCGCCGAGAGGGCGTAACTTTCAGGGTCCCGACCGTTTCTAATCGTATTCCCCGTGTCACCTCAGAATATATTAAGTAGTGGAATACCCGTACCAATTTCTATAAAGATGGCAGAGGCACCTTTTGGGATGTGGCCGAGTGCTCTTTCTTAAAGCGACAATCAGGGCCTGTATTTGAAATTGATGAGGTTCATCTGAAAAGGCTCTATTCACAGCATCCGAGGGAGGCGGACACATATATTGCCAAGCGTCGGTCCTTAAAAGACGAAGGTTCTAAAATACCCACTCCTGTATTTTTTGAGATCAATGAAGATGCTTTTACAAAGGACCTGAGGCAGCTGGGCCACATAGGGAGTATTCATGTGGAGGTGCAGTATCCATTTCCCCCGGAGGAGCCTCTCCCGACAGCAGCCCCCTGGAGGGGCCCGGTGGACAGATTTCATCCTTATAGGACGTTTGTGCGGAGGGAAGACCGCACCCAGACATATTATCAGCACACTTCTTGGCTTTTTGTACTGCTGAATGTGCACGGGCTGTCAGTAGAGAACCCGATAGCTGGCATTCTGAATAAGCCGCTTTTCATGTCTTTTCATTATGTCGACGGCTGGTGCATGGATTATCTCGGCTTGTTTCATTGCCTTGACTTCCACGGACATAAAGATTTAGCTGCCTTGACGGAGAAGTGCCAGACCATAGGTGACGTATGCTGGCTCGTGAAGGAGGCTGCTTCCCGCTCGAAGGAGGTGGCTTATCTGTATTGGCCGCTTTCCACCTTCTATGACGGCCCAGCAGGTGTGACCCTTCCTGTGCGTTCATGGCGTCTTTCTTTTATTGCTATGTTCTGCATCTGTCGACTATGACTGCCTTTCTTGTGTCTTGCACAGATAGACCGGACATAAAATGGTAGGGACTTTACAGGAAGATTATTACTCAAGCTGAAAAGCCTGCTTACTTTGAAATTCCTGCAGCGGAACCCACGACCACTCCCTTGCCTCCGGGCAAGAGGAGGAAGCCTTCTGTAGTGAAAGCTGCAGTTGTCAAGGCCAAGAGGGCCAAGGTTGTTCGGGTCCAGCAGTCAGCTCCAGTTGCGACGGACGCCGGGACCCCTCTTCCAGACATCCCCTCTTTTGACGAGTTCAGGTCTCAGAGGGAGGCTGCGCAAGAACCTGCCGAGAGTGGCGGTAAATATCTTGCAGATGCAATCTTCATTATTTTCTTGACTGATCTTTTAAGGCGTCCTTCGAGACTGAGCTTCTCTTTATCTGATATAGCCCCGGAGCAGGTTGCAGTGCCTGCGGAAAGGGACACGAGGCTACCTTCTCCTACCCCGGCTGGCGAGGAGGAGGGTAAATGTGCTTTCTCATCTTTTCTCTTTATACTTTTGTTGTTATTCTTTTCCATTATATCCCTCAGAGTTCCCCTTTTGTTGAGGTGACAGTCAGGGAGCAGACTGAGGCCGTGATAGCAGCGGGAGAGTCGCCTCAGCCACAGGAAAGTGAAAGGACTCAAACCAAACGGAGCCCTATTCCGGCCAGGCGCATAATCACCTGGTTTGCATCCCGGCACGCTCTAGAAGCGACCTCGCAGCATGTAGCTAGAGTGGAGATATCCTCGGGCAGCTCCGAGACCGTTCCTGATAATGAGGAGGAAGTGACTTTCAGCGGCAGTGAGGAGGAAATCCTGAAATCAGAAGCCTTGCCCATATTTGCAAAAGGCCTCCCGCCTTTTCAGCCTCCTAAGCTGCTGATGCTATCTTCTGAGGAGGAATTGCAAGAGGAGTTTGCCGGGATCGACACTGAGGTTGACATAACCCCTCCATTTGTTGCTTCAACTACGGAACTTTCTCCCCTTTTGTCTCATTTTGAGGATATAGACCCCACTTTAAAGGTAAGCTTCTTTTTTTTTGCTGCTCTACTTATTTTCTTTCATTCATTGATGAGGATCATTCTGCTTCATCCTCAGGACCCTGTCATTACCAGTTCAGACGCGGCCGTAGTTTCTATGGACGTCTCATCTGCAGATTTGATCATCATCCCTGCTTTACCTTCAACTTGCATGGAAATTTCTGAGGTTATTCGCCCCGTGCCAGTGAGAATACAATCTTCAACTGACTTAACATCACTGGACTTGGGATCATCAGGAGAGATTTCCATCCCTGTCAGGGCCTCAGAGTTCAGAGCCGAAATAGACCCTGCCAGAAGCTCCGCTTTTATACCGGCCGCCGTAATGTCGATTGCGCCCGAATCAGCAGTCCCTGCCACAGTGGCTATAGAGATTGGATCTCTGCCTCCACAGACTAGGGACCTTTCGCCCCCATTATCAGAAAGAGTAGCTGAAGATGAAGCCCTTATTCGGAAGACTCATGAAGAGATAGCTCCATCATTCATTGGTCCTCCCTCCGCGGGTGTTCAAGCCATAACACCCGAGACAGCGGTGGAGGAGGAATTTCAGCTCAGCCGGAGAGCACAGAGAGGGACCGGCCAATTCTTCCAGCGGATTTGCCGTCTTCGTCCTCTCAGCCGGATGTTGCACTGTGGGCAGACATTGATGGCGAGGTGACTTTCGAAGTAGCTCCAGCCCCTTCTCCTGGTTTCGCTTCATCCGAGAGTTTCGTCTGGCAAAATCTGGACATGCTGCGCCAGCTGGTGGAGTCCCAGCTCGGACTGACTTATCTGCGGCTGAAGGAGATAGCCGAGCGTTTCACCGCTGGTCTGCAGGCGATGGGCTGTCCCATGGAAATATGGGCACATTGAGTTTTATTGTTGTTAAAGTTTATACATCGCCGGGACTTCTTGGCGCATATTATGTCTGACAGACTGATAGCTTTGAAATTGCAAAGGAAGGAGTGCAAATCGGAGTTGGAGAAGACGGACTCTGTTCTTCAGGAGCGCCAATGCCAACTGCAGTCTCTGGCGCAGCGGGAGCAGTTCGTGCGCAGCCGGATAACCATCCTGGAGGTTGAACTGTCTGACCTCCGGGCTGAACTGCCGCAGATAACAACTTCTCGGCCGCAGCTTGCGGAGGAAGTAGCTCTGTTGGAGGGGCAGGTGGCCTCCTTTCAGGACGAGTCTGCTCGGCTACAGGAGGAGGAGGCTCGACTTCATGAGTTGGGGGCTGCCCCACATGTAGGGCTTCTGGCCTTCGAGGACATATTCCGGCCCCCGTGAATATCTGTTTCCCTTTTTTTTGTAATACAATTTCCCCTCAGGGGCCCTTCTTGTATTCCCTTTTTATTCAATGGAAAGGACTCTTTAAACCAGTTTCATATGTGGTTTGTTCTTAACTTATCGCATCGTCAATATTTTACAGTGATTTGGCAGCGGTTTCAGCGGTCCCTATGGGAATAGCCCGTACCTAGCAGGAGAGCATCCACCCCTTCAGAGAAAGGATGGGGAACTCGCTCCACCGCGTGACGGCCTCCGGGGGGGGCTTTAAACCGAATTTTGTTGGTGGCAGCAAACGTCCTTCTTGGCCATACGTGCCGCAAGGGAGACGGCTTGCAGGAATGTGAACGAAGAGGCTCAGAGCACTATCTGGAACGGGCGAATGGTCCATTCCGAGTAGGTTTCAAAGCTAGTCGGGGCAATGTACCAATCGACCAGTACATGATTTCATCATCGACATTGGGTTTATATCGATGCAAAGAAGTTTTACAAGTTTCATCAGAGTAGACGTAAGGTCTAGACTGGGTAGAGGTTATCGCAGGTGGAACATTGAAGGGTGCGTGGTTTCCATCAGGACAGACGTAGGGTCTGAACTGGATAGGATTTCATCATTGATCGGGCGAGGTGCCGGTCGATCAATAACTAGTTTCATCATCGATATTGGGTTTATATCGATGCAAAGAAAGTGTTATAAGTTTCATCAGAATAGACGAAAGGTCTACGCTGACAGGGTTTCATCACTGATCGGGCGAGGTGCCGGTCGATCAACAGTTGGTTTCATCATCGATATTGGGTTTATATCGATGTAAAGAAAGAGTTATAAATTTCATCGGAATAGACGGACGGTCTACACTGGGAGGGTTTCAATTGGACATGGTTTCATCACTGATCGGGCGAGGTGCCAGTCGATCAGTGGTTGGTTTCATCGTCAATATGGGGCTTATATCAACGCAAAGAGTCTCATATGTTTCATCAGTATAGACGTAGGGTCTAAACCGGACATAGGATTTCATCATTGATCGGGTGAGGTGCCAGTCGATCAACGGTGGGACGTATGTAGAGGTGTAGGTCTCGTCAGGACAGACGTAAGGTCTATTCCAGCGGGTTTTATGGTGGGTGGGACTTTGCCAAGAAATACGTAGGTTTCATCAGGATAGGCGTAGGGTCTATCCTGGTAGGGTTTCATCGTTGACCGGGCAAGGAGCCGATCGATCAAGGGAAGGTTTAGGAGTTTGATCAGGACAGACGTAAGGTCTGAACTGGCCAGGGTTTATCAGACTGGTGACGGGTTTTATTGTTGGTGGGACATGTGAAAAGGAGGTATGTAGATTTCATCAGGGTAGACGTAAGATCTACCCCGGAAAGGCTTTATCATCGGTGGGGCATAGAGCCAGATGACCGACGGAAGGCCTCATCAGTGAAGGGGAGGTGAAGGCAACGTGCCGGTTGGCATGGAACTTCTGAATTACCACATTACCGACCCAAGCGCCCTTTCGGGTTTTCACCGGAGCCAGCCCCCTCTTGCTTTTGCCCACGCGTCCTTTCAGATTTTCACGTGGCAGGGTACCCGATTTTGCCTGCAGTGCCCTTTCGGGTTTTCACCACAGTTGGGTTTTAGCCATTTTTGCCCTTGTCCAGAATGCCTGAATAAGTCTGGCGGGGTATCTCTATTTTCAACCCCATTTCTGCACATGTACTTTTTGTCGTTTTCTTTCTCTTTTCTTTTTCATTGTCTCTTCCGAGACCAGAACTTTCATCCTATGGACCATGGTGCCATATGTTTATTATGGACACACGATCATTGATGTGGGTGTCAACATCATTGCAAAGGGAAGTAGGGTTTCATGATCTATCCAGACGAAAGGTCCGAATTGATTTAGAGGATATAGATAGCAGCTCGGGCACGAGGCCGTTTGCTGAAAATATGAGTTTCATCGTTAATGTGGGGTTTAACATTAACACAAAGGAATAGAGTTTCATGATCTATCCAGACGGAGGGTCTGAATTGACTCAAAGAGCAGTGTTGTGCTATGTCAGAGCGGACGGAAGGTCCACCCTGGATGGATTTTAGCGTCGATTAGGCAGCGTGCCAATCGATCGATAGCAGGTTTCATCATTGGTATTGGCTCATCCCAATGCAAGGATTTCATATGTTTCATCAGGACAGACATAGGGTCCAAACTGGGTAGGGTTTTCATCATTGATATTAGGCGAGATGCCGATCGATCAATGGCGGGTTTCATCATCGGTATTGGGTTCCTACCAATGCAAGGATTTCATAGGTTTCATTGGGATAGACGTAAGGTCTAAACCAGACAGGTTTCATTGTTGATCGGGCAGTGTGCCAATCGATCAACAGCAGGTTTCATCACGGCGGGCCGTAAAGAGACTTGTAGGTCTAGTCGGAACAGACGTAAGGTATAAACCGGACAAGGTTTTATTGCTGATCGGGCAGTGTGCCGGTCGATCAGTATCAGGTTTCATCATCAGTATTGGGTTTATACCAATGCAAGGATTTCATAGGTTTCATCGGGATAGACGTAAGGTCTAAATCGGACAGGGTTTCATTGTTGATCGGGCAGTGTGCCAATCGATCAACAGTAGGTTTCATCGCGGTGAGACGTAGGATAGGTTTCATCGGGATAGACGCAAGGTCTAAACCGGGCCGGTTCTACATTGGTGGGTCTCAGACAAAAACAAGTGGAAGTGTTTTATCAGAACAGACAGAAGGTCTATCCCGAGGTGGGCTTATTATCGAGGGAATGTTTCTTGAGCAATGCATGAAGGCTTCAACAGAATAGACGTAAGGTCCACTCCGGATGGGTTTAATCGTTGATCGGGCAAGGCGCCGGTCGATCGACGAGGAGTTTTATGGTGGGAGGTAAGGCTTTCTTTGGAATCACCACATTACCGACCCAAGCGCCCTTTCAGGTTTTCGCCGGAGCCAGGGGACCTCTTGCTTTTGCCCACGCGCCCTTTCGGGTTTTCACGTGGCGGGGTACCCGATTTTGCCTACAGTGCCCTTTCGGGTTTTCACCACAGCTGGGTTTTGGGCCATTTTTGCACTTGTCCCTAATATAGGAGCAAGTCTGGCGGGGTATCTGTATTTTTAACCCCATTTTTTTTCTTTTTGTTCTTTCTTCTTCCTTGCTCTCTTTTTTAGAGGGTGACCGGTCGGAATGCCACCAGCTCAAGATGAAGGTAGCTTGGTCAGGGCGGAGTGCCACTAGACCAAGAAAGGGGTAGCTTGGCTAGGGCGGAGTGCCACTAGACTGGGAAATGGGTGTAGCTTGGCTAGGGCGGAGTGCCGCTATACCAAGAAAAGGGTAGCTCGGCTAGGGCGGAGTGCCACTAGACCAAGGAAAGGGTGTAGCTTGGCTAGGGCGGAGTGCCGCTAGACCAAGAGATGGGTAGCTCGGCTAGGGCGGAGTACCACTAGACCAAGTAAAGGGTGTAGCTTGGCTAGGGTGGAGCGCCGCTAGACCAAGAAATGGGTAGCTCGGCTAGGGCGGAGTGCCGCTAGACCGGGAAAAGGGTGTAGCTTGGCTAGGGCGGAGTGCCGCTAGACCAAGAAATGGGTAGCTCGGCTAGGGCGGAGTGCCGCTAGACCGGGAAAAGGGTGTAGCTTGGCTAGGGCGGAGTGCCGCTAGACCAAGAAAGGGTAGCTCGGCTAGGGCGGAGTGCCGCTAGACCAAGAAAGGGGTAGCTTGGTTAGGGCGGAGTGCCGCTAGACCAAGAAAGGGTAGCTTGGCGAGGGCAGAGTGCTGCTATACCAAGGAAAGGGTAGCTCGGTTAGGGCGGAGTGCCGCTAGACTGGGAAAAGGGTAGCTCGGTTAGGGCGGAGTGCCGCTAGACCAAGAAAAAGGGTAGCTTGGTTAGGGCGGAGTGCCGCTAGACCAAGGAAAGGGTAGCTTGGTTAGGGCGGAGTGCCACTAGACCAAGGAAAGGGTAGCTTGGTTAGGGCGGAGTGCCGCTAGACCCAAGAAAGGGTAGCTCGGTTAGGGCGGAGTGCTGCTAGACTGGGAAAAGGGTGTAGCCTGGCTAGGGCGGAGTACCACTAGACCAAGGAAAGGGTAGCTTGGTTAGGGCGGAATGCCGCTAGACCAAGGAAAGGGGTAGCTCGGCTAGGGCGGAATGTCGCTAGACCGGGAAATGGGTAGCTCGGCTAGGGCGGAGTGCCGCTAGGCCAAGGAAAGGGTGTAGCTTGGCTAGGGCGGAGTGCCGCTAGACCAAGAAAAGGGGTAGCTCGGCTAGGGCAGAGTGCCGCTAGACCAAGAAAAGGGGTAGCTCGGCTAGGGCGGAATGCTGCTAGACCAAGAAAAGGGGTAGCTCGGCTAGGGCGGAGTGCCGCTAGACCAAGGAAAGGTTAGCTTGACTAGGGCGGAGTGCCGCTAGACCAAGGAAAGGGCAGCTCGGCTAGGGCGGAGTGCCGCTAGACCAAGAAAAGGGTAGCTTGGCTAGGGCGGAGTGCCGCTAGACCAAGAAAAGGGGTAGCTTGGCTAGGGCGGAGTGCCGCTAGGCCAAGGAAAGGGTAGCTTGACTAGGGCGGAGTGCCGCTAGACCAAGGAAAGGGTAGATTTTGCCCGATTACTCGGGGAATATTGGTTGTGCTGTATGGTACAGCTTCAGATGTCTTCCGTTGAGTGGCGAGAATTAGATTTCCCCTCGATGGTTAACAACCACGTAGGCCCCTCCTTCGTAGACCCTCTGTATCACATAAGGACCTTCCCAATTAGCATTCAGCTTTCCTTTTGGGTTGGACGCCATGACTTCTTTTTTCTTGACCATGACAAGGTCACCTTTCTTGAATTCTCGTCCTCTTACGAGTTTGTTGAATGCAGTGGCCATGCGGGCCTGATACATTTGGATACTCTTCTGGGCTCGGAGGCGCTTCCCTTCCAATTCAGTCAGTTCTTCTAGTCTTCTTTCTACATTGGTCTGTTCGCCACGGGCCAGGCCATATTGGACTGCCACTCTGAGTGACGGGACTTCCAGCCCTAGCAGAACCACTGCCTCTGAGCCGTATACCAGCGAGTATGGTGAGCACCCTATAGGTGTCTTGAAGACAGTGCGGTATGCCCACAGAGCTTCATACATTTTCTCTTCCCAGTCCTTCTTATTAGAACTGACGACCTTGGCCAGCAAGGTGCAGAGAGTCTTGTTAAAAGCTTCTGCCAATCCGTTTGCCTGCGGATTGTAAGGAGTGGAGGTCCTCCATTCGATCTTATATTTCTCAGCAAGCCGATAGACCTTCTGATTTCTGAAATGACTTTCATTGTCGGATATTATTCGGCTGGGGATCCCGAACCAGAAGATAATGTTCTGTCTGATGAATCTGGCGACCAATTCACCAGTCACTTCTCTTAATGCTATAGCCTCCGCCCATCGGGAGAAGTAATCTATTATGGCCAGTATATACTTATGTCCAGCCGAGGAAGTCGGTAGTGGCCCGACTACATCAGTTCCCCATTGTGCAAACGGCCAACTGGGAACTGTAGGGTGCAGAGTCGCAGGAGGCCTCCTAGGCACAGTAGCATGCTCCTGGCATTTCTGGCATGATTTTGTAAATTCACAGCAGTCTTCAAACATGGTGGGCCAATAGTAGCCTAGCTTCTTGATTTCTATCTTCATCTTGGGACCAGCCTGGTGGGCACCTGCTGTCCCAGCATGTGTTTCTTTCATCGCTTGCCAGGCTTCCTCAGTGGACAGACAGCGGAGTAGAATCTTCTTGCGTGCATCTGCCATTAATCGGAACAAAATTCCATTCCTGAGTTCATAAGAGTCTTTGATTCTTAGGAGTTTCATCTTTTCTTCTCTTATCTACGGCAGTTGTTGGTGTAGAAACCACTATAGCAGGTGTTGTCTCCAATCAGACGCTTGTTCTGTGCTGATGGTGGCAACTTCGTCTTCTTCGGGGCACTCTTCTAGCATACTGGGGACTTGCCGCCTGTTCATAACGATAATGTTCAGTGTCTTATTTGGTGGGACTGCTAGTGAGCTGGCCAGCTTCGCCAGTGCATCAGCCTGGGCATTGTGTCCACGGCCCACATGCTTGAGCTCAATATGGTAGAATTTCGCCATGAGGCGCACAGCTTTTTGGTGGTAGGGATTCAGTTCTGGCTTCCGCACTTCGAACTCCCCTTGGATCTATTTTATTATCAACATCGAATCCCCGAATACTTGAAGCATCTGGATACCCATGTTGAGGCTTATATATAGCCCGATTATCAAAGCTTCATACTCGGCCTCATTATTGGTGCAGGGCTTGTTTATAGAACAGGAAGTATGCACGACCTCCCCTTCTGGTGATTTCAGCTCAATACCGGCTCCAGCCTGTATTCTGGTCTTTCCATCGGAGTCTGTCTCTGTTCTAGAGGCTCCATCAAAGAATAGTTGCCACATAACTGACTGGGTCTGGCAGGCCTCGAGTGTCTCATCATCGGGTAACTCGGTCCCTAGCATATCGTTTTCCGGCACAGGATGCTCTGCGAAGAAATCAGCCACGGCCTGTCCTTTTATCGCCCGCTGGGGTGTATAGATAATATCAAATTCCATCAGGATCACTGCCCATTTGCCCAATCGGCCCTTCAGTACTGGCTGAGTCAATATGTATTTGAGCGGATATGCTGCAGATATCAATCTGACTTCATGTGACAACATATAGTGTCGGAGCTTTTTGACAGCAAAGACTAGTGCCAAGCAGGTCTTTTCTATGTGGCTGTAGCTTTCTTCGGTTCTAATCAGCCTCCTACTCAAGTAGTATAAGGCTTGTTCTTTACCTTCTTCATTTATCTATGCCAGCATTGCCCCCAAGGAACAATATGTGGCTGCGATATACAGTATCAAGGGCCTGCCCTTAATTGGTGCCCCCAGCACCGGAGGGGTCTTGAGATATTCTTTCAGCTTCTCAAAGGCTTCCTGACAGCCATCGTCCCAGAGGAACGGCACATCTTTCATCATGAGCTTGTGAAAGGGGTGGCATCTTCCCGACAGATTCGATATAAATCGTCGGATATAGGCCAGACGCCCTTGCAGAGATCTCAGCTCGGACAGATTCCTTGGTGGAGGGAGCTCCTGGATAGCCTTAATCTTGGATGGGTCAATTTCAATGCCCCTATGACGGACAATAAACCCGAGGAATTTTCCACTGGACATGCCGAAGGCGCATTTCATGGGATTCATCTTGAGTTCATATTTGCGCAGCCTCTGGAATACTACCCTCAGGTCTTGCAAATGGTCTTCTCTTCTTTTAGTTTTTACTACCAAATCATCAATGTAGCACTCTACTTTCTTGAAGAGCAAATCATCAAAGATCTTGGTCATAGCTCTTTGGTAGGTAGCGCCGGCATTCTTAAGACCAAACGGCATGCTTTTGTAGTGGAATATCCCCTTCGGGGTACGAAATGCAGTGTGCACTCTGTCTTCCTCAGCAATCCAGATTTGGTTGTATCCGGATGACCCATCCATAAATGATAGAGCCTCATGACCAGTAGTCGCATCGATCATCACATCAGTGATTGGCACTGGAAAGTCATCTTTCGGGCAAGCCTTATTAAGGTCCCGGAAATCAACACATATTCTAATCTGCCCATTCTTCTTCTTTACGGGCACTATGTTGGCTAACCATGTAGTATACTGATTTTCTTCAACAAAACCTACATCAATCAGCTTGTCAACCTCTTTGTTAATCTGATTTATTAATTCAGGGCGCATTCTCCTGGAAGGCTACTTTACAGGGCTAGCCTCTGGGTTTATTGCCAATCAGTGCTGCGCCACATCAGAACTCAGTCCTGGCATTTCATCATATGTCCATGCAAAGCAGTCTCGGAATTCTTTCAAGAACTGTATATAATGTTCCCTGGTAGCTGGCTCCAGCAGTGCACTGAGGAATGTCGGCCTTGGCTCATCTGCGGTCCCCAGATTTATTTCCACAAGCTCATCGACGGTGGCCTGACCTCCATCTTGGACCTCGGGCGGGGCTTCTTGCAAGTCAATGAAGCCTCCCGGGATATAATCTTCTTCAGTTTCATGATTTTCTGTTTCATCATACTGGTCATCAGCGGGTGTTGGCTCATCATATATGGCCAATATTGTTGTATTCTGTTCAGTCTGCCCCGAGGACGTAACTGGATCAGCAGGAAACTCAAAGATGGAGTCTTCCGCCCTTAGAGGCTCTTCTGCTGCAGACTCCTTTGAGAGATCATCATTCTGTAGAGCCCGGACTTCTTCCAGGATGCGCTCAAACTCCAGGCATTCCCTCAGCTCTTTGGCTACTTGGTCTTCATCCGGGGTTCCCGTGTCAAACTTTGCTTCAGCATGGAATAGATCCCCTTTGCAAGGTAGGTCTTCCCAGCACCAATCTTTCTTTGCTTCATCAGACGTCCCCATCTCCGGCTGACTGTCCGGGGCTTCATTGTTCATTATGGATTGATAAATGATTTTTTCATCTTCCGAGGGGTACTTGTCATATCCCACCTCGGAAGGGCCTTCATGCTGGTAGGAGATAGAGATGACGTCCACTTCAGCTTCATAGTATTCTTGAAGGGTATAACCCAATCCCGGGTGTTGAGTGATCTTCCTCAGTTCTTTATTATCCCGGGGCGGATCCCATAGCTCCTGGAACGCCTTCTTTTGGGCAACAGGTTGTAGTGATGGCATCTGCATTTTAGAGAACATCTACGAAAACCGCTGGGTAGTATAGTCCAAGCCTGTAATCGGCACCATCCGGTTTACAGCCACTTCAGGGACCATGCAGTCTTGATCATCTTCCTGGACTGGCTCCCCGGTGTAGAATATGGTAGGAGGCTCGCAGAAGCGAGGGATTTCCATAGTCTTCAGTGGTAGCACCGTTTGGTATTCCAGGCTGGCGATGGGCTTGACTAAACCTTGCGGAACCTCTACATGTGTGTACTTTTCTTTCATCTCTTCATCGATATCATCCGGGCGAATGTTAGGAGGGGTGATCTGAGCAAAGTCACCAGCATAAGAGATATGAGATACCTCATGATTTTTAATATAGCCCTTTGGTGGCGGCGGAGACCAGTTTCTTGCCTTCGTTGCCGGCTTTTTCTGGCTGACCCCAGCCTCTTTCTCTTCACCCTTTTGTGACACCTCCGTGTAGTAGGATGCATCGAGCATATGGCACCCGAATACTTTGAAGGGATGCAGATCCGCAAACACCCTTTCTTCTTTTCCTTCATGGCAGTATTTAATGCACTGATGCAGTGTGGACAGCACTATCTGATATTCATGCAGCCACGGTCTCCCCAGTAGGGCCTTATATGTGGTGTTGGAGTCGATTACATAGAATAGTACCACGGTAGTGAGGTCCCCCAATGTGAGGTTAAAATCAGCCACCCCAAGGGGCGTCTCACATTTCTGGTTGAATCCCGCAATTTTCATGTCTCTGACCTTGGTAAGCTGCAGATCAAAGTAATATTTTTGGTAGATGCGGTATGGGAGAATGTTCACGGCAGCCCCGGGATCTATCAGTATCCTGCTCAGTGGCTGACAGTTCAGGGAGCCCCTCATATACGGCGATCTGTTATGGTAGGAATTCGGAATCAGCATGTCGTCTTATGTGAATGTGACTGACGGCCCAGAATTTACTTCTGTCAAGAGTGCTTCATATTGTGCCGGCGACTGCAAGGCATAAACAATTGCTTGGCGAGCCTCTTCACTCAGAGAGAGAATATCCCAGATGGAGAATCTGGTAGGGAGCTTCTTTAGCATTTTCATAATCCGGCTGCCCACCCTGACATTAGACAGTCTCATTTCTTCCGCCCATCGGGGTTTTGTAGGTTCATGTGGTGCCCGCGGCCTCTGCTGACCAGTGCTGGCTTCAACCTCTGGACTGATTTCTTGGGGGGCTTCTTCTATAGCAACGGCCCCTGGTGCCGTCAAAGGGTTATCCCCTTCTTTCTCATTCTGCTTGTAGGCTACAGACACCGACTGCTGAGGTCTCTTGCCTTTATCTGGCCCAGCCTGTATCGACTGCCCATTTTCTAGACTAGACAGAACTTCCAGAAATGTTGGAGTTTGACCTCCTTTCTTCTTTTCTTGGTACAAGCTGGCAGGGGGAGGAACCTGAACACCTCGTACCTCCGGTTCGGGAATTTGGTAGGGCTGTTCCCCTCTGAACATAATGTTATGATTAGCTGGTGGTGGGCTCCCCCACCTTCTTCCGGAGCGTGTTGCATGTGCTGAGGTTGAGGCCTCGGCATGGTTGGCTTCTAGAGGGGCATTTGATGTTTCATCCTCATCATTCTCCCCGGGCGAGGTAAAGAGTGCCGACAGGGTGTTACATTGTACTGTCACGACCCTCTTTCCCTTCTTGGACTTGGGCCGTCTCTTCTTTTTCTGGGAATTTGGCTTTATTGGCCCCTGCCCCCAGAAGGGTTCAGTCTCGGCTTTTTCTTGTTCTGCCTCTGACTGCCCTTTAATTTTCAGTTCTTCGAGCTGTTCCCAGAGTATACATTCTTTCACTAGCAGGTGCCCGGGCTTTTTCTGCTCATATTCATCGAGCCCGTTAATATACTGCTGTAAACGCCTGGCTACAGGACTTACTTCCTTATGTGCAGGTAGGGGGACTTGTCTTCTCCGGTTATGAGTGGGGATCCGGATGACTGGCCCTGTCTCAGCTGTGCGCCACACTGGCTTTACTGGAGGCGGTTCAGGTCTTGGTGTGACACCGCGGATAACTGCTCCATTGGTTTTGGCTGCGGGAGTCTTCTTTCTGTTCTTTATGGGTTTCATCTGCCATCCTTCCTGATCCTTCAGCGGGGTGAGGAAGCAAGCTTCATAAGTATGCCTAGTACATTCTTCAACGGCCTCCTTAGGCAGCTGCTGGTAGATTGAAATCATATTGGCGGCCATTTTTAATGCCGGAGGCTCATGTGGACGGGGTGGCTCTACCTGGTAATCTCCCAGCTGTAGCTCGCCCTTTTTGACCATGCCTTCCATAATATCTTTGAAGACATAGCAATCTTCAATTGCGTGCCCCAGCGCACGGTGATATGGACAGAATAGTGGATCACCTTTCTTTGCCGCATCATCGGGTCTCTTTGGTTCAGGCAATGTTACCTTGTTGAACTTGTATGCCCAGTTGAATAGTGCAGCTGTCTTATCTTTCGGGAAAGAGTATGGCTTTCTCATTTTGTTTCTCAGAGAGACCTTATCATTTCTTTCTGCTGTGTCTGCTGGCGGGGGAGCTTTATCTGCCCTTTTCTTCCCTTTCTGTTGCTCGAAGGTTCTGAAATCGACGGTGTTGGCCTCAAAGTGCGATGGTCGTCGATCATTAGATTTCCCTTTCGGCACAGTGGGAGCATTGACCGTCGGACGCTTAGACAGGAACGTCTCGACCTATGCCACTATATTGTTCAGTCGGTCAAATGTTCTGACATCTGCACCAATCATCTTTTCCAGTACCTCTCTCCTGAGGCTATGCTTACATATTTGCACTGCATCTTCTTGATGAGGAGGTCTTCTGCATCTCATAGCTAAGTTCCTCCACCTTTTGATGTAGTCCAGTGCTGTTTCATCTTGCTTTTGCCTGGTTGCATATAGTTCTGCTATTGTAATCTCTCTTTCCGTGACGTGAAATCTATCGCGGAACTTTCTTTGCATATCAGGCCAATCGGTCACTGACCCAGCCGGCAGGCTTGAATACCATTCAAAGGCTATCCCGGTGAGGGATGAGCCGAAGAACTTAAGCAGATAAGCTTCATCAGCTGCCAAGTCACCCATGATTGTGGTATAGTAAGCTATGTGCTCCCTGGGAGAGCCCTGGCCATTAAATTTTTCAAACTTCGGCGGCTTACTGACGCCTGGAGGTAGTCTCTTAGCAGCATACTGGGGAGGATACGGTACCCTGTACACATCGTAGGTACTAGCATCATCACCAGTCTTTTCACACAGCTTCATCTCCATAATCTTTTCAATCATCAGCTTCTGGGCTATGGCTGGATCTACGTTTTCTGGGAAGAAGTGAGCTTGTTGCTGACTGTAAGGAGTTGTCATCACAGTTGCGTGCAAGGCCGGTGCGGCAGGCTGCGTCTGAGATACAGAGGGCTGAGCTACCGTCTGCTGCAGAACGGGTTGGCTCGGTGCTTTGCCCTTATCAGCCGGTAGAGGATTAGATGGAATAGCCATTTCTATTGAGCTGGCAGTCTGCCCCACAGGCTCGGCTTGCTTGGAGACCGGTGTAGCTTCATGCCTCTCATTTAGCTATCTTCTGAGAGCATTGATCTCTTGTTGATATCTTCTAAACATCATCTGGATCATGGGATCCAGGGTTGACGGGATCTGTAGATCTTCTGAAGTCCCTTCAGCATCATTGACGAATGGATTATCTTCATCTTTCGCTGTCACCACATTAACTGTCATAGTGGTGATCTTGCAGGCTTTATCATTAGTCTTCATCTTATCTTTTGCCGCCTGGCCTCTTCTCGTGACGGGGTCTGGTCTGGTTGCTAGTCTGAGCAGTTCATCTGGCTGTGTTGGCAACATATCCTGCCCTTTGACAAACCCGGCCATATTGCAGGCAAAGATCTGCATCTTTTCTCTCTGCCTGTAGACTTTCCTTCTCATCTGATCGGGGTATTTGAGCCGGTCAAAGACCGATATTCTTTCTCTAGCTTCTTCCCTGTGCAGGTCTTCTTTCTCATATCCGGCTCTGTGGCCTTCTTCATAGTCATTGGAATCGGAGGAGGAGACTCCGAGCATCACTTCTTGAAGGGTTTCTTCTTCTTCATCATCCATAGTGCCCAAGGCATGGGATAATCTTTGCTGCCCGAGGGCGGAGTTCCCCAGGTAGTGAAAGTAGTCTTGAGCCACTTGTTTCATCTCCTCTTGATTGTGCCTTCGTGGCTTTGGTTGGAGCATCAATCTTTCCTGGCTCTTCTGCTGATAAGCCAGTCTCTCCACCTGAGCAGTCAAGTGCTCGGCTTTACAGTATTTGAATATATCAGCCTATCTGGCACAAGCTCTTGGTCTTCTTAGAGTGGCAGCAGCGACTGGTTCGCTTATTCTCATTTCCTCTTCCTCCCTAAACCTTCTACTCCCATCTTGGCAGCAGTTGGCAGTAGCAGCATAATTCTTTCTTTGCCATCTTTTGCCCCCAGCCATGGGGTGGGTGACCGTTAGGTCTTCCTTCTGCTGATATCTTCTGCCCCTCATCCTGGGACGAATAGTAGTCAGATTTCTTCCTTCGTTCTCTTCCTCATCTCTCCTACCCCGAGCCCTGGGGTGAACAGCAACAGCATTTCTTATGTCTTTTCCTTCTTCTCTTCTGCTTCCTACCCTGAAGCGGGCAACAGTGGTATCAACAATGTTTTCTTCCTCTCGAGCTGGGACCCAACTCTGGATTTTCTTCGGCCGCCAGATCTGCCTGAACTTGGGCGGCTTCGGCGCTAGTGGCCTTCTATCCTCCTCTTTCATGTCGGCCCTCCTGGCAGCTAGTACCCGGAACCTGTTGGTAGTAGGCACCATCGGGACGATCGTGTCTGGCTTGACCACCCTTGGGCGACCACTGAGGTTTACCCGGACATCTCCAATCAGCATTGTCTTTCCTGAGCTGGATATTCGACGACCCGCAGCAGTGGATCGGGCTCTCCTGTCGGATCTCCTCCTTCTTCCAGCAGCAGAGGATGTGCCCCTTCTCGCCTCGTGATGGACGAAGCAGGCCATGGCCTCAGGAGTATCTTGCATCGCCTGGCTCATTTTGGGGTTGGTAGCTTGCGTCAATGTCTCGACAACAGTCTTTTGCTCCTGGCTGTCAATCTCGAGCAAGTCAGTGAAGATGAGACCCAAGCAGTTGGGCATCCCGACAACAGGCGGCATCGATCCGAACGCAAGAGGTACCGCTAGGTAGCCCTCTCGAACATGTACATCGACCACTTGTTGATCAAAGTGTACAGAGATGATTCCAGCCATCATTGTAGTTTCCTGAAAATAGAGAAAGCACGGAATCAGAAATTTGAGGGGGGGCCCACTGGGCCTTCTATCTTGGCGTAGAGATGAAGGGAGACTAGGTCCCACCGGGCGTGCCAGACTTGTGGACGTGGGATTTTTTTTCTCCCTTTTGTCTTATTTAATTTTATTTATTGATTTATTGGCGTGCCAGTCACCATGGTGACAATTTTTATTATGCGCTCGATCTGACTTGGTCAGTCGATTGTGAAGTCCGAGTCGGGACCAAAAGTTCGTCATACCATAAAGGCTATGACGTTAATCACGCCCTTCCTAAGAAGGACAACCCTTGATTAAACGCCAAGATAGGAGGCCGCTCGGGGCGGTAATAAAAGAAAAATAACAGTGCGTGATATTGAAGTTATTATTATTCTGGGCAGACAATTTAGTGCACAGTAGATTACTACACCGACATGACCATCTCTTATGTGGGTCGTGCCGGGTAGGAATAGGACACCATTCGCGCAATGGCGGGACGAAATCCGGACCATCATCGGGGAGATGTCCCCTTTCATATTTCTCATCCAGCCAAGGGCATCGCAGCATACATATTCCCCGGAAGATTGAGCCGGACGAGGGGCATGTGACGTGCACCTCCCGGGACTTATCGGGGTTAAAATATCTATCGACATTTCGACAGCATCTCCCCATAATCTGGATTATGCCCAGGGGAGAATAGGCTATCACCCACGGAATGCCGGGATGAAAGCCACGAAAAAGGAGGGAGCGAACCTCCCACATTGTACATGTATGCCCTGGGGCAATGTTCGATTCTTCCCTTATAGAAGCCGGTGACACTCTTGCAGTGGCAGAGCTCACCTTAGCTAAAGGGGTTGCTCATAAACCCGATACGGATCAGTGGAAAGTAAGGGAGTCTGACTCCCTTTGATTTTATCCTCGGGATAGTTCTGGTGACTCATGGACATCCCTAGGTGAGTTTGATAGAAGTGTTGGAGGCTCATTAAGTGGCAGGACAGCCTCTCGGCACGGATTTGACTGGATATATGGGTTCTCGGCATGAAGACCACTGCACCGAGAAGGGTTCTTTGCAAGGCACCATTTGGGGCGTCGGGAAGCTGGCGTTAGTAGAGTTCTCGGCGCAGGCAAGCAGGGAAGCCAAGGGGTCTCACGGCGCCAAGGGAGAAGGGTGAAGGTGTTAGGCCCCCGGCGCCAGCAAGGAGGCCAAGTAATTAGGGCTCTCGGCGTCAGAAGGATGCCAGAGGTGAGTGCTCTCGGCGGGTTCAACATGGAGAGCTCCCGGCGCGACGGGGAAGAGGCCAGGATGTAAGCTCTCGGCGCAAGAGCCAAATGGCCAGAGGAGGTTGTCGGCGCGAAGGGCAAATGTTAAAAGGGGGGGGGGTTCCCGACGCGCAGGGGAGAAAGCCATTGGATGGCTTCCCGGCGCGATGCAAAACCGCCAAGGGAGCTTCCCAGCGCGGCCAAGCTTCCCGGCGCGATGCAAAATCGCCAAGGGAGCTTCCCGGCGGGGTCAAGGTGCAAGGCTCCCGGTGCGAAGGGCAATTGTTAGAAAGGGGGGTTCTCCCAGCGCGGAAGCCAGAAGGCCAAGACGGTTCTCGGCGCCTGAAGGATAGCGCCGAGAGCTGTTCATCCAGTTTACTATATGCGGGGCCGAGAGGTGTGAGGGTGCCGGGTAAGAACAAAGGTTTACGGTACTCTGTTCTTGAATCTGTTGAGGATCCAGGGGTTTTCCTGGTGATTCAGGCCAAGATAGACGGGCCTTAGGAAATCAAAGGGCTCAATTCATCAGACTACAATTGGCTTTGGCTTGGATTTCAAAGGGAAGGCCGGAGGCGGAGAGCTATTTGGGGGAAACGCAGTTTAGGGTATCTCTGTCACCAGCGTTCCTCATGATCCGTGAGGATGATTTCAGTATACTCACCATCATCCGAGGGCCAAGAGATGACTGTCTCTGGCCCCGTGGATGACTTCGGCAAAGTCGATGAGCATGAATGCAACACCTAAGATCGAAAGGCGATTGCTATGTATCCATGCTTTGCTTCAGAGGCCAAGGGATAGTCTGTCCCTGGCTCGGAAGCAAGCATGAGTAGCACTCAGGAAACGGGCGAATAAATAGGCGATCGATCGACCTGGGGAGGGGGATAGCATGCTATTGAATCTTAAGAAGAGACAGACAACACGGGGGATGAGCATAGAACTTCAGAGAAACGAAAGCAGGGATGGACTGCAGCCCACCATATTTATCCATTCGATAACATTCATTGGGTAAGATACATAATGAGGAAGCAGGGGGAATACATCACTGCATCGGTGTGAAACCGGCTACGGCATTGCAGGCTACATCAGAAGGGGAAAGAAGAGAGACCATCAAAATAAAAAAGAGACAAACTATAGAAATAGGGGGGGGGAGGGCGGAGCATTGACTCCTCTCCCTCCCCGTTGCCCACCTTCGCTCAGCTTTGGGAGATCTCTCTCTCTCTCTTCCCTCTTTTCTTCTTCAGCTCTCTTTCTCTTCTTGTGGACGAGGTTGCAGGTTTCTTCTGTGTGTCTCCCCCGATCACCTTGTGTGTTGTCTGCTCTCTGCTGTTGTCTGTTGTCTATTTTTCTATTCGAATGAGGGGGTTCTATATCCTTCGTTGGTGTCCTCTCGGCAGGCTCGTCCCGGCGCGCCTCAACTGTAGGCGGAGCTCCCGGCACGCGGGGCTCAAGCTTCTCGGCGCGGCTTGTTGGCCTTGACAAGGGGCTCCCGGCGCCACTTTTATAGGCCCACTTAGGTCTTTTAGACTAGGCCTCTTATTGGTCCTTCAAGTACATTAGCACCCAAAAGGGCCCTCTATTGGTGACATAGTTTTTATTGAGATCATTCATAGGTTTTTCATCAGTCGGTAGACCGGGGTTTCATCGGCATTGCCATCTGAATGATGACAAAGTCAGACATCATCTTATCGGTATCGTCACTTGAACGGTGACAAGATCGGACATCAGCTTTAGCCTGAAAAGACTTCAGCCAGGTGACTGCTATTTCATCAGTGCCGTCGTCTGACTGACAATGGCATCGGACATCAGCTTGGCCGGGAAAAGGCTTCAGCCGGGTAGATGGTTGACGAACTTCGTCATTGATCTTTCACTATTGGTCTGATCTTCCTTTCAATTCTGTCTCTGCCCTTGCTCATTTTTAAGGTGTCAACATCGTCCGGTCTAGGTGCATTAGTTAGCATCACATTTTACTTTTAAAAATTAAAAAAAAATGGCCTTGCATATCCATTCCTAGGGATCCATTCCCACATTTTGGCAACTATGGCCAACCCATGCCGCCCAGTCCAAGGCGATAGGTCCGTGTCCGAGTACATCCGGGACTATCATAAGTATTGGTTGGAATATGGCTTGGGAGAGGAGAGCACCACGACTGCTTTTGAGTTTCGGAGAGGTTTGCAGCTTTACTTTCGAATCCAATGTCTTACCCGCGACACATTCTCTCTGGCGCAGTCCTATAAGGTCGCTCTGGAGGTCGAGCCATTTGAGTCTCAATTTAATGACGACCTACAACGAGCCGATGCTGCCCTGGCTGTCTTTCGGCAAAAATCAACCTCCCAACCGAGTCCCGAGCCGATCGGACTGCCTATGCCATTGCTTTCACCCCCCGTGAGTGCTCCATTACCGCTCCCTACTTCTGATCCTTATTCGGAACCATCTTGTTTGGAGCCACCCAAGCCCGAGCCACCCGTATTTCTTACGGGAACGCTATACATAGCCGAGCCACTTCTTAGTTGGCTCAAGGATGGCTTGGTCCCACCTCCCTTCCCATCCATGGACCCAACACTACCTCTAGTGCCAATCAATTTATTTCACACCACCTTCCGGTCTAGTCACTATGTTGATACATTGGACGACCTTCTTAAAGGGTTAGACCGGCAGCTGGCATTTACGCACTTGTTGGCCCGAGGCTTCGACCAACCCACGAGTCGTAGCTTCACCCACCCCGCCTTAGGGTCCATTACCTCCGTGTACACCGTGGGTCATGTTACCACGGAGGTTCTTCTACTCCTCCCGTTACCGACCGAGCCCGACATCACTTCTTTTATCCCAAGGGAGGAATCATACTTCTTACCTACGATCACCGTCCCACCCGCCGCAATGCATGAAGGTGACCATCCACACCTTCAAGACTTCAACATGTGGGACCGTGATTTATTGGAACCCACCACAATGGGTCATACCTTCTTCGACCCTTTTGACCCCTTCACTAGTGAATCTCCCGAGTCTTCATCTTCACTTCACTTCCTCCGCGGAGTTCACTATCATGCCTTTTCCACTCGGGCCAAGCAACCTCTACATAGCCATAGGTCCGAACCATCATTTGGGGGTAACGGAGATTTTGGTTTCTCCGACCCACCTAAACCCATCTCCGATACACCCACATCCGGCCCTTCCACACCCGGCTTCCCTAGCCCTCTCAAGTCTCCCAAATCCAAAGGGGCGTCCATGCATGACTGGGTCATACTTGGCCATTTAGGTGTTCTCTATGCCACCCATCTCTGGTTACATAACATGCATGCATGGCACACGTTCGGGTGTCCTGGTCCGCCGTCATCCATGTACGGGTCGGACTAACATTAGGTGTGTCTAGGGTCATAGTTGAGTCAATGTGCTTTTCTTTGTGTGGTTTGTTTTGTGTGTTTGTTTGCATAGTTTGTGTGTCGTTTGTTTGTCTGCATGTGTCTTGTGCAAGCTCGTCGATGTCAGTCTCTTATGAGTGAGAGGCGAGTGGACTTGCTCGATGAGTATGGGATCGGTTCTATATCTATCCCCGGATCTAGTCACCTACAGGGACTCAGCGGTGATTCCTAGTGAGTCTTCGAGCCGCCACCTCCCCTTTTGAGAGTGTCCCATTCGGAGTGCCCACCTCTAGCCCATAGCAGCTTGTGCATATCGAGTATATATGGAATGAGCAGGTGATAGTCACTTGGAGTGGAGCATACCCGCGTTACTTGGCACGGTGACGAATCTGCCGTAGTACCCGAGCAGCCGCACCTCTTACTCGACGGAGTCGAGTTCCTCCCACCCGGGGAGAGTTGATGGGAATCGACGCCGAGCATGTACATTTTATTTTGTATTTATGTCTTTAGTTTATTTTTATATCCATGGGAAAGTATATGCGCAATTGTAAGGCTTTGTAAGCCAATGCGTCATTCCCTTGGATTGTGTGGGTTTTTGTGCAATTGTGTAGTAGGTCCAGCTAGGGGGCCCACATCCCTTTCCCATTGGTCCACCTAGGCCATGTGGGGCTGGTCAAACCATCCTAGGTGGCCATCTAGAAGATTTGAATGTCAATTGACCACATGGGAGACAAGTGGATTAAAAATTCAAAGGTAGGCTACCTACCTCACCTACCTTGTCCCCCCATTAGAATTAATTAGAAATTTCATTTTTTTATTTTATTTGGATCAAATATGAAGTCCCTTAAATGCCCCTCCAGATCCTAGATCTAAGGGTATTCATGGTCTTTTTTTATTTATTATATAAGTCATGTATTTCTATTATTCTAGAATTAATGAAAGTGAAAAAAGCATTGTGCAAGAGCCCCCCTTGTGAGAATTTCGACCTCCCCTCTCTCTCCCCCTGGTTTTCTTCATCCCCAAATCCCATTTCTAGAGTGGATCACCTCTATCTCCTCCCCCTCAATCTCTGAGTTCACCGGTGCCGCCGCCGCCGCCGTTCGTGCCGCCATCAAGCCGTCGCGAAGTCGTCTTCGGTATTCTGTCCATCCAGGACAGAAGCATCTTCCCCGAATTCCTGCTCCCACCTCCGACCTCCTATGGAGCTGAAATTTTCAAGAGTGGTTCCCCTCTCGAACCCCTATCTTCACAAAAAAAGTCAAGCTAAAATTTCGCCTTTTGCTATTTTTCCATTTTCGGTCTTCAGGTCATCCCAGATCTGCAAGGATTCTGTCTATAGTGACAGCAACCCTGAGTTTCACATATCCGGACCTTGTTTTTATTTTTCTTGGAGCCCCCAATTTTACTGGGAGTTCTGTCCACCTTCCTCTCTACCACCAATTTTTCGTGGTATTTTGAAAGCTCATTTAATCATTTTAGAAATTCCCTTTCCGAACCATCCACAGTTCTGTCAGCCTGTTGCCAGATCCGACCACCAGTCAGTCCAAAATCCATAACAAATCGTGTACTCCACCAATCCTTCCAAAAAAATTATTGCCATTTTTCTTGTTCAAATCTCTACAACGTTGGTGAAGCGCTCAGGAGCTGAATAGGGGGTCTACCTATCAGTCAATCCCAACTCTCAGGAAAGTTTCTTGCTGATTTGAGATTTCGGCTACTGTATAATAGGAACTTCAAACTTCAACAAAGCCTAGATCAGTGCAGATTCATGTCCTCTCTCTGGGCCTAGATTGAAGGATTTCAAGAGAGATTTCCAACGATAGCTCCTGTGCCCCGATCCGACATCGGGATTGATCGCAGCGTCCGTTCTCGCCGGAGCGCGCGCCTGAAAACAGAAGTTGCAGATCCGTGGGAAGTTTTTCCGACGAGTGGCGAACGGAGCCGCCTAGCCTCCGGTCGACGTTCCAGCGTGCCACCATCCCAGGGAGTGCTTCCCCAAGCATCCCCCTATAGCGGTGCCACTGGGCCCCACACGGCCCCGTCGGACAGCACGTGGGCCCTACGGTCGCGAGTACGTATGATGCCGAAGTGACGCGAGAAGCCGCCCGTCAACCCGAAATCAGTCCTCCCGGACCCACTTGTGTAGCCCTTTACCTCCCTGTGTGCAGTGGGTAGTGATTCATTGCTGTCATTATTGTGTAATATTTGTTCTGGGAGTACGAGTTCGGCCAGGTCCGTCTTCCCCACGCCAAGAGCGTGGAGGTATCGTATTCGCTCCCTTAATCGGCATTTGCTCTATTCATATATATCTCTTATGCCGCTGCTAGAGAGCATGTTTTAGGATCTAGCTCGCTATATATTGTTGTATCACCGCTGCTGCGAGAGAGAGAGTGACCGTCCCGTGACCCGATCCGGGTACGAGAGAGAGCTGACCACCCTAGCTCACTGCCGATTTCTCAACCGCGCACGTCCGACGCTTCCCTCGCTAAGGGACAATTGTGAGCTCGTCTAGAGTCCAAGGATCGCATTCATAATTCGAGTCGCGTCCGTGGTCCGTCCCGCATCAGATATATTTCAAAGAAATAGAACTTCTGGGTTAATCTGGTGATGGCGGTATGGTACGGGACCAACTCCGATTTCCGCATGTCATAGATGCCGAGGACCTGCCGGACTATCAGCTGGGAGTCCCCGTAGGCTTTGAGACATTTAATACCCATGTGGAGAGCCATCTGGAGCCCAATGAGTAGAGCTTCATACTCAGCTTCGTTGTTTGTCAGAGATTTCATGAGGGCACACGAGTTGTACAAAACTCCGCCCTGAGGAGTCAGGAAAACGATGCCGGCACCTGCCATGGTGGCTGGATCCTGGTTGCTTCGGGTAATCCCTCAGGAAGCGCCATCGAAGTAGAGCTCCCAGCAAGGTACGCTGGTTGTGAGAGCGCTTTCTTGCCAGTAATGCAAGACATCTCCGCTTTGTTCAGCTGATTGTCGTGATTGAGCAGCAAGGGACTCCTCGTTCGGGAGCTCCGAGCTGAAAGGTGAGTTGTCTGGCACTGGATGGGCTGCCAAGAATCCAGCTATGCTCTGTCCCTTGATTGCTTTTCTGGGGACATAAGTGATGTCGTACTCCATCATCAGGAGCACCCATCTCCCCAGTCGGCCTGAGAGGACAGGTCGCCGAAGGAGATACTTCATGGGGTCGTGCTTGGATATAAGCTCGACTTGATGGGACATGAGGTAATGCCGTAGCTTCTTAACTGCGAACACCAATGCCAAGAAAATCTTCTCCATAGGGGAGTAGCGGTACTCGGCACCGATTAGCTTCCGACAGAGGTAATAGAGGAGCTGCTCTTTACCTTCCTTATTGATTTACGCCAACAGAGCTCCTAGCGAAGCGTCCATGGCAGCAATATAAAGGATGAGGAGTTTACCCTTGATTGGTGCCCCCAGAACTGGGGGAGTAAGGAGGTACTCCTTGATTTGCTTGAAAGCCGCCTGGCATTCCAAGTCCCATGTAAACGGGGCATCTTTCTTCATTAGCTTGTCGAAAGGGGCGCATCGATCGGAGAGGTTAGAAATAAACCTCCGAATGTAGGTCAGCCTCTCTTGGAAGGACCTGAGCTCGGTGATGTTACCGGGTGGTGGAAGCTCTCGGATTGCTTTGATCTTGCCGGGATTCACCTCGATTCCTCGGTACCTGACGACGAAGCCGAGGAATTTGCCACTGGATACACCAAAGGCACATTTCATGGGGTTCATCTTGAGCCCATATTACCGGAGACGCTCGAAGACTTGGCGGAGGTCGCGCAAATGGTCTTCGCGCCTCTTAGTCTTGACGACGAGGTCGTTGACATAACATTCGACGGTGTTGTGTAGCATCTCGTCGAATATTTTGGTCATGTCTCTTTGGTAAGTAGCGCCGGCATTCTTCAGACCGATGGGCATGCACTTGTAGTTGAAAATCCCCTTGGGGGATCTAAAAGCTGTATGGCTCTTGTCTTTGAGGGACATCCGAATTTGATTATAACCGGACGACCCATCCATGAAAGACAAGGCCTCATGGACGGTGGTCATGTCGACCATTGTTTCTGTGATTGGGACTGGAAAGTCATCCTTCGGACAGGCTTTGTTGAGGTCCCAGAAGTCGACGCAGATGCGGACTTGACCGCTCTTCTTCTTGACTGGGACTATGTTGGCGAGCCAAATCGGGTAGATACACGGCTCAATGAAATCGACCTCTGCCATTTTATGGACTTCGGTCAAAACCTGGAGCTCCAGCTCATGGCGAATGTGCCGCTGTGGTTGCTTGACCGGAGTGACTGAGGGAGAAATGGCTAGCTCGTGCTCCGCTACGGAGGGGTCTAGCCCTGGCATCTCCTTGTATGTCCAGGCGAAGCAGTCTTTGTATTCGAGCAGGAGTTGCTTGTAGTCATGCTTCTCTATCTCGGTAAGGACGGCGCTGACAAACGTTGGCTGGGGAGCTTCATCTTTGCCCAAGTTGATTTCAACGAGCTCGTCCACGGTCACATGGCCACCGTCCTCCAGCTCGGGAGGAGCGGGTTGGAAGTTGATGAAATCCTCATCGTCAGTGTCAGCTTCATGTATTTCTTGATTCTCGAAGCCACCGGTTGATGTTGAAGGGACTGGAGAGTGGTTATCACTGGGATCCACTAGGGATTGATCTGGGCCGCCAGCTCCTGGCTAGTAGTTGTCAACTAGGGCTGCTGAGATCTCCCCGGGGTTGCCTGGTGAAGCTGACAATCCTTCACAGCTAGGATCAGAGACATCCCTCTCCTCGGGAGTGTTTGTTGAACTGGATCCTTCGACTGGCTGAGAGACCAGAGGAGCTCCTTCTGCCCCTTTGTCTTGACAGGGAGGCGAGGAGGGTTCCTCGACGGCTTGAGTCGGAGTTCTGGCTTTGACGGGGATCGGGATCAGAATTTCCTCTTCCTCATCCCTGGAGCTGTCGAATTTGGCTTCGACTCTAGCTTGGTCATCGGCTGGTTGTGCCAAGCCTATGACGTTGACTGCATAGTGGACGTGAAAGTTCGGGTCTTGGTCATAGCCAAGTCCCCTGGTATCCTTATGGAAGGACGGGGGTTGCCCCCGGACCTAAGAAGGGGTCCACAACCGGTGAAAATATTCACGTTGTGCGGAACCTTGCCATTGAGGGATGTGTTGCTTCAGACACATTTCCCGAATGTGTGGCGGCAGGTCGTCCAGTACTTGGATGGCTTCAGGGGTATTGTCAGCTCATCTGGACCAGCCGAAGTCATCAGCCGGTGGGGCTTGAGGGACCGTGTCTCCCTTATAGAAGATAATAGGTTTGTCCCTGTTAGCCTTCTTCTTGTTTCGGTGTTGTCGCTTAAAGGTGACAATGAATGTCGTTAGTGACTCGACGCTGTACATCTCGGATGCACATGGGAGCTGGATGCAGTTTGGTGGCAAGCATATACTCTTGCCGATAGCTCAGCTAATAAGATTAGCCTCGAAGTCGATCTGGCGCCTCTCGGGGCGATCTAGGGTTGACTTGGAGCTGAGGCACAGCCGATGAAGCTTGGCCTTCTCCTCATCAACAGAGAAGAGATCATCGTCATCTTCTTCTGAGAGCCAACTGTTGCTCCCGCTCTTAATCACGGGGTACGGGCTAATCCCCTTGAAGTAGAGCGCAGCGTCGGCCAGGTTGCATTCTGCTGGCGTGAACGGCGACAGGTCTGCAAAGACCGTGTGTTGCTCCCCGCCCTTGGCATACTTGATGCACTGGTGGAGAGTTGACGGGACGACCCAATTTTCATGGAGCCAGGGTCTACCCAGTAGCATCTTATATGACGTGTTGGAGTCGATGATGTAGAACGTCGCGTTGGAGGTGAAATCATCAAGCACCAGATCGACATCCACCCGGTCGAGGACATCCTCGGTGTTTTGGTTAAAGCCGGATATCTTGACCTCTTGAACCTTCTAGAGGTTTGGGGTCAGATATAGGGTCTTGAATGTCTTGAGCGGCATGATGTTAACAGCGGCACCAGCGTCTACTAGAATTCGGTTCACAACATGCCCGTTGACCTTCCCCTCCATGTAGAGAGGATGGTTGTGGCACGGAGGGGAGAGCAGCATGTGTTTCTCCATGAAGGAGATGGTAGCTATGAAGGCTTCATAGGCAGCCGCCTTCAACTCCGCGGCATGTGCTTTATAAGCATCCGGCTCTTGGAGTATCTTGATAAGAGTTTCCCTTAGGTCCTTACTGATAACGCAAAAGTTCGTCGTTTAAAACACGCGTATCAATCTTAAAAATTTCAACTCGCACTAGATGAAAGAGAGACGTAATGTGGTGGCGAGAAGGGTCGAATCCACAGGGAAGAAGAGATTTTTAAAGTTAAAAACTTTGGACTCCTTTGGGAAATATTTGTGATTTGATTGATTGAAGAAAATGGTGAAATAGTGAGCAAACCAAACACTTAAATAAAAACACCTATGACTATGTGCCTATGCTATAGAAAATAATTGCATGAAGTGGAAAGAAGAGATAGAAGAAAGATGTAGAGAGGGAAGAAGAGCAAGAACTAGGTCAAAAGAACAACTCTAAAGAGTACATGAAATGTGAAATAAGCTTACACTAATGACGCAACAAGATTACAATGAAGTGAAATAACACAAAATTAATAAGAACAAGAAAAGCCTAGAGTTTGAAGTTTGAAGATGGTAGTAGCAATGGTGATGACGGCGTCTTCCTCTCTTGGCCTTGGATCACGAACCACCTTGCGGAAGATGTCGTCTACACCGGGAGGAAGTCGCCTTCGTCGTTGAAGCTACCTTTGGAGGGTGAATAACTTTGAACCCAAGAAGAATTAGGGGATGCCCAAGAAGAAAAAGTTGAAGGGAGAGAAGAGATAAAGAACTTTGATGATGGGCACAGAGAGAGAAAATGTAAGGAAGATGGTGAAAATAGAGAAAGAAGGGAAGTGGTCTGCTCAGATGAACAGTAAAATCACAGGACAGCAAGTTGAAAAACGGGAAATAACTTCAACACTAGAAAGAATTAGAAGATAATGTAGAAGAAGAAATTGTATAACACTTAAAATCAAATGACTTTCATGAAGACAGCAAGAGGAGAAGAGGGACGGAGGAAGGAGAAAATAGAGAAGAACAGAGAAGTATGCAGTCTGAAAATGAACAAGATAGAATAGTAAAACAACATGAAATACCTTACAAACCAGAAGGAATTAGAAGATGGTGCAGAAGAAGAAGTTGTAGAGGACTTAAAAACAAAGAAAGTTCATGAAGAGTGCACAAGCAGAAAATAAACTGAAGTGGGAGAACTCGGAGGCCTAAGGTTGGGAGAGAAATTGCCACAAGAAGAAGTCCCCTTTCTCCTCCTTGTTATGGGATATTTATAGGGAAAGTTGGATAGATGGAGGGTAGAGATTGTATCAAAAAGAGATGAATGGTTACGATTTAGGTAGAATATGATGCATGGGCAAGAGGAAAAGGAGGTGGGCAGCCCCTTTCTTAGACTTTGGGCACCCCATTTCCCAAGGCTCATCATGTCTCTCCTTTATTTCAAACTTTGAATTCAATTTTCCCTCCAACCAAAATATGTGTTTCTTTTTCTCAATTTCAAACTTTTAAAATTTATTTTCCCTCAACTAAAATACAAACTTCTGTGTTTGACTTGGTCAAAGTGATGATGACAGTTTTGCCCCTAGAGTTTCTTGCAATTACCTTCAGTGTCCTGCACACACATAATTACAATCCTGTCCATAAAAATTATCATAATATGCACATAAATCTCAAATGCTCATAGTTATGCAATGGAGAATTAATGCCCATGGCCCTCAACTTCAATATATTAAATAATATCACCAAATTAATCAATTTACGTGAAAGCTCTAATTTAAATGCAGAGTTGAGGTTAACTATGAAATATGTATAATTACCTAATTATATGCACATAAAATGGTGTACGTGCAATGAATTACTATAAAAAATGGACACTTATCACACCCCCCAACTTGAACATTGTTAGTCCCTTAGCAATGTAAACAATTATAAAATTAGGACTAGCAAACACTCATGTGTCACAGATCATGGCAAGAACATTATGCATAATGATTTAGACTTTGGAGTATTACAAGTTCAAGTAGAATGTATTCGGTATAAATTTCATAAGTCCATGTGTTTAGACCTTTCCTCAGGATACACTCAAAATTAAATATCTCTTTGTGTATGAGTGATATAACTTGACTAGTGACTACCAAACAGTCTAAATGAATGAGTCTTCTACCTTTCACTTAAAGATGATTTTCAATTCTGCCCACATCTCGAATTAAGCTCTTGAATTACAGGTAGCTTCACTGATGGGGACATCGAGGCAAGACCGTCCGCATTTTGTTTACATTTATGTCCTTTCATATTTGCATGTATACCCTTGTGTTATATGGGTATGCAATTGTAAGTCTTAGTGGGTTTATATGTAAAATGTCAGTAGGACCAGCAAGGGGGGCCCTCAGCCCTTTCCCATTGGTCCATGTCATCCATGTGGGGCTGGTCAACCATCCTAGGTGGCCTTCTAGAAGGGTTGAATGTCAAATGCCACATGGGTGTTAGGATCGGTGCGGAGGATTCAGAGGGGGGGTGAATGAATCCCACCCTTAAAAATTTTTCAGCTCATTAATAAAACTAGAACTCTAACAAAGCAAGACAACCAATCTGAAGAACGGGTAGAATATCCTTTTAAACCAAAGATCAAATACGTAACATGCGCCCAAATAAACAACTAGCGGAAGCAGCACAGATTTAAACGAGAATGCAATGTAACCTGTGAAGTAGATAGGAGATATGGAGCAACCAACCACTGCACAGAGATTTTTAGGTGGTTCGGTCCATGGACCTACATCCACCCCACACTCAAACCGAGTGTGGCTTCACTAACAGCTGGGCAACACAACTTGCCAACAGACGCTGATACACAGCTTACCCAGGGGAACAACCTCCCCTCTTCCTCCTACACGGAGGGAACCTCTAGCAACCCATGGTCACTAGAAACCAGAGACTCACGTCTCTCTTCCTCTATACCAAGAGGGAACCCCACTAGTAGTAGCCCCGCTACCAGTGAACCAGCCAGTAGCACTCTGCTACCAGCAATCCACCAGAGGCCTAGCCTCTCTTCCTCCTAGCCCGGAGGGAACCCACAAGCAGCCCCCCTGCTGCTTGCAAACCGGAGATCAGATCTCCCTTCTCCTGTCCCACCAGGAGGAACCCGACCTCAGTCCAGATCGGAAGAACAATAGTAGGGCTGTCAATGGGCCTGGCCGGCCCGACAGGCCCGCGGGCTTGGCCAGATTTCGGGTCGGGCCGCAAGGTCTTTTTTGGCCCGCGGGTTTTTAGTCGGGCCAAAAAGCCCGGCCCGAAAAGACTCGCGGGCCGGGCTCGGGCTTTGAGTTTTGCCCGCTGGCCGGCCCGGCCCGATCCCTTTTTTTATTCTCACTTCAAATTTTAAAAACTATTTAGTCAAACTTATATTATTTTACTTAATTAGAACTTTTAAAATTCTCTTTTAACACAAATTATGTAATTAATATCAAAATTTTAATTTATTTAGTGAGATTATAAGTGTTTTAGTATTAAATCTATTAATTTTTATTATTTTTATTATTTTATTTAAGTAGTCGGGCCTGGTCGGGCCGGGCCGGGCCTTAGTCGGGCTTTGAATTTTTTATATAATGTCGGGCCCGACCCGGCCCGGCCCGACATAGGTCGGGCCCGGGCCGGGCTCGGGCCTTATTCTTGATAAGTCGGACCCGGGCCGGGCCGACCTAAGCCCGGCCCGGGCCCGGCCCATTGACAGCCCTAAACAATAGCAATAGGAGTATATAAAAAATAAGAAACATGAAAAGCACAGCAACGAAAGCTAGAAATGAACCACAATAGTCGTTCTGGATTTGATCCACGAACAGACTGAACAGGTCTTCAATAGACTTCTCTCCTCTTCTTCTTTTCTTCCTCTTCTTTCTTCTTCTCAGCTCACGCACTCTTTCTGTTCTGCTCCTTCTCTCCTTCTTTCTCTTCTGCTCTCCTTTTCTCTCACGCTGTTCTCTCCTTCTTCTCTTCAACTCTTTTTCTTCTTGCCGGCTCACTCTTCTTCTATTTCTTCTTCTTCTCTTTTTGTGGATCGAAGGGCTTTCTACTCTCCAGGTTTTTTCTTCGATCAGCCTCCATCTGAAGACGAAGGCTCCAATATATACCAGCAGCGGCTAGGGCGTGTGTCTTCCACATTTCCTACCCAATACTTGGCCCACGTGTCAGCAACTAGGGTCAGGTGGCGTCAACTCACTTGCTCCAAAGGGTTGACGCAGCCTTCAAGGACATTCTACAGTAAATCTCAAGTCTGCTGCGTTGACTCCATCAGCCTGCTGCGTTGACGCATCGGTGATCCAGTGATCAAGTCTTCAACAGATAGACGTGCTGCGTCGACGCTCTCAGCATGCTGCGTTGACGCATTGGTGTTCCAACATCTGAACTTAGATGGCTTCAGCCCTCTCACGTTTCGTGTGGAGTGCGTTGACACATTTGTGCAACTGCGTTTACCCTCTGGTCACCTTGTCGATCCATCAACCTGCTGCGTCGACGCCACTTGATGAATGCGTTGACGCACCAGAGTAATCCAGTAAGCCATTGGCTCTTCCTTTGTAACTGCTGCGTCGACGCTGCTCTATTTTGGCGTTGACGCAGTGAAACAACTCGTGAGGGTCTCTGCTTCGTGGAGTTAACATTGTGGATATCAATGAAGGCTTCTTCAACTGATGCGTGGACGCTTTAAGCTCCCAGCGTCGACCCTGTTCCTTTCTAGCAACAAGAATGAAATCAAGTGAAAGTATTATTGAATGAGAATTTAATTCATCACTGAATTGAACACATCATTCATATCTCATGGTTGTCATCATCAAAACCAGGGGCACAACAATCTCCCCCTTTTTCATGATGACAACTATGAGGTGAATGCCATTAATGCCATTGCATCTAAACAACCATGGTTATTCATATCAAGCAAGGAGCTTTAGATTAACAGGAAATCTATTCATTGACTGAATCGAGCATTAATTTTGTCATCCATTCAAGTTCAAGACTTTACATCATTGAACTAGACAAAAAGAAGAAAACATATAGTTAGTCAGCAGGATTGATGCAGATGCAATGAACTCTAGATGCAATGAACTCTAGTTTAGATTCCAGCTTGACTTCATAATTCTCCTCCCCCTTTGACATCATCAGGAAGGGGGGTAGATGTGGGAGAGCTATGGAAAGTAACGATTGAATTTTCTGGCAGAAGAAGGTGTTTGTTGCTGACGAGAGGATTACCCTTGAGGTGGCTGATGAGACTGCTGTCCTGAGGTAGATTGATCTCTGTCCAGTATATTCCTGATATCCTGAGAGATTTCGCCCAGCTGGTGACTTAGAGTGGTGCGTACACTGTCAATGGCAGAAGAGAGATCAGCTGTGACAGATTCCTTATTGTGAAACTTGTCTCCAAGTGACTGAATTGCTGTAGTCACTTTGTCAATCTTTTCTAACACAACTTTGAGGCATTGGGGAAGTGCATTGACAGGACTCTTGATGGTTTCAACTGCTATTCTCACATCATAGCACAGATCAGTAATCTTGGCAAAGGATGAAAAAGTTGTAGCTTGTTGGCTGTGCATCTCTTGCACCAAAGTGGCTAGTTTGTCAAGGAGAGATGATATGTGCTGCAAGACGGACCTTGTAGCTTGGTCAGATAGCATCTTGGAGAGTAAAAATTTCTGCCACTCGGATAAGACAGAAACTTCAAATTGTATAATCCGAGCTGTCAGTTTGTTGAGATGATAGTTTGTAAACTCCATTAATTTGTCCATCTTTGCATCCTGACGCTGCAGCATCATAGACATGTGAGCGAACATCTCTTCAACAGTGGCTGGTGGTGGACCTGCATCAGAAGTTGGAAAAGGTCTCCTATAAACATCAATGGTTCCAGTTATAAGGGGTTCCATTGTAGGTGCAAAACCACTGGGTTCCCCAGTTTCCAACTGAGGGCTAGATGATCTAGCAAATGTGTCCTCAACCTCTGGTCTTTCTTCTCTCACATTTGATGGAATCTGTATCTCTGTCCTGTTCACTTGACTTCCATCCATAGTGGTTGTTCTTGATGCCTGACCTATTTCTGATGGAGCTGTTTTCTAACTGGGAAGAATTCTAAATGGCTTACCATCAATGACTTTAAATCCCATGAACTTCTGAATGTAAGTAAGGGTGTAAACATTCCCTTGAGGAATGATTATTTTCTTCTCAGAACCAAGGTCGACACCCACTTTTCTAAAAATGGCAGTTAATGGAGCAGCAAAAGGAAGTGTTCTGGACTATGTCAGACAAGACCCCATAGTTTAAATCACTACATCAGGCAGGGAAATCTGTATTCTCTTCAGCATACAGTAAAGTAGAAACCTTTGCATCTCAGTCACCCTTTCTCTACCACTGCTCTGTGGTGTGATCATTGAAGTGCAAATGTGGTGGAGCAGTCTATTCAATGGAGGGAATTGATTGGCTTTGAGACTGGCTAGATAGGTTTCCCTGACATCGGAATGATCACTGGGTTTGTCAGTCAGGAGCGCAAAAGCATCGTGCTCATCGTACTCAAAATCATGCAGCTGAACTCCATTTTTGGGGATTTTCCAAGCTCGGGCAAACAGCTTATTTGTTAGTTCGAAACAGACATTCTTGACAGATGATGTAAGTTTTGGAACTTGTGGTTCATATTTCAAATTTTTGTAGAACTCTCTGACCAGGGTAGGATAATAGGCCTTATGGTTTGTGACAAACGACCACCAGCCCTGATAGTCTAAGGTCAGAAACAGTTCCAGAAAAATTGCAAGCATCTCATGGTCGGTAGCATCAACATATCGGGAGATGAGAACTTTCAAAGGTTCTTCTGCTGTGACTGGAAGAGATCTGTCCGCACCTTTCTGACCTGTTGCAGAGCCTGAAGATGAACCCTTCTTTTCTTTCCTGACATCAGATGCCTTCCGCTTTTTGGTTGGCGGACTAGGATTGCGGGGACGCGTCTCCATCCTCTTCCCTTTATCGTGATCAGCTATGGAGTTGGGCTCCATTATGCCTTCGGTTGATGCTGAACGTCTGGGAGGTTCCTCTGCCCTCTTCTTCCCCTTTGTAGTGGATGTCGGAGGAGCCATGGCAGCGAGGTGAATGGAACAGGGAAAAAGCTGTGAGGGTTTTGGAGAACACGGAAGGTGGAACGACCAAGGGTTTTTTGAAAGGAGTGGAGACGAGCAGTGGTCAAGCTACGCTTTTAAAAAAGCTACGAAGACCCTTTTAGTGAACGGTTCAGCCGGTTCACGTTGGTGAACCGGATTGTGAGGAAGGTTGTATTAGAAGTAGTGCGTGGACGCCAAGGGACATTGCGTCTACGCAGTAAGGCAGATATGAACAGAAGAAACAAGATAAGTAGCCAGAAGGACATCCGTTCAAGGAATTTTCTTAAGATACTAAGATAATGAGTTGACATGCTTATATTCAAGAATTTAAGAGTTGCAGATCAAGTTCCCATGAAAGAGATGTATGTAAATAGGCTCCAATTCATTTAATGATAAAGAGAGGAAATAATCTTAAAACATCGAATTAAAAACCATGAACCACTAAAGCCACCTGTCTGGAGAAAAAGTGGAACTCTTTTCACACTAGAACCATTTTCATATATGTCCCTTATATCTGTCAATTTTAAGAAGCCTTTCAGAGAGAGAGAAATTTAACTGGCATTGATGATAGACTCAGTTGAATAAGGAGCTTCAGATCAAACATACTCACAAGTTTTGATTATTTTCACATTTTTAGCATTTTCAACTTATTTTTACGTTTTCATTTACAGTCAAGTATAGCTAGCCTTTTGACACGAGTACACATGTTTATCAGACACCCGAGTCCCCGGTTACTCAGCATAGCAAACTATTCTGCATATACGAACCAGAGTTGGCAACTGACGTCATGACATGCCTATCAGCACTTCATAGGTGCATGAAGGTAGTTTCTCAGTTAATAGTTACCATTGCTCTGGAGTAATTTATTTTTCACTTGAAGACAGAGATAGTAGTGCACCTCATGACTTGCTCTTCAGCACTTCTTTGGTGCATAGGGCTAGTTTCTTAGTGAAAAACTACCATTGCTCTGCATTTTATTACATGTGTAATATATTGCATCTTCAGTGTTTATAAACAATTTCTGAGTTCATTATCAATACAAATATTAAATTCCTCTGCACACATTGGTTTCTTTACTTTTGAGCAATAAGGATCGAGAGATGATAAGGTCCTAGTTTTATTAAAATGTTCAACTTTTGGTCCATACATAGTGCATTATTGGGTTCAAAAGTTCTTAAATTCAAATATCATAAGAATTATAGATCTCCTATCATTAGCATATCATAGAGCTATTCAGAACATATCTCATACTCAACAAGAATTATCACTTTAACTCCCCCTAAATTTAAGACATCATCTACATATCTCATTGCTCTAGAGTTCTTCCTTCATACTAAGATGTCAAGGAGGCTTTATTGTGGGATAAGAACGGAAGGGACGGAATTGATGGACAAAACAAGTTGATGTGAGATAGGGAAGTTTCCAAAAGAAAGATATAACAGAGAGATTTTACCATGGCATAGCTGTTTTGACTCAGTTCTAGCTCACAAACCAATCCAGTTTCCAAATTATATTCCTCAGTGTGTTAACTCAACCTCAGTACTGCGTCAACTCATCCAACTAGACAGCACAAACATTTGCTCAAATTCAGAAACCAATTGCCCACAGCGTTAACTCAGTTTCATCATTGCGTCAACTCACTCAACCAGAGGCACTTCACATCAGGTTCTCAAGGAATAAGCTGTCTGGTGCGTTAACTCTATTTCCACACTGCGTTAACTCACTTATCCAACCACCAGTAACAACTTTGTACTTTATTCAGCATTTTGTCACCGAGAAATTAATCTTAAGCTAACTCCCCCTCAGACCATGTATGAAAGAAATTATAACAGCCAATAAAATGAGTATTAAGCTGAAACTGTATTCATGATGAGATGATTGAAGGAAAGATAGACACAACAAGCAAAGATGACTAAGCTCCCCCTGAGAACATGCAATGTTTGCCATGAAAATTAAACATATGAATTTGTGATTTATGTACATTCAGAATGAGGAAAAATTCAGAAACATCAATTCAGACAATGCAGATGAAGAGTGAATAAGAAAAAAAACATTTAACATGCTATGCAGTAACACTAAAACTAGGAAGTGCAAGAAATTTACCTGAAAAGTTCGGGAAGGGGTTTTTCTTCTTGAGTGCCTTGGTTTATTACCCCTCTTTATTCTTCAGCTTCCAAGGCACACCTGCAGGTTAGCAAGCTATCTTGCACAAATAGGCACCCAAGAAATCTTGGGTCCTGAATTAGCAGTGACATTCCTAGTAGATTTTCTAAACAATCTCCCAGCAGCATAGTCATCAGATTTCATCAGGTAGCAATTATTCATTGAATGACCAATTGTACCACAATAATGGCAAGATGCAACAGGTTTCAGATTAGATTTATGCACATTCTTATTAACATGATTTTTATGTGCATATGTATGAAAATTTCTGTTTACAGAATTAAAGTTCTGTTTACCAAAACCAGCATTGCTTTGGTATCCTGCTAGCCAGCAGGTTGCAGCCCTATGACCCGGCTTTCCACAATTAAAACAATGAGAGGAATTTATTCTCTTAAAATTCTCATGAATAGCATGTCTATTTGCAGGGATTTTAGCATGTTTAAAATTCTCTTTTCTACCCTGAGCATGCCAACAGTCCTTGGCTGTGTGGCCATGCTTTCCACAGTGAGAGCATTTGAGAGAATTTCTTTCAAAAGTACCTGACCAGCATTCAGAGGTCTTGTGAGCAATTTTGTTGCAGTTAAAACAGATGATGTGCTGGTTCATTGAAATAGACTTGTTTCTATTAAAAACATGTTGGTTTGCAGGGAATTTAGCATGATATGAATAGAAGATTTTCTTACCACTAGCAAACCAGCACTGAGCAATTGAGTGTCCTAATTTGCCACAATTAGAACATGTGACACTCCTTTTCTGAGATGAAAGATTTTTAACATGATATTTCCTAGCACTCAGATCATCCTTTTCCATCAATCTACATTCATGCATCAAATGACCAGGTTTATGACAGTAATGGCATGAGGTTTTCTTTTTAGATACATGTGAGTTTGTGTGAAGACTGTGATCAGCATGCACTGATGGACCCTTTTTATTCACTTTCTGTTTTCCAATCATTTCCTGATTTTTATCCAGTTTTTCTATTTTCTTAGCCTTATACTGAGGTGGAGATGATGAAGTAGAAGGTTTTTCCTGTTCAGAAGATTTAACAAAAATGGTTTTTAAATTGGATCCATCAACCTTCCTCATGACTGGACTGTAGCCCAGTCCCTCTTTCTTAAAATTAGAGCTAGAAACAGAAGATGTCTGAATTTTATTTTCAATGTTCTTTTTATTTATAGGGTTATAGCCTAACCCCTCCTTCTGGAAGTTGACCTTTGTTCCCAGTAATTTGTTCAGATTATCCTGCCCATTAACAAATTTAGACAGGGAACTCTTCAAATCTAGAATTTCATTTTCTAAAGAGGTGATTTGTAACTCATAGCTGGCAATTTCTTGCTCGCTGCAATTCACACATTCAATTAACACCTTGTTAGCAGTTTTGTAATTTTCAATTTCTTGTTCCAGATTGCTCAATTTTTCAGGAACTTCAACATTAACTATTTTTCCTTTTTCTAAGGTTAGAAGTCTCTCTGACATAGTGGAGTTCAGCATTTTTAACTTCTCATTTTTTCCCTTAAGTTTGTCATTCTGAACCAATTCATTTATTAGAAGTTGATCTTCTGGCTTCTTGCTTTCCTCTATTTTCAAATTCCTTAAAGTCTTTTTGCTGTTTTTCAAGATCTTTCTGTAATTCTACGTTTACAGATTTTAGCTTGCTTAGTTCTGAGCTAACACATTCAAATTTCTTCATCAATTTTTCATACTGATTTTTATGCGTGTGAATATCAGATATGCAGGCATTATGAAATTGCTTCATCTTAGAACAACTTTTACATGGAGAACTTGAACTAACTAACCCAGTACCCTTCTTCAATTTTTTATACTTTTTCCTTAACAATTCATGAGATTCAAGCAGCTCAGAATATGCATTTTCCCAATCATCTAAATCATAGTTTTCAAAGGGATTTACCTGATCATCATTGTCCTCTTCATCACTTTGATTGTTGCTGTGATCAGTCCCATTGGCCATCATGCAGGCGTCCTCCTTTGACTGGAAGGCTATCTTCAGTTTGTCCAGGATTTCGGTGGCTGACCTGCAATGATAAAAACACGAGTGTAAGGCCTTGTCAGTGGCAGCCTTCATAATTTCCATAGCCTTCATGTTTTGATCACACATGTATCTATCACTGTCAGTCCATTTGGACGTTTTCTTTGGCAGTATGTGTGGACCATGCGAAATCAACTTCCACAGATCCTGATCAAGTTGTTTAACATAGATACGCAGACCTCTAAACCACAACTTAAATCCAGAACCACTAAAGATCGGTGGATGCTTCATTGAATCAATTTAGGAGTAAAACCAAGCAATAAGACCCGATCAGAAATGCACCTTTTAGACCAGCAGGATCCCCTACAGATCGTTGAATCTGGAGAAATAGGGAACCGCTCTAATACCAATTGTTAGGATCGGTGCGGAGGATTCAGAGGGGGGGTGAATGAATCCCACCCTTAAAAACTTTTCGGCTCAATAATAAAACTAGAACTCTAACAAAGCAAGACAACCAATCTGAAGAACGGGTAGAATATCCTTTTAAACCAAAGATCAAATACGTAACCTGCGCCTAAATAAACAACTAGCGGAAGTAGCACAGATATAAACGAGAATGCAATGTAACCTGTGAAGTAGATAGGAGATATGGAGCAACCAACCACTGCACAGAGATTTTTAGGTGGTTCGGTCCACGGACCTACATCCACCCCACACTCAAACCGAGTGTGGCTTCACTAACAGCTGGGTAACACAGCTTGCCAACAGACGCTGATACACAGCTTACCCAAGGGAACAACCTCCCCTCTTCCTCCTACACGGAGGGAACCTCTAGCAACCCACGGTCACTAGAAACCAGAGACTCACGTCTCTCTTCCTCTATACCAAGAGGGAACCCCACTAGTAGCAGCCCCGCTACCAGTGAACTAGCCAGTAGCACTCTGCTACCAGCAATCCACCAGAGGCATAGCCTCTCTTCCTCCTAGCCCAGAGGGAACCCACAAGCAGCCCCCCTGCTGCTTGCAAACCGGAGATCAGATCTCCCTTCTCCTGTCCCACCAGGAGGAACCCGACCTCAGTCCAGATCGGAAGAACAATAGCAATAGGAGTATATAAAAAATAAGAAACATGAAAAGCACAGCAACGAAAGCTGGAAATGAACCACAATAGTCGTTCTGGATTTGATCCATGAACAGACTGAATAGGTCTTCAATAGACTTCTCTCCTCTTCTTCTTTTCTTCCTCTTCTTTCTTCTTCTCAGCTCACGCACTCTTTCTGTTCTGCTCCTTCTCTCTTTCTTTCTCTTCTGCTCTCCTTTTCTCTCACGATGTTCTCTCCTTCTTCTCTTCAACTCTTTTTCTTCTTGCCGACTCACTCTTCTTCTATTTCTTCTTCTTCTCTTTTTGTGGATCGAAGGGCTTTCTGCTCTCCAGGCTTTTTCTTCGATCAGCCTCCATCTGAAGACGAAGGCTCCAATATATACCAGCATTGGCTAGGGCGTGTGTCTTCCACATTTTCTGCCCAATACTTGGCCCACGTGTCAGCAACTAGAGTCAGGTGGCGTCAACTCACTTGCTCCAAAGGGTTGAAGCAGCCTTCAAGGACATTCTACAGCAAATCTCAAGTCTACTGCGTTGACTCCATCAGCCTACTGCGTTGACGCATCGGTGATCCAGTGATCAAGTCTTGAACAGATAGACGTGCTGCTTCGACGCTCTCAGCATGCTGCGTTGACGCATTGGTGTTCCAGCATCTGAACTTAGATGGCTTCAACCCTCTCACATTTCGTGTGGAGTGCATTGACACATTTGTGCAACTGCGTCCACCCTCTGGTCACCTTGTCGATTCATCAACCTGCTGCGTCGACGCCACTTGATGAATGCGTTGACGCACCAGAGTAATCCAGTAAGCCATTGGCTCTTCCTTTGTAACTGCTGTGTCGACACTGCTCTATTTTTGCGTTGACGCAGTGAAACAACTCGTGAGGGTCTCTGCTTCATGGAGTTAACATTGTGGATATCAGTGAAGGCTTCTTCAACTGATGCGTGGATGCTTTAAGCTCCCAGCGTCGACCCTGTTCCTTTCTAACAATAAGAATGAAATCAAGTGAAAGTATTATTGAATGAGAATTTAATTCATCACTGAATTGAACACATCATTCATATCTCATGGTTATCATCATCAAAACCAGGGGCACAACAATGGGTAGACAAGAGGGTAAGAATTTCCATGGTAGGCTACCTACCATGTCCACTTGTCCCCCTTACCTTTCATATAGTCAATAGGCCGCCCCCCCTTTTTATTTAATTGTATTTTTTGTGTGTTGTTCACACTTCATCCCAGCCCTCCATTCTCCATCCCTAGATCCAAGGGTCTACATTTGATTTGATGAGAGTCATATAAAACCTTGTATTTTCATTTGGAAATTAATGAAAAGTTAGAAAATTTTGTTGGAAGCTTGAAGCTCCTTGCGCCCCTCCCCTCTCTCCCCCCTGGTTTCATCTCCTCCAACCCCCAATTCTAGAGTGGATATCTTCTATCTTCTCCCCCTCAACCTCTGAGTTCATCTCCGGTGCCGCCGCCGCCGTTCGTGCTGCCTTCGAGCCGCCGCAAAGTCGACTTCGGTGATCTGTCCATCCTAGGTAGAAGCTTCTTCACGGAATTCTTGCTATCAACTCCGACATCCTCTTGATCTGAAATTTTCAGAGGTGGTTACTATCTTGTATCCCCATCTCCACAAAAAATTTCACATCCAAAATCCTTCTTTTGATATTTTTACATTTTTGGTCTTCAATCTTTCCCAGATCTATCAGCTGTCTGTCCACTGTAATAGTCCGCCTGAGTTTCCTATCTTCGGCCCCTTTTGTGATTTTTCCTAGGGCTTCCATTTTTATTGGGGGTTCTGTCCATCAACCCCTCCACCCATAATTTTTATTGATTTTTGATCAGCCCTCCACCTATTTTATAAAAATCGTTTCCAGAGCCATCTACAATGCTGTCTACCAGTTTCCAGATCCGACCACCCTCCAGTGTTAAATTCCTAACAAATCATAGCCACCTCCAAACTTGTCAAAAAAAATATTTCCATCTTCCTTGTTCCATTTGCTACAACGTTTATGAAGAACACAACTTCAGATTCTAGCGTCTATCTATCAGTCAACGCCAGTTCTCAGACAAGTTCCATGTTGATCAGAGAATTCAGGCACTGTACAACAGAAGCTTTCAAAATTCGCCAACAAGAAGTACAGAGCTGGTTATTTTTCTGTAATCCTATAGGGTTGAAGCCCTTCTAATCAGCTTTCCAACGGCACTGGTTTCGTCGCATTCTGATGTTGGGGCTGGTCGCAGTGAGCAATCTCGTCGGGTCGCGCGCTGAAAGATAGAACCGGCAGATCCGCGGCCTGTTATTCCGACCGGTGCCGATCGGAGCCGCCCGGCCTCCGGTCGGCGAACCAGCGCGCCTCCACTCCAGGGAGCGCTCATCCTGGCATCCCCCACTACAGCGGTGCCACCGGGTCCCACACGGCCCCTCCGGACAGCACGTGGGCCCCACAGTCACAAGTTCAGGTGCTGTCGAAGAGACGCGAGAAGCCGCCCGTCAACCCGAATTCAGTCCTCCCGGGCCCATTTGTGTAGCCCTTTACCTCCCTGCGTGGAGTGGGCAGTAACTCATTGCTGTAATCTTCATGTATTAACTGTTCCGGGAGCACGGTTTTCTGCCGGGTCCGTCTTCCCCACGCCGAGCGTGTGGAGGTATCGCATTCGCTCCCTTACTTGGCATCTTGCTTTATCTCATATATGCTTTATATGCCGCTGCTAGAGAGCATATTTTAGGACCTAGCTCGCTATATTTTCATACCACCACTGCTACGAGAGAGAGCGAAGCCGTCCCGTGACCCGATCCGGGCACGAAAGTGCGAATTGACCACCCTAGCTCTTGCCGGTTTCTCAACCGTGCACGTCCGACGCTTCCCTCGTTAAGGGACAATCACGAGCTCACCTAGAGTCTGAGGACTGCATTCCTCATTCGAGTCGTGTCCGTGGTCCGTCCCGCATCAATTTGGTATCAGAGCGAGTTTCAGTCTAGGGTGTCAAAAAAAAAAAAGAGTGCCATTTACGTATAGTCATTAGTCATTGTCTAAGTCATGTTTAGGGTCATCATTGTTTTAAAAAAAAAAAAAAGTGTCTTTTGGGTCACATACATCCCTTTACTCGGTATATCAAAAGGTGTTGTCCGAACGTTAGGCTACGCCTATCGGGAAGGCCGCACACTTGTGCGAGTGATCTTCGGATCGGTTAGCTCCGCCACGTACCGAGTCTTGGTCGTCATTTCTAGGGTTGTATTCCATTGTCTAGTTGGTTTATCTACTAGTGTCGACATGGCCATCCTCTAGCTTCCCCGTGTCCCATGGATTACCAAACACCCGGATCTTATACATGGTGGCGATACTATCTCAAATGGAAGGACCACCCGAACCACCCCACTAGGCCCGAAACCCGGGACTTCTACGGTTCCGATGACCCAGGTGACTACCTAGAGTGGGAAGTAATTATGGACGACTACTTCGAGGTGTACAATATGTACGGGCCCATGCAAGTCGATATTGCCAAAAGGTGACTTTTTGGTGAAGCCGCCGAAACATGGAGGGACATCAAATATTGGAGGGAGGATAGGAATCTAAGGCCCATCGAGTCATGGTGGGAAATGAAGAGAGCGCTTAGGAGGATCTACTTTCCCCGCCCACCTACCTCCAACCACGGAGGTCATACCACTCACCAACCTCACCAACTCACCCACAATCAAGTGGGCCACACCTCTACCCAATCCCACCCCTTCACCGCCGTCCAAGCCCACCAAGGCGACCCCAATCTGGTGGCCCGCCCAGTCACCTCCAACCAACCACCCCTTGGCACCCCCATCCCAACCCACTCAAGTACCTCCAACCGAGTGGAAGCCCCGCTTATAGCCGAGCCTAGGACCACACCCAGGCCGAGGGACGAGGAGCGAGTCCACCCCAAGGTCCCTACTCCAACCCGCTCCTTTGAGGAATTCGAGAAAATAATTTCGGATTTGTTGGAAAGGATAAGAGCTTCTTCACCCTCAAGAGCTCCAATGCCACCACCCTCTACGTCCGAACGTGATTCGGAACCATCTCATTTGGAGCCACCAAGACCCGAGCCACCCATATTTCTAACGGGTACACTATACATCGCCGAGCCACTTTTTAGTTGGCTTAAGGATGACTTGGTCCCACCTCCCTTTCCATACATGGACCCCATCCTCCCTTTAGTGCCGGTCAACTCCTTCCATACTACATTTCGATCTAGTCACCATGTTGACACATTGGACGATCTTGTCATGGGATTAGATTCACAATGGAAGTTGACACATCTTTTGGCGCGAGGCTTTGACCAACCTACTAGTCTTAGCTTCACCCATCCGGCCTTCGGGTCCATTACCTCCGAGTGCACCGTGGGTCATGTCACCACGGAGGTTCTTCTACTTCTCCCGCTACCGGACGAGCCCGAATTCATGCCCTTTTGTCCGAGGGAGGAATCATACTTCTTGCCTACGATCCCCGTCCCACCCGTCACAATTCTAGAAGGTGACTATCCACACCTTCAAAACTTCTACACGTGAGACCGTGACTTATGGGAACCCACCACAAGGGGTCATACCTTCTTTGATCCCTTTGACCCACTCCCTAGTGGATCCTTAGACCCTCCATATATACTTCACTTCTTAGAGGGAGTCCACTATCACACTCCTACCCCACGGGCCGGGTCGTCTATGCCCACCAAGCTCGTACCCTTACAAGATACACCATCATCTAGGGGAGATACTCTTGGTCCTCCCACATCCACATCCCATATGCATGCATGACCCACCTTAGGAGGTCTAGGATTTCTGCATGATGTCAACCACCGGTTACGTCAGATGCATGCATGGCATACGTTCGGGTGTCCTGGTCCGCCGTCACCCATGTACGGGTCGGACTAACATTAGGTGTGTCTAGGGTCATAGATGAGTCGGTGTGCTTTTTCTTTGTGTGGTATGTCTGTCTGCATGTGTCTTGTGCAAGCTCGTTGTCATTCTCTTATGAGTAAGAGGCGATTGGACTCACTCGATGAGTATGGGATCGGTTCTACATCTATACCCGGATCAGTCACCTACAGGGACTCAGCGGTGATTCCTAGTGAGTCTTCGAGCTGCTTCCTTCCCTTTTGAGAGTGCCCCACCCGGAGTGTCCACCTTTAGCCCATAGCAGTTTGCGCATATCGAGTATATATGGGATGAGCAGGTGACGATCACTTGGAGTGAAGCATACCCGCGTTACTTGGCACGGTGACGGATCTGCCTGAGTACTCGAGCATCCATACCCCTACTCGACGGGGTCGAGTTCCTCCCACCCGGGGAGAATTGATGGGGACATCGAGGCAAGACCGTCCGCATTTTATTTGCATTTATGTCCTTTCATATTTGGATGTATACCCTTGTGTTATATGTGTACGCAATTGTAAGTCTTAGTGGGTTTATATGTAAAATGTCAGTAGGACCAGCAAGGGGGGCCCTCAGCCCTTTCCCATTGGTCCATGTCATCCATGTGGGGCTGGTCAACCATCCTAGGTGGCCTTCTAGAAGGGTTGAATGTCAAATTCCACATGGGTAGACAAGAGGGTAAGAATTTCCATGGTAGGCTACCTACCATGTCCACTTGTCCCCCTTGCCTTTCATATAGTCAATAGGCCGCCCCCCCTTTTTATTTAATTGTATTTTTTGTGTGTTGTTCACACTTCATCCCAGCCCTCCATTCCCCATCCCTAGATCCAAGGGTCTAGATTTGATTTGATGAGAGTCATATAAAACCTTGTATTTTCATTTGGAAATTAATGAAAAGTTAGAAAATTTTGTTGGAAGCATGAAGCTCCTTGCGCCCCTCCCCTCTCTCCCCCCTAGTTTCATCTCCTCCAACCCCCAATTCTAGAGTGGATATATTCTATCTCTTCCCCCTCAACCTCTGAGTTCATCTCCGGTGCCGCTGCCGCCTTCGAGCCGCCGCGAAGTCGACTTTGGTGTTCTGTCCATCCTGGGTAGAAGCTTCTTCTCGGAATTCCTGCTATCAACTCCAACATCCTCTTGATCTGAAATTTTTAGAGGTTGTTCCTATCTTGTATCCCCATCACCACAAAACATTTTACGTCCAAAATCCTTCTTTTGATATTTTTACATTTTTGGTCTTCAATCTTTCCCAGATCTGTCAGCTGTCTGTCCACTGTAACAGTCCGCCTGAGTTTCCTATCTTCGGCCCCTTTTATGATTTTTCCTAGGGCTGCCAATTTTACTGGGGGTTCTGTCCATCAACCCCTCCACCCATAATTTTTCTTGATTTTTGATCCACCCTCCACCTATTTTATAAAAATCGTTTCCAGAGCCATCTACAGTGATGTCTACCAGTTTCCAGATCTGACCACCCTCCAGTGTTAAATTCCTAACAAATCATAGCCACCTCTAAACTTGTCACAAAAAATATTTCCGTCTTCCTTGTTCCATTTCCTACAACTTTGATGAAGAAGACAACTTCAGATTCTAGCGTCTACCTATCAGTCAACGCCAGTTCTCAGACAAGTTCCATGTTGATCTGAGAATTCGGGCACTGTACAACAGAAGATTTCAAAATTCGCCGACAAGAAGTACAGAGCTGGTTATTTTTCTGTAATCCCATAGGGTTGAAGCCCTTCAAAGCAGCTTTCCAACGGCACTGGTTTCGTCGTATTCTGACGTCGGGGCTGGTCGCAGTGAGCAATCTCGTCGGGTCGCGCGCTGAAAGACAGAACCGGCAGATCCGCGGCCGGTTATTCCGACCGGTGCCGATCGGAGCCGCCGGGCCTCCGGCCGGCGAACCAGCGTGCCTCCACTCCAGGGAGAGCTCATCCAGGCATCCCCCACTACAGCGGTGCCACCGGGTCCCACACGGCCCCTCTAGACAGCACGTGGGCCCCACAGTCACAAGTTTGGGTACTGCCGAAGAGACACGAGAAGCCGCCCGTCAACCCGAATTCGGTTCTCCCGGGCCCATTTGTGTAGCCCTTTACCTCCCTGCGTGGAGTGGGCAGTAACTCATTGCTGTAATCTTCATGTATTAACTGTTCTGGGAGCACGATTTTCGGCCGGGTCCGTCTTCCCCATGCCGAGCGTGTGGAGGTATCGCATTCGCTCCCTTACTTGGCATCTTATTTTATCTCATATATGCTGTATATGCCGCTGCTAGAGAGCATGTTTTAGGACCTAGCTCGCTATATTTTCATATCACCACTGCTGCGAGAGAGAGCGAAGCCGTCCCGTGACCCGATCCGGGCACGAAAGTGTGAATTGACCACCCTAGCTCTTGCCGATTTCTCAACCGTGCACGTCCGACGCTTCCCTCGTTAAGGGACAATCACGATCTCACCTAGAGTCCGAGGACTGCATTCCTCATTCGAGTCGTGTCCGTGGTCCGTCCCGCATCATTCACTATGCATGTTTATTCATTTCCTTTTTTTTCTTTTTTTTTGACACATGGTGTTGCACATCCCTTCGCTGTTTGACGCGAACCTCAACTCTTGCCTTTGGAGAAGCAGGCCCGGTTACTAAGTTCAGGGGCATTTTCCATGTGTTTTTTTTTGGCAGATAGCTTTTTCCTCACGATTACTTTCAACGAATGGGCATAATATCCATCATCACCTAAGTGTCAAGCAAAATTCTCATCATCCTAATGTTTGTCATCCACAAATCTTGTTATTATGCAATTGTGTGCAAGTTCAATAGAATTTTTAGGTGTATTCTGAGGAAAAGGCTAAAGTCGTAACTAATGAATTCACCCTTTTAACTTGCTACTCTCATAAGTAAGACTATAAGTCCTGTCACTAAAAAATTTCTCATCATGAAGTATGAACATGAAGCACTTGTTAGGGATGTGATGAAAGGTTGCAAGCATTTTAAGAAAATTAGAGCTCAAGCTACCCCCCAACTTATGTGACATTTTCCTCAATGGCATGAAGAAGATGTAAAAATAAAGTAATGTCATGAAAAGTAGACGGATGGATAGATACGACCTGAGAGAGAGATGCAGTGGTTAAAAAAATATTGCTCCATGCTCCATGCTCCTTAGACAAAAGAAGAAAATCAATCATAATTTTTTTTTATTTTTGAAAAGATAAAGGGTAATTAGATTGCCTCCCAAGAAGCGCTAAGTTTAACATCTTCAGCCAGACGCATGCATAAGAGGTTCAAGCTCCATAACCAACGAGTTGAGTTAAGAATGAGCCACCACATTATCTTATCTGCTTTCAATTTCCAACATTTGTGCTACGATAAGACAAGATTATATATGTATGCATGTGGCCCAAAAATGTGCTGGTCTTGAACATTGTTGATTTTAAAATTAGCCATATGTGTGAGCAAGTTCTCTTCTTTAAGGGGTATGTAATAATCAATGGCCATCAATCGTTCAAGATTGGGATGGAACCTTTGCCCAGTATCTATCCATCGGTCTCCTTGTCCTGTATCTACCGGCCTGACTACCCCTTTCATGACTTCTTCCTCCAAAGAAACTTGGTCAAAGATAGGCAGCTCATGAGCATTAAGGGCATTAATCAATTGAACTTCTTGAAGGGGAGTTAAATCAAATATGAATATGGTTGATATATCCTCTTCAAGTTTGAGAGTGTCATATTGCAGAGGCTTAGTTTGCAAGGGGATCAAAGTGGAAGAAGGTGTGATCCCAAAATCTATCCCATCTGATGAGTCAAACTTTATGGGGTAGGGCTCAGGGGTTAGATAAAATGTGAAAGTTTCTAAGAAGGCCCCTTCATCAAACTCATCAATCGAATGAAGTTTATCAATCAAACTTGTCAGTAATGGGGTGGATATACCAAATGTAAACCTTTCCAACAAGGCCCCTTCATCACCCTCATCAATGACATTAAGAATATCAATCGAATGTTCCAATGGTGGGGTGGGAAGATCAAATGTTAATCTTTCCTGTTGTGCCCCTGTGCCTTTGATGATGGTTTTGATGATTGGTTTTTGATGTGAGTTAATCACTGTGAGTCATCTTGCTGTGTGTCATCATGCTATTATTCAGTCATTCTTTGATCATAATGCTTTCCTTTATATGCACGATAAATTCATGTTTTATCATGTAAATGTATGGAGTTCATAGGGCTATCAGATAACATGCTCTACTTAATTCTGTCTACACTCTGTCTGCACAGTCTCCACAGCACTGCGTCAACTCCTTGAGCTGATGCGTCGACTCTTCAGTTCAATCTCTCAAGTCTATACACTCCATGCCCATTCAAGTCTATACATCAGTTTGATTCAAAGTCTGTACACTGCTTCACTTCGTCAAAGTCCATACATCCTCAGCTAAACCTCATGTCTGTACAACGGCCTCAATCTTTATCTATCTACACTCTGTTTGGATAGTATGGACAGTGGTGGGTCGACCCACCCTTGCTGATGCGTCGACCCATCAGAACAGTGTTCTTTATAGTAAGCCCACACATTGGTCTTCTTGACTCAAAGTCTATACATCCGGAAAGGGGCCAAGTCTATACAGTCTCACGCTCAAATCCTTCAAAGTCCATACATTGGACTGTAGCTTCCACTGTTCATGCCTTGGTCCAAGTGTATACAGTGCACTGTGCAGCCTGTTCGTGTTCAAGCTTGTTGGTGAAGTCTGTACATCGCTCGCTCCTTCAGCTTTCACCAAGTCTGTACAGCGTGAACAGTTCATCTCAATCCTTCGAAGTCTACACATTCATATGTCTTCTAAGTCTACACATTGCCAAAGTATGTGCAGCCCCTACTCTATACAACCGATTGATGTTGCAGTGTTCACCAAGTCTATACATCGCCTTCAGACCTTCAAGTCTATACACTGCTACAGGAACCAAGTCTGTACATCGGCTTCGCATCTGCAAGTCTGTACATTGGAGTCAGTTCACCAAGTCTATACACTGGACTTTGTTTCACCAAGTATGTACACTCCACATCTTTTCCTACGCTTGGCCAAGTCTATACACTCATACCTTTTCCTACGTTTTACTGGCCAAGTCTATACATCGCTAAGTCTGCACATTGTCTTCAGCTCAAGCGTTCAAAGCCTAAACTCTGTACAGCGCAAAGTCTACACATTGGCTCAGGGTCGTCAAGTCTATACATCCATAGTGGACGTTCAAGTCTATACATTGGCCCTAACACTCAAAGTCTGTACACTCGTTGCACTGTACAAGTCTATACACTGGCAATCCAGCTGAAGTCTATACATTGGCGCACTGTTCATGCATCAGGTCTCAAAGTCTATTCAACGAGGGCTTCGCATCTTCATGTCTATACATTGGTCGGTGCAAGTGTATACAATGGACGAGTCTGCATAGTGCATATGTTCTAAGTATATACACTGTGTTGCATTACATGTTTTTACATCTAAGTCTATACATCTGATAGGCTTATTAATGCATCAGTCTGCAAGTCTATACACTGAGCTCGCATGAAGACTTCAACTCTATACACTCACTCAGTGTACACACTTACTCACTTGCTGTTCTTCAAAGTATGTACATCGCATAGCTTCACATATTTGAAGTCCATACATTGGAGAGTTTGTACATTGCATTTGCATTCACACGAAGTCCATACAGCCATCTATGTGTGCCTTGCCTGCTGAATGAAGTCTGAACATTGCTTTAAGCTGATACTGTCTTCGACTGATTATCTGACAGGTTATTCGACTGATTATCTGACAGGTTTAATGGACGAGGCCATCAAGACTTGACACGTGATCCTAGAGGCTGAAATGCTGACACGTGGACCAAATAAGCTGGGCGGGAATCGTCGAGAGCTGTCGCCCTAGCACCTGCTGAAGCTGATATAAATAGAAGCTTTCGTCCACTGAAGAAAATATACATGAGAATGGAAGAGGGCTGATAGAGATCGAGAGAGTGAAAGAGCAGAAGAAGAAAAGAGCAGGAGAGAGCAGAAGAAAAAGAGAAGAGAAAAGCCAGAGAGAGCCTGCGAAAGAGAAGAAAGAAGAGAAGAAGAAGAAGAAAGATAGCTCGTGAGGATTGAGAGAAGAAGAATAGAAGTTGCATCTGAAGATTTGTTCCTGCTGGACCGTGGATCAAATCCAGGCCAGCTAGCTCCATTGAGAGCTATCTTTGTGCTTCATCTTTTACAGCTTGTGATTGCTGTGTTAATTTAATTTCTTGTTTTCCCCTTTATTTTTTTCTGATTACCTTTGTACTTTCGATCCTCTGGACTGAGGTCGGGTTCCTCCTGGTGGGTCACGAGAAGGGAGATCTGATCTCCGGTTGCAAGTAGTTGGGAGCTACTTGTGGGTTCCCTCCGGTTTGGAGGAAGGGAGACTTGTCTCCGGTTCTGGGCTTGTGGGTAGCAAGTCCAGGGGTCCCTCCGGTGTGGAGGAAGAGAGACTTCGGTCTCTGGTTTCCAAGTGGATGGGAGTCACTGGGGTGTCCCTCTGGTTGGGAGGAAGAGGGGAGGTTGTTCCCCTGGTCAAGCTGTGTGGCAGCACCTTGTTCGCAGACTGAGTCTGCTTGGTTCTAGCGTTTGCTAGTGAAGCCTCACTCCGGTTGGGAGTGAGGGGTGGATGTAGGTCTGGAGGACCGAACCACCTAAAAAATCTATTGAGCAGTGGTTTGATTGCTTGATTTGCTTCCGCTAGATGCTTGGATAGGCTCGCTCCACCTGCTTGTTATTTTGCTTAATCGAATTAGCTTAATTCCAGAATTTGCCTAGCCTCTGAGTTTTCTATTTGGGCATTATTTGTAGCAGGATACATTCACCCCCCCTCTGTATCCGGGCCTAGCATCCTAACATTTCTAGCCCGGACCCTTCATCATAGGTCAGTTCAAATGTGAATTTCTCTAAGAGGGTCCCTTCATTACACTCATCAATAGGAGGAGGATGTTCAGAATTCGTCTTCATTAAATCAACAAGATTATTATCCACAAAGCACTCCCCCTCTTCATGTGTTTCCTCAAATGGGCCTTTGATGTTTGGAGTGATGCTCTCAATTTCTTCAAGTGAAGCCCCATTATCAATATCTTCTAAAATGAGATTATCATTTCTGTTCTCCACAAGTGGTGCCTCTAAATGAAAGATGTATTTTTCACTCAAGTGCCCTTCACCATTCTCTTCCTCATGAGGGTTATCATTCAACATATCTGCAACATCAACTTTACTCGCTTCTTTATATTTTTCTTCACATAAGTTAATGATGGCACTCTCCACATCAAAGTGTTCACATTGTTCTATCATAGGGAGAATGTCAATCAAAGCTTCTAATTGTGGGACCATGAGATGAAATGAGTAATCTTCCAATCCGGTCCTTTCATGATATTCTTCCAAGTGATGAGGGTCACATTCCATGGCTTTGTCATCATCATTTTCAGCTAGACATTCTCTTCTACAATCTTCCTCAATTGGGCCATTAATATTCTCAATTTCACAGTTTTGAATGGCACCATTTTGCAAATCATTTAAGTCATCCCCCAACTTGATCTTAACCGACTCCTTGTGTCTTTCCACATAGATGGGTGTGGACTCCTTAATCGCATAAGCCATTTTACTAGTTATCCCCAATTCTCTTTGATATGATTCTTCCCCAATTCTCTCATTACCTTGGTCAAGAGTTTCATTTGGCAAGGGAACCATGGGTTGTTGGCAAGAATAAATGTATTAGGAGAATTGAGGGACTTTATCTTCAAAGGTTTCATCACTGGGGTTAGACAATTGGCCCATTTCATAGGTGGCTCTTATTACTTGGTCCAATTTAGTTTGAAGGGAGTCGATACTTTGTTGATTATTCAAAATGATTTGAATCAATTGGTTGATATTTTCTTCATTGTTGGAACCATTGTATGGAGGGGTGGAATGAATGTGTTGATGATCATATTGATATTGAGATGATGGGAAGTATGTGTCATGCTCTCCATATTGATTTTGATCAAATTGTGTTGAAAATTTTGGCTCAAGAGAGCATGGAGCTTGACATTGAGAATTTTTCCAAGAGAAATTATTTTGATCTCCCCACTCAAAGATAGGAGTGCAAGAAGGTGTAGGGAGATTTTGACATGTTGATGTTTGCTCATGAGGAGAGAATAGCATATGGTCCCCTAAATATGATTGAGCAAATTAGTTTTCATTTTGGGGATGATAAGGATATTGGGCTGCTATGGGTGTGGAGTTCTCTTGTTGGGCCGACCGAGGATTTGAGCTTTCATTGAAGGTCGGGTAAGATGGAAATTTGGTCGGATACTCACCTACATAATGGGCCGACTGGGCCAATGTGTGATCATATTGAAAGGTAGGTGGTGTAAAGGGGCTTGAGTCCATTGGAGTGAAGTGATTTTGGGTCAAGCAATTAAGTTAGTTAAAAACCCGATCCATAGATATCATTTTTTATTGTTTTTTTATTTATGTGTTTTTTATTTTATTTTTTTAACACTAAAACAGATGACAAGAGAGAAGAGGAAGAATTTTTTATTTTTTATTTTTTTATTTTTACATACACAAACAAGTTGACACATAAATTACCTAATGACCTAGATGTGACCTAAACCTACAAATGGGGTTTCACAAAATGACTAAAGTGTAACTTAAGTTCACCCTCAATATTTCCACCGGCCAGGTAAGGGGTGGGATAGTGGGAGGCTCCCCCTACTTTCGTAGGGACCTAATAATGTCAAACCACAATCCCGCTTAAGGCGTTTGCCGTCCGACCATCTTGTCTTAGGCACCGGTTTCCACAAGTGGGTAAACTCAAATCATACTAAAATCATAGTGTGTTCTTAGGGTCAATGTCCACTGACTTTTATTTAAGGCTTAGGTCATGCAAAGATACAAGGGAAAATGTGGTTTACGGGCTAAGGAAGGGTGATGAAATCCCCACCTTATGTTATTTAGGGGTGTTGCCCTTAAAATATTTTGAAATGAAATGCACACCACAATTTCAAACAAAGGGTTCTTATGCAATATGCATGTTAGAATAGAATAAGTAGAACGTACCTTGTCCCTTGTAATCTCTAAAATACAATGCAAAAATTAAATAAAAAGAAAAAATCCTATGCTAAATGATGCATGGCCTAGAACATGGATGGTGTGGTTTCTACTCTTGAATGAAGTATTTTATTAAAATTCAAGTGATTTTTTTTAAATTTTTTTTTATGAACTTATCTAACCACAAGATATGTAAAATGAAAAAATGAAACTAGAATGAAAGAGGGAAAGTTTGGATACTTACATGAAAAGTGATCCCTCATTATTTTTTAAATGAATGACAAAATCAAAAGATGAAAGAAAGAAATGCAAACTTACCTCTGATTTTTTAATTTTTTCTTTTTTTTACAAAAAAAAATAAGAAAAGAGAGTTTTATTAGTACACTATAAACACAAGGAAAATAAAGTTCTTAAATCAAAAATCATCATTCTTCCCCGGCAACGACGCCAAAAATTGATAACGCGAAAGTTCGTCATTTAAAACACGTGTATCAATCTTAAAATTTTTAACTCGCACTAGATGAAAGAGAGACGTAATATGGTGGCGAGAAGGGTCGAATCCACAGGGAAGAAGAGATTTTTAAAGTTAAAAACTTTGGACTCCTTTAAAAAATATTTGTGATTTGATTGATTGAAGAAAATGGTGAGCAAACTAAACACTTAATTAAAAACACCTATGACTATGTGCCTATGCTATAGAAAATAATTACATGAAGTGAAAAGAAGAGATAGAAGAAAGATGTAGAGAGGGAAGAAGAGCAAGAACTAGGTCAAAAGAACAACTCTTTTTATTAACTTAAAAGAAAGAGTACATGAAATGCGAAATACGATTACACTAATGACGCAACCAGATTACAATGAAGTGAAATAACACAAAAGTAATAAGAACAAGAAAAGCCTAGAGTTTGGAGTTTGAAGATGGTAGCAGCAATGGTGATGACGGCGTCTTCCTCTATTAGCCTTGGATCACGAACACCTTGCGGAAGATGTCGTCTACACCGGGAGGAAGTCGCCTTCGTTGTTGAAGCTACCTTTGGAGGGTGAATAACTTTGAACCCAAGAGGAATTAGGGGATGCCCAAGAAGAAGAAGTTGAAGAGGGAGAAGAGATAAAGAACTTTGATGATGGGCACAAAGAGATAAAATGTAAGGAAGATGGTGAAATCAGAGAAAGAAGGGAAGTGGTCTGCTCAGATGAACAGTAAAATCACAGGACAGCAAGTTGAAAAATGGGAAATAACTTCAACACTAGAAAGAATTAGAAGATGATGTAGAAGAAGAAATTATATAACACTTAAAAATAAATAATTTTAATGAAGACAGCAAGAGGAGAAGAGGGACAGAGGAAGGAGAAAATAGAGAAGAACGGAGAAGAATGCAGTCTGAAAATGCACAGGATAGAATAGTAAAAAAACACAAAATACCTTACAAACAAGAAGGAATTGGAAGATGGTGCATAAGAAGAAGTTGTAGAGGACTTAAAAACAAAGAAATTTCATGATGAGTGCATAAGCAGAAAATAAACTGAAGTGGGAGAACTCGGAGTCCTAAGGTTGGGAGAGAAATTGCCAAAAGAAGAAGTCCCCTTTCTCCTCTTTGTCATGGACTATTTATAGGAAAAGTTGGACAGATGGAGGGTGGAGATTGTATCAAAAGGAGATGGATGGCTACGATTTAAGTAGAATATGATGCATGGGGAAGAGGAAAAGGAGGTGGGCAGCCCCTTTCTTGGACTTTGGGCACCCCATTTCTCAAGGCTCATCATGTCTCTCCTTTATTTTAAACTTTGAATTCAATTTTTCCTCCAACCAAAATATATGTTTCTTTTTCTCAATTTCAAAATTTCAAAATTTATTTTCCCTCCAACTAAAATACAAACTTCTGTGTTTGACTTGGTCAAAGTGATGATGATAGTTTTGCCCCTAGAGTTTCTTACAATTACCTTCAGTGTCCTACACACATATAATTACAATCTAGTCCATAAAAATTATCATAATGTGCACATAAATCTCAAATGCTAATAGTTATGCAATGGAGAATTAATGCCCATGGCCCTCAACTTCAATATATTAAATAATATCACCAAATTAATCAATTTACGTGAAAGCTCTAATTTAAATGCAGAGTTGAGGTTAACTATGAAATATGCATAATTGTCTAATTATATGCACATAAAATGGTGTATATGCAATGAATTACTATAAAAAATGGACACTTATCACACCCCCCAACTTGAACATTGCTAGTCTCTTAACAATGTAAACAATTATAAAATTAGGACTAACAAACACTCATGTGTCACAGATCATGGCAAGAACATTATGCATAATGATTTAGACTTTGGAGTATTACAAGTTCTAGTAGAATGTATTTGGTATAAATTTTATCAGTCCATGTGTTTAGACCTTTCCTCAGGATACACTCAAAATTAAATATCTCTTTGTGTATGAGTGATATAACTTGACTAGTGACTACCAAACAGTCTAGATGAATGAGTCTTCTACCTTTCACTTAAAGATGATTTTCAATTCTGCTCACATCTCGAATTAAGCTCTCGAATTACAGGTAGCTTTACTCTGCCTGTTTATTCATTCCCTTTTTTTCTTTTTTTTCTTTTTTTTTGACACATGGTGTTGCACATCCCTTCACTGTTTGACGCGAACCTCAACTCTTGTCTTAGGAGAAGCAGGCCCGGTTACTAAGTTCAGGGACATTTTCCATGTGTTTTTTTTGGCAGGTAGCTTTTTCCTCACGATTACTTTCAACGAATGGGCATAATATCCATCATCACCTAAGTGTCAAGCAAAATTCCCATCATCCTAATGTTTGTCATCCACAAATCTTGTTATTGTGCAATTGTGTGCAAGTTCAATAGAATTTTTAGGTGTATTCTGAGGAAAAGGCTAAAGACATAACTAATTAATTCACCCCTTTAACTTGCTACTCTCATAAGTAAGACTATAAGTCCTGTCATTCTAAAAAATTTCTCATCATGAAGTATGAACATGAAGCACTTGTTAGGGATGTAATGAAAGGTTGCAAGCATTTTAAGAAAATTAGAGCTCAAGCTACCCCCCCAACTTATGTGACATTTTCCTCAATGGCATGAGGAAGATGTAAAAATAATGTAATGTCATGAAAAGTAGACGGATGGATAGATACGACCTGAGAGAGAGATACCGTCGTTAAAGAAATATTGCTCCATGCTCCATGCTCCTTAGACAAAATAAGAAAATCAATCATAATTTTTTTTGTTATTTTTGAAAAGAGAAAGGGTAATTGGGTTGCCTCCCAAGAAGCGCTCAGTTTAACGTCTTCAGCTAGACGCATGCATAAGAGGTTCAAGCTCTATAACCAACGAGTTGAGTTAAGAATGAGCCACCACATTATCTTATCTGCTTTCAATTTCCAACATTTGTGCCACGATAAGATAAGATTATATATGTATGCATGTGGCCCAAAAATGTGCTGGTCTTGAACATTGTTGATTTTAAAATTAGCCATATGTGTGAGCAAGTTCTCTTATTTAAGGGGTATGTAATAATCAATGGCCATCAATCGTTCAAGATTGGGATGGAACCTTTGCCCAGTATCTATCCATCGGTCTCCTTGTCCTGTATCTACCGGCCTGACTACCCCTTTCATGACTTCTTCCTCCAAAGAAACTTGGTCAAAGACAGGCAGCTCATGAGCATTAAGGGCATTAATCAATTGATCTTCTTGAAGGGGAGTTAAATCAAATGTGAATATGGTTGACATATCCTCTTCAAGTTTGAGAGTGTCATATTGCAGAGGCTTAGTTTGCAGGAGGATCAAAGTGGAAGGATGTGTGATCCCAAAATCTATCCCATCTGATGAGTCAAACTTTATGGGTTAGGGCTCAAGGGTTAGATCAAATGTGAAAGTTTCTAAGAAGGCCCCTTCATCAAACTCATCAATCGAATGAAGTTTATCAATCAAACTTTTCAGTAATGGGGTGGATATACCAAATGTAAACCGTTCTAACAAGGCCCCTTCATCACCCTCATCAATGACATTAAGAATATCAATCGAATGTTCCAATGGTGAGGTGGGAAGATCAAATGTTAATCTTTCCAGCCCGGACCCCTCATCATAGGTCAGTTCAAATGTGAATTTCTCTAAGAGGGTCCCTTCATTACACTCATCAATAGGAGGAGGATGTTCAGAATTCGTCTTCATTAAATCAACAAGATTATTATCCACAAAGCACTCCTCCTCTTCATGCGTTTCCTCAAATGGGCCTTTAATGTTTGGAGTGATGCTCTCAATTTCTTCAAGTGAAGCTCCATTATCAATATCTTCTAAAATGAGATTATCATTTTTGTTCTCCACAAGTGGTGCCTCTAAATGAAAGATGTATTTTTCACTCAAATGCCCTTCACCATTCTCTTCCTCATGAGGGTTATCATTCAACATATCTGCAACATCAACTTTACCCGCTTCTTTATGTTTTTCCTCACATAAGTTAATGATGGCACTCTCCACATCAAAGTGTTCACATTGTTCTATCATAGGGAGAATGTCAATCAAAGCTTCTAATTGTGGGACCATGAGATGAAATGAGAAATCTTCCAATCCGGTCCTTTCATGATATTCTTCCAAGTGAGGAGGGTCACATTCCATGGCTTTGTCATCATCATTTTCAGCTAGACATTCTTTTCTACATTCTTCCTCAATTGGGCCATTAATATTCTCAATTTCACAGTTTTGAATGGCACCATTTTGTAAATCATTTAAGTCACCCCCCAACTTGATCTTAACCGACTCCTTGTGTCTTTCCACATAGATGGGTGTGGACTCCTTAATCGCATAAGCCATTTTACTAGTTATCCCCAATTCTCTTTGATATGATTCTTCCCCAATTCTCTCATTACCTTGGTCAAGAGTTTCATTTGGCAAGGGAACCATGGGTTGTTGGCAAGAATAAATGTATTGGATGAATTGAGGGACTTATCTTCAAAGGTTTCATCACTAGGGTTAGACAATTGGCTCATTTCATAGGTGGCTCTTATTACTTGGTCCAATTTAGTTTGGAGGGAGTCGATACTTTGGTGATTATTCAAAATGATTTGAATCAATTGGTTGATATTTTCTTCATTGTTGGAACCATTGTATGGAGGGGTGGAATGAATGTGTTGATGATCATATTGATATTGAGATGATGGGAAGTATGTGTCATGCTCTCCATATTGATTTTGATCAAATTGTGTTGAAAATTTTAGCTCAAGAGAGCATGGAGCTTGACATTGAGAATTTTCCCAAGAGAAATTATTTTGATCTCCCCCCTCAAAGATAGGAGTGCAAGAAGGTGTAGGGAGATTTTGACATGTTGATGTTTGCTCATGAGGAGAGAATAGCATATGGTCCCCTAAATATGATTGAGCAAATTAATTTTCATTTTGGGGATGATAAGGATATTGGGCTGCCATGGGTGTGGAGTTCTCTTGTTGGGCCGACCGAGGATTTGAGCTTTCATTGAAGGTCGGGTAAGTTGGAAATTGGGTCGGATACTCACCTACACAATGGGCCGACTGGGCCAATGTGTGATCATATTGAAAGGTAGGTGGTGTAAAGGGGCTTGAGTCCATTGGAGAAGTTATTTTGGGTCAAGCAATTAAGTTGGTTAAAAACCCGATCCATAGATATCATTTTTTATTATTTTTTTATTTATGTGTTTTTTATTTTATTTTTTTAACACTAATTGAGATGACAAGAGAGAAGAGGAAGCATTTTTTATTTTTTATTTTTTTTATTTTTTATTTACATACATAAGCAAGTTGACACACAAATTACCTAATGACCTAGATGTGACCTAAACCTACAAATGGGGTTTCACAAAATGACTAAAGTGCAACTTAAGTTCACCCTCAATATTTCCACCGGCCAGGTAAGGGGTGGGGTAGTGGGACGCTCCCCCTACTTTCGTAGGGACCTAATTATGTCAAACCACAATCTCGCTTAAGGCGTTTACCGTCCGTCCATCTTGCCTTAGGCACCGGTTTCCACAAGAGGGTAAACTCAAATCATATTAAAATCATAGTGTGATTCTAGGGTCAATGTCTACTGACTTTTATTTAAGACTTAGGTCATGCAAAGATGCAAGGGAAAATGTGGTTTGCGGGCTAAGGAAGGGTGATGACGCAAAAGTTCGTCGTGATGACGCAAGAGTTTCCCTTAGGTCCTTACAGATAACGTAAAAGTTCGTCGTTTAAGACACGCGTATCAATCTTAAAAATTTCAACTTGCACTAGATGAAAGAGAGACGTAATATGGTGGTGAGAAGGGTCGAATCCACAGGGAAGAAGAGATTTTTAAAGTTAAAAACTTTGGACTCCTTTGGAAAATATTTATGATTTGATTGATTGAAGAAAATGGTGAAATGATGAGCAAGCCAAACACTTAATTAAAAACACCTATGACTATGTGCCTATGCTATAGAAAATAATTGCATGAAGTGGAAAGAAGAGATAGAAGAAAGATGTAGAGAGGGAAGAAGAGCAAGAACTAGGTCAAAAGAACAACTCTTTTTATTAACTTAAAAGAAAGAGTACATGAAATGCGAAATAAGCTTACACTAATGACGCAACAAGATTACAATGAAGTGAAATAACACAAAAGTAATAAGAACAAGAAAAGCCTAGAGTTTGGAGTTTGATGTTGGTAGCAGCAATGGTGATGACGGCGTCTTCCTCTCTTGGCCTTGGATCACGAACCACCTTGTGGAAGATGTCATCTACACCGGGAGGAAGTCGCCTTCGTCGTTGAAGCTGCCTTTGGAGAGTGAATAACTTTGAACCCAAGAGGAATTAGGGGATGCCCAAGAAGAAAAAGTTGAAGAGGGAGAAGAGATAAAGAACTTTGATGATGGGCACAGAGAGAGAAAATATAAGGAAGATGGTGAAATCAGAGAAAGAAGGGAAGTGGTCTGCTCAGATGAACAGTAAAATCACAGGACATCAAGTTGAAAAATGGGAAATAACTTCAACACTAGAAAGAATTAGAAGATGATGTAGAAGAAGAAATTGTATAACACTTAAAAACAAATGACTTTCATCAAGACATCAAGAGGAGAAGAGGGACGGAGGAAGGAGAAAATAGAGAAGAACAGAGAAGTATGCAGTCTGAAAATGCACAGGATAGAACAGAAACAAAACATGAAATACCATACAAACCAGAAGGAATTAGAAGATGGTGCAGAACAAGAAGTTGTAGAGGACTTAAAAACAAAGAAATTTCATGAGGAGTGCACAAGCAGAAAATAAACTGATGTGGGAGAACTCGGAGGCCTAAGGTTGGGAGAGAAATTGCCAAAAGAAGAAGTCCCCTTTCTCCTCCTTGTCATGGGCTATTTATAGGGAAAGTTGGATAGATGGAGGGTGGAGATTGTATCAAAAGGAGATGGATGGCTATGATTTAGGTAGAATATAATGCATGGAGAAGAGAAAAAGGAGGTGGGCAGCCCCTTTCTTGGACTTTGGGCACCACATTTCCCAAGGCTCATCATGTCTCTCCTTTATTTCAAACTTTGAATTCAATTTTCCCTCCAACCAAAATATGTGTTTCTTTTTCTAAATTTCAAACTTTTAAAATTTATTTTCCCTCCAACTAAAATACAAACTTCTATGTTTGACTTGGTCAAAGTGATGATGACAGTTTTACCCCTAGAGTTTCTTACAATTACCTTCAGTGTCCTGCACACACATAATTACAATCTAGTCCATAAAAATTATCATAATGTGCACATAAATCTCAAATGTTCATAGTTATGCAATGGAGAATTAATGCCCATGGCCCTCAACTTTAATTTATTAAATAATATCACCAAATTAATCAATTTACGTGAAAGCTCTAATTTAAATGCAGAGTTGAGGTTAACTATGAAATATGCATAATTATCTAATTATATGCACATAAAATAGTGTACATGCAATGAATTACTATAAAAAATGGACACTTATCACTTACTCCAAGTGATGGCTTCCCAAATTGTAATATTGGTAGGGAAGCGCTTCATCTGGTGGAGGACTTTCCGGTCAGCTCGGGCTCGAGCATCCTCCAAGGAGGGTAGTATGTCGGGCTGAGCCTTCTGCAAGCTGCCGTGCTGCTCCCCGTCGGGAAGTTGTATTGCCTTGCCCTTACCACCGGGATCAGACTGACTTTGGTCGCCGGTGGGCTCCTAGAACATGGATGCCAATGTTGGCTCTTCTAGGGGTGACTGGCGGGCTGGCTCGTCCTTGCCGGACGGTCCCGCTTGCTCTGCTGCAGAAGCCGATACTAGTGTAGGGGCTAGGAGGCTGGCAGTAGCCTCTTTAATGTCGGAAGGATCGAAGATACCGGGTCCCCTCCAAATTTGTACTTCCAAAATGGGAGCCAGTTCCTCTCCTCGAAAGAGGATGATTCGCTCCGGGTCGAAGGTGGAGGAGAGAGGGGTAACTTAGGAGTTCTCCCACGGCCTCTATCGCGTCCCCGGCCATGACCTCGGTCGCAGCCTGTGTGTTCTGGCACTAGCTGTAGCCTAAGAGGATCAATGGCTCTTTGTATTGTCCGGGAGGCTACTGGCTTGCCCCGTCGAGAAGTGTTGATATTATCAGGAGGTGGGATGGCCACCATGTTGCAGGTGCAGCCTCAAAGCATTTCTTCTAGATGCTCTGTGGTGATCTCCTTGTCTTTATAGCACAAGGAGAGCTCGCCCAGGATCATGAGCCTCTCGCCGTTCTTGAGCTTTTGGATCATCTCTTTGACCCAATTTCTGAGGCGGGCTCGTTTCTGCATTTCTTCCAACAAGATATAACTGTCGAGTGGGAGAGCGTCGGTAGGACGAGGAGGAATGTATTCCTCCAGGTCATCACTAAGCCGTTGGAGCCTTTGGAGAGGCGTCGGCTCGGCCGGGGACTATAGGGTGGCTGCTTGTTCAGCTTGTTTCTTGAGCCGCCTCCTGAGTGTTGTGCCCCTGTGCCTTGATGATGTTTTACTTCATGAGTTTTGATGATAGCAACACTATGAGTCACCACTTGAGAATGAATGGTTGAAGAATGTTTTGATGATAGCTGAGTCACTTCATGTGCCTGAATTTACTTCATGTGCTTGATTGAATGTCACGGTTGCATATATATATATATATATATATATATATATATATATATTGATGTGCGTTTAACTGCTGGTCTAGGTCTGAGCATGTCTCGAATGCATATATTGCACTTCATGGCTTTAAACGTCTATGCATGCACGCAATTAGTTAAGTCGGTGCATTCAGGTTATGTCTAAGGCTCGTGCATATATGTCAGTCAGGTTGCCCAACAAACTCGATGCATATCATCGTTCATGGGCATTAAGGTCTGTGCATTCCATTCTCTATGCACGCAGCCTTGGCGAGTGTTAGGTTGGTGCATTGCTTAGCTCGCGTCTCCAAGTCTGTGCATTCTATTTGTGCTAGGTCGGTGCAACGCCTTCATGTGTTAGGTACATCGGTGCAACCTCTGGTATTGCATGCTGATTAAGTCATGCATCGGTGCATATCTTCTTTGTGCTTCCTTCGCATTAGGTCAGTGCATTGTTTTACTCACATGATACTCCATGGAGTTTCAGTCTATGCAACTCATGTTACTGCGAGTACTTAACCTAGTGCATTCTTAGCGTGCTCATGCTTAAACTCGGTGCATTATGCATTTCTTGCTTTCACATGGTCGATGCATCTCATGCTGTGACACGTAATTGAGTCGGTGCATTTCTTCCTCCGTGTGCATAAAGCTTGTGCATCTCTTTCTTATATACTCAAGTCATACCTGTGCATAGTTTCCTTATCTCTATTGAGTTTGTGCACATTGGCAGGTACGTATAGCTGAGTCGGTGCATTCGTATGCTGTGTGAGCAAATCTTCATACGGATGAGCTTCAAAGTCGAAGCACTCCTTCTCATCAAGGGTAGGCTTCTCAGCGCGAGCAGGTCGGTGCAGTGTCTGGTCTCAAGAAAATGAGCTCGGTGCAACGTCTGAGGATGTTGTATGTGGATTGACTAGATCTAGAGGGGGGGTGAATGGATCTTTCCCCCTAATTTTATTTTATCAAATCTTGTTCAAAAATTATTTGACGTAAAGAGGGAAAGCTAAGACTTTGATGATGGTTTGTAGTTCAACACATCAATAAGTAGAGCTAACAACTACTAATGCAATCACACCAAGAGAAACCACACACACAAGATGATATTTTAGGTAGTTTAGTCTCTACACGAGACCTACATCCACCCCCCCACTCAACTTGAGTGGGGTTTCACTACCAAGGAATCGTTCCTCAACCCATACTACTGTCCCACAGCTTGTACACTTGCTGGCTCACAGCTTGATGACGCTGATTCACAGCTTCCTAACGCTGCCTCACAGCTTGTGATTGTAGAAGCAAACGAAGATTAAAAATCAAAAATAAGAAAACAAGATTGGACCAAGGGATTTCAGATTTCCAACACTTCTAATGTTCTGACTGCAGGTGCGGAATAAGGACAATCTGGTATGAGGTCCCTGAGGCTGAAGAGGCTTCTGGCAGATGAGTCTTTGACGCAGCAAGATTGATAGACTCTCTGGTCGCTCGTCCTCAGCTTCAAGGCCTGTCCTCCCTTGGCTTGGACAGTAGGAAGTCTTCTTCTCACACACGAGCTCTTCTCTCCTCTGCACGATCCTCAAGCCACGCACGCCTTTTTTCTTACTACTCACCTTGTATATTATTCGCATACTTCCTTGCAGTTCTTGGCGCGAAAGAACAAGAACCCTTGTCTCTCCTTTTTCAAAAATTTGTTTCCTGGATACCTTGCGGATATATAGGGCGGAGGTTAGAATCTATTTTCAATCCGGATGTTTATTTGACTTTGTCTTGATCTGGTGCAACATCTCAATAGCTTAAAGTTCCCTCTCTCATGCCTATTTAACAGCCTTCAGCAACAACCTTCCAGAAATCTAGGACCACGAACTGTAATTAGTTTCTTTAGGCCTTCACCCAGTCTGTCCGGTCTTGGTCGACCACGACCAGGTTGATGGTCGACTTCCAGCAGATGCCAAAAATGATCTGGCTTCTGTCTGGTCCCGGAGTCGACACTTGAGCGTTCAGGTGTTGACACATGCTCTAGTCCAGGTTCTGGCTAGACTCCAGAGTTGACTCCCAGTGCACAATGTGATTGGATTTCACTCAACCTCTTCTTAGGCTGATCCATTTAGTACATAAAGAGCCTACATTTGTCAATGAAATTTTAAGCATTGTCATGTGAAATTCAATACTCATTGTAATCTGCATTTGCCAATAAAGCCTTAAACATTGTCATGATAATTCAGATTGTCACAACTTGTGCTTGGGGGATAATTCCATTAATATAGATTGTCATCATCAAAACAAAGGGTGCACAATATTCTCCTTCTTTTTGATGATGACAACTATACATCATTGTGAAGTTTCATTAAGAACAGATATCTTTTCAACCAAAAGCATTTCATTAAATTATCCATTATTTACATAATCATGATAACCAGGACATTGCATTACTTGACCCATTTACTAATTCAAAAACAAACTGACATTTACATTGTTGACCCTAGATGCAAAAGACTGACAAAGACCTGCATAATGACATAAAGACAACTGCACAATGACATAAGGTGACATAAGGAGAATGACAATGACTAATGACTAACTGCACAATGACCCTTCTCCCCCTTTGTCATCGGCAAAACAAGGGGTGAGAGACAAACTAGGATGAAGCACTAGGTGATGAGGACCTACGTGAGTTTGGTGGAGGCAGTGGGGCCAGCTGTTGCTCAACCATTTGCCATCTGTCTGCCACATGCCATAGCTGATCTTTCACTACAAATTGACCTTGGGCAATGCCTGAATTTTGCTGGAGAAGAGAATCAAAGTCTTTCTCCAATGTGTCTATCTTTTCAACCAAATGTGCATAAGAGAGCCTGACCTTCTGTATGTCTGAAATTGTGGATCTATGGAGATTGTGACTCTGTTGAACTGAGGCATCCATTCTAGCTAGATCATCATGCAACCGTGTTTGTAACATGCTGGCTTCAGTAGAGACAGTGGCCAAAGTGCCCACAAGTCTATTGAATCTACTGGCGGCATGATCAGAATTTTGCTGCTGCATGATGAACCTGCTTTCCATTTGCTGTTCCAGCCTTTGCAAACGCAAGTCCATGCGACCGGTTACTTCAGTCATGGAGATTTGGAAGGAATTGAACTGAGTGATTAAGGTAGAAATGTGAGAAGATATGTGCACAAGCAAGTCAGGTGAAGCATAGGTGGTGGAAGAATGAGGATGTGGTGGTGGAGCAAAGCTGGATGGAATGTTAGAGGCAGTTGTAGTTGGATCCCAAGAAACCACTTCATGAGTAGTGGAAGTTTGAGTATGGGATTGAGGTGGAATATGCTCGGCCATCAAAGCTTCAGGTTGAGGTGGTGGTGGCTCGATTCCAGATTGAGATTGTGGTGGCTCCGGGGATTTTCTTTTAGCTGAAGGTAAGGTCTGAGTGACTTGGTCACCCACCTTTTTGTACCCCATGAAAGTGGTGACATATTGAAAAGTGTATATGTGTCGTTTAGGAACCACTACACATTCTTCACCGACCAAAGAAATTTTAGCTATTTCTAGAATGGCAGTGATGTGGGCAGCAAATGGAAGGGAGTTGGAAGGGTAATGTAGAAGGGAGGTGAAGGAATTTAGAAGCAACTGTGGCAAGCATATCCGTTGCCTGGTTAATAACCCATGGAGAAGAAACATGTAAAGATGGCTGACCTATTCTCTGCCACCTCCTCTTGGCTGTATGATTGTTGTAAGCATATGGTGAAGTAGGCGGTGAAAAGGAGGAAAGGTGTTGGCGTTGAGAGATTTGGGAAGCTCATCTGGGGCTGGTAAATCGGTCACTAGAGTGAAGGCTGCTTTGTCATCGAACGAGGACTGGTTGAAGATAGTTCCTGACTTGGGTATCTTTAAGGCCTTGTGAAGCACTTGCTTGGTGATGCCGATCACTACATCCTTCACCACAGTATACACCTTGCCATCTATTACTTGCAAATTGTGGAAAAATTCCTGAACAAGGCGTGGAAAATACCTTGTGTGGGAAGACATAAATGAAGTCCAACCTTGGGCTTCCACTACATCTGGTACTTCAGGAAATAGGTCCAGCAGTTCCTGATCAGCGAAATCCACTATTCTTGGCGCTTCAACACACCAGAGATAGGGTGGATGGGAATCTCTTCGGCTGGCTCAACATCCTTCTCTTGTGGTCTGCCCTTGGAGCCTTCGATCAGTGCCTTCTTTCCTTTGGCAGACGGCGAGGCTATTGCCTCTTTCTTCTTTTCTGGAGCCGGCAGAGGGTGTGGATCATGGCGATTCTTGGTCCGCTTCTCTTGTCTGGGTGCTACTGGTGCGGGTTCTGCTGTGGCCTTTTGCTTAGCTGCGCGGGTGAGACATGATGCCATGCTAGAAAAAGAGAAAGGGATGCAGAGAGCGATGTCGGCTATGGAGTATGGCTGAAGAGGGAAGAACCGGCTTCGAAGTAGGGTAGGAGAGGGAAGAGGATGCGTTCCGCGGTAGGAGTGTTGTGGTGGATATCCAAGGTGACTTACCGGAGGGGTAAAAGCTATATAAAAAAGGAAAATTCCAAATAACCCAGCAAAGGACATAACTTTAGGAGAATTTAAGGTTAACCCCATTCCTCAAAGAAAAATACTTTTAATTGACCCATCCACGTAAAATAATGAGAGAAACTCTGTAAATAAGTGATTTGGATGTGGGACTTAGATATATCATTTGTTTGTCTTAACAGGAATAAACCCATACAGATTAAGGTAATACCGTTCACATGTTCTGTCACTCTTATAGTTAGTTTCATGAAGCTCAATTAAGCAATTGATCAACTGAAAATTGACTAAAAAAATTTAGTTTTCATGTTTGGCCTTGAGTCAACTATTTTTCCATTTACTGTCATTAAACAGAGTTTTGATATTTTCACCTCCCCCCTTTTTTTAAATTTTGTTGTCAGGTTCATCACATACCTTTCTACACGAGGAAACACGCTTTTTACACGCCAGAGACCCCGGCTACTCAGCATGCCTAACCATTCCACTTTAGAATTGGTGAGCACCTTTTTACGTGAGGATACACGTTGATTAGACGCCAGTATCCCCAGTTACTCAGTACTCCCATCCATTATTTTTGAGAGATTGACAGAGGTAGCTTGGCTCTTCATGACACACATGCCTCTAACTTAATTTTTCAATATGTTGATAGAGAGAGGCATCAATTTCTCAGAGACCAGTCCATTGCTCTACCTGACATACATGGTTATAGCGTATTCCCAAGGCAATCATGAGTTATGTAGCTTTCAATGTCAATTTTCAGAGTGAGTACTTTGACTTGAATGGTCTTATTACTCTTAATTATAAGACTTCAAGAGCATGTGAAGGGCTTACACTCATAAGTTGAGTTTATTAAGTCAAGACAAGACAAACTTATATCACTGCCAACCAGTTCTGCCCTCACTATGTTTACAGAGTGAATTCATTATTTTGTGAGATAAAGGTCAGCTTGTGACAGCCCAGTATTTTCAAGGAAGAAAAAGTTTATACCTTGCCTCCCCCTTAATTTATGAGTCCTTGCTGAGTCAATTTGAAATGCATTGAAGTATAGGTGATGGTAGGTGAGTGAAGCTTTGTGAAGATAGGAATGACTAAGTAGAGTTGAGGGTCAACCAAGGAATTGGAGAGAGATTAGGCTTAGATTGAACAACCCACAAATGACTTTCCCCAGTCAGAAGCTATCTTTCTCTGTTCTGCAGCATGAGTCGACTTCTGACCTGTCTTTGGTCAGCACCTGACTTCTCCCAGAAGCTTGATTTCCCTGTCTGTGATGTCTGTGTCGACTCTGAGCTTGTCTGTAGTCGACAACTTAAGCTGTCCAGAACCTTGTGACTAGCTTTAAGCATGTTTTGGTCCACTCTCATTTGGTCATTTTCCATACATGTTCTTAGAGACTTTTTGAGACCAATCAGCTCCATTTCCACCAGTCTCAGCTCGACATTTGATGACATTTCAACTTAACATGTGATGCATTTATTTCAGCTAGATGAAGACATGCTCACAGTGGTACACACATGCATGCAGTCTGAACTACATTGACCTAGACTCCCCCTAAATGTGACACTCACTAGACTCCAAATGACTGATGAGTTTAAAGTCAAAAATAGTTGTATGAGAGCTTGTTAAGCAATTTCCAAAGGAGATCTACACAACCCCAACTCTCTTCTTAAAGAGGTAAACCTATCATTACTGAGGGGTTTAGTGAAGATGTCAGCAAACTATTTTTCAGTCTCAATAAAGTGTAGCACAAAATTACCTTTGCTGACTTCATCTCTTATGAAATGATGACGGATTTCAATATGTTTTGTCCTAGAGTGCTGGATTGGATTCTTAGACAGATCAATAGCACTAGTGTTATCACACAAAATTGGTGCACATCCAAGATCTACGTTGTAGTCTTGGAGTTGGTGTTTGATCCATAGAACTTGTGTTCCACAACTCCCTACTGCGACATACTCAGCCTCAACAGTGGAGAGTGCAACTGAGTGTTGCTTCTTAGAAGCCCAAGTGATCAAACATCCACCTAGAAACTGGCAATAGCCACTGGTACTTTTCCTGTCTATTTTACATCCAGTATAATCCGCATCTGAGTCTGATATGAGATCTAACTCACAATATGCGGGATACCATAATCCCAAATCTTGGGTGCCGGCAAGGTATCGGAGGATACGCTTGACAGCTCCTAGATGTGATTCTCTAGGACGTGCTTGCTATCTAGCATACATGCACACACTAAATTGTATATCTGGTCTTGAAACAGTCAAATAAAGTAGGGAGCCGATCATACCTCTGTATGTTTTTGCATCTACCATATTACCTCTTTCAACAGCATCTAGTGTTGCATTTGTGCTCATAGGTGTTCCAATTGCTTTGCAGCTCTCCATGCCAATTTTTTCCAGCATTTCCTTGATATACTTGGACTGATTAATGAAGTACCCGTCTTTGCATTGTATAACCTGCAATCCAAGGAAAAATTGTAAGTCCCCCATCAAACTCATCTCAAATTCTTCAGTCATTAATCTTGCAAATTCAGCACATAATTAAGGTTCAGTAGACCCAAACACAATATCATCAACATAGATTTGTACAACAAGTATGTCATTACCTTGGGTCTTGGAGAATAAGGTCTGGTCAATTTTACCTCTTGAGTACCCTTTTTCAGTTAGAAATGACCTCAACATCTCGTACCATGCTTGTGGAGCCGGTTTTAAACCATACAATGCCTTATGGAGTTTAAAAACATGGTTAGGAAAATCATCACACTTAAACCCGGGAGGTTGTTCTACATAGACCTCTTCTTTTATTACTCCATTTAGAAATGCACTTTTCACATCCATTTGTTGCAATTTAATTCCATGAGATGATACAAATGCAAGCAATATTCTGATAGCCTCTAATCTGGCCACTGGGGCATAGGATTCTTCAAAATCAACCCCAAATTCCTCGTTGTACTCCTTGGCCACTAATCTTGCCTTGTTTCTAATGACCTCCCCTTCTTCACTTAATTTGTTTTTAAATACCCACTTGGTTCCTATGACAGGGTGAGAGGATGGTCTAGGAACAAAGTTCCAAACTTGGTTTCTCTCAAACTGGTTTAACTCCTCATGCATTGCATTTATCTAGGATTCATCCTTCAAGGCTTCCTCCACAGATTTGGGCTCAATTTGGGAAACAAGTGCAAGCTGGTCTAGTTCATTAACAACTTTACATTGAGACCTTGTCTTCCTAGGATCATTTACATCACCAATTATGCTATCCAGAGGATGATCCTTAAGTGTTCTTATGTTCATAAGATTATTACCTGAGGCAGCCTCATTTGCATTTTGTCCATTGGAGTTACCTTGTTCTCTTCCTTGACTTGATTCCTCACCATTCTCTGTTGGCTCATCCTTTGCTTCCATAAATTCTCCATCTTCATCGTTCTTGCCAACCTGTTCATCATTACTAAGGTCATCAGTTTCATCAAATTTAATGTGAGGAGATTCCTCAACAACTTGATCTTTGATGTTGAATACTCTATAAGCCCTTGATTTGTCAGAGTATCCTAAAAATATTCCTAGGTCACTTTTAGGTTCAAATTTGTCCAAATCTTTCTTATCATTGTTATGGATGAAGCATTTTGCACCAAAGATTCTAAAGTGAGCTAGGGATGGTTTCTTACCTTTGAACATTTCGTATGGGGTTTTTACACTAGATGGTCTTAACATTGCACGATTTACAACGTAACATGCTGTGTTGACTGCCTCTGCCCAAAATCTTCTTAGAAGATTTCCTTCTACCAGCATTGTTCTTGCCATCTCTACCAAGGTCCGATTCCTTCTTTCCATAACCCCATTCTGTTCAGGCATTCTAGGTGAAGAGAATTTGTGTGTTATCCCTTTGTTCCTACAAAAGGTGTCAAATTCAGAATTCTCAAACTCTCCACCATGGTCAGATAGGATTGTGCATATCTTGAACTTACAATCCTGCTTAAGCCTTTTGTAGAAAGCCTGAAATTCATGAATTGCATCATTCTTATGAGATAAGAAAAATACCCAGGTAAATCTAAAGAAATCATCTACTAGTCACATAACCATATCTCTTCCCACTAATGCTAGCAGTCCTGGTTGGACCAAATAGGTCCATGTGCACTAGCTCTAGTGGTTTGGAAGACTGGTTTTCAGATCTACTTTTGAAAGATTTTCTAGTTTACTTTCCTTGGGCACATGCACCACATATTTTGATGTTTTGATTAAAAGCGATTTCAGGCAACCCTCTGACCATTTTATTTTTGACTAATTTATGCAACACCCTATAACTAACATGTCCTAGTCTGCGGTGCCACAGCCAAGTCAAGTCCTCCTTTTTGGCAGTCAAACATAAATCTGAATGGGCAGGATCATCTAGGTCTATCATGTAAACATTGTTCACTCTCTTGCCCATAAATTTTACTAAGTCTAAATTAGGTTCCATTATTTTGCAGATTTGGGAGTCAAACACCACTTTGTGTCCTTTATCGCACAGTTGACTAATGCTGAGCAAATTGTGTTCCAAATCATCTACTAACAACACATTTTCAATGCAATTTGAGAGCCTCTTACCTATTTTACCTATACCGACGATTTACCTTTGTTGTTTCCGCCAAAGGTTACATATCCACCATCCTTGCTATTCAGCTGACAAAACTTTTTCTTGTCTCCAGTCATGTGCCTCGAGCAGCCACTATCAAGATACCATTTGTTGTGCACGGCCGCCAGGCATTCTTGCATCACACATCACATGGAAACTTTTGGAACCCAACTACACTTGGGTCCAACATAGCTTATGAAGTTATGCAGATATTCCAGTAGAAATTTGGGAACCCATACTTGATTGGTGCAATCTCCCTTACCATTCTTATGGATGGTCTGGTTGTTTGTGTAACGAAATGATTTCACTAATGCAGGGAATTTCTTCCTCTCATTCAACCAATTTTTGCTGTTATCATCCTTCCTTTCTCCTTGCTTAAGGGTCCAACCATATTGCCCTTGATTGATGGATTTTGTGTGTTGAAACCTTTTTTCTAAAATCCAATTTTTATTTCTATTCATTTGAATGTATTTCTTATTTCTGTCAGGAGCCATGGTCGACTTAAGAAGGCTTGGGTGTCGACTTCTGGCTTCCCAGACTCCTTCCCAATTTCTATTTCTGTTTCTGGTCGACACCTGAGGGGTTCGGGGTCGACTCCTATCTTGCCAGAGTTCTGGATGGCTTCTGTTAATGCCTGTGGTTGACTCAGAGGGGGGTCTGAGTCGGCTGTTCTGTTTCTAGAGCCCCTATTTTCTTGCTTTAAGGGCATTGGTTGAGTTTATTGCCTTACTTGATGGTTGGCTCCTGTTTATTGAAAACTTTTGAGAATTTTGGCCCTTGGATCTCATCAATTGTGGGTCAATTTTGTTAGTTGCTCTCTCCCCTGCATTCTTGTCACTTGAATTGACATTCACTATGTGATTCATGGAGTTTTCATCCGAACCTTTAGTGATTATTCCCACTATGTGTTGGTGTTCAGAAGAGCTGCCAACTTTGCTTATTTCCTCAGTTTTATACATATTTATGAGGGGTTTCTTTCCTTTAGGGTCTGCTTCAGCTGTAAAGGTGATTGTTCTCATCTGAAATTCCTTTTTGGCTGTCGGATTATACCCTAACCCTTCTTTCTGGTAATTTACTTTTGTTCCCAGCATAGCATTCAAGTTTTCTTCTCCTCTTACCATTCTCTTCAGGGTTTCTTGTTTATCTTCCAATTCTCCTTGGATCTTTTCAATTTCTTTCAGGAGCTGACAGTTTACTTCCTTAATTGTATTGTGTTTTTCTTGTTTCCTGCTCACAACCTTGCACTTTTAATTTAAGTTCATCTATTGTTTTCTTCAACAGTTCATTCTCTTCTTCTAGAATTTTGGATGTCATTTCATCTTTTTCTTGTTCACTCAACTTCTTGTGCAAGTTAGTAATTTCTAGTTCTAGGTCTGCACACTTGTTTATTGAGCTGTTGTCATGACTTATGAGGTTGATTTTCTTCTTCAGGCTTTTGTTCTCTTTTCTGATTATGTCATATTGATCTAGCAACTCAGTGTATGCATTTTCCCAGTCCAAAACTGACAAATGTTTAAAAGGAGAAGTTACCTCAAGATCTTCACTGTCTCCTTTTGCCATGAGACATAATTTTCCTTCATCTTCATCAGATGTTGTCTCCTCTTCACTATCTTCCTCTTCTTCACTCCAGGTGCTTATCATAGCCTTAGGCTTCTTCCCCTTCCACTTGGAAGTTATGCCTTTGGGGGCCTCTGGGCAGTCAGCCTTTATATGACCTGGTTTCCTGCAGTTATAACAAACAACTTTGTTAGATGGTTTCTTAGATTGATCAAATCTGTGCTGAGAGGACTTTCTTACCATTCCCTTCTTATTTTTAAATCCCTTACCTTCCTTTCGAAGAAATTTTCTGAATTTCCTTGTTAGCATGGCAAACTCACCAGTATCTTCTTCGGTACTCGATGACTCACTTATTTCAGAAGATTCGTATGTGCTTGGGCTGGCTTTTAAGGCCACTGGCTTTTTCTTTTTGTCCTCAATTTCCTTTCTCTTGAGATTGATCTCGTAGGTCATTAGCGACCCAATCAGCTGGTCCATTGTCATGGAGGAAAGGTTTTCCGAGTCCTCAATGACTGTGGCTTTGGTATGCCACACAGGAGTGAGAGACCTGAGAATTTTCCTAACCAAGTCCTGCTCTTTATATGTCTTACCTAAGCTTTTCAAACTGTTAGTCAATTGCATCAATCTTGCATACATTTCAGAGACAGTTTCATCAATTTTCATCTTCAACATTTCATAATCTGAAATCAACACATTCACTTTTGTTTCTCTTACCTCTGAGGTGCCTTCATAGATGACTTCTAGTCGATCCCACATAGCTTTGGTTGTTGCACATTGAGAAACTCTTGAAAACTCCGTGGGATGAAGTGCACATTGCATCACATTCATTGCACCCCAATTAATCGTTGATTTTCTAATTTATTCTCTTGTCCAAGTGTCCTCGTCTTCAGGGAGCTCATAGGGACCGTGACTCACCACTCTCTACATTTCATGGCCTTGAGCTCTTAGAAATACCTGCATACGATTTTTCCAATATGAGTAATAGTTTCCATCAAAAAATGGTGGTCTGCTCACTGAGTGTCCCTCAGCCATCAGACCTCTAGATGTCAATCCACCAGCTCTCTCCTGGTTGTTAGACCACATACTGGAGAGCCAAGCTCTGATACCACATGTTGTATGTGGATTGAATAGATCTAGAGGGGGTGAATAGATCTTTCCCCCTAATTTTATTTTATCAAATCTTGTTCAGAAATTATTTGACGTAAAGAGGGAAAGCTAAGACTTTGATGATAGTTTGTAGTTCAACACATCAATAAGTAGAGCTAACAACTACTAATGCAATCACACCAAGATAAACCACACACACAAGACGATACTTTAGGTGGTTCAGTCTCTACACGAGACCTACATCCAGCCCCCCACTCAACTTGAGTGGGGCTTCACTACCAAGGAATCGTTCCTCAACCCATATTGCTGTCCCACAGCTTGTACACTTGATGGCTCACAGCTTGATGACGCTGATTCACAGCTTCCTAATGCTGCCTCACAGCTTGTGATTGTAGAAGCAAACGAAGATTAAAAATCAAAAATAAGAAAACAAGATTGGACCAAGGGATTTCAGATTTCCAACACTTCTAATGTTCTGACTGCAGGTGCGGAATAAGGACAATCTGGTATGAGGTCCCTGAGGCTGAAGAGGCTTCTGGCAGATGAGTCTTTGACGCAACAGGATTGATAGACTCTCGGGTCGTTCGTCCTCAGCTTCAAGGCCTATCCTCCCTTGACTTGGACAGTAGGAAGTCTTCTTCTCACACACGAGCTCTTCTCTCCTATGCACGATCCTCAAGCCACGCACGCCTTTCTTCTTACTGCTCACCTTGTATATTATTCGCATACTTCCTTGCCGTTCTTGGCGCGAAAGAACAAGAACCCTTGTCTCTCCTTTTTCAAAAATTTGTTTCCTAGATACCTTGCGGATTTATAGGGCGGAGGTTAGAATCTATTTTCAACCCAGATGTTTGTTTGACTTTGTCTTGATCTGGTGCAACATCTCAATAGCTTAAAGTTCCCTCTCTCATGCCTATTTAAAAGCCTTCAGCAACAACCTTCCAGAAATCTAGGACCACGAACTGTAATTAGTTTCTTTAGGCCTTCACCCAGTCTGTCCGGTCTTGGTCGACCACGACCAGGTTGATGGTCGACTTCCAGTGGATGCCAGAAATGATCTGGCTTCTGTCTGGTCCCGGAGTCGACACTTGAGCGTTCAGGTGTCGACACCTGCTCTAGTCCAGGTTCTGGCTGGACTCTAGAGTTGACTCCCAGTGCACAATGTGATTGGATTTCACTCAACCTCTTCTTAGGCTGATCCATTTAGTACACAAAGAGCCTGCATTTGTCAATGAAATTTTAAGCATTGTCATGTGAAATTCAATACTCATTGTAATCTGCATTTGCCAATAAAGCCTTAAACATTGTCATGATAATTCAGATTGTCACAACTTGTGCTTGGAGGATAATTCCATTAATATAGATTGTCATCATCAAAACAAAGGGTGCACAACAGAGGATACTCGGTGCAATGCGTGACTTCAGAAGAAGCCAATCAGTGCAAACCATTCCTCAGGACACCAATCTAAGACGGTGCAATGCTTTTACCAGCTCGACCAAGTCGGTGCAATGCCCAGTTCCGATAGAACAAGCTAGGTGCAATCGTTCCCAGTACGTGCAGTTTATGGAACTTGTGCACGCAAGTGATCAAGCCAGGGAAGCCATAGTTCGAGCAACATATGTGCACCTGAGTATCTAACTTATAAGGAACAGAAGAACATGGGCACGTGAGAACAACAGAACAATTAACTGGCACGTGATCCAAGGGTGATCCTTATTGGAAGAAGCCGCCACGTGGGGTCCCAATCGTTCATATTTTGACACGTGGCAAGATTCTCCTGAAGCTTCCAGGCAGTAGTGTTCCCTCAACACGCCTAGGGCATGAGCGCGTAACCTCAGTCTGAGGGAGTATATAAGTCATCCTTCTGCAAGTTAAGAAGATAACTCTCGAGTGAAATCAAGAAGAACTATTGGGGAGCAGAAGAAGAGAAGAGCAGAGAAAAGAATAGGAGAGTTCAAGAGAGAAAAAGAGAGAGCAGCAGAGAAACGCAGAAGAAGAAGAAGTAGACAGAAAGAGAGAGAGAGATCGAGAGTTTGAGAAGAGAAGAAGACAAGCTTCATCTGAAGATTAGTCGCCACTGGAATCAGGATCAAATCCTATCCAGTCAGCTCCTTGAGAGCCATATCTGTGCTTTAGTGTTTACAGCTTTTAGTCGCTGTCATTTCCCGTTTCTTGTTTCCCTTTTTATCGTTATTTCAAGCTGTTTGTCAGCAGAGCAAGCTGTGTTGCTCAGCTGTAGTAGAGGAGGATTCCTCTGGACAGGTTAAGCTGTAAGCCCCAGCGGTTGCATAGGTGTGGTATCCTCTGGACGGTGAAGCTGTAACACCCAGCGGTCAAGCTGTGTGTCTGCGAATGGCTAAGCTGTAATTGCCCAGCAGAAGCAAGCTGTGATGCTCAGCGGATGTAGGCAAGCTGTGAGGCCCAGCTATTAAGCTGTCTATTAGTGGGAAGCCACACTCTGGTTGGAGTGTGGGGTGGACGTAGGTCTGCGGACTGAACCACCTTAAAACTTCTTTGTGCACTGTGGTATGATTGATTCACACGTTTTCGCTAGATGAATGCTTAGGTGCGATCACTCTATCTTTCAAATCTTGTGAGTGTTTAAATTGCACACTGCATGTTTGTTTTTGGTCTCATGTGAGTTGGGTGATTTTGGGTCTGTTTATCAGTCTACTCTGTAGTGTTCAGAAGTTCATTTCTTCTGTTATCCTCTCATCATTCGGAGAGTGCACCCAGCTCAGTCTAGGCACTTGTTCATATTGCTTCCGCATCTTTACCTTTCCACTAGTTTTTATTTGGGCCTAATTTTATAAGGGGATTCATTCAACCCCCCCTTCTGAATCCGTGACTAGCACCACTTCTGTTGGTGTCAGAGCCTCCATAGGTTCTATCTATTGGCATCTGAGCTCACCATATAGGACCCTTCAGGACCTATCAATTGGTATCAGAGTGGGTCTCTGTACATTCAGATCCAACGATCTGCAGAGGATCCTACTGCTTAAGGTGCTACTCCTGTTGCTCTCTATTCGGTTTTGATCGAGGGATTTTGGTGCATTCATCTGTGATTGCTTTGTGTGCTAAGGCTATTTTTCTATCTTTCCACATGGCTCATCCTTGCGTCCTTGATGGTTCTAACTTCAGCAAGTGGTTGGGAGGTCTCTGTGTCTACATGAATTCCATTGACCCGAATCTATGGAAACTCGTATCGAAAGGCCCACATAAGTTGCCCCGAAATGAGACTAAGTGGTCCAGTGAGGACATATCGAAGAACCGTGAGAATATTACAGTTCTTAATATTCTAAGAGATGCAGTGAATGCTGACAAATTTCCTTTTATTCCCAGGTGTGAGTCGGGAAAGGAAATCTTGGACAGAGTAACTGCTGCAAACAAGGAGGAAGAGGATAAATGCTTGATGGCCAACCAGAGAAATGATGATGATGATACTCCTTCTCAGGTAAGCTCCGGATCTGATGAACCCTCGTTTGATGAATTGGTTGTAATGTATGAAGATTTGTTAGATATGTCCAAGAAAATGAAATCTGAGAATAAAAGGCTAAAGAAAAAGATTGAACAATGCAAATCTGAAATCATGTGTGATGTTTGTCCTACATTGAAACAGTCTTATGATACTTGGTGAATAGATGTTCAAAATTGTAAGGAACAAAATGGTTCTTTAAAAATTAAAAATCAAACATGTTTGAACAAGATATCAGAACTTGAGAATCAGCTGAATAAGAAGAAAGATGAGCATCTAAAAAGCATGCAAGAATTGATCGAGATGAATTCTGTAATGGACAAATTGAAGTTTGAAAATGCAGAAGTTCAAAAAGATAATGAAAATCTCAAGGCTAGAATGAATGAAGTCAATAAGGAAGTTTCACATATTTCTTCTGTAGAGTCAGATTGCAACAAATGCTCATTGTTCAAAGAACGTAATGAAGAACTCTACAGTGAAAACGAATGGTTGATGAAGGTGATTGCTTCTCTCAGAGAAGAAAACAAAGATCTATTGAATGAGAAAATTAAAGTCGAGCAAAGAGAGGAGGAACTAATTGAAAGACTCGATTCTGGATCCAATAGTGAAGAAATTGGGAAGCTGATCAAAGAGAACAAAGAACTGAAAGAACAAAATAAGAAACTCGTGATCCTAAATACTGTTATTTTAGAGAGGCTTCTGGCTATCGAGAGAGAAAGATCTGCAAAAAAGGAAATTCAAGTTGAAAAATTTGAGGAGGAAAACACTGAATTTAAAGCTGAAATTGAAAAATTAAAATGATTAAACACTTGTATGTCCGTAAAACTTCTCACCTTAGAAAAAGGAAAAACTGCTTGCAATGAAGAATCTAAATATTTGAGCAATCTGGAACAAGAAATTGAGAAATATAAAACTGCAAACAAAGTACTAAGTGAATGCGTTAGTTGTAGTGAACAAGAGATTGCTAGTTATGAAATCCACATTGCCTCTTTGGAAAATAAAATTCATGATCTGGAAAACTCAACACCTAAGTCTGCTAAAAATGAAGGAAGAATGAAAGTTGTCATGAAAGGTGAGGATGATAATTCAAGAAAGGGGATAAATTACAGTTCTGATGTTAAGGAAATTACTAGAAACCAGCTATACACCACTTTTATGCAAAGCTCTGATGTAGCTGGTACCACAAGTCAATCCCCAAAATAAAATAAAAACCTGAAAATACCTTCATCATCAGTATTCTAATTTAAGGCTCAGAAAAATGAAAAACAAACAAAAGTTGTGAACAAGGGTAAATAATTGAGCAAGAATGGTAAGAAAAATAAGGTCAAAAATGTTCCTACTTATGCCTTGGAATCTTCTAGCTCTGCTGCATCTGATGGGTCAATGCATACTGCTCATAACTCATTTACTTATTCGTATGCATATGATAAGAGTGCTTCATGCCATTATTGTGGCAAGGCAGGCCATGTAATGGATGTTTGCAATTTGATGGCTGAGGATGAGCACCTCTTTGAAACAATGCACTCTAAGAATTCATTTGTTAGAAACCATGCTACTAGGAAATCTGATGCTTCATGCTATTACTGTGGTAGGCGTGGTCATTTAATGAATGAGTGCTCTGTTATGAAACTCGATGATAGGATACATGCTAGATATTCTGCTAATCATCATGGCCCCAAAAGAAACACTTTTGCTTCAAACTAGCACATTATTTGTTTAACTGTAACAAGCGTGGTCACAAAGCCATTGAGTGCTGGTTTGGATCTACTTGGGGTAAAAATGGTTCGAAAGATAAGTACATCAGGTGCTTCGAGTGTGGGAAGCATGGCCATACAGTCGAGGACTGTTGGCATGTTTAGAAAAATCCTGTTAATCCCTATTATGTCAAATTCTCTACAAAATGACCTGTGAACTTTTCATACTTTAACTGTGGTAAGCCAAGTCACAAATCTGCTGAATGTTGGCTGATTAAGAATAAGAAACAAAATGTCCATGTAAACAACAAAACATTTCATGCTCAGGTTCATAGGTCTCATGCTGCTATTGATACGCATCATAGGACCAGAAAATCTACTGTTTCATGTAGATATTGTGGAAAATTCGGTCACTTCATGGCCAATTGTTATCTGATGGATTTTGATGACAATGTCGCTAAGAAACTGTTCATAACTCCTGTTAGGGTTAATACAGAATCCAAGGCTACTTGGGTTCCTACAGAATCAAAATGATTACTTTGCTGCAGGTGTGCCTTGGAATGAATAAAGAGGGGTCAATAAACCAAGGCACTCAAAAATTAAAAGACCCCATGATCCTGCTCTTCAGGTCTGTTCTGAGCACTTACTTCGAATTCTATCATCTGAAATTGTGAGTTTGAAAGGCGGTCTATGCTGAATTGAAACCATCTAAAAATTTGAATTGCACATAATGTTCATGGTAATCTCTTTTTGATTGAATTGCATGTCTGTTTCATGAGCTTTCATCATAAAACCACGTGTTACGTTTTCTTTGTATACCATGCACTTAGTCAGGGGGAGATTGACTGCTTTCATTTAATCTTCATGCTGCTCATGTGTAGTCTTATTACATATTGCATCTAGACAGGGGGAGCATTCCTGTTTCATCACTTCTTCACCTCTTGAACTCTTTCTGTCTAGCAATCTGATCCACTCCCTGCATTTAAGTGGTTCACCTAAATTCTCTACTGTCTCTACTTGTTTAGCTGATCTGTCTGTATTCCAGACTCAACTATTGAAATTGATTCTGCTCTGCATATATTTGATGCTCTTCTCTCCTGCTGTTATTTACTCTACCAGCTTGTACCTATCCAACACTCACATCCCTTCAAGCTGGTCTGATTAATCTGGTTCTTATTCCAGGAATGATAAGTTGTTTAGTTGCATTATTTGGGCTGATCTGAGATCCTTATGTTGTGTACCATGTTTTAGCCTGAACTCTTAAAAGAAATTCCTATCATATAGGTTTAAGAATGTCTACTGATTCAGACTGATATAAGTTTAATGTATTCTTAGATTTGTATTCAAATGTATTGAAAGTATCTGAATGATGAGTTTTAATAAATTTTAACCAACTGTGTCATGAATACCCTAGTCTCACTCATCTGTAATCTAAAAATGTGATATCAAGGCTACTTTGGTAGAGACACATAGAGTGAGTATAGTTTTTAAACATTTACCTGAAAAATGTTGACTAAAAGGAAAAATTGAATTCAGAGCAATGACTTGGTCACTGAAAAACTGGGTTATCTATCAATGAAATAGAGTAAACCTATGTCATGAAGTGCCATAATTATCTTTGGTGAAAATTTATTGAAAAATCTGACAGAGCAATAGCATGTCTGTGTTGAGTAACTGGGGAGTCCGGCCTCTAATTAAGGTGTCTCCTCATGTAAAAAGACACTTCTATTGCTAACTCTGCTCTCAAAGTTGAGAGGTAATGAAAGTTATCACACTGAGTAACTGGGTCACTTCACCTAAGACGTGTTGTGCCTCATGTAAAAAAAAGGTGTTGATCAACTTAAATTGCTCAGAAAAATAATGTGCTAATCAAAAGAAAATATCATGCAAAAACAGTCAACTCACATTCTAGTAAGGGTGTTTAATCTCAATACTGCTCTGTGTGACTCTCAAAGGAGTCATCGAGTTCATTTGAGTAAGATGGAAGATGGTTGTTCTTGAGTATTGCTTGATTAATTGGTTCACCTTTATTAAAACTTACCTTCAGATATGAGTATTGAATTTAATTGACAAATTTGATATACATCATGGTTAAATCAGTTGGGTCATGTCGGTTAATTCATAACCCCCTATGATAGGAGAGTCTTTCCTTGTGAGGACTTATTACTGTGGTACATGCCATACAATTTCCACTGATTAGGTTCACCTCTGACAACTTAATCATCATGCTAACTCACCTGTTGGAGATCCTGTGCCTTGCTTGCTGTTATTTACTCTTACCCTTGGCCACATCTACTTCATTTACATAATCAGTTTCACTCTCCACACTGTTGGAATCTTCCATCTTGTTTCTGTATCCCTGACGAATGACTCTTGTAACCGATTCTAGTTCTGTGGGACTTTCACCTGCATTGTTCTGTTCATACAAATGTAAGGTGCCACAACCAATTTTGCTTCAGAATTCTTGTGGCGGTGGATTCCAGATTGATTCATTGGATAACCGGAGTTCATCCCTATAGATACATCATGTGCTTGCATTTTTGATTCCTTTCATGCTCACAGGGGGAGTTCTGGGCATTATAGATATTCATAATTATGTCAAAGGGGGTGGACTGTATTTCAAAGTGGGAGAGTAGTCCTGCATTCATGTTGATAAGGGGAGTATTACTCTTTCATTGTCATGATCTGTTTGATTATTTCAAAAGGGGGAGAATAGGTTCATGCATTATATTATTTTTGTCACAAACTACCTTCTTTTTGCTGAAGTCAAAGGGGGAGAATAATTTGACGAGTCAGTATGACTCATTGTGTTGCCATCATCAAAAAGGGGGAGATTGTTGTGCCCTTGTGCCTTGATGATGTTTTGCTTCATGAGTTTTGATGATAGCAATTGATGGGAATCAACACCGGTCACTGACATTTTTATTTTGCATTTATGTCTTTTTGTTTGCTTTCATATCCTTGGGAAAGTATGTTTACAATTGTAAGACTTTATAAGCCAATGTGTCATTCCCTAAGGATCTTTGGGTTTATTTGCAAAATGTCAGTAGTGTTGAACATGTGCGCAACATGATTAATTTTATGCTTTTGATGATGTCTGCCTCTGTAATCATTAATGAACTATACCTGCAATTGATAGGGTTAATATTCATTCATTTCAGGTCATTATACTTCCAGCCCAAAAGATCAAGGATGACACACAAATTTAGGCAACTGGATACACAGATATCAAGGCATATGATAATATTGGAGGCACAAAAATCTAGCATGTTTCAAGCATAGAAATCAAGTTGAGTAGCATCACACATAAGGTCATTGCGTATTCCTTATATGATCAATGCATATCTTGCCTTATGGATGGTTCAAGGTCGGTGCAACTTCTGGATAGCATGCTACAAGATAATCTAAGAAATGGAGTGGTGTTGGCAAAGGTGAAAGCTCATTGATCGTGCCCAAGTAAAGATGTAAATCTCTTTTACAAGCAAAAGTCGACATTTCACATTCGGCTCTTCACACATCCAAGGCCAGAGACTCAGTTGATACCTTTTAGGCTATCAAGGGAGATGCCACGGACATGAACGGGCTACTAAAGAAGTCAAGCGGCGGAGCTGAAGCGGTTAACGGACCGACCTGGGCTGGACCGGGGGCTGCCCCCAGCCAGGGAATGCCCGTCTATAGTTCTTTCAGCTGCAGGTCGACCGCCAGCCCGTAGCGGTCGACCGGAAATCCCAGGGACCGCCCGTTTGCAGATGTTTCAGTAGAGGTCGACCGCCAGAAGCTGTAGGTTGAACGCCAGCCCCGAGCCAACCAATGTTGACTTTGTTTTCCACTTCGAAAAGGGCCATTCAACATGGATTTGTTTAATCCAAAAGTCACCTAATCACCCATGATTTGTGGATCGGGTCTGGGGCTTGTCTATAGACCATTCAAAGTCTATAAAACCAACACAAGAGGGTTAGAAACCCTAGTTGCTCATTTGGAGCAAAGAGAGATCAAGAGAGGCTAGAGAGGAGATTGGAAGAAGAGGTACTGTAGCCGTGAACAGTACTTCGTGCAGAAGTTCTACATCCAATCCAAGGGATTCAAGCCTACATCTGAAGCCTTCAATCTCCAAGGAAGAAGAGAAGCAAGCAAGCTCACAAAGGTGATCAAATCTTCATTCAAACCTCTTCGTCAACTCAAGGGAAGATCAAAGCTACATCCAACAATCTCTCCATCAACTCAAGGTGATTCAAGCTCATATCTCAATCCATCAACCTCCAAGGAAGAGTAGAAGCAAGCAAGGCTAATAAGGGAGATCAAAGGAGGCTGCAAGGGTGTGTTCAAGGGAGAGGAGTTCGAGTACTGTAGCTGTGAACAGTACTCCGGGAAGAAGTTCTTCATCAAATCCTCAAGAGAGTCAAGCTCCAGCAAACCTCAGACAAGATCCTTTCTCTTAAGCATATTCTATATCTTGTTGAGTATTGTTCATAAGTTGTTCTTATTCCATTTCTTTCAAACACTTGAACTTGAGAATCGTCCCTACCGGTGGTTAGTAGGAAGGCAATCGGAGGCTGTCTGATTTGCGGTGTTGACGTCCCTACCGGTGGTTAGTAGGAAGGCAATCGGGAGTTCTCCGATTTGCGGTGTAGCCGTCCCTGTCGGCTTTGTGTGTAGGAAGACAGAAAGAGGGCTTTCTCTGTTCTGTGGTTGGGGCGTGTCCCCGGTCAAGCTGTGAGTCAGCAAGGAAGCCTCACCGGGTTTTGGTGAGGGATGAACGTAGGTTGCGGGGTTGCAACCGAACCACCTTAAAAATCCCTATGTTGTGGGTTGTTTGTCGTGTGTGATTGATCTATATCTTCTAACCCCATTCGCAGGTTCATGTGCTTGCATACTTGATTAGATTGTTCACACACATATGCACTTTGAGTGATCAACATAGCACATACACACACGCACGGTTGTTGCAAGCTATTGCATGCTCTAGTGTTATGCTTTATGATCCCTGCACTACAAAGCTTATTTCTTTCAAGTTCACAAATGTGCTTAAAGAAGTGTGGACGTTTCATAGCTTGTAATCCAAATCTTTTCATTTGAGCCACTCTACTTAATTCTGCTGTACATTGTGCCTAAGTGATTCATTCACTTTATAAGACTGGTTTAAGTTTCTGTTAGCTAAGAGTTTTAAATAGGCCAAAGCTTTTGATAGGATCTATTCAACCCCCCCTTCTAGATCTGTTTACACCTCGCGGGACCCAACAAGTGGTATCAGAGCGAGGCTCTGTCATTCCCAGATCCAACGATCTGCAGGGAAAGATCCCGGTGTTTGTTATTTAGATGGATTCACATGCTACACTTGCTTCGATGGCTTCTCCACCCATTTATGATGGTTCAGATTTTTCTACATGGGTTGGAAGAATGTTCATCTATGTTAGCTCCATAGATCCACAATTGTGGACTCTTATATACAATGGTCCTCATGAGCTGCCATCAAATTTAATTAATTGGTTAGCCCAACATGAGACCAAACACAATGATAATCGTCTTGCATATAACTTAATTACAGCTACAGTTGATCTAAGAATAATTCATCTTGTGTCCTCTTGCAGCACAGCCAAGCAAGTATTGGACAAGTTGGTGAAAATCTATGAAGGGAAGGAACAAGAACAAGAATGCTTCATGGCCGATCGTGCAGAACAGTCCAGCAATGCATCCTCATCACAGGTAAACTCTGACTCCGAGGAATTCACTTTTGAAGAGCTTATGGAAGCCTATGATGAATTGATCACACAATACAAAAAGGTAAAAACAGAAAACAAAAATTTGAAAAAGGATCTCAAGAAAATTAACCAAAATGAATGCTCGATTTGTAAAAAGTGTTCTGTTTTTAAAAAGCTTAACAACACTCTCTCAGTTGATCTAGATACGCATAAACAAAGCATTGCATGTCTAAGGGAAGAAAATGAAAACCTTCATGATGAAATCACTAGGTTGGAAGAAATTGTAATAAAACTTCAAAACCAACCTAAGTCAATCTCGAATGATCAAACTATGGCCGATGGGCTAATCCATGATGAGAGGTTGATTGAAGAAAATAAAAATTATGTTTCATGCTCTGCTAACTTTGTATGTGAAAAATGTTCATTCTTAAGAAACATAAATGTTGGTCTTCATGATGATCTTGAATGGCAACAAAAACTGATTGATTATCTGAAAGAAGAGAATAGAGAGTTGTTGGAAAAGAAAATTGAACTTGAACAAGCTGAAGAAGAATTGCATGAAAAATTGGCTGCACATGAAAAAGGCAAATCTATCATTGAAGATCACTCTGAAACTTTGCATGCTTTAGAACAACAAAATCAAAATCTTAAAGCAGTAAATGCCATGCTCAATGAGCAATTGGCAGCATGCGAAGAGGGCCTTGTTGAATCTAAACAACACATTTCCTCACTTGAAAATGAAATTCAAGGTCTGAATGATTTCCTGTCAATGTTTTCCCAAATCCAAGATTCTGGTTCATCGGAAGCCACCACTTCCTGTGGTCACCAAAAAGGGCACACTGCTTGAAAGAAAAGTAAAATTTAGCATGCTCATCAAAATATGCACCATAACACGTCCAATGCTAAATATCATGCTTTCCACAAAATGAATGTCCATTGCTATTATTATGGTAAACATGGTCACACTGTGCATGATTGTTTTATCTTGAGAAATGATGAGCTTAGAACAGGAGATCAAGTGAAAGGGCAAGGAAAGAAACAGGTCAACACTGGCAGAGGGCTTGCTCAATAGAATTCTGTACAGAATCATATGGAGAATCAGAAGTGTCGACATTCCTATCCAGACAGGTCGACACTCCCCATGGCCTTTAATAGAAATGCCTCTCTTTGTTGCTCTCATTATGGTAAGACTGGTCACACTGACCAAGAATCCTGGTATTTGAAAGAAAGACATCACCCTCATACCATGAAAGGTAAAAATTATGCTCGCCCACAAAAGCATAGTCCACATGCACACGCACATGAACATAAAAAGAAAAATCAATCTTTTGTGTGTTGTTTCTATTGTGGGAAAAATGGGCATGAGATATATGATTGCCTCACAATGAGGGAGGATGATGTGATTGCCTTGAAAAAGATGGGCCAATATGCTAAACATGTTGCTAACCCACAAGGACCCAAGCAAGCTTGGGTACCTAAAAAGTCTAAATGAGAATTTTGGGTGCAAGATGCCTTGGAGCTGAACAAAGGATCATAAGGTAAATAAAAGCTCAAGGCACAGGTATGTACATAAACCTTTAAGTTCAGTCATTTTGCATGTTTAATCTTGACATGTAGATAGTGCATCATACGTCTGCCCAATGTCATTAGATTCTGCAAACTGAATTGCTCTTAGAAATGCAAAACCCCCAAGGTGTGAGATGAACTTTTGATCTTGATAACTTGCTCACACCATGCTTGATTTCAGCTGTTTAATTCATGAAAAACTTGTTATGCTGATGAAGTTGATGTGATGATGAGTTGCTTAAGTCTTGCTATCAGCCACTTGAAATTCTTGGACTTTGGCTTTGATGATGCATGTCATGGCTGCATTTTCAACTCGTTATTCATGTTAGCATTATTCAAAAGGGGGAGTCTAGCAATTGACATCATCATGTTGCATTCAGTTCAAAATCAATTATGAATGATTTATGTTTACATCATATTGTGATCACACATACCTTAATGCACATCATGTTTAGAAGACAAAAATGCACAATCATTTTGTAGCATCTTCATTGCATTGTGTATTCACATAAGTCTTAGGCTGCATAATTCATTACCAACCCATGCATGTACTCAGGGGGGGTCAACATCAATCTAGTTTGAATCATTTCACATCATCTCACTCTTGCACGGCCATGGTATATCAAATGTTGATGTATGGAAAGGCATGTTATGCTTGCCTAGAAGCACTCAATATGCGTGAGGTTTCACCTCCGCCACGTACCATGCGTCAATGTCGCTTATAGGCCATATAGTAAGGGGGAGCTGTCTCTTTGCAGCATTCATGCATATGTTTCATCTTCATTCTGTTGACATCATGGCATAGAATGCATCTTCTAAGGGGGAGCTTGTTCATCATGAAAATCCAGTCAAAATTCTGCCGGTCGACCTCACTCCTTTGACAGGTTGACCCCACATTTCTTTCTGTCTAAAAATTACTTTTGTCTGAGCTCAGTGCATAACCTCAGGGGGAGTGTTCTTCATCTATTCTTGCCTACCATTTATGCAACACTCTCTTCTTAAACCAAGCCACTGCATGATATTGCTTAATCCTTGTGTGGTTCAACTTGGATTCAAGGTACCTTGAACTTCTTGGAGGATTCCCTATCTATTATTGAGGTTGTTTATCAGAGTAAATCTTCAAGAAGAATTTTCTCTTATAGAGTCTTGTGATTGCCTTGAACATGAATGATTTTGGTTTAACATTAATGATTTCTTGAGTCTTGAAGTTTGATGGTCTTGAACATGTTTGTGATCGGGTTTAATAGACTTAAACTAGTTTCTCATGTTTTGACTTGTTATGCCATCTTGAATCTGAAAAATTTTTGAGTACAAAGGCATCCTTGATCGAGAAACTTCAGCTAAGTTTTGTTTTTAAACATTTGTTGAATCTGTTTATTTCAAAAAGTGGCTATACTTAAAGTAAGCTCAAGGCAGAGCAATGGCACTATTGCTGAGAAATATATCTCCTCATCAAAGAAAATGAGGTTCGATATGTCATGAGGTGACTATGCTATCTCTGTTCTAAGTGAAGCAAAATCGTGAGCTACACTGAGTAACTAGGGGTGCTTGCGTCTGGTAAACGTGCACACTCACGTCAAAAGGTGGTTGCTACACTTGACTGCTCGTAAAATGATGACAATCATCTTTCAAATGATTTCAAAAAGAAAAATCTGAATGTGTAGCACTCATGAATCAAATCTAAGTCATCTAAGTGTTTAGCCTCAATACTTATTGTGGTCATTCTCAAGGGAACAAATGAAACTGAATGAGTAAGATAAGATAAGGTTAATCTAGTTTTGACATGAATTTCTGGTTCACTACTATTAAACTTGCATGCAAATGTCTTCATGTGATACTACTGAGTAGGCCAAAACTCATTAGCATTAAACCAATCTGAATGTAAGAGCTGGTACATTTGGGTTCTATAACTGAAAATTCTAAAAAATCCATAACTCTGATTTATGAACTTGGTTTCAGATTAAAGAACCTCCATTCTCTCTTGAGAAGTCATATCTTCATGCTCCTTCTTGTTTGTCTTCATCTGCCATATCTACATAAATCATTCAGGCTGCCCCGATTACATCACCATACTGCACAAGTGGTATAATCCAACAAGTGGTATCATCTTGATGCACCTTTTAAGTAGTCTCCAAAATCATTGGTGTCCTCTGTCAAATGATATCACATTGCTTTCTCATTCATTGGCATTTGGCATAAGTCCTAGCATCATTGTCATCATGTTTTCATGCATTAGGGTGGCATGCATGTCTTGACTTCATACAATTGTAGCTTGCATCAAAATTTGATCATTTCCATGCATTGCATAGAAAATCCAAACAAAATCTGAATGAAAACCACTAAAAATCTGCAAAATTTGAAATCAAAAATTTGATCTTTGGCTACTCTATCCATCTCCACTAGTTGAGGAATTGAATCATGCTGTTGTGGCTCCACCTCTCACACTTACATTATCTTTGCCAAGTCACGGGACACCACCATGTTCGATACATCCATATCATTCATTGGTATCAGTCCCATAACTGGCTTTCCATCATTGGTTGTTCTCTTTGGTTATTTTGTCAATCATAATAAGTGTACAACCATTGGCATGTATTTCCACATCATCTTCTGGAATGTTGCCTGCAATGACATGTTTCTCCACATTATGGTTGCTTGTAATGATGTCACATAGGAGATGCCAGAGCTTCTTGTAAGTCATTTTATGTGCGTCATTAATGCGAGTCTCTCTGTCTCTTTTCTGGATCTTTTGATGTTGTCAAAGGGGGAGAAGTTTATGTGAGTCATCAATCAAAGAATGTGTATGTGAGTCATTAATCAAAGAATGTGGTAAGTTTATGTGCGTCATTAATCCAAGAATCCACTCTGTGTGTCAAAGGGGGTGAGAACCATGTGAGTCTTTGTCAAAAGGGGATAGGGAGAGAATCATCATCTTCTTCTTCTTAAGAATGTTTTTGACTCATAATTGCCATGTGAATTACTACTGCATGTGAACTTATAATGACTCATAGTTCAGAATGACTCATAGTTGCCATCATCAAAAAGGGGGAGAATGTTGAACGTGTGTAACATGATTAATTTTATGGTTTTGATGATGCCTGCCTCTGTAATCATTAATGAACTATACATGCAATTGATATGGTTAATATTCATTCATTTCAGGTCATTATACTTCCAGCGCAAAAGATCAAGGATGACACACAAATCTAGGCAACTGGATACACAGATATCAAGGCATATGACAATATTGGAGGCACAAAAATCTAGCATGTTTCAAGCATAGAAATCAAGTTGAATAGCATCACACATAAGGTCATTGTGTATTCCTTATATGATCAATGCATATCTTGCCTTATGGATGGTTCAAGGTCGGTGCAACTTCTGGATAGCATGCTACAAGATAATCCAAGAAATGGAGTGGTGTTGGCAAAGGTGAAAGCTCATTGATCGTGCCCAAGCAAAGATGCAAATCTCTTTTACAAGCAAAAGTCGGCATTTCACATTCGGCTCGTCACACATCCAAGGCCAGAGACTCAGTTGATACCTTTTAGACTATCAAGGGATATGCCACGGACATGAACAGGCTGCTAAAGAAGTCAAGCAGCAGAGCTGAAGCGGTTAACGGACCGACCCGGGCTGGACCGGGGGCTACCCAGCTGGCGGTCGACCGCCAGCACAGGGGCGGTCGACCGCCCCAGCCAGGGAATGCCCGTCTGCAGTTCTTTCAGCTGCAGGTCGACCGCCAGCCCGTAGCGGTCGACCGGAAATCCCAGGGACCGCCCGTTTGCAAATGTTTCAGTAGAGGTCGATCGCCAGAAGCTGTAGGTCGACCGCCAGCCCCGAGCCAACCAATGTTGACTTTGTTTTCCACTTCAAAAAGGGCCATTCAATATGGATTTGTTTAATCCAAAAGTCACCTAATCACCCATGATTTGTGGATCTGGTCTGGGGCTTGTCTATAGACCATTCAAAGTCTATAATACCAACACAAGAGGGTTAGAAACCCTAGTTGATCATTTGGAGCAAAAAGAGATCAAGAGAGGCTAGAGAGGACATTGGAAGAAGAGGTACTGTAGCCATGAATAGTACTTCGTGCAGAAGTTCTACATCCAATCCAAGGGATTCAAGCCTACATCTGAAGCCTTCAATCTCCAAGGAAGAAGAGAAGCAAGCAAGCTCACAAAGGTGATCAAATCTTCATTCAAACCTCTTCGTCAACTCAAGGGAAGATCAAAGCTACATCCAACAATCTCTCCATCAACTCAAGGTGATTCAAGCTCATATCTCAATCCATCAACCTCCAAGGAAGAGTAGAAGCAAGCAAGGCTAATAAGGGAGATCAAAGGAGGCTGCAAGGGTGTGTTCAAGGGAGAGGAGTTCGAGTACTGTAGCTGTGAACAGTACTCCGGGAAGAAGTTCTTCATCAAATCCTCAAGAGAGTCAAGCTCCAGCAAACCTCAGACAAGATCCTTTCTCTTAAGCATATTCTATATCTTGTTGAGTATTGTTCATAAGTTGTTCTTATTCCATTTCTTTCAAACACTTGAACTTGAGAATCGTCCCTACCGGTGGTTAGTAGGAAGGCAATCGGAGGCTGTCTGATTTGCGGTGTTGACGTCCCTACCGGTGGTTAGTAGGAAGGCAATCGGGAGTTCTCCGATTTGCGGTGTAGCCGTCCCTGTCGGCTTTGTGTGTAGGAAGACAGAAAGAGGGCTTTCTCTGTTCTGTGGTTGGGGCGTGTCCCCGGTCAAGCTGTGAGTCAGCAAGGAAGCCTCACCGGGTTTTGGTGAGGGATGAACGTAGGTTGCGGGGTTGCAACCGAACCACCTTAAAAATCCCTATGTTGTGGGTTGTTTGTCGTGTGTGATTGATCTATATCTTCTAACCCCATTCGCAGGTTCGTGTGCTTCCATACTTGATTAGATTGTTCACACACATATGCACTTTGAGTGATCAACATAGCACATACACACACGCACGGTTGTTGCAAGCTATTGCATACTCTAGTGTTATGCTTTATGATCCCTGCACTACAAGGCTTATTTCTTTCAAGTTCACAAATGTGCTTAAAGAAGTGTGGACGTTTCATTGCTTGTAATCCAAGTCTTTTCATTTGAGCCACTCTACTTAATTCCGCTGTGCATTATGCCTAAGTGATTCATTCTCTTTATTAGAGTGGTTTAAGTTTCTGTTAGTTAAGAGTTTTAAATAGGCCAAAGCTTTTGATAGGATCTATTCAACCCCCCCTTCTAGATCTGTTTACACCTCGCGGGACCCAACAAGTGGTATCAGAGCGAGGCTCTGTCATTCCCAGATCCAACGATCTGCAGGGAAAGATCCCGGTGTTTGTTATTTAGATGGATTCACGTGCTACACTTGCTTCGATGGCTTCTCCACCCATTTATGATGGTTCAGATTTTTCTACATGGGTTGGAAGAATGTTCATCTATGTTAGCTCCATAGATCCACAATTGTGAACTCTTATATACAATGGTCCTCATGAGCTGCCATCAAATTCAATTGATTGGTTAGCCCAACATGAGACCAAACACAATGATAATCGTCTTGCATATAACTTAATTACAGCTGTAGTTGATCTAAGACAAATTCATCTTGTGTCCTCTTGCAGCACAGCCAAGCAAGTATTGGACAAGTTGGTGAAAATCCATGAAGGGAAGGAACAAGAATAAGAATGCTTCATGGCCGACCGTGCAGAACAGTGCAGCAATGCATCCTCATCACAGGTAAACTCTGACTCTGAGGAATTCACTTTTGAAGAGCTTATGGAAGCCTATGATGAATTGATCACACAATACAAAAAGGTAAAAACAGAAAACAAAAATTTGAAAAAGGATCTCAAGAAAAGTAACCAAAATGAATGCTCGATTTGTAAAAAGTGTTCTGTTTTTAAAGAGCTTAACAACACTCTCTCAGTTGATCTAGATACGCATAAACAAAGCATTGCATGTCTAAGGGAAGAAAATGAAAATCTTCATGATGAAATCACTAGGTTGGAAGAAATTGAAATAAAACTTCTAAACCAACCTAAGTCAATCTCTAATGATCAAACTATGGTCGATGGGCTAATCCATGATGAGAGGTTGATTGAAGAAAATAAAAATTTTGTTTCATGCTCTGCTAACTTTGTATGTGAAAAATGTTCATTCTTAAGAAACATAAATGTTGGTCTTCATGATGATCTTGAATGGCAACAAAAACTGATTGATTCTCTGAAAGAAGAGAATAGAGAGTTGTTGGAAAAGAAAATTGAACTTGAACAAGCTGAAGAAGAATTGCATGAAAAATTGACTGCACATGAAAAAGGCAAATCTGTCATTGAAGATCACTCTGAACCTTTGCATGCTTTAGAACAACAAAATCAAAATTTTAAAGCAGTAAATGCCATGTGCAATGAGCAATTGGCAGCATGCGAAGAGGGTCTTGTTGAATCTAAATAACACATTTCCTCACTTGAAAATGAAATTCAAGGTCTGAATGATTTCCTGTCAATGTTTGCCCAAATCCAAGATTCTGGTTCACCGGAAGCCACCACTTCCTGTGGTCACCAAAAAGGGCACACTGCTCGAAAGAAAAGTAAAATTCAGCATGCTCATCAAAATATGCACCATAACACGTCCAATTCTAAATATCATGCTTTCCACAAAATGAATGTCCATTGCTATTATTGTGGTAAACATGGTCACACTGTGCATGATTGTTTTATCTTGAGAAATGATGAGCTTAGAACAGGAGATCAAGTGAAAGGGCAAGGAAAGAAACAGGTCAACACTGGCAGAGGGCTTGCTCAACAAAATTCTGTACAGAATCACATGGAGAATCAGAAGTGTCGACATTCCTATCCAGACAGGTCGACACTCCCCATGGCCTTTAATAGAAATGCATCTCTTTGCTACTCTCTGTTAGGGTGCTATGCCCGGATACATAGGGGGGTGAATGTATCCTTCTATGTATAATGGCCAAATAAAACTTGGATGCTAGAAATAGATAGAGAATAGAACCAATTTGATTCAACTCAAATACAAACACTTGGAGCGTGCCTATCCAAGCATTTAGTGGAAGCAAATCAAGCAATCTGATGAACCAGTTGAAAACCCTTTTAAAACAAAAGAGCAAATATGTAACTGGCCCCCAAATGATCAACTAGCAGAAGCAGCACAAATGAGAATAGAAAATCTCAAGACAATCTGTGAAGGGTGGTAGGTGATATGGAAGAACACACTACAAGTAAACCACTGCTCAAGGATTTTAAGGTGGTTCGGTCCTCCAGACCTACATTCACCCCTCACTCCCAACCGGAGTGAGGATTCCACTAGCTCACGCTAGAAACCGCAGACTCAGTCTGCAACAAATGCTGCCAAACAGCTTGACCAGGGGAACGCGCTCCCCTCTTCCTCCCAACCGGAGGGACACCCCAAGTGACTTTCAGCCACTTGGAAACCAGAGACCGAAGTCTCTCTTCCTCCAGACCAGGAGGGAACCAACCGGTGACTTCCAGTCACCAGCAAACCAGAGGTCGAAGACCTCTCTTCCTCCCAACCGGAGGGACACCTGGACTTGCAACCACAAGCCCAGAACTGGAGGGATAGCCTCCCTTCCTCTAACCAGAGGGAAACCCACAAGTGACAACCTATCACTTGCAATCCGGAGATCAGATATCCCTTCTCCTGAATCAACAGGAGGAACCCGATCCCCACAGGGCAATCGGAAGACCAAGGATAATAAAAAAAACAAAGGAAAAATAATAAACGAAAATGACACAGCAATTAGAAGGCTGTAAAAGATGAAAACATAGATGTGGCTCTCAACGGAGCTGACTGGCCTGGATTTGATCCACGGTCCAGTAGACAGATCTTCAGTAGCTTCGTCCTTCTTCTCCACGAACTCTCTCTCTCTCTTTCTATCTCTCTTTCTTTCTCCTCTGCTCTCTTCCTCTTTCACTCTCTGCTGCACTTCTTCTTCTTCACTCTTTCTTCTCTCTTCACACGAGCACTATCTCTCTCTCTTTTTCTTTCTCTGCTCTCACTCTCACTCTCTTCTCTGCTCTCTTCTTTTCTTTCTTTTCTTCTTTTTTCTGGATCGAAGGGCTTTCTACTCCACCGGCTTTCTGCTTCGATGATTTCTTCAAAGGATGAAGACCCATATATATATAGCAGCAGCAGCAGTATCACCCCCGACGTGTGACCTCCACATTTCCAGCCCTAACTATTCGGACCACGTGGCAGTCTCTCAGCAGGCTTCATTTCAGCCTCGGATCACGTGCTGACAGTCACTCGGGAATATTTCCTCGGACCATCTTCTTCTTCTCCTGCAAGGAATTAACACGATTAAAACTCAAGGCACCAGAACCTAAAACTACACGAGGTGTATAGAAACAACAAGAGGTGCACTGCACTGAGGACGACACGAGATACAGTGGTGACAAACCAAACACTACACATAGAACGACACGAGGTTCAAAGGTGACAAAACAAGTATTACACAGAGAACGACACGAGGTTATAACCACTAGAATAACACGAAGACACGGATACAAAGAAACAACACGACATAATAAACAACAGATAGAATGACATGAGGTGAAACGACACGTGATAAAATAAAGAAAGCAGGAATATGACTCGAGTAGCTACAGTAAGAGACACGAGAGCACAAGATTACTACAGTACGAGACAAGGAGAGTATGACACGAGGTCAGATGAAAACAGCACGAGGTAAAACGAGAACGACACGAAGTGTCATTGTAACAAAACAAACACTACGAAGAGACCGACACGAGATACATACTAATAACGCTTAACACTACAGAGAAAATGACACGAAGTAAAAAGTAACTCGACATAACAAATAGCAAAGAGAACGACACGAGCTGACCACAACACGAAGACGAAAAAATAGAAACCAACACGAAGTGTGGTTTCAACACAAGAAAGACACGAGGTGTAGGACGAACAACACGAAGACAGAAATAACAAAGAACCGACTCGAACTGAGGACGACATGGAGACAGCACAGACACGGGCTTGAACTTAGAGAAGAGTGCATGAAGTGAAATCAACACGAAGACAGAACGCCACACAAAAATGATGAATGCAACAGTGCAAAGTCTAGACTTGAAATACAATCCAAAACGGCTGTACAGACTTGAAGAATAAGCCAGTGTATGGACTTGAAGACCCTCAGCCAATGTATAGACTTCAAGTAGAGACCAATGTGTAGACTTCACGTGAAAACGCTGAGGCCAGTCTACAGGCTTGCCACCGACCAGTGTATGGACTACCTCAGCCTGAGGCACAGAATGGACTTCAACTCTGCACATCGAATGTATGGACTTCAAGTGTGAAGGCCACTGTGCAGACATTGGGTTCGAAGATAATGTGCAGACTTTGACTTGGAACGTAGGTAGGAATGAGGCTGTATAGACTTGGACTATAAAGGCAGTGTGCAGACTTGGAGAATAGACTTGGACCACAAAGGCAGTGTGCAGACTTGGAGACTTAATGAGCAACACAAAGGAGACAAAGCAACATGGCGTCAACCCAGTCTCCAACTGCGTCAACGCACTGCATGAACAATTAGCCACTATGTTAACCCAATCTAGCCATATTCATGAATTAGCTATTCAAGCAAACAATCAGATATTCAAGTAGTCAATCAGTCATCAATATTAATTAGCACACCTCAGTGTGGCTCATGGTGTGTCAGCCATCATCAAAACCACACAGGGGCACAACAATCTCCCCCGCCATCATCAAAACCACACGGGGGCACAACAATCTCCCCCTTTTTGATGATGGCAACCCAATGAGTTACACTGACTCAAATTAGATTCTTCTCCCCCTTTGCCTTCAGCAAAAAGACATGAGTTGAAGAGAGAATTAAAAACTCCCCCTTTGACTAAACTGCCCCTTTTACTTCAGCAAAAATAATAAAAAAAAAACTTATGAGGGCAGCTCAAGATCAGAAGCAATTAAATCAAAATCTCCCCCTTTGTCAAACAACTTATGCAGAGATGCAAATGCAACAAATACTCCCCCTTTGACATGGCAGAAAATATAGAGCTAATGCAGAGAATGAGTCATGGTAAAAAAAAATGAAGATCTCCCTTATGCAATGAGACAGCTCTCCCCCTATCAACATGCATGATTGACTACTCTCCTCTTGAAGCACAGAAATGGACTCTGGTAATCCAATAAATCAATCTGAAATCAGCCATTACAAAGAATCTGAATTCTGGTGAAGATACCACAGAATCAGAACTTATTGCAGAACAAGATGGAAGATTCCAACAGTGTAGAGAGAAATACATCTCAGGAACCAATCTGAAATCCACCATCATAAAGATTCTGAGGTTCAGAAGGCTGCAAGTGAACAAGGTAATAATGGGAGTGGCACCTCACATTTGTATGGTCAGAAAAATGCAGATGGAATCAGTCAACTGATAAGAAGGGAGTTGACTATACAGTTTTTGTTGATCATGCATAAATCTGATCATGAGGGATTTGGATTCAAGGTCACAAATGATATGAACATGATTCAGTATGACAAGGAATGCACCCCCTGAATAGATGCCACTTGATATGCAAGTGATGCATGACATGGAAGCTCCCCCTCAATAAGTGGAATCTTATGAGATAGATGAGAAGGAGACCACAGGGGCAGACAAGGAGAAGTTCAGGTCAATGATCTAAGGAAAGTGAGCAGAAAGATTTTCAAGGAGATATCAATCTCATAAATCCAAAACATAATTTTTTCAAGGTCTTCCATTATAGGGACTTATGAATGAGCCTTTTGAACAGCATGGTTTAAACATGATGTATGCAGAGTTTATCAATAAAATTCTATATTGATATCTAAAACCATGTTTTAATAAAGATGAACCAAGCCCTCATATTTATCTTGATTAATCTCCCTTTCTCTTACACAATCAAATCTATTGACTTCTTTCAGAATTACATGCACCAATATTGAAGTCAAGTAATTATGAAGTCATATGATTTTGTCTAGGGTTGTAGCAATTTGATTTTAGCATCAATATTCAGATATTGATATATGTTCAACAATTTTTTTTTATGCTATAAATTTTACGAGCACTCTAGTTCAGTTCACACCTTGTAACTAGAGGATATACCTTGATCAGAGGCCAATGTCCCTAAACACTTAGTGTGACTAACTGTCATGCTATATATGAACAGAGATAGCATTTACACATCATGACACACTCCAAATCATTTCTTGATGAGTGAGTTGTATTTCTCAGTGTGCATGCCATTGCTCTGCCTGAATTTCAATGAATTCTTAATCAGAGTTAACTAAGGCACCTCATGACACAGTCCTTCGGACATGTGTTTCTCAGTGACCAATGTCATTGCTCTGACAGATATTACCCTTTAGACATTTCAAAAAAATTCATTTACTTCAAATCAATAATAGTTTCATGTACTTAATCAGTTGAAGTCATATATTCAAAAGTGTAGATTTCAGAAGATTTTACAAGACATAGCATGAAACAGATGGTTAAGGTTTATTAAACATGCTTCAGATATTTTTAAGAGATTTTAAAGCCAAACTCATTGAATACATTAAACTTAAACCACATGAGTTATTCCAGTCATTCATAAAAACGTATAATAGAAGATTTCTAGTTTAAGAGTTTTCAGATTTATGATCGAGATAGCCCATTGAAATCTTCATGAAAGACTGATAGAATTCTGAAGCCAAATGATACCAAATTGATAGTAGAAATACTAATTGTTAAGAGAGATTGTGAAGCTCAAAGTTTTCAGAATATGATTAAGATTTGTCAACAAAATCAGTAAGAGAGGATATGCAATGAGTTCTGACCCATGTATGCATTTGACAACCTATATGCAATGCAATGACTCCCCCTCACAATATGCATTCAAACTCCCTTTTTGGCATTTTCAATGTAAGAAAATGCAATGCACTATATGTATGCAGGGACATGCAAAGACTCGACATTGAATTGCTATGCAAGGATATGCAACTAACTCCCCCTGAAAACATGTAATGTTTGCACTGAAAACTGAACATATGATACCAAATGATTCATGCACATTCAGACTGTCCTTATCAGCAAGGTGACCCATGGTACTAGGCGGAGCACTTGGTCTAAAAGACCAGCTCTCACATAGTAAGGACCTCCGGACAGATTTCCCTGCCTTTTGGTAGCTTACCATTTGATATACCATAGAGGTCATAAATAACAAGGTAAACTCAACAGTCCTATATGCAATTCAGGTTTTCAATGAATTATGCAACAGACAGTTTTCAAATAGTATTCACATTCAGTTCAGATTTTCAGAAATTTCAGAGTGCATGATATGCAATTCAACATACAAGAAGTTTGACATATCATTCATCATGGCATTGATATGTAATGCATTCAGAGGTAAACTACAATTATTTCCATGTGCATTTCAGATTTTCAATTAGATTCAGTTAGATGATGCACAAAAGAATTAATCATGATATGCAGGCATTTAGAGCACACAAATTCAAAAGACAGAATTTAAGCAGAGTTTTCAGAGCTAACCTGAAATGTAGTCATGGGATTTTCATTCTTGAGTGCCTTGGTTGATTAACCCCCTTTATTCATTTCCAAGGCACACCTGTAAAGATTAATCATTTTGATCCTGCAGGAACCCAAGCAGTCTTGGGTCCTGAAATGATAGTGGCACCTTTGAAGGGTGCTTTCCACCATCTTCCAGCATTATAATTATCAGAGTTCATTAACCAACAGTTAGACATGACATGACCAGACTGTCCACAGTAATGACAAGAGTCACCAAATTTCATGTTCTTTTTATATGAGTAATCATGAGCATGAACTGGATAAATCTGAACATGATTGGCATTTCTGTTATCATGAAAATTTTTCTTTCTATTTACTTCAGAAACATTCCTTTTCTTGACATGCCAACATTATTTGACTAAATGACCAGCTTTTCCACAATGGGGGCATTCAACATACTTACTTTTAGAACCAGGGTAGGTTCTGTCAGAGGCATAGTTCTCATGAAACTTAGTGTAACTAGAAACATTTCTTTTCGCATGGAATGTAACAAATTTAGACTTGAACTTCTTCCCTTGACTGTGCCAACAGAGAGCAGCAATGTGGCCGAATTTGCCACAACAATAACATTGAATTTTCTTTTTCTGATCAGTAGAAGGTTTCCTAAGATGATTTCTAGGATACATATTAACAGCATTTCTTTCATCATTTCTCAATGTTACACACTTATGCATAATATGTCCAACCTTCCCACAATAGTGACATGTTGCTACCCTTTTATTCACATTCACTTGATTGACAGAACTAACATTCTCATGAGAGTGTGAATGTGTGTGTGAGCAGTGAGCAGCATGCACATGTAAATCAGAGACATATTTGGACTTATTCAATTCAGCACTTTTCTTTTGTTTTTGAATCTTTTTCTGTTTCTTATCTGAATTTTCAACCTTCTCAGCAGTGAATTGAAAAATAGAAGAACTAAATTGATTAGCTTGTTCAGAGCTTTTCATGAATACAATTGACTTCTTCTTTTCATTCACTTTCTTTTTAACATGCACATACCCAAGTCCTTCTTTCTGAAAATTCACTTTAGAACCAAGCAGCTTATTCAAATTGTCCTTTCCTTTAACGAATTTTGACAAAGAATTTTTCAGATCTTCAATCTCAGAATTTAATGAAGCAATACTCACTTCATACTTGGATAACTCAGAGTCACAAACAATCAGCTGTTGTTGCAAAACATCATTCAGGTTCTTCAGAGTTTCATTTTCTTGTTGAACCATTATTTCAATGTTGTTCTCATTTTCCTTCACAACATTTTTTCCTTTCTCAATTGACAGCCATCTTTCAGAGAAGACAGTATTAAGAACCATTAGCTTCTTATTTTGATCTTTCAAGTAGACATTTTCTTCTTTTCAAGATTTGATTTGTTCTTTTTGAAAACTGTCATCAGAATCAAAACCTTTAATCATGTCTTCGAGAATGGCACATGTTTTGCAAGAATTATTTTCACCGATGAGTTTGTTTCTAATATTCTCATTTTCAGATTTCAACCTGTTTAACTCATCTTTTTCTTTAATCATGTCAGATTTCAAGTTTTCATTTTCAGTTTTCAGACTTCTGACTTCAGAATTTTTTTCTTTTCTTAATTTTCTCTTTTCTGATTTAACTCTTTCATATTTATCTAGAAGATGCTCATGCATGGCAACTAACTCATCATGGCTAATATCCTCTGTCTCAGAGATTACCTGGGATGAGGACTCATCTGATTCATCACTCCTTCTTGCCATGAGACATTCTTCTTCCTGTTCCACGTGTGTTGTAGTCACTCTATCAAACATTTCCTTTGCAGTGCTACAATCTGAGAAAGAGGAAGAATCATCAGAATCGATTGCAGCTGATGCGGGACCGACTGACTCGCTAGCTAGCCTAGGACGCTAAAGAACGCGACCAGCACGCGCACGTGACAAGGCAAGCCGGTGTGACCGACTAACGTGAACTCCCTCCGGGTGGAGGCGTCTCTCAACATAACTCCGAACCACGGCCGTCCCAAGGAGGGAGGCGCGACGGGATCACAACGGGCGAGAAGCCGCTGGACGACATGGGAGTCTAGTCCGAGCTCGGTGCTCGACTAGGGCCAAGGGAGGTGGGCGCTCTCGTCACTCAACCAGCAGTGATAAATACAGTCTAGCTAGGCCCTACACTCACTCGCGCGGCACCTTCAATCGCATACGGAATAAGCAAGTAATAAAGGAGGGAGCGAGACACGTACCTCCACGCCTAGGCGTGGGGAAGGAACCCCGGCCGAGTCCAACCACCCCGATACACGTGGATAGACGGATACAAATACAAACACGGCCCACTCCTCGCAGGGAGGTAAAAGGCTACAATCACGAAGTCCATGGGGCGGCCGGTGCACGGGCTGACGGGCAGCAGCCGGTGATGAGAATGACGCCGGAAGCCGACCCTCGCACGATCGCTCGTCCCTGTAGTGGGTGGTGAGGTGGTCCACGTCACCACGAGACGCTGTAGGGATGTCGAGCCGGAAGGGGAATCCACGGGCTGCTGCTACGGCGCCGAAGGAAGTCGACCCGGCGAACGGCTGCTGACTGGTCGCAGTGACAGCCGGCGGAGCTGATGCTGGTACGTGGACGTCCGGACAGCGTTTGGGGCGGCGTCTTCTCTGGTGGATGGCTGACAGGGGCGGTCAACAAAGGACAGCCGCGGCCGAAGGGGTCCCGTGGGAGATCTGGGTGCAGAGAGCGCTGTAAACCGGGAGAAACAGTCTGCCTACGGAGTGGTCAGACCGGTGACCTTGGATGGGGCGACAAGGGCGCAGGGTTACAGAAAGAGTTCTGACCCGAGATGTTTACTGGAGGTGTGGTGGGATGTGAGGAGTCGAGCCACCAATTTGCAGGTCGATCCGTGGACGGGAGAGGGTACCTCCTTTGGAGGCCCGTTGCTGGCAGTCCCGCTCGGGTACTGTAGCGCAGGATCGCGCACTAAAAGTGTTCTTGAAGACAACTTTCAGCCCCGATGGAGTTTTGAGGCGAGACCAATTAGGTTGGATTCGTAACTGGGAGGGGAACAAATGTTAAGAAGGGAAGGGGATCAGAAAACAACGGGAAGGTGGCGTAAATGGGCGGACAAAAGGGCTCTGGTTCAGGCGGGACTGTCAGGGTGACAGCCAGCGCACCGAAAGTAGGTATGAAGGGAACTTTCGCTGTGAGTGGCGTTTTGAGACGAAACTGGTGGGGTTGGAACGGTGACAGGAAGGGGTACAAAAGTCGTGAAGACCTTAGAGAGAGATGCCGCCCGGAAGTAGACGCACCAGACCGTTCTTTGGACACCAAATCTGCTGTCAGCACAGGGACGCCCGGGGAAGAGGATGAAGATCCCGCGTGCGCCGTCGCTTCACCGAACTCGTCGCCGTGAATGTTGGAAGAAGATTGCTGGCGTTGGGATCCTTGGAGGAGATCTCCTACCCCTGGGCGTCTCACCCAAGGACTGGAGAGGGGGTGAGGGCGTCGCACCCTCAAGGAGGAGGAAGAGGAAGGGATCGCCCCTTTCAAGATGGTGGCTGCGCACAAAGCTTTTCAAACTTAATTCTTCATTGATTGATTTCCAAAAGAGAAAATACAACATATTATATGTGGGAGGGGAAACCCTAATTAGTTTCCTAAAATAAAAATACAAAAAGAGCCTATTTAATTTGAAATCCTACACAATAGGGGAGGGGGCGCACTTGCCTCCTAAAAGAAAGGAGGGAAGGTGGGGGGCGCACCTCCCATGAGGTGGGAAGGGTGGGTGCGCCCTCCTCCTTCTCCAACCCTAATGGATCCCCAGATAACAGGCCTGGGTAGTGGAGCAAGGAGGAAAAGGCCCAGTATGGGCTTTCTCCTAGGCGCCCAGCCCAAATGGGCTTGAAGAGTGAACCAAGGTGGCCCATTAACCTCCCTAGCCTCTAGCAAGCCTACAAAACACAAATAAAACCTAATTGGCCTCAAAAAAGGTCCATGACTGAAAGAAAATTGTCCACACACAGACTAAACCAAGGCCCAACATGGCCCAAAGCATAAAATAAGTGATGATAGCTCCGCTAATCTGTCAACTGGTCGCCGAGCCAAAGGGATGCCGGCGAGATCCGTGTACTCCGTCGTAAAGTGTGACGCGTGTCCTCACCAATTCTCCCCGGGTGGGAAGAACTCGACCCCGTCGAGTAAGGGTCACGGTCGCTCAGGTAACGCTCCAGCAAGTCCGGATCAATCCGCTCCAGCTCTCCCCGCGTGATCCAGGTGTCGTCTGTCTCAGGGCGCCCTCTCCAACGCACTAGGAAGCGCTGGTAGGCCCCGCTCCTGGTGGTGGTCACCTGCTCATCCAGTATACAATCGATGTGCTCGCGTCTCTGTAATGGGGCTGGAGGAGGTGGACTCTCAGAAGGTGTATCGCTTACAACAGGAAGGGGAGGCCCAAGAAGCTCACTGGGAATCACTGCTGGATCCCGATAGGCCACTAGATCAGAGACGTTGAACGTCGAACTGATCCCATAATCATCTGGCAGCTCAATCTCATACGCGTTAGACCCAATCCGCCTCAGAACTCGGAAGGGTCCTGCACCGCGGTCCTGGAGTTTCTTTACGGCCCCCGAAGGGAACCGTTCAGGTCTGACCCTGATCATGACATACTCTCCCTCGCGGAACTCACGGGTGTGTCGATGCGCATCAGCTAATTCCATATAACGTGCGTTGCTGGCCTCGAGGTGGTGATGATGCAGACTCCGAATAAGATATGTAGACTCATACCTATGTGAATGCAGAGGTGGTCCTGGACATCCAAAGTTGTATCTATCATGCATGTGTGTCCTACCAAGTGTGCTAGACTTTGGGGGACCAATATGAATAGACTCACTCACCATGTAACCCCTATATGATTGTGGACGGGATGATGCATGAAAGAGAGATAAAGGAGTGAAAGGAGAGTGATAATGGACCATCTGGGGCTCCCTCCTAGCCAAACTCTGGGGTGTGGGTCCATGCATGGAAGGAGAGTGATAATGGACCTCCTCGTCACAAGGGGTGAGGAAATATGGATCGGGAGGTTTAATAGGAAAAGGATCAAAAGGGTCAAAGAAATGGAGACTTTTCCTAACATGCCCCTTCACTATACTTGCCCATGTCGGATATTCGCCAAGGTGCAAATGGTCACCTTTAGGCACTATGAATGATGGGGCAAGGGAACCATAAGGGCCAGGGAGACAAGGTTCCTCCCTCGGCGTAGTAATGCCATAAGATGGGGGAAAGGCAACCTCATCGAGTATGGGAAAGAATAGAAGGACCTCGGAAGTGATAGGACCTATGGTGTACACCGAGGTAATAGACCCCAAAGCTGGGAGTAGGAAGCTATGACTATAGGGTTGGTCAGACCCTAAGGCCAACATGTATGTCAACTCCCACTGACAATCCAAACTCTTAAGAAACTCCCTCACATTCTCTATAAAGCTGAAGGACCGAAAAGTGGTGTGAAAGGAGTTAAGGGGTATGACTGGGAGAGTTGGCTCCATGGAGGGGTAGTAGGTGATCGAGACATCTAGATGTGGACCCTCCCTTAACCAACTAGCTAAAAACTCCCCAATGACAAGCTCACCCTTGAGAGGTAGTAATGGCTCGAGATGTGGGTCGAAGGATGAAGCATCTACCCCCAGTGAGGGAACGGGGTCCTCTATATACTGGATGGGATCTTGGTCCTCTATCGACTCATCCAAATACTCTGCCTCAAGACCCGGATCAGCCTCATAACCGACGGATATGAGCTTACTATAAGGGGTTACGCGGGTCAGGTATCGATCAAAGGAAGCTTGGAAGTCAGCCTTCACGGATGGCATATCGGACCTCAGGTCTCGGGGAGCGGCCAAGGTGGTGGCGGGTAGTGGACAAGCCCTCGGAGGGTGGGTAGAGACAGTAGGTTGCTGAAGCTGAGGGGCAGAGGCTGTAGCCGTGGATCGAGGGTGATAGTCCCTCGGATGGGAATAGTGAGGTCTAGAGGTAAAGGAGTCCTGACGAGCCGACTCCTGTGGACGGGCCACGGGTCCCCGAGGGTATGGTCTAGGGGTAGCTCGAGAATACGACCCACGAGAGTATGTGGGTGTGGGGTGCTGGACCGGAGCAAACTCGAGCTCAAACTGCTCCTGTTCACGAGCAACCTGGTAAGCTTCCCCCAGGGTCTGCACATGGCGGCGGGATAACTCAATCCGGAGGTGCTCGCGCAGACCCCGACGGAAATGAGCTACAGTCCTGATTTCATCCTCCTGAGTCCCATATCGCATTAGGTGCTCATCAAACTCCTTAATATACTCGGACACGAACCTGTTGCCTTGGACAGGACTACTCGGGGCTCCCTCTACCTGATGCACCCTACTAAGGTTGGGTCGGTGGTATGGAACTGAATAATAAGAACTAGCCATCGAGATGCACTGGGAACTCAAAACACATGCAAGACTCAACGAGACAAGGATAACTCTAACTAGACATAAACCTAAAAAGACAATGCAATGGTAGATTACCTAGATGAACTAAGAGACTCGATGCAACCTAGACAACTCTAAGGCCTCAAATGACCTAAGACCCCAATTTGTTAGAACAAACTGGTTCCCTAAGCTCTGATACCAAACTTGATGCGGGACCGACTGACTCGCTAGCTAGCCTAGGACGCTAAAGAACGCGACCAGCACGCGCACGTGACAAGGCAAGCCGGTGTGACCGACTAACGTGAACTCCCTCCGGGTGGAGGCGTCTCTCAACATAACTCCGAACCACGGCCGTCCCAAGGAGGGAGGCGCGACGGGATCACAACGGGCGAGAAGCCGCTGGACGACATGGGAGTCTAGTCCGAGCTCGGTGCTCGACTAGGGCCAAGGGAGGTGGGCGCTCTCGTCACTCAACCAGCAGTGATAAATACAGTCTAGCTAGGCCCTACACTCACTCGCGCGGCACCTTCAATCGCATACGGAATAAGCAAGTAATAAAGGAGGGAGCGAGACACGTACCTCCACGCCTAGGCGTGGGGAAGGAACCCCGGCCGAGTCCAACCACCCCGATACACGTGGATAGACGGATACAAATACAAACACGGCCCACTCCTCGCAGGGAGGTAAAAGGCTACAATCACGAAGTCCATGGGGCGGCCGGTGCACGGGCTGACGGGCAGCAGCCGGTGATGAGAATGACGCCGGAAGCCGACCCTCGCACGATCGCTCGTCCCTGTAGTGGGTGGTGAGGTGGTCCACGTCACCACGAGACGCTGTAGGGATGTCGAGCCGGAAGGGGAATCCACGGGCTGCTGCTACGGCGCCGAAGGAAGTCGACCCGGCGAACGGCTGCTGACTGGTCGCAGTGACAGCCGGCGGAGCTGATGCTGGTACGTGGACGTCCGGACAGCGTTTGGGGCGGCGTCTTCTCTGGTGGATGGCTGACAGGGGCGGTCAACAAAGGACAGCCGCGGCCGAAGGGGTCCCGTGGGAGATCTGGGTGCAGAGAGCGCTGTAAACCGGGAGAAACAGTCTGCCTACGGAGTGGTCAGACCGGTGACCTTGGATGGGGCGACAAGGGCGCAGGGTTACAGAAAAAGTTCTGACCCGAGATGTTTACTGGAGGTGTGGTGGGATGTGAGGAGTCGAGCCACCAATTTGCAGGTCGATCCGTGGACGGGAGAGGGTACCTCCTTTGGAGGCCCGTTGCTGGCAGTCCCGCTCGGGTACTGTAGCGCAGGATCGCGCACTAAAAGTGTTCTTGAAGACAACTTTCAGCCCCGATGGAGTTTTGAGACGAGACCAATTAGGTTGGATTCGTAACTGGGAGGGGAACAAATGTTAAGAAGGGAAGGGGATCAGAAAACAACGGGAAGGTGGCGTAAATGGGCGGACAAAAGGGCTCTGGTTCAGGCGGGACTGTCAGGGTGACAGCCAGCGCACCGAAAGTAGGTATGAAGGGAACTTTCGCTGTGAGTGGCGTTTTGAGACGAAACTGGTGGGGTTGGAACGGTGACAGGAAGGGGTACAAAAGTCGTGAAGACCTTAGAGAGAGATGCCGCCCGGAAGTAGACGCACCAGACCGTTCTTTGGACACCAAATCTGCTGTCAGCACAGGGACGCCCGGGGAAGAGGATGAAGATCCCGCGTGCGCCGTCGCTTCACCGAACTCGTCGCCGTGAATGTTGGAAGAAGATTGCTGGCGTTGGGATCCTTGGAGGAGATCTCCTACCCCTGGGCGTCTCACCCAAGGACTGGAGAGGGGGTGAGGGCGTCGCACCCTCAAGGAGGAGGAAGAGGAAGGGATCGCCCCTTTCAAGATGGTGGCTGCGCACAAAGCTTTTCAAACTTAATTCTTCATTGATTGATTTCCAAAAGAGAAAATACAACATATTATATGTGGGAGGGGAAACCCTAATTAGTTTCCTAAAATAAAAATACAAAAAAGAGCCTATTTAATTTGAAATCCTACACAATAGGGGAGGGGGCGCACTTGCCTCCTAAAAGAAAGGAGGGAAGGTGGGGGGCGCACCTCCCATGAGGTGGGAAGGGTGGGTGCGCCCTCCTCCTTCTCCAACCCTAATGGATCCCCAGATAACAGGCCTGGGTAGTGGAGCAAGGAGGAAAAGGCCCAGTATGGGCTTTCTCCTAGGCGCCCAGCCCAAATGGGCTTGAAGAGTGAACCAAGGTGGCCCATTAACCTCCCTAGCCTCTAGCAAGCCTACAAAACACAAATAAAACCTAATTGGCCTCAAAAAAGGTCCATGACTGAAAGAAAATTGTCCACACACGGACTAAACCAAGGCCCAACATGGCCCAAAGCATAAAATAAGTGATGATAGCTCCGCTAATCTGTCAACTGGTCGCCGAGCCAAAGGGATGCCGGCGAGATCCGTGTACTCCGTCGTAAAGTGTGACGCGTGTCCTCACCAGCAGCCTTCATTAAATTTAGAGCTCTCACATTATCATCATTTTTTAACTTGTGAACATGAGTCCACTTGGACTTATCCTTAGGAAGTTCATGTGGACTGTGAGAGATAACCTTCCACAATTGTGGGTTAATAGAGTTAACATGCTTGTGCATACGATATAGCCAGAATTTAATATTTGAACTACTGAATAGTGGAGGGTGAGCCATTAAGGACAAATGGCAGGTAGATTCAAGGCAAGAGGAATATTGATGCACTAAAAGCAAATAATCACCCAAGACTACAAGATCGGATCTGCAGGTCGCTGGACCTTGTATGCAGACACCGCTCTGATACCAACTGTTAGGGTGCTATGCCCGGATACAGAGGGGGGTGAATGTATCCTTCTATGTATAATGGCCAAATAAAACTTGGATGCTAGAAATAGACAGAGAATAGAACCAATTTGATTCAACTCAAATACAAACACTTGGAGCGTGCCTATCCAAGCATCTAGCGGAAGCAAATCAAGCAATCTGATGAACCAGTTGAAAATCCTTTTAAAACAAAAGAGCAAATATGTAACTGGCCCCCAAATGATCAACTAGCGGAAGCAGCACAAATGAGAATAGAAAATCTCAAGACAATCTGTGAAGGGTGGTAGGTGATATGGAAGAACACACTACAAGCAAACCACTGCTCAAGGATTTTAAGGTGGTTCGGTCCTCCAGACCTACATCCACCCCTCACTCCCAACCGGAGTGAGGATTCCACTAGCTCACGCTAGAAACCGCAGACTCAGTCTGCAACAAATGCTGCCAAACAGCTTGACCAGGGGAACACGCTCCCCTCTTCCTCCCAACCGGAGGGACACCCCAAGTGACTTTCAGCCACTTGGAAACCAGAGACCGAAGTCTCTCTTCCTCCAGACTAGGAGGGAACCAACCGGTGACTTCCAGTCACCAGCAAACCAGAGGTCGAAGACCTCTCTTCCTCCCAACCGGAGGGACACCTGGACTTGCAACCACAAGCCCAGAACTGGAGGGCTAGCCTCCCTTCCTCTAACCAGAGGGAAACCCACAAGTGACAACCTATCACTTGCAACCTGGAGATCAGATCTCCCTTCTCCTGAATCAACAGGAGGAACCCGATCCCCACAGGGCAATCGGAAGACCAAGGATAATCAGAAAAACAAAGGAAAAATAATAAACAAAAATGACACAGCAATCAGAAGGCTGAAAAAGATGATAACATAGATGTGGCTCTCAACGGAGCTGACTGGCCTGGATTTGATCCACGGTCCAGTAGACAGATCTTCAGTAGCTTCATCCTTCTTCTCCACGAACTCTCTCTCTCTCTTTCTATCTCTCTTTCTTTCTCCTCTGCTCTCTTCCTCTTTCACTCTCTGCTGCACTTCTTCTTCTTCACTCTTTCTTCTCTCTTCACACGAGCACTATCTCTCTCTCTTTTTCTTTCTCTGCTCTCACTCTCACTCTCTTCTCTGCTCTCTTCTTTTCTTTCTTTTCTTCTTTTTTCTGGATCGAAGGGCTTTCTACTCCACCGGCTTTCTGCTTCGATGATTTCTTCAAAGGATGAAGACCCATATATATAGCAGCAGCAGCAGTATCACCCCCGACGTGTGACCTCCACATTTCCAGCCCTAACTATTCGGACCACGTGGCAGTCTCTCAGCAGGCTTCATTTTAGCCTCCGATCACGTGCTGACAGTCACTTGGGAATATTTCCTCGGACCATCTTCTTCTTCTCCTGCAAGGAATTAACACGATTAAAACTCAGGACACCAGAACCTAAAACTGCACGAGGTGTATAGAAACAACAACAGGTGCACTGCACTGAGGACGACACGAGATACAGTGGTGACAAACCAAACACTACACATAGAACGACACGAGGTTCAAAGGTGACAAAACAAGTATTACACAGAGAACGACACGAGGTTATAACCACTAGAATAACACGAAGACACGGATACAAAGAAACAACACGACATAATAAACAATAGATAGAACGACATGAGGTGAAACGACACGTGATAAAATAAAGAAAGCAGGAATATGACTCGAGTAGCTACAGTAAGAGACACGAGAACACAAGATTACTACAGTACGAGACAAGGAGAGCATGACACGAGGTCAGATGAAAACAGCACGAGGTAAAACGAGAACAACACGAAGTGTCATTGTAACAAAACAAACACTACGAAGAGACCGACACGAGATACATACTAATAACGCTTAACACTACAAAGAAAACGACACGAAGTAAAAAGTAACTTGACATAACAAATAGCAAAGAGAACGACACGAGGTGACCACAACACGAAGATGAAAAAATAGAAACAAACACGAAGTGTGGTTTCAACACAAGAAAGACACGAGGTTTAGGACGAACAACACGAAGACGGAAATAACAAAGAACCGACTCGAACTGAGGATGACATGGAGACAGCACAGACACGGGCTTGAACTTAGAGAAGAGTGCACGAAGTGAAATCAACACGAAGACAGAACACCACACGAAAATGATGAATGCAACAGTGCAAAGTCTAGACTTGAAATACAATCCAAAACGGCTGTACAGACTTGAAGAATAAGCCAATGTATGGACTTGAAGACCCTCAGCCAATCTATAGACTTCAAGTAGAGACCAATGTGTAGACTTCATGTGAAAATGCTGAGGCCAGTGTACAGGCTTGCCACCGACCAGTGTATGGACTACCTCAGCCTGAGGCACAGAATGGACTTCAACTCTGCACATCGAATGTATGGACTTCAAGTGTGAAGGCCACTGTGCAGACATTGGGTTTGAAGACAATGTGCATACTTTGACTTGGAACGTAGGTAGGAATGAGGCTGTATAGACTTGGACTATAAAGGCAGTGTGCAGACTTGGAGAATAGACTTGGACCACAAAGGCAGTGTGCAGACTTGGAGACTTAATGAGCAACACAAAGGAGACAAAGCAACATGGCGTCAACCCAGTCTCCAACTGCGTCAACGCACTGCATGAACAATTAGCCACTATGTTAACCCAATCTAGCCATATTCATGAATTAGCTATTCAAGCAAACAATCAGATATTCAAGCAGTCAATCAGTCATCAATATTAATTAGCACACCTCAGTGTGGCTCATGGTGTGTCAGCAATCATCAAAACCACACAGGGGCACAACAATCTCCCCCGCCATCATCAAAACCACACAGGGGCACAACACTCTCATTGTGGTAAGACTGGTCACACTGACCAGGAATCCTGATTTTTGAAAGAAAGACATCACCCTCATACCATGAAATGTAAAAATTATGCTCGCCCACAAAAGCATAGTCCACATGCACACGCACATGAACATAACAAGATAAATCAATCTTTTGTGTGTTGTTTCTATTGTGGGAAAAATGGGCATGAGATATATGATTACCTCACAATGAGGGAGGATGATGTGATTGCCTTGAAAAAGATGGGCCAATATGCTAAACATGTTGCTAACCCACAAGGACCCAAGCAAGCTTGGGTACCTAAAAATTCCAAATGAGAATTTTGGGTGCAAGATGCCTTGGAGCTGAACAAAGGATCATAAGGTAGATAAAAGCTCAAGGCACAGATATGTACATAAACCTTTAAGTTCAATCATCTTGCATGTTTAATCTTGACATGTAGATAGTGCATCATACATCTGCCCAATGTCATTAGATTCTACAAACTGAATTGCTCTTAGAAATGCAAAACCCCCAAGGTGTGAGATGAACTTTTGAGCTTGATAACTTGCTCACACCATGCTTGATTTCAGCTGTTTAATTCATGAAAAACTTGTTATGCTGATGAAGTTGATGTGATGATGAGTTGCTTAAGTCTTGCTATCAGCCACTTGAAATTCTTGGACTTTGGTTTTGATGATGCATGACATGGCTGCATTTTCAACTCGTTATTCATGTTAGCATTATTCAAAAGGGGGAGTCTAGCAATTGACATCATCATGTTGCATTCAGTTCAAAATCAATTATGAATGATTTGTGTTTGCATCATATTGTGATCACACATACCTTAATGCACATCATGTTTAGAAGATAAAAATGCACAATCATTTCGCAACATCTTCATTGCATTGTGTATTCACATAAGTCTTAGGCTGCATAATTCATTACCAACCCATGCATGTACTCAGGGGGAGTCAACATCAATCTAGTTTGAATCATTTCACATCATCTCACTCTTGCACGGCCATGGTATATCAAATGTTGATGTATGTAAAGGCATGTTATGCTTGCCTAGAAGCACTCAATATGCGTGAGGTTTCACCTCCGCCACGTACCATGCGTCAATGTCGCTTATAGGCCATATAATAAGGGGGAGCTGTCTCTTTGCAGCATTCATGCATATGTTTCATCTTCATTCTGTTGACATCATGGCATAGAATGCATCTTCTCAGGGGGAGCTTGTTCATCATGAAAATCCAGTCAAAATTCTACCGGTCGACCTCACTCCTTTGACAGGTCGACCCCACATTTCTTTCTGTCTAAAAATTACTTTTGTCTGAGCTCAGTGCATAACCTCAGGGGGAGTGTTCTTCATCTATTCTTGCCTATCAGTTATGCAACACTCTCTTCTTAAACCAAGCCACTGCATGATATTACTTAATCCTTGTGTGGTTCAACTTGGATTCAAGGTACCTTGAACTTCTTGGAGGATTCCCTATCTATTATTGAGGTTGTTTATCAGAGTAAATCTTCAAGAAGAATTTTCTCTTATAGAGTCTTGTGATTGCCTTGAACATGAATGATTTTGGTTTAACATTAATGATTTCTTGAGTCTTGAATATTGATGGTCTTGAACATGTTTGTGATCAGGTTTAATAGACTTAAACTAGTTTCTCATGTTTTGACCGCTGGCGGTCGACAGCCAGCACAGGGGCGGTCGACCGCCCTAGCCAGGGAATGCATGTCTGCAGTTCTTTCAGCTGCAGGTCGACCGCCAGCCCGTAGCGGTCGACCGGAAATCCCAGGGACCGCCCGTTTGCAGATGTTTTAGTAGAGGTCGACCGCCAGAAGCTGTAGGTCGACCGCCAGCCCCAAGCCAACCAATGTTGACTTTGTTTTCCACTTCAAAAAGGGCCATTCAACATGGATTTGTTTAATCCAAAAGTCACCTAATCACCCGTGATTTGTGGATCTGGTCTGGGGCTTGTCTATAGACCATTCAAAGTCTATAAAACCAACACAAGAGGGTTAGAAACCCTAGTTGATCATTTGGAGCAAAAAGAGATCAAGAGAGGCTAGAGAGGAGATTAGAGGAAGAGGTACTGTAGCCGTGAACAGTACTTCATGCAGAAGTTCTACATCCAATCCAAGGGATTCAAGCCTACATCTGAAGCCTTCAATCTCCAAGGAAGAAGAGAAGCAAGCAAGCTCACAAAGGTGATCAAATCTTCATTCAAACCTCTTCGTCAACTCAAGGGAAGATTAAAGCTACATCCAACAATCTCTCCATCAACTCAAGGTGATTCAAGCTCATATCTCAATCCATCAACCTCCAAGGAAGAGTAGAAGCAAGCAAGGCTAATAAGGGAGATCAATGGAGGCTGCAAGGGTGTGTTCAAGGGAGAGGAGTTTGAGTACTGTAGCTGTGAACAGTACTCCGGGAAGATGTTCTTCATCAAATCCTCAAGAGAGTCAAGCTCCAGCAAACCTCAGACAAGATCCTTTCTCTTAAGCATATTCTATATCTTGTTGAGTGTTTTTCATAAGTTGTTCTTATTCCATTTCTTTCAAACACTTGAACTTGAGAATCGTCCCTACTGGTGGTTAGTAGGAAGGCAATCGGAGGCTGTCCGATTTGCGGTGTTGACATCCCTACCGGTGGTTAGTAGGAAGGCAATCGGGAGTTCTCCGATTTACGGTGTAGCCGTCCCTGTCGACTTTGTGTGTAGGAAGACAGAAAGAGGGCTTTCTCTGTTCTGTGGTTGGGGCGTGTCCCCGGTCAAGCTGTGAGTCAGCAAGGAAGCCTCACCGGGTTTTGGTGAGGGGTGGACGTAGGTTGCGGGGTTGCAACCGAACCACCTTAAAAATCCCTATGTTGTGGGTTGTTTATCGTGTGTGATTGATCTATATCTTCTAACCCGATTCGCAGGTTCGTGTGCTTCCATACTTGTTTAGATTGTTCACACACATATGCACTTTGAGTGATCAACATAGCACATACACACACGCACGGTTGTTGCAAGCTATTGCATGCTCTAGTGTTATACTTTATGATCCCTGCACTACAAGGCTTATTTCTTTCAAGTTCACAAATGTGCTTAAAGAAGTGTGGATGTTTCATAGCTTGTAATCCAAGTCTTTTCATTTGAGCCACTCTACTTAATTCCACTGTGCATTGTGCCTAAGTGATTCATTCACTTTATAAGAGTGGTTTAAGTTTCTGTTAGCTAAGAGTTTTAAATAGGCCAAAGCTTTTGATAGGATCTATTCAACCCCCCCTTCTAGATCCGTTTACACCTCGCGGGACCCAACAAGTAGGTCCAGCAAAGGGGCCCCCACTCCTTCCCCATTGGTCCAACTAAGCCATAGGGGTCCATGTGGGGCTGGTCAACTATCCTAGGTGGCTTCTAGATGGTTTGACATTCAAGGGGAGACAAATGGACTAAAAAGTCCAAGATGCCACCAAGAAAGTCCAAGGGGCGCCCCCCCCTTAATTACTTGTTTAATGTGGTTCCAAACCACACGGGAGAATAACTTTTGAACTCCCTCTTTTACCCCTCTCAATTCTAGATCTAGGGATATTTAGAGTCTTTTTACATTTCATACAAATAGATTGTATTTCACATTTTATGAGAATTAATGATGAAAATTTGGTGAAAATTCTTGGAGCTCCTTAGAGGGTGCGCCCCTCTCCCCTCTCTCTCTGGTTTCCCTCTTCCTCCTCCAGCCTTCTAGGGTGTGAGACCCATTCTACCTCTCCCTCTCATCCTCTGAGTTCTATTTCTGCCACCACCATCGCACCGCCATCGCGCCGCTGCCATCATCGCCGGAATTCTGCCAAAATCAGAACAGAACCTCAACTCCGAAATTTTATCTTTTGTTCTTGTTGTCTGATCGAGCTCAAATTTTGAGGGCTTGTTCTACCTGTCTCTCGTAGTCTCCAATTTAAATTTCATGCCATTTGGACATCGTTTAGTATTTTCCCCATATTTCTTTTTCTCCCCCCTGTAATCTGCCATTCTACAGATCCACGGGACAGTGTCACCTATTCATATTTTTCCCAGCCCCTTAGAAATTTCCAAAAAATCCACAAAAATTCCTCAATGTTCCTCACATCCCCCCTACCTCTCATAATATTTTCAGCCCCTGTAAAAATCATTCACCCCTTGGTTAAAGGTCAGTTTTTGGAAGATCCCTTTCTATCCTAAATGTCAGTAATCAGATCCATAGAAAAAACACAGTGTTTCAGAGCCTCCCATTTCTCATCCCTCCGTTGGATCAACCTAAAAAAATTATACCTTGTAGATCTGCGAGTCCTCTTTCCAATGCCACTGGTCTCACCTCGATCGGATTTCAGATATGAGAGGATTAATTCTTTCAGCCGAGGTGCACAGATCTGTTCTTTGTGCAGGTCCGAAATAGCAGTCCGGGAGAAATTCACAAATAAATACCAAAAGTCAACTTCCGTGACCGCCGCTCCCAGGAGTCGACCAGGGATGTCCTGCCAACGTTCCAGCCAAGCGGCGCCTTCCGAAGATCTCAGGAAGGTGGCGTTCCTTTGGAAGCCGCGCCGTGCTATCTAGCGAGTCAGAACCGAGTCGGCGCAGGATCGAGTCAGACCAGCAGGCCGAGTTCGCTCCGAACGCACCTCTGGATTGCTGCCCGTCAACCCAGGGTCGGTCCTCCTGGGCCCCACTTATAGTTCTTTACCTCCCTACGTGGAGTGGGCAATAAAATTTACTGTTGTAATTAAGTTTTTACCATTGTACCGGGAGTTACCGTAACTGGCCGGGGTCATCTTCCCAACTCCCGGAGCGTGAAGGTATCGTGTTCGCTCTCTTACTCGGCGTTTGCTTTACTCGTATTTATTCGTATATGTCGTTGCATGTGATAGGTAACTAGCTCGATATCTGTTTTTATCACCGCAGCGAGAGAGCGAGAGTGACCCGTCCCGTGACTCGATCCGAGTACACGCGGAAAGCCGATACCCGAGACTCACTACCGATTTCTCAACCGTGCACGGTCCCACGTCTTCCCTCGCATAGGGACGATCGAGCACTAGAGTCCCAGGTCGCGTGTCCATCCTGCATCAATTTGGTATCAGAGCGCCAGTTGAGTCTAGGGTAGTCATTTTCAAAACTCCAAACAAAAAAAAGAGTAGTTGAAGTCGGGTCTAAGTCTAAGTCGGTCGTCGCATTTGCATTCCTTCATTCGGTATATCAAAAGGTGTGGAGAGGGGGATTTCCGCAGCCCACCACAAAGGTAGCCCAACAAGACCTACAAGGTCCAACCAGGCGAGCCCACCCAAGTGATAGCCCACAGGGCCCACTTAGGGAGAAAAGCCCAATAAATAAGACTCGAGGAACCAACTCTCCCCGGCGGCCTTCTAGGCTCGGAGGGCCCGAGACAACGGCCAGGTCCCAAGGAAGGTCCGGCCTAAAGCCCTCTCCCCATCCGAGAGAGATAGGCTCCAGCCGATCTATCCGACCCCACCCTCGCCGGGCCATGCCTATCGCTCGGACATGAGCTAGCATCCCCGAGGCTCGGTAAGACCGGTTGATTATCTGCAGGTGCGGCCGTTCAGAGTCCTCCGCCAGCGGGAGAGTCATGGGATCTGTCGGACTCCAAGGGGATAACGTTCCCACGATCAGGCCATGAAAGCCCCCGTTAAAGACGTAACTCCCGCCGGGAACCCCTCAGCTTATAGGACTCCTGAAGGCGGCGCACTATTTAAGCAAGGGATACCCTACGGAAGATGGTAAGATGAACCAAGCATACACACACCCTAAGCTCCTGAGCACAATTCGCTTCACCCTTTGGTGGAGAGGATTCTCGCGCATCAGCTCTCTCCTCCCCCCATTATTGCTTCCACCATAGCTCTACTGACTTAGCCATCAGAGGGTTTTACCCCAGGGAGATCCCCTGGGCCCTCTGATACGTTTCCCTCTCTTGCAGATTCATCTTCTGGTGATCCACAGCCCGCTCAGGACCCCGCGCGAGATCTCGCCTCTTCATCTGGATCCCTTGGGCCCTCTGATACGTTTCCCTCTCTTGCAGATTCATCTTCTGGGGATCCACAGCCCGCTCAGGACCCCGGGCGAGATCTCGCCTCTTCATCTGGCGCCGTCTGTGGGAAACGCACGAAAAGTCGAGATGGTGAGAAGAAGCTCAAGGAGGAGATCCGCCGGTGGGGCAGGTAAGGCTGTGGCGGCGGAACAGGCCACCCTCTAGGGTCTCGGAGAGCCCCCCCTCCAACGCCAGCATCCCCACCAACAGGCCACCACCCCCCCGGCGGAGATAGGGGCACCCCTCGACGGTGGCGCCAACGCCTTCCAGGCCCTCAACGAAAAGATGGACGTCCTCGTGGAGCTCATGAGGGCCCAGGCGGCCAGGGACGCAAGGTCCCGCGCCCCGTCAGGAAGTCCCCCTCGAAGGAGTGTGACTCAGCATACCGCCGGAGGTCGCTTCACCCTTCGCGGACGACAGCTTCTCCGCAACGACGTCGGAGGACCCTCGCATGCTCCGCCTGCGGAGCAAGAGGCTTCCTCCACGCCGAGGAGAGGGAAGCAGGGGACGAGGCCGCCGCGCCCGGGCACTAGTGCCCCGGGAGATCGCCAAGACGCCCCCCCCAGCCCCACGGCGCGACTGCAGCCAGAGCTGTCCCTCCGGCTGCGTGATTTCGAGAGACGGTTCGCAGAGCAAGAGCGCGCCCTCCGCGCCCTGCAGAAGACCTCTCTCCCGGAGGACGAGGAGAAATCCCCTTTCTCCGAGTACATCTTGAAGGCAGAGGTCTCTCCCAGAGCCTCCATTCCAACCTTCAAGCTCTACGACGGCCAGGGCGACCCAGCCGACCACTACGATAGCTTCGACGCCCTAGTGACCCTTCATGGAACGCCGGATCCCATCAAATGCCGAGCCTTCGCGGCCACCCTGGTCCAAGGTGCTCAGGCATGGTTCCGGGCCCTCGCCCCTGGGTCCATTCAAGACTTCAGGCAATTCGGGCGAATTTTCAAGGAGAGTTTCGCCGGCAGCGCCCCCCCAAGGTCAGTAGCGGGGCTCCTGGCCCTCAAACAGGCGCAAGGGGAGAGGCTCCGGACTTACGTCCACCGATTTAAATCGGAAGCCCTCAGGATCCCCCGCCTAGATGTGGCCTCAGCCACAACCGCACTGACCGGGGGCACCCGGGACGAGAATCTCCGCCGCGAGCTTGTCCTCCACCCTCCCTCGACCCTTGCCGAGCTAGTGACTCTGGCACTGCGCCACGCCGAGTGCGAAGAAGTACTCAGCGCCTGCCGAGACGCAACCGGCTAGGGTCAGGAGGGGGACAAAAAGCGGACATCCGAGCCAAACCCTGGCTCGGGTAAGAAGCGCGATCGAGAAGGAGAGCGCAAGAGAAAGTACGAGCGGTACACCCCCTTGACCGCGTCAGTGTATGACATCTATGAAGACATCAAAGACACGGGACTTCTCCGCCAGCCCGAGCCAATGAGGTCGAAGAACCGCAAGCGGGACAGGCATTGCCTGTTCCACGGCGACCACGGGCACCACACCGGAGATTGCCATCAGCTCCAGGACGAGATCGAGCGCCTCATCCGTCTGGGGCACCTAGCCCGGTTCACGACCAGGCACAAAGAAGACCGAGACGCCGCAGAGGAGATCGACAACGCCCCCCGAGGGGTCCACATCAACGTCATCTCCGGTGGAGCGGCATCGGGCGGCGACACCAGCCGAGGAAGGAAACGTCATGCCGAGCGGGCCAGCCAAGCCTTAGAGCCCCCCAGAGGCCCGCCGATCGAGCCCCAGGTCATAGTCTTCTCCGACCAAGACCTGGAAGGGCTGTGCACCCCGCATGACGATGCCCTAGTTATCTCGGTCACGATAAATCACTGTAATGTAGACAGGATTTTGGTTGATAATGGGAGCGCCCCCGATGTATTATCTTATGACTGTTTTCTCAAGATGGGGGAAGACCCATCCAAGCTCCGCCCGATCCGAATGCCCCTTTGCGGGTTTAATGGCCTGGCCACCTACCCCGAGGGAGCCCTAAGCCTGCCGGTCACTATCGACACCCCACCCAAAACCGTTACGGTCATAGTGGACTTCATAGTGATTAAAGATATGATAGCGTACAACACCATTTTCGGCCGAAAAGTTCTCAGTCGAATAAAGGCCGTACCATCTACCTATCACCAAAAAATGAAGTTTCCCACCAAAAATGGGTTGGGGGAAGTCCGAGGTAACCAGGCCACGGCTAGAAGGTGCTACAATATCTCGGTGGAAGCCTCAAGGCCGGACGGGAAGGATAAGTGCCCTAGGGGAGTCGAAGGAAGAGCCGTGACCACCGAGCCCGGTGGCGAGTTATTAACGGTATTCCTGAACGACGACAAGGCCCTAGGAGTAAGGATCGGCGCCGACCTACCGCCAGAGGAACAGCAGCAATACAAGAAGTTTCTTTCTGAGTATGTTCGGGTCTTTGCTTGGTCCGATGATCAACTCCCTGGTATACCAGAGGAGACCGTGACGCACAAGCTCAACCTCGACACCACCGTGAGACCCGTACAGCAACGGAGAAGGAAGCATGCACCGGAGAAACAGGCGATCATCAAGGCGCAGGTCACCAAGGGACAAGAAACTGGTCTTTTCAGACTGGTCCTGTACCCAACGTGGCTAGCCAACGTCGTCCTGGTGTCGAAAACTACAGGGAAGTGGCGAATGTGCGTAGACTTCACCGATCTGAACAAGGCCACCCCCAAGGACTGCTATCCGCTATCGAGCATCGACCAATTGGTTGACTCCACCTCGGGCAACGAGATACTCAGTTTCCTGGATGCCTATTCGGGTTATCATCAGATCCGAATGAGCCCTGAAGATGTCGAGAAGACCGCCTTCATCACCGACTACGGCGTGTACTGCTACACCCGGATGCCCTTCGGATTGAAGAATGCCAGAACCACATACCAGCGACTGGTCAACCACATGTTCGAGGGACAGTTAGGTCGGAACGTCGAGGCCTACATCGACAACATGCTCGTCAAGACCCCGAGGGCCCAAGACCACTTCACAGACCTCGCCGAGACTTTTGGCACCCTCCTGAAATACTGCATGAAGCTCAACCCGCCAAGTGCGCCTTCGGAGTAAGATCCGAGAAGTTCATGGGTTTCCTGGTCACTCAGCGAGGGATCGAAGCCAACCCCGACAAGGTCCAGGCCATCCTGGACATGCGCCTGCCCACGTGCATCAAAGACGTCCAGCGTCTGACGGGGCGTGTCGCTGCTCTCAGTCGTTTCCTGTCCCGTGCGGCCGAACGGTGCTTGCCCTTCTTCAAACTAATGAGGGGGCCCAAGATAGCATCTGCTACGTTCGCATGGGATGGGGAATGCCAAACAACGTTCACCGAGCTTAAAGAGTTCCTGGCTTCGCCCCCGGTGCTTTCGAAGCCCGTCCCGGGTGAGGTCTTGTTGCTCTATCTCTTGGCGACGCCATCAACGGTCAGCTCGGTCCTAGTCAGGAATGACTCGGGAATCGAGAGGCCGGTCTACTACACCAGCAAGGTGCTCAACGCGGCCGAGCGGAGGTACCCCGCAACCGAGAAACTCGTGCTAGCGTTGGTTACCTCCACAAAGCGCCTCCGACCTTACTTCCAGGGGCATCCCATCACCGTGCTAACCGGCGAGCCACTGAAGAAGATTCTGGCCCACCCCGAAGCCTCGGGGTGACTTGTCAAATGGGCCATCATGCTCGGGGCCTACGACATCTCGTATCGGCCGCGATCAGCTATCAAAGGACAAGCACTCGCCGACTTCATCGTCGAGAGCACCGTTCCGGTCGAGGACAGGCCTCCGACGGCGACCGGGCCAACCTGGGAGCTGTTCGTCGATGGATCATCCAACTCGGTCGGTAGCGGCGCAGGGATCCTCCTAAGGTCCCCCGAAGGAATAGAGTTGCAATACGCCCTAAAGTTCAACTTTCTGGCGTCCAACAATGCTTCCGAGTACGAGGCCCTTATCTCGAGAGCCCGCATGGCCCGACGGTTGGGGGCCGAGCGAGTCAGGATCCACACCGACTCCCAGCTAGTTGCAAGCCAGGTCAATGGCGAGTACGAAGCTCGAGAGGTACCTATGATCAAATACCTCCAGCTGGTCCGGAGCCTGGCCCAGCAGTTCGAGGAGTTTGAGGTAGTCCGAATAGCTCGGGAGCAAAACTCTCGGGCGGACGCCCTCTCCCGACTGGCCTCCTCCCTAGACCCAGAAGGTACACGATCGGTCCTCCTAGAAGAGCTAGAGCGCCCGAGCATAGACTCGGAGCTCCTCGCCATTGACTCGGCCACTCCCGGCGACTGGCGCTCCCCCTACCTGTCCTGGCTACGGGACTCCCGAGAGCCCTCCGACCCTCGGGAAGCCCGCCGAATGAAATACCAAGCTCGGCGCTTTGTCATCCTCGACAACGCTCTCTACCGAAGATCGTTCTCCGGGCCCCTTCTGAAGTGTCTCGGTCCCGACGAAGCAAGCCAAGCTGTTGAAGAGATTCATCAAGGCCTGTGCGGAGCAAATTCAGGAGGTCGGTCGCTGGCCAGAATCCTGCTAAGGCAAGGGTACTGGTGGCCGACCCTGCAGCGCTACTGCACGGCTTACGTATAACATTGCGACTGTTGCCAGCGGTTCGACCATTTGGTCCATCAGCCGGCCACGGAACTTGTCACCCTTACCGAGCCCTACCCTTTCGCTCGGTGGGGGATTGACATCCTTGGGCCATTCCCAACGGCTCAATCCCAGAAGAAGTTCATCATCGTCACCATCGACTACTTCACCAAGTGGATCGAGGCTGAAGCAACAGCAAGGATCACCGAGACAGTCGTCTGGGGCTTCGTATGGAAATTGATCATCTGTCGCTTTGGCATCCCCCGAGTGATAGTGAGCGATAACGGGCGGCAATTCGACTCTCGGTACTTCCGAGACAGATGCGCCGACCTAAATATCCGCAACCACTTCACTTCGGTCGCCCACCCTCAGGCCAACGGGCTGGTTGAAAATGCCAACAAGACCATCTTGAAGGGCATAAAAACCAGACTCGGCAAGGCTAAGGGTAGCTGGCTCGAGGAACTGCCTAGCGTACTATGGTCGCACCGAACGACCCCCAGGGCGGCAACCGGTGAGACCCCTTTTCAGCTGGTATATGGCACCGAAGCCGTCGTTCCGTTTGAGATCGCCAATCCGTCTCTCCGAGTGATCAGCTTTTTGCCCGAGGCAAACGAGCATAAGTTGCTCGAGAACCTCGACCTGGCAGACGAACTCCGAGAGATCACGAACGTCCGAGCTACGGAATACCGGCGCCGCCTCACTCGGTACTACAACACCAAGGTCCGAGGCAGACAATTCCAACCAGGGGACTTCGTCCTCAGGAAGACCGAAGCCTCTCGACCACTAGAGGCGGCGGGCAAGCTATCCCCCAACTGGGAAGGCCCCTACCGAGTGATCGAGACGCTCGGGAAAGGTGCGTACAAGTTAGCCACAATGGAAGGGGAACCCATTCCCCGAACATGGAACGCAACCACACTACGCAGATTTTATTTCTGAAAACTGTATCGACAAATCGGGTAAAATAAACCCCCTTTTTTGCATTCATTCAAGATAACTGTTGGTACATCAGAAAGGTAACTGCCAGTACATCACATAGTGAAAAGCAAAAAATCCATCTAGCACCGCGGCAAACGGCCATCGCCCGACCGACCCGGTCTTAACCTTCTCGCATCCAGCCACTGACTCTGCCTCGCGTAGAAACTAGCTCGGACAAGAGATGGTCGACCCAGTTGGCTCGGGTGGACCGTGACAAAGGTGACAGAGGGACAGCAAGGAGAAGGCCACCTTTCACGCGAGGAAGGCTACCTTCCAAGTTGGCAACAACCTGGAAAAAGGAGCGCCGTGAAGATCTCCTCTCTCCCAAACTACCAACTCTTTGGAGGCGAACAGAAAGCAAGCAGCCCCCGAAGAGTGAAAGAAATGAAGAACAAAAGAGAGAGAAGGAGGCTGTGGGCAGGGGTGAGGAAGGGACTGGAGCCGCCTCCTCCCCTCCCACGGAGGGGAATGGCGGCCGGCATCCCTAACTCCCCCATCCGCCCTCCATCTCGGCGTCCGCCCGGAAGCCTCGCCGGAGCCAAGAGGGGGCAAACGGCGTGCCCCCGCACGTCGAAGCCCTCTCCAGATCCGCGCGGCGACCGTCGGACCCGTCTCGTGCACGCGCGGCGACCGTGGGACCCGACCGATATTCCAGGACAGCTGGAACCGGTCGCTCCCCATCGTCTACAGCATCATCTTCTGAAGGGTCCTCCATGCTCCGGTCGCGGCGGCGCAATGCAGAGTGAAAACGAGGGAACAAGAGCAGACCGCCGGCGAGAGTCCTAAGTGTTAAGAAGGAAGGAGCACCCTTCGGTCCTTTTTATAGGCCAAGGGAGGCCACACGCCTTAAATGAGTCCCCCCTCGAAAACACGCTATAGGACCTCCCTTGGAAGGTCACCTCCAATTCCTCGGCCCCCGCCCTAGCGGGATTCGCGAAACGCCTCGACTTTCAAAGCATGGTGGAATGAAAGGACGCCCCACCAGAAGTCTCCCGAATCGGCATGCGAGAACGGTGCAGAAAATATCGGCACCTTCCAACTGCCCCCGATACGCCAGCCAAATCACGGCAAAGATAGCAATCAAACGAAGTAAGTCCTTTATTGCCTCCCATAAAGAAATCCTCTTACAAAAGGAAAAACAGACAAAAAGGGGAAGGGGCAAAATAAAGCATAATACATCAGGCCTCGGGCCCACTTTGAAGCTCGGGAATAGCAGTAGGGGATGCGTCACCCCCGGTGCCTTCGGTGACGGCCGGCCCGGACACTGACCTCGCCTGTGCGAGAACTGTCCCGGTCGTGAGCCCTCCTGGAGCCTCCGGAGTTGGTGACCCCGCTGGAGGTGACTCCTCCGGTTCTTCCCCGGCCGAGGACGAGGAGCTGGAAACTGACTCATCCGAGTCATAACTCTGGCCGTAAGGAAAATCACCCCCGGCAAGGTGCTCGTTGGCATAACTCATCGCCCGGCGATAGCCCTGCCTGAATCCCTTTCGGGCACCCCGGCGGAGCGCTACCTCGTAGTAGGGTAGGGCAACTTCAATCAGGTCGGCCGAGTAAGCTTCCGAGCCTTTGTAGCGCTCGATCGCCTCCACCTCGACCTGCCCGTCCCGAGCTCGCTCCGTCTCGGCCGCACGCTCTTCCGCCCTCGCCAGACGCTCCTCTAGCTCGGTCATCCTTCGCTCAGCTTCGATCGCCCGACCCTCCGCCCGGGCTCGGTCCGCCTCAGCCTCAACGCGAAGGTGCTCCGCGTCCTCCGCCCGATCCTGCAGCTCACCGCGCTCAAGCTCCCAGAGGCCATCCAGCTCGATGTGACGTTGACGCTCGTCTTCTAGACGTTTGCTCTTCCTCTCGAGCGATTCTCGGGCCCTTGCTAGCTGCTCGGCCAGCGCCTCGGCTTCCCGACGGCTCGACCGCGCCAACTCCCTGAATGCGAGGAACTCCCGCCGGAGCCCCTCATGCTCCCCCTCGAGCCGGGCTAGTTTCCCCTCGCATCCACCAAGGGTCCAGGCGAGCTTCGACCGCTCCGCCTCCGTCCGGGCGTGCGCCTCTGCCATCACGGCCGCTGTCCGAGCTATGACCAGGCCACCCTCCATCAGGATATCAAGGACCCCGGCGGGAGTGCTGCGCCTTTCTCCCCCCCTCATCCTCTCGGCGATCGACCGGCAGAGCCGGTGCAAGTCGCCCGAGATACCGAGCCTGACCAGAGGTTCCGGCAAAGGGGACTGCTCCACCCTGGGCACCCCGCCAGAAGACCCTATTTGGGTAGCAAAGCTGATCGCCCCGCTCGCCACGGTCGGTTGGGGTTGCAACGCTTCCCCGGGCGAACCCCCAGCCTCGACCGGCGCCGCGGGATCCATCGCACCAGAAGCTGCCGGCACTTGGGGTTGCAACGCCCTCGCGGGCGAACCCCCATCCGCACCGACCAATCCCTCGGTCCCAGCGCCAGCCACACCGGCATCGGCCCCCTCTGCCCCCATAGAGGGGAGAGCCGACCCATCACCTCCCTCTGCGGGACCCCTGGTCTCCTCAGCCCCCTCTCGCCCGGCGGATGGGAGAGCCAGCCCAGAGGGGTCGGCCCCATCCTGCCCCCGAGGGGGGAGCGCCGCCGAGCCAGAATCGCCCCCGATGGCGGTAGGAAGGCCGGCTTTCTTGGCCCTTTTCCTGGCCTTCACGGCCTCCCGCAACTTCCCCGCCAGGGGATCCTTGCGCTTCAGGCCGGTCGATCGAGAAGTCCCCTCGGGGGCCGCCCCCTTGCCCTTATCTCGGGCATGGAGGCGACCCGCCGAGACATCGGGCTCATCAGCTGCCGAGTCATCTCCCAGATCGATGACCTCGGCCGCCTCCTCCAGAGGCTCCCGCCTCACGTCTGCAACAAGAAGAAGCCCCAGTCAGGAGAAGGAAAAGAGCTACCACCCGCGAGAAAGAGCCTCAAGAGCCGTACCTGTCGACGTCAACCGCGAGAGAAGACACCGTTCGATGTTCTCCGACGTCACCGGCTCCTCGGTCGATTGGCGGTTCTCCAGCAGATGGGCAGCCTGCTGCTCCACGTGGGGAGGGAACTCCTCCTGGCGAGGGGGCAGATTCGGGTGAAAGTTGGGCGAGGTCCGACATCTCCAGATCTCGTCCGTCACCACCGCCTTCACCCAGAAGAATTGGGTCTTCCACCCCTTGTGTGAGGAGTCCTTCGCCGCGAGCGAGATGCAGCTCCTATTCCTCCGCGCCTGGATGAAGTAGAAGCCCTTCCCCGCCGACTGGTGCGCCTTCAACTCAAAAAAGAAGTGGAAGAGGTCCAAGGAAGGAAAAATGTCGTGCCGACGACAAAGAATCCCGAAGGCCGAAAGAAGAAGATAGGAGTTGGCCACCAACTGAATAGGCGCCAACCGGAAAAAATTAAGAAGCTGCAGCACATAAGGATCGAAAGGAAGCCGAAATCCACTCTTCCAAGCCAGAAGGAAGGTGCAAATGAGCTCGCCACGATCATCCAGACTCGTCTCGTACGGAGTGGCGGCGATAAAGCTGTATCTGAGAGGCAGGCGGAAACGATGCTCCAGCCTCCGCACCTCCGCTTCCCCCAACTCACTACAGTTGGGGACGGGTTCCCTCCTCACCGGCGTAAGCTCCGGACTCTAATCCGCCATCGAGTAGGGAAGAGATCCCTCGTACGAGCTCGAAGACTCCGGGGGAGAAGTAAGTTGCCGGACCGCCTCTGCGGTTATCCTCGCCAACTCCTCAAACGCCGCCGTAAGGCTCCGCGTCTCCGCTGTGCTCTCACGGCGCATCAAGAAGCAAGGAAAGCCTAAAACCCTGGAAGCCTAGAACGATGAACAGCGCCCCCTATAAACCCCTGAGGGTGGCGGCGCGCCGTTCCGTGCTCTGAGAAAAAGGGGGGCCCCTTCGTTTCAAATCCGTCAGGATCATCATTACGGGCCTCGGCGACCGCTATAAGCGGCTCCATAACGCCAATGGAATTCCACCCACCTGAGCCACGCCGGTCCGAAGCCTCGAAAAACTACTCATCTGAGCCTCCTTGGCTCGGGAGTAGGAGGGGGACAAGTGGAGAGGGGGATATCCGCAGCCCACCACAAAGGCAGCCCAACAAGACCTACAAGGTCCAACCAGGCGAGCCCACCCAAGTGATAGCCCACAGGGCCCACTTAGGGAGAAAAGCCCAATAAATAAGACTCGAGGAACCAACTCTCCCCGGCGGCCTTCTAGGCTCGGAGGGCCCGAGACAATGGCCAGGTCCCAAGCAAGGTCCGGCCTAAAGCCCTCTCCCCATCCGAGAGAGATAGGCTCTAGCCGATCTATCCGACCCCACCCTCGCCGGGCCATGCCTATCACTCGGACATGAGCTAGCATCCCCGAGGCTCGGTAAGACCGGTTGATTATCTGCAGGTGCGGCCGTTCAGAGTCCTCCGCTAGCGGGAGAGTCATGGGAGCTACCGGACTCCAAGGGGATAACGTTCCCACGATAAGGCCATGAAAGCCCCCGTTAAAGACGTAACTCCCGCCGGGAACCCCTCAGCTTACAGGACTCCTGAAGGCGGCACACTATTTAAGCAAGGGATACCCTCCGAAAGATGGTAAGATGAACCAAGCATTCACACACCCTAAGCTCCTGAGCACAATTCGATTCACCCTTTGGTGGAGATGATTCTCGCGCATCAGCTCTCTCCTCCCCCCATTATTGCTTCCACCATAGCTCTACTGACTTAGCCATCGGAGGGTTTTACCCCAAGGAGATCCCCTGGGCCCTCTGATACGTTTCCCTCTCTTGCAGATTCATCTTCTGGTGATCCACAGCCCGCTCAGGACCCCGCGCGAGATCTCGCCTCTTCAAGGTGTTCCAGGAATGATAGGTTATGCCTATCGGGAAGGTAGCAGTCTTGTGTGAGTAGATCTTCGGATCGATTAGCTCCGCCAAGTACCGTCTATTGGTTGTGTCTAGGTGTGTAGTCGAGTCTCATTTCAGCTTGCATTTGCATCGCATTCTACGTCGTGTCTAGGTGCTTGCATTAGTTGGCATAACATTTTACTTATAAAACAAAAAAAAATGGCATTGCATATCCTTTCCTAGGGGATCCAACCCCATCTTCGCACCCATGGCCGAATCCCGAGCTCATAGTTCCAATGAAGTGGCCGCAATGTTCCAAGCCATTATGGGACAAATGCAAGGGTTGACTACATGTATAGATGGGTTGAGTACATGCTTGGATGTGTTGACCACAGCGGTAGATCGGATGGAAGGGTTGAGTACGTGAGTGGATGGCCTAGGCCTTCCCGAGCCTTACATCCCGGTGCCACCCCACGGACCTCTTCTCCTCAAGGAGGACAATCCTTCCCCACCCAGGAGGGCTTCATTGCCATCACCCTCACCTCCCGATCTTTATTCGAAGCCACCTCAGCCCGAGCCACCCGTGTTTCTAACGGGTACACTTTTTATAGCCGAGCCACTTCTTAGCTAGCTCAAGGATGGCTTGGTCCCACCTCCTTACCCATCCATGGACCCCACCCTACCTTTAGTGCCGGTCAACTCCTACCACATGATATTTTGGTCTAGTCACCATGTTGATACATTGGGTGACCTTATTTTGGGTTTAGGTTGGCAATGGAAGTTGACGCACTTATTGGCCCGAGGCTTCGATCAACCCACTAGTCTTAGCTTCACCCATCCGGCCTTAGGGTCCATTACCTCTGTGTGCACCATGGGTTGTGTCACCACGGAGATTCTCTTATTCCTCCCCATGTCGGCTGAGCCCGACTTCATACCCTTTTGTCCGAGGGAGGAATCATACTTCCTACATATGATCACCGTCTCACCTACCATACTGCATGAAGGTGACCATCTACACCTTCAAGACTTCCATACGTGAGACCGTGACTTGTGGGAACCCACCACAAGGGGTCATACCTTCTTTGATCCCTTTGACCCATTCCCTAGTGGGCCCCTTGACCCACCATATATACTTCACTTCTTCGAGGGAGTCCACTACCACACCCCTACCCCACGGGTCGGGTCTTCTACACCCACCAATCACACCCACACCCAACTCTTCCACACCCGGCTCTCCTAGCCCTCTCAAGTCTCGCAAATCCAAAGGGTCGTCCATGCATGACTGGGTCATACTTGGACGTCTAGATGTTCCCCATGCCACCAACCGCCGGTTGCATAACATACATGCATGGCATACATTCGGGTGTCCTGGTCCACCCTTGCATGTCTCTGGGTCGGACTAATATTAGATTTGTCTAGGGTCTTATGTGTCTGTGCATACATCGAGTTGAGTCGGTCCTTTGTACGATCGCATTGTTAGTCCCTTTCGAGTATGAGAGTTGTCAGACTTTAGGATCGGTTCTACTTTACATACCGGACCTAGTCACATAAGGGACAAGCGGTGATTCCTAGTGAGTCTTTGAGTCACCTCCCTCTTTTGAGAGTGACCCCACCCCAGAGTGTCCACCTCTAGCCTCACTCTCCAGAAGCGTGTGCATATCGAATCTATACGGGATGAGCAGGTGTTGATTACTTGGAGTGGAGCGTACTCTACGCTTCCAGGTGCGGTGATGCATCCGCCGGAGCTCCTCGAGCAGCCGCACGGCTTACTCGAGGGGGTCGAGTTCTTCCCACCCGGGGAGAAATGATGGGAATCAACACCGGGCACTGACATTTTTATTTTGCATTTATGTCTTTTTGTTTGCTTTCATATCCTTGGGAAAGTATGTTTACAATTGTAAGGCTTTATAAGCCAATGTGTCATTCCCTAAGGATCTTTGGGTTTATTTGTAAAATGTCAGTAGGTCCAGCAAGGGGGCCCCCACACCTTCCCCATTGGTCCAACTAAGCCATAGGGGTCCATGTGGGGCTGGTCAACTATCCTAGGTGGCTTCTAGATGGTTTGACATTCAAGGGGAGACAAATGGACTAAAAAGTCAAAGATGCCACCACGAAAGTCCAAGCCCCCCCCCTTAATTACTTGTTTAATGTAGTTCCAAACCACATGGGAGAATAATTTTTGAACTTCCTCTTTTACCCCTCCCAATTCTAGATCTAGGGATATTTAGAGTCTTTTTACATTTCATACAAATAGATTGTATTTCACATTTTATGAGAATTAATGATGAAAATTTGGTGAAAATTCTTGGAGCTCCTTGGATGGTGTGCCCCCCTCCCCTCTCTCTCTGGTTTGCCTCTTCCTCCTCCAGCCTTCCAGGGTGTGAGACCCATTCTACCTCTCTCTCTCATCCTCTGAGTTCTATTTCTGCCGCCGCCGCCGCCATCGCACCGCCATCGCGCCGCCGCCATCATCGCCGGAATTCTACCCAAATTAGGATAGAACCTCAACTCTGGAATTTTATCTTTTTTTCTTATTGTCTGATCGAGCTCAAACTTTGAGGGCTTGTTCTACCTGTCTCCCCTAGTCTCCAATTTAAATTTCGTGCCATTTGGACATGATTTAGTATTTTTCCCATATTTCTTGTTCTCCCCCCTATAATCTGCCATTCTACATATCCACGGGACAGTTTCACCTATTTGTATTTTTCCACCCCCATAGAAATTTTCAGAAAATCCACAAAAATTCCTCAGTCTTCCTCACGTTCCCCCCACCTCCCATAATATTTTCAGCCCCTGGAAAAATCATTCACCTCTCGGTCAAAGGTCAGTTTCAGACAGATCCCTTTCTATCCTAAGTGTTAGTAATCAGATCCACCAAAAAAAACACAGTGTTTTAGAGCCTCCCATTTTTCATCCCTTCGTTAGATCGACCTACAAAAAATTATACCTTGTAGATCTGGGAGTCCTCTTTCCAACGCAGCTGGTCTCATCTCGATCGGATTTCGGATCTGAGAGGATTAATTCTTTCAGCCGAGGCGCGCAGATCTGTTCTTTGTGCAGATCCGAAATAGCAGTCCGGAAGAAATTCACAAATAAATACCAAAAGTCAACTTCCGTGACTGCCGCTCCCAGGAGTCGACCAAGGACGTCCTGCCAACGTTCCAGCCAAGCGGCGCCTTCCGAAGATCTCAGGAAGGTGACGTTCCTTTGGAAGCCGCCCTTTGCTATCTAGCGAGTCAGAACCGAGTCGGCGCAGGACCGAGTCAGACCAGCAGGCCGAGTTCGCTCCGAACGCACCTCCGGATTGCTGCCCGTCAACCCAGGGTCGGTCCTCCCGGGCCCCACTTGTAGCCTTTTACCTCCCTGCGTGGAGTGGGCAATAAAATTCACTGTAGTAATTAAGTTTTTACCATTGTACTGGGAGTTACCGTAACTGGCCGGGGTTGTCTTCCCCACTCCCAGAGCGTGGAGGTATCGTGTTCGCTATCTTACGCGGCGTTTGCTTTACTCGTATTTATATGTATATGCCGCTGCATGTGATAGGTAACTAGCTCGATATCTATTTTTATCACCGCTGCGAGAGAGCGAGTGTGACCTGTCCCGTGACTCGATCCGAGTACACGCGGAAAGCCAATACCCGAGACTCACTGTCGATTTCTCAACCGCGCACGGTCCCACGTCTTCCCTCGCATAGGGACGATCGCGAGCTAGAGTCCCAGGTCGTGTGTCCGTCCCGCATCAATTTGGTATCTGAGCGCCAGTTGAGTCTAGGGTAGTCATTTACAAAACTCCAAACAAAAAAAAAGAGTCATTTAAGTCGGGTCTAAGTCTAAGTCGGTCGTCGCATTTGCATTCCTTCATTCAGTATATCAAAAGGTGTTCCCGGAATGATAGGTTACGCCTATCGGAAAAGTAGCAGGCTTGTGTGAGTGGATCTTCGGATCGATTAGCTCCGCCAAGTACCGTCTATTGGTTGTGTCTATGTGTGTAGTCGAGACTCATTTCAACTTTGCATTTGCATCGCATTCTACGTCGTGTCTAGGTGCTTGCATTAGTTGGCATAACATTTTGCTTATAAAATAAAAAAAATGGCCTTGCATATCCTTTCCTAGGGGATCCAACCCCATCTTCACACCCATGGCCAAATCCCGAGCTCATAGTTCCAATGAAGTGGCCGCAATGTTCCAAGCCATTATGGGAAAAATGCAAGGGTTGACTACATGTATAGATGGGTTGAGTACATGCTTGGATGTGTTGACCACAGCGGTAGATCGGATGGAAGGGTTGAGTACGTGAGTGGATGGCCTAGGCCTGCCCGAGCCTCACATCCCGGTGCCACCCCAAGGACCTCTTCTCCTCAAGGAGGACAGTCCTTCCCCACCCATGAGGGCTTCATTGCCATCACCCTCACCTTCCGATCTTTATTAGGAGCCACCTCAGCCCGAGCCACCCGTGTTTCTAACGGGTACACTTTTTATAGCCGAGCCACTTCTTAGTTGGCTCAAGGATGGCTTGGTCCAGCCTCCTTACCCATCCATGGACACCACCCTACCATTAGTGCCGGTCAACTCCTACCATACGACATTACGATCTAGTCACCATGTTGATACATTGGGTGACCTTATTTTGGGTTTAGGTTGGCAATGGAAGTTGACGCACTTATTGGCCCGAGGCTTCGACCAACCCACTAGTCTTAGCTTCACCCATCCGGCCTTAGGGTCCATTACCTCTGTGTGCACCGTGGGTTATGTCACCACGGAGATTATCTTATTCCTCCCCATGTCGGCTGAGCCCGACTTCATACCCTTTTGTCTGAGGGAGGAATCATACTTCCTACATATGATCACCGTCCCACCTACCACACAGCATGAAGGTGACCATCTACACCTTCAAGACTTTCATACGTGGGACCGTGACTTATGGGAACCCACCACAAGGGGTCATACCATCTTTGATCCCTTTGACCCATTCCCTAGTGGGCCCCTTGACCCACCATATATACTTCACTTCTTCGAGAGAGTCCACTACCACACCCCTACCCCACTGGTCGGGTCTTCTACACCCACCAATCCCAATCTCTATACACCCATACCCAACTCTTCCACACCCGGCTCTCCTAGCCCTCTCAAGTCTCCCAAATCCAAAGGGCCGTCCATGCATGACTGGGTCACACTTGGACGTCTAGATGTTCCCCATGCCACCAACCGCCGGTTGCATAACATACATACATGGCACACATTCGGGTGTCCTGGTCCACCCTTGCATGTCTCTGGGTCGCACTAATATTAGGTTTGTCTAGGTTCTTGTGTGTCTGTGCATACATCGAGTCGAGTCGGTCCTTTGTATGCTCGCGTTGTTAGTCCATTTTGAGTATGAGAGTTGTCGGACTTTGGGATCGGTTCTACTTTACATATCGGATCTAGTCACATAAGGGACAAGCGGTGATTCCTAATGAGTCTTTCAGCCGCCTCCCTCCTTTGAGAGTGACCCCACCCCAGAGTGTCCACCTCTAGCCTCACTCCCCAACAGCGTGTGCATATCGAATCTATACGGGATGAGCAGGTGTCGATTACTTGGAGTGGAGCGTACTCTGCGCTTCCAGGTTCGGTGACGCATCCGCCGGAGCTCCTCGAGCAGCCGCACCCCTTACTCGAGGGGGTAGAGTTCTTCCCACCCGGGGAGAATTGATGGGAATCAACACTGGGCACTGACATTTTTATTTTTCATTTATATCTTTTTGTTTGCTTTCATATCCTTGGGAAAGTATGTTTACATTTGTAAGGGTTTATAAGCCAATGTGTCATTCCCTAAGGATCTTTGGTTTTATTTGCAAAATGTCAATAGGTCCAGCAAGGGGGCCCCCACTCCTTCCCCATTGGTCCAACTAAGCCATAGGGGTTCATGTGGGGCTGGTCAACTATCCTAGGTGGCTTCTAGATGGTTTGACATTCAAGGGGAGACAAATGGACTAAAAAGTCCAAGATGCCACCAAGAAAGTCCAAGGGGCGCCCCCCCTTAATTACTTGTTTAATGTGGTTCCAAGCCACATGGGAGAATAACTTTTGAACTCCCTCTTTTACCCCTCCTAATTCTAGATCTAGGGATATTTTGAGTCTTGTTACATTTCATACCAATAGATTGTATTTCACATTTTATGAGAATTAATGATGAAAATTTGGTGAAAATTCTTGGAGCTCCTTGGAGGGTGCGGCGCCCCTCTCCCCTCTCTCTCTGGTTTCCCTCTTCCTCCTCCAGCCTTCCAGGGTGTGAGACCCATTCTACCTCTCCCTCTCATCCTCTAAATTCTATTTCTGCTGCCGCCGCCGCCATCGCGTCGCCGCCATGATCACCGGAATTCTGCCCAAATTAGGATAGAACCTCAACTCCGGAATTTTATCTTTTGTTCTTGTTGTCTGATCTAGCTCAAACTTTGAGTGCTTGTTCTACATGTCTCCCCTAGTCTCCAATTTAAATTTCGTGCCATTTGGACTTCGTTTAGTATTTTCCCCATATTTCTTATTCTCTCCCCTATAATCTGCCATTCTGCAGATCCACGGGACAGTGTCATCTATTTGTATTTTTTCCACCCCCATAGAAATTTCCAGAAAATCCATAAAAATTCCTCAGTGTTCCTCACGTTCCCCCTACCTCCCATAATATTTTCAGCCCCCGGAAAAATCATTCACCCCTAGGTCAAAGGTCAGTTTCAGGCAGATCCCTTTCTGTCTTGAGTGTCAGTAATCAGATTCACAGAAAAAATATAGTGTTTTATAGCCTCCCATTTCTCATCCCTTCGTTGGATCGACCTACAAAAATTATTCCTTGTAGATATGGGAGTCCTCTTTCCCATGCCGCTAGTCTCACCTCGATCGGATTTCGGATCTGAGAGAATTATTCAGCCGAGGCGCACAGACCTGTTCCCTGTGCAGGTCCGAAATAGCAGTCCGGGAGAAATTCACAAATAAATACCAAAGGTCAACTTCCGCTACCGCCGCTCCCAGGAGTCGACCCGGGACGTCCTGCCAACGTTCCAGCCTAGCGGCGCCTTCCGAAGATCTCAGGAAGGTGATGTTCCTTTGGAAGCCGCGCCTTGCTGTCTAGCGAGTCAAAACCGAGTTGGCACAGGACCGAGTCGGACCAGCAGGCCGAGTTCGCTCCGAACGCACCTTCGGATTGCTGCCCGTCAACCCAGGGTCAGTCCTCCCGGGCCTCACTTGTAGTCCTTTACCTCTCTACGTGGAGTGGGCAATAAAATTCATTGTTGTAATTACGTTTTTACCATTGTACTGGGAGTTACCGTAATTGGCCGGGGTCGTCTTCCCCACGCCCGGAGCGTGGAGGTATCGTGTTCGCTCTTTTACTCGGTGTTTGCTTTACTCGTATTTATTCGTATATGCCGCTGTATGTGATAGGTAACTAGCTCGATATCTATTTTTATCACCGCTGCGAGAGAGCAAGAGTGACCCGTCCCGTGACTCGATCCGAGTACACGCGGAAAGCCGATACCCGAGACTCACTGCCGATTTCTCAACCGCGCACAGTCCCACGTCTTCCCTCGCACAGGGACGATCGCGAGCTAGAGTCCCAGGTCGCGTGTCCATCCCGCATCAGCAACACTATGAGTCACCACTTGAGAATGAATGGTTGAAGAATGTTTTGATGATAGCTGAGTCACTTTATGTGCCTGAATTGACTTCATGTGCTTGATTGAATGTCACGGTTGCATATATATATATATATTGATGTGCATTTAACTGCTGGTCTAGGTCTGAGCGTGTCTCGAATGCATATATTGCACTTCATGGCTTTAAACGTCTATGCATGCACGCAATCAGTTAAGTCGCTGCATTCAGGTTATGTCTAAGGCTCGTGAATATATGTCAGTCAGGCTGCCCAACAAACTTGGTGCATATCATCGTTCATGGGCATTAAGGTCTGTGCATTCCATTCTCTATGCACGCAGCCTTGGCGAGTGTTAGGTCGGTGCATTGCTTAGCTCGCGTCTCCAAGTCTGTGCATTCTATCTGTGCTAGGTCAGTGCAACGCCTTCATGTGTCAGGTACATCGGTGCAACCTCTGGTATTGCACGCTGATTAAGTCGTGCATCGGTGCATATCTTCTATGTGCTTCCTTCGCATTAGGTCAGTGCATTGTTTTACTCACATGATACTCCATAGAGTTTCAGTTTCTGCAACTCATGTTGCTGCGAGCACTTAACCTAGTGCATTCTTAGCCTGCTCATGCTTAAACTTAATGCATTGTGCATTTCTTGCTTTCACATGGTCGATACATCTCATGCTGTGACATGTAATTGAGTCGGTGCATTTCTTCTTCCGTGTGCATAAAGCTTGTGCATCTCTTTCTTATATACTCAAGTCATACCTGTGCATAGTTTTCTTATCTCTATTGAGTTTGTGCACATTGGCAGGTACGTATAGCTGAGTCGGTGCATTCGTATGCTGTGTGAGCAAATCTTCATACGGATGAGCTTCAAAGTCGAAGCACTCCTTCTCATCAAGGGCAGGCTTCTCAGCGCGAGCAGGTCGGTGCAGTGTCTGGTCTCAAGAAAATGAGCTCGGTGCAACGTCTGAGGATACTCGGTGCAACGCGTGACTTCAGAAGAAGCCAATCAGTGCAAACCATTCCTATGGACACCAATCTAAGACGGTGCAATGCTTTTACCAGCTCGACTAGGTCGGTGCAATGCCCAATTCTGATAGAACAAGCTAGGTGCAATCGTTCCTAGTATGTACAGTTTATGGAACTTGTGCACGCAAGTGATCAAGCCAGGGAAGCCATAGTTCCAGCAACAAATGTGCACCTGAGTATCTAACTTATAAGAAACAGAAGAACAAGGGCACGTGAGAACAACAAAACAATTAACTGGCACGTGATCCAAGGGTGATCCTTATTGGAAGAAGCCGCCACGTGGGGTCCCAATCGTTCAGATTCTGACACGTGGCAAGATTCTCCTGAAGCTTCTAGGCGGGAGTGTTCCCTCCACACACCTAGGACATGAGCGCGTGACCTCAGTATGAGGGAGTATATAAGTCATCCTTCTGTAAGTTAAGAAGATAACTCTCGGGCGAAATCAAGAAGAACTATTGGGGAGCAGAAGAAGAGAAGAGTAGAGAATAGAATAGGAGAGTTCAAGAGAGAAAAAGAGAGAGCAGCAGAGAAACGTAGAAGAAGAAGATGTAGACAAAAAGAGAGAGAGATTGCGAGTTTGAGAATAGAAGAAGACAAGCTTCATCTGAAGATGTGTCCCCACTGGAATAAGGATCAAATCCTATCCAGTCAGCTCCTTGAGAGCCATATCTGTGCTTTAGTGTTTACAGCTTTCAGTCGCTATCATTTCCCGTTTCTTATTTTCCTTTTTATCGTTATTTCAAGCTGTTTGTCAGCAGAGCAAGCTATGTTTCTCAGCTGTAGCAGAGGAGGATTCCTCTGGACGGGTTAAGCTGTAAGCCCCAACGGTTGCAGAGGTGTGGTATCCTCTGGACGGTGAAGCTGTAATGCCTAGCGGTCAAGCTGTGTGTCAGCGGATGGCTAAGCTGTAATTGCCCATCGGAAGCAAGCTGTGATGCTCAGCGGATGTAGGCAAGCTGTGAGGCCCAGCTGTCAAGCTGCGTATCAGCGGGAAGCCACACTCTGGTTGGAGTGTGGGGTGGACGTAGGTTTGCGGACTGAACCACCTTAAAACTTCTTTGTGCACTGTGGTATGATTGATTCACACGTTTTCTCTAGATGAATTCTTAGGTGCGATCACTCTATCTTTCAAATCTTGTGAGTGTTTAAATTGCACACTGCACGTTTGTTTTTGGTCTCATGTGAGTTGGGTGATTTTGGGTCTGTTTATCAGTCTACTCTGCAGTGTTCAGAAGTTCATTTCTTCTGTTATCCTTTTGTCATTCGGAGAGAGCACCCAGCTCACTCTAGGCACTTGTTTATATTGCTTCCGCATCTTTGCCTTTCCACTGGTTTTTATTTGAGCGTAATTTTATAGGGGGATTCATTCAACCCCCCCCCCCCTTCTAAATCCGTGACTAGCACCACTTCTGTTGGTGTCAGAGCCTCCATAGGTTCTATCTATTGGCATCTGAGCTCACCATATAGGACCCTTCAAGACCTATCACTGAGGTTCTTCCTCCTATGTTTCTCTTATCTCTTGGCGATAGCGGTCTCCAAGGGAGTAGGAGGGAGAGGTGCTGGGGCCGGAGTTGATAAGTTTCGAGGAGGAGAGTGTCCCCGAGGTAGTGCCCTGGTGGGGCGAGGTCGATGACTCTTCTTCGCTCGAATTTCGATCCAGGCACCTTCCGCTTGTTGTATTTGGAAGGTGGCGTTGATCGCCTGCTCGATTACCTCGAGCGGCAACTCCTGGTATGCCACAATACTAGGACTGGCGTCTGAAAACGTGTGTGCGGTTTGGTGCCTTACTCGCGGTGGCGATAGGAGCATACGAAAAATGGGTTGACTGGTGCTGGCGTCTGAAGACGTATGCACGGTTTGATGCCTTAGCCGCAGTGGCGACAGTTTTTGTTGAGAAGCGGACCGGGGGATATGCTTGTTGTCCTACTCCTTAGCCTTGCCCTTGTGATCACGCTAAGGGTCGGGCCTAGCGACAACTGATGGGGCCGCAGGATGTTGTTGCTCTACACAGTTACACCGACTCCGCGGACTGGCTGAGCCTTGTGATGGTGGGCCCACCGCTAGAATCGAAGCCGCTGAAGACTCCGAAGATGTCTTCTTTGTACTTCAGATTGTGTTAACGGGTAGGCGGAGAGGACCCAACGGCCCATCCGCTGAGGGGGTGTGACAAGGCTGAGGTGGGACCTCACCCTATTTTTTCTTTCCCTTCCTATCCGCGGACACCGGAGATGGAGATAGGACGGGGGGATGACGAGAGAGAGCTATAGAGCTCGTCGTCATCTCGCCCACCAGAACGTTCTCTCGGATGAGAAGGACCCGGAGGAGCCTGGCGCTGTCTTCTTCAGGGAAAGGGAGAGACTTTAGCTCCCGCCTGGACCGCCACCGCATGGCCGAAGTGGCTGAGGTTGGCTGGCCGGATGCTGACATCTGGGGGCCCACAACGGCCGGAGGAGCAGGGGAATGGATGATGTTGACCAAGAAGTTAGTTGGCTCTGTCTCTTGACTGGCATCCCGCTCTCTACGCCTTCGCAATCGCTCGAGCGCTTCTTGGTTGTCAGTCTGGAACTCGAGCCATTCTGGATGATACTGATAAGGTAGCCCATGCCCGTTTTCTTGAGGGGAGTCTGGCGGCTCTGGCGCATCCCTGGCAGTGCTCAGGGTCTCTTTGTGTAATATTCTGGACCTTTCGGATCCTTCTTCGTGGGTCCCGGATCTGGTTTCTTGGAGCGTCCGGCTCCGTTGTGTTTGAAATTTTGTTTCGGACATCTTTCGTGTTCGGATCGGCGCGATCCGGAGTCGTTTCGGAGGCCCGGAGGCGTTCCGCGACTTTTCCACGTGTGTTTTCCGATTTCCGGTGTGTGTTTCGGCAATTCCTTCGGAACTTCGCTGCGGGTGAACCGGGCCATTCACCTAGGCAGGAGTGGTACCGTTGCGATCGGTGCGTCCCGAGGATTCCAGAAACGTAATTTTCTATTTTTCGGTATTTTTCCGAAAAATCGGATTTTCTATATATTCCCATTTCTTTTCTTTTTCTTTTCCCCTTTCTCTTTCCTCTTCTTCTTCCTCCTCCGTTTCCCCCCACCGTGACCTCTCCCTCTCCTCCTCCAGTTCGAGCGCGGCTAGCTCCTCTCCGGCTGCGGATAGCGGCGGGGCGACGACGCGGCGACGTGGGCGGCGACGTGGGCGGCGGCGAGGCGATCGTGGGGACGTGCGATGCTTGTGGGAAGCTTGAAGAACGAGGGTTTTCCAAAGCGTTCTTCGCGATTCACGGACGATCCAGCGGAGCATTCGCTCCATTGAGGTAGGGTGACGTTCCCTAGCTCCCCGCCGTTCATTTCCGTGGTTTATAGGCCGAGGGGAGGCCGAGAGGGGTGTGATTGAGCATGTTGGGGTTTTTCCATGATTTGGGGAGAGCTCGCCTGATCTATGGATTTGATGCATGATTTCACGTTTTGATGGCTTAGAATCATGCCAGGGGTCCCTAGGGGTCTTCCCCTTTGATTTCCCCCTCTCCGGTGGAGGCATGGGGGCGTGGTTGAAGTTTTTGGGCTTTCCCACTGTTATCGCCGTCGGGTGCGTGTGAGGGTCCTTCCAGGGACCGTCACATTATGTGACGCGCCTCGAGGGGGCCGTCACTTGCCCTTTGTTTAGCCCTAGGGGGTCAGGGACTGTGACGGTCCCACGATTGACCGCCACTTGTATGTGACGCGCCTGGGCTGGGCCGTTAGGGGCTTTCCGACAGTTGATTTTTGACCGTTGGGGGTCTGCGTGTGTAACGCGCCAGGGCGAGCGCGTTACATCCGAGTGACGCGCTGGGGTGAGCGCGTTACTCCCTGGGTTACCCCAGGTGTGAGGGGCGTGTAACGCGCTGGGCCAAGCGCGTTACATTCGTGTAGCGCGCTGGGGCAGGCGTGTTACATCTTGCTTTCTCGAAGGGAGCGTGGGGCGCGTGTAACGCGCCAGGGCGGGCGCGTTACATTCGCATAATGCACTAGGCCAGGCACGTTACATTCGTGTAACGCGCTGGACTAGGCGCGTTACCCTCTGCGTTCCTCAGGCCGTGTAACGGCCTGCGTTAGACCGCCAAGTGTGTGTGTAACGGTCTCGCCTAGACCGTTACAGCCTTGTGACGGCCCCGGGGTGGACCGTCAGGCGCCTGGTTGCCCCGAGAGGGCTGCAACCTCATTTTTTTTTAATCCGACGGTGGCCACCGTGCAACGGGGCCGGTGCGTGGGGTGGTCCCCGTGCGTCATCAGATGCGGGCGTCATTTTTCGTGACTTGAGAGTCTACTCCTTCAGTGACCCTCCACTAGTCGTAGCCTACCAGTACGCGGTACCGGTCGCACCAGGGAGTGGTGTACGGGCTTACCCTTAGAGGTGATTTGTGGACCGGTTACCGTCGGGCCCCACGTCTTGCAGCTAGAGTCCGGCTGAGGGGAAAATCGATCAGAGGACCAGACCAGGGACGTGAGGTCTGTGTGTGCACACGTGGTTGGGGGCGGTTGGACCCACGTCGACGGGCGTGACCCCAGCTAGTCACTTGTTTGTGGTTACTTGTTCGGTGTTCGTGCCTTGGGTAGGCGCTACCACATCAGGCAGTTCACCTGCGGTGTGGTGTAAGACGTCAGGGGACACTACCGACTGTGCTTCTAGTAGGAGGTACTCCTGTCAAGTACGGAGTGTCAGACTGTCAGTTTCGTGGCTTTGACCTTCGGGTTTTTCGGGTCGACCGTTGAGTTTCGGTTGTCTCACCGTGGCACGTGTGCCGGTTTGCGTGCCGTAGGACCTTTGTCTTGTAGAGTACATGGCTTTCCTTTCCGAGGTACTCTCCTACCGCTAGTGTAGTGGTTTCCCATTTTACCGAATTGGTGAGGACACACGCCGCCTTTCTCGACGGAGCACGCGGAGCACGCCGGCATCTCTTTGGCTCGGCGACTACGGCATGGTTTAGAGGACCTTCTTTTACATGATGGCCATACCAGGCCTTGGTTTAGTCCCTGCGTGGACATGTTTATTCTTTATTGTGGACCTTTGTAGGCCAATTGGGGCCAATTAGACCTTTATTGGGTGTGCTAGGCTCATTGGTTGGGCAATAGGACTAGTGGGCCACTTCTTGGTCCAACCTTTTGGCCCATTAGGGTTTTGGGCGCCCCCCTCTCATCTCCTCCAAGAGGAGGAGGAGGCAGCCGCCCCCCTACCTTTTTTTTAGGAAGTAGATTGCGCACCCCCCCTTTTTTTCCTTCCCATTCGATCCCCTCCCCCCCTTTGGCCGCCCCCCTTTCCCCCCTTGCTAGGGTTGAAACCCTAGCATTCCCCCCCTCCATATATAAGGTCTTATGTACTTTCTTTAGAAATTAATGAATGAAATATTTTGATTGAGCAGCCATTTGCGCAGCCACCCCTTGGAGAGGGCGACCCTCTCTTCCTCCTCTGCTCCTGCGACGGGAGCAACCCCGGGGTGCGACTCCCCATCCCCTCGGTGCGACGCCGAGGTTCTTCCTCCCTTCTACTTCATCTCCGGTTCGAGTTCACGTGTTCCAGATTCGGCCCCGAGTTGCAGTGGCGTCCCCATCCGGTGCGGATCGAATCCGAGCCCCTCCTTTTTTTGGTGGATACTTCTACGAGTCGGCAGCGCGTGGGCTTTGGTTTCGCCTCGATCCGAGGTCGGCACCACCCGTGGCGAGTTTTCTCGTGAGCTAGCGCAGGAGCCTCCCTCTCTGCGCGCCCAGATCCACCCTCCTTCTTGCGAAAATCCCACAGGACGGACAACTCCGAGTTTGGAGCTGATTTCTTCAGGGTTTGTACCTCTCGTCGTCCTCTTTCCAACGCCGCCAACCTCGTCTCGTTCCGACGTCCGAGCTGTTCGTGGCGTCCGTTCCCGTGAGGTTGCGCGGGTCTGCCCAGTCCACCCGGTGCCAGGACAACCGGCGATTTCCAAAGTTCACAGCGTCCAACCACGACCAGATCTGATCGAGCTCTTTGGTCCGGACCTGCTGCTCTGCGTGCCCGACGTCCTCCCACAAGCGGGGCCTCGTTCGCCTACCGGAGCAGTGAGTTACCATTTTCCCCGCTCGACAGCGCAGTTCTGGGAGCAGATTCCTTGTCCCCACTTGCAGGTGCGGCCACGGCTTCCACGGACGGAATCTGAGCACGCCTTTTGGCCGAGGCTTCCTCCTGCAACCTAACTACGCGCCCTCGCTGACGGCGCCCCAATCGGACTCCGGATCCATTCGTGGGAACGTTTACCACCGAGTCGCACGTTGCTGCGATTCTGCCGATCGTCATCCGGACCCTCCTCGTGGCCAACCCTTCACCGAGTGCCACCCGTCAGCCCGTGTATCGGCCGCCCTGAATGGAATTGTTGTAGCCTGTTATCTCCCTGCGAGGAGTGCGCACCATTGCTAGCTTGTACCTATTCTTTCATTGTGTGTATCGGGGTTGTCGGTCTCGGCCGGGGTTCCTTCCCCACGCCTAGGCGTGGAGGTACGTGCGACGCTCCCCCCCCCTTGGCATTTTGCTTTACTAGTATGTGATCTTGTATGCCGCGTGAGAGTGTAGGGATCCTAGCTAGCATTCAACACCGCGAGATCGTGAGTGAGAGTATCCCATTCCGTGGCCCTAGTCGAGCACCGAGCTCGGACTAGACTCCTATAGTTGCGCGTCGGCTCCTTTGCATCTTTGATCCACTCGCTTCCCTCATAGGGACGACCGTGGACTTGGGTTTCTTGTTGAGAGACGCCTCTCTTCGGAGGAATAGTACGGAGGTCGATCACTCGGCTTGCCTTGTCACGTGTGAGTGCTGGCCGCACTTGGTCTTCATCATAGGTTTAGTCCATTTGTCAGTTCCGTCCCGCATCAAATTTGGTATCAGAGCATGGTCGTCCAGTTTGTCCCTACAGACTGAGGTCCTATGCCATGTCGAGTCATTAGATTTGCTGGAGTTCATTTGAGTCCATAGGTCTACTACTTGCATTGGAGTCCATTATTGCGTGAGGAGTTTTCTGTCTAGGTTCGTGTCTAGTACCCTTTCATCCTTGTCCCTTAGAGTCTTGCATGCCCACCCGGCGTGGTACATCCTACCATCGCCCTATCCAGATGGCTGACCCTAGGAATCCCGTCCCAGATGACCTATCCCTGCGGGAGATGATCGAGACCCTGAGTCTCCACTTTAGGGACCACGCCGATCGGATGGAGGGTCGGATGAAGGCCATGGAGGATCGGCTGGGAGATGTGGAGGGTCGGGTTGAGGCCTCTAACCGGACCATCCAAGGTCTGGTTGATCGCCCCCAGGGTAGAGCCCCACCGGTAGATGTTCCCGAGCAGGCCCATGGCCAACGTGACCCTGCTCCTCGACCCGACCAGCCTAGGGGAGGCAATAGGAGACCCCACGTGCATGAGGTAGATGATTTTGGGTCCGATAATGAGAGTGAGGGCTATGGCCGTGATCGCCAAGGCCATCGGTATTATAGGGATGAGGAAGATGAGCGTCTCCTTAGATCCGTGCGGGTGGACCCTCCTACCTTTGATGGGTCATTGGACCCCGATGTTTTTAGTGATTGGGCTGCTAGTATGGATCGTTATTTTGAGTGGGTCGACATGGCAGAACATCGGAAAGTCCGATATGCCAAGATGAAGTTGATTGGAAGGGCCCAAACCTACTGGGCCAATGTGGAGAGCCTAGTGAGACGTCAAGGCACACCCCCGATTGAGACGTGGGTAGATATGAAAGAGAAGCTCCGGCAGAAGTACGTCCCTCGTTCCTACCGCCACCGGTTAGTTGATCGGTGGCAGACCCTTAGTCAGGGGAACCGGCCTGTGGCAGAATACATCACCGAATTTGATGATTGTCTCCTGCGATGTGGAGTCTCGGAGGAAGCCATCATGACTATAGCCCGCTTCCGTCGAGGTCTGCGACGGAACCTCCAGATTGAGTTACTCCGCCGCCACGTGGCTACCTTAGATGAGGCGTACCAGGTCGCTCGTGATATGGAGCTGTTTGAGTTTGAGTTTGTGCTCGATCAGCGCCCCGCTCCCACATACCCTCGTGGGACGGACTCTCGCACTAGCACAGGACAGTATGCGAGGGGACCCGTGGCCCGACCACAGGACCCCAGTCGTCCGGATTTTGCTCCTAGGCCCCGGCCTCCACCTCCCCAGAGGGACTATCCACCTCGCCCCCAGGCCCCAGCTCCCGCACCCCCTCGGCCCCAGTAGCCCACTATTCCTACCCGACCTCAGCTTCCACCACCCCCGGCCCGTCGTGATGACAAGGGAAAGGGGCCGATGATTGGTGGAGCACCGCAGGGCTCTAGGCCTCGTGGAGATTGTTATCGATGCAGGGGGGTCGGTCATTATGCTGCTCTGTGCCCTTCTCGGCAGCAGACCGTGGCCTTTGGAGATACCTCAGCAGGTGAGGCCGCACCCGAGGTCGAGCCTGTCAGTTATGAGGCAGACCCAGAGCTCGCCGAGGAGTTCTTTGATGAGTTGTTAGAGGGAGAGTCGTCAGGTGTCCAGGGCACGCAGTGCCAGGATGGTGTTCAGCTAGGTGTTGTCAGGTGCGTCTTGACCCAGCCTTTGGTGAGTGATGACTGGCGTCGCACCACCATTTTTCACACCTTTTGCAGGCTGGGTGGGAAGGTCTGTAAGGTGATTATTGATAGTGGGAGTTGCATTAATGCCATTTCCACGGGTACAGTGAAACGCTTGGGGTTAACCCCCGTGGACCATCCCTCCCCTTATCGTGTGTCATGGGTAGACACCACCTCTATTCCAGTCAGGCAGCGATGTCTGGTGCCTTTGCAGTTCCACGCCTACTAGGAGGAGATTTGGTGTGACGTGTTGCCTATGGAGGTAGGCAGCATTATCTTAGGGAGACCCTGGCTTTTCGATAGAGATGCTACCCTCCATGGCCGGTCGAACACATGCACCTTCGATCACAAAGGCCAGAGGATCACCCTTCATCCATCCCAGCCGACACGCCCTCCCGTTCGGGTTCCCACTGGGCCTAGTACCCCCAGCACTGATATTCCTGGGCCCAGTACCCCATCTTTGGCTCCGACCACGACACCCCCTCCTGTTGCTCCCACCCCGATTGATCCTCCGACTAGGAGGCTGATGCTTATTAGTCCCCGGGAGATGGAGCGTGAATTCATTAGAGGGGACCCCATCTACGCTGTCGTTGTTCGGGAGAGGGTTAGTGAGGCGGAGGGTGAGCTCCCTTCTGATGTTGCTGTTATCCTTCAGGAGTTTTCTGATGTTTTCCCTGCTGATTTGCCTGAGGGTCTTCCCCCCATGCGGGATATACAGCACGCTATTGATTTGATCCCGGGGTCATCTCTACCCAACTTACCCCATTTTAGGATGAGCCCTGCTGATCATGCTGAGCTCCTGCGTCAGATTGAGGAGTTACTGGCTAGGGGATACATTCGTGAGAGCATGAGCCCTTGTGCCGTCCCTGCATTACTTGCCCCAAAGAAAGACGGTACTTGGAGGATGTGTGTAGACAGCCGTGCAATCAATAAGATCATGGTGAAGTACAGATTTCCCATTCCCCGCTTGGATGATATGTTGGATATGATGGCGGGAGCCACTGTGTTTTCCAATATAGATTTAAAGAGTGGCTATCACCAGGTGAGAGTCAGGCCTGGTGATGAATGGAAGACGGCCTTTAAGTCCAAGGATGGTCTTTATGAGTGGCTGGTCATGCCCTTTGGGCTGACCAATGCTCCCAGCACCTTTATGCGACTGATGACCCAGGTTCTACGGCCATTGATTGGGGTCTTCGTGGTTGTCTATTTCGATGATATTCTCATTTATAGCCGCACCCGGGAGGACCACCTAGAACACCTTAGGCAGGTCTGTCTTATTCTGAGGAGAGAGAGCCTTTATGCTAACCCGAAGAAGTGCGCTTTCATGACTACACAGGTCACTTTCTTGGGGTTCATTGTATCTAGTGATGGAGTCTCCGCCGACCCGAAGAAGGTCAGGGCTATAGTGGAGTGGCCCGAACCTCGCACCCTGCACGATGTCCGTAGTTTTCACGGGCTGGCGACCTTCTATCGCCGATTCATTCGAGGTTTCAGTTCCATCACCGCCCCCATCACGGATTGCATTCGAAAAGGGGCGTTTGAGTGGACCAGGGCCGCTTCGGCTGCATTTGCGCTCCTCAAGGAGCGCATGACCCAGGCACCTATCCTTCGTCTACCGGATTTCACGAAGGTGTTTGAGGTCTCTTGCGATGCCTCTGGGGTTGGTATTGGAGGAGTTCTGAGTCAGGAGGCTCACCCCGTTGCCTTTTTTAGCGAGAAGTTGGGCGATGCCCGACTGCGTTATTCTACATACGACAAGGAGTTCTACGCAGTTGTGCAGGCTCTGCGGCATTGGAGACACTATCTTCTACACCAGGAGTTCGTCCTATTTTCTGATCATGAGGCACTCCGATATCTCCATGCCCAGAAGAAACTCAACTCTCGTCATAGTCGTTGGGTAGAGTTCCTCCAGGAGTATACTTTTGTGCTGAGGCACAAGGCCGGTGTGGAGAACCGGGTAGCTGATGCTTTGAGCCGCCGTGCTCACCTTTTGACCACCATGAGTGTAGAGGTGGTGGGGATGGATAGGATGAGGGAGTTGTACACTGATTGTCCGGACTTCGGTCCGATCTACACCACCCTCCAGACAGGCCCGTCCCGAGAGTATTCAGATTACATGCTGCATGAAGATTATCTTTTCCATGGGAGTCGCTTATGTGTTCCGCGGACCTCGGTTCGCGATTTTCTTGCTTGGGAGATGCATGCTGGCGGTCTAGCCGGCCACTTCGGCCGGAATAAGACCGTCGAGGCAGTTGAGCATCGCTTCTATTGGCCTAGCCTGAAGCGTGATGTTGCCCGGATCGTGGCCCAGTGCCGCATTTGCGCTATGGCCAAGCAGAGGAAGCAGAATACTGGCCTGTATACTCCCCTCCCCGTGCCGGACAGTCCATGGCAGGACATCAGCATGGACTTTGTGTTAGGTCTGCCCCGTACCTCGCGTCGTCATGATTCCATTTTCGTGGTGGTAGACAGGTTCTCTAAGATGGCTTTGTTTATTCCCTGTTCCAAGACATCTGACGCCTCTAGAGTTGCCCGTCTGTTCTTCACTCATTGTGTCTCCCGATTTGGGCTTCCACGTACCATAGTGTCTGATAGGGATGTGCGTTTCACGAGCTACTTTTGGAAAACCCTTTGGCATATGATGGGCACCCAGCTGAAATTCTCCACCGCCTACCACCCCCAGACCGATGGTCAAACAGAGGTAGTCAATAGGAGTTTGGGGGATCTTCTTAGGTGCCTAGTGCGTGATCGTGTCGGGGACTGGGACTTGGTTCTACCTTTAGCAGAGTTTGCTTATAATGACTCGGTCAATAGGTCTACAAGTCTGAGCCCTTTTGAGATTGTTACTGGTCGTAGACCTAGGAAACCGATAGATTTGGTCCCCTCACCCATCCAGGCCCGTGTCTCTGAGTCAGCTGAGTCCTTTGCAGAGCATATTAGGCAGTTGCATGAGCATATACGTCGTCATATAGAGGCCAGCAACGCACGTTATAAGGAATTAGCTGACGCGCATCGACGCACCCGTGAGTTCCAAGTGGGAGAGTACGTCATGATCAGGGTTAGACCTGAACGGTTCCCTTCGGGGGCCGTGAAGAAACTCCAGGACCACGGTGCCGGACCCTTTCGAGTCTTGAAGCGAATTGGGTCGAATGCGTATGAGATTGAGCTGCCAGACGACTATGGGATCTGTTCGACGTTCAATGTTTCAGATCTGGTGGCATATCGGGATCCCGCGGTGATTCCCAGTGAGCTTTTTGGGCCTACCCCTCCTGTTGAGAGCATTACACCTTCTGAGCGTCCACCTCCTCCAGCCCCATTACAGACACGCGAGCATATAGATTGCATACTGGATGAGCAGGTGACCACGACCAGGAGCGGAGCCTACCAGCGCTTCCTAGTGCGCTGGAGAGGGCGCCCTGCGACAGATGACACCTGGATCACACGTGGAGAGCTGGAGCTGATCGACCCGGACCTGCTGGAGCGTTATTGGAGCGATCGTGACCCTTACTCGATGGGGTCGAGTTCTTCCCACCCGGGGAGAATTGGTGAGGACACGCGCCGCCTTTCTCGACGGAGCACGCGGAGCACGCCGGCATCTCTTTGGCTCGGCGACTACGGCATGGTTTAGAGGACCTTCTTTTACATGATGGCCATACCAGGCCTTGGTTTAGTCCCTGCGTGGACATGTTTATTCTTTATTGTGGACCTTTGTAGGCCAATTGGGGCCAATTAGACCTTTATTGGGTGTGCTAGGCTCATTGGTTGGGCAATAGGACTAGTGGGCCACTTCTTGGTCCAACCTTTTGGCCCATTAGGGTTTTGGGCGCCCCCCTCTCATCTCCTCCAAGAGGAGGAGGAGGCAGCTGCCCCCCTACCTTTTTTTTAGGAAGTAGATTGCGCACCCCCCCTTTTTTTCCTTCCCATTCGATCCCCTCCCCCCCTTTGGCCGCCCCCCTTTCCCCCCTTGCTAGGGTTGAAACCCTAGCATTCCCCCCCTCCATATATAAGGTCTTATGTACTTTCTTTAGAAATTAATGAATGAAATATTTTGATTGAGCAGCCATTTGCGCAGCCACCCCTTGGAGAGGGCGACCCTCTCTTCCTCCTCTGCTCCTGCGACGGGAGCAACCCCGGGGTGCGACTCCCCATCCCCTCGGTGCGACGCCGAGGTTCTTCCTCCCTTCTACTTCGTCTCCGGTTCGAGTTCGCGTGTTCCAGATTCGGCCCCGAGTTGCAGCGGTGTCCCCATCCGGTGCGGATCGAATCCGAGCCCCTCCTTTTTTTGGTGGATACTTCTATGAGTCGGCAGCGCGTGGGCTTTGGTTTCGCCTCGATCCGAGGTCGGCACCACCCGTGGCGAGTTTTCTCGTGAGCTAGCGCAGGAGCCTCCCTCTCTGCGCGCCCAGATCCACCCTCCTTCTTGCGAAAATCCCACAGGACGGACAACTCCGAGTTTGGAGCTGATTTCTTCAGGGTTTGTACCTCTCGTCGTCCTCTTTCCAACGCCGCCAACCTCGTCTCGTTCCGACGTCCGAGCTGTTCGTGGCGTCCGTTCCCGTGAGGTTGTACGGGTCTGCCCAGTCCACCCGGTGCCAGGACAACCGGCGATTTCCAAAGTTCACAGCGTCCAACCACGACCAGATCTGATTGAGCTCTTTGGTCCGGACCTGCTGCTCTGCGTCCCCGACGTCCTCCCACAAGCGGGGCCTCGTTCGCCTACCGGAGCAGCGAGTTACCATTTTCCCCGCTTGACAGCGCAGTTCTGGGAGCAGATTCCTTGTCCCCACTTGCAGGTGCGGCCACGGCTTCCACGGACGGAATCTGAGCACGCCTTTTGGCCGAGGCTTCCTCCTGCGACCTAACTACGCGCCCTCACTGACGGCGCCCCAATCGGACTCCGGATCCATTCGTGGGAACGTTTACCACCGAGTCGCGCGTTGCTGCGATTCTGCCGATCGTCATCCGGACCCTCCTCGTGGCCAACCCTTCACCGAGTGCCGCCCGTCAGCCCGTGTATCGGCCGTCCCGAATGGAATTGTTGTAGCCTGTTATCTCCCTGCGAGGAGTGGGCACCATTGCTGGCTTGTACCTATTCTTTCATTGTGTGTATCGGGGTTGTCAGTCTCGGCCGGGGTTCCTTCCCCACGCCTAGGCGTGGAGGTACGTGCGACGCTCCCCCCCCTTGGCATTTTGCTTTACTAGTATGTGATCTTGTATGCCGCGTGAGAGTGTAGGGATCCTAGCTAGCATTCAACACCGCGAGATCGTGAGTGAGAGTATCCCATTCCGTGGCCCTAGTCGAGCACCGAGCTCGGACTAGACTCCTATAGTTGCGCGTCGGCTCCTTTGCATCTTTGATCCACTCGCTTCCCTCATAGGGACGACCGTGGACTTGGGTTTCTTGTTGAGAGACGCCTCTCTTCGGAGGAATAGTACGGAGGTCGATCACTCGGCTTGCCTTGTCACGTGTGAGTGCTGGCCGCACTTGGTCTTCATCATAGGTTTAGTCCATTTGTCAGTTCCGTCCCGCATCACAGTCGGCTGGAGGTCAGGAGATCCAGCAGGGGGTCCAGGGGGACCAGGAGGAGCATAGCAGAGCGCCACTAGGAGCTACCAAGGCCGTGGCTACTGCAAGGGTTCCGGGGGCCGAGGATTTCTTCCGTGGCATGTACCAGCTTATGTCTCAACAGTTCGGTGGAGAGGCTGGTGAGGGCTCATCTGCTAGGGGTGGGCCAGGCCGAGCAGTGAGGGACTTTCTGCAGTTCCATCCGCCTTACTTCAGCGGCCAGGCAGACCCTGATGTGGCTCGTGATTGGATTGATGAGATGGAGCGGGTGTTCAGTTCTGCGAAGAGTGCTACCAAGGACAGAGTGGTGTTGGCCTACAACTAGTTGCAGGGTACGGCTCGGAAGTGGTGGTCTTCCGAGTGGAAGACATCCTTTCAGCTTCGTCCACTTGAGCAGGTCGAGTGGGACGACTTCGTCAGTGCTTTCGAGCGTACGTACTGTCCAGATTTTGTTGCTACGCAGCGGATGCGGGAGTTTCTGGAGCTGGTGCAGGGCGACATGTCCGTGTTGCAGTATAGGGCCCGATTTGTCGAGCTGGGTCGGTATGCACCTCACATCATGGAGCATGAGAGGGTGAAGACCACGCAGTTTGTTCAGGGTTTGAGGCAGGAGCCAAGGCACCATCTGATCATGAACGGGGCCACTGATCTTGAGACAGCGTCTCGTGTTGCGGCTTCTTTGGAGATGGATATGCAGAGGACCCGAGGACCGATCAGCCAGGGGCAGTCTTTGTCAGGTCGCAGCCAGCAGTCGGCTACCCAGCAGCAGGGTTCTTTCCAGCATGCAATGAGCGGTTCAGGAGTGCCGGCACAGGCAGCGTCGGTGACAGGATCTGTGTCCTTTGGCACGAAGGTCAAGAAGTTTTTTAAGAAAGGGTTCGGCAAGAAGAAGTCTAAGGATCAGGGGCAAGCTTCATCGGGCAGTGTACAGCAGCCGATCCCCTTGCAGCGTCAGGGATCAGTGGGTGGGTCACGAGTACCGTGTCCACGGTGTAGTGGGTTCCACCCAGGCAGGCAGTGCACGGTGCCGATTATCTATTTTCGGTGTGACCAGCCAGGGCACATGGCGCGTGACTGTCCTCAGAGGCCGCCGCAGCAGCAGGTTCCCCAGCAGCAGAGGAAGCAGCAGCAGGGACAGTATCCGCCGCTACCCAGGTCAGCTAGTGTGGGAGGCAGGTAGAGAGCTTGAGGCCAGATCACGCACATGACCAGAGCAGAGGTAGTGGCGTCGCAGCTCGTGGAAGGTACCGTTCAGATTTTGGGTTGTGCGGCTCGAGTTTTGTTTCATTCTGGCGCGTCTCATTCGTTTATTTCAGAGGATTTCGCGTTGAGCATCGAGGAGCCGGTGGCCTAGTTGTCCTGTGATTTGGCAGTGGAGTTGCCTTCGGGTGATTTCATGATCACTCCGTATTGCTTCAATCAGGTTCCGGTTTGGATTGATGGGCGGAGTATGTCAGGCAGGTTGTATGCGTTGCAGCTTCGGGATTACGATGTGATTCTTGGCATGGACTGGCTCGAGACTCATGGAGCGGTGGTGGATTGTGGAATGTAGAGGGTCCACTTCCAGCATCCGAGCAAGCGGACCTTCTATTTCCAAGGTATCCGTTCCACCTCTTCTCGATTCCTCATCTCTGCTATTCGAGCCCGTCGGTTGCTTGATTCTGGTTGTTGGGCTTTTCTCGCGTCCGTGGTTGTGTCTGACCGGATGGTGCCGAATGTCGAGGACATTTCGGTGGTGTGCGAATTTCTCGACGTTTTTCCCGAGGAGTTACCTGGATTACCTCCCCAGCGAGAGATCGATTTCGTGATCGAGGTTGCGCCTGGTACGGGACCTTTGGCGAAGGCTCCCTACCGTATGGCCCCCGCTGAGTTGAGGGAGTTGAGGGCGCAGTTGCAGGAACTGCTGGCCAAGGGGTATGTTCATCCTAGCTTTTCCCTTTGGGGTGCGCCCGTGTTGTTTGTGAAGAAGAAGGACGGTATTCTGCGGCTGTGCATTGATTATCGGCAGCTGAATGAAGTAACCATTAAGAACAAGTATCCGTTGCCACGGATTGATGATTTGTTCGACCAGCTCCAGTCTGCGCGAGTGTTCTCGCGGATTGATTTGCGGTCCGATTACTACCAGCTAAGAATTCGTGAGTCCGATGTGGAGAAGACTGCATTCAGTACGAGGTACGGGCATTATGAGTTTTTGGTGATGCCGTTCGGGCTCACCAATGCCCCAGCAGCCTTCATGGACTTGATGCAGAGGGTGTTTCATCCGTATTTGGACCAGTTCGTGGTCATCTTCGTGGATGACATCCTTGTTTATTCGCAGTCTGCCGAGGAGCATGCGTACCATTTGGGTGTGGTGCTGCAGACGTTACGAGATCACCAGTTGTATGCGAAGCTCAGCAAGTGCGAGTTTTGGCTCGGCGAGGTGCACTTTCTGGGGCACGTGATCTCTGGTGATGGCATTTCCGTGGACCCCGCCAAGGTCGAGGCAGTAATGCAGTGGCCGAGGTCAGTGACGGAGATCCGGAGTTTCTTGCGGCTTGCGGGTTATTATCGCCGATTTATCCAGGATTTTTCTCGCATTGCGGCCCCGATGACTAGGCTCACGCGGAAGGATGTGCCTTTCATCTGGTCTAAGGAGTGTGAGCAGAGCTTCAGGGAACTGAAGAGATTGCTCACCTCGGCGCCGATGTTGGTTTTGCCTTCTAGATCGGGAGGTTTTGTGGTGTGTACAGATGCTTCCAGCGTTGGATTGGGAGCTGTGTTGATGCAGCATGGTAGAGTGGTGGCTTATGCATCTCGGCAGCTAAAGCCCCACGAGGAGAACTACCCTACCCATGACCTTGAGTTGGCGGCGGTGATCTTCGCGCTGAAGATCTGGAGGCATTATCTGTACGGTGAGATGTTCGAGGTGTTCACTGACCATCAGAGTTTAAGGTACGTGTTCTCGCAGAGGGACCTGAACCTTAGGCAAAGGCGTTGGATGGAATTCATGAAGGATTATGACTTCACCCTATCTTATCAGTCGGGCAGGATGAATGTCGTCGCCGATGCCCTGAGTCGGAAGGTCACGATCAGTGCCTTGATGTTGAGGAAGTGGAGGCTCTGGGAACAAGTGCCCGAAGTATCTTTCAGGCTTAAGATTTCCCAAGAGCCAGGGTTGGCAGTGCTTGTGAGTCTAACTGTCACTCCTGCTATCCGTCGTCAGGTGACAGAGGCTCAGCATGCAGACCCTGAGTTGCCCCAGATTCTGGCGATGGCTGATGTGAAACTCGGTGAGGACGGTGCTGCGAGGTTTCGCGGCAAGCTGTACGTCCCAGCGGAGGAGCAGATTCGTCGTGCGGTGTTGCGCGAGGCTCATGGGAGCAGGTACACCGTACACCCGGGTGTGACAAAGATGTATCGGAACTTGCGGAGGCAGTTCTAGTGGCCTAGCATGAAGAGAGATGTCACAGAATTTGTGGCCAGGTGCCTGATCTGTCAGCAGGTGAAGGCGGAGCATCAGCGACCAGGAGGTACTCTCTAGCCCTTGGATGTTCCTACGTGGAAGTGGGACCACGTGACCACGAATTTTGTGGTGGGGTTGCCGAGGACCCCGGGTGGGCAGGACAGTATTTGGTTGCTGGTGGATAGGCTGATGAAGGTGACTCGGTTGTTACCGGTCAAAGTCAGCTGGAGCGTGTCCAAGTTGGCTCGTTTGTATGTGGAGCGGATCGTGCCGTTGCATGGGATTCCCGTTTCGATCGTGTTAGACCGGGATCCGCGCTTCACTTCTGGATTCTGGAGGAGTTTCCAGCGAGCTCTTGGCACAGAGTTGGCTTTTAGCTCGGCGTATCATCCTCAGTCTGATGGTCAGTCTGAGAGGACCATCCAGACTTTGGAGGACATGCTGAGATCCTGCTGCCTGGAGTGGCAGGGGAGTTGGATTCATTACCTACCATTGGTGGAGTTTGCCTATAACAACAGCTATCATTCAAGCATTGGTATGGCTCCCTATGAGGCATTGTATGGGCGTCCTTGCCGGACTCCACTTGATTGGTTTGAGGTTGGTGAGCGTGTTTTGACGGGACCAGAGTTGGTGCAGCAATGTGTGGATGTTATGCACGTGGTTCGTCAGAACATGATGGCGGCCTAGAGTCGGCAGAAGAGCTATGCTGACCGTAGGAGGCAGCCTCTCGAGTTCACCGTGGGCGATCGTGTGTTCTTGAGAGTTTCTCCAATGAAGGGGGTGATGCGTTTTGGACGGTGTGGGAAGCTGAGTCCCCGCTACATTGGTCCTTTTGTGATCTTGGAGCGTATCGGTGAGGTTGCTTACCGGTTGTAGTTACCCCTTGAGTTGGCGTCGGTGCATGACGTGTTCCACGTCTCGATGTTGCGGAAGTATATGCCCGATGACTCTCATGTGCTCGAGATTTCTGTTTGGCCTGAGGTGACTCCAGATCTCTCTCTCCCAGAGTTTTCGATCCGCGTGGAGGATAGGCGAGAGCAGCGCCTGCGGAACAAGGTCATCCCCTTGGTAAAGGTAGTGTGGCAGCGGCACTCCGGTGGTGAGGCTTCTTGGGAACATGTGGACGAGATGCGTCAGCAGTTCCCGTACCTATTTGAGTGAGTCTTCCTCTTCTTTCCCCTTGGGTTGTTCTCAATTTCGAGGATGAAATTCCTTAAGGGGGGAGGGCTGTAATATCCCGGACCTTTCAGATCATTCTTCGTGGGTCCCGGATCTGGTTTCTCGGAGCGTCCGGCTCCGTTGTGTTCGAAATTTCGTTTCGGACATCTTTTATGTTCGGATCGGCGCGATCCAGAGTCGTTTTGGAGGCCCGGAGGCGTTCCGCGATTTTTCCGCGTGTGTTTTCTGATTTCCGGTGTGTGTTTCGGCAATTCATTCGGAACCTCGCTGCGGGTGAACTGGGCCGTTCACCTGGGCAGGAGTGGTACCGTTGCGATCAGTGCGTCCCGAGGATTCCGGAAACGTAATTTTCTATATTCGGTATTTTTCCGAAAAATCAGATTTTCTATATATTCCCATTTCTTTTCTTTTTCTTTTCCTCTTTCTCTTTCCTCTTCTTCTTCCTCCTCCGTTTCCCCCCACCGTAACCTCTCCCTCTGTTCCTCCCGTTCGAGCGCGGCTAGCTCCTCTCCGGCTGCGGACAGCGGCGGGGCGACGGCCCGGCGACGTGGGCGGCGGCGATGCGATTGTGGGGACGTGCGGTGCTCGTGGGAAGCTTGAAGAACGAGGGTTTTCCAAAGCGTTCTTCGCGATTCATGGACGATCCGGTGGAGCATTCGCTCCATTGAGGTAGGGTGACGTTCCCTACCTCCCCGCCGTTCATTTCCGTGGTTTATAGGTCGAGGGGAGGCCGAGAGGGGTGTGATTGAGCATGTTGGGGTTTTTCCATGATTTGGGGAGAGCTCGCCCGATCTATGGATTTGATGCATGATTTCACGTTTTGATGGCCTAGAATCATGCTAGTGGTCCCTAGGGGCCTTCCCCTTTGATTTCCCCCTCTCCGGTGGAGGCATGGGGGCGTGGTTGAAGTTTTTGGGCTTTCCCGCCGTTATCGCCGTCGGGTGCGTGTGAGGGTCCTTCCAGGGACCGTCACATTATGTGACGCGCCTCGAGGGGGCCGTCACTTGCCCTTTGTTTAGCCCTAGGGGGTCAGGGACTGTGACGGTCCCACGATTGACCGCCACTTGTATGTGACGCGCCTGGGCTGGGCCGTTAGGGGCTTTCCGACAGTTGATTTTTGACCGTTGGGGGTCTGCGTGTGTAACGCGCCAGGGCGAGCGCGTTACATCCGAGTGACGCGCTGGGGTGAGCGCGTTACTCCCTGGGTTACCCCAGGTGTGAGGGGCGTGTAACGCGCTGGGCCAAGCGCGTTACATTCGTGTAGCGCGCTGGGGCAGGCGTGTTACATCTTACTTTCTCGAAGGGAGCGTGGGGCGCGTGTAACGCGCCAGGGCGGGCGCGTTACATTCGCGTAATGCACTAGGCTAGGCACGTTACATTCGTGTAACGCGTTGGACTAGGCGCGTTACCCTCTGCGTTCCTCAGGCCGTGTAACGGCCTGCGTTAGACCGCCAAGAGTGTGTGTAACGGTCTCGCCTAGACCGTTACAGCCTTGTGACGGCCCCGGGGTGGACCGTCAGGCGCCTGGTTGCCCCGAGAGGGCTGCAACCTCTTTTTTTTTTAATCCGACGGTGGCCACCGTGCAACGGGGCCGGTGCGTGGGGTGGTCCCCGTGCGTCGTCAGATGCGGGCGTCATTTTCCGTGACTTGAGAGTCTACTCCTTCAGTGACCCTCCACTAGTCGTAGCCTACCAGTACGCGGTACCGGTCGGACCAGGGAGTGGTGTACGGGCTTACCCTTAGAGGTGATTTGTGGACCGGTTACCGTCGGGCCCCACGTCTTGCAGCTAGAGTCCGGCTGAGGGGAAAATCGATCAGAGGACCAGACCAGGGACGTGAGGTCTGTGTGTGCACACGTGGTTGGGGGCGGTTGGACCCACGTCGACGGGCGTGACCCCAGCTAGTCACTTGTTTGTGGTTACTTGTTCGGTGTTCGTGCCTTGGGTAGGCGCTACCACATCAGGCAGTTCACCTGCGGTGTGGTGTAAGACGTCAGGGGACGCTACCGACTGTGCTTCTAGTAGGAGGTACTCCTGTCAAGTACGGAGTGTCAAACTGTCAGTTTCGTGGCTTTGACCTTCGGGTTTGTCGGGTTGACCGTTGAGTTTCGGTTGTCTCACCGTGGCACGTGTGCCGGTTTGCGTGCCATAGGACCTTTGTCTTGTAGAGTACAGGGCTTTCCTTTCCGAGGTACTCTCCTACCGCTAGTGTAGTGGTTTCCCATTTTACGAGGTAAGGTTCGAGTGATCTGTGGACGCCGAAAAATGTCGATGATGATCATACGGCATGCACGTCTCGACACTCGAGAGCAGGCCGAAGATGAAAATGCCAAATAAACCTCATGCCTCGCCTGATCAGGATGAGGACTCGCTTGGTGGTCCGCTAGACGATGAGGGAGCTCCTCGGGCGGAAGATACGGCCACAACTCTATAGCCGGCCGTGCCAAGAGCCGAATCGAAGAAGAGTCGGGAACTTTGACACAGCCCGACGTGCACCGAAAGTCATGCAGAGTCTGGGACCGAGCCCCAAAGGCTGCAAACGGAACATTGTAGGGGTCATACATAGCAACCGGAACCTTCCGGGAATGTCGACATTCACGTTAAATGGCCGCGACTTCGAGAAGAATCCGTTTAGTGCTTAAAACGGCACGAGGGGGGTTTAAAACGGCGCGCCTTAAAACGGCGCGCCCCCCTCTTAAAACGGCGCGCCCCTCTTCTTTTGTTTGGCTACACGGCGCGCCCCTTTCTTTTGTTTAGCTACACGGCGCGCCCCGAAGGCCCCTTTGATGCTTAAAACGGCGCCCCTTTGAATGTGGCGCCGTTTTAACCCCTAAACCTATTCTCTGAAGCGCTTCTTAGGCGTGCAGTGAACCATCCCGTCATCAATGCGGTCCCATGTTTCCTGCGAATAGCACGTCGATGAACTGCTTAAAATGGCTAAATGTCTGCTTCGATCCGTTGGGCATCCAAGCATGTTCTTCAAATGGAAACTCTCGAGCCCTGCACCGTCGAACGTTCACTTCATCCGTCGGCCGCCCATTCTCCTGCAAATGATGAAAGCGGCGTGTCTCGCGGTGGATATGCCAACAGAGGAGGAGGCCATGCCTCTGCCCCCCCCCCCTCCCGGTCACACTGTGGCCTCGGCGGAGGTGACGTCCACGACAACGGCACTCGACACGGTGACACGGCAGAGGCGTTGCAGGCGAAGCGAGATGGAAAGAAGAAGAAATAAGGAATAAAATAAAGGGAGCCGCTCCCTTCGACAGGGCCACTGGCCCCTATAAAAAGCCCACCACGGGAAACTTTGATCGGTTGGAGAGGAGGGACAACTCTTGGAAGCTTGAAAGGCAGAAGCTTTTCTTCTGAGAGAAACCCCTTGAAGCCCGAAGCCTGTGTAAAGAAGAAGAGAGAAAGAGTGGGAGAGAAAGGGGAGGAAGAGTGAGAGCCAGCCGTGTGAGGGTGGGTCATTGTCTTTCTCCTCTTCCCTTGTATTCTGCTCGGCGACGTCCAGCCCCGATGTAGCTCTTCTGTTTAAATGGAAATGAAGCATGGGGCCTTCAACCCCGATCCTCACTTATCTCCCTCATGAAGCCCGATTTTGATGCTCGCTCATCCCTTCCCTTTTGCAAGTCCATATGTTTTCGTCGGATCATATATGAATAGATATGTACATATGTATCTGCAGATAGATATATACGTATGCATGCATTCACTTCTCTTTATTGCTATCCCCTGGATCTCCCCTCCGCCATGTTCATGTGTCGGCTTCGGCTCTCACGCTGTGTCCGGCCACGATCGGATGACTCCTGGGTCACCGGAATCCCGTGTAGGCTTGCCCTCAGGACCTCCGGCCCCATACGGGAGAAGTCTACATGATCGCAGCAACCCATGGGTCACCGGTTTCCCTTGTAGGCTATCCCTCGGGATCTCCGGCCCCAAATGGGGTAATTTTACTGGTGTCGTTGCTTATGCACACACCGGGTTGTTTCGGGGCCGTCGGAGTTCTCTCCACATGGCGCGCCCCATTTTTTCCCCCGGACCCTTCGGGTCTAGGGGAGGTGCTGCCCGATTTTCGTCAGGGCCAAGAACATACAAGAACACCAAGAACAATGAATAAACGTATCATAGAACTTGCCCACGGGTGAAAGAAAAGAAACACACAGTAAACTCCGTGAACTAAACCCCTCGAACGAACACTTAAGCATCCACGCTAATCCACCTGAATAAACAATTAAAACACTTAAATCTTCTTTTCATAAACATAATCCATCCATAAGATGAACAACTAATCAATAGACCGACTTGTAGTGTAAAGAAACAAGAAACAGAGCATAAAAGGGTTGAAATAAAACCTCTTTGAAGCTGTCCTGGCGTGGCCTAATCCGGCGCGGTCACGCCTCACCGCGCCGATTTAACACCATTCTCGTAACCCCATCTCCTTCTTTGGATGCTAAACGGTGTGCCCCCCCTCCATCTCCATTTCCATCTTAAACCGGCGCGCCTCTCCCCTTGAATCGCCCTAATATGGCGCGCCCCCCTCCATCTTCTTCTGTGAACACCTTAAAACGGCGCGCCCCCCATCTCCTTCTGTGAACACCCTAAAATGGTGCGCCCATTCCCTCCTCCCTTGCCCTTCGATTCCGGCGCGCCCCTTCACATCTTGACCCGGCGCCCCTTAACCGGCGCGCCCCCCCCTTCAATACCACCTAATCCGGCGTGCTTGAACCCCGCGACCTGACCGCGCAGGTCGATCCGCGTGCGAGGGCGCACGTTGCCGAGTTTTGGCTTTACACTTAACAACCCGCTCCCCCAGACTGTGCATGGAGAGGAAAGTAATGATGTCCCGTGGTATTGGACGTAGACCTCGGGATCCCCGACATGGTCATGATCCGTGCACCTCTTGGGCCGATAGTTCATCAGCTTGACCCACTTCTTCCGGGATCCGATCCCGCACCCACATGAAACGTGCCATACCTACGGCAGATATCCGAATGTCTTTGTTGTTATCTCCGATGCTTCGAACATGGACTCTCAACCGAATACTGGATGGTCCGTTAGTGACTGATATATATATATACCGGGATCTAATCCCGCACTTGCATTAAACTTGCCGCACTCGCAGCAAGTATTTGTATGGTTTTGAACACCGTTTTGCATACCGATGCGGAGGGTTTGAATCATGTCAACCCAACTCGCATGCTTTAATGAAAAATTGATGTTTAGGCCATGAGGCCCCTTTTCTTGGCGATTAATCAGAGGTCTTCCCCTCTCCGAGGGGATGTAGTTAACGTCGTGGCCTTTATGGCGCGGCGGGTCTCCAGTTCCGACCCGATACCCACAATCGTCTGATTAGTCAGATGGAGCGCACCCCGGGCTTCGGACCACTCCAGTCTTGAAGCCCAAACACATTGTCACCTAGGTGACTGGCACGCCCTCGCACTAGATAAACCGATAAACAAATAAAAAGAACACCCCGATATCTTTCACGAACACGGAATTTAGTGCGTTCCACAAGTTGGCACGCCCGGTGGGACAGATGATCTCGAATCGATATAACCACTGATACCATGATATTTTCATCCAACGAAATCCAGTGCGTCCCATAAGTTGGCACGCCCGGTGGGACAGATGATCTCGAATCGATATAACCACCGACATCCCGATATTTTCGTCCAACGAAATCCAGTGCGTCCCACATGATCCCTACTGAGTCTTGTTCCAAGACTCATTCCCTGCGTGTTTTCACCGTGTTTCAGGTGAGGCGCCGCCCCAGGAGAGCGCGTCTAGGGTGCAGCGTGGTGCGGGTGCCCAGAGGTAGTGCCAGAGGTCAGAGTCGGGGTATGCCCCATGTAGCTGTACTTTTCTTTCTTGTCTCTGTACTAGTTGTGGACTACTGTTGTTGTTATTCATTTTCTATTGTGGACCATATAATATGTTAATTTATTTCCTGCTTCATATTATAACTGTTTAATTTCTATAATTATTTGTGATACTTGTGTAGTTTCCACACCATCCTTTTAACCCTTCCGAGTCTTCGGACTCGTGGGTGGCGGTGCGAGTCTTGGGTTATCGGGCCTTCCCGGTAATCGGATTCTCAGGTCGTTACACTTTGACAGCTTGCCGAAGCCTAACAAGTGACATGGAGTTCCCCTCCGCATCGATCTGCTCCCACTGGATCTGTTCCTAGATGAGGTGTTGAACTTCCTCACAAGACTCGATCGGGTGACAAATTCTAGCATGGAAGGGGAAGTATTGGGGGTGACTTTGGTCCCAATGGATGTAGTCTGTCGGGGAGTCGCGGGGCATGATTTACCCCCTCTCGATGAGGATATCGAAGAGTCACCAGGTTCTCTCCCTGGGGAAGGAGAGGGGTCTGTGATCATGCCAGGGCCTCCACCCCGGATACCAGAGCGAAGGTTCGCCTTAACTAGTACTGGGCTCCTCTCCTTCGACGTCGGAAAGAGAGAAAGTGGCCATCATGTGGATGACATTGGCTGAGTAGCGGACCACGCGTGCTGCCTTAGCTGGCCTAGTCCACGTATGTGGTTGCGGAGGATCGACGAGATCGCTCTTCATTTTGACAAGGCCATCTTGGATCAATTTCTGCGCCTGAGTCTTGAAGACGTAGCAATCTTCGATTGAGTGACCCAGCATGCGATGACACAGGCAATAGCTGGGATCGTCGGTCTTCAGGGCCTCATCCAGCTTGCAGATTTCTGGCAGCTCGATGATCTTCTGGGCCATACAGAGGTCGAAGAGCATCTTCGTATGTTCCTTCTTGAAAGAGAGGGGCGTCTTCATGCGCTCCGAAAAGGAGGGAACGGCAGGCTTGTCCGCTGGCTTTTTGTCAGAGCCGCTGGGTTCGGCCTCCTTACTGGCTTTGGCGATAGGGGTGAATTCTATGATATTCACCTCCTTACCGGGCTGGTGTTCCCGTGCTTGCTTACCCTTTGCTGCAATGTAGCTCGGGTTATCGGCGAAGAACATCTCTATTTCGACGACTGCTGAATTGAGTTGGTCGAAGCCTTTGATATTGGTCCCGAGAAGCTTTTCGCTGACCTCGACCGCCACACCTCGACGGCATATAGTAATGGTGTCCTCCTGAACTGGTGGATTGACACCCCTCATGCTGAGCTCTCGCCACTTCTTGATGAAGTCAAGGGCGCTCTCGCCCTTTTTCTGCCGAAGAGAACAGAGTTCGGCCAGGGAGATCTTTCGCTCGGCCGTTTGAAAGCGGTCGAAGAATTTCTTCTGGAGATCCGCCCAATCGATGACTGAGCCGGGCTTCAGGCGGGAATACCATTGGAAGGCCATTCCCATGAGCGAAGTAGTGAAGTAGCGGGGGAGATATGATTCGTCCAGCGCTAATTCGCCCATGGCCGTAACATAGTAGGCCAAGTGTTCGTGTGGCGACCCCTGCCCGTCGAACTTTTGCAACTTCGGGGGCTTGGCGTACTCCGGAGGAAGCTTTTTCAGCTGGTGGTGAAGCGGGTAGGGCACACTGTAGAGGTCTATTGTGGCAACCCCTTCACCATACTGGGCGAGCTTTGTCTCGACAATACGCTCGATCATCTGGCATTACGCCATGAGATTTTCTGGCATTGGCATATTGGAGGCTCGTGGCTGGGCCTCAACCGGGGGTATGCCAAACCCAGTTGCCAACGGGGTTTGGGTAATCGCCACTGAGGTGTTGGCAGCATCGAGGGGCCGCCGGCGGTGCCGACGCCTCGGCCTGGGGCCTAGCAGGTTGCTGAGGATGAAGGTCCCGTTCCTGGAGAGGTCTTGTAGGAAGCCCTTCAGGTGCTAGTTCTCCTTCATGAGGGTGTCGAGGGTCACTTCTTGAGCCTCGTTTGCAGGAGGGTCATTGTTGACCGACTCTGCGTTGAAAGGAGGATCGCGGTCTTCCACTGGGACCACTTCTGCACGTTCCGACGCTTGCGGTCCGGTAGAAGTGTCGATGTGACCTATTGGGGGAGGCGGCGGAACGTGATGATGCGGCCTCCTGAAGTAGGACAGAGGCTGATTCAGGTCATCAGACTGGGTGTCCGGTGGTGTAGCACGCGAACACTCGGACCGCATCGTTGATGAACCGGGCCGTCCGCTTCCTCCGCGGGTGCCGCTCGGGGCGAACAGGAACCCCCAGTCTGTCAAAGACCGAGGTGTGTTGCAGAGGGGGCTCACTCCCGATATCGGTGGGAGGAGAGTCCGGGACAGGCTGCTAGAAAGCCCGAGAGCGGGCACGCATTTGCCTTCGCTTGCTTGTGCGGGGGGCATTAGACGACTGGGCGTTGTCAAACGGTGCTACTGTGGGGCCAGTTGCATCCTGCCTGATGCCGCGTCTGAGTGCTTGCATGGGGTTTCTAATATGCGCCCTTCGAACGGCTTGAGCTTCCTTTGGGGTGACCCAGATTCTCCTCAAGTTGGATTGTTGGTCTCCCCTGTCATCATTTTTCCGATGAGTTGTATTGGGAGGCCGTGTGTCGGGCTGCGGTGGGTGCCCCCGGACTGCTGCCGAGGAACCCGCTCCTCTGAGCTTCACCCCATCCTCTCATGTTTGCCACAAGAGGTCAAAACGGTTGGAGGTGGGGATGGTGGAAACGGTCCGTTCCTGGGGTATGATTGGTTCACCCCCATCGAGACGGATCCGCAAGTCACCGACAAGAATAGTCCTACCGGAGTTGCTGGTAGCAGCGGTGAGCTGTCTGCCTTTCTGACCATGGCGACGCTTCTTTTGTGGAGTGGATGAAGACTCCGCCCCGAGATGGTAGACCGAGAAGACCTGGCCTGCGGCGACCGACAGCGTGGAGCTATCAGTCAGAGGTACTGGGACCGGCCCCCGGGGTATGAGACCCATGCCAGGAGTCAATGACTGAGCGACTCGATTGTAAGCCCTTGCCCACACCGATAGAAGTGTTGCCGATGCTCGAGATGACACCCTTGCACCGGAAAGCGACGCCGTCGGAAGTGCCGAGGTTTCAAAGCCCCGGGGTCAAGGACCCATGGTAAGTGTCGGCGCAGTCCGAGCTCGGGTAAGGAGGCCCGCGGAGGGTGCTGAGGAACCTTGCCCCCTGGGTAAAAGACCCTCGGGGAGAGCCGATTCAGTTGGAGCTCGGAACTGGGGTGGTGAGTACAATACCGGAGAGCCGCGAACTCGGGGCTGGAAGCCCATATGGAGGGTCGGCTTTACTGGGGCTCGGGGCTGTTGGCCCAAGGAAGATGCTGAGAAGGCATGGACCCGGGGCAGGGAGCCCGTGTTGGGTGCCGACTTTGCTGGAGCTCGTGGTTGGAAACCCGAGGCAGATGCTGAGAAGACGTGGACCCGGGGCTGGAGCCCGTGTTGGGTGTCGGCTTTGCTGGAGCTCGGGGTTGGAAACTCGAAGCAGATGCTGCGGTAGTGACCGAAATTTGGGGCACGGCCGTGCCCTAGATCGGACGAGGCTGGCCTCGGGAGCTAACGCTCACCCGGGTCGGTGTTGATATGGGGCCTTGTAGGGGCCAGTGGTGGCGGCCCGGTACCTGGTGCTCAGGTGGGCCACCGGGGCTGGAGGTGTGGGTGGTGCATTGGCCACGGGAGCCAACAAAGAAACTGGGGTTGGCTGAGGAGCAACCACAGGCATCATGCCCAAGAAGTAGGGCGATCCAATGACAGGGGCGACGCTGCCGAAAGCAATCGGTGTCGCCAAGTAGCCCACCCGGGCGTGGGTGGCAATGACATTGGGACCATAGGTGAAGGCCGCCATGGTTGTTGGAGCACCGGGTGCTGTGGCTGTTGTGTCCCTGAGGTCATTTGAGTTATTCTGTGGTCACTTGGGTCATTCGACATCATTCTATGTTCATATGAGTTCTGTGGTATTCTTGGTTTTGATAATGGCTAAACAGTATTAGTCAGTGATATTTTCCACTCTCATGTGACTGACATACGTGATGTTTTTGTTTATGACAGATATGCCAATGAATGGACAAGGAATCAAGTGGCAATGGCAAAAGTGAAAGCTCATTGATCGCGCCCAAGCAAGAATGCGAACATAAGCAAAAGTCGACACGTGATAGTCGGCTCGTCACACATCCAAGGACAATGCACAAAGAAGTATAGCCAGGAGAATCCAAGGGCAGAGACTCAGTTGATACCTTTAGACTATCAAGGGTGATGCCACAGACATGAACGGGCTGCTAAAGAAGTCAAGCGACGGCGCTAAAGCGATTAACGGACCGACCTGGGATGAACCGGGGACTGCCCAGCTGGCGGTCGACCGCCAGCACAGGGGCGGTCGACCACCCCAGCCAGGGATTGCCAGTCTACACAAGTTTCAGCTGGCGGTCGACCGCCAGCCCGTAGCGGTCGACCAGAAATTCCAGGGACTAATCCTCTACAGCGATTCTCAGTAGCGGTCGACCGCCAGAAGCTGCAGGTCGACCGCCAGCCCTGATGCAGCCATATTTGACTTCGATTTCCACCTCGTGGCCAGCCCCTTTCCATGGATTTGTTTAATCAAAACTCACCTAATCTCTCATGATTTGTGGATCTGGTCTGGGGGGTGTCCAAGGACCATTCAAGGTCTATAAAACCAACACATGAAGTGTTAGAAACCCCAATGCTTCAAGGCTTCAAGAGAGATCAAGGGAGGCCATTCGCAGGCACTGTAGCACCTCCGTGAACAGTGTTTCGGGCAGGAGTTCTTCATCCATTCCAAGGCATTCAAGTCCAGATCTGAAGCCATCTCAACCTCCAAGGAAGAAGAAGCAATCAAGGCTCTCAAGGGTGATCTAAACTGCATCCTTCTTCCTCTTCATCAACTCAGGAAGATCAAAAGGAAGATCGAATCTACATCCATCATCTTCTTCATCAACTAGACGAGATTCAAGGAAGATCATCTTGCAAGGAAGAAGACACCTTCAAAGCATCCGATTCAAGCTCCAGCAATATCAGACAAGATTTTTCTTCTTGGGCTTATTTCATATCTTGTTTGAATAGCTTGATATTTGTTCTCTTTCATTTCATACAAACGATGAAAACCGAAGATCGTCCCTACCGGTGGTTAGTAGGAAGGTAATCAGAAGTTGTCCGATCTGCGGTGTTGACGTCCCTACCAGTGGTTAGTAGGAAGGTAGTCGGTGGTTCTCCGATTTGCGGTTTGGTGTGTTGCACTAGTGAAGCCTCACCAGATTTGGTGAGGGGTGGACGTAGGACTGGGGATTCAATCCGAACCACCTTAAAATCTCGTGTGTTGTGGTTTGTTTGTGTGATTGTTTCGTTCCAGATGCATGCTTAGGTTCGAATCGATATATTAGTAATCATCTTGCTAAGCAAATCGTTGCATCCTTCGTTTAGCTAGTTATATTCAACTGCGATTTGTTCTATCTAGCTATTTAAAGGGTTCCATTGCGAAAAGAGGGGCAGATCTATTCACCCCTCCCCTCTAGATCCGCTGTCCACTACACAACAAGTGGTATCAGTGCCTAATCTCTCATTATGGGGTCCAACGACCTTGAGGGAATTGGTTGATCAGCATCCAAGGGTTTTCTACCTGAAGGACCTCCTTACTTTACTAGAACTAATTATCCTTATTGGAAACATCGTATGCAGGTGTTCATTCACGCCCAAGACTATGAACTTTGGCGAGTGATCAGCAAAGGTCCGTATGAGCTTACGGATAATGAGGACTTGTGGACCAAAGAACAGATAAGGCAATCCACTATCAACTGGAGTGCTAAACACATCATGCAATGCTCACTCCATCCAGTTGAATTCTCAAGAGTGGCTACCTGCGCATCTGCAAAACTAATGTGGGATAAGTTAGAGGTAATCTACGAAGGAACCTCTCAGGTACGAGAAACAAAAGCCAATATTTTAGTTTCTGAATATGAAATGTTCCGCATGAAGTCTGATGAGTTAATTCAAGATATGTATGCTCGATTAACTGTGCTTACTAATAGTTTAACTGATTTGGGAAAGAAATATTCAGAGCAAGAAATTGTAAGGAAAATTCTTAGATCGTTAACTCCAGCATGGCACACAAAGGCTACCGTGGTTGAAGAATCGAGAGATCTCACAACTACCAAGGTAGATGAACTCATTAGGTCATTGATGACATATGAGATCAATCTCAAGAGCAAAGAGGCTGAGACACCTAAGAAGAAGTCCCTAGCTCTTAAAGCAGGACCCAGCCGTCAAGGCTCTTCCGATGAAGGTGAGGATTCCGGAAGTGAGCGAGATGAGGATGACGTAGCCATGCTCACACGTAAGTTTAAAAAATTCCTGAGAAAGGAAGGTAAGAGCTTCATGAGAGGAAGGTCAAAGGTAAGAAATGGTTTCAAATCTAATTCTAAAAACTCTAAGAAATCTGAAAAAATCATTTGTTATTCTTGCAACAAACCAGGGCATTTCAAGAATGATTGTCCCGACAGATTCAGAAAAGCTGACAAATGGAAGGGCAAGAAGAAGAACAAGGCCATGGTGTCCACATGGAGCGATGAAGGGGAAAGGGATGCCGGAACAAGCTCCTCGGACAAAGAAAAAGAAGATCTCTGCCTCATGGCCAAAGGTGACAAAGAAACTGAGGTAAATTCTTCATTTGAAGATTATACAACTGATGATTGGGAGGAAGCATATATACAACTCATGGAAAAATATGAAATGTACAAAAAGGAGAATAAATCATTGAAAAAGAAAATTAACTCATTTATGCATGATAATGATATGAATGATAAGAATGCTCTACTTGAAACTGAAATTGAAGATCTTAAGAAAATGATTGAGAATTTAGAAGAGGGAAGAAAAGAAATGGCTGACTTGGAAACTAAAAATGAGGACTTAAGGAATGAAATTGACAGCATGAAACTCAAAATGCAAACACATGAAAAGGATAACAAATTAAGCAATGAGAAGTATGAAGCTGTCAAACATGTCAACACTCAACTCTTGCAAAACATTGAAAACCTACAAAAAGAGTTAAAGGACAAACAACAATCTTTAGAAAAATTTGTGGATGGAAGGGAAAACCTAGATACATTACTAGGAACCAGAATGAACTTCAACAAGGAAGGGTTGGGTTTTGAACCTACAAACAAAAGGCCAATTGGGCTCAAAACTGTCACATTTGTTTCATCTTCCGAAGCTTCCACCTCAAACACAACTCCCACACAAAACCAGCAATAATAAAAGGAGAAAGGGAAAGAAAAGATTGAAGAGGCAGTCACCAACATTCCCAAAAAGCCTGTCCAAAAACCTAAGAAAGGTCGACCTTCCCCGCAGCATAGGTCAACAACTCCTTGGCAATTACCCGCTCAACCTTCCAGATTTCACCACAATTGGATTGCACACTCATATAGGCCAGCATCACCATATTTTTGGGACAATTGTGAATTCTGTGTTCATCAATTTCCTAAGTGGCAAAACAATCACTTTCAACCCAAAACCAATCGACCGCCTCAATGGCTTAAGAAGCAAACTTCATCAAACTTTCACAAACTCCAACCAAGAGTCTCCAAACAGAAAATGAATGTCAAGATTGAAAAGAAAAATCAAATCCCTGCTCTAAGTAAACAAAACATGAATGTTAGGAAGGTCTGGATTCCAAAAGAAATGGTTTCATGTTTTAAAAATCTGAAGAGTTTGATGAGACCCAAATTTGGTTGGTTTCCAAACACAATTGCTTAATTGCTTGTGCAGGAGTGTCTTGCAGCCATGCATAACAGGTGGTACCTTGATAGCGGCGGTTCAAGACACATGACTGGAGACAAATCAAAATTTTGTCTCTTGGAAGAAAAGGAAGGAGGATATGTCACATTTGAAGGAAACAACAAGGGAAAAATCATTGGAACAGGTAATGTAGGTAAGAATCTCTCCAACTCCATTTGTAACGTGCTGCTAGTTGAAGGTTTGAAATACAACTTGCTTAGTATAAGGCAATTGTGTGATAAGGGTCACAAAGTGTTGTTTGACTCTCATGAATGTAAAATTCTTGAACCAAAATCTGACAAGGTAAAATTTTCTGGTAAGAGAGTCAACAATGTTTACATGATTGACTTAGATGATCCTGCTCATTTAAATCTTTGTCTTACTGCACCAAAATCTGAAATTGCTTGGTTATGGCATCGTAGACTAGGACATGCTAGCTACAATGTCTTACATAAACTGTTAAAGCATTCAATGGTGAAAGGGTTGCCTGAATTATCATTTAAACAAGAAAATAAGTTGTGTGATACATGTGCCCTAGGTAAACAAACAAGAAAATCTTTCAAAGGAAGATCTGAAAATACATCATCCAAATCACTCGAGCTAATTCATATGGACCTATTTGGCCCAACCAGAACTGCTAGCTTAAGTGGTAGAAAATATGGATATGTCTTGGTGGATGACTTTTCTAGGTTCACATGGGTTTTCTTTCTCACACACAAAAATGATGCTTTTGATGAGTTTCAGGCACTCTACATGAAGATAAAGCAGGACGGTGAGTTTAAAATTTTCAAGATTCAATCTGATCATGGTGGTGAATTTGAAAATACTGATTTCTATAATCTTTGTAGGGCTGAAGGCATTTCACACCGATTTTCCTCACCAAGAACCCCAGAGCAAAACGGTGTAGTTGAAAGGAGAAACCGAATACTTGTAGAGATGGCAAGAACCATACTTACTGAACGGCAACTTCCAAGGAGGTTTTGGGCTGAAGCGGTAAACTCGGCATGTTACATTATCAACCGCTCTATGGTAAGGCCACACACCAAAAGACTCCTTATGAGTTGCTGAAAGGTAAAAAGCCCTCTCTCACATATGAAAGTGTTTGGTTCTAAATGCTTCATCCACAATAATGACAAAAGAGATTTAGATAAATTCGAGCCCAAGAGCGATGAAGGTATATTTCTTGGATATTCTGATAGATCTAGGGCTTATAGAATTTATAACATTAAGAGTCAAACTATGGAAGAATCACCCCATATTTCCTTTGATGAATATCATGATTCTAACAATGATAACTCTGGCAGGAAAAACGATGAAGATGGGGAAATCCTAAGCATAAAGGACAAGAGTGATCCTCCACAAAAAGAAGTAAAAGAAGATGGTGACCTAGCTGATTCAAGCAATGCAAGGGATCAAGCTCCAGGAGAAGGTAACGATTCTACAAACATTAGAATTCTTAAGGATCATCCCTTAGAAAATGTCATTGGAAGCTTGAATGACCCACCTAGAACAAGGTCACATTTTAGAATTATGGAAGAACTAGATCAACTTGCTCTTGTCTCTCAGCTTGAACCCAAAAACATTGATGAAGCATAAAAGATGAAAACTAGATAAATTCCATGCAAGACGAGTTAAACCAGTTTGAAAGAAACAAAGTTTGGCATCTTGTTCCTAGACCTTCATCACAATCTGTCATAGGCACTAAGTGGGTTTTTAGGAACAAACTAAGTGAGGATGGCAAGATAATAAGAAATAAGGCTAGATTGGTGGCTCAAGGGTATAATAAAGAGTTTGGGGTAGACTTTGATGAATCTTATGCCCTAGTTGCTAGACTCAAAGCCATCAGAATTTTACTTACCTTTGTATGCTCCCTTAGAATAAAGCTTTATCAAATGGATGTAAAAAGTGCTTTCTTGAATGGCTTGATCAAAGAAGAAGTCTATGTTGAGCAGCCCCTTGGCTTTGAGAATTCTAACCATGCAGATTTTGTCTACAAGCTAGACATGGTGCTTTATGGACTTAAGCAAGCACCAAGAGCTTGGTATGAGAGACTAAGTTCATTCCTCATTGAAAAAGGGTACACACGAGGTAAGGTAGATCAAACACTTTTCACCAAGAAGCAAGGTAAGAACATCTTAATCGTTCAACTTTATGTTGATGATATTGTGTTTGGTTCTACTAAATCTGAAATGTGTGAGGAATTTGCTAACCTCATGACTAGCGAATTTGAGATGAGCCTAATGGGAGAACTTCAATTCTTTCTCAGTTTGCAGGTCAACCAAGGAGAAGGTGAGTGCTTCATAAATCAATCCAAATACATCAAGGAGCTGCTGAAAAGATTTGACATGGTGAACAGTAAAATCATTGCAACTCCTATGAGCACCACAACATCACTAGATTCGGATAAAAATGGTAAATTAGTGGATGCAAAGATCCATAGAGGTATGATTGACTCTTTGCTTTATTTGACTGCATCCCGACCAGATATCCAGTTTAGTGTATGTCTTTGTGCTAGATTTCAAGCTAGTCCTAGAGAATCCCATTTGACTGCCGTCAAACGTATCCTTCGATATCTTGCCGGCACTCAAGATTTGGGACTGTGATATCCGTCGTCATGTGATTTATCTCTCATATCTTATTCTGATGCGGACTACGCTGGATGCAAGCTGGATCGTAAGAGTACTAGTGGCTATTGCCAGTTTCTAGGTGGGTGTTTAGTCTCTTGGGCCTCCAAGAAATAACACTCGGTTGCCCTCTCAATCGCAGAGGCAGAATATGTTGCTGCGGGGAGCTGTGGTACCCAAGTGTTGTGGATTAAACACCAACTCCAAGACTACTTGGTGGATCTTGGTTATGTCCCGATTCTGTGTGATAACACTAGTGCTATCAACCTTGTAAAAAATCCAGTCCAGCACTCTAGGACTAAGCATATTGAGATTAGGCATCACTTCATTAGAGATGAGGTCGATAAGAAAAATTTTGAACTGCATTTTGTTGATACTCAAAATCAAATTGCTGATATTTTCACCAAGCCCTTGTGTAATGACAGGTTTTCAACACTCAGAAGGGAGCTTGGTCTTTACCGACCTCAGGCCAATAAGAATTTGAAATGATAATCATGTTCAATTTAGTGTGTGTTTTTGCAGATTGGTGTTTCATGCATTGTTGATATGTTAATATGTCATTTTGCATATGTGTCGCATTGCATGTAGATGCATAATAATGAATTGAGTTCATGTTCATAATACATTGTATGGTTTGTGTCGCATCATCCTTGCATGGCCATGGTATATCAAATATTGATGTATAGAAGGGCAGGTTATGCTTGTCTCGAAGCACTCAATATGCGTGAGGTCTCACCTCCGCCAAGTACCATGCGTCACTGTTGCACATAGGCCATATAGTAAGGGGGAGTTGTCTCTTTACAGCATTCATGCATATGTTTCATCTTCATTCTATTGCATTTACTAAGTGTACAACCATGTGTTGGGTCATGCATCTCATGTCTGCCAAATTCATGTCAACCCCTGCATGTTCCGGTCATTCTCCTCTTGACAGCTATCATTACACTTGCTTGCAAACATAACTTCTTCGAGCATCCGTTGCATATCCTTAGGGGGAGTTTTGTTGATTCTCTTAACCTCTTGCAATCTGCACTTCATGGCTTACAGTCTGAATATGAGATCATGAGACTGACGAACATATGGTGTGAGAGCTTTCTATTATATGCACCGATGATTGTCTTTTCAATGAAAATGATTCAGATTTAATGATTTCCTTGACGTTCTGATATTTCTTTTGAAATCATCTATGTTCTGTGGATTTAATAGCCCTTAACTAGAGATTGCATATTATGCTTTGAATGACTATCCTGATATCTGAAAATCCAAACGTCATGACAATCTTGGTGATATTCTAGAGCTTAGTATTTATCTAAACATCTTGATGAGCTAGAACTCTTGAAAATCAATTTGGCAGAGCACTGATATTGTTGCACGGAGAAATATGTCACGTCATAAAATCAAGTGACGAATGATATGCCATGATGTGCCTCTGTTATCTCTGTCTTAATTCATTTGGACTCCAGACAGAGCAATGGCATAATTGCTGAGAAACATATCTTCTCATCAAAGAAATGAGATTGGATATGTCATGACGTGACTTTGCTATCTCTGTTCATTCCGAAGCATAACCGTCAGTCTTGCCAAATACCTAGGAATACTAGCGTCTAAACAACGTGTATTCTTACGGCTAGGAGACATGTACTAGACTTGATTGCTCGTAAAATATGAGTCATGTGCCTTCAAATACTAAAGATATTGAAAATCAAAATAAGCTACAATCATACAATTCCATGCTCTAGTCATGATTGTTTAGCCTCAATACTAGTTTTTGTGTTATTCCCTTTGTAGTTATTGAATATGGATATATAAGACAAGGGAAGGTTAAACACTGCCATGATATGCACCTTTGGTTCATTTCTATTAAATCTTGGATGTAGCTGCTTTTCGAACTCTGTGGATGATCTCGGATTTCATTAGCTTTGAACCATATATGTTGCTCACAGTCTGTTTCAGGTTTGCATATAATGGCTTGCTCTTCACTCCTTTTAGCTCTGGTTTCCCAGACATTTTACCTTATCCCTCCTTTTTGCTGTTGGCAAAGGGGGAGAATTCTCTGTGTGAGTCCTTTGTAAGAGCTATGCCTTATCGCGTTGTCAAAGGGGAGAGCGGGGGATGTGTGAATGGTGTACGGGGAGAGTCAAAGGGGGAGAATCCATTGCTCACTTTGCATCTCATATGTGTATGTGATGGGGTTTACATAATTGCATAGCATTCATATCTGCATTCATAATTGCATTCACATGCTATTACAATCATGGATCTTGAGCTGCATATGTTGCATTTATTATAACTTGTGCCATTTTAGACATTACTATCACATAATGACTCACAGTATTGCCATCATCAAAAAGGGGGAGAATGTTGTGTCCCTGAGGTCATTTGAGTTATTCAGTGGTCACTTGGGTCATTCGACATCATTCTATGGTCATATGAGTTCTGTGGTATTCTTGGTTTTGATGATGGCTAAACAGTATTAGTTAGTGATATTTTCCACTCTCATGTGACTGACATACGTGATATTTTTGTTCATGACAGATATGCCAATGAATGGACAAGGAATCAAGTGGCAATGGCAAAAGTGAAAGCTCATTGATCGCGCCCAAGCAAGAATGCGAACACAAGCAAAAGTCGACACGTGATAGTCGGCTCGTCACACATCAAAGGACAATGCACAAAGAAGTATAGCCAAGAGAATCCAAGGCCAGAGACTCAGTTGATACCTTTAGACTATCAAGGGTGATGCCACAGACATGAACGGGCTGCTAAAGAAGTCAAGCGATGGCGCTAAAGCGATTAACGGACCGACCCGGAATGAACCGGGGACTGCCCAGCTGGCGGTCGACCGCCAGCATAGGGGCGGTCGACCGCCCCAGCCAGGGATTGCCAGTCTGCACAAGTTTCAGCTGGCCGTTGACCGCCAGCCCGTAGCGGTCGATAGAAAATTCCAGGGACTAATCCTCTACAGCGATTCTCAGTAGCGGTCGACCGCCAGAAGCTGCAGGTCGACCGCCAGCCCCGATGCAGCCATATTTGACTTCGATTTTCACCTCGTGGCTAGCCCCTTTCCATGGATTTGTTTAATCAAAACTCACCTAATCTCCCATGATTTGTGGATCTGGTCTGGGGGATGTCCAAGGACCATTCAAGGTCTATAAAACGAACACATGAACGGTTAGAAACCCCAATGCTTCAAGGCTTCAAGAGAGATCAAGGGAGGCCATTCGCGGGCACTGTAGCACCTCCGTGAACAGTGTTTCGGGCAGGAGTTCTTCATCCATTCCAAGGCATTCAAGTCCAGATCTGAAGCCATCTCAACCTCCAAGGAAGAAGAAGCAATCAAGGCTCTCAAGGGTGATCTAAACTGCATCCTTCTTCCTCTTCATCAACTCAGGAAGATCAAAAGGAAGATCGAATCTACATCCATCATTTTCTTCATCAACTAGACGAGATTCAAGGAAGATCATCTTGCAAGGAAGAAGACACCTTCGAAGCATCCGATTCAAGCTCCAGCAATCTCAGAAAAGATTTTTCTTCTTGGGCTTATTTCATATCTTGTTTGAATAGCTTGATATTTGTTCTCTTTCATTTCATACAAATGATCAAAACCGAAGATCGTCCCTACCGGTGGTTAGTAGGAAGGCAATCGGAAGTTGTCCGATCTGCGGTGTTGACGTCCCTACTGGTGGTTAGTAGGAAGGCAATCGGTGGTTCTCCGATTTGCGATTTGGTGTGCTGCACTAGTGAAGCCTCACCAGATTTGGTGAGGGGTGGACGTAGGACTAGGGATTCAGTTCGAACCACCTTCAAATCTCGTGTGTTGTGGTTTGTTTGTGTGATTGTTTCGTTGCAGATGCATGCTTAGGTTCGAATCGATATATTAGTAATCATCTTGCTAAGCAAATCGTTGCATCCTTCGTTTAGCTAGTTATATTCCGCTGCGATTTGTTCTATCTAGCTATTTAGAGGGTTCCATTGCGAAAAGAGGGGCAGATCTATTCACCCCTCCCCTCTAGATCCGCTGTCCACTACACAACAATGGCGGCTACGGTTGCTGACAGTCGCCGAGCGCGGTCCAACAGTCAAAACGTGAACCGGAAGCTGCTAGGGAATGCGCGCGCGATTACCCTCCTCTGCCTCTCCTGCAAGGACAGGGAAAGGGCACCAGGGCTTCAGGGCTGGCATAGGCTTTTCTTCAGCAAAAAGAAGGAAGGCGGGAGACGTCCCACCGGGCGTGCCATCCTCTTTGTTGCGCGTGGTTTTTTTTGCCGATGACCGGGGTAAAGGAAGGGATGCAGTGGGAAAGGAAGACATGGGAGTTTGATATATCTCGGGTATCCTCCTTACGGTTGCATACCTCTCACGGTGATATCGGGCACTCTCCTCTTACGGAAAGTCGAAAAGGGTCGAATGGCATTGGAATGTAAGGATATAGGTTAGCCGGACAGGGAGCGGGCGTGCCAGTCGATTTCTCGACAATCACCCGTGAAACCAAGGGTTGACCGGGGAAGCTTCACCAGGACGCAACACGTGGGCTCGAGCGAGCGGGTGACACGTGGAGAAAAGGAGTTCCACCGGTGCGAGTGCGTAGGCGATTGTGGGAATCATGTACTGGATGTCTTTCCCCACCGGCCGCAAGCAACCAGTGTTTATTTACATCGGATTGAATCCGAACAACAACTCGTTCCATGCTGAAGAGAAGTCTGTATATATCTGAAGCCGTGGGTAGAGGGCCGGGAGCATTCTGCAGCTGTGGGTGCCCTTTCGACTTAGGGGTGTTTACTAGAGTCAAGATGTTAGGCATGCATGCCGAGTGGTGTAGGTAGAAAGTTGGGGACCCGAATGAGGGCGCTTGTATTCAACTGGTTTTATGTTGTATGAGGGTCACGGGGCCTTACAAATGGGCTGAGGGGGCCAAAGTACAACTGGCGCAAGCCGCGGGACAACTCCGACACATGGGTCAGTCCCCGAGTCGTTGCATAATAAAGCGGATATCCGCGTGTTTTATAGAAACTCCTTTGTAGAGGTATCGATGTGAGCCCGACTGCCTTGGTGACAGGGGTGGACGCGGACTGGCGCTTTGTGGAGGTCAGACACGGCTCGAGGTGAGCAGTCGGGTCCAAGTCTCGGACGGTGAGTGTCGTCATACTGGGGAGTCGAGGTCGGCCCCGGGACTATGATTCCCGGGCCAGAGGTCCGACTAGACTCGAGTTGTTAATCTGAGTGGCCAACGACCGGATGGGGGGGTGAGCAGTGGGCATGCGATTCTGTGTTAGAATTTGGCGCGGCATCATGGAGTGTGTTTCGTCACCGTAAGTTAGAGTACACAGGCAGACCCGGGATGCGGGTGTACTCGCCATTGACATAGTCACCATACATGCGACGAGGATGGACTTGTGTGAGACGGCTAAACGTCGCGTGAGGGAAGTACACGTGACATACCCTCGACGTGTGTGAGCCGACTAGCAAGTCAACCGCCCGCGCACTTATCTTCTCGCCTTCCCGACCCTTGCTGAAAACCTCGGGAGTCTGAGGGTGCGACAATTAGGTCGGGGGCATTTTTCCGTCCGTCCGGGAGTCCGCTTGTCCAAGCCTTAGTGCGTTGCTCTTGTTGTTGTTGCCTTGTTGTTGTTGTTGCCCCTTAAGCTTCTAAGGGGGGAATTTATAGGAATTTGAAGGGGTGGGTGTGGGGTTTAGGCGGACCTAGTTGAGGGTTCAACTTGGTCCGAGTAAAGCCTAAGAAAAAATATATTTTTTTATTATTTTTTTGTGTAATGGAGTAGGGGAGATAGGGTTTAGGCGGACCAGCCCAAGGGGCTAGTCTGGTCCGCCTAAACCCCTCTCCCAGGGGGGGTTTAGGCGGACCAGCCCCATGGGCTGGTCTGCCTAAACCCCTCTTCGGAGGGTAAACAAACCTTTTTTTAATTTTGGTGGGGTTTAGGTGGGCTAAGTTGGCCCCTTTTTTTAATTTAAAAAATCTTTTTTTATTGCGCAGGGGTTTAGGCGGGCTAGAGTGGAGAGAGAGAGGGGCGGCCCCACCCTCTATAAAATCCTTATTTTTGTTATTTTTCTTCCTAAATTAAACTAAGAAGAAAGGGACAAGTGCTGGGAGGATACGTGGAGACTTGTGAGCGCGTTGACTGCCGAGGACCGCTCCCCTGTGCTGTTGCTTCGTGCTTCCGCATGTTGCTCCCACAAACTGGTACGGATGAACGGTGCGAGCCCTTCCCCCGGATTAGGGAGTCGGACAAACGGAGACTAATAATCGAACGAACTGGGACTAAGCGGGGCCGTGGGGCCACCGGGCTGGAGAGAGGGCACGGCCCCCTGGGAGTTCGCCCTCCCTGGGGGCGCGCGACCGCGCCCCGGGGTGAACTGGCCCCGGGCACATTGTAACCCCGAGGGATGGCCCCCAGGGGTCTTCTTTTGTCGTCTGGGAGTGTCCTTTGAGGGACACTGGGCTCCGGGATAATGGGATGGCCCGTGGGGGCCGTTGTTCTTTGAGTCGTAGTAGCCGCTCGTAAGGTGTTCGGGCAAATGCCCGACACACCCCGGGTTGTCGAACGGGCCACGTAGGTGACCGACGGGCCTTGGACTTATTCTAGGGCCGAGGGTAGAAGTTCATGGGGGCTGAGAGGAGGCACCTTGGGAATGTGGGCTTGACCTCGGGCTGCGTGCCACATTGCACGGTGGGTTGGCAGGATAGCCTCAGGTTGGCCTGAGAGCTAGAGTTAAGTGGCTCATCGCCACGTGTCTGATGGTCGGGGGTGGCCCCGGCTTGCTGGGGGGTCGCTGTAGGACCCAATTAGTGTACTGGAACCACGGGGCAGCCCATGGTTTGGTGTAGAAGGACTGGAACATACACGCCTACAAGGTGATCGAAAAAATGTCAAACACATGTGGGTGAGCCGTATACACATGCTGCGGGCCTCCAAAGCCTGTGGTTGACTTATTTGGGTCTCCCTTTGACCTTGGGGGGTTGAAAGAAGGCATCCTGGGGTAGGCCCCTGGCTTTTTCACTGGGTGCCATGTGGCGTGGCTTGTAGTCGGGGCGCCCCCGGGTTGCCCCGGGTGGTTATGTAGAACGCGGAGGAAATCCGTAACTGAGGGGTCGGGAGTGGTCCCGATTAGTTGCTAATGTTACCGTGTACCTCGGCTAGCGGGTTGGGGCTGTTGATTGGGCCCAGTGGGTTGTCGGAGGGGCCGGGTAGCCCGTGCCTTGAAGGTGTTTGAGGAAATTCCCAAACTCTTATTTCTGGGTATTTCGCTGGGGAAATTGTCCGGGTACAACAGAATTTCACATAAGTTTTTAGGTAAGATTGCTTGAATGTGCTTCATGCATTTTCCATATGGATCTCTTGAGAATAGTCATATGTTTAGGATCCTCTTGCATGTCTTGGAGTAAGTTGGAATGTTTATGGTCTTATTGCAAAGATTCATGATGGTTTGAACCTTGTCTTGGTATGAGGTATTTGTTAAGAATGGCCATGGGTGAAATGAGTTTTCAAGGGACTATTGTATAGGTTTGAACGCTTTGCATGCTCATTCATCTTGAAAGCCACGACAGTGAGTAATTGGTTGAGATTCTCACATGAATCTTGATAAGCTAGCATACACTCACTTCCTACATTTCCAACACTCATGCATGTTCTTCATAGAATTCTTGAGCAAGTGTTTTGATCAGTTCATGTGAATCAAGATAGAATGCGGTTGATATGTGTTTCTACATTGTTTAATACCAAGGAATACTTGGTTGTTTGTTTTATCAACTAACCATTTCTATATTTCATTGATATTTCTCTTATAGGACTGAAGTGCTTGAAATCTGGAAAGTGCAGCAGATTTCGATCGATCGATCTGGGCATTTTGGTCGATCGAAATCCCCAGTGTTGGCTGCCTGTAACACATTCTGCTGCTGTTATTTTCGGTTGACCGACCCTTTTCATTGGTTGACCGAATGCGGCAAAAACTCAAAAACGTGGATCCGAAAACCATCTAAACCCAATCCATTTATGCTTAACTTTTACCCCTTTGCCCATGGGTTCATGGTAGACCTATTGGGGGTCTTTTGGAGGATTCTAGAAGGGTTATATTGGTCTTTTGGTTTCTCCTATATATGTATATGTGTGAACTTCGAAATTGGAAAGAGAAACCTTTATGTGCTTATTGTTTCTATCTTGTAGGTGAAGAAAGGGAAGAAAGCAAGGAAGAAGATGAGGACATCTCACGCCACTCTCTCTGGCTCGGGTCGCCTGCTCCACTGTGAGGTTGATCAACTATGATTCTCACATGTTATTTCTTTTATTGGGTCTTATATCATGTAATTTTTTCTTTAATTGAGTCATGTGTGTGTCCTCTTTCTTTATTTAAGTCAGTCCATTAGGGTATTGGGCCATTATGTTAGCTAGTTGGGCAAAACTAGTGGGCTAGGCCCATGGGCACCCATGGGATAGTCTTGGTCTTTTGTCTATTTGTCAAAGGCCTTTTGGTCATTGGAAAAAAAGTGGGAGCCTATAAAAAGGGCTCATCCCACCTCATTTGTAACACCTTTGGCAAAATTTGAAAGAAAGAAACCCTTGGCTATCTTCTTTCCTCCACTCTTATCTCTCTCCCTCTCTTTCTCGCTCTCCCCCTCTCCCTCCAAGAAGGGGGGTGCGACCCAAATCTCTCTCCTCCCCTCCCCTCCACCTCACATTTTCCCTCTCTCTCCTCCACCTCATTAGGAATCTTCTTCTTACTCCATTATTCAAACCTCTAGCTCTAGGTAGACAACTAGCCCCCAAGTTGGACTTCTCCACCCCCTCCAATCACCTTCTCCCACCCAACTTAGACTTCCACACCTTCCCCATCACATCCCACCCACATTGTAGACTTTCTTTCCTCTCCCATCACATCCCTCCACAAATTTTCCTAGATTCCCTCAACTACTCCACCACCCCTTTGTTTGGACTTGCCTCCCCACCCCCAAATTCGTAGCTCCCTCCAACCCCTTGGTGGAACAAGCCCCAACACCCCATTTTCCCCTTCACACATCTTGGTTTGCCCCCTCCCTAACCCCCTCCCAGCTAGGGACCTCCCCAGCCCCTTTCCACCCCATTTCCCCTTCTCATTTTCTCCATTAGCACCTCCTATCCCCACCCACCACCCTACCCACCACTGCAGCAGCATAGGACGCCCCTTGCAGCATAGATCCTGCCTCACCTGAGCAGATCCAGGTAAACACCTCAACAGCAAAGTGATTCTTCTCCAAGCTAGCTTTCCAACGAGGGCTCTCTCGCCTCCATCCGATGTCCGTGCTGACCAGAAGGCTAATTCTTGCCGGCCTACGCAACTGAGATCCGGTAGAACACCTGAAGCCCGTTGCAGATGCTACTATGGCCGCTCTGTTGTGTGGTGGACAGCGGATCTAGAGGGGAGGGGTGAATAGATCAGCCCCACTTTTCGCAATGTGGCCCTCTATATAGCTAGTTAAAATGAATTGCAGCGGAATAGAAACTAGCTTCCAAGTACGCTATGATTCACTAAGCAAGATAAGCAAGATATATAATAATTCGATCCTAAGCATGCATCTAGAACGAATCAATCACACAGGCAAACCACACTAGATATGATTTTTAAGGTGGTTCGGACTGAATCCTCAGCCCTACGTCCACCCCTCACCAAAACCCGGTGAGGCTTCACTTGTGCAGCGCACAGAGCCGCAAATCGGAAACCACCGATTGCCTTCCTACTCACCACCTAGTAGGGACGTCAACCGCAAATTGGAACACCCTCCAATTACCTTCCTACTAACCACCGGTAGGGATGAATCACACTTTCAATGTTTAAACAATAATGAAAATGAAACAAATGTGAATGAACTAAAACAAGAGATTGAGTTATGAGTGAAAATGAATTGGCCCTTGTATGGAATGTTGATCAGCAACAAGGCTCCTCTTGCCTTCAACTCAATCTTCTTGATTCACCCTTGATTGGATGAATATTCTTCACTGAGTACTGTTCACGTGAACAGTACCTCTTCCTTCAATTCTTCTCTCTTGATCTTCTCTTTGAATTTCTTTGAATGAATGATGAAGCTACCTTGAATCTTGATTGCTTCTTTAGCTCCTAGGAGTTTGAATGCCTGAAAGATCACCTTGGATGAGCTTGAAAGAGCTTGAATGGATGTAGATGATTTCCCTTGAAGAACTTGAATCAAACCGGCTTCCTTGGATCACTTTGATAGCCTTACTTTGATGTAATCTTCCTTGAGGTTTGCTGGCTTTGATTTGAGCTTGATTCCCCTTTGATTGGATGAAGAACACCTTCACGAACTACTGTTCACGTGAATAGTAGCTCGTCTCCAAGCTCTCTTGTAACCTCCCTTGCAGCCACCCTAGATCTCACAAGAAGCCCCTTGAAGCATTAGGGTTTCTAACCCTCTTACAAGAGTTTTATAGACCTTGAATGGTCTATAGACACCCCCTAGACCAGATCCACAATTTGTGGGGGATTAGGTGTCTTTAGGATTAAACAAATCAATGTTGAATGGCCCTTTTCGAAGTTGGTAACAAAGTCAACAATTGATGGCTCGGGGCTGGCGGTCGACCTAAGGTTCCTGGCGGTCGACCGCCACTGAAACACCTGCAAACGGGCGATCCCTGGGAAATCCGATCGACCGCCACTGGCTGGCGGTCGACCGCCACTGAAAGACGTCCAGACTTGGGAGTCCCTGGCTGGGGCGGTCGACCGCCCCTGTGCTGGCGGTTGACCGCCAGCTGGGCAGGGCCCGGGTCAGCCCGGTTCGGTCCGTTGGCCGCACCAACTCCGTCGCTTGAGTCCGTTAGCCGCCCATTCATGTCTGTGGCATCAACCTTGATTGTCTTGAAGTTTTATTACTGAGTCTTCAATCCAAATTTTGTTCGCGTGCGAGGGCGCAACATTCAGCGTTCACGTTCACCATTTCCACTTGATTCCTTGTCCATTCATTGGCGCACCTGTCATGAAAAAAAACATCACGTATGTCAATCACATGAAGGTGAAAAACATCAATGACTAATAGTGTTTATCCATTATCAAAACCAAGAATACATTAGAACTCATATGACCATAGAATGATGTCGAATGACCCAAGTGACCATATGAACTCAAGTGACCATAGGGGCACAACACGCTCCTCTGAGTTTCCTGGTAAGACATTTGGCTGAGACGATCCTCCCCCAGTCCTATTTCAGCTTCAAGAAGAAGGAGGCCATTCGGATTCCGGAGCACCCCGTTCCGGCTTTCTTCCCCACCGTGCGCCGGCTGTTCCTGCTTGGACCAGGTTGGACCCCTCACTGCTTCCCGGACCACTGTGCTCTCCTCAGACCTCAGAAAGGATCCCCGTCAGTTCCTGTGTGTCGCTAGCTTGTCCACAATCACGTCGGCACCAGTATCGTCTCCATCAAAGTTTGGAGGCACCCATGGCACTCTCTACAACAGCTCACTACTGTCTAATCTAGACCAGAATTGTTCGGACCGACCCCGATCCCGAAGTTGCAGCAGCCCCAATCGGAGCCCGAACGGTACCAAATTCCTGCTGGGGATTCCTTGGCCTCCCAGTGACCTTTTAGTGCCAGCCCTGCCATCAGCAGAGGTCGGAGGAGCTTGTGGCGCTATCTTCTTCAGCCTGCTGTCCTTGCCAAGCCTACGCGGATAGATTCAGGTTTTGTCGATTCCCCGCCTCACGCTTATCCGGATGAAGGCCCCTCCCTGCGTGGAGGTAGTTTTGGTTGTAAGATTAACCTCCCCACCCCATGATCCCCCTCCTGTGTGAGGTGTAGTGTTGTACGTTTCCCAATTTCAGGTTAGAGCGACATCGACACAGCGTGCGGGAGCGTACCCACGCTCCCCCACTCGCCCACGTCTTCAACCGGGATCGATGTCTTCACACCGATCAGGTGAGCGCATGGTTCTTCCCTTGCTGGATGAGTTTTACTTGTTTAGTATTGCTTCTGAATGCCCGTCGGACGGTGAGTTGAGCGCCCGCTCTATATTCGTCTTATCGTGTGCCCACCGCGGAGTGAGACACAAGAGCTTCCCCACACCCGCGCCCACGGCGTACCGGCCGCCCACAAGTTGAGAATCCCAGCCCCTTTGAGGGTACAGCCCAAGCAATGCCAAGTCTCGAAATGATTGGGTCCCACCTCGGATCCTCATCACCATCAAACCGATTTTCGTCGGGAGATACTGTGCGCCGTGCAAGTGAGCCATCTACGCGATGTCCGAGGTTCGACCTTGTATGCTTGCAAGTTTAAGTCCAAGGTCTTCGGGGTCACCCCCACCATCTCTGGCTGTGTCACATCAAGTGGTATCAGAGCGGTTATAGGTTTGTTCTTACAAGCCTAGTCCTTGGGCACTTTCACACTAAGTCGCACGTAGGTGCACACCCATGCATAGCCAACCCGACACTTCATGTCCACCCCTAGAGGGACCCCTTATCACTTCGATCCTTCCTCTTCAAACCCCCCAATGGATCCCGATCCCCAAGGGAGCCCCGCTACCATTGAACAGGAACTCCCTGACCATGTCAAATTCTTCATGGAGGCCATGACCAATGTCTTAGGGTGACTTGAGGACATAACAGCCCGACTCGACCAAATTGAGGAAAATAGGCCCACCCCAAGGGCAGATGATAAAAGGGCACCTACCCCACATAAGGAGCCAGCCATGAGAGGACTAAACTCCGACCATCCTCCTGAGCATGGAAGGGATCCACCCACGAGGAGAAATGATGGACACCCCTTGGACAACCCGGACGACCACCTCATGAGGCTCGTGACAGTCGATGCCCCCACCTTTGATGGGTCTTACCACCCTAGTGTCTATCTAGATTGGGAGACATCAATGGACCAATACTTTGATTGGTATCTGATGTCCGAGGATAGGAAGGTCCGGCTTTCCAAGATGCAACTGACCAAATTGGCCAAGACCCATTGGTTGAATGTTGAGGGGTTAAGGATGGTTAGAAGGCAAGCTCCTATTACCACATGGGAGGGCATGAAAGAACAGCTCAGGATCAAATATGTTCCCCCCTCCTACCACCAAAACCTCCTAGATGAATGACATGCCCTGACCCAAGAAGGGAAGTTTGTGACGGAGTACATTGAAAAGTTTGATTATTACCTTCTCAAGTGCGGAGTCCAAGAGGACCACGCGGTCACATTATCCCAGTTTAGGAATGGGCTTCAATTTCACATAAAAAAGGAGCTCTTCATGCGCCATGTGACCACCCTAGAACAAGCCTATCAAATAGCTCGGGACGTCGAGAAATTCTCTCGATATTCTCGAGTGGTCCCTCCTCGTGTGATGGACCCCAAGTCCATGATGCCTCGGACCAACCCACCACCCCCTCAACAGGGCATCCTTCCCACTCCCATGGGAACTCCTCCCATCTGAGCAACCCCTCCTAGTGGGACCCTTCCCTCTCGGCCCACGAATGGCCCTCCCAACCCCACTCTAAATCATCCCAACCCGGGACAAGCTCACCCTCCCACTAGAGCTGCCCCTAACCACCATAGTGGGCAGCAATCCTTTAGGTGCCTTGGGTATGGGCACTTCGCCAACCAATGCCCCACCAAGGGAGCATCCAATTTGTTCATTAAAGAGACTAATCTCCTACCCCAAGATGGGATTGAAGAAGAAGTGGAGGTACACGAGGCCTCTCCCGATTGGGAGGAGGAGTATGAAGCCCACTACAACGAGTCCAACCAAGAGCAACCCCCCCAGCCACCAACCCTCACCTTGGAGTGGTTAGGTGCACCCTCACTCAAACCCAAGAGCATGATTAGAGAAGAACCACCATCTTCTAAACCTATATCCGGGTAGGGGATTGTACCCGAAAGGCCATCTTAGATAATGGGAGTAGTGTGAATGTGGTGTCCCCCGACACCGTCAAGCTTCTAGGCCTTGCTGTCTCCCCACACCCGAACCCATACCGGGTAGCTTGGATTGATGCCACATCCGTGCCCGTTAGCACCCGCTGCCTTGTCCCCATCACCTTCCAATCCTACCATGGCCAAGTATGGTGTGACATTCTACCTATGGAAGTAGGAAGTATACTTTTAGGGCGACCTTGGATCTATGATGTAGATGCCACCTTCCTTGGGAGGACAAACACTTGCATCTTCACCCATGAAGGGAAGAGAATTCAACTCAACCCATCCCCACCCCGCCCCCTCCCCAAAAAAACACCTTCCTCCCTAGGAGGATCCCCCACCCCGTCCCCCATTCCAACTCCACCCCTCCCTTCACCAAAACCCACACCCTCGAATCCTAGTCCTAGTATGACCATTGGGACTACTAAGAGCATACACCTCATCACCAAACAAGAACCTGAAGAGGAAGTCAACCAAGGGGCACAAGTGTGTACCATTGTCATTTGTCTTGGGAAATCCACCCCAACCAACCCACACCCGTTAGAAATCCAACAACTCCTTGAGGACTTCCACGATGTGTTCCCTGATGAGCTTCCGGATAAGCTACGACCCATGCGCGATGTGCAACATGCCATCGACTTTGTACCCGGAGCTACCCTACCCAATTTTCCCCACTATCACCTCAATCCCACCGAGCATGCCGAACTTAGGAGGCAAATTGAGGAGCTCATCAAGAAGGGCTTCCTCCGCATTAGCAAGAGCCCTTGTGTTGTCCCGGCCCTCCTCACACCCAAAAAGGATGGGACTTGGCGCATGTGCGTGGATAGTTGGGCCATCAACAAGATCACAGTCAAGTATAGGTTTTCCATTCCCCGGCTAGATGACATGCTAGACATGCTTGCTAGAGCCATTATCTACTCCAAAATTGATCTCAAGAGTGGCTACCATCAAGTTCGGATTAGGCCCGGGGATGAGTGGAAGACTACTTTCAAAACCAAGGACGGTCTCTATGAATGGCTTGTCATGCCCTTTGGCCTTTCCAACGCACCAAGCACCTTCATGCGCCTCATGACCGAGGTCCTCCGGCCCTTCATTGGCATCTTCCTTGTCGTCTACTTCGACGACATTCTCATATATAGCCAGTTTAAGGAAGCCCACCTCGATCACCTCAAACAAGTGTGCACCGTTCTTAGGAAGGAGAGCCTCTTTGCTAACCCCGGGAAGTGTCACTTCTTGACCAACCAACTAGCCTTCCTAGGATTTATTGTCTCAGCCCAAGGGGTGTCCATGGACCCCGAGAAGGTCCAATCCATTCTTGAGTGGCCCGAGCCCAAGACCCTCCATGATGCCCAAAGCTTTCATGGGCTAGCCACCTTCTATAGGAGATTCATCCGTGGGTTTAACACTATCACCGCTCCTATCATGGATTGCTTCAAGAAGGGCACCTTTGTATGGACTAGGGCGGCCTCCAAGTCATTCCTAGAACTCAAGGAAAAGATGACCCAAGCCCTGGTCCTTTGCCTACCCAACTTCTCTAAAGTCTTCGAGGTCACTTGTGATGCATCCGGGATAGGGATTGGAGGCATTCTTAGCCAAGAGGGTCACCCAGTAGCCTATTTTAGTGAGAAACTTTGTGAGGCTAGGACTAGGTACTCCACATATGACAAAGAACTTTATGCCATGGTTCAATCCCTTCGGCATTGGAGACATTATCTCCTACCCAAGGAGTTTGTGATCTTCTCGGACCACGAGGCCTTGAAGTACCTCAACACCCAACAAAAGCTCAATGCCCGTCATGCCCGTTGGGTAGAATACATTCAGGCCTATACCTTTGTCCTCAAGTAGAAGATGGGTAGTGAGAATCGCGCCGCCAATGCGCTGAGTAGGCGGATAGCCTTACTTTCCACTATCCAGGTGGAAGTCATGGGGTTTGAGAGAATCAAAGGGGAATATCTAAATTACCCGACTTTGGGACCCACTACAGCACCCTCTCCACTCAACCCCACAGGGAACATGAGGGATTCATACTCCAAGAGGGGTATCTTTTCAAGGGAGCTAGGCTATGCATACCTCGGACTTCACTTCGGGACTTCTTAGTTTGGGAGTTACACAGTGGTGGCCTAGTCGGACACTTTGGGGTCCAAAAGACCATAGAGCTAGTTGAGAGGCAATTCCATTGGCCCAGTATGAAGAAGGATGTGGCCAACATTGTGGGACAGTGTCGCATTTGTGCCTCGGCCAAGCAAGTGAGGTAAAACACTGGGCTTTACACACCCCTTCCCATCCCGGACCGACCTTGGGAGGACTTGAGTATGGATTTTATCCTTGGCCTACCTAGGACCTTGCACAAACATGATTCCATCTTTGTAGTTATTGACATGTTCTCTAAGATGGCCCACTTTATCCCATGTTCCAAAACTTCAGATGCTTCTAGGGTCGCCCGTTTATTCTTTGATGAGGTAGTCTGACTCCATGGACTACCCAAGACCATTGTGTCCGACTGAGATGTGAAATTCACCAGTTACTTTTGGAAAACTCTCTGGCATCTAATGGGAACCCTCCTTAAATTCTCCACTGCTTATCACCCTCAAACTGATGGCCAAACTGAGGTCGTCAACCGAAGTCTTGGGAACTTGCTCCGTTGCTTTGTCGGGGACCACCCCGGGAATTGGGATCTCCTCTTACCTCAGGCTGAGTTTGCCTATAATGATTCCATCAATAGGTCCATAGGCAAGAGTCCATTTGAGCTCGTGCATGGTTATAGGCCTAAAAAGCATTCAGATCTTATTCCCCTCTCCCCACATGCTAGAGTGTCAGTCTCAGTAGAGTCCTTTGCATAGCATATCAAAGAGTTGCTTTATGACATCTGCAAGCATATAGGGAAAAGCAATGAGGCTTACAAAAGGCAGGCAGATGCTCTACGGCGCCACTGCGAGTTCCAAGAGGGAGACTCGGTGATGGTGAGGATGGAGCGGCTCCTTCCGAGGCCCGCCTCCAAGTTGAGGGCACGGGGTTCGGGACCCTTTCGAGTTCTAAGATGACTAGGTAGTATCGCTTATGAGCTGGTCCTACCTGAGAGTTTTGGGGTACACCCTACATTCAACGTGGCAGACCTAGTACCCTACAAGGGCCCCGCGGTGGGACCCAGTGAGGAGCTTGAGCCTTTGCCCACCCTTGAGAGAGACACCCATGGTGGGACTCCACCTACTAGCTTGAGAGACCGACGTGAGCAGGTGGAGGTGATACTGGACGAGCAAAGTACCATTACTAGAAACAGGGTATACCAGCGCTACCTTGTGAGGTGGAAGAACTGTTCCCCAACGGAGGATACTTGGGTGAGTCGGGAGGACCTGCTGTGCCTTGACCCGGAAATTTTGGAGCACTACCACAGCCAGGCGGACCCATACTCGACGGGGTCGAGTTCTCCACACCTCGGGGGATTTGATAAGGACATCTCACACCACTCTCTCTGGCTCGGGTCACCTGCTCCACTGTGAGGTGGATCAACTATGATTCTCACATGTTATCTCTTTTATTGGGTCTTATATCATATAATTTTTGCTTTAATTGAGTCATGTGTGTATCTTCTTTCTTTATTTAAGTCAGTCCATTAGGGTATTGGGCCATTATGTTAGCTAGTTGGGCCAAACTAGTGGGCTAGGCCCATGTGCACCCATGGGATAGTCTTGGTCTTTTGTCTATTTGTCAAGGGCCTTTTGGTCATTGGAAAAAAAGTGGGAGCCTATAAATAGGGCTCATCCCACCTCATTTGTAACACCTTTGGCAAAATTTGAAAGAAAGAAACCCTTGGCTATCTTCTTTCCTCCACTCTTATCTCTCTCCCTCTCTTTCTCCCTCTCTCCCTCTCCCTCCAAGAAGGGGGGTGCGACCCAAATCTCTCTCCTCCACTCCCCTCTACCTCACATTTTCCCTCTCTCTCCTCCACCTCATTAGGAATATTCTTCTCACCCCATTATTCAAACCTCTAGCTCTAGGTAGACAACTAGCCCCCAAGTTGGACTTCTCCACCCCCTCCAATCACCTTCCCCCACCCAACTTAGACTTCCACACCTTCCCCATCACATCCCACCCACATTGTAAACTTTCTTTCCTCTCCCATCACATCCCTCCACAAATTTTCCTAGATTCCCTCAACTACTCCACCACCCCTTTGTTTGGACTTGCCTCCCCACCCCCAAATTCGTAGCTCCCTCCCACCCCTTGGTAGAACAAGCTCCAACACCCCATTTTCCCATTCACATAGCTTGGTTTGCCCCCTCCCAAACCCCCTCCTAGCTAGGGACCTCCCCAGCCCCTTTCCACCCCATTTCCCCTTCTCATTTCCTCCATTAGCACCTCCCATCCCCACCCACCACCATGCCCACCACTACAGTAGCAAAGGACGCCACTTGCAGTGTAGATCCTGCCTCACCTCAGAAGATCTAGGCAAACACCTCAACCGTAAAGTGATTCTTCTCCAATCTAGCTTTCCAACGAGGGCTCTCTCGCCTCCATCCGATGTCCGTGCTGACCAGAAGGGTGATTCTTGCCGGCCTGCGCAACTGAGATCCGGCAGAACACCTAAAGCCAGTTGCAGATGCTACCACGGCCGCTCCTTTGAGTTTCCTGGTAAGCCCTTTGGCCGAGGTGATCCTCCCCAGTTCTATTTTAGCTCCAAGAAGAAGGAGGCCATTCAGATTCCGGAGCACCCCGTTCCGGCTTTCTTCCCCACTGTGCGCCGGCTGTCCCTGCCTGGACCAGGTTGGACCCCTCACTGCTTCCCGGACCACTGCACTCTCCTCCAACCTCAGAAAGGATCCCCGTTAGTTCCTGTGTGTCGCTAGCTTGTCCATAATCACGTCGGCACCAGTATCATCTCCATCAAAGCTTGGAGGCACCCGTGGCACTCTCTGCAATAGCTCACTACTGTTCTGATCCAGACCAGAACTGTCCGGACCGACCCCGATCCTAAAGTTGCAGCAGCCCCAATCGGAGCCCGAACAGTACCAAATTCCTACTGGGGATTCCTTGTCCTCCCAGTGACCTTTCAGTGCCAGCCCCGTCATCAGTAGAGGTCGGAGGAGCTCGTGGTGCTGTCTTCTTCAGCCTGCTGTCCTTGCCAAGCCTACGCGGATAGATTCGGGTTTTGTCGATTCCCGCCTCACGCTTGGCCGACTGAAGGCCCCTCCCTGCGTGGAGGTAGTTTTGGCTGTAAGATTAACTTCCCCACCCCATGATCCCCCTCCCGTGTGAGGTGTAGTGTTGTACGTTTCCCAATTTCTGGTTAGAGCGACACCGACGCAGCGTGCGGGAGCGTACCCACACTTCCCAACTCACCCACGTCTTCGGCCGGGATCGGTGTCTTCACACCGATCTGGTGAGTGCATGGTTCTTCCCTTGCTGGATGAGTTTTACTTGTTTAGTATCACTTCTGAATGCACATCGAATGGTGAGTTGAGCGCCCGCTCTATATTCATCTTATCGTGTGCCCACTGCGGAGTGAGACACAGGAGCTTCCCCACACCCGCGCCCACGGCGTACCGGCCGCCCACAAGTTTGGAATCCCAGCCCCTTTGGGGGTACAGCCCAAGCAACACCAAGTCCCCGGAATGATTGGGTCCCACCCCAGATCCTCATCACCATCCCCCCGGTTGCCGTCGGGAGATAGTGTTCGCCGCGCAAGTGAGCCGTCTACGCGATGTCCGAGGTTCAACATTGTATGCTTGCAAGTTTAAGTCCAAGGTCTTCGGGGTCACCCCCACCATCTCTGGCTATGTCACATCAGAATAGCTCAAGTCAAGGTGGATTTCATCTACTTCAAGGAGTTTCTAGAGTTTGTGGAAGAAGAAGAAAAGGAGCGGATCGACGAGAGGAACCAGAGGACGCAAGAATCGCCATCATCGAATTCGAGAGTCAAGCATCAACATCCATTGGCTTTGGATATCAAAGGGGGAACAACTTCTACATCTTATTCCTGTCTATTTGTGATGTTTGTCATGGGTTTTATTTCGATCTGAGCATATCTTGAGTGTTTGTGTTTATTTTCTGAACTAGGAAATACACTGTGTGTGTGTGACCGTCTGCGTATGGTCGTGTGTCTATTGTGCTGTGTTTGTTGCAGCGTGTGTGTGTGTGTGTGTGTGTTTGTGATCCGGTCGTCAGATCGTGTTGGAGACTTCATCTCCGTGTGTGTGTGTTTGGGCGCGTCCCCGTGTATGCAAGCGTTGTCCTACGTGTGTTTGGAGCTCTGCTCCATATTGGGGATTTATCCCCAAGTGAAGCCTTACCGGTTTGGTAAGGGGTGGACGTTGGGAGCCCGTCATGGTCTCGAACCACCTTAAAATTATGTGTCCTGTGGTTTGCCTTGTAGATGTGTGTTTAATTGCTTAAATTGCTTGAATGTTTGAGTGAGTGCGGCGAGATTGAGAGAACTTGTTTACTCTGTTTTGTTTATTTCTATCAATCTCGTTAAATTTGTTAATTCCACTGCATAAGTTTTCAATTTGCCATATCGCATGGAAGACAATTCAACCCCCCTTCTTGTCCGCTCGCCTACCCGGGGACCAACAACCTACTAATGCTATCAAGATCCGTAATTTCTTGGGGCTGGCTGGTTATTACCGGTGATTTATAAAGAATTTCTCCAAAATTACTGTCCCTCTTACCAGGCTGACACGAAAGGAGAATCTGTATGTTTGGTCCGAAGATTGTGAAGAAAGTTTCCAAACCTTAAAGGACCGTCTGACTATTGCCCTTGTCTTAGCATTGCCCATCGAAGGTGAAAAATTTGAGGTATATACCGATGCATCTGGTATTGGCCACGGGTGTGTATTAATGCAACAAGGGAAGGTTATTGCCTACTCTTCCCGACAGTTGAAGAATCATGAGGAGAACTACCCGGTTCAGGATTTAGAGTTGGTCGCGGTTGTATTTGCCTTAAAGATTTGGAGAAACTATCTCTATGGAGAATAATTCACCATGTACTCCTATCACAAAAGTCTCAAGTATTTATTCTCTCAAAAGGAATTGAATATGAGACAAAGGTGCTGGCTAGAGTACCTTAAGGATTTTGACTTCACCAAACAATATCATCTTGGAAAGGGTAATTCTGTAGCTGATTCCCTTAGTCAAAAGTCGAGAGCATTACTGGCTAGCTGCATGATTCAAGAATGGAGGATGCTAGAACAATTCTCCAAGTTAGACACAAGTCTGGACGAGGAAAAGGGTCATGTGATTCTGTCACATATGAGTGTACATCCGGGCTTACTCTCTAAGATCAGGGTATTACAAGGTGATGACTCGATGCTAGTGGAAATCAAAGGCAAGTTAAATGAACAACTTGACTTCAAGATAGCATCGGATGGAAGGTTATTATTTCATGAAAGGACTTGTGTGCCGGATTGTTCGGAATTGAAGAACAATATTTTAGAAGAAGCGCACCGATCAAAATATCCCATTCACCCTAGTGCCACCAAGATGTGCTAAGACTTGAAGAGAAATTTTTGGTGGACCAACATGAAGAGAGAGGTAGCGGAATTTGTCTCTCGCTGCCTTACTTGTCAAAGGATCAAGGCCGAACATCAAAAACCCCGCAGGTAAACTGTATCCCTTAAACAATCCTAAGTGGAAGTAGGAAAACATAGGGTTTGATTTCATCATGGGTTTGCCAAAAACCAAGGGCGGACATGACGGGATATGGGTGATTGTAGATCGGTTGACCAAGTCTGCACATTTTCTACCCATCAAAAGTAAATGGTAGGTTGATGTGCTAGCAGCTTTGTATATTAAAGAGATTGTCAGGTTACATGGAGTTCCTGTGTCAATTGTGTCTGACCGAGACCCTCGCTTCACCTCACATTTTTGGAAGGGTCTACAACACTCCTTGGGGATGAGACTCAACTTCAGCATTGCATTTCATCCCCAAACGGATGGTCATACCGATAGAACGAATCAAGTCGTGGAACACATGCTCAGGGCCTGCATTATTGATTTTGGTGGAAGCTGGCACGATCATCTGCCTCTAGTAGAATTTTCCTACAATAATAGCTATCGGGCAAGCATCCAAATGGCGCCCTTTAAGGCACTTTATGGAAGGAGTTGCCGTTCACCTCTATGTTGGGATGAAGTTGGAGAAAGATAACTTCTAGGCCCATAGATGGTAAGAGATACAACCGAGAAGGTTCAGATCATTAGAGAAAGACTTCAAGTGGCTCAGTCTAGACATGCGGACACCAAAAAATGTTGATGAGGATCATACGGCATGCACGTCTCGACATTCGAGAGCAAGCCGAAGATGGAAATGCTGAACAAACCTCATGCCTCGCCCGATCAGGACGAGAACTCGCTTGGTGGTCCACTACCTGCTAAGGAAGCCCCCCAGGCAGAAGATACAACTACAATGCTCCGACTGGCCATGCCGAGAGCTGAATCAGAGAGAAGTCGGGAACTCCGGCACAATCTCGACATGCACAGAAAGTTACGCAGAATCTGGGACCGAGTCCCAGAGGCTACAAACGGAATATTGCGGAGGCCATACATTACAACCGGAACGTTCTGGGAATGCCGACATTCATATAAGCGGCCACGACTTCGAATAGAATCCGTTTGGTGCTTAAAACGGCACGAAGGGGCCTTAAAACGGCGTGCCTTAAAATGGCGCCCCCCCTTTTTTTGCTCAAAATGGCGCGCCCCCCTTTCTCTTTGGCTGTCCGGCGCGCTCCTGTCGAAGGGGCCTTCCCCCTTTTGATGCTTAAAATGGCGCCACTTGTGTTGCATTAAAACGGCGCCACCTTATGCACAAGTTACCCGGCACGCTCATTTGAAGGAAATGCCACCCCCCTTGCAATGCTTACACGGTGTGGCCCACTCGAATAGCCTTAATCCGGCGCGGTCACTATTCCCCCGTGCCGGTTTAACCCCATTCCATCCCATCTCTGGCACGATGCTCTGTTTTGTTTAAATGCGGTGCGCAGGGAGCATTCAATGTTCTGAAGCCGTGCCTCCGTCTCCACTCGACAGCGCATTAACATCGTCGGAGAAGGCATGTCTTCGGATGAAGATCTCCCGGCAAACCCGCAACTGTGCCATCCTCGGACGAACGACAAGGTACGGCGCCAATCACCGGATGCCAGCATAGAAGCCAACCCTGTTCGTCTGGCAGACAAACGCAGTGGCGGGAGTTCTCTTCCGTTCGAGCAAAGAAAAGGCAACCCACTATATATATACTCTGCAGAAGAGAAGAAGAAAAAGGAAGGAGAGGCTCGAACCACCCCCCCCCCCCCCCCCGATGGGCGATTGAAGAGAGGAAGATTCTGGCTTTCCCCCCTGGCTGGCCATTGAAGAGAAGAAGAAAAAGAGAGAAAAGAAGCCTCATCTCCGTGCCGGAGAAGAGAAGAGAAGAGAGGAGAGTGAGAGTGAGAGGTGAGCTCGGAGGGGGAGGAGCTTGTGCTCTGTTCCCCCTCTCCCATTGATGTTTTTCTTCCCCCTTTTCTCCCTCCATAATGTATTTCTCCTCTGTGGAGATGAAATTTCTTGGGCTTGAGCCGCTTTTTTCCCCTTCGGTGGATGAATAAACAGAAAGCCCTTTTGGCGAACACGATCCTTTGTCTATCTTCTTCTTTCCCTACTTCACCTTCTCCTCATCCAAGACCTTCGAAGCTTGCTTCTCCATAGCACGGCCTTCGAAGGAGTTTGTCACCGGATGAACATTCATGGCCCTCGTGGCAAACATCTGTCCCGTGCCGAAGATTCATCACCCGTGAGTCGTGGTCGCTCTTGAAGGCTAGCCCTCGAGTGCTCCACACTCACACATGGGTTCAGACCGCCGTAAGGCCACTCCGATGTTTGAGGGTCACCCCGGAGCAATCCGTTTGGTGGCCTTTGCTTCTCTCTGGCAAGCCCCGGTCTAGGGGGAGATGCTGCCCGATTTTCATCAGGGGATTAAGAACACTCAGGAACAAACGAACAAACCACCTCCATAGAACAAGCGAAGAAACCACTTCTGAGAATAAGAACCACACACAGTAAGATCTGGGAACTAAAACCCCTCGAACGAAACACTTAAAGTACATGCTAAGTCACCCTAATGAAGAGCTAAATGCCTAAACTTCCTCCCTACCTACTTAATCTATCAAATGGATGAACAAGCACATCATAAAATCTATCTACGGGTGAAAGAAAAGGAGCACATAGTCAAACGGCAATGAAAACAACCCTTGGAAGAGTTTATCCCGGCATGGTTACTATTCCCCACGCCGTTTTAACCTACACTCGAAACCCCTTTCGACCTTAACCCGACGCCCTTAAAACCGGCACGCCCCTCTTCCATTGCAAGGCTATTCCGGCGCGCCTCTCTTTTGCAACCCTTAAAACGGCGCCCCTATAACCTGCGCCCCCCCCTTTTTAACGTCCTAAACCGGCGCCCATCTGTGCTTCACTATTCACCTTAAAACGGTGCCCCATTTCCTCCCTTGAGCTCTAAAACGGCGCCATCCTCTTCCTTGAGCTCTAAAACGGCGCCCCACTGACCGCGCAGGTCGATCCGCGTGCGAGGGCGCACGATGGCGAGTTCGGGCTCCATACTTAACAATTCACTCCCCCGGACTTGGCGCAAAGAGAAAATCAATGATGCCTTGTAGTATCGGACGTGGACCTCAGAACCCCCGACATGGTCATGATCCGAGCACAGTCTGGGCCAATAGTTCGTTAACTCGACCCGCTTCTCCCAGGATCTAATCCCGCAACTCCACATTAAACTTGTCGTGTCTACGGCAGACATTTGCACGGTTTTATCATCGTCTTCGATGCTTCAAACGTGGACTCGCGTCCGAACAATGAATGGTCCGACCGTGACCGACACGCACGTATACCTTGGAACCTTCGTTTCCCAAGACTGTGTGTGAAGAGAAAAGTAATGATGTCCCGTGGCATCAGACGTGGTCCTTGGAAACCCCAATATGGCCATAGTCCGTAACCACCTCGGGTCAATAGATCATCAGCTTGACCCATCTTCATCGGGATCCGATCCCGCACCCACATTAAACTTGCCGCACCTACGGTAGACATCCGTACGGTTTTATCGTCATCCTCGACACTACTAATATGGACTTCTGTTCGAATAATGAATGGTCCGTTAGGGACCGACATATATGCTGGGATCCAATCCCGTACCCACATGAAGCTTGCCGTACCTATGGCAGATATCCGTATGTCTTTGTCGTGGTCTTCGACGCTTCGAATATGGACTTTCGTCCGAATACTTAATGGTCCGTTAGTGACCGACATATACATACTGAGATCTGATCCCGCATTTGCATTAAACTTGCCGTACTCACGGTTGGTATTTGTACGATTTGTCACCGTCTCTTATGCTACAAACACGGACCTTTGGCCGAATGTAAAATGGTCCGCGTATGACCAACAAAATCTGAACGGAATGAGGCGGCTCTCGTCTTCCCCCAACCACACGTGTGGGAATATCAATAAGACCTTCGTGAGTCGCGTTTGGACCTTGGGTTCGCCTCAACCATGGTCATCGCCTGACCCACATCGTAGGCCTATAGCCGGCTATCTCTGTACACATCTTTGTTTTGGAATATAGTCCCGGGACACTTTCCCGCTGCCCTTCGGCACCGGAAATATTAATGATGCCCACGCAAGCCTCGTTTGGACCGCGGGAGGCGCCCCCGAAATGGTCCTGACTCGATCTCGCACCGGGCCAATAAACTCGCTGATTTCCGATCACTCTAACCGGGATTCAACTGAATGTCTCATATCCCTTTAGATAATAAATTTGCCGTATCCGGCATACATATGCTCCGGTTTTCCGGTGACGATTATGCGTTTCTCAAGACGGACACTCGTCCGAACATCAAATGGTCAACACATGACCGACACGATCTCGAATGCTTTCTTCTCACCCTCGTACGGGGATTTCAATGCTTCCTAATAGACTTTCCATGCAACTAATTTTCTGGCCATGAGGCCCCTTTTCCTGGCGATTAATCAAGGGTGTTCCCCTCTCCGAGGGGATGTAAATGACGCCGTGACCTTTATGGCGCGGCGGGTTCCAGTCCCGACACGAACCACACAGTCATCTGATTAGTCAGATCGAGTGCACAATAAATCGTCACTTTGTGACTGGCACGCCCACGCACTTAATAAACGCCAATAAACAAATAAACAACGATTTTATTAAATAAAAAGTGCGTCCACAAGACAAAAGACTTATGTCGATACTAGAAGAAGAGACCTCGAGTTCCAAATTGGAGACCATGTGTTCCTTAAGGTTTCCCCCGGGCGAGGCATTAGAAGATTTGGTGTTAAAGGTAAACTTACACCGAGGTATATCGGTCTCTTTGAGATTCTAGAAAGGGTTGGCAAGGTTGCTTACCGGATCACCATTCTACCACAATTATCCGAAGTCCATAATGTATTTCATGTCTCCATGCTCAAGAAGTATGTTCATGATCCGTTCCACGTAATAGAACACGACAACTTGGTGTTACAAAAGGATCTCACATATGAACAAAAGCCATTGAAGATCCTTGACCGTGAAGTCCGTGTACTACGGAACAAGACTATTCCCATGGTGACGGTTCAATGGAATAGACACTTCGAACATGAAGCTACATGGGAGACCGAAGAGTCTATGCGAAATAGGTTCCCTGAACTATTCCAATAGTAAGTACTTTGCACTCTCTCTCAATCTATACAATTGAATTTGGGGATCAAATTCTTTTAAGTGGGGGAGGGTGTAGCACCTCGAATAAATATACATATATATATGTATGGATAATATTTAATAGACTATATATAAGTTGAAATAATAAAACCGAAACCTTTGATCTTAGTCAATAACCCAAAACTACATGGCCCAAACACACTATTAGATGGATGGGCTTAATCAAATGGGCCTTACGGTAGGGTTTAAGAATATATATATATGAAGTGGGCCTTTAGCCCATAACCCTTCCCACGTCAAAGATGCATAGGATATATGCACATATATACATATATACGGGTTGTTTCATAAAGGCCGAACCTTTATCACGTTCGAAGGAAGCTTGCATGGGAGTTTAGGGTTTCCTGATCAAACAAAGAAAACAGTTGAGGATTTGGCAAGAGTAGGATTAGCATGGGAAGTGTTGGGTTCGGTGCAGTATTCAGAGGGGGGGGGTGAATGAATATAGCCTATAAAAGTTTCGCCCAATTAACAACTAGAATGCTAACAAGACAGATTAGATAATCTGAAGGCTAATTAGATCTTCTGTTCAACCTGTAAGCTAACAGATGGAGCGCCCCTATGCAAACATCTAGCGGAAGCAAAAACATATAGAGAAATCAAACCACTACACAGAGGTTTTTAAGTGGTTCGGTCCAGCAGACCTACATCCACCCCACACTCAACCTGAGTGTGGCTTCCTGCTGGCTCACAGCTTGAACAGCTGGGCATCACAGCTTGCCATACATCAGCTGGGCCTCACAACTTGCCATCCGCTGAGCATCACAGCTTGCTTCCGCTGGGCAATACAGCCTAGCCATCGCTGACTCACAGCTTGAACCCGCTGGGGATTACAGCTTAACCCGTCCGAGACCAAGTCTTGCCAGTTGAGGATTACAGCTTTACCTGTCCAGTGGAGACCTCCACTGCATCCGCTGACTAACAGCTTGAAGAAGGGATAAAATGGAACATGAAAACAGAACAAGACAGCAATCGGAAAGCTGTAAATGAAATATACAATATAGCTCTCAACAGAGCAGACTGGCCTGGATTTGATCCACGGTCCAGTAAACAAATCTTCAGACTTCACTCTTCTTCTCTCGATCTCACTGTCTCTCTTTCTTTCTCTCTTTCTCTTCTTTCTCTTCTTCTTCTGCTAATCTCTCACTCTCTGCTCGAACTCTCTATCTCTTCCTTTCTCTTCTTTCTCTTCTTCTTTCACTCTCTGTCTGGATCGTGGCTCTCTGTATGGACTTCACCTCTTGCCAACTCGATCACGATCAGTCTCCTTCAGACAAAGAAGACTCCCTTATATAGCATCAGCAGATTAGGGCGGTCGTGTGCTCTCCACATCTCCCGCCAAGAAACCTCAGTCCACATGGCAGCATTTCAGCACAGTGCTTCAGCACACGTGTCACGATCCTGTCTGCCCTTCCAGCCTCGGATCACGTGCCCTTCATTAAGCTTCACGAGTAGAGCACCCAGAGACTAGTGCGTTCTCGCACGGGAGCATATGAAGTCTCAGGGGAGCATCTATGGCCTCTGGACAGCATCACCAGCGTCAGGGGAGCATGTGGAGCACATGCTGTCTCTGGGGAGCAATCGCTGCTCCAAGGGAGCATCCTCAAAGTTAGGGAAGCATTAGCAGTCACTGGAGGGCATACTCGGTCCCAGGAGAGCATCCGGGGGGACAGGCGAGCATGCACGTCTGATGTACAGACTCTACCAATGTATAGACTTGGTGGATAGTGATGCATAGCCAAACGGATGTACAGACTTCACTGTGAATGCATGAACAGTGAATGAGTGTATAGACTTGATCAAGAGAGACGCTGGCCAATCGGAGCATTAACAGTCACTGGAGAGCATACTCGGTCCCAGGAGAGCATCCGGAGGGACAGGCGAGCATGCGCGTCTGATGTACAGACTTGTGAAAGACTTGAATGCACGACCAATGTACAGACTTGGAGAACGATGTACATACTTGGGCAAACACAGTCTGTATAGACTTTACCAGTATGCAGACTTTGAAGAGCATTCAGCAATGTGCAGACTTCACTGCATATGAGGCAGCGTATAGACTTAACCAAGCAATGTACACACTTGAAGAGCATTCAGTAATGTGCAGACTTCAATGCATATGATGCAGCCAATGTATGGACTTGAGCAGTCTGCTACTGAATAACCGATGTATAGACTTCAGAAGAACAGTGCAATGTATACACTTCAGCTAAGCAAGCTTCAGTGAATGTATGGATTTTATGAACGATGCAAACAGCTCTGTATACACTTGACGTAATGCATGCTGATGTACAGACTTCAGTTGAAGCCAACCGAAGAGTGTATAGACTTGTGAGATGCATAGACCACAACGATGTGTGGACTTCACCAAGACACTGCATGAACAGTCCGATGTATGGACTTGGCAAGCCTAAGACACTGAATGAGACGGTGGAGTCCGTTGTACATACTTCCAATGCAATGCAATGTACACACTTCAGCTAAGCAATCTTCACGAAATATATCAGTTATATGCATACACCACAGAGTATATCAGTTATAAACATCTCATGCATTCTCCACAGAACATAATGAGTGATATGCATTCAAATCAACATGCCATCATCATAACATGCCATCATCATATAAAGGACATTTCATGACACTGTCTAAACAATATCCAAAGCACTCATTGTGTTGCAATCATCAAAACAAAACAGCATTACTATCATCAAATCAACATAGCACATGCTTGTGCCTAAGGGGCACAACATTCTCCCCCTTTTTGATGATGGCAACACACTGTCACAGTGAGTCACACACAAAATTTTCTCCCCCTTTGACATAATCAAAAAGAGAAAAATAGTATAAACAAGAGTGCAACATGGCAGTATGCATGCAATAAACTCCCCCTGAAGGTATGACTCCCCCTGAATTATTTCTCCCCTTAAATAATTGCTCCCCCTTTGAGAAGGAATATGAACATATAATTCAAAGGTAGAGAAGGTAGGAGGGTCACTAGACAATAGCTGAATCATTGGTTCAGAAAATAAGCCTGATTATAAACAGTAGTTAAAGTATAAGAATCAGCAACATACAATTTTGACAAAAATTTAGGTTTAACAGTGATAAATCAAGAGTAAAACACTTGACCCCTGAAAAAGAGTTTATAGACTCCATTTATAGCAATGAATCTAGGGCACATGGTATTAATAGATAAGTCTGAAATAATACCCTTTTGTGATTAAACAAGGAAATTCAAGAAAGATAACTTGAATATGTATTGAGAAAAATAATTTTCACTCATTGACTTTTGATTTCAAAGGGTTACAGCAGTTTGATTTTCATTTTGGAATTTTTAGAAACTGAGCTAAGTGAATAGAATAGTGGCATTTATGCTTTTGACATTAGGTGTACACCTTGATTAGAGGCAGGTACCCCCAGTTACTAGGCATAAACTACTAGATCTATTTCAAATCAAGACCTACAAGGAACAGTTTTCCCTTTGACATTAAGGGCACACCTTGATCAGAGGCTAGTACCCCCAGTTACTTGGTGAAAACTCCCCTATAGATATGACCCTATGAACAGAGATAGTCTAAATCACTTCATGACATACGAATTCTCCTGCTTCTTTGGAGGAGTTCATAGTTTCTCAGTGCAATCAGCCATTGCTCTGTCACAATGTTCAGTTCTTTACTTGAAGATCTTATTTACTGTAGCCCTTATTTCTTTTAGAGTGATTGTTTAAAAAATCATTACATACTCTTATTCACCTGTTCTAGACATTTCCAGTTCAACACATTTAGACATTACAAAAAAAAACTTTTTCTATTTTAGTCATGAGACAAAGATTAAGAGCTATAAAAGTTTTTCGTTTATCTCAAATTCTGAAGTGCAGACACTTAACTCTCCAATTTATAAAGGTTAACCCTTTAGTTCTTTTCAATTTGTAAGAGTGATTCTTATAAAAGAACAATTGAAATAACCACAACTCAATGTACTAAACCAGAAACAGAACTGTTGTTCAGTGAAGGTTAGGGAAATGATAGCAATAGGCATTGAGTTCCAGGAGCATTTGATGTCAAAGAATACGAATGAATTCAATGGGGACAGTGATAAGTAGCAAGGATTCAATATGATGAACTAAGCTCTCAGCTCCCCCTGACACCAAGATGCAAAAGATATGCTATGCACTAGACTGTTCTACATGCAGACTTGACCCTTGGTACTTGGCAGAGAACCTGGTCTTAAAGACCATCTCACACATAGTAAGAACCTCCAGGCAGATTTCCCTGCCTTTTAGTAACTTACCATTTTATATACCAGGGTTATGTAAATGAATATGCAGTGCAAAGCTGTCCTATGTGCATTGAACAATTTCATTGACAGTCATGCAAATGATGTATGCAGACATTAGACACATGCATTGACTGTGTGTACTAAATGACTCATTTAAAAATAGTGCAAGTTATGCATTTAATCAACAAGCATGCAGTGCATTGACATAAAGTGTATATAATGCATCGACTGTAAAAACCCATTCAGCCTCAGTGCAAAATATGGCAATAGAGAAAAGCATCAAATTTGAGTAGAATAAAACTCAGTAGCTGAGCGTGGAATGCAGACTGATCAGCTAGACATGAAGAGATTATCAAATATCAATCAAGCAAAACAACATTTTCAGATAATGAATTTAAACAAAGTTCAGAACTAACCTGAAGGATTGAATCTTGGGGTTTTCATTCTTGAGTGCCTTGGTTAACCCCTTTCATTTCCAAGGCACACCTGCAAGATAAAATCAAGTTGATCCTGTAGGAACCCAAGAAGTCTTGGGTCCTAAATTAACCCTCACAGGTGTTCTAAATGGTTTCTTAACAGAACTATCATCATAGCCCATCAACTTATTGCTGGACAAAGAATAACCAAATTGACCAGACTTACCATGATAACGAATAGAATTTAAGTTTCTTTTATGCACCTTATTGTAAGCATTAAGTTCATGTGCATGAACATTAAAATCTCTGTTATATGCATGGGCATGAGATTGGTGTAAGTGAACATGATTGGTTCTGTTATTCACATGGAAATTTTTCTTTTCATAACCAGCCAGCCAACAGTTACCAGCTCTGTGGCCTGGCTTTCCACAGTTGAAGCATGCAGAGTTTTTCTTTTTATCAATTGAATTATTTCTAACAGAATCATAGAAAGCAGGGAATTTTACAAATTTAGAATTCAATCTATTTCCCTGAGCATGCCAGCAATTTTCAACCATGTGGCCCAATTTGCCACAATGAAAACATTGAGTGTTCTTTTCATGAGATGCATGATTTTTGACATGGAACAGTTTATCATGCATTTTAACAGCAGATAGATCATCTAATTTCATTTGTCTACAATCATGCATGAGATGACCTATTTTATGACAGTAAAAACATTGAGGCCTTTTGGTTTGAGCAGAAGAAGGTTTCTTCACAGTAGGCTTCCTAGCATGAATTCTATCATACTTCAATTCATCCTTCTTCATCACAAAATAATCAGCCATCTCATGTCCAAACTTTCCACGGTAAAAACATTTGACATTCTTTCTTTTAACATGAGACTGTTTGGCCTGAGACGTTTCAGCATACAACTTTTTATTCTGTTTTGTTTTCTCGCTCTCAGTTTTCTTTTGCTTTTCTATCTGATTAGCAGCTAAACATGAAGGAGAAGCTGAAGTGCTAGCTAACTTAGAGTTACGCACAAAGGTTGTGTACAGTCTTTTTCTCTCTTCCTGTTTACTGCCTTCATCAGAGACTTTCTTCTTAGATGTAGCCTTCAGATTTTCTTTATTCTTAAAAGATTCAGACAACAATTTGTTCAGTTCAGTGATTTCATTTTTGAGAGAAGAAATGAGCATTTCAGAATTTGTGACTTTTTCATTAAGCATAGTATTGACAGTTTTGTAGCTGTCTATTTCTTCCATTAATATGCTCACTCTCTCACATTCATTTTCAACTGAACTCTTCCCTTTTTCAAGTATTAAAAGTCTCTCAGAATTAGCAGAATTCAGTAGCCTCAATTCTTCATTTTCTTATTTTAGTTTTTCATCCTGACTTAGCTCATTTAGTGAAATTTGATCACCATTAATTGAGCTCATTTTTTCTTCCAGTTCAGATATCTTATCTGTGAGTTTCTGATTTTTATTTTCCAAAACATAAATTTTTTCTTTACTCACATTCAGATCAGCTAAGCACATATCATGAGATATTTTCAGTTCTTGACATTTTTCACAATGAGCATTCGAATTAGTCTGATCACATTTTTTTTCAACTTTCTATTTTCAGGTCTCAAATATTTACATCTCTCAGAAAGTTCATCGTACATATCCCATAATTCATCAATTGAAATATCTTCGGATTCAGATTCAGAATTTACCTGGGATGAGGAATCTTCATTATCCTGGTTGGCCATCAAACAGCTATCATTCTGCTGGTTATGCGCAGAGATAACTTTGTCATATATCTCTTTTCTAGAATTGCACCTGAGAGCAAAAGAATATACATTAGTATTAACGGCAGCTCTTAAGATATTAAGAATTATGACATTATCACGGTTCTTAAAGGTGTCATCACTAGACCACTTGGTCTGATCTTTGGGTAATTGATGTAGGCCTTTGGATAGCAAACTCCATAGTTTGGGATCAATGGAATCTACGTACACAGCTAGGCCTCCTAGCCAACTTTCAAAGTTAGAACCATCATAAATCGGAGGACGACCCATTTGGACAGATGGCAAACAGATTCAGCTCACTAGAACAAATGACAGGAAATACAGCAAAATCAAAAAGGCAAAGTAAAGCACTAAGACAGTGAAACAAAACAACGAGCACAAGAGATCCACTCTGAAATGCACCAAAACTAGCAGGATCCTCTGCAGATTGTTAGATCTGATAGATCAGAGACCCGCTCTAATACCAAGTGTTGGGTTCGGTGCAGTATTCAGGGGGGGGTGAATGAATATAGCCTATAAAAGTTTCGCCCAATTAACAACTAGAATGCTAACAAGACAGATTAGATAATCTGAAGGCTAATTAGATCTTCTGTTCAACTTGTAAGCAAACAGATGGAGCGCCCCTATGCAAACATCTAGCGGAAGCAAAAACATATAGAGAAATCAAACCACTACACAGAGGTTTTTAGGTGGTTCGGTCCAGCAGACCTACATCCACCCCACACTCAACCCGAGTGTGGCTTCCTGCTGACTCACAGTTTGAACAGCTGGGCATCACAGCTTGCCATACATCAGCTGGGACTCACAGCTTTCCAACCGCTGAGCATCACTGATTGCTTCCGCTGGGCAATACAACTTAGCCATTGCTGACTCACAGCTTGAACCCGCTAGGGATTACAGCTTAATCCGTCCGAGACCAAGTCTCGCCAGCTGAGGATTACAGCTTTACCTGTCCAGTGGAGACCTCCACTGCATCCGCTGACTAACAGCTTGAAGAAGGGATAAAATGGAAAATGAAAACAGAACAAGACAACAATCGGAAAGCTATAAATGAAATATACAATATAGCTCTCAACAGAGCAGACTGGTCTGGATTTGATCCACGGTCCAGTAAACAAATCTTCAGACTTCACTCTTCTTCTCTCGATCTCACTGTCTCTCTTTCTTTCTCTCTTTCTCTTTTTTCTCTTCTTCTTCTGCTAATCTCTCACTCTCTGCTCGAACTCTCTATCTCTTCCTTTCTCTTCTTTCTCTTCTTCTTTCACTCTCTGTCTGGATCGTGGCTCTCTGTATGGACTTCACCTCTTGCCAACTCGATCATGATCAGTCTCCTTCAGACAAAGGAGACTCCCTTATATAGCATCAGCAGATTAGGGCGGTCGTGTGCTCTCCACATCTCCCGCCAAGAAACCTCAGTCCATGTGGTAGCATTTCAGCACAGTGCTTCAGCACACGTGTCACGATCCTGTTTGCCCTTCCAGCCTCGGATCATGTGCCCTTCATTAAGCTTCACGAGCAGAGCACCCAGAGACTAGTGCGTTCTCGCACGGGAGCATATGAAGTCTCAGGGGAGCATCTATGGCCTCTGGACAGCATCACCAGCGTCAGGGGAGCATGTGGAGCACATGCTGTCTCTGGGGAGCAATCGCTGCTCCAAGGGAGCATCCTCAAAGTTAGGGAAGCATTAGCAGTCACTGGAGGGCATACTCGGTCCCAGGAGAGCATCCGGGGGGACAGGCGAGCATGCACGTCTGATGTACAGACTCTACCAATGTATAGATTTGGTGGATAGTGATACATAGCCAAACAGATGTACAGACTTCACTGTGAATGCATGAACAGTGAATGAGTGTATAGACTTGATCAAGAGAGACGCTGGCCAATCGGAGCATTAACAGTCACTGGAGAGCATACTCGGTCCCAGGAGAGCATCCGGAGGGACAGGCGAGCATGCGCGTCTGATGTACAGACTTGTGAAAGACTTGAATGCACGACCAATGTACAGACTTGGAGAACGATGTACATACTTGGGCAAACACAGTCTGTATAGACTTTACTAGTGTGCAGACTTTGAAGAGCATTCAGCAATGTGCAGACTTCACTGCATATGAGGCAGCGTATAGACTTAACCAAGCAATGTACACACTTGAAGAGCATTCAGCAATGTGCAGACTTCAATGCATATGATGCAGCCAATGTATGGACTTGAGCAGTCTGCTACTGAATAACCGATGTATAGACTTCAGAAGAACAGTGCAATGTATACACTTCAGCTAAGCAAGCTTCAGTGAATGTATGGATTTTATGAACGATGCAAACAGCTCTGTATACACTTGACGTAATGCATGCCGATGTACAGACTTCAGTTGAAGCCAACCAAAGAGTGTATAGACTTGTGAGATGCATAGACCACAACGATGTGTGGACTTCACCAAGACACTGCATGAACAGTCCGATGTATGGACTTGGCAAGCCTAAGACACTGAATGAGACGGTGGAGTCCGTTGTACATACTTCCAATGCAATGCAATGTACACACTTCAGCTAAGCAATCTTCACGAAATATATCAGTTATATGCATACACCACAGAGTATATCAGTTATAAACATCTCATGCATTCTCCACAGAACATAATGAGTGATATGCATTCAAATCAACATGCCATCATCATAACATGCCATCATCATATAAAGGACATTTCATGACACTGTCTAAACAATATCCAAAGCACTCATTGTGTTGCAATCATCAAAACAAAACAGCGTTACTATCATCAAATCAACATAGCACATGCTTGTGCCTAAGGGGCACAACAGGAAGGTTTAAACCTAATAGGATTCTACGTAGGCAATTTGAATCCCATTAGGAAGCTTGAGTCTAAATTCTATAAATATGAATCCCCTAAGATGCAGAAGCATCCTAATTGCTACTGCGTCGACGTCCCCTGCTTTCCCTTCCTCCTGTTTGATGCGGGACGACTACAGGACTCGACTTGGACAGGTTGCGACCTTGGACTCTGAAGGATGACGCGACTAACAAAACGACGCGACCAGCAACAACACTATAACGCGGCACCGAACGAGCTCCCGAAGAGGCGATCATGCCCCAAACAAAAAGCGCTAACTCACAGTCATCCCCGGCGAGGAAAACGTGACGATCTGCACGGTTTGGAAACCGGATTTGAGTCTCGAGTGGTCAGCTCACTCTCGTGCTCAGAATGAGTCACGGGACGGGTTCCGCTCTCACAACTCACAGCGGTGATTAATAATTAACTAGCTAGTAAAATATCCTACTCACATGCAGTGGCATCTAGAACGCATACTAAACAAGCAAATACGACAAGAGAGTGACGAATGTACCTCCACACTCGGGGCGTGGGGAAGACTTCCCGGTCGAGATCCGGAACTCCCGGTACAGCAATAATGATTAATTATAAAATTGATTCTACAGCCCACTCCACACAGGGAGGTAATAGGCGACACGTGGGTTCCGGGAGCACCAATCTCGGGTGGACGGGCAGCAGTCGGTGGCGCTCGGGCGGACGCAGTAGGCCGGTTCAGCTCGGTTCACTCGGGCCCGCGGAACAGCACGTGGGGCTCCCTGCTGGTATGGTGATGTCCAGGTTGGGCTCCTGGCTTCAGCGACCGGCGGGGCGTCTCTAGAGTGTCTCGGGTCGATCCCCGGGAGCGGCGATCACCGGAGTGGAGTCGGGCGATTTCTTGGGATTTATTTCCCAAGGCTGTCTCGCAGCTCAGCTTCTGGCCAGATCTGCGCACTCGGACGAGAACGGCTGGTACGCCCAACTCCGACATTGGATCGAGACGCAATGGATACCATTGGAAGGAGGACTCAAAATCCTACGACGTAAAGGAATATCACATCCATCCAACGGCTGGTTTGGAAATAGAAATGACTGCTAATTGACTGATCACTCTATCCTGAAACACAAAACAGGCAGGGCAGAACATGAACTGCATGTTCAAGGGCTTTGACCAAGAACCAAATGAACGAATTAGGACCTGGGAATTTTATGGTAGAAAGAGGGGAGGGTGATAGTGACGCACATAATTGTTTTGTAAGTTTCTGACAACATTTTGGGGGCAAGAAAATTTGGCTCCCAAGATCTATCTCGTAGATCTGCACACAGGCAGACTTTGAGAAGGAAGAACAGGTGGCTGGGAAAGGGCCTAAACAAGCTCTGATCAACCTCAAAATTAAACTAAGAATGACCTATGATGGGAGGAACCTACCCTCAAAGTTTTGTGACGATGCAGCGGTCGGATCTCCCGTACCAGCCCTTTCACCGAGCTACTATCCCACAACTCCGAATTTCAGGGTAGCAGGATGGAACCGACTTGTGGTGGCTCAGCGGCGGCACGAACGGCGGCGGTGAATGATCACATAAGATAGAGGAACAGGGGAAGAGGAAGAAATTTGAGAGAGATAGAAGATCTAGGATCAGATCTGAAGAAGAAATGGGGAAGAAAGGGGAAGAACACCAAGAATAAGGAGAGAGGGGGAGAGGTGCGCCCAAATCCACTATCAATATAATTTCTTCATTAAAAATTTCAAAATACCACAAGAGACAATATATATTCAAACCCTAGACCTAGCCAAATGACCTAGAATACCCTTGGTCAAGGGGGTATAATGGGGATGGGAGATTAAACCAACATAAAAAATTCCTCCCATAAGGGACGAAAGAGGGGGCGCCCCTCCCTTAAGTCAATATAAGGGGCTTGGCTTATTTTAATCCCCATGGACCAAAATAATTCAAAAATATAAATACATGGTCAATTATTCTACCATTGACCCAATATAAAAACTCAAGATAATACAAACCAAATACACACCAAATACACACCAAATATGGCCAAATACGTATAAAAATACGTACTGAAGTATCAGTGCTCCAGTGGCGACTCCAGACTGTCCCCCAGCCATAAAGAGGTCGGTGTCGACCGAGTCGTGCTGCGGGTTCGGTGCCGACGGCTCGGTGAGTCGAGCCGTACTCGTGCTCTGGTGTCCTCACCACTGTTGCTATTGTGGCTGATTGGAGAGGACGTCTTCCTCTTCTATCTTCTTCCCTCATCTGCGTAAGTGAAGGAAGCTGCTTCTTCTTCCTTACTCTTCACGTAGACGATCGCGAGCTGCTGCTGCGTTCGTCTGCTGCAGCTGCCGCTGAGGACGTGGGGAGCTACTGCATCCTCTTCCTTCTATTGCCGTGAAGAAGTGCCTGCTTCTTCCTCTCTGCTTCATCTTCTTCCTTGCTTTTCGTCGTCCCGATCAAGCCTAAACAGGTAGGTTTTCTCAAGATTATAAGCCCAAGATGATAATAAAGGAATATTGCATGCATATAAACATGTATACTATGATTCCATGATCTTTGTTTTGAGTTTTTACGTAGATCTGTCACCTTGATGTTTCATATGAAAATAGCGACCAGAGCAATGGCCGCTTATTAATGAACGACCGAGTGGAAGGCCGCCAATTCTTAAATTGGCGATAGTCTTCTGGCTGCAAATTAATGAGCGACCAACACACTAACGCTATTTCCTTTAGTGAAATTAATAAATACCACATGTTTAAAATTTAATAACTATGGAACCATGTATCTCAAAATCATGTTATGCATATTTCTAGATTCCCCAGATTTTTCTCTACTTGTCCATGTTATTAGTTTTCTAAAAATCCCTATAAATGTCAAAGTAGCACTGTTCATCTCCTAAATGAACAGTAATCGTTTAAATGAATAGTGATATGTGTGTGAAAACATACCTGGCCGATGCGTGTGCTGTTGCATGCCTAAAAGAATGAGCGACTTTTCACACAGTCGCTATTTAATGAAATAGCGCCTCTGTAAGAGGACACAGATTCCTATAAATTGTGAAAAATAGAAACTAACTCAACAATTATGAATTGACGTCTAATGATTGGATGCTACTTGAACAAATAGCGCCTCTGTGAAGAGACACAGATTCCTATTAATTTATTAAAAATTGAACTAATGCCAAAATTATTGAATTAACGTCCAAAGCTTGGACGCTAATTAAAGATATGGTGCCCTTTCACAAGGACGCTAATTCTTGTGATAATTATAAAAATTTTATAAATTATTGATTTGGCGCCTCTCTGGAGCGACACTCATTCTTTAAATAACGCCTTCTGTTTGGACGCTATTTCCTTATCTCACAGTTTTATAGGGTTTTGACCCATATCGCGAGTCTTTTGGCGCTCTTATCTCAAGTCCGAAGATTGAGTCCCTATTTCACGTTGTTTCATGATTACACACTATTTCTTGAAGATTGAAAGACCCTCCGCCAGATATTCCTTCCGTTGGATCGGAATTTCTCTCTCTAAGGCCTCCGTAAGCCTCCACAAGTCTTGGATTCCCTCAAGGTAGTCGAGCGGGTTGTACCCTCAAAACCCTAGAACCCTGATTATCATGTCACTCTGAAGAAACATGATACCCTAGCCATCACAGAGCGCTGTTTGCGGTGTTCTGTGAGAGTCTATCTTTGTCTGGAATTGGCGACCAGACAGTGGATGCCATATTGAATTAGCGACCGTTTAAGTGGACGCTATTTCTTCGTACCCATACTATTCACAGAATTGGTGGCCACTGCAGTGGACGCTATTTCTGTAATTGACGGCAGTCCGATTGGAAGCCAATTACCCAGATTTCATGAGTGTCTTGGTTTTATGAGAGGTTTATCGCCTTGACATCCTTACTTAAGGTTCTGTCCTTGAAATATCTATTCCATGAAATCTACCTTATTATCCTTCAATGGCATTTTCCTTTGGAATTCTATTGGCTATACACTATAGTGGATGTCTAAATATTTACATGATTCAATGCTTGGCATTAATAGGGCTCGGTCCGGTCCTGGGAGGAGCACCCGAAAGTACTTGTGCCCATGGGAGCTATATTGACCACGGTGTGGCATTGCACTGGAGTGCATGACTTGCTTGATTTTGACATTCCATGAACTCGTACTTGACTTGACATGATATTACATGACGTGACTTGCGTGGCCCAGAATGGGTAATTACTTGCTTGAAATTAAATAGTCATTTCTCATGACATGACTTGAAAATTACATACTTGATATATCTTGATACTTTACATGACATCTTGAAACTTGCTAGTTCCTATTATCACCTCTTGATATTCCTTCTCGACATTATCATGCATTCGTGCTTAGCTATACTTGCATTACATGTAACTTGTAATTTACTTAAAGCAAGTTTGTACTTGAGATGTAATCCCTACTGAGCGTTTGCTCACCTAGTCTTTTACCTTATTTTTCAGGTAATTCCAATAGCAAGACTCATTCGGACGGGGATGACCAAGAGTGATGAGCGTAGAGCTCTACCCGGATGTCCGAGATGTCTACATCGAGTCTTTTCTATTTATTAAGTCTATTATTGTACTTTTCTCTTTATTGAGTCTAGAGTATCATAAAAGTACTTTTCTTTTGAAGAAATTATGTAATAAAGTTAATATATGTTATTAATGAATAAAGACTTTGGTTATCTCTTGTCTTTTGCCCACTCTATCTATATGTTGAATTTCCTCATGCTCTGATTGACATGATTGATATAAACTCATCGTGCACTCCTCGGTTCCTTCCGCGCTCGGGGCGTGACATAGCCTGAGAGAACACCTACCTTTAGTTAAATCTAAGACAAGGGACAAAGAACGCAAAGAACTCCCAAGAATCCTCCTCTCCTCCTCGGATTAAGCCTCCAAACCTTCGGGAAAACCTCCCTCAGTACGCCAAAGCTAGAGAAGAAGGGGTTGGGGGTCTATTTATTGATCAAAACCACCCCAAAAGTCCAGATTTGAGGGTATAAAGTCAATGTTTGAAATCTCCATTTTCCATATTCAAACCCACAAATTCAAATGCCTACACCTAGCCTAGCCCTAATTAGGCTTATGATTTGGCAGATGAAGATCTTGGAAGGTGGGCTACGACCTAGGTTTTGAATTTTGAACAAAGCTTCTAGAATTTGGGTTAATTACCCCATTAAAATCTAGGTTTAGGGTTTACTCCGAATTAAGTCCATTAATTCCCAATTCAGCCCAATAAGGATTATCTTTTACCCCAAATTTTGATCATAACTATTTCTAGGCATTTTAATTGGGTCTCTGTTGTACCCAGACATTTTCCTAGCAAAAATATTAAGAAATGAGGGTTCGGGAATTTCCCCTAACACCTTTGAGGCGTGGGCTACCCAGCCCTTCCTATAGCTCATCGGGCCCAATTGAGGGCCCCAACCAGCTAGCCGTGACCCATGGCAAGATCAATAATCGATTGGGGCCACCCCCGATCACCCAGCTAGCAGGTTTACCCACCTTCAACACAGCCACCCGGGCCAACCCGGGGGCGCCCTGATTACAAGCCACGACACATTGCACCCAGCAACGAGGCTGGGATCTACCCCCAAGATGCCTCCCTCCAGCCCTCTAAAGTCAAAGGAAGACTCATCTTGGTCAACCACAGGCTTTAGAATCCCGTAGCACACCTATGCGGCCCATACACGTGTGTCGAGAATTTCCCCGAACACCTTGCGGGCGCGAGCATTCCAGCCGTTCTACAACAAGCCGAGGGCCAACCCCCAGCTCCAGTACTCCAACCATGTTCTATGACAACCCTCCAACAAGTCGGGGCCACCCTCGACCCTCAGATATGCGGCGACGAGTCGTTTATCTTCAGCTCCCGGGCCAACCCGGGGTAGCCCACCAACCCACCTTACAACGTGACATATGCCACGAAGGCCGAGCCCACACGCCCAAAATGCCTTTCCTCAACTCTTGCAACCTCCTATCCTCAGCCCGAGGGTGGACCTAAGACCCGCCCGTCAATTACCCAAGCCGTTTGATGACCCGAGGTGTGCCAGGAATTTCCCCAAACACCTTGCGGGCGGCAACGACAACATGACAGCAACAAGCCCCCACGGGCTAATTCCAGCACCTCGGAGCACCCCGTCCATCAAAGGACAACCCCAAACAATGTCAGAAGACCCCCGGGACCACCCTCTTGTGGCCATGGCTCACCAGGGGGGAGTTCACCCCGAGCGTAGCTGCGCTTCAGGGGGGGAAAACTCCCTTGGGAGTCGTGCCCTCCTCCCAACCCGAGGGCCCAACGGCCATTCTCCAGTCCCAGTATCGTGCAAGATCGATCGGCGTACCCATGTGTGGAAAGATTCGCAAAGACAGAGCCTCGGGATCACACGAAGTCACGCAAGTCAATCTCCTCAGTCCATGCGCAAGCATAACTAGCTAGCCAGTCCAAGCCTTGTATCCTTCATCCTTTGCGATCGCAGTGAGTCAAAGTGAGGCCATAAGGGGGGTAAAAATGAGATTTTATAGGGTGGGGACCTGATGTGACACGACCTCGGACCTAATGGGAGCAAGCACAATCGCATTCAAAACGGGCCAAATTGGGCCACCGCTCTATCGTCACTCACCCAAGCCCGGGGTGACTTGGCAATGCCAAGGGGAGGATGTGGGGTTGGGCCCTTGCTGGTAGAGGGCCAGCAAGGCCAAGACTTGATTCCCAAAGGGTGGGGATGCCCAAATCAAGGGGGCCGACAAAGTGCCAAAGGCACCGGTTGCAATATTCCCACGGTGATCACTCAAGTTTATGGTGCTTGAGGATCGGGCTCTCACTCGCATAACCAGCGGAATTAGAACTAATATTGAAAGACAAGCACTAAGTGGAGTGAAGGTTTGAGCACTTACTCGACCAGATTGAAGAAACCGGTCCCGGTCGGAGACGAGGGCGAGCGGGGAGGCGAGTGGATCCCCACACGCCGCGGCGGTGTCGCTTGACCTGCCCAAACAAGTTACAACACTACACCTCACGTAGGAGGGGGATCTTGGGGTGGGGGTTAATAGAAATTACAATCAATACTACCTCCACACAGGGAGGGACCTTCAGCCGGTCAAGCGGGGTGGGGAAACTAAAGCAAAGAACGAGGAATAAGGGTGGACGCCGAATCTGCTTGCTATCTGCGAGCCGGGATAGAGAGTCGGTGTTGCTGCTGTAGATCTTGATCAGGAATTTTTTTGATGACGAAACCAAAGGGAAAACCTTCGTACCTGGAAGGGGAATGCCTCAGAATTTTCTTAATTTCTTCTGGAGTCGCTGCTGGTCGGGGCAGGAGCTTGAACAGGGCCTCTATTTCTCGGACTAGCAGGGGCAGGTCACCAACAGTAGGATGCAGAGGCTGTCCTGGCCGCTCCCAAACTCCAAATTTGATTCCGTCAGCGCCGTTAGAACCGTGGGTGAGTCCTCTTTGCAGAAAAAGAAACGGGGACACCAGAAGAGGTCGGAAACAATCTGTGGAACCAGAAGAGTGAGGAGGGGTCGGTGCAGACTGTAGAAGGTAGAACCGCGCGTTCGGGGGAGAAAATTGGTAACTTCTGCTCCCGGATGCTGAATGAACTTCCGCTTCTTGAATCTCAAACTAGACAGGCCAAAGAGGAACTTTGAAGAAGAACTTGAAGACTGATTCCTTCAGGGTCCGTCGTGGCAGAGCTTCTAAACTGGTTCAGGTCCTTATCCGAGGCAGAACCGCGCAGCTGTGGAAGAATGGACCTCCAGGATGGCTCGGAGATCGGAAGAAGACAAAACCACTTCGGTTACGAAGGCGACTGGCAGACGCTTCCGAAAATGGCTCTTGGGTCTTCAAACTCGTCCGGAGGTGATCGTGGTGGCCGCTGCAAGCTACTGCTCTGCTGTAGATATTCAGTTGAGAGCTGTAGGTTGATGATGATGGGGGGGAATGGGGTATATGGGAGGGGAAATGGGGGTGGATGTGTGTGGGGAAAGCCCGAGCTGTGAGGGGGTCTAGGAGGGGGTGTTCTAAGGTGGGGGAAGGGAAGAATGGGGTCTGGAAGGGGATCTAACAGGTGGCGGGAGGAGGAGCTACGAATTTGGGAAGGTGGGTGAGAGGAGAAGGTGAGGGGGGGCACAAGTGAGTGGAGGGAAGGGTGGATTTCAAATTCAAATATGCTTTGGAAGTTGTGGGGTTGTGTGGGGAAGGGGTTGATTGTGTTGGAATGGGGAAAGTGGTGTTGGAATGTGAAGGATGGTGTTGGAATGGTGAGGGATCTCCTTGGAACTAGGGGGGTGGAGTAATGGAGGTCATGGGGAAGTGGAGGGCTTTAATGATGGTAGGTGGGGGTTGAGGTGGTTGGGAAAGGAGGAGAGAGAAGAAAATTCGAAATTGGGTGTTGAGGAGAGAGAAAGTGGAGTGAAAAAGAGGGATTAGGAGAGGGAAGGGTGGGGAATCTCTCCCCTAGGGTTTCTCACCCAAAAAATGTTGAAATCACTCCACTAAACTAAGCTTTGGATACTCAAATGGCATTTTTCATTGATTCATTCATTACCTCCAAATGAAGGAAATGGGGCCCTATATATAGGAAACCCACATTTTACAATAAGACCCTGACAAAAGACTCATTGATAAATAACCGAAGGGGTAGGGGAGCTCATTGGGCCAAGCCCGAAGAAATGGGCCCAATTAGCACATTACACACTCTAATGACACTCAAACATAAGAAAATAAATACAAGACCTAGGGACATGACTCAAATAAAATGCAAATTACATCAAATGACTCAAGTAAAATTACATAGAACTCAAAATTAAATGACTAAACCATGTCAGATGCAACCGGGGCGAGGAGACGAGCTGTATCGTGGGCATGGGAGGTGATGTCCCCATCATACTCCCGGGGTGCGGAGAACTCGACTCTGTCGAGTAAGTGTCCTTCCCTCCTTGGAGGGTGTAGAAGTGGTACCGCCCTCAAGTCTCCCGAACGAGACCGATCCATCCACCTGCCGAGATAGCGCTCATATACCTTGCTCCGAGTGGTAGTGACTTGTTCATCCAATATTTGTTCAATTTGTTCACGCTGGGCTCTCTTGGCTGGTGGTTTATCATCATGGGTGGGTGCTCTCTCAAGGGAAGAAGTAGGCTCAATCTCCTCACTAGGTACCACCGTGGGTCCCTTATATGGCACTAGGTCGGCAACATTGAATGTGGGACTTATTCCATACTCCTCATGGAGATCTAACTCGTTGGCATTTGCACCTATGCGCCTCAAGACCTGGAAGGGACCAGCCCCACGTGGCCTTAGTTTAGAGTTGGCTCCCGGGGAGAGCCTCTCCATCCTTACCATCACAAGGTCACCCACTTGGAATTCTTGGTGATGCCGATGAGAGTCGGCCAGCCTTTTATAAGCCTCATTCTTTTTGCTGATGTGCTTGCAAAGGTTTTCATGTAATTTTGTGAATGCTATCCTTTTAGTGGTTATGGGTGGACCTGGACAACCATAGATGGACCTATCCCGCCATGATGCCAGATGGACCATGATGAACCTTGGTGGGCCGGTGCAACCATTTGTGGACTTATCATGCAATGTTGTCATGTAGACTTTGGTGGGCCTAGGTGGGCCGGGGCAACCGTAGGTGAACCTATCATGTAAAGTGGTGATGAATGTGGGGGGACCCGGACATCCGTAGATGCTTTTGACATGCTTAAGATCCATGATGAATGAAGGAGGACCATGACATCCGAATGTGGACCACTCATACTTTCTACTTGACATGTGGGTGATATGAATGAATGGACCCAATATAGTGTTCATGCCAAGGGGTATGGTAAGCCTAGACACATGCATGTTTTTCCAAAAAGTGACTTCCATGTGTATAGGTGTGGGACAACCTTTGAACTCCCATTGGAAAGGATCGAATGGATCTAAGAAGGTGGTCATCATGGGGTGGGGCACCACCTTATTCCCTAGGGATATATGGTCCAAGGTTATGGCTCCCAAGGTGCAGCCCGGGTCATGGATGAGGTGGGTTTGGCCCAATATGGTGAGTGAGGGTAGGACAGGGTGGGTGGTTGGTAAGATGGTTGGGTCATATGAGTCCCTTGACTCCCATTGGAAGGGATCATATGGATCGTAAAATAGGTCACTTAGGGGGAGGAACTTCATGTCCTCAAGATCCTTAAAAGGTGTTAACTCATCCTTCCCTATGATAGTTGGGCCAATGTTCTTGACAAGTGGGTCGGCCATGAGTGGAGGGCTTGGCTTTCTACCCGAGATAAGAAGTTCTAAATTGAGGAGAAGGTTGGGATCATCCGGTGTAGGGAGGAATAGAAGGAGGTCGCTAGTGTAGCAACCATTGGTGCAAACCGAGGTGATAGACCCAATGCATAGGTGTAGGAGGCTAAGGCTTCTAGGTTGTTCGGCCATAGGAGTCAACATGCTAGTGAACTCAATTTGCCATGCTAAGCCCCTAAGAAAATCCTCTAAGGTCTCCACTTGATAGGATGCTTGGATTGTGGTGTGATAGGAGAAGATGGGCACTAGGGGAAAATTTTGTTCTATGGGAGGGCAAACATGGGTCGAGGTCTCTCTAATTAGGCTCTCCCTTAGCCACCTAACAAGTGACTCTTCTAAGATGAATTCAGCCTTATCTAGAGGGGGTGGTGTAGGGTGAAGATCCTTGTGCGAGACTTCCTCTTCAATTGGGACATAGGTGCTCTCTATGGAGGGGATAGGTTCCTGAGGGATATTTGTCTTCATGTGGCAAAGCGGGTGGACTACTTCTTCCAAAACTAATGGAGTGGGAAGGTTCTTTGATGGTGGGGTGATGATGGCCGGAGTATGGTGCACCCGGGGTGGTGAACGAGGGTGGGATTCCCGCGGGTGGGAGAATAAAAGGTTGTTGAATTTAAAGGTTCCCGAAAGGTGTGGCGGACGCACAAGGCAAGTCCGACGTGTTGGGTCGATGTTGGCATTCCTTTCATCTAACAATTTCTTACTTAGGATTATACATGGACCTACCAATGTTCCCTTTTGACACCAAGTCCCATCCAAATACTTAATCTTCCCGAACCATTTATGGAATTCAATAAAGACTTGGTCTCCATTGTGCACAATTTGTCCGGTCCTACTAAGAGAGGTAACGATATCGGGGGACACCCAATTTTCAGATTCTAGGTCAATGAAATCAATTTCTACGGGCTTTCCATTAGGTAAGCATGCATGGGATATGATTGGGAGAGGAGCCATGTGACCCAAGACTCAATGTTAACAATGATGGGTTGACAATGCACAGTTCGGACAAGAATGCAAGCATGCCCTAGGACTTGACTTGTAGAGACAAGTCAAAGACTTGCTCTGATACCACTTGATGTGACACGACCTCGGACCTAATGCGAGCAAGCACAATCGCATTCAAAACGGGCCAAATTGGGCCACCGCTCTATCGTCACTCACCCAAGCCCGGGGTGACTTGGCAATGCCAAGGGGAGGATGTGGGGTTGGGCCCTTGCTGGTAGAGGGCCAGCAAGGCCAAGACTTGATTCCCAAAGGGTGGGGATGCCCAAATCAAGGGGGCCGACAAAGTGCCAAAGGCACCGGTTGCAATATTCCCACGGTGATCACTCAAGTTTATGGGGCTTGAGGATCGGGCTCTCACTCGCATAACCAGCGGAATTAGAACTAATATTGAAAGACAAGCACTAAGTGGAGTGAAGGTTTGAGCACTTACTCGACCGGATTGAAGAAACCGGTCCCGGTCGGAGACGAGGGCGAGCGGGGAGGCGAGTGGATCCCCACACGCCGCGGCGGTGTCGCTTGACCTGCCCAAACAAGTTACAACACTACACCTCACGTAGGAGGGGGATCTTGGGGTGGGGGTTAATAGAAATTACAATCAATACTACCTCCACACAGGGAGGGACCTTCAGCCGGTCAAGCAGGGTGGGGAAACTAAAGCAAAGAACGAGGAATAAGGGTGGACGCCGAATCTGCTTGCTGTCTGCGAGCCGGGACAGAGAGTCGGTGTTGCTGCTGTAGATCTTGATCAGGAATTTTTTTGATGACGAAACCAAAAGGAAAACCTTCGTAGCTGGAAGGGGAATGCCTCAGAATTTTCTTAATTTCTTCTAGAGTCGTTGCTGGTCGGGGCAGGAGCTTGAACAGGGCCTCTGTTTCTCGGACTAGCAGGGGTAGGTCACCAACAGTAGGATGCAGAGGCTGTCCTGGCCGCTCCCGAACTCCAAATTTGATGCCGTCAGCGCCGTTAGAACCGTGGGTGAGTCCTCTTTGCAGAAAAAGAAACAGGGACACCAGAAGAGGTTGGAGACAATCTGTGGAACCAGAAGAGTGAGGAGGGGTCGGTGCAGACTGTAGAAGGTAGAACCACGCGTTCGGGGGAGAAAATTGGTAACTTCTACTCCCGGATGCTGAATGAACTTCTGCTTCTTGAATCTGAAACTAGACAGGCCAAAGAGGAACTTTGAAGAAGAACTTGAAGACTGATTCCTTCAGGGTCCGTCGTGGCAGAGCTTCTAAACTGATTCAGGTCCTTAGCTGAGGCAGAACCGTGCAGCTGTGGAAGAATGGACCTCCAGGATGGCTCGGAGATCGGAAGAAGACGAAACCACTTCGGTTACGAAGGCGACTGGCAGACGCTTCCGACAATGGCTCTTGGGTCTTCAAACTCATCCGGAGGTGATCGTGGTGGCCGCTGCAAGCTACTGCTCTGCTGTAGATATTCAGTTGAGAGCTGTAGGTTGATGATGATGGGGGGGAATGGGGTATATGGGAGGGGAAATGGGGGTGGATGTGTGTGGGGAAAGCCCGGGCTGTGAGGGGGTCTAGGAGGGGGTGTTCTAAGGTGGGGGAAGGGAAGAATGGGGTCTGGAAGGGGGTCTAATAGGTGGTGGGAGGAGGAGCTACGAATTTGGGAAGGTGGGTGAGAGGAGAAGGTGAGGGGGGGCACAAGTGAGTGGAGGGAAGGGTGGATTTCAAATTCAAATATGCTTTGGAAGTTGTGGGGTTGTGTGGGGAAGGGGTTGATTGTGTTGGAATGGGGAAAGTGGTGTTGGAATGTGGAGGATGGTGTTGGAATGGTGAGGGATCTCCTTGGAACTAGGGGGGTGGAGTAATGGAGGCCATGGGGAAGTGGAGGGCTTTAATGATGGTAGGTGGGGGTTGAGGTGGTTGGGAAAGGAGGAGAGAGAAGAAAATTCAAAATTGGGTGTTGAGGAGAGAGAAAGTGGAGTGAAAAAGAGGGATTAGGAGAGGGAAGGGTGGGGAATCTCTCCCCTAGGGTTTCTCACCCAAAAAATGTTGGAATCACTCCACTAAACTAAGCTTTGGATACTCAAATGACATTTTTCATTGATTCATTCATTACCTCCAAATGAAGGAAATGGGGCCCTATATATAGGAAACTCACATTTTACCATAAGACCCTGACAAAAGACTCATTGACAAATAACCGAAGGGGTAGGGGAGCTCATTGGGCCAAGCCCGAAGAAATGGGCCCAATTAGCACATTACACACTCTAATGACACTCAAACATAGGAAAATAAATGCAAGACCTAGGGACATGACTCAAATAAAATGCAAATTACATCAAATGACTCAAGTAAAATTACATAGGACTCAAAATTAAATGACTAAACCATGTCGGATGCAACCGGGGCGAGGAGACGAGCTGTATCGTGGGCATGGGAGGTGATGTCCCCATCAGGACCCCCTTCTCTCTGACCCATGTAAACACCCCTTGGGGGGGGGAGGGTTAAGCATACCAGACTAGCCCCCCAGTCTGGTCCACCTAAACCCCCCTCCCCCAAGGGGTTTAGGCGGACCAGACTGCCCCCCAGGTCTGGTCCCCCTAAACCCATGGAATAACAAAAAAGAAGTTTTTTTAATTAAAAACCCCCCAGAACCAGTCTGCCTTAGCCCCCCCAGGGGGGGGTTTGGCAGACCAGATCGCCCCCCAGGGCTGGTCCGCCTAAAACCCAGTAAACACAAAAAAGAAAGTTTTTTTTAATAAAAAACCCAGCCCCAGTCTGCGTAAACCCCCCTTGGGGGTGGTAGGCGGACCAGACTGTCCCCTAGGCTGGTCCGCCTAAACCTCCCTCCCCCACTCTGAAAAAATAATAAAAAAATATATTTTCAAGGGTTTACATGGACCAGGTTCCACCCTCAACCTGATCTGCGTAAATCGCCCCTGACCCTTCATATTCCTCTATAAAACCCCCTTAGAAGCTCAAGGGGCATGCATGCAACAACCTACGGACTAACGGCTGCACACTCGGACTCCCGCAGGCACCCGGCAAGGAAAAAGGACGCAAGGAGCTAAGTACGCCCGTGGTTGGCTTGTTGATCAACTTGTACACGCTGAGAGTATGTCATACGTACTCCCCTCACATGGCATCTAGCCATCTCACATAAGTCCATCCCCGTCGCATATAAGGCGTTATGATAATTGCGAACACACCCGCATCTCGGGTCCGCCCGCCCATGACACCCTACGACGGCCACGCATGCGCCATGATGCCGCGTTTACCTCCGTTGCGGAACCGCGTGCCCACCGCTAGCCTCGAGTTGGCCACCGACCACCCTGACCACAGAATCGAGTTAGCCGAACCGTGGCCCTGAAGTAACATTCCCGTGATGGGCCCCGACTCCCCAGCATGAAGATACTCGCCTTCTAGGACCCGTACCCGACTGCTCACCTCGAGCCGCATCGGGACTCCTTTAGGCGCCAGCCAACGACTACCCCTGCCATCTAGTCTGGCCCTCTCGATGATTTGGGGCCCGTCTCAATCTCCTCATGGAGAGCCTCTGTAAAACACGCGGATACCCGCTTTATTACGCATTGACCCGGGGACCGACCCACGCGTCGAAATTGTCCCACGGCTTGCACCAGTTGTACTTTGGCCTCCTCGTCCCATTTGTAAATCCCAAGTGGCTCTCGTAAAGCATAAAACCAGTTGAATACACATATTCGTACTCGGGTCTCAGCCTCACCTCCACACCACCCAGTGTGTGTCTGGTGCCTCTGACTCCAATTAATCAACCCTCCCAGTCAAGTGCGATAGTACCCATATAGCTGCAGGGTACCCCCGGTCCTCTATCCATGGCTTCAGACATATCCAAGCTCTTCTTCAGCACGGAACAAAGGGGTTCAGATTCAATCCGATGTAAATAAACACCGACTACTTACGGTCGATGGGGAAAGACGTCCCGTACACGAATCCCCATAATCGCATGCGCACTCGCACCCATGGAACCTCTCCTCTCTCCACGTGTCGCCCGATCTCTTGATCCCACGTGCCGCGTCCTTGTGACACTCCCCCAGTCAACCTTCGGTTCCATAGGTGATTGTCGAGAAATCGACTGGCACTCCCGCACCCCAATTTGGTCACCCTAGCCCCAGGAAACCTCTCATGCCGGTCGACCCCTCATGACCTTCTGTAAAAAGGTGAGTGCCCGGTGCCATCGTGAGAGGTATACAGCTATGAAGGAGGATACCCGAGATATATCAAACTCCCGTGTTTTCCTTTTTTGCTTTATTCCTTTCCTCATCCCGACCACCTATACCCCCCGATAACAAGGATGGCATGCCCGGTGGGACGTCTCCCGCTTTTCTTCTTTCTGCTGAAGAGAAGCCTGTGTCAGCCCTGAAGTCTGGTGCCCTTTTCCCTGTTCTTGCAGGAGAGGTAGACGGGGGCACATGTCCGTATTTCTCGGTAGCTTCCAATTTGCATTTTGATAGTTGGACCGTGCCCGGCGACCGTCGCCATGATCCAGCATCCAGCTCTCCGGTGACCATGGCGGCCGTGACTTATGGCCCCATCGTCATCGCCACTCATGAGCGGGTGGGATATTTGGCGATGCCGATTGCTTTCGGCAGCTTCGCCCTCGTCATCGGATCGCCCTACTTCTTGGGTGTGGTCCCCGTGGCAATTCCACAGCCGCTCCCATTGCCTGTGCTCGTTCGTGCGGTCGACGCGCCACGCCCTTCTCCGGCATCAGCGGCCTGCCCGAGCGTCAGGCTCGGGGCGTCCACCACCGGTCCCCGTGGGGGCCCTACATCATCTCTCGCCTGTACAAGCGTCAGCTCCCAGGCCGTGCAACGATCGGTCTCCAACATGGGCTCTATGCCTTGGACGTCGGCCACTACCTCAGCATCTTGCTCGGGTCTCCAATCCCAAGCCCCAGCCAAGTCGGCACCCGACACGGTTCCCAGCCCCGAGTTCGCGGCTCCTCAGCACCGCACTCGGGCTCTCAGCTCTGAGTCCCAGCCATGCCTGCCCTCCACACGGGTCTTCCACCCAGGGGGCCAAGGCTCCCCGGCATCTTCCTCGGGCCTCTAACCGCGAGCCCCAGCCGAGCCGGCATCCGACATGGGCTCTCTGCCCCGGATTCCCGTCTCCTCAGTACTTTGTTCGGGTCTCCAACCCTGAGTCCCGATTAAGCGTGTTCCCGATACGGATTTCTGACCCCAGGTTCAAGGGACTCTAATATGTCACTTGGGCTCTCTGACCTGAGTCCGGACCCAGCCGACACTCAATATGGGTTCTTAACCCTGAGTTCGAGGCTCCCCAGCATCCGGCTCGGGTACACCACCCTGGGTCTTACCAAGACCGGTCCCTGACGTGGGTTCTCCGCATTGGACCCTCGGCCTCCCAGCATTGCAACGGGGTCTTTACCCCTACAATCCAGCAACGCCAACTCCCAACATAGGTCTTCCTCTATGGGATGTGGCAACCTCACCGCTCGCTATGGGCCCTCTGCCTCATGCTCCAACTATGCCAGCACTCGACACGGGTGCACAACCTCGGGTTGCTGGCACCCCAGTACCTTCTGCAACATTGATTCTCAGTGCAAGAGCACCATCTCGAGCAACGATGACACTTCTATCAGCTCAGGCAAGAGCTTATGCCCGAGTCACTCAGCCACCAGCTCTCGATACGTGCCTCATGCCCAGGAGGCCGATCTCAGCACTTTTTGCAGACAGCTTCGTGCTGCCAGCAGTGGTAGACCAGGTCTTCTCTATCTACCATCTCAGAGTGGGATCTTCCTCGGCTCCCCAGAAAAAGCGTCGTAGCGGTCGCAGAAGTAGGTGACTCGCTACTGCGACCAATAATTTCGGTAAGACCCTCCTTGTCGGTGACTTGACGATTTGTCTCGATGGAGGCGAACCAATTTTACCCCGGGATCGGGCCATGCCTACGGTCCCCACTACCAACCGCTTCAGCCTCCTGCGATGAACATGAGAGGATAAAGGGGAGCTCAGGGGAGCAGGTGCGTCAGCGACAAATCGGGGGCACCCGCACTAGTCCGATACCTAGGCTCCCAAGTCTCATCGAAGGAACGATGACAAGGGAGTTCAACAACTTAGCCTGAGAAAAATCTGGGTTACCTCGGAGGAGGCTCAATATGTTCGAAGGGCACGTACCAAGAGCCCCCTTCAAACGCTCAGGCGTGGCGTCGGGTGGGACGTAGCCGAGTCTACATCGGCACAATCCAATGACACCCGACCACTTAACATCTCCCGCCTAAATAAGCGTAGACAAAGAAGGGCTAGTTTCGGGCCCCATAAGCCCCCAACCCTGAGCTCTCCTCGGGTCGACACCATGATGGAGGCTCCACTACAACGGACCTTGGTCTTTGATAGACTGGGGGCACCAGTCCACTCTGAGAAGCATCCCCAGAAAAATCAGACGGTTCGGCTCATCAACGATGCAGTTCAGTGTTCGCGTGTTATACCACTAGACACCAACCCGATACTCAGTCCGTTGACCTGAACCAGCCTCTTGTCCAGCTTAGGAGGCCTCGCAACCAAACGTAGCCTCTGACCCCGGCAGACCACATCGGCACTTCCGTTCGACCTCAGGCATCAGAACGTGCAGAAGAAGTTCCAACCGAGGACCGTGGAGCTCCTGTCAACGTGGATCTGGCCAACAATGATTCTCCAGCGAATGAGGATCAAGAAGTGACTCTCGAGACTCTCATGAAGGAGAACTAGCATTTGAAGGCCCTCCTGCAAGTTCTTCTTCAAGAATGGGACCTTCACCCTCAGCAACCTGCTAGGCCTCCGGCCGAAGCACTGGCACTACCAGTTGGGCACAATGGTGCCAACGCCTCAGCAGCAGCTACCCAAACCCTGATAGCAGCAGGGTTCGGCACGCCCCCAGTTGAAGCTCATTCGCGAGAGTCCAATATGCCAGTGCTAGAAATTCTTATGGCATAGCGCCAGATGATTGAGCGGATTGTCGAGACAAAGCTCACCCAGTATGGGGAAGGGGTCGCCACTATAGACCTTTACAGTGTACCCTACCCACTCCATCACTAGTTGAAAAAGCTTCCTCTGGAGTACGCCAAGCCCTCGATGCTGCAAAAGTTCGACGGGCAAGGATCTCCGCATGAGCACTTGTCCTATTACGTTACGCCCATGGGTGAGCTAGCATTGGATGAGTCATATCTCCTCCGCTACTTCACCACTTCACTTACGGGAACAGCCTTTCAATGGTACTCTCGCCTGAAGCCCAACTCAGTGATCGACTAGGCAGATCTCCACAAGAAATTCCTCGACCATTTCCAGATGGCCGAGTGTAAGATCTCCCTGGCCGAGCTTTGTTCTCTCCCACAGAAGAGGGGGGAGAGCGCCCTCGACTTCATCAAGAAATGGCGAGACCTCAACATGAGGTGTATCAATCTGCTAGTCCAGGAGGACCCCATCACCATATGCCGTAGAGGCTTGGCCGCCGAGGTCAACGAAAAGCTCCTCGGCACCAATATCAAGGGCTTTGATCAGCTCAACTCGGTAGTCGCCGAAATAGAGATGTTCTTCGCCGATAACCTGAGCTATACTTCAGCCAAGGGTAAGCAGACGCGAGAATGCCAGCTCGGTAAAAAGGTGAACATCATCGAGTTCACCCCCACCGCCAAAGCCAGCAAGGAGGGCGAGCCAAGCGGCTTTGGCAAGAAGCCAGCAGACAAGCCATCTGCCCCTTCCTTTTCAGAGCGTATGAAGACACCCTTCTCCTTCAAAAAGGAACATACGAAGATGCTCTTCGACCACTGCATGGCCCAAAAGATTATTGAGCTTCCAGAAGCTCGCAAGGTGGACGAGGCTCAGAAAACTGATGACCCTAGCTACTGCCCATATCATCGCATGCTAGGCCATCCACTTGAAGATTGCTACGTCTTCAAGACTCAGGCGCAAAAGCTGATCCGAGATGGCCTCATTAAAATGAAGAGTGGCCTCGTCGATCCTCCACAGCCAAATGTGTGGTCCAGGCCAGCCAAGGTAGCGCGTGTGGTTTACTATTCAGTCAACATGATTCACATGATGGCCGCATTCTCCCTCTCCGATGTTGAGACAAGGGAGCCCAGCACTAGCCAAGGCGAGCACTCACTGTGGTTTTCGGGGTGGAGACCCTGGCATGACCGCACACCCCTCTCCTTTCTGAAAGAAAGGACTAGGTGGCTCTTCATTGTCCTCGTCGAGAGGGGGCAGATCATGCCCCACGATCCGCCGGCAGACTACACTCTGTAGTGCCCCAGAATTTATGTAATAATTTCTGAGTTATTTATAGAACTTTCTAGAATTTATAAGGGCTAAATAAACTAATAAAAGGATTATTGGATTAATAAGTCATTATAAGGCCCAATTATGTTAAATAATTAACCTAGCCTATTTAAATAAAATCTAAAAGGTTTAAGGACCAAGCCAATTAAGTTTGGCCCATATTCTAGAAGGTTATTTAGCCTATTTACGTATTTTAAGGATAAATACTATTTTTTGGATAATAATATGGATAATTAATAAAAGAGTTTGATTGATGTTGAACTCTGTATACGTTGGATGTAGCGGTCTATCGTGCGACCGGCACAGCCATGTAACACACTCGTCTTGATGCGTTACATCCTGTCAGTTCCGTGAAAGAAAGAACGAGCAAAATGTTTAGAACTTTGAGATCTTATCTACAAGAGATCGACTTGGGAGAGTTTATAATATTACTAAGGACTCTTAGGGATTAGGTTCTGGCAAATTAAGGACTCTAGAATCAATCTAATCTTCAAAACCTTATAAATAGGACCTAGTTCTGAACTGAGCGACCCTTACTTTTGGCTCGTGAAGAATCAAGGTAAGGAGATAGAATTTCTGGTAAGTTCTTTAGAAGATTATGTTTAGTATACTTTAGACTAATAGTTCTCCAACTTTCGTGCTAGGAGATCAAGCAACCAAGGAGATTGAAGTTTCCAAAGTTGCTAGTTCGACCATAGTAACCCAGGATTCAGAGCAAAGGACCCCTGAAGATCAAGAGGTTAGGACGTCTAAATGAGGTAATTAGAATTCAATCCTTTAGAACTTTTTGATCACCTTAGTTTCATCTTCTTACCCTCAAATTTTCACATCTTTCAGACAAGAGGTTGGAGAGATAGAGCAGCAGGAAGTTGCTGGAAAATTGCTGGAAAAGGAGAGCTAGGGCTCGAATTTCAGACTCAAATTAGAAGCTTAAAGCCTAGTTAAGAGGTAGGTTATCTCATGATTGGCAAAAACATCTTGTTAGGGATAAAAACCCTTTGATTGTACTTGATTTCATGCATTATAGACTATGAATTCCATGTGAGTGGGTTCATGCATACATACATATTCTTAGCCCTAATCAAAGATCAAAGATATTATCTTGTCAATTCACTGCAACCTATGCATCTAGATGACCTTTACTTCGATTTGTCATGATTGGGGTAGTTAAATCTTTTCAAAACATGACATGGTTTCAAATCATAGTCTTTTTATTTCATTATACTATTAGCAGGGATTCTGACGCACCATACTTAGACCGTCACAGACTGTAACGGCCTTACGATAAGCCGTCACACTCTCTGTTGTATTTAGATTACTCTGATCTCTCTGACGCACCATAGATGGAGCGTTACATTACTGTAATTGCCCCTCGATAGACCGTCACAATCACTATGATGCACCCATCCTCGACTGTCAGGGTAATCGTAGATAGAATTGAAAATCAGGCAAGTTAACTTATAAATAAGCCTAGTTATCTAAGTTTTGACCTGATTTTATGTCTTTAAGATTATTTACTGATTCATGATAGAAATTACATAATTTAGGTATCTTAAGTTATTTTAAGTTATGTTAATTTCATGTGACAAAATTCTATAGTTTTGTATCTAAATCATGATTTTTCAAAGATGTATTGACAGAGTTTTATCATGATTTCCTATTGTTACACATCCTCTCTATCAATAGAGTCATTTCTTTAAGTACATGGTGCATATTCTGATATGTTGTCTATTAGTTCACTTTGCACTATAGGAACATTATTCTTGGACATGAGGACCTCTCTATTGGATATTACTTCCAATGGACTAGGAAATCTTGTTTCAAGGCCTCCGTAATTCTCCGCGAGCCTGGGATTCCACTAGGACGCTGAGTTGGTTGTATCATTAAAACCCAATTGATTAGATTACACTATCGATGTTTCTGGTTATCAGTAGTGTAACAGATCTATATTGGACCGTCAGGTACATGTAACGGCCCAATATACGACCGTCACATTCAACTGAGTCCACTTTCTTCGTTCTAGATTGACCATTGTAACGGTCCAATGCTGGAGCATCACATCATGTAACGGCCCAGTACAAGACCGTCACAAGGCTTAAATATGTTAACCCAAGGTTTGATCCAAGGGTTGATATTCCAAGGTTTCTAAATGGACTTTTGATAATCTAGAACTTATCATATTGATCAAGAAACCTAATATAATGAATGGAAAATAAAGAACGTACCGTTATGCTGCCGATTTATTTCCATAAGCATAACATAGTATAAGTCATTCTTGATTTCTCATGATTCTTATTAAAGCATTCATTCATTAAATTATTGTTATCAAGAGCTTGTTAGAATTGTACATTCTTGGCCATACTTTATTGTTACATACGTGGAAAAAGTTTGATTTATACTTGAAGATGCGATCGAGCACTGATTGTGTTCAAGGGCTCTATGCTAGTCCCCTCGGCTGATTGTCGGAAACATACTATTATAAACCATGGGGTATGATGCTACTGGCGTCGCATTACGCTGGGAGTACGTTCTTTATAAATAAGTGAAAATTCACAACACGATACATCATGATTGATACTTATACATTACTTTCTTGATATTCCACAGAAATTCACGAAGTACTTGCTCATAAGCAAAAGATACTAGAGTGATGATTATGTGGCTTACTAGTACATTCTCGTTACATTCTTGTTCATGAAAGGCCGTATCATGTTCTTATAACATTCTTGCTAGTTCATGCATGCTCTCATTCTATCTTACATACTTTGGTTTAATCGCATGATTGATCGCATTCGCATGATTTTACCTTATTCCTCTAGAGCAAAAACGTTAATTACTTTAATGATGCCTTCATGTTGATGCGAAGATACCTACTGGGCAAGTGTGCTCATTACCTATTTCCATTCTTTTTCAGGAAATGAAAGTGAGTCGGGTTCGGATTCGGAATGTTCAAGTAGTGGATCCGAGAGTGAATAAAGAATGAGCGAAGACTTAGGAAGTTTACATTGTTTAGATCGAGTCTATGTAATTTCTTATTTCTTGAGTCTAGCATGTTGGAAGTTGAATTAGTGGTTATATTCTAATATTGGATTTGATTATTAATGAAAGTTGAAGTTGAGTAAATATTGTGCGATTGCATTCTTATGTGTGATTGCCTTGCGCTCTGATCATTCTTGCTTGCAAGAGGCTTACCATGCCGGCTGTTTACGTTTCTCGAGCGAGTCTTCCACTGTAATAAAGGTTCGGGACGTGACAGTTAAGTTGGTATCAGAGCCTAAGTCTCAGGACTTAGGAAGAAGAGTCATGTCATAAGATAAGTCCAAGGTTTAAGGATTCCTACCTATAAACTAAGGAAGAAATTTCTACACCCATGTGAGAATTGGGTAGAACCCGGGATAAGATAGTTAATTAGCTTTAAGATTAATTTTCCTTCCAATTCCACGAGAAATAACAAGTTGTTATTTTTCTCTCAGGTACCCTATTATTATCATGGCTCATCGCGTAAATTGGGATGGCATGCAACAAACTATTACTGGCCTCACTCAGGCATTACAAACCATGGCGCAAGCTGGCGCAGGAGCAAGGGCTGGTGACTTGCATCGTAACTTTCGGAGCTTAAACCCTCCACGTTTCTATCGTTCTTCTAATCCAGACGAAGCAGAGAACTGGATAGACGAAATGAATCGTATCTTTGACATTATCCAATGCACCGATCAAGAGAAGGTGCGTCTCATAACCTTCCAACTCAACAAAGATGCCCGTACATGGTGGAAGTCGGTCCCGGCACCTCCGGCTGATGCACCTCATACATGGGATGGTTTTCTTACCCTATTCCGTGCCAAGTACTTTTCTGAGCACGTAAAGGAATGAAAGGCTATGGAGTTCGCCTCTCCTCAGCAAGGAATGATGACGGTGGCCGAATATGAACTGCAATTCTCAAGGCTTGCACCTTACGCACCGCATCTTATCAGCATTGATTTATTGAAGGCTAATCGGTTCATGGACGGGTTACGGGCCGGTTTCATTCAGTAGCTCGAGATCCAAAACATCCGTACTTATGCGGAAATGGTTCAACGAGCGTATTTGTGTGAAAGGACCTTAGAGAAGGTCGAAAAATTAAAAGGGAAAGGAGAAGAGTCTAGCCGACATCGGCATTATAAGAAGGAAAAGTTCAGCATCACGGAGCCCTACAAGAGTCGTGATAGTAAGAAGAGATCCAGGAATGGGAATGGTGGAATTTCCCATAAGCAAAAGAAAATCATGGAGGAGGAGCAAGTTGCTACAGCTTGCACGTTTTGCAAAAAATTCGGCCATTCGGCTGAGGAATGCTTGGAAGCGCCTCGGCGCTTGTTTACGTTGTGGAAGCAGGGAGCATCGCATGCCAGATTGCCCCCTTATGAAAGACCAATCGTCTGGTGGAGGACATAGGAGGCAGGCTCGCCTCAATGCCGTCTTAGAAGAAGAGGAAGCGCCCAAGGATGGTGGGCTTATGGAAGGTACTCTTCAAATTTATTCTCGTCCTGCATTTATGTGATTTGACACTGGTGCGTCTCATTCTTTTATCTCCACTACTTTTGCAAAAATATTATCAATTGCATCAGTCCCCTTACCTTCAGATCTCGCTATTTCCACACCCTTAGGTTCTGGAACAAAGCTTACCGACTATTATCCTAATAGCGAAGTGATAGTAGAAGGTCACAATCTCCCCGCAAACTTAGTATGCCTTGACATGAAAGGTTATGATGCCATTTTAGGGGTAGATTGGCTTGTAGTTCATGATGTTTATATCAATTGCCGAAATAGGATTATATCCTTTCGAAAGCCCGGTCTTCCGAGATTCTCTTTTCTTGGCATCAAGTACAAGAAGCATCCTACTATTATATCTTATCTTCACACTTGCAAACTTATCTCGCAAGGATGTGAAGCTTTTCATGCTTCTGTCATTATTACCGAATCCAAGGAGATTATCTTAGCAGACATTCCTATTGTAAGTGAGTTCCCCGATGTGTTTCCGTCCGAAGTACCCAGTTTACCACCCGAGAGGGAAGTGAACTTCACTATTGAACTCATTCCAGGAGCAGCACCTGTTTCTATAGCTCCTTACCGGATGTCCCCCACAGAACTCAAGGAATTAAAAAGTTAGTTGCATGAATTACTAGACAAAGGCTTCATCAGACCTAGCACATCCCCTTGGGGTGCGCCAGTTCTATTTGTCAAGAAGAATGATGGTTCTCTCAGGCTATGCATCGATTACCGGTGATTGAATCAACTCACAATTAAAAATAAGTATCCGTTGTCGCGTATTGATGAACTCTTAGATCAGTTTTCAGGAGCAGAATATTTCTCTAAGATAGACCTCAGATCAGGTTATCATCAGCTTAGAATTAAAGAAGAAGACATTTATAAAACGGCTTTTCGAAGTCGTTATGGCCACTATGAATTCGTGGTAATGCCATTCGGATTAACTAATGCCCCAGCAGCATTCATGCAACTTATGAACAGTGTCTTCCAGCCATATCTGGACCAATTTATCGTCGTCTTCATTGATGATATCTTGATATACTTCAAGACAAAGGAGGAACATGAAGAACATTTGAAAATAGCTTTGCAAACATTTAAATAACATAAACTCTATGCCAAACTAAATAAATGCGAATTCTGGCTCAAGGAAGTTTCATTCCTAGGCTACATTATTTCAAAAGAAGGTATCGCTGTGGATCCTTCTAAGGTAGAAGCTGTCAAGAATTGGAGCCGGCCAACGACCGTATCGGAAGTACGAAGTTTTATGGGTCTAGCTGGTTATTATAGAAGATTCATTAAAGATTTTTCAAAGATTGCAGTTCCTTTAACTAAACTGACGAGAAAAGAAAATCCTTTTGTCTGGTCAGAGGAATGTGAGGAGAGTTTCCAAACTCTTAAAAATCATCTTACTACAGCTCCTATTCTAACACTACCGATAGAAGGTGGTGGATTCGAAGTATACACGGATGCATCAGGTATTGGCTTAGGGTGTGTCCTCATGCAAAATGGAAGAGTAATCTATTATTCTTCAAGACAATTGAAACGTCACGAGGAAAATTATCCTGTACATGATTTGGAATTAGCAGCTGTCATTTTTGCCTTGAAAATTTGACGTCATTATCTCTATGGAGAAAAGTTTACGGTCTACTCAGACCACAAAAGCTTGAAATACTTATTTTATCAAAAAGAGCTAAATATGAGGCAAAGAAGATGGTTGGAGTATCTAAAGGATTTTGATTTTTCTATTCAATATCATCCTGACAAGGCTAATACTGTTGCGGATGCTCTCAGCAGAAAATCAATGGGTATGCAATCAAGTCTTATGATTAGTATGACTAATCTTATTCCTCAATTTGCTCAGTTGAACTTAGATATTGACAGGAAGGAAGAAGATTGCTTCATGGCTAATATCCGAGCTCAACCTACCTTAATAGAGGATCTAGTCAAGTTGTAAAATGATGATCTCGTGTTACTAGAAATTAAGGCTAATATTGAACAACGGTCGGATTTCTCTATTACGGAGGATGGAAGATTGCTATTTAAGGGCCGAGTGTGTGTACCGGATCATGAGGATACGAAGAAATTGATTCTAGAAGAAGCACATAAATCCAGGTATACCATTCACCCAGGTAGTACAAAAATGTATCAGGATCTCAAAAGAAATTTCTAGTGGCCCAACATGAAGAGAGAAATAGCTGATTTCGTGTCTCGCTGTCTCACTTGTCAACAAGTAAAGGCAGAGCATTTTAGACCCGCAGGTAAACTGTATCCCTTGAATATTCTTGAATGGACATGGGAGAGTATAGGGATGGATTTCATTATGGGGTTACCTAAGACAAGAGGTGGACACGATGGTATATGGGTAATCATAGACCGATTGACTAAATCTGCACATTTCATACCAATCAAAAGTCGATGGTCTGTGGATATCCTGGCAGCATTATACATAAGGGAAATTGTTAAATTACATGGTGTCCCAGTCACTATTATATCTGATAGAGATCCTCGATTCACATCATAATTTTGGAAGGGTCTACAATAGTCACTAGGGACTAGATTAAATTTCAGCACAGCCTTTCATCCACAAACTGATGGTCAGACAGAAAGAACAAATCAGGTGGTAGAAGACATACTCAGGGCTTGTGTTATTGATTTTGGAGGTAGTTGGTATGATCACTTGCCTCTGGTAGAATTTGCATATAACAACAGTTACCAGGCCATCATACAAATGGCACCTTTTGAAGCTCTATATAGAAAAAGTTGTCGATCACCAATATGTTAGAGTGAAATAGGGGAAAGATAATTCCTAGGCCCCGATATTATCAGAGATCCTATAGAGAAGATCAAGCTTATTCAAGAGAGAATAAAGATGGCACAAGATAGGCAAAAGTCTTATGCTGATAATTGAAGACGCGACTTGAAATTTCAAGTAGGAGACCATGTGTATCTCAAGATTTCTCCAGGTCGTGGTATTAGGAAATTTGGCATTAAGGGCAAACTAACTCCAAGGTTCATTGGTCTGTTTGAAATTCTCGAAAGGGTCGGTGAAGTGGCTTATAGACTGGCTTTACCTCCACAATTAGCAGGAGTTCATGGCGTATTTCACGTCTCTATGTTAAAGAAATATGTACACGATCCTGACCATATTATCACTTATGATAATCTAGAGATTCAGAAGGATATGACGTACGAGCAAACACCAATAAAGATTCTGGAACGAGAAGTGCGTCAACTAAGAAATAAAGTTATTCCTATGGTCAAGATTCAATGGAAGAAAGCATGGCCATATGAAGCAACATGGGAAACCGAAGAAGCCATGCAGAAAAGATTTCAGAATTATTCAACTGTAAGTACACTCTCCATGTATTGAATTTGGGAGCCAAATTCTTCTAAGTAGGGGAGGGTGTAGTGCCCCAGAATTTATGTAATAATTTCTGAGTCATTTATAAAACTTTTGGAATTTATAAGGGCTAAATAGACTAATAAAAGGATTATTGGATTAATAAGTCATTATAAGGCCCAATTATGTTAAATAATTAACCTAGCCTATTTAAATAAAATCTAAAAGGTTTAAGGACCAAGCCCGTTAAGTTTGGCCCATATTCTAGAAGGTTATTTAGCCTATTTACGTATTTTAAGGATAAATACCATTTTTTGGATAATAATATGGATAATTAACAAAAGAGTTTGATTGATGTTGAACTCTGTACACGTTGGATGTAGCGGTCTATCGTGCGACCGCCACAGCCATGTAACGCACCAGTCTTGATGCGTTACATCCTGTCAGTTCCGTAAAAGAAAGAACGAGCAAAAAGATTAGAACTTTGAGATCTTATCTACAAGAGATCGACTTGGGATAGTTTATAATATTACTAAGGACTCTTAGGGATTAGGTTCTGGTAAATTAAGGACTCTAGAATGAATCTAATCTTCAAAACCTTATAAATATGACCTAGTTCTGAACTGAGCGACCCTTACTTTTGGCTCGTGAAGAATCAAGGTAAGGAGATAGAATTTCGGGTAAGTTCTTTAGAAGATTTTATTTAGTATACTTTAGACTAATAGTTCTCTAAATTTCATGCTAGGAGATCAAGCAACCAAGGAGATTGAAGTATCCAAAGTTACTGGTTCGACCATAGTAACCTAGGATTCAGAGCAAAGGACCCCTGAAGATCAAGAGGTTAGGACGTCTAAACGAGGTAATTAGAATTCAATCCTTTATAACTTTTTGATCACCTTAGTTTCATCTTATTACCCTCAAAATTTCACATCTTTAGGACAAGAGGTTGGAGAGATAGAGTAGCAGGAAGTTGCTGAAAAATCACTGGAAAAGGAAAGCTAGGGTTCGAATTTCAGACTCAAATTAGAAGCTTAAAGCCTAGTTAAGAGGTAGGTTATCTCATGATTGGTAAAAACATCTTGTTAGGGATAAAAGCCCTCTGATTGTACTTGATTTCATGCATTATAGACTATGAATTCCATGTTTTAGTGGGTTCATGCATACATACATATTCTTAGCCCTAATCAAAGATCAAAGATATTATCTTGTCAATTCACTGCAACCTATGCATCAAGATGACCTTTACTTCGTTTTGTCATGATTGGGGTAGTTAAATCTTTTCAAAACTTGACATGGTTTCAAATCATAGTCTTTTTATTTCATTATACTGTTAGCAGGGACTCTGACGCACCATACTTAGACCGTCACAGACTGTAACGGCCTTACGATAAGCCGTCACACTCTCTGTTGTATTTAGATTACTCTGATGTCTCTGACGCACCATAGATGGAGCGTTACATTACTGTAACGGCCCCTCGATAGACCGTCACAATCACTGTGACGCACCCATCCTCGACCGTCAGGGTAATCGTAGACAGAATTGAAAATCAGTCAAGTTAACTTATAAATAAGCCTAGTTATCTAAGTTTTGACCTGATTTCATGTCTTTAAGATTATTTACTGATTCATGATAGAAATTGCATAATTTAGGTATCTTAATCTATTTTAAGTTATGTTAATTTCATGTGACAAAATTCTATAGTTTTGTATCTAAATCATGATTTTTCAAAGATGTATTGACGGAGTTTTATCATGATTTCCTATTGTTACACATCCTCTCTATTAATAGAGTCATTTCTTTAAGTACATGGCGCATATTCCGATATATTGTCTATTAGTTCACTTTGCACTATTGGAACATTATTCTTGGACATGAGGACCTCACTATTGGATATTACTTCTAATGGACTAGGAAATCTTATTTCAAGGCCTCCGTAATTCTCCGCGAGCCTGGGATTCCCACTAGGACGCCGAGTTGGTTGTACCATTAAAATCTAATTGATTAAATTACACTATCGATGTTTCTGGTTATCAATAATGTAACGGATCTATATTGGACCGTCAGGCACATGTAACGGCCCAATATACGACCGTCACATTCAACTGAGTCCACTTTCTTGGTTCTGGATTGACCATTGTAATAGTCCAATACTGGAGCGTCACATCATGTAACGGCCCAGTACAAGACCGTCACAAGGCTTAAATATGTTAACCCAAGGTTTGATCCAAGGGTTGATATTCCAAGGTTTCTAAAAGGACTATTGATGATCTAGAACTTATCATATTGATCAAGAAACCTAATATAATGAATGGAAAATAAAGAACATACCGTTATGCTGCCGATTTATTTCCATAAGCATAACATAGTATAAGTCATTCTTGATTTCTCATGATTCTTATTAAAGCATTCATTCATTGAATTATTGTTATCAAGAGCTTGTTGGAATTGTACATTCTTGGCCATACTTTATTGTTACATGCATGGAAAAAGCTTGATTTATACTTGAAGATGCGATCGAGCACTGATTGTGTTCAAGGGCTCTATGCTAGTCCCCTCGGCTGATTGTCGGAAACATACTATTATAAACCATAGGATATGATGCTACTGGCGTCGCATTACGCTGTGAGTACTTTCTTTATAAATAAGTGAAAATCCACAACACGATACAACATGATTGATACTTATACATAACTTTCTTGATATTCCACAGAAATTCACGAAGTACTTGCTCATAAGCAAAAGATACTGGAGTGATGATTATGTGGCTTGCTAGTATATTCTCGTTACATTCTTGTTCATGAAAGGCCATATCATGTTCTTATAACATTCTTGCTAGTTCATACTTGCTCTCATTCTATCTTACATACTTTGGTTTAATCGCATGATTGACCGCATTCGCATGATTTTACCTTATTCCTCTAGAGCAAAAACGTTACTTACTTTAATGATGTCTTCATGTTGATGTGAAGATACCTACTACGCAAGTGTGCTCATTTCCTAGTTCCATTCTTTTTCAGGAAATGGAAGTGAGTTGGGTTCGGATTCAGAATGTTCAAGTAGCGGATCCGAGAGTGAATAAAGAATGAGCGAAGACTTAGGAAGTTTACATTGTTTAGATCGAGTCTATGTAATTTCTTATTTCTTGAGTCTAGCATGATGGAAGTTGAATCAGTGGTTATATTCGAATATTAGATTTGATTATTAATGAAAGTTAAAGTTGAGTAAATATTGTACGATTGCATTCTTATGTGTGATTACCTTGCGTTCTGATCATTCTTGCTTGCAAGAGACTTACCATGCTGGCTGTTCACGTTCCTCGAGCGAGTCTTCCACTGTAATAAAGGCTCGGGGCGTGACACACTCAATGGGACTTCAGTCATTCCCAGTACTGCCCTTTTCACGCCAGAATCTGCCATGCGATCGAGTTCTGTGAGGAAGTGCTCGAGATCTAGTGGGAGCAGATCGATGCAGAAGGAAACTCTATGGTGACTCTTCGGCTTCGAGAAGCTATTGAAGAGACCATGAGCATCGCCAGAAATGCCCCAGATCGACCAGATCCTCCTCAAGCAAACGGGCATGGGCTACCTTATCGACATGTCCCGGAGTGGCTCGAGTTTCGAACTGATAATCAAGAGGCTCTCGAGTGGCTGCGAGACTGTAGAAGGTGGGATGCCAGTCAGGAGACTGAGCCGAGTGAATTCTTGGTCAACATCATCCATTCTCCTGCCACCTCACCTCCTCCGGATACCCAGATGCCAGTCACCAGTCGGCCAGTTCTTGCCACCCCGGCCTCGCGATGGCGGCCTTGGCAAGAGCTGGAGTCTCTTCCATTGTCTATGGGGGATACCACCTGGCTACTCCGAGTCCTTCTTAGCTGAGAGGATGTCCTGGTAAGCGAGATGACGATGGGTGCCCCAAGCTTTTCTCGCTCTCCTCCTGCTCTGCCTCCACCTTCTACACCAGAAGACAAGAAGGGAAAGCAAAAGCAGGGTGAGACTGTGGCGCGGTCACGCCATGTCACTCCGGCCGGCGAGCCCTTGGGTCCTCTCCGCATGCCCTATAACCCAGCCAAGATCATAGAGAAGACCTCTTCGGGGCCTTCAATGACTCCGGCTAGTAAGTCGGGCCCTCCATCACAAGGCCCGATCGACGCACGAAGTCAGGGTAACTACCCGGAGTAGCAATACCCTACTGCCTCTTCGGTAGTCACCAGATCCTGCTCCAAGCCAGATCGTAAAGGTAAGTCTAAGGAGCAAGACTTCAAGCACGTCTCCCAATTCACATTTCAACAGAGATAATTGCCACCGCAGGTTATTGTGTCCCTATGTTTTGATGTTGTCAAAACTATGAGTCATGTATACACTATCTATGCTGCTGTTTTGATATGACCTTGATGTCGTTAGACACTATGTAAATCCTTCATATCATGCTGCATCTGTGCACATTTACACATTGATGATTTCATGATGCCTGTGTGACTGCTTTTGGTTTTGATGAAGACATTTCTGTTCATGGGCTTAAATCCTTCATACATTGCACTTTCTCTTGTTCAGCAAGTAGGTCTGTGCATGTTGCACAAGGTCTGTGCAACATTACATTCAAAGTCTGTGCACTTGTGTATGTTGCAAAGTCATTTTATCAAACATGTAGTGTGCACAAACATTCACTGGTTGATACTCGCTTGTTGCAAGTAGAGTCTATGCACATTCATGTTTTCATACATGCATTGTGAAGTCTGTGCAGATTTTGAACATAGCACCTTGGGTCTGTGCATATATGCTCAATATAGTCAGTGCATGTTTCAGTTTTATCCTTAACTAAGTCGGTGCATATTATGACACACTCATGCATAGGTCCGTGCATGTTTGTCTTGTGAGGATACATGGTCAGTGCAGTTCTTGCCTTTAGCGCAATCATAGTTGTTGGGATCGTTTGTTCTACCAGGGATATTTTATTGTGTTTGTTTAGTTTATTTACGCGTCGATCAACCAATTAACTAACCGGTAATTAACTGACTGATTGACTATACAGGCGTGCCAGTCACGTACGTGATGAGTTTATTGTGCGCTCATTCTGACCCATGTCGGGCGAGAGTGAGATTCGGTCGGGACCAGCAGTCTGCCATACCATAAAGGCTATGACGTTAATTACATCCCCACGAGGAGAGAAAACCTTTGAATAATTACTGAGATAATGGGCTGTCGAGGCCGAAATAAAGGATACAAATGATGCAGATGATCATGCGAGATATTATAGTCTATCATGCACAGTTTATTAGGGCGAAACCCTCAATACTTGGCGGAGGACATACGCCCCGAGACCATCATCTCGCATGACAAGAGCTTCCTGTCAGGCGTTGCCCGGCTTTCCACTAATGCCATTTGATATACCGAGGGCTCGCACATTCAAGCACACATTGATGCGATGCGGATGCTTACACTCAATCATGATAATGAGGCTATAAAGCCAATTAATTCCGGTTTAGACAAGCCAAATTATTTGGCTTATTAATTACAGGGTCTATTTAATTTTGTTATTAGCGTTGGGGATCACCTAGGAGGTGAGGAGGGTATCGAAACGGCACAATGACACGATTCGGAGCGAAACCGGCACGGTACGCGTGGGTGTAGAGCTTAAAACGGTGCGTGAAGTGTAGGTAAAAGCCTAAAACGGCGCCATTAAAACATAGGTATAGGGAATCGTTAAAAAATGACGTGACGTTTACATGTTAAAACGGCGTGGTGGCCAAATGCGGCGCGACAGTTGGCTAAGGCTAATACGGCGCGATGGTTTGTTGAGCTTAAACGTCGTGCTGGCAAAGGGGGAGCTGAATACGGTGCGCCCTAGGCGCGCTGGATAGGGGCTCAAGAAGTTGAGAGAACTTATGAGTCTAACATTAAAACGGCGCGAGGGGGGCGCGTCGGTAATTGGCACGCCGTATTCGGGCCGCGCCAGATTTGAGGGGTTTTAGTGTTATTCAGGTCACATTGAAACTTGTGCATGTTTATCGAAATCTTGTTGATATTTTTTGAAGATTGGAAGATTTATTTAGCCCCAGAAGCACTGTAATCGAGGTAGTCATGGACTTATGCGAGGTTATTACTCAAGCATAGTCGTTAATAGATTGTATCATAGCAAATCAAGTGTAGATTTGTCTAAGTTGTCAGTCCAAATTTTGGCAACACCTCCCATGATTGGGGGGTTTGCAGGGGCGAAGCGGAGAGTCCCACCAGTTAGAGGTACGCTCCTTTAGGGCCGGGAATGCCAAGCGGTGACCAGCGGACTTCATCGGAGAGGAAGGACCCCGAGGACTAGCCTGCCAGAGGTATCCAACTCCGCGAGTCGAAACAGTTAAGGGACGGCCAAGATGAGACATCACCTCGAGGGCCAACCTACGAGAGGTGATATTCTCACAGCCACCACCCCTCCCTCGAGAAGAAGGTGGATTTGATGTTGGGTTGGGGTCAACCCTATTGATGTTCATTATATAGGATACATAGTGCATACCATCGAGGGATATGACTCCGTGCCTCAGCAATGATTGAAGATGATGGGGATGTCCCCCTCCCCGGGCAGTGAATCCCTCGAAAGGATAACTCACTAAGGAACATTATGATTGGAATGCATTTAATTGGAGAACGAGCATTGGATGACTATATGCATACGCGTTCGTTGAAGGGGTAGGTTGAAAGCAGAACCAACAAACTGGACTTGAGACCCGGAGGTCGGCCAGTAGACTGAGCTTCTGGAAGAGGCATAAGGTTGAATGGCTCGACGGCATCTCCATTACGCATAGCTATATGATAAGAACGGTGGAGATGTTCATTCTCCCAACCCTGAATCGTGAACAGGGACGGACGGAGGAGCCATCCCCAAGGGCGAAGGATGATGCCATGGTAAGCATCCCTCCGACAAGGGGGGGAACATCTGAGCACATTGGCTCATTTAAATCACCTATTCGACATGGGAAGAAAGAAACCCCAGGGAGGGGGATTATTGATATTGCCTCCAAGCTCTGGGGCGTATCTGGTAATGGAGAACTCAAATAAAAGATAGAATAAAAGATAGCAGCAACACCCCTTTCATTGATTCAATCGTATAATGAAAACGCTACAACGTGTTCGGCTCGGCATTGTCGCCTGAGGCCGATTTCACACCCGAAAAGCAAAAAGAACATAAAACAGGGGGGAACCAGAGAGAGGGGGAATTTCAGGAACAACCCGGGCTCATATCCTCGCCCTTCGGGGTGATGCTCCGTGGAGCTACACTAGCAGAGGAAGAAAGGGAAACGGCTGAGGGAGACGTCGCCGGGACCCTCCGACCAACCTTGAAGCTTCGCAGCAGCTCACCGGAGGAAGAACAGAGTATCAGAACGGGGCAGGCACGCTGCTCCTCTTTCTTCTCCAAGCCTTCTACTCTCTTTTTTTTTTCTTCTCTTCGATACCCTTTCTCCTTTTTTTTCTCTCTTCTTTCTTCCTCCTTCTCCTCTCCTTTTGATTCTCGAACACGAGGTCCCTTATATAGGAAACCCTTCGAACAAGCTTAATCCGGTGCGAGATTTAGCGCGCCGGTTGACAAGCATTTGGCACGTCAGATTAGAACCAAACGATGCGCGCAGGTTCAGAGGCTGCCCAAAGCCCAGGGGCCCACGTCGGATTTGAAGGGGGCGCGCCAGTTTATCAAGAGCGTGCCGGATTCGAACCGTTTGATCGCTTTAACCTGACACGGGTTCGATAACAGGCTTCGAACTGGCCTCAGGGGTTGCTGCGACCTTTCATCTCTTCTTAGTCTTGCCGGGACATGGGAGAGACTACAGACGAGACTTCCGAGCCGCCAAATAGTTGCTTTTGGAGCTCGTGTACCTTAAGCTCGAACACAAGGCTTTTCCGCTGACACGGCTCTCGGCATCATGGCTTGTATTGCCAGCTCATCTCGACTTGCATTGGTAGCTCCCACGGGTGGTTATAGGCCGCCCGGGGTATTTCTGCCTTGACCGGGCGATCATCTGGTCGCCGATGGGCCCAATGTGCTGAAAAGTCGTACCTGCATTGGGTAATCGGGGTCTTCTGCTGACAGAACCTTCGGTCCTTGCTTTGAGGGGCTGAGGGCGTTCTTCCTCCTCAGGAGAGTCTTCATTGAGGTGGCGAGCCACCAGTTAGACCGTCGTCCTTGGTCGGGCGACAGGTGTGGGGTAGCGGCATGACGGAGTCGAAGCCGGATCATTAGGCAGGCTTGGTCACGCTGCCGGTTGGTTATGGATTCATCTCGACTCTCCTGAAGCGAAGTCCCCGGTGTTCATTCCAGATGACTCGAGGCTCTGGCAGCTTGAGAAGTCTTCAATATGTTGATCTTCATCGGCTTCTATGCTTCAGTGGGCCATATCTTTATCTCTGTAGCTTGATCACCGTTGATCATATTTCACGTGCCAACAAATGCCCCCCAGCCACAGGTGCTACGAACGAGTCACGAGTGAAGCGGGGCCCGTGGATGAGCCTCCTCTGGGCAGATCCTCGTCTGGCTTGACACGGTCTTGGAATGGCCTTTGAATATGGCGCGGTGTGATTTTTGTTAAAAAGGCATGCCCTTGCATTGGCAGGCTTAATACGGCGTGCCTCTTTCATTTGATAAGGGGTGCGGCGCGCCCTTTCGAGAGAGGGCCTAATTCGGCACGCTCTCTTGGTTTGTTTGGGAGAGGACCTAATTCGGCGCGCTATTTAGCGCGCCGGATTAGGATGAGTCTTAGTTTACAAATTTTTAAATTCTTTTTTTTCTAAGGGGGAATGCTAATTCGGCGCGGCTTTTAGCGCGCCGGATTAGTGCCGTCGAGCCCTCCTATATATTCCCATTCTTTTCTTTTTTTCTTCATTCTCATCTCATTTGCACTTTCACTTTCTCTCTCTTCCTCCTCCTTCTCCAGAGCGCGGCGGCGAGAGTAGAGGGGTGAGTAGAGATATTTCGGGGTGCAACCCCTTGTTTTCCCAGGCCCCGGGAGGCTCCTTGTAGGCTCGTCCTTGGAGCTATCCTCCTGGGTGTCATGTTTGGCCCCGGCGTGACGCCTACGGCCTTTTGTGGGGATCGTCACTCAGTGGACGAGTTCCCGCTTCGCCCTGGCAATCTCCCGAGCTGGGGAGACTCTGTCGAATTTTTGTCAGGAAGGACTTCATCTTGAACAGGCCTTCTGACTTTGTTTGCCTTCTTTGTGGCTGCCTTTTGTGCAGATGGCATCTGGATCTTCTTCCTCCCGTGCTATAGTGACATGGAGGGATGTTCATTCCTTGGACAAGGGTCATGGCAAGCTGGCCATCGTAGCTGAATCTTTTGACTCCGAGATTGAGACAGTGGATACCGACCGCCTGTTGATCATTGGAAGTGATTCCTTCAAGTATGAACGCCCCGATGGCTCCCGGGTGGACCATCCTAAGGACAAGCACCTGATGTCCTTTCTGAAACAGTTCAACCTCCAAGGGAAGTGGGACCTAATCCTTATCCGCAGAGCCGAGCTAGCACTGCTGGAGGGACGGGACAGTCTCAATGACTGTGTTGTAAAAGGGAGACCCATTTATCTACCCGGTGAACCGAGGAAGTGGGGTCCTTTACTCGGGATGCAGGAGCTATCTTCGCAGGATGGGCGGCTGACCAGAGCCCCTGAATTCGTTCCGTCTAGGTGGAACGAGACTGCAGGTCGGGTAGACCAGGAGAAGCCGTCTTTTGGTTTATTCCTGGCTCTGCTTAAGTGGGGATATAGAGACGAGCCTTTCTTGCTGGACTGCCTAGCGGTCTGGTTCAAGCACCTGATCTCCGTGGGGTGGTTTGCTGACCTGAAGGCCACCGACACCCATGCTTTTAGGCCGGGAGCTGTTGAGTTCACTGACTTTGTCTTGCAGTAGTATGCACCCATTCTAATCAGGGCGGATGTATATCATAGTGTATACGCCTCCAGATATCACTACCCCATCTCGAAGGGTCTTTGTTGCGGCATGATCGAGGTGTTTTGCCCGGAGTACAACACCTTCTATACTTCGGAAGGAGAGACATCCTTAGACCTCTGGAGTCTCTCGCAGCTGAGCGGCCTCCTAATAGACGGCGAACCGTATGAAGAAGTCTGCTGGCCAGACTGGTTGAAGGACTAGACAGACGGAGAAGGGAGGTATCTGACAGGTTTTGCCTACCGCTACTTGATGAAGGCATACCGCAACCTCTGCCATTCCTCTCATGAAGCGAAGGGGGCGAGGAAGCCCGGAAAGAAAAGGCGTGTGCGGATGGGCACATGGCTTCAGTATTTCTTCAAGGGAGAGCAAAAATATACAGATTTCCCCTCTGTGGTGCCGGCTCCAGTTCAGCAGAAGAAAAGGGTCCGGCGGCAGACCGCTTACCCTTCGACTTCGGGGGGAGGTCAACCCGAAGGCCCCAACCCCAGGGGTGTAGACGTAGTCACTCATTATGATGCTTTTCTTACTTATTGGATTTGTTCTTTCACTCTGCCACAAGGTGACGAGAGCGTGATTAGGGCGGAGGCTGTTTATCCCGCCTGTTTGATGGCTTGGGTTATGAAGCTCTCGCTTTTCCCCGTTGCACTATGCCTGATATACAAGTTGCTGGGAGACCTGCACCGATCGCGTCTTCCCAGGAGTCTTCGGAGGGTCGGCCCGCTGCATTTCTTCAACGCCTGGGTCTGCACCCTATTTCTAGAGGCTTCTCCTCGGTCTCTTCAGTCGGCACAGCTAGTCCCCAGAATGATAGAGTTTGCCAGTGTTGAGCCGACATGAGTAGCGGACCAACTTTTTGCTATACGTGGAAAGCTCACCAAGGTTCCACTGGATTCCCCAGGAGTCCTGCACTTTTGGAGTTTGGCGGCTCATTCTAGCCCCCTAGTGAACAGGATGAGGGAGTGTGCATGCACGAGGTGGAAAAATATGTCCACCCTATTTCTGACGCCAAGTGTACAAGGCCGATCTTGGAGTCAGAGTTGATACATTGGGCACTGTCTATAAGACCGAGCGTCCTGATTTGTCGCAAGAGCGGACTCTTATGGCTGGAGCCTTACTATCCTTTCCGATTCAGTCGAAACTTTGGCTATGATCAGCATATCCCAGCTACTTCCACCCAGTTTGCGCTACCGAACAGGGCTCGAGCCGGTTAGGTATCGAATGACGAGGCCCGCATTTGGTGGGATTACTTTCACCGTCGAGAGGTGGTTTCGTTCAGAGCTCCAGTCCCTGCGCGCTTTCCCCGTGTGACCCCGGAGTACATTAAATGGTGGAATGCGCGTACAGGCTTCTACAGGAACTCGAGGAGAGAGTGATGGGCTGTTGCAGAATGTAAATTTCTGGATTCCCAACCAGTGCCGACTCTAGACATTGACCCGGCTTATTTGAAGCGGCTGAAATCCCGGACGAACGCTTCAGTATCGAACTACCTGGAGGCGCAGAAGGCTGCCAGACAGGGTACGTCCAAGGTCGAGCCACAGCTGCCAGAGATCAGCAAAGATGGCTTTTTGAAGACGCTCCAAGGCCTGTGCCGTGTGAGCAGCGAACGACTGGTCCTCCAACAAATCCCTTTGCTAGTGGAGAAGCCGACGCCTTCTACAGCTTCTTGGCACCCCGAGCGCGATCGGCTTTATCCATATAGAACCTTTATCAGGAAAGAGGACCGAAGGCCGGAGCTTTATGATGGTACCCCTTGGTTGTTCGCGCTGTTGCGCTCCCATGGGATTTCAGTGGGTGGCCCCAGTGAAGGCATACTGGGCCAACCCGTTCTTTTGTCTTTCAAGTATGCAGATGGGTGGGGGCTAGACCACCTCAGCTTATACTACCATTTATCTTCATGCGGCCATGAGGACCTTGGGTTGCTGGCTGACCAGTGTGAAACAATAGGAGACATATGTTGGCTGGTCCGCGAAGCTGCTTCTAGGGACAAAGAGCCCTCACTATTCTATTGGCCGCTTTCCCCTTTTTATATGGGACCGGCAGGTATATTTCTCCCTTTTTTTTCTTCAGTTCCAGGCTTTCCCTTTCTACTGTTGTGCATGTCATTTCTCCTTGCCTGTGTGTAGTGCAACTTTCTTCGGAGGAGACCAAGCATCTCCGGGAGCTACTGATAAAGGCTAAGAAGCAGGCACACTTCGGGGTCTCGGAAGCTCCCCCGACCATGACGCCACTTCCCCCAGGTGATTCCCAGAAGCGGACAAGGTCCTCGGTTAGGGTGGCCGTCACCCAAGCGAAGCGGGCCCGCCGGAAGAAGACTGCGGAGCCAGCACCTGCGGATGTTCTTCCGAGAGTGGTCTCCTTCGAAGAATTCGAGGCCTCTCATCCCTTAGCTCGTGTGACCTGAGGTACACTTCTTGTCCTATGCCCAGTCGTCATCTTGGCAATGCAGATCAATTCTCATTTTTTACAAATGCAGCTGCTTCTTCTGCGATGGCCGCGCAAGCGGCCACCGCCTCAGCGGGAGCCGGAGAGAGAGAAGATGCGGTGCAGGCAGACCTGCCTTCTCTGATGCCCAATCATGAGATAGGAGGTAATTGATGGCCCATCTAGTCACGGACTTTGTATTTTGTTATTTCTTGTGCTTACATGGGCACTTCATTTTCTTCAGCTTCCGTCGAGACTCGACCTCCTTCTCCCCCTGTCATGGAGTCCACTGAGGGAATCTCTGCAACACCACTAACGGAGTCCATTGAAGGAATCTCTGCAGCACCGGGAGTGACCTCAGAAAGCCAATCTATCCCCGAGGCCAGCTCGCCCGTTATCCCTGCCACCGAGTCGGTTGAGCAGGCCCCCGTCGAACCAGAAGTTCCGACAGGAGGCCCTCCAAGTGAAGGACAACCGGCGTTGCGAGAGAAAGACCTGTTGGTGGTCCAAAGTTCATCTTCGTCGGAGTAGTTGGACTATGACAGCGGCTCAAGCGACGAGGAATTTCTTTTTACGGGAACCGAGGTGGAGGATGTCACAGTGTCTTCCGCCTACGAAAGTGACTTCACGACCTTCAGTCCTCCAAGGCTGACGCCGAGTAGTTTCGGGCCGCCAGGTCCCTCAATAGAGAAAGGGTCAGGAGGGACGGAGATAGTGGCTCCCGCTGCTACAGATCTGGGCCTAGTGCCAGCTGAGGTGAAGACTACCCCCGTCTTTTAGCCTTATGCTTATTCTCGTTTGACTATTATGCTGGTCTTTCAAGATTCTTATGCTCCCTTACTTTTGCAGGCTCCTACTGGGCAGGCCGAGGTCGCCTTGCCGACGATAACTGTAAAGGTGCCTCTGTCGCCTCTCTGCACGGATCCGCCCTTGTTTCCTCTGGTCTTGAGGCCCATAGCTCTGAGGTATCCGAAGGATTATATGATGGTAACAGACCCGGAGGCGCTGGAGATGATTGCCGGGTGTGAGCCATCGACTGTGGCTCCAGAGCAGCAGAAACTTGTCGTTGTTGATGAGCCATTTCAACTGGATGAGAGCCTTCCCGGGGCAGAGGAAGGAGAAATTATGGAAAGGGTGATCGGGAGCTTGCCGACCCTAACCCCCGCCACCGAATCATCACTGGTGGTAGCTGGAGGGGGTGGAAGTGGTGACCAATCACTCCCTGCCATCCAAGGCTCGGACGCGATGCTCTCGCCCGAGGTTGGGAGAGAAGTGGCAGTCATTGACAGTTCTGCCATTGTACTGTCTGCGGAGGCCAATCCAGGCGCGGGCACCTTGCAAGACATGCCGTCCTCATCTTCTGCTCCGAGTGATGATATTTGGGCCGCCGTCGACAGCCAGGTTGAATTTTAGCTCCCGGATACGCCGTCAGTTGGTCTACAATCCTCAAGCGACCTAGTGTGGCAATATCTGGAGACATTACGAGAAACCGTGACGGCTCGCCCGAAATTAACATATGCACAGCTGAGTGTCCTTGCAGAGCATCTCTCCCGTACCCTGCTAGCTTTTGGTTGCCCCATGGAGGACTGGGTGCAGCGGGTAGTCTTGCTCCTGAGGCATGTGAACAGGAGGGAATTTATGAGCCACAGCTTACTAAATCAAACGGCGGTTGCAAAGCTTGAAAGGACGGAGTGTCAGGCTACCCTCCAATCACTGAGAGGAACTGCCCGACAGATGCGGGATGCTGCAGACGACTATGGACGGTGCCAAACTTTCTTGAAGATTCGGATAGCTGAGCTTCGCATTGAACTTGACCGAGCTGAGACGGAGCTAGCATCGTCCGATCAATTGTGGGTCCATCATGCAGAGGCAGCTGAGCTGGAAGAAGGGCAAGCTGAGTCCCTCGTGGAGAAGTTGGCGCGGCTGCGGGATGAGGAAGACCGTTTACAGGAACTGGCCCACTTTCCATCTCTAGGGTTGCCAGAATTCGAGGACGTCTTCTGCCGTTCGCTGCAATAGCCCTGTCATTTTATTCCCCCCTTTCCTTTGTGAGCTTTTATGTATTTCGGGGGATTTATGCCCCGGGTAACATGTATCCCCCCTTTTTTGCTATTTGAATGGAAACTTTCGTTCCCTTACTCTGCATATCAGCCCGTTGAATGGATTCATCTGGTCCAGAGTATATCAGTCACTAGAGTAGGAGAGCGCTCGCACCTTCAGGGAAGGGTCGAGGGGTTCGCTCCACCACGATGCAACTTTTCCTCGGGACTATTGATCCATCTGGGCCAAGCTTTGGAGAATAATGAGGGAAGGTCGGGGGGGCCGCCAGGGGCCGAAAGATAGGAATAGGGGTTTTATTGGTGGATTTTGCCGAGGGGGCAAATGTTCATGGTAGAGAGAAGTCTGCCTATGAACACAGACGTAAGGTCCGGGTTGAAAGGAAACACCAACCGACCTCGTCGAGGGTCGGCAGCGACTCATTTCTCGACATCGGGTAGACACCTGATGCAAAGTAGGCAAATCTCGAGTTAAGGGGATATGAACCGGTCCCACCGATGGTAACAAGGGAGGACCACAAAGGTAGACGGGTCTGCCGACGGTGACAAAGACCCAAAGGGTAGACGGTCTCGCCGATGATGACAAGAACCGAAAGGGTAGACGGTCCTGCCGATGGTGATAAGGACCGAAAATGGTAGCGACCGATCTTACCGATGGTGACAAGGGTCGAAAAGGTAGACGGTCTTGCCGATGGTGACAAGGACCGAAAGGGTAGTGACCGATCTTGCCGATGGTGACAAGGGTCGAAGAGGATGGCCGGTCTTGCCGATGGTGACAAGGACCGAAGAGGATGGCCGGTCTTGCCGATGGTGACAAGGATCGAAAGGGTAGACGGCCTTGCCGATGGTGACAAGGACCAAAAGGGTAGGCGATCTTGTCGATGGTTACAAGGACCGAAAGGGACGGTCTTGCCGATGGTGACAAGGATCGAAAGGGTAGACGGTCTTGCCAATGGTGACAAGGACCGAAAGGGTAGACGGTCTTGCAGATGGTGACAAGGGCCGAAAGGGTAGACGGTCTTGCCGATGGTGACAAGGACTGAAAGGGTAGTGACCGATCTTGCCAATGGTGACAAGGGTCGAAAAGGGTAGCGACCGATCTTGCCGATGGTGACAAGGGTCGAAAAGGGTAGTGACCGATCTTGCCGATGGTGACAAGGGTCGAGAAGGTTAGCGACCGATCTTGCCGATGGTGACAAGGGTCGGAAAGGGAAGCGACCGATCTTGCCGAGGGTGACAAGGGTCGAAAAGGGTAGATGGAAGTGGAATGGCGAACGAGGGTAACCTCATTACTACATCATCATCTCATTTCAATTTTTTCTTATCATTTCATTTATTTTTTTAATTTTTTTATCACATTACCGACTCAAGCGCCCTTTCAAGTTTTCGCCGAAGTCAGCCCCCTCTTGCTTTTACCCACACGCCCTTCCGGGTTTTCACGTGGCGGAGTACCCGATTTTGCCTGCAACGCCCTTTCGGGTTTTCGCCACAGTCGGGCTATAGCCATTTTTGCCCTTGTCCTAGTCTAGGATCAAGGCCGGCGGGGTATCTCTATTTTTAACCCCATTTTTATTTATTTCTTTCTCTTTTTTTTTATTCCACGGAGAATCCGAAGCATGGGAGAACTTGTCTGCTTAGGATGCCGGCTGGCCTTGTCGATGATGACAAGAGTCAGGCCCTGGTTTAGTTCATTGACATTGGTTAAATGCCGAAGCAAAGGCCACATAATTCTTAACAAGGATGAAAGGTCCAAGTTAAGGGATAGGGGTCGACCGGTCTTGCCGATGATGACGAGGGTCGAGCACGGGTTTGTTCATCGACATGGGTTACATGTCGAAGCAAAGGCCACATAATTCTTAACAAGGACGAAAGGTTCAAGTTAAGGGATCGGGCTCAACCGGTCTCGCCGATGATGACGAGGGTCGAGCACGGGTTTGTTCATCGACATGGGTTATATGTCGAAGTAAAAGTATGTTTATTAACAGGGACAAAAGGTCCCAGTTGAAAGATAGAGGTCGACCGATCTTGTCGATGATGACGAGGGTCGAATACGGGCTTGTTCATCGACGCGGGTTACATGTTGAAGCAAGGGTATGTTCATTAACAGGAACAAAAGGTCCGAGTTAAAGGATAGAAGTCGACCGATCTCTCCGATGATGACGAGGGTCGGATACGGGTTTGTTCATCAACATGGGTTACATGTCGAAGCAAAGGTGTGTTCATTAACAGGGACGAAAGGTCCGAGTTTAAGGATAGAGGTCAACCGATCTCGCCGATGATGACGAGGGTCGAATACGGGTTTGTTAGGGACCTCCAGTGAGACTTTTGATGGTTGTCACCTGGGAGTTTCATTAGGATGAGAATAAAGAGGAACCTTTTAGATTACCACTTTACTGACCTAAGCACCCTTTCGGGTTTTCGCAGAAGCCAGCCCCCTCTCGCTTTTGCCCACGCGCCCTTTCGGGACTTCACGTGGCGGGGTACCCGATTTTGCCTGCAACGCCCTTTCGGGTTTTCGCCGTAGTCGGGTTATAGCCCTTTTTGCCCTTGTTCCGAATACAGGAACAAGTCTGGCGGGGTATCTCTATTTTTAACCTCATTTTTCTTCTCTCTTTTTTTTTTATAACAGAAGGATGTTGAGAGAGTCGGCTAGGACGTGAAGTCCTGCCCCGAGGAAAAGGGGTTTATTCGTAAGCAAGAAGGTAATGCCAACATAAGGGATAGATTTGTGCCGATTCGGGCGTAAAGCCCGTAATGGCAAAGATGTATAAAGGTTGGCTAGGACACGAAGTCTTGCGCCAGAAAAGGGTTTGTTCGTCAGCAAGGAAACAATACTGACGTAAAGGAGAGATCTGCGCCGATTCGGGCGTGAGGCCCGCAATGGCAATATTGTATAAGGGTCGGCTAGGACACGAAGTCTTACACCAGAAAGAGATTTATTCGTCAGCAAGGAAACAATGCTGACGCAAAGAATAGATTGGTGCCTATTCGGGCGTAGGGCCTGCAATGGCAATGTTGTTGATTTTATGTGAGTTTGGTTAGGGTGGAGTGCCGCTAGACCGGGGTTAAGGTATTTTGGCTAGGGCGGAGTGCCACTAGACCAAGGTGAAGGTAGCTCGATCAGGGTGGGGTGCCACTAGACCAAGGTGGAGGTACCTCGATCATGGCGGAGTGCCACTAGACCAAGGTGGAGGTAGCTCGGTCAGGGCGGAGTGCTACTAGACCAAGATGAGGATAGCTCGGTCAGGGCGGAGTGCCTATTAGACCAAGATGAAGGTAGCTCGGTCAGGGCGGAGTGCCACTAGACCAAGATGAGGATAGCTTGGTCAGAGCGGAGTGCCACTAGACCAAGGTAAAGGTAGCTCGGCCAGGGTGGAGTGCCACTAGACCAAGATGAAGGTAGCTCGGCTAGGGCAGAGTGCCACTAGACAAAGGTAAAGGTAGCTCGGCCAGGGCGGAGTGCCACTAGACCAAGATGAAGGTAGCTCGGCTAGGGCGGAGTGCCACTAGACCAAGGTAAAGGTTACTCGGCCAGGGCGGAGTGCCACTAGACCAAGATGAAGGTAGCTTAGCTAGGGCGGAGTGCCACTAGACCAAGATGAAGGTAACTCGGTTAGGGCGGAGTGCCACTAGACAAGATGAAGGTAGCTCGGTCAGGGCGGAGTGCCTACTAGACCAAGATGATGGTAGCTTGGCCAGGGCGGAGTGCCACTAGACCAAGATGAAGGTAGCTCGGCCAGGGCGGAGTGCCACTAGACCAAGATGAAGGTATTCCGATTATTCAGGGAATGCCTGTTGCGCCGTATGATACAGCTTTATATGCTTTCCATTGAGGGGAGAGAACTGGACGACTCCTTTGTGGTCTACCAAGACGTAGGCACCCCCTTCGTATACTCGGCAGACGATGTATGGTCCGACCCAATTTTTGACCAATTTCCCTTTGGGATTGGAGGCCATCACTTCTCTTCTTTTGACCATTACCAGGTCTCCATTCTTGAATTTTTGTCCTTTGACCAGCTTATCGAAAGCACGGGCCATGCGAGCTTGATAGAGTTGAATGTTTTGTTGCGCATGGAGACGCTTCCCTTCGAGCTCACCAAGCTCTTCCAATCTTTTTTCTGCATTAGTTTGTTCACTGTTGACTAGCCCATGTTGGATAGCGACTCGCAGCGAGGGGATTTCTAATTCAATCGGCACCACGGCCTCCGATCCGTATACGAGGGAGAATGGCGAACAGCCGGTAGGGGTTTTGTAGACGGTACGTGATGGGGACATCACCTCCCATGCCCACGTTCACAGCTCACCTCCTCGCCCCGGTTGCATCCAGCAAGGTCTAGTTATTTAATTTTGAGTCCTATGTAATTTTTATTTGAGTCATTTGATGTATTTTCCCTTTTATTTGAGTCATGTTCCTAGGTCTTGTGTTTGTTTCCCTAAGTTTGAGTGTCATTAGGTTGTCTAGTTAGCTATTGGGCCCAATTCATTGGGCTTGGCCCAAGGGCTCCCCCCTACCCCCTCGGTTATTTATCATTGAGTCAAATGTCAGGGTCTTATTGTAAAATGTGGGTTGCCTATATATAGGGCCCCATTCCCCCCCATTTCAAGGTAATGAATCAATGAATGAAAAACTTGCCATTTTGAGAGTTTACACTTCTTATCTAGTGGAGAGATTCCATTTTTTGGGTGAGAGACCCTAGGGGAGAGATTCCCCACCCTTCCCTCTCTTAATCTCTCTTTTTCACTCCACTTTCTCTCTCCTCCACACCCAATTTCAAAAATTTTCTCTCTCCTCCCTTCCCAACCACCACTCTCCCACCTACCCCTATTAAAGGCCACTCCCCTTCCCCACACATCCCATTACTCCACCCCCTAGTCCCAAGGGAGCATCCCCAATCACTAAGCCACCCTCCAACCACCTCATCCCTTTCCCAAGCACCCTTCCCTCTCCCCCATGCAACCCTCCACTTCCCTAGGCCATTTGAATTCAAAAATCTCCTTCCCTCCACAGCCCTAGGGCGCCCAAGACCCCTCCCCTTTGGTTAGGGGCGGCCCCCTCTCATCCTCTCCATCTTCCCTTGTTCCCCTCCATCACCCCCACCTTCTACCATCTAGAGTAAGAGGACCTGCAGAAGACCTGAAGCTTTCAGCAGCGACCCTGACCTCCTCCGGACGTTTCTAGAAGCCCAAGAGCCATTGTTCGAAGCGTCTGCCTGTCTTCTTCGCAACGGCAGTGGTCTCGTCCCCATCAGAACTCGGTGCTGCCCAGGAAGCCCATTCTTCCACGACTACACAGATCTTCCCCCGCAGAGGTTCTGAGCCGGAGAAAGAGCTTCACCACGACGAACCCAGGAGGAATCAGGCCACGAGCTCTTCTACAAAGTTCTTCCCCTTCCTGTCTACTTTCAGAATCAAGAAGCGGAACTCCATTCGGCATCATGTAGTAGGCGTTATCAATTTTCTCCCTCAGCTTCACAGTCCTGTTACCCACAATCTGCACCGACCTATCAACAGTGTTCAGAGTTCCCTGGTCCTCTCCGACATAATTTGGCCTCCCCGTCAGCTTTTCTGTGAAGAGGACTCGTCCACAGTTCTAATGACCATGACGGTGCTCGATTCCGAGTTCGGGAGCTGTCGGGGCATCCTCTGCAACCTGCTGTTGGAAACCAGGAGCTAGCTCTGCATAGATCCTAATCCAGAGAGAAAGCTTTACCACGACAAACCCCGGAGGAATCAGGCCACGAGCTCTTCTGAAAAGTTCTTCCTCTCCCTGTCTACTTTCAGAAACAAGAAGCAGAACTCCGTTTGGCATCTTGCAACAGAAGTTACCAATTTTCTTCCTCAGGTGTTCGACTCTGCTTCCCACTATCTGCATTGACCACTCCTCACTTTTCTGAGTCCTCTGATCTTCACCGGCATCTTTTCACATCCCTGTTTCTTCTGCTGTAAATAGAACTCACCCACGGTTCCAACGGTTCCAACGGATACTGATTTGGAGTTCGGGAACGGTCGGGGCAGCCGCGTCTTCCTGCTGTTGATAATCTGTTGCAGACAATCTGAGAATCAGCAACCCTGTTCATGCTCCCGCCCAGGCCGGTAGCAACCCCCGAAGAAATTGGAAAAATTCAGAGGCACTCCTGTTCCAGAGACGAAGAGATCCCCACTGGTCTCGGCCTCAGCAAAATTCCTGAGCAAGTTCTACAGCTGCAACACCGGCTATCTATTCTTATCCGCAGACAGCAGGCAGATTCGGTGTCATCACTTATTCCTCACTCTTTGCTTTGATTTCCCCTCCCCGCTTGGCCGGCTGAAGGCCCCTCCCTGCGTGGAGGTAGTATTGATTGTAATATCATTAACCCCCACCCCAAGGTCTCCCCTCCTGCGAGAGGTGTAGTGTTGTAATAGCTTAAACATGTCAAGCTACCCCGGCGCGGCGTGTGGGGAACCCACGCTTCCCCGCTCGCCCTCGTCTCTGAGCGGGACCGGTTTCTTCAAACCGGTCGAGTGAGTGCTCCAAAACTTTACTCTAATTCATGCTTGTTCTTTCAATATTAGTTCATAAACTCCGCTGGCCGTGACGAGAGCCCGATCCTTAAGCTCATTGCTATAAGTGATCATCGTGGGAAGAGAGTGGAACCCGTGCCCTTTGGCACTTCGTCGGACCCTTAATTTGGGCAGCCATACCCTTGGGGAATCAAACCTTGGCCTTGCTGGCTCTCTACCAGCAAGGGCCCAGCCCACACAACCTCCCCTTGGCATTGCCAAGTTACCCCCAGGTCTTAGTGAGCATCGGGTGAGCGGTTGCCATTATCGGTCCGTTTTGAATGCTTAATTGTGCTAGCTTGTTGAGTCCTAGGTTGTGTCACATCAGTACGATAGGCCCAGAGTGCCTCGTACATCTTTTCTTCCCAGTCCTTTTTATTAGACTTGATCGTCTTTGCCAGCAACGTGCATAGTGTTTTGTTGAAGGCTTTTGTAAGTCCATTGGCTTGAGGGTTGTAGGGGGACGATGTCCTCCAGTCGATCTTGTATTTGTCGGCTAGCCGGTAAACCTTCTGGTTCCTGAAATGGCTGCCGTTGTCAGAGATGATTCGGCTGGGAATCCCGAACCGAAATATTATGTTTTGTCGGAAGAATCTTGCAACCAGTTCTCCCGTCACATCTCTTAACGCAACTACTTCTGCCCCTATGGAGAAGTAGTCTGTAGCTGCTAAGATGTATTTGCACCCTGACGAAGATGCTGGCAGTGGCCCTACCACGTCCGTGCCCCATTGAGCAAACGGCCAGCTCGGTAAGGTAGGATGTAGTGGCACTGGAGGTCTTCTTGACACATTGGCGTGCTCTTGACACTTCTGACAAGCCTTGGCAAACTTGCAGCAGTCATCAAATATAGTGGGCCAATAGTAACCCAATTTCTTTATCTCAATTTTCATCTTTGGGCCGGCCTGATGCGCTCCCGCTGAACCCGCATGGACTTCTTGCATCACCTGCCTAGCTTCTACTGTAGACAAGCAATGAAGTAGAACTTTCCTTCGGGCATCCGCCATTATTCGGAACAGAATTCCGTTTCTCACCTTGTAAGAGTCTTTGACCCTCATGAGTTTCATTCTTTGTTCTTTTTCTTTTGGGAGCTGCTGGTGCTGAAACCACCATAGGAGATGTTCTCGCCAATCGGGCGGTTGAACCTCTTCGACGGCTGCCACCTCAATTTCTTGTTCGTCGGCCTAGACCTCTGTCACACTGGGGACCTGTCGGTGGTTGATCACTGTTATGTTCAGGCTTGTGTCTGGCGGTACTACCAAAGAACTGGCCAATTTAGCGAGGGCGTCCGCTTGAGCATTCTGGCCTCGGTTGACATGCTTGATGATGATGAAGTAGAATCTTGACATCAGGCGAGTTGCCAGCTGATGGTAGGGGAGGAGCTCTTGCTTTCTCACATCGAACTCTCCTTCCAGCTGTTTTATAACTAGCATGGAGTCTCCGAATGCTTCCAGCATCTGAATTCCCATGGACAGTGTGATCTGCAACCCGATTATCAGGGCTTCATACTCTGCTTCATTATTTGTGCAAGGCTTGTTTATTGAGCAGGATGTGTGCACCACTTCTCCTTCTGGGGATTTCAGTACTATCCCTGCCCCTGGCTGACCCAGTGGTCGAGGTGTCAATTCTGGAAGCGCCATCAAAATATAACTGCCACAAGGAAGGCTGCACTTGAGCGGCTTCTAGGGTTTCATCTTCGGGAAGCTCCGGTTCTAGCGGACAGTCTTCCAGTACTGGATGTTCGGCGAAGAAGTCTGCAATAGCTTGGCCTTTGATAGCCTTTCGCGGCACATAGGAGATATCAAACTCCATAAGGATGACCACCCATTTGCCCAAGCAACCCTTGAGTACCGTCTAGGACATAATATATTTCAGCGGGTCCTCTTTGGATACCAGGCTGATCTCATGCGACAACATATAGTGTCGAAGCTTCTTGACTGCGAAGACTAGTGACAGACAGGTCTTCTCAATATAAGTATATTTCTCCTCAGTTCTGACCAGCCTCCGACTGAGGTAGTAGAGGGCTTGTTCTTTCCCTTCTTTATTATTTTGGGCCAGCATTGCCCCCAGAGAGTTGTGTGTGGCTGCTATATATAATATCAGCGGCCGTCCTTTCACCGGTGCGCCCAGCACTGGAGGAGTCTTCATATAGTCTTTCAACTTGTCAAAGGCTGTCTGGCAATCTTCATCCCAGTAAAAGGGAACATCCTTCATCATCAATTTGTGGAAAGGCTGGCATCGCCCTGACAAATTGGAAATGAACCGCCGGATATAAGCCAAGCGGCCCTGCAGTGATCTCCGCTCGGAGAGGTTCCTTGGTGCAGGTTGCTCCCGGATCGCTTTGATCTTTGCGGGGTCTATCTCGATTCCCTGATATCTGACAATGAAACCCAAGAACTTTCCGCTCGACACTCCGAATGAGCATTTCATAGGGTTCATCTTCAATTCATGCTGCCTTAGCCTCTGAAAAATGATCCGGAGGTCCTACAGATGGTCTTCTTTTCTTCTGGTCTTGACCACCAGATCATCTATGTAGCATTCAACCTTGTGGTAGAGCAACTCATCAAATATTCTGGTCATTGCATGCTGATAAGTTACGCCAGCATTCTTTAGTCCGAACGGCATCCTCTTATAGTGATAGATGCCTTTAGGGGTTCGGAAGGCAGTGTGAACCCGGTCATGTTCCGCGATCCATATCTGGTTGTAGCCGGGCGACCCATCCATGAATGATAGGGCCTCATGGCCGGTTGTAGCATCAATCATGACTTCCGTTATTGGCACCGGAAAGTCATCCTTGGGACAGGCTTTATTCAGATCTCGAAAGTCAACACATATCCGGATCTGTCCATTCTTCTTCTTCACGGGGACGATATTCACCAGCCATGTGGTGTACTGATTTTCTTCGACGAACCCCACGTCAATGAGCTTGTCGACTTCTATACAAATCTGAGTGATGAGCTCCGGCCTCATGCGCCGTGGTGGTTGCTTCACTGGCTCGGCCTCAGGGCTGATTGCCAGCTCATGTTGCGAAACCGCGGGGCTCAGACCTGGCATCTCTTTGTAAGTCCAGGTGAAGCAATCCTGGTACTCTTGCAGCAGCTGGATGTACAGCTCCCATTCCTCTGGCGATAGTTGGGCACCGAGAAAGGTAGGCCTGGGATCTACCTTATTTCCCAGGTTAACTTCTATCAACTCATCGACCGTAGCTTGGCCTCCGTCTTCTATCTCTGGAGGTGCCGACTGGAGGTCAACAAAATCTGGAATACCATCCTCAGGGTTGAGGACCTCGACTTCCTCATTTGACATCATCAGAGCCTCTCGGGGGTCCTCTGCTTCATTTAATAGCGGCCGTGCAGATCGTTCTCTCAGCATATCCGCTGCCGTTATAGTTTCCAAGGGTGAGAGAGCAGCTTCAGCCCTTGTAGTTGGGGTTGCAGCCGTGACCGACTGGTGGTTGCTTGTTGTTGGGCTGGAACAGTATCCCAGCGTTGTAGCAGAGGGTGAGGAGGTCTCAAATTCTGGGGCAGTTGCATCTTCAATAGAAGTGGTCTCTTCTCTCTCGGCAACATGTGCCTCTTGACCGGAGTCGGCTGATGCTTCCCCGATTGGCAGGAGAGGTGCTGAGGTCATTATTAGTAGGACTCCATTGGAGGGAGAGGTCCCTGTTTCTTCAACATCTTTGGTTTCACTGTTGCTAGCCGTATCAAATTTGGCTTGAAGGGCCCCTTCTTCGGGATAGACTTGCTCCGAGCATCGGCAAGGAATCACGGTCTCCGCTTCTTGACTTCCGGGCTGAGCCGGCTTAGCATATTCGGCTTCTGCTGGGTATTCATCAAAAGTTTCCCCCAGTGGGCTACCTTCCGTAGGGTAGAAGGCAGAGATGGTGTCCACCTCGTATCGCCCACTGTAATAATATTCTTCCTGGGTGAAGCCCAACCCTGGGTGCTGAGAGACGCGTCTCATTTCCTTATCCAGACTTGCGGGATACCACATCTTCTGGAAAGCTTCCATGCTTTTCTGTGACTGATCGGAGGGGATGTGCTGCTTCTGAAACATCCTGGCCATCCGACTGGTTGTGAATGCCAGACCCTTGACATGGACTGACAGATTGTTTATATCTTTGGGGAGGGAGCAATCTATGTCTTCCCGAGTAGGGTGCTCTTCAGCCGTATAGAACAAGCTGTTGGGTACATCAACCTGTGTCACCTCCCAAGTTTTGAAAGGCTCGACAGTGGGGTCATTGAGGCTGAGAATCAGCTTGGTGAGGCCGTCCGGGACTCCAATGTAGTTGTGCTGCCGACCGACCTGCACTTCATTAGCTTCAGGGTATAATGTTGGGGGTACGATTCTGCCCACGTCCCCGGATACTGTGATATGAGAGACCACCTTGGGCTTGACGTATCCGCGCGGCGGTGGTGGATACCAATCATCGCCGACTGCATTTCTTGATGCCTCCGCAGGGGTCTTGGCTTCATAGGTCCTTTGAGAAGGCCCCACATATAGGTTGGCGTCCGCCAAGTGACATTCAAATGCCTCGAATGGGTGGAGGTCCGCAAATATCCTCTCCTCTTTCCCTTGGAGACTATATTTGATACATTGGTGGAGCGTAGAGGGCACCACCATATTTTCATGCAGCCATGGGCGGCCGAGAAGGGCCTTGTACGAGGTGCGGGAGTCGATGACATGGAACCGCACCGTCGTAGTGAAATCCGCCAGGGTAAATGTGAACTCTGCCACCCCCATCGACACTTCAAATTTTTGATTGAAGCCGGCGATACGCATATCCCTGACTTTCTCGAGATGCACGTTGAAGTGGTGCCTCTCGTATATTCTATAGGGCAGAATGTTGACCGCTGCACCGGGATCAACCAGAATCCTATTCAGCTCCCTTCCATTCAGGTGCCCCTTCATATACAGCGGCCTATTGTGACTGATGGTAGGTAGCAGCATATCCTCTGGAGTGAAGGTCATGCTAGCTTCCGGCATTGCTTCAGCCAAGCAGGTCTCAAAATGAGCAATAGAGCAGTGATGATCGCCTGTCGAGTCTCTTCACTCAAAGAGAGGATCTCCCAGATTGTAAATCGAGCAGGGAGCTTCTTGAGTAGCTTCATTATGCGGCTCCCAGCTCAGACATTGGAAAGCTTCATCTCTTCGACCCACCTAGGCTTGGGAGAGTCTTGAGTTGCGACCCCTAACGGACCTGCTTCATCTGCCCCGGACTCAGCGCCTTTCTGGCTAGCACCGGATCCTTGCTGTTCTTCATTAATTGCTGCAGGGCAAGCTCCACCTGTATCTTGGGCTTCGGTAGCCTGTACTGGTTGCGGGTGAACATTCCCGGGTGTAGGGTTTGCCTCTTGGCACAGCTGCTTCCCCTTAGACATCTTCATAAATTCAAGGAATGAAGGGACTGCCTTGCCCCCGTTCTTGTTATATAAGCTTGGCAGAGGAGGGATCTAGACTCCCTTGACCTCCGGGGGAGGTGTCTTGTAGGGCTGCTCTCCCCTAAATATGATGTTGTGATTGGGTGGCGGCAAGCGCCCCCATTTCCAGCCTGACCGGGTAGCATGTGTAGCAGTTACGGCCTCGGCCCTGCCTCCCCCAGCAAAGGGTGTGAAGCAAATTTCTTCTTCTTCTCCCTCTTCAGGCAGGTTGAAGAGTGCTGATAGAGTATTGCAGGAGACCACCTGCACTTTATCGGCCTTAACGGCCTTTCTTTTCTTCTTCTTTTGTTTCTTCTTCTTCTTCGCTTCAATAGGCGCCTGCCCCCAGAACAGACTGCCCTCCTTATCGGATACTGCATCAGCTTCTTCTTTTTGCTCAAGTGAGAGCTGCACCAGTTCTTTCCATGGGACTTGGTCCCACACCAGTAAGGGCTTCAATTCGGGCTGCACGTACTCATCTAGCCCTTCTATAAGGTCTTATAGTTTGCAGACCCCGAGACTGGTTCCCTTAACTACTGGCAGTGGAGTTTGTCTTCTTCGATTGTGTGTAGGAATTCTGATGACTGCTGGTGAATTGGTCCACACAGGTGCTGCCACCGACGGAGCAGGTCGTGGTGTAACACCACGGATATGTGCCCCCACTTTCGGGCGGGGTGCCCTCTTCTTTCTGTGCTTCGCAGGAACCTGCTGCCATCCCTGCTGTTCTTTCACGGGCTCCAAGAAATGAGTTTCATAGGTGTTCCGCGTACTTGCTTCAGAGATCTCCTCGGGCAATGCCTGATATAGGGAGACCATGTTGACTCCTACTCTTCTAGGAGGGGCTTCATGTGGCTGAGGAGGGTCCACCTTGTACTCTCCCAACTCTATTTCATTTTTCTTCACCATCCCTTCGATGATGTCCTTGAAAACATAGCAGTCTTCGATTGGATGTCCCAGCATCTGGTGGTAGGGGGCAGTTACTTGGACTGTCTTTCTTCTTCAGGTCCTTCGGCCTCTTCGGCTCTGGCAGGGTGACCACGCCATACTCCGTTACCCAGTCGAACAGAATTCTGGTCTAGTCCTTCGGGAAGGAGTAGGCTTTCTTCATCTTGTCCCGCAGCGACGAACCTTCTTTACCATCTGGGGCTTTTGCAGGCTGTGGGGCGACCGCCTTCATGCCTTTATCCTTCTGTTGTTCGAACGCCTTGATGTCGAGCATTCGCTTCTTTAGGCGCCGGGTGCCGCTCCACTGCCTTGCCCTTTTGGGTTATGCTGGTAGCTGATGTAGGGGTAGGTCTGGCCAGAAAGGCTTCCACCTCGGCCACAACATTGTTCAATCGGTCGAACGACCGTATTTCCATTCCAATCATCTTTTCCAGAACTTCCCTCCTGAGGTTCTGTTTGCATATTTGTACAGCGTCCTTCTGATGCGGGGGCCGCTTGCATCTCATTCCGAGGTTCCTCCACCCCTTGATGTAGTCAAGGGCCGTCTCGTCTATCCTCTATTTTGTCGAATAGAGTTCAGCCACTATGACCTCCCTCTCTGTGACATGGAATCTCTCCCTGAACTTCCTCTGCATATCTGACCAGTCGCTGATCGACCCGGCCGGGAGGCTGGAGTACCATTCAAATGCGAGCCCTGTCAGTGAGGACCTGAAAAACATTAGCAAGTATGACTCATCGGTGGCCAGATCACCCATGACAGTCATGTAATATGCAATATGTTCCTTCAGGGATCCCTTCCCATTGAACTTGTCGAACTTGGGTGGCTTGTTGATCCTTGGGGGAAGCCGCTTGGCAGCATGATGTTGCGGGTATGGCACCCGATAGGCATCAAATGCTACGTAGTCGCCTTCCCTCCTTTTTGTGAGCTTCGGCTCGATCATCCTTTCCACCATCATCTGGTTCATGACCGTGGGGTCAACTGGCTCCGGATAGAAGTGTGCTGGCTACAGGTACGGGGTGACCAGGGTGGTCGCCTGTGGCGGGCGCAGCAGTGGGGGTGTTTGGTGCACTTGAGGGAGCACTGGTGGCATCAGCGGCTGTAACTGTGGTGGCTACTGCTGAGTCGTCTCCATGCTCGCTCTGACGACTGAGGCATGGCGTAGAGCGGCAGAGGGTCGATATGACGAACCGCTCCCCGGGATGATTCACCTTGGACTTTGGGCCGCTTGGAAGCTGATGACTGTCCAGTCTTCTCCATGAGCTGTTTCTTCAGCAAGTCTATCTCTTGCTGGTGTCTTTGAAGTAGCATTAGGACCGACGGATCCATAGTTGTAGTGCTGGGGATAGCCTCTGTTGTTTCCCCGGATGTGCCCTCGGGCTGGATGTCGAGGAGGACGTCATCTTCTTCTTCCGCCGTCACTACATTGGCGGTTAGAATAGCAGCTTCATTATTCCATTGGTGGTAGACCAGGGGTTGTTCTCCTTTAGTTGCCGCCAGGATCTCCCTTGCAGCTTCCATTCCTTGAGTATTCGGCCCTGGCCTTGCGGCCAATCGAGCCAGCTCACGGGGGTCTTCGGGAAGTCCCCCATATCGACTGAACGTGCCAGCCATATTATAGGTGAAGACATGCATCCTTGTTCTCTGCCGATGGACCCTTCTCTTAGCCCGATGCGGGAAGCTCAGCCTCTCGAACACAAAAGTCCTTCTTGTTTCTTCCCGCCTAGGGGCGGCTTCATCGACTTCGATCTCGAAGCCGTCATCATAGCCATTATCGTCAACCGACGACACCATCATCCTTTCCCCCGCATCTTCTTCAGCTGCCATTGAAGGGCAGTAGTCTTCATTGGCCGCGGCTGCTTGCATCAGCCACTACTGTCCAAGCGAGAGGTTGCCTAGCCCTCGAAAATAATCCTTGACCAAATTGGTCATCTCTTCTCGACCCCGTTCTTGATGTAGCACGGGGAACAGTGGTCGACCTCCCGCAGGAGGGATGTAAGCTAGCCGAGCTCTGTCGGCAAGTTGTTAGAATCTTCGTCCCACAGCAGGGATGTTGACTTGGCGGGCGCAGGCCTGAAAACTTCTGTGGCACGGAGGGTCCGCGACCACTTCTTCTTCTTTCGGGGCCAGACCCCTTCCTTTCCTTCCTTCCATTCCGTTGCGAGCAGGGCGGCGGCGGACAGGCGCAGCTTGATGGACAGGTTGGACCCTTTTGGGGACCCATACCTGTTTAAATTTCTTTGGCCTGGGGGCCAACTTTTCTTCGCCGTAGTGGCCGGCTTCTTCTCTTTCCACCCTCCTTCCAGCGAGAGCTTGGTATGAGTTGTAGATGGGGATGGCGGGGATGACCCGGTCCGAGACTATCCGTGCGTCACGCCCGTCGAGGAAGACGCGTAGGCCACCGACCATCATGGATTTACCGGATTGCGACAGAGATCCGGTAACCATGGCAGTACCTCTCCGGAGTTGTTTGCATTGACGTCCTCCAGAGTTCTTGTTGACAGCATCGGGGCGGACCCCACAGATAGCATGGTGCACCAGGCAGCTGGCGACCGGGCTTGGACTCTTGGACGAGTCGTTGTAGCTTCGAGCCTTCAGAGGCTCCTCCTTCTTTGCAGCTCCCTCGACAGGCTCCAAGGGCTCTATCTCCAGCATGTCTACGAAGGATAACCCCAGGAAGTTGGGGAAGCCAACAGTGGCAGGGAAGTTTCCGAACACCATGGGCACCGCCAGGTACCCTTGCGCATGACCGGCAACGATTGAAGGGCCGAAACTGACACCAGTCAGCCCAGTTGTCGTCAACGTTCACCTGAAAAGACAAACAAATCAACGATCAGTAGTCTTTGGGAGGGCCTCGAACCCCATGTATCTCGGCAAAAAGATGAAAGGTGACACTGGTCCCACCGGGCGTGCCAGACTTGTTGGGATCGTTTGTTTTACTAGGGGTATTTTATTGTGTTTGTTTAGTTTATTTATGCGTCGATCAACCAATTAACTAACCAGTAATTAACTAACTGATTGACTACGGAGGCGTGCCAGTCACGTACGTGACGAGTTTATTGTGCGCTCATTCTGACCCATGTCGGGTGAGAGTGAGATTCGGTCGGGACCAGCAGTCCGCCATACCATAAAGGCTATGGCGTTAATTACATCCGCCACGAGGAGGGAAAACCTTTGATTAATTACCAAGATAATGGACTATCGAGGCCGAAATAAAGGATGCAAATGATGCAGATGATCATGCGAGATATTATAGTCTATCATGTACAATTTATTAGGGTGAAACCCTCAATACTTGGCGAAGGACTTAGGCCCGGAGACCATCATCTCGCATGACAAGAGCTTCCTGTCGGGCGTTGCCCAGCTTTCCACTAATGCCATTTGATATACCGAGGGCTCGCACATTCAAGCACACATTGATGCGATGCGAATGCTTACACTCAATCATGATAACGAGGCTATGAAGCCAATTAATTCCGGTATAGACAAGCAAAATTATTTGGCTTATTAATTACATGGTCTATTTCATTCTATTATTAGCGTTGGGGATCACCTAGGAGGTGAGGAGGGTATCGAAACGGCACAATGACACGATTCGGAGCGAAACTGGCATGGTACGCGTGGGTGTAGAGCTTAAAACGGTGCGCGAAGCGTAGGTAAAAGCCTAAAATGGCGCCGTTAAAACGTAGGTATAGGGAATAGTTAAAAAAATGGCGCGACGTTTATTTGGATGTTAAAACGGCGTGGTGGCCAAATGCGGTTAAACCGGCACGACAGTTGGCTAAGGCTAATACGACGCGGTGGTTTGTTGAGCTTAAACGGCGTGCTGGCAAAGGGGGAGCTGAATATGGCGCGCCCTGGGCGCGCTGGATAGGGGCTCAAGAAGTTGAGAGAACTTATGAGTCTAACATTAAAACGGCGCGAGGGGGGGCGCATCGGAAATTGGGGCGCCGGATTCGGGCCGCGCCGGATTTGAGGGGTTTTAGTGTTATTCAGGTCAGATTGAAACTTGTGCATGTTTATCAAAATCTTGTTGATATTTTTTGAAGATTGGAAGATTTATTTAGCCTCAGAAGCACTATAATCGAGGCAGTCATGGACTTATGCGAGGTTATTACTAAAGCATAGTCGTTAATAGATTGTATCATAGCAAATCAAGTGCAGATTTGTCTAAGTTGTCAGTCCAAATTTTGGCAGCACCTCCCCATGATTGGGGGGTTTGCAGGGGCGAAGCGGAGAGTCCCACCAGTTAGAGGTATGCTCCTTCAGGGCCGGGAATGCCACGCGGTGACCGACAGACTTCATCGGAGAGGAAGGACCCCGAGGACTAGCCTGCCAGAGGTATCCAACTCCGCGAGTCGAAACAGTTAAGGGACGGCCAAGATGAGACATCACCTCGAGGGCCAGCCTACGAGAGGTGATATTCTCACAGTCACCACCCCTCCCTCGAGAAGAAGGTGGATTTGATGTTGGGTTGGGGTCAACCCTATTGATGTTCATTATATAGGACACATAGTGCATACCATCAAGGGATATGACTCCATGCCTCAGCAATGATTGAAGATGATCGGGATGTCCCCCTCCCCGGGCAGTGAATCCCTCGAAAGGATAACTCACTAAGGAACATTATGATTGGAATGCATTTAATTGGAGAACAAGCATTGGATGACTATATGCATACGCGTTCGTTGAAGGGACAGGCTGAAAGCGGAACCAACAAACTGGACTTGAGACCTGGAGGTCGGCCAGCAGACTGAGCTTCTGGAAGAGGCATAAGGTCGAATGGCTCGACGGCATCTCCATTACGCATAGCTATATGATAAGAACGGCGGAGATGTTCATTCTCCCAACCCTGAATCATGAACAGGGACGGACTGAGGAGCCATCCCCAAGGGCGAAGGATGATGCCATGGTAAGCATCCCTCCGGCCAAGGGGGAACATCTGAGCACATTTACTCATTTAAATCACCTATTCGATAGCGGAAGAAAGAAACCCCAGGGAGGGGGATTATTGATATTGCCTCCAAGCTCTGGGGCATATCTGGCGATGGAGAACTCAAATAAAAGATAGAATAAAAGATAGCAGCAACACCCCTTTCATTGATTCAATCGTATAATGAAAATGCTACAACGTGTTCGGCTCTGCGTTGTCGCCTGAGGCCGATTTCACACCCGAAAAGCAAAAAGAACATAAAATAGGGGGGAACCAGAGAGAGGGGGGATTCGAGGAACACCCCGGCCTCATATCCTCGCCCTTCGGGGTGATGCTCCGTGGAGCTACACTAGCAGAGGAAGAAAGGGAAACGGCTGAGGGAGGCGTCGCCGGGACCCTCCGACCAACCTTGAAGCTTCGCAGCAGCTCGCCGGAGGAAGAACAGAGTATCGGAACGGGGCGGGCACTCTGCTCCTCTTTCTTCTCCAGGCCTTCTTCTCTCTTTTTTTTTCTTCTCTTCGATACCCTTTCTCCTTTTTTCTCTCTCTTCTTTCTTCCTCCTTCTCCTCTCCTTTTGATTCTCGAACACGAGGTCCCTTATATAGGAAACCCTTCGAACGAGCTTAATCCAACGCGAGATTTAGCACATCGGTTGACAAGCATTTGGTGCGCTGGATTAGAACCAAACGATGCACGCAGGTTCAGAGGCTGCCCAAAGCCAAGGGGGGGGGTGCCGGATTTGAGGGGGCACGCCGGATTTGAAGGGGGCGCGCCGATTTTTCAAGAGCACGTTGGATTCGAACGGTTTGATCGCTTTAACCTGACACGGGTCTGATAACGGGCTTCGAACTGGCCTCAGGGGTTGCTGCGACCTTTCATCTTTTCTTAGTCTTGTCGGGACATGGGAGAGACTACATACGAGACTTTCGGGCCGCCAAATAGTTGCCTTTGGAGCTCGTGTACCTTAAGCTCGAACACACGGCTTTTCCGCTGACACGGCTCTTGGCATCATGGCTTGTATTGCCAGCTCGTCTCGACTTGCATTGGTAGCTCCCACGGGTGGTGATAGGCCGCCCAGGGTATTTCTACCTTGACCGGGCGATCATCTGGCCTCCGATGGGCCCAATGTGTTGAAAAGCCATACCCGCACTGGGTAATCGGGGTCTTCTGCTGACAGAACCTTCGGTCCTTGCTTTGAGGGGCTGAGGGCGTTCTTTCTCCTCAGGAGAGTCTTCATTGAGGTGGCGAGCCACCAGTTGACCATCGTCCTTGGTCGGGCGACAGGTGTGGGGTAGCGGCATGACGGAGTCGATGCCGGATCATTAGGCTGGCTTGGTCGCACTGTCGGTTGGTTGTGGATTCATCTCGACTCTCCTGAGGTGAAGTCCCCGGTGTTCATTCCAGATGACTCGAAGCTCTGGCAGCTTGAGAAGTCTTCAATATGTTGATCTTCATCGGCTTCTATGCTTCAGTGGGCCATATCTTTATCTTTGTGACTTGATCACCGTTGATCATATTTCACGTGCCAACAATAGTCGGTGCTAGTTCATGTTTCTACTTGTAGTTAAAAGTCAGTGCACGTTTGTGTTTCATATTTATGTCTCATGCTACGTCTAATGCATGACTGATCGGTGCAAGCGTTGGCTTGCATGCGGTCGGTGCTATTTTATGGTCTTGCGTCTCATATTGCGTCTCATGTGCATATGTGTCTCAGTGCATGAACTGCGTCTCATTCTGCGTCTCAATGCATGCCTGCGTCTCATGACTCGTCTAAGGCATATACATAATCGGTGCAATCTTTTCATCTAGCACAAGCATGGTCGGTGCAACCCTTGCATCGGTGCATCTTTTGCCTCATGCTCGGTCTTGTGTACATAAGCTTCCAAGTCGGTGCATGTTGCAAGTCTGTGTAAGTTACTGTTTGATGCATAGTCACGGTCGGTGCAAGGTTTGGTTTCAAAGGTTCAACGTCAGTGCATTCTTATCTTTACCTACGTTTGAGCTACACAACGTCTGTGCTATGGAATATAAGGCAAGACACGGTTGGTGCATGTTTTGCCTTACTGGCACATGATCGAGCGTCTGCAATGCACGTGGTCTTCCTCACATCACGCCTGAAGCATGAGCGCGTGGGAGATAACGGACTCAATGATTGGGACATGATCCCAAGGGAGAATACTTCTGACATTCTGCCACGTGGATCAACGCCCCAATCCTCGCTTGACACGTGGCTTCTCTGGAAAAGGCTGGGACAAGCCCTACACACGTCAGACGCGTGAGGTCGTGGAAACCCTGCCTACAGCCCTATAAGAAGGCCACTCCTGCGATCAAATGCGGTGACTCTGAAGCACAGAAGAAGGGTAGGAGAAGCTCGAGAGAAGAAAAGTGAGAAGAAGAAGAAGACAAAGAGAGAGCCCGTGGAAGAAAAGTGTGCAGCCTGGATTTCCCTTTAAGAACTGTGTGTTCTTTCTTGGCCTCTGGATCAAATCCAAGCCAACGTGTTTTTCAGTTTCATAGCTACCGTTGCTATTATTCCAGTTGTTCTTTGTTTTCTGTTTTCCTTTGATTCCTTTCATCAAGCTGTTAGTCAGCGGGGTTAGCAAGCTCTGAGGCTCAGCGTTGAGGATTTGTTCCTTTGTTAGCAAGCTGTGAGGCTCAGCGTGTGTATCAAGCTGTGAGGCTCAGCGTGTGTAGCAAGCTATGAGGCTCGGCATTGAGGATTTGTTCCTCTGTTAGCAAGCTGTGAGGCTCAGCATTTGAAGCTGTTTGTCACCGGTAATCCTCACTGAGTCCAGTGAGGGGTGGATGTAGGCCGACTTGGTGTCTGGCCGAACCACCTAAAAATCCTATGTTAGTGGTTTGCTTTGTGAGTGTGAATCCATTTCATCTATCCCCTTCACAGGTTTTGATTCCAAGTCATTTCTGTTTCTGTACGCTGTGAGATTTGCCCTTTTGAGTGTGCCGAACGCTTCCAATATTATTTCAGGTTGTGAGCAGGCTATGTTCTTGGTTTTGATTAGGGCAGAAATACTCTTAAAGATTGAGCTATTGATTCTGCACCCTTAACTATTTGTCCCTAACTTGTTCTAGTTTCTAATTTCACAATAATTTTTAAAAGGGGATTCATTCACCCCCCTCTGAATCCGTGACTTACATTTCCATCAATTGGTATCAGAGCCCGGTTTCCCATGATGTGGTCCAACGACCAGGGAAGACCTGGGAATGGAAATGTTTGTAGCTTTATAGCTGAGGGTCATTCTATTAACTGCCCTCCTTTCTTTGATGGCGCTAATTACATTTATTGGAAACACATGATGGAGGTATTCCTGAGAGCGCAGAGCCACGAACTCTGGAGAGTGATTACCTCAGGACCATTTGAGCTCCCACCAGATGAGAACGCATGGTCAAGGGAACAGATCAGGCTCTCAACGGTGAACTGGACTGCTCTGAACATAATGTAGTGTGCAGTTCATCCAGAAGAGTATTCAAGGATCTCTGCTTGCAGATCAGCCAAAGACATGTGGGACAAGCTGAAGCTGATATATGAAGGAATGTCCCAGGTAAGAGCAACAAAGGTAAATATGTTGGTCTCCGAGTATGAAGTATTTAAAATGAAGTCTGATGAGTCGATAAAGGAAATGTTCTCTAGGCTTTCTCAGCTCATTAACAATCTTAAAGCACTAGGCAAGGATTATTCTGATAGTGAGATTGTTAGGAAAATACTCAGGTCTTTATCTCCTACGTGGCACACATAGATCACAGTGATAGAAGAGTCTAAGGATCTGACCACCATGAAGGTGGATGAGCTAATTGGGTCTTTGATGACATATGAGTTAAACTTCAGGAAGCCTGAAGATGAGCAGAAGAAACCCAAGACACTAGCCCTCAAGGGGTCTGGTAGTAATGGTGAGAGCAGTGATGAACTAAGTGAGGAGTTTAATGAACTGTCGGCCTCTGAACAGGCTTTCCTCACCAGAAATTTCAAAAGGTTTTAAAGAATGAGAGGTAAGTATGCCAAGAAGAACAAAACCTACCAGGGATATAGAGGCTATCACTCTAAATCAGACCAAAACAAGAAATCTGACAAGATTATCTGTTATAATTACAGGAAATCAGGGCATGTCAGAGATGAATGCCCTGAGCTGGTAAAGAAGGATGCCAAGGGCAAGAAAAAGCAAACCAAGGCCATGGTGTCATCTTGGAGTGATGAGGAAGAAAGTGTTTCGAGTGATGAAGAGGAAATTGAAGTCTGTGGCCTTATGGCCATTGAAGATGGAAGTGATCACCACAGTGTTGGGATCGGTGCGATGGATTCAGAAGGGGGTGAATGAATCTCCCTTAATTTTTTTTGCCTAAATTAAAAATTAGAACACTCAGAGATGTAAAATTGAAACGAACTAAGTTCTATCGAGTCTGAAAGACTAGTGCATTTAATCAAACAAAGGACGTGCAGTCAATTGGCTCACTGAACATAGAAAGACAGATTGAGCCTAAGCATTCATCTAGTGGAAGCAAACAGTAAGCATTCAAACCACAGTGCATGAAGAAATTTTTAGGTGGTTCGGTCCACAGACCTACGTCCACCCCACACTCAAACCCGAGTGTGGCTTCCCGCTGACTCACAGCTTGAACGGCTGGGCCTCACAGCTTACCTACAAACAGTTGAGCATCACAACTTACTGTCCGAGGTATCCACCTCGCCCACTGAGCAACACAGCTTGCTGTCCGAGGTATCCACCTCGCCCGCTGAGCAACACAGCTTGCTGTCCAGAGGAATCCTCCTCTGCAACGCTGAGGAATACAGCTTAGCTCTGCTGACTAACAGCTTGAATAAAGGTTCAAACGAAAAACACGATATGGAAAGGACATAGCAACAGAAAGCAGTAGACGATAAAACACAAAGTGGCTCTCAAAGAGCTGATTGGCCTAGATTTGATCCACGGTCCAGTAGAGACAAGGCTTTAGATGACTCTCTTCTTCTTCTTCCTCTTCTTTACTGCTCACTCTTTCTTCTTCAAACCCTCATCTCCTCTGCTCTTCTTCTGCTCTCACTTTCTTCTCTTCTCTGAATCGTGAAGGCTCTCTCTCTCTCTACTTCTTCTCTTTCAGATGGGCTCCCCTACTTTGATCACTCTTCTCACGATCACTCTATACACTTCTCTGCTGCTCTTCTCTTCTCTCTGGATCGTGCAAGCTCTCTCTCTGCTTCTGCTCTTTCAGATAAGTTCTCTTGATTCGATCATCTTCTCCAGATGGAAAAGTCCTCTTTTTATAGCAGCAGCAGATAGGTGGGCGTGTGTCCTCCACAGTTCCCACCCAAGAGCCTAGACCACGTGGCAGCATTTCACTTACTGCATTACACGTGTCACGATCTTGTGCCATCTCCATTCTTGGATCACGTGCCCTTATTAAGCTCCTCGAGCAGTAGTCCTATCAGATCAGGTTTGTTATCAGTGTGAATTAATCTGAAAGGAAACGAAAAAGATGCATCGAGTAGGTTTGAGATTTAAACTAAGCATGTATAGACTTGCTAGTGTGTAGTGCAGTATGCATGTAACAAAGTATGCACAATGAAGGTGAATGCACAGGCATGCCATCAAGGAGTGTATGGACTTTGCGTGCATTCGACAACGATGTATAGACTTGCTGGAGTGATGATGCATGAACTTAACCACTCGTACCAGCAATGGAATGTATAGACTTTGAATGCATGGTAAAGAATGTATAGACTTTGTTTTGAAACATTCACAAATGCATATAGGAAAGTATGCACATTGAAGATGAATTACGCAGACATGCCACCAACGAGTGTACATACTTTGTGTGCAATGTACACGACGATGTACAGACTCTGATGAAATGATGTATGGACTTAAACACTCATAGCAGCAACGGTATGTACACATGCACAATTGCATTGACTAAGCCATGAGCTGAGCTAACGGATGTATAGACTTGCTCAGTTATCAGCGAATGGATGTATATACTTTGTGTGCAATGAACAAGTGATGCATAGACCTGCCGTCGAAGAGTGTATAAACATTGCAGTGAAAGTTGCATAAATGCGTATAGTTAGTCGCATGCAGCAACAAATGTTGTACAGACTTGATGAAACAGTATTGCGCTAAGAAGACATGCTAACAGAGAGTGTGCAGACTTTGTGTATACATGAAACAAATGAATGCACTTACTCTGTATATGCATTAAACAATCGAATGCACTGACTATGTGGCGTGCAACTATAGTTAATGCACCGACTATATATATGCATGACTTAAGACGATGCACTGAGTATGTCGAGTGTAGTAACATGAGATGCATGAACTTAGATGCACAAACTTAGATGCACTGAAGAACATCATACTTAGGTGGTGACTCATTGGGTTGACATTATCAAAACAACAACACCTTATCATCAAAGCACAAGGGGCACAACAATCTCCCCCTTTTTGATGATGTCAACACAATGAGTCACACAGACTCAGCAAACAGTTCTCCCCCTTTGACATAAACAAAAAGGAGATGGTTTGCGAGTGAAATGAAATACATGTATGAAATTTGATACCAATACTCCCCCATAGAAACATGCAAAATGAGCACTGAAGAATAAAATATAAGAACTCCCCCTATCAACATGAATGTTGTGAGAAAAATCAGTAAGTGATCAGGAAATGATAGTGACAGATAAAAGAAGGTAATCAGCAGACACATGGACAGAGAAACAACCGAGCACCAATCAAGAAGGGATTACAAACAAACCTCCCTCTTTAATAACAACTAAAATGGAAGGACATAGTGGAAGACTGTGATCAGTGGGAACTTTCAAATTGAATTCCAACAACAAGATATTGATTGGATTGCCAAAGAATAGATGAGATAGAAAGATTGTCAATGGGGTACCAAATCCATAAATCTTGATAAGCAAATTTCAGACTCTTTTATTATACGAGATTATGAATGAGTCTAAACTTACCAGCATGATTTAAGAATGATATATGCAAAGTTTATCAGGAAAATTCAATACTCATATCTGAAACACCTTTTAATAGAGATGAACCAATTGCACATATGACACACATATTTGACCTCCTTCTATCTTACTCAATCAATTTCAATGACTTCTTTGGAAGTTACACAAGATAATATTGAGATTAGACAAATATGAGTGTATCTGAATTTTCTTTGATTATACTTATTTTTTTTTCAGAATTTTTTTATTGATCATCACTTATTTTCCTGAGCAATCTTAGTTGATCAACACCTTTTTACATGAGGCACAACACGTCTCAGGTGAAGTGACCCAGTTACTCAGTGTGATAACTATATTACCTCTCAGTTATGAGAACATAGTTAACAATAGAAGTGTCTTTTTACATGAGGAGACACCTTCATTAGAGGCAGGAATCCCCAGTTACTCAACACAATTATGCCATTGCTCTGTTAGATTTCTCAATTATTTTTATACCAGAGATAACTGTGGCACTTCATGACATGGGTTTACACTATTTCTTTGATAGATAACCCAGTTTCTCTGTGACCCAAGTCATTGCTCTGACTTCATTTTCTTTCAAATATTTTCAGACAGTGCTCAGTACACTGAGATGTTTAAGAACAATACTTACTACATGTATCTTAACCAAAGAAGACCATGCTTTTAAAATTTCAGATTTCAGAGGTTTTTGCATCAGGTTACATGAGACAATTGGTTAAGATTTATTAAACATAATGATTCAGATATTTTCAAGATTTTAAATCAAAACTTTATGAATACATTAGACTTAAATCAATTTGATTTATCAGACATTCTTAAAATAGTATAATAGAAGAGTCTACTTTTCGGAATATGTCGGATTTATGATTAGGGTACACAAATTGAAATCTTTCCAAATTCAGATGAATCAATATGACAATGCAGCCAATCAATGGAAACAACCTGAACTTTTGTTTAGAGAGCGGTAGAGGAAATTATCAAGCATGCATATAAAATGACAGAATTGGAACACATGCTTGTGCATCAAACAGATTTTCAGAGGTCAGTGAGTTTACAAAGATGCAGCAGAAGGTGAGCATTAAAGCAATGCAATTCAGAAACCAGTGTTAAAGACTGGGATTCAGACAGATTAGCTTGACAAATTTGACAAGGAAGTATTCAAGCAAAGTTCTCCTTTAGAAATTTAAGGAGTAGCAGATGTAGATTTCAGCTTCAAGAAAGTTGAGAGTTCAGTTGATTAAAGAGCAATCACTGACACACAAGAGTAGGAGAGTGATTTGAGTGACTAGACAAGGAGGGTTTAGATAGAAAAAGACTAAAGAGTCTAAAATGCTCCCCCTGTCTAGATGTAATGAGTCAATTCTTTTTGGATTTTTCAAATTTGATGATATGCAATACACTGCTCTACATGCATGCATATGCAATGACTCTCCTAGAGATATTTCCTGAACATGAATGTCATGAACATTATGCAGGGATAACCAAACTCCCCCTGACTATATGCAATGTATGAAGATTTTAAATGCAATAAGTGCAATGACAGAATGCTGGGAGTTTTGACAAATTATGCATCATTAATAGATATGTAATGCATTCAGCAAACGAAATTATCATGATATGCAAGCATCTAGAGCACACAAATTCAGAAGATAAAAATTAAGCAGAGTTTTCAGAACTAACCTGAACAATGCAATCCTGGGGGTTTCATTCTTGAGTGCCTTGGATTATTACCCCTTTTTATTCTTCAGCCCCAAGGCACACCTGCAAGAACAGTTCCTTATTTTGCAAACTTAGGAACCCAAGAATTCTTGGATCCTAGATTGTCAGTGGAACCTCTAAAGGGTTCTTTCCACATTTTCTGAGCAAGTAGATCATCAGACTTCATCATAAAACAATTAGACATTGAATGTCCTAACTGACCACAATAATAACCTGAACTAACAGGCTTTGTGTACTTTTTGTGCATGAAAGAATTAGCATTGAATTTCTAGTTATAATTAAACTTGTGTTCATACTTCCTATGGAACACTTTCCTTTCTTTAACCCACCAACAGTCCTTGACTGTATGGCCATGCTTTCCACATTCGAAGCACCCAATGTGCTTTCTCTTAGAACCAAAATTATTTCTTTCAAAAATATTTTTGTTATCATGGATATTAACAAATTCAGAATGAAATTTCTTCCCCTGAATGTGCCAACATTGAGCAGCAATGTGGCCCAGTTTGCCGCAATGAAAACATTGAATGTTCTTCTTATGATTTGCATGATTTTTAGTAAGAACATTTCTATCATGCAATTTTCTAGCATTGAGATCATCCTGTTTCTTTAGTCCATAATTATGTATAAGATGACCAATTCTGTGACAGTAAAAACACTGAATCCTTTTATTCTGACCTAAAGAAGATTTCTTAACCTGAGAATTCCTAGCATGAATTCTGTTAAGTTTCATATCATCCTTCTTCATCACAAAACAGTCAGCCATCTCATGACCAAATTTCCCACAGTAGAAGCAATTAACATACTTAGCATGAGATTTATTGTTAACCTGAACTTTCTCAGTATGTTGATTGTTCTTTTTATTTTTCAGTGGTTTTTGATTCTCAGTCGCAGTAGATTATTTTGGAGATTGTCTAGAAGTTCCTTCTACTTCAGAGCTTTGAATAAAAGTGGTATACATCTGGTTTCTCTTGGCATGTTTAATTTCAGTAATGTTGCCTGTCCCTTTTCTTTGACCACTTATATTATCTTCCAGAGGCATTTTCATTTTGCCTTTGTCCTTCACAGATTAAGACATTGAATTTTTTAGATCATGGATTTCAGACTTTAGAGAAATAATGTCAACCTCATAACAAGCAATGTCAGATTCACAGCTGATAACCTGTTGATGTAAGGCATCATTCAGACTTTTGAGTGTATTAATTTCCTGTTTCAATCTTTCTTTAGAGTCATTTTCAACACGCTTTCCCTTTTCAATGGTTAGCCATTTTTCTCCCATAACAGTATTTTAGACCATGAGCTTTTTGTTTTGATCCTTCAAAATTTTCATTTCTTCCATCATTCTTTCATTTTCTTTTATCAGTTCTTCTCCACTTTCTTCAACCCCAATTTTCTTTTCATTGAGCAACATTTCTTCTTTCAATGACTCAATCAAGGTTTCTTTTAGGCTTAAATCAGATTCCATGATGTCACACAATTTTTGTAAAGATGAATAATTTTCACATGATCCTTCTTTATTTTTCAATTCTGATTTTAGCTTTTCATTTTCAACTTTTAGACTTGTGATTTCAGCATTTTTCTCTTTTCTTAATTTTCACTTTTCTGATTTAACTATTTCATATTTATCCAGTAGATGCTCATGCATGGCAACTAAATCATCATAGCTAATATCCTCGGTCTCAGAGTTTACCTGGGATGGAGACTCATCTTCAGTCTGATCCCTTCGATCAGCCATCATACAAACTCCAACTTGTTCCTTATAGATGGTGTTTATTTTGTCTATTATCTCCTTCCCAGACTTGCATCCTGCAACACATGGAAACTTTTCAATATTAACTGAGTTTCTCAGAATGTTAAAGACGGTAGCATTCTCACTATCTTTTATCCTATCCTCTCTAGACCATATGCTCTTATTTTGAGGTACTTTATGTGGCCCTTTTGATACAAGACTCCATAGATTTGGATCAATGGAGTTCATGTGAACACATAGGCCGCCCATCCATTTGTTGTAGTTGGAACCATCAAAAACAACAGAGAATGCCATTGAAAGAACAACTTAATAATTTCAGATCCAAAAACCTGAAAGACAAGATGACAAATGCACCGAACTACAAATAGCAAAGCACCACACAGACTAGCAGGATCCTCTGCAGATCGTTGGATCTGGAAGCACAGAGACCCGCTCTGATACCAATTGTTGAGATCGGTGCGATGGATTCAGAGGGGGGTGAATGAATCTCCCCTTAATTTTTTTTGCCTAAATTAAAAATTAGAACACTCAGAGATGTGAAATTGAAACGAACTAAGTTCTATCGAGTCTGAAAGACTGGTGCATTTAATCAAACAAAGGATGTGCAGTCAATTGGCTCACTGAACATAGAAAGACAGATCGAGCCTAAGCATTCATCTAGCGGAAGCAAACAGTAAGCATTCAAACCACAGTGCACGAAGGAATTTTTAGGTGGTTCGGTCCAAAGACCTATGTCCACCCACACTCAAACCCAAGTGTGGCTTCCCGCTGACTCACAGTTTGAACGGCTGGGCCTCACAGCTTGCCTACAAACAGCTGAGCATCACAGCTTGCTGTCCGAGGTATCCACCTCGCCCGCTGAGCAACACAGCTTGCTGTCCGAGGTATCCACCTCGCCCGCTGAGCAACACAGCTTACTGTCCAGAGGAATCCTCCTCTGCAACGCTGAGCAATACAGCTTAGCTCTGCTGACTAACAGCTTGAATAAAGGTTCAAACGAAAAACACGATATGGAAAGGACACAGCAACAGAAAGTTGTAGATGATAAAACACAAAGTGACTCTCAAAGAGCTGACTGGCCTGGATTTGATCCACGGTCCAGTAGAGACAAGGCTTCAGATGACTCTCTTCTTCTTCTTCCTCTTCTTTACTGCTCACTCTTTCTTCTTCGAACCCTCCTCTCCTCTGCTCTTCTTCTGCTCTCACTTTCTTCTCTTCTCTGAATCGTGAAGGCTCTCTCTCTCTCCGCTTCTTCTCTTTCAGATGGGCTCCCCTACTTTGATCACTCTGCTCACGATCACTCTCTACACTTCTCTGCTGCTCTTCTCTTCTCTCTGGATCGTGCAGGCTCTCTCTCTGCTTCTGCTCTTTCAGATAAGTTCTCTTGATTCGATCATCTTCTCTAGATGGAGAAGTCCTCTTTTTATAGCAGCAGCAGATAGGTGGGCGTGTGTCCTCCACAGTTCCCGCCCAAGAGCCTAGATCACGTGGCAGCATTTCACTTACTACATTACACGTGTCACGATCCTGTGCCATCTCCATTCTTGGATCACGTGCCCTTATTAAGCTCCTCGAGTAGCAGTCCTGTCAGATCAGGTTTGTTATCAGTGTGAATTAATCTGAAAGGAAACGAAAAAGATGCATCGAGTAGGTTTGAGATTTAAACTAAGCATGTATAGACTTGCTAGTGTGTAGTGCAGTATACATGTAACAAAGTATAACAATGAAGGTGAATGCACATGCATGCCATCAAGGAGTGTATGGACTTTGCGTGCATTCGACAACGATGTATAGACTTACTGGAGTGATGATGCATGAACTTAACCAATCATACCAGCAATGGAATGTATAGACTTTGAATGCATGGTAAAGAATGTATAGACTTTGTTTTGAAAGATTCACAAATGCATATAGGAAAGTATGCACATTGAAGATGAATTGCGCAGACATGCCACCAACGAGTGTACATACTTTGTGTGCAATGTACACGACGATGTACAGACTCTGATGAAATGATGTATAGACTTAAACACTCATACCAGCAATGGTATGTACACATGCATAATTGCATTGACTAAGCCATGAGCTGAGCTAACGGATGTATAGACTTGCTCAATTATCAGCGAATGGATGTATATACTTTGCGTGCAATGAAAAAGCGATGCATAGACATGCCGTCGAAGAGTGTATAGACATTGCAGTGAAAGTTGCACAAATGCGTATAGTTAGTCACGTGCAGCAACAAATGTTGTACAGACTTGATGAAACAGTATTGCGCTTAGAAGACATGCTAACAGAGAGTGTGGAGACTTTGTGTATACATGAAACAAACGAATGCACTTACTCTGTATATGCATGAAACAATCGAATGCACTGACTATGTGGCGTGCAACTATAGTTAATGCACCGACTATATATGTGCATGACTTAAGACGATGCACTGAGTATGTCGAGTGTAGTAACATGAGATGCATGAACTTAGATGCACGAACGTAGATGCACTGAACAACATCATACTTAGGTGGTGACTCATTGGGTTGACATTATCAAAACAACAACACCTTATCATCAAAGCACAAGGGGCACAACACACAGTGATCAAGAGGACGATGATCAGGTAAACCTCTTTGAAAACTTTACTATAGATGATTGGGAGCATGCATATACTGTGCTATTTCAATCACATGAACAATTAAGAAAACAATAAAAAAAATTGAAAAATAAAACTTGTCAGAATACTTCAGATTCCACATGTGAAAAGTGTTTGGAATTGAAATAATCTCTTGATGCCTGTTTGTCTGATATTCAAATGCTTAAGAAACAAATTGGCGTGTTCAAAAGTGAAAATCAAAATCTTGGAAATGAGATTTCTGAACTAGAAGAAAAGCTTAACTAAACTAGTGATGATCAATATTTTACTAATGATACTGTTCAGAATGAAAAATTGTTGAAAGATCTTGAACAGGCTAACTCAGATCTAAACAAGCTGAAATCTGAAAATGAATCTCTCAGAAAAATAGCTAAAGGAAATGATAGTGAAATTCTAAAAACAAAAAATGAGATATTCAGATGACAGCTAGTAGATTTTAATGCCATTACTTCAGAACTGGAACATTTGAAGTCTGAGAATGAAAAACTCAAAAAATAGTCTAAGGAATCTAAATGTAGATCAATGAATCTTGAAAGTGAAAATAGATTGATGTCAGAAAAATTGGAGACTGATAGAGCAATAAATTTAGAACTTTAGAAAAATCTTGACAAACTTCAATCTGAAAATCAACGAGAAATGTTTGATGAACGTCAGTCTTCCTTAGATGTTTTGGTGTTTGATGATGAACTCCAGGAGCAAAACTGTAAACTGAAAGAGGAAATTAATAAGCTGAAACACCTAAACACAGCTCTGTCTGATATGCTAATCACTTTTGAAAAGGGGAAGAGTGTAAGCCTGGGTAGCTCTGATGAGTTGCTGAATGCTGAACAAGAAATTGCTAGCCTAAGGACCATCAATCAGATGTTAAACGAAAAGGCTGTGTGCTATGAAGATAAAAGTGCTAACTATGAGCTTCATGTTTCCAAACTGCAATCTGAGATTACAAGTTTGAATGAATCTTTGGCGAAGTTTGTGAGTGGGCAAGAAACCTAGACAAACTGCTAGGAATTAAGGTAAATGTTCAGAAACAAGGGCTGGGCTACAGCAATGTCAACAAGAAAGCCTTCAAAAACAAGCTAACGACATCTTTTGTAAAAACTTCAAATGTTGCCACTACATCTCAAGTCAAACAGCCCATTGTTAAGAAAAATAAAAAACAAGTTAAAAAAGTCAAAAAGAATGTTCATGTGCAGAATAAGCAAAGAAACACTCATGCTGGTGCTATGCATGATGTTCATAACCCAAACACACGCATTCATGCATACAAAAAGAAAATGTCATGTCATTATTGTCATAAATTTGGTCACTTAATGTATGAGTGTAGATTGATGGAACAAGATGATAGAATACATGCTAGGAAGTTTCATAACAGAAAACATCCTACTGAACAGAAAAGAAAAATTCATTGTTCTCACTGTAGGAAAATAGGACATGCTGTTTCACAATGCTGGTTTGCAAAAGGTAAGAAAAACTTATAGTCATATCATGCTAAATTCCCTGCAAACCAAAAGGCTGTTGATAGGAATAAATTTATTTTTAATAGAAAATTTATTGCATGCTTCAATTGTGGAAAGCCAGGCCACAGAGCTGCTAATTATTGGCTGGTTGGTTTCAATAAACATAATAATGCTTATTCTATTAACAGAAATTTTCATGAAAATGCACGTAGATTCCATGATTACAGTTATGTGCATAGAGAGAATTTTAAAAATACTACATCATGCCGTTATTGTGGACAGTTAGGACATTCTATGTCTAACTGTTATCTGATGAAATTTGATGACATGTTAGCTCAGAAAATGTTGAGAGCACCATTCAAAGGTGCCATTGTTACTTCAGGACCCAAGACTGCTTGGGTACCTACTTATGCAAAATAGGAAGCTAACTTGCAGGTGTGCCTTGGAGCTGAGAAATAAAAGTGGTAAATAAACCAAGGCACCCTGGTGTGAGAACCCCATTTTTGCACCCTTCAGGTAACATTCCGGCTTCACTCAGGCTTGTTTATCAGAATTCGTTAGAAATCCTGTTTGATGCATTTCATGCTTAAATTGTCAAATAAAATCTCATGCATACATGTTCTTAACTGAATAGTCATTTTAATTGCACAATTTGAGCTTCTTCATACATTGAGTACATGTAGTGCATTTAGTTAGGGGGAGTCAATGCACATGCCCACATGTTGTTAAGTGCATATACTGATTTCAAATTTCATTGCATGCCATTCATATTGAAAATACCAAAAAGGCTGTTTGAGTGCATACACTTAGGGGGAGCATAAGGCATATCTCTGAAATTGCTTGACTGTCTTTCACTCTTTACCTCGTGACTCACTCCATTCAGTCAGTCACATTGTCTGCATCTATTGAGGGGGAGTCGTGTACTATTGTTTGAACTCGCCTTGACTATCTTCTCTGCTTTATTTGTCACCCATTTCAAGAACACCCAAAATTCAGAAGGATTCTAATTTGTGTACTATGATCATAAATCTAAACATTCTTGTTTCGGAATCTTCTATTATACAGGATTATGATACTCCTAAATAATTTGCTGGTTTGATTTTAATGATTTCTTTGAGTTTAAAGATAAATTGTCTTGAAAACAAGCTATTTTCAGTTTAATAGGTCTTAACTAGTTCTCTCATTGTTGTGTCTTGTTAAATCTACCTGATATCTGAAAATCTAGAATCATGATTACCCTTGGTTGAGATACTTGGATAGAGTATTGTTTTTAAACAGAGAACAATATGAAAACTCTAAGGGCAGCCTGATAAAAGAATATTTCAATGCTCATGGCAGAGCAATAACAAAGGATTCACTAAGAAACTAAGCCCTCCATCAAAGAAATGGAGTGGACCTAGTCATGAAGTGTCCTTGTTATCTCTGTTCAAATTGAAGCAAGACAGTTAGTCTCACTGAGTACTAGGGGTACTGGAGTCTGATAAACGTGTACCCTTAAGTCAAAAGGTGTTGACTATACTTGATTGCTCTTAAAAATATTCTGAGCTAAAAAAAAATCTAAAAATGTGATCGAAGGTCAAGTCATTGTGCTGAAACCCTGAGAACCTGAACAGAACGGTTTTTGTGTTTAACTTCAATACTATTTTTAAGTAACTCCTAGAGGTGTCATTGGTTTATTTGAGTAAGATAATAGGAGGTTGACAGGGCTCTATTTTGAATCTTGGTTCATTTCTATTAAACAAGAATGCAGTTCTTTCTTTTTAAAGCCTTTTCATTGATAAACTCTGAATCTATAACATTTGAACCACGCATCTAAATAAGGATCTTATCATAACTCCTTTATAATGACAGAGTCTGAACTTGAATTCATTCTGATTTATGAAATTCATATCTAATTGTGAATCTCTTCATTCCTATCTGCTACATTGGCCTATCTATAAATTCATTCTATCTGCTAAATTGGTGACTCCATCTCTCATTTCAACTCTCAAACCTCTCCTTTTTGAAGTTGTCAAAGGGGGAGAATAGTTGAGTCAGTCAGTCATTGGGGTCATTGGTTGCATGATGCTTGCTGTGTCCTTAATATGCTGCATTGCTAAGGGGGAGATATTTGTTTGATTGACATGACTTGTAATGACTCATAATTTTGCCATCATCAAAAAGGGGGAGATTGTTGTCCCTATGTTTTGATGTTGTCAAAACTATGAGTCATGTATACACTATCTATGCTGTTGTTTTGATATGACCTTGATGTTGTCAGACACTATGGAAATCCTTCATATCATGCTGCATCTGTGCACATTTACACATTCATGATTTCATGATGCCTGCGTGACTACTTTTGGTTTTGATGGAGACATTTCTATTCATGGGCTTAAATCCTTCATACACTACACTTTCTCTTGTTCAGCAAGTAGGTCTGTGCATGTTGCACAAGGTCCGTGCAACATTACATTCAAAGTCTGTGCACTTGTGTATGTTGCAAAGTCATTTTATCAAACACGTAGTGTGCACAAACATTCACTGGTTGATACTCGCTTGTTGCAAGTAGAGTCTATGCACATTCATGTTTTCATACATGCATTGTGAAGTATGTGCAGATTTTGAACATAGCACCTTGGGTCTGTGCATATATGCTCAATATAGTCAGTGCATGTTTCAGTTTTATCCTTAACTAAGTCGGTGCATATTGTGACACACTCATGCATAGGTCCGTGCATGTTTGTCTAGTATGGATACATGGTCAGTGCAGTTCATGCCTTCAACGCACTCATAGTCGGTGCTAGTTCATGTTTCTACTTGTAGTTCAAAGTCAGTGCACGTTTGTGTTTCATATTTGCGTCTCATGCTACGTCTAATGCATGACTGGTCGGTGCAAGCGTTGGCTCGCATGCGGTCGGTGCTATTTTATGGTCTTGCGTCTCATATTGCGTCTCATGTGCATATGTGTCTCAGTGCATGAACTGCGTCTCATTCTGCATCTCAATGCATGCCTGCATCTCATGACTCATCTAAGGCATATACATAGTCGGTGCAATCTTTTCGTCTAGCACAAGCACGGTCGGTGCATCCCTTGCATCAGTGCATCTTTTGTCTCATGCTCGGTCTTGTGCACATAAGCTTCCAAGTCGGTGCATGTTGCAAGTCTGTGCAAGTTACTCTTTGATGCATAGTCACGGTCGGTGCAAGGTTTGGTTTCAAATGTTCAACGTCGGTGCATTCCTATCTTTACCTACGTTTGAGCTACACAACGTCTGTGCTAAGGAATATAAGGCAAGACATGGTCGGTGCAAGTTTTGCCTTACTAGCACATGATCGAGCGTCTGCAATGCACGTGGTCTTCCTCACATCACGCCTGAAGTATGAGCGCGTGGGGGATAACGAACTCAATGATTGGCACGTGATCCCAAGGGAGAATACTTCTGACATTCTGCCACGTGGATCAACGCCCCAATCCTCTCTTGACACGTGGCTTCTTTGGAAAAGGCTGGGATGAGCCCTACACACGCCGGACGCGTGAGGTCGTGGAAACCCTGCCTACAGCCCTATAAGAAGGCCGCTCCTGTGATCAAATGCGGCGACTCTGAAGCACAGAAGAAGGGTAGGAGAAGCTCGAGAGAAGAAGAAGAGAAAGAGAGAGCCCATGGAAGAAAAGTGTGTAGCCTGGATTTCCCTTTAAGAACTGTGTGTTCTTTCTTGGCCTCTGAATCAAATCCAAGCCAACGTGTTTTTTAGTTTCATAGCTACCGTTGCTATTGTTCCAATTGTTCTTTGTTTTCCATTTTCCTTTGATTCCTTTCATCAAGCTGTTAGTTAGCGGGGTTAGCAAGCTCTGAGGCTCAGCGTTGAGGATTTGTTCCTCTGTTAGCAAGTTGTGAGGCTCAGCGTGTGTAGCAAGCTGTGAGGCTCAGCATTGAGGATTTGTTCCTCTGTTAGCAAGCTGTGAGGCTCAGCGTTTCAAGCTGATTGTCTGTGGTAATCCTCACTGAGTTCAATGAGGGGTGGATGTAGGCATACTTGGTGTCTGGCCGAACCACCTAAAAACCTTGTGTTAGTGGTTTGCTTTGTGAGTGTGAATCCATTTCATCTATCCCCTTCACAGGTTTTGATTACAAGTCATTTCTATTTCTGTACGCTGTGAGATTTGCCCTTTTGAGTGTGCCAAACGCGTCCAATATTATTTCAGGTTGTGAGCAAGTTATGCTCTTGGTTTTGATTAGGGCAGAAATACTCTTAAGATTGAGCTATTGATTCTGCACCCTTAACTATTTGTCTCTAACTTGTTCTAGTTTCTAATTCCGTAATAATTTTTAAAAGGGGATTCATTCACCCCCCTCTGAATCTGTGACTTACATTTCCATCATAGGTAAGTTATCAAACCGCGCATATGTCTTCAGACGCCGGCCCTAGTGCACCGGTTCACCAGAAAATACCCTCTTCGCCACCGCAGATAAGGCATCAAACCGCGCACACGTCTTCGGACTCCAGCTCCAGCATACCACCTCATCACAGACCTCCTGCGCCACCGTGGGTAAGGCATCGAACTGCACATACATCTTTGGACACCAGTCCCAGTATTCCAGCACACCAGGAGCTACCACCTGAGGTCATTGAGCAGGCGATCAATGCCACCTTCCAAATACAACAAGCGAAAGGTGCCTGGATCAAAATCCAGGCAAAGAAAAGCCGTCGACCTCACCCCGCCAAGACATCAACTCGGAGATATCCTTAAAGGGATTTATCAACTCCGGCTCCAGTACCTCTCCCTCCTACTCCCCTGGAGGCGGCCATCGCCATGAAATAGGAGAATAATAGGAGGAAGAACCCCAAAAGGCGGCTCAAGAAACAATCGGAGCAAGCAGCCGCCCTACAATTACCAGCTGAGCTAACGCCTCTACAGAGGCTACAACGGCTCATTGGCAACTTGGAGGAGTATATCCCTCCTTGTGCCACTGGTGCTCTCCCACTCGACAGCTACATCCCGTGAGAAGAAATGCAGAAGCGAGCCCGCCTCAGAAGCTGGGTCCAAGAGATGATCCAAAAAATCAAGAATGGCGAGAGGCTCCTCATCCCAGAAGAACTCTCCTTGTTCCATGAAGATAAGGAGATCACCACAAAGCAGCTTGAAGAAATGCTTTGAGGCTGCACCTGCTACATGGTGGCTATCCCACACCCTGACAACATTAATGCTCCTCGACGAGGTGACCCAATGGCCTCCCAATCCAGACAAAGGGCTGCTGCCCCGCTCAGGCTGCAACTAGCTCCAAAACACACCGGCCCCGGCCGAGGTCATTTCCGAGGACGCAGTAGAGGTCGCGAAAGGATCCTCGTGCTACCTCTCCACCCGTCTGCCTTCGACCCAGAGCGAATTATCCTCTTTCGAGGGGAGGAACCCGCCCCCATTTCGGAGGTAGAAATTTGGGGGGGTCCCAGTATCTTCGATCCCTCCAACAAGGGGGAGGTCCCCATGAACATTCCAGTCCCTACTCCAGTTTCGGTCACTTCCGAAGATCGAGCAGGTCCGTCCGACAAGGATGACCCGGCTCGACAGTTACTCCCAGAAGAGCCATCATTGACACCCTGTTCCAGGAATACACAGGTGATCAGAGTTAGTCCGATCCCAGTGGCAAAGGCAAGGCAGTGCAACACCCTAATGGGGAGCAGCGAGGCAGCCCACAGAAGACCCAGCTTGGCATACTACCATCATTGGAGGAGGCTTGAGCTCGAGCCGACCGAAAAGTCCTCCACCAGATGAAGTAGTTTCCCGCCAGCATTACAATTTGGGAAGCCATTGCTTAGAGTAAGGAGCTAAGAGAAGCTCTCATCAAAATACTCCAAGAACCTGAAGTCTATGAAGCACATGTCACAGAGATGAAGGCTGTCACGCCCCGAGATTATGCAGCGGAAACAATCGGGAACGTGAACAGTCGGCTAGTACGCCTTGAGTAAGCAATATAATCAGAGCGCAAGACAATCACACTAAAGTAATTGCACAATTAAACTTTTCTAAACTTCACTTTATTCAATAATAATAATATCAAAGTACACAATATCCTTGACTGTTAACACTCTTACATCATGGACTCAAGAAAAATAGAAAATCACAACAAGACTCGACTAGACATCTGGTATTATGGCTTCTCTCGATTCGTTTGACCTTCAATCACTCTCGGACCCGTTACTTGTATAATCCGAATCCGATTCATCTGTACTTCTTGAAATATTTAAGAAATTAGGTAATGAGCACACTTGTCCAGTAGGTATCTTCGTATCAACATGAAGGCAAATTTAAGTGATTAACATTTTAGCTCTAGAGAATAAGATAAATCATGCGAATATGGCAAAGCATATGAATAAGCCAAAGTAACAAGATGAGATACGAGAATATGATTGATCAAGTATAAGAAAATTTGGCCTTTCCATGAACAAGAATGTAATAAGAATATACTTTTCATAACCATGGAGGGTATGCACTAGAAAGTCATGTAACAAGCAAGAAAGTACTTTTCGCTTAATAGCAAGTACTTTACAAATTTATGTGGATCTTTATTCACATCCGTGGATTTTCACTTATTTATAAAGAAAGTACTCCCAGCGTAATGCGACGCCAGTAGCACCATACCCCATGGTTTACAGTATGTTTCTGACAATCAGCCGAGGGGACTAGCATAGAGCCATTGAACACAATCAGTGCTCGAACTGCATCTTCAAGTATAAATCAAGCTACTTCCACGATTATAACAATAATGTGGCCAATAATGTAAAAGTACAACAATAATTCCATGATAAGGTAACCAAGGTATAGAACGTACCAATAATTGATCATGAGAATTAAAGAAATTTAATAACTAGGTTATGCTATGGAGAAATTTCGGCAGCATAACAGTACATTCATTATCTTTCATATTTTTAACATTGACTTATTAACATAGGTTCAGAGTCCAAGTAATTCTAGGACCATCCAAGAACTCAAAAAAACCAACCCCAAAGGTCAAACCTCGGGTTAGATAATTTTTGGAACCAAGCGGTCGTTTACTGGACCATTTCTTGAGATAAGCGGTCTAGTGCAGGACCGTTTTATGTATGAAACAGAAAAGTCGACATAGTGAAATCTCCTGGATCCTAGCGGTCATGGTAAAGGCCTCTTAGTGACTGTAGCGGTCTAGGAGATGGCCGCAAAGGTCCAGATCTCACAAAACATCGGTAAAAGTGCTCTCTAGACAATGGGCTTTTAAGGTACAACTAGCTTGGCGTCCTAGTGGGAATCCCAGGCGCGCGGAGTCTTATAGAGGCCTTGAAATAAGATTTTCTAGTCCGTTGGAAGGAATATCCAATGGAGAGGTTATCAAGTCCAAGATTGTGTACTTAATGTATAAAGGTACAACTAATTACAACATACTGGGATATGTGTCATGTACTTAAGAAAATGACTCTAGAAGAGAAAGATAATGGTAACAACGATCAAATCATGACTAGTCCATGAATCATATAAATTTAAGTTAATTACAAAAGTATATGATTTGGTCATGAAAATAACATAAGTTTAAAAATAATTCTAAGTGCATGAAGAATCACAAAATCTATTAGAATGTTCTGTTAACATAACTAGGTATATGAAAATATCACTTGAAATAGGAGTAAAACCTACTTAACTAGGCTTAACATACATTAATTAGGGCTAATCTATAATATATTTCTGGTTAACAACATTACAAAAGTCAGAAAACGAAAACGGTCTAGTGTAGGACCGTTTCACTGGCCCAAACGGTCTATCGTACGACCGCTAGGGTTTCTGGCGGTATACAGGAGGATCGTTTCTTCCTGTGTTAACAGAAACTCAATAATAATAAAATAAAATACTAATCTAAGACATATCATGGATGGAAATCAACATGAATAAACTTCTATAGCATGATAGATTGAATATAGGCCAATAATATGCGTGGGTTTGTGTAATAAACAAGAAAATTCTCCTTTTAACTTAATTAGGGCTAAGAAATATGCATGAGGAGAATACTAAGTGCATAGTCCCAATAAATAATAAAATTCTCAGTGTACAATGCATGAAATCGACTGAAATCAGAGAGCTTTTATCTCTAATGTCATGTTTAAGCCGTTCATGAGATAACCTACCTTAAATAGTGCTCCTAGGCTGCCATTTTTTGACTGGAAGTAAACCCTAGTTCTGCACGTTCTGTGCTAAACCAGCAACTTCACGCCCTTGTATCTCCTGATTCCCTTGACCTAAAGATGTGAAATTTTGAGGGTAAGAAGAGGGTACTAATAGGGACAAATTGTTCTAAAGAACCTTTATCTAATTACCTCGTTTGGGGCTTCTATTTCCCTGATCTTCCTGCGTCGATCGCACAGTTCCCTGAGTTGTTTCCACCGAACCAGCATATTTGCAGGCTTCTATCTCTCTGTAGGCTTGATCTCTTAGAATGAAATTTTGAGGAAAGTTATATCTAACTAAAATGAACAAATTCTTAGAAGAAACTTACCTCTAATTCGACCTCCTTACCTTAGTTCCACGCGGCCAAAAGTAAGGGTCGCATAGGTGAGATCTGGGGTCTATTTATAGGGTTTAACTAGTGTTTCATGGATTAGAACGATTCTAGAGTCCTAATTAGGTATTAGATCAATCTCTGAGAGTCCTAAGCATGCTTACAAGTCTACATACTTCGATCTCTAGGAGTTTGGATGCCAAAAATTCAATCTTTTTGCACTTTCTTCCACTCACGGAATCTGTAGAGCTTAGCGGTCTAGGGCTAGACCGTTTCTTGTTCCATGCGGTTTCGCGATAGACCGTTTCTTCTATTGGGTGCCGAATTTGAATAGTTTCAAACACTTTGATATTATCTCCTATTATTATCTATTTATTTATCTACCAAAGAGTAATTATCCCCTTAAATACTAGTTTAAGCTTCTAGAATATGGGCCAAACCTTATGGGCTTGGTTTTGGGTCCTTTTAGGCCTATTGGATTTATTTACATAGTATTGGGCTTTAATAATTAGTTTTAATTAATTGTAATTCATTTAATAGCCCATTGGCCTTGAATTAATTCTAGAAAAATCTTAGAAAATGCAATTATATTTCTAGAAAATTTAAAATGTTGTTTATAAAATCTTGGGGTATTACACCCTCCTCCACTTAAGAGAATTTGGTCCCCAAATTCAATATATGGATTTTACGGAGAGTGTACTTATAGTTGAATAGCTCGGGAAATCTCTTGCGCATAGCTTCTTCAGTTTTCCCATGTTGCTTCATGTGGCCATGACTTGGTCCATTGGATCTTGACCATAGGAATAGTTTTATTCTGAAGTTGACGCACTTCTCGTTCAATGATCTTTATTGACTTTTGCTCGTACGTCAAGTCCTTTTTAATCTCCAGGTTGTCGTAAGTGATCACATGGAATGGATCAGGTACATACTTCTTGAGCATTGAGACGTGAAATACATCATGAACTTCAGATAGTTGAGGGGGTAAAGCTATTCGATACATGACTTCACCAACCCTCTCGAGAACTTCAAAGGGGCCAATGAATCTTAGAGTAAGCTTGCCTTTGATGCCGAATCTTCGAATACCTCGACCTGGAGAAACCTTCAGAAATACATGGTCTCCTACTTGAAATTCTAGGTCACGCCTTCGATTATCAACATATGATTTCTATCTATCTTGAGCCATATGATGTCTTTCCCGAATAAGCTTTATCTTCTCGGTAGTACCCCTAATGATGTCGGGGCCGAGAAATTACCTTTCTCCTACTTCATTCCAGCAAATAGGGGATCGACAGCTTCTACCATACAGAGCCTCGAATGGTGCCATTTGTATACTAGCTTGGTAGCTATTATTGTATGAAAATTCCACTAGAGGCAAGTGATCGTGCCAACTTCCTCCAAAGTCAATAGCACATGCCCTGAGCATATCTTCCACTACCTGATTTGTCCTTTCAGTTTGACCATCAGTTTGTGGATGTAACACAATGCTAAAATTAAGTCAGGTCCCTAATGAGTGTTGAAGCCCTTTCCAAAATTATTACGTGAACCGAGGATCTCGGTCGGATATAATGGTGACAGGGACACCATGTAGTTTGACAATCTCCTTTATGTATAATGCTGCTAGTACATCCACAGACCATCGACTTTTGATTGGTAGAAAATGTGCAGATTTAGTCAATCGGTCTATGATCATTTATATACCATCATGTCCTCCTCTTGTCATATATAAACCCATCATGAAATCCATCCCTATACTTTTCCATTTTCACTCGGAAATATTCAAGGGGTGTAATTTCCCAGCAGGTCTTAAATGTTCTGCTTTTACTTGTTGACAAGTGAGACATCGGGACACAAAATTTGCTACCTCTCTCTTCATGTTGGGCCACCAAAAGTTTCTTTTCAAATCTTGATACATCTTGGTAGCACCATGGTGAATAGCATACTTTGACTTGTGAGCTTCTTCCATGATAAATTTCTTGGTGTCATCATGATTCGGCATACAAATTTGATCCTTAAATAATAGTCTTCCATCATTTGAGATAGAAAATTCCAGTCTCTGATCAATGTTATCCTTAATCTCCATCAATGTAGGGTCATTGTCTTATAATTGGACTATGTCCTCGATCAATGTAGGTTGAGACCTTATATTGGCAATCACACCTCCTTCTCCTTCTCTGTCAATATCAAGATTTAAATGAGAAAAATCTTCAATAAGACAAGTTATACCTTTCCTGAGGCTTGCTCGAGTTGCCATTGGTTTCCTGCTAAGAACGTCAGCTACAACATTTGCTTTCCCTGGATGATATTGGATAGTAAAATTAAAGTCTTTCAGATACTCCAACCATCTGCGTTGTCACATGTTTAACTCCTTCTGGGTGAAGACATATTTCAGACTTTTATGACATGAAAATATGATGAATTTCTCCCCATAAAGGTAATGCCGCCAAATTTTCAAGGCGAATATAACAACTGCCAATTCCAGATCATGCATAGGGTAGTTTTCTTCATGACGCTTCAACTGTCTTGATGAATAGCAAATCACCTTTCCATTTTGCATAAGAACGCATCCTAGGCCAATGCCAGATGCATCCGTATAACCTTTAAAATCACCACCCTCTATCGGTAGCGTTAATATTGGCGCAGTGGTAATGTATTCTTTAAGAGTTTGAAAACTCTCTTCGTAATCTTTCGACCATATAAAAGGATTCTTCTTTCTTGTGAGCCTAGTCAAAGGAACGGCGATCTTTGAGAAATCTTTGATAAATCTCCTGTAATAACCAGCCAGACCTAGAAAACGTCAGACTTCAGACACGATCTTGGGTCGACTCCAGTTCTTAACAGCTTCAATTTTAGAAGGGTCAACAGCGATACCTTCCTTTGAAATAATATGGGCAAGGAAAGAGACCTCCTTTAACCAGAACTCACACTTGCTAAGCTTTGCATAATGTTTGTGCTCTCTTAGCGTTTACAAGGCTATTCTTAAGTGCTCTTTATGTTCCTCCTTTGTTTTGGAGTATATTAGAATATCATCAATGAAGATGACTACAAACTGGTCAAGATAAGGCCTGAAGACATTATCCATGAGTTGCATAAATGCTGCCGGGGCATTGGTTAACCCGAATGGCATTACCACGAATTCATAGTGACCATATCTGCTCCGAAAAGTAGTTTTGTGTATGTCTTCATTCTTGATTTGGAGCTGATGGTAACCTGACCTGAGGTCTATCTTGGAGAAATATTCTGCTCTCGAAATCTAATCAAAGAGTTCATCGATATGCGGCAATGGATATTTATTCTTAATTGTGAGTTGATTCAGTCGTCGGTAGTCGATACATAGCCTGAGGGATCCATCCTTCTTCTTGACGAATAAAACTGGCGCACCCCAAGGGGATGTGTTAGGTCGAATAAAACCCTTGTCTAATAACTTCTGAAGTTGTTTCTTCAATTCCTTGAGTTCTGTGGGGGACATCCTGTAGGGAGCTATTGAAATAGGTGTTGCTCCGGAATGAGTTCAATGAAGAAGTTTACTTCCTTTTCGGGTGGTAAACCAGGCAAATCTGATGGAAATACGTCGAAAAACTCATTCACAATGGGAACATAGTCTAAGATAATTACCTTGGACTCGGTAATGATTACGGAAGCAAGAAAAGCTTCACATCCTTGCGAAATAAGTTTACAAGCATGAAGAGATGAAATAATGGTAGGATGCTTCCTATATTTGATACCAAGGAAGAAAAACCTTGGAAGACCTGGTTTTCGAAAAGAGATAATCCGGTTCCGACAGTTTATATAGGCATCGTGGTCTACAAGCCAATCTATACCTAAAATAGCATCGTAGCCCTCCATGTTAAGGCATACGAGGTTTGCAGGAAGATTATGACCTTCTATCATTACTTCACTATCGAGATAGTAATTTGTAAGTTTTGTTTCAGGACCTAGGGGTGTAGTGATAGCAAGGTCTAAGGGTAAAGGAACTGATGAAACTGGCAAGGTTTTTGCAAAAGCAGTAGATATAAAGGAATGAGAAGCACCAGTATCAAATAACACGAATGCAGCATGGGAATAGATTTAGATAGTACCTTTCATTAGCCCATCATTCTTGGGTGCTTCTTCATCTTCCATAATAGCATTAAGACGAGCCTATCGCTTACGTCCACCACTGGAAGATTGTTCCTTCATAAGGGGCAATCCGACATGCGATGCTCCCGACTGCCACATCGTAAATAAGCGCCAAGATGCTTCCAGCACTCTTCGGCTGAGTGGCTGAACTTCTCGCAAAATGTGCAAGCTGCCATGACTTGCGTTTCTTCTTCTTTGACCTTCTTGTTCTTGTGGTAGCCACTACCACTCCCGCTCCGAGATCTCTTTTTGCTATCACGGGATTTGTAAGGTTCTGTGATACTAAACTTTCCCTTCTTTTCATGTCGATCAGACCTTCAGCACAGCTCCTCTCCTTTTCCTTTAAGTTTTTCGACCTTCTCCAAGGTCCTTTCGTATAGATGTGCCCGTTGGACCATCTCCGCATATGTACGTATATTTTGAGTCCCAAGTTGTTGAATAAAGTCGGGCCTCAATCCATCCATAAACCGGTTAGCTTTTAATAAGTCTGTACTAACCAAATGAAGAGCATAAGACGCCAGCCTATAAAATTGGAGTTCATACTCTGCCACTGACATCATTGTAGACACGCCAAATTTGACACTATGTTGAGTAAGTTTCATGTTACAATATAATGCCCCAAGTGAACTTCATCATTGGTTTAATAAACAAGTTTTTATCATTTTTATTATTTTCTTAGAAATTGCGACTGACCCATGGTCGTGTCTTAAAACATGCCCTTAATGATGTCACCTCTTAGTGAATGGCGCCCGCATCTCAGGCGTGTTCATCGAGCCTGACGAATCTGATTGAAAATCAACTTATGAAAGTAACGCTCTTTATTAGGACGCCAATTGAGAAACGCGCCCGTCCCTTGGACGCGTATCACGTTTTCAAATATGGAAAGTCTGAATTTTCAACCCTAATAGGCGGCTGACCCAGAGGCGTTGTTCATGAATAGCGGCCGTGTCCTGGTCGCGATTTCTGTTTCGTGACCAAATTGCATTCTACCTTCCCAGATAGAGCATTGCTATTATTTAACCCTGTGTTCATCTTTGGAAGGGGCTCTCTGGCCCTTCCTCCCTTTGATCTCCCATTAAACACTATAAATAGTCTCCTTGTGTCCTCACGCGCGAGGAGAGAACACATGTATGCAACCTGAGAAGGCACCCTGAGAGAACTCAACTTGAGCTTCCTTTCCAAACTGAGAGCCGCACACAGATAGTGAACCTCTAGAAAGAATATCACCCTGAGAGTATACCCCTTTGAGGCTCATTGCATCCCTATTATTGCTGCTTCCTTTTGGCTATTGAATTACAAGTGTTTAAAGGGTTCCTCTCTCGGTCCTGCTCACAGGAGCGGAAGGGAGATTCTTGCTTTTTTTTTCCTTCTTCATTCGCTCAATTGCATACTCTCACCACCTTCATTACATTGATTTATCCTGTTGGTTCCATACTAGTTCCATTAGATATCCTTTGCATTCTAGTTTTAGTGATTAGTTATTCACATTCATATTCACCCCACCTTACACTCCTCTTAGGGGTTTAAAAACCCACCAAAAGGTGTGTTCATGCTCAATTTCATATTATTTTGCACACTAAGAAATTGATACTACGCGCTTGGCTAATCCACTCTATTTTCTTTGTTTGTGTTTCTTTCTAGGTAATCAAAATAAAGACCCACTTCGTCGGCCGGCCGATTGAAGGAGGAAGGAAGAACCTAAATCTCACCCGCTTACCAAGTATTCCTCGCGATCACCTTCTTATATTTTGATGGGTTACACACCCTCTGGCGATCACACTCCCTTTAGGAGCATCGCATGCTCCCTTTCCTCTAGTTGTCATGTGAATTGAATTTTCATTTCAAAACATGTCTATTTGACACGTTCCATAAATTGGCGATCACTGTGGGACACTTTTTGTTTTTTTATTTTGATTACCACTCCCTTTGGCACCCTCGCCTGCCCCTCCCATCGGCGCCCTCACGTGCCCCCCTCCTCTTGGCACCCTCGCGTGCCCCTCCTTTTTGTACCCACGCGTACCCCTCCTTTTATGCTCCATGTAGCGCCCTCCTCTATTGCACCACGTGCAAGTCACCACTGGATTAGCCATTTTTGGGACCATCTATAGCATGTTTTGAGGGAAAAATCAAATTATTATTTGTTTTACTGATACCACTACTGCCACGCAGCCGCCATTTTCTGGTCAGCGTCCTTCAAGAAGGCACTCATTTCCTGGGATTTTGTTAATCCACGCCTCAGACAGAGGCGCCTGTCCCTGATCAGTGCCCAACTCCAGGGTGCCTTTCATCCGTTTTACCACCTGCGGGTACACTGTTCTGTGATCTACACCTCTGGAAGGGGCGTGTTTCACATTTACAGCGCTTGTGCCACAGGCGCTATTTACACTGTCACTGCACTGTTCCCTGTTGTCCGCGCCCTGAAGACAGGCGCTATTCATCATTAGCGCGGCTTCCAGACAGTCGCCATTTCTCATATAGCGACCCTGCCAAGGGCGTCATTTCACTGTGTTTTAACAGAATTGCCATCTTGTCTTGATTTGATTAATTGATTGTTGTTATGTTCTTGTCATTAATTGTCAGCACACCTTGCATTTGAGCATACGGTTGAGAGACCTCCTCTCTCTACACCCTTAGGACATTCTCACACTTTCTTGGGAAAGGAAGGACCCTCCATTGAGCGTTCCGTTTCTTTGGATCGGAAATTCCTTAACCAAGGCCTCCGTAAGTCCTCATATCCGTGGATTCCCTCACGGACGCTAGGCTGGTTGTACCTTTGAAGTACCTCAAAGTTTAGATAACCCTTGCGTTGGTGAAGAGGGAAAAAAAACCTAGTTGACCCAGAGTATTCCCAAATTGAAAACTAGGATCTCCTTTGAATTGAGGGCTGAAGCACACTATTAAAATTCATCTTTCTTAAACGCAAAGGAACACTGAAAACTTACCTAATCATCACAACTTGTTTGACGGTTCATTTGATCCTTTACTTGAGTGTTCATTCTTCAATTATATTTTGTTTACCACATTGATTTCTTATTGTAATCATGAGACTCCGTTCAGGTAAAATTGTTAAAATGGTCGATCAAGAGTACTCTTACGATTATGAGGATAGTCAATATGACCAAGTCCAAGAGGTCCCTCCTAATGAGTTTGCTCAGTATGAGGCCTTCCCTCAAGGCTTCACTCAATCCGAGGGGAACTACCCCATTTCTCATCCTCAAATTTGCATGGTGGACACCACCGCTCAGGGAATTGATCCCCTTCCTCAAACCCAACCCATCACGCAAGCCACTTTCAGGAACACTTCCCCATCTATTAACGTCAATGACCTCATGAAGGCTCTATCACAATTAGATGAGACTCAACGCCAGGCGGTGCAAGCCGCCCTTAAAGGGAAGTCAGTCCCTTCCTCTTCTTCTAATCCTCCTAGACCGCAAGAGGCCTTCAGATTCATGCCACCAATGACCAGGCGATCTCTCAAAGGGTCCCATCCCATCCAAGGACCCCTGTCATGATTACGCCAGCCCACTTGGCAAGTCATTCCGTGGCTAGGCCACAACCAACCCCACCTCCCCAGCTCTTTAAGTAGCCTATGCCGAATTCTTTCCCCGAACGATCGACCCCGGTCGAGTCAAATATAAGTACGATGCTGCTCCAAAAGATTGCTAGTATGGAAGAACAAATCAGAAAGATGTCAGTTTCTAAGGATGCGCTAGAAGTTGCTGTACCCATCATGCCACTCTTTCATTTGCCACCTTCAGAAATGCCGACCTTCTGCCGTTATAATGGAACGGGCAACCCGTTCATTCATTTAAAAGACTTTCTGTACGAAACATCCTTTTGGCAAAATAATAAAGCTTCGTTGGCTTATTTGTTCAGAAGGTCCTTGGATGGTCCAGCTCTGGAGTGGTTTTACTCATTGGAACCTACTGAGGCCGGAGATTTCGATGTGGTGAAGAGAAAGTTTTTGCAAAAGTACCGGGATCGTATTGGCCCGTCTTTGTTGGTCACCGATCTTGTTGCCGAGAAAATGAGGTCCGATGAGGACTTCATACAGTTTGCTGATAGATGGAGGGCTATGGCCGAGAAATTAAAAGATACATTGTCGGAGCCAGAGCAAGTAAAGATGATAATCTCTAACGCCACACCACAGTTCCGACACATTCTGGCTATGAACAAGCTCAGTACAATGGAGGAATTATATGAAAGAGCCAGGTGCATCCAGACTCAAATGAAAGATTCGCCTATTATCGGCATGTTTGAACCAAGGCCAAAGCTAATAAGGAAGAGCAATAATGTCAACCCCAATGGTGCCACAACCGAGGGTACTGTCACCAACGAGCAGGTAGGAGCAGTTGGCCACCCCGCACCCTTCTGTAATTCATCAAATCCTAGACCTACGCAACCACTTCAACCACAACCTTCTCTTCTCCCTCAAGCTCCGCCTCAACAGAATGATCACATTCACCCATTTCGGCCGCCACCTCTTCCACCAAACCAAAATGCACCCCACAATCCCCCTGCTCCCCAGTAATACCATAATGTACCCCCACCTGCTACTTATGACCCCCAACAACCCAGAAGGCCTGTAGGCCCTAAAAGAACCGAATACCCTCCATTACCCGAAAGCCTTCCAGATATCTTTAATGCCCTAATGGCCGCCAATCTGCTTGTCCTGCCGAGAGAAAGAACGGCCTGGCCGTAAAATGTTGATACTTCCCGATATTGTGTTTTCCATAGGCAGCCGGATCACAGCATAACCCACTGCTTTCACTTTAAAGATTATATATATGATTTGAACGACCAAGGAGGTATAGACTGGGATGAAATTAGGAAGGTTGTGGTCTCGATGAAAGCACGGAGGCCTCCTCGTTAGCAACAAGGACCACAGCAGCAGCCGCAACAAGGTCAGCAACAGCAGCAAGCTCTCGCACCCCAGCCAAATATGGGGATTGCCAATAATCTACTGTCGGAGCACCCGGCTCCAAATCAACAAGTGAACCCTGTTACCTCTATCCAGGAAGTGGAGAGAGGGCATGGATGGCATGAATAAAGCGCCTCTGTCAGGGCCATCAATCAAACCAATCAACCATCATAATTGCTAAGAACAACCCTCCAACCCTCTTTCCCAACCATCACGTCCCCTTATACGCCACGCCACTCAAGGCCCCACTACTACCAACCACGCTCCTTCACGACCTCTCCTCATCCATAAAAATGCACCTTCTCACCCAAATCCACCACCAAGTAGACCTCTACTCATTCGCTCCTCGCCCGCACCCGTTCCACCACAACCTACACCGTCTGCCCCCAACATGCTTCCCAGGCCGCTCTTCATCCGCCCAACCGTAACGCCAGTTACTCAGGCCGCACCACGCCCTGTTATCCCCGCGCCAGTGGGACTCACCTTACCTCCAACCCCACTTTCTACCAATCCTCCACCAATGTCCAACATACCTTCCACATCCTCTAACCCTTCACCTACTCCAAGCCCGACAGAGGCGCCAACTTCGCAAACCATGGTGCTCCGCAGTGGACGCATGTTTCACCGAATATTTCCCCAGCAAGAACAGGATCCCATACAAGAGCAGGAAGAGCAAGAACAAGAGTCTATACCGGGCACACAATATGATCTGCTGAAGCATCTGGACAAAACTCCGGCCCGGATCTCCATCTTGGAATTGATCAGAAGATCTACTATCCACCAAATGGCTTTAAAGCAATATCTGCAAAAGGTAATGGTCAATGAAGACATCCCCGTGGAACAAATTACTACAGTGTTAACACTAGCTAGCAATCAACTAGCAATCACTTTTTATGAACATGAATTGGCTCCTCAGCCGGCCAGAAAGTATGCATTGTGTATTACTGTCGACATTAATAAGGTGGCCGTTAAGCAATGTTTAGTAGACACTGGAGCATCAATCAACATTTTGCCACCAAGTACCCTCAAAATGTGCGGCATTCCGGAAAGTCAAATCCGGCCGTCCACCATTACTGTTACAGCCTATGATAATACTAAAAAGCCACCTATGGGTATGATCACTCTAAAAGACGGACTGGGGCCTGTGACAATTACTGCTGATTTCCACATTTTGGACATGGACCCAACATTCAATGGCATTCTGGGTCGCCCTTATATTCAAGAACTTGATGCCGTTCCCTCCACGAACCACCAATGCATAAAATTTCCACATAAGGGGCGCGTCATTAAAGTCACTAGCATGCCCATTTTGCCGACGGATGACATACACTCTGCCACCTCGGTTCCCTCTATATGGCCAGCTAACAGGCCTTTATTGTCAGTTTTGGATGTTGCCGATCCGCGGCAAAACTTGGCAAGGTCACCAGTTTCAACCCCTCCAACCGTTCCGATGTTGCCATTGCCATCCAAAGGGAAAAAGAAGGGAAGTATGATGAACATGCTAGGATGGAACATTTTAATGAAAATGGGGTACAAAACCGGCAAAGGCCTAGGCGTTAACCTCCAGGGCAGAGTCAAGCCCGTTAAGCATCAGAAGCTGATTCCCCGAGGCGGCCTGGGTTACAAAGGGCCGAGCAGAGATGAAAGAGAGCCATGGGCTGTTATGACCTCCACTCTCAAGACAGATAGACAGCCCCTCACATGGACCCTGCAAACACACTTTGTAAAAGGGGGTACTCAATATGATGAGCAGACCACATTAGTTACTTCCATGTTAGATCATCAAGATGTACATGCACGTCAGTTTGCTCGCCACATAGCCCCGCTGGCTACATATAAAACTCTGGAGTCTTTGAGGCCCGACAAAAGAAGAAAGATGGATGACCCGGAATGTGACGGGTACAGATGGTTTGATATGAATGACATCGCCATTGCTCTTAGCCATCTATTCATGCCGACTGATCTGGAATGGCCGCCGCTTATTCATGAGTTAATAGAAACGTCGGCAGTGATTACAGACAAGAGGCCGCTCTTAACCAACTATACAGATACTGGAGAGCCAGATGTGCCATATGAGGAAGGCTTCACTGTGGATAGGCTGTGGGCCCGCCTTTTCTCTCTAAATTCCATACACCCGTCACTTCTCACTCTCTGGTGCTCCAAGATGTTGTTCCCCCATATTCCTAAACCGCCCGCGGTCTTGATTACTCTTTCTCCGGATTTCTTTCAAGTTTCTTCAATTCCTCCTTTGCTCTTCGAGCAGTTTTCTCAACACTCTATTGCACCCCCGCGTGGGCAATCTCTCATTCAATCCTTCTCTGATCTTTCAATTTCAATACCACCTCCTACCCCTTCATCCCATTGCTTTATTCTTGAAAATGAAAAAAAAATGCCAAAATTCAAACTTTCCAATCTTCCATCTCTATTGAAGAGACCTCCTATCTTGCTCAAGAGTGTGCCCCGATCCAAGGGCCGCTCTTTCAAGGTTCGTTAGCGGACCTCCTTTTCTCCTCTGGTGAGGAGGCTCCTTCTGTATCTTCTCCTGTATCCATTGTGTCTTCCTCTTCTCCTCCTCCCCTAGGTCAGGGTAGTTCGTCTAGCTTGTCATCTTGTTCTTCTCCCTCCTCCTCTTCTAATAAGAATCTTGGGGTAGCTACTCATAAGAAAGCCAAGGGTAGACAGATTCCCCGTAGGTTCTTGTTAGATTTAGTCAGAAGATGCCGGGCATGTTTAGCTCTTCCTGAGTTTCTAGAGGATCCGATACTCCTGCCGGATTTAGAACGTGAGGATGTATGCTCTATAGACGAAGGGTTTGGTGTTTATGAGATTATGAATGATGAGGACCCTATTGAAGAGGGGGATGAAGAATACGAAGAATATGAGGATGAGGCTGATGCTTTTGCTAGTGGCATGAGAAGATTTGATGAACCATCAGCCTCAGTAGAAGAACCCACCAAAGAGATCAATCTGGGTACCGAGGAAAACCCTAGGATCGTCCTCATCAGTAAAAAATTGCCGCCTTCCGAAGAAGAGGTGCTTATTCAAGTTCTTCAAGATTATAAAGACGCATTTGCATGGAGTTATGAAGATATGCCGGGTCTGGACCGTGCGCTCGTTGAACATCGTCTCACACTTAAGCCAGGATCTGTCCCGGTCAAACAGCGGTTAAGACGTTTCCATCCTCACATGGCATTAAAGATGAAAGAAGAGGTCGACAAGCTTCACAAAGCTAGATTTATTAGAGTTGTCCTCCATCCTAATTGGGTGGCTAACATTTTCCCGGCTATGAAGAAGGATGGAAGAGTCATAATTTGCATAGACTTCCGGGACCTTAACCGCGCGTGTCCTAAAGATGATTTCCCCCTCCCTCACATAGATGTGCTGATTGATAATACGGCAGGGTATGAGACCCTCTCTTTTATGGATGGCTTCTCTGGTTATAACCAGATCCGCTTGGCTGTGGAGGATCAGGCTAAGACTTCTTTCACTACACCTTGGGAAACTTATTATTATGTGGTCATGCTGTTTGGGCTCAAGAATGCCGGAGCCACTTACCAAAGTGCCATGATGGCTATTTTTCATGACATGATCCACGTTTTTATAGAGGTATACGTTGATGACCTGGTAGTGAAATCAAGAACAAGGATTGAGCATCCCGGGGTTCTGGCTAAGGTTTTACAAAGAGCACGGGAGTATCAGTTGAAGATGAACCCCAAGAAGTGTGTGTTTGATGTTTCATCAGGAAAATTGCTTGGATTCATAGTCAGCAAGAGGGGTATTGAGATTGATCCCAATAAGGCAAGGGCAATAAGAGATATGCCTCCTCCCAGGAATTTGAAGGAAGTTCGAGGATTGATCGGGAGGTTGCAATTTATTCGCCGTTTTGTCTCCCAGCATTCACAAAGGTGTAGGCCGTTTTATGAGCTTACTAAACTGGGAGTCAAATTTAATTGGGATGACAAGTGTCAGGCAGCCTTTGACGGACTAAAGGATTATTTGGCCAATCCCCCTGTTCTGAGGCCGCCAGTTCTGGGCAAACCACTAGTTTTTTATGTTTCTGTCCTAGATGACTCTGTAGGTGCTGTCTTGGCGCAAGTTGATGAAGAAGGAAAAGAGAGGGCAGCTTACTACTTGTCTAAGCTTCTTAACCCCTGTGAGCAGAAGTACTCAGCCATGGAGAAGACTTGTGCTGCTTTAGTCTGGGTAGTGCAGAAGTTGAAGCATTATTTCTTAGCTCACGAGGTTCATCTTATTGCTCGTATGAATCCTATCAAGTTTCTCCTTGAAAAATCTGTTCTCACTGACCGATTAGCACGATGGCAAAGCTTCCTTTCTCAGTTCGATATCATCTTCATTCAGCAAAAAATGATTAAAGGCTTTGCCATAGCAGAACATCTCGCTCATCACCCTCTCCCTAGATTTGACCCTGTTCGCTCGGAGTTTCCAGATGAGGAACTAATGTCCGTCAATCAGTCCGATTTGATGTGGACATTACATTTTGATGGAGCTCGGAATTCACAAGGAAAGGGGATCGGCATTGTTCTCCTATCACCAGAGGGTATCACTATTCCACTCACCTCTCAGCTCGCATTCCTAGTTACAAATAATATAGCTGAGTATGAGGCTCTTCTGGTCGGTCTGCAGGCCGCTCATCAATTCGGTGTTACCCAATTGCGGATTGTAGGTGATAGTCAGCTTATTCTTCGCCAAGTGCTTACCAAATGCCACACGCTCAATCCAAAACTTAAACCCTATCAAGAACTGGCTTCTGCTTATGCCAAGCTTTTCACCAAATTAATCTTCATCCATGTTCCTCGAGATCAGAACATTCTAGCTGATGCTCTCGCTTCTCTTGCTTCCTCGTTGGTTTTCCTTCCCAAAAGGGACTTCCATTCAATCATTGTTCACAAGCGTCTCACTCCTGCTATCAAAGATCCAGTGTTCCTTAGTGTTAAGGAGGAAGTGCTCAAGAAGTTTAAGGGAGGTGGAGTCATCGAGAATACGGAGATCATGTTGTTAGATCTAGAGGAAGAGTTGGCTGACGAAGAAAAGCCGTGGTATTACGAAATTGCTAAGTATTGCCAAGATCAATCTTATCCTGAAGAGGCCACGGCTGAAGAGAAGAAAGCCATTAGAAGAGTTGCTCAGAGATACACCCTGGTTGGAGGTATGCTCTATAGAATAGGTCTCATTGTAATCTTGCTTAGATGCCTCGACGATGATGAATCTTGGAAGGTCATGGAAGAGGCACATTCAGGAGTGTGTGGTGGTCATGTCAATAGCCAGATGCTAGCTAAGAAAATCCTTAGATTAGGCTTCTATTGGCCCACTCTAGAAGAGGACTGTTCTATCTATGTTCGAAGGTGTGTCAAGTGCTAACTGTACGCCGATAAAATTCATTCTTATGCTTCTTCACTCCATCCTATGTCTGCCCCATGGCCTTTCTCCATGTGGGCTTTCGATATTATCGGACCTCTTGGTGATTCAAACCTCCTCACAAAACCAAAATCATTTATACTCACGGCCATGGAGTACTTCACCAAGTGGGCGGAAGCGGAAGCGTACGCGGAGATTAAAGCATCAACTGTCTGCAAGTTCATAATGAAGAATATCATTGCAAGATTCGACATCCCAAGTATCATCGTCATCGACAATGGACCGTAATTCATATCTCAAGAGCTTCAAGACCTCTGCAACAGGTATAACATCGCATTGCATCATTCATCTCCTTATTATCCGCATGGCAATGGACAAGCAGAGGTAACAAATAAAACTTTGATCAAAATCATCAAGAAAATGTGTGAGGCTAATAAATTTACAGATTGGCCGGAGAAGCTAGTGGAAGCTCTTTGGGCCTATCGCACTTCCATTCATACTCCTACTGGGCAAAGTCCTTTTGCCCTCACTTATGGAATGGAGGCGGTAGTCCCTTATGAGATTCTTGTTCCTTCTCGTAGGGTACAATTGGACAAGGAATTCTCTATCGATGAACGTCGTGAATCTCTCCTTGCTCAGTTGGAACTCTTAGATGAGAAACATTTGGCCGCCGCTGAGCATGCGCGCATTTACCAAAATAGGCTTTCATGTTTTTATCAAAAGAAAGTAATTGAGAGAAAATTTAAAGTCGGTAAAATGGTAATCAAAAGGATTTTTGTGAAACCGGGTGGACCTCGTTCAAAACTCTAACCAAATTGGGAAGGGCCTTACGTAATAAGAGAAGTTTATCCTGGTAACACTTATTAACGCCGAAGGGGAGGAATTGGCTCACCCTTGGAACAGTTTGTATTTGAAAAAGTATTACCCTTAAGTCTTGAAAGGAAAAGAAAAAAAAAGAGAGAAAAAAAAGGAAAGGAAAAAAAAGAAGAGAAAAATGAAATAAAAAAAGGTATATAAAATAAAAGGAAAAAAAGAAATGAAAAGAAAAAAAATGAAAAATTAAAAGAAAAAAAATTGCAGGCTGGCATGGTGCATAGGCCGCGAGACCCAAAAAATCAAAATCCTTAATTCATTCTTCAGTCTTGACGGTTTAACTTGGGGTCAATACTTGCACACACCACACATTTTACTCCTAAACTCGAGCGGTCCAAAATTTGAGAAAAGTCAGAGTCAAACTAAGAGTGTAAAGACATTACCTATTATCTTCTCTTCGGCTCATGAGAGGGAGTAGGAGTCAAGGAATGCTAACCAAACTTACCCACCGCCCTAGTAGGTGGAAGTCAGGGCCTAAAAGGGAACAAAATGCTATAAAAGCCCAAGTACAATTAGGTCTTTATTTGTTTGAAGGAAAAGAAAAGAGAGAAAAGTTACAACAAAAGAAAAGTATGTCAAGAGGGCAAAGTCCCCGCAGGGAAAACCCTGGTCGTAAGCATGCATGAATAAGGGCAAAAGGCAAGAAAATTTCCCTAAGCCGAAGATCGAACCCCAACAGGTATTAGGGTAGGGGAGGGAAGCTTCCCAGTACTCCGAAACCTCTCATGAGCTTCCTTAACTTATTCTTCATTTTCCCCTCTATGGTATGTTATAAGCTCAAAGGATGGCAAAGACCGACTAAGAAGGATGGGCCGCAAGAGGATATGAGTAAAAACATAAGTCATCAAGCACGTTGACCTTTTGTTAAATCATTTAAGAATAGTTAATGAATTTAAGATGGTGATTGTGTAAGGTTTCAAGACCTTTTGGTGCCATGCTAAGTCTCACAAAAAAAATAAAAAAAATGGTTTTTCAATTAACGCCTTCTTTCGGGGCGTCATTTACATAATTAGTGTCAGTCAACATGTCGTCAAAAATAAAAAAAATGATTTTTCAATTCACGCCCACATGCAAGGGGGTCATTTATTTGATTAGCAGCATTGTGCAAGTCGTCATAGAAAATAAAAAGAAGAAATGATTTTCCAATCAACACCCGTGCGCGAGGCGTCAATTCCATGATTATCATCTTTTGTAGGGTCGTCATTTAAAAGAAAAGAAAAGAGAAGAGAAGAAAAAATAATAATAATAAAAAAGAGAAGAAAGAAGAGGAATTTATTGAATTGAGCCCACTACTTTTGCCATATCATATGCTTGGTTGCATTCTTGTGTGGGCATTTTTTTTATTTTTTGAAGTTTGCATCTGCTTGCTTGTATGTTGCATTATCCTATATCTTTGGTATTTACCTTGATTAATTAAAGGCTTGGCCCCTTTGTCATCAAGGTCAAAATAATGAAAACCCCTTGCTTATTGAGGAAGGGGCCAAGCCGAACAGATGAATTAATCTGTTTGTTTAAATGCGAACTACAGACATAGGGCAAGGAAGAAAAGAAAGAAAGGAAGAGACAACGCAAGTGCTCAAGTCGACAAACTCAGGTAACATCAAAATCTCACACATATATATATATATATATATATATATATATATATATATATATATATATATATATATATATATATCTGAGTACAAGATATACAAGTGGAGGAGTATAAGTCTCTCTCTAGCTCTCGCCTCCACCCTCCTCTCTCCTACTCTACCTCACCCTCGTCCTGGTGACGAGTCCGTGAAGGGGGTATGGACCCCCGGGAAGCTGCTGGAGCTCGAGCCTACTCCTCTGCCTCATTCCTCTGCCGTGTAGAGGAAATGGCCAAGTAAGTGGTGCTGGCGAACGCGCTCGAGTATCCCTCAGCTCGCGCCCGCTCTCTGCCCCTCTGGAGGCGCTCCTCTGTCACTCGGAGCCGCTCCTGCACGATGCCCAGCTGCGTCCTCAGGTCCGCGAGCTCGCGCTCGCGTGCCATCTGCTCCTCTCTCTCACGAATCCGCTCCACCGTCCGCTCCTCCCTCTCGCGGGCACGCTCCCTCCGCTCCATGTCCAGAAGGACTCTCAGCTCCATGACGTCGTTGGGCAGCGCCTCTCGCCGCCTCAACGCCTCCTCCAACTCCGCAACCCGCTGGTCGCAGAAAGCGAGCTCGGCACCAGCTAGGGCAGCTCGCTCAAAAGCGTCATGTAGCTGTGGACCCTGCAGCATCCAACGGCATCATAAAGAAAGCATAAGGACCAAAGAAGAAAAAGTAAGAAAAACACTAGCATTACTCACATCTATCTCACGCTGTCTCCCCTCCTCCTCCAGTTTCGTGATCTGGCGATCGCGGTCTGTAGTCTGAGCAAGGGCCGCCTGTAGCTCGGTCACCTGCAATGTTCCACATCCATCAGTTGCATAACTCAACTCAATATCATAAGTTAAAATTAACTTGAAAATCATTTAAGGCTTACCCGCTCGGTGAGATCGCGCTATGCCGCCTCGGCCCGTGCCACTGCTCCGGCTAGCCTCTCTTCCAGCACAGTAACCTCGGCTGTCAGTCCCCGTGAGCTAGATGCTCCTCCAGCACCTCCTGCTGCCGCTCCCTGCTGGGCATGATGCATTCATTAAGATCATCAGTGGCTGAACATCACAATAATCAAAAGAAGGAAAGAGCATATAGATAGGATATACTTATCGAGACCTCTAGGTCTGCACGAGTGGTCGCCAGCTGGGCCTCCAAGCTATGGAGGTGAGCGTGCAAGTCCACTACCGCTCTGTCTCATGCATCTTGCATAACACATTCATTAGCAACATATCTTAGATGCATATAAGAACAACTAGAAATAAAATTTTCATACATACCCCGATCGGCCTCATCTGGTCTCGCCTCCCGTAAGTCTCCCAATAACGTCGGAGGTAGGCTGAACTGTCCGGGGCGTAGGAGATGACTGGAACCCCGTGTCGTTGCCAGTCCGCGTACTGCTCCGGGAACCACAGCCTCCAGTCGATCGCCTTGGTCCGCCCGCGGGTCTTCCGCCCAATCCCATGAGGCTCCTCCACGTCAACCCACTCCTGGTGGAAGCCAAGGGTCCTCATGACCAACCGAAGCCGTAGTGGCTCGATCTCGTTTAGGTAGTGAACCCAGATGTCACGTCCAAAATGAGGTCGGCCTGCTATGACCCACGGCTGGCCCTCATCGGGCATCCCCTCGTAGGGACTCCAGACAACCTGCATGTCACAAATCATAAGCATTATATATAGCAGGAAACTAAAAGGCAGGAAATTAAAAGTAATGCATCAAACTCATTTACGTACCAGTGAAAGGGGGAAGTCTCGCAGCTCCTGCCTCGTGACCAAAAGCTCGTAGTCATGAGGCGCTCCGGACAGGTACGGCACCCACCGTCAGGCTAGAGGGTAGGCAGCCTCCTCTCCTGGTCGAGCCTCGACCCGGTCCATCGGAAAGTAAAGGTGACTCCACACCTATAGTCATCGTAATTTATCAGTCACATTCATAATCATAAACATAAATTACAAATCATAATTGAATTGAACAGAAATTAAAAGAAAATGCATACCTATAGAAAGGGTGAGAAGTCACTGACTGTCGTCTCTCGACCGGTCCCTGTAGAAAGATCTGCTATCAGGTGCGCCAACAGGGCGGCTCCCCAAGCGTACCTCCCTACTCCCTCTAGATCCTCCAAAACTCCCAGGAACTTGCAGTTTATGTCATATCCCTTCGTCCCCAAAAGCAACCTTCTGAGCATCAGAAATGGAAACCTCCTCAGATCTATGTCAGCCCTCACTCTATTAGCTGGATCCTGGCAATAGGCGGCTCGGGCACTCGCTGTCAAACGGGCTACGTAGGCTACCAAGGACTCCCCCGACCTCTATCTAGCATCCCCTAACCCCATGGCCCTTGTCAGGTCAATGCGGGTGATCGTCCTATAGGGGGGCTCGTAGACTGTGTCAATGCCTAGAAGTCTCACAGCTAGCTCGCTATAATCTGGAAGAGTAATCCCACTAACTGCCTCTCTATCTACTCTGAGCCCAGTGATCCTAGTGACATCCTCAAAGGTCGGCACCATGTGCCCCCAGGGCATCAAAAATACCCGACTCGTTCTATCCCATCGCTCCCTTAAAACCTGAATGAGAATAAGGTCAGGGCATACCGGCTCGATGCTCAAGAAGGGCCTAAAGCCCATCGCCTCTAGTCTCACCCTCTGGAAGTCGGGCAGCCCATCGTAAGCCGCTATCACCTGCATCCAGGAGATGCGGGTCCGGATCAGTCCCTGTAATGCATGAGAAGAGCATTATCAACCACGAAATATCAATTTATAACAAAGGAAAAGGAAATTGCATTCATTCTAATAGACGACTGCCCTCTGGTCGCTTTTTCTTAAGACACGCCCTGACCCAGGGCGTTTTCTTGTAAGGCACGACCGGGCCGGGGGCGTCTCTTCCCAGGGGTATTTCTGTCCGCCTAAATCACTTTTTTTTGGTGCGACCGGGGACCGGTCGCGTTTTCTTAAGACGTGCCAGTGGTCTGGTCGCGTATTAGGCAATGGCGCCCCGGTGGGAGTCGCCATTTCCCTGAGTTCTCTAACGCCGTCCTCTACTCCTCCCGAGAAGAAAAAATAATAATATAAATAAAAAAAAACCACCCTTACCTTTTTCTTCACCGGAGCGACGGGAACCACCGCTTGAGGGGGAGGGGGTGGCGGCGCGCCACCATCGTCTTCACTGCCGGCGGCGTCTCCAGTGCCGTCGCCACTCTCCACGCCTTCTTCTTCCTCGTCTCCGTGCCCACTGGCGTGCTCCGCCATCGCCGGAGGAGCTTCCTCCATCTCCGCCATGGGAGGGGCTTCCTCCACGGCCGCACCCTCTTCCTCCAAGAGGATGACGGCGGGGGCGGCGACTCATCGTCTCTTCAACGAGCTAGGGCCAGCGGCGGGGTCCATCGGCGGAGATGGTAGAGACGGTCATCGACGGCTCACCGGCGATGATGGCAGGTGAGAGGGAGCGAGGGTGAGAGAGAGAATGAGAGAGAACACAAGAGTGAGAGAGAAATGAGAGGAAGACGGAGGGACAAGGGTTAACGGGCAATTTTCATTTTCGATTTTGAACTGAAATCGTGGTTGTGTCAGGGGCGCATTAGACATTGAAAATGACTGCAGCGGAGGCGCGTATGCGGGGTATGCGTCTGACGACAGGGCGCGTTTATCTTTGCATAGGAATGAGCAAATGTCATGATTAGGGCTATCGTTCGAGGTTTTTGATAAGCGACTTATGCTTGGGCGTTGGCTTGAAGTAGGCGTCTAGGTCATGGGCGTGTCTTTATAATTTTGATTGATGGAATAATTTTAAAAAGAAAAGAATTCTCTGGTAGGCGACTTTGGGTTGGGCGCTGTTTCATGACCAACATCCTTGTCTAAGGCGCGTTCTTCAAACACTTTGAAAACTAAAAAGATTGATAATTTGGTAAGGGCCTTTGTCTCAGATGTTTTTCATTGAATAGCGCCTTCCATCAGGGCGCGACATCAGTAAATTTCAAACATAACCTTCTTCTTTTGCAGAAATAAGGCTGAAAATGACTTTGATTCCACATTCACATTGCATAAGAACAAAGTTTTGACAATAAAGAAGAACTTTTATTCTTGAAACAAAATTATTACATGGCTAATGGGCCACCATGGGCCTCAATCTCTTAAGAGCTATTACATATGATTTGCATTTCTCTTCTTCTTCTACAACATGTTGCTTGGACCGATGAAGAAGTCCAACCCTCCATTGTGCCATGATTGTCTTGATCTTTCTTGGTCACCACTTGAGCCTAATTCTCTCCTTTTGAGTGGTGGAAGGTGTGAAGCTTCTTCAAATATATGCCGAGGGAGGCCGAGTTGTGGGAGGCACCGGTGAGCGTTGTATAGCACGAAGTCAGCCCCGCCGATCAATCTTAGTTCTATGCCGGAGGAGAGTCTTGAACAGAGCTCTTAGGTATTGAGAAACCCCAGTGTGCATGTGAAAGCATTCTTAGGCATAGTCTTGAAATAATTTCTCCAATCCACCCATTTTTTAAGCTTTGGGACCCGATTGGTAACTCTCTCACATAAGCCCAAGGAACCCGTCATATACCGAAGGGGGCTTTTGGAGAAGATCATTGAGGCCATTTGAGTTTCATGACATGGGTCAAATTTTAGGTGGAGGTCCACCCAACTAGAGAGAAGGAGCATTGACCCGTATAAAGGACGCGCCATGGAAGCGGAGGTGAGCCCATTATAGAGATAGGCTAGCACCGCCGGCCCTATCCTTTTCCCCTCCCAAATGCTAGCAATTGCATTCAAGTGGCTCTCTTCCAAGAAATCCTTCGTCGAAGGGAAGAGAAGCGCTCCCACTAGACATATGATAAAACCCTTCATCACTTTCTCCAATTCGTCATCTTCTAGGGCTTGATCCATCCTTTTGTAAACCCATGATGCAAGTTTCAAGAGATTGATCCCCTTGTTGGCCTTGATTTGGTTTACTAAGTTAAAACTAGGTATAAGGCTAGATAGCATTTCATGAGAACTTATTTGTCTTGTCAAGCTAGCCATCTTGGTCTCATCCCCTTGTTTCATCATTTTCAACCCAAGAAGCAATTCCACTTCTTCTAATAGAATGGTGGCCTCAAATGTGGGAAAAAGAAAGGTATGTGTGTTTGGGTACCATAATTCCACAAGAGCTCCTATGGAGGCCCAATCAAGGTGGATGTCATTATAATGGGTGGCATGGGTGACAAGGCCAAGAAGGTGCCATCTAGAAAGAAAGGACCTCATGTCCAAGGACAATCTTGAGAGGAGAAGAGGAAGCCATTTGATCTTCAAAAATCATGTAGGTCCCGGAATGATTGGATAATCCTAAAAAAGAAAAGGAGAAGAGAAAAGAATTAGAAGAATTAGAAGAGAAGAAGAAAAAAGAATTAGAAAAAAAAGAAACCATAAACATGAAAAAACTTACTTGGTTAGCCATAATTCTTCCACTAATGTGCCCATTGATTTCATTAATTCTTGGAAGGCTCTTCTTGCTTCTCTTCAATGGCCTTTGAATCATTCTATCCATGACTATTGGTTGAAGGAAGCTCCACAAACTCCTTGTCTTCAAACCCCCTGTTTAAGTTCTCATTTCTCTGAGCAACACTGTCAAAGCTTTGTTGTGGCATGCACAAGCCCATGGCCTCCTTTTATAGCCACAAGCCCCCCAAATACACCTTGAACTCAAACTTAAGGTTAAGTGCAGTAAAGAAGTCCCCTGAAGCACAGTGTCCGAGCAAAATTTGGAGCTTCGGAAGTTACAGTGAAATGGCGCCTTCCATGCGGCCGTTGTTCTTTAAAGAACGCCCCCTTCACTGTCGCGTATTACGAAGAAATGCCTTTCCGTCAGGCGCCATTTCAAGAAACAGTTCGAGTTTGGTACGGAATAGGCTTCAAAGGAGCGCCTTCACAAAGGTCGCTATTTAAGAGGCGCGCCCATGCACTGGTCGCTATTTCATAAAATGATTTCTTATTCATTGCCCTAATGTTTTTTATATATTGCGCATTATGATGCTAATGATCTTTTGAGCACAGGCAATGCAGGTAGCTATGAAGTGACATTTCACGCTGTATCCTTTCTGTAAGCATTTTTAATATATGGTATCTACGCTATTATAACATATCAAGGACCTTGTGGTTCTGATAAACCTAGAATTTGAGTTCCCCTTCATCAAAAATAGTGATAATTCCAGGGGAATCCTGATCACACGAATAGGCCGTTGAGTCATCCGAGGCTTGGGACGATGGTTCCTGTCACATCCCGAGCGCGGAAGGAACCCGGAGTGCATGACAAGTTTATATCGATCATGTCAATCAGAGCGTTAGTGTATTCAACACAAAGACAGAGTGCGCAAAAGTAAAGATAACCCAGTCCTTTATTCAATCACAACCTCAAAGTACTTCTATTACAAATGAAAATGCCAAGACTCAATAAAAGGAAAAAGTACAATGATTGACTCAAGAAATTAGAAAGATAAGATTAGTAAACGCTTGGATAGACGGAGAGCTCTAATCTCTTCACTCTTGACCTTCCCCATCCGAATGAGTCTCATCATCGGACTTACCTGAAAAATAGGGGAAAACACTAGATGAGTGAACGCTCAGTAGGAATTATATCTCAAGAGCTAGCTTGCTTTAAGTAAATTACATGTTACATGAATACAATAAAGCTATGCATGTTTGCGTAAAACGACAAGAGAGAGAGAGTATAACAAGAGATAATTGAGTGAACTAGCATGTCTTTCAAGAACTTATATCAATAAATGTCAACATATTCAAGCAAGTATATTCATCATGTCATATCGAGAATTGGCTATCACGTTTCAAGCAAGTATATAAATACCCTTTCCGGGTCACGCAAGTCATGTCATGTCAAGTCGAGTATGAGATTGTGGAATGTCTAATCAAGCTAGTCATGCACTTCGGTGCAATGCCACACCGTGATCATTACAACTCCCATGGGCACTAGTACTTTCGGGTGCTCCTCCCAGGACCAGATCGGGCCCTATATGCGCAGGCATTGATCGTGTATTTTTCGACATCCACTAAAGTTATAGCCAATATGGAGTTTCATGGAATAAACTTGTATAACTTTAAGGTAGATCTTTGTGGAATAGCATTTCAAGGATTTGAACATGTTGTATAACGATGATAGTAACGGTATAATCACGATCAATGATAAAACTAGGTGGAATTGGCTCCCTAACTTGGGTGCCATGACAATAAGAGTAAGCGCCCACATGAACATGGTCGCTTGTTCTTGTACATGATAAGGTGGATAGAATTAGTGTCCACAAGTACGGCACACTTTTCTTAAAGGATATAAATGGTATGGATTACCCATCCCATTATTTCAAGAATATTCTCATGGCATACAAACAGCATGTCGTGGGGGCCGGTACACCATGTTTCTTTAGAGTGACATGGCGATTAAGTAGTGTCATAGGTTTTAATGGTACAACCAGCTCGGCTGCTTTGAGGGAATCCAAAGCTAGCGGAGTCTTACAGAGGTCTCTATGATAAAGTCACCAGTCCGAAGGATCGGAATGTCCCGCGGAGGGTTCATCTATCACCGAGAAATAAAGGGTAATCGAATAAAAAAAAACAAAGTGAAACGTGAGACTATATTCACGGAATGGAAATATAGTGCCTTAGCAATTAACTCACTCACAGTCGGTTATAGGAATCCGTGAAATCAGTAAATCAATAAATTGACGCCTGTGATTAAGTCTTCATTTCAGGAATTGACACCTTTGGCTAGGTCGTCAGTTCCAAATATGATGACTATTCACGCCGTCGTTATATTGTTAACACAATGATTTTTAAAACATTCAAAAATTTTCAGATATTATATAAATGACGACTTAGATCAAGTCTTTAATTCAGTGAATAACGCCTTAGTTGTAGGCGTCTTATAGAAAACTGACGGCATGGTCTATGTCGTCATTTCAATAATCAAGTAGATTTCACGATATGAAAATACATGGGGTTTTCACTAAGTTGACGCCTGTGGGTGAGGGCGTCCGTTTCAATTGACGGCATCAGCACGGTCGTTATTTATAGTCATATGTCAATAACACGGATTTTGGGGTATTTTCAATCAAGAATCTAGAGATATGGATATATACAGAGACAAATAGCACGAATTTTCTAGGATGCTCATGCATTAATTCAGATTTGAAGGTTCATAGTTATTGAATTTTAGACGATGTGTGATCATAGTCTTTGACTAACTAAAAAGTCGTTAAATCAAAACAACGGATCAAGATCAAACTATATATATGCAATTACTTGTTATTAACTAAGTTTTGCATGAATCTTGAGAAAACCTACCTGGGTTGGTTGTAGATGCTAGAAACGTGAAGAGGATGAAGAATATGAACCAAAACTGATTCACTAGATATCAGGAAGAAGATGATAGCCCCTTTTTCAATCGGAGGCAAATCAGTAGTAGCAGTACTCAATGATAAGTATGTATCTTAACCGCTGATGGTTTCACGCACAAGAGAACACCCAAGGAAGACGACGGCCTTCCTTCCGCAAGAAGAAGAAGACTTCTTGCACCCTTCTTGTCGCAGACTACTCGCAGAAGGAAGAGGAAGAAGAAGATAGTTCTCCCACGCTTCCGTATGAAGAAGATAGTAGCGCAGCCCCCTTTGGCCCAAAGGAGTAGAAGGCTCCTACGACACTTTGAAGAACTTTGCAACAACAACAGGTTGTTGGGAGAGAAAAACACAACAATATGTTTGATGAAGAAAAAGCTAATAGATTGGCTCGAAGGGGTTGGTATTTATAGGGTTTTGGAGACCCTATAGGGTTGGAGTTTGATTGGGAATAGCATTCCTAGCAGCAATCCTAATGGTATTAGTGTTCCCTTTATTAACAGTTCGAAACACATAATAACTTAAGTGTTAGAATCTTTTGGGATTTTTATCCTTTTTTCGAGATGTGATATAGATGGGAAATTTTAGAAGTATTAATTTTTTATTTTTCTCTATTTTTTCATATAATTATTTTTCTAGAATTCTTTAGTCGAAAAAATGGCACTATTCATTTTTTTTTGAATTGACGACTTAGTCTAAGCCATTTCTTATGTAAATGACGCCAGCACTTGTTGGCGTCAATTAAGTTTTGGCATTTCTATTTAACCTACAAAAGATCGATATTATATATATATCCCTGTTATTTCTTTAACTATATACTTTATTTGACTTTAAATAGCGACTTTCATTCAGTCGTCATTTAATTTGTGCACGCCCATTGCTATAGGCGTCATTTGATTTTTGGGCATTTCCACTTAAGCTTCCAAAGGCTAATATTATGTATATATCCCTATTATCTCTATAACTCTTTAACTATATACTTTATTTGATTTTCACTAATTTATAAACAACGACTTGTATTAAGTCATTTTTCTCCTTGTATACGCCTGCACGAAGAGGCGTTAATTAAGTTTTTGCCATTTCTCATTGCCCTTGAAAAGACCGAAATTGTATATATGTCCATTCTTTTATCTTTCACATATCTTTAATGTATTTAACTCTTATATATATATATATATCCCTCTTCCTTCTAATAAGATTAAAATATAGTAAATGTGGAATATTAAAATTTCTAAATTAGCAATAAAATATAAATTGACATTTTCTTCAAGATTTAGTGATTCTTAATTTAATTAAAATTATTTTGTGCATCAAATGGCTACTTAAAATAACATGTTATTCTTAAATTTATTATAATATAATCGTAAGGTCTATGAGTCCATTTCGTAAGACTTTTCAGGATGTAAGAGGGTTATGTACAAGGTCCAGGCCTCGTTTAATTATTATATATTTATATATTTTTAATTTATTTAGATTTTCTAGTCCTTTAATTTACCAGGGTTGCTACACCCTCCCCCACTTAAAAGAATTTGGTCCCCAAATTCAATCGCGTATAAACGTGGAGAGTGTAGAGTACATACCTTTCTAGAATAATCCGGGGAATCATTTCCTCATAGACTCCTCGGTCTCCCATGTGGCTTCGTGTTCTGAGCTTTTACTCCATTGTACCTTGACCATGGGAATAACTTTGCTCCTTAATGTTCGTACTTCGCGATCGAGGATCTTCATGGGCTTTTGTTCATAGGTGAGATCCCTTTGAATCACCAGGTCTCCATGATCGATGATATGTGCCAGATCGTGCACATACTTCTTCAACATGGATACGTGGAATACATTATGAACTTCAGACAATTGAGGAGGTAAAGCGACGCGGTAAGCAACCTCGCCAACTCTTTCTAGTATCTCAAAAGGTCTGATAAATCTCGGCGTAAGCTTGCCCTTAACACCAAATCTTCTTATTCCACGTCCAAGTGATATCTTGAGAAATACATGATCTCCAACTTGGAATTCGAGATCTCTTCTTCTTGTATCAGCATAAGCCTTTTGTCTAGATTGAGCTACTTGAAGTCTTTCTCTAATGAGCTGAATCTTTTCAGTGGTATCCCTTACCATGTTTGGGCCTAATAGTTACTTTTCGCCAACTTCGTTCCAACACAAGGGTGATCGACAACTCCTTCCATGTAAGGTTTCGAAAGGTGCCATTTGTATGCTTGCTTGGTAACTATTATTGTATGCAAACTCGACCAAAGGTAAGTGATCATGCTAGCTTCCACCAAAATCGATGATGCAAGCCCTAAGCATATCTTCTACCAGCTGATTTATTCTTTCGGTTTGACCATCCGTCTGAGGATGAAAAGCAGTACTAAAATTGAGCCTAGTCCCCAACGAATGTTGTAGACCCTTCCAAAAATGAGAAGTAAAACGTGGGTCTCGGTCAGACATGGTTGAGACAGGAATTCCATATAATCTGACTATCTCCTTGATGTATAAAGCAGCAAGAACATCAACCGACCATAGACTCTTGATTGGCATGAAATGTGCCGACTTAGTCAAACGGTCGATGATGACCCATATTCCATCATATCCCCCTTTTGATTTAGACAGACCCATAATGAAGTCCATACCGATATCCTCCCACTTCCATTTGGGAATATCTAGAGGATGTAGCTTACCGACAGGCTTTTGGTGTTCGGCCTTGACTTGTTGGCATGTGAGACAGCGAGACACAAAGTCTGCTACTTCTCTTTTCATATTAGGCCACCAGAAAGTCCTTTTCAAATCTTGGTACATTTTGGTAGACCTTGGATGAATCGTGTACCTTGATCTGTGAGCTTCATCTAAGATTTTCTTCTTTAGCTCTGGACAATCTGGTATACATGTTCTATTCCTGAACATCAATCTTCCATCTGATGCTAATTTGAACTTCGATTGTTCTTCAATTTTGTCCTTGATTTCCACTAATAATGGATCCTTATCTTGTAGTCCTTGTATTTCTGAGAGTAGATCTGACAGTATGCTTATATGGGATAGTGTAACACACTTGTTCTCCTTGTCCAGGCTTATATCAAGTTTAGAGAATTGTTCTAGCAACTTCCACTCCTGAATCATACAATTTGCTAAAATCGCTCTTGGCTTTCGACTGAGGGCATCAGCTATAGGATTACCCTTTCCAAGATGATATTTTATTATGAAGTCGAAATCCTTGAGATATTTTAGCCAACGTCCTTGCCTCATATTTAACTCCTTCTGAGAGAAGAGATACTTGAAACTCTTATAGTCAGAATATACTGTAAACTGCACTCTGTATAGGTAATGCCTCCATATTTTCAATGCAAATATTACCGCGGCCAACTCCAAGTCATGAACTGGTTAGTTCTCTTCATGCTTCTTCAATTGGCGAGAAGAGTAAGCTATAACTCTTCCTTGTTGCATTAAGACACATCTGAGGCCAATGCCAGATGCATCAGTGTATATCTCGAACTTCTCTCCTTTGACTGGTAGAGCTAAGATCGGGGCTGTAGTTAGGTGATCCTTGAGAGCTTGGAAGCTTCTTTCACATTCCTCACTCCATTCGTAACGGATCTCCTTGAGAGTTAGCCTAGTGAGTGGTACGGCGATCTTGGAAAAATCCTTGATGAATCACCGGTAGTAGCCCGCAAGACCCAAGAAACTATGGATCTTGCTAGCATTGGTCGGTCTCTCCCAATCCTTTACAGCTTCAACCTTCGATGGATCTACGGATAAACCGTCTTTTGATATAACATGCCCCAAGAAAGATACTTCTTCTAACCAGAACTCACATTTACTGAGCTTTGCATATAACTAATTCATCTTCAATATCCGTAATGCAATCCTCAAATGCTCCCCGTGCTCTTCCTTGGTCTTTGAATAGATTAGTATATCATCAATGAAAACCACTATGAATTGATCTAGATGAGGCCTGAATATACTATTCATCAATTGCATAAAGGTAGCAAGGGCATTTGTTAGTCCAAAAGGCATAACAACAAATTCATAGTTTCCATACCTGCTTCTGAATGCGGTCTTATAAATGTCCTCATCCCTGATCCTTAGTTGGTGATATCCCGACCTGAGATCAATCTTCGAAAAATACTTGGATCCAGATATTTGATCAAATAACTCATCGATTCTCGGCAGTGAATACTTGTTCTTGATAGTGAGATAGTTCAACTGTCGATAGTCGATGCATAACCTCATGGATCCATCTTTCTTCTTAACAAATAGCATAGGTGCTCCCCACGGGGAAGTGCTTGGTCTGATAAATCATTTCTTGAGAAGTTCCATCAATTGCTCCTTTAGTTCCTTGAGTTCGGTAGGGGACATCCTATAAGGTGCCCTAGAAACTGGGCCAGCACCAGGGATCAAGTCGATGGTGAAGGCCACTTCTCTTTGTGGGGGTAATCCAGGCAAATCTTCCGGAAACACGTCCGGAAATTCTTGCACAACTTGGATGTCTTCTAGCTTAGTCTCCTTAGTCTCCTTAATGGTGACAAACGCAAGGAAAGATACACATCCTTTCCTTATTAGCTTGCTAGCTCAGAGAGCCGAAATAAGAGGTGACTTGCTCCGACTCTTAGGGCTAGTATAGACCAGTTCCGGAAAGTCTTTGAAAGTAACTTTGCTGTTACGGCAATCTACAGCTGCCTGATACTTAGATAACCAATCTGCTCCCAATATGACATCATATTCCTTTAGGTCTAAACATATGAGGTCGATAGGAAGATTTCTTCCTTTTACCAAGACTTCACAGTTTTGATAATGGTGAGTAAGGTCAACTTCGCTTCCGAGAGGAGTTGAAAGAACTAATTTCATCCATTCCGGTTCCATGGGTAATGGATTAGCAAACTTCTTAGAAATAAAAGAATGCGAGGCACCAGTATCAAATAAGACATATGCAGACTTGGAACAAACTTTCAATATACCTTCCACTAGTCCGCCTTCATCTTGTTCTGTCTCCTTAATAGCTTGGAGACGTGCATTCTTTGTCACCAGGCGCTTCCCATCACCGGCTTGATCATTGAGTAGGGGACATTCGGGAATCCGATGATCACGGCTCCCACAACGGAGACACGCTCCAAGTTTCCTCCAACATTCTTCGGCCTTATGTCCGGCCTTGTCACAGTGTTTACACACCACTTTAGAAGGTGTGGTGGTGATGGAGAACGGCTTGTTAATCTTTTTGACTTTCTTCTCCTGAGAAGACTCTCCTCCATTACTTGGCCTTTTCTTGTTGAAATTGGGTTTGAAAGTGCCGGAGCTAGTAACATTCTTCTTCTTGTCTCTCCCACGGATCCTATCAGATAGTTCCGTGGCATCCTCCAGTAGCTGGGCTCGTCGTACCATCTCCGAATAGACTTGTATGTCCATCGAGGCCAGTTGTGTGATAAACTGGGGCCTGAGCCCATTTAGAAACCTTCTAGCTTTCATTTTCTCGGTACTGACTAGATGCTTAGCGTACCGAGACAACCTCGAGAATTGTGCCCCATACTTGGCCACCGATAATGATCGTTGCTTGAGTGCGGCGAACACGGCGGCCTTCTTCTCCTGGACTCGGTCCGAAAAATATTTATTGTTGAAATGTTCAACAAACTCCCCCCAAGTAACTTGTCCTTGATCTAATGTGGCTTCTACCGACTCCCACCAGCAGCAGGCGTCCCTTTCCAATTGAAACGTTGCTAACAAGACCTTCTCTTGGTCCGTGCATTGCATAACCCAAAAGATACATTCGGTCTCCCGGATCCAGTGCTCAGCGTCATCCGGATCAGTGGATCCCATGAACTTAGGAGGGTTCATGTTCTTGAAGCTTTGGTGGAGATTTCTTGCTCCACGATGTGCACCTCCTTGTGCCACTTGTTGAAGTGCCTGGGTCATGCCATGCAGAGTGCGTTGCATGTTACGCCACTAGGCACGTTCGGCAGCCATTGTCCTACAATTACAATAACTATATTAATATGTGATGATGTTCAAAGGTTTTGATTCTAAGTTAACTTAACCCTTGGTTCTAACCAATCTCACTGGTTAAAGGTTTAAACCTATCCTTGGACTTGGGTGGTGCGGACACCAGGGCGATCACGTGACACGTCGGTGAACCGACGGTGCCATACGCGGAGCACCAAGTTGACTACATCGACTTCCCTTCAAATTGGGGACACTTTGGCTTCCATTTGGACTCTTTTTAGCATTAAATTGGGCTTGTAATGTCACATTATATGTGGGTTTTCATATTGGGTTGGTTGTAAGGCTCTAAATGGGCCAACTGGTTAAGGCCCTTAAGACTTCATTAAGAAAGGGAGAGGCCTTGGTCCATTTGGATGGATCCATAGGCCATATATGGGCTCTTCATACATGGGCCAACTAGAGGATAATGGCCTTGAGCCATATTGGATTCCTAGAAGGATGAGTGGGCTGCCATGACCAAAATGGCCCATTCAAGGCCCAAAATGGGGGGCGCCCCCTTTCTTGTCCTATTAGGCTAGGAAATTGTCTTTTTTCTTCTTTCTTCTCTCCATTCACAACATGTGGTATTAAATGGCTGCTGGTCAAGGTTAATTGGCTGCCAACCTACCCCCCTTTTACCTTGAATGTCAAAGGTAGGCAGCCAACATGTCTCTTTGTCCCCTCCCTCTCCCTTTCATGGCCATGGGTGCATCCCCCTTCCCCTCCCCTTGAAACCCACGACCTCCCCACCCCTTATACCTCTTGTAATTGTCTATTTAAGGGCTTGTACATTGTGTGTGCAGAGGCTAATGATATTTTGTTGAAAGAAAATTGTTAAGAGAGTGATTCTCCCTCTTTCTCTTGCCCTTTCCCTTGGTGTGAATTTCCCAAAAATCTGGTCGTGGACTCGACCTTCTATTCCCATCCCCCTCTTATTATCTTATTCCCTCCGATTTATCCTTGATACTACTACAAGATTGCAAGAATTCAGCGCTGGTTTGATGCCGTTTGGAGTTCGGGAGCACCGGCGGTGATTTTTCTCGTGGCGGCGCGCAGATCTGTCCCAGAGTGCAGTCCAGATCTGAGGGTGACTGTGTTTCGGTTTATGCAGCCCAACCACGACGTGATCAGGAGCTGGTGTCTAAAGATCAATTAAATTATTGCAAGTAATCTTCACGTTGCCTCTGGTTTTGTTGCATTTCAAGGTCTGTGCTGTCCGTGGCGTCAATTCTCGTGAGGTCGTGCAAGAAGATCTGAACAGACTCAGTCCAGATCCAGAGGCGACTTCCCACATCTGTCCCGCCTCATCCAGCCAATATCTGAGAGAGAGGTCTTCAGAGGATTTGTTCCTATGGACGTCACCAACAACCTCCCATAGACGGAGTTCCATTTCGACATCGGAAACCCTTTTTCCACCATTTATTTGTCTGTCTATGCAGTTCTGTGAACACCAAATTAGACGCTGAAAGAAATCATTGTTGCACCCAGATCTGAAAGGATCTGAATGCGCCCTCTGGAGTGAAGAAACTACGTCCAGTCACCGTCATTCTCCAACAAACGGCGCTCCGATCGGGCTTCGGATCTAGCCGTACCAGCCTCCGCAAACTCGCTGCGCAGGGTGACCAGCGCGGGCAGAACCGGGTCGGCTTTCCGTCGGCGTACCCGAGCGGCTCCGGCACGCGTTCCTCGCCTCCTGCGAGTGTGGCCCGTCAACCCGGGTTCCAGCAACCCCAAATTTGGCCATTGTAACCCTATACCTCCCTGCGTGGAGTGGGTATTAAGTTCTGGAATTGTAATTGTAACAATCGTGTGTATTGGGGTTGTTCGGATTCGGCCGGGAATTCTTCCCCACGCCTAGGCGTGGAGGTACGCGCTTCAATTCCTTTCTCACTTGCTGATTTAGTATATTATCTATTGCTGCGTTTGTGAGATTAGGGCCGTTAGCCAGTTCAAATACACCGCGTTTGTGAGTTGTGAGTGCCTGTTCCGTAGCTCCGATCGAGCACCGAACACGAATCGGTACCCTAGGCGACGGTGGTTTCTTAATCGCCGCGATCCCCACGTTTCCCTCGCAAGGGACGATCGCTGGGCTAAAGAGAGAGCGCTGTTGAGAGGCGTCTCCACCCAGAGAATACCACAGTGGCTAGCCGCCTGGCTTGCCTTAACGTGCTAGTGCTGGCCGCACTTGTGTCCGTCGTACGTCCAAGCCCGGTCGAGTCATCCGTCCCGCATCAATTTGGTATCAGAGCGTCGTTCTAAGTCTAGGGTGTCCAAAATCAAAAACAAAAGTGTCATTTAAGTCTAGGATCATCATATTTCTAAAAAAAAAAGTGTTTTAAAATTACATCCCAATAAACGGTATATCAAAAGGTGTGACACGAACATTAGGCTATGCCTACCGGGAAGGCCGCACACTTGCGCGAGTGACCTTCGGGTCGATTAACTCCGCCTCGTACCAGAAATTGGTTAGGTCTAAGTGCATCATTGTTGCATTAATATGTGTTTGCATTAGTCGGTGTTAGCATCCGTTTGTGTCTCATGTTCAAATGGCCTTGCATATCCATTCCTAGGGATCCGTTCCCATATTTTGGCAACTATGGCCAACCCATGTCGACCCGTCCAAGGTGATAGGTCCGTGTCCGAGTACATTCGGGCATATCATAAGTATTGGTTGGAACATGGCTTGGGAGAGGAGAGCAACACGGCTGCATTTCAGTTCCGGAGAGGTTTGCGCCTTCACTTCCAGTTGGAATGTCTTATCCGCAATGCATTCTCTCTAGCGGACTCCTATACGGTCGCTCTAGTGGTCGAACCATTTGAGTCTCACTTTTCTCGGTATAGTGGCTTTCGACAAGCATCCACCTCCCAGCCGCCTACACCATGGCCTTCCCCACCTCAATCGGAGAACCCCTTCCCTAGAGCTCCATTATCATCTACTTCCGATCTTCATTCGGAACCTTCTTCTTTGAAGCTACCAAAGCTCGAGCCACCCGTGTTTCTTACGGGAACGCTATACATAGTCGAGCCGCTTCTTCGTTGGCTCAAGGATGGCTTGGTCCCACCTCCCTTCCCATTTATGGATCCTACCCTACCTTTGGTGTCCGTCAACTCCTCCCACACAACTTTTCGGTCTAGTCACCATGTCGATACTTTGGATGACCTTATTATGGGATTAGATTCACAATGGAAGTTGACGCACCTTTTGGCCCGAGGCTTTGACCAACCCACTAGTCTTAGCTTCACCCATCCGGCCTTAGGATCCATTACCTCCGTGTACACCGTGGGTCAAGTCACCACGGAGGTCCTTCTATTCCTCCCTATGCCGGCCGAACCCGATGTCATTTCTTTTATCCCGAGGGAGGAACCGTACCTTCTCTATGAGATCACCATCCCAGTTACCATAACGGATGAAGGTGACTACCTGCACCCTCAAGAATTTCACAATTGGGACCGAGTCATGGTGGAACCCACTTCATGGGGTCATAAATTCTTTGACCTTTTTGATCCCTTCACTAGTGAACCTCCCGAGCTATCATATTTACTCCACTTCTTCCAAGGAGTTCACCATCCCGTCCCTACCCCTCGGTCTAGTTGGCAAGCCGTACCTATGTCTAGGGGTAATGACGAGGGTAGTTTTGGATCTCCTAGTCCTTCCCCACTCAAATACCATAGGTCGCCAATGCATGATTGGTACATCATAGGGTGTCTAGGAATTTTCCATTCCGTCAAGCATCGAGTACATCTAGTATATGCATGGCACATATTCGGGTGCCCTGGTCCACCATTGCATATGCATGGTCTACATCACCATAGGTTTGTCTAAGTTCAAGTGTGTGTGTTTGTTTCTATGGTTTGTTTTCTTTCATATGGTTTGCATTAAGTCGTGTCAATAAAAGGTCAGTCAGGCACATATAAGGAGGTAGCCGATGCATGCTACATATTCGTGGATTCAAAGGGAGAGTACGTCTAGGTCAGGGTCATACCTGATTGGTTTCCTCCTGGAGACCGAAAGCCACTCTAAGTCCACGATCCCCACCCTTTTCGGGTCAAGAAACAAGTGGGTCCGAATGCGTACGATATTGAACTACCGGGTGACTATGGTGACAGTTCGACGTTCCATGTTTCAGATCTGGTAGCATATTGGAACCCGCGGTGATCCCTAGTGAGCTTTGGGCTTTCTCCTTCTATTGTGAGTGATACACCACCCAAGAGTCCACCTCTTCCAGCCTCAACGCATGCGTATAGATTGTATACTGGATGAGCTGGTGATCACCACAAGGAATGGCGCATATCCACACGTCATAGTGCGTTGGCGAGGATGCCCCACGATGACCAACACCTTGATCACATGCGGAGAATGCAAGCTTCGGGACCCTTACTCGACGGGGTCGAGTTCCTCCCACCCGGGGAGAATTGGTACGGACACCAGGGCGATCACGTGACACGTCGGTGAACCGACGGTGCCATACGCGGAGCACCAAGTTGACTACATCGACTTCCCTTCAAATTGGGGACACTTTGGCTTCTATTTGGACTCTTTTTAGCATTAAATTGGGCTTGTAATGTCACATTATATGTGGGTTTTCATATTGGGTTGGTTGTAAGGCTCTAAATGGGCCAACTGGTTAAGGCCCTTAAGACTTCATTAAGAAAGGGAGAGGCCTTGGTCCATTTGGATGGATCCATAGGCCATATATGGGCTCTTCATACATGGGCCAACTAGAGGATAATGGCCTTGAGCCATATTGGATTCCTAGAAGGATGAGTGGGCTGCCATGACCAAAATGGCCCATTCAAGGCCCAAAATGGGGGGCGCCCCCTTTCTTGTCCTATTAGGCTAGGAAATTGTCTTTTTTCTTCTTTCTTCTCTCCATTCACAACATGTGGTATTAAATGGCTGCTGGTCAAGGTTAATTGGCTGCCAACCTACCCCCCTTTTACCTTGAATGTCAAAGGTAGGCAGCCAACATGTCTCTTTGTCCCCTCCCTCTCCCTTTCATGGCCATGGGTGCATCCCCCTTCCCCTCCCCTTGAAACCCATGACCTCCCCACCCCTTATACCTCTTGTAATTGTCTATTTAAGGGCTTGTACATTGTGTGTGCAGAGGCTAATGATATTTTGTTGAAAGAAAATTGTTAAGAGAGTGATTCTCCCTCTTTCTCTTGCCCTTTCCCTTGGTGTGAATTTCCCAGAAATCTGGTCGTGGACTCGACCTTCTATTCCCATCCCCCTCTTATTATCTTGTTCCCTCCGATTTATCCTTGATACTACTACAAGATTGCAAGAATTCAGCGCTAGTTTGATGCCGTTTGGAGTTCGGGAGCACCGGCGGTGATTTTTCTCGTGGCGGCGCGCAGATCTGTCCCAGAGTGCAGTCCAGATCTGAGGGTGACTGTGTTTCGGTTTATGCAGCCCAACCACGATGTGATCAGGAGCTCGTGTCTGAAGATCAATTAAAGTATTGCAAGTCATCTTCACGTTGCCTCTAGTTTCGTTGCATTTCAAGGTCTTTGCTGTCCGTGGCGTCAATTCTCGTGAGGTCGCGCAAGAAGATCTGAACAGACTCAGTCCAGATCCAGAGGCGACTTCCCACATCTGTCCCGCCTCATCCAGCCAATATCTGAGAGAGAGGTCTTCAGAGGATTTGTTCCTATGGACGTCACCAAAAACCTCCCACAGATGGAGTTCCATTTCGACATTGGCAACCCTTTTTACACCATTTATTTGTCTGTCTATGCAGTTCTATGAACACCAAATCAGACGCTGAAAGAAATCATTGCTGCACCCAGATATGAAAGGATCTGAATGCGCCCTCTGGAGTGAAGAAACTACGTCCAGTCACCGTCATTCTCCAATAAACGGCGCTCCGATCGGGCTTCGGATCTAGCCGTACCAGCCTCTGCAAACTCGCTGCGCAGGGTGACCAGCGCGGGCAGAACCGGGTCGGCTTTCCGTCGGCGTACCCGAGCGGCTCCGACACGCGTTCCTCGCCTCCTGCGAGTGTGGCCCGTCAACCCGGGTTCCAGCAACCCCAAATTTGGCCATTGTAACCATATACCTCCCTGCGTGGAGTGGGTATTAAGTTCTGGAATTGTAATTGTAACAATCGTGTGTATTGGGGTTGTTCGGATTCGGCCGGGAATTCTTCCCCACGCCTAGGCGTGGAGGTACGCGCTTCAATTCCTTTCTCACTTGCTGATTTAGTATATTATCTATTGCTGCGTTTGTGAGATTAGGGCCGTTAGCCAGTTCAAATACACCGCGTTTGTGAGTTGTGAGTGCCCGTTCCGTAGCTCCGATCGAGCACCGAACACGAATCGGTACCCTAGGCGACGGTGGTTTCTTAATCGCCGCGATCCCCACGTTTCCTTCGCAAGGGACGATCGCTGGGCTAAAGAGAGAGCGCTGTTGAGAGGCGTCTCCACCCGGAGAATACCACAGTGGCTAGCCGCCTGGCTTGCCTTAACGTGCTAGTGCTGGCCGCACTTGTGTCCGTCGTACGTCCTAGCCCGGTCGAGTCATCCGTCCCGCATCATTGGGTTTCCTAGGAATTGAATATCCTAGGCTCTGATACCACAAAAACTGTCACGTCCCAAGCGCAGAAGGAACCCGAAGTGTGTGACAAGTTTATATCGATCATGTCAATCAGAGCGTTAGTGTATTCAACACAAAGATAGAGTGCGCAAAAGTAAAGATAACCCAGTCCTTTATTCAATCACAACCTCAAAGTACTTCTATTACAAATGAAAATGCCAAGACTCAATAAAAGGAAAAAGTACAATGATTGACTCAAGAAATTAGAAAGATAAGATTAGTAAACGCTTGGATAGACGGAGAGCTCTAATCTCTTCACTCTTGACCTTCCCCATCCGAATGAGTCTCATCATCGGACTTACCTCAAAAATAGGGAAAATACTGGATGAGCGAACGCTCAGTAGGAATTATATCTCAAGAGCTAGCTTGCTTTAAATAAATTACATGTTACATGAATGCAATAAAACTATGCATGTTTACGTAAAACGACAAGAGAGAGAGAGAGTATAACAAGAGATAATTGAGTGAACTAGCATGTCTTTCAAGAACTTATATCAATAAATGTCAAGATATTCAAGCAAGTATATTCATCATGTCATGTCGGGAATTGGCTATCACGTTTCAAGCAAGTATATAAATACCCTTTCCGGGTCACGCAAGTCATGTCATGTCAAGTCGAGTATGAGATTGTGGAATGTCTAATCAAGCTAGTCATGCACTTCGGTGCAATGCCACACCGTGATCATTACAACTCCCATGGGCACTAGTACTTTCGGGTGCTCCTCCCAGGACCAGATCGGGCCCTATATGCGCAGGTATTGATCGTGTATTTTTCGACATCCACTAAAGTTATAGCCAATATGGAGTTTCAAGGAATAAACTTGTATAACTTTAAGGTAGATCTTTGTGGAATAGCATTTCAAGGATTTGAACATGTTGTATAACGATGATAGTAACGGTATAATCACGATCAACGATAAAACTAGGTGGAATTGGCTCCCTAACTTGGGTGCCATGACAATAAGAGTAAGCGCCCACATGAACATGGTCGCTTGTTCTTGTACATGATAAGGTGGATAGAATTAGTGTCCACAAGTACGAAACACTTTTCTTAAAGGATATAAATGGTATGGATTACCCATCCCATTATTTCAAGAATATTCTCATGGCATACAAATAGCATGTCGTGAGGGCCGGTACACCATGTTTCTTTAGAGTGTCATGGCGATTAAGTAGTGTCATGGGTTTTAATGGTACAACCAGCTCGGCTGCTTTGAGGGAATCCAAAGCTAGCGGAGTCTTACGGAGGTCTCTATGATAAAGTCACCAGTCCGAAGGATCGGAATGTCCCGCGGAGGGTTCATCTATCACCGAGAAATAATGGGTAATCGAATAAAAAAAATAATGTGAAACGTGGGACTATATTCACGGAATGGAAATATAGTGCCTTAGCAATTAACTCACTCACAGTGGGTTATAGGAATCCGTGAAATCAGTAAATCAATAAATTGTTGCCTATGATTAAGTCTTCATTTCAGTAATTGACGCCTTTGGCTAGGTCGTCAGTTCCAAATATGACGACTATTCACGCCGTCGTTACATTGTTAACACAATGATTTTTAAAACATTCAAAAATTTTCAGATATTATATGAATGATGACTTAGATCAAGTCTTTAATTCAGTGAATAACGCCTTAGTTGTAGGCGTCTTATAGAAAACTGACGGCATGGTCTATGTCGTCATTTCAACAATCAAGTAGATTTCACGATATGAAAATCCATGGGGTTTTCACTAAGTTGACGCCTGTGGGTGAGGGCGTCCGTTTCAATTGACGGCATCAGCACGGTCGTTATTTATAGTCATATGTCAATAACATGGATTTTGGGGTATTTTCAATCAAGAATCTAGAGATATGGATATATACAGAGACAAATAGCATGAATTTTCGAGGATGCTCATGCATTAATTCAGATTTGAAGGTTCATAGTTATTGAATTTTAGACGATGTGTGATCATAGTCTTTGACTAACTAAAAAGTCGTTAAATCAAAACAACGGATCAAGATCAAACTATATATATGCAATTACTTGTTATTAAATAAGTTTTGCATGAATCTTGAGAAAACCTACCTGGGTTGGTTGTAGATGCTAGAAACGTGAAGAGGATGAAGAATATGAACCAAAATCGATTCACTAGATATCAGGAAGAAGATGATAGCCCCTTTTTCAATCGGAGGCAAATCATCAGTAGCAGTACTCAATGATAAGTATGTATCTTAGCCGCTAATGGTTTCACGCACAAGAGAACACCCAAGGAAGACGACGGCCTTCCTTCAACAAGAAGAAGAAGACTTCTTGCACCCTTCCTGTCGCAGACTACTCGCAGAAGGAAGAGGAAGAAGAAGATAGTTCTCCCACGTTTCCGTATGAAGAAGATAGTAGCGCAGCCCCCTTTGGCCCAAAGAAGCAGAAGGCTCCTACGACACTTTGAAGAACTTTGCAAAAGCAGCAGGTTGTTGGGAGAGAAAAACACACCAGTATGTTTGATGAAGAAAAAGCTAATAGATTGGCTCGAAGGGGTTGGTATTTATAGGGTTTTGGAGACCCTATAGGGTTGGAGTTCGATTGGGAATAGCATTCCTAGTAGCAATCCTAATGGTATTAGTGTTCCCTTTATTAACAGTTCGAAACACATAATAACTTAAGTGTTAGAATCTTCTGGGATTTTTATCTTTTTTTCACGATGTGATCTAGATGGGAAATTTTAGGAGTATTAATTTTCCATTTTTCTCTATTTTCTCATATAATTATTTTTCTAAAATTCTTTAGTCGAAAAAATGGCACTATTCATTTTTTTTTTGAATTGACGACTTAGTCTAAGCCATTTCTTATGTAAATGACGCCAGCACTTGTTGGCGTCAATTGGGTTTTGGCATTTCTATTTCACCTTTAAAAGATCGATATTGTATATATATCCCTATTATTTCTTTAACTATATACTTTATTTGACTTTAAATAATGACTTTCATTCAGTCGTCATTTAATTTGTGCACGCCCATTGCTTAGGCGTCATTTGATTTTTGGGCATTTCCACTTAAGCTTCCAAAGACTAATATTATGTATATATCCCTATTATCTCTATAACTCTTTAAGTATATACTTTATTTGATTTTCACTAATTTGTAAACAACGACTTGTATTAAGTCATTTTTCTCCTTGTATACGTCTGCACGAAGAGGCGTTAATTAAGTTTTGGCCATTTCTTATTGCCCCTGAAAAGATCAAAATTGTATATATGCCCATTCTTTTATCTTTCACATATCTTTAATGTATTTTACTCTTATATATATATATATATATCCCTCTTCCTTCTAATAAGATTAAAATATAGTAAATGTGGAATATTAACTTTTTTAAATTAGTAATAAAATATAATTTGACATTTTCTTCAAGATTTAATGATTCTTAATTTAATTAAAATTATTTTGTGCATCAAATGGCTACTTAAAATAACATGTTATTCTTAAATTTATTATAATATAATGGTAAGGTCTATGAGTCCATTTCGTAAGACTTTTCAGGATGTAAGAGGGTTATGTACAAGGTCCAGGCCTCGTTTAATTATTATATACTTATATATTTTTAATTTATTTCGACTTTCTAGTCCTTTAATTTACCAGGATTGCTACAGTTCCTATTTTTAAGTTGATGCGTGGATAAACGAGCTTCAGCTTAGTGTCAACTTATAAATATGGATTCTTGACTAAGTCTGGATAGCTTAGCAATATTATCCTTGATTATTTTCTATTTTAATTTATTTTTAATTTTTCCCTTTAGTCTAGCATGCATCATGTTGGACTTTGAACTTCAATGATGAGAAATCTCTTTATTAAAATAGTGCTGAAATTCACTCGTTTCGAGCTGAGTTAACATGAAATATTCCATCCAAATCAAGTACTATGTTCTCTTTGGAGCCGCTAAGGCTGGTTTCTTGAAAGCATCTTTATCAGGATTTCTACCCTACTTCACTTTACCTTTTTGCAAATCCACCTTGGTTGTAGCATGTCCACTGGCTGGTAATCGCTCTCCAATGGTGTCTCCTTCTTGTGCCCGCGCGCATACCCCTTTTGATAGTTTAAGTTTTCGTCCAGATATTCATTGCTTTCTCGAAGTTAATCTAAGTTGTTTCATTGAGAGCTGTGGGAAGATTTTCATCGCTTAGTGTCCAAGGCATGTCACATCACACCTTGACATCTACTTTTCAGTCTGTTTCACCTTCATTTCACTCGGCTCCATTACGTCTCACTCCCCTGCAAAGCAGACACCAAGGCGGGGCCACTGTAGACACGCCAAATTTGACACTATGTTGCGTAAGTTTCATGTTACAATATAATGCCCCAAGTGAACTTCATCATTGGTTTAATAAATAGGTTTTATCATTTTTATTATTTTCTTGGAAATCTCGACTGACCCGTGGTCGTGTCTTAAAACACGCCCTTAGTGATGTCGCCTCTTAGTGAATGGTGCCCGCATCTCAGGCGTGTTCATCGAGCCTTACGAATCCGATTGAAAATCAACTTATGAAAGTAACGCTCTTGATTAGGATGCCAATTGAGAAATGCGCCCGTCCCTTGGACGCGTATCACGTTTTCAAATATGGAAAGTCTGAATTTTCAACCCTAATAGGCGGCTGACCCAGGGGCACTGTTCATGAATAGCGGCCGTGTCCTGGTCACGATTTCTGTTTCGTGTCCAAATTACATTCTACCTTCCCAGATAGAGCATTACTCTTATTTAACGCTATGTTCATCTTTGGAAGGGGCTCTCTGGCCCTTCCTCCCTTTGATCTCCCATTAAACACTATAAATACTTCCCCTGTGTCCTCACGCGCGAGGAGAGAACACATGTATGCAACCTGAGAAGGCACCCTGAGAGAGCTCAACTTGAGCTTCCTTTGCAAACTGAGAGCCGCACACAGATAGTGAACCTCTAGAAAGAATATAACCCTGAGAGTATACCCCTTTGAGGCTCACTGCGTCCCTGTTATTGCTGCTTCCTTTTGGCAATTGAATTATAAGTGTTTAAAGGGTTCTTCTCTCGGTCCTGCTCACAGGCGCAGAAGGGAGATTCTTGCTTTTTTTTTCTTCTTCATTCGCTCAATCGCATACTTTCACCACCTTCATTACATTGATTTATCCTATTGGTTCCATACTAGTTCCATTAGATATCCTTTGCATTCTAGTTTTAGTGATTAGTTATTCGCATTCATATTCACCCCACCTTACACTCCTTTTAGGGGTTTAAAAATCCACCAAAAGGTGTGTTCATGCTCAATTTCATATTATTTTGCACACTAAGAATTTGATACTACGCGCTTGGCTAATCCACTCTATTTTCTTTGTTTGTGTTTCTTTCTAGGTAATCAAAATAAAGACCCACTTCGTCGGCCGACTGATTGAAGGAGGAAGGAAGAACCTAAATCTCACCCGCTTACCAGGTATTGCTCGCGATCACCTTCTTATATTTTGAGGGGTTACACACCCTCTGGCGATCACACTCCCTTTAGGAGCATCACATACTCCCTTTCCTCTAGTTGTCATGTGAATTGAATTTTCATTTCAAAACATGTCTATTTGACATGTTCCACAATCATGCCCTGGCGTAATGAAGTAAACTCCATAGCCTTCCTCTCCTTAACATGTTCGGAGAAGTATTTTGCTCGGAAGAGGGTGAGGAATCCCTCCCAAGTATGTGGTGCATCTTGAGGCAGTGCAGGAATTGACTTCCACCATGTACGAGCATCTTTATTGAGTTGGAACGTGGCAAAATGAACATTCTCTTGATCGGCACACTGCATGACCTCGATTATACGGTTTATTTCATCGATCTAGTTCTCTGCCTCATCGTGATTAGAGGATCTTGAGAACCTCAGAGGATTTAAGCCTCAAAAATTATGGTGTAGGTCTCCAGCTCTTGCCCCTGTGCCGGCTTGAGCCATATTCTGTAATGCCTGGGTGAGACCCGCAACGGTTTGTTGCATTCCACCCCAATCAACGCGATGAGCCATCGTAAGAATGAGTTACCTAAGAAGAGTAATGAATTTGTTAATTCTAATGGAATGAGTGGGGTTAATCTTAGAAACAATTCTAATTGCTATCTCATCCCCAGGTTCTACCCAATTCTTCTCATAGGTAGGGAGTTTCTTTCCTAGTTTCATAGGTGTGGGTCCTCAAATCTTGGAGTTAACCTTATGACATGTCTTTTCCCTAGGACTTCTAGTCCTATGCTCTGATACCACTCTAACTGTCACGCCCCGAGATTATGCAGTGGAAACAATCGGGAACGTGAATAGTCGGCTAGTACGCCTTGAGTAAGCAATATAATCAGAGTGCAAGACAATCACACTAAAGTAATTGCACAATTAAAATTTTCTAAATTTCACTTTATTCCATAATAATAATATCAAAGTACACAATATCCTTGACTGTTAACACTCTTACATCATGGACTCAAGAAAAATAAAAAATCACAACAAGACTCGACTAGACATCTGGTATTATGGCTTCTCTCGATTCGTTTGACCTTCAATCACTCTCGGACCCGTTACTTGTATAATCCGAATCCGATTCATCTGTACTTTTTGAAATATTTAAGAAAGTAGGTAATGAGCACACTTGCCCAGTAGGTATCTTCGTATCAACATGAAGGCAAATTTAAGTGATTAACATTTTAGCTCTAGAGAATAAGATAAATCATGCGAATACGGCAAAGAATATGAATAAGCCAAAGTAACAAGATGAGATATGAGAATATGATTGATCAAGTATAAGAAAATTTGGCCTTTCCATGAACAAGAATGTAATAAGAATGTACTTTTCATAACCCTGGAGGCTATGCACTAGAAAGTCATGTAACAAGCAAGAAAGTACTTTTCGCTTAATAGCAAGTACTTTGCGAATTTACGTGGATCTTTATTCACATCCGTGGATTTTCACTTATTTATAAATAAAGTACTCCCAGCGCAATGCGACGCCAGTAGCACCATACCCCATGGTTTATAGTATGTTTCCGACAATCAACCGAGGGGACTAGCATAGAGCCCTTGAACATAATCAGTGCTCGAACTGCATCTTCAAGTATAAATCAAGCTACTTCCACGATTATAACAATAATGTGGCCAATAATGTACAAGTTCAACAATAATTCCATGATAAGGTACCAATAATTGATCATGAGAATTAAAGAAATTTAATAACTAGGTTATGCTATAGAGAAAATTCGGCAGCATAACAATACATTCATTATCTTTCATATTTTTAACATTGACTTATTAACATAGGTTTAGAGTCCAGATAATTCCAAGACCATCCAAGAACTCAAAAAATCAACCCCAAAGGTCAAACATCAGGTTAGACAATTTTTGGAACCAAGCGGTCTTTTACTGGACCATTTCTTGAGACAAGCGGTCTAGTGTAGGGCCGTTTTACGTATCAAATAGAAAAGTTGACATAGTGAAATCTCCTGGATCCTAGCGGTCACGGTAAAGGCCGTTTAGTGACTGTAGCGGTCTAGGAGATGGACGCAAAGGTCCAGATCTCACAAAACACCGGTAAAAGTGCTCTATAGACAATGGACTTTTATGGTACAACCAGCTCGGCGTCCTAGTAGGAATCCCAGGCTCGCGGAGTCTTATGGAGGCCTTAAGATAAGATTTACTAGTCCGTTGGAAAGAATATCCAATGGAGAGATTATCAAGTCCAAGATTGTGTACTTAATGTGCAAAGGTGCAACTAATGACAACATACCGGGATATGTGCCATGTACTTAAGAAAATGACTATAGAAGAGAAAGATAATGGTAACAGCGATCAAATCATGACTAGTCCATGAATCATATAAATTTAAGTTAATTAAAAAAGTATATGATTTGGTCATGAAAATAACATAAGTTTAAAAATAATTCTAAGTGCATGAAGAATCACAAAATCTATTAGAATGTTCTGTTAACATAACTAGGTATATGAAAATATCACTTGAAACAGGAGTAAAACCTACTTAACTAGGCTTAACATACATTAATTAGGGCTAATCTGCAATATGTTTCGGGTTAACAACATTACAAAAATCAGAAAATGAAAACGGTCTAGTGTAGGACCGTTTCCCTGGGCCAAACGGTCTGTTGGCCCAGACTAGATGGCGGACAAGAAGGGGGGTTGAATTGTCCCCTTGTCGAGATGGCGGATTTTAAAAACTTTCTAAGCTAATCACAGTAGAATTAAAATTAACTACGTTGATTAGCCTAAACAGACGTGAGATTACAATGTTCTCTCAAGCTTTCCGATCTTACTCGAATAAACTATGCAATAGATGGTAGAAATAAATCCTAATACGAATAGCAGAGTAGCAAAGCGTAGTGGTGCAGTGAAATAAAAATCAAAAGGTTGACCTGTGAAGGGAGCTAGTAGAAATGGACAATCACATAGGCATGCCATAGAAAACATGGAGATTTTTAGGTGGTTCGGGACCACGACGGACTCCCTACGTCCACCCCTCACCGAAACCCGATGAAGCTTCACTAACACGCTACCAAAGTAGCAACCACGGGGCCGAACCCCACACCACACACGCTGCCTCTGCAGCAAGACACACACATGGGGCCTGGCCCCAAGACGCTGCCACCGCAGCACACCACACACACTCGGGGAACTCACCCCGCACTAAATCCTCACACGGAGACGCAACTCCGTACACCACACAAATCTTCCGATGTTCAGGAAAATACAAATATAGTCAATAAATGCTCATTGTAGGATGTAGATCAAGAAAACAAACTTAAGCAGAAGGGTGACAGATATAGAAGGTTTCCCCCTTGTTGATAAATGGACATTAGAATGTTTTTCTTGAAGCACCGGTCGGAGGGAGTTGAATCCGTAGCTGGATGGAGCAGTCGGTCGTCCTCCTTGAGCATCCAAGATATGTTCCTTCAGATTCAAGCTCCAATCGCACCTCCAGACATCATGAACTGATGGATCTTGCAAAGCCCTCTCCTCTCCACCTTGTGGCCGCCCTTTTCTTCCTTTTCCTGCAAGAGTAGAAGATGATTAGCGTAAAGGGATGTCTCCTTCGATGGAGATCACAGAATATAAATAGGGCTAGAATATAGAACAAAAGACCACAAAGCCCTTGTAAAAACCCTTCAAATACACACCCAATAGATGGGTGAAACCCTAAGGGTAATGGGGTAAAAAGCCAAGCCAAATGGATCATAAGATGGGGACATCGAAACCCAATAGGCAAATCACGATCCGGACAACCCAGAAGAAGTGTTGACTCTTAGAGTCGACACTCTTTTCAAGACGTTCTGTCAGCATACAGGAAAACCAACATACATGCTAAACATGTGAACCCATAGTCGATGCAATGAAGAGGCAGGGTCGGTGCATATAGGGTCAAAGTCTGTGCACATTTAGACAAGTTCAGTGGACATGTATAAAACACCAAGATGGGTCTGTGCACATTCATGGGCAAGTCGGTGCACATTTTGAAAGACCCAAGGAACAGGTCGGTGCAAGTGTATAAAGAAGGCACGCACAGTAGGTGCAAGTGCCAAATACTGTCAGTGCATGTTATGAGAACATCAATACCCAGAGGTCGACCCTTGGTGTCGACCCTTGCGACTGCCAGAGAGAAACCCGTGCGGGTTTGAAAAATCAACACTCAGGGGTCGACCCTTGCGCATGGACTTAGCAAAATAAAATATGCAATGAATTAAAGTCCAGAAGTTTCAAACCCCAACAAGGTAATGTGAAACACATTCAAGCATGAATTCTTACGTTGGATCCATTACATTGTCGGCAATATTAACCTGCACTATCTGGAAATTCATAATCAAGTCAATATTAAACCAATGTTTTTGAAATACATAATCACTATGCCATTTTCTACACAAGCTTCACATATCAAATTTGATTCAGCATGGAGAAAAAAAACCAGTTCTAATATAGTTCAGGCAAAGTTTCAGTAACAAGCTTCACAAGCTCACATCAAAGTATAGATCATGCATTGAAAAGCTATTTCAAATTCAGTTCAATCAAACCTCTCATGAGTTGCTAATTCTGTCCAAAGCAAACTGAAATCTTATGGTTCTTTGATAGCAGAATCCAAAAGCTCAGGAGTGTGTGCATTTCAACTTTAGCTCAATGAAACCATCCATATAACTAATCAAGCTATGGTTCTACAATTCAATGAACAGCTGAACAACCAGGCAAGAACCAAGGCTCAAAGAGCCAGGGGTCGACCCATGGGGTCGACCCTTGCAAAGGGGAATAGAGAAACTGCTTTGACAGTCCAATGCAATCTGAAACCGCATCAAGGGCACTTCAACCCCATTTGAGAAAATGATTTATCCAACAGAATAGCATGCAAGTAGAGTCACAAAATAAATACCCAAAAACAGATCAGTGCATGTGAAACATAGGAAGTGTCGACACTCAGTAACCCTGTGTCGGCACTTTGTTAAAGCAATAAACCTGGTCATCCAAATGCAAGTATATACATGGACAACTATAAAGGCCAGTCAACCCAAGAATTTCATACCTTCAAAACATAGATATCAACATTGAGCTCCATAACACAAAAATGATCAATGAGTATTTTCCACAATACTCACACACAATATATTGTTATCATCAAAACCATTATCAAAGACAAGGAGGGAGGGCAACGAACCCAACAATCTCCCCCTTTTTGATGATGACAATATATTGTGTGGCCACCAAGATTCTCTCCCCCTTTGACATTATCAAAAAGTGGGGGACCAGAGGAACAAACTGTGGAATTTTGAATAACGAATGAGATAGAATTATAATGACCATGGCGCACGAACCTAGCAATCAATCTCCCATGAGAGGAAGGTGTGCAAATCAAGAACCAAGCAAGGGAATGAGACTTTATGTGCAATATGCAAGAAGGTTGAACTATGTGCAAATGCGCAATTTTTGAACTATATGCAGAGTGTGTGATCGAACTATGCACAAGGAGTATAATGTGACTTAACTATATGCAAATATTGTGCTGAACATCACATTATTCTCCCCTATTGTCATGAACAAAAATCAACTGACAATGGGATTATTTAAACTATTATGGACAATATGATCAAAAGATGCACCAATATGAAATGAAGTCTGATATGAACAAAAGGATCAAGCAGTCAATCACTCAAGCATGCATAATTAAGTATAGACTCAAGCAAGTCTATACGGGACATGTGTAAGGATTATGCAATTGATTGTTGAACATGATGAACATGTGCAATACTAAGAAGGTCGTGCTTACATAAAGAAGATACTACATTAACTATGAAAGATGACAGATTCATAAAGTACATTCACACAATCAAGCCCAAGGTGAATATGTGATAATTGAGCAATGAATTTCAAGATCATATAGATAAACAGATTTTCTAAAGAACACAGGAAAGAACCTATCCTCCATACACTGCCATACACAATGCTCGAATATTGGTAGCTACGTATAACCCCAAAATTTGATTAAACACAAAAAGGTGACTAACCTTTTGACACGAGTCATACCCTTTGTCTTAGGGGCATTTCCCGATTACACAGTTTCGTCACTTATCTTAACTGTGAATTTTGTCACCTTTCGGCGCGAGTTGTATCTTTTGTTTCAGGGACACTTCCCGGCTACTCGGTGGCGAATCACACTTATTTTCATGTGTTTTAGCTTCACTTTTTGACGCGAGTTTTCTCTTTTATTTCAGGGAAGATTCCCGGCTACTCAGATTCGCATTCCACTTATAAAGATTTTTGGTGGGGCAAACAACTTTTTCCTCACGAGACATGTGAATTCCATGTAGAAATTCAAGAGTCCTCTAAAGTGTTCAGAGGAAAACTGAAATCCTTATTAAGTTGAATCATTTATCTCAAAAAGGTGTAATTTATGTGGGTGGTTGTACTGAATGTAAGACATGAATTAGTCAAATCACAATTATGTCTCCCCCTAAGTGTGTGCACGGTGGAGAGGGGAAATCTCATCGCTCGTACGGAGAGGCCAAAAGAGGTCCAACCAGACCGAACGAGGCCTAACTCCTCGAAGTGGTCACCCCCGGGCCCGCTTAATATAAAGCCCCAAAACTCACTCGGTACAAGCGCTTCCTAGGTGACCTTCGGGTTGGGAAGTCCGAGCATCAGTTCGATCGGGAAAGCTCCCCCGGAGCCCCTTATTCCCTGTCCCGACCAAGCACTCATCACTCGGGAGTCCTCTCCTGGGCCAGTGCCTATCGCTCGGGCTCACTGATGGAAGCTTATTGATCATGGTCGTTGCGGGTCCCTTAATAACAGGAAGCTCAAGAGGACAGGGGAAACCAAGAGTCCGCGTGCTATAAGGAGCCCGCATGAAGGACGTAACCCCCCCTGAGACTCCTCCGCTTACCGGGATCAGTCGCACAAACAGGCCACTATTTAAATTGGAACAGTCCTACTACAGTAGGTAAGCAAGGCGAGAGCCAAAAACCCTGAGCAGGAACCACTTCACCTTTTGGTGGAGAGGGATCTCTCGCTCCCATCTTCCTCCTAGCTATTCCCTTTGCATCCGAGCTCTACTATTTTGCTGACTTAGGCATCGGAGGGTCTTCCCCGGGGTTCTATCCCTGGGCACCTCTGACTCGTTTCCCTTCTTGCAATTCACATTTCAAGGGTACGTGGACATCATCTTCTCCGCTCAGGAGCAGCGCGAGATCACCCCTCTTCATCTGGCGTCGTCTGTGGGAAATGAACAAACAGCCATCATGGTGCGATAGAATTCTAGCAGGAGGACTACTGGCGACCTGGGGAAATCCCTGGTGATGGATGTAGGCGCACCTTCTCTCCCCACGGAGAACTCCCCGCCGAGCAACCACGCCAACGAGATACCTCCATCGATGGCTGGGGAATAGCTTCCCGGCGGGAGCACCGACGCCCTCCAAACCCTCAATGCAAAATTGGATGTCCTCGTGGATCTCATGAGGGCCCATGCGGCCAAGGAGGAGAAGTCGCAGCTCCCCCGAAAGAGACTCCCACATGGAGATGCCTCCCAGCAAACCATTGGAGGCCGCTTTACCCTCTCGGGGGGACGGCTCATTCGCAACTTGTCACGATGACCATCGCATGCCCCTCCCCCGAAGCAGGAAGCCTCCTCAACCCTGAGGAGGGAGAAGACCGGAGCACGCCGACCATTTTTGGAAGCCGAAGCCCCCGAGGAGCGTCAGGACAGCATGCAAGTCCGCCCCCCAGCCCCTCGGGTCAGCGACAACCGGAGCTATCTCTCCGGCTGCGAGACTTTGAGAGGCATTTCGCGGATCAAGAGCGCGCCCTCCACGCCTTACAGAAGACCTCTCCTATGGAGGACAAGGATCGATCCCCATTCTCCGACTATATTTTGAAGGCAGAGATATCCCCCAAAACTCACTCCCGACCTTCAAGTAGTACGACGGCCAGGGAGACCCGGCCGACCACTACGACAGCTTCGACGCCCTAATGGCCTTGCATGGGGCATCCGACGTAATCAAGTGCCGAGCATTTGTAACCACTCTGGTCCAGGGCGCTCAGGCTTGGTTCATGGCCCTCACCCCCGACATCATCCACAGCTTCAAGCAATTCGGGTGAGTGTTCAAGGAAAGCTTCGTCGGCAGCGGTCCACCCCGGTCAGTGGCGGGACTACTGGCCCTCAAGTAGTAACAGGGGGAGAAGTTATGGGCTTATATCAACCGATTCAAATCGGAGGCCCTGCGCATCCCCCGCCTGGATGTGGCCTCTGCCATCACCGCATTGATCGGGGGTACTGGTGACAAGAACCTGCGGAGCGAGCTAGTGCTGCATCCTTCCACCTCTCTGGCTGAGCTAGTGACCCTGGCCTTGCGCCATGCAGAGTGTGAGGAAGTCCTCCACGCCTGTCGAGGCACAACATGCTCGGGTCAGGAAGGGGAGAGAAGCGACCGTCCGACCAAGGGACGGGCCAAGGAAAAAGGCATAATCAGGATGGAGACCGAAAAGAGCCGTCCCGGAAGTACGAGCGGTATACCCCCCTTACCGCCCCAGTCTATGAAATCTATGAAGACATCAAAGGCTCGGGCCTCCTCAACCAACCCGAGCCTATGAAGACCAAGCACCGCAATCATCGCAAGCATTGCCTATTCCACAGCGACCACATGCATCACACCAGCGATTGCCATCAACTTCAAGATGAGATCGAGCGCCTCGTCCGCCAGGGACACCTATCCCGGTACATGTCCGGGCAGAAGGAAGACCGAGGCGCCCCTGAAGAAATTGACAATGCCCCCCGAGGAGTCCACATCAATGTCATCGCGGGCGGCACGACATCAGGCGGAGATAGCAGCCGAGGAAGAAAGCATCACACCGAGCGGGCGAGCCGAGCCTCCATTGAGCACTCTACGGCCCCGCGGGTGAGCGGATCGCAGGCCCTGGTATTCTCTGACCAGGACCTGAAAGGGTTAATCACCCCACACGATGATGCTCTCGTTGTATCGGCTAGAATAAACCATTGTAACATAGACATGATCTTAGTTGACAATGGTAGTGTTGTGCCCCTGTGGTCATTTGAGTCATCTTGTGGTCACTTGGGTCATTCAACATCATCCTGTGGTCATTTGAGTTATTTGATATTCTTGATTTTGATAATGGCTAAACACTATAAGTCATTGATGTTTTACCACTCTTATATGACTAAACTACTTGATGTTCTTTCATGATAGATATGCCAAGGAATGGAGTGGAGATGGCAAAAGTGAAACCTCAATGATTGTGCCCTCGCACGCGGATCGACCTGCGCGGTCAGGTCCCGGAGCCCCTTGCGGGGGTTTCCGGGGGCGGATTCCCCGGAACAAAATTTTGATTATAGGAGCGATATAATCAATAGAAATCTTCAAGACTATCAAGGTTGATGCCACAGATGAGAATGGGCTCCTAAAGGACTTAAGCGACGGAGCTAAAGGGGTTAACGGACTGAACCGGGGAAAATCAGGGTCTGCCCAGCTGGCGGTCGATCGCCAGCACAGGGGCGGATCGCCAGCACAGGGGCGGTCGACCGCCCCTGCCAACAGACCACTGTCTACAGGTTTTCTTAGTGGCAGTCGACCGCCAGCCCAGTAGCGGTCGACCGAAAATTCCAGGGACCATCCATCTACAATGTTTCTCAGTAGCGGTCGACAGCTAGCTTCCATAGGTCGTCCGCCAGCCGCTAGCCAACAAATGTTGACTTTGTTTTCCACTTCGAGAAGAGCCCCTTTCCTTGTATTATTTTAACCCCAAAGTCACCCAATCTCCCATGGATTATGGATCTGGTCTGGGGGATGTCCAAGGACAATTCAAAGGTTATAAAACACACCCAATAAGGGTTGGAAACCCTAAGGCTAAGAGGGGAGATCAAAGGAGGCTGCAAGGGTGTGTTCAAGGGAGAGGGGTTTGAGTACTGTAGCTGTGAACAGTACTTCGGGAAGAAGTTCTTCATCAAATCTTCAAGTGATTCAACCTACATCAAGAGGAGATCAACCCCAAGCCAAGTGAAGATAAAGCTGCAACCATCATCCTCTTAATCATCTCAAGGTGATCCAAAGAAGCCCATTCTCAAGGGAGATCAAATCTGCATCCTTCATCTTCTTCATCAACTCAAGGTGATCCAAGCAAGATCTTTTCACAAGGAAGAAGATACCATTGAAGCATCAAATTCAAGCTCCAGCAATCTCAGATAAGATTTTTTCTCTTTGAGCATATTCTATATCTTGTTTGAGTGTTTTCATATTTTTTCTTTCTCCATTTCATTCAAACATTTGGAACTGAGGATCGTCCCTACCGGTGGTTAGTAGGAAGGCAATCGGAAGTTGTCCGATCTGCGATGTTGACGTCCCTACCTGTGGTTAGTAGGAAGGCAATCGGAGGTATTTCTGATTTGCGGTTCAGTGCGTGACACTAGTGGAGCCTCACCAGATTTGGTGAGGGGTGGACGTAGGACTGGGGATTCAGTCCAAACCACCTTAAAATCATTTGTGTTGTGGTTTGTTTATGTGATTGCTTTATTCTAGATGCATGCTTAGGTTCAAATCGATATATTAGTTGCTCATCTTGCCAAGCGAATCATAGTGTTCTTCGATAAGCTAGTTACACTCCGCTGCAATTTATTTTATCTAGCTATATAGAGGGTTGCATTACGAAAAGAGGGACAAATCTATTCACCCCTCCCCTCTAGATCCGTTATCCACTACTCAACAGGTAGTGCCCCTGATGTATTATCTTATGAATGTTTCCTCAAGATGGGAGAGAATCCATCTAAACTCCGCCCGATCCGAACTCCCCTCTGTGGGTTCAACGGCCATGCAACTTATCCCGAGGGAGCCCTGAGCCTACCAGTTACTATCGGCACCCCGCCCAAAATCGTTACGGTTATGGTAGACTTCATCGTGATTAAGGGGATGACGGCATATAACGCCATCTTCGGCCGAGGCTGTTGTCCTCCTGGTTTTGATGATGACCACCATGATATGACAGGGTGTATTATTATCTGACAATCTGGTATGTGGCAAGAATTGTTGTTGAACATTAATGCAGGCAATAGTCAGGGTCGACGCAGCCTTCAGCTCCTACAAGTTGAAGCACATTTCATCAAGACTGCGTCTACGCCTCAAGCAAGACAACATCGACGCGTTTGCCTCCAGAAGATCTCTTCACACTGCGTCTACGCATCCAGTTATCAGCGTCGACGCAGCGGCTGCCTGAAGCCGTAAATCGAAGGAAGATCAGAAGCTGCCTTCACACAGCGTCGACGCATCCAGATGCTGGCGTTGACGCACCCAGTCCCAGACAAGTGCTCGAGCAGAAGGACTGGATAAAGTGGGCCAGCCACGTCTGCAAGCGAAGTACTCTCTTCCTCCTTTAGTCCAGAAGCTTCTCCTCACGTGGGAAAATGATTGGGAATCTCATAGGGCCCAATCCGGCGCGGGAAAAATAAAAGAGGAAATAGAGAAGTGGATCGAGATTGAAAATGAGAAGGTGTATTTGAGAAAGACATAGAAGCACTCGTGCAGAGAGTAGAACAGCGTGTGAGGCATTTTTCTCTTCTGGAAAACTAAGGGCAAGGGGACATTCGAAGAAGGTCCAGGGCGAAGATTGCAGTACCAGCTCGTTCTCCTGGTGAAGAAGATCATATGCTGAAGAACCACAGAAGCATCAGTCTGATCTAGTCTCAACTGAATAGAAGATCCTACTCAGATCGTGATGTTCATTCCTTCAGGCTACAATCTCTTCTGCTGGGCAAGAAGTCTGAAGATTCATTGACTAGCATCATCTTAGTTCATTCTTTACTCTATATTTTTATTTTTCTTATACATTGCATTTTTCGAGTTACTGTTCCACTGGGATTTAGTGGACAGGTTTGCTCTGATCCAGAGTGTGTTCTGAGATCAGAGGGTAAACAGACTTCGTGTCTGCAAGCTGTTCGACAGCGGGTCTGTGACAGGGTGTTACTGTCATCTGTAGACTGGATCTGCAGGTCAGAGAAGAGTTCTTCTCTAGAGTGAGCATAAGCTGTAAAGCTCAGCGGTGATCCCCACCAGGTTGGTGAGGGGGTGGACGTAGGTCTCGAGATAGAGACCGAACCACCTTAAAACTCCTGTCTCTTGTGGTTTTTGCTTGTGGTTTGATTCCTTGCTCTCTGTCTCGGTTAGATCGTTTAAATACTGCTCTTGCCTTCTAGAAGTTCACGAAGTGAGGTTGTCTGTTCCATCTTAGTGTGTGCGATCGGTTTAGTTGGCTTAATAATTTTTAAGTGGTCAATCTATTCACCCTCTCCCCCTCTAGCTTGACGATCCTCTGCTCCCAACAAGTGGTATCAGAGCGCCAGGCTCTCTTGAACGGTTTAACAGCCTAGAGAGAAGTAATGGAGAGCAAAGGACTCATGCCATAGGGTTATGCTGTGAATAGACCACCATTTTTCGATGGCAATAATTATTCCTATTGGAAGAATCGCATGCAAGTTTTTCTCAGGGCCCAGGACCATGAAGTATGGAAAGTAGTGAGCAAGGGGCCCTACATAATTGAAGGTGACGAAGAATTATGGGTGAAGGAGCAGGTAAGAAAGTCAACCGTCAACTGGCAGGCAATGAACATTATGCAATGCTCCCTGCATCCCAAGGAATTCTCGCGCGTCTCCTCATGTGCAAGTGCAAAAGAAATGTGGGATCGACTCGAGGTAATATACGAGGGTACCTCGGAGGTAAGGGAGACCAAGGCTAACATGCTAATCTCTGAATATGAGTCGTTCCACATGAAACCTGAAGAAAGTATTTCTGAGATGTATGCTCGTTTAACCTTGCTTGTCAATGGTCTCAAAGGTCTAGGGAAGGCCTATACAGATTATGAGCTGGTGAGAAAGATTCTTAGATCTTTGACATCCGTGTGGCACACAAAAGTCACGGTTGTCGAAGAATCTAGGAATCTTCCCATGACCACTCCTGACGAGTTGATAGGTTCCCTTATGGCCTATGAGCTGAATTTGAAAAGATCTGATGAGGAAATAAAGAAGAAGAAACCCCTAGCTCTCAAAGCTGCTCCAAGCTGCAAGGAGAGCTCAGATGAGAATCTGACCTCTTCATCAGACAGTGATTCAGGTGAGATTGCTATGCTCACAAAGAAATTTCGAAAATTCTTACGAAGGGAAGGTAAAGCTGGTCCATTTAGAAGCTATCAAGGTAAAATGAATTCTAAATTTAAGTCTGACCAAAATAAGAAATCTGACAAAGTTGTGTGTTATCAATGCAGGAAACAGGGACATATCAAGTCAGAGTGTCCCGAAAATTCTAAGAAAGCTTACCCCAAGTTCAAAAATAAAAAGCCCAAGGCCATGATCAGTACATGGAGTGATGAAGAAGAAGAAGAAGAGGAGGATAGCACCTCAGAGGAAGAAAAAGAAGTGAAGCTATGCCTTATGGCCAGGGGAGAGGACTCTACTGAGGTAAATTCTCCATTTGATGAATTTACTTGTGATGACTGGGAAGAAGCTTTCAATGACCTTATGGATAAATATGATGTTGTGAAGAAAGAAAATAAAATGCTTAAAAAGAAGAAAAACCAGGGAAGTCAAGAAAATTTGTCAAATGAAAAGGTTAAAATGCTAGAGGATGAAATTGTTTGTCTGAAGAAAACTCTGAATGAAGAAAATGAATACAGATCTCAATTGATTGAATTGAAAAGAGAAAATGACTTCTTACTAAAAACACACGATGAACTGAAGTTAAGAATGCAAAAACTGGAAAAGGACACCAAAATCGCTGAAGAGAAATATCAAGCTGTAAATGGTGTCAACTTGAAACTTCAGGAAGATTTGAAGAAAGTTGAAAAAGAAAAATTGGACAAACAAACTTCCCTAGAGAAAATGACACAAGGCAAACATAATCTTGATGCTCTAATGGGAACAAAATGCAATGTCGGCAAAGAAGGACATGGATATAATCCAAGCAAAAAGAAAGAAATTGGACTAAAACTGGTGACCTTCGTGTCAGAAGAAAAGAAAGCTGAGGAGAAACAGGTGGCTGAAGTAAAAAATGTTGAAAGAGACAAAGGGAAACAATTTCAGAAAAATAAAGTGACAAAGGAGAAAGGAAAAGAGAAGATGAATGAATCTCCTAAGACAAAATTTGCAAAGAATGTAACCAGCTACAAGCCTGTCATTTCATCACCATCTAAGGCCTCCAGCTCAAGACTCTTTCTTCACCAGAATTACAGTAGAAAGACTGAAAATACCAGGTCTGGCAAGAGCCAGATGCGTCCACGCAAGGCCATTAATGTGTCAATGCAACCTTCATACAATCAGAGGCCTTCTGCATATAGGTCTAAGCACTCAACTCAGATGCGTCAACGCTACGGGCATGTGGCGTCAACTCGGGCCGAATTCCAAAGAGTCCATAAGAATAGGAACGACCACATGGGTCGACGCATGCAGGTAAATGCGTCTACGCACCCATACCACCATGGCCAATACTTTAATCAGTCTGGGTGGATGGGTCAATGCATATATCACAATGCGTCCACGCACCCTACTTTCTATCATGCTCATAGAGGCAACTATGGGTGGGTGAGTCCACGCATTCATTCAGGAAGGTCGACGCATCCCATGTATGCTTATCCGATAAGACAAACACATTCATCTAGGGCATTCAACTCACACTACCAAGAGGCTTATTGGAGCCAAAATAAACGATGGTTCAATAAAGCAGCTAAAACAACCTTAAAATCAAATCAGAAACCTGCTGCCTCCTCAACCAAAATCCATCAAAAACCTCAACAAATACAAATGTGGATTCCTAAGAACCTACTGAATGTCCTGAAGTCATCCAGTGATCCAATGGGACCCAAGTGTGTTTGGGTTCCAAAATCTCTTGTGTGATGATTCTTGCAGGAATGCCTTGCAGCCATGCACAATAGATGGTATCTTGACAGCGGCTGCTCAAGGCATATGATAGGGGACAAGGCCAAATTTTGTCTCTTGGTTGAGAGGGATGGAGGATTTGTTACCTTTGGTGGAAACAATAAAGGTAAGATAGTTGGCAAAGGTAAAGTTGGCAAGAATCCTTCTACCTCAATTGATGATGTTCTTTTAGTAGAGGGTCTAGAGTATAACTTGCTCAGTATAAGTCAGCTGTGTGATAGGAATAATAAAGTAGTGTTTGATGCAAATACATGCACCATCTTAGAAGAAAAATCAGAAAAAGTTAAATTTGTTGGAAAAAGGATAAACAACATGTACATGGTAGATTTAGATGATCCTGCACATAATAATCTTTGCCTTGCTGTAAATAAAACTGAACTAGCTTGGTTGTGGCACCGTAGGCTAGGACATGCTAGCTATAGTGTATTGCATAAGTTAGCCAAACACAGCATGGTGAATGGCCTGCCTGATGCTTCATTCAAGAAAAATGACAAAATCTGTAATGCATGCACCCAAGGTAAACAGACTAGGAAGTCATTTAAGTCCAAGATAAAGAGTCAGTCCACTAAACCTTTTGAACTCATTCATTTGGACTTATTTGGACCCACTAGAACAGCAAGCATTAGTGGTAATAGATATGGATTTGTTCTAGTGGATGATTTTTCTAGATTTACCTGGGTATTCTTTCTAACTCATAAGAATGAGGCATTTGAGGAATTTCAGGCATTCTTTAAGAAAACACAGCAGGAGGGTAAGTTTGTCATTTCTTCCATTATATCAGATCATGGTGGAGAATTTGACAATTCTGAATTTGGAGATTTCTGCAGAGCAACAGGGATAAATCACAGGTTTTCTTCCCCAAGAACACCTGAACAAAATGGAGTCGTGGAGAGAAGAAACCGAACCCTTGTGGAGATGGGCAGAACCATGCTGATTGAAGGGCAACTCCCAAGGAAGTATTGGGCAGAGGCTGTGAACACTGCATGCTACATTGTAAATCGGGCAATGGTAAGACCTCAGTCCAAAAAGACTTCATATGAAATGCTGAAAGGTAAGAAGCCCTCTGTTGCTCACTTTAAAGTTTTCGGTTCAAAATGCTTTGTTCAGAATAATGATAAACGGATCCTAGATAAGTTTGAACCCAAGAGTGAACCTGCCATATTCTTAGGATACTCCAGTCACTCTAGGGCATATAGGGTCCTAAATCTGAAAACTCAAACAGTTGAGGAATCACCTCACATCATTTTTGATGAGCTAATTAAAAATTCACAAGTTGAATCCTCATGCAGGAACGAGGGTGATGAAGACTTCCTTGACAAGCCTGAGGAGAAAGAAACATTGGAAGGAGATTCAAGACCAAAAGAAGAAGAGCCAGAGTCTAGTAATCAGGGTAATGCATGTATTGATGGAGGTAACCCTCTAATTAACATTAGGATGTTAAGGGATCACCCCTCAACTAGCATAATTGGAAACTTGCATGAACCTGTTAGAACACGCTCTCAAATTCAAGAAATGGATAACATGGCACTTGTGTCTCAAACTGAACCCAAAAATGTCATGGAAGCCTTAAAAGATTCCAACTGGATAAATGCCATGCATGAAGAACTCAACCAATTTACAAGAAATGAAGTGTGGCATCTAGTGAATAGACCCACGGATCAATCTGTAATAGGAACTAAATGGGTCTATAAAAATAAACAAAATGAAAATGGTGTTGTTGTAAGGAATAAGGCTAGACTAGTTGCACAGGGCTACAATCAAGAGTTCGGCATTGACTTCGAAGAGTCCTTTGCACCAGTAGCCAGATTAGAAGCCATTCGGTTGCTGCTTGCATATGCTGTAAGTCATGGAATAAAATTACAACAAATGGATGTAAAAAGTGCTTTCTTAAATGGAATAATAAAAGAAGAAGTATATGTGGATCAACCTCCTGGTTTTGAATGTGCAGAAAACCCTAACCACGTATACAGGTTAGACAAAGCACTGTATGGACTCAAGCAGGCACCTCGAGCCTGGTATGACCGGCTCGGCTCTTTCCTCACTGAAAAAGGATATTCAAGAGGTAAAGTGGACCAGACATTGTTTACAAAAGTAAGGAATTCAGATATCATTCTGGTTCAAATATATGTTGATGACATTGTCTTCGGTTCTACTAAACCCAGTTTGTGTAAGGAGTTTGCTAACTTAATGACTACAGAATTTGAAATGAGTCTCATGGGTGAACTTCAATTTTTTCTAGGTTTGCAGATCACCCAAAGCAAGGACGGATGCTTTATTAATCAAACAAAGTACATCAAGGAGCTATTGAAGAAGTATAAAATGGAAAATCTGAAGGCAATCAGCACTCCCATGTGCACAAACACATCCTTGGATGCAGATTTGAAAGGTACACAAGTTGATGCCAAGACCTATTGAGGTATGATAGGGTCACTGTTATACCTTACTGCACCCAGGCCTGATATTCAATTCTCTGTTTGCATGTGTGCACATTTCCAAGCTGATCCTAGAGAATCCCACTTAAGTTCTGTAAAGCGTATCTTTAGATACCTTGCTGGAACTCAAGAACTAGGGATTTGGTATCCTGCATCCTGCTCCTTTGATTTGGTTTCATATTCGGATGCAGACTATGCTGGATGTAAATTGGACAGAAAAAGCACTAGTGGCTACTGCCAATTTTTGGGTGGGTGCTTGGTCTCCTGGGCTTCCAAGAAACAACACTCAGTGGCACTGTCCACTGCAGAGGCAGAATATGTCGCTGTAGGGAGCTGTGGCACTCAAGTGTTGTGGATCAAGCATCAGCTCCAAGATTACCAAACAGATCTTGGATGTGTCCCAATATTGTGTGATAACACAAGTGCTATAAACTTGGCCAAGAACCCCATCCAGCACTCTAGGACCAAGCATATTGAAATCAGACATCATTTCTTAAGAGATGAGGTTAGCAAAGGGTGTTTCAAGCTTATATTTGTAGAGTCTGAACTTCAATTAGCTGATATCTTTACCAAACCTCTCAATAATGAACGGTTTTCATTTCTTAGGAGAGAGCTTGGACTTTGCAATGTACATTCTGAAGCTTGAACTGATTGCATGATTCAAATATATGAATGCTCCTTGATTGCCCTTATTCATGATCAATTGATGTCCTGCTATGGTCAAAATGTGTTTTGTTTAAATAATTCACACTTTTAGGGGGAGTATGAAATCTTGTGAGTTAAATTTGTTTTGTTCATTCAAAATAAAACCTCAGCATGCTCTCAAATTCATCTGTTTTTATTATTTCAAATCATGCTTGAGTTAAGGGGGAGTTAGGTATAAATAATTCTCGGAATAAATGTGGAAGTCTGCAGATAAGATGTTTGATGCGGTAACGCACCCTCTAGGATGCGTCTGCTGCGTCTGATCATTGATAAATAGTCCGAGCAGAATGGATGAGTGTGTCGACGCTGCAGGTGCTCTGCGTTGACGCTATACAAGAAACATAGTGTTGTTGTGGTGACTTTGTTCTCTCATCTAACTCTCTTGGTCATCTTATCCACCCTTCTTGCTAGACTTGTTCTTCTTCAAGAATCTCCCTTGCACTCAATCTTGCTTATTTTCTACTATATTCACCTTCTTAATCCCAAGATTTCTTGATGCACTCTCTTTCTATTCCAGAATAAGGGAATTGTCTCAAATGCTAGAGTGAAAAGTTAATGCCTTATATTCAGGGGGAGCTAAGGGGTTAATTTCTAATGAAAATAAGTTTTTTCTTAGAATAGCTTCACACTACTTAATGATATAAAATGTGTGTCCTTCATTGTTTGAACTAAACAGTACTTGAACCTAAAAGTGCTTGAATCTGGAATAAGAACTAAACATGTTAATACGACTTGGGTTCCTATCATCACTTTATCCCAATTTAATCAAAAGTAGAAGGATCTTTCAATGAATTGAAATTTAATTAGTATTGTTGCTAAAGTTTATTCAGATCTAACAAGAGCTAAAAGATACAGTGCAACACACAATGTATCTGCAATACGCAGAGCAATGGTAGGCCTTCACTGAGAAACTGACTCTATGCACCAAAGAAGTGCTAAAGGGCAAGTCATGAGGTGGACTACTATCTCTGTCCTTAAATGAAAATTATACATTTCAGAGCAATGGTGACTCTCCATCGAGAAACTACCTTCGTCACCCATGAAGTGTTGAAAGGCATGTCATGAGGTTGATCACTACCTCTGAATCTAGGCAAAATGATTAGCTATGCTGAATAACCAGGGACTCTGGTGCCTAATAAGCATGTGTACTTGTGTCACAAGGCTAGCTATATCTGACTGCTAATGGATGCAATAAATGAAATAAAATTTAAGACACATGTGTGTTGGTATGAAATCAAAAGGCTCAACAGATCTAATAAACTTATCCTCAATGCTCCTTAAATTTCTTTCTTCAAAGATTTTTCGAAATTGAACAACGTAGGATAAAGATATGTGAAGATCCATTGTATGAAGCTAGTTTAGTAATTCCTCCATTTTTGCACTCTTAATGTTCATTTCTGTGCCTCAAACTTCGTAGAATATCATTATTTTATGTCACTAAATGGTTCGAAGTTAATCTGAGTAAATTTAATTTTCATGGGACTTTGAACTGAAACTATTAAAAATCCCAGAGTTTGAGTGTATTACCTTATGAACCCTGGTCTCTATCGATATTTCCCAACTTCTGTTCCTTAAGCTGCATCTTCTCTCTCTCAAAATCTTTGTCTGGCAGAGTGTATTTACACTATGGCGTCGATGCATTCTTGCTCTTAACGTCGACGCCTCTGTGTTTTTCCAATACACTTTTGTGAATAAGTGATCATAGCGTCGACGCATTGATTTCCTCGCGTCGACGCATCCACTCTATCTAGGTTCTTTCGGATATGACCTGGATCCGTTACCCGGTTACCCGATAACCGGATTGGGGGTTTCTCTTGTCACTCTTTTAAACCCTCAATCGAGGGAGCAGTCGGCTACTTTCCTCTCCTCCTTCTGATACACCTCTCGACTGTTCCTCTCCTCCTTCTGATACACCTCTCGACTGTTCTTCTTCTCCTCTATCCATGAAGATGGAGCTCGCCTACTCCAGGAAAGGAAAGAAGACTGCTGCGGAACCATCTTCGGCTCCTCCAGCTCCTGAGCTCGCTGCTGAAGCCCAAGTTCCTAAATCCCCTGCGACGGCTCTTCCTCCTAAATCTTCTTCTTCGCAAAAACGCAAAGACAAGGGGAAGCGTCCACGCAGCCCCTCCCCTCCTTCCAAGAAGAAGAAGGTCCGATCGTCCTCCAAGCCTTCATCTCCTCAGAAGAAAGTCTTCTCCAAAAAATCCAAGTCTGGGGTTTCCGTATCCGTTCCTTCTTCTGGTACAGACGAACCCTTGAAGGTTTTAATTCCTTGATATATCCTTGAATCGGACGAAGCTTTTCTTGCTGTCTTCCCTGAGATTAGACCTACTTTGGAGTTTCAAGGTTGGTGGGGTTTTGCCACCAAGTACTCCGTCTATTATCCTACTCTAGTCAGGGAGTTTTACCGCAATCTTTGCCATCAACCCGAACGTGGAAGATTGACCAGCTCTGTTCAGGGTGTTAAGTTTGAACTTACTGCTAGTCTGCTCGCCAAAGTATGGAAGATTCCTATGAAGGGGGCCGAACTTCATTCATTTCCTTTGAATGAACATGAAGCATTTGCTGTTTTGACCGGCCAGCCAGAGGACCCTTCAGACATTAAGCAGACTCATTTGTCAAGCTTAAAAGCTAACTATTTTTCACCTCCTGTTCATCTTCTGCACCATATATGCACTTCCATCTTTACCCCACAGAGCAGTGGACGTGAAAGGGTTACAATCATGCAGAGATTTTTACTATACTGCATGTTGAAAGAAATGCTTCATGTTCATTCAAAGGAAATGAATGAAGTTCCGCCCTACGCAGCACATCTCACAGCTTTGTTCAGAAAAGTTGGAATTCCGTTTGGCAATGAAAAGAAATGTGTAGTTCCTAGAGGCAATGTGTACTCCATGTCTTTTGTTCAGAATTTTATGGGTATAAAAATTATAGATGGCAAGCCAGTCAGAGTGCTGCCAAGTCAACAATCTACTGTCAGGGCAGCTGCTCCTCCTCCTGAGCCCGAACCAGAGTCCGTCAGGATATCTCCTGAACCTGTTGCTTCTCCTCCACTTTGGGGAGGTCAGGAAAGAGATGTGGACATTGAGGTCCAAGGTGCAGACCAAGCTCCAGCCAGGTCACTTCCACCTTTTGTCACTCAGGATAGGCCAGCTCATACTGATGATAGTGAGCAGGTTTTTCCTTCGTATGTGGTGGAGTCTCCCGATGATGCTGATGAGGAAGAATTTCAGACTGAAGTACCCCCTTTTCAAGATGATGAGCCTGAATGGTATGACATTAGAGGGGAACCCAAGACTCAGTGGGAACAAGGTGAGTCCAGCTCACATTATCTTAATAGAGAACTTGGGTCCACTAGCCAACAGCCTCAGGATGATTATTTCCAGGCCCCTCCTGGTGCAACAGAAAAGGATTTACTGGTTCACCTCATCCGAATGATGCAGCATCAAGGGGACAAAATTAACTCTTTTATTCTGTATACTGACTTTCAGTTGGAACGACTGTATAAAAGAATTGTCTTATCTGAAATTTCTATAATGGTCTCTTGGAGAGACTATATGAAGGCCAAGCAGAAAATTGACAAAGCAATGAGGAAGGTCCTGCAGAGTGTTGCAAAGATTGTCAACAAGATTGCAGAGTTAGTTTCCAATATGCACACTACACAGATGTCTACTCTTCAGACCATGGCCAAGATGCAATCCCTGTGTTATGATATTCAAATTGATATGGTTACTCTGCAGTCTCAAGTAACCTCGATTCCCACAGGTTTTCAAGCTGTTTTTGGCAAGCTGACTAGTCTTTCATCCTCCACGGAAACTATGTGCAGTTCACTTGAGTCGTTGACACGAGGATCTGACGATGTCCGCTCCGAGCTGGTAGGTCTTAAAAGCACTCTAAAGTTTCAGTTGGGCGAGCTTTCTCAGGCAATTCAAGCTCTGCATGCCCAACAGACCTTCTCATCTCATCGTCCTCCACCTCCACCAGGCCAGTCCTCTAGTCACTCGTCTAGGAGGCACTCTCAGTATTTCTCTAAGTAATTGACTCGATATTTTGTTCTAGTTACTTGACTTTTGGCCTCCCCTTCTTACTGATGTCAAAGGGGGAGACTATCTTGTGAATGCACTTTGTTTTTTCTATATCTAAATCTTGATCATGTGCGTAAGTGAATGTTGATACATGTGTTTGAATGTTATGGTTGTGCATGCCTCTGCTTAATTGGTTATTGAAGTGCATGATCATTAAAGTGCTAGAATTCAACCATGGTTGCCATCATCAAAAAGGGGGAGATTGTTGTCCTCCTGGTTTTGATGATGACCACCATGATATGACAGGGTGTATTATTATCTGACAATCTAGTATGTGGCAAGAATTGTTGTTGAACATTAATGCAGGCAATAGTCAGGGTTGACGCAGCCTTCAGCTCCTACAAGTTGAAGCACATTTCATCAAGACTGCGTCTACGCCTCAAGCAAGACAATGTCGACGCGTTTGCCTCCAGAAGATCTCTTCACACTACGTCTACGCATCCAGTTATCAGCGTCGACGCAGCGGCTGCCTGAAGCCTTAAATCGAAGGAAGATCAGAAGCTACCTTCACACAGCGTCGACGCATCCAGATGCTGGCGTCGACGCACCCAGTCCCAGACAAGTGCTCGAGCAGAAGGACTAGATAAAGTGGGCCAGCCACGTCTGCAAGCGAAGTACTCTCTTCCTCCTTTAGTCCAGAAGCTTCTCCTCACGTGGGAAAATGATTGGGAATCTCGTAGGGCCCAATCCGGCGCGGGAAAAATAAAAGAGGAAATAGAGAAGTGGATCGAGATTGAAAATGAGAAGGTGTATTTGAGAAAGACATAGAAGCACTCGTGCAGAGAGTAGAACAGCGTGTGAGGCATTTTTCTCTTCTGGAAAACTAAGGGCAAGGGGACATTCGAAGAAGGTCCAGGGCGAAGATTGCAGTACCAGCTCGTTCTCCTGGTGAAGAAGATCAGATGCTGAAGAACCACAGAAGCATCAGTCTGATCTAGTCTCAACTGAAGAGAAGATCCTACTCAGATCGTGCTGTTCATTCCTTTAGGCTACAATCTCTTCTGCTGCGCAAGAAGTCTGAAGATTCATTGACTAGCATCATCTTAGTTCATTCTTTACTCTGTATTTTTGTTTTTCTTATACATTGCATTTTTCGAGTTACTGTTCCACTGGGATTTAGTGGACAGGTTTGCTCTGATCCAGAGTGTGTTCTGAGATCAGAGGGTAAACAGACTTCATGTCTGCAAGCTGTTCGACAGCAGGTCTGTGACAGGGTGTTATTGTCATCTGTAGACTGGATCTGCAGGTCAGAGAAGAGTTCTTCTCTAGAGTGAGCATAAGCTGTAAAGCTCAGCGGTGATCCCCACCAGGTTGGTGAGGGGGTGGACGTAGGTCTCGGGACAGAGACCGAACCACCTTAAAACTCCTGTCTCTTGTGGTTTTTGCTTGTGGTTTGATTCCTTGCTCTCTATCTTGGTTAGATCGTTTAAATACTGCTCTTGCCTTCTAGAAGTTCACGAAGTGAGGTTGTCTGTTCCATCTCAGTGTGTGCGATCGGTTTAGTTGGCTTAATAATTTTTAAGTGGTCAATCTATTCACCCCCTCCCCCTCTAGCTTGACGATCCTCTGCTCCCAACAGAGGCATTCTCAGCCGAATGAAAGCGGTGCCCTGTACCTTTCACCAAAAAATGAAGTTCCCAACCAAACATGGCGTGGGGGAAGTCCTAGGTAACCAGGCATTGGCTAGATGGTGCTATATAATCTCGGTCGAAGCCACTAGGCCGGAAGGGAAAAAAGGAGTAAAGGGAGCCGAAGAGGGACCCGCAACATCTGAGCCCGGTGGCGAGTTGCTAACGGTCTTCCTTAACGGTGACCCGACTCTAGGAGTAAAGATCGGAGCTGATCTACCACTTGAGAAACAGGAAAAATATAAGGATTTCCTTACCCGGTATATTCGAGTCTTTGCATGGTCTGATGAGCACCTTCCCGGGATCCCGGGAGATGTGGTGATGCACAAGCTCAACCTCAACCCAACAGTGAAGCCGGTCCAGCAACGCAGAAGAAAGCATGCCCCAGAGATGTAAGCGGTCATCAAAGAGCAGATCATCAAGGGGCAGAAGACTGTCCTTTTTCGCTTGGTCCTATACCCTACGTGGCTCGCCAACGTCGTCCTTGTACCAAAGGCTTCTGGGAAATGGCAAATGTGTGTGGACTTCACCGACCTCAACTAGGCTACCCCGAAGGACTGCTACCTGTTGCTGAGCATCGATCAACTGGTCGACTCAACCTCTGGCAACGAGCTACTCAGCTTCCTGGACGCCTACTCCGGCTACCATCAGATCAGGATGGACCCGGAGGACATCGAGAAGATCGCCTTCATCACTAACTTCGACATACACTGCTACACCCAGATGTCGTTCGGGTTAAAGAATGTCAGAGCAACATATCAGAGACTGATCAACCACATCTTCGAAGGACAACTCAGTCGGAATGTCGAGGCCTATATTGATGACATGCTCGTCAAAACGCCGAAGGCCTCGCCGACCTAGCCGAGACCTTCGACACCCTACTGAAGTGCAGCATGAAGCTCAACCCTACCAAATGTGTCTTCAGAGTTAGATCCGGGAAGTTCCTAGGTTTCTTGGTAACTCAGCGTGGAATTGAGACCAACCCCGACAAGGTCCAGGCCATCCTGGACATGCGGCCGCCCACTTGCATCAATGACGTTCAACGCCTTACGGAGTGCATTGCTGCGCTCAACTGTTTCCCGTCCTGGGCGGCTGAACGGTGCCTACCCTTCTTCAAATTATTGAGGGGACCCAAAATGGCGTCTGCTACGTTCTTCTGGGATGAGGAATGTCAGAAGGCGTTCATCGAACTCAAGGAATTCTTGGCCTCGCCCCCGGTACTGTCCAAGCCGGTCCAAGGCGAAGCTCTATACCTCTATCTCTCGGCAACCCCTTCTACAGTGAGCTCGATCCTTGTCAGAAATGACGCAGGGATCGAGAGACCAGTTTACTATACCAGTAAGGTGCTTAATGAGGCCGAGAAAAGGTACCCCGCAACCGAGAAACTCATGCTAGCGTTGGTTACCTCGACCAAGCGCCTCCGACCCTACTTTCAAGGGCACTCCATCGTCGTATTGACCGACGAACCTCTGACGAAGATTCTCTTTCACCCTGAAGCCTCGGGATGCCTCGTCAAATGGGCCATCATGCTCGGGGCCTACGATATCTCGTATCGCCCCCGATCGGCCATTAAAAGACAGGCTCTGGCAGACTTCATCGCCGAAAGCATGGTCCCGATTGAAGTAGTACCTCTACCAGTGCCTGGGCCCACTTGGGATCTGGTCATCGATGGGTCCTCCAACTCGGCCAGATGCGACACCGGTGTCCTCCTCAAGTCCCCCGAAGGAGCGGAGCTGTGGTACGCCCTGAAGTTCAACTTCCAGGCGTCCAACAACGCCTCCGAGTATGAAGCCCTTATCTCAGGGGATAGGATGGCTCGACGACTGGCAGCCAAGCGGGTCAGAATCCACACTGACTCCCAATTGGTCGCTAGCCAGGTCAACGGTGAGTACGAAGCTCGGGAAAGACAAATGGTCAAATATCTCCAGGCGGTCAAGAGGATGGCCCAACTCTTCGAGAGCTTTGAGGTAGTCCGGATAGCTCGGGAGGAAAACTCCCGAGCGGATGCCCTCTCTCGACTGGCCTCCTCGCTCGACCCCGCAGGTACACGATCGGTCTTCCTCGAAGAGCTCGAGCGACCGAGCATTGGATCCGAGCTCATGTGTAGCACCCCGATTTATTAAAGAATAAAAATTTTGAGAAAATTAATAAGAGATTCCTTAAGAAATAAGATAAGTCAAAATTTGACCATTTTATAAGAATCTGAAAAAATTAGAACCTTGTAGTGAATAAAACGCTTAGTAAAATTGTCTTCTATGACCAGCCCAAATAAAAATTGTAACCAAGTCGAATTAACAGATTAAGGCCCAAAACCACACTTAGCCTAATCGGACCTTAAAACGTAAAATTCGAGCCCAATACCCGACCATTTAAGCTAAAACCGGATGCAAATGAAAGGCTAAGATTAACTCTTTGTTTCCCCTCTGATTAATCTTCGAAACCCGAACCCTAGGAGGAGTATTTGGCGGCGGAGTAGTGGATAGACTCGGTCTCGCACGAATCTCTCACGTCCACGATGATAGGACTCTATCTTCGCGATTAGGACTCCCTAGACTCAATTGAACCTATAAAAATGACCCTTACCAACCCTAGAATCGTTTAGTTGCTGTGGCGGCCGGAGAGGAGCTCGATCAAGGGAGAATTCTGGCGATCTTTGGCGGTGTGTACCTAGCGCGTCGACATCCCTCTTCTTCCTTCATCCTTCGAATAAGGTAGGTGATAGCAAGCCAAACCCTAACTGTGATATATCAAAAGAAGCGTTGTTCTGTCCTCTTTCGATTGGTCTAGAAAGCCCCAATTTTAATCTAGTATCCTGTTAGTATTTCGAGGTTTAGTGGAAGCATGCTAGAACTAGGGTTCCCATTGTCCCATCTTGATTTACGTAAGGATTCCAGGCACTAAACACGAAATTGATCATGCTATCTTGTAAAATGTTTTATGCTTGTTCTTTTGACTATAAAAGCCCATATTTTTATGCTTTATAATGTTCGTATTTAGACATTCTTGCTAACCCTAGCCAACTCCGTTGGTAACGGCTAAGACGAAGGGGTGGCGGGTTGGGTTGATTTGTGCGGCCTCACGATAGACCGCCCATCTATGTCAGGCGGCTAGTTCCTGACCGTTCATGTATTGTACTTTTGATCGGTTTCGTAGTTTGCACGGCTTAACCCTAACCGCCCTATCATTAGGCGGCATGTTCCAGACCGTGCATGTTTCCTAGCGGCACATTACAGACCGCTCAACCCTGATAGGCCTTCTGACCTGGAAGGAGATGAACGGCCTATCGTGCGACCACCGAGGACGTGAGCGGCTCAGACAGAATCGCTCAATTGTACAGAACTGCTTGTTTTCCTTTTTAGCATGATTTAACTTAGTAGAATTTGGCTAATGATAGGTTAATAACCCATAAGAAAAAGGAACATATGTGAGAACATATTTCATAATGTTTAATTATTCTTTTATCATAGCCTTAATTTATTTCGATATGTTAATTCAACCATGATTTCATGCTATTAGGATTGTTTGATAGTCGTTCCACTCTGGTAGTATTGACTGACTGCCATCCTGATTTCCAATGATTTGATAGCCTCATTTCCTTATAATGTTTGGGACTCTCCGTCGGATATTCCTTCCGTCGGACTAGGACCTTCATTACGGGTCCTCCGTAAGCCCCCGCGAGCCTGGGATTCCCACTAGGACACCGGGCAGGGTGTACCACCAAAGCCTGAATCTGTGTACGTGATCGAATCGCTTGGATTATCCTGTTGTGAGTCACGGCTCAACTTGGACCCCCTGAGGTTTGCGTGGCCTGACAGGGACCGTCTGGCTCACTGGGCGGCCCATTAAGAACCGTGCAACTCTGGCCAAGTGCCGCTTACCTTGGTCGATTAACCTTGTTCTATCTTCGACCAAATCATGTTTGGATCGACTCGATAAGCCCTAGGCTGACCAAGTGGACAGTAGACTGGTCCTGGTTTAGTTCTGCCCCACTTATGATAGCCCGGAGCCCATTTGGGTAGATTTCTATTTCCTTGTGCTAAGTTCTGTTGAATGGACTAATTTGAACCGCCCACATCATAGAGCGGATCTTATTGGACCGTCCACCCGTTGAGCGGCCCCATAAGGCCCGTTTATTTTGTTCTTGGGCTCCCAGCTCTGCTAGCCTTGAGCGGTCCATTATTGACCGTCCAATTCTTTTAACGGCTCGACATGGACCGTGTACCCTTGACTTCGGTGAGGGTGATCCTCAGTCCATTTCTGTCCTAAACGGTCCATTATCGACCGCGTATGGTTTGGGCGGCCCAGTGTGAACCGCTTATCATCCAGAAGTGATTTTCCGAGATTATTTGTGTTTGAACCCAAGGACCTGATTGGTTCTTGATAACTTGAATTTTGGTTCAAATATCTCTTCAACTTATCCTTGGGATCCTCCGAGGTAAGTTATAACTTGACATTGTTGGCCATTTAACTTGATTAATGTCTAGACATAACTTGGGATCTTGGATCCAACAAATCAATGCGAACGCATCATAAGGGCCCGGTCTGGTCCTGGGAGGAGTGCCCGAAAAGTACTTGTGTCCCGGAGAGTTTGAATGACATAGTGAGACATTGCACCGAGTGCATGACTAGCGTGATGTCTACGACAGTAATCTAGGACTTGAAGTTTTCTTGACTTGGTTAGTTCTTGCTTGATTGGCCAATTTCCAGTTATATCTTGATATTACCTTCGTTCGATTATCTTGTTGTCATATTATCATCTCATTTCGTTCTTTATTTTCCACACTTAAAAATGTAATTTAATTGGTTAATCACTTAAACTTGCCTGTTATTACCTACTGAGCGTTCGCTCACCCAGTTGTTTCCCCCTTTTCAGGTAGCTCAAGAGAGGATTCACAGACTGATGGGGATGGGCAAGAGTGATGGCCTTGGAGCGAGCCAGTTTGAAGCCTGTGGATCTAGTCGTAGTATTTGTGTCTATTTACGTTGTGAGAGGATTGTAATTTGAATTCAGCAATGTAATAGTGTTAAGTGGATGTTGTCGAAAGATTGTTTTAGGGAGTCTATGTGTTTGGAACATGGATTATGTAAATATTATTTAGTGAATGGAGTTGTGTGTTGTTGATCTCTTAGCTTTAGCACATCATGTCTGTAAATCAACATATTATTATTACTTGTTTCTACTGCCAGTCCCGATATTCCGCGTCGGGGCGTGACAGTTAGGTGATATCAGAGACTAGGTTTCTAATATTCCTAGGTTTTCTAAGTTCTAGGATTCTAAGTGATGTCGTATAACCTACAACCTTGTTATAAGTCTAAGAATCCAACCTAGTGACAATTGGGTAGAGACTTGGGTTGAGTTAATAGACAAATTCTAAACTATTCCTTCTAAATGATCATAAAATAATTTATTCTACGTGTAGGACATTCTAATGGCGGCTAAACGTGCGCAATGGCGAGATATGCAGCGAACAGTTCAAGGACTCACTTGGGTCTTGCAGCAAGTGGCCCAAGGTGGAGCGGCAAATCAAGGAGTTGGCGATCTTCACCGGAATTTCTGTGGGATGAATCCCCCGCATTTTGGAGGCTCGACCGACCCCGATGAAGCCAAGCACTGGTTGAAGGAGATGGAGAGGATCTTCGAAGTGATGTAGTGTAGTGACTAGGAGCGTGTTCTTCTAACGACTTTCCAGCTAGAATGTGATGCAAGAACATGGTGGGATGCATTAAAGGTGACCCTCGGTGACATGCAAATCTTGTGGAAGGAGTTTGAAGAATTCTTTAATAGTAAATACTTTTCCGATAGAGTCCAAGAAAAGAAAGCTGCTGAGTTTGCTGCTCTGAAGCAGCGGAGTTTATCTATGGTGGAGTATGAAGCTCAATTCTCTAGACCTTCTCGTTACGTCACTCACTTGATTTCCACAGAAAAGATGAAGGCGAAGCATTTTCTCAACGGGCTGAAGTTACATTATATTAATCAATTGGCGCCAATGGAAATTTAGACATATGCGGAGATGGTAAGGAAAGCTCAAGTTTTGGAAGACACCTTGGAGATGACGGAGAGAATCCGTGGGAAGAATGTTAAGAAGGAGCAACCTACTAGATCCGGGAACCCTAAACCCGGCAATGGCAAGAAGAGGCCCAATGGAGGGTCTGGTTCGTGGAATGGCAAGGTCCCGAAGAATGAAGACAAGAAGCCTGGCCCGATCGTACCGTTTAAGGGCGTGTGTAAGTTTTGTGACCGTTCAGGTCACAGGATGGAAGAGTGCTGGCGCAAGCTGGGCGCCTATCTGCGTTGTGGTAGTAGGGACCATCGTATTCTTGAGTGTCCCCTTTTGTCAGATCAAGCGACTCCGACTAAGCCGCAAGGAAACAAGAAACATGAAGGCAAGCTCCAGGCCCTACAGGAAGATGATGCAGGAACCACCGAGGAGGGTGGGCTCATTGAAGGTACTCTTGTTATTCATGATAAGCCAGCATTCATTCTCTTTGATACCGGTGCCACTCATTCTTTTGTTTCTCAAAAATTTGCTAAGTCTTTGGCTGTGAAGCCGGTTTTGATGTATTTCCCATTAGAGATATCAACCCCTATTGGTTCTAGTTCAGCAATTAAGTATTTCTATCCTTCTAGTAAGGTTATGATTAATGAACAGAACTTGCCAGCTGATTTAGTTTGTATGGATATGAAAGACTATGATGTAATTCTAGGAGTAGATTAGTTGGCTAAGCATGAGGCCAATGTTCATTGTAGTTCCAGTTCCGTGTCTTTTTCTAGACACCCGGGACTTTCCTTTATAGGGGTTGGGCACCATAAGTCCGTGCCACTTATTTCGGCCCTCCGAGCTGATAAGTTGATGAGAAGAGGATGTCAGGCTTTCCTAGCCTTTGTTTATGTGACCCCTGAGAAGAAGATTGAGATTCAGGACATTCCTATTGTCCGAGATTTTTTGGATGTTTTTCCTGAGGAATTGCCAGGACTTCCACCAGAGAGGGAAGTTATCTTTTCTATTGATTTAATTCCAGGTGCGACCCCTGTTTCCAAGGCTCCTTATCGTATGTCTCCCGCGGAGCCGAGGGAATTGAAGCAGCAGTTAATGAAATTACTTAAGAAGGGGTTCATTCATCCAAGTACATCCCCGTGGGGAGCTCTAGTATTATTTGTCCAGAAGAAGGATGGTTCGATGAGGTTGTGCATCGATTATCGGCAATTGAATCAGCTAACTATCAAGAACAAGTACCCATTGCCGAGATTTGACGAATTATTTGATCAGATAGCAGGAGCTCAGTATTTTTCTAAGATTGATCTCCGATCAGGATATCATCAGTTGCAAATCAAGGATGAAGATATTTATAAAACGGCATTCCGTAGTAGGTATGGGCATTTTGAATTTGTGGTTATGTCGTTTGGACTAGCGAATGCACCCGCAGCTTTCATGCAGTTGATGAACAATGTGTTTCGGCCCTATCTTGATCGATGTGTCGTAGTGTTTATTGATGACATCTTGATTTATTCTAAGAGCGAGGAGGAGCATGCCGAACATCTGAGGACGGCGTTGTAATTATTGAGAGATCATCAGCTATACGCCAAGTTTAATAAGTGTGAATTCTGGCTGCAAGAGATGTCCTTTTTAGGGCATATTATTACAAAGGAAGGTATTTCCGTTAACCCCTCGAAGGTAGAGGCAGTGAAGAATTGGGATAGGCCTGCTACTGTGACTTAAGTTAGAAGTTTCCTCGGCCTAGAAGGTTATTACCGAAGGTTTATTAAGGATTTCTCCAAGATTGTTGTACCTTTAACAAGATTAACCCGCAAGGAGAACACATTTGATTGGTCTGAGGATTGCGATAGAAGTTTTCAGACCTTGAAGGAATGTCTAACTACTACCCCTGTGTTGGCTTTACCATCAGGAGAAGGAGATTTCATGGTGTATACGGATGCTTCAGGCATTGGTCTAGGTTGTGTGCCATGCAGCATGGGAAAGTGATAGCCTATTCTTCTAGGCAGTTGAGGAAGCATGAAGAGAACTATCATGTTCATAATTTGGAACTTGCAGCAGTGGTGTTTGCCTTGAAGATATTGAGGCACTACTTGTATGGAGAGATATTTACGGTGTTCTCAGATCATAAGAGTCTGAAGTATTTTTTTTCTCAAAAGGAACTCAATATGAGGTAGAGAAGATGGCTCGAGTATTTAAAGGACTTTGACTTCTCTATAGAATACCATCCTGGAAAAGGGAATGTAGTAGCAGATGCCTTGAGTCTCAAGCATATAGCTAAATTGTCGTATCTTATGTTATAAGAATGGAGGCTGTTAGAGCAGTTAGCTAGTTTGGATCTCAATGTTGACAAGGATCGGGTTACGATCGCTCAGATTCAACTCAGACTAGAATTGTTAATAGAAATCAAGACCTTGCAAGACAATGACCCAGAGTTGGTAGAGATCAAGGAGAATTTGAGTAACAGACCTGATTTCATGATGGCTGACAATGGCAGATTGTTGTTTCAAGGAAGGACCTGTGTACCTGATGTAGCAGAAATCAAGAATAAGATTCTCGAAGAAGCTCATAGATCCAGATACACTATTCATCCTGGAGGTACTAAGATATTTAAGGATTTGAAAAGATCATTTTGGTGACCGAATATGAAGAAGGAAATTACAGAATTCGTGAGTAGATGCTTAGTGTGTCAGCAAGTCAAGGCTGAACATTTCAGACCTGCAGGAAAATTGAAACCACTTGATATACCTCAATAGAAGTGGGAAAGTATTGGTATGGACTTTATTATGGGTCTACCTAAGACTCGCAGTGGATTCAATGCAATATGGGTTATTGTTGACAGATTGACGAAGTCTGCTCATTTCTTGTCCATTAAGTCTAAGTGGACAGTAGCGTCTTGGCGGCTCTATATATGAAGGAAGTTGTAAGACTCCATGGTATTCCGGTCAGCATTGTGTCTGATAGAGATCCCAGATTCACCTCACATTTTTGGAAAGGATTGCAAGAATCTTTGGGAACCCGTCTGAATTTTAGTACTACTTTTCATCCACAAACAGACGGACAGACTGAAAGAACCAACCAGATAGTGGAAGATATGCTTAAAGCCTGCATGATTGATTTTGGAGGTGGTTGGAGTGATCACTTGGCTTTGATTAAATTCACCTACAATAACAGTTATCAGTCTAGCATTCAGATGGCTCCGTTTGAAGCTTTGTATGGAAAAAGCTGTCGATCTCCATTATGTTGAGATGCGGTAGGTGAGAAGCAATGGCTGGAACCAGATCTCATTTCTGAATTGTCCAAAAATATCCGTGTTATTAGAGATCAGTTGCTAGTAGCACAATCAAGACAGAAGAGTTATGCCGACAACAGAAGGAGAGCCTTGGAGTTTCAGGTTGGTGATCATGTGTTTTTGAAGGTTTCTCCCATGAGAGGGATTCGCAGGTTTGGTATTCAAGGAAAGTTGAGTCCAAGATATGTGGGTCCATTCGAAGTTTTGGAAAGAGTGGGGGAGGTGGCTTACCGTTTAGCACTACCACCTCAGTTATCAGGAGTACACAATATCTTCCATGTGTCTATGCTGCGAAAATATGTGTATGACCCCACTCATGTCATTCAGCATGTGGATTTGGAACTGAAGGAAGATTTGACTTATGAAGAAAGACCTACTAAGATTCTGGATCGTAAGCAGCAGCATCTCAGAAGTCATTCTATACCCATGGTTAAAGTTCAGTGGAGTCTGCGTGGAACTGAAGAAGCTACTTGGGAATCCGAAGAAACCATGCGGAAGTAATATCCTGACTTATTCTAGGTGAGTTATCTCGCTCCCCGTTCTATTAAGTGCAGTGAATTTGGAGGACTAAATTTCTTTAAGTGGGGGAGGGTGTAGCACCCCGATTTATTAAAGAATAAAAATTTTGAGAAAATTAATAAGAGATTCCTTAAGAAATAAGATAAGTCAAAATTCGACCATTTTATAAAAATCTGAAAAAATTAAAACCTCGTAGTGGATAAAACACTTAGTAAAATTATATTCTATGATCAGCACAAATAAAAATTGTAACCAAGTCGAATTAACAGATTAATGCCCAAAACCACACTTAGCCTAATCGGACCTTAAAACGTGAAATTCGAGCCCAATACCCGACCATTTAAGCTAAAACCGGATGCAAATGAAAGGCTAAGATTAACTCTTTGTTTCCCCTCTGATTAATCTTCGAAACCCGAACCCTAGGAGGAGTATTTGGCGGTGGAGTAGTGGATAGACTCGGTCTCGCATGAATCTCTCACGTCCACGATGATAGGACTCTATCTTCGCGATTAGGACTCCCTAGACTCAATTGAACCTATAAAAATGACCCTTACCAACCCTAGAATCGTTTAGTTGCTGTGGCGGCCGGAGAGGAGCTCGATCAAGGGAGAATTCCGACGATCTTTGGCGGTGTGTACCTAGCGCGTCGACATCCCTCTTCTTCCTTCATCCTTCGAATAAGGTAGGTGATAGCAAGCCAAACCCTAACTGTGATATATCAAAAGAAGCATTGTTCTGTCCTCTTTCGATTGGTCTAGAAAGCCCCAATTTTAATCTAGTATCCTGTTAGTATTTCGAGGTTTAGTGGAAGCATGCTAGAACTAGGGTTCCCATTGTCCCATCTTGATTTACGTAAGGATTCCAGGCACTAAACACGAAATTGATCATGCTATCTTGTAAAACGTTTTATGCTTGTTCTTTTGACTATAAAAGCCCATATTTTTATGCTTTATAATGTTCGTATTTAGACATTCTTGCTAACCCTAGCCAACTCCGCTGGTAATGGCTAAGACGAAGGGGTGGCGGGTTGGGTTGATTTGCGCGGCCTCACGATAGACCGCCCATCTATGTCAGGCGGCTAGTTCCTGACCGTTCATGTATTGTACTTTTGATCGGTTTCGTAGTTTGCACGGCTTAACCCTAACAGCCCTATCATTAGGCGGCACGTTCCAGACCGTGCATGTTTCCTAGCGGCACATTACAGACCGCTCAACCCTGACAGGCCTTCTGACCTGGAAGGAGATGAACGGCCTATCGTGCGACCGCCGAGGACGTGAGCGGCTCAGATAGAATCGCCCAATTGTACAGAACTGCTTGTTTTCCTTTTTAGCATGATTTAACTTAGTAGAATTTGTCTAATGATAGGTTAATAACCCATAAGAAAAAGGAACATATGTGAGAACATATTTCATAATGTTTAATTATTCTTTTATCATAGCCTTAATTTATTTCGATATGTTAATTCAACCATGATTTCATGCTATTAGGATTGTTTGATAGTCGTTCCACTCCGGTAGTATTGACTGACCGCCATATTGATTTCCAATGATTTGATAGCCGCATTTCCTTATAATGTTTGGGACTCTCCGTCGGATATTCCTTCCGTCGGACTAGGACCTTCATTAGGGGTCCTCCGTAAGCCCCCGCGAGCCTGGGATTCCCACTAGGACACCGGGCAGGTTGTACCACCAAAGCCTGAATCTGTGTACGTGATCGAATCGCTTGGATTATCCTGTTGTGAGTCACGGCTCAACTTGGACCCCCTGAGGTTTGCGTGGCCCGACAGGGACCGTCTGGCTCACTGGGCGGCCCATTAAGAACCGTGCAACTCTGGCCAAGTGCCGCTTACCTTGGTCGATTAACCTTGTTGTATCTTCGACCAAATCACGTTTGGATCGACCCGATAAGCCCTAGGCTGACCAAGTGGACAGTAGACTGGACCTGGTTTAGTTCTGCCCCACTTATGATAGCCCGGAGCCCATTTGGGTAGATTTCTATTTCCTTGTGCTAAGTTCTGTTGAATGGACTAATTTGAACCGCCCACATCATAGAGCGGATCTTATTGGACCGTCCACCCATTGAGCGGCCCCATAAGGCCCGTTTATTTTGTTCTTGGGCTCCCAGCTCTGCTAGCCTTGAGCGGTCCATTATTGACCGTCCAATTCTTTTAACGGCTCGACATGGACCGTGTACCCTTGACTTCGGTGAGGGTGATCCTCAGTCCATTTCTGTCCTAAACGGTCCATTATTGACCGCGTATGGTTTGGGCGGCCCAGTGTGAACCGCTTATCATCCAGAAGTGATTTTCTGTGATTATTCATGTTTGAACCCAATGACCTGATTGGTTCTTGATAACTTGAATTTTGGTTCAAATATCTCTTCAACTTATCCTTGGGATCCTCCGAGGTAAGTTATACCTTGACATTATTGGCCATTTAACTTGATTAATGTCTAGACATAACTTGGGATCTTGGATCCAACAAATCAATGCGAACGCATCATAAGGGCCCGGTCTGGTCCTGGGAGGAGTGCCCGAAAAGTACTTGTGTCCCGGGGAGTTTGAATGACATAGTGAGACATTGCACCGAGTGCATGACTAGCGTGATGTCTACGACAATAATCTAGGACTTGAAGTTTTCTTGACTTGGTTAGTTCTTGCTTGATTGGCCAATTTCCAGTTATATCTTGATATTGCCTTCGTTCGATTATCTTGTTGTCATATTATCATTTCATTTCGTTCTTTATTTTCCGCGCTTAAAAATGTAATTTAATTGGTTAATCACTTAAACTTGCCTGTTATTACCTACTGAGCGTTCGCTCATCCAGTTGTTTCCCCCTTTTCAGGTAGCTCAGGAGAGGATTCACAGACTGATGGGGATCGGCAAGAGTGATGGCCTTGGAGCGAGCCAGTTTGAAGCCTGTGGATCTAGTCGTAGTATTTGTGTCTATTTACGTTGTGAGAGGATTGTAATTTGAATTCAACATTGTAATAGTGTTAAGTGGATGTTGTCGAAAGATTGTTTTTGGGAGTCTTTGTGTTTGGAACCTGGATTATGTAAATATTATTTAGTGAATGGAGTTGTGTGTTGTTGATCTCTTAGCTTTAGCACATCATGTCTGTAAATCAACATATTATTATTACTTGTTTCTACTACCAGTCCCGATATTTCGCATCGTGGCGTGACATTATGACCGTTGACCCGGCACCCTCGAGCGACTGGCGGACCCCCTACATATCCTGGCTCCGGGATTCTCAAGAGCCCACCGACCCTCGGGAGGCTCGGAAGCTGAAGTACCAAGCCCGACGTTTCGTCATGCTAGATGAGGCCTTGTATCGCAGATCTTTCTCCGTTCCTCTCCTCAAGTGCATCAGCGCCGACAAGCCAGCCGAGCTATTTAAGAAGTACACGAAGGCACCTACGGAGCGCCCCAAGGAAGAAGATCGCTCGCCAGGATCTTGCTTCGATAGGGTTACTGGTGGCCCACTCTCCAGCGTGACTGCATGACCTACGTACAGAAGTGTGACCGATGTCAACGCTTCGACCGAGTCCAGAGTTTGAGGCAGAGACAAACACTTCCATCCGGGAGACTTCATCCTAAGAAAGGCCGAAGCATCTCGACCACTAGAGGCGGTGGGGAAGCTGGCCCCTACCTGGGAAGGCCCCTACTGAGTGGTCGAGATGCTCGGAAAAGGAGCATACCGACTGTCCACCATGAAAGGAACACTCGTCCCTCGGACATGGAATGTGACAAATCTTCGCAAGTTCTACTTTTGATCATTTGGCAAACATGCACATGTAAGCAAAGTAGAATAAACGCCATTCTTCTCTTCTTATTAAAAATTTGATGTACATCAAGTAGGCCGTAGCCAATACAGTATACATGTACAAAAATTACACCCTCCGGCACTATTATGCGAGCAGAACGCTCGGCCAACCTGGTAAGCACTCCTACGTCTAGCCACTGACTCTACCTCATGCGGAAACTGGCTCGGACAAAGGACTTATCGGCCTCGTTGGTTTGAGAAAAGCTCGGAAGAAAGATGCCAAAGGGATTGGAAGGACAACAAAAAAGGAAAAAGAGAAGATGTCGACCCGAGCAAAATGGAGAGGAAGCTTGAGAGGGCTCCCCTTCTTAGCAATGGGGTCGACGGTGGAAAGAGGGGCCGGGTAGACAGTCAAAGAATGAAGCTCGACGAGCTTCATCCCCCTTCCCTCGGGATAACGTCGGCAGGTCAGGGAAAGGAAGGCGACATGCTCTGGCATGAACCCTCTCCCAGAGTGATCCCCGACTGACGAACCCTCTTCCAGACTGAAGTAACAGGAGCTTCCCTCCTACCGTCATCTGCATCATCATCTTCTGAAGCACCTTCCATGCCCGCCAAGACCGACAGCACAACACCTCGCGGAAGGGAAAGAAGGAGAAATCGCCAGGGATGGCCTTAAGCGATGAAATGAAAAGGAGACGCCCCCTCGGACCTTTTATAGGCCGAAGGGGGAGCTGATCGCCTTAAATGACTCTCCCCTTACAAAACACGCTAAAAGGGGCTTTCCCTGAGATAGTTACCTCATTTCCGAAACATCCCGCCAGCGGGATGCGCGAAGCGGCAAGTCATTAAGGGCGGTATGGAAAAATGGAAAGGTGCCAGCACCATGTCAGTTATTTTTCAGATCGGCACACGCGATATCTACAGAGAAAATTGGCACCTTCTCCAACGACTACAAATCCGATAGTCAAATCACACCAAAAGCGGTAAGAAACAATCAATTCAGCATTTAATACTGTCGCTATAATATTTTCCAAAAAGCCTTACCAGACTACATAAGGGAAAGAAAAAAAAGAAAGAAAGAGCTATTACATCAAGCCTCAGGCCCATCTTCAGGCTCGGTAGGCGAGGCTTCCTCAGCACCAGACGATCTGCCCCCAGTATTCTCAGCGACGGCCGACCCAGGCACTGACCCCACCTGTGTGGGAACTATCTCGGTCGTGTGCTCTCCCGAAGATGCTGGAGTTGGCAATTGCTCAGACGAAGACTCCCAACCCTCCTCTTCGCTCGAAGTATATCGGGAAGAGTCGATCGAACCCCAGTCCGAGTCATAGCGTTGCCCGGAAGGAAAAATGAGCTTAGACGCCTGGGCCCCTGCCTCTATGACGGCCCGATCGTAGCCCTGGGAGAAGCCCTTCTGAAGGCCCCGGCGATAGCCTGACTCATAATAAGGGAAGGTAGCCTGGAGAAGAGCCGCGTGGTAGGCCTCTGAGCACTTATGTCGCTCAAGTGCCTCCACCCCGGCCGACTCCGCCTGCCCCTCGAGCTCAGTTATCCTCCACTCTCACTCGGACAACCTTCTCTCAGCCTCGGTCAGTGCATCCTCGGCTCCCCGGACTCGACCCTCAAGCGTCTCCCGCTCGGCCTTCAACTGCTCGCCGCGCTCGACCTGAATCATACGCTCCGCCTCCAGGAGCTCATTCCTCCGGTCGACCATATGACGAGCCTGGGCTAGCTGCTCCGCCAACGACCGAGCCTCCACTTGGCTCAACTGCACCTGAGCCTGAAGCGGGGACACCTCCCGACGGAGGTCACCAAGATCAAGGGCCAGACGCTCGACCTTCCGATTGAGCGCACCACGGGCCCACGAGAGAGCCTCCCGCTCCGACTCCACCCGAGCATACGCGCCCATTGCCTCAGCCCCGAGCTGGGCCAAGATCCGGCTGCCTTCCATGAGTTGCTCAAAAAGCGTGGGGGGGACTCCTCTGAAGTTTCACTCGTACAACCCCTAAAGCTACGGAGTGGCACCTCTGGTAAAGGGAGGCCCAGACGCTAAATGCACTAGTTGAGGGAAAGGGAGCCCTCTCAGGAGCGATCGGGATCGAGACACCTCCCCCGAGCAACCCCGTCTCGGGGGCCCCACCGGTTGGCTCGGGATGAGCAACCCCGTCACGAACCTCCCCAGCCTCAGTCGACTGCGATTGAGTCGCTTCCCCCTACGACCCTCTAGCCTCGACTGGCTAGGGCCGGGCTCCCTCATCCGGTGGCTCCTCTGCTTCACTCGACGCCCTAGCATCAGTCACAATCCCTTCGTCATTTGCCTCCTCTTGCACCGCAGAAGGAGGAGGCAACATGGGAACCTCATCAGCTGGGCAGACGGTCTCCACCTTCCTCGCCCATTTCTTCTCAGCAGACTGAGCCTGCATCGAAGATCGCAACAACTTCACCATGGGATCCTTCCGCTTGACCCCTTGACGTTCAGAAGCATCGTCCCGGGCGACCCCCTTGCCCTCTTCCTGGGCGCGAGATGAGCCCTCCGAAGCTGGGAAATCGCTCGGAGCCGGCGTATCATCCATATTGATGTCCTCCAGCTCGACCGACGGTGCCTCCTCCTCCTCCTCCTCCTCAGCCGCTCGCTGCAGATCTGCGCGAAGAAGAGCAAATTGAGAAGAGGAAAGCACTCGCTTGAAAGAGGACAAGTTCCTGAGAACCTTACCCATCGGCAACAACAGTCGAGAAAGATACTCCTCGATGTTAGAAGGAGTCACCAACTCAGCAGTTCCCAGGCGGTCCCGCTGAAGGATATCAACATCCCTCTCCACCTCCAGATAAACCTCTGTTTGCTTCGGAGGGATGTTCGGGTGAAAGTTGGGCGCGTCGGGAAATCCCAAACCACGCCGACCGCCGATGGACCCACCCAAAAATATTGGGTCTTCCACCCCTTGTGAGAGGAATCCTTTACAAAAAGGGACACACAACTCCTTCCCTGCCTCGCCTGAATGAAGAAGTAGCCCTTCCTAGCAAAAGGATTATCCTTCAACTCAAAAAAATAGTGGAAGAGATCCAGCGAGGTGTACACCCCTCTCTTGCCACAGAGGAAGATGAAGGAGAAGATGAGGGTGTAAGAGTTGGAGACCAACTAGACAAGAGCCAGCCGGTAGAACCGAAGCAACTCGGTAACAAAGGGATGGAGGGGCAGCCAAAAGCCGCACTTCCAGGACAGGAGGAAAAAACATAAGAGGCCAGAACGAGCGACCAGACTGGATTCATGAGATTCAGGTGCAAGGAACTTGAATCGCCATGGCAGACCATACCGATTCTCCAGCCGCTTCACGTCCTCCTCACCCAACTCACTATGAAGAGGTTCTAATGGCACCCAAAAAGTCCTCGAGGCCTGTTCTCCCTCTTGGCTCTCACCCCCTGGATTTTGGTCCGCCATGGAACAGAAAGAAGAGCTGGGAGAAGAAGGGGAAAGCCCTGAATCAGAGGACTCTAGAGGAGATGGAAGCAGACGAATCACCGCCTCGTGAATACTCTCCTAGGTCCGATGGCCGCAACGATTCTCCACTCTTCCGAGCTGCTCTCAGCAATGTAGAAGCCCCCACAAATATAAAGAGAGGCAAAACCCTAAACCCCAGGGATAAAAGGACGCAAAATGCGCAATGCTTAAACCGGAGGCGGCACGGTGATCCGATCTCCCAGGGAGGGGCCTTCTCTTATTCATCATAACATGCGTATTTTTAAGGCGAGCCGCGTCATGTGGCCCCTATCAAAAAGAGAGATCTATACCCAACCAGTGCCACAAAAAGTCTAGCCCAAACGCTACTCATCCGAGCCTAATTTTGGCTAGGGAGTAGGAGGGGGACAAGTGGAGAGGGAAAATCTTGTCCCCCGTACGGAGAGGCCAAAAGAGGTCCAACCAGACCGAACGAGGCCCAACTCCTCGAAGTGGTAGCCCCCGGGCCCGCTTAATATAAAGCCCAAAAACTCACTCGGTACAAGCGCTTCCTAGGCGACCTTCGTGTTGGGAAGTCTGAGCATCAGTTCGATCGGGAAAGCTCCCCCGAAGCCCCTTATTCACTGTCCCGACCAAGCACTCATCGCTTGGGAGACCTCTCTTGGGCCAGTGCCTATCGCTCGGGCTCACTGATGAAAGCTTATTGATCACGGCCGTTGCGGGTCCCTTAATAACAGGAAGCTCAAGAGGACAGGGGAAATCAAGAGTCCGCATGCTATAAGGAGCCCGCATGAAGGACGCAACCCCCCTGAGACTCCTCCGCTTATAGGGATCAGTCACACAAACAGGCCACTATTTAAACTGGAACAGCCCTACTATAGGAGGTAAGCAAGGCGAGAGCCAAAAACCCTGAGCAGGAACCACTTCACCTTTTGGTGGAGAGGGATCTCGCGCTCCCATCTTCCTCCTAGCTCTTCCCTTTGCATCTGAGCTCTACTATTTTGCTAACTTAGGAATCGGAGGGTCTTCCCCGGGGTTCTATCCCTAGGCACCTCTGACTCGTTTCCCTTCTTGCAATTCACATTTCAAGGGTACGTGGACATCATCTTCCCCGCTCAGGAGTAGCGCGAAATCACCCCTCTTCACACGGTTATAATGAAATCTCCCCCTTAATATATGCCATGTAACAAACATGTCTAAATCAACGCAATTTTATCTAGCAAGGGAAAAAGTCATAGGATGTTTTCAAGAAAAGGGTGATATAATATATATACACTCAAACATCCATCAAGGTAAAGTCTTCACACAAGGTGACTACCGGTATGTGGCTGACAACGTAGGTCCGAAGACCACCATCAAGCATGGGGAAGGCTTCCAGTTGGATAAAATCTAACCTTCCACAATCGCCATTTGATATACTGGATAATCATGACATTCAAGCACACAAATATGTAACGTATATGCAAGTGTATGCATGTAAACTAAAGGATGATTGGAAATCATTTCTCTCTACAAATATGCATGGGCATGCATGGCATGAGCATGAAAATGCGTATGTGAACTATATATGGACATGTGAACTGTTATTTACAGTAGCATGATTGAAAGTGTGAAGAATTTTATGTTCAAACTCAAGCATTCAAAATCTGAATTATTATTTACAAAATATGAGAAAAAGGTGAAAGACCTTATATGCAGTGTAGAGCATTTAAAAACCAAATTTTTATTTAAAAAATGAAGAAAAAGGTGTGTATGAAAAACTATGTATATGCAGTGTTAAGCAATTCAAAACTGGATTTATTCACAAGATATGCAATGAAAAATATTCAAGTCATCTAATCATGGAACTCAGAAATTCAAGACATTTCAGAAGTTACAAAAATCAATGAAACAGAAATGCAACCATTTCCATTGCAATTTTTTTCTCCAAACTCAAATTTTACCTTTTCAGATTTTTCAAAATGAACCTAAGCAAAATGAGCTTGCAATCCAAACCATTTTTCTTTCTCACCTTAAGAGCCCTTTATTTATTAACTTTCCTTGGCCTCAAGGCCCCCTGCAAAATAAGTTCTCATTTTGGACATTTGGGTACCCAAGCCATCTTGGGTCCCGAGGGGTTAGTTCTAGCATGAACAGATGGATTCTTGTATTTCCTAGCAAATCAATCATCATCAAATCTCATAGTAGAACAATCATCCATGGAATGACCATTCTCACCACAATAAAAGTAATAAGAAGATTTTCTTTTCATGGACCATTTTTCATCGTTTTTCATTAAGGAATAATTATTCATCATATGTCCAATTTCACCACAATAATAACATGAAAAATTCTTTTTGACATACCGTTCATCATCATCTTTCTTTGTGAAATAATTTTCAAAAACATGACCATGTAAACCGCAATAGAAGCAATGAGAGTTGAATGTTTTCTTAATGGGTTTCTCATGATCTTTAGAACCAGCAACTACTTTCATTCTTGATTTCAATGCCACATCATCATCAGATTTTATCAAGAAACAATCATACATTTTATGGCCATATTTGTCACAATAGTCATAAAAGACATTCCTTCTTTTTCTTGAAACATGAACAAACTCAGTAGTGGGGGATTCGTCATGCACATAATGACAATCAATGATATTTTTTCTATTTTTGACTTCCTTTGTCACACATGGACAATGACTCATTTACCCTCTTAATTTGATTTTTCAAAGATGCAATGTGAAATTTAGACTTAGCAATTTCTCCTTCACATAATGCAAGTTTATCATTCAAGAGAGAATTAATAGTTTTATAACTTGCAATTTCTTGTTCCATAGCATGAACATTTTCAGAATCATCAACAACTACACTTTTTCCTTTTTCAAGTGAATTGAGTTTTTCAATCAGCACATTATTTTGATCTTTGAGGTTTTCTACTTCTTCAGCAAGCTTTTCATTTTGAAGTTTTTCAAATGAATTTCAAGTCATGGAGGTATGTTCAAGTTCATTCTTTTGAAAACTCACTTTTTCCTTAGTCGTTGAATTCAGGGTTTCATTGGAGTCGACAAACTTAGACAAATCACTCCTCAGATTTCTCAACTCCTCTTCCAATTCAATAGTTTTATCATTCATGTTCTTAAAGCTTTCTATCTCATGTTTTAGCCCCTTTAACCTTTCAAATTTGTCTGCATTCAGAGTAGCTTTCCCTTTTTCAAGATAGAGCAATTTTTGAGACATAGCAGTATTCAACTCTTTCAGATTCTCATTATCTTTTTCCATATGTTGAAGTTCTGAAATTTTTCCCAGTAAAGATTCATTTTCAGTTCTAAGATATGCAATTATCTTTTTGTGTTCTTCAACATCAAACATGTGTGACTCAAATAATTTTTCAAACTCGGTGCATCTTCCACATGAAGAATTATCAAGTTTCTTTTTTAATTTTCTATTTTCAGATTTTATTATTTTGTATCTAACAAATAGTTCATCATAAGCATTCACTAATTCATCATAGCTAAGCTCATCTCCATCATCAGAATCGGAGTTTACCTCAGAACTTTCCGCACTTTGACGTTCATGTTGAGTAGTGGACAGCGGATCTAGAGGGAAGGGGTGAATAGATCTGCCCCTCTTTTCGCAATGCAACCCTCTATATAGCTAGATAAAATAAATCACAACAGAATATAACTAGCTTATCGAAGAACACTATGATTCGCTTGGCAAGATGAGCAACTAATATATCGATTTGAACCTAAGCATGCATCTAGAACGAAGCAATCACATAAACAAACCATAACACAAAGGATTTTAAGGTGGTTCAGACTGAATCCCCAGTCCTACGTCCACCCCTCACCAAATCCGGTGAGGCTCCACTAGTGCCACGCACTGAACCACAAATCGGAAGAGCCTCCGGTTGCCTTCCTACTAACTACCAGTAGAGACGTCAACACCGCAAATCGAAAAACTTTCGATTGCCTTCCTACTAACCACCGGTAGGGACGTCAATCACCGTAGATCGGAGAACTTCTGATTGCCTTCCTACTAACCACCGGTAGGGACGATCTTCAGTTTCGATTGTTTTAAAGAAATGGAAAGAGAACAAATAGAAATCACTCAAACAAGATATAGAATATGCTTAAAGTAAAAAGATCTTGTCTGAGTTGCAGGAGCTTGAATTTGATGCTTCGATGCTGTCTTCTTCCTTGAGAGATGATCTTCCTTGAGTTGATGAAGAAGACTATGGATGTAGCTTTGATCTTCCCTTTGATCTCTTTGAGTTGATGAAGAGTTTGATGCAGTTTAGATCACCCTTAAGAGCCTTGATTGTCACGTCCCGACGCGGAATATCGAGGGCGCGACGAGTCGTAAACACGCGTGTCGATCAGAGCATGTACAATTTTATTTCTAAAATCAGAAATGAACGGGAAAATGATACTTTTATTCCATCAAAATGAAGTTTACAACACTAATTGATAAGCCATAAAGACAATTACAACTTCCAAATCCAAATTACAACATTCTTGTAAAATCACTAGTTGATCTACATAAACCTAGGTAAAAAGGAAAACACTCTTTCACTCTTGTCCATTCCCTTGTTCAATTTCATTTCCTGCAACAATTAATCAAAACGTAGGGTGAGCTAAAAGCTCAGTAGGATTTTATATCTCTATGAACCAGGCAATCTTTAAGTGTTAGCAATTTAAACAACTTTCTAACTTGTATCGGGAAGTATATAAACATGAATAGAATTTCCAAGTAATTGAGATGATATGATATCAAGATGAATTTCCAAGTAATGACTTTGAACAAATAAGGAATTTCATGTAATTGGCCATTTTCACGCAAGTCAAGTAATTCATGTAATTTTCAAGTAAACAAGTAACAAGTAAACAAGTACGAATAGTGGAATGCCGTATCAAGTAAATCTATCATGCACTTCGGTGCAATGCCACACCATTGGTCAATCAACTCCCATGGGCACAAGTACTTTCGGGCGCTCCCCCTAGGACCAGACCGGGCCCCATTAATGCCAGGCATTGAGTCATATGGATCCGAAGATCCCAAGTACGTTTAGACATCCACTTTAATGTATATGGCCAAGAATTTTTAAGAATATGCTGTTTGTAATAAGCACAGATTTGACACAATTTCAGAAGTTGCAAGAAAAGTGGATAACAATTTAAGGCATAATGTTTAACGACATTAAGTCGTGGAGTTCAAAAATGAACGGTAAGTAGGAAGAAAATCAAGTAATTAGAGTTTAATAGAATTAATTTGATTCCATGGTTTAATCTTATGTGCATTTGATTTACAAGTGTTTAGACATGTTTACATGAAGTTTTTGTTCATTAAAAATGCATTAGTTAGTCAAAACGGTGATTTATTATAATAATCAAAATTTTATTATGAAAATAACTTTTTATGTTGAAAATAATTCTAACTTGCTGAAAATAATATTAACATGCTGTGAATGATTTTCATATGTTACCTTACTAGTAAGATGATAAAAATAATTTTTTTCATGCTGGATTTAATTTTTACATGCTGAAAATTAATTATTAACATGCTAAAATTAATACTTAACATGCTAAAATAATCAACTTACTGATAAGATGATAAGATAAGTTTACCATGCTGATTACATAAATTTTCTGATAACAACATAATTTTTATCATGCTAAAAATCATTTTTCTCTATTTATTTGCTAATTATTTGATAGGAAAATAGAATTATCATGCTGAAAAATAGTTTTAATACACTGAAAATAATTCTAACATGCCAAAAATAATTTTAACATGCTGGAATAATTTTACTATACTAGAAGAATTTTTATCATGCTGGAAGTAATTTTCATGCATCAATTTACTAATTATTTAATAGGAAATTAAGTTTTATATGCACAAAAATAGCTTTAAATAGATTTTATCATGCTGAAAATAAATTTTTTATCTCAGTATGTATAAAATAATTTTATCATATTGGAAGTCACTTTTAACATGCTAGAAATAGTTTTAAAATGTTGGAAACAATTTTTAGTATGTATAAACTAATGTGGTGAAAAGTAGATTTTTACATGTAAAAATAATTTCATTCTACAAAAATAAATTTTTAACGTGCTGTAAGAATTAAAACATGCTAATCTTACATTTTCTTACTTTTGGTGACTAATTACGTACAATTAACGTGGACTTCCAACAGATATAGTTCCTATTGTAAAGTGACTTAAGTTTAGTCCCACATTGGAAGTTACAAAAAACTTGCATAGCTTTATATGTTGGAGAACTCACCCTTGGGTCAGGACCCAAGGGGCATAGGATGTGGGCTTGAGTTGTGAATTGATATAAAACTAGTAATATATATATTTATTTGTTTGTTTGTGCCGTGCCGAGCCGAGGTGCGGTGCGGTGCGGTGCGGTCAAGGCCAATTATATATATATATCGTTCGTTCTAGAAATATATATATAATTATTGTGAACGCGCTAGCATAAGCTAGCGCGACTTTGAAGATCGCGCTACCCTTGGGTAGCGCGTTCTGAAAATATAAATTTTTTTTTAAATGTTTGACCCCAGAGGGGCGGGAAAAACACTGTGTGAACGCGCTATGTCGGGCCAGCGCGTTCAGAACGCGCTACTGAGGTATAGCGCGTTCTAGACCTGATAAAAAAAACGGGAATACACCTCCAATAAAATGACCATAACTTGCTAATAAATGAGCTATCAATGGAAAGAGGACAGAAAAATGAACAAGATGACATGATTTAATTGAAGTTTAGCCTGAGAGACACCTACCTTTTGACGGATCTAAGATTATCCCCAAATATATAAAGAAAACCCTTGATCTTCCAAATCCTCCTTCAAATCTCCACGAATCTTCGCAGCAGCATAAACTTAACTCCCAGTGATGGTTTGAGGGTCGAATGGGGTTCTATTTATAGCCAAAACTTGGCAAAATGGGTCAAAATTTCCTTACCTAAATCCACCAACCCCATGAACTCGTTTTAGAAGAAAAATACAATTTCTCCTCTTAATTTAGACCATCTTAAGTGTGAATTCAGTGTAAAAACGGCTGGTCCAAGGTGGCTGGTAGGTAAGGGTCTATTTTTGAGTCAAATCTTCTAGAAATGGGGTTATTATAATCTTTTAAATATCATATTAAACACACGTTACGAATTTAAGGTTAATTTAACCTTTATTGAATCCTTTAACCATTAATTCAGCCCATTATGCATTATCCAATGGGCCAATTGTAAACCTAATCCATTACATAGACTTTTATTGGGCTTACTATTGATTTATCTAAGGTGCAAAGCATTTAATCTCTATTTTCTTCTAGTTGATTCAAGTAAATTCAATAAACTAGCTTATTTCATATAGTAAAAATGAAATTTGATTATTTCATGAAAATTTTAATTACATAATCAAATTGAAATTTTTATTTCTCATTTTTAAATTTTGGGTTTCTACATTGATTGCTTCTTGCTTCCTTGCAGGTTGAGATAGCTTCAGATCTAAGCTTGAATCCCTTAGAATGGATGAAGATCTCTTCATGAAGTACTGTTCACGGCTATAGTACCATCTCCTTTGAACAGCCTCCACAAGCCTCCCTTGATCTCCTTTGATCCAAATGAAGCATTAGGGTTTCTAACCCTCTTGTATGTGTTTTATAGACTTTGGATGGTCAACAGAAGCCCTCCCAGACCAGATCCACATTTTGTGGGTGATTGGGTGACTTTAGGATTAAAGAAATCCATGGAGAATGGCCCTTCTCGAAGTGGAAAACAAAGTCAACAATGAAGGCTCGGGGCTGGCGGTCGACCTGTGGCTTCTGGCGGTCGACCGCTACTGAGAAAACTGTAGACGAATGATCCCTAGAAATTCCCGTCGACCGCTACTGGGCTGGCGGTCGACCGCCACTGAGAGAGCTGCAGCCTGGAGGTTGCTGGCAGGGGCGGTCGACCGCCCCTGTGCTGGCGGTCGACTGCCAGCTGGGCAGACCCCGAGTTTTCCCGGGTCGGTCCGTTAATTGCTTTAGCTCCGTTGCTTAAGTTCTTTAGCACCCCATTCATGTCTGTAGCATCACCCTTGACAGTTTAGAAGGTGTCAACTAAGTCTTTGACTTTAGGTTCTCTTAGTTATGCTTCTTTGTGCATCAACCTTAACTGTCATTGAACTTTCACTTTTACCAACTCCACTCCATTCCTTGTCCATTCATTTGCATATCTGTCATGAACAAAACATCACGTATGTTAGTCATATAAGAGTGAAAAATAACAATGACTAATAGTGTTTAGCCATTATCAAAACCAAGAATGTCAAATAACTCAAATAACCACATGATGATGTCGAATGACCCAAGTGACCGCAAGATGACTCAAATGACCATAGGGGCACAACATTCTCCCCATTTTTGATGATGGCAACACTGTGAGTCATTATGTGGCAGTAATATCCAAGATGGTAAAGTTTATGACATATGCAACAAGTGCAGCTCAAGATCCATGATAGTAATAGCATGTGAATGTAATTATGAATGTAAATATGAGTGCTATGCAATTATGTAAACCCCATCACATACACATAAGAGATACACAAAGCGCACAAAGGATTCTCCCCCTTTTACTCTCCCTCGTACATAATTCACTCATCCCCCAATGACAACTCACAAAGCAAAGGATGACTCACAACAAAATATTCTCCCCCTTTGATAGTAGTAAAAAGGAGGGATAAGTGAGAGAAGCGACAAATGTCGGTGAGACCAGTTCTTAAAGGAGTGGAGAGCAAGCCATTATATGCAAAACTGAAACATACCGCGAGCAATATATATGGTTCAAAGCTAATGAAATCCAAGATCATCAACAGAGTTCAAAAAGTAGCTACATCCAAGATTTAATAGAAATGAACCAAAGGTGCATATCATGGCAGTGTTTAACCTTCCCTTGTCTTATATATCCATATTCAATAACTACAAATGGAATAACACAAAAACTAGTATTGAGGCTAAACAATCATGACTAAAGCATGGAATTTTATGAGTTCAACAAATTTGATTTTCAATATCTTTTGAATTTGAAGGCACATGACTCATATTTTACGAGCAATCAAGTCTAGTACAAGCATCCTAGCTGTAAGAATACACGTTGTTTAGACGCCAGTATCCCCAGGTAGTTGGCAAGACTGACGATTATGCTTCAGAATGAACAGAGATAGCAAAGTCACGTCATGACATATCCAATCTCATTTCTGTGATGAGAATATATATTTCTCAGTAATTATGCCAGTGCTCTGCCTAGAGTCCAAATATAATTAAGACAGAGATAATAGGGGCACATCATGACATATCATTCGTCACTTGATTTGATAACGTGACATATTTCTCTGTGCAATAATATCATTGCTCTGTCAAATGGATTTCCAAGAATTCCAGCTCATCAAGATGTTTAAGAACAATACTAAGCCTGAGTGTATCACCAAGATGGTCATGAATTTTGAATTTTCAGATATCTGGATAGTCATGCAAAGCACAATATGCAATCTCTAGTTAAGGTCTATTAAAATCACAGAACATAGATGATTTCAGAATAAATATTTTTGAACTTCAAAGAAATCATTTACTCTGAATTATTTTCATTGGATGGACAATCATCAGGGCATATAATAGAAAGCTCTTATGCCGTAGTTCTGCCAGTGAAGTGGAGATTGCAAGAGGTTAAGAGAATCAACAAAACTCCCCCTAAGGATATGCAATGGATGCACGAAGAAGTTATGTTTGCAAGCAAGTTGAATGACAAATGAGGTTGACATAGTCACTCTGAAGGTGGCAGAAATGAAATGTATGACCCAACCCATGGTTGTACACTTATTAAATGCAACAGAATGAATATGAAATATATGCAAGAATGCGTCAAAGGGATAACTCCCCCTTACTATATGGCCTATATACAACAGTGACGCATGGTACTTGGTGGAGGTGAAACCTCGTGCATATTGAGTGCTTCTAGGCAAGCATAATCTGCCCTTCCACATTTGATATACCATGGCCATGCAAGAATGATGCTACACCAACCATGCAAGGCATCGTGAACATGAATGCAATCTTTATTATGCATCATGACTACATGCAATGCGACACCATATGCAAAATGACATATATATATATAAACAATGCATGGACACAAATCTACAAAAACACACAACTAAATTGAACAAAATCATCATTTCAATTTTTATTGGCCTGAGGTCGGCAAAGACCAAGCTCCCTTCTGAGTGTTGAAAACCTGTCATTACACAAGGGCTTGGTGAAAATATCAGCAATTTGATTTAGAGTTTCAACAAAATGTAGTTCAAAATTTTTCTTACCGACCTCATCTCTAATGAAGTGATGCCTAATCTCAATATGCTTAGTCCTAGAGTGCTGAACTGGATTTTTTGCAAGGTTGATAGCACTAGTGTTATCACATAGAATCGGGACACAACCAAGATCCACTAAGTAGTCTTGGAGTTGATGTTTAATCCACAACACTTTGGTGCCACAGCTCCCCGCAGTAACATATTCTGCCTCTGCGGTTGAGAGGGCAATCGAGTGTTGTTTCTTGGAGGCCCAAGAAACTAAACACCCGCCCAGAAATTGGCAGTAGCCACTAGTACTTTTGTGATCTAGCTTACATCCAGCATAGTCCGCATCAGAATAAGATATAAGAGATAAATCACATGATGACGGATACCATAATCCCAAATCTTGAGTGCCGGCAAGATATCTAAGGATACGTTTGACGGCAGTCAAGTGGGATTCTCTAGGACTAGCTTGAAACCTAGCACAAAGACATACACTAAACTGGATATCTTGTCGGGATGCAGTCAAGTAAAGTAAAGAGCCGATCATACCTCTATAGATCTTTGCATCCACTAATTTACCATTTTGATCCGAATCCAGTGATGTTGTGGTGCTCATAGGAGTTGCAATGATTTTACTGTTCGTCATGTCAAATCTTTTCAGTAGCTCCTTGATGTATTTGGATTGACTTATGAAGCACCCATCTTGTCCTTGGTTGACCTACAAATCGAGAAAGAATTGGAGTTCTCCCATTACGCTCATCTCAAATTCGCTAGTCACGAGGTTAGCAAATTCCTCACACATTTCAGATTTAGTAGAACCAAACACAATATCATCAACATAAATTTGAACAATCAAGATATTCTTACCTTGCTTCTTGGTGAAAAGTGTTTGATCTACCTTACCTCGTGTGTACCATTTTTCAATGAGGAACGAGCTTAGTCTCTCATACCAAGCTCTTGGTGCTTGCTTAAGTCCATAAAGCGCCCTGTCTAGCTTGTATACAAAATATGTATGGTTAGAATTTTCAAAGCCAGGGGGCTGCTCAACATAGACTTCTTCTTTGATCAAGCCATTCAAGAATGCACTTTTTACATCCATTTGATACAGCTTTATTCTAAGGAACATGCAAAGGCAAGTAAAATTCTGATGGCTTCGAGTCTAGCAATTGGGGCATAAGATTCATCAAAGTCTACCCCAAACTCTTGATTATACCCTTGAGCCACCAATCTAGCATTGTTTCTTATTATCTTGCCATCCTCACTGAGTTTGTTCCTAAAGACCCATTTAGTGCCAATGACAGATTGTGATGAAGGTCCAGGAACAAGATGCCAAACTTTGTTTCTTTCAAACTGGTTTAACTCGTCTTGCATTAAATTTATCTAGTTTTCATCTTTTAATGCTTCATCAATATTTTTGGGTTCAAGCTGAGAGACAAGAGCAAGTTGATCTAATTCTTCCATAATTCTAAAATGTGACCTTGTTCTAGATGGGTCATTCAAGCTACCAATGACATTTTCTAAAAGATGATCCTTAAGAATTCTAATGTTTGTAGAATCATTACCTTCTCCGGGAGCTTGATCCCATGCATTGTTTGATTCAGCTCAGTCACCATCTTCTTTTGTTTCTTCTTGTGGAGGATCACTCTTGTCCTTCATGCTTAGGAATTCCCCATCTTCATCATTTTTCCTGCAAGAGTTATCATTGTTAGAATCATCATGATATTCACCAAAGGAAACATGAGGTGATTCTTCCACAGTTTGACTCTTAATGTTATAAATTTTATAAGCCCTAGATCTATCGGAATATCCAAGAAATATACTTTCATCGCTCTTGGGCTCGAATTTATCTAAATCTCTTTTGTCATTATTATGGATGAAGCATTTAGATCCAAATACTTTCATGTGTGTGAGAGAAGGCTTTTTACCTTTCAGTAACTCATAAGGAGTCTTTTTGGTGTGTGGCTTTACCATAGAGCGGTTGATAATATAACATGTCGAGTTTACCGCTTCAGCCCAAAATTTCCTTGGAAGTTACCGTTCGGCAAGCATGGTTCTTGCCATCTCTATGAGAGTTCGGTTTCTTCTTTCAACTACACCGTTTTGCTCGGGGTTCTTGGTGAAGAAAACTGGTGTGAAATGCCTTCAGCCCTACAAAGATTATAGAAGTCAGCATTTTCAAATTCACCACCATGATCAGATTGAATGTTGGAGATTTTGAACTCACCGTCTTGTTTAATCTTCTTATAGAGTGCCTGAAACTCATCAAAAGTATCATTTTTATGTGTGAGAAAGAAAACCCATGTGAACCTAGAGTAATCATCAACCAAGACATATCCATATTTTCTACCACTTAAACTAGCAGTTCTGGTTGGACCAAACAAATCCATATGAATCAGCTCAAGTGGTTTAGATGACATGTTTGCAGATCTAGCCTTGAAGGATTTTCTTGTTTGTTTACCTAGGGCACATGCATCACACAATTTATTTTCTTGTTTAAAAGAAAGTTCAGGCAACCCATTCACCATTGAATGCTTTAACAGTTTATGTAAGACATTATAGCTAGCATGTCCTAGTCTACGATGCCATAACCATGCAAGTTCAGATTTTGGTGCAGCAAGATAAAGATTTAAATGAGCAAAATCATCTAAGTCAATCATGTAAACATTGTTGACTCTCTTACCAGAAAATTTTACCTTGTCAGATTTTGATTCAAGGATTCTACATTCATGAGAGTCAAACAGCACTTTGTGACCTTTATCACACAATTGACTTATACTAAATAGGTTGTATTTCAAACCTTCAACTAGCAGCACGTTACAAATGGAGTTGGAGATGTTCTTACCTACATTACCTGTTCCAATGATTTTTCTCTTGTTGTTCCCTCCAAATGTGACATATCCTCCTTCCTTTTCTTCCAAGAGATAAAATTTTGATTTATCTTCAGTCATGTGTCTTGAACAGCCGCTATCAAGATACCACCTGTTATGCATGGCTACAAGACACTCCTGCACAAGCAATTAAGCAATGGTGTTTGGAACCCAACCAAATTTGGGTCCCATCAAACTCTTCAGATTTTCAAAACATGAAACCATTTCTTTTGGAATCCAAACCTTCCTAGCATTCATGTTTTGTTTGCTTAGAGCATGGATTTGATTTTTCTTTTTAGCTTTGACATTCACTTTTTGTTTAGAAGCTCTTTGTTGAATTTTGTGGAAGTTTGAGGAAGTTTGCTTCTCAAACCATTGAGGCCGTTGGTTGGTTTTGGGTTGAAAATGATTGTTTTGCCACCTATGGGTTTGAGACTTATAAGATTGGTAAACACATGAATCACAATTTCCCCAAAAGTAGGCTGGTGTTGGCCTATATGAATGTGCAATCTAGTTATGGTGATATCTGGAAGATTGAGTATGCAATGGCCAAGAAAGTGTTGACCTATGTTGCGGGGAAGGTCGACCTTTCTTAGGCTTTTGGACAGACTTTTTTGGAATTTCAATGACTGCCTCTTCAATCTTTTCTTTCCCTTTCTCCTTTTGTTTTTGCTGGTTTTGTGTGGGAGTTGTGTTTGAGGTGGAAGCTTCGGAAGATGAAACAAATGTGATAGTTTTTAGCCCAAATGGCCTTTTGTTTGTTGGATCAAAACCCAACCCATCTTTGTTGTGGTTCATTCTAGTTCCTAGCAATGCATCTAGGTTTTATCTTCCATCCACAAACTTTTCTAAAGATTGTTGTTTATCCTTCAACTCTTTTTGTAGGTTTTCAATATTTTGAAGAAGTTGAATGTTGACTTGTTTGACAGCTTCATACTTCTCATTACTCAATTTGCTGTCCTTTTCATAAGTTTACATTTTGAGCTTCATGCTATCAATCTCATTTCTTAAATCCTTATTTTCAGTTTCCAAGTCAGCCATTTCTTTTCTTCCTTCCTCCAAATCCTCAATCATTTTCTTAAGATCTTCAATTTCAGTCTCAAGTAGAGCAGTTTTATCATTCATATCATGATCATACACAAACAAGTTAATTTTCTTTTTCAATGATTTATTCTCCTTTTTATAGATGTCATATTTTTCCATGAGTTGTATATATGCTTCCTCCCAATCATCAATTGTGTAGTTTTCAAATGGAGAGTTTACCTCAGTTTCTTCGTCACCTTTGGCCATGAGATAAAGATGTTCTTTTTCCTTGTCCAAGGAGCTAGTTCCACCATCACTTTCTTCCTCGTCACTCCAGGTGGACACCATGGCCTTGTTCTTCTTCTTGCCCTTCCATTTGTCAGCCTTTTTGAATCTTTCACGACAATCAGTCTTGAAATGCCCTGGTTTGTTGCAAGAATAACAAATGATTTTGTCAGATTTCTTAAAGTTTTCAGAATTAGATTTGAAACCATTTCTTACCTTTGACCTTCCTCTCATGAAGCTCTTACCTTCCTTTCTCAGGAATTTTCTGAACTTACGTGTGAGCATGGCTACGTCATCCTCATCTCGCTCACTTGCCGAATCCTCACCTTCATCAGAAGAGCCTTGACCGTTGGGTCCTGTTTTAAGAGCTAGGGACTTCTTCTTAGGTGCCTCAGTCTCTTTGTGCTTGAGATTGATCTCATAGGTCATCAATGACCCAATGAGTTCATCTACCTTGGTAGTTGCGAGATCTCTCGATTCTTCAACCACGGTAGCCTTTGTGTGCCATGCTGGAGTTAACGATCTGAGAATTTTTCTTACAATTTCTTACTCTGAATATTTCTTTCCCAAATCAGTTAAACTATTACTAAGCACCGTTAATCGAGCATACATATCTTGAATTGACTCATCAGGCTTCATGCGGAACATTTCATATTCAGACACTAATATATTGGCTTTTGTTTCTCATACCTGAGATGTTCCTTCGTAGATTACCTCTAGCTTGTCCCACATCTGTTTTGTTGTTGCGCAGGTAGCAACTCTTGAGAATTCTACTGGATGGAGTGAGCATTGCATGATGTGTTTAGCACTCCAGTTGACAGTGGATTATCTTATTTGTTCTTTGGTCCACAAATCCTCATTATCCGTAAGCTCATACGGACCTTTGCTGATCACTCGCCAAAGTTCGTAGTCTTGGGCGCGAATGAACACCTGCATGCGATATTTCCAAAAAGGATAATTAGTTCCAATAAAGTAAGGAGGCCTATTCACAGAATGTCCTTCAGGTAGAAAACCCTTGGACGCTGATCCACTAATTCCCTCAAGGTCATTGGACCCCATAATGAGAGATTAGGCTCTGATACCACTTGTTGAGTAGTGGACAGCGGATCTAGAAGGAAAGGGTGAATAGATCTGCCCCTCTTTTCACAATGCAACCCTCTATATAGCTAGATAAAATAAATCATAGCGGAATATAACTAGCTTATCGAAGAACACTATGATTCGCTTGGCAAGATGAGCAACTAATATATCGATTTGAACCTAAGCATGCATCTAGAACGAAGCAATCACATAAATAAACCACAACACAAAAGGTTTTAAGGTGGTTCGAACTGAATCCCCAGTCCTACGTCCACCCCTCAACAAATCTGGTGAGGCTCCACTAGTGCCACGCACTGAACCGCATATCGGAAGAGCCTCTGATTGCCTTCCGACTAACCACCGGTAGGGACGTCAATATCACAGATCGAAAAACTTCCGATTGCCTTCCTACTAACCACCGGTGGGGACGTCAATCACCGCAGATCGGAGAACTTCCGATTGCCTTCCTACTAACCACCGGTAGGGACGATCTTCAGTTTCGATTGTTTTAAAGAAATGGAAAGAGAACAAATAGAAATCACTCAAACAAGATATAGAATATGCTCAAAGTAAAAAGATCTTGTCTGAGTTGCAGAAGCTTGAATTTGATGCTTCGTTGGTGTCTTCTTCCTTGAGAGATGATCTTCCTTGAGTTGATGAAGAAGACTATGGATGTAGTTTTGATCTTCTCTTTGATCTCTTTGAGTTGATGAAGAGTTTGATGCAGTTTAGATCACCCTTGAGAGCTTTGATTGCTTCTTGCTTCCTTGCAGGTTGAGATAGCTTCAGATCTGGGCTTGAATCCCTTAGAATGAATGAATATCTCTTCACGAAGTACTGTTCACGGGTACAGTACCATCTCCCTTAAACAGCCTCCACAAGCCTCCCTTGATCTCCTTTGATCCAAATGAAGCATTAGGGTTTCTAACCCTCTTGTATGTGTTTTATAGACTTTGGATGGTCAATAGAAGCCCCCTAGACCAGATCCACATTTTGTGGGTGATTGGGTCACTTTAGGATTAAAGAAATCCATGGAGAATGGCCCTTCTCGAAGTGGAAAATAAAGTCAACAATGAAGGCTCAGGGTTGGCGGTCGACCTGTGGCTTCTGGCGGTCGACCGCTATTGAGAAAACTGCAGACGAATGATCCCTGGAATTTCCGGTTGACCGCTACTGGGCTGGCGGTCGACCGCCACTGAGAGAGCTGCAGCCTGGAGGTTTGATGCGGGACGGGACCACGGACACGACAAGCTCGCGATCGTCCCTTAACGAGGGAAGCGTCGGATGTGCGCGGTTGAGAAACCGGCAATGAGCTAGGGTGGTCGGCTCTCTTTTGCGCCCGGATCGGGTCACGGGACGGCTTCGCTCTCTCTCGCAGCAGTGATATTATAAATTGAAGGCGAGCTAGGTATCCCTACACATGATCTCTAGCAGCGGCATATAAAGCATATAAAGAATTAAGCTAATGCCAAGTGTAAGGGTGAAGGCGATACCTCCACGCTCTCGGCGTGGCGAAGATGGCACCCGGCCGAAGTTCGTACTCCCGGGAACTTAGTACATTATGTTTACAGCATTACAAATAAGCCCACTCCACGCAGGGAGGTAAAGGGCGACACAAGTGGGCCCGGGAGGACCAAGTTCGGGTTGACGGGCGGTTTCGGGCAATGCTTCGGCTTCACGCGTACTCGTGCTAGTGGGGGCCCACGTGTTGACCGGAGGGGTCGTGTGGGGCCTGATGACTCCTCTATTGTGGAGACACCTGGAAAGTGCTCCCCTGGGATGGCGAGCTGCTGGAACGACCGCCGGACGCCGGGCGGCCCTCGGACGACGCTCGCGGGAACTCGGCCACGAATCTGAAAATTCTGTTTGCAGGCGCGCGACTTGGAGAAAACTGCTGCTGCGATCAGCCCCGTCGTCGAAATGTGACGAAGTTAGCGCCGTTGGAAAGCTGACTCAGAATACCTCGACGTAGGGGTCTTCAAAAAAAATAATCAGATCTGTATTTCTGATCATGCATTTTACAAGCTTGCTGGAATCTGGCCAGAACTGCAGGGGCAGGTTCTGACTTCTCTGAAGATCGACGTTGACCGGGGAGAAGACCTCCGAATCTGGCAATGATTTCTTCAGAAAAGTTGAAGGTCTCTGAGAGAGTAATCCGGGACTATTTTTCGTTTTCTGATTGGAGACGAAATGGATTTTCTGGGATTTCGTTACTAGACCTGGGTCGGATCTGGGAAACTGTGGGCAGACTGTTCTTGGGAACTTGGACGAAATTTGCAAAATACCTAGAGACCTTATCAAAAATTAAGAAAATTCCTGGTGGTAGATATATGTGGACAGAACTCCCAATAAATTTGGGCGACCCAAAAAAAATAAAAAGATGGTTCGAATGGGGTAAACTCAGAGCTGATGAATAGTAAACATAACCAGGACAGATCTGGAACTTGGACTTGGACGAAAATCAAAAAATAGCTAAAGGATGAATTTTGACGTGATTTTTTTTGTGGGGATAAGGGTTCTAGAGGGGAACCAACCCTGAAATTTTGAGCTTCAGAAGATGAAGGGAGTGATAGTAGGAATTCGGAGAAGAAGGATCTATCCTGAGTGGACAGAACACCGAAACCGTTGACAACGACGCGTCGGCGGCGAGTCGATGGCGGCGGCGATCACCGGAGTTGCTTCAGATGCTGGAGGGGATCAAGGGGGAAGGGATTACACTCTAGAAAGGGGACTGGAGGTGGAGGAACCAGGGAGAGAGAGGGGAGGGGTGCAAATCTCACTTGGGGGCAAACGCCTATTTTCTCTTCATTAATTCATTCAACATGAAAAATACAACCTTATATAGGATGCCAACCAAACTCAATCTCAACCCTTGGATCTAGGGGTTTGGATTGAAGGGCTGGGATGAGGTATGACCAACCACAAGAAATACAATATTTAAAGGAATCCCATTCCTAATTCTACCACATGTGGTCAAATAAAGGGAGGAAAGAAAGAAAATTAAACAACCTAGCCTAGTAGAGCCAAAAGAGGGGGCGCCCCCCTTCATGGGCCAAGGGCCTTTCATGGGCCATGAGCCATCCACAAGCCCATGCTAGACTTGGACCCTTCCCATTTAGTTGGCCCATGAGGGAGTGTAAACCAATTTGGGCCTTAAGTGCATTAATGACCCATTAGAAACCTAATGACCCAATATGGCATAAGCTCCTTAATGGACTCTACTAATGGCTACCTAGCCATGGACTCTACATTAGAAATGGCCCATTGGCTTGATTTAAGCCTTACAAGGAGCCCAAAAGAAAGAAAATACACAATTACAATCTCATACAAGCCATAACTCACAAATACACTTCACCCGTGTATGGAAATCGCCTTTGATGCCCCATCAATTCTCCCCGGGTGGGAGGAACTCGACCCCGTCGAGTAGGGGTATGGCTGCTCTGGTACTCCGGCGGATCCGTCACCGTGCTAAGTAGCGCGGGTATGCTCCACTCCAAGTGATCGGCACCTGCTCATTCCATATATACTCGATATGCGCACTGCTATGGCTAAAGGTGGTCACTCCGAAGGGGCACTCTCAAAAGGAAGGAAACAGCTCGAAGACTCACTAGGAATCACCGCTGAGTCCCTATAGGTGACTGATCCGGGTATAGATGTAGAACCGATCCCATACTCATCAAGTGAGTCGACTCGCTTCACACTCATAAGAGAACGACACGAGCTTGCACAAGACACATGCAGACTCACCATGCACTGACACATGAATGAAAATCACACAAACAATCGACTCAAAATCACCACACAAACAAACCACACAAAGAAAACACATTGACTCAACCATGACCCTAGACACACCTAATGTTAGTCCGACCCGTACATGGGTGACGGCGGACCAGGACACCCGAATGTGTGCCATGCATGCATGTTATGTAACCGGAGATGGGTGGCATGAGGTACACCTAAATGTCCAAGTATGACCCAGTCATGCATGGATGGCCCTTTGGATTTGGGAGACTTGAGAGGGCTAGGAAAGCCGGGTGTGGAAGAGCTGGGTGTAGGTGTATCGTGGACGGGCTTGGTGGGTATGGAGGACCCGGCCCGTAGGAAAGGGGTATGAAAGTGGACTTCCCCGATAAGGTATGAGGGAAGTGATGGGTCACGGGGCCCACTAGAGTAGGGGTCAAATGGGACAAAGAATGTGTGACCCCTTGTGGTGGGTTCCCACAAGTCACGGTCCCACGTGTAGAAGTTTTGAAGGTGTGGATAATCACCTTCTTGAATTGTGATGGGTGGGACGGGGACCGTAGGCAAGAAGTATGATTCCTCCCTCGGACAAAAGGGTATGAATTCAGGCTCGTCCGGTAAGGGAAGGAGTAAGAGGACCTCCGTGGTGATACAACCCACGGTGCACTCGGAGGTAATAGACCCTAAGGCCGGATGAGTGAGGCTGAGACTAGTGGGTTGGTCAAAGCCTCGGGCCAAAAGGTGCGTCAACTCCCATTGTGAATCCAATCCCATGACAAGATCGTCCAATGTGTCAACATGGTGACGAGATCGAAAGGTGGTATGGAATGAGTTGACTGGCACTAAAGGTAAGGTGGGGTCCATGGACGGGAAGGGATGTGGGACCAAGCCATCCTTGAGCCATCTAAGAAGTGGCTCGACTATGTAAAGTGTTCCCGTAAGAAACACGGGTGGCTCGGGCTTTGGTAGTTCCCACTTTGATGGTTTTGAATGAAAACCGGAGGTAGATAACAATGGAGCATCCATGGGTGGTGGAGTAGCTTGTGTCCTTTCCCACCAATCCGAAATCATTTTCTTTATTTCCTCTAAGGAGCGGGTTGGAGGAGGGACCTTGGGGTGGACTAGCTCCTTAACTCTCGGCTCGGGTGTGGGCCTAGGCTCGGTTATAAGCGGGACTTCCACTCGGTTGGAGGTGCTTGAGTGGGTTGGGATGGGAGTGCCAAGGGGAGGTTGGTTGGTGGTGCATGGGCGGGCCACTAGATTGGGGTCACTTTGGTGGGCTTGGACGGCGGTGAAAGGGTGGGATTGGGTAGAGGTGTGGCCCACTTGATTGTGGGTGAGTTGGTGGGGTTGGTGAGTGGAATGACCTCCGTGGTTGGAGGTAGGTGGGCGGGGAACGTAGGCCCTCCTAAGCACTCTCTTCGTTTCCCACCATGACTCGATGGGCCTTAGATTCCTATCCTCCCTCCAATATTTGATGTCCCTCCAAGTTGCAGCGGCTTCACCAAAAAGTCACCTTTTGGCAACATCGACTTGCATGGGCCCGTACATGATGTACACCTCGAAGTAATCATCCATAATGGCTTCCCATTCTAGATAGACACTCGGGTCATTGGACCCGTAGAAATCCCGGGTTTCGGGCCTCGTGGGGTGGTTCGGGTGGTCCTTCCATTTGAGATAGTATCGCCACCATCCGGGAGTTTGGGACTCCATGGGACACGGGGAAACTAGTGGATGGCCATGCCGACACTCGGACCAAAACACTAGACACGACACTAAGTAATGCAAAGTTGGAATGCACTAACTAATGCACACTAAGGACCCTAGACGTAAACCAAGACTCGGTACGGGGCGGAGACAATCGACCCGAAGGTCACTCGCACAAGTGTGCGGCCTTCCCGATAGGCGTAACCTAACGGTCGGACAACACCTTTTTATATACCGAGTAAAGGGATGTATGCGACCCAAAACGACTCTTTTTGTTGTTTTAAAAATATGATGATCCTAAACACAACTTAGACCGACTAATGACTACATGACACTCTTTTTGTTTTTTTTGAATGCAAACACCCTAGACTCAACCTGCTCTGATACCAAATTGATGCGGGACGGGACCACGGACACGACAAGCTCGCGATCGTCCCTTAACGAGGGAAGCGTCGGATGTGCGCGGTTGAGAAACCGGCAATGAGCTAGGGTGGTCGGCTCTCTTTTGCGCCCGGATCGGGTCACGGGATGGCTTCGCTCTCTCTCGCAGCAGTGATATTATAAATTGAAGGCGAGCTAGGTATCCCTACACATGCTCTCTAGCAGCGGCATATAAAGCATATAAAGAATTAAGCTAATGCCAAGTGTAAGGGTGAAGGCGATACCTCCACGCTCTCGGCGTGGCGAAGACGGCACCCGGCCGAAGTTCGTACTCCCGGGAACTTAGTACATTATGTTTACAGCAGTACAAATAAGCCCACTCCACGCAGGGAGGTAAAGGGCGACACAAGTGGGCCCGGGAGGACCAAGTTCGGGTTGACGGGCGGTTTCGGGCAATGCTTCGGCTTCACGCGTACTCGTGCTAGTGGGGGCCCACGTGTTGACCGGAGGGGTTGTGTGGGGCCTGATGACTCCTCTATTGTGGAGACACCTGGAAAGCGCTCCCCTGGGATGGCGAGCTGCTGGAACGACCGCCGGACGCCGGGCGGCCCTCGGACGACGCTCGCGGGAACTCGGCCACGAATCTGAAAATTCTGTTTGCAGGCGCGCGACTTGGAGAAAACTGCTGCTGCGATCAGCCCCGTCGTCGAAATGTGACGAAGTTAGCGCCGTTGGAAAGCTGACTCAGAATACCTCGACGTAGGGGTCTTCAAAAAAAATAATCAGATCTGTATTTCTGATCATGCATTTTACAAGCTTGCTGGAATCTGGCCAGAACTACAGGGGCAGGTTCTGACTTCTCTGAAGATCGACGTTGACTGGGGAGAAGACATCCGAATCTGGAAATGATTTCTTCAGCAAAGTTGAAGGTCTCTGAGAGAGGAATCCGGGACTATTTTTCGTTTTCTGATTGGAGACGAAATGGATTTTCCGGAAGTTCTTTACTAGACCTGGGTCGGATCTGGGAAACTGTGGGCAGACTGTTCTTGGGAACTTGGACGAAATTTGAAAAATACCTAGAGACCTTATCAAAAATTAAGAAACTTCCTGGTGGTAGATATATGTGGACAGAACTCCCAATAAATTTGGGTGACCCAACAAAAATAAAAAGATGGTTCGAATGGGGTAAACTCAGAGCTGATGAACAGTAAATAGAACCAGGACAGATCTGGAACTTGGACTTGGACGAAAATCAAAAAATAGCTAAAGGATGAATTTTGACGTGATTTGTTTTGTGGGGATAAGGGTTCTAGAGAGGAACCAACCCTGAAATTTTGAGCTTCATAAGATGAAGGGAGTGATAGCAGGAATTCGGAGAAGAAGGATCTATCCTGAGTGGACAGAACACCGAAACCGTTGGCAACGACGCGTCGGCGGCGAGTCGATGGCGGCGGCGATCACCGGAGTTGCTTCAGATGCTGGAGGGGATCAAGGGGGAAGGGATTACACTCTAGAAAGGGGACTGGAGGTGGAGGAACCAGGGAGAGAGAGGGGAGGGGTGCAAATCTCACTTGGGGGCAAATGCCTATTTTCTCTTCATTAATTCATTCAATATGAAAAATACAACCTTATATAGGATGCCAACCAAACTCAATCTCAACCCTTGGATCTAGGGGTTTGGATTGAAGGGCTGGGATGAGGTATGACCAACCACAAGAAATACAATATTTAAAGGAATCCCATTCCTAATTCTACCACATGTGGTCAAATAAAGGGAGGAAAGAAAGAAAATTAAACAACCTAGCCTAGTAGAGCCAAAAGAGGGGGCGCCCCCCTTCATGGGCCAAGGGCCTTTCATGGGCCATGAGCCATCCACAAGCCCATGCTAGACTTGGACCCTTCCCATTTAGTTGGCCCATGAGGGAGTGTAAACCAATTTGGGCCTTAAGTGCATTAATGACCCATTAGAAACCTAATGACCCAATATGGCATAAGCTCCTTAATGGACTCTACTAATGGCTACCTAGCCATGGACTCTACATTAGAAATGGCCCATTGGCTTGATATAAGCCTTACAAGGAGCCCAAAAGAAAGAAAATACACAATTACAATCTCATACAAGTCATAACTCACAAATACACTTCACCCGTGTATGGAAATCGCCTTTGATGCCCCATCAAGGTTGCTGGCAGGGGCGGTCGATCGCCCCTGTGCTGGCGATCGACCGCCAGCTGGGCAGACCCCGGGTTTTTCCGGGTCGGTCGGTTAATTACTTTAGCTCCGTCGCTTAAGTTCTTTAGCATCCCATTCATGTCTGTAGCATCACCCTTGACAGTCTAGAAGGTATCAACTGAGTCTTTGACTTTGGGTTCTCTTGGTTATGCTTCTTTGTGCATCGACCTTAACTATCATTGAGCTTCCACTTTTGCCAACTCCACTCCATTCCTTGTCCATTTATTTGCATATCTGTCACGAACAAAACATCACGTATGTCAGTCATATAAGAGTGAAAAACAACAATGACTAATAGTGTTTAGCCATTATCAAAACCAAGAATGTCAAATAACTCAAATGACCACATGATGATGTCGAATGACCCAAGTGATCGCAAGATGACTCAAATGACCATAGGGGCACAATAGTTCATCGTCATTGTTTGCTGCGAGGCACTCATCAACACTGTTTTCTTTTTGAGCTTTGATTAGCTCATCCCAAATTTCTTTTGCTGACCTATAAGAAGAAACAAATGAAAACTTATTAGAGTCTAAGGCAGCCTTAAGAGCATTCAAAACAAACATGTTATCAGAATTCATTCTCTTATGTTCATCAGTCCATCTTAACTCATTTTTGGGTAAAACATGAGGACCATGAGTGATTAATCTCATAAGCTTCGGATCAATACCAGATATCTAAACACAGAATTTTTCAAGCCATAAAGCATAATCAAAACCATCAAAGACAGGAACTGAATTAATGCTAGCCATCATAAAAAGATATTTTCTCCTAGACCGTGAGGTACGCGAATAAAAAATCAGAGACTAGGCTCTGATACCAATTGTTAGCCCAGACTAGATGGCGGACAAGAAGGGGGGTTGAATTGTCCCCTTGTCGAGATGACGGATTTTAAAAACTTTGTAAACTAATCACAGTGGAATTAAAATTAAGTACGTTGATTAGCCTAAACAGACGTGAGATTACAATGTTCTCTCAAGCTTTCCGATCTCACTCGAATAAACTATGCAATAGATGGTAGAAATAAATTCTAACACGAATAGCAGAGTAGCAAAGCATAGTGGTGCAGTGAAATAAAAATATAAAGGTTGACCTGTGAAGGGAGATAGTAGAAATGGACAATCACACATGCATGCCACAGAAAACACGGAGATTTTTAGGTGGTTCGGGACCACGACGGGTGTGACGACCCAGAGTGCCAGATACCGATATACCGATAACACTGATACACCGATACCAGGAATTGGGGAAGCCACCCAAGAGGCTGATGAGGCCCCTGAAGGGTTAGGGAAGTTTGTCGAGGGGATGCATAATGAATTGCAATCACAAGCGCGCATATTAGATTCAACATTTAAAATTTTAGCAGAAGAGCGGAAGCAATTTAAAATAAACAAGTGCTAAATACATATACTAGTCCAGAGGCACAAAAGTGCTAGTCCAAACGTACAACTACTCGGGGCATACCCCGGCAAAAGTACACAAGAGAGCCCAACTAGGCAACTCGTCTACTACTGGCAGCTAGGCACGGTCTCCGGGCACACGGGAAACACCGGGAGATGACGGGCGTGGCTCACCTGAAAGAAGAAGGGTGAGTCACAGCCAGACTCAGTAGGGGTCACGCGGATCCCTACCTCGCACTAAACAAGCATACATGCAAAAATAAAGGCAATTAGAGCATGCAATGAATTAAATAACAGGCAATGGCATGAATAACTAATCACAATAAAGCTGTAAAATCTAACTAAACAGATATAACAGCTAATACATGCCAATAACGAGTAAGTAACGACTGAAACTAAATCTACCAGTAGAATATGCCTCAAATAATCCAAGCAGCAGGGAACAGGACAACCACCGGGAACAGAAACCAGATGCGTCCACTGACGACTTATACTACGTCTCAAGCACTCGCAGTCGGCAACACGACAAGCTGAGCGCGTAAACAGTACCAAACCAAGTGACCAGTCAGAGTGACATTCGTCAATGTCAGTCCATAGCCTCTAACCACGTGTGCACACACTGACTCTCGCCTGAGCCAGGCCCTCTAGCTAGATTTCTCCCTTGGTAGGATGCTACCATTGGCGGGGAGAGCCCACGGTACTAGCTTAAAAACCGTGTGATGGGAACACCCCTCCGCTATCCCCAAGCGGGTCGGCACTCAAAGACCTTCGGGCTACAACAGTGGTTCCATTGCAAGGAAAGAAAAGCTACTTTATTGGGATTTAAAAACATGCCATTATATTATAAAATAACTCAACATGGCATATAAACATTTCAGGAAGTATTAAAGAATAGGCCGGCAGCTTTTGAAACTAACAGGCGTGTGGCGGTCTACTGCCACCGCGTTACAGGTGTGTGACAGTCGGGGAAGGGCGCGTTACATCGGCTGTGATGCGTCCGCCCCTGGCCGTTACAGCCACCGAAGCTCCAGCTCAAACTGATCAAACGGGATGTAACGTGCTCACGGTGGCGCATTACATCATCCTGACGGCCGGCCGACAGTCCGTCAGGTCCACCCGAGACCAAAATTGACGCTAACAATTTTAAAACGTTCATAAAACGGTGTAACGTGCTCGCCCAGGTGCGTTACAGCCTCCAGATGGCCGCTCAACAAGCCGTCAGGCCAACCGCCTCAACGTGATGTGACACACTAAGGGGAATGCAGCAAACAGACAAGGATCCTTGGACCTATTCCGCAAACAAAATCACAAAATAGCGAGGTTCTAGATAGTGGCCGAACCACCGTCGCACACACACGAACCCGGGTGACTCGGTGATGCCGAGTGGAGGTGATGGATCAAGACCCTAGCTGGTAGAGTTCTAGCAGGGCTAGGGTTGCCCTCTCGAAGGTACGAGGCCCACACTTTAGGGGCTGGCCAGGTGCCAATTGGGGCACTAGGTCCCTCTCTCTCACAGCCCACGGTGACCGCTCGTAAGTGGAACACACGGGGTCGGGCGCTCTCTCTCTTGCTCAATGGAGCAACTCCACGGATATTAGATGAACAAATACCAATAATGGAGCAAAGGTCAGAGCTTACCCTGGTTGGTTTGAGGAAACCAACCCCGTTCGGAGACGAGGGCGAGCGGAGAAGTGTGGGTTCCCCGCACACTGCGTCGGTGTAGCTTCCCCTGTTCAGATTATACAAGCACTACTCCCCACGCAGGGGGGGGTGGACTAGGGGAGGGGAAATGAAGTTAAAAACAAAACACTACCTCCGCACAGGGAGGGGCGCTAAGCAGGCCAGGCGGGGAGGGGAGATTTGCTTGAATCGCGCCGATGGAGCACCCTGCCGAATCTGCCCAAGTCTGGAACAGCAGGATAAGGAGTCGGTGTAGTCACCGCTGTGCACTCCTCCAAACTCTGAATTCAAAGAGACTGGCGCTGAAACGTCGCTGACGGACCCAAGCATGTCTGTGAATTTTTGTGGACAGTTCCAAACTCGTCACCGGCTGGGGCGGGCTCTGGAACAGGGTCCCTGCGATCAGACTCGGACTGTTCCCAGGGTGCAGCAGCAGATGGATGAAGTCACCACGCCCGCTCCCGAAGTCTAAACTATGCGGGACCAAGACGAGCACGACCGTGGATGAGTCTTCTTAGAGCAGCAAGAAAGAACGGCACTGGAGGAGGTCGGGGCCGAGAGAAGTAGTCCGAGAAGTGGGAAGGTATCGGGGCAGACCCTGGCTGACCTGAACAGCGTCCCGGTGGTAGAAAAATCGGTACAATTAGCTCCGAGCTCCGAATGAGGCCACGCTGGCTGCGTTGGACGGATGACAGGTGGATCTTCGCCCTGGTCATGTGGCGTGCCAAGGGGAGCACTAGTGTGGTCGCAGGAGCTTCTACAAGTCACTTCTGGTTGCAGGCCAGACTGGTTCTGCGCTGTTGGCGAAGGACAGCTCTCCTGGGCAGCTCCGACCTCGGATTGAGGCGAAACCACCTCGTCTGTGAAGACAACCGAAAGAGCTTTCCGTCAATGTAGGCCATGCCCCCAGGAGATCCGGGATGTGGTCGAGGGCGGCACTGCAACATGCTGTCGATCTGCAGGTCTTCAGCTGCACACTGATTTGAAGAGAGAATGGTTGAGGGGGGGGTGGTTTCTTTGGTGGAGGGGTAGGGGATATGGATGTTTTGGTGGTGGGGAAGGGTTGGGAGGTGGGAAGGGGTGGTGAGGGAGGAAGGTAGGGGCGGAGCTAGCAGGGAGAGAGGGGTGGGTGCGCAAGTGGCCTAGGGGGAGGTGGTGGGCGCAAATGGCTAGGGGGGAATGGGATGGGTTTCCCTTTGATTTGGGTGGTGGGTTGATGGAGGGGTTAATGGTGGCCTAGGGAAGGGGAGGGGTTGCCTTGGGGAGGGGAAGGGATGCTTGGGAGAGGGGATTCTCCCTTGGGAAGATGAAAGGTTGTACGGGGAAGGGGAAGGGTTCCTTGGGAAGTGGTGGGGATGAAGGGGAGTTAATGGTCTTGGGAAGATGAAAGGGTGGGCGGGCTGATGTGGAAGATGAGGTGGCAAGGAGAGGAGAGAGGGAGTGGTTCAAAATTTGGGGAGAGAGGGGGAGAGAGAGAGGGGTTCGCCCCCTTTAGAGATAGAGAGAGATAGAGAGAGAGAGAGCTAGAGAGAGAGAGGGGAGACAATTCTTGTGGATAAATTTTCTCAATAATTCATTAGCCTTCTTCAAGTGGGGTTGGGGTCCTATTTATAGGGATCCCAACATTTACAAAAAGTCCCTGAGATAAGTGCTAATAGCAAATAAGCAAAAGAGATGGGGAAAGGGGAGGGCGCCCCTGGGCCAGGCCCACCTAATTGGGCCCATAAGACACTCTAGCCCAACATGATGACACAAACTTAGGTAAATAACATGATAACCTAGGGACTTGACTCAAAACAAAGGCAAATTACATCAAAATGACTCAAGTAAAAGGTAAAAATACACCAAGATGACCCAAATAGCAAGCCCAAGTTTCGAAGTGGACCCCTCCAGTCGTGGAGCCGCATCCTACCCGTCTCCGGGAGGGAGAGAGGTGTCGAGCCAGAGGGATTCACGGGTGATGTCCCCATCAACTCCCCTGGGCTGTGAAGAGCTCGACTCTGTCGAGAAAGGGTCCACTCGGCTGCGATAACGCTCCAGGAGGTCGGGGTCTAACTGCTGAAGATCCTCCCTGCTCACCCATGAATCATCCGAAGGGGGCCGGCCCTTCCACCTGACCAAGTATCGCTCGTATGCTTTGCTCCGGGTGATAGTGACATGTTCATCCAATATCTGCTCCACTTGCTCTCGTTGGCCCCTCTGGGCTGGTGGAACTTTCTCACGGGTGGTGGCTCTCTCAAGGGGTGGAACAAGCTCGATTTCCTCACTAGGTGTCACCGTGGGACCCCTGTATGGCACCAAGTCAGCCACATTGAATGTAGGACTTACTCCGCACTCCTCGGGGAGGTCCAACACGTAAGCATTTGTGCCGATCCGCATCAGAACCTGGAAGGGACCTGATCCACGCGACCTCAGTTTGGAGACATTCCCAGGGAATAGTCTCTCGGTTCTCACCATCACAAAGTCACCTACAGGAAATTCCTGGTGGCGTCGGTGGGAATCGGCCGATTTCTTATACACCTCATTGCTTTTGTTGATGTGTTTGTAGATTTCCTCATGCAATTCTTTCATGTGTTGGGCAAAAGACTCAGCACTAATAGACACTCTAGCATGTGTAGGCAAAGGAATGAGATCTGTAGGCTTTTTAGGCTTGTACCCATGCACGGCTTCAAATGGGCTCATCCCTATTGACCTATTCACTGAGTTGTTGTATGCAAACTCTGCCTGGGGTAGAATAAGATCCCAATTCCCTGGGTGATCCTCAACGAGACACCGAAGGAGATTCCCAAGACTCCGATTGACGACCTCGGTCTGGCCATCTGTTTGAGGGTGATAAGCCGTGGAAAATTTGAGAAGGGTCCCCATTAGGTGCCAGAGGGTCTTCCAGAAATAGATGGTAAATTTGACATCCCTATCAGAAATGATTATTTTGGGTAGGCCATGGAGGTGAACTACCTCATCGAAGAATAGGCGGGCCACATGGGAGGCATCAGAGGTTTTAGAACAGGGGATGAAATGAGCCATTTTGGAAAACCTATCCACTACGACAAAGATTGAATCATGCTTCTTCTGGGTTTTAGGTAGGCCCAAGACAAAGTCCATGCTTAAATCCTGCCATGGACGATCAGGGACAGGGAGTGAGGTGTATAGGCCAATGTTCTGTTTTACCTGTTTGGCTGAGGCACATATGCGACATTGTCCCACAATTTTGGCTACATCTCTCTTGAGACTTGGCCAGTAGAACTGTCCCTCAACCATAGCAATGGTCTTGTGCACCCCAAAATGTCCATCCAGACCTCCTACATGTAACTCCCAGACTAAGAAATCTCGCAGTGAGGTTCTAGGTATGCAAAGTTTATGGCCTTTGAAGATGAACCCGTCCTCTAGGATGAAACCTTAGTGTTCCCTAGGTGATTGGGTGGTCAGGGTGGTATGGATAGGCCCAAAATCCGGGCAATCAGGGTACTCATCCTTGATTCTCTCAAACCCTATGACTTCCACTCGAATGGTAGCCAACAAGGAGACCCTCCTACTGAGTGCATCTGCGGCACAATTCTCACTCCCAGCCTTATGCTTGATCACAAAAGTGTAGGACTGCATGTATTCAACCCAACGGGCATGTCGGGCATTCAGTTTCTGTTGGGAGTTGAGATATTTCAGGGCCTCGTGGTCAGAAAATATGACAAATTCTTTGAGCAAGAGATAATGCCTCCAATGCCAGAGGGATTGAACCACGGCATAAAATTCTTTGTCATAGGTGGAGTATTTTATCCTGGCATCACATAATTTCTCACTAAAATAGGCCACCGGGTGTCCCTCTTGGCTGAGGATCCCGCCAATCCCTACCCCGGAGGCATCACAAGTCACCTCAAAGACTTTGGAAAAGTCAGGGAGGCATAATACTGGGGCTTGGGTCATCCTTTCCTTGAGCTCTTGGAAGGCCCTAGAAGCAGACTTGGTCCACTCAAAAGTCCCCTTTTTAAGGCAATCTGTGATGGGGGCTGTGACCATGCTGAACCCACGGATAAATCTCCGATAGAAGGTGGCCAACCCATGGAAACTCCGGACTTCATGGAGAGTGCGGGGCTCTGGCCAGTCAAGGATAGCTTGGACCTTTTTGGGGTCCATGGACACTCCCTCAGTGGAGACCACATATCCGAGGAAAGTAATGGATTTGGTCATGAAATGACATTTTCCCAAGTTGGCAAAGAGACTCTCTTTCCTAAGGGTAGTGCAGATTTGCCTAAGATGGCTGAGGTGGGCTTCCTTGGACTGGCTGTAGATAAGGATATCATCAAAATAGACCACTAGGAAGACTCCAATGTAAGGTCTAAGGACCTCTGTCATAAGGCGCATAAAGGTGCTCGGGGCATTTGATAGCCTAAAAGGCATCACTAGCCACTCATAGAGTCCATCTTTGATTTTAAAGGCTGTTTTCCATTCATCTCCTGGCCTTATCCTAACCTGATGGTAGCCACTCTTAAGATCTATTTTGGAAAAAATGGTGGCTCCGGCTAGCATGTCGAGCATATCGTCAAGCCTAGGTATGGGGAACCTATATTTGACGGTAATCTTGTTGATGGCCCTGCTATCGACACACATTCGCCATGTCCCATCCTTCTTGGGTGTGAGAAGGGCCGGGACAGCACAAGGACTTTTGCTAAGGCGGAGAAAGCCTTTCCAAATAAGTTCCTCCACTTGCCTCCTCAATTCAGCATGCTCCGTGGGGTTGAGGCGATAGTGGGGAAGGTTTGGGAGGGTGGCTCCTGGGACGAGATCAATAGCATGTTGAACATCCCTCATGGGTGGTAGTTGATCAGGGAGCTCATCAGGGAACACATCCTTAAATTCTTCCAGGAGAGGGTGTATTTCCACGGGGTGGGGGATGGAGGGAGTTGACTCTCCAAGGCATATGACTACCGCACACAAGGGTGTTCCTTGAGCTACTTCTTCCTCCAGTTCTTTCCTTGTGATGAGATGCATGCCTTTGACTATTCCAGTTGGCTCTTCTTGGGTAGGTTCTTGGAAGGCTGGTTGGGTTGGTGGGAGTGGGACCCCTGGGTTTTGAGGTGGTTTAGGTTGTGGTGAAGGGAGAATCCCCTTGGAGGGAGGTTCCTTCCATGGTGGGGAGGGGTTGAGGCGGATGGTTTTCCCCTCATGTTCAAAGGTGCATGTGTTTGGCTTTCCTAAGATGGTTGCATTGACGTCATAAATCCAAGGCCTCCCTAGTAGGATGCTCCCTACTTCCATGGGTATAATGTCACACCAAACTTGTCCTTGATAGGATGAGAAGGTGATGGGTACAAGGCAACAAGTGTTGACCGGGATGGAGTGATTGTTAATCCAAGAGACCCGATATGGCTTGGGATGGGGTGTGGTAGTAAGCCCAAGAAGCTTAACGGTGTCAGGAGACACGGCGTTGACACAACTCCCATTGTCTAGGATCACTTTCCTAACATGGTTCCCCATCTTGATGTAGGTGTGAAAAATGGAGGTCCTACGCCAATCTTCCTCTTGTGGCTTTGTGAGGGTGCACCTAATCACACCTAAGTGGGAGTCGGTGGGAGGAGGGTCGTGGTCGAAGCTTGTTTCATAGAGTTGTTCCTCATACTCCTCTTCCCAACCTAAGGCAGCCTCATACTCCACAATCGGACTCTCATGCTCTCCTTGGAACGGGGTAGGTCCTCCTTCAATGATAAGGCTGGACAATCCTTTGGATGGACATTGGGTGGAGATGTGGCCATAACCATGACACCGAAAGCATTTTACCGAACTACTCCCTGGGGTTGTTCCTTTGGGGGGTTCCTCTCTTCGGGGAGGAGGGTTGGGTGGAGTAGCCCTTGTAGGGGTGGGATTGGTTGGCTGATGGTAAGACCGAGTAGGAGTTCCCCCACTGGGGATAGGGGTCTTCAGTAGGGGAGGAAGGTTGGGTCGGGGACACGGGTTCTTGACATCGGCCGTTCTAGGGGAGGCAAACCTTGGATTCCTAGAAAATCTCTCCACATCGCGGGCTATTTGATAGGCTAATTCAAGGCTATGCACTTCCCTCATGAAAAGCTCCCGTTTGATGTAGGGTAGAAGACCGTTTCTAAATCGGGATAGAGTGACGGCTGGTTCCTCGACGACTCCACACTTTAGGAGATAGGAGTCAAATTTTTCAATGTACTCCTCCATAGTTTTTCCTTCCTGGGTAAGACTTTGCCACTCATCGAGGAGTAGTTGACTATAGGAATTGGGAAGGTATTTGCTCCTGAGTTGGCTTTTCATGTCAAGCCAATTGTCAATGGGCTCTTCCCGCCTAATCCTCCTTTGGCTTTCTACCTTTAACCAATAGGTTTTGGCTAGTTTGAGAAGGTGCATCTTAGCCAACCTAACTTTCCTTTCCTCGGTCATTGGGTACCAATCAAAGTATTGGTCCATGCCATGTTCCCACTCTTCATAGGCACTTGGGTTATGGGACCCGTCAAAGTTTGGAGCCTCTACCTTAATCATCCTTAAGAGGAAATCGTCTGGGTCCTCTCGGGGTCGCCTCTCATTGTGCCGAGGCTGTCGGGGCCTCTCATGCTCACGGTAAAAGTCATTCTTTAGGTCTTCCCTATTAAGTTCAGCTCGTGGAGGGGGAGCTCTTTGGTCATGGTTCCTAGGTGGGGCCCTAGCTTCCTCGAGTCTATCCATACAGGTGGAAAGACCATCTAACTGATCGATGATGGTATTAAGGACAGCCTCAACTCGATCCATCGGAGCTTGGGGTGCCTCCCTAGGGATGTCTTGGTTACCTTGGGAATTGGGATTCATAGGGGGAGCCGAGGATGAGGGGTCGGTTCGATACAAGGCACCACTACGGGTAGACATGCACAATGAGGAGATGACCGACACACGGGTGATGACAATGCAATGGCCTTAGGACCTAGGCTTGTAGAGACAAGTCTAAAACTTGCTCTGATACCACTTGATGTGACACACTAAGGGGAATGCAGCAAACAGACAAGGATCCTTGGACCTATTCCGCAAACAAAATCACAAAATAGCGAGGTTCTAGATAGGGGCCGAACCGCCGTCGCACACAGACGAACCCGGGTGACTCGGTGATGCCAAGTGGAGGTGATGGATCAAGACCCTAGCTGGTAGAGTGCTAGAAGGGCTAGGGTTGCCCTCCCGAAGGTACGAGGCCCACACTTTAGGGGCTGGCCGAGTGCCAATTGGGGCACTAGGTCCCTCTCTCTCACAGCCCACGGTGACCGCTCGTAAGTGGAACACACGGGGTCGGGCGCTCTCTCTCTTGCTCAATGGAGCAACTCCACGGATATTAGATGAACAAATACCAATAATGGAGCAAAGGTCAGAGCTTACCCTGGTTGGTTTGAGGAAACCAACCCCGTTCGGAGACGAGGGCGAGCGGGGAAGTGTGGGTTCCCCGCACACTATGTCGGTGTAGCTTCCCCTGTTCAGATTATACAAGCAGTACTCCCCACGTAGGGGGGGGGTGGACTAGGGGAGGGGAAATGAAGTTACAAATCAAACACTACCTCCGCATAGGGAGGGGCGCTAAGTCGGCCAGGCGAGGAGGGGAGATTTGCTTGAATCGCGCCGATGGAGCACCCTGCCGAATCTGCCCAGGTCTGGAACAGCAGGACAGGGAGTCGGTGTAGTCGCCGTTGTGCACTCCTCCAAACTCCGAATTCGACGAGACTGGTGCCAAAACGTCACTGGCGGACCCAGGCATGTCTGTGAATTTTTGTGGACGGTTCTGAAGTCGTCACCGGCTGGGGCGGGCTCTGGAACAGGGTCCCTGAGATCAGACTCGGACTGTTCCCAGGGTGCAGCAGCAGATGGATGAAGTTACCACGCTCGCTCCTGAAGTCCAAACGATGCGGGATCAAGACGAGCACGACCGTGGATGAGTCTTCTTCGAGAAGCAAGAAAGAACGGCACCGGAGGAGGTCGGGGCCGAGAGCAGTAGTCCAAGAAGTGGGAAGGTATCGGGGCAGACCCTGGCTGACCTGAACAGCGTCCCGGTGGTAGAAAAATCGGTACAATTAGCTACAAGCTCCGAATGAGGCCACGCTGGCTGCGTTGGACAGAGGACAGGTGGATCTTCGCCCCGGAATGTGGCGCGCCAAGGGGAGCACCGGTGTGGTCGCAGGAGGTTCTGCAAGTCGCTTCTGATTGTAGGCCGGACTGGTTCTGCGCAGTTGGCGAAGGACGGCTCTCCTGGGCAGCTCCAACCTCGGATTGAGGCGAAACCACCTCGTCTGCGAAGACAACCGGAAGAGCTTTCCGTCAATGTAGGCCATGCCCCCAGGAGCTCCGGGATGTGGTCGAGGGCAGCGCTGCAACAGGCTATCGATCTGCAGGTCTTCAGCTGCACACTGATTTGAAGAGAGAATGGTTGAGGGGGGGGTGGTTTCTTTGGTGGAGGGGTAGGGGATATGGATGTTTTGGTGGTGGGGAAGGGTTGGGAGGTGGGAAGGGGTGGTGAGGGAGGAAGGTAGGGGCAGAGCTAGCAGGGAGAGAGGGGTGGGTGCGCAAGTGGCCTAGGGGGAGGTGGTGGGCGCAAATGGCTAGGGGGGGAATGGGATGGGTTTCCCTTTGATTTGGGTGGTGGGTTAATGGAGGGGTTAATGGTGGCCTAGGGAAGGGGAGGGGTTGCCTTGGGGAGGGGAAGGGATGCTTGGGAGAGGGGATTCTCCCTTGGGAAGATGAAAGGTTGTATGGGGAAGGGGAAGGGTTGCTTGGGAAGTGGTGGGGATGAAGGGGAGTTAATGGTCTTGGGAAGATGAAAGGGTGGGGGGGCTGATGTGGAAGATGATGTGGCAAGGAGAGGAGAGATGGAGTGGTTCAAAATTTGGAGAGAGAGGGGGAGAGAGAGAGAGGGGTTCGCCCCCTTTAGAGATAGAGAGAGATAGAGAGAGAGAGAGCTAGAGAGAGAGAGAGGGGAGACAATTCTTGTGGATAAATTTTCTCTATAATTCATTAGCCTTCTTCAAGTGGGGTTGGGGTCCTATTTATAGGGATCCCAACATTTACAAAAAGTTCCTGAGATAAGTGCTAATAGCAAATAAGCAAAAGAGATGGGGAAGGAGGAGGGCGCCCCTGGGCCAGGCCCACCTAATTGGGCCCATAAGACACTCTAGCCCAACATGATGACACAAACTTAGGTAAATAACATGATAACCTAGGGACTTGACTCAAAACAAAGGCAAATTACATCAAAATGACTCAAGTAAAAAGAGAAAATACACCAAGATGACCCAAATAGCAAGCCCAAGTGTCGAAGTGGACCCGTCCAGTCGTGGAGCCGCATCCTACCCGTCTCCGGGAGGGAGATAGGTGTCGAGCCAGAGGGATTCACGGGTGATGTCCCTATCACAACGAGTCAACGGAATTCAACGGAAATGTAACGGTCGGGAGCCTGTCCGTTACACTCACTGTGACGCGCCTCCAAAGGGCCGTTACAATGACGTAACACGCCCCCTATGGACCGTTACGGATGTGACGGTTCCTGGAAGGACCGTCACACCGTCTGGGTTACGGACGGGTTATGTTTGAAAACGGTTCCCTCCCGGGCGACCGGAATCGCCGGGTAACGATGAAAACATGTAAAACCTGTCAAACTACACGTCCTAAACAACATAATACCAACAAAACAACAACATGCAACGCCTACAATGGCTTAAACATGAAGAACGAAGCTTAAACCCTAAACATGGAAAATAACCAATATCCATGCCACATGGGTTTAAACAAGAAATCAAGCTATAGGAAATGATCCTAGCGAGTTCAGGATTCCATCCCCCTACCTCGCGCGAGTCGAAACGGCCGATTAGGCCACATGCAAGAGGAGGGTACCGCCGAGCCTCCACGCTCCGTCTCGTCTCTACGGGCCACGAACCATGCCAAGGTGGGCGTCAACGTGTTCCTCTCGACGCGAGGATTCCACCGGCGTGCTCTGTGCCGCGAACTGACGTCGTCTCGCCCGAATTCCCTAGGAGAGGGGGAGTGGTGATCGGACAAGAGAGAGAGAACGAGAGGGTGAATGAGAGATCGACGAGGGGAGAGAGAGGGTGAGGGATTAAAGGAAAAAAATAAAGTTAATATATATAATATATTTCTTGTATATAAAAACCTTATTATTTCCATAAAACCTCAATTAAATCCAGAAAAATACCAGAAAAATTCTTAAAAATCTAGGAAAATAGCCAGAAATTCCAGAATGAGTTCTAGGTCCGAACCACTAAGGATCCATCAAGGCACGGGCCTCACAGTCCCTCCCTCCTTATAAAAATTTTGCCCTTGAAATTTATAACAACGGAAAGGAGGAAACTGAGAAACAGAATTATACCTTACTGGAATAAGAAAGGAAAAAGCTGACGCATCTCATCTTCACGCTCCCAAGTAGACTCATTACCAGAGTGACGCTGCCAAGCAACTCTTACCAGAGGGATAACCTTATTTCTCAACCGCTACTCACGACGGTCTTCAATTCTTATAGGAAACTCTGACGTAGACAAATCAGCGGTCACTTCGGGCCAAACAGAGTCATCGAGAACATGGGATGCATCTGGCACATATTTCCTCAGCTGAGAGACATGGAACACATCATGAATAGCTTGCATAGCCACTGGTAGTTACAGACGATAAGCTACCTGACCCATAGCTTCAACAATAGGAAACGGGCCAACATAACGCGGACTAAGCTTTCCACGCTTCCCAAATCTGGAAACACCTTTCATCGGAGATACCTTGACGAAAACCATATCTCCAGGCTCAAACTGTAGTGGACGTCTGCGCTGATCTGCATAACTTTTCTGTCGACTCTGAGCCGTCAACAATCTCTGCCGAATCAGACGAACCACTTCAGAACACTGCTACACCATGTCGGGTCCCGTCAAAAGTCGATCCCCAACATCAAACCAGTTCAGAGGAGTACGACATGGACGACCATACAGTGCCTCCTAAGGAGCCATGCCAATACTGGAGTGAAAACTGTTATTATAAGCAAACTCAACAAGTGGCAAATATTGACTCCACGAACCCTGCCAGTCAAGGCAACACGATCTCAGCATATCTTCCAAGGTCTGAATAGTCCTCTCCGACTGTCCATCTGACTGTGGATGATACGCTGAACTGAATGCTAACTCAGTGCCCAAGGCTTTCTGAAAACTACGCCAGAAGCCAGAGGTAAATCGTGGATCACGATCTGACACAAGTGAAATTGGAATTCCATGCAGTGGCACGATCTTCTGAACATACAACTCGACAAACCTCTGCACATTCCAAACAACTTTTATTGGCAACAATCTGGCAGTTTTTGTCAATCTATCAACAAGCAACCAGATACCATTAAAACCTTGTGAAGTCCGAGGCAAACCCACCACAAAATCTGTAGTAACATGGTCCCATTTCCACATTGGAATCTCTAATGGCTGAAGCAATCCACCTGGCTTTTGATGTTCGGCTTTAACCTACTGACAAGTCAAGCACTTAGAAACAAATACAACCACATCTCTCTTCATACCTGGCCACTAGAACTGCTTTTTCAAATTATGATACATCTTGGTGACACCTGGGTGAATAGTAAAACGGGATCCATGGGCTTCACTCAGAATTTTAAGTCTCAATGAATCATCAGCGGGAATATACAATCTGCCACGAAAACTGACAACCAGCTCGTCATCAAATTCAACATCATATCTTGATATAACACGAGCCAAATCAGGATCAGCTTGCTGAGCTTCTTGAATCTACTGATATAAAGAAGAACCCAAAGTCAAGGTAGCACAAACCGCTGTCCTCGGGTCGACAGGAATATCCACGCTAATCGCCTCGCTCGGAAGCTGTTCCCAAAGTTTCCATTCATGAAGCAACAAATGACTGACTTGCACCTTCCTGCTCAGAGCATCAGCCACAACATTCATTTTACCCGGCTGATAGGAGAGTGTAAAGTCATAATCTTTCATGTATTCCACCCATCGCCTCTGCCTGAGATTCAGATCTTTCTGGGAGAATATATACTGTAAACTCTGATGATCAGTAAAAATCTGAAAATTTTCACCATACAGATAATGTCTCCAGATCTTTAAGGCAAAAACAACTACAGCTAGCTCCAGATCATGCGTGGGATAATTTTCTTCATGCTGTTTCAATTGCCGAGATGCATAAGCAATAACCTGACCATGTTGCATCAGCACTGCACCCAAGCCCACTCGAGAAGCATCTGTGCAAACAACAAATCCACCCGAGCCGGAAGGCAAAATCAACACTGGAGAAGAATTCAAGAGTCTTTTCAATTCAACAAAGCTATCCTCACACTAATATGACCAGACAAAAGACACATCTTTACGAGTCAGTCTAGTCATTGGGGCTGCAATCTTTGCAAAATCCTAGATGAATCTTCGATAATACCCAGCCAAACCTAAAAAGCTTCTTATCTCTGTTATAGTTCTTGGTCTCTGCCAATTCAGAACAACTTCAATCTTTACAGGGTCCACTGCTACTCCGTCACCAGAATTCACGTGGCCAAGAAAATGAATTTCCCGAAGCTAGAATTCACATTTACTGAACTTCGCATAAAGCTCGTGATCTCTCAGAGTCTGCAGAACGATCCTCAAGTGCTGCACATGATCTTCGTCAGAAGCAGAATAAATCAGAATGTCATCAACATAGATCACCACGAACTGATCCAGATATGGACGAAAGATACGCTGCATTAGGTCCATGAAAGCTGCTGGGGCATTAGTCAAACCAAACGGCATTACCCGAAATTCATAATGACCATAACGAGTACTGAAAGCTGTCTTCTCCACATCAGATTCCCGGATCCGCAATTGAAAGTAGCCCGATCGGAGATCGATTCGTGAAAAGATAGTAGCAGACTGTAACTGGTCAAACAAATCATCAATCTTGGGGAGCGGATATTTATTCTTGATAGTCACCTGATTCAGCTGTCTGTAATCAATACAAAGTCTCAGGCTTCCATCTTTCTTTTTCACAAATAGCACTGGAGCACTCCACGGAGAAAAACTGGGGCGAATATAGCCTTTTTCCAGCAATTCAAGTAGTTGTGCTCGCAGTTCTTTATGTTCAGCTGGAGCCATTCGGTACGGTGCCTTTGCTAACGGGGCTGTACCAGGAATCAGTTCAATCACCATTTCAATCTCTCGCTCTGGAGGCAAGCCTGGCAACTCGTCAGGAAACACATCAGGGAACTCATAGACAACAGGAATATCACTGACGTCCTGTCGTGGTTTCTCAAAAGCAACCACAGAAGCTAAGAATCCCTGGCAACATGCACTAAGCAACCTATAGGCTCGAATAGCAGAAATAATCATGCGAGAAGAATGGGATCGAATACCTTGGAAATAAAATGTCGATTTCCCCTGTGGCTGAAAATAAACCTTCTTTGATCTGCAATCAACCATAGCTCCATATTGCTCCAACCAATCCATACCCAGAATGACGTCATAATCTGCCAGCTGCAACGCATACAATCTCGTCGGCAACTGACGATTATTAATCATGACAGGAGATTCTTCCAAACACAGAGGCGTGATCATAAAATCTCCAGAAGGCATCTCAACATACAATTCACAAGTTATCTCTGATGTCGGCTCCTTAATGCATGCAATGAAATCCTCAGAGATAAAAGAGTGAGAAGCACCAGAATCAAATAAGACACGAGCAGAATGACCATAAAGCATAATCGTACCTTCCACCAGATGGGATGCAACCGCTTCAGCTCGAGAAATATGGGAAACCTTGCCCTTCTGCTTCTTAGATCCGGCTGAAGACTGCAGGGAAGACGCTGAAGCTTGCGGATAAAATTGCTGCTGAGGTTGAGGTACTGGAGGAGGTCTGAATTGCGACTGCTGAGGCTGAGAAAATAGAGGAGCCTACACCGGCTTCGGCCTCAACGGGCAATCTCAAACAACGTGACCAGGCTGGTCACAGCGAAAACAAACAACTGGAAGAGAACACGGCTGACCCTTATGGTGACCACCGCATCTCTGACAATTCCACGACTGACTAACAGCGGAACTCTTACGAGTCTGGGAAGAAGGCGTTGTCGGCTGCTGAACAGTACCCGCACCAGGAAATTCTTGCTGAAAGAACTTCTTCTTCTTCTTGAACTTCTTAAACTTGGTCTTGGAAGGGGAAGAAGCACTGCTAACCTCTGACGCGACTGAGGGGACTCCTGCCACTGGCGGTCGGTAAGTCTACTGAAACTGCATCGCCGGTTGAACCAACCCCATTTTTGGATACCCTCTAGGTCTCGCCATCTCCAGCTCAAGTGCCACAGCTGCCTGGCACGCACCATCTAAATCAGCAACTCGACTCGTGATCAAGGGTAACTTCAACTCTGGCCTTAACCCTTGCAAGAACTGCTGAGTCTTCAAAGCTTCATTAGCTAGCACATGGGGCGCATACTGACCCAATTCCATAAATTTATTCCGATACTGAAGCACGGTCATATCACCTTGGAATAATTCCATGAACTGGTACATCTTCGCCATCTGCAAGCAGGCAGGAGTATAGGCACGCTTGAAAGTTGCAACAAACTCTACCCAAGTGATCTGTCGAAGGGGCCTGGAATGAAATGCAATCTGCCACTCGGCTTTCCAACACGTAATGGATATACCTTGGAGTTGAAATGCGGCAAGCATAACCGTCTCATCTTCCGCGCACTCCATTGACAGGAACACGCGCTCAATCGCATCCAGCCACTACCTCGCTACCTCTGGATCAGGCTGTCCATCGAAAGCAGGCGGATTGAACAGAAGAAATTCCTTCAAAGCCTTGCCTCGACTACCAGGCACTTCAATCTGAGGAGCAACAACTGGCGCTGGAGGAGGAACAGCAGGAACAACGGGAACTGCAAGAGGTTGAGCAGAACCACTCTCCTCTCTAGGCGCATGCGTAGGGGCTCGAGGAGGTCTTCCTCGACGAGGCGGCATCTTGCACTGTCGAAAAACATAAAACAACAACAAATCCATCAATCACACGGAAAACAACCTAAGCCAGCAATAAACAACACGAAGGACTAGCTCTGGACAAATATAAATTCCAATTCCTTATACAAATCCTCAACTCCGCTCTGATACCAGCTGTGATGACCCAGAGTGCCAGATACCGATATACCGATAACATTGATACATCGATACCAGGAACTGGGGAAGCCACCCAAGAGGCTGATGACGCCCCTGAAGGGTTAGTGAAGTTTGTCGAGGGGAGGCATAACGAATTACAATCACAAGCGCGCATATTAGATTCAACATTTAAAAATTTAGCAGAAGAGCGGAAGTAATTTAAAATAAACAAGTGCTAAATATATATACTAGTCCAGAGGCACAAAAGAGCTAGTCCAAAAGTACAACTACTCGGGGCATACCCCGGTAAAAGTACACAAGAGAGCCCAACTAGGCAACTCGTTTACTGTTGGCAGCTAGGCACGGTCTCCGGGCACATGGGAAACACCGGGAGACGACGGGCACGGCTCACCTGAAAGAAGAAGGGTGAGTCACAGCCAGACTCAGTAGGGGTCACGCGGATCCCTATCTCGCACTAAACAAGCATACATGCAAAAATAAAGGCAATTAGAGCAAGCATTGAATTAATAACAGGGAATGGCATGAATAACTAATCATAATAAAGCTTTAAAATCTAACTAAACAGATATAACAGCTAATACATGCCAATAACGAGTAAGTCTAAATGACTGAAACTAAATCTACTAGTAGAATATGCCTCAACTAATCCAAGTAGCAGGGAAGAGGACAACCACCGGGAACAGAAACCAGATGCGTCCACTGACGACTTATACTGCGTCTCAAGCACTCGCAGTCGGCAACACGACAAGCTGAGCAAGTAAATAGTACCAAACCAAGTGACCAGTCAGAGTGACATTCGTCAATGTCAGTCCACAGCCTCTGACCACGTGTGCACACACTGACTCTCACCTGAGCCAGGCCCTCTAGCTAGATTTCTCCCTTGGTAGGACGCTACCATTGGCGGGGAGCCCACGGTACTAGCTTAAAAACCGTGTGATGGGAACACCCCTCCGCTATCCCCAAGCGGGTCGGCACTCAAAGACCTCAGGGCTACAACAGTGGTTCCATTGCAAGGAAAGAAAAGCTACTCTATTGGGATTTAAAAACATGCCATTATATTATAAAATAACTCAACATGGCATATAAACATTTCGGGAAGCATTAAAGAATAGGCCGGTAGCTTTTGAAACTAACAGGCGTGTGGCGGTCTGCTGCCACCGTGTTACAGGTGTGTGACGGTCGGGGAAGGGCGCGTTACATCGGCTGTGACGCGTCCGCCCCTGGCCATTACAGCCACCGAAGCTCCAGCTCAAACTGATCAAACGGGATGTAACGCGCTCACGGTGGCGCGTTACATCATCCTGACGGCCGGCCGACAGGCCGTCAGGTCCACCCGAGACCAAAATTGACGCTAACAGTTTTTAAACGTTCAGAAAACGGTGTAACGCGCTCGCCCAGGCGCGTTACAGCCTCCTGACGGCCGCCCGACAGGCCGTCAGGCCAACCGCCTCAACGGGTCAATGGAATTCAACGGAAATATAACGGTCGGGAGCCTGTCCGTTACACTCACTGTGATGCGCCTCCAAAGGGCCGTTACAGTGACGTAACGCGTCCCCTATGGACCGTTACGGATGTGACAGTTCCTGGAAGGACCGTCACACCGTCTGGGTTACGGACGGGTTATGTTTGAAAACGGTTCCCTCCCGGGCGACCAGAATCGCCGGGTAACGATGAAAACCTATAAAACCTGTCAAACCACACGTCCTAAACAACATAATACCAACAAAATAACAACATGCAACGCCTACAATGACTTAAACATGAAGAACGAAGCTTAAACCCTAAACATGGAAAATAACCAATATGCATGCCACATGGGTTTAAACAAGAAATCAAGCTATAGGAAATGATCCTAGCGAGTTCAGGATTCCATCCCTCTACCTCGCGCGAGCCGAAACGGTCGATTAGGCCACATGCAAGAGGAGGGTACCGCCGAGCCTCCACGCTCCGTCTCGTCTCTACGGGCCAAGAATCGCGCCAAGGTGGGCGTCAACGAGTTCCTCTCGACGCGAGGATTCCACCGGCGTGCTCCGTGCCGCGAACCGACGTCGTCTCGCTCGAATTCCCTAGGAGAGGGGGAGGGGCGATCGGACAAGAGAGAGAGAACGAGAGGGTGAATGAGAGATCGACGAGGGGAGAGAGAGGGTGAGGGATTAAAGGAAAAAAAATAAAGTTAATATAAATAATATATTTATTATATATAAAAATCTTATTATTTCCATAAAATCTCAATTAAATCCAATTAAATTTGGAAAAATACCAGAAAAATTCCTAAAAATCCAGGAAAATAGCCAAAAATTCCAGAATGAGTTCTAGGTCCGAACCACTAAGGATCCATCAAGGCACGGGCCTCACAACGGGCTCCCTATGTCCACCCCTCACCGAAACTCGGTGAGGCTTCACTAACACGCTACCAAAGTAGCAACCACGGGGACGAACCCCACACCACACACGCTGCCTCTGTAGCAAGACACACACACGGGGCCTGGCCCCAAGACGCTGCCACCACAGCACACCACACACACTCGGGGAACTCACCCCGCACTAAATCCTCACACAGAGACGCAACTCTGTACACCACACAAATCTTTTGATGTTCAAGAAAATGCAAATATAGTCAATAAATGCTCACTATAGGATATAGATCAAGAAAACAAACTTAAGCTAAGGGTGACAGATATAGAAGGTTTCCCCCTTGTTGATAAATGGACATTAGAATGTTTTTCTTGAAGCACCGGTCAGAGGGAGTTGAATCCGCAGCTGGATGGAGCAGTCGGTCGTCCTCCTTGAGGATCCATGATATGTTCCTTCAGATTCAAGCTCCAATCGCACCTCCAAACATCACGAATTGATGGATCTTGCAAAGCCCTCTCCTCTCCACCTTGTGGCCGCCCTTTTCTTCCTTTTCCTGCAAGAGTAGAAGACGATTAGTGCAAAGGGATGTCTCCTTCGATGGAGATCGCAGGATATAAATAGGGCTAGAATATAGAACAAAAGAGCACAAAGCCCTTGTAAAACCCCTTCAAATACACACCCAATAGATGGGTAAAACCCTAAGGGTAATGGGGTAAAAAGCCAAGCCAAACGGATCATAAGATGGGGACCTCGAAACCCAATAGGCAAATCACGATCCGGACAACCCAGAAGAAGTGTCGACTCTTGGAGTCGACACTCTTTTCAAGACGTTCTACCAAGATACAGAAAAACCAACATACAGGCTAAACATATGAACCCATAGTCGATGCAATGAAGAGGCAGGGTCGGTGCATATGGGGTCAAAGTCTATGCACATTTAGACAAGTTCAGTGCGCAAGTATAAAACACCAAGATGGGTCTATGCACATTCATGGGCAAGTCGGTGCACATTTTGAAAGACCCAAGGAACAGGTCGGTGCAAGTGTATAAAGAAGGCATGCACAGTCGGTGCAAGTGCCAAATGCTGTCAGTGTATGTTGTGAGAACATCAACACCCAGGGGTCGACCCTTGGGGTCATCCCTTGCAACTGCCAGAGAGAAACCTGTGCGGGTTTGAAAATTCAACACTCAGGGGTTGACCCTTGGGGTCGACCCTTGCGCATGGACTCAGCAAAATAAAATATGCAATGAATTGAAGTCCAGAGGTTTCAAACCCCAATCAAGGTAATTTGAAACACATTCAAGCATGAATTCTTACCTTGGATCCATTACATTGTGGGCAATATTAACCTGCAATATCTGGAAATTCAGAAGCAAGTCAATATTAAACCAATGTTTTTGAAATACATAATCACTATGCCATTTTCTACACAAGCTTCACATATCAAATTTGATTCAGCATGGAGAAAAAAAAACCAGTTCTAATATAGTTTAGGCAAAGTTTCAGTAACAAGCTTCACAAGCTTACATCAAAGTATAGATCATGCATTGAAAAGCTATTTCAAATTTAGTTCAATCAAACCTTTCATGAGTTGCTAATTTTGTCCAAAGCAAACTGAAATCTTATGGTTCTTTGATAGCAGAATCCAAAAGCTCAAGAGTGTGTGCATTTCAACTTTAGCTCAATGAAACCATCCATATAACTAATCAAGCTATGGTTCTACAATTCAATGACCAGCTGAACAACCAGGCAAGAACCAAGGCTCAAAGAGCCAGGGGTCGACCCATGGGGTCGACCCTTGCAAAGGGGAATAAAGAAACTGCTTTGGCGGTCCAATGCAATCTGAAACCGCATCAAGGGCACTTCAACCCCATTTGAGAAAATGATTTATCCAACAGAATAGCGTGCAAGTAGAGTCATAAAACCAATACCCAAAAATAGATCAGCGCATGTGAAACATAGGAAGTGTCGACACTCAGCAACCTAGTGTCGGCACTTTGTTAAAGTAATAAACCTGGCCATCCAAATGCAAGTATATACATGGAGTACCATAAAGGCCTGTCAACCGAAGAATTTCATACCTACAAAACATAGATATCAACATTGAGCTCCATAACACCAAAATAATCAATGAGTATTTTCCACAATACTCACATACAAAATATTGTTATCATCAAAACCAATATCAAAGACAAGGAGGGAGGGCAACGAACCCAACACGATCTATCGTACAACCGCTAGGGTTTTTGGCGGTCTACAGGAGGACCGTTTCTTCCTGTGTTAACAGAAACTCAATAATAATAAAATAAAATACTAATCTAAGGCATATCATGCATGGAAATCAACATGAATAAACTTCTATAGCATGATAGAATGAATATAGGCCAACAATATGCGTGGGTTTGTGTAATAAACAAGAAAATTCTCTTTTTAACTTAATTAGGGCTAAGAATTATCCATGAGGAGAATACTAAGTGCATAGTCCCAATAAATCATAAAACTCTCGGTGTTCAATGCATGAAATTGACTGAAATCATAGGGCTTTCATCCCTAATGTCATGTTTAAGCCGTTCATGAGATAACCTACCTTAAATAGTGCTCCTAGACTGCCAATTTCTGACTGGAAGTAAGCCCTAGTTCTGCACGTTCTATGCTAAACCAGCAACTTCACGCCCTTGTATCTCTTTATTCCCTTGACCTAAATACGTGAAATTTTGAGGGTAAGAAGAGGGTACTAACATGGACAAATTATTCCAAAGAACCTTTATCTAATTACCTCATTTGGGGCTTCTATTTCCCTGATCTTCCTGGGTCGGTCACACAGTTCCCTGAGTTGTTTCCACCGAACCAGCATTTTGTAGGCTTCTATCTCTCTGTAGGCTTGATCTCCTAGAATGAAATTTTGAGAAAAGTTAGATATAACTAAAATGAACAAATTCTTAGAAGAAACTTACCTCTAATTTGACCCCCTTACCTTAGTTCTACGCGACCAAAAGTAAGGGTCGCGTAGGTGAGATTTGGGGTCTATTTATAGGGTTTAATTAGGGTTTCATGGATTAGAACGATTCTAGAGTCCTAATTAGGTATTAGATCAATCTCTGAGAGTCCCAAGCATATTTACAAGTCTACATACTTCGATCTCTAGGAGTTTGGATGCCAAAAATCTAATCTTTTTGCACTTTCTTCCACTCACAGAATCTGCAGAGCTTAGCGGTGTAGGGCTAGACCGTTTCTTGTTCCATGCGGTCTCGCGATATACCATTTCTTCTATTGGCCGCCTAATTTGAACAGTTTCAAACTCTTTGATATTATCTCCTATTATTATCCGTTTATTTATCTACTAAAGAGTAATTATCCCCTTAAATACTAGTTTAAGCTTCTAGAATATGGGCCAAACCTTATAGGCTTGGTTTAGGTCCTTTTGGGCCTATTGGATTTATTCACATAGTATTGGGCTTTAATAATTAGATTTAATTAACTATAATTCATTTAATAGTCCATTGGCCTTGAATTAGGTCTAGAAAAAGCTTAGAAAATCTAATTATGTTTCTAGAAAATTTAAAATATTGTTTATAAAATCTTGGGGTATTACAAAGGCGGCGGCATATAAAACCTTCGCAGCCACAGTCTCTTTCACGGAGAAAGACATGTTGCTCTCTCCTTCGTGCCACAACCGCCCTCTCTACATGAGGGGGAAAATCAATGGGCATGAGGTAAATCGGATCCTGGTGGACGCCAATGCTGTTATCAACATCATGCCGCTCAAAACTTTCAATACTCCAGAAGGTTCAAGCGATCAAGATATCTGGCTTCAACCAAGACACCGAGGATGTCCTCGGCCGGGTGGATGTCGATTTGGTGCTCAATGATTTCGCCTCCAAGGTGACATTATACATCATCGACGCCAACACATCCTATAAGGTGCTACTAGGCAGACCCTGGTTGCATTAAAACTGGGTCGTCCCGTCAACTCTCCACCAGTGCATCAAATATGCCAAGAATGGGGAACAGCATACGGTCTTTGTAGACCTCTCCCCATTCACTTCGGTAGAATGCAACCTTGCCGATGCTGCGCTGTATTTCAGGGGAATCAGTCCTTACCATGAAATCAAGGCTGTTGGGTTCGTTATGCTCCCTCTTTGTCCTTGGTGATGATTTTGATGATAATAAAATATTGTGTGCATTGCGTGTGTGTAGAAGTACCAATCATATTTACAAGTGTTGCAAAAATTCCACTGCATTTTAGGAACAAAACTATGGTGGACAACATGATGGACACTAATGTATGCGTGAATGAGTATTTTGGTGTCTATATTTCAAAATAGGCAGTATATGTCTTGATTACTCTTCAAAGTCCATTGGTAAGGCTTAAACCACACAAAATCATTCATTAGTGAAATTTCTGGGTATGTAAGCAATAGGTGTCGACACTAAGTGTCAACACTCTTTGATGTTTTTCAAATGTGCATCGACTTGTCAATAGGTGCTTCAAAATGTGCACCGACCTATCATGATGTGCATCGACCTATGTTGAACATGCACTGGCCTTTCCTTGATAACTTGTTCATGTGGATCGACCATATGTTGTACATGCATTGACCTTGGTTTCTTATATGCATAGACTTGAATCTTTATGTAGATTGACATGGTATTGAGTTTTGAAACTTTGTAGGTTTCTTAAAACCTCCAAATCCTTGTGATAGCCACAAACCTGTCGTTGAAAAACCGTGCCACAATTTCAAAATATTTGCACTCACTCACTTTTAAAGATTGGAAAATCGAGTATAGTGGTAAGTGGAGTCGATCCCACGAGGAGGAAATAACATTTTGGAACAAGTTGGAAAAATATCCTTATGCTTTGAAAAGCCAAGTTATGAGTTAGATTAATCTAAGGAAAAATAAATTACATGAAAATAAACTCACTAAAGAAGATGAGAGGGGTAAAGAAAAGAACTTAGAAGAGATAGAAAGAGGAACTAAGACAACCATAATTTGCAAAGATGAACTTTTATTAAGATGAAAGTGAAAAGTGCACTCTATGAAAATGAAAAATTACAACTCATAAAATAAAAAAAATGGGAAAGAATATAGCCAAGATGAAGATGAAGATCACCGCTTAATCGCCGTGCCGAGCCTTGGAGTGGATCGCCCCACCGTGGAAATGGATGCCGCCGAGAGGACCAATGGAAGAAAATCCGCCTTGGGATATGGGAAGAATATAGGGGAGAGGATAGATAGATGAAAAGGAAGAGAAAGAAGACTTAAAAAATATATTGTGAGAACATGCGTGTGTGAGTGTGTTTTGAAAAGGAGATGAACAGTGGAAGAGAAGGGGGTTCGGTGGAGAGGAAAATACAGTCAAGAGTAAAAATAGAGAGATATTGGAGGAGAAATAACTTAAAAATGGAGAAGATTTAGGAGAAGTGGAAGAAGAGAAAGTTGGATATCAGAGAAAGAAGAAAAATATTGATGAAGAGTTAAGAGAGAGAAAATGAAGGGAAAAGGGTGAAAAATGAGGATGAACAGAGATTTACCGGCGCAGGTGAACAGTGAAAAACCCAGAACCTGAACTCTGAAAAATAGTGGATAACTTGCAAACGCAAAGGAATTGGGAGAAACGAAAGAAGAGAGATTTGAAGAATATTTAAAGATATACAACTTTTGTGAAGAAAGCAGAGGGAGAAAAAAATCACAAAGGGGAGAAAACGGGCGAAGAATAGGGGGATGTAGGTTCGGGTGAACAATAAATGAGGAAGATAGAACTTTGAAAATTGGATGATGGCATGCAAAATAAGGAGAATTAGAAAATGATGAAGAAGACAAAGTTGGAGATCATTTAAAACTAAAGAACTTTTATGAATAACACAAGAGCAACGAATGAACAAAAGAGCGAGAAATCGGCGAAGAGCAGGGGGATGCAGGTTCGGGTTAACAATAAATGAGGAAGATAGAACTTTGAAAACTGAATGATGGCGTGAAAATTAAGGGGAATTAGAAAATGACTAAGAAGACAAAGTTGAAGAAAATTTAAAACTGAAGAACTTTCATGAAGAATGCAAGAGCGGAAAATGAACAGAAGGGGGAGAAATCGGCGACCTAAGATGTGAGAGGGAGAGGGAGAGAAAAAATTGCCAAAGGAAGCACACCCTTTCTCCTCCTTATCATGGGCTATTTATAGGGAAGATTGAGTCAATGGAGGGTGGAGATTGTATCAAAATGAGATGGATGACTGGGATTTAGGTAAAAGATGATGTATGGGGGAAAGGAAAAGGAGGTGGGCACCCCCTTTCCCAAGACTCATCATTTCTCTCCTTTATTTCAAACTTTGAGTTTTCTTTTTCCTCCAATCAAAATATGTGCTTCTTCTCCTCAATTTTAAACCTTTAAAATTTCTTTTCCATCCAACCAAAATATAAACTTTAAATTTTAATTTTTCTCCAACTAAAATATGTGCTTCTGTGTTTGACTTGGTCAAAGTGGCGATGCCAGTTTTGCCCCCGGAGTTTCTTGAAATTACCTTCAATGTCCTGCACACATATAATTATAATTTAGTCCATAAAAATTTCCATAATGTGCACATAAATCTCAAATGCTCATAGTTATGCAATGGAGAATTAATACTCATGGCCCTCAACTTCAATTTATTAAATAATATCACCAAATTAATCAATTTACGTGAAAGCTCCAATTGAAATGTGGAGTTGAGGTTAACTATAAAATATGCATAATTACCTAATTATATGCATATAAAATGGTGTACATGCGATGAATTATCATAGAAAATGGATAATTATCACACCCCCCCAACTTACTCATTGCTAGTCCCTTAGCAATGCAAATAAATTGAAATTTAGGACTAACAAGAGTTTGTAAAATTCATACTCTCATATCCAGCTCTCCCTTCATAGAATCAACCAAAGATTAGGAATCTGGAATCATTAATGCACACTAACCTTATGTAGGAACTTAATAGTACATGATCAAGAATTTAAATAAAAGCTCTATAGCACTTGTGCATGTATAACTACCAAATCCACAGCTTAGACAATTGCATCCCCCATTCGCTATTCCAAGCAAATACCTTTCAACCCTGCACCTCTTAGATCAGAGCATTAAGTATATTAACTTTTTGTTTGTCTTATTACTTTTTCCCTTTGGGATCTTTTATACCACACATGATGCTACACTATCCTTCACTGGTCAACGTGAACCTCGACTCTTGCCTTAGGAGAAGCAGGCCTGGTTTCGCAGATCAAGGTTCTCATTTCCATTTTACGCGAACCTCAACACGTCTTAGGTGAAGAAGGCCCAATTACTAAGACTAGGGGCATTTTTCATGATATTTTTTTCTTTTTTCTCTCTCTCTCTCTCTCTTTTCTTTTTCTTTTTTTTTCATAGTGCCATTGCGCTTATTTGATAGATAATTTGACAGAAAGCTTTGAAAAAAGATCTCTTTTTTTAAGAAGTGTAGAATATCAGACAATATACCCAAAATAGCAGAGGACTTGTCTTGCTTGTTTCATTAGTGTGCAACGTGACTTTCTTTTTTCTAAAGTGCACATGAACTTTAAAGAGATTCTTATATCAGTTTTCCATGGCTAGATTGACTAAGTTTCTCACCATCCTTCTCCCTAGTTTTTTCTATTCCAGAATTACTTTTAATTTAAGCATGAATCATGAAACTCAAAATGGGGTTTATATCTTTCTACTTTCATGCAACGATGACATGCAAGAAAGAACTCTTATCAGGTTGTGCTATATGCATCATGAATTTTTTTTTCTCTTCCCCAACTTGAATGACATTGTCCTCAATGGCATATAGAATTGAAAGCAATAGAATAATGTATCAATAAATACTTTTGAGTATGAAAGAGACAATCAGATATGCGAGACGAAACCTCCATCAATGTCATGGACGGCGACGACTTCCTCTCCTTGGCCTTGACCTGACTACTAAAACACACTCAAACAAAAATGTCAAACAACAAAAACCTTAGGTTGCCTCCCAGAAGCGCTAAGTTTTCCATCTTCAGCCAGACGCATGAGTGCTCACCAAGATTTTATTCCAGACCACTTAGAACAATGAATTATTTTTGCAACTGATCATTTTCCAAATAAGGTTTCAATCTTTGACTATTGACAGTGAAAATGTGACCATTTTTAGGATTCAAAATTTTGACGGCACCGTGGTCAAAAGCCTTAACAACTACAAATGGTCCGTCCTATCTGGATTTGAGCTTACTAGGGAACAAGTGCAGCCTAGAATTAAAAGGCCAAACCTTTTGATTCTCATAAAAAAATTATCCTGTGAATATGCTTGTCATGGAATGCTTTAGTTTTAGCTTTATAAATCTTTGAATTTTCATAGACTTCATTTCTTAGTTCCTCCAGTTCATTAAGTTGTAGAGCTCTTTGGGCCCCGGCTTAAGTGAGATCGAAGTTGACTTGTTTGATGGCCCAATATGCTCTATGTTCAAGCTCTACGGGCAAGTGGCAGGCTTTTCGAAAAATGAGACGGTAAGGTGACATGCCAATAGGAGTCTTAAATACAGTTCTGTAGGCCCAGAGTGCATCATCTAGTCTCCCGGACCAATCTTTTGTATCCGGCCGAACTGTCTCATACATAATGATTTTTATCTCCCTATTGGACACTTCAACCTGGCCACTGGTTTGAGGATGGTAGGGGGTAGCGAGCTTGTGAGTGATGCCATATTTGCGAAGCAGAGATCGAAATTGAAAATGAATAAAGTGAGAGCCCCCATCACTAATGGTAGCTCTAGGACAACCAAATCTAGAAATGATGTGTTTCTTCACAAACTTCATCACGACCTTGTGATCATTTGTCCAAGAAGCAACAGCTTCAATCCATTTCGAAACATAGTCCACCGCCACCAAAATATATTCATTGCCAAATGAAGGTGAAAATGGTCCCATAAAGTCTATTCCCCAAATATCGAAAATTTCTACTACCAGAATGGGATTGAGCGGCATCATATCTCTTTTTGAATTGTTGCCCACGGCTTGGCACCTTAAACAAGTTTTGGAAAATTCGTAAGCATATTTGAATAATGTTGGCCAATACAATCCGCTCTGCAACACTTTCGCCGTTGTTTTCTTTCCTGAAAAGTGTCCTCCATAAGCGAGATTATGACAGAAGTTTAAAAAAGATTGTTGCTCCTCCTTGAGGACACATCTTCTTATTATTTGATCTGGACCCATGTGAAACAGCTCTGGGTCCTCCCAAAAGTAGTACTTAACCTTCGCAAAGAATCGATCCTTCTCCTACCTAGATCACCCTCCCGGAATCTATCCTACCGCCAGGTAATTGACTATGTGAGCGTACCAGGGGGTTGAGGTGTGAGAGATGGAAAGAATTTGCTCATCAGGGAACAAATCGGACATAGGAGCACTTTTAGGAATCATAATCTTAGACAAGTGATTAGCAACAACATTCTCCAACCCCTTCTTGTCTCTGATTTCCAAATCAAACTCTTGTAGCATCAGAATCCACTGAATGAGACGGGGTTTAGCTTCTTTCTTGGATAGCATAAATTTTAAAGCCGAGTTATCGGAATAAACAATGACTTTTGCCCCTAACAGATATGATCGAAATTTCTCAAGGGTGAAAACTACCACAAGGAATTCTTTCTCCATGGTGGTGTAGTTCAATTGTGCATTGGCGAGGGTGCGACTCGCATAGTAGATCACCACGGGCTTCTTATCGAGTCTCTGACCCAAGATAGCTCCAACAGCGTAGTCTGAAGCATCACACATGATCTCAAAAGGTAGCGACCAATCAGGAGATTGAAGAATTGGGGCTTGAGTGAGGGCCACTTTCAAAGAATAAAACGCCTCAAGATAGGAATCATCTAAGTTAAAGGGAATGTCCTTGACTAGCAATTGTGTGAGAGGACGAGTGATGGTGGAAAAGTTTTGGATAAATCTGCGATAGAATCCAGCATGGCCAAGAAAAGATCGAATTTGTTTGACAGAAGAAGGAGGAGGCAGATTGGAAATCACATCAACCTTGGCCTTGTCAACCTCTATTCCTCTCTCTGAAATAACATGGCCTAAAACTATTCCTTCTCTTACCATAAAATGACTTTTCTCCCAACTCAACACAAGATTTGAATCAATGCACCATTTCAACACCTGAGTTAAATTCTCCAAGCAAATTTTGAACGAATCACCAAACATAGAAAAGTCATTCATAAACACTTCCAAACATTCCCCCACCATTTCAGAAAATATCGACATCATGCATCGTTGAAATGTGGCGGGGGCGTTACACAGCCCAAATGGCATTCTTCTAAAAGCAAATGTGCCATAGGGGCACATGAACGTTGTCTTCTCTTGATCTTCCGGGTAAATAGCAACCTGGTTGTACCCGGAATAGCCATCCAAAAAGTAATAGTACTTCTGCCCTACCAGTCTCTCCAAAATTTGATCTATGAATGGTAGTGGAAAATGATCTTTCATTGTAACAGAATTTAATTTTCTGTAATCAATGCAGATTCTCCATCTTGTTGGTAGTCTCATTTGCACCTCTTTACCCTTCTCATTTTTAATCACAGTCAGCCTTGATTTCTTTGGAACTACTTGCGTGGGGCTGACCTATTTGCTATCTGAAATGGGATATATAATCCCGACATCCAACCACTTTACAACTTCCTTCTTAACCACCTCTTTCATATTAGGATTCAGCCGGCGCTGCATCTTCCTGCTCGGCTTGGCATTATCCTCTAAATAGATATGGTGCATACAAACATCCGGGCTGATCCCCTTGAGATCCACCACCGACCAACCTATTGGCCCCTTATGCTCCTTAAGAACAGTTAAGAGTTGGAATTCCTGAGCAGAAGTGAGGTTGGAGGTAATGATGACAGGTAGAGTGTGGTTAGGTCCCATATATGCATATTTAAGAGAGTTTGAGAGAGGCTTGAGTTCCAGAGCGGGAGGATGTTCTCGAGATGGCAAGATTGGTTCAGATTGAAGTGTAGGAAGTTGTTCTACCCTAGACCAGGGTGTAGAAGAGAGAGAGGAATCCTGAAGCATGCTACCCTCTTCTAGGGTGTCCTCAATGTCATCCGGACTTTCACTAATCACATTCTCAAAAATATCAATGACATTGCATTCCTCTTCTTGTTTCAGATATTGAGATGCCTTAAACACATTTAGAGAAACTTTCTCACCTCCAAACGAAATGCCCATCATTCCTATGACACAATTGATGTTGGCCTTGGCTGCAGCCAAAAATGGGCGTCCTAAAATAATAGGTGTGTGCTTGAGTTCTTGGGACGAGGCCATATCTAAGATTAGAAAATCCACAGGAAAATAGCATTCATGAACTTTAACTATAACATCCTCCAACAGACCTCTTGGAGTTTTCACTGATCGATCCGCCAATTGAAGGATTATTGATGTAGGCTTCAACTCTCCCAGATCAAACTACTCATAAATAAAGGTGGGTAACAGATTCACACTGGCTCCTAAATCCAATAATGCTCTATTAAAAGTAACTCAACCTATGTCACATGAGATTAATGGAGCTCTAGGATCCTTCAATTTCTTAGGCAAATGATTCATAAGAACAACACTCACATCCTCAGACAAGCAAATCTTCTGAGTTAATGCCTTAGGTTACCTCTTCAGTGTACAAAGCTCCTTTAAAATTTTTGCATAAGTCGGCATGTGCTTGATTACATCCAAAAGTGGAATATTAATGTTCACTTGTTTAAACAATTCCAACAATTCTTCTTGCTGAACCGACTACTTTTTGTTGGCTTTTGACTTTAGTGCATCAGGGAAGGGGACCTTAGGTACATATTCTTGGGGACCTTCATCAACTTTCCCCCCGCCCCCTTTGTCTAGCTTGTTTCCCCCCCTTCTGCTTCTTCTTTTCTTGCACAGTCATTGGCTCTTTATTCTCACTATCACTCTCCTCGCATGCATCTTGGCCCAAACTACTACCCACGTCCTTAGCCTGATAAGGATCATTAAGAATTTTTCCACTCCTAAGGGTAGAGATGGCTTTGGCATTTTTGAATTGAGGACCTACAGAAGGGGGCGGCTGAGGTTGATTGGGCTGATTGGGTTGAGGAAGAATGGGAGCTCTTTGAGAGAAGCCTAGAGGTTGTTGATTGCGAGGGTTGGCCACTGGTTGGCTAGGGAGCTGGCCTACCTCTCTTCTCATGTTATTGGCAGCAAGTTGCCCTATCTGGTTCTCCAACTTAGAAATGGATTATGCTTGGGTAAGGATGAGTTGTTGGAGTTGTTCAAACTTGTCATCAAAGGTGGGCTAAGTAGGAGGCGGCTGATAATGTTGTTGATGGGAACGATGTGAAGGAAATTGCTGAAATTGGCCCTGAGAAAAGTAAGCTTGAGGATATGGGGCCTGAGTTTGATGAAAAGATGGTTGTTGAAGTTGCTAATGGAAAGGAGACTGATAAGAGAGGTTTTGGTTTAACTGACTTGGCATGGAAAATGACTGTTTTGGATTTAGATGGTGTGAGAGATGAGATTGGGTTGATGGGCCTTGGTTAGACTTCCAAGAAAAAATTGGATGATTTCTCAGCCCAGATTGTAAGTGTTTGAATAAGGATCATATGCGGGCTTGGAGACACCTTGGGCCACAAAGATCTGTTCGTGGATAAATGGGGGGAGTTAGGCTGCCGTGGGATAGTCAATCACAGCATGATTAAGGCTAGAACAAAGAGCACACACCTCATGGTGTGTTGGGTCCGGATATGGGTTGGACGTAGGTGAGATGGTGGTTTCTTGTTTGTTTTGGGCCAGGAGCTAGTCTAATTTGTAGGCTAGCATATCAACCTGCTCTAGCTTTTGGGCCATGATGTCCACCTTGTCCAATTTTGGATGGATGAAATTCACATCCACTCTAGCTTCAGGTTCCATACGATACATCCCAGACCGTGTAAAGGGCCCAATGGTTCTCTAATATAAGGATAATGAAGCATGGTTGATTGAATTCTCGCTCAATATTTCAAATAAGGCATAGGCCTCATCCTCACTCTTACTCATAAAGGCCCCACCACATGATGCATCCATAATCTGCCTAACTTGAACATCTAAGCCCTCATAGAAAGTTGCACTATTTGCCATTTGGAAAGCCCATGATGTGGGCATTTTCTGAGGAGTTCCTTTAATCTCTCTCGTGATTCATGTATTTGTTCATTTGGGAGTTGTGCAAATCCTGTGATTGCACGTCTCATGGTGTTGGTTCTACCGATGGGATAAAACTTCTTAAGGAACTCATGCTGCATATCTGCCCATGTGCCAATAGGTTTCCCTAAGGTCCCTAGCTAGTATTTGGCTTTGTCCTTAAGTGAGAAAGGGAATAAGGTCAGGCGGAGAGCATCATCTGTGAAATTTTAAATTTTCACAGTGGAACAAATTTGTAGAAATTCATCCAGATGTTTATAAAGATCTTCATTGGTCTTCCCATAAAAGGATGGGAGCATCTGAATGGTGCTAGATTTGATCTCATAGTGCAAAGCAGGGACATTAGACAGTTGGATACAAGTGGATGACTGATAATTCGAAGGAATGAAATATTCTTTCATTTGTTTGGGCACCCCTAGTTGGTGTTGTTCAGCCATGGGTTAGATTTGATTTTGGGCCTGATTAAAAATAAATCGCTCAATCTCTCTAATGGGCTCAACTAAGTCAGGGTGTTGAGATCTTCTCCCTTGCATAAACAAAGGTTAAAGATGAGAGAATTATTTCATGATGATTTTTATTTTTTTTGTTTTTTGTTTTGACTCGAACTAGGACGAAGAGAGATAAGAGGAGATTTTTTTTATTTTTATTTTTATTTTTTGTATGCAAACACAAATAAGTTGTCACCCAAATTACCTAATGACCTAGATGTGACCTAGACCTACAAATTAGGTTTCACAAAATGGCTAAAGTGTAACTTAAGTTCACCCTCAATATTTCCACCAGCCAGGTAAGGGATGGGGTAGTGGGAGGCTCCCCCTACTTTCGTAGGGACCTAATTGCAAACCACTAGCCCGCTTAAGGCGTTTGCCATTCGACCGTCTTGCCTTAGGCACCGGTTTTCACAAGAGGGTAAGCCCAAATAACACAAGAATCACAGTGTGAACCTAGGGCCAATGACTACTGTGTTGGGACTGGTGTGATGGATTCAGAGGGGGGTGAATGAATCTCTCCTTTAAAAACTTCGCCCAATTAGAACTTAAAGGAATCAGAGTTACGGAATAGAAATCAATTGAGCTCTTCCAAATAAGAGATTCAAAGAGGCACTTGATTAGTCAGTTGGACTGCTAAAATGTAGACACCTAACCAAGTCTAGTCCGTAGACAGAGTCAAATAAGACCAGCGGGTGCCTTAAAGCATTCAGACAGAATACTCACTTGAAACGCTCCTAGCCATTCATCTAGCGACATTCAGATAAAAAATCATACCACGGAGACAATAGATTTTTTAGGTGGTTCGGTTCGCAAACCTACATCCACCCCACACTCAAACTTGAGTGTGGATTCCGCTGATACACAGCTTAAACCGCTGGGCCTCACAGCTTGCCAACAACCGCTGAGCATCACAGTTTGCTTCCGCTGGGCAGTACAGCTTAGCCATCCGCTGCCTAACAGCTTGACCCGTTGGGCAATACAGCTTAGCCGACCAGAGGAATCCTTCTCTGCAACCGTTGAGCAACACAGCTTGCTCCGCTGACTAACAGCTTGAATAAAGGTTCAAAAGAAAAACAAGAAGAACATGGGAAACACAGCAACTGAAAACTGTAAACGATGAAGCACGAAGTGGCTCTCAAAGACCTGACTGGCCTGGATTTGATCCATGGTCCAGTAGAGACTAATCTTCAGATGACTATCTTCATCTTCTTCTCAACTAACTCTCTATCTCTCTCTCTATCTTTCTTCTTCTTCTTCGGTTCTTTTCTTCTCTGCTACTCTCTCTCTTTTTCTTTCTCTTTTCTCTGGATCGTGCAGGCTCTTTCTGCTTCTGCTCTTCTAAGGTTTTTTCACAATCGCCACACTTCATGATCCTACCTCTCCAGATGGAGAAACCTTCCTTTTTTAGCAGCAGGAGATAGGTGGGCGCGTGTCTTCCACGAATTCCCGCCCTAGCGCCTTGACCACGTGGCAGCATTTCAGCCTGCTGCAATACACGTGTCACGATCCTTCTTAAGCTCCTCGAGCAGATATTCTATCAGGTCAGACTAGTTACCAACTTGAATTGATCTGAAAGAGAAGAGAAAAGGATGCACTGAGTTAGTTCAAAATTTGATCTAAGCATGTACATACTTGATGCACATAATTCAGTGTGCATATAGGAAAGTATGTACAATGAGGATGAATGCACGGACATGGCATCGAGACATGTACAGACTTGATGCATATAATGCAGTATGCATATAAGAAAGTATGTACAATGAAGATGAATGCACGGACATGCCATCAGAGAATATACAGACATTGTGTGCATGGAGCAAAAGATGCATCGACTTGCTACTGAAGAATGTACATACTTTGTTTTCATGGAGCAAGAGATGTATCGACTTGCTACTGAAGAATGTACAGACTTTGAGTGCATGGTACAAAAGATGAACAGATATGCCGTCGAAGAATGTACAGACTTTGAAGTGAAAGATGCACATATGCATATAGGAAAGTATGCACATTGAAGAGGAATGCTCAGGCATGCCACCGAGAAGTGTACAGACTTTTGTGTGCATGGAACAAGACAATGCACCAACTAGCTGTGCCTAGAGTTTAAACATGAATGCATAATGCACAGACCCGATGAAACTATGCACGAACTTAACTGCTCGTATCAATAAGGGTTGTACAGACTTGTGTTCTTGCAGCACCAAGAGTTACACGGACTATGTGTATGCGTGAAGCATAACGATGCAAAAAGATGCACTGACTATGTGTATGCGTGAAGCACAACGATGCAAAAAGATGCACTGACTATGTACATGCATGAAGAACACGGACTGTACTGACTTAGCTGCGAACTGAGCTAATGGATGAAAAGTGCTTGCACTGACTTGGTCGAGTGTACTGACTTGGTCGAGTGAAACAACGGAGGTTGTACATAATTGATAGCATGTAGCGATGTATAGACCCGACAGATGCAATGTACACACATCGACTTTCAATGCATAAACAAAGTATGCACTGACTATGTATACTGAAAAATAAAACTATGCATTGAACCATGTATGTAGAGATTGCATGCAGAACATCTACATATTCTAATCTCACATGACTCATAGTGTTTGCTATCATCAAAACTACACAAAATCATCAAGGCACAAGGGGCACAACATATTGGATTTTATTTAAGGTCTAGGTGATGTAAAGATGCAAGGGAATTGTGGTTTGTGGGCTAAGGAAGGGTGATGAAATCCTCACCTTATCTTGCTTATGGGTGTTGCCCTTAAGATACTTTGAAATGATATGCAACAAAGCAAGTTCAAACAAGGGGTTCGATGCAAGCATGGAAATACATGAGCATACTTTTCAAAAAGTTAGAGTACTCACCTTGCTCCTGCAATCTTCAACAATGCAATTAACAAGAATTAAACAATAAAGAAAAATAAATACTATCCTAAATGATGCATGACCAAAAATATGAAAGTGTGATTTCTACTCTTGGAATGAAGACTTTTATCGAGTTCAAGTGAAGAGTTTTTTTTTTGTGAACCTATCTAACCACAATATACAAGAACATTAAGGAAATGACACAAAATGAGAGGAATAAATTTGAAGACTTACTTGATGCGCAATCTGTCGTTCTTTTTTTTTTTTGAAATGAATGACAAAATCAAAAGATGAACGAAATAAAGGCAAACTTACCTATGATTTTTTGAATTTTTTTCTTTTTTTTCTGTAAAAAAAAAGAAAAGAAAAGAGAGCTTTATTAGTACACAATAAACACAAGAAAAATAAAGTTCTTAAATCAAAAATCATCATTCCTCCCCGACAACGGCGCAAAAAATTCATAGCCACAAACCCATCGTTGAAAAATCGTGCCACAATTTCAAAATATTCGCACTCACTCACTTTTAAAGATTGGAAAATCGAGTATAGTGGTAAGTGGAGTCGATCCCACGAGGAGGAAATAACATTTTGGAACAAGTTGAAAAAATATCCTTATGCTTTGAAAAGCCAAGTTATGAGTTAGATTAATCTAAGGAAAAATAAATTGCATGAAAATAAACTCACTAAAGAAGATGAGAGGGGTAAAGAAAAGAACTTAGAAGAGATAGAAAGAGGAACTAAGACAACCATAATTTGCAAAGATGAACTTTTATTAAGATGAAAGTGAAAAGTACACTCTATGAAAATGAAAAATTACAACTCATAAAATAAAAAAATGGGAAAAAATATAGCCAAGATGAAGATGAAGATCACCGCTTAATCGCCGTGCCGAGCCTTGGAGTGGATCGCCCCACCGTGGAAATGGACGCCGCCGAGAGGACCAATGGAAGAAAATCCGCCTTGGGATATGGGAAGAATATAGGGGAGAGGATAGATAGATGAAAAGGAAGAGAAAGAAGACTTAAAAAATATATTGTGAGAACATGCGTGTGTGAGTGTGTTTTGAAAAGGAGATGAACAGTGGAAGAGAAGGGGGTTCGGTGGAGAGGAAAATACAGTCAAGAGTAAAAATAGAGAGATATTGGAGGAGAAATAACTTAAAAATGGAGAAGATTTAGGAGAAGTGGAAGAAGAGAAAGTTGGATATCAGAGAAAGAAGAAAAATATTGATGAAGAGTTAAGAGAGAGAAAATGAAGGGAAAAGGGTGAAAAATGAGGATGAACAGAGATTTACCGGCGCAGGTGAACAGTGAAAAACCCAGAACCTGAACTCTGAAAAATAGTGGATAACTTGCAAACGCAAAGGAATTGGGAGAAACGAAAGAAGAGAGATTTGAAGAACATTGAAAGATATACAACTTTTGTGAAGAAAGCAGAGGGAGAAAAAAATCACAAAGGGGAGAAAACGGGCGAAGAATAGGGGGATGTAGGTTCGGGTGAACAATAAATGAGGAAGATAGAACTTTGAAAACTGGATGATGGCATGCAAAATAAGGAGAATTAGAAAATGATGAAGAACACAAAGTTGGAGATCATTTAAAACTAAAGAACTTTTATGAATAACACAAGAGCAGCGAATGAACAAAAGAGCGAGAAATCGGCGAAGAACAGGGGGATGCAGGTTCGGGTTAACAATAAATGAGGAAGATAGAACTTTGAAAACTGAATGATGGCGTGCAAATTAAGGGGAATTAGAAAATGACTAAGAAGACAAAGTTGTAGAAAATTTAAAACTGAATAAGTTTCATGAAGAATGCAAGAGCATAAAATGAACTGAAGGGGGAGAAATCGGCGACCTAAAATGTGAGAGGGAGAGGGAGAGAAAAAATTGTCAAAGGAAGCACACCCTTTCTCCTCCTTGTCATGGGCTATTTATAGAGAAAATTGAGTCAATGGAGGGTGGAGATTGTATCAAAATGAGATGGATGGCTGGGATTTAGGTAGAAGATGATGTATGGGGGAAAGAAAAAGGAGGTGGGCACCCCCTCCTTGGACTTTGGGCACCCCCTTTCCCAAGACTCATCATTTCTCCCCTTTATTTCAAACTTTAAATTTTCTTTTCCCTTCAACCAAACTATGTGCTTATTCTCCTCAATTTTAAACTTTTGAAATTTCTTTTCTCTCCAACCAAAATAAAAACTTTGAATTTTAATTTCTCTCCAACCAAAATATGTCCTTCTGTGTTTGACTTGGTCAAAGTGGTGATGACAGTTTTGCCCCCGGAGTTTCTTGCAATTACCTTCAGTGTCTTGCACACACATAATTAAAATTTGGTCCATAAAAATTACCATAATGTGCACATAAATCTCAAATGCTCATAGTTATGCAATGGAGAATTAATGCTCATGGCCCTCAACTTCAATTTATTAAACAATATCACCAAATTAATCAATTTACGTGAAAGCTCCAATTTAAACGCGGAGTTGAGGTTAACTATGAAATATGCATAATTGCCTAATTGGATGTATATAAAATGGTGTATATGCGATGAATTATCATAGAAAATGGATACTTATCACCTTGAAATCATGGTATGAGTTTATTCTTTGAATGTAATTCATGATGCCTAGATTGGGATTGTTGCATTTTGCATGGCTGCATGATATGCAGTCATTTGTTTTTGAATGAGAAATATGTTTTAAGGTCTTCATGTTTTATTTGAAGGGTCATTGAAGCATCATGCTTATTTTGGTTCCCATATTTCTCTTCAAAGCATTGTTTGAATGGAGCTTTTAACACCCCCAAATCCATGTCATTCATTTGGAAAAAATCAAGTTTTTAAATGGAGTTGAATGAATGGAGTTTACTGGGTTTACACTTGCTTTGGACCGAATTGACTAAACTTTGAAGTTCTGAACTGAACATGCATTTATGAATGGCTTGAATGGTGAATTGATGAAACTTGTATTCCCTATCTCATCTTTATGGTTTCTTTCCATAAGTCCTATGAATTAAAAGACTTTCCAAGAATCAGGCATGTTTAACATGCTCAGATCAACCTTGGTTTAGGATTCATAATACATGCTCATGTTTGATGTCTACTGCTCTTTTAGTAATCATTTAACTCCTTATCATGATCTTCCCATCCATGGTTCATGACAGGAAGGATAAAATTCCAAGTGTTTGCGTTAATGCCCAAGGTATGAATTTGGACTTTTGAATTCTATTGGTTGTTGGAAATTGGGTAAGGTCTAATTGGAATGAACTTTGAATTTTGGACTGACTTAGTATTCATGAGTGGTTTGATAGTACTCAGCTGGTAAATGGAGTTTCCATGCATGAACTTATTATAGATTGAGAACTTGTGGTTTGATGGGCTGGTAATGTGAGAATCACTCCCATACATGAATGCATTTCAATTTATTCCAATGTAGGTTGAAATCAGCCCTTAATTCTTGTGGAGTTTTGGTAAGCATTGCATAGAATTCTTGCATTTATGCTCATTGCTAGTTCAGAGAAATTGGGTTTTCATGAGTCTCATGCATGCTCTTCTTAATTGTCATGAGGTTGTCTTTTGATCATTTTGCTTCCTATATTCCTTAATGGAATCCAAGTTTGTTTGGTGTTTTAAAGAGCCACTAACCATGTTATTTAACTTGGCAAAATTAGTTTTTCAAATGGGGTCGAATGGGTTTTAATTGGTTTTCACTGCTATCAGGAAAAGTGTCGACTCAAGGAGTCGACACTTACAGGTTGAGACTGGTCTGCGTGTTTCCAGCACGCAGGTGAAAAAGTGTCGACTCCTTGAGTCGATACTCTTCACGCTGCGCATTGTTTTATTGCGTGCACTTTGAGTCTTGTTTGTTTTTAACGGGACAGAACACCGAAAAAAAGGTGTCGACTCCTTGAGTTGACACGTCTTCTGGTGCGTCCGTATCATGTTTCCAGTTTTGGTTTCGAACTGCCCATTTCTTGGTCCGATTGGCTTGGAATTTTACACCCTTACCCCTAGGGTTTCTACACATGTTTAGGTGTGATTGGGAAGGATTTTTAGCATGGGCTAATATGTCGTTTTGATGATGTTTTTGCTGGCTATATGAAGTCCGCGTTTTTCATACGATGAAAAATGTTTTGGGCTTATCTTCTTGTATCTTTTCATGCAAGTGAAGGATGATGAGCTGGAGGGTTGCTTCATCACTGGAGGAAGGAGAATGTCGCTAAAGGCGCCATCCACGAGCTGCCACTCCGATCTGTAGCTGGTCTTGCTGTTCATCGCTGAGTTCCTATTTTGGGCGGTCTTTACAACGTTGGGCTCTTCCTACTCCGAGGATAAAACTCCGAGTGCACCCTACCATTGCTATCTATAGGATTCACTGAAGATCTGAGGGAGATTTCTTTATCTCTCATTTCTATTCTTTTATCTGAGCATAGATTGAATTTTGGGCAGTTATTGTATATCTTTTTATTTTGTCAAACTTAGAATATTATTGTGTGTGGGCGGAGCTATGTCTCCGTGTGTATGTGGATATATTGTCGGGTAAGGTTCCCCGAATCTGAGTGTGTGTGTTCTGCAGTTGGCAGCATCTTGGGGCAAGGCCCCGTGTGTGCGGATTGTTGCGGAAGCAACGTGGTTGTGTGGTGTTTGGGGCTTCGTCCCCGTGGTTGCTACATCTCGTAGCGTGTTAGTGAAGCCTCACCGGGTTTCGGTGAGGGGTGGACGTAGGGAGCCCGTCGTGGTCCCGAACCACCTAAAAATCTCTGTGTTCATTATGGTTGCCTGTGCGATTTTCCATTTCTCCTACCTCTGTTCATAGGTCTATTTGAAGGTTTTTATTCACTACACCTTCACACTTTGCTATCAGAGGTATTTGTTCATCGCTTATTGGTTGAATATCCGTGCTTAGCTGTAGTTAACTCGTTCTTTGCATAGTATATCCGTGTGAGATCGGAAAGGTTGAGAGAACATTTAAATCTCGCTTGAGTTTAGGCTAATTAACGTAGCTAATTTTAATTCCGCTGTGATTAGTTATGATTGTTTTTAAAATTCACCATCTAGACTGGGGGACAATTCAACCCCCCTTTGTCCGCCATCTACTCTGAGCCAACAATTGGTATCAAAGCCCAGTCTCTGATTTTTATTCGTGGACCTCACGGTCTAGGAGAAAAGATCTGCTCATGATGGCTACTGTGAATTTGGTTCCTATCTTTGATGGTCTTGATCATACATCTTGGATTGGAAAACTCTATATTTGGATTTCTTGTATTGATCTGAAGCTTATGAATCTAATTACTCACGGTCCTTACAGTCTTCCAAAAAATGAGTCAAGGTGGACCGAGGAGGATAAGAAAAAGAATTCTGATAATTTGTTTGTTTTGAATGCTCTTAAGGCTGTAGTGAACACTGGCGTATATCATATTGTTTCATCTTGTAGGTCAACCAAAGAAATCTAGGATGGGCTAAATGAAGCTCAAGATGAAAGCTGGAATGATGAGGGGCTCGTGGCAAACAATGGGATTGAGCGTCAAAGCGAGAAGAGTTCAAAGGTAAACTCTGACCCCGATGAAGAAGATGAGCTTAGCTATGATGAATTGGTTATTGCTTATGATGAATTGTTTGATAGATATAAAACATTAAAATCTAAAAATTGAAAATTGAAAAAGAAAATTGAAAACTCTTGTGTTGATAATTCTTCATGTGAAAAATGCACTGAGCTTGAAAAATTAGTTGAATCTCACATGCTTAAGGTTGATAGTCATAAAGAAACAATTTCAATTCTGAAAATTGAAAAAGAAACCCTAATGGCTAAGATTTTAGAACTTGAAGACATTGAAAAGGAACTAAGAGGTAACTTGAGCTGTTTGGATAGTGATCAGATTTTGCTTAATGAGCTTGTTCAGAATGAAAAGCTTACTCAAGAAATTGAGAAATTAAAAGATCAAAATAACTTGCTGATCGATAAACTCCATATGTTTGAAAAAGGAAAATGTGTTGATGATCTTGAAAATCTTCATGTTCTAGAACAAGAGGTTGCAAGTTGTAAAACTATCAATTCTCTCTTGAATGATAAACTTACTCTGTGTGAAGAAGAGATTGCTAATTGCTAATTGCATATTTCATCATTGGAGAATGAAATCAAGAGTTTGAATGAGTTTCTGTTAATGTGTGATAAAGAAAATCAAAAATAGAAAAATGGCATTGATTGTTCATGTGTGCATGCAAGACCCTCAATTGTTATACATGTTCATGCATCAAGAAAGGGAATGAATGTTTCATGTTATTACTGCGAGAAATATGGCCATGAAATGTATGATTATTTCTTGATGAAATTTAATGATATTGAAGCATCGAAATCAAGAGTGAATAATGTTGATGGTTCCAAAAATTGTAAGAAACTCACAAAGAAAAATCTCAACATTCATTGTTTCTATTGTGGGTTACATGGTCATGTTTTTGAAAATTGTCTCACAAAGAAAAATGATGATGAATGGTATGTCAAAAAGAAATTTTCATGACATTACTGTGGTGAAGTAGGCCACACTATGTACACATGCTCCTTGATTAAAAGTGATGAGGATTGGTTTAACAAAAAAAATGTTGCTTGTCATTATTGTGGTAAAAATGGTCATTCAATGGATGACTGTGCCATAATGAGATTCGATGATGAATGGTATGAAAGGAAGAATAGAAAATCTTGTGTTCGAAATCGAACTAACCCCTCGGGACCCAAGATGGCTTGGGTACCCAAAACTTTGAAATGAGAATTTGTTTTGCAGGGCGCCTTGAGGACAAGGAAAGTCAATAAATAAAGGACTCTAAAGGCGAGAAAGAAAAATGGTTTGGTTTTGAAATTCATTCTACTTAGATTCTTATTGAAAAGTCTGAAAAGGCAAGAATATAGTTTTGAAGAAAAATGTTCACATTTAAACAATTACATTCCTGTTTCGTTGATTTTGACAATTATAGAAGTGTTGAAATTTTGTGAGTTTGATGATTAGTTGACTTGAACACATTTCACTGCACATCTTGTGAACACTCTTAGTTTTTAATTGCTCAACACTGCACATAAACTCCTTTACACTTTCACTCATTTTTTTGCAAATAACAATTTAGTCTTGCACATATGGAAAACACACAAAACTTCATGATGCATAATGCACATATCATGCATATATTTGCATACTTGTAAATAAAGAAAGTCTTTGATAATTTCCATTTACATGCATATAATTGACATATTTGTGTGCTTGAATGGCATGATTATCCGGTATATGAAATGGTGATAGTGGAAGATTGGACTCTGTCCAACTAGAAGCCTCCCTCATACTTGATGGTGGTCTTCGGACCTACGTTCTCAGCCAAGTACCGGTAATCAACCCGTGTGAATATTTTACCTTGATGGATGTATGAGTGTATATATCATATCACCCTTCCTTGAATACATGATATGACCTTTTCCATTGCTAGATAAAATTGCTTTGATCTGGACATGTTTGTTTCATGGCACATATTAAGGGGGAGTTTTTACTCATAACTGTGCATACACTTAGGGGGAGACATAACTATGATTAGAATTCATTTCTTACATTCAGTACAACCACCCTTACAATTTTCCATTTTTGAGATAAATGATTCAATCTAATAAGGATTTCAGTTATTCTACTCAACACTCCTAAGGGCTCTTGAATCTCTACATGGAAATCACATGTCTCGTGAGGAAAAAGTTGTTTGCCCCATCAAAAATATGTATATGTGGAACGTGGATCCGAGTAGCCGGGAATCTTCCTTGAAACAAAGGAGGAAACTCGCGTCAAAAAGTGAAGTAAATCCACTATTAAAATAAGTGAGATTTGGCACCGAGTAGCCGAGAAGTGCCCCTGAGACAAAGGGTACAACTCGCGCCGAAAAGTGACAATATCCGCAATTAAGATAAGTGACGAAACTGAGTAACCAGGAAATATCCCTGAGACAAAGGGTATAACTCGCGTCAAAAGGTTAGTCACCTTCTTGTGTTTAAATAAAAAAGGGGGGGGGTTATATGTTGCTACCAATACTTGAGCATTGTGTATGGAAGTGTACGGAGGAACGACTCCTATTAGTGTCCGTTGGAAAATCTGATGATCCATATTACTTTGGAATTCATTGCTCAATTTTCACATATACTGTAACGACCCAAGATATGGATATCGGGAAAAATCTGATACCATTTGAATCCTGGCCCGTCGCCCACGAGCCGGAAGGGCTTGGAAGGGCTAAAAGGAGTGTGGAGGTACAAAGAAATAGGAAATAAATCCGGACAATAGATATAATAACAAAAATAAATAAACAATTATAACAGAGTACGGTCTAAAGTAGTAAAACGTACCACATGCCAAGTGAACACTCGGCCCGACGAGCTGGCAGCTAAGTGTGAGCGACGTCACGCGGTTCGGGGAAGAGCGGAGAAGACGCGGAGCGCGCGGGCTCCTCTTTTTTTTGGTGTTTGTTTGCTGCAACACAGAAATAAGAGAAGAGAGAGAAGGGGCCACCACGGGAGATTGCTCCGGCGGGGCGAGCGGGACAAGTGTGATATAGCAAGATATGGGGGTTAAACGGCCATAGCGGGAAGTGACTCGCCGCGGCCTCGGGGGGACGGGAATGGTGCAGAATTTAAATAACAAGAATTGAAACGGCCATTGGGGAAGTGACTCGTCGCGGCCTCGAGAATATGAGCAGATAATAAGATGACAGAATATAAAGAGAATACAAAGAGCGGGAATTTAAACGGCCATTGGGGAAGTGACTCGCCGCGGCCTCGAGAACATAAACAGATAAGAATATAACGTATAAGAACGTGAATTTAAACGGCCATTGAGGAAGTGACTCGCCGCGGCCTCGAGAATATGAGCAGAATATAACAGAATATAAAGAGAATATAAGAACGAAAATTTAAACGGCCATTGGGGAAGTGACTCGCCGCGGCCTCGAGAACATGAATAGATAAGAATATAACATATAAGAACGGAAATTTAAACGGCCATTGGGGAAGTGACTCGCCGCGGCCTCGAGAACAATATGTGATCGCCAGGGGCCAAAAGACCCCAAAAATAAGAAGGTGATCGCGCCTACCTCAAGAGCGGGAGATGGCGGGTTGCTTCTTCCTCTCCCTCCGGCCGGCCGACGGAGAGGGCTTTCCTCGGCTACCCTTGCAAAACAACGACAAACAAATGACAAGTGGATTAGAAAGATGGAGGTGTAGTATTCAAATCCTTGCGATAAAAATAACGAAATGATGGCAAGACACACACCTGGTTGGTGTTATCTTTTAAACCCCTCTCGGACTCGAGTAGGAGGAAAATGAGATGATGGATGTAAGAAGTGTATAAGAAAAGACGCCCTTATGAAGGGGGATAGGGGATGCAAGATGATGAATGCAAAAGAACTACGAAGAAAAGGAAAGAATTGGCTTATTGAATGTGCCGATCGTGAAATCCGGCGGAGCTCCGGCAGCGTGGGGACGACGTGGAAGCGCGGTGGATGAAGAGGACCTTCCTCTCGCGAGCGTGAGCACCCGAGAAGCCGGCAGAACCTCCACCTATAAAAGAACCCACGGGTTAGAAAATGACTCCGTAGCCTCTGGGCTCCGGCAGCCTATCGGATCACTTCGAAGCTCTCCCAGAACTGAGGGGGTGGGCCTCTATTTATAGAGCTCCGGAGGGTGGAGGCGTCCAAGACCCTGGACACCTCCATCAGGGCCGAAATAATATTTTATTATATTTTTATTTATTTTTTTGGAATACTTTTATGGAGGCGTCCAGGGATCCGGACGCCTCGAACAGGTCCACCGAAAATCGACGACGGCCGCACGCGGTTTGGCACAACGCGTGGTTTTGTGAGCGGCGCCTCGTGATTCAGAAATGGGCGCGTCCAGTTGACTGGACGTCTCTATAATTTGGATTTTTCACACATGACAAACCGTCGTTCGGTGGCCGGCGCCCGTGAGAGAGTTGATGGAGGCGTCCAGGGGCCTGGACGCCTCCAAAAATATATATTATTTTTTATTTTTCTTTTGTCTTTTATGCCCAGGCTGGCATTTTATTTTTTTATATTTGTTTTTATGGAGGCGTCTAGGGGCCTGGACACCTCCATTAATATATATATTTTTTTATTTATTTTCTAATTTTTATGCCAACTGGTATTTTACACACACATTTTTTATTTTTGTTTTTATGGAGGCGTCCAGGGGCCTGGACGCCTCCATTAATATATATATTTTTTATTTAGTTTTGGGCCCTGAGAAAATAAATAAATAAAATTAAAAATATGGGGGCGTCCAGGGGCCTGGACGCCCCCATTAAAACCCACCCGGGTCCTCAATCGGCGGCTGCCCGGCAGACACCTTCTTGGTTCCGGAACCTCTTGATGCGTCTGACTGGTGTTGATGCCGTCCGAATGCCGTGACGAGACGATTCCGGATGCCGAAAAAGGTAGAAGAAGACCCAAGAAAAGGAAGTACTCAAGTGATTCGAAATGCGTAAGCCGTCGCGGGGCGTTGTATAGTAATATGAGACTTTCTCAGGAGACGTTAAGAATGGCGTGTCTACAGCTGCCCCGCCTTGGCGTCTGCTTTGCAAGGGAGCGACACGTAGTGGAATGGTATCGAAGTGGAGTGAAATGTAGTGGGAGCGGACTGATAAGTTGATGCCAAGGTGTGATGAGACACGCTTTTGACGTTACTATTTGGAATCTTTCCTGAAGTTTCAATGAGGCGACCTTGAAGAAGGTCTTTCAAATATTGACGATTGCTTGGACGGAGGTCAAATAAGGGAGGGTGAGATGTGCGCTCAGGCACAAAACAAAAAGAGACCAACTTCTTGGTGTGGAAGTACCTGGGTCATAAACCTGCAGGTTTCACCTTTGGGGAGCGGTTACCAGCCAACGTGGAAGTGCTGCGGCCAAGGTGGGTCAAACAAGGTAAAAAGGAATATCTGAGGGTCTGTCCAAACAAGGGTCTCCTTTTTAGAAGCGCAACGTAGGGCCGTTTCAAGGAAACTCAGTATTTCATTCGGAGTGGAATATCTCATATTTGTAGGAATTGGAGCACAACGGCTTTCACAATCGAATAACTTGAATGATCTTCCGCAATAAATCAAAATCCTATATGAATGCATGCTGGGTTAAAATAAAAATTCAAAACAAACTAAAATAGAAAATAGCCAAGGACAATATTGTCAACTTGTTAAGAACGGGTCAGGATACCGATCCGGTGAGCCGCCACTGGGCTGGGGCCCGTTTATCCGCGCACCAACTCACTGAATGGAACCGTCGTCCCCATGCTACCACAAGTTAACGGCCTATCCGTACAACCCAAATTCTCCCGGGATCATCATCGTTTTTGTTGAAGGGGAACTCAAATCCCAGATTCGTTCGGGCCGCAAGGTCCTTGACATGTTCTAGTAGCGTACGTATCATATACTATGATGCATGACATGGTGGGACCAACCATTGAAAGGTGGGACAAAGACATCCGTTAGTAAAATCTGCACAGACTGGCAAAGGTTAGCAACATCAGAAAGTAGCAGAATCACAGCAGAATCGCACCACAGTACAAAGGAGATCCAGACAAAATCTTGACAATGACCACTGATGTGACATATTTTGTCCTGTAGCGCCCTTCCCTTCCTATAAGAACTCTCCTAAGGCTAGTTCATTCAAATGGACCAAGGTGAGTTTTGGAAGCTCAGGAGAGGAAGGAGAGGAGAATCTAGAGGTTTTAGGATGGAAGGAGAGTCTTCCCGCGTTATGAAGAGGAGCAGGCCTAGCAGCGAGATCAGGCGACTCTCCGACCTTGAGGGTCATTTGAGTGGGACGATCATGTCGCATATGGTAAGTTGATTCGTTTCAAATTTCTCCACGTGAACCTTCTTCTTACTTCCTTCCTTTCTTCTTCTTTCTTTTCTCTTCCAGTCATATCCACTCTTCCCAGGCCCGAGGAAGTTTTCCAAACTGCCATGGCTTTCAAAGCTAACTTCCAACATCTCCATTGGCATGAGGGCCATACTCTCGAAGTGGCATCTGCAGGGGCTCCTTATTCACGCCAAACATTACGAGAAGATTCGTATGGACTGGGCGGCTATGGGCGCACTAGTGGAGATCTGGCATCCCCAGACCCACACTTTTATCTTCCTGACCTTCGAGGTGACCATCCTCCTCGAGGAGGTGGAACTTCTGCTCGGACTGAAGAAATTCAAGAGTGGCGGGAAGGTGAAGGCTATGCGGATGCTGACACGGGTGACTTCCGAAAGCGTTCTTGGGAGCTTCATGCCGCCCGACGCAGCCAGAAAGGTCCGTACTCAAAAGGGGATCGATCTCCAAAAGCTTGCGGAGTAGGCCATGGACGCCCTGAGAGGGTCACCAGACGATGACTATTTGGAGGGAATCATGAAGGGGTTCACCATTTATCTGGCGGGTGCTCTCTTGTTTCCTTATACCGATAACATGGTGGAGGAAGACCAACTGAGTGCTATCTGCGAGATCTGGCGTGGAAAAAGGGTGGGACCCGCTGTCCTCGCCTACCTGTATAGTGGCCTTACTGCCTCGAGCATGGGTAAGCCTCCTTTTGGTTGCGCACTTGTCCTGAATTGCTGGCTTGATCTGCACTTCAAATTCGACCATCGCGAGGGAATGCCAACTGCTTCGAAGCTCTTCCAACAAAGCCCGCTTCACCACATAGCCGACGTGTTAGGCTTCGGTGGTACTGTAGTGAACCGCGTTCCGTGGCTGAAGAAACGTGAAGACTGGCGGTCTCACTTCCGTACCGTGACACAAGGCTTCTTTACTTGCGCACCGGCATGTTTGCTTTCGCTAGATCTCCTCATGAGGCCTTCTCCCGAAGTTGATCTTCAACTGATCGGCGCGACCGAGTTCGTCCTTTATAATGCGCATCGGTGCTGCCTCCAGATTGGCATCCCACGCCATTCGTTCCCGCCACCGACTGGCATCGTTCCTTTGAAGAAAAGGGAGTTGGGCACTGAAGCGGACGCGAAGGAAGCGAAGGCCATTAAAGCTCCCTGGAAGACAAGTGTTGCGGGAAAGGCCTTAGTGCACGTGGTGGAAGAATGCGAGCCGTGGAGGGCTTATGTAACCGAACTGGGGAAGTTAAGGCCTAAGGCGCCTAAGCCCCTGATGTAGCTCATTCTGCTTTTCTGATGGAATAAAATCTGGTATTTGGCAGTTTTGGACCAGTTCCGTTAATTATTATTGTCTTTTTTGTGGTTTTTCTTTTTCTTTGTGTTTTTATTTTTTTGTTTGGATTATATACATACTCTTATCTTTTTACTTTTATTATATATATATACTTTTTTTGAAAATTTTTTATTATGGGGGCGTCCAGGGGGCCGGACGCCCCTAATTTTATATTTTTGATTTTTTTAAATTTTTTGATTTGGGGGCGTCCAGGGTCCTAGACGCCCCTATTTTTTTATTTTTGATTTTTTTAAAATTTTTTGATTTGGGAGCGTCCAGGGTCCTGGACGCCCCAACTTTTTATTTATTATTTTTTTGGTTTTTTTTTGTTTTGGGGGCGTCCAGGGTCTTGGACGCCCCTATGTTTTATTTTTTGGTTTTTTTTTGGTTTTTTTGTTTTGGGGGCGTCCAGGGGCCTGGACGCCCCTATGTTTTATTTATTTATTTATTTTAGTTTTTTTGTTTTGGGGGCGTCCAGGCGCCTGGACGCCGCAAATTTTTTTGAATTTTGAAAAAAATAAAAATGAAAAAAAAATAAAAAAGATGGGGGCGTCCAGGCGCCTGGACGCCCCAAAGAGGCTGGATTCTATATATATGGGGGGGCTCCCCCCCTTTGCTCAATTACTGTTCATTCAAACCGCCCAGTCAATCCAGACGACCCATTCTTCATCCCAATGGAGCGAGGAGGATCGAGCCAGGGTCCACAGAAGCGGAAACGACGGGCTCGTCGTCCGAGGAGGCTGAGGGATGATGCCGAGGAGGCTGCTGCGGCGGAGGAGATTGCCGCGGGTGAGGAGGCTCTTCCTTTGGCCTTGGAGGCTGCAGTGGACGCTGGCGACGCGGCAGAGGACGAGCATGATCCGGTAAGCCCCTTAGACCTCCATTCTATTGGTTCACTAGGTTAAAAGGGCGGATGAGAGGCTGTGTGAAGAACGCCGGGTGTGAGGGAAGGAGGCGTCCAGGGGCCTGGATGCCTCCACATTTTCTTTTTCTTTTTATTTATTTTATTATTTTTTTTATTTGTTTACAAAAATAATATAAATATAATTAAAAATAAGGAGGCGTCCAGAGCCTGGGACGCCTCCATGATAATATATATATTATTAATATATTTTTTGTTTTGGTTTTTGGGTTTTTTCTAAAAAATAAAATAAAATAAAGGAAATGGAAAGGAGGCGTCCAGGGGCCTGGACGCCTCCACAAAAAATAAATATTTTAAAAAGAAAAAATAAAATAAAATGAATAAGTAGTATATACAGTGTTATTGTTTATTATTATTCATGATGCTGATGTGTTCTCTATTGGTTTTGTGGTGTGCAGGGCGTGATGAAGGGACGGATCAGCTGGTCCCTAGTGGTGGCAGCATACCGTGGGCTGCCGGACTTCCAGAGGGCGCGTGTGGATGCCATGGGCTTTGGAGCTTTCCTTAGGATCGAGCCCTTCCGGCTCGACCTTCCTCTTATCCAGGCACTGAGGGAGCGGTGGCACGCACCGAGCCGGGCGTTTCTGATGCCCTGGGGGCACATGGTGCCGACACTGGAGGACGTGGCTCGGATTACCGGGCTACGAGTTGACGGAGAGGCAGTCAGCGGGGTCACCTACCCCGACTACCGAGAGAGTGCCCTGGACCTGCTGTGGTTAGAGACGAGCGTGACTGATAGAGACAGCAGGGTAGTTGGCCGAGTGGAGATCATGGAGGCGCTCGGATTCGTCGACCCGCGCCAGCGGGTTAGCGAGACTGGAGCGGAGTTCTTGGCTCGACTAGAGGGGGACGCTTGCGCTGCTTTTACCCAGGATCCGAGTGAGCGGGAGCTGGTGGATCTAGACCTTCGGAGGTTTCTTTTCTTCTTCCTGGGCCGCCTTCTGCTGGGGACGAAGGGGGATGGCATCCACTGCCGTTTCCTCGGGATCTTGGCGGATCTTGACAGAGTGGGGCACTATGCGTGGGGAGCGGCTCTGCTTGCCCATTTGATTGTTGATCTCTCCCAGACTTCGGAGAAGGAGACGACAGTCAGTGGCTTCGCACCTTTTCTTCAGGTACACAATTTATTTATGCATTTTCACAGTTAAATATGCAATTATTGTACTAATGATGTATGATGAATGTAGGTGTGGAGCTATTACTATTTCCCGATGGGGAGGACTAGGCATGGGAACAGGAGGGCCGTGCCTCTGGTGCGGCGGTGGAGGCCGGTCGTGGTTGCAGCACCCTACGGCTACCAGCTGGCATCACTTCGTCGGGAGCTGAGCGAGTATCCCAAGGCCATGGTATGATGCGTATGATTTTTTTGTGTTTATGCATGTGACTGAATGGTAACTAACATGATGTATGTATGGTGATGCAGGTGGTGTGGAGACCCTACCTGGGCATGGGCGATGCTGGCCAGCCTTGTGTTGGAGCGGGTCTTCCTCGTTTCAGGCGGGACGTGTGGGTCCATTGCCTGAACGAGATCGAGCCGCTTCGGCTGAGGCTGGTTATGAGGACGTTGGGGCTGGCCCAGGAGTGGGTTGATGTAGAAGAGCCGGCCCGCATTGGGCGGAAGACCAAGGGGAAGGCGAAGGTTGTGGACTGGCGTACGCGCTTTCCAGCACAGTACCAGGACTGGCAGCAGGGTGGGGTGCCAGTGGTATCCCATGTACAGGACAACACAGATTACATGAGACGATATCGAGCTACGTACGGGGATCGCCTCTCCTTGGGTGGTATGGCAGGGGTAAGTGAAATGAAAATGCTTCACCCTTCTATATGTATATGCATGTGGTACTAACTTACGTGCAATGCAGGATGCTCGTGATACCATGATCGCCGACCTGCGGGCCCAGTTGGCGGACGCCAGGCGACAGTTGGTGGCCATCCGACAGGAGTTGGAGATCCTGGTGAGTTTATGTGATGCATTTTTTTTGCGACCTGGATTTTTGATGCTTAGCCTCTGACTGACGTTTGCCCCGTGTTTCAGCGGGCCCACCAGACAGCGGCAGCCGGGACGGCTGGTGGAGCGGGTTCCAGTTCGCGGGGCCCTCCTCCGGAGGTTTCTGCCCTCCAGGAGCAGCTGGCGTATGCGGTGGCTCGGGCTGAGGAGGCCGAGCGTGACCGCGAGGCTCGAGTGAGTGCTTGCCTGACCTTGACTCTCTTCTGGCTGCTTTCCTTCTATCACTATTGTTCTCTTATGGTGCATGCGTGCTCTGACAGGTGGCCGAGATTCGGGAGGCCCTGGCGCGTGCTGTTCGTGCCGAGCAGGAGCGCGACGCTCGGGTGGCGGAGCGTGACGCCCGGATTGCAGAGCTGGAGGAGGAGCGTCGACGGGAGGTTGAGGAGCTCCCTCGCGACGTAGTGGATCTGCGGATCGCCCTCGAGCTGTCGAGGAGAGAGGCGATGAGGGAGAGAGAGGAGAGGGAGAGGGATAGGGAGAGCGTGGAGAGAGAGAAGGAGAGGGATAGGGAGAGAGAGAGGGAGGAGCGACAGCGGGATCAGACCGAGAGGAGGTCTCTAAAGGCCCAGCTGCTGGAGCTCCGATTGAGTCTCGGCACGGCGGAGGGGAGGCTTCGGGAGAGCGAGGAGCGGTACCAGAGGGCGAAGGAACGCGGGGCGCGACTTCGTCAGTCTGGTTCTTTTTCCATGGGCAGCTATCTGGTTTCTTCGGCCGAGGAGCGTCGTCGCGCCTTCGAGGCTGGAGTGCCACCGCAGAGCGAGGCGAGCACGGCTTCTCAGGGTTCGCAGAGACCCCCTAGGGATCCCCGTCAGAAGAGGGAGGAGAGAGATGACCAGGAGGGTGATGGTGAGAGTTAGAGAGTTACTTGTATACGTCACCCTTCTCACTGTATGATGTACTTTCGGCTATTATATGAAATGAAAATGGCTTTCTTGTGTTGTGTGTACTTTTCTCTCTCCCACACTTTCTTCTTTGCACTGAGTTGTCCTTCGAGTCATGCTCCACGAGACCTTGCCCTGAACAGCGGGGAACTACGCTTTGCACGGGGGGATTCTGTTTCCTTTCTCCCCCTTTTGGGCGCGTCCAGGCGCGAGGACGCGTCTTAATCCTTGAATTCAAATTTAAAGCGTCGGGTGGCCTTTCTTCTCCCGTGCCTTACCCGCAAACGAGCCCGCCTTCCGTCGAAACTCGCTTGCCCCTTTTTCGTCTTCCTCCTCTTTTGATTGATGGAGTCCGGTGGGCCCGATCATGGTGAAGGTGGAGAGGGACGAGAAACTCCTCGCCCGAGGAGGGACGCGCCAGAGCACGGAACGGCGTCCATGGAGGAGGAAGGGCCGCTTCGGGCCCCCGAGGGACCCGAGGGGCCCGATGGCGCGGGAGGAGGTGAACACGGCTCGGTGAGTGCTTGGTTTTCCCCCTCTTTGATCCATTTTGAGTTTTGAAGCAAGCCGTGCGAAGGGGGAAGGGTTCGGCTAGTGTCGCACTTAAATGATGGACGCGTCCTAGATAGGGGACGCGTTATTTCACTGATGTGGGACCCCTTTCTTGGTGCAGGACAGGGCAAGGACCATGGGCCTGGCCGATGAGTGGGCGAGTGCGGACGAGCCGAGCCGCGTCAGGAGGGAGAGTCGCGGCAAGGTGAGGCTCGAGGACTGGCCCGTACGTCTCCCTGGACAACAAGGGGGTGTACTGGTGCAGGACAGTGCCGACTTCCTGTGGCGGCAGAGAGAGAGTTACGCGGGGCTTCCCCAAGCTGGGGACACGCGTGGCATCGGCGGCTCGCGCGCCCAACTGTCAGAGACTAGGCGGCAGCTGGCCGTCGCTCAACATGAGCTGTTGCTCCTGGTAAGTTACGTGCCGCACTTTTAACTTCAGATTTTGGAGTTTCACTGACGGCCGTTGTTTATTTTGTTCCAGCGTGCCCAGCAGACAGCAACGGTGGGAGTGGCTGGCGGATCTTCCAGTTCCTCGACCCCTTTTCTCGAGATTGCCTCCCTCCGGGAGCAACTTGCCGGTGCAGTGGCCCGCGCGACCCGGGCGGAAGAGGAGCGTGACGCCTGGGTGGCGACTGTAGCGGAGCTGCAGCATCGTGGTGAGGAGAGACCTTCTCCAGACATCCTGGAGTTAAGGGTTCTTCGGCAGATGATGAGGAGAGAGGCAGAGAGAGAGAAAGCCGAGAGAAGGTCCGAGCGACAGCGGGATCTGACCGAGAGGAGGGCCTTGGAGGCCCAAGTGAGGGAGCTCCGGCTGGGCCTTCAGGCCGTCGTGCAGAGGCTTGGAGGGATGGAGACGCGCTACGAGAGAGCGCAAGAGTTCGGGGAGCGACTCCGCCAGTCCGGTCGCTTTGCCGCCAGTGGCTTCTTCGCCACGCCAGGGGAGGAGCAGCGAGTCACTGTTGCGGAGCAGGCGCCCAGAGGCGAGGCAGGTGCTACTGCACGGGGATCCCGGAGGCTTCTGAGGGACCCTCACCTCGGGGGAGAGGAGGAGAGTGCCCAGAGAGATGAGTGATGGTGAGGATTGGCGAGCTAGTGGACCCGCCACCTCTCTATGATTGTAGTGTTTGTGACAGCTTATGTAGAATTATGAATGGAGTGATTTGATTTTCTACTGTTTATTTGTTCTTTTGTGCGTTCCTTCTTCCCTACACTTCCTCTCCTTTGCACTGTTCCCATGTGATGGGTCTGCCGAGACTCCGCCCCGAGCGGAGAATCGCGTCTTGTTGTGACCATTTTCCACAGGAATCTGCCGTCGAAGTCAATAATGACGGCCCTAGTTTCTTTTCTCGAATGCTGTGTCAAATTTTGCGGACGTCCTCCAAATCATGATAGGGTATCCCTAGACAACATAGGGGCTATTCGTCGTATTCTTCGTCCAGTCAATCACCCTGTGCGTGCGGTGAAGTGACACACGGGACCGCATGGCAAGTGCCTCATTGCGAGGGCTATCATTAACAGGTGATGGAGGCAATCTTGGCCCGCACTCCTTCCATTTCTATAAATTCTTGTCCCTTTTATCTTCCCAGGTATATCGAGGACTAACTCGAGGAGCACAAGTTCTCACGGGAGAGGAGGAGTTCAAAATTTTGAGAGTTGGATGGAGGGCGAATCTTCCCATTCCTCGAAGAGAAGCAGGTCCAGTGGTAGTAGTTCCAGGAGGCTTTCAGACCTTGAAGGGCACTTCAGCGAAAGGGCCCAATCACAACTCGTAAGCCAAGTTTTCTTGCCCCTTTTTTCATTCTTTCTTTCTTTCTTCTGACCAAACCTCACCCCCATTCCTTGTATGTGTAGGTTGTGATGAAATCACAAATCTTATGGGAGTTGGTAGTAGCAGCGTACAGGGGCCTCCCAGATTTTCAGAAGGCGAGGATAGACGTGATGGGATTTGGTACCTTCCTTCAGATCGAGCCGATCCAGCTCGACCTGGTCCTGATCCAAGCCTTGTGTGAGAGATGGGACCCAGTGAGTCGGGCATTCCTGATGCCCTGGGGGCACATGGTGCCCAGCTTGGAGGATGTGGTCCGGATCACAAGCCTGAAGGTAGAGGGCGAGGCAGTGACCGGAGTCACTTACGCGGACTACAGAGAAGGTGCCCAGAAGTTACTGGGTTTGGACCTAGATGGTCGGAAAAACAGGTCGGTAGCTAGGGCATCCCTCACGGATGCGTTAGGGCTCACCGACACTCGTCGGCGGGATGATGAATCCTTAGAAGAGTTCATGGAAAGGATGGAAATAGGATGCCGTGCCGTGTACTACACAGATTTCAGCGACTGGGAAAGATGCAACATAGATTTGAGGAGATTTCTCCTCTTCCTTTTGGGGAGATTGGTACTGAGCTCGAAAGGAGACGGTATCCAATGTTGCTTCCCGGAGCTACTGTCAGACCTTGAAAGAGTAGGGTATTATGCCTGCGGAGCCGCCATGCTGGCACACTTGTTTGCAGGCCTATTCCAAGAAACGGATCGTGAGATGACTGTGAGTGGTTTCACACCATTCATCCAGGTATTTTTTTGGTTTTGCTTGTTTTGTATTTTTTTGTGTTTTTGCAAAGTACTGATGACCTGTGTCGAGCAGCTATGGAGCTATTATTACCTCCCTATGGGGAGAGCTCGGCATTGGCGACCCGTGGTGGTGCCGTTAGCCAGGCGGTGGGAACCCATCATGAGTGCGACACCCCTAACCTACCAACTGATGGTGCTAAGGCGGGAGCTACAGGAGTTCCCTGCAGCGATGGTAAACTGGAGGCCCTACTCAGACATGGTCGATGCTGACCAGCCGTGGGTTCTAGCAAGTCGTGCCCGGTTCGGAAGGGAACTGTGGATGCACTGCCTGAATGAAATCGAGCCGCTTTGGCTATGATTAGTTATGAGGACTTTAGGACTGGCTCAAGAATGGGTGGATTCAGCTACGCCACCTCGTGTCGGGAGAAAGACGCGGGGACCGGCGACCTGCATTGACTGGCGCGTGCGATTCCCCGAACAGTATGAGGACTGGCAACGGGGTGGCACGATTGTAGAATCACAGGCGCGGGATAGCGAGGACTACTTGCGTCTATATAGGATAAAGTACGCAGAACGGTTCCAACCCCGGGGACTTGTGGAGGTAGGTTTCCCCCTTTTCTCTTTTCTTCTTTTTCCTTTTCTTGGTTTTCTGGTGAAAATGCTGACTTGTAAGGCTGCAGGATGTCCGGGATGCCTTGATAGCGAATTTACGAACTCGCTTGGCAGAGATGGAACAACAGTCGGGCGATGCCCGCGGAGCTACGAGCGCCTTGGTAGGTGTACAATACGTTCCTAATTAAAACCCCAGATTACAGATGTTGGCTGCTAATTCACGCGGTCGTAGCATGCCCAGATTGGCGCGGCTTTCCCAGCGATGGGAGTGGGTGGTGCCTCTTCCAGCTTGTGGATTCCCACCTTAGAACTTGACTTGCTTCATGAGCAACTTGCTCACGCCACGCAGCGTGCTGCGGAGGCAGAAGGGATGCTCTCTATACAGGTAAGAGTCTCAGTGTTGAGTTCTCCTTGTTTATGCCTTATCGTGTATCTGAGATGGTACACTTGGCAGGAAAAGGAGACCGAAGAAGCGCTTGGCCAAGCCGCGCAGAAGGAGGCTAGGATAGCAGAACTGGAGAGGGAACTGCGGCATCATCCTGATGACGACTCCTCTAGGGATGCCGTGGAACTGAGGATCACTCTCCAGTTGGAGAGGGAAGACCGCGAGAGAGAACGTGCAGAGAGAGAAAGAGACGCAGAGAGAGAAAGAGCCAACAGATTGACTGAAAGGGAGGAACGAAGGGCCATGGAGGCCCAACTATTCGAACTCCGAATCAGCCTTGGTCTTGCTGAACAGTGGCTGAGAGATGGTGAGGAGCGCTACCGAAGAGCACGAGAGCGTGGCTTTCGTGTTGGTAGCTTCTCTGCTGCTTCCGTGGATCAACGCCGGGATGTGGGAATAGGAAGGGGAGTACAGAGCGGTAGGAGTACCGCTTTTCGTAGTTGGGTAGCACCTTTAAGAGCGTTTTGCCCGGAGAGTAGTGGGACGAGTAATGCAGAGAGAGAGGGCGGAACTTGATGTAATTTTTTTAGTTTTTGGAATAAAATACAAGGTTCGGTTTGTTTGTTTCTCACCTTTGCTTCAGTTGCCTGAATCCCTGCATATATCACTGAAACAAACAAATCAGAATTTCTGTTCTGACTTGGCCCCTTGCTCAATAAGCAAATGGTCACTGTGACTATCCTTGATAACTTGTCAAGGGGCCAAGCCTTTATTTAAGGAAGGCAAGGGAAAGAAGTGATGATAAATGCGACAGGCAAGCACACGAATGCAAGCGGTATTAAAGTGAGATGCTGCACGCAAATGCAATCATGCAAAATTGATTTATTTTCTTTTTTATATTTGGCATTTTTTTGTTTTATCATAAAAAAGGTTTTTTGTTTTTGTTTGCAAATATGTACATTTTTTTCTTTTCCATTTTTTTTTGCTTTTATTATAAAAAATTTTTATTGCTAACGCCCGGCAAGCACCCAAATGGCACCTAACCTTCGTGAGAACAGGGGTTTCTTACTAACCTCCCAGGAATCCTAAGTGCACATCTAGGTTGATTTGGGCCTCTAGACCCCTCGAATGATGATCCCGCCGGCTAAGACTTACCCTGATGACAATACCGTCATGCCATGCTTAGGCTCCCAGTCGCTTCCGACCATAGGGATTCACCCAAAAGGTGTTTGAGGTCAAAGATTTGCCCGACCCGGGTCTGTTTCCTCACAACTCTAGATGGTATATGATGGAACACCCTGGAACCCTAATGACCAACCGCGCGACGCTGACCCGGAATCAGACGCCGTCGCACCCATAGGTGACGCCCTTGCATTGGCCTAAGCCCGATGTTAAACAAGAAGACATCAAGGTGGTAAACAGGGGTCTTGACTAGCCAGAAACACGGAGACTCCTTCGCAGCGATAGCTTTTGCTTTTCAAAGTAGGCAACCAAATGTGTATATTAAAATAAGGTCGCAGACCCTGGGCAGTTTTCACCTTTCAGAAACTCTATCGAACCTTCATCTTTAGAGGGAGAAGGAAGAGTGTAGGGGATAAACCTCCTGAGAGGACCGGCAAAGCCGTTAACCCGGCGAGTGAATAAGGGCCCATTAACTCTTTCCTTTCAGACAACTTCGGACCAAATCTCGAGCATTTACATTCCACGGCCCCTTTTGTGGATTCAGACTTTTGCTTTGAGGGGTTCCGTTTATCGCAACAGGCACGGTCACGACCAGGCTTTTCTCTTGATTTTGATTTTGTATTTCTTTTTATGAGGGAGATATAGTCGTCTGACGTTTGTGGGCTCCCTTTTTGTATGCCTGCGGGGACACTGCCCTCTTCTCGTGCTCTGATCGATGCTCGAGGAAATGGATCCTACTCTTGCCCTTGGGGTTTGAGTTTCGGTTTCTCATGCTCAGCGTTTTAAGGGCGCCGACTGTCTCATTTGGTCGAAGAGAAAAGAATAAAGATTATAGCATCCGGAGATCTTCTGGGTGGAGCCCCACCGTAGGTGATGCTACCGATTTTTTTTGAATAAAATACATAAGTGAGCACATGTTAGCTTCCTTCGAGCGAGCATAGGCCGACGTGGTCGGACAGGGATTTCCACGGTTCTGGCAAACCAAGACCCGGTGCCTACCAAGCCTTAATGGGCCCTATCCTAACATGAAGGTTAGATGCAGGGACTTAACTATATGGTGACTGCCGGGCATCGGCATTTTGAATTTTCCATATTTTTAGTGGTTTTCAATATTCCTTTGTTTTTGATGTTTTTATCTTTTCATCACTTTTTTTGTTTGTGCTAAGGGTAGTATTTCTTAAGATAAAGCCCATTCCAAGGGTGGGATAACTCGGTCCCTTCGGCGTTGATTAGCTTGTAGGCGTTGCCAGGGTACACGGCTTGAATTACAAATGGTCCTTCCCAATTGGGTTGGAGCTTAGAACGCGGACCTCCAGGTTTGACAAAAATTCTTTTTACGACCATCTCACCAACTTTGAATTTTCTCTCAACGACTTTCTTTTGGTAAAAGCGAGCGAGTCTATTTTGATACACACGCGCGTGTTCGGCAGCGGCCAGCCGCTTCTCATCCAAGAGTTCCAACTAGGCGAGGAGTGAATTACGACGATCGTCGAGGGGAAATTCCTCATCCAATTGTACCCTGAGAGAAGGGATCAGAGTCTCGTACGGGACTATCGCTTCCATACCATAAGTAAGGGCAAATAGAGTCTGCCCGGTGGGGGTACGGATTGAAGTGCGATAGGCCCATAGGGCTTCGATAAGTTTTTCTGGCCAGTCTGAAAACTTACTAGACTCGCAGGTTTTTTTGATGATTTTAAGCAATGTTTTATTGGTGGCCTCCGCTTGGCCGTTACCTTGTGGGTAATAAGGCGATGAATGATGTAATGCAATTGCGTACCTTTTAAAGAGGTCCTGTAGGTCCTGAGAAATGAACTGTGGCCCATTGTCGGTGATGATCGTGCTTGGGACGTCGAATATGGCGAGGATGTTCTTCATGATGAACTTGCAGACTGTTGACGCCTTGATTTCCGCGTAAGCTTCGGCTTCGGCCCATTTGGTGAAGTATTCCGTCGCAGTAAGGATGAAAGATTTCTGCTTGGTGAGGGAATTGGGATCACCAAGGGGACCAATGATGTCGAATGCCCACACGGAGAAAGGCCACGGGGAAGATATTGGATGAAGTGAGGAAGATGGTGAATGGATTTTATCGGCGTGAAGTTGACACTTGATACACCTACGGACATAGACAGCACAATCTTCTTCCATAGTGGGCCAATAAAAGCCTTGGCGAATGATCTTCTTGGCGAGCATCTGACTATTCACGTGGCCACCGCACACACCCGAGTGCGTCTCCTCTACACATTTCCAAACCTCATCGTCACCAAGACATCTTAACAGAATACCAGTAAGGCTCCTCCTATAGAGTAGACCTCCAACCAATGTATATTTCTGAGCCACCCTTCTTATGGCTTTCTTGTCCTCTGTGGTGGCCCCTTCAGGATAAGACTGATCTTGGCAGTATTTGACAATTTCATAGAACTATGGTTTCTCTTCATCAGCCAGTTCTTTTTCAACCTCTGCCAACATGATCTCCTTCTTCTCAAGGATATTTTCCTGCAGGATCTTTCTTGCTATCCTGTCTTTGATATTTACGTAGGAAGCATCATCGATTGAAGAGGTGTGAAGTTTGTAGATGGAAATGGACTTAAACCATCTTCCTAGAGGGAACCTTATGGATGATGCCAACGAGGCGAGGGCATCGGCGAGAATGTTCTGATGACGAGGGACATGAACAAAGATCAGTTTGGCGAACAGTTTGGCAAAGGCAGCAGTGAGTTCTTGGTATGGCTTGAGTTTGGGATCGCGAGTGCGATACTTAGTGAGCACCTGGCGAAGGATGAGTTGACTATCACCTACGACTCGCAACTCAGTGATACGAAAAGAATGAGCGAGTTCTAGGCCAGCTAGAAGGGCTTCATATTCAGCTATATTATTGGTGACTGAAAATTTGAGCTGATATGCCAACGGGAATGTGAGACCTTCAGGTGATAGGAGGGCGACGCCGATTCCTCTCCCTTGAGAATTCAGAGCTCCATCAAAATATAGCGTCCACATTGGCTCATCTGATTGGTTGATGGACATTAGTTCTTCATCTGGAAATTCTGATTGGACGGGATCGAACTTGGGAAGAGGATGGTGAGCGAGATGCTCGGCTATGGCATAGCCTTTAATCGCCTTTTGCTGGATGTAGACGATGTCAAACTGAGAGAGAAAACTTTGCCAGCGTGCTAATCTATCCGTAAGGACAGATTTCTCCAGAAGAAATTTGATAGGATTCATTCGAGCAATCAAGTGGACCTCGTGAGCCAAGAAGTAGTGCTTCAATTTCTGCACTACCCAAACGAGGGCAGCACAGGTTTTCTCCATGCCGGTGTACTTCTGCTCACAGGGATTGAGAAGTTTGGACAAGTAATAGGTTGCCCGTTCCTTGTCTTCTTCATCAGCTTGTGCGAGGACGGCTCCTACGGAGTCATCCAAGACTGAGACGTAAAAGATCAGAGGTTTTTCCGGTTTGGGTGGAATGAGAACGGGTGGACTAGCCAGATATTCTTTTAACCCTTCAAAAGCTTTCTGACATTTAGAATTCCAGTGGAATTCTACTCCTGGCTTGGTCAACTCGTAGAGAGGTCTACACCTTTGTGAATGTTGGGACACAAACCGACGAATAAACTGTAACCTCCCGATTAAACCTCGGACTTCCCTCAAATTCTTGGGAGGCGGCATATCCCTGATAGCCTTAGCTTTGTCAGGATCTATCTCAATCTCTCTTTTGCTCACAATGAACCCCAGCAATTTACCTGACGACACACCAAACACACACTTCTTCGGGTTCATTTTCAATTGGAACTCTCTTGACCTTTGCAAGACCTTAGCCAAAACTTCTGGATGTTCCATCCTGGTCCTTGATTTTTCCAATAAGTCATCCACATACACTTCCAGATATATGTGCATCATGTCATGAAATATGGCCATCATCGCTCTTTGGTAAGTAGCTCCAGCATTCTTTAATCCGAATGGCATGATCACGTAACAATATGTTCCCCAAGGGGTAGTGAATGACGTTTTCTCCTGATCCTCTTCTGCCAAACGAATTTGATTGTATCATGAAAATCCATTCATGAATGAGAGGGTCTCATAACCTGCCGTGTTATCGATCAATACATCAATGTGAGGCAAGGAAAAATCATCCTTTGGACACGTGCGGTTAAGGTCCCGGAAGTCGATGCAAATCCTGACTTTCCCATCTTTCTTCATGACCGGGACAATGTTCGCCACCCATTGAGGATAAAGAACGACTCTAATGAACCTGGCTTTGTGGAGCTTATCGACCTCTTCTTTCATTTTTAAAGCCATCTGAGGGTGGAAACGCCTTAACCTTTGTTTTACCGAGATCGACCCTGGTTTTAGGGTTAAACGGTGTTCGACCAAGGTTGAATCCAGACCCGGCATATCCTCGTAGCTCCATGCAAACGTGTCCTTATATTCCTTGAGAACCTCAATTAATGCCTCTTCTTTAGAGGGTGGTAGGTTGTCACTTATGAGGATGATCCTAGGGTCTTCCTCAGTTCCCAAGTTGACTTTTTTGGTGGATTCTTCTACGGCAGTTGACGGCTCATCGAATCTCCTCATTCCACTAGCGTATGCGCCCGCCGCATCCTCATATTCTTCACCCTCATCTTCAGTGGGGCATTCTTCATCCGTGATCTCGTAGACTCCATACCCTTCATCAGATGCACAGTCGCCCTCGCATTCTATTTCGGGTAGTTGGATGGGATTTTCTAACAACTGGGGGATGGCAAGAAGGGCCTGACACCTGGCGGCCAAATCCAGAAGGAATCGACGAGGGATCTACCTACCCTTGGATTTCTTCCTAGGTACTACCCTTGGCCTATAATTCCTAGATTGACTGACAATATTTACAGAAGAAGAGGAAGACGAAGAGGATGGTGTAGAATGTTGATGGAAATCAAGCTAGCTGCCGCCAAAGCCGATCGATGAAGCTGCTGGGCTGGGGATTAACGCGCTATCTTTGGGTAGCGCGACCTGAAGAAGGCGCTAGGTTTCCCTAGCGCGTTCTCAGGCAGACGGTCAACTGCAGACGCCCCAACTACCCAGCCCTTGGAACTTGCAATGGCTTCAATGTTCGCTGTTTCCCACTATTGTAATTGATGTTTAGTGTCGTTTAAGCTTCCTCTTCCCCCTATATATGTACCCCATCTCGTTTGATTATGCAGAGAATGAAAAATGAATTGAAAGTATAGCATGGCTATCTCTCCCCCCCCCCAATCTTTGGAATCCCCTCCCTCCTCCCCTCTACGGGTGCGATGCCCACGTTCTTCCTCTAATCCTCCCCTCTTCCCTTTCACGGAGGCCGTTCGAAGATCCGGGTGCATCGGCTTTGAGAAGAGGCCGGGTATGAGGCCCCATTCGGGCTCCGTTCTTCCTCCACCGACGATCGATGCCCTCCACCCTCGCCAACGACGTTGCTATGGCCACGACGGAGATTGGTTGCTCCGATCCTGCGATGGGATCGGGTGTGATGCCCCAGCCAACACCCTACTGGTCCTAGCTCGCCCTGCCATGCCTCTTTCTCCCTCGTCGCCCACCCCCGCTCCCACCTTCACCAAGTTATCCTAGCTAGCAATAGGTTAGTTTAATCAATGTTTAGGGTCCCCTTGTTTTGTTTAAGATCCCCCCCCCCCGTGTCATATCCACTCTCCTATGTGCCCTCCCCTTGTGAATCACTCCCCCGAAGTCATCCACGAGTGCCCCTAAGTCCAACTTCATCGTCCGGCTGCTGTCTGAGAAGGCGCCATATCGTCCTAGCGCGATCTTCATGAAGGCGCTAGGAACCTATAGCGCGACAATGATCTGAAGGTTGAAGAAGGCCACCCCCTCCCAATCTTGTTTCACATCAAATGGTATCAGAGCTTAGGAAACCAGCCTGTTCTCACAGACTGGGATCTTGAGCTTCTAGGTTCGAGGATGAACCTTCCAAAGTGGAGGGGTTTGATGGAAATCAAGCTAGCTGCCGCCAAAGCCGATCGATGAAGCTGCTGGGCTGGGGATTAACGCGCTATCTTTGGGTAGCGCGACCTGAAGAAGGCGCTAGGTTTCCCTAGCGCGTTCTCAGGCAGACGGTCAACTGCAGACGCCCCAACTACCCAGCCCTTAGAACTTGCAATGGCTTCAATGTTCGCTGTTTCCCACTGTTGTAATTGATGTTTAGTGTCGTTTAAGCTTCCCCTTCCCCCTATATATGTACCCCATCTCGTTTGATTATGCAGAGAATGAAAAATGAATTGAAAGTATAGCATGGCTAGCTCTCCCCCCCCCAATCTTTGGAATCCCCTCCCTCCTCCCCTCTACGGGTGCGATGCCCACGTTCTTCCTCTAATCCTCCCCTCTTCCCTTTCACGGAGGCCGTTCGAAGATCCGGGTGCATCGGCTTTGAGAAGAGGCCAGGTATGAGGCCCCATTCGGGCTCCGTTCTTCCTCCACCGACGATCGACGCCCTCCACCCTCGCCAACGACGTTGCTATGGCCACGACGGAGATTGGTTGCTCCGGTCCTGCGATGGGATCGGGTGTGATGCCCTAGCCAACACCCTACTGGTCCTAGCTCGCCCTGCCATGCCTCTTTCTCCCTCGTCGCCCACCCCCGCTCCCACCTTCACCAAGTTATCCTAGCTAGCAATAGGTTAGTTTAATCGATGTTTAGGGTCCCCTTGTTTTGTTTAAGATCCCCCCCCCCCTCCCCCGTGTCATATCCACTCTCCTATGTGCCCTCCCCTTGTGAATCACTCCCCCGAAGTCATCCACGAGTGCCCCTAAGTCCAACTTCATTGTCCGGCTGCTGTCTGAGAAGGCGCCATATCGTCCTAGCGCGATCTTCATGAAGGCGCTAGGAACCTATAGCGCGACAATGATCTGAAGGTTGAAGAAGGCCACCCCCTCCCAATCTTGTTTCACATCAAATGTACAGGAGAAGACCCCTCAGAGGAGGGGTAGAAAAGGTCGCTCATCGGACCTTGGACGGGTGGTCCGCAAGGCGGTACGCACCCGTGGGAGATGTAGGAAGTTTCCTCAACGAAGATGTGTTGTTGGGGAGTTTGAAAAATGACGTTTTTTTTTCGTTTTCATTTTTAATGACAAAGCAGTGAAAAGAGATTGGAGGAGAGAGGAAAGTGGTTATGGCTAGAGGATTGTGAGGCTCATAGAGCAGATCATGGTTGAAGACCTGGCGCGGGTTGAAAAGCCCGCGTAGGTATGTAAGTAAAGAAGGGGACCTGGGAAGATCATCAGACAATTGTCTGGCCCAGGAAGAAGATATCAGCAAAGGTTGAGACGAGTGGATGGAGAGGATGGCGGCTAATGAGCCGTCGACGGCAATGTTGAGGACGGATGAAGATCCGTCGATGACAGAGTCTTTCTGGCGAGGACGAGGATAGTTTGGAACCTTGGCAAGAGTGATAATATTCTCTGGTATTTCGGAGATCAATGGTGGTCCTTCAAGCTGCGGAGACGAGAACATCATTTCCAGTGCAACGGAAATGTCCCGTATGTCGAACCATTTGTCCCACTCGCATTCCGGATCTTTGATCTTGCCTCTTTTGGTGATCCTCGGATATTTTTCAGCCAAATATACAGCATGTGATCCCCCATATGCTTCTCGTGGGTGATCCCCCATCTGAACAACGGGCCCTCTGTTGAAGTGGTTTGATAGAGTCCACGTGAGGGGCTTCCAATCTGCCTTGAACGGTCCTTTGAAGCCTAGGCCAAACCTGCGGTTCGGCCTAATTTCCTTTGGCGGTTTGAGCATACCCTGTAACTGTGCGCCTAGACCTTTTCCTTGTTGATAGCCGATGTTCCTCATAATCTCCCAACCTTTGGAGTGAAAAGGGAGACATGATGTTGTGGTTGCCCTGACCGGCTCCTTTGGTGCTAGTGGAACATGAGATGGATCACGTACGTCCAGCAGTGATAATATGGGCCGATGAGACGGCCAAACAGAAGGCAGAGAGGTGTTGATAGCATCCACTGTGTGAAGGACAGGTGTACTGACCACTTTAATAATTCTCCCATTGTAAGGAAACTTCAGGCACTGATGGTTGGTGGAAGGCACAGCGTTCATGGCTTCGATGTAAGGGCGACCCAATATAGCCTTGAATGTGGGGTCCATGTCGAGGACATGGAATTCCGTGGGAATTGACATGGGGCCTAGTTCTGCCTTCAGAATAATCATCCCCTGCGGCGGCCTTTTGCTATTGTCATAAGCCGTGACCGTGATCGAGGAAGGTCTTATTTGTTCCTCGTTGACCCCACACAACTGAAGAGTGCTCATGGAGATCACATTTATGGATGCACCTGTGTCCACAAGACACAGGTTTATGGATACCTCATTAATTTTTATTGAAATGCACAATGCATATTTCTGAGCTTCCTTGGGAGCGAGCTCGTAGTTGTGAAACATGATGGCTGGTTGTGTGTCTGTTGGGGTCAGGACGGTCGAAATCTTCTCCACGAGGAGGTCTTCATTAACCATGACCTTTTGAAGATATTCCATCAAGGCCGCCTGGTGGGATGTTGATCTTTGAAGTAGCTCTAGGATTGAGATCCGGGCAGGTGTCTTGTCCAAGTGTTTCAATAGATCATACTGTGTTCCAGGGATAGCTCTTTCTGGTTGTTCTGCATCATCCTTCTCTGGCTGAGATTGCTCATGATTCTGACTGTTGTGGGGGAAAACCCTGTGGAAAATCCTTCCACTCCGGAGCACCATTGCCTGCGGCTTTTGTACCTCTGTGGGGGTAGCAGTGAGTTTTAACAGGGGTTTGAGGGGTAGTAGTGGAGGAATGGTTGATGAAGCAGGGGTGATGACGGGAGCAGGGATTCTGATGAGGTGTTTGTTAGGTGGCGGCATGGTGGAGGTAGAGGGGATATTGCGCGGATTATGAAGGATAAGGGGTCTAGAAGGTGGCGGTGGAGACGAAGTAGGAGTGGGTAGGGCTTGAAGTGGGCAATGATTTTGAGGTGGGTGATGGTTAATGAGTGGTTTTGAAGGCATTAGTGGTGATACGGTGGAGAAAGACGGGGTTATGTATGGTTGACGGATGATAAGGGGTTTAGAAGGCGTTGGGGTAAATGTGGTAGAGGTGGATGGTAAAGTGGGGGAGTGAGAGAAGATGAGAGGGTGTGAAGGCATAGTGGAGAGTGTCGGTTGATAGGAGGTCGGGGTGCGGATGAGAGGGCGTAATGGTAGTGGAAATGGTGATGATGATACTGATGCGGGTTGATGAGAGAGAGGTGCTACCCGGGCAAGGTGAGGGGGTTGCATGACGATAGGGTTGGAGGTAGAAAGAATGGAGGTACTTTCCTGGTGCCACACCTGCTCTCTCCTGACTTCCGGGAAGGAGGAGATGGGGTTAACCTGATGATTGGACTGTTGGTGCTCCGGTAATGGATTCTGGATTATGCCCATGTCGGGCTGTTGTTGTGGGGCCTGCTGAGCCTGCTGTTGTTGTTGTGGTTGCTGTTGCTGTTGTAACTGCTGCTGTGGCCTATGAGGGGGTCTCCTAGCCTTGAGAGCCGTGACGTATCGTCTCATCTCATCCCAATCTATTTGATGTTCATCATTCATATCATGGATGTAATCTTTGAAATAGAAGCAGTAATCTACTGTGTGTCCCGGCTGCCTGTGGTAGACGCAGTATTTGGAGGTATCAACATTGGGTGGCCACGCGGGCCTTTCTCTGGGTAGGGCGAGTTGGTTTGATGCCATGAGGGCATTAAAAATGTCTGCTAAGGTTTCCGGCAATGGTGGATAGTAGGCTCTCTTGGGACCGAGCGGCCTCCTTTGTTGCTGTTGGGGACCATAGTTCCCCGGGGGTGGAACTTGGTTGTACTGAAGTGGTGGTTGTTGTTGCTGAGGTTGTGGTTGTTGTTGCTGGGGTTAGCGTAATGGAGGCATATTATCCTGGGGTGGATTATTTTGGGGTGGAGGACGAAGAGGGAAAGGACCCGGTTGAAGGGGAAGTCGGGGCATTTGTGGAGGCCTTGGGTTGACTGCATAGTTGGTATTGTTGATAGCACTGACTTGCTCATTTGTCACGACCCCTTCTGTGGCTCCGCCCGGGACACCAGCGCTTGTCTTTCTGACCACTTTGGGCTTCGGCGACTCAAACATGTTCATGATGGGGGAGTCTTTTAGCTGGGTTTGGATGTATCGGGCCCTTTCATAGAGTTCCTCCATTGTAGTAAGTTTATTCATGGCCAGGACATGTCTGAACTGTGGGGTTGCATTAGACACAATCATCTTCACTTGTTCGGGCTCGGAGAGGGTATCCCTTATTCTTTCCGCCAGAGACCTCCATCTATCAGCATATCGGACAAAATCCTCGTCGGGTTTCATCTTTTCGGCCACTAGGTCGGTAATGGAGAGTGAGGGACCGACCCTATCCCTATATTTCTGCAAGAACCTTCTCTGGACTATTTCAAAATTCTTGGCCTCGCGGGGCTCCAGAGAATAGAACCACTCAAGCGCAGGACCATCCAATGATCTCCGAAAAAGGTATGCCAGGGACCTTTGATCATTTTGCCAATAGGAGGACTCATACATGAAGTCCTTGAGGTGAATGAAGGGGTTGCCGATACCATTGTATCTGCGGTACGTGGGCATTTCGGAGGGAGGAAGATGAATGACGGGAAGGATTGGCAAAGCAACCTCCGGGGTGGCTTTCACGTCCACCATTCTTCTTAGATTTTGAAACTGCTCGTCCATGCGATTGAACCTGTTGAGGAGCGATTGGGCGAGCTCCTCTGGAGGTGAAGGTGGCACTTGCCACTGGGGGAGAAACTGTCTCCCGAAGACTTGAGGGGGAAACCCCGAATGAGAGGGAGCTGTCGGACCGCCGACAGTTGGCCCTGGCTGAAGCGGTGTGTGGGGAACAACGGGAGTTTGAGATTGTGACGGGAACTGGAATGAGGGTGGTTGTTGGCTCGCTTGTCCTTGAAGCGAGGGAGACTAGATGGCTTGCGCCAATGAGGGAGATGGAATGGCCTGCACGGACTCTTGGAGAGGTGCGATGGCCGGAGTTGATTCTTGGGGCGTGGGGGAAACAGATTTCCCCTTTAGAATGGCCTGGAAGGCCCGGAGCTGTTCAGAGGTAAGCTCCGTGTTGGCGAGGACGCCCAGTAAGGAAGTGATATCCTGTGGTGGGGACGTGTCCCCGACAATAACCTGCACCTCATGCGAGGGGTCATGAGAAGGACCCGAGTCCATAGCATAGACTCGCGGGTCGGCTGACAAACCACGGCTAGGGTGGTTCTCCTCAAAAGACTCGTGAGACATGCTCACAGTTTTCCCAGAACATAAAAATATACACTAGCAAGTAGGTAGCAGAGATTATCAAACAAGTGGATGCCTTTACGCCCCTTTTTTGTGTTTTGATGTTGATGATTTTTTTTGTATTTTTAACGAGATCCGAAGTTCACACAAAATGGGGACCCTAGTTTATTTTTATTTCACCGCCGTGTCAGCTAGGGTCTCTCGTCTCACCACGAATGAAATGACTAACTCCGGGGAACTTCAATGGTACAATCAGCCCAGTGAACGAAGAGGAGATTCTTCGATGTCGGGGACTTACGGAGGTCCCAGTGTAGGAGATTCTAGTCCGTTGAGAGGAATTCCCAAACGGAGAGTCCTTCCTTCACCGGGAAAGGGTGATCCTCAAAAAATGAAAAAAGGATAGAAAAGAGGAATGGATGTATGCAATGGAATGCTGACAGATATATAGAGTAAGAAAATAACAGAAATAATAGACATATAATAAACAAACAACCAATCACAACTGATAGTGCTGCCGTGAGCACAACGGGGGCGCGCGCGGGCGCCAAGGTGGAGAGGCACGGGTGGTGCCGAACTTGCAAGGGTAGCCGAAAGGAAGCAGTAGACGTCCCACCGTGATCGCCAATCTGTGAGTGACGTCACGCGGTTCGGGGAAGAGCGGAGAAGACGCAGAGCGCGCGGGCTCCTCTTTTTTTTGGTGTTTGTTTGCTGCAACACAGAAATAAGAGAAGAGAGAGAAGGGGCCACCATGGGAGATTGCTCCGGCGGGGCGAGCGGGACAAGTGTGATATAGCAAGATATGGGGGTTAAACGGCCATAGCGGGAAGTGACTCGCCGTGGCCTCGGGGGGACGGGAATGGTGCAGAAATTAAATAACAAGAATTGAAACGGCCATTGGGGAAGTGACTCGCCGCGGCCTCGAGAATATGAGCAGATAATAAGATGACAGAATATAAAGAGAATACAAAGAGCGAGAATTTAAACGGCCATTGGGGAAGTGACTCGCCGCGGCCTCGAGAACATAAACAGATAAGAATATAACGTATAAGAACGTGAATTTAAACGGCCATTGAGGAAGTGACTCGCCGCGGCCTCGAGAATATGAGCAGAATATAACAGAATATAAAGAGAATATAAGAACGGAAATTTAAACGGCCATTGGGGAAGTGACTCGCCGCGGCCTCGAGAACATGAATAGATAAGAATATAACATATAAGAATGGAAATTTAAACGGCCATTGGGGAAGTGACTCACCGCGGCCTCGAGAACAATATGTGATCGCCAGGGGCCAAAAGACCCCAAAAATAAGAAGGTGATCGTGCCTACCTCAAGAGCGGGAGATGGCGGGTTGCTTCTTCCTCTCCCTCCGGCCGGCCGACGGAGAGGGCTTTCCTCGGCTACCCTTGCAAAACAACGACAAACAAATGACAAGTGGATTATAAAGATGGAGGTGTAGTATTCAAATCCTTGCGATAAAAATAACGAAATGATGGTAAGACACACACCTGGTTGGTGTTATCTTTTAAACCCCTCTCGGACTCGAGTAGGAGGAAAATGAGATGATGGATGTAAGAAGTGTATAAGAAAAGGCGCCCTTATGAAGGGGGATAGGGGATGCAAGATGATGAATGCAAAAGAACTACGAAGAAAAGGAAAGAATTGGCTTATTGAATGTGCCGATCGTGAAATCCGGCGGAGCTCCGGTAGCGTGGAGACGACGTGGAAGCGCGGTGGATGAAGACGACCTTCCTCTCGCGAGCGTGAGCACCCGAGAAGCTGGCAGAACCTCCACCTATAAAAGAACCCACGGGTTAGAAAATGACTCCGTAGCCTCTGGGCTCCGGCAGCCTATCGGATCACTTCGAAGCTCTCCCAGAACTGAGGGGGTGGGCCTCTATTTATAGGGCTCCGGAGGGTGGAGGCGTCCAAGACCTTGGACACCTCCATCAGGGCCGAAATAATATTTTATTATATTTTTATTTATTTTTTTGGAATACTTTTGTGGAGGCGTCCAGGGATCCGGACGCCTCAAACAGGTCCACCGAAAACTGACGACGGCCGCACGCGGTTTGGCACAACGCTTGGTTTTGTGAGCGGCGCCTCGTGATTCAGAAATGGGCGCGTCCAGTTGACTGGACGTCTCTATAATTTGGATTTTTCACACACGACAAACCGTCGTTCGGTGGCCGGCGCTCGTGAGAGAGTTGATGGAGGCGTCCAGGGGCCTGGACGCCTCCAAAAATATATATTATTTTTTATTTTTCTTTTGTCTTTTATGCCCAGGCTGGCATTTTAATTTTTTATATTTATTTTTATGGAGGCGTCCAGGGGCCTGGACACCTCCATTAATATATATATTTTTTTATTTATTTTCTAATTTTTATGCCAACTGGTATTTTACACACACATTTTTTATTTTTGTTTTTATGGAGGCGTCCAGGGGCCTGGACGCCTCCATTAATATATATTTTTTTTATTTAGTTTTGGGCCCTGAGAAAATAAATAAATAAAATTAAAAATATGGGGGCGTCCAGGGGCCTGGACGCCCCCATTAAAACCCACCCGGGTCCTCAATCGGCGGCTGCCCGGCAGACACCTTCTTGGTTCCAGAACCTCTTGATGCGTCTGACTGGTGTTGATGCCGTCCGAATGCCGTGACGAGACGATTCCGGATGCCGAAAAAGGCAGAAGAAGACCCAAGAAAAGGAAGTACTCAAGTGATTCGAAATGCGTAAGCCGTCGCGGGGCGTTGTATAGTAATATGAGACTTTCTCAGGAGACGTTAAGAATGGCGTGTCTACACTAAGGACCTCCACGCAACTCCCTCGAACCTCGAGGAAGAACCGCCGCACATGAAAAGCAGGGATGAGTCTCCAAATATGGACTCAGTAGGGGTCCTGCGGAACCCCAACCGGAAACAACGGCGGTAGCGGAAAGGAAAGCAGCTACAACTACAGCAGGAACAGCGAACCGGTGGCCAGTCAAAACTCGGCACTACAGCTACTCCTACTATATCGGACAAACACACCCCGATCTCACATTCGGGGGACTACCGAACTAACGGGAGAACCTCTGGCTACGCCACCAGAAGAAACCGCCACGACCTCGTGTTGGTTATGTATGTCCTCAAGCCAATCATAACATATACAATCTTGTTCATTAATAATGATAAAGGCTTTTAACATTCATTATGTATGATTCATTTATCGTTTCATAATAAAGTCCATGAATATGCGCAATGGATATTAATTATGATGAGATCATAACAATGAGATTAGTATCCTTTAAACGCATATTCTTAATTGTTCCTAGTTGGGGATATCTGAGAAGGACATCAGATATCCAGTGAAACTAGTACAGGTTGCACCTGCTCATATGATGAGGGTGGATGGTCTCATAGACACTTGTGTGGAGACACTAAGGTGAACCTGTAGGTGCTCATTGATGAATGAGTTCACTGAATTGATCCGACATGAATCACTGGATGGTAATATTACCTGACTGTCAACCAGTTAGATTCATCGTCACAGTGGCGTGATTAGTTCTTTGACCTGAGACACCAAGGACATCTTGTCGGTAGACTTCTGGGTTTTGACCTTAGCTTATAGATCTCTACACATGAGGTCTCAATCCGTTATGTGATAGGATCCAGTGGAATACCTTCGAAGGTGATTGTATGATCAATACGGGATCATTCGCTCTCGGTAATTGAGAGAGAATGCTCTAGGGAGTGATGCCTAGGAGTCCCTGGCCAGGGCAAGACAACATATCAGAAAAGGAGTTTTCTGGTAATGCTTTTATGGCATCTAATCCAAGTGAGTATGTGTTCTTGGGTTTGACAGTTAACCATACCCACAAGCATACTCGAGAGCATTGTATGAGTGAAGGACTATAGTCACGTGGTAACTGTTGACAGAAGGGTTCCTTGAGCGGGTTGCTGAACCCCATTGCCTTCTAGGGTCATGCGGTGTTGCTTGGCACCCAACATGATCAGAAGCCCAATCAATTATCATGAGATGATAATTAGATGAAGTGTTTATTTAATATGAGATATTAAATAGACTCATTTTACCAATAAAGAGGTTATTGGGCTATTGGGCTGAAAATTGGACTGGCACTTGGGCCTAGAGAGTCACACGCATATAGGTTCTTTAGTTAGGGGATGTTAAGTGGGTGTTCATATTAATCCAGGGACTTTTATGAAAAGTGGAATGGATTGATATATATATATATATATATATATATATATATATATATATATATATATATATATGTGCCAAAGAGAAACCCTAGCCAAGCTCAAGGGTATTCCCACGTTGTGGCAGCCGCCCCTCCTCCATCTCTTCTCTCTAGTCGCCCTTTCTCTCTCCTGCAGGAGCACAAGGTCGCATGCCTCCCCGAGTGCCCTTGACGAGGAGTCGAGCGAGATATCAGCCGGTGAGAGACGAGACGAGGATGATCCCTCAACCTGAGAACCGCGTGGATACCGCTGGAGGCCGGGCACTTGCGCGGCTGGCGGCGTCGCTCGGAAGGAATCAACCCTCGGTCGCGGATCTGACTCCGCGCAAGGTGAAGATATGATCTTCTATCGTTTAGGTTTGTAGAAACGGATCAAGGGTCACGGAGATCTGAGAGGAGAAAAATTTTAAATTCCGCTGCGTTTTCTGATCACTCATTATTATCTAGTCCCTTCCAGATCCTTACAGTGGTATCAGAGCCAGGTTACCACTTTGATCCGTTTCTGCTTGATCTGTAATTATTTTCTTTAGTTTCCATGCATCGGTCTTGTTTTCTTTGTTAGGCTATTAGCATTCATGGGGTTTTGAATCCGTGATGGAATGCCTCGAACAGCGGTAGCGATGATCGTTGCGACCACCTCCCTTGGCCGACCTTGTGACAGTGGCGATCCGCCTAGCAGCGTTGTGTGACTGCACCGCAGGTGGATTGTTTGCTTGGAATGCACCGAAGGCGGCCGTTCTCATCCTCCTGTGCGATGATACACGGTAGGGTTGGGAACCCTACCCGTCGCCGCCCATGTCGGGTGAAGAAGACAGGGATCGTGGGTCCTTACCAGGTCATGTGAGCTGTTCGGATCTTTATCGGATAATTCGATTACCTGTCCAACAGAAAACACTCGGATCCCTATTGGATAGGGCATACCGTGGGACCAGGGTGGCGCTGCCCCCCCTGGCAACCCCCCCGCAGGGGGTGGGCGCTGCCCCCCCCCCCCTTGACCCCCCCACCGCGACCTGACCGCGCAGGTCGATCCGCGTCTTTGCACCGCCTTAAAATTCATTTAAGGGTAAGAGGCATATGGAATGGTTCCATATCGGTGGAGAAATGCATAGGAACTGATAGATAATAATTTCAGATTTTTGTTTGAACATGTTGACATGTTACAGCTTTTGAATGTAGATTTAAAGGCATGATAGAATCTGTAATTTTTGAAAATTATCCATGCACCCAATTTTGATTGGATCCCTGGTTTTTATGAAAACCAAAGCTATTTATTTTTGAAAATTCAACTTCACTTGATGTGCCTTATCATGTGTGGTGTGATTAAATGTTAATCCTCGGTGGTCATGGATATGCACTTAAAATATGTGATGTCATGTGATGATATGTGTGTGGATGTGAAGATGTATGTCGGTTTGATGGATGTGTTATGTGTTGAGGCCTGCGAGCCTCCCTCTATATCGCCACTCCGATGTAATTCTACCTCCCTCCACTTATGTACTCGCCATAAGGCAAGTTCTTATTATGATTGTGAATTCTATTGTATTATTTACTTTGTAATCGAACCTGCCTGTCGAGAAGGAGCGAGGATGATCCACAACTGCAGCTAGGAAAACTACGGAAGATGAGATCTATTGAGTTTGTGTATGCTGCAGGTTAATATAATTGTTATATTAATTAATATGGTGACTAATTGTGTGGCTCCAATTGGTCATCGTGCTATTCATGACCACCACTTATATCATGTATCGGTAATGCATGCTTCCTTTATTTGATTATGAATCAAATGTTATATTCTAGGTATAGTAAATATGCAAATATATTAGATATATTTATTTACTATCACCTCGGATGAGACCAAGATAAAATTTGTCAAAATCCCTCCTCGTTCAAATTTTAAGCTGTAGCGCAATCATTAAGAATGAGCTGCGTGGCCCTCCATCATTATAGTTTTAGGATTGAAATCAGATTAGACAGGTTTGTTGTGCTATCCACAAGGCTTGTCAAATCCGAGGACAAACTAAAACTATGATATAATGATACCTTAAATGGGATAGAGGAACGGTGTAGCTTTGTTGTGCTATCCACAAGGGCTGCATCCAAATCTATGCCTGTTAAGTAATGATGGTATTGCTCAAACTGGATTTTAATGGCTTGTTGTGCTATCCACAAGGCTATTAATGATCCGGAGGCCGAAGTATGATTAGATATTTCAAGAGTTGCAAGTGTCAAGAGTTGACTGCTTTTTGATCATGGTGTGGTTTGTTGTGCTATCCACAAGATCATACTATGAGTCAGTGAGATTCTGATCCCCGCTAGGAGACCGTCGGCGTCTCTCGTTCTGTATATTTGAGGGTTATACAGTCCGTTAAAAATAGTGGGAGATAATCTTGATTAAAGTCCTAATCTAGATTTAATCACTATTAAGAACATCTGCTTAATAATCTTACATTTTCTTTGTAGGCAAAAATGTCGTCAGGTAACCCACTTCGTGGCATATTGGATGCCAACAAATTGACTGGCCCTAACTACTCTGACTGGCTCAGAAACCTGAAGATTGTCCTCAGGTCTGAACAGATTGCCTATGTCCTGGAGGGTTAGATTCCTTCTGAACCACCCCTCGATGCACCTGAAGGGGAGTTGATCGCGTATGCGAAATGGAAGGAGGATTCCATTCTAGCCCAATGCTACATGCTTGCCTCAATGAGCAATGAACTGCAAAGGCAACATGAGAAAATGGATGCTAGATCTATCATGCGCCACTTGCAGGAGCTTTTTGAGGAGCAAAGCAGGGTCGAGAGATATGAGATATCTAAGTCCCTGTTTAGAGCTAGGATGGCAGAGGGCACTTCAGTGCAGACCCATGTGCTGAAGATGATAGAATGGACTGAAAGGCTCGAGGGACTGGGTTTTCCTCTTGACAAGGAGTTGAGTATCGACTTAGTCCTTCAGTCACTACCAGATTCATACTCCCAGTTCATTGTTAACTTTACAATGAATAAGATTCAGGTTAGCTTGGCTGAGTTGCTTAACATGCTTAAAACTGCTGAGGGCAACCTTCAGAAGGAAAAGCCCACTGCTCTTATGATTGGAAAGTCCAACAAGAAGAGAAAAGCAGTCCAAGCCTTTAAGAAAGGCAAAGCAAAGTAGCATACCAAGCAGAAACAAACTCAAAAGAAGGACAAAGGCAAAGGAGTGGAAAAGGGTGAATGCTTCCACTGTAACCAGAAGGGTCACTGGAAAAGGAACTGCAAGGAATATCTTGCATTGAAGGCTCAAGAGAAAAAGAAGCTTGGTGAAGCTTCAGGTATCTATTTGATAGATCTTCACTTGTCTATTAAAGATTCAACATCATGGGTATTAGATACTGGATGTGCTGCTCATATCTGCAATGATGTGCAGGTACTGACAAGTAGAAGAAAGCTGAGCAAGGGCGAGGTCAACTTGAGGCTTGGAAATGGCGCAAGCGTTGCGGCGGTTATTGTTGGGACTATAAAGCTCAAGTTACCTTCAGGAGATATGATCATATTAGATGACTGCTATTTTGTTCCTAGCATCATTAAGAATATTATTTCTGTTTCCTGCTTAGACAGAATTGGGTACAAATTTACCATTGCGAACAATAGTTGTTCAGTTTATTTTAGAAATAGACTTGTTGCTTTAGCACATTTGGTGAATGGTTTGTATCTGCTTGATGTTTCTTACGATAATCTCCACCTTGATGTTTCTCCTAAGAGAAATAGAAATAGTGTGAACTTTACCTACTTGTGGCATTGTAGGCTTGGCCACATTAGCGAGAATAGGCTTCACAAGTTGCATAAGAATGGATACTTAGATCCATTTGATTATGAATCATATGCAACTTGTGAATCTTGTTTGATGGGTAAGTTGACCAAATCTCCATTTAGTGGACATGGAGAGAGGGCCAAAAACATATTGGAACTAATACATTCAGATGTATGTGGTCCAATGTCTACCCAAGCCAAAGGTGCCTACTCATACTTCATTACATTCACTGATGACTTCTCCAGATATGGATATGTGTACTTGATGAAGTACAAGTAAGAAGCCTTTGAAAAGTTCAAAGAATTCAAGAATGAAGTTGAGAAGCAAACTGGAAAGAGTATTAAAACTCTCCGATCAGATCGAGGAGGTGAATACTTGAGTACAGAGTTCATACAATTCTTGAAGGATAATGGTATCCTTTCTCAATGGACTCCTCCTTACACACCACAGATGAATGGTGTATCAGAAAGGAGAAATCGCACCTTGTTGGACATGGTGTGATCCATGATGAGTTTTTCAAAATTACCAGTATTCTTATGGGGGTATGCGCTAGAGTCAGCAGCATATCTTTTGAACAGGGTTCCCAATAAATCCGTGTCTTCTACTCCATATGAGATATGGAAGGGTAGAAAGCCTAACTTTAAACACATTAAAGTTTGGGGCTGTCCAGCCCATGTGAAGAGACATGACGCGGATAAATTGGAATCCAGAACCGATAAGTGCAGGTTTGTTGGATACCCAAAAGAAACATTTGGGTATTACTTTTATCACCCTAATGAACAAAAGGTGTTTGTAGCCAAGAGAGCTGTCTTCTTGGAAGAGGAATACCTTATCCAAGATGATAGTGGGAGTAAAGTAGATCTGGAAGAGGTTCTAGATCAACAAACCATGCAAGCTTCATCAGATGAGCCATCGCTTCTGAAGCCCATTCAGGAACACACATTAGTACCTCGTAGGTCTGGTAGAGTACCAAAACAACCTGAAAGATATGTTGGACATATCTATGAAAGTGCATGTTATACTGAGGATGGTGATCCTCAGACCTACATAAAGGCCATTGAGAGCCCATACTCTGGGAAATGGCAAGAAGCCATGAATTCTGAGATGGAGTCCATGTACACCAACCAAGTTTGGAACTTGGTAGACTTACTCGAAGGTATTGTACCTATTGGGTGTAAGTGGATCTTTAAGAGAAAGATTGGTGCAATGGACAGATCGACACTTATAAGGCAAGGTTGGTGGCAAAGGGTTATCGTCAAAGGCAAGGGATTGACTATGATGAAACTTTCTCACCAGTTGCCATGATAAAGTCGATCAGAATTCTTCTTGCCATTGCGGCACACTTTGATTATGAAATTTGGCAGATGGATGTGAAGACTGCATTCCTCAATGGAAACCTTGAGGAAGAAGTGTATATGATACAGCCCGAAGGCTTCACATCCAAAGAATTTCCAAACAAAGTATGTAAGCTTCAAAAATCCATTTATGGATTGAAGCAAGCCTCCCGGAGTTGGAACATGAGGTTTGATGAGGCTATCAAATCTTATGACTTCATTAAGAATGATGATGAACCATGTGTGTATAAGAAAACTAGTGGGAGTGCAGTCACTTTCCTTGTACTTTACGTTGATGACATCCTACTCATTGGGAATGACGTGGGAATGTTATCATCAGTAAAAGTATGGTTATCAAAGAACTTCTCCATGAAGGATTTGGGAGAAGCATCCTACGTATTGGGAATACGGATCTATAGAGATAGATATAAGAGGATGCTTGGCTTGACCCAATCCATGTACATAGATTCCATTGTCAAAAGGTTTGGCATGGAGAATTCCAAGAGAGGTCTCATACCAATGAGACATGGAATTATTCTCTCTAAGGACCAATCTCCCAACACTCTTGAAGAGAGGGCATACATGGATAGAGTTCCCTATGCCTCTGCGATAGGGTCCATCATGTATGCCATGATATGTACGAGACCTGAGGTGGCATTTTCTCTAAGTGTTACGAGCAGATATCAAGCAAATCCAGGTGATGCACACTGGAACGGTGTGAAATGCATCCTTAAGTACTTGAGAAGGACTAAGGATATGTTTCTAATTTATGGAGGAGGAGACTTGAAACTATGAGCATACACTGACTCGAGTTTCCAGTCTGATCCGGATGATAGTAAATCTACTTTCTGGATTTGTGTTCATATTGAATGGTGGTGCAGTGAGCTGGAAGAGTTTCAAGCAAGAAACCACTGCAGATTCGACGACAGAAGCTGAGTATATAGCTGCAACTGAATCCGCCAAGGAAGCAGTGTGGATGAAGAAGTTCATCACCGACCTTGGAGTGGTGCCAAGTATCTCTGATCCTATCCCATTGTTATGTGACAACAATGGGGCTATTGCACAGGCGAAAGAGCCGCGGTCTCATCAGAAGTCGAAGCACATTCTGAGGCGATTTCATCTGATCAGGGAGATTATTCATAGAGGAGATGTATTGGTGGAAAGAGTTCCTTCCACTGATAACATAGCAGATCCACTGACGAAGCCTTTGACTCAAATTGTGTTTGAACGTCACCTAGAGTCTATGGGAATACGACATAATTGTGATTGGCTTTAGTCCAAGTGGGAGATTGTTGGTTATGTATGTCCTCAAGCCAATCATAACATATACAATCTTGTTCATTAATAATGATAAAGGCTTTTAACATTCATTATGTATGATTCATTTATCGTTTCATAATAAAGTCCATGAATATGCGCAATGGATATTAATTATGATGAGATCATAACAATGAGATTAGTATCCTTTAAACGCATATTCTTAATTGTTCCTAGTTGGGGATATCTGAGAAGGACATCAGATATCCAGTGAAACTAGTACAAGTTGCACCTGCTCATATGATGAGGGTGGATGGTCTCATAGACACTTGTGTGGAGACACTAAGGTGAACCTGTAGGTGCTCATTGATGAATGAGTTCACTGAATTGATCCGACATGAATCACTGGATGGTAATATTACCTGACTGTCAACCAGTTAGATTCATCGTCACAGTGGCGTGATTAGTTCTTTGACCTGAGACACCAAGGACATCTTGTCGGTAGACTTCTGGGTTTTGACCTTAGCTTATAGATCTCTACACATGAGGTCTCAATCCGTTATGTGATAGGATCCAGTGGAATACCTTCGAAGGTGATTGTATGATCAATACGGGATCATTCGCTCTCGGTAATTGAGAGAGAATGCTCTAGGGAGTGATGCCTAGGAGTCCCTGGCCAGGGCAAGACAACATATCAGAAAAGGAGTTTTCTGGTAATGCTTTTATGGCATCTAATCCAAGTGAGTATGTGTTCTTGGGTTTGACAGTTAACCATACCCACAAGCATACTCGAGAGCATTGTATGAGTGAAGGACTATAGTCACGTGGTAACTGTTGACAGAAGGGTTCCTTGAGCGGGTTGCTGAACCCCATTGCCTTCTAGGGTCATGCGGTGTTGCTTGGCACCCAACATGATCAGAAGCCCAATCAATTATCATGAGATGATAATTAGATGAAGTGTTTATTTAATATGAGATATTAAATAGACTCATTTTACCAATAAAGAGGTTATTGGGCTATTGGGCTGAAAATTGGACTGGCACTTGGGCCTAGAGGGTCACATGCATATAGGTTCTTTAGTTAGGGGATATTAAGTGGGTCTTCATATTAATCCAGGGACTTTTATGAAAAGTGGAATGGATTGATATATATATATATATATATGTGCCAAAGAGAAACCCTAGTCAAGCTCAAGGGTATTCCCATGTTGTGGCAGCCGCCCCTCCTCCATCTCTTCTCTCTGGTCGCCCTTTCTCTCTCCTGTAGGAGCACAAGGTCGCATGCCTCCCCGAGTGCCCTTGACGAGGAGTCGAGTGAGAGATCAGCCGGTGAGAGACGAGACGAGGACGATCCGTCAACTTGAGAACCGCGTGGATACCGCTAGAGGCCGGGCACCTGCGCAGCTAGCGGCGTCGCTCGGAAGGAATCAACCCTCGGTCGCGGATCTGACTCCGCGCAAGGTGAAGATCTGATCTTCTATCGTTTAGGTTTGTAGAAACGGATCAAGGGTCACGGAGATCTGAGAGGAGAAAAATTTTAAATTCCGCTACGTTTTCTGATCACTCATTATTATCTAGTCCCTTCCAGATCCTTACACCTCGCAGTCGTGGACCTAACACCGTCTAGGGAAACCCTCGGTGACGCTCACCAGAAAAACCCCTAGACCTCTACCTCGGGAACACTCCCTGAAACTGTCGGGGGAACCATGTCTCACAGACTGGAAACAAAACCCAAAAATAGGAGAGTCACGTCTCACGTGACAGGAGTACCTGCCCACTAGAAGCAAGGCCAGATGCGCCCACTAGTGTCTTAGATTGCACCTCAGGTGTCCCCCTCATCGCACCCTGGTAGAACGGGGATACCGTACACGTAACCACAGAACAAGAACTAGCTGGGGTCGCACTCACAAGCGCGGGTCCAGCTACCCCCAACCACATCTGCACACACAGACCATGCGTCCTAGGTCTTGCTCTATGACTGGTTTTCCCCTCAGCCGGACTCTGGCGTCAAGACGTGGGGCCCGACGGTAACCAACCTAAAAACCATCTCCCGAGGTAGCCTCGCCACCACTCCCTGGTGGGACCACTCGCGTGTCGGAAGGCTATGACTAGTGGGGAGTCACTGATGTGACCACTCTTCGAGGAGAAACTCTGAGAACCACGCACGCACCCTACACGAAAGTCAAGAAGAACCAAGTGGCGCCGAGCCACTGGACTCTAGACAGTCCTCTAGACTCACTAAATCTAACGATCCTTGAGTCACAAGACTCGGGGTCAAGACCGTTGTATGCAACGCCACAATGCTGTTAATCTAGCCTAATCCCTAGGTCTAAATCCACGATAGCATGAACACCGAGGTGGCTCACGAGCCGCCGAGACCATCCCCTCAAAAGGGAACTCAAGAGACCTCCAGCCCCAGGCTGGGTGACTGGACTCACAGTCCAAGGCCACACACATGGCCCACGTGGAAGGCACAGAAGCATGATTCCTGAGGCAACTCATAAGTCGCCACGCCGATTTCCCATCTTAGGATAAAGTGAGAAATCTCCAGCCCCAGGTTGGGCAACTAGACTCGCAGTCCAAGGCCATACACTTGGCCCACTCGGGAACCATCTTCCGGAGAAGCCCATGACGTGTGAGGAAAATCCCACCGCACTCGTACCGATACACGGTTACTCGACCAAGCGTAATACGAAAGCCCGAAACACACACAGGGTCACTCAGACCCTCTAAATCTATGGGCACGCTAATCAAGGTAACACGATATCTCTAGACACCCCAAAAACACGGTCATAGAATCTGTGGGATGTCCGGGACACTCACGAGGCCGAAGGTCAACCATTGGGTCACAACCGGGTCGACCGGAGACCAACACAATGCGAACCGTAACATAACTAGCATAGCAACCAAGTGGTGGTCCTCCCTGGACCGTCACAGAGCTAGGCGGTCTGGCTGGGACCGCATGGCCTGCCTTAGGAGTCTAGCAAGGACCGCATAGCCCCAGACGCTACCAGAACCCAAGCGGTCACCCTCAGACCGCCTAGAAGAGTGGCGGTCCACTGCCTGACCACTGGGTGTCACCTAGCGGTCAGTCACATGGCCGCTACCACTCCTGACCTCAAACGATGCCAAAGCAGAAAATAGTCATGCCCTGACCACTTCAAGGTGCCTGGCGGTCCACACCTAGACCGCTAAACCCACCAGGCCGTCTATCGTGGGACCGTTTAGCCAACCGACATAAGGGGGCAAGTGGCGGCCCACCCATGGCCGCCCAGCCACGAGAAATGGTCTGCCTTAGACCGCTAAGCCAAGCGTAGCGGTCTATCGCAGGACCGTAGCCCCAAAACACAGTAAGACGGACAAGTAACGGTCTCTCTGGGGACCGCTTCCCCTATAGGCGGTTCTTGTTAAGATAGTTTCTATTCCGACAACCCGAAAATGGCGAGTTCGGTGGAAAACTCCGTTCCACGCCCTGTTCACGCCAACGTGAAGGGGAAAGAAAGGGGAACCCTTCCCCAAGCCCCAAGGCATCCAAAGACGCCATCAAACCATGGAATAACGTGTTAAAACGCTAGATTCGGCTCACTCCCCAAAAACATAGTTTTTCCCAAAATGCTTAAATAAGCCCGCTCGGCTCACCACGGCCAACCAAAATCACGGGAAAGGAAGTACACGAGCTGGGGATCCATCTCCCTACCTCCACCAAAGATTTGACGTGCCGTGGACACCGATCCATGAAGAAAATGTCACGAAACCCCACCGACATCCCACGCTCACGAATCGGCTTCACCTCGCCACCACGCCTCGATCCTTGCCCCATCTACGCCGCTCCTCGCCCCACGAGCACCGCCACCTCACCCTCGTCCATCTCCATCGGTCGCCCGGAGAGAAAGGAGGGGGAGAGGAGAGAACGTGAGAGAGAAGAGAGAGGGAAAGAGTGAGAGAATGAGAGATGGGGAGAGAGAGAAAAAGGGGTTAATATATATATAAAAACCCCAAAATTCCAGAAATTCAAAAAAATACTAAAATTTACCTCTGCGATCCTCGAGAGGAGCACAACGCGTCGGTACTGTCCCGGAGTTGGAGAACGTCACGGTTCGCCCTGCATAGAGTTTCGAAGGCACATCCGAGAAAAATACGTGTATAACACAAAATACACTCCGAGACCCACGAAAATGATCCAAAAAATCAGGGGCGTTATAGACCTCCCCCCTTAAAGAAATTTCATCCTCGAAATTCAGGACTAGCATCAAGTCACATGGGAAGAGCACCCTAACCAACTGACAACGCTGTCAGAGTCCCAGCACAGAAAACCTCGATTCTTTTGAAAGCTCCTCTCCTGAGGGACACAGCCAGACTACAATAACGAACGACACCTCGCTCCGCATGCCGCGCACACCGGTCATCAGAGCAGGCATACACCAAAGGACACAGTCCGACACCACCTCAGTCACAAGGAAAAACCAATCATGGCACCACTGCCACCATCTCGCTCACCGAGGAGACATAGCCCTCGACACGAGAAACAGCTACCGATCCATCCTATGGTCGGCAGACAAAACACACATCAGCTTCACAACCAGCTGACTGGTTTCACGCCCTGCTCAAGGGAATAACCAATACAGAGCCTCCACCAACTCACACCTAGCAAGCCGAAGGCCAACCATAACACTGTGCCAACTCTGCCAGAAGACAACCTTCGACAAAGCCCAGATCCCATCTGGAAGGCACATCACGGAAATGACCACCAAAGGCCTCACCTGCACACGGCTCCCGCCAATCTTGATGCGCAACTACCAGCTTCTTCTGTTTGTGAAAGACCACAAGCCGGTCACCAGCTACTCGTCAACGGGAAACCTTCCTCTTACTCAACTTCTTCCTTCTTTCCAGGTCCTACACCAGATCTGAAGGGCACATTCCAAACCTAGATGGGGCCACCCGCTGACTCACACACAGACCGATATCACTTCTCGAGCTGCACTCCTCTCGGACACCGCATCCGATCCTGATCATCGCGCCAACTCAACCCTCTCAGGGGAGCACGATGAAACCAAAGACAAGACGCGAGAGTCTTTAGTCATCACCTCACTCAACTCAGACTTATAAGGGAACCATCCCATGCTGGTCACGAGACTAGGGATAACCACTCCAACACCAACGTCCCATGAAGGACCTCCAACCACAGGCGTCACTCCTCCGTCATGTCTCATCAAATCCTATCTCAACTTATCCAAGTGGACACCTACCAATCCCGATTCCGCTCGTACCACAGAGCCACGGGACACCACCGGAATAATTCATGGCACACGTCTCTAGGGGAGGAAAGTGCCATCCAATATTACGGCAACCTACTCGCCAACATCACGACCAATGCACACAGGTCTTCAAATGACACAGATTCCCATCATAGTTGGGTCCCGTCCATCACAATCCGACACGACCATAACCTACAGACGCTGTTGTGGTCGATCACACTGTTAGGCTCATTAGCCACTTACAGCTACCAACTAGGACCCATAATCTGTCAGGGATCACTTCCCCAAAACACGATCTCATCCAAGGACACAACCTCCAATACAAGTCGGGCACCAAGCCACCGACTCTGACCAACACATCCTCGACCTCCGTCAGGTGACATCCTCAACAACCCCATCCGGGTCTAGCACCGACGCCTGACACGGCTCCCATCACATGAACAAGGTATTCATGCGGCACACTTGCCAACATTTTCCCCCAACACTTCATCCTGCCAGTGCCAAGAACCATAATACCTCGAGCAACGACACGACAACAACATGTCTCACACAGAGGAACCAATCCTTCAATGCTCAACGCAACCTCAAGAATCCGCCCGTAGCACCCAATCCTATGATTCTAAACCTATAGGTTATGGGCCTACCATGCTTCTGATGCGCACTCTGATCCATACGCGCCCAGCCATCACGGCAACTCGGGACTCATCATCCCGACAATCCACAACTCGGCTAGTCAACCTCAGAAAATAGGGTGAGGAAAGCTCCATTACCTCAAACCCCAAGCATAAATTCTCCCAAATCTGGCAATCCTCTGCAACTCTGCAGGCTCCGAATAGCCACGCATCGGAAAATCATGACACCAGCCGCAAATTCTCAAGAACACAGCCCAACTGGCACACATCCTTCCGGAACAGCACCAACACCCCTCACACAGCAAGGGAGTTGGGCACGACTTCTCACAGGCAGCCACCTTGCCAAAACACGGAGCGTGTCTCCCACAGACTCCATGGCACACAAAGGCCAACCAATCCGGACACACAATGCAAGACGACGAACCTTAGCCAAACACAACCCCTCTCCAATCAAAGGAGAAACCAACATACCTCCGACCAATGGAAGAATCTCCATGCTCGACCTGACCTTGAACCTCGCACATGCCTGGAACAGCACCTTCCAGCACCGAGAAAACCATCGCTTCCATCAGGTCAGCGCCTCCGACACACTCGGCGAGTGTCACGTCGGACCACAATCATAGCATCTCTCGATGCACCACTACTGCAATTCCTCCAACAGCAACATGCTACGCTAAGAGCCGCAACCACGAGCCATAATCGACAACCATCAACGCTCATCCTCGAGTCCCGAAACCACCGTGGAACCTTCACATCTCACCTGCCGCCATACACGGCGCATCCAAGATAGTGCACAACGGCCCCAATTCCACTATCTGGGCCAGAAGCCAAGCCACTGCTGCACAGCCTTGAACCGAATCCAGGGTTACCACAACCCATTCACACTCAAAAGCGCAGGATCAAGAACTTACTGGGACACCACAGCCTAATCTTACCTCAAAATCCATAAAACAATCGGGATCGACACGTCATTTCTGACGCCACAGAGCATGACTAGAACGTCAGGCTCAAAAATCAGCAACTCACCGAGACGATCCTCCGCTCACCCGAGCGCACCTCTCGATCAGAACACCCGCTCTACCACCTTAAACCACAATCTTAACACCTCAGGGGCTGGATAACCTCAAGCTGGAGTGGCCAGACTCGACAACATCTTCCTTAGAGCACACTCATGGCCACTTAATCACAACCAATCCTCACCAGCCACCTGACCTCGCTGCAGATTCCTCGAACACAGCAACGCAGCAACTCACCTGCCGGCAACCTCAGCCCAACGCTGTACAACCCCAGCCACGACCCATCGGGAAGAAATCTCTCTATTACCTCCCTTGCACCGGCCCACACCCGCACTCCAACGAGAACGGCAACCACCTTCACAGCGCCACGCAGCGCACTCAAGCTCTCAAGCGAGAAACAAAGCAAAAAACATGCACAAAACCCTATGCCAACTGCCGACTGTACTAGACCTTATGGACTCTGATCACTGTAATATCTTGAATTCCTATGTACGTCCACAACCACTGCTCTGATACCAGCTGTAACGACCCAAGATCCGGATACCGGAAAGAACCCGATACCATTCAAATCCTGGCTCATCGCCTACGAGCCGGGAGGGTTCGAAAGGGCTAAAAGGAGTGTGGAGGTATAAAGAAAAAGGAAATAAAGTAGGACAACATATATAATAATAGAAATAAATAAACAACTACAACAGAGTCCAGTCTAACAGAAAGTACAGTCTAAAATAGTAAAACGTACCACATGTCAAGTGAACACTCGACCCGGCGAGCTGGCAGCTAAGGGCCTCCACGCAACGCCCTCGAACCTTGAGGAAGAACCGCCACACCTGAAAAGTAGGGATGAGTCTCCAAACAGAGACTCAGTAGGGGTCTCACGGAACCCCAACCGGAAACAACGGCGGTAGCGGAAAGGAAAGCCGCTACAACTACAGTAGGAACAGCGAACCGGTGGCCGGTCAAAACTCGGCACTACAGCTACTCCAACTGTACCAGACAAACACACCCTGATCTCACAGTCGGGGAACAACCGAACTAACGGGAGAACCTCTGGCTATGCCGCCAGAAGAAACCGTCACGACCTCACAGTCGCGGAACTAACACCGTCTAGGGAAACCCTCGGTGACGCTCATCGGAAAAACCCCTAGACCTCTACATCGGGAACACTCCTTGAAACTATTGGGGGAACCACGTCTCGCAGATGGGAAACGAAACCCAAAAACAGGAGAGTCACGTCTCACGTGACTGGAGTACCTGCCCACTAGAAGCAAGGGTGGATGCGCCCCCTAGCGTCTTAGACCGCGCCTCAGGTGTCCCCCTCATCCCACCTGTAGTGCCCCAAAATTTATATAAATAATTTTTGAATTATTTTAAAATTTTTCTAGAATTTATTAGGAATTTATAAAGGTTAAATGAACTAATAAATTGATATTGAGATTATAAGGCCCAATTGTGTTAAATAATTAATCCAGCTTTGATAAATAAAGCCCAAAGGAGTTAAGGACCAAGCCCATTAAGTTTGGCCCATATTCTAGAAGGTTAAGTAATTTATCCCCGGAATATAAGGATAAATACCTTTTTATAGATAATTTTGTGGATAAAACAATAAAAGAGTTTGATTAAGTTTGAATTCTGCGGACAGTAGCTCTAGCGATCTATCATGCGACCACCACAGGGCTCTGACGCACCAAGACTTGACCGTTACATTCTGACTAATTCTGTGAGTGGAAGAACAAGCAAAAAGATTGGATCTTTGGGATCATATCTGCTAGAGACCTAATTGGGAGAACATGTAAGGTTATTAAGGACTCTTAGGGATCAGGTTTTGGCCAACTAAGGACTCTAGAATCGACCTAATCCATGAAACCCTAGCAAAATTCTATAAATAGGACCCAGATTCAGACTAGGCGACCCTTACTTTTGGCTCGTGAAGAATCAAGGTAATGAGTCATAATTTTGGGTAAGTTGTTTAGAAGCGTTTGTTTCTAATACTTTAGACTAATAGCTCCCAAAATTTCGTGCTAGGAGATCAAGTATACAAGGAGTTAGAAGCTTCCAAAGTTGCTGGTTCAACCATAGTGACCCAAGAATCTGAGCAAAAGTCCACTGAAGAACAGGAAATTAAGACGTCTAAACAAGGTATTTAGAAGTTGGTTTATTAGAACTTTTTATTCCTAATAGTTTCATCTTTATACCCTCCAAATCTCACGTCTTTAGGTCAAGAGACTGAGGAGTTAGAGTGGCGTGAAGTTGCTAAAAACCCATAGGAAGGGAAGGATTATGGCGTGCTTTGTAGACCCAAATTTGAAGTATAGAAGCTTGTAAAGAGGTAGGTCATCTCATGAACGGCAAGAATATCATGTTAGGGATAAAAGCTCTCTGATTTTACTTGATTTTATGCATCATAGGCCAATAATTTCATAGTTTAGTAGGTCTATGCATACATGCATATCTTTAGCCTAAATTAAAGATAAAAGATATTCTCTTGTTAATCCACTGCAACCTATGCATCTAGATGGCCTTTACTTCATTTTGTCATGACTAGAGTAGTTAAGTCTTTTTTGTTTCAATCATAGCCTTTTATATCCTATGCACTGTCAACAGGGCTCTAACGGTCTATATTTCGACCGTCAGAGACATATAACGGTCTTACGATAAGTCGTCACACCCCTGTTATACTGGAGTTTCCATGTAAACTCTGACGAACTATAAGTGGAGCGTTACAACACTCAAACAGCCCCACGAAAAACCGCCACATCACTATGACGCCCCCATATTAGACCGTCAGAATACTGTTGAAGGGGTGTGATCTCGCGCTGGTCCTGAGCTGGGAGGATGATCACCGGATAGTGAACTACAGAGAAAGGGAAACGAATCAGGGGGCCCAGGAATGGTTCCCTGGGGAAAACCCTCCGATGCTTAAGTCAGTAGAGCAATGGTGGAAGGTATTGAGGGAGGTTGAAAGAGATGCGCGAGATTCCCCAACACCAAGATGGTGAAGTGGCTCCTGCTCAGGGAGTGTTAGGCATGTATCTGCCTTACCTGCTGCCGGAGGGAGTCCTTGATTTATATAGCGAGCTCCCCCGAAGAGTCCCATAAGCTGAGGAGTTTTAGGCGGGAGTTACGTCCTCATCATGGGATCGTTACGTTCTCATCGTGGGCTCTTCATGACCTTGGGAGATCGTGGCACCCTTATCCCGCTGAACTCCTGCTCATAAAGGACTTTTAACGGCTGCATGGATAAGCATTCTTCAGTTGATCCAAGCATGAGAAGTGCCAGCCCTGTCCGGGCGATGGGCGTAGCTCGGATGCAGTCAGATCGGAGTGGGCGCGGAGCACCTGCCCTTATCTCGGTGGGGAGATGGCTCGGGCGTGGGTCTTCCTCCGTTCTGTCGTTCGGGCCTTCCGAGCCTAAGGGCCGCCGAGGAAGGATGGGATCCCGAGTAATCTTTATTGGGCTTTTCTGTCGAAGTGGGCCCTAGAGCGCTGTCACTCGGATGAGTTGAGCCTCGCTCGGTCCTGATGGGCCTGGTTTGGCTGCTCTTGATTGGGCTACATAAATCCCCCTCTCCAGTTGTCCCCCTCCTACTCCCAAGCTTTAGTAAGCTCGGTCGAGTAGCTGTTTGGGGTTTCAGACCAGCGTGGCTCAGGTGGGCGGAAATCTGGCGGTGTTTAGGAAGCCACGTGTCGTGGTCACCTGTGCCCGTGTTAATGATGATCCTGACGGATTTGAACTGATGGGCCCCCCTTTCCTCGGAGGTCGGAACGACGCGCCGCCTCCCGCGTGGGTTTATAGGCGTTGGGCGCTTGTTGTCATTCCAGACTCCCTCCGTTTCTTAGGGTTTTGGCTCTCCTTCGTTCTCATTTTTGGGGCTCTTCGATGCGTTGTGAGGACACGATGGAGGAGCAGAGGCTTGCGGCGGCATTCGAGGAGTTGGCGACGATAACTGCGGAGGCCGTCCTGTGGCTTCCTCCTCCCTCGGAATCTTCAGGGTCTCGGGACTATCTTCCCTCAGAGTCTTCTTCTGACTCCATGGCGGGCCAGCGCCCAGATGTTGAGGAGGGGGAGGACGAGCCGGTGGCGAGGGCGCCGGTCCCCAACTGCAGCGAACTGGGGGAGGCGGATGTGAGGAGGCTGGAGCACCAGTATCGCCTGCCCCACAAGTATAGTTTTGCCACTGCTGCTCCATACGAGACGAGCTTGGACTGTCGTACAGGCCACATCTGTATGTTTCTTCTATCGTGGAAGGGTGGATTCCGTCTACCCTTCGAACCTTTCGTCCTATAGCTTCTTAATTTTTTTCGGTTGGCGCCCATTCAGTTGGTAGCCAACTCTTATCTCCTCCTTTCCACCTTTCGTATTCTCTGCCGTCAGTGCGGAGTCCCTCCTTCCATGGACCTCTTCCACTTTTTCTTTGAGTTGAAAGCGCATCCTTCGGCGGGGAAGGGCTTCTATTTCATCCAGGCGAGGCGAAATAGGAGTTATATTTCTTTGGCGGCAAAGGATTCTTCGCATAAGGGGTGGAAGACCCAATTCTTCTGGGTGGGGATCTGCTCAGTGGAGGAAACCTGGAGGTGCCCGGTAATCCACAATTTCCACCCTAACGTCCCTCCCAGACAGAACGAGTTCCCTCCTCATGTGGAGGAGTATGATGCCATTTTACTGAAGCACCGCCAGTCCACCGAAGAGCTGGTGACACCGGAGAATATCGAGCGTTGTCTTCTTACGTGGCTGCATCCGTCGGGCTCAGGTGCCACAACTTAGATCCTCCTTCGGATGTGGGGGTCATCTTTCTTGAATACGTCTTCTTCTTTATGCAGACACCAGGGGGGAGCCTCTAAAGGAGACCGCAGAGGTGATCAAGCTTGGAGATGACTCGATTGCCGATGAACCGACTGCTCCCGCGGGGCACTCCCGAACCAAAGATAAGGGCAAGGGAGTGGCCCAGGGTGAATCCTCGGAACCGCGGGGACCCAAGCGCAAGGACCCTGTGGAGGGTATGATCCAGGCCGCTGCGAGGGCCAGAAAGCGGGCCAAGAAGGCCGGGGTCGTACCCACGGTCGAAGGCGACCCTACCACGGCTCACCCCTCCGCCGGGCATAGTGGGGCCGACCCTACCGGGCGGGCTCTCCCACCAGCCGAGCCAGAGGGGGCCGAGGAGGTCGGGGTTACCCCTGCGGGCAGTGGTGATGCGGGCTTGGTTCCTTCTTTGGCTGAGACCGAGGGGGCTCCTGCAACCGGCAGCGGGGCCGACCCGGCTCTCCCCTCGGCGGGAACCGAGGGGGCCGTGGCAGAAGTTGGAGGTGCTGTGACTGCAGCCGGGGCTGGCGCTTTGGGCGGTGGTGCAGATGGCGAGTTGATCCAGGTTGAGGGGCCGCAAGCAAATCCGGCCGAGGCACGAGGGGCGACCGAGGCTGGGGCTCGATCCGAGCCACGCGGTGGGGCGCCGGGTGATAGGGGGTTCTCCGTTCCGGTGGCCTTGGAGAGGATGTGTATCTTGGGCCCCCTGCACCAAGTGTGTCGTGGCATATCCGCGAAGGTGAGGGGGGGAGGTAGGCAGCACTCCCTGTCTACGGCTCTCGCCGGGGTTATGGAGGGCGGTCTGGCCCTGGCCCAGATGGGGGCTGCTCTGGCGGAAGCGTATGCTTGGTCGGAATGGGAGCGAGCGAACCTGGCCTGGACCCTTGGTGGGTCGGACAGGAGGTTGGCTCGGCTCACCGAGGAGCGTAACGGGCTTCGGCGGGAGCTCTCCTCAGTTAAGGGGCTGATGCGGTCGAGCCAGGTGGAGACCCGGGCGCTAACCGAGCAGCTAGCCAAGGCTCGTGAATCGCTCGAGAGGAAGAACAAGCTTCTCGAGGAGGAGTGCCTTGTACGCGCTAAGCTGGAGGGCCAGTGGGAGACCGAGTGGGCCGAGCTGGTAGACCGAGCGGAGGAAGCCGAGCGCCTTTGGTGGGAGGCCGAGGCCGATCGGGCCGAGGTAGAGAAGCAGGTGGCGGCAGCCGAAGAGCGGACTACTGAGGCCGAGCGGAGGTTAGCCGAGGCGGAGCGGAGGGAGGCCAAGCTCGCTAGTAGGGTGGGATCGGCCGGGGCGGAGGCTCTCGAGCAGTACAAGAGCTCAGAGGCCTACCGGGTCGACCTTAAGGAGGCTACCCTTCCCTACTACGAGTCAGCGCTTCGCCGAGGCATCCGCAAGGGGTTCAAGCAGGGCTACGACCGGGTGGTATCTTATGTCGGGGAACAGGATTCTGGGATGGAATTCCCATCCGGACAGTGCTACGACTCGGATTTTTCATCATCGGGCTCCTCTATCTCGGCACCGGACGAAGAGGATCAGGAGGGGTCTTCGCCCGAGGGATCGCCAGCTCCGAATGCCTCGGGAGGGCGCACAACCGAGGCAGTTCCCACGCCGATGGGGTCAGTGCCAGGGTCGGCCATCGCTGAGCATTCTGGGGGCGGACTGTCCGAGCCTTCCACTTCCGAGCTTCAGGGTGGGCCAGAGGCCTGATGTTCCCACTTCGCTTCCTTTCTTTGTATACCTTTTTCTTTTTGGAAGGAGAAAACTTCCTTCTTTTTGTGTTGAAGTAAATAAGGCAGTGGTATTGTGATGAAGACTTATCTGTTCCATACCACCGTTGCCGTATTCTGTTCAACGTATCTGCGGTTGTTGGAAAGAGCTGATATTTTCTGCGTGAATCTCGCACGATGGTTGGGTGGGCGTCTGATAGGGTGTCTTCCCATTTTCCCACGCTTTAAATGCCTGGCCGCTTCGTGTGTCCCGCTGGGGCGGAAGATGAGAAGTTTGAGGTGACCGTTTGTAGGGAGAAATCCTTCTGGCGTGTTTTCAAGGGGGGAGATCATTTAAGGCAAGTAGCCTCCCTTTGCCTAGAAAAAGGACTGAAGGGCATCCCTTCCTCTCCACCGCTTAGGGTTTTTCCTGACAGTCTTTCCTCATTCCTTCTTCACGTTGCATTGTGCCGTGGTATTCGGAGCATGGAGGAAGCTCCAGATGAGGAGGCTACCGACGACGGGGGGCAGGGAGTTCCTGCTGCTCCGGACTTGAAAAGGAGTCGACGGCCGACGGACAGACTTGAAAAGGGGCCGACGCGCGGAGGCACGCCGTTTTCCCTTTATCAGTTCCGGCGACGCTTGCAGGGGGGCGAGATGGAGGACGGATGGGGGGATCAGACATCCCTGCCCGTCCCTTCCTGCTCACCTCACGGATGGGAGGAGGAAGCTAACTAAGCTCCATCCCTTCCGGGCCTTCCCCTGCCTCCTCAACCAGCTCTGCTGGTTTCTTTTTCTTCCTGGCAGCCTCTTTTTTCCTCTTATGCTCTGCTCCTCCTTTCTTTCACTCTTCGGAGGGTGCCTGCACTCTCTTTCTTCCAAAGAGTTGGCAGTTTGGCGGGGAAGATGCTTTCATATGCATTCCCTCTCCTCCTTCTCTTCCAAGTTCAACTTGGAAGGTAGCCTTCTCTTTCTTAATCCCTCTGTCACCTTTGTCTCGAGCTGCCCGAGCCAACGGGGTCAACTATCCTTTATCCGAGCCAGTTTCTACACTAGGCAGAGTCAGTGGCTGGACGTAGGAAGGTCATCCGAGTCGGTCGAGCGACGGGCTCATACGACGGCGCTAGATGGATCTTTTGCTTTTTTGACATGTAATCTATTGGCTTCGGCCTTCCTGATGTACAAACGGGTTGTTTGAATAAAAAAGAAAGGAGCCTTTTGTCTTATCTCATGTCGTTTGCACAATACTTAGTACTCAGAAGTAGAACTTGCGTAATGTAGCTACGTTCCAGGTCCGAGGGATGGTTCTCCTTCCATTGTAGACAGGCGGTATGCTCCTTTTCTGAGCGTCTCGACCACTCGGTAGGGGCCTTCCCAGTTAGGGGATAGCTTGCCCGCCGTCTCAAGTGGTCGAGAGGCTTCGGCTTTCTTGAGGATGAAATCTCTCGGCTGGAAGTGTCTGTCTCGAACTTTGGCGTTGAAGTATCGAGTGAGGCGGCGTTGGTACTCCGTTGCTCTTATGCTGGCGATCTCCCGGATTTCATCTGCTAAGTCAAGGTTTTTGAGCAGTTTTTGGTCGTTTGCCTCAGACGAGAAGCGGATGACTCTGAGGGAGGGGTTGCCGATCTCCAACGGGATCACAGCCTCGGTGCCATACACTAGTTGAAAAGGACTCTCACCGGTTACTGTTCTGGGAGTCGTTCTGTGCGACCAAAGTACGTTCGGCAATTCCTCGAGCCAGCTGCCCTTGGCTTTACCGAGCCTAGTCTTAATGCCTTTCAAGATAGCCTTGTTGGCATTTTCGACCAGTCCGTTAGCCTGAGGGTGGGCGATCGAAGTGAAGTGATTACGAATATTGAGGTCGGCGCATCTGTCTCGGAAGTACTGAGAATCAAATTACCGACCATTATCGCTCACTATCACCCGGGGATGCCGTAGCGACAGATGATCGACTTCCAGATGAAATTCCAGACGACTGTCTCGGTGATCCTTGCAGTGGCTTCGGCCTCGATCCACTTAGTAAAGTAGTCGATGGCGACGATGATGAACTCGCGCTGGTCCTAAGCTGGGAGGATGATCACCGGATAGTGAACTGCAGAGAAAGGGAAACGAATCAGGGGGCCTAGGGATGGTTCCCTGGGGAAAACCCTCCGATGCTTAAGTCAGTAGAGCAATGGTGGAAGGTATTGAGGGAGGTTGAAAGAGATGCACAAGATTCCCCAACACCAAGATGGTGAAGTGGCTCCTGCTCAGGGAGTGTTAGGCATGTATCTGCCTTACCTGCTGTCGGAGGGAGTCCTTGATTTATATAGCGAGCTCCCCCGAAGAGTCCCATAAGCTGAGGAGTTTTAGGCAGGAGTTACGTCCTCATCATGGAATCGTTACGTTCTCATCGTGGGCTCTTCATGACCTTGGGAGATCATGGCACCCTTATCCCGCTGAACTCCTACTCATAAAGGACTGTCAACGGCTACATGGATAAGCATTCGTCAGTTGATCCAAGCATGAGAAGTGCTAGCCCTGTCCGGGTGATGGGCGTAGCTCGGATGCAGTCAGATCGGAGTGGGCGCGAAGCGCCTGCCCTTATCTCTGTGGGGAGATGGCTCGGGCGTGGGTCTTCCTCCGTTCTGTCGTTCGGGCCTTCCGAGCCTAAGGGCCATCGAGGAAGGATGGGATCCCGAGTAATCTTTATTGGGCTTTTCTGCCAAAGTGGGCCCTAGAGGGCTGTCACTAGGATGAGCTGAGTCTCGTTCGGTCCTGATGGGCCTGGTTTGGCTGCTCTTGATTGGGCTACAGAAATCCCCCTCTCCAACTGGGATCTGTCAACCCGAGACAGAATTGAAAACAGTCAACTTAGCTTATAAATAAAGCCTAGATATCTATGTTTTGACCTGTTTTCAAGACTTTGAGTTTATTTATTAATTCAGGATAGAAATTGCATGTCTAAAGCACCTTGAGTTATTTTAAGCATATGTTAATTTCAGTTGCTAACTCTATAGTTTTGTATTAAAACCATGATTTAAAATGTTGTATTGACGGAGTTTATCATGGTTTCACATCGTTACACATTCTTTCTCATCTATAGAGTCATTTTCTTTAAGTACGTGGCATATACTCTGGTATGTGTCCACTAGTTACACTTTTGCACTATAGGAACATATTCTTGAACTTGAAGACGTCTCTATTGGATATTCCTTCCAATGAACTAGAAAATCTTGTTTCAAGGCCTTCGTAAGTCTCCGTGAGCCTGGGATTTCCACTAGGACGCCGAGCTGGTTGTACCATTAAAGCCCAATGGTTTAGAAAAGTACTACCGAAGTTTTGAATTCTGTTCATGTAACGGCCTATTACTCGACCGTCAGGCACATCTAATGGTCCAGTATACAACCGTCACCTTACTGAGTCCAATTTATTCTTTCTGGATTTAGCCCATTCTAACGGTCCAATACTAGACCGTCACGTTCATGTAGTGGCCCATTAATTGACCGCCACAATTTCTGAGTACTTTAACCTGAGGTTTGACCCAAGGGTTGATATTCTAAAGTTCCTAGATGGATTATTGATGGTCTAGGACTTATCATATTGTTCAAGATATTTAATTTTAATTTATGGAAGAAAAGGAATATACTGTTATGCTGTCGAATTATTTCCATGAGCATAACCTTGTTTTAACTCATTCTTGATCCCTCACATTCTTAATTGAAGCGTTCATTCATTGAATTATTGTTATCATGAACTTATTGAACTTGTTATATTACTGGCCATATTTTATTGATTGAAACGTGAAAGTAGCTTGCTTTATACTTGGAGATGAGATCGAGCACTGATTGTGTTCAAGGGCTCTATGCTAGTCCCCTCGGTTGATTGTCGGAAACATACTGGAAACCATGGGGTATGATGCTACTGGCGTCGCATTGCGCTGGGAGTACTTTCTCTATAAATGAGTGAAAATCCACGGCATGACATATACACGTACATGACTTTCTTGCTTGTTACATGATATTCCACAAAAATTCACCAATACTTGCTCATAATCAAAAGATGTTGGTGTGATGATTACGTGACTTGCTAGTACATTCTTGATACATTCTTGTTCATGAAAGGCCATATCATGTTCTTATTACATTCTTACTAATTCATACTTGCTCATCCAATCTTTCATGATCGTCTTATTACCTTTGTTATTTACATGTGAATTATCGCATTTCGCATGATTTCACTTTATTTTCTTTAGACCTAAAATGTTAATCACTTTAATAGTGCCTTCATGTTGATGCGAAGATACCTACTGGGCAAGTGTGCTCATTACCTATTTCCAATCTTTTCAGGAGATGGAAGTGATTCGAATTCAAATTCGAGTTATACAAGTAACGGGTCCGAGAGCGAATGAAAGTCGTATCAAAATGAGAGTGAAGACTTAGGAAAGTCAATCTTGTTTAGATCGAGTCTTTGTAATTTTTCTTTTTTCTTGAGTCTGATGGATTGAAGAAGGTTGAAAAGTTATTATATTTAATATTTTGATTTGATTATGGTATAAAGTTGGAGTTTTGTGCAATTGCATTTTGTTATGTGTGGTTGTTTTGTGCTCTGATCATTCTTGCTTGCAAGAGGCTTACCATGTCGGCTGTTCACGTTCCTCGAGCTAGTCTTCCGCTGTAATAAAGGCTTGGGGTGTGACAGTTAAGTTGGTATCAGTGCCTAAGTCTCAGGACTTTGGGAAAAGTGTCACGTCATATGATAAGTCCAAGGCTTAAGGACCCCTACCTATGAACTAAGGAAGAAATTTCCTCGCCCATGCAAGAATTTGGTAGAGCCCGGGATAAGATAGTTAATTAATTTTAAGATTAGTCTCTTTCTAATTCCATGAGAATTAACAATTTGTTATTTCCCTCAGGTACCTTAATACTACAATGGCTCATCGCGTAGATTGGGGTGGCATGCAACAAACAGTTGCCGGCCTTACTCAGGCATTACAAACTATGGCCCAGGCAGGCGCAGGGGCAAGGGCTGGTGACTTGCATCGTAATTTTTGGATCTTAAACCCTCCGCGTTTCTACGGTTCTTCTAATCCAGATGAGGCAGAAAATTGGATAGATGAAATGAATCGTATCTTTGATGTTATCAAGTGCACGGATCAAGAAAAAGTGTGTCTCATAACCTTCCAACTCAATAAAGATGCACGCACATGGTGGAAGTCGATTTCGGCACCTCCGGTCGATGCACCTCATACATGGGATGGTTTTCTCACTCTATTTCATGCTAAGTACTTTTCTGAGCATGTTAAAGAAAGAAAGGCTATGGAGTTCGTCTCTCTTCGCTAGGGAATGATGACAGTCACGGAGTATGAACTTCAATTCTCCAGGATAGCACCCTATGCACCGCATTTAATCAGTACCGATTTATTGAAGGCTAATCAATTTATGGACGGGTTACGACCCAGTTTCATTCAGCAGCTCGGGACCCAAAACATCAGTACCTATGCGGAGATGGTCCAGCGGGCATATTTATGTGAGAGGACCTTAGAGAAGGTCGAGAAATTGAAAGAAAAAGGAGAAGAGTCCAGCCGACGATCCGATCGGCGTTATAAGAAGGAGAAATTCAGTATCACGGAACCTCACAAAAGCCGTGATAGTAAGAAAAGATCCAGGAGCGGGAATGGTGGAAGTTCCCAGAAGAATAAGAAAGTCAAAGAGGAGAAGAAGCAAGTCATGGCGGCTTGCACATTTTGTGAGAAGTTTGACCATTCGGCTGAAGAATGTTGGAAGCGCCTTGGCGCTTGTCTACGCTGTGGAAGCAGGGAGCATCGTATGCCAGATTGCCCCCTTATGAAGGATCAATCGTCTGGTGGTGGATGTAGGAGACAGGCTCGCCTCAATGCTGTTCTGGATGAAGAAGAAGCGCCCAGGGATGGTGGGCTTATGGAAGGTACCCTTCAAATTTTTTCCCATCCTGCATTTGTGCTATTTGATACTGGTGCTTCTCATTCTTTTATCTCCGCTACTTTTGCAAAAGCATTACCAATTGCATCAGTTCCCCTACCTTCAGATCTTGCTATTACTACACCCTTAGGTTTTGGAACAAAGCTTACTGAGTATTATTCTGATAGTGAGGTAATAGTAGAGGGTCACAATCTCCCCACAAACTTAGTTTACCTTGACATGGAAGGTTATGATGCCATTTTAGGGGTAGATTGGCTTATAGATCATGATGCTGATATTAACTGCCGAAATAAAATTATATCCTTTCGAAAACCCGGTCTTCCAAAATTTTCTTTCCTTGACATCAAGTATAGGAAACATCCCACTATCATATCCTCTCTTCACGCTTGCAAACTTATCTCGCAAGGATGTGAAGCTTTTCTTACTTCTGTCATTGTTACCGAGTCCAAGGAAATCATCATAGCAGACATCCCTATTGTAAATGAGTTCCCTGATGTGTTCCCATCCGAATTACCCGGTTTACCACTCGAGAGGGAAGTAAACTTCACCATTGAACTCATTCCAGGAGCAGCACCTGTTTCTATAGCCCCTTACAGGATGTCCCCCACGGAACTTAAAGAATTAAAGAGACAGTTGCAGGAACTATTAGACAAGGGTTTCATCAGACCTAGCACATCCCCCTGGGGTGCGTCGGTTCTTTTTGTCAAGAAGAAGGATGGCTCTCTCAGGCTATGCATAGACTACCGGCGACTGAATCAACTTAAAATCAAAAACAAGTATCCGTTGCCGTGTATTGATGAGCTCTTCGATAAGCTTTCAGGAGCAGAGTATTTCTCCAAGATAGACCTCAGATCAGGTTATCACCAGCTTAGAATTAAAGAAGAAGACATTTATAAATCGGCTTTTCGAAGTCGTTATGGCCACTATGAATTCGTGGTGATGCCGTTCGGGTTAACAAATGCCCCAGCAGCATTTATGCAACTTATGAATAATGTTTTCCAGCCATATCTGGACCAGTTCATCGTCGTCTTCATTAATGACATTCTGGTATACTCCAAGACAAAAGAGGAACATGAAGAACATTTGAAGATAGCTTTGCAAACGCTTAGAGAACATAAACTTTATGCCAAGCTTAACAAGTGTGAGTTCTGGCTCAAGGAAGTTTCATTCCTAGGCCACATTATTTCAAAATAAGGTATCACTGTGGATCCTTCTAAAGTAGAAGCTGTCAGAAACTGGAGCCGGCCAACGACTGTATCAGAAATTAGGAGCTTTCTGGGTCTAGCCGGGTATTACAAGAGGTTCATAAAGGATTTCTCAAAGATTGTTGTTCCTTTGACAAGACTCACAAGAAAAGAAAATCCTTTTGTCTGGTCAAAGGAATGTGAAGTGAGTTTTCAAACTCTAAAGAACCATCTTACTACAGCTCCTATTCTATCACTACCGGTGGAAGGTGGCGGATTCGAAGTATATACGGATGCGTCTGGTATTAGCTTAGGGTGTGTCCTCATGCAAAATGGAAAGGTAATCTGTTATTCTTCAAGATAATTGAAACATCACGAGGAAAATTATCCCATGCATGATTTAGAACTGGCAGCTGTTATTTTTGCCTTAAAGAATTGGCGTCATTACCTTTACGGAGAGAAGTTCACGGTCTACTCGGACCATAAAAGCTTGAAATACTTATTCTCTCAAAAGGAGCTAAATATGAGGCAGAGGAGATGGTTAGAATATCTCAAGGACTTTGATTTTGCTATTCAATATCATCCTGGCAAAGCTAATGCTGTAGCAGATGCACTCAACAGAAAATCAATGGGAAAACTATCAAGTCTTATGGTTAGTATGACTAATCTTATTCCTCAATTTGCTCAGTTGAACTTAGATGTTGACATAAAGGAAGAAGATTGTTTCATATCTAATATTCAAGCTCAACCTACATTGGTAGAAGATCTGGTCAAGCTACAAGATAATGATCCCGTATTACTGGAAATTAAAGCCAATATTGAGCAAAGGCCGGATTTCTCTATCACCAATGATGGAAGGTTACTATTCAAGGATCAAATTTGTGTACCAGATCATGTAGATACTAAGAAACTGATCCTGGAAGAAGCTCATAATTCCAAGTACACCATTCATCCAGGTGGTACTAAAATGTATCAGGATCTCAAATGAAATGTCTGGTGGCCCAATATGAAGAGAGAAGTGACAGATTTCGTATCCCGCTGTCTCACTTGTCAACAAGTAAAGGCAGAGCATTTTAGACCCACAGGTAAATTACATCCCTTAGATATTCCAGCATGGAAATAGGAGAGTATAGGGATGGATTTCATTATGGGTTTACCTAAGATAAGGGGTGGACACGACGGTATCAGGGTGATCATAGACCGATTGACTAAATCTGCACATTTTCTACCAATAAAAAGTTGATGGTCTGTGGATATTCTAGCATTATTATATATGAGATAAATTGTCAAATTACATGGTGTCCCTGTCACTATTATATCTGATAGAGATCCTCGATTCACATCGCAGTTCTTGAAGGGTCTACAACATTCTGTTGGAACCCTAGTTTTGATAATGACAATCTATGAATCATGTTTAGATTAAAGTGTTTAAATCTTTCAATTATATCTGTTATGTTTGGTTCACCTGGTGCATGTTATTTCATAAAAGAAATCATAGTCAGTGCATGTGTTGTCCTGCTAGAAATCTAGCTCGGTGCTAGTCTAGCATAGTTCTGCATTTCACGTATAAGTACTTGTCTCGGTGCAAGTTTTCTGTTCACACACAAACACTGTCGTCCTGTTCCTTCCTCGGTGCATTACTTGTCTCATACATAAATGGGTCAGTGTATTTCAATGCAGCATGCGCATTTAGGTCGATGAACATCTTGCCTTTGCATCTCACCTCTCGGGTCGGTGCAAGTTTTAGGTCCGTGCAATACTTGATCAGCACACACTGTTTAGTTCTGTCATTTAGTGTCAGTGCATTCTTGTCCTCCATCTCGGTGCAAGTTTCTCACTTAGATAGGATATTTCCATCTCGGTGCAAGGTTTCACTTAGAGGTGATATTTCCATCTCGGTGCAAGGTTTCACTTAGATAGGATATCGCCATCTCGGTGCAAGTTCTAACTTGGACATGATTTCTTGACTCGGTGCAAGCTTTGTCTTGCATCTTTCTTTGTCCGTGTATTCTTCTCCATCATCTCGGTGCAACTCTTGCTTGGACCGCAAATCCAACCCGGTGCATTTACTGTCCTACACATTTTTTTTAGAGTCGATGCATCCGCTGTTCTAGACACTTCATATGTCAGTGCATGTTTTTAGACTTTTTGACTCGGTGCATAGTTTTCCTCCTGTGCCTCGTGGAATGATGTCGGTGCAATCCATTGATCACCTTGTACTAAGTTAGTACAATGGTTGAATTGCATATTTCTACTCAGTGCATGCTATGTTTACTCTCTCATTACGTCTGTGCAAACTGTGCTAAGTGTTTGACTAACGTCTTGTATTTCTGACAGAGTTATCTCTCCGAGGAGGGGCACGTGATCCAAGGCGGATCGTCCTTCAAAAGAGTGCCACGTGGAAGGGTTCAATGCTCAGATGGTGACACGTGGCTGAGAGCCTTCTGGAAGTATATGGGTGGGAGTTCTTCCTCCACACGCCCAATAAGAGGATATAAGAAGTTGCAGATCGAATCCAGAATATATATTGAAGGAAGAGAGAGAAGAAGTAGAAGTAGGTTTTCACTGCCCAGTCCAGAGAGCAAAAAAGAAGGAGAAAGATATAGAGAGCTTGTGGAAAAAGGAAAAGAGATAAAGAAAGAGGGAGTTCGTGAGACGAGTCTCTGATAAGTCTGTCCGCTGGTACTTGGATCAAATCCAGTCCAGTTTGCTCTTGCGTGAGCTATTTTCATCAGATTTCATTGTCAGCCTTCAGTAGCTATTTTCACCGCTTTTATTTCTTATCTTAATTTTTTTGTTCAAGCTGTGTGGCAGTAGAGGTTAAGCTGTAATCCTCAGCGGTCAGAGTAGGGATCCAATGGATAGCAAGCTGTGTTGCTCAGCTGTTTGTAAGCAAGCTGTGAGGCTCAACGGACGCAAGCTGTATTACGCATCGGTTTCAAGCTGTTAGGCAGCAGGAAACCTCACTCGGTTTGGAGTGAGGGATGGACGTAGGTCTACAGGCAGTAGACTGAACCATCTAAAAAACTCCTTGTGTTCTGTGTGGTATGCTTGTCTTCTGTGAATCGATAGATGCATGACTAGGCTCGAGTAGTTTAGTTTGGCTTTCAAAGTTCATTGGTGCACATCAGTTATTCTAGTCTATGATCTGACTCTATCAGGCCCTTGCATTTGGGTTAATTGATTTTTATTCGGTCAATTTTTTTTTAGGGATTCATTCACCCCCCCTCTGAATCCTTCACGCACCGTTGCTAGATCCCATCAATTGGTATCAGAGCAGGTTTCTACACAAAAGGTCTAACAACCTACATATTCGTTCCTTGATTTGGTTTCGGTGCGATTTGATTTGCTCTATCTGTTTTGTCTTGTTCTTATGGCTGAAATTCCTGTATACACTGGTTCAGATTTCTATGGCTGGTATGGTCGTTTCAGAGACTATGTGATACATTTGAGATCTAACCAAAAGGGTAATAGACTCTAACTATGTTCCATATGTCAATGAATGCAGGAGTGCAGCGGCTATCATCAACAGAGTGTTGGGAACATCTGTTGGAGATGAAGAAATGTGTCTGATGGTCAGAGATCAGTCCGAGGACTCATCCTCCCAGGTAAATTCTGAAGTTGCAAATTTTAGTTATGATGACTTACTCTCCATGAATGAGCATTTACTCAATAAATATGATAGAGTCAAGTCAGAAAAGAATAAGTTGAGAAAAGAAATGATCCATGAAGTTGCTCGCTTAAAAGCTGAAAAAGAAAATTTGAAATCTGAAAATGAAAGCTTAAGAAACAAACTTACTAAAGATGAAAATTCATGTCATGAATGTGCTTTCTTAAGGGAATTAATTGAAGACCTTGATTCGGATGACAATATGCAGAAGAATCTAATTAGATCTTTGAAAGAAGAAAAGGATTCATTGCTTGAACAAAAAAAGGAAATTGATGAATGCCAAGACAAATTGATTGAAGAAAATGGTTATCTAAAATATCAAAATAAAAAGCTGATGGTTCTGAATACTGTTCTCTCTGAAAAATGGTTAGCTCTTGAAAGAGGAAAATCAGTCTTGGAAGAAAAAGAAGTGATTATAGATTTGAAGTTAACGCAGGAGAATGAGACTCTGAAAAGTCTAAATGATGGTTTGCATAATCAAGTCATTTCCTGTGAAGACTATATTGTCTCCTTGCAAACTGAAATTGAAGATTTAAAGAATTCTCTGCCAAAGTTTGTTAAAGGAAAAGACAATTTGAATAAGCTGCTTGGAGCTAATGTAAATTTTCAGAAAGAGGGACTGGGTTACAGTCCAGTAATGAAGAAGGTTGAAGAAAATAAATTGAAAACTATTTTTGTTAAAAGTTCAGAACAAGAAAAACCTTCCACTTCATCTGGATTTCAGTTCACGACGAAGAGAAGTGAAGAACAAAGTAAAAATTCAAAAGATGGAGGAAAATAGAAAAAGAACGAAAGCAAAAATAAAACCAAACCTTCATCTGATGCTGTTAAAGTTTCTCTTGTCTCTAAAAATTATCCTGAACAAGTGCATGTTAGAGAAACCTTCCCCATTCAGTCACATGCAAACACAAAAACCTTTTCATGTCATTACTGTGGAAAAACTGGTCATAAAATGCATGAGTGTAGAACAATGAAGCTAGATGAGCTGGCCTCCAAGAAATTTCATGTTGGAAAAACTCAAAACACTCACCATGCAGTTCAGAAGAAGAAAATTCACTGTTCTCACTGTGAGAAGTCGGGCCATATTGGAGCCCATTGCTGGCATGCTCAAAGAAAGAGAGTCAATTCAAAATTTGGAAACTCCCCTGTAAATAAAAATGTTTTTGGTAGTAAAAAATTTGCTTATGGAAGAATTGGCCACCATGAATTTGAATGTGGTAAATTTGAATGCTGGCATGCAAAAAGAGGTAACAATCTCCATGGCAGAACCATCTTAACGGAAGTCCACCCACAAAGATTCAATGTTTATTATGTCAAGAAACATCTGAATTCTGCTATTCACTATTATTATTGTGGGAGAATGGGTCATATTATGAATAAATGCTATGATTTGGAATTTGATAATAGAAAAATATGAAAACCTTGGACTGCACTTGCTAGAGGTGTCACTCAACTAATAAGACCCAATAGTCTTTGGGTCCCCAAATTTGCAGGTTGATCTTACTTTGCAGGTGTGTCTTGAAGAAGGAAAATAAAAGGAAAATAAAACCAAGGCACACAAAGGTTAGTTGAATTTAATTTCTTTCTAGTTTACATCTGTTTCTTTTTAAGTTACAACTGCCTGCATGATCTCTATCCTTCTACTGTGATCAATGTCATGTAATTAATTCATGCAGTTAGGAGGATGCAAACTTGTGATGAATGCTAGATAATGAATCTCATTCTGAAATTGATCATGTTGAATGATTAGGAATCTTGCATGCAATTTAACACAATGTCATCATTTAGAGTAGCATTTCTGTGAATTTTAAAAAAAATAATGTTTGATGGAAATCTCTTCTCACTCAAATGGGGAGTTTAGTCTATCTAAGGCAGCTGATCATTAGAGGTATACCCTTCTGAAAAAGAGAACATGAGATTTGGTATCTCTTCTGCTACTGAGCTCAATGTATCTGGTCTGTTGTGAGCTGATATCTCTTCTAGTGGAGTGTCACTGGTTCTGGTTCAGTAAGCTAGATGCTACCTTGTGGATGTTTAAAATCTTGAGAGGCTGTGCTTTGCTCTAATGGGAGTCATCATGTGGTGTCTAATGAATTTGAAAATTCTGTTGCGGGCTCTGTCATTGGTGTGAGCTTATGTTTGCATGAGAAGTTTGTCTGAAGACTGAATGATGATTAATTTACTGAGAGATGTGCTGGTGGGCTGTTAGCCGTTTAAGTTGTGGCCTTTGGAAATGCTCTTACCTTGCTCACATATGACATTCATCCTCCTCACCTTGTCATTGGTCTATCTCTCCTATCATTCTCTGTCTTCTAAATATTTTTTGTTGTCCTAGTAAGGGGGAGTAGTATATATAAATGCTATCACCTTTACCCTCTTCAATAAATAAATGCCCAGATCACTCTGAACCAAAAACATCTTGCTCATCTAAATTGAGATGTAATTTACAGTGTATGAACATTAAATCTTATCCGAATAGTTCTCACAAATTACAATGAGTGATTTCTCAATGATTTTGAAACAGTCCAAATTGGAAACTTCTCTGTGGAAGGTCTGATATCTGGAAATCTTTAGTAATAAGCCAATATGTTGGAAACCTAAGGTTTATATGTTTTTTACGTCTTGTTAAAGAGATTTTTCTGACAAAAGAACTGGGAATACGCCATGATATAAAATAATGAAATAAATTTGGCAGAGCAATGGCATGACATTTGAGAAACTGACCATCCGTTTCAAAGAAATTCAGAGGTTATGTCATGATAATTAATGCTAACTCTATTCAACATATGAAGTATGAAAGTTAATTGCACTGAGTAACCAGGGATTCCGGTGTTTGATCGACATGTCTCCTTGTGTAAAAAGGTGTAGCTATACTGGAATACTCAATAAAAGTTTTTTAAATAAATAAAAAAAAGAGGAGACGAGTAATGAAATATAATGTGGTTGACCCAATAGTTCTCTCAGTTATTTTTTACAGACTTAAGAAAAATATAAAACTGGGTTTTTCAATCAGATTTCAGCTAATGAAAGGGACTAGTAAGATTAATGACTTCTCTATCGGAGTTGTTTCCTTGATTAAGCTGTTTTATTTTCGTTGACTTCAATTCATTTGAGATATCTTGTGAAGATCTAACCTATGAGATATAATCTCATATCTCGTAAATTGCTTCTCTACGAAGAAAGGCACCTTATTTTAAGTTAAGGGTATTTTGGGTATTATCTACTGAAGATTGGTACAGTTGGAAGTATTCCTCTATATACAAAACCCTATCTACTTTACCAACTTGCCCTTTCTTTCAAAGCTGAAGCGTCCTCCCGCTCCGTGGCTCCTTCGCGCATGCACAACCTGCAACCCTTCGCTTCTCCAACCTTTCTCTCCTCCCAGTGCACCCCCTCTGTCTCCACATTTCGTCTTTCCTCCATCCCTGCTGCTTCCATGTCTACTTTGTCAGCCGTGAGCAAAGGGAAGAGGAAAGCAGTGGAGCAGCCGCAGCCAGAAGATGCTATGTCCACGGTGGCCGCAGTACAACCTCAAGGGACGAAAAGGCAGAAGAAAGCAGCTTCTACCACGAGGAAGGGAGATACGTCTACAAGGCCTACAGAGAAACCTCTGCTAGTATTGGAAGCTAGGAAGATTATACCCCCTCGGTATATTGACTTTACTGATCAAGAGATGGCTTCCGAGTTCCCTGAGGTGCTTGAGCTGTTTGAGTTCCAACAATGGAAAGAGTTCTTAAGCATGCATAGGGTGTATTGCCCTAATCTAGTAGTAGAATTCTACAGCAACTTGAGGTACGATGATGCTAATTTCACAGTTTCCTCTCTGGTCAAAGGAAAAGTGATAGAGCTATCTAGGCAGTCCCTTCACAGGACTCTAACAGTTCCTGTAAATGGAGAGGTCGAAGGAGGGTTTACATTTAATTTACATGATGATGCTTTTGCCCTCATCACTAATTTACCTAGAAACATTCATGACAAGCAACAGACTAAGCTCGGTTGTTATAACACCAACAAATTTTCTGCACCCAAGAGACTACTCCATCACATTCTCACCTCCATGATTACTCCACAAGTAGGAGGTAGGGGAAGACTGACAGATTCTCAACGGTTTATTCTCTACTGTTTACTGAAGAAAATTAGAGTATGTATGCCACATGTAATGATTCAGGTCATAGGAACCTGTAAGGAGTCAAGAAGATATTTTCCTTTTACTACTCCTTTAACTACAATCTTTAAAGAGGAAAACATCTCCCTAGATGGTGAAGTTGTGTCATCAATCCCCAAGATAAACATCTACAACATGGGTTTCATTAATACCTTCATGAGGAAGAAAGGAACTAAACGGACGAGTACTCCTGCTGCCAAGGATACTCCTTTGGAAAGAGATACAGAAACCCAGGATGAATCAGTGTCTGAACAGCCCACTCAAGAAACTCACATTCTTGAGTTGATTCAAAGTGAAAGTCAGTCAGCTCAGTCACCCTTGAAACCTGTTCGTCAGAAGGAGGATCAACCTCCAGCTCAAGTACAAGCAACTGAAGGGTCTGATGAGCAAGAACTACAACTGGACCCAACTGCAGCTACAGCACCTAAGGTACCTTAGATCCATGAAACAATTGAACATGATGTTCAGGATGAGGACATTATTCAGGAATTAGATCAACATATCCATGAGATATTTGATGAATTTGGACAGCAGTCTCAGAAAAGACTAGTCACTAATCAAGCAGAGCTGGCGTAGGAAGAGGCTCCAACAGAAGAACTACCTAGTGACAGAGAAGAGGAAATCATTCCAGATGAAGAGGAAATGACTAAATTGGTCGAAGAAGTTATGAGAGAAGCTGCTGAAGTGATTTATAAAGAAATTGCCGAAACTGTGGTCAATGAACAAGAAAATGAACAACAAGGAGCTCCAACACCTGCTGAAGAAGCTCCACATGAGCAACCAACTGCTTCAACTCCAAGGGTAGCTGAAGAAGAAACACAAGACTATGTCATGGGACCTGCCCCTCACCACAGATTATATCCAAGAATGTCCTTCTCTCAGGCTCCTGAGTATGGTCCACACTTTGGAGAACTAATTAGTCTTGGCATACCACCTTCTCCACCCCCTGAACAGCATCATGAGTACTTCACTGAGTTGCCAGATTCTAGTGATTCCACTTCTAGTACACATGGAGCAAATGCTAAACCCAATTTTGCACAGATGTTGTCCAACCTGATAGAGATTGTTCTCAATCAAAATGACTTGATGAACAGATAGTTCTTGTTCCATACCTTTCAAATGGACAGAGTAGAGGGCCGACTGTAACATCTGGAAAAGACTGTGAAAGTTCAAGGAATAGAGTTTTTGACTGCTAAACGAAAAACTGATGAAGCAGTACGAGAGATTTTAGAATCTCTTATGGGTATCAGCACTCGAGTGGGTGACATGGTCAGCAAAATTAAAGATACCCAAATCTCTATATTCAGCAATATGGGTAAAATTCTTAGCCATACCTTTGATCTGAAAATTGAGTTTGAACTGTTAAAGGGCACAGTAAACAAGATAGCGACCAGTCAGCCAGAAATCATCACAAAGTTTGAAGTTGTCCAGTCCAATTTGCAGACATTGTCAGAGACCGTTAAACAAGCTTTCAACAAACGAGAGTCGGTCACCTCTCTAGTGGAAAGGCTGGGGAACACTGTGCATCAGAAACTTGATAAACTGGCAGACTCCATTAGAGATCTTCATACCTCTTTGTTGAACAGACCTCCCTTCTATGGATCAAGTTTAGCATATTCTCCAAGAGACAGGGGGAGCTACCGAGGTCACTAGTTTCTACCATTTCCCCATTTTTTGATAATGACATAGGGAGAGAAGAAGACCTCATGTATGAAGAAGAACATGTATGAAGAAGACCTCGGAAGACCTCACCTTTTCTGCTGAGTGAATTGGCAAAGTTTCATTGGCAAGAGGAATGATGTGCTGTCAAGGGGGAAGTTGTGTTGCTTCAAATACCTTTCTTTTTGTGAAAAGAGATGTACATTCAAACACTAATGTTTATTTTATTAATATACACAGAAGCATTCTCTTATTCTTACATGTTGCATATTTGCATTTTGTTGGTTTGCACACAGTTTTTTTTGAATGTTGAGTATTGAATGTTTTTATGGCTTAATCATACATGACTCATAGTTGTCATAATCAAAAAGGGGGAGACTGTTGGAACCCTAGTTTTGATAATGACAATCTATGAATCATGTTTAGATTAAAGTGTTTAAATCTTTCAATTATATCTGTTATGTTTGGTTCACCTGGTGCATGTTATTTCATAAAAGAAATCATAGTCAGTGCATGTGTTGTCCTGCTAGAAATCTAGTTCGGTGCTATTCTAGCTTAGTTCTGTATTTCACGTATAAGTACTTGTCTCGGTGCAAGTTTTCTGTTCACACACAAACACTATCGTCCCGTTCCTTCCTCGGTGCATTACTTGTCTCATACATAAACGAGTCAATGTATTTCAATGAAGCATGCACATTTAGGTTGATGCACATCTTGCCTTTGCATCTCACCTCTCGGGGTTCATGCAAATTTTAGGTCCATGCAATACTTGATCAGCACGCACTGTTTAGTTCTGTCGTTTAGTGTCAGTGCATTCTTGTCCACCATCTCAGTGCGAGTTTCTCACTTAGATAGGATATTTCCATCTCGGTGCAAGGTTTCACTTAGATAGGATATTTCCATCTCGGTGCAAGGTTTCACTTAGATAGGATATCACCATCTCGGTGCAAGTTCTGACTTGGATAGGATTTCTTGACTCGGTGCAAGCTTTGTCTTGCATCTTTCTTTGTCTTTGTATTCTTCTCCATCATCTCGGTGTAACTCTTGCTTGGACCGCAAATCCAACCCGATGCATTTACTGTCCTACACATTTTTTTAGAGTCGGTGCATCCGCTCTTCTAGACACTTCATATGTCAGTGCATGTTTTTAGACTTTTTGACTCGGTGCATAGTTTTCCTCATGTGCCTCGTGGAATGATGTCGGTGCAATCCATTGATCACCTTGTACTAAGTTAGTACAATGGTTGAATTGCATATTTCTACTCAGTGCTGTTGACGTGTTTTTACTTACTCTTCATATACTCTTTACCCGGACTCCAAAGTCCTTCCTATCCCTTCTACTAAATCGATGTGACAAATAAATGGAAAATAGAAGGGGGACATAAGGGTGTAAACCTATGATCGCCACCAAGGTGCCAAACGTGATGGACACGTCGTACCATGGAAAGAGGGTAGGTACTCGCCTTTAACCAGCATTGTAGGAAATGAGCGGCCCTTTAAGAACCGCCTTAAGGGTAGTGCAGCCGCTCGACAGACCGCTCGTCAGTGCTGGGGTGGAACGTGGGATGAAGAACGAGGGATGATGAACGGTCCAGGATCGGCCGCGGGAAGGAGATGAACGGTGTAATATTGGCCGCACTTCCCTTAGAACGGATAGTCTGGAACCGCCCAACGCCACCACGCCCTAAGATGCAAAGGTCCAACCTCCACCATTTCCGGCCGGCCAGAAAGGATGGGCCTCGTATTAGCATGTTGCTGACCTGCGAAATAGAGTGTAGAACACAAAAAGAAACCCAAATTAGAACTATAGAATGTAGCAAATGCTCAAACAGAAGGAAATAAATATAACTAAATGAAGTGAGGGATACCTGGGGGTTTTAAACCCCTAGGGGCGTCAAAAATGTGTGAGGGTGTGTGAATGATGCATGAGAATGACAAAAACGTGGAAGAAGCGTGGAGAAAATGACGCATGCAAACAAAAGAGAATGTCGGACTAACGAACTAAAGACACAAAATAATGAGATACTCCCTGAACTGGAGGCCTGTATGGACGTAGAAGGCCTCCCTCCCTGGTCGTAGGTCACTCTAGAATCTGGTAGGGCTTCGTCGTGACCTTCCAATCTTCCCCCCTCTCAAAAGTAGCCTCTAGGGTCTATTTATAGAGCCTAGGAAGCCAGCCCCGAAATTAGGGTCTTTAGGCATTTTTAGGTCGAGATAATCAAAGGAAAGTCGTAGATAATCAGATTATCTCTCATCCAGAAGAAACGGTACTCAAAATGACATAATATCCGCGGAGAAAATGACGGGAGAAGTTAGGGATAAAACCACGGATAGAGAGAGAAAACCCTTGAAATTCTCAGGAATCGAGAATATGAACGGTCTCACGATAGACCACCCAACGGCGTGAGCGACCATCTCCTAGGCCGTCCAACCCTGTCGGTGAAAATTCAATAAATAGAAAATATTATCTAACTATCCATCGAACTGACCAAAAACCTCACCATTGGACTCTCATAGATAAACAGCTAATCATAGACCTTTCATCCACAAGCGCGGGCAAGAGGAAACCGTCCATGCCTTGTCGGTGATAAATCAAAATAGATAAAATAATTAGATAATTATTGAAAAACCAGCGACGTTAGGACTCTTGAGAGATAGACAGCTTAGAAGGTACCGCACAATGGTCTTATGCAGCTATTCCTAGGCCGTATATATGCTTGTCGGTGATAATTCAGAAAATCAGCTTAATATCCCGTAAATATATGAATGGCCCAGTATCAACCGCACATAGGTTGAACAGCTGGAGATTGACCGCACATGTACATGGGCGCTTGAAATTCATAGAAAAGCTCAATCAACCAAAACCAAGGCCCATTAAGCCCTGAATCAACTCGGACCTAGCCAGGGAGGGAGGCCACCCATAAAATTGGCCCAGAATGTGCCAGAAAATAGCCTAGCGAGTGATGGACAACTCGAGGCATCAATAAATGGGAGTAAGAGAAATGACTCAACTTATTGGCAAAAAATGGGTGTCAACAGATCTCCCTCCTTAACGTCCTCTTTGTAGGGGAGCGAGCGGAGGTGAAGTGAAAGCGAAATGGAACATGGAGATGAAGCGGAAATGAAGCGGAGCGGACTGAAAAGCGGGCATTAAGGTAAAATGACACCCGTTTTCACCAACAAGCGAAAAGAATCTTCTGAAAAACTCTGAACCGAACTCAAGGAATGATCAGACTAAAAGCGACACTAATCTGGAGGAACTAAACTAAATAAAAAGAAACACACGATCAACCTCATGGGGGACACAATCCCGCGGACCAATGAGGAGACCGGAATAAGCAGCGAAAAATAAAGAAGCAGATTAAAACTCCAGACGGGGACCTCTTAATCAACCAAACCAAGCGAATCGACCAAAGTGAACCTTCTAACTCAGAGTGGAATTGTTCCTCTCACTGAAGCACTGAACGCACAGCTAACCACCACCGGTGGGACACTTCGCAGGCAAACCATGGGTCATGAATGCTTAAAAGATGCGTACGATGCATGCTGGGCTAAAAATAAAAGAAATCATTAAAACAAATACAAAGAAAAGATAAAATATAAAATACGCGAGAATAATATAGCTAAGCTGAGAGATTCAGAGTCAAGACACCATCCGCAACCACAGCGTGCGGGATAGAACCATCCTTCCAAGGACATCCCAACCCAACGGCCTATCCGAAGATTAAACACGTGAACCTGGATCATCATCATTTTTGTTAAAGGGGAACATCAGATCTTGGAACACGTAGATAACCAACTGGATCTCGAGATAATATAGCATATTACCTTATAGTAATGCAATAAGGGATGCAGGGATAGAAGGCCATACCTGACTTACCTGCACTGGCGAAGCGGCGTATTTTTAGATTTTCATTTCAGATTTTTATGGATTTTCATGTATAAGACAAACAAGTATAAACATAACGAACATAACACAATGATTAACTGAACGATAAATAATACGACTTAACGTGACGACCAACATAACATAACAAAGGCAAACGAGCACATATGCGAGGGCATAAACAAACAACACGCATGCATGAATACGGTGTGACAAGATAACGACGCGGTGGGACAACACACGGTTGGGACAACACACGGAACATCACGTGGTTGGGACAACACATGGAACATAGAGGGACGACTATCAACATAGGCAAGACAACCAACAACATGTGGTGAGGGACAAAACAACAAGTGTGGGACAACACGGTGGGACATAGACATGAGACAAGGACACGGCGGGATAAAATACATGAACAAAATACGCACTTCAATCAAAACCCAAGATCAGAATGAAGCAAAACCGCCAGGTTCATAATCGTGAGGCAAAGCCCTCTCATAAAGGATATAATCATGCAAACAAAAGCTGAGAAAGATATGAGCTTCAGAATAGATCGAGAGATATGATTGAAGAAGAGAACAGATCAGAAGATGTGGACAGGAGACAGATAGAATAAAATATGGAGCAAGGAAAGCTTGAGTACCTGCAACCTGCACACTTAGCAAACAGATTACGTATCTGTTCTCAAGATAAATAGATAGAAAGAAACAAAAGACAGATATATATATTTTTTGATTTTTTGATTTTTTTGATTTTTAGATTTTTGAAAATATTTGATTTTTTTAGGACTTTGAAAATATTTGATTTTTTTAGAATTTTGACAATATCTGATTTTTTTTAGATTTTTTTGACAATAGCAATCCGTAGCACCCAAAGACGGGCTCAAACTACTGGCCAGGCATCATCGTTCCCACCCCTTTCATTAAAGGCTTCCCTTAAGCAGGGCGTGCATGTGAGGGTGGCTCACCACAACCAACCGCTTTTAAAGAATGGTGCCCCTACTAAGACCATACCCAGGATACAACCCAGACTAAGAGGGAGAAGCAGAAGAAGAATTGGAGACAAGCTTCGTGCATGATGGGAAATATCAGGGCTCGATTTCCTTCCAAGGCACTACCGCTCAAAGAGTAGGTCTGTTGCGCTGGGGCTTTGTGTCTTCAATTTTTAGGACCCTTAGGCACGCGTGCGACCGGGCTCATGACGTCCCGCGGGGAACTGTACTGCCACTCTTGCCATGCCTTTGATTTATAATTTTGCATACGATTCTTTTCTCATTTTGATAACCCTTATTGGCTAGATATAGCATGAAAGCTCATTTTTTTGAGGGTCAAGACTGCCCCTATTTGAGACCTCTCTCGTATTAGGGAGCGCCTAGGTTGGTCATCTTGTCCATCCATCTCTTGCCCCTGCACTTGGCCGAGCAGAGAAGAGAAAAGACCTTCGTGCATACCCAAAGTATGGCCAAAGCAGCAACGGTGTTGCTCAAAAGAATCGGCTATGGCTCGCCGTGTAGTGTGTGAGAAACCCATACTCAAAAGGTCACCCCCAACGATAGGGGAAACGAACTAGACTCCCAGCGCAGAGTTATTACCAGCCTAAGGATGCTACAGAAGCTACTCATTTTATTTGAAACAAAGTTAAGATCGAATTTAAACAAAAGGTTCTAAAGCCAATCAATTATGTTGAGGAAACAACATTATAATCATGTGCAGGTGTAAGACAGATAATAGCGATGATAACATTTTCTTGCACAAAATAACGATACCTTTACAAATCCATGGCGTGAAAACCGGCATCCTAAAGCGATATTGATCATCGAGCTTTGATTAGCACGAACTTTATATTACCTGCTTGATAGGATAAAGGGTGAAAAAAGGATAGTAAAGGATCAAAGATTCCTCTACACGGAGGAGCGGCAGACATCAAACTGGACGAAATAAGGATAAAAAGGAAGAGAGACGAGGGCTAGAACTCCCTCGGTAAGGCACAGAGGCCCTGATAACAAGGAACCTAATACAGAATGAACAGAGATTAACGGAGATCAAGGCAGACTAAAGCCTCGAAAACAGTAAGAAAAAGGGTAAGAACCCTGAAAGGGTGAGGAGGAAAGAACAGAAAGATGACGAAAGGATAACTGCGAAGAGAAGGAAGAAGGAGAACGATCATCCGACGTGGTCGGAGAAAAGGAATAGCGATCACCCGCCAGAGGCGGGTAAGAAAATGTATGAACACCCAATGAGGTCGGGGAAAAGAAATGGAAACCACCCGACAAGGTCAGGGAAGGATCAGAAAAACCACCCGACGAGGTCGAGTAACAAGCACAAGGAATCCCCAACAGAGTCGGGGGACAAGGATGAGAAGCGGAATCCGGACGTATCCGGGGAGAAAAACTATAAGATGCCCCTAGATTAGGGGAAGAGGAGGACATAGGTTGAGGCCTAGAATGGTGAGGACAGGAGAAGATGGTAGAAATATAGTCAGGTGGTGGAAGGTACACCACCCACGGATAAGAACTGAGCAACAGAAAAGATGAATGGACGGAAGAAGGAGAGGAGGAAGTGGACCCCCAAGTGTGCAACTAACGGCCCTTGAACTTATGACGTCGTCTCTTCTTAGCAGAAATCCTCTTGAAACAACTTCTCCTGGCACGGACTCGGGCCTTCGGGTTTCTTGTCTTGCAATGTTTTCTTAAATAACGGGCCCACCTGGCAGACGGCCTGGCCTGATCGTGAATATGCAGTTTCATCGGGACAGTTGCCCCTATCTGTGCGGTGCCAACCATAGAAAGGCATTCCAAAACAGTCAACTCCTTGGGATGAACATCAGGAAGTAGTGGAGTTTTGTCATTCGGCACTAGAACATGGAGCTTTGGCATCTTCACTCGGCAGTTGGGCATGAAGCATAACTCCCTTGCTAGAAGCGCAGGACAAAACTGAGGGAGGGCGATGCGCGGCGTTGACATGGCCGCCTCAAAAATAAGCCGAGGGAGATGAGACAGAAAATGTAGAATGCCCCTGGTCAATCTCGAAGACACGGCCAGTTGCCATTTGAATGTTGAATTTATTAAACTTTTGGCGGCCCTGTGGGTTAGCACCATCCGGGCGGAAAACTCTTCTGGGCCAGCGAACTGAATAGCAATCAAGCAAGAGGTGATAATAACATCAACAGTGAATTCTCCGGCGAGCAAAGAGATTGCCACCGGCCTCGCTTTAGAAGAAACTGGCACCAACGCTAAAGAACTCTTCTCAGCAACCGTCTTCATAGCAAGTGCAGGCTCATTATCCCTAGAATAGCCAGGGACCAGGACTTGGACTGGCATGCGGCAAATGAAATCTTGAAGCTTGTAATGCACATTCAAAACCTGGTTCGGCTCTTTATCTCCCTGGGGACTAGACCCGAGGGGCACCAAAGGTAGCGCGCACCCGCTCCGTGAGGTAGAGATAGGTGGAGAGAGGAGTGAAGAAGGCTCGGCAGGTGTGGGCAAAGGTAATGCTAGTAGTGGAGAGATAACGGCGATGATAGGCTCTGGTGGGGGTAAAGGTTTGGAGGGTGGATGTAACGACCCGAGAATCCGATTACCGGGAAGGCCCGATAACCCGAGACTCGCACCGCCACCCACGAGTCCGAAGACTTGGAAGGGTTAGAAGGATGGTGTGGAAACTACACAAGTATCACAAATAATTATAGAATTAAACAGTTATGTAAATAAGCAGAAAATGAATTAACGTTTTACATGGTCCACAAGATAACAAGAAAATAACAACAGTAGTCCACAACTAGTACAGAGACAAGAAAAGAAAGTACGACTACACGGGGCATACCCCGGCTCTGACATCTGGCACTAACGCTGGGCACCTGAACTGCGCTGAGCCTCAGATGAACTCCCCTGAAGCCTCGCCTCACCTGAAACACGGTGAAAACACGTAGGGAATGAGTCTCGAAACAAGACTCAGTAGGGATCACTCGAACCCTACCTCGCAAACGAAGAAACCGCTACGCTAGTAGTAAGCGAGTACCTCAAAAAGGGAAACCCTGCCATCTACAAAGCACCGGTCTCACGGCACGAAAATCGACACACGTGCCACGGTGAAACAACCAGAACACAACGGCCAACACGGCAGAAACTCGAAGGTCAAAGTCGTAACGACTGACAGTCTGACACTCCCCACTCGACAGGAGTACCTCCCACTAGAAGCACAGCCGGTAGCGTCCCCTGACGACTTACACCGCACCGCAGGTGAACTGCCTGACATGGTAGCGCCTACCAGAGGCACAGACACCGAACAAGTACCACAAACAAGTGACTAGCTGGGGTCACGCTCGTCAGCGTGTGTCCAACTGCCCCCAACCACGTGTGCACACACAGACCGCACGTCCCTGATCTGGCCCTCTGACTGGTTTTCCCCTTAGCCGGACTCTGGCTACAGACGTGGGGCCCGATGAAAACCAATCTAAAACCGTCTCTAAGGGTCGGTGATGCGGGACGGGACCACGGACACGACAAGCTCGCGATCGTCCCTTAACGAGGGAAGCGTCGGATGTGCGCGGTTGAGAAATCGGCTGGGAGCTAGGGTGGTCGGCTCTCACTTGTGCCGGGATCGGGTCACGGGACGGCTTCGCTCTCTCTCGCAGCAGTGATATTATAAATTGAAAGCGGGCTAGGTATCCCTACACATGCTCTCTAGCAGCGGCATATAAAGCATATAAAGAATTGAGCTAATGCCAAGTGTAAGGGTGAAGGCGATACCTCCACGCTCTCAGCGTGGCGAAGATGGGACCCGGCCGGAACTCGTACCCCCGGGAACTTAATACATTATGGTTACAGCAATGCAACTAAGCCCACTCCACGCAGGGAGGTAAAGGGCGACACAAGCGGGCCCGGGAGGACCAGTTTCGGGTTGACGGGCGGTTCCGGGTGATGCTTCGGCTTCACGCGTACTCGTGTTAGTGGGGGCCCACTTGCTGACCGGAGGGGTCGTGTGGGGCCTGATGACTCCTCTATTGTGGAGACACTTGGGAAGCGTTCCCCTGGGATGGCGAGCTGCTGGAACGACCACCGGACGCCGGGCGGCCCTCAGACGACGCTCGCGGGGAACTCGGCCACAAACCTGAACTTCTGTTTGCAGGCGCGCGACTTGGAGGAAACTGCTGCTGCGATCAGCCCCGTCGTCGGAACGAGACGAAATTAGAGCCGTTGGAAAGAGGACTCAAAATACTTCGACGTAGGGGTCTTCAGAAAAAATAATCAGATATGTATTTCTGATCATGTATTTTACAAGCTTGCTGGAATCTGGCCAGAACTGCAGGGGCAGGTTCTGACTTCTCTGAAGATCGACATTGACCGGGAAGAAGACCTCTGAATCTGGCAATGATTTCTTCAGTAAAGTTGAAGGTCTCTGAGAGAGGAATCCGGGACTGTTTTTGTTTTTCTGATTGGAGACGAAATGGATTTGCTGGGATTTTTTTACTAGACCTGGGTCGGATCTGGGAAACTGTGGGCAGACTATTCTTGGGAACTTGGACGAAATTTGAAAAATACTTGGAGGCTGAACCAAAAATTAATAAAATTCCTGGTGGTAGACGGATGTGGACAGAGTTCCCAGTAAATTTGGGCGACCCAAAAAAATTCAAAAGGTGGTTCGAATGGGGTAAACTCAGATCTGATGAACAGTAAACAGAACCAGGACAGATCTGGAACTTGAACTTGGACGAAAATCAAAAAATAGCTAAAAGATGAATTTTGACGTGAATTTTTTTGTGGGGATAAGGGTTCTAAAGGGGAACCAACCCTGAAAATGTGAGCTTCAGAAGATGAAGGAAGTGATAGCAGGAATTCGGAGAAGAAGGGTCTGTCCTGAGTGGACAGAACACCGAAACCGTTGGCGACGACGCGTCGGCGGCGAGACGATGGCGGCGGCGATCACCGGAGTTGCTTCAGATGCTGGAGGGGATCAAGGGGGAAGGGATTACACTCTAGAAAGGGGGCTGGAGGTGGAGGAACCAGGGAGAGAGAGGGGAGGGGTGCAAATCTCACTTGGGGCAAATGCCTATTTTCTCTTCATTTCTTCATTAATCTCTAATGACACTATACATAGGCTTATATAGAAAATATCAAGGGGTGGGGGGGCTGATAATTTCGTGGGAAATATGTCATTTTCATCCCCCATGTGGTCAAAACTCAAAATAAATAAATTACATATGAATGGGCACTCCTTTGACTAGGTAGGTAAGGTAGGTGGCCTACCTTTGAAATTTTAACCCCTTTGTCTCCCATGTGGTCAATTAGCATTCAAACCTTCTAGATGGCCACCTAGGATGGTTGACCAGCCCCACATGGATGAGGTGGACCAATGGGGAAGGGGAGGGGGCCCCCTAGCTGGACCTACTACACATTTGCACAAAAACCCACACAATCCATGGGAATGACTCTTTGGCTTATAAAGCCTTACATTTGCGTACATACTTTCCCAAGGATATAAACACAAACTAAAAGGACATAAATACAAAATAAAAAGTACATGCTCGGCGTCGATTCCCATCAACTCTCCTCGGGTGGGAGGAACTCGACCCCGTCGAGTAGGGGTAAGGATGCTCGAATACTCCGGCGGATCCGTCACCGTGCCAAGTAACGCGGGTACGCTCCACTCCAAGCGATCGTCACCTGCTCATTCCATATATGCTCGATATGCGAACTGCTATGGGCTAATGGTGGTCACTCCGAAGGGGCACTCTCAAAAGGGAAGAAAACAGCTCGAAGACTCACTAGGAATCACCGCTGAGTCCCTATAAGTGACTGATCCGGGTATAGATGTGGAACCGATCCCATACTCATCAAGTGAGTCCACTCGCCTCTTACTCATAAGAGAACGACAACAAGCTTGCACAAGACACATGCAGACTCACCATACAATACACACAAACCATGCAAACAAACCACACAAAACAAACCACACAAGGAAAACACACCGACTCATATATGACCCTAGACACACCTAATGTTAGTCCGACCCGTACATGGGTGACGGCGGACCAGGACACCCGAATATGTGCCATACATGCATTTGACGTAACTGGAGGTTGACGTCATGGGGAACTCCTAGACATACTACGATGCACCAATCATGGACATTGGGCTTGGATGCGGGAAGTCCGGGAGGTGCGGGTGGTTTAGAGGGATCGGGGAAACCAAAGTCTTCCTTACCCCCGAGGGATGGTTCGGACCTATGGCTATGTGGAGTTTGTTTGGCCCGAATGGAAAAGGTGGGATAGTGAACTCTGCGGAAGAAGGGTAACGAGTATGAAAACTCGGGAGGGTCACTAGTGAAGGGGTCAAAAGGGTCGAAGAAGGTGTGACCCCATGAAGTGGGTTCCAACATGACATGGTCCCAATCGTGAAATTCTTGAAGGTGCGGGTGGTCACCTTCCTCCGTCATGGTAGATGGGACCGTGTATAGGAAATATGACTCCTCTCTCGGAAGCAAAGTCATGAAGTCGGGCTCATCCGGAAGCGGGAGAAGTAGAAGAACCTCCGTGGTGACACAACCCACGGTGCACTCGGAGGTAATGGACCCTATGGCCGGATGTGTGAGGCTAAGACTAGCGGGTTGGTCAAAGCCTCGGGCCAAAAGATGCGTCAACTCCCATTGTGAATCTAATCCCATGACAAGATCATCCAACGTATCAACATGGTGACGAGATCGAAATGTGGTATGGAATGAGTTGACCGGCACTAAAGGTAAGGTGGGGTCCATGGACGGGAAGGGATGTGGGACCAAGCCATCCTTGAGCCATCTAAGAAGTGGCTCGGCTATGTAAAGTGTTCCCGTAAGAAACACGGGTGGCTCGGGCTTTGGTAGTTCCCCCTTTGATGGTTTCGAATGAAGACCGGAGGTAGATAACAATGGAGCATCCATGGGTGGTGGAGTAGCTTGTGTCCTTTCCCACCAATCCGAAATCATTTTCTTTATTTCTTCTAAGGAGCGGGTCGGAGGAGGGACCTTGGGGTGGACTAGCTCCTTAACTCTCGGCTCGGGTGTGGGCCTAGGCTCGGTTATAAGCGGGACTTCCACTCGGTTGGAGGTGCTTGAGTGGGTTGGGATGGGAGTGCCAAGGGGAGGTTGGTTGGTGGTGCATGGGCGGGCCACTAGATTGGGGTCACTTTGGTGGGCTTGGACGGCGGTGAAGGGGTGGGATTGGGTAGAGGTGTGGCCCACTTGATTGTGGGTGAGTTGGTGGGGTTGGTGAGTGGAATGACCTCCGTGGTTGGAGGTAGGTGGGCGGGGAACGTAGGCCCTCCTAAGCACTCTCTTCATTTCCCACCATGACTCGATGGGCCTTAGATTCCTATCCTCCCTCCAATATTTGATGTCCCTCCAAGTTGCAGCGGCTTCACCAAAAAGTCGCCTTTTGGCAACATCGACTTGCATGGGCCCGTACATGATGTACACCTCGAAGTAATCATCCATAATGGCTTCCCATTCTAGATAGACACTCGGGTCATCGGACCCGTAGAAATCCCGGGTTTCGGGTATCGTGGGGTGGTTCGGGTGGTCCTTCCATTTGAGATAGTATCGCCACCATCCGGGAGTTTGGGACTCCATGGGACACGGGAAACTAGTGGATGGCCATGCCGACACTCGGACCAAAACACTAGACACGACACTAAGTAATGCAAAGTTGGAATGCACTAACTAATGCATACTAAGGACCCTAGACGTAAACCAAGACTCGGTACGGGGCGGAGACAATCGACCCGAAGGTCACTCGCACAAGTGTGCGGCCTTCCCGATAGGCGTAACCTAACGGTCGGACAACACCTTTTTATATACCGAGTAAAGGGATGTATGTGACCCAAAAATGACTCTTTTTGTTGTTTTAAAAATATGATGATCCTAAACACGACTTAGACCGACTAATGACTACATGACACTCTTTTTTTTTTTTTTTGAATGCAAACACCCTAGACTCAACCTGCTCTGATACCAAATTGATGCGGGACGGGACCACGGACACGACAAGCTCGCGATCGTCCCTTAACGAGGGAAGCGTCGGATGTGCGCGGTTGAGAAATCGGCTGGGAGCTAGGGTGGTCGGCTCTCACTTGTGCCGGGATCGGGTCACGGGACGGCTTCGCTCTCTCTCGCAGCAGTGATATTATAAATTGAAAGCGGGCTAGGTATCCCTACACATGCTCTCTAGCAGCGGCATATAAAGCATATAAAGAATTGAGCTAATGCCAAGTGTAAGGGTGAAGGCGATACCTCCACGCTCTCGGCGTGGCGAAGATGGGACCCGGCCGGAACTCGTACCCCCGGGAACTTAATACATTATGGTTACAGCAATGCAACTAAGCCCACTCCACGCAGGGAGGTAAAGGGCGACACAAGCGGGCCCGGGAGGACCAGTTTCGGGTTGACGGGCGGTTCCGGGTGATGCTTCGGCTTCACGCGTACTCGTGTTAGTGGGGGCCCACTTGCTGACCGGAGGGGTCGTGTGGGGCCTGATGACTCCTCTATTGTGGAGACACTTGGGAAGCGTTCCCCTGGGATGGCGAGCTGCTGGAACGACCACCGGACGCCGGGCGGCCCTCAGACGACGCTCGCGGGGAACTCGGCCACAAACCTGAACTTCTGTTTGCAGGCGCGCGACTTGGAGGAAACTGCTGCTGCGATCAGCCCCGTTATCGGAACGCGACGAAATTAGAGCCGTTGGAAAGAGGACTCAAAATACTTCGATGTAGGGGTCTTCAGAAAAAATAATCAGATATGTATTTCTGATCATGTATTTTACAATCTTGCTGGAATCTGGCCAGAACTGCAGGGGCAGGTTCTGACTTCTCTGAAGATCGATGTTGACCGGGAAGAAGACCTCTGAATCTGGCAATGATTTCTTCAGTAAAGTTGAAGGTCTCTGAGAGAGGAATCCGGGACTGTTTTTGGTTTTCTGATTGGAGACGAAATGGATTTGCTGGGATTTTTTTACTAGACCTGGGTCGGATCTGGGAAACTGTGGGCAGACTGTTCTTGGGAACTTGGACGAAATTTGAAAAATACTTGGAGGCTGAACCAAAAATTAATAAAATTCCTGGTGGTAGAGGGATGTGGACAGAGTTCCCAGTAAATTTGGGCGACCCAAAAAAATTCAAAAGGTGGTTCGAATGGGGTAAACTCAGATCTGATGAACAGTAAACAGAACCAGGACAGATCTGGAACTTGAACTTGGACGAAAATCAAAAAATAGCTAAAAGATGAATTTTGACGTGAATTTTTTTGTGGGGATAAGGGTTCTAGAGGGGAACCAACCCTGAAAATTTGAGTTTCAGAAGATGAAGGAAGTGATAGCAGGAATTCGGAGAAGAAGGGTCTGTCCTGAGTGGACAGAACACCGAAACCGTTGGCGACGACGCGTCGGCGGCGAGACGATGGCGGCGGCGATCACCGGAGTTGCTTCAGATGCTGGAGGGGATCAAGGGGGAAGGGATTACACTCTAGAAAGGGGGCTGGAGGTGGAGGAACCAGGGAGAGAGAGGGGAGGGGTGCAAATCTCACTTGGGGCAAATGCCTATTTTCTCTTCATTTCTTCATTAATCTCTAATGACACTATACATAGGCTTATATAGAAAATATCAAGGGGTGGGGGGGCTGATAATTTCGTGGGAAATATGTCATTTTCATCCCCCATGTGGTCAAAACTCAAAATAAATAAATTACATATGAATGGGCACTCCTTTGACTAGGTAGGTAAGGTAGGTGGCCTACCTTTGAAATTTTAACCCCTTTGTCTCCCATGTGGTCAATTAGCATTCAAACCTTCTAGATGGCCACCTAGGATGGTTGACCAGCCCCACATGGATGAGGTGGACCAATGGGGAAGGGGAGGGGGCCCCCTAGCTGGACCTACTACACATTTGCACAAAAACCCACACAATCCATGGGAATGACTCTTTGGCTTATAAAGCCTTACATTTGCGTACATACTTTCCCAAGGATATAAACACAAACTAAAAGGACATAAATACAAAATAAAAAGTACATGCTCGGCGTCGATTCCCATCAGTCGGCTCGTACATCACTCCCTGGTGAGACCAGCACCGCGTACTGGTGGGCTACGACTAGTGGAGGGTCACTGAAGGAGTTGACTCTCAAGTCAATAGAAAACCACGTCCGCATCCGACGACGTACGGGGACCACCCCACGTACCGGCACCATCGCACGGCGATCAGGGTCGAACAGTAATGGGGTTGCAACCCACCCGGGGCAACCTAGTGCCTGACAGTCTACCCTAGACACGTCACAGGACTCTGACGGTCTAGGCGGGACCGTCACAGATGCCTGACGGTCTAGGCTGGACCGCCACAGGACCCTGACGGTCCAACGCAGGCCATCACACTCCCAGTGTAAAACTGAGTGTAACCCGCCTGCCCTGGTGCGTTACAGACTGTGACGCGCCTATGCAGGTGCGTCACAGGGAAAAACAAAGGCAAGCGGTGACGCATGCCACTCGGTGCGTCACAGCATGTGACGGTCCACACCTGGAGCGTCACACACATGTAACGGTCCAGCCCTGGAGCGTCACATTGCCTAGGGGTCGAATAACCCCGACGCACCCACGCTAGGCCGTCACAAGGCTGTGACGCGCCAGCCCTGGTGTGTCACACGCCTTGACCCCCAACGGTCAAACCAACGATCGGATGCCAACGATCGGGACACTCTGACGGCCCAACCCAGGCGCGTCACACGCCTGTGGCAGTCTATCGTGGGACCGTCACACTCTCAGACCCCAGTTGGCTAAACAAGGGCTGTGACGCACCCACCCAGGTGCGTCACACGGTGTGACGGTCACTGGAAGGACCGCCACACCCGCCCGATGGCGAAACGGCGGGGAAAGCCCAAAAAACCCAACCACGCCCCCATGCCTCCACCGGAGAGGGGGAAATCAAAGGGGAAGACCCTTGGGGACCCCTAGCATGATACTAGGCCACCAAAACGTGAAATCGCGGGCTAAATACATAGATCGGGCGAGCTCTCCCCAAATCATGGAAAACCCCAAACCCACTTAATCGAGCCCCTCTTGGCCTCCCCTCGGCCTATAAACCACGGAAATGAACGGCGGAGAGCTAGGGAACGTCACCCTACCTCAATGGAGTGAATGCTTCGCCGAATCAATGCAGAGATCACAAAGAATGCTTTGAAAACCCTTGTCCCTTCACGGTTCCCCACAAACTTTACGCCGCCACGATCACCTCGCCGTCACCCACGTCGTCACGCCGTCACCCCGCACCGTCTGCAGCCGGAAGGGGACGTCGCCGCGGCCGAACGAGAGAGAAAGAGAGAGGGAGGGGCGGTGGTCACGGTGGGGAGAAGAGAAGGAAGAAGAAGAAGAAGAAGAGGGTGAGGGGAGAGAGAGAAAAGTGAGATATTTATAGAAAATCCAGAAATTTCAGAAAATACTGAAAAATAGAAAATTACGTTTCCGTGATCCTCGGAACGCACCGATCGCAACGGTACCACTCGTGCCCATGTGAACGACCCGGTTCACCCGCTGCGAGGTTCCGAAGGAATTACCGAAACCCACACCGAAAATTAGAAAACACACGCGGTAAAAGTCGCGGAACGCTTCCGGGCCTCTGAAACAACTCCGGATCGCGCCGATCCGAACACGAAAGATGTCCGAAACAAAATTTTGGACATAACGGAGTCGGACACTCAGAGAAACCAGATCTGGGACCCACGAAGAAGGATCCGAAAGGTCCGGGATATTATAGCCCTCCCCCCTTAAAGGAATTTCATCCTCAAAATTGAGAACAACCCAAGGGGAAAGAAGAGGAAGACTCACTCGAACAGGTAAGGGAACTGCTGACGCATCTCATCCTCACGTTCCCAAGAAGCCTCACCACCAGAGTGTCGCTGTCACACCACCTTCACCAAGGGGATGGCCTTGCTCCGTAGGCGCTGCTCTCGCCTATCCTCAACGCGGACAGGAAACTCTGGGAGAGAAAGGTCTGGAGTCACCTCGGGCCAAACAGAAACCTCAAGAACATGAGAGTCATCGGGAATATACCTCCGCAACATCGAAACGTGAAACACGTCATGCACCGATGCCAACTCAGGGGGTAACTGCAACCGATAAGCTACCTCACCGATGCGCTCCACAATCACAAAGGGACCAACATAGTGGGGACTCAGCTTCCCACGCCGTCTAAAGCGCATCACCCCCTTCATCGGAGAAACTCTCAAGAACACACGATCGCCCACGGTGAACGCGAGAGGCTGCCTCCTCCGGTCAGCATAGCTCTTCTGTCGACTCTGGGCCACCAACATGTTCTGACGAACCAGGTGCACAACATCTGCACACTGCTGTACCAACTCCGGTCCTGTCAAAACACGCTCACCAACCTCAAACCAGTCAAGTGGAGTCCGACACGGATGCCCATACAATGCCTCATAAGGAGCTATGCTGATTCTCGAATGATAGCTGTTGTTGTAGGCAAACTCCACCAACGGTAGGTGGTGAATCCAACTCCCCTGCCACTCCAGGCAGCAGGATCTCAGCATATCCTCCAAAGTCTGGATGGTCCTCTCAGACTGTCTATCTGACTGAGGATGATATGCCGAGCTAAAAGCCAACTCCATGCCAAGAGCTCGCTGGAAACTCCTCCAGAATCCAGACGTGAAGCGCGGATCCCGATCCGACACGATGGAGATGGGAATCCCATGCAACGGAACGATCCGCTCCACATAAAGATGAGCTAACTTGGCCACACTCCAACTGACCTTGACCTGTAGCAACTGAGTCACCTTCGTCAGCCGATCTACCAGTAACCAAATACTATCCTGCCCACTCGGAGTCCTCGGTAACCCCACCATAAAATCCATGGTCACGTGGTCCCACTTCCACGTGGGAACATCCAAGGGCTGGAGAGTACCTCCTAGTAACTGATGCTCCGCCTTCACCTACTGACAGGTCAGGCACCTGGCCACGAACTCGGCCACATCTCTCTTCATGCCAAGCCACCAGAACTGCCTCCGCAAATTCTGATACATCTTCGTCGCACCCGGGTGTACGGTGTACCTACTCCCATGAGCCTCACGCAACACCGCACGATGAACCTGCTCCTCAGCTGGGACGTACAGCCTGCCACGAAACCGCGCAGCACCGTCCTTGCCGAGTTCCACATCAGCCATAGCCAGAATCCGGGGTAACTATGTTGAGCCTCTGTCACCTGACGGCGGATAGCTGTGGACGCGGGATTTATTTCTTTCATTTTTTTGTTTATTATTTTGAAGATTTCTCCTATTTGTATTTATTGATTATTAGGCGTGCCAGTCACATGTGTGACGATTTCATTGTGTGCTCGACTTGACTTGGTCAGTCGATTGTGAAGTCCGAGTCGGGACCAAAAGTCTGCCATACCATAAGGCTATGACGTTAATTACGCCCTTCCTAAGAAGGACAACCCTTGATTATATGCCAAAATAGGAGGCCACTCGGGGTGGTAATAAAAGAAAAATAACAGTGTGTGATATTGAAGCTCTTGTTATTCTGGGAAGATAATTTAGTGCACAGCAGATTACTACACCGACATGACCACCTCTTATGTGGGTCGTGCCGGGTAGGAATAGGACACCGTCCACGCAGTGGCGGGACGGGGTCCGGACCATCATCGGGGAGATGTCCCCTTTCATATTTCTCGTCCGGCCAAGGGCCTCGCAGCATTCATATTTCCCGGAAGATTGAGCCGGACGGGGGGTGTGTGATGTGCACCTCCCGGGACTTATCGGGGTTAAAACATCGATCGATATTTCGGCAGCACCTCCCCATAATTTGGATTATGCCCAGGGGAGAATAGACTATCACCCACGGAGTGCCGAGATAAAAGCCGAGAGAAAGAGAGGCCGAACCTCCCGAATTGCATATGTATGCCATGGGCAATGTTCGATTCTTCCCTTACAGAAGCCGGTGACACTCGTGCAGTGGCAGAGCTCACCTTAGCTAAAGGGGTTGCTCATAAACCCGATACGAATCAGTGGAACATAAGGGAGTCTGAATCCCTTTAATTTTATCCTCGGGACAGTTCTGGTGACTCATGGACATCCCTAGGTGGGTTTGATAGAGGTGTCGGAGGCTCATTGGGTGGCAGGGCAGCCTCTCGGCACGGATTTGAATGGGTATATGAGTTCCCGGCGTGAAGACCACCGCGCCGGGAAGGGTTCTTTGCAAGGCACTATTTGGGGTGCCGGGAAGCTGGCGTTAGTGGAGTTCTCGGCGCCAAAGTGGAGCTAGGGGGGATAGGGCTCTCGGCGCAGGCAGGCAAGAGAGCAAAGGGGTCTTACGGCGCCAAGGCAAAAGGGTGAAGGGGTTAGGCTCCCGGTGCAGGCAAGGAGGCCAAGTAATTAGGGCTCTCAGCTCCAGAAGGATGCCAGAGGGTGAGGGTTCTCGGCGCAAGGGCAAGGAGGCCAGGTTCCCGGCGCGATGAAGAGAAGGCCAGGGAGTTCACGGCGCTGGCTTCCCGGCGCGAGGAAGAATTGCTCAAAGGGGGTTCCCGGCGCGCAGGGGAGAAGGCCAGAGGATGGGCTTCCCGGCGTGATGGCAAAGCAGCCAGGGGGGGTTCCCGGCGCGGCCAAGATGGAGAGGTTCCCGACGTGAAGGTAAGAAGGCCAGGGGTGGGGTTCTCGGCGCCAGAAGCCTTGCGCCGAGAACTATTCACCCCTTTCACTGTGTACGGGGCCGAGATGGGTGAGGGCGCCGGGATGAGAAACAGAGTTTTACGGTACCCTGTTCTTGGGTCTGTTGAGGATTCAGGGGTTTTCCTGGTGATTCAGGCCAAGATAGACGGGCCTTGAGAAGTCAAAAGAGATCAATTCATCAGACTGCAACTGATTTTGGCTTGGGTTTCAAAGGGAAGGCCAGAAGCGGAGAGTGATTTGGGGGAAACATGGTTTAGGGTATCTCTATCACCAGCGTTCATAATAATCCCTGAGGATGATTTTGATATACTCTTCATCATCTGGGGGCCAAGAGATGGCTGTCTCTGGCCCCGGGGATGACTTCAGCAGAGCCGATGAGCATGAATATAACCTCTAAAACCGAGCAGCGGTTGCTATACATCTATGCTTTGCTTCAGAGGCCAAGGGATAGTCTGTCCCTGGCTCGGAAGTAAGCACGAGCAGCGTTCGAGAACCAAGCGAATAAGCAGGAGATCAATCGAACTGGGGAGGGGGATAGCATGCTACTGAGTCTAAGAAGAGACAGAAAACATGGGGAGATAGCAATAGAGTTTCGGAGAAATAGACAGTAGGCATCAACTGCAGCCTGTAGTGTTCATTCATTTGAATATCACAATTACAATCGCACATCAGAGGCAATACATAAAAGAAGGTACAGGGAGACTATGCCTTGCCCTAGCGGAGTAAAACCGGCTGTGATATCACAGCATACATCAGAAGGGGGAAGAAGTAGAAGCAATCAAAATTAGAAGAATGAACTACAGAAAATGGGGAGGGGAGGGCGGAGCATTGACTCCTCTCCCTCCCCGTTGCCCACCTTTGATCAGGCTTCGAACTCTTTTCTTCTTTTGCCCTTCTGCTTCTTCCTCTCTCGGATCAGATTGCAGGCTCCACTCTCTTCTCCTTTTGTGGCTATCTATTCTTCTTCTCCGCTGTCCTCTTCTTTCTCTTCGAATGAGGGGGTTTTATATCCCTCCTTGGTATCCTATCGGCAGGCCTATCCCGGCGCGCCTCAATCGTAGGCAGACTTCCCGGCGCGTGGGACTCCAGCGTCTCGGCGCCGCTTTTGGGCTTCGACAAGGGGATCCCGGCGCCACTTTATAGGCCCATTTAGGGCTTTTTAGACCTCACATACACCTCGGCCTTTATTGGTCCTTCAAATATATCAGAACCCGAGAAGGCCCTCCACTGGTGACACAGTTTCTATTGAGATCATTCATAGATTTTCATCAGTCGGTAGACTGGGGTTTCATCGGCATTGCCATCTGAATGATGACAAAGTCGGACATCATCTCATCGGTATCGTCACCTGAACGGTGACAAGACCGGACATCAGCTTTAGACTGAAAAGGCTTCAGCCAGGTGACTGCTATTTCATCAGTGCCGTCGTCTGACTGACAATGGCATCGGATATCAGCTTGGCCGGGAAAAGGCTTCAGCCGGGTAGATGGTTGACGAACTTCGTCATTGATCTTTCACTATTGGTCTGGTCTTCTTTTCAATTTTGTTTCCGCCCTTGCTCATTTTCCAGGCGTCAACAAATGCCCCCCACCTGCGGACGGCGTAAGTGCAGAATAAGCGGCACGGTGTCCGCAGGTGCATCTTTAGCTCAATGCTATTGACTCATTCTTTCAGTTATAGCTTGGCAGTATCCTCATACTGGGATTTCATCCTGGCACGATCTTCTTGGCTTGAGCCTCGATCAGCTGAACATCTATCGGCTTGAGCCCTGATCAACTGGCACATCTGACATCTGTCGGTTTTGAGCCCTGATTGGCTACATATTTGACTTCTGTCGGCTTTGAGCCCTGATCGGCTACATATTTGACTTCTGTCGGCTTTAGGCCCCGATTTGCTGAACATCTGGTATCTGTCGGCTTGAAGCCCCGCCCGACTGTACATCTGGCATCATGTGCTGTTATTTCCTTCACGTGGAAGAGTGGCAGTCTCAGCTACCTTTATGCGGACGACCCATGTTCAGCAGGAGAGCGTCCATCCTCTCAGGGAGAGAATGGGGACTCGCTCCACCGCGTGTCGGTATCCGGTGGGATTGCCTTTGCTGGGCCTGTTGGTTAACGGAAGACATGCATCTGGAACAGACGAGAGGTCTGTTCCTCAAAGCTGACCGTGGCGATTTACCGACCGACCAGTGCGTGGTTTCATCGTCGACATTGGGTTTATGTCGATGCAAAGGAGTTTAAGCTTCATCAGAATAGACGTAAGGTCTAAACTGGGTAGGTTCATCGCAGGTGGGACATGAAAGGATATGTAGTTTTATCAGAACAGACGTAAGGTCTATCCCGGTAGGGTTTCATCGTTGATCCAACTGCCTCAGATGAAAGGTCTACACTGACAGGGTTTCATCATTGATCGGGCGAGGTGCCGGTCGATCAACAGTTGGTTTCATCATCGATATTGGGTTTATATCGATGCAAAGAAAGTGTTATAAGTTTCATCAGAATAGACGAAAGGTCTACACTGGCAGTGCTACATCATTGATCGGGCGAGGTGCCGGTCGATCAACAGTTGGTTTCATCATCGATATTGGGTTTATATCGATGCAAAGAAAGTGTTATAAGTTTCACCAGAATAGACGAAAGGTCTACACTGGTAGGGTTTCATCATTAATGGGGCAAGGTGCCGGTCGATCAATAGTTGGTTTCATCATTGATATTGGGTTTATATCGATGCAAAGAAAGTGTTATAAGTTTCATCAGAATAAACGAAAGGTCTACACTGGCAATGTTGCATCATTGATCGGGCGAGGTGCCGGTCGATCAACAGTTGGTTTCATCATCGATATTGGGTTTATATCGATGCAAAGAAAGTGTTATAAGTTTCACCAGAATAGACGAAAGGTCTACACTGGCAGGGTTTCATCATTGATCGGGTGAGGTGCCGGTCGATCAACAGTTGGTTTCATCATCGATATTGGGTTTATATCGATGCAAAGAAAGTGTTATAAGTTTCATCAGAATAGATGAAAGGTCTACACTGGCTAGGATTTCATCATTGATTGGGCGAGGTGCCGGTCGATCAATAGTTGATTTCATCATCGATATTGGGTTTATATCGACGCAAGGAGAGTTTGTGTTTTCATCAGAATGGACGTAAGGTCCAGACCGGACATGGTTTAAACTGAACATGGTTTCATCACTGATCGGGCGAGGTGCCAGTCGATTAGTGGTTGGTTTCATCGTCGATATTGGGCTTATATCGACGCAAGGAGTTTCATAGGTTTCTTCAGTATAGACGTAAGGTCTAAACCGGACAGAGGGTTTCATCATTGATCGGGCGAGGTGCCGGTCGATCAACGGTGGGACGTAGGTAGAGGTGTAGGTCTCGTCAGGATAGACGTAAGGTCTACTCCAGCAGGTTTTATCACGGGTGGGACTTCACCAATCAATGCGCATGTTTCATCAGGACAGACGTGAGGTCTGAGCTGGACAGGCTTTATCAAAATGGTGATGGGTTTCATTGTCGGTGGGACGTTTGAAAGAGGGTATGTAGATTTCATCAGAGTAAACGTAAGGTCTACCCCGGAAAGGCTTTATCATCGGTGGGGTGTGGAGCCAGCTGACCGACGGAAGGCTTCATAATTGAAGGGGAGGTGAAGGCAACGTGCCGGTTGGCATGGAACTTCTGAATTACCACATTACTGACCCAAGTGCCCTTTTGGGTTTTCACCAGAGCCAGCCCCCTCTTGCTTTTGCCCACGCGTCCTTTCAGATTTTCACGTGGCGGGGTACCCGATTTTTCCTGCAGTGCCCTTTCGGATTTTCACCACAGCTGGGTTTTAGCCATTTTTTCCCTTGTCCAGAATGCCTGAACAAGTTTGGCGGGGTATCTCTATTTTCAACCCCATTTTTTATATATAGACTTTTTTGTCGTTTTCTTTCTCTTTTCCTTTTTCATTGTCTTTTCTGGGACCAAAACTTTCATCCTGTGGACCATGGCGCCATATGTTTATTGTGGACACACGATCATTGATGTGGGTGTCAACATCAATGCAAAGGGAAATATGGTTTCATGACCTATTCAGGCGAAAGGTCTGAATAGCTAGCAGCTCGGGCACGGAGCCATTTGCCGGAAATGTGAGTTTCATTGTTAATGTAGGGTCTGACATTATCGCAAAGGAATAGAGTTTCATGATCTATCCAGACGGAGGGTCTGAATCGATTCAAAGGGCAGTATTGTGCTATGTCAGAGCGGACGGAAGGTCTACCCTGGATGGGTTTTAGCGTCGATCAGGCAGTGTGCCAACCGATCGATAGCAGGTTTCATCATTGGTATTGGCTCATACCAATGCAAGGATTTCATATGTTTCATCAGGATAGACGTAGGGTCTAAACTGGATAGGGTTTTATCATTGATATTGGCGAGGTGCCGATCGATCAATGGCGGGTTTCATCATCGGTATTGGATTTATACCAATGCAAGGATTTCATGGATTTCATCAGGATAGACGGAAGGTCTAAACTGGATAGGTTTCATCATAGATCGGGCAGATATTGACGGCGAGGTGCCGATCGCTCAATGGCGGGTTTCATTACGGCAGGACGTAAAGAGACATGTAGATCTAGTCAGAATAGATGTAAGGTCTAAATCGGACAAGGTTTTATCGCTGATTGGGCAGTGTGCCGTTCGATCAGTAGCTGGTCTTGTGGTGGTGGGCTTATTATCGAGGGAATTTTTTTCTTGAGCAATGCATGAAGGCTTCAACAGAATAGACGTAAGGTCCATTCCGGATGGGTTTAATCGTTGATCGGGCAAGGCGCCGATCGATCGACGAGGAGTTTTATGGTGGGAGGTGAGGCTTTCTTTGGAATCACCACTTTACCGACCCAAGCGCCCTTTCGGGTTTTCACAGGAGCCAGCCCCCTCTTACTTTTGCCCACGCGCCCTTTCGGGTTTTCACGTGGCGGGGTACCCGATTTTGCCTGCAGTGCCCTTTCGGGTTTTCACCACAGCTGGGTTTTAGCCATTTTTGCCCTTGCTCAGAACGCCTGAACAAGTCTGGCAGGGCATCTCTATTTTTAGCCTCTATTTTGTCCTCTTCTATTCTCTCTTCCTCTCTCTTTTTTTTTTTTAGAGGGTGACAGGTCGGAATGCCATTAGATCAAGATAAGGGGTGGCTTGGTTGGGGCGGAGTGCCGCTAGACCAAGAGATGGGTAGCTCGGCTAGGGCGGAGTGCCGCTAGACCAAGAAAGGGTAGCCTGGCTAGGGCGGAGTACCACTAGACCAAGGAAAGGGTAGCTCGGTTAGGGCGGAGTGCCGCTAGACTGAGAAAAGGGTAGCTCGGTTAGGGCAGAGTGCCGCTAGACCAAGAAAGGATAGCCTGGCTAGGGCGGAGTGCCGCTAGACCAAGGAAAGGGTAGCTCGGTTAGGGCGGAGTGCCGCTAGACCAAGGAGAGGGTAGCTCGGTTAGGGCAGAGTGCCGTTAGACCGAAAAAAGGGTGTAGCTCGGCTAGGGCGGAGTGCCGCTAGACCGGGAAAAGGGTGTAGCTTGGCTAGGGCGGAGTGCCGCTATACCAAGAAAAGGGTAGCTCGGTTAGGGCGGAGTGCCGCTAGACCAAGGAAAGGGTAGCTCGGCTAGGGCGGAGTGCCGCTAGACCAGGAAAAGGGTGTAGCTTGGCTAGGGCGGAGTGCCGCTATACCAAGAAAAGGGTGTAGCTTGGCTAGGGCGGAGTGCCGCTATACCAGGAAAAGGGTAGCTCGGTTAGGGCGGAGTGCCGCTAGACCAAGGAAAGGGTAGCCTGGCTAGGGCGGAGTACCACTAGACCAAGGAAAGGGTATCCTGGCTAGGGCGAAGTACCACTAGACCAAGAATAGGGTAGCTCGGTTAGGGCGGAGTGCCGCTAGACCGGGAAAAGGGTGTAGCTTGGCTAGGGCGGAGTGCCGCTATACCAAGAAAAGGGTAGCTCGGTTAGGGAGGAGTGCAGCTAGACCAAGGAAAGGGTAGCTCGGCTAGGGCGGAGTGCCGCTAGACCGAGAAAAGGGTGTAGCTTGGCTAGGGCGGAGTGCCGCTATACCAAGAAAAGGGTAGCTCGGCTAGGGCGGAGTGCCGCTAGACCAAGGAAAGGGTATATTTTGCCCGATTACTCGGGGAATGTTGGTTGTGCTATATGATACAGCTTTAGATGTGTTCCGTTGAGTGGCAAGAATTGGATTTCCCCTCGATGGTTAACAACCACGTAGGCCCCTCCTTCGTAGACCCTCTATATCACATAAGGACCTTCCCAATTAGCATTCAGCTTTCCTTTTGGGTTGGACGCCATGACTTCTTTTTTCTTGACCATGACGAGGTCACCTTTCTTGAATTCTCGTCCCCTTACGAGTTTGTTGAATGCAGTGGCCATGCGGGCCTGATACATTTGGATACTCTTCTAAGCTCGGAGGCGCTTCCCTTCCAATTCAGCCAGTTCTTCTAGTCTTCTTTCTGCATTGGTCTGTTCGCCACGGGCCAGGCCATATTGGACTGCCACTCTGAGTGACGGGACTTCCAGCTCTAGCGGAACCACTGCCTATGAGCCGTATACCAGCGAGTATGGTGAGCACCCTGTAGGTGTCTTGAAGACAGTGCGGTATGCTCACAGAGCTTCATACATTTTCTCTTCCCAGTCCTTCTTATTAGAACTGACGACCTTGGCCAGCAAGGTGCAGAGAGTCTTGTCAAAAGCTTCTGCCAATCCGTTTGCCTGTGGATTGTAAGGAGTGGAGGTCCTCCATTCGATCTTATACTTCTTAGCAAGTCGATAGACCTTCTGATTTCTGAAATGACTTCCATTGTCGTATATTATTCGGCTGGGGATCCCGAACCGGAAGATAATGTTTTGCTTGATGAATCTGGCGACCAGTTCACCAGTCACTTCTCTTAATGCTACATTAGTTATGGCCAGTATGTACTTATGTCCGGCTGAGGAAGTCAGCAGTGGCCCGACTACATTAGTTCCCCATTGTGCAAACGGCCAACTGGGAACTGTAGGGTGCAGAGTCGTAGGAGGCCTTCTAGGCACAGTAGCATGCTCCTGGCATTTTTGGCATGATTTTGTAAATTCACTGCAATCTTCAAACATGGTGGGCCAATAGTAGCCCAGCTTCTTGATTTCTATCTTCATCTTGGGACCAGCCTAGTGGGCACCTGCTGTCCCAGCATGTGTTTCTTTCATCGCTTGCCAGGCTTCCTCAGTGGACAGACAGCGGAGTAGAATCTTCTTGCGTGCATCTGCCATTATTCGGAACAAAATTACATTCCTGAGTTCATAAGAATCTTTGATTCTTAGGAGTTTCATCTTTTCTTCTCTTATCTGCGGCAGTTGTTGCTGTAGAAACCACTGCAGCAGGTGCTGTCTCCAATCAGACGCTTGTTCTGTGCTGATGGTGGCAACTTCGTCTTCTTCGGGGCACCCTTCTAGCATACTGGGGACTTGCCGCCGGTTCATAACGACAATGTTCAGTGTCTTATTTGGTGGGACTGCTAGTGAGCTGGCCAGCTTTGCCAGTGCATCAGCCTGGGCATTGTGTCCACGGCCCACATGCTTGAGCTCAATATGGTAGAATTTCGCCATGAGGCGCACAACTTTTTGGTGGTAGGGATTCAGTTCTGGCTTCTGCACTTTGAACTCCCCTTGGATCTGTTTTATTATCAACATCGAATCCCCGAATACTTGAAGCATTTGGATACCCATGTTGAGGCTGATATATAGCCCGATTATCAGAGCTTCATACTCGGCCTCATTATTGGTGCAGGGCTTGTTTATAGAACAGGAAGTATGCACGACCTCCCCTTCTGGTGATTTCAGCACAATACCGGCTCCAGCCCGTATTCTGGTCTTTCCATCGGAGTCTGTCTCTATTCTAGATGCTGCATCAAAGAATAGTTGCCACATAACTGACTGGGTCTGGCAGGCCTCGAGTGTCTCATCATCGGGTAACTCAGTCCCTAGCATATCATTTTTCGACACAGGATGCTCTGCGAAGAAATCAACCACGGCCTGTCCTTTTATCACCCTCTGGGGTGTATAGGTAATATCGAATTCCATCAGGATCATTGCCCATTTGCCCAACCGGCCCTTCAGTACTGGCTGAGTCAATATGTATTTGAGCGGATCTACTGCAGATATCAATCTGACTTCATGTGACAACATATAGTGTCAGAGCTTCTTGATAGCAAAGACTAGTGCCAAGCAGGTCTTTTCTATGTAGCTGTAGCTTTCTTTAGTTCTAATCAGCCTCCTACTCAGGTAGTACAAGGCTTGTTCTTTGCCTTCTTCATTTATCTGTGCCAGCATTGCCCCCAGAGAACAGTATGCGGCTGCGATGTATAGTATTAAGGGCCTGCCCTTAACGGGTGCCCCCAGCACTGGAGGGGTCTTGAGATATTCTTTCAGCTTCTCAAAGGCCTCCTGACAGCCATCGTCCCAGAGGAACGGCACATCTTTCATCATGAGCTTGTGAAAGGGGTGGCATCTTCCCGACAGATTTGATATAAATCGTCGGATATAGGCCAGACGCCCTTGCAGAGATCTCAGCTCGGGCAGATTCCTTGGTGGAGGGAGCTCCTGGATAGCCTTAATCTTGGATGGGTCGATTTCAATGCCCCTATGCCGGACAATAAACCCGAGGAATTTTCCACTGGACACGCCGAAGGCACATTTCATGGGATTCATCTTGAGTTCATATTTGCACAGCCTCTGGAATACTACCCTCAGGTCTTGCAAATGGTCTTCTCTTCTTTTAGTTTTTACTACCAAATCATCAATGTAGCACTCTACTTTCTTGAAGAGCAAATCATCAAAGATCTTGGTCATAGCTCTTTGGTAGGTAGCGCCGGCATTCTTGAGGCCAAACGGCATCCATTTGTAGTGGAATATCTCCTTCAGAGTGCGGAACGCAGTGTGCACTCTATCTTCTTCAGCAATCCAGATCTGGTTATATCCGGATGACCCATCCATAAATGACAGGGCTTCATGACCAGTAGTCGCATCGATCATCACTTCAGTGATTAGCACTGGGAAATCATCTTTCGGGCAGGCCTTATTAAGGTCCCGGAAATCAACACATATTCTGATCTGCCCATTTTTCTTTCTTACAGGCACTATGTTGGCTAACCATGTAGTATACTGATTTTCTTCAACAAAGCCTACATCAATCAGCTTGTCAACCTCTTTGTTAATCTGATTTATTAATTCAGGGCGCATTCTCCTGGAAGGCTGCTTTACAGGGCTAGCCTCTGGGTTTATTGCCAATCGGTGCTGTGCCACATCAGAACTCAGTCCCGGCATTTCATCATATGTCCATGCAAAGCAGTCTTGGAATTCTTTCAAGAACTGTATATACTGTTCCCTGGCAGCTGGCTCCAGCAGTGCACTGAGGAATGTCGGCCTTGGCTCATCTGCGGTCCCCAGATTTATTTTCACAAGCTCATCGACGGTGGCCTGACCTCCATCTTCGACCTCGGGCGGGGCTTCTTGCAAGTCAATGAAGCCTCCCGGGATATAATCTTCTTCAGTTTCATGATTCTCTGTTTCATCATACTGGTCATCAGCGAGTGCTGGCTCATCATATACGGCCAATATTGTTGGATTCTGTTCAGTCTGCCCCGAGGACGTGACTGGATCAGTAGGAAACTCAAAGATGGAGTCTTCCGCCCTTAGAGGCTCTTCTGAGGTAGGCTTTGCCGAGGGATCATCATTCTGTAGGGCCCGGACTTCTTCCAGGATGCGCTCAAACTCCAGGCATTCCCTCAGCTCTTTGGCTATTTGGTCTTCATCCGGGGTTCCCGTATCAAACTTTGCTTCAGCATGGAACAGATCCTCTTTGTAAGGTAGGTCTTCCCAGCACCAATCTTTCTTTGTTTCATCAGATGTCCCCATCTCCGGCTGACTGTCTGGGGCTTCATTGTTCATTACGGATTGATAAATGATTTCTTCATCTTCCGAGGGGTACTTGTCATATCCCACCTCGGGAGGGTCTTCATGCTGGTAGGAAACAGAGATGACGTCCACCTCGACTTTATAGAATTCTTGAAGGGTATAACCCAATCCCGGGTGCTGAGTGATCTTCCTCAGTTCTTTATTATCCCGGGGCGGATCCCATAGCTCCTGGAACGCCTTCTTTTGGGCAACAGGTTGTAGTGATGGCATCTGCATCTTAGAGAACATCTCCGAGACCCGTTGGGTAGTATAGTCCAAGCCCGTGATCGGCACCATCCGGTTTGCAGATTCTTCAGGGACCATGCAGTCTTGATCATCGTCTTCGACTGACTCCCCGGTGTAGAATATGATAGGAGGCTCGCAGAAGTGAGGGACTTCCATGGTCTTTAATGGTAGCACCGTCTGGTATTCTATGCTAGCAATGGGCTTGACTAAACCCTGCGGAACCCCCACTTGTATGTACTTTTCTTTCATTTCTTCGTCAGTATCATCTGGGTGGATGCTAGGAGGGGTGATCCGAGCAAAGTCACCAACATAAGAAATGTGAGATACTTCATGTTTCTTAATGTAGCCCCTTGGTGGCGGTGGAGACCAATTTCTTGCCTTCGTCACCGGCTTCTTCTGGTCGACCCTAGCCTCTTTCTCTTCACCCTTCTCCGACACCTCCGTGTAGTAGGATGCATCGAGCATATGGCACTCGAATACTTCGAAGGGATGCAGATCCGCAAACACCCTTTCTTCTTTTCCTTCGTGGCAGTATTTAATGCATTGATGTAGCGTGGACGGAACTATCTGATATTCATGCAGCCACGGTCTCCCCAGCAGGGCCTTATACGTGGTGTTGGAGTCGATTACATAAAATCGCACCACGATAGTGAGGTCCCCCAATGTGAGGTTGAAATCAGCCACCCGAAGGGGCGTCTCACATTTCTGGTTGAATCTCGCAATTTTCATGTCTCTGACCTTGGTAAGCTGAAGATCAAAGTAATATTTTTGGTAGATTCGGTATGGGAGAATGTTCACGGCAGCCCCGGGATCTATCAGTATCCTGCTCAGTGGCTGACAGTTCAGGGAGCCCCTCATATACATCGGTCTGTTATGGCCGGAATTCGGAATCAGCATGTCGTCTTCTGTGAATGTGACTGACGGCCCAGAATTCACTTCTGTCAAGAGTGCTTCATATTGTGCCGGCGACTGCAAGGCATCAACAATTGCTTGGCAAGCCTCTTCACTCAGAGAGAGAATCTCCCAGATGGAGAATCTGGTAGGGAGCTTCTTTAGCATTTTAATGATCCGACTGCCCACCCTGACATTAGACAGTCTCATTTCTTCCGCCCATCGGGGTTTTGGAGGTTCATGTGGTGCCCGTGGCCTCTGCTGCCCAGTGCTGGTTTCATCCTCTGGATTGATTTCTTGGGGGGCTTCTTCTATAGCAACGGCCCCTGGTGCCGTCAGAGAGTTATCCCCTTCTTTCTCATTCTGCTTGTAGGCTACAGACGCCGATTGCTGAGGTCTCTTGCCTTTATCTGGCCCAGCCTGTATCGACTGCCCATTTTCCAGACTGGACAGAAATTCCAGAAATGTTGGAGTTTGACCTCCTTTCTTCTTTTCTTGGTACAAGCTGGCAGGGGGAGGAACCTGGACACCTCGTACCTCTGGTTCAGGAATCTGGTAGGGTTGTTCCCCTCTGAACATAATGTTATGATTGGCTGGTGGTGGGCGCCCCCACCTTCTTCCGGAGCGTGTTGCATGTGCTGAGGTTGAGGCCTCGGCATGGTTGGCTTCTAGTGGGGCATTTGATGTTTCATACTCATCGTTCTCCCCGGGCGAGGTAAAGAGTGCTGACAGGGTGTTGCATTATACTGTCACGACTCCCTTTTCCTTTTTGCATTTAGACCATCTCTTCTTTTTCTGGGAATTTGGCTTCTTTGGTTCTTTCCCCCAGAAAGGGTCAGCCTCATCTTTTCCCTGTTCTGTCCCCGGTTGCTCTTTAATTTTCAATTCCTCGAGCTGTTCCCAGAGTATACAGTCTTTCACCAGCAGGTGCCCGGGCTTTTTCTGTTCATATTCATCGAGCCCATTAATATACTGCTGTAAACACCTGACTGCAGGACTTACTTCCTTATGTGCAGGTAGGGGGACTTGTCTTCTCCGGTTATGAGTGGGGATCCGGATGACTGGCCCTGTTTCAGCCGTGTGCCATACTGGCTTTACTGGAGGTGGTTCGGGCCTTGGTGTGACACCGCGGATAACTGCTCCACTGATACTGGCTGCGAGAGTTTTCTTTCTATTCTTTATTGGCTTTATCTGCCACCCTTCTTGATCCTTCAGTGGGGTGAGGAAGCAAGCTTCATAAGTATGCCTGGTGCATTCCTCGACGGCTTCCTTAGGCAGCTGTTGGTAGATTGAAATCATATTGGCGGCCATTTTTAATGCCGGAGGATCATGTGGACGAGGTGGCTCTACCTGGTAATCTCCCAACTGTAGCTCGCCCTTTTTGACCATGCCTTCCATAATATCTTTGAAGACGTAACAATCTTCAATTGCGTGCCCCAGCGCACGGTGATATGGACAGAACAGTGGATCACCTTTCTTTGCCGCGTCATCGGGTCTCTTTGGCTCAGGCAATGTTACCTTGTTGAACTTGTATGCCCAGTTGAATAGTGCGGTTGTCTTATCTTTCGGGAAAGAGTATGGCTTTCTCATTTTGTTTCTTAGAGAGACCTTATCTTTTCTTTCTGCTGTGTCTGCTGGCGGGAGAGCTTCATCTGCCCCCTTCTTCCCTTTCTGTTGCTCGAAGGTTCTGAAATCGACGGTGTTAGCCTCAGAGTGCGATGGTCGTCGATCATTAGATTTCCCTTTCGGCACAGTTGGAGCATTGGCCGTCGGACGCTTGGACAGGAACGTCTCGACCTATGCCACTATATTGTTCAGCCGGTCAAATGTTCTGACATTTGCACCAATCATCTTTTTCAGTACCTCTCTCCTGAGGCTCTGCTTACATATTTGCACTGCATCTTCTTGATGAGGAGGTCTTCTGCATCTCATAGCTAAGTTCCTCCACCTTTTGATGTTGTCCAGTGCTGTTTCATCTTGCTTTTGCCTGGTTGCATATAGTTCTGCTATTGTAATTTCTCTTTCCGTGACGTGAAATCTGTCGCGGAACTTTCTTTGCATATCAGGCCAATCGGCCACTGACCCAGCCGGCAGGCTTGAATACCATTCAAAGGCTATCCCGGTGAGGGATGAGCCGAAGAACTTAAGCAGATAAGCTTCATCAGCTGCCAAGTCACCCATAATTGTGGTATAGTAAGCTATGTGCTCCCTGGGAGAGCCCTGGCCATTAAATTTCTCAAACTTCGGCGGCTTACTGACGCCTGGCGGTAGTCTCTTAGCAACATACTGGGGAGGATACGGTACCCTGTACACATCGTAGGTACTAGCATCATCACCAGTCTTTTCAGACAGCTTCATCTCCACAATCTTTTCAATCATCAGCTTCTGGGCTATGGTTGGATCTATGTTTTCCGGGAAGAAGTGAGCTTGTTGCTGACTGTAAGGAGTTGTCATCACAGTTGCGCGCAAGGCCGGCGCGGCAGGCTGCGTCTGAGATACAGAGGGCTGAGCTACCGTCTGCTGTAGAACGGGTTGGCTCGGTGCTTTGCCCTTATCAGCCGGGAGAGGATTAGCTGGCATAGCCATTTCTGTTGAGCTGGCAGTCTTCCCCACAGGCTGGGCTTGCTTGGAGACCGGTGTTGCTTCATGCCTCTCATTTAGCTGTCTTCTGAGAGCATTGATCTCTTGTTGATATCTTCTAAACATCATTTGGATCATGGGATCCAGGGTTGACGGGATCTGTAGATCTTCTGAAGTCCCTTCAGCATCATCGACGAAGGGATTATCTTCATCTTCTGCTGTCACCACATTAACTGTCATAGTTGTGATCTTGCGGACTTCATCATCAATCTCTATTTTTTCTTTGGCCGCCTGACTTCTTCTTGTAACGGGACCTGGTCTGGTTGCCAGTCTGAGCAGTTCATCTGGCTGTGTCGGTAACATATCCTGCCCTTTGACAAGCCCGGCCATATTGCAGGCAAAGATCTGCATCTTTTCCCTCTGCCTGTAGACTTTCCTTCTCACCTGATCGGGGTATTTGAGCCGGTCAAAGACTGATATTCTTTCTCTAGCTTCTTCCCTGTGCAGGTCTTCTTTCCCATACCCGGCTCTGTGGCCTTCTTCATAATCATTGGAATCGGAGGAGGAGACTCCGAGCATCACTTCTTGAAGGGTTTCTTCTTCTTCTTCATCCATGGTGCCCAAGGCACGGGATAATCTTTGCTGCCCGAGGGCGGAGTTCCCCAGGTAGTGAAAGTAGTCTTGAGCCACTTGTTTCATCTCCTCTTGATTGTGCCTTCGTGGCTCTGGTTGGAGCATCAATCTTTCCTGGCTCTTCTGCTGATAAGCCAGTCTTTCCACCTGAGTAGTCAAGTGCTCGGCTTTGCAGTATTTGAATATATCGGCCTGTCTGGCACAGGCTCTTGGTCTTCTTAGAGTGGCAGCAGCGACTGGTTCGCTTATTCTCATTTCTTCTTCCTCCCTGAACCTTCTACTCCCATTGATGCGGGACGGGACCAAGGACACGACAAGCTCGCGATCGTCCCTTGATGAGGGAAGCGTCGGAGGTGCACGGTTGAGAAACCGGCAAGAGCTAGGGTGGTCGATTCGCACTTTCGTGCCCGGATCGGGTCACGGGACGGTCTCGCTCACTCTCTCGCAGCAACGGTGATATGAAATTATAACGAGCTAGGTCCTAAAACATGCTCTCTAGCAGTGGCATAAACAAGCATATATGAAATAAGCGAAATGCCAAGTGTAGGAGCGAAGACGATACCTCCACGCGCTCGGCGTGGGGACGACGGACCCGGCCGAACTCGTACTCCCGGAACAATATTACACAATATTACAGAAATGTAAGCCGCTGCCCACTCCACGCAGGGAGGTAAAGGGCTACACAATGGGGTCCGGGAGGACCGAATTCGGGTTGACGGGCGGCTTCTCGCGCTGTTTCGGCAACACCCGAACACGTGACGGTGGGGCCCACGTGCTGTCCTGAGGGGCCGTGTGGGACCCGGGTCACCGCTGTGGTGGGGGACACTGATGGAAGCGATCCCCGGGCTGGCGGCACGCTGGAACGATGATCGGAGGCCGGGCGGCTCCGGCCGGCGCCCGTCGGGAAAACTTCCCACGGATCTGCAGTTTCTGGTTTTCAGCGCGCTGTCCGGCGAGAACGGACGCTGCGGTCAGATCCGATGTCGGATTGACACGAAATTAGCGCCGTTGGAAAGCTGACACGAAGTACTTCAATGTAGGCCTAGAGATCTGGCCTGGATCTTCGCTGATCTGGACTTGTGGAATTTACAACCTCCTGTTGTACAGTAACTGAACACTCAGATCTGCAGAGCTGATCTCTGATAACTGCCATTGACCGTTAGGAGGACCTTGGATTCAGACTTCGACTTCTTCATGAAAGTTGTAGGATTTTGAGTTGGAAAGATGGCAAAGTTTGTTTGGACACGTTTGAATGTGTATATGAATTTATATGATTTGTTTACTGGAAGAAGGTCGAATCTGAGATCTGGCTGGAGGTACTATAGCTCCGGTAGAACATGAATTTTGAAAAATAGGTAAAAGACTCAAAAAAAATTAATAAAAATTGTGGTGGTAGGTAAAAATGGACAGAAACCCCAGTTAAATTGGGAGGGAAAAATAAATTCAAAAGGGTGGTAGAAGGGGACGAACTCAAAGGTTCTGTCACTGTAGATAGAGACAGATCTGATTTGAGTTTGGGGAATGAACGAAGTGGAAACAATATGAAACGGGGGAATTTGGAGGTGAATTTTTATGTGGGGAAGGGTCTATAAGGTAGGAACCAACCCTCAAAATTTCATGTCGATTGGAACTCGTGGCTGGCCTGAGGAATTTTCGAGCTGCACCTCTGTCCAGCAGGACAGAACACCGAAGACGATCCCGTGGCGGCTCGAAGGCGGCACGAACGGCGGCGGCGGCGGCACCGATGATTACCGGAGGTGAAGAGGAGATGATAGAAGGGTTACCACTCTAGAAATGGGGTTGGGGATGAAGAAAACCAGAGGGAGAGAGAGAGAGGGTCGAAATTCTCACAAGGGGCTCTTGCCAAAATGCTTTTTTCTTCTCATTAATTGTTCTAAATGGAAAAAATACAAGTATATATATGCTACACATCAAATCAAATCTCCACCATTGGATCTAGGGATGGGGAAGGAAGGGCCTAGATTAAATGTGACCAACACACACACAAAAAAATAAAATAATCTAAGTGGGAGACAAGCTTGACATGGTAGGTAGCCTACCTTGGAAAATTTACCCCCTTTGTCTCCCATGTGGTCAATTGGCATTCAACCCTTCTAGAAGGCCACCTAGGATGGTTGACCAGCCCCACATGGATGATATGGACCAATGGGAAAGGGCTGAGGGCCCCCTTGCTGGTCCTACTGACAAATTACATAGAAACCCAAACAATCCAAGGGAATGACGCATTGGCTTACAAAGCCGTACAATTGCGCTTATACTTTCCCATGGATATAAAAATAAACTAAAGGACACAAATGCAAAATAAAATGTACATGCCCGGCGTCGATTCCCATCAACTCTCCCCGGGTGGGAGGAACTCGACCCCGTCGAGTAGGGCTAAGGATGCTCGAATACTCCGGCGGATCCGTCACCGTGCCAAGTAACGCGGGTACGCTCCACTCCAAGCGATCGTCACCTGCTCATTCCATATATACTCAATATGCGAACTGCTATGGGCTAAAGGTGGTCACTCCGAAGGGACACTCTCAAAAGGGAAGAAAACAGCTCGAAGACTCACTAGGAATCACCGCTGAGTCCCTATAGGTGACTGATCCGGGTATAGAAGTAAACCGATCCCATACTCGTCAAGTGAGTCGACTCGCTTCACACTCATAAAAGAACGACAACGAGCTTGCACAAGACACATGCAGACTCACCATGCACTGACACACGAATGCAAACCATGCAAACAATCGACTCAAAATCACCACACAAACAAACCACACAAAGAAAACACACAGACTCATATATGACCCTAGACACACCTAATGTTAGTCCGGCCCGTACATGGGTGATGGCGGACCAGGACACCCGAATATGTGCCATGCATACACTAGATGTACTCGATGCTTGACGGAATGGATGACTCCTAGACACCCTAAGATGTACCAATCATGCATTGGCGACCTATGGGATTTGGGTGGGGAAGGACTAGGAGATCCAAAACTACCCTCGTCATCACCCCTAGATGTAGAGACGGCGTGCCGACTAGGCCGAGGGGTATGAGTGGAATAGTGAACTCTTCGGAAGAGGTGGAGAGAATGTGATAGCTCGGGAGCTTCACTAGTGGAGGGGTCAAAAGGGTCGAAGAAGGTGTGACCCCATGAAGTGGGTTCCAACATGACATGGTCCCAATCGTGAAATTCTTGAAGGTGCGGGTGGTCACCTTCCTCCGTCATGGTAGATGGGACCGTGTATAGGAAATATGACTCCTCCCTCGGAAGCAAAGTCATGAAGTCGGGCTCATCCGGTAGTGGGAGAAGTAGAAGAACCTCCGTGGTGACACAACCCACGGTGCACTCGGAGGTAATGGACCCTATGGCCGGATGGGTGAAGCTAAGACTAGCGGGTTGGTCAAAGCCTCGGGTCAAAAGATGCGTCAACTTCCATTGTGAATCTAATCCCATGACAAGATCATCCAACGTATCAACATGGTGACGAGATCGAAATGTGGTATGGAATGAGTTGACCGGCACTAGTGGTAGTGTGGGGTCCATTGATGGGAAGGGATGTGGGACCAAGCCATCCTTGAGCCATCTAAGAAGTGGCTCGACTATGTAAAGTGTTCCCGTAAGAAACACGGGTGGCTCGGGCTTTGGTAGTTCCCACTTTGATGGTTTCGAATGAAGACTGGAGGTAGATAACAATGGAGCATCCATGGGTGGTGGAGTAGCTTGTGTCCTTTCCCACCAATCCGAAATCATTTTCTTTATTTCCTCTAAGGAGCGGGTTGGAGGAGGGACCTTGGGGTGGACTAGCTCCTTAACTCTCGGCTCGGGTGTGGGCCTAGGCTCGGTTATAAGCGGGACTTCCACTCGGTTGGAGGTGCTTGAGTGGGTTGGAATGGGAGTGCCAAGGGGAGGTTGGTTGGTGGTGCATGGGCGGGCCACTAGATTGGGGTCACTTTGGTGGGCTTGGACGGCGGTGAAGGAGTGGGATTGGGTAGAGGTGTGGCCCACTTGATTGTGGATGAGTTGGTGGGGTTGGTGAGTGGAATGACCTCCGTGGTTGGAGGTAGGTGGGCGGGGAACGTAGGCCCTCCTAAGCACTCTCTTCATTTCCCACCATGACTCGATGGGCCTTAGATTCCTATCCTCCCTCCAGTATTTGATGTCCCTCCAAGTTGCAGCGGCTTCACCAAAAAGTCGCCTTTTGGCAACATCGACTTGCATGGGCCCGTACATGATGTACACCTCGAAGTAATCATCCATAATGGCTTCCCATTCTAGATAGACACTCGGGTCATCGGACCCGTAGAAATCCCGGGTTTCGGGTCTCGTGGGGTGGTTCGGGTGGTCCTTCCATTTGAGATAGTATCGCCACCATCCGGGAGTTTGGGACTCCATGGGACACGGGAAACTAGTGGGTGGCCATGCCGACACTCGGACCAAAACACTAGACACGACACTAAGTAATGCAAAGTTGGAATGCACTAACTAATGCACACTAAGGACCCTAGACGTAAACCAAGACTCGGTACGGGGCGGAGACAATCGACCCGAAGGTCACTCGCACAAGTGTGCGGCCTTCCCGATAGGCGTAACCTAACGGTCGGACAACACCTTTTTATATACCGAGTAAAGGGATGTATGCGACCCAAAAACGACTCTTTTTGTTGTTTTAAAAATATGATGATCCTAAACACGACTTAGACCGACTAATGACTACATGACACTTTTTTTTTTTGAATGCAAACACCCTAGACTCAACTTGCTCTGATACCAAATTGATGCGGGACGGGACCAAGGACACGACAAGCTCGCGATCGTCCCTTGATGAGGGAAGCGTCGGAGGTGCACGGTTGAGAAACCGGCAAGAGCTAGGGTGGTCGATTCGCACTTTCGTGCCCGGATCGGGTCACGGGACGGTCTCGCTCACTCTCTCGCAGCAACGGTGATATGAAATTATAACGAGCTAGGTCCTAAAACATGCTCTCTAGCAGTGGCATAAACAAGCATATATGAAATAAGCGAAATGCCAAGTGTAGGAGCGAAGACGATACCTCCACGCGCTCGGCGTGGGGACGACGGACCCGGCCGAACTCGTACTCCCGGAACAATATTACACAATATTACAGAAATGTAAGCCGCTGCCCACTCCACGCAGGGAGGTAAAGGGCTACACAATGGGGTCCGGGAGGACCGAATTCGGGTTGACGGGCGGCTTCTCGCGCTGTTTCGGCAACACCCGAACACGTGACGGTGGGGCCCACGTGCTGTCCTGAGGGGCCGTGTGGGACCCGGGTCACCGCTGTGGTGGGGGACACTGATGGAAGCGATCCCCGGGCTGGCGGCACGCTGGAACGATGATCGGAGGCCGGGCGGCTCCGGCCGGCGCCCGTCGGGAAAACTTCCCACGGATCTGCAGTTTCTGGTTTTCAGCGCGCTGTCCGGCGAGAACGGACGCTGCGGTCAGATCCGATGTCGGATTGACACGAAATTAGCGCCGTTGGAAAGCTGACACGAAGTACTTCAATGTAGGCCTAGAGATCTGGCCTGGATCTTCGCTGATCTGGACTTGTGGAATTTACAACCTCCTGTTGTACAGTAACTGAACACTCAGATCTGCAGAGCTGATCTCTGATAACTGCCATTGACCGTTAGGAGGACCTTGGATTCAGACTTCGACTTCTTCATGAAAGTTGTAGGATTTTGAGTTGGAAAGATGGCAAAGTTGGTTTGGACACGTTTAAATGTGTCTATGAATTTATATGATTTGTTTACTGGAAGAAGGTCGAATCTGAGATCTGGCTGGAGGTACTGTAGCTCCGGTAGAACATGAATTTTGAAAAATAGGTAAAAGACTCAAAAAAAATTAATAAAAATTGTGGTGGTAGGTAAAAATGGACAGAAACCCCAGTTAAATTGGGAGGGAAAAATAAATTCAAAAGGGTGGTAGCAGGGGACGAACTCAAAGGTTCTGTCACTGTAGACAGAGACAGATCTGATTTGAGTTTGGGGAATGAACGAAGTGGAAACAATACGAAACGGGGGAATTTGGAGGTGAATTTTTATGTGGGGAAGGGTCTATAAGGTAGGAACCAACCCTCAAAATTTCATGTCGATTGGAACTCGTGGCTGGCCTGAGGAATTTTCGAGCTGCACCTCTGTCCAGCAGGACAGAACACCGAAGACGATCCCGTGGCGGCTCGAAGGCGGCACGAACGGCGGCGGCGGCGGCACCGATGATTACCGGAGGTGAAGAGGAGATGATAGAAGGGTTACCACTCTAGAAATGGGGTTGGGGATGAAGAAAACCAGAGGGAGAGAGAGAGAGGGTCGAAATTCTCACAAGGGGCTCTTGCCAAAATGCTTTTTTCTTCTCATTAATTGTTCTAAATGGAAAAAATACAAGTATATATATGCTACACATCAAATCAAATCTCCACCATTGGATCTAGGGATGGGGAAGGAAGGGCCTAGATTAAATGTGACCAACACACACACAAAAAAATAAAATAATCTAAGTGGGAGACAAGCTTGACATGGTAGGTAGCCTACCTTGGAAAATTTACCCCCTTTGTCTCCCATGTGGTCAATTGGCATTCAACCCTTCTAGAAGGCCACCTAGGATGGTTGACCAGCCCCACATGGATGATATGGACCAATGGGAAAGGGCTGAGGGCCCCCTTGCTGGTCCTACTGACAAATTACATAGAAACCCAAACAATCCAAGGGAATGACGCATTGGCTTACAAAGCCGTACAATTGCGCTTATACTTTCCCATGGATATAAAAATAAACTAAAGGACACAAATGCAAAATAAAATGTACATGCCCGGCGTCGATTCCCATCACCCATCCTGGCAGCGGTTGGCAGCAGCAGCATAATTCTTCCTTTCCCATCTTTTGCCCCCAGCCATGGGGTGGGTGACCGTGAGGTCTTCCTTCTGCTCATATCTTCTGCCCCTCATCCTGGGGTGAATAGTAGTCAGATTTCTTCCTTCATTCTCTTTCTCATCTCTCCTACCCCGAGCCCTGGAGTGAACAGCAACAGTATTTCTTATGTCTTTTCCTTCCCCTCTTCTGCTTCCTGCCCTGAAGCGGACAACACTGGTATCAGCAATGTTCTCTTCCTCTTGAGCTGGGACCCATCTCTGGATTTTCTTCGGCCGCCAGATCTGCCTGAACTTGGGCGGCTTCGGTGCTAGTGGCTTTCTATCCGCCTCTTTCATGTCGACCCTCCTAGAAGCTAGTACCCTAAACTTGTTGGTAGTAGGCACCATCGGGACGATCGTGTCCGGCTTAACCGCCCTTGGGCAACCACTGAGGTTTACCCGGACATCTCCAATCAGCATTATCTTTCTTGAGTTGGATATCCGACGACCCGCAACAGTGGATCGGGCTCTCCTGTCGGATCTCCTCCTTCTTCCAGCAGCAGAGGATGTGCCCCTTTTCGCCTCGTGATGGACGAAGTAGGACACGACCTCAGGAGTATCCTGCATCACCTGGCTCATCTTGGGGCTGGTAGCTTGCGTCAATGTCTCGACAACAGTCCTTTGCTCCTGGTTGTCAATTTCGAGCAAGTCAATGAAGATGAGGCCCAGGCAGTTGGGCATCCCGACAGCAGGCGGCATCGATCCAAACAAAAGAGGTACCGCTAGGTAGCCCTCTCGAACATGCACATCGACCGCTTGTTGATCAAAGCATACAGAGATGATTCCAGCCGTCATCGTAGCTTCCTGAAAATAGAGAAAGCACACAAAATCAGAAATTTGAGGGGGGGCCCGCTGGGCCTCCTATTTTGGCGTAGAGATGAAGGGAGACTCGGTCCCACCGGGCGTGCCAGACTTGTGGACGCGGGATTTATTTCTTTCATTTTTTTGTTTATTATTTCGAAGATTTCTCCTATTTGTATTTATTGATTATTAGGCGTGCCAGTCACATGTGTGACGATTTCATTGTGCACTCGACTTGACTTGGTCAGTCGATTGTGAAGTCCGAGTCGGGACCAAAAGTCCGCCATACCATAAAGGCTATGACGTTAATTACGCCCTTCCTAAGAAGGACAACCCTTGATTAAACGCCAAAATAGGAGGCCACTCGGGGCGGTAATAAAAGAAAAATAACAGTGTGTGATATTGAAGCTCTTGTTATTCTGGGAAGATAATTTAGTGCACAGCAGATTACTACACCAACATGACCACCTCTTATGTGGGTCGTGCCGGGTAGGAATAGGACACCGTTCACGCAGTGGCGGGACGGGGTCTGGACCATCATCGGGGAGATGTCCCCTTTCATATTTCTCGTCCGGCCAAGGGCCTCGCAGCATTCATATTTCCCGGAAGATTGAGCCGGACGGGGGGTGTGTGATGTGCACCTCCCGGGACTTATCGGGGTTAAAACATCGATTGATATTTTGGCAGCACCTCCCCATAATCTGGATTATGCCCAGGGGAGAATAGACTATCACCCACGGAGTGCCGGGATGAAAGCCGAGAGAAAGAGAGGCCGAACCTCCCGAATTGCATATGTATGCCATGGGCAATGTTTGATTCTTCCCTTACAGAAGCCGGTGACACTCGTGCAGTGGCAGAGCTCACCTTAGCTAAAGGGGTTGCTCATAAACCCGGTACGGATCAGTGGAACATAAGGGAGTCTGACTCCCTTTAATTTTATCCTCGGTACAGTTCTGGTGACTCATGGACATCCCTAGGTGGGTTTGATAGAGGTGTCGGAGGCTCATTGGGTGGCAGGGCAGCCTCTCGGCACGGATTTGAATGGGTATATGAGTTCCCGGCACGAAGACCACCGCGCCGGGAAGGGTTCTTTGCAAGGCACTATCTGGGGCGCCGGGAAGCTGGCGTTAGTGGAGTTCTCGGCGCCAAAGTGGAGCTAGGGGGGATAGGGCTCTAGGCGCAGGCAGGCAAGAGAGCAAAGGTGATGGGGGCATCCCTTGCCCCTCCACTTTTTTTTTGAGGCTCGGATCATCGTCGACTTGTGCCATTATGTTCGTCATGTGTTTGTGAGTCTAGTCGTGTAATTTTTATATTTTATTTGAGTCTTAAACCATGTAATTTTCCTATTATTTGAGTCATGTACCTAGGTTATTAGGTTATCTACCAAAGTCTTGTGTCATTATGTTGGTTTGTTAAGCTATTGGGCCCAACTAGTGGGCTAGGCCCAGGGGCACCCCTCCCTTGGACTGCTTTGGTCATTAGTGAGCTTGTCAGGGTCATTATGGTCATATGAAAGTATGGAGCCTATAAATAGGCCTCCCCTCCCTCTCATTGTAACAACTTTTGATGAATCAATTTGAATAGAAATATTTCCCAAGTCTCACTCCCCTCCACTAAATTTCTCTTACTATCTCTCTCTCTAAGGGGTCCCCCCCTCTCTCTCTCTCCCTCCACCCCAATTTTCGGAATTTTCTCTCTCCTCCCCATTCACCCCTCATTAAGACCCCTCCGCTTCCCCATACACTCATTTAACTCCCCCCCCACCCCCAAGGTGGCATCCTCCAATCCACACCCCACCTCCCAACCCCTAACTACCCCACTCTCCTTCCCAAAGCATCCCACCACCTTCCCAATGCTAAATTAGCTTCTCCCAAAGCCCAATTTCGAATTTCCCTCCCATCTCCCACCCCCTTAGCTCCCTTGGTCGCCCAAATCCAACCCCAAACCCAGCCAAGGTCGCCCCCCTCACCACCACCCCTCCATTCATACCCATTTCTTTTGCAGGTCAAGCTCTGGTTGCAGGCAGCAGGTTGGCCGTAGCTTGAAGCGGCCACCACGTCCTCCTCTCTGCGAATCTGAAGGCCCAAGAGGTACCGTTGGAAGCGTCTTCGAGTCATCTTCGCAACGGTGGTGGTTTCATCTTCTTCCAAGCACCGAGCTGCCGGTAGAAGTGATTCTTCCTCGACTGCGCAAGATCTCTCAGGCAGGGAACCAGAGCGAGAGTGGAAGCTCGATCACGAAGAATCGTTTGGGATTCAGATCAAGTGTCCTTCAAAAAACATCTTCCCTCTCACGTCCTATTTCATCCTCAAGAAGCAGAGCTGCATTTGGATATCGACATCTAAAGTTACGAATTTTCTACTCCAAGTGTGTCAGGTTAGTTTACAGGAGCCAGAACCGACACCCCTCTACTCATCTGATCGTCCCGGCCTTCTCCAACATCTGCCGACCACACCGTTGGTGCCGACAGAAAGAAGACTCGACCACGGTTCCAACGGTTCAGGTCTCGTCTCAATCAGAGCTTGGTAGAGATCGTGGTACCCTCTGCAACCAGCCACATTGTTCTGCACCAGACAGAGGCAGAACCAATCAATCCGGTTCCAGACTCTGTCCCGGCCAGAAACGACTTTACCAAGCTCAGAAAAAATTCATAGATCATCCTTGGTCTGTTGGTAAGCTTTTGGCGCAAGTCTCATCAAGTTCTGAGCTCTGTGGAATTTTCGGCAGCATCATCACCGCCCCACTGTCCAGCAACTCTGAGATTGGCAGAACCGGCAACGCTCCGAACGTCGGGTTTTCTTCATAACTCCCCCACCCCGCTTGGCCGGCTGAAGGCCCCTCCCTGCGTGGAGGTAGTTTTGGATGTAATTAGCTTAATCCCCACCCCAAGATCACCCCTCCTGCGAGAGACGTAGTGTTGTACTCTTTGCACTTTCAGGTCAAGCTACATCGCCGCGGCGATCGGGTGTATACCCTCGCCTCCCGGCGCGCCCTCGTCTCCGAGCGGGATCGGTGTCTTCACACCAATCAGGTGAGCCTCTGATACTAACCTTGATAGCCTTACTTCTGTGAGTTTAGTATTGCTTTGATTGCTCGTCGGATGGTGAGAAGAGGGCCCGTACTTGTATGCTCTTTTGTTGGTGCCCACCGCGGTCCGGGAGAGAGTGCCACTCCAAACCCCGCCCTGCGGGTCATCCGCCCACTACGTTGGGAATCCTAGACTCTTTGGGGTCAGCCTAAGCCAACTAAGTCCATTAGAATCATTGGGTCCCGCCTCAGACCCTTGCCATCATTCCCCGGCCCCGCCGGGTGATCGCGTGTGCCGTGTGAGTAAGACGCTATTGTGAGAATCATTGGAGTGCTTGTATGCTTGCGGGTCTAGGTCCTAGGTTGCTCATTTCATGCTTAGTCAACTTAGGGCTGTTTCACATCAAGTGGTATCAGAGCAAGTTCACAACTTGTCTCTATCAAGTTGGTCCTAGGGCATGTTTTAGAGTCATCGGTTGCATCTTTTGGTCCCTAGCATGGCCACCTCTTACCAACCTCACCAATCGGTCCTCTCCATAAGTCCAAACCACCAAAGGATGCCTACCACTAACACACATAACCTCCCGGGCCATGTCAATTATCTCATGAAGGCCTTGACCCATGCCAATGAGCGGCTTGATAATATATCGGGTCGACTCAACCAACTTGGAGAAAATGGGCCCGCCCCAAGGATGGACGATAGAAGGACATGTTCCCCACCTCCCATATTTGATGGAACTCAACCTAGTGACTATTTAGAGTGGGAAGTCTCGATGGACCATTACTTCACTTGGTATCCCATGTCTGAGGATGAGAAAGTCCGATTTGCCAAATTACAACTTACCAAACGGGCCCACACTCATTGGTTGAAAATTGAAAGCTTAAGGATAATTAGAAGGGAAGCTCCCCTCACAACATGGGGAGACATGAAGGAACAACTTAGGGCTAGATATATTTTCCCCTCCCATTCCGAACACCAAAGCCCAAAGAGCATTTCAACTCCTTCATTTCTCCTTGGCCAACCCAAGACCCTAATCACGCATTCCCCACCATTTCCCACCTCTCCTACTCCAACCACAACATCTACATCCTACATCCAAGCCCTCACCACAACCATATGTCCACATACCCAATTGGACCCCATGTCCACCCCTGCACCTAGGCCCATAATGGCCACCACCCCCAAACCCAAATCCCCTCACCAAACCCGCACCCCACAAGCCCCCTTGGCCACCACCGCAACCTCACCAACGTCCCCAAAAAGGGACACATCTCCCAAAACCGATCAACCCAAATCTCCTCACCCAAACCACCTTCCACTTCCCACCCCAATCCTACCCCAATTTAGGCCTCCACTACTTCCACTCCCAATTCCAACCCACGTCCGACCTTGCTCACCTCCTCGGGTGCGCCATGCATCGACTACCACCAACCCACCCACCATAGAACTTCCTACCCCATTGTCCTTAGGAGTTGCAACCCACACCCTCACCCAAGTAGAGAGGGATACCAATCCGGATCCACCTCCCAAGATAGAGGAAATCCAAGGGCCACACAACTCACCCACCACTCCTAGCCTAGCTCCTCAAGAGCTACACACCCTTCCCCATGACACCGTCACCATAGATGAGTCCGTACTCCAATGGCTCAAGCAAGGCCTCACCATTCCTAGTTCACAACCAAGTCACCTACCCATGGGACATCAATCCCAAATCATTCCCACTCAGCCTCATGTCACTTATCAAACCTCCTATTGTGTGGAAGATTTGGGAGACTTAGTGGCCTACCTACATTGGCAAGTCCACTTGACCGATATGCTAGCCATGAGGCCATCGGAGTCTAGCACCATTAGCCTAGCTTACCCCACCGTTGGCTCCATCACTTCCATCTACACCAATGGCCAATTTACAAGTGAGATCATACTCCTTCTTCCCATGGAGGAGGAGCCCATCCTAGTCTACTCCCCAACCATTGAGATCCCAAGTGCTTTGATTGGCCAACCCATTAGCAACCTTGGCCCAAATAATTTGGAGGAAGATGACTCACCATTTGAGGACCTTGAGAACATGGAGTACCCCTACCTAGGTAACCCTTACCATGATCCCTTTAACCCCTTCCTAAGGGAGCCTAGATCTCCATGTAACCCACTCCCCCTATTCACCACCCACCTCACCCTACCCATATCGCCCATGTTGACCCAAACTCCTCCTGTCCTAGAATCGGGTCACACCATGAGAGCCTTGACCTTAGGCAACAAACACCTTAGGAGTAATGAAATGCCCCACCCCATAACCACCTTCCTAGATCCCTTCGACCCATTCACATGGAAGTTCAAAAGTCATCCCACGCCTATGCACATGGAAGACACCTTTGGGATAAACATGCATGTGTCTAGGCATACCACACCATTTGACATGATTCATAAGTCGGGTACATTCATTCACATCACCCACATGTCAAGTAGGAAGCATAAGTGGACCGTATTCGGATGTATTGGCCCACCTTCATTCATCATGAGTCTTAAGCATGAGAGGAGCATACATGGATGTCCGGGTCCCCCGACATTTGTCACACCCATGCATAAAAGGTTAATCTATGGATGTCCCGGCCCTCCTAAGTCTGTCACAGTCTTCATAAGATCAAAGTGTGATCGATCTACATTTGGCTGCCCAGGTCCACCTTTGCACACCATACTTTTCACACCAACATCACATCATAGTGCAGGGCATACGCATTCTCGCAAGCATATAGGAAAGAGCAATGAGACTTACAAAAGGCAGGCAGATGCTCATCGGCGCCACTGCAAGTTCCAAGTGGGAGATTCGGTGATGGTGAGGACGGAGCGGCTCCTTCCAGGGCCTGCCTCCAAGTTGAGGGCACGGGGTTCGGGACCCTTTCGAGTTCTGAGATGACTTGGCAGTAGTGCTTATGAGCTAGGCCTACCTGAGGGTTTTGGGGTACACCCTACTTTCAATGTGGCGGACCTGGTACCCTACAAGGGCCCCGCGGTGGAACCCAGTGAGGAGCTCGAGCCTTTACCCCCCCTTGAGAGAGACACTCCCGGTGGGACTCCACTTCATAGCTTGAGAGACCGACGAGAGCAGGTAGAGGCAATACTAGATGAGTAGAATATCATTACTAGGCACAAGGTGTATCAGCGCTACCTGGTTAGGTGGAAGAATCGTCGCCCGATTGAGGATACTTGGGCGAGTCGGGAGGACTTGTTGCGACTTGACCTCGACATTCTGGAGCTGGTACTATCGCCAGGTGGACCCATACTCGACGGGGTCGAGTTCTCCCCACCCCGGGGGTATGATGGGGGCATCCCTTGCCCCTCCACTTTTTTTTTGAGGCTCGGATCATCGTCGACTTGTGCCATTATGTTCGTCATGTGTTTATGAGTCTAGTCATGTAATTTTTATATTTTATTTGAGTCTTAAACCATGTAATTTTCCTATTATTTGAGTCATGTACCTAGGTTATTAGGTTATCTACCAAAGTCTTGTGTCATTATGTTGGTTTGTTAAGCTATTGGGCCCAACTAGTGGGCTAGGCCCAGGGGCACCCCTCCCTTGGACTGCTTTGGTCATTAGTGAGCTTGTCAGGGTCATTATGGTCATATGAAAGTATGGAGCCTATAAATAGGCCTCCCCTCCCTCTCATTGTAACAACTTTTGATGAATCAATTTGAATAGAAATATTTCCCAAGTCTCACTCCCCTCCACTAAATTTCTCTTACTATCTCTCTCTCTAAGGGGTCCCCCCCTCTCTCTCTCTCCCTCCACCCCAATTTTTGGAATTTTCTCTCTCCTCCCCATTCACCCCTCATTAAGACCCCTCCGCTTCCCCATACACTCATTTAACTCCCCCCCCCAACCCCAAGGTGGCATCCTCCAATCCACACCCCACCTCCCAACCCCCAACTACCCCACTCTCCTTCCCAAAGCATCCCACCACCTTCCCAATGCTAAATTAGCTTCTCCCAAAGCCCAATTTCGAATTTCCCTCCCATCTCCCACCCCCTTAGCTCCCTTGGTCGCCCAAATCCAACCCCAAACCCAGCCAAGGTCGCCCCCCCCACCACCACCCCTCCATTCATACCCATTTCTTTTGCAGGTCAAGCTCTGGTTGCAGGCAGCAGGTTGGCCGTAGCTTGAAGCGGCCACCACGTCCTCCTCCCTGTGAATATGAAGGCCCAACAGGTACCATTGGAAGCGTCTTCGAGTCATCTTCGCAATGGTGGTGGTTTCATCTTTGTCGAGGCACCGAGCTGCCAGTAGAAGTGATTCTCCCTCGACTGCGCAAGATCTCTCAGGCAGGGAACCAGAGCGGGAGCGGAAGCTCGACCACGAAGAATCTTTTGGGATTCAGATCAAGTGTTCTTCATAAAAAATCTTCCCTCTCACGTCCTCTTTCATCCTCAAGAAGCAGAGCTGCATTTGGACATCGGGATCTAAAGTTACGAATTTTCTACTCCAAGTGTGTCAGGTCAGTTTACAGGAACCAGAACCGACACCCCTCTACTCATCTGATTGTCCCGGTCTTCTCCGAGATCTGCCAACCACGCCGTTGGTGCCGACAGAAAGAAGACTCGACCACGGTTCCAACGGTTCAGGTCTCGTCTCAATAAGAGCTTGGTAGAGATCGTGGCACCCTCTGCAACCAGCCACATTGTTCTGCACCAGACAGAGGCAGAACCAATCAGTCCGGCTCCAGACTCTGTCCCGGCCAGCAACGACTTTACCAAGCTCAGAAAAAATTCATAGATCATCCTTGGTCCGTTGGCAAGCTTTTGGCGCAAGTCTCATCAAGTTCTGAGCTCTGTGGAATTTTTGACAGCATCATCACCGCCCCACTATCCAGCAACTCTGAGATTGGCAGAACTGGCAACGCTCCAAACGTCGGGTTTTCTTCATAACTCCCCCACCCCGCTTGGCCGGGTGAAGGCCCCTCCCTGCGTGGAGGTAGTTTTGGATGTAATTAGCTTAATCCCTACCCCAAGATCACCCCTCCTGCGAGAGACGTAGTGTTGTACTCTTTGCACTTTCAGGTCAAGCTACATCGCCGCGGCGATCGGGTGTATACCCTCGCGTCCCGGCGCGCCCTCGTCTCTGAGCGGGATCGGTGTCTTCACACCGATCAGGTGAGCCTCTGATACTAACCTTGATAGCCTTACTTCTGCAAGTTTAGTATTGCTTTGATTGCTCGTCGGATGGTGAGAAGAGGGCCCGTACTTGTATGCTCTTTTGTTGGTGCCCACCGCGGTCCGGGAGAGAGTGCCACTCCAAACCCCGCCCTGCGGGTCAGCCGCCCACTAAGTTGGGAATCCTAGACTCTTTGGGGTCAGCCTAAGCCAACTAAGTCCATTAGAATCATTGGGTCCCGCCTCGGACCCTTGCCATCATTCCCCGGCCCCGCCGGGTGATCGCGTGTGCCGTGTGAGTAAGACACTATTGTGAGAATCATTGGAGTGCTTGTATGCTTGCGGGTCTAGGTCCTAGGTTACTCATTTCATGCTTAGTCAACTTAGGGCTATTTCACATCAAAAGGGGTCTTACGGCGCCAAGGCAAAAGGGTGAAGGGGTTAGGCTCCCGGCGCAGGCAAGGAGGCCAAGTAATTAGGGCTCTCGGCGCCAGAAGGATGCCAGAGGGTGAGGGTTCTCGGTGCAAGGGCAAGGAAGCCAGGTTCCCGGCGCGATGAAGAGAAGGCCAGGGAGTTCACGGCGCTGGCTTCCCGGCGCGAGGAAGAATTGCTCAAAGGGGGTTCCCGGTGCGCAGGGGAGAAGGCCAGATGATGGGCTTCCCGGCGCGATGGCAAAGCAGCCAGGGGGGGTTCCCGGCACGGCCAAGATGGAGAGGTTCCTGGCGCGAAGGTAAGAAGGCCAGGGGTGGGGTTCTCGGCGCCAGAAGCCTTGCACCGAGAACTATTCACCCCTTTCACTGTGTACGGGGCCGAGATGGGTGAGGGCGCCGGGATGAGAAACAGAGTTTTACGGTACCCTGTTCTTCGGTCTGTTGAGGATTCAGGGGTTTTCCTGGTGATTCAGGCCAAGATAGACGGGCCTTGAGAAGTCAGAAGAGATCAATTCATCAGACTGCAACTGATGTTGGCTTGGGTTTCAAAGGGAAGGCCAGAAGCGGAGAGTGATTTGGGGGAAACATGGTTTAGGGTATCTCTGTCACCAGCGTTCATGATAATCCCTGAGGATGATTTTGATATACTCTTCATCATCTGGGGGCCAAGAGATGGCTGTCTCTGGCCCCGAGGATGACTTCAGTAGAGCCGATGAGCATGAATATAACCTCTAAAACCGAGCAGCGGTTGCTATACATCTATGCTTTGCTTCAGAGGCCAAGGGATAGTCTGTCTCTGGCTCGGAAGTAAGCACGAGCAGCGTTCGAGAACCAGGCGAATAAGCAGGCGATCAATCGAACTGGGGAGGGGGATAGCATGCTACTGAGTCTAAGAAGAGACAGAAAACATGGGGAGATAGCAATAGAGTTTCAGAGAAATAGACAGCAGGCATCAAGTGCAGCCTGTAGTGTTCATTCATTCGAATATCACAATTACATTCGCACATCAGAGGCAATACATAAAAGAAGGTACATGGAGACTATGCCTTGCCCTAGCGGAGTAAAACCGGCTGTGATATCACAGCATACATCAGAAGGGGGAAGAAGTAGACGCAATCGAAATTAGAAGAATGAACTACAGAAAATGGGGAGGGGAGGGCAGAGCATTGACTCCTCTCCCTCCCCGTTGCCCACCTTCGATCAGGCTTCGAACTCTTTTCTTCTTTTGCCCTTCTGCTTCTTCCTCTCTCGGATCAGATTGCAGGCTCCACTCTCTTCTCCTTTTGTGGCTATCTATTCTTCTTCTCCGCTGTCCTCTTCTTTCTCTTCGAATGAGGGGGTTTTATATCCCTCCTTGGTATCCTATCGGCAGGCCTGTCCCGACGCGCCTCAATCGTAGGCAGACTTCCCGGCGGGTGGGACTCCAGCGTCTCGGCGCCACTTTTGGGCTTCGACAAGGGGATCCCGACGCCACTTTATAGGCCCATTTAGGGATTTTTAGACCTCACATACACCTCAGCCTTTATTGGTCCTTCAAATATATCAGAACCCGAGAAGGCCCTCCACTGGTGACACAGTTTCTATTGAGATCATTCATAGATTTTCATCAGTCGGTAGACTGGGGTTTCATCGGCATTGCCATCTGAATGATGACAAAGTCGGACATCATCTCATCGGTATCGTCACCTGAACGGTGACAAGACCGGACATCAGCTTTAGCCTGAAAAGACTTCAGCCCGGTGACTGCTATTTCATCAGTGCCGTCGTCTGACTGACAATGGCATCGGACATCAGCTTGGCCGGGAAAAGGCTTCGGCCGGGTAGATGGTTGACGAACTTCGTCATTGATCTTTCACTATTGGTCTGATCTTCTTTTCAATTCTGTTTCCGCCCTTGCTCATTTTCCAGGCGTCAACAATAGCAGGCGTGACAGTCAGACTCGCAAGTACAACTAACCCTAGCTCTTGGGGAATCTTGAGCCTGAAAGATACTTCGGGCACTTGTTCCCAGAGCCTCCACTTCCTCAACATCAAGGCACTGACTGCGACCTACCGACTCAAGGCATCGGTTACGACATTCATCCTGCCCGACTGATAAGACAGGGTGAAGTCATAATCCTTCATATACTCCATCCAACACCTCTGCCTAAGGTTAAGGTCCCTCTGCGTGAACACATACCTCAAACTCTGATGGTCAGTGAACACCTCGAACTTCTCACCGTACAGATAATGCCTCCAGATCTTCAGTGCGAAGATCACAGCTGCCAACTCAAGGTCATGGGTAGGGTAGTTTTCCTCGTGGGGCTTCAGCTGCCGAGATGCATAAGCCACCACTCTACCATGCTGCATCAACACAGCACCCAGTCTGACCCCGGAAGCATCTGTACACACCATAAAACCTCCCGACTCAGAAGGTAAAACTAACACCAGAGCCGAGGTGAGCAATCTCTTCAGCTCCCTGAAACTCTACTCACACCCCTCAGACCAGACGAAAGGCACATCCTTCCGTGTGAGTCTAGTCATCGGGGTCGCAATGCGAGAAAAATCTTCGATAAACCGATGATAATAACCCGCAAGCCCCAAGAAACTCCGGATCTCGGTCACAGACCTCGGCCTCGGCCATCGCATTACTGCCTCGACCTTGGCGGGGTCCACGAAAATGCCATCACCAGAAGTCACGTGCCCAAAAAAGTGCACCTCACGAAGCCAGAACTTGCACTTACTGAGCTTCACGTACAACTGGTGATCTCGCAACGTCTGCAGCACTACACCCAAATGGTACGCGTGCTCCTCGGCAGACCGCGAATAGAGAAAGATGTCATCCACAAATACGACCACGAATTGGTCCAGATATGGACGAAACACCCTCTGCATCAAGTCCATGAAGGCTGCGGGGGCATTGGTGAGCCCAAATGCCATCACCAGGAACTCATAATGCCTGTACCTCGAACTAAACGCAGTCTTCTCCACATCGGACTCGCAAATTCTCAGCTGATAGTAACCAGACCGCAAATCAATCCGTGAGAACACTCGAGCAGACTGAAGCTGGTCGAACAAATCATCAATCCGCGGCAACGGATACTTGTTCTTAATGGTCACCTCATTCAGCTGCCGGTAGTCAATGCACAGCCGCAAACTACCGTCCTTCTTCTTCACGAACAACACTGGCGCACCCCAAGGGAAAAAGCTGGGATGAATATACCCCTTGGCCAGCAACTCTTGCAACTGTGCCCGCAACTCCCTCAACTCAGCGGGGGCGATACGGTAGGGGGCTTCGCTAAAGGTCCCGTACCCGGCACCACCTCAATAATGAAATCGATCTCCCGTTGAGGAGGCAATCCAGGTAAGTCCTCCGAGAAAACATCGAGAAACTCGCACACCACCGTAATGTCCTCGACATTCGGACACGACTGGTCTACCAAGACCACAGAAGCGAGGAAACCCTGACAACCCGCATCAAGCAAACGACAAGCTCGAATCGTAGAGATAAGAAAGCGGGAAGGGGAAGACCTGATACCTTGGAAATAGAAGGTGGGTCCACGAAGTCGCCGAAAATAAACTCTCTTCGAGCCACAATCCACCAACGCATGATGTGCCTCGAGCCAATCCATGCCCAAAATCACATCAAAGTCCTGAAGCGACAACGCATAGAGCCTAGCCGGCAAACTCCGCCCTTCCACCCACACGGGAACCTCATCGAAGAAATACGGAGTGATCATAAAATCACCCGAAGGTAACTCCACTGCCAAATCGCAGGACAACTGGGTCACCGGCTCCTCGATGCTCAGCGCAAAATCCTCCGAAATAAACGAATGAGACACGCCAGAATCAAACAAAACCCGAGCTGCACAACCCAAAATCTGAACGGTACCTTCCACGAGCTGCGACGCCACTGCCTCTGCCCTGGTCATGTGTGTGATCTAGCCTCGAGCTCTCTGCTTGCCTCCCACACTAGCTGACCTGGGTAGCGGCGGATACTGTCCCTGCTGCTGCTGCTGCTGTGGCCTCTGCTGCTGGGGAACCTGCTGCTACTGAGGAAACTGCTGCTGCCTCTGAGGACAGTCACGCGCCATGTGCCTTGGCTGGTCACACCGAAAACAGATAATCGGCGACGTGCACTGCCTGCCTGGGTGATGCTCGCCACACCATGGACACGGTCCTCGCGATCCACCCATCGATCCCTGACGCTGAAACGGAGCCGGCTGCTGTACACTGCTCGATGAAGCCTGCCCCTGACCCTTGGACTTCTTCTTAGAGAAATCCTTCTTGAGAAACTTCTTGACCTTTGAGCCGAAAGACACGGATCCGGTCACTGACACTGCCGGTGCCGGCGCTCCTAGACCACCCGACGCATGCTGGAAGGAACCCTGCTACTGGGTAGCCGACTACTGGCTGCGACCTGACAAAGACTGTCCCTGGCTAATCGGTCCTCGAGTCCTCTGCATATCCACCTCCAAAGAAGCCGCAACGCGAGACGCTGTCTCCAAATCGATGGCAGCATTCACGATCAAATGGTGCCTCAGCTCCTGCCTCAAGCCCTGAACGAACTGTGCGGTCTTCACCCTCTCATTCTCCATGATATGAGGTGCATACCGACCCAGCTCGACAAACTGGGCCCTGTACTGCAACACGGATATGTCGCCCTGAACCAGCTCTAAAAACTGATGCATCCGCTGCGTAGCAATAAACTCTCGACAGTAGGTACGCTCGAAACCACTGACAAAGTCGCCCCACACAATCTGCTCAAGTGGAAGAAGCTGGAAAGACGTCTTCCACTCGGAAGACCACCACTCCCGAGCCATACCCTGCAACTGGTTGGAGGCCAACATCACTCTCTCCTCCGCAGTACTCCGCGCGGAACTGAACACCCGCTCCATCTCGTCGAGCCAACTCCGAGCCAAATCAGGGTCTGGCTGACCGCCGTAGTAAGGTGGATGAAACTACATGAAATCCCTCACTACTCGGCCTGTCCCACCCTTGGTCGACGAGCCCTCACCAGCCTCTCCGCCGAACTGTTGAGACATAAGCTGGTACATGCCACAGAATAAATCCTCGGCCCCCGAAAATCTCGCAATATCCACTGCCTCGGTGGCCACAGGTGGCACTCTACTCTGCTCCTCCTGCTCCTACTGAACCTCCTGCTGGATCTCCTGACCTCCAGCCGACTGCCCCTGCTGAGAGCGAGTGCTCCGCCTCGGCACCATGCTCGCTCCTGAAGCAAAAGGTAGAAAACACGGAAACAGCAAGGTCAAGAAAAACGCACGATGCCCGATGCCAGCGTCAACTGTACTTCATCGCTGTGGACTAGTGGACCACTACAATCACCTATGATTCCCGTATAATTCCACAACCACGCTCTGATACCAGCTGTAATGACCCGAGAATCCGATTATCGGGAAGGCCCGATAACCCGAGACTCGCACCGCCACCCACGAGTCCGAAGACTCAGAAGGGTTAGAAGGATGGTGTGGAAACTACACAAGTATCATAAATAATTGTAGAATTAAATAGTTATGTAAATAAGCAGAAAATGAATTAACGTTTTACATGGTCCACAAGATAACAATAAAATAATAACAGTAGTCCACAACTAGTACAGAGACAAGAAAAGAAAGTGCAGCTACACGGGGCATATCCCGGCTCTGACCTCTGGCACTAACGCTGGGCACCTGAACCGCGCTGAGCCTCAGACGAACTCCCCTGAAGCCTCGCCTCGCCTGAAACACGGTGAAAACACGCAGGGAATGAGTCTCGGAATAAGACTCAGTGGGGATCACTCGAACCCTACCTCGCAAACGGAGAAACCGCTACGCTAGCAGTAAGCGAGTACCTCAAAAAGGGAAACCCTGCCATCTACAAAGCACCGATCTCACGGCACGAAAACCAATACACGTGCCACGGTGAAACAACCAGAACACAACGGCCAACACGGCAGAGACCCGAAGGTCGAAGTCGTAACGACTGACAGTCTGACACTCTCGACTCGACAGGAGTACCTCCCACTAGAAGCACAGCCGGTAGCGTCCCCTGATGACTTACACCACACCGCAGGTGAACTGCCTGACATGGTAGCGCCTACCAGAGGCACGAACACCGAACAAGTACCACAAACAAGTGACTAGCTGGGGTCACGCTCGTTAGCGGGTGTCCAACTGCCCCCAACCATGTGTGCACACACAGACCGCGCGTCCCTGGTCTGGCCCTCTGACTGGTTTTCCCCTTAGCCAGACTCTGGCTACAGACGTGGGGCCAGACGGAAACCAGTCTAAAATCGTCTCTAAGGGTCAGCCCGTACACCACTCCCTTGTGAGACCAGCACCGCGTACTGGTGGGCTACGACTAGTGGGGGTCACTGAAGGAGTAGACTCTCAAGTCAACAGAAAACCACGTCCACATCCGACGACGTACGGGGACCACCCCCATGTACCAGCACTGTCGCACGGTGACCACGGTCGGAATAGAAACGGGGTTGCAACCCACCTGGGGCAACCCAGTGCCTGACGGTCTACCCTAGACGCGTCACAAGACTCTGACGGTCTAGGCGGGACCGTCACAGACGCCTGACGATCTAGGCTGGACCGTCACAGGACCCTGACGGTCCAACGTAGGCCGTCACACTCCCAGTGTAAAACTGAGTGTAACGCGCCTGCCCTGGTGAGTTACAGACTGTGACGCGCCAATGCAGGTGCATCACAGGGAAAAACAAAGGCAAGCTGTGACGCATGCCACTCGGTGCGTCACAGCATGTGACGGTCCACACCTGGAGCGTCACATTGCCTAGGGGTCGAATAACCCTGGCGCACCCACGCTGGGCCGTCACAAGGCTGTGACGCGCCAGCCCTAGTGCATCACACGCCTTGACCTACAACGGTCAAACCAGCGGTCGGATGCCAACGGTCGGGATGCTCTAACGGCCCAACCCAGGCGCGTCACACGCCTGTAGCGGTCTATCGTGGGACCGTCACACTCCCAGACCCCAGTTGGCTAAACAAGGGCTGTGACGCACCCGCCCAGGCGCGTCACACGGTGTGACGGTCACTGGAAGGACCGCCACACCCGCCCGACGGCGAAACGGCGGGGAAAGCCCAAAAAACCCAACCACACCCCGATGCCTCCACCGGAGAAGGGGAAATCAAAGGGGAAGACCCCTGGGGACCCCTAGCATTATACTAGGCCACCAAAACGTGAAATCGCGGGCTAAATCCATAGATCGGGCGAGCTCTCCCCAAATCATGGAAAACCCCAAACCGGCTTAATCGAGCCCCTCTCGGCCTCCCCTCGGCCTATAAACCACGGAAATGAACGGCGGGGAGCTAGGGAACGTCACCCTACCTCAATGGAACGAATGCTCTGCCGAATCGATGCCGAGATCACGAAGAACGCTTTGAAAACCCTCGTCCCTTCACAGTTCCCCACAAGCTTTACGCTACCACGATCACCTCATTGTCGCCTACGTCGTCACACCGTCGCCCCGCACCGTCTGCAGCCAGAAGGGGACGTCGCCACGGCCGAACGAGAGAGAAAGAGAGAGGGAGGGGCGGTGGTCACGGTGGGGAGAAGAGAAGGAAGAAGAAGAAGAAGAAGAGGGTGAGGGGAGAGAGAGAAAAGTGAGATATTTATAGAAAATCTGGAAAGTCTGAAAAATACCAAAAAATAGAAAATTACGTTTTCGCGATCCTCGGAACACACCGATCGCAACGGTACCACTCGTGCCCAGGTGAACGACCCGGTTCACCCGCTGCGAGGTTCCGAAGGAATTACCGAAACCCACATAGGAAATCGGAAAACACACGCGGAAAAAGCCGCAGAACGCTTCCGGGCCTCCGAAACAACTCCGGATCACGCCGATCCGAACACAAAATATGTCCAAAACGAAATTTTGGACACAACGGAGCCAGACACTCTGAGAAACCAGATCTGGGACCCACGAAGAAGGATCCGAAAGGTCCGGGATATTACTGTGGAGGCGTAGAAGGAGATGAAGGTGAAGATGGTGGCGTGGGTGGCGATGGTGCAAGTGATGGGGGAATAATGATGATGGGCATGGGTGGAGGCAAAGGTAAAAGTGGAGGTGTGGTTTTAGGCTCGGCCTGCTCGGGCTCAGAGGATGATGGCGAAAGGGGGAGTGAAAGAAGTGGTGGCGGTGGTGGCAAAGGTGATGAGGGTGGCAAAGGGGGTGATGTGGTTGATGGAGATGGTGAAGGTAAAGGGGAAGGAGGTGAATGTGGGGGTGGGGGAGAAGGAGGAGAGGAAGGTAGTGGCGTAGTGGGGGAAGTGGCAGGTGGTGGCGCTCTTCGACGTATCTTTACGACACGTCGAGAGGCGTTGGGGATAGGTGTGGTGGTGGAAATAGAGGGTGAAAGAGAAGTTGCCCGAGCGGAGGCTGGGGTAGGTAAAGGTGGTGGAGGAGATGGGATGGAGGAAGAAGTGGGTAACAGAGCAGGTATCTTATCAACTGAAGAAACACCAGGGTGCCCCTGGTCCTGAAGTGGAGATGGTTGCCTAGGTGGCACGGCTTGCTGCTGCTGTTGCTTGCTGCTGAGATCCAAAATAACTTGGTGTATGACAGCCCAATCAATCATCTTCTTATCTTCCAAGCTGTAAACAAGTTCCCCAAACTCGGAGCAGCCCTCAATCAAATGCCCCTGTTTATGTTTGAATTCATATAAATAACGCAAATTCCCGACCGTGGGTCCGCAAGGCATAACCGGAGGGAGTTGTAACGCATGGGTGGCCATCAAAGCCCTGAAAACATCTATAAGAGATTCGGGTAATGGACGGTGAAGAGCCCGCTTCGGGTAAGGTGGATGCCGAGGGGTGTGAAAAGGTAATGGGGATGGTAGCGGAGGTTGCGTAGGTAAGGGGGATTGCGTAGGTGAAGGCAGAGGGCTAGAATGATGTGGAGGCGTGGAGGGAGTGGGAATATAATGGATGGAATCTACCCGCTCAAGGTGTGATGTTTCCTTTACCGGAAGTGGAGAGGCGTGGGGAGATGAAATAGCGGAAGGCTGACTCGTGAAGGGATACATAGTGGAGGCATATGGGTGTGTGGGAGCAGAGGGCCGACTCGTGGAGGGATATGAGGTGGAGGGCTGACTTGCGGTGGAGGGCGGAGGGAAAGTGCATGTAGAAGGTGAAGGTGGAGGAGACTCGTGGTCAAGGGAAACTAGGAGTTGTTGGCTAATGAAGCGGGCTCGACTGTAAAGCTGTTGCCAGGAAGTGATATCATTCATGGCTAAGATACATATGAGCTCGCGCGTTGCATTAGAAATAACCATCTTGATTTGTTCACCCTCCGGAATATGCCCCGGGACTTACGTGGCCAGGCGACGGCAGCGGTCGGCAAACGTGGAGAATTCCTCCTCGAGCTTCATCTTCTCTTGGGCCAGATCAGCCATAAAATATCTGGGCCCAACCTGGTCCTGGCATTGCTAAATAAATCTTACTTCCACAACTTGAAAATTCATCATATGCTCTTGCAATAACGTGAAGAACCAATCCTTGGCTGAGCCCTCTAAAGATAGGCCAAACAAATAGGCCATCAAGCGTTGATCATGCTGGAACTGGGCCGACTCATATAGAAAATCCTTCAAATGGACATAGGGGTCACCAATTCCACTGTAGCGACGATATGCGGGAATCTGTGAACGTGGTGGAAGTTGAAGACCCTGGAATGCAAATGAGATATCCAAAGAAGTTTGAGGATTGATTCGTCGTTGCAATTCATCAAGCTGGCGTTGGGCCTGAGCGAACATTTCCTCGGTAGGAAGAGTCCGAGAAAGATATGGGCCAGCCTGAGCAAGAGAGGATGAATTTAAACCAGGATATTGATGATGGGTCGAATAAAGGGACCTAGCCTGAGGTGAAGGAAAGCCCGGAAGGGATGCGCGGGCCTGGAAGAATCGTGAATGTGAGAATGAGGATTGATTGGACTAGCAGCAACACGGGCGGGATAAGAAGACCCGTTTAAAGAATAGGGCCCAATGGAGGAATAAGGAGATGGGCCCGCATGGGAAGAGGAATCCACGCGGGGATAAGAAGATGGAGAAGTATAGGAATAAGGTACAAGAAAAATGCTCCATGGGGAGAATGGAGACTTTATACAGTGAACTTCAAAGGAATACAAGGAGGGAAATGGACCTAAGACAAATTCAACTAGATGGAGACACACAAAGATGAACTAAACCCAATGAGCCTAATCTGACAAAATGAGGTGAATGATGATATCGCAACACACAATGGAAGGAAGAGATGAGAAAAGAATCAACCAATTGACCACCCAATCAAATTACAAATGTTGTGCGAATTTTTTTTTTATAAGTTCCCTTTTAGGACCTTAGTGGATTAATTAAGATATGAATTCACTCAACCACAAGGTACCAAACCAGGGTGGGGGACGGGAAACCGGCAGACTCTAAGGGACTCTCTCTCATGAATGTAGACCCTAGACTGGGGAGTGGTATGGTACAACCTGTCCGACGTCCGTGTGGGAATCCACGGCTCGCGGGGGCTTACGGAGGTCCTCGGTAAGGTACCCTAGTTGGCTCCAAGGAGTATGGAGATGAGAGGAAACCCTACCTCCGTAGGAATGCAACTACTAATGAGAGTGTATGATCCTATGTGCACTAGAGTGCCTGCAAAATCTAGCCTACAAACTAGCAAGCAATGGCAGATATGTATGATAAATAGAGCATACAATGACGTAGCATCAAGGAACATGTAGGGGACATCAAAGCCAGCGCGGAATATTATGCGAAAGATATGATATGGAAATGAAAAACGTGGCTCCGGTGCACTATAGCATAGGAAGAACGGTCTCTGGGAGACCGCACAGGGAGGGCGACGGTCCAGGGAGGACCGTTCAACGGCAAGGTGTACTACAACTAATAGACGTGCTGAAATGATGCTGAGATGAACCAAACAGTAAGGTGAACAGAGGTAGGGGGTAGGACGCACCTGGATGAATGGCCTAACACCGACCGTGTAATATCTTGAACGGACCTACATCAACCACAGGACGTCAGCAAAACTAATAGCGCAGACAGGTGGGCTTACCTGTGCCAGGAAGATGAGCGGCCAATTGATGACCGTAGGAAAGAAGAGCGGGCGGTAGTTGACCGCAGAAGCCAGCAGGCTCGCAGTATAAACAAGACTGGAAGTGATGATATGCGGATGATCCTCATCTGCACTACGTTCCACACGGCTCTTAAAGAACAACACCACCACCAGAAACCAGGGACGCAAACCTTACGAACAACATGTGACAACTCAACGCAAAAGAGGCTAACAAACACCGAACAGGGGGTCAGCAAACACTAACACGATGGGCAAAAGGCATCCCACCGTGATCGCCAAAAAATGGATTGTTGACGTGTTTTTACTTACTCTTCATATACTCTTTACCCGGACTCCAAAGTCCTTCCTATCCCTTCTACTAAATCGATGTGAGAAATAAATGGAAAATAGAAGGGGGACAGAAGGGTGTAAACCTGTGATCACCACCAAGGTGCCAAACGTGATGGACACACCGTACCTTGAAAAGAGGGTAGGTACTCCCCTTTAACCAGCACTGTAGGAAATGAGCGGCCCTTTAAGAACCACCTTAAGGGTAGTGCGTCCGCTCGACAGACCGCTCGTCAGTGCTGGGGTGGAACGCGGGATGAAGAACGAGGGATGATGAACGGTCCAGGATCGGCCGCGGGAAGGAGATGAACGGTGTAATATTGTCCGCACTTCCCTTATAACGGACAGTCTGGAACTGCCCAATGCCACCACGCCCTAAGATGCAAAGGTCCAACCTCCACCCTTTCCGGCTGGCCAGCAAGGATGGGCCTCGTGTTAGTGTGTTGCTGACCTGCGAAACAGAGTGTAGAACACAAAAAGAAACCCAAATTAGAACTATAGAATTTAGCAAATGCTCAAACGGAAGAAAATAAACATAACTAAATGAAGTGGGAGATACCTGGGTTTTTAAACCCCTAGGGGCGTCAAAAACGTGGGAGGGTGTGTGAATGATGCATGAGAATGACAAAAACGTGGAAGAAGCGTGGAGAAAATGATGCATGCAAACAAAAGGGAATGCCGGACTAACGAACTAAAGACATAAAATAATGAGATACTCCCTAAACCGGAGGCCTGTATGGACGTAGAAGGCCTCCCTCCCTGGTCATAGGTCACTCTAGAATCCGGCAGGGCATCGCCGTGACCTTCCAATCTCCCCCCCTCTCAAAGGTAGCCTCTAGGGTCTATGTATAGAGCCTAGGATGCCAGCCCCAAAATTAGGGTCTTTAGGCATTTCAGGTTGAGATAATCAAAGGAAAGTCGTACATAATCGGATTATCTCTCATCCAAAAGAAACGGTACTCAAAATGACTCAATATCCATGGAGAAAATGACGGGAGAAGTTAGGGATAAAACAACGGATAGAGAGAGAAAACCCTTGAAATTCTCAGGAATCAAGAATATGAACGGTCTCACGATAGACCACCCAACGGCGTGAGCGGCCATCTCCTAGGCCGTCCAACCCTATGGTAGAAATTCAATAAATAGAAAATATTATCCAACTATCCATCGAACTGACCGAAAACCTCGTCGTTGGACTCTCATAGATGAACGGCTAATCATAGACCTTTCATCAACAAGCGTGGGCAAGAGGAAACCGTCCATGCCTTGTCGGTGATAAATCAGAATAGATAAAATAATTAGATAATTATCTAAAAACTAGCGACGTTAGGACTCTTGAGAGATAGACGGCTTAGAAGGTACCGCACAATGGTCTTATGTGGCTATTCCTAGGCTGTATATATGCTTGTCGGTGATAATTCAGAAAATCAGCTTAATATCCCGTAAATATATGAACGGCCCAGTATCAACCACACATAGGTTGAACGGCTGGAGGTTGACCGCACATGTACATGGGCGCTTGAAATTCATAGAAAAGCTCAAGCAACCAAAACCAAGGCCCATTAAGCCCTGAATCAACTCGGACCTAGCCAGGGAGGGAGGCCACCCATAAAATTGGCCCAGAACGTGCCAAAAAATAGCCCAGCGAGTGATGGACAACTCGAGGCATCAATAAATGGGAGTAAGAGAAATGACTCAACTTATCGGTAAAAAATGGGTGTCAACAAGTGCATGTTGTGTTTACTCTCTCATTACGTCTGTGCAATCTGTGCTAAGTGTTTGACTAACGTCATGTATTTCTGACAGAGTTATCTCTCCGAGGAGGGGCACGTGATCCAAGGCGGATCGTCCTTCAAAAGAATGCCACATAGAAGGGTACAATGCTCAGATGGTGACACGTGGCTGAGAGCCTTCTGGAAGCATATGGGCGGGAGTTCTTCCTCCACACGCCCAATAAGAAGATATAAGAAGTTGCAGATCGAAGGCAGAATATATATCGAAAGAAGAGAGAGAAGAAGTAGAAGCCGGTTTTCACTGCCCAGTCCAAAGTGCAGAAAAGAAGGAGAAAGATATAGAGAGCTTGTGGAAAAAGGAAAAGAGATAGAGAAAGAGGGAGTTCGTGAGAAGAGTCTCTGATAAGTCTGTCCACTGGTACTTGGATCAAATCCAGTCCAGTTTGCTCCTGCGTGAGCTATTTTCATCATATTTCATTGTCAGCCTTCAGTAGCTGTTTTCACCGCTTTTATTTCTTATCTTAATTTTTCTGTTCAAGCTGTGTGGCAGCAGAGGTTAAGCTGTAATCCTCAGTGGTCAAAGGAGGGATCCTCTAGATAGCAAGCTGTGTTGCCCAGCTGTTTGTAAGCAAGCTGTGAGGCACAGTGGACGCAAGCTGTATTGCGCAATAGTTTCAAGCTGTTAGGCAACAGGAAGCCTCACTCGATTTGGAGTGAGGGATGGATGTAGGTCTGCAGGAAGCAGACTGAACCATCTAAAAAACTCCTTGTGTTCTGTGTGGTATGCTTGTCTCCTGTGAATCGATAGATGCATGACTAGGCTCGAGTAGTTTAGTTTGGCTTTCAAAGTTCATTGGTACACATCAGTTATTCGAGTCTATGATCTGACTCTATCAGGCCCTTGCGTTTGGGTTAATTGATTTTTATTTGGTCAAATTTTTTTTTTGGGATTCATTCACCCCCCCTCTGAATCCTACACGCACCATTGCTAGATCCCATCACATTCACTAGGGATTGTTGACACACCAAAATCAATGCTATGTTGAGTAAATCTCATGCCACCGCGTGACGCCCCCAAGTGGACTTCAATATTGGCTTAATATAAAGTTTTTATAATTATTTGATAATTTCTCCATAAATAATTGTAATTTCTTAGCTTTTTTCTTTAACAATTAAAATTAACGCCTGGAAGAAGGGCGTCATTTAACTGACGACCTGAAGAGGGTCGTGATTCCATAAATAAACGACTGTTCAAATAGGCGTTGTTTCTTGGATTTTACGAATCCTAAAGAAAATAAAACTCAAAGAATTGACGTCCTCTTGAGGGGCGTTGATTATTTAACGCCCATTCAAACATGTGTCAGTTGTCAATTTTAAATTAAGAAAGTCCTTTACTGCTATAAATAAATCCAAGAATTAACGACTGTGTGAATGTCGTCATTTCAATTAACGCCCTGCTTCAGGTCGTCATTTTCACTTCCGTTTCCGTTTCCGTTTCGCCTGCTTCTTTTCGGTGGTGATCCTTTCCCCATTATACACATTGTGTTCGATTGAGAGGAGGGTTCCTTATTGGAAGATTGATTGCCCTATTTTAATCTTATTGATGCAAGGATTTTGGGCCTATAAATACCCTATGGTGGTCTTCTCGCGCGTGAGGGGGAAGAGGCACAAAAAAGGGCCATTGCATCGTGTGAACTTCACAAAGAGAGAGAGTTTTTCTTCTCTTTTACAGGTGCTTCTTAAATTCTACTTCTACCGGTGGCGTCTTCATCTTGCATCATTGAAGCTCTTCCCCTCCCTTTACTGCTGCACACATAGCAGAGAGGGCATCTTCTCTTTGCTTTATTTGTTTTTAGCTATTATTCATCATCACATGTGCATCTTCTCTAAGCTTTGCTAGAGATATTCACTAGTTTATATTGCATTAGCATATCATTCAAATCTCCATCCCTTTTTACTCCTCTTAGGGGTTTAAAACTAAAACACACAAGGTGTGTTCATGCTTAGTTTGATTGATTTTATATTATTAGAGCATTGATATTACACACTTGGCTAATCCATATCTTTGTTTGTTTTGTGTGTTTTCTTGCAAGGGTAATCAAGCTATAAATCCCCTTCATCGGCCGGCTGGTAGAAGGAGGAAGGAAGAACTCCCAATCTCACCCGCTCAATACAAGGTACATGCGATCATCATTCCTTTTTTTTAGGTAACCCCTCTGGCGATCACCCTCTATAGAGCATCTCATGCTCATCCTCTTTTCCTTCATGTCCCACTCATTTTAGCATAATTACTGATCCTTAAAATGTCTTTCTTTTTAAAAGAAAGATAAAAAAGATTTTGAAAATAGGATGAGCATGTGATGCTCTATGGAGGGTGATCGCCAGAGGGGTTACCTCAAAAAAAAGGAATGATGATCGCATGTACCTTGTATTGAGCGGGTGAGATTGGGAGTTCTTCCTTCCTCCTTCTACCGGCCGGCCGATGAAGGGGGTTTATAGCTTGATTACCCTTGCAAGAAAACACACAAAACAAACAAAGATATGGATTAGCCAAGTGTGTAATATCAATGCTCTAAAAATATGAAATCAATCAAACTAAGCATGAACACACCTTGTGTGTTTTAGTTTTAAACCCCTAAGAGGAGTAAAAAGGGATGGAGATATGAATTATATGCTAATGCAATATAAACTAGTGAATATCTCTAGCAAAGCTTAGAGAAGATGCACATGTGATGATGAATAATAGCTAAAAACAAATAAAGCAAAGGGAAGATGCCCTCTCTACTATGTGTACAGTAGTAAACGGAGGGGAAGCGCTTCAATGCTACAGGATGAAGACGCCGCCAGTAGAATTAGAATTGAAGAAGCACCTGTAAAAGAGAAGAAAAACTCTCTCTCTGTCAGTGAAGTTCACACGATGCAATGGCCCTTTTTGTGCCTCTTCCCCCTCACGCGCGAGAAGACCACCATAGGGTATTTATAGGCCCAAAATCCTTGCATCAATAGGATTAAAATAGGGCAATCAATCCTCCAATAACGAACCCTCCACCAAATCGAACACAATGTGTATAATGGGGAAAGGATCACCACCGGAAAGAAGCAGGCGAAATAGAAACGGAAGTGAAAATGAAGACCTGAAGCAAGGCATTAATTGAAATGATGACATTCACACAGTCGTTAATTCCTGGATTTATTTATAGCAATAAAGGACTTTCTTAATTTAAAATTGACAACTGACGCTTGTTTGAATGGGCGTTAAATAATCAACGCCCCTCAAGAGGACGTCAATTCTTTGAGTTTTATTTTCTTTAGGATTCGTAAAATCCAGGAAACAACATTTTTTTGAACAGTCGTTTATTTATTGAATCACGACCCTCTGTAGGTCGTCAGTTAAATGACGCCCTTCCTCTAGGTGTTAATTTTAATTGTTAAAGAAAAAAGCTAAGAAATTATAATTATTTATGAAGAAATTATCAAATAATTAGAAAAACTTTATATTAAGCCAATATTGAAGTCCACTTTGGGGCGTCACGCGGTGACATGAGATTTACTCAACATAGCATTGATTTTGGCGTGTCTACAGCTGTCCTGCCTTGGCGTCTGCTTTGTAAGGGAGTGAGACGGAATGAAGCGAAATTGCAACGAGCGGAATGAAGGGAGCGAACTGATAAGTAGATGCCAAGGTGTGATGTGACACGCCTCCGACACTAAGCGTTGGAAATCTTTCCAGGATTCTGGATGAAACAACTCCGGATGATTGCATGAAAGCAATGATCAGCCGGATGAAGAAACTAAACTAATAAACGAAATGTGTGCGAGGGCATGGAAGGAAAGACACCATTGGAGAGCGGTTACCAGCCAATGTGGACGTGCTACAACCAAGGTGGGTTTGCAGAAAAGTAAAGTGAATTGAGATAAAGACCCAGCGAATGAATGCTTTCAAGGAACCATCCTGAGCGGCTTCAAGGAGAATATAGTACTTGATTTGGAATAGAATATCTCATGTCAACTCAATCAAGAGCGAGTGGCCCTCATTATTGGCGTAATATGAGGATTTTCGTCATCAAAGCTCAAAGTCCTACATGATGCATGCTAGGCTAAAAGGAAAATTAAAATAAATTAAAATAGAAAATAATCAAGGATAATATTGCTAAACCATCCAGACTTGGTCAAGAATCCAAATCTCTGAGCTGATACTAAGCCAAAGCCCGTTTATCCACGCATCAACTCAGAAAGTGGAACCGTCGTCCCAAGCCTTAAATGACCCAACGGCCTATCCGTGTGATCAAGACTCTCCTGGAATTATCACTATTTTTGATGAAGGGGAACTCAAACTCCAGGTTCATCAGAACCACAAGGTCCTTGATATGCTATAATAGTGTAGATATCATATAGTAAAAATCCATACAGGAGAGAATACAGGGGATGGAATGATGTTATCAGTAGAAAGAATCCAATTATTTCAGGACTTGCATAACCTGCTCTCCTATGCTCAAAAATCATTAGCTCAACAAAGAATCATCAATTTAATAAAGCCCAAAATATGATCATAAGTGCATAATAGAAAATGATTTAATCAAGATATAAAGCACTTATACATTTGTATAAGTATCAAGAAAATACTTGCCTTTGCTTTTGCTTTCTTTTGTTGCTTTTTCATTATTGTTCGTTCTTGCCCTGCGCCTGTAGTACACACTTAGAGAAACAGATTAATCCATCTGTTCGGCTTGGCCCCTTGCTCAATAAGTAAGGGGTTGTCTCTTCTTTGACCTTGTTGACGGGTCAAGGGGCCAAGCCTCTAATTAATAAAGGCAGATAACAAAAACATATAAGGAAATGCAACATGCAAGCATACAGATGCAAACTTGAAAATAAAAGATGCCCACACAAGAATGCAATCAAGCATATGAGATGGAAAGCGGTGGGCTTAATGTTACTTTCATTTTGCTTTTTCTTCTTTTTTCTGTTTTATTTGAAAAAAGATGCCCTCGTAAACGGGCACTGATTGTGAAATTGACGCCGATGTGGGGGGCCTTTATCATTTTTTTTGAATTTTTATTAAAATGACGACATTGACCAAGCCGTGAATTTATTAAATGACACCCCTTTCGTGGGCGTGAATTAAAAGACCATTTTTTTATTTTACTTTTATTTGAAAATGACGACCTTAACAAAGTCGTGGATTATGGAAAATGACGCCTATCTAGGGGGCGTTAGTTAAGAAAAACAAATTTTTTTCTTTTCTTTTCTTTTCTTTTCTTCGATGAGACTGAGCATAGTACAATGGTCTTAAACCTTACACAATCACCATCTTAAATTCATTAATCTTTCTTGAATGATTTAACATTGGGTCAACGTGCTTAAATACTTATGATTTTACTCATATTTTCTCGCGTCCCATCCTTCTTAGTCAGTCTTTACCATCCCTTGAGCTTATAACTTACCATAGAGGGAGAAGTGAAGAATAAGTTGAGGAAGCTCACGAGAGATTTCAGAGAATCAGGAAATTTTCCTCACCTGCCCTAATGCCTATTGGGATTCGGTCTTTGGCTTAGGGAAATTTTGTTGCTCTTTTTGCCCTTATTTACGCATGCTTACTACCAGGGTTTTCCCTGTGGGGACTTTGCCCTCTTGACATGCTTTTCTTTTGTTTTGTAACTTTCTTTTCTTTCTTTCTTTTCTCAAAAGTAAAGACCCAATTGTACTTGGGCTTTAAGCATTTTGTTCCCTTTTGGGCCCTGACTTCCACCTACTAGGGCAGCGGGCAGGCTTGGTTAGTAGTCCTTGACTCGTACTCCCTCTCGTGAGCCGAAGAGAAAAGAATAGGTAAAGTTTATACATTCTTAGTTTAGGTCTGACTTTCCTCGAATTTCGGGCCACTTGAGTTTAAGAGTAGAGCATATAGTGTGTGTGGGAATTGACCCCAATGTTAAACTATCAAGACTGAAGAATGAATTAATGATCTTGACTTTTCGGGCTCGCGGCCTATGCACTATGTCAGCCTGCAACTTCTTTTCATCATTTTTTTCTTTTTTTTTGCCTTTTCCTTCATTTTTCTTTTATGTGTCTTTTCTTTCATTCTCTTTTTCTTTTTTTTTCTTTTTTTCAAAGACTCTTTTTTTTTCTTAGGGGTAGTATTTCTTCAAATAAAGACCATTCCAAGGGTGAGCCAGCTCCTCCCCTTCGACATTGATCATTTTGTAAGCATTGCCAGGATAAAAATCTTTTATAACAAAGGGCCCTTCCCAGTTCGACTGAAGCTTTGAACGAGGTCCACCTGGTTTTATAAAGATTCTTTTAATTACCATTTCACTGATTTTAAATTTTCTCTCAATTACTTTCTTTTGATAAAAACGCGAAAGCCTATTTTGATAAACACGAGCATGCTCGGCGGCGGCCAAACGCTTCTCATCTAGGAGTTCTAATTGAGCAAGGAGAGATTCACGACGCTCATCAATAGGGAGCTCCTTGTCCAATTGTACTCTAAGGGAAGGAATAAGAATCTCATAGGGAACCACCGCCTCCATTCCATAAGTAAGGGCAAAAGTGGTCTGCCCAGTAGGGGTACGAATGGAAGTGCGATAGGCCCATAGAGCTTCAACCAATTTTTTTGGCCAATCCACAAATTTATTAGCCTCACACGTTTTCTTGATAATTTTAATCAACGTTTTATTAGTTGCCTCTGCTTGGCCACTGCCCTGCGGATAATAAGGAGATGAATGATGCAATGCAATGTTATACCTGTTGCAGAGGTCCTGAAGTTCCTGAGAGATGAATTGCGGCCCATTGTCGGTGACGATGGTACTTGGGATGCCAAACCTTGCGATGATGTTCTTCATTATAAACTTGCATACGGTTGACACTTTTATCTCCACATAAGCTTCCGCTTCCGCCCATCTAGTGAAGTACTCCGTGGCCGTGAGTATAAATGACTTTGGCTTTGTGAGGAGGTTCGAATCACCAAGAGGTCCAATAATATCGAAAGCCCACATGGAGAAAGGCTATGGGGAGGACATAGGATGGAGCGAAGAAGCAGGAGAATGAATTTTGTCGATGTGCTGTTAGCACTTAACACACCTTCGAACATAGATAGAACAATCCTCTTCTAGAGTGGGCCAATAGAAACCTAGCCTAAGGATCTTCTTAGCTAGCATCTGACTATTCACATGGCCACCACACACTCCTGAATGTGCCTCTTCCATGACTTTCCAAGATTCATCATCATCTAGGCACCTTAATAAAACACCAGTGAGACCTCTCACCTCCAATTAAAGTGTATCGTTGAGCAACTCTTCGGATGGCTTTCTTCTCTTCAACCGTGGCCTCCTCAAGATACGATTGATCCTGGCAATACTTAGCAATCTCGTAATACCACGACTTTTCCTCGTCGTCCAATTCTTCCTCCAGATCCAACAACATGATCTCCTTATTCTCAATGATTCCTCCTTGCTTAACCTTCCTGAGCACCTCCTCCTTAATACTAAGGAAAGCTGGATCCCTAATAGCTGGAGTGAGACGCCTGTGAACAATAATCGAATGGAAATCCCTTTCAGGAAGGAAAACCAAGGAGGAAGCAAGAGCATCAGCTAGAATATTCTGATCGCGAGGAACATGGACAAAGATTAATTTGGTAAAAAGCTTGCCATATGTAGAAGTTAGTTCCTGATAGGGTTTGAGTTTAGGATTGAGCGTGCGACACTTGGTGAGCACTTGGTGAAGAATAAGCTAACTATCACCTACAATCCACAATTGGGTAACACCGAATTGATGAGCGGCCTCCAGTCCGGCCAGAAGGGCCTCATACTCAGCTATGTTATTTGTAACTGGAAATGCAAGCTGAGAGGCAAGTGGAATAGTGATACCCTCTGGTGATAGGAGAACAATGCCAATCCCTTTCCCTTTTGAATTCAAAGCTCCATCAAAATGTAACGTCCACATCGAATCGATCTGATTGACGGACATTAGTTCCTCATCTGGAAACTCTGAGCGAACAGGGTCAAATCTAGGGAGGGGATGGTGAGCGAGGTGTTCCGCTGTGGCATAGCCTTTAATCGCTTTTTGCTGAATGTAGATGATATCAAACTGAGAAAGGAAGCTTTGCCATCGTGCTAATCGATCGGTGAGAACAGGTTTTTCAAGAAGGAACTTGATCGGATTCATACGAGCAATGAGATGAACCTCGTGAGCCAAGAAATAATGCTTCAGTTTCTGAACTACTCAGACTAAAGCGGCACAAGTCTTCTCCATGGCTGAGTACCTCTACTCACAGGGGTTGAGAAGCTTGGACAAGTAGTAGGCTGCCCTTTCCTTTCCTTCTTCATCCACTTGCGCTAGGACAACACCTACAGAGTCATCCAGGACAAAAATATAAAGAACAAGCGGTTTGCCTGGAATTGGCGGCCTTAGGACAGGAGGATTTGAGAGATAATCCTTCAATCCGTCAAAGGCTGCCTGACACTTGTCATCCCAATTAAAGTTGACGCCCGGCTTGGTAAGCTCGTAGAACGGTCTACATCTTTGTGAGTGCTGGGAAACAAATCGGCGAATAAATTGCAACCTCCAGATCAATCCTTGAACTTTCTTTAAATTCCTGGGAGGAGGCATTTCTCTTATGGCCTTCGCCTTGTTGGGATCAATCTCAATACCCCTCTTACTTACGATGAATCCAAGCAATTTCCCTGATGAAACGCCAAACACACACTTCTTGGGGTTCATTTTCAATTGATATTCCCGCGCTCTTTGCAAGACTTTGGTTAGAACCTCGGGATGCTCAATCCTTGTTCTTGACTTCACTACCAGGTCGTCAACGTACACCTCAATATAAATGTGGATCATATCATGAAAAATTTCCATTATAGTTCTTTGATATGTGGCTCCAACGTTCTTAAGTCCGAAGGGCATGACCACATAGCAATAGGTTCCCCATGGTGTAGTGAACGATGTCTTCTCTTGGTCTTCTTCGACCAAACGGATCTGATTATAACCTAAAAAGTCATCCATGAAGGAGAGAGTCTCATATCCTGCCGTATTGTCAATCAAAACATCAATATGGGGGAGGGGGAAGTCATGTTTAGGACACGCGCGGTTGAGGTCCCAGACGTCTATGCAAATCCGAACCTTTCCATCTTTCTTCATAACTGGGACGATGTTAGCCACCCAATTAGGATAGAGGACGACCCTAACGAATCTAGCCTTATGGAGCTTATCGACCTCTTCTTTCATTTTTAATGCCATATTAGGGTGGAAACGTCTCAACCGTTGTTTGACCGGAATGGACCCTGGCTTAAGTGTAAGTCGATGTTCAACGAGCGCAGGGTATAGTCCCGGCATGTCTTCATAACTCCACGCGAACGTGTCCTTATATTCTTGAAGAACCAAAATGAGCGCCTCTTCTTCGGAGGGCGGCAAATTCCTGCTAATGAGAACAATCCTAGGGTCTTCCTCAGTACCCATATTTATTTCTTTGATAAGCTCTTCTACTGAGGCTGATGGTTCGTAGAATCTTCTCATGCCAAGGGCAAAAGCATCAGCCTTGTCCTCATATTCTTCGTAATCCTCATCCCCCTCTTCAATAGGGTCTTCATCATTCATTATTTCATAAACACCAAAACCCTCATTAATAGTATATGTATCTTCATATTCTATCTCTAGCAGGATAATTGGATTCTCAATCAAAATGACTTGATGAACAGACAGTTCTTGTTCCATACCTTTCAAATGGACAGAGTAGAGGGCCGACTGAAACATCTGGAAAAGACTGTGAAAGTTCAAGGAATAGAGTTTTTGACTACTAAACGAAAAACTGATGAAGCAGTACGAGAGATTTTAGAATCTTTTATGGGTATCAGCACTCGAGTGGGTGACATGGTCAGCATAATTAAAGATACCCAACTCTCTATATTCAGCAATATGGGTAAAATTCTTAGCCATACCTTTGATCTGAAAATTGAGTTTGAACTGTTAAAGGGCACAGTAAATAAGATAGCGACCAGTCAGCCAGAAATCATCACAAAGTTTGAAGTTGTCCAGTCCAATTTGCAGACATTGTTAGAGACCGTTAAACAAGCTTTCAACAAATGAGAGTCAACCACCTCTCTAGTGGAAAGGCTGGGGAACACAGTGCATCAGAAACTTGATAAACTGGCAGACTCCATTAGAGATCTTCATACCTCTTTGTTGAACAGACCTCCATTCTCTGGCTCAAGTTTAGCATATTCTCCAAGAGACAGGGGGATCTACCGAGGTCACTAGTTTCTACCATTTCCCCATTTTTTGATAATGACAAAGGGGGAGAAGAAGACCTCATGTATGAAGAAGAACATGTATGAAGAAGACCTCAGAAGACCTCACCTTTTCTGCTGAGTGAATTGGCAAAGTTTCATTGGCAAGAGGAATGATGTGCTGTCAAGGGGGAAGTTGTGCTGCTTCTAATACCTTTCTTTTTGTGAAAAGAGATGTACATTCAAACACTAATGTTTGTTTTATTAATATACACAGAAGCATTCTCTTATTCTTACATGTTGCATATTTACATTTTGTTGGTTTGCACACAATTTTTTTTTTAATGTTGAGTATTGAATGTTTTTATGGTTTAATCATACATGACTCATAGTTGTCATAATCAAAAAGGGGGAGACTATTGGAACCCTAGTTTTAGATTAAAGTGTTTAAATCTTTCAATTATATCTGTTATGTTTGGTTCACCTGGTGCATGCTATTTCATATAAGAAATCATAGTCAGTGCATGTGTTGTCCTACTAGAAATCTAGCTCGGTGCTAGTCTAGCTTAGTTCTGTATTTCACGTATAAGTACTTGTCTCGGTGCAAGTTTTCTGTTCACACACAAACACTATCATCCCGTTCCTTCCTCGGTGCATTACTTGTCTCATACATAAACGGGTCAATGTATTTCAATGAAGCATGCGCATTTAGGTCGATGCACATCTTGCCTTTGCATCTCACCTCTCGGGGTTGATGCAAAGTTTAGGTCCGTGTAATACTTGATCAGCACGCACTGTTTAGTTCTGTCATTTAGTGTCAGTGCATTCTTGTCCTCCATCTCAGTGCAAGTTTCTCACTTAGATAGGATATTTCCATCTCGATGCAAGGTTTCACTTAGATAGGATATTTCCATCTCGGTGCAAGGTTTCACTTAGATAGGATATCGCCATCTCGGTGCAAGTTCTGACTTGGATAGGATTTCTTGACTCAGTGCATGCTTTGTCTTGCATCTTTCTTTGTCTATGTATTCTTCTCCATCATCTCGGTGCAACTCTTGCTTGGACCGCAAATCCAACCCGGTGCATTTACTGTCCTACACATTTTTTTTAGAGTCGGTGCATCCGCTGTTCTAGACACTTCATATGTCAGTGCATGTTTTTAGACTTTTTGACTCGGTGCATAGTTTTCCTCCTGTGCCTCGTGGAATCATGTCGGTGCAATCCATTGATCACCTTGTACTAAGTCAGTACAATGGTTGAATTACATGTTTCTACTCAGTGCTGTTGACGTGTTTTTACTTACTCTTCATATACTCTTTACCCGGACTCCAAAGTCCTTCCTATCCCTTCTACTAAATCGATGTGAGAAATAAATGGAAATTAGAAGGGGGACAGAAGGGTGTAAACCTGTGATCGCCACCAAGGTGCCAAACGTGATGGACACGTCGTACCATGGAAAGAGGGTAGGTACTCGCCTTTAACCAGCACTGCAGGAAATGATCGGCCCTTTAAGAACCGCCTTCAGGGTAGTGCGGCCGCCCGACAAACCGCTCGTCAGTGCTGGGGTGGAACGTGGGATGAAGAACGAGGGATGATGAACGGTCCAGGATCGGCCGCGGGAAGGAGATGAACAGTGTAATATTGGCCGCACTTCCCTTAGAATGGATAGTCTGGAACCGCCCAACGCCACCACGCCCTAAGATGCAAAGGTCCAACCTCCACCCTTTCCGGCCGGCCAGAAAGGATGGGCCTCGTATTAGCATGTTGCTGACCTGCGAAATAGAGTGTAGAACACAAAAAGAAACCCAAATTAGAACTATAGAATGTAGCAAATGCTCAAACAGAAGGAAATAAATATAACTAAATGAAGTGAGGGATACCTGGGGGTTTTAAACCCCTAGGGGCGTCAAAAACGTGTGAGGGTGTGTGAATGATGCATGAGAATGACAAAAACGTGGAAGAAGCATGGAGAAAATGATGCATGCAAACAAAAGAGAATGATAGATTAACGAACTAAAGACACAAAATAATGAGATACTCCCTAAATCAGAGGCCTGTATGGACGTAGAAGGCCTCCCTCCCTGGTCGTAGGTCACTCTAGAATCTGGCAGGGCTTCGCCGTGACCTTCCAATCTCCCCCCCTCTCAAAGGTAGCCTCTAGGGTCTATTTATAGAGCCTAGGAAGCCAACCCCGAAATTAGGGTCTTTAGGCATTTTCAGGTCGAGATAATCAAAGAAAAGTCGTAGATAATCGGATTATCTCTCATCTAGAAGAAATGGTACTCAAAATGACTCAATATCCCCCGAGAAAATGATGGGAGAAGTTAGGGATAAAACCACGGATAGAGAGAGAAAACCCTTGAAATTCTCAGGAATCGAGAATATGAACGGTCTCACGATAGAACACACAACGGCGTGAGTGGCCATCTCCTAGGCCGTCCAACCCTGTCGGTGGAAATTCAATAAATAGAAAATATTATCCAACTATCCATCGAACTGACCGAAAACCTCACCGTTGGACTCTCATAGATGAACGGCTAATCATAGACCTTTCATCTACAAGCGCGGGCAAGAGGAAACCGTCCATGCCTTGTCGGTGATAAATCAAAATAGATAAGATGATTAGATAATTATCTGAAAACCAGTGACGTTACAACTCTTGAGAGATAGACGGCTTAGAAGGTACCGCACAATGGTCTTATGCGGATATTCCTAGGCCGTATATATGCTTGTCGGTGATAATTCAGAAAGTCAGCTAAATATCCCGTAAATATATGAATGGGCCAATACCAACCGCACATAAGTCGAACGGCTGGCGGTTGACCGCACATGTACATGGGTGCTTGAAATTCATAGAAAAGCTCAATCAACGAAAACCAAGGCCCATTAAGTCCTGAATAAACTCGGACCTAGCCAGGGAGGGAGGCCACCCATAAGGTTGGCACAGAACGTGCCAGAAAATAGCCCAGCGAGTGATGGACAACTCGAGGCATCAATAAATGGGAGTAAGAGAAATGACTCAACTTATCAGAAAAAAACGGGTGTCAACAGATGTCCCTCCTTAACGTCCTCTTTGCAGGGGAGCGAGCGGAGGCGAAGCGAAAGCGAAATGGAACATGGAGATGAAGCGGAGCGGACTGAAAAGCGGGCGTTAAGGTAAAACGACACCCGTTTTCACCAACAAGCGATAAGGATCTTTCGGAAAACTCTGAACCGAACACAAGGAATGATCAGACTAAACGCGACACCAATCTAGAGGAACTAAACTAAATAAAAAGAAACACACGATCAACCTCATGGGGGACACAATCCTGCAGACCAATGAGGAGACCAGAATAAGCAGCGAAAAATAAAGAAGCAGATTAAAACTCCAGACGGGGACCTCTTAATCAACCAAACCAAGCGAATCGACCAAAGTGAACCTTCTAACTCAGAGTGGAATTGTTCCTCTCACTCAAGCACTGAACGCACCGCTAACCACCACTGGTGGGACACTTCGCAGGCAAACCATGGGTCATGAATGCTCAAAAGATGCGTATGATGCATGCTGGGCTAAAAATAAAAGAAATCATTCAAATAAATACAAAGAAAAGATAAAATATAAAATACTCGAGAATAATATTGCTAAGCTGGGAGATTCAGAGTCAAGACACCATCCGCAACCACAGCGTGCGGGATAGAACCATCCTTCCCAGGACATCCCAACCCAACGGCCTATCCGAAGATTAAACACGTGAACCTGGATCATCATCGTTTTTATTAAAGGGGAACATCAGATCCTAGAACACGTAGATAACAAACTGGTTCTTGAGATAATATAGCATATTGCCATATAGTAATGCAATAAGGGATGTAGGGATAGAAGGCCATACTTGACTTACCTGCGCAGGTGAAGCGGCGTATTTTTAGATTTTCATTTCAGATTTTTATGGATTTTCATGTATAAGACAAACAAGTATAAACATAACAAACACAACACAATGATTAACTGAACGATAAACAATACGACATAACATGATGATCAACATAACATAACAAAGGTAAACGAGCACATATGTGAGGGCATAAACAAACAACACGCATGCACGAACATGGTGTGACAAGATAACGACGCGGTGGGACAACACACGGTTGGGACAAGAACACGATGGATGATCACACGGTTGGGACAACACACGGAATATCACGTGGTTGGGACAACACATGGAACATAGAGGGACGACTATCAACATAGGCAAGACAACCAACAACATGTGGTGAGGGACAAAACAACAAGTGTGGGACAACACGGTGGGACATAGACACGAGACAAGGACACGATGGGATAAAAGACCTGAACAAAATATGCACTTCAATCAAAACCCAAGATCAGAATGAAGCAAAACCGCCAGGTTCATAATCGTGAGGCAAAGCCCTCTCATAAAAGATATAATCATGCAAACAAAAGCTGAGAAGGATATGAGCTTCAGAATGGATCGAGAGATATGATTGAAGAAGAGAACATATAAGACGATGTGGACAGGAGACAGATAGAATAAAATATGGAGCAAGGAAAGCTTGAGTACCTGCAACCTGCACACTTAGCAAACAGATTACGTATCTGTTCTCAAGATAAATAGATAGAAAGAAACAAAAGACAAATATATATATTTCTGATTTTTCAATTTTTTTGATTTTTAGATTTTTAAAAATATTTGATTTTTTTAGGACTTTGAAAATATTTGATTTTTTTAGAATTTTGACAATATCTGATTTTTTTTGGATTTTTTTGACAATAGTAATCCGTAGCACCCAAAGACGGGCTCAAACTACTGGCCAGGCATCATCGTTCCCACCCCTTTCATTAAAGGCTTCCCTTAAGCAGGGCGTGCATGTGAGGGTGGCTCACCACAACCAACCACTTTTAAAGAACGGTGCCCCTACTAAGGCCATACCCGGGATACAACCCAGCCTAAGAGGGAGAAGCGGAAGAAGAATTGGAGACAAGCTTCGTGCAGGATGGGAAATATCAATGCTCGATTTCCTTCCAAGGCACTACCCCTCAAAGAGTAGGTCTGTTACGCCGGGGCTTTGTGTCTTCAATTTTTAGGACCCTTAGGCACGCGTGCGACCGGGCTCATGACGTCTCGCGGGGAACTATACTGCCGCTCTTGCCATGCCTTTGATTTATAATTTTGCATACGATTCTTTTCTCATTTTGATAACCCTTATTGGCTAGATATAGCATGAAAGCTCATTTTTTTGAGGGTCAAGACTGCCCCTATTTGAGACCTCTCTCGTATTAGGGAGCGCCTAGGTAGGTCATCTTGTCCATCCATCTCTTGCCCCTGCACTTGGTCGAGCAGAGAAGAGAAAAGGCCTTTGTGCATACCCAAAGTATGGCCAAAGCAGCAACGGTGTTGCTCAAAAGAATGGGCTATGGCTCGCCGTGTAGTGTGTGAGAAACCCATACTCGAAAGGTCACCCCCAACGATTGGGGAAAGGAACTAGACTCCCAGCGCAGAGTTATTACCAGCCTAAGGATGCTGCAGAAGCTACTCATTTTATTTGACACAAAGTTAAGATCGAATTTAAACAAAAGCTTCTAAAGCCAATCAATTACGTTGAGGAAACAACATTATAATCATGTGCAGGTGTAAGAGAGATAATAGCGATGATAACATTTTCTTGCACAAAATAACGATACCTTTACAAATCCATGGTGTGAAAACCGGCATCCTGAAGCGATCTTGATCATCGAGCTTTGATTAGCACGAACTTTATATTCCCTGCTTGACAGGATAAAGGGTGAAAAAAGGATAGTAAAGGATCAAAGATTCCTCGACACGGAGGAGCGGCAGACATCAAACTGGATGAAATAAGGATAAAAAGGAAGAGAGACGAGGGCTAGAACTCCCTCGTTAAGGCACATAGGCCCTGATAACAAGGAACCGAATACATAATGAACAAAGATTAACGGAGATCAAGGCGGACTAAAGCCTCGAAAATAGTAAGAAAAAGGGTAAGAACCCTGAAAGGGTGAGGAGGAAAGAACAGAACGACGACGAAAGGATAACTGTGAAGACAAGGAAGAAGGAGAACGATCATCCGACGTGGTCGGAGAAAAGGAATAGCGATCACCCGCCAGAGGCAGGGAAGAAAATGTATGAACACCCGACAAGGTCGGGGAAAAGAAATGGAAACCACACGACAAGGTCAGGGAAGGATCAGAAAAACCACCCGACGAGGTCGAGGAACGAGCACAAGGAATTTCCAACAGAGTCGGGGGACAAGGATGAGAAGCGGAATCCGGACGTATCCGGGGAGAAAAACTATAAGATGCCCCTAAATCAGGGGAAGAGGAGGACATAGGTCGAGGCCTAGAATGGCAAGGACAGGAGAAGATGGTAGAAATATAGTCAGGTGGTGGAAGGTACACCACCCACGGATAAGAACTGAGCAACAGAAAAGATGAATGGATGGAAGAATGAGAGGAGGAAGTGGACCCCCAAGTGTGTAACTGACGGCCCTTGAACTTATCACGTCGCCTCTTCTTAGCAGAAATCTTCTTGAAACAACTCCGCCTGGCGCGGACTCGGGCCTTCGGGTTTCTTGTCTTGCAATGTTTTCTTAAATAACGGGCCCACCTGGAAGACGACCTGGCCCGGTCGTGAATATGTAGTTTCATCGGGACAGTTGCCCCTATCTGTGCGGTGCCAACCATAGAAAGGCATTCCAAAACAGTCAACTCCTTGGGATGAACATCAGGAAGCAGTGGAGTTTTGTCATTCGGCACTAGAACATGGAGCTTTGGCATCTTCACTCGGCAGTTGGGCGTGAAGCATAACTCCCTTGCTAGAAGCGCATGACGGAACTGAGGGAGGGCGATGCGGGGCGTTGACATGGCCGCCTCACCAATAAGCCGAGGGAGATGAGACAGAAAATGTAGAATGCCCCTAGTCAATCTCGAAGACACGGCCAGTTGCCATTTGAATGTTGAATTCATTAAATTTTTGGCGGCTGTGTGGGTTAGCACCATCCGGGAGGAAAACTCTTCTGGGCCAGCGAACTGAATAGCAATCAAGCAAGAGGTGATAACAACATCAACAGTGAATTCTCCGACGAGCAAAGAGATTGCCACTGGCTCGCTTTAGAAGAAAATGGCACCAACGCTAAAGAACTCTTCTCAGCAACCGTCTTCATAGAAAGTGCAGGCTCATTATCCCTAGAATAGCCAGGGACCAAGACTTGGACCGGCATGCGGCAAATGAAATCTTGAAGCTTGTAATGCACATTGAAAACCTACTTCGGCTCTTTATCTCCCTGGGGACTAGACCCGAGGGGCACCAAAGGTAGCGCGCACCCACTCCGTGAGGTAGAGATAGGTGGAGAGAGGAGTGGAGAAGGCTCGGCAGGTGTGGGCGAAGGTAATGCTAGCGATGGAGAGATAACGGTGATGATAAGCTCTGGTGGGGGTAAAGGTTTGGAGCGTGGAGGCGTAGAAGGAGATGAAGGCAAAGATGGTGGCATGGGTGGCGATGGTGCAAGTGATGGGGGAATAATGATGATGGGCATGGGTGGAGGCAAAGGTAAAAGTGGAGGTGTGGGTTTAGGCTCGGCCTGCTCGGGCTCAGAGGATGATGGCGAAAGGGGGAGTGAAAGAAGTGGTGGCGGTGGTGGCAAAGGTGATGAGGGTGGCAAAGGGGGTGATGTGGTTGATGGAGATGGTGAAGGTAAAGGGGAAGGAGGTGAAGGTGGGGGTGGGGGTGGGGAAGAAGGAGGAGAGGAAGGTAGTGGCGTAGTGGGGGAAGTGGCAGGTGGTGGCGCTCTTCGACGTATCTTTACGACACGTCGAGAGGCGTTGGGGATAGGTGTGGTGGTGGAAATGGAGGGTGAAAGAGAAGTTGCCTGAGCGGAGGCTGGGGTAGGAAAAGGTGGTGGAGGAGATGGGATGGAGGAAGAAGTGGGTAACGGAGCAGGTATCTTATCAACTGAAGAAACACCAGGGTGCCCCTGGTCCTGAAGTGGAGACGGTTGCCTAGGCTGCACGGCTTGCTGCTGCCGCTGCTTGCTGTTGAGATCCAAAATAACTTGGTGTATGACAGCCCAATCAATCATCTTCTTGTCTTCCAAGCTGTAAAGAAGTTCCCGAAACTCGGAGCAGTCCTCAATAAAATGCCCTTGTTGATGATGGAATTCACAGAAATGGCACAAATTCCCGACCGCTGGTCGGCAAGGCATAACCGGAGGGAGTTGCAATGCATGGGTGGCCATCAAATCCCTGAAAACATCTGTAAGAGATTCCGGTAACGTAGGGTGAAGAGCCCGCTTCGGGCAAGGTGGATGTCGAGGGGTGTGAAAAGGTAACGGGGATGGTAGCGGAGGTTGCGTAGGTAAGGGGGATTTCGTAGGTGAAGGCAGAGGGCTAGAATGATGTGGAGGCGTGGAGGGAGTGGGAATATAATGGACGGAATCTACCCGTTCAAGGTGTGATGTTTCCTTGACCGGAAGTGGAGAGGCGTGGGGAGATGAAATAGCGGAAGGCTGACTCGTGAAGGGATACATAGTGGAGGCATATGGGTGTGTGGGAGCGGAGGGCCGACTCGTGGAGGGATATGAGGTGGAGGGCTGACTTGCGGTGGAGGGCGGAGGGAAAGTGCATGTAGAAGGTGACGGTGGAGGAGACTCGTGGTCAAGGGAAACTAGGAGTTGTTGGTTAATAAAGCGGGCTCGACTGTAAAGCTGTTGCCAGAAAGTGATATCATTCATGGCTAAGATACATCTGAGCTCGGGCGTTGCATTAGAAATAACCATCTTGATTTGTTCGCCCTCCGAAATATGCCCCGGGACTTGCGTGGCCAGGCGACGCCAGCGGTCGGCAAACGTGGAGAATTCCTCGTCGAGCTTCATCTTCTCTTGGGCCATATCAACCATAGAATATATGGGCCCAACCTGGTCCCGGTATTGCTGAATAAATCTTGCTTGCACAACTTGAAAATTCATCATCTGCTCTTGCGATAACGTGAAGAACCAATCATTGGCCGAGCCCTCTAAAGATAGGCCAAACAAATAGGCCATCAAGCGTTGATCATGCTGGAACTGGGCCGACTCATATAAGAAATCCTTCAAATGGACATAGGGGTCACCAATTCCACTGTAGTGACGATATGCGGGAATCTGTGAACGTGATGGAAGTTGAAGACCCTGGAATGCAAATGGGATATCCAAAGAAGTTTGAGGATTGATTCGTCGTTGCAATTCATCAAGCTGGCGTTGGGCCTGAGCAAACATTTCCTCGGTAGGAAGAGTCCGAGAAGGATATGGGCCAGCCCGAGCAAGAGAGGATGAATTTAAACCAGGATAATGATGATGGGTCGAATAAAGGGACCTAGCCTGAGGTGAAGGAAAGCCCATTCCGGGAATGAAGGAATGCACGGGCCTGGAAGAATTGTGAACGTGGGAATGAGGATTGATTGGACTAGCAGTAGCACGAGCGGGATAAGAAGACCCGTTTAAAGAATAGGGCCCAATGGAGGAATAAGGAGATGGGCCCGCATGGGAAGAGGAATCCACGCGGGGATAAGAAGATGGAGAAGTAAAGGAATAAGGTACAGGGGAAAAATGCTCCGTCGGGAGAATGGAGACTTTATACAGTGAACTTCAAAGGAATACAAGGAGAGAAATACACCTAAGACAAATGTAACTAGATGGAGACACACAAAGATGAACTAAACCCAATGAGCCTAATCTGACAAAATGAGGTGAATGATGATATTGCAACATAAAATGGAGGGAAGAGATGAGAAAAGAATCAACCAATTGACCACCCAATCAAATTACAAATGATGCGCAAAATTTTTTTTTATAAGTTCCCTTTTAGGACTTTAGTGGATTAATTAAGATATGAATTCACTCAACCACAAGGTACCTAACCAGGGTGGGGGACAGGAAACCGGCAGACTCTAAGGGACTCTCTCTCATGAATGCAGACCCTAGACTGGGGAGTGGTATGGTATAACCTGCCCGGCGTCCGTGTGGGAATCCACGGCTCACGGGGGCTTACGGAGGTCCTCGGTAAGGTCCTCTAGTCGGCTCCAAGGAGTATGGAGATGAGAGGAAACCCTACCTCCGTAGGAATGCAACTACTAATGAGAGTGTATGATCCTATGTGCACCAGAGTGCATGCAAAATCTAGCCTACAAACTAGCAAGCAATGGCAGATATGTATGACAAATAGAGCATACAATGATGTAGCATCAAGCAATAGGTAGGGGACATCGAAGCTAGCGCAGAATATTATGCGAAAGATATGATATGGAAATGAAAAATGTGGCTCGGGTGCACTGTAGCACAGGAAGAACGGTCTCTGGGAGACCGCACAGGGAGGGCGACGGTCCTGGGAGGACCGTTCAATGGCAAGGTGTACTACAACTAATAGACGTGCTTAAATGATGCTGAGATGAACCAAACAGTAAGGTGAACAGAGGTAGGGGTAGGACGCACCTGGATGAACGGTCTAACACCGACCGTGTAATATCTTGAACGGACCTACATCAACCACAGGACGTCAGCAAAACTAATAGCGCAGACAGGTGGGCTTACCTGTGCCAGGAAGATGAGCGGCCAATTGATGACCGCAGGAAAGAAGAGCGGGCAGTAGTTGACCGCAGAAGCCAGCAGGCTCGCAGCACAAACAAGACTGGAAGCGATGATACACGGATGATCCTCATCTGCACTACGTTCCACACGGCTCTTAAAGAACCGCACCACCACCAGAAACCAGGGACGCAAACCTTACGAACAACCTATGACAACTCAACGCAAAAGAGGCCAACAAACACCGAACATGGGGTCAGCAAACACTAACATGATGGGCAAAAGGCGTCCCACCGTGATCACCAAAAAATGGATTGTTGACGTGTTTTTACTTACTCTTCATATACTCTTTACCCGGACTCCAAAGTCCTTCCTATCCCTTCTACTAAATCGATGTGAGAAATAAATGGAAAATAGAAGGGGGACAGAAGGGTGTAAACCTGTGATCACCACCAAGGTGCCAAACGTGATGGACACACCGTACCTTGAAAAGAGGGTAGGTACTCGCCTTTAACCAACACTGTAGGAAATGAGCGGCCCTTTAAGAACCGCCTTAAGGGTAGTGCGGCCGCTCGACAGACCGCTCGTCAGTGCTGGGGTGGAACGCGGGATGAAGAACGAGGGATGATGAATGGTCCAGGATTGGCCGCGGGAAGGAGATGAACGGTGTAATATTGGATGCACTTACCTTAGAACGAACAGTCTGGAACTGCCCAACGCCACCACGCCCTAAGATGCAAAGGTCCAACCTCCACCCTTTTCGGCCGGCCAACAATGGTGGGCCTCGTGTTAGTGTGTTGCTGACCTGTGAAACAGAGTGTAGAACACAAAAAGAAACCCAAATTAGAACTATAGAATGTAGCAAATGCTCAAACGGAAGGAAATAAACATAACTTAATGAAGTGGGGGATACTTGGGTTTTTAAACCCCTAGGGGCGTCAAAAACGTGGGAGGGTGTGTGAATGATGCATGAGAATGACAAAAACGTGGAAGAAGCATGGAGAAAATGATGCATGCAAACAAAAGAGAATGATGGACTAGCGAACTAAAGACACAAAATAATGAGATACTCCCTGAACCGGAGGCCTGTATGGACGTAGAAGGCCTCCCTCCCTGGTCATAGGTCACTCTAGAATCCGGCAGGGCTTCGCCGTGACCTTCCAATCTCCCCCCCTCTCAAAGGTAGCCTCTAGGGTCTATTTATAGAGCCTAGGAAGCCAGCCCCAAAATTAGGGTCTTTAGGCATTTTCAGGTCGACATAATCAAAGGAAAGTTGTAGATAATCGGATTATCTCTCATCCAAAAGAAACGGTACTCAAAATGACTCAATATCCGCTGAGAAAATGACGGGAGAAGTTAGGGATAAAACCACAGATAGAGAGAGAAAACCCTTGAAATTATCAGGAATCGAGAATATGAACGGTCTCACGATAGACCACCCAACGACGTGAGCGGCCATCTCCTAGGCCGTCCAACCCTATCGGTGGAAATTCAATAAATAGAAAATATTATCCAACTATCCATCGAACTGACTGAAAACCTCGCTGTTGGACTCTCATAGATGAACGGCTAATCATAGACCTTTCATCTACAAGTGCGGGCAAGAGGAAACCGTCCATGCCTTGTCGGTGATAAATCAAAATAGATAAAACAATTAGATAATTATCTGAAAACCAGCGATGTTAGGACTCTTGAGAGATAGACGGCTTAGAAGGTACCGCACAATGGTCTTATGCGGCTATTCCTAGGCCGTATATATGCTTGTCGGTGATAATTTAGAAAATCAACTAAATATCCCGTAAATATATGAACGGCCTAGTATCAACCGCACATAGGTTGAACGGCTGGAGGTTGACCGCACATGTACATGGGCTTTTGAAATTCATAGAAAAGCTCAATCAACCAAAACCAAGGCCCATTAAGCCCTGAATCAACTCGGACCTAGCCAGGGAGGGAGGCCACCCATAAAATTGGCCCAGAACGTGCCAGAAAATAGCCTAGCGAGTGATGGACAACTCGAGGCATCAATAAATGGGAGTAAGTGAAATGACTCAACTTATCGGTAAAAAATGGGTGTCAACAAGTGCATATTATGTTTACTCTCTCATTTCGTCTGTGCAAACTATGCTAAGTGTTTGACTAACGTCTTGTATTTCTGACAGAGTTATCTCTCCGAGGAGGGGCACGTGATCCAAGGTAGATCATCCTTCAAAAGAATGCCACGTGGAAGGGTACAATGCTCGGATGGTGACATGTGGCTGAGAGCCTTCTGGAAGCATATGGGCGGGAGTTCTCCCTCCACACGCCCAATAAGAGGATATAAGAAGTTGCAGATCGAAGGCAGAACATATATCGAAAGAAGAGAGAGAAGAAGTAGAAGTAGGTTTTCACTGCCCAGTGTGAGCGACGTCACGCGGTTCGGGGAAGCGGAGAAGACGCGGAGCGCGCGGGCTCCTCTTTTGTTTGCTGCAACACAGAAATAAGAGAAAAGAGAAGGGGCCACCACGGGAGATTGCTCCGGCGGGGCGAGCGGGACAAATGTAATATAGCAAGATATGGGGGTTAAACGGCCATAGCGGGAAGTGACTCGCCGCGGCCTCGGGGGGACAGGAATGGTGCAGAAATTAAATAGCAAGAATTGAAACGGCCATTGGGGAAGTAACTCGCCGCGGCCTCGAGAATATGAATAGATAAGAATATAACATATGAGAACGGGAATTTAAACGGCCATTGGGGAAGTGACTCGCTGCGGCCTCGAGAATATGAGCAGAATATAACAGAATATAAAGAGAATATAAGAACGGAAATTTAAACGGCCATTGGGGAAGTGACTCGCCGCGGCCTCGAGAATACGAATAAATAAGAATATAACATATAAGAACAGGAATTTAAACGGCCATTGGGGAAGTGACTCGCCGCGGCCTCGAGAATATGAGCAGAATATAACAGAATATAAAGAGAATATAAGAACGGGAATTTAAACGGCCATTGGGTAAGTGACTCGCCGCGGCCTCGAGAACAAGATGTGATCGCCAGGGGCCAAAAGACCCTAAAATAAAGAAAGTGATCGCACCTACCTCAAGAGCGGGAGATGGCGGGTTGCTTCTTCCTCCCCCTTCGGCCGGCCGACGGAGAGGGCTTTCCTTGGTTACCCTTACAAAACAGTAGACAATAAACGAATGGAATTAGAAAATGGCAGTGTAGTAACAATTCCTTGCAATAAAAGTAGCGAGATCGTGACCTGACACACACCTGGTTGGTGTGGTTTTAAACCCCTCTCGGACTCGAGTAGGAGGAAAATGCGATGATGAATGCAAGAAGTATGCAAGAGACGGCGCCCTTATGTAGGGAGATAGAGGATGCAGTATGATGAATGTAAAGAACTATGGAGAAAAAGGGGAAGAAAAGGCTTATTGGAGGAGCCGAGGGTGAGATCCGGCGAAGCTCCGGCAGCGTGGGGATGACGTGGAAGCGCGGTGGATGAAGACGACCTTCCTCTCGCGAGCGTGGGCACCCGAGAAGCTGGCAGAACCTCCACCTACAAAAGACCCCACGGGTTAGAAATGACTCCGCAGCCTCTGGGCTCCGGCAGCCTATCGGATCTCTTAGAAGCTCCCTCAGAACTGAGGGGGTGGGCCTCTAATTATAGGGCTCCGGAGGGTGGAGGCGTCCAGGACCCTGGACACCTCCATCAGGGCCGAACTAATATTTTATTCTATTTTTATTTATTTTTTTAGAATATTTTTGTGGAGGCGTCCAGGGCCCCGGACGCCTCCAACAGGTCCACCGAACCCCACCGACGGCCGCACGCGGTTTGGCACAACGCGTGGTTTTGTGAGCGGCACCTCGTGATTCAGAAATGGGCGCGTCCAGATGGCTGGACGTCTCCATAATTTGGATTTTTTCACACACGACAAATCGTCCTTCGGTGGCCGGCGCCCGTGAGGGAGTTGATAGAGGCGTCCAGGGGCCTGGACGCCTCCATAAATATATTATTTTTATTTTTGGTTTTGTTTTTATGCCAAAGCTGGCATTTTATATTTTTTATACTTGTTTTTATGGAGGCGTCCAGGGGCCTGGACGCTTCCATTAATATATTATTTTTTATTTGGTTTTGGGCTGTGAAAAATAAATTAAAAGAATGGGGGCGTCCAGGGGCCTGGACGCCCCCAAAAAGACCCACCCGGGTACTCAGTTCGGGCGTTGGCGGCTGCCCGGCAGACACCCTTCTTGGTTCCGGAACCTCCTGATGCGTCTGACTGGTGTTGATGCCGTCCGAATGCCGTGACGAGACGATTCCGGATGCCGAAAAGGGCGGAAGAAGACTCAAGAAAAGGAAGCACTCAAGTGATTCAAAATGCGTAAGCCGTCGCGGGGCGTTGTATAGTGATATGAGACTTTCTCAGGAGACGTCAGGAATAGCGTGTCTACAGCTGCCCCGCCTTGGCGTCTGCTTTGCAAGGGAGCGACACGTAGTGGAATGGTTTCGAAGTGGAGTGAAATGAAGTGGGAGCGGACTGATAAGTTGATGCCAATGTGTGATGAGACATGCTTTTGACGTTACTGTCTGGAATCTTTCCTGAAGTTTCAATGAGGCGACCTTGAAGGAGGTCTTTCAAGTCTTGACGGTTGCTTGGACGGAGATCAAATAAGGGAGGGTGAAATGTGCACTCAGGCACGAAAAATAAAGGAGACCAACTTCTCGGTGTGGAAGTACCTGGGTCATAAACCTACAGGTTTCACCTTTGGGGAGCGATTACCAGCCAATGTGGAAGTGCTGCAGCCAAGGTGGGTCAAACAAGGTAAAAAGTAAAGAAATATCTGAGAGTCTGTCCAAACAAGGGTCTCCTTTGGAAGAGCAACGTAGGGCCGTTTCAAGGAAACTCAGTATTTCATTGGGAGTGGAATATCTCATATTTGTAAGAATTGAAGCACAGCGGCTTTTGCAATCGAATCACTTGAATGATCTTCCGCAGTAAATTCAAAGTCCTATATGAATGCATGCTGGATTTAAAGAAAAATTTAAAACAAACTAAAATAAAAACTAGCCAAGGATAATATTGTCAACTTGTTAAGAATGGGTCAGGATACCGATCCGGTGAGCTGATACTGGGCTGGGGCCCGTTTATCCGCGCACCAACTCACTGAATGGAACCGTCGTCCCCATGCTACCACAAGTTAACGGCCTATCCGTACAACCCAAATTCTTCTGGAATCATCACCGTTTTTGTTGAAGGGGAACTCAAATCCCAGATTCGTTCGGGCCGCAAGGTCCTTGACATGTTCTAGTAGCGTAGGTATCATATACTATGATGCATGACATGGTGGGACCAACCATTGAAAGGTGGGACAGGAGATAGGACAAAGACGTCCGTTAGTAAAACCTGCACAGACCAGCATAGATTAGTAACATCAGAAAGTAGCAGAATTATAACAGAATCACACCACAGTACAAGGGGATCCAGACAAAACTCTGATGACTGACCACTGATGTGACGTGTTCCGTCCTGTAGTGCCTCTCCTTGTACCAAGTTGTTTTGAGGAACGCTTCACGAGACCTTGCCCTAAAAAGTAGGGAACTACACCTTGCACGGAGGGATCCTCTCTCTTTTTTCTTTTTCCTTCTTTTCTCCTTTTGGGCGCGTCCTGGCGCGAGGATGCATCTTAACTCTTGAATTCAAATTTAAAGCGCCAGGCGGCCATTCTTCTCCCGTGCCTTACCTGCAGACGAGCTCGCCTCCCGTCGAGATATGCTTGCCCTTCTTCATCTTCTTCTTCTCTCGATCGATGGAGTTCGGTGGGCCGGACCATGGTGAAGGTGGAGAGGGACGAGGAACTCCTCGCCCGAGGAGGGATACACAAGAGCATGGAACGACGTCCATGGAGGAGGAAGGGCAGCTTCGGGCCCCCGAGGGACCCGAGGGGCCCGATGGCGCGGAAGGGGGTGAACATGGTCTGGTAGGTCCTCCGATCTCTTCCCCTTTGATCTATTTTGAGTTTTGAAGTGAGCCGCGCGAGGGGGAAAGGGTTCGGCGAGTGTTGCACTCAAATGATGGACGCGTCCTAGACAGGGGACGCGTTCTTTGTTATGATGCGAGGTCCTTCTTTCTTGGTGCAGGACATGGCGAGGACCCTGGGCCTGGCCGATGAGTGGGCGAGTGCAGACGAGCCGAGCTGCGTCAGGAAGGAGAGTCACGGCAAGGCGAAGCTTGAAGATTGGCGCATACGTCTCCCTGGGCAGCAAGGGAGCGTACTGGTGCAGGATAGTGTCAACTTCCTGCGGCGGCAGAGAGAGAGTTATACGGGGCTTCCCCAAATCGGGGATACGCGCGACGTCGACGGGTCGCATGCCCAATTAGCCGAGGTCAAGCGGCAGCTGGCCGCCACTCAACAGAAATTGTCGCTCTTGGTAGGCTAAGTGCTGCATTTTCTATTTTTAAATGTGGAGCTTAGCTGACGGCTGTTGTTTGTTTGTTCCAGCGTGCCCAGCAGACAGTGATGGTGGGAGTGGCTGGCGGCGCATCTTCCAGTTCCTCGGCCCCTTTTCTTGAGATTGCCTCCCTCCGGGAGCAACTTGCTGGTGCGGTGGCTCGGGCTGCCCAGGCGGAAGAGGAGCGTGATGCCTGGGTGGTGACTGTAGCAGAGCTGCGACATCGCGGTGAGGAGAGACCTTCTCAAGACATCCTGGAGTTAAGGGTTCTTCTGCAGATGATGAGGAGAGAGGCAGAGAGAGAGGAAGCCGAGAGAAGGTCCGAGCGACTGCGGGATCAGACCGAGAGGAGGGCCTTGGAGGCCCAAGTGAGGGAGCTCCAGCTGGGCCTTCAGGCCGTCGTGCAGAGGCTAGGAGGGATGGAGACACGCTATGAGAGAGCGCGAGAGTTCGGGGAGCGACTGTGCCAGTCTGGTCACTTTGCCGCTAGTGGCTTCTTTGCCACGCCAGGGGAGGAGCAGCGAGTCATTGCTGTGGAGCCGGCGCCACGAGGCGAGGCGGGTGCTGCTACACGGGGATCCAGGAGGCTTCTGAGGGACCCTCACCTCAGGGGAGAGGAGAGGGACGCCTAGAGGGACCAGCATGAAAATAATGACAAGAGTTGGCAAGCTAGTGGACCCGCCACCTCTCTATGATTGTGGTGTTTATGACAGCTTATGTAGAATTATGAATGGAGTGATTTGATTTTCTGCTGCTTGTTTGTTCTCTTGTGCGTTCCTTCTTCCCTACACTTCTTCTCCTTTGCACTGTTCCCATGTGATGGGTCTGCCGAGACTCCACCCCAAGCGAGAATCGCGTCTTGTTGTGACCCTTTTCCACGGGAATCTACCGTCGAAGTCAATAATGACGGCCCTAGTCCCTTTTCCCGGATGTTGTGTCAAATTTTGCGGACGTCCTCCAAAACATGATAGGGTATACCTAGACAACATAGGGGGCTAGTCGTCATATTCTTCGTCCAATCAATCATCCTGTGCGAGCGGTGAAGTGACTCACGGGACCGCATGGTAGGTGCCTCATCGCGAGGGCTATCATTAAAGGTGATGGAGGCAATCTTGGCCTGCACTCCTTCCATTTCTATAAATTATTGTCCCTTTTATCCTCCCAGGTATATCGAGAGCTAACTCGAGGAGCACAAGTTCTCACGGGAGAGGAGGAGTTCAAAATTCTGAGAGTTGGATGGAGGGTGAATCTTCCCACTCCTCGAAGAGAAGCAGGTCCAGTGGTAGTAGTTCCAGGAGGCTTTCGGACCTCGAAGGGCACTTCAGCGAAAGGGCCCAATCACAACTCGTAAGCTGAGCTTTCCTGCCCCTTTTTCCATTCTTTTTCCTTCCTTTCTTTCTAACCAAACCTCCTCTCCATTCCCTGCATGCGTAGAGTGTGATGAAATCACAGATCTCATGGGAGTTGGTAGTGGCAGCATACCGAGGTCTCCCAGATTTTCAGAAGGCGAGGCTAGACGTGATGGGATTTGGCTCCTTTCTTCGGATCGAGCCGCTCGAGCCCGACCTGGTCCTGATCCAAGCCTTGTGTGAGAGATGGGACCCAGTGAGTCGGGCATTCCTGATGCCCTGGGGGCACATGGTGCCCAGCCTGGAAGATGTGGTCCGAATTACGAGCCTCAAGGTGGATGGCAAGGCAGTGACCAGAGTCACTTACGTGGACTACCGAGAAGGTGCCTAGAACTTACTGGGTTTGGACCTAGATGGTCGGAAAAATAGGGCGGTAGCCAGGGCGTCCCTCATGGATGCATTAGGGCTCACTGACACTCGTCGACGGGACGATGAATCCTCAGAAGAATTCATGGAAAGGATGGAAAGAGGATGTCATGCTGTGTACTGCACAGATTTCGGCAATTGGGAAAGATGTAACATAGATTTGAGGATATTTCTCCTCTTCCTTTTCGGGAGATTGGTACTGAGCTCGAAAGGGGACGGTATCCAATGTCGCTTCCTGGAGCTATTGTCAGACCTTGAAAGAGTAGGATACTATGCCTGGGGAGCTGCCATGCTGGCGCACTTGTTTGCAGGTCTGTTCCAAGAAGCAGACCATGAGATGGCTGTGAGTGGTTTCACACCACTTATCCAGGTATTTTTGCTTTTGCTTGTTTTATTTTTTTTTTGTGTTTTTGCAAGGTACTGATGACCTGCGCCGAGCAGCTGTGGAGCTATTATTACTTCCCCATGGGGAGAGCTCGTCATTGGCGACCCGCGATGGTGCCGCTAGCCAGGCGGTGGGAACCCATCATGAGTGCGGCACCCCTAACCTACCAACTGATGGTGCTAAGGCGGGAGCTACAGGAGTTCCCTGCAACGATGGTAAATTGGAGACCCTACTCAGACATGGTCGATGCCGACCAGCCATGGGTTCTAGCAAGTCGTGCCCGGTTCGGACGAGAACTGTGGATGCACTGCCTGAATGAAATCGAGCCGCTTCGGCTATGATTGGTTATGAGGACTTTGGGACTAGCTCAGGAATGGGTGGATACGGCTGCGCCACCTCGTGTCGGGAGAAAGACGCGAGGACCGGCGACCTGCATTGACTGGCGCGTGCGGTTCCCTGAACAGTATGAAGACTGGCAACGGGGTGGCACGATTGTAGAATCACATGCACGGGATAGCGAGGACTACTTACGTCTATATAGGATAAAGTACGCAGAGCGGCTCCAACCCCGGGGACTTGTGGAGGTAGGTTTCCCCTTTTTCTCTTTTCTTCTTTCTCCTTTTTTGGTTTTCTGGTGAAAATGCTGACTCGTATGGCTGCAGGATGTCCAGGATGCCATGATAGCGAATTTACGAACTCGCTTGGCAGAGATGGAGCAACAATTGGGCGATGCCCGTGAAGCCTTGAGTGCTTCGGTAGGTGTACAGTGCGCGTTCCTAATTGAAACCCTAGATTCTAGGTGTTGGCTGCTAACTCATGTGGTTATAGCATGCCCAGATTGACGCGGCTTCCTCAGCGATGGGAGTAGGCGGTGTCTCTTCTAGCTTGTGGATTCCTACCTTAGAACTCGATTTGCTTCACGAGCAACTTGCTCGTGCCACGCAGCGTGCCGCGGAGGCAGAAGGGATGCTCTCTCTACAGGTAAGAGTCTTAGTGTTGAGTTCTCCTTGTTTATTCCTTGCCGCGTATCTTGAGATGGTACATCTGGCAGGAAAAGGAGACGGAAGACGTGCTTGCCCAAGCTGCGCAGAGGGCAGCTAGGATAGTAGAGCTGGAGGGGGAACTACAGCGTCGTCCAGATGACGACTCTTCCAGGGATGCTATGGAACTGAGGATCACTCTCCAGTTGGAGAGGGAAGACCGTGAGAGAGAACGGGCAGAGAGAGAAAGAGACGCAGAGAGAGAAAGAGCCAACAGATTGACTGAAAGGGAGGAACGAAGGGCCATGGAGGCCCAGTTGTTCGAACTCCGAACTAACCTTGGTCTTGCTGAACAGTGGCTGAGAGATGGTGAGGACCGCTACCGAAGAGCACGAGAGCGTGGCTTTCGTGTTGGTAGCTTCTCTGCTGCTTCCGTGGATCAACGCCGGGGTGTGGGAATAGGAAGGGGAGTACAGAGCGGTAGGAGTACCGCTTTTCGTAGTTGGGTAGCACCTTTGAGAGCGTTTTTCCCGGAGAGTAGTGGGACGAGTAATGCAGAGAGAGAGGGCGGAACTTGATGTACTTTTTTTTGATTTTTGGAATAAAATACAAGGTTCGGTTTGTTTGGTTTTCACCATTGCTTCTGTTGCCTGAATCCCTACACACATCACTGAAACAAACAAATCAGAATTTCTGTTCGGACTTGGCTCCTTGCTCAATAAGCAAATAGTCACTGTGACTGTCCTTGATAACTGGTCAAGGGGCCAAGCCTTTATTTAACGAAGGCAAGGGAAAGATGCAGTGATGATAAATGCAACAGGCAAGCACACGAATGCAAGCGGTATTAAAAGTGAGATGCTGCACGCAAATGCAATCATGTAAAATTGATTTGTTTTCTTTTTCTTTATATTTGGCATTTTTTATTTTTTTGTTTTATCATAAAAAAGATTTTTTTTGTTTGCAAATATGTACATTTTCTTTTTTCTATTTTTTTGTTGTTTTTATTATTTCAATTTTTTTGTTGCTAACGCCAGGCAAGCACCCAAATGGCACCTAACCTACGTGAGACAGGGGTTTCTTACTAACCTCCCAGGTATCCTAAGTGCACATCTAGGTTGATTTGGGCCTCTAAACCCCTCGAATGATGATCCCGCCAGCTAAGACTTACCCTGATGACAATACCGTCATGCCATGCTTAGGCTCCCAGTCACTTCCGACCACAGGGATTCACCCAAAAGATGTTTGAGGTAAATGATTTTCCCGACCCGGGTCTGTTTCCTCACAGCTCTAGATGGTATATGATGGACCACCCTGGAACCCTAACGACCAATCGCGCGACGCTGACCCGGAATCAGACGCCGTCGCACCCATAGGTGACGCGCTTGCATTGGCCTAAGCCTGAGGTTAAACAAGAAGACATCAAGGCGGTAAACATGGGTCTTGACCAGCTAGAAACACAGAGACTCCTTCGCAGCGATAGCTTTTGCTTTTCAAAGTAGGCAACCAAATGTGTATATTAAAATAAGGTTGCATACCCTGGGCAGTTTTCACCTTTCAGAAACTCCATCGAACCTTCATCTTTAGAGGGAGAAGGAAGAGTGTAGGGGATAAACCTCCTGAGAGGACCGGCAAAGCCGTTAACCCTGCGAGCGAATAAGGGCCCATTAACTCTTTCCTTTCGGACAACTTCAGACCAAATCTCGAGCATTTACATTCCACGGCCCCTTTTGTGGATTCAGACTTTTGCTTTGAGGGGTTCCGTTTATCGCAACAGGCACGGTCATGACCAGGCTTTTCTCTTGATTTTGACTTTGTATTTCTTTTTGTGAGGGAGATATAGTCGTTTGACGTTTGTGGGCTCCCTTTTCGTATGCCTGCGGGGACACTGCCCTCTTCTCGTGCTCTGATCGATGCTCGAGGAAATGGATCCTACTCTTGCCTTTGGGGTTTGAGTTTCGGTTTCTCATGCTCAGCGTTTTAAGGGCGCCGACTGTCTCATTTGGTCGAAGAGAAAAGAATAAAGATTACAGCTTCCGGAGATCTTCTGGGTGGGGCCCCACCATAGGTGATGCTACCGACTTTTTTTGAATAAAATACATAAGTGAGCACATGTTAGCTTCCTTCGAGCGAGCATAGGCCGACGTGGCCGGACAGGGCTCTCCACGGTTCTGGCAAACCAAGACCCGGTGCCTACACAGCCTTAATGGGCCCAATCCTAACATGAAGGTTAGATGCAGGGACTTAACTACATGGTGACTGCCAGGCATCGGCATTTTGAATTTTCCATATTTTTAGTGGTTTTCAATATTTCTTTATTTTTGATGTTTTTTATCTTTTCATCATTTTTTTTGTTTGTTTTATGCTAAGGGTAGTATTTCTTAAGATAAAGCCCATTCCAAGGGTGGGATAACTCGGTCCCTTCGGCGTTGACTAGCTTGTAGGCGTTGCCAGGGTACATGGCTTGAATTACAAATGGTCCTTCCCAATTGGGTTGGAGCTTAGAACGGGGCCCTCCAGGTTTGACAAAAATTCTTTTTACGACCATCTCACCGACTTTGAATTTTCTCTCAACGACTTTCTTTTGGTAAAAGCGAGCGAGTCTATTTTTATACACACGCGCGTGTTCGGCAGCGGCCAGCCGCTTCTCATCCAAGAGTTCCAACTGGGCGAGGAGTGAATTACGACGATCGTCGAGAGGAAATTCCTCGTCCAATTGTACCCTGAGAGAAGGAATCAGAGTCTCGTACGGGACTACCGCTTCCATACCATAAGTAAGGGCAAATGGAGTCTGCCCAGTGGGGGTACGGATTGAAGTGCGATAGGCCCATAGGGCTTCGATAAGTTTTTCTGGCCAGTCTGAAAACTTACTAGACTCGTAGGTTTTTTTGATGATTTTGAGCAATGTTTATAGGTGGCCTCCGCTTGGCCGTTACCTTGTGGGTAATAAGGCGATGAATGATGCAATACAATTGCGTACCTTTTGCAGAGGTCCTGTAGGTCCTGAGAAATGAACTGTGGCCCATTGTCGGTGACGATTGTGCTTGGGATGCCGAATCTAGTGAGGATGTTCTTCATGATGAATTTACAAACTGTTGACGCCTTGATTTTCGCGTAAGCTTCAGCTTCGACCCATTTGGTGAAGTATTCCGTCGCAGTAAGGATGAAAGATTTCTGCTTGGTGAGGGAATTGGGATCACCTAGGGGACCAATGATGTCGAATGCCCACATGGAGAAAGGCCACGGGGAGGATATTGGATGAAGTGAGGAAGATGGTGAATGGATTTTATCGGCGTGAAGTTGACACTTGACACACCTACGGACATAGATGGCACAATCCTTTTCCATAGTGGGCCAGTAAAAGCCTTGTCAAATGATCTTCTTGGCGAGCATCTGACTATTCACGTGGCCACCGCACACACCCGAGTGCGTCTCCTCTACACATTTCCAAACCTCATCGTCACCAAGACATCTTAACAGAATACCAGTAAGGCTCCTCCTATAGAGTAGACCTCCAACCAATGTATATTTCTGAGCCACCCTTCTTATGGCTTTCTTGTCCTCTGCGGTGGCCCCTTCAGGATAAGACTGATCTTGGCAGTATTTGATGATTTCATAGAACCATGGTTTCTCTTCATCAGCCAGTTCTTCTTCAGCCTCTGCCAATATGATTTCCCTCTGTTCAAGGATATCTTCCTGCAGGATCTTCCTTGCTATCCTATCTTTGATGTTTACGTAGGAAGCATCATCGATTGTAGGGGCGTGAAGTTTGTAGATGGAAATGGACTCAAACCATCTTCCTAGAGGGAACCTTATGGATGATGCCAACGAGGCGAGGGCATCGGCGAAAATATTCTGATGACGAGGGACATGAACAAAGATCAGTTTGGTGAACAGTTTGGCAAAGGCAGCAGTGAGTTCTTGGTATGGCTTGAGTTTGGGATCGCGAGTGTGATATTTAGTGAGCACCTGGCGAAGGATGACTTGACTATCACCTACGACTCGTAACTCAGTTATACGAAAATAATGAGCGAGTTCTAGGCCAACTAGAAGAGCTTCATATTCGACTATATTGTTGGTAACTAGAAATTTGAGCTGGTATGCCAATGGGAATGTGAGGCCTTCAGGCGACAGGAGGGCGACGCCGATTCCTCTCCCTTGAGAATTCAGAGCTCCATCAAAATATAGCGTCCACATTGGCTCATCTGATTGGTTGACGGACATTAGTTCCTCATCTGGAAACTCTGATTGGACGGGATCGAACTTGGGAAGAGGATGGTGAGCGAGATGCTTGGCTATGGCATAGCCTTTAATCACCTTTTGCTGGATGTAGGTGATGTCGAACTGAGAGAGAAAACTTTGCCAGCGTGCTAGCCTATCCGTAAGGATGGCTTTCTCCAGAAGGAATTTGATAGGATTCATTCGGGCAATCAAGTGGACCTCATGAGCCAAGAAGTAGTGCTTCAATTTCTGCACTACCCAAACGAGGGCAGCACAGGTTTTCTCCATGACGGTGTACTTCTGCTCACAGAGATTGAGAAGTTTGGACAAGTAATAGGTTGCCCGTTCCTTGCCTTCTTCATCAGCTTGTGCGAGGACGGCTCCCACGGAGTCATCCAAGACTGAGGCGTAAAGGATCAGAGGTTTTTCTGGTTTGGGTGGAATGAGAACGGGTGGACTAGCCAGATATTCCTTCAACCCTTCAAAAGCTTTCTGACATTTAGAATTCCAGTGGAATTCTATTCCTGGCTTGGTCAACTCATAGAGAGGTCTACACCTTTGTGAATGTTGGGACACAAACCGACGAATAAACTGCAACCTCCTGATTAAACCTCGGACTTCCCTCAAATTCTTGGGAGGCGGCATATCCCTGATGGCCTTAGCTTTGTCGGGATCTATCTCGATCCCTCTCTTACTCACAATGAACCCCAGTAATTTACTCGACGACACACCAAACACACACTTTTTCGGGTTCATTTTCAGTTGGAACTCCCTTGACCTCTGTAAGACCTTAGCCAAAACTTCTGGATGTTCCATCCTGGTCCTTGATTTCACCAATAAGTCATCCACATACACTTCCAGATATATGTGCATCATGTCATGAAATATGGCCATCATCGCTCTTTGGTAAGTAGCTCCAGCATTCTGTAATCCGAACGGCATGACCACGTAACAATATGTTCCCCAAGGGGTAGTGAATGACGTCTTTTCCTGATCCTCTTCTGCCAAACGAATTTGATTGTATCCTGAAAATCCATCCATGAATGAGAGGGTCTCATATCCTGCTGTGTTATCGATCAACACATCAATGTGAGGCAAGGGAAAATCATCCTTTGGACACGCGCGGTTAAGGTCCCGGAAGTCGATACAAATCCTGACTTTCCCATCTTTCTTCATGACCGGGACAATGTTCGCCACCCATTGAGGATGAAGGACGACTCTAATGAACCTGGCTTTGTGGAGCTTATCGACCTCTTCTTTCATTTTCAAAGCCATCTGAGGGTGGAAACGCCTTAACCTTTATTTTACCGAGACGGTCCCTGGTTTTAGGGTTAAACGGTGTTCGACCAAGGTTGAATCTAGATCCGGCATATCCTCGTAGCCCCATGCAAACGTGTCCTTATATTCCTTGAGAACCTCAATTAATACCTTTTCTTCAGAGGGTGGTAGGTTGTCACTTATGAGGATGATCCTAGGGTCTTCCTCAGTTCCCAAGTTGACTTCTTTGGTGGATTCTTCTACGACGGTTGAGGGCGCGTCGAATCTCCTCATTCCACTTGCGTATGCGCCCGCCGCATCCTCATATTCTTCACCCTCATCTTCAGTGGGGCATTCTTCATCCGTGATCTCGTAGACTCCATACCCTTCATCAAATGCACAGTCGCCCTCATATTCTATTTCCAGAAGCTGGATGGGATTTTCTAACAACTGGGGGATGGCAAGAAGGGCCTGACACCTGGCGGTCAAATCCAGAAGGAATCGACGAGGGATCTGCCTACCCTTGGATTTCTTCCTAGGTACTACCCTTGGTCTATCATTCCTAGATTGACTGACAATATTTACAGAAGAAAAGGAAGACGAAGAGGATGGTGCAGAATGTACAGGAGAAGACCCATCAGAGGAGGGGTAGAAAAGGTCGCTCATCGGACCTTGGACGGGTGGTCCGCAGGGCGGTACGTACCCGTGGGAGATGTAGGAGGTTTCCTCAACGAAGATGTGTTGTTGGGGAGTTTGAAAATTGACGTTTTTTTTTCATTTTCATTTTTAATGACAAAGCAGTGAAAAGAGATTGGAGGAGAGAAAAAAGTGGTTATGGATAGAGGATTGTGAGGCTCATAGAGCAGATCATGGTTGAAGACCTGTCGCGGGTTGAAAAGCCCGCGTAGGTATGTAAGCAAAGAAGGGGACCTGGGAAGATCATCAGACAACTGTCTGGCCCAGGAAGAAAATATCAGCAAAGGCTGAGACGAGTGGATGGAGAAGATGGCGGCTAATGAGCCGTCGACGGTAATGTTGAGGACGGATGAAGATCCGTCGATGACAGGGTCCTTCTGGCGAGGACGAGGATAGTTTGGAACCTTGGCAAGAGTGGTAATATTCTCTGGTGTTCCGGAGATCAATGGCGGTCCTTCAAGCTGTGGAGACGAGAACATCCTTTCCAGTGCAACGGAAATGTCCCGTATGTCGAACCATTTGTTCCACTCACATTCCGGATCTTTGATCTTGCCTCTTTTGGTGATCCTCGGACATTTTTCAGCCAAATATAAAGCATGTGATCGCCCATATGCTTCTCGTGGGTGATCTCCCATCTGAACAACGGGCCCTCTGTTAAAGTGGTTTGATAGAGTCCATGTGAGTGGCTTCCAATCCGCCTTGAACGGTCCTTTGAAGCCTAGGCCAAACCTGCGGTTCGGCCTAATTTCCTTTGGCGGTTTGAGTCTACCCTGTAACTGTGCGCCCAGACCTTTACCCTGTTGATAGCCGATGTTCCTCATGATCTCCCACCCTTTGGAGTGAAAAGGGAGATATGATGTTGCGGTTGCCCTGACCGGCTCCTTCGGTGCTAGTGGCACGTGAGATGAATTACGTACGTCCAGTAGTGACAATATGGGCCGATGAGACGGCCAAACAGAGGGAAGAGAGGTGTTGATAGCATCCACTGTGTGAAGGACAGGTGTACTGACCACTTTAATAATCCTCCCATTGTAAGGAAACTTCAGGCACTGATGGTTGGTGGAAGGCACAGCATCCATGGCTTCGATGTAAGGGCGACCCAGTATAGCCTTGAATGTGGGGTCCATGTCGAGGACATGGAATTCTGTGGGAATTGACATGGGGCCTAGTTCTGCCTTCAGAATAATCATCCCCTACGGCGGCCTTTTACTATTGTCATAAGCCGTAACCGTGATCGAGGAAGGTCTTATTTGTTCCTCGTCGACCCCACACAATTGAAGAGTGCTCATGGAGATCACATTTATGGACGCACCCGTGTCCACAAGACACGGGTTTATGGATACCCCATTAATTTTTATTGAAATGCACAATGCATATTTCCGAGCTTCCTTGGGAGCGAGCTCATAGTTGTGGAACATGATGGCCGGTTGTGTGTCCGTTGGGGTCAGGACGGTAGAGATGTTTTCTACAGGGAGGTCCTCATTCACCATGACCCTTTGAAGGTACTCCATTAAGGCTGCCTGGTGGGATGTGGATCTTTGAAGAAGCTCCAGGATGGAGATCCGAGCAGGCGTCTTGTCCAAATGTTTCAATAGATCATATTGTGTTCCATGGATAGCTCTTTCTGGTTGTTCTCCATCATCCTTCTCTGGCTGAGATCGCTCACGATTCTGACTGTTGTGGGGGAAAACCCTGTGGAAAATCCTTCCAATCCGGAGCACCATTGCCTACGGCTTTTGTACCTCTGTGGGGGTAGCAGTGGGTTTTAACAGGGATTTGAGGGGTAATGGTGGAGGAATGGTTGATGAAGCAGGGGTGATGACGGGAGCAGGGATTCTGATGAGGGGTTTGTTAGGTGGAGGCATGGTGGAGGTAGAGGGGATATCACGCGGATTATGAAGGATAAGGGGTCTGGAAGGTGGAGGTGGAGACGAAGTAGAAGTGGGTAGGGCTTGAAACGGGCAATGATTTTGAGGTGGGTGCTGGGTAATGAGTGGTTTTGAAGGCATTAGTGGTGATACGGTGGAGAAAGACGGGGTTATGTATGGTTGACGGATTATAAGGGGTTTAGAAGGCGTAAGGATAAATGTGGTAGAGGTGGATGGTAAAGTGGGAGAGTGGGAGAAGATGTGAGGGTGTGAAGGCGTAGTGGAGAGTGTCGGTTGATAGGGGATCGGGGTACGGATGAGAGGGCATAATGGTAGTGGAAATGGTGAAGGCGATACTGACGCGGGTTGATGAGAGAGAGGTGCTACCCGGGCAAGGCAAGGGTGTTGCGTGATGATAGGATTGGCGGTAGAAAGAATGGAGGTACTTTCCTGGTGCCACACCTGCTCTCTCCCGACTTCCGGGAAGGAGGAGATGGGGTTAATCTGATGATTGGGCTGTTGGTGCTCCGGTAATGGATTCTGGATTATGCCCATGTTGGGCTGTTGTTGTGGGGCCTGCTGAGGCTGCTGTTGTTGTTGTGGTTGCTATTGCTGCTGCTGTTGTAACTGCTATTATTGTAACTGCTGCTGTGGCCTATGAGGAGGTCTCCTAGCCTTGAGAGCCGCGACGTATCGTCTTATTTCATCCCAATCTATTTGATGTTCATCATTCATATCATGGATGTAATCTTTGAAATGGAAGCAGTAATCTACTGTGTGTCCTAGCTGCCTATGGTAGACGCAGTATTTGGAGGTATCAACATTCGGGGGCCACACGGGCCTTTCTCTGGGTAGGGCGAGTTGGTTTGATGCCATGAGGGCATTAAAAATGTCTGCTAAAGTTTCTGGCAATGGTGGATAGTAGGCTCTCTTGGGACCGACCGGTCTCCTTTGTTGTTGTTGGGGACCATAGTTCCCCGGGGGTGGAACTTGGTTGTACTGAAGCGGTGGTTGTTGTTGCTGAGGTTGTGGTTGTTGTTGCTGGGGTTGACGTAATGGAGGCATATTATCTTGGGGTGGATTATCTTGGGGTGGAGGACGAAGAGGGAAAGGACCTGGTTGGAGGGGAAGTCGGGGCATTCGTGGAGGCCTTGGGTTGACTGCATAGTTGGCATTGTTGACCGCACCCACTTGCTCATTTGTCACGACCCCTTCTGTGGCTCCGCCCGGGACACCAGCGCCTGTCTTTCTGACCACTTTGGGCTTTGGTGACTCAAACATGTTCATAATGGGGGAGTCTTTTAACTGGGTTTGGATGTAACGGGCCCTTTCATAGAGTTCCTCCATTGTAGTAAGTTTATTCATGGCCAGGACGTGTCTGAACTGTGGGGTTGCATTAGACACAATCATCTTCACTTGTTCGGGCTCGGAGAGGGTATCCCTTATTCTTTTCGCCAGAGACCTCCATCTATCAGCATAGCGGACAAAATCCTCATCGGGCTTCATCTTTTCGGCCACTAGGTCGGTAATGGAGAGTGAGGGACCGACCCTATCCCTATATTTCTGCAAGAACCTTCTCTGGACTATTTCAAAGTTCTCGGCCTCGTGGGGCTCCAAAGAATAGAACCACTCTAGCGCGGGACCATCCAATGATCTTTGAAAGAGGTATGCCAGGGACCTCTGATCGTTTTGCCAATAGGAGGATTCATACATGAAATCCTTGAGGTGAATGAAGGGGTTGCCGGTACCATTGTATCTGCGGTACGTGGGCATTTCGGAGGGAAGAAGATGAATGACGGGAAGGATTGGCAGAGCAACCTCCGGGGTGACTTTTACGTCCACCATTCTTCTTATATTTTGAAACTGCTCGTCCATACGATTGAACCTTTTGAGGAGCGATTGGGCGAGCTCCTCTGGAGGTGAAGGTGGCACTTGCCACTGGGGGAGAAATTGTCTCCCGGAGACTTGAGGGGGGAACCCCGAATGAGAGGGAGCTGTCGGACCGCCGATAGTTGGCCCTGGCTGAAGCGGTATGTGGGGAACAACGGTAGTTTGAGATTATGACGGGAACTGGAATGAGGGTGGTTGTTGGCTCGCTTGTCCTTGAAGCGAGGGAGACTGGATGGCTTGCGCCAATGAAGGAGATGGAATGGCCTGCACGGACTCTTGGAGAGGTGCGATGGTCGGAGTTGATTCCTGGGGTGTGGGGGAAACAGATTTCCCCTTCAGAATGGCCTGGAAGGCCCGGAGCTGTTGAGAGGTAAGCTCCGTGTTGGCGAGGACGCCCAGTAAGGAAGAGATATCCTGTGGTGGGGATGTGTCTCCGGCAATAACTTGCACCTCATGCGAGGGCTCATGAGAAGGACCCGAGTCCATAGCATAGACTCGCGGGTTGGCTGACAAACCACGACTAGGGTGGTTCTCCTCAAAAGACTCGTGAGTCATGCTCACAGTTTTCCCAGAACGCAAAAACATACACTAGCAAGCAAGTAGCAGAGATTATCAAACAAGTGGATGCCTTTACGCATTTTTTTATGTTTTGATTTTGATGATTTTTTTTGTGTTTTTAGCGAGATCCGAAGTTCACACAAAATAGGGACCCTAGTTTATTTTTGTTTCACCGCCGTGTCAGCTAGGGTCTCTCGTCTCACCACGAATGGGATGACTAACTCCGGGGAACTTTAATGGTACAACCAGCCCAGTGAATGAAGAGGAGATTCTTCGATGTCGGGGACTTACGGAGGTCCCAGTGGAGGAGATTCTAGTCCATTGAGAGGAATTCTCAAACGGAGAGTCCTTCCTTCACCGGGAAAGGGTGATCCTTAGAAAAAAATGAAAAAAGGATATAAAAGAGGGATGGATGTATGCAATGGAATGCTGACAGAGATATAGAGTAAGAAAACAACAGAAATAACAAACATATGATAAACACCCAATCAATCACAACTGACAGTGCTGCCGTGAGCACAACGGGGGAGCGCGAGGGCGCCAAGGTGGAGAGGCACGGACGGTGTCGAACTTGCAAGGGTAGCCAAAAGGAAGTAGTAGAGGTCCCACCGTGATTGTCAATCTGTGAGCGACGTCACGCGGTTCGGGGAAGCGGAGAAGACGCGGAGCGCGCGGGCTCCTCTTTTGTTTGCTGCAACACAGAAATAAGAGAAAAGAGAAGGGGCCACCACGGGAGATTGCTCCGGCGGGGCGAGCGGCACAAATGTAATATAGCAAGATATGGGGGTTAAACGGCCATAGCGGGAAGTGACTCACCGCGGCCTCGGGGGGACGGGAATGGTGCAGAAATTAAATAGCAAGAATCGAAACAGCCATTGGGGAAGTGACTCGCCGCGGCCTCGAGAATATGAATAGATAAGAATATAACATATGAGAATGGAAATTTAAACGGTCATTGGGGAAGTGACTCGCCGCGGCCTCGAGAATATGAGCAGAATATAACAGAATATAAAGAGAATATAAGAACAGAAATTTAAACGGCCATTGGGGAAGTGACTCGCCGCGGCCTCGAGAATACGAATAAATAAGAATATAACATATAAGAACGGGAATTTAAACGGCCATTGGGGAAGTGACTCGCCGCGGCCTCGAGAATATAAGTAGAATATAACAGAATATAAAGAGAATATAAGAACGGAAATTTAAACGGCCATTGGGGAAGTGACTCGCCGCGGTCTCGAGAATAAGATGTAATCGTCAGGGGCCAAAAGACCCCAAAATAAAGGAAGTGATCGCGCCTACCTCAAGAGCAGGAGATGGCGGGTTGCTTCTTCCTCCCCCTTCGGCCGGCCGACGAAGAGGGCTTTCCTTGGTTACCCTTGCAAAACAGTAGACAGTAAACGAATGGAATTAGAAAATGGCAGTGTAGTAACAATTCCTTGCAATAAAAGTAGCGAGATCGTGACCTGACACACACCTGGTTGGTGTGGTTTTAAACCCCTCTCGGACTCGAGTAGGAGGAAAATGCGATGATGAATGCAAGAAGTATGCAAGAGACGGCGCCCTTATGTAGGGAGATAGAGGATGCAGTATGATGAATGTAAAGAACTATGGAGAAAAAAGGGAAGAAAAGGCTTATTGGAGGAGCCGAGGGTGAGATCCGGCGGAGCTCCGGCAGCGTGGGGATGACGTGGAAGCGCGGTGGATGAAGACGACCTTCCTCTTGCGAGCGTGGGCACCCGAGAAGCCGGCAGAGCCTCCACCTACAAAAGACCCCACGGGTTAGAAATGACTCCGCAGCCTCTGGGCTCCTGCAGCCTATCAGATCTCTTAGAAGCTCCCTCAGAACTGAGCGGGTGGGCCTCTATTTATAGGGCTCCGGAGGGTGGAGGCGTCCAGGACCCTGGACACCTCCATCAGGGCCGAACTAATATTTTATTCTATTTTTCTTTATTTTTTAAGAATATTTGTGGGGAGGGGTCCAGGGCCCCGTACGCCTCCAACAGGTCCACCGAACCCCACCGACGGCCGCACGCGGTTTGGCACAACGCCTGGTTTTGTGAGCGGCGCCTCGTGATTCAGAAATGGGCGCGTCCAGATGGCTGGACGTCTCCATAATTTAGATTTTTTCACACACGACAAACCGTCCTTCGGTGGCCGACGCCCGTGAGGGAGTTGATGGAGGCATCCAGGGGCCTGGATGCCTCCATAAATATATTATTTTTATTTTTGGTTTTGTTTTTATGCCAAAGCTGGCATTTTATATTTTTTATACTTGTTTTTATGGAGGCGTCCAGGGGCCTGGACGCTTCCATTAATATATTATTTTTTATTTGGTTTTGGGCTGTGAAAAATAAATTAAAAGAATGGGGGCGTCCAGGGGCCTGGACGCCCCCAAAAAGACCCACCCGGGTACTCAGTTCAGGCGTTGGTGACTGCCCGACAGACACCCTTCTTGGTTCCGGAACCTCCTGATGCGTCTGACTGGTGTTGATGTCGTCCGAATGCCGTGACGAGACGATTCCGGATGCCGAAAAGGGCGGAAGAAGACTCAAGAAAAGGAAGCACTCAAGTGATTCAAAACGCGTAAGCCGTCGCGGGGCGTTGTATAGTGATATGAGACTTTCTCAGGAGACGTCAGGAATAGCATGTCTACACTCAGTCCAGAGAGCAGAAAAGAAGGAGAAAGATATAGAGAGCTTGTGGAAAAAGGAAAAGAGATAGAGAAAGAGGGAGTTCGTGAGAAGAGTCTCTGATAAGTCTGTCCACTGGTACTTGGATCAAATCCAGTCCAGTTTGCTCTTGCGTGAGCTATTTTCATCGGATTTCATTGTCAGCCTTCAGTAGCTGTTTTCACCACTTTTATTTCTTATCTTAATTTTTCTGTTCAAGCTGTGTGGCAGCAGAGGTTAAGCTGTAATCCTCAGTGGTCAGTGGAGGGATCCTCTGGATAGCAAGCTGTGTTGCTCAGCTGTTTGTAAGCAAGCTGTGAGGCTCAGCGGACGCAAGCCGTATTGTGCAACGGTTTCAAGCTGTTAGGCAGCAGGAAGCCTCACTCTGTTTGGAGTGAGGGATGGACGTAGGTCTGCAGGCAGCAGACTGAACCATCTAAAAAACTCCTTGTGTTCTGTGTGGTATGCTTGTCTCCTGTGAATCGATAGATGCATGACTAGGCTCGAGTAGTTTAGTTTGGCTTTCAAAGTTCATTGGTACACATCAGTTATTCGAGTCTACGATCTGACTCTATCAGGCCCTTGCGTTTGGGTTAATTGATTTTTATTCGGTCAAAATTTTTTTTGGGATTCATTCACCCCCCTCTGAATCCTACACGCACGTTGCTAGATCACATCACATTCACTAGGGACTGTAGACACGCCAAAATCAATGCTATGTTGAGTAAATCTCATGTCACCGCGTGACACCCCAAAGTGGACTTCAATATTGGCTTAATATAAAGTTTTTCTAATTATTTGATAATTTCTCCATAAATAATTGTAACTTCTTAGCTTTTTTCTTTAACAATTAAAATTAACGCCTGGAGGAAGGGCATCATTTAACTGACGACCTGAAGAAGGTAGTGATTCCATAAATAAACAACTGTTCAAATAGGTGTTGTTTCCTGGATTTTACGAATCCTAAAGAAAATAAAACTCAAATAATTGACGTCCTCTTGAGGGGCGTTGATTATTTAACGCCCATTCAAATAGGCGTCAGTTGTCAATTTTAAATTAAGAAAGTCCTTTATTGCTATAAATAAATCTAGGAATTAATGACTGTATGAATGTCGTCATTTCAATTAACGCCCTGCTTCAGGTCGTCATTTTCACTTCTGTTTCCGTTTCGCCTGCTTCTTTCCGGTGGTGATCCTTTCCCCATTATACACACTGTGTTCGATTGAGAGGAGGGTTCCTTATTGGAAGATTGATTGCCCTATTTTAATCCTATTGATGCAAGGATTTTGGGCCTATAAATACCCTATGGTGGTCTTCTCACGTGTGAGGGGGAAGAGGCACAAAAAAGGGCCATTGCATCGTGTGAACTTCATAGAGAGAGAGAGAGACTTTTTCTTCTCTTTTACATGTGCTTCTTCAATTCTACTTCTACCGGCGGAGTCTTCATCCTGCAGCATTGAAGCTCTTCCCCTCCCTTTACTGCTGCACACATAGCAGAGAGGGCATCTTCCCTTTGCTTTATTTGTTTTTAGCTATTATTCATCATCACATGCCCATCTTCTCTAAGCTTTGCTAGAGATATTCACTAGTTTACATTGCATTAGCATATCATTCATATCTCCATCCCTTTTTACTCCTCTTAGGGGTTTAAAACTAAAACACACAAGGTGTGTTCATGCTTAGTTTGATTGATTTCATATTTTTAGAGCATTGATATTACACACTTGGCTAATCCATATCTTTGTTTGTTTTGTGTGTTTTCTTGCAAGGGTAATCAAGCTATAAACCCCCTTCATCGGCCGGCCAGTAGAAGGAGGAAGGAAGAACTCCCAATCTCACTCGCTCAATACAAGGTACATGCGATCATCATTCCTTTTTTTTGAGGTAACCCCTCTGGCGATCACCCTCGATAGAGCATCTCATGCTCATCCTCTTTTCCTTCATGTCCCACTCATTTTAGCATAATTACTCATCCTTAAAATGTCTTTCTTTTTAAAAGAAAGATAAAAAGGATTTTGAAAATAGGATGAGCATGAGATGCTCTATGGAGGGTGATCGCCAGAGGGGTTACCACAAAAAAAAGGAATGATGATCGCATGTACCTTGTATTGAGCGGGTGAGATTGAGAGTTTTTCCTTCCTCCTTCTATCGACCGGCCGATGAGGGGGGTTTATAGCTTGATTACCCTTGCAAGAAAACACACAAAATAAACAAAGATATGGATTAGCCAAGTGTGTAATATCAATGCTCTAAAAATATGAAATCAATCAAACTAAGCATGAACACACCTTGTGTGTTTTAGTTTTAAACCCCTAAGAGGAGTAAAAAGGGATGGAGATATGAATTATATGCTAATGCACTATAAACTAGTGAATATCTCTAGCAAAGCTTAGAGAAGATGGACATGTGATGATGAATAATAGCTAAAAACAAATAAAGCAAAGGGAAGATGCCCTCTCTGCTATGTGTGCAGCAGTAAAGGGAGGGGAAGAGCTTCAATGTTGCAGGATGAAGACGCAGCCGGTAGAAGTAGAATTGAAGCACCTGTAAAAGAGAAGAAAAACTCTCTCTCTCTGTGTGAAGTTCACACGATGCAATGGCCCTTTTTTGTGCCTCTTCCCCCTCACGCACGAGAAGACCACCATAGGGTAATTATAGGCCCAAAATCCTTGCATCAATAGGATTAAAATAGGGCAATCAATCCTCCAATAAGGAACCCTCCTCACAATCGAACACAATGTGTATAATGGGGAAAGGATCACCACCGGAAAGAAGCAAACGAAACGAAAACGGAAGTGAAAATGACGACTTGAAGCAGGGCGTTAATTGAAATGACGACATTCACACAGTCGTTAATTCCTGGATTTATTTATAGCAATAAAGGACTTTCTTAATTTAAAATTGACAACTGATGCCTATTTGAATGGGCGTTAAATAATCAACGCCCCTCAAGAGGATGTCAATTCTTTGAGTTTTATTTTCTTTAGGATTCGTAAAATCCAAGAAACAACGCTTGTTTGAACAGTCGTTTATTTATCGAATCACGACCCTCTTCAAGTCGTCAGTTAAATGACGCCCTTCCTCCAGGCGTTAATTTTAATTGTTAAAGAAAAAAGCTAAGAAATTACAATTTTTTATGGAGAAACTATCAAATAATTATAAAAACTTTATATTAAGCCAATATTGAAGTCCACTTTGGGGCGTCACGCGCTGACATGAGATTTACTCAACATAGCATTGATTTTGGCGTGTCTACAACTGTCCTGCCTTGGCGTCTATTTTGCAAGGGAGTGAGACGGAATGAAGCGAATTACAATGAGAGGAATGAAGGGAGCGAACTAATAAGTAGATGCCAAGGTGTGATGTGACACGCCTCCGACACTAAGCGTTGGAAATCTTTCCAGGATTCTGGATGAAACAACTCCGGATGATTGCAGGAAAGCAATGTTCAGCTGGATGAAGAAACTAAACTAATAAACGAAATGTGCGCGAGGGCATGGAAGGAAAGACACCATTGGAGAGCAGTTACCAGCCAATGTGGACGTGCTACAACCAAGGTGGATTTGCAGAAAAGTAAAGTGAATTGAGATAAAGACCCAGCGAATGAATGCTTTCAAGGAACCAGCCTGAGCGACTTCAAGGAGAATATAGTACTTGATTTGGAATAGAATATCTCATGTCAACTCAATCAAGAGCGAGTGGCCCTCATTATTAGCGTAATATGAGGATTTTCATCATCAAAGCTCAAAGTCCTACATGATGCATGCTGGGCTAAAAGAAAAATTAAAACAAATTAAAATAGAAAATAATCAAGGATAATATTGCTAAACCATCCAGACTTGGTCAGGAATCCAAATCTCTGAGCTGATACAAAGCCGAAGCCCGTTTGTCCATGCATCAACTCAGAAAGTGAAACCGTCATCCCAAGCCTTAAATGACCCAACGGCCTATCCGTGTGATCAAGACTCTCCTGGAATTATCACTATTTTTGATGAAGGGGAACTCAAACTCCAGGTTCATCAGAACCACAAGGTCCTTGATATGCTATAATAGTGTAGATATCATATAGTAAAAATCCATACAGGAGAGAATACAAGGGATGGAATGATGTTACCAGTAGAAAGAATCCAGTTATTTCAGGACTTGCATAACATGCTCTCTTGTGCTCAAAAATCATTAGCTCCTTGTCTAATTATACTCTAAGGGAAGGAATAAGAATCTCATAGGGAACCACCGCCTCCATTCCATAAGTAAGGGCAAAAGGGGTCTGCCCAGTAGGAGTACGAATGGCAGTGCGATAGGCCCATAGAGCTTCAACCAATTTTTCTGGCCAATCCACAAATTTATTAGCCTCACACGTTTTTTTGATAATTTTAATCAACGTTTTATTAGTTGCCTCTGCTTGGCCACTGCCCTGCGGATAATAAGGAGATGAATGATGCAATGCAATGTTATACCTGTTGTAGAGGTCCTGAAGCTCCTGAGAGATGAATTGCGGCCCATTGTTAGTGACGATGGTACTTGGGATGCCGAACCTTGCGATGATGTTCTTCATTATAAACTTGCAGACGGTTGATGCTTTTATCTCCACGTAAGCTTCCGCTTCCGCCCACTTGGTGAAGTACTCCGTGGCCGTGAGTATAAATGACTTTGGCTTTGTGAGGAGGTTCGAATCACCAAGAGGTTCAATAATATCGAAAGCCCACATGGAGAAAGGCTATGGGGAGGACATAGGATGGATCGAAGAAACAGGAGAATGAATTTTGTAGGCGTGCAGTTGGCACTTAACACACCTTCGAACATAGATAGAACAATCCTCTTCTAGAGTGGGCCAATAGAAACCTTGCCTAAGGATCTTCTTAGCTAGCATCTGACTATTCACATGGCCACCACACACTCCTGAATGTGCCTCTTCCATGACTTTCCAAGATTCATCATCATCTAGGCACCTTAATAAAATACCAGTGAGACCTCTTCTATAGAGTACACCTCCAATTAAAGTGTATCGCTGAGCAACTCTTCGGATGGCTTTCTTCTCTTCAACCATGGCCTCATCAAGATAAGATTGATCCTGTCAATACTTAGCAATCTCGTAATATCATGGCTTTTTCTCGTCGTCCAATTCTTCCTCTAGATCCAACAACATGATCTCCTTATTTTGAATGATTCCTCCTTGCTTAACCTTCCTGAGCACCTCCCCCTTAATACTAAGAAAAGCTGGATCCCTAATAGCTGGAGTGAGACGCCTGTGAACAATAATCGAATGGAAATCTCTTTCGGGAAGGACAACCAAGGAGGAAGCAAGAGCATCAGCTAGAATATTCTAATCGCGAGGAACATGGACAAAGATTAATTTGGTAAAAAGCTTGGCATAAGCAGAAGTTAGTTCCTGATAGGGTTTGAGTTTAGGATTGAGCGTGCGACACTTGGTGAGCACTTTGCGAAGAATAAGCTAACTATCACCTACAATCCGCAATTGGGTAACACCGAATTGATGAGCGGCCTCCAGTCTAGCTAGAAGGGCCTCATACTCAGCTATGTTATTTGTAACTGTTAGCACAGCGAAGAGTGATATAGAATGGGGGGGGGGATGAATAGATCACTCCCTAAAAATACTAATTCAAAATTAATTCAATAATTCGAATTCTCAACCCTTCAGATACAGCGAGAGGGACAGCTAAGACAATCAATAACCAAGACAGAAGATAGAAGAAAGATCGAGATCTGTTCACAGTGAAACAAAATACCAAGTAGAAGGAGAGCAACACAACAATGATATGCAAACCACAGAAGAGGCAGGCAGTTTTTAGGTGGTTCGATTGCAGTCCGCAATCTACATCCACCCCTCACTCCAAACCAGAGTGAGGATTCCACTAGCCAATGCTAGAACAGCAGACTCAGTCTGCAGACAATTGCTGCAACACAGCTTGACCAGGGGAACAGCCTCCCCACTTCCTCCACACCAGAGGGATACAACCAGTGACAACAGTCACTAGCAAACTAGAGACCGAGGTCTCTCTTCCTCCACCCAGGAGGGAACCCACAAGCGACTCCCTGTCACTTGCAAACTGGAGGATCGATCCTCCTTCCTCCGATCACTGGAGGGGAACAATATTCGATAAGGAAGATGAAATGAAAAATGAAAACACGAAAATCAAAGCACAAAAATCCTCTCTGAAAACAAGAAACAATGTAGCTTCCGAAGAAGCAAATCAGACACTTCTCTCTCACACAGACTTTTCTCTCAGAACAATTCTCTCAAATCATTTCTCTCTGTCTTCTCTCTGGAACGTGGAGGCTCTCTCTTTTCTTCTTCTGCTCAGAGATTCTTCTTCTCAGCTTTTTCCTCCAGTTCAGGTTCTATTGATCGCAGAAGGCTCCTTTTATATGGCATCCGACCTGAATTCCATGACTTTCACACGAGTGGCGGGAGTGAGGCTCGTTCCCTCCTTTTCCAGAGCATCCTCGGATCACGTGCCAAGCATCATCCTCGGATCACGTGCCCAATCATCAGCCTGAATCATCTGCAGGCAGAGAAGAAAGGAATGTAACTAGTTAGTTCAGGTTTTTAACACAGCGTGTATAGACTTTAGATGCAGTAAATAGGCAAGTGTGTACAATGTGAGAGTGTGTAGACTTGAAGCCCTTCAAGCGACCTCAATGTACAGACTTGCGGGGGATGCAAGAACAAGCGACAGCAAAATGTATAGACTTAACCGCTGCGAGCATAGGCTGTACACACTTTGATTGCGTGCATGTGAAAGCAGTGTACAGACATGTTGTGAAGAACAATGCCCAAATGCAGTGTACAAACATGCTGTGAAGAACAATCCCCAAAGCAGTGTATGGACTTAGAATGCACGAGACAGTAGTGTATAGACTTTGTGATGCACAAGCATATCCAATGTATAGACTTTGAAGTAAAGGCTGGAGTTACACAAGCAATGTATAGACTTCAAAGTATGCACAATGTAAAGGCTGTACAGACTTCAGACTCAGCTGTGAACTGAGTTAAAGAGTGTATAGACTTGATGAATGCCTTAGACAGATGCACGATGTACAGACTTTGTGAGACGCTAAGTGAGACAGAGCTGGATGTACAGACTTTGAGAGAGAATGCACTGTTGGCAAACTCTGTACAGACTTTGAGAGACGATGCACTGTAGCCTAACGCTGTACAAACTCAGATAGCGTGAGACGCTGAATGAGACAGTCGGATGTACAGACTTGGATGTGTGTGTGCTTGTTAATGTATAGACTTTATGAATGCATATGCCAAGGCTGTACAAACTTCAATGTAAAGACTTTGAACGTGTATGCGAGACAAGGCAGACGCTGTACAGACTTGGTCGAGACGATGCATAAGACGCTGCCAGACGCTGTACAGACTTGGATGTAGGTAATGATTATAATGTGTAGACTTAGTGTGTAGCTAAAGCAGCGAACGTAGGAAAAGGTTGGAATGTATAGACTTACGTTCGATCAGTAATGTATAGACTTTACAGTGTGCATGCTATGCGTGCAATGTACAGACTTAGTGGCGCTATGTCTGCGATGTACAGACTTAGTGGCGCCTGCATTCTATGCAATGTATAGACTTTGAACGCCTACATGCTATGCAATGTATAGACCTACCGCCACTACAATGTATAGACTTGATGAGCGCCAAGGTGATGAATAGACTTCAATGACTCATGCAGTGAAAGCACAGATAATGTACAGACTTAGTGCAAACATGATGTGCAGACTTGTAGTATGCAATGTCTAGACTTGATATGAAGGAATGCAAAATGTCTAGACTTGCTATGAGGGAATGCACTGGCTGTACACACTTGAAGTAATGCATGCAGAAGACGATGTACAGACTTGGTCTTGCGACCAGGGGCTGTACAGACATGATGTGCAGACTATGTGTGTGTGTGCGAGACAATGTTTAGACTTAATAGATGAAGCATGCATTGATCTAGAGATAGAAACATATTGATTTATAGTGTGAGACATCATCAAAATCGTAGGGATACAACAATCTCCCCCTTTTTGATGATGGCAACACTATGAATCAAGCAATATCAATGCTTAAAAAGAAATCAACAACAGCTTTAACAATCAAGGCAAATTCAAAGCAAGTGCATGCTGAGCCAAAATAAACACTACTGCTGAAACACTTCTTTCTCCAAAACCACTCCCCCAACAACTTACTCTCAGCTCCCCCACATCTCACTCTCAGATATTACCATGACAAACTATTCTCCCCCACAACTCATGACAGCAAATGATCTACTGATATTGCAAAACCTCTCTCCCCCTTTGACATCAGCAAAAGGAAATGCAGAATATATGAAAGTGCTGGAGACATGAGGAAGAAGTACAGTAACATCTTAGTGCAGAAAGGCATGAGCAAGTCTTAAGAGAATAAGTGAGGTGCTAAACTCAAGTGAAGATTCTTGAACTCCAGTAAACAATAGAGAAATAGAATGATAGAAAAGTTTATCAACATACATAGTATATGATTTAGAACAGGGGTGAACAAGTATGGCATGACATAGCTGAACAAGCAACTATCCAAGAAGACAACAAGAGACAAAGTTAAAGAAGGTGTTCTCAGGTATTGAGGACAAGCAATCCATTAAAGTGTAAAACGACAAGAGATTTTGAGATGATTTTCAAGAAGACCAATGAGTAAGTTGGTAATTCACACTTTTGACATTAGGGAGACACCTTTATTAGAGGCCTGAATCCCCAGTTACTCAATGTGAGTACCTCATTATCTCCTCCTTTTTTTTTAAAGGAACTGAGTTAGTAACTGTGGCTTTTGACATGAGGAAACACCTTGATTAGAGGCCAGAGTCCCCAGTTACTCACCAGCTAGCCACCATTGCTCTGTGATGGTCAGAATATTAATGTCATGTTTTGTTGTTAAGCATTTGACACCTCATGACATAGGAGAAAATTTCATTTCATTGATGAAGCTCCCAGTTTCTCAGTGACCAAATCAGAACCTTGGTTCATTCAGTTTATCCCTTGTGTTGAGGAGATGGAATGATTGAAAACAATACCAGAAGGACTATTTCTTGAAGTGAATCTTGAAGTCTAGATTTCAAGCTGTTTGGGTCAGATATCAAGATATATAGGTTTTGGCCTGAACCAGAATCACTGACAATGTAGGAAGATATACTTTATACAATTAATCCAGATCTCTGAAAGACTACCAGAGGAAAGATTCTAGCTGGACTTTAGTATCACAGACTTATAGACTTAAGAGATGAGTGAGATTCTACTGTCTGAGAGAACCATACTAGATCAGTCATGAGAACCAGCAAAGACACACATCTGGTCAGTCTTTTTGAATCTGTTAAAGAACTCCTCCTCTCACAGCTCAACCAGCTCCCCCTTAATCAAAGCATTACTGAAGTCTACCCAGTTGACACACAGAACTCCCCCTCACAACAGGAACACCCTTCACTCTTAAGACAGCTTGAATAAACCTAATTCTCTTCTTAGAGTAGAAAATTTTTCACTATCCAAGGGTTTGGTGAAGATGTCAGCAATCTGATTAGCAGTGCCTACATGAATCAGTTCAAAATTATTCTTAGACACCTCATCTCTTAAGAAATGATGCCTTATCTCAATGTGTTTGGTTCGGGAATGCAACATAGGGTTCTTGGGTAGATTGATGGCACTGGTATTATCACAATATATAGGTGTGCAACCCAGGTCTACTTGGTAGTCCTGTAGCTGGTGTTTAATCCAAATGACTTGTGTACCACAACTCCCTGCAGCCACATATTCAGCCTCAACAATGGAGAGGGCCACAGAGTGTTGTTTCTTGGATCCCCAAGAGACTAAACACCCACCTAAAAATTCATAGTGATCACTAGTGCTTTTTCGGTCTAGTTTACATCCTGCATAATCTGCATCTGTGTATGCAATTAAATCTAGCGAGTGTGTAGCAGGAAACCATAGACCAAGTGAGGGTGTAGCTGACAAATATCTAAAAATTCTTTTCACTGCAGCTAAGTGTGATTTAGTGGGTCTAGACTGATACCTTGCACACATTCCTACACTGAGCTGTATATCAGGTCTAGAAGCTGTCAAGTAGAGTAAAGAACCAATTATACCTCAATAGAGTTTGGCATTTACTTCTTTACCTGTCTCATCTGCATCCAGTGAGGTGTTGGTACTCATAGGTGTTGTTATATGCTTCAGGTTGATCATACCAAACCTCTTGAATAGTTCCATTGTGTATTTGGTCTAGTTGATGAAGCATCCATCCTCCAATTGTTGTATCTGTAAGCCAAGAAAATACTTTAGTTCACCTACCAAACTCATCTCAAATTCAGCAGACATCATTTTAGAGAATTCAGCACATAATTCACAACTAGTTGATCCAAACACAATGTCATCTACATATACCTGAGCTATGATGAGATCTGTACTTGTACTCTTGGTAAATAAGTTTTGATCAACTTTACCTCTCTTGTAGCCCTTGCTGATCAGAAATTCAGTCAGTCTTTCATACCAAGCTCGAGGGGCTTACTTTAGACCATACAAGGCTTTGTTTAACCTGAAAACTTGGTTAGATTGAGGAGAAAACTGAAAACATGGGGGTTGTTCAACAAACACTTCTTCCTTGATGATGCCATTCAAAAAGGAACTCTTCACATCCATTTGCTGGAGTTTTATGTCCTTAGAGCATGCAAATGCTAGCAATATGCTTATTGCCTCCATCCTAGCAACAGGTGCATAGGATTCATCGAAGTCTACACCAAATTCCTGACAGTAGCCCTTGGCTACTAGTCTGGCCTTATTCCTGGAAATGATTCCATCTTCATTCATTTTGTTTTTAAACACCCATTTAGTTCCTATGATATTAACACTTTCTGGTCTCGGAACAAGCTCCCAGACATTATTTCTTTCGAACTGACCTAATTCCTCACACATAGCATTGACCTAAGATTGATCAGCCAAGGCCTCTTCTACTGATTTGGGTTCAATTTGTGAGACCAAAGCAATTAGGTCTTGATTATTAACATTCCTAAAATGAGACCTAGTCCGAAGAGGATCTTCATGGTTGCCTATGACTTTATCTATTGGGTAATCTTTAAGGAATCTAATGTTTATTGAAGACTCACCTGTTTCTCTTGCCCCTTCCTGATTAGGAGGATTTGTTGTACCACTTAGCTGAGTCTTCTCTCCTTCTTGGTCTTCTAGGAAGTCCCCATCATGATTGGAATCCCTGTCAACATTTTCAATGTTCACAACACCTTTTTTATCACTAAAAAGAATGTGTGGAGACTCTTCAACTTTCTGGTCTGTTATATTAAAGACCCTATATGCCCTTGACACTTCAGAGTATCCTAAGAATATTCCAGGGGAGCTTTTAGCTTCAAACTTATAAAAGTCTTTCTTGTCATTATTATGAATAAAGCATTTAGCTCCAAAAATTCTGAAATGAACCAAGTTTGGTTTCTTACCTTTTAGTAGCTCATAGGGTGTTTTCTTGTGAATAGGTCTTACCATGGCCCTATTGATTATATAAGTTGCTGTATTGGCCGCCTCTGCCCAGAACCTCCTTGGTAATTGACTCTCAATCAGCATGGTTCGGGCCATCTCCACAACAGTCCTATTTCTTCTCTCCACAATTCCATTCTGTTCAGGTGTCCTGGGAGAAGAAAACATGTGGGTTAGTCCCTCTTTTTCGCAAAGCTCAGAAAACATGGACTTTTCAAATTCACCTCCATGGTCAGATTGAATTGTACAAATGCTGTATTTTCCTTCTTGTTTGACCTTATTGAAAAACTAGTTAAACTTTTGAAAAGCATCACTTTTACTGGCTAAGAAAAAGATCCAAGAAAACCTAGAGTGGTCATCAATGATCTCATAGCCAAACCTATTCCCATTAAGACTTTGAGTCCTGGTAGGACCAAATAGGTCCATATGAAGTAGTTCCATTGGTCTAGAGGACAATGGCTCAGATCTTACCTTGTTTATATTTCTGGTCTGTTTGCCTAGAGCACAAGCATCACAGGATTTTGAAATGGAATTGAACTTGATCCTAGGCATGCCTCTAACTAAATCATGCTTGACCAATTTATTTAGAGTAGAGAAACTAGCATGGCCTAGTCGTCTATGCCATTCAAAGGTATCACTTTCAGAATCAGCAGATAAACAAAGATTAGATTCAGATTCATCATCTAAGTCTATCATGTAGACATTATTAGTCATGTTGGCTACAAACTTAATCACATCAGAATTTATTTCAAAAATTTTACATGAATCATTATCAAACACAACCCTATGACCCTTGTCACATAATTGACTAATGCTAATCAGGTTGTGTTGAAGACCTTCCACAAGTAGAACTTTTTCAATGGAGTTTGTGGAAGACTTACCTATTGTGCCAACTCCAATGATTTTACCTCTATTCCTTCCTCCAAATTTGACCAGTCCCCCAACCTTCATCTCTAACTTGCTGAACTTGGATTGGTCTCCTATCATGCGCCTGGGGCAGCCACTGTCGAGGTACCACTTGTTGTCTTCAGCTGCCAGGCCGACCTACATAATTAAAAATCAGGCAAAGTGATTTGGAACCCAAGATGAGTTGGGTCCAAAGACATTATTCAAATCTCTAATCAGATGTTTAGGAATCCAGATTTGCTTCAACATTATTTTCTCTGGCACCTTTACTTCTGGTTTATTGAAATTATAACCGGGGTTGTGTCCAGCTGGTCTGGGGAAGTAAGCTCTATTCCAGTCATTGGGCTTCCCATTCCTGGGATATCTCTTATGAGCTTGTTGATTAATAGATTTTTGAGAATGATAGTTGTTTCTCCAGTAGTTTCTGTTTGGACCTATCTGTTTGTAGTAATTCCATTTTCTATCCTGATCCATTTGCTTGGTCCATTTACCATTTATATTCTGGTGAGTGGGCTTAGTGAAGTTCTTCACAAGGTTCATTCCCTTTTTAATTGGTTGACCAGCATTGTTTGGTAAATTTTCTTTCGGACGTTGAGCTCCTTGACTGCTATTTGAGCTGGATGGTATGTCCAGCTGCTCTTTTCCCTTCTCTGGGCCGAAGGTGGTGGTTTTGAATTGAAAGGGTTTCTTGTTAGTTGAGTCATTGCCTAGACCTTCCCTATTGAAGTTAACCCTTGTTCCTAGTATAGCATCTAGACTTGTTTTTCCTTGAACAAATTTTTCCAAGACCTTCTGTTTGTCTTCCAGCTCTTTTTGCAGAGACTCAGAGTTTTTTACGAGTTCAGCATTCACTTTCTTAACAGCTTCATACTTCTCTGAGGTTACTCTATTTTCTTTCAGGCTTTCTTCCATTTTCATTTTGAGTTCATTGAGCTGGGTTTGACTCTCCAGGTATTCTATCTTGTGTTTTTCATTTTCTTTTCTCAAGGATGTCATTTCTTCTAAGTCTTTCTTTAATGTTAGACTTTCCTCACTGATTTGGGTTAGTTCTTAAATATTAGTATTGAATTTTCTCTTGAGGACGCTATGCTCTTTACTGAGAGAATTGAACTTGTCTAACAATTCACCATAAGCATCTTCCCAGTCATCAATAGAGAAATTTTCAAAGACATTTATTACCTCCTCTTCGCTATTTGCCATTAGGCAAATTCCTTCTTCATCTTCCTCCGAGGAGGTGCTTTCCGGATCTTCTTCCTCTTCGCTCCACGTGCAGACCATTGCCTGTGGCTTCTTCTTCTTCCGCACCTTTGAGCTCTTCTTCTGGAAGTAGGGACCCTTCTTCTGGAGATCCGGGCAGTCCCCTTTCATGTGTCCCTATCTGTTGCAATGAAAATAAGTCATTCTCTTAGTATTTCTATCCTTATTATTGCTAGACTCGACGTTCTTATTGAAGGAGTATGGCTTCTTCCTCCTAAAGGTCTTCCCCTTCGTCCTTAAAAATTTCTTGAACTGTCGAGTGAGCATTGCTTGCTCCTCTTGGTCGAGATCGGAAAAACAACTGGACTCGGGGCTACTGCTCTCGCTATTGCAATCCTTGTTGCGGGATGCCTTGAGAGCAACATTCTTTCCCTTCATGTCACTTCCTTCATCTCCTCTTTTAAAGTTCATCTCATAGGTCATGAGGGATCCTATGAGTTCATTCACTGTCATAGTCGACAGATCCTTTGACTCCTCTATCACAATGGCCTTAGTGTGCCATGCTGGGATTAGAGACCTAAGAATCTTCTTGACTATATATGCCTCTGCTAGCTCTTTCCCTAGCCCCTTAAGAGTGTTCATGATCAAAGACAACCTAGCATACATTTCTGTGACATTCTCTTCTGATTTCATCCTAAACAGTTCATACTCAGAGGTGAAGAGATTTACCTTCGAGGCTTTCACTTGAGCTGTACCTTCGTAGATTAGTTCCAGCTCATCCCACATCCGCTTGGCCGTCCTATAGGCTGATATGCGAGCGTATTCTTCTGGGTGAACAACGCACTGGATTATGTTCAGGGTCGTCCAGTTGAGTGAAGATAACTTGACATGATCATCTGTCCATGCATTCTCGTTCGGTGGCAGATCATACGGCCCTATAGTAATTACCCTCCACAGCTTGTGGCTCTGCGCCCTGATGAACACCTCCATCCTGTTTTTCCAGAAGAGATAGTTATTACCATCAAAGAATGGAGGTCAACTAATGGATTGTCCCTCAGCCATGAAGCTTCGAGGACCAGTAGGATTACCCTGACCGTTGGCCCACATGATGCCAACCTGCTCTGATACCAAATGTTAGCGCAGCGAAGAGTGATATAGAAGGGGGGGTGAATAGGTCACTCCCTAAAAATACTAATTCAAAGTTAATTCAATAATTCAAATTCTCAACCCTTCAGATACAGCGAGAGGGACAGCTAAGACAATCAATAACCAAGACAGAAGATAGAAGAAAGATCAAGATCTGTTCACAGTGAAACAAAATACCAAGCAGAAGGAGAGCAACACAACAATGATATGCAAACCACAGAAGAGGTAGGCAATTTTTAGGTGGTTGGATTGCAGTCCGCAATCTACATCCACCCCTCACTCCAAACCAGAGTCAGGATTCCACTAGCCAATGCTAGAACAGCAGACTCAGTCTGCAGATAATTGTTGCCACATAGCTTGACCAGGGGAACAGCCTCCCCTCTTCCTTCACACCGGAGGGATACAACCAGTCACAACAGTCACTAGCAAACTAGAGACCGAGGTCTCTCTTCCTCCACCCAGGAGGGAACCTACAAGCAACTCCCTGTCACTTGCAAACTGGAGGATCGATCCTCCCTTCCTCCGATCACTGGAGGGTAGCAATATTCTATAAGGAAGATGAAATGAAAAATGAAAACACGAAAATCAAAGCACAAAAATCCTCTCTGAAAATAGGAAACAATGTAGCTTCCGAAGAAGCAAATCAGACACTTCTCTCTCACACAGACTTTTCTCTCAGAACAATTCTCTCAAATCATTTCTCTCTGTCTTCTCTCTGGAACGTGGAGGCTCTCTCTTTTCTTCTTCTGCTCAGGGATTCTTCTTCTCATATTTTTCCTCCAGTTCTTGTTCTGTTGATCACAGAAGACACCCTTTTATATGGCATCTGACCTGAAGTCCATGACTTTCACACGAGTGGCGTGAGTGAGGCTCCTTCCCTCCTTTTCCAGAGCATCCTCGGATCACGTGCCAAGCATCATCCTCGGATCACGTGCCCAATCATCAGCCTGAATCATCTGCAGGAAGAGAAGAAAGGAATGTAACTAGTTAGTTCAGGTTTTTAACACAGCGTGTATAGACTTTAGATGCAGTAAATAGGCAAGTGTGTACAATGTGATAGTGTGTAGACTTGAAGCCCTTCAAGCGACCTCAATGTATAGACTTGCGGGGGATGCAAGAACAAGCGACAGCAAAATGTATAGACTTAACTGCTGCGAGCATAGGCTGTACACACTTTGATTGCGTGCATGTGAAAGCAGTGTACAGACATGTTGTAAAGAACAATGCCCAAATGCAGTGTACAGACATGCTGTGAAGAACAATGCCCAAAGCAGTGTATGGACTTAGAATGCACGAGACAGCAGTGTACAGACTTTGTGATGCACAAGCATATCCAATGTATAGACTTTGAAGTAAAGGCTGGAGTTACACAAGCAATGTATAGACTTCAAAGTATGCACAATGCAAAGGCTGTACAGACTTCAGACTCAGCTGCGAACTGAGTTAAAGAGTGTATAGACTTGATGAATGCCTTGGACAGACGCACGATGTATAGACTTTGTGAGACGCTAAGTGAGACAGAGCTGGATGTACAGACTTTGAGAGAGAATGCACTATTGGCAAACTCTGTACAGACTCTGAGAGACGATGCATTGTAGCCTAACGCTGTATAGACTCAGATAGCGTGAGACGCTGAATGAGACGGTCGGATGTACAGACTTGGACGTGTGTGTGCTTGTTAATGTATAGACTTTATGAATGCATATGCCAAGGCTGTACAGACTTCAATGTAAAGACTTTGAACGTGTATGCGAGACAAGGCAGACGCTGTACAGACTTGGTCGAGACGCTGCCAGACGCTGTACAGACTTGGACGTAGGTAATGATTGTAATGTGTAGACTTAGTGTGTAGCTAAAGTAGCGAACGTAGGAAAAGCTTGGAATGTATAGACTTACGTTCGATCAGTAATGTATAGACTTTACAGTGTGCATGCTATGCGTGCGATGTACAGACTTAGTGGCTCTATGTCTGCGATGTACAGACTTTGTGGCGCCTACATTCTATGCAATGTATAGACTTTGAACGCCTGCATGCTATGCAATGTATAGACCTACAACCACTGCAATGTATAGACTTGATGAGCGCCAAGGCGATGAATAGACTTCAATGACTCATGCAGTGAAAGCACAGACAATGTACAGACTTAGTGCAAACAGGATGTGCAGACTTGTAGTATGCAATGTCTAGACTTGATATGAAGGAATGCAAAATGTCTAGACTTGCTATGAGGGAATGCACTGGCTGTACACACTTGAAGTAATGCATGCAGGAGACGATGTACATACTTGGTCTTGCGACCAGGGGCTATACAGACATGATGTGCAGACTATGTGTGTGTGTGCGAGACAATGTTTAGACTTAATAGATGAAGCATGCATTGATCTAGAGATAGAAACAGATTGATTTATAGTGTGAGACATCATCAAAACCGTAGGGATGCAACAGTAACTAGAAATGGAAGCTGAGAGGCAAGTGGAATAGTGATACCCTCTGGTGATAGGAGAACAACGCCAATCCCTTTCCCTTTTGAATTTAAAGCTCCATCAAAATGTAACGTCCACATCGAATCGGTCTGATTGACGGACATTCATTCCTCATCTCGAAACTCTGAGCGAACAGGGTCAAATCTAGGGAGAGGATGGTGAGCGAGGTGTTCCGCTATGGCATAGCCTTTAATCACTTTTTGCTAAATGTAGATGATATCAAACTGAGAAAGGAAGCTTTGCCATCGTGCTAATCGATCGGTGAGAACTATTTTTCAAGAAGGAACTTGATCGGATTCATACGAGCAATGGGATGAACCTCGTGAGCCAAGAAATAATTCTTGAGTTTCTGAACTACCCAAACTAAAGCGGCACAAGTCTTCTCTATGGCTGAGTACCTCTGCTCATAGGGGTTGAGAAGCTTGGACAAGTAGTAGGCTGCCCTTTCCTTTCCTTCTTCATCCACTTGCGCTAGGACAGCACCTATAGAGTCATCCAGGACAGAAATATAAAGAACAAACAGTTTGCCTGGAATTGGCGGCCTCAGGACAAGAGGATTTGAGAGATAATCCTTCAATCCGTCAAAGGCTGCCTGACACTTGTCATCCCAATTAAACTTGATGTCCAGCTTGGTAAGCTTGTAGAACGGCCTACATCTTTGTGAGTGCTGGGAAATAAATCGGCGAATAAATTATAACCTCCCGATCAATCCTCGAACTTTCTTTAAATTCCTGGGAGGTGGCATTTCTCTTATGGCCTTCGTCTTGTTGGGATCAATCTCAATACCCCTCTTACTTACGATGAATCCAAGCAATTTCCCTGATGAAACGCTAAACACACACTTCTTGGGGTTCATTTTCAATTGATATTCCCGCGCTCTTTGCAAGACTTTGGTTAGAACCCCGGGATGCTCAATCCTTGTTCTTGACTTCACTACCAGGTCGTCAACGTACACCTCAATATAAATGTGGATCATATCATAAAAAATTGCCATTATAGCCCTTTGATATGTGGCTCCATCGTTCTTAAGTCTGAAGGGCATGACCACATAGCAATAGGTTCCCCATGGTGTAGTGAACGATGTCTTCTCTTGGTCTTCTATGACCAAACGGATCTGATTATAACCTGAAAAGCCATTTATGAAAGAGAGAGTCTCATATCTTGCCGTATTGTCAATCAAAACATCAATATGGGGGAGGGGGAAGTCGTGTTTAGGACACGCGCGGTTGAGGTCCCGGAAGTCTATGCAAATCCGAACATTTCCATCTTTCTTCATAACTAGGACGATGTTCGCCACCCAATTAGGATAGAGGACGACCCTAACAAATCTAGCCTTATGGAGCTTATCGACCTCTTCTTTCATTTTTAATGCTATATTTGGGTGGAAACGTCTCAACCGCTGTTTGACCGGAATGGACCCTGGCTTAAGTGTAAGTCGATGTTCAACGAGCGTAGGGTCTAGTCCCGGCATGTCTTCATAACTCCACGCGAATGTGTCCTTGTATTCTTGAAGAACCAAAATGAGCGCCTCTTCTTCGGAGGGCGGCAAATTCCTGCTAATGAGGACAATCCTAGGGTCTTCCTCAGTACCCAGATTTATTTCTTTGGTAGGCTCTTCTACTGAGGCTGATGGTTCGTAGAATCTTCTCATGCCACTGGCAAAAGCATCAGCCTTGTCCTCATATTCTTCGTAATCCTCATCCCCCTCTTCAATAGGGTCTTCAACATTCATTATTTCATAAACACCAAAACCCTCATTAACAGTATATGTATCTTCATATTCTATCTCTAGCAGGATAATTGGATTCTCTACAAATTCAGGAAGGGCTAAGCATGCCTGGCATTTTCTAGCTAAATCTTGCAAGAATCTACGGGGAATCTGCCTACCCTTGGATTTCTTATGCGAAGCTACCCCTGGACTCTTAGAACTAGAAGAGTAAGAGCAACTAGCCTGCTTACTAGAATTTGACGAAGATGAAGGAGGAGAGGAAAAGGCGGGTACAGAAGGGGATACAGATGAAGACCCCTCACCGGAGGGGTAGAGAAGGTCCACTAATGAATCCTGGAAGAGCGGCCCCTGGGCCGAGACACACTCAGAATGAAAATAGGAGGTCTCCTCAATGGAGATGGAAGATTGGAAAATTGGAATTTTGGCATTTTTTTTCGTTTTCATTTTCATTTTCAAGAAGAAGGCAATGAGAAGGGGGAATAGGAGGCAGTGTTGAGATTGACAGGTTTGAAAAAGATTGGATAAATGATTGCCCATGTAAGGGTGTGATGGAGAGTTTAGAGAATTGCTCGAGGAGCAAAGGGGGAATTGGAGAATAAGTTTGAAATGATTCTGGGGAAAAGGTGATCAAGACTGTGGGTGGTCTAGGGATACCTAAACAAAATTGTTTATCAAATAGATGGACAACAACTGTCGGATGGATGGTCTTGAGAGAAAAGAGGCTGGCCCATAGCCTGTTCACACTGAAGCCTTCTTCATACGGCACATCCAGCTCTCTAGTATCTGTATAGTTGCTTAGGAGCTGCCTCTTGTTAGTGATCACCGCTGGCTTTTCAATTAATTCATGAATCAGTGGCGGCCATTCCGGATCAGTCGGCATAAACAGATGGCTCAAAGCAATGGTGATATCATTCATGTCAAACCATCTGTACCAGTCACATTCGGGGTCATCCATCTTTCTTCTTTTATCTGGCCTTAGTGACTCCAAAGCCTTATAAGTGGCAAGCGGGGCCAAGTGGCGAGCAAATTATCATGCATGCACATCTTGATGATCTAACACAGAGGTAATTATGGTAGTTTGCTCATTGTTGTTCTTTTGGACAGGCCCTTTTACAAAGTGAGAATATAAAGACCATGTGAGCGGCCTCTTGTTGGTCTTGAGAGTGGAGGTTATGGCCGCCCATGGCTTGTCACCGGCTTCGTCAAGCTCTTATTTACTCGGCCCTTTATATCCCAAACCGCCTCGAGGGATCATCTTACAACTTTTAATGGGCCTTACCCTGCCCTGGAGATTGGCTCCCAGTCCCTTACCGGATTGATAGCCCATCTTCATCAAAATGTTCCATCCAGGTGTGTTTATAAAATTTTTTTTCTTTTTGCCTTTGGATGGCTGTGGTGATATCTGAACAGTAGGAGGGGTTGAAGAAGACGGCCTTGCCGAGTCTTGCCGCGGATCGACAACATACAAAACTGATAATATAGGCCTATTAACCGGCCACACTGAGGTAGCCGAATGTATGTCGTCCATTGGCAAAATAGGCATGATGGTAACTTTGATAATGCGCCCTTTGTGTAGAAATTTTTTGCATTGATGGTTCGTGGAGGGCACGGCATCAAGTTCCTGAATGTAAGGACGGCCCAGGATGCCGTTGAATGTCGGGTCCATGTCTAGAATATGGAAATCTGCTGTGACTGAAACTGGACCCAAACCAACTTTTAAAGTGATCATCCCTAGAGGCGGCTTCTTTGTGTTGTCATAAGCTGTGACAGTAATTGTAGACGGCCGGATCTGACTTTCTGGAATGCCACACATTTTCAAGGTACTTGGTGGCAAAACATTAATGGATGCCCCGGTATCAACCAAACATTGTTTCACTGCCACTTTGTTGATGTCAATAGTGATGCACAATGCATATTTCCTGGCCGGTTGTGGAGCCAATTCATGTTCATAAAAAGTGATGGCCGGTTGGTTGCTGGCCGGACTTAAAACTGTAGTGACTTGTTCAACTGGAATATCTTCATTTACCATTACCTTTTGCAGATATTGCTTCAAGGCCAACTGATGTGTAGTAGATCTTTTGATCAATTCCAGGATAGAGATCCGGGCCGGTGTTCTGTCTAGATGCTTTAATAAATAATACTTCGTGCCCGGTGCAGACTCTTGTTTCTATTCTCCTTGCTCTTGTGCCGACTCCTGCTCCCATTGGGGAAACACTCTGTGGAACATCCGTCCACTACGGAGCACCATTATTTTCGGGGCCTCTGTCGGGCCTGGAGTTGGTAAAGGGTTAGAAGAGGTAGAGGGAACTGTGGAAGGTAGGTTGGATGCCAGGGCAGGATTGGTAGAAGGAGGGGTTCTTATAAGAGGCCTCACTGGCTGTAGGTTTTTGGAAGATGGAGGTGGGGGCCGGGTGACAAGGAGGGGCCTTGAAAGCATGATGGCGGTAGACGGGGTAGGTTGTGGTGAAACAGGAGGGGAGACGGCTGCCGGCGGGGGGCGGATAAGGAGGGGTCTATTTAATGGGTGGTTTTGAGGTGAAGGAGGATTTGTGGGTTGGCGCAAAAGAAGAGGCCGTGAAGAAGTAGGGTTAGGGTTAAGTGGCCCTGGAGTGGTGGTGGAACGTATGAGGAGACGTGGCGGTTGGGAGGAAGGTGCGGGTTAAAGTCTTTTTAACAATTGTGGTGGTTGTGGTTGACTGGAGTTTTGGTTAATGGTCCTGACAGAGGCGCTTTCTTCATACCAGCCCTGCCCTCTCTCCACTTCATGGATTCAGGTGACAGGGTTTACTTACTGATTTTGAACCGGGTGCTCCGATAACGGATTATTAACAATCCCCATATTTGGCTGGGGTGCAGGAGCCTGCTGTTGCTGTGGAGGAGGTACTGCTGGTTGCTGGGGAGGCCGCTGAGCCTGTGGTTGCCGAGGAGGCCTTCGAGCCTTTAAAGTAGCAATAAACCTCCTCATCTCATCCCAATCAATATCACCTTGATCATTCATATCATATATGTAATCTTTAAAATGAAAGCAATTATCAATAGTGTGCCCCGGCTGCCGATGGAAGACGCAATACCGAGAAGTGTCTACATGTTACGGCCACACTGTTCTTTCTTTAGGCAAGGTGAGCGCGTTGGCGGCCATGAGGGCATTGAAGATATCTGGTAGACTTTCGGGTAAGGGAGGGTATTGTGCTCTTCGGGGACCCAATGGTCTTCTTAGTTGTTGTGGTTGTTGTTGTTGCACATAATTGGCTGGCGGGGGCATTTGGTGGTACTGTGGGTGTTGATTTTATGGGGCAAAGTGGGATTGCTGTTGTTGTTGAGGAGGAAGCCGGAAGGTTTTGGGAGGATGATTGTTTGGCTGGTGGACTTGATTTTGGAAAGCGGGCTGCTGTGGTGGTGGCCTTTGGTTGGGAGGGTGGCGGAAAGATGTAGAATTGCCAAACGCGCTCACCTGCTCATTAGTAACAGTGCCTTCAGTGGTTGCACCAGTATTGCCGACATTAACGTTCTTCCTCATTACCTTCGGCCTTGGCTCAAACATGCCCATAATGGGCGAGTCTTTCATCTGTGTTTGTATATATCTAGCTCTTTCATAGAGCTCTTCAATGGTGCTTAACTTGTTCATGGCTAAAATATGACGGAATTGCGGAGTGGCGTTTGATATAATCATCTTCACTTGCTCTGTTTCCGATAGTGTATCTTTTAGTCTTTCGGCCATGGCTCTCCACCTATCAGCAAATAAAATGAAGTCCTCTTCGGGCTTCATCTTTTCAGAAACCAGATCAGTAACAGACAAGGAGGGACCCACACGGTCCTTGTACTTCTATAGAAACTTTCGCTGAATAGCATCAAAGTCACCGGCATCAGCCGGTTCCAGAGAGTAAAACCATTCTAATGTCGGACCATCTAAAGACTGCCTAAAGAGATAAGCCAGAGAAGTCTTGTTATCCTACCAGAATGATGCCTCATATAAGAAATCTTTCAAATGAATATACGGGTTGCCCGTTCCATTATACCGTCAAAAATTCGGCATCTCAGATGGGGGTAAGTGAAAGACTGGCAGAGTGGGAAGAATAACTTCGGGAGCGGCCTTGGGTGCAGTGACCTTCTTGAGCTGCTCCTCCATACTAGCAATCTTTTGGAGGAGTATAGTGTGGTTGTTGGACTCAGCTGGGGCCGGACGAGAAGAGTATTGGTTTGGCATAGGCCTTCTCAAAAATTGAGGAACATGAGGTTGTTGAGGCCTAGCAATAGAGTGACTTACCGATTGGGCCGGCATAGTCATAACAGGGTTTGGTGGGCGCGAGGGCACCCTAGGTGCGATCGCCTGGTCATTGGGAAAATTAACAGAGTGGCGACCCATGGCCTGGGGAGGGTTGGAATATGACGGATAGATTTTCCTTTTAAGGCGGCTTGGGCCGCCTGGCGTTGGGAATCATTCAGTTGAGTGAGAGCTTTGAGAACATCATTGAAGTTGAAAGAAGGGGAGGTGTCCCTAGAAGTATTTTGGGTGGTAGGTTGAGCTTGGGAAGAAGGCTCAACCTCCGGAGAAGTGGTGTCCATCATGTGGACCTGAGTGGAAGAGGGAACATAGTTTCCCTCGTGGTAGATAGAGTCTTGAGACGGAATCTCGTAAAATGGGTCAGACTGACCCTCCTCATAACCATCATAAGTATACGCATAGTTGGCCATATTGATGATTTTACCTGAACGGAGTTTCATGCTTAAGGAGAAAGAAATATATTTTCAACAAGCAAGTATAACCAAGAGATATCACCTTATCAAACAAGGTACACACTCAAGTTGTAATGAGCCCAAAGTTTTAAGGTTTTTTTTGGAGATTAAGGTGAGTTTTATACTAAGCTCTCTCCTTTGAATGTGGGTCTTGGTTGAAAGTTTGGGTATAATCTCCGGGTATCTAGGTTCTTTCTCTCTCCTCACCAACGTATGGGTCCACTATACACCAGGTGCTTCAATGGTACAACATGCCCGGCGTCCGTGAGGGATTCCATGGGTGTTGGGACTTACGGAGGCTTGGTTTAGGAATTTCCGATCCAATGAGACGGAACGCTCAAAGGAGGGTCCTTCCTTCACCAAGAGGGGGTGTGGCTCCTAAAAGTGTGGCGAGAGGAGGTCTCCCAAACCGAATGCCCTAAATGCAGTCTAATTGTTGGGATCGGTGCAAAGGATTCAGAGGGGGGTGAATGAATCCCTCTTAAAAAATTTCTTCCAATTAAACATTACTAATTACACCCAGTTAAATTCTGTGGAAAGGCAAAGACGCGGAAGCAATATGGGTAGGTAATTAGCACGAACTGGGTGTTCTCTACGAAGGACAGGAAGATGACAGACAAACACACATTCAGAACTCAGTAGGAAAGACTGATAATAAAACTAGACTTCACCTGACTCACACAAGACCTAAATCAAACGTGCGGTATGCAAATAAACCACTCACTAGATGAAAGACCACATCTAGCCTAAGCATGCATCTAGCGAACCACAATAGACAATCAAACCACTACACAGATGATTTTTAAGGTGGTTCGGTCCTCCAGACCTACGTCCACCCCACACTCAAACCAGAGTGTGGATTCCACTGCCAAACAGCTTGAAAACCGCTGGGCGACATAGCTTGCCTACAAACCGCTGACTAACAGCTTGACCGTTGGGCATTACAGCTTTGCCAACCGCTGGGGACTACAGCTTAACCCGTCCAGAAGAATCCTCCTCTGCCTGCTGAGCAACACAGCTTGATGTCCGAGGTATCCACCTCGCCCGCTGAGCAACACAGCTTGCTGTCCAGAGGAATCCTCCTCTGCAACGCTGAGCAATACAGCTTAGCTCTGCTGACTAACAGCTTGAAACAAAGGTAAAAGGAAAAACAAAGGATGATGAAACACAGCGACTGAAAGCTGTAAAAGATAGAACACAACGTGGCTCTCAAAGAGCTAACTGGCCTGGATTTGATCCATGGTCCAGTAGAGGCAAATCTTCAGACGAAGCTTCTCTTCTTCTCCCCTAATTCTCTCTCTATCTCTCTATCTTTCTTCTTCTTCTTCATTTCTCTTCTTCTCTGCTACTCTCTCTTCTTCTCTTTTTCTCTTCTTCTGGATCGTGCAGGCTCTCTCTCTCTATCTTCTTCTCTTTCATATAAGTTCCCCTACTTCGATCACTCTTCTCACGATCAATTTCTCCAGATGGAGAAGTCTTCTATTTATAGCATCAGAGAGGTGGGCGTGTGTCCTCCACAATTCCCGCCTAGAGCGCCTTGACCACGTGGCAGCATTTCAGCTCACCGCGTTACACGTGTCACGATCCAGGCACATCCTTTATTCTTGGATCACGTGCCCTTCTTAATTTCTTCGAGCAGATATCCTGCAAAGGTTAGAGCACAGAGTTGGTTCAAGATTTGATCTAAGCCTATACATACTTGATGCACATAATGCAGTATGCATATTAGAAAGTATGTACAATGAAGGTGAATGCACGGACATGCCACCAGAGAATGTATAGACTTTGTGTGCAATGTACAAGACGATGTACAGACTTGCTGGCTTGTAATGCAATATGCATATAGGAAAGTATGCACATTGAAGATGAATGCTCGGACATGCCATCAACGAGTGTGCAGACTCAGCGTGTAATGTACAAACAATATGCAGACTTGCTATGCCTAGAGTTTAAGCATGAATGCATGATGCACAAACTATGCGTGTGCACGTGTGGACTTTGAGTGCATGACACTACCTTACGTATGTATGCGGTAGAATGTATAGACTTTGAATGCATAGTAAAGAGTGTATAGACTTTATTTTGAAGGATTGCACAAATGCCACTGAAGAATGTACAGACGTTGAACGTGTGAAATGCAGTTTGCATCTATCAAAGTATGCACAATGAAGATGAATGCTCAGGTATGCTGTCAAAGAATGTACAGACTTTGTATGCATGTGCCAAGACGATGTACAGACTTTGCATGCCTGAAACAAGACCATGTACAGACTTGCTACCTAGCATTTAAGAATCAATGCATCATGTATAGACATGCTTAAATGACGCATGGACATAACAGCAAAGACTGTGCAGACATTGTATATGCATGAAACAACAGAATGTACTGACTATGTATGCATAATGAACATGCATCGACTTCGAAATAAAGCGACTGACGAATGCATCGATGCAGTGTGTGCATATGGCAGATATTGAACCGATGCAATGTATGCAGGAGAACTAACAGTGCAGTCTATTTACCAGATCATGCATCGACTATATGACGTGCAACAACAGTTAATGTACTGATGCAAACTACACTTGTTATGCAGGAACTAGAGTTGCACCAATGCAGAGACAGACAATGCAATGAGATGAATGTGCCCACTCTCAAATCAATCAATCAATCATGCTCATAGTGCTTGCTGACATCAAAACAATTCATACTCATAGTGCTTGCTGACATCAAAACCATAGGGGCACAACACTAATGTAGGTAAATCAAGTAGATAACATCAGAATCAATCAACAAGTGAATGAACAGTAGTAAGCAGGGGTTCTGTGGGGACAGAACAAAAATGATGACATGGAGGAGGTCGCAATATCAACAATCAGCGACTGTGTTCCAGTCGCTATTCACTGTGAACAGTGAAATCTGAAAATGACCCAAAAGAAATAGCGCCTTTGAGTGAGGCGCTATAAGAAGAAATGACGCCTCTGTAAAGGGGCGTTAAAACACTATGAATAGTAATCAGAGAAATACCAAAACCAATAATAATCAAAGTAACTGATGCCTTGCTGTGAGGCGTTAAATGTGGAAATGACGCCTCTGTGAGGGGCGTGGATTATGAAAATGATAAAAATGCGGAAAGTAAATGGAAACAACGGCTGTTTGAACAGTCTTTGTATGTAGAAATGACGGCGGAATGGAGGGCGCTATTCAGTTCAGAGAACCGAAAGCCCTGGCAACTGACAGAAATCAATTTTCCTTTCTAATAAAAATGCTATGGATACTTCAAAATTGGCTAATCCAGTGGGAGGTGTGCACGTGGTGCACAAGGGGAGTGTGCTACGTGGAGCACGAAGGAGGGGCACGTGAGGGCGCCGAAGGGAGGGGCACGTGAGGGCGCCGAAGGGAGGGGCACGAGAGGGTGCCAAAAGGAGGGGTAATCAAACTAAAAACAAAAGGCGTCCCACCGTGATCGCCAATTTGTGAACGTGTCACATAGACATTTTAAAAGAAAGATAAACATGATTTTGAAAATAAAAATGACAAATGATTAAGGATGAGTAATTATGCTAAAATGAGTGGGACATGAAGGAAAAGAGGATGAGCATGAGATGCTCTATGGAGGGTGATCGCCAAAGGGGTTACCTAAAAAAAAAGGAATGATGATCGCATGTACCTTGTATTGAGCGGGTGAGATTGGGAGTTCTTCCTTCATCCTTCTACCGGCCGGCCGATGAAGGGGGTTTATAGCTTGATTACCCTTGCAAAAAAACACACAAAACAAACAAAGATATGGATTAGCCAAGTGTGTAATATCAATGCTCTAAAAATATGAAATCAATCAAACTACGCATGAACACACCTTGTGTGTTTTAGTTTTAAACCCCTAAGAGAAGTAAAAAGGGATGGAGATATGAATGATATGCTAATGCAATATAAACTAGTGAATATCTCTAGCAAAGCTTAGAGAATATGCACATGTGATAATGAATAATAGCAAAAAACAAATAAAGCAAAGGGAAGATGCCCTCTCTGCTATGTGTGCAGCAGTAAAGGGAGGGGAAGAGCTTCAATGCTGCAGGATGAAGACGCCACCAGTAGATGTAGAATTGAAGAAGCACTTGTAAAAGAAAAGAAAAACTCTCCCTCTCTGTGAAGTTCACACGATGCAATGGCCCTTTTTTGTGCCTCTTCCCCCTCACGCGCGAGAAGACCACCATAGGGTATTTATAGGCCCAAAATCCTTGCATCAATAGGATTAAAATAGGGCAATCAATCCTCCAATAAGGAACCCTCTCCCAATCGAACACAATGTGTATAATGAGGAAAGGATCACCACAGGAAAGAAGCAGGTGAAACGAAAACGGAAGTGAAAATGACGACCTGAAGCAGGGCGTTTGTCACGTCCCGAACCGATAGCAGCGGAACGTGTCGTTTGCTCGGAACATGGCAGTTAAACAGTCGTGAACGATCAAGAGCAATGGCATGAGACCAAATAATTTGGAGCAATAATAAAAGTTTATTCCTAATATAAGTATCTTACAATTTAAATTTTCAGAACTTGAAGACTCAACTACATCACAATGAAAAAAAAGAAAATGACGCTCTAACAGACTTAGACAAGATGACTAAATAAGAGACAACATGCTAGACTCAATAAAGATAAAAGACACAGGTTCACTAGTTTTCGAAGCTCGCTTGCACACGTGTCCCTCCCATGTGAGTCTCAGTCTTGCTAGCCACCTGATTACCTGAAAAATGTTGGAATAAAACTGGGTGAGCGAACGCTCAGTAGAAATTATATCTCAAGAACAAGCAATTGGTTTAAGTAATTACATCTTTCACATGTAAATGCAGTAAGGCTATGCATGTAGAATTAACCGAGCAAGTGAAACAAAACTAGCAAGAATTTGACAATTTCATGTAAAAACTTTCAAGCAAGAGAGATTTATAGAATATTGGCTATTTCACGTAAGTACTTGCCCATTCTGGGCCACGCTAGTCGAGTCACGTAAGTCAAGTCACGCACGCAAGTAATATCACGAAAGAGAGAGAGAGTGTATGTGTGTGTGGAATGCCAAAGATCAAACTAGTCATGCACTTCGGTGCAATGCCAGACACCGTGATCAATATAACTCCCATGGGCACAAGTACTTTCGGGTGCTTCTCCCAAGCCCAGATCGGGCCCTATATGCACAGCATTAAAGATAGATCTAGACATCCACGATAGTTCATAGCCAATAAGGAGTTTCAAGAACAAGCTTTAATAGGATGATAAGATAAGATTTTATGGAATTCAAGGACAAGGCCCTTGAGTAAGGATAGACTTGTAATAAAATTCACGTGAAAGCATAGAAACCATGACATGTCAAAAAATTGGGTGGAATTGGCACCTAGATAGTTTGCCATGAATAACTTGAATAGATGACTCACAAGATAGTCACCAATTCAATGGACACGAAGCAAGCTGAAGAATTGGCACCTAACCATAGGATACCCAATTCAATATATCGCCTAGTGGAATGATCACTCATTCCACTGGCTAAGAGAATTCTATCATGGGCCAAGAGTAGCACCATGAAAGGGTCGGGTTACCACGTTTCTCTAGAGTGACGTGGCATTAAAATGGGTACAAGGTGTTTAAGGTACAACCAGCTCAATCGGCCTTGAGGGAATCCAAGGCTACGAGGAGACTTACGGAGGTCCTGATGACTAACTTGCTAGTCCGAAGGAACGGAATGTCCAACGGAGAGCTCGTATGTCGCCGAGAGTTGAAGTGTATAACGTGAACCAGTCATGAAACATGGACTCCATCTACGGACGTGAGATGAGAGTGCCAGAAGACCCGCGGTATGGGTCAAAATCGGAAGAAAACTGTGAGAACATGAATGTGCTAATTATAGAATTCATGTCCATCCAATTCTATAAATAACGATAATTAAATAAACTTATTTTATTTGACACCCATGGGTGGCGTCATTTATTAATTAGCGTCATCTTGGAGGGACGTTAATTTTATGATTTTTAACTTAATTTATTTAACAAGAATTCACATTTATATCTATTTAATTGAATAATTTCAAAAAACATATATTCAAAGACATATTTATTTAAATAAAATAATTTATAAAAATAGAATATATGATAATTAGGAGAAAATTTTAAGGATTCCAAAAATATATTTTTTATAATTTTATGTTACCTACTTTAATAGATATGGATTTTTAAAGATATAGTCACAAGTTTTATATATATATATATATATATATATATATATATATATATATATATATATATATATATATATTATAATATAAGAATTGACGCCTTTGCACTGTGGCGTCAAAAGCATTTGACGACAGGTCGTCATTTCAATAAAATGTCAAACTTCAAGCCTCCGGCTCTCGACGTACACATGTCGGAATCACGCGTTCTATGTATCGAAATGACGGACTCGAAAAACTCTACCTAACCGGACGTTCAAAATAATTTTTCGTTGAGAGATGGGGGATCTTGAGATAGGAGGCATGAAAAATGGTGCGACCACTCTCACTACCTCGGTCTCTACCCCAATAACACTCCCATAAAATTTCATAACCAAAGGATACTCCGGTGCCCATGAAAAAGATTATGGAAGCAAAAACTTATAACTACGTTGTACAGTATCCAACCTTATTCATAATATTTAGTTAATAATTTTATTAACCACCGAATATTATCATATAAGGCATGAAAATTTCAAGAAAAATATAGGGATTCTAGTCACGTATTTTTGATAATTTTTAGATAAGCGATTACATAGATATAAAATGTTTAAACATGTTGTGATTATTTAGTTAATTGAAATAAACATGCAACCGTAAGCTATAAAATGCAAACATGTAATGCAACTTAATTTCTATTATCCTGGGCTTCAATTCTTGAGAAAACCTACCTTGAGAGTTGATTTTGGACGATGAACTCAAAGAGGATAATATGTGGTTTCAACAACTATGAAATAGAGGATGAAATGCCAAGGCCGCAGTAGACGTTGATCGCAAGGAAGAAGAAGCAACGCCTCTTTGGTTCGGTGCACACCCTTGAACAGGAAGAAGGGGATGCAGAGGAAACCGAAGGAAGAAGCTATTCACAGCAGGAGGAAGAAAGGACGTAGACGAATGCATCATTCGTCTTCGGCAGCAACTGCAGGAGGAGGACGACGGTGGCACTCCTTGAACCCAGCAAATAGGAATTCCTCGTTTGATTGGGCAAGGTATTATATAGAGGGTGGGTTTAGGATTTCAAATGGAAGCAAGGCTTCCATGATAAATTCCGTATCATTCTCTCCCTACCATCTTCACCGCCACCTGCCAAAACCCTTGGAGAAAACCCTAATGTCCCATCTATGCGTCGTTCGATCATGCACATGGGTTGGCCATTGGCATGGGCTAACAGTGGTAATCATAAGGCCCATGCCTTCTTATCCTGTTGGGTTTCAAGTGGGAAATTGGTAGCAAGTTTTTGGGTTATGGTTTACACGGTGGGTAGGAAATATATATATATATATATAGTTAGAGTTTAGGTCTAGATATATATATCTTGATATATCATTAGACCCATTGGTTATGTATTAACCCTCACATATGCTACCTAACTATCAATGGTTTTCATGTTTAACGTGGGTTGGCCCATTCTCATTGAGACCATTAGCCTGTAGCTACTTCATGCGCTAGGCCCATACGGTTTTTGGTTCACCATTAATATTTTATATTATACTAATGGAATAAGATAATTTATGGATTAAGGCCCATTAATGTATATTTATGGGTTGTATTATTTTAGGTTGTGATTTATATATTTTCATTTTAATGGAAGAAGACTATCTATGGGTTTGAGTTTGCCTGAAGAATGCTCACGTGGCCTCTGCTGTGTGTGCTTTGGGTTGAGTTAGAAATGAGGGTTGGGCTTTATGTGTGTTGACTTAGTGTGAGTGGCCCATATAAATATATATATTTATAATGGTTTGGTTATTTGAAGGTGGTTGGCCTTTTAATATATAGGCCTGGCCCATTTGGAGATATATATACATATATATAGGTTATTCATTCGCATGGTATAATATACGCCTTTATATCTATATATATGGGCTTTGGGCTGTTAGGTTTTATGTATATATATGCTAAATGGGAGAAGATATTTTTATGGGTTAGGTTTGGTTTAAGTGGGCTCGTGAGTGGGTATTGCCCATATGGGTATTTAAACGGTTTAGATACATAATGGTATGTATATGGAATATATGGTTAATTGGTTGGGTTTGGGTTAACGTGAGTTTGGGTTCTGTCACTGGTAAAAGCCCATATGTGTGGCTTTGGGGTTATTGGGTTGAGTTATAACACACATATATACATTTATACACGGGTTACGTAGGTGGCCAATTGGATATATATATATATATATAGTCACAAATACTCCTGCTCAAACTTGCAAAGCCCATTTATGTTTATATATATACACTGGTTGTGATATTTTGGGCTAAGGTTCAATAGTTATAAGGTAACAACTTTAATAATTATTGTTTTAAATTCTCAAATCAACACCCAATATGATTCTATCTCACACTTAATTTTTTATCTATTGATAAACTAAATAGTCAACCTGATTTAATTATTTAATTTTCACCTATGAATCAAACTCTAATCGATCCAAGTGGACTCTTATGGGGGTTAGGGTCCTAATGGTCCTATTCTAATTTGCCCAATACTCGTTAGTCTAATAAAGTAAAAGAGATAAATGAAATAAAAGTCCATTCTAATTTATTTTAGTTTACATTGTTATGAGCATATACAAATGCAATATCTATTACTATTATTTTCAAGCATATATATATATTATTAATATTTTCTTATCATTTTGACTATTGTATTTAAATAAGGTCCATTTAAGGTCTTTTATTTATTTATTTCTATTTTAGTCTTTAAAAAAAATCCGGAGTGCTACACCCTCCCCCACTTAAAAGAATTTGGTCCTCAAATTCACATAGTTTCCTTCAAAAATTAGTGGGGTAAGATTATCATATCTAAAACTTGTATTTCAGCTAGGTTATTGTCATAACATGTTAAGTGCTATGCTCACCATATCCGATTCATGCAGTTTGATGAGATAGGTTTACAGAGTTAGCCATTTTTTTGTCTACACAACAAGTTTTAAATTAATGATTACTTATATCTTGACATTAATCTAGCGTAGATGAAACATATTTTATTAGTTAGCCCATAGCTCTACCCAAATCTCACGGGGTTCCTATAGGATAACTGATAAGGATGACTCAATCTAGGACTTGAACTTGATGACCTTGGGATTTAGAAAGCCTAGGCTCTGATATGACGGGCAAGGATACTCAACCTATCATTGGAACCTAATAACTTGAGGATGTGAAAGCCGAAGCTCTGATACCACATTTGTCACTCCCCGAACCGATAGCAGCGGAACGTGTCATTTGCTCGGAACGTGGCAGTTAAACAGTCGTGAACGATCAAGAGCAATGGCATGAGACCAAATAATTTGGAGCAATAATAAAAGTTTATTCCTAATATAAGTATCTTACAATTTAAATTTTCAGAACTTGAAGACTCAACTACATCACAATGAAAAAAAAGAAAATGACGCTCTAACAGACTTAGACAAGATGACTAAATAAGAGATACCATGCTAGACTCAAGAAAGATAAAAGACACAAGTTCACTAGTTTTCGAAGCTCGCTTGCACACTTGTCTCTCCCATGTGAGTCTCGGTCTCGCTAGCCACCTGATTACCTGAAAAATGTTGGAATAAAACTGGGTGAGCGAACGTTCAGTAAGAATTATATCTCAAGAATAAGCAATTGGTTTAAGTAATTACATCTTTCACATGTAAATGCAGTAAGGCTATGCATGTAGAATTAGCCGAGCAAGTGAAACAAAACTAGCAAGAATTTGATAATTTCATGTAAAAACTTTCAAGCAAGAAAGATTTATAGAATATTGGCTATTTCACGCAAGTACTTGCCCATTCTGGGCCACGCTAGTCGAGTCACGCGAGTCAAGTCACGCACGCAAGTAATATCATGAAAGAGAGAGAGAGAGAGAGAGAGTGTGTGTGTGTGTGGAATGCCAAAGATCAAACTAGTCATGCACGTCGGTGCAATACCAGACACCGTGATCAATATAACTCCCATGGGCACAAGTACTTTCGGGTGCTCCTCCCAGGACCAGATCGGGCCCTACATGCACAGCATTAAGATAGATCTAGACATCCACGATAGTTCATAGCCAATAAGGAGTTTCAAGAACAAGCTTTAATAGGATGATAAGATAAGATTTTATGGAATTTAAGGACAAGGCCCTTGAGTAAGGACAGACTTGCAATAAAATCCACGTGAAAGCATAGAAACCATGACATGTCGAAAAACTGGGTGGAATTGGCACCTAGATAGGTTGCCATGAATAACTTGAATAGATGACTCACAAGATAGTCAACAATTCAATGGACACGAAGCAAGCTGAAGAATTGGCACCTAACCATAGGATACCCAATTCAATATATCGCCTATTGGAATGATCACTCATTCCCCTGGCTAAGAGAATTCTCTCATGGGCCAAGAGTAGCACCATGAAAGGGTCGGGTTACCACGTTTCTCCAGAGTGACGTGGCATTAAAATGGGTACAATGTGTTTAAGGTACAACCAGCTCAGTCGGCCTTGAGGGAATTCAAGGCTACGAGGAGACTTACGGAGGTCCCGATGACTAACTTGCTAGTCCGAAGGAATGGAATGTCCAACGGAGAGCTCATATGTCGCCGAGAGTTGAAGTGTATAACGTGAACCTATCATGAAACAGGGACTCCATCTACGGACGTGAGATGAGAGTGCTAGAAGACCCGCGGTATGGGTCAAAATCGGAAGAAAACTGTGAGAACATGAATGTGTTAATTATAGAATTCATGTCCATCCAATTCTATAAATAACTATAATTAAATAAACTTATTTTATTTGATGCCCGTGGGTGACGTCATTTATTAATTAGCGTCCTCTTAGAGGGACGTTAATTTTATGATTTTTAACTTAATTTATTTAACAAGAATTCACATTTATATCTATTTAATTGAATAATTTCAAAAAACATATATTCAAAGACATATTTATTTATATAAAATAATTTAGAAAAATAGAATATATGATAATTAGGAGAAAAATTCAAGGATTCCAAAAATATATTATTTATAATTTTATGTTACCTAGTTTAATAGATATGGATTTTTAAAGATATAGTCACAGGTTATATATATATATATATATATATATATATATATATATATATATATATAAGAATTGACGCCTTTGCACTGTGGCGTCAAAAGCATTTGACGACAAGTCGTCATTTCAATAAAATGTCAAACTTCAAGCCTCCGGTTCTCGACGTACACATGTCGGAATCACGCGTTCTATGTATCGAAATGACGGGCTCGAAAAACTCTACCTAACCGGACGTTCAAAATAATTTTTCGTTGAGAGATGGGGGATCTTTAGATAGGAGGCACGAAAAATGGTGCGACCACTCTCACTACCTCGGTCTCAACCCCAATAACACTCCCATAAAATTTCTTAACCAAAGGATACTCCGGTGCCCATGAAAAAGATTATGGAAGCAAAAACTTATAACTACATTGTACAGTAACCAACCTTATTCATAATATTTAGTTAACAATTTTATTAACTAGCGAATATTATCATATAAGGCATGAAAATTTCAAGAAAAATATAGGATTCTAGTCACGTATTTTTGATAATTTTTAGATAAGCGATTACATAGATATAAAATGTTTAAACATGTTGTGATTATTTAGTTAATTGAAATAAACATGCAACCGTAAGCTATAAAACGCAAACATGTAATGCAACTTAATTTCTATTATCTTGGGCTTCAATTCTTGAGAAAACCTACCTTGAGAGTTGATTTTGGACGATGAACTCAAAGAGGATAATATGCGGTTTCAACAACTATGAAATAGAGGATGAAATGCCAAGGCCGCAGTAGACGTTGATCGCAAGGAAGAAGAACCAACGCCTCTTTGGTTCGGTGCACACCCTCGAACAGGAAGAAGGGGATGCAGAGGAAACCGAAGGAAGAAGCTATTCACAGCAGGAGGAAGAAAGGATGCAGACGAAGGCATCATTCGTCTTCGGCAGCAACTGCAGGAGGAGGAGGACGGTGGCACTCCTTGAACCCAGCAAATAGGAATTCCTCGTTTGATTGGGCAAGGTATTATATAGAGGGTGGGTTTAGGATTTCAAATGGAAGCAAGGCTTCCACGATAAATTCCATATCATTCTCTCCCTGCCATCTTCACTGCCGCCTGCCAAAACCCTTGGAGAAAACCCTATGTCCCATCTATGCATCGTTCGATCATGCACATGGGTTGGCCATTGGCATGGGCTAAGAGTGGTAATCATAAGGCCCATGCCTTCTTATCCTGTTGGGTTTCAAGAGGGAAATAGGTAGCAAGTTTTTGGGTTATGGTTTACACGGTGGGTAAGAAATATATATATATATATATAGTTAGAGTTTAGGTGTAGATATATATATCTTGATATATCATTAGACCCATTGGTTATGTATTAACCCTCACATATGCTACCTAACTATCAATCGTTTTCATGTTTAACGTGGGTTGGCCCATTCTCATTGAGACCATTAGCCTGTAACTACTTCATGCGCTAGGCCCATACGGTTTTTGGTTCGCCATTAATATTTTATATTATGCTAATGGAATAAGATAATTTATGGATTAAGGCTCATTAATGTATATTTATGGGTTGTATTATTTTAGGTTGTGATATATATATATTTTCATTTTAATGGAAGAAGACTATCTATGGGTTTGAGTTTACCTGAAGAAGGCTCACGTGGCCTCTGCTATGTGTGCTTTGGATTGAGTTAGAAATGAGGGTTGGGCTTTATGTGTGTTGACTTAGTGTGAGTGGCCCATATAAATATATATATTTATAATGGTTTGGTTATTGAAGGTGGTTGGCCTTTTAATATACAGGCCTGGCCCATTTGGAAATATATATACATATATATAGGTTATTCATTCACATGGTATAATATACGCCTTTATATCTATATATATGGGCTTTGGGCTGTTAGGTTTTATGTGTATATATATGCTAAATGGGAGAAGATATTTTTATGGGTTAGGTTTGGTTTAAGTGGGCTCGTGAGTGGGTATTGCCCATATGGGTATTTAAATGGTTTAGATACATAATGGTATGTATATGGAATATATGGTTAATTGGTTGGGTTTGGGTTAACATGAGTTTGGGTTCTGTCAATGGTAAAAGCCCATATGTGTGGCTTTGGGGTTATTGGGTTGAGTTATAACACACATATATACATTTATACACGGGTTACGTAGGTGGCCAATTGGATATATATATATATATATATATATATATATATATATATATATATAGTCACAAATACTCCAGCTCAAACTTGCAAAGCCCATTTATGTTTATATATATACACTGGTTGTGATATTTTGGGCTAAGGTTCAATAGTTATAAGGTAACAACTTTAATAATTATTATTTTAAATTCTCAAATCAACACCCAATATGATTCTATCTCACACTTAATTTTTAATCTATTGATAAACTAAATAGTCAACCTGATTTAATTATTTAATTTTCACCTATGAATCAAACTCTAATCGATCCAAGTGGACTCTTATAGGGGTTAGAATCCTAATGGTCCTATTCTAATTAGCCCAATACTCGTTAGTCTAATAACTAAAAGAGATAAACGAAATAAAAGTCCATTCTAATTTATTTTAGTTTACATTGTTATGAGCATATACAAATGCAATATCTATTACTATTATTTTCAAGCATATATATATATTATTAATATTTTCTTATCATTTTGACTATTGTAATTAAATAAGGTCCATTTAAGGTCTTATATTTATTTATTTCTATTTTAGTCTTTAAAAAAAATCCGGGGTGCTACAGCTTTAATTGAAATGATGACATTCACACAGTCTTTAATTCCTTGATTTATTTATAGCAATAAAGGACTTTCTTAATTTAAAATTGACAACTGACGTCTGTTTGAATGGGCGTTAAATAATCAACGCCCCTCAAGAGGACGTCAATTCTTTGAGTTTTATTTTCTTTAGGATTCGTAAAATCCAGGAAACAACGCCTGTTTGAACAGTCGTTTATTTATGGAATCATGACCCTCTTCAGGTCGTTAGTTAAATGACGCCCTTCCTCCAGGGGTTAATTTTAATTGTTAAAGAAAAAAGCTAAGAAATTACAATTATTTATGGAGAAATTATCAAATAATTAGAAAAACTTTATATTAAGCCAATATTGAATTCCACTTTGGGGCGTCACGTGGTGACATGAGATTTACTCAACATAGCATTGATTTTGGCATGTCTACAGGGACTAGATTGAATTTTAGCACAACATTTCATCCACAAACTGATGGTCAGACTAAAAGAACAAATCAGGTAGTAGAAGATATGATCAAGGCTTGTGCTATTGATTTCGGAGGAAGTTGGCATGATCACTTGCCTCTGGTAGAATTTGCATATAACAACAGTTATCAGACTAGCATACAAATGGCACCCTTTGAATCTTTATATGGAAGAAGCTATAGATCACCAATATGTTGGAATGAAATAGGGGAAAGGCAATTTCTAGGCCCCGACATTATTAGGGATTCGTCAGAGAAAATTAAGCTCATTCGAGAAAGATTGCAGATGACACAAGATAGGCAAAAATCTTATGCTGATAATCGAAGGCGCGACTTGGAGTTTCAGGTAGGAGATCATGTGTATCTGATGGTTTCTCCAGGTCGTGGTATTCGAAGATTTGGCATCAAAGGCAAGCTAACTCCAAGGTTCATTGGCCCAATTGAAATTCTTGAAAGGGTCGATGAAGTGGCTTATAGATTGGCTTTACTCGACAATTAGCAGGAGTTCATGACGTATTTCACGTCTCTATGCTGAAAAAGTATGTATATGATCTTTACCATGTTATCACTTACGATAATTTGAAGATTCAGAAGGATATGACATACGAGCAAACACCAATAAAGATTCTAGAACGGGAAGTGCGTCAACTAAGGAATAAAGTCATTCCTATGGTCAAGATTCAATGGAAGAAGTCATGGCCCATGGAAGCAACATGGGAAAAGGAGGAAGCTATGCGCAAAAGATTCCCAAAATTATTCAACTGTAAGTACACTCTCCATATAATCCATGTATTGAATTTGGGGACCAAATTCTTTTAAGTGGGGGAGGGTGTACTGCCCCAAAATTTATATAAATAATTTCTGAATTATTTTAAGAATTTTCTAGAATTTATTAGAAATTTATAAAGGTTAAATGAACTAATAAATTGATATTGGGATTATAAAGCCCAATTATGTTAAATAATTAATCCAGCTTTGATAAATAAAGCCCGAAGGAGTTAAGGACCAAGCCCATTAAGTTTGGCACATATTCTAGAAGGTTAACTAATTTATCCTCGAAATATAAGGATAAATACCTTTTTTATAGATAATTATGTGGATAAAATAATAAAAGAGTTTGATTAAGTTTGAATTCTGTGCACAGTAGCTGTAGCGGTCTATCGTGCGACCGCCATTGGGCTCTGACGCACCAAGACTTGACCATTACATTCTAACTAATTCCGTGAGTGGAAGAACAAGCAAAAAGATTGGATCTTTAGGATCCTATATGCTACAGACCTAATTGGGAGAACATGTAAGGTTACTAAGGACTCTTAGGGATCAGGTTTTGGCCAACTAATGACTCTAGAATCGACCTAATACATGAAACCCTAGCAAAATTCTATAAATAGAACCCAGATTGAGACTGGGCGACCCTTACTTTTGGCTCGTGAAGAATCAAGGTAAGGAGTCATAATTTTGGGTAAGTTGTTTAGAAGCGTTTGTTTCTAATACTTTAGACTAATAGCTCCCAAAATTTCATGCTAGGAGATCAAGTATCCAAGGAGTTAGAAGCTTCCAAAGTTGCTGGTTCAACCATAGCGACCTAGGAATCTGAGCAAAAGTGTAGCGACCCGGATCCCGGATACCAGATGTACCCGGTAGAACTACCGAATACACGTGATACCACATGGAACCCGCGAGGCCTCCCAAGAGTGGGAAAGCTCCGAAGGGAAAAAGGCATGTGTAGAGTACATTGAAGCCACCGAGATATAACAGAAGCAATTAAATTTCATTAGATCGGTTTGCTAAAGTAGCAGAAATAAAATTACTTTTTAATTAACAGTTTCAATTTGACAATTATCCACCAGAGTCAAGTCCAAAGCTAAAGACATCAAGTCTAGCACAGTACAGTCGACAGAAAAGAAAGACGTACCGAGAAGTCGGGGGAAGCCCGACGCAAGTACTAGCTGGCCACAACGACACGCTACGAGCAAGCACTACAGGAACCACGCGGAAGCAGAACGAACGACATCACCCCACCTGAAAAGCAGGGGTGAGCCTCGTGTCACTGGCTCAGTAGGGGTCACGCGGATCCCCACTGAAAAACACGCAGTAACACGGAACACAAAACAACAGGTGTAGTAAAGCGGAAAAACTACACTACAAAGCTGTAAAGCTACTCTAGAGTCGTTATTTTATGCCGCGCCACGAGTGTCTCGCCTACAATACCGCTGAAGCCACGGTAGAGTCGCTGACCCCCGCACTGAACCAAACAGGAACAACATCATCAAGTAACCAGTCACGGTCACGCCCGTCGACGTAAGTCCAAAGCCCCTGATCACGTGTGCACACACTGGCTCTAGCCTAAGCTAGGTACTCCAGCTAGTTTTCTCCCTCGGTAGGACGCTACTGTTGGCTGGGAGCCCACGGAACTAGCTTACAAACCGTATCTCGGGAACACCCCTCTGCCATCCAAGACGGGTCGGCAACTCACAGGCCTTAGGGCAACAACAATCGGAGGCACACAAAACACAAGAATCCGAAACAAGGGCTGTAGTACAAACAGGTAAGGTAGCACTGTCGCACGTACTACGAAGCACCAAGGCAGCAAGACGACTGCCAACAGACTCAGGACTAGGAAATTAGACCTACCACGTAACGATCCTTGAGTCGGACGACTCAAAGGCAAGATCGTCACAAACGGCGGAACAAGCTGCCAATCGGTATAATCCTAAGCCATGGGAAGCAACGCTCCGCAGAAAATGACTCACGGAGACCTGAGGGAACACCAGAGACCCTCAGACATGCCTGGACACGTAAACCAAGGTAAAATGATACCTCGAGGCATCCAGAACTAGTGTCTCGGACTGGACAGAACTGCTAAGACACTCACATAAGGTCGCCTGTCAACCACTGGGTCACCCCGGGTTGACCGGAACCAAACAACGACGACTCAACAGTAGGAAAGAGAATCCTACCTCAAGCAAGAAGACTCCTTGCCACCTTACGACATAGTCTTAGCCCTCATAGGATGTCAAGAGACATCCACGGGAAAACGGGCAGACCACAAGGATAAGCCAAGACAGTCAGAAACGAAAACGATGAAAATCGGAGCTCAAAGGCTGTAACGCACCACCCTTAGACCGTTACACGAACCTGACGGTCTAGCACTGGGCCGTTACACACCCACTGTGGCGGTCTATCACAGACGCGCTACAGAAACGTGACGGTCGTCTGGGGAGCCGTCACACACACCGCCCTAACCAACTACCAAAACACACAATGCACGTAACGGCCTACACTAGGCGCGTTACACCGCTCTGACGCGCCCGACCCGGGCCGTCAGGGCCAACAGACCTCAAACATACAACGACAACTCGAACCACGTAACGCGCTAGACCAGGCGTGTTACACAGCCTAACGCAGCAAAGCAGGCGCGTCAGGGTCAACAGGCTCAAGTCAAGAAAACACTGACCGAAAGGCACGTAACGGTCCCGATCGGACGCGTTACAGACGCCTAACGCATGGGGGCGTGGCTGTTAGAGCTAACAGCACAACCACCCAACTCGGCCAAAACAGCACGTAACGGCCTGGGGCAGGCGTGCTACAATGCTATGACGCACGGGGACACCACCGTTACACAAATCGACTCAATGGTCAAACACCAAGTCAAACGCAACGTAACGGCCTACACCAGGCGCGTTACACACAGCTGACGCACTAGGGCAGGCGCGTCAAGGGAACCGACTTAACCAAACTACTAAACGACAAAAAAGGCGTAACGCATCACACCGGACGCGTCAGGAGGCTGTGACGCACCACCCCTGGGCCGTCACACTCCCAATACCACGAAAAGCTTAAAAATGCCCAGACGCTGTGACGGTCTGTCGTAGGGCCGTCAGGGACCTCTGGTGGTCACTGAAACGACCGCTACATCGGTCACGGCGGGAAAATAGAAGAGTGGCCAAATCGAGCCGTTCCACGCCCCATTCACGCCGAAGCACAGGGGAAACAAGACTAGACGATGAAAAACAACACAAGGAGGTTAAAAAGCCCACATGCACGCATTAAAACGCTAGATCGGGGCGATTTAGACAAATCAACCCTAAACGAGCCACCGAGGTTCCTGGACTCCTACCGGCCTCGAATGACCACCGATCAACACGAAACTAGCATGGATGGGATCCAGACATCCCAGCGGTCAGTTGGACACTAACCACACCACGAATGGTTACCATTTTCCGGCGAACCCTGAAAACCCCCAAAACTATGGTTTTCACAAAACCGGCCCGATCTCCCTCGATCGAGCACCAAATCATGCACGGAAATAGGGGAAACATGTAGAACAAGGTGGCGGTCCGTCTCCCTACCTCCACCGAAGAAACCGTGCCCCGAAGGGACTAAACCGCACCAAAAACCACGCCGCGAGCTCAAACACCGGCTTTGAATCCACCGTTCGGGATCGCGCCAGAACCACTCCATCCTCGCCCTATCGCGCACCCAGTCAGCTCCACAGCATCCCTAACACTCGCTCCTAGGTCCTCCGTCTGTAGCCGGAGCCGAGGAAGCTCGAGAGGAGAGAAAACAGGAGAGAGAGACGGCGGCGACGAAATGAGAAGGGAGGAGAGAGGAAAGAAAAGAAATAGGAAAAGAAATTAGGAATTTTCCTAATTTTTGAAAAATCTGATTTCTGGCCCTATCTCCGAAAAATACGCAAAAATAGTCGAAATGACCGGCTTGAAGAGTACATCGTCGCTGTAGCATTCACGAGTTGAGGAACCTACAACTAAACTCACCGTAGGGTTCCGTAACTAGTACGAGAGAAAAACCCACACGGCTCGTAAAGCTCAACTCAGAAGCCACAAAAGTGAACCGAAACTCACCGAAACAAATTCGAAAGATCCAATAAAGATCTACCAAGGATCTAGGGCATTACATCCTCCCCTCCTTTAAGAAATTTCGCCCTCAAAATTTAAGGACTAGCAAAGGAGAAGCAGGGAAGAACAACCCAACTGCACAAGCACGGAAACAACACCAATCTCGAGAAGCACAGCTCAGAGGAACATTGCCAGACCACAATCACGAGCACATGCTCTGGGTCAAGCACGACACAAGTGGAAACAAGTCCGACACCTCCAAAACAAGGCAACGTCGTTCATGTCTCGCAGGGAAAGAGACACGACTGCCACAACAACAATTATCGAAGAAACGAAACAACAGACACGGCGAGTATCAGCTCAAACAAGGAGACACTATCCTCACAGCTGACAGCTCGACCACATCATCGGCTCTAGTGCCAAAGGCAACAGGGAACACCTGGCACACAGGACGCCAATGACAACACTGGACCACAGGCACAACCAAGTCAGTCCTCACTCAGATATTACATCTGATCGAGTCGCAAGCTAACTCTAGGGAAAAAGAGTACAACAAAGCTAACCGACAAGACCTGGTCCACACAGAGACACAAGATCATAGAGAAACAGCGCCAAAACACCAACAGCAACAGCAGCACTTGCAGAATTCCGGCTCCGCACGGAACACAGAATCATGGAACACAACTGCAAGCATGGTCACATCAAGGCACAGGAATAGCTGAGCACACGATCACAAGGGACGGGTCACGCATCAGACTGCTCACCAAGGAGAGACCCACGACAACGAGAAATGACAATAATCTCGGGGAACGCAACTCAAGGACTACGAACACGCCTCGAGAGCACAACACCCAAGAGAAGAAAATGCAGAGTAGAGGGTACTCAATCAGCAGGAATGCCGACAAATTCCCCAATACTCGCAAATGCCAATGCCAACAATAGAAAATCACCAACACAGCACGGCAACAACAACGTCAAGGCACAGGAAGTCAAGATGAAGTCACATCGAGAAGAAACAAATCTCTAGACCAGTGAGTAGACAACTCACGCGCTTCAGCTGCACACTCAACAACGCACGCAGGCATCCGAACAACCTCGGTAGTCGCATCTCAGCACACACCAGGCGCCATCGCAACCAATGAAGATCATAAATAACACGCCACAAGTACCGATCTCGCGAACAACCGATCACCAGGAGCTCAAGTGCAACAGAGAAGAGTACCAGCTTCAGCACAAAGCACAAGGAAAAGCGTTAATACCAGCTTACCTTCACGTCCTGAAAATGGTAAATGAGCCTTCACAACACATCGACCACTGGACACGGCACGACAAATACGGTGCACGACAGCTCTTAACACCATTATGGAGTCCAAAGCCAAGCAACCGTATAACAAAGAGCAGATCAGGCTCAGAACAAAGCTGTCCACACTTAAGCAGACACAGGACAAAGGCATCACTAAGACAGTAATTCCAAGGCGAATCTCGAAAAGATTTCACCAGAAGGAACGAGAAGCAAGAAGCTCAACCATGAAAGCTTACCAGGAAGGCAAATCCTAGCTTGCCTGAGCAACTTCTCTAACACGGAATCTAATCGAGCACTTCAACAAGAGCGAAACACATTAGGAGCTGAACAGACTCAAGCCGGGAAGACCAAGACAACGTGAGAACGCGTACGGTCATCAGACCAAGGCTAAAGGTCAACAGCAACCTGAACAACATACAAAGAAAACCTCGAACAACGTACTGCAGATTCAAGCCTTCCGGCGAACACTACCAAGTACAACATAACCGAAACAAACACAACGAAAAAAAAGAAACACCTCGTCACAACCTGACGAGAGCAGGACCATCTTTTACAGTGCTAGAGCAGCACGCACAAGACAACATACGAAGAAAACAACGCGATAAATCATCGCAACACCAAAGCCAGCTGAAGACTGTACTGGACTTTCACGACTCTGGATACTGTATATCTCGGATTCCCATGTACTTCACACAACACTACTCCGATAGCTCAGACAAGAACTCCGAACATCTCAGAACACCGCTCTGATACCAACTGTAGTGACCCGGATCCCGGATACCAGATGTACCCAGTAGAACGACCAAATACACGTGATACCACTTGGAACCCGCGAGGCCTCCCAAGAGTGGGAAAGCTCCGAAGGAAAAAAGGCATGTGTAGAGTACATTGAAGCCACAGAGATATAACAAAAGCAATTAAATTTCATTAGATCGGTTTGTTAAAGTAGCAGAACTAAAATTACTTTTTAATTAACAGTTTCAATTTGACAATTATCCACCAGAGTCAAGTCCAAAGCTAAAGACAGCAAGTCTAGCACAGTACAGTCGACAGAAAAGAAAGACGTACCGAGAAGTCGGGGGAAGCCCGACGCAGGTACTAGCTGGCCACAATGACACGCTACGAGCAAGCGCTCCAGGAACCACGCGGAAGCAGAACGAACGACGTCACCCCACCTGAAAAGTAGGGGTGAGCCTCGTGTCACTGGCTCAGTAGGGGTCACGCGGATCCCCACTGAAAAACACGCAGTAACACGGAACACAAAACAACAGGTGTAGTAAAGCGGAAAAACTACACTACAAAGCTGTAAAGCTACTCTAGAAGCAGTAGAGAACAGACGGGGAGTAGGAGTAGAGAACAAGTAAGAAAGGGGAAGAACCCGCGCCAGACAAGTGGCGGCCGAACTAACCTCGGCACCCCAAACTACTCCAAACAGTGACAGAAGGGCGACTCTGATCTAACAAAGGCAGAAGTTACCGATCTGCCAACTCGGCACCAGGCCTAAGACGAAGACCTACAAGGATCGATAAAAGGTCTAGAAAAGACCCATGCAGACGACCGACAGACTCGCCGACACACCCACGACTAGAAAGTCATGCACACCACGCTGACCTCGAGTAGGGCCACAAGAGGGCAAACTCGGAAAGGTCACGACGCGCAAGAAACGCAAAGAGCAGTGGAGAGCCACGCGTCACAGACGGACGGACCTCCCCACCAGAGCAACGGCCAGCTGCGTCCACAGACGTCTTATGCTGCGCCATGAGTGTCTCGCCTACAATACCGCTGAAGCCACGGTAGAGTCGCAGACCCCCGCATTGAACCAAATAGGAACAACAGCATCAAGTAACCAGTCAGGGTCACGCTCGTCGACGTAAGTCCAAAGCCCCTGACCACGTGTGCACACACTGGCTCTAGCCTAAGCCAGGTACTCCAGCTAGTTTTCTCCCTTGGTGGAACGCTACCGTTGGCTGGGAGCCCACGGAACTAGCTTACAAACCATATCTCGGGAACACCCCTCCGCCATCCAAGGCGGGTCGGCAACTCACAGGCCTTAGGGCAACAACAATCGGAGGCGCACAAAACACAAGACTCCAAAACAAGGGCTGTAGTACAAACAGGCAAGGCAGCACTGTCGCACGTACTACGAAGCACCAAGGCAGTAAGATAACTGCCAACAGACTCAGGACTAGGCAAATAGACCTACCACATAACGATCCTTGAGTCGGACGACTCAAAGGTAAGATCATCACAAACGGCGGAACAAGCCGCCAATCGGTCTAATCCTAAGCCACGGGAAGCAACGCTGCGCAGAAAATGACTCACGGAGACCTGAGGGAACACCGGAGACCCTCAGACACGCCTGGACACGTAAACCAAGGTAAAATGATACCTCGAGGCATCCAGAACCAGTGTCTCGGACTAGGCAGAACCGCCAAGACACCCACACAAGGTCGCCTGTCAACCAATGGGTCACCCCGGGTTGACCGGAACCAAACAACAACGACTCAACAGTAGGAAAGAGAATCCTACCTCAAGCAAGAAGACTCCTGGCCACCTTACGATGTAGTCTTAGCCCTCATAGGATGTCAAGAGACATCCACGGGAAAATGGGCAGACCACAAGGATAAGCCAAGACAGTCAGAAACCAAAACGACGGAAATCGGAGCTCAAAGGCTGTAACGCACCACCCTTAGACCTTTACACGAACCTAACGGTCTAGCACTGGGCCGTTACACACCCACGGTGGTGGTCTATCACAGACGCGCTACAGAAACACGACGGTCGCCAGGAGAGCCGTCACACACACCGCCCTAACCAACTACCAAAACACACAAGGCACGTAACGGCCTACACCAGGCACGTTACACCGCTCTGACACGCCCGACCCGGGCCGTCAGGGCCAACAGACCTCAAACTTACAACGACAACTCGAACCACGTAACGCGCTAGACCAGGCACGTTACATAGCCTAACGCAGCAAAGTACGCGCGTCAGGGCCAACAGGCTCAAGTCAAGAAAACACTGACCGAAAGGCACGTAACGGTCCCGATCGGACGCGTTACAGACGCCTAACGCATGGGGGCGTTGCCGTTAGAGCCAACGGCACAACCACCCAACTCGGCCAAAACAGCACGTAACGGCCTGGGGCAGGCGCGTTACAACACTGTGACGCACGGGGACACCACCGTTACACAAACTGACTCAACGGTCAAACACCAAGTCAAACGCAACGTAACGGCCTACACCAGGCGCGTTAGACACACCTGACGCACTAGGGCAGGCGCGTCAGGGGAACCGACTTAACCAAACTACTAAACGACAAAATAAGCGTAACGCATCACACCGGACGCGTCAGGAGGCTGTGACACGCCACCCTTGGGCCGTCACACTCCCAATACCACGAAAAGCTTAAAAATGCCCAGACGCTGTGACGGTCTGTCGTAGGGCCGTCAGGGACCTCTGGCGCTGACTGAAACGACCGCTACACCGGTCACGGCGGGAAAATAGTGGATTGGCCAAATCGAGCCGTTCCACGCCCCATTCACGCCGAAGCGCAGGGGAAACAAGACTAGACGATGAAAAACAACACTATGAGGCTAAAAAGCCCACATGCACGCATTAAAACGCTAGATCGGGGCGATTTAGACAAATCAACCCTAAACGAGCCACCGAGGTTCCCGGACTCCTACCGGCCTCGAATGACCATCGATCAACACGAAACTAGCATGGATGGGATCCAGACATCCCAGCGGTCAGTTGGACACTAACCACACCACGAATGGTTGCCGTTTTCCGGCGAACCCTGAAAACCCCAAAAACCACGGTTTTCACAAAACCAGCCCGATCTCCCTCGATCGAGCACCAAATCATGCACAGAAACATGGGACACGTGCAGAACAAGGTGGCGGTCCGTCTCCCTACCTCCACCGAAGAAACCGTGCCCCGAAGGGACTAAACCGTGCCGAAAACCAAGCCGCGAGCTCAAACACCGGCTTTGAATCCACCGTTCGGGATCGCGCCAGAACCACTCCATCCTCGCCCTATCGCGCACCCAGTCAGCTCCACAGCATCCCTAACACTCGCTCCTAGGTCCTCCGTCTGCAGCCGGAGCTGAGGAAGCTCGAGAGGAGAGAAAACGGGAGAGAGAGACGGCGGCGGCGAAATGAGAAGGGAGGAGAGAGGAAAGAAAGAAATAGGAAAAGAAATTAGGAATTTTCCTAATTTTTGAAAAATCCGATTTCTGGCCCTATCTCTGAAAAATACGCAAAAATAGTCGAAACGACCGGCTCGAAGAGTACATCGTCGCTGTAGCATTCACGAGTCTAGGAACTGATAACTAAACTCACCGTAGGGTTCCATAACTAGTACGAGAGAAAAACCCACACGGCTCGTAAAGAACAACTCGGAAGCCATAAAAGCGAACCGAAACTCACCGAAGCAAATCCGAAAGATCCAATAAAGATCTACCAAGGATCCTGGGCATTACAAAAAGTCCACTGAAGAACAGGAAATTAGGACGTCTAAATGAGGTATTTAGAAGCTTGTTCTTTAGACCTTTTTGTTCCTAATAGTTTCATTTTTATACCCTCCAAATCTCACATCTTTAGGTCAAGAGACTGAGGAGTTAGGGCAGCGTGAAGTTGCTGAAAATCCACAGGAAGGGAAGGATTAGGGCGTGCTTTGCAGACCCAAATTTGAAGTGTAGAAGCTTGTAAAGAGGTAGGTCATCTCATGAACGGCAAGAATATCATGTTAGGGATAAAAGCCCTCTGATTTTACTTGATTTCATGCAGCATAGGCCAAGAATTTCATGGTTTGGTAGGTGTATGCATACATGCATATCTTTAGCCTAAATTAAAGATAAAAGATATTCTCTTGTTAATCCACTGCAACCTATGCATCTAGATGGCCTTTACTTCGTTTTGTCATGACTAGAGTAGTTAAGTATTTTTTGTTTCAATCATAGCCTTTTATTTCCTATGTACTGTCAACAGGGCTCTAACGGTCTATATTTCGACCGTCAGAGACATATAACGGTCTTACGATAAGCCGTCACACCCCTGTTATACTGGAGTTTCCATGTAAACTCTGACGGACTATAAGTGGAGCATTACAACACTCTAACGGCCCCACGATAAACCGTCACATCACTATGACGCCCCCATACTAGACCGTCAGAATACTGTGATCTGTCAACCCGAGACAGAATTGAAAACAGTCAACTTAGCTTATAAATAAAGCCTAGATATCTAAGTTTTGACCTGTTTTCATGACTTTGTGTTTATTTATTGATTCATGATAGAAATTGCATGTCTAAAGCACCTTGAGTTATTTTAAGCATATGTTAATTTCATTTGCTAAATCTATAGTTTTGTATTAAAACCATGATTTTAAATGTTGTATTGACGGAGTTTATCATGGTTTCACATCGTTACACATTTTTTCTCATCTATAGAGTCATTTTCTTTAAGTACGTGGCATATACTCCGGTATGTGTCCACTAGTTACACTTTTGAACTATAGGAACATATTCTTGAACTTGAGGACCTCTCTATTAGATATTCCTTCCAATGGACTAGGAAATCTTATTTCAAGGCCTCCGTAAGTCTCCGTGAGCTTGGGATTCCCACTAGGATGCCGAGCTGATTGCACCATTAAAATCCAATGGTCTAGAAAAGCACTACCGAAGTTTTGAATTTTGTTCATGTAATGGCCTATTACTCGACCGTCAGGCACATCTAACGGTCCAGTATACAACCGTCTCCTTACTGAGTCCAATTTATTATTTCTGGATTCAGCCCATTCTAACGGTCCAATACTAGACCATCACGTTCATGTAGCGGCCCATTAATTGACCTTCACAATTCTTGAGTACTTTAACCCGAGGTTTGACCCAAGGGTTGATATTCCAAAGTTCCTAGATGGATTATTGATGGTCTAGGACTTGTCATATTGTTCAAGATATTTAATTTTAATTTATGGAAGATAAGGAATATACTGTTATGCTGTCGAATTGTTTCCATGAGCATAACCTTGTTTTAAGTCATTCTTGATCCCTCACATTCTTAATTGAAGTGTTCATTCGTTGAATTATTGTTATCATGAACTTAGTGAACTTGTTATATTACTGGCCATATTTTATTGCTTGAAACGTGGAAGTAGCTTGTTTTATACTTGAAGATGTGATCGAGCACTGATTGTGTTCAAGGGCTCTATGCTAGTCCCCTCGGCTGATTGTCGGAAACATACTGGAAACCATGGGGTATGATGCTACTGGCGTCGCATTATGCTGGGAGTACTTTCTCTATAAATGAGTGAAAATCCACGGCACGACATATACACGTACAGGACTTTCTTGCTTGTTACATGATATTCCATAGAAATTCACCAATACTTGCTCATAAGCAAAAGATGTTGGTGTGATGATTACGTGGCTTGCTAGTACATTCTCGATACATTCTTATTCATGAAAGGCCATATCATGTTCTTGTTACATTCTTGCTAATTCATATTTGCTCATTCTATCTTACATGATCGTCTTATTACCTTGGTTATTTACATGTGAATTATCGCATTTCGCATGATTTCACTTTATTTTCTTTAGAGCTAAAATGCTAATCACTTTAATAGTGCCTTCATGTTGATGCAAAGATACCTACTGGGCAAGTGTGCTCATTACCTATTTCCAATCTTTTCAGGAGATGGAAGTTATTCAAATTCGGATTCGAGTTATACAAGTAGCGGGTTTGAGAGTGAATGAAAGTCGTATCAAAATGAGAGTGAAGACTTAGGAAAGTCAATCTTGTTTAGATCGAGTCTTTGTAATTTTTCTTTTTCCTTGAGTCTGATGGATTGAAGAAGGTTGAAAAGTTATTGTATTTAATATTTTGATTTGATTATGGAATAAAGTTGGAGTTTTATGCAATTGTATTTTGTTATGTGTGGTTGTCTTGCGCTCTAATCATTCTTGCTTGCAAGAGGCTTACCATGTTGGCTGTTCACGTTCCTCGGGCTAGTCTTCCGCTATAATAAAGGCTCGGGACGTGACAGCACCCTCACGGAACAGGGACACCGTACAAGTAACCACAGAATAAGAACTAGTTGGGGTCGCGCTCGTCAGCGTGAGGCCAACTGCCCCCAACCACGTGTGCATACACAGACCATGCGTCCTAAGTCTGGCCCTCTGACTGGTTTTCCCCTCAGCCGGACTCTGGCGTCATGATGTGGGGCCCAACGATAACCAGCTAAAAACCATCTCTCGGGGTAGCCTCGCCACCACTCCCTGCTGGGACCACTAGAGTCTCTGAAGGCTACGACTAGTGGGAAGTCATTGATGTGATCACTCTCCGAGGAGAAACTCTGAGAACCACGCACGCACCCTGCGTGAAAGTCGAGAAGAACCAAGTGGCGCCAAGCCACAGGACTCTGGACAGTCCTCTAGACTCACTAAATCCAACGGTCCCTTAGTCACAAGACTCGGGGTCAAGACCGTTGTACGCAATGGCACAATGCCGTTAATCTAGCCTAATCTCTAGGTCTAAATCCACTGTAGCATGAATACCGAGGTAGCTCACGAGTCGCCGAGACCATCCCCTCAAAAGGGAACTCAAGAGACCTCCAGCCCCAGGCTGGGTGACTGGACTCACAGTCCAAGGCCACACACATGGCCCACGTGGAAGGCACAGATGCACGATTCCCGAGGCAGCTCACAAGCCGCCACGTCGATTCCCCATCCCAGGGAAAAGCGGGAAATCTCCAGCCCCAAGCTGGGCAACTGGACTCGCAGTCCAAGGCCATACACTTGGCCCACTCGGGAACCATCTTCCAGAGAAGCCCACGACGTGGGGGGAAAACCCCACTGCACTTGTACCGATACACGGTGACTCGACCAAGCGTAATACGAAAGCCCGGAACACACATAGGGTCACTCGGACCCTCTAAATCTATGGGCATGCTAATTAAGGTAACACGGTACTTCCAGACACCCCAGAACACGGTCACAGAACCGATGGGATGTCCGGGACACTCACGAGGCCGAAGGTCAACCACTGGGTCACAACCGGGTCGACCGGAGACCAACACAATGTGAACCGTAACACAACTAGCACAGCAACCAAGTGGCGGTCCTCCCTGGATCGTCACAGAGCTAGGCGGTCTGGCTGGGTCCGCATGGCCTGCCTTAGCGGTCCAGCGAGGACCGCATAGCCCCAGACGCTACCAGAACCCAAGCGGTCACCCTCAGACCGCCTAGAAGAGTGGGGGTCCACTACCTGATCGCAGGGTGTCACCTAGCAGTCTGTCACATGGTCGCTACCACTCCTGACCTCAAACGACCCCAAAGCAGAAAACGGTCATGCCCTGATCGCTTCAAGGTGCTTGGCGGTCCACACCTAGACCGCTAAACCTGCCAGGCGGTCTATCGTGCGACCGTTTAGCCAACCGACATAAGGGGGCAAGTGGCGGCCCACCCATGGCTGCCCAGTCACGAGAAACGGTCTGCCTCAGACCGCTAAGCCAAGCGTAGCAGTCTATCGCAGGACCACATCCCCAAAATACGGTAAGATGGACAAGTAACAGTCTCCCTGGGGACCGCTTCACCAATAGGCTGTTCCTGTTAAGACTGTTTCTATTCCGACAACCTAAAAATGGCGAGTTCAGTGGAAAACTCCGTTCCACGCCCCGTTCACGCCCACGTGAAGGGGAAATAAAGGGGAACCCTTCCCCAAGCCTCAAGGCATCCAAAGATGCCATCAAATCATGGAATAACGCATTAAAAAACTAGATCTAGCTCACTCCCCAAAAATATGGTTTTTCTCCAAAATGCTCAAATAAGCCAGCTCAGCTCACCATGGCCTACCAAAATTGCAGGAAAGGAAGTACACGAGCTGGGGATCCATCTCCCTACCTCCACCGATGATTTGACGTGCCGTGGATGCCGATCCACGAAGAAAACGTCACGAAACCCCGCCGGCATTCCATGCTCACGAACCGGCTTCACCTCGCCACCACGCCTCGATCCTCGCCCCATCCACGTCGCTCCTCACCCCACGAGCACTGCCACCTCACCCTCGTCCAACTCCGTCGGCCGCTCGGAGAGAAAGGAGGGGGAGAGGAGAGAACGTGAGAGAGAAGAGAGAGGGAAAGATTGAGAGAATGAGAGATGGGGAGAGAGAGAAAAAGGGGTTAATATATATATATATATAAGCCTAAAAATTTTATAAATTTAGAAAAATATTAAAAATTACCTCCGTGATCCTCGGGAGGAGCACAACACACTGGTACTGTCCCGGAGTCGGAGAACGCCACGGTTCGCCCTACATAAAGTTTCGAACGCACATCAGGGAAAAACACGTGTAAAATATAAAATACACTCCGAGACCCACGAAAATGATCTGAAAAATTAGGGGCGTTACATATACACTTTGGGTTTGATTGTGTGAATGTACTTTATGAATCTGTCAACTTTCATGGTTTATGCAGTACCGTCTCTTTGTAAGCACGACCTTCTTAGTATTGCTCATGCACATCATGCTCCATAATCAAAAGCAATGTTCTTAAACCCGTCCCTAAGGGACTTGCTTTCTTCTATATCTTATTATCCATGCTTGAGTGCTTGATTGCTTGATCATTTTCATTCATAACAAGTTACATTTCACTTTGATGCATCTTTAGTTTATACATGTAAATAGCAGGTTACATAACCCCGTTGTCAATCAGTTTTTTATTTATGACAATAGGGGGAGTATAATGTGCTCTTTAGCATAACATTTGCATATAGTTCAGTTTCTTTATACTCCGTGTGCAGAGTTTGGTCATCTTGCATATAATTTTGAACAAAATTCAAAAATTCAGCATTTGCATATAATTTTGTCATCTTGCATACTGCTCAACAAATGTCATTTCTTGCTTGGAGTTCATGGTTCTTACACCTTCCTCTATTGGTAGGTGACTTGCTGGGTTCGGGCGCTATTCTATCTCATTTCATCTTTGATTGTTCCTCTAGACCCCCACTTTTTGATAATACCAAAGGGGGAGAGAGTTTTGGTGGCCACACTATTTTGTCATCATCAAAAAGGGGGAGATTGTTAGGTTCGTTGTGCTCCCTCTTTATCCTTGGTGATGGTTTTGATGATAACAAAATATTGTGTGCATTGCATGTGTGTAGAAGTACCAATCATATTTACAAGTGTTGCGAAAATTCCACTGCATTTCATGATCAAAACTATGGTGGACAACATGTTGGACACTAGTGTATGCGTGAATGAGTATTTTGGTGTCTATGTTTCAAAACAGGCAGTATATGTCTTGATTACTCTTCAAAGTCCATTGGTAAGGCTTAAACCTCACAAAATCATTCATTAGTGGAATTTCTGGGCCAGTCGACACTCCTTGATGTTGTTTAAATGTGCATCGACTTGTCAATAGGTGCTTCAAAATATGCACCAACCTATCGTGATGTGCATCGACCTATGTTGAACATGCACTGACCTTTCCTTGATAACTTGTTCATGTGGATCGACCATATGTTGTAAATGCATTGACCTTGGTTTCTTATATGCATAGACTTGAATCTTTATGTGGATTGACATGGTATTGAGTTTTGAAATTTTGCAGGTTTCTTAAAACCTCCAAATCCTTGAAATCATGGTATGAGTTTATTCTTTGAATGTAATTCATGATGCCTAGATTGGGATTGTTGCATTTTGCATGGCTGCATGATATGCAGTCATTTGTTTTTGAATGAGAAATATGTTTTAAGCTCTTCACGTTTTTCTTGAAGGGTCACTGAAGCATCATGCTTTTTGTGGTTCCCATATCTCTATTCAAAGCATTGTTTGAATGGAGCTTTTAACACCCCCAAATCCATGTCATTCATTTGGAAAAATCAAGTTTTTAAATGGAGTTGAATGAATGGAGTTTACTGGGTTTACACTTGCTTTGGACCGAATTGACTGAACTTGGAAGTTCTGAACTGAACATGTATTTATGAATGGCTTGAATGGTGAATTGATGGAACTTGTATTCCCTGCCTCATCTTTATGGTTTCTTTCCATAAGTCTTATGAATTAAAAGACTTTACAAGAATCAGGCTTGTTTAACATGCTCAGATCAGCCTTGGTTTAGGATTCATAATACAGTCTCAAGTTTGATGTCTACTACTCTTTTAGTAATCATTTAACTCCTTATCATGATCTTCCCATCCATGGTTCAGGATAGGAAGGATAAAATTCCAAGTGTTTGCGTTAATGCCCAAGGTAAGAATTTGGACTTTTAAATTCTGTTGGTTGTTGGAAATTGGGTAAGATCTAATTGGAATGAACTTTGAATTTTGGACTGACTTAGTATTCATGAGTGGTTTGATAGTACTCAGCTGATAAATGGAGTTTCCATGCATGAACTTATTATGGATTGAGAGCTTGTGGTTTGATGGGCTGGTAATGTGAGAATCACTCCGATACATGAATGCATTTCAATTTATTTCAATGCAGGTTGAAATTAACCCTCAATTCTTGTGGAGTTTTGGTAAGCATTGCATAGAATTCTTGCATTTATGCTCATTGCTAGTTCAGAGAAATTGGGTTTGCATGAGTCTCATGCATGCTCTTCTTAATTGTCATGAGGTTGTCTTTTGATCATTTTGCTTCCTATATTCCTTAATGGAATCCAAGTTTGTTTGGTGTTTTTAAGACCCTCTAAACATGTTATTTAACTTGGTAAAATTAGTTTTTAAAATGGGGTCGAATGAGTTTAAATAGGTTTTCACTACTGTCAGGAAAAGTGTCGACTCAAGGAGTCGACACTTACAGGTTGAGACTGGTCTGCGTGTTTCCAGCATGCAGGTGAAAAAGTGTCGACTCCTTGAGTCGACACTCTTCACGTTGAGCATTGTTTTATTGCGTGCACGATGGAAGCGACACTTGCCTCTTGAGTCCTATTTTGACGGGATCGTTAAGCGGCATCGACAAAACTATCAAATATAAATTTATGTCTAAGTTGCCTTTTGTTTATTGGGCCATATATAGAGTGGGCCTCATATGTAGTGTTTTCTTTTGTCATTAGTAATATATATATAAATATATAAACTTAGGAATCCACGTAGGAACCCAAGCCTCTTGAGTTTCCTAGGTGGTCTTTAGTTATTTTGTCATAGATACATATATATAATGGTTGCACTTATGTGCATTTATTAGGTACTCCTCGTAGGAACCATGGCTCTTGGTATTCCAAGGTACCCTTTCCCCTCCCGTAGGCTAGCATTAACCACTCTCCATTAAGGAGATTTCAAACGAACTCCCTCCACCCCCCATTGCCAATCTGCGCCACCCTCTCCCCTCCACCTCTGGCCGCAGCCCTCTCTCCCCCACCCCTAGCTGCGGTTCTAGAATCCCCCACACCCTCTCCATCACCTCTAGACCCTTCCAGCAACCTCCCACAGGCTCCAGCCCCCATCCCCCTATCATCTGGTCACCCCCTCCCATCACCACAACTACCATCCTCACCCTACAGCTCTCAGCCCGCAGGTAGCAGACCAGGTACCTATTTGCAGAACCTAACACTTCATCTCCACGAAGTTCCTAGTGGTAAACCCTATACCGTTGGAAGCGTCATCCAGTCTACTTTGCAACGGAGGTGGTCCCGCCTCTATCTGAGTTTGTGGCTGCCCGGAGGAGTCTTCACCGTCGGACTGCGCAATTCCTCCCTGGCAGACACCCAACTGTAGATTACAGAGTCTACCACACCCAGTATCTTAAAGATATTGGAGCGATGTTTGGCTGAAGACTTCTGCTACGAGTCCCCTTTCATCACCAAGAAGCAGGGCTCCGTTTGGGTCTCTGAGCCGTAAGTTCCGAATTTCCTCCCTAGGGTGCGCTGGGTCAGTCCCCTCTGGGATTGGCCTGATACCCTATCATTGTTCGGGGTCTCCCAGTCTGCTCCGACCTTCGCCGGCGGCCCCGTGGGTATCCGTTCGAAGAGAACTCGACCACAAATGCAACTGTTCTAGTCTTGCCGTCAACTAAGCATGGGAGTGGTCGTGACAGCCTCCCCTTCCAACAACAGCGGTCCAGACACTACCAGAAGCAGAGTGCAACAACCTTGATCCCGACCCAGCCCCGGCCGTCGTCGACACCAAGAAATTCCCCAATAATTCTGACGTCCTCCTGGGCCAACCCAGGTGCTTTTGGCACTGGTTTCATCAACAACGGAGTTCGAGAGAGCCCGTAGCGGAGCCGACAGCGACTGCCTATCTTGATGTTCCAGAGAGCTGGCAGAACCGACGATCTTCTTCCGATCGGCTTCTAGCGTAGTTTTCCCCACCCTGCCTGACCGGCTGACCACCCATCCCTATGTGGAGGTACATTTTGGTTGTAAAACTAATCCCCACCTCTAGTCCAACCCCCTTTTAAGGGGCGTAGTGCATGTAACTTGAATTTTCATGTTGAAGCTTCTCCGACGCGGCGTGCGGGTAAGCCCACGCTTCCTCGCTCGCCCTCATCTCTGACCGGGATCGGTGTCTTCACACCGATTAGGTGAGCCTCGGTTACCCCTTGCCGATATTTCCCTTGCTAGTTTAGTATCATCGCCAGTGTCGCCGGATGGTGAGTTGAGTGCCCGATCGCGAATTGCTAATATTTGAGTGACTACCGCGGGTGAGTTGCGAGAGAGCCATTACATCCCATGCCCTCGGCGTGCTGGCCACCTGCGAGAGTGGGCATCCCTGGACTCTTGGGGGTTTAATCCCAAGCTACCCAATCCCCGGAGCAGTAAGGTCCCGCCTCGGACACTCACCACCATCTCCGAGTTGCCTACGGGCACTAGTGTGCGCTTAGCAGGCGAGTCTGCTCAAGTGAAGCTACCGGTCTGTTGAATTGTGCTTGTTTGCTAGGTCCGAGGGATCATTTAAGTTAGTTGCTGCATTCCCATAGGTTTATCATACCCATTGTGGTCCTAGTCATCAAGTGGTATATCAAAAGACGTCATCGGAAAGATCGATTACGCCGGCCCGAAAGGTGGCCTTTCTAGCGTCGAGGAAGCCTTCGGGCTCGTCCTTCACCTTGTACCACCCCGCAGCCTTGGGTTCACAATTGGGCGACCATATAGGGCCCTTCATCCACCTAAGTCCTAGGTCGTGTCACATCAAATGGTATCAGAGCTTAGGGAACCGAGCTGTTCCATCAGACCGGGATCCTGAGCTACGAGGTTCGAGGTCGAACCTCCTCCAAGCGGAGGGGTTTGTCAGGATCATCAAGCGGCATCGACAAAACTATCAAATATAAATTTATGTCTAAGTTGCCTTTTGTTTATTGGGCCATATATAGAGTGGGCCTCATATGTAGTGTTTTCTTTTGTCATTAGTAATATATATATAAATATATAAACTTAGGAACCCACGTAGGAACCCACGTAGGAACCCAAGCCTCTTGAGTTTCCTAGGTGGTCTTTAGTTATTTTGTCATAGATACATATATATAATGGTTGCACTTATGTGCATTTATTAGGTACTCCTCGTAGGAACCATGGCTGTTGGTATTCCAAGGTGCCCATTCCCCTCCCCATGTTTTCTATTTAAACAAATGTAAACCCACGATAGAGATAAAATAGAATGCAATGAGAAATGTTATGTGTTAGCCATGGCTTGTGTGTTCTCCAATTTTTGGAATCCTGGGTGAGAGGCCCAACCCCACTTCGCCGCGCCATGGAGGTCATATGTGAAGCTCCAGTGCATCGTCTTCGAGAAGAGGATGGGTGTGAAGCCCCATCGAAGCTCCACGATCTTCCTCCTTCACCATTCAACTGCAGTCGTCGTCCATCACCACCGCCACCACCGCCGTGCCAACTGCAAGTCCTGCAACTGCCATCACCGTAGAAAAGAATTGAAGAGCGCGACTGCGTCATCCCTGCGATGGAGATGGGTGTGAGGCCCCGACCGAGCTCCTCCGTTCTTCTCTAGTCACCCCGCCTTCCTGCTCTCCGGCTGATAGTTTGAAGTCCTTCCTCGACCTCGTTTCACGTTATGTTTGTTTTTAACGGGACAAAACACCGAAAAAAAGGTGTCAACTCCTTGAGTCGACACTTCTTTTGGTGCGTCCGGATCATGTTTCTGATTTTGGTTTCGAACTGCCCATTTCTTGGTCCGATTGGCTTGGAATTTTACACCCTTACCCCTAGGGTTTCTACACATGTTTAGGTGTGATTGGGAAAGATTTTTAGCATGGGCTAATATGTCTTTTTGATGCTATTTTTACTGGCTATATGAAGGCCACGTTTTTCATACGATGAAAAATGTTTTGGGCTTATCTTCTTGTATCTTTTCTTGCAGGTGAAGGATGACGAGCTGGAGGGTTGCTTCATCATTGGAGGAAGGAGAATGCCGCTGAAGACACCATCCATGAGTTGCCACTCCGATCTGTAGCTGGTCTTGCTGTTCATCGCCGAGTTCCTATTTTGGGCGGTCTTTACAACATTGGGCTCTTCCTACTCCTTGGATAAAACTCCAAATGCACCCTACCATTGCTATCTACAGGATTCACTAAAGATCTGAGGGGGATTTCTTCATATCTCATTTTTATTCTTTAATCTGAGCATAGATTAAAATTTGGGCGGTTATTGTATATCTTTTTATTTTGTCAAACTCAGAATATTGTTGTGTGTGGGCGGAGCTGTGTCTCCGTGTGTATGTGGATATATTGCGGAGTAAGGTTCCCCGAATCTGAGTGTGTGTGTGCTGCAGTTGGCAGCGTCTTGGGACAAGGCCCCATGTGTGCGGATTGTTGTGGAAGCAGCGTGGTTGTGTGGTGTTTGGGGCTTCGTCCCCGTGGTTGCTACATCTCGTAGCGTGTTAGTGAAGCCTCACCGGGTTTCGGTGAGGGGTGGACGTAGGGAGCCCGTCGTGGTCCCGAACCACCTAAAATCTCTGTGTTCATTGTGGTTGCCTGTGTGATTGTCCATTTCTCCTACCTCTATTCACAAGTCTATTTGAAGGTTTTTATTCACTGCACCTTCACACTTCGCTACCACTACAATTTGCTATCAGTATTTGTTCATCGCTTGTTGGTTGAATATCCGTGCTTAGCTGTAGTTAACTCGTTCTTTGCATAGTATATCCGTGTGAGATCGGAAAGGTTGAGAGAACATTTAAATCTCACTTGAGTTTAGGCTAATTAACGTAGCTAATTTTAATTCCGCTGTAATTAGTTGTGATTGTTTTTGAAATCCACCATCTAGACTGGGGGACAATTCAACCCCCCTTCTTGTCCGCCATCTACTCTGGGCCAACAAAGAGCAAAAGCAATGGTTGGCTCTCGGAGGCAGATGAGGATCATCTCTTCTCCGTTGACAAGGAGAAGGCCAAGCTTCATCGGCTACGCCTCGCCTCCAAGTCAACCCCAGACCGCGCTGAGAGGTGCAAAATTGACTTCGAGGCTAATCTTATTACCCAAGCCATCGACAAATGCATATGCCTGCCACCAGACTGTATCCAGCTCTCATGTGCATCAGAAGAGCACAGGGTGGAGTCGCTCACAACATTTGTCGTTACCTTTAAGCGACAACGTAGAAATAGGGAGAAGGCTAACAGGGATAAGTCCATTGTTTTCGACAAGGGAGACATGGTCCCTTAAGCCCTACCAGACAATGACTTCGGTCAGTCCAAATGAGCCGATGATACCCCTGAAGCAATCCAAATACTGGACGACCTGCCGCCACACATTCGGGAGATGTGCCTGAAGCAACACATTCCCCAATGGTAAGGTTCCGCACAGCGAAGGTACTTCCGCCAGCTGTGGACCCCATCACAGGTCCTGGGGCAACCTGTTAGGATAGATGGTATGCTCTGATACCAAGTGTTAGGATGCGATATACGATCTAGAGGGGGTGAATAGATCAGTCACCCAATTTAAACCAACAACAATAGCTCCAAGTGCGGAATTAAAACAAGCTGTAGTTGGACGACAGAAGGATAAACAACACTATCAATGAAAGCCGACCTAACATATGTAAATCAAGATGGTCCTAAGCATTCATCTACTACGGATCAAAGAAATAAACATGATGCACACAATCAACACAGCAATCGCACAGTAGTCAGAGATTTTTAAGGTGGTTCGATCTCAAACCCGAGATCTACGTCCACCTCACACTCCAAACCGGAATGTGGCTTATACTGCTGATACACAGCTTCGATGATCCACAGCTTTGGGGTCAAAACCCTACAGACCGCTGGGCGTTATAGCTTATGCCATCCAAAGGAATCCTCCTCTGCAAACCACTGGGGACTTACAGCTTTACCCGTCCAGAGGAATCCTCCTCTGCAAACCGCTGAGCTTCACAGCTTACTCCGCTGACACACAGCTTGGAAACGCAGTTTCAGAAATGAAAAAGAAAACAAGCGAAGAACAAACGAACCCACTAGGGGAATGTAGCTCAACACTGAGCAATTTCAGCTCTGGTTCTGAACCGAGAGACTGAGGAACAAGCACTCACAGTATTCTCTCAGACACCTTTCTTTCAACTCTCTTCTTCTCTTCTTCTCTCTTTCTTCTTGTTCTCTTCTCTCTGGATCGTGCAAGCTCTCTCTGCTTCTACTCTTTCGAAGTATGTTCACGATCCCCTTTCTCCTGAGGAAGAAGCTTTTTATTTATAGAGTAGTAGAAGGATAGGGCGTGTGGTCACCACAATTCCCGCCCAAACACCTTCGTCATGTGGCGGCATCACAGCATAGCTGCTTTCCACATGTCACGATCCTAGCACTTTTTTCAATCTTGGATCACGTGCCCTTCTTAGTCTTTACGAAAAGGCACCTGTCAAGGCATCAGATATAGGTCATATTCAGACAATTATACGATATAAAAAGGAGATTGCACAGAGTAGAGATTTTGATGCACGGACTCAATTGTGGTGTTCACATACACATGCACAGACTCAATCATCTCTTCAAAAGCAGATGCACAGACATGGTTTCAACACAAAGCCTACGGATACATCGGCTGGGTGTGTGCAATGGGCAAGTATTGCACTGACCCGATGACTTGCCACTGAAGACGTTGTTCTTACTTAGCATGCCCCCGTGCCTGAGCTTGCACGGACTTATTCACACAGAATGCTTGACTTGCACAGACTTAATGTGTAAACGGCGAATGCATGAACTTCTATGCACCGAGTTACCTAAGACATATTGCACAGACTCTAAGTGCCTGGTGCAGAGGTTGCACTGACTCGGTGGTGTGCATCGAGAAGAATTGCACCGACTTAATCGTGTGCATCAGCGAGGATTGCACAGACTCAATGTAAAATTAACCATGTGTTGCACCGACTCTATTCAATGCACAGACTAAGATGCACACACCATTGATGTGATTATCTGACATATGAGTGCATCAAAATACTTACACCATCATATTTAGAAATAAAGTCAACTAAGTCACACACCACTATGCTCATCATCAAAACAAGTATTGTCATTCATCAAACCATTACATCACAAAGCAGTGCACGAACTGCTTATCAACCCAGAGGAGTCCCAACAATCTCCCCCTTTTTGATGATGGCAACCCATAGAATGAATACAATGAGATGATGTATTTTGATGAGACATGAATGATAATCAAGTGTCATGCATGCAACTACACAAGTTATGCACAGACTTACTCCATGAGTGAGTCCTTTGAATTTTCCCTTTGAATATCTGACTCCTACCCCTTGAACATAGACTCTCCCCTTGAATATCTGAATGTAAACACACATTCTCCCCCTTTGCCATCAGCAAATAAGGAGGAAGGAGGAGAAATGATGCCGTCGGAATAACATTCTCTGTAACAGTTCAGAATGTGAGCAAATTATGGGGCAACCCTTAAGTCATATGAATCGAGCAATGGGCTTTCTTGATTAAAGTCAGGTTTAACAGTTATAGAAGGTAAAGTGAATTCACTGACTTTCTGAAATAGGGTTATATACTCCATTTATAGCAATGAACCTGAGTCACATAACCATAAAAGTCTAGGTCGAGACAACACCCTACTTATTTCAGAGAGAGTGAATAGCAAGGAAAGTCACTTGAATTTGTATTGAGGTTAAACAATTGACACTCAATGACTTTTATTTTTCCAAGGGTTACAACAATTTTCTTTCATGAGTTTCAAAATTTTGAACTTATTGAACAGACACGTGTCATTTATGCTATTGACATTAGGTGTATACCTTGATTACAGGCTAATACCCCCAGTTACTAAGCATAAACTACTATATCTGTCTCTGATCAAAAGCTACAGGGATAGTTTGCACTTTTGACATTAAGGGTACACCTTGATCAGAGGGTAGTACCCCTAGTTACTCAGTGAAACCTCTCCTATAAATTTGTCCACATGAACAGAGTTAACTTGAGTCACTTCATGACTTAAGGTACTCTCCATTTCTTTGATGGAGACCTTAGTTTCTCAGTGTAACTCAGTCATTGCTCTGCCACTTTGTTCATTTCCTTTTCTTTAATGATCTTATTGTTGCTGCCCTTATAACTTTTAGGGGTGCCTTGTTTAAGAACAATATAGACTTTAGTTTTCAAACCTTAGACATCACTAAATTTGTCATGTTTAGATACTGTGAAGACCTATTCTATTATTGCCATGAGATAGAGGTTAAGAGCAATAAATATTTTCTATCACCTTATTTTCTGAAGACAGTCTATTGAACTCTAAAGCCTATTAAAGTTAAACCTTCAGTTCATTCAATGAGCACATGTGATTCTTATAGCAGAAGAGTTGTAATAATTGCAGCTCACGACAATGAACCAATTACTAGACTGTTATTCATTCTGTGTAAAAGGAGTGGACATTAAGGAGCAGAATCAACTCAAGAGTTTTCAGAGATAGAGAAGGGGTTGAACTTAGTTCAGATATTGCTATCCTCCCCCTGACATCAATATGCATTAACTTAGATATGCAACAGACAAACTTTGCACCGACCTTATCTTTCACGAGCAATGCAATGCACTGACTTTATCATGCAGTTTGGATAAAAGATGCACCGACCTTCATGCTACAAACTTACATTACGCATCAACAATATGCAAGACATGCATCGACATTAGCGTGCAAAATGTAGACAATGCACGGACTTATATGTATGTGCGGTATGGATATGCACCGACCTACATGTGGCTAGAATGCAATATGCACCAACCTAAAGACATACAATGACTTATGCTTCATGCAAAGTATGCAATGACCTGAGTGCTCACACATTGCATAGGCTAGTTGCAATATGTGCATCAAGACTCTGTGCAACTCATACACAACCATCAGAAAAAGTCTATGCAAGACATCAAACAACCAAATACTCAAGAATCTTCTTTATTCAACTTTTTAAGGAACAGGCTGACACAATCACCTCAGAATATATCAACACACAGCTCAAGAATGAATTTTATTCATCATTTTTTTGCTGAAATTTACACAGCCCCAATTCTCATCTTAGATATTTAAATCTTTCATTTCCAAGGGGTTTAGTAAAAATGTTGCAGTCCATTTTTTAGTTTCAACAAATATTAATTCAATTTCATTTTTACTTACAGCATCTCTAAGAAAGTGGTGTTTTATTTCAATGTGCTTAGTCCTAGAGTGATGAACTGGATTTTTAGTTAGGCAAATAGCACTAGTATTATCACATAAAATTGGAATGCATCCCAATTTTATCTGATAATCTGAAAGTTGGTGCTTGATCCATAGTACCTGAGCTGTACAATTTCCTGCAGCAACATATTATGCCTCTGCAGTGGACAATGCAACTGTGTGTTGCTTCTTAGAAGCCCAGGATACTAGGTAGCCACCTAGAAATTGGCAATGCCCACTAGTGCTTTTCCTATCTATCTGACACCCAACATAGTCTGCATCAGTGTATGCCAGAAGCTCTAGCTCACACCTAGCAGGGTACCAAAGTCCAAGTTCTTGAGTGCTTGATAAATACCTAAAGATCCTTTTCACTGCTCTAAGGTGAGACTCCTTAGGACTAGCCTGAAATCTGGCACATAAACACACTACAAACTGTATATCAAGCCTAGATGCAATAAGATATAAAAGGGATCCGATCATATCTCGATACAGCTTTTGGTCCACTGTATTACCTTTGGAGTCTTCATCAAGACTTGTTGAAGTACCCATTGGTGCGACAATTTTCTTGAGGTTTTCAAATTTGAACTTCTTCAACAGATCCCTTATGTACTTAGACTGGGTGATAAATGTTCCATCTTTTGTTTGAGTCACCTGTAGTCCAAGAAATAATTTTAGCTCACCCATTGAGCTCATCTCAAATTCTTGTGTCATTAGTTTGGAAAATTCCTTACACAATTTGGGGTTAGTTGACCCAAACACAATGTCATTCACATAAATCTGAACAAGGAAAATGTCTGGATGACTTCCCTTCGTGAACAACGTTTGGTCAACCTCACCTCTGGTGAACTTCTTCTCGGTAAGGAATTTGTTGAGCCTGTCATACCAAGCTCTAGGGGCTTGCTTCAAGCCATAAAGAGCTTTATTTAACTTATAAACATGATTAGGAAAATCTAAGCATTCAAAGCCAAGAGGTTGTCTCACAAAGACATCCTCTTTTATTTCCCCATTGAGAAAAGTAGATTTAACGTCCATCTGCTGGAGAGTTATTCCTAATGAGCATGCATAGGCCAAAAGTATTCTAATTGCTTCTAACCTGGCTACAGGGGAAAATGACTCTTCAAAGTCAATTTTGAATTCTTGATTGTACCCCTGAGCAACAAGTCTAGCTTTATTTTTAACTACATTACCTAACTCATCAGTTTTATTCTTAAAAACCCATTTTGTTCCAATGACAGTCCCATGATCAGGAGGTGGGACCAGATGCCATACCTTGTTCCTGTCAAACTGATTAAGCTCTTCGTGCATGGCATTGATCCAATGCACATCTTTGAGAGCACTATCAATGGTTTTGGGTTCAACATGAGAAACCAATGCATATGCATTTAATTAATTTTGAGCTCTAATGAAGCCTCTAGTCCTAGGGGGTTCATGCAAGTCACCAATGATATTTTCAATAGGATGATCTCTTAAAAATCTGACATTTATAACTTGGTTACCTTGACCTTCATTTACCTCACCCTGAACAACAGGCTCCTTTGCATTGACTTCTTCAGCTTCTTCTTCTTGGTCTGATTGATCTTCAGGTTTTTCTTTCTTAAGAATTTCTCTGTCATCTTCTTTCCTGCATTGACCAACCTCAAAGTTATTTAGGGACTCATCAAAGACTATGTGGAGATTCCTCAATAGTTTTAGAATTAAGATTGTACACTCTATATGCTCTAGTGTATTCAGAATATCCAAGAAAGATTCCTGGATCACTTTTAGGTTCAAATTTATCAAGATCTCTTTTATCATTAATATGAATGAAACATTTACAGCCAAAGACCTTGAAATAAGCAATTGAATACTTATTACATTTCAGAATCTCATAAGGAGTTTTCTGAGTGAAAGGCCTTACCATGGCTCTGTTGATTACATGGCATGCAGTATTAACTGCCTCTACCCAAAATTTTCTTGGTAAGCCACCTTCAACAAGCAGTGTACGGGCCATCTCTACAAGTGTCCGGTTCCTCCTCTCTACTATTCCATTCTGCTCAGGTGTTCTTGGGGAGGAGAATTGATGAGTAATCCCATTGTCCCTGCAGAAGTTTTCAAATTGTAAGTTTTCAAACTCACTTCCATGATCAGACAGAATATTTTTAATCAAATGTTCATTTTTCTGTTTGATATGTAAATAGAACTCCTGAAATTCAGAAAAAGCATCATTCTTGTGAGTGATGAAAAAGACCCAAGTATACCTAGAGAAGTCATCAACTAGGACATATCCATATCTCCTCCTTGACAAGCTGACTGATCCTATGGGTCCAAATAGATCCAAATGTAATAGCTCATAAGGTTTAAGGGACATGTTTTCAGTTCTCGATTTAAATGACTTTCTAGTCTGCTTTGACTGTGTACAAGTATCACACACCTTATTTTCCTTCTTAAAAGATATTTCAGGGAGTCCTCTAACCATGCTATGTTTATACAATTTGTGCAGGACAGTGTAGCTAGCATGGCCTAACCTACGATGCCACAGAAAAGCTAAGTCCTCTTTGTTAGCAGTGAGGCATAGGTTAGAGTGTGCAATATCATCTAGATTTGCCATGTAAATATTATTCATTCTTTTTCCAGAGAATTTAACCACATCAGAATCAGGTTCAAAAATTTTACAGCAAAGTCCATCAAATACTACCTTGTGTCCTTTATCACAAAGCTGGCTGATACTTAGAAGATTATATGCAAATCCATTCACTAGCAAGACTTCATCAATGCAACAGGTAGTGAACTTACCTACTTTACCTGATCCGATGATTTTACCCTTAGTGTTTCCTCCGAAGGTGACAAGGCCTCCATTCTTCTCTGTCAACAAGTAAAATTTATCCTTGTCCCCTGTCATATGCTTGGAGCAGCCACTATGCAGGTACCACACGTTGTGCTTGGCTGCCAGGCATACCTGCAATCATAGTCACAGAGAAAATTTTGGAACCCAAAACTGTTTGGGCTCTGAAGCAAAAATAGAACAATTCATACATGACAACAAGATTTTTGGGATCCACGCTTGTTTGAGAGCTGGTTGGTTGGAGGATTTTTTGACATTTTTTCTATTGTCTCTCTTCTTCTCAGCATTAGCAGTCTGAATTTTTTTTGACTTGTTATTTGTCCTGCCACCATTGTTCCTTACAATTTGATTATTTTTGTGCCAGTGCCTAGGCCAATATGCATTCAGGAAATATTGGCCAACGTTGGTCCTTGGCTGACTGTAGGTGGTTTGTTTCCTATAAGCCCATATTCTAGACTGCCCAACCCAGTTTCTAGCCTGAGGTCTGTATGTCTTGTTGTGCCCCTTGTGCTTTGTTGTTGTTGATGATGTGGTGTTTTAATGATAGCAACATAATTGAGTCACCACTTTGTCTTGATTATGTCTGATCTATTCTGTGGGAGATTGCATGAGTCGCCATGTCTGAATTGTGAAGAATGCATGCGTATGCTTGAGTCATGCTGTGATAAATTTGTTTGTGCTTGATTTCTGTTCTGTGCATTGCTTCTCTACTGATAATGTTCATGTTGTAGTTCATCAAGTATATACATCCGTCTCACTGTTCACATGCATCAAGTATGTACAGCGTCCGTCTCATGTCATATGTGTTTACTTCATTCAGAACTTGGTACACAAAACAGTTTAACTGTGAGCATGGCATAGATTATACACTCACCATGTCTGCATGTCTGCATGTCTATCTTTCATTAATATGGGTTCTGTGCAATGAGTGCATTGACGCAGTTGGAAATTGGGTTGACGCATTGGCTGTCTGTTCACTAGCTACGTTGACGCAGTGGATTAGCTGGGTTGACGCCATGCTGCCTTGTCTACTTTTTGTTGCTCATTAAGTCTTAAAGTCTGTACAGGGTAGTTCATGCATCACTCTCTTTGCCAAGTGTATACATCGGTCAGCATTGCATCTTGTTCGCGAAGTCCATACATTGCATAATGTTTGTCAAGTCAATACATTGCACTGTAGATGCATCGAAGGGAAGTATGCACATTGGTCTGTTCATATGTAGTCTGTACATCACCTTCAGACTTTCAATTGTTGAGTATTTACATGGTTTGAGGTTGACAACACTAGGAGCCTTAGTGTCGTTATTTGTTCCATCGCGTGCTGAACACTGCAGCACCTCGTGCTGCTTTCTGTGCCACCTCGTGTCGCTCCATCTGTGTCACTCCTATGTCTTCGAGTCTTCTGTATTCATGTTGTTTCTTCCAAGACCCCGTGTCTTTCTTGCTTTGTGATTACACTTCGTGCTGTGTTTATGTCTTCGTGTTATTTTTGTGTTTGAGTCTTCATGTTATTTCTGTATTCGTGTTGTTTCTTCCAAGACCCCGTGTCTTTCTTGCTTTGTGATTACACTTCGTGCTGTGTTTATGTCTTCGTGTTATTTTTGTGTTTGAGTCTTCATGTTATTTCTGTATTCGTGTTGTTTCTTCCAAGACCCCGTGTCTTTCTTGCTTTGTGATTACACTTCGTGCTGTGTTTATATCTTCGTGTTATTTTTGTGTTTGAGTCTTCATGTTATTTCTGTATTCGTGTTGTTTCTTCCAAGACCCCGTGTCTTTCTTGCTTTGTGATTACACTTCGTGCTGTGTTTATGTCTTCGTGTTATTTTTGTGTTTGAGTCTACATGTTAATTCTGTGTTTATGTCTTAGTGTTGGTTTTATGTCTTTGTGTTACTTATTTCTATCTTCGTCCAGGTTTCCTCTGATCGCGTGTTTTACTACCGTTTTACCTCGTGTCGTTCTCTCTTACCTCGTGCTGTTCTCATCTGACTTCGTGTCGTTATCTTTGTAGTGTTAGCTTTGATACTGTATGTACCTCGTGTCGTTCTCTGTTTATCTCGTGTTGTAGTCATCTTATGTACCTCGTGTCGTTTTCAGTATAGTGCACCTTTTGCTGTTCTAATGTCTATACATTCATTTCTAAGTTCATGTCTACACACTTGTTATCACATCTTAAGTCTATACACTCGTGGCTAGCTGTTCAAGTCAATACACTCGTTGGCTAAGTCTTCAAAGACTATACATTTTATCCTTCTGATTAATCTCCTATGACTGTGTGACAGGTACTGTTCGTGGAACCTATGAAGAGTGGGGCACGTGATACGAGGCTGGCATCTGGCACGTGATCTGAGATGCAGAGGAGCCTCCACGTGGACTGAAGCATTTGGGCGGGAATCGTGGAGAGCACACGCTGCCCTAATCTGCTGTTGCTATAAATATGTGTCTTCTTCCTCTGAAGAGGTTAGGAGCGTGGAGGGTGACTGAAGTAGAAGCAGCCAGAGCTAAGAGAAGAAGTGCAGAAGAGAAAGAAGAGATAGAGAAAGCTAAGAGCTAGATCTAGAGAGCAGAAGACGAAAAAGAAAGAGAGACAGTGAGATAGAGAGAGTGAGAAGAAGGAGAAGGCAGAAGCAGTAAGAAGAAGAAGAAGTAAGAAAGAAGAAGAAGAAGTAGAAAAGAGAGTTTGTGATGGGAGAAAGAAAGAAGCAGTAGAAGACGTTCCTGCTGGACCGTGGATCAAATCCAGGCCAGCCAGCTCATGCGAGAGCCACATTTGTTTTTATCTTTTCAGCTTTCTGTTGCTGGGTTTTGTTTTTCTTTTGAACTATTCACCTGCTGTATTTCCGATTCTCTGTAGAGAGGTCGGGGTCTCTCCTTTTGGTTCAGGAGAAGGGAGATTGCTATCTCCGGTTGCAAGTAGCTGGGTGCTACTTGTGGGTTCCCTCTGGTTAGAGGAAGGGAGGCTCGTCCTCCGATTCTGGGCTTGTAGGTTTCAAGTCCAGGGGTCCCTCCGGTTGGGAGGAAGAGAGGTCCGAGACCTCTGGTTTGCAGGTGACATAATGTCACTTGTGCTTCCCTCTGGGGTTCAGAGGAAGAGAGACTTGGGTCTCTAGGTTCCCCTCCGGTTTGGAGGAAGGGAGGTTCATCCTCCGGTTCTGGGCTTGTGGGTAGCAAGTCCAGGGGTTCCCTCCGGGTCTGGAGGAAGAGAGACCGTGTGTCTCTGGTTTCCAAGTGGCTGGGAGTCACTTGGGTGTCCCTCCGGTTGGGAGGAAGAGGGGAGGTTGTTCCCCTGGTCAAGCTGTTTGGCAGCATTTGTTGCAGACTGAGTCTGCTGTGCTAGTGTTACTAGTGGAAGCCTCACTCCGGTTGGGAGTGAGAGGTGGACGTAGGTCTGTTGACCGAACCACCTAAAAACCCTGGTGTCCCTTGTGGTTTGATCTTCTTATATGTTCTCTTAATTGCTGCAGATTAGATGCTTGCTTAGGATCGGTTGAGGGCTTCTTGAGTTGTTGTCTTGCTTTGATCCTTCTAAGTTTCCTCAGGCTATTTTTGCAACAGTTTTTAATTCCGCATAACTGAGCTTAAGAATTTTAATTAGGCTATATTTGTAGAGGGATACATTCACCCCCCCTCTGTATCCGGGCCTCATTTTCTAACAATTGGTATCAGAGCGGTGTCTGCATACAAGGTCCAGCGACCTGCAGATTCGATCTTGCTGTCTTAGGTGCTAATTTGTCTTTAGTGCATAATTATTCCTGTTGCCTTGAACTTACTCGCTATTTATTTTTCAATGACTTTACCACCCGTCTTTAGTGGTTATGGTTTCAGTCAGTGGTACACTGCTTTACATGCTTATGTAAATTCTGCTAATCCTGATTTGTGGAAATTAATTTCACAAGGTCCTCACACCTTACCAACGAAACTATCCAAATGGACCAACAGACACAGATCAAAGGATGGAGAAAATCAGAAAGCCTTTAACCTGTTGAAAGCAGCTACTGACAGAGCCTTATGGTCTTGTCTTCATAATTGCAGCTCAGCAAAGGACATCCTGGATAGGCTGAAGCAATTTCACAGGGTAAACGAGGACAACTGCATGATGGCTAACAGAAGTAATCCAAATGGCAGCAATCAAGGCAGCAGTCAGACTGAAGATGATAATGATGAGGTAAATCTCTTCGAGAATTTTTCTCTAGAAGACTGGGAGAATGCATATGCTGAATTATTTGAATCTCATGAACTGTTAAGAAAACAGTATAAAAAATTGAAGAAGAGTACTGGTTTAGATAGTTCAAGTTCTCCTTGTAGAAATTGTGTTGAATTGAAAAATATTCATGATGCCTGTATGTCTGATCTTCTAATGTTGAAGAAACAAATTTCTTTATTGAAAACTGAGAATCAAGATCATGTGAAAGAAATCTCTGAACTTGAAAAGAAGCTTAGTCTAGCTAGTCATGATTCTGGTCAGAGCAAGGATTTGCTGAAAGAAATTGAATGTGTTAAGTCTTAATTAAACAAGCTGAAATCTGAAAATGATTATCTTAAAGAGTTCTCCAATAAAAATGATGAAAAATCAGAGAAACTTAGACAGGAGAACAAATTGCTGATTGAAAAGCTTAATGCCATAAAATCTGTAAACATAGAATTACAGAAAAATTCTAAAAAACAACAGGAAATGTTTCATGAATGTCACTCTCTCTCAGATGAATGGGTGCTTGATGCTGATCTCCTAGAGCAGAACAGTAAACTGGAAGAGGAAATCAATGAGTTGAAACATCTAAACACCCAGCTGACAGATAGGCTAATGACAATGGAAAAAGGCAAGTGTGTGAGTGTGGATAATTCTGATAGGTTGATGAATGCTGAACAAGAAATTGAGAGTCTAAAAACCATCAACTTAATGTTAAATGGAAATGTCAGTTGCAGTGAACAGAAAATAGCTGGATGTGAGCTTACTATCACATCCCTTCAACAAGAAGTTGATGATCTTTATAAGTCCCTATCTGAAGCTGACAATGAAACAAAACTAAAACAGGAAGTTGAAAAACTCAAGGGTCTGAATGATGCCTTGCATCAACAAGTCATTTCCTGTGAAACAGATCTGTCCAAATATGAAGCTAAAATTGCTGATTTGAATTTTGAGATTAAAGATTTGAAAAATTCTCTATCAAAATTTGTCAAAGGTAAGGACAATCTGAATAAGCTTCTTGAAAAGAGTGATAACTTTGAGAGAAAGGGACTGGGCTATAGTCCGACAAATAAAAGGAGTAATGGGAATGAAACATCTACTGTTTTTGTCAAAGCCACCAATCAGAACACAACCTCTGCTCCTTCTATCTTCAAATTCAATGCACAAAAATCCACTGTGAAACCCAAAGCTGTGGAACAAAATCAAAAATTGAAAAAGGGTGAAACTTCACAGAAGAAGGATAAAGACACTCCTGCTACTATAAAGAAGGCTACACACAATTCACATGATCTCTCACACACTCACATTAAAAAGGGTTCATGTTATTATTGTAGGAAACATGGTCATCTCATGAATGATTGTTTTATCATGAAAGAAGACAACAAACTGCAAGCCAGGTCTTCCATGCACTTTCATGATCCATATGGATCTAAACACAATTCTAGTCAGCACATTGTGTGCTTCAACTGCAATAAGCCTGGGCACAAGGCTGCTGAGTGCTGGTTTAGATCTACTTGGGGTAAAAATATTTTTCATAGAAGAAATTCTTTAGCTTGCTCCCACTGTGGGAAAAAGGGGCACACAGTCAAGGACTGTTGGTATGTTCAAAAGAACTGTGTTAAACCCCATTTTGTCAAATTCCCTGCAAAACCTTTTGTGAAAATTTCATGCTATAACTGTGGGAAGCCAGGCCATACATCTGCTGAATGTTGGATGGTTAAGAACAAGCATCAAACTGCTCATGCATATAACAGAAAATCTTATGAACATGTTTATAAACATCATCCTGCTATTAATATGCATCATAAGAATCAAACACCAGCCATTTCATGTAGATACTGTGGAAAATTTGGACATTCTATGGATGATTGTTCACTGATGAAATTTGATGATAATGTTGCTATGAAAGTATTTAGAAAACTTGTCAGGGCTAACGCAGGACCCAAAGCTGCTTGGGTCCCTGCAGGATCAAGATGATCAAATACTTTGCAGGGGTGTCTTGGAGGGAGAAATAAAAGGGGTTAGCCAAGGCACTCAAAAAGAAAATCCCAGGACTCAATTCAGGTCAGTTCTGAAATCTGAAAATGCTGATTTGTCTGTTTTAATTTCATTATCTGAAACTGTTGTTTTGCTTGGTTGACTTTTGATGCTCTTCTCATGCTGTTGTTTGCACTAAACAAATGAGATTGCTTTGCACTGCATATGTCATTTGCATGACCATCATGATATATTAAATGGAACAGTGCTGAAGGGCATATGGAGTATGTCTGAATGCTACTGCCATGTGTGAGGTGGTCCTTGGACCGAGTCCTCCGCCTAGTACCATGGGTCTAGTTCTCATATAGAGCAGTGTATTGCATATCATAAATTTGAAGAAAATAAAATTCGAAAAGAAATGATTCATTGCACATCATGCATTTTGTCAGGGGGAGCTTGTTTGCTGATGATTGATCATCATGCTCTCCTTGTTAGAATTGTTGCATACTGCATATGTAGGATAGTGCATATCATAATATTTTGAAAAAAAAAATCTAAAAAGAAATTCACTGCACTTAGACAGGGGGAGCATTCCTATTTCATATCTTCTTCACCTCATGAACTCCTTTTGTTTAAGTAACCTGATTCATGCTCTTGACTATGCGCTATTCAACTGTATTCTCTGCTGGTATCTCTAAAATAGCTGATCAGTCTGTATTCCAGACTCAGCTACAAATCTCTTCTGATGCTATTCTCTCTTGCTGATTGACTCTTCCACCAGCCTGTACTCTTCCTTCCTATACCTCTTAGCTGGTGTGACTATGTTGGCTGCATTATTGACTTGTTGGTCAGCTAAATTTATTGTTCTGATCTGAGGAACTTAAGCTGCATCTCATGCAATTCAGTCTGAGATTTTGGTAGAAACTCCTGTCATATGGGGTTAAGAATTATCACTGAATCAGACTGATATAAGATTAATGTATTCTCTGCCTTGTAATTAAACGAATTGAATATATCTATTGATAAGGTTTAATAAACTTTAACCTCTTGTGTCATGTAATCCTTAAAGTCTCTCATCTGATATCTGAAAATTTGAAATCTAGGCTACTTTGGTAGAGATACATAGAGTGAGTGTTGTGGTTAAACATTAACTTGAAAAAGTTGACTAAATGAAAAATTGTGAATTCAGAGCAATGACTCGGTCACTGAGAAACTGAGTTCTTTATCAATGAAATAAAGTAACTCATGTCATGAGGTGCCACAGTTATCTCTGATAAAAATTTAGTGAAACAAAACCTGACAGAGCAATAGCTTATTTGTGTTGAGTAGCTGGGGAGTCTGGCCTCTGATAAAGGTGTCTTCTCATGTAAAAAGACACTCATATTGCTAACTCTGCTCTCAAAGTGAGAGGCAGTGCCGGTTATCACACTGAGTAACTGGGTCACTTCAACTAAGACTTGCTGTGCCTCATGTAAAAAGGTGTTGATCAACTTAAATTGCTCAGAAAAATATAATGTGCTTCAAATAAAACTATCTTAAAAAAAAAATCTGTCAACTCATGTTCTTGAAAAAGTGTTCAACTTCAGTACTAACCTGTGTATCTTTCAAAGGTGCAATTGAGATCATATGTGTAAGATAAAAGATGATTATTTTTGAGTGTTTTTCTGACTATTTGGTTCACTTTTATTAAAACTTGGATTCAGATATGAGCATTGAGTTTAATTTGGCAAAGTTGGTATACATCAAAATTAAATCAGATTGGTTAAGTTGCCACTTCATAACTCCTTATGATAGAAGAGTCTACATCTTTTAAGACTTATTGAAGTGATGTATGCATTCAAATCCCTCATGATCAGATTCTTGCATGATCAAAAAAGTGAACTTCTCTCTTATCAGCTGACTGATTCCATCTGCATTTTTCTGACCATACAAATGTGAGGTGCCACTCCCATTATTACCTTGTTCACTTGCAGCCCTCTGAACTTCAGAATCATTATGGTGGTGGATTTTAGATTGATTCCTGAGATGCATTTCTCTCCACACTGTTGGAATCTTCCATCTTGTTCTGCAATAAGTTCTGATTCTGTGGTATTTTCACCAGAATTCAGATTCTTTGAAATGGCTGATTTCAGATTAATTTATTGGATAACCAGAGTCCATTCTTGTGCTTCAGGGGGAGTTATGGTTTATTAACATCTAAGGGGAGAGTAGTCAATCATGCATGTTGATAAGGGGAGAGCTGTTTCATTGTCATAACGGAGATCTTCATTTTCAAGAACCATGACTCATTCTCTACTTTTATGTGCTGTCTTTGCGTGCTGCATTTATGTGCTACATTTGACTATCAAACCATTTCCCTTCTTTTTGATTATGTCAAAGGGGGAGAATAGTTTGATGAGTCAGTGTGACTCACTATGTTGCCATCATCAAAAAGGGGGAGATTATTGTGCCCCTTGTGCTTTGTTATTGTTGATGATGTGGTGTTTTAATGATAGCAACATAATTGAGTCACCACTTTGTCTTGATTATGTCTGATCTATTCTGTGGGAGATTGCATGAGTTGCCATGTCTGAATTGTGAAGAATGCATGCGTATGCTTGAGTCATGCTGTGATAAATTGGTTTGTGCTTGATTTCTGTTCTGTGCATTGCTTCTCTGCTGATAATGTTCATGTTGTAGTTCATCAAGTCTATACATCTGTCTCACTGTTCACATGCATCAAGTATGTACAGCGTCTGTCTCATGTCATATGTGTTTACTTCATTCAGAACTTGGTACACAAAACAGTTTAACTGTGAGCATGGCATAGATTATACACTCACCATGTCTGCATGTCTGTCTTTCATTAATATGGGTTCTGTGCAATGAGTGCGTTGACGCAGTTGGAAATTGGGTTGACGCATTGGCTGTCTGTTCACTAGCTGCGTTGACGCAGTGGATCAACTGGGTTGACGCCATGCTGCCTTGTCTACTTTTTGTTGCTCATTAAGTCTTAAAGTCTGTACAGGGTAGTTCATGCATCACTCTCTTTGCCAAGTGTATACATCGGTCAGCATTGCATCTTGTTCGCGAAGTCCATACATTGCATAATGTTTGTCAAGTCAATACATTGCACTGTAGATGCATCGAAGGGAAGTATGCACATTGGTCTGATCATATGAAGTCTGTACATCGCCTTAAGACTTTCAATTGTTGAGTATTTACATGGTTTGAGGTTGACAACACTAGGAGCCTTAGTGTCGTTATTTGTTCCATCGGGTGCTGAACACTGCAGCACCTCGTGCTGCTTTCTGTGCCACCTCGTGTCGCTCCATCTGTGTCACTCCTATGTCTTCGAGTCTTCTGTATTCATGTTGTTTCTTCTAAGACCCCGTGTCTTTCTTGCTTTGTGATTACACTTCGTGCTGTGTTTATGTCTTCGTGTTATTTTTGTGTTTGAGTCTTCATGTTATTTCTGTATTCGTGTTGTTTCTTCCAAGACCCCGTGTCTTTCTTACTTTGTGATTACACTTCGTACTGTGTTTATGTCTTCGTGTTATTTTTGTGTTTGAGTCTTCATGTTATTTCTGTATTCATGTTGTTTCTTCCAAGACCCCGTGTCTTTCTTGCTTTGTGATTACACTTCGTGCTGTGTTTATGTCTTCGTGTTATTTTTGTGTTTGAGTCTTCATGTTATTTCTGTATTCGTGTTGTTTCTTCCAAGACCCCGTGTCTTTCTTGCTTTGTGATTACACTTCCTGCTGTGTTTATGTCTTCGTGTTATTTTTGTGTTTGAGTCTACATGTTAATTCTGTGTTTATGTCTTAGTGTTGGTTTTATGTCTTCGTGTTACTTATTTCTATCTTCGTCCAGGTTTCCTCTGATCGCGTGTTTTACTACCATTTTACCTCGTGTCGTTCTCTCTTACCTCGTGCTGTTCTCATCTGACTTCGTGTCGTTATCTTTGTAGTGTTAGCTTTGATACTGTATGTACCTCGTGTCGTTCTCTGTTTATCTCGTGTTGTAGTCATCTTATGTATCTCGTGTCGTTTTTAGTATAGTGCACCTTTTGCTGTTCTAATGTCTATACATTCATTTCTAAGTTCATGTCTACACACTTGTTATCACATCTTAAGTCTATACACTCGTGGCTAGCTGTTCAAGTCAATACACTCGTTGGCTAAGTCTTCAAAGACTATACATTTTATCCTTCTGATTAATCTCCTATGACTGTGTGACAGGTACTGTTCGTTGAGCCTATGAAGAGTGGGGCACGTGATACGAGGTTGGCATCTGGCACGTGATCCGAGATGCAGAGGAGCCTCCACGTGGACTGAAGCATTTGGGCGGGAATCGTGGAGAGCACACGCTGCCCTAATCTGTTGCTGCTATAAATATGTGTCTTCTTCCTCTGAAGAGGTTAGGAGCGTAGAGGGTGACTGAAGTAGAAGCAGCCAGAGCTAAGAGAAGAAGTGCAGAAGAGAAAGAAGAGATAGAGAAAGCTGAGAGCTAGATCGAGAGAGCAGAAGAAGAAAAAGAAAGAGAGACAGTGAGATAGAGAGAGTGAGAAGAAGGAGAAGGTAGAAGCAGTAAGAAGAAGAAGAAGTAAGAAAGAAGAAGAAGAAGTAGAAAAGAGAGTTCATGCTGGGAGAAAGAAAGAAGCAGTAGAAGACGTTCCTGCTGGACCGTGGATCAAATCCAGGCCAGCCAGCTCCTGTGAGAGCCACATTTCTTTTTATCTTTTCAGCTTTCTGTTGCTGGGTTTTGTTTTTCTTTTGAACTATTCACCTGCTGTATTTCCGATTCTCTGTAGAGAGGTCGGGGTCTCTCCTGTTGGTTCAGGAGAAGGGAGATTGCTATCTCCGGTTGCAAGTAGCTGGGTGCTACTTGTGGGTTCCCTCTGGTTAGAGGAAGGGAGGCTCGTCCTCCGGTTCTGGACTTGTAGGTTTCAAGTCCAGGGGTCCCTCCGGTTGGGAGGAAGAGAGGTCTGAGACCTCTGGTTTGCAGGTGACATAATGTCACTTGTGCTTCCCTCTGGGGTTCAGAGGAAGAGAGACTTGGGTCCCTAGGTTCCCCTCCGGTTTGGAGGAAGGGAGGCTCGTCCTCCGGTTCTGGGCTTGTGGGTAGCAAGTCCAGGGGTTCCCTCCGGGTCTGGAGGAAGAGAGACCGTGTGTCTCTGGTTTCTAAGTGGCTGGGAGTCACTTGGGGTGTCCCTCCGGTTGGGAGGAAGAGGGGAGGTTGTTCCCCTGGTCAAGCTGTTTGGCAGCATTTGTTGCAGACTGAGTCTGCTGTGCTAGTGTTACTAGTGGAAGCCTCACTCCGGTTGGGAGTGAGGGGTGGACGTAGGTCTGTTGACCGAACCACCTAAAAACCCTGGTGTCCCTTGTGGTTTTATCTTCTTATATGTTCTCTTAATTGCTGCGGATTAGATGCTTGCTTAGGATCGGTTGAGGGCTTCTTGAGTTGTTGTCTTGCTTTGATCCTTCTAAGTTTCCTCAGGCTATTTTTGCAACAGTTTTTAATTCCGCATAACTGAGCTTTAGAATTTTAATTAGGCTATATTTGCAGAGGGATACATTCACCCCCCACTCTGTATCCGGGCCTCATTTTCTAACATGTCTGTGTGGTACATGACTGATATCTAGACCTCCCTTGAGCTCTATTCCATCCAGACTTATAGAATTGTTGTGGCTCCACATGATGGTAGGTCTGGACTCTAGGCTGGTGGAAGTGGCTCGATTGACTTCTGGCAGAAGTGTTTCTACCTTGCACCCTAGACTCACTTGACTTCTTCATGGGTGAGGGTTGAGTCTTCCTCTGAACTGATGGCGGTGACTTGTTAACCCTAGCCTGGGGTTTTGGTGTGCGCGAAGGTTGACCCCTAATCTGAACTCTACCCTGAGAAGTAGGACAGTGTGTACTATCATGGCTAGACTCACCCATTTTCTACTTGCCCTTGTCCTTAGCACTGGGCAATTTGGAATCAACAACTTTGACAGCAGACTTTACATTGCTCATCTTGATGAGGGACCCATTTTCCTTCTCAGCAACAAATGAAATTGTTTTCAAAGCAAAACTCCCTTTAGCTGTGGGGTTATACCCGAGGCCCTCTCTTCTGAAATTTACTTTTGACCCTAAGAGTGCATTCAAATTATCAGATCCTTGGGTCATGTTTTCGATAATTTTTTTTTATCTTCATTCTCTTTTTCTAGGTGATCAATTGAATTTTTTAGTTCATGGTTAACTAATGGGGGCATCCCTTGCCCCTCCACTTTTTTTTCGAAGCTCAAATGGATCGACGGCATGCGTCATTATGTTCTTCACATTTTTCTGAGTCTACCCATGTAATTTTCATATTTTCTTTGAGTCATAAACTATGTAATTTTCCCTTTATTTGAGTCATGTACCTAGGTTAGTGGGTTATCTACCTAAGTCTATGAGTCATTAGGTTGGTTTGAGTAGCCAAATGGGCCCAAAAGATGGGCTTGGCCCATGGGCGCCCCTCACTTGGATAGGCTAGTCATTAGTTAGTTTGTTCAAGGTCATTTTAGTCCATGAAATTGTGTGAGCCTATAAATAGGCCCCCACTCCTCTCATATGTAATAACCTTTTATGATCAATTTAAATCAAGTGAGTTTTAGTGTCTTATTGGAGTGGATTCTCCAAATCTCTCTCTCTCTCTCTCTCTCTCTCTCTCTCTCTCTCTAAGGGGTGGATTCCCCTCTCTCTTTCTCCCTCTCTTCTCTCTCTCTCTCCAAGAGGAGGGGGCGCCCCTTTCTCTCTCCTCCCCTCCCACTCTCTCCTCCACATCATCAACCCTTCCTCTCCCCTCATTACTCATCCTCCCAACTACCCCAACCCTCATTACTCCACCCCTAGTCCCAAGAGACCCTCCACCAATCCATACTCCACCACCCAACCACCAACTACCCAATCCCCTTCCCTAAGCACCCTCTCATCTCCCAAGGGAGAATTCCCCACTCCCCAAGCACTCCTTCCCTTCCCCAACACAACCATTCCCATCCCCAAAGCCCCATTAACCACCCCATTAGTCAATTTTCAAACCTTGGAGAGAGAACTCTCCTTCCCTCTCCCCCACCCATCCCAAATTCGCAGCTTCTCACTCACCCACTGCAAACACCCCATTCCAGCCCCCATTCACCCCTTCCCACACCCTAGAACACCCCCTCACAACTGGGGGTCACTCCCACACCCATCCACCCCATTTCCCCCCCCATATACCCCATTCCCCCTATCATCTTCAACCTGCAGTTCTCAATTCGAAGGCAGCAGAGCACCAACAGATTACAGCAGCGGCCACGGAATCATCGTGAGGCTTCAGGAGGCGTACCATATATTGTTGGAATCATCGTTGAAGCAGCTTCACAACGGTGGTGGTTTCGTCCCCGTCTGAGTTCGTGACTACCAAGGAGAGCTATTCTTCTCCGACTGCGCAGGATAGACCTGGTCAATAACCTGAAGCCATTTGCAGAGTCTGCCACGGCCACCCTCTTGAGGATCTGGTAGCGAGACTTGGCTGGGATCTTCTACAACAAGCCTACTTCGAGGGACAAGAAGCGGAACCCCGTTCGGCATCCGGAGATAAGATGTATCAATTTTCTCCTCCAGGTACGCAGTTCTGCTCCTACTGGGACTGAACCGACCCCTGTCCATTGTTTGGGCTCTCCCGATCTGCTCCGGCACCCTCTGGCATCCCCGTGGGTCTCATTTCTAAAAGGACTCGACAACCTTTCCAACAAATCTGGCCACGCTCGATTCAGAGCTTGGGAGCAATCGTGAGGACTCCGGCTTTCTATTGCAGTGGTGCTGAGACAGTCAGAACCAGAGATCTGAGTCCCTGTTCGTGGCTCTTCCCCGACCAGCACCGCCAACCAGAAAATTCCAAAAAAATTGGACGTCTTCCTGATCCAATCCTAAAGATTTTTCCACTAGTCTCGTCATCAACAAAAGTCGGGAGAAGCCGCAGCGGCATCATCTTCGACTGCCTGTCCCCTATTCCAAAGGGCGGACAGAACCGTCGACGTTCTATCAATTAGTTCCTAGGTCGGTTCTCCCCTTCCCTAGCTTGGCCGGCTGAAGGCCCCTCCCTGCGTGGAGGTAATTTTGGCTGTAATAACTTAACCCCCACCCCGAGATCCCCCCCTTGCAAGGGGTGTAGTTCATGTAATAATTCAAGTCACAGGTTTGAAGCTTCATCGACGTGGCGTGCGGGTGCATACCCTCGCCTCCCCGCTCGCCTCCGTCTCCGGCCGGGGTCGGCGTCTTCACGCCGACTAGGTGAGCCTCAGTCCCCCTCTTGCCTGGTTTAAATTCCTTGCTTGGCATAGTATTATCGTTATTGCTTCGTCGGACGGAGAGTGAGAGCTCGGCCCATAATTGCCATTGATGTGAGTGATCACCGCGGGCGAGTTGTGAGTGATCCCCTAAACCCCACACCGTTGGTGTGCTGGCCGCCCGTGAGTTGGGCATCCCTGGCCCATTTGGGGTTCTCCCCAAGCTAGCGAACCATTGGAGCATCAAGGTCCAGCCTCGGACCCTCTCCATCATCGCCGAGTCGCCTACGGGCACTAGTGTGCGCCACGCGAGTGAGTTCGCTAGAATAAGTCCACCGCTCAAAGATACTTGCTTGCAATTATAGGTCCAAGGGCATTTGGTCTTGTGACTATCACCCCAAGGTGGTGTCACATCAAGTGGTATCAGAGCATGTTCACAACTTGTCTCTATCAAGTTGGTCCTAGGGTGTGTTTATGCATTTAGAGTCCTCGGTTGCATCTCTTTTGTCCACTAGCATGGCCATCTCTTACCGACCTTACCCATCAGCCCTCTCCATGAGTCCAAACCCCCAAGGGATGCCTACCAGTAACACACATGACCTCCCTGGCCTTGTCAACTATCTCATGAAGGCCTTGACCTATGCCAATGAGCGGCTTGATAACCTATCGGGTCGACTCGACAAACTTGGAGAAAATGGGCCCGCCCCAAGGGCGAATGATAGTAGGGCTCCTCCCCCACCTCCCATCTTTGATGGAACTCATCTTATTGACTATTTCGATTGTGAAGTCTCAATGGACCGTTACTTTACTTGGTATCCCATGTCCAAGGATGAGAAATTCCGATGTGCCAAATCACAACTTACCAAATGGGCTCAAACCTATTGGCTACAAATTGTCGGGCTAAGGATAATTAGAAGGGAAGATCCCATCACCACTTGGGGAAACATGAAGGAACAACTTAGGGCTAGATATGTGTCCTCTTCCTACTCGGATCACCAAAGCCCAAGGAGCACTTCAACTCCACCATCCCACCCGGCCAACCCAAGACTCCAATTCCCCAATTCCCCACAATGCAACCAAAACCCAATTCCACAACCCACCTTACTCAAGGATCTTTGGCCCCCACCTCCACCTCCACCCCTCACCTTACCCCTTCTCAAAAAGGAAAAGGTCCTATGGAGATAGAAGTGAGTGAAATAACCTCGGGTAAGTGCAAGCCGGAATGTTATAGGTGCCACCAATTGGGGCACATCGCCGGACAATGCCCCACGAGGAAGCATCTTCCCATACCCCTAGTGGTTGAAACCTCTCCCACCCCGGCCACCATTACCCCTCCATCATCCCCCAACAAGGACACTCCTCCCAAGGACAATCTTCCCAAACCCCCTCAACCCACCCATCTTCCACTTCCTACCCCAACCCAACCCCAACCTAGACCTCCACTACTTCCCTTACCAATCCCAACCCAAGCCCATGCTTGTTCACCACCTCGGGTGTACCACGCATCGACTATCACCAATTCCCCCGCATTAGACCTACCCACCCCATTATCATTAGAAGTTGAGACCCACACACCCACCCACACGGAAATGGATGCTAGTCCGGATCCGTAACCCACCATAAAGGAAATCCAAGAATCTCCACTTTCACCCACCTCTCCTAGTCCGGATCCTCAAGAGCCACACACCCTCACCGTGAATGAGTCCATACTCCAATGGCTCAAGCAAGGCCCCCCCTCCCCAGTTCACCCCCATACCTCTCACCCATGGGACATCAATCCTAAATTGTGGCCCTCCCCTCCTTTCACACCACGATCCAATCCTACTATGAAGTAGAGGGTTGAGATGATCTCCTCAAGGGTCTAGAGTGTCAATTAGACTTGACTTGTTTGTTGACTCTAGGGGTAGACCGACCCAAGAGCCTTGACCACATCCACCTATGTACCGGGTCTATCACCTCGGTTTGTACTATTGGTTGCTACACTAGCGACCTCCGTTTCCTTCTCCCCATGGTGCAAGAGCCCATCCCAGTCCACTCCCCTACCATTGTGATTCCTAGAACTTTGACCAACCAACCCACCCCATACACCGGCCCAACCATTTCACTAGAAGAGGATGATTCACCACCTTGTGAGAACCTTGAGGACATGGAGTATCTCTCTCTAGGTAACCCTTATCATGATCCCTTTGATCCCTTCCTATGGGAGTCTAGTTCCCCATGTGACCCACCCACCTTACTCACCACTCACCTTACCGTACCCCCACCCACCATGTTGGGCCAAACCCCTCCCTTCCTAGAATCGGGTTACACCATGGGTGCCTTGACCTTAGGCAACATACACCTTGGGATTGATGAATTGCCCCACTCCATGATGTCCCCCTTCTTAGATCCCTTTGATCCATACGAGTGGAAGCTCAAGGGCCACCCCACACCCATGCACATGGAAGTCATCTCTAGGATAGGAATGCATGTGCCTAGGCATACCGCACCACTTGATTCATAAGTCGGGTCCATTCATTCATATCACCCACATGTCAAGTAGGAAGCATGAGTGGTCCATATTTGGATGTAATGGTCCACCTTCATTCATCATGAGTCTTAAGCATATTAGGAGTTTTCATGGATGTCCGGGTCCTCCGGCACTTATCACACCTACGCATGAGAGGGACATTTATGGATGCCCCGGTCCTCCCAATTCCATCAAAGTCTCCATGGCATTTCTACATGATTGGTCTAAATATGGTTGTCCTAGCCCCCCTATGCATATCATACATTTCCCACTCACACCGCATCATAGTGCATGGTATATGCATCCAATCAAGTATCAAGCAACAAGCGGTGAGATTCACAAGAAGCAGACAAAAACTCATGAGCGCCACTTGGACTTCCAAGTTGGCAACTTGGCGATGATGACTTTGGAGTGGCTCTACCCTAGGGTCACCTCCAATTTGAGGGCACGAGGACTTGGACCTTCCCAAGTTCCGAGTAGCTTTGCCAAACCAGCTTATGGGTTGGACTTTCTAATGGGTTTTGGGATTCACCCCACTTCCCACGTGACGGATCCGGTACCCTCTAAGGGCACCGCGGTGGATCCTAGTGAGTGCCTTGAGCTTACACCTATCCTTGTGAGAGACACCCTCGGAGTGCCACCACAAATTAGCCTGAGAGCCCGACGTGAGCACACGGCGGCAATACTAGGCAAGCAAGATCTCATTGCCAGCATGAGGGTGTGTCCGAGCCACTTTGAAAAGCTGAAGCACCATTCCCCGGCTATGGACGCGGGTTGAGTTCGGAGATCGTGGCTCGCCTGGAGCTGCATTTGTGTACCACTTCCCCGGTGGACCCATACTCGACGGGGTCGAGTTCTCCCCACCCCGGGGGTATGATGGGGGCATCCCTTGCCCCTCCACTTTTTTTTCGAAGCTCAAATGGATCGACGGCATGCGTCATTATGTTCTTCACATTTTTCTGAGTCTATCCATGTAATTTTCATATTTTCTTTGAGTCATAAACTATGTAATTTTCCCTTTATTTGAGTCATGTACCTAGGTTAGTGGGTTATCTACCTAAGTCTATGAATCATTAAGTTGGTTTAAGTTGCCAAATGGGCCCAAAAGATGGGCTTGGCCCATGGGCGCCCCCCACCTGGATAGGCTAGTCATTAGTTAGTTTGTTCAAGGTCATTTTAGTCCATGAAATTGTGTGAGCCTATAAATAGGCCCCCACTCCTCTCATATGTAACAACCTTTTATGATCAATTTAAATCAAGTGCGTTTTAGTGTCTTATTGGAGTGGATTCTCCAAATCTCTCTCTCTCTCTCTCTAAGGGGTGGATTCCCCTCTCTCTTTCTCTCTCTCTTCTCTCTCTATCCAAGAGGAGGGGGCGCCCCTTTCTCTCTCCTCCCCTCCCTCTCTCTCCTCCACATCATCAACCCTTCCTCTCCCCTCATTACTCATCCTCCCAACTACCCCAACCCTCATTACTCCACCCTTAGTCCCAAGAGACCCTCCACCAATCCATACTCCACCACCCAACCACCAACTACCCAATCCCCTTCCCTAAGCACCCTCTCATCTCCCAAGGGAGAATTCCCCACTCCCCAAGCACCCCTTCCCTTCCCCAACACAACCATTCTCATCCAAAAAGCCTCATTAACCACCCCATTAGTCAATTTTCAAACCTTGGAGAGAGAACTCTCCTTCCCTCTCCCCCACCCATCCCAAATTCGTAGCTTCTCACTCACCCACTGCAAACACCCCATTCCCGCCCCCATTCTCCCCTTCCCACACCCTAGAACACCCCCTCCCAGACCCCCTCATAGCTAGGGGTCACTCCCACACCCATCCACCCCATTTCCCCTCCCATATACCCCATTCCCCCTATCATCTTCAACCTGCAGTTCTCAATTCGAAGGCAGCAGAGCACCAGCAGATTGAAGTAGCGGCCACGGAATCATCGTGAGGCTTCAGGAGGCGTACCATATATTGTTGGAATCATCGTCAAAGCAGCTTTGTAACGGTGGTGGTTTCGTCCCCATCTGAGTTCGTGACTGCCAAGGAGAGCTATTCTTCTCCTACTGCACAGGATAGGCCCGATCAGCAACCTGAAGCCATTTGCAGAGTCTGCCACGGACACCCTCTTGAGGATCTGGAGGTGGGACTTGGCTGAAATCTTCTACGACAAGCCTACTTCGAGGGACAAGAAGCGGAACCCAGTTCGGCATCCGGAGATAAGATTTATCAATTTTCTCCTCCAGGTGCGCAGTTCTGCTCCTACTGGGACTGAATTGACCCCTGTCCACTATTTGGGCTCTCCCGATATGTTCCGACACCCTCTGGCATCCCAGTGGGTCTCGTTTCTAAAAGGACTCGACAACCTTTCCAACGAATCTGGCCACGCTCGATTAGGAGCTCGGGAGCAATCGTGACGACTCCGGCTTTCTACGGTGGTGGTGCTGAGATAGTCAGAACCAGAGATCTGAGTCCCTGTTCGTGGCTCTTCCCCGACCAGCACCGCCAACCATAAAATTCCACAAAAATTGGACATCTTCCTGATCCAATCCCGAAGATTTTTCCATTGGTCTCGTCATCAACAAAATTCGGGAGAAGCCGCAGCGGCATCATCTTCGACTGCCTGTCCCCTGTTCCAGAGGGCGGACAGAACCGTCGACGTTCTATCAATTAGTTCCTAGGCCGGTTCTCCCCTTCCCTAGCTTGGTCGGCTGAAGGCCCCTCCCTACATGGAGGTAATTTTGGCTGTAATAACTTAACCCCCACCCCAAGATCCCCCCCTTGCAAGGGGTGTAGTTCATGTAATAATTCAAGTCACAGGTTTGAAGCTTCATCGACGCGGCGTGCGGGTGCATACCCTCGCCTCCCCGCTCGCCCCCGTCTCCGTCCGGGGTCGGCGTCTTCACGCCGACTAGGTGAGCCTCGGTCCCCCTCTTGGTTGGTTTAAATTCCTTGCTTGGCATAGTATTATCGTTATTGCTTCGTCGGACGGAGAGTGAGAGCTCGGCCCATAATTGCCATTGATGTGAGTGATCACCGCGGGTGAGTTGTGAGTGATCCCCTACACCCCACACCCTTGGTGTGTTGGCCACCCGTGAGTTGGGCATCCCTGGTTCATTTGGGTTCTCCCCAAGCTAGCTAACCATTGGAGCATCAAGGTCCCGCCTCGGACCCTCTCCATCATCGCCGAGTCGCCTACGGGCACTAGTGTGCGCCACGCGAGTGAGTTCGCTAGAATAAGTCCGCCGCTCAAAGATACTTGCTTGCAATTGTAGGTCCAAGGGCATTCGGTCTTGTGACTATCACCCCAAGGTGGTGTCACATCATTAACACCTAGTACAACTTCATATTTCTCATTAACAATTTTCATTTCATTTTCATAATTTTGCAATTTCAATTTTAATTCATCAATCACATTTTTCAGATTATCATTTTCTCTTCTAGAATCTATCAATGTATGCTTAACAATATCAACTTCAGCACATGAATTTTTTAACATGTCATTTTAAAATTGCAAGTTGGCAAGTTTATCAGACATAGTTTTGTCATTCATAAGAGAATTTACTTTCTTCTTCAAATACCTATTCTCTTTTCTGATATCATCTACCTTATCTAGCAAATCTTCGTAAGCATCTTCCCAATCTGAAATAGTGTAATGCTCAAAAGGAGATGATACCTCGTCGGAGTCTTCCACTTCTTTTTCATCATTTCTGGCCATCAGACAGATGGGCTTTTCTTCGTCTTCACTCTCTGATGTGCTGCTCAAAGTGCCCTCGTCCTCGTCGCTCCATGTGCTCACCATTGCTCTTCCTTTGGGAGATTTCTTCTTGGCTTTCTCTTTCAGCTTCTAGAGCTCTGGACAATCGACCTTCTTGCAATGGTAACAGACATTAGTGTCAATTTTCTTGGCAGAATTAGATTTGTACCTGTTGTATCTCCTACCGCCATATTGTCTTTGGCTGAAATTTCTTCCTTTCTTCCTGAGAAATCTTCTGAACTCTCTGGTCAGCATTGATATCTGATCTCCTTTAATTTTCGATCCAGAGAGACTCTGATCACTAGACGATCCATTGTGGCTGGATTGACTGGAAGGACTGGCGCTTGCCTTCAGAGCGATAGGCTGCTTCTTTTTCTCGAGCTCCTCTGTCTTTGGCAGATTCATTTCATAAGTCATCAATGAACCTATCAACTCGTCCACTTTGGTGTTCTGGAGATCCCTCGACTCCTCAATAACTGTCGCTTTTGTATGCCATATTGGAGTCAGGGATCGCAGTATCTTTCTCACGATTTCATAATCAGAATAGTTTTTCCCCAGATTTCTGAGACCATTAGTTATGAGGGTAAGATGCGCGTACATCTTAATGATGGTCTCGCTGGGCTTCATCCTGAAGGCTTCATACTCTGAAACTAGTAAATTAGCCTTGGTCTCCCTCACCTGAGAGGTTCCCTCGTAGATAACCTCCAGCTTATCCCACATCTCTTTCACTGTGGCACACGAAGAGACTCTTGCAAATTCAGTGGAATGTAGAGCACACTGTATGGCATTGATGGCACTCCAGTTAAGAGTAGATTTCCTGATCTCCTCTCTCGTCCATATATCCTCATTAGGATGCAGCTCGAATGGTCCTTTACTGACCACCTTCCAAATTTCATAGTCTTTCACCCTCAGATAGAAAAACTTGCATACGGTTCTTCCAGTATGTGTAGTTCGACCCGTCAAAGTATGGGGGCTTTGTGGTGGAATGTCCTTCAGCCGTCATCCCTCTTGCATCCATGGCCGTTTCTCTTCAGGACGTTGATCCCTGCAGAAGAGTTAGGCTCTGATACCAAGTGTTAGGATAGATGGTATGCTCTGACACCAAGTGTTAGGATGCGATATACGATCTAGAGGGGGTGAAGAGATCAGTCACCCAATTTAAACCAACAACTACATCTCCAAGTGCGGAATTAAAACAAGTTGTTGTTGGACGACAGAAGGATAAACCACACTATCAATGAAAGCCGACCTAACAGATCTAAATCAAGACGGTCCTAAGCATTCATCTAATACAGATCGAAGAAATAAACAGGATGCACACAATCCACACAGTAATCGCACAGTAGTCAGCGATTTTTAAGGTGGTTCGATCTCAAAGCCGAGATCTACGTCCACCCCACACTCCAAACCGAAATGTGGCTTCTACTACTGATACACAGCTTCGCTGATCCACAGCTTTGGGGTCAAAACCCTACAGAACGTTGGGCGTTACAGCTTATGCCGTCTAGAGGAATCCTCCTCTGCAAACCGCTGGAGACTTACAGCTTTACCCGTCCAGAGGAATCCTCCTCTGCAAACCGCTGAGCTTCACAGCTTACTCCGCTGACACACAGATTGGAAACGTAGTTTCAGAAACGTAAAAGAAAACAAGCGAAGAAACAAACGAACCCACTAGGGGAATGTAGCTCAACACTGAGCAATTTCAGCTCCGGTTCTGAACCGAGAGACTAAGGAACAAGCCCTCACAGTACTCTCTCAGACACCTTTCTTTCAACTCTCTCCTTCTCTTCTTCTCTCTTTCTTCTTGTTCTCTTCTCTCTGGATCGTGCAAGCTCTCTCTGCTTTTGCTCTTTTGAAGTATGTTCACGATCCCCTTTCTCCTGAGGAAGAAGCTTCTTATTTATAGAGCAGTAGAAGGATAGGGCGTGTGGTCACCACAATTCCCGCCCAAACACCTACGTCACGTGGCGGCATCACAGCATAGCTGCTTTCCACATGTCACGATCCTGGCACTTTTTTCAATCTTGGATCACGTGCCCTTCTTAGTCTTTACGAAAAGACACCTGTCAAGGCATCAGATATAGGTCATATTCAGACAATTATACAATATAAAAAGGAGATTGCACAGAGTAGAGATTTTGATGCACGACTCAATTGTGGTGTTCACATACACATGCACAGACTCAATCATCTCTTCAAAAGCAGATGCACAGACATGGTTTCAACACAAAGCCTACGGATACATCGGCTAGGTGTGTGCAATGGGCAAGTATTGCACTGACCCGATGACTTGCCACTAAAGACGTTGTTCTTACTTAGCATGCCCCGTGCCTGAGCTTGCACGGACTTATTCACACAGAATGCTTGACTTGAACAGACTTAATGTGTAAACGGTGAATGCATGAACTTCTATGCACCGAGTTACCTAAGACATATTGCACAGACTCTAAGTGTCTGGTGTAGAGGTTGCACCAACTCGGTGGCGTGCATCGAGAAGAATTGCTCCGACTTAGTCGTGTGCATCAACGAGGATTGCACAGACTCAATGCAAAATTAACCATGTGTTGCACCGACTCTATTCAATGCACAGACTAAGATGCACACACCATTGATGTGATTATCTGACATATGAATGCATTAAAATACTTACACCATCATATATAGAAATAAAGTCAACTAAGTCACACACCATTGTTGCTAATCATCAAAACAACTATTGTCATTCATTAAACCATTACATCACAAAGCAGTGCACGAACTGCTTATCAACCCAGAGGAGTCCCAACACAACCCCCATCCTTTCATAAGGATCCCAAGAGACTTGTCTACAACCAAGAACCGGACTTCCGTGTCCACTACGCGGTCAACGTCGTAGGCTTGACATAGCTAGTCGACGACTAGGCTAAAGTCGAGGCAAAATTCGACAGCTCCAAGGATGAGGAAGAGGAGATCCGGATCTCGATCCCCGTCAAAGCAAGCACTTTGGTCCAAGCAGTCGAGGAGTCTTCCTCGCCTCTTTACAAAAATCTCAGGGCTGAAGAAGCCCCTTTTGCCACCCAGCCTATCGAAGGACTCAGTTCGACAGACTCTCCTGATGAGGGAGGTATCCGGGACATTAGTCGCGACGGGTCGTCAGCTTTAGCAGGCAACCCCTGGGCAACCTCAGCAGTACCAGTCGAAAACCGCTGGCAAGAAGCTAACGGTGCATACCAATCCTTGATGGAGTCCAGCAACAATAATTTGCCACTCCCATTGGCATCAACCAGTGGCTTCAAAAATCAAGAAATACACAAAGCCGACATCGATGATGAGGATTTCATTGACTTCCAACCCGCTCCTCCTGAGCTGGAAGACGGTGGCCAGGCAACCGTTGATGAACTTGTTGAAATCAACTTGGGTGAAGATGAAGCCCACTAGCCAACATTCATGACATGACACGACCTACGGATGCAAAGGGACCGACCGGGCAAGCCTCGGACCTAGACTTGCAAGCACACTTACAAATTGGCGGACTCGATGTTGGCGGACCGATATCGCAGCACAACCCTTTTCCCGTGGTGACTAAGTGATGGTAGGGTGGGTTCGAAGGTCTAAACCCTGCTAGATGGGGTGATGGCTTAGCCTAATGTGTTTCCTTCCCTAGGATTTAAGCACCCACATCAGTGAGGCGGACTTTGCACCTTGAGGGCACGGGGTTCTCTCTTTACTCAAACCGCAGTGACCACTCGTGATCGGGAAGTCACGGGGCCAGGCACTCTCTTTCTCACCGGCTGAACTTAGAAATGATACTAGCTGAACACAAATATCCAGGGAGGGTTCAGCATATACCTGATCGGCGTGAAGACACCGATCCCAAGTCAGAGACGTGGGTGAGCGGGGAAGTGTGGGTTCCCCACACACTGCGTCGATGAAGCTTCTCCCTATTAATATAATTACACTCACTACTCCTCATGTAGGAGGGTTGGACTAGGGGGTGGGGAAATGTGGGATTACAAATAAACACTACCTCCCATAATGAGGGGCTTTAAGCCGGCCAGGCGGGGTGGGGAATGCTGGAATAAACTAAAGACCTGTAGTTCTGTCCGCTCAGGTATGGCACGACAGGGAATCGCTGATGATGCCGCCACGGACCTGTCCGACTTCAGAAGAGGGTGAGACTAGAACCAAAACGTCCTGGGTTGGCCCAGGAAGACACCAGAATTTTTGGGGAATTTCCTGTGGTTGTTAGAGGCCGAAGTAGGATCGTGAGCCGGGCTCCTCGGTTCAGCTTCTGCCTGTTCCAGAATCCTTGCAGCTGGAAGAAGTGGTCACCCCGAATGCTTCTGAGGTTCGTTGAGGGTGGGAGCAGAACCGATGCATTTGTGGGCGAGTCTTCTTTTTTTTGAGACCAACGAGGATGCTGGAGAAGATCGGAGCTGACCACGAGGGCCTGAGAAGTGGGAGGGGGTCGGATCTATCTATAGTCAGACTGACATGCGCACTCAGGGTAGGAAATTCGAAACTTTGTGCTTCGGGCTTCAAACGACGCTCCGCTTGTTGGAGATGCTAGGGGACTTGGAGGAGAACGTTTCAGCCAAGTGCCGCCCCAGGAAGCTCAGAACTCTGGTCATGGTAGCCTTTGCAATCCGCAACTGGAGGTCTGTCGGGGAGGATTTGCGCAGTCTGACGAAGATGAGTTCCCCAAGCAGCCCCGACGTCAGAAGGCGGCAAGACTGCCTCCGTTGCGAAGCTGACAGGGAGACGGTTCCAACGGTACCTCTTGTGCTCCCAGGAACTTCGGGATGTAGTGGTGGCCGGTCCTGCAACTGGATGGAACTCAGCAGATCTTCAGCTGAACACAGATTGGCAAAATATGGTTGAAAGGGGATGCTTATTTGGTGGAAGGTTGTTGGATATGGGGGTGGTGATGTTGGGGAAAGGGTTGGGAGGTGGGAGGGGATATGGGGAAGCTGGGGAAGGGGGCTGGAGATGGTCTGGTGCAAGGGGGTGGGAGGGGAGGTGGCTGGGGTCACAGCTAGCAGGTGGAGGGGGAGAGAGGTGCGGCCAGGGGTGGAGGGTGAGAGAGAGAGGGGGGCGCAAGTGACCCTTGGGAAAGGGGGGGTGTTTGAATTTGGTTTAATGGTGGGTGATCAATGGTGGTCTTGAGAAGGGGAAGGGGTGTGTTGGGGAAGGGAAGGGGTGCTTGGGGAGTGGTGGTCTACCTTGGGAGAGGGAGGGTGACTCTTGGGGTTGTGGAAGTATTGATGGGGGAGTAATGGAGGGTAGGGAATGTGAGGGTTCAAGATGAGGTGGCACTGATGTGGTTGATGAGGTGGAGGGGAAGAGGGATGTGGAGGATGAGGTGGAGGAGAGAGGGGGGGCGACCTAGAGAGAGAAGGGGAGGAGAGAGAGGGGTTCGCCCCCTAGAGAGAGAAGGAGAGGGGAGAGAGAGGGCTTCTCACCTAAGACTCTCAAGGCTTCACACCTATGGTCACACAATTTCTGAAAATTCAAATTCTAATTCTTCATTACCTTCAAATGAGAGAGTTGGGTCTTATTTATCGGAGCTCAACTCTTTACATGACCATAATACCCTTGACTTAACACATAATGACCAAAGCTATCTAAAAGGGGGTGCCCCTGGGCTAGCCCTTGCAATTGGGCCCATTAAGCCTAACATGCTATCTAATTGACCTAGTAACTTACTCAACTGACTCAAATAAAGAAAATGACAGTAATAAGACTCAAATAAAGTGGAAAATATATGATACTACTTGGGAAATAAGCCGTAAAGTCATGTCGATTGCTGTCGGGGTGATGTGGTGAGTAGTGAGAACTAGAGCTACTGATGATGTCCCCATCATACAACAGTGGTGCGGAGAACTCGACCTTGTCGAGTAAGGGTCCTTCCTGGCTCGCCCATGTGTGTACCGACGGCGTCGACCCTTCCACCTCACAAGGTACTGCTGGATTGCCCCGCTCCTGGTGGTGTCATTCTGTTCAACTAGTATCAAATCTTTGTGCTCATGCTGGGCTCTCCGAGTTGGAAGTGGGCTCTCATTGGTGGGGTCACTCTCAAGAGAGGGTACAGGCTCAACATCCTTACTAGGTGCCACCGTGGGGCCCTTGTAGGGCACAAGGTCCGCCACACTACAACAAGGGTTTACCCCATATTTTTTCAGAAGGGCCAACTCTTTGGTAATTATGCTCAATCACCCCAGGGCCTTAAAGGGTCTACTTCCTCGAGCCCTAAGTTTAGAAGCAACTCTAGGGAAGAGCTTCTTTGTGCTGACCATCAGATAGTCACCCTCTTGAAAGTTTTAGTTTCCTCTACGAGTATCAGCTTGCCTTTTACAAATCCTTTTGCCTTTGTTGATGTGATTGCAAGTATGCAATCCTTTAACATGTCGGACATAGGATCTGGGGAATGATAACACTCTATTGGATGCTGGGGGTTCTAGGCACCTAAATGTGGACCTAGCATGCCTAGACTCTCTATGAAGGTTGGTGAGGACAGGAGGGCCGGGACTTCCAAATGTAGCCCTATCATGCATAGCTTTCCTATTGATGGTTGGAGGGCCAAGGCATCCAAATGTGGTTCTAGCATGCGTAGGCCCTCTATCAAAGTGGGTGAAAAATGGAGGGTCTATGTGCCCGGGCTTACCTACCCTATATGACCCTAGATAAAATGATGCATGTGACTCCATCCTCTCATCTTCTTGATGGACCTTTGGATGATTGACTTGTAAGGGAATAAGGTAGTGGTGTTCTTTGATGATTTGGGGTGTGGGTTGTGGGTTGAGGGGTTCTCAAAAGGAGGGATCACAAGGGTCAAAGAAGGTCAGATTTTTGATGGAGTGTGGGTAAGACTCACTCCAAGGGACTGGTTCGGGACCCACGAGGTATGTGGTGGTGGAGATGCCATAGTAGTGGTCCTGATCTAACATGGTGGGTGGGGGTAGGGAATAGTGGGTGGTCAGTATGATAGGTGGATCATTAGGGTACCCAAGTTCCCATGAGAAGGGGTCATAGGGTTCACAAAGTGTTTGTTCTGGAAAAAAGCACTCCAAGTCTTCTAGGCTCTCAAGAGGTGATGGGTGGTCAGCATGGTGATAGGAGGGGAAAGAAATAGGATGTGGCCATGATTCCCACTCGGTGGGGTCAAAGGGATCACGAAAGGTGTTGGCCCAGATAGATGGCGGACAAGAAGGGGGGTTGAATTGTCCCCTTTGCCTAAATGTCAGATTTTAAAAACTTTCTAACCCAATTATAACAGATGTGAAATTGACTATGTTGATTAACAAAAACTTCAGGTGAGATTAAGATATTCTCTCAATCTTTTCGATCTCACTCGGACAACCAATCCAACAAGCAATGAACGATTACTAATAACAGATAGCAGAGCTAGCGAAGTGTAGTGGTGTAGTGAAATAAAAATCAATAAGATAACCTGTGAAGGGAGATAGGAGAAATGCACAATCACACAGGCAATCAAAACGAACACAGGGATTTTAAGGTGGTTCGGGACCATGACAGGCTCCCTACGTCCACCCCTCACCAAACCCGGTGAGGCTTCACTAACACGCTACCGAAGTAGCAGCACGGGGACGAACCCCAACCACACACACACTGCTTCCGCAGTAATACACACACGAGACCTTGCCTCAACACGCTGCCAATGCAGCACACACACACACGTTCGGGGAACGTACCCCGGACACAACAACCACACGGAGACACAGCTCCGTACACACACACACACAGATATTCTGAGTTTAACAAAATCACAGGATATACAATATTCGCTCGCAACAGTATGTAGATGAAAATAAACTATAATACACACAAGGAATTTGTAGAAATATCCCCTTGATTCTTCAATAGACGTAAGAAGATCTTTCGTGAAGCCTAGGTTGGAGGAGCTTTTATCCACAACTGGTTGGAGTAGTAGGTCATCCTCCTTGAGGATCCAAGGTTGTTCGTTAAAGTCCTAGCTCCAATCAAGCCTGCACACATCAAGAAAAGATGAAACATTATACTCTGAAAGTATATCTTAGTTGAAAGGGACATGACAAACAAATGAAAGAATATGTATATATATATATATATATATATATATATATGTACTCCCCTTTTATGTTCCACAACTCCGTTGAATCAGTAGGTAGGGTGCGTTGGAAATGACAAATCGGAGTGGAAGCAGCCGGACATGAAGTCCCAAATGCCCAAAGCCTTAAGCTAATCTCAACCAAGAGTATAGGAATGAATGGTATAGATATCCCCTAAATCTTTACACAAACTAGGAGAATAGATAAGGTAGCACTTAGAACAAATGAACCGAAGGTTGGATGAAGCCGGTGTAGAAGATATAGTCGCCCGAGGCTCCAGATGAAGAGGATGCAGACCGCGACCCCCAAATCTTGGCTTGGGCTCGATGGAAGACTATCCTGGCAAAACTCTCCTTCACCTCCAGCAGATGGAGCACCTTCTTCTCTTGCAAGGCAAAGGGTTTCACGTTAGAAGCTCAAGGGGATGTTCCAATCGAATGAAAGGGGGCGGCGATATATACCCAAGGGCTTGAAGCCCCAAATGACTTAATAGCCCCTTTTAGACCCCCTTTATATCACATACTAGATGTTAAGGATGCCCTAAGGCCATTAGGGTCAAAAGCCAGGACAATCGGATTCATGAACCATGGGTTCACATTAAGATCCGGAAGCCCGTTCGAAAAAACCAAAAAAAGTGTCGATGTCTAGGGTCGACCTTCGTGCAGACTAGTTCTACCAAAAACAAAACCCGGTAAAAAAGTGTCGACCCCATGGGTCGACCTTTTTTCATGACAGTTCTATTTGAAGAGAAAACAGAACTCAAGACAAAAAAGTGTCGACCCTTTGGGTCGACCCTTTTTTTTTCGGGTGTTCTATTTTGATTAAAATGACATACCACAAATGAAAGTGTCGACCCCATGGGTCAACACTTTTCTTGACATAGAAAAGCTCAATTAAAACACACTTGAAATACCACACTACAATCATTCAAAGTTCAAGTTTCAATCACTTGAGCACATATGACATGGATACCCATATACAAGCCTAATTTCAACACAAATTTAATCCATTCACATTGAAGTTCAAATATCCATGAGTTCTTACTATTCTCTTGATTTATATGCATGAAAAGCTTCAATATCAACTCCCTATCACTTAGAAAATTTAGCCTGAACACAAAGCATGAGTACACGACCATTTCATGTTTGTATGAGCATTCTTGAGTAGTTTACCTTCATTCATGTGAGATTCATTGACAGTTATTTGATCATGGATTTCAACACACAAAAGCTCATCAAGATCCATTGAAACAAAAAGGACAAAATGCAAGTGTAGAAACATACCATCCACCCAATTAGTGGGGAACATATGAACCTGCACTTTATATAAAACACAGATTTAGTTTTCGGTCAATGCAATCGACAAGAATGATTACCTTCCCATATGACATATGCATAACTCCTTCAACCTTAACCACTTTGATATCCTATCAATTCACACATGAATTTGCAAATTTAGTCCAACTCAATATGAGTAGAATCTACACAGTCAACATACATGAATAGCCATTTGGAATTCAAATCATTGATTTAATCTAAAACCTGAAGTCAAAACTGAATTTAGTCATGTTACACACTAAGTGCAAGCGACTCTTGAATTCATCGTTTAGTCTCACAATTTCAAGTTCAGTCCTAACATTGAAAGTTCACCGCAATGAAATCCAATTTAGCAATATTAAATTTCAGTCCAAGGCAGATAAAAACAATACAGTTCAGGACATTCAGGATCAGTCCAAAAAAGAAAGCAATGCTGAAAAAACCAGGGGTCGACCCATCCCAGGGAGACCATAAAAACTACCTTAGCAGTCCAATGCAGGTAATTCAAGTTCAGTCTATTTATCCAATGATCTGAGAGCATTATAGATTCAGGAGTTTAAGTCCATTCAAAATAGCATGAAAAAACATACCATTAAGATCCACATGGATTACAAGTTCAGTCCAGAGGAAACTGAACCTTCTCAACATAAAACTCACAATGTCAAGCATTTATGTCAGTTCATTAAAAACCCATATAGGATATGCAAGGGAGCACTGAAGAGGCGAAATCTCGCGCTGATTCCTGAGCGTCGTGGTAATCACCAAGTTAGTGAACTGCAAGACAGGGAAACGGGTCAGAGGGCCCAGGTGGATTCCCTGGGGTGAAACCCTCCGACGCTCAAGTCAGTAGAGCAATGGTGGGAGCAGCGATAGGGAGGAGAAGGTGAAGGCGCGAGATCCCTCTCCACCAATGGGGTGAAGTGATCTATGCTCAGGAATTGGGGGTGGATCAATGCCCTTTTTGGACTTACCTCTCCTCAAATGCCGCCGCAAGAACTCGCTCCCCCACTGTATCTTCACGGCGCATCAAGGAGCCCCAGAAGCAAAGAAGTGGAGGAAAGGCCAAAAACCCTAGAAAGGCTGGGAGGACGAGCAGCGCCCTATGCCTATAAACCCTCGCGGGAGGCGGCGCGCCGTTCCAACCTCTGAGAAAAAGGGGCCCCTTCATTTCTTTTACTCTTCGGAGGTTGCTTGCTCTCTGTTCCCTTCCAAGGAGTTGGTAGGTTGGGAAAGAGGAGGTCCTCACGGTCCAAGTGACAGCCCATAGGGCCCACTTGGAAAATCTAAATAAAATAATGCTTGAGGAAACAACTCTCCTAGGTTTATGGCGGATCTGCGCTCGAAAATCGAGCAGGTGAGGCGGGAGCCCGTCCCCAATCGCAGCGAGTTGGGGGAGGCTGATGTGAAGAAACTGGAGCATCGGTTTCGCCTGCCTCTCCGATATAGCTTTGCGGCTGCTGCCCCATATGAGACGAGCTTGGATAGCCGCACGGGCCATATCTGTACTTTTCTCCTGGCGTGGAAGAGTGGATTCTGCCTCCCCTTCGAGCCCTTCATTCTAAAGCTTCTCATTTTTTTCGTGTTGGCGCCTGTTCAGCTGGTGGCCAACTCGTATCTTCTGCTGTCTACCTTTCGGATCCTCTACCGCCTGCAGGGGGTTCCCCCATCCCTGGATCTTTTTCATTATTTCTTCGAGCTGAAGGCACATCCGTCGGCGGGGAAAGGCTTCTACTTTATTCAGGCACGCAGGAATCGGAGTTGTATTCATCTGGCGGCGAAGGATTCTTCGCACAAAGGGTGGAAGAGGCAGTTTTTCTGGGTGAAGGCGGAAGCAGTGGATGAATCCTGGAGGTGCCAGGTTATGCCCAACTTCCATCCGAATCTTCCCCCACGGCAGAAGGAGTTCCCCGCCGATGTGGAGGAATACGCCGTTCGCTTGTTGACAAATCGCCAGTCGACTGAGGAGCTGGTGACGCTGGAGAACGTAGAGCAGCATCTGCTTACGCAGCTCAATCCATCAGGTATCATCCTTCGGATCCTTCTGCGGGGTCGGAGGGTCGCCTTTTCGCTTCTTAACCGAATCTTCTTCTTCATTACAGACATCCGGCGGGAACCTTTGGAAGAGGTCACCGAGGTCATCGATCTTGGGGATGACTCGGTGGCTGATGAGCCTGTCGTTCCCGCGGGTCGTTCCCAAGCCCGCGATAAGGGCAAGGGGGTGGCCTCCGAGGGATCTTCTCGGCCAAGCGGGGCGAAGTGCAAGGATCCCATGGAGGGAAAATTACGGGAATCCGTGAAGCCCAAGAAACGGGCCAAGAAGGCTGGCCTTCCTACCGCTGCCGGGGGTGACTCTGGCTCGGCGGCGCTCCCCTCTCGGGGGCAAGATGGGGCCGACCCTTCCGGGCCAGCTCCCCCACCTACCAGGCGAGAGGGGGCAGAGGAGACCAGGAGCCCCTCAGAGGGCGGAGATGGGTCGGTTCTCCCCTCCCGAGGGATGGAGGGGGCCGGTGCTGAAGTAGCCGACGTCGAGACCCGGGAGACCGGTCGAGGTCGGCGATGTCTCAGGCGACGAGGCGCGGACCGAGACAGATAGGGTTGGGGGTTCACCTGCGAGGGCGTCGCAGCCCCAAGTGCTCGAAGTTCCCGGTGCGGTCGATTCCGTGGCGTCGGTCGAGGTTGGGGGTTCGCCCGGGGAGGCGTCGCAACCCCAACCGACCGCGGCGCGCGGGGCGGCCGGCCCCATTGCTCGAGCCGAACCTTCTGGCGGGGCGTCCGGTGGGGAGCGGATCTCCGTGCCAGAGGCCTTGGAAAGGCTCGGTGTTTCGGGCGACCTGTATCGGGTTTGCCGAGAGGTTTGCCGAAAGGCTCGGGCTCTTCGAGCCTTGGGGCCGCCTAGGAGAGTTGTTTCCTCGAGCATTGTTTTAATGGGCTTTTCCAAGTGGGCCCTGTGGGCTGTCACTTGGACGAGCTTGCCTCGTCGGGCCCTGTTGGGTCTAGTTGGGTCAGCTCTTTGAGTGGGCTGCAGGAATCCCCCTCTCCAAGCACCAATAATCCAGAGCTACCAAAACACAATGCTTTCACAAGTTAGTTCCAAAGTCTCATGCCCAACATGCATGACGCAACATCAGAGTTGTATTCATGAAGGACCATTGAAATTCAACCTGCAAAATAAGATATCATCATGTTAGCTTATTTATCATGAAGATGCCATTAGACATAAAACACTCAATATATTGGAGTCATCAAAACCATTGTCAAAGACAATGAGGGGACGCACAGAACCCAACAATCTCCCCCTTTTTGATGATGACAATATATTGTGACAATTCAAAGTTCTCTCCCCCTTTGGCATTATCAAAAAATTGGGGACTGAAAAGTAACTGGGATGCTTCTAATAATGAATAAGACATGAGCGCACGAACCCAATAATTAACCTCCCATGAAGGGAAGGTGTATAATCTAAGAAGTAAGTAAAGGTTTGGAATTTGATGTGCAATCAACAGATGTGTGAAAGAAGTGTAAATGCTCAATTTTTGTAATTTTTGCTATATGTGTAACTAATTATGCACAAGTAGTATAAAGAAACTATATGCAAAAGTGAAACCTAAGTATGCACAAAATGTATAGTGCTAAAAAGCACGTTATTTTCCCCAGATTGTCAAGTACCAAAAACCAATTGACAATGAGTTATTTAACCTGTTATATACAAGTATATCCTAAAGATGCAGATTATGGACTTAAGTATGATATGATCAAACGGATTGAGCAGTCAGGCATTCAATCATGCATAATTAAGTATAGACTCATGCAAGTCCCTTCGGGACGGATGTAAGGATAATGCAATCGATTGTAGAACATGATGTGCATGTACAATACTTAGAAGGTCGTGCTTACATAAATAAAGTACTACATTAACCATGAAAGATGACTTATTCATAGAGGACATTCAAATAATCAAACCGCATATGTGAAGATTGAGCAATGAAGTTCAGGTCAATATGGAAAATCAAATTTTCTAAAGAACAGTAAAAAGAACTTCTCATCCATACACTTTCATACACAATACTCGAATATTGGTAGCTACGTATGATCATAATTTTAGTTACTAAAAATGGTGTGACTAACCTTTTGACACGAGTCATGCCCTTTGTTTCATGGATAATTCTCGGTTACTCAGTTTCGTCACTTTTTATATGTGGATGAGACACTTTTCGACGCGAGTTGTATCCTTTGTCTCAGGGGCACTTCCCGGCTACTCGGTGGCAAATCACACTTATTTTATATGGATTAGTTTCTCCTTTCGACGTGAGTTTTCTCCTTTATTTAAGGGGGGATTCCCGGCTACTCGGATCCACGTTCCACTTATATAATTTTTGAAGGGGTAAACAGCATTTTCCTCACGAGACATGTAATTTCTATGTAGAGAATCAATAGTCCTCAAAAGTGTAGAATAGAAAATAGTAATCCTTATTAGATCGAATCATTATCTCAAAAAGGTACATTTGTGTGGGTGGTTGTATTGAATGTAAAAGATGAATTAGCCTTATCACAGTAATGTCTCCCCCTAAATGTATGCACGGTTATAAAAAAAATCTCCCCCTTAATATATGCCATGTAACAAACATGTCTAAATCAATGCAACTCATTTAGCAAGAGATGAGTCATAGAAGGAGTCAAAAAGTGGTTGTATAAAGTATATACATACATTGAACCAGAGATTTTCCAATGACTTCAAGCAGATTGATTATCGGCACTTAGCGGAGAACGTAGGTCCGAAGACCACCTCATGCATAGTGAAAGCTTCCGGCTGAACATAATCCAACCTTCCACTAACACCATTTTATTTACCGAATAATCATGGTATTCAAGCACACGAGTATGAAGTATATGCATTTAACTAGAAAAGATGATTGAAAATTATTCTTATTTACGAGGCATGCAAAGATGTGTATGATATGTGCAGTTTGTTTCATGCAAGTAAGCATGTAAGTTGTATATGCAAAAGTGAACCATTATTCACAGGATGTGAGTAAGAGTGTGAAAGACATTATACACAGACCAGAGCATTCAAAGATGAATTATTATTTACAAAGCAAGAGAAGGTGTGTATGAAGACTAGCCATATATGTGCAAGATTAAGCATTCAAGACTTATGATTATTTACAAGATGTTCAAAAAGAAGCATTCACGTCAACTACTCATCAAAAATAGAAGATCTCAACATTTCAACAATTGACAAGAGTCAGTGAGGCAGAATTGTAAACATTTTTCTCCAAGATCAAGTTTTACCTTTTTAGATTCTTCAACATAAACCAAACCAAAGAAGTTCTCAAAATCAAACATTTTCTTTCTCACCTTGAGTGTCCTTTATTAATTAAAATTTCTTGACCTCAAGACGCCCCTGCAAAATAAATTCTCATTTTGGCAATTTGGGTACCCAAGCCATCTTGGATCCCGAAGGGTTAGTTCTTATACGAACAGATGAATTCCTATTTTTCCTAGCAAACCATTCATCATCGGCCCTCATCATGGTACAATCGTCCATAGAATGTCCATTCAGGCCACAATAAAAATAGTGAGAGGATTTTGTTCTCATAGACAGCTTTTCATCATTTTCCATTAAAGAACGATTGTTCATCTTATGTCCAAAGCCACCACAGTAATGACAGGAAAGGTTTTTCTTGATGGACCAAGCATCATCATTTTTCTTTGTAAAGCAATTTTCTATAACGTGGCCATGCAAACCACAATAGTAACAATGAATATTGAAGTTTTTCTTCATGGGCTTTTCAAGATTTTTAGACTCATCAGTAATTTTCATTTGTAACTTCAATGCTTCATTGTCATCAAATTCTTTCAAAAAGCAGTCATACATGTCATGACCGAATTTGCCATAGTAATAGCATGAAACATTTTTCTTTTATTTGTTGCATGATCATATTTAACAGATGAAATTTTTTCACGCACACAAGAACATTCAACAACATCTTTTTGCTTTTCAATTAGTTTATCACACGAATGCAAAGATTCATTTAAACTCTCGATTTCATTTTGTAGATTCAAAATTTGTAAGTGCGAGTTAGCAACCTCTTGTTCACATGAAGTAATTTTCTCATTTAACAGGAAATTAATAGTTTTGTGACTTTCAATTTCTTGTTCAAGAGGTATCAAGTTGTCACAATCACTAGTGATTACACATTTTCCTTTCTCAAATTTTTCAAGACTATTCAATTTGCTTTCAAGCAATGAGATTTGAGTCAACAATGCACTATTTTCATTTTAGAGTTTTTCAAATGAATTTTTGTTCATAGAAGTGTGTTCAAGTTCTTTCATTTGAAAACTCATATTTTCACCAACCATTCTACCCATTGTTTCATTATTTTCAAATTTATCATTCAAATTTCTGAAGCTTTCTATTTCCTTTCTCAGTTCCTTCAACTTTTCAGATTTGTCAGCATTCAAAGTAGCTTTTCCTTTTTCCAGAAGAAGCAATTTTTCAGATATGACGGAATTCAACATTTTCAGCTTTTCATTGTCTTCTTTTATTTGTTGAAGTTCCAAAATTTCATCCTTTAAAGATTTGTTTTCAGATTTCAGATTTTCAATCATTTCTTTGTGTTCTTCTTCAACAGGCATGTGAGATTCAACTAGTTTTTCAAGCTCAATACATTTCCCACATGAAGAGTTGTCATGTTTCTTTTTCAACATTTTGTTTTCAGAATTTAATGCCTTATATCTATCAAACAGTTCATCATAAGCATTTAACAATTCATCATAGCTCAATTCATCATCATCATCGGAATCAGAGTTTACCTTAGAGTTTTCCTCGCTTTGGCACTCATTTTCTTTGTTTGCCACGAGGCAATCCCTCTTCCAGCTTTCTTCTTGGGCTTCACTTAGCCCATCCCAAATCCCTTTGGCAGACCTACAGTTGGAAACAAATAGAAATTTGTTAATATTTACTGCTGCCTTAAGAGCATTCAAAGCAAACAAATTATCAGAATTCTTTCTCTTATCCTCATCGGTCCATCTCAACTCATTTTTGGGTAACACATGAGGACCATGAGTCATTAAGCTCATAAGCTTTGGATTAATGCTAGTAATCCAAACACAAAATTTTCCTAACCATAAAGTATAATCAAAACCATCAAAGACAGGAATAGAGTTCACACTAGACATCATGAAAATGATCTTTACTCTATGACTGTAAGGTCGACTAAAAAATTAGAGACGCGGCTCTGATACCAATTGTTGGCCCAGATAGATGGCAGACAAGAAGGGGGGTTGAATTGTCCCCTTTGCCTAGATGGCAGATTTTAAAAACTTTCTAACCCAAGTATAACAAAAGTGAAATTGACTATGTTGATTAATAAAAACTTCAGGTGAGATTAAGATATTATCTCAATCTTTCCGATCTCACTCGGACAACCAATCCAACAAGCGATGAACGATTACTAATAACAGATAGCAGAGCTAGCGAAGTGTAGTGGTGTAGTGAAATAAAAATCAATAGAATAACATGTGAAGGGAGATAAGAGAAATGCACAATCACACAGGCAATCACAATGAACACAGGGATTTTAAGGTGGTTTGGGACCACGACGGGCTCCCTACGTCCACCCCAAACTCGGTGAGGCTTCACTAACACGCTACCAAAGTAGCAGCACGGGGACGAACCCCAACCACACACACGCTGCTTCCGCAGCAATACACACACGAGGCCTTGCCTCAACACGCTGCCACTGTAGCACACACACACACGTTCGGGGAACGTACCCCGGACACAACAACCACACAGAGACAGCTCCGTACACACACACAGATATTCTGAGTTTAACAAAATCACAAGATATACAATATTCGCTCGCAGCAGTATGTAGATGAAAAGAAACTATAAATCACACAAGGAATTAAACACAAATAAGATGTAGAAATATCCCCTTGATTCTCCAATAGACGTAAGAAGATCTTTCGTGAAGCCTGGGTTGGAGGAGCTTTTATCCGCAGCTGGTAGGAGTAGTAGGTCATCCTCCTTGAGGATCCAAGGTTGTTCGTTCAAGTCCTAGCTCCAATCAAGCCTGCACACATCAAGAAAAGATGAAACATTATGCTCCGAAAGTATATCTTGGTTGAAAGGGACATGACAAACAAAGGAAAGCAGATGTATATATATATATGTACTCCCCTTTAATGTCCCACAACTCCTTTGAATCAGTAGGTAGGGTGCGTTGGAAATGACAAATAGGAGTGGAAGCAGTCGGACATGAAGTCCCAAATGCCCAAAACCTTAAGCTAATCTCAACCAAGAGTATAGGAATGAATGGTATAGATATCCCCTAAATCTTTACACAAACTAGGAGAATAGAGAAGGTAGCACTTAGAAAAAATGAACCGAAGGTTGGATGAAGCCGGTGTAGAAGATATAGTCGCCCAAGGCTCCGGATCAAGAGGATGCAGACTGTGACCCCCAAATCTCGGCTTGGGCTCGGTGGAAGACTATCCTGGCACAACTCTCCTTCACCTCCAGCAGATGGAGCACCTTCTTCTCCTGCAAGGCAAAGGGTTTCACGTTAGAAGCTCAAGGGGATGTTCCAATCAAATGAAAGGGGGCGGCGATATATACCAAAGGGCTTGAAGCCCCAAATGACTTAATAGCCCCTTTTAGCATATCACATACTAGATGTTAAGGATGCCCTAAGGCCATTAGGGTCAAAAGCCAGGACAATCGGATTCATGAACCATGGGTTCGCATTAAGATCCGGAAGCCCGTTCGAAAAACCCAGAAAAAGTGTCGACCTATAGGGTCGACCTTCGTGCAGACTAGTTCTACCAAAAACAAAACCCGGTGAAAAAGTGTCGACCCCATGGGTCGACCTTTTTTCACGACAGTTCTATTTGAAGAGAAAGCAGAACTCAAGACAAAAAAGTGTCGACCCTTTGGGTCGACCCTTTTTTTTTCGGGTGTTCTGTATTGATTAAAATGACATACAACAAATGAAAGTGTCGACCCCATGGGTCGACACTTTTCCTGACACAGAAAAGCTCAATTAAAACACACTTGAAATACCACACTACAATCATTCAAAGTTCAAGTTTCAATCACTTGAGCACATATGACATGGATACCCATATACAAGTCTAACTTCAACACAAATTCAATCCATTCACATTGAAGTTCAAATATCCATGAGTTCTTACTATTCCCTTGATTTATATGCATGAAAAGCTCCAATATCAACTCCCTATCACTTAGAAAATTTAGCCTGAACACAAAGCATGAGTACACGACCATTTCATGTTTGTATGAGCGTTCCTGAGTAGTTTACCTTCATTCATGTGAGATTCATTGACAGTTATTTGATCATGGATTTCAACACACAAAAGCTCATCAAGATCCATTGAAACAAAAAGGACAAAATGCAAGTGTAGAAACATACCATCCACCCAATTAGTTGAGAACATATGAACCTGCACTTTGTATAAAACACAGATTTAGTTTTCGGTCAATGCAATCGACAAGAATGATTACCTTCCCATATGACATATGCATAACTCCTTCAACCTTAACCACTTTGATATCCTATCAATTCACACATGAATTTGCAAATTCAGTCCAACTCAATATGAGTAGAATCTATACAGTCAACATACATGAACAGCCATTTACAATTCAAATCATTGATTTAATCTAAAACCTGAAGTCAAAACTGAATTTAGTCATGTTACACACTAAGTGCAAGCGACTCTTGAATTCATCGTTTAGTCTCACAATTTCAAGTTCAGTCCTAACATTGAAAGTTCACCGCAATGAAATCCAATTTAGCAATATTAAATTTCAGTCCAAGGCAGATAAAAACAATACAGTTCAGGACATTTAGGATCAGTCCAAAACAGAAAGCAATGCTGAAAAAATCGGGGGTCGACCCATCCCAGGGAGACCATAAAAACTGCCTTAGCAGTCCAATGCAGGTAATTCAAGTTCAGTCTATTTATCCAATGATCTGAGAGCATTGTAGATTCAGGAGTTTAAGTCCATTCAAAATAGCATGAAAAAACATATCATTAAAAACCACATGGATTACAAGTTCAGTCTAGAGGAAACTAAACCTTCTCAACATAAAACTCACAATGTCAAGCATTTATGTCAGTTCATTAAAAACCCATATAGGATATGCAAGGGAGCACCAATAATCCAGAGCTACCAAAACACAATGCTTTCACAAGTTAGTTCCAAAGTCTCATGCCCAACATTCATGAGGCAACATCAGAGTTGTATTCATGAAGGACCATTGAAATTCACCCTGTAAAACAAGATATCATTATGTTCGCTTGTTTATCATGAAGATGCCATTAGACATAAAACACACAATATATTTGAGTCATCAAAACCATTGTTAAAGACAACGAGAAGGCGCACAGAACCCAACAAAAGGTATGGTCGGTGATGGTATGTTCTTCCCCAATAGATTCCCACATCACAGGTTCCTCATCATGAGGGCTTTCCCTAAGTGTAGGGGACAATAGGGTGTCGGTGTTGAACGGATGTCTAGGCTCTCTTCCTGAGATAAGAAATTCTAGTTTGTGGATCAAGTCAGGTTCCTCGGGTGTCGGGAGGAGTAAGAGGAGGTCAGTAGTGTAGCAACCCACAGCGTAGACTGAGGTGATGGACCTGACACATAGGTGAATAAGGTCTAGCATCTGTGGTTGGTCGATTCCTAGAGCCAGCATGCTAGTCAGCTCAAGTTGCCATCTTAGGCCCTTGATAAGATCATCAAAAGACTCTACCTCATAGCAGGTTTGGAATGTGGTGTGATAGGAGATGGAGGGCACTATGGGGAGGTGTCTCTCCTGAGATAGGCAGAGTGGGCTCGGGCTTTCCAAGTTTGGACATTTCTTTAACCAATGGGCTAGAGCTTCCTCTAAGGTTATTTCACTTTCTTTGGCCAAGGTGGGGAGAGTCAGGATTCTAGGCCAATCCTTTTCTCGGGTTTGGAGGTGGAGACACCTAGCTGCACTTAACTGTAGGTCAACGGGTGGGATGGAGATTTCCTGGCCTGACTCATGACATTGTGACTCGTATTCTTCTTCCCAGTCGGGGGAGGCCTCATGCACTTCAATCACACTCTCATCCCTTTGAGGTGGCGATGTTTTACTCTCCAAGTGCATGGTAGGTTGCTCCTTGGTGAGACATTGACTGGCCATGTGTCCCAACTCGTGGTACCTATAACATTCTTTCTTGTTGGCATCACTCAAGGTGGATCCACTCATTTCTATACCTATGGGGCTCTTTCCTTTCCAAGAAAGGGTGAGGCTAGAGATGGTAGTTGCTGGAGTGTAAGGGAGTGGGGCATGGACCCTACTTGGTCTAGGTGAGGAACCCTTCATGGGAGGGGCTAAGTTGGCTTGTGGGGCCAAGACTTCTGGGTCGGATGGCCGAGGGGAAGTAAGTCTAGCAATCATCTCAAGATCTCGGGCTATTTGGTATACACTGGGGGAGGGTCGGGGTGCATAGACTATTCTAAGCTCGGTCTTCATGCCTTCCCATGTGCCAATGGGATCTTGCCTCCTAACTCTCCTTAGACCCTCAAGGTTTCTCCATTCTATCTTGTCGAGGGGACCGATGGTCTCCTTGGCGATGCGCACCTTCCTTTCCTCGGACATGTAGTAGTGGTGGAAGTATCTATCCATGTAGGTCTCCCAATTCCTATATGTGTGAGGGTTGTTGGACCCATCGAAATGGGGTAACTCTGGTCCGATGAAGAGGTAGTCATCGGGTTGATTGGTACGGTACATGGTTTTGGCCGGGGAAGGGGATGACACCAATGCAATTGCCCTAGGACTAGACTTAGTAGAGACAAGTTTAAAATTTGCTCTGATATCAATTGACGTGACACGACCTACGGATGCAAAGGGACCGACCGGGCGAGCCTCGGACCTAGACTTGCAAGCACACTTACAAATTGGCGGACTCGATGTTGGCGGACCAATATCACAGCACAACCCTTTTCCCGTGGTGACTAAGTGATGGTAGGGTGGGTTCGAAGGTCTAAACTCTGCTGGATGGGGTGATGGCTTAGCCTAATGTGTTTCCTTCCCTAGGATTGGAGCACCCACATCAGCGGGGCGGACTTCGCGCCTTGAGGGCACGGGGTTCTCTCTTTACTCAAACCGCGGTGACCGCTCTGATCGGGAAGTCATGGGGCCGGGCACTCTCTTTCTCGCCGGCTGAACTTAGAAATGATACTAGATGAACACAAATATCCAGGGAGGGTTCAGCATATACCTGATCGGCGTGAAGACACCGATCCCGAGTCGGAGACGTGGGCGAGCGGGGAAGTGTGGGTTCCCCGCGCACTGCATCGATGAAGCTTCTATAATTACATTCACTACTCCTCACGCAGGAGGGTTGGACTAGGGGGTGGGGAAATGTGGGGTTACAAAAAAACACTACCTCCCACAGGGAGGGGCTTTAAGCGGGCCAGGCGGGGTGGGGAATGCCGGAATAAACTAAAGACCTGCAGTTCTATCCGCTCAGGTTTGGCAGGACAGGGAATCGCTGATGATGCTGCCACGGACCCGTCTGACTTCATAAGAGTGCGAGACCAGCACCAAAACTTCCTGGGTTGGCCCAGGAAGACACCAGAATTTTTGGGTAATTTCCCGTGGTTGTCAGAGGCTGAAGTAGAATCGTGAGCCGGGCTCCTCGGTTCAGATTCTGCCTATTCCAGAATCCTTACAGCTGGAAGAAGTGGTCGCGTCGAATGCTTCTGAGGTCCGTTGAGGGAGGGACCAGAATCGATGCGTTCGTGGGTGAGTCTTCTTCGTTTGGGGACCAACAGGGATTTTGGTAGAGATCAGAGTTGACCACGAGGGCCTGAGAAGTGGGAGGGGTCGGATCTATCTACAGTCAGACTGCCTTGCGCACTCAGGGTAGGACATTCGAAACTTTGTGCTTCGGGCTTCAAATGACACTCCGCTTCTTGGAGATGCTAGGGGACTTGGAGGAGAACGTTTCAGCCAAGTGCCACTAAAAGAAGCTCAGAACTCTGGTCGTGGTAGCTTCTGCAATCTGCTATTGGAGGTCTGCCTGGGAGGATTTGCGCAGTCTGACGAAGATGAGTTCCCCTAGCAGCCCCGACGTCAGAAGGTGACGAGACCGCCTCCGCTGCGAAGCTGATAGGGAGCCGGTTCCAACGGTACCTCTTTTGCTCCCAGGAACTCCGGGATGTAGTGGTGGCCGGCGTTGCAAATGGCTGGAACTCAATAGATCTTCAGCTGAACACAGATTGGCAAAATATGGTTGAAAGGGGATGCTTATTTGGTGGAAGGTTGTTGGATATGGGGGTGGTGATGTTGGGGAAAGGGTTGGGAGGTGAGAGGGGATATGGGGAAGGTGGGGAAGGGGGATGGAGATGGTATGGTGCAAGGGGGTGGGAGGGGAGGTGGCTGGGGTCACAGCTAGCAGGTGGAGGGGGAGAGAGGTGCGGCCAGGGGTGGAGGGTGAGAGAGAGAGGGGGGCGCAAGTGACCCTTGGGAAAGGGGGGGGAATGTTTGAATTTGGTTTAATGGTGGGTGATCAATGGTGGTCTTGGGAAGGGGAAGGGGTGTGTTGGGGAAGGGAAGGGGTGCTTGGGGAGTGGTGGTCTACCTTGGGAGAGGGAGGGTGACTCTTGGGGTTGTGGAAGTATTGATGGGTAAGTAATGGAGGGTGGGGAATGTGAGGGGTCAAAATGAGGTGGCACTGATGTGGCTGATGAGGTGGAGGGGAAGAGGGATGTGGAGGATGAGGTGGAGGAGAGAGGGGGGGCGACCTAGAGAGAGAAGGGGGAGGAGAGAGAGGGGTTCGCCCCCTAGAGAGAGAAGGAGAGGGGAGAGAGAGGGCTTCTCACCCAAGACTCTCAAGGCTTCACACCTATGGTCACACGATTTCTGGAAATTCAAATTCTAATTCTTCATTACCTTCAAATGAGAGAGCTGGGTCCTATTTATAGGAGCTCAACTCTTTACATGACCATAATACCCTTGACTTAACACATAATGACCAAAGCTATCCAAAAGGGGACGCCCCTGGGCTAGCCCTTACAATTGGGCCCATTAAGCCTAACATGCTATCCAATTGACCGAATAACTTACTCAACTGACTCAAATAAAGAAAATTACAGTAATAAGACTCAAAAAAAGTGGAAAATACATGATACTACTTGGGAAATAAGCCGTAAAATCATGTCGATTGCTACCGGGGTGATGTGGCGAGTAGTGGGAACTAGAGCTGCTGATGATGTCCCCATCAATTCATCAGCGTTCTCCTCACCGAAGCAGAAATGCAAGATTACAAGCAACTCCTGCTCGAATACAAAGACTGCTTCACCTGGACATACAAGGAGATGCCAGGGCTAGACCTCGTCGTAGCGGAGCACTAGCTAGCTATTTCTCCCTCAGCCACTCCAGTCAAACAGCCACAGCGGCGCATGCGCCATGAGCTGGAACTCCAAGTTTCGGCCGAAGTCTACCAAATGGCCGAGGTCGACTTCATCGAGCCGTGCATCTACCTGATCTGGCTAGCCAACATAGTCCCAGTAAAGAAAAAGAATGGTCAAGTTTACATCTACGTCGACTTCCGAGACCTCAATAAAGCCTTTCCGAAGGATGACTTCCCAGTTCCAATCACAGAAACCTTGGTCAACATGATCACCAGACATGTAGCCTTGTCTTTCATGGACGGGTCGTCCGGTTATAACTAGATCCGGATGTCCCTCAAAGATAAGAATCACACTGCCTCCCGATCCCCCAAAGGGATTTTCAACTACAAGCATATGCCCTTCGGTTTGAAGAATGCCAGCGCTACTTACCAGAGGGCCATGACCAAAATATTCGATGAGATGCTGCACAACATCATCGAGTGTTATGTCGATGATCTCGTCGTCAAGACTAAAAGGTGGGAAGACCACCTACATGATTTGCGCCAAGTCTTCAATCGAATCCGACAATACGGGCTCAAGATGAACCATATGAAGTGCGCCTTCGGCGTATCCAGCGCTTTGTCGTCAGATACCGAGGAATTGAGGTGGACCCCTGCAAGATCAAAGTGATCCGGGAGCTTCCACCACCCAAGAACCTTACCGAACTCGGGTCATTCCAAGGAAGACTGGCCTACATACGGAGGTTCATCCCCAACCTCTCCGGTCGATGCGCGCCTTTCAGCAAACTGATGAAGAAAGACGCCCCATTTACGTGGGACCCAGAATGCCAGACTGCTTTCGAGCAAATCAAGGAGTACCTCCTTACTCCCCCAGTCTTGGGGGAACCAGCCAAGCGTAAACCCCTTATATTGTTTCTGGCCGTGTATCCTGTCCATGGAGGCTATCCCTCATTTTGTTTGATGTCGTCTCCTCTTGTAGTCGCATCCGTGTCTCGATTTCACATGTATTTAGGAAGGCTAACCAGGTAGCAGATATGTTGGCTGTTGTGGGATGCACTCTCTCCTCCCCTTTTTTTTGGGCGTCGTGGGCTGATCTTCCTCTCTCTGTAAAGGGCCCCTACCGGCTTGATAAGGTAGGGTGTCCCTCCTTACGACCCTAGCTCTCTTGCTGTACCTTTTGCTCAGTTATTACATTTCTTTCCCTGTTCAGTGGCTGGGGTTGAGCGCCCCACCCCTTCCTAGGGGTGATCGCTCTCCCTCCTACCCACTGCAATAGGTTATCACTGGATTAAAAAAAAAAAAGCGTAAACCCCTTATACTCTACATCACTGCCATGGACGCTTCGTTAGGAGCCCTATTGGCACAAATCAATGAGGAGGGTAAAGAGCAGCCGCTCTATTACCTCAGCCGGAAACTGATCGGCGCTGAGTATCGCTACTCCCCCATGGAAAAAGTATGCTTAGCTCTGGTCTTCGCCGCCAAGAAGCTGCGGCACTACCTCCTGTCTCATCGGGTTGAGCTCATATCCAGGCACGACCCACTCAAGTATCTCCTCAGGCAACCCGTCCTCTCAGGCCGATTGGGAAAATGGGCTCTTCTGCTAATGGAGTATGATATTACCTACATCCCCAAGAAAGCAATCAAGGGACAGGGCATGGCTGAATTCTTGGCAGCCCATCCAGTACCGTATGATTCACCTCTCAACACGGAACTCCCTAACGAGGAGTCCCTTGCTTTCCAGTCACCCGTGCCAGTTGAACAGACCAGAGATGTCTTGCATTACCAACAACAAGACGCTCTCACAACCAATGTACCTTGTTGGGAGCTCCACTTCAATGGCACTTCTCAGGGGATTACCTGGAACAATCAAGACTCATCCGTTATGGCGGGTGCCAGCATCGTCTTCCTAACTCCTCGGGGTGGGGTTTTATACAACTTGTGCGCCCTCATGAAATCCTTGACGAACAATGAAGCTGACTATGAAGCTCTAATCATCGGGCTTCAGATGGCTCTCGACATGGGCATCAAATGCCTCAAAGCCTATGGGGACTCCCAGCTGGTGGTCCGACAAGTCCTCGGCATCTACGATGTGTGGAAGCTAGAGTTGGTTCCGTACCACACCGCCATCACCAGACTAATCCTGAAGTTTTATTTCTTTGAAATAGATCATGTTCCCAGGGGCAGCAACGTCCAGGCAGATGCCATGGCAAAATTGGTTGCGGCCTTTAAGCTCCCGCCCGAGGGTGAGGTTGACATCATTGTCAAGCACAGAAGACTGATGTTGAGTTCACTCGAAGGTAACGCCGCTCTCACCGTCTATGAGGTCCATAGCCTCGATCTAGACACACACCCAGAAGAAGAAGATTGGCACGAGCCTATCATCAAATTCAAGAAAGGTTGGCTCCCTCCTGACCAAGCTCAAAGGGTCCAGCTACTCTGACGGGCAACGTCATATGAGTTGATCAGTGACTCTTTATACCGACTTCTCCACGAGAAAGACAAGTCGGTTCTTCTGAGATGTGTTTCCCCAGCCGAGACTCGAGCCATCTTGCATGAAGTCCATTCAGGACTATGCGGCGCTCACCAGGCCAGAGATAGAATGAAGCACAATATCAAGCTCAAAGGCTTCTATTGGCCAACCATGTACGCGGATTGCACCCTGTATGCTCGTATGTGTCACCTATGCCAAGCCTTTGGCCTGGTACCCAGAAGACCTCCAAACCCACTCCGTCCCACGGCCCCCACGTGGCCGTTCGCGGAGTGGGGCATGGACATCGCGGGACCCTTCCTGCCATCTTCCAAGGGCCATAAGTACATCTTGGCCACCACCGACTACTTCTTCCGATGGGCTGAAGCCATCCCCCTGCGGGAGGTCATCAGCGGGGTGGTAGCCAGATTTGTCCGGCACAACATCATCTACCGATTTGGTACTCCCAGTGGCATGGTGTCGGACAACGGAACACCATTCAAGAATAGGGCCGTATACCAACTAGCGGCCAAATTCCATATTGGCTGGAGAACCTCTTCCGTCTATAATTCCCAGGCCAGCGGCCGGGCAGAGGCCTTCAATAAAACCCTCTGCAAGCTTCTGGGTAAAATTGTTAGCCACCGGAAGTGCGATTGGGGCAAAAAAGTGTTCGAGGCGCTGTGGGCCTATCGGACAATCCACAAGACTCCTACGGGGTGCTCACCATTCTCCCTCGTTTACGGGGCAGAAGCCGTCATCCCTATCGAGATCCAGTTAGCCTCGTACCGCGTGGCGGTCCACACCAGCTTCACCGACCCAGATGCAGATGAATACCAGAGAAGGCTAGAAGAGCTCGCATGCCTAGAAGGCAAGCAGCTTGAGGCCTACCGGCAACTACCAGTATACCAAGCTCGTATGGCTCGAGCTTATGATAAGCTTGTCAAACAACTAGCCTTCAAACAAGGTGACCTTGTCATGATTAAAGAAAAAGAAGTCATGGCAGGTCGCTCTAGTGAAAAATTGCAACCTAATTGGTGAGGTCCATACATCATTCATGATGTCTACGAGGGTGGGGCCTACATGGTTGTAGACCACAAGGGTAATAAGCCGTTCCCACCTCTCAACGGTAAACACATGAAGTTGTACCACGCCTCAGAGCACGAGTTTGCGTGCCACCCAGACTATGGTGTGCGCCTCAGCCGTCACTAGTGACACCAGCCCCCACCCTGAGGGCCAGGACCAGCCACCTCTTTCGATCTTTCCTCCCAGCGAAGCATCAGGGCCAGCCACGCCCTCCCAGAGCCACCGTTATGCACTTGCAGAGGTCGGCCTCCCAGCTTCATCCCCGCGATCGCAAAAGCGAGGACGCCCGGCGCTAGTAACGATTCAGCCGTCAGGCTCCCAGGTAAGCAAAAAAATGGGGTTAAAAATAGAGATACCCTGGCGGACTCAGTCGTCCTCACCGCAAAGCAGCGACTGGGGGAAAAAAGGCCAACAACCCGACTGAGGTAAAAACCTGAAAGGGTGTCTCAGGCAAAATCGGGTAATCCCTCGACGTGAAAATTCGCAAGGCACATCAGAAAAAACTAAAGGGGGCCGGCCCTGGCAAAAACTAGAAAGGGCCGTAGAGTCGATAATGAGAAAAAAAATACTTTTCTCTCTCCACCAATCAGGGTGACTATCCACCCACCTCTCAAAAAATCATAGGCCTCTCCACTCAAAACATGCCAGTCCCTGACCAATACATGTTCTAATTCATTGAGCCTGCTCTTCCCAGTTAGGTTTATATCACCGAGGTTGGCTCATTTTACACTTGGCCTCCGCTCTATTGTAGCGGACCTACATACCCAATATCCACATGTTATCCCAGTCATTTATCCCAGTGAACCTCAGTCTTAGTCAATTCCCAAACGCCCTTCATTCTATGAACATACACCTTAAGTAGCTTCAACCCAGAAGCTCTCATCGCCAGTTCGACATGGTTTACCACCATGATCCCAGTCACCATTTCAATGTCTACTGATTCCCTGACCTACCATTTATAACTCCAGTCACACTCTACCAAGATATAATGACCCTTGGGGGCCATGACTCAGTACCCTTCAAAAGTCCTAACCAGGGCCACAGAGATATCAAGTCTTCAAACAACACAAGTTTCAGGCTACGTCCCCTGACAGTAGTATGCTACGGACGACAATCCCCAGATTCAGAAAAAAAATAAACAAAAAAAATGACAAAATATGGGGTTAAAAATAGAGATACCTCGGTGGCCTCACTCCCTCCACAGGACTACTGAGGGCAAAAATTACCACCAACCCAGCTGAGGTGAAAACCCATAAGGGCGCCTTAGGTAAAATCAGGTAATCCCTTGGTGTGATTACCCGCAAGGGCACACCGGAAAAAACTAAAGGGGGCCAGCTCTGGTGAAAACCTATAAGGACAGTAGAGCTGGTAACGAGAAAAAATTTCCTCTTCCTCTCTACTCTCCACTAATGAAAGCCTTCGACGGCAGGCTTAACACCACTACGCAGTATGATGGCCGTTACACCCCCGAGGGTTGGTCACCACCAGTTCCCAGTTCCAGTATTCGGCTACCCACCTCAGCGGTCAGCCGACCAGTTCCAGTCCTAGATCCAGCCCCAGTCCCAGCCTCCAGCTACAACACCTTAAACGGTTGGCCGGCCAGCTCCAGTTCTGGTCTCAATACCAGTTCCAGTCTCAGATCCAGCTCCAGTCTCGGTCCCGGCCTCCGGCTATAGCACCTCAAACTGTCAGTCGGCCAGTGCCAACCCCCATTCTAACACTAGTTTCAATCCTGGTCTCAGTCTCTGACTACGTCACCATGGCGATAAGCCGGCCAGCCCCAGCTTCAACCCCACAGACCCAACAACTCCAACAATACATGCCGAAGCACCCTCACAGGTCAGCCTCCAGCCCCCGGTCTCTAGTCATACAGGCCATCACACTTATATGGGTAGGCGCCCAGCCCCAGTTCCCAGCAATATAGGCCAACATCCCATTCGGGGTTAGCCTCCAGCATCCATTACCTAGTACCCAGTCTCCAGTACCTAGCACTCAATATCCAGTACCCAGTCTCCAGTACCCAACACTCAGCCTCCAATACCTAGTCTCCAATACCCAGTACTCAGCCCCCAGTACCCAGTACTCAGCACCTATCCAGTGCCCAGTCCCCAGTACCCTGTGCTCAGGTCTTCCTGTGTACCCAGTATCTGACAACCACTAACTAATACTCAGTCTCCGATCCAGTACCCGGATTCAAGCACCCAATTCCCTATCACCAGCACCAACACATAGTAGGAGAATCAACCATGACTAACAGTACGTGGTCGCCAGTACCTACATCCAACATTGTTCCACAAGAAAGAAAAGGGTGGGACAATACAAGAAATGACAAATGAAGTCCAAAAGTTTGTCATTCATACTCTATAAGAGGAGCCCAAGACATGCCCTTGGGGTAACAAAAGGTCCGTACAACCGGACATACAAGCATAGCAAAAAGAAGGCGCAGTTGAATCATGGCTCGCTCCTCTCCAACGCCGACACACGAGACTGAGCAGCTGCGAGCTCTACATCAATAGTGGACAAGAGCTGAGTACCGACCTCGACTGTGTTCTCGGACACTTGCTACTCAGCCCTGGCACCCTCCACCGCCGACATCTACTCCTCCAAGGCCTTCCTCAAGGCCTCAGCCCCACTCTCCGTCTCCTCCAGCTGAACAGCTCGGCCTCGAAAGAGTGACTTGGGTGCCTCGACGTGACCCCTCTACTCGGCTACAACTGTCATGAGCTGAGCATGTCGCTCCCGCTCCTCATGGATGGCTGCCAGCCTCCGAGCCCTCAGCTCTTGTGCCTGAAGAAGTCGCAGATACTCCGCCCATATCTCGGCCAGCCCGCACATCCAAGGCTCCCGTGGGAAGCTGAGGATGTGGTAGCCCCGGGTGTACTCTGTCAGGCCCTGCCTCAGATCCTCCGGAGATGGGAGGGGGTCGCCCCGCGCTCACTGAAGCAAGGAGGGACCCACGCTTCCGTCTACTAACGGCTCCGTTGGTGGAGTGGTGGAAGGCCATTCCACCTCCAGGCTCAGAGCGGAGTTGCCTATCTCCATTAGCACACCAGTCGAGGCTGCACAATACCAGAAAGAACAAATGGGAAGTCAGGAATACATGTGCAACTTTCCATGAAAAATAAGGTGAAAACCTGAGAAAAAGGATTCTCATTCCTTACCCAGAGCAAGCCCCTCAGCGCCTACGGCGTCACTCGTCGGAGTCGGGGAAGCCAATGACTCCTTAAAGGCTAGGGAGCCTTCTCCCATAGCCCTATCCCCTCCAAAAGCCGCAGGGAGATCGGAGGCCTCCTCCCGACCATCGGCAACAGGAGCTGGCGCACGCTCCTCCTATGACCCCAGCACTACACACAAGACAAAAACATCAATATTTTTGTCAGAAGGCATAAACAAGTGCTAAAAGGGGAAACAAAAGAGTCCCACGCACCTCTAGAAGTAGCCTCCACCTCAGCCCCCTCAGCGGAGGAGGCCCCAGAAGAAGAGGAGCCTGAACTCTCCTCTGTCTCCATGATGAAACTCCTACTACTTGAGGAGCCTGAAGAAGTCTCCAAAGAACTGCCGGAGGTGGTGGAACTAGAAGCCCCTGCGGACCAAAAAAAAATAATAGCGTCAGCACACAGCCTGACCTCATATAAAGAAACCCATCAAGTCAAGGGTTTCGGACAAGAAGCTCACCAGCCGGGGAACTCCCCTCAGAGATCCTCTCTATGTCGATGATCTCTTCATCTTCTCCAGTCGGAGTCATCGCTATAGGCTCTCCCCCTGCTGCTCCAACTAGGTCACGAGGAAGCTCGCCCTCCTCCAAAGGGGAGGGAGTACCTATAACCAACACCAGAAGAAGCTTAGCACCGGCGGGTGATGTAAAAGCCCACAACGAAAGGCTAAGTCCCAGTCACGTACCTGAGGGTCCCATGGTGGAAGACCCAGCCAGCCCCACTGTGCAAGTTGAGACAACGACTGGCAAAGGAGGAAGGGGCGGCCCCACCGACGATGGTGGTAGCGACCCTGACACGGTTCCAGTAACATGGGCGGCCATGCCACCCGTCACTCTCAGCTTGGCCTCAAACGTGGGGAGCTCCGCGGATGGTCCAGTGCTCACTAGCTCTTGAACCATCTCCAAGGTAATATTCGGGTCTTCACCTGGTAAACAAAATCACAAAGCAGTCAGCAACCTCAATCCGCTAGACGCTAGACAAAATAGGAGACAACTCTCCTCGGAATGGCTCGGCACATACCGGAGCCATCCCGGGGTGGCCTCATGTTTTTGCTCCTCGACAGGGGTGGGCACCTCATCTCTTGCCTCGAAAAGGGCCATCGCCCCCGGCATCCCCGCCGTCTCTGCATAAAGCACATGGCTATGTCAACTTCCACAAGCAAGCACAGCCGTAAATAGAACATTTCAAGTCCCAAAGGACCCTACCTGGCCGAGTCTCCTTGGGGGCTTTCCACGACTTGAAGTCGGGGAACGTCTCGGCATGGGGGCCGGTCTCATCTATCGCGCGGAGGACCTCATCAACATCGATCTCGCATTCGATGTCGTCATCCAACAAAGGGTTGGCCTCCGGGGGTGGTGAGAAAGCCACCTCCGCCCCAGTCGCCAGCGGAGCTGCAAGAAAAATAGTCAAACAATGCAAGGTTAGTCAACCATGATGGCTAAACCGATAAAGGACAAAGGGTGGGCGTGGCACTTACTCAAAGCTGATTTCACCTTTATATGCTCATCTGCCCGGTGTCCTTGAAAGGACTCGCCAGCCTCCACCGCTTCGGTATCAACTCGGGGTCACTTCCGCCTCGGTTGAAGACCCCTATCCCCACTCCCAGAAGAAGCCTCCACGGAGGGATGATCTTCCCCTGCTGGGGAACCTGCCAATGGAATACATCAATAGACAACATCTCAGTCATACGCACAAAAAAAGGAAGACTGAGACAATATACTAAAGAAAGTGTCTCACCTAAAACTACGAAGGGAGTCAACGACAGAGGAACCAGTTGCTCCGGCTTCAATCCCAGTACTCGAGCAGCCTTTACAACTACCTCCTTGATGTCTCGCAGTCTGTAGGTGCGCTCAATGTGAGAGATAAACTCCACCGGTTCAGCGGATCCGATCGCGTGAGCAATGTGATGCCTCCAGTCACTAACAGTAGTGTCAGCAAAGCTCCTCTCCGGGAGCACCCTGTCCAGTGAACCCTTCTTCCTAAAGTCGCAGTCGGCTTGGAACTGGGTCCACCAGGTCCTCGGTGTCCTCGACCATAATGCCCTAACACCAGCACCCGCAGGCGCCGCCTGCACCGGCCTCAGGGGCTTGAGGGCTCCACTATAACCCCGTGATGATGAAGAAGCCCGACAGCCTTGGGTCCACTGCTATGCTAGTCGCTCCACATCTCAACGGATCTGGGAGAAGCGAGTCCTCAAGTACTCATCGTCCAGCCCGATAGGAGGATGATCCTCCCGCAGAAGCCGGCTCTCCTCAGCTTTCCAGATTACCGAAGCTTTTTGGCAATACAGATGGCTATGCTCGAACCACCACCTAGCGTAATGGACGTCAAACCTCCCGCGGTGGTCTAACCTGGGCGTCGGTAACTGCTCTGGCTCCTCGCGATAATAGAAGTCCCACCAAGCAGCTGCTAATAAGTGGCTATCGCGACCCTTGTACAATCGGCTCGCCAAAGGAAACTCCTGGTTTGGCAGAATTGCCTGGTCGTACCCAAAGTTTTGGGCAAATCGATGCGGGTAGTAAGGCTATAGAACGCTCGTAGCGGACCGGTGTAGCGCCAACACCACCGGTCAGGTGTTGACCACCCACTCTGTGTATAGCGCGGCATCCGATTCTCGCTGGTATGGAAGGACGCAGGCCACCCTATCGCTCGAAGGCACCAGAACAAGATGAAAGTCTCTCGAAGCACCGTCAAATGGGAGCCCATCCTCGCCTCTGCTAGGCAAGTAAGACAGAGCCCTCCTAGCTCCCTCCAGCTTTGCCACGGCATCTCCATCTAGCTGCCCTGTGAAGCTGAACAGTAAAGGGGCCGCCTGGTTTGCCACCATCGCCTGCATCACCAACCCAGGAAACAGTGAACCGGCCCATATGCTGAGGTAGTGGGTCGGTAGAAGCAAGCTCCGCTCGCATGGTGCATGATGTGCTGACAATACTCCCAGCCCATGGTAGATGTTTGCCAGCACTACAGGAGCCAACGCTAGCCTCCGACCCTCCACCAGTAAGCATGCGGGCCATAGTAACTCGGCCCTCAGAAGACTGTCCTCCTCGTGGGGGACCATGAACGTCGCCAGCCATTATGCCAGATACGCAGCTAAATGAGTCACATTTGGCAATCCATGGGGGTTCCACCGCTCTCGCGGCGCATAAATATATCTGGAGTAGGTCCTAAACCGTAGCTCCACCTCCGTATACTCCTCCCACGGGGTCTGATCTCGCGCAAACTCGTGGTAGAAGCAAAAGGGCCTATTGTAGAAGTGACGGACCCACACCTTCAGAGGCAACCTGGGAGTCTGCGCACCCTTCTCTCTCCCTGCCAAAGCCAGGTCTCTCCAAGTCTTCAGTAAATACCTGTAACTATGGGGAACCCAGTATCGACCCTGCCCGTCAGTGTGACTGTGATGAAGGTCATCCAGCACCACCTCCTCGTATCCCTCGCCACTGATCGGCAAGCCAGAAATCCGAAATAGAGACCACAAGTCTAAGTGATGTGGGACGGACATGGGGACCGACTCTAAGTGATATGGACCTCGGACTCTAAATGCATACATGACCAGCAACATACGATGGGAGAGACATTAGGCCCGACACTATGAGCTCCTATGGGCTATACGTCGCTAACAGAAACGCAAGCTCACTCATTGTCCCCAAGCGAGGGAAACGCGGATCGTGCACGGTTGAGGAACCGGCAGAGTTAAGGGTAGTCCAACTCACTTCCGTGCTCGGATCGAGCCACGGGACGGGTCACTCTCTTGCTCACAGCGGTGACATGGACTCACGGGCTAGAATCCTACGCTCTCACATTGGCATATGACCATATACTAGCTAAGCAAAGTAATGCCAAGAAGTTACGATCGTACCTCCACGCACCCGGCGTGGGGAAGACAACCCTGGCCAAAACTGGACTCCTGGTTAACAAAGTTTTACTGTGGTATAAAAATTTGACCCACTCCACGCAGGGAGATAAAAGGTCACATGTGGGGCCCGGGAGTCACGCGAATTTGGTTGACGGGCAGCATCTTGATGTCACTCCGTCGGTGCTGAATCCGCATTTTCGTGCTATCCGGATGGCGTAATCTACGGGTTCGTGGGGCCCACAGACCACTCTATCCTCCGGGTCTGCTGGGGTTGGTCCCGCTGTGATGGAGTCCCCTGGTGGCGCGCCTCCCTGGAAGGCGGTCGGGCGGGAACGCCGATCGGAGGCCGATCGGCTCCGATCTCCACGATTTGGAGTTGCTGCCCACAGACTGGTTGCTTCTATTTTTAGGCGCGCGATCCGGCGAGATCGGTTGCTACGATCACTCCCAACGTCAGATCAAGGCACAAGAGGTATCGTTGAAAAGCTCTATCGAAGTCCTTCGACGCTGTGGGACTCAGAAAAATTCACCGACGCTGTGCTTCTATTGGGAGATTTTAGAGCCGGCTTGCTCTCAGTTTCAGATCTGACTGGGTAGAAACTGAATTTTCTGAGAGTTGGCATTGACCGCGAGGTAGCCTTCCGATTCAGATTTTGAGCCCTTCATGAAAGTTTTAGAGGGGAGGGAGAGGAAAACGGAAATAATTCTTATGACTGATTTGGTGGAGGTTTGGGTAGAGAAAAGTATTTTATACTGGAAGGTGGTCGGATCTGGGCAGGGGCAGACAGAATTGAAATGGATCTGAAAGTGATTTTTAGAAAATAGGTGTTAGCCTTTTGAAATTCCAATAAAATTATTGGCTGGAGGGGATGGGATAAAAAACCTCCAGTAAAATTGGGGGCTCCGGGAAAAATCAAAAAGTGGGTCGAAGTTGGGAAGATCAGGGATGCTGTCACACTAGATAGAAACCTGGCAGATCTGGAAGGAAAAGTTGGACGAAAATGGAAAAATGGATATCGGAATCTAAAGGCCAAACAAAAGTTTCTAGAACGTGGGGGGGACCTCTGGAACTCACCCTGCAAGTTTGAGCTCAAGAAGATCTCAGATGCGGGAGTTAAAATTCGTGGAAGGGGCTGCTGTTGGATGAAGACAGAACTTTGATAAGGTGGCGGTGGCGGTGCGACGGCGGCTCGATGGCGGCGGCGGCGGCGGCGATAGATCTGAGCTTCCCACTTAGAAGAGACTTGAAGGAGAGGCTTCACACCTCTGGGAGCAACCTTCACAGCTGCAAGAAGGGGGAGGGGAGAGGAGGAGGGCGCACCAAGCTTGGAGGCTCCAAAGAAATTCTGAATTTTTATGACATTAATTCCAATCAAATGAAAATACAAGGAATATATATGAAATACAAAAAGACTTCAACTAACCCTAGATCTAGGGTTGGGGAGGGTAAAAGAGGGAGTCCATAAACTATTTCTCCCGTGTGATTTGGAATCAAATAAAATAAAAATCAAATCCTATTAAACTATATTAAAGAGTGGGGCGCCCCCTTGACTTCATGGCCTCCTTCTTGGACTTTTTTTATTCCTTGTCCCCCCCTTGGTCCACTCTTCTAAAAGCCCACTATTGGAAGGTTGACTGACCCCACATGGGCCCAAGAGATGAGGTGGATCAATGGGAGAAGGGATGGGGGGGCTCGCGGGACCCGGGTGGTCCCAAATTACACATAAACCCCTGTTACAATCCGAATAAAACACACAATACACAAAAACAAAGTCCCAATAAACTATAAATATCGAGACTCAAGGGGGAGTCTCCAAGCTGTCTCCGAGCCAGATGGAAGCCGCTGTAGCTCGGGTGGTGCTCCGCGTACGGTACCGGTGGCTCGCCGACTCGTGCCGCTCGTGTGCTCTGGTGTCCGCACCACTACGGAGGTCTCCCCCTCTGCCGTCGCCACAGTGTTCCACTGCGATTGAAGCCCTCCGCTAGTGCCTGAAGCAACCCCGCATAGTAGGTACCCGTACAGCACCGCTATCAGTGTGTACCTGATCCCGGCCATGTCCAGAAGGACTCTGTAGTGGTGCACAATCCCCATCAGCCACTTAGTCGCCCCATGATGATATATGTGTGAAGGAATCACCGCCCAGCGGCCCTACCAACTCATGCTGTCTATCGGAATATCCCATCCAACAGGCTATAGTCATCATATCCTTCACTAGCAAACTGCAGACCTGACGGCTCCAACACCAGCCCCATGGTCCCCTCGGTCTCGACCCGGTGGTGGCCGTGCAAGTCCCAAGATACGGGACCCAGGGCTCCAACACGAACCCCGAACTGGTCCGCCCTACTAAAAATAATGGGGACATCACCCACGATTCTCTCTGGCTCGGGACTTCACTTCCTCCTATAGAGGACTAGGAGTGAGCTCCTTATCGAGCAGGACCCCCGCGACTCGTTGCTTTTTTACTTGGATCATTTTGATGTATTTCTTGCTTTTTGTTTGAGTCATTTTGATGTAATTTTCCATTTATTTAACTTCATCGTCCTAGGTCCTAAGTCATTTCCCTATGTTTTAGTCTTCATCTACCCCTTGGTTGCTTTTTGGACAGCTTGGTCATTATGTGTAAAGCCAGGGATAGTCTTGTCATGTAAAAGTTTGGGTCCCTATAAATAGGACCCCAAACCCCCTTGGAGAACTAATGAAAGTTTGAATTTAGCATTCCATAAAAGCCTTGTGTGAACCCATCTCTTCCTCTCTCTCTATCTCTATCTCTCTCTCTCTCTAAAGGGGGCGACCCCCTCTCTCTCTCCTCCCCTCTCTCTCCTCAATTCGCAGCCCCCTCTCTCCTCTCCCCTTTCCACCTCATCTTCCACATCAGCCCAACCATTTCACCTTCCCTAGGCCCCTTCAATACTACCATTACTCTCACCACTACCCAAGCAACCTTTTACCTTCCAAGACAACTCTTCCCATTCCCAAGCCACTCCTTCTATCTCCCAAGGGAGAATCCCAACTCCCTAAGCACCCCTTCACCCTCCCAAGACAACCCTTCCCATTCCCGAGACTAGTCTTCACTCCTTCCTTAATCCCATTTCAAATAAGGGAGAGAACCCTCCCCCTCCCTCCAACCCATTTGCGGCCCCCTCCCCTCCTCCACCAAAGCCACTAGCGCCCCCACCTCTCCCCCTTGCTAGCTCCGCCCCCTGTCATCCTCCCCCACTTTCCCTTCCCACCTCCCAACCCTTCCCCACCACCAATACCTCCATATCCTATTCCCCTCCACCAAAGGAACCACCCCCTTCAACCCTTCTTTCTACTAATCTGTGTGCAGCTAAAGACCGGCTGACCAACAGCCTGTTGCAGCGCCGACCTCAACCACATCCTGGAGCCCCTGGCAGTGTGTCATACATAGACGGAAAGCGCTTCCAGTCGGCTTCACGGGCGAGGTGATCCCGCCTCAATCCGAGTTTGGAGCTGCCCGGGAGAGCCGATCTTCACCGACAGCGCAGAACCAGTCCGGCCTGCAACAAGAAGTGACTTTCAGAAGCTCCTCCGGCCACACCCCAGCTCCCCTTGGGCCGCCATTTGACCGGGGTGAAGCTCTACCAGTCGCCTGTCCAACGCAACCAGCGGGGCGTCGTTTGGAGTCCAGAGCATCCTGTTCCAATTATTCTACCTCAGGGACGCAGGTCAGGCCAGCCAGAATCAGTCCTGACCCCCCTCCACTCTTTGGGCCGCTGCTCTCGACCCCGACCTCCCCTGGTGCCATTCTTCATTGCTGATCGAAGAGGACTCGACCACGCTCTCCTCCGTCCTGGTCCCACATCGTTCAGATCACGGGAGCGTTTGTGGGGACTTTGTCAACCTGCTGGAGCATCCTGGAACCAGTCAGAGCTAGGACCGAACTGCACCGGTCCAGCGCCTGCCCCGGCCGGCAGCGACGACAAGATTTCCCAAGAAAATTCAGGAGTCAACCTGAGCCAGTCAGTGACGATTTGGCGCTGGTTTTGTCAGCTTCTGAGTTTGGGAGCGTCCTCGGCAGCGTCAACAACGAGCATCTATCAAACAGGCAGACAGGCGGGCAGAACCACGAAGGGTCATTCGGCTTCTTCCTTAGCCTCACTCCCCTCCCCGCCTGGCCGGCTTACCGCCCCTCCCTGTGTGGAGGTAGTGCTTGCTGGTACCCTTACTCTCCCCACCCCGAGTTCCCCTTCCTGCGTGGTGCATGTAAATATTTACACAGGGTGAAGCTTCGTCGACGCAGTGTGCGGGGAACCCACACTTCCCCGCTCGCCCACGTCTCCGAACGGGGTTGGTTTCTTCAAACCGACCAGGTAAACTCTATCCCTTGCTCTCATTTCAGTATTTGTTCATTTAATATCCGTGGAATTGCTCCGCTCGACGGTGAGAGAGCGCCCGACCCCGAAGCTTCCAGTTTACGTGCGGTCACCGTGGACTTGTGCGAGAGAGTGACCCGGTGCCCTTAGGCACCTAGCCAGCCCCTTGATTGTGGGCACCGTACCCTTGAGAGGGAAATCATAACCCTGCTGGCCCTCTACCACCAAGGGCCTTGTTCCACTACCTTCACTCGGTATCACCGAGTCACCCCGGGAAGCGTGTGTGCACAGTGGTTCAGCAATTTTACGGTGTCTCCGCTCTTGTGCGTTGTGCTTGCGTGATAGGCCCAAGGTTCCTTGGTCTAATTGCTGCATTCCCATAAGTTGTGTCACATCAATTTGGTATCAGAGCAAGTCCTAGACTTGTCTCTACAAGCCTAAGTCCTAGGGCCATTGCATTGTCATCATCCGTGTGTCGGTCATTTCCCAATTACGTATGTCTACCCGTAGTGGTGCCTTGTATCGGACCGACCCTTCAACCTCGGCTCCCCCTATGAGTTCCAATTCCCAAGGTGACCAAGACACTCCTAGGAAGACACCCCAAGTATCGATGGACCGAACTGAAGCTGCCATCAAGAACCTCATTGATCGGGTAGAAGCCCTTTCCACCCGAATCACTAGGCTTGAAGAAACCGGGCTCCCACCTAGGAACCACGTCCAACGAGCTCCCCCTCCGTGAGCTGAATTTGATAGGGAGGGCTTGGAAAATTACCATTACCATGAGTATGAGAGGCCCCGTCAACCTCGGCATAATGAGAGGCGACCACGGGAGGACCTGGATGATTATCTTTTAAAGATGATTAGGGTCGAAACCCCAAACTTTGATGGGTCCCATAACCCAAATGCCTACTTAGAATGGGAGAGTGCCATGGACCAATACTTTGATTGGTACCCTATGACGGAAGACAGGAGAGTTAGGTTGGAAAAAATGCACCTCACCAAACTAGCCAAAACCTACTGGTTAAGTGTGGAGAGTCAAAGGAGGATTAGGCGAGAGGAGCCCATTCGCACCTGGATAGACATGAAAACCCAACTTAGGAGCAAGTACCTTCCCAACTCCTACACCCAAATTCTCCTAGATGAATGGCGAAGCCTTACCCAAGAGGGAAAAACCGTAGTCGAATACATTGAAATGTTTGACTCCTACCTTCTAAAGTGTGGAGCCCATGAGGAATTGGCCGTCACCCGATCCCGATTCAGAAATGGCCTCCAACCACACATCAAGAGAGAGCTCTTTATGAGGGATGTGGACACCCTTGAGTTGGCCTATCAAATAGCCCGTGATGCTGAGAGATTCTCTAGAAATCTTAAGTTCACTTCACCCTGACCAATTGATCCCAAGGCTATGGGCCCCCGAACTAATCTTCCTCCCCTCTTGAAAACTCCTACCTCTAGTGGGAGTACCCCGGCCCGGCCCTACAACCTCCCGTCCACCATTACTCCCACAAAAGTCGCCCTAAACAACCCTCTTCCCCGACGAGAGGAGGGCCCCAAGGGTCCTAGCACGGGAGGGACGACCCCAGGTAATCAACAAAGTTGTTTTCGGTGCAAGGGCTATGGCCACTTCGCCAGCCAGTGCCCGTCACGAGGGTTACCTAGTTTGCTTATTGAGGAAGAAAAGACCCCTTCACAAGGGGAACATGAGGAAATAGTTGAGGTTCATGAGGCCACTCTAGACTGGGAAGAAGAATATGAGGCTCAAGCCCATAAGTCGGGTATAGACTACACCAACACCCATTTAAGAGTGATTAGGTGCACCCTCACCCAACCTCAAGAAGAAGACTGGCATCGAACAACCATCTTTCACACCTTTATCAAGATAGGAAACCATGTGAGGAAAGTAATCTTGGACAATGGAAGTTGTGTCAATGCTGTATCTCCCGACACTGTCAAACTCCTTGGCCTTACCATCACTCCTCACCCAAACCCCTACCGGGTCTCTTGGATTAACAACAACTCCATCCCGGTTAGCACTCGCTGCCTGGTGCCCCTTACCTTTTCCTCCTACCATGGGCAAGTCTGGTGTGACATTATCCCTATGGAGGTAGGTAGTATCCTACTAGGGAGGCCCTGGATTTATGACGTTGATGCCACCATCTTAGGGAGGCCAAACACTTGTACTTTTGAGCATGACGGAAAGACTATCCGTCTGAACCCCTCCCCACCCCGCTCCATACCTAAGAAAGAACCTCTCCCTCAGGACCACCACTCCACCCACCGCAAAACCCAGAGATCCCTACCCTACCAACCCAACCAGTTCCCCAAGAGACCACTCAAAAAAACCCAACAAAATGAATCAAAGGCCTTCACCTCATCACAAGAAGAGAGATGGAAGAAGAAGTATCCCAAGGAGCACCCTTGTGTGCTGTGGTCATATGCTTAGGAGAATCAAACCCTTCCAACCCCCACCCCGTGGAAATCCACCCACTCCTAGAGGAATTTAAGGATGTGTTCCCTAATGAGCTCCCGGATCAACTCCCACCCATGAGGGACGTGCAACATGCAATTGATCTTGTCCCGAGAGCCACCCTCCCAAACCTCCCTCAGTACTGCCTCAATCCCGCAGAACATGCTGAATTACGGAGGCAAGTTGAGGAGCTTATCAGGAAGGGCTTTCTCCACCTTAGTAAGAGTCCATGTGCTGTCCCAACCCTCCTCACACCTAAGAAGGATGGAACATGGCGGATGTGTGTCGATAGTAGAGCCATCAACAAGATTACAGTCAAGTATAGGTTCCCCATACCTAGGCTTGACGATATGCTTGATATGCTAGCCGGAGCCACCATTTTTTCAAAAATTGATCTCAAAAGTGGCTATCACCAAGTTAGGATAAGGACGGGGGATGAGTGGAAAACGGCTTTTAAAACCAAAGATGGGCTCTATGAGTGGTTAGTAATGCTTTTTAGGCTTTCAAATGCCCCAAGTACTTTCATGCGCCTTATGACAGAGGTCCTTAGACCTTACATTGGGGTCTTCCTGGTAGTCTACTTCGATGATATTCTCATCTATAGCCAATCCAAGGAAGCCCACCTAGACCACCTTAGGCAAGTGTGCACTACCCTTCGAAGTGAGAGTCTCTATGCCAACCTGGGAAAGTGTCACTTCATGACAAAATCCATCACCTTCCTAGGATTTGTGGTTTCCACTGAAGGCGTGTCCATGGACCCCGAGAAGGTCCAATCTATACTTGATTGGCCAGAACCCCACACCCTCCATGAAGTCCAAAGCTTCCATGGGTTGGCCACGTTCTATAGAAGGTTCATCCGGGGATTCAACACCATCACAACCCCCATCACTAATTGCCTCAAAAAGGGAATCTTTGTTTGGACCAAATCACCCTCCAAAGCCTTCTCAGAACTAAAGGAAAAGATGACCCAAGCTCCTGTCTTGTGCCTCCCTTACTTTTCCAAAGTTTTTGAAGCTACATGTGATGCTTCAGGGGTAGGAATTGGTGGAATTCTCAGTCAGGAAGGGCACCCAGTGGCCTTCTTTAGTGAGAAGTTGTGTGATGCCAGGATGAGATATTCAACTTATGACAAGGAATTTTATGCTGTGGTTCAGTCCCTTAAGCATTGGAGGCATTACCTATTGCCAAGAGAGTTCGTCATCTTCTCTGATCATGAGGCCTTAAAATACCTCAACTCCCAGCAGAAGCTTAATGCCCGACATGCCCGCTGGGTAGAATACCTCCAGTCTTACACTTTCGTGATCAAACACAAGGCTGGGAGTGAAAATTGGGCGGCCGATGCGCTTAGTAGGAGGATATCTTTGTTGTCCACTGTGAGAGTGGAAGTCATCGGGTTTGAGAGAGTCAAGAATGAATACTCTGACTGCCCTAACTTTGGGTGCATCCATACCTCCCTGACCACCCAATCCCAACAGGCCTGTGAGGACTTCATCCTTGAGGATGGGTTTCTTTTCAAAGGACCCAGACTTTGTATACCCCGAACCTCCCTCCGTGACTTTTTGGTATGGGAATTACATGCTGGAGGCCTAGCCGGCCATTTTGGGGTACATAAAACCATTGCTTTGGTTGAGGGTCAATTCTATTGGCCAAGTCTCAAGAGGGACGTGGCCAAGATAGTGGGCCAGTGTCGTACCTGCGCTACTGCCAAACAAGTGAAACAAAATACCGGCCTATACACCCCTCTCCCTGTCCCCGATCGTCCATGGCAGGATTTAAGCATGGACTTTATCTTGGGCCTACCCAGAACCCAAAGGAAGCATGATTCAATCTTTGTTATAGTGGATAGATTTTCTAAAATGGCCCATTTCATCCCCTGTTCAAAAACCTTCGATGCTTCCCATGTGGCCCGCCTATTCTTTGATGAGGTAGTTCGCCTCCATGGTCTACCAAAGACCATAATTTCTGACAGGGACGTTAAGTTCACCAGTTATTTCTAGAAAACTCTTTGGCACTTGATGGGGACCCTTCTCAAATTTTCCACAGCCTACCACCCCCAAACCGATGGCCAAACGGAGGTTGTCAATCGGAGTCTAGGGAATCTCCTCCGATGTCTTGTCAAGGATCGCCCAAGGAATTGGGATCTCATTCTGCCCCAGGCTGAGTTTGCATACAACAACTCAGTAAATAAGTCTATAGGGATGAGTCCCTTCGAAGCTGTGCATGGGTACAAACCTAGAAAGTCTTCAGATCTCATTCCTCTACCCCCACATGCTAGGGTGTCTATCATTGCTGAGTCTTTTGCACAACACCTTAGAGAGTTGCATGAGGAAATTCGCAAACACATCGACAAGACCAACGAGGTATACAAGAAATTAGCCGATTCCCACCGCCGCCACCAAGAGTTCCGTGTAGGTGATTTTGTGATGGTGAGGACTGAGAGACTATTCCCTGGAAATGTCTCAAAATTGAGGTCTCGTGGAGCAGGTCCCTTCCAAGTTTTGAGGCGCGTTGGCACTAATGCTTATATGTTAGACCTCCATGAGGAATATGGAGTTAGTCCCACTTTCAACGTGGCTAACTTGGTGCCATACAAGGGTCCCACGATGACACCCAGAGAGGACATCTAGCCTGTTCCATCCCTTGAGAGAGCCCCTACCCAAAACAGAGCTCCACCCATCCCAAGGAACCAGCGTGAGCAAGTGGAGCGGATATTAGATGAACAAATCACTATTACCCGGAGCAGGGCATATGAGCGATATCTGGTTAGGTGGAAGGGACGGCCTCCGTCGCATGACACATGGGTAAGTCGGGAGGATCTCCAGCAGCTGGATCCTGACATATTAGAGCAGTATCACAGCAGAGCGGGCCCCTACTCGACAGAGTCGAGCTTTTCACTGCCCGGGGGAATTTATGGGGACATCACCCACGATTCTCTCTGGCTCGGGACTTCACTTCCTCTTGGAGAGGACTAGGAGTGAGCTCCTTGTCGAGCAAGACCCCCGCGACTCTTTGCTTTTCTACTTGGATCATTTTGATGTATTTCTTGCTTTTTGTTTGAGTCATTTTGATGTAATTTTCCCTTTATTTAAAGTCATCGTCCTAGGTCTTAAGTCATTTCCGTATGTTTTAGTCTTCATCTACCCCTTGGTTGCTTTTTGGACAGCTTGGTCATTATGTGTAAAGCCAGGGGTAGTCTTGTCATGTAAAAGTTTGGGTCCCTATAAATAGGACCCCAAACTCCCTTGGAGAACTAATCAAAGTTTGAATTTAGCATTCCACAAACGCCTTGTGTGAACCCATCTCTTCCTCTCTCTCTATCTCTATCTCTCTCTCTCTCTCTAAAGGGGGCGACCCCCTCTCTCTCTCATCCCCTCTCTCTCCTCAATTCGCAGCCCCCTCTCTCCTCTCCCCTTGCCACCTCATCCTCCACATCAGCCAAACCCTTTCACCTTCCCTAGGCCCCTTCAATACTACCATTACTCTCACCACTACCCAAGCAACCTTTCACCTTCCAAGACAGCTCTTCCCATTCCCAAGCCACTCCTTCTATCTCCCAAGGGAGAATCCCAACTCCCTAAGCACCCCTTCACCCTCCCAAGACAACACTTCCCATTCCCGAGACTAGTCTTAACTCCTTCCTTAATCCCATTTCAAATAAGGGAGAGAACCCTCCCCCTCCCTCCAACCCATTTGCGGCCCCCTCCCCTCCTCCACCAAAGCCACCAGCGCCCCCACCTCTCCCCCTTGCTAGCTCCGCCCCCTATCATCCTCCCCCACTTCCCCTACCCACCTCCCAACCCTCCCCCGCTACCAATACCTCCATATCCTATTCCCCTCCACCAAAGAAATCACCCCCCTCAACCCTTCTTTCTACTAATCTGTGTGCAGCTGAAGACCGGCTGACCAACAGCCTGTTGCAGCGCCGACCTCGACCACATCCCGGAGCTCCTGGTGGTGCGTCATACATAGACGGAAAGCTCTTCCAGTCAGCTTCGCAGGCGAGGAGATCCCGCCTCAATCCGAGTTCGGAGCTGCCCGGGAGAGCCGATCTTCACCGACTGCGCAGAACCGGTCCGGCCTACAACCAGAAGCAACTTTCAGAAGCTCCTGCGGCCACATCCCAGCTCCCCTTGGCCCGCCATTTGACCGGGGTGAAGCTCTACCAGTTGCCTGTCCAAAGCAACCAGCGGGGCGTCATTTGGAGTCTGGAGCATCCTGTTCCAATTATTCTACCTCAGGGACGCAGGTCAAGCCAGCCAGAATCAGTCCTGACCCCCCTCGACTCTTCGGGCTGCTGCTCTCAACCCCGACCTCCCCTGGTGCCATTCTTTATTGCTGATTGAAGAGGACTCGACCACGCTCTCGTCCGTCCTGTTCCCACGTCTTTCAGATCACGGGAGCGTTCGTGGGGACTTTGTCAACCTGCTGCAGCATCCTGGAACCAGTCCGAGCTAGGACCAAACAGCACCGGTCCAGCACCTTCCCCGGCCGGAAGCGATGACAAGATTTCATGAGAAAATTCAGGAGTCAACCTGAGCCAGTCAGTGACGATTAGGCACTGGTTTCGTCGGCTTATGAGTTTGGGAGCGTCCTCGGCAGTGACAACAGTGAGCATCTATCAGACAGGCAGACATGCAGGCAGAACCACGAAGGGTCATTCGGCTTCTTCCTTAGCCTCACTCCCCTCCCCGCCTGGCCGGCTTACCGCCCCTCCCTGTGTGGAGGTAGTGTTTTCTTGTACCCTTACTCTCCCCACCCCGAGTTCCCCCTCCTACGTGAGGAGTAGTGCATGTAAATATTTACACATGGTAAAGCTTCGTCGACGCAGTGTGCGGGGAACCCACACTTCCCCGCTCGCCCACGTCTCCGAATGGGGTTGGTTTCTTCAAACCGACCCGGTAAACTCTATCCCTTGCTCTTGTTTCAGTATTTGTTCATTTAATATCCGTGGAATTGCTCCGATGGACGGTGAGAGGGCGCCCGACCCCGAAGCTTCCAGTTTGTGTGCGGTCACCGTGGACTTGTGCGAGAGAGTGACCCGGTGCCCTTAGGCACCTAGCCAGCCCCTTGATTGTGGGCACCGTAACCTTGGGAGGGCAACCATAACCCTGCAGGCCCCCTACCAGCAAGGGCCTTGTTCCACTACCTCCACTCGGCATCACCGAGTCACCCCGGGAAGCGTGTGTGCAGGGTGGTTCAGCAATTTTACGGAGGCTCCACTCTTGTGCGTTGTGCTTGCGTGATAGGCCCAAGGTTCCTTGGTCTAATTGCTGCATTCCCATAAGTTGTCACATCAGAAAAAGCCCAGACACTCGGCACTAGGAAATTGGCGCTGCCTCCAGAAATCTGCAGAGAAGCTCGGGAAGCGGTAGAAGGCAACCCCATGCAGGCTGTCCCTGCCCAGTAGAATAGCCCGCTCCAGCCGGCGGCGCTCTCCAACAACACAAGGGTCTCTGTCTTCCATGTCGGGCGGGACAAAACTCCTAACGAACTCAAGCAGGTGCCGATCCAATGGAAACTCCATCGGGTGGGCTCCAACACGGTTGTAGGTGTAAATCCCTCCAGTCTTAAAAATCCTGGCCAGCTCCACGGTCCCTGCTACATTCGCCCCCTCTCCAACGGGGCCCTCAGCCACTAGCGAACGCCCCAACTAAAGCTGGCCCAGGCTGGGCACAGTGACGATGGGCTGGCCCAAAGGGGGCAAGGGCCGCCGAATCCTCCTCACCATGTGGTCCTCCTCAAGGGCCACATGCCTCAAAACCTGGTCATCCCTGCCGAATCTCACCATAGCTGCAAAACAATTGCATAAAAATTGATGTGAAACCACCTTGGGGGTGGCAGCCACTCGACCAATGCCCCTTGGACCTATCTAGCAAGCACAATTCAGCGGACCGGTAGCTTCACTCGAGCGGACTCACCCGCTAACCGCACACTCATGCCCGTAGGCAACCCGATGATGGTGGTGAGGGTCTGGGGCGGGACCTCGCTGCTCCGGGGATTGGCTAGCTTGGGATTGAACCCCCAAGGGTCCAGGGATGCCCACTCTCATGGGCGGCCAGCATGCCGAGGGCGTGGGATGTAATGATCTCTCTCACAACTCACCCGCGGTAGTCACTCATATAATGGCAATTTGAGATCAGGCACTCAACTCGCCGTCCGACGGCACTAGCGGCGATACTAAACCAGCAAGGGAAAGATCAGCAATGGGTAACTGAGGCTCACCTGATCGGTGTGAAGACATCGATCTCGGTCGGAGATGAGGGTGAGCGAGGAAGCGTGGGCTTACCCGCACGCCGCGCCGATGAAGCTTCAACCTGAAAATTCAAGTTACATGCACTACGCCCCTTGCAAGGGGGTTGGACTAGGGGTGGGGATTAGTTTTACAACCAAAATGTACCTCCACGCAGGGAGGGACGGTCAGCCGACCAGGCGGGGTGGGGAAAACTCCGCTAGAAGCTGAAGTGGAAGAAGACCGTCGGTTCTGCCAGATCTCAGGAACAGCTTGATAGGCAGGCACTGTCGGTGCTGCCACAGGCTCTCCCGAACTCCGTTGTTGACGAAACCAGCATCAAAACGTTCTGAGCCGACCCAGGATGACGTCCAAATTATTGGGGAATGTCACGTCCCAAGCGCGGAAGATACTCGGATTACGTGACGTGTCTATATAGATCGTGTCATTAGAGCGATAAATTTTTTGACTTACATAATTATGGAGTGCGCAAAGGACTAATAAAATTCAATAATCCCAATAGTCCAAGTGATGATTATTTGATTAACCAAAGGAATTAAAGATAGTCCATGACAAATTACAAATTTAGAAAGCCAAACATTAGGTTACATGCCTTAACAAAGTTTATACCACTAACTGACATAGCTGGGAGTACAAGGTAGACTCAAATAAATTCAAAGATGCGACTAGCTAATGATAAGCGAATTGGCGTTCTAGCACACTTCACTCGGTCTCAATCCCATTCTTGTCGCTATCCAAATCACATGAAAATGTTAGGAAGCAACTGGATTAGTGAATCGCTCAGTAGGAATTACATCTCAAATTTGAGTAATCTTTACGTGATTTACAGTTTGTATGTATTATCAGTATGGCTATGCATGATGTACGTATAAGAAAAATCAGGTATATAGGTAAATCTAGGCATGATGAACAATAAGAGATCAAGAACTGTATAAAGAGAGTATATCAAGATTTCAAGTATTTGACAAGCAGTATTTCAAGAAATTACAGATGTAAATGCCACTTCGGGGCAAGCAGGGATTCGTGTACAAGTATAAACGCAAGTATAAGAATGAACTCATGTACATGTATATCTCAGGTACGAGCAAGTAAAAATTCAATTCAAGCAAGTAATGTCAAGTACGTATCAGTATAATTGGCTATTTTAATCAAGCAAGTATTCTGCCCTTTCTCGGGCCACAAGTCAAGTATTGCCCGTTCTGGGCCACGCAAGTCAAGTCAAGTAAGTAAAGAGAGAGTAGGGGTGGAGTGTCTCAAGTCAAGCAAGTACTCCGATGCAATGCTAAACACCGTGGTCAATAAACTCCCATGGGCACAAGTACCGTCGGGTGCTCCTCCCTGGACCAGATTGGGCCCTATATGCACAGCATTTTATGTATTACCTTTGACATCCACTCTCATTTATAGCCAATATGGAATTTCAAGAATTAAGAAACGTAGTATTACAGATGGGATTAACTAGTCATTTGGTTATGATGGACTCTAGAGGTGGCCCCTACAGGCTCAAGAGGTGGCTCCCGTCGTGTAGCACTTTACGCCGTACGGCCTCAAGAGGTGGCTCCCACAACGTAGCACTTTGCCTTGCATGGCACTTAGCTCCAACACTCCCAAATGGTAGTTTAAGAGTTTCAAGGTTTGACCATGTAGGATATACACAAGTAGATCTTTTATGGAATGGAATTCAAGAACTCATAATACGTAGGAATATGGATTAGGGTTGCGTTTGCACAATTCATGAGATAGATCAAGATCAGAAGCTGTAATCAATGAGTTGGCGTCTGGGGGTTTGGCAATCTTTCAAATTTTCAATTTTTAGAATTATATATATATATATATATCAAATTGGCACCTCCCAGGGAGTCTTCATTTAATTGAAGACGACCTGGCCGTCGCTATTTAAGTAATTGGCGCCCTGTCTTGGGGCGCCAATTACAGAGGATATTTTTTGAATATATATATATCTATATAAAGAATTGGCGCCCCTACAGGCAGTCTTCAATTAATTGAAGACTTGCTGGCTGCCGCTATTTGATTAATTGGCGCCCTGGCTTGGGGCGCCAATTACAGTGGGTGATTTTCATCAAGTAGATACGTTCTGTGACTCAAAGCATTGTTCATTCCGAAAAAGTTTCTCGAAAATCGAAAGTAAGGACATGAACAGGTAGTATAAATCCTCGGGAGTCCAGAAACATGTTTAGATATAATTACTGAGTTTTGGTTTCACAGATACTAATTTTCTAATGTTGTATCTTCAATTTCTCAAGAAATGAAATTGGCGCCCCTGTGAGTAGTCTTCATTTAATTGAAGACTCTTCGGGGTGTCACCAATTCGATGTACAGGTGCAACTAATTGACGACACTACTGCAAGTCACCAATTGAGTTGTTTTCCAAGTGAGTTATGCTTCGTATCAGAATGGTAAGTTCTGTGATACAAGTTACTATTCATTTTTCCAAAATTTCTCTGAATCAGAATCCGAAGGCATGGCGGGTGGAGAAAATCTCAGGGTCACAGAAGTATATTCAGGCAAAATTTTAGTGGTTCAGTTTAATAGTTATAGATTTTTGAATGCGTTGAGTTACTAATTACTAAAAATTCTAGAAAATGGAATTGACGTCATTGCACATGTCTTCAATTAATTGACGACCCTGCGAGAAGTCTTCAATTTTGAAATTGGCGCCCTGGTCAGGGGCGCCATTTACAGATGGTTGTTCACTATTCATCAGTATAAAATTTCTCGGAATCAGAAAGTAAGAATACGTGCAGGTAGGGAAAAATGTCAAGATTCTAGAAACATGTTCATGTACAAATTTCATACTTTAGTTTGATAGTTATGGATTTTTGAATGTGTTGAATTATTAATTACTAGCAATTGTGGAAATGGAAATGACAACACTGCGAAGTGTCTTCATTTAATTGGCGCCCCCTGAGGGGTCTTCAATTTGGTAATTGGCGCCCTGGTCTAGGGCGCCATTTACTTGAGAGTTGGGACTCTCGGGTTTTTAAAACATGCAAGTATTTGGTGTACAAAGGTTCTATACTAAGGTTTAAAACATGGTTATTAAGTCTATAAAACTTGTGTAATAAAATATGTTCACAAACTTATGAAATCATGCTTTACAGACTATGTTCAACTCATAAAGATCATGGTAACAGTATGTATAAAATCATATGCGACAGGTGTAACAGGCTATTAAGATATGTATAACATGGTATATACATGGTTATTGCTTGATTATGGTAAAGCCAGGTGATATATAGCATGATTGACGAGTTAATCGAACTCTGAGCATGCATCAGTTAACTTATTTAGCTACTAGTTAGGCAAGAATTTGAGAACACCTACCTTTTTGGCGTGATTACGAGGTACAGATGACAGAATAGAAAAACCAAGGATGAAGCCACACGTTCTCCACCACCGTAAAGCTTCAGCTGCAATAGGATGTAGACTTCACGCTTTCTGAGGAACGAAGGGAAATATTCCCTTCTGCAAGCAGCACTGAAAGATGGCAGTAGCCTCTGACAGTGCTACGTAGGGAATTAGTTATAGGGATTCGCAAAGCATTGGTTTATTGCCTTGCGGGGTCCAGTTGAGGGACAAGATCCTAGTTATAGGGAGGTTGTTCGTGCCTCAACCTTCTAGAAACATGGATGAAATGACGCCATTGTAAGGGGTCGTTCATTAATCTAGGTGGTACTATTCACGTAATTGACGCCTTGCATGAGGGCGTCATTAGTCTAGGTGGCATTATTCATGAGAATGATGCCCTTGCAAGAGGGCGTTAATTTTTAGACAATTCTGCCACATTCACGTGTTAGCATTCATGGTGTACATATATATATTAATATTAAAATAGGATGGAGCCCCAAGGGAAAATGGCGCCTCCATGCAAGGTCTTCAATTTGTTGAATGGGTGGGAAGAAATTCCACTTACGTACTACCCTTGGCCCATGTGTTTAAAGTTGTCTTGTACATTTATATAATAACCCTCTCATGGTTTGGTTCTTTGTACAAGACCTTCCATGTAAGATTCCCTAGGAAAAGTTCACTACGTACTATGCATAAAGTGATGGGTTGTACATTTATATGCTAGCCCCCATGAGGTTTGGCTCTTTACATAGAGCCCTCATCATTCTTTATGGTATAAAGTAAGGTTGGCTTGTATATTTATATTATAGTCCTCGTGAGGTTGTATTCTTTATGTAAGGCCTTCATGTATGATTTCTTTTAGGAAGAAATTTTAAATTTACTCAATGGTTTATATCGGGGGTTGTAAGACCCCAAATTATTTAATTGAGCCCAATATTTCTTATTAAGCTTTTATTAATTGAGAATATAATTTTATTGAATTAATAATTGAATTTTAGATTTATTAATATTTAATTCGTTAGAAATAGTATGAGTAAAATTCGACTACCTTATAAAAATATATAAAAATAGTAAACAGATTAAGGTAGAGGTAGATAACAACTTTTCCTTCTGGCATTAGGCCATTGTAAATCCGTGGTAGATCTATTTAGAGTTTAAACCCAAAAGTGCACACTTTTGACCCATACCTAACCCTTAGATTAAAACACGAAATTCGACCTGAATACTCAACCAAATGATCTGAAATCAGTGGCAAATGGAAGGCCACAATGTAAGGAACATTTACCCTCAATCAATTTGAGGTAAACCTAGCCCCAAAACGTGCTGCCGACATAGTTTGGTCAAGTCAAGGATTTCGGCGCCGTTTCTAAACACGTAGCTTGCAGCAGCGAATACTCCCAACTCCGAAGGCTCCAGAAGCTCTATGAGCTATCAAAATGAAGTCCTACGAGTCTTCTTTCATTTGGCTGCTGTGGGGTTCGCTGAAGTTTCAGATCTGGGGAGGTCTAGCTCGATTTATGGAGGTGGGTCAGCAGGCCGTTGGCTTCCCTTCATCCTTCTTTGATCCATCGATTGAGGTAGGAATTCTCAACCAAATTTTGATCATGAGTATAGCAAGTTGTTCATCTCGTCGAGATCTATCCATTGGGACTGAAAGCCCCAATTTTCATCAGGTGTGGAGTGAGTTATCACGGGTTTTCTAAGGTGCTGTCCAAGTGTTCTTCATCCTAGGGTTTGAGTTTTCTCTCTCCGATTTGAGGTAGGATCTAACAACCAAACTCTAATTAACTTACATGAAGTAATCAGCATGTTATTATCTTTCATTTAACGTAGAAAGCCCCAAATTCCATTGAACATGTCTCGTGAATTTCGAATTTTTGTAAGAGCATATCTAGAACATGTTTCATATAGTGTTCCTTTAAGTCAGAGCTTGATTTCGGGCTAATTTTGAGCCATGTAACTTGATCTTCATGTAGCATACCATACATGGTTGGATTCATAATCGAGTCAGCTTTCTTTTGACACCAAAAGCCCTAAATTCCGTTGTGTATGTTGAGAGAATTGCATGATTTAGTAAAAGTAGGTCAAGAACTAGGGTTTTCATGAAATTACCATATATAAGTTGAGATTCAATCAATTTCTGTAACAATTCGTGTTTCAAAATTGTAGTTTTATGACCCTAGATTGTCTATTAACATTCCTAGATCATGTGGTTTTGATTTCAACTCAATTGGGTGAGATTTCACGTTTTCCGGAAGTGTAGACCGCTGCTGTTCTTGCAGGGGTCGACCCCAGGGGTCGACCCATTTTCTGGGCAACCCTGCAGGCCCGAGGGTCGACCCCAGGGGTCGTCCCCTCCTGTTCCTGCATGGGGGTCGACCCCAGAGGTCGACCCATTGCACAGGAATGTAGGGGTCGACCCCAGGGGTCGACCCATCTGAAGGAAATAGTGGGGGTCGACCCCAGGGGTCGACCCATCTTCAGAAATTGCTGGGGTCGACCCTAAGGGTCGACCCATTCAGCTTCCAGACCCCAGTTTTTCAGGGGTCGACCCGTACACCAGAAACCCGATTTTCATCATTTTTCGACCCGAAGATGGATCCGAATCAGTGGGGAATCAACCCATTTAACTTAGACCCACTTAAATTATATTTTTGAAGAATAATTGACCTATTCATGTACCCCCCTTGATTTCAAATTTGCATTGGTCCTTTCTTGCAAACATAGTACAAAACACGATGTTTACCATCTCCATTACAACACTTACATTGGTTAAATAAAAACTCACATAATTAATGATTAATGGTGTAACTAAAACCCCTGATAATGCATTCTATTTCACCGCTGTGAGAGCTTGTTCTTTACCTCGACAACTTGTTCTAGCTTGTTGGCACTTTGGCTAATACAAATGATAATGGTTAATCATGATATCTTAACTTGGTGATTAGGATTAGTATGTTGATTAGCTTGTTTGATTGCTGCTGTTTTACAGTAGCGCAGCACGATTAACTCTTGTTGTGACTTGGTTTCGATCTCCTTGATGATTATACTTACCTTGAAATTCTGGAAATGAATCTCTTTCCTACTTGAAGTTGTTATTGCTACTTAGTTTAAACCTTGGAATTCTGGCCATAAACTGTGGAAATCTAGATTCGTGGGATCTTTGATCCAAAGAAATCAATGCCTGGCAAACAATTAAGGGCTCGGTCTAGTCCTGGGAAGAGCGCCCGAACACTACGTGTACCCCCGGGGAGGTGAATGACTAGGTGTGGCATTTGGCACCAGTACTTGACATGTGTTAAATCTAGGACTGTCCACTACTCTCTACATTACTTTCTACTACTTTTCAATGTCCACTCTTCACTGTTCTATACTCTACTTGTTGTTACTTTACTTGTTGATTACTTGGACGTGGAAATGAAATTACATACGTGCTTGACATGACTTGAATTATCTTGATATGGCCAACTTTTTATCGTTATCTCCTATAGTAAATTCTTGTCTTACCATTCTATTCATTATATTTCTTGACCTTGCAAGATCTTTGAATTTTGTTTCGTGATATCATCGTTATCTTTTTATTGTTTTTATCATTGTAGCATGACATTTTAAAATGTAATTAAACTGTTAATCACTTATACCTGTCTGTTATTTCCTACTGAGCGGCAGCTCATAGTTGTGTTTTCCCCCTTTTCCAGTCTGTTCAGGTGACGCACTTAACGATGGGGAAGGGCAGGAGTGATGTCTTGAGTGTATCAGTTCTAGTGTGTTAGTAGTGTGTTATCTTACTTTTAGTTGTATTTTGGAGAGCATTTAGTCTCAGTCATGTTATTGAGCTTTAGTGATTGATTATCCCAGTTGTATTAAGTTGAACTTGAGGTTATTGTATCAGTTGTGGTTTGTTAATGATCATTTAGTATTTTCATCTTGTAGCACTTGTGTATTATTTTAGATTAGTTCTCTCTCTTGCCAGCGTGTCTCTAACTGTACGTCCCAATATTTCCGCCTTGTTCGGGGCGTGACAGTTTAATTGGTATCAGAGCCCTAGGTTTCACATTCCTAGGTTCCCTAAGTTTTAGGTTTTCTTGCATTGCATCCCAATAACCGGTATATCAAAAGGTGTTGTCCGAATGTTAGGCTACGCCTATCGGAAAGGTCGCACACTTGCGCGAGTGGTCTTTGGTTCGATTATCTCCGCCAGGTACCGAGTTTTGGTCGTGTCTAGGTGCACTAGATCCCTAACCTTGTAAAAGTTTAAGACCTGACCTGTGAGATTGGGTAGAACTTGGGTTAAGTTCGTTCCTTAATCGTGCTTTATCTATCTTATCGGACCTAAGTAACCTATTTCTCGTGTAGATGGCAGCTGATCGTGCTGAATGGAGGAACCTGCAGCGTACGGTTCAAGGCCTTACTCAGGCCCTTCAGCAAGTAGCTCAGGGAGGAGCGGCACAGCATGGCACCGGTGATCTATACCGGAACTTCCGAGGGATGAATCCGCCAAGGTTTGCGGGTTCGACCGACCCTGACTAAGCCGAGCACTGGCTAGATGAGATGGGGAGGATCTTTGAAGTTATGCAATGCACCAACCTGGAGCGTGTCCTTTTGTCCACATTTCAACTGGAACATGATGCACGTACTTGGTGGGATTCTATCAAGGCAACTCTCGGTGATCGGCAAGTTCTGTGGGAAGAATTCGAAGAATTCTTCAACAGCAAGTATTTTTCTGATAGAGTGCAAGAGAAGAAAGCGGCAGAGTTCGCGGCCTTGAAACAGCGAGGTTTGTCCGTGGCAGAGTATGAGGCTCAATTTGCACGGTTTTCTCGATATGCTACACATCTCATTTCCACCGAGAAGATGAAGGCGAAGCGCTTTCTCAATGGATTGAAGCTTCATTATATCAACCAATTGGCACCGATGGAGATTTCCACGTATTCCGAGGTGGTAAGGAAAGCGCAAGTTCTGGAGGATACTCTTGAAATGACGGAGAGAATCCGTGGGAAAGGCACCAAGAAAAAATTACCTACGGGTTCCGGGAGTGTCAAACCCGGGTATACCAAGAAGAGGCCTGTCAGTGGACCTGGTTCGTGGAGCGGGTCCGGATTGTGGAAGGGCAAGATGCCGAGGCATGAAGACAAGAAGCCTGGCCCTATTGTTCCATTCAAGGGCGTGTGCAACTATTGTGATCGTCCGGGTCACAAGATAGAGGAGTGCTGGCGCAAGCTAGGCGCCTGTTTGCGATATGGAAGCAAGGAGCACCGTATCCCTAATTGTCCTCTCATATCGGAGCAAGCTACACCGGCAAAACCTCTAGTCTTCAAGAAACCACAAGGTAAGCTTCAAGCTTTACATGCAGATGAAACTGGGATTTCTGATGATGGCGGACTCGTCGAAGGTACCCTTACTATAATCGATAAGCCCGCATTTGCTCTCTTTGATACTGGTGCAACACATTCTTTTATTTCACGGAGATTTGCTGTGGAACCTATTTTGATGAATACTCCGTTAGAGATTTCAACCCCTATTGGCACTAGATCAACAATCCAGTATTTCTATCCTTCTAGTAAGGTGATGATTGGTGAGCAGAACTTACCAGCAGATTTGGTCTGCATGGACATGAAGGATTATGATGTAATCCTAGGAGCAGATTGGTTGGCTCGATATGAGGTTAGCGTTCACTGTAGTTCTAGCTCCGTGTCTTTTACTAGGCACCCGAGACTTTCTTTTGTGGGTGTTAAGCATCACAACTCGTTGTCACTTATTTCGGCTCTCCGAGCTGATAAGCTGATGAGACGTGGATGTGAGGCTTTTCTAGCCTTTGTTTGTGCAACCCCTGAGCAGCAGATTGAGATCAAGGACATTCCTGTTGTCCGAGATTTTCCTGATGTCTTTCCGGAGGAACTACCAGGACTTCCGCCTGAGCGGGAAGTTATCTTTTCTATTGATCTTATTCCTGGCACATCTCCTATTTCTAAGGCTCCTTATCGTATGTCTCCTGCGGAACTGAGGGAACTGAAGCAGCAACTGATGGAATTGATCGAGAAGGGTTTTATTCGTCCTAGTACTTCTCCGTGGGGAGCCCCTGTGTTATTCGTAAGGAAGAAAGATGGTTCGATGAGGTTGTGCATTGATTATCGGCAATTAAACCAGCAGACTGTCAAGAACAAATATCCCTTGCCGAGGATTGACGAGTTATTTGACCAGATAGCGGGAGCTCAATATTTCTCTAAGATCGATCTTCGATCTGGATATCACCAGTTGCGGATTAAGGAAGAGGATATTTATAAAACGGCTTTCCGCAGCAGGTATGGTCATTTTTAGTTTGTCGTTATGCCTTTTGGTCTAACGAATGCACCAGCGGATTTCATGCAGTTGATGAACGATGCATTTCGGCCCTATCTTGATCAATGGGTCGTGGTCTTTATTGATGACATCCTGATTTATTCTAAGAATGAGGAGGAGCATGCTGAGCATCTGAGAATGGCATTGCAACTGTTGAGAGATCATCAACTATATGCTAAGTTCAGTAAGTGTGAATTCTGGTTGCAAGAAGTGTCCTTTCTCGGACATATTATCACCAAGGACGGTATTTCTGTTGATCCTTCGAAGGTCGAGGCAGTGAAGAATTGGGAACAACCTACCAGTGTAACAGAAGTTAGAAGTTTTCTAGGCCTGGCAGGTTATTATCGAAGATTTATTCAAGATTTCTCTAAGATTGCGGTACCTATGACAATATTAACCCGCAAGGAAAATAAGTTTGATTGGTCAGATGATTGTCAACGAAGCTTTCAGACTCTGAAGGAGTGTTTGACTATTGCACCTATTTTGGCTTTACCTTCTGGTGAAGGAGGATTTGTTGTTTATACTGATGCTTCAGGTATTGGCTTAGGCTGTGTACTCATGCAGCATGGGAAGGTGATTGCCTATTCCTCTAGGCAGTTGAGGAAGCACGAAGATAATTATCCTGTTCATGATTTGGAACTTGCTGCAGTCGTGTTTGCTTTGAAGATATGGAGGCATTACTTATATGGAGAAACCTTCACAGTGTTTTCAGATCATAAGAGTTTGAAGTATTTTTTTTCTCAGAAGGAACTCAACATGAGGCAGCGGAGATGGTTGGAGTACTTGAAAGACTTCGACTTCTCGATTGAGTATCATCCTGGCAAAGGTAATGTTGTGGCAGATGCATTAAGCCGGAAGCCGGTAGCTAGATTGTCAAGTCTCATGTTACAAGAATGGAGATTGTTGGAACAACTATCTAGTCTGGATCTTAATATCGAAAATGATCGGGTCTTGATTGCTCAGATTCAACTTAAACCTGAATTATTGATAGAGATCAAGTCCTTGCAAGATAATGATCCCGAGTTGGTAGAGATCAAGGGAAGCTTGAGCAGCAGACCTGACTTCATGTTGGCAGATGATGGTAGATTATTATTTAAAGGCAGAACTTGTGTTCCGGATGAGGCTACAATAAAGAACAAAATTCTTGAGGAAGCTCATAGATCCAGATATACCATTCATCCTGGAGGCACTAAGATGTACCGAGATTTGAAAAGGTCCTTTTGGTGGCCGAATATGAAAAGAGAAGTTGCAGATTTTGTGAGTAGATGTTTGGTATGTCAGCAAGTTAAGGCCGAACATTTCAGACAGTAGGGAAATTGAAACCACTCGACATACCCCAATGGAAGTGGGAAAGTATTGGCATGGATTTCATTATGGGTCTACCTAGGACTCGTGGTGGATTTGATGCGATATGGGTGATTGTCGATCGATTGACAAAGTCGGCTCATTTCTTACCAATTAAGTCCAAGTGGACGATTGATGTATTGGCTGCTTTGTATATAAAGGAAGTGGTGAGATTGCATGGTATTCCAGTGAATATAGTATCTGATCGAGACCCCAGATTTACTTCACATTTCTGGAGGGGACTGCAAGAGTCTTTGGGTACTCGTCTGAATTTCAGTACTGCTTTTCATCCACAGATAGATGGACAGACTGAAAGAACCAATCAGATAGTGGAAGATATGCTGCGAGCTTGCATGATTGATTTCGGTGGTAATTGGAGTGAGCATTTGGCATTAATTGAATTCGCCTACAATAACAGCTATCAGTCTAGTATTCAGATGGCTCCTTTTGAAGCACTATATGGTAGAAGTTGTCGTTCCCCGCTGTGTTGGGACGAGGTAGGTGAGAAACAGTGGCTTGGACCAGATCTTGTTTCGGAGTCATCACAGAACATCCATGTTATCCGAGACCGGTTAAGTAGCCCAGTCAAGACAGAAGAGTTATGCCAACAACAGAAGGAGAGCATTGGAATTTCAGGTTGGCGAGCATGTGTTCTTAAAGGCCTCTCCGACGAGAGGGATCCGAAGATTTGGCATTCATGGCAAGCTGAGTCCGAGGTACATTGGTCCATTTGAGATTCTAGATAGAGTGGGAGAGGTGGCATACAGACTGGCTTTACCACCGCATTTGTCTGGCGTACACAATGTTTTCCATGTGTCTATGTTGCGGAAATATGTGTACGATCCCACTCATATCATTCAGCAGGTGGATTTTGAACTGAAGGAAGATTTGACCTATGAGGAAAGACCTGTCAAGATTCTGGACCGGAAGCAACAGCAACTCCCGAATCGTTCGATACCGATGGTCAAGATTCAGTGGAGTCGGCGTGGGACCGAAGAAGCTACATGGGAGTCTGAAGAGACTATGCGAAAGCGGTATCCCGATCTATTCTAGGTGAGCGATCTTTTTCTACTCTCAATTTTAGTGCAGTGAATTTGGAGGATCAAATTCCTTTAAGTAGGGGAGGGTGTAAGACCCCAAATTATTTAATTGAGCCCAATATTTCTTATTAAGCTTTTATTAATTGAGAATAGAATTTTATTGAATTAATAATTGAATTTTGGATTTATTAATATTTAATTCGTTAGAAATAGTATGAGTAAAATTCGACTACCTTATAAAAATCTATAAAAATAGTAAACAGATTAAGGTAGAGGTAGATAACAAGTTTTCCTTCTGGCATTAGGCCATTGTAAATCCGTGGTAGATCTATTTAGAGTTTAAACCCAAAAGTGCACACTTTTGACCCATACCTAACCCTTAGATTAAAACACGAAATTCGACCTGAATACTCAACCAAATGATCTGAAATCAGTGGCAAATGGAAGGCCACAATGTAAGGAACATTTACCCTCAATCAATTTGAGGTAAACCTAGCCCCAAAACGTGCTGCCGACATAGTTTGGTCAAGTCAAGGATTTCGGCGCCGTTTCTAAACACGTAGCTTGCAGCAGCGAATACTCCCAACTCCGAAGGCTCCAGAAGCTCTATGAGCTATCAAAATGAAGCCCTACGAGTCTTCTTTCATTTGGCTGCTGTGGGGTTCCCTGAAGTTTCATATCTGGGGAGGTCTAGCTCGATTTGTGGAGGTGGGTCAGCAGGCCATTGGCTTCCCTTCATCCTTCTTTGATCCATCGATTGAGGTAGGAATTCTCAACCAAATTTTGATCATGAGTATAGCAAGTTGTTCATCTCGTCGAGATCTATCCATTGGGACTAAAAGCCCCAATTTTCATCAGGTGTGGAGTGAGTTATCATGGGTTTTCTAAGGTGCTGTCCAAGTGTTCTTCATCCTAGGGTTTGAGTTTTCTCTCTCCGATTTGAGGTAGGATCTAACCAAACTCTAATTAACTTACATGAAGTAATCAGCATGTTATTATCTTTCATTTAACGTAGAAAGCCCCAAATTCCATTGAGCATGTCTCGTGAATTTCGAATTTTTGTAAGAGCATATCTAGAACATGTTTCATATAGTGTTCCTTTAAGTCAGAGCTTGATTTCGGGCTAATTTTGAGCCCTGTAACTTGATCTTCATGTAGCATACCATACATGGTTGGATTCATAATCGAGTCAGCTTTCTATTGACACCAAAAGCCCTAAATTCCGTTGTGTATGTTGAGAGAATTGTGTGATTTAGTAAAAGTAGGTCAAGAACTAGGGTTTTCATGAAATTACCATATATAAGTTGAGATTCAATCAATTTCTGTAACAATTCGTGTTTCAAAATTGTAGTTTTATGACCCTAGATTGTCTATTAACATTCCTAGATCATGTGGTTTTGATTTCAACTCAATTGGGTGAGATTTCACGTTTTCCGGAAGTGCAGACCGCTACTGTTCTTGCAGGGGTCGACCCCAGGGGTCGACCCGTTTTTTGGGCAACCCTACAGGCCCGAGGGTCGACCCCAGGGGTCATCCCCTCCTGTTCCTGCATGGGGGTCAACCCCAGGGGTCGACCCATTGCACAGGAATGTAGGGGTCGACCCCAGGGATCGACCCATCTGAAGGAAATAGTGGGGGTCGACCCCAGGGGTCGACCCATTCAGCTTCCAGACCCCAGTTTTTCAGGGGTCGACCCATACACCAGAAACCCGATTTTCATCATTTTTCGACCCGAAGATGGTTCCGAATCAGTGGGGAATCAACCCATTTAACTTAGACCCACTGAAATTATATTTTTGAAGAACAATTGACCTATTCATGTACCCCCCTTGATTTCAAATTTGCATTGGTCCTTTCTTGCAAACATAGTACAAAACACGATGTTTACCATCTCCATTACAACACCTACATTGGTTAAATAGAAACTCACATAATTAATGATTAATGGTGTAACTAAAACCCCTGATAATGCATTCTATTTCACCGCTGTGAGAGCTTGTTCTTTACCTCGACAACTTGTTCTAGCTTGTTGGCACTTTGGCTAATACAAATGATAATGGTTAATCATGATATCTTAACTTGGTGATTAGGATTAATATGTTGATTAGCTTGTTTGATTGCTTCTGTTTTACAGTAGCGCAGCACGATTAACTCTTGTTGTGACTTGGTTTCGATCTCCTTGATGATTATACTTACCTTGAAATTCTGGAAATGAATCTCTTTCCTACTTGAAGTTGTTATTGCTACTTAGTTTAAACCTTGGAATTCTGGCCATAAACTGTGGAAGTCTAGATTCGTGGGATCTTTGATCCAAAGAAATCAATGCCTGGCAAACAATTAAGGGCTCGGTCTAGTCCTGGGAAGAGCGCCCGAACACTACGTGTACCCCCGAGGAGGTGAATGACTAGGTGTGGCATTTGGCACCAGTACTTGACATGTGTTAAATCTAGGACTGTCCACTACTCTCTACATTACTTTCTACTACTTTTCAATGTCCACTCTTCACTGTTCTATACTATACTTGTTGTTACTTTACTTGTTGATTACTTGGACGTGGAAATGAAATTACATACGTGCTTGACATGACTTGAATTGTCTTGATATGGCCAACTTTTTATCGTTATCTCCTGTAGTAAATTCTTGTCTTACCATTCTATTCATTATATTTATTGACCTTGCAAGATCTTTGAATTTTGTTTCGTGATATCATCGTTATCTTTTTATTGTTTTTATCATTTGTAGCATGACATTTTAAAATGTAATTAAACTGTTAATCACTTATACCTGTATGTTATTTCCTACTGAGCGTCAGCTCATAGTTGTGTTTTCCCCCTTTTCCAGGCTGTTCAGGTGACGCACTTACCGATGGGGAAGGGCAGGAGTGATGTCTTGAGTGTATCAGTTCTAGTGTGTTAGTAGTGTGTTATCTTACTTTTAGTTGTGTTTTGGAGAGCATTTAGTCTCAGTCATGTTATTGAGCTTTAGTGATTGATTATCCCAGTTGTATTAAGTTGAACTTGAGGTTATTGTATCAGTTGTGGTTTGTTAATGATCATTTAGTATTTCCATCTTGTAGCACTTGTGTATTATTTTAGATTAGTTCTCTCTCTTGCCAGCGTGCCTCTAACTGTACGTCCCGATATTTCCGCCTTGTTCGGGGCGTGACAGGGGTGCTACACCCTCCCCCACTTAAAAGAATTTGGTCCCCAAATACATTTACAACTAGAATAACTCCAAAAATCTCCTCTTCACAGATTCTTCAGTTTCCCATGTAGCTTCTTGTTCTAAGCATCGATTCCATTGAATTTTCACCATAGGGATCGTCTTGTTCCTTAGAACTCGAACTTCTCGGTCGAGAATCTTCATTGGCTTATGTTCGTAGGTAAGATCCTTCTGTACCACTAAATCATTGTGGTCAATGACATGAAAATGATCATGCATGTATTTCTTCAGCATAGAAACATGAAACACGTTGTGCACTTCTGACAGTTGCGGAGGTAGGGCGATACGATAAGCCACCTCGCCTACTCTTTCCAGCACTTCAAATGGACCAATAAACCTTGGTGTTAGTTTGCCTTTAACACCGAATCTTCTAATACCTTGGCCGGGAGATACCTTGAGAAAAATATGATCTCCGGCTTGAAATTCTAGGTCTCGCCTTCTGTTATCAGCATAAGATTTCTGCCTGGACTGTGCTATCTTTAACCTTTCCCTAATGAGATGTATCTTCTCGGTGGAATCTCTTACCATGTCTGGGCCTAGAATTTGTTTTTCACCACTTCATCCTAGCATATAGGAGATCGACAACTCCTACGATATAGTGCCTCAAATGGTGTCATTTGTATACTAGTTTGATAGCTGTTGTTATATACAAATTCGGCTAGTGGTAAGTGGTCATGCCAGCTTCCGCCGAAGCCTATAATGCATGCTCTCAACATATCTTCCACAACTTGATTTATCCTCTCGGTCTATCCATCTGTCTGGGGATGGAAAGCAGTGTTGTAGTTGAGTTTCATCCCGAGAGAGTGTTGTAGACTCTTCCAAAAATGAGAGGTGAAACGCGGGTCTCGGTCAGATATGATCGAGACGGGAACTCCATGCAATCTAACCATCTTCTTAATATATAGGGTAGCAAGTACGTCGACTGACCATCAGCTTTTGATGGGTAAGAAATGGGCCGATTTAGTTAGCCGGTCGTCATATCCGCCCCTAGACTTAGGCAAACCCATGATAAAGTCCATGCCAATGTCTTCCCACTTCCACTTGGGAACATCCTGCGGATGTAGCTTTCCGGCGGATTTTTGATGTTCTGCCTTCACTTGTTGGCATGTGAGGTAATGAGATACAAAGTCTGCTACCTCCCTTTTCATGTTAGGCCACCAGAAAGTTCTTTTCAAATCTTGGTACATCATAGTGGCTCCAGGGTGGATCGTGTATCTCGATCGATGAGCTTCTTCAAGAATCTTCTTCTTCAATTCGGGATAGTCGGGCACACATGTCCGTTCATGAAATAGCAGTCTGCCATCAGGTGCCAGCTTGAAATCAAGTCTCTTGTCCAGCTTGCTTTTTATCTCCACTAGTGAGGGATCTTCTTCCTACAGCTTCTTGATTTCATGTAGCAAATCTGGATGTAAACTCATATGATATAGAATAATACACAAGTTCTTGATAGTTTGGTGCGATAGATAAACACAGATCCAGAGGGGGGGTGAATGGATCTTCTAAAGAGTTTTGACCAATTTAAAATTCGTATGAAATGATAAGCACAAGATCAGTGGACAATTGCTCAAACATAAAAGATGCAAACCCAATTAAACTCTAGGACATGAATAATCAATCAGATCACGGTCCTAGCATGCATCTAGAGGAAGCAAGCAATCAAACCAACCACTGCACAAGGAATTTTTTAGGTGGTTCGGTCCACAGACCTACGTCCACCCCTCACTCCCAACCTGCAGGTTTAATGAAGAGTTCAGTCGATGTACAAGCCATAGGCTGTATAGACTTCATATAAAAGCAGTAGAGTTTAGACTTAAGGATGCAGTGTACAAACTCTGCATTGCAGGCTAGCAGCGATGTATAGACTTGCTGCGTGCAGGCTGGCGGACGCAGTGTACAGACTCTGCGTGCAGGCTGGCAGCGATGTATAGACTTGCTGTGGAGGCTGTGTAGACTTGAAGTGTGAATGTGCATGAGAAGCCAATATACAGACTTGCTGACTTGAAAACGAGTGAATAGACTTGAACAGCTAGCCAACGAGTGTATAGACTTGAAACAGCTAGCCAACGAGTGTATAGACTTGATAAAGCTTCAAAGCATAAGACACTTGGCCAATGTACAGACTTGGAAAGCTTGAAGGTCAATGTACAGACTTGGAAAGCTTGAAGGCCAATGTACAGACTTGGAAAGCTTGAGGGCCAATGTACAGACTTGGAAAGCCTGAACCAATGTGCAGACTTGAAACAAGTGAACACGGCGATGTGTAGACTAGGTGTCTAAACGTAGGTAAAGATAAGCAATGTATAGACTTGCAAGAGTGAGACGCTGAATGAGACGGTCGGATGTATAGACTTGGGCTGTACAGACTTGCAGTGTGCAATGCATGCGATGTATAGACTTTGCCTTAGAGATGAATGTATTGACTTTAGTGAATGCATTCTAGGAAGACCCTGTACAGACTTGACAGACGATGCATGCACGATGTATAGACTTGTTAATACACTGATGCATGCTGTACAGACTTAACATGAGACGCTGCATTCTAGCCAAAACGTTGTACAGACTTTGAACAAAGATGAACGTGAGTGAAACATGATGTATAGACTTTGGAAATGCTTAGCACACGATGAACAAGGCTATGTACAAACTTAAGGCTATGTACAGACTTAGCCTAAGCATAGTTATGAAATGCATGAGTCTAGATAGTGTATAGACTTGATTCAACAAAGTTCAGGCAGGCTGTCTACGGATGTACAGACTTTGCTGAAAGGGTATAGCAGCATCACCCATTGTACAGACTAACATCAAACAATCCAGATAAAATGAAATTATGAAATGCATCAACAATTATGAAATGCACCAATGCACACAACACACAGCCTCAGCCTGTTCGTTGGTTATGTAATTCAGATAAGATGTTCAATGAAACATTCATATGCAACACAAACAGATTTATATGCAGACTCAAACAATATGCAGACTAAAACAGATGATGACTTATAGTGTTTGCTATCATCAAAACCACAGGGACACAACAATCTCCCCCTTTTTGATGATGACAACACTATGAACACTATGAGACAATTTATTCTCCCCCTTTGACTTCAGCAAAAAGACATTAGATTGAGAGGGAAGTATAAGAATGCATAAGATGATGGAATTAAAGACTCCCCCTTTGACTAAGCCATGAAATTTATTCTCTCCCTTTTTTAACAACAGCAATGAAAGGGACATTAATGATGCTGACTATATCTCCCCCTTTATGAATGACACTCAGCCTGACAGGAAAGCTCCCCCTAATTAGATGGAGACTTGTGAGTGTAGATGAGAAGGAGACACAGATAGTCAGATGAACCACAGGGACAGCAAAAATTCTCCCCCTTAGATGGACAGTGATTGGAATGAAGCATAGGACATAAAGAAATCAACAATGAATATATTTCAGAATAGAGTCCAATGAAAGGAAGTAAGCATTCAGAATGAATGAGAAAGGTTTTCAATGGGATATCAATTTCATAAATCTGAAGATGTAACAGCTTTAGAGACTTCCATTATGAAAACTTATGAATGAAACTTAACAAGTCAAGCTTGGTTTAAAAGTGATGCAAACTCAATTTTTCAATAAAAGTTATACTCGCATCTGAATTCAGATTTTAATAGAAATGAACCAAGCATACATAACACTACTTCAATTAACCTCCCAGCATCTTAATCAATTGATTTCAATGACTTCTTTTAGGAAAAATCATACATCAGTATTGAGGTTAAACAAAAGATCATTTCAGAGATAAACACTTAATGGGTTTAGCTGAAAAAAAAAATTATTTCACTTCATTTAGAGAATAGTCAGGGATGGTTCATGCCTTTTGTCATAAAGGTAGACGCTGGTTAGACACCAGTACCCCTAGCTTACTCAGCAGAAACTCCCATTCTGTTTCAGACATGATATCATTTTTTTTTAAATAAAAATTCTGAACCGAGTTGATCAAGAAGCCTCATGACTTAGGGCCCATTATCTTTGACAAGGATCCTAGTTTCTCAGCGCATTTGATCATTGCTCTGCCATTCATTTAGCACAATTTTTTTTATTTAAACAGTTACCCAAGGTGTTGAAGAAAGACTTGTTTAAAAATAATACAGATTCCATGCATTTCAACTAATTGGGTCATGATCTCAATATGACAGAATTTAGAAGGTCTTTCAAAGTATGACATGAAGTGCATGGTTAAGGTTTATTAAGTCTGATTCAGATATTTTCAAGAAATTCATCTTCAAACTTGCAGAATGCATTAAATCTAAACCAATTCAAGTCCTTTTAGACGTTCGTAATTCCACATAATGCGAGATTTCTTTATTGATAGCAAAATCAGATTTATGATCATGATATGCAGATTGAAATCTTCTCATTTGATTATTGAGATGAGATTTCTTTTGATAAGATAAAAGAGACAGCATGGAGACATCAATTTGAAATTCTCAATGCAAACTTGACTGAGAGACTGACCAGAAGGAGAGACAGAATCAAATGGAAAACTGACAATCCTATGGATGCTCCCCCTGAGTACATGCATGCAACCCCCTTTTTTTTTTCAATATGCATTTCATGCAAGGTAATAGGAGGTCAGGCATGTTTCAAGATCTTCAAGGTTTAATATGCAATGAATTTTGACAAAAGAGTATGCATCTGACAACCTGCATGCAATGCATTGACTCCTCCTGACAATATGCATTCATACAAACTTTTTAACATTTTCAATGAAATTAAATGCAATGCAATTAACTACATGTATGCAAAGACATGCAGAGACTCATGTTCATTCAGACTGCCCTACTAAACAATATGACCCATGGTACTTGGCGGAGCACTTGGTCTAAAAGGCCACCTCTCACATAGTAAGAGCCTCCAGACAGATTTCCCTGCCTTTTGATAGCTTACCATTTAATATACCATAGTGGTCATGAATGATAGTGCAATATTTACAGTCCTACTTACATCAGATTTTTAATGAATGTATGTCTAATGTATGTATATGCAATTCACATGTATGCACACACAGCTCAAAGTGCAAACAAGTAATTCCATGAAGCTCAATGCAAGTGTCAAACAAATAAAGGAGCATGTATGCATGAATCATGATATGCAAAAAAAAAATGACAATTATGCATGGACAGTTCATACCAGATATGCAGTTATCCAAGATTCACAATTTCAGATATACAATTTAAGATAAGTTTTCAGAATTGACCTGAGTAGTGTAATCTTAGGGGTTTCATTCTTGAATGCCTTGGTTTATTTACCACTCTTTGTTCATTCCAAGGCACACCTGCAAAATATTGATCATTTTGATCGTGCAAGGACCCAAGCAGCTTTGGGTCCTGCCTTACCCCTAACAGGTGTTCTAAACAATTTCATAGCAACATTATCATCAAATTTCATCAGTGAATAGTCATCCATAGAATGTCCAAATTTTCCATAGTATCTACATGAAATGGCTGGTTTTTGGTTCTTATGATGCATATTAACAGCAGGATGATGTTTATAAACATGTTCATAAGATTTTTTGTTGTATGCATGAACAGTTTGATGCTTGTTCTTACTCAGCCAGCATTTAGCAGATCTATGGCATGGCTTCCCACAGTTATAGCATGAAATTTTCACAAATGGTTTTGCAGGGAATTTGACAAAATGGGGGTTAACAGAATTCTTTTGAACATACCAATAGTCCTTGATTGTATGCCCATTTTCCCCACATTCGAAGCATCTGATTTGCTTACTTTTAAAACCATTTTTACTCCAAGTGGATCTAAACCAGCACTCAACAGCCCTGTGCCCAGGCTTATTACAGTTGAAGCACACAATGTGCTGACTAGAATTGTGTTTAGATCCATATGGACCATGAAAATGAATGGAAGACCTGGCATGCAGTTTATTATCTTCTTTCATGATAAAACATTCACTCATGAGATGACCATGCTTCCCATAATATTAACATGAAGCATCAGGCTTCCTAGCAGCATGGTTTCTATCAAAAGAATTTCTAGAATGTGATGTTTCACTACCATGGTCATCTTTTAGCATTAATCTGCAATCTTCCATTATGTGACCTACTTTCCCACAATAATAGCACGACCCCTTTTTAGTATGAGTGTTTGAGAGGTCATGTGAATTGTGTGCAGCAGTCTTTGTACCAACTGGAGTAGTTTTGTCCTTTTTCTGTAGGTTTTCATCCTTTTTAAAATTTTGAGTCTGTCCTACAGTTTTGGGACTGACAGTGGGTTTTTGTGCAGTAAATTGAAAAACAGAAGAACCAGCAGTTGTGTTTTGATCAGAAGCTTTTACAAACACGGTTGAAGTTTTATTGCTATTGATCATTTTGTTTGTTGAACTGTAACCCAGCCCCTCTCTCTGAGAGTTATCACTCTTTCCCAGAAGCTTATTCAGATTGTCCTTTCCCTTGACAAATTTTGACAAGGAGTTTTTCAAATCTTGAATTTCAGAATTTAAGCCACAAATATTAGCTTCATATTTGGACAGATCTGTTTCACAGGAAATGACTTGTTGATGCAAGGCATCATTCAGACTTTTGAGTTTTTCAACTTCTTGTTTTAATTTTATTTCATTGTCAGCTTCAGATAGGGACTTATAAAGATCATCAACTTCTTGTTGAAGGGATGTGATTATTAACTCATATTTAGCTATCTTTTGTTCACAGCAAGTGACATTCCCACTCAACATTAGGTTGATGTTTTTCAGATTTGTAATTTCATGTTCAGCATTCAGCAACTCACTAGAGCTCACCAGGCTTACAATCTTCCCTTTTTCTAAAGTGATTAGCCTCTCAGACATTGCTGAGTTTAGGTGATTCAGCTTATTAATTTCCTCCTTCAGTTTACTGTTCTGCTCTAGGAGTTCATCATCAAGCACCCATTCATCTGAAGAAAACCGACATTCATAAAACTTTTCTTGTTGTTTTTCAGATTGAAGTTTGTCAAGATTTTTCTGAATCTCTGAATTTGTTACTCTATCAGCCTCTAATTTTTCAGAAATCAATCTATTCTCTTTTTCAAGATTTATTGATTTGTGTTCAAATTCCTTGAGCTGATTATTGAGTACTACATTTTCAGACTTCATGTTTTCCAATTCAGAGTTGACAAGCTCTAAGTTTCTCACCAGTTCTTCATTTTGAACAACATCATTGTTATGAGCCTGATCATTATCAGTTGAGCTGAGTCTTTCCTTTAGTTCAGCAATTTCACAAACAAGCTCTTGATTCTCCTTTTTCTATAATCCAATTTGTTTCATAAGAGTTTGTTTTTCAGATTTCAAATGATCTATGTCTGAACTAATAGAATCAAAATCTGTTAACTGTCTTCTAAATATGTCATTTTCAATTTTCAAAATTTCAGGGTTTTCACCTCGAGATTTAGCATCCTCATGATTCTTTAGCTTCTTTATCAGTTTTTTATTCTTCTTCTTTAGTCTTTCATAGGATTCTAACAGATTGGCATAAGCATCTTCCCAGTCATCTAAAGTGTAACTAGAGAAAGGATTGGTTACCTCTTCAGCATCTTCGGATTCATCTTGATCACTGCCATGGTTGCTGTTGTCAGCCATCAGGCAGCTGTCCTCATTTCTCCTCTGAGCTAGCTTCAGCTTATCCAGAATGTCCTTAGCGGACCTGCAGTTATAAAAATAAGAATGTAGAGCCTTATCAGTAGCTTCTTTCATTAATTTCAAAACTTTCTGATTCTCTCCATTTCTTGATCTGTGACTGTTAGTCCATTTGGACTATTTCTTTGGCAGTCTGTGAGGACCATGTGAGATTAACTTCCACAGATCCAGATCCATCAAATTCACATAGTTATGTAGACTGCTAACCCATGAGTTAAAATTAGAGCCATTGAAAATCGGTGGAGAACCCATTGATTAAATCGGCAAGCAGATTAATGCAGCAGAGAGTAAATTCAGAAATGCACCAAAGACAACAGGATCCTCTGCAGATCGTTGGATCTGATCAGTCAGAGAACCGCTATGATACCAATTGATAGTTTGGTGCGATAGATAAACACAGATCCAGAGGGGGGTGAATGGATCTTCTAAAGAGTTTTGACCAATTTAAAATTCGTATGAAATGATAAGCACAAGATCAGTGGACAATTACTCAAACATAAAAGATGCAAACCCAATTAAACTCTAGGACATGAATAATCAATCAGATCACGGTCCTAGCATGCATCTAGCGGAAGCAAGCAATCAAACAAACCACTACACAAGGGATTTTTTAGGTGGTTCGGTCCACAGACCTACGTCCACCCCTCACTCCCAACCGGAGTGAGGCTTCCACTAGCAATCAGCTAGAAAGTAGACTCAGTCTGTAAACAAGTTGCTGCCACACAGCTTGACCAGGGGAACAGCCTCCCCTCTTCCTCCAGACCGGAGGGAACCCACTAGTGACACATAGTCACTAGCAACCGGAGACCCAAGTCTCCCTTCCTCTGAAAGCCAGAGGGAACCACAAGTGACTCCCAGTCACTTGCGACCAGAGACTAGGTCTCTCTTCCTCCAGAACAGGAGGGAACACACAGGTAGCTGTTGTGCCTCTTAGGCACAAGCATGTGCTATGTCGCCTTGATGTTAGCAATGCTATTTGGTTTTGATGATAGGCACAAGCATGTGCTATGTCACCTTGATGATAGCAATGCTATTTGGTTTTGATGATAGCAAGACAGTGAGTGCATTTGAGTGCATTTGATATTGTATTTTGATGATAGCAATGTTATTGTGTTTTGATGATTGCAATAAATAAAGTGCATTTCTATGCATTCTTATTCTTGAGCATTCTGCATATTGATAGCAACATGAATGATGATGTTTAGCATTGATGGCATTTGCTCTTTATATATGTGCATTGCATTCTGTCAGATATCATGTCTGGGTAGCAAAGTCTATACATTGGACTCTCGTTCAAGCCTATGCATTGCATTGGCTAAGTATATACAACGTCAGTTCATGACTTATCTTAGGCAAAGTCTGTACAGCGTCAACGCACTTCATTGGAAGTATGTACAGCGTCAACGCGTGAAGTCTGTACAGCCGTGTCATATGCTCCTAAGTCTATGCATTACTGTTCATGTATCAGTCTTCATCAAGTCTGTACATTGACACGCCAACCTCCTTGAAGTCTGCACACTAGTCTTCACTATCAAGTCTGCACATTGGTCTTCGATTTCAAAGTCCATACATTGGACTGTTCTTCAAAGTCTGTACATTGGCTTCACATCTTCAAGTCTGTACAGCCGTTTGCTTTGAATTTCAAGTCTAGACATTGCACTGTAGCATCCATCGTCTTCGTGTTGTTTTAGTGTCTATGTCTTCCTGTTGTGTTTACGTCTTCGTGTTGGTCTGTCTTCGTGTTGTTTTTGCATTCGTGTCTCCGTGTTGCTACAGTGACACTTCGTGTCGTTCTCGTTTCACCTCGTGTTGTTCTCACTTACTTCGTGTCGGTTTCTATTTTTTGTCCTTGAGTTGTTGTCAACCCGTGTCGTTTCACCTCGTGCTGTTCTCACCGTCTTCGTGTTATTTTCAACTCGTGACGGTTTCTGTTATGTGTCTTCGTGTCGTGGTCAGCCCGTGTCACCTCGTCTTTGAGTCGTTCATTCGAGCTATTTTATGCTCGAGTTGTTTCTCTTATGTTTTCAAGTGTTGTTTCACTTCATGTCGTTTCCGTATTATGTCTTCGTGTTATTTTTCCTAAGACCTCGTGTCCTTCTTGTTTTATAACCACACTTTGTGTCGGTTTCTGTTGTTTCTGTGTTTGTGTCGTCAAGTTGTTTTTATGACTTCGTGTCATTTCCTTATTGTGTCTTCGTATTGTCTCCGTGTCTCCTCGAGTCATTTTTTCTTCTGGTTTCACTGCTTCATCACGTGTCGTGATAGCCGTGTCTATTTTTCTGTCCTCGTGTTGTCTTTCCTAGACCCCGTGTCTGTCTTGTCCTGTGACCACACTTCGTGTCAGTTTTTGTTTTCGTATTCGAGTTGGTTTCAGTCCATGTTGTTCTCGTGCCGTTCTCTTTGCTGTTTATTATGTCGTGTCGTTTTCTTTACTTCGTGCTGTAGTCATCGTATGTATCTCGTGTCGTTCTTCTTATTACCTCGTACTGTTTTCATCGTCTTCGTGTCGTTATCTTTGTAGTGTCATCTCTGTTACAGTATGTATCTCATGTCGTTCTCTCCTTACTTCGTGCTGTTCTCATCCTACCTCGTGTCGTTCTTTTCGTAGTGATTTTTTTGTTACAGTGACTTCGTGTCGTTCTCATTGTAGTGTTTGTTTTTGTCACTACTGAATGTTGTGTCGTTCTCAGTGCATCTAGAACTGCTACCACATACCTCGTGCAGCTTTAGTTATTGTGGCCCTCAGTTTTAATGGTTCGTATCTCCTTTGCAGGTCCGAGGAAGAAATATTCCCCAGTGACTGGCAGCACGTGATCCGAGGCTGGAATGAAGCCTGCTGAGAGACTGCCACGTGGTCCGAATACTTAGGGCTGGAAATGTGGAGGTCACATGTCGGGGCTGATGCTGCTGTTGCTGCTATATATATGAGCCTTCTTCCACAGAAGAAGGTTGATCGAGTTGGCAAGAAGAAAAGTCCATACAGAGAGCCACGATCCAGATAGAAAAAGAAAAGAGAAAGAAGAAGAGTAGAAGGAGAAGAAGAGAGGCAGAGAGCTCGAGAAGAGTGTGAAGAGAAGAAGAAGAGAGAGAGAGAAAAGGAGTTCGTTCCTCATATCTTTGGTTCAAAACCAGATCTGAGGTTGCTCATTGTTAGAGCTATATTTTGTGCTTGATTGTTTCAGCTTTCCGTTGCTGTCTTGTTCTGTCTTTTATTTTCCATTTTACATTTCCTTTCAAGCTGTTAGTCAGCGGGTTGCAGAGGTGCTGCCTCTGGTCGGCTAAGCTGTATTGCCCAGCGGTTTGCAGTGGAGGATTCCACTGGACAGCAAGCTGTGTTGCTCAGCGGGCAGTGGAGATTTCCACTGGACGGGTAAGCTATAATCCCCAGCGGTTGCAGTGGTGGATTCCACTGGACGGCAAGCTGTGTGCCCAGCGATTGTTGGCAAGCTGTGTTGCCCAGCGGTTAGTGAAGCCACACTCGGGTTGAGTGTGGGGTGGATGTAGGTCTGGAGGACCGAACCACCTAAAAATCCCTTGTGCATTGTGGTTTGGTTTATCTACTTTTGCTTCCGCTAGATGATTGCATAAGGGCGCTCTAAGCGTTTGGCTTCTGTTTGAGCAGAAGTGTTGATTAGTTTTCTTAGAATATTTTAATCTGTCAAGAGAGCGAAATTCCAGTTGAGCTTCAGATTGTCGAATCTGGCTTGTTATTATTCTAGTTTTTAATTGGGTGAAGGTTTTTTAAACGGGTTATATTCATTCACCCCCCCTCTGAATACTGCACCGAACCCAACAATTGGTATCAGAGCGGGTCTCTGATCTATCAGATCTAACAATCTACAGAGGATCCTGCTAGCTTCTGGTGCATTTCAGAGTGGGTCTTTTGAAATCGTGTGTTGCTTCACTGACTTGTGCTTTGCTTTGCTCATTTGTTTTTGGTGTTATTTGAGTTGATTCATTGTGCTTGATTAGTGTTCTTCCTAGAACTCTTATTCTGTCTAAAGCATGGAACTCACTGTTGATCCTCCAAAGTTTGAAGGTTCAGGGTTCTACAATTGGTTTAATCAGTTCAGAGAATATGTGATGCAAACTAATCCAGGTCTGTGGATAGTCATTGCACACAGTTCCTATGAAGTTCCAAAGGATGAATTCTTATGGAAAACTTCAGACAGACAAAAATTCTCTGATAATCAGAAGGCCCTGGAGCTAACTCAAAGGGCTATAAACACTGACAAGTTTCCATGTGTAGTTAATTGCTGCAGTGCTTCCGAAGTGGTCGAGATGATAGCAAGCAGCAGAACCCAGGATAAAGAGAATTGTCTCATGGCAACAGAAGAAGACGAAGATTATGAGGAGGACACTTCATCACAGGTAAACTCTGATACTAATAATTTTTCTCTAAAAAATATGATTGAATTGAATGAGCATTTATTGAATAAATATGATAGACTGAAATCTGAAAAGAGAAAAATAAGAAAAGAAATGTTGCATGAGGTTAGAAGTCTGAAATCTGAAAATGAAAACTTGAAATCTAACATAAATAAAGAAAAAGATGAGTTGAACAAGTTGAAATCTGAGAATGAAGATCTTAGAAACAAACTCATCAGTGAAGATAATTCTTGTAAATCATGTGCCATTCTCGAAGACATGATTAATGATTTTGATTCTAATAACAGTTTTCAAAAGGAACAAATCAAATCTCTAAAAGAAGAAAATGTCTACTTGAAAGATCAAAATAAAAAGTTGATGGTTCTGAATACTGTCTTTTCTGAGAGATGGCTGACAATTGAAAAAGAAAAATCTGTTTTGAAAAAGTATATCAATTGCAGTGACGAAGAAATTACTAGCTTTGTTATACACACTGCCGATTTGGAAAAAGAACTTTGTCTGTTAAAAGAAAAACTGGCTAGTTATGAGAAGGAGAAAGTTCATTCAGGAAATCTTATAATCTCCTTGGAAAATAAAATCATTGAGCTGAATGGTACTTCATCTAAGTTGGCCAAGGATAAAGGCAAAATGAAAATGGTTCTGGAAGATGAAGTGAGTAGTCAAAGTGAAAGGGTGGAAAATAGCTTTGGAGTTAAGAATGGTATTAGAAACCTGCTATACACCACATTTGTGCCGAGTTCTAAAGTAGCTGGTCCCTCAAATAAATCCTTGAAAGAAGCTGCTGCTCATGAAATTCAAAAACGAAATAAAGATCAGAAAACCCCAAATACTCAAAGGAACAATCTGCATGCTAAAAACTCATCTGATAAGTGCCATGTTTTAAAGAAATCTAATGGTTCTTGTTCTTATCATTATTTTGGTAAGCATGGACACTTTATGAGTGAGTGTTTTGTGATGAAACAAGATGACAGAAAGCATGCTAGAAAAGTTCTGTCTGATCAGAAAAAGGGTAATCTGAATGTTAAAGAATTTCATGCTAGAAATCATGTTTCTAGGAGACATAATCTAAATTATTTTTGTTGTGGGAAGTTTGGCCACATTGCTGCTCAATGTTGGCAGAATCCGAGAAAGAGATTCAACTCTAAACCTGTTAATTTTCATGTTAACAAAAAGATGTTTGACAGGAATAACCTTGGCTCCAAAGGTAAGCACCCAAGGTGCTTCGAATATGGGAGGTATGGCCACACAGTCAAGGACTGTTGGCATGTACAAGGAAGTAGATTTAATTTCAAATCTGTAAAATTTTCTGCTCCCAAGGCTGCTAGTAAGAAACAAAATGTCCATGTAAACAATAGAACATTTCATGCTAAGTTTCATAGGTCTCATACTGCTGTTGATATGCATCATAGGACCAGACAATATGTTGTTTCATGCTATTACTGTGGAAATTTTGGACATTCTATGTCTGATTGTTGTCTAATGGAATTTGATGATAATGCTGCAAAAGGGGTGTTTAGAACACCTGTCCGGGTAAATGCAGGACCCAAGGCTGCTTGGGTCCCTGCAGGATCAAATTGATTGACATGCTGCAGGTGTGCCTTGGAAGCTGATGAATAAAAGGGTTTATGATCCAAGGCACTCAACAGAAAACCCCAGGATTCTATATTTCAGGCCAGTTCTGAACTTTGCTTTAAATTCATTAACTGAAATTGTTGAACTGTCTGCTTGATTTATGATGATCTCTTCATGTCTAGCTGATCAGTCTGCATTCCAGACTCAGCTATTGAATTCAATTCTGCATATCTGATGCTCTTCTCTTGCTATATGTTGAACTGAATTTGAACGCTTCTTTAGTGTAATCAGTTGATGCACTATATAGACTTTGTGTAAATGCATGTGTTTTGTGTCAGTGCAATGCATGCTTGTTGTTGAATGCATACTTGGACTGAGTGTGAATGGTTCATTTAGTTTACACAGTCAATGCATGTGTCTTATGTCTGCATACATCATTTGCATGACTGTCATTGATGCTGTTCAATGCATGTAGGACTGCTTTAGGTTGCATTGTCCTTGTTAACCCTGGTATATCATATGGTATGTTACTAAAAGGCAGGGAAATCTGCCCGGATGTTCCTACCATGTGTGAGATGGTCTTTGAGACCAGGTTCTCCGCCTAGTACCATGGGTCCAGTCTTCATGTAGAACAGTGCATTGCATCATATTTTGAAAAATCTGAAAAAGGATAAAAATGTTCATGACTTGGATGCATAAACCTGAATTGATTGCATACTTGCCTCATGTATCCTTGGTGCATAGTCTGCATGTAGAACAGTGTGTTGCATAGCATAATCCTTGCATCATGGTGTCAGGGGGAGCTGTGAGTTTAGTTCAATTCTTGAATCCTATTTACTCCTCATTGTCCTCATTCAATTGATTCATATCTTTTGACATCAGATGCCATTGGACCATATTGTCAATTGCTATCTTTTCCCTATCATTTTCACTGAACAACAGTTCTGTATCTGGTTTAAGTACGTTGAGTTGTGATTATTTCAATTGTTATTTTATAAGAATCTCTCTCACAAATTGAAAAGAACTAAAGGTTTAACCTTTATAAATTGAAGAGTCAAATGTCTGCCTTCAGAATCTGAGATAAAAGGAAAACTTTTATAGCTCTTAATCTTTGTCTCATAGCTAAAATAGAAGAAGTTTTTTGTAATGCCTAAATGTGTTGAACTGGATATGTCTAGAACAGGCTAATAAGAGTGTGTACTGATTTTTTTAAATAATCACTCTAAAAGAATTAAGGGCAGCAGTAAATAAGATCATTAATGTTAAGAACTGAACATAGTGACAGAGCAATGGCTGATTGCATTGAGAAACTGTGAACTCCTTCAAAGAAGCAGGAGACTTCACATGTCATGAGGTGATTCAGAATATCTCTGTTCATAGGGTCAAATCTATAGGGGGAGTCCTCACCAAGTAACTGAGAGTACTGGCCTCTAATCAAGGTGTACCCTTAATGTCAAAAGTGAAGACTATTCTTTGTGGATTTTGATCTGAAATAGGTCTAGTAGTTTATGCCTAGTAACTCGGGGTACTTGCCGCTGATCAAGGTGTACACCTAATGTCAACAGCATAAATGCCACAGGTCTATTCACTTAGTTCAGGTTCTGAAAATTAAAAAGTGAATCAAACTGCTGTAACCCTTCGAAAATCAAATGTCATTGAGTGAAAATTGTTTTTCTCAATACATGTTCAAGTTGCCTCTCTTGAATTTCCTTGTTTAATCACAAAAGGGTATTATTTCTGACTTATCTATTAATACCATGTGCCCTAGATTAATTGCTATAAATGGAGTCTACAAACTCTTTTTCAGGGGTCAGGTGTTTTACTCTAGATTTATCACTGTTAAACCTGAATTTTTAAAAATTGTATGTTGATGATTCTTATACTTTAACTATTGTTTATAATCAGGCTTATTCTCTGAACCAATGATTCAGTTGTTGTCTAGTGACCCTCCTACCTTTTCTACCTTGTTTATCTGTTCATATTCCTTCTCAAAGGAGTAACTTTTATTTAGGGGGAGAAATAATTCAGGGGAGTCTTACATTCAGGGGGAGAATGTTCTAGAGGAACTTGCATGCATAATGCACTTTGCACTCTTATTTTTACTGTTTTTCTCTTTTTGATCATGTCAAAGGGGGAGAAAATCTTGTGTGTGACTCACTGTCACATTGTGTTGCCATCATCAAAAAGGGGGAGAATGTTGTGCCTCTTAGGCACAAGCATGTGCTATGTCGCCTTGATGTTAGCAATGCTATTTGGTTTTGATGATAGGCACAAGCATGTGCTATGTCACCTTGATGATAGCAATGCTATTTGGTTTTGATGATAGCAAGACAATGAGTGCATTTGAGTGCATTTGATATTGTATTTTGATGATAGCAATGTTATTGTGTTTTGATGATTGCAATAAACAAAGTGCATTTCTATGCATTCTTATTCTTGAGCATTCTGCATATTGATAGCAACATGAATGATGATGTTTAGCATTGATGGCATTTTCTCTTTATATATGTGCATTGCATTCTGTCAGATATCATGTCTGGGTAGCAAAGTCTATACATTGGACTCTCGTTCAAGCCTATGCATTGCATTGGCTAAGTATATACAACGTTAGTTCATGACTTGTCTTAGGCAAAGTCTGTACAGCGTCAACGCACTTCATTGGAAGTATGTACAGCGTCAACGCGTGAAGTCTGTACAGCCGTGTCATATGCTCCTAAGTCTATGCATTACTGTTCATGTATCAGTCTTCATCAAGTTTGTACATTGACACGCCAACCTCCTTGAAGTCTGCACACTAGTCTTCACTGTCAAGTCTGCACATTGGTCTTCGATTTCAAAGTCCATACATTGGACTGTTCTTCAGAGTCTGTACATTGGCTTCACATCTTCAAGTCTGTACAGCCGTTTGCTTTGAATTTCAAGTCTAGACATTGCACTGTAGCATCCATCGTCTTCGTGTTGTTTTAGTGTCTATGTCTTCCTGTTGTGTTTACGTCTTCGTGTTGGTCTGTCTTCGTGTCTTCGTGTTGTTTTTGCATTCGTGTCTCCGTGTTGCTACAGTGACACTTCGTGTCGTTCTCGTTTCACCTCATGTTGTTCTCACTTACTTCGTGTCGGTTTCTATTTTTTGTCCTTGAGTTGTTGTCAACCCGTGTCATTTCACCTCGTGCTGTTCTCACCATCTTCGTGTTGTTTTCAACTCGTGACGGTTTCTGTTATGTGTCTTCGTGTCGTGGTCAGCCCGTGTCGCCTCGTCTTCGAGTCGTTCATTCGAGCTATTTTATGCTCGAGTTGTTTCTCTTATGTTTTCAAGTGTTGTTTCACTTCGTGTCGTTTCCGTATTATGTCTTCGTGTTATTTTTCCTAAGACCTCGTGTCCTTCTTGTTTTGTAACCACACTTCGTGTCGGTTTCTGTTGTTTCTGTGTTTGTGTCGTCAAGTTGTTTTTATGACTTCGTGTCGTTTCCTTATTGTGTCTTCGTATTGTCTCCGTGTCTCCTCGAGTCATTTTTTCTTCTGGTTTCACTGCTTCATCACGTGTCGTGATAGCCGTGTCTATTTTTCTGTCCTCGTGTTGTCTTTCCTAGACCCCATGTCTGTCTTGTCTTGTGACCACACTTCATGTCAGTTTTTGTTTCCGTATTCGAGTTGGTTTCAGTCCATGTTGTTCTCGTGCCGTTCTCTTTGCTGTTTATTATGTCGTGTCGTTTTCTTTACTTCGTGTTGTAGTCATCGTATGTATCTCGTGTCGTTCTTCTTATTACCTCGTACTGTTTTCATCGTCTTCGTGTCGTTATCTTTGTAGTGTCATCTCTGTTACAGTATGTATCTCATGTCGTTCTCTCCTTACTTCGTGCTGTTCTCATCCTACCTCGTGTCGTTCTTTTCGTAGTGATTGTTTTGTTACAGTGACTTCGTGTCGTTCTCATTGTAGTGTTTGTTTTTGTCAGTACTGAATGTTGTGTCGTTCTCAGTGCATCTAGAACTGCTACCACATACCTCGTGCAGCTTTAGTTATTGTGGCCCTCAGTTTTAATGGTTCGTATCTCCTTGCAGGTCTGAGGAAGAAATATTCCCCAGTGACTGGCAGCACGTGATCCGAGGCTGGAATGAAGCCTGCTGAGAGACTGCCACATGGTCCGAATACTTAGGGCTGGAAATGTGGAGGTCACACGTCGGGGCTGATGCTGTTGCTGCTGCTATATATATGAGCCTTCTTCCACAGAAGAAGGTTGATCGAGTTGGCAAGAAAAAAAGTCCATACAGAGAGCCACGATCCAGATAGAAAAAGAAAAGAGAAAGAAGAAGAGCAGAAGGAGAAGAAGAGAGGCAGAGAGCTCGAGAAGAGTGTGAAGAGAAGAAGAAGAGAGAGAGAGAGAGAAGGAGTTCGTTCCTCAGATCTTTGGTTCAAAACCAGATCTGAGGTTGCTCATTGTTAGAGCTATATTTTGTGCTTGATTGTTTCAGCTTTCCGTTGCTGTCTTGTTCTATCTTTTGTTTTCCATTTTACATTTCCTTTCAAGCTGTTAGTCAGCGGGTTGCAGAGGTGCTGCCTCTGGTCGGCTAAGCTGTATTGCCCAGCGGTTTGCAGTGGAGGATTCCACTGGACAGCAAGCTGTGTTGCTCAGCGGGCAGTGGAGATTTCCACTGGACGGGTAAGCTGTAATCCCCAGCGGTTGCAGTGGTGGATTCCACTGGACGGCAAGCTATGTGCCCAGCGATTGTTGGCAAGCTGTGTTGCCCAGCGGTTAGTGAAGCCACACTCGGGTTGAGTGCGGGTGGATGTAGGTCTGGAGGACCGAACCACCTAAAAACCCCTTGTGCATTGTGGTTTGGTTTATCTGCTTTTGCTTCCGCTAGATGATTGTATAGGGGCGCTCTAAGCGTTTGGCTTCTGTTTGAGCAGAAGTGTTGATTAGTTTTCTTTGAATATTTTAATCTGTCAAGAGAGCAAAATTCCAGTTGAGCTTCAGATTGTCGAATCTGTCTTGTTATTATTCTAGTTTTTAATTGGGTGAAGGTTTTTTAAACGGGTTGTATTCATTCACCCCCCCTCTGAATACTGCACCGAACCCAACAGTAGCAACCACTACCTGCAACCGGAGTCAAGGACTCCCTTCCTCTGAAACCAGAGGGAACTCACAACTGACACTCAGTCACTTGCAAACCAGAGACACAGTCTCCCTTCTCCTGAGTCCATAGGAGGAACCCGATCTCCAACCAGAGAATCGGAAGAACAATGTTCAGTTTGAAAAGAAAACAATAAAAGAAAATACAGCAACTAAAAGCTGGAAATGTAAAATCAAAATGGGGCTCTCGCAGAAGCTGGCTGGCCTGGATTTGATCCACGGTCCAGCAGAAACTGATCTTCAGTTGAAGCTTCTTTTACTCTAGCTCTCTCTTCTTCTCACTCTGCTTTTTCTTCTCTTTCGTAGGCTCTCTCTGTCTCTTCTTTTCTCTTCTTCTTTTCCTACTACTGCAGCTCACTGCTCCAACTCTTCTATTTCGATCAGAATCACACTCTGCATTGTCTGCTTCATCTTCCTCTCTATCTTCATCTTTTCTTTCTTCTGCTCTTTCTGCTCTTTTCCTCTCCACTTCGATCACTCTTCCTTTTTCTGTTCTCGATCAGTCTCTTTTTCTGTTGATCAGTCTTCTCTAGATGGAGGAGGCTTCGTATTTATAGCAGCAGCAATTAGGGCGTTGTCCTCGGATCACGTGCCAAGTGCCTACCTCGGATCACGTGCCCAGACACCTGCAGGTTTAATGAAGAGTTCAGTTGATGTACAAGCCACAGGCTGTATAGACTTCATATAAAAGCAGCAGAGTTTAGACTTAAGGATGCAGTGTGTATGCAGTGTACAGACTCTGCATTGCAGGCTAGCAGCGATGTATAGATTTGCTGCGTGCAGGCTGGCGGACACAATGTACAAACTCTGCGTGCAAGCTGGCAGCGATGTATAGACTTGTTGTGGAGGCTGTGTAGACTTGAAGTGTGAATGTGCATGAGAAGCAAATGTACGAACTTGCTGGCTTGAAAACGAGTGAATAGACTTGAACAGCTAGCCAACGAGTGTATAGACTTGAAACAGCTAGCCAATGAGTGTATAGACTTGATAAAGCTTCAAAGCATAAGACACTTGGCCAATGTACATACTTGGAAAGCTTGAAGGCCAATGTACAGACTTGGAAAGCTTGAGGGCCAATGTACAGACTTGGAAAGCCTAAACCAAGGTGCAGACTTGAAACAAGTGAACACGGCGATGTGTAGACTTGGTGTCTGAACGTAGGTAAAGATAAGCAATGTATAGACTTGCAAGAGTGAGACGCTGAATGAGACGGTCGGATGTACAGACTTGGGCTGTACAGACTTGCAGTGTGCAATGCATGCGATGTATAGACTTTGCCTTAGAGATGAATGCATAGACTTTAGTGAATGCATTCTAGGTAGACCCTGTACAGACTTGAGAGACAATGCATGCACGATGTATAGACTTGTTCATGCACTGATGCATGCTGTACAGACTTTGAACAAAGATGAACGTGAGTGAAACACGATGTATAGACTTTGGAAATACTTAGCACACGATGAACAAGGCTCTGTACAGACTTAAGGCTCTGTACAGACTTAGCCTGAGCATAGTTATGAAATGCATGAGTCTAGACAGTGTATAGACTTGATTCAACAAAGTTCAGGCAGGCTATCTACGGATGTACAGACTTTGCTGAAAGGGTATAGCAGCATCACCCATTGTACAGACTAACATCAAACAATCCAGATAAAATGCAATTATGAAATGCATCAACAATTATGAAATGCACCAATGCACACAACACACATCCTCAGCCTGTTCGTTGGTTATGTAATTCAGATAAGATGTTCAATGAAACATTCATATGCAACACAAATAGATTTATATGCAGACTCAAACAGTATGCAGACTAAAACAGATGATGACTTATAGTGTTTGCTATCATCAAAACCATAGGGACACAACAGTTCTTCTCATTTGTGCTGATATCAAGCTCAGAGAATTTCTCCAACAGCTTCCATTCTTGTATCATATAGTTGGCCAATATTATTCTCGGCTTTCGACTAAGGGCATCAGCTATGGAATTACCCTTACCAGGATGGCACTGTATAATGAAGTCGAAATCCTTGAGATATTCGAGCCAACGCCTTTGCCGCATGTTCAGCTCCTTTTGGGAGAATAAGTACTTGAGGCTTTTATGATCGGAGTACACAGTGAATTATTCTCCGTAAAGATAGTGCCTCCAGATCTTCAAGGCAAATACTATCGCCGCCAGTTCTAAGTCATGAATCGGGTAGTTCTCTTCATGTTTCTTCAATTGTTGGGAAGAGTATGCAATGACTCTTCCATTCTGCATCAATACACATCCGAGGTCAATACCCGAAGCATCGGTATATACCTCATATTTTTCTCCTTCAATTGGTAATGATAAGACTGGAGCAGTGGTCAAGAGATCTTTTAAAGCTTGGAAACTCTTTTCACAGTCTTCATTCCACTCATAAGGCACTTCCTTGCGGGTTAACCTGGTTAGAAGAACAGTAATCTTGGAGAAGTCCTTGATAAAACGTCGGTAGTAACCAGCTAGACCCAAGAAGCTTCGAATCTCCATTGCATTTGTGGGTCATTCCCAGTTCTTCAAGGTTTCGACCTTTGATGGGTCAACAACAATTCCGTTCTTCGAAATAATATGGCCTAAGAAGGATACTTCCTCGAGCGAGAATTCGCACTTGCTAAATTTGGCATATAGTCTGTTTTCCCTCAATATTTGCAGTGCCTTCTTGATATGTTCTTCATGATCCTCTTCGGTCTTTGAATAGATCAGAATATCATCAATAAAGACCACAATAAATTGGTCTAAGTAGGGCCTGAATATGCTATTCATTAACTGCATAAAAGTTGCGGGGGCATTTGTTAGTCCGAAAGGCATAACAATAAATTCTTAATGTCCATACCTACTTCGGAATGCAATTTTATGAATGTCTTTTTCTTTGATCTTCAATTGGTGGTAACAAGAACGAAGATCAATCTTGGAGAAATATGAAGCTCCAGATAACTGATCGAGCAACTTGTCAATCCTTGGCAGTGGGTATTTGTTCTTGATTGTAAGGTGATTTAGCTACTGATAATCAATGCATAGTCTCATCGATCCATCCTTATTTTTGACGAACAGCACGGGTGCTCCCCAAGGGGAAGTACTCGGCCTGATGAAACCCTTTTTCAATAACTCCATTAGCTGCTCTTTTAGTTCCTTCAGCTCAGCAGGGGACATTCTGTACGGTTCCTTGGAAACAGGAGCAGCACCAGGGACAAGGTCGATTGTGAACGACACTTCCCTTTCTGGGGGTAAGCCGGGTAAATCTTCTGGAAAAATATCGGGAAAATCCCGAATTACACGGATGTCTTCAACTTTAACCTTATCGACTTCCGTGATAGTCACGAACGATATGAAGGCCATGCATCCCTTATCCATAAGCTTTCTAGCTCGGAGTGCTGATATAAGAAGTGATTTACTCCAAGGGCTATTGTAAACTAGCTCTGGGAAATCCATGAAAGTTACCTTGCCATGCCGGCAATCTACAGTTGCTTGGTATGTGGATAACCAGTTGGCACCTAGTATGACATTATAACCCTTCATATCAAGGCATATCAGGTCGGCAGGTAAATTGCTTCCCTTAATCATCACTTCACAATTTAGATAGTGATAAGTGATATCAGACTCATTCCCAAGAGGTGTAGATATGACCAAATCTAACAGTTGATGTTTCTTAGAAAATGAAGCAGCAAAGTTCTTGGAAACGAATGAATGAGTTGCTCCGGTATCAAATAAAACTTGAGCAGTTTTTGAACAAATAGTGAGAGTACCTTCCACAATTCCACCATCAGTGGGTTCCGTCTCTCGAAGAGCTTGCAGACAGCCTTGTTTCTTTACCGGATGCTTCTCGTATTTGGTGTCTTGCCCCTTCATCAGTGGGCAGTCTGGGATTCGATGTTCTCGACTCCCGCATCGAAGATAAGCTCCTAACTTCCTCCAACATTCCTCGGTCTTATGACCAGCTTTATCACAATACTTGCAAATCTCCTTTGAGGGTGTGGCGGTGGAGAATGGCCTGTCATTCTTCTGGAATTTCTTCACCTTGGAGGGCTCCCCTCCCATGTGTTGGATTGTGTGTCTTCCCTAAGTATTTTGATGATGAGCAACACTATGTTAATTGTTCTTGTTATTTTTGATCAGATATCTTGCACTTGAGTTATCCATGGTTTATATGAAATAACTGCTAAAGAGGTAACACTTCGTGTGTTCGTTCATGTTCTGTCTTCGTGCTGTTTTTCCTCAAACATCATGTAGTTCTTGCTTCGCGTTTTCACCTCGTGTCGAATTAGCCATGTTGTCGTTTGTTTGAGTGTTGTTCTTTCATCTCGTGCAGTCTTTGTTTACTGTGTTGTTTCCATGTCATCCTTTGTATTCCTGTCTTCGAGTCCTTTCGCTGAGTCTCCAAGTCAGTCTAAGTTCAAGTGTTCGTTTCACTTCGTGATTGTTTTTCTCTTCTCATGACTTCGTGTCGTGTTCCTGAAGCTGCTCTAAAAGTTCTGATGAACTTCGAGTAGTTTTTCTGTAGACTTCGTGTCGATTTCTGCTTAGTAACCACACTTCGTGATAGTTACTATAGTCCACGTCTTCGTGTTGGTTTTATGCACTCCGTGTCGTCTTCTTTGTTTCATTCTGTTCTCACCTCACTTCGAGTCGTTTCTTTGCATACTGTCTTCGTGATTGATTGGCACTTCATCTTGGTTACAACACCTCGTGTTGTACTGTTTGACTTCGTGTCGGTTTCGGTTGCAGTCCATGTTGTTTTCATGTCGTTCTCTTTTATTGCCACCTCGTGTCGTTTTTATTATTAAGTCTTCGTGTCGTTTTACCTCGTGCAGTGTTATCCCGTGTCATTTACTGTTTCGACCTTGTGTCGTTATCAGCCTGTGTTGCTTTCATCTCGTGCTGTTCTCACTATCCTCGTGTTGTTCTCACCGCGTGTCAATTACTGTTTTCACTTAGCATTATTTTTATTTTGTGTCGTTTTTCTGTGTAGTGTGTGTTTGTCACCACTATACTTCGTGTCGTTGCTTTTTACTTCGTGTCTAACTTCATTTCATGTTGTTTTCACCTCGAGTCGTTTCCTTATACTCTGTCCTCGTGTTGGTCTCTCGCTTTAGTCTTCATGTCGGTTTCTGTCGTAAGCCCGTATTGTCCTCGTGTTGTTTTTGCATTCGTAACCTCGTGTCTCTCTTGCTTATAACCTCACCTCGTGTCATTATCTTCTGTATATCTGATCTGTTACAGAGTTTCTCGTGTCGTTCTTATGTCATCTCGAGAAATAGTCACGTCGTGTTGTTGTTACTATACCTCATGCAGTTTTGGTTTTAATAACCATGCAGTGTATTAATGGACTTAATCTCATTACAGGTCCGAGGAAGAACATTCCACACTCCAGGGCTGCACGTGATCTGAGACAAGAGGAACCAATTTGATAAAGGCACGTGACAGGATACTTCTGGATCGAGCGTGGGAGGCACACGCGTTTCAAGCCCTATCCATCTGCTGTTGATGCTATAAATAGAATCCTTCGTCCTCAGATGAAGGTGATCGAAGTAGAGAGGCTTAGAAGAAAACAGGGAAACAGAGAGCCCTTCGATCTAGGAAAAAGAAAAGAAAGAAGAAAGAATAGCAGAGAGAAATAGAAAGAGAGCAGAAGAGTGTTCAGAAGAATTGTTCTGACTTGCGGATCAAATCCGAAGTCTATTGCTCTATATTGAGCTACATTGTTTCCATTGTCTGGCATTTGATTTCCTTCGTTCGTATTTTTCATTTCTTGTTCTTATCTTTCTTCAACCGTTATTGTTTGTGTTTCCGATCCTCTGGACTGAGGTCGGGGTCCTCCTGTGAGATCAGGAGTAGGGAGAGTCAATCTCCGGTTTGCAAGCAGCAGGTGAGCTGCTTGTAGGTACCCTCCGGGTTGGGAGGAAGAGGGGTCTTCGACCTCTGGTTCACTAGTAGCAGGGCTGCTACTAGTGGGGGTTTCCCTCTTGGTAAAGAGGAAGAGAGACGTGAGTCTCTGGGTTCTAGTGACTGCTGATCGCTAGAGGTTCCCTCCGGGTAGGAGGAAGAGGAGAGGTTGTTCTCCTGGGAAGCTGTGTATCAGCAGTTGTTTGGCAAGCTGTGTTGCCCAGCCTTTAGTGAAGCCACACTCAGGTTGAGTGTGGGGTGGATGTAGGTCTGAAGGACCGAACCACCTTAAAATCCTCTGAGCCCTTGTGTGATTGATCGTGATAATATTGTGGTATGCCTTCTATTTGCTTGAGCTATTAACTGCACTGCATCTTTTACGATAGTCAGAACTCGAGGTTAGATCCGTTTAGCAATATACTCTGTAATAATTTTTTAAATCTACGAAAACAGTGATCTATTCATCCCCTCCCCTTCTAGATCACTTCATATTGTACTTATCAGTTGGTATCAGAGCAGGTTTTTCCCAGAATGTGGTCCAACGGCCAGGGAAACGGATCCAATGGTCCTCGCAGTTTCATAGCTGATGGGCAGTCTATCACCCGCCCCCCTTTCTTTGATGGTAATAATTACTTCTTCTGGAAGAACAGGATGGAAGTCTTTATCAGGGCCCAAAGCAACAAGCTATGGAAAGTCATTACAGATGGTCCATACACCCTTCCACCGAATGAAGATATGTGGACAGAAGATCAGGTCAAACTCTCCGCACTGAATTGGACAGCTCTTAACATCATACAGTGCGCCGTCCATCCGGAAGAATATTCAAGGATCTCAGCGTGCAAGACTGCAAAGAACATGTGGGATGATTTGCAGTTAATTCATGAGGGCACATCTCAGGTGAAGGCTACCAAGATCAACATACTTACAACTCAATATGAGTTATTTAAGATGAAGCCAGAGGAGCCGATCACAGAAATGTATGCCAGATTATCTGTGATCATCAACAGTCTGAAAGGCCTTGGAAAGGATATTCAACAAGAAGACATAGTCAGGAAGATCCTTAGGTCTCTAACTCCCGTCTGGGATACCAAGGTGACTGTAATAGAGGAATCAAGAGATTTATCCATCATGACAGTAACCCAGCTGATTGGTTCTCTCATGACCCATGAAATGAATTTCACACGAGGAAACGGTGGGCATGACAGAAAGGGAAAGAATGTTGCTCTGAAGGTTTCACGACATACTAAGAAGAGCAACAACAGCAGCAGCAGCAGCAGTGATGATAGCAGCGAAGGGTCTGATGGACTCTCAGACCTGGACAAGGACGAGCGAGCTATGCTCACCAGGCAGTTCAGAAAGTTCCTAAGAACAAAAGGAAAATTCTACAGGAGGAAGAAATTTAATGCTGTAATGAACTCTCCTGAACGAAGATTTGAGAAGAACCGGTCTGCTAAGAAGATCACTTGCTATCATTGTCAGAAATCCGGTCACATAAAAAGTGAATGTCCAGAGCTACAAGCTAAGGCTCCAGGACACCAGAAGAATGTGGTGCACAAGAAGAAGAAGGCCATGCTGTGCACATGGAGCGATGAGGAGGAGGATCCAGAAGCCACTTCGTCCAGTGAAAATGAAGAGAAGACCTGCCTCATGGCCGACCATGAGAAAGAGGTAACAAATTTATTTGAGAATTTTACTTTGGATGATTGGGAGGACGCCTATGGCGACCTGTTAAGTAAATATAATTGTTTAAACAAGGAGCACAGAATGCTTAGACGTAAGTTTCATTCTCTATCTGAAGTACACTCTTCTATTGTCACTGATAGCATGAAAACCAAGGAGATGGCCATTGAGCTAGACCAGGTTAAAGGTGAGATTGAGAGGTTGAGAATGGAAAGAGAGGAGAGTCTAGCTAGAATAGATGAGCTGAAGTGTAAAGCTGAAGAGTCTAAAGGAGAGATTAGACTGATGGCTGAAAAATATGAGGCAGTTAGAACAGTTAATCAGGAACTCCAGGACCAATGCAATGAATTTCAGAAGGAGATTGAGGACAAAGAAAAAGTGCTTGAAAAGTTTACAGAGGGGAGAAACAACCTGAATGTCCTTCTGGGGTCGAGGGTAAACTTCAATAGGGAGGGATTAGGATACAATCCTACTAGTAAAAAACCCTTTGAATTTAAGACTATCACGTTCTGCCCCGCCAAAGGCAAAGAGAAACTGGAAACATCATCCAGTTCCAAATCTGTCTCTACAATGAAGTCTTCGACCAGTAAATTCATTCACTCCACTGGTCAGCAGTCTAAGTCAGGAAATCCTGAGACAAGCACTGCTCATGTACAGCAGGCGTGGAACAAAGGTCCTCACAGGACCAGTCCTATAGAGGCCACAAAAAGAGCGAAAAGTTTTGTTAAGAAAACTCATCATGCTAATTATCAAGTAGAGCATGGCAACGATCACCAGTTTCAGCACAAATTTTATTGGAATAAAAATGCTTACATGAATTATGCTCAACACACACGCACATCTTCTAAGAGGCCAACCAACAATGTCTTTGTTCAGAAACAGCATAGTTCAAATAGGAATAAGCTTATTCAACACCCACCAAGAAATAACAAAAGGGAAGAATCAACCCACATAAATCCACTGAAGAGAACTATAAAACAAATGTGGATTCCCAAGTGCTTTCTGCATAATCAGAAAACTGGTTTTGGACCCAATTTGAATTGGGTCCCACATTACTCTGTCTGAATTTTTGCAGGTCAGCCTGGCAGCTGAGCATAACAAGTGGTATCTTGACAGCGGCTGTAGCAGGCACATGACAGGAGACCGGTCCAAATTCAGCAAACTAAAAATGAAGTCTGGGGGCTTGGTCAAATTCGGAGGAAATAACAGAGGAAGAATAATTGGAATTGGCACGGTTGGTAAGTCCTCCACTAACTCCATTGAAGATGTGTATCTTGTAGAAGGACTTCAGCACAACTTGGTAAGTATAAGTCAACTTTGTGACAAAGGACATAAGGTACTCTTTGACCACAACTCGTGCACTGTTTTTGAGCTGAATTCTGATAACATCATGTTCAAAGGTCATAGAGTAAATAATGTGTACATCGTTGATCTTGATGATAATTCTGAAACAAACTTGTGTCTGTCTGCTAATTCTGAACAGGTTACTTTTGACTGGCATAGGCGTCTAGGCCACGCTAGTGTGTCTACCTTGAATAAACTATCTAATTATAACCTAGTCAGAGGTTTGCCCAAAATAAAATTCCAGTTAGGGTCCAAGCTCTGTGATGCTTGTGCTCAAGGTAAACAGACTCGTGCAACTTTTAAGTTGAGAACTGAGGGTCTCTCATCTAAACCACTACAGCACTTGCACATGGATCTCTTTGGTCCTACTCGAATACAAAGCCTGTCAGGTAAGAGATATGGTCTAGTCATAGTTGATGACTTCACTAGATTTTCCTGGTTGTTCTGTTTAGCAAATAAAAATGATGCTTTTGTTCACTTTGAAGAACTTTTTAATAAAATCAAACTGCAAGGTGAACATAATATCATTACAATTCAGTCTGACCATGGAGGAGAGTTTGAAAACTCTTCGTTCTCTGAATTTTGCTCAAGAGAGGGAGTGACTCACAGATTTTCTTCTCCCAGGACACCGGAGCAGAATGGAATTGTTGAGAGAAGAAACAGGTCAATAATTGAAATGGCCAGGACTATGCTAATTGAGAGTGGACTTCCAAGAGATTTTGGGCAGAAGCTGCAAATACAGCATGCTACATTTTAAATCGAGCCTTGGTAAGACCTACTCATAAGAAAACTCCTTATGAACTCCTCAAGGGTAAGCTGCCAAACATTTCTTACTTTAAAATTTTTGGTTCCAAATGCTTTATCCACAATAATGGTAAGAATGGTTTGGATAAGTTTGAAGCAAGAAGCTCTCCTGGAATTTTTCTCGGATATTCAGAAACCTCTAGGGCTTACAGAGTCTTCAATAAAGATGAGCAAACTGTTGAAGAAACACCTCATGTGGTGTTTGATGAGAATGTTCTATCTGACAAAAGGACAAATGATGACAGGGAGTCACCTGATGAGGGAGATTTCTTGGAGAAAATTGAAGTAGGAGAGATGCAGCAAACTGCACAACCAGAAAACTTACAACAAGAAGGAGCAACTGAGGTAGGTGAACCTTCAGGTGAGGTAATATTTCACAAAGATCATCCTAGTGAAAATGTCATAGGTAATTTGCATGATCCCACTAGGACAATGTCTCACTTTAGAACTGTCCAAGAACAGGACTTAGCTGCTTTGACATCTCAGGTAGAACCCAAGACTGTGGAAGAGGCTTTAAAGCATGATTCTTGGGTATCCTCCATGGGTGAGGAATTAAATCAATTTGAGAAAAATAATGTATGGAAACTAGTTCCTAGACCTGAAAACACTCATGTCATTGGCACTAAATGGGTTTTCAAAAATAAGATTGATGAAAATGGTGCTATCTCTAGAAACAAAGCAAGACTTGTAGCTCAAGGCTACAGTCAGGAATTTGGTGTGGATTTTGATGAATCCTATGCACCAGTAGCTAGGATGGAAGCTATAAGAATTCTGTTTGCATTTGCATGCTCTAGAAAAATTCGGCTTCAGCAAATGGATGTCAAAAGCGCATTCTTAAATGGGTTATTGAAGGAAGAAGTATATGTTGAACAACCTCCTGGGTTTAATTTCTCTGTTCAGCCTAACATGGTTTTTAGGTTGAATAAAGCCCTCTATGGATTGAAGCAGGCTCCCCGAGCCTGGTATGAGAGACTTTCTGAGTTCCTTGTGAGCAAGGGCTACACTCGAGGTAAGGTTGACCAAACCCTCTTCACCAAAAGTCTCGGAAAGGAGTTAATTGTGGTCCAGGTATATGTTGATGATATCATTTTCGGATCTAACAACTCAAAATTATGTAAAGATTTTTCTGAGTCTATGTCCCAAGAATTTGAAATGAGTCTAGTTGGCGAACTAAAATATTTTCTTGGGCTGCAGGTCAAACAAATGGAGGATGGTTGTTTCATAAATCAAACCAAGTATACTCTGGAAATGCTGAAAAGGTTTGGAATGACCAACCTCAAGACAATCTCAACACCCATGAGTACCAGCTCCTCACTGGATTCAGACGAAAAAGGTAAAGAGGTGGATGCTAAACTATATAGAGGTATGATCGGTTCACTCCTCTACTTAACTGCATCCAGGCCCGACATTCAATTTAGTGTAGGGATGTGTGCCAGATACCAGGCTAGACCTACTGAATTGCATCTGGCAGCTGTAAAGAGAATCTTTAGATACTTATCTGCCACTTATGATCTAGGTCTCTGGTATCCTGCATCATGTAACTTAGATCTCATTGCATACACTGATGCAGATTATGCATGATGTAAATTGGACAGGAAGAGCACTAGTGGTCACTGCGAATTTCTAGGAGGGTGTTTAGTCTCTTGGGGATCCAAGAAGCAACACTCCGTGGCTCTCTCTACTGCTGAAGCTGAATATGTGGCAGCAGGGAGCTGTGGCACACAGGTTATATGGATAAAACATCAGCTTCTGGATTACTCGGTTGAGCTAGGTTGTACTTCTATCTTTTGTGACAATACTAGTGCAATAAACATTGCAAAGAATCCTGTACTTCATTCTCGAACTAAACACATTGAAATCAGGCATCATTTTATTCGAGATGAAGTGGCAAGGAAGACTTTTGAGTTGATCCATGTTGGCACTAACTCACAAATTGCAGATATCTTTACTAAGCCACTGGATACTGAAAAATTTAGCACTCTGCGCAGAGAACTAGGTATTTACAGAATTTCATGATTGAAAATTTGATTTCTGAATACCATGTCCTGTGTTATTATGCTTATCATATTCATCATGGTGTTCTTTTTGAAGTGGATTGAGGGTTGTCTTGGCTAAGTCTGTATTGGGGTCAAGATCTCAGGGGGAGATGATTTATAATAGGTGTCTTGATCTTTGACCTAATTTGAACATACTCTGAACGACATTTTGCTGACATCATAAGAGAATCAGGTTGATTAGGTGTATAAAAGAAAATGTTGGATGCTTTACTCTTTAAGGCTGTTCATCTAATTTCTTGTTGGAATTTTCAGCTGTTAGTCCCACTGAGATCAAAATCTGAATTCAAGATTAATCTTCATACACTGTAACTGTCTTCTGATCTAGTCAGTACAGCATACCTACTTAGTCAAATGGTGAGTCCAAAATGAGGTATTTTGTGTTTTAGTCTGAATCACCTTGGATCTGGTGTATTGTTCTCAAACGGACTCAAGCTTCATTAACAAGGTTTTAAGAGCTGGTAAATAAAAACAAAATTCATAAAAGGGTTATCAACTTTGTTAACTGCTCATTGAGAAACTGGGATTTTCATCAATGAAGTGAAAGCTTCCCATGTCATGAGATGGCAGTAATCATCTGGTCTTAATAGTTGTCTTGATCATACAGAGCTATGGTACATATCTGGTTAGTAACTGGGGTGTCTGGCCTCAGATAAAGGTGTCACCTTAATGTCAACACCAGCTAGAATACTATCTCTGTCTTCTTATCAGAAGGGGTAATGTGGTCCTGCCACCGAGTAACTGGGGATTCTTGCCTCTAAACAAGGTGTCTCCCTAATGTCAAAGGTGTACTTGACAGACTTATCTCTGATCTTGACCATTTTTAAAGATCCTGCTCACTTGAAGTATAGCTTTTGATTTGTTTGTTCTCAATACCACAGGTCATTGTCTTCTGGCTGTCTTACATAATACTCTCTCAGTAAAGACTTATTTTGATCAAACTGGTATCTTGTACCTCACTTGCTTAGAATCTGGTTCTGTGTATGGAGCAAATCCTTATTCACAGTTTTTGCACAGTTTGACTAACTGTTCCTCAAAAATCCTCACATAAAATTAATGGCTTTCTTGATTGACTAAACATCTCAATAGTCTCCATTTATCTGCCTTACTCTGTCCTGTTTTCTCTCTATAGTCAGCAATTTTCCCTTCTCTGTATCTTCAGATTTGACCCTAGTTTTGATGATGTCAAAGGGGGAGAGAATTGAGTTGAGGGGGAGTTAGTTATCAAGTCTGAGGTAAACTGTTGCTGTGTTCAGGGGGAGTGAGGGGGAGTGTTCAGGTGAGGGGGAGTGTTCAGGTTTCATCAAGGGAAGTAAGGAAGCAAGTATGCTTTAAGTTGTCTGCATTAAATATCCTGAATTGATCTCTTTTGAACTTATCTCTCACACTTAATATAGTGTTGCCATCATCAAAAAGGGGGAGATTGTTGGATTGTGTGTCTTCCCTAAGTATTTTGATGATGAGCAACACTATGTTAATTGTTCTTGTTATTTTTGATCAGATATCTTGCACTTGAGTTATCCATGGTTTATATGAAATAACTGCTAAAGAGGTAACACTTCGTGTGTTCGTTCATGTTCTGTCTTCGTGCTGTTTTTCCTCAAACATCATGTAGTTCTTGCTTCGCGTTTTCACCTCGTGTCGAATTAGCCATGTTGTCGTCTGTTTGAGTGTTGTTCTTTCATCTCGTGCAGTCTTTGTTTACTGTGTTGTTTCCATGTCATCCTTTGTATTCCTGTCTTCGAGTCCTTTCGCTGAGTCTCCAAGTCAGTCTAAGTTCAAGTGTTCATTTCACTTCGTGATTGTTTTTCTCTTCTCATGACTTCGTGTCGTGTTCCTGAAGCTGCTCTAAAAGTTCTGATGAACTTCGAGTAGTTTTTCTGTAGACCTCGTGTCGATTTCTGCTTAGTAACCACACTTCGTGATGGTTACTATAGTCCACGTCTTCGTGTTGGTTTTATGCACTCCGTGTCGTCTTCTTTGTTTCATTCTGTTCTCACCTCACTTCGAGTCGTTTCTTTGCATACTGTCTTCGTGATTGATTGGCACTTCGTCTTGGTTACAACACCTCGTGTTGTACTGTTTGACTTCGTGTCGGTTTCGGTTGCAGTCCATGTTGTTTTCATGTCGTTCTCTTTTATTGCCACCTCGTGTCATTTTTATTATTAAGTCTTCGTGTCGTTTTACCTCGTGCAGTGTTATCCCGTGTCATTTACTGTTTCGACCTTGTGTCGTTATCAGCCTGTGTTGCTTTCATCTCGTGCTGTTCTCACTATCCTCGTGTTGTTCTCACCGCGTGTCGATTACTATTTTCACTTAGCATTATTTTTATTTCGTGTCGTTTTTCTGTGTAGTGTGTGTTTGTCACCACTATACTTCGTGTCGTTGCTTTTACTTCGTGTCTAACTTCATTTCGTGTTGTTTTCACCTCGAGTCGTTTCCTTATACTCTGTCCTCGTGTTGGTCTCTCGCTTTAGTCTTCATGTCGGTTTCTGTCGTAAGCCCGTATTGTCCTCGTGTTGTTTTTGCATTCGTAACCTCGTGTCTCTCTTGCTTATAACCTCACCTCGTGTCATTATCTTCTGTATATCTGATCTGTTACAGAGTTTCTCGTGTCGTTCTTATGTCATCTCGAGAAATAGTCACGTCGTGTTGTTGTTACTATACCTCATGCAGTTTTGGTTTTAATAACCATGCAGCGTATTAATGGACTTAATCTCATTACAGGTCCGAGGAAGAACATTCCACACTCCAGGGCTGCACGTGATCCGAGACAAGAGGAACCAATTTGATAAAGGCACGTGACAGGATACTTCTGGATCGAGCGTGGGAGGCACACGCGTTTCATGCCCTATCCATCTGCTGTTGATGCTATAAATAGAATCCTTCGTCCTCAGATGAAGGTGATCGAAGTAGAGAGGCTTAGAAGAAAACAGGGAAACAGAGAGCCCTTCGATCCAGGAAAAAGAAAAGAAAGAAGAAAGAATAGCAGAGAGAAATAGAAAGAGAGCAGAAGAGTGTTCAGAAGAATTGTTCTGACTTGCGGATCAAATCCGAAGTCTATTGCTCTATATTGAGCTACATTGTTTCCATTGTCTGGCATTTGATTTCCTTCGTTCGTATTTTTCATTTCTTGTTCTTATCTTTCTTCAACCGTTATTGTTTGTGTTTCCGATCCTCTGGACTGAGGTCGGGGTCCTCCTGTGAGATCAGGAGTAGGGAGAGTCAATCTCCGGTTTGCAAGCAGCAGGTGAGCTGCTTGTAGGTACCCTCCGGGTTGGGAGGAAGAGGGGTCTTCGACCTCTAGTTCACTAGTAGCAGGGCTGCTACTAGTGGGGGTTTCCCTCTTGGTAAAGAGGAAGAGAGACGTGAGTCTCTGGGTTCTAGTGACTGCTGATCGCTAGAGGTTCCCTCCGGGTAGGAGGAAGAGGAGAGGTTGTTCTCCTGGGAAGCTGTGTATCAGCAGTTGTTTGGCAAGCTGTGTTGCCCAGCCTTTAGTGAAGCCACACTCAGGTTGAGTGTGGGGTGGATGTAGGTCTGAAGGACCGAACCACCTTAAAATCCTCTGAGCCCTTGTGTGATTGATCGTGATAATATTGTGGTATGCCTTCTATTTGCTTGAGCTATTAACTGCACTGCATCTTTTACGATAGTCAGAACTCGAGGTTAGCTCCGTTTAGCAATATACTCTGCAATAATTTTTTAAATCTACGAAAATAGTGATCTATTCATCCCCTCCCCTTCTAGATCACTTCATATTGTACTTATCACCATTATGAACCTTTTCTTGTTGAATGATTGTTTGAATCTTCCTGGGCTTGTGACGGGTTCCTTCTTGTCTCTTCCTCAGATTCTCTCAGATAATTCGGTGGCGTCTTCTAGCAATTGGGCACGCTGAACTATCTCCGAATAGGCTTGGATGTCCATCGGTGCAAGCTGTGTAATATAATGGGGCCGAAGCCCGTTGAGGAACCTTCTCGCCTTCATCTTTTCCGTACACACCAAGGGATGTGCATACCTTGACAATCTTGAGAACTGGGCTTCATACTCGGCCACTTTCAAGCCCCGTTGTTTTAGAACGGCGAATTCCGTGGCCTTCTTCTCCTGGATATGGTCGAAGAAGTACTTGTTGTTGAAATGCTCCGTGAATTCATCCCATGTGACATGGTATTCTGGCAGTGTTGCTTCTATAGATTCCCACCAGCATTGAGCGTCCCGCTCCAGTTGGAATACGGCCAGTAAAATCTTCTCCTCGTCCGCACATTGGATCACACGGAAGATTCGTTCCATCTCCTTTTGCCAATTCTTGGCATCCTTGGGGTCGGACGAACCCGTGAACCTCGGTGGGTTTTTTTTAATAGAAAAACCTAACCTAGGGGTCAATGGGAGAGTGCACCCCTTACCAGAGGTAAGGAGAAAGCCACTCCACCATCAGACCACTAGGAGGCAAATTATATTCCATTGATGAAGAATAAAGAATTACATCAATATGATACTAGGCAAGCCTAGTGAGTCCAGCCGAGCAGCACCTTTTATAATAGAAGGGAGCTCACTATAAGAATAAAAAGAATTACATTTAGTGGTGCAAGCTAATGAAGCAAGTAAATCTGCTACTGTATTACCTTCTCTGAATATATGAGAAATAGAATCATGCTGAGATATGGTGCTCCAGATATCCCTGACATAGCTGAGAATGGACCAGGGGCAATGAGTTTCCTTTTTGATAATCCAGACAAGGGTGAGGGAGTCACATTCAATAAGAGCTGGTTTGGGATCCACAATCTTCAAATAGTTAATGCCATCAAGGAGGGCACGGGCTTCAGCTATTAAACTATTAGAATGTCCATAAAAGTGAGAGAAGGCAAGGATGACCTTGCCTCTAGAATCCCTGATAATTCCGCCTCCTCCAGTATCTCTAGATAGCTTGCAAGCACCACCAGTGTTTAATTTTAGAAAAGGCCAAGGAGGACAAAGCCATCTCACAATCTTCATCTGTTGTCTGCAAGGGGCTTGATTTTTGATTCCCAATTGATCCAAAATTTTTCGGTTAATGGACTTTGGTTCCTTAAGAGCAGCAACCGAACAAGCCATCTTAACTTGGGAAATAATATGATGAATGATGTTGGTTTTGGATAATGATTTATCATCATATTTGACAGTGTTTCTGGCTCTCCAAATTTCCCACATTCCAAATCCAATAGAGGCAAGAGTGAAAAGAGCAAAGGCCGAACCTGGCTGAGAATGGCAGATGGAATTCAGAATGAATTCCCTAGTAGTGTGGCCTTCAAAGTGTAAACCTGCAGCTGTAAGGGTAGTCCAAATAGAAACTGCAATTTCACTGTGTAGAAATAAATGATTGGGGTCTTCCACCTGCGGCTGCCGGTAGCATGAGCATTTAGAGCAGAGGACAACACCCACTCTTTGAATATTATCATCAGTCGGAAGACAGTTATGCATAATTTTCCATAAATGGACTGAGATTTTTGTTTGAACCCAATTAGACCACAGTCGACTCCAAGGAATATCATATTGTAGGTGACTGTTAGCCATTGATTTGTAGGTCGATGCTACTGAACACAGTCCAGATGGAGAAAGACTCCATACTCCCAAGTCCATTTCCTGATTCAATTTAATAGATCTGACAGCTTGCTGGATACTGTTGGGAATCAATGCATTTAGCAGGGAAGATTCTTCAGAAGAAGGGTTCAGAAGGACATCTCTTACAAAGCTTTAGGATTAGGGATAAGAACATCAGAAACATAAGTATTTAAGCATTGTTGACCCAGCCAGTTATCATACCAAAAGATGGTATTTAAACCATTCCCAATAATAACCTTCTTAAACTAAATAATATAATCCTTAGCCTTCAACCAGCTTCTTCTTGCAAATCCCTTCATGTTTCTAAAGTTAGCATCTCGGATGTGGCATTGGTGCAGGTACTTGGCTCTAAAATAAGAAGCCCATAAAGAATTAGTGTGAATAGCATTCCACAGCATTTTAACTCGAAGAGCATTCTCCATGAGCCTAAGAGACATGATGCCAAGGCCACCCTTGGATTGAGGCCTACATAATGCCTGCCAAGATTTCCAATGTCTCTTTTTGCCAAGAGGGGAAGACCCCCAAAAAAAATTAGCAAAGGCCTGCTCAATCGGATTGTGAATGCCAGTATGCAATGGAGTAGAAGACAGTGAATAAATTGGCAAGGAAGTAAGAACATGCCTTATAAGAACCAATCTGGCACCTTGGGACAATAGGTTGGCTTTCCACCCAGCAATCCTCTTTTGTATAGAATTGATAACCCCTGCAAAATAGATCTTTTTTGTTCTTCCAATCACCAAAGGTATGCCAAGGTATTTATGAGGGAAAGACAGTCTGGAGAATCCAGTGAGGTTCTGAATTCGCTGTGCAACAGAAGAAGGCTTTTTCGGGTGGATTAAAAATCCACTCTTGCTGACATTAATCAGTTGACCTGAAGCATGTTCATACATGTGAAGAAGTTTAAGTAAATTTCTGATAGAAGCTGAGGTGGCTTTACTGAAAATCAGGGTATCATCTGCAAATAATAAGTGAGATATATTTGGACATCTTTGAAAACCTGTGAACCATTCAACCCGGCCACTGCTGAAAGCTTCTCTTAGCGACCTGCTCAAAGCTTCTTCAGCAATAACACATAAAGAAGGAGCTATCGGATCACCTTGATGGATACCTCTAGTGGATTTAAAAAAACCAGCAGTGTCTCCGTTCAACAAAATAAAAAACCAGTAATTGTTAATCAATCTATCAATAAGATTAATGAAATTATTGCTGAATCCAAATCTGAACATAACTGAGTAGAGAAAGTCCCATTCTAATCTGTCATAGGCTTTAGCCATATCAAGTTTAAGCATAACATTTGAACCTCTGGTTTTTCTACCCAATTCAAGAGAGAGCTCCTGAGCAAGAGCAATATTTTCAATAATCTGTCTCCCTTTTACAAAAGCAGACTGCTCAAGTGAAATGATCTTGGGAAGAATAGGAGCCAATCTTCTATTAATAATAGACGAGATGATCTTATAGAGGAAATTACATAAGCTTATTGGCCTATAATCTGTTATATCCACAGCATTATATTTTTTTGGTATAAGAGCAATCAGAGTGGAAGTAACACTTCTTGGCAGAGAATTCCTGGACGAAAAGGCTTCTTGCACAGCACTGACAACCAAGGGGGCAATGATGTTGCTTGGTGGGTTCATGTTACGGAAACTCCTGTGGAGATCACCCGCTCCACGGTTTGCTCCGCCTTGGGCCACTTGATGTAGTGCTTGTGTAAGGCCTTCCACGGTGCGCTACATCTCGCACCATTGTGCTCTTTCCGCAGCCATGACCCTACAAAAGAGTTTAAGTATGATAAAGATTGGGTTTACTTGTAAGGTCAAAAGTCATTATAGATCTTAACCCATGGATCTATCCATCTCACCGGGTAAGGTATATCTATCCTTGGACTCGGGTTTTTACCTATTCTTGGACTCAAGGTTTACCTAGATTTCAATCATGACCGTAATTTTTTTCCTAACCTCTTATTTCTTCTAGTTTCTCTAGGTTTAAAAACCTAGGCTCTGATACCACGAAGACTGTCACGTCCCGAGCGCGGAAGATACTCGGATTGCGTGACGTGTCTATATAGATCGTGTCATTAGAGCGATAAATTTTTTGACTTACATAATTACGGAGTGCACAAAAGACTAATAAAATTTAATAATCCCAATAGTCCAAGTGATGATTATTTGATTAACCAAAGGAATTAAAGATAGTCCATGACAAATTCCTAATTTAGAATGCCAAACATTAGGCGACATGCCTTAACAAAGTTTATACCACTAACTGACATAGCTGGGAGTACAAGGTAGACTCAAATAAATTCAAAGACGCGACTAGCTAATGATAAGCAAATTGGCGTTATAGCACTCTTCACTCGGTCTCAATCCCATTCTTGTCACTATCCGAATCACCTGAAAATGTTAGGAAGCAACTGGATGAGCGAATCGCTCAGTAGGAATTACATCTCAAATTTGAGCAATCTTTACGTGATTTATAGTTTGCATGTATTATCAGTATGGCTATGCATGATGTACGTATAAGAAAAATCAGGTATACAAGTAAATCTAGGCATGATGAACAATAAGAGATCAAGAACTGCATAAAGAGAGTATATCAAGATTTCAAGTATTTGACAAGCAGTATTTCAAGAATTTACAGATGTAAATGCCACTTCGGGGCAAGCAGGGATTCGTGTACAAGTATGAACGCAAGTATAAGAATGAACTCATGTACAAGTATATCTCAGGTACGAGCAAGTAAAAATTCAATTCAAGCAAGTAATGTCAAGTACGTATCAGTAGAATTGGCTATTTTAATCAAACAAGTATTCTGCCCTTTCTCGGGCCACAAGTCAAGTATTGCTCGTTCCTGGCCACGCAAGTCAAGTCAAGTAAGTAAAGAGAGAGTAGGGGTGGAGTGTCTCAAGTCAAGCAAGTACTCCGGTGCAATGCTAAACAATGTGGTCAATAAACTCCCATGGGCACAAGTACCTTCGGGTGCTCCTCCCAGGACCAGACCGGGCCCTATATGCACAGCATTTTATGTATTACCTTTGACATCCACTGTAATGTCCTGAATCCTTAGTGGATCTTTGTCAGATCTTTTATAGGTCTTTCGGATCCTTTTTGGAATGTTTCAGATCGCTTTTGTAGCTCCCTAGTTGAGTTTTACGATCCGTGTGAGTTTTTCTCCCGTATAATCTACGGAACCCTACGGTGAGTTTAGTTCTCAATTCCTTGACTCATGGACGACACAGTTGCGATGTACTCTTCGCGAGGATCGTTTTGGCTATTTTTGGGTATTTTTTTGAATTAGTGCATTTTCGGCGCATTTTACAGATTTTTGAAAATTAGATAAAATATCTATTTTTTTTATATTAAACCCACCCCCTCTCTCTCTTCTCACTCACGCCCTCACTCCCTCTCTCTCCCATTCTCTCTCGTTCTCTCACCCACTCGGCTCCGACTGCAGACGGAGGTGACCGTGGGTGAGGTAGCGACACCGGGGAGTTGCTGATGCGGGACGGACATGGGGACCGACTTTAAGTGATGCGGACCTCGGACTCTAAATGCGGACACGACCAGCAACATACAACAATGGAGACACTTTGGCCCGACACTAAGAGTTCCTATGGGCTATACGTCGCTAACAGAAACGCAAGCTCACTCGTCGTCCCAAGTGAGGGGAAACGCGGATCCGCGCGGTTGAGAAACCGGCAGAGTCAAGGGTGGTCGACTCACTTCCGTGCTCGGATCGAGCCACGGGACGGGTCACTCTCTCTCTCACAGCGGTGACATGGACTCACGAGCTAGGTTCCTTTCGCACTCACAGCGGCATATGACCATATACTAGCTAAGCAAAGTAATGCCAAGAAGTTACGATCGTACCTCCACGCACTGGGCGTGGGGAAGACAACCCCGGCCAATCATGTATTCCCGGTTAAACAAATACACTGCGCTACAAAGATTTGACCCACTCCACTCAGGAAGGTAATAGGTCACATGAGGGGCCCGGGAGTAATGGGAATTGGGTTGACGGGCAGCATCTTGATGTCGTCTGTCGGCACCGAAACCCGCATTTTAGTGCTTTCCAGATGGCGCGATATACGGGCTCGTGGGGCCCACGTGCTGCTCAGCCCTCTGGATCTGACGGGGTGGGTGTCGTTGTGGTGGGGACACCTGGAGGCACGCCTCCTTGGACGGCGGCAGGGCTGGAACGCCGGTCGGAGGCCGGGCGGCTTCGATCACCACTTGTCGGAAGTGTTGTCCACGGATCTGCAACCTCTATTTTCTGGCACGCGACCCGGCGAGATCGGTTATTGCGATCAGCACCGATGTTGGATCGGTACGAAACTAGTGCCGTTGGAACGCTGACTTGAAATCCTTCGACCCTATGGGACTCTAAAAAACTCACCGGAGCCGTGCTTCTGATGGGCGATTTTAAAACCAGCCTGTTCTCAGTTCCAGATCTGGCCAGGCAGAACTGAAGTTTTCTGAGAGTTGGCGTTGACCGCAGAGTAGACCTCTGATTCAGACTTTGAGCTCTTCATGAAATTTGTAGAGGGGAGAGAGAGGAAAATGGAAATAATTCTTATGATCGATTTGGTGGAGATTTGGATGGGCAAAAGATATTTTATACTGGTGGGTGGTCGGATCTGGACACATGCAGACATAACTAAGTGGGATCTGAAAGTGATTTTTCAAAAATAGGTGAAGATCTATAGAAATTCCACGAAAATTAGTGGATGGAGGGGGTGTTGGACAAAACCTCCAGAAAAATTGGGAGCTCAAGTAAAAATCAAGAAGAGGTCCGAAGAGGGGAAACTCAGAGCTATTGTGAATCTGGGCTGAAAGCTGGCAGATCTGGGTGGAAAAGAAGAACGAAAATGGAAAATTGCAAATGGAACTCACCCTGAAAGTTTGGGCTCCAGATGAACTCGTGGCTGAGAGTTAAAAATCCGAGAATAGTCTGCTATCACCCGATTGGCAGAATACCCACGGAGGCGGTGGCGGTGCAACGGCGGCTCGATGGCGGCAGCGGCGGCAATGACGGACTCCACACCAGATAGATGAGGCTTCCCACCTCAGAACACAACCTTCCCAGCTGCAAGAAGAAGAGACGAGAGAGAGAGAGGGGCGGCCCTTGCTTGGTGGAACAAATTCTAGATTTTCATATGCATTAATTCTACTCAAAATGAAAATACATGGTTCTTATAGAAAATACAAAAAGACTAGTTCTATCCCTAGATCTAGGATTGGTGGGGGGTAAAAGAGGGAGTTCACAATTTATTTCTCCTATGTGGTTTGGAACAAATAAAATAAGATTTCAATCCTAATAAACTATATTATACATGGGGCACCCCCTTGACTTATGTGTTCTAAATTTTAAATTTTGTTACCCTTTGTCCCCCCTTGGTCCAACCCTTCTAGAAGCCCACCTTGGAGGGTTGACTAACCCCACATGGGCCCAAGAGATGAGGTGGATCAATGGGAGAAGGGATGGGGGGCCAGCGGGACCCAGGTGGTCCCAAATTACAAATAAACCCCTATTACAATTCGAATTACATCCGAATAAAACCAAATAAACACACATTACACACAAATAAAATCCCCATAAATACTATAAATATGAGGACTCAGAGAGGAGACTCCAGACTGTCTCCGAGCCAGATGGAAGCCGATGTAGCTTGAGATGTGCTCCGCATACGGTACCGACGGCTCGTCGGTTCGTGCCTCTCGATCGCTCTGGTGTCCGCACCAATTCTCCCTGGGTGGGAGAAACTAGACCCTGTCAAGTAAGAATCTGCATCGCTCTGGTAGCGCTCCAGTAGATCCGAATCTAGCCTCTGCAACTCTACATGGGTGATCCAAGTATCCTCGGTGGCGGGTCACCCTCTCCATCGCACTAGGTAGCGCGGGTAGGATCCACTCCTGGTAACAGTCACCTGCTCATCCAGTATATGATCTATATGCTCTCGCTGCCGTGGAAATGGGGCTGGTGGTGGACACTCAGGTGTGGGATCACTCTTAATGGGAGGAGATGTCTCGAAAGGCTCACTAGGGATCACCGTTGTGTCCCTATATGCAACTAGATCCGACACATTGAAAGTTGAGCTTATACCATATTCCTCGGGCAGGTCCACAACATACGCATTGGATCCAACGTGTCTCAACACTCTAAATGGACTGGCTCCGTGAGCTTGCAACTTCTTTACGGTTCCAGAGGGAAACCGTTCAGGTCTTACCCTGGTCATGACATATTCACCCTCTTGGAACTCACAGTGGTGTCTATGGGCATCGGCTAGCTCCTTATACCATGCATTGCTGGCCTCAATGTGACGACGGACGTCGTCATGCAGACTCCTAACATGCTTAGCAAAAAGAAAAACACATGGATGCACACACGACCCTAAACAACCTTACAGTTAGTCCGACCCAATCATATGCAAGGTGGTCCAAGACATCCGAATGTGTGCCATGCATGCATTTGACGTAACCGGAGGTGAACATCATGGTGGACTTCTAGACATCCTACGATGCACCAATCATGGACGTTGGGCTTGGATGTGGGAAGTCCGGGAGGTTCGGGTGGTTTAGGTGGGTCGGGGGAATCAAAGTCTTCATTACCCCCAAATGACGGTTTGGACCTATTGCCATGTGAAGGTTGCCAGGCCCGAGTGGGAGGGGTGTGGTAGTGGACTCCCTCGAAGAAGTGAAGTATATATGGTGGGTCTAGGGGTCTACTAGGAATTGGGTCAAAGGAATCAAAGAAGGTATGACCCCTTGTTGTGGGTTCCCACAAGTCACTGTCCCATGTGTGGTAGTCGTGAAGGTGTGGATGATCACCTTCATGCATTATGGTAGGTGGGACGGTGATCATGTGTAGAGAATAAGATTCCTCCTTGGGCAAAAGGAAATGAAGTCGGGCTCGGCCGGCATAGGGAGGAATAGAAGAATCTCCGTGGTGACACAACCCACGGTGTACACGGAGGTAATGGACCCTAAGGTCGGATGGGTGAAGCTAAGACTAGTGGGTTGGTCGAAGCCTCGGGCCAATATGTGTGTCAACGTCCATTGCCGGTGTAGACCCATAATAAGGTCACCCAAGATATCAACGTGGTGATTAGACCAGAATGTGGTATGAAATCAGTTGACCGGCACTAATGGTAGGGTGGGGTCCATGGATGGGCAGGGAGGTGGGACCAAGCCATGCTTGAGCCAACTAAGGAGTGGCTCGGCTATGAGTAGCTTTCCCGTTAGAAACACGGGTAGCTGAGGCTGAGGTGGCTCCGAATAAAGATCGGAGAGTGAGGCTTCTCCAACCCTTTTCCCTAGGGCTAGAGATGTTCAAGTGGGACACTGTCTGGCAAAGTGGCCGAACCTCTGGCAGCAATAACACTGCTGTCGTGACCCACTAGGCTCCCTGATAAGTCGGTCCTGACCCTTATCCTCCCGACGGACAGGGGGTCTAGGCAATGGGGCTCTCGTGGGTGGGGGAAGAGGATCCATCATGATGGGGAGAGGGCCTTGGGATGGCACCTTAGATGGCATCGGGTTGGGGCTACCGGTTGCTACCTCCTTAGGCTCATGCTTGGTTCCATTCTGTCTAGGAGGTAGGCAAGGGGGAACCAGGGACTCGATATAAGCACACCTCCTATCCACTCTATCCGAAATGATTTGGAAGAGTTCGGCAATGGTTGGATTTGGAGTAGGAGTAAGGTGATGGACTATCCCATATGAACTCGGCTTAGTCGTGGACCTAGGCTCTTCTACATGCGCGGCGCTTTGCCTCCGATTATGGCCCTCTTGGGTGGAGATGATTGGGTGGGGTCGGTTGGAGGTGTGACCCATGGGGTTGGAAGTAAATGGGTGGGATGGGTTGGAAGGGACCGGATGGGGAAGGTAGACCCTCCTAAGCTCTCTCTTCATGTCCCACCATGATTCGATGGGCCATTGCCTCCTAACCTCTCTCAAGCCTTCGATGTCTCTCCACTTTTCGGCCGCCTCGTGGAGGAGCCTCTCCTTGTCAAAATAGAATTGCCCGGCTTCGGACATAGTATAACAATCAAAGCATGTGTCCATGGTGGCCTCCCACTTGAGGTAGTCGCCCGGGTCATTGGAGCCATAAAAATCCGAGGCTTCGGGCCTACGGAAGTGGAGAGGGTGGTTGCCAAGTCCATGGGTGTGCCAACGGTCATATCGCCTGGGCGATCGAGATTCCATTGGAAATGGGGAACTACAATACGGACATGCTGACACTTGGACAAGACACTAGACACGACTATGCAAGGTTGGAATGCACTAACTAATGCACAATAAGGACCCTAGACTTAAACCAAGATCTGGTACGTTGGTGGAGTTACGGGATCCGAAGATCCTCTCGCGCAAGTGTGCGATCTTCCCGATAGGATTAGCCTAACGTTAGGACAACACCTTTTAATATACCGAATAAGGTATGCGATTGATGGGGGCATCACCGGCGATCTCATTTGTTCGAGGATCCTAATGCTCGCCAGCAGTGCTACATCTTGTTCGCTACTTTATTCCGAGTCATATGATGTATTTTTCATTTTCTTATTATGTAATTTTCCTTTTATTTGAGTCAAGTCCCTAGGTTAAGGTGTCATCTACCTAGGTTAATTTGCATTAGAGTGATTAATGAGTCAGTTAGGCCCAATTAAGTGGGCTAGGCCCATGGGCACCCCCTTCTCCCTTAGTTTATTGTCACTAGTCTAAAACTCAGGGTCTTATGTTAAATTGTGGGATTCCTATAAATAGGACCCCAATCCCACCATTTGAAGCTAATGAATGAATGATATTGAGTTGAGTTTCCATAAAATTTGTGAGTTTCCCCTCTCTCCCTCTCTCTAGCTCTCTCTCTATTTCTCTCTCTCTCTCTCTCACTAAAGGGGGCGAACCCCATTCTCTCTCCTCCCCACCCCCAATTTTGAAATTCACTCTCTCTCCTCCCCATTCACCTCTCATTAAGACCCCTCTCCCTTCCCCATACCTCCCATTTAATTCCCCTCCAACCCCTAGGTGGAATCCCCTTCTCCTAGGCACCTCTCCCTCCTCCCAAGCAACCTTTCCCCTTCCCCATACAACCTTTCATTTTCCCAAGGGAGAATCCCTTCTCCAAAGCACCCCTTCCCCTCCCCAAGGCAACCCTTCCCATTCCCTAGGCCCCCATTAACCCCTCCATTAACCCCACATTCAAACCAAAGGAGAGTTCTCTCCCCCCTCTCTCCTTCCCAACCCAAATTCGCAGCTCCCCCTTCCTCCACTTGCTAGACCACCTCCCAGCCCCCTTTCTGCCCCTCCCACACCTTGTATCACCCCCTAACAGACCCCCACATAGTCAGGTGTCACCCCCACACCCATCCACCCCATTTCCCACCCCATCTACTCCGTCTCCCATCACCTTCCATCACCCTATCCATCTCAGTTCGCAGGCAGTAGTTGGAGCCCTACTTGCAGAACCTACCCCGAGATCATTCGGCGTCTTCTGGAGGCGTACCATACATCGACGGAAAGGTCGTCAAGATAGCTTCGGAGCCGAGGTGGTCTCGCCATCATCCGACATTCCTGCTGTCCGGAGGGTTCATTCTCGTCCGACTGCGCAATCAGGACCTGAACCAGGACCAGAGCTGCAGTGCAGAAGCTTCCACGGTCTCATCCTTCCGTTCCAAGGCTCGCCGCTTGTCCGGGTCAAAGATCCACCAGTCCTCTGTCCAACACAGAAGGAGGGACCTCATTCGGAGTCCGGGACTGCCCGTTCCGAATTTTCTCCCCCAGGTGCACTGAACAGGACACTCAGGACCTGTCCAGACCCCTTGTCACTCAACGGGTTTCCCCTCTCTGCCCCGACATCGTCTGTTGTCCCCCCTGGCTGCTGCTCGAAGAAGACTCGTCCACGGTCATACTCGTCTTGGTCCCGCTGCGTTTCGACATCGGGAGCGGGCGCGGTGGCTACTTCCACCTGCTGCTGCACCCTGGGACAAGTCCGAACCAGAGAGCTGGGATCCTGTTCCAGAGCTCTCCCCAGCTGGTGACGACGTCGGAACCACCTACAAAAATTCACAGGCATTCTTGGGTCTGTCAGCGACGTTTCAGCACCGGTTTCGTCGAATTCTGAGTTCGGTGGAGTGCGTGGCATCATCTACATAGACATCCTGTCTGGTTACTCCAGAACGGGCAGATCGTTCGGCGCTAGCTTAGTTAACCTCCCCTCCCCGCCTGGCCGGCTTAGCGCCCCTCCCTGTGTGGAGGTAGTGTTTGGTGTAAGCCCATTCCCCCACCCCGAGATCCACCCTCCTACGTGGGGCGTAGTTTTGTACTAGCAGGTCTTCGGCTAAAGCGTCATCGGCGCGGCGTGCGGGTAGCCCACGCTTCCCCGCTCGCCCTCGTCTCCGACCGGGATCGGTGTCTTCACACCGATCAGGTGAGCTTTGAGCCCCCATCCTATGCTGGTTTCACTATTGCTTAGCTTAGTATTATCTCTAGTTGCGCCGTCGGCAGTGAGAGAGTGCTCGTCCCAACATTCCGTCTAATCGAGTGCCACCGCGGGTGAGTTGTGAGAGTGTCATTACATCCCACGCCCTCGGCGTGCCGGACACCCTTGAAATTGGGCATCCCTGGCCCATTGGGGTCCATCCCTAGCTGGCCATATCCTTGGAACCTCGAGGTCAAACCTCGGACCCTCACCACCATCGCCGCTCCACCTACAGAACCGGGTGTGCGCGACACGGGTGAACCACTTGTGAGAGATCGTTGTTCGGTCCGGTTGCTTGCAAATCTAGGTCCAAGGAGTGGTGTCACATCAATTTGGTATCAGAACAAGTTTTAGACTTGTCTCTACGAGTCTAGTCCTAGGGCATTGACATTTGAGTCTCCCTTGCATCATGATTTCCATCACTCCATTGCATGACCACCCTAGGGAGATGCCCCAAGTACCCATGGACCAATTTGACACTATCATCAACAAGATTCATAACTGTCTAGATACCCTCACCACCCGACTTGACCGGTTCGAAGCAAAAAGGAACCACGGCCCTAGAGCTTGGTCACCTCGGGATGAATTTGGATGGGAAGCCAAAGGACCCAAAGACTCATGGGAAGAGATGAAGATTGAGATTAGGAAGATCTTCACTCCCCGACCTTCCCACTCCTACCTTGAGAACCATAACCCGAGGAGCACTCCCACTCCCCCTTTCACTTCTAGTCAACCCAAGACCTCCCTTGGGGCCCAAACTCTACCACCCCAAATGATTCCAATCTCGATCACCACCACCATTCAAACCAAATTGGCCACCACCCAACCCAAAATTCTTCATCAAACCCACACCCCACAAGCTTCCACGGTCCCCACCACCACCCCTCCATCATCCCCTAAAAGGGACACCCCCCCCCAAAACCAATCAACCCAATCCTCCTCAACCCACCCATCTTCCACTACCAACCCCAATCCTACCCCAACTTAGGTCTCCACTTCTTCCACTCCCAAACCCAACCCAAGTTCGAACACCCTCACCACCCCGGGTGCACCATGCCCCAACCTTCATCACCCCATCCCCAAAAGACCTTCCCATTCCCTTGGAGAGTAAAACCCCCACACCCCAAAGGGATAAGAATGTGATTGAGGTACATGAGGCCTCCCCCGATTGGGAAGAAGAATACGAGTCACAATGTCATGAGTTAGGCCGGGAAGTTCCCATCCCATGTGCAAAAAGCATCATGGCTCACACACCTAACCACCTAGAGGAGGAGAACACCATGGTCACCATCCCAACTGTGGGGGGAACACATGTCCAAGTTGAAGAAGAAACCTCATACAGTGGTCTTCACCCTACACCACCCTCCCTAGTTGGGGCCGAGCTCATCTTAGGAAAACCCCTTTTACGTTGGCTAAAGGAGAACCCAATTAGAGATATCATGGCCCATGTTTGCCCTCTCATGGAACAATACCTCCCCATAGTACCCTTATCCACCTATCACACCACAATCCAATCATCCTATCAAGTGGAGACATTAGGGGATCTTCTTAAGGGTATAGCTTGGCAAATGGAGTTAACTAGCATGTTGACCACAGTGGCCGACCGACCTAGGAGCCTTGACCTCCTACACCTATGTGTCGGGTCCATCTCCTCGATTTACACTGTGGGTTGCTACACAAGCGACCTTCTTCTATTCCTCCCTACACCCAATGAGCCCGATGCTATCCACAAACTAGAGTTGCTTATCTCGGGTAGAACATCAAGCCCTCCATTCATGGCCGACCATCCCACCAAAAACTTTGGCCCAATCATTTTACTAGAGGAGGAAGATCCACCACCATATTGTGAGGACCATGAGGACCTAGAGTTCCTCTCCCCAGGTGACCCTTACCATGACCCCTTCGATCCCCTCCTATACCCACCCACCTTACTCACCACCAACCTATTCCTATCCCAACCAACCATGTTAGACCAAGCCCACCTCTTTCAAGACCCGGCCCACACCAAGGGTACCATGACCATGGGTGAAATACACCTAGGAAATAATGAAGTGCCCCACTCCATGACACATACCTTCTTTGACCCCTACGACCCTTTTGAGTGGAAGCTCGAAGGCCACCCCACCACCCCACACAAGGAAGTCACCTATGGGAAAGGAATTCATGTGTCTTGTCACATCACACCACTTGGCATGAATAGAAAGTCGGGTCCTTTCATACATGACACCCACATGTCAAGTCGGATGCATGATTGGTCCACAGGTCCTCCCACATTCATCATTGGTCTTAGGCATGTTACGAACATTCACGGATGTCCAGGACCCCCGGCATTTGCTATACCCATGCGTAATAGATTCCCCTACGGATGCCCCGGCCCTCCAACCATTGTTATGAAGTCCATGCATGATAGAGCCACTTGTGGCTGCCCCGGTCCACCTAAGTTCATCAAGGTCCACATGGCATCAAAGCATGATAGGTCAATTTATGGTTGCCCCAGTCCACCTTTTCACACTACCCACTTTCACAACCACTCACCGCATCATAATGCATGGCATGAGCATACACGCAAGCAAATCACAACGAGCGGTGAGGTTCACAAAGAGCAAGAAAAGGCTCGCGAGCGGCACTTGGAATTCCAAGTAGGCAACCTATTGATGGTGGCATTGGAGTGGCTCTACCCTAGAGTTGCCTCTAAATTGAGGGCACGAGGACTTGGACCTTGCCAAGTTCCGAGTGACTTTGGCAACCCGACTTACGGGTTGGACTTGCTAATGGGGTTTGGGATACACCCAACTTTTGGCGCGGCGGATCTGGCACCCTATATGGGCACCGCGGTGGAACCCAGTGAGCACCTTGAGCCTACCCCCACCTTTGTCAGTGATACCCTCGGAGAGCCTCCACATATCAGCCTGAGAGCCCGACGTGTGCACACGGAGGCAATACTGGGCAAGCAGGGTACCATCACCAGCAAGAGGGTGTGCCCAAGCCACCATGAGAGGATGAAGAACCGTCCCCTGGTTGCGGATGTAGGGTTGAGTTTGGAGGTTGAAGTTCACCCCGAGCTGCTTTAGAGGACCACTTCCCCGGAGGACCCATACTCGACGGAGTCGAGTTCTCCGCACCCCGAGGGTATGATGGGGACATCACCGGCGATCTCATTTGTTCAAGGATCCTGATACTCACCAGTAGTGCTACATCTTGTTCGCCACTTTATTCCGAGTCATATGATGTATTTTTCATTTTCTTATTATGTAATTTTCCTTTTATTTGAGTCAAGTCCCTAGGTTAAGGTGTCATCTACCTAGGTTAATTGGCATTAGAGTGGTTAATGAGTCAGTTAGGCCCAATTAAGTGGGCTAGGCTCATTGGCACCCCCTTCTCCCTTAGTTTATTGTCACTAGTCTAAAACTCAGGGTCTTATGTTAAATTGTGGGATTCCTATAAATAGGACCCCAATCCCACCATTTGAAGCTAATGAATGAATGATATTGAGTTGAGTTTCCATAAAATTTGTGAGTTTCCCCTCTCTCCCTCTCTCTAGCTATCTCTCTATCTCTCTCTCTCTCTCTCTAAAGGGGGCGAACCCCATTCTCTCTCCTCCCCACCCCCAATTTTGAAATTCACTCTCTCTCCTCCCCATTCACCTCTCATTAAGACCCCTCCCCCTTCCCCATACCTCCCATTTAATTCCCCTCCAACCCCTAGGTGGAATCCCCTTCTCCTAGGCACCTCTCCCTCCTCCCAAGCAACCTTTCCCCTTCCCCATACAACCTTTCATTTTCCCAAGGGAGAATCCCTTCTCCAAAGCACCCCTTCCCCTCCCCAAGGCAACCCTTCCCATTCCCTAGGCCCCCATTAACCCCTCCATTAACCCCACATTCAAACCAAAGGAGAGTTCTCTCCCCCCTCTCTCCTTCCCAACCCAAATTCGCAGCTCCCCCTTCCTCCACTTGCTAGACCACCTCCCAGCCCCCTTTCTGCCCCTCCCACACCTTGTATCACCCCCTAACAGACCCCCACATAGTCAGGTGTCACCCCCACACCCATCCACCCCATTTCCCACCCCATCTACTCCGTCTCCCATCACCTTCCATCACCCTATCCATCTCAGTTCGCAGGCAGCAGTTGGAGCCCTACTTGCAGAACCTACCCCGAGATCATTCGGCGTCATCTGGAGGCGTACCATACACCGACGGAAAGGTCGTCAAGATAGCTTCGGAGCCGAGGTGGTCTCGCCATCATCCGACATTCCTGCTGTCCGGAGGGTTCATTCTCGTCCGACTGCGCAATCAGGACCTGAACCAGGACCAGAGCTGCAGTGCAGAAGCTTCCACGGTCTCATCCTTCCGTTCCAAGGCGCGCTGCTTGTCCGGGTCGAAGATCCACCAGTCCTCTGTCCAACACAGCAAGCGGGACCTCGTTCGGAGTCCGGGACTGCCCGTTCCGAATTTTCTCCCCTAGGTGCGCTGAACAGGCCACTCAGGACCTGTCCAGACCCCTTGTCACTCAATGGGCTCCCACTCTCTTCCCCGACATCGTCTATTGTCCCCCCTGGCTGCTGCTCGAAGAATACTCGTCCACGGTCATACTTGTCTTGGTCCCGCTGCGTTTCAACATCGGGAGCGGGCGTGGTGACTACTTCCACCTGCTGCTGCATCCTGGGACCAGTCCGAACCAGAGCACCGGGATCCTGTTCCAGAGCTCTTCCCAGCCAGTGACGACGTCGGGACCACCCAAAAAACTTCACAGGCATTCTTGGGTCTGTCAGCGACGTTTCAGCGCCAGTTTCGTCGAATTCTGAGTTCGGTGGAGTGTGTGGCGTCATCTACATCGACTTTTTGTCCGGTTACTCCAGAAGGGGCAGATCGTTCGGCGCTAGCTTAGTTAACCTCCCCTCCCCGCCTGGCCGGTTTAGCGCCCCTCCCTGTGTGGAGGTAGTGTTTGGTGTAAGCCCATTCCCCCACCCTGAGATCCACCCTCCTGCGTGGGGCGTAGTTTTGTACTAGCAGGTCTTCAGCTGAAGCGTCATCGGCGCGGCGTGCGGGTAGCCCACGCTTCCCCGCTCGCCCTCGTCTCCGATCGGGATCGGTGTCTTCACACCGATCAGGTGAGCTTTGAGCCCCCATCCTCTGCTGGTTTCACTATTGCTTAGCTTAGTATTATCTCTAGTTGTGCCGTCGATAGTGAGAGAGTGCTCGTCCCAACATTCCGTCTAATCGAGTGCCACCGCGGGTGAGTTGTGAGAGTGTCATTACATCCCACGCCCTCGGCGTGCCGGCCACCCTTGAAATTGGGCATCCCTAGCCCATTGGGGTCCATCCCTAGCTGGACATATCCTTGGAACCTCGAGGTCAAATCTCGGACCCTCACCACCATCACCGGTCCACCTACGGAACCGGGTGTGCGCGACACGGGTGAACTGCTTGTGAGAGATCGCTGTTCGGTCCGGTTGCTTAGAAATCTAGGTCCAAGGAGTGGTGTCACATCAGCGATGCAACCTTGGACCGACTTACACTTAGACTCGACTTAAATGACTCTTTTTTTTTGTATTTTTGTTGAGCAATGATGAATGACTACCCTAGACTCAACTGGCGCTCTGATACCAAACTTATGCGGGACGGACACGGGGACCGACTCTAAGTGATGCGGACCTCGGACTCTAAATGCGGACACGACCAGCAACATACAACAATGGAGACACTTTGGCCCGACACTAAGAGTTCCTATGGGCTATACGTCGCTAACAGAAATGCAAGCTCACTCGTTGTCCCAAGCGAGGGGAAACGCGGATCCGCATGATTGCGAAACCTGCAGAGTCAAGGGTGGTCGACTCACTTCCGTGCTCGGATCGAGCCACGGGACGGGTCACTCTCTCGCTCACAACGGTGACATGGACTCACGGGCTAGGTTCCTATCGCACTCACAGCGGCATATGACCATATACTAGCTAAGCAAAGTAATGCCAAGAAGTTATGATCGTACCTCCACGCACCCGGCATGGGGAAGACAACCCCGGCCAATCATGTACTCCCGGTTAAATAAATACACTGCGGTACAAAGATTTGACCCACTCCACGCAGGGAGGTAATAGGTCACATGTGGGGCCCGGGAGTAGCGGGAATTGGGTTGATGGGCAACATCTTGATGTCGTCCGTCGGCACCGAAACCCCCATTTTAGTGCTGTCCGGATGGCGCGATCTACGGGTTCGTGGGGCCCACGTGCTGCTCAGCCCTCCGGATCTGACGGGGTGGGTCCCGCTGTGGTGGGGACACCAGGAGGTGCGCCTCCTTGGACGGCGGCAGGGCTGGAATGCCGGTCGGAGGTCGGGCTGCTCCGATCACCACTTGTCGGAAGTGCTGTCCACGGATCTGCAACCCCTATTTTCTGGCACGCGACCCGGTAAGATCGGTTACTGCGATCAGCACCAATGTCGGATCGGCACGAAACCTACGCCGCTGAAACGCGGACTTGAAATCATTCGACCTTATGAGACTCAAAAAAATTCACCAGAGCCGTGCTTCTGATGGGCGATTTTAAAACCGGATTGTTCTCAGTTTCAGATCTGACCAGGCAGAACTGAAGTTTCCTAAGAGTTGGTGTTGCCCGTAGGGTAGACCTTTGATTCAGACTTTGAGCTCTTCATGAAAGTTGTAGAGGGAAAAGAGAGGAAAATGGCAATATTTTGTATGACCGAGTTGGTGGAGATTTGGATGGGGAAAGATATTTTATACGGGTGGGTGGTCGGATCTGGACAGAGGCAGACAGAACTAAGTGGGATCTGAAAATGATTTTTAGAAAATAGGTGAGGGCCTTTATAAATTCCATGAAAATTAGTGGATGGAGGGGGTGTTGGACAGAATCTCTAGTAAAATTGGGAGCTCAAGCAAAAATCAAGAAGAGGTTCAAAGAGGGGAAACTCAGAGCTATTGTGAATCTGAACTAAAAGCTGGCAGATCTGGGTGGAAAGGAAGAACGAAAATGGAAAATTGCAAACTGGAAGCTTGAAGCCCAACCAAATTTTGTGGCATGTGGTAGAGACCCCTGTAATGCACCCTGAAAGTTTGGGCTCCAGCTGAACTTGTGGCTGAGAGTTAAAAATCCGAGAATGGTCTGCTATCACCCGATTGGCATAATACCGACGGAGGCGGTGGCGGTGCAACGGCGGCTCGATGGCGACGGCGGCGGCAATGACGAACTCCACACCAGATAGATGAGGCTTCCCACCTCAGAACACAGCCTTCCTAGCTACAAGAAGAAGAGAGGAGAGAGAGAGGGGCGGCCCTTGCTCTTTGGAAGAAATTCCAGATTTTCATATGCATTAATTCTACTCAAAATGAAAATACAAGGTTCTTATAGAAATTACAAAAAGACTAGTTCTATCCCTAGATCTAGGATTGGTGGGGGGTAAAAGAGGGAGTCCACAATTTATTTCTCCCATGTGGTTTGGAACAAATAAAATAAGATTTCAATCCTAATAAATTATATTATACATGGGACACCCCCTTGACTTATGTGTTCCAAATTTTGAATTTTGTTACCCTTTGTCCCCCCTTGGTCCAACCCTTCTAGAAGCCCACCTTGGAGGGTTGACTGACCCCATATGGGCCCAAGAGATGAGGTGGATCAATGGGAGAAGGGATGGGGGGCCAGCGGGACCCAGGTGGTCCCAAATTATAAATAAACCCCTACTACAATCCGAATTACATCCGAATAAAACCAAATAAACACACATTACACACAAATAAAATCCCCATAAATACTATAAATATGAGGACTCAGAGCAGAGACTCCAGACTGTCTCCGAGCCAGATGGAAGCCGATGTAGTTCGAGTGGTGCTCCGCATATGGTATCGATGGCTCGTCGGTTCGTGCCTCTCGATCGCTCTGGTGTCCGCACCAGTTGCTGAGGCGCGTGATGGAGCGTGGATCGGTGCGGTTTGGGCGTGATCCCGAATGGTGGATTCAAAGTCGATAGGTTGATTCGTGTTGTGATTTTTGATGCGGTTTAGTCGCCTCGGCGCTCGGTTTCTTCGGTGGAGGTAGGGAGATGGACCGCCACTTCGTTCTGCACGTTTTCCCTACTCCTACGTGCGGTTTGGTGCTCGATCGGGGGAGATCGGGCCAGTTTAGTGAAAACCATCATTTTTGGGGTTTGTAGGGTTCACCGAAAAATGGCAACCATTCTCGATCTAGTTAATGTCAAAATGACCGCTGGGATGTCTGGATCCCATTCACGTAATTTCGTGTCGATCGATCATCATTTGGGGCCGGTAGGAGTCCGGGAACCCTGGTGACTCGTTTTGGGTGGATTTGAGGGAATCGCCCCGTTCGTGCGTTTCGGTGCTTGCATGTGGTGTTTTTAGCCTCCGGGGGTTGATTCCCATCGTGTGGTGTTGTTTCCCATGCACTTCGGCGTGCATGGGGCGTGGAACGGGCCGATTCGGCCGTTCCCCTATTTTGCTCGTCGGGTCAGTGTAACGGTCGTTCCAGAGACCGTCACTTGTTGTGACAGTCCCCCGATAGACCGTTACATGCCGTTGGTCATTTCTAGTCTTTCGAGGTGAGTGGGGTGTGATGGACCAGTGCTGGACCGTCACCTGGCTGTAACGTGCCATGGGAGGTGTGTTACGCTCGGGTGGATCTCGAGGGCTGTGGCTGTCAGTCCCTCGTTGACCGTGCCTTCCTCGAAGACCGTGTCAATCAGTTCGATGTAACGGACTCCTCCCTGTGCGTCAGGGTCAGGTAACACACCTGTGCAGGTCCGTTACGTTGCGTTTGATCGATGGTTGGCTGGCCATGGTGGTTGGTGTAAGGCACCGAACCCCATGCGCCAGGTGGCTGTGACGGACTCAGCTGATCCGTTACATTCTGTTTGTCTCTGTTTGTGGTTCTATTCCGTTGGCCCTGACGCCCCCGTCTAGGTGTGTCAGGTGGCGTAACGTAATCTGGCCTGGTGCGTTACGTGCTCCATTTTATGGTGGCTGGCTTGTTGCCCTAACGCGCCTGTTCCGGTGCGTCAAGTGGTGTAACGCGCCTGGCTGGGTGCGTTACAGCGTTTGAGTTATTGTCCTTGGGTTGTCCCTGACGCACTTGTCCTGGTGCGTTAGGCTGGTGTAGCACGCCTATGGTGGTGCGTTACAGTCCTGTTGGTCGTGATGGCCAGTTCGGTTCCGTGTTCGTGTATCCGTCTGCCTTAGGTTGTGTTCTAGGGCGGTGTCTGTGTGTCGGCGGTTGTCCGGATCGGTCGGTTTAAGTGACTTGGTGCGGTCTTCTTTCTGACTGCGAAATTTGCCTAACGACTCAATCTGGAACCTGTCGGTGTCCTTGTCTCTGGTTGCGTGGCGACTGTTCCTTGACTACTGGGTCTGCCTAGCGGTTGAGTGATGGTTCGCTTGCCTAGGATGTTGCTGTGTCCACCGCTCCTGTTTCTGCTTGTCTTAGCTGGATCTCGTGGTTTGCCCATGACCCGTGGATGTCTATTGACATCCTATGAGGACTGTGACCATGATGGGACGGCCAGGAGCGCTTGTGCTCACTGTGGTGCCTGTGTACGCCTGTTTGTGTGTGTGTGTGTGAGTGTCATGTCGGGTTCCGGTCGACCCGGGGCTACACAGGGGTTGACAGGTGACCTTGCATGTCTTGGCGGTTCTGTCCAGCCCGAGACATTGGTTCTGGATGCCTCGAGGTATCGTCCTACCTCGGTCTGTGTATCCAGGCGTGCTGAGGGTGTTTGGTTTTTACCGCGAGTCTCCGTGTGTCTTTTCTGTCTGGCTTAGGATTAGACCGATCGGCGGCATGTTCCGCTACTTGTAACGATCTTGGCTATGAGTCATCCGACTCAGGGATCGTTGCGCTTATAGGTCTAGTTGCCTTGTCTTGAGTCTGTCGGCAGTGGATGTACTGCCTTTGGTGCTTTGAAGTACGGGTGATAGTGCATGATTCAACTGTCAATACTTCAGCACTTGTGTTTTGCGTCTCTGCATTTCGTGAGCCTCCACTTGTTGTTGCCCTAGACTTTCGGTGTCGACCCGCCTCGATAAAGGTGGAGGAGTGAGTTCCCGTTAAACGATTCCTAAGCTAGTTCCGTGGGCTCCCGACTCGTCTTACCATAGCATCCTATGGGGGGAGAATACTAGCTAGAGGCCTGGCTTAGGCAAGAGCCAGTGTGTGCACACGTGGTCAGGGGATTTAGACGTGACGTCGACGGGCGTTCCCATGTCTAGTTACTCGTAACTTGGGTCTTAGTCTCTGCCTGATGGTGGGCATAGTAGACGAGACACTCGTGGCACAGCATAAGATGTCAGTGGACGCAGCTGGCTGTTCTTCTGGTGGTGAGGCACTCCCGTCACATGGCACGTGACTCTCGGCGTTCTGGTGCGTCGTGACCCTTCCGGGTTAGCCTTTCCCTGTCTGTACTCGAGGTCAGTGTTCTTTCGCCTGCGCGACGTTCAGGTCGTGTGTGGGGCAGTGTGCACGACGTTCTAGTCATGTCGTGTTGTCGGTTGTGGGTCTAGGTTTTCCTAGGCTTTCTTGTTATCTTCGCAGGTCTTTGCTCTAGGCCTGGCGTCTTATCGGCGGATCGGTGACTCCTGACTTCGTCAGATCAAAGTCTGCCCTCCTGTCGTTGCTTGGAGTATTTGGGGTGCCGAGGTTAGTTCGGCAACCGGTTGTTTGGTACGGCCTCCTCCCCCTCTTCTACAGCTTGTTCCCTACTCCTGCTACCCGTCTGTTCGTTTACTGCTTTCTAGAGTCGTTTACAGCTTTGTAGTGTAGTTTTCCTGTTGTACTACACCTGCTGTTACTGCTATTGGTTACCTGCTGTTTTAGCATGTTACTGCGTGTTTTTCAGTGGGGATCCGCGTGACCCCTACTGAGCCAGTGACACGAGGCTCACCCCTGCTTTTCAGGTGGGGTGACGTTGTTCGTTCTGCTTCCGTGTGGTTCCTGGTACGCGTGCTCGTAGCATGTTGTTGTGGCCAGCTGGTACCTTCGTCGGGCTTCCCCCGACTCTTCGGTACGTCTCCCTTTTCTGTCGACTGTACTTGGTAGACTTGCGATCTTTCTTTTGGACTTGACTCTGGGTATATAATTGTCAAGCTTAAACTGTTAATTAATTACTTGAGCAAACCTAATTGATGAAATATTATTAATTCCTGTTATATCTCTGTGGCTTCAATGTACTACACGACAATCCTTTTTCCCTTCGGAGCTTTACCGCTCTTGGGAGGCCTCGCGGGTTCCAAGTGGTATCAGGTGTATTCGATAGTCCTATCGGGTATATCTGGTATCCGAGATTCAGGTCGTCACAGTTGGTATCAGAGCGTTGTTGTGTGAAGTACATGGGAATCAGAGATATACAGTTACCAGAGTCGTTAAAGTCCTGTACAGTCACCCAACCGTTAGCTGGATGAATTTGCTGGCGTTAGGTTTCATGATTCTACATTGCTTTGTTTTCTGCGTGTCGTCTTGTGCGTGCTGTGTTGGCACTGTACGAGATGGTCCTGCTCTTGTCAGGATGTTCGATGTGTTTCTTTTTCATCGTGATGGCTGTCTCGATCATGTCGTACTTGGTAATGTTCGTCGAAAGGCTCGAATCTGTAGTATGTTGTTCGAGGTTTTCTTGTGAGTTGCTCAGGTTGCTGTTGAGTTTTTAGCTGTGGTCAAATGATCGTACACGTTCTTACATTGTTTAGGTCATCTCGGCTTAAGTCTGTTCCGCTCCTGATGTGTTTCGCTTCTGTTGAAGTGCTCGATTAGATTCCATGTTTGAGAAGTTGCTCAGGCAAGCTAGGATTTTCCCTTTCCTGGTGAGTTTCTGTTAGTTGAGCTTATTGCTTCTCGTCCCTTCTGGTGGAGTCTTTTCGAGGTTGACCTTGGAACTGCTGTCTTAGTGATGCCCTTGTCCTGTGTCTACTTAAGTGTGGACGGCTTTATTCTGAGCATGATCTGCTCCTTGCTGTACGGCTGCTTGGCTTTGGACCTAATCTCTATGTCAAGAGCTGTTGCGTGCCGTATTTCATCGTGCCGTGTCCAACGGCCGATGTGTTGTGAAGGCTCATTTGACGTTTTAGGACGTGAAGGTAGGCTAAGATTAGCACTTTTCCTTGGGCTTTGTGCTGAAGCTGGTACTCTCCTCCGTTGCACTTAGGCTCCTTCTGATCGGTTATTCGTTGGATCAGTACTCGTGGCGTGCTACGTTGCGATTTGCATAGATTATGATGGCACTTAGTGTGTGTTGAGATGCGGATACTGAGGTCTTTTCTGATGCCTGTGTGCGTTGTTTGAGTGCGCAGCGGAAGCGTGTGGGTTGGCTACCCACTGGTCGAGGATCTTGTTTCTTCTCGATGTAACTTCATCTTGGCTTCTTGTGCCTCGATGTCATCTTTTACCGTGCTGTTGCTGGTCATTTTCTGGTGTTGGCATTGGCATTTGTGAGTGTTGGGGAATTTGTCGGCTTTCCTGCTGATTAAGTATCCTCTACTCTGCGTTTCTCCTCGTAGGTGTTGTGTTCTCGAGGCATGTTCATGGTCCTTGAGATGAGTTCCCCGGGACTGTTGCTTTTCTGGTCGCTTTCTCATGGTTGTGGGTCCCTTCTTGGTGTGCTACTTGATGCATGACTCGTTCCCCGTAGCCGTGTGTTCAGCTGATGTTGTGCCTTGATGTGACCCTGCTTGCAGTGGCGTTCCGTGGTTCTGTGTGCTGTGCAGCGCCAGAATCCTATAAGTGCTGCTGTTGTGTTGTTTTTGTAAGTGTTGTTTCTATACGATTTTGTGTCTGTCTTGGACCATTTTCTTTTCAGTAGCATGGCGTACTCTTCTTTCCTGGTGGAGTAGCTTGCGACTCGATCAGATGTAATGTCTGAGTGAGGACTGACTTGCTTGTGCCTGTGGTCCAGCGGTGTTATTGTCATTGGCGTCTTGTGTGCCAATTATTCCCTGTTACCTTTGGCACTGGAGCCGATGATGTGGCCGAGCTGTCAGCTGTAAGGACTGTGTCTCCTTGTCTAAGCTGATGCTTGATGTGTCTGTTGTTTTGTTTCTCGGTTGTCTTTTGTTGTGGCAGTCGTGTCTCCTTTTCTAGTGAGACGTAAGCGACGTTGCCGTGTTTCGGAGGTGTCGGACTTGTGTTTACTTGCGTCGTGCTCTCCCCAGAGTGTGTGCTGTGATTGTGGTCTGACTGTGTCCCTCTGAGCTATGCTTCTCAAGATTTGTGTCGTTTTGCAGTTGTGTTGTCGGGTTGTTCTTCCCTGCTTCTTCCTAGTACTTTAATTTCGAGGATGAAATTTCTTGAAGGAGGGGAGGATGTAATGCCCTGTATCCTTAGTGGATCTTTGTCGGATCTTTTATAGGTCTTTCGAATCCTTTTTGGAAAGTTTCGGATCGCTTTTGTAGCTCCCGAGTTGAGTTTTACGATCCGTGTGGGTTTTTCTCCCGTATAATCTATGGAACCCTACGGTGAGTTTAGTTCTCGGTTCCTCGACTCATGGACGATACAGTTGCGATGTACTCTTCGCGAGGATCGTTTTGGCTATTTTTGAGTATTTTTTTTGAATTAGTGCATTTTCGGCGCATTTTACGAATTTTTAGAAATTAGATAAAATATCTAGATTCTTTTTTATATTAAACCCACCCCCCCTCTCTCTCTTCTTACTCACGCCCTCACTCCCTCTCTCTCCTGTTCTCTCTCGTTCTCTCACCCTCTCGGCTCTGGCTGTAGACGGAGGCGACCGTGGGCGAGGTAGCAACGCCGGGGAGTTGCTGAGGCGCGTGATGGAGCGAGGATCGGTGCAGTTTGGGCACGATCCCGAACGGTGGATTCAAAGCCGACGGTTTGGTTCGCGTTGTGGTTTTCGACGCGGTTTAGTCGCCTTGATGCTCGGTTTCTTCGGTGGAGGTAGGGAGATGGACCGCCACTTCGTTCTGCACGTTTTCCCTACTCCTGCGTGCGGTTTGGTGCTCGATCAGGGGAGATCGGGCCAGTTTAGTGAAAATCGTCATTTTTGGGGTTTGTAGGGTTTGCCAGAAAATGGCAACCATTCTCGGTCTAGTTAATGTCAAAATGACCGCTGGGATGTCTGGATCTCATTCACGAAAGTTTCGTGTCGATCGATCGTCATTTGGGGCCGGTAGGAGTTCGGGAACCCCGGTGACTCGTTTTGGGTCAATTTGGGGGAATAGCCCCGTTCGTGCTTTTCGGTACTTGCATGTGGTGTTTTTAGCCTCCAGGGGTTGTTTCCCATCGTGTGGCGTTGTTTCCCCTCCGCTTCGGTGTGCATGGGGCGTGGAACGGGCCGATTCGGCCGTTCCCCTATTTTACTCGTCGGGTCGGAGTAACGGTCGTTCCAGAGACTGTCACTTGTTGTGACGGTCCCCCGATAGACCGTTACATACCGTTGGTCGTTTCTGGTCTTTCAAGGTGAGTAGGGTGTGACGAACAGGTGCTGGACCGTCACCTGGCTGTAACGCGCCATGGGAGGTGCGTTACGATCGGGTGGATCTCGAGGGTTGTGGCTATCAGTCCCTCGTTGACCGTGCCTTCCTCAAAAACCATGTCAGTCGGTTCGATGTAACGGACTCCTCCCTGTGCGTTAGGGTCAGGTAACGCACCTGTGTAGGTCTGTTACGTTGCATTTGACCGATGGTTGGCTGGCCATGGTGGTTGGTGTAACACACCTAACCCCATGCGCTAGGTGGTTGTGACAGACTCAGCTGATCCGTTACGTTCTGTTTGTCTGTGTTTATGGTTCTGGTCCGTTAGCCCTGACACCCCTGTCCTGGTGCGTCTGGTGGCGTAACGCACCTGGCCTGGTGAGTTACGTTCTCCGTTTTATGGTGGCTGGTTGGTTGCCCTAACGCGCATGTTCCGGTGCGTCAGGTGGTGTAACGTGCCTGGCTGGGTGCGTTACAGCATTCGAGTTATTGTCCTTGACCTGTTGTCCCTGACGCACATGTCCTGGTGCGTTAGGCTGGTGTAGCGCGCCTATGGTGGTGCGTTACAGTCCTATTGGTCGTGATGGCCAGTTCGGTTCCGTGTTCGTGTGTCGGTCTACCTTAGGTTGTGTTCTAGGGCGGTATCTGTGTGTCGGCGATTGTCCGGATCGGTCGATTTAGCTGACTGGGTGCGGTCTTCTTTCTGACTGCGATAGTTTTCTAACGACTCAATCAGGAACCTGTCGGTGTCCTTGTCTCTGGTTGCGTGGCGGCTGTTCCTTCACTGCCGGGTCTGCCTAGTGGTTGAGTGATGGTTCGCTTGCCCAGGATGTTGCTATGTCCACCGCTCCTGTTTCTGCTTGTCTTGGCTGGATCTCGTGGTTTGCTCATGACCCATGGATGTCTGTTGACATCCTATGAGGACTGTGACCATGATGGGATGGCCAGGAGCGCTTGTGCTTGCTATGGTGCATGTGTACGCCTGTTTGTGTGTGTGTGTGTGAGTGTCGTGATGGGTTCTGGTCGACTCGGGGCTACCCAGGGGTTGAAAGGTGACCTTGCGTGTCTCGGCGGTTCTGTCCAGTCCTCGAGGTATCATCCTACCTCGGTCCGTGTGTCCAGGCGTTCTGAGTGTGTTTGGTTTTTCCCTCGGGTGTCCATGTGTCTTTTCTCTCTGGCTTAGGATTAGACCGATCGGCGGCCTGTTCCGCTACTTGTGACGATCTTGCCTCCGAGTTGTCCGACTCAGGGATCGTTGCGCTTGTAGGTCTAGTTGCCTTGTCTTGAGTCTGTCGACAGTGGCTGTACTGCCTTTGGTCCTTTGAAGTACGGGTGATAGTGCATGATTCAGCTGTCAGTACTTCAACACTTGTGTTTTACGTCTCTGCATTTCACGAGCCTCCACTTGTTGTCACCCAACACTTTCGGTGTCGACCCGCCTCGACAAAGGTGGCGGGGTGAGTTCCCGTTAAACGGTTCCTAAGCTAGTTCCGTGGGCTCCCGGCTCGTCTTATTGTAGCGTCCTACGGGGGGAGAATACTAGCTAGAGGCCTGGCTTAGGCAAGAGCCAGTGTGGGCACACGTGGTCAGGGGATTTGGACGTGACGCCGACGGGCGTTCCCCTGTCTAGTTACTCGTAACTTGGGTCTTAGTCTCTGCCTGACGGTGGGCACAATAGACGAGACACTAGTGGCATAGCATAAGACGTCAGTGGACGCAGCTAGCTGTTCTTCTGGTGGTGAGGCACTCCCGTCACGTGGCACGTGACTCTCGGCATTCTGGTGCGTCGTGACCCTTCTGGGTTACCCTTTCCATGGCTATACTCGAGGTCAGTGTTCTGTCGCCTGCGCGACGTTTAGGTTGTGTGTGGGGCAGTGTGCACGACGTTCTAGTCGTGTCGTGTTGTCGGTTGTGGGTCTAGGTTTTCCTAGGCTTTCCTGTTATCTTCGCAGGTCTTTGCTCTAGGCCTGGCGTCTTGTCGGCGGATCGGTGACTCCTGACTTCGTCAGATCAAAGTCTGCCCTCCTGTCGTTGCTTGGAGTATTTAGGGTGCTGAGGTTAGTTCGGCAGCCGGTTGTTTGGTATAGCTTCCTCCCCCTCTTCTACAGCTTGTTCCCTACTCCTGCTACCCGTCTGTTCCTTTACTACTTTCTAGAGTAGTTTACAGCTTTGTAGTGTAGTTTTCCTGTTGTACTACACATGCTATTACTGCTGTTGGTTACCTGCTATTTTAGCATGTTACTGCATCTTTTTCAGTGGGGATCCGCGTGACCCCTACTGAGCCAGTGACACGCGGCTCACCCCTACTTTTCAGGTGGGGTGACGTTGTTCGTTCTGCTTCCGTGTGGTTCCTGGTACGTGTGCTCGTAGCGTGTTGTTGTGGCCAGTTGGTACCTTCGTCGGGCTTCCCCCGACTCTTCGGTACGTCTCCCTTTTCTATCGACTGTACTTGGTAGACTTGCGGTCTTTCCTTTGGACTTGAGTCTGGGTATTTTTTTTTTTTCATCAAACACATCTAGTGGGAACAAAGGGAGAGTGCACCCTCTTCCAAAGGAAGAGAATGTTCTCACTCCACCTTCAAACCACTAGTGTTATTTTATTACTGAAGAGGAGGGAATGTACAATATCAGTGAGAGAGGCCAGCTCTCTGCATTTACAAGAAAAAATAAAAGATTCAAGACAAGCCGTCGACGAAAATTTGGAATACAAAGGGCATCGGCAGTAGCATATCCTTTAGCTAGAGTGGGCAACTCTTTGAAAGAGGAGAATTCCATGTTGTGCCCAATGGAGACCGCATGGTTGGAAAGCATGTCGGCAAGCTGATTTGTCTCTCTGTATGTTTGTTTGATTAGACAATTGAATAATAAGACTAGTTGTTGAAGTTGGCTCCACCATGGAAGAAGAGGCCATGGTAGGGTTCTCTTGTTATTCACCAAATCCATGAGAACCATTGAATCAGAGTAAATGACTGAAATTGGAATAGAGTGCAACTGGGCAAGACGGAGGCCGTCTAAAAGAGCACGCCCTTCAGCCACCATGTTGGATCCCTTGCCATAGAAATACGAGAAACCCAACAAAAGATGTCCCTGTGTGTTTCTGAAACATCCCCCTCCCCCGGATAGTCCAGGGTTACCCTTGCTTGCTCCATCAACATTAACGGAATAATCATATGAAGGGGCATTCCAAATAATAGTGAAGTAAACTGGATTGCTAAATCTGATAACAATGCCCAAATTTTGTAAAGTATTGCACAACTTGGAGCTTGGGCCATGTTTAAACTTGATATGGCTGACAATCTGATTAATATCAGCAAGGATATGATTAATGATATTGTGGAGTTTAATTCTACAGGCTTCAAATTTGGCCAGGCACCTATATTTCCAAATTTCTCAGGTGATCAGGAGAACAGCTAACAAGGATATGAAGCCCTTAGGTTTACTGATATTGGCTCTGTTGATGGAAAGTCTCAGCCGATTTCTAATTGTAGAGGCTTCCAGGCAAGAAACTCCAAGCAGAGGGCTAAAACTACGTCTGGGTATATAATTGTTAAGTTTAAACTATTAATTAAAAAGTAATTTTATTTCTGCTACTTTAGCAAACTTGATTAATGAAATAATATTGCTTCCTGTTATATCTCTGTGGCTTCAATGTACTACACGACAATCCTTTTTCCCTTCGGAGCTTTACCGCTCTTGGGAGGCCTCGTGGGTTCCAAGTGGTATCAGGTGTATTCGATAGTCCTAACGGGTATATCTGGTATCCGGGATTCGGGTCGTCACAGTTGGTATCAGAGCGTTGTGTGAAGTACATGGGAATCCGAGATATACAGTTACCAGAGTCGTTAAATTCCTGTACAGTCGCCCAGCCGTTAGCTGGATGAATTTGCTGGCGTTAGGTTTCATGATTCTGCATCGCTTTGTTTTCTGCGTGTCGTCTTGTGCGTGTTGTGTTAGCACTGTACGAGATGGTCCTGCTCTTGTCAGGATGTTCGATGTGTTTCTTTTTCATCATGATGGTTGTCTCGATCATGTCGTACTTGGTAATGTTCATCGAAAGGCTTGAATCTACAGTACGTTGTTCGAGGTTTTCTTGTGAGTTGCTCAGGTTGCTGTTGACTTTTTAGCGGTGGTCTGATGACCGTACACATTCTTACATTGTTTAGGTCATCCCGGCTTAAGTCTGTTCAGCTCCTGATGTATTTCGCTTCTGTTGAAGTGCTCGATTAGATTCCGTGTTTGAGAAGTTGCTTAGGCAAGCTAGGATTTTCCCTTTCCTGGTGAGCTTCTGTTGGTTGAGCTTATTGCTTCTCATCCCTTCTGGTGGAGTCTTTTTGAGGTTGACCTTGGAACTGCTGTCTTAGTGATGCCCTTGTCATGTGTCTGCTTAAGTGTGGACGGCTTTATTCTGAGCCTGATCTGCTCCTTGCTGTACGGCTGCTTGGCTTTGGACCTAATCTCTGTGTCAAGAGCTGTTGCGTGCCGTATTTCATCGTGCCGTGTCCAACGGCCGATGTGTTATGAAGGCTCATTTGACGTTTCAGGACGTGAAGGTAGGCTGAGATTATCGCTTTTCCTTGGGCTTTGTGCTGAAGCTGGTACTCTCCTCCGTTGCACTTAGGCTCCTTCTGATCGGTTGTTCATTGGATCAGTACTCGTGGCGTGCTACGTTGCGATTTACATAGATTGCGATGGTGCTTAGTGTGTGCTGAGATGCGGATACCAAGGTCTTTTCTGATGCCTGTGTGTGTTGTTTGAGTGTGCAGCGGAAGCGTGTGGGTTGGCTACCCACTGGTCAAGGATCTTGTTTCTTCTCGATGTTACTTCATCTTGGCTTCTTCTGCCTCGATGTCATCTTTTGCCGTGCTGTTGCTGGTCATTTTCTGGTGTTGGCATTGGCATTTGCGAGTATTGGGGAATTTGTCGGCTTTCCTGCTGATTAAGTACCCTCTACTCTGCGTTTCTCCTCATAGGTGTTGTGTTCTCGAGACGTGTTCGTGGTCCTTAAGATGCGTTCCCTGAGACTGTTGCTTTTCTGGTCACTTTCTCGTGGTTGTGGGTCCCTTCTGGGTGGGATGCTTGATGCATGACTCGTTCCCCGTAGCCGTGTGTTCAGCTGCTATTGTGCCTTGATGTGACCCTACTTGCAGTGGCGTTCCATGGTTCTATGTGCTGTGCGGAGCCGGAATCCTGCAGGTGCTGCTGTTGTGTTGTTTTTGTATGATTTTGTGTCTCTGTCTTGGACCATTTTCTTGTCAGTAGCGTGACGTACTCTTCTTTCCTGGTGGAGTAGCTTGCGACTCGATCAGATGTAATGTCTAAGTGAGGACTGACTTGCTTGTGCCTGTGGTCCAGCGGTGTTATTGTCATTGGCGTCTTGTGTGCCTGGTATTCCCTGTTACCTTTGGCACTAGAGCCGATGATGTGGCCGAGCTGTCAACTGTAAGGACTGTGTCTCCTTATCTAAGCTGATGCTTGATGTGTCTGTTGTTTTGTTTCTCGGTTGTCTGTTGTTGTGGCAGTCGTGTCTCCTTTTCTAGTGAGACGTAAGCGACGTTGCCATGTTTCGGAGGTGTCGGACTTGTGTTTACTTGCGTCGTGCTCTGCCCAGAGTGTGTGCTGTGATTATGGTCTGACTGTGTCCCTCTGAGCTGTGCTTCTCGAGATTTGTGTCATTTTGCGGTTGTGTTGTCGGGTTGTTCTTCCCTGCGTCTTCCTTCTTGCTAGTACTTTAATTTCGAGGATGAAATTTCTTGAAAGAGGGGAGGATGTAATGCCCTGGATCCTTAGTGGATCTTTGTCGGGTCTTTTATAGGTCTTTCGGATCCTTTTTGGAAAGTTTCGGATCGCTTTTGTAGCTCCCGAGTTGAGTTTTACGATCCGTGTGGATTTTTCTCCCGTATAATCTACGGAACCTTACGGTGAGTTTAGTTCTTGGTTCCTCGACTCGTGGACGATACAGCTGTAATGAACTCTTCGCGAGGATCATTTTGGCTATTTTTGAGTATTTTTTTGAATTAGTGCATTTTCGGCGCATTTTACGGATTTTCGGAAATTAGATAAAATATCTAATTTCTTTTTTATATTAAACCCACCCCCCTTTCTCTATTCTCACTCACGCCCTCACTCCCTCTCTCTCCCGTTCTCTCTCGTTCTCTCACCCTCTAGGCTCCGGCTACAAACGGAGGCGACCGTGGGCAAGGTAGCGACGCCGGGGAGTTGCTGAGGCGCGTGATGGAGCGAGGATCGGTGCGGTTTGTGCACGATCCCAAACGGTGGATTCAAAGCCGACGGTTCGGTTCGCGTTGTGGTTTTCAGCACGGTTTAGTTGCCTCGACGCTCAGTTTCTTCGGTGGAGGTAGGGAGATGGACCGCCACTTCGTTCTGCATGTTTTCCCTACTCCTGCATGCGATTTGGTGCTCGATCAGGGGAGATCGGGCCAGTTCAGTGAAAATCATCATTTTTGGGATTTGTAGGGTTCACCGGAAAATGGCAATCATTCTCGGTCTAGTTAATGTCAAAATGACAGCTGGGATGTCTGGATCTCATTCACATAAGTTTCGTGTCGATCGATCGTCATTTGGGGCCGGTAGGAGTCCGGGAACTCCGGTGGCTCGTTTTGGGTCGATTTGAGGGAATCGCCCCGTTTGTGTGTTTCGGTACTTGCATGTGGTGTTTTTAGCCTCCGGGGGTTGTTTCCCGTCGTGTGGCGTTATTTCCCCTGCGCTTCGACATGCATGGGTCGTGGAACGGGCCGATTCGGCCGTTCCCCTATTTTGCTCATCGGGTCGGAGTAACAATCGTTCCAGAGACCATCCCTTGTTGTGACGGTCCCCCGATAGACCATTACATGCCGTTGGTCATTTCTGGTCTTTCAAGGTGAGTGGTGTTAGGGTGCTAGGCCCGGATACAGAGGGGGGTGAATGTATCCTGCTACGAATAATGCCCTATTTAAAAACTCAGATGCTAGGCAAGTTCCGGAATTAAGCAAATTCGATTAAACAAAATAACGAGCAGATGGAGCGTGCCTATTCAAGCATCTAGCGGAAGCAAATCAAGCAATCAAACCACTGCTCAATAGATTTTTAGGTGGTTCGGTCCTCCAGACCTACATCCACCCCTCACTCCCAACCGGAGTGAGGCTTCACTAGCAAACGCTAGAACAAAGCAGACTCAGTCTGCAAACAGTTGCTGCCACACAGCTTGACCAGGGGAACAGCCTCCCCTCTTCCTCCCAACTGGAGGGACACCCAAGTGACTCCCAGCCACTTGGAAACTAGAGACCAAAGTCTCTCTTCCTCCAGTCCAGGAGGGAACCCGCCAGTGACTCCCCGTCACCAGCAACCAGAGGTCGAAGACCTCTCTTCCTCCAACCGGAGGGACCCCTGGACTTGCAACCCACAAGCCCAGAGCTGGAGATCAGATCTCCCTTCCTCCAACCCGGAGGGAACACACAAGTGACTTCCAGCCACTTGCAAACTAGAGGTCGCAGACCTCTCTTCCTCCAGACCAGGAGGGACCCGACCTCAGTCTAGAGGATCGAAAGTACAAAGCTAACCAAATGAAAAAGGAAAAATAAGAAAAGGAAAAATACACAGCGATCAGAAAGCTGTAAAGAATGATAACACAGATGTGGCTCGCATGGAGCTGACTGGCCGGGATTTGATCCACGGTCCAGTAGACAGATCTTTAGGTAAGCTTCTCTTCCTCTTCTCTTCTCTCTCACTTTCTTTTTCTCTTAACCCTCACGAGCTCTCTAACTCTCTCTTTCTCTTCTTTTCCTTATGCTCTTCTTCTCTTTCTTTTCTTCTTCTTCTGCAGGCTCTCTCTGTCTCTTCTCTTCCCTTCTTCTTCTGCTTTCTACTGCAGCTCTTTTCTTCTTCTGCTCTTTCACTCTCTCGATCTCTTTTCCTCTATTCTCTTCGGCTCACCCCCTTTCTCTTGCTCGATCAGCCTTTCTTCTTTTTATAACAGCAGCCAGCAGGAGGGCAGCACTGGGCGCGTGTGGCTTCCACATTTCCCGCCCAGAACCTTTGGCCACGTGTTAGTCTCTCAGCCAGCTTCAGCACACGTGTCACAATCCTGTCTGCCCTTCCAGCCTCGGATCACGTGCCGCCCAGTCACTGGGGAATATTCTTCCTCGGACCACCTTCTTCTTTTTGTTTTTCTTCTTCTCCTGCATAGAGATTAAAACCATTAATACTCAGGGTTCTTCTATATATATATATATACTTGAAATAAGTCGGTTGACACTCAAGCTAAAGCTGCACGAGGTGTGTAGGAATATCAAAAAGTGCACTATACTGAGAACGACACGAGGTACATAAGATGACTACAGCCCGAGATAAAGAGAGAACGACACGAAGTTAGATGAGAACAGCACGAGGTGAGAAGGAAATAACACGGAGTAAAACGGTAGTAAAACACGCGATCAGGGGAAACTTGGACGAAGATAGAAAGAAGCAACACGAAGACACAAATATAGAAATATCATGAAGACTCAAACACAAAAATAACACGAAGACATAAAAACAACAGATAACACGAAGACACAAACACAGAAACAACACGAAGAATGAAAACAGAAACCGACACGAAGTGTGGTCACAAAGCAAAAAGGACACGGGGTCTAGGAAAACCAACACGAAGACAGAAGACGGGAACGGCTACAACGAGACGTGATAAAACAGTGAAAGCAGGAAAACGACTCGAGTAACTACAGTAAATGACACGAAAACACAAGAGCAAAAATAAAACGGATGACCCGAGATGAGCAACTAAATACTGAAGAAACGACACGAGGTTCACAGGAAAACAACTCGAAGTTCATTAGAACAAATCGAGCTGCTTCAGTAAACATCACGAAGACAATCAACAAACATAGTTGGAACAACACGACGTACAAAAGGACAACACGAAGTGTAGTGAACACAAACAACACGAAGTATAAAAGGAACAGTACGGACATACAAGGTACTACCTCATAGCAGTTTTCCTGTTAATCATGAAAATTTCAAATGCATAACATTACGCAAGATATCTGATTAAATTGACAATATTTAACATAGTGATGCTCATCATCAAAACACTAGGGAAGTCACAAACAAGAAAGCTGTGAACAACAAGGCATGTTGTACAGACTTCAATCAATATGCATCAGACGACTGTGTATGGACTTGAAGACCCTTAGCCAATGAATGGACTTCAAGTGGAGACCAATGTGTAGACTTCACGTGAAAGCCCAATGTGCAGACTTGAGCTATGCAAGCTACAATGTCGATGTATGGACTTTGTGAATGTTCAGACTTGAATGCTCGACCAGTGTACAGACTTTGAATCAAACCGATGTATAGACTTGAATGGGCATGGAGTGTATGGGATTGAGTTACTGTAGCAACGTGTAGACTTTGCCTTAGACGCTAAATGAAACGGACTTTAGCCAATGCAATGTATAGGCTTGAATGAGAGTCCAATGTATAGACTCTTAGCCATGAACAAATGCAATGCAGTCTGATGTGTAGACTTAGCAACCAACAGCCAATGTATAGACTTGGCCAATGCTGTCTAGCCTATGCACAAAGTGAGACATGCAGAGACATGACATCTGACAGAATGCAATGCATCTATATAAACAACAAATGCCACTGATGCAGAGTGTGCTAAACGCAAAAACTATAGCAATGAATAGATCAGATAGGGCACACTCATGCATTCTCCACAGAACATAATAAGTCATATGCATTCAAATCAACATGCCATCATCATATCAAAACACATTTCATGATGCTGTCTAAACAATATCCAAAGCACTCACTGTGTTGCTATCATCAAAACAAAATAGCATTGCTATCATAAAAACACATAGCACATGCTTGCGCCTAAGGGGCACAACATTCTCCCCCTTTTTGATGATGGCAATGCTACACTGTGAGTAATGCTGATGACACAAACTTGAGTAATGCTGATGACACAAACTATTCTCCACCTTTGACTTCATCAAAAAGAAAATAGTTTGAGAAAATATAACATGTATAAAAATTCAGTCAATTTCTCCCCCTTGCAAGAACATGATTCTCCCCCTTTAAGATTTTCAGCAAAAGCATGAGTTAGAGATGATCAAAAGGAACCTGCATGCACTGATTGAATGATATTCTCCCTCTTTGGCAAACAATCTCCCCCTTTGGTATAATCAAAATAAACCATGGGAAGGGGTATGAATATAGATGCAGATACCAGAAATATGAATGCAAGAGCATAATTCTTCTCCTTCTATGTAGCATGATGCATATGACAAAGAGGCTCCCCCTCAATAAATGGAACCTTATGAAATGAATGAGAAGGAGACCATAGGGGCAAACAAGGAGAAGTTCAGGTCAATGAGCAGAAGAGGTTCAATTAGCAGATTTTTAAAGAAGCTCCAATCTCAAAAAATTCAGTCAGATTTTCAGAGAGATATCAATCTCATAAATCCAAAACATAAGTTTTCAAAGTCTTCCATTATAAGGGCTTATGAATGAGCTTTATTGAACAACATGGTTTAAACATGATGTATGCAGAGTTTATCAATAAAATTCTGTATTGATATCTAAAACCATGTTTTAATAAAAATGAACCAAGCCCTCATATTTATCTTGATTATCCTCCCTTTGTCTTACACAATCAAATTTATTGACTTCTTTCAGAATTACATGCACTAGTATTGAGATTAAGCAATTATGAAGTCATATTATTTTATCTAGGGTTGTAGCAATTTGATTTTAGCATCAATATTTAGATATTGAGATATGTTCAACACTTTTTCATGCTACAAATTTTACGAGCAGTCTAGTTCAGTGCACACCTTGTAACTAGAGGATATACCTTGATCAGAGGCCAATATCCCTAAGCACTTAGTGTGACTAACTATCATGCTATATATATGAACAGAGATAGCATTTTACACATCATGACACACTTTAAATCATTTCTTGATGAGTGAGTTGTATTTCTCAGTGTGCATGCCATTGCTCTGCCTAAATTTCAATGAATTTTTAATCAGAGTTAACTATGGTACCTCATGACACAGTCCTTTGGACATGTGTTTCTCAGTGACCAAGGTCATTGCTCTGACAGATATTACCCTTTAGACTTTTCAGAAAAATTCATTTGCTTCAAATCAATAATAGTTTCATGTACTTAATCAGTTGAAGTCATGTATTCAAAAGTGTAGATTTCAGAAGTTTTCAAGACACAGCATGAGACAGATGGTTAATATTTATTAAACATGCTTCAGATATTTTTAAGAGATTTTAAAGTCAAACTCATTGAATACATTAAACTTAAACCACATGAGTTATTTCAGTCATTCATAAAAATGTATAATAGAAGATTTCTAGTTCAAGAGTTTTCAGATTTATGATCGAGATAGTCCCATTGAAATCTTCATGAAGGACTGATGGAATTCTGAACCCAAATGATACCAATTGATAGGAGAAATACCAATTGTTAAGAGAGATTGTGAAGCTCAAAGTTTTCAGAATATGATTAAGGTTTGTCAACAAAATCAATAAGAAAGGATATGCAATGAGTTCTGACACATGTATGCATTTGACAACCTATATGCAATGCATTGACTCCGCCTCACAATATGCATTCAAACTCTCTTTTTGGCATTTTCAATATAAGGAAATGCAATGCACTATATGTATGCAAAAACATGCAATTAACTCCCCCTGAAAACATTATAATGTTTGCACTGAAAAACTGAACATATGATTCCAAATGATATTGTGACTTGTGCACAATCAGGCTGTCCTATCAACAAAGTGACCCATGGTACTAGGCGGAGCACTTGGTCTAAAAGATCACCTCACACATAGTAAGAACCTCCAGACAGACCTCCCTGCCTTTTGGTACCTTACCATTTATATACCATTGAGGTCATGCATGATTATTCAACATGCAGTCCTATATGCAATTCAGAATTTTAGTGAGCTATTGTAACACACAGATTTCAAGTCACACTCATAAGCAGTTCAGATTTTTCAGAAAATTCGAAATGTAATTTGTTTTTTGAGTTTATGCATAACACAATTATCAAGCAATTGCAATTAGTCTATGTATGCATCAGATACAGACAACCCTTTTTAATCTGATATTTGCACAGAACTCTCAGCAAATGCATGATCAGAAAATAATGCACATGGCAGATGATGAATGAAAATGCAAAAACAGATTTAACTTGCTATGCATTAAAACTAAAAACAAGAAGAGCAGGAAGTTTACCTGAAAAGTTCAGTATGGGGTTTTCTTCTTGAGTGCCTTGGATCATTACCCCGTTTTATTCCTTCCAAGGCATACCTGCAGCAAAACAATCACTTTGATCTTACAGGAACCCAAGCAGCCTTGGGTCCTGTTTTATCCCTACCAGGTGGTCTAAGCAATTTCTTAGCAGTATTATCATCATGATCCACCAGGTAATAGTTATCCATGAAATGACCAAATTTTCCACAATCTCTACATGATGTAGCAAACCTTGAATTCTTTTTGTGGACATTATTATCATCATGGAATCTATGTGAGTTTGCATGAAAATTTTTGTTACTTGCATGAGGTTTTGATTTAGCATTGCCTGCCCACAAGCATTCAGAAGCTTGGTGGCCAGGTTTTCCACATTCAAAACACCTTAGGTGCTTACCTCTTGAACCATTATATCCCCATGAAGTCCTAAACCAACACTCAACAGCTTTATGACCACGTTTGTTACAATTATAACAAATGATGTGTTGGTTTGAAGCATACATGTTTCTTTTGGGGTGATGATGAATAGAAGACCTAGCATGCATTTTATCATCTTGTTTCATGAAGAAACAGGCATCCATGAAATGACCATGCCTGCCACAGCAATGACAAGATGTATCAGACTTCCTAGTAGCATGATTTTTACCAAATGAATTTCTCGAATGCAATGTTTCACTTGCATGCCCATCTTCAATCAACAATCTGTAATCATCCATAACATGGCCTACCTTGCCACAATAATGACATGAAACACTCTTATCAGATGCATACGGATAATTAATTGAGCTATGAGCAGTATGCATTGAGTCATCAGATGCAGTATAGGTAGCAGATTTAAGGACACAAGTAGGGACATGTTTATCCTTATTTTTCTTACCATTTTTGCTCATTTGTTTACCCTTGTTCACAGCTTTTATTTGTTCTTCATTTTTCTGGGCCTTGAATTGGAAAACAGATGATGTAGATGTTTTAGGAGGCCCAGAGCAGCTTGCAATGTCAGAGCTGCGAACAAAAGTAGTGTACAACTTTTTCTTAACAGATTTTTTAATTTGGGATTTGCATCCTTGCTTTCCACTTGATTTAGTGGCGTTATCACACAGAGGAACATTCATTTTCTCTTTTCCCTTGGTAGATTTAGACATGGAACGAACAAGTTTACTTATTTCAGATTGCAGAGAACAAATTTTGAGTTCTGAATTAGTCAAGTCTTCCTCACATGAGATAATTTGTCTCTGCATGACATCATTCAAATTTTTAACAATTTCTAGTTCCTGTTTCAGTTTCAGTTCATTCTCAAATTGAATTTCCTTATCAAGCATTAAAAGCTTCTCAGACATAGCAGAGTTCAGTAGCTTCAGCTCCTCATTTTCCTTTCTTATTTGTTCATTCTGAACCAGTTCATCAATTAGGATTTGATCTTTTCCTAGTGAATTCAGCTCATTCTCCAGTTCAGAAATTTTATCAGTAAGTTCATTATTTTTGTTTTTCAGCACAGAAATGTGTTCTTTATGCTTGTCAAGTTCAGCTTGATTTTCTTGTTGGAGCCTTTTAGCCTTTTCATTTTCAAGCTTCAGTTGATTCATTTCTGAGCCTGTATTTCCAGCTTCTTCCAATTGCTTCTTATAGTTCTGAATATCAATCAGATAAGCATCATGAGATTGTTTCAATTTTGAGCAATTTTCACATGATAAATCAGAACAATTTTGATCAATCCTTTTCTTTAGTCTTTTATTTTCAGATTGTACTTTTCTATATTTTTCATGCAATTCAGCATACATTTCCTTTAAATCATCAAAAGTCATTTTGTCAGAATCAGATTCAGAATTTACCTGGTCTTCTTCTTCATTGCTTGAAGTGCTTCCTCTTGCCGTTAGACATTTCTGGTTCTCATGCAATGTGATCACTAAATCCCAGATTTCCTTCGCAGTCCTACATGTAAGAATAGAGGAAATGACATTAACATCTACAGCATTCTTCAGAATGTCCCGAACTCTTATATTCTCACTGTTCAGTTGTTTATCCTTCTGGGACCATTTATTCTTCTCTCGAGGCAAAACATGTGGACCATGTTCAACGAGAACCCACAGTTTTAGATCTATAGAGTTTATAAAACAACATAGACTGCGTGACCATTTCTTGAAGTTAGAACCATCAAAGACTGCAGGTGATGCCATTATAAAGCAATCGAATAGACTCAGATCAATGAGCTAGAAAGCAATATCAGAAGAATGCACCACACTGGAACTGTAAAGCATGAAATCAAATCAGCAGGATCCTCTGCAGATCGTTGGATCTGGAAGTCAGAGACCGCTCTGATACCAACTGTTAGGGTGCTAGGCCCGGATACAGAGGGGGGTGAATGTATCCTGCTACGAATAATGCCCTATTTAAAAACTCAGATGCTAGGCAAGTTCCGGAATTAAGCAAATTCGATTAAACAAAATAACGAGCAGATGGAGCGTGCCTATTCAAGCATCTAGCGGAAGCAAATCAAGCAATCAAACCACTGCTCAATAGATTTTTAGGTGGTTCGGTCCTCCAGACCTACATCCACCCCTCACTCCCAACCGGAGTGAGGCTTCACTAGCAAACGCTAGAACAAAGCAGACTCAGTCTGCAAACAGTTGCTTCCACACAGCTTGACCAGGGGAACAGCCTCCCCTCTTCCTCCCAACTGGAGGGACACCCAAGTGACTCCCAGCCACTTGGAAACTAGAGACCAAAGTCTCTCTTCCTCCAGTCCAGGAGGGAACCCGCCAGTGACTCCCCGTCACCAGCAACCAGAGGTCGAAGACCTCTCTTCCTCCAACCGGAGGGACCCCTGGACTTGCAACCCACAAGCCCAGAGCCGGAGATCAGATCTCCCTTCCTCCAACCCGGAGGGAACACACAAGTGACTTCCAGCCACTTGCAAACTAGAGGTCGCAGACCTCTCTTCCTCCAGACCAGGAGGGACCCGACCTCAGTCTAGAGGATCGGAAGTACAAAGCTAACCAAATGAAAAGGGAAAAATAAGAAAAGGAAAAATACACAGTGATCAGAAAGCTGTAAAGAATGATAACACAGATGTGGCTCGCATGGAGCTGACTAGCCGGGATTTGATCCACGGTCCAGTAGACAGATCTTTAGGTAAGCTTCTCTTCCTCTTCTCTTCTCTCTCACTTTCTTTTTCTCTTAACCCTCACGAGCTCTCTAACTCTCTCTTTCTCTTCTTTTCCTTATGCTCTTCTTCTCTTTCTTTTCTTCTTCTTCTGCAGGCTCTCTCTGTCTCTTCTCTTCCCTTCTTCTTCTGCTTTCTACTGCAGCTCTTTTCTTCTTTTGCTCTTTCACTCTCTCGATCTCTTTTCCTCTATTCTCTTCGACTCACCCCCTTTCTCTTGCTCGATCAGCCTTTCTTCTTTTTATAACAGCAGCCAGCAGGAGGGCAGCACTGGGCGCGTGTGGCTTCCACATTTCCCGCCCAGAACCTTTGGCCACGTGTCAGTCTCTCAGCCAGCTTCAGCACACGTGTCACAATCCTGTCTGCCCTTCCAGCCTCGGATCACGTGCCACCCAGTCACTGGGGAATATTCTTCCTCGGATCACCTTCTTCTTTTTGTTTTTCTTCTTCTCCTGCATAGAGATTAAAACCATTAATACTCAGGGTTCTTCTATATATATATATATACTTGAAATAAGTCGGTTGACACTCAAGCTAAAGCTGCACGAGGTGTGTAGGAATATCAAAAAGTGCACTATACTGAGAACGACACGAGGTACATAAGATGACTACAGCCCGAGATAAAGAGAGAACGACACGAAGTCAGATGAGAACAGCACGAGGTGAGAAGGAAATAACACGTAGTAAAACGGTAGTAAAACACGCGATCAGGGGAAACTTGGACGAAGATAGAAAGAAGCAACACGAAGACACAAATACAGAAATATCATGAAGACTCAAACACAAAAATAACACGAAGACATAAAAACAACAGATAACACGAAGACACAAACACAGAAACAACACGAAGAATGAAAACAGAAACCGACACGAAGTGTGGTCACAAAACAAAAAGGACACGGGGTCTAAGAAAACCAACACGAAGACAGAAGACGGGAACGGCTACAACGACACGTGATAAAACAGTGAAAGCAGGAAAACGACTCGAGTAACTACAGTAAATGACACGAAAACACAAGAGCAAAAATAAAACGGATGACTCGAGATGAGCAACTAAATACTGAAGAAACGACACGAGGTTCACAGGAAAATAACTCGAAGTTCATCAGAACAAATCGAGCTGCTTCAGTAAACATCACGAAGACAATCAGCAAACATAGTTGGAACAACACGACGTACAAAAGGACAACACGAAGTGTAGTGAACACAAACAACACGAAGTATAAAAGGAACAGTACGGACATACAAGGTACTACCTCAGAGCAGTTTTCCTGTTAATCATGGAAATTTCAAATGCATAACATTACACAAGATATCTGATTAAATTGATAATATTTAACATAGTGATGCTCATCATCAAAACACTAGGAAAGTCACAAACAAGAAAGCTGTGAACAACAAGGCATGTTGTACAGACTTCAATCAATATGCATCAGACGACTGTGTATGGACTTGAAGACCCTTAGCCAATGAATGGACTTCAAGTGGAGACCAATGTGTAGACTTCACGTGAAAGCCCAATGTGCAGACTTGAGCTATGCAAGCTACAATGTCGATGTATGGACTTTGTGAATGTTCAGACTTGAATGCTCGACCAGTGTACATACTTTGAATCAAACCGATGTATAGACTTGATTGGGCATGGAGTGTATGGACTTGAGTTACTGTAGCAACGTGTAGACTTTGCCTTAGACGCTAAATGAAACGGACTTTATCCAATGCAATGTATAGGCTTGAATGAGAGTCCAATGTATAGACTCTTAGCCATGAACAAATGCAATGCAGTCTGATGTGTAGACTTAGCAACCAACAGCCAATGTATAGACTTGGCCAATGCTGTCTAGCCTATGCACAAAGTGAGACATGCAGAGACATGACATCTGACAGAATGCAATGCATCTATATAAACAACAAATGCCACTGATGCAAAGTGTGCTAAACGCAAAAACTATAGCAATGAATAGATCAGACAGGGCACACTCATGCATTCTCCACAGAACATAATAAGTCATATGCATTCAAATCAACATGCCATCATCATATCAAAACACATTTCATGATGCTGTCTAAACAATATCCAAAGCACTCACTGTGTTGCTATCATCAAAACAAAATAGCATTGCTATCATAAAAACACATAGCACATGCTTGCGCCTAAGGGGCACAACAAGTGGGGTGTGACGGACCTGTGCTGGACCGTCACCTGGCTGTAACGCGCCATAGGAGGTGCGTTACGCTCGGGTGGATCTCGAGGGCAGTGGCTGTCAGTCCCTCGTTGATCGTGCCTTCCTCGAAGACCGTGTCAATCGGTTCGATGTAACGGACTCCTCCTTGTGCGTTAGGTTCAGGTAACGCACTTGTGTAGGTCCGTTATGTTGCGTTTGACCAATGGTTGGCTGGCCATGGTGGTTGGTGTAACGCACCTAACCCCATGCGCTTGGTGGTTGTGACAGACTCAGCTGATCCGTTACGTTCTGTTTGTCTGTGTTTGTGGTTCTGGTCCATTGGCCCTGACACCCTTGTCCTGGTGCGTCAGGTGGCGCAACGCACCTGGCCTGGTGTGTTTCGTGCTCCGTTTTGTGGTGGCTGGTTGGTTGCCCTGACGCGCCTGTTCCGGTGCGTCAGGTGGTCAAACGTGCCTGGCTGGGTGCGTTACAGCGTTTGAGTTGTTGTCCTTGGCCTGTTGTCCCTGACACACATGTCCTGGTGCATTAGGCTGGTGTAGCGCGCCTATGGTGGTGTGTTACAGTCCTGTTGGTCGTGATGGCCAGTTTGGTTCCGTGTTCGTGTGTCGGTCTTCCTTAGGTTGTGTTCTAGGGCGGTATCTATGTGTCGGCGGTTGTCCAGATCGGTCGGTTTAGGTGACTGGGCGCGGTCTTCTTTCTGACTGCGATAGTTCCCTAACGACTCAATCTGGAACCTGTCGGTGTCCTTGTATCTGGTTGCATGGTGGCTGTTCCTTCACTGCTGGGTCTGCCTAGCGGTTGAGTGATGGTTCGCTTGCCTAGGATGTTGCTGTGTCCACCGCTCCTATTTCTGCTTGTCTTGGCTGGATCTCGTGGTTTGCCCATGACCCGTGGATGTCTGTTGACATCCTATGAGGACTGTGACCATGATGGGATGGTGAGGAGCGCTTGTGCTCACTATGGTGCCTGTGTGCGCCTATTTGTTTATGTGTCTGTGAGTGTCGTGTCAGGTTCCGGTCGACCCGAGGCTACCCAGGGGTTGAAAGGTGACCTTGCGTGTCTCGGCGGTTCTGTCCATCCCGAGACATTGGTTCTGGATGCCTCGAGGTATCATCGTACCTCGGTCCATGTGTCCAGGCATGCTGAGGGTGTTTGGTTTTTCGCTCGGGTCTTCGTGTGTCGTTTCTCTCTGGCTTAGGATTAGACCGATCAGCGGCGTGTTCTGCTACTTCTGACGATCTTGCCTCTGAGTCGTCCGACTCAGGGATCGTTGCGCTTGTAGGTCTAGTTGCCTTGTCCTGAGTCTATCGGCAGTGGCTGTACTGCCTTTGGTGCTATGAAGTATGGGTGACAGTGCATGATTAAGCTGTTAGTACTTCAGCACTTGTGTTTTACGTCTCTACATTTCGTGAGCCTCCACTTGTTGTCACCCTAGACTTTCGGTGTCAACCCGCCTCGACAGAGGTGGAGGGGTGAGTTCCCGTTAAACGGTTCCTAAGCTAGTTCCGTGGGCTCCCGGCTCGGCTTACCGTAGCGTCCTACGGGGGGAGAATACTATCTTGAGGCCTGGCTTAGGCAAGAGCCAGTGTGTGCACACGTGGTCAGGGGCTTTGGACGTGACGTCGACGGGCGTTCCCCTGTCTAGTTACTCATAACTTGGGTCTTTGTCTCTGCCTGACGGTGGGCACAATAGACGAGACACTCGTGGCGCAGCATAAGACGTCAGTGGACGCAGCTGGATGTTCTTCTAGTGGTAAGGCACTCCCGTCACGTGGCACGTGACTTTCAGCGTTCTGGTGCGTCGTGACCCTTCCGGGTTAGCCTTTCCATGGCTATACTCGAGGTCAGTGTTCTATCGCCTACGCGACGTTCAGGTCGTGTGTGGGGCAGTGTGCACGACGTTCTAGTCGTGTCATGTTGTCGGTTGTGGGTCTAGGTTTTCCTAGGCTTTCTTGTTGTCTTCACAGGTTTTTGCTCTAGGCCTGGTGTCTTGTCGGCGGATCGGCAACTCCTAACTTCATCAGATCAAAGTCTACCCTCCTGTCATTGCTTGGAGTAGTTGGGGTGCCGAGGTTAGTTCGGCAGCCGGTTGTTTGGTACGGCTTCTTCCCCCTCTTCTATAGCTTGTTCCCTACTCCTGCTACCCGTCTGTTCCTTTACTACTTTATAGAGTAGTTTACAGCTTTGTAGTGTAGTTTTCCTACTGTACTACACCTGCTGTTACTGTTGTTGGTTACCTACTGTTTTAGCATGTTACTGCGTGTTTTTCAGTGGGGATCCGCGTGACCCCTACTGAGCCAGTGACACGAGGCCCACCCCTGCTTTTCAGGTGGGGTGACGTTATTCGTTCTGCTTCCGTGTGGTTCCTGGTACGCGTGCTCGTAGCGTGTTGTTGTGGCCAACTGGTACCTTCGTCGGGCTTCCCCCGACTCTTCAGTGCGTCTCCCTTTTCTGTCGACTGTACTTGGTAGACTTGCTATCTTTCCTTTGGACTTGACTCTAGGTATATAATTGTTAAGTTTAAACTGTTAATTTAAAAATAATTTTATTTCTTCTACTTTAGCAAACCTGATTAATGAAATATTATTGATTCCTGTTATATCTCTGTGGCTTCAATGTACTACACGACAATCCTTTTTCCCTTCGGAGCTTTACCGCTCTTGGGAGGCCTCGCGGGTTCCAAGTGGTATCAAGTGTATTCGATAGTCCTATCGGGTATATCTGGTATCCGGGATTTGGGTCGTCACATCCACTCTCATTTATCAGCAATATTTTTTTTTTGAACCAACACCGACCAATCAGAGTGAGCACCGGTCGAGTGCACCCTCCCTCAGAGAGGGGGAGTGTTCTCACTCCTCCTAGCTCACCCTGTGATCCTAATTTTTATTAAAAGAAAGAGCTGAATACACTATCAAGGGGCATACCCCCGAAAAACCAAAAGGGCTAAAAGTGAGAGCCTGAACAATTCAAAGGAAATGTAAGACATCAGAGCTGAAATGATAAACCAGAAGTTTAATGACAGCGTAAGGAGGGCAGACCAGCCTTATCCACTCTAAGGACTCCCTTAGTCAGCTGCAGTAGCTCCCTTTCTTTGGTGTATACAATATTAGTATCAATGCTGCAAGTATATGAGGCCAAAGAGTCCGCTACCTGATTACCTTCCCTGAACACATGATGAATTTCAATTCCACATTCATTAAGAAGCTTTAAGATTTCCCTCCACCACGGGTAGATAGCCCAATTGGGGGATTTACCACTCCGACAAGCCTCCACTAGCAGGGAACAATCTGAATATATTACAAGAAGCTTGATACCACCATGATTTGCAATTGCTAGCCCATCATGTAGTGCCCTGCATTCTACCATCAAGCTCTTACCTACTCCATAGTAAAATGCAAAGCTTAAGATGAAATCACCATTATGATTTCTAATACATCCGCCTCCACCACTTCTGCCAGGGTTCCCTTTCGATGCCCCATCTACATGCAGAGAAAAACCATGTGTGGCCAATTTGCAGTAAACCAAAGTTGGCTGCTTGATCTGCACCCGCGGAAACAAACCAAATGATGCTAGACAGCTGAGTTGAGCAGGAGAAATAAACCTGTGAAAGATAATTTTATCTAATGCCATCTGAACTTAGTAGATGATCCTCCTTTTGATTGAAGTAATATTGATGGGGGCCCCTTCATATTTTGATGCACATCTCTGCTTCCATAGTTCCCAAAGCATTAGGAATATAGAATACATCCCCGCTAAGCCAAAGGCTGAATGCATTCTGGTAGCAGACAATAGATTCCAACATCTTCTGGTAATTTGATCACCTAACCATACATTGTTACTAATTATTGGATGTAACCAGCCCCATAATTCTACCGCCAACTCTCCATTCAAAAAAACATGGTTAAGATCTTCATACTCTGGTTGAGAATAGCAACTGCATCTTGAAGCCATTTGGATACCACAATCAATAACCCTACTGTCTACTGGAATTGCCCGATGGATCAGCTTCCAAATGAACAAAGCAGCTCGAGGATTAAAGGTTGAATGCCACAGATTTGCCCAGGCAGGCCTTGTTATGCCTCTACTACGAATGATATTGTAAGCTGATTTAATGGAAAAGTTGCCTTTAGTTGTACTCATCCAAAAACAGATATCAGGCTCGCTGTTAAGCTGTAAATTAGGAATTTGACTATCATTTCCAATGAAACCCCAAGCCAGATGCTGATTATTTCGGAGCACCTCACTAACCGAACCATTGGGAATTGACCTCCCACTATCTCTAGTACTGGCCTGATCAACATTGACAGCAGGGCCATTACCTGTCCAGTTGTCCCTAAGGAAATCAATGTTTACTCCAGACCCAACAATCCACCTGCTATTTTCTAGCAGAATTTCTCTGGCCTTCCTGAAAACAGTTAGAGGCATACCTGCTGGAAATGGAATGTTACAGTTAGCAATGTGAGTTTTGAGGAATCTTTGTCTAGCATATTGAGACCAAAGTGATGAACCATGAATAATATTCCATAGCATCTTGATAGCAAAAGCAATTTGAACATATAGTAGATTCCTTATTCCAAGGCCACCCTCTATACGGGGTTTCTGAATATTAGGCCAAGCAATCCAATGCCTGCGGTTAATTCCATGTTCTCCTTGCCAGAAAAAACCAGCACATTGGCTATCCATGAAACTAATATTCTTCTTTGGAATGAAGCAGGCTGATGCAAGGTAGATTGGCATACTTTTGAGAACAGAGTTAATAAGAACTACTCTACCAGCTTGGGACAACATTTTTGATTGCCAACCTTCTAATTTAGTATGTATCCTATCAACAAGAAACTTGAAATCTGAACACAGGTATCTGCCTTTTTTAATAGGAATTCCAAGATACTTGAATCCAACAGCTTGATGTTTATAGCCAGTTAAAGTCCGGACAGCTTGAATTGATGATAGGGGAGCTTTTGCAGACAGGATAAAGCAGCTCTTAGCTGCATTTATCTTTTGTCCCGAGCAGCTTTCATATTTGTTGATAAACTGTTGGAATGCCATTATGTTCCTTTTGCTGGCATTAAGGAATACCAGGGTGTCATCAGCATATAACAAATGAGAAATTTGCATTGTCCTTCTGGGCCCAATATAACCCTTAAGCCCCCCAGAGTGGAATAGTCCTGATAAACCTCTGCTAAGAACCTCTGAAGCTATAATGAAAAGATAAGGAGCAATAGGGTCCCCTTGCCTTATGCCTCTACTGGATTTAAAGAAGCCAGACATAGTTCCATTAAAATTTATTGAGAACCAACAATTGTATAAAATCATACCAATCAGAGATGTGAACCTGGTACTGAAACCAAATTTTCTCATGACTGTTAACAGAAAATCCCACTCAATTCTGTCATATGCTTTTGCCATATCCAGCTTGATTATCATATTGTGACCCCTAACTTTCCTGTTGATGTCCATCATCAGCTGTTTAGCAAGGGATATATTATCCAAAATGAACCGCCCTTTCACAAAGGCACCCTGCTCCTTAGATATTATATTAGGCAGAAGAGGAGCCAATCTTTCTAAAATAATCTTGGAGATAACTTTGTATGTGAAGTTACACAGACTAATAGGCCGGAAATCATTAAAAGATTTTGGTTCATGTACCTTGGTAATTAGAGTAATGAGGGAAGAAGATATTCCTCTTGGAAGAGGGAAACCTTGGAAAAAAGCTTTAACAGCTTCGCCAAAATCCTGTCCAATGATATCCCAAACTGTTGTGAAAAAGTCCCCAGAGAAGCCATCTGGGCCAGGGGAACTAGATCCCTTTAAAGACCAAACAACATCACGGATCTCAGAAGAATTTGGGACAGCACATAAAGCCATATTCTGAATATCTGTGATAACCTGCGGAATGCAGTTCAGCAATTCTGAGTCAAGTACATGATCTTCTGAAGAAAAAAGACTTTTGAAATAGATCTCAACATGTTTCTTCAAAATGCCCTGGTCAGAGCACCATTCATTAGGCTCCCCTACTTTGAGCCTTCTAATTATGTTCCTTCTTGTTGAGTACGGACTGAATAGATCTAGAGGGGGGGTGAATAGATCTTTCCCCCTTTTTTTGATTTAATATCTATTGGCTAAGTGAGTAGCCGGTGATTAATGAATTACAGAATTGATGTTGATATCAGTGAAGAAAACAAACACATAGAAAAGCACACACACACATAAGCAAACCACAAGATAGGATTTTTAAGGTGGTTCAGTCTCTTCCCGAGACTTACATCCACCCCTTGCTCAACTCAAGCAAGGCTTCACTAATGAGAACCTCTGATCTCAATCAAAACACAAGACACCGCTGTCATACAGCTTGTTCCTGCTGACACACAGCTTGTACCAGCTGACACACAGCTTGAATCCGCTGCCTCACAGCTTGACACTTGGTGTAAGGATGAATAGAAATGATGTGAAGGTGGGATGATGCAACAGGACTGAATATGGACTTTTGTAACAAAGTAAAGAATTCAGCCTGGGACTTAATCACATAAATAACAAGACTAGACTCCCTGTAGAGCTTCCAATCGGATGCCTTCAGCTGCTTTGTTGCTGGAGGTCGCACAGCTTGAAGCCCAGTCTTTCTTCTGCAGCAAATGAGAATGCCTTCAGTCTTCTGCAAATTTCTGATTGATGGTGAGCTACTTCGTCCTGTGAAGTAGGTGTGTTTCTTAGCTTGGGTTCTATGCTCCCTCTGTGTGCTTGCCTTCGCGATCCGTGGCCTTCTACTTTTATGCAGATTCTTTTCCAAGTCTGAAGCTTTTCCCGCTCAAAATTCAGATCGCGCATCAATCTGCTAAAAAGCAGGGAGAAGGTTAAATCCGATCACTACAATAAGTTTGACCACTTCTAAGCACGATTCTCTCCTTGATTCCCGTGCGGAATCTCATCATTTGAACTGCCCAACAACCTGCAACAACAATCTGCAGGTTTTAAGGAACCTAAACGGAATTCGGTTACAGTTCGGTTCTGGACGCTATAACGCCCGTGGTCGACCATGACACTGTCCCTGGTCGACAACAAGCAGTGTCCTGATGGCGGTTCCATTCTGGCTGACACTCGCGTCCCCCGTGGTCGACCACAGCCTTGTCGCTGGTCGACAAGGGCGAATTACAGATGGCCGTCAGTTCTGTCTGATGTTCTGGCTGTTCTGTGGTCGACCAGAAGTGGGGCTTTGGTCGACAGCCAAGGCACATGCAGAAGACGGATGACTTGAGACGTTTCTGGCTGGGTTCGTTGGTCGACCATAACCACTTCCCTGGTCGACAAGCGGCCTTTTGACACTTCTTCTGATTTGTTGATTCCACTTGGATTTCAGTTGACCTGAAATTACTTAACTTATCAGAAATAAATTGAACTATCAGATTTATATTGAGTTGATCAGAAACATTGTTTGTCATCATCAAATAGTCATGAGTCCAATACTTTGAAGGAACAATCAAACCACTTGTATTTGTTATGAAACAATATAGAACTTGATTAATCAAACATATCCTATTGTCATCATCAAAACCAAGGGATGCACAACATTCTCCCCCTTTTTGATGATGACAACCATGAGTCATTGTGACAAACAACAGACTATAAACTTCATTTGATATTGCATTCAAGGCTATCATAGCACAGATTTCATTCAGACAATTCGTTTGATGTGCCTTTCAAAAAACTACAGCACTACTTACATGAGAGACTCAAAAAAGAATTAAGACACTAAGGACACGTAGACAAAGTAAACTTGACAATCTAGACTCACATCTAGACACACAATTAGACACACAATGACACATAAAGTCCTATCTCCCCCTTTGTCAACAGCAAAAAGAAGATCATTTGAACAATCCCTCTGAGGAGGATGAGGAGGTCTCTGGCTTCACGTTCTCTGCCATGCGATCCAGCTTGTCAACAATGTGGGCATAAGAGAGCCTGAGCTTCTGGATCTCGGAGATAGTAGCATTGTGATACTTTTCATTCTGCTTGGTGGTGAACTCTATGCGGTTTCCCATTTCTTCTGACACTTGACCTAAGGTGCCAACTAGTCTGTTGAACCGAGAACTAGCATGGTCAGTGTATTCCTTTTGCTTGATGAACCTGGCCTCCATCTGTTGTTCCAGCCTTTGGACTTTCTGCTCCAGGCGCCCGGTGGCAGCATTCATATTCTCTTGAAAGGAATGGAATTGGGTGGTGAGAGAGGACAACTGAGATGCTATCTGGAGAAGCACGCCGTGAGACTCAGTGTTGGATGTGAAGGATGGTGGTGGAGCAAAAGTAGAAGGAGTGGAGGTAGGTGGAACTTGGGTAGGTGGAACAGAGTGAGATGGAACTTGGGTAGGTGGAACAGAAGTAGATTGAGCATGAGTGGCAGCAATGCCTGGATGCCAGGGCACTATAGAAAGAGAAGCTGAAGGATGGGCAGTAGTGGTGGTAGTAGGGGTAGCTTGAGGCACCACAGGTGAAGGTGTGACAGTAGGACTAACTTGTATAGGTGTATGTGGTGGAGAAGAGGGTGGCAATGGAGCCGTGGATTTGCCCTTGGATGGTAGAGTGCGCTGAATTTGGTCTCCTACCTTCTTAAACCCCAAAAATGTGGTCACGAAGTGAAAGTTGTAGATGTGCCATTTGGAAATTACAATGCGCGGAGCATGGGGAAATGGTATTTTTGCTGCTTCCAGAATGGCAGATATGTGGGCAGCAAATGGAAGAGAACTCTGGGGATAATGTAGGATGTTTTGGAAGGTGTTTAGGAGGAGCGTGATGAGGCGAATGGGTTGACAAGTGATGAGGCCATGGAGCAAAAATAGATGGAGGCGACTTACTTGATCTCTGGCGCCTCCTCTTGGTTGGACAATGGTGGTAAGAATGTGATGAAGCAATCTATGAAGAGGAGGGAAGGTGTTGGCATTCAGATACTTAGGGAGAACCTCAGGAGCTGGCTGGCCAGTGACGATGGTGTATGCAGCTCGGAAGTCAAAATCCTCAGGATTGAAGACGGCGCCATGTCTGGGAATCTTCAACGCTTTGTGGAGCAGTTTGACGTCGAGGCGGATGACGATGCCGTGAACTACGGTGTAGACCTGACCATCCACTATTTGCAAGTTGTGGTAGAATTCTTGCACAAGCCGAGGCGAATACTGAGTATGTGCCGAGACAAACGCTGTCCACTCTTGAGCTTCAAAAATTGGCAGTAGTTCTGGGAACATCTCCATCAGCTTCTCATCAGAGAAATCAACAATCCTTGGTGGCAGAACCGTCCGTGGCTTGAGAACTCCTGACACTGGATGGACGATGGGTTCTTCTGAAGCTGGTACCTTCCTGCCTGAGTCAGCCGCCTCAGCCGTGGTCGACTTTTGAGGGGCCGATGGCGGACCCTGCGCAGCCCTTGGCTTGGAACGCTTGGACGGCGTCGAGGATTCAGCAGGGGCCTTCTCTCGTGATCTCTTGGTAGACCGCGGAGCGTGCTTTGGAGACATGGTGGAGGGATGCGAGAGAAAGGCGAGAGAGAACGGGAGAGGAAGAATGCGAATGAAGTACAGGGCGGCGGATGAGAAAAAAATAGGGACCCAGCCGTGGCAATTTATAGGATAGGGCAGTAGGGCTGGGTCTTAAAAGAACTGGGACAGTGAACCATCACGATGCAGAAAACGAGCGGTCAGGATTTAATCAGCATTACTCAACTTTTTGGAAGGTATTAAAGTGTACGCCCTTTCTTTAACAGAACACTTATGGAACCTTTCCACCCTATGCAAAGACCACCTTGTGACCAAATAGAGTGGGTATAGTGGTTCAATGAATTTAAAAGTATTGCACCAATAAATTGACTCCCCATATCCAATTTCTTTCACATGGCTCCTTGAACTTATAATATATTTCAAGAGATAATTGGACTAACTATGCTAGCTGAACAGTGTTTTTAAACTTGTATTTGCATGCAATGCTTTAGGTCAACCATTTTCTCTGCCTTTGTAATGCTTTAAATTTTTCTTTTTGAATCATTTGAGAGCTGTGGTCAGGTTGATCACATGCTTTTCTACACGAGGAGACACGCTTTGTACACGCCAGAAACCCCGGCTACTTAGCATGCCTAACCATTCCACAAATGACTGGGACACACCTTTTATCCGTGAGGATATACATTTATCAGACGCCAATATCCCCAGTTACTCAGTATGCCCAATCAATATCAGCAGAGTTAGATTGGATCTTCATGACACACTGGTCTCCCATCTATTTTTCAGCTAATTTTTTTTTTTTTTGCTTTGAGATGGAGAACAGTAGTTTCTCAGACCTCAATCCATTGCTCTACCATGAAGGCAGAATTATGGCGTATTCCATGTACATACATGTTAAATTTAAGTTTATTTTTACTGTTCAGCACAAACACAGGTAGAGAAACAGTCTCATTACTAAATCATAAGTCCTCAAAATCTTGTGACAGAGTCATAGTTATGGTTTGAATTTATTGCAGTAGTACAGTTCAAATTCTCATTACTACACTCAACCTCTACTCTTAATGATTACCTTGGTGATTTTATTGAAGGATATGGTTAGGTTTTTCAATGTTTTATCAAGGAATGAGTTTACACTTTTTCTCCCCCTCAATTTATGAGTCCTTGCTGAAGATAAAAAAAATGTTGGCCATGAAGAGATATAGAGACACAAGGGATGGGAAGTATGGATAAGGATGAATGAGTGAAGAAACTGAGCACAAAAGTTCACTTAGATCAGAGGATTTCCTAGCAGAACCAGTAGCCTTTTTAGATCCATTTTCCCTTGTTCAGATCCTCTGTCGACCATAGAGGTGCCTTTGGTCGACCTCTGTGCTGTCACAGAACCAACTATTTCCTGTCCTGATGCCTTGGTCGACCAGCGCCTTGCCTGTGGTCGACAACTGCGAAGTCACAGAACCAACTATTTCCTGTCCTGATGCCTTGGTCGACCAGCGCCTTGTCTGTGGTCGACCACAAGAGATGAGCCGTAGAGAACCAGTATTCTGTAGAACTTGCTGAAGTAGCACCCGACACTAGACTTCCAAACTCAAAAACCTGACTAGTACTAGAGACCTAGTTGACATAACTTAGACAGAAATGACAGAATCTATGCAGTGTACACATGAATATGATTATTTCAAGAATTTTCAGGAGAAATTCTACAAATTCCTAACTCCCTTCTTAGAGTTGAAAATCTGTCATTGTTAAGGGGTTTTGTGAAAATGTCTGCCAGTTGTTTTTCAGTTTCTACAAAATGAAGCATGAAATTTCCTTTGGAGACCTCATCTCTTAGAAAGTGATGACGGATCTCAATGTGTTTTGTCCTAGAGTGTTGAATGGGGTTTTTAGACAAATTAATAGCACTAGTGTTGTCACAGAAAATAGGTGCACATCCAAGATCTACATTGTAGTCTTGGAGTTGATGTTTTATCCACAAAACCTGTGTACCACAGCTCCCTACTGCGACATACTCAGCCTCAGCAGTGGAGAGTGCCACAGAATGCTGTTTTTTAGAAGCCCATGATATTAAACATCCACCCAATATTTGACAATAACCACTAGTACTCTTCCTATCAATTTTGCAACCAGCATAATCAGCATCTGAATATGAAATCAAATCTAGTTTGCAGTAAGTAGGATACCATAAACCCAATTCTTGGGTGCCGGCAATGTATCGAAGGATACGCTTGACAGCCCCTAAATGTGATTCTCTAGGGCTAGACTGATATCTAGCACACATGCATACACTAAACTGAATATCTGGCCTTGAAGCAGTTAAATATAGCAGGGACCCGATCATACCTCTGTATTTCTTGACATCTACCATGTTACCTTTTACATCAGCTTCCAATGTTGCATTTGTACCCATGGGTGACTCAATTGGTTTGCAGCTTTCCATGCCAAACTTTTTCAGCATCTCCTTTATGTACTTGGATTGATTTATGAAGTATCCTTCTCTACATTGTACGATCTGCAATCCAAGAAAAAACTGTAAATCACCCATTAAACTCATTTCAAACTCATTGGTCATTAAGTTTGCAAATTCAGTACATAAAGAAGCTTCGGTAGATCCAAACACAATATCATCCACATAGATTTGTACAATTAGTATATGCTTACCTTGGGTCTTGGAAAACAATGTTTGATCAATTTTACCTCTTATGTATCCCTTCTTGGTGAGGAAGGAGCTCAACCTTTCATACCAAGCCCGTGGAGCCTGCTTTAATCCATACAAAGCTTTATGCAATTTGAAAACATGATTAGCAAGTTCATCATTTTCAAAACCAGGGGGTTGTTCCACATAGACTTCTTCTTTTATTATTCCATTTAGAAATGCACTTTTTACATCCATTTGTTGTAGTTTGATTCCATGAGATGCTGCAAAGGCTAACAATATCCTGATGGCTTCTAATCTAGCAACTGGAGCATATGATTCTTCAAAATCAACCCCAAATTCCTGATTGTACCCTTTAGCCACCAGCCGAGCCTTGTTTCTCATTACAACCCCTTCTTCACTTAGCTTATTTTTATAGACCCATTTGGTTCCAATAACGGGGTGAGATGAAGGTCTAGGGACAAGACTCCACACCTGATTTCTTTCAAATTGATTTAGTTCTTCGTGCATAGCATTTATCCATGAGTCATCTTTTAATGCTTCCTCTACTGATTTGGGCTCTATTTGGGACACAAGTGCAAGTTGATCTAGTTCATTGATTTCTTTTAATTGAGATCTAGTCTTCCTAGGATCATGAATTCCACCAATGATGTTTTCTATGGGATGATCTCTAAGAAGTCTTAAGTTTTCAAGATTGTTACCTGAGTTGACCTCTCCTTCGGTTTGATCATTGGAATTACCTTGATTGCTTTCTTGATTCTGTGCTTCTTCATTCTCCATCGGTTCTTCTTTGTCATTCAGAAATTCTCCATCTTCTTCTTCCTTGCAAACCTGTTCATTTTTGCCAAAATCATTGATTTCATCAAATGAAATATGAGGGGATTCTTCAACAACTTGATCTTTGGTGTTAAAGACCCTATAGGCTCTTGATCGGTCCGAATAGCCCAAGAATATTCCTGGATCACTCTTCGGTTCAAATTTGTCCAAGGCCCTTTTATCATTGTTATGGATAAAGCATTTTGACCCGAAAATTCTAAAATGGGCTAGGGATGGTTTCTTACCTTTGAACATTTCATATGGTGTATTTTCACTAGCCGGTCTTACCATTGCTCGGTTTACAATGTAGCATGCTGTGTTGACTGCCTCTGCCCAAAATCTCCTTGGAAGTTTAGCTTCAACCAGCATGGTTCTAGCCATCTCGACAAGAGTGCGGTTCCTTCTCTCCACAACTCCATTTTGTTCTGGAGTCCTTGGTGAGGAAAATCTGTGGGTTATGCCCTTGTTTCTGCAGAATAGATCAAAGTCAGAATTTTCAAACTCTCCCCCATGGTCAGATATGATTGTACACACTTTGAACTTGCCATCCTGCTTCATTCTTTTGTAGAATTCCTAAAACTCAGAAAAAGCATCACTTTTATGAGATAGAAATATTACCCATGTGAATCTAGAGAAATCATCAACTAGTACATAACCGTACCTCTTACCACTAAGACTAGCAGTTCTTGTTGGGCCAAAAAGGTCCATGTGCACAAGTTCTAGTGGTCTAGAAGATTGACTTTCAGTTCTACCTTTGAATGATTTTCTTGTTTGCTTACCTTGGGTACATGATTCACATACTTTGACATTTTGAGCAAACGAAATTTCAGGCAAACCAAGAACCATCTTATTCTTCACAAGTTTATGCAACACCCTATAGCTAACATGCCCTAGCCTTCGGTGCCACATCCAGGTCAGGTCCTCTTTCTTGGCGGTTAGGCACAGGTTGGAGTGGGCTGGATCATCCAAGTCTATTATGTAGACATTGTTTACTCTCTGGCCCATAAACTTGACTGTTTCTGAATTTGGTTCAATAATCTTGCAGATCTTGGAGTCAAATACTACTTTATGGCCTTTGTCGCAAAGCTGACTGATGCTCAGCAAATTATATTCCAGTCCATCTACCAGCAGTACATTTTCAATACAGTTAGAGGAGTTCTTACCTATTTTACCTGTCCCAATGATCTTACCTTTGTTATTTCCTCCAAAGGTCACATAGCCTCCATCTTTTGAGCTTAGTTGGAAGAACTTGGTCTTGTCTCCCGTCATGTGTCTTGAGCAACCACTATTTAAGTACCATTTATTGTGCATGGGTGCCAGACATTCCTGCATCATGAATTACACAGAAATTTTTGGACCCCAATGATACCCGGGTCCAAGATACCTTGTAAAATTATGAAATTGCTGTAACAATCCTTTGGGAACCCAGATTTTGTTAGAGCATTTTAATTTTTCGTTTCTGAACTTGTTCAGATTGGGTGGCTTTTGTTCTAATGTTTCTTTAATCTGAATCCACCTTTTTGATTTCCAATTTTCATTTTGTTTCACCTTAGAAAATCTGTGGTTTCTGTTTGCGTGTCTGGTCATGGTCGACATCTGGTGTGTCTGTGGTCGACCATCGCTTTTCCAGAAGCTAGCGCTTGTTCTGGCAGTTCCTCTGGTCGACATCTGGTATGCCTGTGGTCGACCACTGCTTCTCCAGACGCCAGCGCCTGTTCTGGCAGATCCTCTGGTCGACAGAGGAGGGGTCGGTTGTCGACCAGCCTGTCTCCAGACACCTTGTTTTTCAGATTTATGTCTTTTAACTTGATTTAGTGCTTGGTTTGTTTGGTTATTTCTGTGAATTTGAGTTTCTTGTCTATTATTTTTAAGCTTATGTTGATTGACTGTTTTCTCTTTAATGTTTCTCTCTTCCTTGGTGACATTATTCCTTTTGGAGGAGCATTCAGCTACATCCTCTTGTTTGTTTTGATATAGATTGATTAGGGGCCCTTTTCCTTTTGAGTCAGCAGTCCCAGTTATGGTTTTTGTTTGGAATTCCTTTTTAGCCGTAGGATTGTATCCTAATCCTTCTTTTTGAAAGTTTACTTTTATTCCCAAGACAGCATTTAAGTTCTCTTGACCTTTAGTCATTTTTTCCAAGGTTTCCTGTTTGTTTTTCAGTTCACTCTGGATTCTTTCTATTTCTTCCAGAAGTTTACAGTTTTCCTCCTTGAGTGAGTTGTTTCTTTCTTGAGTTTCCTTAGTTTGTTGTTCACTTTCTTGAGTCTTTAATTTTACCTCATCAATTGTGTTTTTCAGTGACTCATTTTCTTCCAACAGCCCTTTGACAGTTTCTTCATCTGTCTCGTATTGTTTCAGCTTATTTTTCAAGGTGGTGATTTCTAATTCTAGTTCAGTTCTGTTGACAAATGGGATGCTGTCATTGTTGACCTGATTAAGTTTTTTCTTCAAACTCTTATTTTCCTTTCTAATTCTTTCATATGCATCAAGTAAGTCTGAGTAGACTTCTTCCCAATCTGAGCTAGAAAAATCTTGAAAAGGGGAGGTTACCTCAAGATCGTTGCTGTCTCCTTTGGCCATTAAACATGTGTTTCCTTCTTCTTCTTCGGAGGTTGTTTCCTCTTCGCTGCTTTCCTCTTCCTCGCTCCATGTGCTTATCATTGCCTTTGGTTTCTTGCCTTTCCACTTGTAGCTTGATTTCTTAGGAGCCTCTGGACATTCTGCCTTCACGTGTCCTGGCTTCCTGCAGTTGTAGCAAACAAGCTTGTTAGATGAAGCTTTGTTTTTGTCAAACTTAAACCGGGATGATTTCCTTACCGTGCCCTTAGGATTTTTAAATCCCTTACCTTCCTTCCGCAGGAACCTTCTGAACTTTCTTGTTAACATGGCTAGTTCGCCAGTTTCATCACCTGTGCTAGATGAGTTATCAGTGTCAGATAATTCAGAGGTGCCTACTTTAGTTTTCAGGGCGAGCTGCTTCTTTTTCTTGCCCTCATCTTCCTTTCTCTTTAGGTTGACCTCATATGCCATTAGGGAACCTACCAGTTCATCCACAGTCATAGTTGTGAGGTTCTTTGAGTCCTCAATTACTGTGGCCTTGGTATGCCACATAGGAGTGAGGGATCTTAGGATCTTCCTTACTAATTCCTGTTCCTTGTAGGTTTTCCCTAGACTTTTTAAACTATTCGTTAATTGCACTAGTCTAGCATACATTTCAGAAATATTTTCGTCAGTTTTCATTCTAAACATTTCATATTCTGAAACTAGCATATTTGCTTTTGACTCCCTTACCTCTGAAGTACCTTCATAGATTACTACTAGTCGATCCCACATTTCCTTGGCCGTTGCACATTGTGAAACTCGTGAGAACTCCGTGGGGTGTAGTGCGCATTGCATTACATTCATGGCTCCCCAGTTGATGGTTGATTTTCTGACTTGTTCTCTGGTCCAGGTATCCTCATCATCGGGCAGCTCGTAGGGTCCTCGGCTTACTACTCTCCACATCTCATGATCTTGTGCTCTCAAGAACACCTGCATACGATTTTTCCAGTATGAGAAATCATTTCCATCGAAATATGGTGGTCTAGTTACTGAGTGTCCCTCAGCCATTAAACTTCTAGAGTTCAGTCCGGCAGGCCTCTCCTGGTTGTTAGACCACATTTTTGGAGAGTCTGGCTCTGATACCACGTGTTGAGTACGGACTGAATAGATCTAGAGGGGGGGTGAATAGATCTTTCCCCCTTTTTTTGATTTAATATCTATTGGCTAAGTGAGTTGCCGGTGATTAACGAATTACAGAATTGATGTTGATATCAGTGAAGAAAACAAACACATAGAAAAGCACACACACACATAAGCAAACCACAAGATAGGATTTTTAAGGTGGTTCAGTCTCTTCCCGAGACTTACATCCACCCCTTGCTCAACTCAAGCAAGGCTTCACTAATGAGAACCTCTGATCTCAATCAAAACACAAGACACCGCTGTCATACAGCTTGTTCCTGCTGACACACAGCTTGTACCAGCTGACACACAGCTTGAATCCGCTGCCTCACAGCTTGACACTTGGTGTAAGGATGAATAGAAATGATGTGAAGGTGGGATGATGCAACAGGACTGAATATGGACTTTTGTAACAAAGTAAAGAATTCAGCCTGGGACTTAATCACATAAATAACAAGACTAGACTCCCTGTAGAGCTTCCAATCGGATGCCTTCAGCTGCTTTGTTGCTGGAGGTCGCACAGCTTGAAGCCCAGTCTTTCTTCTGCAGCAAATGAGAATGCCTTCAGTCTTCTGCAGATTTCTGATTGATGGTGAGCTACTTCGTCCTGTGAAGTAGGTGTGTTTCTTAGCTTGGGTTCTATGCTCCCTCTGTGTGCTTGCCTTCGCGATCCGTGGCCTTCTACTTTTATGCAGATTCTTTTCCAAGTCTGAAGCTTTTCCCGCTCAAAATTCAGATCGCGCATCAATCTGCTAAAAAGCAGGGAGAAGGTTAAATCCGATCACTACAATAAGTTTGACCACTTCTAAGCACGATTCTCTCCTTGATTCCCGTGCGGAATCTCATCATTTGAACTGCCCAACAACCTGCAACAACAATCTGCAGGTTTTAAGGAACCTAAACGGAATTCGGTTACAGTTCGGTTCTGGACGCTATAACGCCCGTGGTCGACCATGACACTGTCCCTGGTCGATAACAAGCAGTGTCCTGATGGTGGTTCCATTCTGGCTGACACTCGCGTCCCCCGTGGTCGACCACAGCCTTGTCGCTGGTCGACAAGGGCGAATTACAGATGGCCGTCAGTTCTGTCTGATGTTCTGGCTGTTCTGTGGTCGACCAGAAGTGGGGCTTTGGTCGACAGCCAAGGCACATGCAGAAGACGGATGACTTGAGACGTTTCTGGCTGGGTTCGTTGGTCGACCATAACCACTTCCCTGGTCGACAAGCGGCCTTTTGACACTTCTTCTGATTTGTTGATTCCACTTGGATTTCAGTTGACCTGAAATTACTTAACTTATCAGAAATAAATTGAACTATCAGATTTATATTGAGTTGATCAGAAACATTGTTTGTCATCATCAAATAGTCATGAGTCCAATACTTTGAAGGAACAATCAAACCACTTGTATTTGTTATGAAACAATATAGAACTTGATTAATCAAACATATCCTATTGTCATCATCAAAACCAAGGGATGCACAACACTTCTTCTGTTACATTGAGCAACCGCATGGTAAAAGGCAGTATTTCTATCTCCACTTTCTATCCAGTCAACCCGAGATTTCTGATTCCAGAAAATTTCTTCTCTAACTTGAGCTTGACGAAGATGGGCATTGGCAGCATTTAGCCTCTCCTTGTTTTCATAAGAAGGGTCCAAGTCATAATAGCTTTGCTTTAATTCTACTTCAGCTTTAGCAGAAATTACAGCTGAGTTTATATCCCCAAAGGTTTCTTTATTCCATTTACATAGCGAAACCTTTAGTGCCTTCAGTTTAGAAAAAAACCTAACCAAAGGATTTGGATGGTGGGATTGAGAAAGCTGCCAGGTATTTGAAACAAGCTGTTGAAATGAGTCATGTGTGCACCACATCTTCTGAAAAATGAACCGGCCTGGACTGCTCAACATTTTGTCCATCAGGAGAAGCAGTGGAGCATGGTCCGAAGGACCTCTGGGTAAGTGTTTAACAGTCAGCTGGGGGAAAGATGACTGAAATAAAATGTTAACTAACACTCTGTCAAGCCTAGCCTTGATATTTGCAGAACAAATCCTGTTGTTAGTCCATGTCATGGCATTTCCAATGAATCCAATGTCGATCAGACCAGCAGAGCCTAAGCAATTATTGAAGTCAGACATAGCAGATAGGACTGGCATACCCCCTCCATCCTTTTCTGATGGACGAAGTACACAATTAAAATCCCCCCTATCATCCAGGGAATTGTGGCAGAAGCACCAAAATTGATAATATCCTTGAAGAGGGACTGTCTTAAAAGAGGATTACAAGAAGCATATACAAAAGAGTAATATGTACACAAAGAATTATTCACTTTCAAACCTAGAGTAATATGTTGGGATGAGGATTCAATGACCTCCAAGTTATAACTATCATGCCAAAATACCCAAATTTTTGGGTCAGGGGAGCTACTGCTGGCAAAACCCCCAAGTTTTATATATCTCCCCAGGGGCGAGGCTTTATTAAGACTGACCATAGGTTCCAGGATGGCCACAAGATTGACCTTATTAGATTGTACATAATCTTTCAAACATCTTCGGGAACCAGGATTCCCCACTCCACGAATATTCCAAATTAATGATGACAAAATCATTGAGGCTCCCAGGGAAAGTCTTCCATGGATCTAGCTTTAGATCTAGTAATAATCCCCTTTTCTTGCGGCTTGCCAATGACTTCTGCACATTTAGCTTGAATAAATGACTGCATTAGTTCATTATCATGCAGTGCTCTTTCTGAAACCTCCTTACTAGCTTTTATTAGCTCATTCATATGAATTTTACTTGAGACATCATTTTCAGATATAGAACCAGCCATTACAGCAATTTCCTTCTCAATCAAATTAATCTTCTCAATAGCCACAGTTACTTCTCTGCTGATACTATCATGATTACTTGAATCACTTGAGTCCTGAGCCTTACTTATCTCTTCTCTGACTGGTAACATATGATCTTGTAATAGTTGCTTAGATGCATTCTGCCTACTTGGGATTAAGTCCAAGTCTTGAGCCTTCCCTTCAACTGCCTCCACTATTTGACCATTACTAAAAGATGGATTGGGATCATGTGGCACTTCCACCGGTTCAACAATCTGCTCCAACATTTGAAATTTGTTCTCTACTGCCACATTCTGTCGAACAGTTGACATACCATCCTGCTTTGGCCGATAAATCTGTCTGGGATTTATGACTATTGGTTCTTGAACCAGTTGCATCCGGGCCAACTTGCCCTATTTTTTCTTGCATCCATCCTCTGAGTGTCCAAGCTTATGACAAAAGGAGCAAAGTGCTGGAACATGAATATAACTAACTTTTTGCCAGTAACCAGAACCATCCAAATCAATCCAAAGCCGTTCATTTCACGGAGCAGATAAATCCATTTCTACACACACCAGGGCCTCCGAAGTGTCAGATAGTGCCAATGATCTTTCATGTATCTGCAGGACAGCACCAAAATTTCCAGCTATCGACCGAAGATAATCTTCATGATACAAATTAGCCGGCAAGACTGGGAAGCCTATCCAAACAGGGACAGTCGGTGGATCTGTATCGAAATTGAAGTCAGAAGTCCATCGGAAGAATCGAAACAAGAAACCTCTAATGTAAAGGTTCTTCTGTATTAGCAACTTCGTAAAATCCGCTTCATTATCAAACCGCAACAGAAGGTGTCTTGGATTTAATTTGCTGATAACAAATTCTGAAGAGATCTTCAAACGCTGCATCAAAAAATTCTTGATATCCGAAAATGCTGGACGACCATACGCACATTTAGCCACAATTGAGAAAGATAGAAATTGAATTGATGCCTGAATCTCTGCTTTTGTAAAAAACACCGCCGGCTCTCCTCGGTCAGTGAATGCTGGTTCCTTGACTGGAATGCCAGTCTTCGGTCACTGCTTGGATTCCATCAGTGCCTGTGTAAACGTTCGACGAGGAAGTACTGGAGGAGAAGATGAAACCAACTCTGGAGCCTTCATCTTGGAGGATGAAACCCCCACCTCTCCGGCCATGGCTGGAGGGGAGGGGCGAGCACCAAGAAAAGACGAGGCACGAAAAGGCGGGAGTTTCTCACACTAAAAATTAAGAGAGAGAAAAGAGATTTCATTAGAGTTGGATCAATTATCAGCAATATGGAATTTGAAGAATTAAGAAACGTAGTATTACAGATGAGATTAACTAGTCATTTGGTTTTGGAGGACTCTAGAGGTGGCCCTTACATGCTCAAGAGGTGGCTCCCGTAGTGTAGCACTTTGTGCCGTACGGCCTCAAGAGGTGGCTCCCACAACGTAGCACTTTGCCCTGCATGACACTTAGCTCCAACACTCCCAAATGGTAGTTTAAGAGGTTCAAGGTTTGACCATGTAGGATATACACAAGTAGATTTTTCATGGAATGGAATTCAAGAACTCATAATATGTACGAATATGGATTAGGGTTGTGTTTGCACAATGCACGAGATAGATCAAGATCAGAAGCTATAATCAATGAGTTGGCGTCTGGGGGTTTGCCCATCTTTTAATTTTTCAATTTTTATAATTATATATATATAAAATGGCAAGGATTTGAGGTACAGATGACAGAATAGAAAAACCAAGGATGAAGCCACATGTTCTCCACCGCCGTAAAGCTTCAGCAGCAGCAGGACATAGACTTTACGCTTTCTGAGGAACGAAGGGAAATATTCCCTTCTGCAAGCAGCACTGAAAGATGGTTGTAGCCTCTGACAGTGCTACGTAGGGAATTAGTTTTAGGGATTCACAAAGCATTGGTTTATTGCCTTGCGGGATCCGGTTGAGGGACAAGATCCTAGTTATGGGGGTTTGCCAGCTAAATGAGGTTGTTCGTGCCTCAACCTTCTAGAAACATGGATGAAATGATGCCATTGTAAGGGGTCGTTCATTAATCTAGGTGGTACTATTCACGTAAATGACGCCTTGCATGAGGGCGTCATTAGTCTAGGTGGCATTATTCATGAGAATGACGCCCTTGCAAGAGGGTGTTAATTTTTAGATAATTCTGCCACATTCACGTGTTAGCATTCATGGTGTACATATATATATTAATATTATAAAAGGATGGGGCCCCAAGGGAAAATGGCGCCTCCATACAAGGTCTTCAATTTGTTGAATGGGTGGGAAAAAATCCCACTTACGTACTACCCATGGCCCATGTGTTTAAAGTTATCTTGTACATTTATATAATAACCCTCTCATAGTTTGGTTCTTTGTACAAGACCTTCCATGTAAGATTTTATAGGAAAAGTTCACTACGTACTATGCATAAAGTGATGGGTTGTACATTTATATGCTAGCCCCCATGAGGTTTGGCTCTTTACATAGAGCCCTCGTGATTCTTTATGGCATAAAGTAAGGTTGGCTTGTATATTTATATTATAGTCCTCGTGAGGTTGGGTTCTTTATGTAAGGCTTGCATGTATGATTTCTTTTAGGAAAAAGTTTTAAATTTACTCAATGGTTTTTATCGGGGGTGCTACAGGGAATCTCCTGATGCTGCCGGTGGCCGAGTCGAAGTCTGGATCGGAGCCGGTCGGTTCTGACTCTGGAAGTCCCTGAATTGTCACTGTTGGAAGATGTGGCCGCCACGAGTGCTCCCAGGGGCCAATGGTGGCGGGACTAGAACCGATACGACCGTGGACGGCTCCTATTCGATTGGAGACCCACGGGGTTGCCAGCATAGGTCGAAGTAGATTGCGAGACCCAGGAAGGTAAGGGGGGGTCAGATCTAACTATGGATTGACTAACCTGCGCACTCCGAGGGAAAAATTTAGAAATTTGTGCTCCAGAGTGCATGTGGAGCCCTACTTCTTGGAGATGGCATGGGACTTGGAGGAGAAGACTTCAGCCAAGAAATCATGTCCAAATTCATTCTGGAGCAGTCGTGGTCGCTTCTTTCCATGGCTTCTGGTTCCCTGGCGGAGTAATTTTACGCAGTCGTCGGAGAATGGCTCTCTCGGGTAGCTCGGAGCTCAGACGGATGCGAGACCACCTCGGCTGCGAAGCTATCTGGACGACGAATCCACCGGTATATGCTAGGTCACCTGAAGCTTTGGAGGAACGCCGTGGCTGCCTCTGCAACCTGATGCAACTCTACTACTGCTGCTGTCTTTGGTGACAACGAGATAAGGGGTGGGAAATGGGCTAGATGGGAGGGGAAATGGGGTGGATGGGTGTGGGGGCGACCCCGGGCTATGAGGGGGTCTGGGAGGGGGCAAACCAAGGTGAGGGTGGGGGAGAATGGGGGCTGGAAGGGGGTCTAGCAGGTGGAGGGAGAGGGAGCTGCGAATTTGGTGTTGGAAGGGAGATAAAGAAGGAGTATTTGAAAATGGGTTTAAGGGTGGGATTAATTTCTGGCCTTGGGGATGGGAAGAGGTGTGTGGGGAAGGGAAAGGGTGCTTGGGGAGTGGGGAATTCTCCCTTGGGAGATGAGAGAGGTTCTTGGGGAAGGGGAGTGGTTGGTTGGTTGTTGGAGGGTGGCTTGGGGAAGGGGAGTGGGTGGTTGGTTGTTGGAGGGTGGCTTGGGGAGTGGTGGATTCCACCTTGGGAAGGAGGGGAATTAAATAGGTGATTTGGGGAAGGGGAAGGGGGTTTTAATGAAGAGAGAATAGGGAGGAGAGAGAAGAAATTTCAAATTTTGGGGTGGGGAAGAGAGAGAAAGGGTCACCCCCTTCTAGAGAGAGGGAGAGAAGAGAGAGAGAGAGGGAGAGGAGAGCTTCTCACTCCAAGAAAATTACTCAAATTTCTGGAAATATTTCTATTGCAATTGAACATCAAGAGTTACAAATGAGAGAGGGGAGGGGGCTATTTATAGACTCACATAATTGTTATGACCAGAATACCCCTGAACAAATGACCCAATGACTCATCTGCCCAAGGGAGGGCGCCCCTGGGCCAAGCCCACTTAATTGGACCCATTAAACCAGACTAATTAACCATATGACATCTGACTTAGGTAAATGACTCAATGACCTAGGTACTTGACTCAAATAAAAGGAAAATTACATGGTTCATGACTCAAATAAAATATAAAAATTACATGACTAGACTCAGAAAAATATCACAAACACAATGGCGCATGCCGACAAACAATCCGAGCCTCGAGAATGTGGAGGGGTAAGGGATGCCCCCATCATACCCCCGGGGTGCGAACAACTCGACTCAGTCGAGTATGTGTCTGCCGAGGAAGAGGTCCTCCAATGCAGTTCCGGGCGAGCCACGGCCTCCAAACTCAACCTCACGTCCTCAGCCGGGGGACGGCTCTTCGGCCTAGTATTGCCTCCGTGTGCACACATCGGACTCTCAGGCTGATATATGGAGGCTCTCCGAGGGTATCACTCTCAACGGTGGGGGTAGGCTCAAGGTGCTCACTGGGTTCCACCGCGGTGCCCTTAGAGGGTGCTAGATCTGCCACATGGAAAGTGGGGTGTATCCCAAAATCCCTTCGGTAAGTCCAACCCGTGAGCCAGGTTGCCCAAGTCACTCGGAACATGGAAGGTCCAAGTCCTCGTGCCCTCAATTTGGAGGTGTTCATAAGGTAGGGGCACTCCAAAGTCACCATCACCAAGTTGCCAACTTGGAATTCTAAGTGGCGCTCGTGAGCTTTTGCCCGTTCCTTGTGATTCTCACCACTCGTTGCTTGTTGCTTGCTTAAATACTCATGCCATGTAATACGATGCGGTGTGAGTGGGAAATGTATGATATGAAAAGGGGGGCCAGGACAACCATATTTAGACCAATCATGCAGAGGTGCTATGGAGACTTTGAAGGGTGTGGGAGGGCCGGGGCACCCATGGGTGTCCCTCTCATGCGTGGGTGTGATGAGTGTCGGAGGACCCGGACATGCATGAATGCTCCTATCATGCCTACGACCCTTGATGAATGACGGAGGATCATTATGCCCAAATATGGACCACTCATGTTTCCTACTTGACATGTGGGTGATGTGAATGAATGGACCTAACATAGTGTTCATGCCAAGTGGTGGGAGGTGCCAAGACATATGCATTCCTACTCCAATGATGACTTCCATGTGTGGGGTGGCGGGATGGCTTTTGAGCTTCCACTTAAAAGGGTCGAAAGGATCTAGGAAGGTGGACATCTTGGAGAGATGCACTTCCTTGTTCCATAGGTGAAGATCATCCCTCATTATGGGTTCCCATATGAGGCCCAAGTCTAGGAAGGGGTGGATTGGGTCAAACATGGTGGGTTGTGGTAGGAAAAGGTGGGTGGTGGGTAAGGTGGTCGGGTCACATGGGTATCCGGGTTCCCATAGGAAGGGATCGAAGGGATCATGATAGGGGTTACCAAGGGAGAGGAGCCCTATGTCCTCAACATCCTCAAAAGGTGGGTCATTCTCCTCCAAGATGATTGGGTCAAGGTTGTTAGTGGGTTGGCCGATCAAAGCACTTGGGATCTCAATGGGAGGGGAGTGGACCGAGATGGGTTCCTCATCCATGGGGAGAAAAAGAAGGAGGTCGCTAGTGTAGCGCCCAATAGTGTAAACTGAGGTGATAGACCCGACACATAGGTGTAGGAGGTCAAGGCTCCTAGGTTGTTCGGTCATGGGGTCAACATGCCAGTCAACTCTAATTGCCATGCTAAGCCCTTGAGAAGGTCCCCTAAGGTCTCCACTTGGTAAGATGATTGGATTCTGGTGTGATAGGAGGGGAAGGGTACTATGGGGAGGTCTAGCTCTATGGGAGGGCAAACATGGGCCATGATCTCTCTGATTGAGTTCTCCTTTAACCAACTAACAAGGCGTTCTCCTAAGATGAGCTCGGCCCCAACTAGGGAGGGTGGGGTAAGGTGAAGACCACTGTGCGGGGCCTTTCCTTCATCTTGGACATGGGTGGTCTCCATGGGGGGAATAGGGTCCGGAGTGTTCACCACTATGGGGTCGGGTATGGGTTCCTCTACCAAGGAGGTGAGAGGGTCTTTTGAGGATGGGGTGATGAGGATTGGTGTATGGTGCACCCGAGGTAGAGGGTAAAGGGAAACTTGGTTTGGGATTGGTAGGGGAAGTAGTGGAGGCCTAGGTTGGGGTAGGATTGGAGTTGGGAGGGGGAGATGGGTTGGTTGAGGTAGCTTGGGTTGGTTGATCTTGGGGGGAGTGTCCCTTATGGGGGATGGTGGAGAGGCGGAGGCCAATTGGGTTTGGATGTGGGTTGGAAAAGGGGGAGTGGGTTTGGGGGTGGAGGCCTCCATGGGGGGGAACCGGGTCGACTAGGGGTCTCTTGCCCTTGGGATCGGCCGGTTGTGGAGGAGTAAGGGTGGGGGCCAATGTGGTTTTAATGGTGAAGGTTGGGTGGCAAAGTGTAGAGGTGTTGATTGGGGTAGGAAGTGGTGGGTGTTGTGGGGGTGGGGAGATGTAGCGGGCCTTTATGGCGGCCTTGAACTGGCTGGGAGAGATGGGAGGAGTGGTAGTGCTCCTCGGACTATGGCTCTCCGAGTAGGGAGGGGAACGTTTGGTGGCGTAGATCTTCCTAAGTTCTACCTTCATCTCCTCCCATGAAGAAATGGGCTCTTGTCTCCTAAACCTCCTTAAGCTCACTATGTGTTCCCACTTAGTCTTGGCTTGACCCCGAAGTCGCCCCTTGGCAACACGAACTCTCGCGGGTCCATAAACCAAAGTCCTCTCAAAGCCATTTTCCTCGGTAGCCTCCCACTTTAGGTAGGCACTAGGGCATGTTCCATCGAAGAGGAGATCCTCAAAAGAGATTATGCCAAAGGGGGGGTTGATCGGACCCATGTGGAGAGCCGAGTGGGATGAATATGACCAAAGAGGGGTAGCCATGCTAGTGGTTGATGCACGGGTGACAAATGTAAAGGCCCTAGGACAAGACTTAGTAGAGACAAGTCTAGAACTTGCTATGATACCAATTTAATGTGAAACCACCTTGGGGGTGGCAACCACTCGACCAATGCCCTTTGGACCTGATAGTTCACATGGTGGGTGAGCTAGAAGGGGGGATGAATAGATCACCCCCAAATTCAATCTAATTTAAAGACAGACTAGAAAATTCAGAAACACAGTAGGGGACCTCCTCAAATCTAGCCATGTATCAACCAGAAAGACAGATGCTCAATGAGACTTAGAACTAAATAGTGCAAAGATCAAACACCTGGTGAGCTAAAAATAGTATAACAGATAAAAATCAAACCACACCAAAGGGACAGAAGATTTTTAAGGTGGTTCGATTGCGATTTGCAATCTACGTCCACCCCTTACTCCTCTGGAGTAAGGCTTCCTTTCACTAAGCAAATCTGAAACCGCAGACTCAGTCTACAACACCTGCTGCTGTACAGCTTGCCCCGAGGAACAACCTCCTCGATCTTCCAATGACCGGAAGAACCCCTGGAGGACCAACCTCCCTTTTTTTGCACACCACAAAGGGAACCCTGTGAATTGCACCCAACAACTCACGAACCAGAGGATCAATTCTCTCTTCCTCCAAACACGATGAAGGGAAAACAGAGAACCACTCCCTTCCTCTAAGAAGACTTAGAGGGTAACAAAACCAGTATAGAAGAGATGAATGAAACAACTCGAAAATGAAAAATAAAGGGAGACAGTCACTCAAAAATAGCGATAATGTAGCTTCCAGAGAAGCAGACTTTCAAGCTCAAATAAAAGATGATCACTCAGACACTTCCTTTTCTAGACAGGCTCTTCTCTTGAATAGGGAAATTTCGGCACACGCAGTGGCTTCAGATTCTCTCTCTTCGTTAGTCTTCAGCAGCACACTCTTGCAGTCTTCAACCTCCTTTTTATAGCCAGATGATAGTGCATGGGTAACACGATTCCCGCCCAGTTCTTTATGCAGATCTGATCCCTTTTTGATTCCACATGTCGGAACCATGGTGCTATAGCAGTCCACGTGGGAGGATCATACTTTATGTTCCTTGCCTCAGATCACGAGCCCTTAAACCTAGTACTTTGACTTCCACGTGGAGTATCCTCACAGGTTTTGGGTTCGTCGACCAAGTGCTCGACCAGGTAGCAAACCTGGCAGGCATATGGGAATATTAGTACAGACCTTATAGCCCAAGATGTAAACATGCACAGTCCGTATAGCAAAAATATGCTCAGATCATGAATCACATAAAGGAAGAAATGTTGCACGGACCTTAGTAGCATATGAACTAACCTACATGGACTCTACAAATGTTACGCACAGACCTTATGGCAGTGCTACAGTGTGGTGCACGAAGTTGGCCGTGCAAAATGTAGGACATGCACAGACTTACTTGTTGGGTTCGGTGCAAGTATTCAGAGGGGGGGGTGAATGAATATAGCCTATAAAAACTGTCACCCAATATAAACTTTCGCTCAATTAGAATTTCGCTCACTCAACAGATTAAACACTTAGAACAAAATCTGATCAAATCATCTAATGAACCTGTGATCAAACACTTGGAGCGCCCCTATGCAAACATCTAGCAGAAGCAAACCATAAGCAATCAAACCACAATGCAAGAGGGGTTTTTAGGTGGTTCGGTCCTGCAGACCTACATCCACCCCACACTTAACCCGAGTGTGGCTTCACTAACAGTTGGGCAACACAGCTTGCCAACAGACGCTGATACACAGCTTACCCAGGGGAACAACCTCCCCTCTTCCTCCTACACGGAGGGAACCTCTAGCAACCCACGGTCACTAGAAACCAGAGACTCACGTCTCTCTTCCTCTATACCAAGAGGGAACCCCACTAGTAGCAGCCCCTCTACCAGTGAACCAGCCAGTAGCACTCTGCTACCAGCAATCCACCAGAGGCCTAGCCTCTCTTCCTCCTAGCCTGGAGGGAACCCACAAGCAGCCCCCCTGCTGCTTGCAAACCGGAGATTAGATCTCCCTTCTCCTGACCCACCAGGAGGAACCCGACCTCAGTCCAGAGGATCGGAAGAACAAGGATAACCCAATGAAAAAGGAAAAACAAAAACACGAAATGAAAATAACTTCAGCAAACAGAAAGCTGAAAAATGAAATGCACATTGTGGCTCTCAACGGAGCTGACTGGCCTGGATCTGATCCACGGTCCAGTAGGAACAGATCTCCCTCGATCTCACTCTCTTTCTTCACTCTCTCTCTCTTTCTCTTTCTTCTCTACTGCACTTCTCTTCTTCTCTCGATCTCTGTTCTCCTTTTCTCTCTTTCTCTTTTTCTTTTCTTCTACTGGATCGTGGAAGCTCTCTCTTCTTTTTCCCTTTCTTCTCTCAGCTTCTGCTGGATCGAAGAGCTTTCTGCTCTGCTGTTACTCTTTCTGCCTCCAGGCTTCTTCTTCGATCAGTCTTCTACAGAGGATGAAGACCCGTATATATAGCAGCAGCAGGCACACTGGGCGCGTGTGGCTTCCACATTTCCTGCCCTAGAAATTCAGACCACGTGGCAGCATTCTGGTTCACGAGCCAGGCACCTCGGATCACGTGCCCTTCATTAGTACGCTCAGCAACAGGAGTTGAGGTGGCGTTAACACACTTGCTCCAAAGGGTTGACGCAGCCTTCAAAGACATTCGACCAGCAAAACTTAAGTCTGCTGCGTTGACTCCATCAGCCTGCTGCGTTGACGCATCGGTGATCCAGTGATCAAGTCTTCAGCAGATGGGCGTGCTGCGTCGACGCTCTCAGCATGCTACGTTGACGCATTGGTGTTCCAGCATCTGAACTTAGATGCCTTCAGCCCTCTCACGTTTCATGTGGAGTGCGTTGACGCATTGTGCAACTGCGTCCACCCTCTGGTCACCTTGTCGATCCATCAACCTGTTGCGTCGACGCCACTTGATGAATGCGTTGACGCACCAGAGTAATCCAGTAAGCTTCTTTCTTGATTGTTTGAACTACTACGTCCACGCCACTTGATCAAGGCGTTGACGCATTGGTGTGTTCCAGCAGCTGAAATTGGATGTCTTCAGCCCTCTTGCGTTAAGGGGTTCATTAGCCTCTTCAGTCCCTGTCAGACAGATGAAACGAAGTCATTAGTTCTCAGTATATGCATTGCATTGTATAGACTTTGCTGTGAAGGCGAAAGCAATGTAAAGTATACACAACGCAATGTATAGACTTAATGAATATAAAGACATCATAAGACTCAGATGAACACAGGCGGTGTATAGACTTAATGTGTTCACTGGTGGATGTACACCCTTGCCCACTGTACAGACTTAGCCCAAAGCCTGAGACGCTAACAAATACGGACGATGTTCAGACTTGCTGACAGACCGATGTACAGACTTTGCTCAAATGCATGAGACGCTAACTAAGACGCTGGACTCTGTACAGACTTTGAGCGATGTATGGGCTTCAAAGAAGTTGGCGATTCAATGTACAAACTTGATGAAGCGAAGCCATTGTACAGACTTGAGTGTAGCTAAAGCCTTGATCGTAGGACTAGGCTGGACTGTATAGACTTTAAGTTTCAGAACCGAATGTACAGACTTCACTTAATGAAACGTAGGAACAGACCCCAATGTATAGACTTGGAGAGCCTGAATCAATGTGCATACTTGGAATGCCTGAAGACCAGTGTCCAGACTTGGAATCAATGAAGGCGTTGGCTGTACAGACTTGGCCAAATAACGACAATCGGATGTACAGACTTTAGAGGATGCAGACTCTGTATAGACTTCAACTCAAACAATCAATGTTCTGATGGGTCGACGCATCAGCAAGGGTGGGTCGACCCACTACTGTTCAGACTGTAGATACATGCAGAGACATGATATCTGACAGAATGCAATGCATATATATAAAGAACAAATACCATCAATGCTAAACATCATCATTCATGTTGCTATCATATGCAGAATGCTCAGGAATAAGAATGCACAGAAATGCACTTTGTTTATTGCAATCATCAAAACACAATAACATTGCTATCATCAAAATACAATATCAAATGCACTCAAATGCACTCACTATCTTGCTATCATCAAAACCAAATAACATTGCTATCATCAAAGCAACATAGCACATGCTTGTGCCTAAGAGGCACAACATTCTCCCCCTTTTTGATGATGGCAACACAATGTGACAGTGAGTCACACACAAGATTTTCTCCCCCTTTGACATGATCAAAAAGAGAAAAATAGTAAAAATAAGAGTGCAAAGTACATTATGCATTCAAATTCCTCTAGAACATTCTCCCCCTGAATGTAAGACTCCCCTGAATTATTTCTCACCCTAAATAATAGCTCCCCCTTTGAGAAGGAATATGAACAGATAAACAAGGAAGAGAAGGTAGGAGGGTCACTTGACAACAGCTGAATCATAGGTTCAGAAAGGAAGCATGATTATAGACAACTGTTAAAGTATAAGAATCAGCAACATACAATTTTTAAAAATTCAGGTTTAATAGTGATAAATCTAGAGTAAAACACCTGACCCCTGAAAAAAGAGTTTATAGACTCCATTTATAGCAATGAATCTAGGGCACATGGTATTAATAGATAAGTCAGAAGTAATACCCTTTTGTGATTAAATAAGGAATTTCAAGAGAGGCAACTTGAACATGTATTGATAAAAATAATTTTCACTCATTGACTTTTGATTTTTCGAAAGGTTACAGCAGTTTGATTTTCACTTTTGAATTCTTCAGAATCTGAACTAAGTAAATAGATCAGTGGCATTTATGCTGTTGACATTAGGTGTACACCTTGATCAGAGGCAGGTACCCCCAGTTACTAGGCATAAACTACTAGACCTATTTTAGATCAAAACCCACAAAGAATAGTCTTCACTTTTGACATTAAGGGTACACCTTGATTAGAGGCCAGTACCCCCAGTTACTTGGTGAAAACTCCCCCTATAGATTTGACCATTTGAACAGAGATATTTTGAAGCACTTCATGACTATGAGTTCTCCTGCTTCATTGGAGGAGATCACAATTTCTCAGTGCAATTCAGCCATTGCTCTGTCACTATGTTCAGTTCATAGCATTTATGATCTTATTTACTGCTGCCCTTAATTCTTTTAGAGTGATTATTTAAAAAATCAGTACACACTCTTGTTAACCTGTTCTAGACATATCCAGTTCAACACATTTGGGCATTACAAAAACTTTTTCTATTTTAGCCATGAGACAAAGATTAAGAGCTATAAAAGTTTTCTTTTATCTCAAATTCTGAAGTGCAGACACTTAACTCTCCAATTTATAAAGGTTAAACCTTTAGTTCCTTTCAATTTGAAGGTGTGATTCTTATAAGTGAACAATTGCAATAATCACCATTCAATGTACTAAACCAGATGTAAAGCTGTTGTTTAGTGAAAATGATGGGGAGAGGATGGCAATTGGCAATATGAATCATTTGAATGAGAACACTGAGAAGTGAATAGGATTCAATGAATTGAATAGAACTCTCAGCTCCCCCTGACATCATGATGCAAGAGATATGCTATGCATCATACTGTCCTACATACAGATTATGCACCAAGGATACATGAGACAAGTATGCAATCAATTCAGATTTATGCATCCAAGTTATAAGCATTTTCATCCTTTTTTAGATTTTTTCAACATATGATGCAGTGCAAATCAGCCCTATTATGCATTGAAAAAAAATGCAGTCTACGATAATAGGCAAATGACAATCATGCAAATCAGTTCTATATGCATTGAACAACTTCAAAGTAAGTCATGCAAATAATGTGTGTAGACATTAGACACATGCAATGACTCTATACACTGAAGAACTATTCACAATCAGCAAGTTATGCATTCAACAACAAGCATGCAGTCCATTTATTCAGTGCAATAATCAGTGAGAGAAGAGCATCAGATATATGCAAAGTAAAACTCAGTACATGAAGAGATCATCAACGATCAATCAAGCAAATCAACATGAAACTCACAATTTTCATGCTCACAATTTCAGATAATGGAATTTAAAACAGATTTCAGAACTGACCTGAAATGAGTCCTGGGGTTTTCTTTTTGAGTGCCTTGGTTAACCCCTTTTATTTCTCCCTCCAAGGCACACCTGCAGCAAGTCAATCAATTTGATCCTGCAGGGACCCAAGCAGTCTTGGGTCCTGCATTTACCCTGACACTCCTAGCAGGTTTTCTCAACAGATTTTTCGCATGTTTATCATCAAATTCCATCAGATAGCAATTATTTATGAAATGACCAAGCTGACCACAGTAGTGGCATGATGCAGCAGTTCTGCAGTTTATTTTATGCACATTCCTATGAGCAGGAGTTCTAAGTGCATCTGCATGAACATGTTTATTACCAGAATTAAAATTCTGTTTACCAGAATCATCCAGCCAGCAATCAGCCGCTCTATGACCTGGCTTCCCACAGTTAAAACATGTAAGTTTTTCAAAATGTTTTGCAGGGAATTTAAAAACATGGGAGTTAACATGATTCTTCTGAACATGCCAACAGTCCTTGGCTGTATGGCCATACTTCCCACACTTAAAACATGCTGAAGTTCTTCTACCAGAAGCAGTTTTATTTGCAGGGAGATTTATAGGTTTTAAATTGACTTTCTTTCCCTGAGCATGCCAGCAATCTGCAGCAATGTGGCCAAACTTCCCACAACAAAAATAGTTTAGATTCTTTTTCCTAGAATCATGGTTTCTAGCATGAAATTCTTTAACATTCAGATTACCCTTTTTCTGATCAGACAGAACTTTTCTAGCATGCTTTCTATCATCTTGTTTCATCACAAAACACTCACTCATACAGTGTCCATGCTTACCACAATAATGACAAGAACAAGAACCATTAAATTTTTTTAAAACATGGCACTTATCAGATGGGTTTTTAGCATGCAGATAGTTCCTTTGAGTTTTTGGGGTTTTCTGATTTTTATTTCGTTTTTGAATTTCTTGAACAGCATACACATATGAAGAAGAAGTTGAAGTGCTAGCTGAGCCAGAGCTACGAATAAAAGTGGTGTACAGCTCTTTCTTCTTAGCTTGCTTAATTTCAGAAATGTTATCAATCCCTTCACATTGATCACTTACTTCATCTTCAGAGGATATTTTCATTTTGCCTTTATCCTTATCAACCTTAGATGAAGTACTATTCAGCTCAGTAATTTTACTTTCCAAGGAGATTATAAGATTTTCTGAATCAACTTTCTCCTTCTCATAACCAGCCAATTTTTCTTTTAACAAACCAATTTCTTTTTCCAAATCATCAGTGTGTATTAAAAAACTAGCAATTTCTTCGTCACTGCAATTGATACACTCTTTCAATACTGATTTCTCTTTTTCAATTGTCATCCATCTTTCAGAGAAAATAGTATTAAGAACCATTAGTTTTTTATTTTGTTCCTTCAGATAAGCATTTTCTTCTTTTAGAGATTTGATTTGTTCCTTTTGCAAATAGTGATCAGAATCAAACTCATTTATCATTTCTTCCAAGATAACACAAGCTTTACAAGAATTATCTTCTCTAATGTGCTCCTTTTCAGATTTCAAAATTTTCACTTCTTTTCTCAATTTTTTGTTTTCAGATTTTAATTTCTTGGATACTTTGAACAATTCTTCATACATCACTATCAATTCATCAAAAGAGTATCCTTCTGATTCGGATTCAGAATTTACCTTGGATGAGGATTCCTCATCATCCCGGTTGGCCATTAAGCATATTGACTTTCCTCCTTCTTTATCAATGTCCGAGGTGTTCCCTTTGAGTTTCGATAGTTCTGGACAATCATCCTTCGTGTGGCCAGCCTTCCTGCATTTGTAGCAAACATTAGTGTCAGCAATCTTGGCAGGATTAGAGTTATACCTTGTTTGCTTTTTGCCACCATCAAGATTTCCTTCTCTTTTTCTCAAAAATTTCCTGAAATCACTAATCACCATTCCAATGTGGTCTTCATCAATTTCAGACCGCGACAGGCTAATTTTCTCGCTTGATGATCCACTGTGGCTGGATCTAATTGCTTTGCTGGAGCCAGCCTTCAACACGATTGGTTCCATTACAAATAATCTGAAGACACAGAAAAACTGAAGCACCTAAACCAAATAAGCAAGACACAGCACTAAGTCGGAGAATCAAAGCAACGAACACAGAAAGCACACTCTGGAATGCACCAAGCAGAAATGCAGTACACCAAATGGTCAACGTAAAGCACTAAGACAATAAATCAAAATATGATTCCAAATGACCCACTCTGAAATGCACTAAACAGTTAGCAGGATCCTCTGCAGATTGTTAGATCTGTTAAGTCAGAGACCGCTCTGATACCAATTGTTGGGTTCGGTGCAAGTATTCAGAGGGGGGGTGAATGAATATAGCCTATAAAACTTTCACCCAATATAAACTTTCGCTCAATTAGAATTTCGCTCACTCAACAGATTAAACACTTAGAACAAAATCTGATCAAATCATCTAATGAACCTGTGATCAAACACTTGGAGCGCCCCTATGCAAACATCTAGCGGAAGCAAACCATAAGCAATCAAACCACAATGTAAGAGGGGTTTTTAGGTGGTTCGATCTTGCAGACCTACATCCACCCCACACTCAACCCGAGTGTGGCTTCACTAACAGTTGGGCAACAGAGCTTGCCAACAGACACTGATACACAGCTTACCCAGGGGAACAACCTCCCCTCTTCTTCCTACACGGAGGGAACCTCTAGCAACCCACGGTCACTAGAAACCAGAGACTCACGTCTCTCTTCCTCTATACCAAGAGGGAACCCCACTAGTAGCAGGCCCGCTACCAGTGAACCAGCCAGTAGCACTCTGCTACCAGCAATTCACCAGAGGCCTAGCCTCTCTTCCTCCTAGCCCGGAGGGAACCCACAAGCAGCCCCCATGCTGCTTGCAAACCGGAGATTAGATCTCCCTTCTCCTGACCCACCAGGAGGAACCCGACCTCAGTTCAGAGGATCGGAAGAACAAGGATAACCCAATGAAAAAGGAAAAACAAAAACACGAAATGAAAATAACTTCAACAAATAGAAAGCTGAAAAATGAAATACACATTGTGGCTCTCAACGAAGCTGACTGGCCTGGATCTGATCCACGGTCCAGTAGGAACAGATCTCCCTCGATCTCACTCTCTTTCTTCACTCTCTCTCTCTTTCTCTTTCTTCTCTACTGCACTTCTCTTCTTCTCTCGATCTCTGTTCTCCTTTTCTCTCTTTCTCTTTTTCTTTTCTTCTGCTGGATCATGGAAGCTCTCTCTTCTTTTTCCCTTTCTTCTCTCAGCTTCTGCTGGATCGAAGAGCTTTCTGCTCTGTTGTTACTCTTTCTGCCTCCAGGCTTCTTCTTCGATCAGTCTTCTACAGAGGATGAAGACTCGTATATATAGCAGCAGCAGGCACACTGGGCGTGTGTGGCTTCCACATTTCCTGCCCTAGAAATTCAGACCATGTGGCAGCATTCTGGTTCACGAGCCAGGCACCTCTGATCACGTGCCCTTCATTAGTACGCTCAGCAACTGGAGTTGAGGTGGCGTCAACACACTTGCTCCAAAGGGTTGACGCAGCCTTCAAAGACATTCGACCAGTAAAACTCAAGTCTGCTGCGTTGACTCCATCAGCCTGCTGCGTTGACGCATCGGTGATCCAGTGATCAAGTCTTCAGCAGATGGGCGTGCTGCGTCGACGCTCTCAGCATGCTGCGTTGACGCATTGGTGTTCCAGCATCTGAACTTAGATGGCTTCAGCCCTCTCACGTTTCGTGTGGAGTGCGTTGACGCATTGTGCAACTGCGTCCACCCTCTGGTCACTTTATCGATCCATCAACCTGCTGCGTCGACGCCACTTGATGAATGCGTTGACGCACCAGAGTAATCCAGTAAGCTTCTTTCTTGATTGTTTGAACTACTGCGTCCACGCCACTTGATCAAGGCGTTGACGCATTGGTGTGTTCCAGCAGCTGAAATTGGATGTCTTTAGCCCTCTTGCGTTAAGGGGTTCATTAGTCTCTTCAGTCCCTGTCAGACAGATGAAACGAAGTCATTAGTTCTAAGTATATGCATTGCATTGTATAGACTTTGCTGTGAAGGTGAAAGCAATGTAAAGTATACACAACGCAATGTATAGACTTAATGAATATAAAGACATCATAAGACTCAGATGAACACAGGCGGTGTATAGACTTAATGTGTTCACTGGTGGATGTACACCCTTGCCCACTGTACAGACTTAGCCCAAAGCCTGAGACGCTAACAAAGACGGACGATGTTCAGACTTGCTGACAGACCGATGTACAGACTTTGCTCAAATGCATGAGACGCTAACTGAGACGCTGGACTCTGTACAGACTTTGAGCGATGTATGGGCTTCAAAGAAGTTGGTGATTCAATGTACAGACTTGATGAAGCGAAGCCATTGTACAGACTTGAGTGTAGATAAATCCTTGATCGTAGGACTAGGCTGGACTGTATAGACGTTAAGCTTCAGAACCGAATGTACAGACTTCACTTAATGAAACATAGGAACAGACCCCAATGTATAGACTTGGAGAGCCTGAATCAATGTGCATACTTGGAATGCCTGAAGACTAGTGTCCAGACTTGGAATCAATGAACGCGTTGGCTGTACAGACTTGGCCAAACAACGGCAATCGGATGTACAGACTTTAGAGGATGCAGACTCTGTATAGACTTCAACTCAAACAATCAATGTTCTGATGGGTCGACGCATCAGCAAGGGTGGGTCGACCCACTACTGTTCAGACTGTAGATACATGCAGAGACATGATATCTGACAGAATGCAATGCATATATATAAAGAACAAATACCATCAATGCTAAACATCATCATTCATGTTGCTATCATATGCAGAATGCTCAGGAATAAGAATGCACAGAAATGCACTTTGTTTATTGCAATCATCAAAACATAATAACATTGCTATCATCAAAATATAATATCAAATGCACTCAAATGCACTCACTGTCTTGCTATCATCAAAACCAAATAACATTGCTATCATCAAAGTAACATAGCACATGCTTGTGCCTAAGAGGCACAACATTACTCAGTGCTTAAACAAGTATTGCACCGACCTTGTGTGTGTGCATGCAAAGAATGCACCGATTTGGTGCGTGCAGAATATAACCTACACCGACCTTGATATATGCCTTAGACGAATCATGAGACGTAGGCATGCAATGAGACATAGAATGCAGAAAGAGACGCAGATGTAGACGCACTGACTTTATACAGTCACAACACTGAGACGCAAACGTGCACCGTCTTTGTGCAATCTCAACACAACTTGCACCGACCCTATATGCTTGACTCTACTGAATGAACAGGGTTGTGCACCGACCCTATAAACATGTAGGCAAGGTATGCACAGACTTGGTGCGAGTGAAACATAACCTGCAATGACTTGATTAGCACAGAACAGAACCTACACCGACTCAATAAGACAATGCAAGACTTGCACAGACTTAGAATGCAGCGTACTTCAATCATGCACAGACATTCGACCCATAAACCTCTTATGCACGGACTTACCAAAGAAGTGTGCATAGACTTTCTGTGCACGATGCGAGAGTTGCACCGACTTGATTGCGTTCAACAACGATTATTGCACCGACTAGCTGTACCTAGAGCTCAACATGCACGGACTTAGTCGCGTGCCTCAACGAAGGTTGTACCGACTTAACTAATGCTACAGACATTGCAACGACTTAGTTGCGTGCAGCAATAAAGGTTGTACCGACTTGATGAATGCATGCACAGACCCTATTCCATTGAAATGCAGCATATGCACAGATTCAATACAGAATAAACTGAGTATGCACGGACCTTACCACCAAAAGTCAGCTCAGAGTAAAACCAGAGAGTGCAGTATATGAAGAATGTATAAAAGAAGAATGCATTAAGATAGACTATCATGATTGACCTATAGTGTATGACATCATCAAAATCGTAGGAGTGCAACAGTCTCCCCCTTTTTGATGATGGCAACACTATGAGTCAATTTATGTCAATGCAATCTCACAGACTAACCCTTGCCAAAACAAAACACTCTCCCCATCATTTGACTCTCCCCCTTAAACTCTCCCCCTTTGACATCATCAAAAGGAGATGAAAGAGATATGCAGTTGTTGGATAAGTGAGAGAAAAATGCAGTATCGTCACAGTGAGAATGACCCATGAACATATCTTAAAAAATTAAGTAGGGCACTAAAACAAGCGTAGATTCTTCAAATCAAGTAATCAAGAAAGACCTAGAGTGAGAGTGAAGTTTATCTACGTACAGAGAATATGATGAGGAATCAAGGGTGAACAGATATGTCAAGAGAGAGCTGATCAAAACTATACTAATTAGACTGCAAGAGACTGATTCTCAGAAAAGATTCTTGAGGTAGTGGGGACAAACAGTCCATAGAATAGCAACAACAGCAAGGGATTTGATGGACATATATTTTTCTTTAACGAGCAGTAGAGAGCAATAAGTAAGTTGGTAGATCACATCTTTAACATTAAGGAGACACTTTGATGAGAGGCCGGACTCCCCAGTTACTCAATGTGAGAACCGTATTACCTCTCCTTTAGAGAACAGAGTTAGTAGCTGTGGGTTTTTACGTGAGGAGACACCTTGATCAGAGGCCAGACTCCCCAGTTACTCACCACTTTATTACCATTGCTCTGTCATGATCAAAATTTTTCCACTTCTTAAACAGAGATAATCTGACACCTCATGACTTAGGAAAATTTTCATTTCGTTTTGATGAAACACCCAGTTTCTCAGTAATCAGACCATTACTCTGAACATATAAAAAAATTTTTATCCCCTTATATTTTTGATATGAAATGTTTGAAAGCAATACCTACCAGAAGCACTCTTAAATGAATGTGTTCCTTGAAGTCTAGGTTTCAAGTTTTTAGCAGATTTCATGACATACAAGTTAGCTTGTTCCATGATCATGAAGTATGTAGGGAGATATACTTCTAACACCTTATCCAAGTCTCTGCTAAGTTACTAGATAAAAGATTCTAGCTGAGCTTTAGTTGTTCAGACTTAAGGGTTTTAAGACAAGTATGTGATTCTACTTGTTGTGAATGAGCTGAATTAAGTCTTTCATGAGAAGTAATAGCAAAATACATATCTCAAATGCTTTTGAATCAGTCAACCTTCACACACTTACCAGCTCCCCCTCACAAAATGCAAGAATTTTTTAAAGCAAAAACTTCTTCACAAGGACAACTCCCCCTCACTCAATGAACTGTTATTCAATTATGACACATGCAGAATGTGCAATTGCACAGACCCCTCAACTTACCAGCTTGCATATAGACAGAACTCCCCCTCACATTATGACATGATGTGCAGACTTACTCATGCTAAGTGGTTAAGGACACAGAGGAAAGACATGTTATTCATGGAAGCAAAACATTTTATTCATGACACAAAAAAATGTAAATGCTGAAAACAAAATCATGAGGGCATTTTATTCATGGAGTTATGATTTAAAAATACTTAACTCTCTCCTCAAAGATGTAAATTTGTCATTATCCAGTGGCTTAGTGAAGATGTCAACTATTTGGTTTGCAGTGCCTACATGAATTAATTCAAAAGTTCCTTTGGAAACCTCATCTCTAATAAAATGATGTCTGATTTCGATGTGTTTGGTTCGAGAATGTAAAATAGGATTCTTGGCTAGATTGATGGCACTAGTATTATCACAATATATGGGTGTGCACCCCAGATCTACTTGATAGTCTTGAAGTTGGTGTTTGATCCATATGACTTGTGTACCACAACTCCCTACAGCTACGTACTCAGCCTCTGCAGTAGAGAGAGCCACAGAGTGTTGCTTCTTGGAGCCCCAAGAGACTAATCACCCACCTAGAAATTCACAATGTCCACTAGTGCTTTTTCTATCTAGCTTACACTCAGCATAATCTGCATCCGTATATGCAATAAGATCTAAAGTGTGAGATGCAGGAAACCATAAACCTAGGGTGTGTGTAGTAGATAAGTATCTGAAAATTCTTTTCACAGTTGCTAAGTGCAATTCAGTGGGTCTAGATTGGTACCTAGCATACATTCCTACACTAAACTGTATATCAGGTCTCGAGGCAGTCAAATAGAGCAAGGATCCAATCATACCTCGGTATAGCTTTGCATCAACTTCTTTACCTGATTCGTCTGCATCCAATGAAGTGTTAGTACCCATTGGTGTTGTAATGTGCTTCAGATTGTTCATGCCAAACCTCTTGAGGATGTTCAGTGTGTATTTGGTCTGGTTAATGAAGCATCCATCCTCTAGTTGTTGTACCTGCAAGTACTTGTTGAACCGAAGACAATGTCATCTACATATACCTGAACTATGATGAGGTCTTTATTCAAACTTTTGATAAACAGAGTTTGATCCACCCTACCTCTGTGGTAGCCCTTGCTGATTAGAAATTCCGTCAGCCTCTCATACCAGGCTCGAGGAGCCTGCTTTAGACCGTACAGGGCTTTATTCAACCTGAAAACTTGGTTAGGCTGAGGAGAAAATTGAAATCCGGGGGGTTGTTCTACAAAAACTTCTTCTTTGATAACACCATTTAAAAATGCACTTTTAACATCCATCTGTTGAAGTTTTATGTTTTTAGAACAAATGAAAGCCAATAAAATCCTTATTGCTTCCATCCTAGCAACAGGTGCAGAGGATTCATCAAAATCAACTCCAAATTCCTGACAGTAGCCCTTGGCTACTAGTCTGGCTTTATTTCTTGAAATAATTCCATCCTCATTCATTTTATTCTTAAAGACCCATTTAGTTCCTATGACATTTGTATTTTCTGGTCTAGGAACTAGCTCCCAGACATTATTTCTTTCAAATTGACCTAACTCCTCACACATAGCATTAACCCATGACGCATCATTTAAGGCCTCTTCTACTGATTTAGGTTCAATATGAGAAACCAAAGCAACTTGGTCTTGATTATAAACATTTCTAAGATAAGACCTTGTCCTAGGGGGATCTCTTAAGCTACCTATAATGTTATCTGCAGGATGATCTTTCAAATATCTCACATTGATTGAAGACTCACCTGCTTCATCTGATCTTACTTGATTGGGAGCGCTTGATGCTTCAAGTGGTTCAGCTTCTTCATTCTTCTTGTCCTCTATGAATTCTCCATCATCTTTCGTGCACCTGTCATCATCATCAACTTTAGTGTCATTGTTCATTTCATCAAATATGACATGAGGTGATTCTTCTACAGTCTGATTTGTACTATTGAAGACCCTATATGCCCTAGTTGTTTCAGAGTAACCTAGAAAAATTCATGGATTACTCCTTGCATCAAATTTGTCTAGGTCCTTTTCATTGTTGTTATGAACAAAGCATTTTGAACCAAAGATTCTAAAATATAAAACATTTGGCTTCTTACCTTTCAAGAGTTCATAGGGAGTTTTCTTATGGATGGGTCTTACCAAGGCTCTATTGATGATGTAATAAGCGGTATTAGCTGCCTCTGCCCAAAAACTTCTGGGAAGTTGACTCTCCATGAGCATAGTTCTTGCCATCTCAATGATTGTGCGGTTTCTTCTCTCCACTATGCCATTCTTCTCCAGAGTCCTAGGAGAAGCAAATCTGTGAGTTAGTCTTTCATTGTTACAGAATTCAAAAAATATAGAGTTCTCAAATTCTCCTCCATGATCAGATTGAATCATGGAAATGCTATGAGTTCCTTCTTGTTTGACTTTATTGAAGAGATGTTCAAACTTCTGAAAAGTTTCATTTTTATTTGTTAAGAAAAATAACCAAGAATATCTAGTGAAATCATCTACAATTACAAACCCAAATCTCTTCCCATTTAGACTTTGAGTCCTAGTTGGGCCAAAGAGATCCATATGCAAGAGCTCCATTGGCTTGGAAGACAAGGGCTCGGATCTGAGCTTAAATGATTTGCGGGTTTGTTTGCCTAGAGCACATGCATCACAGGTTTTAGAAATGGAGCTGAATTTAATCCTAGTCATGCCTCTAACTACGTCATGTTTTACCAGTTTATTCAAAAAGAAGAAACTAGCATGACCTAACCGTCTATGCCAAATAAAAACATTATTTTCAATATCAGTAGACAAATAGAGATTTAACTCAGATTTATCATCTAAGTCCACAATGTAGACATTATTTACTCTATTAGCTACAAAGTTCACACTGTCAGAATTTATTTCCAAAATTTTGCAAGAGTCGTTATCAAACATAACTCTGTGACCCTTGTCACATAGCTGACTAATACTAATCAAGTTATGTTGAAGACCTTCAACAAGCAGAACCTTCTCAATAGTGTTTGAGGTAGACTTACCAACCGTTCCTGTTCCGATAATCATACCTCTGTTCTTCCCTCCAAATTTGACCAGACCCCCTACCTTCATTTCCAACTTACTGAATTTGGATCGGTCACCTGTCATGTGCCTGGAGCAGCCACTATCCAGGTACCACCTGTTGTGCTCGGCTGCTAGGCTAACCTGCATAAACAAATCAAGCAAGATGGTTTGGAACCCAACGATGATTGGGTCCAAAAGCATTGCTCAATCCTTTAAGAAGGGTCCATGGAATCCAAAACTGTTTCACAGAATATTTCTTTTCCATGTTGTTGATAGTTTTGTTGAAATTATAATTAGAATTCCGTCCATTTGGTCTAAGGGTCTGGAATCTATTCCTGTTATTGGACTGTTCATTCCTTGGGTATTCATTGTACCCAGATTGTCTAGGGGAGTCAAACTTATTAGAGTATTTCTGTGGATATGCAGGACTTCCTCAGTTAGCTTTGTACTGGCCCATTCTATTATAGAAGTTGAAGTTTCTTTTCTGACTCACATGCCTTGACCTGTTAGCATTCCCGTTCTGGTGAATAAGCATAGGGGGTTGCTTAGCAAAGGTCTTACCAGTTTTAGATTGTTGTCTAGTAATTTTTGTTGGATTTTCTTTTAGATGCTGAACATTTTGAGCATTGTTAGAACTAGATGGTGTGTCCAGTTTTTCTTTCCCTTTTTTTGGACAGAATGTCACAGTTTTGTACTCAAAGGATTTCTTGTTTGTTGGGTTATAGCTTGAACCCTCTCTATTGAAATTAACCCTAGCACCTAACATGGCATCCAAATTTGTTTTTCCTTGAACAAATTTTTCTAAGGTGCTTTGTTTGTCTTCCAATTCCTTTTGCAATTTTTCACAATTTTCCTGAAATTCAGAATTGACCTTCCTAATAGCTTCATATTTTTCAGTGATTAAACTGTTTTCACTTTGACTTTCCTGAAGTTTTAACTTGAAGTCATCAAGTAGTTTCTGAATTTCGTTGTTTTTAGACTTAAGGTTCTCATTTTCCTTGTTTGTTTGAGTTTGCTCTTCAGTGGTAGCATTAAGTTTTCTCTTTAAGACCCTATGCTCTTTACTTAACGCATTAAACTTATCTAAAAGCTCAGCATAGGCGTCTTCCCAATCATCAATTGAAAAATTCTCAAAGATATTTGTTACCTCTTCGTCACTGTTAGCCATCAGGTAGATTCCTTGGTCTTCTTCCTCTGACGAGTTGGCCTCGGGGTCTTCCTCCTCGTCACTCCACGTGCATACCATAGCTTGAGGTTTCTTCTTTTGCACCTTGGAGCCTTTCTTCTGGAGGTCGGGGCAATCCCCTTTCATGTGTCCAGGTCTTCTGCAATGAAAACATATAATCTTCTTAGTTCTCCTATTTTTATCATTATTAGAATCAAAATTCTTACCAGAAGGATACGACCCTTTTCTTCTAAATGTTTTCCCCTTCGTTCTCAGAAACTTCCGAAACTGATGAATGAGCATAGCTTGCTCCTCTTGATCAAGGTCTGGCAATCCGTCAGACTCCCCACTGCTACTGCCGCTGCTACTGCTACTATTACCATGGGACACCTTGAGGGCAATGTTCTTGCCCTTCTTATCACTTCCTTCACCATTTCTTTTGAAGTTCATTTCGTAGGTCATTAAGGATCCTATCAGTTCAGTGACTGTCATTTTCGACAGATCCCTAGACTCCTCTATCACTATGGCCTTAGTGTGCCATGCGGGGGATAGTGAGCTAAGAATTTTCCTGACAATGTCCCCTTTTGAAACTTATTTCCCAAGCCCATTAAGACTGTTAGTAATCAATGACAACCTGGCATACATTTCTATGATAGTCTCCTCAGATTTCATTTTGAACAATTCATATTCAGAGGTGAGCATATATACCTTAGTGGCCTTCACATGGGATGTACCTTCGTAGATTAGCTCTAATTCATCCCACATTTTCTGGGATGTTTTGCAAACTGAGATCTGGGCGTATTCATCAGGATGAACCGCGCATTGAATGATGTTTAGGGCCAACCAGTTAATGGTTGAAAGTTTGACGTGATCCTCCGTCCACGCATCTTCATTTGGTGGAAGATCATAAGGCCCTGTGGTGATCACTCTCCAGAGCTTGTGGCTCTGTGCTCTCATAAACACCTCCATTCTATTTTTCCAGTAAAAATAGTTATTACCATCAAAGAAAGGAGGGTGACTAATAGACTGTCCCTCAGCCATGAAGCTTCGAGGACCACTAGATCCAGAATTACCCTGGCCATTGGACCACATGGTCGGTAACCCGCTTTGATACCAAGTGATAGTTCACACGGTGGGTGAGCTAGAAGGGGGGGATGAATAGATCACCCCCAAATTCAATCTAATTCGAAGACAGACTAGAAAATTCAGAAACGCAGTAGGGGACCTCCTCAAATCTAGCCACGTATCAACCAGAAAGATAGATGCCCAATGAGACTTAGAACTAAGTAGTGCAAAGATCAAACACCTGGCGAGCTGAAAATAGTATAACAGATAAAAATCAAACCACACCAAAGGGACAGAAGATTTTTAAGGTGGTTCGATTGTGATCTGTAATCTACGTCCACCCCTTACTCCTCTGGAGTAAGGCTTCCTTGCACTAAGCAAATATGAAACCGCAGACTCAGTCTGCAACACCTGCTGCCACAGCTTGCCCCGAGGAATAACCTCCTCGATCTTCCTATGACCGGAAGAACCCCTGGAGGACCAACCTCTCTTCCTTTGCACACCACAAAGGGATCCCTGTGAATTACACCCAGCAACTCACGAACCAGAGGATCAATCCTCTCTTCCTCCAAACACGATGGAGGGAAAACGAAGAACCTCTCCCTTCCTCTAAGAAGACTTAGAGGGTAACAAAACCAGTATAGAAGGGATGAATGAAACAACTCGAAAATGAAAAATAAAGGGAGAGAGTCACTCAAAAACAGCGATAATGTAGCTTCCAGAGAAGCAAACTTTCAAGCTCAAATAAAAGATGATCACTCAGACACTTCCTTTTCTAGACATGCTCTTCTCTTGAATAGGGAAATTTCGGCACACGTAGTGGCTTCAGATGCTCTCTCTTCGTCAGTCTTCAGCAGCACATTCTTGCAGTCTTCAACCTCCTTTTTATAGCCAGATGATAGCGCGTGGGTAACACGATTCCCGCCCAGTTCTTTACGCAGATCTGATCCCTTTTTGATTCCACGTGTCGGAACCATGGTGCTGTAACAATCCACGTGGGAGGATCATCCTTTATGTTCCTTGCCTTAGATCACGAGCCCTTAAACCCGGTACTTTGACTTCCACGTGGAGTATCCTCACAGGTTTTGGGTTCGCTGAACAAGTGCTCGACTAGGTAGCAAACCTGGCAGGCATATGGGAATATTAGTACAGACCTTATAGCCCAAGGTGTAAACATGCACAGACCGTATAGCAAAAATATGCTCAGATCATGAATCACATAAAGGAAGAAATGTTGCACGGACCTTAGTAGCATATGAACTAACCTACACGGACTCTACAAATGTTGCGCACAGACCTTATGGTAGTGCTACAGTGAGGCGCACAGAGTTGGCTGTGCAAAATGCAGGACAAGCACAGACTTACTTAGTGCATAAACAAGGATTGCACCGACCTTGTGTGTGTGCAGGCAAAGAATGCACCGACTTGGTGCGTGCAGAATATAACATGCACTGACCTTGATATATGCCTTAGACGAATCATGAGACGCATGCATGCAATGAGACGTAGAATGCAGAAAGAGACGTAGATGTAGACGCACTGACTTTATACAGTCACAACACTGAGACGCAAACCTGCACCGTCCTTATGCAATCTCAACACGACTTGCACTGACCCTATATGCTTGACTCTACTGAATGAACAGGGTAGTGCACCGACCCTATAAACATGCAGGCAAGGTATGCACATACTTTGTGTGAGCGAAACATAACCTGCATTGACTTGATTAGCACAGAACAGAACCTGCACCGACTCAATAAGACAATGCGAAACTTGCATAGACTTAGAATGCAGTGTACTTCAATCATGCACAGACATTAGACCCATAAACCTCTTATGCACGGACTTACCAAAGAAGTGTGCATAGACTTTATGTGCACGATGCGAGAGTTGCACTGACTTGATTGCGTTCAGCAACAATTATTGCACCGACTAGCTATGCCTAGAGCTTAACATGCACGGACTTAGTCGCGTGCCTCAACGAAGGTTGTACCAACTTAACTAATGCTACAGACATTGCAATGACTTAGTCGCGTACAACAACAAAGGTTGTACTGACTTAATGAATGCATGCACAGACCCTATTCAGTTGAAATGTAGCATATGCACGGATTCAATACAGAATGAACTGAGTATGCACGGACCTTACCACCAAAAGTTGGCTCATAGTAAAACAAGAGAGTGTAGTATATGAAGAATGTATAAAAGAAGAATGCATTAAGATAGACTATCACGATTGACTTATAGTGTATGCCATCATCAAAACCGTAGGAGTGCAACAGGACCTATCAAGCAAGCACAATTCAGCGGACCGGTAGCTTTACTCGAGCGGACTCACCCGCTAAGCGCACACTCGTGCCCGTAGACAACCCAATGATGGTGATGAGGGTCCGGGGTGGGACCTCTCTGCTCCGGGGATTGGCTAGCTTGGGATTGAATGCCCAAGGGTCCAGGGATGCCCACTCTCATGGGCGGCCAGCATGCCGAGGGCGTGAGATGTAATGATCTCTCTCACAACTCACCCACGGTAGTCACTCATATAATGGCAATTTGAGATCGGACACTCAACTCGCCGTCCGACGGCACTAGCGGCGATACTAAACCAGCAAGGGAAAGATCAGCAAGGGGTAATCGAGACTCACCTGATCAGTGTGAAGACACCGATCCCGGTCGGAGATGAGGGTGAGCGAGGAAGCGTGGGCTTACCCGCACGCCGCGTTGATGAAGCTTCAACCTAAAAATTCAAGTTACATGCACTACGCCCCTTGCAAGGGGGTTGGACTAGGAGTGAGGACTAGTTTTACAACCAAAATGTACCTCCACGTAGGGAGGGGCGGTCAGCCGGCCAGGCGGGGGGGGGGGGGGGAACTCCGCTAGAAGCCGAAGTGGAAGAAGACCGTCGGTTCTGCCAGCTCTCAGGAACACCTTGATAGGCAGGCACTGTTGGTTCTGCCACAGGCTCTCCCAAACTCCGTTGTTGATGAAACCAGCACCAAAACATTCTGAGCCGACCTAGGATGACGCCCAAATTATTGTGGAATTTCCTGATGCTGCAGGTGACCGAGTTGAAGTCAGGATCAAAGCCGGTCGGTTCTGACTCTGGAAGTCCCTGAACTATCACTGCTGAAAGATGTTGTCACCATGAGTGCTCCCAGGGGCCGATGGTGGCGGAACTGGAACCGATATGACCATGGATGGCTCCTATTCAATCAGAAACCTATAGGGTTTCCGGTGGATGTCGGAGTAAATCGTGAGACCCAGAAAGGTAAGGGGGGTCGGATGTGACTCAGGATTGACTAACCTGTGCACTCCGAGGGAAAATTTCAGAACTTTGTGCTCCGGAGTCCAAATGGAGCCCTACTTCTTGGAGATGGCAGGGGACTTGGAGGAGAAGACTTCAGCCAAGAAATCACATCCAAATTCATCCTGAAGCAGTCGTGGTTGCTTCTTTCCTTGCTTTCTGGTTCCCTGGTGGAGCAGTTTTGCGCAGTCGTGGGGAATGGCTCTTCCGGGCAGCTCGGAGCTCGGACGGATGCGAGACCACCTCGGCTACGAAGCTATCTGGACGACAAATCTACCTGTATATGTTAGGTCGCCTGAATCCTTGGAGGAACACCATGGCTGCCTCTGCAACCTGATGCAACTCTGCTGCTACTGCTGTCTCTGGTGAGAGCGAGATAAGGGGTGGGAAATGGGCTAGATGGGAGGGGAAATGGGGTGGATGGGTGTGGGAGTGACCCCAGGCTGTGAGGGGGTCTAGGAGGGGGTGAAGCAAGGTGAGGGAGGGGGAGAATGGGGGTTGGAAGGGGGTCTAGCAGGTGGAGGGAGAGGGAGCTGCGAATTTGGTTTTGGGAGGGAGATAGGGAAGGAGTATTTGAAAATGGGTTTAAGGGTGGGATTAATTTCTGGCCTTGGGGATGGGAAGAGGTGTGTGGGGAAGGGAAATGGTGCTTGGGGAGTGGGGAATTCTCCTTTGGGAGATGAGAGAGGTGCTTGGGGAAGGGGAGTGGGTGGTTGGTGGTTGGAGGGTGACTTCGGAAGTGGTGGATTCAACCTTGGGAAGGAGGGGAATTCAATAGGTGATTTGGGGAAGGGGAAAGGGGTTTTAATGAAGAGAGAATGGGAAGGAGAGAGAAGAAATTTCAAATTTGGGGGTGGGGAAGAGAGAGAAAGGGTCGCCCCCTTCTAGAGAGAGAGGGAAGAGAGAGGGGAGAGAGAGGGAGAGGGGAGCTTCTCACTCCAAGAAAATCACTCAAATTTATGGAAATATTTTTATTGCAATTGAACATCAAGAGTTACAAATGAGAGAGGGGAGGGGGCTATTTATAGACTCACATAATTCCTATGACCAGAATACCCCTGAACAAATGACCCAATGACTCATCTGCCCAAGGGAGGGCGCCCCTAGGCCAAGCCAACTTAATTGGACCCATTAAACCAGACTAATTAACCATAGGACATCTGACTTAGGTAAATGACTCAATGACCTAGGTACTTGACTCAAATAAAAGGAAAATTATATGGTTCATGACTTAAATAAAATATAAAAATTACATTTATTTGAATTAATGAGAATTAATTCAAAATTAATTAGATTAATTCTTTAATAAATAGAATAAGTCACATTTCAACTATTTTATAAAAATCCATAAAAATCATATTCTTGTATAATCTATTTCGTTTAACAATTTTATCTTCTATGGCTAAGCCTAATAAAATCATTAGCTGGGCCTAATCAGTGGGTTAAGTCAAATTTTCACACCTACATAACCCAAATTCGTGTTCATTGTTAACACCACCTTAAAACATCAAATTCGAGCTCATTTCTCAACCAAATGAGGTGATTCCAGGGGCAAATGAAAGGTATTACTGAGAGGATGATTTCCCCTCTATCAATTGATCGAAACCTTAACCCTAAAACGTGGTGTCGGCCGAGTTTGGTTAGGTCAAACATTTCGGCTCCGTTTCTAACACTCACCTTGCATCGACGAATTCTCCCAGCTCCAAAGGCTCCAGAAGGTGTATGAGCTATAAAAATAAAGCTCTTCAACCCTAGTTTCCTTTGGTAGCAGCGGCAGCCACAGTGGAGTTTGATCTAGGAAGATCTTTGGCAATTAGTGGAGGTGGGTCGGCATCCCGTCGTCCTCCTTTCTTCATCTTTGTTCCTTCGATTAAGGTTGGTACCCTCGACCAAAATCAGAACATGAGTACATCATTTTGTTCCTCTCGACGAGATCTTTCCATTGGTAGTAAAATCCTTAAATTTTATTAGGTATCCAGAGAGATCTCAGGGTTTTTCTGAAGTGCTGTCAAGTTCGTTCTTCAATCTAGGTTCATAAGTTCTCTCTTCGATTGAGGTAGGTTATAACAGCCCAAAGTCTAATTAACATATATGGATGTAATCAGCAGCATGTTAGCTTTCATTTCGCGTAGAAAGCCCTAAATTTTATTGAGCATGTTTAGAGAATTTCTGATTTGAGTAAGAGCATGTCTAGACTTGGTTTATGATGTGTTCTTTCGAGTTAAATCATGATTTCGAGCTGTTAATCTTGATCCCCATATAGCATGTCATATATGGTTGGAATCAACATCAAGCCCTCTTTCTTTTGATATATATAAAGCCCCAATTTTCATAGACCATGCTTAGAGTATTTCGTGTTTGATTAGAAGCATGCAAAAACTAGGTTTTCAAGTGTTCTTCCTAGATGGGTTGTGATTTCGATTGCATTTTCGGTGAATTTCATGTTCCAAACTATTGTATTATGACCCTAGTATGTCTATCAAGAACCCAGGAGCATGGGGTTAAGATCCCAGCCCAATTAGACCCCAATTGGGTGAGATTTTGTGGATTTTCGAAGTCACGTTCGGATCTGTGGACGCAGGGGTCGACCCATGCTCAAGCATGATCCTGCCTGCCCGAGGGTCGACCCATGGTGTCGACCCATCCTGCAGCGTGCGGGGGTCGACCCATGGGGTCGACCCATACAGCAGGTGTGTAGGGGCCCATGGGGTCAACCCAAACGACCAAATTTGTGGGGGTCGACCCATTCAACAGACAGAAGTCTGTTTGTGCAGGGGTCGACCCCAGGGGTCGACCCACACACGGACAGACCCCAGGGGTCGACCCATCACACAGGCAGACCCTGGTTTTTCCAGGGGTCGACCCAATGGGTCGACCCATATGCCAGCAGACCCGGTAGATTGGTTTTCGACCCGAGGATCGATCCGGACCGTGAGGGGATCGACCCGTTCAACCTAGTCCAATTGAAAACCATATTTTTAGGAACCAGTGACCCATACATGCAACCATATGATCTCAATTTACAATGGTCCATACACTCATTCCAAGTGTAAAAAAAAACCATTCCGTTTACTATCTCCACTTTAACGCACTCAATGGTTAATTAGAAACCCACATAATTAGTGGTTAAATATGTAACTAAATTTCTGTTAATTGCATGTTGTTCATTCCTACGCAATCTTATTCATTCTCTTTATCATCTTGAATCATCTTTTTGGCAATTTGAGTTAACATAAAACTTAATCCTTGGTAAATTGACATGAAATTAGGATTTTATATGATTATTAGGTTGTTGGACAGCCACTTTACTCCTGTAGAACAGCGGCCAACTTATGACCGCATATCTGTGATACGGCCAGTATGGACCATATATCTTGTTCATGGGTCTTAACGTCTTCTGGACATGAGCGGCCCAGAACACACCGTTCATACTTTCGAGCGGCCCACTGTCAGCCGTTCATTTTTGACCTCGTGGGCTGTGTCTCAGTCCAGTTCCCATATGTGCGGCCCTGTATTAGCCGCATATACCCTTGAGCGGCCTTTGTATGACCGCACATCTCTCGGAGATGAGTTTTATTGTGTTTTGTACTCTTGAATCCAAGGACATGTTAGTCCTTTAAATCTAAACTTATGGACAATAATTCCTCTGATTAATTGGCCATGAATTTGACTAAATATCTAGACGGGTCTTGGGATCTTGTATCCAATAAATCAATGCCAACGCATCATAAGGGCCCGGTCTGGTCCTGGGGAGAGCACCCGAAAAATTAGTGAGCCCTTGGGATGTTATAATGACATGGTGAGGCATTGCACCGAGTGCATGACTAGCTTGTTGTCTACGATAGAAAAACTCTTGTTACTCTTCTTACTTGATCGTGCTTGACTTGTTATCTCTTGTTACTTGCTAGTGGCCATTCCTCGTTACAGTTCTTGTTACACTTGTACATGTTATTCTTGTTAAATTCTAGTTATCTTATATTTCTTGACCTTGCAAGATCTTTTATTACGTTGCTTCATTGTATCGTCATTTATTTCTTTTATTAGCATGGCATATGAAAATGTTATTAAATTGTTAATCACGTAAACTTGTCTGTTATTTCCTACTGAGCGTCAGCTCATAGTTGTTGTTTCCCCCCTTTCCAGGCTATTCAGGTGATGACGCGCATACCGATGGGGAGGGGCAGGAGTGATACTTTTGAGAGTACTTGTTAGTAGATGCCGAGTTGGCATAGTTGTTTACACTAGTTATTCCTTAGAGTTGTGTTAGTACCTTATTACTTTTGGAATCAGTTATTGTATTAGAGTCAGTTTGGAAGTTACGTTTGATCATGTTTAAACAGTTGCTGGTTATTGTAATAAATTTGGTATATCCTTGATCAATAGAGTTATTTCTTTCCATAGCACCTGTGTAATTGGTTAGTTTAGCTTGTTAATGTTATTTCTAGCTAGTTTCTAACTGTACGACCCGATATTCTGCGTCGGGGCGTGACAGTTTAGTTGGTATCAGAGCCCTAGGTTTCACATTCCTAGGTGTTCCTAAGTTCTAGGTTTTCCAAGTTCTAGGGTTCTAAGTGTTATCATAGGACCCCTAACCTTGTTAAAGTCTAAGAACCCGACCTGGTGAGATTTGGGTAGAAACTCGAGTTAAGTTCATATCGTAATTGTGTTATTATCTATCTTATTGAACCTAAGTAATCTATTCCTCGTGTAGGCCATTGCAATGGCAGCTGATCGTGCGGAATGGAGGAACTTACAGCGTACGGTTCAAGGCCTTACACAGGCTTTACAACAAGTGGCTCAAGCAGGGGCGGCACACCATGGCACTGGTGACTTATATCGGAACTTCCGAGGGATGAATCCACCGAGATTTGGAGGCTCGACTGACCCTGATGAAGCCGAGCACTGGCTAGATGAGATGGGAAGGATATTCAAAGTAATGCAGTGCAGCAATCAAGAGCGTGTCCTTCTTTCAACCTTTCAACTTGAACGTGATGCAAGAACATGGTGGGATTCTGTGAAGGCTACCCTTGGTGATCAGCAAGTCACATGGGAGGAGTTCGAGGAATTCTTTAACAGCAAGTATTTTTCTGATAGAGTGCAAGAGAAGAAGGTAGCAGAGTTCACGGCTTTAAAGCAGCGCAATCTATCTGTGGTAGAATATGAAGCTCAATTTTCTCGGTTATCCCGATATGCTAACCACTTGATATATACCGAGAAGATGAAGGCCAAGCGCTTTCTCAATGGACTGAGGCTGCATTATATCAACCAATTGGCACCAATGGAAATCTCCACTTATTCTGAGATGTTGGGGAAAGCTCAAGTCCTAGAAGATACTCTAGAAATGACAGAGAGAATCCGTGGAAAAGGTGCAAGAAAGGAACAACCTACGGGTTCCGGGAATATCAAACCCGGGTATGGCAAGAAGAGGCCCATTAGTGGACCTGGTTCATGGAGTGATTCTGGATCGTGGAAAGGCAAGATGCCGAAGCATGAAGACAAGAAGCCTGGCCCTATTGTCCCATTCAAGGGCGTGTGCAAGTTTTGTGATCATCCTGGTCACAAGATGGAGGATTGTTGGCGCAAGCTAGGCGCCTATCTGCGATGTGGAAGTAGGGAGCACCATATCCCTGACTGTCCTCTTCTGTCGGAGCAAGCTACCCCTGCAAAACCACAAGGCATCAAGAAGCCACAAGGCAAGCTTCAAGCTTTACATGCAGATGAAGTAGGAACCGCCGAGGATGGTGGACTCGTCGAAGGTACTCTTATTATACTCGACAAGCCAGCATTTGTTCTTTTTGATACTGGTGCCACACATTCATTTATTTCTCGGAGATTTGCTAAGTCTTTAGCCATGGAACCTGTTTTAATGAATTCTCCGTTAGAAATATCAACCCTTATTGGTTCTAGATCAGCAATACAATATTTCTATCCTTCTAGTACGGTTATGATTGGTGAACAGAATTTACCAGCTTATTTAGTTTGCATGGACATAAAGGATTATGATGTAATCCTAGGAGCAGATTGGTTGGCTCAATATGAGGCTAATGTTCACTGCAGTTCTAGCTCCGTGTCTTTTACTAGGCACCCGAGACTTTCTTTTGTGGGAGTTAAACACCATAACTCCGTATCACTTATCTCGGCTCTTCGAGCTGATAAGCTGATGAGACGAGGATGCGAGGCTTTTCTGGTCTTTGTCTGTGCAACCCCTGAGCAACAGATTGAGATTAAGGACATTTCTGTTGTCCGAGATTTTCCTGATGTCTTTCTAAAGGAACTACCAGGACTTCCGCAGGAGCGGGAAGTTATCTTCTCTATTGATCTCATTCCTGGCACATCTCCTATTTCCAAGGCTCCTTATCGTATGTCTCCTGCGGAACTAAGAGAATTAAAGCAACAGTTGATGGAATTGCTCGAGAAGGGTTTCATTCGTCCTAGTACTTCCCCTTGGGGAGCCCCTGTATTATTCGTCAGGAAGAAAGATGGTTCGATGAGGTTGTGCATCGATTATCGGCAATTGAACTAGTAGACTGTCAAGAACAAATATCCATTGCCGAGGATTGATGAACTATTTGACCAGATAGCAGGAGCTCAGTTTTTTTCTAAGATCGATCTTCGATCTGGATATCATCAGTTGCGGATTAAGGAAGAGGATATCTATAAAACAACTTTCTGCAGCAGGTATGGTCATTTTCAATTTGTCGTTATGCCTTTTGGTCTAACGAATGCACCAGCAGCTTTCATGCAGTTGATGAACAATGTATTTCGGCCCTATCTTGATCAATGGGTCGTGGTGTTCATTGATGACATCTTGATTTATTCTAAGAATGAAGAAGAGCATGCTGAACATCTGAGGATGGCATTGCAACTGTTGAGATATCATCAGCTATATGCCAAGTTCAGTAAGTGTGAATTCTGGCTGCAAGAGGTGTCCTTTCTCGGACATATCATCACCAAAGAAGGTATTTCTGTTGATCCTTCAAAGGTAGAGGCAGTGAAAAATTGGGATCAGCCTACCAGTATGACTGAAGTTAGAAGTTTCCTAGGCCTGGCAGGCTACTATAGAAAATTTATCCAAGATTTTTCAAAGATTGCGGTACCTATGACAAGATTAACCTGCAAGGAGAATAAGTTTGATTGGTCAGATGATTGTTAGTGAAGCTTTCAGACTTTGAAGGAATGTTTAACTACTGCACCTGTATTGGCTTTACCTTCTGGTGAAGGAGGTATTGTGGTATACACTGATGCTTCAGGTATTGGTTTAGGTTGTGCACTCATGTAGCATGGGAAGGTGATTGCCTATTGATGGGGTCATCACCATCCGTCCTGACACTCTCGACCATTCTCGTCACCCCGTAGGCGTACATCATGGTCTAGTCATTTATTTTGAGTCCTATGTATGTTTCTTTATTTTATTTAAGTCATATCATTATAATTTCCCTTTTATTTGAGTCATGTCCCTAGGTCTTGTGCTTATTTTCCTAGGTTTGAGTGTCATTAGGTTTATTAGTTAGCTATTGGGCCCAATTCATTGGGCTTGGCCCATGGGCGCCCCTATCTTGTTGGTTATTAGTCAATGTGTCAAAAGTCAAGGTCTTATTGTAAATTGTGGGATCCCTATAAATAGGACCCCACTCTCTCCATTTTGAGGTAATGAATCAATGAATGAAAAACTTGCCAATTTGAGAGTTCAAACTTTTTATCTAGTGGAGAGATTCCATTATTTGGGTGAGAGACCCTAAGGGAGAGATTCCCCACCCATCCCTCTCTTAATCTCTCTCTTTCACTCACCTTTCTCTCTCCTCCACACCCAATTTCGAAAATTTTATCTCTCCTCCCTTCCCAACCACCACTCTCCCACCTACCCCCATTAAAGGCCACTCCCCTTCCCCACACATCCCATTACTCCACCCCCTAGTCCCAAGAGAGCTTCCACCAATCCTAGCTCCACCTCCCAACCCCCAACTACCCCACCCACTTCCCCAAGCACCCTTCCCACTACCCCAAGCACCCCTTCCCTTCCCCAACACAACCCCTCCCATCCCCAAGATCACCATTGAATACCCTCCATTAAGGAAAATTCAAACTCACCTTCCCTCCACCCACTTGTGCCCCCCTCACCTTCCCCTCTCCCTCCAAGCCCAAATTCGCAGCTCCTCTCTCACCCATAGTACACACCCCCTTCCAGCCCCCATTCTCCCCTTCCCACACCTTGAAACCCCCCCTCCTAGACCCCCTCACAGCTGGGGGTTACCCCTACACACAACCACCTCATTTCCCCTCCCATCTACCCCATTCCCCATTACCTATCTCCACCCTCTCAAGTTCTAGTTGCAGGCAGCAGATTGGCCGCAGGTTGCAGAGGCCACCCTGTCCTCCCCTGGGAGCTTCAGGTGGCATACCATATACCGACGGAATCATCTGCATGTCTTCTTCGCAACGGTGGTGGTCCCGTCCCATTCCGAGTTCAAGATCGACCAGGAGAGCCATTCTCCCACAACAGCGCAGATCCCCCTTGGCAGGAGACCAGAGCCGGATTGGAAGCTCGATTGAGACGATCGTGCTGGGAATCGGATCAAGAGTTCTTCTTCGAAAATCTTCTACTACAAGTCTTCTAACATCTCCAAGAAGCAGATCCCCATTTTCCGACCGTACCTGAAAGTTATTAATTTTCTCCCTCGGGTGCTCGGTTCTGCTTCCACTTAGTCTGCACCGACCCCTCCTCAGTGTTCAGAGCCTACCGATCGACCCCGACATCAGCTGGCATCCCTGTCAGTCTTGCTTCGAAGAGGACTCATCCACGGTTCCAATGACTTTGGAGGCACCTGATTCTGAGCTCGGGAGCGACCGTGGCAACCTCTGCTTCCCTCTGTTGGGAACTTGAAGCTGTCAGATCCAAGGGTCTGCCACCATACCATGTTCAAGCCCCTACCCCGACCAGCAGCGGTGCCCGAAGAAATTTAAAAAATCCAAGCATCATCCAGATCCAGCTACGAAGAATCTCCAAGTAATTTCATCTGCAAAAAAATTCGGGGCTGACCACAACGTCCAAATACCTGACGGTCTGTCCTGAGACACAGTCAGCGGGCAGATTCGGCTTCGACTTCCCTCTCTTCACTTCTAGCTCAAATTCCCCTCCCCGCTTGGCCGGCTGAAGGCCCCTCCCTACGTGGAGGTCGTATTGAGTGTATTCATTGGCTTCCCTTCCCCGAGATCCCCCCCCTTGCATGGGGGTAGTTCATGTATTATTTACACTCACAGGTTTGAAGCTTCATCGATGCGGCGTGCGGGTGCTTCCCCTCGCCTCCCCGCTCGCCCCCGTCTCCGACCGGAGTCGGTTTCTTCAAACCGGCTAGGTTAGAACTCGTCCCTTGCTCTCAATTATTCTTGTTCATTTAATATTCTCTAATTACGCCATCGGTAAGGAAGAGAGCGCCCGATCTTAAGGCTCCACCGCACTTGTGCGACCCCCGTGGGTGTGAGTGAGTGATCTGCGTCCCTCGGCCAAGGCCAACACATTGAGTTGAATATCCGCACCTCAAGGGGAGGTTTGACTTAGACTTTGTTGGCCCTCTACCAGTAAGGGGCTTGTCCCATTTCCTCGACTCGGCATCCCCGAGTTACCCCCGGGTTAAGTGTGTGCGCCATACGAAGGTCCACTTGAGTAGGCTTCATAGCCTTGTGGTTGTGCTTGTTAAATTAGGTCCGAGGTTGTGTCACATCAAGTGATATCAGAGCAAGTTTTAGACTTGTCTCTACTAAGTCTAGTCCTTGGGCACATTTGCATTCATCAACATGGCTACCTCTCTTTGGTCACATTCATCCCACTCGATCCCCCACAAGAGACCGATCAACCCTCCATTTGACATAATTTCTTTTGAGGATCTCCTCTTCGATGGATCATGCTATAGTGCCTACCTAAAGTGGGAGGTCACCATGGAAAAACACTTTGAGAGAACTATGGTTTATGGACCCGCAAGAGTCCACGTTGCCATGGGGCAATTTCGGGGTCAAGCCAAGGAAAAATGGAGGAACATTGTGGGCTTAAGGGACGTTAGGAAAGAAGAACACATTTCTTCATGGGATGATATGAAGAAAGAACTTAGAAAAATCTACATCCCCAAATATTCCCACCCCTTCTACTCAAACACCCCTAGCCCGAGGTGCACTATCACTCCTCCATCCCCACCCGACCAACTTGATACCACCTTTAGGCCTCCTCCCCCACCACTCCCAACAAATCACTTCTCAACCATCATAACTACACTTCGCGACCAAGTCCTCTCCCTTAAGGCCCAAATAAACCAAGCATCCACCTCTCCACCAAATCCCCTAAGGGTCCCCACACTCCAACCAAAACCCCCTTCCGCAAACCTCACTATCCAAACTCAATTGGCCCCCACTTCCCCCCCTCCACAACCGGTCGATCCCAAGGGGAAGAGACCCCTAACCGACCCGGTTTCCCCAATAAGGACCACCATTCAAACCCAAGTGGACCCCGTGTCCATCCCTCCACCTAGACCCATGATGGCTACCACCACCCAACCCATAATCCCTCACCAAACCCATACCCCACATCTCCCCTTGGTCCCCACCACTACCCCTCCATCATCCCCTAAAAAGGGTACACCCCCCAAAACCCATCAACCCAAATCTTGTCACCCAACCCACCTTCCACTTCCAACCCCAATCCTACCCCAACCTAGGCCTCCACTACTTCCACTCCCAAACCCCACTCTACCAATCCCAATCCAAGTTTCCCTTTACCCTCCACCCCGGGAGCACCACACACCAACCCTCATCACCCCAAAAGACCCCCTCACCTCCTTGGTAGAAGAACTCATACCCGATCCAATAGTTGTGAGCACTCCAAACCCACCCCCCACCTTGGAGGAAACCCAAGTCCAAGTTGAAGAAGAAACCTCACACGATGGTCTTTACCTTACACCACCCTCTCTAGTTGGGGCGGACCTCATCTTAGGAGAACCCATTGTTAGTTGGCTAAAGGAGAGCTCAATTAGAGAGATCCCGGCCCATGTTTTCCCTCCCATAGAACAAGACCTTCCCATAGTGCCCTTCTTCTCCTATCACACCACAATCCAAGCATCGTATCAAGTGGAGACCTTAGAGGACCTTCTCAAGGGCATAGCATGGCAATTAGAGATGACTAGCAGGTTGACCCCTATGGTCGAAAAACCTAGGAGCCTTAGCCTCCTACACCTATGCATAGGGTCTATCATCTCGGTTTGCACCATTGGTTGCTACACTAGCGACCTCCTTCTATTCCTCCCTACACCAGATGAGCCCAACCTTCTCCTCGATTTAGAGCTTCTTATCTAGGGTAGAAAGCCAAGCCCTCCACTCATGGCCGACCCACTTGTCAAGAACATTGGCCCAACTATCATGGAGAAGGATGACTTAGCACCTTTTGAGGATCTTGAGGACATGGAGTTCCTCCCCCTAGGTAACCCATTTTATGATCCATATGATCCATTCCAATGAGAGTCAAGAGACTCGTGTGACCCAAACACTTTATCCACCACCCACCTTTCCCTACACCAACTCACCATGTTTGACACAATTCACTCCATCTTAGACCCGGGTTACACCTTGGGAGCCATGACCTTGGGCCACATATCCCTAGGTAATGAGGTTGTGCTCCACCCCATGATGACCACATTCTTAGATCCATTCGACCCTTTCCAATGGGAGTTCAAAGGTTGTCCCACACCTATACACATGGAAGTCACCCATAGGAAAAACATGCATGTGTCTAGGCTTACCACACCACTTGACATGAACACTATGTTGGGTCCATTCATTCATATCACCCACATGTCAAGTAGAAAGCATGAGTGGTCCATATTCGGATGTATTGGTCCACCCTCATTCATCATGGGTCTTAAGCATGTCAAAAGCATCTACGGATGTCCGGGTCCCCCGACATTCATCACCACTTTGCATGATAGGTTCACATATGGTTGCCTCGGCCCACCTAGGCCCACCAAAGTCTACATGACAACATTACATGATAAGTCCACATATGGTTGCCCCGGCCCACCAAGGTTCATCAAGGTCCATATGGCATCATGGCATGATAGGTCCATCTATGGTTGTCCAGGTCCACCCATAACCACTAAAAGGACAGCATTCACAAAATTACATGATAACCTTGCAAGCGCATCAACAAGAGTCATGAAATCTACAAAAGGCCGACCGACTCAATGGCGTCACCAAGAAATCCAAATGGGTGATTCCGAGATGGTGAGGAATGGCAGGCTCTCACATAGAGACAACTCAAGATTGAGGTTTTGTGGGATCAACCCCTTCCAGGTTTTGAGGTGCATTAGCCCAACTACTAAGTTAGGCCTCCTCAAGGGATACGGAGTTAACTTCAGTTTCAATGTGGAAAGCCTTGTGCCACACAAGGGACCCACGGTGGCACCAAGTGAGAATTTCAAGCCCCCTTCCTCCCTTGAGAGAGCACCCACCCCTCCCCATGTGAGCACCATCAGCCCAGAGAGCCCGACGTAAGCAACTTGAGAGAATATTGGATGAACATGTAATCATCACTCGGAGCAAGGTGAACGGGCTCTACCTCGCTAAGTGGAAGAATCGGCTTCTTTCGGAAGACATGTGAGCGGTACCACCTCTTACTCGACGGAGTCAAGTTCTCCGCACCCCGGGAGTATGATGGGGTCATCACCATCCGTCCTGACACTCTCAACCATTCTCGTCACCCCGGAGGCGTACATCATGGTCTAGTCATTTATTTTGAGTCCTATGTATGTTTCTTTATTTTATTTGAGTCATATCATTGTAATTTCCCTTTTATTTGAGTCATGTCTCTAGGTCTTGTGCTTATTTCCCTAGGTTTGAGTGTCATTAGGTTTATTAGTTAGCTATTGGGCCCAATTCATTGGACTTGGCCCATGAGCACCATATCTTGTTGGTTATTAGTCAATGTGTCAAAAGTCAGGGTCTTATTATAAATTGTGGGATCCCTATAAATAGGACCCCACTCTCTCCATTTTGAGGTAATGAATCAATGAATGAAAAACTTGCCAATTTGAGAGTTCAAACTTCTTATCTAGTGGAGAGATTCCATTATTTGGGTGAGAGACCCTAGGGGAGAGATTCCCCACCCATCCCTCTCTTAATCTCTCTCTTTCACTCCCCTTTCTCTCTCCTCCACACTCAATTTCAAAAAATTTCTCTCTCCTCCCTTCCCAACCACCACTCTCCCACCTACCCCCATTAAAGGCCACTCCCCTTCCCCACACATCCCATTACTCCACCCCCTAATCCCAAGAGAGCTTCCACCAGTCCTAGCTCCACCTCCCAACCCCCAACTACCCCACCCACTTCCCCAAGCACCCTTCCCACTACCCCAAGCACCCCTTCCCTTCCCCAACACAACCCCTCCCATCCCCAAGACCACCATTGAATTTAAGGAAAATTCAAACTCACCTTCCCTCCACCCACTTATGCCCCCCTCACCTTCCCCTCTCCCTCCAAGCCCAAATTCGTAGCTCCTCTCTCACCCATAGCAAACACCCCCTTCCAGCCCCCATTCTCCCCTTCCCACACCTTGAAACCCCCCCTCCTAGACCCCCTCACAGCTGGGGGTTGCCCCTACACACAACCACATCATTTCCCCTCCCATCTACCCCATTCCCCATTACCTATCTCCACCCTCTCAAGTTCTGGTTGCAGGCAACAGATTGGCCGCAGGTTGCAGAGGCCACCCCGTCGTCCCCTGGGAGCTTCAGATGGCATACCATATACCGACGGAAGCGTCTGCATGTCTTCTTCGCAACGGTTGTGGTCCCGTCCCATTCCGAGTTCGAGATCAACCAGGAGAGCCATTCTCCCACAACTGCGCAGATCCCCCTTGGCAGAAGACCAGAGCCAGATTGGAAGCTCAACTGAGACAATCGTGTTGGGAATCGGATCGAGAGTTCTTCTTCAAACATATTCTACTATGAGTCTTCTAACATCTCCAAGAAGTAGATCCCCATTTGGCAACCGTACCTGAAAGTTATCAATTTTCTCCCTCGGGTGCTCGGTTCTGCTTCCACTTAGTCTGCACCGACCCCTCCTCAGTGTTCAGAGCCTACCGGTCGACCCCGACATCACCTGGCATCCCCGTTGGTCTTGCTTCGAAGAGGACTCATGAACGGTTCTAACGACTCTGGCAGCACCAGATTCTGAGCTCGGGAGCGACTGTGGCAACCTCTGCTTCCTGCTATTGGGAACTTGAAGCTGTCAGATCCGAGGGTCTGCCACCCTGTTCAAGCCCCTACCCCGACCAACAGCGGTGCCTGAAGAAATTTAAAAAATTCAAGCATCATCCAGATCCAGCTACTAAGAATCTCTAAGTAATTTTGTCTGCAAAAAAAATCAGAACTGACCACAGCGTCCAAATACCTGACGGTCTGTCCTGAGACACAGTCAGCGGGCAGATTCGGCTTCGACTTCCCTCTCTTCACTTCTAGCTCGAATTCCCCTCCCCGCTTGGCAGGCTGAAGGCCCCTCCCTGCGTGGAGGTCGTATTGAGTGTATTCATTGGCTTCCCTTCCCCGAGATCCCCCCCCCTTGCATGGGGGTAGTTCATGTATTATTTACACTCACAGGTTTGAAGCTTCATCGACGCGGCGTGCGGGTGCTTCCCCTCGCCTCCCCGCTCGCCCCCGTCTCCGACCGGAGTCGGTTTCTTCAAACCGGCTAGGTGAGAACTCATCCTTTGCTCTCAATTATTCTTGTTCATTTAATATTCTCCAATTGCGCCGTTGGTAAGGAAGAGAGCACCCGATCTTAAGGCTCCACCGCACTTGTGCGACCCCCGTGGGTGTGAGTGAGTGATCCGCGTCCCTCGGCCAAGGCCAACACATTGAGTTGAATATCCGCACCTCAAAGGGAGGTTTAACTTAGATTTTGCTGGCCCTCTACCAGCAAGGGGTTTGTCCCATTTTCTCGACTCGGCATCCCCAAGTTACCCCCGGGTTAAGTGTGTGTGCCATACGAAGGTCCGCTTACGTAGGCTTCATAGCCTTGTGGTTGTGCTTGTTAAATTAGGTCCGAGGTTATGTCACATCACCTATGCTTCTAGGAAGTTGAGGAAGTATGAAGAGAATTATCCTGTTCATGATTTGGAACTAGCAGTAGTCGTGTTTGCCTTGAAGATATGGAGGCACTACTTGTATGGAGAAACATTCACAGTGTTTTCAGATCATAAGAGTCTGAAATATTTATTTTCTCAGAAGGAACTCAACATGAGGCAGAGAAGATGGTTGGAGTACTTGAAAGGCTTCGACTTCTCGATTGAGTATCATCTTGGAAAAGGCAATGTTGTGGCAGATGCATTAAGCCGAAAGCCTGTAGCTAGATTATCAAGTCTCATGTTACAAGAGTGGAAGCTACTGGAACAATTAGCTAACCTGGATCTGAATGTTGACAATGATCGGATTATGATTGCTCAGATTCAACTTAAGCCTGAATTATTGATGGAAATCAAGTCCTTGCAAGATAATGATCCGGAGCTAGTAGAGATCAAAGGAAGCTTGAGCAGTAGACCTGATTTCATGATGGCCGATGATTGAAGATTGTTATTCCAGGGTAGAACTTGTGTACCTGATGAAGCTGGAATAAAGAATAAGATTCTTGAGGAAGCACATAGATCCAAATACACCATTCATCCTGGAGGCACTAAAATGTTCAAGGATTTGAAGAGATCCTTTTGGTGGCCGAATATGAAAAGGGAAGTCGTAGACTTTGTGAGTAGATGCTTGGTTTGTCAGCAAGTTAAGGCTGAGCATTTCAGACCGGCAGGAAAGTTAAAACCACTTGACATACCCCAATGGAAGTGGAAAAGCATTAGCATGGATTTCATTATGGGTCTACCTAGGACTCGTGGTAGATTTGATGCAATATGGGTGATTGTCGATCGATTGACAAAGTCAGCTCATTTCTTACCCATTAAGTCCAAGTGGACAGTTGATGTATTGGTTGCTTTGTATTTGAAGGAAGTGGTAAGGCTCCATGGCATACCAGTCAGCATTGTATCTGATAGAGACCCCAGATTTACTTCACATTTCTAGAAGGGACTACAAGAGTCTTTGGGTACTCGTCTGAATTTCAGTACTGCTTTTCATCCGCAGACAGATGGACAGACTGAAAGAACCAATTAGATAGTGGAAGATATGCTTAGAGCATGCATCATTGATTTTGGAGGCAGTTGGAGTGATCACTTGGCATTAATTGAATTCGCCTACAACAACAGTTATCAATCCAGCATACAGATGGCTCCTTTTGAAGCATTGTATGGAAGAAGCTGTCGTTCCCCGTTATGTTGGGAGGAGATAGGTGAGAAGCAATGGCTTGGACCGAATCTTATTTCAGAATCATCACAGAACATCTGTATTATCCGAGACCAGTTACAAGTAGCCTAATCAAGACATAAGAGTTATGCCGACAACAGAAGAAGAGAATTGGAGTTTCAGGTTGGCGAGCATGTATTCTTGAAGGTCTCTCCTACGAGAGGGATTCGAAGATTTGGCATTCAGGGCAAGCTCAGTCCGAGATATATTGGTCCATTCGAGATCCTGGATAGAGTGGGAGAGGTTGCTTACAGACTGGCTTTACCGCCTCAGTTGTCTGGTGTACACAATGTTTTCCATGTGTCCATGTTACGGAAATATGTGTATGACCCCACTCACATCATTCAGCGTGTGGATTTTGAATTGAAGGAAGATTTGACCTATGAAGAAAGACCTATCAAGATTCTAGACCGAAAACAACAGCAACTCCGGAATCGTTCTATATCTATGGTCAAGATTCAGTGGAGTCGGCGTGGAACCGAAGAAGCTACTTGGGAATCTGAAGATACTATGCGGAAGCGATATCCTGACTTATTCTAGGTGAGCTAATCTTTCCCCTATCTCTGTATTATAGTGCAGTGAATTTGGAGGACCAAATTCTTTAAGTGGGGGAGGGTGTAATACCCCAAATTCTTTTAGAAATTTAATTAGAAAATTATTTGAATTTAATTAGAAATTAGTTGAATTTATTTGAATTAATGAGAATTAATTTGAAATTAATTAGATTAATTCTTAAATAAATAGAATAAGTCACATTTCAACTATTTTATAAAAATCCATAAAAATCATATTCTTGTATAATCTATTTTGTTTAACAATTTTGTCTTCTACGGCTAAGCCTAATAAAATCATTAGCTGGGCCTAATCAGTGGGTTAAGTCAAATTTTTACACCTACCTAACCCAAATTCGTGTTCATTGTTAACCCCACCTTAAAACATCAAATTCGAGCTCATTTCTCAACCAAATGAGGTGATTCCAGGGGCAAATGAAAGGTATTACTGAGAAGATCATTTCCCCTCTATCAATTGATCGAAACCTTAACCCTAAAACGTGGTGTCGGCCGAGTTTGGTTAGGTCAAACATTTCGGCGCCGTTTCTAACACTTACCTTGCATCGATGAATTCAACCAGCTCCTATGGCTCCAGAAGGTGTATGAGCTATAAAAATAAAGCTCTTCAACCCTAGTTTCCTTTGGTAGCAGCGGCAGCCACAGTGAAGTTCGATCTAGGAAGATCTTTGGCGATTAGTGGAGGTGGGTCGGCATCCCGTCGTCCTCCTTTCTTCATCTTTGTTCCTTCGATTAAGGTTGGTACCCTCGACCAAAATCAGCACATGAGTACTTCATTTTGTTCCTCTCGACGAGATCTTTCCATTGGTAGTAAAAGCCCTAAATTTTATTAGGTATCCAGAGAGATCTCGGGGTTTTTCTGAAGTGCTGTCAAGTTCATTCTTCAATCTAGGTTCATAAGTTCTCTCTTCGATTGAGGAAGGTTATAACAGCCCAAACTCTAATTAACATATATAGATGTAATCAGCAGCATGTTAGCTTTCATTTGACGTAGAAAGCCCTTAATTTTATTGAGCATGTTTAGAGAATTTCTGATTTGAGTAAGAGCATGTCTAGACTTGGTTTATGATGTGTTCTTTCAAGTTAAATCATGATTTCGAGCTGTTAATCTTGATCCCCATATAGCATGTCATATATGGTTGGAATCAACATCAAGCCCTCTTTCTTTTGATATATAAAGCCCCAATTTTCATAGACCATGCTTAGAGTATTTCGTGTTTGATTAGAAGCATGCAAAAATTAGGTTTTCAAGTGTTCGTCCTAGATAGGTTGTGATTTCGATTGATTTTTCGGTGAATTTCGTGTTCCAAACTCTTGTATTATGACCCTAGTATGTCTATCAAGAACCCAGGAGCATGGGGTTAAGATCCCAGTCCAATTAGACCCCAATTGGGTGAGATTTTGTGGATTTCCGAAGTCACGTTCAGATCTGTGGACGCAGGGGTCGACCCATGCTCAAGCATGATCCTGCCTGCCCGAGGGTCAACCCATGTGGTCAACCCATCCTGCAGCGTGCGGGGGTCGACCCATGGGGTCGACCCATATAGCAGGTGTGTAGGGGTCGACCCAAACCACCAAATTTGTGGGGAGACAGAAGTCTGTTTGTGCAGGGGTCGACCCACACACTGACAGACCCCAGGGGTTGACCCATCACACAAGCAGACCCTGGTTTTTCCAGGGGTCGACCCAATGGGTCGACCCATATGCCAGCAGACCCGGTGGATTGGTTTTTGACCCAAGGATCGATCCGGACCGTGAGGGGATCGACCCGTTCAACCTAGTCTAATTGAAAACCATATTTTTAGGAACCAGTGACCCATACATGCAACCCTATGATCGTAATTTACAATGGTCCATGCACTCATTCCAAGTGTAAAAAAAAACCATTCCATTTACTATCTCCACTTCAACGCACTCAATGGTTAATTAGAAACCCACATAATTTGTGGTTAAATATGTAACTAAATTTCTGTTAATTGCATGTTGTTCATTCCTACGCAATCTTGTTCATTCTCTTTATCATCTTGAATCATCTTTTTGGCAATTTGAGTTAACGTAAAATTTAATCCTTGGTAAATTGACATGAAATTTGGATTTTGTATGATTATTAGGTTACTGGACAGCCACTTTACTCCTGTAGAATAGCGGCCAACTTATGACCGCATATCCGTGATACAGCCAGTATGGACCGTATATCTTGTTCATGGGTCTTAATGTCTTCTGGACATGAGCGGCCCAGAACACACCGTTCATACTTTCGAGCAGCCCACTGTCAGCCGTTCATTTTTGACCTCGTGGGCTGTGTTTCAGTCCAGTTCCCGTATGCGTGGCCCTGTATTAGCCGCATATACCCTTGAGCGGCCTTTGTATGACCGCACATCTCTCGGAGATGAGTTTTATTATGTTTTGTACTCTTGAATCCAAGGACAGATTTGTCCTTTAAATCTAAACTTATGGACAGTAATTCCTCTGATTAATTGGCCACGAATTTGACTAAATGTCTAGACAGACCTTGGGATCTTGTAACCAATAAATCAATGCCAACGCATCATAAGGGCCCGGTCTGGTCCTGGGGAGAGCACCCGAAAAATTAGTGAGCCCATGGGATGTTATAATGACATAGTGAGGCATTGCACCGAGTGCATGACTAGCTTGTTGTCTACGACAGAAAAACTCTTGTTACTCTTGTTACTTGATCGTGCTTGACTTGTTATCTCTTGTTACTTGCTAGTGGCCATTCCTCGTTACAGTTCTTATTACACTTGTACATGTTATTCTTGTTAAATTCTAGTTATCTTATATTTCTTGACCTTGCAAGATCTTTTATTACGTTGTTTCATTGTATCGTCATTTATTTCTTTTATTAGCATGGCATATGAAAATGTTATTAAATTGTTAATCACGTAAACTTGTCTGTTATTTCCTACTGAGCGTCAGCTCATAGTTGTTGTTTCCCCTCTTTCCAGGCTGTTCAGGTGATGACGCGCATACCGATGAGGAGGGGCATAAGTGATACTTTTGAGAGTACTTGTTAGTAGATGCCGAGTTGGCATAGTTGTTTACACTAGTTATTGCTTAGAGTTGTGTTAGTACCTTATTACTTTTGGAATCAGTTATTGTATTAGAATCAGTTATTGTATTAGAGTCAGTTTGGAAGTTACGTTTGATCGTGTTTAAACAGTTGCTGGTTATTGTAATAAATTTGGTATATCCTTGATCAATAGAGTTATTTCTTTCCATAGCACTTGTGTAATTGGTTAGTTTAGCATGTTAATGTTATTTCTAGCTAGTTTCTAACTATAGGACCCGATATTCCGCGTCGGGGTGTGACATGACTACACTCAGAAAAATATCACAAACACAATGGCGCATGCTGACAAACAATCTGAGCCTCGAAAATGTGGAGGGGTAAGGGTTGCCCCCATCAAAAATGGTAAGCATACAGGGATCAATACATACTAGAATGCTGGCAAAAGTGCGTATGAAGTGTCAAAATGCAACTACAACAACCCAGAATGAGGAGCTCACGGGCCACCCGCCCTCGTCTCTGCCTCCGACGCACGCCTCGTGGGGGGCATTTGTTGTGCCCAGATATTTTTCCAGTAAAAATATTAAGAAATGAGGGTTCGAGAATTTCCCCGAACACCTTTGAGGCGTGGGCTACCCTGTCCTTCCTATAGCTCACCGGGCCCAATCGAGGGTCCCAACCAGCTAGCCATTACCCACGACAACATCAACAATCAATTGGGACCACCCCCGATCACCCAGCTGGTGGGTTTACCAGCCTTCAACATAGCCACCCAGGCCAACCCGGGCACGCCCTGATTACAAGCCACGACACGTGGCACCCAGCAACGAGGCCGAGATCTACCCCCAAGATGCCTCCCTCCAGCCCTCTAAAGTCAAAGGAAGACTCATCTTGGTCAACCATAGGCTTTAGAAGCCTGTAGCACCCTTATGCGGCCCATACACGTGTGTCAGGAATTTTCCCGAACACCTTGCGGGCGCGTGCATTCCAGCCGTTCTACAATAAGCCGAGGGCCAACCCGCGACTCCAGCACTCCAGCCATGTTATATGACAACCCTCCATCAAGTCGGGGCCACCCCCGACCCTTAGATACGCGGCGACGAGCTGTTTATCTTCAGCTCTTTGGCAATAAAGCATTATTCTTTCTCTGCACTTATATCTAGATTTAACCAGGCAAATTCGACAATGAGATTAGTCATACCTTTTATGAGGCTTGATAACATTCCCATTGGTTTCCTACTGAGCGCGTCGGCTACAACATTCATCTTGCTTGGATGATATTGGATGGTGAAGTCAAAATCCTTAAGATATTCCAGCCATCGACTTTGTCTCATGTTTAGCTCCTTTTGAGAAAAGAGATATTTCAGGCTTTTGTGGTCTGAATATATCGTGAACTTTTCTCCATAAAGATAGTGACGCCAGATCTTTAGAGAAAATATAACGGCAGCTAGATCCAGATCATGAACTGGATAATTTTCCTCATGCCGCTTTAATTGTCTTGAGGCATAGCAAATCACTTTGCCACTTTGCATAAGAATGCACCCAAGGCCAACGCCTGATGCATCCGTATATTCTTCAAATCTGCCGCCTTTGACAGGCAGGGCAAAATGGGGGCAGTAGTGAGATGTTCCTTGAGAGTCAAGACACTCTCTTCGCACTCCATGGTCCATACAAATGGATTTTCCATTCTAGTGAGTCTTGTGAGAGGAATGACGATTGTGGAAAAATCATTGATGAACCACCGATAATAACCAGCCAGACCAAGGAAACTTCAAATTTCAGATATAGTCGTCGGTCGGCTCCAGTTCTTGACAGCTTCTACTTTAGAAGGATCCACGACAATTCCTTCTTTGGAGATGACATGGCCAAGGAAAGAAACCTCCTTCAGCCAGAACTCACATTTATTTAGCTTGGCATATAGTTGGTGTTCCCTTAATGTTTGTAAGGCAGTTCTCAGATGTTCGTCATGTTCTTTTTTCGTCTTGGAATAGATAAGGATGTCATCAATGAATACGACCACAAAGCGGTCGAGATATGGCCTGAAGACATTGTTCATGAGTTGCATAAATACTGCGGGGGCATTGGTTAACCCGAACGGTATAACCACAAACTTATAATGTCCGTATCTACTACAGAAAGCCATTTTGTGAATATCATCTTCCTTAATCTTCAGCTGATGATAGCCAGACCTGAGGTCAATCTTGAAGAAATACTCCGCACCGGAGATCTGGTCGAACAGCTCATCAATACGTGGCAGTGGGTACTTGTTCTTGATGGTAAGTTGATTCAACTGCCGGTAGTCGATATACAGCCTGAGGGATCCATCCTTCTTCCTAACAAATAGAACCGGCGCATCCCAAGGGGATGTGCTAACTCAAATAAAGCCTTTCTCCAGCAACTCTTGAAGTTGCTTTTTCAATTCCTTGAGCTCCGTGGGGGACATCCTATAAGGGGCCTTTGACATAGGTGCTGCTCTAGGTGTGAGTTCAATGGAGAAATTAATCTCCCTCTCGGGTGGTATACCGGGTAAGTCTGAAGGAAAGACATTCGAAAATTCTTTTACAATGGGGATTTCCTCTATAAGGATTTCCATGGACTCAGTAATGATAACGGAAGCAAGAAAAGCTTCACACTCTTGTGAGATGAGTTTACAGGCGTGAAGAGAAGAAATAAGGGTAGGGTGCTTCCTATACTTAATGCCAAGGAAAGAAAATTTTGGAAAATCTGGTTTATGAAAAGAAATCCGTCTATTGCGACAATTAATGTTCGCATAATTGTCACAAAACCAATCTACTCCTAATATGGCATCGTAGCCCTCCATGTCAAGACATACGAGATTTGCAAAGAGATTGTGACCTTCTATGATAACTTCACTATCGGGAAGATAAGTTTTAAGTTCTGTTCCCGAACCTAAGGGTGTACTTATAGTTAAATTCGAAGGTAACGGGACAGGTGAAATTGGCGAGGTTTTAGTAAAAGAGTAGAAATAAAGGAATAAGAAGCACCAGTATCAAATAACACAAATGCAAGATGCGAGTAAATTTGGATGGTACCTTCCATCAGTTTCCCTTCTTTAGTAGCCTCTTCATCCACAACATCATTGAGACAAGCCTGCCGCCTTCATCTGCCATCATTCTTGGAGGGTTGTTCCTTCATGAGGGGATAGTCTAGCATGCGATGCTCCCGACTGCCACATCTTAAGCAAGCGCCAAGTTGCTTCTAGCATTCCTCGGCCATGCTCATAGAACATTCAAGCTGCCATGACTTGCTTGTCTTCCTCCTTCGCCTTCTTGTTCATGTGGTAGCCACTACCACTCCCGTTCTGAGATCTCTTCTTATTATCACGAGACTTATAAGAGTCTGTGATGCTAAACTTCTCCTTCTTTCCGCGTGGATCCATCTTTCAGCTAGATTCCTCCCCTTTGCCTTTAAGTTTCTCGACTTTTTCCAAGGTCCTTTGATGCGGGACGCTATGCAAGCTAAGACTCTATGTGAGTATGAGACTGGGGGGACACTATGACCAGCAACAACGCAACAGTTCGAAGGGCGAAGACTCGACACCTAAGATTCTCAAGAAGGAAAATTGCACCAATCAGCAAGAAACTATAGCTCACAGGCGTCCCAGGAGAAGGAAGCGCGCCGATCTGCACGGTTGAGAAATCGACGGGTCTAAGGTGGTCGACTCCACACTCGTGACTCGGACGAGTCACGGGATGGTCACACTCACTCACCGCGGCAGTGAATAAAAAAATAAGGACTGGCTAGGAACCTACTACGCACACAAGCAGCGGCCTCAAGAGAAAATACTAAAAGAGCAAGCTGACCAAGCATGGAAAATGGTCGCGTATCTCCACGCTCGGGGCGTGGGGAAGAAGCCTAACCAAGTCACACGATCCCCGGTACAAAGGTCAAAAGATACAATCCAACAATGCCCACTCCTCGCAGGGAGGTAAAAGGCTACATAGTGAAGTCCGAGGTTTGTGCGAAGTGGGGTGACGAGTATCGGGTCGGTGAAGCTCGTCGTCCACGTACGGCTGCGGACTACGTTGCGCCCACGAACCGGCCTGAGTCCAGCAGTAAGGAAGGTGAGTCCCTAGCGCCAAGGATGGAGCAACGGTCCCTGGAGGCGGGCAGCAAGGGACGTCGACCACTCGGGAAGACGCTGGACGCCGTCGGCGCGGGAGGGAAGCTCCGGCGTGACCTCGACCGGGCGGGTAGACTACTGGCCAATCTGCACGGTGCTGGGAAGCAGCAGGAAGGCGAGCCCGGTACGCCACCTTCTGCTCGTCCGTCGGTCATGAAACTTGGCGTGGGCGCTGTTGGGATTGTCCCAGGGACACCAATGGAGTGGCGGCTGCAATTGAGCACCGAGGAAGTCGTGGCAAATTTCTTAGCAGACCCTGCGTGATCTGGTCTGTCTGCTGGCAGCTAGACAGGGGGTGGAAGATAGGGCTGGAACCGGGGCTTCCTGGAGGCAAATGGGGCAGGGTTTTCCTTGGTGGATAGGTGATGGTCGTGGAATGATTGGGTAGTAGTGGAAGGGCAATGTGTAGTGGAGGTTCTAGGTGTGGGAGGTGGAAACAGTCAGGGCTCAGTTCTGCAGTCCAGTGCAGTCAGAACTGAGGGGTTGAATGGTGGATGGGGTAAGCAGGGAAAAGGGGCTCTAAAAATTGCAGGAAAATTCTGGAGGAAGGTTTTAGACGTGGTTAGGAAGTGCTCAAAATTTTAGAGCATTCAGAGATGATTTGGGGGTCGTCTCTTTGGATGTGTTTGAGCACGGTCCCGGGGGGACTGCACAGGGGCAGTCTGCGCGACTAAAAGAGCTCTGAAGGGAAATTCGCACACAAGGCGAGTTTTGATGCGGGATTTTGAGGAGAGGTAGGGGACAGGTAGAGGAAGAAGAGTTATGAAGGGGTGGGTATGGTATGGGGATGGGAACTAGGCGTACCAACCTGATCTTCTGGGCTCAATCCTACAGACAGACAGCCAGAGATGGGCGCAGGACAGCAAGGTTCATCTCCTCCATGCTAGCAGCCAACCCTTGACCCATGAACTCGTTGCCTGATAAGAAGATGGGAAGGTTACCTCCCAGCAGTTGGAGCAGCCAAGAACCTATAATAAACCTTGGGAGTCATACCCAAGGGGGAGAGGAAGGGGGAGAGGAAGAGGGAGAGAAGGTGGGTGTCGCACCCAATGGAAGGGAGAGAGGAGGGGGAGAGGCCTTCTCTTCTTGCCAAAATAATTCTTCTTCATTCATTCATTAGCATCCCTCAAGGGGGGGGGGAATAAATGACAATATATAAAGTATGGGCTTCATCTTCCCTCCTTGGAGTTTGAATTTGAACCCATTAGAAATTTGAAATATATGGGCTCCATTTCCCCTCCTTGGAGTTTGAATTTGAACCCATTTGAAATTTAAAATCTATGGGCTCCATTTCCCTCCTTGGAATTTGAATTCGAACCTATTTGAAATTTGGGGTGGCCTTTGGGCCATGGCACCCCCTAGTCCTAGATGGGCCTAGGGTGCACCCAGCCCACTAGCACAAAGAGAAACCCCTAACTCTAGTAGAATAATAATGTCTATGGAGAGGGAAAATCTCACCGCCCATACGGAGAGGCCAAACGAGGTCTAAACCGGACCGAACAAGGCTCAACTCCTCAAAGTGGCAGCCCCCGTGCCCACTTATTAAGAAGCCCAAAAATTCACTCGGTACAAGCGCTTCCTAGGTGGCCTTCGGGTTGGGAAGTCCGAGCATCAGTCGATCGAGAAAGCTCCCTTGGAGCCCCCTATTCCTGGTCTCAACCCGACACTTATCACTCGAGAGACCCCTCGTGAACAAGTGCCATTCGCTCGGGCTCACTGATGGAAGCTTAATGATTCGGCCATTGCGAATCCCTTAATGACAGGAAGCTCAAATGGGTCAAGAGAAGCCAAGAGTCCGCGTGCCGTAAGGAGCCCGCATGAAGGACGTAACCTCTCCTGGAACCCCTCCGCTTACAGGGATCCCTTCGCACAACATGCCACTATTTAAACAGGACATGCCCCACTGCGACAGAGAAGCTTAAGCACACCTAAGTAAGTGATGCGGGACGGACACGCGACTAGACTCCAAATGGATATGCGATCCTCAGACTCTAAGCAAGCTCGCGATCGTCCCTAACGAGGGAAGCGTCGGATGTTCACAGTTGAGAAACCGGCAAAGAGCTAGGGTGGTCAACTCACAAATTCATGCCCAGATCGGGTCACGGGACGGTCTCGCTCTCTCTTGCAGCAGTGATGATATAAAAATATTAAGCGAGCTACAATCCTAGCATGCTCTCTAGCAGCGGCATATAAAGTCTATACGAAGAAAGCAAAATGTTGAGTCAAGGGAGCGAACATGATACCTCCACGCTATCGGGCGTGGGGAAGACTTCCTAGCCGATCTCGTACTCCCGGAATAGTAAATACATAATAATTACAGAAAAACAAATTACTGCCCACTCCATGCAGGGAGGTAAAGGGCGACATAATGGGACCCGGGAGTAGCGATTTTGGGTTGACGGGCCGCTTCTTGTGTTGCTTCGACGGCACACGTACTCACGACCGTGGGACCCACGTGCTGGTCCGAGGGGCCGTGTGGGACCGGGGTGGCACCACTGTGGTGGGGACGCCTGGAAGGGCGCTCCTAGGACGGCGGTGTGCTGGTTCGCCGGCCGGAGGCCGGGCGGCTCCGATCTCCACTCGCCGGAGTTGCTGGCCACGGATCTGCAGTTCTATTTTGCAGCACGCGACCCGGCGAGATCTGCTGCTGCGGTCACTCCCAAGGTCGGATCGATGCACAAGAGGTACCGATGGAAAGCTGACTTGAAATCCTTCGATCTATGGCTGGAGAAATAAATTTGAGTTTCCCGTTAATGGCCTTTGTCGAATTTTCAAACTGCAGACTCACAGGACCTAAAAACTCAGGGCAGAACCAAGTTTTCCTGAGAGTTGGCATTGACCGTGATGTAGACCTTCGATTCAGCCTTTGGGCCCTTCATAAAAGTTATAGAGACCGAAGAGAGGAAAACGGGGGTATATCTTATGCAAGATTTGGTGGAAGTTTCTATTTTTTGGGGATTTTATACTGACTCGGGGTCAGATCTGGATAGCAGAAATAGATCTGAATTTGGGGGAAAGACACAATTTCTAAAAATAGGTAGAGGGCTTTAGAAATTCGACGAAAGTTTGTGGAGGGTGGGGATGGTGGACAGAACCTCCAATAAATTTGGGGGCTCCAATAAAAATCAAAAAAGGGGTCGAAAGGTGGAAGAACTAAGCTTCTGCTACACAGATATGAAAAGGGACAGATCTGGAAGACAGAAAGACACGAAAATGGAAAAATATAAATGAAGTCTAAAAGATGTGAATTTTTTACTGGAGGTTGGAAATCAAGAGAGGAACCAACCCTGAAAATCTCAACTCCAGATGATATCAGAGTTGGGAGTTAGAAATCCTGGAGTGGGACTCTGTCTAGCCAAATAGAACCTTGGACAAAACTTCGGAGGTGGCTTCGCGGTGGCTCGATGGCGGCACGAATGGTGGCGGCGGCACCATAGATGAAATCAAAGATAGAGGGGCTCAGGTATAAGGGGTTCTCAACCCTGAAATGCAGAGGGAAGAAGGAGGAACCAAGAGGAGAGAGGGGAGGGGCGCACCAGGCTCCTTACACAATTCAACAATTTCTTCTTCATTAATTCATGAAAAAGGGAAATACAAGCCTTATATAATAAATGGAAAATGACCACTAATGCCCTCAGATCTAGGGTTAGGAGGGGTATACAAGGTTTAGAAGACTAATTTTTCAAAAATTAAAATGGATAAAAAAGGGGGGCGCCCCCTTGACCAAGGGGTAAGGGTAGGTGGCCTACCCTTGACAATTTAACCCATTTGTCCCCCCATGTGTCTAATTGACTAGTCCAACCTTCTAGATGCCACCTTAACTTTTGACCAGCCCCACATAGATGAGGTGGACCAATGGGGAAGGAGTGGGGGCCCCCTTGCAGGTCATGCTGGCATTTTGCACATAAACCCACACAATCCTAAGGAAGAACAAACAGGCTCATGAAGCCTTACATTTGTGAATCTACTTCCCCCAGGATATAAAAATAAATAAAAGGACACAAATACAAAAATAAAATATACATGCTCGGAGTTGATTCCCATCAGTAAACCTGAGCAGGAACCACTTCACCTTTTGGTGGAGAGGGATCTCGCGCTCCCACTTTCCTCCCAACTCTTCTCTTCGCATCCGTGCTCTACTATCTGTGCTGACTTAAGCATCGGAGGGTCTTCCCCGGGGATCTATCCCTGGGCACCTCTGACAGGTTTCCCTTCTTGTAGTTTATACTTCAAGGGTACGTGGTCATCTTCCTCCCCGCTCAGGAGTAGCGCGAGATCGCCCCTCTTCATCTGGCGCCGTCTGTGGGATCGCACAAAGAGCCATCATGGGGTGAAGAAGTTCTGGCAGGAGGATTGCCGTCGGTACGGGAAAAGCTTTGGTAACGGAGGAAGGTGCACCTTCCCTCCCCATCCGACAACCAAGCCAACGAGCTACCTCCATCGGTGGCGGGGGAACAACTTCCCGGCGGGAGCACCGACGCCCTCCAAACCCTCAACGCAAAACTGAATGTCCCCGTGGATCTCATGAAAGCCTAGGCGGCTAGGGAGGAGAAGTCACAGCTCCCCAAGAAAAGCCCCCCACGTGGAGATGCCTCCCAGCACACTACTGGAGGCCATTTCATCCTCCGGGGGCAGCGGCTCATCCGCAACGCGTCAGGAGGACCGTCGCACGCCCCTCCGCCGGAGCAAGAAGCCTCCTTGACCTCGAGGAGGGAGAAGACCGGAGCATGCAAACCGTTCCCGGACGTGGAGGCCCCTGAGGAGCCTCGGGGCAGCATGTAAGGCCCCCCCCAGCCCCTCGAGACACCGACAACCGAAACTCTCTCTCCGGCTGTGAGACTTTGAGAGGCGTTTCACAGATCAAGAGTGCGTTCTCCGTGCTTTACAGAAGACCTCTCCTATGGAGGATGAGGAGCGATCCCCATTCTATGACTACATCCTGAAGGTAGAGATATCTCCCAGAATCTCACTTCCGACCTTCAAGTCGTACGACAGCCAGGGAGACCCGGCCGACCATTACGACAGCTTCGACGCCCTGATGACCTTGCACGGGGCATCCGATGTGATCAAGTGCCGAGCGTTCGTGACCACTCTGGTTCAGGGCGCTCAGGCTTGGTTCAGAGCCCTCGCCCCTGGCAGCATCCACAACTTCAAGCAATTCGGGCGAGTATTCAAAGAAAGCTTCACCGGCAGCGGTCCACCCCGGTCAGTGGCGAGATTACCGACCCTCAAATAGGAATAGGGGGAGAAGTTACGAGCTTATATCAACCGATTCAAATCGGAAGCCCTGCGCATCCCCCACCTGGATGTGGCCTCTACCATCACCGCCTTGACCGGGGGTACCTGCGACGAGAACCTACGACGTGAGCTAGTGCTTCATCCCCCTACCTCCCTCACTGAGCTAGTGACCTTGGCTCTACGCCATGTCGAGTGCGAAGAAGTACTCAGCGCTTGTCGAGTCACAACCGGATCGGGTCGGGAGGGGGACAAGAAGAGACCGTCCGAGCAAGGGACGGGACAAGGAAAGAGGTGAAACCAGGATGGAGATCGAAAAGAGCCGCCCCGAAAGTACGAGCGATATACCCCACTTATCGCTCCCATCTACGAAATCTATGAAGACATCAAAGGCTCGAGTCTCCTCAACTAACCCGAGCCCATGAAGACCAAGCATCAAAATCGCCGCAAGCATTGCCTATTCCACAGTGACCACGGGCATCACACCAGCGATTGCCATGAACTTCAAGATGAGATCGAGCGCCTCATCCGCCAGGGACACCTATCTCGGTATGTGTCCAGGCAAAAGGAGGACCGAGGCGCCGCTAAAGAGATTGATAATGTCCCCCGCGGAGTCCACATCAATGTCATCATGGGCGGAACGGCATCAGGCGGAGATAGCAGCTGAGGAAGAAAGCGTCACGCCGAGCAGGCGAGCCGGACCTCTGTTGAGGCATCTGCGGCCCCGCCGACTAGCGAACCACAGGCCTTGGTATTCTCTGACCAAGACCTGGAAGGGCTAACCACCCCGCACGACGACGTTCTCATTATATTGGCTACAACAAACCATTGTAACGTGGACAGAATCTTAGTCGACAATGGTAGTGCCCCTGATGTATTGTCCTATGAATGTTTCCTCAAAATGGGAGAGAATTCATCTAAACTCCGCTCGATCCGAACCCCCCTCTGTGGGTTCAATGGCCAGGCTACTTATCTCGAGGGAGCACTGAGTCTGCCTGTTACTATCGGCACCCCGCCCAAAACTGTTACGGTTATGGTAGACTTCATCGTAATTAAGGGGATGATGGCATATAACGCCATCTTCGGCCGAGGCATTCTCAGCCGAATGAAAGCGGTGCCCTCTACCTTTCACCAAAAGATGAAGTTCCCGACCAACTATGGCATGGGGGAAGTTCGAGGTAACCAGGCATTGGCTAGATGGTGCTATATAGTCTCGGTTGACGCCACTAGGCCGGAAGGGAAGAATGAGGGGATAAAGGGAGCCGAGGAGGGACCTGCAACATCTGAGCCTGGTGACGAGTTACTAACGGTCTTCCTTAACGGTGACCCGACCCTAGGAGTAAAATTGGACCCGAGGTCCCACTTGAGGAATAAGAAAAATATAAAGATTTCCTTGCGTAGTACATCCGAGTCTTTGCATGGTCCGATGAGCACCTTCCCGAGATCCTGGGAGACGTGGTGATGCACGAGCTCAACCTCGACCCAACAGCAAAGCCAGTACAACAGCGCAGGAGAAAGCACTCCCCACAGAAGCAAGCGGTCATCAAAGAGCAAATCATCAAGGGACAGAAGACTGACCTCTTGGCTCGCCAACATGGTCCAGGTACCAAAAGCTTCTGGGAAATGGCGGATGTGTGTGGATTTCACCGATCTCAACTAGGCTACCCCGAAGGACTGCTATCCGTTGCCGAGCATCGATCAACTGGTCGATTCAACCTCTGGCAACGAGCTGCTCAACTTTATAGATGCCTACTCCGGCTACCATCAGATTAGGATGGACCCGGAGGACATCGAGAACACTGCCTTCATCACCGACTTCGGCATACACTGCTACACCCGAATGTCATTCGGGTTAAAGAACGCTGGAGCAACATATCAAAGACTAATCAACCACATTTTTGAAGGACAACTCGGTCGGAACGTTGAGGCCTATATTGATGACATGCTCGTCAAAACGCCCAAGGCCGAAGACCACCTCGCCGACCTAGCCGAGACCTTTGACACTCTCCTGAAGCATAACATGAAGCTCAACCCCGCCAAGTGTGCTTTCGGAGTCATATCCGGGAAGTTCCTAGGCTTCCTGGTCACTCAGCGTGGGATCGAGGCCAACCCCGACAAGCTCCAGGCCATCCTAGACATGAGGCCACCTACCTGCATCAAGGACGTCCAATGCCTTACGGGGCGCATTGCTGCACTCAATCGTTTCTTGTCTCGGGCAGCCGAACGATGCCTACCCTTCTTCAAATTATTGAGGGGACCCAAAATGGCATCTGCTACGTTCGCCTGGCACGAGGAATTTCAGCAGGCGTTCGCTGAACTCAAGGAATTCTTGGCCTCGCCCCCACTGCTGTCCAAACTAGTCCAAGGTAAAGGTCTACACCTCTACCTATCGGCAACCCCTTCTACTGTAAGCTTGGTCCTGGTCAGGAATGACGCAGGAGTCGAGAGACCCATTTACTACGCCAACAAGGTGCTTAATGAGTCCGAAAAAAGGTACCCCGCAACCGAGAAACTCGTGCTAGCGTTGGTTACCTCGGCCAACCACCTCCGACCTTACTTCCAAGGGCACCCTATCGTCGTATTGATCGGAGAACCCCTGAAGAAGATTCTCTTTCACCCTGAAGCCTTGGGACGCCTCGTCAAGTGGGCCATCATGCTCGGGGCCTACGATATCTCGTATCGCCCTTGCTCGGCTATTAAAGGACAGGCTCTCGCAGACTTCATCGCTGAAAGCACGGTCCCAATTGAAGAAGCACTTCCACCAACGACCGGGCCTACCTGGGATCTGTTCGTCAACGAATCCTGTAATTCGACAGGAAGCGGCGCCGGCATTCTCCTCAAGTCCCCTGAAGGAGCGGAACTTCGGTACGCCCTGAAGTTCAACTTCTAGACATCCAACAACGCCTCTGAGTATGAAGCCGTTATCTCGGGAGCCAGGATAGCTCGAAGACTGGGGCCGAACGAGTCATGATCCACACTGACTCCCAATTGGTCGCTAGCCAAGTAAACGGTGAATACGAAGCTCGGGAAGGACAAATGGTCAAGTACCTCCAGGTGGTCAAGAGGATGGCCCAACTTTTCGAGAGCTTTGAGGTAGTCCGAATAGCCCGGGAGGAAAACTCCTGAGCGGACGCCCTCTCTCAACTGGCCTCCTCGCCCGACCCCGCTAGTACACGATCGGTCTTCCTCGAAGAGATCAAGCAACCGAGCATCGAATCTGAACTTATGACTATTTACTCGACACCCTCAAGCGACTGGCGGACCCCCTACATGTCCTGGCTTCGAGATTCTCAAGAGCCCACCGATCCTCGGGAGGCTCGGAAGCTCAAGTACCAAGCTCGGTGTTTCGTCATGCTGGATGATGCCTTGTACCGTAGATCCTCCTCCGGTCCTCTCTTCAAGTGCATCAGCGCCGATGAAGCCAGCCGAGCGATTCATGAAGTATACGAAGGCATCTGCGGAGCGCACCAAGGAGGAAGATCACTCGCCAGGATCCTGCTATGGCAGGGTTACTGGTGGCTCACTCTCCAAGGTGACTGCTCAACCTACGTGTAGAAGTGTGATCAATGTCAGCGCTTCGACCACCTGATTCATCAGCCCGTTACGGAGCTCATCACCCTTGCCGAGCCATACCCTTTCACTCGGTGGGGGATCAACATTCTAGGGCCGTTCCTTACGGCTCAAGCTCAGAAGAAGTTTGTCATCGTCACCATCGACTATTTCACCAAATGGATCGACGCCGAAGCCACCACCAGGATCACCGAATCAGTCGTATGGAGTTTTGTTTGGAAATCAATCATATGTTGCTATGGTGTCCCCCGAGTGATTTTGAGCGATAACGGTCGGCAATTTGATTCTCATTATTTCAGAGACAGATGTGCCGACCTAAACATTCGCAACCACTTTACTTCGATAGCCCACCCTCAGGCAAACGGACTGGTCGAGAATGCTAATAAGACTATCTTAAAAGGCATCAAAACCAGGCTTGGCAAAGCCAAGGGAAGCTGGCTCAAGGAATTGTCAAGCGTACTATGGTCGCACTGAACTACTCCGAGAATGGCTACTTGTGAAACACCTTTTCAGCTGGTGTATGGCACGGAAGCCGTAATTCCGTTGGAGGTCAGCAATCCCTCTCTCCGAGTCGTCCACTTCGAGCCTAAGGTAAACGAGCAGAAATTACGAGAGAACCTCGACTTAGCAGACAAAATCCGAGAGAATGCAAGGATCCAAGCAATGGAATACCAACGGCGCATCACTCGATACTACAATAGCAGAGTCTGAGATAGACCCTTTCAGCTAGGAGACTTCATCCTGAGGAAGGTCGAAGCATCTCGACCACTAGAGGCGCCGAGAAAGCTGGCCCCTACCTGGGAAGGTCCCTACCGAGTGGTCGAGAAGCTCGGGAAATGAGCATACCGATTGTCCACCATGGAAGGAACACCCATCCATCGAACGTGGAACACGACAAATCTTCGCAAGTTCTACTTTTGAACACTTGGCAAGCATATACATGTAAGCGAAATAGAATAATCACCATTCTTCTATTCTTATTAAACTTTGATGTACATTAAGAAGGCCGTAGCCGATATAGTCTACATGTACAAAAAATTACATCCCCTGGTACTATAACGCGAGCAGAACGCTCAGCCGACCCAGTAGGTGCTCCCACGTCCAGCCACTGACTCTGCCTCGTGTAGAAACTGGCTCGGATAAGGAATCGTCGGCTTCGTTGGTTTGAGAAAGCTCGGAGGAAAGGTGCCAAAGGGATTGGAAGGACAAAAAAAAAAGAAAAAGAAAAAGAGGTCGACCTGAAAGGTCAGGAATCTTGAGAGAGCTCCCTCCCTAGGCAACAGGATCGACGGTGGAAGGAGGGACGGGGGTGATAGTGAAAGAATAAAGCCAGACGAGCTCCATTCTCCCTCAGAAGAGCGCTGGTAGGACATGGACAGGAAGGTGACATGCTCCGGCATGAACCTTCCCCCTGATTGACCCCCGACTGACGAACCCACTTCCAGAGTGAAACAATAGGCCGAAGGGGAAGCTGATCACTTTAAATGACTCTCCCCAAAACACGCTACCAATGCTTTCCCTAAGTTGGTTACCTCATTTCCCGATATTCCCCCAGCGGGACGTGCGAAGCGAAAAGTCATTAAGGGTGGTATGGAAAAATGGAAAGGTGCCAATGCCATGTTAGTTATTTGACAGATCAGCACGCGCAAAATCTGTAGGAAATAGGTGCCTTCTTCAAATGACTGTGGATACGGTAATCAAATCACACCAAGAGCGGTAATAAACAGTCAATTCAGCATTTAATACTGCCGCTATTAAAGTTTCCAAAAAAGCCGCACCCGACTACATATGAGAAAGAAAAGAAAAAGAAAAGAGCTATCACATCAGGCCTCGGGCCCATCTCCAAGCTCGACAGACAAGACTTCTTTGGCACCAGAAGATCTGCCCCCAATGTTCTTGGTGACGGCCGACCCAGACACTAACCCCACCTGTGTGGGAACTCTCTCGGTCATGTGCCCTCCCGAGGATGCTGGAGTTGGCGGTCGCTCGGATGGAACCGAACTCACCTCTTCGCTCGACGTATAATGGGAAGAGTCAGTGGTGCCCCACTCCGAGTCATAGCGCTGACTGGAAGGAAAATTGAGCGAAGATGACTGGGCCTTTTCCTCCAGGACGGCCCAATCGTAGCCCTGGGAGAAGCCCTTTCGGAGTCCCTATCGGTAGCCCGACTCGTAATAAGGAAAGGCCACCTGCTGGAGAGCTGCCTGGTAAGCCTCTGAGCACTTATGTTACTCGAGGGCTTCCTTCCCAACCAGCTCTGCCTTCCTCTCGAGCTCAGCTATCTGCTGCTCGGACACGGATACCCTTCTCTCGGTCTCGGACAGCCTTAGCTCGGCCTTGGTCTGTGAATCCTCAGCCGCCCGAACACGGTCCTCGAGCCCCTCTCGCTCGACCCTCCATTGGTCGTCGCGCTCGACCTGGTTTCTGCGCTCTGACACCAGTAGCTCACTCTTCCGGTCGACCATGCGATGAGCTTGGGCCAACTGCTCAGCCAAAGACCGAGCCTCCGCTTGGCTCGACTGTGCCAACGCTCGGAGCGGAGTGATCTCTCGACGAAGGTCTTCAAGATCGAGGGTCAGACGCTCAACCTTCCGATCAAGTGCACCGCGGGCCCATGAAAGAGTCTCCCGCTTGGACTCCACCCGAGCATACGCGTCCACTGCTTCAGCTCCCAACTGGGCCAGAATCAGCCCTCTCTCCATAATCTGCTCCAATAGCACGGAGGGGGGACCTTTTCGGACTTTTCCCACAAGTCTCGAGAAGCTAAGGATTGGCACGCCCGGTACAGAGGAGCCCAGACACTAAAGGTGCTGGTAGAAGGAGGGAAAGCTCTCACCGGAGTGTTCGGGACCGGGGCATCTCCCTCGGGCAATCCCGTCCTAGGGGCCCCACCGATCGGCTCGATGTGAGCACCCCCACCGCGTACCTCCCCAGTTTCGGTCGGCTGTGATCGAGTCGCCTCCTCCTGCGACCCTCCAGCCTCTACCTGCTGGGGGCGGACCCCCTCATCTGGCGGCCCCTCCGCCACGCTCGACGCCTCAACATCGGCAATGATCCCTCCTTCATCGCCCCCCTCTTGTTCAATAGTGGGGAGAGCCGACAGGGAATCTCCTCCAGACGCACGGACAACCTCCTCCTTCCTTGCCCGTTTCCTCTCAACAGACTGAGCCTACATCAAAGACCGTAGCAACTTGGCCACGGGATCCTTGCGCTTGATCCCTCGGCGCTCGAAGGCATCGTCCTGAGCCGCCCGCTTGCCCTTATCCTGGGCACGGGATGAACCCTCCGAAACTTGAAGGTCATCCGGAACTGGCATCTCGTCCAAGACGATGACCCCCAACTCACACGGAGGCGCCTCCTCCTCGACTGCTCGCCTCGTGTCTGAACCACAGAAAGTAGACTAAAAGAAGGAAGACCCCAACTCAGCAAGAAGGAAGACCAAGTTCCCGAACTCCTTACCTGTCGGCAATAGCACTCGAGCGAGGTAGCCCTCAATGTTGGAAGAAGTCACCAAATCAGCAGTCTCTTGGCGATTCTGTTGAAGGATAGCAGCCTCCTCTTCCACCTCTGGAGAGAACACAGTCTGCTTCGGGTGAATGTTCGGGTGGAAATTGGGCACCCTCGGGAAATTCCATGTTACGCCAATAGCCAACGGGCCCACCCAGAAATATTGGGTCTTCCACCCTTTGTGAGAAGAATCCTTCCCAGAGAGGGACACGCAGCTCCTCCCCGCCTCGCCTGAATATAGAAGAAGCCTCGCCCCGCATGAGCATACTCCTTCAACTCAAAGAATTAATGGAAAAGATCCTGCGAGGCGCGCACCCCACACTGGCCGCAAAGGAAAATGAAGGAGAAGATGAAGGTATAAGAGTTGGAGACCAGCTGGACAGGAGCCAGCCGGTAGAACCGAAGCAACTCGGTGACAAAAGGATGAAGGGGCAAACGGAAGCCACACTTCCAAGCCAGAAGAAAAGAGCAAAAGAGGCCAGAACGAGTGGACAGACTAGACTCATGAGGCTCAGGCACCAGGAACTGGAAACACCAAGGCAACCCGTAGCGACTCTCCAGCCGCTTCACCTCCGCCTCCCCCAGCTCACTGCAGGATGGCTCCAGCGGCGTCAAGAAAACTCTGGGGGTCCGTTCTCTCTGCCGCCTTTCGGCCTCAGGATGATGGTCTGCCATGAGACAGAGAGAAGAAGAAGAGGAAAGCTCTAAGCTAGAGAACTTCGGAGAAGAAAGGGAGCTTACGAATCACCGCCTTAGGAGGCTCTTCTAGCTTTGACGGCTACAACGAATCTCTGCCTTTCCGAAACTACTTTCACAACATGGGAGCCCCTCTCAAATATAACTACAAAGAGAGGCAAAACCCTAAAACCCCAAAGATAATGGGACGCAAAATGTGCAATGCCTAAAAACCCTGACGGGAGGCGACGCGGCGTCCGATCTCCCGAGGAGGGGCCTTCTCTTACTCATCATAACAGGTGTATTTTCAAGGTGAGCTACGTCACGTGGCCCCTACCATAGAGATATCTTTACCCAACCAGTGCCACAGATAGTCTGGCCCAATTGCTACTCGTCCGAGCCTAATCTTGGCTCGGGAGTAGGAGGGGGGACAAGTGGAGAGGGGAAATCTCACCGCCCGTACGGAGAGGCGAAATGAGGTCTAAACCGGACTGAACAAGGATCAACTCCTCAAAGTGGCAGCCCCCGGGCCCACTTATTAAGAAGCCCAAAAATTCACTCTGTACAAGCTCTTCCTAGGTGGCCTTCGGGTTGGGAAGTCTGAGCATCATTCGATCGGGAAAGCTCCCTTGGAGCCCCCTATTCCTGGTCCCGACTCGGCACTTATCACTCGAGAGACCCCTCCTAAACAAGTGCCATTCGCTCAGGCTCACTGATGGAAGCTTAATGATTCGGCCGTTGCAAATCCCTTAATGATAGGAAGCTCAAATGGGACACGGGAAGCCAAGAGTCCGTGTGCCATAAGGAGCCCGCATGAAGGACGTAACCTGCCCTGGAACCCCTCCGCTTACAGGGATCCCTTTGCACAATAGGCCACTTTTAAACAGGACATGCCCCACTATGACAGAGAAGCTTAAGCACACCTAAGTAAGCCTGAGCAGGAACCACTTCACCTTTTTGTGGAGAGGGATCTCACACTCCCACTTTTCTCCCAACTCTTCTCTTCGCATCCGTGCTCTACTATCTGTGCTGACTTAAGCATCGGGGGGTCTTCCCCGGGGATCTATCCCTGGGCAACTTTGACTGGTTTCCCTTCTTATAGTTTATACTTCAAGGGTACGTGGTCATCTTCCTCCCCGCTCAGGATCAGCACGAGATCGCCCCTCTTCAGTCTAGATGGCCCATAAATGGCCTACAAAACAGACACAACTTGAAATAAAAGAGACATTAAAATCTAGCTATCTCCGAGCCATAATGAAGCCTATGTGGCTCTACGGGTCCATTGTCGGTGGCTCGTCTGTGAGGCCTCATGTCAGTCTAGGCCTCTGGTGTCCTCACCAATTCTCCCCGAGCAAGAGAAACTCGACCCCGTCGAGTAAGGGTCTCTATCGCTCTAGTATCGCTCGAGCAAGTATGGATCTATCCTCAAGCAATGCCCAAGTGATCCATGAATCATCGGACGCGGGCCGTCCTCTTCAACGCACCAAGTAGCGGTGATACGCGCCACTCCTAGTGGTAGTCACCTGCTCATCCCGTATAGACTCTATCCGCTCATGCTGCTGAGGTGACGGGGCTGGAAGTGGACTCTCAGGGGAGGGCTCACTCACAAGGGTTGGAGAAGGCCCAAACAACTCACTGGGTATCACTGCCGGGTCCCTATATGCGACTAAATCTGAGACGTTACATGTGGAACTGACACCATAGCCCTCCGGTAAATCTACAACATATGTAGTGGACCCAACTCGCCTCAAAACTCTAAAGGGGCCAGCACCACGAGCCTGAAGTTTCTTCACTGTCACAGATGGAAACCGTTCAGGTCTAACGCTGATCATGACGTAATCGCCCTCTTGGAACTCGCGGGGGTGTCTATGAGTGTCCATCAATTCTTTATATCGGGCGTTGCTGGTCTCTATGTGGCGACGGATGTCATCATGCAAACCCCTAACATGCTCGGAAAAAGACTCGGCGGACTTCGACACTCTAGCATGCATGGGTAAGGGAACTAGATCCACTGGCTTCCTAGGTCTATACCCGGTAACTATCTTAAATGGACTCATGCCCGTGGACCTATTGACTGAGTCATTATATGCAAACTCGGCAAGTGGCAAAATGAGATCCCAGTCCCTCTCGCGTTCCCTAATCAAGCACCTCAGAAGATTCCCCAAACTTCTATTAACCACTTCAGTCTGCCCGTCAGTCTGGGGATGGTAGGCTGTGGAGAATTTGAGCTAAGTGCCCAATAAATGCCAAAGGGTCTTCCAAAAGTAGCTAGTGAACCGCACATCTTGATCTGACACAATGGACTTAGGAAGTCCAAATCAGCTCACTACACTAGAGAAGAATAAACGAGCAACCCTAGAGGCATATGAAGTCTTAAAGCAAGGAATGAAGAGGGCCATCTTGGAAAATCTATCAACCACTAAAAAATTAGAATCATGCTTGCGGGTGGTCCGTGGCAACCCCAAAACAAAATCCATACTAATATCCTGCCATGGCCTATCGGGCATAGGAAGAGGAGTATAAGGCCAGAAACTTTCTTCGTCATCTTGGCCACAGTGCAAGTGCGACACTGGGCCACAATGCGAGCAACATCGCGTTTCAAGCTAGGCCAATAAAATCGATGCTGAACAGCCTCGATGGTCTTGTTCCGACCGAAGTGGCCGGCTAGACCTCCCGCATGCATCTCCCAAGTGAGGAAGTCGCGAACTGAAGTCCACGGAATACACAAGCGACTCTCCCGAAAAAGGTAACCCTCCTGCAAGGCGTAATCAGGATGCTCTCGGGACGGTCCTGCCTGGAGGGTGGTATAAATTGGACCAAAGTCCAGACAATCCGCTTAGGCCTCCTTCATCCTATCCATCCCAACCACCTCTACACTCATGGTGGACAAAAGATAAGCGTGACGACTCAGAGCGTCGGCCGCCCGGTTCTCCGCACCGGCCTTGTGCTTCAGCACAAAGGTATAATCCTAGAGAAACTCCACCCAACGACTGTGACGAGAATTGAGCTTCTTCTGGGCATGGAGATACTTGAGCGCCTCATGATCAGAATACAAAACAAACTCCTGGTGTAACAAGTAATGTCTCCAATGCCGAAGGGCCTGCACAACCGCGTAAAACTCCTTGTCATACATGGAGTAACGTAGTTTAGCATCGCTCAATTTCTCACTGAAATAAGCAATGGGGTGAATCTCCTGGCTCAGAACACCACCAATACCAACCCCGGAAGCATTGCAAGAGACCTCAAACACCTTCGTGAAATCAGGAAGTCTAAGAATAGGTGCCTGAGTCATGCACTCCTTGAGGAGCGCAAATGCGGCCGAGGCTGCCTTTGTCCATTCAAACGTCCCCTTTCGGATGTAATCAGTGATAGGGGCCGTGATGGAACTAAAGCCTCGAATAAAATGATGATAGATGGTCACCAGTCCGTGAAAGCTACAGACATCATGAAGAGTACGAGGCTCGGGCCACTCCACTATGGCCCTGAGCTTCTCGGGGTCAGCGGAGACTCACTCGCTAGACACAAAAAACCCTAAGAAAGTGACATGACTAGTCATGAAAGCACATTTCGTAGGGTTGACATAATGACTCTCTCTCCGCAAGATAAGATAGACCTGCTGTAGATGGTCTAAGTGGACCTCCCGGGTGTGGCTATTGGATGAGAATGTCATCGAAATAAACTACCACAAAGACCCCAATCAAAGGTCGAAGGACCTAGGTCATCAACCGCATAAAGGTGCTAGGAGCATTGAGCAACCCAAAGGGCATGGCCAGCCACTCATAAAGACCATCTTTGGTCTTAAAGGCCATCTTCCGCTCATCATCGGGCCTGATCCACACCTGGTGATAGCCACTCTTCAGATCGATCTTAGAAAATATAGTGGCTCCCGCCATCATATCAAGCATGTCATCTAAGCGGGGAATGGGAAACCTATACTTCACCGTGATCTTATTGATTTCACAGCTGTCGACACACATTCTCCAAGTACCTTCCTTCTTAGGAGCAAGCAATGCAGGGGCGGCACATGGACTCATGCTCTCACGAAGAGATCCCATCGTCATCAACTTCTCGACCTGACATTAAAGCTCGGCATGATCAACGGGGCTCATCCTATAATGTGGCAAGTTGGGCAATGAGGACCCCATAATCAGGTCAATAGCATGCTTAATGTCCCGCATGAGGGGAAGACCCTCGGGTAAATCATCCGGAAATATGTCACATCCCAAACCGATAGTAGCGGGAAGCGATGCTCGGAACGTGGTAGTTAACAGTCATGATAACAAGAGCAAAAATAAATAACCACAATTAAAAATATGGAGGCCATACACATTAAAAATACGAACTTCTATTAATATTTGAAATTTAAAATATAATTTGACTCGTGACACTAGCTAGTCTGAAGAAGGTAAAAAGACAGACTCTGATCTCTAGGTTCCAGGTTCACTCGATCACACTGACCCAATCCTCATTTACAACGTTCCGTTTACCGCGTTACCTGAAAAGGATTGGAAGTAGGGGTGAGCAAGAAGCTCAGTAGGAATTATACTCTATCGTCAGGCATAGTTTAAGTGATTAACCAATTAATGAATATGCATGATTAACACGAGAAAAATAAGCAGAACTAAATAATCATCAAGATTCAAAGAGTAACAATAATTAAATGGTAGAAATAATTGCATGTCGAGATATCAAGCAAGATTAACAAGATTTTCTAGTGAATGGCCATTTACAAGTCAATTCGAGTCATGTCAAGCAAGCAAGCAAGTACTTCATGCTTTAAGCATGAATAATAAGTTTCACGAGAATGTGGAATGCCCTATACTCAACATGCTAGTCATGCACCGGTGACAATGCCACACCTAGTCATTCACCTCCCTAGGGATCAGGTACTCTTCGGGTGCTACTCCCAGGACCAGACTGGGCCCTTCATTTGTTTGCCTTGGCATTGATTTGTTTGGATCACAGATCCCACGAATCTAGACATCCACAATATTTAATGGCCAAGAGTTCCAAGGTCAAGTTCATGTAGTCAAGGTAAAGGACGTAAGAATGATGATTCTTAAGAGTCCAAACAATAAGCTCCTTAATTGAGAGGAATAGTTATTCCAAATGACTATAATTGACGATCAATATACCTAACAATAGGTCATATCACGAAATACCATAGCCTAGATAGGCTAGAGTAGCTCACACAATTTGAAATCATGAAATAATCACTTTTCGGAAAACTGTAATATACATAGTCAGAAATGGGCCGCTCAACATTTATACGGTCTCATATGTGCCGCACTATCAGGAACTGGGCTGAAGATCAGCCTCTACGAGGTCAAGGATAAACGGTCCAAGATGGGCCTTTCCACCACAAAAACGGTCAAGCATGGGCCGCACAAGGCCAGAACGACTAAAGCTCAAGAAGGTGATAAACAGGCTCCAAAGCGCCGCACAAAGATGAACGGTCAGAAATGGGCCGCACAGGGCCAGAAGTTCTTGAAGTATAAGAACAGGAAATACGGTCCATACAGATCCGCTCGTAGTCTGAACGGTCCAGAAAGGGCCGCATGTCAATTGTACGGGCAACTATAGTCCGCACAACACTGGGCCTATCAATAGGCTAGAAATTCACCCAAGTGGACTCCCGGGCTGCCATAGGTAGGGTGGAACTGAGCAAGAGTCCAGCCCACTGTCTGTTGATCGGCCTAGGGTCTATTGGGCTTATCAAATCAGGATTTAGCCGAAGATGGATCAAGAATAATCGGCCAAACTAATTGGCATTAGCTAGGGACAAACGGTCGCCAGAGGGCCGTTCAAGGGAGATATGCGGTCCAATATCGACCGCGCATGTCCCTGTTAGTCCAATTCGGACTAACTCAAATCACAGCAGTTCGATTGAGTCCAAGCTCGATTCTAGGGAATAAAAATGGTTCAAAATTAACGGTTAAGGTCTATGGTTAACAAGTATAACCCTAATAGCCATTTCAATTATAAGTGATTCACACTTAAGATTGACATTCATTGGAAAGATGAATCAAGATCAAGCTCAAATTAAGTAAATCAGCAAGAATTATTTACTGTCATTAATTATAGTTTATTAGGTGTGTTTCTAACATGCAATTAACACTAATCTACTAACATAACATGTTGAAATGACAAAGTAATCTGTTCTGTTAACGATGTGCGATCGGTTCTGGACCTTACCTCCCCATGGACGGTCACAGACAGGCCGCTCATGCCCCCTCAGGTCCGAAGGCCTGCTGGAGATGGACGATCGGTAGGGTGCCGCTGGAAGGGATGTGCGGTCTGGAACTGGCCGCAGAAAAGTTATGCGGTTGGTATCTGGCCACACGTACAAGGGAAATGATCAGAGATAGAAACAGTTAAACGGTCCACGACAGGCCGCCTGTCTTGGATGTGCGGTCTAGCGTGTGGCCGCACAAGTCCAGACAGGTCGCTGCCCTTTCGCCTTGCCCGACTCCGGTGAGGTTTCTAGGGTCAGAACTAAAACATCGAATTCGCACGATATAAAACATGGAATTTGGGACTTTTACTACCAAAAGAAAGAGCATGAAAAACTCTACGAGATGCATGGATCAATTCCATATTTACTCTCTTAAGTCTCTACTTAAATCGAAGAGGAACAAAGTTAACCCTAATTCGATATGCTTCTACTAAACCTCAAAATACTCACAGGATACTACTTGATATTTGGGGCTTTATATACCAAAAGAAAGAGGACTTATTGCTGAACATTTTGATATATTACTTGAGGATTGAGCCCGAGAGAAGCTACCTCAATCAGGGAAGAAAGGAAGAAAAAGGAGGAAGACACGCTAGGTACCCCACGTCGGAGATCACTGGAATTCACCCTCATCCAAGGTTCTCGTCGGCCGCCACAGCTTCCAAATAAAACTAGGGTTCCTAAGGAGCATTTTTATAGGTCGCACACCTTCCAGAGTGTTCTATGCAAGGAGAATTCGTCCACGCAATTCGGGTTAATGTGAACGCCGCCGCAAAAGTTGACTCGATCCAAACTCCACCGATTGCATCTCCTAGGGTTAGGGTTTCGAGAGATTAAGAGAGGGGAAATGATCCTCTCATCCTGGCCTTTCATTTGCCACCAGTTTGGGCTCATTTGATGGAGTATTGGGCTCAAATTTCGCGTTTCAAGGTATGGTTAACTAAGTGTTTAATTTAGGCTTAATCTACTAATTCGGCTTACTTACAGATTTTATTTGGGTTGGCCACAGAAGACAAGTTTGTTAAACGTGTTATCCTCTGCAAGAATATAATTTTTTTGGATTTTTATAAAATAGTCAAAATATATCTTATTCTATTTATTAAGGAATTATTCTAATTAATTACTAATTAATTTCTCGAAAAAAAATCGGGGTATTACATCCTCCCCCACTTTAAGGAATTTGGTCCTCAAATTCATCGGGTATTACCAATTAGTTGAATATTTGAAGTAAGACGAAAGAATTTAGGACAGTAAGCCATTTTATATAAATAACATGTTAATCATACAACTAATGACGAAAGAATTTAGTTGTAGATAGTGATAAAAGAGAACAATACCTTATATAATTCTTCATTCGATAGAAGTTGGTTCTGATTCTTCTTATATTTTTTCTTGTGGGAGTAACTTAGGACAGTTAGCCATTTTATGATCCTGATTTTCGCAACGCAGACACGCTCCGCTCCTTCGCCAACACTCCTTTACGTGATGACCAAGTTTGTGACAGTACAAACATTTCATTTGCATAATATTATTATTCTTCTTATTATTACTTTGGGCTTCTTTATGACGGACTCGCCAGCCTCTAGCAGAATCGAATCTTAGGTTACCCATGGACCCACTCACTTTCATTTTAAGAACGCCTTTTTAAGAATAGCTTAGAGACCTGCAAAATAACTATATGGTTAACTTTTTCATTACCCTTACGCGTATCATAACGCAATCTTGTATATATTTTATTATGTAACCCAAGATACTACCCAATCTCACCAGGTGACAAGGGATGACACGGGTCTTATGACTTAGGGTAACCTATACTCTTGGACAAAAACCTAGGACTCAGACAACGGAGGCTCTGATACCACCTCTGTCACGCCCCGAACCGATAGCAGCGGGAAGCGATGCTCGGAACGTGACAGTTAACAGTCATGATAACAAGAGCGAAAATAAATAACCACAATTAAACACATGGAGGCCATACACATTGAAAATACGAACTTTTATTAAGATTTGAAATTTAAAATATAATTTGACTCGCGACACTAGCTAATCTCAAGAAGATAAAAAGACAGACTCCTATCTCTAGGTTCCAGGTTCACTCGATCACACTGACCCGATCCTCATTTGCAACATTCCGTTTGCCGCGTTACCTGAAAAGGATTGGAAGTAGGGGTGAGCAAGAAGCTCAGTAGGAATTATGCTCTATCGTCAGGCATAGTTTAAGTGATTAAACAATTGATGAATATGCATGATTAACGCGAGAAAAATAAGCAGAACTAAATAATCATCCAGATTCAAAGAGTAACGATAATTAAATGGAAGAAATAATTGCATGTCGAGATATCAAGCAAGATTAACAAGATTTTCTAGTGAATGGCCATTTACAAGTCAATTCGAGTCATGTCAAGTAAGCAAGCAAGTACTTCATGCTTTAAGCATGAATAATAAGTTTCACGAGAATGTGGAACGCCCTAGACTCAACAAGCTAGTCATGCACCGGTGACAATGCCACACCTAGTCATTCACCTCCCCAGGGATCAAGTACTCTTCGGGTGCTCCTCCCAGGACTAGACTGGGCCCTTCATTTGTTTGCCTTGGCATTGATTTGTTTGGATCACAGATCCCACGAATCTAGATATCCATAATATTTAATGGCCAAGAGTTCCAAGTCAAGTTCATGTAGTCAAGGTAAAGGACGTAAGAATGATGATTCTTAAGAGTCCAAACAATAAGCTCCTTAATCGAGAGGAATAGTTATTCCAAATGACTATAATTGACGATCAATAGACCTAACAATAGGTCATATCACGAAATACCATAGCCTAGATAGGCTAGAGTAGCTCACACAATTGGAAATCATGAAATAATCACTTTTTGGAAAACTGTAATATACACGGTCGGAAATGGGCCGCTCAACATTTATACGGTCTCATATGGGCCGCACTATCAGGAACTGGGCTGAAGATCAGCCTCTACGAGGTCAAGGATAAATGGTCCAAGATGGGCCTTTCCACCATAAGAACGGTCAAGCATGGGCCGCACAAGGCCAGAACGACTAAAGCTCAAGAAGGCAATAAACAGGCTCCAAAGCGCCGCACAAAGATGAATGGTTAGAAATGGGCCGCACAGGGCCATAAGTTCTTAGAGTATAAGAACAGGATATACGGTCCATACAGATCCGCTCATAGTCTAAACGGTCCAGAAAGGGCCGCATGTCAGTTGTACAGGCAACTATAGTCCGCACAACACTAGGCCTATCAATAGGCTAGAAATTCGCCCAAGTGGACTCTCAGACTGCCATAGGTAGGGTGGAACTGAGCCAGATTCCAGCCCACTGTCTGCTGATCAGCCTAGGGTCTATTGGGCTGATCTAATCAGGATTTAGCTGAAGATGGATCAAGAATAATCGGTCAAACTAATTGGCATTAGCCAGGGACGAACGGTCGCTAGAGGGCCATTCAAGGGAGATATGCGGTTCAATATCGGCCGTGCATGTCCCTGTTAGTCCAATTCGGACTAACTCAAATCACAACAGATCGATTGAGTCCAAGCTCGATTCTAGGGAAGAAAAATGGTTCAAAATTAACGGTTCAGGTCTAAATAACCCTAATAGCCATTTCAATTATAAGTGATTCACACTTAAGATTGACATTCATTGGAAAGATGAATCAAGATCAAGCTCAAATTAAGTAAATCAGCAAGAATTATTTACTATCATGAATTACAGTTTATTAGGTGTGTTGCTAACATGCAATTAACACTAATCTACTAACATAACATGCTGAAATGACAAATTAATCTGTTCTGTTAACGATGTGCGGTCGATTCTGGACCTTACATCCCCATGGACGGTCACAGACAGGGCGCTCATGCCCCCTCAGGTCCGAAGGCTTGCTGGAGATGGACGGTCGGTAGGGTGCCGCTGGAAGGGATGTGCAGTCTGGAACTGGCTGCAGGAAAGTCATGCGGTTGGTATCCGACCGCACGTACCAGAGAAATGATCAGAGATAGAAATAGTTAAACGGTCCACAACAGGCTGCCTGTGTTGGATGTGCGGTCTATCGTGTGGCCGCACAAGTCCAGACAGGTCGCTGCCCTTTCGCCTTGCCCGACTCCGGCGAGGTTTCTAGGGTCAGAACTAAAACATCGAATTCGCACGATATAAAACATGGAATTTGGGGCTTTTACTACCAAAAGAAAGAGCATGAAAAACTTTACGAGATGCATGAATCAATTCCATATTTACTCTCTTAAGTCTCTACTTAAATCGAAGAGGAACAAAGTTAACCCTAATTTGATATGCTTCTACTAAACCTCAAAATACTCGTAGGATACTACATGATATTTGAGGTTTTATATACCAAAAGAAAGAGGACTTAATGCTGAACATTTTGATATATTACTTGAGGTTTGAGCCCGAGAGAACCTACCTCAATCAGGGAAGAAAGGAAGAAAAAGGAGGAAGACGCGCTAGGTACCCCAAGAGATCACTGGAATTCACCCTCGTCCAAGGTTCTCGTCGGCCGCCACAGCTTTCAAATGAAACTAGGGTTCCTAAGGAGCATTTTTATAGGTCCCACACCTTCTAGAGTGTTCTATGCAGGGAGAATTCATCCACGCAGGTTGGGTTAATGTGAACACCATCGCAAAAATTGACTCGATCCAAACTCCACCGATTGCATCTCCTAGGGTTAGGGCTTCGGGAGATTAAGAGAGGGGAAATGATCCTCTCATCCTGGCCTTTCATTTGCCACCGGTTTGGGCTCATTTGATGGAGTATTGGGCTCAAATTTCACGTTTCAAGGTATGGTTAACTAAGTGTTTAATTTGGGCTTAATCCACTAATTCGCCTACTTACAAATTTTATTTGGGTTGGCCACAGAAGACAAGTTTGTTAAATGTGTTATCCTCTACAAGAATATAATTTTTTTTGATTTTTATAAAATAATCTAAATTTAACTTATTCTATTTATTAAGTAATTATTCTAATTAATTGCTAATTAATTTCTAAAAAAAATCGAGGTATTACAAAATATATCAGCAAACTCCCGAAGGACTTCAGCAGCATCAGATGGGAGATCACTCTCCGACTCTCTAACCACCTCTTGGACTACGATGGCAAAAATAGGGTTCCCCCTAACAAAGTCACGCTCCAACTCTTGGGAGCTGACTAGCATCAACCTCTTAGTCGGAGGAACACTCGGGGCAGGGACATCCGGAGGTAAGGTCATAGCCTGAGCTGGCGATTGGGTACTGGGCCCTGGAACAATAGGAGTCGAGGTACTAGGCCTAGTGGGACCCTAGATGGATGGACTCCTCGGCTGGGACGGGTGAAGGGTAATCCGTTGGCCATTATGGTCGAATGTGCATGTGTTTGACCGGCCATGGAGGGTAGCATCCCGATCAAATAACCAGGGCCTTCCTAGGATAATAATGCCTACCTCCATAGGCAACACATCACACCGTCCTGGTAGGCATGGAACTGCAATGGCACCAGACATCGCAGCCTGATCGGAATAGAGTTGGAATCTACCTGATGCGGGACAGACAGCGAACCTGAGACTCTAGCTCGCGGACGTCCCTATGTGAGGAAAACGCGGGATCTGCGCGGTTGAGAAACTGGCAATGAGTCGGGTAGTGAACTCTCTTTCGCACCCAGATCGGGTCACGGGACGGGTTTCGCTCTCTCTCGCAGCGGTGATAAAAATATCAGGCAATATTAACCTATCACTCATGCAGCGGCAATAGAATACATACGAAATTAGCAAAATGCGAAGACAGGAGCGGACACGATACCTCCATGCTACCGGGCGTGGGGAAGACGGTCCCGGCCGAAACTCGTACTCCTGGTACAGTAATAACCAATAATTACAGAAAAGAATTTAATGCTCACTCCACGCAGGGAGGTAACGGGCTACACGCGGGACCCGGGAGTAGCGGGTTCGGGTTGACGGGCAGCGATTTGGACAGCTCCGGCGGTAACGCGTGCCAAAGAACATGGGGCTCACGTCTTGGTCGGAGGGCCAATCAGGCTGGGAGTGGTACTGCTACGATGGGGACTCCTGAAGGGACGATCCTTAGGAGGGGGACGTGCTGGTTCGCCTTGTGGAAGGTGAGGCGGCCGGCCTGGAGTCATTGTTGCTTGCTGTCCACGAGCATGTTCTGCTGTCACAGCATTGCACAGCCTGGCGAGAACAACTGCTGCGATCAGACCAGAGCTCAGAACGATGTGAGACTAGCGCCGTTGGAAAGCTACTTCGAAGATCTTCAAACACCAATGGTTACAGGAATTTTTCTATCCCTGTATTTTCCTCGGTGGAATTTACAACCAGTTGACTTACAGAACCAGATCAGACATGGCAGAAAGTGGATGTGCCTGAGAACTAGGTTGACCAGACATCAAACGGTGGAGTTTGGATTTGAAATTTTTATGGATGGTAGCTGTGAAGGTAAGGAACACAGGGGTAATTTTTGTGTAATTTGTGGAGGATGTTTGAATGGGAATATGATTTTTTGGTGGAGGTGGTTGGATCTGGACTGCAGAGGACAGAACAGATTTTGGGAAAAAGCAGTGATTTTTTGGATGGGGAAAGAAAATTTGATGCGGGACGGACACGGGGACCGACTCTACGTGGTGTGGACCTCGGACTCTAGATGCGGACACGACCAGTAACACATGATAGGAGAGACACTAAGCCCGACACGGAGAGCTCCTATGGGCTATACGTCGCTAACAGAAACGCAAGCTCACTCGTCGTCCCAAGCGAGGGAAACGCGGATCGTGCGCGGTTGAAGAACCGGCAGAGTTCACGGGTAGTCGACTCACTTCCGGACTCGGATCGAGTCACGGGACGGGTCACTCTCACACTCACAGCGGTGACATGAACACACGGGCTAGTACCTATCGCTCTCGACAGCGGCAAAGAATATATACTTGCTAAGCAAATGAATGCCAAGAAGTTCGGACCATTACCTCCACGCACCCGGCTTGGCGAAGACAACCCCGGCCGAATTACGGACTCCCGGTTAACAATGATTACAGCAATACACTAAGTCGACCCACTCCACGCAGGGAGGTAAAAGGTCACATGTGGGGTCCGGGAATCCCGCAAATCGGGTTGACGGGCAGCATCTTGATGTCGCCCGGTGATGAGGACATCATGAGCTTATGGATTGTATTAGTGTGTATTAGCTTGTATAGGTGTGTTTTATGGGTTGTATTAGCTTGAAAGTGTGTAATTTTTGATTTCCTTCTTTTGGGCCATCCTTGTAAGGCTTAATTAAGCCAATGGGCCTCTTTCTAGGAAGAGTCCATAACTAGGTAGCATGTTTAAGGTCCATTTAAGATGGCTCCTTCATATTGGGCCATTTGGTTTCAAAGTGGGTCATTAAGGCTCTTAAAGCCCAAATGGGATTCCATCCTCTCATGGGCCATCAAAGTGGGAATGGCCCATGCCTAGCATGCCATATGGAGTGGCTCTTGGCCCAAGAATGGGCTTGGCCCAAGAAGGGGGGCGCATGCTCTTTTGGCCTTATTAGGCTTGGTAGTTGTAGTTAGGTTGTGTTTGAATGGAATTACACCAAGTTTGAACACATGTGGTCAATTTGATTAAACTAATGTATTCAATGTGGGATTCTCATTGTATCCCAGCCATCCAATCCAAACCCCTAGATCCAAGGGTTGAGATTGAGTTTGGTTGGCATCCTATATAAGGTTGTAATTTTCATTTTGAATGAATTAATGAAGAAGAAATGAGCATTTGCCTCCTTGGATCTTGCGCCCCTCTCCCCTCTCTCCCTGGTGTTCTTCCACCTCCAGCCCATTTCTAGAGTGTAATCCCCTCCCCCTTGATCCCCTCCAACTTCTGAAGCAGCTCCGGTGATCGCCGCCGCCGCCGTCTCGCCGCCGACGCGTCTTCACCAACGAATTCGGTTTTCTGTCCACTCTGGACAGACCACTCTTCTCCGAATTGTCTCTCTCTCTTCCCTCATCTTCTGAAGCTCCAATTTTCAGGGTTGGTTCCCCTCTTGAACCCTTACCTCCACAAAAAATTTCAGTCAAAAATTCGTCCTTTAGATATTTTTAGAATTTCGTCCAAGTTCAAATTTCAGTTCTGTTCAGGTTCTGTCTACTGTTCATCAGTTCTGAGTCTACCTTGTTCGACCCATGTTTTGAATTTTTTTGGGGCTCTAAAAATTACTGAGACTTCTGTCCACATATGTCTATCACCATGAATTTTCCTAATTTTTGATAAGGTCTCTAGGTATTTTTCAAATTTCGTACCAATTCCTGTGAGCAATTTTTCCACAGTGTCCCAGATCCGACCCAGGTCCACTCAAAAAACCCCATAAAATCCATTTCCTATCCAAATCAAAAACCAAAAATAGTCCCGGTTTTCTATCTCAGAGATCTTCAACTTTTCTGAAGAACTCATCTCCATATTCCAAGGTCCTCCCACCGGTCAACGGTGATTTTCAGAGAAGTCAGAACCTGCCCCTGCAGTTCTGGCCTGTTTACAGCAAGGGTGTAAATTCCATAAGTCAGATATACGTATCTGATTATTTTTTCTGAAGGCCCCTACGTCGAAGTATTTGGAGTCCTCTTTCCAACGGCGCCGAGCTCGTTGCATTCCGACGACGGGGTTGATCACAGCAGCCGATCTCGCCGGACAGCGCGCGAGAAGACAGCAAGTGCAGACTTGTGGCCGGTTTCCCGCGAGCGTCGTCCGAGGGCCGCCCGGCGTCCGGCGGTCGTTCCAGCAACTCGCCATCCTAGGGGAGCGCTTCCCAAGTGTACCCACACCAGGGGAGGCATCAGGTCCCACACGACCCCTCCGGTCCACACGTGGGCCCCACTAGCACGAGTACGCGTGAAGCCGAAGCCGTGCCCGGAAACCACCCGTCAACCCGGAATTGGTCCTCCCGGGCCCCCTTGTGTCGCCCGTTACCTCCCTGCGTGGAGTGGGCTTACTTGTATTGCTGTAATCTTAATGTATTAAGTTCCCGGGAGTACGAGTTTCGGCCGGGTGCCATCTTCGCCACGCCGAGCGCGTGGAGGTATCGTATTCGCTCCTTGCTTGGCATTCCGCTTATTTCTATATATGCTTGTTTATGCCGCTGCTAGAGAGCATGTGTAGGGTTACCTAGCTCGCTTTTAATTTATCATATCACTGCTGCGAGTGAGAGAGTGACCGTCCCGTGACCCGATCCGGGCGCAAAAGAGAGCTGACCACCCTAGCTCATTGCCGGTTTCTCAACCGCGCACATCCGACGCTTCCCTCGCTAAGGGACGACCGCTAGCTTGCCGTGTCCGTGGTCCCGTCCCGCATCAATTTGGTATCAGAGCGAGTTTGAGTCTAGGGTGTCAAAAAGAAAAAAAAAGAGTGTCATGTAGTCATTAGTCGGTCTAAGTCGTGTTTAGGATCATCACATTTTTAAAACAACAAAAAGAGTCGTTTTTGGGTCGCATACATCCCTTTACTCGGTATATAAAAAGGTGTTGTCCGACCGTTAGGTTACGCCTATCGGGAAGGCCGCACACTTGTGCGAGTGACCTTCGGGTCGATTGTCTCCGCCCCGTACCGAGTCTTGGTTTACGTCTAGGGTCCTTAGTGTGCATTAGTTAGTGCATTCCAACTTTGCATTACTTAGTGTCGTGTTTAGTGTTTTGGTCCGAGTGTCGGCATGGCCGTCCACTAGTTTTCCCGTGTCCCATGGAGTCCCAAACTCCCGGATGGTGGCGATACTATCTCAAATGGAAGGACCACCCGAATCACCCCACGAGACCCGAAACCCGGGATTTCTACGGGTCCGATGACCCGAGTGTCTATCTAGAATGGGAAGCCATTATGGATGATTACTTCGAGGTGTACATCATGTACGGGCCCATGCAAGTCGATGTTGCCAAAAGGCGACTTTTTGGGGAAGCCGCTGCCACTTGGAGGGACATCAAATATTGGAGGGAGGATAGGAATCTAAGGCCCATCAAGTCATGGTGGGAAATGAAGAGAGTGCTTAGGAGGGCCTACGTTCCCCGCCCACCTACCTCCAACCACGGAGGTCATTCCACTCACCAACCCCACCAACTCACCCACAATCAAGTGGGCCACACCTCTACCCAATCCCACCCCTTCACCGCCGTCCAAGCCCACCAAAGTGACCCCAATCTAGTGGCCCGCCCATGCACCACCAACCAACCTCCCCTTGGCACTCCCATTCCAACCCACTCAAGCACCTCCAACCGAGTGGAAGTCCCTCTTATAACCGAGCCGAGGCCCACACCCGAGCCGAGAGTTAAGGAGCTAGTCCACCCCAAGGTCCCCCCTCCAACCCGCTCCTTAGAGGAAATAAAGAAAATGATTTCGGATTGGTGGGAAAGGACACAAGCTACTCCACCACCCATGGATGCTCCATTGTTATCTACCTCCAGTCTTCATTCGAAACCATCAAAGTGGGAACTACCAAAGCCCGAGCCACCCGTGTTTCTTACGGGAACACTTTACATAGTCGAGCCACTTCTTAGATGGCTCAAGGATGGCTTGGTCCCACATCCCTTCCCATCAATGGACCCCACACTACCACTAGTGCTGGTCAACTCATTCCATACCACATTTCGATCTCGTCACCATGTTGACACATTGGACGATCTTGTCATGGGATTAGATTCACAATGGGAGTTGACGCATCTTTTGGCCCGAGGCTTTGACCAACCCGCTAGTCTTAGCTTCACCCATCCGGCCTTCGGGTCCATTACCTCTGAGTGCACCGTGGGTTGTGTCACCACGGAGGTTCTTCTACTTCTCCCGCTACCGGACGAGCCCGAATTCATACCCTTTTGTCCGAGGGAGGAATCATACTTCTTACCTATGATCCCCGTCCCACCCGTCACAATTCAAGAAGGTGACTATCCACACCTTCAAAACTTCTACACGTGGGACCGTGACTTGTGGGAACCCACCATAAGGGGTCATACCTTCTTTGATCCCTTTGACCCACTCCCTAGTGGATCCTTAGACCCTCCACATTCACTTCACTTCCTCGAGGGAGTCCGCTACCACACCCCTTCCCCACGGGCCGGGTCGTCTATGCCCACCAAGCCCGTACCCTTACAAGATACACCATCAACTAGGGGAGATACTCTTGGCCCTCCCACATCCACATCCCATATGCATGCATGGCCCACCTTAGGAGGTCTAGGATTTCCGCATGATGTCAACCACCGGTTACGTCAGATGCATGCATGGCACACATTCGGGTGTCCTGGTCCGCCATCACCCATGTACGGGCCGGACTAACATTAGGTGTGTCTAGGGTCATATATGAGTCTGTGTGTTTTCTTTGTGTGGTTTGTTTGTGTGGTGATTTTGAGTCGATTGTTTGCATGGTTTGCATTCGTGTGTCAGTGCATGGTGAGTCTGCATGTGTCTTGTGCAAGCTCGTTGTCGTTCTTTTATGAGTGTGAAGCGAGTCGACTCACTTGACGAGTATGGGATCGGTTTACTTCTATACCCGGATCAGTCACCTATAGGGACTCAGCAGTGATTCCTAGTGAGTCTTTAAACTGTTTCCTTCCGTTGAGAGTGCCCCTTCGGAGTGACCACCTTTGGCCATAGCAGTGCGCATATCGAGTATATGTGGAACGAGCAGGTGCCGATCACTTGGAGTGGAGCATACCCGCGCTACTTGGCACGGTGATGGATCCGCCAGAGTACTCGAGCAGCCATACCCCTACTCGACGGGGTCGAGTTTCTCCCACCCGGGGAGAATTGATGAGGACATCATGAGCTTATGGATTGTATTAGTGTGTATTAGCTTGTATAGGTGTGTTTTATGGGTTGTATTAGCTTGAAAGTGTGTAATTTTTGATTTCCTTCTTTTGGGCCATCCTTGTAAGGCTTAATTAAGCCAATGGGCCTCTTTCTAGGAAGAGTCCATAACTAGGTAGCATGTTTAAGGTCCATTTAAGATGGCTCCTTCATATTGGGCCATTTGGTTTCAAAGTGGGTCATTAAGGCTCTTAAAGCCCAAATGGGATTCCATCCTCTCATGGGCCATCAAAGTGGGAATGGCCCATGCCTAGCATGCCATATGGAGTGGCTCTTGGCCCAAGAATGGGCTTGGCCCAAGAAGGGGGGCGCATGCTCTTTTGGCCTTATTAGGCTTGGTAGTTGTAGTTAGGTTGTGTTTGAATGGAATTACACCAAGTTTGAACACATGTGGTCAATTTGATTAAACTAATGTATTCAATGTGGGATTCTCATTGTATCCCAGCCATCCAATCCAAACCCCTAGATCCAAGGGTTGAGATTGAGTTTGGTTGGCATCCTATATAAGGTTGTAATTTTCATTTTGAATGAATTAATGAAGAAGAAATGAGCATTTGCCTCCTTGGATCTTGCGCCCCTCTCCCCTCTCTCCCTGGTGTTCTTCCACCTCCAGCCCATTTCTAGAGTGTAATCCCCTCCCCCTTGATCCCCTCCAACTTCTGAAGCAGCTCCGGTGATCGCCGCCGCCGCCGTCTCGCCGCCGACGCGTCTTCACCAACGAATTCGGTTTTCTGTCCACTCTGGACAGACCACTCTTCTCCGAATTGTCTCTCTCTCTTCCCTCATCTTCTGAAGCTCCAATTTTCAGGGTTGGTTCCCCTCTTGAACCCTTACCTCCACAAAAAATTTCAGTCAAAAATTCGTCCTTTAGATATTTTTAGAATTTCGTCCAAGTTCAAATTTCAGTTCTGTTCAGGTTCTGTCTACTGTTCATCAGTTCTGAGTCTACCTTGTTCGACCTATGTTTTGAATTTTTTTGGGGCTCTAAAAATTACTGAGACTTCTGTCCACATATGTCTATCACCATGAATTTTCCTAATTTTTGATAAGGTCTCTAGGTATTTTTCAAATTTCGTACCAGTTCCTGTGAGCAATTTTTCCACAGTGTCCCAGATCCGACCCAGGTCCACTCAAAAAACCCCATAAAATCCATTTCCTATCCAAATCAAAAACCAAAAATAGTCCCGGTTTTCTATCTCAGAGATCTTCAACTTTTCTGAAGAATTCATCTCCATATTCCAAGGTCCTCCCACCGGTCAACGGTGATTTTCAGAGAAGTCAGAACCTGCCCCTGCAGTTCTGGCCTGTTTACAGCAAGGGTGTAAATTCCATAAGTTAGATATACGTATCCGATTATTTTTTCTGAAGGCCCCTACGTCGAAGTATTTGGAGTCCTCTTTCCAACGGCGCCGAGCTCGTTGCATTCCGAGGACGGGGTTGATCACAGCAGCCGATCTCGCCGGACAGCGCGCGAGAAGACAGCAAGTGCAGACTTGTGGCCGGTTTCCCGCGAGCGTCGTCCGAGGGCCGCCCGGCGTCCGGCGGTCGTTCCAGCAACTCGCCATCCTAGGGGAGCGCTTCCCAAGTGTACCCACACCAGGGGAGGCATCAGGTCCCACACGACCCCTCCGGTCCACACGTGGGCCCCACTAGCACGAGTACGCGTGAAGCCGAAGCCGTGCCCGGAAACCACCCGTCAACCCGGAATTGGTCCTCCCGGGCCCCCTTGTGTCGCCCGTTACCTCCCTGCGTGGAGTGGGCTTACTTGTATTGCTGTAATCTTAATGTATTAAGTTCCCGGGAGTACGAGTTTCGGCCGGGTGCCATCTTCGCCACGCCGAGCGCGTGGAGGTATCGTATTCGCTCCTTGCTTGGCATTCCACTTATTTCTATATATGCTTGTTTATGCCGCTGCTAGAGAGCATGTGTAGGGTTACCTAGCTCGCTTTTAATTTATCATATCACTGCTGCGAGTGAGAGAGTGACCGTCCCGTGACCCGATCCGGGCGCAAAAGAGAGCTGACCACCCTAGCTCATTGCCGGTTTCTCAACCGCGCACATCCGACGCTTCCCTCGCTAAGGGACGACCGCTAGCTTGCCGTGTCCGTGGTCCCGTCCCGCATCACCCGGTGATGCTGAACTCCGTGTTTTCGTGCTTTTTGAGTGGAGGGTTTTACGGACCCGTGGGGCCCGCGGACGGCGTTGTCCTCCGGATCTGTGGGGGTGGGACCCACTGTGATGGGGACCCCTGGTGGCGCGCCTCCACGGACGACAGTCGGCCGGGAACACCGATCGGGGGTCGATTGGCCCCGATTCCCAATTTTGGAACTAACTTCCCACGGATTTTGGTTGCTATCTTCCGGCGCGCGCTCCAGCGAAAACGGCCGTTGCGATCAATCCCGACGTCGGATCGGGACGCATGAGCTATCATTGGAAAGCTCTCTTCAAATGCTTCAATCTAGAGCCAAAAAGATCTACTGGATCTGGTCGGATCAGAACTTTATGGAATTTACAAGTCCCAAATTTTTTGGGACGTGCTTGACACCTTGGGAATATCCCCTGAAAATCTCAAGTCGTTCTGAGCTCGTGGCTGATGGCTGAATTTCGTGGAAGCTGCTGTGGTCGGATGAAGGCAGAACTCCGGCGATCTCGGCGGTGATGCGATGGGGGCTCGTGGCGGCGGCGGCGGTGACCGAAATGATAAGGGGAGGAGTCACACCTCCAGAGTGAAGCCTTCACAGCTCCAAGGGGGAGAGAGGGGCGGCCTAGGCCTTTGCTCAAGCAATTTTCCAAGTTCAAATGGCATTAATTCTCCTAAATGAGAAAATACAAGGTACTTATAGGTTACATATCAAATCCAATAGCCACCCTTGGATCTAGGGATGGGGAAATGGATGGCCTAGATTGAATGTGACACACACACACAAATTAAATAAAATATAAGGGGGGGGGCAGCCTATTGACCAAGGGGGGGACATGGTAGAATGGTAGGTAGCCTACCTTGGACTTTGAAGTCCAATTGTCTACCCATGTGGCATTTACCATTCAACCTTCTAGATGTCTCCATTTGAAATGTTGACTGACCCCACATGGGGCCCTAGGCTGAGGTGGATCAATGGGAAGAGGTCTGGGGGGCCCGTGGGGCCCGGGAGTCCCATTTTACAAATAAACCCCTCTTACAATCAAAATTACAAACCAAATAAAATGAAATAAACACACATTACACACAAATAAAGTCTAAACAAATATGATAAATGGGGAGGCTCAAGGCGGAGTCTCCAGGCTGTCTCCGAGCCAGATGGACGCTGAGGTGGCTCGAGTCGTGCTCCGTGTGCGGTACCGATGGCTCGGCGTAACTGCTCGGGTGTCCGCACCAATTCTCCCCGGGTGGGAGAAACTCGACCCTGTCGAGTAAGGGTCTGCATCGCTCCGGTATCGCTCCAGAGGCTCCGGATCAATCCGCTGCAACTCTCCATGCGTAATCCACGTTTCCTCGGTAGCGGGCCGTCCTCTCCATCGCACTAGGTAGCGCGGGTAGGATCCACTCCTGGTAATTGTCACCTGCTCATCCAGTATATGATCTATATGCTCACGCTGCCGTGACAAAGGGGCTGGAGGTGGACACTCAGGTGTGGGATCACTCTCAATTGGAGGAGATGGCTCGAAAGGCTCACTAGGGATCACCGCTGGGTCCCTATATGCAACTAGATCCGAAATATTAAAAGTAGAGCTTATACTGTATTCCTCGGGCAAGTCCACAACGTACGCATTGGATCCAACGCGTTTCAACACTCTAAATGGACCGGCTCCGTGAGCTTGCAACTTCTTAACGGTTCCCGAGGGAAACCGTTCAGGTCTTACCCTGATCATGACATATTCGCCCTCTTGGAACTCTCGATGGTGTCGGTGAGCATTGGCTAGCTCTTTGTAACGTGCATTGCTGGACTCAATGTGACGACAGATGTCGTAATGCAAACTCCTAACATGCCTAACAAAAAGAAAAACACATAGATGCACACACAACCCTACACAAACCTAATGTTAGTCAAACCCAATCATATGCAAGGTGGTCCAGGACATCCGAATGTGTGCCATGCATGCATTTGACATAACCGGAGGTGAATGTCATGGTGGACTCCTAGACATCCTACGATGCACCAATCATGGACGTTGGGTTTGGATGTAGGAAATCCGGGAGGTTTGGGTGGTTTAGGTGGGCCGGGGAAACCAAAGCCTTCATTACCCCCAAATGACGGTTCGGACCTAATGCCATGTGAAGGCTGCCAGGCCCGAGTAGGAAGGGTGTGATAGTGGACTTCCTTAAAGAGGTGGAATGGAGGTTGTGGGCCAAGGGGCCCACGAAGAAAGGGATCGAATGGATCAAAGAATGTGTGACCCCTCGATATGGATTCCCTCATCTCAAGATCCCATGTGTGGAAGTCTAGAAGGTGTTGTTGATCTCCTTCATCCATGAAGGGAGATGAGACGGTGGGGGTATGATGGTGGACTCTCTCAAAAAGGTGGAGTAAATATGGTGGGTCACGGGGTCCACAAGAGAATGGGTCGAAGGGATCAAAGAAGGTATGACCCCTCTGACTAGGCTTCCACAAATCACTGTCCCACATTTGGAAATCTTGGAGGTGTAAATGATCACCTTCATTCATTGTGAGAGGTGGGACGGCAGTCGCAGGTAGAAAGTAAGATTCCTCCCTTGGGTAAATGGGAATGAAGTCGGGCTCGGCCGGCATAGGGAGGAGTAGAAGAACCTCCGTGGTAACATGACCCACGGTGTACACGGAGGTGATGGACCCTAATGCGGGATGAGTGAAACTATGACCTGTGGGTCGGTCGAAGCCTGGAGCCAGCAAGTGCGTAAATTTCAATTGCCGGTCTAACCCTTTAAGAAGGTCATCCAATGTATCCACATAGTGACTAGACCGGAAAGTGGTGTGAAATGAATTGATGGGCACCAGAGGTAGGATAGGGTCCATAGATGGGAGGGGAGATGGGACCAGGCCATTCTTAAGCCAGCTAAGGAGTGGCTCGGCTATAAGTAGCTTTCCCGTTAGAAACAAGGGTAGCTGTGGCTGAGGTGGCTCCGAATAAAGATCGGAGAGTGAGGCTTCTCCAACCCTTTTGTCCCCTAGGGCTAGAGATGTCTGAGTGGGACACTGTCCGGCAAAGTGGCCAAACCCCTGGCAGCGATAACACTGCTGTCGTGACCCACTACGCTCCCTGATAAGTGGACCCTTACCCTTATCCTCCTGACGGACAGGGGGTGTAGGCAATGGGGCTCTCGTGGGTGGGGAAAGAGGATCCACTATGATGGGGAGAGGACCTTGGGATGGAACCATAGATGGCAACGGGTTGGGGCTACCGATTGCTACCTCCTTAGGCTCGTGTAGGAGTACATCACTAGGAGTACGTGTCATATCCACCCCATCCAACTGGTCCAAAATCATTTGCATAAGTTCGGCAACGGAGTGGTTTGGAATAGGGATATCATGGTGGACTCGCCCGTAGTCAACCGTCCTAGGATTGGGTCTTGGCTCATCTACGTGTGGGGCTCTTTGCCTCCGACTAGGACCCACTTGGTTGGAAGTGATTGGGTGGGGCCGGTTGGAGGTGACCGGTTGGGACACGTAGACCTTCCTAAGCTCTCTCTTCATGTCCCACCATGATTCGATGGGCCATTGCCTCCTAACCTTTCTCAAGCGCTCAATGTGGTCCCACTTTTCGGCGGCCTCGTGTAGAAGCCTCTCCTTGGCAAAATAGAATTGCCCGGCTTCGGACATGGTATAACAATCAAAGTATGTGTCCATGGCGGCCTCCCACTTGAGGTAGTTGCCCGGGCCATTGGAGCCATAAAAATCCGAGGCTTCGGGCCTACGGAAGTGGAGTGGGTGGTTGCCAAGCCCATGGGTGGACCAACGGCCATATTGCCCGGGTGATGGGGATTCCATGTGAATTTGGCGGAACTACATGCTAGACATGCTAACACGTGGAGATAGACACTAGACAATGCAAGGTTGGAATGCACTAACTAATACAAACACCGTCTAATGCACCTAGACCTAAACCAATATCCGGTATGTGGCGGAGTTAATCGATCCGAAGATCACTCCCGCAAGTGTGCGACCTCCCGATAGGCGTAGCCTAACGCTCGAACAACACCTTTTAAGATACCGAATTATCGGGATGAAATGTAATTTTAAAAAACCTTTTTTTTGTTTTAAAATAATGATGATCCTAGACTCGACTTAGACCATGCAAGACATATACAATGACTACCCTAGACTCGACTCGCTCTGATACCAAACTGATGCTGGACGGACACGGGGACCGACTCTACGTGGTATGGACCTCAGACTCTAGATGCGGACACGACCAGCAACACATGATAGGAGAGACACTAAGCCCGACACGGAGAGCTCCTATGGGCTATACGTCGCTAACAGAAACGCAAGCTCACTCTTCGTCCCAAGCGAGGGAAACGCGGATCGTGCACTGTTGAAGAACCGGCAGACTTCACGGGTAGTCGACTCACTTCCGGACTCGGATCGAGTCACGGGACGGGTCACTCTCACACTCACAGTGGTGACATGAACACACGGGCTAGTACCTATCGCTCTCGACAGCGGCAAAGACCATATACTAGCTAAGCAAATGAACGCCAAGAAGTTCGGACTATTACCTCCACGCACCCGACGTGGCGAAGATAACCCCGGCCGAATTACGGACTCCCGGTTAACAATGATTACAGCAATACACTAAGTCGACCCACTCCACGTAGGGAGGTAAAAGGTTACATGTGGGGTCTGGGAATCACGTAAATCGGGTTGACGGGCAGCATCTTGATGTCACCCGGCGATGCCGAACTCCGCGTTTTCGTACTTTCCGAGTGGCGGGTTTTACGGACCCGTGGGGCCCGTGGACGGCGCTGTCCTCCGGATCTGTGGGGGTGAGACCCACTGTGATGGGGACCCCTGGTGGCGCGCCTCCACGGACGGCGGTCGGCCGGGAACACCGATCGGGGGTCGATCGCCCCCGATTCCCAATTCTGGAACTAACTTCCCACGGATTTTGGTTGCTATCTTTCGGCGTGCGCTCCGGCGAAAACGGCCGCTGCAATCAATCCCGACGTCGGATCGGGACGCATGAGCTATCGTTGGAAAGATCTCTTCAAATGCTTCAATCTAGAGCCAAAAAGATCTGCTGGATCTGGTGGAATCATAACTTTATTGAATTTACAAGTCCCAATTTTTTTGGGACGTGCTTGACACCTCTGCAACATCCCCTCAAAATCTCAAGTCATTCTGAGCTCGTGGCTGATGGCTGAATTTCATGGAAGCTGCCGAGGTCGGATGAAGGTAGAACTCCGGCGATCTCGGCGGTGATGCGATGGCGGCTCGTGGCGGCAGCGGCGGCGACCGGAATGATAAGGGGAGGAGTCACACCTCCAAAGGGAAGCCTTCACAGCTCCAAGGGGGAGAGAGGGGCGGCCTAGGCCTTTGCTCAAGCAATTTTTCAAGTTCAAATGGCATTAATTCTCCTAAATGAGAAAATACAAGGTACTTATAGGTTACATATCAAATCCAATAGCCACCCTTGGATCTAGGGATGGGGGAATGGATGGCCTAGATTGAATGTGACACACACACACAAATTAAATAAAATATAAGGGGGGGGCAGCCTATTGACCAAGGGGGGGACATGGTAGAATGGTAGGTAGCCTACCTTGGACTTTGAAGTCCAATTGTCTACCCATGTGGCATTTAACATTCAACCTTCTAGATGTCTCCATTTGAAATGTTGACTGACCCCACATGGGGCCCTAGGCTGAGGTGGATCAATGGGAAGAGGTCTGGGGGGCCCGTGGGGACCCGGGGGTCCCATTTTACAAATAAACCCCTCTTACAATCAAAATTACAAACTGAATAAAATGAAATAAACACACATTACACACAAATAAAGTCTAAACAAATATGATAAATGGGGAGGCTCAAGGCGGAGTCTCCAGGCTGTCTCCGAGCCAGATGGACGTTGAGGTGGCTCGAGTCGTGCTCCGTGTGCGGTACCGGTGGCTCGGCGTAACTGCTCGGGTGTCCGCACCAAAATTCCTAAAATCACAAAAAAAATTGGGGACGAAGGCTTTGGTGGATAGAACTCCCAGTTCAAATTTGATCTCAATCTGAAATTGGAAAGGGTTCGGACAAGGGAAAAGGTCGGTTGCTGGCTGGTGGATCTGCACAGAGGCAGATTATGTCGATCGGGGGGAATAAATGGTAAAGGAAGATAAACAAGGGAGAAAAAATGTGAATGTTTTTTTGTGGAGGCTATGGTGGATGTGGAGAACTCACCCTCTAATTTTCAGCACGATTTGTGCTCTTGATTAAGAGCTAAAAATCAGGCTTTAGACCTGTGTCCTCATGTGGACAGAACTCCGGCGATGGTGGTGGCGGTGCGATGACGGCACGAACGGAAGGCGACGACGGAGCTTCACATCCCGAGAGGGAATACAACTTGGAATCCACCAAGTTTAAGGGAATCCACCCTAAGAGAACACAGCAATCCAACTGCAATGGAGGGGAGAGAGAAGGGGCGCCCAAGGCTCTCTTGATTTTTTCAACAATTATTCACATTAATTCTATCAAAAATGGAAATACAAGGGATTTATAGAAAAGTATAAAAGACCAAAACTACCCCTAGATCTAGGGTTAGGGGTGGGCAAATAAGGGATAGAAGATTTCTCCCACATGTGGTCAAATGGCCACAATAAAAAAACAATATAGGAAGGGTGCGCCCCCCCATTTAAGGAAGAAAATATTGATTTTTCTTCTTTTATCTCCTTGGTCCAAGTCCACACTTGGACCATGGACCAGCCTCACAAGCCCACCTTTGATTTTGAACCAGCCCCACATGGGCCCTACGCCAAGTGGACCAATGAGGGAGAGGGTGGGGGACCCTACTGGACCTACTGGACTTTTACAAATAAACCCACTAAAACCTAAGGACTCACACTTTGGCTTACACTTGCCATACAATTGCGTACCCAATTACACAAGGGTATAAATGCAAATAAAAAGGACACAAATGTAAAATAAAATGTTAGTGTCCGGTGTTGATTCCCATCAATTCTCCCCAGATGGGAAGAACTCGACCCCGTCGAGTAAGGGGTGTGGCTGCTCGTGTGGCTCTGGCAGATCTGTCATCGAACTAGGAAGCGCGGAGTACGCTCCACTCCAAGTAATCGTCACCTGCTCACCCCGTATATATTTGATATGCTCCTGCTATTGTGGGAATGAGGCTAGAGGTGGACACTCCGGGGTGGGGTCACTCTCAAAGGAAGGAGACGGCTCAATGACTCACTAGGAATCACCGCTGAATCCCTATATGTGACTAGATCCGACACATAGATAGAGCTGAACCCAAATTCTGGAAAGTCTACAACGTACGCAATGGATCCGACTTGCCTCGCACTCGAAAGGGGCTGGCATCGTGAGCTGACAATAGACCGACTCGACTCGATGCATGCAGACTCTCACAGACTGGACAAAAGAAAACACACTTCTATGTCCTAGACAAACCTAATGCTATGCAGACCTATGCATATGTGATGGTGGACCAGGACATCCAAATGTGTGGCATGCATACACTAGTTGCGATCGGTGGTTGGCAGAATGGGGAACTCCTAGACATCCTAGTATGTCCCTAGCATGCGGCTGCCCTTTGCGTTTGGGAGTGTTGGGAGGGCTAGAAGTGCCGAATTCACCTTCTTCTTTACCCCTATATGAGGACCATGGAACGGTCCCCTGGCTGAGTGTAGGTGGACTAGCCCGTGGGGAAGGGGTGTGATAGGGGACTCCCCTAACAAGGTGGAATGGATAAGGTGGGTCATAAGGTTCACTAGGGAAGGGGTCGAAGGGATCGAAGAAAGTATGACCCCTCGAATTGGGTTCCTACATGTCACGGTCCCATGTCGGAAAGTCTTGAAGGTGTAGATGGTCACCTTCATGCATTGGGGTAAGTGGGATGGTGATCGCATATGGAAGGTAGTGTTCCTCCCTCGAAAAAAATGGGATGAAATAAGGCACGACCGGCAAGGGGAGGAATAGAAGAACCTCCGTGGTGGCATGACCCACGGTGCATACAGAGGTGATAGACCCCAAGGCGGGATGGGTGAATCTACAGCCTAAGGGTCGGTCGAAGCCTGGGGCCAATAAGTGCGTCAACTGCAACTGCTAGTCTAATCCATAAAGAAGGTCATTCAATGTATCCACATAATGACAACACCGAAAAGTGGTGTGAAATGAGTTGACTGGCACTAATGGTAGGGTGGGGTCCACGGATGGGTAGTAAGGATGACTACGGACCAAGTCAATCTTGAGCCAACTAAGTAGTGGCTCGGCGATGAATAGCTTTCCCGTTAGAAACACGGGTGGCTCGGGCTTGTTGAGTCTTTACATGTTTTGAGGATGACAACACTATAAGTCTTAGTGGAGAACAAAAAATATTTCTCGGTGAAAAATAAACTTTCGAGTCACTTCAGTCATTTTCAGGGGTTGTCTTTGTGTCGTTATTTGTTCCATCGTGTGCTGAACACTGCAGCACCTCGTGCTGCTTTCTGTGAACCTCGTGTCATTTCTTCAGTATTTAGTTGCTCATCACAAGTCATCCTTTTATTTCTGCTCTTGTGTTTTTGTGTCATTTACTGTAGTTACTCGAGTCATTTTACTGCTTTCACTGCTTTATCACGTGTCGTCATAGCCGTTCCTATCTTCTGTCCTCGTGTTGTTTTTCCTAGACCCCGTGTCCTTTTTGCTTTGTGACCACACTTCGTGTTAGTTTCTGTTTTCGTCTTCGAGTTGTTGTCAGCCCGTGTCGTCCTCGTGTTCGAGTCATTTTCCTGTGTCTTCAAGTTATGTTAGTGTAAAGTGTCGTTTCACTTTGTGCCGTTCCCTTTGCTGTTTGATATTTCGTGTTGATTCTCGTATTGATTCACCGATGACCTCGAGTCAACTTAGTCGTTTTGATTGGTCGTTCTTCGTGTTATTTCTGTGTTTGTGTCTTCGTGTTATCTTTTGTGCTTGTGTCTTCATGTTATTTTTGCGTTTGAGTCTTCATGTTATTTCTGTGTTTGTGTCTAAGTGTTGTTTTTATGTCTTCATATTGCTTCTTTCTATCTTCGTCTAGGTTTCCTCTGATCGCGTGTTTTACTACCGTTTTACTTCGTGTTATTTCCTTCTCACCTCGTGCTGTTCTCATCTGACTTCGTGTCGTTCTCTTTGTAGCGTTAGCCGTGTTGCTGTAGTCATCTTATGTACCTCGTGTCATTCTCTTTTTATTTCGTGCTGTAGTCATCTTGTGTATCTCGTGTCGTTCTCAGCATAGTGCATCTCGTATTGCTATCACTTACCTCATGCAGTTTTAGTTTTTGTGGCCCTGAGTTTTAATGGTTTTAATCTCTTTACAGGAGAAGAAGAAGAACAAAAAGAAGAAGGTGGTCCGAGGAAGAATATTCCCCAGTGTCTGGGCTGCACGTGATTCAATACTAAAGGAAGCAATGCTATAAGGGCACGTGGAAAGAAGGTTCTGGATCGGGTGTGGGAGGCACACGCATTCTGTACCTTATCCACCTGCTGCTGCTATATATTGAAGCCTTCGTCCACAGATGAAGGTCGATCGAAAGGGAAAAAGAAAAAGTAGAAGTGCAGAGAGTTCGATCCAGCAAAAGAAGAGAAGAAAATAGAGCGCCGAAACTGAAGAAGAGGAAGAAGAGAGAATAGCAGAGAGAGTGAGAGAGAGAGAGCTCGAAGCTGAGAGTTCAGAAAGAAGAAGAAGAAGGATTCTGGTTTCAGGATCAAATCCGAACCAGTTTGCTCTATTGTGAGCTACATTCCGTGTTTTATCGTTCCAACATTCAGTCTGCTGTATCTTTTTAGTTTCTTGTTTTTGATCTTTCTTTACTGTTCTAGTTTTGTCTCCGATTCTCATGTTGATATCGGTGATCCTCCTGTTCTATTGGTTCAGGAGAAGGGAGACGCTGTCTCCAGTTGCAAGTGGCCGTGTGCTGCTTGTGGGTTCCCTCTGGGCTTCAGAGGAAGAGAGACCTTGGTCTCTGGTTCTAGTGACTGCAGATCACTAGTGTTCCCTCCGGTTGGAGGAAGAGGAACTTGTTTCCTAGTTTCTAGGGACTTGGCGTCCTTAGGGTTCCCTCCAGGTGTGGAGGAAGAGGGGAGGTTGTTCCCCTGGTGAAGCTGTGAATCAGCCGTTGTCGCAGACTGAGTCTGCTTGGCTAGCCGGTGCTAGTGGAAGCCTCACTTCGGTTTGAAGTGAGGGGTGGATGTAGGCAGACTGGAGGTCTCACCGAACCACCTTAAAAATCCCTGGCGCAGTGTGTTTGGTTTCTATTCTGGCTTTGGATCTATTCGGTAGATGCTTATCTAGGCCGATCCATCTTTATCTTCCTAGCTGATCGTTCTGCGCGGTTAGTGTTTGACCGTTAAGATCTTTTTCAGAAACTCCTAATTGAGAACTTATTTTTTAATCCTCAATGTTTTATTGGTAAAGGTCCATTCACCCCCCTCTGGACCTATCAATTGGTATCAGAGCGGTCTCTGGTTCAGAATCCAACGATTCTCAGAGGATCCTCTACGTGTTTCCTGTGTGTATTATTTTGCTTGTGAGTTAGTGTTTGATATCTGTTCATTTGAACTGATGGCAATGGCTAATCCACCGATTTTTAAGGGATCTGATTTTGACAATTGGTTCAGTGTTTTTCGCATGTTTGTTAAACAAGCTGATAAGGACTTGTGGAAGTTGATTTCACAAGGTCCGTATGAACTGCCCAAGAAAAGGTCCAAGTGGACGGATAGTGAGAATCAGATGTTCCGAGAGAATCAACGGGCCTTAAACCTAATGTTAACAGCGACTGATAAAGCCTTGCATTCTTGTTTCCATGATTGCAGATCCGCCAAGGATATTATGGACCAGCTAAAGCTAGCCCACAAGAGAAATGAAAGCACATGCATGATGGTTAGTAGAAGTGACCACAGTACCAGCCAAGAGGTGGAGGAGAATGAAGAAGAGGTAAACCTCTTCGAGAACTTTTCTATAGAAGATTGGGAAAATGCTTACAGCGATTTATTTGAGTCATATGAAAAATTGCAAAAATGATATAAAAAATTTAAAATGAATAAGGGATTAGATAATTCAAGGTCTAACTGTAAAAAATGTGCTGAATTGAAGAGTTCTCATGATGCCTGTGTGTCTAATCTACAAATGTTGAAAAAACAAAATGATGTGCTAATCAATGGAAATAAGAATCATGTGAGTGAGATTGATTCCCTGAGAAAATCCTCAACTAAAAACAAGGAAAGTTTAGAGAAGCTCAGGATTGAAAATAAAGTACTTGCTGAAAAATCTGAAGCCATTAAGTCTGTCAACTTTGAATTACAGAAAAACATTGAGAAACTACAAAAAGACTTGAAAACTTTTAAGGATGGAAGAAAATCTGAAACTGACTCTGATGATCAGATTTTGATAAACGAATTAATTCAGAATGACAGACTAAAGGAAGAAATTGAGAAACTAAAACAGTTGAACACCATCTTGTCAGAGAGATTGCTGACATTTGAAAAGGGTAAACATGTGGTGTCCAATAATTCAGAAGAAATTGATGAGTTGAGAAATACATAATTGCCAACAAAGTCTTGAATGAGGCTGTCAATTGCAGTGAACAAGAGACTGCAAGTTATGAGTTACACATTGCCTCTTTAGAAGAAGAAATCCAAGACTTAAGGAAATCTTTGTCTAAATTTGTTGATGGGTAAGAAAATCTGAACAAACTGTTGGGAGTAAAAGTCAATTTTCAGAAGGAGGGGTTAGGTTATAACCCTGTGAATAAAAAGACCTTTGAAAATAAAATTCAGACATATTATGTTTCTAGCTCTACTTTTAAGAAAAAGGGACTGGGCTACAGTCCAGTCATGAGTAAGGTCTATGGATCAAATTTGGAAACTGTTTTTGTTAAATCATCTGAACAGGAAAAACCTTCTACTTCTTCTCCACCTCACTATAAGGCTAAGAAAACACAAGAACAAGATAAAAAACAGAAAATGAATAAAAAGGGTTCATCTGTGCATGTTGATCACAGTCCGCACACACACTTATCTAAAAGGAAAATGTCATGCCACTACTGTCATAGACTTGGACATTTAATGCATGAGTGTAAATTGATGGAGAAATATGATATGAGGGCCGGGATAATGAATGCTAAGAAACTTCATGATAAAAATTCTTCATTCCAGAAAAAGAAAATTGAATGTCTGCACTGTGGCAAACTAGGACACAGCATCGCACAATGCTGGTTTGCAAATGGTAAGAAAATATATTCTTCACATCATGCTAAATTTCCTGCAAACCATAATGATGTTGATAGGAATAAAGTTGCTGCAAATAGAAAATACTCTGCATGTGTCAACTATGGAAAGACAGGCCACAGGGCCATTGAATGCTGGCATGGTCAGGGTAGAAAAGAGAATTTTAAGAGAATGAACTCTTCTCATTGTTTTAACTGTGGAAAGCCAGGTCACAGGGCTGCAACCTGTTGGCTGGCAGGATACCAAAGCAATACTGGTTTTGGTAAACAGAATTTCAATTCTGTTAACAAAAATTTTCATACATATGTGCATAAAAATCATGTTTATAAGAATGTGCATAAATCCAATCTGAAACCTGCTGCATCTTGCTATTATTGTGGTACAATTGGTAATTCAATGAATAATTGCTATCTGATGAAATCTGATGACCATGCTGCTAGGAGATTGGTTAGAAAACCTGCTAAGAATGTCACTGCTAACTCAGGACCCAAGACTTCTTGGGTGGCTATTCGTGCAAAATAGTTTGCTAACCTGCAGGTGCGCCTTGGAAGCTGAAGAATAAAGAGGAGTAATAAGCCAAGGCACTCGAAAAAAAAAGGGATCTTAATATTCAGGTCAGTTCCCAATACCTGCCTTAATTCTGTTTTATTGAGATTTAAATTTGGTTCTGTGATGAAGTTTATGTGCAACTAAGTATTCCATGATCACGAGTGTCCTCCTCTGACTGCTTTGCTAAAATCTCTCTTGGATGGATACTTAGTATCACGCTGTAATTCATGCTCATAGTCAGGGGGAGGCATACAATTATTGTGTCAACTTACTGATTCGTGCTCATTGCATCACATTCCTTTTATTTGAAAAACCATAAGTTTGCTTCAACGTATTGCATTTCAGCTGATAGCATGTATGTTATTCAATAAATAATTAATATTTCCAAGAGTTGTGTGTGAGATGTCCTAGTGTGGGCTGAAAAGGAGCTTGTCAGGTCATCTGGAATCTGAAGAATCTTTGTCTGCCGATGTGGTTAGTTGGTGTTGAGTTCAGATATCTCATGAGGTTGCAGATTTTTGCCCAAGAGCATTCTCTGGTTACGAGATTAAATTTCCTCAGGAAGATTTCATTTGTGAACTCCTTGGTCTTTACTTTCTAGAGTAATCTCTCACTTGCTGCTTTGCTATAAGGAGTGCTTCTCATCTCATCTCATCTCTCTCCATTCTGTTTGTCACCTTCTTATCCTTTTCTTATCCCCTTTGGTTCAGGAATATTCTTGAAGAAAAATTCCTTCTTATAGCTTTGTTACTCTTATCAGATTTGATCAGAATACCTTAAACAACCCAAAATCTATTGTAACAAGTTACACCTGTTAATAAAGAACTTTAATGTATGGGGGTTATATCTTGTCCTTTAATCCTTCTAAGTTATCCTCTCTATTGTTGGTCAACATATTGTAAAACTTTCTGTTAAATGGAAAAACCTTGCGGAGGATTTCGTTTTAACTGAAACTTATGTGAAGAGGGCTATGAAAAAAAATAAATTGTGTTAAGTAAGGGCTCTGTCTTTTGTCCAAGATCATGAGAGGTGTTACCAGGGAATACGCCATACTTCGTGGCAGAGCAATGGCAATTGTGGAGAAATAGATATTCTAGATCAAAGAAGTCTAGAGTTTCTGTCATGATACAATTAGCTATCTCTATTTCTTATAGAAAAGTTAAAATAAAAAAAAGGAGAAGGGGAAAGAAAAGTCAACAAAAATTCATTGGTTTTCATTGGCATAAAGGTAGCCTGTCCTGAGTAACCAGGGATTCTGGTGTCTTATAAACATGTCTCCTTGTGTAAAAAGGGACAATTCTACCTAGTGCTCAACAAATTAGTTGACTCTGTATGCCCTCTCTTGTCCTTTAAATGAAGTAATGAACCCTGCTTGACTATCTTTTTGTTATTTCCTTGCCTGACAAACATAAGGAGTATTTTAATCATGACCTTCTGTAGGCTAAGTACCTTTAACAGCTAGTTTTGTGATCTTGTTGATTTAATGTCTTGAGGTAACTGACCAAGGTATTCGGAAGAATATAATAAAGCCATATATTGAAGAGCGAACTTTAACGGGCAATGGCTGTGTTACATATTGAATGAGGGTAGTCTGGGTATTTCCTGAAAAGTTCGATAAGAGTGAAAAGTGACCCCCCAAAACCCTTCTTGTTCCTCAAGGTTACATCCAAAAACCCTCGTGTGCCCTTACCGCTTCCTGTTCCTCCTCGTGCCGATACGTCTCGCTGCTCCTTCAAACCCTTCTCTCCCGCTCATTTTCCTCCACGAAAATCTCATCTCCCCCACAGAGTTCTCCTCCGTTCTTGGTTCTAGCTTCATCTCCAGCAGCAACCAGCAAGAAAGAGTTGATACTCTGGGAGTTACGGCAAATGGATCAGCTAGAATCTGTCGCTCCTGTTGAAAGGAAGAGGAAGGGAAAAGAAACAGTTGAGGAGCCTTCGTCCAAGCAGCAAAGATGTCTAGAACCAGAAATAGCCATGGAAATTTCTTCTGCACAAGGTACCAGGCTTTCTCAGTCTATCGTGTTTTTAGAGAGTGGGAAAATTATTCCTCCAAGGATAATAGATTTCGGCGATGAATCCATGGTTTTGAAGTTTCCAGAACTTTTGGAGATTTTTGAGTTTCAGGATTGGAGGAAATTCCTAGAAAATCACCGTGTCTACTACCCTAGCCTGGTAATGGAATTTTATAATAATTTGTCTTTAAGCCGAGATAAGTATACTCTGATCTCGTCTGTTAAGGGGATTGAGATAGCAGTAACGTGTGACTCTCTCCACAAAGCTCTCAGTATTCCAGAAAAAGGAGAGGTGGAAAGAGGGTTTAGATATAGTCTGCATGAAGCATTTTCGGTCATTACTGGTAAACCCAGTAATATTCATGACAAGGGGCAATTGAAGCTGAAAGCTTACCAAACCTCATCATTTCCCCCTCTTCACAAGCTTCTTCAGAACATCATTGCATCTATAGTCACCCCACAGACTGGAGCTAGAGGAAGAATCACAGACACTCAGAGATTTCTTTTGTTCTGATTCAGCATGTAAAGATCTGTCTGCCTGAAATTATTTTTTCTGTCATGAAGGGGTGTATTGGGTCCAAAAGACACCTGCCCTACGCCGCCCATCTGACAGACATATTCAAGTATTCAAAGATTTCCTTGGATGGAGAGGCAATGTCTGAAGTTAGGGGTCGAAACATTTTTAACATGAATTTTGTTTCAGTATTTTTGGGCTTGGAGGGTTCTTCTCTCATGGGGCAGGTTAAGGCCCAGAAAGTCAAAGAATCACAAGCTCAGAGAGAGCTTCTGGAACACCCTCAAGAATCTGCCCAAACAGTTTTAGAATTAGCTTCTGATGTTGCTTTACAGGAGACACCATCTGAACAACCACTGTCTGCTACTTCTGCTGCACCTACTGAAGCATCTCTATCTTTTCAGAGGCTTGTTGAGATTGCATCTGAAGAAGTTAGGATGTCTGAAGACAACATTCAAACTGAACTAGATACAAATATTGATGGTTTGTTTGATTCCTTTGGGAAGACATCAGAAGAAGTGAGGCTGCCCGTGGAACAGCCTGCTCAAGAGCAAGAAAGTAATGAGCAAGACCTTGCTGAGTTTGTTAATTTCATTCTTAGAGAGACTGTGGAGAAAAGCTTGGAAGAGGCTGACAACGTGGTTACAGCTAAAATTATAGAACAGGCACCTGTTGAAAACTCTGCAGATGATGATCTCATGGAAGAAAGAGTTGATGAGTGTCAGGAGAAAGTTACTGACATAGAACAAGAAGCAGAATCATCAAGTGAAGAAGAAGCACCTGAAAATGTATTTCCTGAAAAAGAAATCCAAGCTGAAGATGAAGATCGGGTTCCAGCAGGAGACAGCCAAACGCCAGTACAAGAAGAAGCAGATGAGAGAACAGCACCTGGCTGTGAATCTTATGGTACACCCCTAGGTCAACCTCGACTTCTATCTGCTCGGGCGCCCAACATTGAAGAACTCCTCATAAATTTGACTCAGCAGATGCAGAGACAGGATAAGAAAATGGATGATCTGCTCAAGTATGTCACTCTAAATATTAATCAAGTTCATTCCATGCTACTGAAGCTTGAAATTTCACTCCTGAATGAATGGAAAAAGTTCCTGCTAAACAAGAAAACTTCAGATGATGCCACCAGGTCCTCGATGGAAATCCTGCAGGTGGTATGTTCAAAGATAGCAACAGCACTTCGTGAATTACAAGATGCTCATATTTCCTCCTTTAAGTCATCTGCCAGCATTATAGATCATTGTTTTAAGATCAGGACATCCTTAGAAGTTTTGAAGGGGTCATCCAGTGCCCTAGGTCCAGCTGTCCAGAAGATCTATGACAGATTGATCGCCTTCTTAGCAGAAGTGAGAACTCTGACTGACAGATATGAATCTGTTAATATTCGCCAGGAAGACATCATTTCAGAAGTGGCACATGTCAGAAGCTCCGTTGTGTATTGGCTAGCTGAATTGTCCAATGACTTGAAGGATCTTCACTCTGCCTTGGGTTCAGCCCCTGGTCAGGCATCCTCCAGCAGAGGTCCAACTCAAGATTTCTCCTCTGCTGCTCCAAGGGGTAGACCACCACAAGATAGGACGCGTGGCCCTTCCAGCAGACATGCCAGATTCTTTTCTCCTTAAAAATAGTGTTCTGTATTTTTTTTGGCTCTCTCACACTCTTGGACTTGTTAATTACATCTCATATCATTTGCATTTCTGCCTCCTTTTGTTTCCTTCTTTTTGATGTTGACAAAGGGGGAGAACTCAAGTCTTTGCTACTACTACGATTGAGAATGAGTGAGAATGATTTTTTGTTGTTAATGATTCTTTAATGATGATTAATGATGGTGCTGATGATGTTTAGCTTTGAACAGGTTGAAAATTATTTCTGCAAAGACTCAAGACTCATAGTGTTGCCATCCATCAAAAAGGGGGAGATTGTTGAGTCTTTACATGTTTTGAGGATGACAACACTATAAGCCTTAGTGGAGAACAAAAAATATTTCTCGGTGAAAAATAAACTTTCGAGTCACTTCAGTCATTTTCAGGGGTTGTCTTCGTGTCATTATTTGTTCCATCGTGTGCTAAACACTGCAGCACCTCGTGCTGCTTTCTGTGAACCTCGTGTCGTTTCTTCAGTATTTAGTTGCTCATCACGAGTCATCCTTTTATTTCTGCTCTTGTGTTTTCGTGTCATTTACTGTAGTTACTCGAGTCGTTTTATTGCTTTCACTGCTTTATCACTTGTCGTCATAGCCGTTCCTGTCTTCTGTCCTCGTGTTGTTTTTCCTAGACCCCGTGTCCTTTTTGCTTTGTGACCACACTTCGTGTCGGTTTCTATTTTCATCTTCGAGTTATTTTCAGCCCGTGTCATCCTCGTGTTCGAGTCGTTTTCCCGTGTCTTCAAGTTATGTTAGTGTAAAGTGTCATTTCACTTTGTGCCGTTCCCTTTGCTGTTTGATATTTCGTGTTGATTCTCGTATTGATTCACCGATGACCTCGAGTCAACTTAGTCGTTTTGATTGGTCGTTCTTCGTGTTGTTTCTGTGTTTGTGTCTTCGTGTTATCTTTTGTGCTTGTGTCTTCGTGTTATTTTTGCGTTTGAGTCTTCATGTTATTTCTGTGTTTGTGTCTCAGTGTTATTTTTATGTCTTCGTGTTGCTTCTTTCTATCTTCGTCTAGGTTTCCTCTGATCGCGTGTTTTACTACCATTTTACTTCGTGTTATTTCCTTCTCACCTCGTGCTGTTCTCATCTGACTTCGTGTCGTTCTCTTTGTAGCGTTAGCCGTGTAGCTGTAGTCATCTTATGTACCTCATGTCGTTCTCTTTTTATTTCGTGCTGTAGTCATCTTGTGTATCTCGTGTCGTTCTCAACATAGTGCATCTCGTATTGCTATCACTTACCTCATGCAGTTTTAGTTTTTGTGGCCCTGAGTTTTAATGGTTTTAATCTCTTTGCAGGAGAAGAAGAAGAACAAAAAGAAGAAGGTGGTCCGAGGAAGAATATTCCCCAGTGTCTGGGCTGCACGTGATCCAATACTAAAGGAACCAATGCTATAAGGGCACGTGGAAAGAAAGTTCTGGATCGGGTGTGGGAGTGATGTGACACTATGATGGATGATGATGTTCTGAAACCAAGTTGATGTAAAACTACCCCTTGGACCTAGAGTAGCAAGCAGCACAACAAGTTGGTAACGTCACATTGGCGGATTCACTCGCGTAAGCATACTCGGATCCGTAGAAGGACCGGCGATGGCGGAGAGGGTCCGAGGTTGGACCTCGGGGCTCCAAGGGTTTTGCCAGCTAGGATTAGATCTCAATGAGCCAAGGATGCCCAAAATCAAGGGCGACCAGCACACCGAGGGCGAGGGTTGAAATGTCACGCTCACAACTCACCCGTGGTAATCACGCAACTAGAAGATAAATCAGGTTCGGGCACTCTCTTACGCCGACGGTACTGAGGATGCAAAACTAATTAAGCAAGAGAAAGCCGGCAAAGAGTAGTGTGAGTGGCTCACCTGATCGGCGTGAAGACACCGATCCCGGTTGGAGACGAGGGCGAGCGGGGAAGTGTGGGTTCCCCCGCACACTGCGCCGATGAAGCTTCAAAAAAAAAAACCTGCTCAAGAGTACATGCACTACACCTCGTGCAGGAGGGTGATCTCGGGGGTGGGAATTAATTGATTATAAACAAACACTACCTCCCGTAGGGAGGGGCGGTAAGCCGGCCAGGCAAGAAGGGTAGATTGATCGAGAAACCCACGAGGAGGAGCCGCTACCGAACCAGACTGCTTGCTATGGTTGGCGATAGACAGGCGGTGTAGTTGCTGTAGATCTCAGCCACGAATTTTGCCGATGACGAGCCCAGGGGGGATCTTCTCGTAACAGGAACCCAAACACTTCTGATTTATGTCAATTGATTCTGACATCGTCGATGGCTGCAGTGGAGGTCTGAGTAGAGCAACAGCTTCTGGGGCGGATGGCTCCCTGTTTCTGTCTGCAACTTGCAGAAGTTGCCCCGGTCGCTCCTGGATGCCGAATCATGAACCGTCGGAGTCGCTGGATCCGTGGACAAAGCCTCTACACAGAAAAACTGACGGAAACACCTTCTGAGGTAGGGGTGGACAGGGGGACGCCGACGAGTGGGAACTGGTCGTTGCAGACTGCAGGAGGCAGACCCGCGCGATCGAGGGAAAAAATTCGGAACTCTGGCTCTCGAATGCCGAAAGAGGTCCTGTTTCTTGATCCTGATCGGGGACAGGGGGAGGAAGAACTTTGATGAAGGACCTTCGGTCTGATTCCTTCACGGTTAGTCGTGGTGTGGCGACGAACTGGGTTGCAGGTTCTGGCCGCAGCGACTACCAGATAGGAACAGTGGATTACAGAAGTTGTCCCGGCCGCTCCCGGATGCCGAATCTCAAAACGTTGGAGTTTCTGGAACCATGGACGATCCCTCTGTGCTGCAAAACTGACGGGGAAGCCGTCCGATGTCGGGGTGGACTGGGGGTTGCCAATGAGTGGAGGTAGGTGACTGCCACCTGTGGGAGACAGACCCGACCAGTCGTGGAAGAAAGACCAAAACTCTGACCTCCGGATGCCGAATGCACTTCCGCTTCTTCATCCAGAAAGAGGACTGGTGGAGGAAGATATTTTCAAAAGAACTCGTGGCTTGAATCTTCCACTGTCGGCCGTGGTGCAGCTTTGAACCGGGTTCAGGAGCTCTGCTGACGGAGCTCTGCGCAGTCGGGGGAGATTGGCTCTCCCGGACAGCCCCGAACTCGGAACGGGACAATTCCACCTCGCTTGCGAAGTAGACTTGCAGATATTTCCGTCGATGTAGGCCACACCCTCAGCAGGACCAGGATGGAGTCGTGGACGGTGCTGCACCTGGGTGCGGATCTGCTGGTCTTCTCTGCACACAGGTTGGAGATTGAATGGTGGGGCAAGGTTGAGGGGGAGTGGAGTTTGGTAATGGAGGGGAGGGTGGAGGTGATTGCAGATGGGGGAGGGATGTGTGGGGGTGATGAGAGGGGTGGAGCCGGTGGTAGGGAGGTGCAGGAGGGTGGAGGGGAGTGGGGGGGCCGAAGCTTGGAGAGGGGAGGGTGGAGGGGTAGGCCAAAGTGGTGGGGTGGGTGTAGGTGGTGAGAGGGGGGGGCGCAACTCCTAGAGGGGGTGGCTGCTTGGGTCGCCCAAGGGACTTAATGGGGGTGTGGGGGAGTGGGAGGGCTGTCTTGGATGTGGGGAGATGTATGGGGAATAGGGAGGGTTGTCTAGGGAAGGTGAAAGGTTGCTTGGGATGTGGAAGGAATTGAAGGGAGTTATGGCCTTGGGAATATGAAAGGGTGGGGAGGTGAGGTGGCAGCTGAGGTGGCAGGGGAAGGGGGAGGTGAAAGGGCAGGTTTGCCCAAGGGAGAGAGAGAGAAGGGGGAGGAGAGAGAGAGGGGTTCGACCCCTAGAGAGAGAGAGAGAATGAGAGAGCTAGAGAGAGAGAGGGATGCACTTAGGCTCAAATTTGCTTAATACTTCATTAGCCTCAAAAGAGGGGGGTTGGGGTCCTATATATAGGAAATCCCCATTTTACAAAAAGTCCCTGTGAAAAAGGACTAATGAGAGAAGACCAAGGGGTGGGGAGAGGGGCGCCCATGGGCCAAGCAAATGATATGGCCCAATAAGATATGATAACCCATTAACCCTCTTGGCCACTTAATGAAACCTTAGACTTAGGTAGATGACTTACTAACTTAGGTATTTGACTCAATAAAAGGAAGATTACATGATTTAAGACTCAAGAAAAAATGTAAAAATTACATAGCTAGACTCAGAAGCTTGAGATGAAAATAGTGGCAAGCATCGGGACCCACGGGGAAATGGGAAGTGGTAAGTGATGTCCCCATCATACTCCCGGGGTCCGGAAAACTCGACTCCGTCGAGTAAAGGCTCACCGGGGGAGCAGCTCAGGGTGATCCTCATCCTCCAAACTCAACCTGCACCTACGACCAGGGGACGGCCCCTCATCCTCTCAAGGTGGCCCGGACACACCCTTATGCTGGCGATGGAACCCTGCTTGCATAGTATTTCCCCTCTGTGTACACGTCGGGCTCTCAAGGCTATTTTGTGGAAGCTCTCCGGGGTGTCCCTCTTTAAAGGAAGGTATAGGCTCAAAGTACTCACGAGGATTCACCGCGATGCCCAACTAGGGTGCCGGGTCAGTCGCTTGAGAATTGGGGTATATCCCATAGCCCATTAGTAAATTCAATCCATAAGCCAGTTTTGCCAAAGCCACTTTGGAACATGGAAGGTCCAAGTCCTCGTGCCCTCGATTTGAAGGTGGCCTTAAGGTAGAGCCATTCCAAAGCCACCATCGTGAGGTTGCCTTCTTGGAATTCAAGTGCCACTCGTGAATCTTTTGCCCGTTCATTATGATCGTCATCGCCCATTGCTAGATGCTTGCCTGGATGAGTATGCCTTGAGCTACGGTGCGGTGGGGGTGGGAAGTGTGTGGTATGCCATGGGGGACCAGGGCAACCAAAAGTAGGCCTATCATGTAGTGATGTTATGATGTCTTTGAAGAATTTGGGAGGACCGGGGCATCCATAGGTGTCCCCCTTGTGAGTGAGTGTGATGAATGATGGAGGACCCAGACAACCATGGATGCTCCTAACTTGCATAAGATGGATGATGAATAGGGGTGGACCTACATATCCAAATGTGAACCTGCCATGCACTGGACCTAGTGTGTATGTGACACAAATGAGATGACTAGCCCTACCGGATGGGGTAAAATGTTGTGGCACATGCATTCCTATCAAGATGGTCCCATCTTTTGGTGAGGGTTGGTTTGGGGGTCTCCACTCATGGGATTCGAAGGGGTCCCAGAAAGTGGACATCTTGGGATGGGTTGATTCCTCATTTCCTAGGTGGATGTCACCTTTGGTCATGGCTCTTATGATGTGGGCTAAGTTTTGGAATGGATGGGTTAGGTTTGACATGGTGTGTGAGGGTAGGAAAAGGTGGGTGGTGGGTAAGGCGACTAGGTCCCAAGGGTTCTTTGGCTTCCATTGGGGGGGATCAAAGGGGTCATGGAATGGGTCATCTAGGGGGAGGAACTCTTGGTCCTCATGGTCTTGGGAGAGGTAGTTTTGACTCATCATGGTAGGTTGTGGTAGGAAAATGTTGGTGTTGAGTAAGGTGGGTGGGTATAGGAAGGGATCGAATGGGTCATGGTATGGGTTACCTAGAAACTCTAGGTCCACATGTGGTGGGGAGTTATTCACCTCTATTGAGATTTTTGGGCAAAAGTTGTTGGTGGGTGGGTTAGCCTTGAGGGGATGGCTGGGTTTTCTTCCTGAAATGAGGAGCTCCAATTTAAGGATGGCCTCGGGCTCATCGGGTGTGGGAAGAAAGAGAAGGAGGTCGCTAATGTAGCAACCAACAGTGCAAACCGAAGTGATAGACCCGACACATGGGTGTAGAAGACCAAGGCTCCTAGGTTGGTCGACCCTAGGGTTCAACATAGCCGTCAACTCCACTTGCCATGCTAGGCCTTGTAGGAGGTCTCCTAGAGTTTCCACTTGGTAAGAGGATTGGATGGTAGTGTGATAGGTGGAGAAGGGTACTATGGGGAGGTGTCGTTCCATGGGAGGGTTGACATGGGGCAAGATAGGGTGAACCGGATTTTCCTCTAACCATTTAGCCAGGGGCTCACTTATGAAAAGTTCACTCCTATTTAGAGAGGGTGGTGTAAAAGGTGAAGTTCTTTCCTTGGTTTGGGCAAGGGTTTCCTCCAAGGTGGGGAGTGGTTCTAGGGTGTCCACCACTATGATGTCGGGTGTGGGAGTCATGGGTTCCTCTACCAAGGAGGTGAGATGGTCTTTTGAAGGTGGAGTGATGAGGGTAGGTGTATGGTACCCCCGGGGTGGAAGGTAAAGGGAAATTTGGTTCAGCATCGGTAGGGGAAGTAGTGGAGGCCTAGGTTGGGGTAGGGTTGTGGTTGACAGTGGAAGATGGGTTGGGTGGGGTGGCTTGGGTTGGCCAGTCATGGGTGGAGTGTCCCTTACAGGGGAAAGTTGAGGGGTAGTGATAGGGGCTAAGGGGCAGTGTGGAGTATGGGTTTCATGGGAACTTGTGGGTTGGGGTGGAAGTAGGTTGATGGGGTCAGGTTCCCCTCGACCCGACTCTTGGCATTGTGCCTCATATTCTTCTTCCCAATTAAGGGGTGCTTCATGGACTTCAATCCCGTTCCCAATCCTTTGGGGTGGTGGAGTTTGGGCCCTAAGGGTAGTGAAGATCTTCCTGATCTCAACCCTTATCTCTTCCAATGAATCTAGGGGTCCTTTGGGTGGTGGGGTTTGGGTCCTAATGGAGGCCTTGGGTTGACTGGGAGGAAAAGGGGGAGTGGGAGTGCTCCTCGGGTTATGGTCCTCACGGTAGGAGTGGGACGGTCGGGGAGCGTAGATCTTCCTAAGCTCACTCTTCATCTCTTCCCATGAGTGAATGGGCTCTTGCCCCCAAACCCTTCTGAATCTCTCTTTGTGTTCCCACATTTTCTTAGCTAGACCCCGAAGTCATGCCTTGGCCCGGCGGACACTCTCGGATCCATATACCCAAGTACTTTCAAAGTCCCTTTCCATGGTATTCTCCCACCTAAGATAGGCATGAGGATTAATTCCATCAAAATGAAGGTCCTCATATACAATGTAGTCCATGTGGAGGGGGTCAACCATTTGACCAACGAGGGGTATGCATGATGATCGGGTGATGAATACAATTGCCCTAGGACAAGACTTAGTAGAGACAAGTCTAGAACCTGGCTCTGATACCAATTTGATGTGACACTACGATGGATGATGATGTTCTGAAACCAAGTTGATGTAAAACTACCCCTTGGACCTAGAGTAGCAAGCAGCACAACAAGTTGGTAACGTCACATTGGCAGATTCACTCGCGTAAGCATACTCGGATCCGTAGAAGGACTGGCGATGGCGGAGAGGGTCCGAGGTTGGACCTCGGGGCTCCAAGGGTTTGGCCAGCTAGGATTAGATCTCAATGAGCCAAGGATGCCCAAAATCAAGGGCGACCGGCACGCCGAGGGCGAGGGTTGAAATGTCACGCTCACAACTCACCCGCAGTAATCACGCAACTAGAAGATAAATCGGGTTCAGGCACTCTCTTACGCCGACGGTACTGAGGATGCAATACTAATTAAGCAAGAGAAAGCCGGCAAAGAGTAGTGTGAGTGGCTCACCTGATCGGCGTGAAGACACCGATCCCGGTCGGAGACGAGGGCGAGCGGGGAAGTGTGGGTTCCCCCGCACACTGCGCCGATGAAGCTTCAAAAAAAAAACCTGCTCAAGAGTACATGCACTACACCTCGCGCAGGAGGGTGATCTCGGGGGTGGGAATTAATTGATTACAAACAAACACTACCTCCCATAGGGAGGGGCGGTAAGCCGGCCAGGCAAGAAGGGTAGATTGATCGAGAAACCCACGAGGAGGAGCCGCTACCGAACCAGACTGCTTGCTGTGGTTGGCGATAGACAGGCGGTGTAGTTGCTGTAGATCTCAGCCAGGAATTTTGCCGATGACGAGCCCAGGGGGGATCTTCTCGTAACAGGAACCCAAACACTTCTGATTTATGTCAATTGATTCTGACATCGTCGATGGCTGCAGTGGAGGTCTGAGTAGAGCAACAGCTTCTGGGGCGGATGGCTCCCTGTTTCTGTCTGCAACTTGCAGAAGTTGCCCCGGTCGCTCCTGGATGCCGAATCATGAACCGTCGGAGTCGCTGGATCCGTGGACAAAGACTCTACACAGAAAAACTGACAGAAACACCTTCTGAGGTCGGGGTGGACAGGGGGACGCCGACGAGTGGGAACTGGTCGTTGCAGACTGCAGGAGGTAGACCCGCGCGATCGAGGGAAAAAATTCGGAACTCTGGCTCTCGAATGCCGAAAGAGGTCCTGTTTCTTGATCCTGATCGGGGACAGGGGGAGGAAGAACTTTAATGAAGGACCTTCGGTCTGATTCCTTCCCGGTTAGTCGTGGTGCGGCGACGAACTGGGTTGCAGGTTCTGGCCGCAGTGACTACCAGATAGGAACAGTGGATTGCAGAAGTTGTCCCGGCTGATCCCGGATGCCGAATCTCGAACCGTCGGAGTTTCTGGAACCGTGGATGATCTCTCTGTGCTGCAAAACTGACGGGGAAGCCGTCCGATGTCAGGGTGGACTGGGGGTTGCCAATGAGTGGAGGCAGGTCACTGCCACCTGTGGGAGACAGACCCGACCAGTCGTGGAAGAAAGACCAAAACTCTGACCTCCGGATGCCGAATGCACTTCCGCTTCTTGATCCAGAAAGAGGACTGGTGGAGGAAGATATTTTCAGAAGAACGTGTGGCTTGAATCTTCCACTGTCGGCCGTGGTGCAGCTTTGAACCGGGTTCAGGAGCTCTGCTGACGGAGCTCTGCGCAGTCGGGGGAGATTGGCTCTCCCAGACAGCCCCGAACTCGGAACGGGACGATTCCACCTCGCTTGCGAAGTAGACTTGCAGATCTTTCCGTCGATGTAGGCCATGCCCTCAGCAGGACCAGGATGGAGTCGTGGACGGTGCTGCACCTGGGTGCGGATCTGCTGGTCTTCTCTGCACACAGGTTGTAGATTGAATGGTGGGACAAGGTTGAGGGGGAGTGGAGTTTGGTAATGGAGGGGAGGGTGGAGGTGATTGCAGATGGGGGAGGGATGTGTGGGGGTGATGAGAGGGGCAGAGCCGGTGGTAGGGAGGTGCAGGAGGGTGGAGGGGAGTGGGGGGGCCGAAGCTTGGAGAGGGGAGGGTGGAGGGGTCGGCCAAGGTGGTGGGGTGGGTGTAGGTGGTGAGAGGGGGGGGCGCAACTCCTAGAGGGGGTGGCTGCTTGGGTCGCCCAAGGGACTTAATGGGGGTGTGGGGGAGTGGGAGGGTTGTCTTGGATGTGGGGAGATGTATGGGGAATAGGGAGGGTTGTCTAGGGAAGGTGAAAGGTTGCTTGGGATGTGGAAGGAATTGAAGGGAGTTATGGCCTTGGGAATATGAAAGGGTGGGGAGGTGAGGTGGCAGCTGAGGTGGCAGGGGAAGGGGGAGGTGAAAGGGCAGGTTCGCCCAAGGGAGAGAGAGAAAAGGGGGAGGAGAGAGAGAGGGGTTCGACCCCTAGAGAGAGAGAGAGAATGAGAGAGCTAGAGAGAGAGAGGGATGCACTTAGGCTCAAATTTGCTTAATACTTCATTAGCCTCAAAAGAGGGGGGTTGGGGTCCTATATATAGGAAATCCCCATTTTACAAAAAGTCCCTGTGAAAAAGGACTAATGACAGAAGACCAAGGGGTGGGGAGAGGGGCGCCCATGGGCCAAGCAAATGATATAGCCCAATAAGATATGATAACCCATTAACCCTCTTGGCCACTTAATGAAACCTTAGACTTAGGTAGATGACTTACTAACTTAGGTATTTGACTCAATAAAAGGAAAATTACATGATTTAAGACTCAAGAAAAAATGTAAAAATTACATAGCTAGACTCAGAAGCTTGAGATGAAAATAGTGGCAAGCATCGGGACCCACGGGGAAATGGGAAGTTGTAAGTGATGTCCCCATCAGGGAGGCACACGCATTCTGTATCTTATCCACCTGCTGCTACTATATATTGAAGCCTTCGTCCACAGATGAAGGTCGATCGAAAGGGAAAAAGAAAAAGTAGAAGTGCAGAGAGTTCGATCCAGCAAAAGAAGAGAAGAAAATAGAGGGCAGAAACTGAAGAAGAGGAAGAAGAGAGAATAGCAGAGAGAGTGAGAGAGAGAGAGAGAGAGCTCGAAGCTGAGAGTTCAGAAAGAAGAAGAAGAAGGATTCTGGTTTCAGGATCAAATCCGAACCAGTTTGCTCTATTGTGAGCTACATTCAGTGTTTTATCGTTCCAGCATTCAGTCTGTTGTATCTTTTTAGTTTCTTATTTTTGATCTTTCTTTACTGTTCTAGTTTTATCTCCGATTCTCAGGTTGAGATCGGTGGTCCTCCTGTTCTGTTGGTTCAGGAGAAGGGAGATGTTGTCTCCCGTGTGCTGCTTGTGGGTTCCCTCTGGGCTTCAGAGGAAGAGAGACCTTGGTCTCTGGTTCTAGTGACTGCAGATCACTAGTGTTCCCTCCGGTTGGAGGAAGAGGAACTTGTTTCCTAGTTTCTAGGGACTTGGCATCCTTAGGGTTCCCTCCAGGTGTGGAGGAAGAGGGGAGGTTGTTCTCCTGGTGAAGCTATGAATCAGCTGTTGTCGCAGACTGAGTCTGCTTGGCTAGCCGGTGCTAGTGGAAGCCTCACTTCGGTTTGAAGTGAGGGGTAGATGTAGGCAGACTGGAGGTCTGACCGAACCACCTTAAAATTCCCTGGCGCAGTGTGTTTGGTTTCTATTCTGGCTTTGGATCTATTCGGTAGATGCTTGTCTAGGCCGATCCATCTTTATCTTCCTAGCTGATCGTTCTGCGCGGTTAGTGTTTGACCGTTAAGATCTTTTTCAGAAACTCCTAATTGAGAACTTATTTTTTAATCCTCAATGTTTTATTGGTAAAGGTCCATTCACCCCCCTCTGGACCTATCAGGGCTGAGGTGGCTCCAAATGAGGTGACTCTGAATAAAGATCAGACATAGATGGCAATGGAGCTCTAGGCGAGGGGTTCCCCGACTAGGGTGGGTGAGCATCCTGTCTCGTGGGCTCATGTGGCCGTCCGACCGGCTCGGCACTTGGCTGAGGGGTAGATGCTCGCTGAAGGGCAGCATCAAACCTTGACTCGAACGGCTCAACCTCTAGATCTACCAGATAAGAACGCGCCAGAGTGGTCACGTCGCGACAAAGTAATTCGAACTGGTAGTGAAGCCGCAAACCTCTCCGGAACTAAAATGTGGTCGTGGTGCTCTCTTCTCCAACTCCATATCCCAACCGGTACTCATCATAGTCCCGAATGTACTCAAACACGGACTTGTTGCCTTGGATGGGCCTGATCAGGGCTTTCTCTTGCATAGGGACTTGGGCGTAGGGGTTGGCCATAGGGGCAAAGAGATGGGAATTCGTTCCCCTAGGAGTGGGCATGCATTGGAACACTTTTTTTATTTTTTTATGCAAGACTAATGCAAGCACCTAGACATGACTCTAAATGGTGAAAAGGGGTAAAATACAGACTCGAATACAAACCTAGACTCAACCTATATCTGATACGTGACGGAGGTTTGATCCGAAGATCGCACTCACGCAAGTGTGCTACCTTCCTGATAGGCGTAACCTATCATTCCGGGAACACCTTTTGATATACCGGGTATAGGAATGCAACACGACACCTTGGACCGACTAACCGACTACCCTAGACTCGACCTTCCGCTCTAATACCAATTTGATACGGGACGGACAGCAAACTTGGGACTCTAGCTCGTGGACGTCCCTATGTGAGGGAAACGCGGGATCTGCGCAGTTGAGAAACTGGCAATGAGTCGGGTAGTCAACTCTCTTTCGCACCTGGATCGGGTCACGGGACGGGTTTCGCTCTCTCTCGTAGCGGTGATAAAAATATCGGGCTAGATTAACCTATCACTCATGCAGCGGCAATAGAATACATACGAAATAAGCAAAATGCGAAAACAGGAGCGGACACGATACCTCCATGCTACCGGGCGTAGGGAAGACGGTCCCGGCCGAAACTCATACTCCGGGTACAATAATAACCAATAATTACATAAAAGAATTTAATGCTCACTCCACACAGGGAGGTAACGGGCTACACGCGGGACCCGGGAGTAGCGGGTTCGGGTTGACGGGCAGCGATTTGGACAGCTCCGACGGTAACGCGTGACAACGAACGTGGGGCCCACGTCCTAGTCGGAGGGCCGATCAGGCTGGGAGTGGTACTGCTGTGACGGGGACTCCTAGAGGGATGATCCCTAGGAGGGGGACGCGCTGGTTCGCCTTGTGGAAGGTGAGGCGGCCGGCCTGGAGTCGTTGTTGCTTGCTGTCCACGAGCCTGTTCTGTTGTCACAACACTGCGCGGCCCGGCGAGAACAGCTGCTGCGATCAGACCAGAGCTTAGAACGATGTGAGACTAGCGCCGTTGGAAATCTACTTCGAAGATCTTTAAACACCAATGGTTACATGAATTTTTGTATCCCTGTATTTTCCTCGGTGGAATTTACAACCAGCTGACTTACAGAACCAGATCAGACAGGGCAGAAAGTGGATCTGCCTGAGAACTCGGTTGACCAGAGATCAAACGGTGGAGTTTGGATCTGAAATCTTTATGGATGGTAGCTGTGAAGGTAAGAAACACATGGGTAATTTTTGTGTAATTTTTGGACGAGGTTTGAATGGGGAAATTGATTTTTTGGTGGAGGTGGTCGGATCTGGACTGCAAAGGATTGAACAGATTTTGGGAAAAAGCAGTGATTTTTTGGATGGGGAAAGAAAATTCCTAAAATCACAAAAAAAAATGGGGACGAAAGCTTTGGTGGATAGAACTCCCAGTTCAAATTTCAGCTCAATCTGAAATTGGAAAGGGGTTGGACAAGGGAAAAGGTCGGTTGCTGGCTGGTGGATCTGCACAGAGGTAGATTATGTAGATCGGGGGGAATAAATGATAAAGGAAGATAAACAAGGGAGAAAAAATGTGAATTTTTTTTATGGAGGTTGGGGTGCACGTGGAGAACTCACCCTCCAATTTTCAGCACGATTTGTGCTCCTGATTGATAGCTAAGAATCAGGCTTTATACCTCTGTCCTGATGTGGACAGAACTCCGGTGATGGCGGTGGCGGTGCGATGGCGGCACGAACAGAAGGTGGCGGCGGAGCTTCACACCCCGAGAGGGAATACAACTTGGAATCCACCAAGTTTAAGGGAATCCACACTAAGAGAACACAGCAATCCAGCTGCAATGAAGGGGAGAGAGGAGGGGCGCCCAAAGCTCTCTTGATTGTTTCAACAATTCTTCACATTAATTCTATCAAAAATGGAAATACAAGGGATTTATAGAAAAGTATAAAAGACCAAAACTACCCCTAGATCTTGGGTTAGGGGTGGGCAAATAAGGGATAGAAGGTTTCTCCCACATGTGGTCAAATGGCCACAATAAAAAAACAATATAGGAAGGGTGCGCCCCCGCCCCCCGTTTAAGGAAGAAAATAATGATTTTTCTTCTTTTATCTCCTTGGTCCAAGTCCACACTTGACCATGGACCAGCCCCACAAGCCCACCTTGGAGTTTGAACCAACCCCACATGGGCCCTAAGCCAAGTGGACCAATGACGGAGAGGGTGGGGGACCCTACTGGACCTACTGGACTTTTACAAATAAACCCACTAAAACCTAAGGACTCACACTTTGGCTTATACTTGCCATACAATTGCGTACCCAATTACACAAGGGTATAAATGCAAAAAGAAGGACACAAATGTAAAATAAAATGGTAGTGCCCGGTGTTGATTCCCATCACTACCCATGACACGCGATAAGGGGAGGGCTGGTCCACGAGGGTCAACCCTAAGCGTGTCACAGTACCCGTGGAGATAGCGTTAATACAACTCTCGCTATCTATGATCACCTTGCAGGCTTTCCCGCCCAACCTACAAAAGGTAGGAAAGATGGTGGTGCGACGCCAGTCATCACTCACCAACGGCTGGGTCAAGATACACCTGACAACACCAAATTGAACATCATCCTGGCACTGCGTGCCCTGGACATCTAGCTGCTCTCCCTCAATCAGCTCATCAAAGAACTCCTCCGCGAGCTCTTGGTCAACATCATAATTGACAGATACGATCCCATGTGCAAGCTCATCGGTCGAAGAATCCCCTATGACCAAAGAAGATCGGGTAGGACAACTAACAACATAATGACCCACTCCTCCGCACCTATAACACTCATGACGGGACCCAATGCCCTGAGGTGCTCCACCAGTCATTGGCCCTTTTCCCTTGTCATCATGATGGGCCGGGGGAGGTGGAAGCTGGGGTCGGGCAGGAATGGTGGGCTGCTGGGGCCGAGGGGCAGGGGCTGGAGCCTTGGGTCGAGGGGGATAATCCCTCTGAGGGGGAGGGCGGGGCCTAGGGGCAGGGAAGTCCTGTTGGGTGGGTTCCTGTGGGCGAGCCACGGGTCCCCGTGGATAAGGTCCAGACGGAACACGAGGATCCGGCCCACGTTGATATGTGGGCCCTGGGCACTGGACTGGGGTAAACTCGGACTCAAACTGCTCTAGCTCAAGAGCGACCTAATAAGCCTTCTCCAGGGTCGTCGCATGGCGGCGAAATAACTCATACTGGTAATGCGGCCGCAGACCCTGATGGAAACGAGAGATGGTCATGGCACTCTCCTCCGTGACCCCACATCGCAAGTAGTATTCATCAAAATCAGCGATGTAATTCATCACAGTCTGATCCCCTTGGCTGAGACTCTACCACCTGTCAATAAGCCTCTAACGATAGGAGTCAGGGAGGTACTTTTGCCTGAGCTTTACCTTCATGGCATCCCATGTCTCGACCTAGGGTTGATGTCGCTGCATCAACAAGCTCTTCACATTCCTCCAATAAGTCTGTGCATATCTTTGCAACTTCATCTTAGCAAATCGGACTCTCCGGTGGTCCATCATCTCGTACCACTCGAAGTAAAGGTCTATACCCGCCTCCCAATCAATATAGACCTTAGGGTCCAAGGACCCATCAAAAGTGGGAGGATCCGCACGCACGGACCTAAGGAGACGATCATCCTCGTCATCCCTATTGGTCCGATAGCCACACCGGGCACGGCCATAACCCTCAACCTCATTATCGGACCCAAAATCATCTAACTCCTAGACACGCGGTCTCCGATCATCGGCCCTAGGGTGGGCGGGCCAAGGAGGAGGGTCAAGTGGGCCGTTGGCCTCCCCGGGGACATCCTCACGCGGAGCTCTACCCTGGTTGGGCCGCCCAACCAGACCTTGAATGGTCCGATCGGAAGCCTCCATTCGGTCCTCCATGGCCTTCATCCGGCCCTCCATGAATGCAGCGTGATCTCTAAAGCTCTTATCGGATTGATCTATCCGATTCATGAGTGCCTGCATCATATCCTGAAGGGAAAAGTCACAAGGGGCAGCACTCTGAGAGTCAGCCATTGGGACTGGGCGTTGGTAATCGGTACCACGTCGAGTGGGCATGCAATGGAACTAAAGGCAAGCAATGGAGCTAAATGCAAGGAAAATTTTTTTCCTTTTTTTTTAATTTTTTTATGCAAACTAATGCAAGACTCTAAGGGGAAAAAAGGGGTAGAATGTAGACTCAATGTACCCTAGAAAAACCAACCTAGCTCTGATACCAAAATTGATGTGGGACGTTATGCAAGCTAAGACTCTATGTGAGTATGAGACTGAGGGGACACTACGACCAGCAACGACGCAACAGTTCGAAGGGCATAGACTCGACACCTAAGGTTCTCATGAAGGAAAATTGCACCAATCAACAAGAAACTATAGCTCACAGGTGTCCCGGGACAGGGAAGCGCACTGATCTGCACGGTTGAGAAACCGACGGGTCTAGGGTGGTCGACTCCACACTCGTGACTCGGACGAGTCACGGGATGGTCACACTCACTCACCACGGCAGTCAATAAAAAAATAAGGACTGGCTAAGAACCTACTATGCACACAAGCAGCGGCCTCAAGAGAAAATACTAAAAGAGCAAACTGACCAAGCAAGGAAAACGGTCGTGTACCTCCACTCTCGGGGCGTGGGGGAGAAGCCTGGCCAAGTCACACGATCTCCGGTACAAAGGTCAAAAGATACAATCCAACAATGCCCACTCCTCGCAGGGAGGTAAAAGGCTACACAGTGAAGTCCGAGGATTATGCGAAGTGGGGTGACGGGTACCGGGTCGGTGAAGCTCGTCGTCCACGTACGGCTACGGACTGCGCTGCGCCACGAACCGGCCTGAGTCCAACAATAAGGAAGGTGAGTCACTGGCACCAAGGATGGAGCAACAGTCCCTGGAGGTGGGCAGCAAGCGATGTCGACCGCTCGCGACCTCGATCGAGCGGGCAGACTGCTGGCCAATCTACACAGTGCTGGGAAGTAGCTTGAAGGCGAGCTCGATACCCCACCTTCTGCTCGTCCGCCGGTCACGAAACTTGGCGTGGGCACTGTTGGGAATGTCCCAGGGACGTCGATGGAGTGGCGGCTGCAACTGAGCACCGAGTAAGTTGCGGCAAATTTCTTAGTAGACTCTGCGTGATCTGGTTTGTCTGCTCGCAGCTGGACAGAGGGTGGAAGATAGGGCTGGAACCGGGGCTTCTTTGATGTGACACAATGATGCAGCAAGTGGCTAAGGTTCCTTGGACTTAATTCGCAAACACAATCACAAGATTCGAGCAAACTTTGAAGACGCCGTCTCACCGTGCGCACCCGTTACCCGTGGTGACTCGATGATGCCGAGTCGAGGTGGTGGAGAAAGACCCTTGCTGGTAGATGTAGATCTCTTTTAAAAATCCACACTTAAATATAAAAAAAAGCAATAGATATGATGAAAGCAATAAAATAGCACGAGGTGCTAAAAGGAGGTTGTGATCGTCAGAGACGCGAACGCCTCAAAAGATATAACAATTAATGAAGGGGAGAGATCGCGAAGAATACCTTGAAAGTGCGGGGATGTGAGTGCTCCTTTCTCTTCTAATCGGCCGGCCGATGAAGAGAGTTCTTTCTCTTGATTACCCTTGCAAAAAATAACAAACACCAATAAAAGATGTGAATTAGAACATGGTGTGTGTAGCATCAATCCTTAAAAGATATGAGCATGTAAACATATGTGAGAACACACCTTAAGGGTGGTTGCCCTTAAACCCCTATGCAAAGAGGGTGTGGGGAGATGAATGATGATATGCATAAAAAATAAGAAAACAAGTGGAAAGAGTGCAAGAGTTCACTAAGGGGAGATCTCAATATGATGGTTGAGAAAAATCAATAACAATGAAATATGATGCATGAACTATGAACTATAATGGAAAAAAAAGGGAGATAAGATAAAAAAATCTTTTTATTGGTTCCTTGGCTTGAATGCTCAATGGGGAGGAAGCTCGAAAGATGTTGATCGTCGGAAGAGAATCCTCCTTTGCCACAGCCTTCCTTCGGTTCCTGTAAAAAGAAAAGAAGGAAAAAGAGGAAGAGGGACAGACAGAAGAAGAAGAAGAAAAAGATAGAAGAAGAAGAAGAAGAAGAAGCAAAAGAAGAAAAAGAAGAAGACGGCAGAAGAAGAGAAACAGAAGAAGAAAGAAACACACAAGAAGAAGAAGAAAATAGAAGGAGACAGAAGAAGAATACGGAAGACAGAAGAAGAAAAAAAATAGGGAGGAGTGGAACCGAAGAAAACAACGGAGGGAGGAGTATCCAACCGATCAACAGAGACGAAAGCCTTTATTAATAAGGTAGAAAAAGATAAGAAGGAAAGAGTCCAAAGGAGGAAGAGATAAGAACGGGCAAGAGCCCAAAATAGGAGAGGATTAGACTGGGCAAGAGCCCAAACGAAGCAGGAGTCTCTCTGGGAAAGGATGCGTTCGTTCGAAGCACAAAAGTGAAACACGACTTGGCTCAGGGCGTCAATTCAAGAATTGACGACCTTCCGAAGGGCGTCTTTTAAAAACACGCCCTGCACAAGGGCGTTAATTCTTGGATCATTTTTAGAAATGAAATTGAAACTCGTCTGAGTCAAAGGCGTTAATTAAAAAACGCCTTAACAAAGGACGTTAATTAAAAAATTCGAAATAGGGCCATTTTTCATTTCTCAATATTATTTTCCCATTTTTTAGGTGGAGGTGCATCTCGTCGCCCTGATTCCAACGACTATTTTTGCGAATTTTTCTGACACCCGGAAGGCCACCAAATCACCTCTGGAAGAGAGTGGAAAATAATATTAAAAAATCAATTTGAAAAAGTGACGACCGTGTGTAAGGCGTGAATTCAATTTTTTTGATTTTTTATTCTTTTCACATTCAAAGTAACGCCCATGGTTAAGTCGTTAATTCCCAAAAAAATCCGAAAAATTCTCAGAAACATCCAGAAAAATGGAAATTTGAAAGAATGGACGCCCTCCAGTATAGTCGTCAATTTTTTAAGAAACGCCCATGTATAAGTCGTTATTTAAAAGACGCCCCAGATCAAGTCGTTATTTCTAAAAAATAGAGAAAAAATGCCCAGAAAATCCAGAAAAATCCAGAAAAATAGGAAAAAATAGGAAAAAATAGGAAAAGGGTGAAAAAAGGGAGAAATCTAAAAAAAGTGGGAAAAAACACTCAAATAGAACTAATTTGAGGGTCAAATTGGGACATTACAAGGTAATATGAGATGTACTCACAGTAACGTCAATTTTGGCGTGTCTACAGCTGCCCCGCCTTGGCGTCTGCTTTGCAAGGGAGCAGAGCAAACTGAAAAGTAGATGCCAAGGTGTGATGAGACACGCAATCAACATCACTTGATGAGAATGAAATCAAAAGCTCGAGATGAAGCAATCTCGAGAAATTCAATGAAATCAACAATGTTTGGATAAAATGGGGAGATGTGCACGCGGTGCACGAAGGAGATAAAAAATGATCAACTTCCAGCGCGGTGGAAGTACCCCAGGTCACAAACCTGTAGATTTCACCATTGGGGAGCGGTTACCAGCCATGTGGACGTGCTGCAGCCAAGGTGGATCAAAGGGGAAAGTTTTGAAAAATAAGATGATAAAAATCCAAACAGGGAGTTTTCGAGAAAATGACCCAAAATAGCGACAAAACGCACTGAGGACTCAATTCGGCATGGAATATCTCACATTGAAGATCAAGATCAATTTGACCCACAAAAACAGCTTATCAGAATGATTTTTTCAACAATTGTTTCAAATTCCTACATGAATGCATGCTGGGTTTAAAGGGAAAAATAAATCAAATGAAAATATAGAATAATCAAGGATAATATTGTTAAACTGCCAAGACTGGGTCAAGAAACCGATTTCGCGAGCTGATACTAAGCCGAAGCCCGTTTATCCACGCACCAATTCGTAAAAAGGGAACCATCGTCCCCAATCTTGGACGGCTCAACGGCCTATCCGTGTGACTAAGACTCCTCTGGAATTATCATTGTTTTTGATGAAGGGGAACTCAAATTCCAGATTTACCAAAGCCACAAGGTCCTTGATATAATCTAGTAGCATATGTAACATATAGTAGAATGCATACAGGGAGATGGTGATATCAATAAGCATGGGAACTGAGAAATGAGCTGCAAGCACCGTGGGACTTTGAGTGATGATGCCCTACCGGCGGGACCAAGAGCCTCTTCCTGCGCTCAAAAATTCATTAGCCAAGATATAACAAGCAATGAATAAGGCATTTAATCATAGCATGCATAGCATGAATCAAAGCAACCAATCATAGCATATATCATGAACAGCATAAGTCAAATCATGGCATAGCAAAGCATCATTATTTGTTGTTTGTCATGAGGATGACAATCTGGCTAATCAAGTTTTGGAGTTAAATAATCAGGATCTGATAATGCCCATCGGCGGAGTAATCAGATGAAACGAGCAGGAGTTGATTGAAAGATTTGGAGATGAATAATCATGAGATATGATAATCAGAATGATATAGGGAGATGATGCCCCTGGGTGGCATGTCATGAGAATATTGGGAAGAATCAATAGATTGATAGCAATAAGTAGAGAGAGGACCCATCCCGTGCTTTTGGTCTCTGCAAAGCTGTTCCTGCAAAACACCATCAGAAAATACAATGCAAATTTTTAGATTTTAGAAATATGCAAATTTTTTATGGAGTTTTGGAATATGCAAATTTTTATGAGTTTTGAAAAAGATAAAAAATTTTATGAGTTTTGATCAATATGCAAATTTTTGTGAAGTTTTGTAAAAGATATTCAATTTTTTGTGAAGTTTTGAGAAAGGTATTCCAATTTTTATGGATTTTGGACAAGAAATATTCAATTTTTTGTTTGATTTTGGTTAGACATTGCTAAAGCAGCATCAAAGGGTGTTTTAAACCACTGGCTAGGGGTCCTCGTTCCTTCCCTTTTTGCTTAAAACTGTCCAAAGCTGGGCGTGCATTGTAAGGTGGCGCCCTATAACCGACTGCCTTTGATCAACGGTGCCCCTACTAAGGCCATACCCGAGAAACATTCGGTCTTGGAGTGACAAGCTTTGTGCAGGATGGGAGATATCGGGACTTGAATTCTTTCCAAGGTGCTTCCCCTCAAAGAGATAGTCTGTTGTGCCGGGGCTTTGTGCCTTTGATTTTTAGACCCTTGACATGCATACGACCAGGGTTTTCCCTGCGGGGACTTTGCCACTCTTGACATGCCATAATTCTCAATTTTACTTTTATCGAGATTTTGACTTGATTTTCATAATAGCCCTTTTTTGGCGAGATGTATATCATGAAATTCATATGAAAAACTCATATTGATTTTGGGTCAAGACTGCCCCTATTTGAGACTCCTCTCGTATCGGGGATTACCAGAGTTGGTCATCTCATCCGTCAACCTCTTGCCCCTGCATTCGGCCGAGTAAAGAAGAGAAAAGACTTTCAGATATACTCATGGCATGGCCAAGGTAGCAACGGTGTTTAACCAAAGAAGCCGGCTAAAGACGCCGTGAAGTGTGTGGAATGCCCAGCTAAGGGTTGCTCTTAACAAGCGGGGAGAGAATGTCGAATTCCCAACGCGGGGTTCTTATTAACCAAAGGTGCTGCATAGCAAGCCGAAAGACTCTTTTGAGAGTGATTTAATTAAACAAAAGCCTAAGATAAAGGTTTAAAACACCACTCTTAATCTCGTTAAGAAGCACTTGATTTTGAAAATCATGCGTGAAGTAATGAGAAAATGATATCATTAAAATGCATACTTACGCCAATATGTTACCTTGCGACCTTTGTAGAAGCAGCTGCCGCGAGAAGCGATCTTGATCATCGTGAGATTTGTCCTCTTTGGCAGTCAAAAGAATTGGAAGCAAAGGATTGAAAGTGGCTTAACAAGAAGGAGTGGTGCCAAGACCAGACTCAGATGAATAAGGAGAAAAGGAAGAGAGGCGAGGGCTAGAACTCCCTCACTAAGGTGTGGAGACCCTGATCACATGAAAGGTCTACAGAAGGAGAGGAGAATTAGAAGGAGGAGTGAGGACTAAAGCCTCGAAAACAATGGGAGAAGGGGCAAATGCCCAAGGCAGTGGATGTGGAAGAAGTTGGGTCGGACCCAGAATTAGGAGGAATCAGAAGAAGAAATTGGTAGATGGAAAGAGGTGGATCCGAAGGGTCCGGAGGTAAAGGAGGAGAATCGTGATAGGAGGAATCATCCGGGGGCTCCGGAGGGATAACGAAAGAAGGGACGCGATGCCCTGGGGAGAAATAGGGAAAAAGATGATGAAAAAGATGACGGAAAAGAAAGAAGAGAATAAAAGATATGGAGTCCCGGAGGAGCAAAAAGATGAATTGAAGGAAATATGGAAGGTCCGGAGGTTCCGGAGGAATGAAATCAGGAGGGTCGCGATGCCCTGGGAGATGATAGAGAGAGTAAGACGGAGAATCCGGAGGTTCCGGAGGAATAAAATCAGGAAGGAGAAGGTGGAAAGGGGCGTCGTGCCCGAGGGAAAAGTCCGGAGGTTCTGGAGGAGGAGAATGAAAAGGGGCGTGATGCCCGAGGGGAAAGTCCGGAGGTTCCGGAGGAGGCAAATAGAAAGGGGCGCGATGCCCGGGGAAAAGATGGAGACAATCAGGTGGAGAATCCAGAGGTTCCGGAGGGATGAAATCAGTAAGGAGAAGATGGAAAGGGGCGTCGTGCCCGAGAGAAAGGTCCGGAGGTTCTGGAGAAATAGAATCAGAAAGGGTGAGATGCCCAAAGAGGAGGGATAAAATTCCTGGAAGTTCCAGGGAAATGGCAGGAAGGGGGACGCGATGCCCCAAGGGGAGTGGATAAAAGGATGAATATGAATAAGATGGGAAATGCGGAATATCCGGCGGTGCCAGAAGGCGAGGAAGATACGGGTTTGGAAACCCGGGAAGCAGGAGGTGCAAATGCATGTAATGGGATGGATGCGATGAATGCATGAAATGCAAAGAATATGAAGAATGTGAAGGGCGAGAGGATGAGATCCTCCTCCTAACCCTGGGAATGGCCCATGAAGAAAAAGTGATAGAGATGGATGAATAGAAAGTGGAGCAAATAAGGGATGGCCCCTTAGCATTAAGATAACTGCCCCTCCACGGCAGTGAACATGTACGGTCAATTGGCCCAATAAAAGAAGCTTCAATAGTAAAAGACAACTCCCTTGGAAAGCAAAGATCAATAATGTGGGGGAGTTGTAGAGTTGGAACGGGAAGCATTGAGTTGCCCATTGAATGTGGTGTATATGGAATGTTGAGCAAAATGGGCATTCGCCCCTTGTAAGGAATAATGAATTCTGGAATGGAAAGTTTGAACAAGGGGTGCCCTGCCTGGCCCTTGGATGGCATCAATTCTTGGCATTCTTCCCTAAGCAATGGCGGTGACTTGGCCTCTGCGACCATGCTCGGCACAATAATCCGGATTGGCATCCGGTAAATGACTTCTTGAATCATGAATCGCATAACCGTGGCCACATCTGTCTTGCCCGGCTCTTGATCACCTTCGGCACAAGTACTTGCAGAAGCACTCCCATTCCGAGTAGTAAAAGGAGGTGAAGCGGAGGCGGAAGGCTTTGTGAGTGGTGGAGGTATAATGGAAAGTGTTGGCGTAAGTGGAGGCGGAGGTTCAAACACATCAAGTTTCTCCCTTTGCTTGCAAGCGGTCGGGGTTAGCTCGAGTGCAAAAAGTGGTGGGTCCTGCTCAGGATTAGCCATAGGTAAAGGTGGAGGGTTATGTGGTGGAATAGGCAAAGTGGGTTTTAAAGGGATAATGGAAGACCGAGGTGGCGGTAATGGGAGGCTAATTGGGGAAGGTTTAATGGTGTAATTAATGGAGGCCGATGGTGTGGAGGTAGATGGCTTAACGGGTGGTGGTCTAATAGTGGAAGGCTTGGGGGAGGCCAGTGTTGCGGAGGTTAATGGTGTAACTGGAGGAGGTGTAATGGGTGGAGGGTTAATGGGTGAAAGTTTGGTGCGTAGAAAATGCCGAATGGGGCGAGCGGTGTTTGGAGTGGTGAAAAACTCAAGATGCGTCGGCGCGGGTGATTGGAGTATCGACCCATCGTCGTAACACCAAGAAGTCTCGGAAATAGGGGTTGGATCGGGGATGGTGGCTTCATCCTGAGCGAGGGGTTCATCGAATGAAAGTGGGGGAAGTGGAAAGTTAAGGAAACTCGAAAGGGGTGCCTGCGGAGCTTCATCATCATACACCGGCTCGGATTCTTCAATTGCCGGTTCTTGCTCGCTTGGAATATCAACGCCGTAGTCGTCCATCCTATCCTTCCATTCTCTCTCCATTCTTGTAATGTCATCCAAAGCCGCATAGAGAGGATTGACCGGAGTAGGAGGAACAGTGACCCTCTTTAATTGTTCCTCCATGGAAGTAATCTTATCAAAAAGAGATTGTTGGAGGGGTGTGACTTGAACAATAGAGGGCTGGCAGGGCCTTGAAGGAGGAGAGGCCGCATAAAAAGGCCGTGGAGGGGAGTTGACGGTATGACCCGTAAAAGAACCTGGAAGGGCCGGATTGCAATGAATAAATGGGCCTCGGGGCCGTGAGGGAGGAGGAATAGAAGGAGGCGGGTGTCGGACCACCCGAGTAGAATGAATGGGAGATGGGTAATGGGCTACCCGAATATGATTGGAAGGAGGAGGTGGGTGATGGGCCACCCGTGTAGAATTGGAAAGAGGGGGAGATGCATGAGATGTACCCTCAACGGCAGCCTTAAGGGCTTGGATCTGTTGAGGGGTAAGATGATCTAATGCATGGATGATTCGAGAGACCTTCTCGTCATTGGGAGGAGACGGTCCCGAGGGAATAGTGGCCTGAAATTGAGTAGGTGGACCATGAGAATGGACATTGCCCATGGGTTGGGTATGACCATGAGAATAAGGACGTGGTCCCTTGAAAGAATGGTGAGAATGCTGATTAACATGTTGAAATTGAGGATATGAAGTGCTAGGTTGTGCATCCTCATGAATTGAATTGAACATGTTTCTATCATGGTAAGCCATTATATAGTCAAAAATTCTCAATAATTATGCAAATAAGCACACAAGTTGGAATGGTTACCGTGATTTTTGATTGTTTTATCCTTGGTGAATTAAGGATTTTAATAAAGTTTGGAAAGATTCACACAAGGAGAGTCCTAGTTTCAAATGAGATTTGAACTCCAATGCCAACTAGGAACTCTCACTCACCACGTATTAGGCCAACTATATCGGGACTCCAAAAGGGTACAACCTGCCCGGCGTCCGTGAGGGAATCCACGGGTGCGGGGACTTACGGAGGCTTGGTTTAGGAATTTCCAATCCAAAGAGACGGAATGCTCAATGGAGGGTCGTTCCTTCACCAAGGGGGTGTGTGGATCCTAATGAAGAGGAGGGGGCTCCCAAACCAATGCAAATATGAATGAAACAGGGTAAACAGGCCAACCACAATAATATGATCAATCAACAAAGATAAGCATGAAATATCATGAAAAACCACAGCCGGAGGGTTCTGGAAACCCACAGTAAAAACACGCCCTGGAAGGGGACGCTACTAAACAAGGACACGACGGTGTGACTGTCGTGAATCAACGTGAGGGGCCAAGGGGTAGGGTAAAACACGCCTTAGTGTGAGGCGCTATAAATAAAAGGACGCCCTATCCAGCGGGCGTCAAATCCAAGAAAACGCCTTTAAGGGAGGCGCTAATAAAGATAAAGACGCCCTTGCAACGGGCGTGAATTCACCAAGCAAGCAGAGATAATTAGAGACAGCTAGCAAACGCCCTGTCAGAAGGCGTTAACTTCAAACAACACGCCCTGGGTTAGGGCGTGAAATCAAAAGGCGCCTCCGACAGAGGCGTTAATTCTCAATCCACGGCCAACAGTAACAACCACTCACAGTCGCAGGCAATCAACAAATATAAGATATAAGCATGCTCATCAAAATTTCAAATAAGTGGAGATTTTAAAGAAAAATCAATAAATTGACAAATCACTTAGGGAAAAGAACAAAACCAATGGAGGGTGCCCGAGGGGCACAAAAGGGGGACGCACCGAGGGTGCAAATAAGGGAGATGGCACACGCGGGTGCCTAAGGGGAAACGGGTAATAGATGAAGAACACAAAGGGTCCCACCGTGATCGCCAATTTGTAGATCTCTTTTAAAAATCCACACTTAAATATAAAAAAAAAGCAATAGATATGATGAAAGCAATAAAATAGCACGAGGTGCTAAAAGGAGGTTGTGATCGCCAGAGACGCGAACGCCTCAAAAGATATAACAATTAATGAAGGGGAGAGATCGCGAAGAATACCTTGAAAGTGCGGGGATGTGAGTGCTCCTTTCTCTTCTAATCGGCCGGCCGATGAAGAGAGTTCTTTCTCTTGATTACCCTTGCAAAAAATAACAAACACCAATAAAAGATGTGAATTAGAACATGGTGTGTGTAGCATCAATCCTTAAAAGATATGAGCATGTAAACATATGTGAGAACACACCTTAAGGGTGGTTGCCCTTAAACCCCTATGCAAAGAGGGTGTGGGGAGATGAATGATGATATGCATAAAAAATAAGAAAACAAGTGGAAAGAGTGCAAGAGTGCACTAAGGGGAGATCTCAATATGATGGTTGAGAAAAATCAATAACAATGAAATATGATGCATGAACTATGAACTATAATGGAAAAAAAAGGGAGATAAGATAAAAAAATCTTTTTATTGGTTCCTTGGCTTGAATGCTCAATGGGGAGGAAGCTTGAAAGATGTTGATCGTCGGAAGAGAATCCTCCTTTGCCACAGCCTTCCTTCGGTTCCTGTAAAAAGAAAAGAAGAAAAAAGAGGAAGAGGGACAGACAGAAGAAGAAGAAGAAAAAGATAGAAGAAGAAGAAGAAGAAGAAGCAAAAGAAGAAAAAGAAGAAGACGGCAGAAGAAGAGAAACAGAAGAAGAAAGAAACACACAAGAAGAAGAAGAAAATAGAAGGAGACAGAAGAAGAATACGGAAGACAGAAGAAGAAAAAAAATAGGGAGGAGTGGAACCGAAGAAAACAACGGAGGGAGGAGTATCCAACCGATCAACAGAGACGAAAGCCTCTATTAATAAGGTAGAAAAAGATAAGAAGGAAAGAGTCCAAAGGAGGAAGAGATAAGAACGGGCAAGAGCCCAAAATAGGAGAGGATTAGACTGGGCAAGAGCCCAAACGAAGCAGGAGTCTCTCTGGGAAAGGCTGCGTTCGTTCGAAGCACAAAAGTGAAACACGACCTGGCTCAGGGCGTCAATTCAAGAATTGACGACCTTCCGAAGGGCGTCTTTTAAAAACACGCCCTGCACAAGGGCGTTAATTCCTGGATCATTTTTAGAAATGAAATTGAAACACGTCTGAGTCAAAGGCGTTAATTAAAAAACGCCTTAACAAAGGACGTTAATTAAAAAATTCGAAATAGGGCCATTTTTCATTTCTCAATATTATTTTCCCATTTTTTGGGTGGAGGTGCATCTCGTCGCCCTGATTCCAACGACTATTTTTGCGAATTTTTCTGACACCCGGAAGGCCACCAAATCACCTCTGGAAGAGAGTGGAAAATAATATTAAAAAAATCAATTTGAAAAAGTGACGACCGTGTGTAAGGCGTGAATTCAATTTTTTTGATTTTTTATTCTTTTCACATTCAAAGTAACGCCCATCGTTAAGTCGTTAATTCTCAAAAAAATCCGAAAAATTCCCAGAAACATCCAGAAAAATGGAAATTTGAAAGAATGGATGCCCTCCAGTATAGTCGTCAATTTTTTAAGAAACGCCCATTTATAAGTCGTTATTTAAAAGACGCCCCAGATCAAGTCGTTATTTCTAAAAAATAGAGAAAAAATGCCCAGAAAATCCAGAAAAATCCAGAAAAATAGGAAAAAATAGGAAAAAATAGGAAAAGGGTGAAAAAAGGGAGAAATCTAAAAAAAGTGGGAAAAAACACTCAAATAGAACTAATTTGAGGGTCAAATTGGGACATTACAAGGTAATATGAGATGTACTCACAGTAACGTCAATTTTGGCGTGTCTACAGTAGAGGGCCAGCACAACTAAGGTTCACCCTCCCGAAGGTATGATGCCCACAATCAAGGGCGGCCGGGTGCCTTAGGGGCACTAGGTCACTCATTCACTATTGCCACGGCGACCACACAAGAGTCGGTGGGTCCGGGAACAAGCACTATCTCACCGACCAGCGGGCAAGTTGTACGGATATGAAACGAACAGAAGTAAATGGAGCAAGGGCAGAAGCTCACCTGGTTGGTTTGAAGAAACCAACCCCGGTCGGAGATGATGGGCGAGCGGGGAAGTGTGGGTTCCCCGCACACTGCGCCGGTGAAGCTTGAACGTTGTTTAGATAATTACACTCACTACACCTCTCGCAGGAGGGTGGACTTGGGGTGGGGAACTTAGAGTTACAATTCAAACACTACCTCCGCGCAGGGAGGGGCGATAAGCCGGCCAGGTGGGAAGGGGAGAGTCGCCGAAAACTCGAGCAGAGAAGCCGATGTCGAATCTGCCTGCACTCTGCGATGAATGACTGACAGTCACTGTTGAGGTTGTAACTTCTAGTCCGGAATTCTGCTGATGATGAGACCAGAGGGGAAATCTTCGTAACTGGAGCTATGATGCCTCAGAATTTTTTAGAATTCTTATGACGTCGATGCTGGTCCGGGTGGGGAGTCGAACAGAGTGATAGAATCAGGGGAAGGCGGCTTCAGGTTCCTGGTAGCAGGTTGCAGAGGCTGCCCCGACAGCTCCCGGACTCCGAATGATGAACCGCCGAAGTTGCTGGAATTGTGGACAAGCCCTCTTCGCAGAAAAACTGACGGGGAAACTGAATGAGGTCGGAGTCGACTGGGGGACTCTGAATAGTGAGGACAGGTCGAGGCAGACTGTGAGACGCAGATTAGAGTAGCCAAGGGTGAAAAATGGTAACTCTGTCCCACGGAGGCCGAACGCAGTTCCGCCTTTTGATTCTGAAAGAGGATTGGGCGAGGAAGAACTTTGTTGAAGATCTCTTGGCCTGATTCTTCTGAGATTCTTCGTGGTACAGCTTCTCTTCCGGTTCAGGAGCTTGGTATGAGGAACTCTGCGCAGTTGGGGGAGATCAGCTCTCCCGGGCAGCTCCGACCTTGGATTGAGACGAAACCACCTCGCCTGCGAAGACGACTGGGAGAGCTTTCCATCGATGTAAGCCACGCCTCCATGAGCTCCAGGATAAGGTCGTGGGCGGCGCTGCAACAGGCTGCTGATCTGCAGGGTGTGGCGGCACACAGATTGAAGAGAGAATGGGGGGGAGGTGGTTCCTTTGGTGGGGGGAAGGGGATATGGTTGCCTTGGTGGTGGGGAAGGGCTGGGAGGTGGGAAGGGGTGGTGAGGGAGGAAGGTAGGGGCGGAGCTAGAAGGGAGAGGGGTTGGGTGCGCAAGTGGCCTATGGGGAGGTGGAGGGCGCAAATGGCTTGGGGAGGGGAAAGGGGTTGCCTTTGGATTTGGAGTGGTGGGTTAATGGAGGTTGTAATTGTGGTCTAGGGAATGGGAAGGTGTTGCTTTGGGGATGGGAAGGGTTGCCTAGGAGAAGGGAGTCTCCCTTGGGAATATGAAAAGGTGTATGGGGAATGGGAAGGGTTGCTTGGGGTGCGGAGATATTAAAGGGGAGTTATGGCTCTTGGGGAGTTGAAGGGGTGGGGGCTGAGGTGGCTGATGATGTGGCAAGAGAGGGAGGTGAAGGGGCAGGTGCGCCCAAGGGAGAGAGAGAGGGGAGGAGAGAGAGAGGGATTCACCCCCTTCAAAGAGAGAGAGAAGTAGAGAGAGAGAGAGATCTAGAGAGAGAGAGGGGAAGGCAATTCAAGTGGCTAAACTTTTCTTCAATAATTCATTACCTCCAAATGGGGGGGATTGGGGTTCTATTTATAGGAAACCCATAATTTAACAAAAGACCCTGAGTTTTTGACTAATGACAATAAACCAAGGGGGAAGGGGGGTGCCTATGGGCCTAGCCCACTTAATTGGGCCCTACTGACTCATTAACCACTCTAATGACAATTAACCTAGGTAGATGACTCTTTAACCTAGGTACTTGACTCAATAAAAGGGAAATTACATAATTTATGACTCAAGAAAATATAAAAATTACAAGCCATGATTAAGAAAAAATGCCGCGAACATGATGACTCATAGCTGGCAAGCAACGGGACCCGTGGAGAAATGGGAAGTGGTAAGCGATGTCCCCATCATACTCCCGGGGTGCAGAGAACTCGACTCTGTTGAGTGAGGGTCCTCCCTGCTGCGGTACTGCTCCAATAGGTCAGGATCCAGCTGCTGGAGATCCTCCCGAATCACCCAGGCGTCAACCGAAGGTGGTCATCCCTTCCACCAAACCAGATATCGCTCATACGCCTTGCTCCGTGTGGTAGTGATCTGTTCATCTAATATCCGCTCCACTTGATCACGCTAGTTTCTCTGGCCAGATGGAGCTCTCGTTGGTGTGGGGGCTCTCTCAAGGGGTGGGATAGGCTGGATCTCTCACTGGGTGCCACCGTGGGACCCTTGTAGGGCACCAGGTCAGCCACATTGAAAGTGGGGCTTACTCCGTACTCTTTGGGGAGGTCCAACACATAAGCATTTGTGCCAAGGCACCTCAACACCTAGAAGGAGCCTGCTCCACGAGACCTCAGTTTTGAGACAATCTCAGTCCTCACCATCACAAAATCACCGACATGGATTTCTTGGTGGCGATAGTGGGAATCGACTAATTCCTTAAGAACCTTGCAGCTCTTGTTACCAAGCAATGTCATGATTGATGATCCTATAGGGATTAAGGGAGGGCCTGGATAACCAAATTCAGCCCTATCAAGTGTTAGATTGGTTTTGACAGACTTAGGAGGACCAGGGCATCCATGAATTGACCTATCATGCTTAGAAACCATGTGGACATTGATGCACTTAGGTGGACCGGGGCAGCCACAAGTGGCCCTATCATGCATGAGACGGATGAAGAGTGGGGGAAGATCAGCTTGTCCAAATGTAAACCTGTCGTGCACTGGACCTAGTGTGTATGTGACACAAATGACGTGACTAGCCTCACCATATGATGAAAAATATTGTGACACATGCATTCCTATCAAGATGGTCCCATCTTTAGGTGGGGGTTGATTCGGGGGTTTCCACTCATGGGGGTCGAAGGGGTCCAAGAAAATGGACATTTTGGGATAGATCACTTCCTCATTTCCTAGGTGGATGTCACCCTCAGTCATGGCTCTCATAGTGTGAACTAAGTAGAGGAATGGGTGGGTTGGGTTCGACATGGTGGGTGAGGGTAGGAGGGAGTGGGTGGTGGGTAAGGCGGCTAGGTCCCAAGGGTTCAGTGTCTTCCATAGGGAGGGATCAAAGGGGTCATGGAATGTGTTACCAAGGAAGGGGTATTCTATCTCCTCAAGGTCTTCAAATGATGGTGAGTCCTCCTCCTCAAATGAAGTAATTGAACCGAAGTCCTTGGCGGGTTGGTTGGCCATGAATGGAGGGCTTGGCATCCTACCCGAAATAAGCAACTCTAATTCGCGGGTAGCATCGGGCTCTTCGGGTGTTGGGAGGAATAAAAGAAGGTCACTAGTGTAGCAACCCACAGTGTATATCGAGGAGATGGACCCGACACATAGGTGTAGGAGGTCAAGGCTCCTAGGTTGGTCGGCTACAGTGGTCAACATGCCAGTTAACTCCATTTGCCAAGATAGACCCTTAAGAAAATCCCCTAATATTTCCACTTGATAGGATGATTGGATTGTGGTGTGATAGGTGGGTAAGGGTACTATAGGAAGGTTTTGTTCCATAGGAGGGCAAACATGGGCCATGAGATCTCTAAATGGGTTCTCCTTTAGCCAACGTGAAAGGGGTTCTCCTAAGATGAGCTCGGCCCCTACTAGGGAGGGTGGTGTAAGGTGAAGACCACCATGTGAAGTTTCTTCTTCTTCCTGGGCATGGGTGATCTCCATGGCGGGGGTTGGGTCCGGAGTGTTCACCACTATGGGGTCGGGTATGGGTTCCTCTACCAGGGAGGTGAGTGGGTCCTCTGAGGGTGAGATGATAACGGTTGGTGTATGGTGTACCCAGGGTGGTGAGTGAGGCCGGACTTGGGTTGGGGTTGGGAGTGGAAGTAGCGGGGGGCTAGGTTTGGGTAGGATAGGAGTTGGAAGTGGAAGGTGGGTTGGGTGAGTAACTTTGGGTTGGGGAATGGTGGGTGTCACGGGCCTAGGTGGAGGGGTGGACATGGGGTCCACGTGGGTTTGAATGGTGAGGGTGGAGTGAGCCATGATGCTTCTTCCACCTGGGATGGGAACTTCTCGGCCTAACCCATGACATTGTGATTCATATTCTTCTTCCCAATCGGGGGAGGCCTCATGTACCTCAATTACAATCTTATCCCTTTGTGGTGTGGGGGTCTTATTCTCCAAGGGAATGGGAAGGTCTTTTGGGGATGGGGTGATGAAAGTTGGGGCATGGTGTACCCGGGGTGGTGAAGTTTGGACCCTAACGGTGGTCTTGGGTTGGCTGGGGGAGAAAGGAGGAGTGGGAGTGCTCCTCGGGCTATGGTTCTCAAGGTAGGAGTGGGAAGGTTGGGGAGTGAAGATCTTCCTGATCTCAATCCTTATCTCTTCCAATGAATCTAGGGGTCCTTTGGGTGGTGGGGTTTGGGTCCTAATGGAGGTCTTGGGTTGACTAGGAGGAAAAGGGGGAGTGGGAGTGCTCCTTGGGTAATGGTCATCACGGTAGGAGTGGGGTGGTCGGGGAGTGAAGATCTTCCTAAGCTCAATCTTCATCTCTTCCCATGATTCTATGGGTTCTTGCCGCCAAATCCTTCTTAAGCTCACTATGCGTTCTCACTCCTTCTTGGCTTGTCCCCGAAGTCGCCCTGTGGCCCTACGGACTCTAGCATGTCCATAGACCCTAGTCCTATCAAAGTGTTTTATCATGAAAGACTCCCACCTAACATAATCACTAGGATGTGACCCATCAAAGGTGATACTCTCATCTATAAGGATGTCTGAAAATGGGTGGTCGATCGGACCTTTGTGGAGGGCCGAGTGGGACCAAAGAGAGGTAGCCATGTTGATGAACCGAATGACTCTAAATGCTTATGCGCCCTAGGACAAGACTTAGTAGAGACAAGTCTAGAACTTGCTCTGATACCAACTGATGTGACACAATGATGCAGCAAGTGTCTAAGGTTCCTTGGACTTAATTCGCAAACACAATCACAAGATTCGAGCAAACTTTGAAGACGCCGTCTCACCGTGCGCACCCGTTACCCGTGGTGACTCGATGATGCCGAGTCGAGGTGGTGGAGAAAGACCCTTGCTGGTAGAGGGCCAACACAACTAAGGTTCACCCTCCCGAAGGTATGATGCCCACAATCAAGGGCGGCCGGGTGCCTTGGGGGCACTAGGTCACTCATTCACTATTGCCACGGCGACCACACAAGAGTCGGTGGGTCCGGGAACAAGCACTCTCTCACCGACCAGCGGACAAGTTGTACGAATATGAAATGAACAGAAGTAAATGGAGCAAGGGCAGAAGCTCACCTGGTTGGTTTGAAGAAACCAACCCCGGTCGAAGACGATGGGCGAGCGGGGAAGTGTGGGTTCCCCGCACACTGCGCCGGTGAAGCTTGAACCCTGTTTAGATAATTACACTCACTACACCTCTCGCAGGAGGGTGGACTTGGGGTGGGGAAGTTAGAGTTACAATTCAAACACTACCTCCGTGCAGGGAGGGGTGATAAGCCGGCCAGGCGGGAAGGGGAGAGTCGCCGAAAACTCGAGTGGAGAAGCCGATGTCGAATCTGCCTGCAGTCTGCGACGAATGACTAACAGTCACTGTTGAGGTCATAACTTCTAGTCCGGAATTCTGCTGATGATGAGACTAGAAGGGAAATCTTCATAACTGGAGCTAGGATGCCTCAGAATTTTTTAGAATTCTTCTGACGTCGATGCTGGTCCGGGTGGGGAGTCGAACAGAGTGACAGAATCTTGGGAAGGCGGCTTCAGGTTCCTGGTAGCAGGTTGCAGAGGCTGCCCCGACAGCTCCCGGACTCCGAATGATGAACCGCTGGAGTTGCTGGAATCTTGGACAAGCCCTCTTCTCAGAAAAACTGACGGGGAAACCGAATGAGGTCGGAGTCGCCTGGGGTACTCTGAATAGTGAGGACAGGTCGAGGTAGACTGTGAGACGCAGATTAGAGTAGCCGAGGGTGAAAAATGGTAACTCTGTCCCACGGAGGCCGAACGCAGTTCCGCCTTTTGATTCTGAAAGAGGATTGGGCGAGGAAGAACTTTGTTGAAGAACTCTTGGCCTGATTCTTCTGAGATTCTTCGTGGTACAGCTTCTCTTCCGGTTCAGGAGCTTGGTATGAGGAACTCTGCGCAGTTGGGGGAGATCAGCTCTCCCGGGCAGCTCCGACCTTGGATTGAGACGAAACCACCTCGCCTGCGAAGACGACTGGGAGAGCTTTCCGTCAATGTAGGCCACGCCCCCAAGAGCTCCAGGATGAGGTCGTGGGCGGTGCTGTAACAGGCTGCTGATCTGCAGGGCGTGGCTGCACACAGATTGAAGAGAGAATGGGGGGGGGGAGGTGGTTCCTTTGGTGGGGGGAAGGGGATATGGTTGCCTTGGTGGTGGGGAAGGGCTGGGAGGTGGGAAGGGGTGGTGAGGGAGGAAGGTAGGGGCGGAGCTAGCAGGGAGAGGAGTTGGGTGCGCAAGTGGCCTATGGGGAGGTGGAGGGCGCAAATGGCTTGGGGAGGGGAAAGGGGTTGCCTTTGGATTTGGAGTGGTGGGTTAATGGAGGGTGTAATTGTGGTCTAGGGAATGGGAAGGTGTTGCTTTGGGGATGGGAAGGGTTGCCTAGGAGAAGGGAGTCTCTCTTGGGAATATGAAAGGCTGTATGGGGAATGGGAAGGGTTGCTTGGGGTGTGGAGATATTAAAGGGGAGTTATGGCTCTTGGGGAGTTGAAGGGGTGGGGGCTGAGGTGGCTGATGATGTGGCAAGAGAGGGAGGTGAAGGGGCAGGTGCGCCCAAGGGAGAGAGAGAGGGGAGGAGAGAGAGAGGGATTCACCCCCTTCAAAGAGAGTGAGATCTAGAGAGAGAGAGAGAGTGAGATCTAGAGAGAGAGGGGAAGGCAATTCAAGTGGCTAAACTTTTCTTCAATAATTCATTACCTCCAAATGGGGGGGATTGGGGTCCTATTTATAGGAAACCCACAATTTAACAAAAGACCCTGAGTTTTTGACTAATGACAATAAACCAAGGGGGAAGGGGGGGTGCCTATGGGCCTAGCCCACTTATTTGGGTCCTACTGACTCATTAACCACTCTAATGACAATTAACCTAGGTAGATGACTCTTTAACCTAGGTACTTGACTCAATAAAAGGGAAATTACATAATTTATGACTCAAGAAAATATAAAAATTACAAGCCATGATTAAGAAAAAATGCCGCGAACATGATGACGCATAGCTGGCAAGCAACGGGACCCGTGGAGAAATGGGAAGTGGTAAGCGATGTCCCCATCATTCTTGGAGGCAAATGGGGCAGGGTTTTCTCTGGTGGATAGGTGATGGTCGTGGGATGATTGGGTAGCAGTGGTGGGGCAGTGTGCAGTGGAGACTCTGGGCGTGGGAGGTGGAAACAGTCTGGGCTCAGTTCTGTAGTCTAGTGCAGTCAGAACTAAGGGGTTGAATGGTGGACGGGGTAAGCATGGAAAAGGGCCTCTAAAAATTGTAGGAAAATTCTGGAGGAAGGTTTTAGACGTGGTTAGGAAGTGCTCAAAATTTCAGAGCATTCAGAGACGATTTGGGGGTCGTCTCTTTGGAGGTGTTTGAGCACGGTCCCGGTAGGACTGCACAGGGGCAGTCTGCACGACTAAAAGAGCTCTGAAGAGAAATTCACGCACAAGGCGAGTTTTGATGCGGGATTTTGATGAGAGGTAGGGGACAGGTAGAGGAAGAAAAGTTATGAAGGGGTGGACGTGGTCTGAGGACGGGAACTAGGCGTACAAACCGGATCTTCCGGGCTCAATCCTATAGACAGACAACCAGAGATGGGCGCAGGACAGCAAGGTTCATCTCCTCCATGCTAGCAGCCAACCCTTGAACCATGAACTCTTAGCTTGAGAAGAAGATCGGGAGGTTGCCTTCCAGTAGTTGGAGCAGCCAAGAACCTGCAATAAACCTTGGGAGTCGCACCCAAGGGGAAGAGGAAGAGGGGGAGAAGGTGGGTGTCACACCCAAGGGAAGGGAGAGAATAGGAGGGATAGGCCTTCTCTTCTTGCCAAAATAATTCTTCTTCGTTCATTCATTAGCATCCCTCAAGGGGGAATACATGACAATATATAAAGTATGGGCTTCATCTTCCCTCCTTGGAGTTTGAATTTGAACCCAATTGAAATTTGAAATCTATGGGCTCCATTCTCCCTCCTTGGAGTTTGAATTTGAACCCATTTGAAATTTGAAATCTATGGGCTCCATTTCCCCTCCTTTGAGTTTCAATTTGAACCCATTTAAAATTTGAAATCTATGGGCTCCATTTACCTCCTTGAAATTTGAATTCAAACCCATTTGAAGTTTGGGGTGCGCTTTGGGCCATGGCACCCCCTAGTCCTAGATGGGCCTAGGGTGCACCCAGCCTACTAGCATAAAGAGAAACCCTTAACTCTAGCAGAATAATAATGTCTAGATGGCCCATAAATGGCCTACAAAATAGACACAACTTGAAATAAAAGAGAAATTAAAATCTAGCTGCCTCCGAGCCATAACGAAGCATGTGTGGCTCTGCGGGTCCGTCGTCGGTGGCTCGTCTGTGAGGCCTCATGTCGGTCTAGGCCTCTGGTGTCCTCACCATCCTTCCATATAAATGTGCTCATTGGACCATCTCCGCGTAGGTCTGAATATTTTGTGAGCCAAGTTGTTGAATGAAGATGGGCCTTAACCCATCCAGAAAATGGTTGGCCTTTAAGATATCTGTGCTCACCAGATGATCAGCATAAGGGGCCACATGAGAATTGGAGTTCATACTCTGCCACTAACATCATGCCTTGGCGTAAAGAAGCAAATTCAGCAGCCTTTCGCTCCTTGACGTGCTGGGAGAAGTACTTTGCCTGGAAGAGTGTAAGAAACTCATTACATGTAGGTTAGGCATTTTGGGGTTGTACCGAGGTGGCATTCCACCAAGTACGAGCATCTTTATTTAGTTGGAAGGTGGTGAGACTGACCTTCTCTTGATCAGCACATTGCATAACGTTGAAGATCCTTTCCATTTCGTCTATCCAGTTCTCTGCTTCATCTAGATTAGAAGAGCCAGAAAACCGTGGAGGATTTAAGCTTCGAAAATTCAGATGTAAGTCGCCAGCACCAGCCCTCGCGCCAACTTGGGCCATATTCTATGGTGCCTAGGTAAGACCTGCAACAGTCTGATGCATCTCGTCCCAGTCAACACGGTGTGCCATCGTGATAATAAGGTACCTGAGAGGATAATCAATTAGTCAATTCCTATGGAATTTAATAGAATTAACCTAGAGAAAATTTCTAATTTAACTATTTCATCCTGACTCTACCCATTCTCACATGGTTTTAAATTTCTTCCTGGCTCATAGGATTGGGTCCTTAACCTTGGACTTAGCCTTATGAAATTTTTCCTAGGAATAAGTAAGTCCTCAGACCTATGCTCTGATACCAACTTAATTGTCACGCTCCGAGACATATGTACAACAGAAGTAATATCGGGAATGTGAGTAGCCGACAATATGCCTCAAGCTAGCAATATAATCAGAGCGCAATGAACATCCACATAAAGATGGAGTACACAATATTTGACCAAAATTCTAACTTTTATTGATAATAATGATTCATAATTACATAAGGTTGACTCTTGATCTACTAGACTCAAGAAAAATGAAAATTACATAATATGACTCAATAAAGGAAAGAGTACATGACGACTCTAGACTGACTTAAGAACTCATGACTGTTGACACCCGTTTTTAGCCTGCAAGTTGAGTCATTTCTCTTATTCATCATTTTGATGCCCCGAATTACCCATTATTTTGGAGCCTTTCTTGGATGGATTTCGAGCCCATTTCATTATTCCATTCCCTTTGAACCTTGGAGATCATTATTTCATAGAGCCCTGGAGCCTATCTTGTCACCTTCCGGCCTTCAAAGTCACCTTACGGCCCATTTAGGCCGACTTCCCTAAAGCATTCAGCCCCCTTTCGTTGCGTAGTCTTGAAAACGGTCTTTTTTCACCCCCTTCCTTTCCTCTATTCAAAATGTGTCCAACACCAAAGTTGTTCATCTTTCAAATCCCTACAATGTGATCTTCTACGTCATTGGCCAGTTCTGCACCGATTTCAAGTTATTTACAATTTTTTGGCAGATTGCACTGTTCACCTATGTCCCGATATTCTCTCTCTCTTCTAGCCCTATTTTCTCTCTCTTCTGATCACTTTCTCATCTTATTTTCTTCATAAAAGTTGTTCATTTTTGAGTTATCTATAATTTTGTCTTCTACCACTTTTGCTAATTCTGCACCGTTTGGGAGATATGATCCAATTTCCAAAGTCGCGCAAGGTCTACCTTAAATGGTCGTGCTAATGGCCGTTCATTGTTGCAAACGGTCGGTTGACGACCGTTTAACCCTTAACGGTCGGTCGTCCGACCGTTTATCCAATAAGAGTCCAGCCTGCTCTGGACTCTATCTCCATGAACCTGCGCGATGTGCCTATCTTGCGGCGGCAATAACTTCTAGAATACTTATCCAAATTGATCCCCATTTTTTCCTACTTCTAGCCCTTTGTATTATCTTTAATTTGGTTCATAGAAATAAAATTTTGATGGGCTATATCTTCTGGAATCGTGGCCGCAATATCAGATTTTTCTGCTTTTCGTGCAACCAAAAAACCCTGCAGATTAGGTTCCAGAGGCTTCTTCCAAGAGCCATAACTTCCACAATCTTCTACCAAAAAGAGTCTCATTTGTTCCTACGTCTTATCTTAACTATTATCTCCAGAATGATCCAGAGATCTCAAGATTTGGTGGACTCTATCTTCTGGAATCGTGGGAGAAAGTATGGGGTTTCACCACTTTTTCTATATAAACCTGCCCAGATTTCCTGTGCGACGGGGGCATGTTTTCAAGGTGACGGCAAAGCCATGCTGGATTTTCTACTCAACCCTTTGACCCTAACCTGAAGAGGGAAGTATTGTCTTTCCATTGATTCATTATTTACTTGATTTCATCATCGTTTTCCCTCCTAACTTCGCCCCTACTTTTGGCAAATCATCATAGTTTGCTGATTTTCTGCTACAACTTCGCGACGGGGGCCTGTTCATCAAGCCGGGGCGGAGTCATGCTTCATCCGTTTTGTCCTCCTTCGACTCCATCTTGAAGAGGGGAGTATTAGCTTCACGTTGATTATATGTTTGCCTTATTTCTCGTATCTTTTCTCCCTTTTCCAAGCCCCTACTTGTGAGGTTTCACCACACACTTCTGTACTTTGCTGAAACTCAGATTTCTTGCGACGGGGGCATATTTGCGTCGCCGGTGCAAGGCCATAGGACACTCTTGATCTGTCCTTTCAACTCCAGGCTCTCGAGGGAAGTATAATCTTTGTGTTACATGGTTTTGGGCTCATTACCTCGTCATCTTCATGCATATTTTGTCCATGAGTTTTAAACTTTCATTATGTTTTTACACTTCTCATTTTTCTCCCATGTTATGTACCCTTCTGTTTTCTTGAGTTTTCCACCCCATTTTTCACTGTTGTCTTCCCCGTTTTAAACTCTCCTTTTTGCCCTAGTTTCACCACAACATTCTCACCTTTTCATAGCATCCTCTCTTTCCTCTTTTGGTGTTCTATCTTGTGAGATATTCATCATTCTTTGAGTCCATTTTATGCACTGTTCTGCATTTTCTGCACAGTCCGCATTTTTCGCCAAATCTCCAGTGTCATAACTTTCTGTCCCGACCTCCTTTTGGAGTGATTCTTATTCCTACTTCTTCACAAAGTTCAAGTCTTCTGTCATCTAAATTTTCTCTATATTTGGACATCGTTTCCCTTACTGTTTGCACCAGTCTTTGCACCCACTTCACACTGTTTGCACAGTTTTTCTTGTGGCATGCACTTTTGCACCTTATTTATCTATGTTCATCATGGCATATTAAATCAATTTCTTCATGTTAATCACATTACAATATACACACCTATTGTTTGCACCCTTCCATAGGGGTTAAAAACTCTCCCCCGGTAAGTTTGCCCTCAATATTTCATGCTACTTTATGCATTTGGGCAAATTTCTACACTTAGCATTTTCTAATGGGTTTTGCCTCTTGTCTTGTGTTTGTTTCGTAGGAAAGCATGGAAAGTGAGGCCCTAACCTTCTAGTCGGCTGGAAGGCGAGGAGAGGTAACCCACAAATCCCCGCATCTTAATATTGAGCGTGATCATCCTCTTTTTCCAAGGTACACAACGTGCATAGTATTTCATATCCTTTGACGTTATTATTCCTTAGTGGCGATCACGGTATTCTTCTACATCCTTTATCGTCTTTTTATTGATTGTATGATCATGCTACCATGTTTACATAGCCACATATTCATGTTATTTACTTGATTGGTGCACATATGCCTTCATGCTTATTCATGTGATTTGTGGGATCGGCACGTATATACACATCCACATTTTTCACATCTACACGCCCTTTTTTGGCGATCACGGTGGGACCTCTAGTGCCCATCACTTTTCTGATGCTTTGCTGCGATTTTGGTGTGTATGTCCATGTTTAGATAGCATTTCATGCTCATATTGTTCACTTTGTTTGCATCCATATTGTTATGTTCACATATGTTCATTATATCTTGATTTGTTAGATTTAGGCTAGAAATTGCATGCACTCCGATGCACATAGGGTCATGCATATTGTCATATTGTAGTTACATTCTCCCTCGGTAAGTGATCCTCTCGCTCCCATATTCCTTGGGCTCGACTAGGTGATCTTATCCGGGACCTCCATAAGTCCCCGCGAGCCGTGGATTCCCACACGGACGTCGGGCCGGTTGTACCTTTCCACCCCATAGGCTTGCATTTTCATACGTTGTGAAGGAGTTAACCCTAGTCAACCCAAAGTTTGGACCTTATTCCCTATAGGATACCTATATTGAGGGAATTAATCTTAATTTAAAAACATTTAAAGGCCCACCAAAACTTTGACAATAAAATATTTCCCATCATATTAACTTGGTTGACTTTGGTGAAATCCTACGTATTGTTTGTGTTGTTTGGGCTTGTCCAAGCCCATTTGTGTCATTTTGTGTTACATCCCCACTATGCATATAGGTTTTGTCATTAGGCCCACTTAGGCTAGTCCATTCTGTGTGTCCATTTGTCTAGTCACATTATCCTGGCTCCTTTTTTTTCCCTTTGCATTATTGAGTCAGCCCCCTCTCTGATTCTCGAGCCCTCTTACTTCCCTCATTGTATTCCCTTGATTTTTCCTGTATGAAGTCTCCATTTGCCTTCATGGAGTGCCATTTTTCTCCTGTATATTACCCTTCTTCATCTCCATCTTCCTATTCCCGCGGGGATTTCTCTTTCCACACGGGCCCATCTCCTCGTGGCCCTTCCGACTCACAAGCAAATCTCATGGCCCACTTATCACCTCTTGTTTGCCAAATGGACCCGGTCCAGGCCCAAAAACTCACCGCTAATCATCTTAATGGGCTTCATCCTCATAACGGGCCTCATTCATCTAATGGGCCTCCTTCTTTAATGGGCCATATTCTTCGAGTGGCCCATCTTCCTTTATTGAGTCGCAATCTCTTAGTGGGCCTTATTCCTTCAATGGGCATCGCTCTTTTAATGGGCCCCCTTCCTTTAGCGGACCTTCTTTTTCCCTTAATGAGCCTGCTTCTCTTAATAGGCCCGCTCCTTCTACCATATTGCTGATGGCCCAAACAGTTCTTATTCCCATATTCATGATCCTTCCAGGCCTACATATCATTCCACTCCTAGAATCGGCTTTCCTTCTTCTCAGTCCGGATCTCTTTATCCGGCCCAATATCATAATCCTGGTCCAAATCCACAATCTCTTGCTTAGGCTGGCTTGCGTCCTTCCCGATCTCTCTTCATTGAGGAGATGATTGCTCAAGCCCAACACCAGCTTGATGAACTTCAACGTCGAATTGATCCCCAATCTTCTTTGAGTGTCCCGTTTGCATTCCAAGGTCTTCAGCTTCCACCGCGTTCACAAATTCCTACCTATTGTCACTATGGTGGAGTTGGTAACCCCTATGTGCACTTAAAGGAGTTCATTTATGAGTCGGCCCAATTTCGACATGACCAACGCTTGATGTCCTATTTATTCGGTCTGTCATTGGAAGGCCCGGCTCGGGATTGGTTCTTTTCTCTTCCGCAAGAGCAAGTTGTGGATTTTCAAGTCGTCCACGAGAGATTTCTTCAACAGTATCAAGACCAGGTTGGGCCCAAGTATTCTATGGTTGATCTGGCCCATGAGAAGATGAAGCCCGACGAGGAGTTCTCTACCTTTGCTGATCGCTGGCGTCACTTGGCCGCGCAAGTCCTGGGGCATATTCCGGAGGGAGAGCAGATCAAAATGATCATTTCTAATGCAACGCCCGAGTACCGCTTTATCTTAGCCTTGAATGATATCACCTCCTGGCAACAATTGTATAGCCGAGCCCGCTTTATCTGCCAACAACTCCTAGTTTCCCTTGACCCAGAGTCTCCTCCACCTTCTACGCCCACATACGCCTCCTATCCATCGCCTTCCATGAGTCAGCCCTCCACTACATATCCTTCCGTGAGTCAGCCTTCCACTCCCCCACACCCATATATGATGTGACACCAACTTGGGGTGATGACCACAAGACAATATGACCCTTGGACCTAAGGTTGCAAGCAAGCAAATTGGCAATGATACCACTCGAGCGGCTCACTCGCTTGGTGCACACTTGTGCACGTGGGCAGCTAAACGATAATGGAGAGGGTCCGGGGTGGGACAATGATGCTCCGGTGCTTGGCAAGCTTGGGGAGAACCCCAATTGGGCCAGGGATGCCCACTCACGGGCGGCCGTCACACCATGGGTGTGGGTTGAAATGGCTCGCTCACAACTCGCCCACGATGGACACTCACGTGTTCGGCAATTTGGGCCGGGCCCTCGCTCTCCGTCCGACGCAGCAAAGCAAGAATACTAAGCTAAGCAAGTGATATTGACCAGCAAGGAAAGGGGGACCGAGGCTCACCTAGCCGGCGTGAAGACGCCAACTCCGGCCGAAGACGGGGGCGAGCGGGGAGGCAAGGGTTTGCGCCCGCAAGCCGCGTCGGTGTCGCTTCAAATCTGTGAAAATATTATTACATGAACTACACCTCTCGCAGGAGGGGGGCTCTTGGGGTGGGGGTTAGACTTATTACAACCAAGATTACCTCAACGCAGGGAGGGGCCTTCAGCCGGCCAAGCGGGGTGGGGAAATTATGAAGAGAACGCCGACTCTCCAAGCTTCACCGGTTATGCCACTCTTCAGTTTTACTGAATAGGTTGTCGATGAAGATGCTGCCACGGACTCAACCGAGCTCCAAATTTGATGAAACTAGTGCCAAAAGTTCCTCAGCTGGCCGAGGATGATGCTTGAATTTTTTGGGAAGCTCTGGAACTCGGGGCTGATCGGACTGGCGACTGGAGCAGGACAGCAACACTCTGCCTTTGACTGATGCAGAACTAATACAGTGGATTGCAGAAGGCACTGCGGTCGCTCCCGAACTCCAAATCAAACAAAACTGGCGGTGACGCGATCGCGGTCGGAGTAGATTTGAGCATAAATTGACGGGGCCACAATCCGAGGTCGGAGAGGAGAATGGTGGCTGGAGAAGTGACGACAGGTCGAACCTGGACCTGCAGGGGGCAGACTGCACACTCCGGCGAATAAATTCAGAAAAAATAGCTCGGGCGGGCGATTGGCTTCGTTCCTTCTGCTACAGATGGAGGACTGGACGAAGAAGAATTTTATAAAAGAAAGCGTGATCGAATTCCTCCAAGGTTGGCCGCTGAACGGCTTCCAAGATCGCTCTGGCCTTCAGTCTGGGACAGATTGCGCAGTCGTTGAAGATGACGTTCCTCCGGACAGCTCTGAACTCGGATGCAGGCAGGAGTACCACCGTTGGAAAGAAGACTTGGAGACAATTCCAGAAATATAAGATATGCTACCGGGAGCCTTCAGGGGAAGTCGTGGCTGCTACTGCAAATCACTGATTTTCTGAAACCTGCAATAGGGACAGAATAGGTGGAGGAGAGGGTGTGGGGAAGGGCATGAACAAGGGGTTATTTGGTGGATGGGGAAGGGGGGGTGCGACCTTGGGTGGTTAGGGAGGTGGGGAGATGAAAGGGCACATCCCAAGGGAGAGGGAAATTCAAAATTTGGCCTAGGGAAGGGCTCTTTCAGTCTTGGGGAGAGGGAGGGTTGCTTGGGAGAGTGGAAAGGTGCCTAGGAGAAGGGGTTTCCACCTAGGGGTTGGAGGGGGAATTGAATGAGTGCATGGGGAAGGGGAAGGGGCCTTAATGAGGGGTGAATGGGGAGGAGAGAGAATGAATTTCGAAATTGGGGTGGGGAGGAGAGAGAGAGGGGGCACAACCCACTTAGAGAGAGTGATAGTAAGAGAGAGAGAGAGAGGGAGATATTGAGAGGGAACTAGAAGGTGTGGAAATTTTCTGGATTCAATATTCAAGCATCATTGTTACAAATGAGAGAGGGGTGGGGCTATTTATAGACCCCACACTTTTCCTAAGACCAAACTGACCCTGACAAACTAACTAATGACCAAACAGTCCAAGGGAGGGGCGCCCCTGGGCCTAGCCCAATGAATTGGGCCCATTAACCTATCAAACCAACATAATGACTTCAAGACTTAGGAAAATGACTTTCTAACCTAGGTACATGACTCAATAAAGAGAAAATTACATGTTTAAGACTTAAATAAAATTAAGAAAATTACATGACTCGACTCACAAACACATGAGGAACATAATGGCGTACACCGACGATCAATCCAAGCTTCAGAAAATGTGGAGGGACAAGGGATGTCGCCATCAATATACCCCCACATATCCTTCCACATATCAAACCTCCACGAGTCAGCCTTCCACCTCTTTATACCCACATGAACCTCCACCTCCGGTCAAGGGAACATCACACCCCGAGCAGGTAGATGCCGTCCACATACCTTCCACCTCACTTTTCGCTCCACACGTGCCTCCACCAAATCCTTCCCCTAACCACGCACCATTACCTATGCAACCCCCACTTCCTTCTCCACTTCCATCTCCATTACCTTCCCATAACCCTCGACATCCACCTGGCCCGAAGCAGGCTCCTCATCATCCTTCGTTGCCGGAGTGTTTTTCAGCAATTTTCAGGGCTTTGATGGCCGCTCACGCGTTGCCGCTCCTTCCAGTTGTGCCTTGCCAACCCGCGGTCAGAGATATGCTTCAATTTTGTGATTACCATTGCCAGCAGGGGCATTTGGTTGAGGATTGCCTCGAATTCCGAGAGTATGTTTATGTCTTAGAAGATGATAAGAGGATTGATTGGGCCGCCATGCATAAGGTTGTTCTACATCTCCGCAAGCAGCAGCAGCAACAAACAGCGACGCCCAGGCAACCGTCTCTACAAGACTAGGGGCACCCCCATGATTCTTTATCGGGTATTGCACTTGCTCCGTCACCCACTCCACCACCTGATCCCTGACCTATTTCATCACCTACCCCAGCACCATCGCCATCTCCTACTCTGACTCCATCGCCGCCACAAACCCAAGCCTCTGTTCAGGCTAGTGCCTACCCTTCTTCTCCCGCCACCACCTCTGCTACTTCAATCCCTAACACGGCTCGACGCGTTGTGTCGACACGTCGACGGTGGACACCACAATCTCCCTCTTCACCCCCTCCGCCTTCATCACCATCCTCGCCATCTCCATTGCCATCGCCATCATCTCCATCTCAACTGCCAGTTCTTCCATCCCCACTTCCATCTCCACCCTCACCTCCATATCCGCCATCACCTTCGCCCGAGCCTGAGCAAGCCATGCCTTTACCTTCACCCTCAGCCACACCTTCACCTTTACCTTCGCCACCACCCGAGCCTATCATCGCCACATCGCTTGCGCTTTCACTTTCCATCACCATCCCCACTGAAGCCCCCATGCCTTCCAAACCATCACCTAAGCCACCCAAACATATTCCCTCGACTTCTCCATCCACTTCCACCCCACGGAGCGGGTGTGCATTACCTCCGATGCCTCTTGGGTCAGGTCCCCATGATGATGATGAGCCAATCCAGGTTTCAATCGTGCATTTCAAGATCCAGGATGTTATTTCCCGCATGTCGATCCGAGTCCTAGCCCTAGGATGTTTTGGGGATGATGAGCCTACATATTCAAAGATGGTTGCTAAGAAGAGTTCTGGTGCGGACACCCGAGCAGTTACACCGAGCCACCGGTACTGCACGCGGAGCACGACTCGAGCCACTTCAGCGTCCATCTGGCTCGGAGATAGCCTAGAGACTCCCCCTTGAGTCTCGACATTTATCATATTTGTTTAGACTTTATTTGTGTGTAATGTGTGTTTGTTTCATTTTATTCAGTTTGTAATTTTGTTTGTAAGAGGGGTTTATTTGTAATATGGGACCCCTGGGTCCCACGGGCCCCCCATCCCTCCTCCCATTGATCCACCTCACTCCTAGGGCCCATGTGGGGTCAGTCAACCATTCAAATGGAGGCTTCTAGAAGGGTGGGCCAAGTGGGGGACAAGTGCATTAAGAAGTAAAGGTTGGCCACCAACCTTGCCCCTTGGTCAAGGGGGCGCCCCCCTCTCACAATCATGTAATTTTTTGTATTTATTTCTTTTGTGTGTTGGTCACATCTAATCCAAGCCCTCCATTCCCCCACCCCTAGATCCAATGGTGGATATTGGGTTTGATATGTATCATATAAAACTTGTATTTTCCCATTTTGGAAGAATTAATGCCATTTGAAATCAGGAAATTCCTTGAGCAAGCCCTTGGGCGCACCCCTCCTCTCTCCTCCCTCTCCCCCTTGCAGCTGAGACGGTTGCCATTCCGAGGTGTGACGCCTCCCCTATCAGTTCCGGTCGCCGCCGCCGCCGCCACGAGCCGCCATCGCACCGCCAACGAGTTCGTCGGAGTTCTATCTTTAGCCGAACACTGCCTCTTCCACGAATTTCTTCAGCAAGCCACGCAATAATTTTGAGCTGAAAATTTCAGGAGGTGTTCCAGAGGTGTCCACCACATCCCACAAAATTTGGTTTGGCCTTTAGACTCCGATTCATAATTTTCAATTTTCATTCTTCTTCCCACTTCAGATCTGCCTATTTTCAAACAAGATCTCCACCTACCCTGGGTTTCCAGTCTTCGACCCATGTTTTGATTTTTTCAAGACCTCTAAATTTTACTGGGACTTCCCTACACAAACCCCATCATCTCCAATTTTTCTTGAATTTTTATGAGGCCATCTCATATTTTTTCAAAATCCATCTTCTGCAAAATCTATAGTATTGTCTGCCAGTGTCCAGATCCGACCACCTTCCAGTAACAAATTCATAACAAATCATAGCCTCCACTAATCCGTCCACAAGAGATATTTCTGTTTTCCCTGTTCAAATCCCTACAACTTTGGTGAAGAGCTCAGGACCTGAATTGAACGTCTTCCTAGCGGTCAATGGCAGTTCTCAGACAACTCACCTCCTGATCTGAGAGTTCGGATACTGTACAACAGGAGCTTCAAAATTCAAAAAGGTCTAGATCCGCGTAGATCAAGGTCCTCTTTCTGGGCCTATATTGAAGGATTTTAAGAGAGCTTTCCAACGATAGCTCCTGTGCCCCAATCCAACATCGGGATTGGTCGCAGCGGCCGATCTCGCCGGAGCGCACGCCGGAAAACAGAATTCAAAATCCGTGGACAGCAACTTCAAGAGGTGGGGATCGGAGCCGAACGGCCACCGACCGGAGTTTCCGGCCGATCGCCGTCCAGGGAGGCGCGCCACCAGGGGTCCCCATCATAGTGGGCCCCACCCCAGCAGGCCGGGAGGATAGCGCCATCCGTTGGCCCCACGGGCCCGTAGAACGCGCCGTCCGGACAGCAGTACAAACGCGTGTTCGGCACCGCTGGGCGACATCAAGATGCTGCCCGTCAACCCGATTCACGTGATTCCCGGGCCCCACATGTGACCTTTTACCTCACTGCATGGAGTGGGTCAAATTATTGTACACTGCTGTGATAATTGTTAACCGGGATTCCGCAATTTGCCGAGGTCGTCTTCCCCACGCCGGGTGCGTGGAGGTGACGGTCTCACCTTCTTGGCATTTACTTGCTTAGCGAGTATACGGTCTTGTGCGGCTGCGAGAGTGTAGGTTCCTAGCCCGTGTGTCCATGTCACCGCTGTGAGTGTGAGAGTGACCCGTCCCTCGATTCGATCCGAGTCCAGAAGTTGAGTCAGACTACCTTGAACTCTGCCGATTCCTTAACCGCGCACGATCCACGCTTTCCCTCGCATGAGACGACGAGTGAGTTTACACTTCTGTTAGCGACGTGTAGCCTATAGGAGCTCTTAGTGTCAAGCCGAGGTTGCTCTAGTAGGCGTTTCATTACTAGTCGAGTCGTGTCCGTCTCATATAGCGTCGTCTCCTCAGTCCGTCCTGCATCAGTTTGGTATCAGAGCAAGTCGAGTCTAGGGTAGTCATTGCATAAGTCTTGCATGGTCTAAGTCAAGTCTAGGATCATCATTATTTTCAAAACAAAAAAAAGTGTTTTAAAATTGCATTTCATCCCGATAATTTGGTATATTAAAAGGTGTTGTCCGAACGTTAGGCTACGCCTATCGGGAAGGCCGCACACTTGCGGGAGTGATCTTCGGATCGATTAACTCCGCCGCGTACCGAATCTTGGTCGTGTCTAGGTGTGTAGCCGAGTCTCATTTCAACCTTGCATTTGCATTGCATTCTAAGTCGTGTCTAGGTGCTTGCATTAGTTGGCACAACATTTGGCTTATAAATTAAAAAAAAAATGGCCTTGCATGTCCATTCCTAGGGATCCGTTCTCATCCTTTGGCAACTATGGCCAACCCATGCCGACCCGTCCAAAGCGACAAGTCCGTGTCCGAGTACATTAGGGACTTCGAAGTGTATCGGTTTGGAAACGAGAGCACCACGACTGCCTCTTAGTTCCGGAGAGGTTTGCGGCTTCATTTCCAGTATGAATGTCTTATCCGCGACGCGTTCTCTCTGGCGTAGTGTTATTAGGTGGCTCTCGAGGTCGAGCCTTTCGAGGCCCGGTTTGATGCCGCCATTCGGCGAGCAGATGCCGCCCTTCAGCAAGCCTCTACCTCTTAGTCGATTCCCGAGCCGGTCGGATAGCCTACCTCTAGTGCCAATCAATTCATTTCACATCACTTTCCGGTCTAGTCACTATGTGGATACATTGGATGACCTTGTTAAAGGGTTAGACCGGCAATTGACATTTACGCACTTGTTGGTTCCAGGCTTCGACCGACCCACAGGTCGTAGTTTCACTCATCCCGCTTTAGGGTCCATCACCTCCGTGTACACCATGGGTCATGTTACCACGGAGGTTCTTCTACTCCTCCCTATGCCGTCCGAGCCCGACTTCTTTCCCATTTGCCCAAGGGATGAATCTTACTTTCTACCTATGACTGTCGTCCCACCTCTCACAATGAATGAAGGTGATCATTTACACCTCCAAGATTTCCAAATGTGGGACAGTGATTTGTGGAAGCCTAGTCCGAGGGGTCATACATTCTTTGATCCCTTCGACCCATTCTCTTGTGGACCCCGTGACCCACCATATTTACTCCACCTTTTCGAGAGAGTCCACCATCATACCCCCACCGTCTCATCTCCCTTCATGGATGAAGGAAATCAACAACACCTTCTAGACTTCCACACATGGGATTTTGAGATGAGGGAATCCATATCGAGGGGTCACACATTCTTCGATACCTTCGATCCCTTTCTTAGTGGGCCCCTTGGTCCACAATCTACTTACCACTTCTTTAGGGGAGGTCACCATTATACCCCTCCCCCATGGGCCGGGCCATCGGCACCCACCGAGTCCATTCACGGGCGAGAGACACCCGACCCTCCTGTCCCACCCAAACCTCCCAAATCTAAAGGATCGTCTTATGGTTGTACCGACATTCAGTCACACTTAGGGTATGCATGGCACACATTCGGATGTCCTGGACCACCTTGCATATGATTGGGTCGGACTAACTATAGGGCTGTCTGGGGTCGTGTGTGCATCTGTGTGTTTTTCTTTTTTGTTAGGCATGTTAGGAGTCTGCATGACGACATCCGTCGTCACATTGAGTCCAGCAATGCACGTTATAAGGAGCTAGCCGATGCCCATCGACACCACCGAGAGTTCCAAGAGGGCAAATATGTCATGATCAGGGTAAGACCTGAACGGTTTCCCTCTGGAACCGTTAAGAAGTTGCAAGCTCGCGGAGCCGGTCCATTTAGAGTATTGAAACGCGTTGGATCCAATGCGTATGTTGTGGACCTGCCCGAGGAATACGGTATAAGCTCTACTTTTAATATTTCTAATGTAGTTACATATAGGGACCCAGCGGTGATCCCTAGTGAGCCTTTGGAGCCATCTCCTCCCCTTGAGAGTGAACCGACACCTGAGTGTCCACCTCCAGCCCCTTTGTCACGGCAGCGTGAGCATATAGATCATATACTGGATGAGCAGGTGACAATTACCAGGAGTGGATCCTACCCGCGCTACCTAATGCGATGGAGAGGACGGCCCGCGAGCGAGGACACATGGATCACGCATGGAGAGCTGAAGCGGATTGATCCAGACCTTCTAGAGCGATATCGGAGCGATGCAGATCGTTACTCGATAGGGTCGAGTTTCTCCCACCCGGGGAGAATTGGTGCGGACACCCGAGCAGTTACACCGAGCCACCGGTACCGCACGCGGAGCACGACTCGAGCCACTTCAGCGTCCATATGGCTTGGAGACAGCCTAGAGACTCCCCCTTGAGTCTTGACATTTATCATATTTGTTTAGACTTTATTTGTGTGTAATGTGTGTTTGTTTCATTTTATTCAGTTTGTAATTTTATTTGTAAGAGAGGTTTATTTGTAATATGGGACCCCTGGGTCCCACGGGCCCCCCATCCCTCCTCCCATTGATCCACCTCACTCCTAGGGCCCATGTGGGGTCAGTCAACCATTCAAATGGAGGCTTCTAGAAGGGTGGGCCAAGTGGGGGACAAGTGCATTAAGAAGTCAAGGTTGGCCACCAACCTTGCCCCTTGGTCAAGGGGGCGCCCCCCTCTCACCATCATGTAATTTTTTGTATTTATTTCTTTTGTGTGTTGGTCACATCTAATCCAAGCCCTCCATTCCCCCACCCCTAGATCCAATGGTGGATATTGGGTTTGATATGTATCATATAAAACTTGTATTTTCCCATTTTGGAAGAATTAATGCCATTTGAAATCAGGAAATTCCTTGAGCAAGCCCTTGGGCGCACCCCTCCTCTCTCCTCCCTCTCCCCCTTGCAGCTGAGACAGTTGCCATTCTGAGGTGTGACGCCTCCCCTATCAGTTCCGGTCGCCGCCGCGCCGCCACGAGCCGCCATCGCACCGCCAACGAGTTCGTCGGAGTTCTATCTTCAGGCAACCACTGCCTCTTCCACGAATTTCTGCAGCCAGCCACGGAATACTTTTGAGCTGAAAATTTCAGGAGGTGTTCTAGAGGTGTCCACCACATCCCACAAAATTTGGTTTGGCCTTTAGACTCCGATTCATAATTTTCAATTTTCATTCTTCTTCCCACTTTAGATCTGCCTATTTTCAGACGAGATCTCCACCTACCCAGGGTTTCCAGTCTTCGACCCATGTTTTGATTTTTTTCAAGACCTCTAAATTTTACTGGGACTTCCCTACACAAACCCCATCGTCTCCAAGTTTTCTTGAAGTTTTATGAGGCCATCTCATATTTTTTCAAAATTCATCTTCTGCTCCATCTACAGTACTGTCTGCCAGTGTCCAGACCCGACCACCTTCCAGTAACAAATTCATAACAAATCATAGCCTCCACTAATCCGTCCACAAGAATTATTTCCATTTTTCCTGTTCAAATCCCTACAACTTTGGTGAATAGCTCAGGAGCTGAATTGAACGTCTTCCTGGCGGTCAACGGCAGTTCTCAGACAACTCACCTCCTGATCTGAGAGTTCGGATATTGTACAACAGGAGCTTCAAAATTCAAAAAGGTCTAGATCCGCGTAGATCAAGGTCCTCTTTCTGGGCCTATATTGAAGGATTTTAAGAGAGCTTTCCAACGATAGCTCCTGTGTCCCGATCCAACATCGGGATTGGTCGCAGCGGCCGATCTCGCCGGAGCGCACGCCGGAAAACAGAATTCAAAATCCGTGGACAGCAACTTCAAGAGGTGGGGATCGGAGCCGAACGGCCACCGACCGGAGTTTCCGGTCGACCACCGTCCAGGGAGGCGCGCCACCAGGGGTCCCCATCACAGTGGGCCCCACCCCAGCAGGCCGGGAGGACAGCGCCATCCGTGGGTCCCACGGGCCCGTAGAACGTGCCGTCCGGACAACACTACAAACGCGTGTTCGGCACCGCCGGGCGAAATCAAGATGCTGCCCGTCAACCCGATTCGCGTGATTCCCGAGCCCCACATGTGACCTTTTACCTCCCTGCGTGGAGTGGGTCAAATTATTGTACACTGATGTGATAATTGTTAACCGGGATTCCGCAATTTGCCAGGGTCGTCTTCCCCACGCCGGGTGCGTGGAGGTGACGGTCTCACCTTCTTGGCATTTACTTGCTTAGCGAGTATACGCTGCAAGAGTGTAGGTTCCTAGCCCGTGTGTCCATGTCACCGCTGTGAGTGTGAGAGTGACCCGTCCCGCGATTCGATCCGAGTCCAGAAGTTGAGTCAGACTACCTTGAACTCTACCGGTTCCTTAACCGCGCACGATCCACGCTTTCCCTCGCATGGGACGACGAGTGAGTTTGCACTTCTGTTAGCGACGTGTAGCCTATAGGAGCTCTTAGTGTCAAGCCGAGGTTGCTCTAGTAGTCGTGTCATTACTGGTCGAGTCGTGTCCGTCTCATATAGCGTCGTCTCCTCAGTCCGTCCCGCATCAGTTTGGTATCAGAGCGAGTCGAGTCTAGAGTAGTCATTGCATAAGTCTTGCACGGTCTAAGTCAAGTCTAGGATCATCATTATTTTCAAAAAAAAAAAAAGTGTTTTAAAATTGCATTTCATCCCAATAATTCGGTATATTAAAAGGTGTTGTCTGAATGTTAGGCTACGCCTATCGGGAAGGCCGCACACTTGCGGGAGTGATCTTCGGATCGATTAACTCCGCCGCGTACCGAATCTTGGTCGTGTCTAGGTGTGTAGCCGAGTCTCATTTCAACCTTGCATTTGCATCGCATTCTAAGTCGTGTCTAGGTGCTTGCATTAGTTGGCACAACATTTGGCTTATAAATTAAAACAAAAAAAATGGCCTTGCATGTCCATTCCTAGGGATCCGTTCTCATCCTTTGGCAACTATGGCCAACCCATGCCGACCCGTCCAAGGCGACAAGTCCGTGTTAGAGTACATTAGGGACTTCGAAGTGTATCGGTTTGGAAACGAGAGCACCACGACTGCCTCTCAGTTCCGGAGAGGTTTGCGGCTTCATTTTCGGTATGAATGTCTTATCCGCGACGCGTTCTCTCTGGCGCAGTGTTATTAGGTGGCTCTCAAGGTCGAGCCTTTCGAGGCCCGGTTTGATGCCGCCATTCGGCGAGCAGATGCCGCCCTTCAACAAGCCTCTACCTCTCAGTCGATTCTCGAGCCGGTCGGACAGCCTACCCCACGGCCTTCCCCACCCATGAGAGCTCCATTACCATCACACTCACCTTCCGATCTTATTTCGGAGCCCTCTCATTTGGAGCCACCAAAGCTTGAGCCACCCGTGTTTCTAACGGGTACACTTTTCATAGCCGAACCACTTCTTAGTTGGCTCAAGAACGGCTTGGCCCCATCTCTCTTCCCATCCATGGACCCTATCCTACCTCTAGTGCCAATCAATTCATTTCACATCACTTTCCGGTCTAGTCACTATGTGGATACATTGGATGACCTTGTTAAAGGGTTAGACCGGCAATTGACATTTATGCACTTGTTGGCTCCAGGCTTCGACCGACCCACAGGTAGTAGTTTCACTCATCCCGCTTTAGGGTCCATCACCTCCGTGTACACCATGGGTCATGTTACCACGGAGGTTCTTCTACTCCTCCCTATGCCGGCCGAGCCCGACTTCATTCCCATTTTCCCAAGGGAGGAATCTTACTTTCTACCTATGACTGCCGTCCCACCTCTCACAATGAATGAAGGTGATCATTTACACCTCCAAGATTTCCAAATGTGGGACAGTGATTTGTGGAAGCCTAGTCCGAGGGGTCATACCTTCTTTGATCCCTTCGACCCATTCTCTTGTGGACCTCGTGACCCACCATATTTACTCCACCTTTTCGAGAGAGTCCACAATCATACCCCCACCGTCTCATCTCCCTTCATGGATGAAGGAGATCAATAACACCTTCTAGACTTCCACACATGGGATCTTGAGATGAGGAAATCCATATCGAGGGGTCACACATTCTTCGATCCCTTCGATCCCTTTCTTAGTGGGCCCCTTGGTCCACAATCTACTTTCCACTTCTTTAGGGGAGGTCACCATTATACCCCTCCCCCATGGGCCGGGCCATCGGCACCCACCGAGTCCGTTCACGGGCTAGAGACACTCGACCCTCCTGTCCCACCCAAACCTCCCAAATCTAAAGGACTGTCTTATGGTTGTACCGACATTCAGTCACACTTAGGGTATGCATGGCACACATTCGGATGTCCTGGACCACCTTGCATATGATTGGGTCGGACTAACTATAGGGTTGTTTGGGGTCGTGTGTGCATCTGTGTGTTTTTCTTTTTTTTTAGGCATGTTAGGAGTCTGCATGACGACATCCGTCGTTACATTGAGGCCAGCAATGCACGTTATAAGGAGCTAGCCGATGCCCATCGACACCACCGAGAGTTCCAGAAGGGTAAATATGTCATGATCAGGGTAAGACCTGAACGGTTTCCCTCTGGATCCGTTAAGAAGTTGCAAGCTCGCGGAGCCGGTCCATTTAGAGTATTGAAACGCGTTGGATCCAATGCGTAAGTTGTGGACCTACCCGAGGAATACGGTATAAGCTCTACTTTTAATATTTCAGATCTAGTTGCATATAGGGACCCAGCGGTGATCCCTAGTGAGCCTTTCGAGTCATCTCCTCCCCTTGAGAGTGAACCCACACCTGAGTGTCCACCTCCAGCCCCTTTGTCACGGTAGCGTGAGCATATAGATCATATACTGGATGAGCAAGTGACAATTACCAGGAGTGGATCCTACCCGCACTACCTAGTGCGATGGAGAGGATAGCCCGCTAGCGAGGACACATGGATCATACATGGAGAGTTGCAGCGGATTGATCCGGACCTTCTGGAGCGATACCGGAGCGATGCAGATCCTTACTCGATGGGGTCGAGTTTCTCCCACCCGAGGAGAATTGGTGCGGACACCCGAGCAGTTACACCGAGCCACCGGTACCGCACGCGGAGCACGACTCGAGCCACTTCAGCGTCCATCTGGCTTAGAGACAGCCTAGAGACTCCCCCTTGAGTCTCGACATTTATCATTATTGTTTAGACTTTATTTGTGTGTAATGTGTGTTTGTTTCATTTTATTCAGTTTGTAATTTTGTTTGTAAGAGAGGTTTATTTGTAATATGGGACCCCTAGGTCCCACGGGCCCCCCATCCCTCCTCCCATTGATCCACCTCACTCCTAGGGCTCATGTGGGGTCAGTCAACCATTCAAATGGAGGCTTCTAGAAGGGTGGGCCAAGTGGGGGACAAGTGCATTAAGAAGTCAAGGTTGGCCACCAACCATGCCCCTTGGTCAAGGGGGCGCCCCCCTCTCACCATCATGTAATGTTTTGTATTTATTTCTTTTGTGTGTTGGTCACATCTAATCCAAGCCCTCCATTCCCCCACCCCTAGATCCAATGGTGGATATTGGGTTTGATATGTATCATATAAAACTTGTATTTTCCCATTTTGGAAGAATTAATGCCATTTGAAATCAGAAAATTCCTTGAGCAAGCCCTTGGGCGCACCCCTCCTCTCTCCTCCCTCTCCCCCTTGCAGCTGAGACGGTTGCCATTCTGAGGTGTAACGCCTCCCCTATCAGTTCCGGTCGCCGCCACGAACCGCCATCGCACCGCCAACGAGTTCGTCGGAGTTCTATCTTCAGCCGACCACTGCCTCTTCCACGAATTTCTACAGCCAGCCACAAAATACTTTTGAGCTGAAAATTTCAGGAGGTGTTCCAGAGGTGTCCACCACATCCCACAAAAGTTGGTTTGGCCTTTAGACTCCGATTCATAATTTTCAATTTTCGTTCTTCTTCCCACTTCAGATCTGCCTGTTTTCAGACGAGATCTCCACCTACCCTGGGTTTTCCATCTTCGACCCATGTTTTGATTTTTTCAAGACCTCTCAATTTTACTGGGAGTTCCCTCCACCAACCCCATCGTCCCCAATTTTTCTTGAAGTTTTATGAGGCCATCGATTATTTTTTCAAAGTTCGTCTTCTGCTCCATCTACAGTATTGTCTGCCAGTGTCCAGATCCGACCACTTTCCAATGAAAAATTCGTAACAAATTATAGTCTCCACTCATCCATCCACAAGAATTATTACCGTTTTCCTTGTTCAAATCCCTACAACTTTGCTGAAGAGCTCAGGAGCTGAATCGAACGTCTTCTTAGCGGTCAACGGCAGTTCTCAGACAACTCACCTGCTGATCTAAGAGTTCGGGTACTGTACAACAGGAGCTTCAAAATTCAAAAAGGTCTAGATCCGCGTAGATCTAGGTCCTGTCTCTGGGCCTAGATTGAAGGATTTTAAGAGAGCTTTCCAACGATAGCTCTTGTGCCCAGATCCAACATTGGGATTGGTCGCAGCGGCCGATCTCGCCGGAGCGCGCGCCGAAAAATAGAATTCAAAATCCGTGGACAGCAACTTCAAGAGGTGGGGATTGGAGCCGAACGGCCACCGACCGGAGTTTCCGGCCGACCGCCATCCAGGGAGGCGTGCCACCAGGGGTCCCCATCACAGCGGGCCCCACCCCAGCAGGCCGGGAGGACAGCGCCATCCGTGGGCCCCACGGGCCCGTAGAACGCGCCGTCCGGACAGCACTACAAACGCGTGTTCGGCCCCGCCGGGCGACATCAAGATACTGCCCGTCAACCCGATTCGCGTGATTCCCGAGCCCCACATGTGACCTTTTAGCTCTCTGCGTGGAGTGGGTCAAATTATTGTACACTGCTGTGATAATTGTTAACCGAGATTCCGCAATTGGCCGGGGTCGTCTTCCCCACGCCGGGTGCGTGGAGGTAACGGTCTCACCTTCTTGGCATTTACTTGCTTAGCTAGTATACGGTCTTGTGCCGCTGCGAGAGTGTAGGTTCCTAGCCCGTGTGTCCATGTCACCGCTGTGAGTGCGAGAGTGACCCATCCCGCGATTCGATCCGAGTCCGAAGTTGAGTCAGACTACCTTGAACTCTGCCGGTTCCTTAACCGCGCACGATCCACGCTTTCCCTCGCATGGGACGACGAGTGGGTTTGCACTTCTGTTAGCGACGTGTAGCTTATAGGAGCTCTTAGTGTCGAGCTGAGGTTGCTCTAGTAGTCGTGTCATTGCTGGTCGAGTCGTGTCCGTCTCATATAGCGTCGTCTCCTCAGTCCGTCCCGCATCAAGTTTCCTCGCACTAGTGCCAGTTTCTTCTCGAGTGAGGCCGGTGGCAATCTCATTGCTCACCGGAGGATTCACCATTAATGTCATTATTACTCCTCGCTCGATTGCTGTTCAGTTCACTGGCCAAGAAGGGTTCTCTACTCAGATTGTGTTAACCCATGCGACTGCCAAGAGCCTGATGGATTCCCTATTCAAGGGGCAATTGGCCATATCTTCTGCATTTTCCAAGAACATTCTGCACATCTTATGCAATCCTCCTCGGTTTATTGGTGAATCGGCCACGTCAACGCCGTGCATTACTCTCCCTCAGTTTTGTCCTGCTCTTCTGGTAAGGGAGTTATGCTTCATGCCCGATTGCCGAGTGAAGATGCCGAATCTTATGCTGCTAATACCGAGTGATGAAACTCCATGGTTTTCTGATGTTCATCCGAAGGAGTCATCTATCCGAGAATGTCCGCCTATGGTTAGCACTGGGTATCTAGGGGCAACCGCCCCGACGAAGCTGCATATCCATGACCGGGCTAGGTTGTCTGCCAGATGGGCCCGTTATTTGAGGAGACATTACATATCAAGAAGGTCGAAGGTCCGGGTCAGCACCAGGCATACCCGTGTTCAAGAGATTGCTGCTAAGAAGAAGCGGCGACGTAAGTTTAAGGGTCGTCAATTGTGCACTAAGGGGTCCACTTCTTCCTCTTCCTTTCGTTCATCCTTTATATTGCTCAGCTCCCACCCTTAGGTGGTGTACCTCCCTTCTTCCAATTCCACATCTATGATCTTCTCCTCTATTTTCAGGTCTGTAAACCCCCATTCTTCTTTCCCCACTCATCCGGAGTCTCCGGATCCTCCGTTCACTCATGATTTTAGGCCTCAGCCTATGTCATCCTTTCATCTCATTTTCGAGACTTCTTCTGATCCTTCCCTTCCGATATCCTCGGGCTCTGCTTCTGATCTTTCCTCGACCCTTTTGAGTGACCATCAGTCTTTTTCCCCGACCCTGTCGGGTGTCAATCATTTTCTTTCCCCGACCCTGTCGGGTGATTCTAATTCCTTTTCTCCGACCGCGTCGGATGATTACTCCTCTTCTCCCTTATCTTTGCCACAATCTTCTCATGGTCTCTCTATTCTTTCCTCCTCACCCTTTCGGGGTCATTACCCTTTTTATTACTGTTTTCGAGGCTTTAGCCCGCCTTGATCTCAGTTAATCCCTGGTTATTCTATACTTGGTTCCTTGTTATCAGGGCCTCAGTGCCTTAACGAGGGAGTTCTAGCCCTCGTGTCTCTTCCTTTTTTATCCCTTCTTCATCTAGTATGAGGTCTGCCACTCCTCTATGTCAAGGAATCCAATCATTTGCTCTCCTTTCATCCTTTATCCTGACAAGTAAGGAAAACAAAGTTCGCACTCCTCAAAGCTCGATGATCGAAATCGCTTCAGGGTGTCGATTTACACGCCATGGATTTGCAAAGGTATATTTTATTTTGTGCAAGAACATGTTATCATTGCTATTACTCTGTTATTTCTGCATGCGTTTATAATGTTGGTTCTTTAAAACATGGTTGAGTGGCCTTAGGCTTTAGTTAGTTTGCTTAGTCAAATAAGTCGCTTCTGCAGCATCTTTAGGCTAGTGATAGCTCCGCGCTGGGAGTCTAGTTTCCTTCCCTGATCGTTGAGGGTGACCTTTGAGTATGGGTTTTTCACACACAACACGGCGAGCCAAAGCCGACCCCTCTAGTGCAACAACGTTGCTGCTTTGGCCATACTTTGGGTATGCACAAAGGTCTTTTCTTTTCTCTGCTCGGCCAAGTATAGGGGCAAGAGATGGATGGATGAGATGACTAACCTAGGCGCTCCCTAATACGAGAGAGGTCTCAAATAGGGGCAATCTTGACCCTCAAAAGTAAGCTTTCATGCTATATCTGGCCAATAAGGGCTACCAAAATGAATCAATGCAAAATTATGAATCAAAGACATGGCAAGAGTGGCAGTACAGTTCCCCACGGGACGTCATGAGCCCGGTCGCATGCGTGCCTGATAAATATGGATCTAAAAATCAAAGACACAAAGTCCCAGCGCAACAGGCTATCTCTTTGAGGGGTAGTGCCCTGGATGGAATTCGAGCCTTGATATCTCCCATCCTGCACGAAGCTTGTCTCCAATTTTTCTTCTGCTTCTCCCTCTTAGGCTGGGTTGTATCCCAGGTATGGCCTTAGTAGGGGCACCGTTCTTTAGAAGCGGTTGGTTGTGGTAAGCCACCCTCACATGCACGCCCTGCTTAAGGGAAGCATTTAATGAAAGGAGTAGGAACGACGATCCTTGGGAAGTAGTTTGAGCCCGTCTTTAGGTGCTGCGGATTGCTATGTCAAAATTAAAATTTCTATAAAAAAAGCAAACATTTTCAAAAATCCAAAAAAATCAAATACTTCAAAATTTCAAAAAAAAAATTAAATATTTCAAAAACCTAAAAAATCAAATACTTCAAAAAAATCCAGAAAAATGAAATACTATTGAAAATCTAAAAAAATCAAAAAAAGATCACAAAAATTCAAAAAAATGTGTCTTTTTCATGCATTTACATTTGTTTTAAGGATAGATATGTAATATGTTTGCTAAGTGTGCAGGTTGCAAGTACTCAGGCATTCCTTGCTATATCTTTATGCTCTGCCTCCTGTCCACATCTTTGATCTGTTCTTTCCTTCTTAGATCCACTCTCTCGATTTGTTCTGAAACTCATGTCCTTCTCAGCTTTTGTTTGCAATGATCATATCTTTATGAGAGGGCTTTGCCTCACGATTATGAACCTGGCGGTTCTACTTCATTTTGATCTTGGGTTTTGATTGAAGGGCGTATTTGTTTATGTCTTTTATCCCGCCGTGTCCTTGTCACGTGTTTCTGTCCCTTCATGTTGTCCCATACATGTTGTTTTATCCCTCACCGAGTGTTGTTAGTTGTCTTGCACATGTTGTTAGTCACCCCTTTATGTCCTATGTTCTTGTCCCAACCGTGTGGTCATCCGTCATGTTCTTGTCCCAACCGTGTGTTATCCCACCGCGTTGTTGTCTTGTCACACTGTGTTCATGCATGCATGTTGTCTGTTCATGCCATTGCATATGTGCTCATTTGCCTTTGTTATGTTATGTTGCATTGTCTCCCATTTCATTTGATCGTTATGTTATGTCGTGTTGTTTGTCGTTCAGTTAATCGTTATGTTATCTACGCTATGTTTATACTTGCTTATCAAATTTATCTTATACATGAAAATCCATAAAAATTAGAAAATGAAAATCCAAAAAATGTCGTTTTCGCCTGCACAGGTAAATCAGGTATGGCTCTCTATCCCTACTCATTGTTGCATTACTATATGGTATCTATATTGTTATATTATCTCAAGAATCGGCTGGTCATTCACGTGTTCCAGGATCTGACGTTCCCCTCTAACAAAAACGATGATGATCTAGGTGCACATGTTTAATCATCGGATAGGCCGTTAGGTTGGGAAAATTAGAGAATGATGGTTCTATCACGCACGCCGTGGTTCCGGATAGTGTCTTGACCCTAATTGTTCCAATCTAGCAATACTATTCTCGAGTACTTTCTATTTTATGATTTCTTTGCATTCGTTTTGATGATTTCTTTATTTTAGCCCAGCATGCATCATGTCATTTTGAGCATTAACGTCTCATGATCCATTCAAGGTTTCTCCTCAATAATGGTTAGTTGCACTTCATGTCTCTTGGATAAGAGATTGATGCGGGACGGGACCACGGACACGACAAGCTCGTGACTGCCCCTTAACGAGGGAAGCGTCGGACGTGCGCGGTTGAGAAACTGACAGTGAGCTAGGGTGATCGGCTCTCTCGTGTGCCCGGATCGGGTCACTGGATGGTCTCGCACTCTCTCACAGCAGCGGTGAATGATAATACAGCGAGCTAACGGACCTAAAGCATGCTCTCTAGCAGCGGCATAAATAAGTATATATGAAAATAAGCAAATGCCGAGTGTAGGGAGCGAGAACGATACCTCCACGCGCTCGGCGTGGGGAAGACAGACCCGACCGAAAACTCGTACTCCCGGGAAACTTAACACACAATAATTGCAGCAATGGGAACATGCCCACTCCACGCAGGGAGGTAAAGGGCTATACAAATGGGCCCGGGAGGACCGAATTCGGGTTGATGGGCAGCTTCGGGTGTTAATTCGGCTACACACGTGTTCACGACCGTGGGGCCCACGTGCTGTCCGGAGGGGCCGTGTGGGACCCAGTGGTACCGCTGTAGTGGAGACACTTGGAGAAGCGCTCCCCGGGCTGGCGGCACGCTGGTTCGCCGGCCGGAGGCCGGGCGGCTCCGTTCGGCACCGGTCGGAAAAACCGATCGGAAATCTGCCAGTTCTGTATTTCAGCGCGCGCTCCGGCGAGAACGGACGCTGCGACCAGCACCGGTGTCGGAATGTGACGAGATCAGAGCTGTTAGAAAGCTGCTTCGAAGTACTACAATCTAGTGGCCTTCAGAAAAATTTACCAGATTTGTACTTTGTGTTGCTGAATTTTATATGCTGCTGTTGTACAGTAACCGAAGACTTAGATCTGCAGAGAGCTTTCCTGTTGATTACCTTTGACCGTGAAGTAGATATCTGAATTTGAAGATGGGTTATTCATCAAGGTTATAGGAAATCGAACAAGGAAACCAGGACTATTTTTGGATCTAGATTTGGAGGTGGTGGTGATTTGTTATGATTTTGGAAGTGGAGGGTGGTCGGATCTGGGATCTGAATAGAAACACTATATCAGAGGAAGAACACGAATTTCTAAAAATAGATATAAGGCTGATAAAGAATTAAGAAAATTTTTGGAGGGAGGGGGTGATGGACAGAACTCCCAGTAAAATTGGGAGGGTTTGGATAAATCAAAAAGATGGTCGGGTGGGGAGAACTCAGAGGTTCTGTCACTGTAGATAGAAACTTGGCAGATCTGGGATGACAAGTTTGACGAAAATGTAAAAATACTAAATGATGGAATTTTGGTGTGAAAATTTAGGTGGATCTTGGGATACAAGGGATGAAGAAACCATAAAAAAGTCAGATCAATCCATGCTCGTGGCGGAGAAAGACAATCCGTAGAAGATGCTATGGTCGGATGAAGATAGAACTGCAGAGGCGGCTCGATGGCGGCACGAACGGCGGCGGCGGCGGCACAGACGATCACCGGAGGTTGAGAGGAGATGATAGAAGGTAGAATCACTCTAGAACTTGAGGTTGGAGGAGAGGAACCAGAGGGAGAGGGGCTGGGGGCGCAATATGCTCCTTGCTTACACAAAAAAATTTAGATTTTTCATTGAATTTCACATGAAAATACAAGCTTATATATGGTTTACATCAAATGCAATGTGGACCCTTAGATCTAGGGAAGGGGAATCAAGGGCTGGGATTAAGTATGAATCACACACACAAATTAATAATCTAATAAGGGAGAGGGGCGCCCCCTTGACCATATAGTAGAAGGTTGAATGGGTGGTTGAATGGTAGGTGGCCTACCTTGGACAAAATGGGCCACTTGTCTACCCATGTGGCATATGACTAGTCCAACCTTCTAGATGTCCACCTAGGATGGTTGACCAGCCCCACAAGATGACATGGACCAATCGGAAAGGGCTGAGGGCCCCCTTGCTGGTCCTACTGACAAATTACATAGAAACCCACACAATCTACGGGAGTGACGCATTGGCCGATAAAGCCGTACAATTGCGCGTATACTTTCCCGTGGATATAAAAATAAACTAAAGGATATAAATGCAATATGAAAAGGTACTGGCTCGGTGTCGATTCCCATCAACTCTCCCCGGGTGGGAGGAACTCGACCCCGTCGAGTAGGGGTAGGGATGCTCGAATACTCCGACGGATCCGTCATCGTGCCAAGTAATGCGGGTACGCTCCACTCCAAATGATCGTCACCTGCTCATTCCATATATACTCGATATGCACAAACTGCTATGGCCTAAAGGTGGACACTCCGGGTGGGGCACTCTCAAAAGGGAAGAAAACAGCTCGAAGACTCACTAGGAATCACCGCTGAGTCCCTATAGGTGACTGATCCGGGTATAGATGTGGAACCGATCCCATACTCATCAAGTAAGTCCACTCGCCTCTTACTCATAAGAGACCGACAACGAGCTTGCACAAGACTCATGCAGACTTACCATGCAATACACACAACAATCGACTCGAAACACACCACACAAACAAACCACACAAGAATACACACTGACTCATGCACCACTCGAGACTACGGTGGTAGCATCAAGCCCACTAGGCGGCCGCATCCTGGGCGGCAGGAGAGCTGTCCCACTCTTTCCCCCCCAAGGCAAAGTACTCATCGACTAGTGCCTCATCGGCCACGTAATTGACACACTCAAGCTCGGGAGGTGCGGACTCTCCAACACCTAAGGCTAGGGTGGCGCGAGCGGGACACTCGCTGGCAATGTGGCCAAATCCATGACAGTGGAAACACTCCACTCGCGATCGACTACTCTCCCCGAAAAGAGGGGCCTTACCCTTATCATCCCGTCGGGTAGGGGGTGTAGGCAGCAATGGGGGAGGTGTAGGTGCCTCGGACAATAGTGGAGGGGGTGCCGGTGCCAGAGGACGGGCTATAGGAGTTGGGGGACGGGCAACGGGTGCCGGTGGATGGGGTGGAGGTAGATCCCGTGCTGGGGGAGGTCGAGGTCTAGGAGCAAAGTGCTCCTGACGGGCGGGCTCCTGTGGACGAGCCATGGGTCCCCTCGGGTATGAACCTAAGGAGCCACGGGAGTCACTACGGGGAGGAGCGGGGCTCCACCGGGGAATAGACTCGAATTCACCCTCGAATTGCTCCATCTCGAGAGCAACTTGGTATGCATCCTCCAGCTTGTCCACCTTGCGGCGGAGAAGCTCATACCGTAGGTGTGGGCGTAGACCACGTCGAAATCGAGAGACGGTAAGGGAATCCTCCTCCGTGGCATCGCATCACAAGTAGTACTCATCAAATTCGGCGATGTAATCCGAGACGGACCGGTCTCCTTGGGTGAACTTTGCCACCTCTCTATAAGACGCTGGCGGTAGGAGGTAGGGAGGTACTTCTTCCTAAGCTTCTCCCTCATCTCGGTCCACGTATCGATCGGGGGTTCATGACGATGAAACAATAGATTCTCCATGTTCCTCCAATATGTTTGGGCTTGGCCCAAAAGTTTCATCCTGGCAAGCTTGACCTTTCTTTGGTCCGACATCTCGAACCACTCAAAATATCGATCCATGCCAGCCTCCCAATCAAGATAGACCTTTGGGTCTAAGGACCCGTCAAAGGTGGGAGGGTCGGCCCGAACGGTCCGTAGGGCCCGTTCATCCATATCTTGGTCGTGGGTACGCCGTATAGGACGACGATCACGACCATATCCCCGATGCTCATTCTCGGACTCATAGTCATGCACCTCGGGGACTTCATGCCTCCTATTAGCTATCCCTTGACCCCTTGGAGTTGCGGGTTGTTGACCCGGCTCCGGTTGACCTTGTGTAGGTGGGACGGGTGCTTGGACTGGGGAAATCGGTGGTGCCTCGGCTGGGCCTCTCTCTAGTGCGGTGACTCTCCCGACCAATCCCTGAATGGACTGGCTAGACCGGGCGGCCCTATCCTCTACGGCCTTCATCCTCTCTTCTAGGCGGGTGCCTAGATCATTCACTTGGGTACTCAACCCTTCCATCCTATCCACTCGGGTGCTTAACACTTCCATGCGATCACTCAACCCATCCATTTTTCCCATAAGAGTTCGGAACATGGTTGCCACCTCATCGGAACTATAGACTCGGGATTCCACCATTGGTGGTGGTGGGGGTGAGTATTGGGTACCTCGACGAGTGGGCATGCAAACACACCGACTAGAAGACGCCAACTAAAGCAAACACACTAATGCAAAATGATGCGCCTAGACTTAAACCAATATCCGGTACGTGGCGGAGGTAATCGACCCGAAGGTCACTCGCACAAGTGTGCGGCCTTCCCGATAGGCGTAGCCTAACGTTCGGACAACACCTTTTGATATACCAAGTAAAGGGATGTAAATACAAAAAGACACTTTTTTTGTTTTAAAACAATGATGACCCTAAACACGACTTAGACAATGACTAATGACTAGACGTAAATGACACTCTTTTCTTTTCTTTTTTGACACCCTAGACTCAACCTGGCTCTGATACCAAATTGATGCGGGACGGGACCACGGACACGACAAGCTCGTGACTGCCCCTTAACGAGGGAAGCGTCGGACGTGCGCGGTTGAGAAACCGGCAGTGAGCTAGGGTGATCGGCTCTCTCATGTGCCCGGGTCGGGTCACGGGACGGTCTCACACTCTCTCGCAGCAGCGGTGAATGATAATATAGCGAGCTAACGGACCTAAAGCATGCTCTCTAGCAGCGGCATAAACAAGTATATATGAAAATAAGCAAATGCCGAGTGTAGGGAGCGAGAACGATACCTCCACGCGCTCGGCGTGGGAAGACGGACCCGACCGAAAACTCGTACTCCCGGGAAACTTAACACACAATAATTGCAGCAATGGGAACATGCCCACTCCACGCAGGGAGGTAAAGGGCTATACAAATGGGCCCGGGAGGACCGAATTCGGGTTGACGGGCAGCTTCGGGTGTTGATTCGGCTACACACGTGTTCACGACCGTGGGGCCCACGTGCTGTCCGGAGGGGCCGTGTGGGACCCAGTGGTACCGCTGTAGTGTAGACACTTGGAGAAGCGCTCCCCGGGCTGGCGGCACGCTGGTTCGCCGGCCGGAGGCCGGGCAGCTCCGTTCGGCACCGGTCGGAAAAACCGATCGGAAATCTGCCGGTTCTGTATTTCAGCGCGCGCTCCGGCGAGAACGGACGCTGCGATCAGCACCGGTGTCAGAATGCGACGAGATCAGAGCTGTTGGAAAGCTGCTTCGAAGTACTACAATCTAGTGGCCTTCAGAAAAATTTACCAGATTTGTACTTTGTGTTGCTGAATTTTATATGCTGCTGTTGTACAGTAACCGAAGACTCATATCTGCAGAGAGCTTTCCTGTTGATTACCTTTGACCGTGAAGGAGATATTTGAATTTGAAGATGGGTTATTCATCAAGGTTATAGGAAATCGAACAAGGAAACCAGGACTATTTTTGGATCTAGATTTGGAGGTGGTGGTGATTTGTTATGATTTTGGAAGTGGAGGGTGGTCGGATCTGGGATCTGAATAGAAACACTATATCAGAGGAAGAACACGAATTTCTAAAAATAGATATAAGGCTGATAAGAAATTAAGAAAATTTTTGGAGGGAGGGGGTGATGGACAGAACTCCCAGTAAAATTGGGAGGGTTTGGATAAATCAAAAAGATGGTCGGGGGGGGAGAACTCAGAGGTTCTGTCACTGTAGATAGAAACTTGGCAGATCTGGGATGACAAGTTGGACGAAAATGTAAAAATACTAAATGATGGAATTTTGCTGTGAAAATTTAGGTGGATCTTGGGATACAAGGGATGAAGAAACCATAAAAAATTCAGATCAATCGAAGCTCATGGCTGAGACAGACAATCCGTGGAAGCTGCTGTGGTCGGATGAAGATAGAACTACAGAGGCGGCTCGATGGCGGCACGAACGGCGGCGGCGGTGGCACAGACGATCACCGGAGGTTGAGAGGAGATGATAGAAGGTAGAATCACTGTAGAACTTGAGTTTGGAGGAGAGGAACTAGAGGGAGAGGGGCTGGGGGCACAATATGTTCCTTGCTTACACACAAAAATTCTGATTTTTCATTGAATTTCACATGAAAATACAAGCTTATATATGGTTTACATCAAATGCAATGTGGACCCTTAGATCTAGGGAAGGGGAATCAAGGGCTGGGATTAAGTGTGAATCACACACACAAATTAATAATCTAATAAGGGAGAGGGGTGCCCCCTTGACCATGTAGTAGAAGGTTGAATGGGTGGTTGAATGGTAGGTGGCCTACCTTGGACAAAATGGGCCACTTGTCTACCCATGTGGCATATGACTAGTCCAACCTTCTAGATGTCCACCTAGGATGGTTGACCAGCCCCACAAGATGACATGGACCAATGGAAAAGGGCTGAGGGCCCCCTTGCTGGTCCTACTGTCAAATTGCATAGAAACCCACACAATCTACGGGAGTGACGCATTGGCCGATAAAGCCGTACAATTGCGCGTATACTTTCCCGTGGATATAAAAATAAACTAAAGGATATAAATGCAATATGAAAAGGTACTGGCTCGGTGTCGATTCCCATCAACTCTCCCCGGGTGGGAGGAACTCGACCCCGTCGAGTAGGGGTAGGGATGCTCGAATACTCCGACGGATCCGTCATCGTGCCAAGTAATGCGGGTACGCTCCACTCCAAATGATCGTCACCTGCTCATTCCATATATACTCGATATGCACAAACTGCTATGGCCTAAAGGTGGACACTCCGGGTGGGGCACTCTCAAAAGGGAAGAAAACAGCTCGAAGACTCACTAGGAATCACCGCTGAGTCCCTATAGGTGACTGATCCGGGTATAGATGTGGAACTGATCCCATACTCATCAAGTGAGTCCACTCGCCTCTTACTCATAAGAGACCGACAACGAGCTTGCACAAGACTCATGCAGACTTACCATGCAATACACACAACAATCGACTCGAAACACACCACACAAACAAACCACACAAGAATACACACTGACTCATGCACGACTCGAGACTACGGTGGTAGCATCAAGCCCACTAGGCGGCCGCATCCTGGGCGGCAGGAGAGCTGTCCCACTCTTTCCCCCCCAAGGCATAGTACTCATCGGCTAGTGCCTCATCGGCCACGTAATTGACACACTCAAGCTCGGGAGGTGCGGACTCTCCAACACCTAAGGCTAGGGTGGCGCGAGCGGGACACTCGCTGGCAATGTGGCCAAATCCATGACAGTGGAAACACTGCACTCGCGATCGACTACTCTCCCCGAAAAGAGGGGCCTTACCCTTATCATCCCGTCGGGTAGGGGGTGTAGGCAGTAATGGGGGAGGTGTAGGTGCCTCGGACAATAGTGGAGGGGGTGCCGGTGCCAGAGGACGGGCTATAGGAGCTGGGGGACGGGCAACGGGTGCCGGTGGATGGGGTGGAGGTAGATCCCATGGTGGGGGAGGTCGAGGTCTAGGAGCAAAGTGCTCCTGACGGGCGGGCTCCTGTGGACGAGCCATGGGTCCCCTCGGGTATGAACCTAAGGAGCCACGGGAGTCACTACGGGGAGGAGCGGGGCTCCACCGGGGAATAGACTCGAACTCACCCTCGAATTGCTCCATCTCGAGAGCAACTTGGTATGCATCCTCCAGCTTGTCCACCTTGTGGCGGAGAAGCTCATACCGTAGGTGTGGGCGTAGACCACGCCGAAATCGAGAGACGGTAAGGGAATCCTCCTCCGTGGCATCGCATCGCAAGTAGTACTCATCAAATTCGGCGATGTAATCCGAGACGGACCGGTCTCCTTGGGTGAGACTTTGCCACCTCTCTATAAGACGCTGGCGGTAGGAGGTAGGGAGGTACTTCTTCCTAAGCTTCTCCCTCATCTCGGTCCACGTATCGATCGGGGGTTCATGACGATGAAACAATAGATTCTCCATGTTCCTCCAATATGTTTGGGCTTGGCCCAAAAGTTTCATCCTGGCAAACTTGACCTTTCTTTCGTCCGACATCTCGAACCACTCAAAATATCGATCCATGCCAGCCTCCCAATCAAGATAGACCTTTGGGTCTAAGGACCCGTCAAAGGTGGGAGGGTCGGCCCGAACGGTCTGTAGGGCCCGTTCATCCATATCTTGGTCGTGGGTACGCCGTATAGGACGACGATCACGACCATATCCCCGATGCTCATTCTCGGACTCATAGTCATGCACCTCGGGGACTTCATGCCTCCTATTAGCTATCCCTTGACCCCTTGGAGTTGCGGGTTGTTGACCCGGCTCCGGTTGACCTTGTGTAGGTGGGACGGGTGCTTGGACTGGGGAAATCGGTGGTGCCTCAGCTAGGCCTCTCTCTAGTGCAGTGACTCTCCCGACCAATCCCTGAACGGACTGGCTAGACCCGGCGGCCCTATCCTCTACGGCCTTCATCCTCTCTTCTAGGCGGGTGCCTAGATCATTCACTTGGGTACTCAACCCTTCCATCCTATCCACTCGGGTGCTTAACACTTCCATGCGATCACTCAACCCATCCATTTTTCCCATAAGAGTTCGGAACATGGTTGCCACCTCATCGGAACTATAGACTCGGGATTCCGCCATTGGTGGTGGTGGGGGTGAGTATTGGGTACCTCGACGAGTGGGCATGCAAACACACCGACTAGAAGACGCCAACTAAAGCAAACACACTAATGCAAAATGATGCGCCTAGACTTAAACCAATATCATGTACGTGGCGGAGGTAATCGACCCGAAGGTCACTCGCACAAGTGTGCGGCCTTCCCGATAGGCGTAGCCTAACGTTCGGACAACACCTTTTGATATACCGAGTAAAGGGATGTAAATACAAAAAGACACTTTTTTTGTTTTAAAACAATGATGACCCTAAACACGACTTAGACAATGACTAATGACTAGACATAAATGACACTCTTTTCTTTTCTTTTTTGACACCCTAGACTCAACCTGGCTCTGATACCAAATTGATGCGGGACGGGACCACGGACACGACAAGCTCGTGACTGCCCCTTAACGAGGGAAGCGTCGGACGTGCGCGGTTGAGAAACCGGCAGTGAGCTAGGGTGATCGGCTGTCTCGTGTGCCCGGATCGGGTCACGGGACGGTCTCACACTCTCTCGCAGCAGCGGTGAATGATAATATAGCGAGCTAACGGACCTAAAGCATGCTCTCTAGCAGCGGCATAAACACGTATATATGAAAATAAGCAAATGCCGAGTGTAGGGAGCGAGAACGATACCTCCACGCGCTCGGCGTGGGAAGACGGAACCGACCGAAAACTCGTACTCCCGGGAAACTTAACACACAATAATTGCAGCAATGGGAACATGCCCACTCCACGCAGGGAGGTAAACGGCTATACAAATGGGCCCGGGAGGACCGAATTCGGGTTGACGGGCAGCTTCGGGTGTTGATTCGGCTACACACGTGTTCACGACCGTGGGGCCCACGTGCTGTCCGGAGGGGCCGTGTGGGACCCAGTGGTACCGCTGTAGTGGAGACACTTGGAGAAGCGCTCCCCGGGCTGGCGGCATGCTGGTTCGCCGGCCGGAGGCCGGGCAGCTCCGTTCGGCACTGGTCGGAAAAACTGATCGGAAATCTGCCGGTTCTGTATTTCAGCGCGCGCTCCGACGAGAACAGACGCTGCGATCAGCACCGGTATCAGAATGCGACGAGATCAGAGCTGTTGGAAAGCTGCTTCGAAGTACTACAATCTAGTGGCCTTTAGAAAAATTTACCAGATTTGTACTTTGTGTTGCTGAATTTTATATGCTCCTGTTGTACAGTAACCGAAGACTCAGATCTGCAGAGAGCTTTCCTGTTGATTACCTTTGACCGTGAAGTAGATATCTGAATTTGAAGATGGGTTATTCATCAAGGTTATAGGAAATCGAACAAGGAAACCAGGACTATTTTTGGATCTAGATTTGGAGGTGGTGGTGATTTGTTATGATTTTGGAAGTGGAGGGTGGTCGGATCTGGGATCTGACTAGAAACACTATATTAGAGGAAGAACATGAATTTCTAAAAATAGATATAAGGCTGATAAGAAATTAAGAAAATTTTTGGAGGGAGGGGGTGATGGACAAAACTCCCAGTAAAATTGGGAGGGTTTGGATAAATCAAAAAGATGGTCGGGGGGGGAGAACTCAGAGGTTCTGTCACTGTAGATAGAAACTTGGCAGATCTGGGATGACAAGGTGGACGAAAATGTAAAAATACTAAATGATGGAATTTTGGTGTGAAAATTTAGGTCGATCTTGGGATACAAGGGATGAAGAAACCATAAAAAATTCAGATCAATCCAAGCTCGTGGCTGAGATAGACAATCCGTGGAAGCTGCTGTGGTCGTATGAAGATAGAACTACAGAGGCGGCTCGATGGCGGCACGAACGGCGGCGGCGGTGGCACAGACGATCACAGGAGGTTGAGAGGAGATGATAGAAGGTAGAATCACTCTAGAACTTGAGTTTGGAGGAGAAGAACCAGAGGGAGAGGGGCTGGGGGTGCAATATGTTCCTTGCTTACACACAAAAATTCTGATTTTTCATTGAATTTCACATGAAAATACAAGCTTATATATGGTTTACATCAAATGCAATGTGGACCCTTAGATCTAGGGAAGGGGAATCAAGGGCTGGGATTAAGTGTGAATCACACACACAAATTAATAATCTAATAAGGGAGAGGGGTGCCTCCTTGACCATGTAGTAGAAGGTTGAATGGGTGGTTGAATGGTAGGTGGCCTACCTATGACAAAATGGGCCACTTGTCTACCCATGTGGCATATGACTAGTCCAACCTTCTAGATGTCCACCTAGGATGGTTGACCAGCCCCACAAGATGACATGGACCAATGGAAAAGGGCTGAGGGCCCCCTTGCTGGTCCTACTGACAAATTGCATAGAAACCCACACAATCTACGGGAGTGACGCATTGGCCGATAAAGCCATACAATTGCGCGTATACTTTCCCGTGGATATAAAAATAAACTAAAGGATATAAATGTAATATGAAATGGTACTGTCTCGGTGTCGATTCCCATCAGAGATCTTCAATCCACAGTGAATTTGAACGATTTCTCTGATCTTTTTGCTCGGCCTGGTTGGACAGTGTGATTCCTGTCTGGATTTTATCTCAGTTATATTTCTCCTACTTTTTACGTTATGTTCCTTCCGACCCCCTCATTGTCTGTGGATTGTGTCCCCGATGGGGCTGGTCGTGCTTCCTTTTTTTCCTATTAGTTTAGTTCTCCAGACATGTCTCATTTTTATCATCCAGTCCTGGTGGTTAGTTCAGCGATTTCGGGAGAATTCCTATCGCTTGTTGGTTAAAACGGGTGTCTTTTCCTTTGATGCCCGCTTATCAGTTTTCTCCGCTTCATCTCCGCTTCATCTCCATTTCACGTCGCTGTCGCTTTCGCTCCATCTCCTTTCCATTTCACCTCCGCGTCGCTTTCGCTTGCTCCCTTGCAAAGCGGACATCAAGGAGGGGCATCTGTTGACACCCGTTTTTAGCCTGCAAGTTGAGTCATTTCTCTTATTCATCATTTTGATGCCCCAAATTACCCAATATTTTGGAGCCTTTCTTGGATGGATTTCGAGCCCATTTCATTATTCCATTCCCTTTGAACCTTGGAGATCATTATTTCATATAGCCCTGGAGCCTATCTTGTCACCTTCTGGCCTACAAAGTAACCTTACGGCCCATTTAGGCCGGCTTCCCTCAAGCATTCAGCCCCCTTTCGTTGCGTAGTATTGAAAATGGTCTTTTTTCACCCCCTTCCTTTCCTCTATTCCAAATGTGTCCTGCACCAAAGTTGTTCATCTTTCAAATCCCTACAATTTCTTCTTCTACGTCATTGGCCAGTTCTGCACCGATTTCAAGTTATTTACAATTTTTTGGCAGATTGCACTGTTCACCTATGTCCCGATACTCGTTCTCTCTCTTCTAGCCCTATTTTCTCTCTCTTATGATCACTTTCTCATCTTACTTTCTTCATAAAAGTTGTTCATTTTTGAGTTATCTATAATTTTGTCTTCTACCACTTTTGCTAATTCTGCACCGTTTGGGAGATATGATCCAATTTCCAAAGTCGTGCAAGGTCTACCTTAAACGATCGTGCTAATGGACGTTCATTTTTGCAAACGGTCGGTTGACGACCGTTTAACCCTTAACGGTCGGTCGTCCGACCGTTTATCCAATAAGAGTCCAGCCTGCTCTGGACTCTATCTCCGAGAACCTGCGCGATGTGCCTATCTTCCGGCGGCAATAACTTTTAGAATACTTATCCAAATTGATCCCCATTTTTTTCTACTTCTAGACCTTTGTATTATCTTTAATTTGGTTCATAGAAATCAAATTTTGATGGCCTATATCTCCTAGAATCGTGGCCGCAATATCATGTTTTTCTACTTTTTGTGCAACCATAAAACCCTGCAGATTAGGTTCCAGAGGCTTCTTCCAAGAGCCATGACTTCCACAATCTTCTACCAAAAAGAGTCCCGTTTGTTCCTACGTCTTATCTTGACTATTATCTCGAGAATGATCCAGAGATCTTGAGATTTGGTGGACTCTATCTTCTGGAATCGTGGGAGAAAGTTGGGGGTTTCACCACTTTTTCTATATAAACCTGCCCAGATTTCCTGTGTGACGGGGGCGTGTTTTCAAGGTGACGGCAAAGCCATGCTGGATTTTTTACTCAACCCTTCGACCCTAGCCTGAAGAAGGGAAGTATTGTCTTTCCATAGATTCATTATTTGCTTGATTTCATCATCGTTTTCCCTCCTAACTTCGCCCCTACTTTTGGCAAATCATCATAGTTTGCTGATTTTCTGCTACAACTTCGCGACGGGGGCCTGTTCATCAAGTCGGGGCGGAGTCATGCTTCATCCATTTTATCCTCCTTCGACTCCATCTTGAAGAATGGAGTATTAGCTTCACGTTGATTATATGTTTGCCTTATTTCTCGTATCTTTTCTCCCTTTTCCAAGCCCCTACTTGTGAGGTTTCACCACACTGTTCTGCACTTTGCTGAAACTCAGATTTCTTGCGACGAGGGCATGTTTGCGTCGCCGGTGCGAGGCCGTGAGGCACTCTTGATCCGTCCTTTCAACTCCAGGCTCTAGAGGGAAGTATAATCTTTGTGTTACTTGGTTTTGGGCTCATTACCTCGTCATCTTCATGCATATTTTGTCCATGAGTTTTGCACTTTCATTCTGTTTTTACACTTGGTCATTTTTCTCCCATGTTCTGCACCCTTCTATTTTCTTGAGTTTTCCACCCCATTTTTCATTGCTGTCTTCCCCGTTTTAAACTCTCCTTTCTACTTTAGTTTCACCACAACATTCTCACCTTTTCATAGCATCCTCTCTTTCCTCTTTTGGTGTTCTATCTTGTGAGATATTCATCATTCTTTGAGTCCATTTTGTGCATTGTTCTGCCTTTTCTGCACAGTCCGCATTTTTCGCCAAATCTCCAGTGTCATAACTTTCTGTCCCGACCTCCTTTTGGAGTGATTCTTGTTCCTACTTCTTTACAACATTCAAGTCTTCTGTCATCTAAATTTTATCTACATTTGGTCATCGTTTACCCTACTGTTTGCACTAGTCTTTGCACCCACTTCACACTGTTTGCACAGTTTTTCTTGTGGCATGCACTTTTGCACCTTATTTATCTATGTTCATCATTGCATATTAAATCAATTTCTTCATGTTAATCTAATTACAATATACACACCAATTGTTTGCACCCTTCCATAGGGGTTAAAAACCCTCCCCCGGTAAGTTTGCCCTCAATCTTTCATGCTACTTTATGCACTTGGGCGGATTTCTACACTTAGCATTTTCTAATGGGTTTTGCCTCTTGTCTTGTGTTTGTTTCGTAGGAAAGCATGGAAAGTGAGGCCCTTACCTTCTAGTCGGCTGGAAGGCGAGGAGAGGTAACCCATAAATCCCTGCATCTTAATATTGAGCGCGATCATCATCTTTTTCCAAGGTACACAACGTGCATAGTATTTCATATCCTTTGACATTGTTATTCCTTAGTGGCGATCACGGTATTCTTCTACATCCTTTATCACCTTTTTATTGATTGTATGATCATGCTACCATGTTTACATAGCCACATATTCATGTTATTCACTTGATTGGTGCACATATGCCTTCATGCTTATTCATGTGATTTGTGGGATTGGCACGCATATACACATCCACATTTTCCACATCTACAATGACAATCAAAGTCTTCTCTCGACCATCATTTGTCGCTCTCGGATCTATTGCTAGAATAATCCGAATCCGACTCACTTGAACCTCCTGAAAAGATTGAAAAAGTAGGGTAATGAGCACGCTTGCGAAATAGGTATCTTCGCATCAACATAGAGGCATGTTTTAAGTAATTATATTTTCGCTCTAGTGAATAAGGTAAACGAAAATGCGATAAAACACACGAACAAAATCTAAGTAACAAGACAGGAATTACAGAGATATGAAGAATATGAATGGACAATAGAGCATGATCAAGCAAGATTTATAAAGTAAAGTGGCCTTTCATTAACAAGAGTGTACTCCATAACCATAAAGGCTATGCATAAGAAAGTCATGAATAAGAATGTACTAGCAAGCATGTAAATTATCACAAGTTTACCTCATGGTTTTCACCCGTCTATAAAAAAGTACTCCCGACACATAGCGATGCCAGTGTTCATCGTACCCCATGGTTTTCAGCATGTTTCCGGCTATCTGTCGAGGGGGCTAGTGTGGAGCCCTTGGACACTGCCCATGCCTGCTCATGCATCTTCAAGTTACAGATCAAGCTACTTCCATGAGAATATAGTAAAGTTTGGACAATAATGTTCAATTCAACAATAGTTTCATGAGAATGTAACCAAGGTAGAGAACGCATAGTAAGAGATCATAAGAATTCCAAAGATGACTTAAGACAAGGCCATGCCACGGAAAGAATCCGACATCATAATGACATATTATTTAACTTCCATAACATATTAGATAGCTTTGGAATAAGGTGTTAGTTTCTAGATAATCAATAGACCATCTAGGATTATAGGAAAATCAATCCTTAGGTCAAAACCTCAGGTTAAGTACACTTGAGACAGAAACGGTCATGCCAGGGCCATTTCTTGAATTGGTGGTCAAATCTGGGCCGCTTCTATGATATAGCGGTCAAGTTAGGACTGTTTCATGAGGAAATAGCGGTCAGGTGAAAGGCCGCTAATTGAAAATTATCGTCTCTTGGATGGCCGCTAATATCCAAAACTCAGAAAAACACCGGTAGTGCAAGTGCTTTCTAGACAATTAGGTTTTTAGGGTACTATCAGCTTGGCGTCTTAGTGGGAATCCCAGGCTCGCGGAGACTTACGAAGGCCTTAAAATAAGATCACCTAGTCTGGTGGAAGGAATATCCAATGGAGAGGATCACAAGTCCAAGAGTTGTGCTTATAAGTGCAAAAGTGTATCTAATGGCAATGCACCGGGATATGCACCATGTACTTAAGGAAAGACTATAGATGAGAAAGAATCATGGTAAAATAACGATCAAGTCAAAACGAGTATGTGAAAACGTGATCATTACTACAAAAGTATATATTTTGGCATGAAAATAGCATAATCTAAAATAAGTATTTAAACCCATGTAACGTGCAATCTATCAATGATGATGCACAATATAACCAATATTACGAATATGAAGTCAAAACTAGGAATAAAACCTTTTTACCTAGGTTTATCATTTAGTTATTGGGGTCAATCTACAATCTGCTTAGAGTTAATAGACAATAGAGAACAGAAACAAATAGCGGTCAGATGATGGCCGCCTACCAGGGCTTAGTGGTCTGTCGCAAGGCCGCTATAGACCATTGGCAGTCACAGGAAGACCGTTTCTGTCTGTCTGTGGCAGACAATAGTAAAACCAAAGTACATGCTAATCTAGGGCAGTATATCATATAAAACATGCTAGAGAGAGAGAGAAAAAATATTTCTATAATGAAGATAACTCATGGAGATGCATAGGTTGTCATGAATTAAGCTAAGATCATCATCTTTGTCATTAAGGGTAGAAATTATGCATGCAGAAATAAGCTAGATGCACAGTGCCAATAAAACCTTAAATACTCCATGTAGAAAGCATGAAAATTCATGAAATTAAAGGGCTTTTATTCCTATGGTATTTTAGCCATCCACGAGATAACCTACCTCTGGGACAAGGTTTAGACTTCAAATTTCTAATTGGAAGATCGCTCAGGTTCCTGCACATCCTGTGCCAAATCAGCAACTTCCTGCCCCTCTATCTTCTGATTCGCTTGACCTATGTTCGTGAAAATTGGAGGGTAGGTAGAAGATAGAAAGGGGAACAAAAAGTTATAAAGATACAACATGAACTAACCTCATTTAGGGCTTCTAATCTCCTGATCTTCACTGGACTGGCATACTGGTTCCTATGCAGCCTGTACTGAACCAGCGACTTGCAGGTGCCCTAATTGTTCAACGGCTGGGTATTCTAGAATGAAACTTAGAGGAGAGTTAGATAAAACTAAGGAGAACAAAATCTTCTAAAGAACCAACCAGAGATATCATCTTCATACCGTCGAACTTCGCGAGCCAAAGTAAGGGTTCACGTAGTTCGAACCTGAACCCTATTTATAGAGTCTACCTAGGGTTTAGGGATTAGATCGAACTTAGAGTCCTAGATTGGGGTAAAAGTGATCCCTAGAGTATTCTAGAGAGTCTCCCATGCTAGATAGCTTCGATCCAAGGCAATTTGGTTGTCAAAAATCTAAGCTTTTCACGTTTCTTCCATTCACGGAATCAAAAGGAGGTAGCGACCATGTCTAGACCGCTAAAGCCAAGTGGCGGTCTCGTAATAGATCGCTATTTGACAATTATTCTGACATTTTTAGATTTTTGAATTTATCCACTATTTATCCCTTATTTGTGCTATTTATCCTCTTTTTAATTCCCATTACGTTTCTATAATTGGGCTTGGGCCTAAAGGGCTTGGATTTGGTTCTTGTGGGCCTATTTAGGTGGATTTAAACCTAACCTAATATTTGAGCCTTTAAATAATTATTAAATAGACCCATATTCTTTAAATAGCTCATTAAGTCCATTTAAATGCTTAATAATTATATTAAATCTCAGAAAATTCTTTAAAAATTCTCGGGCGTTACACCTACCCTCAGCCCGAGGCCGGACCTAAGACCCGCCAGTCAATTACCCAAGCCGTTTGATGACCCGAGGTGTGCTGGGAATTTCCCCCAACACCTTGCGGGCGGCAACGACAATGACAACGTGACAACAACAAGCACCCACAGGCTAATTCCAGCACCCCGGAGCACCCCGACCTTCAAAGGACAACCCCAAACAATGTCGGAAGACCCCCGGGACCACCCCCCCTGTGGCCACGGCTCGCTAGGGGGGGGGGGGCAGTTTGCCCCAAGCGCGACCAAGCTCCAAGGAGGGTGAACTCTCTTGGGAGTCACTCCCACCTCCCAGCCCGAGGGCCCCGCGGCCATTCTCCAGTCCCAGTCTCGTGCAAGATCGATCAGCGTACCCCTGTGTGGAAGGATTCACGAAGACGGAGCCTCAGGATCACACGAAGTCACGCAAGTCAATCTCCTCAATCCACGTGCAAGCACAACCAGCCAACCAGTCCAAGCCGTGTATCCTTCATCCTTTGCGGTCGCACTGTGTCAAAGTGGGCCCATAAGGGGGGTAAAAATGAGATTTTACAAGGTGGGGACCCCCCTCTCTCACTGACCCGCTTAAACCCCACCTGGGGGGTGGGTTTAGGCGGACCAGACCCCCCCAGGGTTGGTCCGCCTAAACCCCTGGAATAACAAAAAAAGTTATTTTTTAATTAAAAAACCACCTAGAACCAGTCCACCTTAACCCCCCCTAGGGGGGGGGGTTTAGGCGGACTAGACTGGCTGCCCAGTCTGGTCTACCTAAACCCCTAGGGGAGGGGGTTTAGGCAGACCAGACCGCCCCCCAGGGCTGGTCCACCTAAACCCCAGTAAACACAAAAAAAAGTTTTTTAATAAAAAATCTAGCCCCAATCCGCGTAAACTCTCCTTGGGGGGGTTTAGGCAGACCAGACTGCCCCCTGGGCTGGTCCGCCTAAACCTCCCTCCCCCACTCTGAAAAAAAAAAAAATATATTTATATATATATATATATATATATTCAAGGATTTACGCAGACCAAGTTCCACCCTCAACCTGATCCACATAAAATCCCCCTGACCCTTCTTATTCCTCTATAAAACCCCCTTAGAAACTCAAGGGGCATGCATGCAACAACCTACGGACTAATGGCTGCACACTCCGACTCCCGCAGGCACTCGGCAAGGAGAAAGGAAGCAAGGAGCTAAGTGCGCGCGTGGTTGGCTTGTTGATCGGCTCGTACACACCGAGGGTATGTCACACGTACTCCCTTCACATGGCATCTAGCCATCTCACACAAGTCCATCCCCGTCGCATATAAGGTGTTATGATAATGGAGAACACACCCGCATCTCGGGTTCGCCCACGCATGACACCCTACGACGGCCACACGTGCGCCATGATGCCGCGTTTACCTCCGTCGCGGAACCGTGTGCCCACCGCTCACCCCGAGTTAGCCACCGACCGCCCAGACCACGGAATCGAGTTAGTCGGACCCTGGCCCGGAAGTAACATTCCCGGGACCGGCCTTGACTCCCCAGCATGAAGATACTCGCCTTCCAAGACCCGTACCGGACTTCTCACCTCGAGCCACGTCCGGACTCCTTCAGGTGCCAGCCAACGACTACCCCTGTCATCTAGTCTGGCCCTCTCGATGATTTGGGGCCCGTCTCAATCTCCTCATGGAGAGCCTTTGTAAAACACGCGGATACCAGCTTTATTATGCATTGACCCGGGGACTGACCCACGCATCGGAATTGTCCCGTGGCTTGCACCAGTTGTACTTTGGCCTCCTCGGCCCATTTTTAAAGCCCAAATGGCTCTCGTAAAGCATAAAACTAGTTGAATACACGTACCCATACCCGGGTCTCAGCCTCACCTCCACACCACCAAGCGTGTGTCCGGTGTCTCCGACTCCAGTTAATCAACCCTCCCAGTCAAGTGCGATAGCCCCCCTATAGCTGTAGGGTACCCCCGGTCCTCTATCCATGGCTTCAGATATATCTAGGTTCTTCTTCAGCACGGAACAAAGGTGTTCGGATTCAATCCTATAACACCCCAGATTTTCTAAGATTTTTTGGGATTTATCTAGGAATTTTTCTCAAATTAAAATAGATTATTAAGCACTTAAGAAAGACTAATGGGTTATTAAATGACTTTTGGGTTAAATAAATTCTTATGAAAAGCCCAAATAATAACCAATTAATTAGGAACACTTAAAGTAGGCCCATAAGCTTAATTCCATGACCTTGGGCCCAAGCCCACCTAATAGAAACGTAAATTTGGTAATTTACGGATTTAAAATTAGGATATATACACCAATTAAGAGATAATAGGAAAATCTAAATTTTTTGGATTTAACCCCAAATGGCGGTCTATCGCGAGACCGCCAATGCATGTTAGCGGTTCCCCCAGGACCGCTAATTCCTTCTGATTCCGTGAAGGGAAGAAACGTGAAAAGCTTGGATCTTTGGCATCCAGATCCTCATGGATCGAAGTGTGTAGACATGTAAACATGTCTAGGACTCCTGGGGATTGATCCTATCCCTAATTAGGACTCCCAACTCGATCAAATCCTCAGCCCTAACTTAAAACCCTATAAATAGACCCTAACTTCGACCCATGCGAACCGTAATGTTGGCTCACATAATTCGAAGGTAAGGAGACATCTTCTCAGGTTAGTCCTTTAGAATAATTTGTTCTCTTTAGTTTTGTCTAACTCCCCTCCAATTTTTGTGCCAGAAGACCTAGTCGTTGAAGAATTAGGGCTTCTGCAAGTCGCTGGTTTGCTACAGGCTACACAAGAACCAGTGCGCCAGTCCAGTGAAGATTAGGAGATTAGAAGCCCTAAATGAAGTTAGTTCATGTAGTGTCTTTAGAACTTTTTGTTCCCCTTTCTATCTTCTACCTACCCCCCAATTTTCACGAATATAGGTCAAGAGAATCAGAAGATAGAGGGGCTGGAAGTTGCTGGTTTGGCACAAGACGTGTAGGAACCTGAGTGATCTTCCAGTTAAAAATTTGAAGTCTAAAGCTTATCCTAGAGGTAGGTTATCTCGTGGATGGCTAAAATACCAAGTTAGAAATAAAAGCCCTTTGATTTCATGAATTTTCATGCTTTCTACATGGAGTATTTAAGGTTTTATTGGCACTGCGCATCTAGGTTATTTCTGCATGCATAATTTTTACCCTTAATGATAAAAGATGATGATCCTAGCTTAATTCATGACAACCTATGCATCTCCATGAGTTATCTTCATTGTATAAATATTTTCTCTTTCTGTCTAGCATGTTTTATATGATTTACTGCACTAAATTACCGTGTACTTTGGTTTTACTGTTGTCTGCCACAAACTGAAAGAAACGGTCTTCATTTGATCGCCAGTGATCTATAGCGGCCTTGCGACAGACTGCTAAGTCCTGGTAGGCGACCATCATCTGATCGTTATTTGTTTCTGTTCTCTGCTGCCTGTTAACACTAAACAAGTTGCAGATTTGCCCTAATAATTATATGATAAACCTAGGTAAATAGGTTTTATTCCAAATTTTAACTTCATATTTGCAATATTAGTTATATTGTGTATCATCCTTGATAGATTGCATGTCTTACATGGGTTTAAATGCTTATTTTAGCTTATGCTATTTTCATGCCAAAAGATATACTTTTGTAGTAATGATCACGTTTTCACATACTCGTTTTGACTTGATCGTTATTTTACCACGATCCTTTCTCATATATAGTCTTTCCTTAAGTATATAGTGCGTACCCCGGTGTGTGGCCATTAGATACACTTTTGCACTTATAAGCACACTTCTTGGACTTGTGATCCTCTCCGTTGGATATTCCATCCACCGGACTAGGTGATCTTGTTTCAAGGCCTCCATAAGTCTCCGCAAGCCTGGAATTCTCACTAGGACGCCGAGCTGGTTGTACCCTCAAAACCCAATTGTCTACAAAGCACTTACACTGCCAGTGTTTTTATGAGTTCTGGATATTAGCGGCTACCCAAGAGACCACAGCTGTCAGTTAGCGGCCTTTCACCTGACCGCTATTTCCTCATGAAACGGTCCAGACATGACCGCTATTTCAAGAGACGACCCTGGCATGATCGTTTCTATCTCAAGTATACTTAACTCGAAGTTTGACCTTAGGGTTGATTTTCCTATGTTCCTAGATGGTCTATTGATTATCTAGAACCTAACACTTTATTACAAATCTATCTAATGAATTATGGAAGTTTAGGAATATGTCGTTATGCTGTCGAATTCTCTCCGTGGCATGACCTCGTTTTAAATCAATCTTTGAATTCTCTTGTTCTTAATTCAAACACTCTTACCTTGACATTGTTGTCATGAGCTTATTTTTTTGTCACATTATTGGCCGAGCTTTATTGTTATACTCATGGAAGTAGTTGGATTTATAACGTGAAGATGCAGATCGGGCACTGATTGTGTCCAAGGGCTCGACTCTAGCCCCCTCGGCTGATTGTTGGAAACATGCTATAAACCATGGGATATGATGAACACTATCGTCGCATTACGCTGGGAGTACTTTCTTTTATAAATGAGTGAAATGCACGAGATCATCTAGTGAAATTACATTCTTGTGTGATACATGACTTTCTAGTTATGAAAAAGTTCGTTCTCGTGAAGTGCTTGTACATTCTCATTCGTGAAAGGCCACATTCTATCTTGCTTGATCATATTATCATTCTTCATGAACATTCTTATATCTATGATCTACATTTTGCTACTTGTGTTACTTTGGTTTATATGCATGTTTTACCGTATTTCTTTTTATCTTATTTTCTAGAGCAAAAATGTTAATTACTTAAATATTACCTTCATGTTGATACGAAGATACTTACTGGGCAAGTGTGCTCATACCCTACTTTTCTAATCTTTTCAGGACATTCTAGCAGGGATTCGGACTACTCAAGTGACGAGTCCTAGAGTGATTAAAGATCGAGAGAAGACCTACTAGAGTTATGAGTCAAGTCGAGTCTATGTAATTTTTCATTTATTTGAGTCTAGTAAAAGGAGTCAATTATCAATGTACTTAGGATATTATTCAATAAAGTGAAGTTTGAGTATATTATCTTATGCATTCCCTTTTATGTGTGAATGTTATTGCGCTCTGATTATACTGCTAGCTTGAGGCATATTGTCGGCTGCTCTCGTTCCCCGGTATTACTTCCGCTGTACATATGTCTCAGGGCGTGACCGTTAAGTTGGTATCAGAGCATAGGTCTCAGGAGTTACTTATTCCTAGAAAAATGTCATGTCATAGGCTCAGTCCAAGGTTGAAGGACCCACACCTGTGGACTAAGGAAATAAATTTCCCACCTATGAGAGATGCGGTAGAGCTAGAGATGAGATAGTTTATTAGAGTTTATCTCTAGGTTAATTATCCTTCACTCTATAGGAAGTAACAATTTGTTCTTCTTCTCAGGTACACCCACCTTCCTAATGGCTCACCATGTCAACTGGGATGAGATGAAACAAATAGTTGCAGGTCTTACCCAGGCCCTTCAGATTGTGGCTCATGCTAGCACGGGTAATCTGCACGGGAATTTTTAGAGCATGAATCCTCCAAAATTCTTTAGATCCTCCAACCCCGATGAGGCAGAGAATTGGATTGACGAAATGAACAGAATATTCGATGTTATGCAATGCACTGATCAAGAGAAGGTCCGTCTCACCACCTTCCAATTGAACAAGGATGCGCGTACTTGGTGGAAAGTTATTCCGACACCGCCCCCAAATGCACCACATACTTGGGAGGGATTTCTCACACTCCTCCGAGCAAAGTATTTCTCCAAATATGTCAAAGAAAGAAAAGCTGTAGAATTTTCCTCCTTAAGGCAAGGAATGATGTCCGTGGCGGAATATGAACTTCAATTCTCTCGTCCAGCTCCATATGCTCCTCACTTGGTTAGCACCGATCTCCTAAAAGCTAATCGATTCATGGACGGTTTAAGGCCCAGCTTTATTCAACAACTCGGTTCACAAAACATCCGCACATACACAGAAATGGTCCAACGAGCACATTTATGCGAAAGGACCATGGAGAAGGTAGAGAAGTTCCGGGGGAAAGAAGAAAGGTCGAGTCGAAAACATGATAGGTGAGAGGAAAAAGAAGAAAGGTTTAGCATCACGGAGGATGACGAACCCCATTATAACAAGAGGTCCCGCAATGGGAACGGTAATGGTAAAAGAAAAAGTAATGGAAAAAGGAATGGCAATGGCAACGACAACGATAATGTAAAAAATAAAAGAGCTTAGGGGGAGGAGGAAGAAAAGCAGGTCATGGTGACTTGCTCATTCTGTGAGAAGTTTGGACACATGGCCAAAGAATATTGGAAGCATCTCGGCGCTTGTCTCAAATGTGGAAGTCGGGAACATCGCTTGCCCATGTGTCCTCTCATAAAGGAGCAATCTTCAAGGGATAACAAGGGATGCAGGTGACGAGGCCGACTAAATGCCATCTTGGATAATGAAGGTAAAACGATTGAAGGTACCATCTTGACCCATACATATTCATTATTACCTTAATTAATTATGTAACTTATTAACTATAAGTAAATTAATACTCTCCATAAATTCGATGAAATGAATTTGGGGACCAAATTCTTCTTAGTGAGGGAGGATGTAACACCCCAGATTTTCTAGTAAATTTCTGGGATTTATCTAGGAATTTTTCTCAAATTAAAATGGATTATTAAGCACTTTAGAAAGACTAATGGGTTATTAAATGAATTTTGGGTTAAATAAATTCTTATGAAAAGCCCAAATAATAACCAATTAATTAGGCACACTTAAAGTAGGCCCATAAGCTTAATTCCATGACCTTGGGCCCAAGCCCACCTAATAGAAATGTAAATTGGGTAATTTATGGATATAAAATTAGGATATATACACCAATTAAGAGATAATAGGAAAATTCAAAATTTTCAGATTTAACGCCAAATGGTGGTCAATCGTGAGACCGCCAATGCATGCTAGCGGTCCCTCTAGGATCGCTAATTCCTTCTGATTCCGTGAATGGAAGAAACATGAAAAGCTTGGATCTTTGGCATCCAAATCCTCATGGATCGAAGTGTGTAGACATGTAAACTTGTCTAGGACTCTTGGGGATCGATCCTACCCCTAATTAGGACTCCCAACTCGATCAAATCCTCAGCCCTAACTCAAAACCCTATAAATAGACCCTAGCTTCGACCCATGCGAACCCTAATGTTGGCTCGCGTAATTCGAAGGTAAGGAGACATCTTCTCAAGTTAGTCCTTTAGAATAATTTGTTCTCCTTAGTTTCATGTAACTCCCCTCCACTTTTCGTGCTAGAAGACGCATCCATTGAAGAATTAGGGCATCTGCAAGTCGTAGGTTCCCTACAGGCTGCACAAGAACCAGTGCGCCAGTCTAGTGAAGATTAGGATATTAGAAGCCCTAAACGAGGTTAGTTCACGTAGTGTCTTTAGAACTTTTTGTTCCCCTTTATATCTTTTACCTACCCCCCAATTTTCACGAATATAGGTCAAGAGAATCAGAAGATAGAAAGGCTGGAAGTTGCTGGTTTGGCACAGGACGTGCAGGAACCTGAGCGATCTTCCAGTTAGAAATTTGAAGTCTAAAGCTTGTCCCAGAGGTAGGTTATCTCGTGCATTACTAAAATACCAAGTTAGGAATAAAAGCCCTTTGATTTCATGAAATGCTTTCTACGTGGAGTATTTAAGGTTTTATTGGCACTACGCATCTAGGTTATTTTTGCATGCATAATTTCTACCCTTAATGACAAAAGATGATGATCTTAGCTTAATTCATGACAACCTATGCATCTCCATGAGTTATCTTCATTGTATAAACATTTTCTGTCTCTGTCTAGCATGTTTTATATGATTTACTTCCCTAAATTACGTGTACTTTGGTTTTACTGCTGCCTACCATAGACAGAAAGAAACAGTCTTCATGTGACCGCCAGTGATCTATAGCGGCCTTGCAACAGACCGCTAAGCCCTGGTAGGCGGCCATCATCTGATCGCTATTTGTTTCTGTTCTCTGCTGCCTGTTAACACTAAACAGCTTGCAGATTGGCCCTAATAACTATATGATAAACCTAGGTAAATAGGTTTTATTCCTAGTTTTGACTTCATATTTGCAATATTGGTTATATTGTGCATCATCCTTGATAGATTGCATGTCTTAAATGGGTTTAAATGCTTCTTTTAGCTTATGCTATTTTCATGCTAAAACATATACTTTTGTAATAATGATCATGTTTTCACATACTCATTTTGGCTTGATCACGGTTTTACCACAATCCTTTCTCATCTATAGTCTTTCCTTAAGTATATGGTGCGTACCCCAGTGCATGGCCATTAGATACACTTTTACACTTATAAGCACACTTCTTGGACATGTGATCCTCTCCGTTGGATATTCCATCCACCGGACTAGGTGATCTTTTTTCAAGGCCTCCATAAGTCTCCGCGAGCTTGGGATTACCACTAGGACGCCGAGCTGCTTGTACCCTCAAAACCCAATTATCTAGATAGCAATTACACTACCGGTGTTTTTCTAAGTTCTGTATATTAGCGGCCATCCAAGAGACCACAACTGTCAGTTAGCGGCCTTTCACCTGACCGCTATTTCGTCATGAAACGGTCCAGACACGACCGCTATTTCAAGAGACGACCCTGGCATGACCGTTTCTGTCTCAAGTGTACTTAACCCGAGGTTTGACCTTAGGGTTGATTTTCCTATGTTCCTGGACAGTCTATTGATTATCTAGAACCTAACACTTTATTCCAATGCTATCTAATGAATTATGAAAGTTAAGGAATATGTCGTTATGCTGCCGAATTCTCTCCGTGTCATGACCTTGTTTTAAATCAATCTTTGAATTCTCATGTTATTAAATGAAGCACTCTTACCTTGACATTGTTGTCATGAGCTTATTATTTTGTCACATTATTGGCCGAGCTTTATTGTTATACTCGTGGAAGTAGCTGGATTTATAACGTGAAGATGTAGATTGGGCACTGATTGTGTCCAAGGGCTCGACTCTAGCCCCCTCGACTGATTGCCGGAAACATGCTATAAACCATGGGATATGATGAACACTGACGTCGCATTGCGCTGGGAGTACTTTTATAAATGAGTGAAATCCACGAGGTCATCTAGTGAAATTACATTCTTACGTGATACATGACTTTCTAGTTATGAAAAATTGCGTTCTCGTGAAGTGCTTGTACATTCTCGTTCGTGAAAGGCCACATTCTATCTTGCTTGATCATATTATCATTCTTCATGAACATTCCTATATCTATGATCTACATTTTTTTACTTGTATTACTTTGGTTTATACGTGTGTTTTAGCATATTCCTTTTTATCTTATTTCCTAGAGTGAAAATATTAATTACTTAAATATTACTTTCATGTTGATACGAAGATACCTACTGGGCAAGTGTGCTCATACCCTACTTTTTCAATCTTTTCAGGACATTCTAACGGGTATTCGGACTACTCAAGTGACGAGTCCGAGAGTGATTAAAGATCGAGAGAAGACCTAGTAGAGTTATGAGTCAAGTCAAGTCTATGTAATTTTCTATTTATTTGAGTCTAGTAAAAGGAGTCAATTATCAATGTACTTTGGATATTATTCAATAAAATGAAGTTTGAGTTTATTATCTTGTGCATTCTCATTTCTGTGTGAATGTTATTGCGCTCTGATTATATTGCTAGCTTGAGGCGTATTCCCGGCTGCTCACGTTCCCCGATATTACTTCCGTTGTACAAATGTCTCGGGACGTGACAAATCCGATGTAAATAAACACCGATTACTTGCGGTTGGTGGGGAAAGACATCCTGTACACGAATCCCCACAATCGCCTGCGTGCTCGCACCCATGGAACCTCTCCTCTCTCCACGTGTCACCCGATCTCCCAAGCCCACGTGCCGCGTCCTGGCGATGCTCCGCCAGTCAACCTTCGGTTCCATAGGTGATTATCAAGAAATCGAATGGCACACTCGCACCCCGTTCTGGTCACCCTAGCCCCCAGAAACCTCTCGTGGCAGTGGACCCCTCTCGACCTTCCTTAAAAAGGCGAGTGCCTGGTGCCGTCGTGAGAGGTATACAGTTATGAAGGAGGATACCCGAGATATATCAAACTCCTGTGTTTTCCTTTTTCGCTTTATTCCTTTCCTCATCCCGACCACTGATACCCCCTAACAACAGTCTCTTATAATTTTTCTAAAAAATTAAATATTTAATTTCGATTTACTTCTAGGAAATTCAATTATTAAATCTATTTATATTGTAAAATGTGATTTTAGCATTAAATCAACATTTTAATTATCTAATTTAATTTACACATTTTATATATATATCGAGTTACTACACCGTTAGACTGTATCAACCATAGTCTTAAAGAGCATGCTAAAGTAGCAACGTCAAGTTTCCTTTTCATGGCACAGTCCTCAAGTCACAAAGGGTACAAAGGGGAATAGCAGAATATGATCCAGGAGTTCACACAATGATGAAACAAAGATCCATTCATCATTCTCACTAATAGTCATATGTAGCACGTGCGGTATGAGACGCATGCTATGACGTTCGCCCATCGTCATGGGCATGCCACTCAAAGTGATTAAACACCATACATATCTTAGTGTAGCCATTCTCATTATGACTAACTTGATTCTTACGCCACTGTCACTTCCACTCAGTGTCATGTCATGAGATTCACATCCGGCTTAGTCAGACTCACAGGATAAGGCATAGAGAACCTGCGAGCGATCCAAGTGGATCTCATCTTAGCTCTCTCTAAGGTGACATAATAGATAAATTTTCATACATATCTTGCTCGCTCTTCAAGCACCATACATATCTAATATCTCATCTTGCTCGCTATCTTAGCGCCAAGGTGAATTACCCATGTGAGAGGGTCAATTCAGGCCTAGTGACATCTTCTAAATGATGTGTAAACTTGTATAGCATCTTAAGACACACATGAAGGAATAACAATATTCATTGATGTCAACAAAAATTGTTCACATTTACAATTTATATAACCCCATAGCTTTACTATGGGTTAAGAAGGTCTCTCTAGGAATCTTTTTAGTTAGTGGGTCTGCTATCATATGACCAGTTGATATATGTCGGAGCACCACTAACCCTTTCGCAAGTAGATACTGATTGTAGTGATAGCGAATGTCAATATGTTTGGTTCTACCATGATACTTTGGATCCTTAGCGTAGGCCAATGCCGATGTACTATCAACATACAACAACACTGCCTCTTTTGGGTGGTGTGTTATGGCCATTCACCATAGGAAATTTCGTAACCAAATAGCCTCTTGACACGCTGTTGAACAAGCCACGTATTTTGACTCCATCGTGGATAAAGCAATGCACGTCTGTTTCTTGTTGCACCAAGAAATGACCCCACCTCCTAGCATGAACACATAGCCTGAGGTGGATTTTCACTCATCTTTGTCATCGGCCCAATCAGCATCGCTATAACCTCTTAGTCTTAAGTCACCTCATTTGTAACATAAGGCGAGGTTTGTCATTCCACGTAAATATCGAAAGATTCTCTTCATTGCCTTCCAGTGAGTGAGATCATGGTTACTCTGATAACAACTGACCAATCTGACTGCATAACAAATGTCAAGTCGAGTGCACAACATAATGTATATCAGACTCCCTATTGCAGCCGCATAAGACACTTTAGACATTGCTTTCTTTTCTTCATCAGTCGGTGGGCATTGACTTGCACTAAAAGCACATCCCCTTGTTGTGCCCCTATGTTTTTTGATGTGTTCTAATAATGTCAACACTATAAGTCATCCTTGAGTTTCATATGTTTTTTGATGATGTCAATGTTTGAATCCTTGAGGATCATATGTTGTTGATGCTGACTAATGTTTTTGAAAATGTTAATTCATCAATATAAATGAATTATGTGAAGACATGCTCAATTTTGGACAAAGGAATGGCCAGCTGTTTGAAAACCAAGCAAGACGCTTGAAAATCAAGAAGGAGAGTCAACTTCATGGTGAAGAGGAGTGGACTCCATCAAGTAGAAGAACACCACATTTTATCGCTGACAAATGTCCAATTAAAGGTGTAATATATTGGCTGATGGTGACGAATAGGTCCCTACGGTGACAAATAGCTCACAGGGCTGAAAGGAGCTCAAAGCTTGAGAACTGTAGAAGAGGAGTCGACTCTGTAATGCTCGGGAATTTTCTAGAATTAAAAATAGTTATTAAGCATTTAAAAATACTTAATGGGCTGTTAAATGAATTTTGGGTTAAATAAATTAATATCAAAGGCCTGAAATTAATCAAATAAATAAACCCACTTGAATTGGGCCCATAAACCTAATTCTAAGGCCTTTTGACCCAAGCCCATTAATAGAAACGTAATTTGGGTAATTTAGGAAATTAAAATAGGATAAATAGACCAACTAATGGGATAAATGGGAGATAAATAGAAAATCTAAAATTTTCGGATTGAACCGCCAGAACGTGGTTAGTCGATCAACCGTGTTCCCATGTAAGTGGCTCCGAGGAAACCACGACCATGTTCCATGATCGAAAGTGGAAGAAGTATGAAAAGCAGGGATTTTTCCCATTCTAATCCCTTTGGTTCGATCCCATCTGGCATAAAAACCTATCTAGGACTCTTAGGGATCGATCTTAACCCCAAATGGGACTCCCAAATCGATCTAATCCTCAGCCCTAAATCAAACCCTAGCCAAACTCTATAAATAGAGCCTAGATTCGACCTGTGTGAACCCTTGTTTTGACTGGCGTATTTCGAAGGTAAGGAGACGTCTTCTCAGGTAGGTTCTTTAGAAGTTTTTACTCTCCTTAGTTTTATCTAGCTCTCGTCCAAATCTCATGCTAGGAGGTCGAGCCGTTGGAGAGATATAATCCCCCAAAGTTGCTATTTTGTTATTGAACGCGCAGAAAATAATGTGTCCGTCTGAGGAAGAACGTAAGATTAGAAGCCTTAATCAAGGTAATTTTAAGATGAGTCTTTAAGAGAAGTTATTCTCTTTTATATCTTCTACCTACCCTTTAAATTTCACGAATTTAGGTCAATTGGTTGAAAAGTTAGAAGGCCACGAAAATGCTAGTTCGACGCAGGACGCACCAGAGACTGCATAGACTTCTAACCCAAAATTTGAAGTTTCGTGTCTTACCTAGAGGTAGGTTATCTCATGGATGGCTAAATTAACATGTTAGGAAGAAAAGCCCTCTGGTTTCATGCAAATTCTTGCTTTACATACGGCGTATTTCATGTTTTACTTTCATTACGCATCTAGGTCATTTCTGCATGCATAACCTTGTACCCTTAATGGAAAAGATTATAATTTTGGCTTAAATCTATGCATCTCCATGATCCACTTTGTTTAGCATGTTTTCACTCATAGTTGCCATGATTTTATGCATTATATGCCTTAGAATAGGCATGGCATATGTGATTTTAACCCTTATGTCTGACGGACAGAAGGCGGTTTCACAGAAACTGCAGCTACCTAGAAGCAATTTTCAACCAACCGCGGCATTACTGAAGCGGTTCCGTTCTAACCGCGTTTCTTGTCTATATGCAGTTCACCCTAAATAGCAGTCAGATTGCCCTCTTTTGATTCCTAGTTAAATTATCTATTAGTTACATTTTATCCAAAGGATTACCATGCCTTATTCACTGTTATATTGTGCATCCGGCATGCTAGTTTTCATGATCATCATGTGATAGAAATTGAGTTTAATCATATGTTAATTTTTGGCCAAAACCATATAGTCTTGTAATATGCTATTTTAAAATGTTGAGAAACGCGTTATAATGATGTTTTGATCGCTGCTTTATCACGATATCACCCTCTCTTCTTAAGTCTTTCTTAAGTACATGATGCGTACTCCGGTATGTAGCCATTTGTTATACTTTGCACTTATAGGCACACTCTGTTGGACTTGTGATCCTCTCTGTTGAATATTCCTTCCACCAGACTAGGTGATCTTGTTTCAAGGCCTCCGTAAGTCTCTGCGAGCCTGGGATTCCCACTAGGATGCCGAGCTGGTTGTACCATGAAAACCCAATGGATTAGAAAGCACTTGAGTTTTCTTACGTTTTCTGTGAACTGGCATAGACGCGGCTTTACTGAGACTGCTACTTTACGATAGCGGTTCTGGCGCGACCGCATTCTGGATCCAGCATTCACTGCGTCGACTCCTTCCCTCTCTGACGTCAACTCCGTCTAGTAGCGGTTCCATCTTGACCGCGGCTTGATAATAGCAGATCCTGCAAGACTGCATTCTTATGGAATATGTCCTAACCCGTGGTTTGACCCAAGGGTTGGTTCTACTCTCTATTCCTAGATGGTTCTTGGATTATATGGAGCCTAACATTATGTTTAATAAGCTATTGATAAATTATAAAATTTTAAGAATGTACCGTTATGCTGCTGGATTACCTCCATGGCATGATATCCATTTAAATCATCCTTGATCTCATGCTTTCAACTCGGTGCATTCTTACCTTGATATTGTTATCATGAAGCTAATATTGGAACCTTACATTATTGGCCGGACTTTATTGTTATATCTCATGGAAGTAGCTTGATTTATAACTTGAAGATGCGGATCGGGCACTGATTGTGTCCAAGGGCTCGACACTAGCCCCCTCAACTTATTGCAGGAAACATGCTATAAACCATGGGGTATGATGGATATTGGTGTCGCATTGCGCCAAGAGTATTTGTTTATAGACGAGCGAAAAACCACAAGGCTCTACATGAAATTATACATTCTTGTTACATGACTCTCTAGTGCATAACCTTTGAGGTTATGAAAAGTACATTCTCGTTACATGCAAGTACATCCTTGTTACATGAAAGGCCACATTATATTCTTGCTAGATCATTCTCTTATTCTACATGAACTCTCTTATTTCTATGGACTTGTGTTGTTACTTTGGTTTTGTGCGTATGATTTATCGCATTGTCCTTCACCTTACTGGAGAGGGGGAAAATCTACCGCCCATGAGCACGGCCCAACTAGGTCCAATCTCATAAAACTAGGCCCAGCTCCCCAAAGTGACAGCCCCATTCTGGGCCCACTTACTCCAAGCCCAAAAACCCTCTCGGACCAGCACTTCCTAGGCGACCCCCGGGTCTGAAAGTCCAAGCGACAGGTAGATCGGGAAAGCCCCTACAAGGGCCCAGCACGCCCTGTCTGAGCTATGCCTCCATCACTCGGAGAGACTCTCAACAGGCGCCCCGAGCTTGAACCGACCGTCGGAAGCACATTTAAGCATCGGTTACTCATCCTTTGGGAGCAGGGAACCCCAAGGGATAAGGGAGAGCCAGAGTCCCCGTGCTATTAAGAGCCCACGACATGGACGTAACCTCCCCAGAATCCCCTCGACTCCCTGGACTCTTACATTGAATGGATTGCTATATAAATCTCAAGAAGACCCTCCAAAAAGGTAAGCAAGCCTCCTGAGAGAAAACTACCACACCCCTTGGTGGAGAAGAATCTCGCGCCCTTTCTTTCTCCTACCACCTCTTTTCGCATCCGTGCTCTATCACATTTGCTGACTTAGGCATCGGAGAGTTTTCCCCGGGGTTCCATCCCTAGTTACCTCTTACATGTTTCCCCTCTTGTAGATTATATACGCATGGTGACCGTGACTAAAGATTCCTCCGAGATCTCACGACTCAGGAGTAGCGTGAGATTACGCCTCTTCATCTGACGCCGTCTGTGGGAAACGATCAAAGAGCCATCATGGTGCGAAGAAATTCCGATAGGAGAAAAGCCGGCGACAAGGGAAAGATCGTGGTGACAGACAAAGGACCTGTGCCTCCCAACCCCGTGGAAAACCTCTCCTCCAGCGACATCAATCAAGCCGATGAGCCGCCTCCACCGCCTGCGGGGGTGCAATCCCCCAACGGGAATTTTGATGCTCTCCAAACCCTCAACGTAAAACTGGACATCCTCGTCGAACTGATAAGCACCCAGGCGGCTAGAGAAGAGAAGTCACGACTTCCTAGGAAGAGCCCCCCAGCGGTGGAGCTTCCCAACAAATCGCTGGAGGCCGCTTCACCCTCCGAGGGTGGCAGCTCATACATAATCGGTCGGGAGGACCTTCACACGCCCCTCCTCCAGAACAAGAAGCCTCCTCTACCTCGAGGAGAGAAGGAACCGGGACACGATAGTAGTTCCCAGAAACGGATCTCCCCGAGGGATAACACGGCAGCCCGCAGGGACGCCCCCACAGCCCCTCGGTTCAGCGGCAACCGAAGCTATCCCTCCAATTGCGAGAGTTCGAGCGACGATTCGTGGAACAAGAGTGTGCCCTCTGCGCCCTGCAGAAAACTTCCGCCAAGGAAGATGAGGAGCAATGCCCATTCTCCGACAATATCTTAAAGGCTGAGATCTCCCCCAGAATCTCACTGTCGACCTTCAAGTCATACAACGGCCAGGGCGACCTGGCCGACCACTACGATAGCTTCGATGCCCTGATGACCTTGCACGGGGCCTCCGACGCTGTCAAGTGCCGAGCATTCGTAACAACCTTCGTCCAAGGCACTCAGGCCTAGTTCCGAGCAGTCGCCCCCAGTAGCATTTGCGACTTCAGATAATTTGGGTGAGTATTCAAGGAAAGCTTTGTCGACAGCGGCCCTCCAAGGTCAGTAGCGGGGTTGTTGACAGTAAAGCAAGCGCAAGGGGAAAAGCTTCGGGCTTATATTAACTGATTCAAATCGGAGGCCCTGCGCATCCCTCGCCTGGACGTTGCCTCAGCCATCACCGCGCTGACCGGAGGCACCCGCGATGAGAACCTCTGGCGAGAGCTAGTCCTCCATCCCCCCACCTCCCTCGCCAATCTGGTGACCCTGGCCCTACGCCACGTAGAGTGCGAGGAAGTCCTCAGCGCTTGCCGCAGTCCAATGGGCTCGGGTCGGGAGGGGGACAAGAAGCGACCATCCGAGCAAGGATCGGGTCAAGGAAAATGGTAGAACCAGGACGGGGGGCGGAGGGAACCCCCTCGGAAATATGAGCGGTGCACTCCCCTTTCTGCCCCCGTCTACGAGATATACGAAGACATCAAGGGCTTGGGCCTTCTCCGCCAACCCGAGCCTATAAAGGCCAAACGCCGCAACCGCTACAAACATTGCCAGTTCCATAACGACCACGGGCACCACACCGAAGAATGTCACCAGCTTAAGGATGAGATCGAGCGTCTCATCCGCCAGGGAAACTTATCTCGGTACGTGTCCGAGCACCAAAGGAGGACCGTGGCATTCCAGAAGAGATTGATAATTGCCCCCGGGGGGTCCACATCAATGTCATTTCTGGCGGCGTGGCATCGGGAGGAGATAGTAGCCGAGGAAGGAAGGGTCACGCTGAGCGGGTAAGCAGGGCCTCCGAGCCCCCCAAAGCCCCGCCGGCGAGCGAACAATGGGCCTTGGTGTTCTCTGACCAAGACCTGGAAGGATTATCCACCACGCATGATGACGCTCTTGTAGTATCGGCTACTATAAACCATTGTACAAATTTCATTATCGGGGGAGGGTCTCGCCCTCCCCCTCTCATCCATGCTATCCCGCTGGTTGTTCCTCCTCTCGCGGGTGCTGTTCCCGTGCATGGCGGCTCACCTCACATCGCTATGGTTCTCTCTTCGCCTGCTGCTCCCGTGCATGGCCCTTCTGCAGATGCTCATCTGCTGCTCCGGTTGTTCCCCCTGCAGGTGCTGCATCGGTCCCCTCTCCTATCGACCCTTCTCCTGTTGCTGCACCGATCCCTTCGCCTATTGGCACTTTTGCGTTGACGTTTGCGGATCGTGCCGCCCGTGGTTCCTTCGCACAGGTCGTCCGTCTGGCTGTGGCGCCTCTGACGGTTCCTGTCCCTGTTCATCCACCAACCTTCACAGACCTGGGCGACCTTGCTATATTCTTTTCCTTGGCTGAGATTGATGCTTCCTGCAAGCCCCTTGCACATGTCACGCCCCGAACCGATAGCAGCGGAACGTGTTGTTCGGAACGCGGTAGTGATACAGTCGTGAATAATCAGAGCAAACATAAGACACAAAATTTCCAAGACCAGACAGTATGGACAAAAATATAATCTTTATTGATAATCAAATGTCTATTACATAACTGGACTCCACTTATATGGGAAAAAGAAAAGACTCAAATACTTTAAAAAGGAAAAAGACTCAAGGACAAGATAAGACTCAAGAAAACTAAAAGACACCGGCTTGCTTTTTCCACAACACTCAACACTCTTGCCCTTCCCCATCGGTTGGACTATCTTCAATGTCGTTACTTCAAAAAAAATGTTGAAGATAGGCTGGTGAGCAAAACGCTCAGTAGGAATTACATCTCTCATCAAGCAGAATATAAGTGATTAGCCAATTAACATGTTCATGACGATGCAAGACATGGAACTAGAAAATCATGATGATCAATCTAACGGGAAAGACGAATATTAAAGTCAAAGGCAGTTACGAGCTCAAGAGAAATATGGATGAATTCCCATGCAGAGTCAAGGACAAGCTATCAGAATATAACAAGGACAGATACTTAGATGAACATAACTTCAGAATTGGCCAGATTATAACAGAGTTCCAATAAATATAAGTAATAAAGCAGAATATCTAAATTATCAAATAACCAAGCAACAAATTATCAGAATAACAAATTTTTCCAGAATTAACAGAATTTGCAGAATAACAGATATAACATAATAAAAGAATATAAATGATGTACAGAGTTTGGTGCAATGCCACACCCAGAATTACCATGGTTTACAAAATTGGACTTCCGTCCTACCTGGCACTGAAAAGTCGCGGACCCACAGCCCTTAATGTTTCAGAATCAGATTTGGCCAAATACAGAGTCAAAGGGTTATGTTCTCAAATTGATGACAAGAAGATTCCAAACGGAGTAGAGTGTCAAGACTAACAGAAAATCAAAATGACACGGATCGGATCCCGAGGTTTTTAAGGTACAACCAGCTCGGCTGCCTTGAGGGAATCTAAGGCTAGCGGAGACTTACGGAGGTCCCAATGACTAACTTGCCAGTCCGAAGGAATGGAATGTCCAACGGAGGGCTCGTATGTCACCGAGAGTTGAGGTGTATAACGTGAACCAATAAAGAAACAAGGACTCCATCTACGGACGTGAGATGAGAGTGCCAAAAGACCCGAGGTATGGGTCAAAACCGGAAGAAAACAGTGAGAACATGAATGCGTTAATTATAGAATTCACGTCAATCTAATTCTATAATTAACTATAATTAATTAAACTTATTTTAATTGATGTCCACGAGTTGTGTCATTTATTAATTAACGTCCACTTGGAAGGACGTTAATTCTATAATTTTTAACTTAATTTATTTAACAAGAATTCACGTCAATATCTATTTAATTGAATAATTTCAAAAATATACATTCAAAGGCATATTTATTTATATGAAATAATTTAGGGAAATAGAATATATGATAATTAGGAGAAAAATTTAAGGATTCCAAAAATATATTTTTTATAATTTTATATTGCATAGTTCAATAGATATAGATTTTCGAAGGTCTAGTTACAAGTTATATATATATATATATAAGATTTGACGCCTTTTCCTACGGTCGTCCAAAGAAATTGATGACAATCAAATTGTCGTCATTAACAATTTGTGTCCATTCTTTGATCCTCCCGTTCTCGATGTACACGTGTCGGAATCACGCGTTCTATATATCAAAATGACGGGCTCAAAAAAACTCTGCCTAACCGGACGTTCAAAATAATTTTCCATTGAGAGATGGGGGATCTTGAGATAGGAGGCACGAAAAATGGTGCAACCACTCTCACTATCTCGGTCTCCACCCCAATAACATACCCATAAAATTTCATGACCAAAGGACACCCCGGCGCTCACGAACAATCCGTTGAGGCAAAAACTCCATAACTAATTAGCTACAGTGTTCATGGTGTAAACTTAAATACAAAAGCATGCAAACCGTTCAATATCTACATGATAAGCTAATGCAGGTTTTACGTGATCATTGCATGCATCTTTTAATCATGTTTAGGCTCTTAGAGAGACCACCTACGGATGCATCAAAAGAATATGGTATACACATGCAGAGATTATATTAAGGTTTAATATTAATTGTTTTAGCTTGATATCGAGAAGACCTACGGGAAACTTGAGACTATGAACTCGAACATGAGATATAAGCATGTTGTTATGATCATAGGAGTATGTATTATCCTTGTTAATTGAGTTTAGCTGTCAGAGAGAACACCTACCTTTTGGGTCGATTAGATGATGATGAACAGTGAAGAATGGTTTTCTGTTTCAGTAACTTCGAAACAGAGGATGGAGATGAAGGACTTCTTGATCAGCAGGATGAAGATGGAAGAGAAAGAGTGCCCCTTCTCGTATCAGCCAGCAGGATGGTGGTAAAGGAAGAAGAGGACGCAGGGCTTCACGTTGCGGAAGAGGAAGCAGAAGCCCTTCGTGGCTTGGACGATTAGCAGGATGAAGATGGGTCCAAGGGCCTTGAGGGAAGAAGACTCCTTCTTTGACAGCATTAGGAAAAATACTGCAGCGTCCAAGGTGGGGGTGTTCTTATAGGAGTGTAGCAGTTCTGGAGGGTTCGAACGCCAAATGGAAGCAAGCATTGAAAACGTTCCCCGACATTGCTCCACCCTTCCCGGTTAGTGGCCGCTTGCCATTTTCTTATGTCAAAACCCTAAAAGCTAACACTCGAACATGCATATGGGCATTTGGGTTGGGTTTGCACGTTCATGGGTTTTGGGTTTGGGTTAGAAGAGGTTTGTTTGGTTGCTTTTTGGGTGAAGGCCCACCTTCGTGGGTTGGGTTATGCGGGTGGTTATTTGGGTTGGCCCTTGGTGTAACCGGGTGGCATATAAATATATATAGAGGGTTGCATTATTTTAGGCTTCAGTGGGGTTTGCAATACGTATGCATATTTATGGGTGTTTATTAAATATGGGCTTTGGGTTAGCAGATGGCCATTTGTTTTTTTTTTGGCTCTTAAATATTATATTAAGGGAAAATAAAATATACATGTTAAGACCCATTAAGTGTACATATATGAGTTATATTGTTTGGGCTCCATTTTTTTTTTGTGTGTAACGGGGAAAGATAATAAATTTATTACGACCCATAGTTTCTATTTGGCCTTCTTTATGCAACTTACATTTATTTAGAATATATTTATTCCTTAGTTTTATCCGGAGTGTTACACCCTCCCCCACTTAAAAGAATTTGGTCCCCAAATTTAACTGAATTCATTCCAGTCTACACCAGTGGGGTATCTAGTTCTTTTCCTAAATCGCAAAACGAGATCATCTAGTCATGCTAGCAGAATAAACTAAGGTACTAGGCTTAGGTTTAGGGGTACCTCTAGCTAATCCATTATTAGCAGGTTCGACTCGTCTCATTGCTTGCATTTGTCCTTGACGCCGTTCCTTATTACGATCTTTTGCCTGTTGAGGTTGATCTTTCGGAAGGGGACACTCGGATACCTTATGTTCCTGGCTCCCACAGCGAAAACAAGCTCCATTCTTCCATCGACATTTATCAGATTGATGACCTTCATTGCCACAATGTTTGCACTTATCTTCTTTAGGCTTCTTGCCATTTGAAACTCCATTCCCATTATTGGGTCTCTTGTTTCCATTAACCAGGTTCTTCTTTTCCATTCTTGCTTTCACCTTGTCGGACAACTCCATGGCATCCTCCAGTAATTGAGCTCTCTTCACCATCTCAGCATATGATTGAATATCCATTGGTGCTAATTGGGGTATATATTGCAGTCTTAATCCATTTAAGAATCTCCTAGCTTTCATCTTCTCCGTTAGGATCAAATGAGGCGCATATCGAGATAACCTCGAGAATTGAGCCTCATATTCTGCCACGGTCATACTTCTTTGTTTAAGGGAAGTAAATTCTCCCGCCTTCCTCTCCCGAACTCTCTCCGAGAAATACTTTGCATGAAATGCTCTAAAAATTCCACCCAAGTTACTTGAATGTTTGGCAAAGTGGCTTCTACGGACTCCCACCATGCCCTTGCATCCTTCTCTAGTTGAAATATTGCTAATAGGACCTTATCTTGATCCGAGCATTGCATTACTCAGAAGATTCTTTCCATCTCCTTAGTCAAATCTTCTGCCATATCAGGATCATGAGTTCCACTAAATCTAGGGGGATTGAGGCTTCGAAACTCACGATGCAACTCTCCAGCTCCATGATTGGCTCCACCCTCGACTACCTGTTGAAGAGCCTGAGTCAATCCTTGAACTGTCCTTTGCATCTCATGCCATTGGGCACGCTCGGCGGCCATTGTTATCTATCTAGTTCTACAAGACATAAACAATCTCATGTAAGGTTATCAAGTAACTCTCGTGAAATTTTACTAAGCTATTTTCATAAGCTGATATTATTAGTATTATAATTCCTTTTTAGCTCTTAACCCAAGGTTCTACCCAATCTCACCGGGCAATAATGAAGTTGAACCTAGAACTTATGGTAACTTATAGTCAAGACCTAGGGTTTAATAAGCCAAGGCTCTGATACCACAAACTGTCATGCCCCGAACCAATAGCAGCGGAACGTGTTGTTCGGAACGCGGTAGTGATACAGTCGTGAATAATCAGAGCAAACATAAGACACAAAATTTCCAAGGCCAGACAGTATGGACAAAAATATAATCTTGATTGATAATCAAATGTCTATTACATAACTGGACTCCACTTATATGGGAAAAAGAAAAGACTCAAATACTTTAAAAAGGGAAAAGACTCAAGGACAAGATAAGACTCAAGAAAACTAAAAGACACCGGCTTGCTTTTTCCACAACACTCAACACTCTTGCCCTTCCCCATCGGTTGGACTATCTTCAATGTCGTTACCTTAAAAAAAATGTTCAAGATAGGCTGGTGAGCAAAACGCTCAGTAGGAATTACATCTCTCATCAAGCAGAATATAAGTGATTAGCCAATTAACATGTTCATGACGATGCAAGGCATGGAACTAGAAAATCATGATGATCAATCTAATGGGAAAGACGAATATTAAAGTCAAAGGCAGTTACGAGCTCAAGAGAAATAGGGATGAATTCCCATGCAGAGTCAAGGACAAGCTATCAGAATATAACAAGGACAGATACTTAGATGAACATAACTTCAGAATTGGCCAGATTATAACAAAGTTCCAATAAATATAAGTAATAAAGCAGAATATCTAAATTATCAAATAACCAAGCAACAAATTATCAGAATAACAGATTTTTCCAGAATTAACAGAATTTGCAGAATAACAGATATAACAGAATAAAAGAATATAACAGATGTACAGAGTTTGGTTCAATGCCACACCCAGAATTACCATGGTTTACAGAATTGGACTTCCGTCCTACCTGGCACTGAAAAGTCGCGGACCCACATCCCTTAATGTTTCAGAATCAGATTTTGCCAAATACAGAGTCAAAGGGTTATGTTCTCAAATTGATGACAAGAAGATTCTAAAAGGAGTAGAGTGTCAAGACTAACAGAAAACCAAAATGACACAGATCGGATCCTGAGGTTTTTAAGGTACAACCAGCTCGGCTGCCTTGAGGGAATCTAAGGCTAGCGGAGACTTACGGAGGTCCCAATGACTAACTTGCCAGTCCGAAGGAATGGAATGTCCAACGGAGGGCTCGTATGTCACCGAGAGTTGAGGTGTATAACGTGAACCAATAAAGAAACAAGGACTCCATCTACGGACGTGAGATGAGAGTGCCAAAAGACCCGAGGTATGGGTCAAAATCGGAAGAAAACAGTGAGAACATGAATGCGTTAATTATAGAATTCACGTCAATCGAATTCTATAATTAACTATAATTAATTAAACTTATTTTAATTGATGTCCACAAGTAGTGTCATTTATTAATTAACGTCCACTTGGAAGGACGTTAATTCTATAATTTTTAACTTAATTTATTTAACAAGAATTCACGTCAATATCTATTTAATTGAATAATTTCAAAAATATACATTCAAAGGCATATTTATTTATATGAAATAATTTAGGGAAATAGAATATATGATAATTAGGAGAAAAATTTAAGGATTCCAAAAATATATTTTTTATAATTTTATATTGCATAGTTCAATAGATATAGATTTTCGAAGGTCTAGTTACAAGTTATATATATATATATATATATATATATATATATATATATATATATATATATATATATATATATATAAGATTTGACGCCTTTTCCTACGGTCGTCCAAAGAAATTGATGACAATCAAATTGTCGTCATTAACAATTTGTGTCCATTCTTTGATCCTCCCGTTCTCGATGTACACGTGTCGGAATCACCCGTTCTATATATCAAAATGACGGGCTCAAAAAAAGTCTGCCTAACCGGACGTTCAAAATAATTTTTCATTGAGAGATGGGGGATCTTGAGATAGGAGGCACGAAAAATGGTGCAACCACTCTCACTATCTCGGTCTCCACCCCAATAATATACCCATAAAATTTCATGACCAAAGGACACCGCGGCGCTCATGAACAATCCGTTGAGGCAAAAACTCCATAACTAATTAGCTACAGTGTTCATGGTGTAAAGTTAAATACAAAAGCATGCAAACCGTTCAATATCTACATGACAAGCTAATGCATGTTTTACGTGAATATTGCATGCATCTTTTAATCGTGTTTAGGCTCTTAGAGAGAGCACCTACGGATGCATCAAAAGAATATGGTATACACATGCAGAGATTATATTAAGGTTTAATAGTAATTGTTTTAGCTTGATATCGAGAAGACCTACGAGAAACTTGAGACTATGAACTCAACATGAGATATAAGCATGTTGTTATGATCATAGGAGTATGTATTATCCTTATTAATTGAGTTTAGCTGTCAGAGAGAACACCTACCTTTTGGGTCGATTAGATGATGATGAACAGTGAAGAATGGTTTTCTGTTTCAGTAACTTCGAAACAGAGGATGGAGATGAAGGACTTCTTGATCAGCAGGATGAAGATGGAAGAGAAAGAGTGCCACTTCTCGTATCAGCCAGCAGGATGGTGGTAAAGGAAGAAGAGGACGCAGGGCTTCACGTTGCGGAAGAGGAAGCAGAAGCCCTTCGTGGCTTGGACGATTAGCAGGAGGAAGATGGGTGCAGAGGCCTTGATGGGAGAAGACTCATTCTTTGACAGCAATAGGAAAAATACTGCAGCGTCCGAGGTGGGGGTGTTCTTATAGGAGTGTAGCGGTTCTAGAGGGTTCGGACGCCAAATGGAAGCAAGCATTGAAAACCTTCTCCGACATTGCTCCACCCTTCCCGGTTAGTGGCCGCTTGCCATTTTCTTATGTCAAAACCCTAAAAGCTATCACTCGAACATGCATATGGGCATTTGGGTTGGGTTTGCACGTTCATGGGTTTTGGGTTTGGGCTAGAAGAGGTTTGTTTGGTTGCTTTTTGGGTGAAGGCCCACCTTCGTGGGTTGGGTTATGCGGGTGGTTATTTGGGTTGGCCCTTGGTGTAACCGGGTGGCATATAAATATATATAGAGGGTTGCATTATTTTAGGCTTCAGTGGGGTTTGCAATACGTATGCATATTTGTGGGTGTTTATTAAATATGGGCTTTGGGTTAGCAGATGGCCATTTGTTTTTTTTTTTGGCTCTTAAAAATTATATTAAGGGAAAATAAAATATACATGTTAAGACCCATTAAGTGTACATATATGAGTTATATTGTTTGGGCTCCATTTATTTTTTTTTTTTGTGTAACGGGGAAAGATAATTAATTTATTACGGCCCATAGTTTCTATTTGGCCTTCTTTATGCAACATACATTTATTTAGAATATATTTATTCCTTAGTTTTATCCGGGGTGTTACACCCTCCCCCACTTAAAAGAATTTGGTCCCCAAATTCAACTGAATTCATTTCCAGTCTACACCAGTGGGGTATCTAGTTCTTTTCCTAAATCGCAAAACGAGATCATCTAGTCATGCTAGCAGAATAAACTAAGGTACTAGGATTAGGTTAAGGGGTACCTCTAGCTAATCCATTATTAGCAGGTTCGACTCGTCTCATTGCTTGCATTTGTCCTTGACGCCGTTCCTTATTACGATCTTTTGCCTGTTGAGGTTGATCTTTCGGAAGGGGACACTCGGATACCTTATGTTCCTGGCTCCCACAGCGAAAATAAGCTCCATTCTTCCATCGACATTTCTCAGATTGATGACCTTCATTGCCACAATGTTTGCACTTCTTTTCTTTAGGCTTCTTGCCATTTGGAACTCCATTCCCATTATTGGGTCTCTTGTTTCCATTAACCAGGTTCTTTTTTTCCATTCTTGCTTTCACCTTGTCGGACAACTCCATGGCATCCTCCAGTAATTGAGCTCTCTTCACCATCTCAGCATATGATTGAATATCCATTGGTGCTAATTGGGGTATATATTGCAGTCTTAATCCATTTAAGAATCTCCAAGCTTTCATCTTCTCCGTTAAGATCAAATGAGGCGCATATCGAGATAACCTCGAGAACTGAGCCTCATATTCTGCCACGGTCATACTTCTTTGTTTGAGAGAAGCAAATTCTCCCACCTTCCTCTCCCGAACTCTCTCCGAGAAATACTTTGCTTGAAATGCTCTAAAAATTCCACCCAAGTTACTTGAATGTTTGGCAAAGTGGCTTCTACAGACTCCCACCATGCCCTTGCATCCTTCTCTAGTTGAAATGTTGCTAAAATGACCTTATCTTGATCCGAGCATTGCATTACTCGGAAGATTCTTTCCATCTCCTTAGTCCAATCTTCTGCCATATCAGGATCATGAGTTCCACTAAATCTAGGGGGATTGAGGCTTCGAAACCCACGATGCAACTCACTAGCTCCATGATTGGCTCCACCCTCGGCCAATCGTTGAAGAGCCTGAGTCAATCCTTGAACTGTCCATTGCATCTCACGCCATTGGGCACGCTCGGCAGCCATTGTTATCTATCTAGTTCTACAAGACATAAACAATCTCATGTAAGGTTATCAAGTAACTCGTGAAATTTTACTAAGCTATTTTCATAAGCTGATATTATTAGTATTATAATTCCTTTTTAGCTCTTAACCCAAGGTTCTACCCAATCTCACCAGGCAATAATGGAGTTGAACCTAGAACTTATGGCAACCTATAGTTAAGACCTAGGGTTTAATAAGCCTAGGCTCTGATACCACAAACTGTCACGCCCCGAACCGATAGCAGCGGAACGTGTTGTTCGGAACGCGGTAGTGATACAGTCGTGAATAAACAGAGCAAACATAAGACACAAAATTTCCAAGGCCAGACAGTATGGACAAAAATATAATCTTTATTGATAATCAAATGTCAATTACATAACTGGACTCCACTTATATGGAAAAAAGAAAAGACTCAAATACTTTAAAAAGGGAAAAGACTCAAGGACAAGATAAGACTCAAGAAAACTAAAAGACACCGGCTTGCTTTTTCCACAACACTCAACACTCTTGCCCTTCCCCATCGGTTGGACTATCTTCAATGTCGTTACCTGAAAAAAATGTTGAAGATAGGCTAGTGAGCAAAACGCTTAGTAGGAATTACATCTCTCATCAAGCAGAATATAAGTGATTAGCCAATTAACATGTTCATGACGATGCAAGACATGGAGAAAATCATGATGATCAATCTAACGTGAAAGATGAATATTAAAGTCAAAGGTTGTTACGAGCTCAAGAGAAATAGGGATGAATTCACATGCAGAGTCAAGGACAAGCTATCAAAATATAACAAGGACAAATACTTAGATGAACATAACTTCAGAATTGGCCAGATTATAACAGAGTTCCAATAAATATAAGTAATAAAGCAGAATATCTAAATTACCAAATAACCAAGCAACAAATTATCAGAATAACAGATTTTTCCAGAATTAACAGAATTTGCAGAATAACAGATATAACAGAATAACAGAATAAAACAGATGTACAGAGTTTGGTGCAATGCCACACCCAGAATTACCATAGTTTACAGAATTGGACTTCCGTCCTACGTGGCACTGAAAAGTCGCGGACCCACAGCCCTTAATGTTTCAGAATCAGATTTGGCCAAATACAGAGTCAAAGGGTTATGTTCTCAAATTGATGACAAGAAGATTCCAAAAGGAGTAGAGTGTCAAGACTAACAGAAAACCAAAATGACACGGATCGGATCTCGAGGTTTTTAGGGTACAACCAGCTCGGCTGTCTTGAGAGAATCCAATGCTAGCGGAGACTTACGGAGGTCCCAATGACTAACTTGCCAGTCCGAAGGAACGGAATGTCCAACGGAGGGCTCGTATGTCACCGAGAGTTGAGGTGTATAACGTGAACCAATAAAGAAACAAGGACTCCATCTACGGACGTGAGATGAGAGTGCCAAAAGACCCGAGGTATGGGTCAAAACTGGAAGAAAACAGTGAGAACATGAATGCGTTAATTATAGAATTCACGTCCATCCAATTCTATAATTAACTATAATTAATTAAACTTATTTTAATTGATATTCACGAGTAGTGTCATTTATTAATTAACGTCCACTTAGAAGGACGTTAATTCTATAATTTTTAACTTAATTTATTTAACAAGAATTCACTTCAATATATATTTAATTGAATAATTTCAAAAATATACATTCAAAGGCATATTTATTTATATGAAATAATTTAGGGAAATAGAATATATGATAATTAGGAGAAAAATTCAAGGATTCCAAAAATATATCTTTTATAATTTTATATTGCATAGTTCAATAGATATAGATTTTCGAAGGTCTAGTTACAAGTTATATATATATATATATATATATATATATATATAAATAAAAGATTTGACGCCTTTTCCTACGGTCGTCCAAAGAAATTGACGACAATCAAATTATCGTCATTAACAATTTGTGTCCATTCTTTGATCCTCCCGTTCTCGATGTACATGTGTCGGAATCACGCGTTCTATATATCAAAATGACGGGTTTAAAAAAACTCTGCCTAACCGGACGTTCAAAATAATTTTTCATTGAGAGATGGGGGATCTTGACATAGGAGGCACGAAAAATGGTACAACCACTCTCACTATCTCGATCTCCACCCCAATAACATACACATAAAATTTCATGACCAAAGGACACCTCGGCGCTCACGAACAATCCGTTGAGGCAAAAACTCCATAACTAATTAGCTACAGTGTTCAGCGTGTAAACTTAAATACAAAAGCATGCAAACCATTCAATATCTACATGACAAGCTAATGCAGGTTTTACGTGAATATTGCATGCATTTTTTAATCGTGTTTAGGCTCTTAGAGAGACCACCTACGGATGCATCAAAAGAATATGGTATACACATGCAGAGATTATATTAAGGTTTAATATTAATTGTTTTAGCTTGATATCGTAAAGACCTACGAGAAACTTGAGACTATGAACTCGAACATGAGATATAATCATGTTGTTATGATCATAGGAGTATGTATTATCCTTGTTAATTGAGTTTAGCTGTCAGAGAGAGCACCTACATTTTGGGTCGATTAGATGATGATGAACAGTGAAGAATGGTTTTCTGTTTCAATAACTTCGAAACAGAGGATGGAGATGAAGGACTTCTTGATCAGTAGGATGAAGATGGAAGAGAAAGAGTGCCCCTTCTCGTATCAGCCAGTAGGATGGTGGTAAAGGAAGAAGAGGACGCATGGCTTCACGTTGCGGAAGAGGAAGCAGAAGCCCTTCGTGGCTTGGATGATTAGCAGGAGGAAGATCGGTGCAGAGGCCTTGAGGGAAGAAGACTCCTTCTTTGACAGCAATAGGAAAAATACTGCAGCGTCCGAGGTGGGGGTGTTCTTATAGGAGTGTAGCGGTTCTGGAGGGTTTGGACGCCAAATGGAAGCAAGCATTGAAAACGTTCCCCGACATTGCTCCACCCTTCCCGGTTTGTGGCCGCTTGCCATTTTCTTATGTCAAAACCCTAAAAGCTAACACTCGAACATGCATATGGGCATTTGGGTTGGGTTTGCACGTTCATGGGTTTTGGGTTTGGGTTAGAAGAGGTTTGTTTGGTTGCTTTTTGGGTGAAGGCCCACCTTCGTGGGTTGGGTTATGCGGGTGGTTATTTGGGTTGGCCCTTGGTGTAACCGGGTGGCATATAAATATATATAGAGGGTTGAATTATTTTAGGCTTCAGTGGGGTTTGCAATACGTATGCATATTTGTGGGTGTTTATTAAATATGGGCTTTGGGTTAGCAGATGGCCATTTGTTTTTTTTTTTGGCTCTTAAAAAATATATTAAGGGAAAATAAAATATACATGTTAAGGCCCATTAAGTGTACATGTATGAGTTATATTGTTTGGGCTCCATTTTTTTTTATGTAACGGGGAAAGATAATTAATTGATTACGACCCATAGTTTCTATTTGGCCTTCTTTATGAAACTTACATTTATTTAGAATATTTTTATTCCTTCGTTTTATCCGGGGTGTTACAGCGCATGCCATCGTTGCTTATACACCCGAAGGTCGGCCTCTGTTTCCTGCTATTAGAGCACATCTCGCACAGCGATTCCAGTTCAAGCTTGATTTTACGATTAGTGCTCTGGATAATCGGTATCTTCTCATTCGGTTTCTCTGCCGTGAGGACTTCATCAAGGTGCTTTTGAAAGGCTCATTGCAAATCCTTGGCCGCTTGTTCAAGTTCTCACGCTGGTCGTTGGAGTTTTCCCCGGACACCGATTCTCCGGTGGTGCCGGTGTGGATTGAGTTCCCTGGTCTCCCTGTGAACCTTTTCTTTGATCCTTTGATTTGATCAATTGCAAGAAGTATCGGTTCTATTCTCCAAGTTGATCAGGATACCCTCTTCCTATCCCGGTCTTATGCAGCTCGTGTTTGCATCCTGCTGGATGTGTCTCAGAAGATCCGGACCGAGTGTGGGTTGGTATAGGTGCTGATGGCTTTTGACAGCCTATTGTCTGCCCTCGTCTTCCATTATTCTATCTCTCTTACTCGCGTTTGGGCCACTCTGTTGGCAAGTGCAAGAAGGCTAGGGTTTATCCAACTTCTGGTTTCTCCGGTGGGGCTCCTACGGCCTCCGACAAAGGTGCACCGTCGTGCACGGCAGCTCAGGTCTGGCAGGCTATCAAGCCTGCTCGCATCCCCTGCCCTGGCAGTTCAACTGGCCATTCGGTGTGTAGCACCCCGTATAAAATAATATATAGACTTTTTCCCCAAATAAATAAAAACTTCTATAGGAAGGTTAAATAAGAAGTTAGAACACCCAATGAGGGCCATTATATAAATTTACCACCATTGAAGTCATCATACGTAAAGATTATTCACCTGACAAGGTGACTTTTTAGAGTAGTGGGTTAAGTGATGCGTTATCCCAAATGAGTAACCATGATTTGATTATTGCATCCGCCATTTTCTTTTTGGGTAAAATAAATATATATATATGAAGGGCCCAAAGGATTAACCCCACCATTAAAAATGAATACATATATATATGTTACAAGCCATTACCCACGTGAGGAGGGGCCAACAATGGTCTGAAGCCCAGATAAAGGGCGCACATGGCCAGGACACCTTTGCATAGGGACCCCTCAACCACTAGAACTTGGTGGAGATAATGATAGCCTTTTTCTGCTAGCAGCGGACCCCATTTTCCCAACAATGGATTCAATGGATTGAAGCATTAATTGCTTCTTTTTCCTTAGCAATGGACCCTTATGTTTTTCCATTTCCTATAACTATCCCATACCCTTTAGAATAAGGTCTTTACAGGAACGTACCTGAAGGGAGACTTCTTCCTACGAGCTTCTTCCTGCTGCTGGATCGTTGCAGAGGAGATTTGTTATCTTATTTCCCCTTCTAGGTGTTTACGTCAAAGAGGTAGGTGTTCTCAAGATCTAGTCCAATTAGTAGTTAAATAGGGTGACATGCATGAATAGGGTAGTTACGTATCACCTAGATCCCATATGGTATTCCATTTTAATTCCTATAAATTACCCATGTTTAAAAACTCATATCTATGAAATTAAATCTTAAAAATATTGTATGATCATGATCTTGCAATCTTGCTAATTGTCCATGACCAACCATATCTCTACTTCCTAATTCCGTGAACATTTTATAAATCATGAACAGTGAGTTACGTAATTAGTAATCACCATGTCCAGAAATTCATAATTTTTGAACCAAACCATGAAATTCCTGCATAAACATGAATTTGGAAATCCGGAGATTTTTTTCTATTTAACCATGTCCTTCATCCTATCAACAATTTGAGAAGCATTTCATTAAACACTTGTAACCATGGATACGTATCAATTATGCACTGACTAGTATATCACAAAGGAAAGATGCACTGACTTTAGTTATGTAAGGCACAAGAGTGCACTGACCCTATTACGCATGAAAAGCATGCACAGACCTTCCTAGACATAAGATGGAACTTGCACCGAGTATATGATGGATTATGCACTGACCTGTGTCAAGTGCAAGACGTGCACCGACCCTGTATGCACCGACCCTGGTTTAGTTCTAGACAAAGGTTGCACCGACTTGTGCTCACAGCAAAACGTGCACCGACCCTATCGTGCATGCAGCAAAACGTGCACCGACCTTAGTTCACGCACAAGTCCTAAACATGCACCGACCCTGATGTGCACCGACCCTGTTCGACGTAGGTATAGGTGGATGTGCACTGACCTCAGTTCTGCGCTTTGCAAACATGCACCGACCTTGGTGTCATAAGTGCACAGACCTTGTGCATTGAAGCAAGACCTGCATGGACCTTGGATGCATCTAGCCTAAACTAGCATGGACCTTAAGGCATAGAAACCAAAGCATGCACGGACCTTGTGTGCAGTCACACAGGGTGTGCACCGACCTTATGTCCATGCTAGCTAGAAGCTACACCGACCCTGTGTGGTTGGGATCAAAAAAAAAACTGCACCGACCTTGACGTGCATTGGCTAGACTATGCACTGACCTTATAAGCTTAAAAGCAACGTGCACAGACCTTGTTTGCCAAAGGCCAAAAGATGCACCGACCTTGTATAGCTATGGTTGCGTATGTGCACAGACCTCGTCACAAGGGCCAGCAAACATGCACCGACCCTGTCGTGCATGCAGCAAACATGCACCGACCCTGTCATGCTTGCAGCAAAAGTTGCACCAACCCGTGCACGCAGCAAAGCTGCACCGACCTTGAGCCCTGCATCAAATAGTGACTTGCACTGACTTTGAGCTCGCAGCAGAAGCGCGACCCTGAGGTCTGCATGAATAGTGATCTGCATCGACCCTGTCTTATGCATTTGGCCTAGACTAGCATCGACCTTGGACCGCATGAATAGTGATCTACACCAACCGACCTTGTGCGAGGGACAAACATGCACCGACCTAGTCAACGCAAAAACCAAATGGTGTGGACACCCGAGCAGTTGAGCGGCGCGACACGCCGAGCCACCGGTATTGCACACGGAGCACGACTCGAGCCACCTCAGCGTCCATCTGGCTCGGAGATAGCCTGGAGACTCCGCCTTGAGCCTCCCCATTTATCATATTTAGTTAGCCTTTATGTGTGTGTAATTTGTGTTTATTTCATTGTATTCGGTATGTAATTATGAGTGTACGAGGGGCTTATTTGCAAAATGGGACCCCTGGGCCCCACGGGACCCCCAGGCCCCTCCCATTGATCCACCTCAGCCCATGGGCCCCATGTGGGGTCAGTCAACATGTCAAATGGAGGCATCTAGAAGTTTGAATGGTAAAAGGCACATGGGAGACAAGTGGACTTCAAAGTCCAAGGTGGCTACCAACTTGCCCCCCCCTTGCCACCATAGTCAATAGGCCGCCCCCTTCCATGTACTTTTTATTTTAATTTTTGTGTGATGTTCACATCTCATCCCAGCCCTCCATCCCCTTCCCCTAGATCCTACGGTTGTGGATAGATGTGAGATGTAACACATAAATACTTGTATTTTCCCATTTTGATGAATTAATGCCATTTGAATCAAAGTAATTCTTGGAGCTCCAGCTTGGTGCGCCCCCTTCTCCTCTCCCTCTCCCCCTTGGATGTTGTGAAGGCTTCCATTCTGAGGTGTGACTCCTCGTGTATTGGTTCCGACGATCGCCGCCGCCGCCACGAGCCGCTACCGCACCGCCAACGCCATCAACGGAGTTCTGCCTGCGCAGTACCACAGCAGCTTGTTCGAAATTCACAGGTCTTCCCCGAGCTCATTTGGCTACCAAATTTGGAGGAGTTGTTCCTGGGATGTTCCTCTCCACCCACAAAAATCAGGCCAGCATTCAGATCACATTTGATAATTTTTTATTTTCATCCACCCTTCCATTTCGGTTCTGCCAGAGTTCTGTCCAGGTTCACCTTCGTCCTGAGTTTCATGTCTTAGAGCCACTTCTTGATTTCTGTTAGTTCGCCCAATTTTACTGGGGGTTCCATCCATCCACCCCTTCATCCACAATGTTTCTCAATTTTTGATTCGCCCATCTAATATTTTCTAAAAATCGTTCTCAGACCCATCTATAGTTCTATCCACCTGTTCCAAGATCCGACCACTAGTCACCCCAAAAATCATAACAAATCGCAGCCATCTCCAAATCAAATTCTAAAAATATTCCCAGTTCGGTGGTTTGATTCCCTACAACTCCTAAGAAGAGCTCAAGAGATGAATATGAGGTTTACTTGGCGGTCAATGGTTGTTCTCAGACAAGTACCCTGTAGATCTGAGATTTTGGTTACTGTACAACAGGGACTTGTAAATTCAATAAAGTTCTGATCCTATGAGATCCAGCAGATCTCTCTGGGTCTAAATTGAAGAAGTTGAAGAGAGCTTTCCAACGATAGCTCATGCGTCCCGATCCGACGTCGGGATTGATCGCGGCGGCCGTTTTCGCCGGAGCGCGCGCCAGAAGACAGCAACCAAAATCCGTGGATTATTAGTTCAAGAGTTGGGAATCGGGGCCGATCGACCCCCGATCGGTGTTCCCGGCCGACCGCCGTCCGTGGAGGCGCGCCACCAGGGGTCCCCATCACAGTGGGTCCCACCCCCGCAGATCCGGAGGATAGCGCCGTCCGTGGGCCCCGCGGGCCCGTAGAAGCTGCCGTTCGGAAAGCACGAAAACGCGGAGTTCGGTACCGCCAGGCGACATCAAGATGCTGCCCGTCAACCCGAGTTGCGTGATTCCCGGACCCCACATGTGACCTTTTACCTCCCTGCGTGGAGTGGGTCGACTTAGTGTATTGCTGTAATCATTGTTAACTGGGAGTCCGTAAGTCGGTCGGGGTTGTCTTCGCCACGCCGGGTGCGTGGAGGTAATGGTCCGAACCTCTTGGCGTTCATTTGCTTAGCTAGTATATGGTCTTTTGCCGCTGCCGAGAGTGTAGGTACTAGCCCGTGTGTCCATGTCACCGCTGTGAGAGTGAGAGTGACCCGTCCCACGAATCGATCCGAGTCCGGAAGTTGAGTCGGACTACCCTTGACCTCCGCCGGTTCCTTAACCACACACGGTCCGCGCTTTCCCTCGCTTGGGACGACGAGTGAGCTTCCACTTCTATTAGCAACATTTTACCACTAGGAGCTCGTAGTGTCGGGCTTAGTGTCTCCCTGGTGTGTGTTGTTGGTCGTGTCTTCATCTAGAGTCCGAGGGTGGCACCATATAGTGTCGTCTCCCGTGTCCGTCCCGCATCAGTTTGGTATCAGAGCGAGTCGAGTCTAGGGTAGTCTTTGCATATGTCTTGCATGCATCATGGTCTAAGTCGAGTCTAGGACCATCATTATTTTTAAAACAAAAAAAAGTGTGTTCTAAATTGCATTTGCACCCTTTATTCGGTATCTTAAAAGGTGTTGTCCGAACGTTAGGTTATGCCTATCGGGAAGGTAGGTAACTTGCGCGAGTGATCTTCGGATCGCTTATCTCCGCCACGTACCGGATATTGGCTAGGTCTAAGTGCATCATTTTGCATTAGTGTGTGTTTGCATTAGTCGGTGTCCTCTAGATTTTGTGTCCGTTGCATGCCCACCCATCGAGGTACCCAATATTCGCCACCACCACCTATGGCGGACTCCCGGGCCCTTAGCTCCGATGAGTCCTCGACGGCCGAGATGTTCTGAGCCATTATGGAACATCTTGACACGCGTATGGATGGCATAGGAACGCGTCTAGAAGGGCGGATGAAAGCCCTAGAGGATCGGGCCGAGTCTTCGGATCAGTCCATCCAGGGTCTAGTTGGGAGAATTGCCGTCCTAGAGAGAGGCCCAGTAGCGGCGCAACCCGCACCAACGAACGGCCAACAAGAGCCGATACAGCAACCCGCTGTGCCAAGGGCTCAGGTGGAGGATGTCGGGAGGCAACAGGCGCCTATAGTGGATGATTATGCTTCCAACAATGATCAGGGGGGTAACGGTCGTCGTCATCAACGACGGAATCTGCGGATGGCGCTATCCTCCGGATCTACGGGGGTGGGACCCGCTGTGATGGGGACCCCTGGTGGCGCGCCTCCACGGACGGCGGTCGGCCGGAAACACCGATCGGGGGTCGATCGGCCCCGATTCCCAATTCGTGAACTAGCTGCCCACGGATTTCTGGTTGTGTCCTCCGACGCGCGCTCTGGCGAGAATGGCCGCTGCGATCAATCCTGATGTCGGATCGGGGCGCATGAGCTATCGCTAGAAAGCTCTCTTGAAATCCTTCGATCTAGGCCTAGAGAGATCGGCTGGATCTGGTCGGATCTGGACATTACTGAATTTACAATCTCCTATTGTACAATACCTGAAACTTCAGATCTGCAGGTGAGTTATCTGAGAACTGCCATTGAACGCAAGGTAGGTGGCCGATTCAGCTCCTAAGTTCTTCACGAAAGTTGTAGGATTTCGAACAAGGCAAACGGGGATATTTTGTGTGGACTGATTGGAGGTGGCGGTGATTTGTTATGATTTTTGTACTGGAAGGTGGTCAGATCTGAGAACAGGTGGACAGCACTGTAGCTCGCTCTGAGAATGAATTTTTAAAAATAGGTGGAGGGCTGATAAAAAATCAAGAAAAATCGTGGGTGTAGGGGTTGATGGATGGAACTCCCAATCAAATTGGGAGCTCCAGGAAAAATCCAAAGATGGGTCGTAGATGTGAAATGCAGGAAAGGTGGAAATCAGAACAGGAAGCAGACAGATCTGGTAATTAAAGTTGGGCGAAAATGAAAAATTATCAAAGGGGATATTTATGACCAACCAAATTTTGTGGGACGTTGCTGACACCTCTGGAACATCCCCTCAAAATTCCAGATCAAAAGGAGCTCGTGGCGGACTGCAGAATTTCGTGGAAGGGGTAGTGGTCGGCTAAAGATGAACTCCGACGATCCCGATGGCGGTGCGGTGGCGGCTCGTGGCGGCGGCGATGATGACCGGAACCGATAGGGAGGAGTCACACCTCCAGAAGGTAGCCTTCTCAGCTGCAATGGGGAGAGGGAGAGAGGTAGAGGGGGGTGCCCAAGGGCTGCTCCAAGGATTTTCCAAGTTCAAATGGCATTAATTGATCAAAAATGAAAATTACAAGCATATATAGGTTACATGTCTAATCAATCCTCAACCGTTGGATCTAGGGATGGGAGATGGAGGGCTGGGATTGCATGTGACCATCCACAAAAATTAAAATTAAAAATACAAGGGGGGGCAGCCCATTGATTAGGGAGGCAAGGGGGGGACATGGTAGGTGGGGGTGGGTTGGAATTGTTTGGCATTTTCATTCCAATGTCCCCCACTTGGCCCACCCTTTTAGAAGCCACCATTTGAATGGTTGACCGACCCCACATGGGGCCCTAGGGATGAGGTGGATCAATGAGAGGGGGCCTGGGGTCCCGTGGGGCCCAGGGGTCCCATTTTTACAAATAAGTCCCTCTTACTATCAAAATTACATATCGAATAAAATGAAGTAAACACACATTAAACACAAATAAAGTCTAACTAAATATGATAAATGTCGGGACTCATGGGGGAGTCTCTAGGCTATCTCCGAGCCAGATAGATGCTGAGGTGGCTCGAGTGGGTCCCCGTGTCCGTCCCGCATCACCGAGCTTTGCTTCTTCATTTTGGCCGTAGCACATGTACGGCACTGAGCCTCTATATGAGCAACATCACGCTTCAAGCTCGACCAATAAAATCTATTCTCAATAGTCTCGATAGTCTTATTCCGACTAAAGTGGCCGGCTTGACCTCCCGCATGTAGTTCCCAAACTAAGAAGTCTCGAACCGAAGTTCGGGGAACACAAAGTCTGCCTCCTCGAAAGAGGTAACCCTCCTAAAGCACATAATCATCAAGGTCTCTCGAGGTTCCGGCCTGGAGAGTGATATAAATTTGACCGAAGTCAGGACAGTCAACATAGGCCTCTCTTATCTTCTCTAACCCTATGACCTCGGCACTCATGGTGGTCAGCAGACAAGCATGCCCACTCAAGGTATCGGCCACCTTGTTCTCCACTCCAGCCTTATGTTTAAGCACAAATGTGTACTGCTGGAGATACTCAACCCATCGGCTGTGACGCGCATTAAGCTTCTTTTGGGAATGGGGGTACCTCAAAGCCTCATGATCAGAGTATAAGACAAACTCCTGATGTAATAGATAGTGCCTCCAATGCCTAAGAGCCTGAACAACTGCGTAGAATTCCTTATCATAAGTGGAGTATCACAGTTTCGCGTCATTCAGCTTTTCACTGAAATATGCGACCGGGTGGGCCTCCTGGCTCAACACTCCTCCTATCCCAACACCCGACGCATCATAGAAGACCTCAAACACCTTCAAGAAATCTGGTAATCGAAGGATCGGTGTCTGGGTCATGCGCTCCTTGATGTCCTTGAAGGCAGCAGCCGCGGCCTTCGTCCATACAAACATGCCCTTCTGAATACAGTTCGTGATCGAGGCAGTGACGGAGCTAAATCTGCGGATGAAATGACAATAGAACGTCGCAAGGCCATGGAAGCCGCAGACATCATGGACCGTATGGGGTTCCAGCCAATCAACAATGGCCCGGACCTTCTCCGGATCGGCGGAGACCCCAGTATTAGACACAATAAAACCCAAGAAGGTAAGCTGAGGTGTCATGAAGGCACACTTCTGTGGGTTTGCAAACAACTGCTCTCACCTCAAAAGTAGATAGACCTGCCGTAGATGGCCCAAGTGGTCTCGTTTTGTGCGACTATATATAAGGATATCATCATAATACACAACCACAAAGACTCCAATGAATGGTCGAAGGACCTGAGTCATGAGTCGGATGAAGGTACTCGGGGCATTGGTCAACCCAAAGGGCATAACCAACCACTCGTATAGACCATCCTTGGTCTTGAATGCTATCTTCCACTCATCACCTGGCCTAATCCTCACCTGGTGGTAGCCACTCTTAAGATCGATCTTCGAGAAGATAGTGGCACTGGCCATCATGTCTAGCATATCATCTAGGCGGGGAATAGGGAACCTGTACTTCACGGTGATTTTGTTGATGGCACGACTATCAATGCACATTCTCCACGTGCCATCCTTCTTTGGGGCGAGTAATGCGGTAACAGCACACAGACTCATGCTGTACCGAACAGACCCTCTCTGCATCAACTCATCGACCTGCCATTCTAGCTCGGCATGTTCCGTGGGACTCATGCGATAATGAGGAAGATTGGGTAATGAGGAGCCCGGAATCAGGTCGATAGCATGTTGAATATCCCGCATGGGTGGGAGTCCCTCAGGAAGCTCCTCGGGAAAAATATCAGCGAACTCCTGCAGAATAGAAATGACATCGGGAGGGAGTTCACCCTCGGACTTCGGCTCTACCTCTCGGACCGTAATAGCAAATACAGGGCAGCCCCTACTAGCCTCCCGCTCCATTTCCTGGGAGCTAATCATCATCAATCTCCTAGTCGAGGGCTCGCCTGGGCCAGATGTAACGGTCATAGCCCGAGCTGGGGGTGGGGTACTGGGCCCGCGAATGGAAAGCTCCGGAGTACTAGGGTCAGTAGGACCCCTGACTGAGGGCTTCTTGGGCTGAGAGGGTTGGAGGAGAATCTGTTGGCCAGCATGGTCGAAGGTACAAGTGTTCGACCGGGCATGAAGTGTGGCATCCCGATCAAATAACCAAGGCCTACCAAGAATAATGCTGCCCACCTCCATGGGGAGGACATCACACCAGATCTCATCACGGTAGGCATGGAATTGCAGTGGGACTAGACACCGCAGCCTGATCGGAATGGAGGTGGAATCTATCCATGATACTCGATAGGGGCAAGGATGATCCACGGGTGTAAGACCAAGACTGGAGACAGTGCTCGTGGAGATTGCATTGATGCAACTCCCACTATCGATGATCACTTTACAAACTTGCTTGCCCAGCCTACAGAATGTATGAAAGATAGTGATCCGACGCCAATCATCACTAGCCTGTGGCTGGGTGAGAATACACCTCATGACCCCCAAGTGGGTATCGTCCGGATGCTAGGCATCCTGGCCATCACCTTCGGCCTCATAATACTCGTCAGCTAGCTCCAGGTCTCCTTCATAGATGACTAACACGAGATCCGTAGGGGTGGCATCCTCGACCTGTGTGTCCCCAATGACAAGAGATGGGCGAGGGGGACACTGGTTGGCGAAATGGCCAAACCCATTGTAGCGATAACACTGTTGCCGTGATCTACTAGGCTCCCCAATCAAAGGTCCTTTCCCTTTATCCTCCCGACGAATAGGAGGTGAAGGCAACAAGGGACGAGCATGAGGTGCGGGTGCCGGTGGACGGGCGATGGGTGCCGTAAGTTGTTGGGGATGAGGAAGGTCCCTCGGAGGTGGAGGGCGAGGCCTAGGAGCGAACGGCTCGGGGTGAGTGGGCTCCTGAGGTCGGGCTATGGGGGCCCTCGGGTACGTGCCAGAAGAGCCACGGGGCTTGACACTACGAAGGGGGAAGGATCTCAACCGATGGGTAGACTCGAACTCGGCCTCGAATTGCTCCAATTCGAGAGCAACCTGATACGTCTTTTCCAAAGTGGTCACATTGCAGCGACAAAGTTCATATTGATAGTTTTGCCGCAGACCTCTTCGAAAGCGTGATATGATCATGGTGCTCTCTTCCATAACTCCACACCGCAAATAATACTCATCAAACTCGGTGGTGTACTCGGTCACGGATCGGTACCCTTGGGAGAGACTTTGCCATTTGTCTATGAGACGTTGTCAATATGAGGCAGGAAGGTACTTCTCCCTCAATTTCATTTTAGTGTCATCCCAAGTGCCGATCGGGGGTTGACGTCGCTGATTTAGTAGGCTCTCCACATTGGTCCAATAAGTTTGGGCCTGCTCATGCAGCTTCATCTTCGCGTATCGAACTCTCCGGTGGTCCGTCATCTCAAACCACTTGAAGTACCAGTCCATGCCGGCCTCCCAATCTAAATAGACCTTCGGGTCCAAGGACCCGCTAAAAAGGGGAGGGTCCGCACGCACGCTCCGAAGAAAGCGGTCGTCATCATCGTCATCACGATTCCATCATTGGTTACGACGACCATATCCCTTAGTCAGCCACTTCATGCACCTGCTGCCTCCCAACATCTACCACCTAAGCCCTTGGCGCAGCAGGTTGCTGAGCCGACACTTGTTGACCATTGGTCGGCGTGGGTTGAGCCGCCGCTGGGGCCCTCTCGAGGATGGCAATCCTCCATACAAGACCCTGAATGGACTGGTCTGATGCTTCAGCCCGATCCTCGAGGGCTTTCATTATCCCTTCTAGACGCATTCCTACGCCATCTAGATGTGTACTAAGGCCATCCATATGTTTGTCGAGACGATCCATGAGGGCTCGGAACATCTCAACCATCGAGGGCTCATCGGAGCTACGGGCTCGGGAATCCGCCATAGGTGGGGGTGGCGAGTATTGGGTACCTCGACGGGTGGGCATGCAAATACACACGAACTAGGAGACACAGACTAATGCAAACACCGACTAATGCACCTAGACCTAAACCAATATCTAGTACGTGGCGGAGTTAATCAATCCGAAGATCAATCATGCAAGTGTGCGGCCTTCCTGATAGGCGTAGTCTAACGTTCGGACAGCACCTTTTAATATACCGAATTATCGCGATGAAATGCAATTTTTAAATACTTTTTTTTGTTTTAAAAATAATGATGATCCTAGACTCGACTTAGACCATGCAAGACTTATGCAACGACTACCCTAGACTCGACTCGCTCTGATACCAAACTGATGTGGGACGAACACGGGAACTGACTCTAAGTGATGCGGACCTCGGACTCTAAATGCGGACACGACCAGCAACATACAACAATGGAGACACTTTGGCCTGACACTAAGAGTTCCTATGGGCTATACGTCGCTAACAGAAATCCAAGCTCACTCGTCGTCCCAAGCGAGAGGAAACGCGGATCCGTGCGGTTTAGAAACCGGTAGAGTCAAGGGTGGTCGACTCACTTCCATGCTCGGATCGAGTCACGGGACGGGTCACTCTCTCGCTCACAGCGGTGACATGAACTCACGGGCTAGAATCCTAATGCACTCACAACGGCATATGACCATATACTAAACTAGCAAATGAACGCCAAGAAGTAAAACCGTTACCTCCACGCTCTCGGCATGGGGAAGACAACCCCGGCCAAATCCGTACTCCCGGTTAAACAAATACACTGTGGTACAAAGATTTGACCCACTCCACGCAGGGAGGTAATAGGTAACATGTGGGGCCCGGGAGTAGTGGGAATTGGGTTGACGGGCAGCATGATGTTGTCCGTCGGCGCCGAAACACGCGTTTTAGTGTTGTCCAGATGGCGCGATCTACAGGTTCGTGGGGCCCACGCGCTTCCCCATCCTCTGGACCTGACGGTGTGGGTCCCACTGTGATGGTGACCATTGGTGATGCACCTCCCAGGACGGCGGCCGGGCTGGAACATTGGTCGGAGGCCGATCGGCTCCGATCTCCAAGTCTTGGAGTTGCTGCCCACGGATCTGTTGCTTCTATTTTGCCACGTGCGATCCGGCGAGATCTGCTGCTGCGATCACTCCCAATGTCGGATCGACGCGCAAGATGTATCGTTGGAAAGCTCTTTTGAGGTACTTCGACCCTCTGTGACTCCAGAAACTTTGTTTGGATCATGCTTCTGATGGGGGATTTTAGAACCGGACTGATCTCAATTTTAGATCTGGCTGGGTAGAACTGAAGTTTCCTGAGAGTTGGCATTGACTGTAGGGTAGACCTCTGATTCAGACCTCAAGCTCTTCATGAAAGTTTTAGAGGGGAGAGATAGGAAAATGGAAATAATTCTTATGACCGATTTGGTAGAGGTTTGGATGGGGAAAGGTATTTTAGACTACTGGGTGGTCGGATCTGGATAGAGGTAGACATAATTGAGTTGGGATCTGGAGTGAATTTTTAGAAAATATGAACGTGAACCTAAATTCACAAGAAAATTTTTTGATGTGGTATTAGGTGGACAGAACCTCCAATAAAAATATCAAGTCTTTGGATCACTAGAAGGTGGGTTCATGAACGACCTATTAGGGTTCTAGAAATCTGGGCAGAGTGTTGGCAGATCTGAAAGAAGGTGGAGAACGAAAATGGAAAAATGGAAAGTAGAAACTAGAAGCTCTGCCAATTTTTCTAGGACGTGTTGATGATCTATGGAACTCACCCTGAAAGTTTGGGCTCCAAAAGATCTCGTGGCTGGGAGTAGAAATTCATGGAAGAAGGGGCTATCCTGGATGGACAGAACTCCGGCGACGATGGCGGTGGTGCGACGGCGGCACGATGGCGGCAACAATGACGAACTCATGAACTGATAGAAGAGGCTTTACACCTCTGATTCACAGCCTTCCCAGCTGCAGAAGGGGGAGAGAGGAGAGAGATAGGGGTGGACCTTGCTTGCTCCAACAAAAATCAGATTTTCTTATGCATTAATTCCACTCAAAATAGAAATACAAGGCTTTTATAGGAAATACAAAAATACTAGTTCTATCCCTAGATCTAGGGTTGGGGAGGGGTAAAAAAGGGAGTCCACAATTTATTTCTCCCATGTGATTTGGAACAAATAAAAAAGGATTACAAAACCTATTAAACTATATTAGAATGGGGCGCCCCCTTGACTAATGTGGTTCCACTTTGGAAATTTTGTACCCTTTGTCCCCCCCTTGGTCCAACCCTTCTAGAAGCCCACCGTAGAGGTTTGACTGACCCCACATGGGCCCAAGAGATGAGGTGGATCAATGGGAGAAGGGATGGGGGGCCCGCGGGACCCAGGTGGTCTCATTTTACAAACAAACCCCTATTACAACCCGAATTACAATCTGAATAAAACACACAATACACACAAACAAAGTCCCAATAAACTATAAATATCGAGACTCAAGGGGGAGTCTCCAGGCTGTCTCCGAGCCATATGGAAGCCGAGGTAGCCCAACTGGTGCTCCGCGTACGGTACCGACGGCTCGCCGGTTCGTGCTTCTCGATCGCTCTGGTGTCCGCACCAGCTTCCCCCTATGCTCGCTCAAGCCCTCGGACCTAGTTATTGAGCTCCTCTCTCTCTGCCCCCCACTGCTCGTGACGCTCAACCTAAGACTGAAGCTCCTCTTCCAGGAGTCTGCCCTTCAGGTCGGCCGTATAGCTAGCCTAGGCCAGCTGCTCAGCTAGAGTTCGAATCTTCTCTTGGCTTGATTGAAACTGAGCTCGAAACAAAGTCGCCTCTCGCCGGGAGACCTCAAGCTCAGAAATCAACTGGCTGATCCTCCGATCGGACTCAGCATGAACCCGAGAGTGGGACCTCTCTTTATTGTCCAGTCGAGTGAAGAAATCAGTTATCTCGGCCCCTAGCTGGGCCATGATTAAACCACCCTTCATAACCCTCTCAAAGAGTAAAGAGGGAGGACCACGCCTGATTTCTTCCCGATTCAGCGAAGGCACCAAAGATCGGCACCGTTGATATAGAGAAGCTCGAACCGTGGCAGCTCCAGCCGGAGGGGGGAGAGTCCTTTCTGGAAGGCCCGGGGTCGGAGCATCCCCCCCGAGCACCCCCATCTTTGGGATGACTTCACTCGGCACGAGCTAGAAGGTCACCTCGCCCTACACCCCACCAGCCTCGGCCGGAGATTCGGAGGCTATCACCTCTGCTCGCGGTCTGGCAGGCTCGGTAGCGGCTCCCCCGCCAGCAGTAGCCGTTTCTGGCTCGATGGATGGGGGATTTGGGCTGGAGACCTCCTCGGTTGAAAGCTCCTCAGCTGGTCGGACCCGCTTCTCAGCTGGGCAAATGACCCCCACCTTCTTTAATCGCTTCTTCTCAGCGGTCAAGGCCTTCATGGAGAGTAGCAGCAGCCGCTCCTCAGAGTCCTTGCATTTGGCCCCACGGCGCTCGGGGGCATCTTCTCGAACCACCTGCTTGCCCCTATCTCGGGCACCGGAAGGGCCCCCAGATGCTTGGGGTTCACTCGGAGTAGGCGCCTCCTCCAGATCGGCGATCTCCTACTCCAACGGTTGTTCCTCCTCGTCATTTGTTCGCCTTGAATCTGAACAACAGAAGCTAAATCGTCAAAAAGAGGCCTACCTACCGGACCTGGAAGCAAAAACGTAGAGCCTGAGGGTTCTTACCTTGAGACGGCACTGCGCGGGAAGGATAATCCTTGATGTTGGCCGTAGTCATCAACTCGACGGTCGGCCGGTGATTCTCTTGGAGAATCGTGATCTCCTCCTCCAGCTCTGAAGAAATCGCCGCCTGCTTCGGAGGGATAGACGGATGGAAATTGACCGCCGTCGGGAAATCCCAGGGGGCGACATCTACGGACGAACCAACCCAAAAAAATTGGGTCTTCCACCCTTTGTGAGAAGAATCTTTGGCAGATAGGGACACGCAGCTCCTTCCCCTCCTCGCCTGAAGATAGAAGAAGTCCTTACCCGCGTGGGTCTGCTCCTTCAAGTTAAAGAAAGAATTGAAAAGCTCTAACAAAGTGGGAAGCCCACACGAGCGGCAGAGAAAGATAAAAGAAAAGATAAAAGTGTATGAGTTGGAGACCAACTCGACAGGAGCCGGTCGGTAAAGCTGAAGCAACTGCATGATAAAGGGGTGGTGGGGGAGATGAAAACCGCACTTCCAAGCTAAGAGGAAAGTACAGAAGAGGCTCGAACGATAGGACAAGCTAGATTCGTGAGGCTGCGATGGAGAAAAAAAATACTTCCACGGTAGCCCATAACGCTTTTCTATCCTCTTCACTTCGGCCTCACCCAACTCGCTGCGCATGGGGTGTTCAGGCTGTGGCACAAAACTCCCTGCACCCCGTTCGGCTTCCTACACCTCGGATACGGGACGTTGATCCGCCATGGAAGAATGAGAGGAACAGGAAGAGGAGGAAAAGAGCACCGAATCAGACGACTTTGGAGAAGGTGGGAGATGGCGAATCATCGCCGCCGTAATCTCTGCAAGCTCTACAAAGGCCTCCGCAAGTCGTTGTTCTTCCTTATCACACTCACGGCGCATGAGCCCTTCCGGAATAAAAGTGCGATGAAGAGGGAAAACCCTAAACGAAGGTGGTTTGGAACGCAAGCACGCGTAATATTTATCTCCCCATAAGCTTGGCAGGAAACAACGCAACGTTACGAACCCCTAAATGGGGGCTCCTCGCATCGACTCAAACGAGTCATCATTACGGGCGTACTCCCAGGACAGTCGCGTTAAGTGGCCCCTATCGGACCTACGCCATCCCCATAACCGCTACTCGTCCGAGCCCAATCTTGGCTCGGGAGTAGGAGGGGGACAAGTGGAGAGGGGGAAAATCTACCGCCCAAGAGCATGGCCCAACTAGGTCCAATATGACCAAACTAGGACCAGCTCCCCAAAGTGACAGCCCCATTCTGGGCCCACTTACTCTAAACCCAAAAACCCTCTCGGACCAACACTTCCTAGGCAACCCCCGAGTCTGGAAGTCCGAGCGACAGGTCGATCGGGAAAGCCCCTACAAGGGCCCAGTGCGCCCTATCCGAGCTATGCCTCCATCACTCGGAGAGACTCTCAACAGGCGCCCTGAGCTTGAACCGACCGTCGGAAGCACATTTAAGCATCCGTTACGCATCCTCCGAGAGCAGAGAACCCTAAGGGATAAGGGAGAGCAGGAGTCCTAGTGCTATTAAGAGCCCACGACACGGACGTAACCTCCCCGGAATCTCCTCGGCTCCCTGGACTCTTACATTAAATGGACTACTATATAAATCCCAAGGAGACCCTCCGAAAAGGTAAGCAAGTCTCCTGAGAGAAAACCACCATACCCCTTGGTGGAGAAGAATCTCGCGCCGTTTCTTTCTCCTACCACCTCTCTTCCCATCCGTGCTCTATCACATTTGCTGACTTAGGCATCGGAGGGTTTTCCCCGGGGTTCCATCCCTGGGCACCTCTAACCTATTTCCCCTTTTGCATATTATATACGCATGGTGACGCTGACCAAAGATTCCTCCGGGATCTCACAACTCAGGAGTAGTGCGAGATTACCCCTCTTCACTTACATTCTAGAGCAAAAATGCTAATTACTTAAATATTGCCTTCATTTTGATACGAAGATACCTATTGGGCAAGTGTGCTCATTCCCTACCTTTTCAATCCTTTTCAAGAAATTCAAGTGAGTCGGATTCACACTATACTAGTGATGGGTCCGAGAGCGATGATTGATGATCAAGTGAAGACCTAGAATGTCATGAGTCTAGTCGAGTCTTATGGTGTATTTTCTATTTTTCTTGAGTCTAGAGAATATTAATGTTAACTGAGTCAAGAGTCAACATTTTGTAAACTTTTCGATTCTTATTTAATAAAGTTGGATTTTTGGTCAATTATGGTTCATTCCTCTTATGTGTGAATGTTTAGCGCTCTGATTATCTTGATTGTGAGAGGCTTATCTTGTCGGCTGATCATGTCCCCGATATTACTTCCGATGTACATAAATCTCGAGGCATGATAGTTAAAGTGGTATCAGAGCATAGGCATAAGTAAGTCCTAGGAAAATGTCATGTCATAGACTAAGTCCAAGGATTTAGCACCCACACCTATGAACTAGGAAAGAAATTTCTACACCCATGATAGATTGGGTAGAGCCGGGGTGAGGTAGTTATTAAAGATCTTCCCAAATCCCAAGAAATAACTATTTGTTTATATTCTTTCAGGCACTTCACTCTTACAATGGCTGTTGAATGTGCCGTTAATCGTTCTAATTGGGAAGCGATGCAACAAACAGTTGCGGGTCTCACCTATGCCCTACAAAATGTGGCCCAAGTTGGCGCAAGGCCTGGCGCGAGAAATTTGCATGGGAATTTTTAGAGTATGAATACTCCAAGATTCTCTAGATCCTCCAACCCCGACGAGGCAGAGAATTGGATCGATGAGATGAACAGGATATTCGATGTCATGCAATGCTCCGACCAAGAGAAGGTCCGTCTCGCCACCTTCCAATTGAACAAAGATGCGCGTACGTGGTGGAAGGCCACTTCGGCGCAGCCACAAAATGCTCAACCTACATGGGAGGAATTCCTTACACTATTCCGTGTAAAATACTTCTCTGAGCAAGTCAAGGACAGAAATGCTACGGAATTTGCTTCCTTATGACAAGGAATGATGTCTGTAGCGGAGTACGAGCTCCAATTCTCTCGCCTGGCCCCTCATGCTCCGCATCTGGTGAGCACAGATATCTTAAAGGCAAATCACTTTATGGATGGTTTGAGGCCCGACTTTATTCAACAACTTGGGCCTCAAAATATCTGCACATATACGAAAATGGTGCAACGAGCCTATCTATGTGAGAGGACCTTGGAGAAGGTCGAGAAGTTTAAAGGTAAGGGCGAGGAGTTAGGCTGCAAGTCTAACAAGCACAGACGGAAAGAAGACAAGTTCAGCATCACAGGAGCCTACAAATCCCATGATAACAAAAAACTATTCCGTACTAGCAACGGGAGCGGCAATGGCAAAAATAAGAAGATCAAGGAGGAGGAAAGGCACGTCGCTACGACTTGCTCATTTTACGAGAAGTTCGGTCATTTGGCCAAAGAGTGCTGGAAGTGCCTTGGCGCTTGTTTACGTTGTGGAAGTCGAGAGCATCGCATGCCCGATTGCCCCCTGATGAAAAAACAACCCTCAAAGAACGATGGAGGACGTAGGCGACAAGCCCGTCTAAATGCCGTTATGGACGAGGAAACCATAAGAGAAGGAGAACTCATTGAAGGTACCATTCAAATTTATTCATATCATGCATTCGTGTTATTTGATACTGGTGCTTCTCATTCCTTTATTTCTAGCACTTTTGCTAAAACCCTGCCAAATTCACCTATTCCTTTGCCTTCAGATTTAACTATAGTTACACCCCTAGGTTCTGGAACGGAACTTAAAACATACTACCCCGATAGTGAGGTTACTATAGAAGGCCACAATCTCCCTACAAACCTTGTATGCCTTGACATGGAAGGCTACGATGCCATATTAGGAGTAGATTGGCTTTGTGATCATTATGCCGACATAAGTTGTCGCAATAGGAGGATTTCTTTTCATAAACTGAATTTCCCAATGTTTTCTTTCCTTGGCCTTAAGTATAGGAAGTATCCTACCCTTATTTCTTCTCTTCACGCCTGCAAACTCATCTCGTAAGGTTGTGAAGCTTTTCTTGCTTTCGTAGTTATTATAGAGTCCAAGGAAATCCTTATAGAAGAAATCCCTGTCTTAAAAGAATTTCCTGATGTCTTCCCTTCTGATCTACCCGGTCTACCACCCGAAAGGGAAGTCAATTTCTCTATTGAACTCACACCTGGAGCAGCACCTGTGTCAAAAGCTTCCTACATGACGCCCCCCACAGAGCTCAAAGAATTGAAGAAGCAACTGCAGGAGTTGCTGGGGAAAGGCTTCATTCAACCAAGCACATCCCCTTGGGGTGCACCGGTCCTATTTGTCAAAAAAAAGGATGGATCCCTCAGGTTGTGCATCGATTACCGGTAGTTAAATCAACTCACCATCAAAAATAAGTATCCACTGCCGCGAATTGATGAGTTATTCGACCAGATCTCCGGTGCATAGTATTTCTCCAATATTGACCTTAGGTCTTGCTATCATTAATTGTGGATTAAAGATGAGGATATTCACAAGATGACTTTCTGTTGCAGATACGGACATTATGAGTTCGTGGTTATGCCGTTCAGGTTAACCAACACCCTATTGACACCCATTTTTTGCCTTTGAGTTGGGTCATTCTTCTTACCATCATTTTTGATGCCTCGAGTTGTCCATTACTCATTGGGCCATTTTCAGGCACGTCTTTGGGCTTATTTTATGGGTACTTCCTCCCTGGCAAGGCTTACTCTTGAATTCGGAGTTTTAATGGGCCTTGATCTCACTTGGTCTCTGGGGTAAATGGGCTCATTTATCCCACTTTATTAATTTCCACCGCCCAGGACATACACGGTCTATCGAAGGCCCGTGTAGTTCTTGGACGGTCGTTTTGAAGACCGCTTATGTCTCTCTTTTTCCCACAGTATTTTATATCTAGATTAATTGGATTAATTGGATTTTATCTCTATTTTCACCCCCTTTATGGGTTAAAAAGCCAACCCCCCAGGTATTACCCATTCCGATTATATGTGGGTTCTTCTATTCTTGTTATAGGTACTACACATCCATGGGCTAATTTGGGTTCTATTTTCTTGTTCTTTTCTTTGTTTTGCAGGTCAACAGAAGCATAGCACGAGGCCCATCCCCTTTGGCCGGCCGGAAGGGGTGGAGGATCCGGTTCCACAACTTGAAGTCTGGCAATTCTACACGGTTCATCTCCGTCTGTTCGAGAGGGCAAACGGTCTCATACAGACCGTTTATCTCCTTCCTGCGGCTCACCACGGACTGTTTAGGCGCCAGTCGGTCTTCATCCCGCGTTCTCTCTCCGGCGCTGTAAGTGGCCTGTCGAGAGGCCGTGTACGTTCCTGAGCAGTCCCCACTAGACCGTAAACCTTATACCAGTGTTGCATGTTGGCGAGTTCCTCATCTTCTCCCCTTTCCATGGTACGTAGTGCTTCCCTTTTACAATTCGTGCCTTGGTGGCGATCACGATCTACTCATCCCTTTCTTCCAGTTAGCATTTTATTTGCATATCTTGATTTAGAAAGGAGGGAAAAAAAAGAAAGAAAGGGAAAGAGGGAAAGGAAAACTTATCAACACACACCCCTTTTTTGGTGATCACGGTGGGACATCTATTGCCCATCGTGCTTCTATTTTTGTTGATCTACTCTTTAGTGTGCTTGCATAAGTTGATTAGTCCATTTGGGTTTGCCGTTTCCATTGTTGATGCTCTCTGTCCCCGAGGTTGTGCGCGGTCTTCTAAGAGGCCGTTTATAGATTCACGCGGTCGGTCGATAGGCCGTCCATGGTTGCCTCAGGTACGTTTCGGCTACTTCAATTTATGTGATTTGCTATGCTTACACGGTCTTTCCAAGGCCGTCTCACAGGTTTTGCGGTCTGTTGTTAGACGGCCCAGTTTGCTTAGGTACGCTCCAGTTCCCGTTGTTCCTGCTCATTTCTATTTAGTGTCTTTTTATTTTTGCTGCTCCCTGTCCGTTAGCGGTCCTGTCCAGGGCCGTCTATGCTCCCTGCGCGGTCTCCCATTAGACCGTTTATTCTGGTACAGGGCACCCGAGGTTGATATTTTGTGCATTATTTCATATCATTTCATGATTGTTTTGGTGCTTTCCATCTCCCCTGGTTGTTATTCATTTTTGCATGGTTATTGCCACATATTGTCATATTGTTTGGTCATTGATTGTTAGCTTTAGGCTAGACTTTGCATGCACTCCGGTGCCCATAGGATTCATCCATTCTATCATACTAGTTGTATTCCTACCTTGGTAGGGGATCCTCTCATCTCCATACTCCTTGGAGCCGACTAGGTGACCTTACCTGGGACCTCTGTAAGCCCCCATGAGCCGTGGATTCCCACACGGATGCCGAGCAGGTTGTACCTTATCATCCCGAGTCTAGGTTGCATCCGTGAGAGAGAGAGTACACTTAGAGTCAGCCAAGTCCCCATTCCACTCCTACTAGGAACCTTATTGTTGAGAGAACCTCATTTAATTCAATTCATTAATGTTCTAAAAGGGGAAACACATAAAAACCTTCGGGCATCATTCAAAACATGGTTGATAATTGATTGCCTTTTCTCTCCTTTCTTGGTGTGTGCATTTTGGGTGATCATTGCTGTTTTAGGTCCTCACTAGGTGTCAGTCCTTTTATTTCCTATGTATTCGGTGCATGTGGAGTTGCTTCACACCCTCAGGATCTTCTCCTAGGGGCAATTCCTTATTCATTTCTTACCTCAATCCCTTGTTTGATTCCCCTTCCACTATGTCTTCTTATGATTTCTCTGAGGCCCGTGAGGATTCCCTCCCTCAGGGATTGTTAGAGGACCCGCCCAGGGTCGCGCACGTGCAGGGAAGAGAGGGGACCGCCCCTCCTTTCCCATCTGTTGTTATTGAGGGTGCTCAACCCTCCCATTCTGATTCCTCCTCTCAGAACTCGGCCAATCAAATCCTTCATATGATGGCCCAGTTAGATCCAACTCAGCTTCACATCCTCCGTCAAGCTTTGTAGGGGCCGGACACCCCGTCTTCTGTTTCTCCTCATCGCGTGTCTGCTGCCGCCACTTCATCCCCAGTTGTTGGGTTAGGAGATGCTTCTGCTGCGCCTATTGATCTTACTCCTGTCCATCCCCGGACCCTCCGATTTCCTAGTATGGAAGTGGGCCAAGCTTCTAGCTCGGCCCATCAGATTTCTGATAAGGGGAAGACCCAGATCCCCTTGTCTTCTTATTCAGATCCTTATATCACCACTTCTCCAGCTCCGCAGGCTCTTGTGGCCCCGGCTAACTTTGTTCGTCTTCAATCGGGGGCTGCCCAGCTAGCTCATGCGGATATGGGCCCTTCCTTGGCCCAATATTCTTCTTACGGGCTTCCCCCTCCATCGGTCTATCCTTCGGCCCCTTACGTCGGGTCTGCTCTCCCAGTTTTGCCTCCTCCATCTCGGGAACGGAAACTTCTTGATTACTGGGCTACCATGCAGCAACAAATTGACCTCCTTCATAAACGGGTCGGCCCACAATCCCTTGCTGACATCCCTGTTCCCAATTTCTGTGATATTCATTTTCCTCCTCAGTCGGAGCTCCCCACGTATCGCAAGTACGATGGGAATGGCAACCCCTTCATTCATATAAGGGAGTTCTTGTATGAGTCAGCGCAGTTTCAGTATGACGACCGCCTCATGGCGTATCTTTTCCGCTTCTCATTGGACGGGGTAGCATTGGAGTGGTTCTACACTCTGCCGTTGGAGGAGGCGGAGAGTTTTAAAGTTGTGAAAGAAAAGTTTATTCAGAGGTTCCAAGACCGGGTGGGCCCAGAATATTCTTTTACTGATTTAGTGGCCGAGAAGATGAAGGCCGATGAAGATTTCGCTGCTTATGCTGACAGATGGAGGCAGATGGCCTCCCGTGTGCCCGGACAGATTCCGGAAGAAGAGAAAGTGAAGCTGTTAATCTCCAATGCCACCCCCACATTCCAGAATATATTAGCAATGAATGATATTTCCAATATGCACCATTTGTACAGTAGGGCCCGGTTTATCCAGACCCAGTTTAAGGACTCCCCCATTCATTCCTTGTTTGAGGCCCAGAAGCCCCAAACCACCAGAAAACCTCAGGGCCCAGTCACTGAAGGAGTCCAGACAAACGAGCAGGTGTAGGCTATCCACTTTCCCAACCAATCCGCTCCACCACGCTTCCAGCAACCTCCACATAACCCCCAGTTCACCGCTCCACCATCTACCCAACCATCATTTCCTACTCCTCGTCCACCACAACAACCACCACCACCGCCACAACAGCCTCAACAGCCGCCATAGTACCATAATGTCCCGCCACCAAATGGCTATGCACCTGCCCGACCGGGTCCTAAGAGAGCCCACTACCCTCCACTTCTTGAATATCTCCCATATATTTTCCCGGCTCTGATATACACTGGTGATCTTCAGCTCCCTCCGGAACGCCCGAATTAGAATCTGGCCATCGACCAGTCTAGATATTGCATATATCATCAGCAGCCCAGGCACACTATAGAAAGGTGCTATCAGTCCCATGATCTTGTTTACGACTTGCATGAGGGGCAGAGAATTGATTGGGCCTAGATGCATAAGTTGATTGAAGACATGAAAGAAAGAAGAAGACAAGCGCCGAGGCCGCAGTAGCTGGCGCAGCAACAGTAGCAACCTCAGCAACCGCAAGCCCAACAGCAGCAGCATCCTGCACCAGAGTTAGGGATTCATCAGAATCCAATGCCGAACCACCCACCCGCTCCTCAACAACAGCCGCCGGCACTGGCTCAGGTAAATATTGTTCCCCGCCCAGCTCCCAACGCTGGGTGGTCTTATGATGATGAGACTCCCACCCTTCTTTTGGCCCTCCACCATACATACACCAACTCCCCTTCACCTTCTGTCCCATCCGTCATGTCGTCCACCATTTTGACCTCTACTACACCCGCCATTCCCTCTAGATCCCCCATTGCACCTACCACTTTGCCCACCATTTCACCAATCCTTGCACCCTCACCTATCATGCCTCCCGTTGTCACCCCCTCACCTAACCCTTCACCTATCGTCCTTCCGCCAAGGCCTGTCAGACCCGCCCCCACCATCACCTTTCCCACCATTGTTCCTTCCATTTACCCCACTGGGCTAGTCGGGAGTCCATCCGATGCCATGCCGGCACGAAACTTTGCCCTCCAGAGCGGGCATTTATTTCATAGAAGCTATCCCTCTAATGGTGCACATGCACCCAACCTTCCAGTTTCCTCATCCACAGTTGAGCAAGAAGAAGCCGACCCCCTACCTGGCACAAGATATGATCTACTACAGCACTTGGACTGGACGCCGGCCAAGATTTCAATATTGGAGTTGATTAAGAGGTCCACGCTGCACCAGGATGCTCTGAAAACTTTTCGTCAAAAAGTTATGGTCAGTGAGGATATGGCAGTGGAGACTTTACTGTCGGCGTTGGCCACAATTACAAAGGGGCCGTCCATTTCTTTTTCAGAATCAGAATTAGCACTCCCTGAGGCACGCCAGATGCCACGTTGCATTTCAATCACATTGAATAAGGTGGCAGTCGATGTAGCTCTAGTGGACACGGGAGCATCGATAAATGTTTATCCCTTGAGCACTCTACGTGCATGCAATATTTTTGAAGATATGCTAAGGCCAACCCCGACGACTATTACTGCTTATGACAACTCAAAGAGAGCGTGCCATGGGGTCGTGACTGTTCAGGCCGATCTTGGGCCTCTCACAATGGCTGTGAAATTTTATGTGTTGGACATTGATCCAATGTTTAAAGCCATCCTGGGTCGACCATGGATCGACAGTCTTCATGATGTACCTTCTACCGCCCACCAATGCCTTAAATTTCCATTTCAGGGGTGGGTGGTCAAGGTTAAAAGTATTTCCACGGTGCAAACTGTTGAAGCTATTTCTGATAAGATTTTGCCAACTCTCTAGCCGAGCAATAGGCCGGTCCTTTCTGTGATAGACTTGGATTTTCCTTGGGCATATGCGTCAGGCAAGCCCGCCACTATACCTATTAATGTCAAAGCCAAGTCCAAGGTACAAGATTCCAAGGGCTGGAACATGATTCAGAAGCTAGGTTACCAGCCAGGCATGGGTCTTGGAGCCCAGTTACAGGGGTGGACTACGCCCATCCCAAGGGGCAGGAAGATGGGCAGATGAGGTCTTGGCTACCGAGAGTCAGCATTGTCAATTCTGAGAGATTCCGGGCCACTGACGTGGGACTACTGTCAGCATTTTGTGAAGGGCCCGTTACAGCCAGGTACCCTGAAGAGGCCGCCCAGTTCTGATGAGAAAGGTGATGTCGCTTGTGCCGTTGTTGACCCGCCACCGCCGCTGAAGGGGCTGGTGGGTGATATGGAAGATTTTTGTAACAATTTTGAAAAGATGTTTTCTGAAGAATAAGTTCATCCGAAGAAATCAGAGATGTAGCTTGTGAAATGCTCTCCGACAGAGCCAGTTCATCAGAGGCCGCGGGAAGAGGTGAGCTCCCTCATTGCTTTTTCTTGGTCACAATCCCGCCTCGCCTCCCTTTTTCAACAATTGGAATCCATTCCCCGTTCACCTCCAATCATGGTCGACCCGTTTTTCATGGAAAGACCCTTGGAAGTTTTGTTTGTACCGTGTGCATGTGGGCACTGCCCACCGATTGATTTTTCAACTATGTTTACTCCCTCCTCTGATCTCTCTCAAATGTGGTTTTCATCATATGATCCATTCTTTGATGTTATTTTCCCATCTCTCTTCCCCCTTCAACTTCCTCCTCCTTCCTCCTCTAACCCCTCTTGTTGCGTGATTTCCTCCGATTTCCAAAAAAAATGCCAATTTTAAAACGGAGATTTCAATGGAGGATTATGCTATGTTTTGTCCGCATTCTTCCCAGGGGCACGAGGCCCCTGTTTTCCTTCCTGTAGATTTTCTATCTTCTAAGTTAGATGTAGGACTTGTTGAGCTTAGAGAAGTAGAGTTGGTTGAGTCTAGTGAAGTAGGGTCTTGTTCCAGTGTCTCTAACCCTTCCATGCTTGCCACGCGTCCAGTGACACGTCACTCTAAAACTGTTCCTAATAGATTCCTTCAAGATCTCATTCAACATTGTCACTCCCTCCTTAAATGCCCTGAGTTTGTAGAGACAGCCATTGTCTTAGAGGATGATGAAGAGCCAGACGGGGTTTGGAGCGATGATGGATTAGGTGTTTATGAAATCATAGATGAGAAGGACCCAATCGATGATGAGGATTGCGACGTGGATGACACTGCCGATTTGTACGCACAGGGTTTGAAGAGATTTGATGAACCATCATCAGCAGTGGATGAACCCACGAAAGAAATTGACCTTGGAACTGAGGAGGATCCCAGGCTTATAATTATCTATGCTAATCTCCCTCTGCAGGTTGAAGAGGAGCTAGTCATGGTTTTGAGGGAGTATAGCGATTCATTTACCTGGTCCTATGAGGACATGCCAGGCCTTGACCCTGCCCTGGTAGAACATAGATTGGTACTTAAACCAGGGGCAATGCCCGTTAAACAAAGATCAAGAAGATTTCACCCCCAAATGGCCTTAAGGATAAAAGAAGAAGTTGATAAACTGTATAAGGCCAAGTTCATTAGAGTCATGTTGTATCAACAATGGGTGGCGAACATTGTCCCTGTGATGAAAAAAGATGGAAAAATTCGAATCTGTATCGACTTTAGGGACTTGAATAAGGCATGTCCGAAAGATGATTTCCCGCTTCCTCACATCTACGTGTTGGTGTACAACACGGCTGGGTACGAAGCCCTCTCATTCATGGATGGGTATTCAGGGTATAACCGAATCCGTCTCGCTCCCGAAGATCAAGAAAAGACCTCTTTCACCACGCCCTGGGGCACCTACTGTTACGTGGTCATGCCGTTTGGATTGAAGAATGCGGGTGTCACATACCAACGGGCAATGATGGCAATCTTCCACGACATGATGCACGTCTCCATGGAGGCCTACGTGGATGATATTCTGGTGAAATCAAAATCTAAAGAAGAGCACCCTGCTATCTTAGCCAAGGTATTACAAAGGGCTAGGGAGTATAAGCTGAAAAATAATTCGAAGAAACGTGTGTTTGGGTAGCATCAGGGAAGTTGCTAGGTTTTATAGTTAGCAAGCGAGGGATTCAAATTGATCCAAACAAAGCAAAGGCCATTATGGAAATGCCACCCCTAAAAACATCACTGAGCTTAGAGGATTTATTGGGCGTTTGTAGTTATCCGAAGGTTTATATCTCAACATTCACAAAGATGCCGCCCATTTTATGAATTGTTGAAGGCGGGGGCCAAATTTTAATGGAATGAACAATGCCAAAAGGCCTATGAGGATCTTAAGGTTTATTTGTCCAATCCCCCGATTTTACAACCCCCATGTTCCTGGGAAACCCCTAATATTATACATTTCTGTTATTGAGGACTCCCTAGGAGCTGTCCTGGCACAAATGGATGACAAAGGGAAGGAAAGGGTAGCCTACTACCTCTCTAGGTTGTTCAATCCTGCAGAATCTAAGTATACCACTATGGAGAAGATCTGCACAGCCTTAGTTTGGGTAGCCCAGAAATTGAAACATTGTTTCCTTTCCCACGAGGTTAAGTTGACCTCTAGAATGGACCCAATTCGCTATCTTTTGGAGAAATCCGTCCTTTCTAGTAGGTTAGCTCGTTGGCAGAGCTTTCTCTCTCAATTCGATATTACCTTCATCGTTCAGAAAGCTATCAAGGGATATGCTATTGATGAACATCTTGCTCATTCACTTATCCCTTGTACATATTCTATCCAGGATGAGTTCCCTGATGATCACCTGGCTATGCTCAATCATCACCCCTTTTGGTCTCTTCATTTTGATGGAGCACTCAATTCTCAGGGCCAAGGGATCGGCACTGTCCTCCTCACTCCAGAGGGAGTGACCATTCCCATTGCATATCAACTCACCTTTCCTGCTACCAATAACATAGCCGAGTATGAGGCTCTCCTTGCTGGATTGAAACACGCCTACATCATTGGCGCGCGATACTTAAATATCATAGGAGATTCTCAATTGGTGATATGCTAAGTTCTTTCCACCTATCGCACCCATGACCCTAAGCTCAAGCCTTATCAAGATTTGGTCATGCTCTTAGCTAAGCAATTCCGTAATCTGACTTACATTCACACCCCTCGGTCTCAGAATATTCTTGCTGATGCACTTGCATCGCTCGCTTCTTCCCTTTCCTTTCCCCTCAGTCGCGCCATTGAGACCACTATGGTCCAGTGGTTAGACGCTCCTTCCCTTCAGGATCCATGGTTTGATAACCTTCGGAAGTCTGTGGAGAAGAAATCTGAGAAGGAGGATTTGAAAGAAGTATCGTTAACTGAGCTCGAGAAATTTTAGAAGAAGAGGAATTGCCCTAGTATCACGAAATCGAGTAGTATTGTAGGGATGGATCATTCCTAGAATTAGCCAACGCCGCGCAGCACAAGGCCATAAGAAGAGTCGCCTCCAGATACACCATTATTGCAGGAGAGTTGTATAGGCGCGCTCTTAATAGAGTTCTCATGAGATGCTTAGACGATGATGAGGCCTGGAAGGTTGTCGAAGCAGCTCACTCGAGTGAGTGTGGGGGGCATGTCAATGGTCAGGCTTTGGTGAAGAAGATTCTTAGGCAGGGCTACTACTGGACAACCCTAGAAGAAGATTGCTCCACCTATGTCCGTAGGTGTCTTCAATGCTAACTCCATGCCGACAAGATCCATGCTCCTGCTTCATCTCTCCATCCTCTTTCTGCTCCTTGGCCATTCTCCATGTGGGCTTTTGATATTGTAGGCCCACTAGGTGATCCAAACTCCCAGGTCAAACAGAAATCCTTCATTTTAACTGCTACGGAGTATTTCACCAAGTGGGCAGAAGCTGAAGCATATGATGAAATCAAAGCTACCACAGTTTGCCGCTTCATCCTCAAGAACATCATTTCGCGATTTGGAGTGCCAAGCGACATCGTCACCGACAACGGACCACAGTTCGTGTCACAAGAACTCCAGGACCTCTGTAAGAAATTTAACATTTCATTGCATCATTCATCACCATACTACCCCCAGGGCAACTGCCAAGCCGAGGACACCAACAAGACTCTTCTTAAAATCATCAAGAAAACATGCGAGTCACATAATTTTGCTGATTGGGCCGATAAATTAATAGAAGCTTTACGGGCTTATCGCACCTCCTTCCGTACTCCCACGGGGCAAACTCCTTTTGCTCTCACTTATGGGATGGAGGCGGTACTCCCGTATGAGATTTTGATCCCTTCCCTAAGAGTGCAGCTCGACAAATAACTTAATCCTGATGAACGTTGAGAGGCGTTGCTACTCTAGCTGGAACTATTGGACGAGAAGAGGCTTAATGCGGCCAATCACGTCTCCGTTTACCAAAAGCGTGTCTCGCGTCATTTTCAAAAGAAGGTCATCGAAAGAAAATTCCAAGTGGGTAATATGGTTTTAAAACGCAAATTTATTAGATCAACAGGTCCTAGGTCTAAGCTGCAACCCAATTGGGAGGGTTCGTTCGTAGTCAAGGGAGTTTATCCTGGGAACGCGTACCGTCTTGTCAACGTAGAAGGCGAAGAATTGTCTAATCCGTGGAATGGGTTGTATCTTAAACGTTTTTACCCTTAGGGTCGAGCTAGCGACGACCCGGTGGCGGGGTGTTTCTCTCCTTGATCATGAAGGGAGATCCCCAGCACGACATTCACACACTACATGACCTCCAAGGTTGGGTTTTCCTCTTTTACGCAGCATCATTTCTCCTTTGGCCATGCTTAGGGGAAAGTGAAAATCCTTGTTTTTCTCCTCTTCGGCTGAAAATAGGGGCAAGTGATGAATAAGGGGGCGAGAACTGACCTAGACACCCCGATGAAAGAGAAGTCTCAAATAGGGGCAGTCCGTTATGACCTAATTCCGCGAAAACAAAAAGAAAGAAAGGAAAGAAATAAAAGAAAAGGGGCAAAATCAAGGCAAAAGCTAAAGGCTCATTCCAATGCTCGAAGCTCAAGAGTCTAAATGCTCCTAGAGAATGAAACTAGGCATGGCAAGAGTGGCAGTACAGTTTCCCCGCGGGACATTATGAGCCCGACCGTATGCGTGCCTAGAGCGGATGAAGGTTCGATGACAGACACAAAGCCCCGGCACAACAGACCAAATCTCTTGAAGAGGGATTGTCGTGAGAAGGACTCAAGCCCTAAAAACCTCTATACATGTTACCGACTTCCCTATCAGATTCTCTTTTTAATTCTCCAAGGATTGGATCGTACCCCGAGTATGGCCTCAACAGAGGCATCGTTAAGTGAAATTGGACCTTGGCCTTAGATGGTCACCCCTGATGCACGTTGTGCTAGGGGAGCCCCTAATGAGATATGTGGATCTCCCGTCGCTGGGTTTGGGCTAGCTTAAAAATCTAAAAAAAAATATTTCAAAATCCAAAAAAATTAAAATATTTTAAAATTAAAAAATCATATATTTTAAAAATCTAAAAAAATTAAATATTTCAAAATCTAAAAAAATCAAATATTTTAAAACCCAAAAAATCAAATATTTCAAAATCCAAAAAAATCAGATATTTCAAAATCCAAAAAAAAATCAAATATCTTCAAAACTACAAAAATATTTTCAAAAATCATCACTTGCATTTCATGGCATGCATTGCATTCTTTTCCTTTGGTCATTTTGCCTATTTAATAAGGCTTATCCCCTTGACCAAAAATCAAGGACGGGTCATTCCCTAACTTGCTCCAGGCAAGGGGTTAAGCCAAACACAGATCTAACCTGTTTTGTCTGAGTGTGTGTGCAGGGGCAGATTCTACAAATGATGCTGGCAGCTACAGGTATGCGGTCTCCATACGACCGTCTAAATCCTTCAAACGGCCATTATACGACCCTTCTAGGCTTCTAGACGGCCTCTATAAGGCCGCCTTCAATTTGTTTCACGAGCCCACCGGCTCTTTCTTGCGCCCACAGGGTAGCGGTCTTATAAGGGCCACTTATTCTTCACACGGTCTCTCACCAACCGCTCTAGCATCCCAGACGGTCTCATGATAGACCGCCTACTTCTTGTTCTAAACCACTCACATCCACCAAATGGGCGGTCTATTTGAAGCCTTTTGAATTTTGATGTGACACAACCTCGGACTTAGTCAAACAAGCACATCTAAGCATCCAAATGGGCCTTAATGGGCCACCGCTCTCTTCGTTGCACTCTATTCCCGGGGTGACTATGTGATACCAAGGGTGACTTATGGGAATGGACCCTCGCTGGTAGAGGGCCAGCAAGGCCAAGAATTGATTCCCCAAGGTTGGTTGCCCAATTTGATTGGGGCCGACAAAGTGCACTCGGGCACCGGGTCACACTAACCCACGGCGATCACTCTAAGTCATGGACTTGAGGATCGGGCGCTCCTCACGAATTCAGCGGTGCATGAATCAAATATTGAGAGAGCTACACTAGGTGAGCAAGGAAGAGACACTTACTCGACCGGTTTGAAGAAACTGGTCCCGGTCGGAGACGAGGGCGAGCGGGGAGGCGGTGGTTCCCCACACGCCGCGGCGGTGTCGCTTGACCTGCCAAACCGCTTACAAAACTACTCCTCTCGCAGGAGGGGGGATCTTGGGGTAGGGGTTAATATGATACATTCAAACACTACCACCACGCAGGGTGGGGCCTTCAGCCAGCCAAGCGGGGAGGGGTTGGTGGACCGAAACGAAGAGAAATGAGAACTAGGGAAGTTGCAGCTTCAATCTGGAATTCTGGACAGGGGGTCACTGTGATAGCTATGCCGGGCTTGTCTCGGCTCCAAATTGATCGAAACCAGCTCCTGAAGCTTCCTGACTGGAAGAGGTGGACTCCAGAATTTTTGGGGAAGCTCAGACGGTCGGAGGTGGCTGCACCAGCAACAGGAAGTAGCCTCCTCTGTCTGGCCGTAGGTACTGTCTGGACTGTAACAGCAAGTTGCAGAAGTGACTGAGCGCCCTCCCGAGGTCCGATCAGCACGAAACCAGCGGCATCATCTTCGTGGTCGAGGTAGCTTTCAGCAGGAGGTGACGGAGATGCATTCAGAGGTCAAGGATGGCCGAGGCACCCAGAAGAGTGGGTACTGGTCGGAGTAGACAGCAGAAAACAGAACTAGATAGATCGGGGGAGAAAATTCATAACTTCTTCCTCCGGTGGCCGAACAGGGTTCTATTTCTTGATCTTGAAAGATGAACGGTAGAGGAAGAACTTTGATGAAGGGGCTTCAGCCTGAATCCGCTGGGGTTTGTCGTGGCAGAAGGATCTTCCACGCTCTGGTCCAGGATGAAGACCTCTCTGCGCACTGTTGGGAGAATGGCTCTATCTGGCAGCTCCTAGCTCCGATCGTGTTGATTCCACCTCGCCTGCGAAGTAGACTGGAAGGCCTTTCCAGAAAGGTAGGCCACGCCTTCTGAAGAACTAGGATGAATCCGTGGTTGACGCTGCAACAAGGGCTGTTCTGCAGATCTGCACAGCTCCAACCTACTAGAAGAAATGAGAGGGAGATGTGGCTTCTTTGGTGGAGGGAAATGGTAGGAATGACCTAAGGGAGAGTGGGGGCTCTTGTGTGGTGGAGAAGGGAGCTAATGGTGATGGGGAATGAGGTGGAGAATGGCTGGAAGCAAGTGCTAGCAGGTGGAGGAGGAAGAGCTACGAATTTGGGGAAGGTGGGTGAGAGGAGAAGGTGAGGGGGGCACAAGTGAGTGGAGGGAAGGGTGGATTTCAAATTCAAAAGGTCTTGGAAGGTGGGTGATTATGTTGGGAAGTGGAGTGCTTGCATTGGAATGGGGTAGATTTGGTTGGCAGGTGGAGGAAGGTGTTGGAATGGGGAGACTTCTACCTAGGAACTAGGGAGTGGAGTAATGGAGGCCATGGGGAAGTGGAGGGCATTAAAGGAGGTGGTTGGAGGTTGGAAGTGGATGGGAGGAGGGAGGAGAGAGAAGGAAATTCGGATTTGGGGTTGGAGGAGAGAGAAAGAGGGGTGAAATAGAGAGATTAAGAGGGGAATGGGTGGGGAATCTCTCCCTTAGGGTCTCTCACCCAAAAACTAGAGGAATCACTCCAATTTGAACTCAAATGGCAAGTTTAACTCAAAAGGATGTAATCATTCATTAACTTCAAATGAGGGGAGTGGGGTCCTATATATAGGCAACCCACTCTTTACAATAAGTCCCTGACAAAATAAACAACTACAAATAACCAAGGGGGTTGGGAGTGCTAATGGGCCTAGTCCAATGAATGGGGCCCAATAGCTTACATTAGACATCATGATGATACCAAACATAGGAAAATAAGTGCTAGACTTGGGAAAATGACTCAAATAAAATGGAAATACATCAAAATGACTCAAAGGAAAACTACAAAATGGATAAGGGGCCTTAATAGAGTGAGGCCCAAACTCAACTAGCTCCCGAATGTGAAGAAGTGGACCCGAGCCAAAGGGAGTCGTGGGTGATGCCTCCATCAAATCCCCTGGGCCGCAAAGAGCTCGACTCCGTCGAGTAAGGGTCCATCCGGCTAAGGTACCGCTCGAGGAGATCTGGATCCAATCGCTGTAGGTCCTCCCGACTTACCCATGAGTCTTCCAACGGAGGCCGATCCTTCCACCTGACGAGATAGCGCTCATAGACCTTGCTCCGGGTGGTAGTGACCTGCTCATCCAATATTTGTTCAATGCGATCACGCTGAGCTCTTTTGGCTAGTGGACTCTCCTCTCGGGTGGGTGCTCTCTCAAAGGAGGGAGTGGGCTCGATCTCCTCACTAGGTCTCACCGTGGGGCCCTTGTAAGACACTAAGTCGGCGACATTGAATGTAGGACTTACCCCATAATCCTCGGGGAGATCTAATTCATAAGCATTCGCACCAATACGCCTCAAGACCTGGAAAGGCCCAGTCCCACGTGGTCTCAACTTGGAGTTGGCTCCTGGGGAGAGCCTCTCCGTCCTTACCATCACAAAGTCACCCTCTTGGAACTCTAAGTGACGCCGGTGAGAGTCAGCCAACCTTTTATAAGCCTCATTTTTTATGCTAATGTGCTTGCGGATTTCCTCATGTAATTTTGTGAGTGCTGACCTTCTAGTGGTTATGGGTGGACCTGGACAACCATATATAGACCATTTATGCCATGATGCCATATGGACCTTGATGAGCCTTGGTGGGCCGGGGCAACCATATGTGGACTTATCATGCAATGTTGTCATGTAGACTTTGGTGGGCTTAGGTGGACCGGGGCAACCATATGTGAATCTATCATGCAAAGTGGTGATGCATGTCGGGGGACCCGGACATCCGTAGATGCCTTTGATATGCTTAAGACCCATGATGAATGAAGGTGGACCACTACATCCAAATTTGGACCACTCATGCTTTCTACTTGACATGTGGGTGATATGAATGAATGGACCCAACATAGTGTTCATGCCAAGGGGTGTGGAAAGCCTAGACACATGCATACTTTTCCCAAAAGTGACTTCCATGTGTATAGGGGTGGGACAACCTTTGAATTCCCATTGGAACGGATCGAATGGATCTAAGAAGGTGGTCATCATGGGGTGGGGCACAACTTTATTACCTAGGGATATGTGGCCCAAGGTCTTGGCTCCCAAGGTGTAACCCGGGTCATGGATGAGATTGGTTTGGCCCAATATGATGGGTGAGGGTAGGAAAGGGTGGGTGGTGGGTAAGATGGTTGGGTTACATGGGGAACTAGACTCCCATAGGAAGGGATCAAAGGGGTCGTAGAAAGGTCTTCCTAGAGGGAGGCACTCTATGTCTTCAAGGTTCCCAAATTGTGAGTCATCCTCCTCCAAGGTAAGTGGGCCAAGTTTTCTAGTGGGTTGGCCGAACAAAGTGTTTGGGATCTTAATGGGTGGGTATAGGAAGGGATCAAAGGGGTCATGGTAAGGGTCACCTAAGGAGAGGAACCCTAGGTCCTTTTGGTCCTCACAACTCCTTGATGGTGGATTCTCCTCCTCTAGTAAAGTGATCGGGCCAAAGTTTTTGGTGGGATGGTCGGCCATGAATGGAGGACTAGGCTTTCTACCCGAGATAAGAAGCTCTAAATCAAGGAGAAGGTTGGGCTCATCGGGTGTAGGGAGGAATAGAAGGAGGTCACTAGTGTAGCAACCAATGGTGCAAATCGAGGTGATAGACCCTATGCATAGGTGTAGGAGGCCAAGGCTCTTAGGTGGTTTGGCCATAGGGGTCAACATGCTAGTGAACTCAATTTGCCATGCTACGCCCTTAAGAAGATTCTCTAAGGTTTCCACTTGGTATGATGTTTGGATTATGGTGTGATAGGAGTTAATGGGTGCAATGGGAATGTTTTTCTCCATGGGTGGGTAAACATAGGACACGATGGGGTGAAGTGGTCTCTCCTTTAGCCATCTAGCTAGGGGTCCATCTATGATTATGGTGCTATTTGTGAAGGCTTGTGGCTCTTGGGGGTCCAAGCTAGGGGACATTTGTGATTCTTCCTTACCACGGATATGAACTTGGGTTTCCTCAATGATGGGGATGGGTTCATCTACTCCCATGTGGATGGTTGTGGTCTCCTTTCTCAAGGGAATGGGAAGGTCTATTGGGGGTGGGGTGATGATGGTTGGTGCATGGTGTACCCGGGGTGGTGGGTGATGGGAAACTTTGGCTTGGATAGGGAGGGGAAGTAGTGGAAGCCTAGGACTTTGGACTTTTGGGGTAGGGAGTGGGAGATGGGTTGGTTGGGGTGGCTTGGGTTGATTGGTTTTGGGGGGAATGTCCTTTTTCGGGGACAAGGGAGGGGTGGTGGTGGGGACCAAGGGGTTTTGTGGGGTAGGGGTTCGGTGGGAGCTTCTGGATTGGAGGGTGGTGACAATCATGGGCCTAGGTGGAGGGGTGAACACGGTGTCCACTTGGTTTTGAATGGTGAGGGTTGGTTGAGTGGTGGTCATCATGGAGGGGATTGGGTCGATTAGGGTCTTGGATTGACCGGGTGGGGATGATGGAGTTGAAGTGCTCCTTGGACTTTGGTGATTTGAGTAGGAGGGAGAGGGTTGGAGAGTGTAGGGTTTTCTAAGCTCGTTCTTCATCTCATCCCAAGTGCTAATTGGAGCCTCCCTACGGATCTTTCTCAAACCTTCCACAACTAACCAATGAGTTTTAGCTTGTTTGGAGAGGTGTGCCTTGGCTAGCCTCATTCTCCTTTCTTCGTTCAAGGGGAAACTTTTAAAGAATTGGTCGAGAGAAATCTCCCAATCTAGGTAAAGACTTGGGCTATTGGATCCATCAAAGGGGGGGGTTTTAATTTTCAAGTGTTCTAAAAATATGGTTTCTAGATTTCCCCAAAGGTCACTCTCATTTACTCTTGGTGCACGGCTATTTCCTTCAAGTCGGTCGAGTCGATACATGATATCTTCAAGCCGATTAAGGACATTAGGAAGGGCTTCTATGATAGAGGTGTTGCTACCCACTTTGTTGGTAATGGAACTTCCATGAGGATTTGGGCTTCTTGGGAAAGTTGATGGGGATGGATATGACGGGTATGAAGCGGCCATTCTAGTGGACATGGGAGATGCAACTGAGGACTCTAAATGCATAAAAATGGCCTAGGACCAACTTGATAGAGACAAGTTGTGAACTTGCTCTGATACCACTTGATGTGACACAACCTCGGACTTAGTCAAACAAGCACATCTAAGCATCCAAATGGGCCTTAATGGGCCACCGCTCTCTTCGTTGCACTCTATTCCCGGGGTGACTATGTGATACCAAGGGTGACTTATGGGAATAGACCCTTGCTGGTAGAGGGCCAGCAAGGCCAAGAATTGATTCCCCAAGGTTGGTTGCCCAATTCGATTGGGGCCGACAAAGTGCACTCGGGCACCGGGTCACACTAACCCACGGCGATCACTCTAAGTCATGGACTTGAGGATCGGGCGCTCCTCACGAATTCAGCGGTGCATGAATCAAATATTGAGAGAGCTACACTAGGTGAGCAAGGAAGAGACACTTACTCGACCGGTTTGAAGAAACCGGTCCCGGTCGGAGACGAGGGCGAGCGGGGAGGCGGTGGTTCCCCACACGCCGCGGCGGTGTCGCTTGACCTGCCAAACCGCTTACAAAACTACTCCTCTCGCAGGAGGGGGGATCTTGGGGTAGGGGTTAATATGATACATTCAAACACTACCACCACGCAGGGTGGGGCCTTCAGCCGGCCAAGCGGGGAGGGGTTGGTGGACCGAAACGAAGAGAAATGAGAACTAGGGAAGTTGCAGCTTCAATCTGGAATTCTGGACAGGGGGTCGCTGTGATGGCTATGCCGGGCTTGTCCCGACTCCAAATTGATTGAAACCAGCTCCTGAAGCTTCCTGACTGGAAGAGGTGGACTCCAGAATTTTTGGGGAAGCTCAGACGGTCGGAGGTGGCTGCACCAGCAACAGGAAGTAGCCTCCTCTGTCTGGCCGTAGGTACTGTCTGGACTGTAACAGCAAGTTGCAGAAGTGACTAAGTGCCATCCCGAGATCCGATCAGCACGAAACCAGCGGCATCATCTTCGTGGTCGAGGTAGCTTTCAGAAGGAGGTGACAGAGATGCATTCAGAGGTCGAGGATGGCCGGGGCACCCAGAAGAGTGGGTACTGGTCGGAGTAGACAGCAGAAAACAGAACTAGATAGATCGGGGGAGAAAATTCGTAACTTCTTCCTCCGGTGGCCGAACGGGGTTCTGTTTCTTGATCTTGAAAGATGACCGGTAGAGGAAGAACTTTGATGAAGGGGCTTCAGCCTGAATCCGCTGGGGTTTGTCGTGGCAGAAGGATCTTTCACGCTCTGGTCCAGGATGAAGACCTCTCTGTGCACTGTTGGGAGAATGGCTCTATCTGGCAGCTCCGAGCTCCGATCGTGTTGATTCCACCTCGCCTGCGAAGTAGACTGGAAGGCCTTTCCAGAAAGGTAGGCCACGCCTTCTGAAGAACTAGGATGAATCCGTGGTTGACGCTGCAACAAGGGCTGTTCTGCAGATCTGCACAGCTCCAACCTACTAGAAGAAATGAGAGGGAGATGTGGCTTCTTTGGTGGAGGGAAATGGTAGGAATGACCTAAGGGAGAGTGGGGGCTCTTGTGGGGTGGAGAAGGGAGCTAATGGTGATGGGGAATGAGGTGGAGAATGGCTGGAAGCAAGTGCTAGCAGGTGGAGGAGGAAGAGCTATGAATTTGGGGAAGGTGGGTGAGAGGAGAAGGTGAGGGGGGCACAAGTGAGTGGAGAGAAGGGTGGATTTCAAATTCAAAAGGTCTTGGAAGGTGGGTGATTATGTTGGGAAGTGGAGTGCTTGCATTGGAATGGGGTAGATTTGGTTGGCAGGTGGAGGAAGGTGTTGGAATGGGGAGACTTCTACCTAGGAACTAGGGAGTGGAGTAATGGAGGCCATGGGGAAGTGGAGGGCATTAAAGGAGGTGGTTGGAGGTTGGAAGTGGATGGGAGGAGGGAGGAGAGAGAAGGAAATTCGGATTTGGGGTTGGAGGAGAGAGAAAGAGGGGTGAAATAGAGAGATTAAGAGGGGAATGGGTGGGGAATCTCTCCCCTAGGGTCTCTCACCCAAAAACTAGAGGAATCACTCCAATTTGAACTCAAATGGCAAGTTTAACTCAAAAGGATGTAATCATTCATTAACTTCAAATGAGGGGAGTGGGGTCCTATATATAGGCAACCCACTCTTTACAATAAGTCCCTGACAAAATAAACAACTACAAATAACCAAGGGGGTTGGGAGTGCTAATGGGCCTAGTCCAACGAATGGGGCCCAATAGCTTACATTAGACATCATGATGATACCAAACATAGGAAAATAAGTGCTAGACTTAGGGAAATGACTCAAATAAAATGGAAATACATCAAAATGACTCAAATGAAAACTACAAAATGGATAAGGGGCCTTAATAGAGTGAGGCCCAAACTCAACTAGCTCCCGAATGTGAAGAAGTGGACCCGAGCCAAAGGGAGTCGTGGGTGATGCCTCCATCAAATTTGATCCGCGGTCATATGATGACCATTTTTAACGGCCTTATACGGATCGCTTCATTTTTAGAAAGTTACATCAATCCACACAAATGCACGAGAAACAAAGGTCAATTTCATTCAATAAAAAGCATCCCATTCTTTATTCAAAAATAAATCAATATCAAATCCATGGGTCTTTTTACATCATAAATGCTCAAAATCACTAAATCCTCAGCCGGGCATCCCCGCGAGGCCTAATCAATCTGAGCTCTCCCACATAAGTCTGGTACACCTCCTGAAGCTCTGTCACTTCCGTAGGTAGGACGCGTGTCCTACTGATCTCCCACATGATCAACGTGCTCCTGACCGCCTGCTCATCCTCCTCCGTGCCAAGCCTCCTCGTCTGCAACATGGGTAGGTGGGGTAGTGTTGGAACCGCCGTCCTGGAAAGCCCAACCTGTAGAAAACACCTATGTGGGCTGTACATCGCCAACGTGATGTCTCCCACAAGCCGTAAGTCGAGCCCAAGCCTCCTAGGAAGCCTGAGGGTGGTGCCGTGGAGGAAGAACGAACGCATCACGAACTGGTCCAGGGGTAAAGTGTTGATGTAGAGGCGCCATTCATCCCTAGACTTCTTATCTGTAGTCTGACACTCCACCTGCTGAGAGAACCTGAAAGAACCGCCAATGAAGAATAGTGGATGGCTCCCAAAGATCCGGCAGACGGAAGTGATATCCTCCCTAGGCATGAATTTCAACCTAACTCCCATCCAGCACTCCAGGAGAATCATAGAGCCAAAGAGTGGACCCCCTAAGGCTGCTGAGCTAAGGCCCTCGTAGAGATAAGCACGAACGGCCTGAGATATAGGAGGACCCTGCCATAGGCCACTAATGGTGCTAAGGATGGGGATATCTAGGACATGGTCGGCAGAGGGGAAGAGCATGGCCCCGCACAAGCAGATGGAAGCAGCCTTAGCTATGGCTTCATCCCACCCACACTTATTCTTACAATGAGCTATGACCCACTGGCTCAGGGGTATCAAATGGATATGGTGTGGGCCAATCATAGTGCGGATGTCCTTAGCGCTAGGTAGGAACTCCCCTAGGATGATGGCAGGATCTACATGGGCAACCGTATGGCAAACCAAGTCTTCCTCACCCACTTTGGATCTAGGAAGGGATAGGTAGGTCTCTACCTCCTCTAACAAGATGGTGGCCTCATAGGACGGGAAGATGAAAGTATGTGTCTGTGGATGCCACACTTCTATCAAGACTGTGATACTATGCCAATCTAATTAAAGCTTGGGGAAGTTTTTGGCTAGGATTAAGAGAGGATGCAAGTGCCAGTCCTTTAGGATGGATATCACGGTTATAGGGAGCTCACGGATCATGGGAGCCATCCACTTCAAGGTGGAATAATGCCTAGGACCAGAGAGGAGCTGAGATAAAGAAAGGAAAAAGAGAAAAGGAGAGGAAGAATATGAGCATTTTTGAAGAACTTGAATGAAATAGGAGAAATTACATTGACTCACCTCTCTCAAAGGGCGAGAGCTCAGATGCCCGGGGATGGCGGTCAACCTTTGCAACACATTGTACTCCTTCTTAGCCGGCTTTGGCCCATGGTAAGCGGCCTCACCCATAGAACTTCCTTCAAGGGCCCTCGTCATGGTGTTTTAGGAAGTCTTTGCGAGGTCTTTTAAGGCCTAGGAGAGGGTTTTGTGTGAAGAATGAATTTGAAATATCCTCCTACTTATATAGCATGATTTGTGGCCTAATACCCCAAGGATTGAGATAGTATAACTCTAGAATGGGTTAGGATAGGCTTTGGCCCCGATTGGGACTTTTTCCCCTCGGGTTGGGACTCTCCAACAGAGTCCCGTTCGAAGCTATCAGAGTTTCTACATAAGCGGTCTATCAAGCGACTGTGGATGTGTGGAAGAGGTCTACCATGGACCGTTTATGTGTCTTCTACACACTTCGCCTCCTAGTGCACTAGGCGGTCCGTGTAAGGCCGTATGTCAATGCCGACGGTCAAGATAAGATCGTCTTTCAGATTCACAGTCCATTGGGGACCGTCTACGTCCTTCTTTGGAGCTTTGGCCGAACAAGCACCTGCGGTCCACTATGGGACCGTTTGACTCCTAGAGCGGTCATCTTGATGACCGTTTATCTACCTGAAGCCTCAATTTTTATCCTTCTTGCACCAAGTCCACTTAGAGTATGTCATCCTTCTCTCTCACTCTCTCTTGTGTCAGGTTAGGATGCATTGTTAGTCAGTTAGCATCAAGCACACACATTCATTCACACATTCAATCGCAAAATCAAATCAAAAACATGTCATATCACTCTCATGCCATACTATCCACATGTACACAAGTCATATCTAAGTACATCAGGCCGATCCCTCTCCCGGGCCACCACTCTCACCCGAGCCCTCGTGCCTCTTCGATGACGGGGGCATCGCTGAGCTTGCCTCCTCCTGGGGCCGTCGGCGCCGCTCCTCCTCCTCGTTCCTTCGGCGGCCGGAGGAGCCCGTAAAGTAACTCCTGTAGAAGACGTGTGTACCATGTGTCCCGCTCGGAGCTCCGCTGCGCTCGGATCTCTGGCTCATCCTCTCGTAAGTCTCCACCGCGCCCTCCAGCTTCGCCACCTAAAGTCGGGCAGGCTCCGCCTCGGCTCGGTAATGCTCCATCTCTGCAGCTCCATTCTAGAGTCGCTCCAACTCCGCTCGGAGGAGCGCCATCTCCACCGCGTCCGCCGGATGGCTGCACTCCATCTCCTCCCGAAGGTGGGCAACCTCATCCCGCGCCGCTACACGGCTCTGCTCCATCTCCTCTCTGAGCCGAGTCAGCTCGATCGTCTGCATGTACACGCATCATGGTTAGCTAATTGCATTTCATAATCAGAATCAATTGGGACAGTGTAGGTGTTTACTTACCCTCTCGGCGAGAGCAGCCTCGGCCGCCTCGGCCCGTGCGACCATCCTGGCGAACTCCGCATCTCGCTCAGCACGATCTGCGGGTGTCTGGGAAGAGGAGGAAGGTGCGTCAGCTCCCTGATGCTGGGTCCCCTCAGCTCGCTGCATGTAGAAGTCCAAGGTTATTCAACTTCATAAGCAGGGCATAAGCATATGCATAATTTAGTTTAAGAGTCAGTAAAACTCACCAGGAGGTCTAGCGACTGTCGAAGCTCGTCGCGCTGCTGGACGGTCGAGTGCAGGATGCCCTGGAGCTCGGTGATCCGCCCCTGGGGGTCGAGCTGCATGTAGAAGTCTAGTGTCAGTGCATCATAATCATGAAGTATAATAGAAAGCATGATGTTAAAGTCATACCGGTCGCCGAGTGCCACGGAAGACCTGGTCCCCGTAGCACCTCGCGTAGGCCATCAGATAAGCCTCATCGCTCTCAGCATGGGCGCGTACCACTCGCCCAAGCCCCATCCAGTCGTGGATCTGCTCTACTGCCCTGGTGGTCTAGTCCGTCTCCGTCGCCGGGCCTCGGGCGTGGCGTCCCACATGCTCCTCCAGCTTCTCGGGCGCCGGGAACTCCACCTCTGCCTGATGGACCCCGAGGGTCCTCATCACCAACCTATAGTAGAGGGGCTCCACCGCGTTCATGCAGTGGAGCCAGATGTCGCGTCCAGCGTAGGCCAGGGCAGCTACCACCCACGGCTGGCCCTCGTGCCCCTCTCCCTGCTAGGGCGTCCAGCGGACCTGTTAAAAAGAGCATTTGCATCAGCATATAGGCATATAGTTGCATTTACAAAGCTTAAGTTCAAGATCTTACCGAAGTGTAGGGTAAGGTGTCGAGGTCATCCTGGATCGCCCGGACCTGGCGACGCAGGGAGGCGACCTCCCAGGGTGTCGTCCACCGTCTCACGATCGGCAGCCGGTCCGGATAAGTCTCTTCCCCTCTCCCCAGCCTGGGGAGGTGCACGTAGGCCCACACCTGCATTGCATTGCATTAAATGTTAGCACATAAGCATTTAGAGAATTCGTATAGCAAATGCATAATCATTTTAGGAATCAAGTCATACCTGGAGTAGTGGTGAGAACCCGCCGAGCATCGTCCATCGGCTTGTCGAGCTAAGGGTGTTGAAGAGGAAGGCGAGGACCGCCGCTCCCTAGGCGTAGTCCCCGACTCGATCGACGTCCTCAAGTAAGGGCAGCAGACGGAAGCTGACGACGTCTGCTCACGTGGTGAAGAGAAGCCTCCCGAAGAACAGCATCAGAAAGCGCCTCAGCACCCTATCTGCCTCTGGTCCCACTATGGCCGCTACCCTCGGTCGTGTCCGATCCACGAGCCATCGTAGGTGCTACTTTGGCAGCTCTCCCGTGGCGATCCCCGCTCCCCTCAAGTCGAGGCTGTCCTGCAACTTCGCCCGCTACAGTGTAGTCGACTGTCGCTCTGGTCGCAGCAGCTCTAGGCCCAGCAACCTCTGAGCCAGCTCCCGGTAGTCCACCAAGGTCCTCCCGCTGACTGCTACTCCGTGCACGCGTAATCCGGTGATGCGCGCGACGTCCTCTAACATTGGGACCATGTTGCCCCATGGAAAGAGAAACGTCTGACTCACCGGATCCCACCGGTCGTGCAGGGCATAGAGTAGCGCTGTGTGCTGCCTGGTCACCTCCGTGGTCAGGAACTCCCCAAAGCCCATCGCTGCCAGCCTCTCCCGTTGGAAGTCCGGCAGTGCGAGGTACACTGCCCAAACTTGTAGGCAGGAGATCTGGGTCCTGCGCTTTCCCTGCATGCATTTAAACAATTTACATTAATAATAAATTATGCACCAAAATAAATAAATTAAAGAAAAAGAAAAAATGCATTCTGGCAATTTAACGGTCTCCCACTAGGCCGCTTACCCCTCCATAACAACTTATTTCAGGCCGTTTCCATTCCAAGAGAACCCTCTCTCTGTACGGTCACCCATTGACCATTTGCCATCTAGACGGCCCGGGTGGGACCGTGTATTTCTCAGGCGTCTATCCCAATAACGGTAGTCCTCCAACCGTTTCAGAACCACATGGTCCTCCCATGACCGTTTGATCTTCCCTGCAAGCCCCCCTGCTGATCTAAGTTACACGGACAATCCCTTGGCCGTTTTATGATGGACGGTCTGATGTCGACCGTTTCGTTTGTCAACGGATCAGGTTCTGGATGGCCTAACATGGACCATCTATCTCCTACACGGTCTTCCTTAGACCGTGTTGACCCCCCAGAACCTCGTCTATTCATATCCCCTTCGATGGTCTCCCATGCACTGTTCTTAATACAGACGGTTCTATGTGAACCGTGTAATTTCTTAGGCGGTCACTGTAAGACCGTGTTTAAGCCGCCATGCCCGACGGTGTTCCAACCTTCCCACCGGCGGCGATGGCCCGAGGGGGGGCCTCCCAACCGGTCCTACAGGGGTCGTGTGCCCCTCTTCTATCCCCTAGGGTTGCATGCATGCTAAAAAATGGAATAGAGAGAGGTCTTTGGGGGCCTACCTCGGAGGTCTTCATCGGCTTGTCCACCGTCGGCGTCGCCGCCTCTAGCGGCCCTTGTCCTTCCTCAGCAGCTCCGACGGCCACTACTGCCGTCTCTCCCTCAGCCGCTGGCGGTGGGGGTCCCTCTATGGCCGTCTCCGGCGGCGGTGCCGGTTCTTCCACGGGGGTCTCCGGCGACGGCGGTGTGGAAGTCTCCCCGACCATGCGTCGAGCCAAGCGCTGCAAGGCCTGTTTCTTGAATCGCATGAGAGGACTAGAGAGAGTGGGGGAGAGTGAGAGAGGGTGTGGGCTAGAAGATGGAGAAAATGGGAGATGTGGGGGTGGCCACCGTCGGTTACAGTGAGAGAGGAGAGTGGGAGAGAGGGGGTGAGGAAGAAGGTGATGAGGGCGTCGGTTTATTTTTTTGAAATCGACAGTTGGTACATGGTCTATCGATAGACCGTTTGTCTCGTAGATGGTCTCAAATCAGACCATTCATTAGTAACGTCTCAGCTCCCAGGTAAATGGTCATCCTTTGACCGCGCATTTTATTGAGCGGTCTGTCACTAGGCCGTTCTGAGGCCACGATCAGATTCAAACTAGCATTACCCTCACGGCTCTATCTGGACCGTTTATATTGTTTGGCGGTCTGGGGTTAGACCGTGTATGTGCTTAAATGATAAATGATGCTTTTATTGCTGCATTATATGCCTCGTTGATAATCTTTTGGCTCAATTAACTTATTTCATGCTATATCATTGTAAAATCTTGTTCATGACTATTTTGCAGCGTTGCTCCATTTTCACTGCCGACAGGTAAGTCAGGTAAGTATCTCGATCCTTGTATCCCTTAATGCATTACTATATGGTATCTATGCTATATTATCTCGAGAATCGGCTGGTTGTTCACATGATCCAGGATCTGACGTTCCCCTATAACAAAAATGATGATGATCTAGGTTCATGTGTTTAATCATCGGATAGGCCGTTAGGTTGGGAAAATTGAGGGACGACGGTTCTGTCTCGCACACCGTGGTTGCAGATAGTATCCTGACCCTGATTATCTCGGTCTAGTATTATTATTCTCGAGTATTTTCTATTTTATGGCTTTCCTTGCATTCATTTTTATGATTTCTTTTATTTTAGCCCAACATGCATCATGTGCATCTTTTGAGCATTCATGTCCCGTGGTCTATTTGAAAGTATCTCATTAGTGATGGATGATTGGTGTTCATAGTTTTGGGTAAGAGAAGCTATTCCACTCAGAGTCGGAAGGTTCTCTCTGGTCTATTCACCTGGTCCGCTTGACTAAGGGTCCCCATCTGGAGGTTTTAGTCTGCCTCTTTACTTTTTCCCACTCGTCCGATCCCCTCATTGGTCTGAGAGATTGTGTCCCCCATGAGGTTGATCATGTGTTCTTCCTTTTTTTATTTTGGTTTCTCCAGAATGGCGTCGTTTTAGTCCGATCATTCCTTGTGTTGGGTTTAGAGTTTTCAGGAAGATTCCTATCGCTCATTGGTGAGAAAACGGGTGTCTTTTACCTTAACGCCCGCTTTTAAGTCCACTTCGCTTCATTTTCGCTTCATCTCCATTTCCCGTTTCGCTTTCGCTTCACCTCCGCTCGCTCCCCTGCAAAGAGGACATTAAGGAGGGGCATCTGTTGACACCCGTTTTTTGCCTTTGAGTTGGGTCATTCTTCTTACCATAATTTTTGATGCCTCGAGTTGTCCATTACTCATTAGGCCATTTTCAGGCACGTCTTTGGGCTTATTTTATGGGTACTTCCTCCCTAGCAAGGCTTACTCTTGAATTCGGAGTTTTAATGGGCCTTGATCTCACTCGATCTCTGGGGTAAATGGGCTCATTTATCCCACTTTATTAATTTCCACCGCCCAACACATACACGGTCTATCGAAGGACCGTGTAGTTCTTGGACGGTCGTTTTGAAGACCGCTTATGTCTCTCTTTTTCCAACAATATTTTATCTCTAGATTAATTGGATTTTTCTGAAATTCCACCGACAACCATGTGAACGGTCTATCATTGGGCCGTTTATACCGGTTGGACGGTCTTTCATCAGACCGTTTATGTGCCAGAGTCCTAAGCGAGTTAGCTATTCAGATAAATATCTAATTGTCCTATTTTTATTGATTTATCACCGACACATGATACACGGTCTAGAAATGGGCCATGTATATCATTGGACGGTGCAAACTAGACTGTGTTCATCTTGAGCGTCCTGCGTCGGGTCAGCCGGTCTGTTTCTTGAGGATATATGGGTTATTTATCCTTTTATTTTATTTACCACTGACACCAGTAAGTGGTCTATCATTGGATCGTATATAGTGGTGGGCGGCCTATCGTTCGACCACGTACCAGGCCAAGATCCTTGGGTTGACTGGGTTTTCTCTCTCCATCCGTGGTTAAACCTCCAACTTGCTCCACTATTTTCTCTGCGGTTTCTCAACCAAAGGAGACCCCGTTTGTCTTTAATAATCCCGGCCTAGTTCCTACTGAAAAACCCTAATTCGAGGCTGGACATTCTGGGGTCTATAAATAGAACCCTTAGTCCAAGCTTAAAAAGGGGGAGAGCCAGCGTCTACGTCGAAGTGCTGTTGGATTTTCGAGCGAACTGTAGCCAAGGAGGGAGGCTCTCTATGTCCGTTTGAGCCTCTGGTTCAGGGAGTAGTGATTTTTATTTGACTTTGCTCTAGGTTTCTAGTCATTCTTTCACCCATTGCATGATCATTTCTTCCCTTTTCTATCCATGTTTTTTCATCCTCATTCACATTATTCCACACCCTCCTACTATTTTCACCCCCTTTAGGGGTTAAAAAACCAACCCCCCAGATATTCCCCATTCCGATTATATGTGGGTTCTTCTATTCTTGTTATAGGTACTACACATCCATGTGCTAATTTGGGTTCTATTTTCTTGTTCTTTTCTTTGTTTTGCAGGTCAACAGAAGCATAGCACGAGGCCCATCCCCTTTGGCCGGCCGGAAGGGGTGGAGGATCCGGTTCCACAATTTGAAGTATGGCAGTTCTACACGGTTCATCTCCGTCCGTTCGAGAGGGCAAACGGTCTCACACATACCGTTTATCTCCTTCATGCAGCTCACCACGGACCGTTTAGGCGCCAGTCGGTCTTCATCCCACGTTCTCTCTCCAGCGCTATAAGCGGCCTGTTGGGAGGCCATGTACGTTCCTGAGCGGTCCCCACTGGACCGTGAACCTTATACCAGCGCTGCATCTTGGCGAGTGCCTCATCTTCTCCCCTTTCCAAGGTACGTAGTGCTTCCCTTTTACACTTCGTGCCTTGGTGGCGATCACGATCTACTCATCCCTTTCCCCCAGTTAGCATTTTATTTGCATATCTTTAATAATCCCGGCCTAGTTCCCACTGAAAAACCCTAATTCGAGGCTGGACATTCTGGGGTCTATAAATAGAACCCTTAGTCCAAGCTTAAAATGGGGGAGAGCCAGCGTCTACGTCGAAGTGCTGTTGGATTTTCGAGCGAACTGTAGCCAGGGAGGGAGACTCTCTACGTCCGTTTGAGCCTCCGGTTCAGGGAGTAGTGATTTTTATTTGACTTTGCTCTAGGTTTCTAGTCATTCTTTCACCCATTGCATGATCATTTCTTACCTTTTCTATCCATGTTTTTTCATCCTCATTCACATTATTCCACACCCTCCTACTATTTTCACCCCCTTTAGGGGTTAAAAAACCAACCCCCCAGGTATTCCCCATTCCGATTATATGTGGGTTCTTCTATTCTTGTTATAGGTACTACACATCCATGTGCTAATTTGGGTTCTATTTTCTTGTTCTTTTCTTTGTTTTGCAGGTCAACAGAAGCATAGCACGAGGCCCATCCCCTTTGGTCGGCCGGAAGGGGTGGAGGATCTGGTTCTACAACTTGAAGTCTAGCAGTTCTACACGGTTCATCTCCGTCCATTCGAGAGGGCAAACGGTCTCATACAGACCGTTTATCTCCTTCTTGCGGCTCACCACGGACCGTTTAGGCGCCAGTCGGTCTTCATCCCGCGTTCTCTCTCCAGCGCTATAAGCGGCCTGTCGGGAGGCCGTGCACATTCCTGAGTGGTCCCCACTGGACCGTGAACCTTATACTAGCGCTGCATCTTGGCGAGTGCCTCATCTTCTCCCCTTTCCAAGGTACGTAGTGCTTCCCTTTTACACTTCGTGCCTTGGTGGCGATCACGATCTACTCATCCCTTTCCCCCAGTTAGCATTTTATTTGCATATCTTGATTTAGAAAGGAGGGAAAAGAAAGAAAGAAAGGGAAAGAGGGAAAGGAAAACTTTTCAACACACCCCTGCAGCATTTATGCAACTCCTGAACAATGTTTTCAGGCCATATCTCGACCGATTTGTGGTCGTATTCATTGATGACATCCTTATTTATTCCAAGACAAAGGAAGAACATGAAGAACACCTAAGAATTGCTTGGCAAACATTAAGAGAGCATCAACTCTATGCAAAACTTATTAAATGTCAGTTCTGGCTAAAAGAGGATTCATTCCTTGGCCACATTATCTGTAAAGAAGGTATCATTGTGGATCCTTCGAAGGTGGAAGTTGTCAAGAACTGGAGCCGACCAAACACAATGTCTGAAGTTCGGAGCTTCATTGGTCTGGCTGGTTATTATTGGCGGTTCATCAAAGATTTCTCCAAGATCGCCGTCTCTCTAACTAGGCTTACTAGAAAAGAAAATCCTTTTGTATGGACAAAGGAGTGCCAGGAGAGTTTCTTGACTCCCAAGGAACATCTCACCACTGCACCCGTTCTGGCACTACCTATTGAAGGTGGTGGATTTGAAGTATACACAGATGCATCAGGAATTGGCCTCGGGTGTGTCCTTATGCCACATGGAAATGTCATTTGTTATGCTTCAAGGCAACTAAAGTGACACGAGGAAAATTATCCGGTTCGTGATCTGGAGCTAGATGCCGTTATATTCACCTTAAAGATTTGGCGTCATTATCTTTATGAGGAAATATTCATGATATTTTCGGATCACAAAAGTTGAAATATCTTTTCTCTCATAAGGAGCTAAATATGAGACAAAGGAGATGGCTGGAGTACCTCAAGGATTTTGATTTCGCCATCCAATACCATCCAGGCAAGGCGAATGCTATAGCCGATGCGCTTAGCAGGAAACCAATGGGAATGCTATCAAGTCTCTTGAAAGGTATGACTAATCTCACTATTAAGGTTGCTCAGCTAAACCTAAACATTGATACGAAGATAGAAGAATGTTTTCTTGCCAATATCCGGTCACAGCCTACACTAATAGAAGACCTAGTCAAGCTGCAAGAGAATGACCCAACACTGATGGAGATCAAGGCTAATATTGATCAATTGCCAGATTTCTCTATCGTGACTGATAGAAGATTACTATTTCGAGGTCGGATCTGTGTATCAGATCATGCCAATACTAAAAAACTGATCATGGAAGACGCTCATAAATCAAGGTATACCTTTGTTGTACCCGGACAATTTCCCAGCAAAATAACAAGAAATAAGGGTTCAGGAATTTTCTCGAACACCTTTAAGGCATGAGCTACTCGGCCATCCCTACAACTCCCGGGACCCCACCAGGGGCCCTAACGCGTTTGCCGTGACATGCGGCTACACAGACGACTAACCGGGACCAATCCCGGCTACTCAACTACGGGCTTTCTCCGTACCCCACATGGCCGCCCGGGCCAACCCGAGGGCGCTCCGACTTCTAGTCAGGCCACGTGGCACCCATTGAAAGGGTCGAGGGCCCATCCCGAGACACTTACTTCCAACCCTTCAAGGTCAAAGGGAGACCTAATTAGGTCAACCACAGGCTTTGGAGGCCCGCCGCATGCATATACGGCTTACACGCGTGTGTTCGGCATTTTTTCGAACACCTTGTGGGCGCGTATATTCCAGCCCTTCTACAACAAACCGCGGGCTGCCCCGCAGTTCTAGCATACTAATTGTGTCCGACAATGACCCCCCAGCAAGCCGGGGCCACCCCCGGCCCTCAAACATGTGGCGATGAGCCACTTAACTTTAGCTCTCGGGCCAACCTGAGGCTACCCCGCCAACCCACAGTGCGATGTGGCACGTAGCCCGAGGCACAGCCCATGAGCCCAAACTACCTCTCCTTAGCTCTCACGAGCTATCATCCTCAGCCCAAGGCCCATCTTGAGGCCCCTCAGCCTGTTACCCAAGCTGTTTGACAACCCGGGGTGTGTCAAGAATTTACCCAAACACCTTGCAAGCGGCTACTATGACTCGAAGAACAACGGCCCCCACGGGCCATCCCAATATCCCGAAGCCCAGTGTCCCTCAAAGGACACTCCAAGACGACAAAGCCAATTCACCCCGGGGCGCGGCCGCGCACCCCCAGGGTGGGCGAACTCCCTGGGGGCCACGCCCTCTCTCCAACCCGGTGGCCCCACGGCCCTGCTCAGTCCCAATTCGTCCGATTCTCAGTCTCCGTTTGTCCAACTACCTAATACGGGGGGAAGGGCTCGCATCGTTCGTCCGTACCAGTTCGTGGGAGCAACAAGCGGAAGCACGAAGCAACATCATGGGGGAGCGATCCTCGACAGTCAACACACTCACAAGGCTCCACGTATCCTCCCAGCACCTGTCCTTTTCTTCTTAGTTTAATTTAGGAAGAAAAACACCAAAAAATGGGATTTTATAGGGTGGGGACCGCCCCCCTCTCTCCCCCATTACCCAGTCCGCCTAAACCCCCCGGGGTGGGGTTTAGGCGGACCAGCCTAGACCCCCAGGCCGGTCTGCCTAAACCCCCTAGGGATGGGTTTAGGCGGACCAGCCTCACCCCCTAAGGTTGGTCCGCCTAAACCCCCTCCGTAAAACAAAAAAAAAGTTTTTAATTAATTAAAGAAGCCAGCCAGCCCGCCTAAACCCCCTGGGGGAGGGGTTTAGGCAGACCAGCCTCACCCCCTGAGGCTGGTCCTCCTAAACCCCCTGGGGGAAGGGTTTAGGTGGACCAGCCTAGCCCCCTGGGCTGGTCCGCCTAAACCCCATCCAGGGGAGGGGTTTAGGCATAGGGCTGGTCCGCCTAAACCTTTCCCCCTCACTATTCAATTGGTTTACCCGGGCTAGGTTTAACCCTTCACCCTAGCCCGCCTAAACCCTTCCATGGCCTTCCAAATTCCCTATAAAAGCCCCTTAGAAGCTCAAGGGGTGGGAGATACGGGATATACAACAATCAAGGCTTCCAGCAGCTCCAAGCAGCAGCAAGGCATCCGACACGGAGAATTGTGTGTGGGTGACTTGGTCGTCAGCTAAGGATGCTGAGGGTAAGTCGCTTGTACTCCCCTCACACGGTGTTCTGCCATGACATACATGTCTATCCCCACCACGTGTGTGACGTTATGACAAGGGTGAACGCCCCCTCATGTCGGGATTTTCCCTCGCGTGTCCGCCAACCGCAACTACGCACGCACCATGACGTCACGCTCCCCCGCAATCACGAGGCCACGTCTGACCGCTGATTCGAGCCGTGATCGACCATCGGCCAGACACCAGCCCAATGTCTTCTCCAGTTATCCAGTCACAGCCCCTCGTTTGGCGAAGCAAACATGGCCCATGCCATGAGAGGGGCCCTCTGTAAAACATGCAGATACCCTCTTTGTCACGCATTGACCCGGGGACTGACCATCACGTCGAAATTGTCCCGCGGCTTGCGCCTGTTGTACCTCGGCCTCTGTGGCCCTCTTGTAAAGCCATATATCTCTCAGAAATCATACTGCCATTTGAACAAATGTGCTCGCATCCACGTTCGGGCCCTCAGCCCCTCTGTATGCCGCCCAGTGAAAATACACCGCCCCTCTGACCCCGGCCAACATCGCCCTATTTGGTGCGAACCCACAACAGCCGAGTACCCCCTGCTCTCCTCCCAGGACTTCAGATACAAATAGGCTTCTCTTCAGCATAGAACAAAGGTGTTCGGATTCAATCCGATGTAAATAAACACCGATCACTTACGTTCGGTGGGGAAAGACGTCCAGTACACAATTCCTACAATTGCCTGCGCACTCGCACCCGTGGAACCCCCTCGATCCATGTGTCACCCGACCTCTCGAGCCCACGTGCCGCGCCCTGGTGGCACTTCCCCGGTCAACCCTTGGTTCCATAGGTGATTGTCGAGAAATCTACTGGCACACCCCCATCCTGTCTGGCTAACTTATGCCCCTACATTCACGTGCCATTCGACCCTTTTCGGCTTTCCGTAAAAAAGAGAGTGCCCAGTACCCCCTGTGAAAGGCATACAACCGTAAGGGAGAATACCCGAGAAACATCAAACTCCAGTATTTTCCTTTCCCAAATGTATTCCTACCTTCACCCCGGTCATCGGCATAAAAAGAAAAAAAATCCCGACAACAGAGAGGATGGCACGCCCGGTGGGACGTCTCCCGCCTTCTTTCTTTTTGTTGAAGAAAAGCCTATGCCAGCCCTGGTGCCCTTTTTCTGTCCTTGCAGGAGAGGCAGAGGGGGGTGCTCGCATGCTTCAGCACTCCAGTAATTATGGCGGCCGTCACTTACGGTCCCCTTGTCATTGCCACCCATGCACGGGTGGGTTACTTGGCGACGCCGATCGCTTTCGGTAGTTTCACCCCTGTCATCGGATCGCCCTACTTTTTGGGCGTCATCCCTGTGGCTGCTCCTCAGCCAACCCCAGTTTCTCCACCGACTCCAGTGGCCAATGCGCCACGCGCACCTCCAACACCAGTGTCCCGCCCGACCACCAGGCACCGGACCGCCACCACTGGCCCCTATAGGGCCCCCAGATCATCACCGGCCCAGGTAAGCGATAGCTCCCGCGGCCAGCTTCGTCCGATCTCCGGCACGGGCCCCGGGCCCCGAATTTCAGTCGCTATCTCAGCACCTTCCTCGGGCCTCCAACCCCGATCCTCAGCAAAGCTCGCACCCAACATGGGCTCTCAGCCCTGGGTCCACGGCTTCTCAGCCTCTTCCTCGGGCCTCCAACCCCGAGCCTCAGCAAAGACGGCACCCAAGACGGGCTCTCAGCCTTGGGTCCACGGCTTCTCAGCCTCTTCCTCGGGCCTCCAACTTCGAGCCCTAGCAAAGACGGTATCCAACATGGGCTCTCAGCCGCGGGTCCATGGCTTCTCAGCATCTTCCTCGGGCCTCCAACCCTGAGCCTCAGCAAAGTCGACACCCAACACAGGCTCTCAGCCCCGGGTCCAGGGCTTCGCAGCCTCTTCCTCGGGCCTCCAACCCCGAGCCCCAGCAAAGCCGACTCTCGATATGGGCTCCCAGCCCCGGGTCCGCGGCTCTTCGGAGTTGTACTCGGGATCCCAGTTCTGAGCTCCAGTTGAACCGGTTCACCCCGGGGGCCTCATACCCAGGGGGCAAGGTTCCTCAGCACCTTCCTCGGGCCTCCCCACCCGAGTCTGAACTACGCCGACGCTCACCGTGGGTCCTCGACCAAAGGCCGTCGGCACCTCAGCACTTCCGACGGCATCGCTTCCAGGTGCAAGAGCGTCATCTCGAGCATCGGTAACACTTTTATCGGCGTGGGCAAGGGCTTATACCCGAGTCACACAGCCATCGACCCCCGGCGTTGGTCTCATACCTTGGGGGCCGGACCCAGTACCTCCAACTGACAGCTTTGCACTGCCGGTCACCCCCGGCCGGGTCTTCTTGATCTACCATCTCGGGGCGGAGTCTTCCTCCACTCCACAGAAGAAGCATCGCCATGGCCGCAAAGGCAGATGGCTCGCCGCTGCAACCAGCAACTCCAGAAGGACTATTCTTGTCGGTGACTTGCGGATTCGCCTCGATGGGGCCAACCAATCATACCCAAGGAACGGACCGTTCCCATAATCTCTACCTCCAACTGTTTTGACCTCTTGCGGAAAACGCGAGAGGATGAGGCGAAGCTTAGGGGAGCGGGTTCCTCGGCAGCAGTCCGGGGGCACCCACCGCAGCCCGATACACGGGCTCCCAAGAGAACTCGTCAGAAAAATGGCGACAAGGGAGACCAGCAATCTGACTTGAGGAGAATCTGTGTCACCCCAGAGGAGGCTCAAGCCGTTCGAAGGGCGCGTATTAGAAACCCCCTCTGAGCACTTAGACGCGGCGTCAGGCAGGATGCGACTGGTCCCACAGTAGCACCATCTGACGATGCCTAGTCGTCTAATGTCCCCCACACAAGCAAGCGGAGGCAAAGGCGAGCCCGCTCCCGGGCCCTCCAGCAGCCTGTCCCGGGATCTCCTCCGACCGATATCGGGAGCGAGGCACCTCTGCAACACGCCTCGGTCTTTGACAGACTAGGGGCGCCTGTTCGCCCCAAATGGCACCCGCGCAGGAAGCGGACGGCCTGGTTCATCAATGACGCGGTTCGAGTGTTCGCGTGCTATACCACCAGACACCTGTCGGACACCCAGTCTGATGACTTGAATCAGCCCCGGTCCCACATCAGGAGGCCGCGCCATCAGGTTCTGTCGCCACCCCCAACATGTCACATCGGTACTTCTGTCGGACCACAGTTGTCGGAATGCGTGGAAGAGGCCCCGGTGGAAGACCGCGACCCTCCTATCAACGTAGAGCTGGTCAACAATGACCCTCTTGCAAATGAGGCTCAAGAAGTGACCCTCGATACTCTTATGAAGGATAACAGATGCGGGACGGACAACGAACCTGAGACTCTAGCTCGCGGGCGTCTCTAAGTGAGGGAAACGCAGGATCGTGCGCTGTTGAAAAACTGTCAACGAGTCAAGGGTACTCGGCTCTTCCACGTGTACTTGGATTGAGTCACGGGACGGGTCACGCTCACTCTCTCGCAGCGGTGATTGAAATAATATAGCGAGCTACGTTCCTATCACTCTAGCAGCGGCATTCAAAAATATACGAGATAAGCAAATGCAATAAAGACGGAGGCGAGTTTACCTCCACGCTCCGGGCGTGGGGAAGACGACCCCGGTCGAAGTTCGTACTCCCGGTGTACAAATATTACAATAATTACAAAATTGAATTTATCACCCACTCCACGCAGGGAGATAAAGGGCTACAATATGGGGTCCGGGAGTAGCAAACTTGGGTTGACGGGCAACAATTTGGGCCGGAGACAGGCTGCTGGTCCCACTCGGTACTGTTCCAACTCAGTACAGCAAGGGAACTAAGCAACTGGGACGGCGGCTTCCGGTCCACTCCTTGCTGCGGCGACTGGCTGGGACGCTTCTGATGGGTGGCCGATCGATCTCCAGGAGCGGCGGTCGCCAAAGGTGAGCCAGCGTATTTTTCGAGGAATTAATTCTCGGACTGAGTTGCTGGCCTGTCCTCGGATCTGCTCTGCGCGCCTTCACAAAAAGATTTCTTGCGGACAGATCCGATGTCAGATCGACAGAAACTTGGTACCGACGGATAGAGGACTCAAAGGGATACAACATATAATTTTTTCAGATCCATCAAGTGAATGGATTGAAAATGAAAATGACTGTCCCTCAAAGGATTTTGCTGGCTCGGACTGATAGACACATAGGATAGACTGAGTTTCCCCTAAAAATGAATTTTGACCGAAGGGAAAACAATAGATCTAGACTCTATTATGGTGAAAAGGGGGCTATGTAAGGGATACGTATGAATGTTTTGGGGATTTTAGGAGATGTATAAGGGGGTGGGAAAAATAAAAGAACAGACTCATATCCTGCAGATCTGCAAACTCGGAGACTGTTAGGGGTGGAACTAAAAATCGGGGAAAAATAGCAAACGACCTCTGATTGACACGAAATTTAAAATGGAGACTAGGGATAACAAGAATAACAAACACTCAAAAGTTCAGCTCGATCAGAGCTCCTGATGTGGAGATAAAAATCGGGCTTCAACCCTCTATCCTGATGTAGACAGAAGTTCGACGCGGTGGCGGTGGCGGTGCGACAACGACTCGATGGCGGCGGCGGCGGCGGTGTTAAGCTTCTCACTCAGAGAGGGGGAGAAGAGGAGACTTCACACCTCAAGGAATTCACAGAACTCTATTTGCAAGGGGGGTGGGAGAGAGAAAGGGGTGCCCTTGGGCTTGCTCTTGGCAAAAATACTTAATTCTTCATTAAAATCTCTAATGACACTATACATAGGCTTATATAGTGAATGGCAAGGGGTGGGGGGCTGGGAATTTCGTGGGAGAGAGGGGAGGGGTAAAATAGGGATAGCATTTTCTTCCCCCATATGGACAAATAACCAAATTAAATAAAAATACAACATAGAATAAACTATATTATAAGGGGGAAACATCTTGGACTTTGCTTTGTCCAAGTTTGAATTTTCTTCCACCTTGTCCCCCCTTGGTCCAAGTCCAATCTTGGACTTTGAACCAGCCCCACATGGGCCCTAGAACCTAGATGGACCAATGGGAAAGAGGGTGGGGGACTCTGCTGGACCCACTGGTAATTTACATAGAAACCCAAAGACTTTAAAGACTAACCCCTTGGCTTATAATGCCTTACAATTGCAAACCCAATTAGCCAAGGGTATAAATACAAATAAAAGGACACAAATGTAAAATAAAAATGTTAGTGCCTGGTGTTGTTTCCCATCAATTCTCCCCGGGTGGGAAGAACTCGACCCCGTCGAGTAAGGGGTGCGGCTGCTCGTGTGGCTCATGCGGATCCGTCAACGAACCTGGAAGCGCGGAGTATGCTCCACTCTAAGTAATCGTCACCTGCTCATCCCGTATAGATTCGATATGCTCACGCTGCTGGGGAATGAGGGTAGAGGTGGAGACTCCGGGGTGGGGTCACTCTCAAAGGAAGGAGACAGCTCAATGACTCACTAGGAATCACCGCTGGGTCCCTTGATGTGACTAGATCCGAGACATAGAATGGTAGAGCCGATCCCAAATTCTGGCAAGTCTACAACGTACGCATTGGATCCGACTTGCCTCCTACTCGAAAGGGACTGACAACGCGAGCGACAAAAGACCGACTCAACTCAATGTATGCATATGCACTCGACAGACAAACTGTACGAAACAACGACTCACACATGACCCAAAACAAACCTACTGTTAGTCCGACCCATACATATGCAATGGTGGACTATGACATCCGAATGTGTGTCATGCATACACTAGATGCAATCGATGGTTGACGGAATGGGGGACTCCTAGACATCCTAGTATGTCCCTAGCATGCAACTGCCCTTTGGGTTTGGGAGGTTTGGGAGGGCTAGGAGTGCCGAATGCACCTTCTTTCTTACCCCTATATGATGACCGTGGAATGGTCCCCTAGCTGAGTGTAGGTGGACTAGCCCGTGGGGAAGGGGTGTGGTAGTGGACTTCCCTAACAAGGTGGAATGGATAAAGTGGGTCATAAGGCTCACTAGGGAAGGGGTCGAAGGGATCAAAGAAAGTGTGACCACTCGAACTGGATTCCCACATGTCACACTCCCATGTCAGAAAGTCTTGAAGATGTAAATGTGCACCTCCATCTGTTATGGTAAAAGGGACGGTGATCTCATAGGGAAAATATGGTCCCTCCCTCGGGCAAAAGGGAAGGAAGTCGGGCTCGGCTGGCGTGGGGAGGAATAAGAGGACCTCTGTGGTGACATGACCTATGGTGCACACGGAGGTAATGGAGCCCCAAGCGGGATGGGTGAAGCTACGACCTATGGGTCGGTCGAAGCCTGGTGCCAATAAGTGCGTCAACTGCAACTATCGGTCTAATCCCGTAAGAAGGTCATCCAATGTATCCACATGGTGACTAGACCAGAATGTGGTATGGAATGAGTTGACTGGCACTAAAGGTAGTGTGGGGTCCATGGATGGATAGCATGATGCTCTATGGACCAAGCCTATCTTGAGCCAACTAAGTAGTGGCTCGGTGATGAAAAGCTTTCCCGTTAGAAACACGGGTAGCTCCAAAGGCGGTAACTCCGAATGAGGTGGCTCCGGATGAGGATCGGACGTGGGTGGCAATGGAGCTCTAGGGGAAGGGTTCTCCAGCTGGAGTGGGGAAGGCCGTGGGGTAGGCTGTTCGACTGGTTCAGGACTCGACTGAGAGGTAGATGCTCATTGAAGGGCGGCATCAAACCTTGCCTCGAAAGGCTCAACTCTAGAGCGACTAGATAAGACTGCACCAGAGTGAACGCATCGCGGCAAAGACATTCAAACTGGAAGTGAAGCCACAAACCTCTCCGGAACCGAAAGGCGGTCGTGGTGCTCTCCTCTCCAACTCCATATTCCAACCGATACTTATCATACTCCCGAATGTACTCAAACACGGACTTGTTGCCTTGGACAGGTCTACTCGGGGTGCATGGGTTGGCCATAGTTACACATAAGATGGGAATTGACTCCCCTAGGAGTGGACATGCATTGGAATAGTTTTTTTATTTTTTTATGCAAAACTTTTATGCAAGACTAATGCAAGCACCTAGACACGACTCTAAATGGTGAAAAGGGTAAAATGCAGACACGAGTACAAACCTAGACTCAACCCATATCCGGTACCTGGCGGAGTTTCGAGATCCGAAGATCCTCTCACACGAGTGAATCACCTTCCCGATAGGCGTAACCTAACGTTCAGGCAACACCTTTTTATATACCGAATAAAGGAATGCAAATGAGACACTTAGACTTAGACGCTCTCTTGATGAGTCTTTTTTTTTATTTTAAGCAAATACTACTCTAGACTCAACCTTCCGCTCTGATACCAATTTGATGCGAGACGGACAGCGAACCTGGGACTCTAGCTCGCGGGCGTCCCTAAGCGAGGGAAACGTGGGATCGTGCCCAGTTGAAAAACCAGCAACGAGTCAAAGGTACTCGGCTCTTCCGCGTGTACTTGGATTGAGTCACGGGATGGGTCACGCTCACTCTCTCGTAGCGGTGATTGAAATAATATAGCGAGCTACGTTCCTATCACTCTAGCAGCGGCATTCAATAATATACGAGGTATGAAAATTCGATAAAGAGGGAGGCGAGTTTACCTCCACACTCCGGGCGTGGGGAAGATGACCTCGGCCGAAGCTCGTACTCCCGGTGTACAAATATTACAATAATTACAGAAATAAATTTATCATCCACTCCACGCAGGGAGGTAAAGGGCTACAATATGGGGTCCAGGAGTAGCGAACTCGGGTTGACGGGCAGCAATTTGGGCCGGAGACGGGCTGCTGGTCCGACTCGGATCCGACTCGGTATTGTTCCAACTTGGTACAGCAAGGGAACTCAGCAACTAGGATAGCGGCTTCCGATCGACTCCTTACTGCGGCGACTGGCTGGGACGCTTCTGATGGGTGGCCGATCGATCTCCAGGAGCGGCGGTTGCCGAAGGTGAGCCGGCGTATTTTTCGAGGAATTAATTCTCGGACTAAGTTGCTGGCCTGTCCTCGGATCTGCTCTGCGCACCTTCACGAAAATATTTCTTGCGGACAGATCCGATGTCAGATCGACAGAAACTTGGTACCAACGGATAGAGGACTCAAAGGGATACAACATATAATTTCTTCAGATCCATCAATTGAATGGATTGAAAATGAAAATGACTGTCCCTCAAAGGATTTTGCTGGCTCGGACTGATAGACACATAGGATAGACTGAGTTTCCCCTAAAAATGAATTTTGACCGAAAGGAAAACAATATATCTTGACTCCAAAAAAATTATGGTGGAAGGGGGGGTATGTAAGGAACACATATGATTTTTTTGGGGATTTTAGGAGATGTATAAGGGGGTGGGAAAAATAAAAGAACAGACTCCTATCCTACAGATCTGCAAATTGGCAGACTGTTAGGGGTGGAACTAAAAATTTGGGAAAAATAGCAAACGACCTCTGATTGACACAAAATTTAAAATGGAGATTGGGGATAACAAGAAGAACAAACACTCAAAATTTTAGCTAGATCAGATCTCCTAATCTGGAGATAAAAATCAGGCTTCAACTTTCTATCCTGATGTAGACAGTTTCGACGCGGTGGCGGTGGCGGTGGCGGTGGCGGTGCAACGGCGGCTCGATGGCGGCGACGGTGCTGAGCTTCTCACTCAAAGAGGGGGAGAAGAGGAGGCTTCACACCTCAAGAAATTCGCAGAACTCCATCTGCAAGGGGGTGGGAGAGAGAAAGGGGTGCCCTTGGGCTTGCTGTTGGCAAAAATGCTTAATTCTTCATTAAAATCTCTAATGACACTATACATAGGCTTATATAGAGAATGGCAAGGGGTGGTGGGTTGCGAATTTCGTGAGAGAGAGGGGAGGGGTAAACTAGGGATAGCATTTTCTTCCCCATTGTGGTCAAATGACCAAATTAAATAAAAATACAACATGGAATAAACTATATTATAAGGGGGAAGCATCTTGGACTTTGTTTGGTCCAAGTTTGAATTTTCTTCCACCTTGTCCCCCCTTTGTCCAAGTCCAATCTTGGACTTTGAACCAGCCCCACATGGGCCCTAGAACCTAGGTGGACCAATGGGAAAGAGGGTGGGGGACCCTGCTGGACCCACTGGCAATTTACATAGAAACCCAAAGACTTTAAAGACTAACCCCTTGGCTTATAATGCCTTACAGTTGCAAACCCAATTAGCCAAGGGTATAAATACAAACAAAAGAACACAAATGTAAAATAAAAATGTTAGTGCCCGGTGTTGATTCCCATCAAGAACCCGCATCTGAAGGCCCTCCTGGAAGACCTCCTCCAGGAATGGGACCTCCATCCTCAGCAACCTGCCAGGCCTCCGGCTGAGGCACCGGCACTGCCAGCTGCCCGCGAGGCTGTCAACACCTCAGCGGTAATCGCCCGAACCCCGTTGGCACCTGGGTTTGGCACACCCCCGGTTGAGGCTCAGCCATGAGCCTCTAATATGCCGATGCCAAAACATTTCCTGGCACAACGCCAGATGATCTAGCGTATTGTCGAGACAAAGCTCGCCCAGTATGGTGAAGGGGTTGTCACAATAGATCTCTACAGTGTACCCTACCCGCTTCACCACCAATTGAAAAGGCTTCCCCCAGAGTACGCCAAGCCCCCGAAGAGGCAAAAGTTTGACGGGCAGGGGTCACCACATGAACATTTGGCCTACTATGTTACGGCCATGGGCGAGTTAGCGTTGTATGAGTCATACCTTCTCCTCTACTTCGCTACTTCACCTACGGGAACGGCCTTTCAATGGTATTCCAGCCTGAAGCCCGGATCAGTCATCGACTGGGCAGATCTCCAGAAGAAGTTCCTCGACCGCTTTCAAACGGCCAAGCGGAAGATCTCCTTGGCTGAGCTCTGCTCTCTCCGACAAAAGAAGGGCGAGTGCGCCCTCGACTTCATCAAGAAATGGCGAGACCTCAGCATGAGGTGTGTCAACTCGTTAGTCTAGGAAGATGCCATTACTATATGCCGGCAGGGTTTGGCAGCTGAGGTCAGTGAGAAGCTTCTCGGTGCCAACATCAAAGGCTTCGATCAACTCAATTTGACAGTCGTCGAAATAGAGATGTTATTCACCGATAACTCGAGCTATACGGTAGCAAAGGGTAAGCAAGTGCGAGAATGCCAGTCCGGTAAGGAGGTGAACATTGTTGAATTCACCCCTACCGCCAAAATCGATAAAGAGGCCGAACCAAGCGGTTCTGACAAAAAGCCAGCGGATAAGCCAGCCATTCCTTCCTTCTCAGAGCGCATGAAGACACCCTTTTCATTCAAGAAGGAACATACGAAGATGCTCTTCGACCTCTGCATGGCCCAGAATATTTTTGAGTTGCCAAAAATTCGCAAGCCGGACGAGGCCCTGAAGACCAACGATCCCAGCTATTGCCCATATCATCGCATGCTGGGCCACTCAATTGAAGATTACTATGTCTTCAAGACCCAGGCGCAGAAGCTGATCCGAGACGGCCTTGTGAAAATGAAGAGCGGCCTCGTCGATCCTCCCCAACCACATATGTGGTCTAGACCAGCTAAGGCAGCACGTGTGGTCCACTACCTGGCCAGCGTGATCCACATGATGGCCACGTTCTCTCTCTCCGATGTCGAAGTAGGGGAGCCCAGCACTAGTCAGGGTGAACATTCACTCTGGTATATGGGGTGGAGGCCCTGGCATGATCACAGACCCCTCTCCTTCCCCAAGGAGAGAACCCGACAACTCTTCGATATCCTTATCGAGAGGGGGTAAATCATGCCCCGCGACTCGCCGGCCGACTACACCCATTGGGACCTCAGTCACCCCCAATACTACCCCTTCCACGCTAGAATCTGCCACCCGATCGAGTCCTATGAGGAAGTTCAATACCTTTTCCAGGAACAAATCCAGATGGAGCAGATCGATGCAGAGGGGAACTCCATGTCACTTTTCAGGCTTCAGCAAGCTGTCAAAGAAACCCTGAGCATCGCCAGGGATGCGCCAAAACGGCCAGACTCCCCTTAAGAAAATGGGAACGGGCTGCCTTACCAGCATCCTCCAGAATGGCTCAAGTTCTGGGCTAACAACCAAGAAGCGCTCGAGCGATTACAAAGGCGTAGAGAGCGGGATGCCAGTCAAGAGACGAAGCTGACCGACTTCTCGATCAACATCATCCATTCTCTTAGTCCTCCGGCCCTTGCGGGCTCCTCGACACAGACATCCGGCCAGCCAACCCCAGCCACTTTGACTGTCGAGTGGCGGTCCTGGCGGAGCTAGAATCTCTCCCTTTCCCTGAAGAAGACACCTGTGAGCGACGTCACGCGGTTCGGAGTTCGATGGTGCTGGGAAGAGGATGCGGAGAGCGCGCGGGCTCCTTTTTTTTGTTTGTTTTGTTGTTTTGCTGCAACACAGAAAATGATAGAGAAGAGAGAAGGGGCCACCACGGGAGATTGCTCCGGCGGGACGAGCGGGACAAGTATAATATAGCAAGATATGGGGTTCAAACGGCCATAGCGGGAAGTGACTCGCCGCGACCTCGGGGGGACGGGAATGGTGCAGAAATTAAATAACAAGAATTGAAACGGCCATTGGGGAAGTGACTCGCCGCGGCCTCGAGAATATGAGCAGAATATAGCAGAATATAAAAGAGAATATAAGAACAGAGATTTAAACGGCCATTGGGGAAGTGACTCGCCGCGGCCTCGATGATATGAGCAGAATATAACAGATTATAGAGAGAATATAATAACGGAAATTTAAACGGCCATTGGGGAAGTGACTCGCCGCGGCCTCGATGATATGAGCAAAATATAATATAATATAGAAAGAATATAGGAACGAAAATTTAAACGGCCATTGGGGAAGTGACTCGCCGCGGCCTCGATGATATAAGCAGAATTTAACAAAATATAAAGAGAATATAGGAAACAGAAATTTAAACGGCCATTGGGGAAGTGACTCGCCGCGGCCTCGATGAAAAGATGTGATCGCCAGGGGCCGAAAGACCCCAAAATAAGAAAGTGATCGCGCCTACCTCAAGAGCGGGACATGGCGGGTTGCTTCTTCCTCTCCTTCCGGCCGGCCGACGGAGAGGGCTTTCCTCGGGTACCCTTGCAAAACAACGACAAATAAATGACAAGTGGATTAGAAAGATGGAGGTGTAGTATTCAAATCCTCGCGGTAAAAATAACGAAATGATGGCAAGACACACACCTGGTTGGTGTTATCTTTTAAACCCCTCTCGGACTCGAGTAGGAGGAAAATGAGATGATGGATGCAAGAAGTATAAGAGAAGAGGCGCCCTTGTGAAGGGGGATAGAGGATGCAATATGATGAATGTAAAGAACTATGGAGAAAAAGGGGAAGAAAAAGCTTATTGGATGAGCCGAGGGTGAAATCCGGCGGAGCTCCGGCAGCGTGGGGACGACGGGGAAGCGCGGTGGATGAAGACGACCTTCCTCTCGCGAGCGTAGGCACCCGAGAAGCCGGCAGAACCTCCACCTACAAAAGACCCCACGGGTTAGAAAAATGACTCCGTAGCCTCTGGGCTCCGGCAGCCTATCGGATCACTGCTTAGCTCCCCTAGAACTGAGGGGGTGGGCCTCTATTTATAGAGCTCCGGAAGGTGGAGGCGTCCAGGACCCTGGACACCTCCATCAGGGCCGAAATAATATTTTATTCTATTTTTATTGATTTTTTTAGAATACTTTTATGGGGGCGTCCAGGGTCCCGGACGCCTCTAACAGGTCCACCGAAAACCGACGACGGCCGCACGCGGTTTGGCACAACGCGTGGTTTTGTGAGCGGCGCCTCGTGATTCAGAAATGGGCGCGTCCAGTCAGCTGGACGTCTCTAAATTTGGCTTTTTTCACACACGACAAACCGTCGTTCGGTGGCGGCGCCCGTGAGTGAGTTGATGGAGGCGTCCAGGGGCCTGGACGCCTCCAAAAGTTTATTATTTTTTTATTTTTCTTTTGTCTTTTATACAAGGCTGGCATTTTTATTTTTTTATTTATTTTTATGGAGGCGTCCAGGGGTCTGGACGCCTCCATTAATATATATATTTTATTTTTTTTTGTTTTTGTATGCCAACTGGCATTTTACACTTATTTTTTATTTTTGTTTTTATGGAGGCGTCCAGGGTCCTGGACGCCTCCATAAATATATATTTTTTATATTTTTATATTTGGTGTTGGGGCCCTGAAAAAAGAATAAAACAAATTAAAATCATGGGGGCGTCCAGGGGCCTGGACGCCCCCATTAAGACCCACCCGGGTCCTTGGATCGGGCGTCGGTGGCCGCCCGGCAGATATCCTTCTTGGTTCCGGAACCTCCTGATGCGTTCGACTGGTGTTGATGCCGTCCGAATGCCGTGACGAGACGATTCCGGATGCCGAAAAGGGCGGAAGAAGACTCAAGAAAAGGAAGCACTCAAGTGATTCAAAACGCGTAAGCCGTCGCGGGACGTTGTATAGTAATATGAGACTTTCTCAGGAGACGTCAGGAATGGCGTGTCTACAGCTGCCCCGCCTTGGCGTCTGCTTTGCAAGGGAGCGATACGTAGTGGAATGGTATCGAAGTGGAGTGAAATGGAGTGGGAGCGGACTGATAAGTTGATGCCAAGGTGTGATGAGACACGCTTGTGACGTTACTGTTTGGAATCTTTCCTGAAGTTTTAATGAGGCGACCTTGAAGGAGGTCTTTCAAATATTGACGATTGCTTGGACGGAGATCAAATAAGGGAGGGTGAGATGTGCACTCAGGCACGAAACAAAAGAAGACCAACTTCTCGGTGTGGAAGTACCTGGGTCATAAACCGGAGGTTTCACCTTTGGGGAGCGGTTACCAGCCAATGTGGAAGTGCTGCGGCCAAGGTGGGTCAAAAAGGTAAAGGAATATCTGAGGGTCTGTCCAAACAAGGGTCTCCTTTGGAAGAGCAGCGTAGGGCTGTCTCAAAGAAACTCAGTATTTCATTCAGAGTGGAATATCTCATATTTGTGGAATTGAACACAACGGCTTTCACAATCGAATCACTTGAATGATCTTCCGCAATAAATCAAAGTCCTATATGAATGCATGCTGGGTTCAAAGAAAAATTAAAACAAACTAAAATAGAAAATAGCCAAGGATAATATTGTCAACTTGTGAAGAACGGGTCAGGATACCGACCCGGTGAGCTGATACTGGGCTGGGGCCCGTTTATCCGCGCACCAACTCACTGAATGGAACCGTCGTCCCCATTCTATCACAAATTGACGGCCTATCCGTACAACCCAAACTCTTCCGGGATCATCACCGTTTTTGTTGAAGGGGAACTCAAATCCCAGATTCGTTCGGGCCGCAAGGTCCTTGACATGTTCTAGTAGCGTAGGTATCATATACTATGATGCATGACATGGTGGGACCAACCAATGAAAGGTGGGACAGGAGATAGGACAAAGACGTCCGTTAGTAAAACCTGCACAGGCCAGCAAAGGTTAGCAACATCAAAAGGTAGCAGAATCGCACCACAGTTCAAAGGAGATCCAGACAAAATCTTGACAATGACCACTGATGTGACATGTTCTGTCCTGTAGCACCCTTCCCTTCCTATAAGAACTCCCCTTAGGCTAGTTCATTCAAATGCACCAAGGTGGGTTTTGGAAGCTCAGGAGAGGAAGGAGAGGAGAATCTAGAGATCTTCAGGATGGAAGGAGAGTCTTCCCGCGTTATGAAGAGGAGCAAGCCTAGCAGCGAGATTAGGCGACTTTCCGACCTCGAGGGTCATCTGAGTGGGACGATCATGTCGCATATGGTAAGCCGACTCTTTTCAAATTTCTGCACGTGAACCTTCTTCTTACTTCCTTCATTTCTTCTTCTTTCCTCTCCCAGCCATATCCACTCTTCCCAGGCCCGAGGAAGTTTTCCAAGCTGCCATGGCTTTCAAAGCTGACTTCCAATATCTCCATTGGCATGAGGGCCATACTCTCGAAGTGGCATCTGCAGGGGCTCCTTATTCACGCCAAGCATTACGAGAAGATTCGTATGGACTGGGCGGCTATGGGCGCGCTAGTGGAGGTCTGGCATCCCCAGACCCACACTTTTATCTTCCCGACCTTCGAGGTGACCATCCTCCTCGAGGAGGTGGAACTTCTGCTTGGTTTGAAGAAATTCAAGAGTGACGGGAAGGTGAAGGCTATGCGGATGCTGACACGGGGTACTTCTGAAAGCGTCCTTGGAAGCTTCATGCCGCCCGACGCAGCTAGAAAGGTCCGTACTCAGAAGGGGATCGATCTCCAAAAGCTCGCGGAGTGGGTCATGACGCCCTGAGAGGGTCACCAGACGATGACTATTTGGAGGGAATCATGAAGGGGTTCACCATTTGTCTGGCGGGTGCTCTCTTGTTCCCTTATACCGACAACATGGTGGAGGAAGACCAACTGGGTGCTATCTGCGGGATCTGGCGTGGAAAGAGGGTGGGACCCGCCGTCCTCGCCTATCTTTACAGCGGTCTTACTGCCTCGAGCCTGGGTAAGCCTCCATTTGGTTGTGCACTTGTCTTGAATTGCTGGCTGGATTTGCATTTCAAATTCGACCACCGCGAGGGAATGCCAACCGCTTCGAAGCTCTTCCAACAAAGCCCGCTTCACCACATAGCCGACGTGTTAGGCTTTGGTGGTACTGTAGTGAACCGCGTTCCGTGGCTGAAGAAACGTGAAGACTGGCGGTCTCACTTCCGCACCGTGACACAAGGCTTCTTCACTTGCGCACCGGCATGTTTGCTTTCGCTTGATCTCCTCATGAGGCCTTCTCCCGAAGTCGATCTTCAACTGATCGGCGCGACCGAGTTTGTTCTTTACAACGCGCATCGGTGCTGCCTGCAGATTGGCATCCCACGCCATTCGTTCCCGCCACCGACTGGCATCGTTCCCTTGAAGAAGAGGGAGTTGGGTACTGAAGCGGACGCGAAGGAAGCGAAGGCCATTAAAGCACCCTGGAAGACAAGTGTTGCGGGAAAGGCGTTAGCGCACGTGGTGGAAGAATGCGAGCCGTGGAGGGCTTATGTAACCGAACTGGGGAAGTTAAGGCCTAAAGCGCCTAAGCCCCTGATGTAGTTCACTCTGCTTTTCTGATGGAATAAAATTTGGCATTTGGATGTTTCGGACCCCCGTCCCCTTAATTATTATCTTTTTTATGGTTTTTCTTTTTCTTTGTGTTTTTTATTTTGTTTGGATTATATACATATTCTTATATAAATATATTATATTTTTTTGTTTGAAAATTTTTTATTATGGGGGGCGTCCAGGGGCCTGGACGCCCCTATTATTTTTTATTTTATTTAATTTTTTTTTGTTTTGGGGGCGTCCAACTGTCTGGACGCCCCTAATTTTTATTTATTTTATTTTATTTTTTGTTTTGGGGGCGTCCAGGGTCCTGGACGCCCCAACTATTATTTTTTTATTTTATTTAATTTTTTTGTTTTAGGGGCGTCCAGGCGCCTGGACGCCCCAAAAATTTTTAAATTTTGAAATAAATAAAAATAATGGGGGCGTCCAGGCGCCTGGACGCCCCAAAAAAAGAAATTCCTATTTAAGGGCTGCCCCCCCCCTTTTGCTCATTTACTGTTCAATCTGACGACCCAGTCACCCAGACGACCTATTCTTAGTCCCCATGGAGCGAGGAGGATCGAGCCAGGGTCCAGGGAAGCGAAAACGACTGGCTCGTCGTGCGAGGAGGTTGAGGGATGATGCCGAGGAGGCTGCAGCAGAGGAGATTGCTGCGGAGGAGGGGATGGAGGTGCCTCTCCTGGCCGCGGAGGCTGCTGCGGATGCTGGTGACGCGGGAGAGGACGATCACGACCCGGTAAGTACCTCGGAATCCTCACTCTGTGGTTCAATAGGCTAAAACGGGTGTGCGAAAGGCTGTGAGAGAGAGGCGGGTAGTGAGAGAAGGAGGCGTCCAGGGACCTGGACGCCTCCATGTTTTCTTTTTCTTTTTTTTATTTATTTATTAATTTTCGTAAATAAGAAAATGAAATAAAATAATATTAAAAATAAGGAGGCGTCCTAGGTGCTGGACGCCTCCATAAAAATATATATATTATTAATAATTTTTGTTTTGGCCATTTTTGGGTTTTTTCTAAAAAAAGGAAATTTGGGAGGAGGCGTCCAGGGCATTGGACGCCTCCACAAGAAAATAAAAATATTTTTTTATTATTTTTTTATATTTTTTTTATTTTTAAAAGTAAAAATAAAATAAAGAGAATAGGTAGTATATATATACAGTGTTATTGTTTATTACTGTTCATGATGCTGATGTGTTCTTTGTTGGTTTTGTGGTTTGCAGGGCGTGATGAAGGGCCGGATCAGCTGGTCCTTGGTGGTGGCAGCATACCGTGGGCTGCCGGATTTCCAGAGGGCGCGTGTGGACGCCATGGGCTTTGGAGCTTTCCTTAGGATCGAGCCCTTCCGGCTCGACCTTCCTCTTATCCAGGCACTGAGGGAGCGGTGGCACGCACCGAGCCGGGCGTTTCTGATGCCCTGGGGGCACATGGTGCCGTCACTGGAGGACGTGGCTCGGATCACCGGGCTACGAGTTGACGGAGAGGCAGTCAGCGGGGTCACCTACCCCGACTACCGAGAGAGTGCCCTGGACCTGCTGTGGTTAGAGACGAGCGTGACTGATAGAGACAGCAGGGTAGTCGGCCGAGTGGAGATCATGGAGGCGCTCGGATTCGTCGACCCGCGTCAGCGGGTTAGCGAGACTGGAGCAGAGTTCTTGGCTCGACTGGAGGGGGATGCTCGTGCAGCTTTCACCCAGGATCCGAGCGAGAGGGAGCTGGTGGATCTAGACCTTCGGAGGTTTCTTTTCTTCTTCCTGGGCCGCCTTCTGCTGGGGACGAAGGGGGATGGCATCCACTGCCGTTTCCTCGGGATCTTGGCGGATCTGGACAGAGTGGGGCACTATGCGTGGGGAGCGGCTCTGCTTGCCCATCTGATTGCCGATCTCTCCCAGACTTCGGAGAAGGAGACGACAGTCAGCGGCTTCGCACCTTTCCTCCAGGTAAACATTTTATTTATGCATTCTCACAGTTAAATATGCAATTATTGTACTAATGATGTATGATGGATGCAGGTGTGGAGCTATTACTATTTCCCGATGGGGAGGGCTAGGCATGGGAACAGGAGGGCCGTGCCTCTGGCGCGGCAGTGGAGGCCGGTCGTGGTTGCAGCACCCCACGGCTACCAGCTGGCGTCACTTCGTCGAGAGCTGAGCGAGTATCCCGAGGCCATGGTATGATGCGTATGATTTTTTTGTGTTTATGCATGTGACTGAATGGTAACTAACATGATGTATGTATGGTGATGCAGGTGGTGTGGAGGCCCTACTTGGGCATGGGCGATGCTGGCCAGCCCTGGGTTGTAGCGGGTCTTCCTCGCTTCAGGCGGGACGTGTGGGTCCATTGCCTGAACGAGATTGAGCCGCTGCGGCTTAGACTGGTCATGAGGACGTTGGGGCTGGCCCAGGAGTGGGTAGACGTAGATGCGCCGGCCCGCATTGGGCGGAAGACCAAGGGGAAGGCGAAGATCGTGGACTGGCGCACGCGCTTCCCAGCACAGTACCAGGACTGGCAGCAGGGCGGGGTCCCAGTAGTGTCCCACGTACAGGACAGCACAGACTACATGAGACGGTACCGAGCTACGTACGGGGACCGCCTCTCCTTGGGTGGTATGGCAGGGGTAAGTGAAATGAAACTGCTCCACCTTTCTATATGTATATGCATGGGATACTAACTTATGTGTAATGCAGGATGCTCGTGATACCATGATTGCCGACCTGCGGGCCCAGTTGGCGGACGCCAGGCGACAGTTGGTGGCCATCCGACAGGAGTTGGAGATCCTGGTGAGTTTATGCAATGCATTTTTTTGTGACCTGGATTTTTGATGCTTAGCCTTTGACTGACGTTTGCCCCGTGTTTCAGCGGGCCCACCAGACAGCGGCAGCCGCGATGGCTGGTGGAGCGGGTTCCAGTTCGCGGGGCCCTCCTCCGGAGGTTTCTGCCCTCCAGGAGCAGCTGGCGTACGCGGTGGCTCGGGCTGAGGAGGCCGAGCGTGACCGCGAGGCTCGAGTGAGTGCTTGCTTGGCCGCGACCCTTTTCTAGCTACTTTCCTTCTATCACTGTTCTCTTACGGTGCATGCGTGCCTTGACAGGTGGCCGAGATCCGAGAGGCCCTGGCGCGTGCTGTTCGTGCTGAGCAGGAGCGCGATGCCCGGGTGGCAGAGCGTGACGCCCGGATTGCGGAGCTAGAGGAGGAGCGGCGACGGGAGGCTGAGGAGCTTCCTCGCGACGTAGTGGATCTGCGGATCGCCCTCGAGCTGTCGAGGAGAGAGGCGATGAGGGAGAGAGAGGAGAGGGAGAGGGATAGGGAGAGCGTGGAGAGAGAGAGGGAGAGGGATAGGGAGAGAGAGAGGGAGGAGCGACAGCGGGATCAGACCGAGAGGAGGGCTCTAGAGGCCCAGCTGCTGGAGCTCCGATTGAGTCTTGGCACGGCGGAGGGGAGGCTTCGGGAGAGCGAGGAGCGGTACCAGAGGGCGAAGGAACGCGGGGCGCGACTTCGTCAGTCTGGTTCTTTTTCCATGGGCAGCTACCTGGTTTCTTCGGCCGAGGAGCGTCGTCGCGCCTTCGAGGCTGGAGTGCCACCGCAGGGCGAGGCGAGCACGGCTTCTCAGGGTTCACAGAGGTCGCGGAGGCCCCCTAGGGATCTCCGTCAGAGGAGGGAGGAAGGAGATGACCAGGAGGGTGACGGTGAGAGTTAGAGAGTTGCTTGTACGTCACCCTTCTCACTGTATGATGTACTTTCGGCTATTATATGAAATGGAAATGGCTTTTTGTGTTGTGTGTACTTTTCTCTCTCCCACACTTTCTTTTTTTGCACTGAGTTGTCCCTTGAGGCACGCTTCGCGAGACCTTGCCCTGAAGCAGCGGGGAACTATGTTTTGCACGGGGGGATTTTGTTTCCTTTCCCCCCTTTTGGGCGCGTCCAGGCGCGAGGACGCGTCTTAATCCTTGATTTTAAATTTAAAGCGACGGGTGGTCCTTTCTTCTCCCGTGCCTTACCCGCAAACGAGCCCGCCTCCGCCGAAACGCGCTTGCCCCTTTTTCGTCTTCCTCCTCTTTTGATCGATGGAGTTCGGTGGGCCCGACCGTGGTGAAGGTGGAGAGGGACGAGGAAATCCTCGCCCAAGGAGGGACGCGCCCGATCACGGAACGGCGTCCATGGAGGAGGAAGGGCCGCTTCGGGCCCCCGAGGGACCCGAGGGGCCCGATGGCGTGGGAGGAGGTGAACACGGTCCGGTAGGTCCTCCGATCTCTTCCTCTTTTAATTCATTTTGGGTTTTGAAGCGAGCCGGGCGAGGAGGAAAGGGTTCGGAGAGTGTTGCACTCAAATGATGGACGCGTCCTAGACAGGGGACGCGTTCCTTTTGACTGATATGGGACCCCTTTCTTGGTGCAGGACATGGCAAGGACCCTGGGCCTGGCCGATGAGTGGGCGAGTGCGGACGAGCCGAGCCGCGTCAGGAAGGAGAGTCGCGGCAAGGCGAGGCTCGAGGACTGGCCCGTACGTCTCCCTGGACAGCAAGGGGGTGTACTGGTGCAGGACAGTGCCGACTTCCTGCGGCGGCAGAGAGAGAGTTACGCGGGGCTTCCCCAAGCTGGGGACACGCGTGGCATCGGCGGCTCGCGCGCCCAGCTGTCAGAGACTAGGCGGCAACTGGCCGTCGCTCAACATGAGCTGTCGCTCCTGGTAAGTTACGTGCCGCCCTTTTAACTTCAGATTTTGGAGTTTCACTGACGGCCGTTGTTTATTTTGTTCCAGCGTGCCCAGCAGACAGCGACGGTGGGAGCGGCTGGCGGATCTTCTAGCTCCTCGGCCCCTTTTCTCGAGATTGCTTCCCTCCGGGAGCAACTTGCCGGTGCGGTGGCCCGTGCGACCCGGGCGGAAGAGGAGCGTGACGCCTGGGTGGCGACTGTAGCGGAGCTGCGGCATCGTGGTGAGGAGAGACCTTCTCCAGACATCCTGGAGTTAAGGGTTCTTCTGCAGATGATGAGGAGAGAGGTAGAGAGAGAGAAGGCCGAGAGAAGGTCCGAGCGACAGCGGGATCTGACCGAGAGGAGGGCCTTGGAGGCCCAAGTGAGGGAGCTCCAGCTGGGCCTTCAGGCCGTCGTGCAGAGGCTAGGAGGGATGGAGACGCGCTACGAGAGAGCGCGAGAGTTCGGGGAGCGACTCCGCCAGTCCGGTCGCTTTGCCGCCAGTGGCTTCTTCGCCACGCCAGGGGAGGAGCAGCGAGTCACTGCTGCGGAGCAGGCGCCCAGAGGCGAGGCAGGTGCTACTGCACGGGGATCCTGGAGGCTTCTGAGGGACCCTCACCTCGGGGGAGAGGAGGAGAGTGCCCGGAGAGATGAGTGATGGTGAGGATTGGCGGGCTAGCGGACCCGTCACCTCTTTATGTTTATGATGTTTTTGACAACTTATGTAGAATTATGAATGGAGTGATTTGATTTTCTGATGCTTGTTTGTCCTCTTGTGCGTTCCTTCTTCCCTACACTTCTTCTCCTTTGCACTGTTCCCATGTGACGGATCTGTCGAGACTCCGCCTCGAGCGGAGAATCACGTCTTATTGTGACCATTTTCCACGGGAATCTGCCGTCGAAGTCAATACTGACGGCCCTAGTTCCTTTTCCCGGATGTTGTGCCAAATTTTGCGGGCGTCCTCCAAAACATGATAGGGTATCCCTAGACAACATAGGGGCTATTCGTCCTATTCTTCGTCCAGTCAATCACCCTGTGCGAGCGGTGAAGCGACACATGGGGCCGCTTGGCCGGTGTCTTATTGCGAGGGCTATCATCGACAGGTGATGGAGGCAATCTTGGCCCGCACTCCTTCCATTTCTATAAATTCTTGTCCCTTTTATCTTCCAGGTATATCGAGGACTAACTCGAGGAGCACAAGTTCTCACGGGAGAGGAGGAGTTCAAAATTCCGAGAGTTGGATGGAGGGCGAATCTTCCCATTCCTCGAAGAGAAGCAGGTCCAGTGGTAGTAGTTCCAGGAGGCTTTCAGACCTTGAAGGGCACTTCAGCGAAAGGGCCCAATCACAACTCGTAAGCCAAGTTTTCTTGCCCTTTTCTCATTTTTTCTTCCTTTCTTCTGATCAAACCTCACCCCCATTCCTTGTATGTGTAGGTTGTGATGAAATCACAAATCTTATGGGAGTTGGTAGTAGCAGCGTACAGGGGCCTCCCAGATTTTCAGAAGGCGAGGCTAGACGTGATGGGATTTGGTACCTTCCTTCGGATCGAGCCGATCCAAGCTGACCTAGTCTGATCCAAGCCTTGTGTGAGAGATGGGACCCAGTGAGCCGGGCATTCCTGATGCCCTGGGGGCACATGGTGCCCAGCTTGGAGGATGTGGTCCGGATCACAAGCCTGAAGGTAGAAGGCGAGGCAGTGACCGGAGTCACTTACGCGGACTACAGAGAAGGTGCCCAGAAGTTACTGGGTTTGGACCTAGATGGTCGGAAGAACAGGTCGGTAGCTAGGGCGTCCCTCATGGATGCATTAGGGCTCACCGACACTCGTCGGCGGGACGACGAATCCTCAGAAGAGTTCATGGAAAGGATAGAAATAGGATGCCGTGCCGTGTACTGCACAGATTTCGGCAACTGGGAAAGATGTGACATAGATTTGAGGAGATTTCTCCTCTTCCTTTTGGGGAGATTGGTACTGAGCTCGAAAGGGGATGGTATCCAATGTTGCTTCCTGGAGCTGCTGTCAGACCTTGGAAGAGTAGGGTATTATGCCTGGGGAGCCGCCATGCTGGCACACTTGTTTGCAGGCCTATTCCAAGAAACGGATCGTGAGATGACTGTGAGTGGTTTCACACCATTCATCCAGGTATTTTTTGGTTTTGCTTGTTTTGTATTTTTTTTGTTGTTTTCGCAAGGTGCTGATGACCTGCGCCGAGCAGCTATGGAGCTATTATTACCTCCCTATGGGGAGAGCTCGACATTGGCGACCCATGATGGTGCCGCTAGCCAGGCGGTGGCAACCCGTCATGAGTGCGGCACCCCTAACCTACCAACTGATGGTGTTAAGGCGGGAGCTACAGGAGTTCCCTGCAGCGATGGTAAACTGGAGACCCTACTCAGACATGGTCGATGCCAACCAGCCGTGGGTTCTAGCAAGTCGTGCCCGGTTCGGACGGGAACTATGGATGCACTGCCTGAATGAAATCGAGCCGCTTCGGCTACGATTAGTTATGAGGACTTTAGGACTGGCTCAAGAATGGGTGGATTCGGCTGCGCCACCTCGTGTCGGGAGAAAGACGCGGGGACCGGCGACTTGCATTGACTGGCGCGTGCGATTCCCCGAACAGTATGAGGACTGGCAACGGGGTGGCACGATTGTAGAATCACAGGCGCGGGACAGCGAGGACTACTTGCGTCTATATAGGACAAAGTACGCAGAACGGTTCCAACCCAGGGGACTTGTGGAGGTAGGTTTCCCTTTTTTCTCTTCTCTTCTTTCTCCTTTTCTTGGTTTTTCTGGTGAAAATGCTGACTTGTAAGGCAGCAGGATGTCCGGGATGCCATGATAGCGAATTTACGAACTCGCTTGGCAGAGATGGAACAACAGTTGGGCGATGCCCGCGGAGCTACGAGCGCCTTGGTAGGTGTACAGTACGTTCCTAGTTAAAACCCCAGATTCCAGATGTTGGCTGCTAATTCACATGGTCGCAGCATGCCCAGATTGGCGCAGCCTCCCCAGCGATGGGAGTAGGTGGTGCCTCTTCCAGCTTGTGGATTCCCACCTCAGAACTTGACTCGCTTCATGAGCAACTTGCTCACGCCACGCAGCGTGCTGCGGAGGCAGAAGGATGCTCCGTATACAGGTAAAAGTTTCAGCGTTGAGTTCTCTTTGTTTACGCCTTATCGCGTATCTGAGATGGTACACTCGGCAGGAAAAGGAGACGGAAGAAGCGCTTGCCCAAGCTGCGCATAAGGAGGCTAGGATAGCAGAACTGGAGAGGGAACTGCGGCGTCATCCTGATGACGACTCATCCAGGGATGCTATGGAACTGAGGATCACTCTCCAGTTAGAGAGGGAAGACCGTGAGAGAGAACGGGCAGAGAGGGAAAGAAACGCAGAGAGAGAAAGAGCCAACAGTTTGGCTGAAAGGGAGGAGCGAAGGGCCATGGAGGCCCAACTATTCGAACTCCGAATCGGCCTTGGTCTTGCTGAACAGTGGCTGAGAGATGGTGAGGAGCGCTACCGAAAAGCACGAGAGCGTGGCTTTCGTGTTGGTAGCTTCTCTGCTGCTTCCGCGGATCAACGCCGGGATGTGGGAATAGGAAGAGGAGTACAGAGCGGCAGGAGTACCGCTTTTCGTAGTTGGGTAGCACCTTTGAGAGTGTTTTGCCCGGAGAGTAGTGGGACGAGTAATGCAGAGAGAGAGGGCGGAACTTGATGTAAATTTTTTGGTTTTTTTGGAATAAAACACAAGGTTTGGTTTGTTTGTTTTTCACCTTTGCTTCAGTTACCTGAATCCCTGCACATATCACTGAAACAAACAAATCAGAATTTCTGTTCTGACTTGGCCCCTTGCTCAATAAGCAAATGGTCACTGTGACTGTCCTTGATAACTGGTCAAGGGGCCAAGCCTTTATTTAACGAAGGCAAGGGAAAGATGCGGTGATGATAAATGCGACAGGCAAGCACACGAATGCAAGCGGTATTAAAGTGAGATGCTGCACGCAAATGTAATCATGCAAAATTGACTTGTTTTCTTTTTTATATTTGACATTTTTTTTGTTTTATCATAAAAAGATTTTTTTTGTTTGCAAATATGTACATTTCTCTTTTCTATTTTTTTGTGCTTTTATCATTTCAATTTTTTTATTGCTAACGCCCGGCAAGCACCCAAATGGCACCTAACCTACGTGAGACAGGGGTTTCTTACTAACCTCCCAGGTATCTTAAGTGCACATCTAGGTTGATTTGGGCCTCTAGACCCCTCGAATGACGATCCCGCCGGCTAAGACTTACCCTGATGACAATACCGTCATGCCATGCTTAGGCTCCCAGTTGCTTCCGACCACAGGGATTCACCCAAAAGGTGTTTGAGGTAGATGATTTGCCCGACCCGGGTCTGTTTCCTCACAACTCTAGATGGTATAAGATGGAACACCCTGGAACCCTAACGACCAACCGCGCGACGCTGACCCGGAATCAGACGCCGTCGCACCCATAGGTGACGCGCTTGCATTGGCCTAAGCCCGAGGTTAAACAAGAAGACATCAAGGTGGTAAACAGGGGTCTTGACCAGCCAGAAACACAGAGACTCCTTCGCAGCGATAGCTTTTGCTTTTCAAAGTAGGCAACCAAAATGTGTATATTAAAATAAGGTCGCAGACCCTGGGCAGTTTTCACCTTTCAGAAACTCCATCGAACCTTCATCTTTAGAGGGAGAAGGAAGAGCGTAGGGGATAAACCTCCTGAGAGGACCGGCAAAGCCGTTAACCCGGCGAGCGAATAAGGGCCCATTAACTCTTTCCTTTCGGACAACTTCGGACCAAATCTCGAGCATTTACATTCCACGGCCCCCCTTTGTGGATTCAGACTTTTGCTTTGAGGGGTTCCGTTTATCGCACCAGGCACGGTCACGACCAGGCTTTTCTCTTGATTTTGATTTTGTATTTCTTTCTGTGAGGGAGATATAGTCGTTTGACATTGGTGGGCTCCCTCTTCGTATGCCTGCGGGGACACTGCCCTCTTCTCGTGCTCTGATCGATGCTCGAGGAAATGGGTCCTACTCTTGCCTTTGGGGTTTGAGTTTCGGTTTCTCATGCTCAGCGTTTTAAGGGCGCCGACTGTCTCATTTGGTCGAAGAGAAAAGAATAAAGATTACAGCTTCCGGAGATCTTCTAGGTGTGGCCCTACCGTAGGTGATGCTACCAACTTTTTTTGAATAAAATACATAAGTGAACACATGTTAGCTTCCTTCGAGCGAGCATAGGCCGACGTGGCCGGACAGGGATCTCCACGGTTCTGGCAAACCAAGACCCGGTGCCTACCAAGCCTTAATGGGCCCTATCCTAACATGAAGGTTAGATGCAGGGACTTAACTACATGGTGCCTGCCAGGCATCGGCATTTTGAATTTTCCATATTTTTAGTGGTTTTCAATATTTCCTTGTTTTTGATGTTTTTTATCTTTTCATCATCATTTTTTTGTTTTGTGCTAAGGGTAGTATTTCTTAAGATAAAGCCCATTCCAAGGGTGGGATAACTCGGTCCCTTCGGCGTTGATTAGCTTGTAGGCGTTGCCAGGGTACACGGCTTGAATTACAAATGGTCCTTCCCAATTGGGTTGGAGCTTAGAACGCGGCCCTCCAGGTTTGACAAAAATTCTTTTTACGACCATCTCACCGACTTTGAATTTTCTCTCAACGACTTTCTTTTGGTAAAAGCGAGCGAGTCTATTTTGATACACACGCGCGTGTTCGGCGGCGGCCAGCCGCTTCTCATCCAAGAGTTCCAACTGGGCGAGGAGTGAATTACGACGATCGTCGAGGGGAAATTCCTCATCCAATTGTACCCTGAGAGAAGGGATCAGAGTCTCGTACGGGACTACCGCTTCCATACCATAAGTGAGGGCAAATGGAGTCTGCCCGGTGGGGGTACGGATTGAGGTGCGATAGGCCCATAGGGCTTCGATAAGCTTTTCTGGCCAGTCTGAAAACTTACTAGACTCGCAGGTTTTTTTGATGATTTTGAGCAATGTTTTATTGGTGGCCTCCGCTTGGCCGTTACCTTGTGGGTAATAAGGCGATGAATGATGCAATGCAATTGCGTACCTTTTGCAGAGGTCCTGTAGGTCCTGAGAAATGAATTGTGGCCCATTGTCGGTGACGATCGTGCTTGGGACGCCGAATCTGGCGAGAATGTTCTTCATGATGAACTTGCAGACTGTTGATGCCTTGATTTCCGCGTAAGCTTCGGCTTCGGCCCATTTGGTGAAGTATTCCGTTGCAGTAAGGATGAAGATTTCTGCTTGGTGAGGGAATTGGGATCACCTAGGGGACCAATGATGTCGAATGCCCACATGGAGAAAGGCCATGGGGAGGATATTGGATGAAGTGAGGAAGATGGTGAATGGATTTTATCGGCGTGAAGTTGACACTTGACACACCTACGGACGTAGACAGCACAATCTCTTCCATAGTGGGCCAATAAAAGCCTTGACGAATGATCTTCTTGGCGAGCATCTGACTATTCACGTGGCCACCGCACACACCCGAGTGCGTCTCTTCTACACATTTCCAAACCTCATCGTCACCAAGACATCTTAACAGAATACCAGTAAGGCTCCTCCTATAGAGTAGACCTCCAACCAATGTGTATTTCTGAGCCACCCTTCTTATGGCTTTCTTGTCCTCTGTGGTGGCCCCTTCAGGATAAGACTGATCTTGGCAATATTTGACAATTTCATAGAACCATGGTTTCTCTTCATCAGCCAGTTCTTCTTCGGCCTCTGCCAACATGAGCTCCCTCTTCTCAAGGATATCTTCCTGCAGGATCTTCCTTGCTATCCTGTCTTTGATGTTTACGTAGGAAGCATCATCGACTGCAGGGGCGTGAAGTTTGTAGATGGAAATGGACTTAAACCATCTTCCTAGAGGGAACCTTATGGATGATGCCAATGAGGCGAGGGCATCGGCGAGAATATTCTGATGACGAGGGATATGAACAAAGATCAGTTTTGTGAACAGTTTGGCAAAGGCAGCAGTGAGTTCTTGGTATGGCTTGAGTTTGGGATCGCGAGTGCGATACTTAGTGAGTACCTGGCGAAGGATGAGTTGACTATCACCTACGACTCGCAACTCAGTGATACGAAAAGAATGAGCGAGTCCTAGGCCAGCTAGAAGAGCTTCATATTCGGCTATATTGTTGGTGACTGGAAATTTGAGCTGGTATGCCAATGGGAATGTGAGGCCTTCCGGCGACAGGAGGGCGATGTCGATTCCTCTCCCTTGAGAATTCAGAGCTCCATCAAAATATAGTGTCCACATTGGCTCATCTGATTGGTTGATGGACATTAGTTCCTCATCTGGAAACTCTGATTGGACGGGATCGAACTTGGGAAGAGGATGGTGAGCGAGGTGCTCGGCTATGGCATAGCCTTTAATCGCCTTTTGCTGGATGTAGGTGATGTCGAACTGAGAGAGAAAACTTTGCCAGCGTGCTAGCCTATCCGTAAGGACGGCTTTCTCCAGAAGGAATTTGATAGGATTCATTCGAGCAATCAAGTGGACTTCGTGAGCCAAGAAGTAGTGCTTCAATTTCTGCACTACCCAAACGAGGGCAGCACAGGTTTTCTCCATGCCGGTGTACTTCTGCTCACAGGGATTGAGAAGTTTGGACAAGTAATAGGTTGCCCGTTCCTTGCCTTCTTCATCAGCTTGTGCGAGGACGGCTCCCACGGAGTCATCAAGACTGAGATGTAAAGGATCAGAGGTTTTTCTGGTTTAGGTGGAATGAGAACGGGTGGACTAGCCAGATATTCCTTCAACCCTTCAAAAGCTTTCTGACATTTAGAATTCCAGTGGAATTCTACTCCTGGCTTGGTCAACTCGTAGAGAGGTCTACACCTTTGTGAATGTTGAGACACAAACCGACGAATAAACTGCAGCCTGCCGATTAAACCTCGGACTTCCCTCAAATTCTTGGGAGGCGGCATATCCCTGATAGCCTTGGCTTTGTCGGGATCTATCTCGATCCCTCTTTTACTCACAATGAACCCCAGCAATTTACCTGACGACACACCAAACACACACTTTTTCGGGTTCATTTTCAATTGGAATTCTCTTGACCTTTGCAAGACCTTAGCCAAAACTTCTGGATGTTCCATCCTGGTCCTTGATTTCACCAATAAGTCATCCACATACACTTCCAGATATATGTGCATCATGTCATGAAATATGGCCATCATTGCTCTTTGGTAAGTAGCTCCAGCATTCTTTAACCCAAACTGCATGACCACGTAACAATATGTTCCCCAAGGGGTAGTGAATGACGTCTTTTCCTGATCTTCTTCTGCCAAACGAATTTGATTGTATCCTGAAAATCCATCCATGAAAGAGAGGGTTTCAAAACCTGCCGTGTTATCAATCAACACATCAATGTGAGGTAAGGGAAAATCATCCTTTGGACACGCGCGGTTAAGGTCCCGGAAGTCGATACAAATCCTGACTTTCCCATCTTTCTTCATGACCGGGATAATGTTCGCCACCCATTGAGGATAAAGAACGACTCTAATGAACCTGGCTTTGTGGAGCTTATCGACCTCTTCTTTCATTTTCAAAGCCATCTGGGGGTGGAAACGCCTTAACCTTTGTTTTACCGAGATGGACCCTGGTTTTAGGGTTAAACGGTGTTCGACCAAGGTTGAATCCAAACCCGGCATATCCTCGTAGCTCCATGCAAACATGTCCTTATATTCCTTGAGGACCTCAATTAATACCTCTTCTTCAGAGGGTGGTAGGTTGTCACTTATGAGGATGATCCTAGGGTCTTCCTCAGTCCCCAAGTTGACTTCTTTGGTGCATTCTTCTACGGCGGTTGACGGCTCGTCGAATCTCCTCATTCCGCTAGCGTATGCGCCCGCCGCATCCTCATATTCTTCACCCTCATCTTCAGTGGGGCATTCTTCATTCGTGATCTCGTAGACTCCATACCCTTCATCAGATGCACAGTCGCCCTCGCATTCTATTTCGGGTAGCTGGATGGGATTTTCTAACAACTGGGGGATGGCAAGAAGGGCCTGACACCTGGCGGCCAAATCCAGAAGGAATCAACGAGGGATCTGCCTACCCTTGGATTTCTTCCTAGGTACTACCCTTGGCCTATCATTCCTAGATTGACTGACAATATTTACAGAAGAAGAGGAAGACGAAGAGGATGGTGTAGAATGTACAGGAGAAGACCCCTCAGAGGAGGGGTAGAAAAGGTCGCTCATCGGACCTTGGACGGGTGGTCCGCAAGGCGGTACGCACCCGTGGGAGATGTAGGAGGTTTCCTCAACGAAGATGTGTTGTTGGAGAGTTTGAAAATTGACGTTTTTTTTTCGTTTTCATTTTTAATGACAAAGCAGTGAAAAGAGATTGGAGGAGAGAGGAAAGTGGTTATGGCTAGAGGATTGTGGGGCTCGTAGAGCAGATCATGGTTGAAGACCTGGCGCGGGTTGAAAAGCCCGCGTAGGTATGTAAGCAAAGAAGGGGACCTGGGAAGATCATCAGACAATTGTCTGGCCCAGGAAGAAGATATCAGCAAAGGCTGAGACGAGTGGATGGAGAGGATGGCGGCTAATGAGCCGTTGACGGCAATGTTGAGGACGGATGAAGATCCGTCGATAACAGAGTCCTTCTGGCGAGGACGAGGATAGTTTGGAACCTTGGCAAGAGTGGTAATATTCTCTGGTATTTCGGAGATCAATGGTGGTCCTTCAAGCTGTGGAGATGAGAACATCCTTTCCAGTGCAACGGAAATGTCCCATATGTCGAACCATTTGTCCCACTCGCATTCCGGATCTTTGATCTTGCCTCTTTTGGTGATCCTCGGACATTTTTCAGCCAAATATACAGCATGTCATCCTCCATATGCTTCTCGCGGGTGGTCTCCCATATGAACAACGGGCCCTCTGTTGAAGTGGTTTGATAGAGTCCACGTGAGGGGCTTCCAATCTGCCTTGAACGGTCCTTTGAAGCCTAGGCCAAACCTACGGTTCGGCCTAATTTCTTTTGGCGGCTTGAGCATACCCTGTAACTGTGCGCCCAGACCTTTTCCCTGTTGATAGCCGATGTTCCTCATAATCTCCCAACCTTTGGAGTGAAAAGGGAGACACGATGTTGTGGTTGCCCTGACCGGCTCTTTTGGTGCTAGTGGCATGCGAGATGGATCACGCACGTCCAGCAGTGATAATATGGGCCGATGAGACGGCCAAACAGAGGGCAGAGAGGTGTTGATAGCATCCACTGTGTGAAGGACAGGTGTACTGACCACTTTAATAATTCTCCCGTTGTAAGGAAACTTCAGGCACTGATGGTTGGTGGAAGGCACAGCGTCCATGGCTTCAATGTAAGGACGACCCGGTATAGCCTTGAATGTGGGGTCCATGTCGAGGACATGGAATTCCGTGGGAATTGCCATGGGGCCTAGTTCTGCCTTCAGAATAATCATCCCCTGCGGCGGCCTTTTGCTATTGTCATAGGCCGTGACCGTGATCGAGGAAGGTCTTATTTGTTCCTCGTCAACCCCACACAACTGAAGAGTGCTCATGGAGATCACATTTATGGACGCACCCGTGTCGACAAGACACGGGTTTATGGATACCCCATTAATTTTTATTGAAATGCACAATGCATATTTCCGAGATTCCTTGGGAGCGAGCTCGTAGTTGTGAAACATGATGGCCGGTTGTGTGTCTGTTGGGGTCAGGACGGTCGAAATCTTCTCCACGGGGAGGTCTTCATTAACCATGACCTTTTGAAGATATTCCATCAAGGCCGCCTGGTGGGATGTGGATCTTTGAAGTAACTCTAGGATGGAGATCCGGGCAGGCGTCTTGTCCAAGTGTTTCAGTAGATCATACTGTGTTCCAGGGATAGCTCTTTCTGGTTGTTCTGCATCATCCTTCTCTGGCTGAGATTGCTCGGGATTCTGACTGTTGTGGGGGAAAACCCTGTGGAAAATCCTTCCACTCCGGAGCACCATTGCCTGCGGCTTTTGTACCTCTGTGGGGGTAGCAGTGGGTTTTAACAGGGGTTTGAGGGGTAGTAGTGGAGGAATGGTTGATGAAGCAGGGGTGATGACGGGAGCAGGGATTCTGATGAGGGGTTTGTTAGGTGGAGGCATGGCGGAGGTAGAGGGGATATCGCGCGGATTATGAAGGATAAGGGGTTTGGAAGGTGGAGGTGGAGGTAAGGTTTGAAACGGGTAAAGGTTTTGAGGTGGATGGTGGGTGATGAGTGGTTTTGAAGGCATTAGTGGTGATGTGGTGGAGAAAGACGGGGTTATGTATGGTGGACGGATGATAAGGGGTTTAGAAGGCGTAGGGGTAAGTGTGGTAGAGGTGGATGGTAAAGTGGGGGAGTGGGAGAAGGTGAGAGGGTGTGAAGGCGTAGTAAAAAGTGTCGGTTGATAGGAGGTCGGGGTGCGGATGAGAGGGCGTAATGGTAGTGGAAATGGTGAAGGCGATACCGATGCGGGTTGATGAGAGAGAGGTGCTACCCGGGCAAGGTGAGGGGGTTGCATGACGATAGGGTTGGAGGTATAAAGAATGGAGGTACTTTCCTGGTGCCACACCTGCTCTCTCCCGACTTCCGGGAAGGAGGAGATGGGGTTAACCTGATGATTGGGCTGTTGGTGCTCCGGTAGTGGATTCTGGATTATGCCCATGTCGGGCTGTTGTTGTGGGGCCTGCTGAGGCTGCTGTTGTTGTTGTGGTTGCTGCTGCTGCTGCTGTTGTAACTGCTGCTGTGGCCTCTGAGGAGGTCTCCTAGCCTTGAGAGCCGCGACGTACCGTCTCATCTCATCCCAATCTATTTGATGTTCATCATTCATATCATGGATGTAATCTTTGAAATGGAAGCAGTAATCCACTGTGTGTCCCGGCTGCCTGTGGTAGACGCAGTATTTGGAGGTATCAACATTGGGGGGCCAGGCGGGCCTTTCTCTGGGTAGGGCGAGTTGGTTTGATGCCATGAGGGCATTAAAAATATCTGCTAAGGTTTCTGGCAATGGTGGATAGTAGGCTCTCTTAGGACCGAGCGGCCTCCTTTGTTGCTGTTGGGGACCATAGTTCCCCGGGGGTGGAACTTGGTTGTACTGAAGCGGTGGTTGTTGTTGTTGAGGTTGTGGTTGTTGTTGCTGGGGTTGGCGTAATGGAGGCATATTATCCTGGGGTGGATTATTTTGGGGTGGAGGACGGAGAGGGAAAGGACCTGGTTGAAGGGGTAGTCGGGGCATTTGTGGAGGCCTTGGGTTGACTGCATAGTTGGCATTGTTGACCGCACTGACTTGCTCATTTGTCACGACCCCTTCTGTGGCTCCGCCCGGGACACCAGCGCCTGTCTTTCTGACCACTTTGGGCTTCGGTGACTCAAACATGTTCATGATGGGGGAGTCTTTTAGCTGGGTTTGGATGTATCGGGCCCTTTCATAGAGTTCCTCCATTGTAGTAAGTTTATTCATGGCGAGGACGTGTCTGAACTGCGGGGTTGCATTAGACACAATCATTTTCACTTGTTCGGGCTCGGAGAGGGTATCCCTTATTCTTTCCGCCAGAGACCTCCATCTATCAGCATATCGGACAAAATCCTCGTCGGGTTTCATCTTTTCGGCCACTAGGTCGGTAATGGAGAGTGAGGGACCGACCCTATCCCTATATTTCTGCAAGAACCTTCTCTGCACTATTTCAAAATTCTCGGCCTCACGGGGCTCCAGAGAATAGAACCACTCAAGCGCGGGACCATCCAATGATCTCCGAAAGAGGTATGCCAGGGACCTCTGATCGTTTTGCCAATAGGAGGACTCATACATGAAGTCCTTGAGGTGAATGAAGGGGTTGCCGGTACCATTGTATCTGCGGTACGTGGGCATTTCGGAGGGAGGGAGATGAATGACGGGGAGGATTGGCAAAGCAACCTCCGGGGTGGCTTTCACGTCCACCATTCTTCTCAGATTTTGAAACTGCTCGTCCATGCGATTGAACCTATTGAGGAGCGATTGGGCGAGCTCCTCTGGGGGTGAAGGTGGCACTTGCCATTGGGGGAGAAACTGTCTCCCGGAGACTTGAGGGGGGAACCCGGAATGAGAGGGAACTGTCGGACCACCGACAGTTGGCCCTGGCTGAAACGGTGTGTGAGGAACACCGGGAGTTTGAGATTGTGACGGGAATTGGAATGAGGGAGGTTGTTGGCTCGCTTGTCCTTGAAGCGAGGGAGACTGGATGGCTTGCGCCAATGAAGGAGATGGAATGGCCTGCACGGACTCGTGGAGAGGTGCGATAGCCAGAGTTGACTCCTGGGCGTGGGGGAAACAGATTTCCCCTTTAGAATGGCCTGGAAGGCCCGGAGCTGTTCAGAGGTAAGCTCCGTGTTGGCGAGGACGCTCAGTAAGGAAGTGATATCCTGTGGCGGGGACGTGTCCCCGGCAATAACCTGCACCTCCTGCGAGGGGTCATGAGAAGGACCCGAGTCCATAGCATAGACTCGCGGGTCGGCTGTCAAACCACGGCTAGGGTGGTTCTCCTCGGAAGACTCATGAGACATGCTCACAGTTCTCCCAGAACGCAAAAACATACACTAGCAAGTAGGTAGCAGAGATTATCAAACAAGTGGATGCCTTTACGCCCTTTTTTTTGTTTTGATTTTGATGATTTTTTGTGTGTTTTTAGCGAGATCCGAAGTTCACACAAGATAGGGACCCTAGTTTATTTTTGTTTCACCGCCGTGTCAGCTAGGGTCTCTCGTCTCACCACGAATGAAATGACTAACTTCGGGGAACTTCAATGGTACAACCAGCCCAGTGAACGAAAAGGAGATTCTTCGATGTCGGGGACTTACGGAGGTCCCAGTGTAGGAGATTCTAGTCCGTTGAGAGGAATTCCCAAACGGAGAGTCCTTCCTTCACCGGGAAAGGGTGATCCTCAAAAAAAATGAAAAAAAGGATAGAAAAGAGGAATGGATGTATGCAATGGAATGCTGACAGATATATGGAGTGGGAAAACAACAGAAATAACAAACATGTAATAAACAAAGAACCAATCAGAACTGACGGTGCTGCCGTGAGCACAACGGGGGCGCGCGTGGGCGCCAAGGTGGAGAGGCACGGGTGGTGCCGAACTTGTAAGGGTAGCCGAGAGGAAGCAGTAGATGTCCCACCGTGATCGCCAATCTGTGAGCAACGTCACGCGGTTCTCGGAGTTCGATGGTGCTGGGAAGAGGATGCGGAGAGCGCGCGGGCTCCTTTTTTTTGTTTGTTTTGTTGTTTTGCTGCAACACAGAAAATGATAGAGAAGAGAGAAGGGGCCACCACGGGAGATTGCTCCGGCGGGACGAGCGGGACAAGTATAATATAGCAAGATATGGGGTTCAAATGGCCATAGCGGGAAGTGACTCGCCGCGACCTCGGGGGGACGGGAATGGTGCAGAAATTAAATAACAAGAATTGAAACGGCCATTGGGGAAGTGACTCGCCGCGGCCTCGAGAATATGAGCAGAATATAGCAGAATATAAAAGAGAATATAAGAACAGAGATTTAAACGGCCATTGGGGAAGTGACTCGCCGCGGCCTCGATGATATGAGCAGAATATAACAGATTATAGAGAGAATATAAGAACGGAAATTTAAACGGCCATTGGGAAAGTGACTCGCCGCGGCCTCGATGATATGAGCAAAATATAATATAATATAGAAAGAATATAGGAACGAAAATTTAAACGGCCATTGGGGAAGTGACTCGCCGCGGCCTCGATGATATAAGCAGAATTTAACAAAATATAAAGAGAATATAGGAAACAGAAATTTAAACGGCCATTGGGGAAGTGACTCGCCGCGGCCTCGATGAAAAGATGTGATCGCCAGGGGCCGAAAGACCCCAAAATAAGAAAGTGATCGCGCCTACCTCAAGAGCGGGACATGGCGGGTTGCTTCTTCCTCTCCTTCCGGCCGGCCGACGGAGAGGGCTTTCCTCGGGTACCCTTGCAAAACAACGACAAATAAATGACAAGTGGATTAAAAAGATGGAGGTGTAGTATTCAAATCCTCGCGGAAAAAATAACGAAATGATGGCAAGACACACACCTGGTTGGTGTTATCTTTTAAACCCCTCTCGGACTCGAGTAGGAGGAAAATGAGATGATGGATGCAAGAAGTATAAGAGAAGAGGCGCCCTTGTGAAGGGGGATAGAGGATGCAATATGATGAATGTAAAGAACTATGGAGAAAAAGGGGAAGAAAAAGCTTATTGGATGAGCCGAGGGTGGAATCCGGCGGAGCTCCGGCAGCGTGGGGACGACGTAGAAGCGCGGTGGATGAAGACGACCTTCCTCTCGCGAGCGTGGGCACCCGAGAAGCCGGCAGAACCTCCACCTAGAAAAGACCCCACGGGTTAGAAAAATGACTCCGTAGCCTCTGGGCTCCGGCAGCCTATCGGATCACTGCTTAGCTCCCCTAGAACTGAGGGGGTGAGCCTCTATTTATAGAGCTCCGGAAGGTGGAGGCGTCCAGGACCCTGGACACCTCCATCAGGGCCGAAATAATATTTTATTCTATTTTTATTGATTTTTTTAGAATAATTTTATGGGGGCGTCCAGGGTCCCGGACGCCTCTAACAGGTCCACCGAAAACCGACGACGGCCGCACGCGGTTTGGCACAACGCGTGGTTTTGTGAGCGGCGCCTCGTGATTCAGAAATGGGCGCGTCCAGTCAGCTGGACGTCTCTAAATTTGGCTTTTTTCACACACGACAAACCGTCGTTCGGTGGGCGGTGCCCGTGAGTGAGTTGATGGAGGCGTCCAGGGGCCTGGACGCCTCCAAAAGTTTATTATTTTTTTTATTTTTCTTTTGTCTTTTATGCCAAGGCTGGCATTTTTATTTTTTTATTTGTTTTTATGGAGGCGTCCAGGGGTCTGGACGCCTCCATTAATATATAATTTTATTTTATTTTTTTTTTTTGTATGCCAACTGGCATTTTACACTTATTTTTTATTTTTGTTTTTATGGAGGCGTCCAGGGTCCTGGACGCCTCCATAAATATATATATTTTTTATATTTTTATATTTGGTGTTGGGGCCCTAAAAAAAGAATAAAACAAATTAAAATCATGGGGGCGTCCAGGGGCCTGGACGCCCCCTTAAGACCCACCCGGGTCCTTGGATCGGGCGTCGGTGGCCGCCCGGCAGATATCCTTCTTGGTTCCGGAACCTCCTGATGCGTTCGACTGGTGTTGATGCCGTCCGAATGCCGTGACGGGACGATTCCGGATGCCGAAAAGGGCGGAAGAAGACTCAAGAAAAGGAAGCACTCAAGTGATTCAAAACGCGTAAGCCGTCGCGGGACGTTGTATAGTAATATGAGACTTTCTCAGGAGACGTCAGGAATGGCGTGTCTACAACACCGCCAGGCTCCTCTGGGTCCTTCTTGGCCGAGAGGACGTTCTGGTGGCTGAGACGACGATGGGATCCTCAGCTCTCTCTCATCCTCCTCCCGTCCTATCTTCATCTCTGGCATCTGTGGATAGGAAGGGAAAGCAAAAGTAGGGAGAGGTCCCGGCCCAGCCGTGTCACGCCCCCTCAGCTGATGGGCCGTCGGGTCCCCTCCACCTACCCTTTAACACAATCCGAGGTACAAAGAAGACATCTTCAGAGTCTTCAGCAGCTTCGATTCAAGCGGCCAGCCTACCGTTACAACCCCCAGTTAGTCCGCAAAGTCGGGGTAACTGCTCAGAGCAACAATATCCCACGACGCCTTTGGTTGTCGCTAGACCCGGCCCTCAGCTTGATCACAAAGGCAAAGCCAAGGAGCAGGACAACAAGCACATCTCTCAGTCCGCTTCTCAACAAAAGTTGTCACCACCGCGGCTAAAGCATCAAACCGAGCATACGTCTTCGGACGCCAGCACCAGTCAACCCACTCTTCGTAAGCTCCTGTCGCCACCGCAGGTAAGGCACCAAACCGCGCATACGTCTTCGGATGCCAGTCCCAGTATTCCGGCATACCAAGAGTTACCGCTCGAAGTAATCGAGCAGGCGATCAACACCACCTTCTAGATACAACAAGCTGAAGGTGCCTGGATTGAAATTTGGGCGAAGAAGAGTCGTCGACCTTGCCCCACAGAGGCACTACCCCGGGGACACCCTCCTGGGAATTTATCAACTTCGGCCCCAGCCCCTCTCCCTCCTACTCCCTTGGAGACTGCTATTGCCAAGAGACAAGAGAAAAATAGGAGGAAGAACCTCAGAAGGCGGCTCAAGAAACAAGCTGAACAAGCAGCCGCCCTACAATCACCAACCGAGCCAACGCCTCTCCAAAGGCTCCAGCGGCTCATTGATGACCTGGAGGAATACGTTTCTCCTCGTCCTACCGCGGCTCTCCCATTCGACAACTATATCCTGTGGGAAGAAATGCAGAAACGAGCCTGCCTCAGAAATTAGGTCAAAGAGATGATCCAAAAGCTTAAAAACGGCAAAAGACTCCTGATCCCAGATGAGCTCTCCTTGTGTTACAAGGACAAGGAGATCACAATGGAGCAGTTAGAAGAAATGCTCCGAGGCTGCACCTGCAACATGGTGGCCATCCCAACTCATGATAATATCAACGCTTCTCGGCGAGGCGAGCATGTGGCCTCCCGAACCAGACAAAGAACAACTATCCCGCTTGGGCTACAGCCAGCTCCAGAACACACAAGCTGCGGCCGAGGTCATGGCCGGGGACATGGTAGAGGTCGCGGGAGAACTCCTGAGTTTCCCCTCTCTCCGTCCACCTTCGACCCAGAGCGAATCATCCTCTTTCAAGGAGAGGAACCTGCCCCCATTCCAGAGATTGAAATTTGGAAGGGACCCGGTATCTCTGATCCTGCCGGTATCGAAGAGGTTCCCGCCAGCCTCCCAGTCTTTGTACCTGCCCCGACTTCTTCTATAGAACAAGCGGGACCGTCCGGCAAGGATGGGCCAGCCCGCCAGTTACCCCTAGAAGAGCCATCCTTGGCACCCCTATTTCAGGAGTCCACCAGCGATCAGGGTCAGACTGATCCCAACAATAAAGGCAAGGCAGTGCAACTTCCCGATGGAGAGCGGCACAACAGCTCGCAGAAAGCTCAGCCCGACATACTACCTTCTTTGGAGGATGCTCGAGCCCGAGCCGACCGAAAGGTCCTCAACCAGATGAAGCGCTTCCCTGCCAGCATCACAATCTGGGAAGCCATCACCTGGAGTAAAGACCTGAGAGAAACTCTCATCAAAATACTCCAGGAACCAGAAGCTTACAAGGCGCATGTCGAGGAAATGAAGACAGCTACCTATGAAGCCTTCACATCCACCGTCTCCTTCACGGAGAAGGACATGTTGCTATCCCCTCCATGCCACAATCGTCCTCTCTACATGAAAGGGAAGGTCAATGGGCACGATGTGAACCGAATCCTGGTGGACGCTGGCGCCGCCGTCAACATCATGCCGCTCAAAATATTCAAGACTTTGTATATGAACCCATACCTTCAGAAGGTTCAAGCGGTCAAGATATCTAGCTTCAACCAAAACACCGAGGACGTCCTCGACCGAGTGGATGTTGATCTGGTGCTTGATGACTTCGCCTCCAAGGTGACGTTCTACGTCATTGACTCCAGCACGTCCTATAAGATGCTACTGGGAAGACCCTGGCTCCAAGAAAACTGGGTCGTCCTCTCAACTCTCCACCAATGCATCAAGTATGCCAAGGACGGGGAGCAACACACGGTCCTTGCAGACCTGTCACCGTTCACACTAGCAGAATGCAACCTAGCCGACGCTGTGCTCTACTTCAAGGGGATTAGTCCGTACCCTGTGATCAAGAGCAGGAGCAATGGCTGGCTCTCAGAGGAAGACGATGATGATCTCTTCTCCGTGGACGAAGAGAAGGCCAAGCTTCATCGGCAATGCCTCAGCTCCAAGTCAACCCCAGATCACCCTGAAAGGCACAAAATCGACTTTGAGGCCAACCTCATTAGTCGAGCTATTGGCAAGAGTATATGCTTTCCCCCAGACTCCATCCAGTTCCCATCGGCCTTCGAAGAACACAACGTTGAGCCGTTGACAACATTTGTTGTCACCTTCAAGCGACAGCGTAGAGATAAGAGGAAGGCCAATAGGGACAAACCAATTGTCTTCTATAAGGGTGACATGATCCCTCAACCCCCACCAGAGGATGACTTCGGCCAGTCCAGGCAAGCCGATGATACTCCCGAAGCAGTCCAAGTACTGGATAACCTACCGCCACATATTTGAGAAATGTGTCTAAAACAACACATCCCTCAATGGCAAGAGTCCGCTCGACGTGAATATTTTCACCGACTGTGGACCCCTTCTCAGGTCCGGGGGCAGCCCCCATCCTTCTATAAAGATACCAGAGGACTTGGCTACGACCAAGACCCAGACTTTCACGTCTACTATGCAGTCAACATCATAGCCTTGGCGCAACCAGCCGACGACCGAGCTAGAGTCGAAGCCAAATTTGACAACTCTGGGGATGAAGAAGAAGAGATCATGATCCCGATCCCCGTTAAAGCTGGCATCCCAGTCCAAGCAGTCGAGGAACCCTCCTCACCTCCCCGCCAAGATAAAGGGGCCGAAGAAGCTCCTCCGGTCTCTCAGCTAGCTGAAGAACCCAGTTCAACAAACCCTCCTAAGGAAGGGGAGATCCCTGATACTAGCTGCGAAGGATCGTTAGCTTTAGCAGGCAACCCCGGGGAGACCTCAACAGCCCCGGTTGACAACTGCTGGCCAAGAGCCGGTGGCGTAGATCAATCCATGGTAGATCCCAGTGACAACCTCTCTCCAATCCCATCGACGTCAATGGACAGGTTCGAGAACCAAGAAATGCACGAAGCTGACGTCGACGATGAGGATTTCATCGACTTCCAACCCGCTCCTCCTGAATTGGAGGACGGCGGCCAAGCGACCATAGATGAGCTCGTTGAAATCAACCTGGGTGAAGATGAAGCCCCCAGCCCACATTCGTCAGTGCTCTCCTCACCGAGGCAGAGAGGCGGGATTACAAGCAACTCTTGCTAAAGTATAAAGACTGCTTCACCTAGACATGCAGGGAGATGCCGGGGCTAGACCCCTCCGTAGCGGAGCACGAGCTAGCCATTGCTCCCTCGATCACTCTAGTCAAACAGCCACAACGGCGCATGCGCCAAGAGCTGGAGCTTCAGGTTGTGACCGAAGTCAATAAAATGGCGGAGGTCGATTTCATCGAGCCGTGTATCTATCCGATCTGGCTCGCCAACATAGTCCCAGTCAAGAAGGAAAATGGTCAAGTCCGCGTTTGCGTCGATTTTTGAGACCTCAACAAAGCTTGTCCGAAGGACGACTTCTGATGGGGTCATCACTTACCCCTCCACATTTTTCGAACCTCTGATAGATCGTCGGCATGCGCCATTGTGTTCTTCACACTTTTTTGAGTCAATCCATGTAATTTTTATATTTTATTTGAGTCATAATTATGTAATTTTTCCTTTATTTGAGTCTGGTACCTAGGTTAGCGAGTCATTTACCTAAGATCTCTGTCATATGGTTGATTAGGTTGGCTATTGGGCCCAATTCAATGGGCTAGGCCCAGGGGCGCCCCTTCCTGGTCTGTCTGGTCATTGTGTCAATTGTCCAGGGTCAGTATGGTCATGTGAAAAGTCCTATGCCTATAAATACCCCCCCTCCCCTCTCTCATTTGTAACCTTTGATGATCAATGAAATTAGAAATTCCCTTGGAATTTTGTCTCCCCTCCCTCTCTCTCATATCTCTCTCTCTAAGGGGGTCGCCCCTCTCTCTCTCTTCCCCTCCCACCTACTTTCTCTCTCTCCCCCTCCATCAAGGCTATTCCAAGTCCCCACACCCCTCTCATTACTCCACCCCAGCCCCAAGGGATCCTCCCCCAATCCCCACCCCACCCTCCAACCACCAACCACCCAATTCCCTTCCCCAAGCAACTCTCCACCTCCCCAAGGCTGAAGGGGCTTAACCCTAGGCCAAATTTGAATTTCCCACCCCTCTCTCCTTCTTCCCCTGCCCCCCTTGGTCGCCCTCTACCCTCTCTCTTCCTCCCCAAGCCTTGGCCAAACTCCATCTCCTTCCCCCATCCACCATAGGTCGGCCTCCCCTCCATCCCCCTCCTCCACCTTGTGCTGAGAGAGCAGGGCGCACCAGACCCACCACCCTCTGCTAGCCCCGCCCCCTCCCTCTCCCAGCCACTCCCACCAACCCCTAACACCCTTCCCCAACCCCTATACTCATTAGCCATCACCCCTTGCTACATCTCACCCCCCTTCCTACCCCATTCACCTTCAGTTAGTTACAGATCCAGCACCAACTCGCAGACAGCAGTGTACCAACAGCTTACAACAGCGGCCACAGCGTCATCGTGAGGCTTCAGAGAGTGTACTATATACCGTTGGAATCGTCGTATAGTCAGCTTCGCAACGAGGGTAGTCCCGCCTTCTTCTGATCTCGGAGCTGTCCAGAGGAACGATTCTCGACGACCTGCATAGTTTCTCCTAGGCAGACAACCAAAGGCTCGATGTAGAAGCGTCCCCGGACACCCCCTTGCATTTCGTGGCGCGAAACTTGGCTGAGGGCTTCTCCTTCAAGTATTCTATCATCTCCAAGAAGAAGAGCTAATTTTGGACCTCGGAGTCAAGAGTTCCATATTTTCTTCCCACATGCGCATAGTTAGTTTCCCTAAGCCTGAACTGATACCCCCCCACTATTCCAGCATTCACGATCAGCTCCGACATCTGCCGACAACCCCGTCAGTCCCGACTCAAAGAAGACTTGACCATGATTGCAACGGCTCCAGTCTCACCTTCAACAGAGTACGGTACTGTTCGTGGCGTCCCTGTCTTCCAGCAGCACCACTCTGGGAGCAGCCAGAGCGGTCCAGCCATATTCCAAACCCTGCCCCAGTCAGCGACATCGTCAAGAAATTCCATAAAAATTCAGGCGTCATCCTGGGTCAAGTTAGAAAGTTTCGGCACCAGTCTCGACCTCTTCTGAGCTTGGTAGAGCCTGTGGCGGCACCGTCATCGATTGTCTATCAAGCTGTTCCTAAAGTTGGCAGAACCGGCGGAGCTCGGCAAATCGATTTCTAACATAGCTCCCCCACCCCGCCTGGCCAGCTTACAGCCCCTCCCTGCATGGAGGTAGTGTTTGGTTGTAATTGGGCTTCCCCACCCCTAGTCTGACCCCTCTGCGAGGGAGTAGTGCATGTACTAGTAGGTCTTCGGCCGAAGCATCATCGACGCGGCATGCGGGTAGCCCACGCTTCCCCGCTCGCCCTCATCTTCAGTCGGGGTCGGTGTCTTCATGCCGACCAGGTGAGCTACTGAACACTTCTCTTTGCTGGTTTCCTTTGCTTAATTAGTATTGCATCTTAGTGCCGTCGACAGTGAGAGAGTGCCCGGTCCCAAATTGTCATCAAATTGAGCGACCACTGCAGAGCGAGTTGTGAGAGAGACCCTACAACCCATGCCCTTGGCATGCTAGCCGCCCGTGAAATTGGGCATCCCAGAGCCTTAGGGGTTCAGCCTCAAGCTAACCAAATCCCCTGGAGCATCAAGGTCCAGCCCCGAGCCCTCTCCATCATCACCGGGTTGCCCACGGGCACATGTGTGTGTTACACGGGTGAGTCCGCTAGAGTGGGTTCGCCGATCTGTTGCTTGCTTGCGAGTATAGGTCCAAGGTGTATTGGCCTTGTGGCTATCACCCCAAGGTGGTGTTACATCAACTTCCCAGTCCCAATCACTGAAACAATGGTTGACATGACCACTGGACATGAGGCCTTGTCCTTTATGGATAGGTCGTCCGGATATAACCAGATCTGGATGTCCCTCAAAGACAAGAACCACACAGCCTTCAGATCCCCCAAAGGTATTTTCAACTACAAGCGCATGCCCTTCGGTTTAAAGAATGTCGGCGCTACTTACCAAAGGGTCATGACCAAAATATTCGACGAGATGCTGCACAATACCGTCGAATGCTATGTCAACGACCTTGTCGTCAAGACTAAAAGACGTGGAGACCATTTACGCGATTTACTCCAAGTCTTCGAGCGTCTCCGGTGATACGGGCTCAAGATGAACCCCATGAAGTGCGCCTTTGGCGTATCCAGGGGAAAGTTTCTCGGCTTCATCATCCGATACCGAGGAATTGAAGTGGACCCCGACAAGATCAAAGCAATCCGGGAGCTTCCACCACCCAGCAATATCACTGAGCTCAGATCCTTCCAAGGGAGGCTGACCTACATTAGGAGGTTTATCTCTAACCTCTCCGGTTGATGCGCGCCTTTCGGCAAGCTGATGAAGAAAGACGCCCCGTTTGTGTGGGACTCGGAATGCCAGGTGACTTTCGAGCAAATCATGGAGTACCTCTTTACTCCTCCAGTTCTGGGGGCACCAGTTAAGGGTAAACCCCTCATCTTCTATATTGCTGCCATGGACGCCTCCCTAGGAGCTCTTTTGGCACAAGTCAATGAGGAAGGTTAAGAGCAGCCCCTCTATTACCTCAGCCGGAAGCTAATCACTATCGAGCATTGATATTCCCCTCTCGAGAAGGTCTATTTGGCATTGGTGTTCACCATCAAGAAGCTGCGGCAATACCTCATGTCCCATGAAGTCGAGCTTATATCCAAGCACGACCCTCTGAAATATCTCCTTCGACAACCCGTCCTCTCAGGCAGACTGGGAAGGTGGGATCTCCTGTTGATGGAATACGACATTGCTTATGTTCCCAGAAAAGCAGTCAAGGGATAGGGTATGGCTGAATTCCTGGCAGCCCATCCAGTGCCAGATGACTTGCCTTTCAGCTCGGAGCTCCCGGATGAGGAGTCCCTTGCTGTTCAATCAGAACAACCAGTTGAACAGAGCGGAGATGTCTTGCATTATTGGCAGCAAAGCGCTCTCACAACCAGCGTACCCTATTGGGAGCTCTACTTCGATGGCGCTTCCCGAGGGATTACCCGGAGCAACCAGGATCCAGCCACCACGGCAGGCGCTAGCATTGTTTTCCTGACTCCTCATGGCGGAGTTTTGTACAATTCCTGTGCCCTCATGAAATCCCTGACCAACAATGAAGCGGAGTATGAAGCTCTGCTCATTAGGCTGCAGATGGCTCTCCACATGGGCATCAAATGCCTTAAAGCCTGCGGGGACTCCCAGCTGATAGTCCGGTAGGTCCTCGGCATCTATGATGTGAGGAAACTAGAGTTGGTCCCGTACCATGCCGCCGTCACAAGATTAACCCAGAAGTTCTATTTCTTTGAGATAGATCATGTCCCCAGAAGCAACAATGCTCAGGCAGATGCCCTGGCAAAATTGGCGGTGGCTATCAAACTCCCGCCCGAGGGCGAGGTCGACATCATCATCAAACATAGAAGATTTATGCCGAGTTCACTCGAAGACAACACCGGTCTCACCATTTATGAGGTCCATGACCTTGACCAGAACACTCCTCCAGAAGGAGAAGATTGGCGACAACCGATCATAAAACTCAAGAAAGGGTGGCTCCCTTCTGACCGATCTCAAAGGGTCCAACTACTCCATCGAGCAACCTCTTATGAGTTGATTGACGACTCCCTATATCGACTCATCCATGAGAAGGACAAGTCAATTCTCCTGATATGCGTCTCTCCCGCGGAGGCTTGAGCCATCATGCAGGAAGTCCACTCCGGATTGTGCAGCGCGCACCAGGCCGGAGATAGAATGAAGCACAACATCAAGCTCAAAGGCTTCTACTGGCCAACCATGTACGGGGATTGCATCCAGTACGCTCGTACATGTCATCAGTGCCAAGCTTTTGGCCCAATGCCCAGAAGACCTCCTAACCCACTGCGCCTTATAGCCCTCACTTGGCCATTCACTGAATTAGGCATGGACATCGCGGGGCCTTTCCCACCATCTTCCAAGGGCCATAAATACATCTTGGCCGCCACTGACTACTTCTCTCACTGGGCAGAGGCTCTCCCTTTGCGAGAAGTCACCGGTGAGGTGGCTACCAGATTCGTCCGGCACAACATTATTTATCGGTTCGGTACCCCCAGTCGCATTGTGTCCGACAATGGGACACCGTTCAAGAATAGGGCCGTGTACCATCTAGCGGCCAAGTTTCACATCGACTGGAGAACTTCTTTGGTCTACAGTCCCCAGGCCAATGGCTTAGTGGAAGCCTTCAACAAGACCCTCTGCAAGCTCTTGGCTAAAATAGTTAGCCATCGGAAGCATGACTAGGGCGAGAAGGTCTTCGAAGCACTGTGGGCTTACTAGACGGTCTACAAAACTCCTACGGGGTGTTCGCCGTTCTCCCTCGCCTATGGGGCAGAAGCTGTTATCCCCATTGAAATCCAGCTAGCCTCTTATCGTGTGGCGATCCACACCGGCCTTGCCGGCCCAGATGAAAATGAATACCAGAGAAGGCTAGCAGAGCTGGCCGATTTAGGAGGCAAACGGCTCAAATCCTACAAACACCTGCAAGTATACCAGGCCCGTATGGTCCGGGCCTATGATAAGCTCGTCAAGCAGCGAGCCTTCAAGCAAGGTGACCTCATCATGATCAAGGAAAAGGGAGTCATGGCGGGGCACCCCAGTGAGAAATTACAGCCGAATTGGTAAGGCCCATATATCGTCTGTAACGTCTACGAGGGCGGGGCCTACACGGTCGTCAATCACAAAGGTCACCGACCCTTCTCGCCTCTCAATGGCAAGCATATGAAGCTGTTCTATGCACCTGAACATGAGTTCGTGCACCAGCCAGACTAAGGTGCGTGTTCCAACTACTACCAGTGAGATCGCCCCTCCCCCGGGGAGGGTCGGACCAGCCACTTTCTCCAGTCTCCAATTCCCAGTCAAGCAGCAGGCCCAGCCAAGCTCCCCAGAACTGCCGCCAGGCATTCTTGGGGACTAATCCCTTGCCCTCATTCCCGTCACCACGAGAGCACGGGAACTTCTACACCGGCACCAGTCTAGCCGTTAGGCTCCCAGGTAAGTAAAAATAAATAATAAAAAAATGGGGTTAAAAATAGAGATGCCCCGGCAGACTTAGCTGTCCTCTTTTGTAAAAAGGCGGCTGGGGGCAAAAAGGCCAGTGACCCGGCTAAGGTGAAAACCCGAAAGGGCACCTCAGGCAAAATGGGGAAACCCCTCTGCATGAAAACCCGCAACGGCACGTCAGAAAAAGTTAAAGGGGGTCGGCTCTGGCGAAAACCCGAAAGGGCGGTAGAGTCGATAACGAGAAAATCTCCCTATCCTCTCCAGTCGGGGTGGCATTCCACCCATTCCTCGGCAAATCATTAGCCCCACCGAACATCAACCTTCTATCAACTCACATCGCTAGAGCACTAACCCTATAACCCCCAGTTAACTTTACATCACACTGCTTAGCTCATGCCACCTTCGACCCTCGCTTCGATGCGATGGGTCGATGACTTTCTATGGTAGTATGACATCCTAGTTGCCATCCCAGCAAATCCCAGTCCCAACCGATCGCCAGACTCTTACAGTTCACACCACTGCATTCCAAACCTTCTATAAATCCAGATCCCCCCAGTCTCATTATAATTCCAGTCCCCCCCAGTAATCCCCGACTCTTCCCAGCCATAACTCCGGTCGCATCCTGCCATAAAAAAAGGACCCCCATCACCATGACTTGGCAACCTGTGAAAACCCATATCAAAGAAGGGTCAATATCCGGTCATTCACAGTCTCTAGTTCCAGATTATGTCCTCTGATAGCAGCATGTTATGGACAATATTTTCAAATATATCTATATACCCATAATAACAAAAATGGTGTTAAAAATAGCGATACCCCGACAGACCCAGCCAGCCTCGTTACAAAGAGGCGACTAGGGGCAAAAACTGCCACCAACCCAGTTGAGAAGAAAACCCGAAAGGGCATCTCAGGTAAAATCGGGTAACCCCTCGGTGTGAAAATCCGTAAGGGCCCGCCTGACAAAGCAAGAGGGGGTCAGCTCTAGCGAAAACCCGCAAGGGCGCTAGAGCTGGTAAAGTGAAAAAAAAAACTTTCTCCCTCTCTACCCCTCACGAATGAAAGCTATCGACCGCGACACCTCACCGATGGCAAGCTCAACACCATTCCACAAAAATGGTCACCACTGCACCCCCAAGGGTCGGTCACCCCAGCTCCCAGCCCCCAGTCTCGGCTACAACGCCTTCACAGGCCAGCCGCCAGCTTCCAGTCCCAGTCTCGGCTACAACGCCTTCACAGGCCAGCCGTCGGCTTCCAGTCCCAGCCCCGGCTACAATGCCTTCATAGGCCAGCCGCCAGCTTCCAGTCCCAGTCTCGACTACAACGCATTCACAGACCAGCCGCCTGCTTCCAGCCTCCCAGTCTCGGCTACAACGCCTTCACAGGCCAACCGCCGGCTTCCAATCCCAGTCTCGGCTACAAGGCCTTCACAGGCTAGCCACCAGCTTCCAGTCCCAATCTCGGCTACAACGCCTTCATAGGCCAGTTGCCAGCTTCCGTCCCAGTCCGGGCTACAACGCCTTCACAGGCCAGCCGCCGGCTTCCAGTCCCAATCCCGGCTACAACGCCTTCACAGGTCAGCCGCTCAGCCTCTAGCCCCAGTCTTAGCTACAACGCCTTTATAGGCTAGCCGACTGGCCCCGGCTCCGGTCACCATCTCCAGTCATAATTCCAGTCTCAACCTCCAGTCCCAGTCTTGGCCGCTATGTCCCCCAGGCCACCTAGTCAGCTCGGTTCCAGTCTTCCCGATAGGTGTACGCTACATTTCCGGCTGACAACATGATGTTAGCGGACACTCTACTACTCGGCCTGTGACCGATATACCCCAAAATCACCGCAATAGCCCTAAACTGTGTAGACCATCATACCCTACGGGTCCATGTCGGCTCCGTGTTACACATGCCTTTATCCTTCTAGAGGATTAGCCCCAACACCCAGTCATTCTCCCCTACTACCCAGTACTCAGTCTCCAGTTTCTAACACTCTGTCCCTGGAACCCAGTACCTGCCATCCAATTACACTATTCTCCATACTCAACCCCCTTTACTCCGACACCCGAAAGCGGGTATATCCAGTCCTCTGTCCCTTACATCAGTACACAGTGGGAGAAACAAGCACCGCTAACAGCAAGTGGTCGCCAGTCCATGCACACAACACCGTCCCACCAGAGAGGGGAAGAAGCAACCCAGCAAACAACCAAAGATCCGGCAAGTTTGTCATTAATACTCTACAAAAGGAGCCCAAGACATGCCCTTGGGGTGACAAAATCCATACAGTCCGGATGACACAAAACAAAAAGGGGGAAAACAAATACAATCAAACCCCGGGTTCGATCCTCTCCAGTGTCGCCAGATGAGACTCAGCTGCTGCAAGCTCCGCCTCTAAGGTCGACGCCAGCTGCACGCTAGCCTCTGCCGCAGTCTCGGCAGCCCGCCACTTAGCTCTAGCAAGCTCCACGTGATGCAGAACGAGCGCGCACATAGGAATGTCGACGGCGGCTTCTGGAGCGAACCTGTGAGTACAGCCTTAAGGCACTATGCTCCACGAATGGAGGGGATCGTGGGGATGGAAATAATTAATATAAAACTACCCTCATGCAGGAGCGGGGAACATGGGGAAGGGGACATCGAAATGCCACTCTGCGCACAGTCCTGCTGGGCTGAAGCCGCTTGTTTCTCTCGGTACGTAGTGTACAGAAGTCCAAAAAGGATGCCATCGGCGCTCAGACGAAGCCTGTGAAGTACCGGGTTGCTACTGAAAATTTGGTGATGTTCTGTGCTTGCTGGAGGGCAGGGCCGGTCGGAGAAGAGGACCTACGCGATTCTGTCCCGCAGGACAGGTTTGCGCAGTCGTGGTGCAAACAGCGGTCGCTTGCTGTAGATCTCCAAACGAGGCAGGACCAACACAGTTGGATGGCAGACAGGAAGGCCTATGTACCCTCAAAAGATGGGCACCATTGGATCACCGAGCCGGGCGTGGTCGCAGAAGTGGCAAGCTTCCATTTTCTGGGAGAGCAGCCAGATAGGGGTGCGATGGCCATAGTGGAAATTTCAGCACAAAAATCGGAATGCGACAAAACCACCTGGGTTGGCTCCGGGACGTCTAGGGGTACAACTTTGAAGAAGAAGTATAGATCTGAAAAGTGACAGGGACGGTGTGGCACGATCTGTAAGCCGGGTGCACACCCTGGGCGGACTGGTTCACACAGGTTCTGTGCAGTCGTAGGAGAACAGGCGCCACGATCTGAACCGAAGTCGAAATGATGTGAAACCACTTCTGGAACGAAGAGGACTCGGAGAAGAACAAACCCACAGAAAGGGGTTTGGGATGATTCGTGTCGTGGACGTCGGGGTCGCCTCTGCAAACCAAGCCTCAGAATCTGCCACAGATCTGTGAGCAGCAGAATGGAGAGAAAACTCCAAAGCCGAGGACGAGGACGACGCCGTGGGGTCCCGGGGTCGCCGTGGACGAACCTGGGTGATGGGGGTGCGTGGATCGCAGTGGGGAAGGGGCTGATGGGGGCTGGGAGGCATGGGGAGCAGGGCTGGGATGCCCTAGGGTTAGGGAAGGGGGTTGGGGTGTGGCCTTGGCAGGATGGGGTGGGGTGCGGCTGAGATTTTTGTGGGGGAACGGAAATAGATTTGTTTTGGTAATTTTTTTGAAAGGATGAGAAATTCTTGGGGGATTAGAATCTTTTGGAGGGATAATAGGAGGGATTGGAGGGCTAGGATTTGATTTGGAGAGGGATTTGGGAGGAGATAAAGAGAGAAGGAAGAGGGGTGCACTAGCTTTCCTTGGGAGGGGGAGAGAAAATAGGAAGATGGAGATATTCTAGGAGAGATGGGCTGATGTGGCAAGAGGATTGCGGAGAGGAGAGAGAGGGCTGCGACCAGGAAAGAGGAGGAGAGAGAGGAGAGGTGAGAACTTGGGAGTTGGAGAGAGAGATGGAGAGAGAGAGGGCTACGCAAGAGAGAGAAGTAGGAGATTCTCTAGGAATTCAAACTTTCACCAATTTTTTCATTCAATAATTCTCTAACTCCAAATGAGAGCCCTTGGTCCCCTATTTATAGGAGAGGCCAGGGTTACAAATGACCATACTTATCCCTAACAAATGAAAAAAAAGACCTCGCTATCCCCGGGGGTGAATTTAAGTTACTAGTGACCCATAACCGAGCTAGTCTCAACAATTGGCCCTTTGGGCCTTATTTAGCTGGCCCATTAAGGCTTACATGACTCAAATGGACTCAATTTAGACTTAACTAAATACTAGTAAAGAGAAAATCATAATAAAGAGAGAAAAAGTACTAGCATTGATGGGCCTGACCCAATGGGCCATGGGACGGGAGTGATCTCCCCATCAAATGGGTTGAGGCCACTAAGCCCCACTTTGATGTCCCCATCATACCCCCCCGGTTAGAAAAGATTTGACCTTGAATCTTGAAGTGGGGAAGCACGAAGGTGACAATCGCTGGTATGTATGACCAAGGTTCGGGGCGATTGATCAAGTGGGGGATGCTAGGACGACGCTTCTCATAGGCCATGTAAAACTCGTGCCACACGGGATCATCATGGGGCAGATCCGACAGTCGGTGAAGGGCATCGGGATGGAATGAAGGCGTTGCCATAGTAATTATGTCGGCCTTGGTGCCGTCGTGCTCTTGGGTGGCCGGTTCTTGCTCGGTGTGGATTGGAGTGGGATCCATGGCGCCTTGTAGCAATGCCCACTAACGTTCTTGATCTTCATACTGGTCAATCAACTTCGGGTCTGGCTTGTAGATCTCCTTCAGAATAGGCTCCGGTTCTTGCAGTGACTGATGCGCTCGACAGTCGTCGTTTAAAAATGCCGTGCCACACAAATTTTAAAATTTATAACCGCACTCACTCACTCGAATGATTTTGAAAATACGAGTACAGTGGTGAATATGGGTCGATCCCACGGGGAGAGAATATTTGATTTTAGCTCAAGTTGGAAATACCCTTATGCTTGAAAACACAAATTTTGTTCATGGAGTGCGATTATCACTAAGTGGAATGAAATTACAACTTTAAATATCAAGAGAAAAGTAAAGGAATAATTAGTCAATTGAAGAACGCCGTCGTTTCCTTGCCGAGCCTTTGATGAAGACCGCTCAGCCTTGGAAGTCGACGCCGTGAGATGATTCGAAGATGACATACCGCTTCGGGTGTGATTGAAGAACTTATGAAGAAATGTAAATAGAAACAAACATAACTTGACAATACATTAGAATTTTGTTGAAAACATGGGGTTGGAAGGAAAAGAATAACGTGAAATCTAGATGGAATTAGAAGAAATGGAAAACATGAAAGTTGTAGAGAATGAAAAGATGAAGAACTTTGATGAAGAATGTAGACACAGAAAATAAGAGGAAGATAGTGGAAAATGAGAAAAACTAAAGAACTATCAATTCGGATGAACAGTAAAATGGCAGAAAATAGCACCTTGAAAAATTAATTCTAACTCTAAAAATACGCAGAATTAGACAAAGTGGTAGAAGAATGAAATTTAGTTCTATAAGAGAGGAACAACTTTTATGAAGAACTCAGATTGAAAAGAGGTCTAGAAAGGCTTCAAAACATAAGAATACTAGAAGGTCTCACTACGGATGAATAGTAATCACACAAAACAGCACTTAAGAAAATGGGTAATAACTCTATGAATTAGGACGAATTTGAAGAAATGCTAAGCATGGAAGTTGAAGAACACTTGAAAACGAACAACTTTCGTGAAGAACTCAAATTGAAATGAAGATCACAACAATGAGAAATGAGGTTAAGAAAAGACTGAATTCCAAAACCAAACTTGTATTGAAATAACTTCAACTTACAACTTTGACTTCAAAAGCTTGTAAAACACAACTCCAACAATCAACAACTTCAGAAATACAAAGAACAAACTTACATTACAAATGACCCATAGCTAACTCTCCTAACATCTCTTCCCTTCACCTTACAATGGCCAATAGACCCCCTTTTATAGGGATCACAACACTCCCTTTCTCTTCATGTGAACATAATTGATGCTCTATTGGATCCAAAATGTTAGCTGGATGTGCTGCACACTCTTCTATTTTTTCAGATTTTTCCAAATTTTTTGGAATTTTTATAGCCCTTTCTTCCTTCTCTTTCTCTCTTTTTCTTCCTTTTCTCTCTCTGCCGGCACAACGCGCCGGCCGGCCGACCGCGTTAGGCGGCCTGCCCGTGGGCCCTCCGTGCGCCACCCGCTCCTGCCGCCTCATCGTGTCGCACACGGGCGCGTGCGCCGCGTGCCGTTGACCTGCCGCCACGACCACCGGTTCCGCCACGTGCCGCTCCGCGCCGGCCACGACCCCCCCCCCCCCCCCCCCCCCCCCGCCTTCGCGCCCTTCTCGCCTCGTCGCCCGCGCGGGCGACGAAGGCGGGAAGGGGGGGCGGTGTTTAAACTTATTTTTATTTTATTATATATATAATATATTTATAAATATATATCTATATATATATATATCTAGTATAGATATCATTAGAAAATTCTAAAAAATATCAAATAATTTTATTTTTTTTCTATTTTTTTCTTTTCTTTTTGAACAACTTCTTGGGCTTCTGGCCCATTTTCACATATAACTTTATTTTCTTTTTCTTGGAGCTTTCCTCATATTGCGTGCCTGCATAAATAAGTAAAAATTATGATTAAAATTTATTTAATTTTATAAAATTAAGTCTAAATCAACAATAAGTGTGAGAAGTGTATATTTATCATAATTTAAGCTCATAAAAATGTGAATAATTTTGAATTAAGAAGGAAAAATACACACTTATCACACCCCCCAACTTACTCATTGCTAGTCCCTTAGCAATGCAATCAATGAAAACTTTCAGGACCAACAAGAGGGTAAAGTATCCAGGCCTCATTTCCAGATCATCTTTCATAGAGTTAACTAAAGATCAGGAATCTAGAATAATTACCACCGACTAGCCTTATGTTTAAAATTCAGGTACATGATCAAGAATTCTAATCAAAATTCAGTAGCACTTGTGCAAGTGGAATACCAAATTCACAGTAGAGACAATTGCATCCTCCAGTTACTATTCTGAACAAATGCCTTTCAATTCTGCACTTCTTACTCAGAGTGTTCAGCACACTAGCTTTTTGTCTGCCTTATTACTATGTCCCTTTTGGGATCACTATATATATATTTTTTCTTTTCTTTTTCTCTTTCCTTTGTTTTTCTACACACATGATGCTGCACTACCCTTAACTGTTTTACGCGAACCTCAACACGTCTTAGGTGAAGTAGGCCCAGTTCCACCCCTTTTCCTTTTGACGCGAACCTCAACACGTCTTAGGTGAAGTAGGCCCGGTTACTCAGAATCGGAGCATTTTTCATGGTGTGTTTTTTTTTCTCATAATTTTATATGGCAGAAAGCTTCTAAAAGATCTCTTCTTCAGAAAGTGCAGAATATCAGACAGTATTTCTAAAATAGCAGAAGGCTTGTCCTTCTTGTTTCATTAGCGTGTAAAGTGATTTTCATTTTTCTAAAGTGCATTCGAACTTTAAAGAGATTCTTAAATCAGGTTTTCCATGGCTAGATTAGATAAATGTTCCTTCATCCGATTCCTTAGTCTTTTCTATTCCAGAATTACTTTTCATGAGACATGAATCGGAAGACTCCAAATGGGGAAAACTTTTTAGCGGGATAATACAAGATAAGCGGAAATTTTTTTTCTCCCCCCCCAACTTAAATGACATTGTCCTCAATGGCATATGCAGTAGAAAGCTCAGAGAATAGGTAAACAGATAATATAGTTGGGATGGAAAGATACAACCTGATGGGTGGGGCGAAATGATGAAGGCTCCTTCTCCGCATGGCCAATCAACTGAAACACACACTCAAGCAAAACGTCAAATCATAAAACCTTGGATTCCCTCCCAGAAGCCATTGCTTAGCACAGAAGGAAGGGAACTTACCGTGTCCATGAGTTACAAAGGGAATTGACTACGGATTTCTTCATGGGTCACGGATCCGGAGTTTCCGCATAAATGTCCCCTTTTGTCATGTGTATGCAAAAAGCAGTCACAACGGGATAATGAACACATGGAAACTTTGGGCCAATAAGTCAATAAAGCATGCCTCCGACTCGGTCACTCCACATGGTAGAGTGGGCGCGAGAGTAAAAGGAGGGGGACTTGTCGCCAAGGCTGTTGCTAAAGGTGACAGAGATAGATGCCGATCACTGTCTCTCCAATCCTATAAATACCCCCCTTTCCTTTCATCTTAGGCACATCGAAGGCTTAAGAGTAGAGTTGATGAGTAAAAGGTTGGAAAGGGAAGTAGTGAGTGTTGTTCAATTTTCAGAATGGAGGGTGAATCGAGCTTCAGAGCAGAAGGTGAGTCCTCTCGCTCCTCGAAGAGGAGCAGATCGGGCAGCAGTGCCAGGAGATTCTTAGAAGTCGAAGGACAACCGAGGGAGAGGACCCTATCACAACTTGTAAATGGCTCCTTGCATTCCTTACTTCATACTTTCGTCTCCATTCTTTCCGTTGCAAAGCTCCCATTTCTCACTTCATGTGTATGTGCAGACCGTGATGAGATCGCACATATCGTGGGAGCTGGTAGTGGCGGCCTATCGAGGTCTCCCGGCTTTCCAGAAGGCAAGGTTAGACGTGATGGGGTTCGGGGCCTTTATGAGAATCGAGCCGATCAAGCTCGACCTAGCCTTGATTCAAGCATTACGTGAAAGATGGGATCCAGCAAGTCGGGCATTTCTGATGCCGTGGGGGCACATGGTGCCCAGCCTAGAAGACATGGTCCGGATTACGGGCCTCAAAGTAGATGGGGAAGCAGTGACTGGCGTTACTTACGCGGACTATCGAGAAGGTGCCCACAAGCTATTGGGGATGGAATTAGACGGCAGGAAGAATAGGTCAATAGCCAAGGCATCGATCATGGAGGCATTAGGGCTTACTGACACGCGTCCTCGTGATAACGAATCCCTTGAAGAATTTATGGAAAGGGCAAAAAGAGGTGCCCGTGTGGTATATTGTGTGGACACCAGCAACTGGGAGAAGACTAACATGGATCTTAGGAGGTTCCTCCTCTTTCTTTTGGGCAAGTTGCTATTGGGCTCCAAGGGCGACAGTATCCACTGTCGCTTCTTAGAGATGCTTGTAGACCTGGAGAGAGTAGGACAATACGCCTGGGGTGCTGCCATATTGGCTCATCTGTTTACAGGTTTGTCACAAAGGGCAGACCGAGAGATGACACTCAGTGGGTTTACGCCCTTCATCCAGGTAAAGAATGTTTTCGTTGTTTTGTTTTATGCCCTTTTTTCTTGAATGTGTTGATATTAATGACACATGATGGTGTAGCTATGGAGCTACTATTATCTTCCAATGGGGAGAGCTCGTCACTGCCGGCCACTGACGGTCCCGCTTGCTAGATGGTGGCAACCCATCATGAGTACAACACCTCTATCCTATCAACTCATGGTGGTAAGGCGGGAGTTGCAAGAGTTCCCTGCAGCGATGGTATGATACCTTTTTCTCCCTTTTCTTTGGTTTGTTTTGTTTGATCATCATTTTTTAGCTAACCAAGAAGATGCGTACAACCCATCAAAGGTGAATTGGAGGCCTTTCTTGAAAATGGTCGATGTTGACCAACCGTGGGTTACTGGAAGCCGCGCCCGATTCGGACGGGACCTCTGGCTCCATTGCTTGAATGAAATCGAGCCCCTCAGACTGAGATTAGCTATGAGGACCCTAGGGCTGGCCCAGGAATGGGTAGATATGACCATATCTCCCAGCGTCGGAAAGCAGACGCATGGACCGACAACCTGTGTCGATTGGAGGGTGCGCTTCCCCGAACAATATGAAGACTGGCAAAGGGGTGGCACGCTCGTGGAATCTCAAGCACAAGACAGCGAGGATTACCTACGCCTCTATAGGGCAATGTATGCAGAAAGGCTCCAGCATGGAGGGCTTGTAGAGGTGAAGAAACCATGTTTTTATCTTTTTCATTATTTGTTTCATCTTTGTTTTTGATTTTTTTTTGTTTGTGTGAACTCATAAGCCATAATTGTAGGATACCCGTGATACCTTAATAATGAACTTACGAGCTCGTCTGGCAGACACTGAGCAAGAGTTGAGTGACACCCGAGCGGCTCTGGGTTCATCAGTAAGTGTTTAGGTATACACTCCAGGTATGATTTAAGATTCACAACGTTAACCACTTAATGTCACCTCATATGTGTTGCAGCGTGCCCAGCTCGATGCAGTTTCATCTGCGATGGGGGCAGATGACGTTTCTTCCAGTCTATGGATTCCTACTACAGAGCTGGATCTACTCCATGAGCAGCTTGCTCATGCCACCCAACGTGCTGCGGAGGCAGAAGGGATACTTTCTGCACAGGTGAGGGTTTCACTATTTAAAATCCCTTGTGCAAGCATTGCTATTTGCCTGAGATTAAATGTATGGCAAGAGAAGGAAACACAGGAGGCGCTCGCGCTTACCACCCAGCAGGAAGCTAAAATAACTGAGCTGGATAAGGAATTGCAGCGTCGTCCTGATGAGGACTCTTCTAGGGACGCTGTGGAGCTGAGGATTACCCTTCAGCTGGAAAGAGAAGACAGAGAGAGAGAACGGGCTGAAAGAGAAAGGGATAGAGACAGAGAGAAAGCTAAGAGATTGGTCGAGAAAGAAGAGAAGAGGGCCCTGGAGGCCCAAGTTTTTGAATTGAGGACCAGTCTCGGCCTTGCCGATCAATGGCTGAAGGATGGCGAGGAGCGCTATCGAAGAGCACGAGAGCGTGGCTTTCGTGTCAGTAGCTTCTTTCCTGCCCCCGCGGATCGGCGTCCTTAAACTTTGTAATCTCTGGTTGTTTGTTCCTGTTGTTGAGAGTTTGAATAAAATGTTTTGTTATGCTTGGTTCTCTCTTCTTTTTGGCTTCTCAAATTCTTGCACACATCTAGCCTCCAAGAATGTATCACCACACAAAAATCACTTAAACTTTGGGTTGCCTCCCAAGAAGCGCTAAGTTTTATGTCGTCAGCCAGACACAAGGTAGAGCATTTAACCAACGTGTGGCATTCAGAATGAGCCACCATGTGATCTTGTGTTCCTTCAAATTCCAGCACTTATGCCATTGGAAGACAAGAGTAGACATGTACGGACTGGGGCTAGAAAGAGGCAAGACTCGCACATTATGGATTTTAGCGTTAACCCTGTATGTGAGCCAATTTTCAGCTGTAGGGATCCAGAAATGATTAATGTCTAATTTGTCAAGATCGACGTGGAACCCTTGCACCATATCAATCTCTTGATCCCCTTCGCCTGTATTGTCCTTCCTGACTAACCCTTTAGGAATGACTTCCTCCATGGATACTTGTTTAGGGCCTGGTAGCTTAGGAACATGATTGTCATCCTTAGCCACGTTTCTTTCAGTAACAGCCTCATGAACTTTAAGAGCATTGATCAATTTATCTTCCTGAGAGGAAGGTAAATTGAAGATGAATGTGGTTGGCACATCCTCCTCAGGTCCGAGAATCTCAAATTGGAGAGGCTCAACTGAAAGGGGAAAAGTAGAAGGAAGCACTAACTCATCCACAGATTCAGATGTCATTGGATACGCCTCAGGAGTTAGATCAAATTTAAAATTTTCTAATGAAACCCCGTCATCATACCCCTCACTCATCTGAGGATTGTTAACCAAATTGTCCAACAATGGGGTGGATGGAGGAAATGTAAATGATTCTAGCCTGGCCCTTTCATCAGAGGTCATATCAAATGTGAAGTTCTCGAAGACGGGCCACTCATCACACTCCGTACTCAACTGAGAATTATCACTCAAATTTTTCAAAAATGGGGTCGATAGATGAAACGTAAACTTTTCTAATAAGGCCCCATCATCATACTCTTCCAGAGAAGGAGGATATTCAGAATTTTGTTCCATTAAATCAACAATTTTATTACTTACAACGTAATCCTCCTCTTGATTCATTTCCTCAATTGAGTTGTATGGGCCATTATCCTTTACCGTAGTATTCTCAATCTCAAAACATTTAGAGAATGGGGTGATATGATCATCATTATGAGCATCATTATCCGTCAATTCACCCCCTACTTCCTTTCCTTCCTTTACCATGGTATTACGTGCACACACCCCCTCACTCTCAATAGTGATATCTTGAGCCAAAATGATAGGCAGAAGACTGCCATCATCATCATCGTTCACATATTGAGGGGGTTGATGTAAGGTTGAAGGAGAGGGTTGATAGGTAGACTGAGAGTACACGCTTTGAGGGTCATAGCAGTGGCCCGGTGAATCACCCCTAGTATCCATGTTGAATCCAAAATTTGGGTGAGATGAGTTGAGCGGAGGTTGAGTACACATGGTCCGCTCGTGGGTTGCTTGGGGTGAAAATTTAGACATATGGGCTTGAAATGGTGGATCCATCCAAGGCAAATTTGTGTGATTACTCCAGCCAAGATTGTAATCTGAAAATGTAGCAGGCTTGGGATGAGAGAATCCTAGGGCATTTTGGACATGTGCTTGGATGACTGGAGAGAGTCGGGCTATAGTAGGACACTGACTCACATGGTGAGTGAGACTGGCACAGAATTCACAGACTTCCATGCCAGTGTGGGTTGGGTTTTCCGCCTATTTGACATGTCCTACGAGTTGTTGATGAGATGAGATGGAGGCACGATTTATCAAATTTTCACTCAAAATCGCAAATAGATCATACGCCTCATCTTCACTTTTGCTCAAAAATACCCCTCCACAATATATATCCACCATTTGCCTATCATAATCGGATAACCCCTCATAAAATGTAAATATAATTTGCCATTTGGGCAACCCATGATGTGGACATTGACCTATTAAATCCTTCAGTCTGGCCCATGATTCATGAATTTGCTCTCCCGGACGTTGAGTAAATCCTGTAATCGCCCTTCTCATCATGTTGGTTTGGCCTATGGGGTAAAATTTTTTCAAAAATTCTAACTGCATAGCATCCCAAGTCCTGAGAGTTTTTCCAAAACTCCTTAACCAACATTTTGCTTTATCTTTCAATGAGAATGGAAATAAGATCAACTTAAGGGCATCATCATTAAAATTTTGAATTTTGATTAGGGAGTAAATTTCTAGAAAATCATCTAGATGCCTATAAGGATTTTCATTGAGATTCGCATAAAAAGATGGGAGCATCTGGATGAGACTTGGACGAATCTCATATTGATCGACGAGAATGTCAGGGAGTTGAATACAGGTCGAGGGCTTGTAAGTAGAAGGATAAAAGTTCTCCTACATAGGCGTGGATTTGTGATTTTATTTTTAAAATTTTTTTTTATGCAACCACAAACAAGTTAACACAAATTATCTAATGATCTAGATGCGACTTAGACCTACTAATAGGGTTTCACAAAGTGATTAAAGTGAAACGTAAGTTTACCCTCAATATGACCACCAGCCAGGTAAGGGGTGGGGAAGTGGGAGGTTCCCCCTACTTTCGTAGGGACCTTATTATGCCAAACCACTAACCCGCTTAAGGCGTTTGCCGTCCGACCGTCTTGCCTTAGGCACCGGTTTTCATATGAGAGTAAACCCAAATAACACAAGAACCACAGTGTGATCCTAGGGCCAACGTTTACTGACTTTTATTTATGGCGTAGGTCATGTAAAGATGCAAGGGAAATGTGGTTTGTGGGCTAAGGAAGGGTGATGAAATCTCCACCTTATGTTTATTAAAGGTAGTGCCCTTAGAATATTTTGAAATGCAATGCATACCACAATTTCAAACAAAGGGTTCTTTATGCAAAATGAATGCTAGAATATGGTGAGTAGAACGTACCTTGCCCCTCGCAATCTTCAAAATGCAATACAGGAATTAAACAAAGAAAAAATTCTATGCTAAATGATGCATGACCTAGAACATGTTGTGTGGTTTCTAATCTGGAAATGAACGTTTTTTTTTGTTATTTTGGTGCAAGTATTTTTTTTTATTTTTAATTAATGAACCTATTTAACCAGCATAAAAATTTCTTTTGTTTTGATGTTTTATGATTTTTATAGAGTTTTGAAGAATTTTTCAAATTTTTCTAGATTTTTCAGAAATTGGAAAAATAGAACCTGTTCCGACGTTTCTGCCCTTTAGCGATGCTTCCGAGCTTTTAATGACGCTACATTTTCTGAGGATTTCAGGTCCGATCTTCCTCTTTCTTTGCTTTTCGAATTTTTTTTCTTTTTCCTGCACAAGTAAAAAGAGCAAAATTAATATTCACATATATACACCAAACACAAGAATATCCAACTATCAACATAATTTTTTCCCCGGCAACGGCGCCAAAAATTTGATGCGCTCGACAGTCGTCGTTTAAAAATGCCGTGCCACACAAATTTCAAAATTTATAACCGCACTCACTCACTCGAATGATTTTAAAAATACGAGTACAGTGGTGAATACGGGTCGATCCTACGGGGAGAGAATATTTGATTTTAGCTCAAGTTGGAAATACCCTTATGCTTGAAAACATAAATTTTGTTCATGGAGTGCGATTATCACTAAGTGGAATGAAATTACAACTTTAAATATCAAGAGAAAAGTAAAAGAATAATTAGCCAATTGAAGAACGCCGTCGTTTCCTTGCCGAGCCTTTGATGAAGATCGCTCTGTCTTGGAAGTCGACGCCGTGAGATGATTCGAAGATGACTTACCGCTTCGGGTGTGATTGAAGAACTTATGAAGAAATGTAAATAGAAACAAACATAACTTGACAATACATTAGAATTTTGTTGAAAACATGGGGTTAGAAGGAAAAGAATAACGTGAAATCTAGATGGAATTAGAAGAAATGGAAAACATGAAAGTTGTAGAGAATGAAAAGATGAAGAACTTTGATGAAGAATGTAGACACAGAAAATAAGAGGAAGATAGTGAAAAATGAGAACAACTAAAGAACTATCAATTCGGATGAACAGTAAAATGGCAGAAAACAGCACCTTGAAAAATTAATTCTAACTCTAAAAATACGTAGAATTAGACAAAGTGGTAGAAGAATGAAATTTAGTTCTACAAGAGAGGAACAACGTTGATGAAGAACTCAGATTGAAAAGAGGTCTAGAAAGGCTTCAAAACATAAGAATACTAGAAGGTCTCACTACGGATGAATAGTAATCACACAAAACAGTACTTAAGAAAATGGGTAATAACTCTATGAATTAGGATGAATTTGAAGAAATGCTAAGCATAGAAGTTGAAGAACACTTGAAAACGAACAACTTTCGTGAAGAACTCAAATTGAAATGAAGATCACAACAATGAGAAATGAGGTTAAGAGAAGACTGAATTTCAAAACCAAACTTGTATTGAAATAACTTCAACTTACAACTTTGACTTCAAAAGCTTGTAAAACACAACTCCAACAATCAACAACTTCAGAAATACAAAGAACAAACTTACATTACAAATGACCCATAGCTAGCTCTATCTCTAACTCAACCTTTCACAACTAACTTCTTGTTCCATTACAAATGAAGCCCTTATATAGGGTAACAAACTCTTCTTGCCCATGTAAAACAACTCAAGTGCACCTAATTTTGACCTAAATGTGGGCTGGCATGTGCTGCACACGTTTTTTTCAATTTTTTGGAATTTTTTCGGATTTTTCTGGCATTTTTTTGGCCTTCTTTTCCTTCTCTTTCTCTCTTTCTCTCTCATTTTCTCTCTGTCGGCGCGTTGCGCCGACCGGCCGACTGGGTTAGGCCGCCTGCCTGTGGGCCCGCCGTGCGCCGAACGCTCCTGCCCCCTCCGCGTGTCGCATGCGGGTGCGTGCGCCGCGTGCCTCCCCTGCCGACCCGCGTGCCACGACCCCCGCCCCCGCCTTCGCCACGAGCCCCGCCCGCCCCCTTCGCCGACCTCGTCGCCCGTGCCATTCGCGCGGGCGGCGAAGGCGGGAAGGGGGGGCGGTGTTTAAACTTTTTTTTATTTTATTATATATATAATATATATATAAATATATATCTATATATATATATCTAGTATAGATATCATTAGAAAATTCTAAAAAATATCAAATAATTTTATTTTTTTTCTATTTTTTTTCTTTTCTTTTTGAACAACTTCTTGGGATTCTGGCCCATTTTTACATATAACTTTATTTTCTTTTTCTTGGAGCTTTCCTCGTATTACGTGCCTACATAAATAAGTAAAAACTATGATTAAAATTTATTTAATTTTATAAAATTAAACATTTGAGTCTAAATCAACAATAAGTGTGAGAAGTGTATATTTATCATAATTTAAGCTCATAAAAATGTGAATAATTATGAATTAAGAAGGAAAATTACACACTTATCAGTGACTCAATCACTGCGACTCCTAACTCCATTGGAGGGGGAGTTGTGGGTGGAAGGGGAACACATGCCAACCAGGGATGCTGAAGGGTAGTGTAAGGTGGCTCATTGTGGACCTCCGGTTGGGGAAACCGGCCGGGCTAAACAGGCTACCGGTGCATAAATAGTCGATCGACGCGGACCATCCTTCGATCGATGTGGACCTCGATGGAGTCCAACGCTGCTGAAATCTCCCCAAACATGGCCAGGACAATGGCAAGCGAGGCGGGATCCTTCAAGCATTGAGGGCATAGCCGCCCGTGGCCTAGGACCCGACTTGGTTAGAACAAGTCAGTGAACTTGCTCTGATACCAAATTTGATGCGGAATGAGCGCGCGCATAGGAATGTCGACGGCGGCTTCTGGAGCGAACCTGTGAGTACAACCTTAAGGCACTACGCTCCACGCAGGGAGGGGATCGTGAAGATGGGAATAATTAATACAAAACTACCCTCACGTAGGAGGGGGGAACATGGGGAAGGGGACACCGAAATGCCACTCTGCGCACAGTCCTGCTGGGCTGAAGCCGCTTGTTTCTCTTGGTACGCCGCGCACAGAAGTCATAAAAGGATGCCGTCGGCGCTCAGACGAAGCCTGTGAAGTGCCGGCGTGCTCCTAAAAATTTGGTGATGTTCCGAGGTCGCTGGAGGGTGGGGCCGGCCGGAGAAGAGGACCTATGCGATTCTGTTCCGTAAGACAAGTTTGCGCAGTTGTGGTGCAAATAGCAGTACGCTTGCTGTAGATCTTCGAACGAGGTGGAACCAACACGGTTAGATGGAAGACAGGAATTTATACGTACCCTCAAAAGATGGGCACCATTGGATTACCGAGCCGGGCGTGGTCGCATAAGTGGCAAGCTTCAGTTTTCTGGGCGAGCAGCGAGATAGGGGTGCGATGGCCGTGGTGGAAATTTCAGCACAAAGGTCGGAATGAGACAAAACCACCTGGGTTGGTTATGGGACGTCAGGGGGTACAAATTTGAAGAAGAAGGCTCGATCTGAAAATTGACAGGAACGGCGTGGCATGATCTGCAAGTCGGCTGCACACCCTGGGCGGACTGGTTCGCACAGCTTCTGTGCAGTCGTACGAGAACGGGCGCCACTATCTGAGCCGAAGTCGAAATGATGCGAAACCACCTCTGGAATGAAGAGGACTCAGATAAAAACAAACCCACAGAAGGGGGTTTGGGATGATTCGCGTCGTGGACGTCGGGGTTGCCTCTGTAAACCGAGCCTCAGAATCTGCCATAGATCTGTGAGCAGCAGAATGGAGAGAAAACTCCAAAGCCGAGGACGAGGACGACGCCGTGGGGTCCCGGGGTCGCCGTGGACGAACCTGGGTGATGGGGGTGCGTGGATGGCAGTGGGGAAGGGACTGATGGGGGCTGGGAGGCGTGGGGAGTAGGGCTGGGACTCCCTAGGGTTAGGGAAGGGGGTTGGGGTGTGGCCTTGGCAGGATGGGGTGGGGAGCGGCTGAGATTTTTGTGGGGGAACGGAAATAGATTTGTTTTGGTAATTTTTTTGAAAGGACGAGAAATTCTTGGGAGATTAGAATCTTTTGGAGGGATAATAGGAGGGATTGGAGGGCTAGGATTTGATTTGGAGAGGGATTTGGGAGGAGATAAAGAGAGAAGGAAGAGGGGTTCGCTAGCTTTCCTTGGGAGGGGGAGAGAAAATAGGAAGAGGGAGATATTCTAGGAGAGATGGGCTGATGTGGCAAGAGGATTAGGGAGAGGAGAGAGAGGGCTGCGACAAGGAAAGAGGAGGAGAGAGAGGAGAGGTGCGAACTTGGGAGTTGGAGAGAGAGATGGAGAGAGAGAGGGCTGCGCAAGAGAGAGAAGTAGGAGATTCTCTAGGAATTCAAACTTTCACCAATTTTTTTCATTCAATAATTCTCTAAATCCAAATGAGTGCCGTTGGTCCCCTATTTATAGGAGAGGCCAGGGTTACAAATGACCATACTTATCCCTAACAAATGAAAAAAAGACCCCGCTATCTCCGGGGGTGAATTTAAGCTACTAGTGACCCATAACTGAGCTAGTCTCAACAATTGGCCCTTTGGGCCTTATTTAGCTAGCCCATTAAGGCTTACATGACTCAAATGGACACAATTTAGACTTAACTAAATACTAGTAAAGAGAAAATCACAATAAAGTGAGAAAAAGTCCGAGCATTGTTGGGCCTGACCTAATGGTCCATGGGACGGGAGTGATCGCCCCATCAAATGGGTTGAGGCCACTAAGCCCCCACTTTGATGTCCCCATCACCACGGCACGTAGCTGCTCCTCCAAGGCCTTCTGTAAGGCCTCAACTTTATTCTCTGCCTCACCCAGCTACATGGCGTGGTCACAAGAAAGCAACGTGGACACGTCAGCATGTCTCCTCTGCTCGGCCACGGCCGACACGAGCTGGGCTCGCTGCCCCTGAGCCTCTCGGATCACCGCCAGCCACTGCACCTTTGCTCCTGAGCCGCCAAAAGCTACATGTACTCTGCCCAGATGCCGGCCAAGCCAGACATCTAAAGCTCACACAGTAAGCCGAGGATGTGGTAGCCCTGGGTGCAGTCCCTCAACTGTTGCCTAAGCTCCACCGGAGAAGGCAGGGGGTCGCCTCCTAGGTAGCCTCGAGCTCGCTGAAGCAAAGCCGCACCCACGCTCGTGTCCAACAGCGGCTCGGGCGGGGAAGCGGACGTAGGTCACTCGACCCCTAGGTCCAAGGAAGAGTGGCCCATCTCAGCCAACACACCAGCAAAGCCTGCACAATTCCATCCAGCATGAGAAGGAAATGCACAACATCCAAAGCTCATCTGACAAGACAAGGCGGAAAACCTGAGAAAAATCTCAGTCCTCACCTAGTTTAGCTCCCGCCACGCCTGTAGTCCCTCCTGTAGGGGTCGGTGAGGGCAATCGCTCCCCCACATTAGCAATCTCGTCGGTCGGGGTCGGGGAGGGCAAAGGCTCTTCCGTAATCCAGCCATCCTCAGAGGTCATCGAGGAGACAGAAGGCTCTCCCTGGTTATCCTCAGTAGGAGCCGGCACGCGCTCCCCCTCAGATCCCAGTCCTGGCTTATAACACAAAAACGTCAACACCCTGCTATAAACTCTAAACCAGAGCCAATAGCGAGGAGGGAAGGATCTCTATATACCTTCCAAAGCTGCCTCCATCTCGGCGTCTCCGGCAGAAGCGGCCTCAGAGGAGGAAGAGCCCGAGCTCGAACTCTTGTCCGTCTCCATTGCCGCACTGTCACTACTCGAAGGACCAGATGAGGTCTCTGAAGAACCCCCAGATGAGGGCAAATCAGAGGCACCTATACACGAAGAAGCCAAGTCAGGCTATTATAAAATCCAGTTACATTTGAAGACAACTCCATAGCCGAGGGTGTTGGATAAGAAGCTCACCAGCAGGGGCATCCCCCTCAGAAACCCCCTCAATATCGACGAACTCTTCGTCACCCCCAGCTGAACCCTCGAGCGCGGGCTCACCCCCGGCTGCCCTGGTCATGTCACGAGGAAGTTCACCCTCCTCCAGATGGGAAGAAGCACCTGCCACAAGTATCGGTAAAAGCTTAGCATTTGCGGGCAACTCGGAAGGCCCTACCATGAATGACTAGGCACTCGGTTGCACACCTGAGGGTCCCACACTAGAGGACTCGACCAGTCCCACAGTACAGGCTGACACCACAGTGGACAAAGGCGGGAGGGGCACTCTCACTAGCAACTGTGGTAATGCGCCCAGTGCATCCCCAACAACAGACGAAGGCAAGGGGGCCACTTGCTCAGACTCGCCCTCAAAGGATGGGAGAGCCCCTGACGCGCCAGCGCTAGCCAACTCATGGATCATCTCTGGAGTGGCAGCCATGTCCTCGCCTGGCAAGCAAAACAACATAAACCCAGTTAGTAACCCTGCCATGTCAACAGCACAACTAAAACAGGGTTACTCCTATCACAACAATTCAACGCTTACCGGAGCTACCTCGGGCTACAGCTGGCGCTGGGTCCCCCACCTAGTCGGATGTTCCGCCTTGTGTCCCGGAAGGGGCCTTGGCCCCCGACACCTCCGCCATCCCTGCGCAGTATGAACGGCTATGTCAGTGGCCACAAGCGGACAAAGCCACAGCCAGCCTATGTCCAGTGTTAGAGGCACTCACCTGAGTGGGCCTTCCCTGGAGCCTTCCACGACTCAAAGTCGGGGAAAGTCTCAATGTGAGGGGCAACCTCATCCATCAAATGAAGAAACCTCTCCACATCGATCTCGTACTCGACCCCGTCATAAGGCAGGGGGTCAACTTCCTAAGGCGACGAGAAGGCCGCCTCTACGCCGGCCTCCATCGGGGCTACAAAAAAAAATAAACAAGACCAACAGAGCAAAGTCAGCCAGCAGTTGGGACAAACCAACGAGGAGCAAAGGGGCGAATACAATACTTACTCAAAGCTGGCTCCGGCTCAATCTGCTCGTCAGCCTCAGGTCCCTTCGAGGCCCCCCGACTCCAATCTCCTCAGCATCCACTCGGGGGCGCTTCCACCTAGGTTGCAGCCCCCCGTCTCCATTCCCTGTGGATGTCCCCGTGGAGGGGTGATCACCCTCCGCCACGGAACTTGTCAACAGGCACATCAATACATGACATCTCAGTTGCAAACATCGGAAGATAGTAAAACTGAGACAACACGCTGGGGGGAGAAATTTTACCCGAAGCCCCGAAGGGAGTCAATGGTAGAGGGACCAGCTGCTCTGGCTTCAGTGCCAACACACGGGCAGCCTTTGCGACTACCTCTCGAATATCCCTCAAAGTGTGAGCACACTCAATATCAGACACGAACTCCACAGGTCCAGCCGACCCGATCGCGTGGCCAATATGCCGCCGCCAGTCATCAATAGCTGTACCAGTAAAGCTCCCCACAGGGAGCACCTGGTCCAACGAACCTCTACTCCGAAAGCCACAATGGGCCACAAACTGGGTCCACCAGCTCCTCGGTGCCCTCGATCGAGGCACTTTCGCTCCAGTCATCGTCGCTGCCATCGTTGCCTATCTCAGGGGCTTCAGCGCCCCGCCGTTGCCCCGGCTCCTAGACGACGACCCCTGACTGCTCCGGGGCCACTGCTCCGGAAGCCGCTCGACCTCCCGACGAACCCGAGCGACGCGGGTCCTCAAGTACCCGCCATCCAGTGGAATGGGAGGCAAATCCTCCCTCAGCAAATGACTCTCCTCCGCCTTCCTGATTGCTGAGGCCTTCTGCTGGTACAAATGACTATGCTCGAACCACCACTTAGCATAATGGACATCGAATCATCCTTGACGCCCCTGCTTCGATATCGGGTACTGCTCCGGCTCTCGATGATAGTAGAAGTCCCACCACGCTGCTGCCAGTAGGTGGGTGTCTTTCCCTCTATACTATCAGCCTGTCAATAGAAACTCCCGGTTCGACAGGATCCCCTGGTCGTAGCCGAAGTTCCGGGCAAACTGGAACGGACAGTACGGCTCCAACGAACTCGTCGTGGACCGGTGTAGCATCAGCACGGTCGGCCAGGTGCTCATCACCCACTCTGTCCGCAGTCCAGCCTCCTGCTCCCTCTGATGTGGGTGGGCACTAGCTGCCCCTCCTTCAAACACCCCCAGAAACAAGCTGGAGTACCTCGTGGAGCTGTCAAAGGGTAATCCCTCCTCGCCCCGGGCGAGCAGGTAGCAAAGGGCTCTCCTTGCCCCCTCCAGCTGCGCCTCGGTATCTCCATCAGGCTGCCCAGTAAAGCTTAAAAGCAAAGGTGCCGTCGGGTTCGCTACGGTCCCCCGAGTCACCAACCCCGAAAATAACAATCCAGCCCACGCAGTCAGATAGTGAGTCGACAATAGTTGGCTTCTCTCTCTAGGTGCCAGGTGCGCCACTAGGGCTCTCAGCCCCAGATACACATTGGCCAATGCGGTTGGAGCCAAGGCCAACTATCTCCCCTCTGCCAGCAGGCACGCTGGCCATAGCAGCTCAACCCTCAACAGACCGTCCTCCCCGTGCGGCACCACAAATGTCGCTAACCGGTATGCTAAGTATGCGGCAAGATGTGTGATGTCCGGCAAGCCATGGGGATTCCACCCCTCCCGCGGTGCGTATATATATCTGGAGTATGTCCGGAAGCGTAGCTCCACTTCGGTGTACTCCTCCCACAGAGTCTGATACCTGGCAAACTCCTGGTAAAAATAGAAGGGCCCGTTGTAGAAGTGGCGGACCCACACATTCAACGGCACCCTAGGAGTCTGTGCAGCTCTGTCTCTCCCTACTAGGGTCAGGTCCCTCCAAGTCTTCAGAAGATACTAGTAACTATAAGGTACCCGATATCACCCCTGTCCGTCGGTATGACTGCGGTGGATATCATCCAATACCACTTCCTCATACCCTTCACCATTGATCGGTAACCCAGAAATTCAGAACAGAGACCATAAGTCAAGCGAGGTCTCTCCCTCTGCTGTCGCCACCGTGTCCCACCGGCGGTTGAAACGCTCCAACAGTCCCTGCAGCAGCCCAGTGTAACAGGGGTATGCGTATAAAGTAGCAGTCACCGCATACCTGATCCCTGCTCTGTCCCGTAGCACCCGGTAATGGTGCACAATCCCCATCAGCCACTCAATGGCCCCCTGACTGTACCGGTGTGAGGGGATCACTGCCAGGTGACCGTACCAGCTAATGACAGTCTGTCGCATAACCCCGTCCAAGATGTTGTGGTCGTCGTAACCCTCCCCAGCATACTACAGACTGGCAGGCTCCATCACTAGCCCGGTTGTCCTCTCTGTCTCAGTACGGTGGTGCCCATGCAGGTCCCAAGAAGTAGGGCCTATCGGCCCAACTCTGACTCCGAACTACTCTGCTCTGCCAAAGAACCCCAGACACTTAGCACTGGGAAATTGACGCCACCTCCAGTAGTCCTCAGAGAAGCTCGGATATATGTTAAATGCAACGCCGTGCAGATTGTCCCTGCTAATCAGAATGGCCCGCTCAAGCCGGCGATGGGCTCCTGGGATCTGGGTGTCATCCTCCTCCATGCCGGGAAAGACATAGCTCCTGATAAACTCGAACAGATGGCGGTCCATGGAGAACTCCACGGGGTAGCCTCCACTCCAGTTGTAATGCCCCGGGTTTTTTCAGATATTTTTTGAATCAGGATCCGTGGGTTTCGGATCGTCTTTTCGTGGGTTGCGGATCGTGTCCGAGTGAGCTTCAGACTTTTTATACCGGATTGACGGACCCATTGGTGGTGTGCCAGTGAATTTCCTTGGGTCCGTGGCATTGTGAGGAGCATGCCGGTAATTTTTTGAAATTTTCGGAGTGCCTTTGTGGGTCCCGAGTTGCGTTTGGGGGTTTTACGCGTGTTGTCCATCTGTCGGACCTTCGGAACCCCGTACAGGGTGAACTGTTGAGTTCTCCAACGCCAGAACATTACCACGCCGATCAGCGTGTTCCGAGGATCGCGGGGATATATTTTTCTATTTTTTGGTATTTTTGGGAATTTTTGGATTTTCTATATATTAACCTCCTTTTTCTCTCTCTCCCCATCTCTCATTTCTCTCTTCCCTCCCTCTCTCTTCTCTCACGTTCTATCCTCTCCTCCTCTCACTCCGGGCGGCCGACGAAGGTGGCGAGGGCGGGGCGGCGTGGCTCGTGGGACGTGGAGCGACGGGCTCGGGATGGGGATCGCGATGGTGGAGGCGGTTCGTGGGATCGTGAACCGGCGAGGGTTTAAATGTCGTTTCTTCGTGGATCGGCATCCACGGCGCGTCGAATCTTCGGTGGAGGTAGGGAGATGGACCCTCAACTCATGCACTTCATTTCCCGTGAGTTTTGTAGGCCGTGGTGAGCCGAGAGGGCTTATTTGGGCGTTTTGGGGAAAATCCATATTTTTGGGGAGTGAGCCGGATCTCTCGTTTTATGGCATTTTTGGCCGACCCAGGGGTTTAGATGCATGCCTAGGGGCTTGGGGAAGGTTTCCCTATTGTTTCCCCTTCACCTGGGGGTGAACGGGACGTGGAATGGGTTTTTTTGCGGTTTCTGTCATTTTCGGGCGCGGACTGAGAACGCCCTAGTCTCAGGTAGCGCGTTCTCGATAGGGCGCGTTCATCGGAGAAGATGAACAGTTAGGCGGTTCCTGTCGCGCTATAGGGTCCTAGCGCGTTCTGTCCTTGTCGCGCTATAGGGTCATAGCGCGATCTGGCCTGGTCGCGCTATAGGTCTATGGCGTGTTCAGTGTTGTCGCGCTATAGGGTCCTAACGCGTTCTGTTTGAACGCGCTATGGACCTATAGCGCGTTATGTTTGAACGTGCTATGCAAAGATAGCGCGTTCTTGGGGTGGCCTGCTGGGCTGCCCAGGGCAGGCAGTCTACGACTGATCATGCTCCCCTTGGGTCATGTGTGTCCCGGACACCCCGTGGAGTTCCGTGACCGTCTTTGGGTGTCCGGAGGTTCCGTTTACCTCGATTAGCATGCCCGTGGGTTTAAGGGTCCATGTGACCCTCTAGCATTCCGATTGTGTTGTGTTGGTCTCCGATCGACCCGGTTGTGACCTAGTGGTCGACCTTTGGCCTCGTGAGTGTCCCGGACACCCCGTGGGTTTCATGACCGTGTTTTTGGGGTGTTTGGAGGTACTGTGTTACCTCGATAAGCGTGCCTATGGGCTTGGCGGGTCCGGGTGACCCCAGGTGTTCCGGGCTTCCATGTTCTTGCTAGATTGAGTCACCGTGTATCGGTGTGAGTGCGATGAGGTTTCCCCGCACGTCGTTGTTTCTCCAGAAGGTGGCTTCCGAGTGGGCCAAATGTGTGGCCTTGGACGGTGAGTCCAGTCTCCCAGCCTGGGGCTGGAGGTTTCTTAGTTTCCCTTCTCGAGGGATGGGTCTCGGTAGTCATGAACTGCCTCGTGAGTCTTCCCATCATTGTTTTGGACCTAGGGATTAGGCCAGATTGACGGCTCAGTGCTGTCGTGTGCAACGGTCTTGACCCCGAGTCTTAAGACTCAAAGGCCATTGGGTTTAGTAAGTCTAGCGGGCTGTCCAGAGTCGGGTGGTTTTGAGCCACTTGTTACTCTGTGTTACTCGCAATGGGTGCGTGCATGGTTTTCAGTGTCCACGTTTTGTGACACGTCCACTAGTCGTAGCCTTCTTACGGCACGCGTGTGCTAACCCACCCGGGAGTGGTGGAGCGGCTGACCCGAGAGAGACGGTGAGTAGACTGGTTACTGTAGGGCCCCCACGTACAGCCGAGTCCGGGCTTAGGGGAAATTACCAGTTAGAGGACAGGCCTAGGGCGTATGGTCTGAGTGTGCCCACGAGGTTGGGGGCGTCGGACGGCGCCGGCAGGCGCGACCCCAACTAGTCCTTGTTTTATGGTACTACTGGTTACTGAGTGCGTCTGAGACTCCGCCTGGGGCGTTGTAGCTAGACACTTGTGACGCGGTGTAAGACGTCAGGGGACACATCCGGTCGTTCTTTTAGTGGGTGGTGCTCCTGTCACGTGACGTGAATTGTCATGTCCCGGGTTCTGTTTCCGTCCGCGAGACGGGACTTCGTTAGTGGTTTCGGCAGTGTTCCCGGAGTCGAGGTCTGGGGTTTCCAGTGAGCGTCACCGAGGGCCTTTCCCCAGACAGCGTTGTGTTCACGACAGTAAGGTCATGATCGTGTTCCCTGACCGTGTGGTTTTGGCATGGGCCCTTTTTATGAGGGCAGGCTTCCGCTACGGAGGTATCGTGGCGTTTTCCTAGTAGCGTGGCTAGGGCGGTTTGTGTCTGGTGGTCCCCGATCGTGAAATTGGGATGTCGGGTGCGTGACTTGGTTGTCCCCTGACTGGAAGACTGGGTCATGTTTTTTGGTACAGTAGGAGTAGCTGTAGAGCCGAGGTTTTGCCGGCCACCATAGTTACTTTCCTGCTTTCGTAGTTACTGCTTTCCGTGCCGCCGTTGTCTCTCAGTTGGGGTTCCGCAGGATCCCTACTGGGCCAGTGATAGGAGGCTCACCCCTACTTTTCAAGTACGACGGTTCTTTCTCGAGGTTCGAGGGCGTTGCGTGGAGGTGCTTAGTTGCTAGCTTGCCAGGCCGAGTGTTCACTTGGCATGTGGTACGTTTTACTGCTTTAGACTATACTTTCTGTTGGACTAGACTCTATTATAGTTGTTTATTTAATTCTATTAATTGTTGAATTGTCCTGCTTTATTTCCGATTTCTTTGTACCTCCACACTCCTTTTTAGCCCTTTCGAGTCCTCCCGGCTCGTGGGCGGCGGTTCGAGACTCGGGTTATCGGGCCTTCCCGGTAATCGGATTATCGGGGCGTTACACCAGTCGTAGGTATATAGACCGCCCACCCCCAAAATCCGGACCACCTCTACGGTCCTAACTCCAGCTGTCCTCTCACCAACTGGACCCTCAGCTATGGCTGTATGCCCCAGATCCAGCTGCTATACACTAGCCACAGTAACCACCGGTGGACCCAGAGGGGGCATTGGTCGCTCAGTCCGTCACACCCAGTGGTCCTCCTCCTGAGCCGCACGCCTCAGGAACTGCTCATCTCTTCCAAATCGTGCCATCGCTGCAAGACAGGGCACATCAAAATGGTCAGAACACCAGAAAGTCAATATGTACAACATAATAAAGCAAAGGCACATGAAGTGTCAAAATACAACTACAACAGCCCGGAACAGGGGGCTCACGGGCCGTACGCCCTCGTCTCTGCCTCCGACGCACGCCCCGTGGGGGGACATTTGTTGTACCCGGATGATTTCCCAGCAAAATAACAAGAAATAAGGGTTCGAGAATTTTCCAGAACACCTTTAAGGCATGAGCTACCTGGCCATCCCTACAACTCCCGGGACCCCACCAGGGGCCCTAACGCGTTTGCCGTGACATGCGGCTACACGGATGACTAACCAGAACCAATCCCGGCTACTCAACTACGGGCTTTCTCCGTACTCCACATGGGCGCCCGGGCCAACCCGGGGGCACTCCGACTTCGAGCCATGCCACGTGGCACCCAGTGAAAGGGTCGAGGGCCCACCTCGAGACACATACTTCCAACCCTTCAAGGTCAAAGGGATACCTAATTAGGTCAACCACAGGCTTTGGAGGCCCACCGCATGCATATACGGCTCACACGCGCGTGTTCAGCATTTTTCCGAACACCTTGTAGGTGCGTATATTCCAGCCCTTCTACACCAAATCGCGGGCCGCCCCGTGGTTCCAGCACACTAATTGGGTCCGACAATGACCCCCCATCAAGCCGGGGCCACCCCCGGCCCTCAGACACGTGGCGATGAGCCACTTAACTTTAGCTCTCGGGCCAACCCGAGGCTACCCCGCCAACCCACCGTGCAACATGACACGTAGCACGAGGCACGGCCCATGAGCCCAAAGTGCATCTCCTTAGCTCCCATGAGCTCTCATCCTCAGCTCAAGGCCCATCTTGAGGCCCCTCAGCCAGTTACCCAAGCCGTTCGACATCTCGGGGTGTGTCGAGCATTTACCCAAACACCTTGCAAGCAGCTACTACGACTCAAAGACCAACGGCCCCCACGGGCCATCCCAGTATCCCAAAGCCCAGTGTCCCTCAAAGGACACTCCCAGAAGACAAAATAAGACCCCCAGGGGCCATCCCTTGGGGTTGCGACCCGCCCGGGGCCAGTTCACCCCGGTGCGCGGCTGCGCTCCCCCAGGGAGGGTGAACTCCCTGGGGCCACACCCTCTCTCCAACTCGGTGGCCCCACGGCCCCGCTCAATCCCAGTTCATCCAATTCTCAGTCTCCATTTGTCCAACTCCCTAATCCGGGGGGAAGGGCTCGCATCATTCATCCGTACCAGTTCGCGGGAGCAACACGCGGAAGCATGAAGCAACAGCACGGGGGAGCAGTCCTCGGTAGTCAACACACTCACATGGCTCCACGTATCCTCCCAGCACATGTCCTTTTCTTCTTAGTTTAATTTAGGAAGATAAACACCAAAAAATGGGATTTTATAGGGTGGGGACCGCCCCCCTCTCTCCCCCATTACCCAGTCTGCCTAAACCCCCTCTGTTAAACAAAAAAAAAATAATTAATTCAAGGAGCTAGCCAGCCCGCCTAAACTTCCCTTGAGGTGGGGTTTAGGTGTCCCAGCCTGGACCCCCAGGCTGGTCTGCCTAAACCCCCTGGGGGAGGGGTTTAGGCGGCCCCGACCAGCCCTATGGGCTGGTCCGCCTAAACCTTTCCCCCTCACTATTCAATTGGTTTACCAGGGCTAGGTTGAACCCTTCACCCTAGCCCGCCTAAACCCTTCCATGGCCTTCCAAATTCCCTATAAAAGCCTCGTATAAGCTCAAGGGGTGGGAGATACGGGATATACAACAATCAAGGCTTCTAGCGGCTCCAAGCTTCAAGCAGCAGCAAGGCATCCGGCAAGGAGAATTGTGTGTGGGTAACTTGGTCGTCGGCTAAGGACGCCGAGAGTATGTCACTTGTACTCCCCTCACACGGTGTTTCGCCATGACATGCAAGTCTATTCCCACCACGTGTGTGACGTTATGACAAGGGTGAATGCCCCCTCATGCCGGGATTTCCCCTCACGTGCCCGCCGACCGCAACTATGCACGCACCATGACTTCACACTCCCCCGTAGTCACGAGGCCACGTCCGACCGCTCGATTCGAGTCGTGATCGACCCTCGCCCGGACACCAGCCCGATGTTTTCTCTAGTTATCCAATTATAGCCCCTCATTTGGTGAAGCAAACATGGCCCATGCCACGAGAGAGGCCCTATGTAAAACATGCGGATACTCGCTTTGTCACGCATTGACCCGGGGACCGACCATCACGTCGAAATTGTCCCGCGGCTTGCGCCTGTTGTACCTCGGCCCCTACGGCCCTCCTCTAAAGCCATATAGATCTCAGAAATCATACTGCCATATAGTGAAAATACACTGAGCCTCTGACCCTGGCCAAAATCACCCTGTCTGGTGCAAACCCACAATAGCCGAGTACCCCCTGCTCTCCGCCCAGGACTTCGGATACAAACATGCTTCCCTTCAGCATAGAACGAAGGTGTTCGGATTCAATCCGATGTAAATAAATACTGATCACTTGCGGTCGGTGGGGAAAGACGTCCAGTACATGATTCCTACAATTGCCTGCGCACTCGCACCCATGGAACCCCCTCGATCCATGTGTCGCCCGACCTCTCGAGCCCACGTGTCGCGTCCTGGTGGCGCTTCCCCGGAAAACCCTTGGTTCCATAGGTGATTGTCGAGAAATTGACTGGCACGTCCGCACCCTGTCCGGCTAACTTATGCCCCTACATTCCCGTGCCATTCAACCCTTTTCGGCTTTCCGTAAAAAGGAGAGTGCCTGGTACCGCCGTGAAAGGCATACAACCGTAAGGGAGAATACCCGAGAAATATCAAACTCCCATATTTTCCTTTCCCAACTGTATTCCTACCTTCACCTCGGTCATCGGCAAAAAAAGAAAAAAACTCCCGATAATAACCATTCACCCAGGTGCTACCAAAATGTACCAATATCTAAAATGGAACTTTTGGTGGCCCAATATGAAGAGAGAAGTTGCGGACTACGTATCGCACTGTCTCACTTGTCAGCAAGTTAAGGCGGAACATCAAAGGCTCGCTGGAAAGTTACATCCCTTGGAAATTCTCGAGTGGAAATGGAAGAGTATAGGAATGGATTTCATTATCAGTCTATCAAAGTCAAGAGGTGGACATGATGGTATATGGGTGATCATCGACCGCCTGACAAAATCGGCTCACTTTCTCCCTATTAAAAGCCGATGGTCTATAGATGTTTTGGCTGCCTTGTACATGAAGGAGATTGTGAAATTGCACGGTGTCCCAGTTACCATAATTTCAAATCGAGACCCTCGATTCACATCTCAATTCTGAAAGGGTCTACAACACTCATTGGGGACCCGGTTGAATTTCAGCACTACGTTCCATCCACAAATCGATGGTCAAACTGAAATCACCAATCAGGTGATGGAAGATATGCTCAAGGCATGTGTAATTAATTTTGGTGGAAGTTGGCATGACCACTTGCCTCGGGTAGAGTTTACCTATAATAATAGCTATCAATCTAGCATTCAAATGGCACAGTTTGAGGCACTGTATGGTAGGAATTGTCGTTCACCTATATGCTGGAATGAGGTTAGAGAAAGATAACTTCTAGACGTCGACCTTATTCGAGATACAATCGAGAAGGTGAAGCTGATTAGAGAAAGACTCCAGATGGCTCAGGATAGACAAAAGACATATGCTGATATCAGGTGAAGACACCTAGAATTCCAAGTGGTAGATTAGGTATTTCTCAAGGTTTCCCCAGGTCACGGTATCTGAAGATCTGGCATCAAAGGAAAGCTTACTCCGAGATTCATCGGCCCTTTTGAAATTCTTGAAAGGGTTGGTGAGGTTGCTTATCGACTAGCATTGCCTCCACAACTATCTGGCGTCCATGATGTGTTTAATGTGTCCATGCTTAAGAGGTATGTCTATGACCCATTTCATGTTTTAAGTAATGACGATATGGAGATACAAAAAGATCTGACGTACGAACAAACACCACTCAAAATCCTTGATCGAGAGGTACGTCAGCTTCAAAACAAGACTATTCCCTTGATAAAGGTCCAATGGAATAAATGCCTGGAGCAAGAAGCCACATGGGAGACAGAAGAAGTTATGCACAAAAAATTTCCCGAACTATTCAACTGTAAGTGTAATCACTCTCCATAAAACTCATATATTTAATTTGGGGACCAAATTCTTTTAAGTGGGGGAGGGTGTAATGCCCGAGAATTTTCCAAAAATTTTCTAGAATTAAAAATAGTTATTAAGCATTTAAAAATACTTAATGGGCTATTAATTGAATTTTGGGTTACATAAATTAATATCAAAGGCCTGAAATTAATCAAATAAATAAACCCCCTTGAATTGGGCCCATAAACCCAATTCTAAGGCCTTTTGACCCAAGCCCATTAATAGAAACATAATTTGGGTAATTTAGGGAATTAAAATAGGATAAATAGACCAACTAATGGGATAAATGGGAGATAAATAGAAAATCCAAAATTTTTGGATTTACCCGCCAGAACGCGGTTAGTCGATCAATAGCGTTCACATGTAAGCGGCTCCGAGGAAATTGCGACCATGTTCCGTGATCGAAAGTGGAAGAAGTGTGAAAAGCAGGGATTTTTCCCATTCTAATCCCTTTGGTTTGATGCCATCTGGCATATAAACCTATCTAGGACTCTTAGGGATCGATCTTAACCCCAAATGGGACTCCCAAATCGATCTAATCCTCAGCCCTAACTCAAACCCTAGCCAAACTCTATAAATAGAGCCTAGATTCGACCTACGTGAACCCTTGTTTTGACTCGCGTATTTCGAAGGTAAGGAGACTTCTTCTCAAGTAGGTTCTTTAAAAGTTTTTACTCTCCTTAGTTTTATCTAACTGCCCTCCAAATCTCATACTAGGAGGTCGAGCCGTTGGAGAGAGATAGAAGCCCCCAAAGTTGCTATTTCATTGTTGAACGAGCAGGAAATAGTGTGTCCGTCCGAGGAAGAACGTAAGATTAGAAGCCTTAATCAAGGTAATTTTAAGATGAGTCTTTAGAAGAAGTTATTCTCTTTTATATCTTCTACCTACCCTCTAAATTTCATGAATTTAGGTCAATGGGTTGAAAAGTTAGAAGGCCACGAAAACGTTGGTTCGACGCAGGACGCGCCAGAGCTTGCATCGAATTCCAACCCAAAATTTGAAGTTGCGTGTCTTACCTAGAGGTAGGTTATATCATGGATGGCTAAATTAACATGTTAGGAAGAAAAGCCCTCTGGTTTAATGCAAATTCCTACTTTACATACGGCATATTTCATGTTTTACTTTCATTACGCATCTAGTTCATTTCTGCATGCATAACCTTGTACCCTTAATGGAAAAGATTATAATTTTTGCTTAAATCTATGCATCTCCATGATTGATAACACGGAAGCATATGTCGTGACTACACGCGTGCTAACAATCTTAAAATCGAACTCGCACAAAATGATCAAAAGAGAACGTAATACTATGGCAAGTACGGGTCAAATCCACAGGGAAGAAGAGATTTTGAGTTAAAAACCTTAAAGTCCTTTGGAAAACACTTGTGATTTGACTTTGCTTAAAGAAAATAGTGAAATGATGAACAAACCAAACACTTAATTGAAAACACCATGACTATGCGCCTATGCTATAGAAAATAATTGCATGAAGCGAAAAGAAGAGATAGAAGAATGAGGTAGATAGGGTAGAAGATCAAGAACTAGGTCAAAAGAGCGACTCCTTTCATTAACTTAAATAAATGACTATATGAAGTGTAAGATAAGCTTACAATAAAGATGTGACGAGATTATAATGAAGTAAAATGAAACTAAAGTAATAGCAACAAGAGGAGCCTGAGATGTGAAGATACTGGCAGCAATGGTGATGACGGCGCCGTCCTCTTTTGGCCTTGGATCACGAACCACCTTGTGGAAGATGTCGTTTACGCCGGGAGGAAGTCACCTTCGTCGTTGAAGTAGCCTTTGGAGGGTGAATAACTTTGAGACCAAGATGAATTATGGGATGTCGAAGATGAAGAAGTTGAAGAGGAGGAAGAGAGGAAGAACTTTGATGAAGGACACAGAGAGAGCAAATGTGAGGAAGATGGTGAAATCAGAGAAAGAAGGGAAGTGGTCTGCACGGTCGAACAGTAACTATGTAGAAAAAATTGAACTGAGAAGAATTAAAAATAATTTAAAAACGTGATGGAATTAGAGAAAGTGGTAGAAGAATAAAATCTATATCTACAAGAGAGTAAGAACGTTTATGAAGAACTCTGATAGACAAGAAGAGAAGAAGGGCTTCAAAATGGAGGAATAACAGAAGCTAGCACCTCGGGTGAACAGTAAAATCACAAGATAACAAGTTGAAAAATGAGAAATAACCTACAAACCAGAAGGAATTAGAAGATGATGTAGAATAAGAAATTGTAGAACACTTAAAAATGAAGATCTTTTATGAAGACAGCAAAAGTAGAAAATGACTAGAAACGGGAGAAATAAGGGGAAGAATAGAGAGAAATACTAGTTCACAGATGAACATGATAGTATAGTGAAAAATATGAAATAGCTTAAATCCTAGAAAGAATTAAAAGATGATACAGAAAAAGAAGTTGTAGAGAATTTAAAATTGAAGAAATTACATGAAGAGTGCAAGAGCAGAAAATGAACCACAGGTGGGGAAATCAGCGACCTAAGGTTGGGAGAGAAATTGCCAAAAGAAGAATTCCCTTTCTCCTCCTTGTCATGGGCTATTTATAGGGAAAGTTGGGTAGATAGAGGGTGGAGATTGTATCAAAAGGAGATGGATGGCTGGGATTCCAGTGGAATATGATGCATGGGGAAGAGAAAAAATAGGTGGGCACCCCCTTTCTTGGACTTTGGACACCCCCTTTCCCAAGGCTCATCATGTCTCTCCTTTATTTCAAACTTTGAATTCAATTTTCCCTCCAACCAAAATATGTGTTTCTTTTCCTCAATTTTAAACTTTTGAAATTTCTTTTCCCTCCAACCAAAATATATGCTTTTGACTTGGTCAAAGTGGTGATGACAGTTTTGCCCCCAGCTTCTTTTGCAATTACCTTCGGTGTCCTGGACACATATAATTACGATTTAGTCCATAAAAATTACCATAATGTGCACATGAATCACAATTTCTCATAATTATGCAATGAAGAATTAATTTTCATGACTCTCAACTCCATAAAATCACCAAATTAATTAATTTACATGAAAGGTCCAATCTACATGCGAAGTTGAGATTAACGATAGATCATGCATAATTACCTAATTATATGCACATAAAATGGTGTACATGCAATGAATTATCATAGAAAATGGACGCTTATCACACCCCCCAACTTACTCATTGCTAGTCCCTTAGCAATACAAATAAATTAAAATTTAGGACTAACAAGAGTTTGTAAAATTCATGCTCTTATATCCAGCTCTCCCTTCACAGAATCAACCAACGATTAAGAATCCGGAATCAATAATGCACACTAACCTTAGTTTGAAAATTTAGGTACATGATCAAGAATTCAAAGTAAAGTTCAATAACACTTGTGCATGTGTAATACTAAATCCACAGCTTAGACAATTGCATCCCTCATTTGCTATTCCAAACAAATGTCATTCAACCCTGCACCTCCTAACCAGAGTATTAAGCATACTAGCTTTTTTGTCTGCCTAATTTCTTTGTCCCTTTGGGATCTTTTATTTCACACATGATGCTGCACTATCTTTACACGAACCTCAACACGTCTTAAGTGAAGTAGGTCCGGTTACTAAGATCAGAGTTCCCTTTTCTGTTTGACGCGAACCTCAACACGTCTTAGGTGAAGTAGGCCCGGTTACTAAGAATTGGGGTATTTTTCATGGTGTTTGTTTCTTCTTCTTTTTTCTCTCTTTTTTTTAATAGATAATTTGGCAGAAAACTTTGTAAAAAGATCTCTTTTCTTAAGAAGTACAGAATATCAGACAATATGCCAAAACTAGCAGCGGGCTTGTCTTGCTTGTTTCATTAGCGTGCGACGTGAATTTTTTTCTAAAGTGCACATGAACTTTAAAAAATTCTTATATCAGTTTTTCATGCTAGATTAGATAAATTTTCCATCATCATTATCTAGTCATTTCTATTCCAGAATTACTTTCAATAGAAGCATGAATCATGAAACTCACAATGGATTTTATTTTGTTGGTTTTCCATTTTTTTTTCATGTTTGAGGTTGTATATGAATGCAACATGTGCAACATGATTTCTGTCCCCCCAACTTAAATGACATTGTCCTCAATGGCATGAACAATATGAAATAATAGAATAATGTAGACATAAAATTTGTGAAGGAACGGGACAACCTGACGGAATTGAACTTCGACGGGCATCCTTGCTTGAATGAAAGGTGATTTTTGGCTTTTAAAGGCTAGGCATAGGTGTAAGCATTCTTCGCTCTCCCCCCAACTTATCCTTTATTCACACCTGTAAAATAAAAATAAAATCACACTAAAAATTTGGGTTGCCTCCCAAGAAGTCATTTATTAGCAAACGAAAATCAGGAAAAACTGTGGGTTGCCTCCCAAGAAGCGCTAAGTTTAACGTCTTCAGCCAGACGCATGAAAGCTCACTAACCAACGTGTGGCATTCAGAATGAGCCACCAAGTGATCTTGTCCTCCTTCAAATTCCAGCCCTCATACCATTGGAAGACAAGAGTAAGCATGTACGGACTGGGGCTAGAAATAGGCAGGACTCGCACATTATTGATTTTAATTTTAACCATGTGTGTGAGCCAATTGTCATCTTTAGGGATCAAGAAATAATCAATGACTAATAATATATTAAGATCGGGGTTGAACCTTTTCCCAACATCAATACATTGTTCCCCTTGTCCCGCATCTTCCGGCATGACTAACCCTTTTATGATGACTTCCTCCATGGTAACTTGATCAGACACTGGTGGCTGATGAATAGGATTGGTATTATTAGCCACGTTCCTCTCAGTAACAGCCTCATGAGTAGTAAGGGCAGTAATCAATTGGTTTTCCTGATGGGAAGTTAAATCAAAGGTGAATGTGATTGGCACGTCCCCCTCAGGTCCTAGAATGTCATAGTGGAGAGGCTGTACTGTCGGGGGAATCAAATTGGAAGGAAGAGTGAGGCCAGGATCTAACTCATCCAAAAATTCAAACTTCATTGGATAGGGCTCAAAGGTCAGATCAAATGTGAAATTTTCTAACAAGGACCCTTCATCACACTCATGACTCGAATGAACATTATCAATCAAACTTTCCAATAATGAGGTGGGAAGATCAAATGTAAATGTTTCCAGCTCGGCCCTTTCATCATAGGTCAGATCAAAGGTGAATTTCTCTAATACGGACCCATCATCACACTCATCACTCAACTGAAGAATATGAATCAAATTTTCAAGAAATGAGGTCGGTAGATGAAATGTAAATTTTTCCAACAATGCCCCATCATCATGTTCTTCTAGGGAAGGAGGATATTCAGAATTTGTTGTCATTAAATCACCAAGATTGTTGATTATAAAGCAATCCTCCTCGTCATGTATATCCTCAATTGAGTTGTGTGGGCCACTATTCTTCACAGTGATATTCTCAATCTCGAAACATTCATAGGAGGGGGTGACGATATCAATATGATCATTTTTATCTTTCAATCCGCCCCCTACTTTCTTCCCGTCCTCCATCATGGTATTACGAGTGCACTCCTCCTCACTCTCAATAGTTATATCTTGAGCTAAAATGGCAGGCATCAGATCATCATCATCATCATTCACGTATGGAGGGGGTTGGTTGAATGTTGAAGGAGAGCCATGGTAAGTAGACTGAGAGTACACGACTTAAGGTTCAAAGTAGTGGCCCGGTGAATCACCCCTAATATCGATATTGCTTTGAATGTTTGGGTGAGATGAGTTAGGCTGAAGTTGATTGCACATGGGCTGCTCGTGAGTTTCTTGGGGTGAAAGTGTAGACAAATGGGCTTGAATTGGTTGGTCCGTCCAAGGCAAATTTAGGTGAGTACCCTAGTCAAGATTAGAATCTTCTGAAAGGGTATCATACTTGGGCTGAGAGAACCCTATGACATTTTTGACTTGAGCTTGGATGACCAGTGGGAGTTGGGCTATAGTAGGACAGTGACTCACATGGTGAGTGAGACTGGCACATAAATCACAGGCTTCCTTGTGAGTTTGGGTTGGATTTTCGGCATGTCTGGAAAGTCCTACAGATTGTTTATGAGATGAGATTGAGACATGATTCATCGAATTTTCACTCAAAATTTTAAACAGATCATACGCCTCATCTTCATTCTTGTTCATGAACGCCCCTCCACAACATGTATCCACCATTTGTCTATCAAGATCAGATAATCCCTCATAAAATGCAAACATAATTTGCCATTTGGGTAACCCATGATGTGGACATTGACGTAACAAATCCTTTAACCTTTCCCAAGATTCATAAATTTGCTCGTCTGAAAACTAAGTAAATCTCGAAATCGCCCTTCTCATAATGTTGGTTCGAACTATAGGGTAAAATTATTTTAAAAATTCTAATTGCATATCCTCCCAAGTCTTAACAATTTTTTCCAAAACTTCTTAACTAACATTTTGCTTTATCCTTCAATGAGAATGGAAATAAGATCAACTTAAGGGCATCATCACTAAAATTTTGGATTTTAACTAGCGAGCAAATTTCATGAAAATCATCTAGATGCTCATAAGGATTTTCATTGGGTTTCCCATAAAAAGATGGGAGCATCTGGATGATACCGGTGATAATCTCATAATGATCTACCAGAATGTCAGGTAGTTTAATACAAGTGGAGGATTTATAAATAGAAGGAATAAAGTGTTCCTTCATGGACTTGGGTTTTCCTCTAAGATAGATGGCCATTAAAAAAAAAGTCAGATCCCTGAAAGATTTGTTCATTTTTTTTCAACAAATTTTTTTTGTTCAATGTTGTTCATCTTTTGTTCAATTTTTTTTAATTTCTTAATTTTATTTTCCCTTTATTAATCTATTTTTTTGTTTTATTCTCTTTTTTTATTAGGATTAGAAAATCACAATTTTTTTTGAAACTAGCACTGACTCAGACGAAGAGAGAGAAGATGAGGATTTTTTTATTTTTTTATTTTTTTATTTTTTACATACACAAACAAGTTGACACAAATTACCTAATGACCTAGATGTGACCTAAACCTACAAATAGGGTTTCACAAAATGACTAAAGTATAACTTAAGTTCACCCTCAATATTTCCACCGGCCAGGTAAGGGGTGGGGTAGTGGGAGGCTCCCCCTACTTTCGTAGGGACCTAATTACTAAACCACTAGCCCATTTAAGGCGTTTGCCATCCGACCGTCTTGCCTTAGGCACCGGTTTCCACAAGAGGGTAAACCCAAATCGTTCTAAAATCATAGTGTGATCCTAGGGCCAATGTCTACTGAATTTTATTTAAAGCTTAGGTAATACAAAGATGCAAGGGAAATGTGGTTTGTGGGCTAAGGAAGAGTGATGAAATCCCCACCTTATGTTATTTAGGGGTGTTGTCCTTAGAATATTTTGAAATGAAATGCACACCATAATTTCTATGCAATATGCATGCTAAAATAGGATAAGTAGAACGTACCTTGCCCCTTGCAATCTCCAAAATGCAATGCAAAAATTAAATAACAAGAAAAAAATCATATGCTAAATGATGCATGGCCTAGAACATGGGTGGTGTGTTTCTACTCTTGAATGAAGTCTTTTATTAAAGTTCAAGTGATTTTTTTTTGATTTTTTTTAATGAACCTATCCAACCACAAGATATGTAAAATGAAAAAATGAAAGTAGAAAAGTTTGGATACTTACTTGAAAAGTGATCCCTCATTTTTTTTTGAAATGAATGACAAAATCAAAAGATGAAAGAAAGAAAGGTAAACTTACCTCTAATTTTTTTTTAAATTTTTTTTAACCTGTAAAAAAAAAGAAAAGAGAGCTTTATTAGTACACTATATACATAAGGAAAATAAAGTTCTTAAATCAAAAATCATCATTCTTCCCCGACAACGGCGCCAAAAATTGATAACAAGGAAGCGTATGTCGTGACTACACGCGTGCTAACAATCTTAAAACCAAACTCGCACAAAATGATCAAAAGAGAATGTAGTACTATGGCAAGTACGGGTCGAATCCACAGGGAAGAAGAGATTTTGAGTTAAAAATCTTAAAGTCCTTTGGAAAACACTTGTGATTTGGCTTTGCTTAAAGAAAATAGTGAAATGATGAACAAACCAAACACTTAATTGAAAACACCATGACTACGCGCCTATGCTATAGAAAATAATTGCATGAAGTGAAAAGAAGAGATAGAAGAATGAGGTAGATAGGGTAGAAGATCAAGAACTAGATCAAAAGAGTAACTCCTTTCATTAACTTAAATAAATGGGTACATGAAGTGTAAGATAAGCTTACAATAAAGATGTGACGAGATTACAATGAAGTAAAATGAAACTAAAGTAATAGCAACAAGAGGAGCCTGAGATGTGAAGATAGTGGCAGCAATGGTGATGACGGCGCCGTCCTCTCTTGGCCTTGGATCACGAACCACCTTGCGGAAGATGTCGTTTACGCCGGGAGGAAGTCACCTTCGTCGTTGAAGTAGCCTTTGGAGGGTGAATAACTTTGAGACCAAGATGAATTAGGGGATACCGAAGACAAAGAAGTTGAAGAGGAGGAAGAGAGGAAGACTTTGATGAAGGACACAGAGAGAGCAAATGTGAGGAAGATGGTGAAATCAGAGAAAGAAGGAAAGTGGTCTGCACGGTCGAACAGTAACTGTGTAGAAAAAACTGAACTGAGAAGAATTAAAAATAACTTAAAAACATGATGGAATTAGAGAATGTGGTAGAAGAATATAATCTAGATCTACAAGATATTAAGAACGTTTATGAAGAACTCAGATAGACAAGAAGAGAAGAAGGGCTTCAAAACGGAGGAATAACAGAAGCTAGCACCTCGGGTGAACAGTAAAATCACAGGACATCAAGTTGAAAAATGAGAAATAACTTACAAACCAGAAGGATATAGAAGATGATGTAGAAGAAGAAATTGTAGAACACTTAAAAATAAAGATCTTTTATGAAGACAGAAAAAGTAGAAAATGAATAGAAAGGTGAGTAAGGGGAAGAACAGAGAGAAATACTGGTTCACAGATGAATAGGATAGTACAGTGAAAAATACAAAATAGCTTAAAACCTAGAAAGAATTAGAAGATGATTCAGAAGAAGAAGTTGTAGAGCATTTAAAATTGAAGAACTTACATGAAGAGTGCAAGAGCATAAAATGAACCAAAGGTGGGGAAATCAGCGACCTAAGGTTGGGAGAGAAATTGCCAAAAGAAGAACTCCCTTTCTTCTCCTTGTCATGGGCTATTTATAGGGAACGTTGGGTGGATGGAGGGTGGAGATTGTATCAAAAGGAGATAGATGGCTGGGATTCAAGTGGAATATGATGCATGGTGAAGATAAAAAGTAGGTGAGCACCCCCTTTCTTGTACTTTGGACACCCCCTTTCCCAAGGCTCATCATGTCTCTCCTTTATTTCAAACTTTGAATTCAATTTTCCCTCCAACCAAAATATGTGTTTCTTTTCCTCAATTTTAAACTTTTGAAATTTCTTTTCCCTCCAACCAAAATATATGCTTTTGACTTGGTCAAAGTGGTGATGACAGTTTTGCCTCCAGCTTCTTTTGTGATTACCTTTGGTGTCCTGCACACATATAATTACGATTTAGTCCATAAAAATTACCATAATGTGCACATGAATCACAATTACTCATAATTATGCAATGGAGAATTAATGTTCATGACTCTCAACTCCATAAAATCACCAAATTAATTAATTTATATGAAAGGTCCAATCTACATGCGAAGTTAAGATTAACGATAGATCATGCATAATTGCCTAATTATATGCACATAAAATGGTGTACATGCGATGAATTATCATAGAAAATGGATGCTTATCAATGATCCACGTTGTTTAGCGTGTTTTAACTCACAGTTGCCATGATTGTATGCATTATATGCCTTAGAATAGGCCTATCATACGTGATTTTGACCCTTCTTTCTGACGGACAGAAGGCGATTTCACAGTAACTGTGGCTACCTAGAAGCGATTTTCAACCAACTGCAGCATTATTGAAGCGGTTCCGTTTTAACCGCATTTCTTGTCTGTCTGCAGTTCACTGTAAACGGCTGTCAGATTGCCCTCTTTTGATACCTAGTTAAATTATCTATTAGTTACGTTTTATCCACATGATTAGCATACCTTATTCACTGTTATATTGTGCATCCTGCATGCTAGTTTCATGATCATCATGTGATAGAAATTGATTTTAATCATATGTTAATTTTTGGCCAAAACCATATAGTCTTGTAATAAGCTATTTCAAATGTTGAGAAACGCGTTATAATGATGTTTTGATCACTGCTTTATCACGATATCAACCTCTCTTCTTAAGTCTTTCTTAAGTACATGGCACGTATTTTGATACGTAGCCATTAGTTACACTTTGCACTTATAGGCACACTCTCTTGTACTTGTGATCCTCTCCGTTGGATATTCCTTCCACCGGACTAGGTGATCTTGTTTCAAGGTCTCTATAAGTCTCCGCGAACCTGAGATTCTCACTAGGACACCGAGCTGGTTGTACCATGAAAACCTAATGGATTAGAAAGCACTTGAGTTTTTCAGCATTTTCTGTGAACTGGCCTAGGCACGGCTTTACTAAGACCGCTACTTCACGATAGCGATTCTAACACGACCGCATCCTCGATCCAGCATTCACTGCGTCGACTCCTTCCCTCTCTGATGTCAAATCTGTCTAATAGTGGTTCCATCTTGACCGCGGCTTGATAATAGCGGATCCTGCAAGACCGCGTGCTTCTGGAATATGTCCTAACCCGTGGTTTGACCCAAGGGTTGGTTCTACTCTCTATTCCTAGATGGTTCTTGGATTATCTGGAGCCTAACATTATGTTTAATAAGATATTTATAAATTATAGAAATTTAAGAATGTACCGCTATGCTGCCGGATTACCTCCGTGGCATGATATCCACTTAAATCATCCTTGATCTCATACTTTCAACTCGGTGCATTCTTACCTTGATATTGTTATCATGAAGCAATTGTTGGAACCTTACATTATTGGCCGGACTTTATTGTTATATCTCGTGGAAGTAGCTTGATTTATAACTTGAAGATGCGGATTGGGCACTGATTCTCGACACTAGCCCCCTCGACTGATTGCCAGAAACATACTATAAACCATGGGGTATGATGAATACTGGCGGCGCATTACGCCGGGGTACTTTTTTTATAAACGATTGAAAAATCACGAGGCTCTACATGAAATTATACATTCTTGTTACATGACTCTCTAGTGCATAGCCTTTAAGGTTATGAAAAGTACATTCTCGTTACATGCAAGTACATTCTTGTTACATGAAAGGCAACATTATATTCTTACTAGATCATTCTCTCATTCTACATGAACTCTCTTGTTTCTATGGACTTGTATTGTTACTTTGGTTTTATGTGTATGATTTATCGCATTATCCTTTACCTTACATTCTAGAGAAAAAATGCTAATTCCTTAAATACTGCCTTCATGTTGATACGAAGATACTTACTGGGCAAGTGTGCTCATTCCCTACTTTTTCAATCCTTTTCAGGAAATTCAAGTGAGTCGGATTCAGACTATGCTAGTGATGGGTCCAAGAGAGATGATTGATGATCAAGTGAAGACCTAGAATGTCATAAGTCTTGTCGAATCTTATGATGTATTTTCTATTTTTCTTGAGTCTAGAGAATATTAATGTTAAATGAGTCAAGAGTCAACATTTTGTAAACTTTTCGATTCTTATTTAATAAAGTTGGATTTTTGGTCAATTATGGTGCATTCCTCCTATGTGTGAATGTTTAACACTCTGATTATCTTGATTGTGAGAGGCTTATCTTGCCGACTGCTCATGTCCCCAATATTGCTTCCGCTGTATATAAATCTCGGGGCGTGACAGACTCCAACTGCCTATGGAGTCAACGCAGTCATGTTGGTTTTTCAAAGAATAGAAGAGCTGTCAGAGGCGACAACTCCTAGTGGTTAGTGGTGACAAGTAGCTCCTTAGAGCTGACAAATGACCGATAGCAGTAACAAATAGCTCGTCAAAAGTGAAAAATGGCTTGCGAAGCTGAAATCAACACAATTCAATACAGTTACGTCAATGCAACATCCCTGTGCGTCAACGCTGTCAAGCAGAACCAGCCCATGTTGCACAAGGGTGATAAATATCAAGCAATGGTGAGAAATAGGCGTTAACGGTGACAAATAGATAGATAAGGGTGACAAATAGGTGATATCCGTGACAAACTGTAGAATCCTTAAGGCTGCACCAATGCAAGCGGCCACACTGCGTCAACGCCAGCACGCCAGAATCTGAAGACACATGAAGGCTACGTCAACGTAATGCCTCCACTGTGTCGACGCAGCTCAACCCTTTTCAGGAAATTTCTGACAAACTGCTACAGTGATCAAGTCTTGTTGACCTTGGTCGACTACGCTCCAGGCATGTTCAAGACCCTCAGCTCACAATGGCTTCTACAAGTGACAAATGCCTAGTAGTGATGAGTAATGGCCACTACAGGTGACTAATGAGCCATATAGGTGACAAATACCTAGCTAGCAGTGACAAATAGAAGCTAGCGGTGACAAATGAAGAGCAATAGTGACAAATGGACAAAGGTGACGGCTCAAGACAAGAAGAAAAATGCCAACGGCGATGGCTCTTGAGCGGTAAGGGTGAAAAATACCCCTCAAGGATGACAAATGAACGACAAGGGTGACAAATGGGTTGTAAGGTAGATAAATGACCATTAAAGATAAAAAATGACTTGTTAAGGCTGAAAAATGGACATGCTCGTTAGAAATGCAAGCTTCATGGTCAAGATCGAAGGCCAATCTTCTGGCACTTGATCCTAGGGCCATGACAACCTCCCAGAAGATTTCTTATGTAGAATCTTCCCATCTTTACAGCTGGACCAATTACAGAACTCCTGGAGAGGGTTTCATCCGAAAATAGGCTGTGCCTTGAGGACAAAGAAGCAAACATGTCTTGCCCTGCATGAAGAGGATGGGCTGACCAATCAGAGTCCAACGTACCCTATCCCCTTCGAGCCAATCAGTGGCCATTCTTCTCAGAGTTTGGAAGCTTCTGACGATCACGAGTTTTTTTACTACCAAATCAGGAATACCAGGCTTTATACCATGCATGCAAAAGGAGAATATATTTTTGAATCAAAGGAGAGCGTGGGTCCAATGCAAAAAATGGAGGGAACACCTACTAGGTTCGAATAGCAACCGTGTTTACAAGAGGATAAAAAGGAGATGATGTGAGACGAGGTCGAGGAAGGACTTCAAACTATCAGCCGGAGAGCAGGAAGGTGAGGTGACTAGAGAAGAACGGAGGAGCTCGGCCGGGGCCTCACACCCATCCCCATCTCAGGGACAACACAGCCGCGCTCTTCAATTCTTCTCTACGGTGATGACGGTTGCAGGCGTTGCAGTTGGCACGGCGGTGATGGCGGTGGTGATGGACGACGATGGCGGTTGAACGGTGAAGGAGGAAGATCGTGGAGCTTCGATGGGACTTCACACCCATCCTCTTCTCAAAGACGATACACCGGAGCTTCACGGACGATCTCCATGGCGGGGCGAAGTGGGCCTCTCACCCGGGGTTCCAAAAATCTAGAAGAACACTCATAGCCATAGCTAAACTGGTTTTTTCTTCATCCCATTGCTTCAAATAAGGACTACAAGACTCTTTTTATAGACTTCACAAAGAAGATCAAAGGACAAACTCTAAGACTCTTTAATGCCTAGGAATATGAAAAGACACCTATGACTCATTATAACTCTCTTAAAAACTCTAAGACTCTTTAATGTCTAGAAATATGAAAAGATACATATGACTCATTATAACTCCCTTAAGAACTCTAAGACTCTTTAATGTCTAGAAATATCAAAAGACACCTATGACTCATTATAACTCCCTTAAAGACACTTAGGGATATCAAAAGACAAACTTCAAAGACCCTTATGTAAAATAAAAAAAATTACAAATATTTTAAGACGGAAGATCAACTCTGATGTTGATGACGATCCCGTCAAACCCCTCCGCTTGGAAAAGGTTCGACCTCGAACCTCGAATCTCGAATTGCAGGACCCCGGCTTGTTGGGACAAACTAGACGACTTGCTCTGATACCATTTGATGTGAGACGAGGTCGAGGAAGGACTTCAAACTATCAGCCGGAGAGTAGGAAGGCGAGGTGACTAGAGAAGAACGGAGGAGCTCGGCCGGGGCCTCACACCCATCCCCATCATAGGGACAACACAGTCGCGCTCTTCAATTCTTCTCTACGGTGATGGCGGTTGCAGGCGTTGCAGTTGGCACGACGGTGATGGCAGTGGTGATGGACGACGACGGCGGTTGAACGGTGAAGGAGGAAAATCATGGAGCTTCGATGGGACTTCACACCCGTCCTCTTCTCGAAGACGATGCATCGGAGCTTCACGGACGACCTCCATGGCGGGGCAAAGTGGGGTTGGGCCTCTCACCCGGGGTTCCAAAAATCTGGAAGAACACTCATAGCCATAGCTAAACTGGTTTTTTCTTCATTCTATTGCTTCAAATAAGGACTACAAGACTCTTTTTATAGACTTCACAAAGAAGATCAAAGGACAAACTCTAAGACTCTTTAATGCCTAGGAATATGAAAAGACACCTATGACTCATTATAACTCTCTTAAAAACTCTAAGACTCTTTAATGTCTACAAATATGAAAAGACACATATGATTCATTATAACTCCCTTAAGAACTCTAAGACTCTTTAATGTCTAGAAATATCAAAAGACACCTATGACTCATTATAACTCCCTTAAAGACACTTAGGGATATCAAAAGACAAACTTCAAAGACCCTTATGTAAAATAAAAAAAATTACAAATATTTTAAGACGGAAGATCAAGTCTGATGTTGATGACGATCTCGTCAGGAGAGGAGCCCAACTCGTGAGGAAGGGAGCTAGAGAGAGAGGAGCAAAAGAGAAAAGAGAGAAGAGCAGAAGAAGAAAGGAGAATAAGAGCCAGAGAGCCATCCTCTGAAGATAGAAAGAAAAACACATGAGCTCTTCCTCCACACCCGGTCTTCCTCCAGTAAGAAGAAGAGAAGCTCAGTTCATCAGCTTCCTTTGCCAAGGGAGAAGCTCCCCTAAAAGGAAGCAGTTCATCTGGAAGCAACGAAGCACGCCTTCCAGTTTCTCAGACAGGGACTTTTCTTTGTGCTTGAGTTTCATACATCATGTCTGGGTCTTTCATTGTCTTTTCCATTTTGAACATCTATCCTTAAGTTGTACATCAGCAGTATACCGTCCCTACCGGTGATAGTAGGAAGACAGACTGAGTTGGTGTGCTCTGATCTGTGGTCTGGCTGTGTGAGCCATCAAGCTGTGTGGTAACGGTTCCTTGAGAGGGGAGAATCTCTCTGCAAGCTGTAAGGCAGTAGGTGTTAAGCTGTGTATCAGCGGTTTAGTGCTTTTCCACTAGAGAAGCCTTACTGGTTTCAGTGAGGGGTGGACGTAGGACTCTAGGTAGAGTCTGAACCACCTTAAAATCCTTGTATCTGTGGTTTGCTTGTGTGACTGTCTTACGTTAGATCCATGGTTAGGCCGGTTTAGATTATCTTGTTTGCATCTTCCTTGTGTGGCTATTCCTTTGGGTGAGGGTCTTTTTATTCCGTAATTTTCATATCGAAAAAGGAGGCAGATCTATTCACCCCTCCCCTCTAGATCAGCCATTCCTACACAACACATGGTATCAGAGCCAATCTCTCATGATGTGGTCCAACGGCCTTGAGAGAAATGGTGGAATGGCATCTAAGAGTCTCCCGCCCAAAGGTCATTCTGTTAAGAAACCTCCCTTCTTTACTGGAACTAACTACCTATTTTGGAAACACCGCATGCAGGTGTTTATTCATGCCCAAGATCATGAAATCTGGCACGTTGTAAGTAAGGGTCCTTACGAGCTACCCGATGAAGAGGATACTTGGACCCGTGAGCAAATAAGGAGATCAATAGTAAACTAGAGTGCCAAGCACATAATGCAGTGCTCTCTCCACCCTGTGGAGTTTGCAAGGGTATCCACATGTTCCACAGCCAAGGAAATGTGGGATCGTTTAGAGGTAATACATGAAGGCACCTCTCAGGTACGTGAAACCAAGGCCAACATCCTGATTACATGGTATGAAATGTTTTGAATGAGGCCGGATGAATCAATATCTGACATGTATACTCGTTTAACTATGCTTACTAACAATTTAACTGGTTTAGGAAAGAGTTACACATAGCAGGAAATTATGAAAAAAATCCTGAGATCATTAACCCCGGCCTAGCATACGAAAGCTACTATGGTTGAAGAATCTGGAGATCTGTCAACCACCAAGGTGGATGAACTCATGGGGTCTCTCATGACCTATGAGTTAAATCTTAAGAACCAAGGAGTGGAGGTAAGTAAGAAAAAACCCTTAGCTCTAAAAGCTGGTCCTAGCCACCAAGAAACTTCCGAAGAAGGTGAGTTATCTAGCAGTAATCAAGATGAGGATGAGGTAGCTATGCTCACTCAGAAGTTCAGAAAATTCTTAAGAAAAGAAGGTAAAGGCATTAAGAAATGGAGGCCTCAAGCAAAGAAATCCTTCAGATCAAAATCTAAAAATCTGAAGAAAAATGAAAGAATTGTTTGCTATTCATGTAGGAAACTTGGGCATGTCAAATCTGAGTGTCCTGAAGGAGTGAAGAAAGTTTCCACAAAGTGGAAAGGGAAGAAGAACAAAGCTATGGTGTCCACTTAGAGTGATGAAGAAGAAGATGAGAAAGAAACTAGCTCCACGGAGGTTGATGATGAAGACATGTGTCTTATGGCCAGGGGAGATGAAGAATCTGACGTACACTCTCCCTTTGAATATTTTTCAACTAGTGATTGGGTAGAGACTTATTTTAAACTTATGGATAAACATGATATGTACAAGAATGAAAATAAAGCCTTAAAGAAGAAAATCAACGCCGTTGTGCATGATCATAGCATGAATGAAAAGAATGCCTCCCTAGAATATGAAATTCATGATCTGAAGAAATTAGTTGAATATCTCGAAAATGGAAGAAGTGAAATGAATGACTTGGAAGTAGAAAATGAAAGTCCAAGAAATGAAATTGATTATCTAAAGTTGAAAATGCAAAGCAATGAAAGTGACAACAAATTGTGCAATTAAAAATATCAAGTTGTCAAGAAAGTAAACATTGAACTGCAAGAAAATGTTGAAAAGCTCCAAAAGGAATTGGAAGATAAACAAAAATCACTTGAAAAATAATTTGTGGATGGAAGTGAGAATCTTAATGTAGCAACTCAAAATTATATATATGCATTTATATGTAAATAATAATAATGACAGATGAAAATAAAATAAATCATAAATATTTTTCTTTATGTCTTTAAAGTGTAGAATATATAAACATGAATCTTATCTCACGTGTTAACACGGACGGCGAGATTTGCGGCATGATTCTGAGAAGGCGAAGACGTTGGTACTGTAGCATCCGATTTAAGAGAGAATTATTAGCTCTAATTAGATCTTAGTTAGTGGATGCTGTAATTTCTTACCTAATTGAATAAATGAGGTCATGGATTATGCCATAAAGGGGGATTTATTTCAATATTTACATGTTGGAAATTAATGTCAACATAAGTTGGTGTAATAGTAACATGAGTTAGTGAAATAGGAAAATTAGGTGGAAAATTGACTTAGAATTAAATTAGCAATAAAAATATTGAAAAAATGAGGTAATTGATTATGTCATAAAGAGAGATTTATTTCAACATCCACATGTTGGAAATTATTGCCAACATAAGTTGGTGTAATAGTAACATGGGTGGGTGACATAGAAAATTTGGAGGAAGATGAAATTAAATTAGCAATAAAATAATTATGGGATTTGGCCTATAAATAGGGCTGGGATCTTCCCTACTCAAAGCATAAATCCATTGGGGAAGTGCTGGTTGTAGAGAGGAGGAAATTTTGAAGTTCGGAAGAGTGATCGAAGTATTCTTCGTTCTTATTATTCTTCCTCTTCGATCTTCCATTAGGTAGGTATTCTCTCGAGCTAAACTCAAATTGATGCATGAATTAGATGTAGATGTATGTCTACTTTGATTCTATACCATTTTTTCTAATTTTTATTGAGTATTAAGAATGCTATCCATACAACTGGACATAAGATTCTAACCGAGATTTTTAACCCTCGGAAGATCCTTCTCGGATCACGGTGTCTTTCTAAGACCGTGTTCCGGATGCACCATCTCCGCCCCAATAGTGATGTCTTCATGTTCTAATTGAACCAATATATCATCTAGCATGTTAAATATGTCATGTTAAGTTGCATATCATTCAAATTTACACACGATTAAGTTAAGGATATGGAAGATAATAATTCTATTCCCTGAGCTTATATTTCCGTCCAAGTTCTTGTTACCTTCATGATATCTTTGATCTCCATGACTATATTATCTTTATGACATGTTAAATGGAATAGATATTATCTGTTAAAATTATATGGGCTTAGTTGCATGATCGTGATCAATACGAGTTTAATGATTTCCATGTTATCATGTTACCGTGTTTTCGACAAGTCGCGTAGTTCGCTAGATTTCCAAAGAAGAACGGTGTCTAAGGAAAGAGGTCCGCGGGTAAACACTTTAAGTGGATAAGTGGTTACTTAATTAGGTCCTCACGAATACGAGGGGAGCCTCCCACTGTCCCACCTCTTACCTGGCTGTGATTCTTCAATTTTCTAGTTAAGTTTCGACGGTGAAAAATGGGATAGAATTTTCGCTAGAATTGTTCCTCATTTTCAACAAATCCTATAATTAGCAAGATTCCCAAGGAAAAATGGTGTCTAAGGAAAGAGGTCCACGGGCAAATGCTTTAAGTAGATAAGTGGTTTCTTAATCAGGACCTCATGAATGCGAGGGGAGCCTCCCACTGTCCCACCTCTTACCTGGCCATAATTCCTCGATTTTCTAGCTAAACACCCAACTGTGAAAAACTTGATCCAAATACGTATTACGAGATTTTTTACAATGGCTGATTGTGCCTTGTCCGACAATCTAGTCTTTTATTGACTTAATGTCGTTAAACATGATGCCTTAAATCCTTTTTGAACTTCTCTTTCAACTACTTGTAATTCTTGTACTACTCATACCTCAAATGATAAATTTTGCTAGATCTGTACTTTATTTAGTAACCTATACCTTGAAATTCTTTGGCCATACATATTATGTGGATGTCTAAATATACTTGGGATCTATGATTCATAACCCCAATGCCTGGCATTAATGGGGCCCGGTCTGGTCCTGGGGGGAGCACCCGAAAGTACTTGTACCCATGGGAGTTGAATGACCTGGTGTGACATTGCAGCAAAGTGCTTGACTTACTAGATTGATTTATGACATTCCACAGTTCATGAATTACTTGAAGTACTTGAATTACATGAAATACTTGACTTGTACATACTTGCATGAAATGGCCAATTCCATAGTAATACTTTCTACATGATCATCCTCTACTTGAACTTTACTCTTGATATCTTATCTACTTGCGATTCTATTCTTTACTCTCTCTCCTATTCATGTTCTATGTTTTATTTACGTGTCTTGGCATAGCATAGTAACTTTATCCAACAATATTAAATACTTTAAGTTGCCTGGTATAGAGATATAAATCCTACTGAGCGTTTCGCTCACCCTATATTTTCGGTTAACATTGTAGGTAGTTCCAACGATGAACCCCAAACACATGGGGATGGGCAAGAGTGAAACGAGGGATCAAGATCATCTTAGTTACCTAGGTTTATGAGTGTTGCTCTTGCTAGAGTTATGTACATGGAAGTTGTATTATGCCTCTTAAGGCTTAATGTTGTTGTAAAATTTTATTTCAATGAAATAAAAGTATCCTCTTTTCATTATCTCTCTCTGTGGTTGGATCCTATTATACATGCTCAGATTGACGCGAGTGCTACGACTCGTTGCGCCTCGATATTTCACGTCGGGGCATGATAGTCTTTGTGGTATCAGAGCCTAAGTTCCATAAACCCTAGGTTTCCCTTGATATAGGTTCTAGATGTTGATATATAATTTCAGATGGAGTCTTAAACCTTTCCGGTGAGATTGGGTAGAGCCATGGGCTAAACTTTAAGTAATATAAATCAAGGAAATACACAAAACACTTAAGTTTAGTAGTTGTGGTTGCAGGCTTAATTTTCCCAATGACTGCAAAGAGAGCTCAATGGCGCGAGATGCAAAGGACGGTCCAAGGACTGGCCCAAGCGCTACAACAAATAGCTCAAGGAGGAGCTAACCGTGGAGCGGGGGATTTACATAGGAACTTCAAAAGTATGAACCCTCCCAAGTTCATTGGGTCCATGGACCCGGATGAGGCAGAACATTGGGTGAAGGAAATCGAGAGGATTTTTCGAGTCATGCAATGAGCTGATGAGGAGAAGGTCCTACTCGCTACTGTAGATCGGATTAAAAATCCGCTCTTTTTTGAGAGGAGATGAAAATATGGCAAAAGGAGATAAATAAATAATGCAAAAGAATGTAATAAAAATAGCACGATGTGCTAAAGTGGAGATGGTGTGATCGCCAGAGGGGTTACCTCAATAAGAAGAAAAGGAGATCGCGTGTACCTGGTGAAAATTGGAATGCGGGATGGATGTGGATTTCTTCCTCCAACTTCAATCGGCCGGCCGATGAAGTGGGTTTTCTTGGTTGATTACCTTGTAAAAAAAAAAAATGAAAAAAACAAACAAAAGAGAGGGATCAGCCCAAATGAAGTAGTATATATCCAAATAGACGTGTAATAATGAAAGAAAGAAAGGCACATGTGCACCTTATTTTTTGGTTGTTTTTAAACCCCTTAATAAGACTTAAGGGAGGGGGAGTATGATGATAAAAATGCAACAAAGTGTGAATAAATACGAAGGATGAATGGATATGATGAATGGAGTGGTATGAATAAAGTAAAACAAACAGATGAAAAGCTGAGAAACCCTGCTGTCCCTGGCGACAGTAAAGGGAAAACCGGATGAATATGATGGAAGTAGATGGATGAAGCCGGATGATGCCCAACGAAGGACGCAGAGGGGAATCAGCAAAGGACGAAAAAGGCTCTGCTCGTGACCTTTTGAATGCTTAACCTTTTGAAACCTTCTGAGTCATTCACCTTCTGAGTCGTTCTCAGTCATTAACCTTTTACACGATCGATCAAGGCCTCAATTTATAGCCTCAATCGGATGTGATCAAACAAGGTAAGATAAGAACGGGTAATGAGTCATCCAAGGAAGGATCAAGATCGAGCAAGAGTCCCATGGATGGTAGGGAACTGTGAGGGAAAGATGGAAAAAGGAAGGACTCTAGAGTGGAACACGACTTAGGACAGGGCGTCAAATCATGAATTGACGACCTTCACAGAGACGTTTCTTGAAACACGACCTAGGAAAGGGCGTTTCTTCCTGGATTTAATTTTGGAAATAAAACTTTCTTTGTTTAGAAATCAAGGGAACACGCCTGAGGTAACAGCGTTTATTAAAAACACGCCCTGAGGAAGGACGTTACATAGAAAATACTTTTTATTTTGAAAATAGATAATTCCAGAAATTAACGGATAATACCAAGAATTGACGCCCTCTCTTGTGGTCGTCTCTTCTTTGAAAACGCCCTATGACAGGTCGCTACTTTTAAAAATAACGCCCTTCTTCAGGTCGTGAATCACGAAAATGTAGAAAAATGCATAAAACTCACAAAAATAGAAAAACTTCATTTTATAGGAATATTGAAGTCCACTTCGGGCGTTTATATAATGACATGAGATTTGATCAACATAACGTCAATTTTGGCGTGTCTACAGCTGCCCCGCCTTGGCGTCTGCTTTGCAAGGGAGTGAGACAGAAATGGAATGAAAAGAATGAAGTGGAATGAACTGATAAGGAGACGCCAATGTGCGATGTGACACGCCTCAGAACACTAAGCATTTGAAATCTTTCCAAGATTCTGAATGAAACAACTCTGAGTGGTTCCAAGGAAACATCGATTTGTTGGATAAATGGAGATTAAACTAAGCAAATAAAGGGATGTGCGCGTGGGCACGACAGGGAAAGACCATTGGAGAGCGATTACCAGCCAACGTGGACGTGCTACAACCAAGGTAAATTTTGCAGAAAAGTAAAGAGAATTGGGATAGAGATCCAACAAAAGGGATACTTTCAAGGAATCGGCCTGAACGGCTTCAAATAGAACGAAGTACTTGATTTGAAGTGGAATATCTCATGTCAACTCAATCGAGAGCGAGTGAACTTCATTATTGCCATAATATGAAGATTTTCAGCATGAAACTCAAAGTCCTACATGATACATGCTGGGCTAAAAGAAAAAGGTTTAAAACAAACTAAAAATAAAAAATAATCAAGGATAATATTGCTAAGCTATTTAGATCTGGTCAAGAATCCATATCTCTGAGCTAACACTAAGCCGAAGCCCGTTTGTCCGCGCATCAACTCAGAAAGTGGAACCATCGTCCCAAACCTTTAACAACTCAACGGCCTATCCGTGTGATCAAGACTTTCCTGAAATCGTCATTGTTTTTGATGAAGGGGAACTCGAATTTCAGGTTCATCAGAACCACAAGGTCCTTGACATACTATAATAGTGTAGATATCATATAGTAACAATGCTTACAAAAACAGATACAAGGTGACACGATGTTGCTCCCACGGGTGGTCCAAATGCCTCGAATCCTGCGAACTTCTGCACTTGAAACTTATTAGCCTTCATCCATTAATTCAGAACATGACATGATCATAAGTGCTTAATCATAAACAATTTCACAAAAATAATAGCACTTAAGTTCATTAAAGCATCAAAGCATGGGAAGGGAAACTAAAACACGCCTAAGCATAGGGCGTTAACAGCATGAAAGGCGCCTAACCATAGGTCGTTTAGCATTTAAAACACGCCCTACTCAAAGGCATAACCAGTAACGAAAGCTTAGAAGAAGACGCCCCATGTTAGGGCGTTAAATATAACACGTCGTCAGTCAGGTCATCAATTTAAGAATCGACGCCCTGACCAACGTCGTTAATTCAGCACGAACTTCTGTTTCCTAACGGCACAGCACAGTCCTTAAGCCAATCAAATTGCTAACTTCCCACAACCTTACGATTCTCTAAATCTCTATAAAATAGGAGGCCTTCCTTCAACAGAAATAACCAAAACCCTGCAGCCGTCGAAGCTTTACTGTTCTTCTTCTTCCTCATCTGCTCTGCAGGTTGCGGCCGTCCAAACTTTACAGACGATGGACAGGGTACTGAAGAGGCCAAAACTCTCAACTCCCAGAATAAACGATATCCAAGGTCATATAAGCAATAGGATATGCATGAATCAGGTAGCTTCAATTTCCTTTACTGTGCATATAACCCTTTTACCGCTTTGCTGAATCGCTCATGTGTTTGAATTCACATGCTCATGTACCTCTATTTTTTTTGTTTTTATTTTCTTCCTCCCTTCTCACAGGAGTACCCAAATCTTCCACGGGCTCGAAGATATATAAGAGTCAAGTGGTTACCCCTCATACTTTCAAAATTCTCTTCTGACATGAGGGCCTTTGTAGCTAGATGGCATCTCTTAGGATTGATAACCCATGCCAAGCATTATGACCAAATCCATCTTGATTGGGGTGCCATGGGAGCATTGATTGAGACATGGCATCCTTCCACCCACACCTTTCTATTCTCCACTTTTGAAGCCACCATTTTATTGGAAGAAATAGAGATGATCTTGGGTTTAAAAAGAATGAAACAAAGTGAAGAAGAACAGATGGCCATCATGCCAAGACCCATCTCCTCTCATGAGCTCTTAACCAGCCTTATTCCTAACCCAAACTTAGTGAATCAGATCAAAATCACCAAGGGAATCAACCTTTTGAAGCTAGCCTCATGGGTATACAAAAGAGCAGATCAAGCCAAGGAAGAGAAGGAGATAGAAAGAATAACAAAAGCCTTCGTGGTGTGCATAGCAGGCGCACTACTGTTTCCATCCACGGAGGACTTCCTTGAAGAGAGTCAAATAAGTGCAGTGGTGAGCTTATGGGAAGGTGAAAGAGTTGGACCGGCCATACTAGCTTACCTCTATAGCGGGCTTACATTGGCGGCCATGGGGCGGCCCATATACGGCTGTATGCTAGCCTTCTCAAGTTGGGTGGACCTCCACTTTAAGTTTGATCCATGCCATGAAGCCCAACAATCGTCAAGGATCTTCTCCAAAAGTCCGCTTTCTTATATCACCGGCTCGTTGGGAATAAGCAATAGGGTGACGAACCGCATTCCTCAAATCAAGAAAAGGGCGGAGTGGAGAGAACACCTTAAGGTAATGCCCAAAAACCTCTTTACTTGCGCTCCGGGAATACTCAAAATGCAGGTACTTCGCGCAAGATTCTCCATCGGTACGGACCTTCGACTTATTGGCGCATCTGAGCTCGTCTTGTACAATGCACATCGGTGCCTTCCTCAGCTCGGGCTTCCAAGGCAAGTGCTAGAAGACATCTCCCATCTTCCTCCAATCAAATCAAGGGATCTAGGCAGCAATGAAGATGGAGAGGAGACAATCACCATTCAAGCTCTGTGGAAACTAAGCAAGCTTCGTCAACCTGTAGAAGACTTGGATGAAGACAAAGAACAGTGGAAAATTATGTGATAGCATTGAGGAAATTAAGGCCCAAGGTGGCTCATTAGGCATTGTAATCCTTTCTTTCAAATAATAAAGATTATTTTCTGATTGAGCCAATCATCACTGTGATTATGATCAAAATCATCCGAAGCCTACGTTTCTGTTGCAAATAACGCCTCAAAGAACGCCGTGAATCAATTGAAAGGCGCCTTAACCAAGGGCGTCTCTTATTCCATTTGACGCCCGCTGGAAAGGGCGTTAATTAAGTAAAAACCTTCAGACAAGGCGTTAATCTATTCAAATCTCAAAGAATATAATCGTTGAATCATCAAAAATAACGCCTTCGCCTTAGTCCTTTCTCAAGAATAACACGCCCTCAACAGAGGCGTTACTCTAAGCCAGCAATGATGACTTTCATTACATCAATCAACGCCCATTCAATGCGTCTGACGACGGTTATCGTTCCCCATGCAAAACAAATTAACGCCTTAATCATCATCGTCTACCTTTAAGAAACGCCCAGATCTTCGTCGTGAATTCCATTAGAAACGCCTTCCCTTAGGGCGTGTCTTCTTTTCGAAACCCAAAAGTCATCGGCCCCTTTCTTCTTCCTCCTTCCGTTCTCATTTCCCCCTTCTGCAAACCCTAACCGAAGCCCCCCCCAAAGCTTCTATCTCGTTCTCTTTCTCACTCTCTCAATCTCCCTCCCCCTTAGCCCTAGCCATGGCTGGTGGAGGACAGAAGCGCCAGAGGGTAGCCGCCCCAGAGGTCGTTGATCTGGAGGCTGCCCACGCCGAGGAGGAACTCGCCATCGTGACGGTTGAAGAACCGGCGGTGGTTGCCGGTGGCGACGAGGCCGAAGGAGCATCAACAGAAGAAGGAGGAGAAGACGAAGGTGGAGAAGAAGAAGAAGAAGATGAAGAAGAGGGAGATGGAGAAGAAGAAGGACCACCGCCCACGGCGGCGGTCGCTCCCCGGGGCCAACTCCGGCGGCCCAGACGGCCACTGCCTCGGCCACAACCCCAGAAGCACAAAAAGGTAAGTTCCCCCTCCCCAATTCCAATTTTATTTTATTTTATTTTCATTTTATTTTATTTTTTCCTGATTTTCCATAGCCCTCGGGCACGAAACCTGCAACTCAGAAAAGAAACGCCTCCCATGGGGGCGTTATTCACAAACAAAACGCCCTGACCAAGGGCGTAAATTCCTTTTATTTTCTGAAAATTAATTAACCTTCATGAAAACGCCCTGCAGCATGTCGCTTCTTAAAAAAATTATGATTTTCCATTAATTCCATGCCCATTAAACAATTTTCATGAATTATTTCGCATGCTGTCATTTTTATTTAAATCATCTGAAAATCATGAAAGCCACGCCCCTCCCAGGGCGTGATTTTAACAGGAAACGCCCAAACCAGAGGGCGTCTCTTCATTAATTCTCTTTTAAACTGAACGGTCCTAAATGGAAAACGCCCAGCCGAGGGCGTGATTTGAAAACATTTTAGGATTTTAGAAATTAACAACATGTTCACGCCCTACCCAGAGGTGTTTCAAAGATGGAAAACGCCCTCACCCAGGACGTTACTTCAAACCACATTTAGAAAAACGCCTCCTTTAGGGGCGTGAATTTACCAAGAAACGACCTGAGGAGGGTCGTGACTTCCAAAATATTAAAATCAATGCCCAGGCAAAACATAGTGCAATTACACACGATTAACCAAACAATTAAGCAAAATTCTTCTCTTTTAATGCGTGCATGGGCTGATGAGGACCCGTATCTCATGGGTCATGGTCTGGGCAGCATATCAGGGTCTCCCCGACTTCCAGAGGGTTAGGGTAGATGCTATGGGGTTCGGGGCTTTCCTATCCATTGAGCCATTTAGACCCGACCTAGCACTTATCCAGGTTTTACGGGAACGTTGGGATAGGGTGAGCCGGTCCTTCTTGATGCCCTGGGGGCATATGGTTCCTACCTTGGAGGATGTGGCCAGGATCACAGGATTGAGGGTAGATGGTGAGGCCGTGAGCGGGTTCACCTATCCTGACTACACGGAGATGGCCCAGAGATTGTTAGGGCTGGATATGGTCTATGAGGTACCTAGTGAGTGCAGGACCATCTTCCGTACCGACCTGACTACGGTGATGGGTTTAGGAGATGCCAGGCATAGGTCAGGGGAGACCTTAGGTGAGTTTGTACAGAGGCTGACCGACGGGGTGAGAGTGGTATGCTGCCAGGACCCAACTGACCATGAGAGAGCGGATCGAGACCTGAGGAGGTTCCTGCTGCTGCTGCTCGGGAGATTATTGCTGGGGACGAAAGCCGACGTCATCAACTGCCGCTTCTTGGCGATCCTCGAGGACCTGGAGACAGTTGGCACCTACGCCTGGGGAGCAGCGCTGTTGGCACACCTGCTGGCGGACCTGTCCACGGGTACAGGACGTGAGACGACCGTCAGTGGCTTCTCACCTTTTCTTCAGGTAGTTATTTTCCTTTTTTCCTTTTCTTTTCTTTTCATGCAAATGAATGCTTTACTAATGCAATGCATGGATGCAGGTGTGGAGCCACTTGTACATGCCGATGGGGTGCGTCGACCCACGGCCAGGAGCTAAGGGATCCTTCCCTCTGGCGCGACGCTGGTTACCAGTCGTCTTCGGTGCCCCACTCGACTACGAGTTGTGGGTTCTACGGAGAGAGTTCCGCGACTTCCCTCCCTCGCTGGTATGTATGAATAAATGATATGCATTTCTTTTGAATTGATTTGAATTGATTATGATGAAATGATAAAGACATGTATGAATGCAGGTGCAGTGGAGGCCATACGAGGGGATGACAGATGAGGGCCAACCTTGGGTCGTATCGGGACGACCTCGCTTTGGGCATGAGCTATGGCTGCATTGCCTGAGCGAGATCGAGCCGTTACGGCTTCGGTTGGTGATGAGGACCCTGGGTTTACACCAGGAATGGATCGAGGTCGGGGAGCCTCGAGGGATTGGCAAGAAGACCCGCGGTCACACAAAAGCGATCGACTGGAGGGTTCGGTTCGCGGAGCAATACGGAGACTGGCAGCGAGGCGGGACCCGAGTCACTTCCCAGGCGACAGACAGTTCCGAGTACCTCCGGCGCTACTGGGAGGTTTACGCCGACAGACCTCAGATGAGGGTCTTAGGGGTATGTATGAATGCAATTATTTCTAAATGCCAATGCTTATACATGTCTATTATGCAACTAATATGTGATGAATGCAGGATGCGCGAGATATAGCGGCTATGGATGCCCAGGCCCATCTACACGGCCTGGAGGACCAGCTGGCCGCCACACGGGCAGACCTGGAGACCCTGGTGAGTGTTTAAATTACTTCCATGTGCAAATGAATCTTTTTTCGTTGAATTATTGATGATTAGCCACTGACGATCTCAATGAATGCAGCGTGCCCAGCAGGGAGTAGTGAGGAGAGATCCAGGGGAGGCCTCCAGCTCGAGGGGACCTAGCGCGGAGGTGACCGCGCTATCAGAGTAGCTAGCTGGAGCGGTTGCACGGGCTGAGGCAGCAGAGCGGGCTCTCGCCTCGCGGGTAAATTCTGAACTCAAACTCAGTCAGTTCATTTATTGATTAAATATGGCATTGTGTACTGATAAAAGTTGTGTTACAGACTGAGGAGCTCCGAGCCGCCCTTGCTTGTGTCTGTGAGGGACAGCAGACGATGTCCTCGCAGGTGAGTGATTTACCTTCAACCATGTGTTGTTTATTTGCTTCATTGAATTGTGAAATTTGATGATTGGTTTGCCTGTTTTCAGAGTGCACAGCTGCGAGCGGCGCGTACCGAGTTGGCGATCCGCGAGCAACGGATCACAGAGTTGGAGCGCTCTGCGAGGCGTCGGGAGGAGCTTCCCCAGGACGTGGCGGAGTTGCGGGTTGCCCTGGAGCTGGAGAGGCGGGAGCGTGCCCGAGAGCGAGAGGAGCACCAGACGGAGCGTGCCCGGTTCCTTGAGCTTCAGCAGGCGGAGCGTGCCCAGTTCCAGGAGCAGGTGGCAGCACGGGAGCGAGAGCTAGCCGACTCGAGGACCCAGTTGATCCTTTCTCAGGAGCGGCTACGAGTGTCCAAGGAGCGTCTCCAGCGAGGGCGTGAGCGAGCACGGGCCGCGGGGTACTCCTTCACCAGCTCCACCTTCATGGCGGGTTCTTCCCTCCGAGAGAGGAGCGAGACAGGGGGACACGTTCGGGTTCCGGCTTCTTCACGGGGGCCTATGCCTCCTCCACCAGCGCCAGCTCGGGACGGTGAGGAGGAGGTTGAGAGTAGGAGAGTAGAGGAGGGTGGAGGCGAGAGCTGAGAGTTTTGTACTTGTACTCCTCCACCCTCACACCTGTACATGATAGACATGATGATATATATATATGGGAGATTTGAGCTTTTGTTACCTGAGCACTTGTGTTGTTGTGGACTTGTGTTTGTGTACTTTTCCTTTCCTCCACGTTCTTCATGTTTACTTTGCTTTTGCCCTGTATCTGCAGCTGCGGTTTTCACTTGAATAAAATAGGTTAATTCATCTGTTCGACTTGGCCCCTTGCCCAATGAGCAAGGGGTGGCAATATTCTGACCTTAATGACGGGTCAGGGGGCCAAGCCTTTAATCAAATAAGGTAAAGTGAAATAACCAATAAAGGGGAGATGCATCATGCAAGCACACACATGCAAACAATAAATCAAAATATGCACAGGCAAAATGCATGCATACGAATGAAGAAGGCATTATATATATTTTTTTGTTATTTTCCTAAAAGAAAACGCCTTAGATTAGGTCGTGACTCGCGTGAAAGACGCCCCCTCAGACGGCGTGCATTTTAAAAGGATTTTGGAATTTGGTGAAAAGACGACCTGAACAAGGGCGTTAATTTGATTAAAGACGACCCTCACGAGGGCGTGAGTTAAATTAAAAACGCCTTAGTGAGAGGCGTGAATTATATGAATTTTCAAAAAAAGATTGACAAGGCTATCCAGATCGCGGGCCCTACACGGTCACCATCTAGGATTCATTAATCTTTCTTGAATAATTAAAAGGGAGTCAACGTGCTCAAAGTTGACTTATATTCGAGATTTCGCACAGTGCAATTTCTTAAGTTCGTCTTGACCATCCTGCCAGTTCGTGACTTTACCACATAGAAAGGATGGAAGAAAATATAAGGGAAGCCCATAAGGGGTTCTGGGATGCTCAAAGTAAAGTTACCTCCCCTGCCCTATGCCTGTTGGGGTTCGGTCTTTGGCGTAGGAAATTATTGCCTTTTTGCCCATTTATAATGCATGCATACGCCCAAGGTTTTCCTTGCGGGGACTTTGCCCTCTTGACATGCTTTTCTTTTCATAACTTGACTTTCACTTTGGAATTGATTTGCATTGATGAAAAAAATAAACATAATTGTACTTGGGCTTTTGTGACATTTGCTCTCTTTTGGGCCTTGACTTCCACCTACTAGGGCGGCGGACAGGCTTGGCGCATCTGCCTCGAGGTCTCCCTTCCCCCCTTATGGGCCGAAGAAGAAAAGAACGGGTATTGTCTTTCACTTTTAGTCAGGTTTTTGACTTTCTATCAGATTTTGCACTGCTTGAGTTCAAGAATAAAGCGTGTAGTGTGTGCGGGTGTCAACCCCATTTTTAAGTTACCAAGACTGATAAATGAATTCTGAATTTTGACCTTTCAGGCCTTGATCTTTTGTGTGCCATGACAAAAGCCTTTTTGTTTGTTTGAAATTTCTCTGTTTTCTTTTTTTTTTTGTTTTTTTTGGATTTGGATTTTGGCAAATATTCTAAATTTTTTTTTGGATTTGGAAAAATATTCATTTTTTTTTGTTTTGTGGGATTTTGGAAAATATTCATTTTTTTGTTGGATTTTGGAAAATATTCATTTTTTGTGGATTTTGGGAAAATATTCATTTTTTGTTGGATTTTGGAAAATCAGGGGTAGTATTTCTTAAGATATAAACCGTTCCAAGGGTGAGTTAACTCTTCACCTTCAGCATTAGTTAATTTATAAGTATTGCCAGGAAAAACTTCTTTTATAACGAACGGTCCCTCCCAATTTGGTTGGAGTTTTGAACGGGGGCCACCCGGCTTAACAAAAATTCTCTTGATTACCATTTCACCGACTTTAAATTTTCTCTCAATTACTTTCTTTTGGTAAAAACGTGAGAACCTATTTTGATAAACGCGCGCATGCTCAGCGGCGACCAGACGCTTCTCATCTAGGAGTTCCAATTGGGCAAGGAGTGAATCACGACGTTCATCAATAGAAAGTTCATCATCTAATTGTACTCGCAGAGAGGGAATAAGAATCTCATAAGGGACTACTGCCTCCATCCCACAAGTGAGGGCAAAAGGGGTTTGCCCAGTGGGAGTGCGAATGGAAGTGCGGTAGGCCCAAAGAGCTTCAACCAGCTTGTCTGGCCAGTCCGAAAATTTATTAGCCTCACACGTCTTTTTAACGATCTTGATCAAAGTTTTGTTAGTTGCTTTTGCTTGGCCATTACCCTGCGGATAATAGGGAGAAGAATGATGCAATGCAATGTTATACCTATTGCAGAGATCCTTGAGATCTTGAGAGATAAATTGAGGTCCATTGTCGGTGACGATGGTGCTCGGGATGCCGAACCTCGTGATGATGTTCTTCATGATAAATTTGCAAACGGTTGATGCTTTAATTTCCACGTAAGCTTCCGCTTCCGCCCACTTGGTGAAGTACTCCGTTGCCGTGAGAATGAATGATTTTTGCTTGGTCAGGAGGTTCGAGTCACCAAGAGGTCCAATGATGTCAAAAGCCCACATGGAAAAAGGCCATGGGGAGGACGTAGGATGGAGTGAAGAAGCAGGAGAATGAATCTTGTCGGCGTGCAGTTGGCACTTAACACACCTACGAACGTAGATAGAGCAATCCTCTTCTAGAGTTGGCCAATAGAAACCTAGCCTAAGGATTTTCTTAGCTAGCATCTGGCTGTTCACATGACCACCACACACACCAGAATGCGCCTCTTCCACGACTTTCCAAGATTCATCATCATCGAGGCATCTCAATAAAACACCAGTGAGCCCTCTTCTGTAGAGCACACCTCCAACCAAAGTATAACGTTGAGCCACTCTTCTAATTGCTTTCTTTTCTTCTGCTGTGGCTTCCTCGAGATAAGACTGATCATTACAGTATCTGGCAATCTCATAATACCAAGGCTTCTCTTCGTTAGCCAATTCTTCTTCCCAGTCCAAAAGCATGACCTCTTTGCCTTTAAGAGTTTTTTTCTGCTTGGCCTTCTCGAGCACCTGATCTCTAATATCAAGGAAAGCACGATCCTTAATAGCTGGAGTGTCACGCTGATGAATCAGAGGGACATGGAAATCACGCTCAGGGGGGAAGACTAAAGCAGAAGCTAAAGAAGCAAGAGCGTCAGCTAGAATGTTCTGACTGCGAGGCACATGAACGAAGATTAACTTGGTAAAGAGTTTGGCATAAGCTGAAGCGAGTTCCTGGTAGGGTTTAAGCTTAGGATTGATAGTGCGGCACTTGACCAACACTTGGCGCAGAATGAGTTGACTATCACCGACAATCCGCAAGTGAGTGACACCATATCGATGAGCGGTTTGTAGACCGGCCAAAAGAGCTTCATACTCGGCTATATTATTGGTGACGGGGAAAGTAAGCCGAGCAGCAAATGGAATGGTGACTCCTTCAGGTGTTAAAAGAACCATGCCGATCCCTCTTCCTTGAGAATTAAGAGCTCCATCAAAATGTAACGTCCACATAGGATCAAGGGGTTGATTAATGGACATTAATTCTTCATCCGGGAACTCAGAATTGACAGGATCAAAATGAGGTAGAGGGTGATGAGCAAGATGTTCGGCGATGGCATAACCTTTGATAGCTTTTTGTTGAATGTAAGTGATATCAAACTGGGAGAGGAAGCTTTACCAGCGTGCTAATCGATCAGTGAGGACAGATTTTTCAAGGAGGAATTTGATTGGATTCATGCGTGCAATGAGGTGAACCTCGTGAGCTAGGAAATAGTGTTTTAATTTCTGAACTACCCAAACCAAAGCTGCACAAGTCTTCTCCATGGCTGAGTACCTCTGCTCACAGGGGTTAAGAAGTTTAGACAAGTAGTATGCTGCCCTCTCCTTACTTTCTTCATCCACTTGAGCTAAGACAGCACCTACAGAGTCATCCAGGACTGAAACATACAGAATAAGTGGTTTGCCTGGAATTGGCGGCCTCAGGAAAGGGGGATTGGCCAAATAATCCTTCAATCCGTCAAAGGCTGCCTGACACTTGTCATCCCAATTAAACTTGACTCCCGGCTTGGTGAGCTCGTAAAACGGCCTGCATCTTTATGAATACTGGGAGACGAAGCGGCGAATGAATTGCAACCTCCCTATTAATCCTCGAACTTCCTTCAAATTCTTGGGAGGAGGCATATCTCTAATGGCTCTCGCCTTGTTGGGATCGACTTCAATTCCCCTCTTACTGACAATGAATCCAAGCAACTTTCCTGAAGAAACGCCAAATACGCACTTCTTGGGGTTCATTTTTAATTGATATTCTCGCGACCTCTGTAAAACCTTAGCTAGAACCCCAGGATGCTCAATCCTTGTCCTTGATTTCACTACCAGGTCATCCACATACACCTCGATGTAAATATGAATCATGTCATGAAAAATTGCCATCATAGCCCTCTGGTAGGTGGCTCCAGCATTCTTAAGTCCAAAGGGCATGACCACATAGCAATATGTACCCCATGGTGTAGTGAATGAGGTTTTCTCTTGATCCTCTTCAGACAGACGAATTTGATTGTAACCTGAAAAGCCATCCATAAATGAAAGAGTTTCAAATCTTGCCGTGTTGTCAATCAGCACATCGATATGAGGGAGGGGGAAGTCATCCTTAGGACATGCCCGGTTGAGGTCCCAGAAATCTATGCAAATCTGAACTTTTCCATCTTTCTTCATAACCGGGACAATGTTAGCCACCCAATTGGGGTAGAGGACGACTCTAACAAATCTAGCCTTATGGAGTTTATCGACCTCTTCTTTCATCTTCAAAGCCATGTTAGGGTGGAAACGCCTCAACCGTTGTTTGACCGGGACAGACCCTGGCTTAAGTGTAAGGCGGTGTTCAACGAGCGCAGGGTCTAATCCCGGCATATCTTCATAACTCCATGCGAACGTGTCCTTGTATTCTTGAAGAACTAAAATTAGCGCCTCCTCTTCGGAGGGCGGTAAATTCTTACTGATGAGGACAATCCTAGGGTCTTCCTCGGTACCCAGATTGATTTCGTTGGTTGGCTCTTCTACCGAGGCTGATGGTTCGTCGAATCGTCTCATGCCACTAGCAAAGGCATCCGCCTCGTCCTCATAGTCTTCATAACTTTCTTCCCCCTCTTCAATAGGGTCTTCGTCATTCATGATTTCATAAACGCCCAAACCCTCATAAGCAGCAACAGAATCCTCATATTCTAATTCCGACAGGATGATCGGTTCTTCCACAAACTCAGGGATTGCTAAACAAGCTTGGCATCTGACAGCCAACTCCAACAAAAATCTTCGGGGAATCTGCTTACCCTTGGCCTTCTTATGTGGAACTATCCCCTGTTTTTTATTATTAGAAGGAAAGGAGGAAGAATAGGAACAACTAGCTTGACCAGGGGAAGGAGATGAAAAAGTGGATACAGGAGGTGATACAGAGGAGGGCCCCTCACCAGAGGGGGAGGAGAGTCTTACCAAGGAATCTTGGAAGAGCGGCCCCTGGGTTGGGACGCACTCGGGAGAAAAATAGGAGGTCTCCTCAATAGAAATGGAGGATTGGAATGTTGGAGATTTGGCATTTTTTTTTCGTTTTTAGCTTTTCCTTTGTTTTTATTTTCTTCTTCAAGTAAAAAGCAATGTGAAGGGAGAATAGCAGGAGGAGTGGAGATTGCAAGATTGGAGAAAGATTTAATCAAAGATGGCCCACGCGGGGGCGAGATGGAGATTTTAGAAAATCGCTCGAGGAGCGAAGGAGCAATCGGGAGGGAAATCTGAATTGAATCGGGAGACAAGTTGATGGTAATCGGTGGTGGTCGCGGCACGTGACCAAACCAACGGGAATAGAGAGAAGCCAACACAGATGGATGCACAGAAGTGAGGGAGAAAAGGCCGGCCCACAGCCTATCCACGGAAAATCCTTCTTCAAAGGGGACATCTGGCTCTCCCGTATCTGTGTAGTCACTTAACATCTGCCTTTTATCTGTGATTACTGCTGGCATTTCAATCAGTTCTTGAATCAGCGGCTGCCACTCTGGATCCGTCGGCATGAACAGGCGGCTCAGAGAGATCGTGATGTCATTCATGTCAAACCACCTGTACCAGTCACATTCCGGATCACCCATTTTTCTTCTTTTATCTGGCCTTAAAGTCTCCAGGGCTTTGTAGGTAACCAGTGGGGCAATGTGACGAGCAAACTGTCTGGCGTGCACATCTTGACAATCAAGCAATGAAGTAATGACGGTAGTCTGCTCATTGTTCTGAATGCCACCGGTGACAAAATGCATCTTTAAAGTCCAGGTGAGCGGTTGGCGGTCTGGTTTGAAGGTGGACGTCATAACAGCCCACGGCTCTCCTTCATTCTTGCCCGGTGCTTTGTAGCCTAAGCCGCCTCGTGCAATCACCTTTTGAGGCTTAATGGGCCTAATCCTGCCCTGGAGTTTGGCGCCCAGGCCCTTGCCATCTTGATATCCCATTCTTATCAGAATGTTCCAGCCGGGGGTATTCATCATATTTTTCTTTTTCTTCTTCCCCTTAGAAGGCAGGGGTGTCATAGCAACTGTGGTAACAGTCTCAGATAGCATCGGCCGTGGACGGGGAACGTCCAGCACAAATAATAACGGCTTGTTGGCAGGCCATATGGAAGGAACTGATGAAGCTACATGAATGTCTTCCTCTGGAAAGATCGGCACGCTGGTCACCTTGATAATGCGGCCCTTGTGCGGAAACTTGAGGCACTGATGGTTTGTAGAGGGCACTGCGTCAAGCTGCTGAATATAAGGGCGACCTAGGATGCCATTAAAGGTCGGATCCATATCCAGAATATGAAAATCTACTGTAATGGTGGCTGGACCCAAGCTGACTTTGAGAGTAATCATACCCAGAGGGGGTTTCTTTGTATTGTCATAGGCAGTGACCGTTATGGTAGATGGCCGAATCTGGCTCTCAGGGATACCGCATAACTTCAGAGTGCTCGGAGGCAACACATTGATAGATGCACCGGTGTCTACCAAACACTGCTTAACGGCCACTTTGTTGATATCAACCGTAATACATAGGGTATATTTTCTTGCCGGTAGAGGTGCTAACTCATGTTCATGGAATGTGATTGCCGGCTGACTGCTGGCAGGGGTCAAGACTGTAATTATCTGTTCAACCGGAAGGTCCTCATTGACCATGACCTTCTGCAGGTATTCCTTCAGGGCCAGCTGATGAGTGGTGGACCTCTTGATTAATTCAAGAATGGAGATTCTGGCTGGAGTGCAATCCAAGTGCTTTAATAAATCATACTGAGTTCCCGGCACTGAATCTTGTTCCTGCTCTTGCTCTTGTGGCCCCTGCACAGGCTCTAGCTCTCTCTGTGGGAAAATACGGTGGAATATCCGTCCACTGCGGAGCGGCGCTACGCCTTGACGCGCCTCTGTCGGGGCAATATTAGGAGGAGGGTTGGAAGAAGAAGAAGGAATGTTGGTAGCAGAAACCCTGCTAGGGGATATCAAAGGAGAATTCAATGAAAGGGGCGCCCCCGTAGGAGACGTGGTAGTGGTGTTTAACAAAGATGCCCCCGCGGGAGGCATGGGAGGAGTATTTGATGAAGGTGCCCTCGCAGGAGGCGTGGGAGAAGAGAGGGATATCCGAATGCGAGGAGCATTGGCAGGTGGTGGAATAAGGAGAGATCGTGGCACAAAAGGTGGTTGAACTGATGACAGAGGAACTCTTGCCGGTGTAGGAGTGGTAGAGGGGGTAGCGGGTGCTGGCGGTGAGCGGAGTAGGAGTGGCCTGGATGGCGCGTGTGTGGGATTGGTGGTGGAAGGTGGAATGGTAGGTTGTGGAGGTGGTAGGCCGGTAAGAAGAGAGCGAGCCGGCAAGGCCGTGGAATTGGTGGAGGTAGAAGGATTGACGGGGCGTAGAAGGGGACGTCCCGATAGGAGCATAGAAGAAGAAGGAGGTGTGCGCAAAAGGCGCGGAGTTTGATTTTGAGTTGGATCATGGTGAAATGCCCCGACAGAGGCGTTTTCTTCGTGCCATCCCTGCCCTCTCTCCACCTCATAGAGAGACGTGACAGGGTTCACATGTTGATTAGGAGTGTGCTCCGGCAATGGATTACGGACGATCCCCATATCTTGCTGGGGTGCTGGAGCTTGCTGTGGCTGAACTTGTTGCGGAGCTGGCTGCTGTTGTTGCTGATTTTGTTGTTGCCGAGAAGCCCTTCTTTCTTTCATAGCAGCTATGAATTGTCTCATCTCATCCCAATTGATGTCACCCTGGTCATTTAGATCGTAGATGTAATCTCTGAAGTGGAAGCAACGATCCAGGTTGTGACCAGGGCCGCGATGAAAGGCACAATAACGGGATGTGTCAACATTAGCGGGCCACACGGTTCTTTCCTTTGGTAATGCGAGCAAGTTGGCGGCCATCAGGGCATTAAAAATATCGGGGAGACTTTCAGGAAGTGGGGGATAGTGGTCCCTTTTGGGGCCAAGTGGCGGTCTCCGTTGTTGTTGTTGGCCGTAGTTGGCTGGTGGGGGCACTTGATGATATTGTGGTGGAGCTGGAGGATCTATGCGGGGGGCTTGGTTTTGCGGTGGAGCGAAGGAGCGTTGAGGCACGAATTGGGGTGGTGGAGTAGAGTTAAAATGAGGGTTCTGTCGTGGAGGTGGTGGTGGACGTGGGTTAGCTTGATTATGGGGGTTGCTAACTACGCCAACCTGCTCATTTGTGACAGTGCCTTCAGTCGTGGGCCCGCTGTTGACATTTGTATTCTTTTTAAATAGCCGAGGCTTCGGCTCAAACATGCCCATGATGGGCGATTCCTTCATTTGCGTTTGTATATAACGAGCTCTTTCATAGAGCTCTTCCATAGTTGTTAGCCGATTCATGGCCAAAATGTGCCGGAATTGGGGGGTTGCATTGGAAATGACCATTTTCACTTGCTCCTGTTCCGACAATGTGTCCTTTAATTTCTCGGCCATAGACCGCCACCTATCAGCAAATACAATGAAGTCCTCCTTGGGCTTCATTTTCTCGGCAACTAAATCTGTAACAGAAAGGGAAGGTCCCACCCGGTCTCTGTACTTTTGCAGGAATTTTCTTTGAATAACATCAAAATCGCCGGCATCAGCTGGCTCCAGAGAATAAAACCATTCGAGGGCTGACCCCTCGAGAGACCTCCTGAATAAGTAGGCCAGGGAGGCCTTATTGTCCTGCCAAAAGGAAGTCTCATATCGGAAATCCTTTAAATGAATGAATGGGTTACCCGTCCCATTATATCGCCGGAAATTCGGCATTTCAGAAGGTGGTAAATGGAACACCGGCAATGTAGGAAGAGAAATTTTTGGAGCATTCTTAGTCGCTGTAACCTTCTTGAGCTGTTCCTCCATGCTGGCCAGCTTTTGAAGCAAGAGAGTGTTGGTATCGGGCTCGACCGGGGCCTGATTCTGAGCAAAAGAAGGCGGTATAGGCGTTCGTAGAATCCGAGGAGGTTGGAAGGATTGATGCCTAACCGCTGAATAGCTCGCCTGCTGGGCCGGCATGGCCGCAGTAGGCGTTTGTGGACGAGAGGAGGGGGGATGCAAGACCGCCTGGTCATTAACAATCTGATGGCCACTCACGGCCGGAGGGGGATTAGAAGAAGAAGAAAGAACCGACTTCCATTTTAAAGCGGCCTGAATGGCTTGCCGCTGGGAGTCATCCAACTGGGAGAGAGCCTGGATCAAATCCGTGACATTAATGGATGGGGAAGGGTTCCCCGAAGTGTTGGAAGATGGAACTTGAGACGAAGGGTCCGCCTCATGAATAGTGGTATCAACCACATGAACTTGTGAGTAATGGGGGTGAGGAGGAAGGTAGTTCCCCTCATAATAAACAGAATCCTGGAGAGGGTCCTCATATTGACCAAATATGTTCTCATTCTCATCATCATAAGAGTACCCGTTGCCTGACATGTTGATGGTTTTACCTCAACGGAGTTTCATTCTTAAGAGAGAGAGTGTTTAATGAAGGAACTATCACAAAATATTTAATCCAAACAAGGCAATCAAATCACCCAACTATGTTTATGCAAACAAGGTTGGCAAGAAACGCAAGATTTTAATGTTTGATGTTTGAATTAGGGTGGATTATTTGTGAAAGTTCACTCTTTTGCCAAATGAGACCTAGTTTGATCCAAGTGTAACCTCCGGGTCAACTAAGTTTTTCTCTCTCTTTAACAACGCATAGGTTCTCTAAACTCCAGGTACTTCAAGGGTACAACCAGCCCGGCGTCCGTGAGGGAATCCACGGGTGCGGGGACTTATGGAGGTCTTGGAAAAGGGATTTCCGGTCCAAAGAGACGGAATGCTCAATGGAGGGTCGTCCCGATTCCAAGAAGGGTGTGTGGATCCTAGGGTAGAGAGAGGAGGTCTCTCAACCAAGCCAACAAATCAAGACAATCCAAGCAGCAATGTAATATCAAGACAAATGCCAAGCAATGAATAAGAGCTAATCTGTGAAAAAGAACAGTAAAGAAACGCCCTGGGAAAGGTCATTTTCACAGCAGGAGGAAAGACACGCCCTGCGGTAGGTCGTGACAAAATGAAAACACGGCAGCGTGGCTGTCGTTAGACTCTGTGAGGGGCTCACAGACGGTAGGAAAACACGCCTTTAGATGAGGCGTTATAAAGAAAGGACGCCTCCACAGGAGGGCATCAAAACTCAGAGAAAACGCCCTGATGATAGGCGCTGATAATAAATGAAACGCCTCGGGGAGGGGCGTTAATCCACAGGCAATATGATAAGTAGCAGCAGCAGTTATGATAAAGAGAAACGCCCTAATGACAAGCGTTGATAAGAAATGAAACGCCTCGGAGAGGGGCGTTAATCCACAGACAATGCAGCAGACAGCAGTTATGGTAAAAGAGAAACGCCCTAATGACAGGCGTTGATAAGAAATGAAACGCCTCGGAGAGGGGCGTTAATCCACAGACAATATGATAAGCACGCAGCAGACAACAGTTATGGTAAAAGAGAAACGCCCTAATGACAGGCGTTGATAAGAAATGAAACGCCTCGGAGAGGGGCGTTAATCCACAGACAATATGATAAGCATGCAGCAGACAGCAGTTATGGTAAAAGAGAAACGCCCTAATGACAGGCGTTGATAAGAAATGAAACGCCTCGGAGAGGGGCGTTAATCCACAGACAATATGATAAGCATGCAGCAGACAGCAGTTATGGTAAAAGACGCCCTGGAAGTGGGCGTTACGCAACGAAAAACGTCCCTGAGAGGGGCGTTAAATAGCAGACGATAAAATGAGCAAACAGAACGCCAGCAGGTGCAATAAACACACGCCCTGGAAGGGGGCGTTAATCAACAAAACACGTCCCTGTGAGGGGCGTTAAATCAAAAGACGCCCTTGTGGAAGGCGTTAATAAGCAGTAATTGACCGATCCGGGGAGTGTGCAGGGTGCACAGTGGAGGGTGCCCGAGGGGCACAAAGGAAAGGGTACCGAGGGTACCGAGGGGAAAGGGCACGCGAGGGTGCCTAAGGGGAAAGGACACACGAGGGTGTCAAGGGGAAAGGGCACACGAGGGTGCCAAGGGGAAAGGGCACACGAGGGTGCCAATGGAGATGGTAATCAATAAAGAAAACAGTGGAAGTCCCACCGTGATCGCCAATTTGTAGATCGGATTAAAAATCCGCTCTTTTTTGAGAGGAGATGAAAATATGGCAAAGGGAGATAAATAAATAATGCAAAAGAATGTAATAAAAATAGCACGATGTGCTAAAGTGGAGATGGTGTGATCGCCAGAGGGGTTACCTCAATAAGAAGAAAAGGAGATCGCGTGTACCTGGTGAAAATTGGAATGCGGGATGGATGTGGATTTCTTCCTCCAACTTCAATCGGCCGGCCGATGAAGTGGGTTTTCTTGGTTGATTACCTTGTAAAAAAAAATGAAAAAAACAAACAAAAGAGAGGGATCAGCCCAAATGAAGTAGTATCTATCCAAATAGACGTGTAATAATGAAAGAAAGAAAGGCACATGCGTACCTTATTTTTTGGTTGTTTTTAAACCCCTTAATAAGACTTAAGGGAGGGGGAGTATGATGATAAAAATGCAACAAAGTGTGAATAAATACGAAGGATGAATGGATATGATGAATGGAGTGGTATGAATGAAGTAAAACAAACAGATGAAAAGCTGAGAAACCCTGCTGTCCCTGGCGACAGTAAAGGGAAAATCGGATGAATATGATGGAAGTAGATGGATGAAGCCGGATGAAGCCCAACGAAGGACGCAGAGGGGAATCAGCAAAGGACAAAAAAGGCTCTGCTCGTGACCTTTTGAATGCTTAAACTTTTGAAACCTTCTGAGTCATTCACCTTCTGAGTCGTTCTCAGTCATTAACCTTTTACACGATCGATCAAGGCCTCAATTTATAGCCTCAATCGGATGTGATCAAACAAGGTAAGATAAGAACGGGTAATGAGTCATCCAAGGAAGGATCAAGATCGAGCAAGAGTCCCATGGATGGTAGGGAACTGTGAGGGAAAGATGGAAAAAGGAAGGACTCTGGAGTGGAACACGACTTAGGACAGGGCGTCAAATCATGAATTGACGACCTTCACAGAGACGTTTCTTGAAACACGACCTAGGAAAGGGCGTTTCTTCCTGGATTTAATTTTGGAAATAAAACTTTCTTTGTTTAGAAATCAAGGGAACACGCCTGAGGTAACTGCGTTTATTAAAAACACGCCCTGAGGAAGGACGTTACACAGAAAATGCTTTTTATTTTGAAAACAGATAATTCCAGAAATTAACGGATAATACCAGGAATTGACGCCCTCTCTTGTGGTCGTCTCTTCTTTGAAAACGCCCTATGACAGGTCGCTACTTTTAAAAATAATGCCCTTCTTCAGGTCGTGAATCACGAAAATGCAGAAAAATGCATAAAACTCACAAAAATAGAAAAACTTCATTTTATAGGAATATTGAAGTCCACTTGGGGCGTTTATATAATGACATGAGATTTAATCAACATAACGTCAATTTTGGCGTGTCTACAGTTACCTTTCACCTTGAAAGGGATGCCCGTACTTAGTGGGAGTCAGTCGAAGCAACTCTATCGCACGACCAAGTGTTGTGGAATGAGTTTGTGGAACACTTCAATAACAAGTACTTCTCCGACCAAGTTCAAGAGAGGAAAGCAGCTGAATTTACTTCCTTAAAGCAAAGGAGTTTGACGGTGGCAGAGTACGAAGCTCAATTCGCAAGATTGTCCCGGTACGCACCACACCTTGGGGGTACGAAAAGATGGAGGCGAGGAGGTTCTTAAATGGCTTAAAGCCCCAGTATATTTCTCAACTCGCCCCGATGGATATCCAAGTATATATCGATACAGTGAGAAGAGCCCAACTCCTGGAAGATGCAACTGAGATTTCTGATCCCATCCGGGGAAGAGATGCCAAGAAGAAGCCAGTAACTAGCTCTGGTAACTTCAAGCCCTCCTTCGAGAAGAAGAGGCCCAATGATGTGCATAACTCCCTTAAAGATGGGCGAAACTTACAAAAGGACAAGAAGCCAAGATGGAATGATAAACAAATTGTCCCTTTTGTTACCCCATCAAAGGAACTATGCACGCATTATGAAAAGCTCGGACATAAGGCGGAAGAGTGCTGGAGAAGACTTGGTGCCTGTCTTTGCTATGGGAGTCGGGATCATAGAATCCCGAATTGTCCACTCCTCAACGAGCAAGCTTCGCCGAAAAAACTTCCAGTAGTTATCAAAAAGCAAGGTAAACTTCAAGCTCTTAGGGATGCGGAACTTACCGAAGAAGGAGGTGTTGTGGAGGGTACTCTTTCTGTTTGCTCAAAGCCCGCCTCTATTTTATTTGACACTAGAGTCACGCATTCATTTATATCTAAGAGCTTTGCTGATACTTTGCCAATGAGGCATGTCCCGTTAAAACCCAAACTTACTATTACTACTCCTATTGGAACCGAATCGGAGATTAAATATTTCTACCCTACTAGTGAAGCTCTAGTCAACGGTTACAACCTACCGGCTGACTTAGTATGCATGGAGATGGAAAGATATGATATTATTTTGGGAGTTGACTGGTTATCTACATATGGTGCTAGTGTTAACTACAAATTGGGTACGGTGACCTTTAGTGAGTACCCCAACCTCTTATTTTCTGGTGTCATGCATTCTAGACACCTATCCCTTATTTCGGCCCTTAAAGCCGATAAATTATTGAATAAGGGTTGCGCGGCTTTCTTAGTTTCTATGACTATGGCCAAGCATAAGGAACCCAATCTAGATGATGTTCCTATTGTTCAGGATTATTCTGATGTATTCCCAGATGAGTTGCCTGGTATTCCTCCGGAGAGAGAAGTGGTCTTCTCTATTGATTTAATTTTGGGAGCTACACCTATTTCTAAGGCTCCGTATCAGATGTCCCCTATTAAAATGAAGGAGTTAAAAGAACAACTTATAGAGTTATTGGAGAAGGGATTTATCCGACCGAGTACTTCACCATGGGGAGCCCCTGTCTTATTTGTCAAAAAGAATGATGCGTCAATGAGATTGTGTGTTGACTACCGGCAATTGAACCAACTCACAATCAAGAATAAATATCCATTGTCGAGAATTGATGAGCTATTTGACTAGATTTCGGGAGCTCGATATTTTTCAAAACTTGATCTCGGATCTGGTTATCATCAATTGAGGATCAAGGAAGGGGATATTCATAAAACGGCATTCAGGAGTAGGTATGGACACTATGAGTTCACTGTTATGTCTTTTGGCCTAACCAATACGCCTGCCGTATTTATGCAATTGATGAATAGTGTATTCAGGACATACCTTGATCAATTTGTTGTGATCTTTATTGACGACATTTTGATCTATTCCAAGTCAAAGATGGAGCATGAAGAACATCTCAAGAAAGCCTTGTAGTTATTAAGAGATCACAAACTATATGCTAAGCTTAGGAAGTGTGATTTCTGGCTAGAAGAAGTTTCTTTTCTAGGTCACATCCTTTCCCAGAAGAGTATTGCGGTCGATCCTTCAAAGGTCGAACCTGTAAAGAATTGGGAGAGACCTACTAGCGTGACCGAAATTCGAAGCTTCTTGGGATTGGCAGGATATTATAGAAGATTTATTAAGGACTTCTCCAAGATTGTGATATCTTTAACACTATTAACAAGGAAGGAGACCTCTTATATATGGTCCAAGGAATGTGATAAAAGCTTTCAGACTCTAAAAGATTGTCTGACTACTGCCCCTATACTCACATTGCCTACGAAAGGAGGAGGATTTGAAGTTTATACTGATGCATCCGGAATTGGCTTAGGCTGTGTATTGATGCAACATGGCAAGGTAATCGCTTATTCCTCAAGGCAATTGAAAAAGTACGAGGATATTTATCTCGTGCATGACTTAGAACTGGGGGCTGTAGTCTTTGCCTTGAAGATTTGGCGGCATTATCTCTATGATGAGGCTTTCATTGTGTATTCCGACCACAAGAGCCTCAAGTACTTATTCTCTCAAAAAGAACTTAATATGAGACAAAGAAGGTGGCTGAAATACTTGAAGGATTTCGATTTCTCTATACAGTGCCATCTAGAAAAAGGTAATGTCGTAGAAGATGCTCTTAGTCGGAAGCCGATGGCATTATTATCGAACCTAATGATTAAAGAATGGCAATTGTTAGAGTAAATGGCAAACTTAGACCTCAATGTGGAGGAAAATGGAGGAGTCTTGATTGCAAATATTAGACTCCAACCCAAGTTACACTCAGAAATTAAAGAGTTACAAGATGATGATCTGTTGATTGTTGAAATTAAAGAGAAATTAGATCAACGGCCGAATTTCATTTTAGAGGATGATGGAAGGTTACTTTTCTGAGGAAGAACCTGTGTGCCCGATTGTTCTACCATCAAGAGCAAAATCTTGGAGGAGGCACATCGATCGAGGTACACTATTCATCCTGGTGTCACACAAATGTATCAAGATCTCAAAAGAACCTTTTGGTGGCCTAACATGAAAAGAGAGGTAGCCGAGTTCGTGAATCGATGCTTGGTTTGCCAACAAGTTAAAGCCGAACATCTCAAGCTAGTTGGTAAGCTAAAACCTCTCGAGATACCGGAATGGAAATGTGATAGTATTGGCATGGATTTCATAGTTGGATTGCCAAAGACCCGAAGTTGATTTGATGCTATATTGGTGATTGTGGACCGACTAACTAAGTCCGCTCACTTCTTGCCCATCAAAAACAAATGGACCGTGGATGTTCTAGCTGCCCTATATGTCAAGGAGGTTGTAAGGCTGCACGGTATTCCAACTTCTATTATTTTAGATAGAGATCTGAGATTCACCTCTCACTTCTGGAAAGGTTTGCAATCATCTTTGAGTACTAGGCTGAATTTTAGTACTGCTTTCCACCCTCATACAGATGGACAAACCGAGAGGACGAATCAGATTATCGAAGATATGTTGAGAGCTTGTATGATAGATTTTGGTGGAAGTTGGCACGTATAATTGTCCTTGACTGAATTTGTATATAACAATAGCTATCAGTCTAGCATACAAATGGTGCCTTTTGAAGCACTGTAATTTAATTCGATGACTTGAAGCTACAAAAGAAGTTGTCTTATGAAGAAAGATCGATCAAGATATTAGATCGAAAGTTACAATAGTTGAGGAATAAGGCTATACCAATAGTAAAAGTCCAATGGAGCAAGTGTGGATTCGAGGAAGCTACATGAGAATTGGAGGAGTCAATCAAGAAGAAGTATCCAGATTTGATCTCAGGTTAGAATTTTGACCCCTCTATTTGAAATTTTAAATTACAATTGTATGAATCATGTGAATTTGGAGGACCAAATTCTTTTTAAGTGGGGGAGGATGTAGCAACTCAAAATTATATATATGTATTTATATGTAAAAAAAAATGAAAGATGAAAATAAAATAAATGATAAATATTTTTCTTTATGTCTTTAAAGTGTAGAATATATAAACACGAATTTTATCTCACGTGTTAATACGAATGGCGAGATTCGCGGCACGATTCTGAGAAAGCCAAGACGCCGGTACTATAGCATCCGATTATTAGCTCTAATTAGATCTTAATTAGTGGATGATGTAATTTCTTATGTAATTGAATAAATGAGGTCATGGATTATGTCATAAAGGGGGTTTATTTCAATATTTACATGTTGGAAATTAATGTCAACATAAGTTGGTGTAATAGTAACATGAGTTAGTGAAATAGAAAAATTGGGTGGAAAATTGACTTAGAATTAAATTAGCAATAAAACATCATTGAATAAATGAGGTAATTGATTATGTCATAAAGGGAGATTTATTTCAACATCCACATGTTGGAAATTATTTCCAACATAAGTTGGTGTAATAGTGACATGGGTGGGTGACATAGGAAATTAGGTGGAAGATGAAATTAAATTAGCAATAAAATAATTATGGGACTTGGCCTATAAATAGGGCTGAGATCTTCTCTACTCAAAGCACAAATCTATTGAGGAATTGCTGGTTGTAGAGAGGAGGAGATCTTGAAGTTTGGAGGAGTGATCGAAGTATTCTTCTTTCTTATTGTTCTTCCTCTTCGATCTTCCATTAGGTAGGTATTCTCTCAGGCTAAACTCAAATTGATGCATGAATTAGATGTAGATGCATGTCTACTTTGATTCTATACCGTTTTTCTCAATTTTTATTGAGTATTAAGAATGTTGTCCATACAACTAGACATAAGATTCTAACCAAGATTTTTAATCGTCAGAAGATCCGTCTCAGATCACGGTGTCTTTCTAAGACCGTGTTCCGGATGCGCGATCTCTGCCCCAATCGTGATGTCTTCAGGTTCTAATTGAACCAATATATCATCTAGCATGTTTTTTTTAATAATTGACCATAGGGTCAGCCACAGTCGAGTGCACTCTCCCCCAAAGAGAGAGAGTGTTCCCACTCCCCCGGGGGATCCACCCATGGCCTAAATTTTATTGCTAAAAAAATGGATTACACCATCAACGGGGCATACCCCTGGAATACACGAAAAAGGAAAAGACTCCCACAAAGGCTACTACATTAGCGAGGAAACCGGAAAGCCGGCATGCCAGCTCTATCGAGCAAAAAGGCACCTCTTGCTAAATGAGGAAGATCCTTAGCTTGAAGGTAAATTGCATTATCGCACAGGCGACAGGCAAACGAAGCCAAGGCATCTGCAACTTGATTACCTTCCCTAAAGGTGTGTTGCACCGAGCATCTCACAACATCAAGCATCCTCATGATCCCCTTCCACCAAGGTAAAATAACCCAGCTCGGTGGATTACTAGAAAGAAGAGCTTCAACCAGGAGAGCACAATCTGAGAAGACGGCCGACAGAGTAAGACCCCCACGCACTGCCAAAGACAGCCCATCGTGCAGTGCCCGAGCTTCCGCAAAGAAATTGTAGCCAACTGCATAATGGAAAGCAAAGCCCAGAACCAACTGGCCGGTAGCATCATGAAATACACCCCCCTCCCCCACACGGTCCAGGATTGCCCTTGGAGGCGCCATCCACATGGAGGGTGAAGTTGGTTTTCACGAGGTCGCGATATACAATAAAAGGCACCTTTAGCTGAACGCGAGGCTTAAGGTTGTAGGACTGGAGACAAACAGCTTGCTGAGGGGATAACGGCTTGTTAAAAGTCATCTTTTCCAATGCCAATGAAATAGCAAATAAAATACTACGTTTGATGGCCGCAAGGCCACGATTATGGTTGTCAAACCTCAATGAGCAGTGAAATTTCCAAACTTCCCACAGCAACAACACAATGGCATAGAGGCCAGTAAACTCAACAGCTGAATTCATATTAGTAGCGTGCAACATGTTCCAACACCGAATAGTAATATGGTCACTGAGAAACACCTTGTTGTTGATTAAAGGTGTAACCCAATGCCACAGCTCCTCAGCCAGCTCACCCTGAATAAACAAGTGGTTCAAATCCTCCTGTGAAGGGCACCTACAACAAACACACCTCGACGCCAAAGGAATGCCACAATCCGCTACCCTACTATCCACCGGAACAGCTCTATGGAAGATTTTCCATGCAAACAAAGCAGCCCTAGGAGCAAACATCGGATGCCAGAGCTTCTCCTACGAACGCCTGTAGGTGGCCCTAGGACGGAGCAGCCCGTCAGCCGAATTAACAAAGAAAATGCCCTTGGGATTGGCAGTCCAGATACACCTATCAGTCTCCATAATAAGAGGAGGAGAGGCAGGCAGTTGAGTGTGGCGTAACCAACTCCAAGCAGGATGTTGGGAATCATTAAGAACCTCCCTGACGGAAAAAGGAGGTAGCTGTCTCACCCTATCATCGCTAGTTTGAATTAACTGCTGGACCACAGGGCCATCCCCACACCAGTAATCCTTAAAAAAAATTGACCATTGAACCATTCCCAATAAGCCATCTAGAATTGGTTAAGATAAGATTCTTGGTAGCCAGAAAGACATCTTTGCTAATGCCAGTCGAGAAAGGTTTGTGTACATCATAGAGACGTTGTTTGAGGAAATGCTGCCTCGCATATTGAGACCACATGGAGGAGCCATTCATAATCATCTTAAGTGCTTTGGCCGCTAATGAAACTTGCATATAGTGAAGATTACGGAGTCCCAAACCCCCTTCTGCAAGAGGTTTCTGTAAATTATCCCAAGCCACCCACTGCCGCCGCTTCACTCCACCAGATCCTCTCCAAAAGAAATTAGCACACAATCTATCAATACTATGAATCGCATATTTAGGGATGTAGCAGGATGATGCAAGATAGACCGGTATGCTCCTTAGGACCGTCTTGATGAGAACACACCTATCTGCCTGCGAGAGCATCTTAGACTGCCAGCCATCAAGTTTACACTGCACCTTGTCCACCAAATAACTGAAGTTCACCAGTTTATACCTCCCATGCTTCAGCGGCACTCCCAGATAGCAAAGCCCTTGCCCTGATGCTTATATTTAGTAAGAGATTGAATACATCGGACTCGGTTGGTGGGAGCTTCGGGGGAAATGAGAAACACACTCTTATCCGAATTAATCTTCTGCCTTGAGCACCGTTCATATTAAGTGATAAACTGCATAAGGACCTTGACATAATGGCTACCAGCATTCATAAAGATGAGAGTGTCATCCGCATAAAGAAGGTGAGAGATGTGCATACAGCCACGAGGCCCGCTATAGCCCAACAGAAGTCCAGAACTAAATAAACGAGATAGACCTCTGCTAAGGACCTCCGAAGCAATGACAAAAAGATACGGCGCCAACAGATCCCCTTGGCGGATGTCTCTGGACGACATGAAGAACCCAGTAGAACACCCATTGAAATTAACTGAGAACCAGCTATTAGATAGTAGCATACCAATGTATGACGTAAACCGCGAGCTGAAATCAAAATTCCTTAAAATCGCCACGATAAAATCCCACTCCATTCTATCATAAGCTTTGGCCATGTCAAGCTTAAAAATGGCATTATGCCCCCTTACTTTCCTACCAATATCCCCCATCAACTGCCTGGCGAGAGCCACATTATCCAGTATTAAGTGCCTTTTAATGAAAGCGCCTTGTTCCTCAGCAATGATACTAGGCAAGATAGGATCTAACCGCTCACCCAAGATGCGAGAGATAATCTTGTAGGAAAAGTTGCATAAGCTAACCAGACGAAAATCATTGAAAGAGTGCGGATCCTGCACTTTGGGCACCAATGTAATCAGAGAAGAAGAGATCCCCCTCAGAAGAGGACAACCCGCAAAGAAGGCATGCACGACATTAACGATGTCCTGCCCAATAATATCCCAAGTACAAGTGTAAAACTCGCTTGAGAAACCGTCAAGCCCCGGAGCACTAGAACCCTTCAGCGACCAAACAGCCTGGCGAACTTCCTCGACGCTTGGCACAACGCAAAGGGAAGCATTCTGCGTATCAAATATAAGTGGAGGAATAGTAGCCAGCAATTTAGCTTCCACAGCATGGGGCTCCGAAGTAAACAAATTCCGAAAAAAATTCACCGCATGGCCCTTGAGAGTGTCCTGGTCCGAACACCACACAGGTGGTTCACCAACCTTCAGCCGATGAATGAAGCTTCTGCGATGATTACCCAAAGCCACTGTATGGTAGAAAGTAGTATTCCTGTCTCCACTCTCCAGCCACTCTACCCTAGCCTTCTGAAACCAAAACAGCTCCTCCCCGTGGAGCGCTTGATGAAGCAACGCATTAGCCTCATGCAACATCTCCCTATTCTACGCAGAGGGATCCCCATCAAATGACTCCTGTGCATGAGCTACCGTAACTTCCGCATCCTTAACATTAGCAGTAACATCCCCGAACACATCCTTGTTCCATTGTCGAAGAGCAAACTTGACTCCCTTCAGTTTCACAACAAGTTTAGTGAGAGCATTAGGATGGTCGACATGGGCCTCCTGCCACGCCTTGGAGACAACTTGCAAAAAAGAATCGTGGGTACACCACATTTTCTGATAGACAAATCTACTAGGTCCGGTAATAGGCCCCAAAGATAGTAGCAAAGGCGCATGATCCGAAGGGCCCCTGGGAAGATGCTTAACCGGGGGTTTGGCATGGCCACCTCTAGCATGTACACCACATCTAGCATGTTAAATATGTCATGTTAAGTTGCATATCATTCAAATTCACACACGATTAAGTTAAGGATATGGAAGATAAGAATTTTATTTTTTGAGCTTATATTTTAATCCTAGTTCTTGTTACCTTCATGATATCTTTGATCTCCATGACTATATTATCTTTATGACATGTTAAATGGAATAGATATTATCTATTAAAATTACATGGACTTAGTTGCATGATCGTGATCAATACGAGTTTAACGATTTCCATGTTATTGTGTTAACATGTTTTCGACAAGTTGCGTAGTTTGCTAGATTTCCAAAGAAGAACAGTGTCTAAGGAAAGAGGTCCACGGGTAAACGCTTTAAGTGGATAAGTGGTTACTTAATTAGGTCCTCACGAATACGAGAGGAGCCTCCCACTGTCCCACCTCTTACCTGTCCGTGATTCTTCAATTTTCTAGTTAAGTTCTGACTACGGAAAATATGATAGAATTTTCGCTAGAATTGTTCCTCATTTTCAACAAGTCATGTAATTAGCAAGATTCTCAAGGAAAAATGGTGTCTAAGGAAGAAGGTCCACGGGCAAATGCTTTAAGTGGATAAGTGGTTTCTTAATTGGGACCTCACGAATGCGAGGGGAGCCACCCACTATCTCACCTCTTACCTGGCCACAATTCCTCCGTTTACTAGCTAAACACCCAACTGTGAAAAACTTGATCTAAACACGTTTTACGAGATTTTTTGCAAGGGCTGATTGTGTCTTGTCTGACAATCCAATCTTTTATCGACTTAATGTCGTTAAACATGATGCCTTAAAATCTTTTTGAACTTTTCTTTCAACTACTTGTAATTCTTGTACTACTCATATCTCAAATGATAAATTTTGCTAGATCTGTACTTTATTTAGTAACCTTTACCTTGAAATTCATTGGCCATGCATATTATGTGGATGTCTAAATATACTTGGGATCTATGATCCATAATTCCAATGCCTAGCATTAATGGGGCCCGATCTGGTCCTGGGGGGAGCACCCGAAAGTACTTGTGCCCATGGGAGTTGAATGACTCTGTGTGGCATTGCACCGAAGTGCTTGACTTGCTAGATTGATTTATGACATTCCATAGTTCGTGAATTACTTGAAGTACTTGAATTACGTGAAATACTTGACTTGTACATACTTGCATGAAATGGCCAATTCCATAGTAATACTTTTTACATGATCATCCTCTACTTGAACTTTACTCTTGATATCTTGTCTACTTGCGATTCCATTCTTTACTCTCTCTCTCTCCTATTCATGTTCCATGTTTTATTTACGTGTCTTGGCATAGCATAGTAACTTTATCCAAAAATGTTAATTGCTTTAAGTTTCCTAGTATAGAGATATAAATCCTACTGAGCGTTTCGCTCACCCTACGTTTTTGGTTAACATTGCAGGTAGTTCCGACGATGAACCCCAAACACATGGGGATGGACAAGAGTGAAACGAGACATCAAGTTCATCTTAGTTACCTAGGTTTATGAGTGCTACTCTTGCTAGAGTTATGTACTTGGAAGTTGTATTATGCCTCTTAAGGCTTAATGTTATTGTAAAATTTTATTTCAATGAAATAAAAGTATCCTCTTTTCATTCTCTCTCTTTGTGGTTGGATCCTATTGTACATGCTCTGATCGACACGAGTGTTACGACTCGTCGCGCCTCGATATTCCACGTCGGGGCGTGACACTTAGTGTCTTCTTGGGAACCAAAATGAACCTTAATAAGGAAGGGCTGGGTTACAATCCCACTAAAAAGAAAGAAATTGGGATGAAAACTATCACTTTTGTGTCTTCTTCAGGTGCTTCTAGCTCAAACATAAAACCCATTCAAAACCAAGGAAAATTTAAGGACAAAGGAAAAGAAAAAAATGAAATACCTCGAAAGAAAAATTCTAAAATTCCTAAGAAACCTCCTCAGAAATCCCAGTCAAAACAACACAAATCTTAGTCGAGGTTAGTGCCCAGTCAGTATGATAGAAAGCCATATACAGGTCAACGCACATTCTATAGAGAGCCAATGCATGTGCCTCAAGGAAGGGGTCATTATTGGGAGGAACAGGGGATAGGTCGACATAGGTTCCCACATAGGTCGACATAGTCAGTAGTTTGGCCTAGCTACGACTCTTACACTTTCAGACCTGGTCACACTTATTACCCTATGCACTACAACTACTTTTATCAATCAAAAACAAATCATTGGAACAAAAATAACCCATTTTCAAACTTCTACCAAAATTCAGAGGCTAAAAAGATCACAAAACAAAAAGCCAATGTGAAAATGGAAAACAAGAACGGGAATTCTCCATCAAGAAAGGAAATCAAAAAGGAGAAGAAAATTTGGATTCTTAAGTCTATGGTATCATATGTTGCAGAGATGAATGGTTTGATGGGACCTAATTATGTTTAGGTTCCAAAAATTGTTGCTTAATTTGCTATGCAGGAGTGTTTTGTAGCCGTACACAACCAATGGTACCTTGATAGCATGATGCGGGACGGACACGCGACCTGGGACTCTAGCTCGCGATCGTCCCTAAGCGAGGGAAGATGTGGACCGTGCGCGGTTGAAAAACCGACAGTGAGTCTTGGGTATCGGCCTTTCCGCGTTAACTCGGATCGAGTCACGGGACGGATCACTCACGCTCTCTCCCGGCGGTGATAACTATATATATCGGGCTAGATACCTAACACCCGCAGCGGCATTCAAATATGTACGATATAAGCAAAATGCGATAAAGAGTGGGGGTGAGTTTACCTCCACGCTCCGGGCGTGGGGAAGATGATCTCGGCCAATTACGGTAACTCCCGGTAACAATAGAAAAAACTTAATTACAACAGTGAATTTTATTGCCCACTCCACGCAGGGAGGTAAAGGGCTACAAGTGGGGCCCGGGAGGACCGACCCTGGGTTGACGGGCAGCAATTTGGAGGTGTGATCTGGGCGAACTCAGCCTGCTGGTCCGACTCGGTACTGCGCCGAGTCGGTATTGCGCCATCTCGGTACTATGCCAACTCGGTTCTGACTCGCTGGACAACAAGGCGCGGTTTCCAAAGAAATGTCACCCTCCTAAGGTCTTCTGAAGGCGCCGCTTGGCTAGGACGGTGGCGGGATGTCCCTGATCGACTCCCTGAAGTGGCAGTTCCAGAAGTTGACTTTTGATAATTTTCCATGAATTATTCCCGGACTGATTTTTCTGATCTGCACAGAGAATAGATTTGCGCGCCTCGGAGGCAAAAATTAGTTCTCTCAGATCCAAAATCGGATCGAGGTAAAACTGGTGGGGTTGGAAAGAGGACTCCCAGATCTACCACATATAAATTTTGTAGGTTGATCCAACAAAAGGATGAGAAATGAGAGGCTCTGCAAGACTGAGTGTTTTTTGACCCGGATCGACAGACACACAAGACAAACTGTGTTTTTCCTGAAACTGACCTTTGACCGAGGGGTAAATGATTTTTCCAGAGACAACAAAAATTATGGGAGGTAGGGGGGAACGTGGGGAACGTGAGGAACACTGAGATATTTTTGTGGATTTTCTGAAATTTTCTAACGGGGTGGGAAAATTACAAAAAGGTGACTCTCTCCCGTAGATCTGTAAAAGGGCAGATTACAGGGGGAAGAATAATAAATGTGGGAAAAATACCAAATGACTTCCAAATGACACGAAATTTGAACTGAAGGTTAAGGGAGATGGACAGAACAAACCCTCAAAATTAAGGCTCGAACAGACAACTAGAAAATAAGATAAAATTTTGTAGATGAGGTTCTATCCTGATGGAGACAGAACTCCGACGATGGTGGCGGCGGCGCGACGGCGGTGCGATGGCGACGGCGGCAGAAATGGAACTCAGAGGGGCTAAGGAGAATGGGCTTCACACCCTATAGGGCTGGAGGAGGAAGAAGAACCAGGGAGAGAGGGGAGAGGGGCGCACCCTCCAAGGGAGATCCAAGCAATTTTTTTGAAATTTCACTTCATTAATTCCTTACAAAACACTATACATGTGTTTATATAGAAGGGGAGGAGGGGGGAGGGGGTTGAAATATGTGGGAGAGAGGGGAGGGGTAGCATTTTCTTCCCCCATGTGGTCAATTGGCCTAAAAATATAAAATACTAAATGTCATTTTAATGGGGGGGCACCCCCTTGACTTAAGGGGAGGCATCTTGGACATTTTAGTCCATTTGTCCCCCTTTGAATGTCAAATCATCTAGAAGCCACCTAGGATAGTTGACCAGCCCCACATGGACCCCTATGGCTTAGGTGGACTAATGGGGAAGGAGTGGGGGCCCCCTTTCTAGATCTACTGACATTTTACACAAAAACCCAAACAATCCTAGGGAATGACACATTGGCTTATAAAGCCTTACAATTGCACATATACTTTCCCAAGGATATAAAAATAAACTAAAGGATACAAATGCAAATAAAATTTTAGTGCCCTTGCTTTGATGTCCCCATCAATTCTCCCCAAGTGGGAAGAACTCGACCCCATCGAGTAAGGGGTGCGGCTGCTCGAGTAGCTCCGGTGGATGCGTCACCGAACCTGGAAGCGCGGAGTACGCTCCACTCTAAGTAATCGACACCTGCTCATCCCGTATAGATTCAATATGCACACGCTGCTGGGGAAGAGGCTAGAGGTGGACACTCCGGGGTTGGGTCACTCTCAAAGGAGGGAAGGCGGCTCGAAGGCTCACTAGGAATCACCGCTTGTCCCTTATGTGACTAGATCCGATATGAAGTAGAACCGATCCCAAAGTCCGACAAGTCTCGCACTCGAAAAGGACTAACATCGCGAGCATACAAAAGACCGACTCGACGCGAGGTATGCATAGACACACGACAGACAAATGAGGCAAAGACTCACAAAGATCCTAAACAAACCTAATGTTAGTCCGACCCGTACGTGTGTGACGGCGGACCAGGACACCCGAATGTGTGCCATGCATGCATTTGACGTAACCGGAGGTTGACGTCATGGGGAACTCCTAGACATCCTACGATGCGCCAATCATGGACATTGGGCTTGGATGTGGGAAGTCCGGGAGGTTATGGTTATTTAGGTGGGCCGAGGGAACCAAAGTCTTCATTACCCCCAAATGATGGTTCGGACCTATGGCTATGTGGAGGTTGCTTGGCCCGAGTGGAAGAGGTGTGATAGTGAACTCTGCGGAAGAAGTGGAGTGAAGATGATAGCTCGGGAAGTTCACTAGTGAAGGGGTCAAAAGGGTCAAAGAAGGTATGACCCCCTGAGATGGTCTCCCATATGACACTGTCCCAATTGTGAAATTCTTGACGGTGTGGGTGGTCACCCTCATCCGTCATGGTGAATGTGACGGTGGTCATGTGAAAAAATTAAGATTCCTCCCTTGGGCAAAAGGAAATGAAGTCGGGTTCGGCCGGCATGGGCAGGAATAAGAGGATCTCCGTAGTGACACAACCCATGGTGCATACGGAGGTAATGGACCCTATGGCCGGATGGGTGAAGCTACGACTAGTGGGTTGGTCGAAGCCTCTGGCCAATAAATGTGACAACTTCCATTGCCAACCTAAATCAAGAATAAGGTCACCCAATGTGTCAACATGGTGACTAGATCGGAATGTAGTATGGTAGGAGTTGACCGGCACCAAAGGTAGGGTAGGGTCCATGGATGGGTAAGGAAGTGGGACCAAGCCATCCTTGAGCCAACTAAGAAGCGGCTCGACTATGTATAGCATACCAGTTAGAAACACGGGTGGCTCGAGCTTTGGTGGCTCCAAATGAGAGGGCTCCAAAAGAAGATCGGAAGGTGAGGGTGATGGTAATGGAGCTCTCATGGGAGGGGAAGGATTTCCCGACTGGGGTGGGGATCCGAGTGGGGGTCTGACCGGATCGAGAATCGGATGGGAGGTAGATGGTCGCCGAAGGGCGGCATCAGCTTGCCGTATGGTAGCATCAAACCGAGACTCAAATAGCTCGACCTTCAGAGCAACCTTATATGAATCCTATGGACCTCAAAAAAATGATGATGATCATACGACATGCACGTCTCAGCATTCGAAAGCGAGTCGAAGATGGAAAGGCTGAATAAACCCCATGCCTCCTCCAAGCAGGACGAATATATACCCGGTGCTCCGCCACCCAACAAAGAAGCCCCTCGGGTAGAAGAGACAGCCCTGATTCCCCAGTTGGTGGTGCCGAAGGCCGAATCAAAAGAAACTCAGGAATTCAAACACATGTTCAGCATGCGCCGGAAATCACTCAAAGTCCTGAACTGAGGCTCGGAGGCTCACAACTAAAGCAACACGGGAGGGCATGCGTCCATCCGAATCACCGCTAAGCCGGGAAGGAATCTAATGGGTCTTAAATCGGCGTGGCTGTACCTATATAGCCTTAAACCGACGCCCCATTCCAACAGCCTTAAACCGGCGCGCCCCCCCTCCTTGGCTGTAAACCGGCGTGCCCCCAGTCTTGGCTGCAAACTGGCGCCCCCCTTTGTAGGTTGTTCATCCGGCGCGCACAACATCGCGCCGGTTTAACTCAAATGCCATCCCATCCATCCTCCGATACTCTGTTCTCCTGTCAGCTTCGGGCGCACAGTTGAGAGAGTAGGGCATTCAATGCCCCAAGCCCTGTCTCCACCTCCGTTCAATAGTGCAGCGGCGAGGCATGCATCGACGGTGGAAGCAACAGAAGATCTCCCGGCAAATCCGTGAATGTCTCATCTTCGGACGAATGCCAGTGTACTCCACGAACCAGTAGAAGCCAGCGCAATGGGTTATCTCCCGATGTCGTTGCAGACGTGGCAGAGGTGGCGGGAATCCTCTCCCCCACTGTCCGTTCTATAAAAGGCATGCTCCACTGGAGAAGCAAAGGAGAGAGGCTGGAACCCCCGAAGGGCGACTGAAGAAAGAAGAGAAGGCCACCCGAAGAGAAGGAAACTCCATCCATTCATGCCGGAGTGGTGAGGGAAAGAGTGAAAGAGTGAGGGTGAGAACGAGAGGTGAGCACGGAGGGGAAAGAGCTTGTGCTCCGTTTCCCCCCGTCCATGTATCTCTTTCCCTTTTCTCCCTCTGCAATGTATTTCTCTTCTTTTGAGATGAAATCTCTTGGGTTTGAGCCGTTTTCCCCCTTTGGTGAATGAATAAACAGAAGGCCCTATTGGCAAACATGATTCTTTGTCTTTCTTCTTCTTTCCCTATTTCATCTTCTACTCATCCAGGGCCCTTCGAAGCTTGCTTCTCCATAGCGTGGCCTTCGAAGGAGTCCGTCAGGGGATGAACATTCATGGCCTCGTGGCATACATTTGTCCCACTTCATGAAACCATCACCAGTGAGCTGTGGGAGCTCTTGAAGGCTAGCCCTCGAGCTTTTCCACACTCACATCTGAGTTATCGGACCGCCGTGAGGTCTGCATTTTGAGATTCACCCCGGAGCAATCCGCTTGGTGTTCTTCTATTTTTCTCTGGTAAGCTTCAGTCCGAGGGAGGTGCTGCCCGATTTTTGCCAGGGCCAAGAACAAGAGGAACAAAGAACAAGAACACATAAGAACGAATAAATGAAGCTTCTTCAGACTAAATCAACCCCACTCAGAAACCCCCCCCCCCTCCTGAAATCAAACTGAACCTCTGAACAAACCAGGCTCCTTCATGTCTGAAACCCTGGGCCCTTGAGTTCCTGCAACAAACTTTTCTAATAAAACACTAGAATCTTCATGCTAATCCACCTTAATAAACAATTAAAACACTTAATCTTCTTATTCTCCACAAACTTAACCCACCAATCAAACGAACGAACTAATCATCAAAGCAATCTGTAAAAGAAAAGAAAGAACAAAAGAGGCAAATAGAAAACCTCTTTGGAGCTAACCCGGCGCGGGCTAATCCGGCGCGCTACCCCCCCGGGCCGGTTTAGCCCCACACTCAAAACGACTTTCGAAATCATGGGATGAATAGTGCGCCCCCTTACTATTCACCTTGTTAATCCGACGCGCCATTCTTCTTGAACCTAATCTGACGCCCCCCCTATGCATCCACCTAATCCGGCACGCCATTCTTCTTAAACCTAATCCGGCGTGCCCCCCTGTGCATCCACCTAATCCGACGCGCCCCCCATGGGTGTATTTAACCGGCGTGCCCTCTTGGCATCCCCTGAACTGGCGCGCCCCTTGCCCTTATCCGGCGCACCCATTGGCTTCCTTAAACCGGCCCGCATCCCACTTTCCATTTAACCGGCGCGCCCCTTGTAGTATCTTTAGCCGGCGCGCCCCCCATTAGCATTCTCTTAACCGGCGTGCCTCATAAAAGAAAATGCAATTTAACAAAATAGAAGAAAGGGTTTGAAACTAATGAATAAAACAGAAGAAGAGACCCAAACTAATAAATGAAAATGAAAGAGCATGAATCATTCGTATAATCAAAATTTCCTTCCGGGGGCTCCGCCCCCGGAGACCCCCGCAAGGGGCGCTACCCCCTTGACCCCCGCGACCTGACCGGGCAGGTCGAACCCCACGACTTGACCGCGCTGGTCAATCTGCGTGCGAGGGCGCATGTTGGCAAGTTCGGGCTTCACATTTAACAATTCGCTTCCCCGGACTGTGCGTGAAGAGAAAAGCATCGATGCCCCGTGGCATCAGACGTGGACCTCGGAATCCCCGACATGGTCATGGTCTGAAACCGTCTCGGTCCAATAGTCCATCAACTTGACCCACTTCTATCGGGATCCAATCTCGCAATCCCATTAAGCTTGCCGTACTCGCGGCAGACATCCGTACGGTTTATCGTCGTCTTCGATGCTTCAAATACGGACTCTCATCCGAACAATGAATGGTTCGGTAGTGACCGACATATATATATATCGAGATCTAATCCCGGTATTGAATTAAACTTGCCGTACTCACGGTAGGCATTCGTACGGTTTTGTCGTCGTCTTTGATGCTTCAAATGCGGGCTCTCGTCCGAACAATGAATGGTCTGTTAGTGACCGACATATATATAGGGATCTAATCCCGCACCCACATTAAACTTTTCGTACCTACGGCAGACATCCGTATGGCTTTGCGTTGTCCTCGATGCTTCAAATGCGGACTCTCGTCCGAACGACTAATGGTCCATTAGTGACCGACATATATACCGGGATCTAATCCCGTGCTTGCATTAAACTTGCCGTACTCACGGTAAACATTTGTATGGGTTTATTTCCGTTTACGTCGCGCCTCCAATACGGATCTTTGTTCGAACATAAAGTGGTCCATGAATGACCAACAAAATCTGAATGGAACGAGACGGCTCTCGTCTTCCCCGAACCTTACGTGTGGGAATATCAATAACACCTTCGTGAGTCATGTTTAGACCTCGGGTTCACCCCAACCATGGTCATTGCCCGACCCACATCCTAGGCCTATAGCCAGCTATCTCTGTACACGTCTTTATTTTGGAATCTAGTCCCGGGACACTTTCCCGCTGCCCTTCAGCACCGGAAATATTAACGATGCCCACGCAAGCCTCGTTTGGACCACGGGAGGTGCCCCCGGAATGGTCCTGACTCGATCTCACACCGGGTCAATAAACTCGCTGATTCCCGACCACTCTAACCGGGATTCAACCGAATGCCTCCTATCCCTTTGAACAATAAATTTGCCGTACCTCGACATACATATGCTCCGGTTTTCCCCGTGACGATCACGATTTTTTGAAGTCGGACGCTCGTCCGAATATCAAAATGGTCCCTTGAGTGACCGACATATTTCGAATGCTTGCCTCCCTAGACATCGGGCTTTTCGACTGATTCGAGACCGCTATCGGCTTGTTTCTCTTGATATAGCTTCCTGGCCATGAGGCCCTGATTCTCGGTGATTAATCAAGGGTGTTCCCCTCTCCGAGGGGATGTAAATGACGTCGTAGCCTTTATGGTACGGCGGGTTTTGGTCCCGACACGAACTACACAATCGTCTGATTAGTCAGATCGAGCGCACAATAAATCGTCACTTTGTGACTGGCACGCCTACACACTTAATAAACGAATAAACCCACCGAATAAATCGACTTAAAGAACAACCAAATGAGCGTGTCGAAAAGTGCGTCCACAAGTCTGGCACGCCCGGTGGGACTGGAACCACCCTTCATCTCCTCGTCGGGATTCGGGGCCTCATGGCCTCCTAATAAATGATGTTTGTCTGCTCTGATGAATTGTAGGTGATGTCTTTGTTAGCCCTATAAGAAGAAAAGCCGGACTAGGTGCAATTGTCTTTGTGGCCTCGGGGACGCTACTCCGAGGCATACGTAGCTTCCAGGAATCATGAAGGCCGCTAAAAAAAAAAGAAGAGAGAAGAGGAAAAGAGGAGAGGGAGGAGGAATCAAATCCCCTTTTCGCAAAAAAAAGGGAAAAGAAGAAAAGCAGAAAAGAAGAAAAGAAGAAAGAAGAAAGAAGCAAAAAAAGAGGAAGAAAGAATTAGCGAGAGAGGGTTGTACGGCCATATCCGTTGAGACCCGTGCTGAATAATGATTACCACTATGGGATTGAGGTGGTGGAGCGAACCACTCATCCCCTCCCTGAGGGGGTGAGCGCTCTCCTGCGCACCCACCTTGGTCTATTATGCAAAAAAAGAGAAGAGAAGAAAAGAAAGGGATAAAAAAAAATGGCAAACATCACCGACCAAAAGGACAAGAAGAAGGCCGGCATCCCGCCCAGCTCTAGGAGGGTCCAAGTCCATGGTGCAATGCCCTGGCCCATTCAACCTTCCTGCTGCCCCTATCTGGCATAAGACGGCCCCTCGAGTGAACTGCAACTCCAGCTTGACGAACTCCTCCCCATTGTAGGGAATGCTTTATAGCAATGAGGCCGAGCACGGCCACGAATCTAGAAGAGAGCATTCATCCACCCCACCATAGGGGTGTAAGAAACAAAAGAATACATCCCGACTCAGGGGCATTTGAAGAAGCAACATACCCCACCACGGGGGCATGGAAGTAGTAAAGAATGCACCCCAGCTTACGGGGATCTGAAGAAGAATTACAGCCCACCTTGAGGGCATCAAAAGTAGCAATACACCCCACCTTGGGTGCACAAGAAGCAAACATCCCCCAGTGTGTCGGGGTAGAAAGAGAAGAATTCACCCCGCTCTGGGGCATAAGAAGCGAAAGATACACCCCACTTAGGGGGCACATGAATGGAATAAATCCCGACTCGGGGGCATGTGAGAAGAATCGACCCCGACTTGGGGGGCATAAGAAGAAACAGAGTTGCACCCCAGCCCGGGGGCACATGAAGAGAATCCACCCCGACTCGGGGGCACATAAAGTAAAAGTTACACCCCAGCCTTGGGGCATTTGAAGAAGAAACTACACCAGCTCCGGGGATATATGAAAAGACACACACCCCGCCTTCAGGGGTAGAAGAAGCAGAATACACTTCGCCCGGGGTACACGAGAAGCAAAGCACACCCCGACTTGGGGGACATATGAGACAAAGAATACACCCCAGTTTAGGGGTATTTGAGGGAGAAATATACTCCGATATGGGGGCATATGAAACAAAAATAAACCACGGCTTAGGGGAATACAAAGAGAAATATATCCCACCCTAGGGCAGAAGAAGCAGAAGAATCCACCCCGGGTCAGGGGCATTCGAAGAAGAACTACACCCCGCCATAGGGGCATGAGAAGCAAGGAATGTAGCCCACCATGGGGAGCATAAGAAGCATAAGTTACACCCCGTCTGGGGGCATAGAAGCCATAAAAGATACACCCCGCTCAGGGGCACATGAAGAGAATCCACCCCGACTCGGGGGGCACATGAAAAGAATCCACCCAGGCCTGGGGGCATAAGAAGCATGAAGTTACAGCCCGACTCGGGGGTACGTAAAGATAAACCCATCCCACCTTGGGTACACAAGAAACGAAGAGCTCTAGGGGCATTTGAAGAGGAAACATACTCCCCGCCTGGGGGCATAGAAGCCATAAAAGAATACACACTGGCCTGGGGGCACGTGAAGAGAAATATACCCCGCCACGGCGGCATAGAAGCCAAAAGATTACACCCCTGCCTGAGGGCACAAAAGCAAAGAGGCCTACCTCCCGACCTAGGGGGCAGATGAAGAAAAGCTACACTCCAACCTGGGGGCACGTTAAGAGAAATACACCCCAGTCCGGGGGCATCAATGAGAAAGGAAGAGCAGAAAAAAAAGAACTGTCACGAGGTGCACGTGGTCTTTGAGCCCGCCTCATCACAATAAAAAAGAAGAGCATAGAAGAAAAGAACATTCATCAGGCAGACGTGGTCTCTCCACTCGCCTCCCCGCATAAAAGAAGAAGAGAAGAAAATTAAGAAAGTAAGCCTTGAGGCAAACATGGTCTTTCACCTTCTACCTCCAGCCATCCAACAAATAGACTTCTCATGGGGTTAGTGTCACGACTTTTCATCAAAGCCAACAAAACATTTCACCTACGGGGCGTTAAACCGACTAAACCCTCCGCCGACGAATGGTCTTTCACCTTCTACCGTATGGCTTTGTCGTTGTCCTCGATGCTTCAAATGCAGACTCTCATCCGAACGACGAATGGTCCGTTAGTGACCGACATATATATCGGGATCTAATCCCGCGCTTGCATTAAACTTGCCATACTCACTAAAAACATTTGTATGGGTTTATTTCCATTTACGTCGCGCCTCCAATACGGATCTTTGTCCAAACATAAAGTGGTCCATGAATGACCAACAAAATCTGAATGGAACGAGACGGCTCTCGTCTTCCCCGAACCTTACGTGTGGGAATATCAATAAGACCTTTGTGAGTCATGTTTGGACCTCGGGTTCGCCCCAACCATGGTCATTGCCCAACCCAAATCCTAGGCCTATAGCCAGCTATCTCTGTACACGTCTTTGTTTTAGAATCTAGTCCCGGGACACTTTCCCGCTGCCCTTCGGCATCGGAAATATTAACGATGCCCACGCAAGCCTCGTTTGGACCGCGGGAGGCACCCCCGGAATGGTCCTAACTCGATCTCGCACTGGGCCAATAAACTCACTGATTCCCGACCACTCTAACCGGGATTCAACCGAATGTCTCATATCCCTTTGAATAATAAATTTGTCGTATCCCGACATACATATGCTCTGATTTTCCCCGTGACGATCACAATTTTCTGAAGCCGGATGCTCGTCCTAATATCAAAATGGTCCCTTGAGTGACCGACATATTTCGAATGCTTGCCTCCCTAGACATCGGGCTTTCCGACTGATTCGAGATCGCTATCGGCTTGTTTCTCTTGATATAGCTTCCTGGCCATGAGGCCCTGATTCCTGACGATTAATCAAGGGTGTTCCCCTCTCCGAGGGGATGTAAATGATGTCGTAGCCTTTATGGTACGGCGGGTTTTGGTCCCGACACGAACTACACAATCGTCTAATTAGTCAGATCGAGCGCACAATAAATCATCACTTTGTGACTGGCACGCCCACGCACTTAATAAACGAATAAACCCACCGAATAAATCGACTTAAAGAACAACCAAATGAGCGTGTCAAAAAGTGCATCCACAAATCCCCCAAAGTTTTCACATGGCGGCAAAATAATTCAAATTGGAAGTGAAGCCGCGAACCTTTCCAGAACTGAGTTCCGGCCTCGATGTTATCCAGTCCGACTTCACATCTTAACCGGTACACTTCAAAGTCCCTAATGTACTCGGACACGGACATGTTCCCTTGGTCGGACCTGAGGTATGGGTTAACCATAGTTGCCAAAAGATGGGAACAGGTCCCTAGGAATGGTCATGCAAGGCCATTTTTTTTATTTTTGTTTTATAATCAAAATGTTATGCCAACTAATGCAAGCACCTAGACACGACTTAGAATGCGATGCAAATTCAAAGTTGAAATGAGACTCGACTACATACCTAGACACGACCAAGATTCGGTACGTGGCGGAGTTAATCAATCCGAAGATCACTCGCGCAAGTGAATCACCTCACCGATAGGCGTAACCTAACGGTCGGGCGACACCTTTTTATATACCGAACAATGATATGCGGATGCAACCTTAGACCGACTTAGACGATGACAAGACGTAAATGACACTTTTTTTTTTATTTTTGACCAAATACTACCCTAGACTAAACTGGCTCTCTGATACCAAACTGATGCGGGACGGACACGCGACCTGGGACTCTAGCTCGCGATCGTCCCTAAGCGAGGGAAGACGTGGACCATGCGCGGTTGAGAAACCGGCAGTGAGTCTCGGGTATCTGCCTTTTCGCGTTAACTCGGATCGAGTCACGGGACGGATCACTCACGCTCTCTCGCGGCGGTGATAACTATATATATCGGGCTAGATACCTCACACTCGCAGCGGCATTCAAATATGTACGAGATAAGCAAAATGCGATAAAGAGTGGGGGCGAGTTTACCTCCACGCTCCGGGCGTGGGGAAGACGATCTCGGCCAGTTACGGTAACTCCCGGTAACAACAGTAAAAACTTAATTACAATAGTGAATTTTATTACCCACTCCACGTAGGGAGGTAAAGGGCTACAAGTGGGGCCCGGAGGATCGACCCTGGGTTGACGGGCAGCAATCTGGAGGTGCGATCGGGGCGAACTCGGCCTATTGGTCCGACTCGGTACTGCGCCGACTCGGTTCTGACTCGCTGGACATCAAGGCGCGGTTTCCAAAGGAACGTCACCCTTCTGAGGTCTTCTGAAGGCGCCGCTTGGGTGGGACGGTGGCGGGATGTACCGTATCGACTCCCTGTAGTGGCGGTTCCAGAAGTTGACTTTTGATAATTTTCCACGAATTATTCTCGGACTGATTTTTCTGATCTGCACAGGGAACATATTTGCGCGTCTCGGTGGAAAAAATTAGTTCTCTCAGATCCGAAATAGGATCGAGGTAAAACTGGAGGGGATGGAAAGAGGACTCCCAGATCTACCACATATAAATTTTGTAGGTCGATCCAATAAAGGGATGAGAAATGAGAGGCTCTGCAAGACAGAGTTTTTTCTAACCCGGACTGACAGACACATAGGATAGACTGTGTTTTTCCTGAAACTAACCTTTGACCGAGGTGTAAATGATTTTTCCAGAGACAACAGAACTTATGGGAGGTAGGGGGGAACGCGAGGAACACTGAGGAAGTTTTGTGCAATTTTTGTGGATTTTTTGAAATTTTCTAAGGGGGTGGGAAAATTATAACAAGGTGACTATGTCCCGTAGATCTGCAAAAGGGCAGATTACAGGGGGAAGAACAATAAATGTGGGAAAAATACCAAATGACTTCCAAATGACACAAAATTTGAACTGGAGGTTAAGGGAGATGGACAGAACAAACTCTCAAAATTAGGGATCGAACAGAAAACCGTAAAAAAAGATAAAATTTTGTAGGTGAGGTTCTATCCTGATGGAGACAGAACTCCGACGATGGTGGCGGTGGCGCGATGGCGGTGCGATGACGGTGGCGATAGAAATGGAACTCAGATGGGGTAAGGAGAATGGGCTTCACACCCTAGAGGGCTGGAGGAGGAAGAAGAACCAGGGAGAGAGGGGAGAGGGGTGCACCCTCCAAGGGAGATCCAAGCAATTTCTCTAAAATTTCACTTCATTAATTCCTTACAAAACACTATACATGGGTTTATATAGAAGGGGAGGAAGGGGGAGGGGGTTGGAATTCGTGGGAGAGAGGGGAGGGATAGCATTTTCTTCTCCCATGTGGTCAATTGACCTAAAAATATAAAATACTAAATGTCATTTTAATGGGGGGGCACCCCCTTGACTTAAGGGGAGGCATCTTGGACATTTTAGTCCATTTGTCCCCCTTTGAATGTCAAACCATCTAGAAGCCACCTAGGATAGTTGACCAGCCCCACATGGACCCCTATGGCTTAGGTGGACCAATGGGGAAGGAGTGGGGGCCCCCTTGTTGGACCTACTGACTTTTTGCATAAAAACCCAAACAATCCTAGGGAATGACACATTGGCTTATAAAGCTTTACAATTGCACATATGCTTTCCCAAGGATATAAAAATAAACTAAAGGACACAAATGTAAATAAAATGTTAGTGCCCTTGCTCTGATTTCCCCATCATAGTGACTATTCGAGACACATGACGGGAGACAAAGAAAATGTTGTCTCTTGGTAGAAAAAGAAGTTGGACATGTTACCTTTGGTGGGAACAACAAGGGCAAGATCATTGGATCAGGTAAAGTAGGTAAGACTCCCTCCAATTCTATTGAAAATGTATTGTTGGTTGAAGGCTTGGAGTATAACCTGCTAAGTATAAGTCAATTGTGTGACAATGGACATAGAGTGATCTTTGACTCTCATGAGTGTAAAATTCTGAAACCAAAATCTGATAAAATCGAATTTTAAGGTAAGGGTTAACAATGTTTACATGATTGACTTAGATGATCCTACTCATTTAAATCTCTGTCTTGCTGCACCCAAATCTGATTTAGCATGGTTATGACATTGTAGACTAGCACATGCTAGCTACAATGTCTTACATAAGCTCATGAAACATTCTATGATGACCGCCTGAACTTTCTTTTAAACAAAAGAATAAGATTTGTGATGCATGCTAGGCAAACAGACTAGGAAATCATTCAAAAATAGAACAAGAAATTTATCATCTAAATCACTTGAACTAATTCATATGGACTTATTTGGGCCAACAAGAACTGCTAGCTTAAGTGGTAGAAGATATGGCTATGTGTTAGTGGATGATTTCTCTAGATTTACATGGGTGTTCTCTCTTACACATAAGAATAATGCTTTTATTGAGTTTCAGGCACTCTATATGAAGATAAAGCAAGATGGTGAGTTTAAAATTTTTAATATTCTTTCTGACCATGGTGGTGAATTTGACAATGTTGAATTTGATGATTTTTTATAGGAGTGAAGGAATAACTCATAGGTTTTCATCACTAAGGACACCTGAACAAAACGGAGTAGTTACGAGGAGGAATTGCACACTCATTGAGATGGGTAGAACAATGCTAGCTGAAAGACAACTCCCAAGGAGATTTTGGGCTGAAGTAGTGAACATAGCTTGCTATGTCATAAACTGCTCTATGGTAAGGTCATTCACCAAAAAGACTTCTTATGAGTTGCTCAAAGAGCCCTCTTTCTACCACATGAAAGTATTCAGATCTAAATGCTTTATCCATAACAATGATAAAAAGGTATTGGACAAGTTTGAGCCCAAAAGCGAAGAAGGTATTTTTTCTTGGTTATTCTGACAGATCTAGATATTATAGAGTTTACCATCTCAAAAGTCAAATTGTGGGAGAATCACCCCATGTCACATTTGAAGAATTCAATGACAAATCTGAAAATGACAAGTCTTGCAGGAAAGAAGATGATGGGGAGTTCTTAGAAACAAAAGAAAAACTTGATCTTCCACATGAGGAGACGAGGAAATGATGACCCAGGAGAATCAAGCAATTCAAGGGTCATGGCTACCGGTGAAGGTAACAATGCTTCTGACATTAAAGCTCATAAGATCGTCCTTTAGACAATGTCATTGGTAGCTTGCATGATCCACCTAGAATAATATCACATTTTAGAATAGTTGAAGAATTGGATCAACCTGCTCTTGTCTTACAAATTGAACTAAAAAATGTTGAAGAAGCCTTAAAAGATGAAAACTGGATAAAATCCATGCAAGATAAATTAAACCAGTTTGAAAGAAATAATATATGACATCTTGTTCCTAGACCCTCATCAAAATCTATCATAGGCACCAAAAGGGTATTTAGGAACAAACTTAGTGAAGATGGAAAACTAATAAGGAATAAGGCTAGACTGGTGGCTCAGGGGTACAACCAAGAATTTGGAGTTGATTTTGAAGAATCCTTTGCCCCTATAGCCACATTAGAAGCAATTAGTGATGAGGGTCTATGAACGATCTAGAGGGGGCTGAATAGATCAGTCACCCAATAAAATCTACTGCAACAGTTTCTAGTGCGGAAATAAAACAAACTGCTGTTGGACGGTAGAAATGTAAGAGAGAGCAGTCACAGAAATCCAACTATAGCAGATCAGAACTTAAACGGACCTAAGCATGCATCTACAGCGTATAATGGAAATGATTATGATGCACAACAATTCGCACTGCAATCACACAAGAGACAGGAAGTTTTTAAGGTGGTTCGATCTCAAACCCGATATCTACGTCCACCCCACACTCCAACCTGGAATGTGGCTTCAACCGCTGATTCACAGCTTCAACTATTGGGCCTCACAGCTTGCCTACAACCGCTAACTAATAGCTTGACCACTGGGCATTACAGCTTTGCCAACCGCTGGGGACTACAGCTTAATCCGTCTAGAGGAATCCTCCTCTGCCCGCTGAGCAATACAGCTTAGCTCTGCTAACTAACAGCTTGAAAACAAGGTTTTAGAAAACAAAATAGAAACAAACAAAAAACAAGAAATCTCAAATGGAATGTAGCTCATAATGAGCAATCTCAGTTCTGGTATCTGAACCAAGAAACGGATGAACAATCATTCAGAGAAAGTCTCTCAGACTCCTCTCACTCGACTATCTTTTTCTCTTCTCTCTGGATCGTTTCTTTTCTTCTCTGCTGCACTCTCTCTTTTTCTTCTGTTCTCAATAGCACACACAGATCTTCTTGCACGATCATCTTCTCCAGATGGAGAAGTCTTCTTTTTATAGCAGGAGCAGATATGTGGGCGTGTGTCCTCCACGAATTCCCGCCCTAGCACCTTGAACACGTGGCAGCATTTCAGCCTGCTGCACTACACGTGTCATGATCCTGAGCCATCTCCATTCTTGGATCACGTGCCCTTATTAAGCTCCTCGAGCAGCAGTCCTGTCAGATTAGGCTTGTTATCAGTGTGAATTAATCTGAAAGGAAAGAAAGGATGCATCGAGTAAGTTTGATATTTGAACTGAGCATGTACAGACTTTATAGCCTGTAATGTAGTACGCATATAATAAAGTATGCACATTGAAAGTGAATGCACGGACATGCCATCAACTGTGCAGACTCTGCGTGCAATGTACAAACAATGTGCAGACTTGCTATGCCTAGAGTTTAAGCATGAATGCATGATGCACAAACTATGCGTGTGCATGTGTGAACTTTGAGTGCATGACACTACCTTACGTATGTATGCGGCAGAATGTATAGACTTTGAATGCATGGTAAATAGTGTATAGACTTAGTGTGCATGCGACAGTGATGTACATACTTTGATGAGAAAAATGCACACATGCACAATGAACACGGATGCACTGACTAAGCCACGAGCTGAGCTAACGGATGTATAGACTTGCTCAGTCATCAAATCAACCGACTGCAGACTTAGTGTATGCATGAAACAAACGAGTGCACTGACTATGGCTAACACATGAAAACACGCATCGATCAGTGATATGCAAGAGATGGTCAATGCACTGACTATGTGGCGTGCAACTATAATTAATGCACCAATGCAAGCTATGCACGAACTAGAATAGACCTGATGTAGAGAACAGACAATGCACCGTATAGCTGCGTCAATGCAATGCCCATACTGTGTTAATGCACACCCCTTTTCCTCTTCATGCATGAAGTGTATATGTTGAAGTATGAAGAATGATGAAGCATGCAGAACATTTACTAATTCTAATCTTACATGATTCATTAGTGGTTGCTATCATCAAAACTATATAACATCATCAAGGCACAGGGGGCACAACAATCTCCCCATTTTTGATGATGGCAACACAATGAATAGATGCCATGAGATCAGTTCATGCATGCACAGACTTATGCACTAATAGATGTACAGACTTATGCACTGATAGACGTATGCACTAAATGAGACTCCTATCCTATCCCATCTCCCCCTGCACATTCTCCCCCTTTGCCATCAGCAAATAAGGAGGAAAGATAGGAGCAACGTTCTATGTGGCAGTTCAGAATGTGAGCACATTATGACGCAACCCTTAAAATATATGAATCGAGCAATGGCTTTCTTGATGTCAATTAGGTTTAACAGTGATAGAAGGTGAGGAGAAAGAACTGGCTTTCTGAGATAGGATCATATGCTTCAGTTATAGCAATGAACTTAAGTCACATGACCGTAATAGTCTAGGTCGATACAAGACCCTAGTTACTTCAGAGAAAGTGAAAGGCAAGGAAAGGCACCTGAACTTGTATTGAGATTAAACAATTGACACTCAAGGATATTTGTTTGCTAAGGGTTACAGAAATTTCAGTCACATGCTTCTGAAACATGAACTAATTGAACAGACAAGTATCATTTATGCCGTTGACATTAGGTGTATACCTTGATTAGAGGCTTATACCCCCAGTTACTAAGCACAAACTACTATATCTATTTCTGATCAAAGCTATAGGAATAATTTGCACCTTTGACGTTAAGGGTATACCTTGATCAGAGGCCAATACCCCTAATTAATTAGTGAAATCTCTCTTGTAGATTCGACCAAATGAACAGAGATAACCTGAGTCACTTCATGACTTAAGGTACTCTCCATTTCTTTGAAGGAGAACTCAATTTCTCAGTGAAACTCAGTCATTGCTCTGCCACTTTGTTCACTTCTTTTTCTTTGATGATCTTAAATTTAGATGCCCTTGTTATTTTTGGAAAGACTTGTTTAAGAGCAATACATGATTCTTGGTTTTCAAACCTTAACCAACACTAAATCTGTCATGTTCAGGTACTGTGAGGACTTGTTCTATCATAATCATGAGATAGAGGTTAAGAGCTATAAATGCTATCTATCATCTTATTTTCAGAAGATAGTCTTTTAAACTTTACAGTCTATTAAAGTTAAACCTTAGTTTCAATCAGTAAGCACATGTGATTCTTATAACAGAAGAGTTGTAATAATTTTAGCTCACGATAATGAACCAATCACTAGACTGTTATCCATTCTGTGAAGGAGTTGACCTTAGTTCGGATAATGCAAACCTCCCCCTGACAACAATATGCATTTCTAAACTATGCAATGATTCGACCTATCATGCAGTTAACACATTGGGTGCATCGACTATGTGTAGAGCATGCTTCAACATAAAGTCTATACAATACAATTGATTGACTACATGCGCAACCATCCGTCGACTATATGCCCGACTATGCATCGACTACATAGAAAATATGTGCAAGTCCATCAACCAGCAGTACTTCTTCAATGCAACAGGTAGTACACTTACCTACCATACCTGACCCGATGATTTTACCCTTTGTATTTCCTCCAAAGGTGACAAGACCTCCATTCTTCTCAGTCAGCATGCAAAATTTGGCCTTGTCTCCTGTCATATGCCTGGAGCAGCCACTATCAAGATACCACATATTGCTTCTGGCTGCCAGGCATACCTGCAATCACAATCAGGTGGAGAATTTTGGAACCCAAAATTGTTTGGGCTCCGAAGCAGAAACAGAACAATTGAAATAAGACATCAATTCTTTAAGAATCCACATTTGTCTAAACATGGTTGGCTTAGTGGAATTCATGACATTCTGGTCATCATCTTTCTTTCTCTCAGCACCAACTGATTGAACCTTCTTCCTCTGGTGCTTTGGTTTATATTGAGTTCTGGCTCCATCTTTATTAGCAGCAAAATTGTTTTTGTGCCAGTGCCCAGGCCAATAGGTCCTTAGATAATTGCGGCCAGCTGTAGTCCTAGACTGACCAACCTGTAGATTCTAAGAAATCCACTTAGAACAATTAAAAGGAAAAAGAAAATGAATAGAAGAATGGAAAAAGAGGGAGAAAAGGGGAGCATGAGAGGATGCTAAGGGGAATGTGATCGCCAGAGACGCGAGGGCCTCAAAGGATATAACAAATAATCAATGGAGGGATCGCGATATAAATACCTTAAATGCGGGGGAGATTGTGAGTGCACCTTCTCTTTTTATCGGCCGGCCGATGAAGAGAGTTTTCCTTGATTGATTACCCTTGCAAAATTAACAAACACCAATAAACAAACATAGATTAGAAACCAAGATGTGTAGCATCAAATCCAAATGTAAATATGGACATAGAAAGCATGGATATGAACACACCTTATTGGTGTTTGGCCTTTAAACCCCTATGAAAAAGGGTAGGTAAAAGATGATGTATGATGAAGAATAGAGAGAGATGTGCAAGTGTTGCACTAAGGGAGATGTGCTAGAGTGCACAACATGGGAAGATCTCAATATTGAGATAAAAAGAGATAAAAGAAAAATATGATATGATGCATGCAATTAACTAAAGCAAAAATAAGAGATAGGAGGGTGAAAGCTTAGTGATTTTCTCCAATTTGGCTTCAAGCTAGGATGAAGATCTTCAATGGAGGAAGAAGAGGATGTAGAACTCCATGGATGTAGAGGCTTCAAATCTTCAATAGAGGAAGAAGAACTCCATGGATGAAGCTTTTAGGTGCATGGGAGTCTTCCTCCTTGAGCCTTTGGTCCGGCAGCACCTCCTCTTGAATTGATCTTTTTGATTTTTCACAAGGGAGAGAGAGATTCTATTTATAGGGTTGAAATTCGGAATTAATTCCAAGAGAAATTAGGAAAACATGTTTTAGTGGGATTTGGAATGAGATAAACATTAGGCAAGTGTCCCTTCAACATTGGAAAGTCATAGGAACCCTTTCCCAAGTAGAAAAGGAGGTTAAATGAGGAAAGGAAGGGAAATTCGGAATTAATTCCAAGAGAAAATAAGAAAACATGTTTTAGTTGGATTTGGAAGAGATAAACCTTAGGCAAGTGTCCCTTCAACCTTGGAAAGTCATAGGAACCCTTTCCCAAGTGGAAAAGGAGGTTAAATGAGGAAAGGAAGGGAAATTCGGAATTAATTCCATAAAAAATTAGAAAACTTAGTTTTGGTAGGATGGAAAGGGGGATGCTTCCTCCAAGTGTCCTTTCAATATTAGGAAGCCATAGGAACCCTCTCGCAAGTGAAAAAAGGAGTGTAATTGAGGAAAGGAAGGGGTGCTGCTGGAGTTCAGAATTGAACAAGAATTGACGACCTTGGTCAAGGCGTTAATTGAAATCACGACTAGAACAAAGGCGTTAATTCACGGATTTAATTTTAGCAATAAAAACTTTCTGTATTTAAAAATGATGAAGAGACGCCTGAGGGAGAGGCATTATTTAAAAACACGACCCAAGGAGGGTCGTTAATTGTTATTTTTCTGTTTTGGAAACCATAAAATTCCAGAAAATGACGCCTTTGCCTCTAGTCGTCCTTTCTTCAAAACGCGCCTCAGACCAGGCCGTTAATTAAAACACGCCCCACTTCAAGTCGTGAATTCCAAAAAATAGAGAAAACTGCCCAAAAAATCCAGAAAAATAGAAAAAAGTAAGAAGAGGGAAAAAAAGGGAGAAATCCAAGAAAATTGGGGAAAATAACTCAAACAAAGTTAATTGGAGGGTCAAATTGGGGCATTACAAGGTAATACGAGATGCACTCACAGTAACGTCAATTTTGGCGTGTCTACAATTGCCCCGCCTTGGCGTCTGCTTTGCAAGGGAGCAGAGCAAACTGAAAAGTAGATGCCAAGGTGTGATGAGACACGCAATCAACATCACTTGATGAGAATGAAATCAAAAGATCGAGATGAAGCAATCCCGGGAAATTCAATGAAATCAACGATGTTTGGATAAGAGGAGTGTGCACACGGGCACGAAGGAGAATGATCAACTTCCAGCGCGGTGGAAGTACCCCAGGTCACAAACCTGTAGGTTTCACCATTGGGGAGCGGTTACCAGCCAATGTGGACGTGCTGCAGCCAAGGTGGATCAAAGTAAAAGGATTGAGATAAGATGATAGAAATCCAAACAATGAGCTTTCGAGAAAATGACTCAAAATAGTGACAAAATGAATTGAGGATTCCATCAGCAATGAATATCTCATATCTGGAAAGATTAAGATCAATTTGACTCTCCAAATCAGCTTATCAGAATGATTTTCTAAAAATTATTTCAAACTCCTATATGAATGCATGCTGGGTTTAAAAGAAAAAATTAAAATAAATAAAAATATAAGATAATCAAGGATAATATTGTTAAACTGCTAAGACTGGGTCAAGAAACCCATTCTGCGAGCCTATACTAAGCCGAAGCCCATTTATCCACGCATCAACTCGTAAAAGGGAACCATCGTCCCCAGTCTTGGACGGCTCAACGGCCTATCCGTGTGACTAAGACTCCTCTGGAATCATCATTATTTTTGATGAAGGGGAACTCAAATCCCAGATTTACCAAAGTCACATGGTCCTTGATATAATCTAGTAGCGTATGTAACATATAGTAGAATACATACAGGGGGGATGGTGATAGCAATGAGCATGGGGGAACTGAGAAATGAGGTGCAAGCACCGTGGGGCTTGGATGATGATGCCCAGTCGGTGGGACCAAGAGCTTCTTCCTGTGCTCAAAGATTCATCAGCCAAGATATAAAAGATAACAAGCAATGAATAAGGTATTTAAGCATAGCAAGCATAGCATGAATCAAAACATCAATAGCAGGTATGTATCATATTCTAGAATAGCATAGATAGCATCATTAAAGCATAGATAGCATAGCATCATTGTTTGTCGTTTGTCATGAGGATGACAACTTGGCTAATCAAGATTTGGAGTTGAATGATCAAGATCTGATAATGCCCATCGGCGGAGTGATAAGTAAGATTTGATAAAAAAGATTTGGAGATGAATAATCGGAGTAATGCGTAGCAAATTATGAAGATGTGATCAATTGTGAACATGGGAAGAATCAAAAGGTAGATAGTAATGAATGGAGAGGACTCATCCCGTGCTCTTGGTCCTTGCAAAGTTGTCGTTCCTGCAAAAGCACCATCAGAAAAATATAATGCAATTTTTTGGATTTTGAAATATGCAAATTTTTATGAGTTTTGAAAATATTTGAATTTTTATGTAGATTTTGAAAAATATTTGAATTTTTATTATGAATTTTGAAAATATTCAATTTTTGTTGGATTTTGATCAGGAAATATTCAATTTTTTTTGGATTTTGGCTTAGAAAATATTCAATTTTTTTTTTGGATTTTGACTTAGGAAATATTCAAGTTTATTTTTTCTATTTTTTTTTCTTTTAATTTTTTTATTTTTTTTTGGTTTAGACATTGTTAATGCAGCATCAAAGGGTGTTTTTGAACCACTGGCTAGGGGTCCTTGTTCCTTCCCCTTTCGCTAAAATTACCCAAAGCCGAGCGTGCATTGAAGGGTGGCGCCCTATAACTGACTGCCCTTGATTAACGGTGCTCCTACCAAGGCCATACCCGAGAAACATTCGGTCTTAGAGGGAGAAGAGAAGAATAATTGAGGATAAGCTTTATGCAGGATGGGAGATGTCGGGACTTGAATTCCTTCCAAGGTGTTTCCCCTCAAAGAGGTAGTCTGTTGTGCCGGGGCTTTGTGCCTTTGATTTTTAGACCCTTGACATGCATACGACCAGGGTTTTCCCTGCGGATACTTTGCCACTCTTGACATGCCATAATTCACAATTTTACTTTTTTTAAAATTTTGACTTGATTTTCATAATAGCCCTTTTGGCGAGATGTATATCATGAAAACTCATATGAAAACTCATATTGATTTTGGGTCAAGACTGCCCCTATTTGAGACTCCTCTCGTATTGGGGATTACCCTGGGTGGGTCATCTCATCCGTCAACCTCTTGCCCCTGCATTCGGCCGAGTAAAGAAGAGAAAAAAACTTTCAGGAATTCTCATGGCATGGCCAAAGTAGCAACGATGTTTTAACCAAAGGAGCCGGCTAAGGACGCCGTGAAGTGTGTGGAATGCCCAGCTGAAGGTTACTCTTAACAAGCACGGAGAGAACGTTGAATTCCCAGCGTGGGGTTTTTATTACCAAAGGTGCTGTAAAAATAAGCCTAAAAGACTATTTTGAGAATGATTTAGTAAAGATAAAGATTCGACCTAGGATAATGGTCTTGACTACCACTCTTAATCTTGTTAAAAAGCACTTTATTTTGAAAATCATCGTGAAGCAATGAGATAATGATATCATGAAATGAGTACTTACGCCAATATGTTACCTTGCAACCTTTGTAGAAGCAGCTGTCAGAGGCGAGGTTGATCATCGTGGGATAGTCCTCTTTGGCAGTCAAAAGGATTGGAAGCAAAGGGTTTGAAAGTGGCTTAACAAGAAGGAGTGGTGCCAAGACCAGACTTAGACGAATAAGGAAAAAAGGAAGAGAGGCGAGGGCTAGAACTCCCTCACTAAGGTGTGGAGACCCTGATCACATTAAAGGTCTACAGAAGAAGCGGAGAATTAGAAGGAGGAGTGAGGACTAAAGCCTCGAAAGCAGTGAGAGAATGGGCAGATGCCCAAGGCAGTGGATGTGGAAGAAGTTGGGTCGGACCCAGGATCAGGAGGAATTAGAAGAAGAAATTGATAGATGGAAAGAGGCGGATCTGGAGGGTATGGGAGTAAAGAAGGAGAATCGTGATAGGAGGAATCATCCGGAGGCTCCGGAGGGATTAAATATTGAGGGACGCGGTGCCCTGGGAAGAAATAGGGAAAAAGATGATGGAAAAGGAAGAAGAAAATGAAGGATGTGATGTCCTGGAAGAGTAGAAAGATGAATCGGAAGAAAGATGGATGGTCCGGATGTTCCGGGGAAAGAAGATGCCGAGGGACGCGATGCCCAGAGAAGAGTGGAAGAAAATGGTCAGGAGGGTCCGGAGGTTCCGGAGGGAAATATCGAGGGACGCGATGCCTGGGGAGAAGAGAAAGATCCGGATGTTCCGGAGGAAGAAGACGGAAAGGGGCACGATGCCCAGGGAGAATCAGTAAGAAGCCCAGAAGATCCGGACTTGAAGGTGTGCAGGGGCGCGATGCCCAAAGAGCAGGATCTGGAGGTTCCGGAGGAAGCAAATATCGAGGGACGCGATGCCCAAGGAGGACGGGTGAGAAATCCGGGGAGTGCGGATGCAATAGTTGGAAAGGGGCGCGATGCCCTGAGGGATGATTGGAGGGGACACAATGCCCTGTGAGTGTAAGATGACCTGGATATCCCGAAGATAGAGGCGGAAGATATGGGAAACGTGGGGGATTCGGAGATTCCGGAAGGCGGGTAAGATACGGGTTTTGAAACCCGGGAAAGAAGAAGTGTAAATGCATGTGGATGCAATGGAAGGGATGCGATGAATGCATGGATGCAACATAATGAATGAGATGAAAAGAATATGACGAACATGAAGGGCGAGAGGATGAGATCCTCCTCTTTACCCTTGGAGTGGCCCATGAAGAAAATGTGACAGACAAGAATGTGGATGGAGTTGAATAGAAGGTGGATAAAATAGTGGAAGGCCCTTGCGCACCAAGATAACCGCCCCTCCATGGCAGTGAAAGTGTATAGCCAATTGGCCCAATGGATGAAGCTTCAATGGTAAGTGACAACTCCCTTGAAGAGTGAAAAGTAATAGTGTGAGAGAGTTGAACAGTTGGGATAGGAAGCATTGTGTTGCCCAGGGGTTGTGGCGTATATGGAGTGTTGAATAGAATAGTCATTCGCCCCTTGTATGGAAGAAAATGTTCAAGATTTGAAAGTTGGAACAAGGGGTGCCCTTCCCGGCCTTTGGGCACAAGCCTACATGGCATCAAAGCTTGACATTCTCTCTTAGTGAGCAGTGGCGGCGACTTGGCCTCTTCGACTATGCTTGGCACAACAACCCGGATTGGCATCCGGCAAATAAACTCTTGCATCTTGAATAGCTCGGCCGTAGCCAAATCCTTCTTGCCCAGCTCTTGATTATCTTCGGTACAAGTACTTGCAGAAGCACTCCCATTCCGAGTAGTAAAGGGGGGTGAAGCGGAGGCGAAAGGCTCCATAGTTGGTGATGGTGTAATGGAAAGTGTTGGAGAAATGATGAGTGGAAGTGAAGATTCAAACACGTCGAGCTTCCCCCTTTGCTCGGAGATAGTTGGGGTTGGCTCGAGTGCAAAAAAAGACAGATTCTGCTCAGGATTAACCATGGGTAAAGGTGAAGGGTTAAGTGGTGGAATAGGAGTGGCTAGGTTTGGGGTTAAAGGTGTAATGGAGGGCCGAGGTGGCGGTAATAGGAGGTTAGCTGATGAAGTGGAGGCTAATGGTATAGCAGGTGGAGGTTTAGCGGAGGCCGGTGCTGTGGAGGCTGATGGTATAGCAGGAGGTGTAAAAGTATACGGTTTGGTCCGGAGGAAACGCCGGATGGGGCGAGCGGTGTCTGGGGTAGGAGACATGTCTTGGTGCACCGACATGGGTGATTGGAGTATTGATCTCTCATCATAACACCAATAAGTCTTAGAAGCGGGGGTTATATTAAGGACGATGGCATCGTCTTGAGCAGGGGGTTCATCCAATGGTAGCGGAGGGAGAGGAAAATGAAGAAAACTCGGAAGGGATGCCTTCAGAGCTTCATCATCATGTGCCGTCTTGAATTCTTCAATTGCCGGTTCTTCATTATCGAGTTCAAGTGGATGCCATGGTGGAGATGTATTAGTAGGTGGTGGAATGTAATGGTATTGCAGATGATGTGGTGAATGCAAGTGTGAATGCGTAGGCGGAGGCGGAGGGCCATATGAATGAACGGGGTGAATGGGTGGAGGATGGACAGCGTCCACTTGAACGTTGAAATCTGTCGGATCTTGCTTGCTTGAACTGTCGACGCCATAGCCGTCTCTCCTATCCTTCCAATCTTTCTCCATCTTTATAATGTCATTTAGAGCCGCATAAAGGGGATTGACTGGAGTAGGAGGAGCGGGCCGTGGGCTCGTAACCCTCTTTAATTGTTCCTCCAACAAAGTGACTTTGTCGAGAAGAGTTCGTTGGAGGGGTGTGACTTGAGCAACAGAGGGTCGGCAGGGCCTTGAAGGAGGGGCCGCACAAAAAGGCCGTGGAAGGGGATTAATGGGATGACCCATAGAAGAACCCAGATGGGCCGGGTTGCAAGGAATAAATGGGCCTTGGGGCCGTGGTGGAGGAGGAATAAAAGGAGGCAGGTGACGGGCCACCCGAATAGGGGTAGGTGTGGACGAAGGAGGCGGGTATTGGACCACCCGAGGAGAAGTGTGAATAGGAGGAGATGGGTGATGGGCTACCCGGGTAGGAATGTGAATAGAAGAGGGAAGTGGGTGATGGGCCACCCGCGTAGGATTGGAAGGAGGATGAGGGGAATGAGGTGCACCCTCAACAACGGCCTTAAGGGCTTGGATTTGTTGAGGGGTGAGATGATCTAATGCATGCAAGATCTGGGAGACCTTCTCATCTTCGGGAGGAGACGGTCCCGTAGGAGTAGTGGCTCGCGATTGAGGTGAGGGACCATGGGATTATTGCCCATGGGTGGGGCAAAACCGTGAAGATGAGGGCGTGGTCCCTTTAAAAGATTATGGTGAGAGTTATGATGAACATGTTGAAACTGAAGGGAATAAGATGTGCTAGGTTGATCACCCTCATGAACATTAATTGAGTTAAACATGTTGACTTTCTTATCAAGGTAACCCAAACAATTCAATGTGCAATCAAAACAGCTCACATAGATAGCAAACAAGCTAGGATGGGGTTACCTTTGATTTCTTTTATTTGAACCTTGGCAAACTAATTGATTTTATGCAAATTGATGTGATCACTCAAGGGGGGAACCTAGTTTCAAATGTGGTTCTCTCCGATGCCAACTAGGAACACTCTCTCACCATGCATAGGCCAACTAAACCCGGGACTTCAAAGGTACAACCTGCCCAGCGTCTGTGAGGGAATCCACGGGTGCGGGGACTTATGGAGGCTTGGTTTAGGAATTTCCGGTCCAATGAGACGGAGTGCTCAATGGAGGGTCCTTTCTTCACCAAGAGGGTGGTGTGACTCCTAAAAGTGTGGGGAGAGGAGGTCTCCCAAACCAATGCAAGGATGAATGCAGCAGACAGTATCAAGTAGATAACAACACAGAACAAAATGACGACCTGGGAAAGGTCGCTATATCAATAAATAGCATCTGAGCATCAGTCGCTAGTCACTGTGAATAGTGCAAGCAGAGCAAAATAGCGCCTTAGGGTGAGGCGCTTTCTCTAGAATGGACGCCCGGGAGCAGGGGCGTCAAATGGCAGTAATCAGCACGAATAAACAATGATAATAAAAATGACGCCTTACAGTAAGGCGGTATTCAAGTGAAAGACGCCTTGATGTGAGGCGTTATACTGATAAAAGACGCCTCTGAGAGGGGCGTTAATTACTTCAATACTTCAACGGCCATAGGGCTCAAACAGTGGAAAATACCGACATAAATGAAAAACACTCACAATCTCAGTATAAGAATCATGGCAATCAAACATGACAAGGGATATAGCATGCTCATCATTTTTTTTAAAAAAAAAAGAGATGGATAAATGGAATTTCTAAAAACCTATCAAACTGACAAATCACATAGGGAGAGTGCTACATGGAGCACAAAGGGAGACGCACCGTGGGTGCAAAAGGGGAGATGGCACACGTGGGTGCCCAAGGGGAAAGGGTAATCAAAAGAAAAATAAAAGGTGTCCCACCGTGATCGCCAATTTATAGATTCTAAGAAATCCACTTAGAACAATTAAAAGGAAAAAGAAAATGAATAGAAGAATGGGAAAAGAGGGAGAAAAGGGGAGCATGAGAGGATGCTAAGGGGAATGTGATCGCCAGAGACGCGAGGGCCTCAAAGGATATAACAAATAATCAATGGAGGGATCGTGATATAAATACCTTAAATGTGGGGGAGATTGTGAGTGCACCTTCTCTTTCTATCGGCCGGTCGATGAACAGAGTTTTCCTTGATTGATTACCCTTGCAAAATTAACAAACACCAATAAACAAACATGGATTAGAAACCAAGATGTGTAGCATCAAATCCAAATGTAAATATGGACATAGAAAGCATGGATATGAACACACCTTATTGGTGTTTGGCCTTTAAACCCCTATGCAAAAGGGTAGGTAAAAGATGATGTATGATGAAGAATAGAGGGAGATGTGCAAGTGTTGCACTAAGGGAGATGTGCTAGAGTGCACAACATGGGAAGATCTCAATATTGAGATAAAAAGAGATAAAAGAAAAATATGATATGATGCATGCAATTAACTAAAGCAAAAATAAGAGATAGGAGGGTGAAAGCTTAGTGGTTTTCTCCAATTTGGCTTCAAGCTAGGATGAAGATCTTCAATGGAGGAAGAAGAGGATGTAGAACTCCATGGATGTAGAGGCCTCAAATCTTCAATAGAGGAAGAAGAACTCCATGGATGAAGCTTTTAGGTGCATGGGAGTCTTCCTCCTTGAGCCTTTGGTCCGGCAGCACCTCCTCTTGAATTGATCTTTTTGATTTTTCACAAGGGAGAGAGAGATTCTATTTATAGGGTTGAAATTCGGAATTAATTCTAAGGAAAATTAGGAAAACATGTTTTAGTGAGATTTGGAATGAGATAAATATTAGGCAAGTGTCCCTTCAACATTGGAAAGTCATAGGAACCCTTTCCCAAGTAGAAAAGGAGGTTAAATGAGGAAAGGAAGGGAAATTCGGAATTAATTCCAAGAGAAAATAAGAAAACATGTTTTAGTTGGATTTGGAAGAGATAAACCTTAGGCAAGTGTCCCTTCAACCTTGGAAAGTCATAGGAACCCTTTCCCAAGTGGAAAAGGAGGTTAAATGAGGAAAGGAAGGAAAATTCGGAATTAATTCCATTAAAAATTAGAAAACTTAGTTTTGGTAGGATGGAAAGGGGGATCCTTCCTCCAAGTGTCCTTTCAATATTAGGAAGCCATAGGAACCCTCTCGCAAGTGAAAAAAGGAGTGTAAGTGAGGAAAGGAAGGGGTGCTGCTGGAGTTCGGAATTGAACAAGAATTGACGACCTTGGTCAAGACGTTAATTGAAATCACGACTGGGACAAAGGCGTTAATTCACGGATTTAATTTTAACAATAAAAACTTTCTGTATTTAAAAAAGATGAAGAGACGCTTGAGGGAGAGGCGTTATTTAAAAACACGACCCAAAGAGGGTCGTTAATTCTTATTTTTCTGTTTTGGAAACCATAAGATTCCAGAAACTGACGCCTTTGCCTCTAGTTGTCCTTTCTTCAAAACGCGCCTCAGACCAGGCCGTTAATTAAAACACGCCCCACTTCAAGTCGTGAATTCCAAAAAATAGAGAAAACTGCCCAAAAAATCTAGAAAAATAGGGAAAAATAAGAAGAGGGAAAAAAGGGAGAAATCCAAGAAAATTGGGGAAAATAACTCAAACAAAGTTAATTGGAGGGTCAAATTGGGGCATTATAAGGTAAAACGAGATGCACTCACAGTAACGTCAATTTTGGCATGTCTACACAACCTAGCTAGCAAATTTAGGTCTATGCCAATGAGTGGTAAAAGGTTGATATCTAGACCTCTCTTGGACCTGATTCCATCCAGACCTATAGAATGATTGCACCTGTTTCTGAGGATAAGTATAATAGGTCTGAACCTTGGGCTGGTAAGTATGGCTTTTCTGTCCCCATGCAGCATTATGTCTCCCTTACAATGTTGACCCACTAGACTTCTGTACAGATTTATGTTGGGTCTTCTTCTGGACAGGTGATGTTGGTGGGGACTTGGTGGCTTTGCCCTGGGGTTTAGACTTGCTTGGAGGCTGACCCCGAACCTGAGACTTATATTTGGGTGAAGGGCAAGATCTGCTAAGCTCACCAACCTTCTGTTTACCCTTGTCCTTGGCACTGGACATTTTCGAATTAACAATTTTTGAAACAGAATTTTCACTAACCATTTTTATGAGAGGTCCCTTCTTTTTCTCTGTCACAAATGATATGGTTTTCATGGCAAGGCTTTTAGTGGCAGTTAAGTTGAATCCAAGACCTTCTTTTCTGAAATTTACCTTTGACCCTAACAGAGCATTGAGATTGTCTGTGCCTTGGGTCATATTTTCTATTATTTTCCTTTTGTCAACATTTTCTTTTTCTAAATTTTCAACTGTTTTCTTTAATTCAGAGTTCACACACAAAATAGCTTCATATTTCTCATTTGAAAATTTTGATTCATTTTCAAACATTTGAACTCTCAGTTTCAAATCATCAATGACATTCTTTAACAATTCATTTTCCTTTCTAGTATCTGTTAAAGCAAGCTTCAAATCATCAGACTCAGCACATGAAGATTTTAAACTATCATTTTCTGATTACAGACAGGCAATTTTATCAGACATGGTTTTATCATTCATAAGAGAGTTTACTTTCTTCTTCAAATGCCTATTCTCTTTTCTAATATCATCCACTTTATCTAGCAAGTCTCCGTAAGTATCCTCCCAATCAGATATTGTATAGTGCTCGAAGGGAGAGGATACCTCATCGGAGTCTTCTTCTTCCTTTTCATCATTCCTGGCCATCAGGCAGATGAGCTTTTCTTCGTCTTCACTTTCTGATGTACTGCTCAAATTGCCCTCGTCCTCGTCGCTCCATGTGCTCACCATTGCTTTTCCTTTGGGAGCTCTTTTCTTGGACTTTTCTTTCAGCTTCTGGATCTCTGGACAATCTGCCTTCATATGCCCAGCCTTCCTGTAATGATAGCAAACATTAGTGTCAGGTTTCTTAGCTTGGTTGGACCTATACCTGTTGTGTCGCCGGCCGCTGAATTGTCTTCGGCCAAAATTTCTGCCTTCTTTTCTCAAGAATCGCCTGAACTCTCTTGTCAACATAGCAAGTTGATCTCCATCGATTTCTGACCCAGATAGGCTGCTCTGCTCGCTTGATGATCCACTATGGCTGGATCTGCTTGTTTTGCTGGAACTAGCCTTCAGCGCAGTTGGTTTCTTCTTGTTCTCGAGCTCATCAATTTTGGGAAGGTTCATCTCATATGCCATTAGAGAACCTATTAGCTCGTCAACTTTCATCGTCTGAAGATCGCTTGACTCCTCGATCACTGTCGCCTTTGTGTGCCAGACAGGAGTAAGAGACCGCAATATCTTCCTTACAATCTCATAGTCGAAATAGTTCTTTCCCAAATTCCTCAGACTGTTAGTTATGATCGTCAGACGAGCATACATCTCAGTCACAGTCTCACCAGGTTTCAGCCGGAATGCTTCATATTTAGAGACCAGCATATTTGCCTTGGTCTCTCTCACCTGTGATGTCCCTTCATAGATAACCTGTAGTGTGTCCCACATTTCCTTGGCGGTTTTGCACGGCGAGACTCTGGAGAATTCAGTAGGATGAAGTGCGCAATGAATAGAGTTGATGGCACTCCAGTTCAAAGTAGACTTTCTGATTTCCTCTCTCGTCCAAACCTCTTCATTCTCATGCAGTTCGAACGGTCCCTTGCTCACTACCCTCCAGATCTCGTAGTCTTTTGCCCTCAGTTTGACCTGCATTCTGTTCTTCCAGTAGGCGTAGTTAGATCCGTCGAAGTACGGAGGCTTGGAGGTTGAATGTCCTTCTGCTGTCATTCCCTTAACGTTCATGGACGTTCCTCTTTAGGATGTTAGTCCCTGAAAAAGAGTTAGGCTTTGATACCAACTGATGAGGGTTTATGAACGATCTAGAGGGGGGTGAATAGATCAGTCACCCAATAAAATCTACTGTAACAGTTTCTAGTGCGGAAATAAAACAAACTGCTGCTGGACGGCAGAAATGTAAGAGAGAGCAGTCATAGAAATCCAACTATAGCAGATCTGAACTTAAACAGACCTAAGCATGCATCTACAGCGTATAATGGAAATGATCACGATGCACAACAATTCGCACGGCAATCACACAGGAGACATGAAGTTTTTAAGGTGGTTCTATCTTAAACCCGAGATCTACGTCCACCCCACACTCCAACCTAGAATATGGCTTCAACCGCTGATTCACAGCTTCAACTGCTGGGCCTCGCAGCTTTGCCAACCGCTGGGGACTATAGCTTAACCCGTCTAGAGGAATCCTCCTCTGCCCGCTGAGCAATACAGCTTAGCTCTGCTGACTAACTACTTGAAAACAAGGTTTCAGAAAATAAAATAAAAACAAACGAAAAATAAGAAATCTCAACTGGAATGTAGCTCACAATGAGCAATCTCAGTTCTGGTATCTGAACCAAGAAACTGATGAACAATCATTCAGAGAAAGTCTCTCAGACTCATCTCACTCAACTATCTTTTTCTCTTCTCTCTGGATCGTTTCTTTTCTTCTTTGCTGCACTCTCTCTTTTTCTTATGTTCTCAATAGCACACACAGATCTTCTTGCACGATCATCTTCTCCAGATGGAGAAGTCTTCTTTTTATAGCAGGAGCAGATAGGTGGGCGTGTGTCCTCCACGAATTCCCGCCCTAGCGCCTTGAACACGTGGCAGCATTTCAGCCTGCTGCACTACACATGTCACGATCCTGAGCCATCTCCATTCTTGGATCACGTGACCTTATTAAGCTCCTCGAGCAGCAGTCCTGTCAGATTAGGCTTGTTATCAGTGTGAATTAATCTGAAAGGAAAGAAAGGATGCATCGAGTAAGTTTGATATTTGAACTGAGCATGTACAGACTTTATAGCCTGTAATGCAGTATGCATATAATAAAGTATGCACATTGAAAGTGAATGCACGGACATGCCATCAACTGTGCAGACTCTACGTGCAATGTACAAACAATGTGCAGACTTGCTATGCCTAGAGTTTAAGCATGAATGCATGATGCACAAACTATGCGTGTGCATGTGTGGACTTTGAGTGCATGACACTACCTTACGTATGTATGCGGCAGAATGTATAGACTTTGAATGCATGGTAAAGAGTGTATAGACTTAGTGTGCATGCGACAACGATGTACAGACTTTGATGAGAAAGATGCACACATGCACAATGAACACGGATGCACTGACTAAGCCACGAGCTGAGCTAACGGATGTATAGACTTGCTCAGTCATCAAACCAACCGAGTGCAGACTTAGTGTACGCATGAAACAAATAAGTGCACTGACTATGGCTAACACATGCAAATACGCATCGATCAGTGATATGCAAGAGATGGTCAATGCACTGACTATGTGGCGTACAACTATAATTAATGCACGAATGCAAGCTATGCACGAACTAGAATAGACCTGATGCAGAGAACAAACAATGCACCGTATAGCTGCGTCAATGCAATGCCCATACTATGTTAACGCACACCCCCTTTCCTCTTCATGCATGAAGTGTATATGCTGAAGTATGAAGAACGATGAAGCATGCAGAACATTTACTAATTCTAATCTTACATGATTCATTAGTGTTTGCTATCATCAAAACTATATAACATCATCAAGGCACAGGGGGCACAACAATTAGGATTTTGCTTGCTTTTGCATATTCACACAAAATAAAATTGCAACAGATGGATGTGAAAAGTGCATTTTTAAATAGACTAATAAAAGAAGAGGTTTATGTAGAGTAGTCACCTAGTTTTGAATGTTCTCATCATAAAGATCATGTGTATAAGTTGGATAGGGAACTTTATGGCTTGAAGCAAGCACCTAGAGCTTGGTATGATAGGCTAAGCTCCTTCTTCACCGAAAAGGCTACACAAGAGATAAAGTAGATCAAACACTCTTCACTAAAGAGCAAGGTAAGGACATCTTGTTAGTTCAAATCTATGTTGATGACATTATATTTGGTTCTACTAAATCTGAAATGTGTAAGGATTTTGCTATCCTTATGACTAGTGAGTTTGAGATGAGCCTAATGGGTGAGCTTCAATTCTTTCTCGACTTGCAGATCAATCAAAGTGATGAAGGATGCTTTATAAGTCAAGCCAAGTATATCGAGGAGCTGCTGAAAAGGTTCGACATGATAAACTGTAAAATCATTGCAACTCCTATGGGGACTACTACATCACTGGATGCGGATGAAAAAGGTAAACTGGTGAATGCAAGGAACTACAGAGGTATGATTGGTTCATTGCTATATTTAACTGCATATAGACCAGACATCCAGTTTATTGTTTGTCTATGTGCTCGTTTTCAGGCCAGTCCTAGAGAATCTCACTTGACTGCCATCAAGCGTATCTTTAGATACCTTGCTGGGACTCAATAGTTGAGATTGTGATATCCGTCATCTTGTGAGCTTTCTCTCATTTCTTATTCAGATGCGGACTACGCTGGATCATAAGAGCACAAGTGGATATTGCCAATTTCTGGGCTGGTGTTTGGTCTCTTGGGCCTCCAAGAAACAACACTCGGTTGCCTTCTCTACTGCAGAGGTAGAATATGTCACTGCAGGGAGTTGTGGCACTCAAGTGTTGTGGATTAAACTCCAACTCCAAGACTACTTAGTGGATCTTGGATGTGTCCCGATCTTGTGTGATAACACGAGTGCAATCAATCTTGTAAAAAATCCAGTCCTGCACTCTAGGACAAAACACATTGATATAAGGCATCACTTTATTAGAGATGAAGTCATTAAGAAAAACTTTGAACTGCACTTCATTGAATCAGAAAATCAGGTTGCTGACATTTTCACCAAGCCATTGTCCAATGACAAATTCTCAACTCTAAGAAGAGAGTTAGGTCTGTATAAACCTCAACTTAATCAGGTTTGAGCTTATTGATAACTCTTTTACTGCTTATATTTTTTTTTAAAAAGGGGGGGGGGATATGTTTATAAGAGAAAATTGAAAAACTCATGCATATTTCTTTTGTTTGCATATATCAACCTGCACTGTCATGAATAATTTGAAAGGCCATTATTCATATCTGATCGCACTGCATTGGTAAATGCATCTTCATGCATGACTATGGTATATAAAATGGTGTATTGTGGAAATGCAAGTTAAGCTTGTCGGGAAGCATTCACTATGCGTAAGGTTATACCTCCGCCCAGTACCATTGGTCAATGTTGCATTGAGGGCCATTCAGATAGGGGGAGTAAAATGCATACATTGAACTGTTCATGCATACATGGGTTCTAGGATTAGTTGCATATCAATTGAGTCAAAAATCCTAAAAAATTATTTGAAATGCATGCATACACTCAGGGGGATGTTGGCACTCAAAATATACTCAATGGCGATCAAGCCTCAAAGACAAATGATGCGGCCTACCGAAGCAGAGAAGCTAAAGAAGACCAACACATTGAAGCCGTCTCAAGCGGCCAAAGCCTCAGGTCACCCATTATGAATGTCGGGGACTTCACCTGATGAGGATCGAGAAGAATACACCATAAGCGGGCATTATCCGACGTCCGATCAAGGATGAGCATGCCCTCGTCGTCCGACCAAGGATGAGAACACATCCATCGTCCGATGAAGGACGAGGATGTACTCGTCGTCCCATCAAGGATGAGCATGCCCTTATCGTCCGACCAAGGACGAGAACATATCCGTCGTCCGACCAAGGATGAGGATGTACCTATCATCCGACCAAGGACGAGGGTGTATCCGTTGTCCGACCAAGGACATAGGTATACTTGGCGGCACACCGTTTGAATGAAAGATCCTCCCCAGGTGAGAAAACCCCCGTGGCCCCTCAGAATAAGGGACAGAAGGCTCTGTCAGTGGAAGACCCCGATAACCTGGCACGGGTACGGCTTCTCAGCATATTGGGCCCATCAGTGGCCAGATGATCACCCAGTCAAGGCAAGAACACCCTGGGCAGCATACCACTCCCCGTGAAAGCTACTAATGCAAGCCGAGCTGAGCCAGTAGCACGAGCTATTGTGCCGAGAGCCGTGTCAGTGAAAAACCCGCATGTCCGGGCTGAAGGCGGATGAGTTCCAAAAGTAGCCGTTTAGCGGCCCGGAAGCTTCGTTGATATCTCCCCCTATGGTTTGGCAAGGCCACGGAGAGATGAAGAATCACTGTGACTCTCGGAGTCAGTCCAGGGCCCGCTGTCGGACTCGTGTCGAGCAAACGTGATAGGATGACCCAAAACTGGCGCGTCGGCTTAATCCCGTGCGCCCTCTGCTCATCTGTCCATGCCCAGCGCGCCCCCTTAATCTTCTAATCCGGCGCGCGAAGGAAGCTTATGCCCAACGCGCTAAACCCCACGCCGGATTAAGCTTGATCAAGGGATTGCCTATATAAAGGCATTATGTTCGAGAAGAAGAAAAGAGATAGAGATAGATAGACATAAAGAGAGAGGAGAAGCTTGGAGAGGAAGAAGAGGAGCAGAGTGCCCGTTTGATTCCGATACCCTATTTCTCTGCTGCAAAGCTCTGAGGTGGGTTGGCGAAAGGCGTCTATCCTTCTTCTGCTATTTTTCTTTCCCTTTCTGCTAGAATAGCTCCGCGGAGCGATGTAATGAAAGGGGCGATGATATGAGCCCAGAAGTTCTTCGAGCCTCTCCCCTCTATCTTCTCTCTATTTTCCCCTTTCTTTCCAAGATGGGAATCGGCTTCGTGCGACAACGCCGAGCCGCAGTGGTGTAGAGTGCTCTCTGTAATGCCTTCCCTCTCGGATTGAATGAATGAGTAAATGTATGTTTGCGGCTACCTTTCTTATCAGATTGCAATCTATCTCCTCTATATTCCGTATGTGATTTACTTCGGTTCTTCTATCGCCGAACACGCCCTATTGTTTCTCAGGGCAACATCAATAATCCCCTCCCCGGGGTTCTCTTATCGTGTAGATTGTATTGAATAGTCACTATGTCTATGTGGGACGAAGGTGTGTACACGAATGCACTCTCCTTCGGCCCTAGAGACGGCTCCTCGATATCTCCCTAGTTGCGATTATGGGCTAGGAGAAGAGGCCATCTCTGAAACCTGTGAGTGTCGTAGTCATTTGTGTTGCAGAAGCTGTTTAAATGTTTGACTATTTGCCCCCTCCAGAGTCTCAGTCTTTTTGCTAACCTTCAAACCATCAGTCTGGCTTGTCAACCTCCCTGCTAGCCTATTTTCTCGATGCATACATATATATATATATATATATGATCAATTGTTATCGACCCATCGATCGAGTGCATTCCACGTGTGATTGCATTTGATGATTCGTTTTCTCGAAGAACTCATTGCCCGGGGAGGGGAACATTCCCCATCATCATCCTCTATCACTGTCGAATCATAGGGTCATATCTCTTAATGATATGAACCCTATGACTCACCAGGTGAACATCGTCAGGGATTTAGCCCGACATTAAACCCACCTTCTCTTGGGAGTGGTGGTGTCTGTGGGAAGGAAACCTCTCGTAGGCTAGCCCTCGAGGCGCCTTCTCATCCTGGCCGTCCCTTAATGATTTTGACTCGTAGAGATGGATGCCCCTAGTAGGCCAGTCCTCGGGGTCTTTTCCCTCTATCGAAGTCTGCCGGTCACCGTTTGGCATTCCCGGCCTTAAGGAGCGTACCCCAACATTGTGGGACTGTCTCCACTTCGCCCCCACAACCCTCTAATCATGGGGAGGTGCTGTCCAAATTTTGACTGATGACTTGGTTCGATTTGTAGTTGATCTGCATTGATAAGTTCATTGAAGACTGTGCTCGAGTAGGAACCTCACATAAGTGTAGGCTTGTCTTATTGACAGTGCATCTGGGACCTCAATAAGTCTTCTGATCTTCTAAAAATAACACCAAAGTCCTAAGAGACTTGTCTGAAGATTCTTTAGAACTCGAATAGCCCAAAAATACCCTAATCCGGCACGGCCCTAATCCAGCGTGCCAATTCCCCCCCCCCCCCCCCGCCCCGCGCCGTTTTAACACCAGACTCATATTTCAATTCACTTCCTTTGGCCTCCACCCGGCACGCCCAAGGCGCGCCGTTTTAGCCTCCACCTGGCCACCGCGCCGTTTTAGCCTCAAATTGGCCACCGCGCCGTATTAGCCAAAGCGAGCCGTCGCGCCATTTTAACTATTTTGCCTACATTTGGCCGCACCAGAGAAACCTATCCCTACGCATGGTCGCACCAGTTTTGAATTCTTGCATGGTTTTAATCACTCACTCGTCCTCGGAGCGATCTTCGCCTCTCGCAGTCGAGGTTAATAAACCCTGATCAATAATAAACTAAATAGGAATAGGGCTCTTCAAGTCCTAACTGTTTTATCATTATGCTTCTACTATCATGTTCGTTAGCATCGTGCTGTCGTTATCATGCTTATGTCATCACTTTCGTCTCCCTTGGCGGAGATTAATGAATTTGATTGATCACTGTCCATCTCTATAATTCTATTACCATGCTTGGCGTAATCATGAGCATCATGCATGCATTCTTGCATAGACCCTCGGGTATATCAAATGGCATTGACGGAAGTTTGGGTTACGCCCGATCGGAAGTCTTTGCTATGCGCGATGGTGCTCTTCGGATCTACGTCCTCCGCTACATATCGAGGGTCTCCAACTTAATGGACCATGCCTCTCTCGTGCATGATAGATAAAGGCATTTCATGTGACCCCGTCACGTTTATCCCTTTGCATCTTGTTTCGGCCTCGAACGGCCCACTATCTCGGTAATTAATCAAAGGTTTTCTCCCTCCTGGGGGATGTAATTAACGTCATAACCTTTATGGTATGGTGGACTGCTGGTCCCGACCCGAATCTCACTCTCGCCCCACGAGGGTCAGAATGAGCGCATAATAAACTCGTCACACACATGACTGGCAGGCCTGTGCGGTCAACTAATCAGTTGGTTATTTATTATTTAACTGGTTGATTGATCTGAACAATAAAATACCCATCAAACAAGTCTGGCACGCCCGGTGGGACCTGTGTCACCTTTCATCTCTTTCCCGAGATATGTGGGCCCCAAGGCCTTCCCAAAGACTACTGATCATTGCTTGTCTGGTGTTTGCAGGCAAACAATGGCATCAACTGGACTAACTGGCGTTAGCTTCAGCCCCGCGATCGTCGCCGGCCACGGTGAGCACGGGTACCTGGCGGTGCCCACTGTCTTGGGATGGTTCCTCGCTACTATAGGCTTCCCCAAATTCTTGGGGTTGGCCTTTGTTGACATGTTGCAAGTGGAGTCCTCGGAGCCTACCGAGGAGACTACAAAGCAGGTCGAGGCCTTGAAGGCTCGATGCTATGCGGGCTCGACCAAGAGTCCGATTCCGGTCGGCGGCTGCCTGGTGCACCACGTCACCCATGGGGCCCACCCCATTCCTACCAAGAATGCCGGAGGGCGCTAGCGCACAGGCTTCCGGCGGAACACTGCTCCTGTCACCGGTGCTCTCTCTATATCTAGCAAGTCCATGCTAATTGGTGGAGTTCGTGTATTCTTAGACGGACGCGACGCTCAGGTGGTCCCGGATCGGGTCGTCCCCACCATACCAGTTCACAGCTCCTATCAAGCCCTCTCCGAAAGGAGAGCTGAGAAAGAATATGCCGGCCACCATGGCCGTGAGAAGCTGGCCCCCACGCCAAAGAAATTCAAGCAGGTTTGGGTCCCTAAAAATACCCAGCCTGCCTACCAGGTCACACTAACCCGTCACCGCCCTACAGGTGACGGAATGAGAATGGAGAAGGAAAGGGGCCTGGCCCCGAGGAATAAAGAAATGGTTGTGTACTTTCTACGTCGTGAAGGCTTCAGAGCCTGTGCCCGGCAAGCCAACATCCCTACAGTGAGAAGAAGATTCTAGCAACTTGCCGGACAAGCCCGTCTTGCTTATATCCCTCCCGTGGGGGGGCGACAACTACCTCCAATCTTACATCAGGGACTAAGGCAAGAAGAAATGACCAGTATGGTCGGGAATTACTTCAGGGGTCTAGGCAACCCCTCGTTGGGCCAACAACGGCTACTGCAAGCAACCGTGGCTGAAGAAGACTACTGCCCACCAACGACAGTTAAAGGAGAAGAAGAAAGAGGAATGATGTCATCAGTCGACGACAATGGTTACGAAGATGGCTTCGATGCTGAAGCCGATGAGATCGCCCCTCGGCGGGAAGAAGGAAAGAGAATCTCTGTATTTGAAAGATTAACCTTTCCGGAGCATGTAAGAAGGAAGGTTCGTAGACAAAGAAGAAGAATGTAGATCTTCACCTAGGACATGGCTGGCATATCCGGCCGATATGGAAGGCTTCCAGAAGATCCTCGCAAGTTGGCTCGATTGGTCGATAGGTCAGGGCCGAACACTCGAAGGGTAGAAGTTGCAAGAAAACTGTTGGCAGCGGATAGAGGGGAGCAAACCCTAGCCCACATCCAACAAAGCGGTGGATCTACTGTCCTGATAGCCAATGTGGTGACAGTAGAAGAAGAAGAAGATGTCATGCTCGACATTCTGCCTGAGGGTGCATCCGGTGAGACAACGGAAGCTATTTCCAATACTACGGCTATGGACCCGGCCGTACTAATGATACTTCATAGGTACCGCCAGGAGATAGAGCTGCTAAAGAAGCAACTGATGGAGAAGACAGAGCAGTCCTCAGCCTCCAAGCAGCCTGATAAGCAGGCCGAATCATCACGGGGAGCCGTCAACCAAAATGACTTTCCACCACTCTATGCCCCGCCTCAGTCGGTAGAACCGAGCTTGGCGATAACTCAGCAGTGCCCACCACAGCCGCCGATGCCGCCGGTGCTACCATAGGTGCACCAGACACCTCCATTGCTGCGTCCTCCTCCGCAGGCGACCACTATGGTCACCCCCTACCTGTAGCCGGTGCATTTCTATCCAGAACCGGTTGATCCAACCGTCATGAGCAAAATGATGGTGGAGAGAATGATCGAGCTAAAGCTCGCAGAAAGAAGTGAAGGTGACTACGTCGCATTTGATGCATATAGGGTTCCATACCCGCCGCATCATGCTGCCAAGCGGCTCCCTCCCGGGGTTAGCAAGCCACCCAAATTTGACAAATTCAACGGGAAGGGATCTCCGAAGGAACATGTCACCTACTACATGACCGTCATTGGTGATCTGGCCACCGACGAGTCATATCTGCTGAAATTTTTTGGGTCCTCACTGACGGGGCTCGCTTTTGAATGGTACTCCAACCTCCCGACCGGGTCGATCAGCGACTGGTCGGACATGCAGAGGAAGTTCAGAGAAAGATTCCATGTTACAGAGAGGGAGGTCACAGTGGCCGAACTCTATTCCACAAGGCAGAGGGCAGATGAAACAACCCTTGATTATATCAAGAGGTGGATGAACCTCGAAATGAGATGCAAGCGGCCCCCGCATCAGGAGGACGCTGTACAAATATGGAAACAAAATCTCAGGAGAGAGGTTCTGGAGAAGATGATAGGAATGGATATCCGGTCGTTCGACCGATTGAACAACATCGTGCCTGAGGTTGAAGATTTCCAGGCCAGATCTGCCCCTGCATTAGCTGCTACTGCTACACAAAAAGGCAAGGTAGTAGAGCAGCGCCAGTCGCCTAAAGAAGCAAATGCCCTTGATATTAAAGCATTTGAACAACCGAAGGATAAAATGAAGAAGGCCTATTCTTTTCCAAAGGATAAGACCAGAATTCTATTTGATTGGATAACCCAATATGATAAGGTCACCTTGCCTAAGCCAAAGAGGCCGGAAGACCTGAAGAGAAAGGACAGTCCAAGATTCTACCCCCATCACCAGATGCTGGGGCACCCAATTGATGACTGTTATGTCTTCAAAGATATTATTGAAGGTATGGTAAAGAAAGATGAAATCGACCTGGGAGAATACAGGGTCGATCCCCCACAACCTCATGAGGCCCCTCTGAGGAGGGCCGCAGCCAATATGGTCTCTGTGTACCAGGCACTGCCTGGGGAGATCTCTGAAGCCAGCACTCGGCGCACTTATGAACTCTGTTTCCTGGCGCCCATCGAAGAACAACAGGGATGGCTACAAGTCCCTGCGAAGAATAAAAAGAAGATGGCTCCTCGCCCAAAGGTGGGGGCACAGATTCGTGGCATCACACCATGACCTATCCCTCCGGCGGCAGCACCTGTGTGGACCAACCCACCTGCAGTTATCAGGATACCTACACACAATCGGAGAAGACAGACTCTACTGCCAATGGTAAAAGAGATCAGTCCGAAAGCCCGGCGGCTGCAAGAATACATTAATGGGCTAGATGAATATGTACAACCTGAATTAGAACCCCTACTGGTACGATATCATGTCCCGTGGCAAGAGTTGGAACAACTTTCACTCAAGCAAGAGCAGCAAGCTGACGCAGCGTATGATAAGGATGGCAGCCTGTTCTGGGGGCATGCACCACCTGAAGAAAAGAAGAAAAAGAAACAAAGGAAGAAAAGAAAGACCACCAAGGTCAACAAAAAATAGATTGTGTCCTGTAATACTCTCTCGGTTCTCTTCAACTTGCCTTGTGAAGAGGATGAGGAAGAAATATGCTTTGCACCCGCCACCGGGGCAGGCCAGGCTGAAGCAGTCATGCAGCCTCCGCAGCACATGCAAACCGGTCAGGCCGGAAATGGGGGAGCCAGCCGCCCGCTAACCATAATATCATATTTAGGGGAGAGCAACCCTACAAGATACCTCCCCCGGAGGTCAAAGGGGTCCAGATCCCTCCTCCGTCAGGCCTTTATAACCAGAGTGGGGGCAGTACTACTACCCCTTCCTGCCTGGAATTTTTGAAAATGTCCAAGGGAAAGCAACCATGTCAGGATGCCGATCTTGCAACAGGGGATACCTACCCGCAGCCCCAGCAGTCTTCCGAAGCTTCAGATGCAGACGAATTCCGCCCGACGGTGGCCGATGAAGGGCAACAAGAAGATTACACCAAGTAGAGGGATGCAGAATCTGAACCCAATGAGGCAGGGCCTTCAGGGATCGCAATCCAAGACTCCCCCAAGCCCAGGTGGGCAGATGAGATGAAGCTGTCAAATGTCTGAGCAGGAAGCCGTGTAGTCAATTTGTTGAAAAAGCTTCCAGCAAGATTCACTATTTGGGAAATTCTCTCTCTCAGTGAAGAGACCCGACAGGCGATTATCACTGCTCTGTAGATGCCTGCTCAATATGAAACCTGCTTGGATGAAGCACTGCCAGAGGCCAGTATGACCTTCACTCACGAAGACATGTTGCTCCCCACTATCAGCCACAATAGGCTGCTCGATATGAGGGGGCACTTAAATGGACAGGAGCTGAACAAGATCCTAGTCGACCCAGGCACAGCTGTCAACATTTTGCCATACAGAATATACCAGAGGCACCACTTTAATGTACGCCTCGATAAAGCCGGAGAGATGCATATCACCGGCTTCAACCAGAAGTGTGAAGTGTCGATGGGAGTAGTAAAATTATCACTCACCCTGGCAGATTTTACCACAAAGGTGCAGTTTCATGTCATCGACTCCCGCACCTCATATAAGGCGCTGCTTGGCCGCCCCTGGCTGCATGAAAATATGGTGGTGCCGTCCACGCTCCACCAGTGCATCAAATACAGCCTCGAAGGGAAGGAGGAGAGGATATTTGTTGATCTCCACCCATTCGAAGTGTCCAAGTGTCACCTGGCAGACGCCCATCTGTATGCAGAATGGTCCCAAGGGACCCCTAAAGCCAAGACCCCTACAGGGACACCAAAAAGCACCTCTGGCGACAAATGGTTTCCACCACTGCCGCGTGGATATGTCAAGCCCAAGGTGGTCTCTCATATTACCGTCATTGGAGACATGGACAGGCTAGCACCTCCCGCTATATACCCTGAAGCCAATGAAGCCAAGGTCGGTCAGCAGCACGACCATATAAGGGTCCCAGAAGGCCTCACCAAGCCAATTCCTGGCCTCGATAATACAACTGTCGAGCCTTTCAAAGCTTGGGAAGTGACGCAGATAGACGGTCCCAGCAGTTTATTCTATATTGCTGAGGAGCATCCTACCCGGGAAGACACTGTTTGTCGTCTACCCGAAGGCATAGAGAATCCGCTAGCTCCCATTCAGGGTCTGGCATTCACAACAAGTCAGATGGCCAGGATGTTCCAGAAGCAGCACATCCCCTCCAACCAGTCACACAAAGACAAGGAAGCATTCCAGAAAATGTGGTATCCCACAAATCTGGACAAAGAAATGAGACGTGTTTCTCAGCATCCAGGGTTGGGCTCTACCCTTAAAGAATATTACTACAGTGGGCGTTATGGGGTGGATACCATCTCCGCCTTCTATCCTGCTGGAGACAATCCGTTGGGGGCAACTTTTGATGAATACCCAGTAGAAGTAGAATATGTTGAACCGGCTCAATCAAGAGACCCGAAAATAGAGGCCATGGCTCCTTGCCGATGCTGGGAGAAAGTCTATCTTGAAGAAGCGGCCCTTTAAACCAGATTTGACACGGCCAACAGTAGCGAAGCTGAAGATGTTGAAGAAACAGGGACATCTCCCTCTGGCGAATCTCCACTAATGATGATTCCAACACCTCTCGTGCCGGTCGGAGAGACTTCTGTCGAAGCCGAGCAAGAGATGCATGCTATTGAAAAGAAAAGCGCCACCCCTGTTGAGGACACAGTGACCCAAAGGGGGGATGAAGCTACTAATTCACCCCTCGAAGCTGCAACAGCAATGAATTCGCTGATGGAACAATCTACACATCCGCTTCTTGCCGAGGCGGAGATCCTTGATGAAGTTCAAATAGAACCAAGTGAAGAGATCGAGGTCCTTGACCTTGAAGATGATATTCCAGACTTCATCAACCTTCAGCCGGCACCCCCGGAAATAGAAGATGGAGGCCAAGCCACGGTCAATGAGCTGATAGAAATCAACCTGGGAGATGAGGACGACCATTGGCCGACCTTCCTCAGCGCCTAGCTATCTGCTGAAGAATAGAAGTTGTACATCCAGCTACTGCAAGAATACCAGGATTGCTTTGCCTAGACCTACAAGGAAATGCCAGGACTGAGCCCTATAGTCTCACAACATGAGCTAGCAATAAGCCTTGAAGCTGAACTGGTAAAGCAACCGCTGCGGCACATGAGGCCAGAGCTCATCACTCAAATATGCAAAGAGGTGGACAAGCTCGTTAATGTGGGCTTCGTCGAAGAGAATCAATATACCACGTGACTAGCTAATATTGTGCCCATGAAGAAGAAGAATGGGCAGATCCAGATATGTGTTGAATTCCGAGATCTGAATAAAGCCTGCCCTAAAGATGACTTTCCAGTGCCAATAACAGAGGTCATGATAAGTGCAACAACCGGCCATGATGCCCTATCATTCATGGATGGGTCGTCTGACTATAACCAGATATGGATTGCGGAACATGACCGGATCCACACTACCTTCCGAACTCCCAAGGGCATTTACCACTACAAGAGGATGTCGTTGGATTGAAGAACGCCGGTGCCACCTATCAGCGGGCGATGACTAGAATAGTTGATGAGCTGCTCTACCATAAGGTCGAGTGCTACATAGATGACCTGGTAGTCAAAATTAGAAAGAAGGAAGATCATCTACACGACCTCCGAGTAATCTTTCAGAGGCTAAGGCAGTATGAATTGAAAATGAACCCTATGAAGTGTGCGTTCGGAGTATCGAGCGGAAAGTTCTTGGGCTTCATTATCAGATACTGGGGAATTGAAATAGACCCCATGAAGATCAAAGCAATTCAGGAATTACCTTCGCCAAGGAACCTCTCCGAGCTGAGATCTCTTCAAGGCCGCCTGGCTTACATCCGGTGGTTCATATCCAATTTGTCAGGGCAATGCCAGCCCTTTCACAAGCTGATGATGAAAGATGTTCCCTTTTATTGGGACGAAGATTGCCAGACAGCCTTCGACAAGCTCAAAGAATATCTGAAGACTCCTCCAGTGTTGGGCGCACCAGTGAAAGGGCGATCGCTAGTTTTGTACATCACAGCCACATATAACTCCCTGGGGGCAATGCTAGCCCAAAAAAATGAAGAAGGGAAAGAACAAGCCCTCTACTACCTCAGTCGAAGATTAGTTAGAACTGAGGAGAAACACACCCACATTGAGAAGATATGCTTGGCACTGGTCGTCGCCGTCAAGAAACTCTGACACTACATGCTCTCACATTAGATTAAGCTGATCTCCAAGGCAGATCCGCTAAAGTATATCATGTCCCAACCGACGCTCAAAGGTCGTTTGGGAAAATGGGCGGTGATCCTTATGGAGTTTGATATCTCCTACATACCGCAAAAGGCCGTCAAGGGCCAAGCCATCGCAGACTTCTTTGCTGAGCATCTAGTGCCTGAAGACTGCCCGCTGGAATCGGAGCTTCCTGAAGATGAAACCCTAGAGGTTGGCTAGGTGCAGCCCTCTCTATGGCAACTGTATTTTGACGGCGCTTCCAGAATCGACACCTCAGCTACTGGATCAGCCAAAGTCAGGGAGGGGGCGGGCATAGTCCTGAAATCTCCAGAAGGAGAGGTCATATATACATCCTGCTCAATAAACAAGCCATGCACAAACAATGAAGCATAATATGAAGCCCTCATAATCGGGTTGCAGATTGTTCTATCTATGGAGATCCAGATGTTTGAGGCATTCAGAGATTCCATGCTGGTCATAAAACAGTTGGGAGGAGAGTTTGATGTGCGAAAGCAAGAGCTCCTCCCTTATTATCAACTGGCCCTCCGATTAATGGCGAGATTCTACTTCGTCAACATCAGGCATATTAACCGAGGATAGAATGCTCAAGCAGATGCCCTCGCGAAGCTGGCTAGTTCGTTGGCAATCCCGCCAGACACAAGCCTAAATATAGCCGTGATCAACCGTCGCCAGGTCCCCAGTATGACGGAGGTTCTGGCCGATGAACAAGAGAATGAAGCGACAGCTGTAGAAGAAGTTCAGCAGCCCGATTGGTGGGAGCATCTTTTGTGTTGGTTCTAGCACCAACAGCTTCCAAAAGAAAAAGAACAAAGAATGAAGCTCTTAAGGATCAAGGACTCTTACGAGATGAGAAGCGGGACCTTGTTCCGAATAATGGCCGATGCCCGAAGGAAAGTCCTGCTCCGGTGCTTGTCTTTGGCAGAAGTCGGGCAGGTAATGCAAGAAGTCCATGCCGGGTCAACTGGAGCACACCAAGCCGGGCCGAAGATAAAAATTGAAATAAAGAAATTGGGCTATTATTGGCCCTCCATGTTTGATGATTGCTGCAAGTTCGCTAAAGCTTGCCAAAAATGCCAGGGGCAAGCCAACGTGTCCAGGAGACCGCTAGTGCCGCTACATCCCACCCTGCCAAGTTGGTCGTTCGCCCAATGGGGCACGGACGTGGTGGGGCCGCTACCAGCATCTTCGTCAGGGTGCAGATATATCTTAACAACCACATATTACTTCTCTAGATGGGCAGAAGCAGTTGCTCTAAGAGATGTAACAGGAGAACTGGTCGCAAGATTCTTTCGACAGAATATAATATTCCGATTTGGGGTTCCCAGCCGAATTATCTCTGACAATGGAAGCCACTTCAGAAATCAAAAGGTTTATCGGCTAGCTGATAAATATAAGATTGACTGGAGGACCTCGTCCCCCTACAACCCTCAGGCCAATGGACTTGCAGAAGCCTTCAATCAGACACTATGCACGCTGTTGGCAAAGACTGTCAAGTCTAATAAAAAGGACTGGGAAGAAAGGATGTACGAAGCGCTTTGGGCCTATCGTACGGTCTATAAAACCCCAACCTGCTATTCGCCATTCTCCCTCGTATATGGGTCAGAGGCTGTGGTGCCGATTGAGTTAGAAGTTCCCTCACTATGGATTGCCATCCAGCATGGTTTGGCTATTGACGAACAGACCAATATAGAAAGAAGACTGGAATAGCTTGCCGATCTCGAAGGAAAGCGTCTCTACGCGCAACAAAATATTCAACTCTACCAAGCACGCATGGCCCGTGCTTTCGACAAGCTGGTCAAAGGTCGAGAATTCAAGAAGGGTGACCTAGTAATGGTCAAAAGAAGAGAAGTGATGGCCTCCAACCCCAAAGGGAAGTTGGTTAAAAACTGGGTCGGACCATATGTCATCCACCGAGTATATGAAGGGGGTGCGTACATCCTTTTAGATCACAAAAGAGTCATCCAGTTCTCTCCCCTTAATGGAAAACATATGAAGCTATATCACACAGTTCAGCGGACATTCCCAGAATGACCTATACCTACCTTAGTCTAGTGGCACTCCACCCTAGCTAAGTTCTACCTACCTTGGTCTAGTGGCATTCCGCCCTGGCCAAGTCCTACCTACCTTAGTCTAGTGGCACTCCGCCCTAGCTAAGTTCTACCTACCTTGGTCTAGTGGCATTCCGCCCTGGCCGAGTCGGACCTACCTTAGTCTAGTGGCACTCCACCGTAGTTAAATTCCACCTACCTTAGTCTAGTGGCACTCTGCCCTGGCTGAGCTCTACCTACCTTGGTCTAGTGGGATTTCGCCCTGGCCGAGCTCTCAAAAAAGATACATAAATAATGATATATAAAACAACATTGCCATTGCGGGCCCTACGCCCGAATCGACACAAATCTACCCTTTACGTTAGCATTGTCTCCTTACTGATGAATAAACCCCTTTTCTCGACGCAAGACTTCGTGTCCTAGCCGAATCTTCTACAACATTGCCATTGCGAGCCTTACGCCCGAATCAGCACAAATCTACCCTTTGCGTTAGCATTGTCTCCTTGTTGATGAATAAACCCTTTTTCTCGGCCCAAGACTTCGTGTCCTAGCCGACTCTTCTACAACATTGCCATTGTGGGCCTTACGCTCGAATCGGTACAAATCTACCCCTTGCATTAGCATTGTCTCCTTGCTGACGAATAAACCCTTTTTCTCAGTGCAAGACTTCATGTCCTAGCCAACTCTTCTACAATATCGTCATTACGGGCCTTACGCCCGAATCGGCACAAATCTATCCCTTGTGTTAGCATTACCTTCTTGCTAACGAATAAACCCTCTTCTCTCGGCGCAAGGCTGCGTGCCCTAGCCAACTGCCATATGCTGCTACATAGGGTCAAACACCGCACGATTGACCCATCTTCGTTGTCTCACTCTAAGGAAAAAAAAGAAAAAAAAGAAGGAAACAAAAATGAGGTTTAAAATAGAGATGCCTCGCCGGCCTTGTTCCTACATTAGGACAAGGGCAAAAATGGCTATAACCCAGCTGTGGCGAAAATTCGAAAGGGCGTCGCAGGCAAAATCGGGTACCCCACCACGTGAAAACCCGAAAGGGAGCGTGGGCAAAAGTAAGAGGGGGCTGGCTTCGGAGAAAACTCGAAAGGGCGCTTAAGTCAGTAATGTGGTAATTTAAGTTCCGCCTCACCCTCATCTTAGTGAAACTCCGAAAGGGGCAACCACCATGATCCCCATCAGAGATCTTTCTCTAACCTCCTTGCGACCCTTATCATCGATAAGATCGGTCGACCTCCTTGCGACCCTTGTCATCATCGGCAAGATCGGTCGACCACCTTGTGACCCTTGTCATCATCGGCAAGATCGGTCGACTTCCTTGTGACCTTCATCATCATCAGCAAGATCGATCAACCTTCTTGTGAACCCTTGTCATCATCAACAAGATCGGTCGACTTCCTTGTGACCCTTGTCATCATCGGCAAGATCGGCCAACTTCCTTGTGACCCTTGTCATCATCGACAAGATCGGTCAACTTCCTTGTGACCCTTGCCATCATCGGCAAGATCGATCAACCTCCTTGCGACCCTTGTCATCATCGGCAAGATCGGTCTACCTCATTGCGACCCTTGTCACCATCAGCAAGATCGATCGACTCCCTTTTGACCCCTATCATCATCGGCAAGATCGGTCAACTTCCTCGTGACCCTTGTCATCATCGTCAAGATCGGTCAACCTCCTTGCGACCCTTGCCATCATCGGTAAGATCGGTCAACTTCCTTGCGACCCTTGCCATCATCGGCAAGATCGGTCAACTTCCTTGTGACCCTTGCCATCATCGGCAAGATCGGTCAACCTCCCTATTCGACCCTTGTCATCATCGGCAAGATCGGTCAACTTCCTTGCGACCCTTGTCATCATCGATAAGATCGGTCGACTTCCTTGCGACCCTTGTCACCATCAGCAAGATCGGTCGACTCCCTTTTGACCCCTGTCATCATTGGCAAGATCGGTCAACTTCCTCGTGACCCTTGTCATCATCGGCAAGGTCGGCCAACATCTCCTCAAGCCAGGCTTTGCCCAGAGAATTGAGTTCAAAAAAAATGAGAATAAAATGATGATGAATAAAAAAAATGAGGCTTAAAAAAGAGGTACCTCGCCAGTCTTGATCCTATGCCAGGACAAATGCAAAAATGGCTCTAACCCAACTGGGGTGAAAACCCGAAAGGGCACCATAGGCAAAATCGGGTACCCCGCCACGTGAAAACCCGAGAGGGCGCATGGGCAAAAGTAAGAGGGGGCTGGCTTCGGCAAAAACCCGAAAGGGTGATTAAGTCAATAATATGATGAATGACAAATAATGATGATACATCCTCCACCCAGAGGACCCTTTGCAGGGTCAGAACGAAGTCTTCCTCCAGAAGTCCCACCAATGAACAAACATCTTTCGGCCCCTGACATCATCGCCAAGGCCGGTCGACGCTCCCCTTAACTTGGACCTTTCGTCCTCGTTAATGAATAATCCCTCCTTTGCTTTGACATTTAACCAATGTCGATGAGCAAGCCTGTGTCCGACCCTTGTCATCATCGGCAAGACCGGTCGACGTTTCCCCTTAACTTGAACCTTTCATCCTCGTTAATGAATAAGCCCTCCTTTGTTTCAACATTTATCCAATATCGGCAAGCAAGCCTCTGTTCGACCCTTGTCATCATCGACAAGATCGATCGATGTTTCCCTTAACTTGGACCTTTTGCCCTCGATAATGACTAAGCCCTCATTTGCTTCGACATTCAACCAATGTCGATGAACAAGTCACTGTTGGCCCTTGCCACCATCGACAAGACCGGTCAACATCCCATTGGCCCTCAGCCATCCGGAATTTGTTCCATAAATCAAGTACAAAAAAATGATGAATAAAAATGAGAATTAAAATAGAGGTGCCTCGCCAGACTTACTCGGATATTCTGAGTAAGGGCAAAAATGGCTTTAACCCAGTTGCGGTGAAAACCCGAAAGGGCACCGCAGGTAAAATCGGGTACCCCGCCACGTGAAAACCCGCAAGGGCGCGTGGGCAAAAGTAAGAGGGGGCTGGCTTCGGCAAAAACCCGCAAGGGCGCGACGTTTTAACACAAGTCCCATGGCCGCTCCGGATTAACCACTGCGCCGTATTCAAGGGCCATTCCAAGACCCTGTCAAGCCAGACGGAAATCTACCCAAACGGAGCTCATCCGCGGGTCCCGCCTCGCTCGTGCCTTGCTCGCAACACCTGTGGCTGGGGGGCATTTGTTGGCACTCAAAATATACTCAATGGTGATCAAGCCTCAAAGACAAATGATGTGGCCTACCGAAGCAGAGAAACCAGAGGAGACCAACACATTGAAGCCGTCTCAAGCTGCCAAAGCCTCAGGTCACCCATTATGAATGCCGGGGACTTCACCTGAGGAGGATCGAGAAGAATACACCATAAGCGGGCATTATCCGTCATCCGATCAAGGATGAGCATGCCCTCATCGTCTGACCAAGGACGAGAACATATCTGTCGTCCGATCAAGGACGAGCATGTACCCGTCATCCGATCAAGGATGAGCATTTTGATACCCTGTTTCTCTGCTGCGAAGCTTTGAGGTGGGTTGGCAAAAGGCGTCTATCCTTCTTCTGTTGTTTTTCTTTCCCCTTCTGCTAGAATAGCTCCGTGGAGCGATGTAATGAAAGGGTGATGATATGAGCCCGGAAGTTCTTCGAGCCTCTCCCCTTTATCTTCTCTCTATTTTCCCCTTTCTTTCCAAGATGGGAACCGGCTTCGTGCGACAACGCCGAGCCGCAGTGGTCTAGAGTGCGCTCTATAATGCCATCCCTATGGGATTGAATGAATGAGTAAATGTATGTTTGCGGCTATCTTTCTTATCAGATTGCAATCTATCTCCTCTATATTCCGTATGTGATTTATTTCGGTTCTTCTATCGCCGAACATGCCCTACTGTCTCTCGGGGCAACATCAATAATCCCCTCCCTGGGGTTCTCTTATCGTGTAGATTGTATTGAATAGTCACTATGTCTATGTGGGACGGAGGTGTGTACATGAATGCACTCTTCTTCGGCCCCAGAGAAGGCTCCTCAATATCTCCCTGTTTGCGATTATGGGCTAGGAGAAGAGGCCATCTCTGAAACCTGTGAGTGTCGTAGTCGTTTGTGTTGCAGAAGCTGTTTAACTGTTCGACTATTATCTCCCTCCAAAGTCTCAGTCTTCTCGCTAACCTTCAAACCATCAGTCTGGCTTGTCAACCTCCCTACTAGCCTATTTCCTCGATGCATACATATATATATATGATCGATTGTTATCGACCCATCGATCGAGTGCATTCCGCGTGTGATTGCATCTGATGATTCATTTTCTCGAAGAACTCATTGCCCGGGGAGGGGAACATTCCCCATCATCATCCTCTATCACTGTCGAATCATAGGGTCATATCTCTTAATGATATGAACCCTATGACTCACTAGGTGAACATCGACAGGGCTTTATCCTGACATTAAACCCACCTTCTCTTGGGAGTGGTGGTGGATGTGGGCAGGAAACCTCTCGTAGGCTAGCCCTCGAGGTGCCTTCTCATCCCGGCCGTCCCTTAATGATTTTGACTCGTAGAGATGGATGCCCCTAGTAGGCCAGTCCTCGGGGTCTTTTCCCTCTATCGAAGTCCGCCGGTCACCGTTTGGCATTCCCGGCCTTAAGGAGCGTACCCCAACATTGTGGGACTATCTTCACTTCACCCCCGCAGCCCTCCGATCATGGGGAGGTGCTGCCCAAATTTTGACTGATGACTTGGTTCGATTTGCAGTTGATCTGCACTGATAAGTTCATTGAAGACTGTGCTCGAGTAGGAACCTCGCATAAGTCTAGGCCTGTTTTATTGACAGTGCATCAGGGGCCTCAATAAGTCTTCTAATCTTCTAAAAATAACACCAAAGTCCTAAGAGACCTGCCTAAAGTTTCATTAGAACTCGAATAGCCCAAAAATACCCTAATCCGGTGCGGCCATAATCCGGCGCGCCAATTTTCGCCCCCTCCCCTGCCGTTTAAACACCAGACTCATCTTTTAAATCACTTCCTTTGGCCTCCACCCGGCGTGCCCAGGGAGCACCGTTTTAGCCTCCACCTGGCCACCGCGCCGTTTTAGCCTTAAATTGGCCACCGCGTCGTTTTAGCCCAAGCTAGCCGTCGCGCCATTTTAACTATTTTGCCTACGTTTGGCCGCACCAGGGAAACCTATCCCTACGCATGGTCACACCAGTTTTGAATTCTTGCATGGTTTTAATCACTCACTCGTCCTCGGAGCGATCTTCACCTCTCACGGTCGAGGTTAATAAACCATGTTCAATAATAAACTAAATAGGAATAGGGCTATTCAAGTCCTAACCGTTTTATCATTATGCTTCTACTATCATGTTCGTTAGCATCGTGCTGTCGTTATCATGCTTATGTCATCACTTTCGTCTCCCTTGGTGGAGATTAATGAATTTGATTGATCACTGTCCATCTCTATAATTCTATTATCATGCTTGGCATAATCGTGAGCATCATGCATGCATGCTTAGTAGACCCTCGAGTATATCAAATGGCATTGACGGAAGTCCGGGTTATGCCCGACCAGAAGTCTTTGCTATGCACGATGGTGGTCTTCGGATCTAGGTCCTCCGCCACGTATCAAGGGTCTCCAACTTAATGGACCATGCCTCTCTCTTGCATGATAGATAAAGGAATTTCATGTGACCCCGTCACGTTTATCCCTTTGCATCTTGTTTCGGCCTCGAACGGCCTGCTATCTCGGCAATTAATCAAAAGTTTTCTCCCTCCTGGGGGATGTAATTAACGCCATAGCCTTTATGGTATGGCGGACCGCTGGTCCCGACCCAAATCTCACTCTTGCCCCACGAGGGTCAGAATGAGCGCACAATAAACTCGTCACACACGTGACTGGCACGCTTGCGCGGTCAACTAATAAGTTGGTTATTTGTTAATTAACTGGTTGATTGACCTGAACAATAAAATACACATCGAACATGGGAGTTATTTTGGGCTACATCAGTTTTTCAGCTATGCTGGTAATTCCCTTATCTTCAGCCATTTCTCCTCGACTTGCTACATAAACTGAATGCTTCTACCACTTCCTTGAAATGTTCTGAAATTTTAAAATTCCAATCTAGGTACCATGATCATAAATCAGAATGAACTCTATCTAAGGAATCTTCTATTATAACATATTATGATCATTCAAAATAATCAACTGGTTCAACATTAATGAACTCATTGGGTTTAAAGATAAATTATCTTGAAATTTTCTGTGTTTACTGTTAATAGACCTTAACCATCTTTTGCAATGTTGTGCCCTGGATAAATTTTTTTTGAAATATGCAAATTCTGATAACATGGCATCTTTGGTTGAGATACCTGAATTGAGTACTATTTTTAAACATGAGGATAATCTGAAATTCCTAAAGGTTACAATTTGAAAGAGCAATGACATTGGTCCACTGAGAAACCAAGTCCCTTGACCTTGAAGTTTAGTGGACTGTGTCATGAAGTGCCACTGTTAACTCTGCTGTAAAATCATTGAAAGTCTAAGCAGAGCAATGGCGAGCTCACTGAGAAACATGTCTCTCTTATCAATGAAATGAGATGAGATATGTCATGAAGTGACACAGCTACCTCTGTTCAAATTGAAGCATGATAGTCATTCATGCTGAGTACTTAGGGATACTGGCATCCAAACAACGTGTATCCTCTAGTTACAAAGTGTGCACTTAACTTAGTTGCTCTTAAAATATGGTAGCTGAAAGAAAAAGAAAATTGCTGAAATATAGGAACTCAATTAGAAAATATCATGCTTGTTTAACCTCAATACTAGTTTTGGTAGCTCCCGAAGGGGTCATTAAGTCTGAAAGAGTAGACAAAGAAAGGTTAAATAGGGCTTCTATCTGAAAATTTTGGTTCATTTCTATTAACAATGTTTGCAGAAACGTTTTTCAAAGACCTTTCATTCATAAACTCTAAAGTCATTAGATTTGAACCATGCAGTCAAATAAGGAACAAATCACAAGTCTTTTATAATGAAAGAGTCTGATAATAAGTCATTTCCGATTTATGAAATTAGTATCAGATTGAGAATTTTCTACTGGGGTTCACCTAAGTCCACTTTTGGCATCAATGACACCCTTTTCTACTTGCATCTCTTTGAGTATTGCTGCCATATGGCTGTCTTTTTTTGAATAACTCATCTCCACATTCCAAATATGTTGTCAAACTATTTTGTTCTTGCAGATGTCAAAGGGGGAGAATGTTTGAGAGTCATTATAATGAGATGCATCTAGAGAATAGCTTGAGAGTCTACGTCAAATTGATCATAATGACGCACAGGGTTGCCATCATCAAAAAGTGGGAGAATGTTGTGCCCTGTGTTTTTTGATGTGTTTTGATAATGTCAACACTATGAGTCATCCTTGAGTCCCATATGTTTTTTGATGATGTCAATGTTTGAATCCTTGAGGATCATATGTTGTTGATGCTGACTAATGTTTTTGATAATGTTAATTCATCAATATCCAGGAATTTTGTGAAGACATGCTCAATTTTGGACAACGAAATGGCCAGATGTTTGAAAACCAAGCCAGTTGCTTGAAAATCAAGAAGGAGAGTCGACTCCATGGTGAAGAGGAGTCGACTCCATCAAGCAGAGGAACACCACATTTTATCGCTATCAAATGTCCAATTAAAGGTGTAATATATTGGCTAAGGGTGACAAATAGGTCCCTACGAGTGATAAATAGCTCACAGGGCTGAAAGGAGCTCAAAGCTTAAAAACTGTAGAAGAGGAGTCGACTCCAACTGCCTATGGAGTCGAGGCAGTCATGTTGATTTTTCAAAGAATAGAGGAGCTATCAAAGGAGACGGCTCCCAGTGGTTAGTGGTGACAAATAGCTCTTGAGAGCTGACAAATGGCCGATAGCAGTAACAAATAGCTCGTCAAAGGTGAAAAATGGCTTGCGAAGATGAAATCAACACAATTCAATACAGTTGCGTCAACGCAACATCCTTGTGCGTCAATGCAGTCAAGCAGAAACAACCCATGTTGCACAAGGGTGATAAATATCAAGCAAGGGTAAGAAATAGGCGTTAGTAGTGACAAATAGATAGAGAAGGGTGACAAATAGGTGATAGCCGTTGTAGATATATTTCTCCTCCCGTCCGTTCTTTAATGCCTTCCCATGCCTATCTTACCACATCCAGGATGGGAAATGAACAAACACAGAGGGGAAGGGAAGAGTAGAAACCTGTGATCACCACCAAGGTGCCGAACGTGATGGACACGCCGTACCTTGGAAAAAGGGAGAGACACTCGCCTGGTGTGCAGCGCTGCAATGATGTACGGCTCAGAAGGAACCGCCTATGGAGATAAATGGTCGAATTCAGACCGTCTATGAACGCTGCAAAAGACGCGGGATGAGGTATTCCTGGCTGACGAACGGCTCCAAATCGACTGCAGGAAGTAGAAGAACGGTCCAGATTGCACCGCTCGTCTCCTTGAACGAGTAGTTGGGAACCGTGCAATGCCACCACGCCAGAAATTGCAAAGAGTTCAACCTCCACCTTTTCCGGCCGGCCAGAGAGGATGGGCCTCGCGTTAGTGTGTTGCTGACCTGCGAAACAAAGTGTAGAACATAAGAAAACAATACCCAAGTTAGGAACGTGGAGTGTAGCAAATGCTCGAATGAAGGGAAATGAACATAATTAATTGAATGGGGAATACCTGGGGATTTTTAAACCCCTAGGGCGTCAGAAAACATGGGAGGGTGTGTGCATGACAGTACAAACAAAGAAAAACGTGGGCGAATGGACGTGTAGAAACAAGCATGCAATGAGAAGAAACGGGACTATCAAATGCAAAAGACTCAAGACTAGGACTACTCCCTGAGCCGGAGGCCTGTGTGGACGTAGAAGGCCTTCCTCCTTGGTGCTAGGTCGCTCAAGAATTCAGCAGGGCTTCGCCGTCGACCAAAATCTCCCCCTTTCAAAGGTAGCCTTTAGGATCTATTTATAGAACCCCCAAATGCTAACCCCGAAATTAGGGTTTCCATGCATTTTTAGGTCAAGATAATCAAATAAAAGATGAAGATAATTCAATTATCTTTCATCTGGAAGAAACGGCACTCAAAATGGTTAAGGATGAGAGAGAGAAAATCTGTTGAATCTTCAGCAAACGAGCAGATGAACGGTCTTACGATAGACCACTCATCAATATGGACGGCCCATTCTGGGCCGTCCAACCCTTTAGGTGGAAATTCAACAATTCATAAATAATCCAAATTATCCATTGAACCGGCCGAATAGTTCGCCGTTGGACTCTCATAAATGAACTGCTAGGATTAGTCCGTTCAAGAGGAAGAGCGGCCGAAGGCCGGCCGTTCTAGCCTTGTCGGTGATAAATAGATAAATTGGGTAATTATCTGAGAAGACCACCAAGCGTAGGATTCTGGGAGAAGAGCGGCTACTAGTAGTCCGTCCATTATTTTGAACGGCTAAAAGGAGACCGCATGAATGCTTGTCGGTGGAAATTCAGAAACTTAACCAAAATATCCATGAATATATGGACGGCCCACAGGCAACCGCACAATGATTGAGCGGCCAGGGATGAACCGTACAAGTATATGGGCACTTGAAACTTATAGAAAAGCCCAATCAACCAAAATCAAGGCCCATTAAGCCCAGAATTGAAGCAAGCCCAGCCAGGGAGGATGGCTACCCATAAAACTGGCCCAAAACGTGCCCGAAAATAGCCCCAACGAGCGATGGACAACTCGAGGCATCAACAAATGGGAGTAAGAGGAACGACTGAACTTATCGGCAAAAAACGGGTGTCAACAGATGCCCCTCCTTAACGTCCTCTTTGCAGGGGAGCGAGCGGAGGTGAAGCGAAAGTGACATGGAACATGGAGATGAAGCGGAAATGAAGCGGAGTGGACCGAAAAGCGGGCGTTAAGGTAAAACGACACCCGTTTTTACCAACAAGCGACAGGAATTTTCCGGAAAACTCTGAACCAAACGCAAGGAATGATTAAACCAAAAGTGACACCAGTCTAGAGGAACTAAACTAAACGAAATGAAACAAATCGATAAGACCAACCTCATGCGGGACACAATCCCGCGGTCTAATGAGGAGACCAAAAGCATGCAGTAAAATTAAAGGAAATAGGCTAAAGCTCCAGATGGGGACCTCTTAATCAACCAAACCAAGCGAATTGACCAAAGAGAACCTTCCAACTCAGAGTGGAATTGGTTCCTCTTACCCAAGCACTGAACGCACAGCTAACCATCACTGGTGGGACATCTTACAGGCAAACCATGGGTCATGAAAGCTCAAAAGATGCGTATGATGCATGCTGGGCTAAAATAAAAGAAATCGTTAAAACAAATGCAAATAAACATAAAAATATAAAATACTCGAGAATAATATTGCTAGGCTGGGAGAATCAGAGTCAAGATACCATCCGCAACCACAGTGTGCAGGATAGAACCATCCTCCCCAAGCTTTCCCAACCTAACGGCCTATCCGAAGATTAAACACGTGAACCTGGATCATCTTCATTTTTGTTAAAGGGGGTCTCGAGATAATATAACATAATACCATATAGTAATGCAATAAGGGTGATAAGGTTAGAAGGCCATACCTGACTTACCTGTGCAGGTGAAACGGCAAGTGAGAGTTTGATGCTGCACATGAGATAGTTAGCAAGATTTCTAATGATATCACAAAATAGCCAAAATTCATCAATTGAATACCAAGAAATAAGAGAAAGATCATTTCTTCAAAACATGCACGGTCAAGCACAAACCACCCAAATGGAAGGACGGCTAGATACTAGCCATCTAAATACCTGGAATTCAGACCGACTTAGACAGCATACCGTTGGAGATGAATTGTTACATCCAAACCGCTCAAATGAAGGATGGTCTATCGTTAGACCGTATAACCTCCGCAACTTTGAAAGGCTAAAACCCTTCGTCTCCCTCCCCCCACCGTAACCGACGGTGGGAGGGAGAACGAAGAGGTAACCCACACAAAACCCCCTCATTCTCTCGATCCCTCTCATTCTCAATCACTCTCACTCTCCCATTCACTTCTCCGATGAGGATGAAACATCAAACCGCCCGCCCCGCTACGGCCACGGAGGAGGAGATGCCGCCACCGGCGGCCGATGAAGCGCCACCGCCACCGGCGGCCGCCACGGAGGGAGGGGTTGCGGAGACGTCTGTCGTCAAGGAAGATGCTGCGCCCGCGGTGGTGGAAGAAGTTACAGCCATTTTCGCTGACGTCGGAGGAGACGAAGTGGCGCCGGAAAGAGACGCCGACGAACCGGCGGTGAAGGGGAAAGCGCCCCGAGACCCCGAGGTAGGCTCACCTCTAGCCGTTTCTTAATTTCAGTGCATGCATGTTTATTTTAGATGTTCAAAGGGGACTAGGGTGCTTAGGGACCGGCGTGGGGGCAACGGTGGCCTCCCTGCCGGTAGGGCAAGCCCTCACCGTCATCGGGGATGACGGCGGTCTCCAAGAGACCACACAACTCAAGACCTGCGGCCCACATAGGACCGTCCAAAGCCTATAGAACCCAGGGATGGCAGCCAAAAACCATAGAATAACAGAACCACACCTGAGGATGAACGGTGATGTTCCCACCGCTCAAACTAAGAACGGGTCTAAATGGGCCGCTCGAACCCTGGAGACTCAGAACCACGCGGCCCACTTCGGACCGCCCAACCTTCAAACGGCCCTGGAATGGCCGCTTAAGTCGAAGAAACCCAAGGAAAGAACGGTGCATCATCAACCGTTCAAGATAAGAACGACTAACATTGGTCCGTTCAAAACTAAGAACCTGAGAATTGGAACGGCCCATATGGGACCGTTTATAAGGAAGAGTGGTCCAAGGTGGACCGTTCTTCTGACAGAGAATTGAACCTTGATTATTTTCAATTATTTATGAAATAAAATGCTCAAATTAATTACAAAATGTATGGAATGAATGAATGAATGCAGGGAAAGCGCAGGACCCGCACCTCGTGGCTGCAGGTTCGCGCAGTGTATTTAGCACTGCTGGACTTTCAGCGGGAGCGGTTGGCTGCCATGGGGTTCGCCCCATTCCTGAGCATCGAGGTGTGTCGGTTCGACACAGCTCTGCTCTACGCCCTGCACGACCTCTGGGACCCAGTGAGTCATACGTTCCTCTTCCCATGGGGCCATATGGTCCCCACGCTGGAGGACGTGGCCAGACTCATTGGCCTTCGAGTGCACGGGCTACTGGTTAGCGGGACCACTTTTCTCGACTACCGGGCGATGGCTCGGGGGCTGCTGGGCTTAGAGCTGCGGCGCCCCGGGAGGCAGTCGACCCTCCTTCCCCGGGCTAGTCTCCAGGACAGCCTGGGTTTACGATGGGCGGGAGTTGTAGTTGGAGAGTAGCCGGAGGGGCACCTGTAGTGGCTGATGGTGCGGGCGCGACCTAGAGTAGCTGCGGAGCCGGGAGCAGAGGCAGACAGGGTACTACGGCGATTCCTGATGCTGATGTTCGGGTGACTCCTCTTCTCCACCAAGGCGGACGTGATGAGCTGCCGGTTCCTTCCTTTCCTCGACGAGCTCAGCCACGTGGGTGACTACGCGTGGGGAGCAGCAGTCCTCGCGTTGTTGTTCGATACACTAAGTTCGACGGCCCGTCGAACGATGCTCGGGGGCTTCTCCCCCTTACTCCAGGTATGACTCCTATCCTAGACTTAATTATGCAATTCTATATGTTTCCTAAGTGCTGACATGATGCTATGATGTAGGTGTGGGCCTATGTGCACCTACGTGGGCTGGGCAGAGGTGAGGAGACTCGTCCGGGGCTCCTGCCGATTGCACTGAGGTGGACAGCACCTCGAGAGACTGCAGCCCTAAGACGACAGGTCCGAGAGCTGCATGACGACCTGGATGCTCTACCGTTTGCCTCGGTATGCTTCTAAACTTAGATTCTTTAATTAAATGCAATTCTTATATGATGATGCTGATGCGACTCTTATTTCTTACAGGTACGGTGGACACCTTACACAGAGGAGGGCCAGGAGGGTCAGCCTTGGGTGGTTGGCGCCCTCGCTTTTGCCGAACGAGACGTGTGGCTTCACTACATGAATGTGGTGGACCCACTGCACTAAAGATTGGTGATGAGGACCATCGGGGTCCATCAGCCCGCGGTGGAGTTCCCGGCGCCTGAGAAGGCGGGGGAGCGCATGACGAGGACTACCCGGGGCCTAGCGGCAGCATTTGATTGGACGGCGAGGAACGCTGCGCAGGTGGCCGACTGGACGACTCTTGGGCGAGTGGTGACCGCCCGAGCTGAGAGAGACTCTGCGTACTACACCGCATACGCTAGACACTATCGGGACCAGGTGTTCCGGGGTGCCCACCGACCAGTATGACTTCTCAACTCAAACTCTACTTATTATGCTTATGATTTCTATATGACAATATACTGACACGTGGACCTATAAATGCAAATTGACCCAGAGGGATGACTTGCGGAGCTGCAGGGGTTCCTGCACTCCACCATCAGGGAGCGGGACAAGGCCCGGCAGGCCCTGGTCTTACTGGTGAGTTTTCTAAACCCTATACTTCCTAAATTATGTGAATGCTTATGATTATGGTTATGCATGTGACTGACCTAGAGTTTTGGATGCAGCGTGCCGAGGGGGCCCAGCGACAGGGGCCGATGCTCCTTCCTCTTCTTCTACCCAGACTCCTGTAGATCGGGCCGAGCGGGAGGCCGACTTCACTCGGATGGTAGCGCGGGCCAAGGCGGCCGAGGTGGCGCTCACCGAGAGGGTACGTAAAATCACGACACTTTCCCTTGTTATTTATGCTTATGAAATGCAGTTGACTGATAATGATATGTGCATGCAGACGTCTGACCTGACCCGTCTTAGAGCAGAGCCGTGCAATGGCTAGGGAGGAGGTGGCCCGTGTACGGGAGGAGGCAGCACAGAGCCGACCAGTCGACACCCCGAGCGGAGCTAGAGCGACTCTGAGCTGGAGCGGAGGAGCTGGTGCGGGTTGTTGGGTCCCGTGAGGTGTAAACGGATCTAGAAGGGGGGGTTGAATAGATCCTTTCACAAGTTTTGGCCTATTTAAAAACTCTTAGCTAGCGGAAGCTTAAACCACTCTTATAAAGTGAATGAATCACCTAGGCACAATGCACAGTGGAATTAAGTAGAGTGGCTCAAATGAAAAGACTTGAATTACAAGCTATGAAACATCCACACTTCTTTAAGTGAATTACAAAGTATAACACATAGATGAACATGCAATAGCTTGCAACAACCGTGTGTGTGTGTGTATGCTATGTTGATCACTCAAAGTGCATATGTGTGTGAGCAATATAACCAAGTGTGGAAGCACACGAACCTGCGAATGGGGTTAGAAGATATAGATCAATCACACACAATAAACAACCCACAACACAGGGATTTTTAAGGTGGTTCAGTTGCAACCCCGCAACCTACGTCCACCCCTCACCAAATCCGGTGAGGCTTCCTTGCTGACTCACAGCTTGACCCGGGGACACGCCCCAAACCACAGAACAGAGAAAACCCTCTTTCTGTCTTCCTACACACAAAGCCGGCAGGGACGGCTACACCGCAGATCGGAGAACTCCCGATTGCCTTCCTACTAACCACCGGTAGGAACGTCAACCGCAAATTGGAACACCCTCCAATTGCCTTCCTACTAACCACCTGGTAGGGACGAATCACAACTTCAATGTTTAACAATATTGAAAGTAAAATAGATGTGAAGGAATTAAGACAAGAGATTGAGTAAGAAGGAATTGGCCCTTGTATCGATATGCTTTGTTGATCAGCAGCAGGGATCTCTTCTTCTTGCAAATCAAACTTCTTGTAATCACCCTTGAATGGATGATTGTTCTTCACGGAGTACTGTTCATGTGAACAGTAACTGTTCTTCCAATCTCCTCTCTTGATCTTCTTCTCTTTGATCTCTTTGATTGGATGAAGAAATGAATAGATGCTACCTTGATCCTTGCTTCCTTCTTCACAGATCTTGGAAGATGATTTCTTTGATATGAGCTTGAATACCTTGGATTGGATGAAGATGTTCTTCACGGAGTACTGTTCACGTGAACAGTAACTCGAACTCCTCTTGCTTTGAACACCCCTTTGAAGCCTCCTTTGATCTTCCCTCTTAGCCTTACTTGCTTCTACTCTTTCTTGGAGGATGCTGGATTGAGATATGAGCTTGAATCACCTTGAGTTGATGGAGAGGATATTGGATGTAGCTTTGATCTTCTCTTGATCCTCTTGAGTTGATGAAGCGGTTTATGGATGCAGCTTTGATCACCTTTGAGAGCCTTGAATGCTTCTTGCTTCCTTGGAGATTGAGATAACTTCAGATCTAGGCTTGAATCTCTTGGAAGGATGAAGATGTTTTGCTCGAAACACTGTTCACGGAGGTGCTACAGTGCTCTCGAAATGGCCTCCCTTGATTCACTTCATCAACTCCATCAACTAGGGTTTCTAACCCTCTTGTAATGGTTTTATAGACTTTGAATGGTCTATAAACAAGCCCCAGACCAGATCCACAAATCATGGGAAGTTAGGTGAGGTTTGATTAAACAAAACCATGGAAAGGGGCTGGCCACGAGGTTGATTTCGAGGTCAAACATGGTTGGCTCGGGGCTGGCGGTCGACCTAAGGTTCCTGGCGGTCGACCACTACTGTAAAATGCTGTAGACGAATGGCCCCTGGGATTTCCGGTCGACCGCCACTGGCTGGCGGTCGACCGCCACTGAAAGATCTTTGGCCTGGGCGGTCCCTGGCTGGGGCGATCGACCGCCCCTGTGCTGGCGGTCGACCGCCAGCTGGACAGAGCCCGGGTCACCCCGGGTCGATCCGTTGGCCGCACCAGCTCCGTCGCTTGAGTCTGTTAGCCGCCCGTTCATGTCTGTGGCAACGACCTTGACTGTCTTGAAGAATTCTGTTGATTATATCATTCCTATAATCAGAATTTTGTTCCGGGGGCTCCGCCCCCGGAAACCCCCGCAAGGGGCGCTGCCGCCTTGACCCCCGCGACCTGACCGCGTAGGTCGATCCGCGTGCGAGGGCGCAACATTGAGCTTTCATATTTGCATTTAGCTGTCACATTTGCATTGAGCTTTCACGTTTGCCTTGAGCTTTCACATTTGCCAATTCCACTTCATTCCTTGGATTATCTTGTAGCATGCTATCGAGAAATTGCACCAACCTTGAATCATCCATAAGGTCAGACATGCACTGACCATATGAAGAATATGCAATGACCTTATGTGTGATGCTATTCAGCTTGATTTCTGTGCTTGAAACATGCTATATTTTCGTGCATCCAATATTGTCATATGCCTTGATATCTGTCAATTCAGTTGTCTAGATTGGTGTGCCATTCTTGAGCTTTGTCTAGATTGGTGTGCCATTCTTGAGCTTTTACACTGGAAGTATAATGACCTGAAATGTATGAATATTAACATTATCAAATGCAGGTATAGTTCATTAATGACTAAAGAGGCAGACATCATCAAAACCAACTAAAGAGGCAGACATCATCAAAACCATAAAATGATTTAATCATGTTGCACACATGTTCAACACGGGTCCGAGCGGAGCGGGATCGGGCTCTGATCGAGGCGTCCGGGCTGAGTGGAGAGCTGTGGGCCTATAAGGAGATGAGCCGGTGATCACGCAGTGGGACTCCGAGCAGCAGCCACGGAACCCAAGGCTCTGTGAGGAGTTACTTCACGGGTTCCTTCGGTCACCGGAGGAACGAGGAGGATGAGCAGCGCCGACGACGTCAGCGTGACGATGCGACTTCAGCGATGCCTCCACCAAAGAGGCACGAGGGCGGTGGAGATAGTGACGGGGGCCAGGGAGAGGGACAGTCCTGACTTTTGTACTTGGGGCTCGACTTTTGTACATGATATGATATGATAGTGATATGCCTTTCTTTGTTTTGATTTTGTGGATGTATGAAATGTATGAATGAATGCAAATGACTGACTATGACAACGACACGAGTGAGACGGACACGAGCGAGAGAGAGAGAGACGACGCAAGTGAGTGAGTGAGGAGAGAGAGAGATGGCACGAGTGAGTGACAGAGTGAGAGAGAGACAACACGAGTGAGCGAGAGAGAGCCGAGTGTGAGTGAGAGAGAGGCCGACCCAGAGTGAGAGGGAGATGCCAAATGAGTGAGATGAGGGGCGCCTGTGGATTTGTTTTTTTTTTGTTAGATTCCTATCCCGCCCCCTTTAAATACATACACGCATAAACATGTGAAAGAAAGATAAGGGGGATGAAAGAATGAGAAATACTAACTGTGATCGCCACCAAGGATTAACAACGCCGCAAGGATGAAGAAAGGAGTGCAACGGCGCCGTGTACATCGGAAAGGGATGAAGACTTGATCGCGCTTAAGAACGGGATGCGGGGAATGGTGTGGGATCAACCTCCTCTCCTTCCAGCCGGCTAGAGGAAGAGGGCCTCACGTTGTATTCATGCTCTCCTGCAAAACCAAGATGAAACACAAAGGCAAAAACCCATTAGAACATGAAGTGTAGAAATCTACCCAAAGTGATAAAATAGCATGAATAAAAGGGGGAGAATGCACCGGGGGAGGTTTTTAACCCCTATGGAAGGGTGGAAAAGATAGGTGGGTGTGTTGTGCATGCATGGGATTTGAAATCACGAGATTTGATTGAGAGAATAGAGAGAAATCATTGATGCAAAACAGAGAAAAACACATGTAGCAGAAAATGTAGAAAACTGTGATGATTTGTGATTTTGAGGAGACTAGAACTAAGAGTGTAGACCATGAAATCAAGCCCAGAAGGATGCAATGGAAAGCTAATACTTCCCTCTCCAAGATATGGTCGAAGGATTGAGTCGGCGTTGCAGCATGGCTTCGCGCCACGTCCGGAAAGAGCCCCCCTTTGCAACTGCGAACTGGGCAGTTTTTATAGAGTTTTATAAGAAAGCCTCATCTTCTTATCACGATTCCTAGAGATAGAGTCTAAGATAAATCGAGTTCTCTAGATCAAACTCAAGATAATACTAAGGACAAGAGATAGGAACAAACGGGGATCAATTCGGAGGAGGATTCTAGAAGATATGGCTCTTTGAAGGTAGCCCCAGAGCCTTATCTGCAGAGTTTTAGTTAAACTAGGATACTTAAATTCTTATCTTTTGAGCGTGATTCTGAGCAAGATAGCCAATGAAATGGAGTTCTTTGGACTGAATTCAAGATAATACCAAGGAGAAACCATAGGAACAAACGGTGCTCAATTCGGAGTAGAATTCCAGAAGTTATGGGCTCTGCAAGGGGGCCACGGCGCACAGAAACGGAGCAGAGTCCAGCACAAATTGGACTCTCAGGTGTGTGTAACAGTCTATCGTACGACCGTCAGAGTTATGTAACGGACTAGGGTAGGTCCGTCACACTCTGCGGGTCAAACGGGATGATTTCGGATAAGTTTCGGTGTAACGCACCCATACTAGACCGTCACATGGACTCTGACGGTCTAGGATAGGACCGCCACGCTCTAGGGGTTGAACAGGGTCATTTCGGGCAAGTTTCGGTGTGACGGTGTATCGTAGGACCGTCACACTACTCTGGCGGTCTACACTGGGCCGTTACATGATGCTCTAACGCACCTCCAGTAGACCTTCACACCGATGAAGGAAAATTCTTAGGCAGACTACGCGCGACTTCAGAAATTGAAGCGTATCTCTGAAACGGGGTAGAACTAGTGAAAGTGGTAGAAGAAGAAATTGTAGATAACTGAGAGATTAACAACTTTCATAAAGAAAGTAAGTTGTGAAAATGACAATAAGAGGGAGAAAATGGGGCTAGAATAGAGAAGAAAATTCTGGAAAATAGGTGAACAACATAGCACGCCGGAAAAATGTGAATAGCTCACAATAGATGCAGAACTGGCCAATGGCGTAGAAGAAGAAATTGTAGATCTTTGAATGATGAACAACTTTCATGAAGACAATTTTTTGAAAAGAGGAACCGAAGGAGATGAAAAAGGACCACTTTCAAGACTACATAGTGAGAGAGAGCCGATTACTTGAGAGAAGCTGGCCTAAATGGGCCGTAAGTTTGACTTGGAAGTTGGAATTTGATAAAATAAGCTCCAAGGCTCTAGGAAATCATGATCTCCAAGACTTAAAGGATATGAAATGGTAAGAATGGGCTTGAAATCCATCCGAGAAAGCTCCAAAATAATGGCTAATTTGGGGCATCAAAAATGATGAATAAGAGAAATGACACAACTTGTGGGCTAAAACGGGTGTCAACAGATGCCCCTCCTTGATGTTCGCTTTGCAAGGGAACGAGCGTAAGTGGCGCGAAGACGAAATGGAAAGGAGATGGAGCGAAAGCAATAGCGACGTGAAATGGAGATGAAGCGGAGATGAAGCGGAGAGAACTGAAAAGCGGGCATCAAGGTAAAAAGACACCTGTCACAACCAACAAGCGATAGGAATTCTCCCGAAAATGCCGAACTAACCACCTGAAATGATTAACAAGGATGAGACATGTCTGGAGAACTAAACTACAGGAGGAAAAGGAAACACGACAAACCTCATCGGGGACACAATCCACGGACAATGAGGGGATCGGAAAGAACACAGCGTTAGAGCTGGAAAGGAGAATAAGATTGAGATAAAATCCAGACAGGAATCACGCTGGCCAACCAGACCAAGCGGCAAGATCAGAGAAATCATTTGAATTCAGAGTGGAATGAAGAATCTCTTATCCAAGAGAACTGAGGTGCAATTAACCATTACTGAGGAGAAATTGTTGAATGGATCACGAAGCATGAATGCTCAAAATGACATGATGCATGCTGGGCTAAAATAAATAAATCATCAAAACGAATGCAAAGAAAGAAAAAATAAAAAATACTCAAGGATAATATTGCTAGACTGAGCCAGGACGGGGTCAAGAGTCTTCTTGCAACCACGGCGTGCGAGACAGAGTCTATCGTCTCCTACCCGACTCAACCGAGCGGCCTATCCAACGATTAACCGTATGCTCCTAGATCATCATCGTTTTTGTTAAAGGGGAACATCAGATCCCAGAACACACGGGCAACCAGCCGGTCCTTGAGAGGCTATAATAAGGTAGATACCATATAGTAATGCAACAATGAGAAGGGATAGAGAGCCATTCCTGACTTACCTGTGCAGGCGACACGGCATTTTTTGGAATTTTTGATTTCTGCTTTTTATGGATTTTCATCATAAGACAACAACCACATGACATGACATGATGTGAACATGAACGAATATGAACGAGCATGACATGAACATAACATAATAAGAGAAATATGAACGAAACATGGCACAACATAACATAACGAAGATGGATGAAACATAACAAACAAACAAATGGCAAGCATACATGCGACTAAAGGCGCTGTGGGACAAGACAACACGCAAGCGGTGGGACAGCACACGTGGTGGTATAAGGACATGGTGGGGCAAAGACACGGTTAGGAAAAGAACATGGGACATAAAGGGATGACTAACAACATGTGCAAGACAACCAACAATACGTTGTGAGGAACAAAATAACATGCGTGGGACAACACGGTGAGACATAGACACGGCGAGACGAGGACACGGCGGGACAAAAGACATAAATAAATATGCCCTTCAATCAAAACCCAAGATCAGCCGAAGTAGAACCGCCAGGTTCATAGTCGTGTGGTAAAGTCCTCTCTTATAGATATAATCATTGCAAACAAAAGCTGAGAAGGACACAAGCTTCAGAACAGATCAAGAGATTTGAAGAAGGAAACAGATTAGAAGATGTGGACAGGAGACAGAGCACAAAGATATAGTAAGGAATGCCTGAGTACCTGCAACCTACACACTTAACAAACAGATTACGTATCTATTCTCAAAATAAAATGTAAAAGATAAATATTTTTAAAATTTTTAATTTTCTTGATTTTTTTGAATTTTGAACATATTTGATTTTTTTAACAATATTTCATTTTTTTTGGATTTTGAACAATATCTCAATTTTTTGGATTTTTGACAATATCTCATTTTTTTGGATTTTTCAAAAATATCTCATTTTTTTGGATTTTTTAAAAATATCTCATTTTTTTAGATTTTTGACAATATCTCTTTTTTTTGTATTTTGAAATAACAATCCGCAGCACCCAAAGACAGTCTCGAACTACTCGTCAGGGATCGCCGTCCCTCCCCTCTCATTAAAGACTTCCATTGAGTAGGACGTGCATGTGAGGGTGGCTTACCATAACCAACCGCCTCTAAAGAACGGTGCCCCTACTAAGGCCATACCCGAGATACAACCCAGCGTAAGAGGGAGAAGCAGAAGAAAAATTGGAGACAAGCTTTATGCAGGATGGGAGACATCAGGACTTGAATTCCTTCCAGGGCACTACCCCTCAAAGAGTAGGTCTGTTCCGCCGGGGCTTTGTGTCTTTGATTTTGAGACCCATATTTATCAGGCACACATGCGACCGGGCTCATGACATACCGCAGGGAACTATACTGCCACTCTTGCCATGCCTTTGATTTATATATTTTTTTTGATTCATCATTGATTTTCATTTGACAACCCTTGTTGGCTAGATATTGAATGAAAGCTCACTTTCGAGGGTCAAGACTGCCCCTATTTGAGACCTCTCTCGTATTAGAGAGCGCCTAGGTTGGTCATCTTATCCATCAATCTCTTGCCCCTGCACTTGGCTGAGCAGAGAAGAGAAAAAGGCCTTTGTGCATACCCATGGTATGGCCAAAGCAGCAACGGTGTTACTCAGAGAGATCGGCTATGGCTCACCGTGTAGTGTGGGAAAAACCCATACTCAAAGGTCACCCTCAACGATCGGGGAAAGAACTAGACTCCTAGCACGGAGCTATCACCAGCCTAAGGATGCTACAGAAGCGAACTCATTTGACTAGGCTTAACTAAGCAAATCTCTAAAAGCCACTTAACCATGTTGAGGAATAGCATTATTAGTATGTGCATGAAGTATAATGAAAATGATAGCATATTCTTGCACAAAATAACGATACCTCGCAAATCCATAGTGTGGAAGTAGCATCTTGACATGATTTTGATCATCGAGCTTTGTGCAGCACGAGCTTTGTATTCCTTATAACTTGACAGGACGAAAGGGAGAGGATAGCAAAGGATCAAAGATTCCTCTACATGGAGGAGCGGCAGACACGACACTGGATGAAGAAGGATAAAAAAGAAAAGAGACGAGGGCTAGAACTCCTTCGTTAAGGTGTAGAGACCTTGATAACAAGGAACCAATTACAGAAGAAACCAGATTAGCCGAGATCAAGGCGGGCTAAAGCCTCGAAAACAGTAAGAGAAAGGGCGAAGACCCCAAAAGGGTGAAGAGGAGAGAGTAGAAAGATGATAAGAAGAATCATCCGACGTGGTCGGAGAAGAGGGACGAGAATCATCCGACAGTGCCGGAGAAGGAGAATGGGAGACACCCGACAAGGTCGGGGAATAAGAAGAACTCGGAGATACCGGAGGAGAAGAATCATAGGAGGACATAGGCTGAGGCCGACCATGGTGAGGGGATGGAAAGTTCGGAGGTTCCGGATGGGAAAAGGAAGAACGGGGATTCGCGGACCCGAGATGGGAGGAGAGAATCGTGGAGGGAGAATTAGGAGAGGGAATATACACCACCCAGGGGTGGGAACCGAGCAGAAGAAATGATGAGTGAAATGAAGAAGAAGGAAGTGAAGTGGACCCCTGAGTGCACAACTGACGGCCCTTAAACTTACGACGTCGCCTCTTCTTAGCTGATACTTCTTGAACATGGACTCGCCTGGCGCGGGCTCGAATCTTTGGGCACCTTGCCTTACAATATCTTCTCAAATAGCGAGCCCATCTAGTAGATGGCCTGGCCCGGCTATGAACATACAGCTTTGCTGGGGCAATTACCCCTAGACACCCCATGCTAACAACAGTAAGTGGGCATTCTTGGACAAGTAACCCTTCAGAGTGATGAATATCACAAACCCACGGCGTTTTGTCTCTCAGCACTAGAAGCATGAGATTCGACAACTCCACTCGGAACTCAGCCTTGAAGTACAACTCCCTTGATAAAAGAGACGGGTGAAGCTGAGGGAGAGTAATACACGGCGTTGACATGGCCGGTTTGCTAATAAACCGAGGAAGATTGCATAACAGGTGCAGAATATCCTTGAAAAGTGTAGAAGATATGGCCAATTGCCCCTTGAACATAGAATCCATAATCTGCTTGGCGACCGTATGCGTTAGCACAACACGGGTAGAGAACCCTTCTTGGCCTGTCATCTGAATAGCAATAGAGCAAGGAGAAATAATAGCATCAACGGTGAACTCTCCGGTGAGCAAGGAGATTGCCACCGGCCTCGCTCGGGAAGAAACTGGCATCAACTCAAGGGAACTCTTCTTAGCAACTGTCATCTTTGAAAGTAGAGGTGCATCATCCCCAAAATAACCAGGGACGAGGACACGAACCGGCATCCGACATGTAAAATCCTGAATCTTGAAATGCATGGCCGGCACTGAATCATCCTGACTTGGCTTATTGTCTCCCTGGGGATTAGACCTAAGGGGCACCATGGGTAACCCGCACCCGCTCCGTGGGGGATAAGTGGATGGAGGAATGGGGATAGGAATCGGTTTGGATGGCATGGAGGTTTCAATGGGAGTGGTGATGTGTTTAGGTGGAGGCAAAGGGGTTGAGATGATGGCAAGCTCAGGTGCGGACAAAGGTGAAGTCGGAGGTGAGGGTGGAGGTATAGCCTGCTCAGGCCCGAGCCACGATGGTGATGGAGATGGCGAAGGTGGTGGAGATGGTGGAGGTGATGGAAGCACTGGTGGTGGAGACGGGGATGATAGTGATGGCAATGAGGATATTGATGAAGATGATGGGGGTAGTGGACATGGAGGTGGAGAGGGTGAAGAGGGATGTCGTGGTGCCCACCGTCGACGTGTCGACACAACGCGTCGAGCAGCGTTAGGGATAGAAGTAGTGGAAGTGGTGGCGGGGGAAGAAGGGGAGGCACTGGCCTGAGCGGAGGCTTGGGTTTGTGGAGGTTGCAGAGATTGGATAGGAGATGGCGAAGGTAACGGGGTAGGTGACGGAGCAAGTGTAGCACTAGATGAAGAATCACAGGGGTGCCCCTGGTCTTGAAGTAACGGAGACGGCTGCCCGGGCGGCACTTCTTGTGGCTGCTGCTTGCTACGGAGATCTAAAATAACTTTATGCATGGAAGCCCAATCAATCCTTTTCTTAGCTTCCAGATCATAAACATAATCCTGGAACTCGGGACAATCCTCAACCAAATGCCCATGTTGGCGGTGGAAATAACAGAACTGAAGCATATCCCCGACCGCGGGTCGGTAAGGCACAACCGGAGAGAACGGCAACGCGTGAGTGGCCATCAAAGCCCGAAATATATCGATGAAACACTCTGGCAATGGAAGGCGAGGAGCCTGCTTCGGGCAAGGTGGATGCCGAGGGATATGTAATGGTGGAGAATGTTGTGGAGACGGAAGTGGAGGTCGCATAGGCAAGAGTGCGTGGCTAGTGGTGGAGGGCTTTGGTGAAGGCATGTATGGAACATGATGAGGGGGTATGTAGACGACATCTACTTGCTCAGGATGTGGTGTTCCCTTGACCGGAAGTGGAGATGGAGACGGGTATGGGGATGCGGGAGGTTGACTCATGGAAGGTTGATATGCGGAGGCGTATGGGTATGTAGAGGCGGGAGGTTGGCTCGTGGAGGGATATGTGGCGGAAGGCTGACTCATGGCTGGCCGACTCATGGGAGCGTAGGGTTGGCACGTGGAGGGTGAAGGTTGATATGTGGAGGTGGATGGTGGAGACTCGGAGTCAAGGGAATCTTGGATTTGTTGGCGAATGAAGCGGGCTCGACTATATAATTGTTGCTAGGATGTGATGTCATTGAGGGCTAAGATAAACCGATACTCAGGCGTGGCATTGGATATCAGCATCTTGATTTGTTCTCCCTCCGGAATGTGTCCCGGGACTTGCGCGGAAAGGCGACGCCAGCGGTCGGCAAAGGTGCAGAAATCCTCTTCGGGCTTCATCATCTCATGGGCCAGATCCACAATAGAGTACTTGGGCCCAACTTGGTCTTGGAACTGTTGAATAAATCCCTCTTGTACAGCTTGAAAATTCACAACTTGCTCTTGCGGAAGAGAGAAGAACCAATCCCGAGCCGGGCCTTCCAATGACAGACCAAACAGATAAGCCATCAAGTGTTGGTCATGTCGAAATTGGGCCGACTCATAAACAAACTCATTCAAGTGCACATACGGGTCACCGACTCCACTATAACGGCGATATGTGGGAATTTACGATGGAGACGGAAACCGAAGACCTTGAAATGCGAACGGAACACTTAAAGAGGATTTGGGATCGATCCGACGTTGAAGCTCATCATGCTGGCGTTGGGTTTGAGCAATCATCTCCTGGGTAGGGAGAGATCGAGAAGAATATGGGCCAGCTTGAGCAAGAGGTTGTGAATTAGGACCAGGAGCATAGTATTGGGCCGGATAAGAGGATCCGGACTGAGAAGAAAAAGGGCCCATTCTGGGAATGGAAGGGTGAGCGGGCCTGGAAGAGATGTTGGAACATGGGTTGAATGGGCCAGCAGCAACATGGGCAGAATAATGAGGCCCATTAAGAGAATAATGCCCATTAGCAATTGGGCCATCAACATATGAAGGAGAAGGAGGAGGCCCATGAATAGAAGATGGCCCATTATGAGAAGAAGGCCCATGAAGATGAGATGCAATAAGACGTTGGGCCTGGGCCGGGTCCATTTGGTGAACAAGGCTTGAAAGATGGGCCATGAGATTAGCCTGTTCCTTGGATGGATCAGAAGGACCACGGGAAGATGGGCCCGCGTGGGAAGAGGATTCCATGCTGGAATAGGAAGAAGATTGAGAAAAAGAATGATACAAGGCGTTAGAATGATACTCCATCAGGGCAAATGGAGACTTAATACAAGGAGATCAAGGACAATACAAATGGGGAAGCAAGGGCTTAATGGGCTTAAGAACAAGGGGGGCTAACCTACTAATGCAAAGACGAATGGACAATAGACCACGGGACAATGGACTGGACAATGAACCAACAAAATGGACTGACTTAAGTGGGCCTAACAACAACAAAACATGTGGATGCAGCACAAAACACCACTAATGGGCTTGGACAAGCCCAAACAACATAAACAATGCAATGTGAAAGTTTTCACCCAAGTCAAACAAGTTAATATGATGGGAAATCTTTTAGGGGTTTTAATAGACCTTTTAATGATTTGAATTAGGAAAAATTCCCTCAAGATAGGAATCCTATGGGAATAAGGTCCAAACTTTGTGTTGACTAAGGTTAACTCTCTCACACGTATGCAAATGCAAACCTAAGGTGTGGAAAGGTACAACCGGCCCAGCGTCCGTGTGGGAATCCATGGCTCGCGGGGACTTATGGAGGTCCCGGATAAGATCACCTAGTAGAGCCCAAGGAATATGGGAGCGAGAGGATCACTTACCAAGGTAGGAAATGCAACTATGATATGCAATGTATGACCCTATGTGCACCGGAGTGCATGTAATTTCTAGCCTAAAACTAGAAAATCAAGACAAAATTAAACTATGCAAACATGATCCAAATAAGACAAATAGTATATGGATGGAAAGACAATACAAAGGTCTACACAACGGGCCCAAGAACAGATCAATCTGACCCCGGGAGGTCAATCAAATCACTGAGCAAAGATGCCCCCGTGAACCTATGCGCAGACCACATGCAGATTTTATGGACAAAATGCTAAAATGATGACAATTTTTAACTAAGTAAATGAGACCCAAATGATGCAAATAAACTATGTATGGAAAGATAATACAAAGGACTATCCAATGGAACAGAAATCAGTGCAATCAGACACTGGGAAGGTAGTCAAATCACTGAGTAAAGATGTACATGTGAACCTGTCCCTGAGCCTGCCTGCAGAACTTATGCACAAAACTCAAAAAGTTGGACAATATTAGAATATGTAAATGTTAACCAAATGATGCAAATGATATATGGATGGAAAGACAATACAAAGGGCTATCCAACGAAAGAAAAATCAGCACAATCAGACTCCGAGATCAAAAGTTATGCCACGACGAATATGGCCCTGTGAGCATGCACGCAAGACTGCCAGAAGCTGTAACGGTCTACCAAATGACTGTTACACTGCTCTGACGGTCTACAATAGGACCGTCACACTACCAGAGCCCTTAAAACCCCCCAAATAGTGGAAGAATGGATAAAATATCACCCAAACATGCACATGCACACAGCCAACTCACAAAAGAGCATGAAAACAAACGTAATGGGCATTGGTGTCCCACCGTGATCGCCCAAAAAATTGTGGATTTGTTTTTTTTTGTTAGATTCCTATCCCGCCCCCTTTAAATACATACATGTATAAACATGTGAATGAAAGACAAGGGGGATGAAAGAATGAGAAATACTAACTGTGATCGCCACCAAGGATTAACAACGCCGCAAGGATGAAGAAAGGAGTGCAACGGCGCCGTGTACATTGGAAAGGGATGAAGACTTGATCGCGCTTAAGAATGGGATGCGGGGAATGGTGTGGGATCAACCTCCTCTCCTTCCAGCCAGCTAGAGGAAGAGGGCCTCACGTTGTATTCATGCTCTCCAGCAAAACAAAGATGAAACACAAAGGCAAAAACCCATTAGAACATGAAGTGTAGAAATCTGCCCAAAGTGATAAAATAGCATGAATAAAAGGGGGAAAACGCACCGGGGGAAGGTTTTTAACCCCTGTGGAAGGGTGGAAAAGATAGGTGGGTGTGTTGTGCATGCATGGGATTTGAAATCACGAGATTTGATTGAGAGAATAGAGAGAAATCATTGATGCAAAATAGAGAAAAACACACATGTAGCAGAAAATACAGAAAACTGTGATGATTTATGATTTTGAGGAGACTAGAACTAAGAGTGTAGACCATGAAATCAAGCCCAGAAGGATGCAATGGAAAGCTAATACTTCCCTCTCCAAGATAGGGTCGAAGGATTGAGTCGGCGTTGCAGCATGGCCTCGCACCACGTCCGGAAAGAGCCCCCCTTTGCAATTGCGAACTGGGCTGTTTTTATAGAGTTTTATAAGAAAGCCTCATCTTCTTATCACGATTCCCAGAGATAGAGTCCAAGATAAATCGAGTTCTCTAGATCAAACTCAAGATAATACTAAGGACAAGAGATAGAAACAAATGGGGATAATTTCGGAGGAGGATTCTAGAAGATATGGCTCTTGGAAGGTAGCCCCGGAGCCTTATCTACAGAGTTTTAATTGAACTAGGATACTTAAATCCTGATCTTTTGAGCGTGATTCTGAGCAAGATAGCCAATGAAATTTGGTGTTCTTTGGACTGAATTCAAGATAATACCAAAGAGAAACCATAGGAACAAACGGTGCTCAATTCGGAGTAGAATTCAAGAAGTTATGGGCTCTGCAAGGGGGCCACGGCGCACAGAAACGGAGCAGAGTCCAGCACAAATTGGACTCTCAGGTGTGTGTAACGGTCTATCGTACGACCGTCAGAGTTATGTAAGGGACTAGGGTAGGTCCGTCACACTCTGCGGGTCAAACGGGATGATTTCGGATAAGTTTCGGTGTAACGCACCCATACTAGACCGTCACATGGACTCTGACGGTCTAGGATAGGACCGCCACGCTCTAGGGGTTGAACATGGTCATTTCGGGCAAGTTTCGGTGTGACGGTCTATCGTAGGACCGTCACACTGCTCTGGCGGTCTACACTGGGCCGTTACATGATGCTCTAACGCACCTCCAGTAGACCTTCACACCGATGAAGGAAAATTCTGGGCAGACTACGCGCAACTTCAGAAATTGAAGCGTATCTCTCAAACGGGGCAGAACTAGTGAAAGTGGTAGAAGAAGAAATTGTAGATAACTGAGAGATTAACAACTTTCATGAATAAAGTAAGTTGATAAAATGACAATAAGAGGGAAAAATGGGGCTAGAATAGAGAGGAAAAATTTGGAAAATAGGTGAACAACATAGCACGCCGGAAAAATGTGAATAGCTCACAATAGGTGCAGAACTGGCCAATGGCGTAGAAGAAAAAATTGTAGATCTTTGAAAGATAAACAACTTTGATGAAGACAATTTTTTGAAAAGAGGAATCAAAGGAGATGGAAAAGGACCACTTTCAAGACTGCGTAGTGAGAGAGAGCCGATTACTTGAGAGAAGCCGGCCTAAATGGGCCGTAAGTTTGACTTGGAAGCTGGAATTCGATAAAATAAGCTCCAAGGCTCTAGGAAATCATGATCTCCAAGACTTAAAGGATATGAAATGGTAAGAATGGGCTTGAAATCCATCCGAGAAAGCTCCAAAACAATGGCTAATTTGGGGCATCAAAAATGATGAATAAGAGAAATGACACAACTTGTGGGCTAAAACGGGTGTCAACAGCGCCAAGTGAGTGAAATGAGTGACGAACACGACTACTAGTGGCACAGGTGCACAACTGTTGAATGAAGGCCTCAGGTCAGTAGAACGGTTTCAATCGGGCCGCCGAACGAGACATACGGTCATTCGTTAGACCGTATAGAAGGAGGATAAATGGACCTCTTACCACCGTTCAGAAAGTAGAACGGTTTATAACCAGCCGCTTGATAACAAGAACGGTCTGACTTAGGCCGCTCAAACTTCAGCATTCGAACCCCCTGGAAGATGATAAGCGGTCCTTCTGTGGCCGCTCAATAAGATAGGTGGTCTATCGTGAGACCGCCCAAATGGGCGTCCTGTGAATTTGAATGGGACTCTCTTGGAGAGTCCTAACCCGAGGGTAAACCACTTTAACCCAATCCAAAGCTATCTTATCCCTTCCTAAATGTATCCAATCTCATTCCTAAGGGGTCTAGGCCTCTAACCAAGCCCTATAAGTAGGAAGGGGGTCCAAATTCATGATTCACACACCCTCCCTCTTCTAAGCCTTGAAACCTTTGCCATACTTCACCAAACCATCATGAAGAGGGCCCTAGAGGGGAGTTCCATGGAGGGAGCATCTTTTGAAGGGCCAAAGCTGGCCAGGAAGGAGCGGGAAGTGCTCCAACGACTGACCGCGATCCTACGACATCTCAGCTTGAGCCCACTTAGAGAGCTAAGTTAATCGTGATTTCCTTCAGTTCAAATCTTTAATTTACTTACGTGCTCTTCTTTTCTATCTCTTTCTTTCGTCCTTCCACCTCAGCTTCTCCCTGGTCCTAGGCGATATTCCACTTTGAAGTGACTGGCTCCTATGGTCCGCGCCTTGCCCCTAGGAGTGACAACTATCCTGAGATCTTGGCACTTACAACCTCTCCTAGTACTGGGTCAGAACTACTCAAAGCTTTCCCTTGATTGGCACAGCATCTCAGCCTTAGTAGAAATCTGGCACCCCTAGACCCACACATTCATATTTCCATCATTTGAGGCCACTGTCCTACTATAGGAGGTAGAGACCTACTTCTCTTTTCCCAGGTCCAAGGTGGGGGAGGAGGACTCTGTGTGTCACACTGTTGCCCCTATAGATCCTAGGCTTATCTTGGGAGGGTTCATACCAGACAGCAGGGATGTCCACACTTTCATAGGCCCACGTCAGATTCACCTTCTTCCTCTTGGTCAGTGGGTAGTGGAGCATTGTAGGAATCGGTGTGGGTGGGATGAGGCCATAGCTAAGGCCGCGTCCATCTGCTTGTGCGGGGATATCTTGTTTCCTTCAGTTGACCATGTTCTAGATACTCCCCTTCTTAGCACCATCAGCGGCCTATGGCAGGGCCTTTCTATTTCGCAGGCCATCCTAGCTTACTTATACGAGGGCCTCACCTCAGCAGCTCTAGGTGGTCCTCTATTCGGCTCTATGATCCTTCTAGAGTGTTGGATGGGTGTGAGGATGAAATTCATCTACAATGAAGATGTCACTTTAGCTAGCAGGATCTTCGGGAGCCACCCCCTCTTCTTCATAGGTGGCGCATTCGGATTCTCTCCACAGGTAGAGTGCAGGACAGCTGAGATGAAGACCAGGGACGAGTGGCGACTACACATCAACAGGCTGCCCCTGGATTGGTTCGTGATGCGCCCGGACTTCCTCTGTGACACCACTGTCAGAGTTCCCAGAAGGCCAGGTCTAGATCTAAGGCTCGTGAACGACACCGCACTAGCGATGTACAGCCCGTACCGGTGCTTCCTACAGGTTGGACTACCCCGGACAGTTCTACCAGCACTACCCAACCTTCCCGCACTCCAGGCGAGGAGGATCGGTACAGAGGAGGACGAGCAGGCGGTCAGGAGTGCCCTGATCATATGGGAGGTGAGCAGGGTGCTTACCCTACTAGCAGAGGTTGCAGAGATTCCGGCGACACGCCAGGCCTATGTTAGAGAGCTGAGAGAGATTCGTCCCCGCGGGGATGCCCAGCGGAGGACTGAGTGATTTTCTTTTGTTCTTTTCATGATGGAATTGATGTAGAGATTTGTGCTTAGAGAGTTTGATATGAATGAATAAAGCTAATGATTTGATTTGAGTTGAGTTTGGGCTTTGCTGGTGTGAATGAGTGAGTTGGGATATGATTTCAGCATTTACGCGGTCATACATAGACCGCTCAGAGATTAGGACCGGAGCTGTGCATCAGATTTACAGCAGGTTTGGTAGAAGGGAGTTGAGCGGTGTTGATTTAAAACCGTGTGAATGGGTGGACGGTCCGACCATGACCGTTGAAATAAAACGATTGACAACTAGCCGCGTGAAGGCTGAAGTGCTGAGCCTTGAGCTTCAACCTGTCCCTGTACACACACAAACGCAAACAGAAAAGACAGATTAATTCTATTTTAGGCTTAACCCCTTGCCTGTAGCAAGTTAAGAAATAACCAGTTCTTGGTTTTTGGTCAAGGGGGTAAGCCTTATTAAATAGGCAAATGAAATGATGATGAATGCAATGGATGCTATGAATGCAAATCATAAAACCCTTTTTTGTAATTTTGAAATTTTAATTTTTTTTTTGGATTTCGGAATGTTTGATTTTTTTGTTTGAGTTTTTTGAAATATTTGATTTTATTTGGATTTTTAAAATATTTGATTTTTTTTGATTTAAAATATTTGATTTTTTTTGGATTTTGAAATATTTGATTTTTTTGGAGTTTTAAAATATCTGATTTTTTTGGAGTTTTGAAATATTTGATTTTTTGTTGGTTTTGAAACCAGCTTAAACCTAACGACGGGGAACCTCCCATCTCACTAGGGGTCTCCCAGGTCCAACATGTGCTAAAAAGGGACCGCCCGTGGTCGGGGCCAATTTCGCTTAACGGTGTCTCTACCGAGGCCATACCCGGGGTGGGATCCATTCCATGGAAAATAAAATAAGATTTAGCAAAAAAGCTGGCGGTAGGTATAGTGGTTTTTAGAGCTTGAGTTCTTCTCACGACACCACCTTTTCAAAGAATTTGGTCTGTTGTGCCGGGGCTGTGTCCGTCATCGAACCTACATCCGCTCTAGGCACGCATACGACCGGGCTCATAACGTCCTGTGGGAAAACTGTACTGCAACTCTTGCCATGCCTAGTTTTATCATTTTGGGGACTTTCAAACTTTTGAGAGCTTCGAGCTTTGGGTGAGCTTTTAGCATTGATTTTTGCCACTTTCTTTCTCCATTTCTTTTCTTAGTCTTTTCTTGCTCTTTTGTCCTACGGAATAAGGTCATAACGGACTGCCCCTATTTGAGACCTCTTTTATCGGGGGGTCTAGATCAGTTCTCGCCCCCTTATTCACCACTTGCCCCTATGTTCAGCTGAGAGAGAAGAAAAGCAAAGATCTTCACCCTCCCCAAAGCGTGGCCAAGGGAGAAACGGTGTTGCGCAAAAGACGAAAACCGAACCACGGGGGGTGGTGTAGTGTGTGAAATGTTGAACCGGGGATCCCCTTTTGCGATCAAGTGAAGGCACACCCCACCGTCGGACTATCGCTGGCTTGACTCTATGGATAAAAGCGTTTTAAATATAGCCCATTCCATGGATTCAGAAATTCCTCACCTTCCGCGTTGATTAGACGATACGCATTACCTGGATAGACTTCCTTAACTACAAACGGCCCTTCCCAGTTGGGTTGCAGCTTAGACATGGGACCTGCTGATCTGATAAATTTGCGTTTCAAAACCATGTTACCCACTTGGAATTTTATTTCAATAACCTTCTTTTGGAAATACCGAGAGACATGTTTTTGATAAACCGAGACGTTATTGGCCGCGTTAAGCCTCTTCTCGTCTAAGAGTTCCAGTTGGACTAGCAACGTCTCTCGACGCTCGTCGAGATTAAGTTCTTTGTCCAGCTGCACCCTTAGGGAAGGGATCAGGATCTCGTACGGTAGTACCGCCTCCATCCCATAGGTGAGAGCAAAAGGAGTTTGCCCCGTGGGTGTACGGACGGAGGTGCGATAAGCCCATAGAGCTTCTACCAATTTATCGGCCCAATTAGCAAATTGGTGTGACTCGCATGTTTTCTTGATGATTTTTAGAAGGGTTTTGTTCGTGGCCTCAGCCTGGCCATTACCTTGGGAGTAGTATTGTGATGAATGATGCAATGATATATTAAATTTCTTACAGAGGTCCCGGAGTTCTTGAGAAACGAATTGAGGCCCGTTGTCGGTGACGATATCACTTGGCACTCCGAACCGCGAGATGATATTGCATACTGTGGTGGCTTTGATCTCTGCATAAGCTTCAGCTTCCGCCCACTTGGTGAAGTATTCTGTAGCCGTCAAAATGAAGGACTTCTGTTTGACTGTGGAATTCGGGTCACCGAGAGGTCCGACGATATCAAAGGCCCACATGGAGAATGGCCAAGGAGCAGAGAGAGGATGGATAGAAGAAGCAGGAGCATGGATCTTGTCAGCATGGAGCTGGCATTGAAGATACCTACAGACATAGGTGGAGCAATCTTCTTCTAGAGTTCGCCAGTAATAGCCCTGCCTAAAAATCTTGTTCGCCAACACCTGCCCATTTACGTGTCCTCCACACTTACTAGAGTGAGCGGCTTCTACTACCTTCCAAGCCTCATCGTCATCCAAACATCTCATCAGAACTCCATTGAGAGCCCGGCTATACAATTCTCCAGCAACAATTATGTATCTTGCGGCGACTCTTCTAATGGCCTTATGCTGCTCGGCGTTTGCCATCTCGGGAAAGGAACCATCCCTGTAATACTGTTCAATCTCATAATACTACGGCAATTCTTCTTCTTTTATGATCTCCTCAAGCTCAGTTAACGAAACTTCTTTCACATCTTCCCCTTCTACCTTCCTTTCTACAGATTTCCTAAGGTTGTCAAACTAGGGATCCTAAAGAGAAGGAGCGTCTAGTCGCTGGACCACAATGGTCTCAGTGGCGCGACTGAGGGGGAATGAAAGAGACGAAACGAGTGATGTAAGTGCATCAGCCAGGATGTTCTAAGAACGAGGAGTATGAATATAGATGAGCTTCCGGAATTGCCTAGCCAAGAGTGTGACTAGATCTTGATAGGGCTTAGGCTTGAGGTCACGGGTGCAGTAAGTTGACAGAACTTGACGCAGCACCAATTGAGAGTCTCCTATGATGTTAAGGTATCGCGTTCCCATGAGGTAGGCGTGCTTCAGACCGACAAGGGGAGCCTCATACTCGGCTATATTATTTGTGGCAGGAAAAGAGAGTTGATAAGCGATAGGAATGGTCACTCCTTCCGGAGTGAGGAGAACGGCACCGATTCCACGGCCCTGGGAATTGAGAGCACCATCAAAACGAAGAGACCAGAAAGGAAGATGAGTGATTACTGCCAAGTGTTCATCAGAAAATTCGTCCTGGATTGAATCAGTGGGAGGGATAGGAGAATGAGCAAGATGCTCAGCAATGGCATATCCCTTGATCACTTTCTAGACGATGAAGGTGACATCGAATTGGGAAAGAAAGCTCTGCCAGCGAGCTAAACGGCTAGAAAGGACAGGTTTTTCTAAAAGATAACGAATGGGGTCTATTCTAGAGATCATCTTGACCTCATGGGCAAGAAAGTAGTGTTTGAGCTTCTGAGCCACCCATACTAGTGCTACACAGGTCTTCTCCATGGCAGTATACTTGGATTCAGCGGGATTAAACAACCTTGAAAGATAGTATGCTACCCTTTCCATTCCTTCATCATCCACCTGAGCCAAGATAGCTCCTAGGGAATCCTCAATAACAGAAATGTATAGGATCAAAAGGTTTCCCAGGGACGGGTGGTTGCAAAACCGGGGGATTAGAAAGATAGACCTTAAGATCCTCTAGGCCTTTTGGCATTGTTCATTCCACTCAAATTTAGCTCCCGCCTTTAATAGTTCATAGAATTGGCGACATCTTTACGAATGTTGAGATATAAATCTCCTAATGAATTGTAAGTGCCCAATCAAACCTCTGAGCTCGGTGATGTTCTTAGGCGGCGGCATCTCCATAACGGCCTTTGCTTTATTCGGATCGATCTGAATCCCCCATTTACTAACTATAAACCCAGAAAATTTCCCTGATGCAACTCCAAACATGCATTTCTTTGGATTCATTTTTAATTTATACTCCCTAACCCTTTGCAACACTTTGGCTAGAATGTCGGGGTGTTCTTCTTTGGACATCGACTTTACCAGAATGTCATCCACGTAAGCTTCTAAGTACACATGCATCATGTCGTGGAAGATAGCCATCATTGCCCTTTGATAAGTATCACCTGCATTCTTTAATCCAAATGGCATAACAACATAGCAGTATGTGCCCCAGGGCATAGTGAACGAGGTCTTCTCTTGATCGTCAGGAGCAAGACGGATTTGGTTATATCCAGAATCACCATCCATGAATGAGAGGGCCTCATACCCAGCCGTGTTATCAACTAATACATCAATGTGAGGAAGCGGAAAATCATCTTTTAGACATGCCTTATTCAAGTCCCTGAAATCAATACAAATCTAAATTTTTCCATCTTTCTTCATTACTGGGACTATGTTTGCCACCCATTGCGGATACAATACAACTCTAATAAACCTGGCCTTGTGCAATTTATTGACTTCTTCCTTTATCCTTAAGGTCATCTGTGGGTGGAATCTTCTTACTTTTTACTTAACGGGTGTTGCCCCTGGTTTAAAAATCAATCGGTGTTCAACCAACGTGGGGTCAAGACCCGACATGTCCTCATAAAACCAGGCAAAAGAATCGATGTATTCCCTAAAAACCTTCATTAACTCCTCTTCAACCTAAGGAGGGAGATTAGCAGTTCCAAGATTAATTTTTTTAGTGGGCTCATCCACTGCCGAGGACGGTTCGTCAAACCTCTTCAAACCTTGTGCGTACAAATCGGCAGTGTCGTCCACTTCGCTTTCCTCATCATCGGCTAGATCCTTCTCGTCTACAATCTCATATACTCCCAATCCATCATTGCTCCACACCCCATCCAATTCCTCATCATTCTCTAAGACAATTGCGGTCTCTACAAACTCCGGGCACCTAAGGAGGGCATGGCATCTTTCGGCCAAATCTTGCTGAAACCTATCAGGGATGGATTTAGAGTGACGCATCACAGGGTGCGCCGCAGACGTGGATGGGCTGACTAGACTCAAACTAGACTCTACCCCAACTGACTCGACTATCCTAGGAGACTCTGCACACTGTACATCTAACCTAGGAGATAAGAAGTCTAAAGAGAAAGAAGCAGGGGTTCCGTGCCCCTGGGGAGAGGACGGACTGAAAATAGCGTAATCTTCCATTGAAACCTCCGTTTTAAAATTAGCATTTTTTTTGGAGCTCGGAGGTGATCACGAGACAAGAGGAGGAGGAAGACGGGGGAGGAGGTAGTTGCATGGGGAACAAATCGGGAAAAATGCAATCGAAGAATGGATCAGAGGATCGAAACCACATCTCATGGAGTTGGGCATTGGGGGGAGAAGGAGTAAACAAAGTTGATAGATCAATAGGTGGGCAGCGCCCACATGCACACGGCACGAAGAGAATTTTAGGTGGTCTCTCCGTGAAGTACGGGTTGACCAGAATTGGAGGGGAACGGGGGACAAACCCTAATTGTTGAAACAGAGAGGCAAGACGGGACGGGGACAGAAAAAAGGTAGTGATAGAGCTCCCCACTTCCCGTGGCCTCCGGCGGACTAGCTGCATTGGAGAATGCTTCACCAGCTGCATCTCCTTCTTCATCGGATGCTCTTCTTCTTCGCTGAACAGCTTTTCAAAACAAACACAAAAATCATCCATATCACCCACCAGCCCCTTCAGCGGCGGCGGTGGGTCAGAAACATCAAAAGCGGCATCAACCTTCACATCAGCACATGGCGGTGGCTTCTTCAAAGTGTCAGGCTGCAGCGGGCCTTTCATAAAATGTTGTCGATAGTCCCACGTTAACGGCCCAGAATCTCCAAGTATCGACATTGCTGAATCACGGTAGCCAAGGCCTCGGCGGCCCATCTTCCTGCCTTTAGGGACGGGCTTTGTCCATCCCTGTAATTGTGTGCCGAGACCCAGGCCCGGCTGATAACCTAATTTCAGAATCATGTGCCACCCTTTGGAATCTCTAATCTTGGACTTAATCTTGACATTTGTTGGTGCAGTGGCGGGCTTGCGTGACGCATATGCCCATGCATAATTTAAGTCCATTACTAACAAAACTGGCCTATTGCTTGGCCGCAATGTAGGGAGAATCTTATCTGTAATGGCATCAACAGATTGGACGGTGGAGATACTTTTCACTTTAACCACCCGGCCATGGAATGGGAATTTCAGGCATTGGTGGGCGGTCGAGGGCACGGCATTCAAACTGTTTATCCATGAACGACCCAGAATTGATTTGAACATTGGGTCTATGTCCAATACATAAAATTCCATGTCCATAACCAAAGGCCCTAGCTCGGCCTGTATAGTTATGACCTCATGATAAACACGCCTAGAGTTGTCATACGCTGCTATTGTGGTCGGTGTGGGCTTAAGCATGTCTTCTGAAATGTTGCAGGCACGGAGGGTACTCAGTGGACACACATTTATCGATGCTCTTGTGTCCATGAGTGTTGACTCCACCGCCACCTTATTCAAAGAAATGGTGATACAGAGTGGCATCTGTCGTGCCTCTAGGGGAGCTAGTTCTGACTCAGAAAATGAAATAGAAGGCCCCCTCGTAATTGTTGCCAACACCGTCGGTAAACTGTCCACCGCCACGTCTTCATTCACCATTACTTTTTGCAAAAAAGTCTTCAAGGCATCCTGGTGCAGCGGCGACCTTTTGATCAACTCCAAAACTGAAATTTTGGTTGGCATCCGGTCCAAGTGCTGTAACAAATCGTACTTCGTGCCCGGCACGGGGTCTGCATCTTCAACTGTTGAGGGAGAAGCCTGAGGGCTAGGTGCGGGTGCACGAGTAGAAGGATAAACTTTGTGGAATGGATTCTCGCTCTGAAGGGCGTAATGTCGGGCCGGCACGGCCTGAGAGGGACCCCCCTTGGCCCAGTGGGGTAGGTGGAAGGGGTAGAAGTGGGAGTGAGGATGACGGTGGTTGGTCTAATGGGCCCTGGTGAAGGGGAAATGGGTGAAGGGTTAAGTGGAGGGGTGATGATAGAGGGTATAGTGGGTGATGGCGAAAGGACTAGCGGTATGGAGGGGAATGCGGTGGGCCTGATGGGTGATGCGGAGGGTGTAAGACCCCAAATTCTTTAGAAATTTATTTAGAAAGTTATTTGTAATTATTTGGAATTTATTTGAAGTTATTCGAATTAATGAGAATTATCCAAATTAATTAGATTAATTAATTAATTAATAGAATAAGTCATTTTTCTACTATTTTCTAAAAATCCCCAAAAATCACATCTTGTATTATTAATTTTGTTTAGCAACTTTGTCTTCTACATTTAAGCCTAAGAAAATCATTTATTATGCCGAATTAGTGAACTTAGTTTTCCGAACTTAACATTTAACTATTTACGGAATAGTATAAGTAATAATCCGACTACCTTAGAAAAATCTGTAAAAATAGTAAATAGATTTAGGTCGATGTAGATAATAACTTTTCCTTCTGGCATTAGGCCATTGTAAATCCGTGGTAAGATCTATTTAGAGTTTAAACCCAAAAGTGCACACTTTTGACCCATACCTAACCCTTTGTTTAAAACATGAAATTCGACCTCAATACTCGACCAAATGATCTGAAATCAAGGGCAAATGGAAGGCCACAATGTAAGGAACATTTACCCTCAATCAATTTGAGGTAAACCTAGCCCCAAAACTTGCTGCCGACATAGTTTGGTCAAGTCAAGGATTTTGGTGCCGTTTCTAAACATGTAGCTTGCAGCAGCGAATACTCCCAATTCCGAAGGCTCCAGAAGCTCTATGAGCTATCAAAATGAAGCCCTACGAGTTTTCTTTCATTTGGCTGCTGTGGGATTCGCTGAAGTTTCAGATCTGGAGAGATCTAGCTCGATTTGTGGAGGTGGGTCAGCAGGCCGTTGGCTTTCCTTCATCCTTCTTTGAACCATCGATTGAGGTAGGAATTCTCAACCAAATCTTGATCATGAGTATAGCAAATTGTTCCTCTCATCGAGCTCTATCCATTGGTGGCAAAAGCCCCAATTTTCATTAGGTGTCCGTGGAGAAATCGAGCTTTTTGTGAGGTGCTGTCCAAGTGTTCTTCATCCTAGGGTTTGAGTTTTCTCTCTCCGATTTGAGGTAGGATCTAACAACCAAACTCTAATTAACTTACATGATGTAATCATCATGTTGTTAGCTTTCATTTAACGTAGGAAGCCCCAAATTTCATTGAGCATACTTGGAAAATTTTGATTTTTAGTAAGAGCATGTCTAGAATTTGATGTATATTATGTTCTTCAAGTAGAAGCTTGATTTTTCGGCTATTTTTGGATTAGATAACTTGATCCACATATGGCTTATAGTATATGGTTAGATTCATCATTAAGTTAGCTTTCTTTTGATATAAAAAGCCCCAAATTCCGTTGTGTATATTGAGAGAAATCTACGTTTTAGTAGACGCATGTCAAGAACTAGGTTCTTCAGGTATTCATCATAAATAGGTTGTGATTCGATTGAGTTTTCAGAAAATTTCTTGTTTCAATCTCTTGTTTTATGACCTTAGTATGTATATTAAGAACCTTAGAGCATTTGGTTAAAATCCCAACTCATTTAGACCCCAAATCATTGAGTTTTCATGGTTTACGGAATCACCCATGAAGCTTTTTTTTTGAGGGGTCGACCCACACCCAGGAAGGCTCCTGGAATGCCAGGGGTCGACCCAATGGGTCGACCCATGCCCTGTATGACCCCATTAATGATGTTTTTGACCCGGGGATCAATCCGGATCATTGGGGAATCAATCCATTCAACCTAATCACATTGAAAACTACATTTTTGAGGAACTAGTGACCTATTCATGTACCCTTTTTAGTTTCAATTAACATTGGTCCATACATGCAAACTTAGTGTAAAAACACACCGTTTATCATCTTCATTTCAATGCATACAAGATTAAATAGAAACCCACATAATTAGTGGTTAATGGTGTAACTAAATCTCTGTTAATGCATTCTATTTCACTCCTGTGGGAGTTGTTCTTTGCCTTATCATCTTGAATCAGCTTCTTGGCAATTGTCTTAATGCAAATGATAATGGTTAATCATGATATCTTAACTTGGTGATTAGGATTAATATGTTGATTAGCTTGTTTGATTGCTGCTGTTTTACAGTAGCGCAGCACGATTAACTCTTGTTGTGACTTGGTTTCGATCTCCTTGATGATTATACTTACCTTGAAATTCTGGAAATGAATCTCTTTCCTACGTGAAGTTGTTATTGCTACTTAGTTTAAACTTTGGAATTCTGGCCATAAACTGTGGAAGTCTAGATTCGTGAGATCTTTGATCCAAAGAAATCAATGCCTGGCAAACAATTAAGGGCTCGGTCTGGTCCTGGGAAGAGCGCCCGAACACTACGTGTACCCCCGGGGAGGTGAATCACTAGGTGTGGCATTTGGCACCAGTACTTGACATGTGTTAAATCTAGGACTGTCCACTACTCTCTCCACTACTCTCTACATTACTTTCTGCTACTTTTCACTTTCCACTCTTCACTGTTCTATACTCTACTTGTGGTTACTTTACTTGCTTATTACTTGGACGTGGAAATGAAATTACATACGTGCTTGACATGACTTGAATTGTCTTGATATGGCCAACTTTTAATCGTTATCTCCTGTAGTAAATTCTTGTCTTACTATTCTATTCATTATATTTCTTGACCTTGCAAGATCTTTGAATTCTGTTTCGTGATATCACCGTTATCTTTTTATTGTTTTTATCATTTGTAGCATGACATTTTAAAATGTAATTAAACTGTTAATCACTTATACATGTCTGTTATTTCCTACTGAGCGTCAGCTCATAGTTGTGTTTTCCCCCCTTTCTAGGCTTTTCAGGTGACGCGCTTACCGATGGGGAAGGACAGGAGTGATGTCTTGAGTGTATCAGTTCTAGTGTGTTAGTAGTGTGTTATCTTTCTTTAGTTGTGTTTTGGAGAGCTTTTAGTCTCAGTCATGTTATTGAGTTTTAGTGGTTGATTATTCCAGTTGTATTAAGTTGAACTTGAGGTTATTGTATCAGTTGTGGTTTGTTAATGATCATTTAGTATTTCCATCTTGTAGCACTTGTGTATTATTTTAGATTAGTTCTCTCTCTTGCCAGCGTGTCCCTAACTGTACGTCCCGATATTTCCGCCTTGTTCGGGGCGTGACAGAGGGAATAATGGGTAGAGTGGTGGTCAGAACGGTGGGCCTGAGGATGGAGGGGATAGCAGGTGCAGGGGAATGGTTGTGGTGGAAGGCCAAGAGGTGTGCAGGGGTTTCATCATCAAAAGTCCACCCAGCATTGGGGGCTGGATGTTGAACAATGTTTACCTGGGTTGGTGCCGGCACCGGCGGCTGTTGTTGTTGCTGAGGAGCGGGCGGGTGTACTAGCATGGGATTCTGATGGATCCCAAGGTCTTGTTGCTGTTGTTGGGGTTGTTGTTGCTGTGGGGGTTGCTGCTATTACTGTTGCTGGGGAACCGCCTACTGTAGCCTGGCTTGTCTCTACCTCTGCTTGATGTCCTCGATCAACTGGTGCATCTGGGCCCAATCAATCCTCTAGCCCTCGTGTAAATCATACACCATATCTCTAAACTGATAGCACCGCTCTATTGTGTGCCCTGGCTGCCGATGATATATGCAATATCGGGACTGATCGGCGGCCGGATTCCAATTCTGACGCTCTGGAGGTAGTTGAGTATCACCAGTGTACATCAAAGCAGAGAAAATATCAGGCAAGGTTTCAGGAAGAGGAGGGTAATGGGTCCTCTTCGGGCTCGGTGGGGTAGGTCCGTAAGTGGCGGGTGGAGGAACATTATGATATTACGGCGGCCGCTGAGGCTGTTGGGGTGGTGGTGGTGGTTGTTGCGGGTGTTGAGGAGCCGGGAAAGTGGGTTGGAGAGCTTGTGGAGCGGCGAACTGGGGGTTGCGTGGAGGCTGCGGGAAGCGAGGTGGAGCGGCTTGGTGGGGAAATTGAACAGACTGGACCTGCTCGTTGATTTGCACTCCCTCAGTGATGGGGCCCTGGGACTTTCTGGGGTTTTGGGTTTCTGGGCCTCGAACAGTGAATGAATAGGGGAGTCTTTAAACTGTGTCTGTATGAACCGAGCCCTGTTGTATAACTGGTGCATATTCGAAATGTCATTCATTGCCAAAATATTTCTGAATGTCAGGGTGGCATTGGAGATCAACAACTTAACTTTCTCTTCTTCCGGGATTTGCCCGGGCACACGTGAGGTCATCTGCCTCCATCGATCCACATAGGTTGCAAAATCCTCCTCCGGCTTCATCTTTTCTGCTACCAGGTTGGTGAAGGAATACTCGGGACCGACCCGATCTTGGAACCTCTGAATGAACTTTTCTTTCATAGTCTTAAAGCTCTCTGCCTCCTCTAGCGGCAAGGTGTAGAACCACTCCAGGGTGACCCCGTCCAAGGATCGGCGGAACAAGTAAGCCATCAGACGATCGTCATGCTGAAACTACGTCGACTCATAAAGAAACTCCCGAACATGAATGAACGGGTTGCCGTTCCTGTCATATTTTCGATATACGGGGAGCTCGGACTGAGGGGGAAATCAGATGTCCCTGAAGTTAGGAATGGGGACATCAGCAAGGGACTGTGGGGCTACCCTTTTGTGAAAGAGGTCGATCTGCTGCTGCATGGCAGCCCACTTGTCAAGAATTTCCCGTTCCCGGGATGGAGGAGAAGGAGTAGGAAGAGTAGGACCTGGATACGAAGTTAAATGAAAAGCCGACTGAGAGGGCAACCCGTAAGACTGATAATGGGCCAGGGAAGGTCCCATATCCGCATGAGCTAGCTGGGCGGCCCCTGGTTTCAACCTAGTAAAGTCTGCCGGGGCCACAAGGGCCTGCGGCGATGGAGAGACAATGACATAGGGATCAAGGTAAGGAACAGAAGGGATTTGAGACTTCCCCTTATCGATAGGCTGATGGGCCGAGGTAGAAGCTTGGCCCGCTTCCATGCTAGAGAACCGAGGGATCTGAGGACGGATGGGAGTAAGGTCAATGGGGACCACAGAGGTGGTCCCAGCAACAGGAGATGTAGTGGCGACAATAGTCGAGCCACGAGAAGGATCTGAAATCGGGGCATCGGCCCCCTGCAAAGCTTGCCGGATAAGATGGAGCTGGGTAGGGTCCAGCTGGGCCATCATACTGAGAATTTGACTAACCGGATTTTGAATGGATGGATCGAAAAGTGGGGGTTGGGAACCCTCGCCAAGAATGGTTGGGAGTAGAGGGGAAGTCCCCTCTCCTCCCTGCATATGTGTGACCCTAGACAGGTCCTCAAGAAGTCCGCGAGAAAGTGAATCCTCGTGGGAATGGGAAAAGTTGTATGACGTCATGGGGGATGACGAATCAAACAAAGGATTGAGGTAAGAATGGAAATGAGAACTGACCCTGGGAGGTGATCTTGAGGAGGAGAAACAACTCCACATACACTAAGCACTCCAAGACTAAGGCAAACAATCCTAACCAAAGAATAAGCAAAACCTCAAACAACCAAGCATTCAATGGAGGGGAGAGTTGAGAGAAGAATCAACCACTTAAGCAACCAAATTGTCAAATGATGCGCGGCAATTTTTTTTAAATTCCTCTTCTGGGACCCTAGTGGATTAATTAATGTATAAATACACTTAACCACAAGGTACCTAACCAGGGTAGGAAATGAGGAACTGGGTGACTCTATGGAACTCTCTCTCTCACGGATGCAATCCCTAGACTGGGGGTGGATACGGTACAACCTGTCCAGCGTCCGTGTGGGAATCCATGGCTCACGGGGGCTTACAGAGGTCCTCAGCAAGATCCCCTAGTCGGCTCCAAGGAGTATGGAGGCGAGAGGAGACCCTACCTCGGTAGGAATGCAACTACTGTGAAAAGAATGTGTGCCCCTATGTGCACCGGAGTGCATGCAAAGTCTAGCTTGGCAACTAACAATCAATGATCAATCAAATAGGTAAGAAAATGGAATAAACCATGCAACAATGATATAAGAGCAGGGGGAGATCACCAATCAGCACCAATCATCATGAACATGAAATAACAAGACAGTTAAAGTGAATCACGGTGCACTGTAGCATGACAAGAACGGTCTCTGTTAGACCGCTCAAGGATATAGACGGTCTGTAGACGACCGTATAATACAGGGAGTAACGATAGACTAACAGAAAATCAGAGAACTCTGGAATGAGAGAAGGTAGAAATCAGAGACGTACCAGGTTGGACGGTCTCATCCTAGACCGTTTAAGGTATGGAATAGACCTACAGAAGTCGTGTAATAGCAATCAAAACAACAATCAGAAGACAGAGGCGTACCTGTGCCAGCAAGATGGATGGCCAAGAATAGACCGTTTAAGACTTGAACGGATGGTATTGGACCACTTATAACATCAGGCTTTACGGAAGATATGGTGCTATTCACAGAGAAGGGCGGTGGACTTTTAGCCGCAGAAACGATGGACGGCTCTACAAAAACCGCGCAAGTTCCAAAGGACAGAGAATGCAACCCAACCTGTAGACACTTCAAGGAGAGGACTAACACAGCAAAAGAAAGGGTCAGCAAATCACTAACACAATGGGCACTAGGAGTCCCATCGTGATCACCACAAAAGAAGGGTGTAGATATATTTCTCCTCCCGTCCGTTCTTTAATGCCTTCCCATGCCTATCTTACCACATCCAGCATGGGAAATGAACAAAGACAGAGGGAAAGGGATGAGTAGAAACCTGTGATCGCCACCAAGGTGCCGAACATGATGGACACGCCGTACCTTGGAAAAAGGGAGAGACACTCGCCTGGTGTGCAGCGCTGCAATGATGTACGGCTCAGGAGGAACCGCCTATGGAGATAAATGGTCGAATTTCAGACCGTCTATGAACGCTGCAAAAGACGCGGGATGAGGTATTCCTGGCTAACAAACGGCTCCAAATCGACCGTAGGAAGTAGAAGAACGGTCCAGATTGCACCGCTCGTCTCCTTGAATAGGTAGTTGGGAACCGCGTAATGCCACCACGCCAGAAATAGCAAAGAGTTCAACCTCCACCCTTTCCGGCCGGCCAGAGAGGATGGGCCTTGCGTTAGTGTGCTGTTGACCTGTGAAACAAAGTGTAGAACACAAGAAAACAAAACCCAAGTTAGGAACGTGGAGTGTAGCAAATGCTCGAATGAAGGGAAATGAACATAATTAATTGAATGGGGAATACCTGGGGATTTTTAAACCCCTAGGGCGTCAGAAAACATGGGAGGGTGTGTGCATGACAGTACAAACAAAGAAAAACGTGGGCGAATGGATGTGTAGAAACAAGCATGCAATGAGAAGAAACGAGACTATTAAATGCAAAAGCCTCAAGACTAGGGCTACTCCCTGAACCAGAGGCCTGTGTGGACGTAGAAGGCCTCCCTCTTTGGTGCTAGGTCGCTCAAGAATTCAGCAGGGTTTCACCGTCGACCAAAATCTCCCCCTTTCAAAGGTAGCCTTTAGGGTCTATTTATAGAACCCCCAAATGCTAACCCCGAAATTAGGGTTTCCATGCATTTTTAGGTCGAGATAATCAAATAAAAGATGAAGATAATTCAATTATCTTTCATCTGGAAGAAACGACACTCAAAATAGTTAAGGAATCGCGGAGAAATCATCAGAGGAAGTTTGGGATAAATCCACGATGAGAGAGAAAATATGTTGAATCTTCAATAAACGAGCAGATAAACGGTCTTACGATATACAACTCATCAATATGGACGGCCCATTCTGGGCCGTCCAACCCTGTTGGTGGAAATTCAACAATTCACAAAATAATCCAAATTATCCATTGAACCGGCCGAATAGTTCACCGATGGACTCTCACAAATGAACGGCTAGGATTAGTCCGTTCAAGAGGAAGAGCGGTCGAAGGCCGGCCGTTCTAGCCTTGTCGGTGATAAATAGATAAATTGGGTAATTATCTGAGAAGACCACCAAGCGTAGGATTCTGGGAGAAGAATGGCTACTAGTAGTCCGTCCATTATTTTGAACGGCTAAAAGGAGACCGCATGAATGCTTGTCGGTGGAAATTCAGAAAATTAACCAAAATATCCATGAATATATGGAGGGCCCAAAGGCAACCGCACAATGATTGAGCAGCCAGGGATGAACCGTACATGTATATGGGCACTTGAAACTTATAGAAAAGCCCATTCAACCAAAACCAAGGCCCATTAAGCCCAGAATTGAAGCAAGCCCAGCCAGGGAGGGAGGCTACCAATAAAACTGGCCCAAAATGTGCCCGAAAATAGCCCAAATGAGCAATGGACAACTCGCGGCATCAACAAATGGGAGTAAGAGGAACGACTGAATTTATTGGCAAAAAATGGGTGTCAACAGCCGTGACAAACTGTAGAATCCTTAAGGCTGTGCCAACGTAAGCGCCCACACTATGTCAATGCCAGCACGCTAGAATCTGAAGACGCATGAAGGCTATGTCAACGCAATGCCTTCACTGCGTCGACGTAGCTCAAGCCTTTTCAGAAAATTTCTGACAAATTGCTACAGTGATCAAGTCTTGTTGACCTCAGTCAACTACGCTCTAGGCATGTTCAAGACCCTCAGCTCACAATGGCTTCTACAAGTGACAAATGCCTAGTAGCGGTGACTAATGGCCACTACAAGTGACTAATGAGCCATATAGGTGACAAATACCCAGCTTGCAGTGACAAATAGAAGCTAGCGGTGACAAATGAAGAGCAACGGTGACAAATGGACAAAGGTGACGGCTCAAGGCAAGAAGAAAAATGCCAACGGCAACGGCTCTTGAGCAATAAAGGTGAAAAATATCCCTCAAGGATGACAAATGAATGACAAGGGTGACAAATGACCTGTAAGGTAGATAAATGACTGTTAAAGATGAAAAATGACTTGTTAAGGCTGAAAAATGGACATGCTCATTAGAAATGCAAGCTTCATGGTCCATATCAAAGGCCAATCTTATGGCACTTGATTCTAGGGCCATGACAACCTCTCAGAAGATCTCTTATGCAGAATATTCCCATCTTTACAGCTGGACCAATTACAGAACTCCTGGAGAGGGTTTCATCTGAAAATGGGCTGTGCCTTGAGGACAAAGAAACAAACCTGTCTTGCCCTGCATGAAGAGGATTGGCAGACCAATCAGAGGCCAACGTACCCTATCTCCTTCGAGCCAATCAGTGGCCATTCTTCTCAGAGTTTGGAAGCTTCTAACGATCAAGATTTTTTTTGCTACCAAATCAGGAACAACAGGCTTTGTACCATGCATGCAAAAAGAGAATATATTTTTGAATCAAAGGAGAGCGTGGGTACAATGCAAAAAATGGAGGGAACACCTAGTAGGTTCGAGCAGCAGCCCAGTTTACAAGAGGATAAAAAGGAGAGGAGCCCAGTTCGTGAGGAAGGGAGCTAGAGAGTGAGGAGCAGAAGAGAAAAAGAGAGAAGAGCAAAAGAAGAAAGGAGAAGAAGAGCCAGAGAGCCATCCTCTGAAGATAGAAAGGAAAACACATGAGCTCTTCCTCCACACCCGATCTTCCTCCAGTAAGAAGAAGAGAAGCTCAGTTCATCAGCTTCCTTTGCCAAGGGAGAAGCTACCCTAAAAGGAAGCAGTTCATCTGGAAGCAACGAAGCACGCCTTCCAGTTTCTCAGACATGGAATTTTCTTTGTGCTTGAGTTTCATACATCCTGTCTGGGTCTTTCATTGTCTTTTCCATTTTGAACATCTATCCTTAAGCTGTATGTCAGCAATATACCGTCCCTACTAGTGATAGTAGGAAGACAGACTGAGCTGGTGTGCTCTGATCTGTGGTCTGGCCGTGTGAGCCATCAAGCTGTGTGGCAATGGTTCCTTGAGAGGGGAGAATCTCTCTGCAAGCTGTAAGGCAACGGGTGTTAAGTTGTGTATCAGCGGTTTAGTGCTTTTGCACTATGGAAGCCTCACTGGTTTCTGTGAGGGGTGGACGTAGGACTCTATGTAGAGTTTGAACCACCTTAAAATCCTTGTGTCTGTGATTTGCTTGTGTGATTGTCTTACGTTAGATGCTTGGTTAGGCCGGTTTACATTATCTTGTTTGCATCTTCCTTGTGTGGCTCTTCCTTTGGGTGAGGGTCTTTTTATTCCGTAGTTTTCATATCGAAAAAGGGGGCAGATCTATTCACCCCTCCCCTCTAGATCAGCCATTCCTACACAACACCCCTATGTTGTACATAATTTTATCCTAGAGGACAACCCAGGTTTAAAGGTGTGGGACCACTCCCGGACACCTTGTGGGCGCTATTTATTTAGCATCCTTACAACACCTCAGGCTCGGTCGGGGCTCAAATTAGCTTGTTGTCACTCATGGCGACTCCGAGAACAAGTGGGGGATAGCCGCAACCACACAGCATACGGCACCGCCCGCCTACAACTTAGCCACCCGAGCCAACCCGGGGGCACCCCCAACAACATGTCGTGCCATGTGGCCCTCAGCCACCCCAATACACCTCTTTCCAGCCACCCAACATTGATGGCCTTAGGTCTAGAGTCAAACTCCAGCATCAGAGACCATTAGCTAGCTTATACGGCTCCTATCAAAGGGCAGGGAATTTCCCTGAACACCTTAAAAGTGCCTAATTTCTAGCCATTCTACATCAATCCAGAGTCAACCAGAGACCCTCGGCTACTTGCCACACAACGCGGGAACTCTACATAAAGTGGGGACCAACTTTGACCTTCCGACAAGCAGCGTTCGCCCGCCTACAAATTAATCCCCTAGGCCAACTCGGGTGCTCGCAGCAAGACGATGTAGCATGCGACACCACTCACGAGGTTGAGGATTCCCCTTAAAATTCATCTAGCCAGCCAACACTAGTGGACTCAGTCGCCCACTCAAATTTGGTCCCCGAGGGTCACTAGCCAGGCCATGCGGCCTGTAGATTATAGTTGGGAATTATCTTGAACTCTTTGCGGGCGCTCACATTTCCAGCCACCTCACCATGAGCCGGGGCTGACCCACGACTCAGGAATGCTCGATGTGTCATGCGGTGGCACTACCAAGGAGGGGGACAGCCCCCGACTCCTAGACACACGACGATGGGTCACTTTCTTTATAGCCATTGGGCCAACCCGAGGCTACGCACTAGCTCGCCGTGTAGCAAGGCATATTCTTATTAAGGCTGGGCTCCCATGCCCACAACGCCTTCCTCCAGCCGTCTAAGCTATGCCAAGTATGGATTTCAAATCCTAGTGGGCCATACGGGCCACTAGCCAGCCTATACGGTACGTCAACAAGGATAGGGAATTACCCCCAACACCTTGGAGGTGACTCCACATCAACCTCATCTTGAAGCTCGTGCCAACATACACGCCACAAAGCACACAAGCCAGTCCCTCCCCAGCTAGCAAAAATAAGAAAAGGGATGAGGGGGATAACACCGGGGTAGCCCCGTGACCCCTGTGGCTAGGGGCACACCTCACGCCAAGGATGTCCTGGGCCTTGGGGCGCGCCCTCCTAGATCCTCCCAGCCATCATCTCAGTTCAGTCTGTTGCATCCCCTAGTTCGTGTTTGATTTTAATGATATCAAAACAATTGTGTTTGTGTGTGTATGTGTTTCATTGAGCAACATCTTTTATATATTGATTTGATGAGTTAAAAGATGGAGTCAATGTTCACTCTTGAAAGTCATGTGAACCCTTGGTGTTTAAGGAACTAATGTTATATTTATGTTGGTTTGTAGGAACACAAATTCATGGCTCATACTTGGAAACTAAAGGAGTCCATCAATGAAGCTCTTATTTTAAAAGGGAGTTAACTCTGATCATATTTGAAAGTCATATGAATGATTTGTATTTAAGGATCTCATGCTTTAAATATTTTGATTTGCAGGATCAAAATCTATGATTCATGTTTGGAACTCAAAGGAGTGCATCAATGAAGATCTTATTGAAAAAGGGAGTTGACTCACTCATTGCATTGCGTTGACTCTTCTATATTTCATGCATTTCATCAAATAGCTTTTCAAAGTCTTGGTTGGATATTTTCATGCATTTTTCTCATAAGATTTTTGGGCTTGAAATATTCATACAAGACTTCATGAGAGTTGGTTCCATATTGCTCATGCATTGCATGAATGATTGGTCTTGTGTACTATGCACTAAAAGCTTGAGTTAATGACTTACTGTGTGAAAGAATTGCATGAAGATGGCCATTCTGAAGATGGCTTCATTTGGGTCTCAATCAAGGAGATTGTGTTCATTGAACACACCTTTCTAATTGAATGATAGTGACATATCATTCATAGAGTTATTGTGATTTAAATGTATAGATGATTCAAAAAGATCCCTTGTTTGTATCAATGTTCCTCGTGAGATAATGCTTCATGAATATTAGTTTTTAATCAACAAAAATACCATTTGAATGAATGTGGTTCCATGATATTATGCATGCTTTGCATTTGACATAATTGTTAACACTTGTGTGATGAAGTATTTTGTTGTTGAAGATTTGGTTGTCTTGTGACTGAATGGTTGAGCTCCCATGTCATTATTTTTGGTTGATTGAGAGGTCCATGTTTATCATAACAAAACATTGTCATTTGGTGGAATGTATTTTTGTTGATTGATTTGAGAAGCCAAATACTTGGTTGAGTTAGTTCAATGATGTATTTTTATGTGAACTAGTTCAAAGAGTTAATGCTTGGTTCATGAGTTTTGATTTTCATCTAACCTCTTGGTTTATCATGTTTTTACAGGTTAAAGGATGACTTTTAAACCCTCCCATGTCAAGTGGATGATGGTAACATCTAACCATTGCTATGCTAAGTTCCGGATTATTTTCATGAACATCTTTCATGAGGTTGCATTGCATTGGAAGTGTTTTGTGTATCCTTAAAATGAGATCTTCAGGTTTTTACAATGTGCTTAATCTATTCTCATCAATCTTGTTGAAATGTGGTTTAAATGCTCTTAATACTTTGTTGAACTCATGGTAATTATTTCTTGATTTTTGGGAATTTTTTCGGCACTTAAACGGGGCTAAATTCTATGTTCTCGGACCCTTTAGGGAAGGGGTCGACCCCTGGGGTCAACCCCCCTAGGCTGAGAGCTCAGCCACCTGCATGGGTCGACCCCTGGGGTCGACCCACTACAAGGGCCGACCCCAAGGGTCGACCCCTGTGAGTTTGGGTTTTTATTTCAGTCTGCCAGCACCTTGTAGCCCGAGGGTCGACCCTTCCAGAACGGGATTTCCGGAAGAGTTTAAAACCTTATGAAAACCTCTCTAAACATTACCATACTACCCTCCATTAGTTCCTATTGTTATTAATATATTTCTAACATGTATTGGGAGGGTTTTATGAGTCTTTTCCCCACCCCTTGAGTTGCATTTATAAGAGTTACGATTTTGTGAGAGGATTAACCCTAATGCTCATTCGTTCATTCTTGTAGGTGAAGAAAAAGGGAAAAACGTGGTGGTGCTCTTACAAGGTGGTTTTCATCTACTTCCATGGAGATCTGGAGCTCGTGGTAGAAGAAGAAAAGAAGCATCTCGAAGAGAGGAACGCGAGGACGCCGAAATCACCATCATCCGACATCAAATCAAGAAGAGCCGGAGATTCAATTGAAGGGGGAGCCTTGTGCTTGTTGAATCTTTCTTGTTTTAGTCTTTAGCACATATTTTGGGCTTAGAGCATTCATTTTTTAGCTTGTTACAAACCTATAAACGATTTTCTGTGTGTGGGTTCGGAGAACGGTTTCTCCGAGTGATTTGAGTTGACGCTTGTGCGTCGTTTGGTGCGGAGCATATCCGCGTGTGTGTTGGGATTTTTGTCTCGTGTGTGTGGGGAGAAATCCCCGTGTTTACTGCATTTACAGCGTGTGGAGAAAGTCTTACCGGTTTGGTAAGGGGTGGACGTAGGGAGCCCGTCGTGGTCCCGAACCACCTTAAAAATCCTCGTCTCCTGTGGGTTGAATTGTGTGATTGTATGGTTAGCTTGTTATACTTATTTGTGTGATCATGTGTGAACGGAGAGAGTGAGAGAATCTAGTTAACTTGTGTAGCATTAAATTCCTCTATCTTATCAATCTTGTTAATTCCGTTGTGCGCTAGTTTGTGTTTTTAATTGGACATAGTTTTTAGTAGAAGGATCTATTCACCCCCCTTCTAGATCCGTATTCCTACACTACGGGACCCAACAATTGGTATCAGAGCGAGACTCTGCTGACCCTAGATCTCACGATCTACAGAGTGATCCTAGTGCATTCTACAATCATGAATTTTTCTGTTGAGCACATGTCGATGAATTACCTTCCTATTCTTAATGGTTCTGATTTTACTTCATAGATAGGTAAAATGTGTGGACTGATCAATTCAGTTAATCCTAATCTTTGGAAGTTGATTTATGATGGTCCTCACATATTACCTCTAGATGAGACCAAGTGGTCTAGTCAAGATAAATTGAAGAACCATGAAAATGTCATTGTCTTAAGTTTATTGAAAAGTGCCATTGATACTCATATGTTTCCATTTGTTTCTTCTTGTAGAACGGCAAAGGAACTTATGGATCAGTTGATCAAAGCTCAAGAGATGGAAGAACAAAATTGTCTCATGGCCGATAATGATGATCAACTCAATGAAGAAAATTATGATGAGGTAAATTCTGAATCTGAAGAACTCTCTATTGAGGAATGGCAAATGGCATATGTTGAACTGTATGATAAATGCAAGAAACTCAAATCTAAAAATAAAACCTTGAAAATGATGGTTAATGAGAATGTGCATGATAATCCTTCCTGTGAAAATTGCAAAACTTTGGAGTCAAAGATTGAGAACCTAGAATATGAAAAAGAACTTCTAGAATCCAAAGTTGAATTATTTTCAGATGAGCTGTCTTGTATGAATGAAGAGCTTGAGATGTTTAGAAAATCTAATACTGCTCTTGAAATTGATAATGATTCCCATGATTTGCTTGATCAAAATAAACACTTGTTGTCTAAGATTTCATTGCTTGAAGAAACAGAAAAATATCTTAGAAACAAGTTAGCTTCTTTGTCTGATGATGATAAGTTGTTTGAGAAATTGCTTGATTCTGAAATTGATAACAAGAGCATCATGGATGAAAATGAAGATCTTAAAAAGAAAAATGGTGCTATGTTAATTCAGAATTCCTTGCTAGAGGAAAGATTGAGATGCTTTGATAAGCTTGAAAAAGAAATCTCATTGTTGAAACATGAGAATGAACAGTTGTTTGTTAAGATCTCAAAGCATGTTGAAACTGAAAAGGTTCTTGAAAAGCTTGCTGAAAAACTTCACTGCACAAATCTGGAAAATAAAAACCTCATGCAAGAAAATGAAAAACTCACATCAAAGAATTATTTGCTTGACGATAAAATTTTTGCATGTGAAAAAGAGATCAACAACTTAAAGCTTGATTTGTCTAGATTTGTCAAAGGGAAGGAGAACTTAGACACATTGCTAGGTGTTAAAGTGAACTTTCAAAAGGAGGGTCTTGGTTATATCCCGGTCAACAAAAAATCTTTTGAATCAAAAATAAAAATCTCTTTTGTTCATGCCTCCAACATTCCTAGCACCTCCAAAACACCTCCTCCCGTTGCTCAAGTGAAAATCTCTGAAAATGATTTTGATAAAAAGAAAAATCTCAACAAAAGACCTTCCATGTCAAATAGATCTCAAAAATCAAAGTTGAATGTTGAATGCTTCTATTGTGGCATGTTTGGTCATGAAATGAATGATTGTGTTATCTTGAAAATAGATGATCAAAATACATGCAAAGATAAATCTTCCTTCAAAAGAAAGAAAAATGTATCATGCTTTTATTGTCACAAACTTGGCCATGTCATGGATGATTGCTTTGTGAAACAAAATGATGATTATCGTGCCATGAATACTAAGTTTAACTTTCAAAGAAAATTCAGAAATGAACATGCTTCCCATGCTAAAAGGTTTGCATCCCATAAGAAAAATTCATTCGCGAACACTCATGCAAATAATGGAATTTCATTCCATAGAACCGAATCTCCATGTTGTTTTCATTGTGGTAAGTATGGGCATGTTATGAAAGAATGTTGGCTTTTGAAAACAGAAAATTTCCATGCTTCTAGAATGCATGCTAGGTCTAATTTTGTTAAATCTAGACCTTTTGAAAATAGAAGATGGAATGGATCTGAAAATTCCTTTACTCCTAAAAGGAAGTCTTTTGGTAAAGATGCTTCTCCTCAATGCCTTTATTGTGGAAACCGTGGACATGTTATTGAGGATTGCAGGATCAAGGAAAGTGATGACAAGGTGGCAATGAAAATGTCAAAGAAAACTTTTGGAAGAAATTTTTCTAACATCCAAGGACCCAAGAAGACTTGGGTGACAAAATCTGACAAATGAGTCGGTTATGATGAAGGTGTGCCTTGAGGTAAATAAAGAATAAAAATGGTTCCAGTAAAATAGAACAAGGCACACTCATATGGTAAACCTCCAACTTTACTCCTTCATTGTCAAACTTGATGGTTTTGATATTTTAGACTGAGATTTTGATATGTTCTTATGTTATGCTCTAAATTCTTCACAAGCCATACATGTCTTTATTGAATGAATATTTGGTATATCAAATGGTGATGTGTGAAATGACAAGTTAAGCCCGTTAGGAAGCCATCACTATGCGTAAGGTGATCTCAGGATCAATGCTCTCCGCCTTGTACCAAAATTCTGAAATTGAATAGTTTGGCTCATAAGGAATCATGTGCTTTGAATGAATTGAATTTGCCTTTGAACTGTAATATCTTTTAAACTGAATCTGAAAAATTCTCTTGTTTCAAAAAGGCAAAATTTTTTAACTGTGAAATTCTTCGATCATATGCAACAATTGGTATTGAAATGTGGAAACATGTCTTTTGAAGGAAATCAATTTACCATGAAATTCTAAAATACCATGTGCGTTCAAATTGATTCTGAAATTCATTCTTACTTCAAGAAGGTAAAATTTCTGAAATGCAGAATTGTTCCTTTGACAGATATTGTTTCTGAACTTGATATATTGTTCTTGTAGTCTGTTATGATGAACATGTCTCATTGGTTTAATGAATCTGAAAATTTTGAGGAACAAGCATGATGTCTTTGCCTACTGAATACTTTTCAATATGAAATGCATGAGCATCTGAGTGTAATTGAGTATCTAGTATATCAAATGGTATGTAGTGGAAGGGTGGATTATGTCCACCTATAAGCTCTCACTATGTGTGAGTTGGGTTTTCGAACCTTCACCTCCACCTCGTACCGGAACCTGTAAAATCTATTTGGTTTGTGGATGATACTCTAAGCTTTTAAAATATTATTGAAAATCTATTTTTGAATATTTCTGAAAATAATTTGGGCGCATTGTTTGATTTTGATCATTTGTGCACCTTTGTTTAAAAAGGGCAAGTTGCTGCTCATCATTTGAATATATATGTCTCCTTGTGCAATCTGTCATGATGTTCTAAAAATTAAAAAAAAATTACATCCTGCATTACATTCTCATGCTTTTATAAGTTACATGCATTAGAAACGTCATAAGGTACATTTAGATCATTCATATGAAAAACTGAAAACTTGCATCTTGCACCCACGTTAAATTTTACAATGCATTTAGAACTTTTAAATAAAAATCTGACATTCTATATCGCATTGGCATCTTTGCATATCATTCACATACTATGCATACAACATGACAAAAAGATGCATATTGCATATTCATGCATATAGAGCATATGCATATATTTCATGATAATCGCATATCTTGACTCATAAATGCTTGCATGAATGGTTCATGAATCCTTGCATGCTTGTAAGTATTTACACTATGAAACCATTTCTTGATCTTTCTAAGGCCTTACCTCCTTGCTAATCAGCAATGCAGTGACTTTATTCATATGTGATACATGTCATATATTAAGGGGGAGGATTTGACTCCGACCGTACATACATTTAGGGGGAGTCATAGCCGTGTCTTGTCGAATTCATTTTATTCATGCAAAATAACAATTTACCCCCACACTCTTGCACACAATGAATTTAATGACTTTACTTGATAAGGATTTAATAAATTCCTTCCAACACTTTAAAGGGAACTTGAATCTCTACATGGACATTAAAGAGTAATCGTGAGGAAAAAGCTGCCTACCTCACAAAAATTCAATAAGTAGTATGTGGATCCGAGTAACCGAGAATCCCCCCTGAAATAAAGGAGGAAACTAGTGTCGAAAGGAGAAACAAAAATCCATATGTGCGACGAATCCAAGTAGCCGGGAATCCCCATTGAGACATATGAGAAAACTCGCGCCGAAAGATGAAGTCTATTAAAAGAAACAAAATAGGGGTTGTGCGAAGCTACCGATAGTCGAGAATCTAAAGTGAAAGTGTAGAGAGGAGATTACCTTCTAGTGTTCTTTAGAAAATCTGAAAATCCATATGTTTTGAAGCTCATTAGTCATTGCCTCACATTTCACACTGGCATTTTTGTGATGTATGTATTTTATAAATTTACCTACATTCATGGTTTATGTAGTACTCCTAGTTGTGTATGCACAAATCTCTTAGTTATGCTTCATGCCTTACATTTTTAAATTTGAATCACATGCTCTTTTGTTAACCCGTGCCTCATATAGGGGGAGTTACTATATGTACTATCTGTGTGCATGATGTGCTTGTGTGCTTGTATGTTCATGCATTCCCCTTGAGTTTAATTCTGAGCATAAACCTTGATTTTGAAGGATAGAACTCATCATGTGCATAGCTTCATATCTTGCATGATTGGCATTCACATAGTGCATATTCATTGCATTTGAAAGATGACGCTCATCGTGTGCATATTTGCATATTTGACATTTTCAACATACATATAGTTCATTCATGATATCATCTTGAACAAATCTATACTTTCTAACAATTGGCATAGTTCATTTTGAAATACATATTCTGAACACTTCATGTTGCATAAATGCCAAAATGAGTTCTGATAAGTGTGTATTTTCCCATCTTAATTCATGTTATTTACATTATTTATGGGTTTTAATAATAATAAATATGCACTTATCACACTTACTTTTAATTTAGAGTAAAATAATTAATTTTCTGTAATTAACTGATTTTAATAAAGATATTTCTTTATTTAACAAGCACTCAAAATAATAAAAATAAGAAAAAAAGAAAATATAATGTATGTTGAAATGGGCCAAAAGCCCAAGGATTTGTTCAATAAGAAAAATATATATATAAATAAAGAAAGAAAAAAAATAAATTTATTTGATATTTTTAAAGGCTTTAATAAGCTATATACATAATATATACATATATATATATATATATTATGAAAATAAAAAAATAGAATAATAAATATAATTTTGGAGAAAAGAAACAAAAAAAAAATTTATTAGATATTTTTAGGATTTTTTATGAGCTATATACATCATATATAACAATATATGTAATATATATATATATAATATATGTGTTTTGCAGGTGGCGCATGGGGCGGCACGCGGGCGGCCGGCGCACGGAGTCACGCTGGCGGGCGCACAGACGGTAGAGGAGAGAGAAGGCGGTGTGGGCGCGGTGCGCCTACGCGCTCGCCACGCGGCGCGCACACGCGGGCGGCGCACCGCGGGTCCACGCGGCGCGCCTCACGCGGAGGAGGGTCGGCGGCACGCGGGCGGACCACGCGGCCAGGAGAGAGAGAAAAGAGAGAGAAAGAAGAAAGAAAGGGCTAGAAAAATGCCAGAAAAATCAGAAAAATTGTAAAAGTGTGCAGCACATGCTAGCACACAAGTTTGGGTCAAAAATAGCAGCACTTGTTTGTTCACATTGGCAAGAATGTTCACATGAGAGGGGGTGTTATATGTTACCCTATATAAAGGGCTTCATTTGTAATGGAAAGGGGTGGTTAGGAGATTAGTTAGAGAGGCTAGGACACTTATATTCAAATTTTCCTCCCCGTGGGATCGACCCGTATTTACCACTTTACTTGTATTTTCAAATTCATTTAAGTGAGTGAGTGCGGTATTATCAATTTTGAAATTTGTGTGGCACGGCATTTTTAAACGACGACTGTCGAGCGCATCAAATTTTTGGCGCCGTTGCCGGGGATGGAATTTTTGAAAGTTGGATATTCTTGTGTTTGATTTGTATATTTGTATATTGATTTTGCTATTTTTACTTGTGCGGGAAAAAGAAAAAAAAAGTCAGAACTTCAAGGAAAGAGAAAAATCGGATCTGAAGTCCTCAGAAAATGAAGCGTCGTTAAAAGCTCGGAAGCATCGCTAAAGGGTAGAAACGTCGGAACAGGTTTTATTTTTCCAATTTATGAAAAATTTGAAAAATTCTTCAAAACTCTATAAAAAATCAAAAACATCAAAACAAAAGACATTTTTATTCTGGTTAGATAGGTTCATTAATTAAAAACCAAAAAAAATTACTTACACCAAAATAAAAAAAAAAATCATTCCAAGAATAGAAACCACACAACATGTTTTAGGTCATGCATCAGTTAGCATAGAATTTTTCTTTGTTTAATTACTATCATTGCATTTTGAAGATTGCGAGGGGCAAGGTACGTTCTATTTATCCTATTATGGCATGCATATTGCATAAGAACCCCTTGTTTGCAATTGTGGTGTGCATTGCATTTCAAAATACTCTAAGGGCACTACCTTTAATTTACATAAGGTGGGGATTTCATCACCCTTCCTTAGCCCAAAAATCACATTTCCCTTGCATATCTGCATGACCTACGCCATAAATAAAAGTCAGTAAACGTTGGCCCTAGGATCACACTGTGGTTCTTGTGTTATTTGGGTTTATCCTCATATGAAAACCGGTGCCTAAGGCAAGACGGTCGGATGGAAAACGCCTTAAGCGGGCTAATGATTTGGCATAATAAGGTCCCTACGAAAGTAGGGGGAACCTCCCACTTCCCCACCTCTTACCTGGCTGGTGGTCATATTGAGGGTAAACTTAAGTTTCATTTTAATCACTTTGTGAAACCCTATTTGTAGGTCTGAGTCGCATCTAGATCATTAGATAATTTGTGTTAACTTGTTTGTGGTTGCATAAAAAAAATTAAAAAAAAATAAAATCACAAATCCATGCCTATGCAGGAGCACTTTTATCCTTCTACTTACAAGCCCTCAACCTGTATTCAACTCCCTGACATTCTTGTTGATCAATATGAGATTCGCCCTAGTCTCATCCAGATGCTCCCATCTTTTTATGGGAATCTCAATGAAAATCCTTATAGGCATCTAGATGATTTTCTAGAAATTTGCTCCCTGATTAAAATTCAGAATTTTAATGATGATGCCCTTAAGTTGATCTTATTTCCATTCTCATTGAAAGATAAAGCAAAATGTTAGTTAAGGAGTTTTGGAAAGATTATCAAGACTTGGGAAGCTATGCAGTTAGAATTTTTGAAAAAAAATTACCCCATAGGCCAAACCAACATGATGAGAAGGGCGATTACAGGATTTACTCAACGTCCGGGAGAGCAAATTCATGAATCTTGGGAGAGACTTAAGGATTTAATAAGTGAATGTCCACACCATGGGTTGCCCAAATGGCAAATTATATTTGCATTTTATGAGGGGTTATCCGATTTTGATAGGCAAATGGTGGATATATATTGTGGAGGGGCATTTTTGAGCAAAAGTGAAGATGAGGCGTATGATCTGTTTGAGATTTTGAGTTAAAATTCGGTGAATCGTGCCTCCATCTCATCTTATCAACAATCCGTAGGACATGTCAAACAGGCTGAAAACCCAATCCACACTTTCACGAAAGCTTGTGAATTCTGTGCCAGTCTCACTCACCATGTGAGTGAATGTCAAGCATAGGTCTAAAATGGCCTAGGATTCTCTCCACGCCAGTGTGATACCCTTTCCGATAATTCTACGTCTGGCTGGAGCTATCACCGAAAATTTTCTTGGATGGACCAAACAATCCAAACCCATTTGTCTACACTTTCACCCCAAGAAGGCCACGGGCGGCCCCTGTGTCCTCAGCTTCAGCTCAACTCATCTCACCCAAATTTCGGAATCAACATTGATCTTAAGGGTGATTCACCGGGCCACTGTTTTGAACCTCAAATCATGTACTCTCAATCTACTTATCAACCCTCTCCTTCAACATTACACCAACCCCCTCAATATGTGAATGATGATGATGATGATCTTCTGCCTGTCATTTTGGCTCAAGATATCACTATTGAGAGTGAGGGGGTGTGTGCAAGTAATACCATTATGAAGGAAGGACAGGAAGAAGGGGGTGACATGAATAATGATGATCATATCACCCCATCCTATGAATGTTTTGAGATTGAGAATATTACTGTCAAGAACAATGGCCCACACAACTCAATTGAGGACATGAATAAAGAGGAGGATTACGTTGTAAGTAATAATATGGTTGATTTAATGGAACAAAATTCTAAATATCCTCCTTCCCTGGAAGAATATGAGGATGGGGCCTTATTAGAAAAGTTTACATTTCATCTACTGACCCCATTTCTGAAAAATTTGATTGATTATTTTCAGTTGAGTGAGGAGTGTGATGAGGGGCCCGTCTTAGAGAAATTCACATTTGATCTCACCTATGATGAAAGGGCCGGACTGGACTCATTTACATTTCCTCTATCCACCCCATTAGTGGGTGATTTGGGTGATAATCCTCAGTTAAGTGAGGGGTATGATGAAGGGGTTTCATTAGAAAATTTCAAATTTGATCTAACCCCTGAGGCCTATCCAATGAAGTCTGAATCTGTGAATGAATTAGTGCTTCCTTCTACTTTGATTCCCCTGTCAATTGAGCCTCTCCACTTTGAGATTCTAGGACCTGAGGGGGATGTGCCAACCACATTCACCTTTGATTCAACTTCCTCTCAGGAAGATAAATTGATCAATGCTCTTAAAGCTCAAGAGGCTGTTATTGAGAAGAAAGTGGCTAAGGATGACGATATTATTCCTAAGCTACCAGGGCCTGAACAAGTTTCCATGGAGGAAGTCATTCCTAAAGGGCTCGTCAGGAGAGACGATACAGGACAAGGGGACCAATGGATTGATTTTATGCAAGGGTTCCACCTCGATCATGAGAAATTATTGGCCCTTGCTCATTTCTGGATCCCTAAAGAGGAAAACTGGCTCACATTTATGGTTACAGAAAACGTCAATAAAGTGCGAGACCCACATATGTCTAGCCCCTATCCTTACATGGTTACTCTTGTCTTCCAATGGCATAAGGGCTGGAATTTGAAAGAGGACAAGATCACATGGTGGCTCATTCTGAATGCCACCCGTTGGTTAATGAACTGCAATGCGTCGGGCTGACGACGTTAGATTTAGCGCTTCTTGGGAGGCAACCCAACCTTTTAAGTGATTTCTGTGTGCTAATAAATAGCTTCTTGGGAGGCAACCCAAGTTTTTCTTGTGTGTTTGTGTTTTTATTTTGCAGGTTTGAATAAATGATAAGTTGGGGGGAGAAGCAATACTTGCTTCCTCTGATGCTCAGATTTTCAACGTCAACACCTCTGCCAAGCCGTCACAAGTCAACCCGTTAAAGTTCACTTCCGTCAGGTTGTCCCGTTCCGTCATAAATTTCATGTCTACATTATTCTATCAATCCCTATTGTTCATGCCATTGAGGACAATGTCATTTAAGTTGGGGGGACAGAAATCATGCCATTGCACATATTACATTCATCTACAACCTCATTTAGCTATAAAAAAAAAATTCTTTAAAAATTGGAAACACAAATAAAATAAACCCATTTTGAGTTTCATGATTCATGCTTCTATTGACAATGATTCTAGAATAGAAAAGACTAGGGAAAAGGATGATGGATAATTTATTTACTCTAGCCATGGAAAACTGATTTAAGAATCTTTAAAGTTCATGTGCACTTTAGAAAAATAAAATCATGTTGCACGCTAAGGAAACAAGTAGGACAAGCCTTCTGCTATTTTTGGTATGCTGTCTGATATTCTGCACTTCTTGAAGAAGAGATCTTTTACAAAGCTTTCTGCCCAGTTATCAAAATTAGTGCCAAAGCACAATTGAAAAAATTTTGAGAAACAAACACCATGAAAAATGCTCCGATTCTGAGTAACCGGGCCTACTTCACCTAAGACGTGTTGAGGTTCGCGTCAAAAGGAAAAGGGAACTTTGATCTGTGTAACCGAGCCTACTTCACCTAAGACGTGTTGAGGTTCGCGTAAAACAGTGAAGGGTAGTGCGGCATCATGTGTGTATAGAAAAAGAAAAAATAAAGGAACAATAGATCCCAACCGGGACATAGCACTAAGGCAGACAAAAAGCTAGTATACTGAATGCTCTGATTAAGAAGTGCAGAATTGAAGGACACTTGCTTGTAATAGCAAATGGGGGACGCAATTGTCTTCACATTAGACTTAGCATTTCACATGCACAAGTGCTACTGAATTTTGATTAGAATTCTTGATCATGTACCTTAATTTCCTATATAAGGCTAGTATGTGATAATAATTCCAGATTCCTAATCTTTAGTCGATTCTATGAACGATGATCTGGAAATAAGGCATGGATATTTTAACTCTTTGTAGTCCTTACATTTGGAGATTATTTACATTGCTAAGGGACTAGCAATGAGTAAGTTGGGGGGTGTGATAAGTGTGTATTTTCCCATCTTAATTCATGTTATTTACATTATTTATGGGTTTTAATAATAATAAATATGCACTTATCACACTTACTTTTAATTTAGAGTAAAATAATTAATTTTTTATAATTAGCTGATTTTAATAAAGATATTTTCTTATTTAACAAGCACTCAAAATAATAAAAATAAGAAAAAAAGAAAATATAATGTATGTTGAAATGGGCCAAAAGCCCAAGGATTTGTTCAATAAGAAAAAAAAATATATAAATAAAAAAAGAAAAAAAATTATTTGATATTTTTAAAGGCTTTAATAAGCTATATACATAATATATACATATATACATATATATATATATTATGAAAATAAAAAAATATAATAATAAATATAATTTTAGAGAAAAGAAACAAAAAAATAAATTTATTAGATATTTTTAGGATTTTTTATGAGCTATATACATCATATATAACAATATATGTAATATATATATATATAATATATGTGTTTTGCAGGTGGCGCATGGGGCGGCACGCGGGCGGCCGGCGCACGGAGTCACGCTGGCGGGCGCACAGACGGTAGAGGAGAGAGAAGGTGGTGCGGGCGCGATGCGCCTACGCGCTCGCCACGCGGCGCGCACACGCGGGCGGCGCACCGCAGGTCCACGCGGCGCGCCTCACGCGGAGGAGGGTCGGCGGCACGCGGGCGGACCACGCGGCCAGGAGAGAGAGAAAAGACAGAGAAAGAAGAAAGAAAGGGCTAGAAAAATGCCATAAAAATCAGAAAAATTGTAAATGTGTGCAGCACATGCTAGCACACAAGTTTGGGTCAAAAATAGCAGCACTTGTTTATTCACATTGGCAAGAATGTTCACATGAGAGGGGGTGTTATATGTTACCCTATATAAAGGGCTTCATTTGTAATGGAAAGGGGTGGTTAGGAGATTAGTTAGAGAGGCTAGGAGAGTAGGAAGCTATGGGTTGTGAATAATTGTAAGTGTGTTCTTTGTATTCTTGAAGTTATTGCTTGTAGGAGTTGTGTTTTGAAGGCTTTTGATGTCAAGTTTGTAAGTTGAAGTTATCTTAATGAAAGTTTTGTTTTGGAATTCAGTCTTTTCTTAGTCTCATTACTCATTGTTATGATCTCCATTTCATTTTGAGTTCTTCACAAAAGTTGTCCATCTGTAAGTGTTCTTCAACTTCTCTTTTCATCATTTCCTTTAATTCCTTCTAGTTTAAAAGTTATTCTTTGTGTTTTTAAGTGTTGTCCTGTTCATGTACTGTTCATCCGAAGTTATAGTCTCCACCAATTTGCCATTTTGAAGCCTTTACGATCATAATTTTACTCTGAGTTCTTCATGAAAGTTGTTCCTATCTTATAGAGAAAACTTTTGTGCTTCTTTCTCTTCTTCAAATTCTTCTTAGTTTGAGCTCTAGAATTAATTATTTACTATTCTATTTTTCTGTCAGTTAATGTTCACCAGCAGCGATAGATCTTGATTGTTCAAGTTTTTCATTATCTTCCTTTCATTTTATATTTCTGTGTTCTTCATCAAAGTTCTTCATCTTTTAATTCTCTACAACTTTCATGTATTCTATTTTTTCTAATTCCATTTAGAGTTTAAGTTATTCTATTTCTTCCAACCCCTATTTTCAATAAAATTCTATTATGTTTTCAACTTAGTGTTTCAAACTTGTTCTATCCAACCTATTTCTTCATAAGTGTTTCACTTACACCCAAAGCGGTGGTCTTTTTCAAATCATCTCACGGCGTCGACTTCCAAGGCGGAGCGATCTTCATCAAAGGCTCGGCGAGGAAACGACGGCGTTCTTCAATTCATTGGCTACTTATTCCTTTAAACTTATCTCTTGTTCTTTAAAATTACAAATTCATTTCCGTTAGTTGTAATCGCACTCAAATCAAACAAAAGCAATTGGTTTTTCAAAACATAAGGGTATTTTCCAAATTATATTCAAATTTCCCTCCCCGTGGGATTGACCCCGTATTTACCACTTTACTTGTATTTTCAAAATCATTTAAGTGAGTGAGTGCGGTATTATCAATTTTGAAATTTGTGTGGCACGGCATTTTTAAACGACGACTGTCGAGCGCATCAAGTTCAGCCAACGAATGGTATCCTATCTTCGAGGCTCTCTCTTCGGGAATTGAAATTGCCTATGTTTGTGTCTCTTTTTTGATCAACATTTGATATCATATCTTTGAGCCCCTACTTAGCATCCATTGGTATTTAAATTGGAATCATATCCTTTGGCCTAACATGTTCATTTCATGTCACATAACCCCCTGTCTTTTTGTAGATGACAAAAAGGGGGAGAATGTTTGGTGTGTGCTCAATACTTTATGAATGTTGTTGTCTTGGGGAGAATGGGAGAATTTATGAATGATGTTGTCTTGGGGAGAATGGAAGAATTGGTGTATGCTCAATGTTTGCAAATGTTTGTAAAATCTGTATTATCACACACATCGTTTTGTCATCATCAAAAAGGGGGAGATTATTGCATCCCCTAGTTCGTGTTTGATTTTAATGATATCAAAACGATTGTGTTTGTGTGTGTATATGTTTCATTGAGCAACATCTTTTATATATTGATTTGATGAGTTGAAAGATGGAGTCAATGTTCACTCTTGAAAGTCATGTGAACCCTTGGTGTTTAAGGAACTAATGTTATGTTTATGTTGGTTTGTAGGAACACAAATTCATGGCTCATACTTGGAAACTAAAGGAGTCCATCAATGAATCTCTTCTTTTAAAAGGGAGTTAACTCTGTTCATATTTGAAAGTCATATGAATGATTTGTATTTAAGGATCTCATGCTTTGAATATTTTGATTTGCAGGATCAAAATCCATGATTCATGTTTGGAACTCAAAGGAGTGCATCAATGAAGATCTTATTGAAAAAGGGAGTTGACTCACTCATTGCATTGCGTTGACTCTTCTATATTTCATGCATTTCATCAAATAGCTTTTCAAAGTCTTGGTTGGATATTTTCATGCATTTTTCTCATAAGATTTTTGGGCTTGAAATATTCATACAAGACTTCATGAGAGTTGGTTCCATATTACTCATGCATTGCATGAATGATTGGTCTTGTGTACTATGCACTAAAAGCTTGAGTTAATGACTTACTGTGTGAAAGAATTGCATGAAGATGGCCATTCTGAAGATGGTTTCATTTGGGTCTCAATCAAGGAGATTGTGTTCATTGAACACACCTTTCTAATTGAATGATAGTGACATATCATTCATAGAGTTATTGTGATTTCAATGTATGCATGATTCAAAAAGATCCCTTGTTTGTATCAATGCTCCTCGTGAGATAATGCTTCATGAATATTAGTTTTTAATCAACAAGAATGCCATTTGAATGAATGTGGTTCCATGATATTATGCATGCTTTACATTTGGCATAATTGTTAACACTTGTGTGATGAAGCATTTTGTTGTTGAAGATTTGGTTGCCTTGTGACTGAATGGTTCTGTCACGCCCCGAGCGCGGAAGATTACCCGGAGGCGTGACGCGTCTATATAGATCGTGTCAATCATGTAAATATCAGAGTGCGCAAATAACTAAGATTTAACTCAAAATTTAATACAAATAGTACGAGCTGATAATTGTCACAATTAATTAAAGGATAATTACATGTGTTCCCAGAGTCCAACGACTAGGCTTCAAATCTTGAGCAGTTCTAATCAAGTTGACTAATACAAATGACATAGATGAATTGATACAACTGACATAAGTGAACTAATACAATAACAAAAAGGACATGACAATTTGATAACTTCACTCTAACACTCATCACTCAGTCTCATTCCCTTCCGAGTGTTGGTTGGCATCCAAATTACCTGAAAATATTAGAAAACTACTAGATGAGCGAATCGCTCAGTAGGAATTACATCTCAAGATTTAACAGGCTTTAAGTGGTTTACAAGTTCAATTAATGTCAGTAAAACTATGCATGTAGATGAGTAGATATCAAGGATTGTAAAAATCGACAAGAGCAGTGGAGGAATAACAAGTGAGAGTATAAGGATTCCAACTTCAATGCAGCAATAGCAAGAGATTCAAGCAAGTAATAACTGGAATTAACGAAATCTTTCCAAGAGAGTAAGAACTCATGTCAAGCAAGTAATAGAAAGTAATATAAATTCAAGCATGTAAAATTAGAATTGGCTATTTATCAATTTCATTCAAGTAAAACTTTACCCTTTTGCGGGTCTCAAGTCAAATCAATTAAGTAATATCACGAGAATGAGTGGAATGTCTAAAGCCTAGCAAGCAAGTACTCTGGTGCAATGCCAAACACCGTGGTCAATAAACTCCCATGGGCACAAGTACCTTCGGGTGCTCCCCCAGGACCAGACCGGGTCCTATATGCACAGCATTTATCATGTTTGTTGACATCCACTCTTATTTATAGCCAATATGGAATTTCAAGGTTTGACCAGTATGATATATAAGGTGGAATTATGGAATGGAGTCCAAGGGCGCATTTATGTGTAGGGATGAACTAGGAGTGGAAACCAGTAACGTTTGATACACAAAAAAACTAGATAAGAGAGGTGCCTTATGGGCCACCTGACAATTTTTAGAAACGACACCCTCACTATGGGATGCCCTTCTTGGGAATTATATAGGGTTTAGAGGACCCTGTCAGGAGTTAAATATCACTTCTCAAGCTGCCATCTATCAGTGGAGATGGCAAAAGAAAGGCCTAACGATCAGGTTAACGTAATGAGCCGGCTGTGTCGACTCAGTAGTTCATCGCGTCAACCCTGCAGTTCATCGCGTCAACCCTGCGAACAGGTTGGGTCGACCCTGTGAACAGGCAGGGTCGACTCTGCAGTTCATCACGTCAACGCGGTGAACAGGCAGGGTCGACCCTGTCAACAGTCAGGGTCGACTCTGCCGTTCACTGCGTCAACAGGCAGCGTCGACAGGCAGGGTCGACTTTGCCGTTCACTGCGTCAACGCAGTGAACAGGCAGCGTCGACCCTGTCAACAGGCAGCGTCGACCCTGTCAACAGGCAGGGTCGACTCTGCCAACAGGCAGGGTCGACCCTGTCAACAGGCAGGGTCGATACTTTCTTTTGTTCCCCAGTTTTCATGCCCTTCCAATCCTCCTTTCACTCTGAGTTCTTCACAAAAGTTTTTCTTCTCTTGTAGATATAGATTTTCTTCTTCTACCACAACCTCCAATTCTTCTTAGTTTTTAAGTTATAATTAATTTTCTATGGTTCTATTTTTTACTCAGTAACTGTTCACCTGCGCCCATAGATCTCATTTTTTTCACATTTTTCACCTTCTTCATCTCATTTTCTCTCTCTGCACTCTTCATAAAACTTCTTCCTAACCTTCCAATCTATGACTTTCTCTTCTTTCACATATTCTCATTCTCTCTAGATTTTTCATTATCCTCCTTCTTAGAACCCCCTATTTTCAATATCATTTCATTGTGCTTTCAACTTGGTCTTTTTCCACATTTTTCATCCTCTTGACTACAATTTCTTCTTTCACTATTTTCAGGCTTTAGTTTCTCTCATATAACATCTTTAACATGGTGGTTTTAGTTTCACAGAAATTGACATAATGACAGGCCCTTTACTAAAGCATGAACTATATCAAATATAGATATTAGCTAATACATGCTAATCGTCCTAGATTTAAGCTAACACATGCTAATTATTCTAGGTATGAGACTAATACTTGCTAATACTTGCTAATACTTGCTAATTATTCTGAGTATAAGGCTAATACATGCTAATTATCTTAGGTATAAAGCTAATACATGCTAATCATCTCAAGTATGAAGCTAATGCATGCTAATCGGCTTAGGTATGAAGCTAATACATGCTAATCATCCTAGATTTAAATTAACACGTGCTAATTATTCTAGGTATGAGACTAATACTTGTTAATACTTGCTAATTATTCTGGGTATAAGGCTAATACATGCTAATCGGCTTAGGTATGAAGCTAATACATGCTAATCATCTCAAGTATGAAGCTAATGCATGCTAATCGGCTTAGGTATGAAGCTAATACATGCTTCATCTCAAGTATGAAGCTAATGCATGCTAATCGGCTTAGGTATGAAGCTAATACATGCTAATCATCCTAGATTTAAATTAACACGTGCTAATTAAACACTAAATATCGCATGGAAATGAGCCTAAGACTAAATGCCCAGACTAATCATCCTAGATTAGCTATTAGTTTAGTTAAAAGTTGAGAACACCTACCTGTTGGAAGATCGTAGTAGCAGAACCCTTCCCTGCAAAGCTTTGCCCCAACCTTAGCTAGCCTAGAATGGGGGTAGCAAAGGGGTATGTTTATAGGGTCTGTCATGAACGAATGGGAGGCAAGATCTGAAATAATGGGACTTTACAGCTTGTACAGGCTGTTGGGGATAAGGGAATCGAAAGGTTGTCTGGTGGATTGTAGCTCCTATGAGAGGGTGGTTTATTTATTTTAAACTTCCCACTTAACTTTCATGATTTTTTTTCTTTAAAATTTGATGGAGTTAGTTAATGAAATTTCATGGATAAGATGATTATATTTTTCTCTATTTTTACATATAATTGTTTTTGAAAAATTCTTTTTAAATAAAAAGTGATACTATTCATGGCACTATTCACGTATGAAAAGGACAGATGCCAACGTAGGTTTGTCTAATTGCTAGCCTATCGTATATAATTATTTGGCACAAAAAGTAAATTGTGGATGCTAGGATTTGAACCCTAGTCATTGGGTTGAAAGGAAAGTTACTTAACCAACTACACTAAAAAGTCACACTTATTAAGTGAATAATCTTTACATATGATAACTTCGTGTTCCCACTTCTTACATAAACTCTATAATATTAATTTTTTTTATTTGCAAAATATTAATAATAATAATTTTTTTTTATCATTTTTTTATACGGGGTGCTACACCCTCCCCTACTTAAAAGAATTTGGTCCCCAAATTCAATTGTATAAGGGTAATTTCAACTACATAAAGATACTGTAGAAAGTATAAGATACTTGCCGACTAAAATAATTCTGGGTATCTTCTCTTCATAGATTCCTCGGTCTCCCAAGTTGCTTCTTGCTCCGAGCATCGATTCTATTGGATTTTTACCATAGGGATCGTCTTGCACCTTAGAACTCGAACTTCGCGGTCGAGGATCTGCATCGACCTTTGTTCATAAGTAAGATCCCTTTGAATCACCAATTCAGCATGATTGATGACGTGCGAAGGGTCGTGCACATATTTCTTCAGCATAGATATATGAAATACATTGTGCACTTCCGAAAGTTGAGGAGGTAAGGCAATGCGGTAAGCCACCTCGCCCACTCTTTCCAATACTTCGAATGGACCGATAAACCTTGGTGTAAGCTTGCCCTTAACACTGAATCTTCTAATACCTCAGCCGGGAGATACCTTGAGAAATACATGGTCACCCGCTTGAAATTCCAAATCTCTCCTTCTGTTATCAGCATAAGATTTTTGCCTGCACTGAGCTACCTTAAGTCTCTCTCTGATAAGGTGTATCTTCTCAGTCAAATCTCTAACCATATCTGGGCCTAGAATTTTTCTTTCACCGACTTCTTCCCAGCATATTGGAGAACGACAACTCCTGTCATAAAGTGCCTCGAAAGGAGCCATTTGAATACTAGCTTGATAGCTGTTATTATATGCAAATTCGGCTAGTGGTAAGTGGTCATGCCAGCTTCCGCCGAAATCTATAATACATGCCCTTAACACATCTTCAACAACATGATTTGTCCTTTCAGTCTGACCATCTGTCTGGGGATGGAAAGCAGTGCTGAAATTAAGTTTTGTCCCCAGAGAGTGTTGTAGACCCTTCCAAAAATGAGAGGTGAAGCGTGGGTCTCGGTCAGATACGATCGAGACGGGAACTCCATGCAATCTAACCATCTCCTTAATATACAGGGCAGCAAGTACGTCAACTGACCATCGACTTTTGATGGGTAAGAAATGGGCCGATTTAGTTAACCGGTCGATAATTACACAAATTCCATCATATCCGCCCCTAGACTTGGGCAAACCCATGATAAAGTCCATGCCAATGTCTTCCCACTTCCACTTGGGAATATCCAGCGGATGTAGCTTTCCGGCGGGTTTTTGATGTTCCGCCTTCACTTGTTGACATGTGAGGCAACGAGACACAAAGTCTGCTACCTCCCTTTTCATGTTAGACCACCAGAAAGTTCTTTTCAAGTCTTGGTACATCTTAGTGGCTCCAGGGTGGATTGTGTACCTCGATCTATGAGCTTCTTCAAGATTCTTCTTCTTCAATTCGGGACAGTCGGGCACACATGTCCGTTCATGAAATAGTAATCTGCCATCAGGTGCCAGCTTGAAATCCAGTCTCTCGTCCAGCTTGCTCTTTATCTCCACTAGCGAGGGATCCTCTTCTTGTAACTTCTTGATTTCAGGTAGCAAATCTGGATGTAGGCTCATATGAGATAGAATAATACACATGTTCTTCTCATCTGTGCTGATATCAAGCTCAGAGAATTTCTCCAGCAGTTTCCATTCTTGTATCATGCAGTTGGCCAATACTGTTCTCGGCTTTCGACTAAGGGCATCAGCTACGGAATTACCCTTACCAGGATGGTACTATATAGTGAAGTCGTAATACTTGAGATACTCGAGCCAACGCCTTTGCCGCATGTTCAGCTCCTTTTGGGAGAATAAGTACTTGAGGCTTTTATGATCGGAGTACACAGTGAATTATTCTCCGTAGAGATAGTGCCTCCAGATCTTTAAAGCGAATACTACTGCGGCCAGTTCTAAGTCGTGAACTGTGTAGTTCTCTTCATGTTTCTTCAATTGTCGGGAAGAGTATGCAATGACTCTCCCATTCTGCATCAATACACATCCGAGGCCAATACCAGAAGCATCGGTATATACCTCGTATTTTTCTCCTTCCATTGGTAATGATAAGACTGGAGCAGTGGTCAAGAGATCCTTCAAAGTTTGAAAACTCTTTTCACAGTCTTCCTTCCACTCATAAGGCACTTCCTTGAGGGTTAACCTGGTCAGGGGAACAACAATTTTGGAGAAGTCCTTTATAAAACGCCGGTAGTAACCAGCTAGACCCAAGAAGCTCCGAATCTCAGTTACATTTGTGGGTCGTTCCCAGTTCTTCACGGCTTCGACCTTTGATGGGTCAACAACAATTCCGTTCTTCGAAATGATATGGCCTAAGAAGGATACTTCCTCGAGCCAAAACTCGCATTTGCTAAATTTGGCATATAGCTTGTTTTCCCTTAATATCTGTAATGCCTTCTTGAGGTGTTCTTCATGATCCTCTTTGGTCTTTGAATAGATCATAATATCATCAATAAAGATCACAATAAATTGGTCTAAATAGGGCCTGAATATGCTGTTCATTAACTGCATAAAAACTGCGGGGGCATTTGTTAGTCCGAAAGGCATAACAGTAAATTCATAATGCCCATACCTGCTTCGGAATGCAGTTTTATGAATATCTTCTTCTTTGATCTTCAATTGGTGGTAACCAGAACGAAGATCAATCTTGGAGAAATATAAAGCTCCAGATAGTTGATCGAACAGCTCATCAATCCTTGGCAGTGGATACTTGTTCTTGATTGTAAAGTGATTTAGCTGTCGATAATCTATGCATAATCTCATCGATCCGCCCTTCTTTTTGACGAATAGCACGGGTGCTCCCCATGGGGAAGTACTCGGCCTGATGAAACCCTTGTTCAATAACTCCATTAGCTGCTCTTTTAGTTCCTTCAGCTCAGCAGGGGACATTCTGTATGGTGCCCTGAAAATAGGACGAGCACCAGGGACAAGGTCGATTGTGAACGACACTTCCCTTTCCGGGGGTAAGCCTGTTAAATCTTTTGGAAAAATATCGGGAAAATCCCGAATTACACGGATGTCTTCAAGTTTAACCTTCTCGACTTCCGTGGCAGTCACGAATGCTATGAAAGTCATGCATCCTTTATTCATAAGTTTACTAGCTCGGAGTGCTTATATAAGAAGTGATTTACTCCGAGGGCTATTGTAAACTAGCTCTGGGAAATCTACGAAAGTTACCTTGCCATGCCGGCAGTCTACAGTTGCTTGGTATGTGGATAGCCAGTTGGCACCTAGTATGACATCATAACCCTTTATATCTAGGCATATCAGGTCAGCAGGTAAATTATTTCCCTTAATCATCACTTCACAGTTTGGATAGTGATAAGTGCTATCAGACTCATTCCCAAGAGGTGTAGATATGACCAAATCTAACAGTTCATGTTTCTTAGAAAATGAAGCAGCAAAGTTCTTGGAAACGAATGAATGAGTTGCTCCGGTATCGAATAAAACTTGAGCAGTTTTTGAACAAATAGTGAGAATACCTTCCTCAATTCCACCTTTAGTGGGTTCCGTCTCTTGGAGAGCTTGCAGACGGCCTTGTTTCTTTACCGGACGGTTCTCATCTTTGGTGTCTTGTTCCTTCATCAGTGGGTAGTCTGGGATTCGATGCTCTCGGCTCCCACATCGAAGACAAGCTCCTAACTTTCTTCAGCATTCCTCGGTCTTATGACCAGCTTTATCACAATACTTGCAAATCTCCTTTGATGGTGTGGTGGTGGAGAATGGCATGTCATTCTTCTAGAAGTTGTTCGCCTTAGAGGGCTCCCCTCCCATGAAGAATCGCTTCTTGTTGAAGGATTGTTTGAATTTTCCCGGGCTTGTGACAGGTTCCTTCTTGTCTCTTCCTCGGATTCTCTCAGATAATTCGGTGGCGTCTTCCAGCAGTTGAGCACGCCGAACCATCTCCGAATAGATTTGGATGTCCATCGGGGCAAGTTGTGTGATATAATGGGGCCGAAGCCCGTTGAGGAATCTTCTCGCCTTCATCTTTTCTGTACACACCAAGTGGGGTGCATACCTAGACAATCTGGAGAACTGGGCCTCATACTCGGCCACTTTCAAGCCCCGTTGTTTTAGAACGGCGAATTCTGTGGCCTTCTTTTCCTAGATATGATCGGAGAAGTACTTGTTGTTGAAATGCTCTGTGAATTCATCCCATGTAACATGGTATTCTGGCAGTGTTGCTTCTATGGATTCCCACCAGCATCGAGCGTCCCGCTCAAGTTGGAATACAGTCAGTAAAGCTTTCTCCTCGTCTGTGCATTGCATTACACGGAAGATTCGTTCCATCTCCTTTAGCTAATTCTCGGCATCCTCGGGGTCGGATGAACCTGTGAACCTTGGTGGGTTCATGTTACGGAAACTCCTGTGGAGGTCACCCGCTCCACGGTTAGCTCCGCCTTGGGCCACTTGCTGTAGTGCCTGTGTAAGGCCCTGCACGGTGCGCTGCATCTCGCGCCATTGTGCTCTTTCAGTAGCCATGATCCTACAAATTGTTTAGAGTGTTTAAGTAAGATAAGGGTCGGTTTTTACTTATAAGGGTAAAGTCATTAGAAATCTTAACCCATGGCTCTATCCATCTCACCAGGTAAGGTCTCCTTATATCCTTAGACTTCTCTAACCCTGGACTTAGGTTTTTACCTATCCTTGGACTCAAGTTTTTACTTAGATTTCAATTTCTAACCATTTATAATTTTTTTTTTAGTTCCCTAGGTTTGAAAACCTAGGCTCTGATACCACGAAGACTGTCACGCCCCGAGCGCGGAAGATTACACGGAGGCGTGATGCGTCTATATAGATCGTGTCAATCATGTAAATATCAGAGTGCGCAAATAACTAAGATTTAACTCGAAATTTAATACAAATAGTACGAGCTGACAATTGTCATAATTAATCAAAGGACAATTACATGTGTTCCCAGAGTCCAACGACTAGGCTTCAAATCTTGAGCAGTTCTAATCAAGTTGACTAATACAAATGACATAGATGAATTGATACAACTGACATAAGTGAACTAATACAATAACAAAAAGGACATGACAATTTGATAACTTCACTCTAACACTCATCACTCAGTCTCATTCCCTTCCGAGTGTTGGTTGGCATCCAAATTACCTGAAAATATTAGAAAATAACTAGATGAGCGAATCGCTCAGTAGGAATTACATCTCATGATTTAACAGGCTTTAAGTGGTTTACAAGTTCAATTAATGTCAGTAAAACTATGCATGTAGATGAGTAGATATCAAGGATTGTAAAAATCGACAAGAGCAGTGAAGGAATAACAAGTGAGAGTATAAGGATTCCAACTTCAATGCAGCAATAGCAAGAGATTCAAGCAAGTAATAACTGGAATTAACGAAATCTTTCCAAGAGAGTAAGAACTCATGTCAAGCAAGTAATAGAAAGTAATATAAATTCAAGCATGTAAAATTAGAATTGGCTATTTATCAATTTCATTCAAGTAAAACTTTACCCTTCTGCGGGTCTCAAGTCAAATCAATCAAGTAATATCACGAGAATGAGTGGAATGTCTAAAGCCTAGCAAGTAAGTACTCCGGTGCAATGCCAAACACCGTGGTCAATAAACTCCCATGGGCACAAGTACCTTCGGGTGCTCCCCCCAGGACCAGACCGGGCCCTATATGCACAGCATTTATCATGTTTGTTGACATCCACTCTTATTTATAGCCAATATGGAATTTCGAGGTTTGACCAGTATGATATATAAGGTGGAATTATGGAATGGAGTCCAAGGGCGCATTTATGTGTAGGGATGAACTAGGAGTGGAAACCAGTAACGTTTGATACACGAAAAAAACTAGATAAGAGAGGTGCCTTATAGGCCACCTAACAATTTTTAGAAACGACACCCTCACTGTGGGATGCCCTTCCTGGGAATTATACAGGGTTTAGAGGACCCTGTCAGGAGTTAAATATCACTTCTCAGGTTGCCATCTATCAGTGGAGATGATAAAAGAGAAGGCCTAACGATCAGGTTAACGTAATGAGCCGGCTGTGTAGACTCAGTAGTTCATCGCGTCAACCCTGCGAACAGGCTAGGTCGACCCTGTGAATAAGGGTCGACTCTGCAGTTCATCGCGTCAACACGGTGAACAGGCAGGGTCGACCCTGTCAACAGGCAGGGTCGACTCTGCCATTCACTGCGTCAACGCAGTGAACAGGCAGCGTCGACCCTGTCAACAGGTAGGGTCGACTCTGCCGTTCACTGCGTCAACGCAGTGAACAGGCAGCGTCGACCCTGTCAACAGTCAGGGTCGATACTTTCTTTTGTTCCCCAGTTTTCATGCCCTTCCAATCCTCCTTTCACTCTGAGTTCTTCACAAAAGTTCTTCTTCTCTTGTAGATATAGATTTTCTTCTTCTACCACAACCTCCAATTCTTCTTAGTTTTTAAGTTATAATTAATTTTCTACGGTTCTATTTTTTACTCAGTAACTGTTCACCTGCGCCTATAGATCTCATTTTTTTCATATTTTTCACCTTCTTCCTCTCATTTTCTCTCTCTACACTCTTCATAAAACTTCTTCCTAACCTTCCAATCTATGACTTTCTCTTCTTTCACATATTCTCATTCTCTCTAGATTTTTCATTATTCTCCTTCTTAGAACCCCCTATTTTCAATATCATTTCATTGTGCTTTCAACTTGGTCTTTTTCCACATTTTTCATTCTCTTAACTATAATTTCTTCTTTCACTATTTTCAGGCTTTAGTTTCTCTCATATAACATCTTTAACATGGTGGTTTTAGTTTCACAGAAATTGACATAATGACAGGCCCTTTACTAAAGCATGAACTATATCAAATATAGATATTAGCTAATACATGCTAATCGTCCTAGATTTAAGCTAACACATGCTAATTATTCTAGGTATGAGACTAATACTTGCTAATACTTGCTAATACTTGCTAATTATTCTGGGTATAAGGCTAATACATGCTAATTATCTTAGGTATAAAGCTAATACATGCTAATCATCTCAAGTATGAAGCTAATGCATACTAATCGGCTTAGATATGAAGCTAATACATGCTAATCATCCTAGATTTAAATTAACACATACTAATTATTCTAGGTATGAGACTAATACTTGCTAATACTTGCTAATTATTCTGGGTATAAGGCTAATACATGCTAATCGGCTTAGGTATGAAGCTAATACATGCTAATCATCTCAAGTATGAAGCTAATGCATGCTAATCGGCTTAGGTATGAAGCTAATACATGCTTCATCTCAAGTATGAAGCTAATGCATGTTAATCGGCTTAGGTATGAAGCTAATACATGCTAATCATCCTAGATTTAAATTAACACGTGCTAATTAAACACTAAATATCGCATGAAAATGAGCCTAAGACTAAATGCCTAGACTAATCATCCTAGATTAGCTATTAGTTTAGTTAAAAGTTGAGAACACCTACCTGTTGGAAGATCGTAGTAGCAGAACCCTTCCCTGCAAAGCTTTGCCCCAACCTTAGCTAGCCTAGAATGGGGGTAGCAAAGGGGTATGTTTATAGGGTCTGTCATGAACGAATGGGAGGCAAGATCTGAAATAATGGGACTTTACAGCTTGTACAGGCTGTTGGGGATAAGGGAGTCGAAAGGTTGTCTGGTGGATTGTAGCTCTTATGAGAGGGTGGTTTATTTATTTTAAACTTCCCACTTAACTTTCATGATTTTTATCTTTAAAATTTGATGGAGTTAGTTAATGAAATTTCATGGATAAGATGATTATATTTTTCTCTATTTTTACATATAATTGTTTTTGAAAAATTCTTTTAAAATAAAAAGTGATACTATTCATGGCACTATTCACGTATGAAAAGGACAGATGCCAACGTAGGTTTGTCTAATTGCTAGCCTATCGTATATAATTATTTGGCACAAAAAGTAAATTGTGGATGCTAGGATTTGAACCCTAGTTCATTAGGTTGAAAGGGAAGGTACTTAACCAACTACACTAGAAAGCCACACTTGTTAAGTGAATAATCTTTACAAATGATAACTTCGTGTTCCCACTTCTTACATAAACTCTCTAATATTAATTTTTTTATTTGCAAAATATTAATAATAATATTTTTTATATCATTTTTTTATACGGGGTGCTACATGAGCTCCCATGTCATTATTTTTGGTTGATTGAGAGGTCCATGTTTATCATAACAAAACATTGTCATTTGGTGGAATGTATTTTTGTTGATTGATTTGAGAAGCCAAATACTTGGTTGAGTTAGTTCAATGATGTATTTTTATGTGAACTAGTTCAAAGAGTTAATGCTTGATTCATGAGTTTTGATTATCATCTAACCTCTTGGTTTATCATGTTTTTACAGGTTAAAGGATGACTTTTAAACCCTCCCATGTCAAGTGGATGATGGTAACATCTAACCATTGCTATGCTAAGTTCCGGATTGTATTCATGAACATCTTTCATGAGATTGCATTGCATTGGAAGTGTTTTGTGCATCCTTAAAATGAGATCTTTGGGTTTTTACAATGTGCTTAATCTATTCTCATCAATCTTGTTGAAATGTGGTTTAAATGGTCTTAATACTTTGTTGAACTCATGGTAATTATTTCTTGATTTTTGGGAATTTTTCCGGCACTTAAACGGGGCTAAATTCCATGTTCTCGGACCCTTCAGGGAAGGGGTCGACCCCTGGGGTCGACTCCCCTGGGCTGAGAGCTCAGCCACCTGCATGGGTCGACCCCTGGGGTCGACCCACTGCAAGGGTCGACCCCTGTGAGTTTGGGTTTTTATTTCAGTTTGCCAGCACCTTGTAGCCCGAGGGTCGACCCCAAGGGTCGACCCTTCCAGAACGGGATTTTCGGAAGAGTTTAAAACCTTATGAAAACCTCTCTAAACATTACCATACTACCCCCCATTAGTTCCTATTGTTATTAAGGTGTTTCTAACATGTATTAAAATGGTTTTATGAGTCTTTTCCCCACCCCTTGAGTTGCATTTATAAGAGTTATGATTTTGTGAGAGGATTAACCCTAATGCTCATTCGTTCATTCTTGTAGGCGAAGAAAAAGGGAAAAACGTGGTGGTGCTCTTGCAAGGTGATTTTCATCTACTTCCATGGAGATCTAGAGCTCGTGGTAGAAGAAGAAAAGAAGCATCTCGAAGAGAGGAACGCGAGGATGCCGGAATCGCCATCATCCGCCATCAAACCAAGAAGAGCCGGAGATTCAATTGAAGGGGGAGCCTTGTGCTTGTTGAATCTTTCTTGTTTTAGTCTTTAGCACATGTTTTGGGCTTAGAGCATTCATTTGTTAACTTGTTACAAACCTATAAATGATTTTCTGTGTGTGGGTTCGAAGAACGGTTTCTCTGAGTGGTTTGAGTTGACGCTTGTGCGTCGTTTGGTGCGGAGCATATCCACGTGTGTGTTCTGGTTTTTGCCTCGTGTGTGTGGGGAGAAATCCCCGTGTGTGTGTGCTACTTTTGTAGCATGTTTGTGTTGGGGTTTTTATCCCGTGTGTGTGGGGAGAAATCCCCATGTTTGCTGCATTTGCAGCGTGTGGAGAAAGCCTTATCGGTTTGGTATGGGGTGGACGTAGGGAGCCCGTCGTGGTCCCAAACCACCTTAAAAATCCTCGTCTCCTGTGGGTTGAATTGTGTGATTGTATGGTTAGCTTGTTATACTTATTTATGTGATCATGTGTGAACGGAGAGAGTGAGAGAATCTAGTTAACTTGTGTAGCATTAAATTCCTCTATCTTATTAATCTTATTAATTCCGCTATGCTCTAGTTTGTGTTTTTAATTGGATATAGTTTTTAGTAGATAGATCTATTCACCTCCCTCTAGATCCGTGTTCCTGCACTACGGGACCCAACATAGTCCTATTTCAAGAAAGGTCAACTCACCACGTGGAGCGTACGAGAAGCGACCGAGGAGCGTTCAAGACAAAGCATGTGGCCCGAGGAGCAAGCACGAGCGACCCAGTCACCCCGTCTTCCAGGGGTTCAAACCAGTTTAAAACCTAGTCCAAAACATGCCAAAATCCAACTAAAATCCCCTGTAGGGCCCACCAACCTTCTCTCTATTCAACCTTCCACCTGTAAACCCCCTTTACGGGGGCAAACCCCTTGTGCGGCCCACCAACCTTCTCTCTTCAAGCTTCCCCCGGTAAACCCCCCTTTATGGGGGCAAATCCTATGGGGTCCACCAGCCTTCTCTCTCTTCAACCTTCCCCCGTAAACCCCCCTTTATGGGGGAAAACCCCTTGTGGGACCCACTAGCCTTCTCTCTCTTCAAGCTTCTCCTCGTAAACCCCCCTTTACAGGAGCTTTACCCCCTGTGGGGCCCAACAACCCTCTCTCTCTTCAACCTTCCCCCCGTAAACCCCCCTTCATGGAGACAAATCCCCCATGGGACCCACCAGCTTTCTCTCTCTTCAAGTTCCCCCTGTAAACCCCCCTTTACAGGGACAAACCCCTTGTGGGGCCCACTAAACCAGTCGGTCTAAACCCAAGGGTGCCCCACTCCCTCTCTCTCTTCAAGCTTCCCCCCGTAAACCCCCATTTACAGGGGCAAACCCCTTATGGGGCCTACTAAACCAACCTGCCTAAACCCAAGGGCTCCCCACTCCCTCTCTCCCTTGAAGCTTCCTCCCACAAATCGCCTCCTTTACGGGGGAAAGGCCACCATCCCGCCTAAACTTGGGCCCACATGGTGCGCCCCTTACTCTCCCTTCAACCATCCCGCCTAAACCTCCCTTGTGGGGTCCACCAATCTTCTCTCTCTTCACCCAGCCCCCCTAAACCAGCCACCTAAACCAAGTGCGCCCTTCTCTCTCTCCTCAACCAGCCAGCGTAAACCCCCCCTTTGCACGGGATGACGCCCCAACGCCCCTAAATCTACCCTTTACGTGGCTAGTGCCCTTCCCCCCGTAAACCCAGCCCTCTCTCTACCCCTTTGCATGGGGAGCTCCAATCCCAGCCTCCCCCCTTAACCCCTTTGCCTATAAACCCCCCTGGAGGGCCAAAGGTCAAGGAATATAGAGGGCATGCAAAGGCACATCACAAGGGGCACTTAGCGTGTGGGGCTTAGGAGCATTTTGTTGGTTGGCTTGTTCGGCTAAACACACACCAAGGGTATATCACATCAACATCCTTCATACGGCGTCCAGCCGATTCACACAAGCCGCCTCTCACTGTGCATGGAGCACCACGCAAATAACATGGACGTCCTCATGCTAGAATCATCAATGACCTAGGACCGCTCATCGCCCACTCTTGCCGATTCGATGATTAACTGTCCTGCTCACCGACCAGATGGCACACATACTAACCGGCATTTAGCATGATGTTCGACTAAACCCACGCCGAGGGCATGACACATAATCATCCCTTATACAAAATTTAGCCAACATACCAACCTCTTTGTCGTACGAGGGCATATTTCATGAGGCTTGATACAAGATAAAGTGTCAAGCCCCTATCTTGATGAGCATGCCCCACCCAGATGCCATGACCAGGGTGCGCCCACCCAGATCACGGGCACGTTTCACATGTCTTGGTGCAAGATGGAGCATCAAGTCCACTGCCGTGATGAACGCGCTTTGCCCAGATCCCGCCTTTATGAGAGCGCCCTGCCTAGATGCCACCGTGATGAATGCACTCTGCCTAGATTGCAAACTCCTCTTGTCGGTCCCTTGCCTTAGCGACACTAGTCACTTCAATCTCCACGGTGGTCGCTTGGCTCTCGTCTCAATGGTTTCCACCGGTCTTCAATCTTACTGACACTAGTTGCTCCCTCCTTTGCGGCACCCGCTTGGCTCCCATCTTAGCGGCGCCCACCCATCCCGGCCAGCCTTAGCGACTACCTCTGTTTCAACAGTGCCTAACAATCACAGTCTTAATGGTGCTCAACAACTCTAGTCACAATAGTGCCCTTGGCACCCTATTACTAGCATCAACAAAGCACGACGGCTATGGTCTCACGGTGACCAGCTTCTTTAGTCACAATGGTGCCTACGACACCCGACTGCCAGCTTCAATAGTGCCCGACAGTTATGGTCTTACGGCGCCCAGCTTCTGTGAGACGATGGTCGTTGCAAGAACACCGTTCACTCAATCTTAATTAACCAAACTCAGAAAAGAATGATAGATAATTATTTGGGAGTCTGGGTCGATCCATAGAGATGACTTGACTCGTTTTGATGCTATCTAATCCTTTCAAAAGAAGAACATTAAGTGTTTTCAGATTTTTCGAATGATTAAACTATGTTATGTGAGACAAACTTGCAATTCTAGATGTCCAGAAAATTTAGGCCTAAATAGAAATGCAATTACTTCATATACAGAACTCAGAATTATATGAAATTAAAAGAGAAAGATTGAGAATCAAGTTGGAAACGAGATGGGACAAGTTTGACCTGAAACAAATAATACTTTCTATATAAAATATGCAACGAACAGACAGAGCGCATATGTGACTTATAGAGCAAGTTTAACTTAGACTCTTAATCAAATCACACCAAAATCTAACCAAACTAAATTCTAAAGAAGGTAGATAGGTAGAAGATAAGATGAGAAGAGGAATATTTTTTATATTTTATTTCTCTGAGATTAGTAATTCCACAAATAGAACATGAATATGCAATGCACTAGGAGGTAAACAAGGTTATATAGAAAAATAGGTGAAGTAAAATGTCAAAAAGTATGAGCACAGCGAGATTACAGTTGCATTGACATAGTTTATTTCAAAAGTTACTATTCATCATTTTTTTAGTTTAATTTTTTTATTATTTTTTTATAAAAAAGTAAAAATTAAAATAACTAATGGGTAACAATTAGATTTAACAAAAGAGTTTAGATCAAGAAAAAAAATCTAAAAACTCAAATGTAATAGTGTTCTACAGGTCCTGAACGAAAACAGAACACAGAGAACAGAGATGAGGGAAAATAGAGTAACATTTCTGGGTTTCTGAGAGAGAAGAAGATGAAGAAGTGGAGGCAGAAGAAGGGGTCTGAGGACTGAGCAGCCGGCTGTCTTCGTCTCCTCGCCAGGGACGCCACAGAGCTGACAGAAAATCTCCAAGGCCCTCTTTGATTGCGGAATACGTTACGGAGAATATCTTAACCAGTGTTTACTTGTTCCAAAGAAAAGTTATGTTTGCTTTGATTAAGAATGTACCATAACCCATGTTACCCATAGAATAACCTCCCTCGTTCCATCTACTTTGACAAGAATTCCTAATAATTGTAGATGGGTTAAGAGGGACATAATTGCCTATAAAACTCAAGTCAAATAAAACCCAGGCCATTGCTTGTGTGGTTAAATCGGAATTGAACTCGAACGCGGATACGATTTAACGTAACCCAACTACACTAGATATAAATTTTTTTCTCGTTTGACACAAAATTACATGATACTTGAATCTCTTTTTTTGCCTATAAACATTCAAAATACTACATTCTCAACACATAAATCCACTCTTGCACAAAAATTAATATTTTTTCCATCTCCAATCAACAAACAAATGTGCACAGACTCAACAATTTGATAATCAACAAGTCATTGCATTAAAATTGAGACATAAATTTACACATCCAAATTCTGAATCCACTGTCACAATTAGATATACACAAAATAAAAAATATCAGGCAATTTCATTGTGCACCATATTTTACAGACCATACATTGCAGTACTTGAATACACAAGATTGTCTCATCTCTTTGTCGCACCCCATGTCGAGGTGACCACGTTTGGAGTAGAAACCGATGGGCTTCGAGCCGAGGAAGTTTTCAGGAATAGATGAGAGGAGGAGGACGTAGGATGAGACATCACGGACAACTGGAGCTTCTTGCATGGGCCAGGACAAGGCATCTTCGGTTTCCCTCTTCTACATCAAGATGCACAAACAACTCTACAGAGTGATCAGATCTGTTCTTTATTGACCTCCCGTCGGGTGTACCATATAACCACAATAGTAAATCTTGGATTCTGTGCGATCGGAATTCAAGTAATCAAAACCAATTAAAAGTGCAAGAAATATAGGCACCCATTTCTATATGCAATATGCCTTAATGCAATAATAAGTTGCATTTTTCATACCTGATTACAACCAACGTTGGAGAGGGCAGTGGAAATCAGAAATTCCCCAATGTCACCCTATAAAACCATGATCATGTCTTACCTCTCATGTGGCCCTCAACTTGGAATACATCTCCATGGGGGAAAGGGCGCAACAATGATAAATTAAAAACACAAAGCTCCAGACTAGAGTTCCAAGCACCTGATATATCAAATGGCGGCCTCAACCTCCACTAAAATCATGTTACAGTTTTTAAAAAGAGTGCATGAACTTGGAATGTCCATTTAAATCAGCATATCCACAACAATGCAAATGGCCATTTACTCACCAAAAATAGGTAAAGAGATGATAGAGGAATATTGAGAATAACATAGCCAACAACATTATTAAATGGGTGCTTAATAAAGCTTGCTTGAAATCTTAAAAAAAATTACTCACCCCAAGTGATAGATTTAGTGAGAACAAGTAATTTTACCCTCAAAGTCTTGTCCACAACTCAGAGCCCAAATACTTGCATTATCTAAGCCTACAGTGACCCAAAATTGTTGCCAATTAAATGAAAGGATGTATTAGTTGCTATGATAATCTTATGAAACAAATGTAAGCATGTATTAGTTGCTATGATAATCTTATGAAACAAATGTACATACATACATGAAACAAATATCTGATGCCCTGGAATTATATGTTATGAGCCAAACCAAAGCAAGGACAAGGGAGATAATAACAATACCATGATGTGTTTATGTTCCCATCCAATTGTTGTCTGTCCCATCATTGTCCTTCTATGTCACTATGCTAAATTTGTACATGCCAAATATGATGCCGACTTAGTCCGAAAGGTTGTTGGGCATGGAAAACAATGTGATTATGTCCTCCATTTTGCCATGGGTGCACTTCAATCAAAAGAGTTGGTGCCCAAGGAGTGGGATCTCGTGGACTTTCTGGTGGGTGCAATTTGAGCACAAATAGCTTGGAGTGCTGTTTGCAGTTATTAGTTAACCATTGCAACAAGAAGATATACTAACATGCAAGTTAGGGAGGTTATACAGGCACATCAAGAGTCACTTTAGTCTAAGCAAAGAAAATGAAAGGAAAATTACCTATGCCGAAGAACAATTTGTGAAGATCTTGCTGCTGCCAGTTTCATCTCCATGTTATAGATTGCATTATCTAATGTTCTGGGTATCGAGCCATGTACAGAAGATCAAAGCATGTGAAAAGGATTGAGTTATTGTGTTCACAAAGTACAAGTAGATTGGGACTGAATGAAAGAGTAAACAGCATGCATATTGAGGAAAGTAACAGAAAACAATGATGGCTGCCTGCCTGGCAATTGGTACCAATATAAAAAACATGCGTAATTAGATCCCTGGCATTGTGACACCTGATACTGTAGACACGCCAAAATTGACGCTATGTTGATCAAATCTCATGTCACTATGTTAACGCCCCAAAGTGAACTTCAATATTTCTATAATATAAAGTTTTTCTATTTTTGTGTGTTTTTGATTTATTCTTGCATTTTGGTGATTCACGACTTAAAGAGGGGCGTGTTTTAAATAACGACCTAATCTAGGGCGTGTTCTTGAAAAAGGACGACCACAGGTACGAGCGTCAATGCTTGGTGTTTTACGAGTCCCATCCTGATTGAAAATCAATTATTAACGTCCTTCCATAGGGCGTGTTTTGTTTAACGCCTTTGCTTCAGGCGTCTTTTCTCAATTTTCAAATAAAGAAGGTTTTTATTACCAAAATTGAATCCAAGAAGTGACGCCTTGATCCTGGTCGTGTTTTGAATTAACGCCCTGGCGCAGGTCGTCAATTCTGAATTGACGCCCTTTGGTAGGACGTGTCTCATCCCTTAGTGTCCTGCTTGAACTCGCCTTTCCTGAAGAGTTCCCTGCCTTTCTTGGTCACCTTGCTCGATCTGGGAACTAGAGTCCTTGCCGTTCACGACCACTGCCTATTCTTATCTTCCCAAATCTGTGTTTATCTTGATCGAGACCCTATAAAAGAGTCCCCTGGTTGATCTCGCGCGAGGTTACACATAAGGGAGAGGTTACAGAGGACACAGAGAGGTTAGAAGCAGAGCTATGGTTGTCACAGAGGTTTACGGGTGCTGGTGATTGAGATTGAGAGATTGATTTCTCTTCTGCTTCCTCCTGCCGCTCCATCCGAAGCAAAGTTTCGTCCCTCTACTATTTACAGGAACAGCAAGGATCTTTTCTTCTCTTCGTTGTTATTGTCTGTTCATCTTATCATCATATAGCCTTTTCCTTGCATTAGTTTTATTGCATCTCTCCTCTCCCTAATTCTCTAGGGGTTTTAAAAACAAACAAAAAGGTGCACGCTTTATGCTCTTCTTTCATCATCATCTTTCATCTTTGGATTGATACTACACTCACGTTTGGCTGATCTCCCTTTTCTTTTTATTTGTTTGTTCTTTGTTCAAAGGTAATCAAAGAGGAAAACCCCCTTCGTCGGCCGGCCGGTAGAAGGTGGAGGAAGGAACCACATCCATCCCGCATCCTATTATCACCAGGTATTCGCGATCATCTTTTTTTCTTATTGAGGTAACCCCTCTGGCGATCACTCTCCTTGGTAGCACCACGTGCTCTTTTACTCCCTTTTTCATTATTCTTCTTATTGCTTATGCTTATTATTATGCTTATATTATTATTTTTGTCTTAAAAGTGGATTATTTTCAATGATTCACAAATTGGCGATCACGGTGGGACGTCCACTGTTTTTCTTTTGATTACCATCTCCTTTTGGCACCCACGTGTGCCCTTTCCTATTGGCACCCACGTGTGCCCTTTCCCCTTCGGCACCCACGCGTGCCCTTTCCCTTTGGTACCCACGGTACCCCTCCCTTGTGCCCCACGGGCACCCTCCACTGTGCACACTGCACACTCCCCGGGATCAGCCAGCTTGTGATTAATCTATTGCTGTTGTTGAATTAACGCCTTTCCCAAAGGCACCTTTTCATTTAACGCCCTCATCCAGGGCGTCTATTTTCTGTTTAATGTCTTCCACGAAGGCGTCTTTCATCATATCTGCTGCTTCTATGAATTTGCGCCCTCCCCTCGGGCGTCTTTTTATTTGGCAGCGCCTCGCACCAAGGCGCATTTTTCGTCGATCGTGCGCACCACTCACATTTGACGCCCTCTGGCAGAGGCGTCTTTATCATATTTAGCGCCCCACATCAAGGCACGTTTTTGCATTGTCTGTGAGCCTCTCCCAGTGATTCATGACAGCCACGCTGTCGTCTCTTTTGTTGGTAGCGACTGCCGCTACGTCGCCTCTTTCCTGTGTGTTTACAGAGCTTTGCTGTTTCTGTCTATTCATGCTGGGTTCATACTTACATTGATTATTTGATTATATTATTGTGATTGGCTTATCTTATACTACATTTTATGGCATTCGGTTGAGAGACCTCCTCTCTCCACACTAGGATTCCACACACCTTTCTTGGAATCGGGACAACCCTCCATTGAGCATTCCGTCTCTTTGGACCGGAAATCTCTTTTCCAAGACCTCCGTAAGTCCCCGCACCCGTGGATTCCCTCACGGACGCTGGGCTGGTTGTACCCTTGAAGTATCCTGAGTTTAGAAGAACCTATCGTTTGTGAGAAAAGAGAAAGAACCTAGTTGACACGGAGGCTACACTTGGATCTAAACTAGGTTTCACTTTGCAAGGAAGAGTGAATTATTCTACAATTTAATCCACTTTAATCTTAAACATAACACTAAAATCTTGCGTTCATCTCAACTTGTTTGCATAAACTTGGTTGGGTTGATTTGCTTAAGCTTGTTTCGATTGGGTGATTGATTGTGTGATAATTCCTTCATAAAGCTTTCTCTCTTTTTAAGCATGCAACTCCATTCAGGTAAGGTTATCAACATGGCAAGCTACGGATATTTCTATGATGATGTGGAGGAGAACGTTTTCGGTCAATCATATGAGGTTCCCCAAGATTCTATCTATCATGAAGGGAATTACCCTCCTCCTCATTCTCATTATCCTCAAGTTCACGTGGTTGATACCACTACTCAAGAGGTTGTGCCCTCTTCTCAGGCTTTACCCTCCAACACTTCGGGGAACCCCTCCCCATCTTTCAATGTTACCGATTTGATTAATGCTCTATCTCAATTAGATGACTCCCAGCGACAGGCAGTTCAGGCCGCTTTGAAAGGGAAGTCCGTTCCCTCTTCATCCTCCAATCCCCCTCCGGCCGAGAGTGGCCATCACCTCGCTAATGACCAGGTGGTCTTGCACAAACCCCCCTCTTGTCCACCAATGCCTGGTGCGGCCATGCCGGCCCAACAGGCAAGCTACTCAGCGGTTAGGCCTCAGTTTCTCCAACCTCCCCGAATTCTACGGACGCCTATACCGAATTCTTTCATTCAAAATCTGGCCCCGGTCGAGTCCGACACCAATGTTCTACTGCTCCAAAAGTTGGCCAGCATGGAAGAGCAACTTAAGAAAGTTACTGCAGCCAAGAATGCCCCAGAGATCTCTCTCCCTACACTGCCAGTTTTCCATCTGCCGCCTTCTGAGATGCTGAATTTTCGACGATACAATGGAACTGGCAATCCTTTTATTCATTTGAAGGATTTCATGTACGAGACCTCCTTTTGGCAAGATAATAAGGCCTCTTTGGCTTATTTGTTTAGAAGATCTTTAGAGGGGCCAGCCCTCGAGTGGTTTTATTCCTTGGAACCCGCAGATGCCAGCAATTTTGATGTGGTTCAAAGGAAATTCTTGCAGAAGTATAGGGATCGGGTTGGACCCTCCCTTTCAGTTACAGATTTGGTTGCAGAGAAAATGAAGCCCGAGGAGGGCTTCATAATATTTGCTGATAGGTGGCGATCGATGGCCGAAAAGTTGAAAGATACGTTGTCTGAACCGGAACAGGTTAAGATGATTATATCCAATGCAACCCCTCAGTTCCGGCACATATTAGCCATGAACAGATTGACAACCATGGAGGAGCTCTATGAAAGAGCTCGTTATATTCAAACCCAAATGAAGGATTCGCCCATCATGGGCATGTTTGAACCAAAGCCAAGGTTGTTCAAGAAAAATACAAATGTCAACAATAGCGGGCCCACGACTGAGGGCACCGTCATCAATGAGCAGGTTGGCGCGGTCGGCAACCCCACACCTTTTCGCCAATCTAACCCACGACCCCCGCCACCTCCACAGCAGAGCACTCTCTTCAACTCGCCACCACAACACCAATTCGCACCTCAACCTTCCTTTTCTCCGCCACAAAATCAAGCGCCCCGCGCAGACCCTCCAGCTCCGCCACAATACCACCAAGTACAGCCACCCACTAACTATGGACCGCAACAACAACAGCAAAGGAGACCACTAGGCCCAAAAAGGGCCCACTATCCTCCAGTGCCAGAAAGTCTCCCAGATATTTTCAATGCCTTAATGGTCGCCAACTTGCTCATGCTACCAAAGGAAAGGGCAGCGTGGCCCGCTAATGTTGACACGTCCCGCTACTGTGTCTTTCATCGCTCCCTTGGTCATAACATTGACCGTTGCTTCCACTTCAAGGATTACATTTATGATTTAAATGACCAGGGTGGCATTAATTGGGATGAGATGAGACAGTTTATTGCCGCTATGAAAGAAAGAAAGCCTCCTCGGCAACAGCAGGCTCAGCAGCCATAGCAACCAGCTCCACAGCCGCAACAGCAAGCTCCAGCACCTCAGCAGGATATGGGGATTATCCACAACCCATTGCTGGAGTACCCGCCAAATCAGCACGTGAACCCTGTCACGTCTCTCCATGAGGTGGAGAGAGGACAGGGATGGCATGAAGAAAACGCCTCTGTCGGGGCATTTAATCATAATCCAAATCAACCTCCGCGCCTTTTGCGCACGCTTCCTTCTTCTTCTACTCCCCAATTGAGCCGAGCTCTTCTACGCCCCGTTAATCCACCTGCTCCCACAAATCCTCCATCCTTGCCAACCCGATCTCTCCTTACCCGCTTACCGCCTCCGCAGCCTACCACGCAGCAAACTCCGCTATCCATCACCAACCCTTCACCTTCGCCGTCTAGACCACTCCTTATCCGCCCATCACCAACATCCACCACCACTACTCCTTCACCGGCAAGGATCCCCCCACCATCAGCTCCCCCATCTCTTATACCCAGATCTCTCCTCATTCCACCTATTAACTCTCCCCACACTCGGGCACCCCTCTTTACTCCTACGCATCCTACGGGGGCTTCTTCATTGAACTCCTCACCAACACCCCCTACGGGGTCTCCTTCTTCAAACACCCCTCCACCACTTCTTAACGCCAATACACCCTCCGCTTCTTCCAATCCTCCTCCTTTACTTGCCCCGACAGAGGCGCGGCAAAACATGGCACCGCTCTGCAGTGGACGAATGTTCCAGCGCATCTTTCCCCAAAGAGAGCAAGAGCCCGTGCAGGGGCCTAATGAACAAGAACAGGAGCAAGAGTCCGTGCCCGGCACTCAGTATGATTTGTTAAAGCATCTTGACCAAACTCCAGCAAGAATTTCCATTTTAGAACTGATCAAAAGGTCAACCACTCATCAGATGGCCCTGAAGGGATATTTGCAGAAGGTCATGGTCAATGAGGACATTCCGATCGAGCAGATAACCACAGTATTAACGCCCGCTAGCAGTCAGCCGGTGATTACTTTTCATGAGCATGAACTGGCACCACTCTCAGCAAGGAAATATGTTCTATGCATCACGGTTGATATCAATAAGGTGGCGGTGAAACAATGTCTGGTGGACACTGGGGCATCTATCAATGTATTGCCGCCAAGCACTTTGAAGATGTGCGGCATTCCTGAAAACCTGATTCGGCCATCTACCATAACAGTCACAGCATATGACAATACCAAGAAGCCTCCTCTAGGCATGATCACATTAAAAGTCAGTTTGGGCCCGGCCACAATCATGGTCGATTTCCACATTTTGGATATGGATCCAACATTTAATGGCATTCTGGGCCTCCCATATATTCAACAGCTCGACGCAGTGCCCTCCATAAATCATCAATGCCTTAAGTTTCCACACAAGGGCCGCATCATCAAAGTTACCAGTATGCCAATTCTGCCAGAGGAAGATATACACTTAGCTTCATCAGTTCCTTCTATTTGGCCTGCCAACAAGCCGTTGCTATCAATGCTAGACCTCCCTCACCCACGACCAATGTCGCCCAAGACTGTCACGATAGTGTTAGAATGTAAGGCCCGGACACAGAGGGGGGTGAATGTATCCCTCTACAAATATAGCCTAATTTGAAACTCTAAAGCTCAGTTATGCGGAATTAAAACTGTTGCAGAAATAAACTGAGGAAACTTAGAAGGATCAAAGCAAGACAACAACTCAAGAAGCCCTCAAACGATCCTAAGCGAGCATCTAAGCGCAGCAATTAAGTGAACATATAAGAAGATCAAACCACAAGGGACACCAGGATTTTTAGGTGGTTCGGTCAACAGACCTACGTCCACCCCTCACTCCAAATCGGAGTGAGGCTTCCACTAGTAACACTAGCACAGCAGACTCAGTCTGCAACAACTGCTGCCAAACAGCTTGACCAGGGGAACAACCTCCCCTCTTCCTCCCAACCGGAGGGACACCCCAAGCGACTCCCAATCACTTGGAAACCAGAGACACACGGTCTCTCTTCCTCCACACCCGGAGGGAACCCCTGGACTTGCTACCCGCAAGCCCAGAACCGGAGGACCAAACCTCCCTTCCTCCAAACCGGAGGGGAACCTAGAGACCCAAGTCTCTCTTCCTCTGAACCCCAGAGGGAAACACAAGTGACACCAAGTCACTTGCAAACTAGAGGTCTCGGACCTCTCTTCCTCCCAACCGGAGGGAAACAACCAATGACACCCAGTCAAAGGCAACCAGAGACGCAAGTCTCTCTTCCTCCACACCGGAGGGAACCCGATCTCACACTAGAGGATCGGAAGAATAGCAAGTGAATAATTCAAAAAAAAACAAAACCCAGCAACAGAAAGCTGAAAAGATAAAATCAAATGTGACTCTCGCAGGAGCTGGCTGGCCTGGATTTGATCCACGGTCCAGCAGGAACTTCTTCTACTGCTTCTCTCTTTCTCCCAGCACGAACTCCCTTTTCTTCTTCTTCTTCTTTCTTACTTCTTCTTCTTCTCAACCTCTCTATCTCACTGTCTCTCTTTCTTTTTCTTCTTCTACTCTCTCGATCTGGCTCTCAGCTTTCTCTATCTCTTCTTTCTCTTCTGCACTTCTTCTCTTAGCTCTGGCTATTTCTACTTCAGTCACTCTCTGCCCTCGCTCGCGTTCTTCAGAGGAAGAAGACACATATATATAGCAGCAGCAGATTAGGGCGGCGTGTGCTCTCCATGATTCCCGCCCAAATTCTTCAGTCCACGTGGAGGCTCCTCTGCATCTCGGATCACGTGCTAGATGCCAGCCTTGTATCACGTGCCCACTCTGCATAGGCTCCACGAACAGTACAATAGAGCAAACTGGTTCGGATTTGATCCTGAAACCAGAATCCTTCTTCTTCTTCTTTTTCTTCTTCTCCTGCAAAGAGATTAAAACCATTAATACTCAGGGTTCTATATATATATATATATATACCTGAAATAAGTCGGTTGACACTCAAGCTAAAACTGCACGAGGTGTGTAGGAATAACAAAAGGTGCACTATACTAAGAACGACACGAGGTACATAAGATGACTACAGCACGAGATAAAGAGAGAACGACACGAGGTACATAAGATGACTACAGCACGAGATAAAGAGAGAACGACACGAGGTACCACAGTAACAAAAGCTAACACTACAAAGAGAACGACACGAGGTACCACAGTAACAAGGCTAACACTACAAAGACACCGACACGAAGTCAGATGAGAACAGCACGAAGTGAGAAGGAAATAACACGGAGTAAAACGGTAGTAAAACACGCGATCAGAAGAAACCTGGACGAAGATAGAAAGAAGCAACACGAAGACATAAAAACAACACGAAGACACAAATACAGAAATAGCATGAAGACTCGAACACAAAAATAACACGAAGACATAAAAACAACATGAAGACACAAATACAGAAATAGGATGAAGAACGACCAATCAAAACGACTCGAAAACGAGGACGACACGGGCTGAAAACAACTCGAAGATGAAAACAGAAACGGACACGAAGTGTGGTCACAAAGCAAGAAAGACACTTCCAACGTACAGACTTCATATGAACAGTCCAATGTGTGGACTTGTCGTTCACTGGTGAGTGTGCAAACTTCGAATGAAAACCAATGTGTAGACTTTGGCTTGGAACGAAGGTAAGGATGAGGCTGTATAGACTTGGCCAATATGAGACACTGTACAGACTTCATTCAATGCGACGTAGGTAAAAGAGACAATGTATAGACTTTTACACAAAAGGTAGACAAGGCAGCATGGCGTCAACCCAGTTGCTCCACTGCGTCAACGCAGCAAGTAAACTAGCAACTACTACGTCAACGCAGTGTCCTTGTAGCGTCAACGCACTGCATGAATAATTAGCCACTACGTTAACCCAATCTAGCCATATTCATGAATTAGCTATTCAAGCAAACAATCAGATATTTAAGCAGTCAAACAGTCATCTATATTAATTAGCACACCTCACAACGCCTCAGTGTGACTCATGGTGTGCCAGCCATCATCAAAATCAAGCACACCTCACAACACCTCAGTGTGACTCATGGTGTGTCAGCCATCATCAAAACCGCACAGGGGCACAACAATCTCCCCCTTTTTGATGATGGCAACACTATGAGTTACACTGACTCAGATTAGATTCTTCTCCCCCTTTACCTTCATAAAAAAAATGAAATATGGAGGAATTAAAGCATGTATAACAGGTCATCAGAATTCTCCCCCTTTAAGAGTTTCAGCAAAAGGTCATTAGTTAGAGATGATCAAAAGAAGCCAGCATGCAATGATTGAATGAAATTTCCCCCTTTTTGGCAAACAAACTCTCTCACTTGGTATAATCAATACTTCCCCCTTTGACATGGCAGAAGATATAGAGCTAATGTAGACAAACAACATGATCAGACAATCTAGCACATTGTCCCCTTATGCAAATAGTCTCTCAAACAGACCAGAGAATCTTGCCTTTATGATCTATGATGCAAGAGAAATCCACAAGGATGAACTCTGGTTATCCAAAGAAAATTCTGAGAGTTGTGCGTTACATAAAAAAGAACCAATGTCAATCAAAACACATTGATAGAGGGCAATATGATCAGAAACATTTTTGAAGGTTGAAACCAATTGAGATGAAGGGAGAATATCAACAAAAACACAGGGACACTCAAGAATGCTGACTAGATTTCCCCTTTTTAAGAAAGACACTCAGCAAGACAGGAAAGCTCCCCCTGATTAGATGATGGAGTGAAGCCAATTGATATAGTGAAGTGATGAGCATCTATCAGCAAGACACAAACTGTATTCACAGTGATTAAATGAGGAAGACAGATTTTCATTAGCACACCAAATTCATAAATCTTTGTAAACAAATTTCAGATTCTTCAATTATAATAGATTATGAATGAGTTTAAACTGACCATCATGATTTAAGAGAGATGTATTCAAAGTTTATCAAGGAAAATCAATACTCATATCTGAAACAACTTTTCATAAAGGTGAACCAACAACTCATTTGATATTCATGTTTAACCTCCTTCCATCTTACTCATTTAAATTCAGTGACTCCTATGGAAAAAAAAATACAAGATCATATTGAGATTAAACAGAAATAAATGAGACTGAGCTTGTCTTTAGATTTTCAGAATTTTCTGACACCAATTGAGCAGCACTTATTTTTCCTGAGCAAATTTGGTTCAGTCAACACCTTTTTACATGAGGCACAACACGTCTTAGGTGAAGTGACCCAGTTACTCAATGTGACAACCGTATTGCCTCTCAAAGAGAACAGAGTTAGCAGTGGAGTATCTTTTTACATGAAGAGACACCTTGATCAGAGGCCAGAATCCCCAGTTACTCAACACATCCATGCCATTGCTCTGCCAGACTTTCAAACATATTGAAAAGAGGTAACTATGGCACTTCATGACATGGTCTTACTCTATTTCATTGATAGAAAACCCAGTTTCTCTGTGACCACGGTCATTGCTCTAGCTTTAAATTTTAACTGTTTTCAGATTCTTCAAACAAGGCTCAGTACACTTGAAATGATTAAGAACAATACTTTCTACATGTATCTTAACCAAAGAAAGCCATGTCTTTTGCAATTTCAGATTTCAGAAAGTTTTGCATGAAATTCATGAGACAATTGGTTAAGACTTATTAAGCATGATGATTCAGATATTTTCAGGTCTTTTACATCAAAACTTAGAAAATACATTAGGCTTAAATCAATTTGATTTATCAAAACATTCTTAAGCCAGTATAATAGAAGATTCTTCTTTTCAGAAAGTATGATTTATGCCTAGGGTGCACTGATTAAATCTTTCCTCATTCGGCTGAATCAATGACATAGTCAAGACAAATTAGCAGAGAACAATTCTGATACCAATAGTTGAGAGAATAGAGCAATTCAGAAGCAAGCCTTAAAGACTAGAATTCAGTCAGATTAGCTTGGGCCAGTCTTGACAAGATATGAAGAAATGTGTATGATAGGAACAAGCTACCAATTGAATTCATAGTAGACAGAATCAATGGCTGAGTCTGGAATACAGACAGATCAGCTATATCAGTGTAGACAACAGAGAATTCAAGTGAACCGCATATTTGCCAAGAATGGATCAAATTGCTAGACAGAAGGAGTTCAAGAGGTGAAGAGATGAAACAGGAATGCTCCCCCTATCTAGATGCAATGAGACATTTCTTTTTAGATTTTTCAATGTAAGGAAATGCAGTGCTACTTACTACATGTACGCATACAGCAAATGAGATTATCATGATATGCAAGCATTAGTCAAACTCCCCCTTACAGAGTGCACGATATGCAATTAGGGCACTGAAACATAATTTTAAAATTTATGCTCATTCAGACTGTCATAAAAGGAACAAATCATGTATGAGGAGAGTTCAAAAAATTTGAATCTGACAATGCAGATGATGAATGAATATGCAACGACGGATTTAACATGCTATTCAGTTATTCTAAGAACAAGAAGTGCAGAGAATTTACCTGAAAGAGGCTTTATTAACTTGGGTGCCTTGGTTTAATTTACCCCTCTTTATTCCTCCGTCCAAGGCACACCTGCAAAGTATTTGATCATCTTGATCCTGCAGGGACCCAAGCAGCTTTGGGTCCTGCGTTAGCCCTGACAGGTTTTCTAAACATTTTCATAGCAACATTATCATCAAATTTCATCAGTGAACAGTCATCCATAGAATGTCCAAATTTTCCACAGTATCTACATGAAATGGCTGGTGTTTGATTCTTATGATGCATATTAACAGCAGGGTGATGTTTATAAACATGTTCATAAGATTTTCTGTTATATGCATGAGCAGTTTGATGCTTGTTCTTAACCATCCAACATTCAGAAGATTTGTGACCTTGCTTCCCACAGTTATAGCATGAAATTATGCAAATGGTTTTGCAGGGAATTTGACACCATAGGGGTTAACAGTGTTCTTCTGAACATGCCAATAGTTCTTGACTGTATGGCCATTCTTCCCACAGTGAGAGCAAGCAAAAGAATTTCTTTTATGAAAACCATTTCTACCCCAAGTAGATCTAAACCAGCACTCAGCAACCTTGGGCCCAGGCTTATTGCAGTTGAAGCACACAATGTGTTGATTAGAATTGTGTTTATATCCATATGGATCATGAAAGTGCATGGAAGACCTAGTATGTAGTTTATCGTCTTCTTTCATGATAAAGCATTCATTCATGTGATGACCGTGCTTCCCACAATAATAACATGAAGCAGTAGGCTTCCTAGCAACATGGTTTCTATCAAAAGAGTTTCTAGAATGTAAAGTTCCACTAGCATGCTCATCCTTTAACATCAATCCACAATCCTCCATTATGTGACCTCCTTTCCCACAATAATAACATGAACCCTTTTTAATGTGAGTGTGTGAGAGATCATGTGAATTGTGTGCAGTCTTCTTTACAACAACAGGAGTGTCTTTTTCCTTTTTCTGTGAATTTTCACCCTTTTTCTATTTTGGAGTTTGTTCCACAGTTTTGGGTTTCACAGTGGACTTTTGTGCAGTGAATTGAAAAACAGAAGAACCAACAGTTGTGTTTTGATCAGAAGCTTTTACAAACACAGTTGAAGTTTTATTGCTATTGATCCTTTTGTTTGTTGAACTGTAACCCAGCCCTTCTCTCTGAGAGTTATCAGTCTTTCCCAGAAGCTTATTCAGATTGTCCTTTCCCTTGACAAATTTTGATAGAGAATTTTTCAAATCTTTAATCTCAGAATTCAAATCAGCAATTTTTGCTTCATATTTGGACAAATCTGTTTCACAGGAAATGAGTTGTTGATGCAAGGCATCATTCAAACTTTTGAGTTTTTCAACTTCCTGTTTTAGTTTTGTTTCATTGTCAGCTTCAGATAGGGACTTATAAAGATCATCAACTTCTTGTTGAAGGGATGTGATAGTAAGCTCATATCCAGCTATTTTCCGTTCACTACATCTGACATTTCCATTTAACATTAAGTTGATGGTTTTCAGACTCTCAATTTCTTGTTCAGCATTCATCAACCTATCAGAATTATCCACACTCACACACTTGCCTTTTTCTATTATCATTAGCCTATCTGTCAGCTGGGTGTTTAGATGTTTCAACTCATTGATTTCCTCTTCCAGTTTACTGTTCTGCTCTAGGAGATCAGCATCAAGCACCCATTCATCTGAGAGAGACTGACATTCATGAAACATTTCCTGTTGTTTTTCAGAATCTTTCTGTAATTCTATGTTTACAGATTTTATGGCATTAAGCTTTTCAATCAGCAATTTGTTCTCCTTTCTAAGTTTCTCTGATTTTTCATCATTTTTATTGGAGAACTCTTTAAGAGAATCATTTTCAGATTTCAGCTTGCTTAATTCAGACTTAACACATTCAATTTCTTTTAGCAAACCCTTGCTCTGAACAGAATCATGACTAGCTAGACTAAGCTTCTTTTCAAGTTCAGAGATTTCTTTCACATGATCTTGATTCTCAGTTTTCAATAATGAAATTTGTTTCTTCAACATTAGAAGATCAGACATACAGGCATCATGAATATTTTTCAATTCAACACAATTTCTACAAGGAGAATTTGAACTATCTAAACCAGTACCCTTCTTCAATTTTTTATACTGTTTTCTTAACAGTTCATGAGATTCAAATAATTCAGCATATGCATTCTCCCAATCTTCTAGAGAAAAATTCTCGAAGAGATTTACCTCATCATCATCATCTTCTTCAGTCTGACTGCTGCCTTGATTGTTGCCACTTGGATTACTTCTGTTAGACATCATGCAACTGTCCTCGTTTACCCTGTGAAATTGCTTCAGCCTATCTAGGATGTCCTTTGCTAAGCTGTAATTATGAAGACAAGACCATAAGGCTCTGTCAGTAGCTTCTTTCAACAGGTTAAAGGCTTTCTGATTTTCTCCATCCTTTGATCTGTGTCTGTCGGTCCATTTGGACACTTTCGTTGGTAAGGTGTGAGGACCTTGTAAAATTAATTTCCACAAATCAGGATTAGCAGAATTTACATAAGCATGTAAAGCAGTGTACCACTGACTGAAATCAGAACCACTAAAGACGGGTGGAAGAGCCATTGAAAAACAAATAGCGAGTAAGTTCGAGGCAACAGGAATATTTATGCACTAAAAACAAATTAGCACCTAAGACTGCAAGATCGAATCTGCAGGTCGCTGGACCTTGTATGCAGACACCGCTCTGATACCAATTGTTAGAATGTAAGGCCCGGATACAGAGGGGGGTGAATGTATCCCTCTACAAATATAGCCTAATTTGAAACTCTAAAGCTCAATTATGCGGAATTAAAACTGTTGCAGAAATAAACTGAGGAAACTTAGAAGGATCAAAGCAAGACAACAACTCAAGAAGCCCTCAAACGATCCTAAGCGAGCATCTAAGCGCAGCAATTAAGTGAACATATAAGAAGATCAAAGCACAAGGGACACCAAGATTTTTAGGTGGTTCGGTCAACAGACCTACGTCCACCCCTCACTCCAAACCGGAGTGAGGCTTCCACTAGTAACACTAGCACAGCAGACTCAGTCTGCAACAACTGCTGCCAAATAGCTTGACCAGGGGAACAACCTCCCCTCTTCCTCCCAACCGGAGGGACACCCCAAGTGACTCCTAGTCACTTGGAAACCAGAGACACACGGTCTCTCTTCCTCCAGACCTGGAGGGAACCCCTAGACTTGCTACCCGCAAGCCCAGAACCGGAGGACCAAACCTCCCTTCATCCAAACCGGAGGGGAACCTAGAGACCCAAGTCTCTCTTCCTATGAACCCCAGAGGGAAACACAAGTGACACCAAGTCACTTGCAAACTAGAGGTCTTGGACCTCTCTTCCTCCCAACCGAAGGGAAACAACCAATGACACCCAGTCAAAGGCAACCAGAGACGCAAGTCTCTCTTCCTCCACACCGGAGGGAACCCGATCTCACACTAGAGGATCGGAAGAATAGCAAGTGAATAGTTCAAAAAAAAACAAAACCCAGCAACAGAAAGTTGAAAAGATAAAATCAAATGCGGCTCTCGCAGGAGCTGGCTGGCCTGGATTTGATCCACGGTCCAGCAGGAACTTCTTCTACTGCTTCTCTCTTTCTCCAAGCACGAACTCTCTTTTCTTCTTCTTCTTCTTTCTTACTTCTTCTTCTTCTCAACCTCTCTATCTCACTGTCTCTCTTTCTTTTTCTTCTTCTGCTCTCTCGATCTGGCTCTCAGCTTTCTCTATCTCTTCTTTCTCTTCTGCACTTCTTCTCTTAGCTCTGGTTGTTTCTACTTCAGTCACTCTCTGCCCTCGCTCGCGTTCTTTAGAGGAAGAAGACACATATATATAGCAGCAGTAGATTAGGGTGGCGTGTGCTCTCCACGATTCCGCCCAAATGCTTCAGTCCATGTGGAGGCTCCTCTGCATCTCGGATCACATGCCAGATGCCAGCCTTGTATCACGTGCCCACTCTGCATAGGCTCCACGAACAGTACAATAGAGCAAACTGGTTCGGATTTGATCCTGAAACCAGAATCCTTCTTCTTCTTCTTTTTCTTCTTCTCCTGCAAAGAGATTAAAACCATTAATACTCAGGGTTCTCTCTCTATATATATATATATACCTGAAATAAGTCGGTTGACACTCAAGCTAAAACTGCACGAGGTGTGTAGGAACAACAAAAGGTGCACTATACTGAGAACGACACGAGGTACATAAGATGACTACAGCACGAGATAAAGAGAGAACGACACGAGGTACATAAGATGACTACAGCACGAGATAAAGAGAGAACGACACGAGGTACCACAGTAACAAAAGCTAACACTACAAAGAGAACGACACGAGGTACCATAGTAACAAGGCTAACACTACAAAGACACCGACACGAAGTCAGATGAGAACAGCACGAAGTGAGAAGGAAATAACACAGAATAAAACGGTAGTAAAACACGCGATCAGAAGAAACCTGGACGAAGATAGAAAGAAGCAACACGAAGACATAAAAACAACACGAAGACACAAATACAGAAATAGCATGAAGACTCGAACACAAAAATAACACGAAAACATAAAAACAACATGAAGACACAAATACGGAAATAGCATGAAGAACGACCAATCAAAACGGATCGAAAACGAGGATGACACGGGCTGAAAACAACTCGAAGATGAAAATAGAAACCGACACGAAATGTGGTCACAAAGCAAGAAAGACACTTCCAACGTACAGACTTCATATGAACAGTCCAATGTGTGGACTTGTCGTTCACTGGTGAGTGTACAAACTTCGAATGAAAACCAATGTGTAGACTTTGACTTGGAACGAAGGTAAGGATGAGGCTGTATAGACTTGGCCAATATGAGACACTGTACAGACTTCATTCAATGCGACGTAGGTAAAAGAGACAATGTATAGACTTTTACACAAAAGGTAGACAAGGCAGCATGGCGTCAACCCAGTTGCTCCACTGCGTCAACGCAGCAAGTAAACTAGCAACTACTGCGTCAACGCAGTGTCCTTGTAGCGTCAACGCACTGCATGAATAATTAGCCACTACGTTAACCCAATCTAGCCATATTCATGAATTAGCTATTCAAGCAAACAATCAGATATTTAAGCAGTCAAATAGTCATCTATATTAATTAGCACACCTCACAACACCTCAGTGTGACTCATGGTGTGTCAGCCATCATCAAAACCAAGCACACCTCACAACACCTCAGTGTGACTCATGGTGTGTCAGCCATCATCAAAACGCACAGGGACAGTTGCTATGACACCCTTGCCTTCCAAGGATAAACACCCCTGGCTGGAAAATTCTAATGAAAATGGGGTATCAAAACGGCAAAGGACTGGGTACCAGTCGTCAAGGCAGGACTAGGCCTATTAAGCCTCAGAAATTGATTACACGAGGCGGCCTGGGCTACAAAGGGCCAGAAAAAAATGAAGATGAACCATGGGCAGTTATGACATCCACCTTGAAGACAGACCGCCAGTCGCTTACTTGGACATTGAAGACACACTTTGTCACAGGTGGCGTTCAGAATCATGAGCAGACTACAATAATCACCTCCATTCTAGACTGTCAAGATGTTCATGCGAGACAATTTGCTCGCCATATTGCACCATTGGCCACTTATAAAGCCCTGGAGTCCCTAAGGCCTGATAAGAGAAGGAAGATGGATGATCCAGAGTGTGATTGGTACAGATGGTTCGATATGTATGATATTACTATTGCCTTGAGCCGTCTCTCTATGCCGACTGATCCGGAATGGCCGCCACTAATACATGAATTGATTGAAAAGTCGGCTGTGATTACAGATAAGAGGCAGTTGCTGAGTGATTATACGGACACTGGAGAGCCAGATGTTCCATATGAAGAAGGATTTACAATAGACAGGCTGTGGGCCGGACTCTTTTCTCTCGCTTCCATGCATCCGTCTCTTCTAGCTTCTTTACATTCTCAATTGTTCTCTCGCGTGCCGAGACCGCCGCCAATTATGATCAGCTCTTCTCCAGATTAACTGCAGATTTCTCTCCCAATTCCTCCCTTGCTCCTCGAGCAATTCTCCAAACTCTCCATCACACCCCCGCGCGGGTCATCTCTGATTCAATCTTTCTCCAAACTTTCAATCTCCACTCCTCCTGTTTGTAGCAACCCTGGAAAAAAATAAAGATTTTTAAATAAATCAAATTAAAATAAAAGATAAGTAAATAGATGACAAAGAGCCTAAATGAGTAAATCATTAATCAAGAGGAAAATAACGCCTCTAGATAAGGCGCTAATTAAAAAGGGACGCCCAAACAACAAGGCATCAATTATCAAACGGCCAAAAAGGGCAAGTAAACGTAACGCCCTTTACATGGACGCGTTTTATACAAGAAACGACGCTTGACAAGGCGTCAATTTAAATTAACGCCCTCGCTTAAGACGTTAATTCAGTTCGAGTTTCGTTCGACCCAAGAGTCTATCCAGGGCAAGTTCTGGATAACTACGTCGAAGGTGGAATATGGTAAGGACTCTATCATGGAAGTATTACTTCCAATACAACTCTAACCCTATTAGGATCCCCAAAATCCTATAAATATCCTCCTAAATCAACTCTTGATCGCTATTTGGCGATCTGCTGCTGCTGTCATCAACGTGAAGAACATGTAATGTTCTTCCTCTTTATTTTTGGTTGTGTGTGTTGAAAGAACGTTGATCTTCTTTTCCTTCCTCATCTTCCTATATAGGTTGTCTGTGTTGAGAAGACGATCACCCCTTTTGACTGAAGATCGGATATTCTTCATCCATCTCCTGCAAGTTATCTCTGTTCGAGAATAGAGCATCGTTTTCTTCTCCAAACCTTCATCCGTTCATCAGTTAAAAACTTCAAAAGGTAGGTTTTCTCAAGAACGTAGCCCAAACTAACTCCAGTTGCTAGTAATACCTTCTGTCATACATGCATATAGTTTTATTATGGTTTCAGATGTTTTCCATGTAATTTTAAAAAGAAACGCCCTTGACAAGGGCGCTAATTTAAAGAAGCGACTCACACTAGGGTGCTAATTATTGTTTTGACGCCCTGCCCAGAAGTCGTCAATTACATGTAATTAATAAATACCCACGTTTAAAATTTAATATCTATGTAACCATGAATCTAATATATTGCATGAGTATACCTGTGAAATCCTGCTATTTTTCCTGTCATGATCATGTACCCTTTTTTCTGAAATTTTATCATCTGAAAATTGGTAAATTCTTGAATTAACGACCTACACAAGGTCGTCTCTTATTGAACTGACGCCCCAGACCGGGGCGCTAATTGACAAGTAACGCCCCTGTCCAGGGCGCGTTTTTGTTAAAATTCCAGAATATTGATTTTCTGCTGAATAGAAATATTGAAGGGACGACTAATGTATAAGTCGTCAAATTGTGAATAAACGCCCCTGAGTAAGGTGTTAATTTGATAATTAATGACTTAGCTTAAGTCGCTATTTTCTGTATTACTGTTTTACACTGATTACTATCACCGAAGGGTTTTATATATATATATATATATATATATATATATATATCGGCACTATATTCCAGTCCGTGAATATAGCCCCATGTTTCATGATGTTTTTATCGCACTACCCTCAATTCTCATTGACATACAAGCTCTCCACTAGACATTCCGTTCCTTTGGACTAGCGAGTTAGTCATAGAGACCTCCGTAAGACTCCTCGAGCCTTGGATTCCCTTAAGGCCGACTGAGCTGGTTGTACCATAAAAACCCATTACATTATTTGATTGTCATGTCACTCTAAAGAAACATGGTATACCGGCCCTCATGTTATGCAAAGTGTGTATCATGAGAATTCTCTTAATGGGATGAGGTTATCATGCCATTTGATGCTGTTCTTGTAAACCCCGATTCTATAATAAGAATGAGGACGTCTTGCCATTGATGTGCTGTTCATGTGGACCTCAATTCTATATAAAGAGTGTCTATACTTGCTTGTCATGGTACCCAAGTTAGGGAACCAATTCCACCTAGTTTTATTGATAATCGTGATTATACCGTTATTATCGCCATTCTATGTCAAGTGTCATATTTTTAGACTCTACTCTATCCAAGTTTATCCTACATGTCTACAAGCTTTATTCTTGAAATTCCATATTGGCTATACACAAAAGTGGATGTTAAAATACATGATTAATGCCTGTGCATATAGGGTCCGATCTGGTCCTGGGAGGAGCACCCGAAAGTACTTGTGCCCATGGGAGTTGATTGATCACGGTATTGGCATTATACCGAAGTGCATGACTAGCTTGATTGAACATTCCACAAATCTTGTACTTGTACTTGACTTGATATTACATGACTTGCGTGGCCCGAAAAAGGGTAATTTCATACTTGCGTGCTTGAAACGTGATAGCCAAATTTCCACATGACATGATGAATACACTTGCTTGAATATCTTGATATCTTTTGATATAATTTCTTGAAAGTTCATGACTAGTTCTTCTTGCTATCGTATTGTTATACACTCTCTCTATCTTATCGTTTTATGCGAGCATGCATAGCTATAGTGCATTCATGAAAGATGTAATTACTTAAACCCATTGCTAGTTCTTGAGATATAATTTCCTACTGAGCGTTCGCTCACCTAGTGTTTCCCTACTTTTCAGGTAAGTCCGACGATGAGGGAACTCAAACGGATGGGGAAAATCAAGAGTGAAAGAGATAGAGCTTCTTCCATGTTATCTAGTCTTTTTCATATTTTCTTGAGTCAACCTTATATTTTTCCTTTATTTTAGTTAGTACTTCAAAGGTTTGTAATAGACATATTTTTATGAAGGAAAAAAGGATTGGGTTATCTTTACTTTTGCGTATCTCTGATTTTGGTGTCGAATACACTAATACTCTGATTGACATGATTGATATAAACTCGTCACGCGTCTCCGGGTATCTTCCGCTCTCGGGACGTGACAGTTTTTGTGGTATCAGAGCCTAGGGTATTCAATTCCTAGGAAAACCCAAGTCCAAGGATAGGTTTAACCTTTAACCGGTGAGATTGGGCAGAACCAAGGGTTGAGTTAACATAAAAACTTAAAAGCCCTTAACGCGGGTATATACTAATATAGTTATTGTAGTTGTAGGATAATGGCTACCGAACGTGCTCAGTGGCGCAACATGCAGCGTACACTTCAAGGCATGACTCAGGTGCTGCAACAAGTAGCACAGGGAGGTGCACAACGAGCCGGAAGTCTCCACCAAGTCTTTAAAAACATGAACCCGCCTAAATTCACGGGTTCTACTGATCCGGACGACGCAGAGCACTGGATCAGGGAGACGGAGCGTATATTCCGTGTGATGCAGTGCACGGATCAAGATAAAGTCTTATTAGCTACCTTTCAGTTAGAAAGGGATGCCCGATGCTGGTGGGAATCAATAGAAGCTACTTTAAATCAAGACCAAGTTACTTGGGAAGAATTCGTTGAACATTTCAACGCTAAATATTTTTCGGACCGAGTCCAAGAAAAGAAAGCTACCGAGTTTGCCGCACTCAAGCAACGGTCATTATCGGTGGCGGAGTACGAGACACAATTCTCTAGATTATCTCGGTATGCTAAGCACTTAGTTAGCACTGAGAAGATGAAAGCTAGGAAGTTCCTTAATGGGCTCAGGCCCCAATATATTACCCAGCTGGCGCCGATGGATATTCAAGTCTATTCGGAGATAGTGCGCCGAGCTCAGCTATTAGAAGACGCCACGGTACTATCTGATAGAATCCGTGGGAAGGACAAGAAAGAACAAGTTACAAGTTCGGGTTCCTTTAAACCCAACTTCAAGAAGAGGCCTAGTAATGGAGGTACTTCCTCACAAGATCAGAAGTTTAAGAAGACCAAGCCCTTCTCCATCACCACTACCCCATCGAATATAGTGTGCAAGCATTGTGACAAGGCTGGTCATAAAGCCGAAGAGTGCTGGAGAAAACTTGGAGCATGTCTCCGTTGTGGGAGCCGTGATCATCGGATTCCCGATTGCCCATTACTTAATGATCAAACCAGTGACGGGAAGCGCCCAGTAACCAAGAATGCTCGTCTTCACACAATTAAGGAGACCGAACAAGAAGAAGAAGGCGGACTAGTAGAAGGTACACTGAAAGTTTGTTCCAAGTCTGCATATGTCTTAATTGATACTGGTGCTTCACATTCAATTATTTCCAAGAAGTTCGCTGATCCGTTAACCCTATAACCGGAATGGATAAAATTAGTCTTGTCTACTCCTCTAGGAAACGAGACTGATATTACACACCATTACCAGAACTGTGAAGTATTGGTTCATGGTAAGAATCTCCCTATTGATCTTATATGTTTAGATCTAAAGGAGTATGATGTCATACTAGGAGCGGATTGGTTATCCAAATACCAGGCAACAGTCGATTGCCGCAATAGCAAGGTTACTTTCAAGGACTTTCCAGAACTAGTCTATACTAGCCCCAAGAGTCGGAGCTAATCCCCTTTTATTTCGGCTCTCCGAGCAAGCAAGCTAATCAGAAAAGGATGTGTATCTTTCCTTGCATTTGTCACAATTAAGGAGGCTAAGGAAACTAAGATAGAAGATATCCCAGTGGTACAAAAATTTTCGGACGTATTTCCGGACGATTTGCCTAGATTACCCCCACAAAGAGAAGTGGCCTTCACCATCGATTTAGTTCCTGGTGCGGGTCCAGTTTCTAAGGCACCGTATAGAATGTCACCTGCTGAACTCAAGGAGTTAAAAGAGCAGTTGATGGAACTCATTAAGAAAGGATTCATAAGACCAAGTACTTCCCCATGGGGAGCCCGCCTGTACTATTTGTAAAGAAAAAAGATGGATCCATGAGGTTATGCATTGACTATTGATAGTTGAATCATCTCACTATCAAGAACAAGTATCCACTGCCGAGAATCGATGAGTTGTTTGATCAAATTTCAGGATCCAAGTACTTTTCCAAAATTGATCTTAGGTCGGGATATCATCAGTTAAGAATCAAGGATGAGGACATTCATAAGACTGCATTCAGAAGCAGGTACGGCCATTATGAATTTGTTGTTATGTCTTTCGGACTAACGAATGCCCCTACTGCCTTTATGCAGTTAATGAATAGTATATTCAGGCCTTATTTGGATCAATTCGTGGTGGTCTTTATTGATGATATATTGATTTATTCCGAGACCAAGAAAGAGCATGAGGAGCATTTAAGGATTGCATTACAAATATTGAGGGCAAACCAATTATATGCAAAACTCAGCAAGTGTGAATTCTGGCTTGAGGAAGTGACTTTTCTCGGACATGTTATATCAAAGGATGGCTTATCAGTATATCCATCAAAAGTTGAAGCTGTAAGAAATTGGGAAAGACCGACCAATGCTAGCGAGATCCGAAGTTTCTTAGGTCTTGCCGGCTATTACAGGCGATTCATCAAAGATTTCTCTAAGATCGCCGTACCACTTACGAGGTTAACTCGCAAGGAGATCCGTTATGAATGGAGTGAGGAATGTGAAAGAAGCTTCCAAACTCTCAAGGATCATCTTACTACAGCTCCTGTCTTAGCGTTACCAATGGAAGGAGAGAAATTCGAGGTATACACTGATGCTTCTGGCATTGGCCTCGGATGTGTTCTGATGCAACAAGGAAAGGTTATAGCATATTCTTCTCGTCAATTGAAGAAGCATGAAGAGAACTACCCCGTCCATGACTTAGAATTGGCCGCGGTAGTGTTTGCACTGAAAATCTGGAGACATTATCTATATGGAGTACAGTTTACTGTATACTCTGATCACAAGAGTCTCAAATATCTCTTTTCACAAAAGGAACTAACTATGAGGCAAAGACGTTGACTAGAATATCTCAATGACTTCGACTTCAATATACAATATCATCCCGGAAAGGGTAATCATGTAGCAGATGCCCTTAGTCGAAAGCCGAGAGCACTGTTAGCCAATTGTATGATTCAAGAATGGAAGTTGCTGGAGCAATTCTCTAAGCTCAATATCAGCATGGACACGAACTTCAAATGTGTCACATTGTCTCATATAAGCATTCATCCAGACCTATTAACTGAAATACAAGCACTTCAAGATGATGACCCAATATTAGTGGAAATCAAGGGCAAACTAGAAGGACAATCTGATTTCCAATTAGCATCAGATAGAAGGTTGTTATTCCAAAACAGAACTTGTATACCGGATTGTCTCGAGTTAAAGAAAAAGATCTTAGATGAAGCTCATAGATCAAGGTACACGATTCATCCTGGATCTACCAAAATGTACCAAGATGTGAAAAGAAATTTTTGGTGGCCCAACATGAAAAGGGAAATAGCGGACTACGTGTCGCGCTGTCTCACATGCCAACAGGTCAAGGCGGAACACCAAAAGCCTGCTGGAAAACTACATCCTCTAGATATCCCTAAATGGAAGTGAGAGGATATTGGTATGGATTTCATCATGGGTTTATCTAAATCAAAAGGAGGACATGATGGAATATGGGTTATTATTGACCGATTGACTAAATCGGCGCATTTCTTGCCAATAAAGAGCCGATGGTCAGTTGATGTTTTGGCTGCATTATACATCAAAGAAATAGTCAGATTACATGGTATTCCTGTTTCAATCGTGTCTGACAGAGATCCCCATTTTACTTCTCATTTTTGGAAGGGACTACAACATTCGTTGGGAACAAGGCTTAACTTTAGTACAGCTTTTCATCCTCAAACGGATGGTCAGACCGAGAGAACTAATCAGGTGGTTGAAAATAAGCTCAGAGCTTGCATCATTGATTTCGATGGAAGCTGGCATGATCACTTGCCGTTGGTGGAATTTGCATACAATAATAGCTACCAGGCAAGTATACAAATGGCACCTTTCGAAGCTTTATACGGAAGGAGTTGCCGATCACCCTTATGCTGGGACAAAGTTGGAGAGAAATAACTATTAGGACCAGACATGGTAAGGGATACCACTGAGAAGATACAATTGATTAGAGAAAGACTGCAAGTTGCTCAGTCTAGGCAAAAGGCTTATGCTGATACAAGAAGGAGAGATCTTGAATTCCAAGTTAGAGATCATGTATTTCTCAAGATATCGCCTGGACGTGGCATACGGAGATTTGGTGTTAAGGGCAAGCTTACACCAAGATTCATCGGACCATTCGAGATACTGTAAAGAGTTGGCGAGGTTGCTTATCGCATCGCATTGCCTCCTCAATTGTCCGATGTTCATAATGTGTTCCACATATCTATGTTGAAGAAGTATGTACACGATCCATCACATATTATTGAACATGGAGACTTAGTTATCTAGAAGGATCTCACATATGAACAGAAGCCCATAAAAATACTAGATCGTGAAGTACGTACTCTAAGGAATAAGGTTATTCCCATGCTAAAAGTACAATGGAATAAGAGTTCCAATCATGAAGCCACGTGGGAGACCGAGGAATCCATGAGGAAGCGATTTCCAGAATTATTTTAAGGTATATACCCTACACTCTCCACATATATATATATACTATGGAATTTGGGGACCAAATTCTTTTAAGTGGGGGAGGGTGTAGCAACCCTGGAAAAAAATAAAGATTTTTAAATAAATCAAATTAAAATAAAAGATAAGTAAATAGATGACAAAGAGCCTAAATGAGTTAATCATTAATCAAGAGGAAAATAACGCCTCTACATAAGGTGCTAATTAAAAAGGGACGCCCAAACAACAAGGCGTCAATTATCAAACGGCCAAAAAGGGCAAGTAAACGTAACGCCCTTTACATGGACGCGTTTTATACAAGAAACGACGCTTGACAAGGCGTCAATTTAAATTAACGCCCTCGCTTAAGACGTTAATTCAGTTCGAGTTTCGTTCGACCCAGGAGTCTATCCAAGGCAAGTTTTGGATAACTACGTCGAAGGTGGAATATGGTAAGGACTCTATCATGGAAGTATTACTTCCAATACAACTCTAACCCTATTAGGATCCCCAAAATCCTATAAATATCCTCCTAAATCAACTCTTGATCGCTATTTGGCGATCTGCTGCTACTGTCATCAACGTGAAGAACAGGTAATGTTCTTCCTCTTTATTTTTGGTTGTGTGTGTTGAAAGAACGTTGATGTTCTTTTCCTTCCTCATCTTCCTATACAGGTTGTCTGTGTTGAGAAGACGATCACCCCTTTTGACTGAAGATCGGGTATTCTTCGTCCATCTCCTGCAAGTTATCTCTGTTCGAGAACAGAGCATCGTTTTCTTCTCCAAACCTTCATCCGTTCATCAGTTAAAAACTTCAAAAGGTAGGTTTTCTCAAGAACATAGCCCAAACTAACTCCAGTTGCTAGTAATACCTTCTGTCATACATGCATATAGTTTTATTATGGTTTCAGATGTTTTCCATGTAATTTTAAAAAGAAACGCCCTTGACAAGGGCGCTAATTTAAAGAAGCGACCCACACTAGGGCGCTAATTATTGTTTTAACGCCCTGCCCAGAAGTCGTCAATTACATGTAATTAATAAAAACCTACGTTTAAAATTTAATATCTATGTAACCATGAATCTAATATATTGCATGAGTATACCTGTGAAATCCTGCTATTTTTCCTGTCATGATCATGTACCCTTTTTCCTGAAATTTTATCATCTGAAAATTGATAAATTCTTGAATTAACGACCTGCACAAGGTCGTCTCTTATTGAACTGACGCCCCAGACCAGGGCGCTAATTGACAAGTAACGCCCCTGTCCAGGGCGCGTTTTTGTTAAAATTCCAGAATATTGATTTTCTGCTGAATAGAAATATTGAAGGGACGACTAATGTATAAGTCGTCAAATTGTGAATAAACGCCCCTGAGTAAGGCGTTAATTGGATAATTAATGATTTAGCTTAAGTCGCTATTTTCTGTATTATTGTTTTACACTGATTACTGTCACCGAAGGGTTATATATATATATATATATATATATATATATATATATATCGGCACTATATTCCAGTCCGTGAATATAGCCCCATGTTTCATGATGTTTTTATCGCACTACCCTCAATTCTCATTGACATACAAGCTCTCCATTGGACATTCTGTTCCTTTGGACTAGCGAGTTAGTCATAGAGACCTCCGTAAGACTCCTCGAGCCTTGGATTCCCTCAAGGTTGACTGAGCTGGTTGTACCATAAAAACCCATTACATTATTTGATTGCCATGTCACTCTAAAGAAACATGGTATACCGGCCCTCATGTTATGCAAAGTGTGTATCATGAGAATTCTCTTAATGGGATGAGGTTATCATGCCATTTGATGCTGTTCTTGTAAACCCCAATTCTATATTAAGAATGAGGACGTCTTGCCATTGATGTGCTGTTCATGTGGACCTCAATTCTATATAAAGAGTGTCCATACTTGCTTGTCACGGTACCCAAGTTAGGGAACCAATTCCACCTAGTTTTATCGATAATCGTGATTATACCGTTATTATCGCCATTCTATGTCAAGTGTCATATTTTTAGACTCTACTCTATCCAAGTTTATCCTACATGTCTACAAGCTTTATTCTTGAAATTCCATATTGGCTATACACAAAAGTGGATGTTAAAATACATGATTAATGCCTGCGCATATAGGGCCCGATCTGGTCCTGGGAGGAGCACCCGAAAGTACTTGTGCCCATGGGAGTTGATTGATCACGGTATTGGCATTATACCGAAGTGCATGACTAGCTTGATTGAACATTCCGCAAATCTTGTACTTGTACTTGACTTGATATTACATGACTTGCGTGGCCCGAAAAAGGGTAATTTCATACTTGCGTGCTTGAAACGTGATAGCCAAATTTCCACATGACATGATGAATACACTTGCTTGAATATCTTGATATCTTTTGATATAAGTTCTTGAAAGTTCATGACTAGTTCTTCTTGCTATCGTATTGTTATACACTCTCTCTATCTTGTCGTTTTATGCGAGCATGCATAGCTATAGTGCATTCATGAAAGATGTAATTACTTAAACCCATTGCTAGTTCATGAGATATAATTTCCTACTGAGCGTTCGCTCACCTAGTGTTTCCCTACTTTTCAGGTAAGTCCGACGATGAGGGAACTCAAACAGATGGGGAAAATCAAGAGTGAAAGAGATAGAGCTTCTTCCGTGTTATCTAGTCTTTTTCATATTTTCTTGAGTCAACCTTGTATTTTTCCTTTATTTTAGTTAGTACTTCAAAGGTTTGTAATAGGCATATTCTTATGAAGGAATAAAGGATTGGGTTATCTTTACTTTTGCGCATCTCTAATTTTGGTGTCGAATACACTAATACTCTGATTGACATGATTGATATAAACTCGTCACGCGTCTCCGGGTATCTTCCGCTCTCGGGGCGTGACACTGTTATTCTCCCTTCACATTGCTTTCTTCTAGAAAAGGATAATAAAAATGAAGATAAAGATAAAAGCGAAAAAAAATGCCAAAATTCCAACTCTTCAATCCTCCATCTCCGTTGAGGAGACTTCTTATCTCTTTTCCGAGTGTGTCCCGAGCCAGGGGCCACTCTTCCATGACTCATTGATAAAACTTTTCTCCCCCTCTGGTGAGGGGTCTCCTTCTGTACCTCCTTCTGTATCCACTTCTTCACCTCCTTCCTCTTTTTTAGCTTATTCTAATCAAGCTAGTTGTTCCTCTTCCTCTAATAAAATTCATGGGTTAGATTTTCATACGAAATCCAAGGGTAAGCAGATTCCGCGTAGGTTTCTGTTGGAGTTAGCCAGAAGGTGCCAGGCTTGTTTAGCTTTTCCCGAATTCGTGGAGAATCCGATTATCCTGCCAGAGTTGGAATGTGAGAGTACTAATGTTTCTTATGAGGGTTTTGGTGTCTATGAAATTATGAATGATGAAGACCCTATTGAAGAGGGGGATGAAAGTTATGACGAATATGAGGACGAGGCTGATGCTTTTGCCAGTGGCATGAGAAGATTTGATGAACCATCAGCCTCAGTAGAAGAGTCTACCAAGGAAGTTAATTTGGGTACCAAGGAAGACCCTAGGATCGTCCTCATCAGCAAGAATTTGCCGCCTTCCGAAGAGGAAGCGCTTATTTTGGTACTTCAAGAGTATAAGGACACGTTCGCATGGAGTTATGAAGATATGCCCGGATTAGACCCTGCGCTCGTTGAACATCGCCTTACACTTAAGCCAGGGTTTATCCCGGTCAAACAACAGTTGAGACGTTTCCACCCTAACATGGCTTTAAAAATGAAAGAAGAGGTCGACAAGCTTCATAAGGCTAGATTTGTTAGAGTTGTCCTCTATCCTAACTGGGTGGCTAACATCGTCCCAGTCATGAAGAAAGATGGAAATGTTCAGATTTGTATAGACTTTCGGGACCTCAACCGTGTGTGTCCTAAAGATGACTTCCCCCTCCCTCATATTGATGTTTTGATTGATAATACGGCAGGATTTGAGACTCTCTCCTTTATGGATGGTTTTTCAGGTTATAATCAAATTCGCCTGGCTGAAGAAGACCAAGAGAAAACATCATTCACTACACCATGGGGTACATACTGCTATGTGGTCATGCCTTTTGGACTCAAGAATGCTGGAGCCACCTATCAGAGGGCAATGATGGCAATTTTTCATGATATGATCCATATTTATATTGAGGTGTATGTGGATGACCTGGTAGTGAAATCAAGGATAAAGATTGAGCATCCTGGGGTTCTAGCTAAGGTCTTGCAAAGATCACGAGAGTATCAATTGAAAATGAACCCCAAGAAGTGTGTATTTGGTGTTTCATCAGGGAAATTACTTGGATTTATTGTTAGCAAAAGGGGAATTGAAGTTGATCCCAACAAGGCAAAGGCCATCAGAGACATGCCTCCTCCCAAGAATTTGAAGGAAGTTCGAGGATTAATCGGGAGGTTACAATTTATCTGCCGCTTCGTCTCCCAGCATTCACAAAGATGTATGCCGTTTTACGAGCTTACTAAGCCGGGGGTCAAGTTCAATTGGGATGACAAGTGTCAGGCAGCCTTTGACGGATTGAAGGATTATCTAGCCAATCCTCCTGTCCTGAGGCCACCAATTCCAGGCAAACCGCTTATCCTCTATGTTTCTGTCCTGGATGACTCCGTAGGTGCTGTCTTAGCTCAAGTGGATGAAGAAGGTAAAGAGAGGGCAGCATACTACTTGTCTAAACTTCTCAACCCTTGTGAGCAGAGGTACTCAGCCATGGAGAAGACTTGCACTCTTTAGTCTAGGTAGTTCAGAAATTAAAACATTATTTCTTAGCTCAGAGGTTCACCTCATTGCTCGCATGAATCCGATTAAATTTTTTCTTGAAAAATCTATTCTTACTGATCGATTAGCACGCTGGCAAAGTTTCCTTTCATAGTTGGACATCACTTACATTCAATAGAAAGCAATCAAAGGCTACGCCATTGCTGAACATCTTGCTCACCACCCTCTCCCTCGATTTGATCCTGTCAATTCAGAGTTTCCAGATGAAGAACTAATGTCCATTAATCAACCCCACGATCCTATGTGGACGTTACATTTTGATGGAGCTCTAAATTCCCAAGGAAGAGGGATCGGCATGGTTCTTTTAACACCAGAAGGGGTCACCATCCCATTTGCTGCTCAGCTTACTTTCCCTGTCACAAACAACATAGCTGAGTATGAGGCTCTTTTGGCCGGCCTTCAAATCGCTCATAGATATGGTGTTACCCAATTACGAATTGTTGGTGATAGTCAGCTCATTTTGCGCCAGGTGCTTGTCAAGTGTCGCACTATCAATCCTAAACTCAAGCCCTACCAGGAACTTGCTTCAGCTCATGCCAAACTCTTCACCAAGTTAATCTTCGTTCATGTCCCTCGAAGCCAAAACATCCTAGCCGACGCTCTTGCCTCTTTGGCCTCTGCTCTAGTCTTCCCTCCTGAGCGTGATTTTCATGTTCCTCTCATTCATCAGCGTAACACACCAGCTATTAAGGATCGTGCATTCCTCGACATTTGGGACAAGGTGCTCGAGAAGGTCAGGCGGAGTGAAGCTCTTAAAGGCAAAGAGGTCATGTTGTTAGATTGGGAAGAAGAGTTGGCTGATGAAGAGAAACCTTGGTATTATGAGATTGCCAGGTATTGCAATGATCAATCCTATCCCGAGGAGGCCACAGCAGAAGAGAAGAAAGCAATTAGAAGAGTGGCTCAACATTATGTTTTGGTTGGAGGTGTGCTCTATAGAAGAGGGCTCACAGGTGTGTTATTAAGATGCCTCGGCGATGATGAATCTTGGAAAGTTGTGGAAGAGGCGCATTCCGGAGTGTGTGGTGGTCATGTGAACAGCCAGATGCTAGCTAAGAAGATCCTTAGGCTAGGTTTCTATTGGCCAACTCTAGAAGAGGATTGCTCTATCTATGTTCGAAGGTGTGTTAAGTGCCAACTGCACGCCGATAAAATTCATTCTCCTACTTCTTCACTCCATCCTATGTCCTCCCCATGGCCTTTCTCCATGTGGGCTTTTGATATCATTGGACCTCTTGGTGATTCGAACCTCCTGACCAAGCAAAAGTCGTTCATCCTGACGGCAACGGAATACTTCACCAAGTGGGCGGAAGCGGAAGCATTCATGGAGATCAAAGCATCAACTGTCTGCAAAATCATAATGAAGAACATCATCGCAAGTTTCGGCATCCCGAATACCATCGTCACCGACAATGGACCTCAGTTCATCTCTCAAGAGCTCAAGGATCTCTGCAACAGGTATAACATTGCATTGCATCATTCTTCTCCCTATTATCCGCAGGGCAACGGCCAGGCAGAGGCCACTAATAAAACTTTAATCAAAATCGTTAAAAAGACGTGTGAGGCTAATAAATTTTCGGATTGGCCGGACAAGCTAATTGAAGCTCTCTGGGCCTATCGCACTTCCATTCGTACCCCTACTGGGCAAACCCCTTTCACCCTTACTTATGGAATGGAGGCGGTAGTCCCTTATGAAATTCTCATTCCATCTTTGCGGGTACAATTGGACAAAGAACTCTCTATTGATGAGCATCGTGATTCACTCCTTGCCCAGTTGGAACTCCTAGATGAGAAGCGTCTGGTCGCCGCTGAGCATGCGCGTGTTTATCAAAACAGGCTGTCCCGTTTTTATCAAAAGAAAGTAATTGAGAGAAAATTCAAAGTCGGTGAGATGGTAATCAAGAGAATCTTCGTAAAACCTGGTGGGCTCCGTTCAAAACTCCAACCAAACTGGGAAGGACCATTCGTCATAAAAGATGTTTATCCTGGCAATGCTTATAAACTGATTAATGCTGAAGGACAAGAGCTAACTCATCCTTGGAATGGTCTGTACCTTAAGAAATACTATCCCTAATTCAAAATTCAAAAAAAAATAGAAATTTTCCAAAATCCAACAAAAAAAAATAGAAAATATCCAAAATCCAACAAAAAAATATAGAAAGAATAAAAATCTTTCAAGATGGTTGCCATGATTGCAAGGACGCAAGGTCCGAAAGGTTAAAATTCAGTATTCATTCATCAGTCTTGTTGAATTAAAATGGGGTCGACACCCACACACACTACACGCTTACCCTTGAACTCAAGCGGTGTAAAATCCGATGGAAAGTCAAAACCTGACTAAAGGTGAAGACAATGCCCATTCTTTTCCTCTTCGGCCCATAAGGGAGGAAGGAAGGTCTCGGGGTAGACCCGCCAAGCCTATCCGCCGCCCTAGTAGGTGGAAGTCAGGGCCCAAAAGGGAACAAAATGCCACTAAAGCCCAAGTACAATTAGGTTTTTCTTTTATCAATGCAAATCAGTTCCAAAGTGGAAGTCAAATCATGAAAAGAAAAGCATGTCAAGAGGGCAAAGTCCCCGCAAGGAAAACCTTGGGCGTATGCACGCAATATAAAAGAGGCGAAAGGCAACAAAATTTCCCTATGCCAAAGACCGAACCCCAACAGGCATAGGGTAGGGGAGGTAGTTTTACCTTGAGATTTTCAGAATCCCTTGTGGGCTTCCTTATATATTCTTCCACCTCTTTCTTTGTGGTAAGTCATAAACCAGCAGAATGGTCGAGACTGACCTAGGAGATTGCACCGGGCGAGAACTTGCGTATAGGTTTAACCACTGGCACGTCGACCCCTTTTGATTAATCAAGAAAGGTCAATGAATCCTCAATGATGACCGTGTAGGACCCAGTGCCCTAGTAGCTTGGTCAACCTAATGCTGAAAGCAGGAAAATTAACGCCTTTGAATGAGGCGCCTTTTCTAGAATTAACGCCTGTGGAGAAGGTCGTCCTTTTTTAAATAACGCCCTTGTGTGGGCCGTCTTTTCAACAAAATTCAAAAATGTTTTTCAAATTCACGCCGTCGCCCAGGGCGTCTTTTGTTTGAATAACGACCTAATCTAAGGCACGTCTTTTGAAAAAAAAAGAAAAAAAAATATAAAAGGAAAAGAAAAGAAAAGAGAAGTGGTGGTTTATCCCTCATGAGCGTGGTTGCATTATTGCATAGGGCATCTTGATTATTGTTTGCATATGTATGCTTGCGTGTTGCATCTCCCTTTATTGGTTATTTCATTTGCCTTATTCGATTAAAGGCTTGGCCTCTTGACCCGCTATCCAGGTCAAAAGTAAAGGCACCCCTTGCTTATTGAGCAAGGGGCCAAGTCGAACAGATGAATTAACCTGTTTATTCAAGTGTGAACCACAGCTGCAGGTACAGGGCAGAGTAAGGTAAAACAAAGAACGTGGAAAAGAAGCAAAATACACAACCACAAGTACACAACTACATAAGTGCTCAGGTAACAAAAAAATGTCAATCTCATATATATATACATCATGAATATCTGAGTACAGGTGTGAGGGTGGAGGAGTACAAGTAAGTCCCTCAGCTCTCGCCTCCACCCTCCTCTCTCCTACTCTCTACCTCATCCTCGCCGTCCCGAGGAGGCGCTGGTGGAGGGGGCATGGGCCCCCGTGAAGAAGCTGGAACTCGAACCTGGCCCCCTGCCTCGCTCCTCTCTCGAAGAGAAGAACCCGCCACAAAGGTGGAGCTGGTGAAGGAGTACCCCGCAGCACGCGCTCGCTCACGCCCTCGCTGGAGATGCTCCTCAGACACCCGTAGCCGCTCCTGAGAAAGGACCAGCTGGGTCCTCAAGTCTGCCAACTCACGCTCGCGCGCTGCCACCTGCTCCTGGTACCAGGCACGCTCTGACTGCTGTAGCTCATGGTGACGGACACGGTCCGCCAGGTGCTCCTCGCGCTCTCGCGCACGCTCTCTCCGCTCTAGCTCGAGGGCAACCCGTAACTCTGCCACGTCCTGAGGCAGCTCCTCCCGTCGCCTCAGGGACCGCTCCAGCTCTGAAATCCGCTGCTCGCGGATCGCCAACTCTGTCCCAGCTAGGGCAGCCTGGGTACGTGCCGCCTGTAACTATCTGGTCTGCAAACAGATAAACAAATCATCAGTTCCACAGTTCAATAATTCATGAAATAAGCAATACATAAAGTAAATCACTCACCTGGGCAGTCATTGCCTGCTGTCCCTCGCAGACGCAAGTGAGAGCAGCGTGAAGCTCTTCAGTTTGAAAAGAAATGAATTTCATCAGTGCACATTGAAATATATATAATCAATAATTGAATGAGGTTTGAGTTCTGGAATTTACCCGTGAGGCGAGGTCGCGCTCTGCAGCCTCTGCCCGTGTGACCGCTCCCGCTAGCTGCTCTGCTAGTGCAGTCACCTCTGCACTGGGTCCCCTCGAGCTAGAGGCCTCTCCCATATCTCTCCCTGCTGCTCCCTGCTGGGCACGCTACATTTATTGAGATCGTCAGTGGCTAATCATCAATAATTCAACAAAAATTCATTTGCATATAGAAATAATTTAAACACTCACCAGGGTCTCGAGGTCGGCCCGTGTGGCAGCTAGCTGGTCCTCCAGGCTGTGTAGGTGGGCCTGGGCATCCATCGCCGCTATGTCCCGTGCATCCTGCATTCATTACATATTAGTCACATGATAGATACATAAGCATTTGCATTTAATTTAGAAATAATTGCATTCATACATACCCCTAAGACCCTCATCTGGGGTCGACCGGCATAAACCTCCCAGTAGCACCGGAGGTACTCGGAGCTGTCAGTCGCCTGGGAGGTGACTCGGGTACCGCCTCGCCGCCAGTCGGCGTACTGGTCCTCGAACCGTACCCTCCAGTCGATCGCCTTCGTGCGACCGCGTGTCTTCTTCCCGATCCCTCGCGGTTCCCCTACCTCTATCCACTCCTGGTGTAGGCCCAGGGTCCTCATCACCAGTCTAAGCCGTAACGGCTCGATCTCGCTCAAGCAGTGAACCCAAAGCTCATGCTCAAAGCGAGGTCGCCCTGCTACGACCCATGGCTGGCCCTCGTCGGTCATCCCCTCGTAAGGCCTCCATCGCACCTGCATCCATGAACATGCATGTCATCTCATCATACTCATAATAAATTCAAATAAACATAAACATAAAAAAAATGCATCATTCATACCAGCGAGGGAGGGAAGTCTCGGAACTCTCTCCGTAGCACCCACAACTCGTAGCCGAGTGGGGCACCAAACACAACCAGTAGCCAGCGCCGTGCTAGAGGGAAAGCACCCTCACCTCCTGGCCGTGGATCGGCGTGCCCCATGGGCATGTACAGATGGCTCCAAACCTGCATCCATGCATTGCATTAGTGAGGCATTCACATGCATAAAAAAGATAAAATAAAAAAAGAGAAAATATATATAAATGCATACCTGAAGAAAAGGTGAGAAGCCACTAACGGTCGTCTCTCGTCCTGTCCCCGTGGATAGGTCGGCTAGTAAGTGCGCCAGCAGCGCCGCTCCCCAGGCGTATCTGTCGACTCCCTCTAAATCCTCAAGGATCCCTAGGAACCAGCAGTTGATGACGTCACCCTTCGTGCCGAGCAATAGCCTCCCGAGCAGCAGCAGTAGGAACCTGCTCAAGTCTCGGTCTGCTCTCTCCCTATCAGCTGGGTCCTGGCAATAGACTGCCCTAGCCCCATCGATCAATCTCTGTGAGAACTGCTCTAAGGACTCCCCTGACCTATGCCTAGCATCCCCTAAGCCCATCACTGTAGTCAGGTCGGTGCGGAAGATAGTCCTACACTCGCTAGGTGTCTCGTAGACCATCTCTAGCCCTAGCAGCCTCTGGGCAAGCCCGGTATAGTCTGGTAAGGTAATCCCACTCACTGCCTCCCCGTCTACCCTAAGTCCCGTGATCCAAGCCACATCCTCTAGGGTAGGAACCATATGTCCCCAAGGCATCAGGAATGCCCGGCTAATCCTATCCCATCTCTCCCTCAGAACCTGGATAAGTGGTAGGTCGGGTCTGACTGGCTCTATGCTAAGGAAGGCCCCGAACCCCATGGCATCTACCCTGGCTCTCTGGAACTTGAGGAGGCCGTAATATGCTGCCCGGACCATGACCCAGGAGATCCGTGTCCTCATCAACCCCTGCATGCATAAAGAAAGAAATTTTGGCTTATTTAATCAATTATTCACCTTAAATGTTTGATGTAATTAACGACCATATCCTAGGTCGTTGTTTATCTAGGAAACACCCCGGTGGGAGGCGTGGTTTTGAGGTTAATTTTTAAATTCCTAAAAAGGTTTTTCAATTGACGCCCGTCCCAGGGTCGTCATTTCATTAAGTAACGCCTCTGAATGGGACGTTTTTCTTAAATGAGTTTTGGGTTTTAATAATTTATTCTGGAATTAATGAAATGGACGACCATCCCTATGGTCGTTATCTATTGAATTAACGCCCCGATGGGGGGCGTTGTTTTCCAGGGTTTTGAAAATAAAATAAAAACATCATGCGATATAAATCATGGACAATAAAGTATATAATTGAACAAAGGCACGGAATTAACAGCATGATTGATATAAAAAATGATAATTCAAATGGACGACATGCTCTAGGGCGTGTTTTCATGATGTTAATTATTTTTCAGGAAATAAAATGAATTCACGACCCAAGGTTGGGCATCTTCTTTTTAATCCGCGACACCCCTGGGGGCGTCTTCTTTCTGAGTTGCAGGTTCTCTAGCCCGAGGGCTATGGAAATTGAGGTAAAAATAAAATAAATTTCAAAAAAATAAAGATTTGGGGTTAGTGGCTTACCTTTTGTCGTCTAGGCCCAGTCAACTCTCCCCGGAGTTCGGGCCGTGGCTGCCGTGGCCGTCGGAGTTGGCCACGGCGAGGCACGGCCACCGTCGTTGTCTCTTCTTCTTCATCTCCTTCCTCTTCTTCTTCTTCATCCTCACCACCTTCTTCTTCTTCCTCATTTCCTCTTCCTTCACCTTCGTCTTCTTCGTTTCTCACGGCCTCGTCGCCGTGTTCTCCCTCGTCGTCGGCCATCGCAGCCGGATCTTCCTCGGCCGCCGCGGGGGGAGCATCCTCGTGAGCATCTTCGCCCAAGTCCACAACCTCCGGGGCCGAGACCCTCTGTCGCTTGAATCCACCGGCCATGGCTAGGGTGTAGAAGAGAGAGAGATAGAGAAAGAGAATGAGAGGATGGGGGAGGGTTTCGGTTAGAGTTGCAGTGGGAGAGAAGAGAGAAAGAGGGAAAGAGGACGAAGGAAGAAGAAGAAAGGAGGGAAAGTTAAGTCGAACGGTCAAAAAGAATTAACGACTTGAGGAAGGCCGTGTCTTATGAAATTAACGACCGAAACCAGGGCGTTTCTTGATAATTAACGACATTGCTTAAGGCGTTATTTTTGTTTGCATGGGGAATGATAACCGTCGTCAGACGCATTCAATGGGGATTGATTGATGTGATGGGAGTGATGATTACTGTTTCTGAGTAACGACTATTCTTGAGGCGTTATTTATATAAAACGTGGCTTTGTCAAAGGCGTTACTTTTGGAATTTCAACGAATACTTTTGGGAATTTAAATCGAATTAACGCCTTGTCTTAAGTCGTTATTCAGTTAACGCCCACAGGTGAAGGCGTCAATTATGAGAGATCAATCGTTGAAGACGACGTGTGCTGAGGCGTCATTTATGGAATTAACGACATGGGTTGAGTCGTTATTTTCAGCAGAATCGTAGGCTATTGGAAGAATTGATCAAAATCATTGTGTTATGGCTCAATCAGAATATCATTATTGTTTATTGATGGAAAGGATTACATTGCATTCAGTGAGCCACTTTGGGCCTCAAGCTTCTTAAAGCTATTACATAAGACTTCCACTGCTCTCTGTCTTCTTCTAAGTTTTCCACAGGATGATGAGCCTTGTTGATTTTCCACAGAGCTTGGATAGTTGTGCACTCTTCTCCATCTTCGTTGCTGCCAATAGCCCGTGTCTTGATCGGAGGGAGATGAGATGGATCTTCAAGCATTTGCCGTGGAAGCCCAAGTTGAGGAAGGCACCGATATGAGTTATACAGAACGAATTCTGAAGCGCCTATGAGTCGAAGGTCCGTGCCGGAAGAGAATCGTGTGCGGAGTTCTTGAGTCTTGAGTATTCCCGGGGCACAAGTAAAAAGGTTCTTTGGCATTACCTTGAGATGTCCTCTCCATTCCGCTCTCTTTTTGATTTGAGGTATCCGGTTCATCACCCTATTGCTTATTCCTAATGAGCCGGTCATGTAAGAGAGTGGGCTTTTTGAGAAGATTCTAGAAGGTTGATGGGTCTCCTCACATGAATCGAATTTGAAGTGGAGATCTACCCAACTTGAGAATGCTAGCATACATCCATAGATGGGTCTTCCCATTGCCGCCGAGGTAAGCCCGCTATAGAGATAGGCTAGAATTGACGGTCCAGCTCTCTCTCCTTCCCATAGGCTCACTATTGAGCTTAATTGGGTTTCTTCCAAGAAGTCTTTAGTGGAGGGGAATAGGATTGCTCCTGCCAAGCACACCACGAAAGCTTTTGCCACCCGCTCTATCTCTTCGTCTTCTTTAGCTTGGTCGGATCTCTTGTACACCCAAGAAGCAAGTTTTAAGAGATTGATTCCTTTGGAAGCTTTGATTTGGTTCACTAAGTTTGGGCTGAGAATTAAACTTGTTAGTAGTTCATGTGAAGAAATTCGTCTTGGCATGATGGCCATCTTTTCCTCATCTCTTAGCTTCATCTTCTTCAAGCCTAAGATCATCTCTAGTTCTTCTAACAAGATTGAGGCTTCAAAAGTTGAGAATAGGAAGGTATGAGTGGAAGGGTGCCATATTTCAATTAGAGCTCCTATGGCAGCCCAATCAAGGTGAATCTGGTCATAGTGTTTGGCGTGGGTGATTAGGCCTAAGAGGTGCCATCTTGCTAAGTAGACCCTCATGTCTGAAGAGAACTTGGAGAGAAGAAGAGGTAGCCATTTAATCTTTGTGAATCTCCTGGCTCCCGGAACATTTGGATAATCCTATAGGTAAAAGAAAGGAACAGAGAGAAGGATGAGAATACAGAACAGAATGACTATGAAGATATGAAAGATTGAAACAGAAAGGAACAATTCCACTTTACCTGGTTCATGGCAATCCGACTGCTGATATGCCCATTGATTTCGGTTAGTCTGAGGGTGGAACTCTTGGATCTCTTAATAGCTCTCTCCATCTTCAGTCTGTAAGAAGAACTTGAGCGGTCGCAGCACCTGTAAACAGAGGAAGCAGAAGAAGCAGGAATTCGACGAATGTGCTTTGATTATAAGGAAGTTCCTTCCTTTTTATAGAAGTTTGGAGAGTTTAATGCCCGTTCGGAGTTGCAGGTCGATTACCGTTAGGATTGGGCTTAGCTTTTGAGTCGGAGACGGAAGCGCGTTGTTAATTAACATCCTCTCTTGGGCCGTCAATTGTTGAATTGACGACTTGACCGAGGTCGTGTTTTATTTAGCGTCTCCAGGAGGGTCATCTTCTTCTTGAACTCACGGTGCATTTAACGCCTTGATGAAGGGCGTTTTTCATATTTTGACGCCTTGATGTCAGTCGTCTTTCATATGTTGACGCCAGGAACTCCAGTCATTATTTTGTTAACTTGCATATTTGATTCTCCATATGCTTTGATGAACTTAAGTGATATCTTTTAATTGGAGTTTTTTTTTGGTTAAGCACTTATCATCATATTTTGCTTTGCTTTGAGAGAACTAATGAACTTTTGAGTGCAGAAGATTGCAGAGTTCGAGGAGCGTGGGTCATGTGTCGGAGTATCATCGCTCTGTTTTTGTGTTCTTTCCTGTAAGCATTGTTACTATATGGTATCTACGCTATTATAACATATCAAGGACCTTGTGGTTCTGATAAACCTGGAATTTGAGTTCCCCTTCATCAAAAATAGTGATAGTTCCAGGAGAGTCTTGATCACACGGATAGGCCGTTGAGTCATTCAAGGTCTGGGACGATGGTTCCACTTTTTGGGTTGATGCGCAGACAAACGGGCTTCGGCTTAGTTTCAGCTCAGAGATCTGGATTCTTGACCAAATCTAGATGGCTTAACAATATTATCCTTGATTATTTTCTATTTTTAGTTTGTTTTATCTTTTTCTTTTAGCCCAGAATGCATCATGTAGGACTTTGAGCTTCGTGCTGAAAATCTTCATATTATGGCAATAATGAAGGTCACTCACTCTTGATTGAGTTGACATGAGATATTCCACTCCAAATTGAGTACTTTATTCTCTCTGAAGCCGCTCAGGCTAGTTCCTTGAAACTGTTCCTTTGCTGGATCTTCATCTCGATTCCCTTTATTTTTCTGTAAATCCACCTTGGTTGTAGCACGTCCACATTAGCTGGTAACCGCTCTCCAATGGTGTCTCCCTGTCGTGCCCACGCGCACATTTTATTTGCTTAGCTTAGTCTCCTATTATCCAGCAAATCGATGCTTTCTTGGAATCACCCGGAGTTGCTACACTTTGAATCTTGGAAAGATTTCCAATGCTTAGTGTCTGAGGCGTGTCACATCACACCTTGGCATCTACTTATCAGTTCGTTCCACTTCATTACACTTTTACCTTCATTCCGTCTCACTGCCTTCCAAAGCAGACGCCAAGGCGGGGCAGCTGTAGACACGCCAAAATTGACGCTATGTTGATCAAATCTCATGTCACTATGTTAACGCCCCAAAGTGAACTTCAATATTTCTATAATATAAAGTTTTTCTATTTTTGTGTGTTTTTGATTTATTCTTACATTTTGGTGATTCACGACTTAAAGAGGGGCGTGTTTTAAATAGCGACCTAATCTGGGGCGTGTTCTTGAAAAAGGACGACCACAGGTACGAGCGTCAATGCTTGGTGTTTTACGAGTCCCATCCTGATTGAAAATCAATTATTAACGTCCTTCCATAGGGCGTGTTTTGTTTAACGCCTTTGCTTCAGGCGTCTTTTCTCAATTTTCAAATAAAGAAGGTTTTTATTACCAAAATTGAATCCAAGAAGTGACGCCTTGATCCTGGTCGTGTTTTGAATTAACGCCCTGGCGCAGGTCGTCAATTCTGAATTGACGCCCTTTGGTAGGATGTGTCTCATCCCTTAGTGTCCTGCTTGAACTCGCCTTTCCTGAAGAGTTCCCTGCCTTTCTTGGTCACCTTGCTTGATCTGGGAACTAGAGTCCTTGCCGTTCACGATCACTGCCTATTCTTATCTTCCCAAATCTGTGTTTATCTTGATCGAGACCCTATAAAAGAGTCCCCTGGTTGATCTCGCGCGAGGTTACACATAAGGGAGAGGTTACAGAGGACACAGAGAGGTTAGAAGCAGAGCTGTGGTTGTCACAGAGGTTTACGGGTGCTGGTGATTGAGAGATTGATTTCTCTTCTGCTTCCTCCTGCCGCTCCATCCGAAGCAAAGTTTCGTCCCTCTACTATTTACAAGAACAACATGGATCTTTTCTTCTCTTCGTTGTTATTGTCTGTTCATCTTATCATCATATAGCCTTTTCCTTGCATTAGTTTTATTGCATCTCTCCTCTCCCTAATTCTCTAGGGGTTTTAAAAACAAACAAAAAGGTGCACGCTTTATGTTCTTCTTTCATCATCATCTTTCATCTTTGGATTGATACTACACTCACGTTTGGCTGATCTCCCTTTTCTTTTTATTTGTTTGTTCTTTGTTCAAAGGTAATCAAAGAGGAAAACCCCCTTCGTCGGCCGGCCGGTAGAAGGTGGAGGAAGGAACCACATCCATCCCGCATCCTATTATCACCAGGTATTCGCGATCATCTTTTTTTCTTATTGAGGTAACCCCTCTGGCGATCACTCTCCTTGGTAGCACCACGTGCTCTTTTACTCCCTTTTTCATTATTCTTCTTATTGCTTATGCTTATTATTATGCTTATATTATTTTTTTTGTCTTAAAAGTGGATTATTTTCCATGATTCACAGATACATGTACCACCTGCACCCTGAACCACTTGCACCTGGGCCCCATAATTGCGAGGTCTGGCACTTTCAAACACAAGCACATTAGAAATGCAGAAGGTATGGAAGGAGGAACAACTGAAATATACCATAACCATAAGTTTTCTTAGCATATCAGGGTCCTTACATCAGAAAATATTCAAGATTTCTTCCCATTCAAGTACTCACAGTCTTTATCTATTTGAAGCAAGTCCTTAATTGCACATACATAGGTATTCAAGTCTTCTTCCCCATCAAACACAAGTAGAATGCCTTATTGTTGCATACCCTTGATGTAGCAGTAAGCCAGATGACAATATGAATAAAAGCCAAGACAGATTAACATCAAGAATTTCCACATTTGCTCTGTAAGACTCACAATAACTGTAACTTGGCATTGCAGATATGAGGGAATGTCAAGAACACAAAAACTATAATTGTAACTATAACTCTCACTGTAACTGGACATTACTCTGGCAAAAATTAGGAGTGCTCCATTATTCCACTGTCAACTGATCACGGAATTGATGTATAGGGCTGAGTAAAGGATGTTTTGCGGAAAGTAAAGACACAAGAGGGCTCAGACTAATATGAACAATCACATCATTGCAAGGGGTTGAGAGACATGAAGAAGGGTCGGACTTGGACAGTCATAGCATTGCAAGGGGTTGAGAGACAAGTCAGCCCTCACAATTCAAACCTATCACAGCATATGTGCTCTGAGGAACCTCCACAGTTGTGTGAAGTTAAGTCAGTAGATACTAAAATGAAGGAGAGAATGAGAGTGGGGATTAAATCTTATTGCGTAGGGGTATCACATGGAGTAATGCAAACTAATGAGAGGCACAAAATTATGAAAGAATGAAGGAACATAAACAATAAATTAAAGATGTTAACACAAAGTACAATATATGCCACATCAGTGAAGATAATTTCTCTGGAAAATCTGGATCTACTGTCATGAGTATAATCATCCACAGTCCACATTTCTAGCACATGTGACATCATAGACCAAATTTCTTAATTTATCAGACTAATTTGTGAAAAATGTGGGACTACCAATTATAATGATAGAAGAATGTACTTGAAGTCAGAGTGTGTAGCCTTAATTACAACTTCTAAATGTAGTCCTGACACCAGCAATTTGTCTAAAGCCATTCCATGGAAAATGATCTGTACAGCTATTTGTAAACCCACAAAATCTATCTTTGTAACCATGAACTTGTCATTCTAGAACAGGAGTAGCCTTATATGAAAGAGGAGGGAGAAACACTGCCGACATTGTATTAGGTTTAACTTATTGCTAGAATTAACAAATTAGTCAAAACGAAAAGTTAGTCAAGCTGACAATGTAAATGAAGTCATTGTTATTCTACCAAAACCTAACAAATATTGCATTCACTAGCATCTGATTTAACATAAAAAGTTTAATAAAATAATGTGACAAACTATTATTCTACCAAAACCTAACAGGTTAGCGCACTTCCTGAGGTATAAAAAAAGCCACTCTGTAATATCCACGATATTCTTGAGGTATAAAAATGAGGAACCAGGAGTTACAGGCCATTATCAGGGATCATACCGAGGTCCAAGTTGGGGGATATTTCAGATCAGGTGCATAGGTGAACGAGTAGGAAGGTAGTATGCAAACTAGCACAAAAGCAGAATGGGAACCCTCTTCAATAGGAGAGGGAAAGCACAGCAAGAAGGATGGGATCTGAAGTTACATGCGTGATATTAAGTTCCGGTTACAGGAGATCATACTGAGGTCTTACTTGTAGTATTCAAAATCAGATGCCCAAATGAATCAGCACAAGGGAAGAATGCGAACCAGAGTATGGTACAATGGAGGCAAGGGGTAGAGACAGCGCAGGGTTGTAAAAGGCACAACAAGCAGAGACAAAGCAATGTCGAATGAGTAAAAAAGATCAGGACAGAAGGAACCAGTGGCGGCAAGGGGCCGAGGAAGATGCAGAAGATACACCCTCGTTTGACGCTGGAGAAGCCACCGCTTCTGGCAAGGATGCTGGGGATAGCATTGCATTGGTGATGAGGAGTTAAAATAGGGCAACACCGTCGAACACTGTAGGCTGATATGCGGCAGTGGTACTGTGGTCGATTGAAACCCTCTCCGCAAAAGGTGGGTACGGGGAGCAAAAAAAGTGGAAGGACGCTAACCCCAGCCACACGATCCGGGCGAGTACGGAAGATTGCAGAGGTGATTCGACGCAAGAGTGCAGAGGGTATTCGAACCGAGGAGGTGGACGAGCAGTAATGGCCGTTGTTGACTGCCTCTTCCTAAATCGAAACAGCAGAGCGTGGGAGCGCGGCCTGCAACAGACGACCAACATGGCGGTGAGGGCAAGACGGCTAGATCGGGGCAGCGACAGCGAAGGCGTCGAGCAGGGAAGAGGCTGCCGACGACGGAGCGTGCGTTGCAGGCAAACAGATGGTCGACTGTGGCGGACGCGGAGGAGGGCGACATGGGAGAGGCGGAGGGTAGGGTTTCAGAGGAGGACGAAAAGTAATACCTACACGACCAGGTGGGGTGGCGTATTCCACCCAGATGGTGGGAATACGTTAACCCGAGTTAATGCGGTGCCCGAGACACTTAACTCGAGCAGCGGGGAATACATCCATTTCGCTACCAAATCAAATAGCACAGAACAAGCCGGGTTACCCTCTCTTATTCCGCTATCAAAGAGGGCCCAATAGAAGTCGAAGAATAACCAAAAGCTGACCCGCTATCTACGTGAACACCCTCCAATTATCCTGCCGCAGGTATCATACATAGTGCTCCCTGCAAATGTCTCCTGCTAATCATGCGAATCCATAGCATTCCTTCCTTATCCAGATGAACCGGAAGAGCTTGTCCCGCCATGAAACCCTCGAACGCAACGACACATTCTAGCCATCTTCTTCACCGTGTTTGCCGTCCTAATCCCCTCCGCAATCCACGCTTTACTTATCTCCGAGAAATTCCCCGGCGTGCAAACGCCTCCATTTTCACAAAATCACACATGAAGCCACCCCATGCAATTTCGACAGAGCGCTCCACGTACGTAACGGCCGCCAAAAAATCTCGCCACGCTACTGCCACCGCTTTCCTCGTCGCCAGCTTGCTATGCAACGTGAACGTGAGCGTTTCTCTCGCGAATGGCCACACCATGCACAGTAGCCCAGCTACCTCCATCTTCTTCACCAGCAAACCTCGCTCGTGATCGAATGTCCCACGTATGTATCCTGCCATGCTCCTGTTACGTAACCCACAGACTCCCTTCACCTATCAGCCATGCACGTGAAACAAGTTATGCATTTGATAAAATAATAGGATAAAGTGGATCAATGTGCATCCGAAGCCATTATGCATCTGTTAAAAAAAAGATATCACATATTAACTCCCAAAATTTAATTAGTTCCACGTAAACATTCAAATTTGATGTGAGATTTAAATTAATTACAAAATTTACATAATTACTGAGGTTAAACCTTAAAAATGACGTGTGATATAAATAAATATATAAAAATACATACTTATCACACCCCCCAACTTACTCATTGCTAGTCCTTTAACAATGCAAATAATTATAAGAGACAAGACTAGCAAGATTTCAAACATCGATCTCATGACAAGAATATAGAAAAATGATTAAGACTATAGAATACCACCAGTTCAAACATTAAGTGTCAGGGGTAAAATTCATCGGCCCATGTGATTAGACACTTTCTTAGGTCACTGATGTGACACACCCTTGGACCTTACAAGCAAGCACAAATCGCAAGTCGAACGGGCCGATATCGGCGACCTACTCACCCGACACTCACCCCAAGCCCGGGGGTAACTCGGTGATGCAGAGTCGAGGTTGTGTGGGGCTGAACCCTTGCTGGTAGAGCGCCAGCAGAGTAAAGGGACTTCCCAAGGGTTGGAGGCCCAATTCAAAGGGACCGACCGGGTGCCAATGGGCTCGGGTCACACTCTCTCCCACGACGGTCACTCGTAGCGATGGAGCTTAAGGACCGGGCGCTCACTCACACAGACCAGCGGAGTTTATGAACTAATATTGAATGAGCAAGCCAACAAAAGAGAGCAAGGGTAGAGAACTTACTCGACTGGCTTGAAAAAATCGGTCCCGTTCGAACACGAGGGCGAGCGGGGAAGCGTGGGTTCCCCACACGCCGCGCCGGTGTAGCTTCGACCTGCTCAAAGTTTTACATCACTACGTCCCATGCAAGGGGGTTGAGCTTGGGGTAGGGAAGTCAAGATTACAATCAAACACTACCTCCCACAGGGAGGGGCAGTAAGCCGGCCAGGCGGGGAAGGGGACAGCCTAAATGAGATTCAAATGGGTGGACGACGTCGATTCTGCCCGCTCTCTGGCATAGGGGACTGACAGCCGGAGTTGTCGCTGCTGCGGTCACTCCCGAATTTTGTAGTTGATGAGACCAGTTAGAAAATCGTCGTAGCTGGATCAGGATGACGCCTGAATTTTTTTGATTTCTCTGGTCGCCGGTGCTGGTCGGGGTCAGACTGCAAACAGGGCCCCACAGTTCTGGCTCTGGCAGCAAAAGTACCTCAACAGAAGGAAGAAGAGGCCGCCACGAGCACTCCCCAACTCTGAATTAAGCGTGGCTGGAGTTGTTGGAACCGTTGCCGAGTCTTCTTCGAAACGTGACCTGCGGGAATGCCAGAAAATGTCAGAGTAGACTTGAGCAGCCAAAACAGTGATCAGGTGTCTGTTCAATCTAGGAGTGGAAAAAACTGCACACCTGAGGGAAAAATTGAGAAAATGCTGCTCCGGAGGTCGAACGAGGTGCCGCTTCTTGGAGATGGAAGGCGACTTGTTTTAGAAGCTCTCGGCCAAGTGGCGCCTCAAGAAGCATAGGGATGTGGTTGTGAGAACTTCTGGAAGTGGCCTCAGGTTGCTGATTGGATCTGTCTTGCATAGTTCGAGAAGAACGGCTCCCCTGGGCGACCACAAGCTTAGAAAGGGATGGCACCACCGCCGTTGCGAAGAGGACGGAGAGACGCTTCCAACGGTACCTCTTAGGACTCCAGGGACGCCAGGATGAAGTCAGGGTTGCCTCTGCAAGCTGCTGGTCCTATGCAGATCTTGAGCTGCGAACTGGCTAGCTGGGAGCTGCTACAAAGCCGGGGTGGAGATGGTGTCAATAGGTGGAGGGGTTGATGGAAGGGTAGCAGAGGATGTGGGGAGTCAAAGGGAAAGCTAGATCTATGTTGGAGGTGGAGAAAGAGGGGAGGGGCACAGGGGGGCAAGGTGCTGGTTCTGCCAAAGTGTGGAGGGGGTGGTAGAGGAAGAGGAGCTAAGGGGTGGAGGGTGGATTGGGAGGGGGCGACCAGATCTAAGGGGGGGGATTTGGTGCGCCCTAGGGCTTGAGGAGGGATGGAGGGAAGATTCAAAATTGTCTTGGGGGCTGGGAGATTGTGTGGGGAAGGGAGGAGATTGTGTTGGGGAGAGGGAGATTGTGTTGGAATGGCCATGGATCTCCTAGGGAGAGGCAAGATTTGGTGGGGATTTGGTGGAGGGGTATTAAATGCACCTAGGGAAGGGGATGAGGGGTTGAGGTGGTAGATTTGGTGGCAGGTTAGGGCTGATGTGGAGGGTGAGGTGGAGGAGAGAGAGAGGGGGCAGTCAGGAGAGAGAGGGGAGGGGTGGAGTGGGGTTCTCTCCCTAGGGCTTCTCACCTACTAATGGAATCACTCCACAAGAAATCTGAAATTTAAACTTTCAAATGGAAAATTTTCATTAACTTAAAATGGGGGGAATGAGGTCCTATATATAGGCAACCCACATTTTACAAAAAGTCCCTGACTCTTGACACAAAGACAAATAACCAAGGGGGGTAGGGGCGCCCCTGGGCCTGGCCCAACGAATTGGGCCCAACAGCTAATCTAATCAACCTAATGACTCTCAAACTTAGGAAAATAAATCAAAGACCTAGGTATATGAATCCAATAAAAGAAAAAATACATCAAATGACTCAAATGGAAAGCTCAAAAAGGATAATTGGGCCCACATAGAGTGAAACCTGAGCTCAAACGACTCCGGAGTGTGTGGACGACCCAAGCCAGAGGGAGTCGGGGGTGATGCCTCCATCAAATCCCCTGGGCTGCGAAGAGCTCTACTCCGTCGCGTAGGGGTCCATCCTGTTGTGGTACTGCTCAAGAAGGTCAGGATCCAGCCACTGAAGATCTTACCGACTCACCCTTGAATCCTCCGAAGGAGGCCGATCCTTCCACCTGACGAGATAGCACTCGTACACCTTGCTCCTGGTGGCTGTGACCTGTTCATCCAATATTCGTTCAATTCGCTCACGCTGGGCTCTCTTAGCTAGTGGACTCTTCTCACGGGTGGGGACTCTCTCAATGGGGGGAGTGGGCTCAATATCCTCACTAGGTACCACCGTAGGACCCCTATATGGAACTAGGTCGGCCACGTTGAATGTGGGGCTCACTCCGTACTCATCGAGAAGATCTATCTCATAGGCATTAGAGCCAACGCGCCTCAAAACCTGAAAGGGACCAGTCCCACGGGGACTCAATTTGGAGTTGGCTCCTGGGGAGAGCCTCTCCGTCCTCACCATCACAAAGTCACCCACATGGAATTCTTGGTGACGTCGATGAGAGTCAGCTGATAACGCGAAAGTTCGTCGTTTAAAACACGCGTATCAATCTTAAAAATTCCAACTCGCACTAGATAAAAGAGAGACGTAATATGGTGGCGAGAAGGGTCGAATCCACAGGGAAGAAGAGATTTTTAGAGTTAAAAACCTTAGAGTCCTTTGAAAAATACTTGTGATTTGGATTTGCTTAAAGAAAATAGTGAAATGATGAACAAGCCAAACACTTAATTGAAAACACCATGACTATGCACTTATGCTATAGAAAATAATTGTATGAAGTGGAAAGAAGATATAGAAGAAAGAGATAGAGAGGGAAGAATAGCAAGAACTAGATCAAGAGGGCAACTCCTTTCAATAACTTAAAAGAAAGAGTACATGAGATGTGAAACAAGTTTATACTAATGACACAATGAGATTACAATGAAGTGAAATATCATAAAAATAATAACACAAAAAAAGCTTAGAGTTTGGAGATGGTAGCGGCAATGGTGATGATAGCGCCGTCCTCTCTTGACCTTGGATCACGAACAACCTTGTGGAAGATGTCGTCTACGCCGGGAGGAAGTCGCCTTCGTCATTGAAGCAATCTTTGGAGGGTGAATAACTTTGAACCCAAGAGGAATTAGGGGATGCCCAAGAAGAATAAGTTGAAGAGGTGGAAGAGAGGAAAAACTTTAATGAAGAACTCAGAGAGAAAAGAAGAAAAGAAGGGCTTCAAAATGGAGACATAACTGAAGCTAGCACCTCGGATGAACAGTAAAATTACAGGACAGCAAGTTAAAAAATGAGAGATAGCTTGAAAACCAGAAGGAATTAGAAGATGAGCAAGAAGAAGAAGTTGTAGAACACGTAAAAACCAAGAACTTTCATGAAGATAGCAAGAGCAGAAAATGACTAGAAGAGGGAGAAATAAGGGGAAGAACAGAGAGAAAACTGTTTCACAGATGAACAGGATAGCACAGTGAAGAATACAAAATAGCTTGAAAACCAGAAGGAATTAGAAGTTGAGCAAGAAGAAGAAATTGTAGAGGATTTAAAAATGAAGAACTTTTATGAAGAACACAAAAGGAGAAAATGAACTTACATGGGAGAAACCGGAGGCCTAAGGTTGGGAGAGAAAGAGGGAGAGTGAAAGATTGCTCAAAGAAAAGAACTCCCCTCTCCTCCTTGCCATGGGCTATTTATAAGGAAAGTTAGGTAGATGGAGGGTGGAGATTGTATCAAAAGGAGATGGATGGCTGAGATTTAAGTAGAATATGATACATGGGGAAGAGAAAAAGTAGGTGGGTACCCCCTTTCTTAGACTTTAGGCACCCCATTTCCCAAGGCTCATCATGTCTCTCCTTTATTTCAAACTTTGAATGTCCTTTTCCTCCTTTTCAAACTTAAACTTTGGATTCATCCTTTTCAAACTTTGAATTCAAAATTTTGAACATTCCTTTCCCTCCAACTAAAATATTTTGAATTCTTTATTTGACTTGGTCAAAATGGTGATGACCCTTTTGTCCCCGGCTTCTTTTGTAATTACCTTCAGTGTCCTACATACACACAATTACACTTTCGTCCATAAAAATTACCACAATGTGCACATCAATCTCAAATACTCATAGTTATGCAATGGAGAATTAATGCTCATGGCCCTCAACTTCAAATTATTAGATAAAATTATCAAATTAATCAATTTACGTGAAAGTTCCAATTTAAATGCGGAGTTGAGGTTAATTATGAAATATGCATAAATACCTAATTATATGCACATAAAATGGTGTTTATGCGATGTATTATTATAAGAAATGGAGACTTATCACACCCCCCAACTTACTCATTGCTAGTCCCTTAGCAATGCCAAAAAATTGAATTTTAGGACTAACAAGAGTTTGCAAAATCCATGCTCTCATATCCAGTTATCCCTTCATAGAATCAACCAAAGATTAGGAATCTGGAATCATTAATGCGCACTAGCCTTATGTAGGAACTTAATAGTGCATGATTAAGAATACAAATTAAAGTTCAATAGCACTTGTGCATGTGTAACTACCAAATCCACAACTTAGACAATTGCATCCCCCATTCGCTATTCCAAGTAAATGTCTTTCAACCCTGCACCTCTTAGATCAGAGCATTAAGTATATTAGCTTTTTATCTGCCTTATTATTTTGTCCCTTTGGGATCTTTTATACCACACATGATGCTGCACTACCCTTCACTGCTCAACGTGAATCTCGACTCTTGCCTTAGGAGAAGCAGGCCCAGTTTTGCAGATCTAGGTTCCCTTTTCTGTTTTACGCGAACCTCAACACGTCTTATGTGAAGTAGGCCCGGTTACTAAGATTAGGGGCATTTTTCATGATGTTTTTTCTTTCTCTTTTTTTTTCTCTTTTTTTTTTCATAGTGTCATTGCACTTATTTGATAGATAATTTGGCAGAAAGCTTTGTATAAAGATATCTTTTATTAAGAAGTGCAGAATATCAGACAATATACCTAAAATAGCATAGGGCTTATCTTGCTTGTTTCATTAGTGTGTAATGTAATTTTTTTTTTTTTTTGTGCCCATGAACTTTAAAGGGATTCTTATATCAGTTTTTCATGGCTAGATTGACTAAATTTTTCATCATCCTTCTCCCTAGCATTTTCTATTCCAGAATTACTTTTAATTTAAGCATGAATCATGAAACTCAAAATGGGGTTTACATCTTTTTGCAAGACATAACTCCTATCAGGTTGTACTATATGTATCATGAAAATTTCTCTCCCCCCCAACTTGAATGATATTGTCCTCAATGACATGTAGAATTGAAAGTAAAAGAACAATGTATCAATAAATACTTCTGAGTGGGGAAGAGACAACCGGATATGCGGGACGAAATCTCCATCAATGTCATAGGCGGCGATGACTTCTTCTCCTTGGCCTTAACCTGACTACTAAAACACACTCCAACAAAAATGTCAAAATAACAAAAAACTGTGGGTTGCCTCCCAGAAGCGCTAAGTTTTCCGTCTTCAGCCAGACGCATGAGAGCTCACGAAAATTTTATTCCAGACCACTTAGGACAATAGATTCTTTTTGCAACTGATCATTTTTCAAATAAGGTTTCAATCTTTGACCATTGACAGTGAAAATGTGACCATTTTTAGGATTCAAAATTTTGACAGCACCGTGGTCAAAAGCTTTGACAACTACAAACGGTCCATCCCATCTGGACTTGAGCTTTCCAGGGAACAAGCGCAGCCTAGAGTTAAAAAGCCAGACTTTCTGATTTGGTTGAAAATTTTTCCTTTGAATATGCTTATCATGAAAGGCTTTCATTTTGGCTTTATATATTTTTGAATTTTCATAGGCTTCATTTCTTAGTTCCTCTAATTCATTGAGTTGTAGAGCTCTTTGGGCCCCGGCTTGAATGAGATCAAAGTTGACTTGTTTGATGGCCCAATATGCTCTATGTTCAAGCTCTACAGGCAAGTGGCAGGCTTTTCCAAAAATGAGGCGATAAGGTGACATGCCAATGGGAGTTTTAAATGCAGTTCTGTAGGCCCAAAGTGCATCATCTAGTCTCTCGGACCAGTCTTTTCTATCCGGCCGAACTGTCTTATGCAGAATGGTTTTTATCTTCCTGTTGGACACTTCTACCTGGCCACTAGTTTGGGGATGGTAGGGGCTAGCGAGCTTGTGAGTGATGCCATATTTGCGAAGCAGAGCTCGGAATTGAAAATGAATAAAGTGAGAGCCCCCATCACTAATAATAGCTCTAGGACAACCAAATCTAGAAAAGATGTGTTTCTTCACAAACTTCATCACAACCTTGTGATCATTTGTCCTAGTAGCAACAGCTTCAATCCATTTTGAAACATAGTCCACTGCCACCAAAATATATTCATTGCCAAATGAAGGTGGAAATGGTCCCATAAAGTCTATTCCCCAAACATCGAAAATATCTACTACCAGAATGGGACTGAGCGGCATCATATCTCTTTTTGAATTGTTTCCCACGGCTTGGCACCTTAAACAAGTTTTGGAAAATTCTTAAGCATCTTTGAATAATGTGGGCCAATAGAATCCGCTCTGCAACACTTTCGCCGCTGTTTTCTTTCCTGAAAAGTGTCCCCCACAAGCGAGATTATGACAGAAGTTCAAAACAGATTGTTGCTCCTCCTCGGGGACACATCTTCTTATTATTTGATCTGGACCCATATGAAATAACTCCGGGTCATCCCAAAAATAGTGCCATACCTTAGAAAAGAATCGATCCTTCTCCTGTCTAGACCACCCTTCGGGAATCTGCCCTACTGCCAGGTAGTTGACTATATGAGCGAACTAAGGGGTTGTTGTGTGAGAGATGGAAAGAATTTGTTCATCAGGGAAGGAATCAGACATAGGGGCACTTTCAGGAATTACAATCCTAGACAAGTGATCAGCTACAACATTTTCCAACCCCTTCTTGTCTCTTATTTCCAAATCAAACTCTTGTAGTAATAAAATCCACCGTATGAGACGGGGCTTGGCTTCCTTCTTAGACATCAAAAATTTTAACGCTGAGTGATCGGAATAAACAATGACTTTCGCCCCTAACAGATATGATCGAAATTTTTCGAGGGCAAACACAATAGCTAATAATTCCTTTTCCGTGGTGGTGTAGTTCACTTGGGCATCAGCGAAGGTGCGGCTCGCGTAGTAGATCACCACGGGTTTCTTTTCAACTCTTTGACCTAGGACAGCTCCTACAGCATAGTCTGAGGCATCACACATGATCTCAACAGGGAGCGACCAATCAGGAGATTGGAGAATGAGAGCTTGTGTGAGAGCCACTTTCAAAGAATTGAACGCCTCTAGACATGACTCATCAAGATGAAAGGGAGTGTCCTTGGCAAGCAATTGTGTAAGTGGTCGAGCAATGGTGGAGAAGTTTTGAATGAATCTGTGGTAGAATCCTGCATGGCCAAGAAAGGAACGGATCTGTTTGACCGAAGAAGGGGGAGGAAGATTAGAAATCACATCAACCTTGGCCTTGTCAACCTCTATTCCCTTCTCTGAAACTACATGGCCTAAAACGATCCCTTCTCTTACCATGAAATGGCTCTTCTCCCAACTCAACACTAGATTCGACTCAATGCATCTTTTCAATACCCGAGTCAAATTTTCCAAACAATCATCAAATGAATCACCAAACACTGAAAAGTCATCCATAAATACTTCCAAGCATTCCCCCACCATTTCAGAGAAAATGGACATCATACATCGCTGGAATGTGGCAGGGGCATTGCAGAGCCCAAAAGGCATTCTTCTGAAAGCAAACGTGCCATAGGGGCATGTGAAGGTTGTTTTCTCTTGATCTTCTGGGAAAATTGTAACTTGGTTATATCCAGAATAGCCATCCAGAAAGTAATAATACTTCTGCCCAGCCAGTTTCTCCACGATCTGATCAATGAATGGGAGTGGGAAATGATCTTTTTTCGTGACTGAATTTAGTTTTCTATAATCAATGCAGATTCTCCACCCAATTGGTAATCGTGTGGGAACTTCTTCTCCTTTCTCATTTGTTACAACTGTCAGCCCTGACTTTTTAGGAACAACTTGAGTTGGACTGACCCACTTGCTATCAGAAATGGGATATATGATCCCGGCATCCAACCATTTGACAACTTCTTTCTTCACTACCTCCTTCATACTTGGATTCAGCCGACGCTGCATCTCTCTGCTCGGCTTGGCATTATCCTCCAAGTAAATGTAATGCATACACACATCCGGACTGATACCCTTCAAATCGGCCACTGACCAACCTATCGCCCTCTTGTGCTCCTGAAGGATATCTAGGAGTTGGGATTCCTGAGTAGCAGTGAGGTTGGAAGCAATGATTACGGGCAGAGTTTGGTTAGGACCTAGATAAGCATACTTCAAAGGATCCGGCAGAGCCTTTAATTCTAGACTGGGTGGCTGATCCAAAGATGGAAGAATATGTTCAACTTGAAGTGGAGGGAGTGGCTCTACTCTAGAGTGGGGTGCACTAGAAAGTGGGGAATCTTGGAGCATGCTACCCTCTTCTAGACATTCCTCATTAACTTCCAAACTTTCTTCAATTAGTTCTTCAAAAGTATCAATGACATTACATTCCTCCTCATGGTCTAGATATTGAGATGCTTTGAACACATTCAGAGAAACCTTTTCTCCTCCAAAGGAAATATCCATCATCCCCGTGGCACAATTTATATTGGCCTTGGCCGTAGCAAGAAAAGGACGTCCCAAAATGATAAGTGTGTGCTTTAATTCCTGGGACGAGGCCATATCTAGAATAAGAAAGTCCACCGGGAAATAACATTCATGCACCTTCACAATCACATCTTCCAATAGTCCCCTCGGAGTCTTTACAGATCGGTCTGCCAGTTGGAGGATTATAGATGTGGGTTTCAACTCCCCTAGATCAAACTGCTCATATATAAAGGTGGGTAACAAGTTCACACTTGCTCCAAGGTCCAGCAATGCTCTATCAAATGTAATTCCACCTATGTCACAAGAAATCAGTGGAGCTCCAGGGTCCTTCAACTTTTTAGGCAAATGATTCATGACAACTGCGCTGACATCTTCAGAAAAACAGACCTTTTGTGTTACTGCCTTTGGTTCCCTTTTTGGTGTACATAGCTCTTTCAAAAATTTTGCATACGCTGGCACATGTTTGATCGCATCCAATAGTGGAATATTGATGTTCACTTGTTTAAACAATTCCACTAGTTCATCTTGTTGGATCGGTTTTCTCTGTTGAGATTTAGGCTTCAATGCATCAGGGAATGGGACTTTAGGAACATATTGTCGAGGTCCTTCATCAACCTTTGCTTTCCCTTTGTCCAGCTTATTTTCTCCCCTCTCTTGCCTCTTCTTTTCTTGCATAATTGTTGACTCCTCATCTTCACTATCACTATCCTCGTGGGCATCTTGGCCCGAACTACTATCCACATCCTTAACTTGATAAGGGCCATTAAGAATTTTCCTGCTCCTAAGGCTAGAGATGGCTTTGGCATTCTCGAACTGAGGACCTATATGAGGGGGTAGCTGAGGTTGGTTCGGCTGATTAGGTTGAGGAAGAATAGGAGCTCTTGGAGGGAAGCCTGGAGGTTGTTGATTGCGGGGGTTGGCCACCGGTTGGCTAGGGAGCTGACCTACCTCTCTTCTCATGTTATTGGCAGTAAGTTGCCCTATCTGGTTCTCCAACTTGAAAATGGATTGTGCTTGGGTAAGGATGAGTTGTCGGAGTTGTTCAAACTTGTCATCAAAAGTGGGCTGAGTAGGAGGTGGTTGATAATGTGGTTGATGTGAACGGTGTGCAGGAAATTGCTGAAATTGGCCCTGAGCAAATTGAGCTTGAGGATATGGGGCCTGAGCTTGATGGAAAGGTGATTATTGATGGAAAGGAGGCTGATAAGAGAGATTTTGGTTTAACTGACTTGGCATGGAAAATGATTGTTTCGAATTTGGATGGTGTGAGGGATGAGATTGGGTGGATGGGCCTTGGTTAGACTTCCAAGAAAAATTTGGATGATTTCTCCAGCCCGGATTGTAAGTGTTTGAATAAGGATCATATGTGGGCTTGGAGACACCTTGAGCAGCAAAGATTTGTTCTTGGATAAATGGGGGGAGTTGGGCTGTTGTGGGACACCCAATCACGGAATGGCTAGGGCTCGAACACAAAGCACATATTTCTTCTTGACTTGGGGTTAAGATTTGTTGAGGTTGAGGGGCAGAAGGGAAAGAGGGTTCCTGTCTAGACATGGACAACAACTGGTCTAGCTTTTGGGCAACCATATCGACCTTCTCTATCTTTTGCGCCAACAAATCCATTTTATTCAACTTTTGGGTTATGGCATTAATATCTATCTTGTTCTCACACTCACCTTGGGTCTTAACTTCATAAAGTCCACCCCTCTTAGAAGGCCCAATCATTCTTTCATATGATGAAAGCGCGGTATGGCTTATGGAATTTTCACTAAGCATTTCGAATAAATCATAAGCCTCATCCTCGCTCTTACTCATGAATGCTCCCCCACATGATGCATCCACCATCTGTCTATAATTCTCCGCCAAACCCTCATAGAATGCATGTACAATTTGCCATCTTGATAACCCATGGTGGGGGCATTTCCTCAATAAATCTTTTAGTCTATCCCATGCTTCATGGATATGTTCCCCTGGGTTTTGTGTGAATCCAGTAATTGCTCTTCTCATGGTATTGGTTCGCCCTATGGGATAGAACTTCTTCAAAAATTCTTTTTGCATTTCCTCCCATGTATCAATGATTCTACCCAAGGCTCCTAACCAATATTTGGCTTTATCCTTGAGAGAGAATGGGAAGAGAGTTAGCCTAAGAGCATCATCAGAGAAATTTTGGATTTTAACAGTTGAGCAGATCTGAAGGAACTCATCAAGATGTTTGTAAGGGTCTTCATTAGGATTTCCATAGAAAGACGGTAACATTTGGATGGTACTAGACTTGATTTCATAATGAACCGCCTGGTTCTGAGGTGCTTGGACATAGAAGGATGGTTGGTATTGATTGGGCAAGAAATAATCCTTCATTTGCTTTGGAGGATTGGGATTTTTGGCCATTAGATTTTGGTGGTGAGGTCCTTGATTTTCGGCCATGAGATCTTGTTGGAGATCGTTCCCTGGATACAAGACTCTCTCAATTTCTTGAATGGGTCCTAGTAAGTTTGGATGTTGAGATCTTTACCTTGCATTAACTAGGACGAAGAGAGAAATGAAAGATTTTTTTTTTATTTTTGTTTGTTTATTATTTTTTTTGACACAAAATAGGATGAGGAAAGAGAAGAGGAGAAATTTTTTTTTTGATTTTTTTGTTTTAATTTTTTTATGCAATCACAAACAAGTTATCACACAAATTTCCTAATGACCTAGATGTGACCTAGACCTATAAATTGGGTTTCACAAAATGATTAAAGTGAAACTTAAGTTCACCCTCAATGTTTCCACCGGCCAGGTAAGGGGTGGGGAAGTGGGAGGTTCCCCCTACTTTCGTAGGGACCTAATTATGCCAAACCACTATCCCGCTTAAGGCGTTTGCCGTCCGACCGTCTTGCCTTAGGCACCAGTTTTCACAAGAGGGTAAGCCCAAATAACACAAGAACCACAGTGTGAACCTAGGGCCAATGTCTACTAAATTTTATTTAAGGTCTAGGTGATGCAAAGATGCAAGGGAATTATGGTTTGTGGGCTAAGGAAGGGTGATGAAATCCCCACCTTATCTTGTTTATGGGTGTTGCCCTTAGAATATTTTAGAAATGATATGCAACAAACCAAGTTCAAACAAGGGGTTCTATGCAAGCATGGAAATGCATGAGCATGCTTTTGAAAAAATTAGAGTACTCACCTTGCCTCCCGCAATCTTCAATAATGTAATTAACAATAATTAAACAACAAGGAAAAACAAAGTCTATCCTAAATGATGCATGACCTAAAACATGGAAGTGTGGGTTCTACTCTTGCAATGGACATTTTTATTGAAGTTCAAGTGATGCTTTTTTTTTTATTTTTATTTAATGAACCTATCTAACCACAAGATATGAAATGTAGATAAATGAAATTGAAATGAAAGAGGAAAAGTTTGGATACTTACTTGAAAAGCGTTCCCTCGTTCCTTTTTTTTTTTTGAAATGAATGACTAAATCACAAAGATGAAAGAAAGAAAGGCAAACTTACCTCTAATTTTTTTTTGAGTTTTCAAGTTGCTTTTTCTCCCTTTTTTTTTCACCTTCAAAAAAAAAAAGAAAAGAGAACTTTATTAGTACACTATAAACACAAGGAAAACAAAGTTATTAAGTCAAAAATCATCATTCTTCCCCGGCAACGGCGCCAAAAATTGATAACGCGAAAGTTTGTCGTTTAAAACACGCGTATCAATCTTAAAAATTCCAACTCGCACTAGATAAAAGAGAGACGTAATATGGTGGCGAGAAGGGTCGAATCCACAGGGAAGAAGAGATTTTTAGAGTTAAAAACCTTAGAGTCCTTTGAAAAACACTTGTGATTTGGATTTGCTTAAAGAAAATAGTGAAATGATGAACAAACCAAACACTTAATTGAAAACACCATGACTATGCACTTATGCTATAGAAAATAATTGTATGAAGTGGAAAGAAGATATAGAAGAAAGAGATAGAGAGGGAAGAAGAGCAAGAACTAGATCAAGAGGGCAACTCCTTTCATTAACTTAAAAGAAAGAGTACATGAGATGTGAAACAAGTTTATACTAATGACACAATGAGATTACAATGAAGTGAAATATCATAAAAATAATAACACAAAAAAAGCCTGGAGTTTGGAGATGGTAACAGCAATGGTGATGATAGTGCCGTCCTCTCTTGACCTTGGATCACGAACAACCTTGTGGAAGATGTCGTCTACGCCGGGAGGAAGTCGCCTTCGTCGTTGAAGCAATCTTTGGAGGGTGAATAACTTTGAACCCAAGAGGAATTAGGGGATGCCCAAGAAGAAGAAGTTGAAGAGGTGGAAGAGAGGAAAAACTTTAATGAAGAACTCAGAGAGAAAAGAAGAAAAGAAGGGCTTCAAAATGGAGACATAACCGAAGCTAGCACCTCGGATGAACAGTAAAATTACAGGACAGCAAGTTAAAAAATGAGAGATAGCTTGAAAACCAGAAGGAATTAGAAGATGAGCAAGAAGAAGAAGTTGTAGAACACGTAAAAACCAAGAACTTTCATGAAGATAGCAAGAGCAGAAAATGACTAGAAGAGGGAGAAATAAGGGGAAGAACAGAGAGAAAACTGTTTCACAGATGAACAGGACAGCACAGTGAAGAATACGAAATAGCTTGAAAACCAGAAAGAATTAGAAGTTGAGCAAGAAGAAGAAATTGTAGAGGATTTAAAAATGAAGAACTTTTATGAAGAACACAAAAGGAGAAAATGAACTTACATGGGAGAAACCGGAGGCCTAAGGTTGGGAGAGAAAGAGGGAGAGTGAAAGATTGCTCAAAGAAAAGAACTCCCCTCTCCTCCTTGCCATGGGCTATTTATAGGGAAAGTTAGGTAGATGGAGGGTGGAGATTGTATCAAAAGGAGATGGATGGCTGAGATTTAAGTGGAATATGATGCATGGGGAAGAGAAAAAGTAGGTGGGTACCCCCTTTCTTGGACTTTAGGCACCCCATTTCCCAAGGCTCATCATGTCTCTCCTTTATTTCAAACTTTGAATGTCCTTTTCCTCCTTTTCAAACTTAAACTTTAGATTCTTCCTTTTCAAACTTTGAATTCGAAATTTTGAACATTCCTTTCCCTTCAACTAAAATATTTTGAATTCTTTATTTGACTTGGTCAAAATGGTGATGACCCTTTTGTCCCCGGCTTCTTTTGTAATTACCTTCAGTGTCCTACATACACACAATTACACTTTAGTCCATAAAAATTACCACAATGTGCACATCAATCTCAAATACTCATAGTTATGCAATGGAGAATTAATGCTCATGGCCCTCAACTTCAAATTATTAGATAAAATTATCAAATTAATCAATTTACGTGAAAGCTCCAATTTAAATGCGGAGTTGAGGTTAATTATGAAATATGCATAATTACCTAATTATATGCACATAAAATGGTGTTTATGCGATGTATTATTATAAGAAATGGAGACTTATCATCAGCCTACCTTTTATAAACCTCATTCTTCTTGCTGATGTGCTTACGAATTTCCTCATGCAAATCTCTAATGTGCTGGGCAAACGACTCGGCTGAAACAGACACTCTAGCATGCTGGGGGAGGGGAATGAGATCAAAAGGTTTCCTTGGTTTATACCCATGCACAATCTCGAATGGACTCATCCCTATGGACTTATTTACAGAGTTGTTGTATGTAAATTCAGCCTGTGGTAGAATGAGATCCCAATTCCCTAGACGATCCTCAACATGACACCTGAGGAGGTTCCCTAGACTCCGATTGACAACTTCGGTTTGGCCATCATTTTGAGGGTGGTAGGCTGTGGAGAATTTGAGGAGGGTACCCATTAAGTGCCAAAGAGTCTTCCAAAAGTAGCTGGTGAACTTGACATCCCTATCGGAGACTATGGTCTTGCGTAACCCATGGAGGCGAACAACCTCATCAAAGAACAATCGGGCCACATGGGAGGCATCGGAGGTTTTGGAGCATGGGATAAAGTGACCCATCTTAGAGAATCGGTCAACTACCACAAAGATCGAATCATGTTTCTTTTGAGTCTTGGGTAGGCCTAAAATAAAGTCCATGCTTAAGTCTTGCCATGGACGGTCGGGGATGGGGAGAGGGGTATAAAGGCCAGTGTTTTGCTTCACCTGTTTGGCCAAAGCACATGTGCGGCATTGGCCCACAATCTTAGCCACGTCTCTCTTGAGACTTGGCCAAAAGAATTGACCCTCAACTAGAGCAATGGTCTTATGAACCCCAAAATGGCCAGCTAGTCCCCCGACATGTAACTCCCAAACCAAGAAATCACGGAGTGAGGTCCGTGGTATGCAAAGCCTTGGCCCCTTGAAGAGGAACCCATCTTCCAAGATGAAGCCATCATGTTCCCTGCTAGAATGGGTGGTCAAGGTGGTATAGATGTGCCCAAAGTCGGGGCAGCCAGGGTACTCATCCTTGAGCCTCTCAAATCCGGTCACTTCCACTTGGATAGTGGATAACAAAGAGACTCTCTAACTAAGGGCATCCGCCGCTCGATTCTCACTTCCCGCCTTGTGTTTGATGACAAAAGTGTAGGATTGGATGTACTTAACCCAGCAGACATGTCGGGCATTCAACTTTTGTTGGGAGTTGAGATATTTGAGGGCCTCATGGTCAGAAAAGATGACAAATTCTTTGGGCAACAAATAGTGTCTCCAATGTGAGAGGGACTGAACCACGGCATATATAGAACTCTTTGTCATAGCTAGAGTATCGTGTCCTAGCATCACATAGCTTCTCACTGAAGAAGGCCACTGGGTGACCCTCTTGGCTAAGGATCCCTCATATTCCTATCTCGGATGCATCACATGTGACTTCAAAGACTTTAGAGAAATCGGATAGGCATAGGACCGGGGCTTGGGTCATCTTCTCCTTAAGTTCTTGGAAGGCTTTGGAGGCTGGTTTGGTCCATACAAAAGTCCCCTTTTTGAGGCAGTCGGTGATAGGGGTGGTGATGGTGCTAAATCCCTGAATAAACCTCCTATAGAATGTGGCCAACCCATGGAAACTTCAGACCTCATGAAGGGTGTGGGGTTCCAGCCAATCTAGAATAGCTTGGACCTTCTCGGGGTCCATGGAGACACCTTTGGTGGATACCACAAATCCTAAGAAAGTGATAGATGTGGTCAAGAAGTGACACTTGCCTCGGTTGGCAAATAGGCTCTCATGTCGTAGGACGGTGCAAACTTGCCTAAGGTGATCAAGGTGGGCCTCTTGGGATTGATTATATATGAGGATGTCATCAAAGTAGACCACTAGAAAGACCCCAATGAAAGGCCTAAGGACCTCCGTCATGAGACGCATGAAAGTACTTGGGGCATTTGAGAGCCAAAAAGGCATGACCAACCATTCATACAAGCCATCCTTGGTCTTGAAGGCCGTTTTCCACTCATCTCCGGACCTAATTCTAACTTGGTGGTAGCCACTCTTAAGGTCAATATTGGAGAAGATAGTGTTTCCCGCTAGCATGTCAAGCATGTCAAGCATGTCATCAAGCCTAGGGATGGGGAGCCTATACTTGACGGTGATCTTATTAATGGCCCGACTATCCACACACATCCGCCATGATCCATCCTTCTTGGGAGTGAGAAGGGCCAGTACGGCACATGGGCTTTTGCTAATGCGGAGGAAGCCCTTCCTAATGAGTTCCTCGATTTGTCTCCGAAGTTCAGCATGTTCCGTGGGGTTGAGGCGGTAATGAGGAAGGTTGGGAAGGGTGGCTCCCGGAACTAAATCAATTGCGTGTTGCATATCACGCATGGGAGGGCGTTGGTCCAGGAGTTCTTCCGGGAACAGATTATGGAATTCTTCTAGGAGATGCTAGATTTCTATGGGATGGGGGTTGGAGGGAGTGGGTTCCCCTAGACAAATAACCACCGTACATAAAGGTGCCCCTTGAGCTATTTCCTCCTCAAGCTCTTTCTTGGTGATGAGGTGAGAACCCTTGGTCAACCCCGAGGTCACACCTTGTTTGGGATTTTGGGTAAGGGATTGGGTTAGAGGGGTGGAGTTCCCCGAGACTTGTGGTGTGGTGGGGTGATGTCCTTGAGGGAGAGTGTCCCTCTTAGGCATGGGACATGGTGGGGAGGGGTTAAGAAGGATAGTCTTTCCCTCATGCTCAAAGGTGCATGTGTTGGTCCTACCCAAGATGGTGGCATCTACATCATAAAGCCAAGGTCTCCCTAGTAGGATGCTACCTGCTTCCATGGGGATGACATCACACCATATTTGACCATGGTAGGAGGAGAAGGTGAGAGGCATAAGGCAGTGGGTGTTGACCGGGATTGAGTTGTTATTGATTCATGAAACCCAGTATGGACTTGGGCGGGGAGTGGTAGTAAGCCAAAGGAGCTTGACGGTGTCGGGGGACACGGCATTGACACAACTCCCACTATCTAAGATCACTTTTCTCACATGACCCCCTATCTTGACAAAGGTGTGGAAGATTGAGGTTCGACGCTAGTCCTCCTCTTGAGGTTTAGTGAGGGTGCATCTAATCACTCCTAGATGGGAGTCGGTGGATGTCATGGTGTGATCTAGACCCGTCTCATGGTGTCACGCCCCGATGCGGAATATCGGGACCGACAGTAGTAAACGCTAGTAAAGATAACATGCTAAGCTAAGAATTAACATAATACCATGAACAGAAATAACTCCAATTCTATTATAATAACCATCAATGTCTTACAAACAGACTTAAACATAAACAAACATAATCTCTACTCGACTCCGGTACAATACCTAACACCAGTTCTAAGACATAGATAGATGTAAACCACTAAACCAACTCAACATATCTACTAGTTGATACACTCCAAGCTATCACTCTCGCCCATTCCCATCCATATGTGAATCTTCACCTGAGCTGCTTGGAAAGGGGGAAACAACTATATGAGCGAACGCTCAGTAGGTAACAACAGGCAAGTATAAGCGATTAACCAATTAATTACATGTATATGAATGGAAAGAAAAGATATAACGATCGAATGAAACAACGCAATAACAGAAAGTGCTAAAGAATAGAATAGAATAACAATATGACAAGAATGATAAGATTACAAGAATTGCAAGTTTATGAACAATATATATAATATGAATTCACAGGAAATTGGCCAACAAGCAAGAACGTAACCAAGTCAAACACGATTCAAGTAAGATAAAAGATCATTGTCATAGACATCACGCTAGTCATGCACTCGGTGCAATGCCTCACCCTGGGCACAAGTACTTTTCGGGCGCTCTCCCCAGGACCAGACCGGACCCCTATGATGCGTTGGCATTGATTTATTGGATCCAATATCCCAAGTTCCGTCTAGACTTTAATCAAGTTAAAATGGCCAATTATAATCAAGTATAAACTTACCTCGAAACATCCCAAGGCTAAGCTGAAGAGATACTGTCCAGAATTTCTGTCCAGAGTTCAAGTTATCAAGAACCATCATGTTCTTGGATTCAAAACCATAAAACACGGAGAAAACTCATCTCTGGATGATATGCGGTCACTGTTGGGCCGCTCAAGGCTTGTGCGGTTGACACTGGGCCGCACTAATAGGAACTGGGCTGGGTTTAGCCCTCGGGAGGTCAAGGTTGAACGGCTGATGACGAGCCGCCCTTATATATGAACGGTTAGGATTGGGCCGTACAAGTCCAGAAAGTTACAGAATCGAGGCGAGGATGTGTGGTCCTGACAGAGCCGCTCATGAGTTGAACGGTCCACTCAGGGCCGCCTGTAAGAAGTACGGTCCATTACTGGCCGCACAACACAGGGCCTAACCATGAGTTAAATTTTAGCCTAAGTGGGCTACCATAGGCTGGGTGGAACTGAACCAGAGTCTTGTTGTGCCCATGCATGTGGTTTTGGTTTTGATGATGGTTTTAATGATGGCTTTGATGATTGGTTGTTGATGTGAGTTAATCAAATGTTCAGTCATCTTGCTGCTCAGTTTAGATTAACATATTTGATGTTCAGTCTTGTTACATGTTAAACTGATGCATAAAGCATTCATTGCTGTGGTTTTGATGATTGATATTGTATTTTGATGATAGCAATGATATAGTGTTTTCATGACATTGTGCCTTGATGATTGCATCATGACTGTGACTGGTACAACTGATATATTGTTTATGTTAGACTTATGTTATGTGCATAGTCTATAAAGTGCATCGTGGGGTTTATGCCCTAAGTCTATTCACTGCACATGCATCATTCGTCCAAGTCCATACATTGGACTGTAGTGTGCATTTGGCGAACACATCGCAAGTCTAGACATTGCACTGTAGCATGCATTTCCTTAAAGTCTATACATCGGACTGGTTTGCATTGGCTAAGTATATACAACGTCAGTTCATGCCTTGTCTTAGACAAAGTCTATACAATGGCTTTGGGTCTCCAAGTCTATACAGCCTTTTGCTTCGCCAAAGTCTGTACATTGGTCTGCATAGGCTAAGTGTTTACATCGTCTGCTGTGAGGACAGCAAGTCTGTACACTGGCCCTCTTTCATGATAAACTACAAGTCTACACATTCAACACTGTTCTTCAAAGTCTGTACATCAGATTGTACTTCATCTTCGTGCTGTTTCTGTACTTGAGTCTTCGTGTTGTTTCCCCTCACTAACACGAAAAGATCTCGTGTCGTATGAGCTTACAAAACTTCGTGTTGATTTCCATGCGTGACAGGAAAGCTTGTATGAGGTTAGACTTCGTGTCGTTTCCCTTGTCTTCATCTTCGTGTTGTTTTAGTGTCTACGTCTCCGTGTTATTTTTATGTTTCTGTCTTAGTGTTGGTCTTTCGTTTTTGACTTAGTGTCTTTCTCGCCTTGACCACACTTCGTGTCGTTTCTTGGTTTTCTACACCTCGTGTCGTTTCACCTCGTGTTGTTCTCACTGTCGTCGTGTTGTTTTCACCGCGTGTCGATTACTGTTTCACTTAGTGTTGTCTTTCACTTAGTGTTGTTTTCACTTCGTGTCAACTTCACTTCGTGTTGTCTCTTTGTATTTCGTCTTCGTGTCGTCTTACCTCGTGTAGTGTTACCCCGTGTCAAATACTGTTTCGACTTCGTGTCGTTATCAGTCCGTGTCTTTCTTATGTTGAAAACACACTTCGTGTTGATTTCTGTTCACGACGTCGTGTCATTTTACTTCTTGTCATTTTGACTTCATCTCAAATTACTTCTCTGTTTTCATGACTTCGTGTCATTTTTCCTCTCATGTACTTCGTGTCGGTTACTGTTGTTTCTGTGTCTTCGTGTCGTTTTTGTTCCACTGCGTGCAGAACATTGCAGCACCTCGAGTTGCTTTCTGTATACCACCTCGTGTCGTTTCCCAGTGAATCTCGTGTCATCTTTTACGTCTACTTGTTCAACCCCGTGTCAACTTCTGTGCTCATCTTCGTGTTATTTTCAACTCGTGATGGTTTTTGTCATTTCACTTCGTGTCATTTTCTTATTCTGTCTTCGTGTTGTTCTTCCTAGACCTTGTGTCTTTCGTTTGTTGAAACCATACTTCATGATTGGTTTCTGTTTTATCTTCGTATGTACCTCGTGTCGTTCCTTTTGTAGTGCTTGTTTTGTTACAGTGACTTCGTGTCGTTTCCTTATTCTGTCTTCGTGTTATCTCCGTGTTGTTGCCGTTTGTTAGCTCGTGTTGTTTCGTTCTAACCTCGTCCAGGTTTCTTCTAAAACACTGTTCTTCTGATAAAGTCTATACAGAGTTGTTCTTTAAACTGATGACTTATCCGATACTCTATTTTACAGGTGCTTTGATCGTGAAGCTTAAGGAGGGCACGTGATCCGAGGCTGGAATGAAGCCTGCTGAGAGACTGCCACGTGGTCCGAATACTTAGGGCTGGAAATGTGGAGGTCACACGTCGGGGCTGATGCTGCTGCTGCTGCTATATATATGAGCCTTCTTCCACAGAAGAAGATCGATCGAGTTGGCGAAAAGAAAAGTCCATACAGATAGCCACGATCCAGAAAATAAGAAGAGTAGAAGAAGAAGAAAAGGAGAAGAAGAGAAAGAAAGAGAAAGAGCAGAGAGTGAGAGATTAGCGAGAGAAGAAGAGAAGTGCAGCAGAGAAGAAAGAGAAAGAGAGAGAGTGAAGAAAGAGAGTGAGATCGAGGAAGATCTGTCTACTGGACCGTGGATCAAATCCAGGCCAGTCAGCTCCTGCGAGAGCCACATTTGTTCTTTATCGTTTCAGCTTTCTGTTGCTGGTTTAGTTTTTGTTTTTATCCATTTGCTATTTTTCCGATACTCTGTAGAGAGGTCGGGGTTCCTCCTGTTAGTTCAGGAGAAGGGAGATCTGATCTCCGGTTCTGGGCTTGTGGATTGCCAGTCCAGGGGTCCCTCCTGGTCTGGAGGAAGAGAGGTCTTCGACCTCTGGTTTGCTGGTGACTGGAAGTCACCGGTTGGTTCCCTCCGGTCTTGGAGGAAGGGAGGATTGGTCCTCCGGTTCTAGTCTTGGGGGTTGCAAGACTAGGTGTTCCCTCCGGTCTGGAGGAAGAGAGACTTGCGTCTCTGGTTTGCTAGTGACTGGTGTCACTAGTGGTTCCCTCCAGTTGGGAGGAAGAGGGGAGGTTGTTCCCCTGGTCAAGCTGTGTGGCAGCACTTGTTGCAGACTGAGTCTGCGGTTTCTAGCGTGAGCTAGTGGAAGCCACACTCGGATTGAGTGTGGGGTGGATGTAGGTCTGCTGGACCGAACCACCTAAAAATCTTTTGAGCAGTGATTTGATTCTTGTGGTTTGCTTCCGGTAGATGATTGATTAGGGGCGGACTATGTGTTGGCCTTCTGGTTGAGCAGATAAGTTGATTAGCTCTCTTAGAGTGTCCTAACCTGTTAAGTAAACGATATTCAATTTGAGCTATCGTTTGTCTAACTTGTCTTGTTAGAGTGCTCACTAACTGGTTGTCAAATTCCGCATCGGGTAATTAGTCTTTCAGATTGGATAAATCGGTCTAGTTAGCATTCTATATTGTTAGTGAGCCTAATATGTTAAATGGGTGAAAGTTTTTTTAAGGGTTATATTCATTCACCCCCCCTCTGAAAACTGCACCGAAACCATCAATTGGTATCAGAGCAGGTCTCTGATCTATCTGATCTAACAATCTGCAGAGGATCCTGCTGGTTTGTTTGGTGTTTTTCAGAGTGTGCTTTCTGTGTTCGTAGCTTTGATTCTCCGTCTTAGTGCTTTGTCTTGCTTATTTGGTTTAGGTGCTTCAGTTTGTTCTGAGCTTTCAGATTGTTTGCAATGGAGCCAATCGTGCTGAAGGCTAGCTCCAGCAAAGCAAACAGATCCAGCCACAGTGGATCATCAAGCAAGAAAAGTAGCCTCTCGCGGTCTGAAATTGATGAAGACCACATTGGAATGATGATTAGTAACTTCAGGAAATTTCTGAGAAAAAGAGAAGGAAAGCTTGACGGTAGCAAACAGCAAACAAGGTATAACTCTAATCCTGCCAAGATTGCTGACACTAATGTTTGCTACAAATGCAGGAAGGCTGGCCACACAAAGGATGATTGTCCAGAGGTATTGAAACTCAAAGGGAACACCTCGGACATTGATAGAGAAGGAAGAAAGTCCATATGCTTAATGGCCAACCGGGGAAGTGATGGTGAGGAAACTTCATCTCAGGTAAGCTCCGAATCAGATGGATACACTTTTGATGAATTGATAGTAATGTATAAAGATCTGTTCAAAGTATCCAAGAAACTAAAATCTGAAAACAAGAAATTGAGAAAAGAAGTGAAAACTTTGAAATCTGAAAAGGAGCACATTAGAGAAGATAATTCTTGTAAAGGTTGTGCCATTCTCGAAGACATAATTAATGAGTTTGAGTCTGATGACATTCTTCAAAAAGAACAAATAAAATCTCTAAAAGAAGAAAATGTCTACTTAAAGGATCAAAATAAAAGGCTAATGGTTCTTAATACTGTATTCTCTGAGAAATGGCTGTCAATTGAAAAAGGAAAAGCTGTTTATGATGAAAATTCAAAAAGTTTGAACAGTCTAGAACAAGAAATTGAGAAGTATAAAACTGCAAACCAAGTTCTAAGCGAATGTGTAAATTGCAGTGAGTAGGAATTAGCCAGTTATGAACTTCACATTGCTAACTTGGAAGATAAAATTCATAATCTGGAAAATTCAGCTATTGAGTCTGCCAAGATTAAAGGAAAAATGAAAACTGTTGAGAGGAGGAAGGATGATAACTCTGAAGGGGGAACAAATTACTGTTCTGATGTTAAGAAAATCACTAAAAACCAGCTATATACAACCTTTGTCCAAAGCACTAATGTAGCTGGTACTTCAAGGCAATCCCCAAAACAAAATGAAAATCAGAAGTCACCTTCAAAATCTGTCTTTCAGTTTAAAGCCCAGAACATTGAAAAGCAAACAAAATCTATTGAGAATAATCAGAAATTGAAAAGAAAGAGTCAAACAAAGAAGGATAAGAATACTTCTGGTTGTACTCTGAAATTTGCTAGTTCTGCTGAATCTGTTGGGCCAATACATAATGCTCATGCTTCTTGTACTCGTTCACATACACCTAGGAACCCACATGATAGAAACCATGTTCCTAGGAAATCTGATGCCTATTGTTACTACTGTGGTAGGCATGGTCATTATATGGATGACTGCAGAGTAATGATAAGGGATGATATGATGCATGATAAAACTCTTCCAAATAATCATCACCACCCCAAAAGAAACATGTCTTCCTCAAACCAACATATCATTTGTTACAATTGTAACAGACGTGGTCATAAAGCTGTTGAGTGTTGGTTTAGGCCTTCATGGGGATTTACTGGCTCAAGAGGTAAGCATTCTAGGTGCATTGAATGTGGTAAGTATGGGCATGTAGTCAAGGACTGCTGGTTTGTTCAGGGAAATCATTTTAATTCCAAATTTGTAAGATTCCCTCCAAACAAAAATCTCTTGGGCAGAAATAAAACTAGTCTTAAAGAAAAGACTCTTGCTTGTTATGAATGTGGAAAACCTGGCCACCGAGCTTCTGAATGCTGGTGGGCAGGTAATGATAAATCACAAATTCATGCTAATTATCATAGGTCTCATGCTGCTGTTGATATGCATCACAGGACCAGAAAATCTGCTGTTTCATATAGATACTGTGATAAACTTGGTCACTCTATGGATAATTATTTTCTGATGAAATCTGATGACCATGTTGCTAAGAAACTGTTTAGAACACCTGATAGGGGTAGTGCAGGACCCAAGACTGCTTGGGTCCCTGCAAGATCATATTGATTGACTTGCTGCAGGTAGGGCCTTGGAAGGAGAAATAAAAGGGGTTAACCAAGGCACTCAAAAAGAAAACCCCATGATTCAATTCAGGTCAGTTCTGAAATCTGTTTTAAATTCATTATCTGAATTTGTGAGTATGAAAAATGAGAATTCCATGCTGATTTACTTGTTTGTTGTATGATCTTCTCTTGTCTAGTTGATCAGTCTGCATTCCAGACTCAGCTATTGAATTCAACTCTGCATATCTGATGCTCTTCTCATACTATATGCTGAACTGAATTTGAATGCTTCTTTAGTATATACGGTTGATGCACTATACAGACTCTGCGTCCATGCATGTGTTTTGTGTTAATGCATTGCATGCTTGTTATTGAATGCACACTTGGACTGATTGTGTATAGACTGATTGTCATTACATGTGTCAATGATGCTGATTCAATGCATGAAGGACTGCTTTATGTTGCATTGTCATACATGATCATCATGGTATATTAAATGGAACAAGTTGAAGGGCATATGGAGTATGTCTGGATGCTACTGACATGTGTGAGGTGATCCTTGGACCAAGTCCTCCGCCTAGTACCATGGGTCTAGTCTTCATGTAAAATAGTGAACTGCATCATATGTTGAAAAATCTGAAAAAGGATAAAAATGCTCATGAATTGGATGCATAAACCTGAATTGATTGCATACTTATTTAATGTATCCTTGGTGCATAGTCTGCATGTAGGACAGTATGTTGTATAGCAAGTTAATTCTGTGTTTGCATAATCATTCCTCATCAGCATTGTCTGAATTGATACCTCTGAACTCTACTCATCTGAAGTGCATATATGTGATTTGCATGTATGTTTAAATGCATATTGTAAGGGGGAGTCAATGCATTGCATATAGGTTGTCAAATGCATACATTTGTCAGATTTCATAGCATATCCCTTCTTATTGATTTTGTTGACAAACCTTGATCATATTCTGAAAACTTTATGCTTCAAAATCTCTCTTAACAATTGGTAATTCTCCTATCAATTGGTATCATTTGGCTTCAGAATTCTATCAGCCTTTCATGAAGATTTCAATGGGCTATCTCGATCATAAATCTGAAAATCTTGAACTAGAAATCTTCTATTATACGTTTTTATGAATGACTGAAATAACTCGTGTGGTTTAAGCTTAATGTATTCATGGAGTTTAATTTCAAAATCTCTTAACATATCTGAATCATGTTTAATAAATCTTAACCAACTGTCTCATGCTATGTCTTGCAAAAACTTCTGAAATCTGCACTTTTGAACACATGACTTTATTTGGTTAAGTACATGAGATTAATATTGTTTTGAAGCAAATGAATGTGTCTGAATTGTCTAAAGGGTAAAGTAATTGTCGGAGTAATGACCTTGGTCACTGAGAAACACATGTCCAAAGGATTGTGTCATGAGGTGCCTTAGTTAACTCTGTAAGAATTCATTGAAAATCAGGCAGAGCAATGGCATGCACACTGAGAAATACAACTCACTCATCCAGAAATGATTTCAAGTGTGTCATGATGTGTAAATGCTATCTCTGTTCATATATATATAGCATGACAGTCAGCCACACTAAGTGCTTTGGGATATTGGCCTCTGATCAAGGTATATCCTCTAGTTACAAGGTGTGAACTGAACTAGAAAGCACGTAAAATTTGTAGCAAGGAAAATTGTTGAATAAATTGAAATATCTGAATATTGATGCTAAAATCAATTTGCTACCACCCTAGACAAAATCATATGACTTCATAATTGCTTGATTTCAATACTAGTACATGTAATTCTGAAAGAAGTCAATAGATTTGTTTGTGTAAGACAAAGGGAGGATAATCAAGATAAATATGAGGGCTTGGTTCATTTTTATTAAACCATGGTTTTAGATATCATTACAGAATTTTATTGATAAACTCTGCATACATCACGTTTAAACCATGATGTTCAATAAATGTCATTCATAAGCCCTTATGATAGAAGACTTTGAAAACTTATGCTTTAGATTTATGAGATTGATATCTCTTTGAAAATCTGGCAGAATTTCTTATGTTTGGAGCATCCTTGAAAAATCTGTTAACTGAATTTCTTCTGCTCATGTCCTTGACTCAATGACCTGAACTTCTCCTTGTTTGCCCCTGTGGTCTCCTTCTCATTTATCTCATAAGAGTCCATTTATTGAGGGGGAGCTTCCATGTCATGCATCACTTGCATATCAATTGGCATCTGTTCAGGGGGAGCATTCCTTGTCATGCTGAATCATGTTCATTTTCCTTCTCAAAGGGGGAGCTTTTATTTAGGGGGAGAACTTGACTGAACTCTTATACATGCTATAATTTCTCAAATTATTTTTCTTTTTGATGAAGTCAAAGGGGGAGAATAATTTGAGTCTTCAGAATGCCTCAGAATGCCTCACATCATCAGAATGACTCAATGTATTGAAAGTGTTGCCATCATCAAAAAGGGGGAGATTGTTGTGCCCATGCATGTGGTTTTGGTTTTGATGATGGTTTTAATGATGGCTTTGATGATTGGTTGTTGATGTGAGTTAATCAAATGTTCAGTCATCTTGCTGCTCAGTTTAGATTAACATATTTGATGTTCAGTCTTGTTACATGTTAAACTGATGCATAAAGCATTCATTGCTGTGGTCTTGATGATTGATATTGTATTTTGATGATAGCAATGATATAGTGTTTTCATGACATTGTGCCTTGATGATTGCATCATGACTGTGACTGGTACAACTGATATATTGTTTATGTTAGACTTATGTTATGTGCATAGTCTATACAGTGCATCGTGGGGTTTATGCCCTAAGTCTATTCACTGCACATGCATCATTCGTCCAAGTCCATACATTGGACTGTAGTGTGCATTTGGCGAACACATCGCAAGTCTAGACATTGCACTGTAGCATGCATTTCCTTAAAGTCTATACATCGGACTGGTTTGCATTGGCTAAGTATATACAACGTCAGTTCATGCCTTGTCTTAGACAAAGTCTATACAATGGCTTTGGGTCTCCAAGTCTATACAGCCTTTTGCTTCGCCAAAGTCTGTACATTGGTCTGCATAGGCTAAGTGTTTACATCGTCTGCTGTGAGGACAGCAAGTCTGTACACTGGCCCTCTTTCATGATAAACTACAAGTCTACACATTCAACACTGTTCTTCAAAGTCTGTACATCAGATTGTACTTCATCTTCGTGCTGTTTCTGTACTTGAGTCTTCGTGTTGTTTCCCCTCACTAACACGAAAAGATCTCGTGTCGTATGAGCTTACAAAACTTCGTGTTGATTTCCATGCGTGACAGGAAAGCTTGTATGAGGTTAGACTTCGTGTCGTTTCCCTTGTCTTCATCTTCGTGTTGTTTTAGTGTCTACGTCTCCGTGTTATTTTTATGTTTCTGTCTTAGTGTTGGTCTTTCGTTTTTGACTTAGTGTCTTTCTCGCCTTGACCACACTTCGTGTCGTTTCTTGGTTTTCTACACCTCGTGTCGTTTCACCTCGTGTTGTTCTCACTGTCGTCGTGTTGTTTTCACCGCGTGTCGATTACTGTTTCACTTAGTGTTGTCTTTCACTTAGTGTTGTTTTCACTTCGTGTCAACTTCACTTCGTGTTGTCTCTTTGTATTTCGTCTTCGTGTCGTCTTACCTCGTGTAGTGTTACCCCGTGTCAAATACTGTTTCGACTTCGTGTCGTTATCAGTCCGTGTCTTTCTTATGTTGAAAACACACTTCGTGTTGATTTCTGTTCACGACGTCGTGTCGTTTTACTTCTTGTCATTTTGACTTCATCTCAAATTACTTCTCTGTTTTCATGACTTCGTGTCATTTTTCCTCTCATGTACTTCGTGTCGGTTACTGTTGTTTCTGTGTCTTCGTGTCGTTTTTGTTCCACTGGGTGCAGAACATTGCAGCACCTCGAGTTGCTTTCTGTATACCACCTCGTGTCGTTTCCCAGTGAATCTCGTGTCATCTTTTACGTCTACTTGTTCAACCCCGTGTCAACTTCTGTGCTCGTCTTCGTGTTATTTTCAACTCGTGATGGTTTTTGTCATTTCACTTCGTGTCGTTTTCTTATTCTGTCTTCGTGTTGTTCTTCCTAGACCTTGTGTCTTTCGTTTGTTGAAACCATACTTCATGATTGGTTTCTGTTTTGTCTTCGTATGTACCTCGTGTCGTTCCTTTTGTAGTGCTTGTTTTGTTACAGTGACTTCGTGTCGTTTCCTTATTCTGTCTTCGTGTTATCTCCGTGTTGTTGCCGTTTGTTAGCTCGTGTTGTTTCGTTCTAACCTCGTCCAGGTTTCTTCTAAAACACTGTTCTTCTGATAAAGTCTATACAGAGTTGTTCTTTAAACTGATGACTTATCTGATACTCTATTTTACAGGTGCTTTGATCGTGAAGCTTAAGGAGGGCACGTGATCCGAGGCTGGAATGAAGCCTGCTGAGAGACTGCCACGTGGTCTGAATACTTAGGGCTGGAAATGTGGAGGTCACACGTCGGGGCTGCTGCTGCTGCTGCTGCTATATATATGAGCCTTCTTCCACAGAAGAAGATCGATCGAGTTGGTGAAAAGAAAAGTCCATACAGATAGCCACGATCCAGAAAAGAAGAAGAGTAGAAGAAGAAGAAAAGGAGAAGAAGAGAAAGAAAGAGAAAGAGCAGAGAGTGAGAGATTAGCGAGAGAAGAAGAGAAGTGCAGCAGAGAAGAAAGAGAAAGAGAGAGAGTGATGAAAGAGAGTGAGATCGAGGAAGATCTGTCTACTGGACCGTGGATCAAATCCAGGCCAGTCAGCTCCTGCGAGAGCCACATTTGTTCTTTATCGTTTCAGCTTTCTGTTGCTGGTTTAGTTTTTGTTTTTATCCATTTGCTATTTTTCCGATACTCTGTAGAGAGGTCGGGGTTCCTCCTGTTAGTTCAGGAGAAGGGAGATCTGATCTCCGGTTCTGGGCTTGTGGATTGCCAGTCCAGGGGTCCCTCCTGGTCTGGAGGAAGAGAGGTCTTCGACCTCTGGTTTGCTGGTGACTGGAAGTCACCGGTTGGTTCCCTCCGGTCTTGGAGGAAGGGAGGATTGGTCCTCCGGTTCTAGTCTTGGGGGTTGCAAGACTAGGTGTTCCCTCCGGTCTGGAGGAAGAGAGACTTGCGTCTCTGGTTTGCTAGTGACTGGTGTCACTAGTGGTTCCCTCCGGTTGGGAGGAAGAGGGGAGGTTGTTCCCCTGGTCAAGCTGTGTGGCAGCACTTGTTGCAGACTGAGTCTGCGGTTTCTAGCGTAAGCTAGTGGAAGCCACACTCGGATTGAGTGTGGGGTGGATGTAGGTCTGCTGGACCGAACCACCTAAAAATCTTTTGAGCAGTGGTTTGATTCTTGTGGTTTGCTTCCGGTAGATGATTGATTAGGGGCGGACTATGTGTTGGCCTTCTGGTTGAGCAGATAAGTTGATTAGCTCTCTTAGAGTGTCCTAACCTGTTAAGTAAACGATATTCAATTTGAGCTATCATTTGTCTAACTTGTCTTGTTAGAGTGCTCACTAACTGGTTGTCAAATTCCGCATCGGGTAATTAGTCTTTCAGATTGGATAAATCTGTCTAGTTAGCATTCTATATTGTTAGTGAGCCTAATATGTTAAATGGGTGAAAGTTTTTTTAAGGGTTATATTCATTCACCCCCCCTCTGAAAACTGCACCGAAACCATCAAGTCTAGCCCACTGTCTACTGGTCGGCCTAGGGTCTACTGGACTGATCAAATCAGGGTTTGGTCGAAGATGGATCAAAGATAATTGGCCAAGATAAGTTGGCATATGCCAGGTATGAACGGTCGATATTGGCCTGTTCAAGGGTATATGCGGTCTACCAGTAGCCGCGCAAGTCTCTGTTAATCCAATTCAGATTAACTCAAATAACAGAGGTTCGATTGAGTCTAAATCAAAACTAGGGGATACAATGGTTAAAGATTAAGGTTATCACAAGTATGAACCTAATAGCCATTTCAATTATCAATCATTCACAATTAAAAATTGATATTCATTGGAAAGATGAATCAAGATCAAGCTCAAATTAAATAAATCTGCAAGAATTGATTACTGTCATGTATTACAGTTTATTAGGTGTGTTACTAACATGCCATTAACCACTAATCTACTAACATAACATGTAGAAATGACAATTAATCTATTTTGTTACAAATGTGCGGCCGGTTCTGGACCTTGCATCGCCATATAAGGTCACAGACAGGCCGCTCATGCCCCTTCAGGTCTGAAGGCCTGCTGGAGGTGGACGGTCGGTAGTGTGCCGCATGGAGGGATGTACGGTCTGGAACTGGCCGCAAAACACATGCGGTTAGGGGTAGGCCGCACGTTCCAGGGACACGAACAGATATAGAAAGATATAAACAGACAACATAGGGTCGCATATCTGGGATGTGCGGTCTATCTTGTGGCCGCACATGTCCAAATAGGTCGCTGCCCCTTCGTCGTGCCCGACTCCGGTGAAGTTTCTAGGGTTAAAATAAAATACTAAATTCGCACGATATAAAGCATGAAATTTGGGGCTTTTACTGCCAAAAGAAAGAGCATGAAAACCTATACAAGATGCATGAATCAATTTTATGTTTACAGCCTGAAATCATAACTTAATCAAAAAGGAACAATTCTAACCCTAGATGTGACATGCTTCTACTAAAACCTAAAATTCTCGCAGGATACTTGATAGAATTTAGGGCTTTCTACATCAATGGAAAGCTAACACGATGCTGCTTCTAACCACATATTATTTGTAGGGTTTGGCTTACTATCACCTACCTGAATCGGAAGAAGAAGGAAGGAGAAAGAAAACCAAGGACGCCGGTACACGCAGCCACTAATCGCTCGAGATCTCCCTCGGTCCAACTCCTCTGCAGCCGCCGCTGGTTCTAAATGATTCTAGGGATAGAGAGCTTCATTTTAATAGGTCACACACCTTTTGGAGGCTTCTATGTGCGGAGTATTTATCCACGCAAGTCGGGTCAATGTGAACGCCGCCGCAAAAGTTGACTCGATCCAAACTCCGCTGAATGCATCTCCTAGGGTTAGGGTTTCGAGAGATTAAGAGAGGGCAAATGATTCTCCCATCCTGGCCTTTCATTTGCCATCGATTTGGGCTCATTTGATGGAGTATTGGGCTCGAATTTGACGTTTCAAGATATGGTTAACTAAGTGTTCAATTTGGGCTTAAACCACTAATTCGGCCTACTTATAGATTTTCTTTGGGTTAGCCATAGAAGACAAGTTTGTTAAACGTGTTATCCTCTACAAGAATATAATTTTTATGAATTTTTATAAAATAGTCAAAATCTAGCTTATTCTATGTATTAAGGGATTATTCTAATAAGTTTCTAATTAATTTCTAAAAGAAATCAGGGTATTACACCCTCCCCCACTTAAGGAATTTGGTCCTCCAAATTCAATGCACTTAATAAAAAAAGGGAGTGAGAGAGCTCACCTAGAATAAGTCGGGGTACTGTCTCCGCATAGTATCTTCTGACTCCCAAGTTGCTTCTTCAGTCCCACGCCGACTCCACTGTACTTTAACCATCGGTATGGAACGATTCCTGAGTTGATGTTGCTTCCGATCCAAAATCTTGATCGGTCTTTCTTCATAAGTCAGATCTTCCTTCAATTCGAAGTCCATATGCTGAATAATGTGAGTGGGATCATACACATATTTCTGTAACATAGACACATGGAAAATATTGTGTACTCCAGATAACTGAGGTGGTAGTGCCAAACGGTAAGCAACTTCCCCCACTCTTTCCAGAATTTCAAATGGACCAATGTATCTTGGACTCAGTTTACCCTGAATACCAAACCTTCGAATTCCTCTCATAGGAGAGACCTTTAGAAACACATGCTCACCAACTTAAAATTCCAATGCTCTCCTCCTGGTGTCGGCATAACTCTTCTGTCTTGATTGTGCTACTTGCAACCGATCTCTGATAATACAGATGTTCTTGGATGATTCAGAAATGAGATCTGGTCCAAGCCATTGCTTCTCACCTACCTCATCCCAACATAACAGGGATCGACAGCTTCTACCATACAAAGCTTCAAATGGAGCCATCTGAATGCTGGACTGGTAACTGTTGTTATAGGCGAATTCAACCAATGCCAAATGATCACTCCAACTACCTCCAAAGTCAATCATGTAGGCTCTAAGCATATCTTCCACTATCTGGTTGGTCCTTTCAGTCTGTCCGTCTGTTTGTGGATGGAAAGCAGTACTGAAATTCAGACGAGTTCCCAAAGACTTTTGCAATCCTTTCCAAAAATAACAAGTGAATCTGGGGTCTCTATCAGACACAATGCTGACTGGTATACCATGTAGTCTTACCACTTCCTTCATATACAAAGCAGCCAAAACATCAACTGTCCATTTAGACTCAATGGATAAGAAATGAGCCGATTTTGTCAATCTGTCGATAATCACCCATATTGCATCAAATCCACTACGAGTCCTAGGTAGACCCATAATGAAATCCATGCCAATGCTCTCCCACTTCCATTGGGGTATATCAAGGGGTTTCAATTTCCCTGTTGGTCTGAAATGCTCCGTCTTGACTTGCTGACAAACCAAGCATCTACTTACGAAGTCCGCCACTTCCCTTTTCATATTCGGCCACCAAAAAGATATTTTCAAATCCTTGAACATTTTAGTACCTCCAAGATGAATGGTGTATCTGGATCTATGAGCTTCCTCGAGGATCTTACTCTTTATCTCAGCTACATCAGGTACACAAGTTCTCCCTTGAAATAACAATCTTCCATCATCAGCCACCATGAAGTTAGGTCTGTTACTCAAGCTTTCCTTGATCTCTACCAACTCTGGGTCATCATCTTGCAGAGATTTGATTTCCATCAATAATTCGGGCTTAAGTTGAATCTGAGAAATCATAACCCGATCCTTGTCAACATTAAGATCCAAACTAGCTAACTGCTCCAGCAATTTCCATTCTTGTAACATGAGACTTGACAACTTAGCTATAGGCTTGCGGCTTAAGGCATCTGTCACAATATTACCTTTTCCAGGATGATACTCAATGGAGAAATCGAAATCCTTCAAATACTCCAGCCATCTTCGCTGCCTCATATTGAGTTCCTTCTGAGAAAACAAGTATTTCAAACTCTTATGATTTGAAAACACCGTGAATGCTTCACCATACAAGTAGTGCCTCCATATCTTCAAGGTGAACACCACTGCTGCTAGCTCCAAATCATGAACAGGATAATTCTCTTCATGCTTCCTCAACTGCCTAGAAGAATATGCTATCACTTTCCCGTGCTGCATGAGTACACACCCTAAACCAATACATGAAGCATCAGTGTATACAACAAAACCTCCTTCACCAGAAGGTAAAGCCAAAACAGGTGCAGTAGTCAAACATTCCTTCAAGGTCTGAAAGTTTCGCTCACAATCTTCTGACCAATCAAATCTGATCTCCTTGCGGGTTAATCTTGTCAGCGGTACCGTAATCTTGGAGAAATCTTGAATAAACCTTCGGTAGTAACCTGCTAGGCCTAAGAAACTTCTCACTTCAGTCACATTAGTAGGCTTAGCCCAATTCTTTACCGCCTCTACCTTCGAAGGATCAACAGAAATACCTTCTTTTGTGATGATATGCCCTAGAAAGGACACCTCTTGCGGCCAGAAATCACACTTACTAAACTTGACATATAACTGATGATCTCTCAATAATTACAATGCCATCCTCAAATGTTCAGCATGCTCCTCTTTACTCTTAGAATAAATCAGGATGTCATCAATGAACACCACGACCCATTGATCAAGATAGGGTCGAAACACATCATTCATCAACTGCATGAAAGCTGCAGGTGCATTTGTTAGCCCAAAAGGCATTACTACAAATTCGAAATGCCCATACCTGCTGCGGAAGGCTATTTTATAGATATCCTCCTCCTTAATTCGTAACTAATGATATCCCGATCTAAGGTCAATCTTAGAAAAATACTGAGCTCCTACTATCTGATCAAATAACTCATCAATCCTTGGCAATGGATATTTGTTCTTGATAGTCAACTGGTTCAATTGCCGATAATCGATGTACAACCTCATCGAACCATCCTTCTTCCGGACGAATAGTACAGGGGCTCCCCAAGGGGAAGTACTTGGTCGAATGAACCCTTTCTCAAGCAATTCCATCAACTGCTGCTTTAGTTCCCTTAGCTCCGCCGGAGACATACGATAAGGAGCTTTAGGAATAGGGGTCGCACCAGGAATCAGATCAACAGAAAAAATAACTTCCCTTTCAGGAGGAAGTCCTGGTAGTTCCTCAGGAAAGACATCCGAAAAATCTCGGATAACAGAAAAGTCCTCAATCTCAATCTTCTGCTCAGGGGTCACATAAACAAAGGCTAGAAAAGCCTTACATCATCTCCTCATCAGCTTATCAGCTCGAAGATCCGAAATAAGCGGAACAGACTTATGGTGTCTAATTCCCATGAAAGAAAGTCCATGGTGTCCAGTGAAAGACACAGAACTAGATCTGCACTGAACATTGGCCTCATATTTAGCCAACCAATCTGCTCCTAGGATTACATCATAATCCTTCATGTCCATGCAAACTAAATCAGCTGACAGGTTTTGTTCCTTGATCAAGACCTTACTAGAAGGATAGAAATACTTAATTGCTGAATCGGAACCAATAGAAGTTGAAATCTCTAACGGAGAATTCGTCAAAACTGGCTTCACAGCTAAAGACTTCGCAAATCTCCGAGAAATAAAAGAATGTGTGGCACCAGTATCAAAAAGAACAAAAGCTGATTTATCATGTATAATAAGAGTACCTTCGACAAGTCCACCCTCCTCGGCGGGTCCTATCCCATCTTCTTGTAGAGCCTGGAGCTTGCCTTGCTGCTTCCTGATTCCTTGCGGTTTCACCGGGGTAGCTTGCTCAGATAATAGAGGGCACTCGGGAATACGGTGGTCCCTACTGCCGCAACGTAAACAGGCACCCAGCTTGCGCCATCACTCCTCCATGTTGTGACTTGGACGGTCACAATACTTGCATACGCCCTTGAATAGAACAATAGGGCCATGTTTCTTGTCTTTAATCTTCGGCATCTTGCCATTCCATGAACCAGACCCGCTAATGGGCCTCTTCCTGCCATGACCAGGCTTGATACTCCCAGAACCAGTATGGTGTTGTTCAATCTTAACACTCTTCCCACAGATTCTCTCCGTCATTTCTAAAGTATCTTCTAACACTTGAGCCTTTCTCACCATCTCGGAATAAGTTGGAATTTCCATCGGTGCCAACTGGTTGATATACTGCAGCTTCAGCCCATTAAGAAAGCGCTTAGCCTTCATCTTCTCGGTAGATATCAAATGAGTAGCATAACGAGATAGCCGAGAGGATTGAGCTTCATATTCGGCTATGAATAGATTTCGTTGCTTCAAAGTAGCAAACTCAGCCACCTTCTTCTCTTGTACTCGATCAGAAAAATATTTACCATTGAAGAATTCCTCGAACTCCTCCCATGTGACTTGTATATCACCAAGGGTAGCCTTCACTGCGTCCCACCATGTCCTCGCATCACGTTCAAGTTGAAAGGTCGACAAGAGGACACGTTCCTGATCGCTGCATTGCATCACTTCAAAAATCCTCCCTATCTCTTCAAGCCAGTGCTCAGCTTCATCAGGGTCAGTTGAGCCACCAAATCGCGGGGGATTCATCCCACGAAAGTTCTGATAAAGGTTCCCAGTGCCATGATTTGCAGCTCCTCCTTGAGCCACTTGTTGCAAAGCTTGAGTAAGTCCTTGAACCGTGCACTGCAAGTTCCTCCATTCCGTGCGTTCTCCTGCCATTGCAAAAGCCTACACGTGGAATAGGTTACATTAGGTTCAATTAAGAATGGATAATCATGCAATTAGATTATTAACTCAACCCCAGTCTTCTACCCAAATCTCACCAGGTTGGGTCCTCAGACTTATAACAAGGTTATAGGTCCTACGGTATAACTTAGGATCCTAGAACTTAGAGAACCTAGGGATATTAGAAAGCCTAGGCTCTGATACCACCAAACTGTCACGCCCCGACGCGAAATATCGGGGCCGACAGTAGAAAATGCTAGTAAAGATAACATGCTAAGCTAAGAATTAACATAATACCATGAACAGAAATAACTCAAATTCTATTATAATAACCATCAACGTCTCACAAACCGACTTAAACATAAACAAACATAATCTCTACTCGACTTCGGTACAATACCTAACACCAGTTCTAAGACATAGCTAGATGTAAACCACTAAACCAACTCAACATATCTACTAGCTGATACACTCCAAGCTATCACTCTCGCCCATTCCCATCCATATGTGAATCTTCACCTGAGCTGCCTGGAAAGGGGGAAACAACTATAAGAGCGAACGCTCAGTAGGTAACAACAGGCAAGTATAAGTGATTAACCAATTAATTACATGTATATGAACGGAAAGAAAAGATATAACGATCGAATGAAACAACGTAATAACAGAAAGTGCTAAAGAATAGAATGGAATAACAATATGACAAGAATGATAAGATTACAAAAATTGCAAGTTTATGAACAATATATATAACATGAATTTACAGGAAATTGGCCAACAAGCAAGAATGTAACCAAGTCAAACACGATTCAAGTAAGATAAAAGATCATTGTCATAGACATCACGCTAGTCATGCACTCGGTGCAATGCCTCACCCTGTCATTACAAACTCCCATGGGCATAAGTACTTTTCGGGCGCTCTCCCCAGGACCAGACTGGGCCCCTATGATGCGTTGGCATTGATTTATTGGATCCAAGATCCCAAGTTCCGTCTAGACTTTAATCAAGTTAAAATGGCCAATTATAATCAAGTATAAACTTACCTCGGAACATCCCAAGGCTAAGCTGAAGAGATACTGTCCATAATTTTTGTCCAGGAGTTCAAGTTATCAAGAACCATCATGTTCTTGGATTCAAAACCATAAAACACGGAGAAAACTCGTCTCTGGATGATATGCGGTCACTGTTGGGCCGCTCAAGGCTTGTGCGGTCGACACTGGGCCGCACTAATAGGAACTGGGCTGGGTTTAGCCCTCGGGAGGTCAAGGTTGAACGGCTGATGATGAGCCGCCCTTATATATGAATGGTTAGGATTGGGCCGTACAAGTCCAGAAAGTTACAGAATCGAGGCGAGGATGTATGGTCCTGACAGAGCCGCTCATGAGTTGAACGGTCCACTCAGGGCCGCCTGTAAGAAGTACGGTCCATTACTTGCCACACAACACAGGGCCTAACCATGAGTTAGATTTTAGCCCAAGTGGGCTACCATAGGCAGGGTGGAACTGAACCAGAGTCCATCCCACTGTCTACTGGTCGGCCTAGGGTCTACTGGACTGATCAAATCAGGGTTTGGCCGAAGATGGATCAAGGAAAATCGGCCAAGACAAGTTGGCATAAGCCAGGTATGAACGATCGATATTGGCCCGTTCAAGGGTATATGCGATCTACCAGTAGCCGCGCAAGTCTCTGTTAATCCAATTCGGATTAACTCAAATAACAAAGGTTCGATTGAGTCTAAATCAAAACTAGGGGATACAATGGTTCAAGATTAAGGTTATCACAAGTATGAACCGAATAGCCATTTCAATTATCAAGGATTCACAATTAAAAATTGACATTCATTGGAAAGATGAATCAAGATCAAGCTCAAATTAAATAAATCAGCAAGAATTATTTACTGTCATGAATTACAGTTTATTAGGTGTGTTGCTAACATGCCATTAACCACTAATCTACTAACATAACATGTAGAAATGACAATTAATCTGTTTTGTTACAGATGTGCGGTCAGTTCTGGACCTTACATCGCCATATACGGTCACAGACAGGCCGCTCATGCCCCTTCAGGTCCGAAGGCCTGTTGGAGGTGGACGGTCAGTAGTGTGCCGCATAGAGGGATGTGCGGTCTAGAACTGGCCGCAAAACACATGCGGTTAGGGGTAGGCCGCACGTTCCAGGGACACGAACAGATATAGAAAGATATAAACGGTCAACATAGGGCCGCCTGTCTGGGATGTGCGGTCTATCGTGTGGCCGCACATGTCCAAACAGGTCGTTGCCCCTTCGCCGTGCCCGACTCCGGCGAGGTTTCTAGGGTTAAATTAAAACACTAAATTCGCACGATATAAAGTATAGAATTTGGGGCTTTTACTACCAAAAGAAAGAGCACGAAAAACTATACAAGATGCATGAATCAATTTTATGTTTACAGCCTGAAATCACAACTTAATCGAAAAGTAACAATTCTAACCCTAGATGTGACATGCTTCTACTAAAACCTAAAATTCTTGCAGGATACTTGATAGAATTTAAGGCTTTCTACATCAATCGAAAGATAGCACGATGCTGCTTCTAACCATATATTATTTGTAGGGTTTGGCTTGCTATCACCTACCTGAATTGGATGAAGAAGGAAGGAGAAAGAAAACCAAGGACGTCGGTACACGCAGCCACTAATCGCTCGAGATCTCCCTCGGTCCAACTCCTCTGCAGCCGCCGCTGGTTCTAAACGATTCTAGGGTTAGAGAGCTTCATTTTAATAGGTCACACACATTCTGGAGGCTTCTATGCGCGGAGTATTCGTCCACGCAAGTCGGGTCACTATGAACGCCGCCGTAAAAGTTGACTCGATCCAAACTCCGCCGAATGCATCTCCTAGGATTAGGGTTTCGAGAGATTAAGAGAGGGTAAATGATCCTCCCATCCTGACCTTTCATTTTCCACCGATTTGGGCTCATTTGATGGAGTATTGGGCTCGAATTTGACGTTTCAAGGTATGGTTAACTAAGTATTCAATTTGGGCTTAAACCACTAATTCGGCCTACTTACAGATTTTATTTGGGTTGGCCACAGAAGATAAGTTTGTTAAACGTGTTATCCTCTACAAGAATATAATTTTTATGAATTTTTATAAAATAGTCGAAATCTAGCTTATTCTATTTATTAAGGGATTATTCTAATAAGTTTCTAATTAATTTCTAAAAGAAATCAGGGTATTACACATGGTATTGGGCCTCGTACTCTTCCTCCTAATCTAGTGAGGCTTCATGTTCCTCAATCGTGCTCCCAAGCTTCCCTTGGGGTGGGGGAGCGTCTTCCCCCACTAACAAACTAGACAACCCTTTTGATGGGCATTGCCCCGCGAAGTGCCCATACCCTTGACATCTATAGCATTGTTGGCGCCCACTACCCGGGGTGGTCCCTCCTACATTTGGGCCCTTGGAAGCCTCTTCCCTCCGTAGAGGGGGATGGATAGGGGCGGCCTTGGTTGGAGTGGTGATGGGAGGTGAGTTTTAAGGCCTCAATGGAGCACTCCCACTCGGGCTAGGGGCCTTCATGGGAGTGGCCGGGGTGGGTCGGGGTCCCATGCTTTTGGGATTGGTCGGCCGTGGGGAAGCAAACCTAGGAATCCTTGAAAATCGTTCAACATCCCGAGCTACTTGGTTGGCTTGTTCAAGGTTGTCGACATCTCTCATGAAAAGCTCCCTCTTGATGTGGTTTTGGAGCCTATTCCTAAATCGGGACAAGGTGACTTCCGGGCCCTCATGAACTCCACACTTCAAAATATAAGAGTCAAATTTCTCAATGTATTCGACCACGGTCTTCCCTTCTTGGGTGAGGCTTTGCCACTCATACAAGAGCATTTGGTGGTAGGATAGGGGATGGTACTTGTTTCTAAGTTGGGTCTTCATACCCTCCCAAGTGTCAATAGGCTCTTCCCGCCTAACCCTTCTTAACCCCTCTTGGTTTAGCCAATAAGTCTTGGCTAATTTGGTGAGGTGCATCTTGGCCAATCTCACTCTCCTAGGGTCGGACATAGGGTACCATTCAAAATATTGATCCATGGCGGTCTCCCATTCGATGTAGGCACTTGGTTCATGGGAACCGTCAAAGTCTGGGGCTTCTACATTGATCATTCTTAAGAGAGGGTCATCCGGGTCGTCCCGTGGATGCCTTTCATTATAGTGGTGGTGGCGGGGCCTCTCATAGTCATGGTAGGGATCAACATTCAAGTCCCCCCTATCAATTTCAACACGTGGAGGGTGGGCTCTAGGTCCATTGTTCCTTGGGTGGAACTCATCCCCATTAATTTCAGCATGTGGAGGGTGGGCTCTTGGTCCATTGTTCCTTAGGTGGAACTCATCCTTATTAATTTCAGCGTGTGGAGGGTGGGCTCTTGGTCCATTGTTCCTTGGGTGGAACTCATGCACTTCTAGCCGAGCAAGCCGAGTGGAAAGGGACTCTAGTTGGGCAAGAATGGTTGGAAGAGTGGCATCCATCCGGTCCATTTGGCCTTGGGGTTCCTCCTTATGGGCTTCTTGATTGAGTTGGGGATTGGGATCCATGGGGGGAACCGAAAAAGATCGATCGGGTCGGTATACGGCTCCACTACGGGTGGACATGCACGGGAGGGGAATGACTTGATGGACAACACAATACAATGGTCCTAGGACTTAGACTTGATAGAGACAAGTCTAAACTTGCTCTGATACGAACTGATGTGACACACCCTTGGACCTAACAAGCAAGCGTAAATCGCAAGTCGAACGGGCCGATATCGGTGACCTACTCACCCGACACTCACCCCAAGCTCGGGGGTAACTCGGTGATGCTGATTCGAGGTTGTGTGAAGCTGAACCCTTGCTCGTAGAGGGCTAGCAGAGTTAAGGGACTTCCCAAGGGTTGGAGGCCCAATTCAAAGGGACCGACCGGGTGCCAATGGGCTCGAGTCACACTCTCTCTCACGGCGGTCACTCGTAGCGATGGAGCTTAAGGACCGAGCGCTCACTCACACGGACCAGCGGAGTTTATGAACTAATATTGAATGAGAAAGCCAACAAAAGAGAGCAAGGGTAGAGAACTTACTTGACCGGCTTGAAGAAACTGGTCCCGTTCGAAGACGAGGGTGAGCGGGGAAGCGTGGGTTCCCCACATGCCCCGCCGGTGTAGCTTCGACCTGCTCAAAGTTTTACTTCACTATGCCCCATGCAAGGGGGTTGAGCTTGGGGTAGGGAAGTCAAGATTACAATCAAACACTACCTCCCACAGGGAGGGGCGGTAAGCCGGCTAGGCGAGGAAGGGGACAGCCTAAATGAGATTCGAACGGGTGGACGATGTTGGTTCTGGCCGCTCTCTGGCACAGGGGACTGACATCCGGAGTTGTCGCCGCTGCGTTCACTCCCGAATTTTTCCGATGATGAGACCAGTTGGAAAATGTCGTAGCTGGATCAGGATGACGCCTGAATTTTTTTGATTTCTCTGGTCACCGGTGCTGGTCGGGGTCAGACTGCAAATAGGGCCCCTCAGTTCTGGCTGTGGCAGCAAAAGTACCTCAGCAGCAGAAAGAAGAGGCCGCCACGATCACTCCCGAACTCTGAATCGAGCGTGGCTGGAGTCGTTGGAACCGTTGTCGAGTCTTCTTCGAAACGTGATCTGAGGGAACACCAGAAGATGTCAGAGTAGACCTGAGCAGCACAAACAGTGATCAGGTGTCTGTTCAGTCCAGGAGTGGATAGAACAGCACACCTAAGAGAGAAAATTGATAAAATGCCGCTCCAGAGGTCGAACGAGGTGCCGCTTCTTGGTGATGGAAGGTGACTCATTGTAGAAGCTCTTGGCCAAGTGGCGCCTCAAGAAGCAAAGGGATGTGGCCGTGAAAACTTCTGGAAGTGGCCTCAAGTTGCTGATTGGATCTGTCTTGCACAGTCGGATAAGAATGGATCCCCTGGGCGACCACGAGCTCAGAAAGGGAAGGCACCACCGCCATTGCAAAGAGGATGGAGAGACGCTTCCAACGGTACCTCTTGGGCCTCCAGGAACGCCAGGATGAAGTTGGGGTCGCCTCTGAAAGCTGCTGGTCCTCTGCAGATCTTGAGCTGCGAACTGGCTAGCTGGGAGCTGCTACAAGGCCGGGGTGGAGATGGTGTCAATGGGTGGAGGGGTTGAGGGAAGGGTAGTAGAGGATGTGGGGAGTCAAGGGGAGGGCTAAAGCTGTGTTGGAGGAGGAGGAAGAGGGGAGGGGCGCAGGGGGGCAAGGTGCTGGTTCTGCCAAGGTGTGGAGGGGGTGGTAGAGGAAGAGGAGCTAAGGGGTGGAGGGTGGATTGGAAGGGGACGACCAGATCTAGGGGGGGATTTGGTGCGCCCTTAGGCTTGAGGAGGGATGGAGAGAAGATTCAAAATTGTCTTGGGGGCTGGGAGATTGTGTGGGGAAGGGGAGAGATTGTGTTGGGGAGAGGGAGATTGTGTTGGAATGGCCAAGGATCTTCTAGGGAGAGGCAATATTTGGTGGGGATTTGGTGGAGGGGTATTAAATGCACCTAGGGAAGGGGATGAGGGGTTGAGGTGGCAGATTTGGTGGCAGGTTAGGGCTGATGTGGAGGGTGAGGTGGAGGAGAGAGAGGGGGGCGGCCAAGAGAGAGAGGGGAGGGGTGGAGTGGGATTCTCTCCCTAGGGCTTCTCACCCACTAATGGAATCACTCCACAAGAAATCTGAAATTTAAACTTTCAAATGGCAAATTTTCATTAACTTAAAATGGGGGGAATGGGGTCCTATATATAGGCAACCCACATTTTACAAAAAGTCCATGACTCTTGACACAAAGACAAATAACCAAGGGGGGTAGGGGCGCCCCTGGGCCAGGCCCAACGAAGTGGGCCCAACAGCTAATCTAATCAACCTAATGACTCTCAAACTTATGAAAATAAATCAAAGACCTAGGTACATGACTCCAATAAAAGAAAAAATACATAAAATGACTCAAATGGAAAGCTCAAAAAGGATAATTGGGCCCACATAGAGTGAAGCCCGAGCTCAAATGACTCCGGAGTGTGTGGACGACCCAAGCCAGAGGGAGTCGGGGGTGATGCCTCCATCAGTCACGCTCAAAATTTTAAATCCTTTTGTGTAAATGTGATTTAACTCGACTAGTAGATGTCAATTGAATGGATGCATGAGACTTCTACTCATCACTTAAGGCTGAATTTCAATTCTGCACACATCTCAAATCAAGCTCTCGAATTACAGGTAGCTTCACTCTGCCTGATGATTTTTTTATTTTTTTTCATAACCCCTCACCATTTGACGCGAACCTCAACTCTTGCCTTAGCAGAAGTAGGTCTGGTTACTAAGATCGGAGTGTTTTTTTTCACACCTATTTGTAGGCAGGTAGCTTTTTCCCCACGATTACTTTCAATGAATAGGCAGAATATCAATCATCATCAAGTGTTAAGCACAATTTACATCATCTGTATGTTTGACACCCACTAATCTCGTTGTTGTGCAACTGTGTGTAAGTTCAATAAAATTTCAAGTGTAACCTGAGGAAGATGCTAAAAACATAACCAACTCATTCACCCCTTTAACTTGTCGTTATCACAAGTAAAAATTCTAAGTCTTAAAACTTGGTTAAGCCATCCTCATCATGAAATATGAACATGAAGCACTTGTTAGGGGTGTTATGATTTTTTTTTTAATTTTGGAAGATTTTGAACGTGTGAAAATTTTGAAAAATTTTCAGCTTGAGCTATCTCCCCCCAACTTAGATGACATTATATCCAATGACATGAACAAAATGTAGAAATAAAATGTGGTCATGAAAAGTACTGGGGAGGAGAGATACATCCTGAGAAAGGGGGTGCCTTCGCCAGAGAAATGCCGCTCCATGTTCCTAAAACAAAAGAGGAAAATCAATGGCTCTTTTTTTAATTTTTTTTAGGAAATAAGAAAGAGTTATTATGTTGCCTGCTAACAAGCGCTAAATTTAATGTCTTCAACTGAACGCAATGTAGCTTCATAACCAATGTGTTCCATTATGAACGAGCCACCAACTAATCTTATCCTCCTCTAAATTCCAGCCCTTGTACCACTGGAGGAAAAGATGATGCATGTAAGTGAATGGGCTAGAAATGTGCCAGGGTGGGTCTAGTAATCCAAACGGACCCCCTCGGTCAGAGAAAGGAAGAGGAATTATCATGTCATCAATTATAAGTATTCCTCTTTGTAATTAAGGTCTTTATATTTTTTGAATGCATCATTGTAGACATTAATATAACATAATTGTTCTTTTTTAACCCCGCTTGTAAGATTGACTTGCATGTTGGTGAGATGAGAATGGGTCAGTGTGCTAGGGGTTTTGGGGGATTCCACCAACTGATCAGTGTCAATGATAGAACAAGAATCAAGAATGAGATACATGTGATCCTCAACACAATGGTGCTCAAAAGGCGCATGTGGATCTGACCAATAAGGTAGATGTTGAATGTCCAAGATGAGCTGAGATTCACCGTGGTCAGTAATTGGTAAAAGATCTACACCCTTCCCCACATCAAGAGATTCCCAATCAAAGTGAATTTTTAGCGGGATATCCATGTAAGGATCTAGGCCGGGATCAAGAAGAACACAGTGGAAACTAGAAATTAAAACTTTAACCCGGTCGAGTTGATCGCTCATGTGTGATTCCCGATGATAATGTACAACTACGGGGTTCGATTTTACCTCTGCGATGCATAGATCGCAGCGAAGTGGAAACAATCCCTCGTGGTGGTAAATAATCGTGTATGTGCACGAACTCTAGCAGTATCCACACTGGCACGAACGATGGAATCCTCTTATCGCAGCGCCCCACGAATGATGTCCTCCGCATCACCTCCATGGTCTCTACACTAGAGACAAGAGGGAGAAGAGAGAAGAGAGAGAGGGGGCGCCCCTCCCTTGGAGGAGAGAGAAGGAACAGTGCAAACTGAGAAACCCTGGATGCCTGGCCCAGGGTTCTCTCATCGTAACTATTTAAAGACTTCTCGGTCTTTCACAAAAACCCTAACAAGTCTAATATTGCGAATATACTTCCACCGTCCATAACCCAAATGTGTATGACCCTCTAGGCCTGTTGTGTAGTGGACAGCGGATCTAGAGGGGAGGGGTGAATAGATCTGCCCCTCTTTTCGCAATGTAACCCTCTATATAGCTAGATGAGATAAATTGCAGCGGAATATAACTAGTTAAACGAAGGACACAACGATTTGCTTAGCAAGATGATTACTAATATATCGATTCGAATCTAAGCATACATTTAGAACGAAGCAATCACACGAACAAACCACAACACATGATATTTTAAGGTGGTTCGGACTGAATCCCCAATCCTACGTCCACCCCTCACCAAATCCGGTGAGGCTCCACTAGTGCCACGCACTGAACCGTAAATCGGAAAGACCACCGATTGCCTTCCTACTAACCACCTGGTAGGGATGTCAACAACACAGATCGGACAACCTCTGATTGCCTTCCTACTAACCACCGGTAGGGACGATTCTCAGATTCAATTGTTTGTATGAAATGAAAAAGAGAACAAATATGAAATCACTCAAACAAGATATAGAGTATGCTCAAAAAAAAGAATCTTGTCTGAGTTGCAGAAGCTTGAATCGGATGCTTTGACGATGTCTTCTTTCTTGCGGGATGATCTTCCTTGAACCTCTTCTAGTTGATGAAGAAGATGATGGATGTAGCTTCAATCTTCCTTTTGATCTTCTTGAGTCGATGAAGAGGATGTAGAAGATGTAGGATGCAGCTTAGATCACCCTTGAGAGCCTTGATTGCTTCTGGCTTCCCTGGAGGTTGCTTGTTTCAGATCTCACCTTGAAACCCCTTGGAATAGATGAAGAACTCCTGCCCGAAACACTGTTCACGGAGGTGCTACAGTGCCCGTGAATGGCCTCCCTTGGTCTCTCTTTAAACCTTGAAGCATTAGAGTTTCTAACCCCTCATGTGTTGGTTTTATAACCATTGGAATGGTCCTTGGACACCCCCCAGACCAGATCCATAAATCATGGGAGATTAGGTGAGTTTTGATTAAACAAATACATGGAAAGGGGCTGGCCACGAGGTGGAATTCGAAGTCAAACATGGCTGCATCGGGGCTGGCGGTCGACCGGAATTCATGGGGCGGTCGACTGGAATCTGTAAAATCTCCAACTTGTCGGTTCTAGGAAAACCGGTCGACCGGAAAAGTAGGGGCGGTCGACCGAAATCTGTAATTCCTGGAGTGTTTCGTTTATGGAAGAACCGGTCGACCGGAAAGGCAGGGGCGGTCGACCGAAACCTGTAAAACGTGGAATTCTTTGGCTCTGGCAAATCTGGTCGACCGGCCAAGGTGTGTAGGTCGACCGGAAACACCTATACCTGTAAAAATGAAGTGTTAGACCAATGAAACATGTTCATAAGTCAAGATATTCATGTCCTCATCAATTTCATGTATTTTGGGATTGAAATCAACTTAGAATATGCTTTGAGCATTTCTAAATTTTATTCCGGGGGCTCCGCCCCCGGAAACCCCCGCAAGGGGCGTTGCCCCCTTGACCCCCGCGACCTTACCGGGTAGGTCGATCCCCGCGACCTGACCGCGCAGGTCGATCCGCGTGCGAGGGCACAACATTGAGCTTTCACCTTTGCCATTTCCACTGAATTCCTTCGTATCTGTCATGAACAAAACATCGCGTGTGTCAGTCACATGAGAGTGGAAAGTATCAATGATTAATAGTGTTTAGCCATTATCAAAACGAAGAATACCACAGAACTCATATGACCATAGGATGATGTCGAATGACCCAAGTGACCACAGGATGACTCAAATGACCATAGGGACACAACAAGGCCCAGTGTCAGTCTGGTTTTAGACCCAATATGCTTAAGAACTCCTTCTTAACTTTTCCACATTATTAATTAACATAGAATTAATTATTTATTCATCTCATGACTTAAATAATTAATTAATCATCTTATGATGAATAATCATCTCATGATTATTCCTCTAATGGGCTTTCAAGTCACAGTAAGTACCAAGTAACACTTTTTGACCCCATAAGATAAAGTGGGTCTATAAAACCACTCTGGGACCTTTCTGTCAACATTTACCACACAGCTATAGTCCTCAATTCATACCCAATGCCCCTAGTCATAATTAAGGGCATGGTCACACTGTCAAACCCTTCTTATCTATGACATGATGAGCGTACTCTAAGTCCCAATGGAAAACTCCTTTTCCATTGAACTATCTACCTTGGCCAAGGATTTAACTGAGTACCATTCATTGGGCATTCTCTCTCATGCTATATCTGAGAGTGAATGATCCACTGTTGTCACTCAATTACCTTCACATGTATTCCGCTGTATTCGAATACCTGAGCATCTAGAACTTATGGATAAAGTCCCTTTGTCAGGAATCAAAATATATCAAATGAGCAAAGTGGTTTCATTAGTGGAAGGCAAATTACTGAGAATTTCTTACTGGCCAAGGAAATGTTTATGGAGTTGGATAGACCAGTCAGAGGTCATAATATGCTACTCAAACTTGACATGGCTAAAGCATATGACCGGATAGAATGGGATTTTCTATTCATGGTTCTGAGAAAATTTGGATTCTCTAATAGATTTATTTCTTTAATTGCCCAAATGGTATCCAATTGTTGGTTCTCTATTTCTCTCAATGGAGTTTCTCGTGGCTATTTCAAATCTTCCAGAGGGGTTAGACAAGGGGATCCCTTAGCCCCTGCCCTTTTTTTTATTGCAGAAGAAGTCTTAAGCAGGGGATTGCATTATCTTTTTCATAATGGACAGTGCAAAAATTTCCACCAACCTCGAGGTGTTCAACAGATTTCACATATCCTTTATGCTGACGACTCCATAATTTTCATGAATGGTGGAGTTTCATCTCTTAAACAGCTGCTGCAGTTTTTGGAAAAATATGAAAGTTCCTCTAGTCAAAAAATAAATGCCCAAAAAAGCTGTTTCATGGTTGCAAAAAAGATGCCTCGAAGCTCCATAGATAGAATAAGCAGATTGGCAGGCTATCAGCACAAAACTGGTAGTATTAAGTACTTGGGCATCCCTCTTTTTAAAGGAAGAGCAAAAATTCCTCATTTCAAGTATTTGATTGATAAAATTAATGCCAGACTGGATGGATGGCAAAGCAAACTGTTGTCCCAGGCAGGAAGATTAGTTCTGATCCGTGTGGTCCTAGCTTCTATTCCTATATACAGTGCCAGTGCAGCTTCTATTCCATATACCATACTTAAACAAATTGAGAGTATCTGTTCCAATTTTGTCTGGCAGGGATATGAAAATGCTCATAGGAAGCACTGGGTATCATGGAATAAAATGTGTTGTCCCACTTCTGAGGGTGGATTAGGCATCCGAAGCCAATCTGATATGCAAATGTGTTTTTATGTCAGGTCACTTTAGCAATCAGTCCACAGTAATTCACTTTGGGCCAGGTTTGTTAGAAGCAAATATTTTAATGGCTTACATATATCAAACTGTAATACTCCATTCCCTGCTGGCATAAAAATAAGAGATTTTGAGAAGGCTCGAAACATACTGCTAGCCAACTCCCGAATGATAGTCTTTACTGGAGCTTCCACTAATTTTCTGAAAGACAATTGGTACAATAATAAGCCTCTGTCTGACACTCTTAATATACAGAACTCTCATATCCTTGAAGACTGCTCTGTTCAGGATGCAATGGCTAATCTTCAACATACAGTTTGGCAACATTTGGTAAATCAACAGTTGAGAGGTGCAGTACAGAGTTTCCCTCTACAAAATGGTGAAGATGTTCCAGTTTGGTCCCTCACCAACTCAGGTAAATTTAGTATCAAATCTACATACATTTTTATTACAGAGTAGTCACAGAGGCAGGATATAATGTATAGCAAAATTTGGAACTTAAAATTCCCTCCTCGGGCATCTATGTTTTGTTGGAAACTTCTGAAGCATGCAGTCCCCGTGGACAAACAAGTTCAAAAATGTGGGATTAACATTGCTTCCAGCTGTGTGTGTTGTATAAACTCCCATGAAGTTGAGGACGAAAATCACTTATTCATTGATGGTGAGATAGCTAATTTCCTGTGGTCTGAATTCTCCTCATTGGTTACTTCCTCCTGCTTGGAAATTCCCACTATCTGCAGAAGGTTAAGATTCATTATTAATGAGGCTGATCTGAATAAACCCGAAGGATTTGTTTCATTGCTAGTGTCTATAATGATAGTTTGGGAAATATGGAAACTCAGATGTCAAGCCAGATATGAAGGGATCAGAACTAATCCAGAAAAGTCCTTGGAACAAATCATTGCTGATACAAAATTTATTATGAATCAGATCAAATTTAAACATGGAACTAGCAGAGAATATCGGACAGTATTGCAAGGATTTGGTATATCAACTAGCAGCCATCTTTCAACATCCATCCTTGTCCGATGGAAAGCTCCTGACAGAGATTTCATTTTAAATGTAGATGGAGCCAGCAAAGGCAATCCAGGTTCTGCTGGGGGAGGTGGATGTTTCAGGGATCAATATGGCCAGTTAAAGCTCGGTTTTTCTTATTTCTACAGAGTTGGATCTAATATGGTGGCAGAAGGTCGAGCCCTCTTAGAGGGCCTTCGACTTGCACAACACTATAACATCATTTTATCATCCATTTATACAGATTCTATGGCCTTAATTATGCTGTTGAAAAACAAAAATGACCCTCCTTGGTCTCTTATTCCGTGGTGGGACTCTTTGCAACAAATCATCTCTTCTTTCCATTGCCCCATTATTCACTCATATAGAGAGGGGAACCAGCTAGCGGATGCACTTGCCAACCATGCTGTGCAGGCCGGATGCAACCAAGAATTCAATTCAATTTGGGAGCTGCCCATAAGAGCGAAAGGATATGCCATAGTAGATGCCAAAGGCATTCCTAACTTTCGTAGAAAGCTTGTATAGGATGCTATTTTGAACTTTATCATTGTACATCAAAGGCTATGCCTTCTAGCAATGTAATTCCTTTGAAAAATTAATAAAATAAAGCATCATGTGGTAATTTGGTGGAGTGGGAACATTCCCTTCCTTTGGAATGGGGGTGCACTCTCCCTTATGCCACTTGATGACTTGGCTTTAAAAAAAAAAAGGAATCAAAATACAGAAGTCCCCATGCAAGGTATCTTTGGTGACTTTGTCCAAGGACCAACTGTGCTACTATGACTGAAGAATCTCTTGGTTGACAGTTAGATATAATTACCATCCAGAAATTCACGATCGGATTAGTTCAGTGAACCCTATTCTTGTAATGGGCACCTGCACATATATCTTAGTGTCTCCACACCAGTGACTGTGAGATCAGTCACCCTCATCATATGAGAGGATATCATGTGCGCTGGTCTATCCAGATTCTTTCATGTCCTATCTCAAAGATCCTATGACCAAGAACATTTAGAACACATGCATCTAGAAGGTTGATCTCACTATCATAATCTCATTATGATTCAACCTTCATAGCCTACGTTCAAGGACTTCATTACATCAAGCAGTAATACGCATAAATAAATAAGACATAATGAAGAAATTGTCATAAATACGAATGTGAATATATAAGAAATGATGCATCACTTCATAAGTGATTGGCTTGCAGGGCATACACTTCTTTCATTCTCCCACTTGCACTAAAGCCAATCATCTCCCACTTGATCTCCATCAACTTTAGGTGATACTCAAATACGCCTTGAGTCAACGGCTTAGTTAGTGGATCTGTAATGTTATTAGCGGAAGAAACTCTTTCTGGGTGATATGTCCCTTTTATTTATAATATCTCTAATCGGGTGGAACCATTGTAGAAAGTACAACGACTTCTGATGAGACCACAGTTCCAAAGCAAGAGCCATAACCCTCTTGTTATTTGATAACAAGGGTACCTAATCAGTGACACTAGGGACAACTCCCTACATGATGATGAACTATTTCATCTACATAACATCGAATCAATATTTGTTGTATATTTTGAACTCTTCCAACTAACTGTCGAATCACCTTCTTCACTCACCAGGAACATATCCTTAATTCTTTCTCAAGAATGTGAGTATATAATTCACAGCACTCCAATGCTGCTTACTTGGATCTGTCTGATACATGCTCGTAACACTTAGAGCATTCGATATATCAGACCTCGTACATAGTATATTACACATGATAAACCTTTATGCCAAAAGCATAATTAATACTACTCATGTGCTACCTCTATGCAAGAGAGTTAGAAAACATCTCCTTAGAGAGGTAAATCTCATGTCTCATTAGTATGAGATTTATCTGGGTATTGTTCCTCATCAAACCTTTTGACAATATCACCTATGTACGATAACAGGGTTAAATCAAGCATCCTTCCTTGATTTATCTATATAGATGTAAGTTACTGTTGCGAAGGATGCTTCTCCCAAGTCTTTGATGGAGAGGTTCTCAGACAGATGTAACTTCACTGAAGATAACTTACTTACATCATTCCTAATGAGTAGTATGTTATATATACACTTGTTGTACCTGGATAATTCCCCCGGTAAAATCTTAAAGAATAAGGGTTTGGGAATTTCCCCGAACACCTTTAAGGCACGGACTAACCAGCCTCTCCTACAACTTGCCGACCCTACCAAGGGTCCCAACTAGCTAGCCATGACATACGGCAACATCAACAATTGGTCGGGACTACCCCCGATCACTCGGTGGCGGGTTCTTCCCGCATTCTATACGGCCACCCGGGTCAACCCGGGGGCACCCCGACTACAAGTTGTGCCACGCGGCACCCAGTAACAAGGCCGGGACACACCCCGAGATTCCTTCCTCTAGCCCTCCAAGGTCAAAGGGAGACTTAATTAAGTCAACCATAGGCTTTGGAGGCCCGCAGCACGTGTATACGACTCACACACAGGTGGCAGGCATTTCCCCAAACACCTCATGCGTGCATATGTCCAAGCCCTTCTACAACAAACTGTGGATCAACCCACGACTGTAACACACCAGTCGGGTTCTACAACAACACCCCAGTAAGCCAGACCCGCCCCCGACCCGCAGACACGTGGTGATGAGTCACTTATCTTTAGCTCTCGGGCCAACCCGAGGCTACCCTGTCGACTAGCCGTGCAAAGCGACACACGCATCAAGGCCGGGCCCAAGTGCCCCAGGTGCCTCCTCTCAGCTCCCACGAGCTCATATCCTCAGCCCAAGGCCCATTCCAAGGCCCCTTAGCCAGTTATCCAGGCCGTTCGACAATCTAGGGTGTGTCGGGCATTTACCCGAACACCTGGCGAGCGGCAACTACGACTTCACAACAAAAAGCCACCACGGGCTAATCCCAGCATCCCAGAGCCCTCTGCCCTTCAAAGGACACCCCCAGACAACAAAACAAGACCCCCGATGGTGATCCCTTGGGGCCGTGATTCGCTAGAGGGAGAGTTCACCTCGGGCACGGCCGCGCCCCGGGGAGGGCAAACTCCCTTGGGGAGTGTGCCCTCCTCCCATCCCAGTGGCCCCATGGCCATCCCCAGTCCCAGTTGCCCTTAGTCCATATTCCCCGTTCGTGAGATTCGTGGAAGGTTCTTTAGCATACTCGTACGTGAAAAGGAGTCGCGAACAACGAAGCCCGAAGCCAAGCACACAAGTCAACCTCCACAGTCTCCTGCCAACCAGTTCGAGCCACACATATGAAGAAGACACAGAGACGCAGCAACAGAACAACCCGTGACCTAACTGTTGCACCCTCGAAGCTCCTTCGCAGGCATCCAGCAAGGGTCGAGGACACGAGGAGCAAAGTGCACACACCGAGGGTATGTCCGTACTCCCCTCACGTGGCGTATAGCCATCGCACCCATGTCCACCCCCATCGCACGTAAGGCGTTATGATAACGGTGAACACACCCACATCCCGAGTCCGCCCGTGCATGACAACCCACCGTGGCCACGCACGTGACACGATGCCACACCTACGACTGACATGGAACTACGTGACTACCACTCGCCCTGAGCTAGCCGTCGACCGCTCTGGCCGATGACTCGAGTTAGCCGAACCCTGGCCCAGGAGTCACACCCTCGGGGCTGGCCATGACTGTCCAGCACGATGACATTCTCCTCTAAGGCCCGGACCCGACCGCTCACCTTGAGCCGCATCCTATCTTCGTCAAGCGCCAGCCCACGATCGCCCCTGCCACCTAGGCAGTCGGGCTTGTCTCAATCTCCTTATGGGGAGCCCCTGTAAAACACGTGGATATCCGCCTTATTACGCATTGACCTGAGGACGTACCGATCCACGCATCGAAATTATCCCGTGGCTTGCGTCCATTGTACTCCGGCCCCCTCGGCCCATTTGTAAAGCCCGTGTGGCTCTCATATAGCATCAAACTAGTTGAACATAAGTGCCCGTATGTGGGCCCCGATCTTTTACCTACATCACTCGGCATGTATGCCTAATACCCCTGACTCCAACAAACACCTCCCAGTCAAAAGCGCACCTACAACTGCGGGATGCTCCCGGCCCTCCACCCATGGCTTCAGACATATACAGACTTCTCTTCAGCATATAACAAAGGTGTTCGGATTCAATCCGATGTAAATAAACACCGATCGCTTGCGGTTGGTGGGGAAAGACGTCCAGTACATGATTCCTACAATCGCCTGCGCACTCACACCCATGGAACCCCTTTATCCACGTGTCGCCCGATCTCTTGAGCCACGTGCCACATCCTGGTGACGGTTCCCCAGTCAATCCTTGGTTCCATGGGTGATTGTCAAGAAATCGACTGGCACGCCCGCACCCTGTCCAGCTAACCTACACCCCGACACTTCGTGTCATTCGACCCTTTTCGACTTTCCGTAAAAGGAGAGTGCCCAGTACCGCCTACGCGGACTCGCGGTTCACAGCCCATAGGCACGGCCTACGCGAAAACCATAGAAGCATGATTCCCAAGGCAGCACACAAGCCACCACGATGATTTCCCATCTTGTAGCAAGCGGGAAACCTCCAGCCCCAGGCCGGATAACTGGACTCTCAGTCCAAGGCCAAACACGTGGCCCACATGGGAATCGCCGACCAAAGAAACCCATGATATGCGGGGGAGGCCCCACCGCACACATACCAATACACGGTGACTCGATCGACCGTAACACGAAAGCCCGGAACACGTGAGGTCACCCGAACCCACCACACCTACGGGCATGCTAATCGAGGTAACACGGTACTTCCAGACACCCAAGAATATGGTAACGAAACCCACGGGGTGTCCGGGACACTCACGAGGCCAAAGATCGACCACTGGGTCACAACTAGGTCGACCAGAGACCAACACAACACAATCGGAACGCTAAAAGGTCACCCGGACCCTTAAGCTCATGACACGTAAAATGAGGTAAGTGGGACCTCTGGACACCCAAAGACACGGTCACAGAACTCCACGGGGTGTCCGAGACACTCACGAGACCTAGAGTCAACCACTGGGTCACAACCGGGTTGACCGGAGGTCAAAACAGCGTAAACAGGAACCAGAACGTGGTAGTGGTCACCTGGTGACCGCGACCAGATAGTGGTCGACCGGGGACCACGACCAGATGGTAGCGGTCAACCGGAGACCGCGACCATGCTGTCACGGTCACCTCACGACCGTGACCAGCCACGCGCAAGCCTGATGGTAGCGGTCTCCCAAGGACCGCGACCAAACAGTAGCGGTCATCTCATGACCGCGACCAGATAAAAGCGGTCTATCGCACGACCGCGACGCTCGAAGGCCTCCTCGACCAAAACACAAAGGATGAATGCGGTTCTCCCAAGACCGCGACCAATGAACGTGGTTTCTGGTGGACCGTGACCATTTCAGAAAATCGAGAACGGCGGGAAAAACCCCAAAAATCCACGCCACGCCCCCAAACATCCACGGATGAGGGGGAAAACATAGGGGAAGCCCCCAAATAACCCCTAGCATGCATCTACGGCCTCGGATCGGCCAGAAACGCAATGAATCGCTAGATCGGGCGATCACTCCCCGAAACATGATTTTTCCCCAAAACGCCCCAAACGACCCGCTCGGCTCACCACGGCCTACGAAACTTGCGGGAAAGAAAGTGCACGAGCTGGGGGTCCATCACCCTACCTCCACCGAAGATTCCGCGCACCGTGGACGCCGATCCACGAAGAAAACGCCGTTGAAGCCTTGCCGTTCCATGAACTCACGGCCGAGCTTCACCACGCCCTCGAGCCTTGATCCTCGACCCATCCTCGCCGTCCTCCTCGCCCGCCTCGCCCCGCCTCACCCCCGCCTCGGTCCGTCGGCCGCCGGAGAGGAGAGAGTGAGAGGAGAGAGTGGGAGAAGAGAGAGAGGGTGAGAGTGAGAAATAAGAGAAAGAGAGAGGGTGGGGGGGTATATATAGGAAAATCCAGAAAATCAGAAAAATCCCGAAAAATAGAAAATCACACCCTCGCGATCCTCGGAACGCACCGATCACAACGGTACCACACTCGCCTAGGTGAACGGCCCGGTTCACCCGCAACGAGGTTCCGAAGAAAAAGCCAAAACTCACGCCGGGAATCGGAAAACACATGCAGAAAAAGCCGCGGAACGCCTCCGGGCCTCCGAAACGACTCCGGATCGCGCCGATCCGAACACGAAAGATGTCCGAAACGAAATTTCGGACACAACGGAGTCGGACACTCCGAGAAACCAGATCCGGGACCCACGAACGAGGATCCGAAAAACCCGGGGCATTACAATACTTATGCTGAGTTACTAGATAAGCTTAATTGTCAAACAAAAGATTACAAAATGCTGAAGAAAAATTTGAAAAACATGGTTGAGGAATAAAACAATTTGAGAAAAGAAAATGATGAACTAAAAAAGCAACTTGAAGAATTATGCTCATTAAGAACTCAAAATAAAAATCTCCAAGTTGAATGTGAAGAAGCCAATAAGAAGCTGGATGAGTTTAAGGTAAAACTTCTAGAAATCCTAAAGAAAATGCACTTGTTTCTGAGAAATATGAAGCTATAAAAATTGCCAACTCTGAGATACAGAAACATAGTGAAAAACTTCATAAAGACATCAAAGATAAACAAAAACCATTGGAAAAATTTGTGCAAGGCAAATCCAACCTAGATACCATTCTAGGTATGAAGGTGAACTTCAACAGAGAAGGATTGGGATATGATCCCACCAATAAAAGGCCCTTTTGGATTTAAGATAGTAACCTTCTACTCAGAGAAGGGAAAGGAGAAGCTGGACACCCCATCCAGTTCAGACAGTAAATTCCAACAGTCTGTAAAAACAAACTCCATTCCATCAAAAAACATCAATAAAAATTTTCATGCTAAGCCCACAATGCATCAACATAGCAAGACTACTGCTTTAAGGAATTCGGTGTCTACAGAGCTAATACAACTCACTTCAATGGGATGCATCGAAGTAACTATTTTAAAAATTCAAAGCAGTTGAATCAACACAATTGGTCCAATCAAAACAAAAATTGGAATCATTATACATCAAATTGGGCATAATATAATGGTTCACAGAGGCAATTTAATCAACAAAGAGTCTTGAAAAATTCACAAGGAAATGCCTACAATTGGAACAACACATTCCACAATAAGAACAAACCCCATCAAAATCCAACAACTAGAACCAATGAAACCTTCCATGCTGAAAACAAAAACTTAGTTCACGGGAAGGGAACCAGACAGATCTGGAATCCTAAGACTGTTCTGAAAGAAATAGGTAACTTGTTTGGACCCAATCTTTCTTGGGTTCCAAATTTTCTTTGTCTGAATTGAATACAGGTGAGCCTGGCAGCCGAGCATAACAGATGGTACCTAGATAGTGACTGCTCCAGGCACATGACAAGTGACAAGACCAAATTCAGTAAATTGGAAATGAAGGTAAGAGGTTTGGTCAAATTTGGATGGAAGAATAAAGGTAAGATCATCGGTGCAGGTACAGTTGGTAAGTTCCCTTCAAACACAATTGAAAGAGTTTTGCTTGTAGAAGGCCTTCAACATAACGTGCTTAGCATCAGTCAGCTATGTGACAAGGGTCACAGAGTAGTTTTTGACAATAATGCATGCAAGATCTTTGAAATAAATTTTGACAAAATCATGTTCATAGGGCATAGAGTGAATAATGTCTACATTGTAGACCTTAATGAAAATTCTGAATCAAACCTTTGTTTATCTGCTGATTTAGATAATAATGCTTATAACTGGCATAGACGGTTAGGCCATGCCAGCTACAGTACCTTAAATAAATTGGTGAAACATGATTTGGTTAGAGGGTTACCTAAGATAAATTTCAACGCAAATTCAAAAATCTGTGATGCTTGTTCTCTAGGTAAATAGACCCGGAAGTCATTTAAACTTAGATCTGAGCCGTTGTCCTTAAGGCCAATGGAGTTTTTGCACATGGACCTATTCGGTCCAACCAGAACTTAGAGTCTGAATGGTAAAAGATTTGGGTTTGTGATTGTAGATGATCATACTAGGTTTTCTTGGATCTTTTTCTTAGCAAATAAAAGTGATGCATTTCATTTGTTTAAACAATTTTTCAATAAAGTTAAACAAGAAGGAAAACACAGAATTTGCACAATTCAATCTGACCATGGAGGAGAGTTTGAAAACTCCATGTTTTCTGAATTCTGTGACTGTGAAGGACTAACCCATAGATTTTCTTCTCCCAAGACACCTGAGCAGAATGGGATTGTGGAGAGAAGAAACCGAACTATTATGGAGATGGCTCGTACTATGTTGCTTGAGAGTCAACTACCAAGAATGTTCTGGGCAGAAGCGGCCAACACAACATGTTATACAATCAACAAGGCCATGGTAAGACCAGTACATAAGAAAACCTCTTATGAGCTTCTGAAAGGTAAGAAACCTAACCTAGCACACTTCAGAATTTTTGGCTCAAAGTGCTTCATACACAATAATGACAAAAAGGACTTAGATAAGTTTGAAGTCAAAAGTAGCCCTGGAATATTCTTAGGTTACTCTAAAGTATCTAGAGCATATAGGGTTTTCAACATTACTGATCAAACCGTAGAAGAATCTCCACATGTTATTTTTGATGAAACCAACAATGGCACTAACTTGAATGATGAAGACAGGAGCTCAAAGCATGATAGAAAATTCTTAGAGGATGAACAAGAAGAGGAGACTCAGCCTACTGCAGCACCAAATGCTCCTAATCAAGTGGTTTCAGCCGAGCCAGGTGAGCACTCAACCAACCTGAGATTCTTAAAAGATCATCTTGTACAGAACATCATAGGAAATTTGAGTGATCCCCCTAGGACAAGGTCCTATCTTAGAGATGTAAATAATCAAGACCTAGTTGCCCTATTGTCACATATTGAACCCAAAACTGTAAAAGAGGCTTTGGATGATGAATCATGGGTTAATGCAATGAATGAGGAACTAGAACTATTTAAAAGAAATAATGTCTGGGAACTAGTTCCAAGACTTGAAAATGTAAATGTTATAAGAACAAAATCGGTTTTCAAAAATAAAATGAATGAAGATGGAATAATTTCAAGAAATAAAGCTAAATTAGTAGCCAAGGGCTACTGTTAGGAATTTGGGGTTGATTTTGATGAATCCTATGCACCCGTTGCTAGGATGGAAGCAATAAGAATTCTATTGGCGTTTACATGTTCTAAAAATATAAAACTTCAACAAATGGACATCAAAAGTACATTTCTGAATGGTTTTATTAAAGAAGAGGTTTATGTAGATCAACCACCTAGATTTTAACTGTCTTCACACCCTAACAAAGTTTTCAGGTTGAACAAAGCCCTGTATGGACTGAAACAGGCCCCTCGAGCCTGGTATGAAAGGCTGACAGAATTTCTGCTCAACAAGGGCTACAAAAGAGTGAGGTAAGGTGGATCAGACCTTATTTACAAAGGTTCTAAATAAAAACCTCATCATAGTTCAAGTATATGTAGAAAATATAGTTTTTAGTTCAACATGTACTGAACTATGTAGAGAATTTGCTGAATTGATGTCAAATGAATTTGAGATGAGCATGGTTGGTGAACTAAAATATTTCTTTGGATTGTAGGTGCAGCAATTGGAAGATGGATGCTTCATTAGCCAGACCAAGTATACAATGAAAATTCTCAAGAGATTTGGGATGGACAAGTTGAAGCACATCTCAACTCCAATGGGTACCAACACTGCCTTAGATGTAGATGAATCAGGTCAGGAAATTGATGCTAAATTATACCGAGGTATGATCGGATCCCTGCTCTATTTGACTGCCTCAAGACCTGATATTCAATTCAGTGTAGGAATGTGTGCTAGATATCAATCTAGGCCTACAGAATCACATCTAGCTGGAGTAAAGAGAATTTTTAGATACATTTCTGGAACTCATAACTTAGGTCTATGGTACCATGCATCAAATGCTTTAGATCTTATTTCTTACACTGATGCTGATTACGCTGGCTGCAAACTAGATAGCAAGAGCACTAGTGGACATTGTCAGTTTTTAGGTGGGTGTCTGGTTTCTTGGGGTTCCAAGAAACAACACTCTATGGCCCTCTCCACTGCAGAAGCTGAATACATAGTTGTATGGAGTTGTAGTACACAGGTAATATGGATCAAACATCAGCTTCAGGACTACCAAGTAGACCTGGGCTGCACACCCATTTACTGTGATAATACTAGTGCCATTAATCTTGCAAAGAATCATGTCTTACATTCATGCACTAAACACATTGAAATAAGACATCATTTCATCAGAGATGAGGTTTCTAAATGAACTTTTGAATTGATCCATGTAGGCTCTGCACATCAGATAGCTGATATCTTCACTAAGCCACTGGACAATGAAAAATTCACCACCTTGAGGAGAGAATTAGGCATCTTTAAATCTTCTTGAATTCTGAATTCCTTGAATAAAATGCATCCATGTTTGTCTGCCAACATAGAGCTGCATACTGTTCTCTTTTGTGTACATCTACAGTTAGCAGTTGTCATATTTTAGTGAATTGCATTGACATGCATAACCTGCTGGTATATCAAATGGCAAGCTGGGAGAAGGTCAGATCCCTTCTGACTGGAAACCCACATCATGTGTGAGGTGGTCTTATGACCTACATCCTTCACCTGGTACCACAGGTTTAGTTTCATATAACATCAAGTCTAATGTATATCAACATCTGTTATCTTGCATATCTGTTCATTCTGCATACAAAAGGGCTGCATTCCTGATTCTTTTTGTGAGGGGGAGAGGTCCTCATTAAGTCTTGTGTAGGAGGCATTTGCATGTATTAAGCTGATTGTTTTGAGTTCTTCAGTTAGTCATGTTGTCAGGGGGAGTTTCTTGTCAGTTAGTTTATGTTCTTTTTGTTGACTGATTCAAAGGATGTTGAGAGAACTAGCTGCAGCAAAAGGAACGTTGAAAATCTCATACAATCTATTCACAACAGATAGAAACTCATGACTCTCTTAATCTTTTAAGTGTGAATAACTGAATCATAGCTAAGAAGCTTCTATCTAATAATCCTGCATAGACCTGAACAAAGAATCTGAAGAATGTCTTCATACATACATAATGCGCATGGATCACAGTTAAAAACTCTTATGTCATGATATCTCCTAAAAGCTAGAAACTTATATTTCTGGAAGAATATTCTCTAAGAATAAGTACATGTTGTATTGTTTTCAAACATCTCGTATCAAATAAAATAAATTTCTTTTGGGGGTTTCAAAAATTTTCAGAGCAATGATCTGGTTATTGAAAAACTAGATGACTCATTAAAGAAATGAAAAATATTCTATGTCATGAAGTGCCAGATTATCTCTGTTTAAAAAAAAAAGGGGTCTGTGAAAAATTAAAATTCATGGTAGAGCAATAGCATTAAAGTGTTGAGTAATTGGGGATTCTGGTCTCTGATAAAGGTGTCTCCTCATGTAAAAAGACACTAGAATTGTAAACCATGTTCTCTAATGAGAAGTAATACGGTTCTCATACTGAGTAAATGGGGATTCTGGCCTCTGATCAAGGTGTCTCCTCATGTAACAATGTGTGACTTACCACAATTACTCACTGGCAATTATGCTGCTCAGAAAAGAAAAAATCTTCAACCCCTCTGTTTCAGTAATATAATGCAGACTGTTTGTCCTCAATACCTATGTATCAACCATCAATTGATGTGTTTCTAGACATTTGATCAGTACAGCTTTTAGAAAGACCTCTCTTGGCATAACTGTTACATCTTGGTCTTCCTCATTATTTTCTGTATGATGATAATCTTCACTCTTACTCCTTGTCTATCTTGGTTATTAGACCTAAAACACCGGAGCTTAATTCAGTTCTCCTACTTATTCATTTAAGAGATGGATCTGAAACTTTCTATATTGAGAATTTATTGTATTTCTTTTCAGGTTCTCGCTTCACTCCTTTTGATGATGTCAAAGGGGGAGAGCATTTCTGTGTGTCTGTGTGTTGAGAGCTGTGTGTTGAGAGAGCTCTGCATGAGTTGGCTTGGTCAGGAAGGTTTGGTCAGGGAGATAGCATTTCTGTGTGTCTGTGTGTTTAGAGTTGTGTGTTGAAAGAGCTCTGCAAGAGTTGGCTTGGTCAGGAAGGTTTGGTCAGGGAGTCTGCATGAGTTTGGCAAGTGAGAAGAGTCAGTCTAGCATGTGTTGTTGATTTGTGCTATCTTTAGTCTATGAAGCATAATGCATGCTGTTGCATCCTTGCTTTCTCTAAAGGGGAGTCTGATAGCCTTCCCATCATCCTCATTATGTAAATTGATGACTTACAGTGTTGCCATAATCAAAAAGGGGGAGATTATCGTGTCCCTGTGATTTTGATGATAGTAAACACTATAAGTCATCATGTGTTTGCATGGAAATTGAATGATGATGATGTTTTTCTTTGTTACTGCACTATGCATGACTATACCTTGATTATTGTGCATTGGATTCAATAATGTCATTGCATGATAATTTCTCAACTTAACAAGTTTGACACAACCTCATGTCTCATAAAACTTCATAGTAAGGTCAATGTTAGCTGTCAAGCATGCCATATAGAGTCGGTGCATTTTCAGGCCTCGGTCACACCAAAGTCGAAGCATGTTCTGGTCAGTCACAACTAAGGTCGATGCTAGTTTTGATTTTCATGAAACTAAGGTCGACGCTAGTTTGCATATGTGTTAGAAAGGTCGGTGCACATCACTGTTCACATGCATATACAAGGTCGATGCATGTTTTGGTCCATGCATATATAGGGTCGATGCTAGTTTGCAGATGTGCTAGAAAAGTCGATGCACATCACTGTTCACATGCATAAACAGGTCGATGCTAGTTTGCATATGTAGCACCCCGTATAAAAAAATGATAAAAAAAATTTATTAATAATATTTCCCAAATAAAAAAAATATTAGATAAACTCTAGAGGAAGCTTAAGTAAGAAGTTGGAACACGGAGTTATCATATGTAAAGATTATTCACTTAACAAGTGACTTCCTAGTGTAGTTGGTTAAGTGATGTGCCTTTCAACCTAGTGACCAGGGTTCCAATCCCAGCATCCTCCATTTACCATTTGTGCCAAATAATTATACGTTATAGGCTAGCAAAACTTGCACCGAGGCAGAAACCTATATGCAACACAATGTACAGACTTGGTAAATTGATGCACAAACACAACAAAAAGTAATGTATAGACTTTGCCTGAAGGATTGCACAAATGCAGATAGTAAGGTATGTACATTGGAAATGGATGCTCAGACATGCCATGAACGAATGTATGGACTTAATGTGCTTGTGACAACAATGTACAGACTTTGAGTAATGATGTTCCGACTTATCAACGGAGAATGTGTAGACTTTAGAAACCGGCCAATGTACAGACTTTGTGTTGCAGCAACCAGCCAATGTATAGACTTTGAGTTGCAGCAAATGGATAATGTACAGACTCTGCGTGTGTGCTAACAGACGAGGGTTACAGTAAATGGACAATGTACAGACTCTGCGTGTGTGCTAGCAGACGATGTACAGACTTTGAGTTTGTAGCAAATGAGGAATGCACCGGCTATGCATGGCAAGCTATGCAACCAATGTATAGACTTGTGTGTTTGCTAAACCAGTGAACGTAGGTAAAGATAAGAATGTATAGACTTTGAATGCGTGCATGCTACAAGATGATGTACAGACTTGCTAGAAGAGTGTATAGACTTTGAATGCATGCAATGGCAAGGAGTGTATAGACTTTGAATGCGTGCATGCGAACAGGTTTTGCACCAACCTTAGGTACATGAATAGTGTCAGTTTTATTTAAAGAAAATTTTGAGAAATAAATTTTATGAAAAATAAGAGAAAAATATAAGGATCCTAGCCATGAAACTTCATAAACTGATTCCATCAATTTTTAAAGATAAAAATCTTTAAAGTTAGATACGGAGTTTCGGGTTGAATTTTATTCTGGCATATTTTAATAAAATAAAAATTTGATAAATATCAGAAAAATCTAGGGATCATAAAAATATGTAATTTACTATTTTTATTAACACGATTCATTAGATATAAAATTTCTAAACGTTGTAATCATTATAGTGGTGTGCCCAGACAAACCATAGTTGGCACCCCATTATCATGTGTCCTTTCCGACACATACAACCCCTTTTTGTTGGCATCGCACTATAGTATGGCCATGGGACGCTATGATTTTGGATCTTGTTCCCCTCCTGTCTACCCAAAATACTATAATATTCCCTATATTGAGACTCCCTCCATTCTTCCGAAGGCTTGCTGCAGAGAAGGGGGAGCATTCTCTGAAGTTACAGAGGTTGCAGAGGAGGGAAGAAAGCTGCACTTTTCTTTTGCCTGTACCTAGTGGTCATCTCAGAAAGGTAGGTGTTCTCATCTTTTAACTAAACCAGTAGCTAATTAACCAAGTAATCTAGGTAATTAGGCTCATCTCCATGAGATATTATTGTCTATATAGCACGTTTCATCCTGACTTATAGAGATCTATCATGCTTTTGTAATCCATAATCAATCATCTCTGTAGCCAACCTGTGAGAACATGTTAGTTACCAAAGTTAATCGAAGTAAATCTTCATATTAAGTGTTTTAGGCAAACATGTCTGATCCAAGGCATGTTTAGAAGTATATTCGAGTCACGTCTCTTATAAAATAAGAGCTCACATCTGTTATGCAAACAATAGCTCACGTCTGTTATAATAGACGCTACCATAAACTTGTTTAACACAACATTTCAATTGAATCAAATAATACGCTACAAAAGTTGACTTTGAGTCATTTCTATTGTGTAGACAAGTATTAAACTTGTTAATGTCGTATATATCAACATTTGCATTCATTGTTTAAACATCTTAAACCTGTCAAAGATTATTCACTGTTTAGACAACAAATTAAATATTTAGCCATCTTAATTAAACTTGTTTAGCCATGTTATGTGTATAGCATCATATTAAAATATTCTAAGTTAACCTAAAAGTATATTTCTATATTTCAGATATTATAATACTGAAAAATTATTTTTGTATGAAATAATTTTTATTTTAAGTAAATTAATTTCTGAAAGCATAAAAAAATTAATTTAACCCCAGGGCAGACCTGCTACCTTGGTATATATTAGAATATATACCAATCAGAATATGCTAGAAAATGTTATTAATAGTTAGCCAACCTGTAACTCTTAATAATTAGAAAAGTGTTAGAATATATACCAACCTGTTAGACTAGTTACCAACCTGCAACCTGTTAGAAAATGTTAGAATGTAACATGCACGGACCTGCTGCCTTGGTATATATTAGAATATACCAACCTGAAATATGTTAAAATATGTTAGAATATATTACTAATTAGCCAACCTGTTAAACTGTTAGAATATGTTAGAACATATTAACCTGTAACCTGTTTGACTATGTTAGCGATCCAGCTAACAACCTGTTTAGTTAGCCAACCTATATGTTAGACAATGTTAGAACATATTACTAGTTAGACCACTTGCAACCTGTTAGAATACATTAGAATATATTACTAGTTAGCCAACATGTTAGAAACATATATATGTTAGAACATATTACTATCCATTTTAAGTGTTCTAACGACCTATTAGAATGTGTCAATTACCAAAGTTAAGCAAGTAGTAAATCTCCATATTAGTTGTTTAACCCATTCAAAATCCATAACTATTGAACTAAATCATGAAAATCTTACAATCTTTATACTGAGAAATAGTAACCCCCATTGACGCCCCTGACCAGGGTGCCAATTTCAGAATTTAAGACGCCTGATGGCATCGTCAAAAAAAATGAAATTTCAGAAAATTACACCAAATCACCCACTTGTAAACCTGCTTAACCCAAGGGCGCCAATTTGGTCTAATACAATTTCTGATTTTAACATGTCTCATAATTTGCATTGATTTTACCCTTTAACCTGTCGCATGATTTAAATTGATTTTCCTACATAATGTGAGTTCTTGACTTCCATTCCACAAAATCTACCTTATATCTCCTACTGGTCAAGCCTTAAAATTCTATATTGGCTATAAATGAGAGTGGATGTCGGCAAACATGACCAATACAGTGCATATAGGGCCCGGTCTGGTCTTGGGAGGAGCACCCGAAGGTACTTGTGCCCATGGGAGTTTATTGACCACGGTGTTTGGTATTGCACCGAAGTACTTGCTTGCTAGACTTAAGGCATTCCACTCATTCTCGTGATATTACTTGATTGATTGACTTGAGACCCGCAGAAGGGTAAAAGTGTTTACTTGAATGAATTGATAAATAGCCAATTCCAGTTTTACATGTTTGAAATTACTTTGCTTACTATTTCTTGATTGACATGTTGTTATTCCAGTTATTACTCCTCAGTTATCACTTGCTTGATATCATTTGCTATCACTTGCTACTGCTGCTTGAAAATGCAAAATCTATATGCTCTCACTTTCTACTCTTGTCGATCTTACGATTCCTTGATATCTATCTATCTGCATGCATATATTACCCACATTAAATGAACTTGTAATTCACTTAAAGCATGTTAAATCTTGAGATGTAATTCTTACTGAGCGATTCGCTCATCTAGTTATTTTCTAACCTTTTCAGGTAGTTTGGATATCGGCCAGAACACAGAAGGGGATGAGTCTGAGTGATGAGTGTATGAATGGAGTCATCAATTGTCTTGTTGTGTTATTGTAATTCCACTATTTTTTGTTAAATTGTAATCCCTACGTATGTCAGTTGTTGTCCAGTTATGTCATTTGTATTTCCTTTGATCAAAACTAATAAAGGAGTGAGGACTAGTAGTTGATTCTATGAATTTGACATTTTGGTTAGTTGTAATAATCGATAGCTCGAACTATTTATGTTATTTTCAAATCTAGGCTTAGTAATTTGCTTAGTCATTTGCGCACTCTTTAAATTGTCTAAGGAAGATCTCCACTAAATAGCTAGATCACCTTGGTACCTTGGTTCCATATAAAGGACTGTCGCGCCACGGGTAAGCTTCCGCGCTCAGGACGTGATAACTTTCTTGGTATCAGAGCCTAGGATTTCAATTTCCTTGGTAAAAACCCGAGTCCAAAGATAGAAATGTCTAATAGAATTGTCTATGGATAGGTTTAGATCTTACCTGGTGAGATGGGTAAAGCCAAGGGTTAAGTTTAACAATGACAATTGACCCCATAATAACGATACCCAATATTTATTACACCTTAATTCTTTTGTAGGATTATGGCCGCTGAAAGAGCACAATGGCGCGAGATGCAGTGCACTGTGCAAGGACTTACGCAGGCGCTACAGCAAGTGGCGCAAGGCGGTGCTCACCGTGGAGCTGGTGACCTTCACAGGGATTTTCGTAACATGAACCCACCAAGATTCACGGGTTCGGTGGACCCCGATGATGCCGAGAATTGGCTGAAGGAAATTGAGAGGATCTTCCGTGTAATGCAATGCACGGATACAGAGGCGGTTCTTTTGGCTACGTTCCAACTAGAACGGGATGCTCGATGCTGGTGGGAATCCGTAGAAGCAACACTGCCCGACAACCATGTCACCTGGGCGGAGTTTGTTGAACACTACAACAGCAAGTATTTTTCTGACCGTGTTCAAGAGAAGAAGGCCGCGGAATTTGCCGCGTTAAAGCAACGGAGCCTGAAGGTGGCCGAATATGAGGCCTAATTCTCAAGACTTTCCCGTTATGCACCCCACTTGGTGTGTATGGAAAAGATGAAAGTGAGGAGATTCCTCAACGGGCTACGGCCCCAATATATTACACAACTTGCGCCAATGGACATCCAAGTCTATTCGGAAATGGTTCGGCGTGCTCAATTGCTGGAAGATGCCACTGAATTCTCTGAAAGGATTCGAGGCAAGGACAAGAAGGAACCCGTCCCTAGTCCGGGAAACTTCAAACCACCATTTGGCAAGAAGCGATTCTTCAATGGAGGAGAATTTTCCAAAGAGAAGAGGTTCCAGAAAAGTAACAAGCCCTTCTCCACAATCGACAATAAGCCTTCCTCCGCCATCACACCTTCTAAAGAAATCTGCAAGTATTGTGACAAGGCTGGTCATAAGACTGAGGAATGCTGGAGGAAACTGGGAGCGTGTCTCCGATGTGGGAGTCGAGAGCATCGAATCCCCGACTGGCCCTTGATGAAGGATCAAGCCAACAAAGATGAGAAGTGTCTGGTAAAGAAACAAGGCCGTCTACAAGCTCTTCAAGGGACGGAACCCATGGAAGGAGGAATCGTGGAAGGTACATTAACTGTTTGCTCTAAACCTGCTAAAGTTCTATTTGATACTGGAGCAACTCATTCATTTGTTTCCAAGAGATTTACTGCCTCTTTTTCTAAAGAACCTGAATGGTTAGATTTAGTAATATCTACACCTCTTGGAAACAAGTCTGATATCATGCATCACTACCCAAGTTGTGAGGTTATGGTCCAAGGTAACAATCTGCCAGTCGACCTGATATGCCTTGATATGGAGCATTATGATGTCATATTAGAAGCTGACTGGTTATCCACCTACCAAGCAACGGTAGACTACCGGCATGGCAAGATAACTTTTGCGGATTATTCCAAGTTAGTTTATGTTAGCCCTCGGAATAAATCCCCTCTCATCTCAGCTCTTCGAGCTAGCAAACTTGTGAATAAAGGATGTGTGGCTTTCATAGCTTTTGTGACTACCATGGAAGTCGAGAAGACTGAAATTGAAGACATCCTTGTAATTCGGGACTTTTCAGATGTTTTTCCTGAAGAATTACCTGGTTTACCCCCGTAGAGGGAAGTGTCGTTCACTATCGACATTATTCCTGGTGCCGGTCCTATGTCTAAGGCACCTTATAGAATGTCTCCCGTCGAGTTGAAGGAGCTAAAAGAGCAGCTAATGGATTTACTGAAAAAGGGATTCATTAGGCCGAGTACTTCCCCCTAAGGAGCACCCGTGCTCTTTGTTAAAAAGAAGGATGGAACATTGAGGCTATGCATTGATTATCGGCAGTTGAACCATCTTACAATCAAGAACAAGTACCCGCTGCCGAGAATTGACGAGTTGTTCGACCAATTATATGGAGCTAACTATTTCTCCAAGATTGATCTTCGGTCTGGTTACCACCAATTGAGGATCAAAGAAGAAGACATATACAAAACTGTATTTCGAAGCAGGTATGGGCATTACGAATTTACTGTTATGCCTTTTGGACTAACAAATGCCCCCGCAGCTTTTATGCAGTTAATGAACAACATCTACAGGCCTTATTTAGACCAATTTATTGTGGTCTTTATCGATGATATATTGATCTATTCAAAAACTGAAGAAGATCATGAAGTGCATCTCAAGAAGGCATTACAGATATTGCGAGACAACAAGCTATATGCCAAATTCAGTAAATGCCAGTTCTGGCTCAAAGAAGTGTCCTTCTTAGGCCATGTCATATCAAAGAATGGAATTTCTGTTGATCCTACGAAGGTCGAAGCTGTACAAAATTGGGGACGACCAACGAATGCAACGGAGATTCGTAGCTTCTTGGGTCTAGCTGGCTACTACCGGCATTTTATTAAGGACTTCTCCAAGATTGATGTCCCTCTTACCAGATTGACTCGCAAGGAAGTGCCTTATGAATGGAGTGAAGACTGTGAGAAGAGTTTCATAACTTTGAAGGATCTCTTGACTACTGCTCTGGTCTTATCTCTACCAATTGAAGGAGAGAAGTACGAGGTATATACTGATGCATCTGGTATCGACCTCGGATGTGTATTGATGCAGAATGGAAGAGTCATTGCATACTCTTCTCGGTAATTAAAGAAGCATGAAGAAAACTACCCTGTGCATGATTTGGAACTAGCCGCAGTGGTATTGGCTTTAAAGATCTGGAGGCACTATCTCTACGGAGAGCAATTCACCGTATACTTCGATCATAAAAGTCTTAAATATCTATTCTCTCATAGGGAGCTGAACATGCGACAAAGGCGTTGGCTCGAGTATCTCAAGGATTTCGACTTCACTATACAATATCATCCTGGTAAGGGTAATTCTGTAGCAGATGCCCTTAGTCGAAAGCCGAGAGCCCTAGTAACCAACTGTATGGTTCAAGAATGGAAGCTGCTGGAAAAATTTTCTGAACTCAATATAAGCATGGATGAGAATGACGGGTGTATTACTCTATCTCTCATAAGTGTACATCCGGATTTGCTAGCTGAAATCAAGAGGTTGCAAGAAGAAGATCCTACCCCTAGTGGAAATAAAAGAAAAGCTGGATGAGAAATCTGATTTCAAGTTGGCACTCGATGGCAGATTATTATACCATGAACGGACATGTGTACCAGACAGTCTTGAGCTGAAGAAGAGGATTCTTGAAGAAGCTCACCGATCGAGGTGTACGATCCACCTTGGAGCCACTAAGATGTACCAAGACATAAAAAGAACTTTTTGATGGCCCAACATGAAAAGGGAGATAGCAGACTTTGTGTCTAGATGCTTGACATGCCAACAGGTGAAGGCGGAACATCAGAAGCCCGCTGGAAGATTGCATCCACTAGATATCCCCAAGTGGAAATGGGAAGACATAGGTATGGACTTTATCATGGGTTTGCCCAAGTCTAGGGGCGGATATGATGGAATTTGGGTAATCATCGATCGCCTTACTAAATCGGCTCATTTCTTGCCTATCAAGAGTCGATGGTTGGTTGATGTTCTTGCTGCCCTATATATCAAGGAGGTTACTTGATTGCATGGAATTCCTGTGTCTATAGTATCTGATCGAGACCCGCGCTTTACTTCTTATTTTTGGAAGGGTCTACAACACTCTCTAGGGATGAAACTTAATTTCAGCACTGCTTTCCATCCCCAGATAGATGGTCAGACTGAAAGGACAAATCAGGTTGTTGAAGATATGTTAAGAGCATGCATTATAGATTTCGGCAGAAGCTGGCATGACCACTTACCCCTAGTCGAATTTGCCTACAATAACAGTTATCAAGCCAGTATCCAGATGGCACCTTTCGAGGCACTTTATGGCAGGAGTTGTCGATCTCCAATATGCTGGGATGAAATCGGTGAAAGACAACTTCTAGGCCCAGATATGGTTAGAGATTCAACTGAAAAGATACACCTTATCAGAGAGAGACTCAAGGTAGCTCAGTGCAGGCAAAAATCTTATGCTGATAACATAAGGAGAGATTTGGAATTTCAAGTGGGTGACCATGTATTTCTCAAGGTATCTCCCGGCCGAGGTATTAGAAGATTCGGTGTTAAGGGCAAGCTTACACCAAGGTTTATCGGTCCATTTGAAGTATTGGAAAGAGTGGGCGAGGTGGCTTACCGCATTGCCTTACCTCCTCAACTCTCGGAAGTGCACAATGTATTCCATAGTTCTATGCTGAAGAAGTATGTGCACGATCCTCTCCACATCATCGATCACACTGACTTGGTGATACAGAAGGACCTTACCTATGAGCAAAGGCCAGTAAAGATCCTCGACCAAGAAATCCGAGTTCTAAGGAACAAGACGATCCCTATGGTTAAAATTCAATGGAATCGATGCTTAGAACAAGAAGCTACATGGGAAACCGAGGAGTCTATGAGAAGGAGATTTCCAAAATTATTCCAGTCCGTAAGTAATTCTCACCCTCCTTGTCTCCATATATGCAATTGAATTTGGGGAACCAAATTCTTTTAAGTGGGGGAGGGTGTAGCACCCCGTATAAAAAATGATAAAAAAAATTTATTAATAATATTTCTCAAATAAAAAAATATATATATTAGATAAACTCTAGAGGAAGCTTAAGTAAGAAGTTGTAACACGAAGTTATCATATGTAAAGATTATTCACTTAACAAGTGACTTCCTAGTGTAGTTGGTTAAGTGATGTGCCTTTCAACCTAGTGACCAGGGTTCCAATCCCAACATCCACCATTTACCATTTGTGCCAAATAATTATACGTTATAGGCTAGCAAAACTTGCACCGAGGCAGAAACCTATATGCAACACAATGTATAGACTTGGTAAATTGATGCACGAACACAACAACAAGCAATGTATAGACTTTGCCTGAAGGATTGCACAAATGCAGATAGTAAGGTATGTACATTAGAAATGGATGCTTAGACATGCCATGAACGAATGTATGGACTTAATGTGCTTGTGACAACAATGTACAGACTTTGAGTAATGATGTACCGACTTATCAACGGAGAATGCGCAGACTTTGCAACCAGCCAATGTACAGACTTTGTGTTGCAGCAACCAGCCAATGTATAGACTTTGAGTTGCAGCAAATGGATAATGTACAGACTCTGCGTGTGTGCTAGCAGACGAGGGTTGCAGCAAATGGACAATGTACAGACTCTGCGTGTGTGCTAGCAGACGATGTACAGACTTTGAGTTTGTAGCAAATGAGGAATGCACCGGCTATGCATGGCAAGCTATGCAACCAATGTATAGACTTGTGTGTTTGCTAAACCAATGAACGTCGGTAAAGATAAGAATGTATAGACTTTGAATGCGTGCATGCTACAAGACGATGTACAGATTTACGAGAAGAGTGTACAGACTTTGAATGCATGCAATGGCAAGGAGTGTATAGACTTTGAATGCGTGCATGCTACAAGGCGATGTACAGACTTTCTATAGTGATGCACAAATGCATATATGAAAGTATGCACATTGAAGAGGGATGCTCAGGCATGCGATGTACAGACTTTGAAGTGAAAGATGTATAGACTTAGTGTGTGTGCGCGACAAATCAATGCATTGACTATGTATATGCATGAAGAGCATTGGCTGTACTGGAAGTGTTGTTCAAGCTCTTGATCGTGATCGTTTGCACTGGAAGTATATTGACCTATACCTACGCTTGAACAGGTTTTGCACCAACCTTAGGTACATGAATAGTGTCAGTTTTATTTAAAGAAAATTTTAAGAAATAAATTTTATGAAAAATAAGAGAAAAATATAAGGATCCTAGCGATGAAATTTCATAAACTGATTCCATCAATTTTTAAAGATAAAAATCTTTAAAGTTAGATACGGAGTTTCGGGTTGAATTTTATTCTGGCATATTTTAATAAAATAAAATTTTGATAAATATCAGAAAAATCTAGGGATCATAAAAATATGTAATTTACTATTTTTATTAACACGGTTCAGTAGATATAAAATTTCTAAACGTTGTAATCATTATAATGGTGTGCCCAGACAAACCATAGTTGGCACCCCATTATCATGTGTCCTTTCCGACACATACAACCCCTTTTTGTTGGCATCGCACTATAGTATGGCCATGGGACGCTATGATTTTGGATCTTGTTCCCCTCCTGTCTACCCAAAACACTATAATATTCCCTATATTGAGACTCCCTCCATTCTTCCAAAGGCTTGCTGCAGAGAAGGGGGAGCATTCTCTGAAGTTACAGAGGTTGCAGAGGAGGGAAGAACGCTGCCCTTTTCTTTTGCCTGTACCTAGTGGTCATCTCAGAAAGGTAGGTGTTCTCATCTTTTAACTAAACCAGTAGCTAATTAACCAAGCAATCTAGGTAATTAGGCTCATCTCCATGAGATATTATTGTCTAAATAGCACGTTTCATCCTGACTTATAGAGATCTATCATGCTTTTGTAATCCTTAATCAATCATCTCTGTAGCCAACCTGTGAGAACATGTTAGTTACCAAAGTTAATCGAAGTAAATCTTCATATTAAGTGTTTTAGGTAGACATGTCTGATCCAAGGCATGTTTAGAAGTATATTTGAGTCACGTCTCTTATAAAATAAGAGCTCACATCTGTTATGCAAACAAGAGCTCACGTCTGTTATAACAGACACTACCATAAACTTGTTTAACACAACATTACAATTGAATCAAATAATACGCTACGAAAGTTGACTTTGAGTCATTTCTATTGTGTAGATAACTATTAAACTTGTTAATGTCGTATCTATCAACATTTGCATTCACTGTTTAAACATCTTAAACCTGTCAAAGACTATTCACTGTTTAGACAACAAATTAAATGTTTAGCCATCTTAATTAAACTTGTTTAGCCATGTTATGTGTATAGCATCATATTAAAATATTCTAAGTTAACCTAAAAGTATATTTCTATATTTCAGATATTATAATACTAAAAAATTATTTTTGTATGAAATAATTTTTATTTTTAGTAAATTAATTTCTGAAAGCATAAAAAAATTAATTTAACCCCAGGGCAGACCTGCTACCTTGGTATATATTAGAATATATACCAATCAGAATATGCTAGAAAATGTTATTAATAGTTAGCCAACCTGTAACTCTTAATAATTAGAAAAGTGTTAGAATATATACCAACCTGTTAGACTAGTTACCAACCTGCAACCTGTTAGAAAATGTTAGAATGTAACATGCACGGACCTGCTGCCTTGGTATATATTAGAATATACCAACCTGAAATATGTTAGAATATGTTAGAATATATTACTAATTAGCCAACCTGTTAAACTGTTAGAATATGTTAGAACATACTAACTTGTAACCTGTTTGACCATGTTAGCGATCCGGCTAACAACCTGTTTAGTTAGCCAACCTATATGTTAGACAATGTTAGAACATATTACTAGTTAGACCACTTGCAACCTATTAGAATACATTAGAATATATTACTAGTTAGCCAACATGTTAGAAACATATATATGTTAGAACATATTACTATCCATTTTAAGTGTTCTAACGACCTATTAGAATGTGTCAATTACCAAAGTTAAGCAAGTAGTAAATCTCCATATTAATTGTTTAACCTATTCAAAATCCATAACTATTGAACTAAATCATGAAAATCTTACAATCTTTATACTGAGAAATAGTAACCCCCATTGACGCCCTTGACCAGGGTGCCAATTTCAGAATTTAAGACGCCTGATGGCATCGTCAAAAAAAAAATTGAAATTTCAGAAAATTACACCAAATCACCCACTTGTAAACCTGCTTAACCCAAGGGCGCCAATTTGGTCTAATACAATTTCTGATTTTAACCTGTCTCATAATTTGCATTGATTTTACCCTTTAACCTGTCGCATGATTTAAATTGATTTTCCTACATAATGTGAGTTCTTGACTTCCATTCCACAAAATCTACCTTATATCTCCTACTGGTCAAGGCTTGAAATTCTATATTGACTATAAATGAGAGTGGATGTCGACAAACATGACCAATACAGTGCATATAGGGCCCGGTCTGGTCCTGGGAGGAGCACCCGAAGGTACTTGTGCCCATGGGAGTTTATTGACCATGGTGTTTGGTATTACACCGGAGTACTTGCTTGCTAGACTTAAGGCATTCTACTCATTCTCGTGATATTACTTGATTGATTGACTTGAGACCCGCAGAAGGGTAAAAGTGTTTACTTGAATGAATTGATAAATATCCAATTCCAGTTATACATGTTTGAAATTACTTTGCTTACTATTTCTTGATTGACATGTTGTTATTCCAGTTATTACTCCTCAGTTATCACTTGCTTGATATCATTTGCTATCACTTGCTACTGCTGCTTGAAAATGCAAAATCTATATGCTCTCACTTTCTACTCTTGTCGATCTTACGATTCCTTGATATCTATCTGTCTGCATGCATAGATTACCCACATTAAATGAACTTGTAATTCACTTAAAGCATGTTAAATCTTGAGATGTAATTCCTACTGAGCGATTCGCTCATCTAGTTGTTTTCTAACCTTTTCAGGTAGTTTGGATATCGGCCCGAACACAGAAGGGGATGAGTCTGAGTGATGAGTGTATTAATCGAGTCATCAATTGTCATGTTGTGTTATTGTAATTCCACTATTTTGTGTTAAATTGTAATCCCTACGTATGTCAGTTGTTGTCCAGTTATGTCATTTGTATTTCCTTTGATCAAAACTAATAAAGGAGTGAGGACTAGTAGTTGATTCTATGTATTTGACATTTTGGTTAGTTGTAATAATCGATAGCTCGAACTATTTATGTTATTTTCAAATATAGGCTTAGTAATTTACTTAGTCATTTGCGCACTCTTTAAATTGTCTAAGGAAGATCTCCACTAATTAGCTAGATCGCTTTGGTTCTATATAAAGGACTGTCGCGCCACGGGTAAGCTTCCGCACTCCGGACGTGACAACATATGTGCTAGAAAAGTCGGTGCACATCACTGTTCACATGCATAAACAGGTCGATGCTTCTTTTGCTCTCCAGCTTATGAGGTCTGTGCATGTTTCTTTGCCATGTCTAGGTCGATGCACATTCTTCCAACGAAGAACAAGGTAGATGCATCTTTGGTTCATCAGCGAAGGAAGGTCAGAGCACATTTTTGTCTGCACGGGATAAAGGTCGAAGCATATCCTAGCAACGAAGAAGGAAGGTCGATGCACCTATGTGATTTCAAGAATAGAGGTCGGTGCACATTTGAGAAACTTCAAAAAGAAGGTCAAAGCACATTGATTAATTCTGAAAAGAGGTCAGTACACATGTTACTTGCAAAGCTTGAACGTCTGAGTCCTTTCACACAAGTCAATGTTCCAATGTTGCATATGGTCAGAGCATACTCAATTAAGCTAGAACACATGTTTTGGAATGCTACACAAGGTCTGTGCGTATATGGTTCTAGAGTCGGTGCATGTTCTACTTTAAGATAGAAGGTCTGTCCATATATGGTTCCAGAGTCGGTGCATGTTCTACTTTAAGATAGAAGGTCTGTGCATATATGGTTATAGGGTCGGTGCATGTTCTATTTCAAACATACAAGGTCTGTGGATGTATAGTCCCAAAGTCAAAGCACTTTAGCCATTTAGCAAAGTAAAGTCGGTGCATGGAATGACGCCTGAGTGGAAGTACTTTATCCAACAGATGGTGAGACATGTTTTTAAGGCACGTGACCACATGAGTTCCTCGTGTGAGCTTAAAGGACTTATACCCAACACCTCAGATGCATTACTGGCGCCCATCACATGTGCGGATACTTTTGGCGAGAAAAGTCATGACCACGTGGCAAAAACTCCAACAATGATGGGCACATGATCCAAGAGAGGATGGCACGCCATTTCGGTGGTTTCTAGAAGAATGTTCAGGAGGACCAATCAGAGTTCACTAGTTTCTTTTGCCATTTACGGAGCCCCTATTCTATATAAGGCTGCCTTCCCCCTTCGAAGAAGAGTGTTGAAAGCTGCAAGAACCTGCGAGAGCCCCTGCTACATGAGAATCCCACTAGAAGGAGAGCAACGCCAGAAGAAAGAAAGAGAGAAAAGAGGATTTGAGAGCAGCCAGCCAGGATATCTAAAATTGCTTCATCAAAGCTACATTTTGTTTTGTTTTTCCATTTTCTATTCTTTCATTGAATCCCATCCTTGCCTTTTGTGCTTCCATCTGAGTACTCTTGGAGGAAGGGAGACATTGTCTCCGGTTGTGAGTGACTTAGGGTTGCTCGTGGGTTTCCCTCTGGTGTGGAGGAAGGGAGGACCTGTCCTCCGGTTCTGGTCTTGCTGCTAGCAAGGCCAGGTCTCAGGTTCTGTGGGGTGTAGGACCTGGATTGAGGGATTTGTCTTTCTCAGGGCAAGCTGTCAGGCAGCATTGTGTCACAGATAGAGTCTACTTCTTGACTAGCATTTACTAGTGAATCCTCGTTCGGTGTGAGTGAGGGGTGGATGTAGATTGCGGTTGGCAATCGAACCACCTTAAACTCCTTTGTCTTCCTGTGTGATTGTTGCTTTGATTCTTATTGTTGGGGTGAAGTTTCAGTATCCAGTTGGTATATAAAAAGGGCCCAGTCAGAATGATAGGTCAACCCTATCTGGAAGATTGGCTTCTTGTGTGATGAGACTCCCAAGTCCAACCTCCGCCGAGTGCCACTGGCTATCTGCTGAACACATTCCTGCTCCACCTTTGCTCGCCTTTGGATCATTTGTTGCTAAAGGGTTCGGTTCACATCATCTTTCTAGACCTATCTTTTGTTCGATCAATTGCCTGATCATCTATCTCAGCCTTCATTATTTATTATATCGCTTGTTGAGATTGTCCTCAGTTGTGTTTTTGTTTGGTCTGCATCATATCTCTGGACTAAACGACAGTGTTCCTTTAATTAGTTTCTAAATTGGGGTGATCTATTCATCCTCCCCTTCTAGATCACTCTCTAGTATTTCTATCATCCTCGTCCTAACGGTGCTCTCCCACTCGATAGCTATATCCCGTGGGAAGAAATGCAAAAGCGAGCCCGCCTCAGAAACTGGGTCCAAGAGATGATCCAGAAGCTCAAGAACGGCGAAAGACTCCTAATCCCAGATGAGCTCTCCTTGTGCTATAAGCACAAGGAGATCATGACAGAGCAGCTGGAAGAGATGCTCCGGGGCTATACTTGCAACATGGTGGCCATTCCACCTCCTCATAACATCAACGCTTCTCGGTGAGGCGAGCCAGTGGCCTCCCGAACCAGACAAAGAACCACTACCCCGCTCGGGCTACAGCCAACTCCGAAACACACAGGCCATGGCCGAGGTCATGATCGGGGACGCGGTACAGGCCGCGGGAGGATTCCCGAGCTACCCCTTCACCCGTCCACCTTCAACCCGGAGCGAACCATCCTCTTTCAAGGAGAGGAACCTACCCCCATTCTAGAGGTAGAAATTCAGAAGGGACTCGACATCTCCGATCCTTCCGGCATCGAAGAGATGGCTGGCAGCCTCCTAGTCCCTGCACCAGCTTGCTCCTCTTCCGCGGAACACGCAGGACCATCTGGCAAGGACGAGCCAGCCCACCAGACACTCCCAGAAGACCCGTCATTGGCACCCATGTTCCAGGAGTCCACGGGTGATCAAGGTCAGTCTGACCCCGGTGGTAAAGGCAAGGCAGTGCGACTCCCTGATCGGGAGCAGGACAGTAGCTCGCAGAAAGCCCAGTCCGACATACTACCCTCCTTGGAGGATGCTCCAGCCCGAGCCGACCGGAACGTCCTCCGCCATCTGAAGCGCTACCCCGCCAGCATTATAATTTGGGAAGCCACTGCTTGGAGTAAAGAGCTGAGAGAAACTCTCATCAAGATACTCCAAGAGCCAGAAGCTTATGAAGCACATGTTGCGAAAATGAAGGTAGCTGCCTATGAAGCCTTCACAGCAACCGTCTCCTTCACGAAGAAGGACATGCTGCTATCCCCTCTGTGCCATAACCGTCCTCTCTATATGAAGGGAAAGGTCAATGGGCATGATGTGAACCGGATTCTGGTGGACGCTGGCACCGCTGTTAACATCATGCCGCTCAAAACATTCAAGACTTTATATCTGACTCCACACCTCCAGAAGGTTCAAGCGATCAAGATATCTGATTTTAACCAAGACACTGAAGATGTCCTCGGCCGGGTGGATGTCAATCTGGTGCTCGACGATTTCACCTCCAAGGTGACAATCTACATCATCGATGCCAAGACATCATATAAAGTGCTACTGGGTAGACCCTGGCTCCATGAAAATTGGGTCGTCCCGTCAACTCTCCACCAATGCATCAAGTATGCCAAGGGAGGGGAGCAACACACGGTCTTCGCAGACCTATCACCATTTACTCAAACGGAATGCAATCTGGCTGACATTATGCTCTACTTCAAGGATATTAGTCCATACCATGTGATCAAGAGCAAAAGCAATGGCTGGCTCTCAGAGGAAGATGATGATGATCTCTTCTCCATTGACGAAGAGAAGGCCAAGCTCCATCGGCTGCGCCTCAGCTCCAGGTCAACCCCAGATCACCTCGAAAGGCGCAAAATTGACTTTGAGGCCAACCTCATTAGTCGAGCTATTGGCAAGAGTATATGCTTGCCTCCAGACTACATCCAGTTTCCATGTGCATCAGAAAAACACAGCTTTGAGTCGCTGACGACATTTGTTGTCACCTTCAAGCGATGACGCAGAAACAAGAAGAAGGCTAACAGGGACAAACCCATTGTCTTCTATAAGGGAGACGTGATTCCTCAAGCCCCACCAGATGACGACTTCGGCTGGTCTAAATGAGCCGATAGTACCCCTGAAGCAGTCCAGGTAATAGATGACCTTTCACCGCATATTCAGGAAATGTGTCTGAAGCAACACATCCCCCAATGGCAAGGTTCTACACAGCGTGAATATTTCCACCGACTGTGGGCTCCTTCCCAGGTCCGGGGGCAACCCCCATCCTTGCATAAGGATACTAGGGGGCTTGGCTATGACCAAGACCCAGACTTCCGCGTTCACTACGTGGCCAATGTCATAGGCTTGACACAGCCCGTTGATGACCGGGCTAAAGTCGAGGCCAAATTCGACAACTCTGGGGATAAGGAAGAGGAAATTATGATCCCGATCCCCATCCGAGCCAGTGCCCCAGCCCAAGTAGTCGAGGAACCTTCCTCGCCTTCCTGCAAAGACAACAGGGCTGAAGAAGCCCCTCCGATAACCCAGCCAGTCGAAAGACTCAGTTCAACAAACTCTCCTGATGAGGGGGAAATCCCTAATACTAGCTGCGAAGGATTGTCAGCTTTAGCAGGCAACTCCAAGGAAACCTCAGCAACCCTAGTTGTTGACTGCTGGCTAGAAGCCGACGGCCCGGATCAATCCTTAATAGATTCCAGCCACAATAGCTCCCCAGCCCCATCGGCATCAACCAGTGGCTTCGAAAATCATGAAATGCATGAAGCCGACACCGACGATGAGGATTTCATCGACCTCCAACCCGCTCCTCCCGAGCTGGAGGATGGCGGCCAGGCAACCGTTGATGAGCTCGTTGAAATCAACTTGGGCGAAGATGAAGCCCCCCAGCCCACATTCGTCAGCACTCTCCTCACCGAGGCAGAAAGGCAGGATTACAAGCAACTCCTGCTTGAGTATAAAGATTGCTTCGCCTGGACGTACAGGGAGATGCCAGGGCTAGACTCCTCCATAGCGGAGCACGAGCTAGCCATTTATCCCTCGGTCACTCCAGTCAAATAGTCGCAGCGGCGCATGCGCCATGAGTTGGAGCTCCAGGTCTTGACCAAAGTCAATAAAATGGCGGAGGTCGATTTCATCGAGCCGTGTATCTATCCGATCTTGCTCACCAACATAGTCCCAGTCAAGAAGAAAAGTGGTCAAGTCCACATCTGCGTCGACTTCCGGGACCTCAACAAAGCTTGTCCGAAGGACGACTTCCTAGTTCCAATCACAGAAACAATGGTAGATATGACCACTGGACATAAGGCATTATCTTTTATGGACGGGATGTCAGGTTATAACCAAATCCGGATGTCCCTCAAAGACAAGAACTACACAGCCTTCAGATCCCCCAAAGGGATTTTCAACTATAAGCGCATGCCCTTCGGCTTGAAGAATGTCGGCGCTACTTACCAAAGGGCCATGACCAAGATATTCGACGAAATGTTGCACAATATCATCGAATGCTACGTCGACAACCTTGTCGTCAAGACTAAAAGGTGCGAAGACCATTTGTGCAATTTATGCCAAGTCTTCGAGCATCTCCGGCAATACAGGCTCAAGATGAACCCCATGAAATGAGCCTTTGGCGTATCCAGTGGCAAATTCCTCGGCTTCGTTGTTAGATACCGAGGAATCGAGGTGGATCCAAGCAAGATCAAAGCGATCTGGGAGTTTCCACCACCCAGCAAACTCACCAAGCTTAGGTGCTTCCAGGGGAGACTGACCTACATTCAGAGCTTTATTTCTAACCTCTCCGGTCGATGCGCGCCTTTCAGCAAGCTGATGAAGAAAGACGCCCCATTTGTATGGGACTCTGAATGCCAGGCAGCTTTCGAGCAAATCAAGGAGTACCTCATTACTCCCCCAGTCCTGGGGGCACCAGTCAAGGGTAAACCCCTTATACTCTACATCGCCACCATGGACGCTTCGCTAGGAGCTCTATTGACACAAATCAATGAAGAAGGTAAAGATCAGCCATACTACTATCTTAGCTGAAAATTGATCGGTGCTGAGTACCGCTACTCCTCCATGGAGAAATTCTGCTTGGCATTGGTATTCATCGTCAAGAAGTTGTGACATTACCTCCTGTCCCATCGAGTCGAGCTCAGATTCAAGCATGACCCTATAAAGTATCTCCTCCGACAGCCCGTCCTCTCAGGCCGATTGGGAAAGTGGGCTCTCCTGCAAATGGAGTACGACATCACTTATATCCCCAGAAAGGAAATCAAGGGACATGGTATGGCTGAATTCTTGGCAGCTCATCCAGTACCAGATGACTCACCCTTCAACACAGAGCTCCCTGACGAGGAGTCCCTTGCTGTCCAATCACAACAACCGATTGAACAAAGCGGAGATGTCTTGCATTACTGGCATGAAGACACTCTCACAGCCAGTGTACCTTGCCGGGAGCTCTACTTTGATGGCGCTTCCCGAGGGATTACCCGGAGCAACCAGGATCCAACCATCATGGCAGGTGCCGGCATTATTTTCCTGACTCCTCAACGCAGAGTTTTGTACAACTCATGTGCTCTCATAAAGTCCCTGACCAACAATGAGGCCGAGTATGAAGCTCTACTCATTGGGCTTCAGATGGCTCTCGACATGGGCATTAAATGCCTCAAAGCCTACGGGGACTCTCAGCTAATAGTTCGACAAGTCCTCGGCATCTATGACGTGCGAAAGCCAGAGCTGGTTCTATACCACGCCGTCGTCACCAGATTGACCCAGAAGTTCTATTTCTTTGAAATAGATCATATTCCCAGAAGCAACAACGCCCAAGCAGATGCCCTGGCAGACGCCCTGGCAAAGTTGGCTGGGGCTATCAAGCTCTCGCCCGAGGGTGAGGTCGACATCATCGTCAAGCATAGAAGACTGATGCCGAGCTCACTTGAGAGCAATGCCGGTCTCACCGTATACGAGGTCCATGACCTTGACCAGAACACTTCTCTAGAAGAAGAAGATTGGCATGCGCTGATCATAAAATTCAAGAAAGGGTGGCTCCCTCCTGACCGAGCTAAAAGAGTGCAGTTACTCCGCCGAGCAACCTCTTACGAGGTGATTGGCGACTCCCTGTACCGACTGGTCCATGAGAAGGACAAGTCGACTCTCTTGAGATGTGTCTCCCCAGCCGAGGCTCGAGCCATCATGCGGGAAGTCCACTGCGGATTGTGCGGCGCGCACCAGGCCAGAGATCGTATGAAGCACAACATTAAGCTTGATGCGGGACGGGACACGGACACGACAAGCTCGCGATCGTCCCTTAACGAGGGAAGCGTCGGATGTGCGCGGTTGAGAAACCGGCAATGAGCTAGGGTGGTCGGCTCTCTTTTGCGCCCGGATCGGGTCACGGGACGACTTCGATCTCTCTCGCAGCAGTGATATTATAAATTGAAGGCGAGCTAGGTATCCCTACACATGCTCTCTAGCAGCGGCATATAAAGCATATAAAGAATTAAGCCAATGCCAAGTGTAAGGCTGAAGGCGATACCTCCACGCTCTCGGCGTGGCGAAGACGGCACCCGGCCAAAGCTCGTACTCCCGGGAACTTAGTACATTATGTTTACAGCAGTACAAATAAGCCCACTCCACGCAGGGAGGTAAAGGGCGACACAAGTGGGCCCGGGAGGACCAAGTTCGGGTTGACGGGCGGTTTCGGGCAATGCTTCGGCTTCACGCGTACTCGTGCTAGTGGGGGCCCACGTGCTGACCGGAGGGGTCGTGTGGGGCCTGATGACTCCTCTGTTGTGGAGAGACTTGGGAAGCGTTCCCCTGGGATGGCGAGCTGCTGGAACGACCGCCGGACACCGGGCGGCCCTCGGACGACGCTCGCTGGGAACTCGGCCACGAACCTGAAAGTTCTGTTTGCAGGCGCGCGACTCGGAGAAAACTGCTGCTGCGATCAGCCCCGTCGTCGGAATGCGACGAGATTAGCGCCGTTGGAAAGCTGACTCAGAATACTTCGACTTAGGGGTCTTCAAAAAAAATAATCAGATCTGTATTTCTGATCATGTATTTTACAAGCTTGCTGGAATCTGGCCAGAACTGCAGGGGCAGGTGTTGACTTCTCTGAAGATCGACGTTGACCGGAAAGAAGACCTCCGAATCTGGAAATGATTTCTTCAGCAAAGTTGAAGATCTCTGAGCGAGGAATCCGGAACTATTTTTTTTTTTTGATTGGAGAAGAAATGGATTTTTGGGGATTTGTTAACTAGACCTGGGTCGGATCTGGGAAACTGTGGGCAGACTGTTCTTGGGAACTTGGACGGTTTTTGTAAAATACTTGGAGGGTGAACCAAAAATTAAGAAAATTCCTGGTGGTAGAGGGATGTGGACAGAACTCCCAATAAATTTGGCCGACCCAACAAAAATCAAAAGGTGGTTCGAATGGGGTAAACTCAGAGCTGATGAACAGTAAACAGAACCAGGACAGATTTGGAACTTGGACTTGGACGAAAATCAAAAAATAGCTAAAGGATGAATTTTGACGTGATTTTTTTTGTGGGGATAAGGGTTCTAGAGGGGAACCAACCCTGAAATTTTTAGCTTCAGAAGATGAAGGGAGTGATAGCAGGAATTCAGAGAAGAAGGATCTATCCTGAGTGGACAGAACACCGAAACCGTTGGCTACGACGCGTCGGCGGCGAGTCGATGGCGGCGGCGATCACCGGAGTTGCTTCAGATGCTGGAGGGGATCAAGGGGGAAGGGATTACACTATAGAAAGGGGAGAGGGGGTGGAGGAACTAGGGAGAGAGAGGGGAGGGGCGCAAATCTCACTTGGGGGCAAATGCCTATTTTCTCTTCATTAATTCATTCAATATGAAAAATACAACCTTATATAGGATGCCAACCAAACTCACCCTCAGCCCTTGGATCTAGGGGTTTGGATTGAAGGGCTGGGATACAATGTGAATCACACATTTAATACATTAGTTTAATCTAATTTGACCATACTTATTCAACCTTGGACTAAAGCTATTCAAACACCACCTAACAAGCCTAATAAGGCCAAAAGAGGGGGCGCCCCATTCATGGGCCTCTTCTTGGGCCAAGTGTTGTTAAAGGCCATGTAACCAGCCCACCAACCATGCTAGACTCTTCCAACTTAGTTGGCCTATGAAGGAGTGTAACCCAATTTGGGCCTTAAGTGCATTAATGACCCATTAACAACCTAATGACCCAATATGGCATAAGCTCCCTAATGGACTCTACTAATGGCAACCTAGCCTTGGACTTGACATAACAAATGGCCCATTGGCTTGATATAAGCCTTACAAGGAGCCCAAAAGAAAGCAAATACACAATTACAATCTCATACAAGCCATAACTCAGAAATACACTTCACCCGTGTATGGAAATCGCCTTTGATGCCCCATCAATTCTCCCCGGGTGGGAGGAACTCGACCCCGTCGAGTAGGGGTATGGCTGCTCCGGTCCTCCGGCGGATCCGTCACCGTGCTAAGTAGCACGGGTATGCTCCACTCCAAGTGATCGGCACCTGCTCATTCCATATATACTCGATATGCGCACTACTATGGCTAAAGGTGGTCACTCCGAAGGGGCACTCTCAAAAGGAAGGAGATAGCTCGAAGACTCACTAGGAATCACCGCTGACTCCCTATAGGTGACTGATCCGGATATAGAAGTAAAATCGATCCCATACTCATCAAGTGAGTCCACTCGCCTCTTACTCGTAAGAGACCGACAACGAGCTTGCACAAGACACATGCAGACTCTCCATGCACAGACACACGAATGCAAACCACGCAAACAAATCACTCAAAACAAAACCACACAAAGAAAAAGCACACTGTTAGTCCGACCCGTTCATGGGTGACGGCGGACCAGGACACCCGAATATGTGCCATGCATATAATAGATGTACACGATGGTGGATGGAAGGGAGGACTCCTAGACACCCTAAGATGTACCACTCATGCATTGGTGACCGATGGGATTTGGGTGAAGAAGGGGTAGGAGATCCAAAACTACCCTCGTCATCATCCCTAGATGTAGAGACGGCTTGCCGAATAGACCGAGGGGTATGGGTGGAATAGTGAACTCCTTGGAAGAGGTGGAGGGAATGTGATAGCTCGGGAGCTTCACTAGTGGAGGGGTCAAAAGGGTCAAAGAAGGTATGACCCCGGGAGATGGGTTCCTCCATGACACGGTCCCAATCGTGAAATTCCTGAAGGTGTGAATGGTCACCTTCATCCGCCATAGTGAACGGGACGATGGTCATGTGAAGAAAACAAACTTCCTCCCTCGGGCAAAAGGAAATGAAGTCGGACTCGGCCTGCATCGGGAGGAGTAGAAGAATCTCCGTGGTGACACAACCCACGGTGCACTCGGAGGTAATGGACCCATAGGCCGGATGGGTGAAGCTAAGACTAGCGGGTTGGTCGAAGCCTCGGGCCAATAAATGTGTAAAGGTCAACTGCCGGTCTAACCCATTAAGAAGGTCGTCCAATGTGTCCACATAGTGACGAGACCGGAAGGTGGTATGAAATGAGTTGCTTGACACTAGTGGTAGTGTGGGGTCCATTGATGGGAAGGGATGTGGGACCAAGCCATCCTTGAGCCAACTAAGAAGTGGCTCGGCTATGAAAAGCGTACCCGTTAGAAATACGGGTGGCTCGGGCCTTGGTGGTTCCAAATGAGAGGATTCCGAATCAAATTCGGAAATAGAGATGGATGACATTGGAACTCTCTCGAGTGGTGAAGGCCATGGTGTAGGCGGCTGGGAGGTAGATGCTTGTCTAAAGCCACCATACCGAGAGAAGTGTGACTCAAATGGTTCGAGCACTAGAGCGACCGTATAGGATTCCGCTAGAGAGAATGCATTGCGGATAAGACATTCCAATTGGAAGTGAAGGCGCAAACCTCTCCGGAATTGAAATGCGGCTGTGTTGCTCTCCTCTCCCAAGCCATGTTCCAACCAATACTTATGATATGCCCGAAGGTACTCGGACACGGACCTATCACCTTGGACGGGTCGACATGGGTTGGCCATAGTTGCCAAAATATAGGAATGGATCCCTAGGAATGGATATGCAAGGCCATTTGGGCAAGACACTAGACACGACCCTAAGTAATGCAAAGTTGGAATGCATGCACACTAAGGACCCTAGACGTAAACCAAGACTCGGTACGTGGCGGAGGTAATTGATCCGAAGATCACTCGCGCAAATGTGCGGCCTTCCCGATAGGCGTAGTCTAACGTTCGGACAACACCTTTTGATATACCGAGTAAAGGGATGTATGCGACCCAAAAACGACTCTTTTTGTTGTTTTGAAAATATGATGATCCTAGACTCGACTTAAACCGACTAATGACTAGACGTAAATGACACTCTTCCTTTTTTTTTGACTTTAGACACCCTAGACTCAACCTCGCTCTGATACCAAATTGATGTGGGAGGGGACACGGACACGACAAGCTCGCGATCGTCCCTTAACGAGGGAAGCGTCGGATGTGCGCGGTTGAGAAACCGGCAATGAGCTAGGGTGGTCGGCTCTCTTTTGCGCCAGGATCGGGTCACGGGACGGCTTCGATCTCTCTCGCAGCAGTGATATTATAAATTGAAGGCGAGCTAGGTATCCCTACACATGCTCTCTAGCAGCGGCATATAAAGCATATAAAGAATTAAGCTAATGCCAAGTGTAAGGGTGAAGGCGATACCTCCACGCTCTCGGCGTGGCGAAGACGGCACCCGGCCAAAGCTCGTACTCCCGGGAACTTAGTACATTATGTTTACAGCAGTACAAATAAGCCCACTCCACGCACGGAGGTAAAGGGCGACACAAGTGGGCCCGGGAGGACCAAGTTCGGGTTGACGGGCGGTTTCGGGCAATGCTTCGGCTTCACGCGTACTCGTGCTAGTGGGGGCCCACGTGCTGACCGGAGGGGTCGTGTGGGGCCTGATGACTCCTCTGTTGTGGAGAGACTTGGGAAGCGTTCCCCTGGGATGGCGAGCTGCTGGAACGACCGCCGGACGCCGGGCGGCCCTCGGACGACGCTCGCTGGGAACTCGGCCACGAACCTGAAAGTTCTGTTTACAGGCGTGCGACTCGGAGAAAACTGCTGCTGCGATCAGCCCCGTCGTCGGAATGCGACGAGATTAGCGCTGTTGGAAAGCTGACTCAGAATACTTCGACTTAGGGGTCTTCAAAAAAAATAATCAGATCTGTATTTCTGATCATGTATTTTACAAGCTTGCTGGAATCTGGCCAGAACTGCAGGGGCAGGTTCTGACTTCTCTGAGGATCGACGTTGACCGGGGAGAAGACCTCCGAATCTAGAAATGATTTCTTCAGCAAAGTTGAAGGTCTCTGCGAGAGGAATCCGGGACTATTTTTGGTCTTTTGATTGGAGAAGAAATGAATTTTATGGGATTTTTTAACTAGACCTGGGTCGGATCTGGGAAACTGTGGGCAGACTATTCTTGGGAACTTGGACAGTTTTTGTAAAATACTTGGAGGGTGAACCAAAAATTAAGAAAATTTCTGGTGGTAGAGGGATGTGGACAGAACTCCCAATAAATTTGGCCGACCCAACAAAAATCAAAAGGTGGTTCGAATAGGGTAAACTCAGAGCTGATGAACAGTAAACAGAACCAGGACAGATCTGGAACTTGGACTTGGACGAAAATCAAAAAATAGCTAAAAGATGAATTTTGACGTGATTTTTTTTGTGGGGATAAGGGTTCTAGAGGGGAACCAACCCTGAAATTTTGAGCTTCAGAAGACGAAGGGAGTGATAGAAGGAATTCGGAGAAGAAGGATCTGTCCTGAGTGGACAGAACACCGAAACCGTTGGCTACGACGCGTCGGCGGCGAGTCGATGGCGGCGGCGATCACCGGAGCTGCTTCAGATGCTGGAGGGGATCAAGGGGGAAGGGATTACACTATAGAAAGGGGAGAGGGGGTGGAGGAACCAGGGAGAGAGAGGGGAGGGGCGCAAATCTCACTTGGGGGCAAATGCCTATTTTCTCTTCATTAATTCATTCAATATGAAAAATACAACCTTATATAGGATGCCAACCAAACTCACCCTCAGCCCTTGGATCTAGGGGTTTGTATTGAAGGGCTGGGATACAATGTGAATCACACATTTAATACATTAGTTTAATCTAATTTGACCATACTTATTCAACCTTGGACTAAAGCTATTCAAACACCACCTAACAAGCCTAATAAGGCCAAAAGAGGGGGCGCCCCATTCATGGGCCTCTTCTTGGGCCAAGTGTGGTTAAAGGCCATGTAACCAGCCCACCAACCATGCTAGACTCTTCCAACTTAGTTGGCCCATGAAGGAGTGTAACCCAATTTGGGCCTTAAGTGCATTAATGACCCATTAACAACCTAATGACCCAATATGGCATAAGCTCCCTAATGGACTCTACTAATGGCAACCTAGCCTTGGACTTGACATAACAAATGGCCCATTGGCTTGATATAAGCCTTACAAGGAGCCCAAAAGAAAGAAAATACACAATTACAATCTCATACAAGCCATAACTCACAAATACACTTCACCCGTGTATGGAAATCGCCTTTGATGCCCCATCAAAGCTCAAGGGCTTCTATTGGCCAACCATGTACGCAGATTGCATCCAGTACGCCCGCACATGCCATTAATGCCAAGCCTTTGGCCCAGTACCCAGAAGACCTCCTAATCCACTACGTCCCACAGCCCCCACCTGGCCGTTCGTAGAGTGGGGCATGGACATCGCAGGGCCTTTCCCGCCATCTTCCAAGGGCCATAAATACATCTTGGCCGCCACCGACTACTTCTCTCGCTGGGCGGAAGCCCTCCCCTAGCGGGAGGTCACCGGCGAAGTGGTCACCAGATTTGTCCGGCATAACATCATCTACCGATTCGGTACTCCCAGCCGCATAGTGTCAGACAATGGCACACCATTCAAGAATAGGGCCGTATACCAGCTAGCGGCCAAGTTTCACATCGACTGGAGAACCTCTTCGGTCTACAACCCCCAAGCCAACGGCTTGGCTGAAGCCTTCAACAAGACCCTCTGCAAGCTCCTGGCTAAAATGGTTAGCCACCGAAAATGTCATTGGGGTGAGAAGATCTTCGAGGCACTATGGGCCTACCAGACGATCTATAAAACCCCTACGGGGTGTTCTCCGTTCTCCCTTGCCTACGGGGCAGAAGCCGTTATCCCCATCGAAGTTCAGTTAGCCTCTTATCGCATGGCGATCCACACCGGCCTTGCCGGCCCTGACTAAAATGAATACCAGAGAAGGCTAGAGGAGCTGGCCGATTTAGTAGGCAAGTGGCTCGAAGCCTACAAACACCTACAAGCATACCAGGCCCGTATGGTGCGAGCCTATGATAAGCTCATCAAGCAGTGAGCCTTCAAGCAAGGCGACCTCGTCATGATCAAGGAAAAAGAAGTCATGGTGGGGCGCTCCAGTAGAAAACTACACCCGAATTGGCGAGACCCATATGTCATTCACAAGGTCTACGAGGGTGGGGCTTACACGGTCATTGACCACAAGGGTCATAAACCCTTCCCACCTCTCAATGGCAAACATATGAAGCTATACTATGCACCTGAACATGAGTTCGTGCGCCAGCTAGACTAAGGCGCGCATCCCAGCTACTACCAATAAACTCGGCCTTTCCCGACAAAGGATTTGGCCAGTTATTCCCTCCAGTTTCCGATTCCCAGCCAAGCAACAGGGCCAGCAGAGCCCTCCCAAAACCACCGCCAGGCATTCTCAGGGGTCAACCTCTCGTCGTTGCCCTTGCCACGACAAGAGCGAGGACACCTCTGCGCCAGTGACAATCCAACCGTCGGGCTCCCAGGTAAGCAAAAAAATAAGAAAAAAATGGGGTTGAAAATAGAGATGCTCCGACAGACCCAGTCATCCCCACTGCAAGGGGGCGGCTGGGGGTAAAAAGGCCAAAAACCCGACTGAGGTGAAAATCCGAAAGGGCACCTCAGGCAAAATTGGAAAACCCCTCGACGTGAAAACCCGCAAGGGCGCGTCGGAAAAAGCTAAAGGGGGTCGGCTCTGGCGAAAACCCGAAAGGGCGGTAGAGCTGATAATGAGAAAATCTCACTCTCCCCACCAGTCAGGGTGGCCTTCCGCCCATTCCTTAATAGGTCATAGGTCTCCCCAGATACCGGCCTTCGGTTTACCCACAGTGCCAGACCATTAACCCTGCAATCTCCAGTCAGCCTTATATCACCCTACTTAGCCCACTCTAGTCTCGGCCCTCGCTCCGTCGCAGCGGACCGATAAGTTCCAGTGTCTATGCGACATCCTAGTCACCATTCTGGTCAATTCCGATCTCAGCCTCTCCCCAAAACCTTCACCATTCCACACTATTGCATCCTACATCTCTCTAAATCCAGAACCCCCCGAGCCTCAGTATGCGCCCAACCCCCACTGTAATCCCTGACCCACCAGCTATAGCTCCAGTCACATCCTACCACGACAAAGTGGCCCCAGCACCATAATCTGATAATTTGCGATAACCCTTATTAAGGGCGAAGTAATACCAGTTACCTACATCCTCCAGCTCCAAGCTACGTCCCCTGACAGCGACATGCTATGGACAACAATTCCTCAAAAAAAAATAAAAAAAATAAACAATGGGGTAAAAAATAGAGCTACCCCGGCAGACCCAGTCATCCTCATTACAAAGAGACGACTGGGGGCAAAAATTGCCACCAACCCAGTTGAGGTGAAAACCTACAAGGGCGTCTCAAGCAAAATCGGTGGTGCGGACACCAGAGCGAGCGAGAAGCACGAACCGGTGAGCCGTTGGTACCGTACGCGGAGCACCACTCGGGATACCTCGGCTTCCATCTGGCTCAGAGACAGCCTGGAGACTCCCCCTTGAGTCTCGATATTTATAGTATTTATTGGACTTGTTTGTGTGTAGTGTGTATTTTATTCGGTTTGTAATTCGATTGTAACAGGTGTTTATTTGTAATTTGGGACCACCTGGGTCCCGCGGGCCCCCTACCCCTTCTCCCATTGATCCACCTCACCTCTAAGGCCCATGTGGGGTCAGTCAACCTTCCATTGTGGGCTTCTAGAAGAGTTGGACCAAGGGGGGGACAAGAGGTTAACAAAGTCCAAAGTGGAACCACCCAAAGTCAAGGGGGCGCCCCTCTTTTAATGTATTTTATTTGGTTTGTATTTTTATTTTAATTTGATCCAAACCACATGGAATAATAAAATGTGGACTCCCTCTTTTACCCCTCCCCAACCCTAGATCTAGGGATAGTTGATGTCTTTTTGTATTTCATATATATTGCTTGTATTTTCATTTTGAAGGGAATTAATGCATATGAAAATCTGATTTTTGTTGGAAGCCTAGCAAGGGCCGCACCTCTCTCTATCTCCTCTCTTCTTATTGCAGCTGGGAAGGCTGTGTTCTGAGGTGGGAAGTCTCATCTATCTTGTGTGGAGTTCGTCGTTGCCGCCATCGAGCCGCCGTTGCACTGCCACCACCTCCGTCGGTATTCTGCCAATCGGGTTATAGCAGGCCATTCTCGGATTTTTAACTCTCAGCCATGAGTTCATCTGGAGCCCAAACTTTCAGGGTGAGTTCCAGGGGTCTTCACCACATCCCAGAAAATGTGGTTGGGCTTCTAGCTTCCATTTTGCAATTTTCCATTTTCGTTCTTCCTTTCCACCCAGATCTGCCAGCTTTCAGTCCAGATTCATAGTAGCTATGTGTTTCCCCCATTCGGACCTCTTCTTGATTTTTTATTGAGTCCCCAATTTTACTGGAGGTTCTTTCTAACCCCTCCTCCATCCATGAATTTTCATGGAATTTCTAAATGCCTTCACCTAGTTTCTAAAAATCACTTTCAGATCTCCACTCAGTTCTATCAACCTCTGTCCAGATCCGACCACCCACCAGTATAAAATACCTTTCCCCATCCAAACCTCTACCACATCGGTCATAAGAATTATTGTCGTTTTCCTCTCTTTCCCCTCTACAACGTTCATGAAGAGCTCAAGGTCTGAATCAGAGGTCTACCCCGTGGTCAACGCCAACTCTCAGGAAACATCAATTCTGCCCAGCCAGATCTGAAACTGAGATCAGTCCGGTTCTAAAATCCCCCATCCAAAGCACGATCCCAACAAGGTGTTTGGAGTCACAAAGGGTCTAAGTACTTCGAAAGAGCTTTCCAACGATACCTCTTGCGCGTTGATCCGACGTTGAGAGTGATCGCAGCAGCAGATCTCGTCGGATCGCGTGCGGTAAAACAGAAGCAACAGATCCGTGGGCAGCAACTCCAAGACTTGGAGATCGGAGCCGATCGGCCTCCGACCGGTGTTCCAGCCAGGCCGCCGTCCAGGGAAGCATACCATCAGAGGTCACCATCACAGTGGGACCCACTCCGTCAGGTCCAGAGGACGGGGCAGCGCGTGGGCCCCATGAACCCGTAGATCGCGCCATCCGGACAGCACTAAAACGTGGGTTTCGGCGCCGACGGACGACATCAAGATGCTGCCCGTCAACCCAATTCCCGCTACTCCCGGGTCCCACATGTGACCTATTACCTCCCTGCGTTGTCACGCCCCGAGCGCGGAAGGTACCCGGAGATGCGCGACGAGTTTATATCAATCATGTCAATCAGAGTATTAGTGCATATGACACCAAAAATCAGAGATGCGCAAAAGTAAAGATAACCCAATCCTTTATTCCTTCATAAGAATATGTCTATTACAAACCTTGGAAGTACTAACGAAAATAAAGGGAAAAATACAAGGTTGACTCAAGAAAATATGAAAAAGACTAGATAACACGGAAGAAGCTCTATCTCTTTCACTCTTGATTTTCCCCATCCGTTCGAGTTCCCTCATCGTCAGACTTACCTAAAAAGTAGGGAAACACTAAGTGAGCGAACGCTCAGTAGGGAATTATATCTCAAGATCTAGCAAGGGGTTTAAGTGATTACATCTTTCATGAATGCACTATAGCTATGCATGCTCGCATAAAACGACAAGATAGAGAGAGTGTATAACAAAACGATAGCAAGAAGAACTAGTCATGAGCTTTCAAGAACTTATATCAAAAAGATATCAAGATATTCAAACAAGTGTATTCATCATGCCATGTTAGAATTTGGCTATTTTGTTTCAAGTCAAGCAAGTATACAATTACCCTTTCTTGGGCCACGCAAGTCATGTAATATCAAGTCAAGTACAAGTACAAGATTTGTGGAATGTTCAATCAAGCTAGTCATGCAGTTCGGTATAATGCCAATACCGTGATCAATCAACTCCCATGGGCACAAGTACTTTCGGGTGCTCCTCCCAGGACCAGATCGGGCCCTATATGCGCAGGCATTAATCATGTATTTTAACATCCACTTTTGTATATAGCCAATATGGAATTTCAAGAATAAAGCTTATAGATACGTAGGATAACTTGGATAGAATAGAGTCCAAAAGTATGATACTTGACATAGAATGATGATAATAACGGTACAATCACGATTATCGATAAAACTAGGTGGAATTGGTTCCCTAACTTGGGTACCATGACAAGCAAGTATGGACAATCTTTATATAGAATTGAGGTTCACATGAACAGCACATCAATGGCAAGACGTCCTCATTCTTAATATAGAATTGCGGTCCACAAGAACATCATGTTGAATATAGAATTGGGGTTTACAAGAACACCATAACGATGTTGATATAGAATTGGGGTTTACAAGAACAGCATCAAATGGCATGATAACCTCATCCCATTAAGAGAATTCTCATGATACACACTTTGCATAACATGAGGGCCGGTATACCATGTTTCTTTAGAGTGACATGGAAAAATAGTGTAATGGGTTTTTATGGTACAACCATCTCAGTCAGCCTTGAGGGAATCCAAGGCTCGAGGAGTCTTATGGAGGAATCTATGACTAACTCGCTAGTCCAAAGGAACGGAATGTCCAATGGAGAGCTTGTATGTCAATGAGAGTTAAGGGGGTAACGTTAAAACATCATGAAACGTGGGACTATATTCACGGACTGGAATATAGTGCCGATATATATATATACGAAACCCTCGGTTAACAGTAACATTGAAAAATAGTGTCACAGGAAAATAGCGACTTAATCTAAGTCATTACTTATCAAATTAACACCTTTTACAGGGGCGCTTATTTACAAATCCTACCCGATCAGAGTTTCCAGATGAGGAACTAATGTCCATCAACTAGTCGAATGATCACATGTGGATGTTATATTTTGATGGAGCTCTGAAATCCCAAGGGAGAGGAATAGGCATTATCCTCCTGTCGCCTGAAGGTGTTACCATCCCACAGGCATATCAACTCGCATTCCTAGTTACCAACAACATAGCTGAATATGAGGCTCTTCTAGCTGGCCTAGAAGCTGCCCATTCCCTTTGTATCACCGAATTATGAATTGTAGGTGATAGTAAACTCATTCTCTGCCAAGTGCTCACCAAATATCGTATACCCCATCCCAAGCTCAAGCCTTACCAAGAACTTACTGCTGCTTTTGCCAAGTTGTTCACCAAACTGATCTTTGTCCATGTCCCTCGTGATCAGAATATTCTGGCTGATGCCCTCGCCTCGTTGGCATCATCTTTAAGGTTCCCTCTGGGTAGATGGTTTGAGTCCATCTCTATCTACAAGCGTCACGCCCCTGGTGTCCACGACGTTTCCTACGTGAGGATCAAGGAAAAATTGTCAAGGAAGGTCTAAGAGGGAGAAATCATTCAGAAAAGAAAAATCATGTTGGTAGAATTGGAAGAAGAAATGGCCGACGAGGAGAAGCCATGGTTTTATGAAATTACCAAATATTACAAAGATCAGTCCTACCCTGAAGAAGCCATGTCAGGAGATATGAAAGCCATAAGGAGAGTGGCTCAGAAATATACGTTGGTTGGAGGAGTTTTATACAAGAGAAGCCTCACTGGTGTTCTTCTAAGATGTCTTGATGATGATGAGGTCGGGAAGTGTGTTGAGGAAGCACACTTTGGTGTGTGCGGTGGCCATGTGAATAGCCAAATGCTCGCTAAGAAGATCCTTCAGCAAGGCTTTTACTGGCCCACCATGGAAGAGGATCGTGATGTCTATGTCCGTATGTATGTCAAGTGTCAACTTCACGCCAACAAGATTCATTCCCCCTCCTCCTCACTTCATCTAATATCCTCCCCATGGCCTTTCTCCATGTGGGCTTTTGACATCATTGGTCCTCTTGGTGATCCCAACTCCCTCACCAAGTAAAAATCTTTCATCCTTCTACAACAGAGTACTTCACCAAATGGGTCGAAGCTGAAGCTTATGCGAAAATCAAGGCATCCACAGTCTGCAAATTCATCATGAAGAACATCATCACCAAGTTCGGCATCCCAAGTACTATCATCACCGATAATGGACCGCAGTTCATTTCCCATGACCTTCAGGACCTTTGCAAAAGGTACAAAATTACATTGCATCATTCATCACCTTATTACCCACAAGGTAACGGCCAGGCAGAGGCCACTAATAAAATATTGATCAAGATCATAAAAAAGACCTGCGAGTCTAAAAAGTTCTCGGACTGGCCAGAAAAGCTTTGTTGTGCCCCGGACTATTTTGACCAAGATCTTGTATGAAAAAGTCATGTGTCAGATAATATGATTTGCATTGATATATATATGATGAATGTGGGATTGAAGGTTAAACTGAATGTTTGATCAATTTGAGTCAGATAAGTAATTATTCAGAGGGGGGGTGAATGAATATACCCTTTAAAAACTTCGCCCAATTAAGAAATTCTTCCTAATACAACCAGAAGCCCAATAAGCAATTGCGGAATTCAGATTTATTAAGACAACTGAAATGCTTATAGATGAACTAACTAGTGACTTAGGAACAATGTCAACGAACTCTTAATACCACAGTCAAACATATAGTGTGCGTAGTAATGAAATGAACACATATAGAAAATCAAACCATATCGACCCTATGCATTCATCTAGCGGCAAACCCACAAAGAGATCAAACCACTGCACAATGATTTTTAGGTGGTTCGGTCCTGCAGACCTACATCCACCCCACACTCAAACCCGAGTGTGGATTCTGTTGACTCACAACTTGAACAGCTGGGCATCACAGCTTGCCATACAATCCGCTGAGCAACACAGCTTGATGTCCAGTGGAATCCACCACTGCAACCGCTGGGGATTACAGCTTACCCGTCCAGAGGCAGCACCTCTGCAAACGCTAAAGGATAAAAGATGAAACAAAAACAAGAAGACAATCAGCGACTGAAAGCTGTAAATGAAAGCACAAATGATATAGCTCTCGAAGGAGCAGCTCTGGCTTGGATTTGATCCAAATACCAGATATCCACTATCTCTCTCTCTTTCTCTACTCAAGCTCTCTATCTCTCTCTTTCTCTTCTTTCTCTTCTGCTCTTCTTCTCTTTCTCTTTTTCTTCTCTGCTTCTTCTACTTCTCTTTTCTTTCTCACAGGATCGTGCAGGCTATCCTCTACTTCAGTCGATCAGCCTCCTTCTGATGGAAGAGGCCTTCATATATATAGAGCAGCAGGAAGCAGATAGGGCGTGTGTCTTCCACATCTCCCGCCCAAAAGCCTTGGGCCACGTGGCAGCATCCAGTAGGCTTTCAGTACACGTGTCACAATCTAGTCACTCCCCTTATCCTCGGATCACGTGCCCATCCTTCATCTTTGCACTTTAGTCCCTATCAGTCAGTCGAAAGGAACTTATCAGTTTAATACAACAAACCTTGTACAGACTCTGTAGGGAGTAATGTGCAGTGTATAGACATTGCAATATGTAGACTTTGAATCCTAGCATGCGACCTCAATGTACAGACATGATGAAGGCACTGCAGAAGCGATGTACAGACTTCATGATGCAATGTTCAGACTTTATGAATGCATGGCTATGGCATTGTATAGACTTCATGAATGCAGAACAATGCCATGTACAGACTACATATATGTAGTGCTTTGGCCTTGTACATACTTCACGCATGCAGGACTGTGGCATTGTATAGACTCAGTGAATGCTAAGCAGCAGCATGTATAGACTTCATGTATGGCATGTACAGAGTTAGAGTGAAATGCATGTTCTGCTGCAGACAGCAAAGTATATACATTGCAAGTGAATGCATTGTCATGCTGAAAGAATGTACAGACTCTGTGAATGCAAAGCTAAAGCAATGTATAGACTTCATGTGTAGAAGACTAAGGCATTGTACAGACGTTGAGAATGCAACGCTAAAGCAATGTATAGACTTCACGTTTATGTGCATGACAAAGCAATGTACAGACTTGACCGCTGCGAACACAGGCTGTACATACTTTGATTGCATGTATGAGAAAGCAGTGTACAGACTTGCTGTGAAGAACAATGCCCAAGTGCAGTGCATGGACTTAGCGTGAATGCAATGCAGACACAAGAGTGTATAGACTTGATGAATGCGATGCAGACACACAGAGTGTATAGACTTGATGAACAATGCATTCTAGGCAGATCTTGTACAGACTTGAGAGACGATGCATGCATGATGTATAGACTTGTCCAATGTACAGACTTAGCATGAGACGCTAAGTGAGACAGAGGATGATGTACAGACTTGAAGGATAATGCATGCAGACGGTTGTACAGACTTGGTCTTACAATGTATAGACTTAGACAAACAACTGAACGATGTATGGACTTGCCAATTCAAGGGCTGTACAGACTTGATGCAATGCAAGGCAACGAATGTAGACTTCAAGCCAATGTATAAACTTCAAGCTCATGCAAGCAAAGCCAATGTATAGACTTGGCGTTTGTGTGAGCATGCGATGTACAGACTTGGCATTTGTGTGAGCATGCATTGTATAGACTTGGCCAATACAGCGATGTATGGACTTGCACAGTTCTAGCTACAGTGCAAAGTATAGACTTGGAAGCATATGAACATGGCGCTGTACAGACTTTGAGTGAGAGCCCAATGTACAGACTTGGTGGAACTGAGCGTAGGTAAAGATTAAGAATGTATAGACTTGCTCAGTTCAGCACGTAGGTAAAGATGCCAATGTAGTGTACAGACTTTGAGCGTAGGTAAAGACATCAATGTGCAGACTTCAGCTCTAAGTCTATACAACCAATGCAGTGTACAGACTTTGCAAGAAACACTAGACGCTGTACAGACTTAGCCACAAGCTGAACATTCGGATGTATAGACTTGATATGAATGCATGAACAGTCTGATGTACAGACTTGCCAAATGTATAGACTTTAAGACCAATGTAAAAGGCTGTACAGACTTGGATGAATGAACAAGCATGAATGTATAGACTTTGAAAGACACTGCATGAACAACATGATGCAATGTACAGACTTGGGCTGTACAGACTTGCTGCCTAGTCGATGTACAGACTTCCTATATTCAAGTCCAATGTATAGACTTGCTGAGATATGCACCTGAATAATGTACAGACTCTCTCAACTCTGTGACGTGCAACTAATCAATGTGTAGACTTCAGAAATGCATGGAGACGCTACAGCGTGACAACGTCGACGCAGCAGTTTACCTTGATGTGAAGTTAGATATGGGTCAGTTTAGTGGGTCGACACAGTGACCCCATGTGTCAACGCATCCAGCCTTATCTTCAAAGCCATCTGAGGCATTTCAAGGCTGCATCAACCTCGTGGACTCAATGGGTTGATGCGAATCTGATGTAAAGACTTGAGGGGGGTTGACCCATCTAAGAAGGAGGTCGACCCACAGAGCTAGCACACTCATGCATTCTCCACAGAACAGATCAGATATAACACACTCATGCATTCTCCACAGAATAAATCAGTCATATGCATTCATGTTGCTATCATTCAATGTGATGTTCTTAGCAAAATAATATGGTGACTCATTTATGTTGCTATCATTAAAACACCACATAATCATCAAAGCACAAGGGGCACAACATGGGTTAATGCCCGAAGGGCATTCTATTCACAGGCCACCTTTCTTTGATGGTAGTAACTACCCTTACTAGAAGAATAGGATGACCGTCTTTTTACGTGCTCAAAGTCATGACATATGGACTATCATTAGGAATGGTCCGTATGTTTTACACCCTGATGAGGATATGTGGGATGATGATAGTATTAAGAAAGCCACTGTGAACTTTAATGCTTTAAATATTATTTAGTGCGCTATTCACCCTAACGAGTATGCTCGTGTCTCCATGTGCAGCAGCGCAAAAGAAATGTGGGACAAGCTCAAGCTTATCTATGAAGGTACCACAGGAGTCAAGGATACGAAGGAGAACATGTTGATCCGTGACTACGAGTTGTTTCATATGAAGGAGGAAGAGAGTATCTCCGAGCTGTTCGCACGTCTCATGGAGATCACAAATGGATTGAAGTCACTCGGAAGAGAGTTCAAGGACACTGATTTGGTAAGGAAAGTGCTGAGGTCCCTATCACCAAGTTGGTACACCAAGGCGACTGTGATAGAGGATTCTAAAGACTTGTCTACCATCACCATGAATGCGCTCATAGGATCGTTGATGGCCTGAGATTAACATTAAGAGAACGGAAGAGGACACAAAGAAGAAAAAGTCCGTTGCATTGAAAGCTCACCCGGAAACAATTTCAAGCCAAGAGGATTCTATGGGAACCACCAATGATGAAGAGGTTGCCATGTTAACAAGAAGAGTAAGACAATTCTTGCGCCAAAGAAGACGATTTGGCGGAAAATTTAAGAAAGGAAAGAGGCAGCCGAAGCAAAGAAACGACCCATCAAAAGTGGCTGAAGTGATGTGCTACGAATGTAAGAAGATGGGGCACATGCGAGGTGAATGCCCCGAGTTGCAAAAGAAGAAAGGAAGGATGGTGAAGGGCAAGAAGCCCAAAGCGATGAAGGCCACGTGGAGCGACGAGGACAAGGATGAGTCCATGTCCGATGATGAACAAGACATTGAGGAACTAGTGAAGGACATGTGCCTTATGGCCAGGAGCGATCAGGAACAGGTAATCTCTGACTGAGAGGTAATTACCAATGAACAATGGGAGCTTGCCTATGAGGAATTAGATGAAAAGTACAAAAGAATGAAAAATGAAAATAGAACTCTAAAGAAGAAAATCCATGAAATCTTGCATTCATCTAATTCATGTGAGAAATGTAGTTTGCTTGACATGCAAGTTAAAAACTTCAAAAATGCAAATGATGTTTTGGAATCTAAATTGGTTTTGTTTGAAGATGAAATTGCATGCCTAGAAGTAGAAAAGAACAATGCTTTTAAACTCAAAATGAAATTCAAGAAAGGCATGACTTGTTGAAAAAGGAATTGGAAGAATTAAATGTTAAGCTGATTGAATGTGAGAAAGTGAAAGAAAGATTGAACAGCGAAAATGAAAGTCTTATTAGTGAAATTGAAAAAGTGAAGAATGCTAGTGAGAACATGTTGAAAGGAAAAGAAAAACAAAGTGTGAAGAGTTCAAAATTTGTGCATGGCAATAAGAATGGTTTTCACTATGCTGTTAAAAATTCATTTCATCATGGAGAATGATCACACACACACCACGATACATCAACTGTTAATTCTAGTTTCCCCTCCACTTTTAGGAATGTAAATAACAGAAGAAATTTTGGTAGGAAGAGACCCACTTTTTTTTACTGTGGGAAGATAGGGCATGACATGTACATATGCCAGTTAATGCAATATGATGATGACATGTTTTTCAATAAATACAATCAATCTTTTGGAAATGCTAACATCACGGGACCCAAGCTGGCTTGGGTACCCAAATCAAAATGAGCATGGTTGCTTATTGGTGCAGGTCTGCATGAAGGCTGGAGAGAATAAATGGTACCTGGACAACGGATGCTCCAGGCACATGACCGGGAATAAACAACTTTTTGCAGACCTTGCAGAGAAAAATGGCGGTACGGTAAATTTTGGTGGACTGATAGAGGTAAGATAATCAGAATTGGGAGAATTGGTAAGGATCTCAACCATTGTATTGAAGATGTTTCTCTTGATAGAGGTCTTCGCCATAACTTGCTTAGTATTAGTCAACTATGTGACAAGGGTCACAAGGTTATATTTGAGTCTTCTCACTGCACCATTGTCGATGCTAACACACATGAAATCAAATTCATAGGAGTGAGGAGTAACAATACTTATCAGGTTGACTTTGTTGAAATTCCTTCTGAAAAATTATGTTTAGTTGCCAACAAAGCTGAAGATGTTTGGTTGTGACATCGCCGTCTTGGGCATGCCAGTCTTAATGTCATTAGGAAGCTGAATCGTCATGGTTTAGTTAGAGGTCTTCCTAGTTTAAATTTTGAATCATCAAAAATTTGTGAAGCATGTAATAAAGGAAAATAAACCACAACTTCTTTTAAACGTAAAAATATTGTTTCAACAAAAAAACCCCCTTCAATTGTTGCATCTGGATTTGTTTGGTCCCACCAGGACTCGCAGTCTTGAAGGGAAGCTTTATGGTTTCGTGATTGTCGATGATTTCTCGCGATATGCATGGGTTTTGTTTCTATCCAACAAGAGTGATGCTTGCAATGAATTCATTGACTTCTGTGCTAGAGTTCAGAATGAAAAAGGCTATTTAATTCAGAAAATTCAAAGTGACCTCGGAAGAGAATTTGAAAATCATGAGTTTGATGAAATTTACAGGAAGCAAGGGTATGAACATCAATTCTCATCACCTAGAACCCCGCAACAAAATGGAGTGGTCGAGAGGAAAAATAGGACGTTCGTTGAGATGGCGCGTACCATGCTTGCGGAGAACGGTCTTCCACGGTACTTTTGGGCAGAGGCAGTGAACACTGCCTGCTACATCACAAATCGAGCAATGGTAAGACCGATCCTTAAGAAAACTCCTTACGAGCTATACAAAGTTAAGAAACCCAACATATCACATTTTAAGCCATTTGGATCTATATGTTACATTTTGAACAATGGTAAAGATAATCTTGAATAATTTGATGTGAAGAGTGATAAAGGGATTTTCCTCGGGTACTCTCTATAATCTAGAGCTTACCGTGTTTATAACACTAGAACACTTGTTGTCGAGGAAAGTCCATATGTTGTTGTTGATGAATATACTATGATGAAGTCGAATGATAATGATCATTTTATTCTTACAGGTGGGAATGAAATTGAAAAGGGAGAGTCGAGCAAATAAGGTGAGGCAGCAAATCAAGAGAAAGAAAAGGAACAAGAGGAGGAAGCGGAACAAGAGCAACATCCGAACATTCCACACCAATGGACCACGCATAAGGACCATCCATTGGAGAATGTGATCGGCAGTGTGGATGAAGGAATTAGAATGCGGGCTTCAATGAGGGAAGTTGAAATTCACGATAACTTAGCTTTACTTTCTAGCATTGAGTCTAAGTCTTTAGATGATGCTTTGAATGACAATTCTTGGGTTCTCACCATGCAAGGAACTACACCAATTCCAAAGGAATCGGGTGTGGTTTCTCATGCCCCGGCCTGATAACCATCCTATAATCGGAACTAAGTGGGTTTTCCGGAACAAACTTAGTGAAGATGGAGTGGTTGTGAGGAATAAGACAAGGTTAGTAGCCAAGGGCTACTCCCAAGAATTTGGCATTGATTTTGATGAATCCTTCGCTCTTGTGGCTATATTAGAAGCCGTTAGAATCTTACTTGCTTATGCTTGTCACATGAACATCAAGCTATTTCAAATGGACGTGAAGAGTGCCTTCCTCAACGGGATTATCAAGGAAGAAGTGTACGTGGAACAACCACCGGGCTTCGAGGATGAAACATATCTGGACCACGTCTACAGATTGGATAAGGCACTGTATGGATTAAAACAGGCTCCTCGGGCATGGTATGATCATTTAAGTTCATTTCTTATTGATAATGGCTTCAAACGGGGTAATATAGATCAGACGTTATTTACAAAAACTTGTGATGAACATTCCTTAATTGTTCAAGTTTATGTAGACGACATAATTTTTGGAGCCTCTAATTTGAAGATGAATGATGAATTTGCCCAACTCATGTAGGAAGAGTTCGAGATGAGCTTGATGGGCGAGCTGAACTTCTTCTTAGGATTACAAATAAAGCAACTGGATGATGGCATTTTCATCAACCAGAAGAAGTACACACAAGAAATTGTGAAGAAATTCCAACTTGAGACTGCCAAACCCTTTGCAACACCCATGTCCACCTTACAGAAAATGGAAGAAGAAAAAGGTAACAAAATCGATCAAAAACTTTTTAGGGGTATGATTGGTTCACTGCTATACCTGACTACTAGTAGGCCTGACATCCATTTTAGTGTCTGTCTCTGTGCAAGATATCAATCTTGTCCCAGGGATTCTCATTTGTCGACTGTGAAAAGAATCTTCAGGTATTTGAATGGTACACTTGACCTTGGTTTGTGGTATCCAAAGAATAATTCATTTGATTTACATGCTTTCACTGACTCTGATTATGCTGGATGTAAAATGGATCGTAAAAGCACAAGCGGTCATTATTAGTTTCTAGGGGGCTGTATGGTTTCATGGGCCTCAAAGAAATAACATTGTGTGGCTTTATCAACTGCCGAAGCCGAATATGAGGCTGCCGGTAGTTGTGCGGCTCAAGTGCTGTGGATCCAACATCAATTGCTTGATTTTGGTTTTGGTTTGAAAAACACTCCCATCATGTGTGATAACATGTCTGCTATAAATCTGTCCAAAAACCCTGTTCAACACTCTCGTACCAAACACATTGAGGTTAGACACCATTTCATACGGGATCATATAAATAAAGGTGATTTTGAGATAGTTTTTGTTGATACAAAAAACCAACTTGCAGATATCTTTAAAAAACTTTTAAATTCTGATCAGTTTTGTTTTCTTAGGAGAGAATTAGGAGTGTGCAGGTTAGATAGTTAAATCTTTTGAGCTGAATTGTACATACACACTTTTTACAGTTTCTCATAAAGAAATTGTTCATACTGCTTTATCTTTTGCACATAAGAAGTTTTTCCATAGCATATAGACTTCAAATCTTGCTTTTTTGTGCATATCACAGTGAATAACAATTTGGTTTTCATATATGTTTTTATCTTCTCGCATCCGTATGTATATAAATGCATATACTTCATATTCGTGTGCATGAATGCCATGATTCACCGGTATATCAAATGTCGATTGCCGAAGGTTGGAACAAGTCCAGCTGGAAGCTTTCCCTATGCGTGAGTTTGGTCTTTGGACCTACGTTCTCCGCCACGTACCGATAATCAATCTGCTTGATAATACCATTTTGATGCGTGCTTGAGTGTATATAGATTACACACCTTTCAATTTTGATATCTCCTATGACCTTGCTCCCTTGCTAAATAAAAATGCTTTGATGTAGACATGTTGTTACATGGCACATATTAAGGGGGATGTTTTTGTTATAATAGTGCATACACTTAGGGGGAGACATCACAATGAAAAGGCTAATTCATCTCTTACATTCTATGCAATCTCTCACACAATTTGCAGGTTTGAGTTAATGATTCTAACTAATAAGGATTTCACTTATTCCACTCAACACATTTAAGGGCTCTAGATCCCCTACATAGAAATCACGTGACTTGTGAGGAAAAAGCTATCAGCCCCGTCAAAAATTTCAATAAATGTTATTTGACATTGAGTAAATCGGGAATCCCCCCTGAAATAAATGAGGAAACTCGCATTGAAAAGTGTCATATCCACATAATCATAAGTGACGACACCGAGTAACCGAGAAATGCCCCTGAAACAAAGGGCATGACTCGTGTCAAAAGGTTAGTCATCTTCATTAAAAAATGAAAAATAATTCTGGGGTTGTTCGAAGCTACCAAAAGTCGAGCACGGTGTATGGAAGTGTAGGGAGGAAAAGTTCCTACTTGTGTTCTTTAGAAAATTTGAAAATTCGTACTATCTAGACTTCATTGCTCATACTTCACATATACAACTAGGGAGTGATTGTATGAATGTACATCTTGAATCAATCATATTTCATGAGTCTTGCAGTACCACTTCTTGTAAGCACTACCCTTTTACTATTGCTCATGAAACTCATGTTCTAGGTCTATCACATATTTCTTAACCTGTTCATAGAGAACATGCTTACTATCTTATAGAATAATGAATGCATATGTGCTTGCCTGCTCATTCCATGCTTTCCATATGCATCTCATAGAGTTAATTGTGCATATTGAGGCTTTGCTTTCATGGTTTTAATAATCCCCTATTTGACTCTGACAAAAAGGGGGAGAAATCAAATCACAGCAGCTTGGCCTTAGCATGAAGTTCAGTGTCTTTACATGATGTTCACTTAGCAGGCTTGCTTGTGTCTTTGCCAAAAAGGGGAATTAAATATTTGAGAGTTAAATGTTTGAATGGTTGCATGTTGATTATGCAATTTCTGAATGGAATTCATGCATCTTGTATGCATGAGAAAATGCTTGTTTTGGTTCAAAGAATGTCATCTTTCATGCAAATCTTATTATTTTTTCAATGGTTTTATCTTCATCAAAAAGGGGGAGATTGTTGTGCCCCGGACTGTTTTGACGAAGATCTTGTATGAAAAAGTCATGTGTCAGATAATATGATTTGCATTGATATATATATGATGAATGTGGGCTTTGAAGGTTAAACTGAATGTTTGATCAATTTGAGTCTTGTTAATGAGAAATATTGAATGTTGAATGTTGATTCAAGTGGATCGACCATATTCTGGTGTGTTTCTTGATTGCACAGACCCTACACACTTCATTGAGTGAGCACTGAGTGTTTCTTATATGGTTTATCATATTCAATTGTATTCCCTTAGATGAGATGATCTTACTATTGAAATCGAGCTTTTCACTTGTGAATCTCGCTTACAAATAGGATGAGTGTTTCTTTTGATATGGATTGGTTTAGAAACCTGAATTGCTAACTTGAGTTATTGAGATTCATGGCAATTTGAAAATGCAGGATCATTGTGGAGTTTTCACTCAAATTATTCAAGGCCATGGTATGAATACATGTCTAGTTGGATTTCAATGTGGATGGATTGATTTGGGTTGAAATCAAGTGTTGTTATGTCTATTTGAGTTACAAGTCCATATATGATTGATCTTGTTACGTGGTTCATGAAATGTGGACTTTCAATTGGATTTATTGAAGTTTTCTGACTGTCAGAAAAGTGTCGACCTCAGGGGTCGACACTTATTTTCACGCTCTCCACCTTGCGTTAAGTGTTAAGAACGCTGGCAGAAAGTGTTGACCCATGAGTCAACACTTTCACCAGGGTTCTGTTAACTTAGCAAAGTCAGAAGCGTCAAGAAAAAGTGTCGACCTCTAAAGTTGACACTTTCTAGTAAGTTCATTCAATTCTGTGAAAACAGAACCTTCGTGAAAAAGTGTCGACCTCAAGAGTCGACACTTTTCACCACGAATGTTGTTTTGATTCACAGGCCAGAACACTTGGGAAAAAGTGTCGACTCAATGAGTCGACACTTGTTTCACGTGCATTGTTTTTATGTGTTATGGCAGAACTCTCGTGAAAAAGAGTTGACTCAATGAGTCGACACTTTTTCTCAGTAACCCGACCGGGATTTCCGGATCTATTTCGAACCCACTTAATAGAGATCTAATTGGCTTGGTTAATTACTATAATGGCCCTAGGGCATCCACCATGTTTTGCATGTGGTATGTAGAAGATTTGGCAAGGGCTTTTGTGTCTTATTGGCGTTCAATCCCTTTTGTATATAACGCCGCCCTTGTTCGATCGGAAGAAGGATCTTGGAGCTTTTAACGTGTTCATCCTTTTGCTTGCAGGAGAAGAAGGAGTCGCACCCTGCTAGAGGAGAAGGAAGGCTATGCCGAGCTCATCCCCTCACGAGACCGAACCAAGATCTGGAGGCCGCGGTCGTCGTCCTCTTCATCCACTACTTCGAGTGTTCATATCTTCAACACTGGCTTCTTCCATCCCTCGGTTCTATTGTTCTAGTGCTACCTTCTTTAATCTCTGAGTATGTTTAAGGATTTATGGGGAAGATCATGTGTGCTATTATATCTTATGCTTAGATTCCTATTCTCATATTGGGCTTTGTATTTTCATCTTATTTTCATCTTTAGATGATTTCGGAGCTTGCTCCGAGTGTGTGTGGGGTTTCTCGTTGTCGTGCGAGAACCCACGTGTGTGGGCCGTCGTGCCCGTGTGTGGTGGTTGCTGCCGTCGTGCAGCGTGTTTTAGTGAAATCCTCTCGATGTGGGAGGGGTGGACGTAGGACGACACTTGGTGCATCTGAACCACCTAAAAATCACTATGTCGTGGTTTGCTCTTGATGTGATTGTTGATATTTCCTATCCGTTCGTATTACGAGTGTGAGTCGGTGAGACGAGAGTTCCATTATCTGTCCGCTTATTTATTGTCATTCGAGTGTTTATTTTCTGCGCTGGGAAGTTGTGAGGGCTTGCTGGTTAATCATTCACATTTTAATCAAGCTCGATCTAGGGTTTATTTACCATCTCTGTGGTCTGCTTTAATTAAGTTTAATTTTCGTCGAAAGGGTGGGCAATCAATTCACCCCCCTCTCAATTGTCTCCTAACCGGGACAACAAGCTTATTGAAGCTCTATAGGCCTATCACACTTCAATCCATACTCCCACTGGGTAAACTCCGTTCTCCCTTACATATGGGATGGAGGCGGTAGTCCCGTACGAGATCTTGGTTCATTCTCTCAGGGTACAATTGGACAAGGAACTTTCCCTCGACGAACGTCGTGACTCACTCCTTGCCCAATTGGAACTCTTAGATGAGAAGCGGCTAGCTGCTGCCGAGCATGCACGCGTATACCAAAATAGACTCACACGTTTTTATCAAAAGAAGGTCATTGAGAGAAAATTTAAAGTCAGTGAGATGGTCGTTAAAAGACTTTTCGTGAAACCTGGTGGGTCACGTTCCAAACTCCAACCCAATTGGGAGGGTCCATATATATTTCAAGCTGTGTATCCTAGCAATGCTTATAGGCTATTTAATACTGAGAGGGTCGAGTTATCCCACCCTTGGAATGGGCTTTATCTTAAAAAGTACTACCCTTTAGGTGTAACAACCGGCGTTGGAAGTTCATTCTTCGGTCTTGGTAGTCTAACTCGGGGTCAACTCACACTCACACTCCGCTCTTGAAATCAAATGATGCGGAACCCAAGGAATGCCAAAAGTAGACTGAGGATGACTCTACCGAATGAGATCCTGAGTGGGAGGGATACGTCAACCACGTTAACCCTGCGTTGAGCTATGTAAGAGCGGCTTACAAACAACTAAACTCCCTTGATCCGAGAACCATACCAGTTGTTATAATAGTTGTGCATAATGTCAAAATAAAAAAACACAAAAATAACAAAAGCAAAAGAAAGCAAAAACAAAAAAATAGAAAATTAAAAAAAAAGGGCTAATGCCTGGTGATCATCATGGCATCCATCCTTCATGCTAAGATAGGGCCCATTAAGATTTGGTAGGTCTCAAGTCTTGGTCTACCAGAACTGTGGAGACCCTTGTCTGGCCATGTCGGTCTATGCCCACTAAAAGGAAGGTAACATGCACATACGCACATGTTTTATCAAAAACAAAACCGGTAGCATCGCCTATGGTGAGGCCTCACCCCGAAGGTCTCCAGGAAAGCTGTAATCTTTATTCTCTCCTTCTTCGACCAAATGAGACAGCCAGCGCCCTTAAAATGCTGAGCATAAGAAACCGAAGCACAATCCTCTTAAGGCAAGAGTAGGATCCATTTCCTCGAGTCTGGATCAGAGCACGAGATGAGGGCAGTGTCCCCACAGGCAAACAAGAGGGATTCCAAAATGTCAAATGATTAGATCCCTAAAAAAATGACAAATCAAAGTCAAGTGAAAAGTTTGGTCGTGGCCGTGGTTTATTCCAACAAACGAAACCCCTCAAAATGAAAGGGCAATAAAACGCAAACGCTAGAGACTTGGTCCAAAGTTGCCCAAAAGGGGAGAGTCGAGTAGACCTCTGTTGGCTCACAGGGTTAACGGTTTTGCCGGTCCTCTCAGGAGGTTTACCCCCCACACTCTTCCTTCTCTCCCGAAGATAAAGGCTCAATAGAGGTCCCGAAGGGTGAAACCTACTAAGGCCTGTAACCTTGTTTTAGTAAAAATACACCTTTGGTTGTCCACTTTGAAAAGCAAAAGCCAACGCCGTGAAGGAATCTCGGTGTTTCTAGCCGGGGAAGACCCTTATCTACCACCTTAATGTCTTCTTATTCTAACCTCGGGCTTAGGCCAATGCAAGCGCGTCACCTATGGGTGCGACGGCGTTTGATTCCGGGTCAGCGTCGCGCGGTTGGCCGTTAGGGTTCCAGGGTGTTCCATTATATACCATCTAGAGATGTGAGGAAATAGACCCGGGTCGGGCAAATCATTTACCTCGAATGCTTTTTGGGTCTATCCCTGTGGTCGGAAGCAACTGGGAGCCTAAGCGTGGCATGACGGTATTGTCATCAGGATAAGTCTTAACCGGCGGGATTATCATTCGAGGAGTCTAGAGGCCCAAATCAACCTAGATACGTGCTCAGGATAACTTGGAGGTTAATAAGAAACTCACCGTCCTCATGTAGGGCGATCACCAGGCATTTGTAACAAAAAAAAAGAGTCATAGAGTCAAAAAAAACAAAAGAAAAAAAATCAAAACCAACACACACACACACACACACACACACACACACACACACACACACACACACACACACATATATATATATATATATATATATATATATATATATATATATATATATATATATATATATATATATATGAAACACCAGAAAGAAAATGCATTTCGTGTGATCACATTTGTATGCTGTATTTCATTTTTTAATTCTTGCTCGCATTTGCATGTTTGCATGCGATACACATCTGTCATTTTTACATTTGCCTTCATTGATAAAGACTTGGCCCCTTGACCAATCGTCAAGGCTAATATCAAAACAACCAATCATTGAGCAAGGGGCCAAGTCAGAGTGGAAATGCTAACTTGTTTATTTAAGTGATGTGTGCAGGTGGAAAAAAACAAGAACAAGAATTTCAACACACTTTTATTCCGAGAACCTCCCATAATTGAAAATTGAGTACATCGCATTACTCTAAGCCTCCCCCCCTCTCTCAACAGTGCTCTCACCACCACCCTCTAGGGGAGGATCCCTGGGAGGTATCCTCAAACCTTGTGAGGCAGTACTCCCAACACCCTCTGTTCCCCTCTCAATCTCTACGTTCCGCTACCGCTCTGTCGGGGCAACATGGAAACTGCTGACACGAAAGCTACGCTCTCGTGCCCTCCGATAACGTTCCTCACCGTCCTTTAGCCATTGTTCAACAATGGTAATGCGTAGAGTTCCAACAGTTGGGCATCCAAAGCCCTCTTCTACTCTCTCTCTGTCAACCTTTCAGTTATTTATCTTTCTCTATCTCTCTCTTCCTCAGCCCTTTCTCTTTCTCTGTCTTCCCTCTCTAGCTAAAGGATGATCTTCAGCTCTGTGGCCTCCCAAGAGAGGTCCTCGTCTGAACAGCGCCATAACTCCTCCTCCAGCTCTGTTGTCTTGGCCTTCCCGTATGCAACACAAGCAAGCGTCTCTTGTATCTCTTCCGCCTGTCATACCCACCATTGTTGGAAACATGGCATACATGGACAATGAGACTGGAGTAGTAAAACCCACACCTGTGCAGAAATCATCCCCTCTGCCTCCGCGGTACGCTGCATGCCACGAGCAAGTTGCTCGTGGAGCAAGTTCATCTCCAAGGAGGGGATCCATAAGTTGGAGGAGGCACCACCTGCCCCCACTGTTGGCGGGGTTGCGCCAAGCTGGGCACGATACAACAATGCGAAGTGACGATTAGTGGCTTAACACCAGGGATCTAGGGTAATGATTAGAAGTATGCATACAAACTCACCGATGAACTCAAAGCTGCATGGGTATCACCCAACTACTGCTCTATGTCTGCCAAGTGAGCTCCCAAGTTCGCTATCATAGTGTCACGGGCATCCTGCAGCCGAGCCACGAGATTTAGCATTACCCACCAAAACAAAACAAAACAAAACAATGCATTCACCTCCACTAGCCCCCAGGCTGGAGTCACTTCTCATACATCACCCTATAGAAGCATAGGTAATCCTCACTGTCCTGTGCATGCGACTCCACGAGTGTGCCACCCCATTGCCAGTCTTCATACTATTCAGGGAAGCACACCCGCCAATCAACACAGGTGGCCGGCCCACGTGTCTTCCTCTCGATGCGAGGTGGCACAGTTGTATCTACCCATTCCTGGGCAAGCCCTAAGGTCCTCATGATCAATCGTAGCCGAAGCGGATCGATTTCATTCAGACAGTGGATCCAAAGGTCCTATCCAAACCGGGCACGGCTTGTGATAACCCACGGCTGGTCGGCTTCAACCATGCCCGAATAAGGTCTCCAGATCACCTACGGTAGCATGCACAGGTCTTCTTAGTTAAAAACACAAAAACAAAAAAAAGTGGAAGAAAACCAAAAAAATCCTACCATTGCTGCAGGGAACTCTTGTAGCTCACGTCTTAGGACCATAAGCTAGTAGGATAGAGGGGCTATACTCATTATAGGCTGCCACCACCGAGCCAGTGGTGTAGCAACCCTGGTAAATTGAAGGATTGAAAATTTAAAACTAATGATCAAAGCCCAACCCTTGTATATATGTATAGGCATATATATATTTAAAAACTATTGGGCCTTACACTTAAAACAAATAACAAATGGACCAAAATTAAATAGCGCCCTCTCTTAAGGCACTATTTCATAAATTGAAGACCCTTCACGAAGGTGTCAATTACATAAATAACGCCTCTATCATGGGTGTCATTTTCATAAGTTAAAAGGGGTAAGAGAGAGGAAAATGGTAAATAATGCGAGAAAATAGTAAATAACGCCCCCATGCGTGGGCGCTATTTAATGAAATAGCGACATAGGCTAAGGCGCTATTTCAAGATAATTAGAAAATAGTAAGTCGACTACAGTGTTTTGTTCAGGGCAGGAAGTAGGACGTGGTGTTGATCTGGAAGGATTAATACGAAGGAAGTTTGAATGCTAATAGGATTTTCTACGAGGGAAACTCTAATCCTAATAGAACCCCCATTGAGAGTTTTAGTCCCAATAAAACTCCTACTCCTCCATACGATTCCAAACCACTATAAATACCCAACCCTCAAGCCAACCTATTGTTCTTCTTCCTTAAAATGTCGACATGCTGCTGTTCTGCTGCTGTACGTGAAGAACGTAGAAGATTCTTCATCTTCTTTTCCACTTCTTCCTTGCTGCACGGAGGCTTGAAGGCCGTTGCTTTTCTGCTATTGCTGCTGTTTCTTCCCCTTGCTGGACGAAGCCTAGTTTCTCCTTCGTTTCAAGGATTGACTACTACCCAGGAGAAGCTATTGAAGGAAGAGCAAGCTGCACCTTCTTTCTTCTAACGGGTTACTCTGTTAAAAACAAAGTATCGTTCGTGGTTAATTTTTCTTATATCTCATCACCGTTCTTCAACCAAATCATTACTCAAGGTAGGTTTTCTCAAGTTCTATGCAAAACCATGTTAATAATAAGTCTCTGCATGCATATAGGTTGATAGTGATCAGTAGAAAGATTTACCAGTATCAGATTTTATGATTTCTACATTTACAGTAAATGGCGACCCAAGCTAGGGCGCTATTTTGATTTAACGACCGTGCAAACAGTCATCAATTCGTTAGTTAAATTAATAAATATACATGTTTAAAAAATTAATAACTGAGAACCCTTACATGTAAACTAATGCATGATCATACTGATAAATTCCTGCTATTTTTCTCTATCTGTACATGACTCTAGATTCTTGATTGGAATTACTCCAAAAACCATGTGTCTACGATTGTACCTGCCGGTGCAAATCAGATGACAAATAAATAACGACCACAGCTAGGTCATCAATTAAATGAACGCCCCCACACACGGGCGCTATTTAGTGATAATTGTAAATTTTGAAATGTTCATGACATAATTTCCTGGATATTGAATTAACGACATGCATCCTGCCATCTTTTTGATATATAACGCCCCTTACTAGGGCGTTGTTTACTAAATTGAAGACTTAAGCAAAGTTGTCATTTACATAATATCTGAAATATGAAATATTTACAGATTTTTAATATATATAGAATTTGGATATAACGACTGAGCTAACAGTCGTCATTTATTGAACTGACGACCGAGACAAGGGCACCAATTCAGAAAATGAAGACTTAAGCTCAGGCATCAATTTACTGTTTTTCCTGATTTCATGTTTTATGTAACCCACTATCGGTTGGTTATTTGTTTAGGCACTATATTCCATTCAGTGAGTATAGTCCCACGTTTCATTATGTTTTATCGATTACCCCATTAACTCTTGGTGACATACGAGCCCTCCGTTGGACATTCCGTTCCTTCGGACTGGTAAGTTAGTCATTGGGACCTCCATAAGACTCCGCTAGCCTTGGATTCCCTCAAGGCAGCCGAGCGGGTTGTACCATTAAAACCAATGACACTACATAATTTCCATGTCACTCTAAAGAAACATGGTATACCGGCCCTCATGACATGCTATTTGGATGTCATGGGAATACTCTTTAAATAATAGAATGGGGGACCATGCCATTAATAATCTTTAAAAATTATGTACCATACTTGTGGACACTAATTCTATCTACCTTATCATGTACAAGAATGAGCGATGATATCTATATGAGCACTTATTCTTAATGACAAGGCACCCATCTAGGGAGCCTATTCCACCTAGTTTTATCGTTGATCATGATTATACTGTTATTATCGTCCTTATACAACATGTTCACTCCTTGAAATTCTATTCCATATGATCTACCTTAAAGTTCCTACAAGGTTATTCCGTTGGAATTCTATATTGGCTATAACTATAGTGAATGTCAAAAAATACATGTTTCAATGCTAGCGCATATAAGGGCCCGATCTGGTCCTAGGAGGAGCACCCGAAAGTACTTGTACCCATGGGAGTTGTAATGATCACTGTGTGGCATTGCACCGAAGTACTTGTCGTTCTAGTAATATGACATTCTACAAATCTCGTACTTGACTCGACTTGATATGACATGACTTGCGTGACTCGAAAAGGGGTATTTATTATATACTCGCTTGAAACATGATAGCCAATTCTTGACATGACATGATAAACATATGTGCTTGATCATTTTGATATACATTGATATTAGTTCTTGAAAGACTTGCTATCTCTTGATATACATTCTCTATTCGTTATACATTCTCTATTATCGTTTTACGCGAACATGCATAGCTATATTACATTCATGTCACTTGTAATCTACTTTAAGCAAGTTAGCACTTGAGATATAATCCCTACTGACCGTTCGCTCACCTTGTGTTTTCCCTTATTTTTCAGGTAAGTCCGACGACGAGACTCAATCGGATGGGGAAAGTCAAGAGTGAAAAGACTAGAGCTATTCCGTCTATCCAAGCGTCAACTAATCTTATCTTTCTATTCCCTTGAGTCACTCATTGTACTTTTTTTTAATTGAGTCTTAGCATTTCCATTACGTGAATTTCTAATAGAAGTACTTAAGGTTGCAATTGAATAAAGGATCGGGTTATCTTTACTTTTGCGCACTCTGTCTTTGTGTCGAATACACTAACGCTCTGATTGACATGATCGATATAAACTCATCGTGCATCTCCGGGTTCCTTCCGCACTCAGGACGTGACAATTTTATGGTATCAGAGCCTAGGATATTCAATTCCTAGGAAACCCAAGTCCAAGGATAGGTTTAAACCTTCACCCAGTGAGAATTGGGTAGAACCATGGGTTAAGGTAACTTAGGTATCCAAATTCTTGGTCAAATTTCATATTAATTAGTTATCCTTGTAGGACAATGGCTGCCGAACGTGCTCAGTGGCGTAACATGCAACGCACTCTCCAGGGCATGACGCATGTAGTATAACAAGTAGCACAAGGAGGTGCACACTGTGGAGCGGGAAACCTCCGCCAAAGCTTCAGAAGCATGAACCCTCCTAAGTTCATGGGATCCACTGACTCGGATGATGCCGAGCACTGGATTCGAGAGACTGAACGTATCTTTAGAGTTATGCAATGCACAGACCTAGAGAAGGTCTTATTAGCAACATTTCAACTAGAAAGGGACGCCCGATGCTGGTGGGAATCGGTAGAAGCCACATTGGACCAAGCTCAGGTCACATGGGAAGAATTTGTTGAACATTTCAACAAGAAGTATTTCTCAGACCGAGTTCAAGAGAAGAAAGCCGCCGAATTCACCGCACTTAAGCAACGATCTTTGTCGGTGGCTGAGTACGAGGCATAATTCTCGAGGTTGTCTCGGTATGCTAAACACCTAGTCAGTACCGAGAAGATGAAAGCTAGGAGATTTCTAAATGGGCTCAGGCCCCAATATATCACACAACTGGCCCCGATGGACATACAAGTCTATTCGGAGATGGTATGATGGGCCCAGCTACTGGAGGATGCCACGGAACTATCTGATAGGATCCGTGGGAGAGATAATAAGGAGCATGTCACTAGCTCCGGCAATTTCAAACCCAACTTCAACAAGAAGAGGCCAAGTAATGGAGGAGAGTCTTCCCAGGAAAATAAAGTTAAAAAGATTAACAAGCCGTTCTCCATCACCACCACACCTTCTAAAGTGGTATGTAAGCATTGTGATAAGGCCGGACATAAGGCCGAAGAATGTTGGAGAAAACTTGGAGCTTGTCTCCGTTGTGGGAGCCGTGATCATCGGATTCCCGACTGTCCGTTGCTTACTGAACAAGGTGGTGAAGTGAAGCGCCCGGCAACGAAGAATGCACGTCTCTAGGCTATTAAGTCGGCGGATCAAGATAAGGGCGGACTGGTGGAAGGTACACTACAAGTTTGTTCCAAGTCTGCACATGTCTTATTTGATACTGGTGCATCACATTCTTTTATTTCCAAGAAGTTTACTGACCCATTGCCTATGGTATCGGAATGGATCAAATTAATTATTTCAACTCCTCTCGGAAACGAAGCTGATATTGTCCATCATTACCAGAATTGCGAAGTTTTGGTAGAAGGAAGAAATCTACGTATTGATTTGATATGCCTAGATATGAACGACTATGATATCATTGTTGTGCCCCTTGTGCTTTGATGATAGTGTGTTGTTGTTTTGATGATAGCAACTCAATGAGTCACCACATAAGAATGATGATGATCTATGCTAACTGCTATGGGGAGTGTGTTAGGTCTAGGGCCCTTGTGCATTGATGATGAAATGATGTTTTGAGTGCATTATTCTGATTAAATGCCCATGCACAGGTTAAGTCAGTACAGAGGTTTGCCTAGACTACATCAACTCAAGTCTGCACATTCTTTGGTGGCTAGTCTGTACAACCTCCATTGTTTCATTCGACCAAGTCAGTTCAGCCAGTGGTCTTCATGCATATACATAGTCTATGCATTGATTTGTCTCGCACATACACTAAGTCTGCACATGGTGACTTAGCGAGTCTATACATTCGTGAACATAGTCAGTGCATCCTTTTGTATCATTGTCCTTAACACATATACATAGTCAGTGCATTTGTTTGCTCAATGCACAAGCATAGTCAGTGCATTCGGTTATTTCATGTCTATACAAAGTCTGCACATTCTCTGCTGATATGTCCGTGCATCATTTTAGCAAAGTATGTACATCGTCTTGTCGCATGCATGCAAAGTCTGTACACTCCTTGATAGCATGCCTGAGCATTTGTCTTCAATGTGCATACTTTCCTATATGCATTCGTGCATCTTTCAAGACAAAGTCTGTACACTCTTTACCATGCATTCAAAGTCTATACATTCTGCCGCATACATACGTAAGGTAGTGTCATGCACTCAAAGTCCACACATGCACACGCATAGTTTGTGCATCATGCATTCGTGCTTAAACTCTAGGCATAGCAAGTCTGCACATTGTTTGCACATACACTAAGTCTGCACACGATTGCCTTGATGTCTTAGCAAGTCTATACATGATGCATTCAGGCTTAAGCGTTAGGCACAAAAAGTCTGTACATCGTTTATACATTGCACGTAAAGTCTGTACACTCGTTGATGGCATGTCTGTACATTCACTTTCAATGTGCGTACTTCTCCATATGCAAAATGCATTACATGCATTCAAAGTTTGTACACTCATGGATGACATGTCCGTGCATTCATTCTCGTTGTACATACTTTCTTATATACACACTACATTTTGTGCATCAAGCCTGTACAGGCTCAGTTCAAATATCAAACTTACTCGATGCTTCCTTTCTTTCCTTTCAGATTAACTTACACTGATAACAAGCCTGATCTGACAGGACTGCTACTTGAGGAGCTTAAGAAGGGCACGTGATCCAAGAATGGAGGAAGTGCCAGGATCGTGACACGTGTAGTGCAGCAGGCTGAAATGCTGCCACGTGTTCAAGGCGCTAGGGCGGGAATTCGTGGAGGACACACGCCCACCTATCTGCTCCTACTATAAAAAGAAGACTTCTCCATCTAGAGAAGATGCTTGTGCAGAGAGGATCAAAAGTTACATTAGAAGAGTAGAAGCAGATAGAAACTGCACGATCTAGAGAGAAGAAAAAAGAAGAAGAGCAGAGGAGGAGAGTGTTCGAAAGAGAAAGAGAGAAGACGAGGAAGAAAGAAAGAGAGAGAGAGCTTTTGAGAGTAGTGATCGAGAGAAGAAAAGAGTGAGCAGCAGAGAAGTATAGAGAAGCAGAAGAAGAGAAAGAAAGGAAGAGAGAGGTAGAGAGCTCTAGGGGAAGAAGAAGAGCTTCATCGAAAGATTTATTTTCACTGGACTTTGGATCAGATCCAAGCTAGTCAGCTCCATGAGAGCCACATCTATGTTCCATCGTTTACAGCTTTCTGTCGCTTTGATTTATCATCTTTTATTTTCTTTTGAACCTTTATTCAAGCTGTTAGTCAGCGGAGCAAGCTGTGTTGCTCAGCGGTTGCAGAGGAGGATTCCTCTGGTCGGCTAAGCTGTATTGCCCAACGGGTCAAGCTGTTAGGCAGCGGATGGCTAAGCTGTATTGCCCAGTGGAAGCAAGCTGTGATGCTCAGCTGATGTAGGCAAGCTATGAGGCCCAGCTGTTAAGCTGTGTATCAGCGGAATCCACACTCTGGTTGTTGTGTGGGGTGGACGTAGGTCAGTGGACCGAACCACCTAAAAATCCTTCGTCTACTGTGGTTTGATTGTCATATCTGATTCCGCTAGATGAATGCTTAGGCTCGATCTGTCTTCATATGTCCATTGAGCTCATTGATTGCACGTCTATTGTTTGATTGAACACATCACAGTATTTAAGATTCGATAGAACTAAATCTGTCTTTATCTTCGCATCTATGAGTGTTCTAATTTTTTAAATTAGGCAAAAATTTTGAAGGATAGATTCATTCACCCCCCTCTGAATCCATCGCACCAGTCCTAACAATTGGTATCAGAGCGGGTCTCTGACTTTCCAGATCCAACGATCTGCAGAGGATCCTGCTAGTCTGTGTGGTGCTTTGCTATTTGTAGTTCGGTGCATTTGTCATCTTGTCTTTCAGGTTTTTGGATCTGAACTTATTCAATTGCTCTTTCAATGGCATTTTCTGTTGTTTTTGATGGTTCTAACCTCAACAACTGGATAGGCGGCCTATGTGTTCACCTGAACTCCATTGATCCAAATCTATGGAGTCTTATATCAAAAGGGCCACATAAAGTACCTCAAAATAAGACCATATGGTCTAGAGAGGATAGGATAAAAGACAGTGAGGATGCTACTATCTTTAACATTCTTAGAAACTCTGTTAATATTGAAAAGTTTCCATGTGTTGCAGGATGCAAGTCTTGGAAGGAGATAATAGACAAAATAAACACCATCTATAAGGAACAAGTTGGAGTTTGTATGATGGCTGATCGAAGGGATCAGACTGAAGATGAGTCTCCATCCCAGGTAAATTCTGAGACTGAGGATATTATCTATGATGATTTAGTTGCCATGCATGAGCATCTACTGGATAAATATGAAAGAGTTAAATCAGAAAAGAGAAAATTAAGAAAAGATAAAAATGCTGAAATCATAAGTCTAAAGGCTGAAAATGAAAATCTAAAATATGAATTGAAATTGAAAGAAGAATTAATTGACTCTCTTAGAGCCGAAAATGAATAGTTATTAAACAGAAAAATACAGCTAGAACAGACTGAAGACGAGTTGAATAAAAAGCTGAAATCTGATGACAAAAATGAGTTGATTGAGGGGAATAAAGATCTAAAAGAATAAAATAAGAAACTCATGGTCTTAAATGTTGTTATATCACAGAGGCTTCTGACTGTTGAGAAATAAAAATCTACTGATAAGGAAATTCAATTTGAGAATGAATTGAAACTGAAACAAGAACTAGAAATTGTTAAAAATTTGAATGATGCCATGCAGAGACAAATTATCTCATGTGAGGAAGACTTGACTAATTCAGAACTCAAAATTTCTTCTCTACAATCTGAGGTAACTGAATTGAACCATTCCATGTTAAAATTTGTCAAAGGTAAAGAGAAAATGAAAGCTTCTTTGAATGTTGAAGTCACCAAATTGAGTAAAGAGAAAGGGTGCAATTATCAAATTAAGCAGGCTGTAAGGAACAAACTATACGCAACATTTGTGAGTAGCTCAACTTTAGCTAGCACTTCTGCACCTTCTTCAAAACAGTCTGATGATCAGAAGATTCAAAAACAGAATAAAAATGTGAAAATGAAAACACTGAAGAAGAATAATAAATTTCATGCAAACAAGTCTAAGGCTAAAACATTCCCAATTGTTCACAGAAAGAATATTGAATGCTTTTATTGTGAAAATTTTGGCCATGTAATCAACGATTGTCTTGTCATGAAGAATGATGATGATAGATTTCATGCTAGGACTTCTTATGCTAAGAAATCCTATTCTGTTCAAAATAGGAAATCTAAATATTTTTACTGTCATAAAATGGGTCATCTCATGCATGAATGTAAGTTAATGAAAATAGATGACATGTCTGCTGTGGGAATGCATGATAAACATTTCCATGCTAAAAATCATGCAATTCCTAAAAGGAAACTTCAATGCTTTTGTTGTGGCAAATTGGGCCACATTGTTGCACAATGCTGGCATGCACAGAGGAGTAAGAGTCGTCACAAATCTACTAAAACCCCTGTGTATCAAAATACTTTTGATAGAAATGATATTATCCCTAGAGGCAAGCACAATGAGTGCTTCAAATGTGGGAAGCATCACCATATTGTCACGGACTACTGGCGTGCTCAGGGGAAGAACTTTAATTCTAAAACTGTTAATCTTCCTAAAGATCAAAATACTTTTGGCAAAAATGAACTCAATTTTAAAAGGAAGAATTCTGCATGTTTTAATTGTGGAAAGCCGGGTCATAAATCGGCAAACTATTGGTTACCCGAAAATAAGAGACAAACTGTTCATGTTAACAATAGAAAATTTCATGCTCATGCACATAGGTTTCATGTTCATGCTAATGTGCATAATAAGATTAAAAATTCTATTGTTTCATGTAAATACTGTGGAAAATTTGGACACTTTATGAATGACTGCTCTCTAATGGAATTTGATGATCATCTAGCCAAGAGATTATTTAAAATGTCTGTTGGGGGTAAAATAGGACCCAAGACTGCTTGGGTTCCTACTGGATCAAAATAATCCAATTATTTCATGTGTGCCTTGGAATGGAATAAAAGGGGTAATAATCCAAGGCACTCAAGAATGAAACCCCCAGGGCCCTGCACTATTCAGGTCAGTTATGCAAACTCTCTTTAAATTTTGTCATCTGACATTGTGTGTTTTAAATAGTGCATTTCATGCTAATCTGTCTGCTCTTGATTAAAATCATCTGAAAATAATAATTGCACATGATGCCTATGATAGTGACTCTTAGAGTGCACTACATATCTGCTTCTTAAGCAAAATGCACAAAAATATGTTCTCAGCATTCATTGTATAAAATGTACTTAATCAGGGGGAGTTTGACTGCTTTCGCATGATGTTCATACTTTGAGCTATGTGTGCACATGGAAAAGATTAGAAACTCATGAGCATAGTCTGCACATTCATGATGCATAATTTGTCAAAACTTCCTGCATTCTGTCATTGCACTTGTTGCATTTAAAATCTTCATACATTGCATATAGTCAGGGGGAGCTTGGTTGTCCCTGCATAATGTTCATGACATTCATGTTCAGGAAATATCTCCAAGAGAGTCATTGCATATGCATGCATGTAGAGCAGTGTATTGCATATCATCAAATTTGAAAAATCTAAAAAGAAATGACTCATTGCATCTAGATAGGGGGAGATTTGTCAGATTCATTTGTTCCTCACTTCCTGAATCCCTCTTGCTTAGTTGTTTAAATCAATCTACTGCTCTCTAGTATATAACCTGAATGTTTTGCTATTCTCATCTTGAAATAGCTGATCTGTCTGTATTCCAGACTCAGCTACTGTTTGTTGATATACACTCTTTTGATGCTCTTCTTTCCCGTTGTTGTTTCTTTCACCAGCTTATACTCATCCTTCACATTCTTCTTAGCTGGTATGACTGATCTATGTCTAGTGTTGATTAGTTGGTCAGCTGTACTTTTGATCTGATCTGAGGAACACAAGCTGCAGGCCATGCAATTCAGTCTCAAAATCATGTAGAAATTCCTATCATATAGGTTTAAGAATGACCACTGATTCAGACTGATATAAGTTTAATGTGTTCTCAGATTTGCATTCAAATGTATTGAAAGTATCTGAATGATGAGTTTTAATAAATTTTAACCAACTGTGTCATGGATACCGTAGAATCATCCATCTGAAATATGAAAATGTGTCTTCTAGACTACATTGGTAGAGACTTATAGAGTGAGTATTGTTTTTAAACATTAACCTGAAAAATGTTGACTAAAAGGAAATTGAATTCAGAGCAATGACGTGGTCACTGAGAAACTGGATACTCTATCAATGAAATAGAGTAATTCTATGTCATGAAGTGCCATAGTTATCTCTGGTGAAAAGTTATTGAAAAATCTGACAGAGCAATAGCATATCTGTGTTGAGTAACTGGGGAGTCCGGCCTCTAATCAAGGTGTCTCCTCATGTAAAAAAACACTTCTATTGCTAACTCTGCTCTCGAAGTTGAGAGGCAATGAAAGTTATCACACTAAGTAACTGGGTCACCTCACCTAAGACGTGTTGTGCCTCATGTTGAAAGGTGTTGATCAACTTAAATTGCTCAGGAAAAATGATGTGCTGATTAAAAAGTGAATATCTTGCAAAAATAGTCAACTCTTGTTCTTGTAAGGGTGTCTAATCTCAATACTGCTCTATGTGACTCTCAAAGGAGTCATCGAGTTCATTTGAGTAAGATGGAAGATGGTTGTTCTTGAGTACTGCTTGACTAATTGGTTCACCTTTATTAAAACCTACCTTCAGATATGAGTATTGAATTTAATTGACAAATCTGGTATACATCATGGTTAAATCAGTTGGGTCATGTCGATTAATTCATAATCCCCTATGATAGGAGAGTCTTTCATTATAAGGACTTATTACTGTGGTATCTGCCATATAATTTCCTCTGATCGGGTTCACCTCTGACAACTTAATCATCATGTCAACTCACCTGTTACTCCCACCCTTGGCCACATCTACTTCACTCTTCACACTGTTGGAATCTTCTATCTTGTTTCTGTAACCAGTTCTGGTTATGTGGACTTTCCACCTGCTTTATTCTGTCCATACGTATGTGAGGTGCCACAACCATTATTATTTTGGATTCCTTGTGATGGCAGATTTTAGATTGCTTCATTAAATAATCAGAGTTCATTCCTGCACTTCTGGGGGAGTTCTAGGTCATCTGCATTTAAGGGGAGAGTAGTCAAACATTCATGTTGATAGGGGGAGTTCTTATATTTTATTCTTCAGTGCTCACTTTGCATGTTTCTATGGGGGAGAATTGGTATCAGATTTCATACATGTCTTTCATTCCACTCGCAAACCATTTCCTTTTTGATCATGTCAAAGGGGGAGAATTGTTTGCTGAGTCTGTATGACTCATTGTGTTGACATCATCAAAAAGGGGGAGATTGTTGTTCCCCTTGTGCTTTGATGATAGTGTGTTGTTGTTTTGATGATAGCAACTCAATGAGTCACCACATAAGAATGATGATGATCTATGCTAACTGCTATGGGGAGTGTGTTAGGTCCAGGCCCCTTGTGCATTGATGATGAAATGATGTTTTGAGTGCATTATTCTGATTAAATGCCCATGCACAGGTTAAGTCAGTACAGAGGTTTGCCTAGACTGCATCAACTCAAGTCTGTACATTCTTTGGTGGCTAGTATGTACAACCTCCATTGTTTCATTCGACCAAGTCAGTTCAGCCAGTGGTCTTCATGCATATACATAGTCTATGCATTAATTTGTCTCGCACATACACTAAGTCTACACATGGTGACTTAGCGAGTCTATACATTCGTGAACATAGTCAGTGCATCCTTTTGCATCGTTTTCCTTAACACATATACATAGTCAGTGCATTTGTTAGCTCAATGCACAGGCATAGTCAGTTCATTCGGTTGTTTCATGTCTATACAAAGTCTGCACATTCTCTGCTGATATGTCCGTGCATCATTTTAGCAAAGTCTGTACATCGTCTTGTCGCATACATGCAAAGTCTGTACACTCCTTGATAGCATGCCTGAGCATTTCTCTTCAATATGCATACTTTCCTAGATGCATTCGTGCATCTTTCAAGACAAAGTCTGTACACTTTTTACCATGCATTCAAAGTCTATACATTCTGCCGCATACATACGTAAGGTAGTGTCATGCACTCAAAGTCCACACATGCACACGCATAGTTTGTGCATCATGCATTCATGCTTAAACTCTAGGCATAGCAAGTCTGCACATTATTTGCACATACACTAAGTCTTCACACGATTGCCTTGATGTCTTAGCAAGTCTATACATGATGCATTAAGGCTTAAGCGTTAGGCACAGAAAGTTTGTACATCGTTTGTACATTGCACGCAAAGTCTGTACACTCGTTGATGGCATGTCTGTACAATCACTTTCAATGTGCATACTTCTCCATATGCAAAATACATTACATGCATTCAAAGTCTGTACACTCATGGATGACATGTTCGTGCATTCATTCTCGTTGTACATACTTTCTTATATATACACTACATTTTGTGCATCAAGTATGTACAGGCTCAGTTCAAATATCAAACTTACTCGATGCATCCTTTCTTTCCTTTCAGATTAACTTACACTGATAACAAGCCTGATCTGACAGGACAACTACTCGAGGAGCTTAAGAAGGGCACGTGATCCAAGAATGGAGGAAGTGCTAGGATCATGACACGTGAGTGCAGCAGGCTGAAATGCTGCCACGTGTTGAAGGCGCTAGGGCGGGAATTCGTGGAGGACACACGCCCACCTATCTGCTCCTGCTATAAAAAGAAGACTTCTCCATCTGGAGAAGATGCTTGCGTAGAGAGGATCAAACGTTACATTAGAAGAGTAGAAGCAGACAGAAACTGCACAATCCAGAGAGAAGAAAAAAGAAGAAGAGCAGAGGAGGAGAGTGTTCGAAAGAGAGAAGAAGAGGAAGAAAGAAAGAAAGAGAGAGCTTTTGAGAGTAGTGATCGAGAGAAGAAAAGAGTGAGTAGCAGAGAAGTATAGAGAAGCAGAAGAAGAGAAAGAAAGGAAGAGAGAGGTAGAGAGCTCTAGGGTAAGAAGAAAAGCTTCATCGGAAGATTTGTTTTCACTGGACTTTGGATCAGATCCAAGCCAGTCAGCTCCATGAGAGCCACATTTATGTTCCATCGTTTACAGCTTTCTGTCGCTGTTATTTATCATCTTTTATTTTTTTTTGAACCTTTATTCAAGCTGTTAGTCAGCGGAGCAAGCTGTGTTGCTCAGCGGTTGCAGAGGAGGATTCCTCTGGTCGGCTAAGCTGTATTGCCCAGCGGGTCAAGCTGTTAGACAGCGGATGACTAAGCTGTATTACCCAGCGGAAGCAAGCTATGATGCTCAGCTGATGTAGGCAAGCTGTGAGGCCCAGCTGTTAAGCTGTGTATCAGCGGAATCCACACTCTGGTTGGAGGGTGGGGTGGACGTAGGTCTGCGGACCGAACCACCTAAAAATCCTTCGTCTACTGTGGTTTGATTATCATATCTGATTCCGCTACATGAATGCTTAGGCTCGATCTGTCTTCATATGTCCATTGAGCTCATTGATTGCACGTCTACTGTTTGATTGAACACATCACAGTATTTAAGATTCGGTAGAACTGAATCTGTCTTTCGCTTCGCATCTCTGAGTGTTCTAATTTTTTAAATTAGGCAAAAATTTTGAAGGACAGATTCATTCACCCCCCTCTGAATCCATCGCACCAGTCCCAACAATCATATTAGGAGCCGATTGGTTATCCAAGTATCAGGCAACTGTTGATTGCCGTAATAGCAAGGTTACTTTCAAGGAATTTCCGGAACTAGTCTATACTAGTCCGAAGAGTCAGAGCAAGTCACCCCTTATATCGGCTCTCCGAGCTAGCAAGCTAATAAGGAAAGGATGTGATGGGAATCAACTCCGAGCATGTATATTTTATTTTTATATTTATGTTCTTTTCTTTATTGTTATATCCTTGGGGAAGTAAATTCGCAATTGTAAGGCTTTATGAGCATATTTGTTCTTCCTCAGGATTGTGTGCGTTTATGTGCAAAATGCCAGTAGGACCTGCAAGGGGGCCCCCACTCCTTCCCCATTGGTCCACCTAGGCCATGTGGGGCTGGTCAAACCATCCTAGGTGGCTTCTAGAAGGGTTGAATGTCAAATAAACACATGGGAGACAAGTGGTGTAAAATGTCAAAAGTTGGCCACCTACCTTACCCCATGGTCAAGGGGGCGCCCCCCCTATTAGAATTAATTAGAAATTTTATTTTTTTGTTTGATCACATTTAAATGTGAAGTCCCTTAAGTACCCCTCCTGACCCTAGATCTAAGAGTAGATTAGCTCATTTGTCATTTATTATAAGTACCTTGTATTTCCATTTTTGAAGAATTAATGAGAAGAAATTGTTGTATTGTGTAAGGAGCCTAGTGCGCCCCTCCCCTCTCTCTCCTCTATTTCCTCCTTCCTCCCTCTATATTTCAGGGTTCAGAACCCTTCTACCTGAGCCCCTCTATCTCTGATTTCATCTCTGGTGCCGCCGCCACCGTTCGTGCCGCCATCGAGCCGCCGCGAAGCCGCTTCCGAAGTACTGTCCAAGGTTCTACTCTGTTGGATAGAGGTTCACTCCGGTATTTTTAACTCCCAACTCTGACATTATCTGGAGTTCATAATTTCAGGGTTATTTCCTCTCTTGATTCCCAATCTCCAGTAAAAAAATCACATCGTTTAGACTTCGTTTACATTTTTCCATTTTCGTGTCTTTCTGTTTTCCAGATCTGTCCCTTTTCAGATCTGTGTAGCAGAAGCTTAGTTCTTCCAACTTTCGACCCCCTTTTTGATTTTTGTTGGAATCTCCAAATTTATTGGAGATTCCATCCACTATCCCCATGCTCCACAAATTTTATTCGAATTTCAAAAGCCCTCTACCTATTTTTAGAAATTATGTCTTTTCCCCAACTTCAGTTCTGTTTCTGCTGTCTAGATCTGACCCCGAGTCAGTATAAAATCCCCACAAAATCGAAACTTCCACCAAACCTTTCATAAGATATATCGCCGTTTTCCTGTCTTTGGCCTCTACAACGTTCATGAAGGGCTCAAAGGCTTAATCGAAGGTCTACATCACGGTCAACTCCAACTCTCAGGAAAACTTAGTTATGTCTTGAGTTTTCAGATCCTGTGAGTCAGTAGCTTAAAAATTCGACAAAGGCTATCAAAGGGAAACTCAAATTTCTTTCTCTGGCAATAAATCGAAGGATTTCAAGTCAGCTTTCCATCGGTACCTCTTGTTCATCGATCTGACACCGGGAGTGACCGCAGCAGCAGATCTCGCCGGGTCGGGCGCTGCAAAATAGAACTGCAGATCCGTGGCCAGCAACTCCGGCGAGTGGAGATCGGAGTCGCCCGGCCTCCGACCGATAAACCAGCACACCGCCGTCCCAGGGAGCCCCCTTCCAGGCGTCCCCACCACAGTGGTGCCACCCCGATCCCACACGGCCCCTCAGACCAGCACGTGGGTCCTACGATCGTGAGTATGTGTGCCGCCGAAGCAACACAAGAAGCGGCCCGTCAACCCGAAACTGCTACTCCCGGGTCCCATTGTGTCGCCCTTTACCTCCCTGCGTGGAGTGGGCATTCATATTCATTGCTGTAATATTTGTGTATTTACTATTCTGGGAGTACGAGATCGGCCGGGAAGTCTTCCCCACGCCCGGTAGCGTGGAGGTATCGTAGTCGCTCCTTTACCCGACATTTGCTTTATTTCGTATATATTTCTTTATGCCGCTACTAGAGAGTATGCTAGGATCGTAGCTCGCTATATTTTTTATATCACCGCTGCTGTGAGAGAGAGCGAGACCGTCCCGTGACCCGATCCGGGCATGAATTTGTGAGGTGACCACCCTAGCTCTTTGTCGGTTTCTCAACCGCGCACGTCCGACGCTTCCCTCGTTAGAGACGATCGTGAGCTTGCTTAGAGTCCAAGGATCGCATATCCATTTGGAGTCGAGTCGCGTGTCCGTCCCGCATCAATTTGGTATCAGAGCGAGTTTGAGTCTAGGGTGTCTAAAATAAAAAAAAGAGAGTCATTTAAGTCGAGTCTAAGCTTAAGTCGGTCTAGGTTGTATTTCCATACCATTAATCCGCATATCAAAAGGTGTTGTCTGAACGTTAGGCTACGCCTATCGGGAAGGCCGCACACTTACGCGAGTGATCTTCGGATCGATTAGCTCCGCCACGTACCGAGTCTTGGTTGTGTCTAGGTTGTAGTCGAGTCTCATTTTAACTTTGCATGTGCATCTCATTCTAAGTCGTGTCTAGGTGCTTGCATTAACAAAAACAAAAAAAATGGCCTTGCATATCCATTCCTAGGGGATCCAACCCCCTCTTTGCAACCATGGCCGCACCCCGAGTCCATAGTCCCGAGGAAGTGGCCGAAATGTTCCGAGCTCTTATGGGAGCAATGAAGGGGTTGAGTACAAGCCTGGATCGGTTGACTATAGGGGTAGATCGGATGGAAGGGTACTTCCCGGTGCCACTCCAGTAGGGGAATCCTTCCCCACCCATGAGAGCTCCATTATCATCACCCTCATATTCCGATCTTATTTCGGAGCCCCTCATTTGGAGCCACCAAGGTCCGAGCCACCCATGTTTCTAACGGGTACGCTTTTCATCGCCGAGCCACTACATAGTTGGCTCAAGGATGGCTTGGTTCCACCTTCCTATCCACCTATGGATCCCACACTACCAATAGTGCCCCTCAACTCCTACCACACAACTTTTCGGTGTAGTCACCATATCGATACATTGGATGACCTTATTAGGGGATTAGACTCACAAATGAAGTTGACACATATGTTGGCCCGAGGCTTCAACCAACTCACAAGTCGTAGCTTCACCCACCCCGTCCTAGGGTCCATTACCTCCATGTACACCGTGGGTCAAGTCACCACGGAGGTTCTTTTATTCCTCCCCATGCCGGCCTAGCCCGACTTCATACCCTTTTGCCCAAGGGAGGAATCTTATTTTTTCACATGACCACCGTCCCCTTCACAATGACGGAAGAAGGTGACCACCCACACCTTCAAGAATTTCACGATTGGGACCGTGTCATATGGGAGCCCATCTCAGGGGGTCATACCTTCTTTGACCCTTTTGACCCCTTCACTAGTGAACCTCCCGAGCTATCGTCATCACTTCACTTCCTCCGCGGAGTTCACTATCACACCTTTTCCATTCGGGCCAAGCAACCTCCACATAGTAATAGGTCTGAACGTACATTTGGGAACAAGGAAGGCTTTGGTTCCCCCGGCCCACCTAAACCACCCGAACCTCCCGGACTTCCCACGTTCAAGCCTACTGCCCATGAGTGGTGCATCGTAGGATGTCTAGGAGTTCCCCATGACGTCAACCACCGGTTATGTCAGATGCATGCATGGCACACATTCGGGTGTCCTGGTCCACCATCGCCTATGTGTAGATCGGAATAACATGAGGTGTGTCCAGGGTCTTGTGTGTCTTGTGCAGGCTCGTTGATGTCAGTTCCTTAAGAGGCGAGCATATTCGCTCGAGGAGTATGGGATCGGTTCTACATCTATACCCGGATCTAGTCACCTACAGGGACCCAGCGGTGATTCCTAGTGAGTCTTCGAGCTGCCTCCTCCCAGTTGAGAGTGCCCCACCTGGAGTGTCCACCTCTAGCCTCGTTCCCACAGCAGCTTGTGCATATCGAGTATATACGGAATGAGCAGGTGACGGTCACATGGAGTGGAGCGTACCCACGTTACTTGGCATGGTGACGGATCCGCCGGAGCTACTCGACGGGGTCGAGTTCTTTCCACCCGGGGAGAATTGATGGGAATCAACTCCGAGCATGTACATTTTATTTTTATATTTTTATCTTTTTATTTATCTTTATATCCTGGGGGAAGTAGATTCACAATTGTAAGGCTTTATGAGCCTATTTGTTCTTCCTCAGGATTATGTGGGTTTATGTGCAAAATGACAGTAGGACCAGCAAGGGGGCCCCCACTCCTTCCCCATTGGTCCACCTAGGCCATGTGGGGCTGGTCAAACCATCCTAGGTGGCTTCTAGAAGGGTTGAATGTCAAATAAACACATGGGAGACAAGTGGTGTAAAATGTCAAAAGTTGGCCACCTACCTTACCCCATGGTCAAGGGGGCGCCCCCTCCATTAGAATTAATTAGAAATTTTATTTTTTTTGTTTGATCACATTTAAATGTGAAGTCCCTTAAGTACCCCTCCTGACCCTAGATCTAAGGGTAGATTAGGTCATTTGTCATTTATTATAAGTACCTTGTATTTTCATTTTTGAAGAATTAATGAGAAGAAATTGTTGTATTGTGTAAGGAGCCTGGTGTGCCCCTCCCCTCTCTCCCCTCTGGTTCCTCCTTCCTCCCTCTGTATTTCAGGGTTGAGAACCCTTCTACCTGAGCCCCTCTATCTCTGATTTCATCTCTGGTGCCGCCGCCGCCGTTCGTGTTGCCATCGAGCCGCCGCGAAGCGGCTTCCGAAGTGATGTCCAAGGTTCTGTTCTGCTGGATAAAGGTTCACTCCGGGATTTTTAACTCAAAACTCCGACATCATCTGGAGTTGCGATTTTCAGGGTTGGTTCCTCTCTTGATTCCCAACCTCTAGTAAAAAAATCACATCCTTTAGACTTCGTTTACATTTTTCCATTTTCGTGTCTTTTTGTTTTCCAGATCTGTCCCTTTTCAGATCTGTGTAGCAGAAGCTATATTATTCCCCATTTCAACTCCCTTTTTGATTTTTTTTGGAATCCCAAATTTATTGGAGGTTCTGTCCACCATCCCCATCCTCCAAAAATTTTATTCGAATTTTAAAAGCCCTATACCTATTTTTAGAAATTGTGTCTCTTCCCCAACTTCAGTTCTATTTCTGATGTCCAAATCCAACCTTGAGTCAGTATAAAATCCCCAAAAAATCGAAACTTCCACCAAACCTTTCATAAGATATATCGTCGTTTTCCTGTCTTCGGCCTCTACAACGTTCATGAAGGGCTCAAAGGCTGAATCGAAGGTTTTCATTGCGGTGAATGCCAACTCTCAGGAAAACTTAGTTCTATCCTAAGTTTTCAGATCCTGTGAGTCAGTAGCTTGAAAATTCGACAAAGGCCATCAACGGGAAACTCAAATTTCTTTCTCCAGCCATAGATCGAAAGATTTCAAGTCAGCTTTCCATCGGTATCTCTTGTGCTTCGATCTGATGTCGGGAGTGACCGCAGTAGTAGATCTCACCGGGTCGTGCGCTGTAAAACCGAACTACAGATCCGTGGCCAGCAACTCCGGCGAGTGGAGATCAGAGCCGTCCGGCCTCCGGCCGGCGAACCAGCACACCGCCGTCCCAGGGAGCACCCTTCCAGGCGTCCCCACCACAGTGGTGCCACCCCAGTCCCACACGGTCCCTCGGACCAGCACGTGGGTCCCACGGTCGTGAGTACATGTGCCGCCGAAGCAACACAAGAAGCGGCCCGTCAACCCGAAACCGCTACTCCCAGGTCCCATTGTGTCTCCCTTTACCTCCCTGCGTGGAGTGGTCATTCATATTCATTGCTGTAATATTTGTGTATTTACTATTCCGGGAGTACGAGATCGACCGGGAAGTCTTCCCCACGCCCGGTAGCATGGAGGTATCGTAGTCGCTCCTTTACCCGGCATTTGCTTTATTTCGTATATATTTCTTTATGCCGCTGCTAGAGAGCATGCTAGGATCGTAGCTCGCTATACTTTTTATATCACCGTTGCTGCGAGAGAGATCGAGACCATCCCGTGACCCGATCCGGGCACGAATTTGTGAGGTGACCACCCTAGCTCTTTGCCGGTTTCTCAACCGCGCACGTCCGACGCTTCCCTCGTTAGGGACGATCGCGAGCTTGCTTAGAGTCCGAGGATCGCATATCTATTTGGAGTCGAGTCGCATGTCCGTCCCGCATCAGGATGTGTATCTTTTCTTACTTTTGTCACCATTAAGGAGACTAAGGAGCCTAAGATAGAAGACATTCCAGTTGTACAAGAATTTCTGGATGTGTTTCGGGAAGAATTGCCAAGACTACCCCCACAAAGAGAAGTGGCCTTCACTATCGATTTGATCCCTGGTGCTGGTCCAGTTTCTAAGGCACCCTATAGGATGTCCCCTGCCGAGCTCAAGGAGTTAAAGGAACAACTGATAGAACTTCTAAAGAAGAGATTTATTAGGCCGAGTACTTCCCCGTGGGGAGCACCTGTGCTATTTGTTAAGAAGAAGGATGGATCCATGAGGTTATGCATCGACTATCGACTGTTGAATCATCTCACTATCAAGAACAAGTATCCACTGCCTAGAATCGATGAGTTATTTGATCAGATATCTAGATCCAAGTATTTCTCCAAGATTGATCTCAGGTTGGGATATCACCAACTAAGGATCAAAGATGAGGACATTCATAAGACCGCGTTCAGGAGCAGGTATGGGCACTATGAATTTGTTGTTATGCCTTTTGGACTAACAAATGCCCCTGCAGCCTTTATGCAGATGATGAATAATATATTCAGGCCTCATCTAGACCAGTTCGTGGTGGTTTTCATTGATGATATACTTATCTATTCAAAGTCCAAGGAAGAGCATGAGGAGCATTTGAGGATTGCATTACAGATATTGAAAATGAATCAGCTATATGCAAAGCTCAATAAATGTGAATTCTGGCTAGAGGAAGTATCTTTCCTAGGTCATGTGATTTCGAAGGGCGGACTATCCGTAGATCCATTAAAAGTTGAAGCTGTAAGGAATTGGGAAAGACCAACCAACGCTAGCGAGATCCGCAGTTTCTTGGGTCTTGCCGGCTACTACAGGCGATTCATCAAGGATTTCTCCAAGATCGCCGTACCACTCATTAGGCTAACTCGTAAAGAGATCCGTTATGAATGGAGCAAGGAATGTGAAAGAAGCTTTCAAGCTCTCAAGGATCACCTAACTACTGCCCCGGTCTTAGCTTTACCTATTGAAGGAGAGAAGTTTGAGGTATACACCGATGCATCTGGCATTGGCCTCGGATGTGTCTTAATGCAACAATGAAGAGTTATAGCTTACTCTTCTCGTCAATTGAAGAAGCATGAAGAGAACTACCCAGTGCATGATTTAGAATTGGCTACGGTAGTATTCACATTAAAGATATGGAGAAATTACCTATACGGAGTGTAGTTTACTGTATACTCCGATCACAAGAGTCTCAAGTATCTCTTCTCTCAGAAGGAATTGAATATGAGGCAAAGACGTTGGCTAGAATATCTCAAGGACTTCGACTTCACAATACAATATCATCTCGGAAAGGGTAATCCTATAGCTGATGCCCTCAGTCGGAAGCCAAGAGTAATATTAGCCAATTGCATGATTCAGGAGTGGAAGTTGCTAGAACAATTCTCTAAGCTTGATATAAGCATAGACAAGGAAAGCAAGTGTGTTACACTATCACATATGAGCATATAGCCAGATTTACTCTATGAAATATAAGGACTTCAAGACAATGACCCAACATTAGTGGAAATCAAGGGAAAAATTGAAGAGAAATCTGATTTCAAATTAGCATCAGATGGAAGGTTGTTATTCAGAGACAGAACTTGTATACCGGATTGTCCAGAGCTAAAGAAGAAAATCTTAGATGAAGCTCACAGATCAAGGTACACCATTCATCCAGGATCTACCAAAATGTACCAAGATTTGAAAAGGACCTTTTGGTGGCCCAACATGAAAAGAGAAGTAGTGGACTTCGTATCTCGCTGTCTCACATGCCAACAAGTCAAGGCAGAAAATCAAAAGCCTGCCGGTAAGCTACATCCTCTTGATATTCCCAAGTGAAAGTGGGAGGATATCGGTATGGACTTCATTATGGGATTGTCTAAATCTAGAGGATGACATGATGGAATTTGGGTCATCATAGACTGTCTGACCAAGTCAGCACATTTCTTGCCAATTAAGAGCCGATGGTCAATTGATGTTCTTGCTGCATTATACATCAAAGAGATAGTCAAATTACATGGAATTCCTGTATCAATCGTGTCTGACCGAGACCCTCATTTTACTTCTCATTTTTGGAAGGGTCTACAATATTCGTTGGGGATAAGACTCAATTTTAGTACTACTTTTCATCCTCAAACGGATGGTCAGACTGAAAGAACCAATCGGGTAGTAGAAGATATGCTCAGGGCATGCATCATTGATTTTGGTGGAAGCTGGTATGATCACTTGTCGTTGGTCGAGTTTGCATACAACAACAGTTACCAGGCAAGCATACAGATGGCACCTTTCGAAGCCTTATACGGAAGGAGTTGCCGATCACCCTTATGCTGGGATGAAGTTGTAGAAAAATAATTATTAGGCCCAGACATGGTAAGGGATACCACCGAAAAGATTCAGCTCATTAGAGAAAGACTTCAAGTAGCTCAGTCTAGACAGAAGGCTTATGCTGATACAAGAAGAAGAGATCTCGAATTCCAAGTCGGAGATCACGTATTTCTCAAGACATCACCTGGACGTGGAATTAGGAGATTTGGTGTTAAGGGCAAGCTTACACCAAGGTTTATCGGACCTTTTGAAATACTAGAAAGAGTTGGCGAAGTTGCTTATCGCGTCGCTTTGCCTCCTCAATTGTCCGAAGTTCATAATGTATTCCATATATCCATGCTGAAGAAGTATGTGCATGATCCATCACATATCATCAATCATGGTGACCTGGTGATTCAAAAGGATCTCACATATGAACAAAAGCCCATGAAGATACTCGATCGCGAGGTTCGTACACTAGGGAACAAAACAATTCCTATGCTAAAGGTGCAGTGGAGTAAATGCTCAAAGCACGAAGCAACATGGGAGACCGAGGAGTCCATGAGGAAGTGATTCCTGGATCTATTCTAAATAGGTATGTATCCTGCACTCTCCACATTTATATGCAAATTGAATTTGAGGACCAAATTCTTTTAAGTGGGGGAGGGTGTAGCAACCCTGGTAAATTGAAGGATTGAAAATTTAAAACTAATGATCAAAGCCCAACCCTTGTATATATATATAGGCATATATATATTTAAAAACTATTGGGCCTTACACTTAAAACACATAACAAATGGGCCAAAATTAAATAGCGCCCTCTCTTAAGGCGCTATTTCATAAATTGAAGACCCTTCACGAAGGCGTCAATTACATAAATAACGCCTCTATCACGGGCATCATTTTCATAAGTTAAAAGGGGTAAGAGAGAGGAAAATGGTAAATAATGCGAGAAAATAGTAAATAACGCCCCCATGCGTGGGCGCTATTTAATGAAATAGCGACATAGGCTAAGGCGCTATTTCAGGAAAATTAGAAAATAGTAAGTCGACTGCAGTGTTTTGTTCAGGCCAGGAAGTAGGATGTGGTGTTGATCTGGAAGGATTAATATGAAGGAAGTTTGAATGCTAATAGGATTTTCTACAAGGGAAACTCTAATCCTAATAGAACCCCTATTGAGAGTTTTAGTCCCAATCAAACTCCTACTCCTCCATACGATTCCAAACCACTATAAATACCCAACCCTCAAGCCAACCTATTGTTCTTCTTCCTTAAAACATCGACCTGCTACTGTCCGTGAAGAACGTAGAAGATTCTTCATCTTCTTTTCCTCTTCTTCCTTGCTGCACGGAGGCTTGAAGGTCGTTGCTTTTCTGCTACTGCTGCTGTTTATTCCCCTTGCTGGACGAAGCCTAGTTCCTCCTTCGTTTCAAGGATTGACTACTACCCAGGAGAAGCTACTGAAGGAAGAGCAAGCTGCACCTTCTTTCTTTTAACGGGTTACTCTATTGAAAACAAAGTATCGTTCGTGGTTAATTTTTCTTATATCTCATCACCGTTCTTCAACCAAATCATTACTCAAGGTAGGTTTTCTCAAGTTCTATGCAAAACCATGTTAATAATAAGTCTCTGCATGCATATAGGTTGATAGTGATCAGTAGAAAGATTTACCAGTATCAGATTTTATGATTTCTGCATTTACAGTAAATGGCGACCCAAGCTAGGGCGCTATTTTGATTTAACGACCGTGCAAACAGTTGTCAATTCGTTAGTTAAATTAATAAATATACATGTTTAAAATTTTAATAACTGAGAACCCTTACATGTAAACTAATGCATGATCATACTGATAAATTCTTGCTATTTTTCTCTATCTGTACATGACTCTAGATTCTTGATTGGAATTACTCCAAAAACCATGTGTCTACGATTGTACCTGCCGGTGCAAATTAGATGACAAATAAATAATGACCGCAACTAGGTCGTCAATTAAATGAACGCCCCCACACACAGGTGCTATTTAGTGATAATTGTAAATTTTGAAATGTTCATGACATAATTTCTTGGATATTGAATTAACGACATGCATCCTGCCATCTTTTTGATATATAACGCCCCTGACTAGGGCGCTGTTTACTAAATTGAAGACTTAAGCAAAGTTATCATTTACATAATATCTGAAATATGAAATGTTTACATATTTTTAATATATATAGAATTTTGATATAACGACTGAGCTAACAATCGTCATTTATTGAACTGACGACCGAGACAAGGGTGCCAATTCAGAAAATGAAGACTTAAGCTCAGGCGTCAATTTACTGTTTTTCCTGATTTCGTGTTTTATGTAACCCACTGTCGGTTGGTTATTTGTTTAGGAACTATATTCCATTCCGTGAGTATAGTCTCACATTTCACTATGTTTTATCGATTACCCCATTAACTCTTGGCGACATACGAGCCCTCCGTTGGACATTCCGTTCCTTCGGACTGGTAAGTTAGTCATTGGGACCTCCATAAGACTCCGCTAGCCTTGGATTCCCTCAAGGCAGCCGAGCGGGTTGTACCATTAAAACCTATGACACTACATAATTTCCATGTCACCCTAAAGAAACATGGTATACCGGCCCTCATGACATGCTATTTAGATGTCATGGGAATACTCTTTAAATAATGGAATGGGGGACCATGCCATTAATAATCTTTAAGAATTATGTGCCATACTTGTGGACACTAATTCTATCTACCTTATCATGTACAAGAACGAGCGACCATATCTATATGAGCGCTTATTATTAATGACAAGGCACCCATCTAGGGAGCCGATTTCACCTAGTTTTATCGTTGATCGTGATTATACCGTTATTATCGTCCTTATACAACATGTTCACTCCTTGAAATTCTATTCCATATGATCTACCTTAAAGTTCCTACAAGCTTATTCCGTTGGAATTCTATATTGGCTATAACTATAGTGGATGTCGAAAAATACATGATTCAATGCTAGCGCATATAAGGGCCCGATCTGGTCCTAGGAGGAGCACCCGAAAGTACTTGTGCCCATAGGAGTTGTAATGATCACGGTGTGGCATTGCACCGAAGTACTTGTCGTTCTAGTTATATGACATTCCACAAATCTCGTACTTGACTCGACTTGACATGACATGACTTGCGTGACCCGAAAAGGGGTATTTATTATATACTCGCTTGAAACATGATAGCCAATTCTTGACATGACATGATAAACATACGTGCTTGATCATCTTGATATACATTGATATTAGTTTTTGAAAGACTTGCTATCTCTTGATATACATTCTCTATTCGTTATACATTCTCTATTGTCGTTTTACGTGAGCATGCATAGCTATATTGCATTCATGTCACTTGTAATCTACTTTAAGCAAGCTAGCACTTGAGATATAATCCCTACTGAGCGTTCGCTCACCTAGTGTTTTCCCTTATTTTTCAGGTAAGTCCGACGACGAGACTCAATCGGATGGGGAAAGTCAAGAGTGAAGAGACTAGAGCTATTCTGTCTATCCAAGCGTCAACTAATCTTATCTTTCTATTCCCTTGAGTCATTCATTGTACTTTTTTTATTGAGTCTTAGCATTTCCATTACGTGAATTTGTAATAGAAGTACTTAAGGTTGCAATTGAATAAAGGATTGGGTTATCTTTACTTTTGCGCACTCTGTCTTTGTGTCGAATACACTAACGCTCTGATTGACATGATCGATATAAACTCGTCGCGCATCTCCGGGTTCCTTCCGCGCTCGGGGCGTGACAAGTGGTGCCACCATTGAACGCCAATGTCGAGCCCTCCTCATTGGGATGTAGTAATAACTCCACAGTTGTGTCATCATACACCATTAGCATTCCATGAAGTAGATTAATTGCATAAAAAACAAAAAAAACAAAAATAAAATAAAAAAAACAAAACAAAAACAATAATAATAAAAAACAAACAAACAAACAAAAACAAAAAAAAATTTACCCGAAGAAATGGTGTAAAGCCACTCATGGTTACCTCTCGATCTGTCCCTTGAGACAGACTTGCAAACAAATGTGCCAGCACGGCAGCTTCCCAAGCATACTGCCCCACTCTCTCTAAGTCTACTAGGAGCTCTAGGAATCAACAGTGGATGTCGTCTCCCTTGGAGCCCAGTAGCAATTTCCCCAACGGAAAGAGGAGGAACCTCCTCAAATCCATGTTCGTCCTCTCCCAGTTGCTCGCATCCACGCAGTACACAGCACGGGACCCCCTTTCAGTCCTCTCCATGAATTCTTCCAGGGAATCGTCACCTTGCGGACGAGTGTCAGTAAGCCCTAATGCTTCCATGATAGACGCCATGGCTACTGACATGTTCTTTCAACCATCTATGTCCAACCCCAGAAGCTTCTGGGCCCCCTCTCGATAATCGGGGTAGGTAACCCCAGTCACCACCTCGCCATCCACTCTGAGGCCAGTAATACGAACCATATCTTCTAGACTGGGCACCATGTGCCCCCAGGGCATGAAGAAGGCACGACTTGCTGGGTCCCATCTTTCGCGCAATGCTTGGATAAGGGTGAGGTTGAGCCTAATTGGTTCAATCCATAGGAAGGCCCCAAACACCATCGCGTCTAGCCAAGCTTTCTGGAAGTCCGGTAGGCCCCGATATGTGGCCACCACCAACTCCCATGAGATGTGCGTTCTCATCATACTCTGTGAAAATGCAAGAAGTGAGAAAGGGGTGCATTGCCAAGAAAGGGAGAAGGAAGGATGAAGGAAGAAATGAAAGTATTCATTTATGAGCTACGATTGAGACCTCTCACTGAGATGCCCTTCGATGTCTGAGAGCCTCCTGGAACTGCTGCCGGATCTACTCCTCTTCTAGGAGTGGGAAGACTCACCCTCCGCCCTGAAACTAGATTCACCCTCTATCCTAAAGATTGAGAAACTCTCACTCCTTCCCCTTCTTGCAAACTTTCACTCTTCAAATCAGCTCTCACTACTCCGGTGCTTCAAAGTCGAGCAAAAGGGGAAGTATTTATAGGATTGGAAGGGAGGCGATCTGGATCTGTCACCATTACCCCTAATAGTGGCCCTTGTAACAGGGCGCTCTCCTCTCACTCTCATGTGTCGCTTAGCCACTGTTCAGAGTAAACGATCTGTTGACTTGACTCGCAGACTCCCCCCCCCTATACAGTCTAGGGACTCCCATGAGAAGGAACACTAGAGCCCGGCGTAGTTGAAATCAGTGATGGATGCCCTTTGAAAGCAATGGCCACGGTGAGACACGATTCCCCATTTTGAGGTGAAATCTTGTCGAGAACGTCACGTGGGAACAGTGTAGTAGAGAAGAGGTGTAGAAGAGAAGGAACACTAGGGGTCCGGCGTCATGAAAATCGGTGGTGGATTCCCTTTGAAAACAATGGCCATGGTGAGACATGATTCCCCATTTTGAGGAGAAGTCTCGTCGAGCTTGTCACGTGGAAACAATGTAAAATAAAGGAGGCGTAGAGGAGAAGGAACGCGTAAAGGGAAAACAAGCGACAGAAAAAAAAAAGTCATTCCATTCATATATCTATATAAACTGTTATGCACATCATAAAGGAAGGGGTGGGCATACAAGTAACTCACTATCTCTCACCACCACCCTCTTGGTCATCTCTCTCCTCCCTCCTATGGCGGGGGTCCCTGGGAGGCCTCCTGGAGGTCTGCGTGGCAGTGCTCGCCTGACTTCGCAGTGCCCGATCGGCCTTAGTGGTACGATGCTCCTCTACTGATGAAACAAAGTGGCTACCAATAGAGAAGGAGATTGACTGATGGAGGCGCACCGTGAGCTCTCGTCCCCTCTGGTAGCGCTCCTCGCCGTCCTTCAGCCTCTGCTCCGCCACCTCAAGGCTCAACTGAGGATCCATCACCTGGGCCTCCAGTGCCCTCCTCTCGTCCCAATCACAATGCCGCTCTCCTCTCTCCCCCCTCTCTCTCCTCTCCCTCACGCTCTGCCTCTCTCCTCACCGTCTGGGGAGAAAATATCAGCTCCAAGATGTCTCGACGCAACTCTACGTGACGTCGTCGCTCTTCCTCCACCTCTGCTATCCGGGCACCGTGCTCTACCATGGTGGCCGCCTGGACGTCACGCTCCCCCTCCGCTCAGACCGCACGAACTAGCTCATCCTCAATCTCCACTGCCTGCCAGAGCCGACCATTTAACAAGGTCAGAAAAGAGGGGTGAAATGTGTAGTTGAATTTCAAACCAAACCACACTCACCCGAGCTATGAGCTCTCGCTCTGCCTCCTCAGCTCAGTCCACCATGCTCCATGAGGATGAGATAGAGTACTAGGGGACTGAAAGGGGCTAGGAAAAGGAGGAAATGGAGAGAGGGGGGGTGGTTGTGAGGTTGGAGAAGATAGAAAGGCTGGAGGGGGGAGCTCGGCAGTTTTGAAGTTCATATTCAAAAAATTAATGCGTCTAGGAGTGGAGACGTGTCCAATACAAAAAAAAAGAGAAAAAAGAAGAGAAAAAAGAGAGAGAAAAGGAAGAAAAAAAAGAGAGAAAAAATGTACGCATCTCTCCTATGTGATGTGTTAACCAAAAAAACAAACAAAAAAAAATAAAACAAAAAAATAAAACAAAAAACTACAAAAGGGGGGAATACAAAAAGCGTGTAATGGCATTAAGGCTTCGTGTTTATTTCAAAACAAGATACATTAGGGTTAGGGCACTTCAGGCCTTAACTTCCCCAATTCAGTCACATAAGCTCTCCACAGTTCATGGTCTTCCCCTATATGCACCATCACCTTTCCAGGAATGCTTGTCTTCCATGAGGCTTTGATAGCCTTCACCTCCATTGCATCTCCCTTCGTACTCAGCTCTCTTTTCCTAAAAGGGAGGAGGTCAGATAACGCAGGAAAAGAATGACGAGGAAGACCAATTTGAGTGAGACACCGGTGCGCATTGTAAAGGGCTATCTCAGTTGCACCTATGAGTTGGAGCTCCGCGTCGGGAGAAGACCTCATGAGAAGTTCACGCGAGAGTAAACATGCTGGCGTGCAAGTGAACATGTTCCATGCCAAGGTGCCGATGTGAGCCCGCCAGTCTCCGCGTGTCTTCAACCAGGGCATGAGACTAGCCACATTCCCACTAAAGCCCAACACATCGGCCATGTAATGAAAGGGGCTTTGTTCGAAGATCCTCGAGGTACTCCGTGCCTCCTCGCAGCGATCAAATTTAAAATGAAGATCAATCCAGCAATTGAGGAGAAGCATGCACCCATAAGGAGGCCTTCCCATGTTAGAAGACGTGAGACCGCTGTAGAGATATGCAAGGATGGCGAGCCCCACTCTTTTGCCCTCCCAAAATCCACAAATCGCGCTTAGTTGATCTTATTCCATAATGTTGTCAGTGTGAGGGAATAGGAGAGAACCCACCAAATAGATCGTGAACCCCTTCATGAGTGCTTCCAAATGATCATCGCCTGATAACTCTTCCAGGGCACTTACAGTCCATTCCGCAAGCTTTTGTAAATTGATGCCTTTTTGAGTTTGGACGGCCTTGATGGCTCTGGACGGTATGAAATTTCCAAGAACTTCCTCAGAGGCTACCTTCTTTAGCATGGGCAGGATATTTATCTTGCCGTCCTTCCCAAACCTTTAAAAATAGAGCAGAAGTTTCGCCTCCTCAAGAAGGACCATCGCTTTAAAAGTAGGGAAGATGAAAGTGTGAGTTTGAGGGTTCCAGACCTCTATCAATGCACCAATGGCTACCCAATCCATGTGAATCTTGTCATAATATTTGGCGTGAACAACAAGCCCTTGCAAGTTCCATTTTGTGATGATAGCTTTCATGCCAAAGGTAATATTGGAAGTAAGCTTCGAAAGCCAAGGCAGCTTGGAAAACTTCCTCGGGCCCAGAAAGAGAGGGTACGGCTGAAAGGAAAAGGGAAAGAAGAATGAGGAAGTAAGGAAGAATTCGTGTAAGAGAAAAGAGAAAGGGTGTCAACTCACCATCCGTGATTGGATCCTCTCGCTCAGGTGATCCTCGATGTTGGTGAGCCTTTTAAAGCCGTGGCCAAGCTTGTTTCTTTTCTCTGGGCGAGAAAACTCGCCTTCCATCTCAAAAGGCCAAAATCTCTCCTTCTCTCCCTTTCAAAGGTTCAACTCCCTTAAACCACTCTTTGATGCCCTTTGATAGGCCAAGCAGGGGGATACTTATAGGGAGGAAGAAAATAGAAAAAAATTAATTTAGGAGTTGCCGTTGTGGACTTTGGTGAAGGAACCCTTGTTGTGTTGTATTCTCTTCTACTTTTGTGAATCATCTGGTGTGCTGGTCTCTTTGTATAGTGGAGTGCAATTCGGTTTCTTGTGAAATAATTCTATTTTATTGTGTGCTCAATGCAGGTTTCAAAAAAAAAATTGGGACACCACTATCCCACCATGTCCCACCTCCGGCCACTGTGTCATGCATCTTATTATATGATATCTACATTACTGGAACATGTCGAGGACCTTATGCCTTGGATGAATCTGGAGTTTGAGTTTCCCTCTAACAAAAATAGTGACAACTCAAGAGGAGTCTGGAACGTACGGATATGCCGTTAGGTTGTGGTAGCTTGGGGACGATGGTTCCGTTCGGTGGGTCGGTGCATGGATAAATGAGCTACGGCTCAGTATCGGCTTATCGAATCGGTATCCTGACCCATACTTAGCAACTTGACAATATTATCCTTAGCTATTTTCTATTTTAATTTATTTTAATTTTTTCTTTAAACCCAGCATGCATTCATATAAGACTTTGATTTCACTGTGGAAAATCATTCACTTAATTCGATTGTGAGAGCCACTGTGCTTAAATTCTTAATTAATATGAGATATTCCATTCCGAATTGAGTACTGAGTTTCCTTGAGACTACTCTGGGCTATTTTTCTGGAAGAAACCCTTGTTTGGGCTGATCCTCAAATATTCTTTTTCTTCACTCCATTTGTCCCACCTTGGCCGCAACACTTCTACATTGGCTGGTAACCGCTCCCCATGCTGAAACTTGTAGGTTTACGACCCAGGTACTTCCACGTAGAGAAGTTGGTCGCTTTTTCTGTTTGTGCCTAAGTGCACATATTCCCCATCCTTGTTTGATTTCCATCCAAACAATTGTCGATTTCAGAAAACCTTCTTTAAAGGTTGATGCGTTAAAACTCAGGAAAGATTCCAACTGTGTAATGTTGAGAGCGAGTCTCAACACGCCTTGGCATCTAGTTTTCAGTCCATTCTCACTCTATTTCATTACACTTCTATTTCATTCCACTACGTGTACTCCCTTGTAAAGTAGACGTCAAGGTGGGGTAGCTGTAGACACGCCATTTTTGACATCTTTATGAGTAAATCTCATATTATATCATGATGCACCAAAATAGCCCGCACATTTGAGTTATTTGATTGATTTCCTATTTTTCTGATATTTTTCCCATTTTTAGAATTTTTTTGAAAAAAAATCTTAAACACAGTGGCCTAGAGGCATCAGTCACCTAAGACGCCTTCTTGAGCCCACGTGTAGCACACCTTCAAGGCCAGCCATGCCGTTCAGTTTGACGGTACAAATAAATCTAAAATAAGAAAATATCTTGCTAACCAGACGCGGATGAGACATCAAGGTGGGGACTTAGCGACCGGGCCCCTTTGAGCAGAGGGATTGCCCCGCCACATGACCCATGGGATTGGTCCTGACAAATCTTTGATTATGATGTAATCCTCCTTTTATGAGTCATTATCAGCTTGTGATCACCCCTCAGGACATCGGGGCTGTTCATTATTTTGTTGAGAGCTTTCATGGACATTTGTAACCCTAGCTTCCCCTATAAATAGGGAGCCAAGGGCTGTATTTTGGGGGGAGGAAATTTTGGAAGAAATCTTGTGTGAGAAAGAATCCTTGTGTCTCTCTCCCTCTCTCTTTAAAAACCTCCACCTGCACCAACAATCCACCAAAGTTCTAGAGCCATTTTCTCCCCCTTCTGCTCTTTTCTCTCTCTCTGATCTCTTCATCAAAGTTCTTCCATTTTAAAAGCCCTTCAACTTCTTCTTCTTCGTCCTCCTCTGATTCAGCTTCGTTCTCCCATTATCCTCCAATTTTTAAAGCTCTGTCTTCCCATTTTACTGTTCACTCACGCGCGTCCCCTCTGCTCTTCGCATGTTTTTACCCTCTTATACTCTTTTTCTCTCTCTGATCCATTCACAAAAGTTCTTCCTTTTTAAATGCTTTACAACTTCTTTTTCTTTGTCATAGTCTGATTTGGCTTCATTTTCACGTTATCCTCTAATTTGCAAAGCTCTATCTTCCCATTTTACTATGCACCCACGCACGTCCCCTCTGCTCTTAGCACGTTTTCTCCATCTTCTACTCTTTTTCTCTCTCTGATATCTTACCAAAGTTCTTCCTCCCTTCAACCCCTTTAACTTCTTCTTCGTCATCCTCTAATTCTACTTCATTTTCACATTCTCCTCCAGTTTTCAAAAGTCAATCTTTCACATTTACTGTTCATCCGCACACGTCCTCCCTGTTCTTTACATGTTTTCTCCATCTTCTTTTCTTTTTCTTCCTCTTCTCTCTTCACCACAGTTCTCTCGTTCTAAAAGCTATACAACTTCTTCTTCTTCATCCTCCTCTGATTCTACTTTGTGTTCGCGTTATCCCTTAATTTTCAAAGCTCTGTCTTCCCATTTTACTGTTCACCTATGTGTGCGTCCCCTCTGTTCTTTCCATGTTTTGCCCCTCTTCTGCTTTTTTTCTCTCTCTGATCTCTTCATCAAAGTTCTTTCTTGTTAAAAGCTCTACAACTTCAACTTCGTCGTCTCCTTCTAATTCTGCTTCGTTTTCTAGTTATGATCTACTTTTCAAGTTATCATCTAGTTTTCAAGGTTTGGAAAGGGAGGTTTTAACAGATTCCGAGTGTTCGTGCACACAAGAGAAGGCTGCTCTGTCGCACCGTCCTCTCACACCATGCTCAAGCTGCTGAAGCCCCCTCTAAGCCCACCACCGGCATCTCTAATAAGTTTTTTCTCACCCCATCTTTCTTTCTCATTTATTCCTGCAGTTTTTGCATGCATTGTCTACCTTTGTTTGTAGTTATCTTCTAAGTGCAACTCTTGCACGAATCTTCATTCATCATCTCATCTTCTGTAATGCCCCGGACTTTTCAGATCCTTCTTCTCGAGTCTCGGATCTGTGTTTTCGGTGTATCTGGCTCCGTTGTGTCGAAAGTGATGTTTCAAACATCTTTCGTGTTCGGATTGGTGCGATCCTGAGCTGTTTCAGAGGCCGGAGTGCGTTCCACGGCTTTTCCGCGTGTGTTTTCCGATTCCCGGTGTGTGTTTCGGTAATTCCTTCAGAACCTTGTTGCGAGTGAACCGGGCCGTTCACTTAGGCGAGTGTGGTACTGTTGCGATCGGTGCGTTCCGAGGATCGCGAAAATGTGATTATCCTATTTTCTGGTATTTTTTGGAAATTTTGGATTTTTCCTATATATACCCCCTTTCTCTCTCTCCTCTCATTTCTCACCCTCTCTCCCTCTCTCTTCTCTCACGCACTCTTTCTCCCCTCTCTTCTCCGACGGCCAACGGAGCGAGGCGGGGGCGAGGTGGAGGCAGCGCGGGCGAGGATGCGGGCAAGGATGGGCGAGGATCGAGGCCGTAGCGGGCGCGATCCCTCGGTGGATTCAGAGATGGCGTCGTTCGTGTTCCGGGTGGTTTTCGGCGTGGATTAGTCATTTTAGCGCGCGGTTTCTTCAGTGGAGGTAGGGTGACGGAACACTGCTACGTCCTACTCGTTTTCCCCGCCATTGCACGCCGTTCGACGTAGAAATGGCTGTGTTTGGGTCCATTCTAGCGAAACTGTGATTTTGTAGGTTTCATAGGGTCCATCGGGAAACGGCGACGGTTTCCAGATTGGTTATTATCAACGGATTCCTTGGGGGGAGAGCATTATTTTCCCCTTGATTTCATCTCGATTGGTGGTCCCGTTGGACCGATAGGGCTCCGGGAAGCTCAGAAACCCTTTTTGGGTAACCTCGGTAGAATCACCCGTTTCTCACGATTCGTGCGTCGTTTTGACTCCGGTTGGAGTCCATGTGATTGCCAGGGTGGTTGTGGTTGTATCCCCTTCGTTTCGGCACGAACGGGATGTGGAAAGGCCGCGATCGGGTGACCCCCTGGGTGTGCCTGCCGTGATGGTTGGGCGGTCGAACCAGGGTCCGTCCATGGTATGGGCAGTTGGCTTTGGTCTGTTCTTCTTGTTCTGGTTTTGGGGTTGTACGGTCAGACGATAGACTGCACATGTGATGTGCGGCCGGGAGAGGTCCGCATGTCCCCCCCTGGGCGGCTGGTCCCTAGCCGTATGTCTTTCCGTGGGCTTGTGCGGCTAGGCGCTGACCGCATGTCCCCGTTGACCTTTGGTCAACAGTTGGGTGTCGGTCGGGTTGTGCGATTTGGTCAAAACCGTTTTAACCAACACTGGAGTAGGTCGGTTGGGTTGTGTGGGTGATCCTTAGCCACACATCGCCTTGGGTGGTTCAGCCCTAACCGCCTATCCTCCATTTGGGGTTAGTCTGATTAGTGCACTGTGTGGCTCCTTCCTCGCCGCATGTCTCTTGAGCTGCTCTTCCCCAACCGCACATCCCTTGAGCGGCCCTGGGTGAACCGTCTATGTGCCAGTCCAACCCAGTGTTTTCGTTTTGATCGATTCGAGTCCCGGGTGTCTGGTTCTCGATCCACATGCCGATCCGTGGCTTGACGGATGCTATGCACTTCGTCGGGGCCAGGTGTCGTGGTACGGTGTGGTCCCTGGGTGTAGTGTTCTCGACTCATGTCACCGTGTGTTGGTGTGCGTGCGGTGAGAGTCCCCGTGCATCGTCGATTTCTCTGGAAAGCAATTTCTGAGCGGGTCCTGTGTGAGGCCTTGGGCTGGGAGCCCAGTTGTCCAGTCTAGGGATGGAGGCTTCTCGCTTTTCCCTGAGTTGGGCTGCAGCTTGGCGGTGTGCGAGCTACTTTGAGAATCGTGCTTCTGTGATTTCCATGTGGGCCGTGTGTGTGGCCTTAGTCCCTTGAGTTCCTTTTTGAGGGGATGGTCTTGGCGGCTCGTGAACTACCTCGATACTCGTGCTACCGTGGTTTTAGACCTATAGATTAGACTAGATTGACGGCCTTGTGCTATTGCGTACGACGGTCTTGACCCCGAGTCTTTTGACTCAAGGACAGTTGGCTGTAGTGCGTCTAGAGGACTGTCCAGAGTCCAGTGGCTTCGCGTCACTTGGGTTTTCTCGACTGTCGCGCAGGGTGTGTTCGTGGCCGTGGACTGTGAGTCCCATTCTTCTCCGACTGTGGTCACCGTGCGACAGTGCCGGTACGTGGGATGGTCCCCGTACGTCGTCGGGTTCGGACGTTGTTTTCCATTGACTTGAGAGTCTACTCCGTAGTGACCCTCCACTAGTCGTAGCCTGCTTACACGTGTGTGGTCCCACCAGGGAGTGGTGGAGAGGCTACCCTTTTTTTTTGAAAGCCCTGCCTAGGGATAGGGGTGGGAAGGACCACCAATCTATCACTAGGGGGTGAATTTTATTACTGAAATAGGAGATGCACAATTACATCAAACGGATGCTAGGCATGCCTAGCTTGTCTAGGCGGGCAGCTCCCTTTATATGAGAGGGAAGCTCACGAGAGGAATAAAAATTGTTACATTGCATAGAGCATGCTAAAGTAGCCAAAGAATCCGCCACTGTGTTGCCTTCTCTATATGTATGAGTAATGGTAGCCGATGAAGAAATCAGATTCCAAATATCTCTGACATGCTTGAGGATAGACCATGGACAACTTACTTGTCCTTTGATGATCTGGACAAGTGTTTTCGAGTCACATTCAATAAAGACATGCGAAGAAAGAGCAACAGTTTATAGATATTTAACACCGTCAAGGAGAGCTCGGGCCTCCGCTTTAATGCTGTTTGACTTTCTGTAGTAGTGTGAGAAAGCAAGGATAATACTACCACTGTAATCACGAATTACTCCACCACCTCCAGAAACTCCATTTAGCTTAGACGCACCATCTGTGTTTAGCTTAATGGAAGGCCAAGGAGGATGAATCCATTTAATTGCCAAGCAAAAATGTTGAGTTGATTTGACATTCTATAGTCCAAAGGCTTCCAAGATTCTCCTGTGGCTTGGATTGGCTTCTTTGAGGTCTGCTGTACTGCATATTTGTCTGACATTGAAGAAAATGTTGTGAACAAGGCTCTGCTTGGTTGTTTGTTTACCATCATACCTAAATTGGTTTCTTGCACACCATAATTCCCATAAACCATACCCAACAAGTGCAAGGGTAAAGAGTCCGAAAAGGGACTTTGACTGTGTTCTGTTGACATTTTTAAGAATAATAGATCTGACAGAGTGTCCTTCAATGTGCAATCCATGAGAATCAAAAGAGGTCCATACATAAGTGGCCAACTCACTTTAAGCAAAGAGATGATTAAAATCTTCAGTCTGGGGCATCTGACAACAGTGGCATTTGGAACAAAGGGAGATTCCAACTTGCTGGACATTTGAGTCAAGGGGGAGGGAGTGAGTAAACACTTTCCATAAGTGAACAGAGATTTTCGTAGGTAACCACTTTGACCAAATCTGAGCCCAAGGAATATGGCTTGGAGTATAGTTGCTGTTGTTAATGAAGTTAATTATAGAAGAGACACTACAATTACCTGATGATGATAGACTCCAGGCCTCCAGATCTTTCTCCTGATTCAGAGGAATATGCCTTAATGCAGCTTTAATGTTAGTGGGAAAGTACGAATCCTGTAGGACAAGGTCAGCAGAGGTGGGGTGCAAGAGGCATTCCCGGACAGAAGCAGTCTGGTTAGGGATTTGGTTGGCAGGCACCAGATCTGCCAGGCTGAAGTTGCCAAACCATTTGTCAAACCAGTAACTAGTGTGATTGCCATCCCCCACAATCACCCTTTTATGCTGTATAATGAGATTTTTGGCTGTGGTCCAGCTCCTTCTTGCTAAAGCTTTCATGTTTTTGAATTGAACATTTTCTAGTGGATTGTTTCGGATATACTTTGCTTTGAAGTAGTTCGCCCAGAGAGAGTTTGAGTGTAGAGCATTCCATAGCATCTTGACCCTTAGTGCTAATTCCATGTTTCTGAGTGACATAATACCAAGACCCCCATAAGTAACTGGCTTGCAAATGGCCTGCCAGGCCCTCCAATGCTTTTTACTTCCATGAACAGAAGAACCCTAGAAGAAATTGGCGAAAGCCTGCTCGAGCTCTTTATGTGTATCAGAGTGAAGAGGGGAGGAGGTCAAGAAATAGATTGGCATTGAGGTCAATACATGTTTAATTAAGACCAACCTGGCACCTTGAGAGAGCAAATGCGATTTCCAACCAGTGATGCGTTTCTGAATAGAATTTATAATGCCTGCATAGTGTACTTTTTTGCATCTGCCTTGAGTCAGAGGGAATCCCAGATATCTGTGTGGAAAAGTATGCCTAGCAAAACCTGTGAGTTCCTGGACCTTTGTAGCATTATTGTTATTGCCCCTTGATTGAATGAAGAACCCACTTTTGGACACATTTATCTGCTGCCTTGAAGCTCTCTCATAAGTTCTTAGAACTTTGAGCAGGTTTCTGATTGAAGTTTTACTAGCTTTGCTGAAAATTAGTGTGTCATCGCAAACAGTAGGTGGGAAATATTAGGACATCTTCTGGGGCCTGAATACCATTCAATTTTGCCACTAGAGAAAGCTGCATTCAGAGATCTGCTAAGTGCCTCTTCAGCAATGATAAACAAGGAAGGGGCAATGGGATCCCCTTGTCGGATCCCCCTTGTAGATTTAAAGAAACCAGCAGGTGTTCCATTAAGAAGGATAGAAAACCAACAGTTATTCACCAATTTTTCTACCAGACAGATGAATTTGTTGCTGAATCCAAATTTGTGTAAGACTGAAAGGAGGAAATCCCATTCTAATCGATCATAAGCCTTTGCCATATCGAGTTTAAAAATGACATTGGAGCCCCTGGTTTTCTTACCCAGCTCATGGGATAATTCCTGAGCTAGTGCAATGTTCTCAACAATTTATCTTCCTTTCACAAATGCTGATTGCTCAGGAGAGATGATCTTTGGGAGAATGACAGCCAGTCTGCTGTTTATAATAGCAGAAATGATTTTGTAAAAGTAATTGCAGAGACTGATAGGCCTGAATTCAGAGATATTAGTGGCATTTGTCTTTTTGGGGATTAAGGCTACAAGGGTAGCAGTGACTGTCCTTGGAAGGGCTTGATGTGAAATAAAGAACTCTTGGACTGCACTAATGACTGTTGTGGAAATGATATCCCAGGCTTTATGGAAGAAAGCTCCTGAGAACCCATCTGGCCCCGGGGCACTGTCAGGGGATAGTTTAAAAACATCATCATGTATTTCTGATTCAGTAGGAACAGCACATAGGCATTCATTATCTCTCTGGTTTACTAGTTGTGGAATACACTCAAGGAAGTTGTCCTCTATATAGTGATCTTGAGAAGTGAAAGCATGTTGAAATTGGGAGACAGCTATGTCTTTCATTTCCTCTAGATCCGAAGTAAGCAGTCCATTGGTATTCTGAAGCTGTGAGATGACCTGTTTTCGTCTATTAGCCAAAGTGGTGGAATGGAAAAATTTTGTATTTCTGTCCCCTTTAGTGAGCCATCTCACCCTCGATTTCTACCTCCAGAAGCATTCGTGCTGGAGTAATTTATCAGATAGTGTAGTCTTGGCCTCTTCTAATAAAAAGGAATTGGCATCAGAAGGTTGAAGGTCATAGGAGAGTTCAGCCTTCAGGACTGCATCCTCTGCAGTTGCTAAGTTCATATGCACATTACCAAAGACATTTTTGTTCCAGACTTTCAACATGTTCTTCAGAGACTTGAGCTTGAGGTGTAAAGTTGTAGTAGGTGAACTAGCCATCGGGCTATTATCCCAGCAGGTTTTCACAGCCTCCAAAAATTTTTCATGATGTGTCCACATTTTCTGAAAATAGAATCTTGCCTTAAATCTTTCATGAGAGAGGGTTCTGACTAATAGAGGGGCATGATCAGATGCTTGTCTAGAAAGGTGCTCCACAGAGGAGGGGAACTGATTCAGCCAAGCAGCATTATACAGAACCTTGTCTAATCGGGCCCATATGCCTTGAGCTCCTGATTGATTGTTGTGCCATGTATAGATGGAACCATGAAATCCAGCATCCATGAGAGAACAGTCGGAAATACATTCATTAAAGTCAGACATAGCACCCAAATTTGGGTTGTTACCACCTAGCTTTTCATCAACTGATTGAATACAATTGAAATCACCAGCAACAAACCAAGGTCCTTTTATTTGAGAATGAACAATTACAATTGAATTCCACAGTGCTTTTCTCTCATGGGCAATGCATTTAGCATAAACAAATGTAACATGGAATTCTGGCAAAGTGGTACTAGCCCTGAAAAGAGTTACTTGTTGAGCGTCCTTGCTGAACACTGAGAAGTCAAGTGTGTCCTTCCACATAACCCAGATATGAGCCATATCATCCTCATTGGCAATGGACTTAGACATACCCAATTTTCTATAAATGCAGTCTAAATTGCTCACTTTTATCTTATGTTCCAATAGAACAATGCAATCAATGGAATAAGCTTTAATAAGATATTTCACTCGACCAATAGATATGTCATTCCCTATTCCCCTGATATTCCAAACAATGAAGTTCATTGGGATTGCTTAATGATAGAGATGTTACCCGTGGACCCTGATCTGGTCATGGACCTAGTGAAGACCCCAGGTCGTTCAGAATGCATTTCCCTAACATTTTCATTGGCTGCTTCAATTGCTATTTCCTTTCTCCTAGCCAAAATTTCTTCTGACTGTAGGTCTGTCTTGGATCTATATGTGATCAGTTGTGCTTCCATTGAGGACTGAGAATCCACCACCTCAATCTCAGGTACAGACGCAATAGAGCCCTTGGCAACTGCAGCAGAAATTTGGGCTGAAGGGAGCTCACTAGAGAGCGAAATAAGATTGTTCTGGAGGCCCAATTTGGCAATCAGAGGGGACTGGACTAACCTTGAACCACCAGATTGAGGAGACATGCCAGCAGATTTTTCAATCAGGTTGCACACTTCAGGATGGCCTAACGCATCAGTATGAATTTGGCTTGAAGGGAGCTCAGCTGAGGAGGAGAGGTTGGAGCTGATATAATCCGATGGAATATTCAGAGCCTGAGCATGATCCAGATTGGAATTCCTTGCAATCCTATCATCACCCGCTTGAGCAGGAACCATAGAAGGTTGCTGACAGGATACCAATGCCACATCACTGACAGTGGCAGTGACATTAGCTGGATCTTCTGGAGGCTTGGAGGAAGAGCTGTTGTTCTGTGGGATCAAACTTGCCTTGTCGGAGTCACTTTTGTCTAGATAAAATCCAGAAGGATTTGAAGAAGTAGAGGGAGAGTTTTTCTCATCCTTTTTGGAAGTGATAGGTTGCCACCGAGCATTGGGTTTAAGGAGAAACCTTGCCGGGACTGGGTCCATAGCAGAAGTGGAGGGGAGCTGGATTCTCTTACCTTTACAATCCTCCAACCTGTGACCAAGTCGAGAGCAACCTGAACAAAAAGCAGGGACTTCGGGGTACTGGATATCCTGCCAAGCTCCACCACCAGGGAAACTAATCCAGACTCTATGCGGAAGAGATTTTGAGACATCCAGCTCTACACAAACCCGCGCTACAGAGGTATTGGACAGATTCAAAGTAGAGGGATCTATTTTCAATACCTGTCCAATGTTCCCAGCAATAGAGCGAATGAAAGGCTCAATGAAGAAGTTCATCGGAAGGCCCGGGAGTGCAATCCACACCGGAAGCATTGGCAAATCCGTCAAAAGAGAGAACGGCATAGTCCATTTGAAAAACTTGAAGAGCCGACCATGAACAAACAGGGATTCCCGTAGGAGCAGCTACAGGAAATCTTCATGATTCTGAAATCGAAGAAGAAGGTGCCGAGGATCAAGGGCACTAATCAAGAAGTCTTCTTTGAATCCACGTCGCTTTGAAAGATGATCTCTGATGTCAGGGAATGGTGGCCTACCACGGGGAGTACGAGCCACCAATGCGTAAGCGAACGGTTGCAAAGACAGAATAATCTCCTCGTGGCTGAAGAAAACGGCAGGCTCTCCTCCGTCTGTCACCGCAGGTTCATGAACAATACCCTGGACAACAGGTGGCTTCATAGTGGAGACAAGGACTTCAGCAAAAGAGCGATGCAGCCTTGAGGGAGTACCTGGCAGAGGATCCATGGCTGGAGGAATAAGAGACGAGGAGGGGGCCACCGAGGTAGGCCCCCTCGGGTCAGCCATGGCCGAACACCGGCAATCAAGCGAGAATCAATAACGGTGGCGCTCCTTCACAGGTTCTCTCTCTGACTATTACCAAGCCATCAATCATCCATCTGGAGAGGCTACCCTTAGAGACGCTTTGTGGACCGGTTTCCGTCGGGCCCCACGTCTTGCAGCCAGAGTCCAGCTGAGGGTAAAATCGGTCAGAGGGCCAGACCAGGGATGCACGGTCTGTGTGTGCACACGTGGTTGGGGGCGGTTGGACCCACGCTGACGAGCGTGACCCCAGCTAGTCACTTGTTTGTGGTTACTTGTGCGGTGTCCATGCCTTTGGTAGGCGCTACCACGTCAGGCAGTTCACCTGCGGTACAGTGTAAGACGTCAGGGGACGCTACCGACTGTGCTTCTAGTGGGAGATACTCCTGTCGAGTCGGGAGTGACGGACTGTCAGTCTCTGTTACTTTGACCTTCGGGTTTTGGTCATGTTGACCATTGAGTTTCGGTTGTCTCGCCGTGACGCATGTGTCGGTTCTCGTGCCGTGAGACTAGTGCTAGTAGCTTTACCGAGGTTGCGCCTTGTCGGTGTGGTGCCCACGACCGGGTGGTTTGGGTTGCACCTTGGACAGCGTGTCCAGGTTGGCCGTGTCCTGAGAGACAGGCCGCTACGGCGCGGTTGCCGTGGGTTTTTACTTCGGTAGGTGGTACTAGTGTGGTTCGGTAGCCTCGACTGCGAGATCAGGGTGCGTTTTCTGGTACAGTAGGAGTAGTTGTAGTGCCGAGTTTCGACCGGCCACCGGGTTTACTGTTCTTACTGTTACGATTGCTCTTGTAGCTTTCCTTTCCGCTACCGCGGTTGTTTCGTGGTGGGGTTCTAGGGGATCCCTACTGAGTCTCTATTTTGGAGACTCATTCCCTGCTTTTCAGGTGTAGCGGTTCTTCCTCGAGGTTCTAGGGCGCTGTTCGGAGGTTCTCAGTTGCCAGCTCGCCGGGCCGAGTGTTCACTTGGCATGTGGTACGTTTTACTGCTTTAGACTGTACGTTCTGTTGGACTGGACTCTGTTGTAGCTGTAGTTGTGTATTTATTTCCATTATTTATTATATTGTCCTACTTTATTTCCTATTTCTTTGTGCCTCCACACTCCTTTTAGCCCTTCTGAGTCCTCCCGGCTCGTGGGCGGCGGTTCGAGTCTTGGGTTATCGGGCCTTCCCGGTAATCAGATTCTCGGGTCGTTACATTTTCCAACCCTTGTGTCCAAAAGGGGTTTAAACAACACCAACCAGGTGTGTTTTTGTTCATGGATTCATCATTTTTGTCACGAGGGACTGGTGCTATACTATTTTTGTCCTAATCTATTTTCTGTTTGTCTTATCTTCTTACAAGGGCTTGCAAGGGTAACCTGATGGAAAGCCCTCTTCGTCAGCCGGCCAAAGGAAGAGGAAGAAGGAACCCACACTATTTCCCACTCCCTGGTGAATGCGATCACTTGCTCTTCCATTTTGGAGTCTCTGACTCCTGGCGATCACATACAATCAGCACACATGTGCTCTGTATTTCTTTTTGTTCCTATTTCTGTTAAAAACCGCGAAGAGTAATTTTCCGCAGCGGTCCCCCTTCCCCACTTTAATTTCAGCACATCCCTTCCCCATTTTTAATTTCAGTTAAAATCCATTCCCCATTTCCATCTCTGTCATTTCATTTCTGTTAAATCCCGCAAAGAATCATTTGTCGTGGAGGTTTCATTCACGTCACTCTTATTTCTGTCATTTTAATTCTTGTTCATTCTCGCGGAGAATCATTTCTCGCAGTGGTTTCATTCATGTAATTTTCATTTCTGTCATTTTAATTCCTGTTCAATCCCGCGGAGAATCATTTCCCATGATGGTTTCATTCATGTAATTTTCATTTCTGTCATTTAATTCTTGTTCAATCCCGCGGAGAATTATTTCTCACGGAGGTTTCATTTACGTCACTCTCATTTTTTTCATTTCAATTCCTATTTAATCCCGCGGAGAGTCATTTCTCACGGTGGTTTCATTCACATAATTTTTATTTCTGTCATTTCATTTCTATTCAATCCCGCGGAGAATCATTTCTCGCGGTGGTTTCATTTACATAATTTTTATTTCTATCATTTCATTTCCGTTCAATCCCATGAAGAATCATTTCTTGCGGAGGTTTCATTCACGTCATCTTCATTTCTGCTATTTTCATTTCTATCAAACCCACGGAGAGTAATATCCCGTTGCGATTTTGCATTGTAACATTTCCATTCCGTATGTTTCCCCTGTTTCAAATCCCATAGAGACAATCCTCTTTAGGGGTATTTCTCCGCATTCCATTATGCCCGCGTGTTTTTCCTCGTTCGCTTCTCTCCTTTGTCATGACGTCATCCACAGTGGTCAGCCCTCTAGTATATACTGGACAAAGCCATGTCTCTCTGCCACAGTTCTCACATAAGGTCCACTCTCTCCTGCCACCATCCTATCCTAGGACTGGTCTGAGAAGCCATGCCAACTCAGAGTCAACTCCCTGCAGAGCATCTACCTCAAGCCAAGAGAAAATTTCGGAGGGAAAATTATCTCCCTTTTGCACTGCTCCCTTATGACCGGAGGTTCAAGTCAAGGACTGCTGAAAGAAGATCAGTGGTAAGAACATTTCAAATATGAATTGGTCCTATTGCAGATTCCTTGGAGGGAAATCTTCTACCCGGTTCTCCTATTTATAGTCTTGAAGCTTCTATTGGAGAAGCTGCTGCAGCTACTGCCTTAAGAGAAAAAGCCCACATCCTCCCTGTGCCTTCAATAGAAACCTGTGAGAAAGAAAAGAAAGGAGTGTGGAAGAGTAGCCCAGTCCTGGTTTGAGTTCAACCAGTGGTGAGAAAGAAAGAAGAAGCTGAAAGGAGTGCAGCCCCTCCTTACAGTTGGCCTGAGTTTGATAGAGCTTCAAGACTTCGATCTGAAGCCACCATTGCCTCTTCCCCATATTAGCTTTTCTGGTTTTACTTCTATATTTGCAATCTTTAAACAACGGGTGTCCGGTGCTCTTGTGAGAGACCGAAAGTGTGGTTGCTGCACTTGCAGCATGTTGTTTTCTTTTGTGTGTGTGTGAGCGTGGGTGTGTGGTGCATCTCCTTCCCCTGTGCGTGTGTGTGTAGTGTATTTTGTGTGTGTGTGTGTGTGTGTGTGTGTGTGTGTGTGTGTGTGTGTGTGTGTGTGGAGGATTTCATTCTCGTGTGTGGGTTGAGGACTTCATCCTCGTGTGGAGAAAGCCTCACCGAATTTGGTGAGGGGTGGACGTAGGTTGCAGGTTTGCAATCAAACCACCTTAAAAACTATTTGTGCAATAGGGTGTGATTTGTGTGATTGATCCATTTCTCCTTTTGACCAACATAAAGGATTTACACATGGACTGATTTATCTGCACTGACTTGCATTTGTAGTTATTTTTCCAATACACACTCTAGCATCGTCTTCACTCATACATCCAGCATGTTCATTCATCCTGCTAGAGTTTGGTGAGATCCCTGCAGTCTAGTGCAACAAGATCTCCCTTACTTCTGAACCTGCTCTAAAGATGCATCGGCCTCATTGTATGGTAGTGTTGACCTCAGCTACTCACTTAGTTGTGATCCTCTGAAGGTGCATCGACCTCACCACTTGGGCGTGTCGACCTCTGCAGTTTGTGCACTATGTTCTTTTCTACTCATTTGATCTATTGCTTTAGATCCGCTGTGAATTGTGCCAAGTGTTCTATTAGTATTATAGCAGTGGGTTATGTTTTATTTAGCTAAGTTTTTAATTAGGCCAAAGTTTTTGGTAGGATCTATTCAACCCCCCCTTCTAGATCCGGTTGCACCCCGTGGAACCTAATAGTGTGAAGCTTCTACAAGAGAAGCTGTTGCTGCTGCTGCTACCCGGGAAGATAGCCACGTCCCTTGAGCATCCAAGAAGAAATCTGTGAGAAGAAAAAGGGGGTGTGTGAGCAGCCCAGCACTAAGGCCGATCCAGTCCAGTCCTGTAAGAGAAAAGAGTAAGGGAGAAGAGAATAAGAGTGAGCAACCATATAGCCTTAGGAGCCCAGCTCTGGTTCGACCTAAACTAGTATTGTTCAAAGACAAAGAGGAAGGAAGGAGTGCAGCCCTCCTTGCAGCCAACCTGAGCTTGAAGAAGAAGATCTTTGGATCTATATCTGAAGTTGCAGCCACTAGCTTCCAGATCTGTATCTGAACCTACATGTGTTTTTCTTGCAGTCTTTATGCTTCTCTTTTGCACTCTCTAATCTGCATTTCAGTGTGTGTCCGGTGCTTTGCTTAGAGACCGGAAGTGGGTCCTTGGCTGTGTTCAGCCTTGTGTGTTCTTGGGAGCCCATCCTAGTGTTTGCTGCACTTGTAGCTTGATTTTCCTTTATTTATGTGGGTGTGTGGGGGGGGGGGGGGGTTCGTCCCCGCGTGTGTGTGGGGCTGGGGTGTCATCCCCGTGTGTGTGTTGAGGACGTCGTCCTCGTGTGGAAAAGTCTCACCGGTTCGGTGAGGGGTGGACGTAGGTATGCGGGTTTGCAGACTGAACCACCTTAAAAATCCTTGTGTAATGGGTTGTGATTTGTGCGTTTGATCCATGTTCTCTATCCCCATTCACAAGTTTGTGTGTTAGCTTCAACGGATGCAATCCTAACTGCTTTTCCATCGCACACTCTACCCAAGTGTTCACACACACACACCACCTCTTGATGAGCAGCAAGTCTGTCCTCCGGCCAAACTCATAGTAAGGTTGCATCGACCTCACTACACTGGTGCATCGACCCTAGCTACTCTTTAGCTGTGAGTCTTTGAAGGTGCATCGACCTCATCAAACCAGTGCGTCGACCTCAACAGCCTATGCATTGTGCTCTTGCCGTTTTCATTTGAGCTACTCCTATCAAATCCACTATGCATTGTGTCTAAGTGTCTCATGTGCACCATAGCAGCTGGTCGTGCTTTAATATGCTTAGTTTTTAATTGGGCCAAAGTTTTTGAAAGGATCTATTCAACCCCCTCTTCTAGATCCGGTTGCACCCAAGGGGTCCTAACATCTTTGTTTTTAAGATTTTCAGATTTTTTATCCTTTGGAGTTTCAATGAGCTTCAGTATGCCTTGGCTCCTTTTGTCTGACTGGTAGCTTTATTTACTTTATTCCAAGGCACTCAGTAGATTATAAGAAATTAATCGACTTAAAAAAAGAAAGAATTAATTAATAATATATGAAAGAAAAAGAAGGGGAAAGGGGAGAAATAGGGAGCATGCATGGATGCTAATGGGGAAAGGTGATCACTAGAGACGTGTGGGCCTCGAAGGAATTTAACAATAAAAGAACAAGGAGGGATCGTGAAAAATACCTTTTAATGAGTGGGGAGATTGTGAGGTCCACCTTCTCTTCCAATCGGCCGACCGATGGAGAGAGTTTTCCTTTGGATGATTACCCTTTTAATGAGCGGGGAGATTATGAGGTCCACCTTCTCTTCCAATCGGCCGGCCGATGGAGAGAGTTTTCCTTTGGATGATTACTCTTGCAAAAATAACAACAACCAACAAAAAGATTGGATTAGAAACAAGTGTGTAGCATCAAATTCTAATGAATATAAACATGAGAAGCATGTGAGTGAACACACCTTGTTGGTGTTAGCCTTTAAAAACCCTATGCAAAAGGGTGGAAAATAATGATGAATGAAGAGGAGGGTGCAAGTGTTAACAAAGGAGACTCTTTACGTTGTTGAGATGAAACTAAATGAAAGAGGAGATGAATATGATGCATGAACATGCAAATATTAAACTAATAACAATAAAGAAAAGGGATGAGAAGAGCTTATGGGTTTATTTTCTCCGAAAAGGCTTTAGATCTTCAATATGCTCCAAGGGAAGAAGCCTCCAATGTATGTAGCTTTAGAAGTGCATGGGAGGCACCCTCCTTGAGCCCTTGGTCCAGCAACACCTCCCCTTGATCAAAGAGTTCAGCCTTAAACCAAAGGGGGGGAGGGTCCCTATTAATAGAGTAGAAATTTAGAGTTTTAATTCCCCAAAAATTATAAAATTAAATTATAGTGGGATTTGGAAAGAGGAAATTCTCTGCCAAGTGTTCTCTCAACCTTAGAAAGTGATAGGAACCCTTTCCCAAGTGGAAAAGGAGCTTAAAATGGGAAAGGTATGGGGTTCTATTAGATTCAGAAGTATGTAAGAATTGGCGTAAGACCCAGAAGTCGCCATTTAATTAACGTCAGTTTAAAGAGGCGCCAATTTGGAACTAAATATAGAAAGTTCAGAAATTTCTAAAATTAGAAAAGAATTGGTGTCTAGAGGGCCAGACGCCAATTAATGAATTTATACGAATTTTGGACGGAGTTAAATGCTGAAAATATAGAAATGGAATTCGAGTCTAGGGGGCCGGATGCCAATTAATGAATGAGCAACCTTCCAGATGGACGTGGCAGCTCAAAATGTGAAAGAAAAGAATTCGTGTCCACTGCCCCGAATGCCAATTAAAGAATTAACGGCCTTCTATAGTGACGTGGATTCAAAATCACATAGAATTCGACGTGAAACGGGGCCAAAAATGTAAAATAAAGAATTGGCATCTTAGAGCATGGATGCCAATTAAAAAATATCAAAAATAATTTATTTTTTGAAAGAATTGGCATTTGCCCAAGTGGGCGTCAAATCTTGAGTACGCGGTTGCCTCGACGACCGCGTCCTACTAGACGTGGTTGCCAAGGCGACTGTGTTCAGCCTGAGCGATTATTTTTTTTTGAAGATGCGGTCACCTAGGCGACCACGTCCTCCTGAACATGGTTGCCTTGGTGACCGCGATCAGGCTAGGTCAACCAAATTTTTATTTTTTTATTATTTTTATAAATGGTGTCCATTATATCGTCGTTAATTAAGAAAATGGTGTCTATGGGTCTGGCGTTAATTCAAAAAGCCTCCCCAAAAATAGAGAAAAATTCCTAAAAATCAAGAAAAATAAGAAAAAATAGGAAAAAGTTTGAGAAAGTTGAATAATCAAGAAAAATGAGAAAAACCACTCAAATAAGTCGATTTGAGGGTCAATTTGGGGTATTATAAAGTGATAGGACATGTGCTTAGAATGATATTAATTTTGGCGTGTCTACACACTCCTGCAAAACAAGTTATGAAAACAATTTTGGACCCCAAACTAATTTTTGTCCACCAGCATTTTTTTAGGTGCCTAAGATTTCTTGGGTCTTTGAGGGTTAGTAGCACCTATAGTAGGTGCTCTCCATAATCTTTGCGCATAGAGATCATCATTTCTCATTAGAAGACAATCATGCATAACATGCCCAGACTTACCATAATAATGACAACATACAAAAGACTTTACATTTTTCTTGTATGCATATGCTTTGAATTTCTATGGGTGGACAGGGATGTTAGTATTTTTCCCATGAAATTTGTTTCTCCCTTTCATCTGCCAACAGTCCTTGACTGTGTGGCCAGGAATTCTACAGTTATAGCAAAAGGAAGATTTTCTGTTTGAAAATATTTTTTTTATTTATTAGGAGCAGTTTTCTTTTTGCATACTTTTACGTCATCATTCTTCATAACAAGGCACCCATCCATCACATGACCAGGCTGTCAATAGTAAAAGCATGTAACCTTATTTTTCTAAACATGGTTTTTGGTATGAAACTCCCTAGCATGCACATCTAAAGCAGTCACATTGTTCTTCAGTTTTTGTGACTTGTTTTTCTTTCTGATTTGTTGAATTTTTATGGTTTTCTACTGTTGAGATTTCAGATTAGTGGGTTGCTAGGCTTCAGAAGTGCTAGCTACATTAGAGCTACGCATAAAAGATGAGAATAATTTATTTTCAAATGACTTCTTATTTTTAGGGTTGTAGCCCAGCCCTTCTCTTTGGAAGTTAATTTTAACTCCCAGAAACTTATCCAAATTTTCTTTACCATCTACAAACTTATGCAGTGCATTATTCATATCATGGATTTCAGATTCAAGAGAGGAAATGTGGAATTCATAGCTAGCAATCTCTTCTTCACAAAAAATAACTCTCTCATTCAACATGGCATTAACAATTTTGTAGCTTTCAATTTCCTACCTTAAAACATAAAGATTTTCAGATTCATCAACAGCCACACATTTTCCTTTTTCAATAGTAAGCAATCTCTCAGACATGGCTTTCTTTAATTCTTTCAATTTTTCAATTTCTTTCATGAGCTCATTATTCTGAATCAATTCATTTATCAGTTTTTGATCACTTTCTATTAACTGTTGTTCATCTTTTGACTTTTGTTTGTCATTTTCAAGCTTGAAAGTTTTGTCCTGTAATTCTATCTTTTCTTTTAATATGGAAGCAGTTATTGTAGATCTATTTAAAATCCACTAAAAAAGAAATAAAAGAGAATAATAGCTAAGAAGCTATGTGAAGTGTGGGGAAAAAGGGAAGGGAGCATACGCGGATGCTAGGTGGAGGGTGATCGCCAGAGACTGCGGGCCTCAAATGATATAAATAATAATAAACATGGAGGGATCGCGAAATGCCTTTGAAGCATGGGGAGAGGTGAGTGTCTTCCTTCTCGTCCTATCGGCCGATCAATGGAGAGAGTCTTCTCATGCTTGATTGCCCTTGTAAAAAAAGGCAAACAACCAATAAAGAATGTGGAATTAGAATCAAACGTGTAGTATCAATCCCAAGTGAAATATAGAACGTGAAAAGCTAACATGGAATAGAACACACCTGTCGAGCATTAGCCCTTTAACCCCTTATGCAAAAGGTGGGAGATATAATGAATGATAACGTAAAAGTGTGCGTGCAAGTGTTGCACTGTGGGAGGTCTCAACGCGGTTGAGAAAGAAAGATTAACAGGAATATGATGCATGCATGCAATTAATGCAAATAAAGAAAAAGCAACAGGGAACAAATGAGAAATAAAGGGGAGCCTAGGAACGTTTCTCCTTTGGCTTTGATGAGCGTTCGGGTGGAAGACTCAGAAGGATGAAGCTTTGTGCGCAGAGAGCTCCCTCCTTCAGCCAACAGTCGGGCAGCACCTCCCCCTGTTATTGACAATCGACCTCTTTTAACAGGGAAAACCCAGGGTTTATTTATAGGGAGAAACTCGAAGGTTTAATCTGAGTATAAGTATGATAATCATCCACGGAAAGAAGATAAATTTGGAGAGAGTCCTCCCCAAATTGGAAAGCCACCCGGGAACCTTACCCAGTTGAAACGGGCCTCAAAAGGAGGAAGGAAAGAGCTACAAGACCTCAAAGAAAATGGCGTCAAATGTAGCTAACATTTATAAAATAAACGTCTACTACAACAGACGCACATTAGCAATACAAATAAGGCAAGCTCTATTTTCCAAAAATCAGAAAAGAATGCACGTCTGGCTTTCTAGACGTTCATTAGAGAGAATACGCATTTCAACCGGACTCGGGAAAACCCAAGAATGAGCGACAATATGCTCAGACGCATAAACAAAAATCAAACAAAAATAGCAAAGAATGGGCACCTCACCCTGTGGGCGCCATTTCTTTTGCCATTTTTTATTTTTTTTATTTTTTTGGTGATGTGCGTCTGATTGAGTTGACTCCAATTCTTTTTTTTTCTCATTTTTTTCAACCCAAAAACCCACTCAAAATGGTTAAGAACGATCGCTTGAAATGAATAAAAAACTCAAGAATGGGCGTCCAACCCTGTTGGCGCCCTTTCTTTTTCTTTTTCTTTTAAAAAAAGAAGTGGCGTTAACTATTATAGCCACTAATTCTTTAAAGTCTGTAAAAATAGAGAAGAATACCCAGAAAATCCAAAAAATAAGAAAAAATAGGGGAAAGTAGGAAAAAGCCAAAAATCCAAGAAAAGTGGAGAAAACCACTCAAACAAGGTCGATTTGAGGGTCAAATTGGGGTATTACAAGTAATATAAGATGCAATCACAGTAATGTCAATTTTGGCGTGTCTACAGCTGCCCCGCCTTGGCGTCTACTTTACAAGGGAACAGAGTGAACTGAAAAATTGATGCCAAGGTGTGATGAGACACACGATCAACATCACTTGTTGAGAATTACATCCAGAGCTCGAGATGAAGCAATATCGGGAGGTTGAATGAAAGCAACGATATTTGGATAAAGGAGGGAGTGTGCACGCGGGCACGAAGGAAATAAAAGAATGATCAACTTCCAGCGCGGTGGAAGTACCCCAGGTAACAAATCTGTAGGTTTCACCATTGGAGAGCGATTACCAGCCAATGTGGACGTGCTGCAGCCAAGGTAGATATAAAGAATAAATAAGAGATGGAAATCTAAACAATGGAGTTTTCGAGAAACAGCCCAAAACGACAACAAGATGAACTGAGGACTCAATTCAGCGATGAATATATCAAATCTTGAAAAATTAGGGTTAATTGACTCTCAAAATTGAGTTATCAGAATGATTTTCCAAATGTTGATTCAAAGTCCTATATAAATGCATGTTGGGTTTAAAGGAAAAATTAAAATAAATTAAAATAGCAGATAATCAAGGATAATATTGTTAAGCTGTCAAGATAGAGTCAAGAAACCAATCTCACGAACTGATACTAAGCCGAAGCCCGTTTATCCGCGCACCAATTCACAAAAGGGAACCATCGTCCCCAATTGTGGATGGCTCAACGGCCTATCCGTGCGACTAAGATTCCTCTAGAATCATCATTATTTTTGATGAAGGGGAACTCAAATTCCAGATTTACCAAAGCCACAAGGTCCTTGATATAATCTAATAGCGTAGATAACATATATTAAAATGCATGTAGGGAGATAGTGATAGCAATGAGCATGAGGGAAACTGAGAATAACAGCCACCGTGGGACTTGGATGATGGTTCCCAGACGGTGGGACCAAGAGCTTCTTCCTGCGCTCAAAAATTCATTAGCCAAGATATAATGAAGCACAAAGCAATTGAAGTATAGCAATTGAAGCATAACAAGCATAACATGAATAGCATGAAGCATGAATGGTGCCAGAAGCATCACAATATGAGAAAACATGAATAGCAACATGGCAGTTGCAGCGTGAAAGCATAGCATTATAAAAGTATGAATGCATGAAAGCACACAGGCTGATGAGAGTCTATGAACGATCTAGAGGGGGGTGAATAGATCAGTCACCCAATAAAATCGACTGCAGCAATTTCAGGTGCGGAAATAAAACAAAGTGCTGCTGGACGGCAGAAAGATAAGCGAAAGCGATCACAGAAAGCCAACTCTAGCAGATCTGAACTTAAACGATCCTAAACATGCATCTACTGCGGATGGAAGAGATAACCAAGATGCACAACAATTCGCAAGACAAATGCACAGTAGATAGGAAATTTTTAAGGTGGTTCGATCTCAAACCCGAGATCTACATCCACCCCACGCTCCATACCGGAATGTGGCTTCAACCACTGATACACAGCTTCGCTGATCCACAGCTTTGGGGTCACAACCCTACAGACAGTTGGGCATTATAGCTTATGCCGTCCAGAGGAATCCTCCTCTACAAACCGATAAGCAATACAGCTTAGCTCTGCTGACTAACAGCTTGAAAACAAGGTTTCAGAAAGCAAGATAGAAACAAATGAAAAACAAGAAATCCCCAGAGGGAATGTAGCTCACAATGAGTAATCTCAGTTCTGGTATCTGAACCGAGAGACTTTTTTTTCTGTAAAGAAACCCTGCCTAGGAGTTGGTGGGAGAGTGCTCCCTTTACCAAGGGTAAAGAGATGAACCACTCCACCATCATCCCCATAGGAGGTAAGTTTTATTTATATGGTTAAAGCAAAGAATTACATCAATCGAAAACTAGGCATGCCTAGTTTGTCAAGCCGGGCCTCTCCCCTTATAACACTGGGAAGATCCTTGAATGAAAAGAAAAGATTACATTTTGTATTGCATGCGTGGGAGGCCAAAGAATCCATGACTTTATTCCCTTCTCTATAAACATGCTCAATTGTGTCTTGCTGCGAGATTAAGCTCCAAATTTGGCGAACATATGGGAGGATAGACCAAGGGCATTGAAACTTCTTTTTAATGATCATAACATGGATGTAAGAGTCACATTCAAGGTGAGCAGGCTGGTCACTGAAGGTTTGTAAGTACTTTATACCATCCAGAAGAGCTCTGGTTTCTGCAATTAAGCTGTTGGATTGACAGTAGAAGTGCGAAAAGGCAAAGACAATGTTACCACAGTAGTTTCTAATGGCCCCCCCACCTCCAGAAATTCCGTTGTGTTTACAGGCACCGAGAGACTGATGAATAAACATTCAAAGTAAATCTCTCAGACTCCTCTCTCTCAACTCTCTCCTTCTCTTCTTCTCTCTTTCTTCTCTTTCTCTTCTCTCTAGATCGTGCAGTCTCTGCTTCTACACTTCTTCAGGTAAGTTCCCAATTTCGATCGCAGTGCTCCTCAGGAAGAAGCTTCTTATTTATAGAGCAGTGGACAGATAGGGCGTGTGGTCATCACGATTCTCGCCCGAATATCTAGGTCACGTGTCACATCATAGCCTCGTTGCATTCCACGTGTCACGATCCTGGCGCTTTCTTTCATTCTCGAGTTATGTGCCCTTCTTAGATTCCTCTAACAGAAGTCCTGTCAGGTCGGACTTATTATCAGTTTGAATCAACCTGAAGGAAAAGAGAAGGATGCATCGAGTTAGTTCGAGATTTGAACTAAGCATGTACAGACTTGATGGATATAATGCAGTATGCATATAGGAAGGTATGCACAATGAAGATGAATGCACAGACATACCACTGAGCTGTGTACAGACTTTTGGTGAGCGTGCGACAAGACGATGTACAGACTTGCTGGATATAATGCAGTATGCATATAGGAAGGTATGCACAATGAAGATGAATGCACAGACATACCACTGAGCTGTGTATAGACTTTTGGTGAGCGTGCGACAAGATGATGTACAGACTTGCTGTGCCTAGAGTTTAAGCATGACTGCATAATGCACAGACCTAATGAAACTATGCATGAACTTAACTTCTCGTAACAACAAAGGATGTTCAGACTTGTGTCCCTGCAGCACCAAGAGTTGCACGAACTATGTGTATTTGTATATGCGTGAGGCAAAGTGATGCACTGACTATGTGTATGCGTGAGGCAATGCGATGCACTGACTATGTGTATGCGTGAAGCACAACGATGTAAAAAGATGCACTAAGTTGGTTCGAGAATGTATAGACTTGCTAAGTCATCAAGGCAACCGTGTGCAGACTTAGTTTTTATGGACCTTATACCTTGTGCAGAGAATGGAAGGCATAGACCTTTACATGAACTTTAGTGGATGAATCTAATGGTGTTGTCTATCATCAAAACCAAGAGGCACAATAATCTCCCCCTTTTTGATGATGGCAACACCACACCAGTGGACAATGCATATGTAGACTAATGCATCTATAGAATGCTCCCCCTGAATATATTACACTAAGTCTCCCCCTTTTGACGAGAAACAATAAGTCTCCACCTTTGACGTCAGCGAAAAGGAGGAAGGTACGCAGACTATGTGCCAGGGAGAATGAATATGATAACATTCCATGCAATGGTTCGGAAAATGAGCAAGTTAAAAATCAACCTTTAGGATATAAGAGTCAACAATGTGGGTGCTTGATGAAATCTATGATTTAACAGTTATAGAAAGTGGAGTAAAGCAACTAACTTCCGGAAATAGGGCTATAGACTCTATTTATAGCAATGAACCTAAAGCACATAGTCATAATAAACTGAGTCAGGACAGTACCCTACTGATGTCAAAAATAGTGAATATCAAGGAAAGTCACTTGAATTTTTATTGAAGTTAAACAGTTGACACTCAATGACATTTGTTATCTAAGGGTTACAGCAGTTCCCTTTGCACCTTTGACTTTTCTGATTTTGAACTTTGTGAACAGATCAGTGGCATTTATACCGTTGACATTAGGCGTACACCTTGATCAGAGACAGGTACCCCCAGTTACTAGACATAAACTACTAGACCTATTACATGTCAAAATTTACAAAGACAGTTTGCACCTTTGATGTTAAGGGTACACCTTGATCAAAGGCCAGTACCCCTAGTTACTTAGTGAAACTATCCATGTAGATTTGATCAAGGATACAGAGTTAATCTGAATCACTTCATGACTTAAGGCATTCTCCATTTCTTTGATGGAGGCCTTAGTTTCTCAGTGTAATTCAGTCATTGCTCTGCCACTATTCATTTCTTTTCTTTCATGATTTTATTTCTGCTGCCTTTATGAGATTTAGAGTGACTGTTTAAGGACAATACATACTCTAGTCTTCTGCTTCTTGACTTCACTAAGTCTGTTAGGTTTAGGTACAGTGAAGACTTTTCTATTCTTACCATGCGAAAATAAGGTTAAGAGCTATAAACAATTTCAAACACCTTATTTTCTGATGGACAGTATCTGAACTCACTAGTCTATTAAGGTTAAACCTTCAACTCATCCAAGAATAAACCATGATTCTTATAAAGAGAGAGTTGCAATAACTGCAGCTTATTATAATGAACCAATAGCAAGATTGTTATCCAAACAGAGTGATACTAAGAGATAATGATACCAATTGATAAGAGTTGATAATGATGCTTAGAAGCAGCTCACACAGATTTGCACAAAAGAGGAAAGGATAGGAGAAGTTGAACAAATATCAGACTCAACAGCACTCCCCCAGACATCACTATGCATCAACTCAAGTTGTACCGACTCTGTATGCAGATGGTATAAAGATGCACCGACTCTGACCATATGCAAGATGCACCGACCTTTATGCTGTTAAAACACTGGATGCATCAACTCCACGCTGAAAGCTTATGCACCCCGGTGAAAACGTGCATCAACTATGTGTAGAGCATGCTTCAACATAAAGTCTATACAAGATAATTGATTGACTACATGCACAACCATCCGTCGACTATATGCCCAACTATGCATCGACTTCAGAGATAATATGTGCAAGATGTGCAGCAACTTATGTACTCAGTCCACAAGTGATTATTCTATCATCAAACAACCTTATTCACAGGTTCAAGAACAGGCAAACCCAATTATTTCAAGCACTCTAAAAGAAATTTCAAGAGAAAAATTAGTCATTTTCCTACTGAAATTTACAAAGCCCCAGTTCTCTTATTAGATATCTAAATCTTTCATTTCCAAGAGGTTTTGTAAAAATATCAGCAACTTGTTTTTCAGTTTCAACAAATATCAATTCAATTTCATTTTTGCTCACAACATCTCTAAGAAAATGGTGTTTAATATCAATGTGCTTAGTCCTAGAGTGGTGAACAGAACTTTTAGTAAGGCAGATGGCACTGGTGTTGTCACATAAAAGTGGAATGCATCTCAGATTTATCTGATAATCTGAGAGCTGGTGTTTAATCCATAGTACCTTGGCAACACAATTCCATGCAGCAACATATTCTACCTCTACAGTGGAGAGTGCTACAGTGTGTTGCTTTTTAGAGGCCCAAGATACTAGGTAACCACCTAGGAATTGGCAATATCCACTAGTGCTCTTCCTATCTATCCGACACCCAGCATAGTCTGCATCAGTGTAAGCTATAAGCTCTAACTCACACCTAGCAGGGTACCAAAGACCAAGTTGTTGGGTGCTTGACAGTTACCTAAAGATCCTTTTCACTGCACTAAAATGAGACTCCTTAGGAGTAGCCTGAAATCTAGCACATAAACATACTGCAAATTATATATCAGGCCTAGATGCAGTGAGGTACAAAAGGGATCCGATCATACCTCTATACAGCTTTTGATCCACTGGGTTACCTTTTGTATCTTCATCAAGACTTATGGAGGTACCCATTGGAGCTGCAATGTCCTTGAGGTTTTCGAGCTTGTATTTCTTCAGGAGGTCCTTAATGTATTTGGACTGGGTGATAAAGGTTCCATCTTTGGTTTGAGTCACCTGCAATCCAAGAAAGAGTTTTAGCTCACCCATTGAGCTCATTTCAAACTCTTGTGTCATTAAGTCAGAAAATTCCTTACACATCTTTGGGTTAGTTGAACCAAAAATAATGCCATCCACATAAATCTGAACAATAAGTATGTCAGGGTGACTTACCTTTGTAAACAACATTTGGTCAATCTCACCTCTCGAGAACTTCTTCTCGGTAAGGAATTTGCTGAGCCTGTCATACCAGCTCTAGGAGCTTACTTCAAACCATAGAGAGCTTTATTCAACTTATATACATAGGAAGGGAAATCTGAGCATTCAAAGCCAGGAGGTTGATGGACATAGACATTCTCCTTAATTTCCCCATTGAGAAAGGCAGATTTTACGTCCATCTGCTAAAGAGTTATTCCAAGGGAGCATGCATAAGCTAACAAAATTCTGATAGCTTCTATCCTGGCTATAGGGGCAAATGACTCTTCAAAGTCAATTCCAAATTCCTGGTTGTACCCCTGAGCAACAAGTCTGGCTTTATTCTTTACTACATTACCTAGGTCATCAGTTTTATTTCTAAAAACCCATTTAGTTCCAATGACAGTCCCATGATCAGGAGGTGGGACTAGGTGCCACACCTTGTTCCTGTCAAACTGATTAAGCTCCTCGTGCATGGCATTGATCCAATGCACATCCTTTAAGGCATTGTCAATGGACTTGGGTTCTACATGAGAAACCAATGCATATGTATTTAATTCATGCTAAGCTCTAAAGTAGCCTCTAGTCCTAGGGGGTTCATTTAGGTTACCAATGACATTACTTACTGGATGATCTCTTAAAAATCTGATATTGATAACTTGGTTACCTTGATCTTCATTTACCTCCCTCTGAACAGCAGGCACTTCTGCATTGTTTTCTTCTGGCTCTTCTTCTTGATCTGATTGGTCTGTCGATTGTCTTTCATTCAATATTTCTCCATCATCTTCTTTCCTGCACAGACCATTGTCACATTTAGTCAGGGACTCATCAAAGACTACATGTGGAGATTCTTCAACAGTTTTAGAATTTGAATTGTACACCCTATATGCTCTAGTGGTTTCAGAATATCCTAGGAACAAGCCCAGATCACTTTTAAGTTTAAACTTATCAAGATCTCTTTTATCATTAACATGGATAAAACATTTACATCCAAAAACCTTAAAGTGAGCAATTGAAGGTTTCTTACCCTTGAGGATTTCATAGGGTGTTTTCTGAGTGAACGGCCTTACCATGGCTCTATTTATTACATGACATGCAGTATTAACTGTTTCTGCCCAAAATTTTCTTGGTAGGCCACCTTCAACTAGGAGTGTTCGGGCCATCTCCACAAGAGTCCGGTTCCACCTCTCCACCACTCCATTTTGCTCTGGTGTCCTTGGTGAGGAGAACCAATGAGTAATCCCATTGACCCTGTAAAATTCATCAAATTGTGAATTCTTAAACTCACCTCCATGATCAGATAAAATATTTTCAATTGAATTTTCATTTTTCTATTTTATTTTCAAATAGAACTCCTGAAATTCTATGAATGCATCATTTTTATGTGTAAGGAAAAAGACCCAAGTATACCTAGAGAAGTCATCAACTAGGACATATCCATATCTCTTCCCTGACAAGCTGACTGATCGTGTGGGTTCAAATAAATCCATATGTATCAACTCATAAGGTTTAAGGGATATGTTTTCAGTTCTTGATTTAAATGACTTTCTAGTCTGCTTGGACTGTGTACAAGCACCACACACCTTATTTTCCTTCTTGAAAGAAATTTCAGGGAGTCCTCTAACCATGCTATGTTTATTCAATTTATGCAAAACAGTATAGCTGGCATGGCCTAATCTACGATGCCACAAAAATGCTAAAACATCTTTATTTGCAGTGAGGTAAAGATTAGAATGAGCTAAATCATCTAAATCTACCAAATAAATGTTATTCACCCTTTTTCCTGAGAATTTAACAACATCGAAATCAGGTTCAAAGATTTTGCAATAATGAGAATCAAATACTACCTTGTGTCCTTTATCACAGAGCTGGCTGATACTAAGTAAGTTATATGCAAGACCATCAACCAGCAGTACTTCTTCAATGCAACAGGTAGTACACTTACCTACCTTACCTGACCCGATGATTTTACCCTTTGTATTTCCTCCGAAGGTGACAAGACCTCCATTCTTCTCAGTCAACATGCAAAATTTGGCCTTGTCTCCTGTCATATGCCTGGAGCAGCCACTATCAAGATACCACATATTGCTCTTCGCTGCCAGGCATACCTGCAATCACAATCATGTAGAGAATTTTGGAACCCAAAACTGTTTGGGCTCCAAGGCAGAAACAGAACAATTTAAGCAAGACATCAATTGTTTAGGAATCCACATTTGTCTAAACATGGTTGTCTTAGTGGAATTTCTAACATTCTTTTCATCATTTTTCTTTTTCTCAGCACCAACTGATTGAACCTTCTTCTTCTGGTGCTTTGGTTTTTGTTGCGTTCTGGCAATATCTTCATTATAATTATGATTATTTTTGTGCCAGTGCCTAGGCCAATAGGTCCTCAGATAATTACGGCCTGCAGTAGTTCTAGGCTGACCAAGGAAGACCTGTCTATTTGGACCCCATGTCCTAGACTGACCAACCCAGCTAGCAAATTGAGGTCTATGCCAGTGAGTGGGAAAAGGTTGATATCTAGACCTCCCTTGGACTTGATTCCATCCAGACCTATAGAATGGTTGTACCTGTTTCTGAGGATAAGTGTAATAGGTCTGTACCTTGGGCTGATAAGTATGGCTATTCTGGCCCCAAGCAGCATTAGATCTCCCTTGCATTTTTGACCCACTAGACATCTGTACAGGTTTGTGTTGGGTATTCTTCTGAACATGTGATGGTGGTGGAGACTTGGTGGCCCTGCCTTGGGGTTTAGATTTGCTTAGAGGCTGATCCCGAACCTGAGACTTACTTTTGGGTGAAGGGCAGAATCTGCTAGGCTCACCAACCTTCTGTTTACACTTGTCCTTGGCACTGAAAATTTTCGAATTAATATGTTTAGCAACAGAATTTTCACTAACCATTTTTATGAGAGGTCCCTTATTTTTCTCTGCCACAAATGATATGGTTTTCACGGCAAGGTTTTTCGTGGCAGTTGAGTTGAATCCAAGACCTTCTTTTCTGAAATTCACCTTTGACCCTAATAGAGCATTGAGATTATCTGTGCCTTGGGTCATATTTTCTATTATTTTCTTTTTATCAACATTTTCTTTCTCAAAATTTTCAACTGTTTTCTTTAATTCAGAATTCACACACAAAATAGCTTCATATTTCTTATTTAAATTTTTTGCTTCATTTTCAAACATTTGAACTCTCAGCTTTAAATCATCAATAACATTCTTTAACCATTCATTTTCCTTTCTAGAATCTATTAAAGCATGCTTCAAATCATCAGATTCAGCACATGAAAATTTTAAACTATCATTTTCAGATTACAGACAGGCAATTTTATCAGACATGGTTTTATCATTCATAAGTGAGTTTACTTTCTTCTTCAAATGCATGTTCTCCTTTCTAATATCATCCACTTTATCTAGCAGGTCTCCGTAGGCATCGTCCCATCAGAAATTGTATAGTGCTCAAAGGGAGAGGATACCTCATCAGAGTCTCCTTCTTCTTCTTTGTCACTTTTGGTCATCAGGCAGATAGGCTTTTCTTCATCCTCGCTCTCTGAGGTGGTGCTCAGTATGCCCTCGTCCTCATCGCTCCAAGTACTAATCATGGCTTTTCCTTTTCCACCTTTCTTCCTTAGTTTCTCCTTCTGCTTCTGGAGCTCTGGACAATCTGCCTTCATATGCCCGGCCTTCCTGCAGTGATAGCAAACATTAGTATCAGGTTTCTTCGCAGGGTTAGACCTATACCTGTTATGTCGTCGGTCGCTGAATTGTCTTCGATCGAAATTTCTGCCTTCCTTTCTCAAGAATCGCCTGAACTCTCTGGTCAACATAGCAAGTTGGTCTCCATCGATTTCTAACCCAGATAGGCTGCTCTGCTCGCTTGATGATTCAATGTGGCTGGATCTACTTGTTCTGCTGGAACTAGCCTTCAGCACGATTGGTTTCTTCTTAATCTCGAGCTCCTCAATTTTGGGAAGGTTCATCTCATATGCCATTAGAGAACCTATCAACTCGTCAACTTTCATCATCTGAAGATCTCTTGACTCGTCGATCACTGTCGCCTATGTGTGCCAAACAGGAGTCAGAGATCGTAAGATCTTCCTTACAATATCGTAGTCGGAATAGCTCTTTCCCAAATTTCTCAGACCGTTAGTTATGATCGTCAGACGAGCATGCATCTCAGTCACGGTCTCACCAGGTTTCATCCGGAATGCTTCATATTCAGAGACCAACATATTCGCCTTGGTCTCTCTCACCTGTGATGTCCCTTTGTAGATAACCTCCAGTGTGTCCCACATCTCCTTGGTGGTTTTGCACGATGAAACTCTAGAGAATTTCGTGGGATGAAGTGCGCACTGAATAGAGTTGACGGCACTCCAGTTCAAAGTAGACTTTCTAATTTCCTCTCTCGTCCAAACCTCTTCATTCTCGTGCAGTTCGAACGGTCCCTTGCTCACTACCCTCCAGATCTCGTAGTCTTTCACCCCCAGAAAGACCTGCATTCTGTTCTTCCAGTAGGCGTAGTTAGAGCCGTCGAAGTACGGAGGCTTGGAGGTTGAATGTCCTTCTACTGTCATTCCCTTAGCGTTCATGGCCATTCCTCTTTAGGATGTTAGTCCCTGAAAAAGAGTTAGGCTCTGATACCAACTGATGAGAGTCTATGAACGATCTAAAGGGGGGTGAATAGATCAGTCACCCAATAAAATCGACTGCATCAGTTTCAAGTGCAGAAATAAAACAAACTGCTGCTGGACGGTAGAAAGATAAGCGAAAGCGATCACAGAAAGTCAACTCTAGAAGATCTGAACTTAAACGATTGTAAACATGCATCTACTGCGGATGGAAGAGATAACCAAGATGCACAACAATTCGCAAGACAAATGCACAGTAGACAGGAAATTTTTAAGATGGTTCAATCTCAAACCCGAGATCTACGTCCACCCCACACTCCAAACCGGAATGTGGCTTCAACCACTGATACACAGCTTCACTGATCCACAGCTTTGGGGTCACAACCCTACAGACAGCTGGGCATTACAGCTTATGCCGTCCAGAGTAATCCTCCTCTACAAACCGCTGAGCAATACAGCTTAGCTCTGCTGACTAACAGCTTGAAAACAAGGTTTCAGAAAGCAAGATAGAAACAAACAAAAAACAAGAAATCCCCAGAGGGAATGTAGCTCACAATGAGCAATCTCAGTTCTGGTATCTGAACCGAGAGACTGATGAACAAACATTCAAAGTAAATCTCTCAGACTCCTCTCTCTCAACTCTCTCCTTCTCTTCTTCTCTCTTTCTTCTCTTTCTCTTCTCTCTGGATCGTGCAGGCTCTCTCTACTTCTACACTTCTTCAGGTAAGTTCCCAATTTCGATCGCAGTGCTCCTCAGGAAGAAGCTTCTTATTTATAGAGCAGTGGACAGATAGGGCGTGTGGTCATCACGATTCCCGCCCGAATATCTAGGTCACGTGTCAACATCATAGCCTCGTTGCATTCCACGTGTCACTATCCTGGCACTTTCTTTCATTCTCGAGTTATGTGCCCTTCTTAGATTCCTCTAACAGAAGTCCTGTCAGGTTGGACTTATTATCAGTTTGAATCAATCTGAAGGAAAAGCGAAGGATGCATCGAGTTAGTTCGAGATTTGAACTAAGCATGTACAGACTTGATGGATATAATGCAGTATGCATATAGGAAGGTATGCACAATGAAGATGAATGCACAGACATACCACTGAGCTGTGTACAGACTTTTGGTGAGCGTGCGACAAGACGATGTATAGACTTGCTGGATATAATGCAGTATGCATATAGGAAGGTATGCACAATGAAGATGAATGCACAGACATACCACTGAGCTGTGTACAGACTTTTGGTGAGCGTGCGACAAGATGATGTACAGACTTGTTGTGCCTAGAGTTTAAGCATGACTGCATAATGCACAGACCTAATGAAACTATGCACGAACTTAACTTCTTGTAACAACAAAGGATGTTCAGACTTGTGTCCCTGCAGCACCAAGAGTTGCACGGACTATGTGTATGTGTATATGCGTGAGGCAAAGCGATGTACTGACTATGTGTATGCGTGAGGCAATGCGATGCACTGACTATGTGTATGCGTGAAGCACAACGATGTAAAAAGATGCACTGAGTTGGTTCGAGAATGTATAGACTTGCTAAGTCATCAAGGCAACCGTGTGCAGACTTAGTTTTTATGGACCTTATACCTTGTTCAGAGAATGGAATGCATAGACCTTTACATGAACTTTAGTGGATGAGTCTAATGGTGTTGGCTATCATCAAAACCAAGAGGCACAACACAGGCATCATTATTTCCTTTTAAATCCACGAGGATGACAACTTGGCTAATCATCAGATGTATGCATGAAAAATCAAGCTTGGCTGAGATTTGTTCTTGAATGATTAGAATGAATGCCCAGAGCCCAAAGTAAATGCCCAGAGCGGTAGGGATAATCTGATGAAATCGGTAAGAATTACTTAGAAAGATGTGGGAATGATATCCAAGTGATCATGATAGAGAAGAATCGAAAGTTAGATCGCAATGAATGAAGAGGACTCAGCCCAAGCTCTTGGATCCTTGCAAAGAGTGTCCCTACAAAATAACACCATCAGAAAATACAATGCATTTTTTTTTGGAATATGTAATTTTTTTATGGTTTTTGAAAATATTCAATTTTTATGGATTTTTGGGAATATATTTGACTTTGTTTTTGGATTTTGAGATAATATTCAATTTTTTTTAGATTTTGGTTTAGGCAATGCTAATGTAACACCAATGGATATTCAAATTATTGGCCGGGGTTCTCGTTCCTTCCCCTTTCACTAAGAACTGCCCAAAGTCGGGCGTGCATTTAAGGTGGCGCCCTATAGCCGACTACCCATGGTTAACGCACCCTGCTAAGGCCATACCTGAGGAACATTCGGCCTTGGAGGGAGAAGAGAAGAACAATTGGAGATAAGCCTTATGCAGGCTTGGAGACATCGGGACTCAAATTCCTCCCAAGATACTACCCCCCAAAGAGGTTGTCTGTTGCGCCGGGGCTTTGTGCCTTTGATTTTTAGACCCTTGACATGTATACGACCAGGTTTTCCCTTCGGGGACTTTACCTCTCTTGACATGCCTTTATTTCATAATTTTGCATTTATTGATTTTTGACTTTGATATAGCCCTTTTGGCTAGATATATCATGAAAACTCATTTTGATTTGGGTCAAGACTGGCCCATATTTGAGACTCCTCCCGTATTGGGGAGTACCTAAGTTGGTCATCTTATTTGTCAACCTCTTGCCCCTGCACTCGGTCGAGTAAGGAAGAGAAAAGACTTTCACGCATACCCGTGGCATGGCCGAAGCAGCAACAATGTTTACCAAAGGAAGCCGACTGAGGACGCCGTGAAGAGTGTGGAGTGCCCAGGTAAGGGTTGCCCTTAACAAGCTGGGAGGGAATGTCAAACTCCCAGCACGAGGTTCTTATTAACTAGAGGTGCTGCAAAAGCAAGCCTAAAGACTCTTTTTGATTTTTTTTCCTTTTTTTTCAGATGAAATTCAATGAAGATAATGACTTAGGATAAAGCCTTGACTACCACTCTTAATCATGTTAAGAAGCATTTCATTTTGAAAACCGTGCATGAAGGAATGAATGCAAATGTTACGCAAAAATGTTACCTTGCAACCTTATGAAACAACAACTACCGGAGGCGATCTTGATCATCATGGGATTTGTCCTCATGTCGCAGATAAAAGGGTTAGAAGCCAAGGTTTGAAGTGGCTTAACAAGAAGGAGTGGTAAATTAAGGAAAAGAGGCGAGGGCTAGAACTCCCTCGCTAAGGTGCTGAGACCCTGATCATAAGGAATAGTGTACAGAAGAAGCGGAAAATTAAGGGGAGGAGTGAAGACTAAAGCCTCGAAAGCAGTGGGAGAACGGGCAGATGCCCAGAGCGGTGGATGTGGAAGAAGTCGGGTCAGACCCAGGATCAGGAATCAAAAGGAGAAATTGGTAGATGGAAACATGAGGATCCGGAGGGTCCGGAGGCAAGGGAGGAGAATCATGATGGGAAGAAGAATCCGGAGGGAGAAAATATCGAGGGATGCGATGCCCTGGGAAAAGAGATGGGAAGATATGATTTAAAAGGAAGAAGAGAATAAAGGACATGATGTCCTGGAGGAGTATGAGAAGGAATCGGAAGAAAGATGGAGGGTCCGGAGGCTCCGGAGGAATGACGTGAGAAGGGGCGCGATGCCCAGCAAGGAAGTCCGGAGGAATGGAGTGAGAAGGGGCGTGATGCCCAGTAAGGATGTCTGGAGGTTCTGGAGGAAGAAGATAGAAAGGGGCACGATGCCCAGAAAGCGGAGGAAAATCCGGAGGATCCGGATGAAGAAGATAGAAAGGGGCGTGATGCCCATAAAGCGGAGGAAAATCTGGAGGATCCAGATGAAGAAGATAGAAAGGGGCACGATGCCCTGAGAAATCCGGAGGTTCCATAGGAATGGAGTGAGAAGGGACACGAGGCACTGGGAGAATCGGTGAGAAGCCCGGAGGACTCGGACATGAGGGTGTAGAGGGACGCGATGCCCAGAGAGAGGACGAGAGAGAAATCTGGAGGGTCCGGATGCAAGAGTTGGGAGTGGGCGTGATGCCCTGAGAGAAGATTGGAGGGGGCGCGATGCCCGTCAAGCAGAGAAAAATCTGGAGGATCTGGATATGAGAGGTGGGAAGGGGCACGATGCCCTGAGAGAAGATTGGAGGGGGCGCGATGCCCGGGAAGTGTGAGGGGACCCGAAGATCCCAAGGATAGAGATGAATGAGAAGAGAGATGCGGAAGATCTAGAGGTATCGGAATGCAGGGAAGATACAGGTCTGGAAACCCGGGAAAGAAGAAATGCGGATGCATGTGAATGCAATGCAATGGATGCGATGGATGCAATGAGTGCAAAAAATGCATGGACCGAGAAGGCGAGATCCTCTTTCCCAATCTGTGAGTTGCCCATAAGGTGATAGACAAAAATGGGGATGAAGTAGAATAGAGAGTAGGTAAGGTAGCGGAAGGCCCCTTAGCGGAAAAATGCCCGCCCCTCCATAGCAAGGAAAGTATACAGCCAATTGGCCTAGCGGATAAAATCAAAGCCCATGACGAAGCTTCAACAATAAATGCCAACTCCCTTGGAAGGCGAAGGGCAATAATGTGAGGGAGTTGGAAAGTTGGAATGGGAAGCATCGTCTCGCCCAGGGATTGTGGCATATAAAGAGTGTTGGACAAGATGGCATTTCCCCCTTATATGGAAGAATAGCATTAGAGGGTTGAAACAAGGGGTGCCCTTCCTGGCCCTGGGACATGGACTTATACGGCATCGAATCTTGACATTCTCTTTTGGTGAGCAGCAACGGGGACTTGGCCTCTTCAACCATGCTCAGCACAAAAACACGGATTGGCATTCGGCAAATAAAGTCTTGCATCTTGAAAAGCATAGCCGTGGCCAACTCCTTCTTGCTCTGCTCTTGATCATCTTTGGCATAAATTCTTGCAGAAGGATGCCCACTCTGAGTGGTAAAAGGAGGTGAAGAAGAGGCGGAAGGCTCCATAGATGGTGGAGGTGTAATGAAAGGTGTTGAAGGAAACACGTCGAGCTTCTCCCCTTGCTCGGAAGCAGATGGGGTTGGCTCGAGTGCAAGAAGGGGTGGACCCTGCTCAAGATTAGCCACAGGTAAAGGTGAAGGGTTAAGTGGTGAAGTAGGTGTAATTGGGTTAGGGGTTAAAAGGGTAATGGAGGGCCAAGGTGGTGGCAATGGGGGGTTAACTGGAGAGGTTTTAGTGGTGGGTTCAGCGGAGGCCGGTGGCGTGGAGATTAATGAAGGTATAACTGGTGAAGGCTTAGTGGGAGGTTCGGCGGAGGCCGGTGTTGTGGAGGCTAATGGTGTGGTGCTTAAAGGAGGTATAATGGGAGGTATACAAGGAGAAGGTTTGGTGGGTAGGAAACGCCGGATGGGGCGAGAGGTGTTAAGGGTAGGAGGAGACTAATGATGCACCGGCGTAGGTGATTGGAGTATCAACCCATCGTCGTAACACCAATAAGTCTCAAAAATGGGGGTTGGATCGGGCACGGTGGCATCGTCTTGAGCAGGAGGTTCATCTGGTGGTAGTGGAGGGAGAGGAAAACAAAGGAAACTCGGAAGGGGTGCCTTCAAAACTTCATCATTACGTGCTGACTTCAATTGTTCACATGCCGAATCTTCATTGTCAAGCTCAAGTGGACGCCGTTGTGGAAGCGTACTAATGGGTGGTGAAATGCAATGTGCAGAATTCTGTGTATATGGATGTGGAATCAGAGGTGGAAGGCCATATGAATGAGTGGGGTGAATAGGTGGAGGGCGGACGGCGTCCACTTGATCATTGTGATCTGTCGGCTCTTGGTCACTTGCGTTGATGCCGTAATTGTCCCTCCTCTCCTTCCATTCTCTTTCCATCTTTGTAATATTATTTAGGAAGGCATGAAGAGGATTGATTGGAGAAGGAGGAGGAGGAGCGGGTCGCGGGCTCGTAACCCTCTTAAATTGTTCCTCCAACGAAGCAACTTTATTAACAAGAACTTGGAGGGGCATAACATGAGAAGTAGAGGGTCGGCATGATGGCCTTGAAGTAGGGGCCGCATAAGATGGCCGTGGAGGGGGATTAACGGGCTGACCCGGAAAAGGACCCGGTTGAGACGGGTTGCAAGGAATAAAAGGGCCTTGGGGCCATGAAAGTGGAGGAATAGAAGGAGGCGGGTGATGGACCACCCGAAGAGGAGTTTGTACGGAAGAGGGAGGCGGGTGATGGGCCACCCGAATAGGAGTGGAAGGAGGATGAGAAGAATGAGATGCACCCTCAACAACGGCCTTAAGGGCTTGGATTTGTTGAGGGGTAAGATGATCTATGGCATGCAAGATTTGGGAGACCTTCTCGTCATCGGGAGGAGACGGTCCTGAGGGAACAGTGGCCCGCGATTGAGGCGAGGGACCATGAGATTGGAAATTGCCCATAGATCGGGCAAGACCATAAGAATGAGAACGCGGTCCCTTGAAAGAATTGTGTTAAAAATCATGATGAACATGTTGAAATTGAGGAGTGTAGGATGTGCTAGGTTGTGCATCCTCATGATTATAATTAGGATTAAACATGTTGGTCTGATTATCAAAGCGAAAAATCATGCCAATAATCAATATTCAATCAATTGCAAGAATAGCAAACAAGTTGGAATGTTACGCTTGATTTTTTTTATGTTGAACCTTGGTGAATTAAATGATTTTCACAAAATTTGATACGATTAACACAAGGTAAGGCCCTAGTTTCAATAAGATTTTCTTCAAATGTCAACTAGGTGCACTCTCACCACGCATAGGCCAACTAAACGCAGGAACTTCAAAGGTACAACATGTCTGGCGTCCGTGAGGGAATCCACGGGTGCGGGGGCTTACGGAGGCCTTGGTTTAAGAATTTTCAGTCTAATAAGACGGAGTGCTCAATGGAGGGTCCTTCCTTAACCAAGAGAGGGGTATAGCTCCTAGGAGTGTAGGGAGAGGAGGTCTCCCAAACCGATGCCCAAATGCACCTGAATGCAGATGCTAATGCAAAAGAGAAGAAATAGAACAACAGAATGAATGCTAATGCAAAAGGTGACAGAATGAATATTAATGCACAAGATAACAGAATGAATAACATGAAAGTTTACAAAATGAATAATAATGCAAAGGCAGAAGAGAACAACAGAATAGGATGCATGCAATGTCTGTGAAATCTCAGAAGTGTAACAGAGAGACAATGCAACAGGGAATGCAAATGAATACGCAACAAATGAATGTAAATGCAACAGGATATGCAACAGAGAATATGCAACAAGATATGCAAGTGATATGCAACATAGAACGTAAATGCAACAGGATATGCACGTGAATGCAACAGAGAATGTAAATGCAACAAGATATGCAAGTGAATGCAACAGAGAATCTAAACGGGAAATTAACGTCTGCTTTAGTGGGCGCAGTTTTTTTTTATAGAAAAAGAATGGGCGACTGCCCATGTGGGTGCCCATTTATTTATTTCTTTTTTTTAGAAAAATAATGGGAGACTGCCCACATGGGAGCCCATTTATATATATATATATATATATATATATATATATATATATATATATATGTATATATATATATATATATGTATATATATATATATATATATATACATATATATATATACATATATATATATATATAATGGGCGACTGCCCATGTGGGCGCCCATTTATTTATTTATTTATTTATTTTTAGAAACATAATGGGCGACTACCCATGTGGGCGCCCATTTATTTTTTTAATTTTATTTTTTTAGAAAAAGAATGGGCGACTGCCCATGTGGGTGCCCATTTATGTATTTTTATTTTTATTTTTTTTACAGAAGCAGAGGAACATAATGTTAAATAAACTCTATCAAATTAATCAATCACGGGAAAAATAAATAGAGAAGTGCTATGCGGAGCACAAATGGAGATGCACCGTGGGTACAAGAGAAGAGGGGCACACGTGGGTGTCAAAGGAGGAGGGTAATCAAAAGAAAGACAAAAGGGGTCCCAACGTGATCGCCAATTTGTAGATCTATTTAAAATCCACTAAAAAAGAAATAAAAGAGAACAATAGCTAAGAAGCTATGTGAAGTGTGGGGAAAAAGAGAAGGGAGCATACGTGGCTGCTAGGTGGAGGGTGATCGCCAGAGACCGTGGGCCTCAAATGATATAAATAATAATAAACATGGAGGGATCACGAAATACCTTTGAAGCGTGGGGAGAGGTGAGTGTCTTCCTTCTCGTCCTATCGGCCGGCCGATGGAGAGAGTCTTCTCATGCTTGATTACCCTTGCAAACAAAGACAAACAGCCAATAGAGAATATAGAATTAGAATCAAACGCGTAGTATCAATCCCAAGTGAAATATAGAACATGAAAAGCTAACATGGAATAGAACACACCTGTCGGGCATTAGCCCTTTAACCCCTTATGCAAAGGGTGGGAGATATAATGAATGATAACGTAAAAGTGTGCGTGCAAGTGTTGCACTGTGGGAGGTCTCAACGCGGTTGAGAAAGAAAGATTAACAGGAATATGATGCATGCATGCAGTTAATGCAAATAAAGAAAAAGCAACAAGGAATAGAGGAGAAATAAAGGGGAGCCTGGGAACGTTTCTCCTTTGGCTTTGATGAGCGTTCGGGAGGAAAACTCAGACGGATGAAGCTTTGTGCGTAGAGAGCTCCCTCCTTCAGCCAACAGTCGGGCAACACCTCCCCCTATTATTGACAATCGGCCTCTTTTAATAGGGAAAACCTAGGGTTTATTTATAGGGAGAAACTCAGAGGTTTAATCTGAGTATAATTATGATAATCATCCATGGAAAGGAGATAAATTTGGAGAGAGTCCTCCCCAGCATGGAAAGCCACCCGGGAACCTTACCCAGTTGAAACGAGCCTCAAAAGGAGGAAGGAAAGAGCTACGGGACCTCAAAGAAAATGACGTCAAATGTAGCTAACATTTATTAAATAAACATCCACTACAACAGACGCACATTAGCAATACAAATTAGGCAAGCTCTATTTTCCAAAAATCCGAAAAGAATGTGCGTCTAGCTTTCTAGACGTTCATTAGAGAGAATACGCATTTCAATCGGACTTGGGAAAACCCAAGAATGAGCGACAATATGCTCAGACGCATAAAAAAAATCAAACAAAAATAGCAAAGAATGGGCGCCTCACCCTGTGGGTGCCATTTCTTTTTCCATTTTTTATTTTTTATTATTTTTTGGTGAATGTGCGTCTGATTGAGTTGACTCCAATTCTTTTTTTTCTCATTTTTTCAACCCCCAAACCCACTCAAAATGGCTAAGAACGATCGCCTGAAATGAATAAAAAACTCAAGAATGGGCGTCCAACCCTTTTGGCGCCCTTTATTTTTTTTAAATTTTTTTAAAAAGAAATGACGTCAACTATTATAGCCACTAATTCTATAAAGTCCGTAAAAATGGAGAAAAATACCCTTAAAATCCCTAAAAATAGGGAAAAGTAGAAAAAAGCCAAAAATCAAAGAAAAGTGCGGAAAATCACTCAAACAAGGTCAATTTGAGGCTCAAATTGAGATATTACAAGCAATATGAGATGTACTCACAGTAATGTCAATTTTGGCGCGTCTACAGTTATTTCTTTATGTAACTCAACATCGAATATGCAAGACTCACTAAATTCTGTTGTGTCTCCTCTGGATTTGATGTCTAATTTTTATGGTTTTGATGCCAGCAATAGTGAGATTGACTTTGATATTGGCAAATCCATTTGGATTTATAATGTGTGCTAATTGTCATTTCATTAAGTCAGAATATGATTCTTGAATTTATAAGGTTAATGCATACTCATGCTGCTGCGATATAAGGTCGATGCATACTCATGCATTGAGAAAGTCAGGTCTGTGCACATATGCATTCTAGTCCAGAAGGTCGGTGCGAATGCAGAAGTCTTGCACTATCAGGTCAGTGCACTTTGTACACAGGTCGATGTCGCTAGGCACTATAGGCTAAATGTTGTAACATCAGGTCGATGCACACATTTAACAGGTTGATGCTGGTGAGCCAGTGATTGCTGTATAAGGTCGGTGCGTTAGAGGCCTTCTTTCTTAAGGTCGGTGCACCATGTGCATCTGCCTTGAAGTCAGGTCGGTGCATTAAGGTCTTGCGTCGATGCATTAAGCATTTCCTTATATATCACTAGGTCAGGCTGACACGCCTCAATGGCACGTCTGTGATGAAGTGCATGCAGTACTGCCTTATGCACTGACAGGTCGATGCATGATAAGTGTCCATTTTTATGGTGATTCATTGCATGCATACCATTTTATGTGCAGATAATTAGGCAATTATGCGTGTTCCAACATTAATCTCAACTTCGCATGTAGATTGGACCTTTCACGCAAATTAATTAATTTAGTGATTTGATTAAATAAATTGAAGTTGAGGGACATGAGCATTAATTCTCTATTGCATAACCATGAGCATTTGAGATTTATGTGCACATTATGGTAATTTTTATGGATTAAATCGCAATTATGTGTGTGTAGGACACTGAAGCTAATTACAAGAGAAGCCAGGGGCAAAACTGTCATCACCATTTTGATCAAGTCAAACACAGAAGCACATATTTTGGTTTGAGGGAAAAGAAATTTTAAAGTTTGAAATAAAGGAGAGAAATGATGAGTCTTGGGAAAGGGGATGCCCAAAGCCCAAGGAGTGGGTGCCCACCTCCTTTTCCTTTCCCCCATGTATCATCTTCTACCAAAACCCAGCCAGCCATCTCCTTTTGATACAAGCTCCACCCTCCATTGACCTAATTTTCCCTATAAATAGCCCATGTCAAGGAGGAGAAAGAGAGTTCTTCTTTTGGCAATTTTTCACCTTTTCTCTCCTAACCTTAGACCACCGATTTCACCCTCTTATGTTCCTCTTCTCCTCCGGCTTTCTTCATGAACATTCTTCATTGTTAAATGTTCTACAACTTCTTTTTTTTCGTCATCTTCTAATTCCTTCTGGTGTTCAAGTTATTTTTTGTTTTGTCACTATTCTATCCTGTGCATTCACAGATAGCATTGCTCTCTGCCCTTCTCCTTATTTCAACCACTTATCCTCCTCTTCTCCTCTTGCTTTGTTCATAAACATTCTTTGTTTTTAAAAGATCTTCAACTTCTTCTTCTTCGTCTTCCTCTAGTTCTGCTTAGTTTTTACTTTATAGTCCAACTTTCTAAGGTCTGTCTTCCACTTTTACTGTTCACCCGAACTTGCGTCCCACTGTTCTTCTCCTGTTTTCTCCCATTTGTGATTTTTTTCTCCCGCTACTTTTTTCACAAAAGTTATAATTCTTTAAAATTTATTCAAATTTCTCTTCTCCCTCTTCCTCTAATTCTCTCTCTTTTTCAAGTTATTTCAAATTTTTCAAGGTTTTATCCTGTAGTTTTACTGCTCATCTACGGCTCTGTACTTTGTTCTTCTCAAGATTTCTTCCCCTTCTGCTCTTCTTTTCATCTAAGTCACTTCATCAAATGTCTTCATTTTTAAAAGATCTAAATTTTCTTCTTCTTCATCTTCCTCTAATTCCTTTCCGTTTGCAAGTTATAATATCTTTTTTAAGGTGCTATCTTCCCATTTGTACTGTTCATCTGTGTAGACACCACCCCCTTCTTCCTCTAATTTCACCCTCTTTCTCACATTTTCTCTCTCTACGCCCTTCATCAAAGTTCTTCCTCTCTTCATTATCTTCAACCTCTTCTTCTTCTGCATCTTCCAATTCTTTTTAGTTTTAAAGTTATTCACCCTCCAAAGGTGACTCTAATGGTGAAGGCGACGTCCACACGATGTAGGCGACATCTTCCACGAGGTTGTGTGTGATCCAAGGCCAAGGAGAGATGGCACCATCATCACTATTGCTACTATCATCTTCATGCCTCGGGTTCCTCTTGTTGTTATTGCTTTACTTTTATTTTACTTCATTGTAATCTCGTCACATCTTTGTTGTAAGTTTGTCTTACATTTCAGGTACTCATTTCTTTATGTTAATGAAAGAAGTGTTCATTTGATCTAGATCTTGTTCATCTTCCCTCTCTTCCTCCTTCTTCTACCTCTTCTTCTCCACTTTATGCAATTGTTTTCTATAGCATAGGCTCATAGTCATAGGTGTTTTTAATTAAGTGTTTGGTCTGTTCATCATTTTACTATTTTCTTTAAGCAAAGAAAAATCACAAGTGTTTTCCAAAGGACTCTAAGATTTTTAACTCTAAAAATCTCTTCTTCCCTATAGATTCGACCCTTCTTGCCACCATATTACATCTTTCTTTCATCTAGTGCGAGTTGGAATTTTTAAGATTGATACGCATATTTTAAACGCCGAACTTTCGCATTATCAATTTTTGGCGCCGTTGCCGGGGAAGAATGATGATTTTTGATTTAAGAACTTTCTTTTCCTTGTGTTTATAGCATACTGATAAAGCTCTTTTTCTTATTTTTTTTACAGAAAAAAAATTCAAAAAAATCAGAGGTATGTTTGCCTTTCTTTCTTTCATCTTTTGATTTTATCATTCATTTCAAAGGAAAAAAGAGAACGATGGTTCGCTTTTCAAGTAAGTGTCTAAACTTTCCCTCTTTCATTCTAGTTTCATTTCCCCATTTTTCATATCTTGTGATTAGATAAGTTGAAAAAAAAATCACTTGAACTTCAATAAAAACATTCATTGCAAGAGTAGCACCCACACTTCCATGTTTTAGGTCATGCATCATTTAGTATAGAATTCTTCTTTGTGTTTATTTTTTTTGTCAATTGCATTATTGGAGATAGCGAGGGACAAGGTACGTTCTACTTATCCTATCTTGAGCATGCATTATTGCATAGAACACCTTGTTTGAACTTTGTTTGCTACATATCATTTCTAAAAGATTCCAAGGGCAACACCCACAAGTAAGATAAGGTGGGGATTTGATCACCCTTCCTTGGCCCACAAACCACAATCTGCTTCATCTTTGCATCACCTAGACCCTAATAAAAATCAGTAGACTTGGCCCTAGGATCACATTGTGATTAGGTAGTGCTTGAATCTACAATCTTCTTTTGGAAATTGGTGTTTAAGGCTAGAGGTCAACGACAAACGCCATAAGCGGGTAAATTATTTTTAATTAGGACCTTACGAAAGCAAGGGGAGCCTCCCACTACCCCACCTCTTACATGGCCAGTTGACAAATTAGAAAGTGGACTTAGGTTGTATCTAGTCTCGTTGTGAAACCCAACTTGCAAGTCTAGGTCACATCTAGGTCATTAGGTAATTTGTGTGACAACTTATTTGTGTTTGCATAAAAAAATTAAAAAAATTCCTCCTCTTCTCTCTCTTCATCCTAGTGTGTGTCAAAACAAAAAAAAACAAACAAAAATCATCATAAAAAATATCTCTCTCATCTCTCTCCTCGTCCTAGTTTATACAAGATAGAAGATCTCAACATCCAAACCTACTAGGACCAATTCAAGAAATTGAGAGAGTCTTGTATCCAAAGAACGATCTCCAACAAGATCCCATGGTCGAAAATCAAGGACCTCACCACCAAAATCTAATGGCCGAAAATCTCGATCTACCAAAACAAATGAAGGATTATTTCATTCCCAACCAATATCAACATCCATCTTGCATTCATATTCCTCAAAATCAAGCCATCCAGTATGAGATCAAGTCAAGCACAATTCAAATGCTCCCTTCATTCTATGAAAATACTAATGAGGACCCTTACAAGCACATTGATGAATTTTTGGAAATTTGTTCCACGGTAAAAATCTAAAATTTCTCGGATGATGCCCTTTAATTGACCCTCTTTCCATTCTCTCTTAAGGACAAGGCTTGTTGTGCCCCAGACTATTTTGACGAAGATCATATGTGAAAAAGTCATGAGTTCAGTTTGTATGATTTGCATTGACATATATTTGATGAATGTGAGCTTTGAATAGCTTGTGCCTGAATGAGTCAAGTTCAGTTATATTTCATCTTAAATTGAGTTCTATATGACTGAACCTTGGACCAATCGTGTGTTGGTTGATTTGAGAGCAGCCATGTGAATTTTGATTGATCATTTGGTGCAATAGTTGCCTTTCTTGCTGTTTGAATTTTCATAAAGCTAGACTGCCTCTGATCAATGTGGATGTTACATTGGCAGCTCAGATCTTGCCATAATGTCTGATTGAAGGATAAGTTCTAATTGCAAGATGGAAATTTGGTTGGCTCTCACTTTGGTTGTGCTTCCCATTCTTCAACATGATTTGAAATGGAGTTAGTGATCTAGGTTGGAAATGTAAGAATGCTTCTTCATGTGTAGTAGCAGGACAAATCTTTATTGTGCAGGTTCAAGGTAAGAAGTCTTGGTTTAATTGGATTTCAATGTGGATGGAATGTTATAGATTCAAATCCAGTTTTACACATGACAATCTCTCTTATAAATGTTTATTTGATAGGTCTTAATGGCTGTTTGAGATTTTGTGGTGCTTCAATTGATTCTATCAAGTTTTCAATCATGTCAGGAAAAGTGTCGACTTTGGAAGTCGACACTTTGTTAACACCTTTCTGTTGAGCGTTGTTTTTACAAATGCTGGCAGAAAGTGTCCACTCCTAGAGTCGACACTTTCTCCATGGACATGTTGTTTTACGAAGTCATAAGCCTCGAGAAAAAGTGTCGACTTCAAGAGTCGACACTTACAGGCGAGTCATGCCATTCTTCGTGCTGCTAGAAGCTTTGTGAAAAAGTGTCAACCTCAAGAGTCGACACTTTTCACCATGAATGTTATTTTCTTCTCCAATCAGAACGCTTGAGAAAAAGTGTCGACTCAATGAGTCGACACTTGCTTCATGTGTGTTGATTTTTGTGTTCTGGCAGGACACTCGTGTAGCAAGAGTGGACTCTATGAGTCAACACTTGTTCCGAGCGTCCCGATCGTGAATTCCGGATCCGGTTGCGAACCCATTTATTTGAGATCCGTTTGCCTTGGTTGATTACCATATTGGCCTTAGGGCATCCACCATCTATTGCAAGTGGTATGAAATGGTTTTTGCAAGGGCTTTTATGTCTTAATGCTGTGTTATCTCTTGAGTAAATATGGCCGCCGTTTTGTCCGATCGAACACATTCTTTGAGCTTTCTAACGAGTTCATCTTTTCTTGCAGGAGAGGAAAGGGCTTTCGCACACCTTTGAAGAAGAAGGAAGGCAACGTCGAGATCGTTCCCTCACGAGCCCGAGCCAAGATCTGGAGGCCGCAGTCGGCGTCCTCTTCGTCCACTGCCTCGGGCGCACTAATCTTCAACACCGGCTTCTTCCATCTCTCGGTTCTATCATTCCAGTGCTCCCTTCCCTAATCTCTGTATTTGGTTAAGGATGTATGGGGAAGATCATGTTGGTTATCATATTTTGAGCTTATATTTTCATTCTAAGACTGGGCTTTGCATTTTCCATCTTTGTTTGTCTTAAACTATTTTGGAGCTTGCTCCGTGTGTGTGCAGTTTCTCGTCGTCGTTCGAGAACCCACGTGTGTGGGCCGTCGCGCCCATGTGTGTGGTGGTTTGCTGCCGCCGTGCAGCGTTTATAGTGAAATCCTCTCGGGTTGAGAGGGGTGGACGTAGGACGTCACTTGGGTGAGTCCGAACCACCTAAAAATTGCTTGTGCCGTGGTTTGCTCTATGTGGTTGCTTGTTTATATCACCCGTTCATATACGAGTGTGATTCGGTGAGCCGAGTGTTTATCAACTGTCCGCACATTTATCTTCATCCGAGTGATCATCGTCTAGTGTTGTGAAGCTGAGTGCTTGCTTGCTAAAAATTTAAATATTTAATCAAGCATGATTTAGTGAAATTAATCATTTTATATTCTCATCTCTGCAGTTTATTGAAAGTGCATTTGTGTTTTTCTTCCACCATTTTAATTAAGTCTAAAACTGTTCTAAAGGGTGGGCAATCAATTCACCCCCCTCTCGATTGCCTCCTAACCGGGGCCAACAATTGGTATCAGAGCCTCGGCTCTGTTTTTATCAAGAGACCTAGCGGTTTAGAGAGATCTGTTAGGAATGGCTAACAATCTTAATAAGGGGTTAATGCCCGAAGGCATTCTATTCACATGCCACCTTTCTTTGATGGTAGCAATTACCCCTATTGGAAGAATAGGATGACTATCTTTCTACGTGCACAAAGTCATGAAATATGGACTGTCATTAGGAATGGTCCGTATGTTTTACACCCTGATGAGGATATGTGGGATGATGATAGTATCAAGAAAGCCACTGTGAACTTTAATGCTTGAAATATTATTCAATGTGCTATTCACCCTAATGAATATGCTCGTGTCTCCATGTGCAGCAGTGCTAAAGAAATGTGGGATAAGCTCAAGCTGATTTATGAAGGTACCATAGAGGTAAAGGAGACAAAAGTGAACATGTTGATTCGAGATTACGAGCTATTTCATATGAAAGAGGAAGAAAGTATCTCCAAGATGTTCGCACGTCTCATAGAGATCACAAACGGGTTGAAGTCACTCGAAAGAGAGTTTAAAGATAAGGATTTGGTAAGGAAAGTGCTGAGGTCCCTATCACCAAGCTAGTACACCAAGGCAACCGTGATAGAGGATTCGAAGGATCTGTCTACCCTCACCGTGGATGCACTCATAGGGTCATTGATGGCCTATGAGATTAATATAAAGAGAACGGAAGAGGACACGAAGAAGAAAAAGCCAATCGCTTTGAAAGCATACCCGGAAAGTGTCTCAAGTGAAGAGGAGTCGATGGGAACCACCGATGATGAAGAAGTTGCCATGTTAACAAGAAGAGTAAGACAATTTCTACGTCAAAGGAGATGATTTGGCAGAAAATTCAAGAAAGGAAAGAGGCAGCCGAAGCAAAGAAACGAACCATCAAAAGTGGCTGAAGTGATGTGCTACGAGTGTAAGAAGATGGGGCACATGCGAGGTGAATGCCCCGAGCTGCAAAGGAAGAAAGCAAAGATGGTGAATGGCAAAAAGCCCAAGGCGATGAAGGCTACGTGGAGTGACGAGGACGAGGATGAGCCTACGTCCGATAAAGAAGAAGATATTGAAGAGCTGGTAAAGAACATGTGTCTCATGGCTAGGAGCGATCAGGAACAGGTAATCTCTGACTCAGAGCTTATCACAATGAACAATGGGAACCTGCATATGAGGAACTGGATGAAAAATACAAAAGAATGAAAAGTGAGAACAAAATCTTGAAGAAGAAGATCCATGAAATCTTGCATTCATCTAAATCATGTGAGAAATGTAATCTGCTTGACATGCAAGTTAAAAATTTTAAAAATGCAAATGATGTTTTAGAATCTAAATTGGCTCTGTTTGAAGATGAAATTGCATGCCTAGAAGTAGAAAAGAAAAACACTTTTAAAATCAAAGATGAAATCCAAGAAAGGCATGACTTGTTGAAAAAGGAGTTAGAAGAATTGAATGTTAAGCTGATTGAATGTGAGAAAGTGAAAAAAAAATTGAACAACAAAAATGAAAGTCTTATCATTGAAATTGAAAAAGTGAAGAATGCAAGTGAAAAGATGTTGAAAGGAAAAGAAAAACAAATTGTGAAGAGTTCAAATACTAAGAATGGCAACAAAAATCATTCTCATTATGCTGTTAAGAGTTCATCACATCATGCAGAATGTTCACACACACATGACAATACACAAACTGTTAATTCTCATTTCCCCTCCATCTTTAGGAATGTAAATAACAGAAGAAATTTTGGAAGGAAAAGACCCACCTGTTTTTATTGTGGGAAGATAGGGCATTGTGGGGGATAGATTTTATTAATCCTTGTATTTATTTATATTTGTTTATTTTGCTTGTTTATTTGGTTTATTAATTAGGCGTGCCAGTCATTGTCGTGATAATTTATTATGCGCTCATCTGATTGATCAGACAATTATGGGTGATCATGTCGGGACCCGAAACCCGTCGTACCATAAAGGCTACGACGTTAATTACCCCCCTCGAAAGAGGGACAACCCTTGATTAATCGCCAAAATAAAGACCATGGGGCCCATATAATTAAAGATGCAATTGCATGCAAGCACCCAATATGGTAGTACTTATTTATTAAATCGACTCCCAACACGAGGTGGAGAACTTCAGTCCGAGGAGCATCATCACGCATAGTGATAGCTTTCGGTACGGCGTAACTCGGCTTTCTGCTAATCACCATTTGATACACCGGAGAATCGGATCATGCAAGCATACATGGTAGTGACACTTAGTACTGTTATTTATTGTTCGTTGATCATTTATTTATAATTTCGAGAGAGATTTTGGCAGCGCCACCCTGCTCTAAGGGGCATCAAGGCCTTCTTATTTTGAAGCTATGCACAGCATTACGGTGCGCACACATAAACCCATGAGGTGAGTCGAGTGTGACCGTATTCGGGCAAGCGCATATTATTGGGGCAATGTATGTCGGGGTACGATAAATTTGATGTTCAAGAACCGAGGGAACGCGGTTGAAACCCGATCGGAACAAATCAAATTCAGTGAATTATTGGCTCGTGACAAGGTCATGCTTTGGCTAAAATGGGAGTAAGTCCCGAGGACCAGGCAAGACCCGTCGGAGCGGCATTAATATTCCATACCCGGGATCTAGGGAAGGTGAAGGCTCCGGAGTAAGCACAGTTATGCTCATTATTCTTTATTTATTCTTATTATTATTTTAAATGCATGATTGTCTTTGTTCTCATTTTATTTATGCCCTCCCATTTTCATTACTCACTTATGATTTATTTATTATTTATTTATTTTATATCTTTTTATATTTTATGCATGCACCCTCTTAATTTTTTTTATTGGTATTTGTTAGACAATTATTCATTTGTCCATTTTTTTGTTTATTTGTCACTTTTATTTTGTTTGTTGTGATTTATGTGCCCATTATTTATTTATTGAGTACTTTTATTTCAATTATTTTTTATTTCTCCATTTTTTGAATGAGGATGGCTTGTTTATTTTTATTGTTGTTTCCCCTTTTTTATGTTTATATGAATGTGTATATATAGGATGAGGAGGGTGGACGTATGTGTTATATGGATTAATGTTAGTGGGGTATTAAGTGTAAAGAGGAGATTAGTGTTAATGGGTATGGGTGTGTAACGTGAATGCATGTGAGTGTTACGTGGGTGTTTGTTTGATTTGTTTTCCTTTTATTGGAGATGGGGTGGCGCCGATGGGTTGATTTTAGTTTACATCTCGGCGTGGCTTTCATCTCGGCATGCTTTCATCTCGGCGCGGTTTTGGCACCGAGGAACAATGGCGCCGAGAGGAGCCCTGCCAATTCTGTTTGGCACTCTTTATTTACTTATTATTATTATTATATATTTATTTATTTCATTCTGTTTGTTTGTTTATTCATTTTCATCATTTTTTTATTTTATTTTATTATTATTTGTTTTATTTGTTTATGTGTATTATTTATTTTATTTTATTATTTTATTTTACTTTATTAGCAGTTCGATAGCTAGTCTTTATGTCTGGTAAAAATCCGGCAATGTCTCCCTTGTACCCGGAGGGTTGATGGGGTATATAGAAAACCGTCCGCGTAGAGCCGAGACGGAATCCGTAATAGAGATGGGCGTAGCCCGGGATCCAAAAGGATCGTAATCCGACGGGACGGTGTCCACTCATCGTGGTATTTGTTAATATCCCCCTGAAGAGGCCATGGGAGAACATGCAGTGGCAGAACTCCATAGGGCCAATGGGGCAGTAGAATGTAGGGGGGGGGGTTAACCCCATTGATTTAGTTCCCATGGGCTTGAGTGAAAGACTGTTACTTCACTCCGGGGTGATAGGATTTCATGCTGAGTGGTAAAAGGGCTCGGGGCTCCTGAGGGCGTCGGCACGGTAGTGTCTCGGCGCGGTTAGCTTCGGTGTGATGGAGAACACAAAGGGGCATCGGCCTCGGCATGATGGGTGGCATCTAGGAGGGTCTCGGCACGCTGGGGGTGAATGGCCAATCGGCGCGAACAGCACTCGGTGCGGAACTCGCGCCGGGGAAGGGTCGCGCCGAGAAGGTCGCGCCGGGGGTGAATGGCAAACCGGCGCGAGTAGCACTCGGCGTGGAACTCGCGCCAGGGGAGGGTCATGTCGGGAGGGTGTTAAGGGGGGTGATAGAAGGTTTTTGAGGGTTTGGTGAGGTCGAGGGTTCTGGGGGTTTGGAAGTGTTTTGAGCTGAGGGTTTTAGAGGCTTTATCTGAGGATTTTAAGGGGTTCTATTCAAGAATTTTGAGGTGCTTTGCCTAAGGCTTCGAGGGAGTTTATTCAGGGGTTTTTGAGATGGCCGGAAAGGGAAGAAATCACTCAGAGGAGAAGAGCACTGTCGCTTTGGAGCCTCACTCGGAGCCAGGTTACTGATAGAACCCCATGGGCTTTGATTTGAACATATCTCTCATCATCTTACGAATGAGAAGCCATGAGATGGACTATCTCAGTCTCTCATCATGATTGTGACGTTGAAAGCGCAGAGACGGTGCAATAGAGACTACTCAGATGATCTGAGGGATGTGCATACAATGGAATGAAATCTATTCACACAGCTATCGAATATAGTAAATTTCAGAGAGGCAGAGAGAGGAAAATCTCAGAATCCCATATCTCATTTCATTCAAAGGAACGTATACATTCAGCATGGAAGGAGAATCAGACTACAAGAATTTACATGCAGATGATGCCCCTTTACAATCTACCGGACTATACCGGCATTTGATATCAACGGAGGAACAGCGCTCGGAAGCATACCAAAAAAAGAAAACAAAGCGAAACAAAGATGGGGAAGGGGAGAATATAGCCTTTGAAGACGCTCGATAGACGAACCCCACCTTGGATCTCCTTCCCCGAGCTTCTGCTGCTCTCTCCCCTTCTTCAGATCCCTTTCAGTGGGCTCTCGTGTCTCTTTTTTTCAGTGGCTGCTCTGGCTTCGATCACTTCTTTCCTCTCGTTGTTCTTCTATTCTCTAGTCTTTATATAGAGGGTAAACCCTGCTTCCATCGGCGCCCAGAGGAACCGGCGCGCTAGTTAGTGCTGGCGCGCTGATGCATTCCTGTGCCGATTTCACCTCCGTGCTGGTTCACCTCCGAGCCGGTTCACTCCCGTGCTGGTTCACCTCCGTGTCGGTTCACTCCTGTGCCGGTTCACTCCCGTGCCGGTTCACCTACGTGCCGGTTCACTTCTGTGCCGGTTCACTCCCGTGCCGGATCACTCCCGTGCCGGTTCACCTCCGTGCCGGTTCACTCCTGTGCCGATTTCAGCTCATTTCTTAGCATCTTTTGGCCCATTTTTGTTTGTTTAGGCCCATTTGTGCTCATTTCTCATTTTGTGTGGGTTGACCCATCGACTGACTTGTCTTGCGGATCTGAGCTTTTATCTTGTTCGTTCGGGGATAGTCCCGAGCCTTTTCTGAGCTCTTGAGTCTTGTTTCAGCGACTGTCCATTGGAGCCGAGCATCTTTTCTTTTCTTTTCTTTTTATTTTATTCTTCATCTTTGTTCAGCTTCTGCCACTCCTTTCCTTCTTTCCTTTTCTTATCGACATAGGGGTACTTCGGCCAGGGCTCCATACTTGCAAAAGCAAAAAGTTTAAGAAATGTTAGAAATATTTTCAGTGTCAACAAATGCCCCCCACCCGTAGGTGGCGCGAATGAGGGACGAGTGAGCGGGACCTGCGGGTGCAGCCCTATCTGAGAATGCATTTTTTTATTTTTTATTTATTCTTTATTCATGCAAGCATGCAGACATCCATCGATCGCACGCATAAACTAGATGTTTATAGAATAGCTCCCCTACATTAGGGATAGGATAAGGACATCGCCCATGATTCACGGACGGAGTGCAGCTCACGAAGCACAACTAAGGGAGATGTGCATACGTAAAGGGGATGCCGCGTAGAACATATGCATAGCATAAACCACAATCCACACCTGGGACTATTCCTCCATAGCATAAAAGTGCAATCATATGGGTAGTGAATCCTAGACATAGGGACGTGCAGACGCTCTGAGTAACACTAGAGAATTGCTTTATCGCCTACACATACATTCGGGGCTCTCAGCTTTTGGTAGCTTCGCACAACCCCCTTGTTTATTCTTAATTCTGGACTTCACCGTTCGACGCGAGTTTCCTCATGTGTCTCAATGGGGATTCCCGATTACTAGGGTTAGCCCTTTATTATGATATTGTGATGGATTTCACCGTTTGACGTGAGTCTCCTCATATGTCTCAATGGGGATTCTCGGCTACTAGGATTCATCATACATTATGATTTTATGATGGATTTCATCGTTTAATGCGAGTCTCCTCATTTGTTTCAGTGTGGATTCCCGCTTGTCACGCCCCGCGCCTTTATTACAGCGGAAGACTCGCTCGGGGAGCGCGAACAGCCGGCATGGTAAGCCTCTTGCAAGCAAGAACGACTAGAGCGTAATACAATCACACACATAAATGCAATTGCACAGAATTTAATCAAACTCCAACTTTATTTCATAAATGATCAATACTCGAAATACAACCACTTTCCATCATCTTTCATTCTACTAGACTCAAGAAATAGGAAAATTACATTGACTCAATCTAGACATTATAGACTTCCTAAGTCTTCGCTCATCTTTAATCACTCTCGGATCCGCTACTTGAATAATCCGAATCCGAACCCGACTCACTTTTATTTCCTGAAAAAGATTAGAAATAGGTAATGAGCACACTTGCCCAGTAGATATCTTCACATCAACATGAAGGCACTATTAAAGTGATTAATATTTTTGCTCTAAAGAAATAAGGTAAAATCATGCAATGCGATGATCACACGATTAAATCAAAGTAACAAGACAATCATATAAGATGGAATGAGAACAAGAATGAACTAGCAAAAATAGAACAAGAACATGATATTGGCCTTTCATGAACAAGAATATACTAGCAAGCCATATATTCATCACTTTAGCATCTTATGCTTATGAGCAAGTGCTTCGTGAATTTCTATAGAATATCAAGCAAGAATGTCATGTCGTGTCGTGGATCTTCACTTATTTATAGAAATAGTACTCCCAGCGCAATGCGACGCTAGTAGCATCATACCCCATGGTTTATAAAATAGTATGTTTCCGGTAATCAGCCGAGGGGACTAGCATAGAGCCCTTGAACACAATCAGTACTCGATCGCATCTTCAGGTATAAATTAAGCTACTTCCACGCATGTAACAATAAAGTATGGCCAAGAATATAACAATGCCAAATAATGAAAATCAATGAATGAACGCTTCAATTTGAATATAAGAGATCAAGAATGACTTAGACTATGCTATGCTTATGGAAATAAATCAGCAGCATAACAGTATATTCTCTTAACTTTCATTCATTATATTAAGTCTATTAAGCAATATGATAGGTTCTAGATCATCAAGGTTTATCTAGAAACATTGAAATATCAACCCTTGGTCAAACCTTGAGTTGAGATATTCAAGTAATGTGACGGTCATTCACTGGGTCGTTACATTGTGTGACGGTCTAGTATAGGACCGTTACATTTGTCTGAATCTAGAATCAAGAATTCAACCTCAGATGAATGTGACGGTCGTATATTGGGCCGTTACATGAGCCTGACGGTCCAATACAAGGCCGTTACATTACTAGAATCAGAAAATAACGATAGTGTATTCTAGTTAATGGGTTTTAATGGTACAACCAACTCGGCGTCCTAGTGGGAATCCCAGGCTCGCAGAGAATTACGGAGGCCTTGAAACAAGATTTCTTAGTCCATTGGAAGGAATATCTAATAGAGAGGTCCTCAAGTCCAAGATTGTATTCCTATAGTGCAAAGTGTGAACTAATGGTCAACATATCGGAGTATGTGCCATGTACTTATAGAAATGACTATATTGATAGAGAGATACAAGTATCAACGTGAAAATCATGATGAGAACTCCAACAATACAATAGTTAAAAGAATCATGATTTAGAATACAAGACTATAGAATTTTTAGCTTATGAAACTAACATAACTTAAAATACCATTAAGTTCCTGAAATCATGCAACCCCTATTATGAATAATTAAAATAACCTTAAATTCACATAATTAGGTGAAAACTCTAATCAACTAGGCTTAATAATAAGTAAGATTGACGAATCTTATTTTGTCTAGGGTTGACAGAACACAGGGCTTCTGACGGTCTATAAGTGGTGCGTCACAGTAGTGTGACGGTCTATCAAACAGTCGTTACAGTAACGTAACGCCCCTGCATAGATGCGTCAGAGTCAATAGAGAAATCAATAGGCAATTAGGGACTGTGACGGTCCATCGTATGGCAGTTACATGAGTGTGACGGTCCTACGCTGATGCGTCAGAGGGTCTGCTAACAGAAAGCGATATAAAACCTAAGGTATCAACTCACATCATGTCTGTAAATCAAATACCATGTCTATTCTAGGCATGATAACGAAGTATAGGCTATCTATATGCGTGGGTACCCGTGAGATAGACAAGATACATCTTTTTAATTTTCCAATTAGGCTAAGAGATGCATGTAATGTATAGAACTTAGTAAAACATGAAATTGATGCTCTACTATGCATGAAATTGATGCTCTACTATGCATGAAATTCAATCAAACCAGAGGGCTTATAGTCCTATCAAGTTGTTTTTATCGTTCATGAGATAACCTACCTCTTGTCTAGGCTTCAAACTTCCAATTATGGTCTGAACACCGAACCCTAGTTCCCTTCTTCCTGTGATTTTTCAGCAACTTCCTTGGGCTCTAACTCCATGACCTCTTGACCTAAAGACTTCAAATTTGGAGAGGAGTTAGTCTAAAGTATTATAAACAAATACTTCTAAAGAACTTACCAAAGATTATGCCTCCTTACCTTGATTCCTTGCGAGCCAAAAGTAAGGGTCGCACAGTTCAGAACTAGGTCCTATTTATAGGGTTTTGGCTAGGGTTTGAAGATTAGATCGATTCTAGAGTCCTTAATTTGCTAAAACCTGATCTCTAAGAGTCCTTAGTAATGTTATAACTCTTCCTACGTTGATCTCTAGTGGATAAGAGTCCAAAGTTTTGATCTTTGTACTTGTTCTTTCCTTCATGGAACTAACAGGATGTAATGGTTTAATGCAGGTGCGTTAGAGGCATGTAACGGTCTTACGATAGACCGTTACATTTATTGTTCCCAGAATTCAACATGAATCAAACTCTTCAGCTTATGGAATTCACAGAGTGTAACGGTCGTAGACCCATGCGTTACACGCATGTGATGGTCGCACGATAGACCGTTACATTCAACGTATATAGAGTTTCAAATAAATAAAACTCTTTTATTCATTTTTCCATATTATTATTTATATAATTCATTTTTATCCTTAAATAAGCTAAGTAACCTTCTAGAATATGTGCCAAACTTAATGGTTTTGGGCCTTAAACCCTTTTTAGATGATGTGTAAATATGCTTGGTTAATTATTCAACCAAATTGGGCCTATGATGACTTATTAGTCTCAAAATTCATTTATTAATATATTTAGGCCTTTATAAATTCTAGAAAATTATTTATATAAAATTCTGGGGCACTACACCCTCCCCCACTTAGAAGAATTTGGTCCCCAAATTCAAGACATGGATTGTGGAGAGTGTACTTACAGTTAAATAATTCTGGAAATCTTTTTCTCATGGCTGCTTCGGTTTCCCATGTTGCTTCATATGGCCATATTTTCTTCCATTGAATTTTGACCATAGGGATAACCTTATTTCTTAGTTGACGCACTTCCAGATCCAGAATCTTTATTGGCATTTGCTCATATGTCATATCCTTCTGAATCTCCAGATTGTCATAAGTGATAATATGGTCAGGATCGTATACATATTTCTTCAGCATGGAGACGTGAAATACGTCATGAACTCCTGCTAATTGTGAAGGTAAAGTCAATCTATAAGCCACTTCACCGACCCTTTCAAGAATTTCAAATGGGCCAATGAACCTTAGAGTTAGCTTTCCTTTAATGCCAAATCTTCGAATACCATGACCTGGAGAAACTTTTAAATATACATGATCTCCTACCTGAAACTCCAAGTCACGTCTTCGATTGTCGGCATAAGACTTTTGCCTATCTTGTGCCATTTTCATTCTCTCTTGAATGAGCTTGATTTTCTCCGTAGAATCCCTGACAAGGTCGGGGCCTAAAAATTACTTTTCCCCTATTTCATTCCAACATATTGGAGATCGACAACTTTTTTCATATAGAGCTTCAAAAGGTGCCATTTGTATGCTTGCTTGATAGTTGTTATTATATGCAAATTCCACCAGAGGCAAGTGATCATGCCAACTTCCTCCAAAATTAATGACACAAGCCTTGAGCATGTCTTCTATCACCTGATTTGTTCTTTCCGTCTGACCATCAGTTTGTGGATGAAAGGCTGTGCTAAAATTTAATCTGGTCCCTAGTGAATGTTGTAGACCTTTCTAGAACTGTGATGTGAATCGAGGATCTCTATCTGATACAATAGTGACGGGGACACCATGTAATTTGACAATTTCCTTTATGTACAATGCTGCTAGAATATCCACAGACCATCGACTCTTTATTGGTATGAAGTGTGCAGATTTAGTCAATCGATCTATGATTACCCATATGCCATCATGTCCACCTCTTGTCTTAGGTAAACCCATAATGAAGTCCATCCCTATGCTCTCCCATTTCCATTCGGGAATATTTAAGGGATGTAATTTACCTACGGGTCTAAAATGTTTAGCTTTAACTTGTTGGCAGGTTAGACAACAAGACACGAAGTCAGCTATTTCCCTCTTCATATTGGGCCACCAAAAGTTTCTTTTGAGATCCTGATACATGTTTGTACCTCCTGGATGAATTGTGTACTTTGATTTATGTGCTTCTTCTAGGATTAATTTCTTTGTATCCTCATGATCTGGTATACATATTCGGCCCTTGAATAGCAATATTCCATCATTAGAAGTAGAAAAATCCGGCCTTTGTTCAATATTGGCCTTAATTTCCAGTAAAACTGGATCATCCTCTTGTAACTTGGCCAAATCCTCTATTAATGTAGGTTGAGCTCGGATATTAGCTATGAAGCAATCTTCTTCCTTAATGTCAACATCTAAATTCAACTGAGCAAATTGAGGAATAAGGTTAGTTACACTAATCATGAGACTTGATAACATACCCATTGGTTTTCTGTTGAGTGCATCTGCTACAGCATTTGCCTTACCAAGATGATATTGAATAGCAAAATCAAAGTCCTTGAGATGTTCTAACCACCTCCTTTGCCTCATGCTAAGCTCTTTTTGAGAGAATAAATATTTCAAGCTCTTGTGGTCTGAGTAGATTGTAAACTTTTCTCCATAAAGATAATGGCGCCAAATTTTCAAGGCGAAAATAACCTCTGCCAATTCTAAATCATGTACATGATAATTTTCTTCGTGATGTTTCAATTGTCTTGAAGAATAGCAAATCACCTTTCCATTTTGTATAAGGACACATCCTAAGCCAATTCCAGACGCATCCGTATATACCTCAAATCCACCACCCTCCATTGGTAGTGACAAAACAGGGGCTATTGTAAGATGATTCTTAAGAGTTTGAAAATTCTTCTCACATTCCTCTGACTAGACAAAAGGATTTTCTTTTCTGGTGAATCTAGTTAAAGGAACTGCTATCTTTGAGAAGTCCTTAATGAATCTTCTATAATAACCAGCTAGACCCAGAAAGCTCCTTACTTCAGACACAGTCGTAGGCCGACTCCAACTCTTGACAGATTCTACCTTAGAAGGATCCACAACAATACCTTCTTTTGAAATAATGTGGCCTAGGAATGAGACTTCCTTGAGCCAGAATTCACACTTATTGAGTTTGGCATAAAGCTTGTGTTCTCTAAGTGTTTACAAAGCTATTTTTAAATGTTTTTCATGTTCTTCTTTTGTCTTGGAGTATATCAGGATATCATCGATGAAGACGACAATGAATCGATCCATGTATGGCTGGAAGACACTGTTCATAAGTTGCATAAATGCTGCTGGGGCATTAGTTAACCTAAATGGCATTACAAAAAATTCACAGTGGCCATAACGACTTCGAAAAGTTGATTTATAAATATCTTCCTCTTTGATTCTAAGCTGATGATAACCTGATCTGAGGTCAATCTTAGAAAAATATTCTGCTCCCGAAAGCTGATCGAAGAGCTCATCAATACGCGGCAATGGATACTTGTTTTTAATTGTCAGCTGATTCAGTCGCCGGTAATCGATGCATAGCCTGAGAGAATCATCCTTCTTCTTGACAAATAAAACTGGCGCACCCCAAGGGGATGTGCTAGGTCTGATGAAACCCTTGTCTAGTAGTTCCTGCAACTGCCTTTTTAGTTCCTTGAGTTCTGTGGGGGACATCCTGTAAGGGGCTATAGAAACAGGTGCTGCTCCTGGAATGAGTTCAATGGTAAAGTTTACTTCCCTCTCGGGCGATAAACTAGGTAGTTCAGATGGGAACACGTCTGGGAACTCATTCGCAATGGGAATGTTTGCTAGGACAATTTCCTTAGATTCGGTGATAATGACTGAAGCAAAAAAAGCTTCACATCCTTGCGAGATAAGCTTGCAAGCGTGAAGAGAAGATATAATGGTAGGATGTTTCTTGTATTTGATGCCAAGAAAAGAAAATCTTGGATGACCGGGCTCTACCCAATCCTCACATGTGTATGGAATTTCTTCCTTAGTTCATAGGTAGGGGTCCTTAAACCTTGGACTTATCCTATGACATGATTCCTTTCCCTAAGTCCTGAGACTTAGGCTCTGATACCAACTTAACTGTCACGCCCCGAGCCTTTATTATAGCGGAAGACTAACTCGGGGAGCGCGAACAGCCGGCATGGTAAGCCTCTTGCAAGCAAGAACGACCAGAGCGCAATACAATCACACACATAAATGCAATTGCACAGAATTCAATCAAACTCCAACTTTATTTCATAAATGATCAATACTCGAAATACAACCACTTTCCATCATCTTTCATTCTACTAGACTCAAGAAATAGGAAAATTACATTGACTCAATCTAGACATTATAGACTTCCTAAGTCTTCGCTCATCTTTAATCACTCTCGGATCCGCTACTTGAATAATCCAAATCCGAACCCGACTCACTTTTATTTTCTGAAAAAGATTAGAAATAGGTAATGAGCACACTTGCCCAGTAGATATCTTCACATCAACATGAAGGCACTATTAAAGTGATTAATATTTTTGCTCTAAAGAAATAAGGTAAAATCATGCAATGCGATGATCACGCGATTAAATCAAAGTAACAAGACAATCATATAAGATGGAATGAGAACAAGAATGAACTAGCAAAAATAGAACAAGAACATGATATTGGCCTTTCATGAACAAGAATATATCAAGAATATACTAGCAAGCCATATATTCATCACTTTAGCATCTTATGCTTATGAGCAAGTGCTTCGTGAATTTCTATGGAATATCAAGCAAGAATGTCATGTCGTGTCGTGGATCTTCACTTATTTATAGAAATAGTACTCCCAGCGCAATGCGACGCTAGTAGCATCATACCCCATGGTTTATAAAATAGTATGTTTCCGGTAATCAGCCGAGGGGACTAGCATAGAGCCCTTGAACACAATCAGTGCTCGATCGCATCTTCAGGTATAAATTAAGCTACTTTCACGCATGTAATAATAAAGTATGGCCAAGAATATAACAATGCCAAATAATGAAAATAAATGAATTAACGCTTCAATTTGAATATAAGAGATCAAGAATGACTTAGACTATGCTATGCTTATGAAAATAAATCAGCAGCATAACAGTATATTCTCTTAACTTTCATTCATTATATTAAGTCTATTAAGCAATATGATAGGTTCTAGATCATCAAGGTTTATCTAGAAACATTGAAATGTCAACCCTTGGTCAAACCTTGGGTTGAGATATTCAAGTAATGTGACGGTCATTCACTGGGCCGTTACATTGTGTGGCGGTCTAGTATAGGACCGTTACATTTGTCTGAATCCAGAATCAAGAATTCAACCTTAGATGAATGTGACGGTCTTATATTGGGCCGTTACATGAGCCTGACGGTCCAATACAAGGCCGTTACATTACTAGAATCAGAAAACAACGATAGTGTATTCTAGTTAATGGGTTTTAATGGTACAATCAACTCGGCGTCCTAGTGGGAATCCCAGGCTCGCAGAGAATTACGGAGGCTTTGAAACAAGATTTCCTAGTCCATTGGAAGGAATATTCAATAGAGAGGTCCTCAAGTCCAAGATTGTGTTCCTATAGTGCAAAGTGTGAACTAATGGTCAACATACCGGAGAATGTGCCATGTACTTATAGAAATGACTCTATTGATAGAGAGATACAAGTATCAACATGAAAATCATGATGAAAACTCTGACAATACAATAGTTAAAAGAATCATGATTTAGAATACAAGACTATAGAATTTTTTGCTTATGAAACTAACATAACTTAAAATACCATTAAGTTCCTGAAATCATGCAACCCCTATTATGAATAATTAAAATAACCTTAAATTCACATAATCAGGTGAAAACTCTAATCAACTAGGCTTAATAATAAGTAAGATTGACGAATCTTATTCTGTCTAGGGTTGACAGAACACAGGGCTTCTGACGGTCTATAAGTGGTGCGTCACAGTAGTGTGACGGTCTATCAAACAGCCGTTACAGTAACGTAACGCCCCTGCATAGATGCGTCAGAGTCAACAGAGAAAACAATAGGCAATCAGGGACTGTGATGGTCCATCGTATGGCCGTTACATGAGTATGACGGTCCTACGCTGATGCGTCAGAGGGTCTGCTAACAGAAAGCGATATAAAACCTAAGGTATCAACTCACATCATGTCTGTAAATCAAATACCATGTCTATTCTAGGCATGATAACGAAGTATAGGCTATCTATATGCGTGGGTACCCGTGAGATAGACAAGATACATCTTTTTAATTTTCCAATTAGGCTAAGAGATGCATGTAATGTATAGAACTTAGTAAAACATGACATTGATGCTCTACTATGCATGAAATTCAATCAAACCAGAGGGCTTATAGTCCTATCAAGTTGTTTTTTCCGTTCATGAGATAACCTACCTCTTGTCTAGGCTTCAAACTTCCAATTATGGTCTGAACACCGAACCCTAGTTCCTTCTTCCTATAATTTTTCAGCAACTTCCTTGGGCTCTAACTCCACGACCTCTTGACCTAAAGGCGTGAAATTTGGAGAGGAGTTAGTCTAAAGTATTGTAAACAAATACTTCTAAAGAACTTACCAAAGATTACGCCTCCTTACCTTGATTCCTTGTGAGCCAAAAGTAAGGGTCGCACAGTTCAGAACTAGGTCCTATTTCTAGGGTTTTGGCTTGGGTTTGAAGATTAGATCGATTCTAGAGTCCTTAATTTGCTAAAACCTGATATCTAAGAGTCCTCAGTAATGTTATAACTCTTCCTACGTTGATCTCTAGTGGATAAGAGTCCAAAGTTTTGATCTTTGTACTTGTTCTTTCCTTCACGGAACTAACAGGGTGTAACGGTCTAATGCAGGTGCGTTTGAGGCATGTAACGGTCTCATGATAGACCGTTACATTTATTGCTCCCAGAGTTCAACATGAATCAAACTCTTCAGCTTACGGCATTCACAGAGTGTAACGGTCGTAGACCCATGCGTTACAAGCATGTGACGGTCGCACGATAGACCGTTACATTCAACGTATATAGAGTTTCAAATAAATAAAACTCTTTTATTCATTTTTCCATATTATTATTTATATAATTCATTTTTATCCTTAAATAAGCTAAGTAACCTTCTAGAATATGGGCCAAACTTAATGGTTTTGGGCCTTAAACCCTTTTTAGATGATGTGTAAATAGGCTTGGTTAATTATTCAACCTAATTGGGCCTATGATGACTTATTAGTCTTAGAATTCATTTATTAATATATTTAGGTTTTTATAAATTCTAAAAAATTATTTATATAAAATTCTGGGGCACTACACGGCTACTTGGGTTCACATTCCACTTACCATTATCATCATTTTTTCCATTTTTTTAAGGGGGGGTTGACAGCTTTTTCCTCACGGTCACCCTTTACGCGTGTGTAGAGATTTACACATCCGTGAAGTGTTAAAGAGAATTTATGACGTCCCTATAGTTAAGGACCATTGCTCGTATTGTGTGCGAAGTGTAGGAGCTTCGTCTAGGGTGTATCATGTGAGTTGTGCTAGCAACATAGCTACGACTCTTCCCCTAGTTGTATGCACTCACCGACAATTGGCTTTTCATTCCTGAGTGTGTGACGTGACGCACACATACCCTGAATCAGGACAGTATTATTTAGCAAGGGAGTATACGGCTTTAGAAATTTGAAGGGGGTGTATTAACACTATATCACAAGCAAGCAAGCAAACCATATTATACTCTTTTTTTCCTTCTTTTTTTTCTTTTGTTTTTCTCTCATTTTTTTCCTCTCATTTTTTTCTATTTTTTTTCTTTGCAGGGCTTAGTAAGTACATCCACAGGCCGACCATTTTGTAGGTGGGTAGCTAATGCCACGGCAATGGAGAGAACGTGTCATATGTTATGGTGGATCCCTGGAGAGATCAAGGGTTGGTGTGAAACCAAAGGGGGTCTTTTCATTCATTGGTTCTGGTAGCAATTTCGGGCCAATGGTAAGAGGTTTATCGGCTTAGACCGAAGGTCATGACGCCGAATGACTTGGCTTAGACGTAAGGTCGTGACACCAAGGGAAGATATTTACCGGCTTAGGCGGAAGCCATGACGCCAGACAAGAATATTTAACGGCTTAGACGTAAAGTCATGACGCCATACAACTTGGCTTAGGCGGAGGGCTATGACGTCAGACAAGAATATTTAACGGCTTAGACGTAAAGTCATGACGCCGTACAACTTGGCTTAGGCGGAGGGCCATGACATCAAGGAAATTCTATTAACGGCTTAGACGTAAAGTCATAACACCGTACAACTTGGCTTAGGCGGAAGGCCATGACGCCAAGGCGGAGTATTTACCGGCTTATGCGGAAAGCCATGACGCCGGACGAGAATATTTAACGGCTTAGACATAAAGTCATGACGCCGTACAACTTGGCTTAGGTGGAAGGCCATGACGCCAAAGTAAAATATTTATTGGCTCAGGCAAAAAGCCATGACGCCGGACATAAGCATTTAGCTGCTTAGACATAAAGTCATGACGCTGTACAACTTGGCTTAGGCGGAAGGCCATGACGCCAAGGTAGAATATTCAACGGCTTAGATGTAAAGTCATGACACTGAGCAACTTGGCTTAGGTGGAAGGCCATGACGCCAAGGCAGAATATTTAATGGCTTCGACGTAAAGTCATGACGCCGTACAACTTGGCTTAGGCGGAATGCCATGACACCAAAGTAGAATATTTAACGGCTTAGACGTAAGGTCGTGACGCCGGGTAAGAATATTTAATGGCTTAGACGTAAAGTCATGACGCCGTACAACTTGGCTTAGGCAGAAGGCCATGATGCCAAGGCAGAGATTTTAACGGCTTAGACGTAAAGTCTGACGCCGTACAACTTGGCTTAGGCGGAAGGCCATGACGCCAAGGCAGAATATTTACCGGCTTAGGCGGAAAGCCATGACGCCGAACAAGAACATTTAACGGCTTAGACGTGAAGTCATGATGTCGTAGATAGAAGGGGTCTTTTGTTCTTCAACTGGACGGAAGGGTAGAGTCACAAGTAGAAAGGATCTTTTGTTCCCTGACTAGGCGGAAGGCCCAAGCCGAAGGTGAAGGGTTTTTTTTTGACTGACTAGACGAAAGGTCCGAGCCATAGGTGACAGGGTCTTTTTGTTGACTGACTGGACGAAAGGTCTGAGCCAGAGGTAAAAGGGTCTTTTTGTTGTATGGTCGGACGGAAGGTCCGAGCCAAAGGTGAAAGGGTCTTTTTGTTGACTGACTGGACGAAAGGTCCGAGCCAGAGGTAAAAGGGTCTTTTTGTTGTATGGTCGGACGGAAGGTCCGAGCCAAAGGTGAAAGGGTCTTTTTATTGTATGGTCGGACGGAAGGTCCGAGCCAAAGGTGAAAGGGTATTTTTTTGTTGCCTGGCTGGACGAAAGGTCCGAGCCAGAGGTAGAAGATGGGCCTTTTAATTCATTGGCCTGATGGAAAATCCGTACCAAAGATTAAATATTGATGTCAACCCAGTAGGATGTCGGAGTTAACAAACCTTGCTTAGACGGTATGTCTAGAATAAGTGCAGAAATAAAACACTATTGTCGTCTTGACGCCGTGTCGAAAATGACCAACCTGGAAGAGACGAAGAGTCTGGGCGAGGGCAGAATATGGCTATTGGCTTGATAGACTTGCCAAAGTCAACCAACTTGGCAAGGGCATGAGGCCATAGGCCAAGGGAGGAATATAGGATACGGATGCTGACCCAACGTCATGTCGGAGCCAATGAATTTGGCAAGAGCGTGAGGCCTAAGCCAAGGGCAGAATATAGAATGTGTGTCAACTTGACGTCCTGTCGAAGCCAACGGACTTGGCAGAGGCGTGAGGCCTAAGCCAAGGGTAGAATATAAGATATGTGTGTCAACTGGACGTCCTGTCGAAGCCAACGAACTTGGCAGAGACGTGAGGCCTAAGCCAAGGGCAGAATATAAGATATGTGTTGACTCGATGTCATGTCGGAGCCAACGAACCTGGCAGAGGCGTGAGGCCTGGGCCAAGGGCAGAATATAGAATATGAGTGCTGACCCAACGGGATGTCAGAGCCTACAAACCTTGCTTAGACGACCTGTCCAAGACAAGGGCAGACATAGAACACCGTTGGATTCTCGAAGTCATGTCGAAAATGACTAGCCTGGGAGAGACACAGGGTCTGGGACAAGGTAGAAAATGGTTGTTGACTTGACAGACTGTCAATAGTCAACCAACTTGGAAAAGGCGTGAGGCCTAAACCAAAGGTAGAATATAACATAGGTGTTGGCTTGATGTCCTGTCAAAGTCAACGAACTTGGCAAAGGCGTAAAGCCTAAGCAAAGGGTATAATGTAGGATAGGTGTTGATTCGGCGTCATGTCAAAGCTAACGAACTTGACGAAGGCGTGAGGCCTAAGCCAAGGGTATAATGTAGGATAGGTGTTGACTCGACGTCATGTCGAAGCCAACGAACTTGGCAGAGGCGTGAGGCCTAAGCCAAGAGCAGAATATAGGGTAGGTGTTGACCCGACGGAAAGTCGAAGCCAACGAACTTGGCAGAGGCGTGAGGCCTAAGCCAAGGGCAGAATATAGGATATGTGTTGACTCGACGTCCTGTTGAAGCCAACGAACTTAGCAGAGGCGTGAGGCCTAAGCCAAGGGTAGAATATAGGGTAGGTGTTGACTCGACATCCTGTCGAAGCCAACGAACTTGGCAGAGGCGTGATGCCTAAGCCAAGGGCAGAATATAGGGTGTGGATGTTGACCCGATGTCATGTCAAAGTCAACAGGCCCTTCCCCGACAGAAGGTCTGGGGTGAGGGTAGACTAAATTATAGGTGGATGAGAGGCCCAGACCTAAGGCTAAATGTTGGTGTCAACCCGACGAAATGTCGTAGTCAATGAACCTTGCTCAGACGGAATGCCTGAAACAAGGGTAGAATGTGTAGACGAGGGTGTCAACCCGACGTCATGTCGAAGCTGACTAGCTTGGCGAAGATGTGAGGTCTAAGCTAGGATAGAATATGGACGTTGACCTGTGGAGAGGTCAGGGTCAACAAACCTTGCCCAGACAGAAGGTCTGAGACAAAGTGAAGAGGTCTTCTTGTTAGTTTATTTGTTTAGACTGGTTGGGTTTATTGAATTGTGTTGGGTTTATTTGGTTTATTAAGGTTTTTTTTTGTATGGAGCTCATTGGATTGATTGATTTAATTGATTTTATTGATTTTGTTGGACTTATTGAGTTTTTTGGATTTATTAAATTTACTTTAAATCATCATTTTCCTTTCTTCATTCATTTCCTTTATTTTTTGTTATCATTATTTTTGTTTGTTTTTGTTGGGCTCCCTGACGCAGTCTCGTCTACGATGCGGGATATTTTGTTTGGTGGGACTATTGATGAATTTGACTGTTTATTATGTCGGTGGGGTCGAGGATCGATGTCCAAGAGCCTCGCGAGCTTGGCTAGGGCAGAGTGCCTCGGGCCAAGGAAAAGGGTTTTATGAGTCCTGCCCAGTGGGACAGAGGGTAATTTTGGGGCTCGGCGAGGGCGGAGCGCCTCAGGCCAAGGAAAAGACTTTGTGGACCTAGCTCAATGGGACAGAGTTTATTTTCGAGCTCGGCAGGGGCAGAGCACCTCCGGCCAAAGGAAAACTTTATGGACATAGCCCGGCGGGACTGATGGGCGAACTATTGAGCTCGACAAGGGCAGAGCGCCTTATGCCAAGGGAAAAGATATTTTATTGGGCCAACATTGGGCAAGGAATTTGAACCGGTAGTGATGGGAGAGTCCCATGGGACAGATATGGCATCGTTGCGGCTGAATGCCAAAAGGCCACGAGAGTGAATTGACTGGGAGCATAGGTCCCAGATCAAGGGTGGAAGGTTAGTCCCAGTTGGACAAGTGGGGAGTACCCCCGTAGGATGGGAGGATGGTAAGGCACCATGAATCCTGGCGGGACCAAGGGGTACTGAGACAGGCTCGTAGAAGCCGAAAGGTGTTTATTTGCTGGCTTGATAGGGAGTCGGGGATGTAGCCGACTTAGTAAGGATTATTCTTTTCATTCCCCTCAATGGGCATGGACCCGTGTTCGAAACGGGCAGCCTAGTGGCCAATGAGGGCTCTTTAGCGTTGGTGGGACTGTTGATTACATGGTCCTCCCGGGGACATTAAGTGACAGCTATGCATCAGATCAGTGGCTATCTTCTTTTGCCATTGATTTCTTCAGGAGATGCTCTAAATGGCTTCAGCTCGGGCCGCCGGCGCTTACGCCAAGTGTCCTCCTTTTGATGCTTATTCTTAGAAGTTGAAGTTGCAGGGTCCTCCTACCTCCATAGATGATGTAGTCATTTCATTATTCCTTGGGCATTCACCATGCAATGCTACTAGGGAGTCTTCTGCCCATGGGGAGGATGGGGAGGCCTTGCTGACCTTATAAGTTCCTTTCCCCCTTTTCTCTCTCTCTCTCTTTTTTTTTTTGCATTCATGCTCCTTTTTTTTGAACGGACAGCTCGGATGACGCTGATAGTGCAGTGTAGTGCAAAGCCAATACCCTTTATCTATTTATTGTTAAATAGACCAAGGTATGTGCATAGGAGAGCGTTCACCCCCTCAGAGAGGGGATAAGTGGTTCGCTCCACCACGCCAACCCCACAATGGTAGTCTCTTATTTGGCACGGACCAAGACATAGGGGGAGTGATATCTCTCTTGACAGATGCAGCTATCAAGGCCTCCTTCAAAAGATTTTTTTTTGTTTTTTTTGTTTGGAAGACCCGACCTTCTGAGAGATGACATCTTAGTTTCAATAGGTGGAGCCTTATGTCTATATATGCAAATTTCATTTGCCCTCCTTTTTTTTTGCTCATTTTTTCTTCTTTTTTTTTGGTGCTTGCCTCCAGAACAGGACCATTCCTTTCTTTTTCTCTCTCTCTTTTTTTTTTGCTTCATTTGCCATTCTTATTTTTGATGGCAAGCATCCGCATTAAAGCTATGCGGGCCCGCTAGACATCGGCTTCAGCCAGATTTGTGAGGAGCAGTTGAGGCGGTAACACCGTGCAGGGCTACTCTTTTAAGGACAGATATTTCATGAGGGCACGGTGGGTCCAGCTTATACTTGCCCATCTGTAGTTTGCCCTTCTTGATCAGGCCTTCTGTTGAACCCCCTCCTTGAGTAAATGCTTATTTGTGATGGCTTTTGATGATGACCAAACACTATATGTATATATATTGTCCTTGAAGTGTTCTAGCATATAAAGTCTTGAAAAGCTCAACATGTTATTGAGATCTTGGAGCTAAGGAATTTAAGAACAACCTCAACGGGTAAGCTTCTTAAACTCAAAAATTGCAAGGCTACATCTAATTCACAAGTTATGTCTTTACACGGAAAGGAACATGCATAAGTGCTTAAGAAGCTCAAGGACGGTCGGTGAGATCCACTTCAACTCATTGGCCTTTAATCTTGTGGTTTGATGTTCATTATTTTTGATCTCAAGGGTCATATTCGTTTGGGTCTTTTCTAAGCTTAAATGTATTGGGTTTTTTATATTCTTGTCCTTACAAGATTCCCTCTCATGTTTTAAAAACCCAACTTGAAACCCCCTGACTTGTTCTTGGACTTAGTGACCTTTTAATCAACCTTTTGGAAGTTCTGGAACAAGGGTCGACCCATTGGGTCGACCCCCAGCCGCTAGGGTTGACCCCAAGGGTCGACCCTTGGTAACTTTATTTAAAACCCGGCGGGTTTCTTCACCACACCTGCAAGGGTTGACCCAAAGGGTCGACCCATCCACACGAGGGTCGACCCCAAGGGTCGACCCCTGAAAACTTATTCCCAACCCGCACAGGCAACCCCCAAGGGTCGACCCCAAGGGTCAACCCATTGGCCCAAAAACCTTTAAAACTTATAAAACCCTCACGAGGGTCGACCCCAAGGGTCGACCCTTTCAGTCTCTAACCCGAGCCGTGATTTTTGACTTGCGTACACATGCACCAAAAGTCATGCCAATCAAACCTAACATCCCTAAATCATTCCAGGAATTGTGGATCTGGTCTCTAGGGTGTCTTTGAACGTTCCTAACTCTTTATATACATCTTATTGGGGTATGAAACCCTAAGGAGAGAGAGGCATCTAAAGTGTGTTATTTTTCTAACCCTTGTGAGTGCAGGTTCGCAGCAGCAGCTCCAGGGGCTTCTTCCACCTTGTTCTGAACCTGAAAGTGAAGGAAAGAAGCTTGAATCAAGCCTCCACATCATCCCCAACAGCAAGCTACGTGGGATATCAAAGCTGCAATCTTGCTTGTGCGACATAGCTTCATTCTTCCTCAAGGATCGATCTTCCTCCTGCAGAAGCATTCAACTACCTTGAAAGAAGTGAAAGGGGGAGCTTCAACCACGATAAATCATTCTTCACTTCTTATTCTCAGAATCCTTTAGTTTGAACTTGAGCATCTGTTGTAAAACTTGATTCAGATTCTTGTGTGTGGTGTTCGTGTTCAAAAACACGAATGTGTGTGTAATTGTGTGTGGCAGCCCAAATCGGGTGCCGTGTGTGTGTGTTTGCTATTTTACATAGCGTGTGTGTGTGGCTCACTTCATAGTGAAGTCTTAATCCTCATTGTAAGGGGTGGGCATAGGGGACACTTCAGTGTACCCGAACCACCTAAAAACTCCGTGTGTTGCTTGTGGTTTGATTTTTCGGATCCTTTGTCGAGTGGGCTTCACGGTGAGTTGAGCATACACCACTTCCTTAATCAAACACATACCCTCATTTACACGCACTCACAAGTGTGATCATGTTCGTGTAAGGCCAAGTGCTTATGTGCTTAATTAACTTAGTTTTCACTTGGAAGAAATTTTTAATTGGCCAATCAATTCACCCCTCCCCTCTTGATTGCCACCGTTCGGGACTAAACAATTGGTATCAGAGCTTTGGTCTCTGTTTCACTTGATCTCACGGTCGTAGAGCAAATCCCTTTATATGGCAAACAAGGGGATGATGCCCGAAGGGCATTCGATCCAAAGACCCCCATTCTTTGATGGATCAAATTACCCTTATTGGAAAAATAGAATGTATGTCTTTCTACGTGCCAAAGACTATGACATGTGGCGCGTCATTAGCAAGGGTCTGTATACTCTGTCTCAAAATGAGGATGAGTGGGATGATGAGGATATAAAGAAGTGTTCAGCAAACTTTAAAGTCATGAATATAATACAGTGTGCCATTCATCCTAATGAATACTCACGTATTTCTATGTGTTCTTCTGCGCAGGAGATGTGGAACAAGCTGCGGTTGATCTATGAAGGAACATCGGAAGTAAAGGAAACCAAGGTGAATCTGTTAGTCCGGGATTATGAGTTGTTTATGATGAAATCAGAAGAGTCCATTTCTGATATGTTTGTAAGATTGACGGAAATAACAAATGGACTAAAGGGTCTAGGTAAGGAATATTCAGATAAGGAACTTGTCAGAAAAGTTTTGAGAGCCCTGTCATCAGAATGGCACACAAAGGCCACTGTAATCGAGGACTCAAAGGATCTCAGCACCTTGAAATTGGACGAGTTAATTGGCTTCTTGATGACTTATGAAATCAGCATCAAAAGGAGCGAGGATGATTACAAGAAGAAGAAGGTAGTCACACCATTGGCCCTAAAGGTGAACCCACAAGAATCAAAGGGCAGTGACAATGACTCCACCGGCAACACCGAAGATGAGGAGCTAGTTGCCATGATCGCAAGTAGAGCAAGAAGATTCGTCAAAGGAACAAGAAAGTTCGGTGGCCAATTCAGAAAAGGACCAAGGAAGCAAGGTCCTAACAGAGGTGAAAGTAGCAAGAAGGAAGAAGTTATTTGCTACGAATGCAAGAAACCCGGTCATATGCGAGGTGAGTGCCCCGATCTGATGAAAAAGTTCAAGAAAGGAAAGTTCAAGAAGCCAAAGGCCATGGTGGCCACATGGAGTGATGAAGATGAGGAAGAGTCGACTAATGAAGATGAACTGGATGAGCTGGTTCAGAATTTATGTTTCATGGCAAATGAAGACGACGCCAGTGAGGTAAATTCTGAAACCGAATCTCTTACATGTGAATAATGGCAGATTGCTTATGAGTCTTTGTATGAAAAATGCAAACAATTCAGATATGAAAACATAAATTTGAAAAAGAAAATTGATCATTTTGTGCATGCTGCAAAGTCTTGTGAGAATTGTCATGTTTTAAAATCCGAGTCTGAAAAGTTGAAACATGAAAATGAAATTCTTGTGTCCAAGGTTGAGCTATTTGAAGATGAGAGTTTATGCATACGAGAGGACCAAGCCACCTTTACCAAAATGCATGAAGACTTAAAAAGAAATTTAGAACAAGAAAAGTTGGAAAGAAATGCATGCATTCAAGCCAAAGAAATGGCTGAAAACAAGATTCAATCACTAAAGCATGAAGTCAATGAGTTAAGGGATGCTATTGCCATTCTTGAAAAAGGAAAAATATTACAATATGAAACACATTCAACTCGTGTCTCCTAGAAGTTCATCTTCATCCTCGTCAAAAACACATGTGCATAATTCATTCTTGAATGAAGCCAGGAGAAGAAAAAGGGATAGAGCCATTACATGCTTTTATTGTGGAAGGTTAGGCCATGACATGTATGATTGCAGAATTCTGAAATCTGATGATGAAAGCTTTGCTAGGATGAGAAATAGATCATACACATCTCATGTTTATAACCATCATGGACCCAAGCTTGCTTGGGTACCAAAATCTGCATAAGTACGTTTGTTGTGATTGCAGGTCTACTTGAGAGCTCGAAGGAATAGGTGGTATTTGGATAGTGGATGCTCTCGGCACATGATGGGAAACAAAGAATTATTTGCGGACCTGCATGAAAAGGATGGTGGAACAGTGGCATTTGGTGGTAAGGACAAAGGCAAAATCATCGGAGAAGGTAAGATAGGTAAGAATCAAAATCATGCTATTGAGAATGTCTTGCTTGTGAAAGGATTACATCATAATCTTTTGAGTATAAGTCAACTTTGTGATAAAGGATGCAATGTGACTTTTGATTCTAACCACTGCACTGTTGTGAATAAAAATACTCATGAGATAAAGTTCATTGGTTTTAGGCATAACAATGTATTTGACGACTTATACATTAGTCGTTCCTTCAATATTTCCATTCTGTAGAAACTCAATATTCTAGGATTTTAACAAAAACGCGCCCTGGACAGGGGCGTTACTTTTCAATTAGCGCCCTGGTCTGGGGCGTCAGTTCAATAAGAGACGACCTTGTTCAGGTCGTTAATCCAACAATTTTCCAAATTTCAGTTAATAAAGATTCAGGAACAATTTATATAGTCAGGACCAAAAAATTAGCAGGATTCAATCAGGATGTACATGCATTAGATTAGATTCATGGTTTCATAGATATCAAATTTTTAAACATGGGTAATTATCAATTTATATGAAATTGGCGACTACTAGGCAGGGCGTCAAAACAAGAATTAGCGCCCTTGTCAGGGTCGCTTCTTTCAAAATTTTACAGAAAACATTTAAAACCATGATGAAACTATATGCATGGACAACATATGATTTTATTAAGGATCTTAAATTAATTTGGGCTACGTTTCTTGAGAAAACCTACCTGATGATTATCAACTGGTGATCTGTTGAAGTAACTTGAAGGACTTGATGAGAATCCGATGCTCTATTTCTAATGCAGAAGCAGAGACAGCAACAGAGAAGAAACAGCCGTTGCAAAAATAGAGGAAAACTTCCTCCTTTCACGGGTGTTGGGCTGTAAGAGAGAAAAAAAATGAGAAGATGATTAATTAGCCTTTATAGTATACGGTTGATGTCAAAGGATGAAGAAGAACTTACCGGTTCTTCACGCTTGATAAGAAAACTTGACAGGTAATCTACCCACGGATGAAGAACCCTCGTTCTTTAAGGAAGACAGGAGCTCCTCAATCTGTGATAGAAGAAAATGAAGAAGCATTAGAATCCTCATGCTCCTATGGTTTGAAGGAAATAATAAGAAGAACAAAACCTCTCCTTTCAGCAGAACGATAACTCATATCGCCAAATAGCGATCTGGGTCGATCAGGAGGGTATTTATAGGATTTTGGGAATCCTAATAGGGTTAGAGTTGTATTGGAAGTAATACTTCCATGATAGAGTCCTTACCATACTCCACCTTCGACGTAGTTATCCATAATTTACCCTGGATAGACTCCTGGGTCGAACGAAACTCGAACTGAATTAACGTCTTAAGCGAGGGCGTCGAATTTAAATTGACGCCTTGTCGAGCGTCGTTACTTATGTAAACGCGCCCATGTAGAGGGCGTTTCATTTCCTTTCCTTAATTTTATTTTTCCCGTCGTTTGAAATTTGACGCCTTATTGTCTAGGCGTCCCTTTTAAATTAACGCCTTATACAGAGGCATTTCCTTTTGAATCAGCGCCTTGATAAAAGGCGTTATTTTCCTCTTGATCAATGATTTACTCATTTAGGCTCTTTGTCATCTATTTACTTATCTTTTATTTTTAATTTGATTTATTTAAAAATCTTATTTTTATCAGGGTTGCTACACCCTCCCCCACTTAAAAGAATTTGGTCCCCAAATTCAATAGTATATATAAGTGGAGAGTGTAGAGTATATACCTTAAAATAATTCTGGAAATCGCTTCCTCATGGGTTCCTCAGTCTCCCATGTAGCTTCATGTTCGGAGTTCTTATTCCATTATACCTTAAGTATGGGAATAACCTTATTCCTTAGGGTACGTACTTCACGATCTAGTATCTTTATGGGCTTCTGTTCATATGTGAGATCCTTCTGGATAATTAAGTCTCCATGTTCAATAATATGTGATAGATCGTGTACATACTTCTTCAACATAGATATGTGGAACACATTATGAACATCGGACAATTGAGGAGGTAATGCGATGCGATAAGCAACCTCGCCAACTCTTTCTAGTATCTCAAAAGGTCCAATGAATCTTGATGTAAGCTTGCCCTTAACACCAAATCTCCGTATGCCACGTCCAGGTGATATCTTGAGAAATACATGATCTCCAACTTGGAATTCAAGATCTCTCCTTCTTGTATCAGCATAAGCCTTTTGCCTAGACTGAGCAACTTGCAGTCTTTCTCTAATCAATTGTATCTTCTTAGTGGTATCCCTTACCATGTCTGGTCCTAATAGTTATTTTTCTCCAACTTCGCCCCAGCATAAGGGTGATCGGCAACTCCTTCCGTATAAGGCTTCGAAAGGTGCCATTTGTATACTTGCCTGGTAGCTATTATTGTATGCAAATTCAACCAGAGGCAAGTGATCATGCCAGCTTCCACCAAAATCAATGATGCATGCTCTGAGCATATCTTCAACCACCTGATTAGTTCTCTCGGTCTGACCATCCGTTTGAGGATGAAAAGCTGTACTAAAGTTAAGCCTTGTTCCCAACGAATGTTGTAGTCCCTTCCAAAAATGAGAAGTAAAACGGGGATCTCTGTCAGACACGATTGAAATAGGAATACCGTGTAATATGACTATTTCCTTGATGTATAATGCAACCAACACATCGACTGATCATCGGCTCTTGATCGGCAAGAAATGCGCCGATTTAGTCAATCGGTCAATAATAACCCATATTCCATCATGTCCTCCTTTTGATTCAGATAAACCCGTGATGAAATCCATACTAATATCCACCCACTTACATTTAGGGATATCTAGAGGGTGTAATTTTCCAGCAGGCTTTTGGTGTTCCGCCTTGACCTGTTGGCAAGTGAGACAGCGCGATACATAGTCTGCTATTTCCCTTTTCATGTTGGGCCACCAAAAATTCCTCTTCACATCTTGGTACATTTTGGTCGATCCTGGATGAATCATGTACCTTGATCTATGAGCTTCATCTAAGATCTTCTTCTTTAACTCGGGACAATCCGGTATGCAAGTTCTGTTTTGGAATAACAACCTTCTATCTGATGCTAATTGGAAATCAGATTGTCCTTCTAGTTTGCCCTTGATTTCCACTAATATTGGGTCATCATCCTGAAGTGCTTCTATTTCAGCTAATAGGTCTGGATGAATGCTTATATGAGACAATGTGACACATTTGAAGTTCGTGTCCATGCTTATATTGAGCTTAGAGAATTGCTCCAGCAACTTCCATTCTTGAATCATACAATTGGCTAACAGTGCTCTCGGCTTTCGACTAAGGGCATCTGCTACCTGATTACCCTTTCCGGGATGATATTGTATATTGAAGTCGAAGTCCTTGAGATATTCTAGCCAACGCCTTTGCCTCATATTTAGTTCCTTTTTAGAGAAAAGATACTTGAGACTCTTGTGATCGGAGTATACAGTAAACTGTACTCCATATAGATAATGTCTCCATATTTTGAGTGCAAATACCACCGCGGCCAATTCTAAGTCATGGACGGGGTAGTTCTCTTCATGCTTCTTCAGTTGACGAGAAGAATAAGCTATAACCTTTTCTTGTTGCATTAGAACACATCCGAGGCCAATGCCAGAAGCATCAGTGTATACCTCGAATTTCTCTCCTTCCATTGGTAAAGCTAAGACAGGAGCTTTAGTAAGATGATCCTTGAGATTTTGGAAGCTTCTTCACATTCCTCACTCCATTCATAACGGATCTCCTTGCGAGTTAACCTCGTAAGTGGCACGGCGATCTTAGAGAAATCTTTGATGAATCGCCTGTAATCGCCGGCAAGACCTAAGAAATTTCGGATCTCGCTAGCATTGGTCGATCTTTCCCAATTTCTTACAGCTTCCACTTTTGATGGATCTACAGACAAGCCATCCTTTGATATAACATGTCCGAGAAAAGTTACTTCCTCAAGCCAGAATTCACACTTGCTGAGTTTTGCGTATAATTGGTTTGTCCTTAATATTTGTAATGCAATCCTTAAATGCTCCTCATGCTCTTCCTTGGTCTCGAAATAAATCAATATATCATCGATAAAGACCACCACGAATTGATCCAAATAAGGCCTGAATATACTATTCATTAACTGCATAAAGGCAGCAAGGGCATTCGTTTGTCCGAAAGGCATAACAACAAATTCATAGTGGCCGTACCTGCTTCTGAATGTAGTCTTATGAATGTCCTCATCCTTGATTCTTAACTGATGATATCCCGACCTAAGATCAATTTTGGAAAAGTACTTGGATTCTGAAATTTGATCAAACAACTCATCGATTCTCGGCAGTGGATACTTATTCTTGATAGTGAGATGATTCAACTGTCGATAGTCGATACATAACCTCATGGATCCATCTTTCTTCTTTACAAATAATACAGGCGCTCCCCATTGGGAAGTACTTGGTCTTATGAATCCTTTCTTAATGAGTTTCATCAATTGCTCCTTTAACTCCTTGAGTTCGGCAGGGGACATTCTATACGGTGCCTTAGAAACTGGACCCGCACCAGGAACTAAATCGATGGTGAAGGCCATTTCTCTTTGCGGGGGTAATCCAGGCAAATCCTCCATAAACACATCCGAAAATTCTTGCACAACTGGGATATCTGCTATCTTAGTTTCCTGAGCCTCCTTAATCGTGACAAATGCAAGGAAAGATACACATCCTTTCCTGATGAGCTTGCTAGCTCGGAGAGCCGAAATAAGAGGGGTTTTGCTTCGCCTCTTGGGGCTAGTAAAGATCAGTTCTGAAAATTCCTCGAAAGTAACCTTGCTATTGCGGCAATCGACCGTTGCTTGATATTTAGATAACCAATCCGCTCCTAGTATGACATCATACTCCTTTAGGCCTAAACATATAAGATCAATAGGGAGATTCTTACCATGAACCAATACTTCACAGTTCTGGTAATGGTGTGTAATATCAGTCTCGTTTCCTAGAGGAGTAGACAAGACTAATTTTATCCATTCCGGTTCTAGGGGTAACGGATCAGCGAACTTCTTGGAAACAATTGAATGTGAAGCACCAGTATCAATTAAGACATATGCAGACTTGGAACAAACTTTCAGTGTACCTTCTACTAGTCCGCCTTCTTCTTCTTGTTCGATCTCCTTAATTGCGTGAAGACGAGCATTCTTGGTTACTGGGCGCTTTCCGTCACCGGTTTGATCATTAAGTAATGGGCAATCGAGAATCCGATGCTCATGGCTCCCGCAACGGAGACATGCTCCAAGTTTCCTCCAGCACTCTTCGGCTTTATGACCAGCCTTGTCACAATGCTTGCATATTATATTCGAAGGTGTAGTAGTGATAGAGAAGGGCTTGGTCTTCTTAAATTTTTGGTCTAGAGAAGAAGTACCTCCAGTGCTAGGCCTCTTCTTGAAGTTGGGTTTAAAGGAACCCGAACTTGTAACTTGTTCCTTCTTATCCTTCCCACGGATTCTATCTGATAGCTCCGTGGCATCTTCTAACAATTGAGCTCGGCGTACTATCTCTGAGTAGACCTGAATATCCATTGGCGCCAGCTGGGTAATATATTGGGGCCTGAGCCCATTAAGGAACCTCCTAGCTTTCATCTTCTCGGTGCTAACTAAGTGCTTAGCATACCGAGACAATCTAGAGAATTGTGCCTCGTACTCCGCCACCGATAATGACCGTTGCTTAAGTGCGGCAAATTCGGTAGCTTTCTTTTCTTGGACTCGGTCTGAAAAATATTTAGCGTTGAAATGTTCAACGAATTCTTCCCAAGTAACTTGGTCTTGATTTAAAGTAGCTTCTATTGATTCCCACCAGCATCGGGCATCCCTTTCCAACTGAAAGGTAGCTAATAAGACTTTATCTTGATCCGTGCACTGCATAACACGGAATATACGTTCCGTCTCCCTGATCCAGTGCTCTGCGTCGTCCGGATCAGTAGAACCCGTGAATTTAGGCGGGTTCATGTTTTTAAAGACTTGGTGGAGACTCCCTGCTCGTTGTGCTCCTCCTTGTGCTACCTGTTGCAGCACCTGAGTCATGCCTTGAAGTGTACGCTGCATGTTGCGCCACTGAGCACGTTCGGCAGCCATCGTCCTACAATTACAATAACTAGATTAATACGTGATTTCATTTAGAAGCTAGCATTTTTATGTTAACTTTAACCCTTGGTTCTACCCAATCTCACCGGTTAAAGGTTAAACCTATCCTTGGACATGGGTTTTCCGAGGAATTGAATACCCTAGGCTCTGATACCACAAAAACTGTCACGCCCCGAGCGCGGAAGGTACCCGGAGATGCGTGACGAGTTTATATCAATCATGTCAATCAGAGTATTAGTGCATACGACACCAAAAATCAGAGATACGTAAAAGTAAAGATAACCCAATCCTTTATTCCTTCATAAGAATATGTCTATTACAAACCTTGGAAGTACTAACGAAAATAAAGGGAAAAATACAAGGTTGACTCAAGAAAATATGAAAAAGACTAGATAACACGGAAGAAGCTCTATCTCTTTCACTCTTGATTTTCCCCATCCGTTCGAGTTCCCTCATCGTCGGACTTACCTGAAAAGTAGGGAAACACTAAGTGAGCGAACGCTCAGTAGGGAATTATATCTCAAGATCTAGCAAGGGGTTTAAGTGATTACATCTTTCATGAATGCACTATAGCTATGCATGCTCGCATAAAACGACAAGATAGAGAGAGTGTATAACAAAACGATAGCAAGAAGAACTAGTCATGAGCTTTCAAGAACTTATATCAAAAAGATATCAAGATATTCAAGCAAGTGTATTCATCATGCCATGTTAGAATTTGGCTATTTTGTTTCAAGTCAAGCAAGTATACAATTACCCTTTCTCGGGCCACGCAAGTCATATAATATCAAGTCAAGTACAAGTACAAGATTTGTGGAATGTTCAATCAAGCTAGTCATGCACTTCAGTATAATGTCAATACCGTGATCAATCAACTCCCATGGGCACAAGTACTTTCGGGTGCTCCTCCCAGGACCAGATCGGGCCCTATATGCGCAGGCATTAATCATGTATTTTAACATCCACTTTTGTATATAGCCAATATAGAATTTCAAGAATAAAGCTTGTAGATACGTAGGATAACTTGGATAGAATAGAGTCCAAAAGTATGATACTTGACATAGAATGACGATAATAACGGTACAATCACGATTATCGATAAAACTAGGTGGAATTGGTTCCCTAACTTGGGTACCATGACAAGAAAGTATGGACATTCTTTATATAGAATTGAGGTTCACATGAATAGCACATCAATGGCAAGATGTCCTCATTCTTAATATAGAATTGAGGTCCACAAGAACATCATGTTGAATATAGAATTGGGGTTTACAAGAACACCATAACGATGTTGATATAGAATTGGGGTTTACAAGAACAGCATCAAATGGCATGATAACCTCATCCCATTAAGAGAATTCTCATGATACACACTTTGCATAACATGAGGGCCGGTATACCATGTTTCTTTAGAGTGACATGGAAAATTAGTGTAAAGGGTTTTTATGGTACAACCAGCTCAGTCGGCCTTGAGGGAATCCAAGGCTCGAGGAGTCTTATGGAGGTCTCTATGACTAACTCGCTAGTCCAAAGGAACGGAATGTCCAATGGAGAGCTTGTATGTCAATGAGAGTTAAGGGGGTAACGTTAAAACATCATGAAACGTGGGACTATATTCACGGACTGGAACATAGTGCCGATATATATATATATATGAAACCCTCGGTTAACAATAACATTGAAAAATAGTGTCACAGGAAAATAGCGACTTAATCTAAGTCATTACTTATCAAATTAACACCTTTTACAGGGGCGTTTATTTACAATTTGACGACTTATACATTAGTCGTTCCTTCAATATTTCCATTCTGCAGAAACTCAATATTCTAGAATTTTAACAAAAATGCGCCCTGGACAGGGGCATTACTTTTCAATTAGCGCCCTGGTCTGGGGCGTCAGTTCAATAAGAGACGACCTTGTTCAGGTCGTTAATCCAGCAATTTTCCAAATTTCAGTTAATAAAATTTCAGGAATAATTTATATAGTCAGGACCAGAAAATTAGCAGGATTCAATCAGGATGTACATGCATTAGATTAGGTTCATGGTTTCATAGATATCGAATTTTTAAACATGGGTAATTATCAATTTATATGAAATTGGCGACTACTAGGCAGGGCGTCAAAACAAGAATTAGCGCCCTTGCCAGGGTCGCTTCTTTCAAAATTTTACAGAAAACATTTAAAACCATGATGAAACTATATGCATGGACAACATATGATTTTATTAAAGATCTTAAATTAATTTGGGCTACGTTTCTTGAGAAAACCTACCTGATGATTATCAACTGGTGATCTGTTGAAGTAACTTGAAGGACTTGATGAGAATCCGATGATCTGTTTCTAATGCAGAAGCAAAGACAGCAACAGAGAATAAACAACCGTTGCAAAAATAGAGGAAAACTTCCTCCTTTCACGGGTGTTGGGCTGTAAGAGAGAAAAAAAAACGAGAAGAGGATTAATTAGCCTTTATAGTATACGGTTGATGTCAAAGGATGAAGAAGAACTTACCGGTTCTTCACGCTTGATAGGAAAACTTGACAGGTAATCTACCCACGGATGAAGAACCCTCGTTCTTTAAGGAAGACAGGAGCTCCTCAATCTGTGATAGAAGAAAACGAAGAAGCATTAGAATCCTCATGCTCCTGTGGTTTGAAGGAAACAATAAGAAGAACAAAACCTCTCCTTTCAGCAGAACGATAACTCAAATCGCCAAATAGCGATCTGGGTCGATCAGGAGGGTATTTATAGGATTTTGGGAATCCTAATAGGGTTAGAGTTGTATTGGAAGTAATACTTCCATGATAGAGTCCTTACCATACTCCACCTTCGACGTAGTTATCCATAATTTGCCCTGGATAGACTCCTGGGTCGAACGAAACTCGAACTGAATTAACGTCTTAAGCGACGGCGTCGAATTTAAATTGACGCCTTGTCGAGTGTTGTTACTTATGTAAACACGCCCATGTAGAGGGCGTTTCATTTCCTTTCCATAAATTTATTTTTCCCGTCGTTTGAAATTTGACGCCCTATTGTCTAGGCGTCCCTTTTAAATTAACGCCTTATACAGAGGCGTTTCCTTTTGAATTAGCACCTTGATAAAAGGCGTTATTTTCCTCTTGATCAATGATTTACTCATTTAGGCTCTTTGTCATCTATTTACTTATCTTTTATTTTTAATTTGATTTATTTAAAAATCTTATTTTTATCAGGGTTGCTACATCCGTGGAGTGGGTCAAATCTTTGTACCGCAGTGTATTTGTTTAACCGGGAGTACAGGATTGGCCGGGGTTATCTTCCCCACGCCGGGAGCATGGTGGTAACGATCTCGACTTCTTGGCATTTACTTGCTTAGCCAGTATATGGTCGTGTGCCGCTACTGAGTGCGATAGGAACCTAGCCCGTGAGTCCATGTCACCGCTGTGAGCGAGAGAGTGACCCGTCCCGTGGCTCGATCCGAGCACGGAAGTGAGTCGACCACCCTTGACTATGTCGGTTTCTCAACTGCGCGGATCCGCGTTTCCCCTCGCTTGGGACGACGAGTGAGCTTGCATTTCTGTTAGCGATGTATAGCCCATAGGAACTCTTAGTGTCGGGCCAAAGCATCTCCATTGTTGTATGTTGCTGGTCATGTCCGCATTTAGAGTCTGAGGTCCGCATCACTTAGAATCGGTTCCCGTGTCCGTCCCGCATCAGTTTGGTATCAGAGCGAGAGTCGAGTCTAGGGTAGTCGTTGCATAAGTCTTGCACGGTCTTGTGAGCGACGTCACGCGGTTCGGTGTTCGATGGTGCGAGGAAGAGGATGCGGAGAGCGCGCGGGCTCTTCTTTTTGTTTGTTTTGCTGTTTGCTGCAACACAGAGATGAGAGAAGAGAGAGAAGGGGCAACCACGGGAGATTGCTCCGGCGGGGCGAGCGGGACAAGTATAATATAGCAAGATATGGGGTTCAAACGGCCATAGCGGGAAGTGACTCGCCGTGACCTCGGGGGGACGGGAATGGTGCAGAAATTAAATAACAAAAATTGAAACGGCCATTGGGGAAGTGACTCGCCGCGGCCTCGAGAATATGAGCAGAATATAGCAGAATATAAAAGAGAATATAAGAACAGAGATTTAAACGGCCATTGGGGAAGTGACTCGCCGCGGCCTCGAGAATATGAGCAGAATATAACAGAATATAGAGAGAGTATAAGAACGGAAATTTAAACGGCCATTGGGGAAGTGACTCGCCGCGGCCTCGATGATATGAGCAGAATATAACAGAATATAGAGAGAATGTAAGAACGGAAATTTAAACGGCCATTGGGGAAGTGACTCGCCGCGGCCTCGATGATATGAGCAGAATATAACAGGATATAAAGAGAATATGAGAACAGAAATTTAAACGGCCATTGGGGAAGTGACTCGCCGCGGCCTCGATGATATAAACGAAATATAACAGGATATAAAGAGAATATGAGAACAGAAATTTAAACGGCCATTGGGGAAGTGACTCGCCGCGGCCTCGATGAAAAGATGTGATCGCCAGGGGCCGAAAGACCCCAAAATAAGAAAGTGATCGCGCCTACCTCAAGAGCGGGAGATGGCGGGTTGCTTCTTCCTCTCCTTCCGGCCGGCCGACGGAGAGGGCTTTCCTCGGCTACCCTTGCAAAACAACGACAAACAAATGACAAGTGGCTTAGAAAGATGAATGTGTAGTATTCATATCCTTGCAATAAAAATGACGAAATAACGGGAAGACACACACCTGGTTGGTGTTATCTTTTAAACCCCTCTCGGACTCGAGTAGGAGGAAAATGAGATGATGGATGCGAGATGATGAATGCAAAGAACTACGAAGAAAAGGAAAGAGTTGGCTTATTGGATGTGCCGGTGGTGAAATTCGGCGGAGCTCCGGCAGCGTGGGGACGACGTAGAAGCGCGGTGGATGAAGACGACCTTCCTCTCGCGAGCGTGGGCACCCGAGAAGCCGGCAGAACCTCCACCTACAAAAGACCCCACGGGTTAGAAGAATGACTCCGTAGCCTCTGGGCTCCGGCAGCCTATCGGATCACTGCTTAGCTCCCCTAGAACTGAGGGGGTGGGCCTCTATTTATAGAGCTCCGGAAGGTGGAGGCGTCCAGGACCCTGGACACCTCCATCAGGGCCGAAATAATATTTTATTCTATTTTTATTGATTTTTTTGGAATACTTTTGTGGAGGCGTCCAGGGTCCCGGACGCCTCAAGCAGGTCCACCGAAAACCGACGACGGCCGCACGCGGTTCGGCACAACGCGTGGTTTTGTGAGCGGCGCCTCGTGATTCAGAAATGGGCGCGTCCAGCTGACCGGACGTCTCTATATTTGGCTTTTTTCACACACGACAAACCGTCGTTCGGTGGCCGGCGCCCGTGAGGGAGTTGATGGAGGCGTCCAGAGGCCTGGACGCCTCCAAAAATATGTTATTTTATTGGTTTTCTTGTCGTTTTATGATAGGGCTGGCATTTTTAATTTTTTATTTGTTTTTATGGAGGCGTCCAGGGGCCTGGACGCCTCCATTAATATATATTTATTTATTTATTTTTTTTGTTTTTTGTATGCCAACTGGCATTTTATACTTTTTTTATATTTTGTTTTTATGGAGGCGTCCAGGGGCCTGGACGCCTCCATTAATTATTTTTATTTTTATTTATTTTTTTATTTTTTCTATGCCAACTGGCATTTTACACATTTTTTATTTTTGTTTTTTTATGGAGGCGTCCAGGGGCCTGGACGCCTCCATTAATATATATATATTTTATTTAATTTTGGGCCCTGAGAAAATAATAAAATAAATTAAAATTATGGGGGCGTCCAGGGGCCTGGACGCCCCCATTAAGACCCACCCGGGTCCTCGGATTAGGCGTCGGCAGCCGCCCGGTAGACACCCTTCTTGGTTCCGGAACCTTTTGATGCGTCTGACTGGTGTTGATGCCGTCCGAATGCCGTGATGAGACGATTCCGGATGCCGAAAAGGGCGGAAGAAGACTCAAGAAAAGGAAGTACTCAAGTGATTCGAAATGCGTAAGCCGTCGCGGGGCGTCGTATAGTAATATGAGACTTCCTCAGGAGACGTCAGGAATGGCGTGTCTACAGCTGCCCCGCCTTGGCGTCTGCTTTGCAAGGGAGCGACACGTAGTTGGAAATGGAGTGGAGTGAAGTGGGAGCGGACTGATAAGTTGATGCCAAGGTGTGATGAGACACGCTTTTGACGTTACTGTTTGGAATCTTTCCTGGAGTTTCAATGAGGCGACCTTGAAGAAGGTCTTTCAAATATTGACGATTGCTTGGACGGAGATCAAATAAGGGAGGGTGAGATGTGCGCTCAGGCACGAAACAAAAGGGGACCAACTTCTCGGTGTGGAAGTACCTGGGTCATAAAACCGGAGGTTTCACCTTTGGGGAGCGGTTACCAGCCAATGTGGAAGTGCTGCGGCCAAGGTGGGTCAAAAAAGGTAAAGGAATATCTGAGGGTCTGTCCAAACAAGGGTCTCCTTTGGAAGAGCAGCGTCGGGGCCGTCTCTAGGAAACTTGGTATTTCATTCGGAGTGGAATATCTCATATTTGTGGGAATTGAAACACAATGGCTTTCACAATCGAATCACTTGAATGATCTTCCGCAATAAATCAAAGTCCTATATGAATGCATGCTGGGTTTAAAGAAAAATTCAAAACAAACTAAAATAGAAAATAGCCAAGGATAATATTGCCAACTTGTGAAGAACGGGTCAGGACACCGATCTGGTGAGCTGATACTGGGCTGGGGCCCGTTTATCCACGCACCAACTCACTGAGCGGAACCGTCGTCCCCATTCTATCACAAATTGACGGCCTATCCGTACAACCCAAACTCTTCCGGGATCATCACCGTTTTTGTTGAAGGGGAACTCCAATCCCAGATTCGTTCGGGCCGCAAGGTCCTTGACATGTTCTAGTAGCGTAGGTATCATATACTATGATGCATGACATGGTGGGACCAACCAATGAAAGGTGGTACAGGAGATAGGACAAAGACGTCCGTTAGTAAAACCTGCACAGGCCAGCAAAGGTTAGCAACATCAAAAGGTAGCAGAATCGCACCACAGTTCAAAGGAGATCTAGACAAAATCTTGACAATGACCACTGATGTGACATGTTCTGTCTGAAGCACCCTCCCCTTCCTATAAGAACTCCCCTTAGGCTAGCTCATTCAAATGCACCAAGGTGGGTTTTGGAAGCTCAGGAGAGGAAGGAGAGGAAAATTTAGAGATTTCAGGATGGAAGGAGAGTCTTCCCGTGTTATGAAGAGGAGCAAGCCTAGCAGCGAGATTAGGCGACTTTCCGACCTCGAGGGTCATCTGAGTGGGACGATCATGTCGCATATGGTAAGCTGACTCTTTTCAAATTTCTGCACGTGAACCTTCTTCTTACTTCCTTCATTTCTTCTTCTTTCCAGCCATATCCACTCTTCCCAGGCCCGAGGAAGTTTTCCAAGCTGCCATGGCTTTCAAAGCTGACTTCCAATATCTCCATTGGCATGAGGGCCATACTCTCGAAGTGGCATCTGCAGGGGCTCCTTATTCACGCCAAGCATTACGAGAAGATTCGTATGGACTGGGCGGCTATGGGCGCGCTAGTGGAGGTCTGGCATCCCCAGACCCACACTTTTATCTTCCCGACCTTCGAGGTGACCATCCTCCTCGAGGAGGTGGAACTTCTGCTCGGATTGAAGAAATTCAAGAGTGACGGGAAGGTGAAGGCTATGCGGATGCTGACACGGGGGACTTCTGAAAGCGTCCTTGGAAGCTTCATGCCGCCCGACGCAGCTAGAAAGGTCCGTACTCAGAAGGGGATCGATCTCCAAAAGCTTGCGGAGTGGGTCATGAACGCCCTGAGAGGGTCACCAGACGATGACTATTTGGAGGGAATCATGAAGGGGTTCACTATCTGTCTGGCGGGTGCTCTCTTGTTTCCTTATACCGACAACATAGTGGAGGAAGACCAACTGAGTGCTATCTGCGGGATTTGGCGTGGAAAGAGGGTGGGACCCGCTGTCCTCGCCTACCTGTATAGTGGCCTTACTGCCTCGAGCATGGGTAAGCCTCCATTTGGTTGTGCACTTGTCTTAATTGCTGGCTGGATTTGCATTTCAAATTCGACCACCGCGAGGGAATGCCAACCGCTTCGAAGCTCTTCCAACAAAGCCCGCTTCACCACATAGCCGACGTGTTAGGCTTTGGTGGTACTGTAGTGAACCGCGTTCCGTGGCTGAAGAAACGTGAAGACTGGCGGTCTCACTTCCGCACCGTGACACAAGGCTTCTTCACTTGCGCACCGACATGTTTGCTTTCGCTTGATCTCCTCATGAGGCCTTCTCCCGAAGTTGATCTTCAACTGATCGGCGCGACCGAGTTTGTTCTTTACAACGCGCATCGGTGCTGCCTCCAGATTGGCATCCCACGCCATTCGTTCCCGCCACCGACTGACATTGTTCCTTTGAAGAAAAGGGAGTTGGGCACTGAAGCGGACGCGAAGGAAGCGAAGGCCATTAAAGCTCCCTGGAAGACAAGTGTTGCGGGAAAGGCCTTAGCGCACGTGGTGGAGGAATGCGAGCCGTGGAGGGCTTATGTAACCGAACTGGGGAAGTTAAGGCCTAAAGCGCCTAAGCCCCTGATGTAGTTCACTCTGTTTTTCTGATGGAATAAAATCTGGCATGGATGTTTCGGACCCCCGTCCCCTTAATTATTATCTTTTTTTTTATGGTTTTTCTTTTTCTTTGTATTTTTTATTTTGTTTGGATTATATACATATTCTTGTCTTTTTTTTACTTTTATTATATATAAATATTTTTTTTTTGAAAATGTTTTATTATGGGGGCGTCCAGGGGCCTGGACGCCCCTAATTTTTATTTTATTTTTATTTGATTTTTTTGTTTTGGGGGCATCCAGGGTCCTGGACGCCCCAACTTTTATTTTTTTTGTTTTGTGTGATTTTTTGTTTTGGGGGCGTCCAGAGGCCTGGACGCCCCTAATTTTTATTTTATTTTTATTTTATTTTTTTGTTTTGGGGGCGTCCAGGGTCCAGGACGCCCCAACTTTTATTTTTTTTATTTTGTTTGATTTTTTGTTTTGGGGGCGTCCAGGCGCCTGGACGCCCCAAATTTTTTTGAATTTTGAAATAAATAAAAATTATGGGGGCGTCCAGGCGCCTGGACGCCCCAAAGAAGCTAATTCCTATTTATAAGGGCTGCCCCCCCCCTTTTGCTCATTTACTGTTCAATCTGACGACCCAGTCACCCTAGACGACCTATTCTTAGTCCCCATGGAGCGAGGAGGATCGAGCCAGGGTCCAGGGAAGCGAAAACGACTGGCTCGTCGTGCGAGGAGGTTGAGGGATGATGCCGAGGAGGCTGCAGCAGAGGAGATTGCTGCGGAGGAGGGGATGGAGGTGCCTCTCCTGGCCGCGGAGGCTGCTGCGGATGCTGGTGACGCGGGAGAGGACGATCACGACCCGGTAAGTACCTCGGAATTCTCACTCTGTGGTTCAATAGGCTAAAACGGGTGTGCGAGAGGCTGTGAGAGAAAGGCGGGTAGTGAGAGAAGGAGGCGTCCAGGGGCCTGGACGCCTCCACGTTTTCTTTTTCTTTTTGTTTATTTATTTATTTACGTAAATAATAAAATAAATTTAAAAAATAAGGAGGCGTCCAAGGCCTAGGACGCCTCCATAATAATATATATATTATATATATTTTTTTTATTTTTGGTTCTTGGATTTTTTTTTCGAAAAAAGAAATAAAGAAAATAGGAAGGAGGCGTCCAGGGGCCTGGACGCCTCCAAAAAAAATATATATGTATTTTTTTAAAAAAAAATAAAATAAAATAGTATATACAGTGTTATTGTTGATTACTGTTCATGATGCTGATGTGTTCTTTGTTGGTTTTGTGGTTTGCAGGGCGTGATGAAGGGCCGGATCAGCTGGTCCTTGGTGGTGGCAGCATACCGTGGGCTGCCGGATTTCCAGAGGGCGCGTGTGGACGCCATGGGCTTTGGAGCTTTCCTTAGGATCGAGCCCTTCCGGCTCGACCTTCCTCTTATCCAGGCACTGAGGGAGCGGTGGCACGCACCGAGCCGGGCGTTTCTGATGCCCTGGGGGCACATGGTGCCGTCACTGGAGGACGTGGCTCGGATCACCGGGCTACGAGTTGACGGAGAGGCAGTCAGCGGGGTCACCTACCCCGACTACCGAGAGAGTGCCCTGGACCTGCTGTGGTTAGAGACGAGCGTGACTGATAGAGACAGCAGGGTAGTCGGCCGAGTGGAGATCATGGAGGCGCTCGGATTCGTCGACCCGCGTCAGCGGGTTAGCGAGACTGGAGCAGAGTTCTTGGCTCGACTGGAGGGGGATGCTCGTGCTGCTTTCACCCAGGATCCGAGCGAGAGGGAGCTGGTGGATCTAGACCTTCGGAGGTTTCTTTTCTTCTTCCTGGGCCGCCTTCTGCTGGGGACGAAGGGGGATGGCATCCACTGCCGTTTCCTCGGGATCTTGGCGGATCTGGACAGAGTGGGGCACTATGCGTGGGGAGCGGCTCTGCTTGCCCATCTGATTGCCGATCTCTCCCAGACTTCGGAGAAGGAGACGACAGTCAGCGGCTTCGCACCTTTCCTCCAGGTAAACATTTTATTTATGCATTCCCACAGTTAAATATGCAATTATTGTACTAATGATGTATGATGGATGCAGGTGTGGAGCTATTACTATTTCCCGATGGGGAGGGCTAGGCATGGGAACAGGAGGGCCGTGCCTCTGGCGCGGCAGTGGAGGCCGGTCGTGGTTGCAGCACCCCACGGCTACCAGCTGGCGTCACTTCGTCGGGAGCTGAGCGAGTATCCCGAGGCCATGGTATGATGCGTATGATTTTTTTGTGTTTATGCATGTGACTGAATGGTAACTAACATGATGTATGTATGGTGATGCAGGTGGTGTGGAGGCCCTACCTGGGCATGGGCGATGCTGGCCAGCCCTGGGTTGTAGCGGGTCTTCCTCGCTTCAGGCGGGACGTGTGGGTCCATTGCCTGAACGAGATTGAGCCGCTGCGGCTTAGACTGGTCATGAGGACGTTGGGGCTGGCCCAGGAGTGGGTAGACGTAGATGCGCCGGCCCGCATTGGGCGGAAGACCAAGGGGAAGGCGAAGATCGTGGACTGGCGTACGCGCTTCCCAGCACAGTACCAGGACTGGCAGCAGGGCGGGGTCCCAGTAGTGTCCCACGTACAGGACAGCACAGACTACATGAGACGGTACCGAGCTACGTACGGGGACCGCCTCTCCTTGGGTGGTATGGCAGGGGTAAGTGAAATGAAACTGCTCCACCTTTCTATATGTATATGCATGGGATACTAACTTATGTGTAATGCAGGATGCTCGTGATACCATGATCGCCGACCTGCGGGCCCAGTTGGCGGACGCCAGGCGACAGTTGGTGGCCATCCGACAGGAGTTGGAGATCCTGGTGAGTTTATGCAATGCATTTTTTTGTGACCTGGATTTTTGATGCTTAGCCTTTGACTGACGTTTGCCCCGTGTTTCAGCGGGCCCACCAGACAGCGGCAGCCGCGATGGCTGGTGGAGCGGGTTCCAGTTCGCGGGGCCCTCCTCCGGAGGTTTCTGCCCTCCAGGAGCAGCTGGCGTACGCGGTGGCTCGGGCTGAGGAGGCCGAGCGTGACCGCGAGGCTCGAGTGAGTGCTTGCTTGGCCGCGACCCTTTTCTAGCTACTTTCCTTCTATCACTGTTCTCTTACGGTGCATGCGTGCCTTGACAGGTGGCCGAGATCCGAGAGGCCCTGGCGCGTGCTGTTCGTGCTGAGCAGGAGCGCGATGCCCGGGTGGCAGAGCGTGACGCCCGGATTGCGGAGCTAGAGGAGGAGCGGCGACGGGAGGCTGAGGAGCTTCCTCGCGACGTAGTGGATCTGCGGATCGCCCTCGAGCTGTCGAGGAGAGAGGCGATGAGGGAGAGAGAGGAGAGGGAGAGGGATAGGGAGAGCGTGGAGAGAGAGAGGGAGAGGGATAGGGAGAGAGAGAGGGAGGAGCGACAGCGGGATCAGACCGAGAGGAGGGCTCTAGAGGCCCAGCTGCTGGAGCTCCGATTGAGTCTTGGCACGGCGGAGGGGAGGCTTCGGGAGAGCGAGGAGCGGTACCAGAGGGCGAAGGAACGCGGGGCGCGACTTCGTCAGTCTGGTTCTTTTTCCATGGGCAGCTACCTGGTTTCTTCGGCCGAGGAGCGTCGTCGCGCCTTCGAGGCTGGAGTGCCACCGCAGGGCGAGGCGAGCACGGCTTCTCAGGGTTCAGAGTCGAGGCCCCCTAGGGATCTCCGTCAGAGGAGGGAGGAGAGAGATGACCAGGAGGGTGACGGTGAGAGTTAGAGAGTTGCTTGTACGTCACCCTTCTCACTGTATGATGTACTTTCGGCTATTATATGAAATGGAAATGGCTTTTGTGTTGTGTGTACTTTTCTCTCTCCCACACTTTCTTTTTTTGCACTGAGTTGTCCCTTGAGGCACGCTCCGCGAGACCTTGCCCTGAACAGCGGGGAACTATGTTTTGCACGGGGGGATTTTGTTTCCTTTTCCCCCTTTTGGGCGCGTCCAGGCGCGAGGACGCGTCTTAATCCTTGATTTTAAATTTAAAGCGACGGGTGGTCCTTTCTTCTCCCGTGCCTTACCCGCAAACGAGCCCGCCTCCGCCGAAACGCGCTTGCCCCTTTTTCGTCTTCCTCCTCTTTTGATCGATGGAGTTCGGTGGGCCCGACCGTGGTGAAGGTGGAGAGGGACGAGGAAATCCTCGCCCAAGGAGGGACGCGCCCGAGCACGGAACGGCGTCCATGGAGGAGGAAGGGCCGCTTCGGGCCCCCGAGGGACCCGAGGGGCCCGATGGCGTGGGAGGAGGTGAACACGGTCCGGTAGGTCCTCCGATCTCTTCCTCTTTTAATTCATTTTGGGTTTTGAAGCGAGCCGCGCGAGGAGGAAAGGGTTCGGCGAGTGTTGCACTCAAATGATGGACGCGTCCTAGACAGGGGACGCGTTCCTTTTGACTGATATGGGACCCCTTTCTTGGTGCAGGACATGGCAAGGACCCTGGGCCTGGCCGATGAGTGGGCGAGTGCGGACGAGCCGAGCCGCGTCAGGAAGGAGAGTCGCGGCAAGGCGAGGCTCGAGGACTGGCCCGTACGTCTCCCTGGACAGCAAGGGGGTGTACTGGTGCAGGACAGTGCCGACTTCCTGCGGCGGCAGAGAGAGAGTTACGCGGGGCTTCCCCAAGCTGGGGACACGCGTGGCATCGGCGGCTCGCGCGCCCAGCTGTCAGAGACTAGGCGGCAACTGGCCGTCGCTCAACATGAGCTGTCGCTCCTGGTAAGTTACGTGCCGCCCTTTTAACTTCAGATTTTGGAGTTTCACTGACGGCCGTTGTTTATTTTGTTCCAGCGTGCCCAGCAGACAGTGACGGCGGGGATGATTGGTGGCACATCTTCCAGTTCCTCGGCCCCTTTTCTCGAGATTGCTTCCCTCCGGGAGCAACTTGCCGGTGCGGTGGCCCGTGCGACCCGGGCGGAAGAGGAGCGTGACGCCTGGGTGGCGACTGTAGCGGAGCTGCGGCATCGTGGTGAGGAGAGACCTTCTCCAGACATCCTGGAGTTAAGGGTTCTTCTGCAGATGATGAGGAGAGAGGTAGAGAGAGAGAAGGCCGAGAGAAGGTCCGAGCGACAGCGGGATCTGACCGAGAGGAGGGCCTTGGAGGCCCAAGTGAGGGAGCTCCAGCTGGGCCTTCAGGCCGTCGTGCAGAGGCTAGGAGGGATGGAGACGCGCTACGAGAGAGCGCGAGAGTTCGGGGAGCGACTCCGCCAGTCCGGTCGCTTTGCCGCCAGTGGCTTCTTCGCCACGCCAGGGGAGGAGCAGCGAGTCACTGCTGCGGAGCAGGCGCCCAGAGGCGAGGCAGGTGCTACTGCACGGGGATCCCGGAGGCTTCTGAGGGACCCTCACCTCGGGGGAGAGGAGGAGAGTGCCCGGAGAGATGAGTGATGGTGAGGATTGGCGGGCTAGTGGACCCGTCACCTCTTTATGTTTATGAAGCTTTTGACAGCTTATGTAGAATTATGAATGGAGTGATTTGATTTTCTGATGCTTGTTTGTCCTCTTGTGCGTTCCTTCTTCCCTACACTTCTTCTCCTTTGCACTGTTCCCATGTGACGGATCTGTCGAGACTCCGCCTCGAGCGGAGAATCACGTCTTGTTGTGACCATTTTCCACGGGAATCTGCCGTCGAAGTCAATACTGACGGCCCTAGTTCCTTTTCCCGGATGTTGTGCCAAATTTTGCGGGCGTCCTCCAAAACATGATAGGGTATCCCTAGACAACATAGGGGCTATTCGTCCTATTCTTCATCCAGTCAATCACCCTGTGCGAGCGGTGAAGCGACACATGGGGCCGCTTGGCCGGTGTCTTATTGCGAGGGCTATCATCGACAGGTGATGGAGGCAATCTTGGCCCGCACTCCTTCCATTTCTATAAATTCTTGTCCCTTTTATCTTCCCAGGTATATCGAGGAATAACTCGAGGAGCACAAGTTCTTACGGGAGAGGAGGAGTTCAAAATTCTGAGAGTTGGATGGAGGGCGAATCTTCCCATTCCTCGAAGAGAAGCAGGTCCAGTGGTAGTAGTTCCAGGAGGCTTTCAGACTTTGAAGGGCACTTCAGCGAAAGGGCCCAATCACAACTCGTAAGCCAAGTTTTCTTGCCCTTTTCTCATTTTTTCTTCCTTTCTTCTGACCAAACCTCACCCCCATTCCTTGTATGTGTAGGTTGTGATGAAATCACAAATCTTATGGGAGTTGGTAGTAGCAGCGTACAGGGGCCTCCCAGATTTTCAGAAGGCGAGGCTAGACGTGATGGGATTTGGTACCTTCCTTCGGATCGAGCCGATCCAACTTGACCTAGTCCTGATCCAAGCCTTGTGTGAGAGATGGGACCCAGTGAGCCGGGCATTCCTGATGCCCTGGGGGCACATGGTGCCCAGCTTGGAGGATGTGGTCCGGATCACAAGCCTGAAGGTAGAAGGCGAGGCAGTGACCGGAGTCACTTACGCGGACTACAGAGAAGGTGCCCAGAAGTTACTGGGTTTGGACCTAGATGGTCGGAAGAACAGGTCGGTAGCTAGGGCGTCCCTCATGGATGCATTAGGGCTCACCGACACTCGTCGGCGGGACGACGAATCCTCAGAAGAGTTCATGGAAAGGATGGAAATAGGATGCCGTGCCGTGTACTGCACAGATTTCGGCAACTGGGAAAGATGTAACATAGATTTGAGGAGATTTCTCCTCTTCCTTTTGGGGAGATTGGTACTGAGCTCGAAAGGGGATGGTATCCAATGTTGCTTCCTGGAGCTGCTGTCAGACCTTGAAAGAGTAGGGTATTATGCCTGGGGAGCCGCCATGCTGGCACACTTGTTTGCAGGCCTATTCCAAGAAACGGATCGTGAGATGACTGTGAGTGGTTTCACACCATTCATCCAGGTATTTTTTTGGTTTTGCTTGTTTTGTATTTTTTTTTGTTGTTTTCGCAAGGTGCTGATGACCTGCGCCGAGCAGTTATGGAGCTATTATTACCTCCCTATGGGGAGAGCTCGACATTGGCGACCCGTGATGGTGCCGCTAGCCAGGCGGTGGGAACCCGTCATGAGTGCGGCACCCCTAACCTACCAACTGATGGTGTTAAGGCGGGAGCTACAGGAGTTCCCTACGGCGATGGTAAACTGGAGACCCTACTCAGACATGGTCGATGCCAACCAGCCGTGGGTTCTAGCAAGTCGTGCCCGGTTCGGACGGGAACTATGGATGCACTGCCTGAATGAAATCGAGCCGCTTCGGCTACGATTAGTTATGAGGACTTTAGGACTGGCTCAAGAATGGGTGGATTCAGCTGCGCCACCTCGTGTCGGGAGAAAGACGCGGGGACCGGCGACTTGCATTGACTGGCGCGTGCGATTCCCCGAACAGTATGAGGACTGGCAACGGGGTGGCACGATTGTAGAATCACAGGCGCGGGACAGCGAGGACTACTTGCGTCTATATAGGACAAAGTACGCAGAACGGTTCCAACCCAGGGGACTTGTGGAGGTAGGTTTCCCCTTTTTCTCTTCTCTTCTTTCTCCTTTTCTTGGTTTTTCTGGTGAAAATGCTGACTTGTAAGGCTGCAGGATGTCCGGGATGCCATGATAGCGAATTTACGAACTCGCTTGGCAGAGATGGAACAACAGTTGGGCGATGCCCGCGGAGCTACGAGCGCCTTGGTAGGTGTATAGTACGTTCCTAATTAAAACCCCAGATTCCAGATGTTGGCTGCTAATTCACATGGTCGCAGCATGCCCAGATTGGCGCAGCCTCCCCAGCGATGGGAGTAGGTGGTGCCTCTTCCAGCTTGTGGATTCCCACCTCAGAACTTGACTCGCTTCATGAGCAACTTGCTCACGCCACGCAGCGTGCTGCGGAGGCAGAAGGGATGCTCCGTATACAGGTAAAAGTTTCAGCGTTGAGTTCTCTTTGTTTACGCCTTATCGCGTATCTGAGATGGTACACTCGGCAGGAAAAGGAGACGGAAGAAGCGCTTGCCCAAGCTGCGCATAAGGAGGCTAGGATAGCAGAACTGGAGAGGGAACTGCGGCGTCATCCTGATGACGACTCATCCAGGGATGCTATGGAACTGAGGATCACTCTCCAGTTAGAGAGGGAAGACCGTGAGAGAGAACGGGCAGAGAGGGAAAGAAACGCAGAGAGAGAAAGAGCCAACAGTTTGGCTGAAAGGGAGGAGCGAAGGGCCATGGAGGCCCAACTATTCGAACTCCGAATCGGCCTTGGTCTTGCTGAACAGTGGCTGAGAGATGGTGAGGAGCGCTACCGAAAAGCACGAGAGCGTGGCTTTCGTGTTGGTAGCTTCTCTGCTGCTTCCGTGGATCAACGCCGGGATGTGGGAATAGGAAGAGGAGTACAGAGCGGCAGGAGTACCTGCTTTTCGTAGTTGGGTAGCACCTTTGAGAGTGTTTTGCCCGGAGAGTAGTGGGACGAGTAATGCAGAGAGAGAGGACGGAACTTGATGTAAATTTTTTGGTTTTTTGGAATAAAACACAAGGTTTGGTTTGTTTATTTTTCACCTTTGCTTCAGTTACCTGAATCCCTGCACATATCACTGAAACAAACAAATCAGAATTTCTGTTCTGACTTGGCCCCTTGCTCAATAAGCAAATGGTCACTGTGACTGTCCTTGATAACTGGTCAAGGGGCCAAGCCTTTATTTAACGAAGGCAAGGGAAAGATGCGGTGATGATAAATGCGACAGGCAAGCACACGAATGCAAGCGATATTAAAAAGTGAGATGCTGCACGCAAATGTAATCATGCAAAATTGATTTGTTTTCTTTTTTTATATTTGATATTTTTTTGTTTCATCATAAAAAGATTTTTTTTTGTTTGCAAATATGTACATTTCTCTTTTCCATTTTTTTGTGCTTTTATCATTTCAATTTTTTTATTGCTAACGCCCGGCAAGCACCCAAATGGCACCTAACCTACGTGAGACAGGGGTTTCTTACTAACCTCCCAGGTATCTTAAGTGCACATCTAGGTTGATTTGGGCCTCTAGACCCCTCGAATGACGATCCCGCCGGCTAAGACTTACCCTGATGACAATACCGTCATGCCATGCTTAGGCTCCCAGTTGCTTCCGACCACAGGGATTCACCCAAAAGGTGTTTGAGGTAGATGATTTGCCCGACCCGGGTCTGTTTCCTCACAACTCTAGATGGTATAAGATGGAACACCCTGGAACCCTAACGACCAACCGCGCGACGCTGACCCGGAATCAGACGCCGTCGCACCCATAGGTGACGCGCTTGCATTGGCCTAAGCCCGAGGTTAAACAAGAAGACATCAAGGTGGTAAACAGGGGTCTTGACCAGCCAGAAACACAGAGACTCCTTCGCAGCGATAGCTTTTGCTTTTCAAAGTAGGCAACCAAAATGTGTATATTAAAATAAGGTCGCAGACCCTGGGCAGTTTTCACCTTTCAGAAACTCCATCGAACCTTCATCTTTAGAGGGAGAAGGAAGAGCGTAGGGGATAAACCTCCTGAGAGGACCGGCAAAGCCGTTAACCCGGCGAGCGAATAAGGGCCCATTAACTCTTTCCTTTCGGACAACTTCGGACCAAATCTCGAGCATTTACATTCCACGGCCCCCCTTTGTGGATTCAGACTTTTACTTTGAGGGGTTCCGTTTATCGTACCAGGCACGGTCACGACCAGGCTTTTCTCTTGATTTTGATTTTGTATTTCTTTCTGTGAGGGAGATATAGTCGTTTGACGTTGGTGGGCTCCCTCTTCGTATGCCTGCGGGGACACTGCCCTCTTCTCGTGCTCTGATCGATGCTCGAGGAAATGGGTCCTACTCTTGCCTTTGGGGTTTGAGTTTCGGTTTCTCATGCTCAGCGTTTTAAGGGCGCCGACTGTCTCATTTGGTCGAAGAGAAAAGAATAAAGATTACAGCTTCCGGAGATCTTCTAGGTGTGGCCCTACCGTAGGTGATGCTACCAACTTTTTTGAATAAAATACATAAGTGAACACATGTTAGCTTCCTTCGAGCGAGCATAGGCCGACGTGGCCGGACAGGGGTCTCCACGGTTCTGGCAAACCAAGACCCGGTGCCTACCAAGCCTTAATGGGCCCTATCCTAACATGAGGGTTAGATGCAGGGACTTAACTACATGGTGCCTGCCAGGCATCGACATTTTGAATTTTCCATATTTTTAGTGGTTTTCAATATTTCCTTGTTTTTGATGTTTTTTATCTTTTCATCATTCATTTTTTTTTGTTTTGTGCTAAGGGTAGTATTTCTTAAGATAAAGCCCATTCCAAGGGTGGGATAACTCGGTCCCTTCGGCGTTGATTAGCTTGTAGGCGTTGCCAGGGTACACGGCTTGAATTACAAATGGTCCTTCCCAATTGGGTTGGAGCTTAGAACGCGGCCCTCCAGGTTTGACAAAAATTCTTTTTACGACCATCTCACCGACTTTGAATTTTCTCTCAACGACTTTCTTTTGGTAAAAGTGAGCGAGTCTATTTTGATACACACGCGCGTGTTCGGCGGCGGCCAGCCGCTTCTCATCCAAGAGTTCCAACTGGGCGAGGAGTGAATTACGACGATCGTCGAGGGGAAATTCCTCATCCAATTGTACCCTGAGAGAAGGGATCAGAGTCTCGTACGGGACTACCGCTTCCATACCATAAGTGAGGGCAAATGGAGTCTGCCCGGTGTGGGTACGGATTGAGGTGCGATAGGCCCATAGGGCTTCGATAAGCTTTTCTGGCCAGTCTGAAAACTTACTAGACTCGCAGGTTTTTTTGATGATTTTGAGCAATGTTTTATTGGTGGCCTCCGCTTGACCGTTACCTTGTGGGTAATAAGGCGATGAATGATGCAACGCAATTGCGTACCTTTTGCAGAGGTCCTGTAGGTCCTGAGAAATGAATTGTGGCCCATTGTCGATGACGATCGTGCTTGGGACGCCGAATCTGGCGAGAATGTTCTTCATGATGAACTTGCAGACTGTTGACGCCTTGATCTCCGCGTAAGCTTCGGCTTCGGCCCATTTGGTGAAGTATTCCGTCGCAGTAAGGATGAAAGATTTCTGCTTGGTGAGGGAATTGGGATCACCTAAGGGACCAATGATGTCGAATGCCCACATGGAGAAAGGCCATGGGGAGGATATTGGATGAAGTGAGGAAGATGGTGAATGGATTTTATCGGCGTGAAGTTGACACTTGACACACCTACGGACATAGACAGCACAATCCTCTTCCATAGTGGGCCAATAAAAGCCTTGACGAATGATCTTCTTGGCGAGCATCTGACTATTCACGTGGCCACCGCACACACCCGAGTGCGTCTCTTCTACACATTTCCAAACCTCATCGTCACCAAGACATCTTAACAGAATACCAGTAAGGCTCCTCCTATAGAGTAGACCTCCAATCAATGTGTATTTCTGAGCCACCCTTCTTATGGCTTTCTTGTCCTCTGTGGTGGCCCCTTCAGGATAAGACTGATCTTGGCAATATTTGACAATTTCATAGAACCATGGTTTCTCTTCATCAGCCAGTTCTTCTTCGGCCTCTGCCAACATGAGCTCCCTCTTCTCAAGGATATCTTCCTGCAGGATCTTCCTTGCTATCCTGTCTTTGATGTTTACGTAGGAAGCATCATCGACTGCAGGGGCGTGAAGTTTGTAGATGGAAATGGACTTAAACCATCTTCTAGAGGGAACCTTATGGATGATGCCAATGAGGCGAGGGCATCGGCGAGAATATTCTGATGACGAGGGATATGAACAAAGATCAGTTTTGTGAACAGTTTGGCAAAGGCAGCAGTGAGTTCTTGGTATGGCTTGAGTTTGGGATCGCGAGTGCGATACTTAGTGAGTACCTGGCGAAGGATGAGTTGACTATCACCTACGACTCGCAACTCAGTGATACGAAAAGAATGAGCGAGTCCTAGGCCAGCTAGAAGAGCTTCATATTCGGCTATATTGTTGGTGACTGGAAATTTGAGCTGGTATGCCAATGGGAATGTGAGGCCTTCCGGCGACAGGAGGGCGATGTCGATTCCTCTCCCTTGAGAATTCAGAGCTCCATCAAAATATAGCGTCCACATTGGCTCATCTGATTGGTTGATGGACATTAGTTCCTCATCTGGAAACTCTGATTGGACGGGATCGAACTTGGGAAGAGGATGGTGAGCGAGATGCTCGGCTATGGCATAACCTTTAATCGCCTTTTGCTGGATGTAGGTGATGTCGAACTGAGAGAGAAAACTTTGCCAGCGTGCTAGCCTATCCGTAAGGACGGCTTTCTCCAGAAGGAATTTGATAGGATTCATTCGAGCAATCAAGTGGACTTCGTGAGCCAAGAAGTAGTGCTTCAATTTTTGCACTACCCAAATGAGGGCAGCACAGGTTTTCTCCATGCCGGTGTACTTCTGCTCACAGGGATTGAGAAGTTTGGACAAGTAATAGGTTGCCCGTTCCTTGCCTTCTTCATCAGCTTGTGCGAGGACGGCTCCCACGGAGTCATCCAAGACTGAGATGTAAAGGATCAGAGATTTTTCTGGTTTAGGTGGAATGAGAACGGGTGGACTAGCCAGATATTCCTTCAACCCTTCAAAAGCTTTCTGACATTTAGAATTCCAGTGGAATTCTACTCCTGGCTTGGTCAACTCGTAGAGAGGTCTACACCTTTGTGAATGTTGAGACACAAACCGACGAATAAACTGCAGCCTGCCGATTAAACCTCGGACTTCCCTCAAATTCTTGGGAGGCGGCATATCCCTGATAGCCTTGACTTTGTCAGGATCTATCTCGATCCCTCTTTTACTCACAATGAACCCCAGCAATTTACCTGACGACACACCAAACACACACTTTTTCGGGTTCATTTTCAATTGGAATTCTCTTGACCTTTGCAAGACCTTAGCCAAAACTTCTGGATGTTCCATCCTGGTCCTTGATTTCACCAATAAGTCATCCACATACACTTCCAGATATATGTGCATCATGTCATGAAATATGGCCATCATCGCTCTTTGGTAAGTAGCTCCAGCATTCTTTAACCCAAACGGCATGACCACGCAACAATATGTCCCCCAAGGGGTAGTGAATGACGTCTTTTCCTGATCCTCTTCTGCCAAACGAATTTGATTGTATCATGAAAATCCATCCATGAAAGAGAGGGTTTCAAAACCTGCCGTGTTATCAATCAACACATCAATGTGAGGTAAGGGAAAATCATCCTTTGGACACGCGCGGTTAAGGTCCCGGAAGTCGATGCAAATCCTGACTTTCCCATCTTTCTTCATGACCGGGACAATGTTCGCCACCCATTGAGGATAAAGAACGACTCTAATGAACCTGGCTTTGTGGAGCTTATCGACCTCTTCTTTCATTTTCAAAGCCATCTGAGGGTGGAAACGCCTTAACCTTTGTTTTACCGAGATGGACCCTGGTTTTAGGGTTAAACGGTGTTCGACCAAGGTTGAATCCAAACCCGGCATATCCTCGTAGCTCCATGCAAACGTGTCCTTATATTCCTTGAGGACCTCAATTAATGCCTCTTCTTCAGAGGGTGGTAGGTTGTCACTTATGAGGATGATCCTAGGGTCTTCCTCAGTCCCCAAGTTGACTTCTTTGGTGGATTCTTCTACGGCGGTTGACGGCTCGTCGAATCTCCTCATTCCGCTAGCGTATGCGCCCGCCGCATCCTCATATTCTTCACCCTCATCTTCAGTGGGGCATTCTTCATTCGTGATCTCATAGACTCCATACCCTTCATCAGATGCACAGTCGCCCTCACATTCTATTTCGGGTAGCTGGATGGGATTTTCTAACAACTGGGGGATGGCAAGAAGGGCCTGACACCTGGCGGCCAAATCCAGAAGGAATCGACGAGGGATCTGCCTACCCTTGGATTTCTTCCTAGGTACTACCCTTGGCCTATCATTCCTAGATTGACTGACAATATTTACAGACGAAGAGGAAGATGAGGAGGATGGTGTAGAATGTACAGGAGAAGACCCCTCAGAGGAGGGGTAGAAAAGGTCGCTCATCGGACCTTGGACGGGTGGTTCGCAAGGCGGTACGCACCCGTGGGAGATGTAAGAGGTTTCCTCAACGAAGATGTGTTGTTGGAGAGTTTGAAAATTGACGTTTTTTTTTCGTTTTCATTTTTAATGACAAAGCAGTGAAAAGAGATTGGAGGAGAGAGGAAAGTGGTTATGGCTAGAGGATTGTGGGGCTCGTAGAGCAGATCATGGTTGAAGACCTGGCGCGGGTTGAAAAGCCCGCGTAGGTATGTAAGCAAAGAAGGGGACCTGGGAAGATCATCAGACAATTGTCTGGCCTAGGAAGAAGATATCAGCAAAGGCTGAGACGAGTGGATGGAGAGGATGGCGGCTAATGAGCCGTCGACGGCAATGTTGAGGACGGATGAAGATCCGTCGATGACAGAGTCCTTCTGGCGAGGACGAGGATAGTTTGGAACATTGGCAAGAGTGGTAATATTCTCTGGTATTTCGGAGATCAATGGTGGTCCTTCAAGCTGTGGAGATGAGAACATCCTTTCCAGTGCAACGGAAATGTCCCATATGTCGAACCATTTGTCCCACTCGCATTCCGGATCTTTGATCTTGCCTCTTTTGGTGATCCTCAGACATTTTTCAGCCAAATATACAGCATGTGATCCTCCATATGCTTCTCGTGGGTGATCTCCCATCTGAACAACGGGCCCTCTGTTGAAGTGGTTTGATAGAGTCCACGTGAGGGACTTCCAATCTGCCTTGAACGGTCCTTTGAAGCCTAGGCCAAACCTACGGTTCGGCCTAATTTCTTTTGGCGGCTTGAGCATACCCTGTAACTGTGCGCCCAGACCTTTTCCCTGTTGATAGCCGATGTTCCTCATAATCTCCCAACCTTTGGAGTGAAAAGGGAGACAGGATGTTGCGGTTGCCCTGACCGGCTCCTTTGGTGCTAGTGGAACATGAGATGGATCACGTACGTCCAGCAGTGACAATATGGGCCGATGAGACGGCCAAACAGAAGGCAGAGAGGTGTTGATAGCATCCACTGTGTGAAGGACAGGTGTACTGACCACTTTAATAATTCTCCCATTGTAAGGAAACTTCAGGCACTGATGGTTGGTGGATGGCACAGCGTCCATGGCTTCGATGTAAGGGCGACCCAGTATAGCCTTAAATGTGGGGTCCATGTCGAGGACATGGAATTCCGTGGGGATTGCCATGGGGCCTAGTTCTGCCTTCAGAATAATCATCCCCTGCGGCGGCCTTTTGCTATTGTCATAAGCCGTGACCGTGATCGAGGAAGGTCTTATTTGTTCCTCGCCAACCCCACACAACTGAAGAGTGCTCATGGAGATCACATTTATGGACGCACCCGTGTCGACAAGACACGGGTTTATGGATACCCCATTAATTTTTATTGAAATGCACAATGCATATTTCCGAGATTCCTTGGGAGCGAGCTCGTAGTTGTGAAACATGATGGCTGGTTGTGTGTCTGCTGGGGTTAGGACGGTCGAAATCTTCTCCACGGGGAGGTCTTCATTAACCATGACCTTTTGAAGATATTCCATCAAGGCCGCCTGGTGGGATGTGGATCTTTGAAGTAGCTCTAGGATGGAGATCCGGGCAGGCGTCTTGTCCAAGTGTTTCAGTAGATCATACTGTGTTCCAGGGATAGCTCTTTCTGGTTGTTCTGCATCATCCTTCTCTGGCTGAGATTGCTCGGGATTCTGACTGTTGTGGGGAAAAACCCTGTGGAAAATCCTTCCACTCCGGAGCACCATTGCCTGCGGCTTTTGTACCTCTGTGGGGGTAGCAGTGGGTTTTAACAGGGGTTTGAGGGGTAGTAGTGGAGGAATGGTTGATGAAGCAGGGGTGATGACGGGAGCAGGGATTCTGATGAGGGGTTTGTTAGGTGGAGGCATGGCGGAGGTAGAGGGGATATCGCGCGGATTATGAAGGATAAGGGGTTTGGAAGGTGGAGGTGGAGGTAAGGTTTGAAACGGGTAAAGGTTTTGAGGTGGATGGTGGGTGATGAGTGGTTTTGAAGGCATTAGTGGTGATGTGGTGGAGAAAGACGGGGTTATGTATGGTGGACGGATGATAAGGGGTTTAGAAGGCGTAGGGGTAAATGTGGTAGAGGTGGATGGTAAATTGGGGGAGTGGGAGAAGGTGAGAGGGTGTGAAGGCGTAGTAGAAAGTGTCGGTTGATAGGAGGTCGGGGTGCAGATGAGAGGGCGTAATGGTAGTGGAAATGGTGAAGGCGATACCGATGCAGGTTGATGAGAGAGAGGTGCTACCCGGGCAAGGTGAGGGGGTTGCATGACGATAGGGTTGGAGGTATAAAGAATGGAGGTACTTTCCTGGTGCCACACCTGCTCTCTCCCGACTTCCGGGAAGGAGGAGATGGGGTTAACCTGATGATTGGGCTGTTGGTGCTCCGGTAGTGGATTCTGGATTATGCCCATGTCGGGCTGTTGTTGTGGGGCCTGCTGAGGCTGTTGTTGTTGTTGTGGTTGCTGCTGCTGCTGCTGCTGTTGTAACTGCTGCTGTGGCCTCTAAGGAGGTCTCCTAGCCTTGAGAGCCGCGACGTACCGTCTCATCTCATCCCAATCTATTTGATGTTCATCATTCATATCATGGATGTAATCTTTGAAATGGAAGCAGTAATCCACTGTGTGTCCCGGCTGCCTGTGGTAGACGCAGTATTTGGAGGTATCAACATTGGGGGGCCAGGCGGGCCTTTCTCTGGGTAGGGCGAGTTGGTTTGATGCCATGAGGGCATTAAAAATATCTGCTAAGGTTTCTGGCAATGGTGGATAGTAGGCTCTCTTAGGACCGAGCGGCCTCCTTTGTTGCTGTTGGGGACCATAGTTCCCCGGGGGTGGAACTTGGTTGTACTGAAGCGGTGGTTGTTGTTGCTGAGGTTGTGGTTGTTGTTGCTGGGGTTGGCGTAATGGAGGCATATTATCCTGGGGTGGATTATTTTGGGGTGGAGGACGGAGAGGGAAAGGACCTGATTGAAGGGGTAGTCGGGGCATTTGTTGAGGCCTTGGGTTGACTGCATAGTTGGCATTGTTGACCGCACTGACTTGCTCATTTGCCACGACCCCTTCTGTGGCTCCGCCCGGGACACCAGCGCCTGTCTTTCTGACCACTTTGGGCTTTGGCGACTCAAACATGTTCATGATGGGGGAGTCTTTTAGCTGGGTTTGGATGTATCGGGCCCTTTCATAGAGTTCCTCCATTGTAGTAAGTTTATTCATGGCGAGGACGTGTCTGAACTGCGGGGTTGCATTAGACACAATCATTTTCACTTGTTCAGGCTCGGAGAGGGTATCCCTTATTCTTTCCGCCAGAGACCTCCATCTATCAGCATATCGGATAAAATCCTCGTCGGGTTTCATCTTTTCGGCCACTAGGTCGGTAATGGAGAGTGAGGGACCGACCCTATCCCTATATTTCTGCAAGAACCTTCTCTGCACTATTTCAAAATTCTCGGCCTCGCGGGGCTCCAGAGAATAGAACCACTCAAGCGCGGGACCATCCAATGATCACCGAAAGAGGTATGCCAGGGACCTCTGATCGTTTTGCCAGTAAGAGGACTCATACATGAAATCCTTGAGATGAATGAAGGGGTTGCCGGTACCATTGTATCTGCGGTACGTGGGCATTTCGGAGGGAGGAAGATGAATGACGGGGAGGATTGGCAAAGCAACCTCCGGGGTGGCTTTTACGTCCACCATCCTTCTCAGATTTTGAAACTGCTCGTCCATGCGGTTGAACCTGTTGAGGAGCGATTGGGCGAGCTCCTCTGGGGGTGAAGGTGGCACTTGCCATTGGGGGAGAAACTGTCTCCCGGAGACTTGAGGGGGAAACCCGGAATGAGAGGGAACTATCGGACCACCGACAGTTGGCCCTGGCTGAAACGGTGTGTGAGGAACACCGGGAGTTTGAGATTGTGACGGGAATTGGAATGAGGGAGGTTGTTGGCTCGCTTGTCCTTGAAGTGAGGGAGACTGGATGGCTTGCGCCAATGAAGGAGATGGAATGGCCTGCACGGACTCGTGGAGAGGTGCGATAGCCGGAGTTGACTCCTGGGGCGTGGGGGAAACAGATTTCCCCTTTAGAATGGCCTGGAAGGCCCGGAGCTGTTTAGAGGTATGCTCCGTGTTGGCGAGGACGCCCAGTAAGGAAGTGATATCCTGTGGTGGGGACGTGTCCCCGGCAATAACCTGCACCTCATGCGAGGGGTCATGAGAAGGACCCGAGTCCATAGCATAAACTCGCGGGTCGGCTGTCAAACCACGGCTAGGGTGGTTCTCCTCGGAAGACTCGTGAGACATGCTCATAGTTCTCCCAGAACGCAAAAACATACACTAGCAAGTAGGTAGCAGAGATTATCAAACAAGTGGATGCCTTTACGCCTTTTTTTTTGTTTTGATTTTGATGATTTTTTTGTGTGTTTTTAGCGAGATCCGAAATTCACACAAGATAGGGACCCTAGTTTATTTTTGTTTCACCGCCGTGTCAGCTAGGGTCTCTCGTCTCACCACGAATGAAATGACTAACTTCGGGGAACTTCAATGGTACAACCAGCCCAGTGAACGAAGAGGAGATTCTTCGATGTCGGGGACTTACGGAGGTCCCAGTGTAGGAGATTCTAGTCCGTTGAGAGGAATTCCCAAACGGAGAGTCCTTCCTTCACCAGGAAAGGGTGATCCTCAAAAAAAATGAAAAAAAAGGATAGAAAAGAGGAATGGATGTATGCAATGGAATGCTGACAGATATATGGAGTGGGAAAACAACAGAAATAACAAACATGTAATAAACAAAGAACCAATCAGAACTGACGGTGCTGCCGTGAGCACAACGGGGGCGCGCGTGGGCGCTAAGGTGGAGAGACACGGGTGGTGCCGAACTTGCAAGGGTAGCCGGGAGGAAGCAGTAGACGTCCCACCGTGATCGCCAATCTGTGAACGACGTCACGCGGTTCGGTGTTCGATGGTGCGAGGAAGAGGATGCGGAGAGCGCGCGGGCTCTTCTTTTTGTTTGTTTTACTGTTTGCTGCAACACAGAGATGAGAGAAGAGAGAGAAGGGGCCACCACAGGAGATTGCTCCGGCGGGGCGAGCGGGACAAGTATAATATAGCAAGATATGGGGTTCAAACGGCCATAGCGGAAAGTGACTCACCGCGACCTCGGGGGGACGGGAATGGTGCAGAAATTAAATAACAAAAATTGAAACGGCCATTGGGGAAGTGACTCGCCGCGGCCTCGAGAATATGAGCAGAATATAGCAGAATATAAAAGAGAATATAAGAACAGAGATTTAAACGGCCATTGGGGAAGTGACTCGCCGCGGCCTCGAGAATATGAGCAGAATATAACAGAATATAGAGAGAGTATAAGAACGGAAATTTAAACGGCCATTGGGGAAGTGACTCGCCGCGGCCTCGATGATATGAGCAGAATATAACAGAATATAGAGAGAATGTAAGAACAGAAATTTAAACGGCCATTGGGGAAGTGACTCGCCGCGGCCTCGATGATATGAGCAGAATATAACAGGATATAAAGAGAATATGAGAACAGAAATTTAAACGGCCATTGGGGAAGTGACTCGCCGCGGCCTCGATGATATAAACGAAATATAACAGGATATAAAGAGAATATGAGAACAGAAATTTAAACGGCCATTGGGGAAGTGACTCGCCGCGGCCTCGATGAAAAGATGTGATCGCCAGGGGCCGAAAGACCCCAAAATAAGAAAGTGATCGCGCCTACCTCAAGAGCGGGAGATGGCGGGTTGCTTCTTCCTCTCCTTCCGGCCGGCCGACGGAGAGGGCTTTCCTCGGCTACCCTTGCAAAACAACGACAAACAAATGACAAGTGGCTTAGAAAGATGAATGTGTAGTATTCATATCCTTGCAATAAAAATGACGAAATAACGGGAAGACACACACCTGGTTGGTGTTATCTTTTAAACCCCTCTCGGACTCGAGTAGGAGGAAAATGAGATGATGGATGCGAGATGATGAATGCAAAGAACTACGAAGAAAAGGAAAGAGTTGGCTTATTGGATGTGCCGGTGGTGAAATTCGGCGGAGCTCCGGCAGCGTGGGGACGACGTAGAAGCGCGGTGGATGAAGACGACCTTCCTCTCGCGAGCGTGGGCACCCGAGAAGCCGGCAGAACCTCCACCTACAAAAGACCCCACGGGTTAGAAGAATGACTCCGTAGCCTCTGGGCTCCGGCAGCCTATCGGATCACTGCTTAGCTCTCCTAGAACTGAGGGGGTGGGCCTATATTTATAGAGCTCCGGAAGGTGGAGGCGTCCAGGACCCTGGACACCTCCATCAGGGCCGAAATAATATTTTATTCTATTTTTATTGATTTTTTTGGAATACTTTTGTGGAGGCGTCCAGGGTCCCGGACGCCTCAAGCAGGTCCACCGAAAACCGACGACGGCCGCACGCGGTTCGGCACAACGCGTGGTTTTGTGAGCGGCGCCTCGTGATTCAGAAATGGGCGCGTCCAGCTGACCGGACGTCTCTATATTTGGCTTTTTTCACACACGACAAACCGTCGTTCGGTGGCCGGCGCCCGTGAGGGAGTTAATGGAGGCGTCCATAGGCCTGGACGCCTCCAAAAATATGTTTTTTTATTGGTTTTCTTGTCGTTTTATGATAGGGCTGGCATTTTTAATTTTTTATTTGTTTTTATGGAGGCGTCCAGGGGCGTGGACGCCTCCATTAATATGTATTTTTTATTTATTTTATTTTTTTTTGTTTTTTGTATGCCAACTGGCATTTTATACTTTTTTTTTATTTTGTTTTTATGGAGGCGTCCAGGGGCCTGGACGCCTCCATTAATTATTTTTATTTTTATTTATTTTTTTATTTTTTCTATGCCAACTGGCATTTTACACATTTTTTATTTTTGTTTTTTTATGGAGGCGTCCAGGGGCCTGGACGCCTCCATTAATATATATATATTTTATTTAATTTTAGGCCTTGAGAAAATAATAAAATAAATTAAAATTATGGGGGCGTCCAGGGGCCTGGACGCCCCCATTAAGACCCACCCGGGTCCTCGGATTAGGCGTCGGCAGCCGCCCGGTAGACACCCTTCTTGGTTCCGGAACCTTTTGATGTGTCTGACTGGTGTTGATGCCGTCCGAATGCCGTGATGAGACGATTCCGGATGCCGAAAAGGGCGGAAGAAGACTCAAGAAAAGGAAGTACTCAAGTGATTCGAAATGCGTAAGCCGTCGCGGGGCGTCGTATAGTAATATGAGACTTCCTCAGGAGACGTCAGGAATGGCGTGTCTACAGCTGCCCCGCCTTGGCATCTGCTTTGCAAGGGAGCGACACGTAGTTGGAAATGGAGTGGAGTGAAGTGGGAGCGGACTGATAAGTTGATGCCAAGGTGTGATGAGACACGCTTTTGACGTTACTGTTTGGAATCTTTCCTGGAGTTTCAATGAGGCGAACTTGAAGAAGGTCTTTCAAATATTGACGATTGCTTGGACGGAGATCAAATAAGGGAGGGTGAGATGTGCGCTCAGGCACGAAACAAAAGGGGACCAACTTCTCGGTGTGGAAGTACCTGGGTCATAAAACCGGAGGTTTCACCTTTGGGGAGCGGTTACCAGCCAATGTGGAAGTGCTGCGGCCAAGGTGGGTCAAAAAAAGGTAAAGGAATATCTGAGGGTCTGTCCAAACAAGGGTCTCCTTTGGAAGAGCAGCGTCGGGGCCGTCTCTAGGAAACTTGGTATTTCATTCGGAGTGGAATATCTCATATTTGTGGGAATTGAAACACAATGGCTTTCACAATCGAATCACTTGAATGATCTTCCGCAATAAATCAAAGTCCTATATGAATGCATGCTGGGTTTAAAGAAAAATTCAAAACAAATTAAAATAGAAAATAGCCAAGGATAATATTGCCAACTTGTGAAGAACGGGTCAGGACACCGATCTGGTGAGCTGATACTGGGCTGGGGCCCGTTTATCCACGCACCAACTCACTGAGCGGAACCGTCGTCCCCATTCTATCACAAATTGACGGCCTATCCGTACAACCCAAACTCTTCCAGGATCATCACCGTTTTTGTTGAAGGGGAACTCCAATCCCAGATTCGTTCGGGCCGCAAGGTCCTTGACATGTTCTCGTAGCGTAGGTATCATATACTATGATGCATGACATGGTGGGACCAACCAATGAAAGGTGGTACAGGAGATAGGACAAAGACGTCCGTTAGTAAAACCTGCACAGGCCAGCAAAGGTTAGCAACATCAAAAGGTAGCAGAATCGCACCACAGTTCAAAGGAGATCTAGACAAAATCTTGACAATGACCACTGATGTGACATGTTCTGTCTCGAAGCACCCTCCCCTTCCTATAAGAACTCCCCTTAGGCTAGCTCATTCAAATGCACCAAGGTGGGTTTTGGAAGCTCAGGAGAGGAAGGAGAGGAAAATTTAGAGATTTCAGGATGGAAGGAGAGTCTTCCCATGTTATGAAGAGGAGCAAGCCTAGCAGCGAGATTAGGCGACTTTCCGACCTCGAGGGTCATCTGAGTGGGACGATCATGTCACATATGGTAGGCTGACTCTTTTCAAATTTCGCATATGGTTCGGCACAACGCGTGGTTTTGTGAGCGGCGCCTCGTGATTCAGAAATGGGCGCGTCCAGCTGACCGGACGTCTCTATATTTGGCTTTTTTCACACACGACAAACCGTCGTTCGGTGGCCGGCGCCCGTGAGGGAGTTAATGGAGGCGTCCATAGGCCTGGACGCCTCCAAAAATATGTTTTTTTATTGGTTTTCTTGTCGTTTTATGATAGGGCTGGCATTTTTAATTTTTTATTTGTTTTTATGGAGGCGTCCAGGGGCGTGGACGCCTCCATTAATATGTATTTTTTATTTATTTTATTTTTTTTTGTTTTTTGTATGCCAACTGGCATTTTATACTTTTTTTTTATTTTGTTTTTATGGAGGCGTCCAGGGGCCTGGACGCCTCCATTAATTATTTTTATTTTTATTTATTTTTTTATTTTTTCTATGCCAACTGGCATTTTACACATTTTTTATTTTTGTTTTTTTATGGAGGCGTCCAGGGGCCTGGACGCCTCCATTAATATATATATATTTTATTTAATTTTAGGCCTTGAGAAAATAATAAAATAAATTAAAATTATGGGGGCGTCCAGGGGCCTGGACGCCCCCATTAAGACCCACCCGGGTCCTCGGATTAGGCGTCGGCAGCCGCCCGGTAGACACCCTTCTTGGTTCCGGAACCTTTTGATGCGTCTGACTGGTGTTGATGCCGTCCGAATGCCGTGATGAGACGATTCCGGATGCCGAAAAGGGCGGAAGAAGACTCAAGAAAAGGAAGTACTCAAGTGATTCGAAATGCGTAAGCCGTCGCGGGGCGTCGTATAGTAATATGAGACTTCCTCAGGAGACGTCAGGAATGGCGTGTCTACAGGTCTAAGTCAAGTCTAGGATCATCATTATTTTCAAAAAAAAAAATTTAAATTACATTTCATCCTGATAATCTGGTAGTTTAAAAGGTGTTGTCCAAACGTTAGGCTACGCCTATCGGGAAGGCCGCACACTTGCGCGAGTGATCTTCGGATCGATTAACTCCGCCACGTACCGGATATTGGTTTAGGTCTAGGTGCATTAGTCGGTGTTTGCATTAGTCTGTGTCTCCTAGTTCGTGTGTCTTTGCATGCCCACCCATCGAGGTACCCAGTACTCGCCACCTCCACCTATGGCGGATTCCTGAGCCCGTAGCTCCAATGAGCCTTAGACGGCCGAGATGTTCCGAGCCCTGATGGATCGTCTCAATACACGTATAGATGGCCTTAGTACGCGTCTAGATGGCATAGGAACGCGTCTAGAAGAGAGGATGAAATCCCTCGAGGATCGGGCCGAAGCTTAGGACCAGTCCATCCAGGGTCTTGTAGGGAGGATTGCCGTCCTCGAGAGGGCCTTAGCGGCGGTGCAACCCACGCCGACCAATGGTCAACAGGATCCGGCTCAGGAACCTACTGCGCCAGGAGCTCAGGCGGTAGATGTTGGGAGGCAACAGGTGCATGAGGTGGCTGACTATGCATCTGATAATGAGCAAGGGGGATGTGGTCGTCGTAACCAACGACGGAATCATGATGACGATGATGACGACCGCGTTCTTCGGAGCGTGCGTGCGGACCCTCCCATTTTTAGTGGGTCCTTGGACCCGAAGGTCTATTTAGATTGGGAGGCCGACATGGACCGGTACTTCGAGTGGTTTGAGATGACGGACCACCGGAGAGTTCGATACGCGAAGATGAAGCTGCATGGGCAGGCCCAAACTTATTGGACCAATGTGAAGAGCCTGCTAAATTAGCGACGTCAACCCCCGATCGGTACTTGGGATGACATGAAAATGAAATTGAGGGAGAAGTAACTTCCTGCCTCATATCGCCAACGTCTCATAGACAAATGGCAAAGTCTCTCCCAAGGGAACCGATCCGTGACCGAGTACACCACCGAGTTTGATGAGTATTATTAACGGTGTGGAGTTACGGAAGAGAGCACCATGACCATATCACACTTTCGGAGAGGTCTACGGCCAAACTATCAATATGAACTTTTTCGCCGCAATGTGACCACTTTGGAACAGGCGTATCAGGTTGCTCTCGAATTGGAGCAATTCGAGGCCGAGTTCGAGTCTACCCATCGGTTGGGCTCCTTCCCCCTTCGTAGTGTCGAGCCCCATGGCTCTTCTGGCACGTACCCAAGGGCCCCCATAGCCCGACCTCAGGAGCCCACTCGCCCCGAGCCGTTCTCTCCTAGTCCTCGCCCTCGACCTTTGAGGGACCTTCCTCGTCCCCAACAACTTACGGCACCCATCGCCCATCCACCGGCACTCGCACCTCCTGCTCGTCCCTTGTTGCCTTCACCTCCTATCCGTCGGGAGGATAAAGGGAAAGGACCTTTGATTGGGGAGCCTAGTGGATCACGGCAACAGTGTTATCACTGCAATGGGTTTGGCCATTTCGCTAACCAATGTCCCACTCGCCCATCTCTTGTCATTGGGGACACATAGGCCGTGGACGCCACCCCTACGGATGTCGTGTTAGTCAGCTATGAAGCATATCCGGAGCTAGCTGACGAGTATTATGAGGTCGAAGGTGATGGCCAGGATGCACAACATCCGAACGATACCCACTTGGGGGTCGTCAGGTGTATTCTCACCCAGCCACAGGCCAGTGATGATTGGCGTCGGACCACTATCTTTCATACATTATGTAGGCTGGGCAAACAAGTTTGTAAGGTGATCATCGATAGTGGGAGTTGCATCAATGCAATCTCCACGAGCACTGTCTCCAGTCTTTGTCTTACACCCGTGGATCATCCTTGCCCCTATCGAGTATCATGGGTGGATTCCACCTCCATTCTGATCAGGCTGCGGTGTCTGGTCCCACTGCAATTCCATGCCTACCGTGACGAGATCTGGTGTGATGTCCTCCCTATGGAGGTGGGTAGCATTATTCTTGGTAGGCCTTGGTTATTTGATCGGGATGCCACACTTCATGGCCGGTCGAACACCTGTACCTTCGACCATGCTGGCCAACGGATTCTCCTCCAACCCTCTCAGCCCAAGAAGCCCTCAGTTAGGGGTCCTACTGGCCCTAGTACTCTTGAGCCTTCCATTCCCGGGCCCAGTACCCTACCCCCAGCTCAGGCTATGACCATTACATCTGGCCCAGGCGAGCCCTCGACTAGAAGATTGATGATGATTAGCTCCCGGGAAATGGAGCGGGAGGCTAGTAGGGGCTGCCCTGTATTTGCTATTACGGTCCGAGAGGTGGAGCCGAAGTTCGAGGGTGAACTCCCACCCGATGTCATTCCTATTCTGTAGGAGCTCGCTGATATTTTTCCCGAGGAGTTTCTCGAGGGACTCCCACCCATGCGGGATATTCAACATGCTATCGACCTGATTCCAGGCTCCGCATTGCCCAATCTTCCTCACTATCGCATGAGTCCCACGGAACATGCCGAGCTAAAACGGCAGGTCGATGAGTTGATGCAGAGAGGGTCTATTCGAGACAGCATGAGTCCATGTGCTGTTCCCGCATTACTCGCCCCAAAGAAGGATGGCATGTGGAGAATATGCATTGATAGTCGTGCCATCAATAAAATCACCGTGAAGTACAGGTTCCATATTCCTCGCCTAGATGATAAGCTAGACATGATGGTCAGTGCCACTATCTTCTCGAAGATCGATCTTAAGAGTGGTTACCACCAGGTGAGGATTAGGCCAGGTGATGAGTGGAAGACCGCATTTAAGACCATGGACGGTCTATATGAGTGGTTGGTTATGCCCTTTGGGTTGACCAATGCCCCTAGCACTTTTATGCGACTCATGACTCAGGTCCTTAGACCTTTCATTGGAGTCTTTTTGGTTGTGTATTTTGATGATATCCTTATATATAGTCGCACTAAAGGGGACCACTTAGACCATCTAAGGCAGGTCTGTCGACTTTTGAGGCGAGAGCAGTTGTTTGCGAACCCACAGAAGTGTGCCTTCATGACACCTCAGCTTACCTTCTTGGGTTTTATTGTGTCTAGTAATGGGGTCTCCGTCGATCCGGAGAAGGTCCGGGCCATTGTCGATTGGTCGGAGCCCCGTACGGTCCATGATGTCCGTAGCTTTCATGGCCTTGCGACGTTCTATCATCGTTTCATCCGCGGATTTAGCTCCGTCACTGCCCTGATCACGGACTATATTCGCAAGGGCACGTTTGTATGGACAAAGGCCGTAGCTGCTGCCTTCAAGGACATCAAGGAGCGCATGACTCAGACACCTATCCTTCAATTGCCAGATTTCTCGAAGGTGTTTGAGGTCTCTTGTGATGTGTCGAGTGTTGGGATAGGAGGAGTGTTGAGCCAGGAGGCCCACCCGGTCGCATATTTAAGTGAAAAGCTGAATGACGCGAAACTGTGATACTCCACTTATGATAAAAAATTCTACGCAGTTGTTCAGGCTCTTAGGCATTGGAGGCACTATCTATTACATCAGGAGTTTATCTTATACTCCGTTCATGAGGCTTTGAGGTACCTCCATTCCCAAAATAAGCTTAATGCGCGTCACAGCCGATGGGTTGAGTATCTCCAGTAGTACACATTTGTGCTTAAACATAAGGCTGGAGTGGAGAACAAGGTGGCCGATGCCGTGAGTCGGTGTGCTTGTCTGCTGACCACCATGAGTGCCGAGGTCATAGGGTTACAAAAGATGAGTGAGGCCTATGTTGACTGTCATGCCCCGATCCTTTATGACAGCGGAAGACTCACTCGAGAAATATGAACAGCTGGCATGGTAAGCTTCTTACAAGCAAAAATGATCAGAGTGCAAGACAATCACACACATAAATGCAATTGCACAATATTTACTCAACTTCAACTTTATTTCATAATAATCAAGTATTCAAATACAACCACTAATTCAACTTATTACAATCTATCAGACTCAAGAAATAGAAAAATTACATAGACTCAATCTAAACAATATAGACTTTCCTAAGTCTTCACTCTCATCTTTGACAATACTTTCATTCGCTCTCGGACCCGCTACTTGCATAACTCGAATCCGAATTCAAATCACTTTCATTTCCTGAAAAAGAATGGAAATAGGTAATGAGCACACTTACCCAGTAGGTATCTTCGCATCAACATGAAGGCATCATTAAAGTAATTAATGTTTTTGCTCTAGAGGAATAAGGTAAAATCATGCGAATGCGATCAAACATGCGATTAAATCAAAGTAACACGATGATCATGAAGATAGAATGAGAAAATGTTATAAGAACATGATATGGCCGAGAATGTACTAGCAAGCCACATAATCATCACTTCCAGTATCTTTTGCTTATGAGCAAGTACTTCGTGAATTTCTGTGGAATATCAAGAAAGTCAAGTATCAATCATGTTGTATTGTGTTGTGGATTTTCACTTATTTATAAAGAAAGTACTCCCAGCGCAATTCGACGCCAGTAGCATCATATCCCATGGTTTATAATAGTATGTTCTCGACAATCAATCGAGGGGACTAGCATAGAGCCCTTGAACACAATCAGTGCTCGATCGTATCTTCGAGTATAAATCAAGCTTTTTTCACGCATGTAACAATAAAGTATGGCCAAGAATGTACAATTCCAACAAGCTCTTGATAACAACAATTCAATAAATGAATGCTTTAATGAGAATTATGAGAAATCAAGAATTACTTATACTATGTTATGCTTATGGAAATAAATCGGCAACATAACGGTACATTCTTTATCTTCCATTTATTATATTAGGTTTCTTGATCAATATGATAAGTTCTAGATCATCAATAGTCCATCTAGAAACCTTGGAATATCAACCCTTGGTCAAACCTTGGTTAAAATATTCAAGCAGTGTGACGGTCGTGTATTGGGCCGTTACATGATGTGACGGTCTAGAGTTGATGCGTTACAATGACTAAATCCAGAAATAGTAATTGGACTCAGTTAACTGTGACGGTTGTATATTGGGCCGTTACATATGCCTGACGGTCCAATATAGGTCCGTTACACTACTGATAACCAGAAACATCGATAGTGTCATCTAATCACTTGGATTTTAATGATACAACTAACTTGGCGTCCTAGTGGGAATCCCAGGCTCGCGGAGAATTACGGAGGCCTTGCAACAAGATTTCTTAGTCCATTGGAAGGAATATCCAATAGAGATGTCCTCATGTCTAAGAATAGTGTTCCTATAGTGCAAAGTGTAACTAATGAACATATACCTGAATATACGCCATGTACTTAGAGAAATGACTCTATAGAAAGAAAAGAATGTGTAACAATGTGAAACCAAGATAAAATCCCATCAATACATCTTTGAAAAAATCATGATTTAGATACAAAACTATAGAGTTTAGCCAATGAAATTAACATAACCTAAAATAACTCAAAATGCTTTAATCATACAATTTCCTATCATGAATCAATTATGAATCTCAAAGTCATGAAAATAAGGTTTAAAACTTAGATAACTAGGCTTATTCATAAGTAAGTTTGGCTGTCCTCAGTCCTATCTCAGTTTGACAGTAAACCGCACTCTGACGGTCTAGTATGGGCGCGTCACAGGGCTGTGACGGTTTATCGTAGGACCGTTACAGTATTGTAACGCTCCTGTTATGGTGCGTCAGAGACAACTGAGAAACTTTAAATACAACAAGGGTTGTGACGGCTTATCGTAAGACCGTTACAGTTGTCTGACGGTCCTAGTAAGATGCGTCAGAGTCCCTGCTAAAAATAAAAAAAACTATGATTTGAAACCATGTTATGTTTTGAAATGATTTACTACCCTAATCATGACAAAACGAAGTACAGGTCATCTAGATGCATAGCTTGCAGTGAATTAACAAGATAACATCTTTGATCTTTGATTGAGGCTAAGAATATGTATGTATGTATGAACCCACTAAAACATGAAATTCATAGTCTATAATGCATAGAATCAAACACAATCAGAGGGCTTTTATCCCTAACAAGACCTTTTTGCCAATCATGAGATAACCTACCGCTTAACTAGGCTTTAAACTTCTAATTTGAGCTTTCAAGGACCGCCCTAGTTCCTCTCTTTTTGTGACTCTTCAGCAACTTCACGCTGCCCTAGCTCCTCAGCCTCTTGACCTAAGGACGTGAAATTTTGAGGGTAAGAAGATGAAACTAAGATGAACAAAAGGTTCTAAATAACCGAACTCTAATTACCTTGTTTAGACGTCCTAATTCCCTGATCTTCAGTGGCCTTTAGCTCTGATTCCTGGGTTACTATGGTCGAACCAACAACTTTGGAAGCTTCAATCTCCTTGGTTGCTTGATCTCCTAGCACGAAATTTGGAGAACTATTAGTCTAAAGTATACTAAACAAAATCTTTGAAAGAACTTACCTGAAATTATATCTCCTTATCTTGATTCTTCACGAGCCAAAAGTAAGGGTCGCTCAGTTCAGAACTAGGTCCTATTTATAGGGTTTTGAAGATTAGATTAATTCTAGAGTCCTTAATTTTCCAGAACCTAATCCCTAAGAGTCCTTAGTAATGTTATAAGCTCTCTCAAGTCGATCTCTTGTAGATAAGATCCCAAAGTTCTAATCTTTTTGCTCGTTCTTTCTTTCACAGAACTTTCAGAGTGTAACGCATCCAGACTGGTGCATTACATGCTTGTAGCGGTCGCCCGATAGACCGTTACACCAAACGTATACAGAGTTTCAATTAAATAAAACTCTCTTGTTCATTTATCCTTATAATTATCTATAAAAATAGTATTTATCTTTAAAATACGTGAATAAGTCAATAAACCTTCTAGAACATGGGCCAAACTTAATGGGCTTGGTCCATTAACCTTTTGGATTATCTTAAAATAGGCTAGGTTAATTATTTAACCTAATTGGGCCTTATAATGACTTATTGATCTAATATTCTATTTATTAATTTATTTAGGCCTTTATAAATTCCTAAAAATAATTAAATATTCTAAGAATAATTTATAAAAATTCTGGGGTCTTACACCCTCCCCCACTTAAGAGAATTTCATCCCCAAATTTAATACATGGATTATGGAGAGTGTACTTACAGTTGAATAATAATTCTAGAAATCTTCTCCGCATGGTTGCTTCGGTTTCCCATGTTGCTTCATATGGCCATATTTTCTTCCATTGAATTTTGACCATAGGAATAACTTTATTTCTTAGTTGACGCACATCCCGTTCCAGAATCTTTATTGGTGTTTGCTTGTATGTCATATCCTTCTGAATCTCTAGATTGTCATAAGTGATAATATGGTCAGGATCATATACATACTTCTTCAGTATAGAGACGTGAAATACGTCATGAACTCCTGCTAATTGTGGAGGTAAAGCCAGTCTATAGGCTACTTCACCGACCCTTTCGAGAATATCAAACGGACCAATGAATCTTGGAGTTAGTTTGCCCTTAATGCCAAATCTCCGAATACCACGACCTGGAGCAACCTTGAGATACACATGGTCTCCTACATGAAATTCCAAGTCGCGCCTTCGATTATCAGCATAAGATTTTTACCTATCTTGGGCCATCTTCATTCTCTCTTGAATGAGTTTGATTTTCTCTATAGAATCTCTGATAATATTAGGGCCTAGGAATTGTCTTTCCCCTATTTCACTCCAACATATTGGTGATCGATAACTTTTTCCATATAGAGCTTCAAAAGGTGCCATTTGTATGCTGGCTTGATAACTGTTGTTATAAGCAAATTCTACCAGAGACAAGTGATCATGCCAACTACCTCCAAAATCAATTACACAAGCCCTGAGCATATCTTCTACCACCTGATTTGTTCTTTTTGTCTGACCATCAGTTTGTGGATGAAAGGCTGTACTGAAATTCAATCTAGTCCCTAGTGATTGTTGTAGACCTTTCCAAAATTATGATGTGAATCGAGGATCTCTATCATATATAATAGTAACAGGGACACCATGTAATTTAACAATTTCCTTTATATATAATGCTGCCAGGATATCCACAGACCATCGACTTTTGATTGGTATGAAATGTGCAGATTTAGTTAATCGGTCTATGATTACCCATATACCATCGTGTCCACCTCTTGTCTTAGGTAACCCTATAATGAAATCCATCCCTATACTCTCCCATTTTCATTCGGGAATGTTCAAGGGATGCAGTTTACCTGCGGGTCTAAAATACTCTACCTTTTCTTGTTGACAAGTGAGACAGCGAGATACGAAATCAGCTATTTCTCTCTTCATGTTGGGCCACCAGAAATTTCTTTTAAGATCTTGATACATTTTTGTACCACCTGGATGAATGGTGTACTTGGAATTATGTGCTTCTTCTAGAATCAATTTTTTCGTATCCTCATGATCCGGTACACACACTCGGCCCTTGAATAACAATCTTCCATCCTCCGTAATACAGAAATCCGGCCGTTGTTCAATATTAGCCTTAATTTCTAGAAATATAGGATCATCATTTTGCAACTTAACTAGATCCTCTATAATGGTAGGTTGAGCTCGGATATTAGCCATGAAGCAATCTTCTTCCTTCCTGTCAATATCTAAGTTCAACTGAGCAAATTGAGGAATAAGATTAGTCATACTAATCATAAGACTTGATAGCATACCCATTGGTTTTCTACTGAGTGCATCAGCAATAGCATTAGCCTTGCCAGGATGATATTGAATAGAAAAATTAAAATCCTTGAGATATTCCAACCATCTTCTCTGCCTCATATTTAGCACTTTTTGAGAAAATAAGTATTTCAAGATTTTGTGGTCCAAGTAGATCATAAACTTTTCTCCATAGAGATAATGACGCCAAATTTTCAAGGCAAATATGACAGCTGCTAATTCTAAATCATGTACAGGATAATTTTCCTCGTGACGTTTCAATTGTCTAGAAGAATAACAGATCACTTTTCCATTTTGCATGAGGACACACCCTAAGTGTAACGACCCGAGAATCCGATTACCGGGAAGGCCCGATAACCCGAGACTCGCACCGCCGCCCACGAGCCGGGAGGGCTCGGAAGGGCTAAAAGGAGTGTGGAGGCACAAAGAAATAGGAAATAAAGCAGGATAATTCAACAATTAACAGAATAAATAAACAACTACAGCTATAACAGAGTCCAGTCCAACAGAAAGTACAGTCTAAAGCAGTAAAGCGTACCACATGCCAAGTGAACACTCGGCCCGGCAAGCTGGCAACTGAGAACCTCCGCTCCGCGCCCTCGAATCTCAAGGAAGAGCCGCCACACCTGAAAAGTAGGGAATGAGTCTCCAAAACAGAGACTCAGCAGGGGTCCCGCGGAACCCCAACCGGAAACAACGGCGGTAGCGGAAAGGAAAGCTACAAGAGCAACCGCAACAGCAGGAACAGTAAACCCAGTGGCCGGTCGAAACACGACACTACAACTACTCCTACTGTACCAGAAACACACCCTGGCCTCGAGGTCGAGGCTACCGGACTACACTAGTACCGCTTACCGAAGTAAAAACACACGGCAACCATGCCGTAGAGGCCTGTCCCCCGGACACAGCCGACCTGGACAAGCTGTGCAAGGTGCAACCCCGACCATCCGATCGCGGGTACCGTACAACAAAACGTAACCTCGGTAGAGTAACTAGCATTAGTCTGACGGCGTGAAAACCAACACACGCGCCACGGCGAAACAACCAAAACTCAACGGTCGACACGACCAAAACCCGAAGGTCAAAGCCACGGAAACTGACAGTCTGTCACTCCCAACTCGACAGGAGTACCTCCCACTAGAAGCACAGTCGGTAGCGTCCCCTGACGACTTACACCGCACCGCAGGTGAACTGCCTGACGTGGTAGCGCCTACCAAAGGCACGAACACAGTACAAGTAACCACAAACAAGTGACTAGCTGGGGTCACGCCCGTCGACGTGGGTCCAACCGCCCCCAACCACGTGTGCACACACAGACCGCGCGTCCCTGGTCTGGCCCTCTGACCGGTTTTCCCCTCAGCCGGACTCTGGCTGCAAGACGTGGGGCCCGACGGCAACCGGTCCACAAACTGTCTCTAAGGGTAGCCTCTCCACCACTCCTTGGTGGGACCACTCGCGTGTAAGCAGGCTACGACTAGTGGAGGGTCACAGAGAGAGTAGACTCTCAAGACAACAGAAAACAACGTCCGAACCCGACGAAGTACGGGGACCATCCCACGTACCAGCATCGTCGCACGGCGACCACAGTCGAAGAAGAAACAGGACTTGCAGTCCACAGTCACGCACACACCCTACGCGAGAGTCGAGAAAACACAAGTGGCGCTAAGCCACTGGACTCTGGACAGTCCTCTAGACGCATTACACCCAACGGTCCTTGAGTCACAAGACTCGGGGTCAAGACCGTTGTACGCAACAGCACAAGGCCGTTAATCCAGTCCAATCTCTAGGTCTAAAACCACGGTAGCACGAGTACCGAGACAACTCACGAACCGCCAAGATCACTCCCTCGGGAAAGGAATGCAAGGGACTAAGGCCACCCACACGGGCCACACGAGAAAACACAGAAGCACGATTCCCAGGGCAGCACACAAGCCACCTTATCGATTTCCCATCTCAGGGCAAGCGGGAAACCTCCAGCCCCAGACCGGATAACTGGACTCGCAGTCCAAGGCCAAACACGTGGCCCACATGGGAATTGCCTTCCAAAGAAACCCACGACATGCGGGGGAGACCCCACCACACACACACCGATGCACGGTGACTCGATCGAGCGTGACACGAAAGCCCAACACGCGAGAAGTCACCCGGACTCTCAACCCCACGGGTACGCTAAATGAGGTAACACGATCCTCCAGACACCCTCAAAACACGGACACAGAATCCCATGGGTGTCTAGCACTCACGAGACCACAAGTCGACCACTGGGTCCCAACCGGGTCAACTGGGGACCCACACATTGCGGAACAAGGCGGAGAACACAAAAACTCACCTCGGTGCAACACAACGCCTGACGGTCTAGCCCTAGACCGTCACAGGGCTGTAACGGTCTAGGCGGGACCGTCACATCCACCTGGCGGCCTAACGCAGGCCGTTACACGGCCCATAGGAACGCAGAATGTAACGCGCCTGGCCCAGCGCGTTACACGAATGTAACGCACCCGCCCCAGCGCGTCACACGGATGTAACGCGCCCGCCCCGGCGTGTTACAGGCGCTGACCCCCAACGGTCAGGAAGAAAACGGTTGAAACGCCCCTGACGGCCCACCCCGGGCGCGTCACGCGCATGTAACGGTCCGTCGGGGGCCGTTACACCCCCAGCCCTCAGCTTGGTAACAGGGGATGTGACGCACCCACCCAGGCACGTCACACGACTGTGGCGGTCTATCGTGGGACCGTCACACCTACGAACGCCAAAGCCCAAAGCAAAGGGAATGTAACGCCCCTGCCCAGGCACGTTACACATATGTAACGGTCACTGGAATGACCGTCACACCCTCCCGAGAACGTTACGGCGGGAAACCATCCAAAACACCGATCCACGCCCCGATCACCTCCGGGTGATGGGGAAACAAAGGGGAATCCATCCCCAAGCCCCTAGGCATGCATCTAAGCCCCTGGATCGGCCAAAAATGCCGTAAAATGAGAGATCGGCCCACAAGCCCTAAAACATGGGTTTTGCCCAAAAAACCCTGATTCCACCCGCTCGGCTCACCACGGCCTACGAAACTCGCGGGAAAGGAAGTGCACGAGCTGGGGGTCCATCTCCCTACCTCCACCGAAGATTTCGCGTACCGTGGACGTCGATCCACGAAGAAATGCCTCCAAAACTCCGCCGGTGCCTCCACGCCCGTGAACCGGCTTCACAGCGCCCTCGAGCCTCGATCCTCGACCCATCCTCGCCGTCCTCCTCGCTCGCATCGCCCCGCCTCGCCCCCGCCTCGGTCCGTCGGCTGCCGGAGAGGAGAGAGTGAGAGGAGAGAGTGGGAGAAGAGAGAGAGGGTGAGAGTGAGAAATGAGAGGAAGAGAGAGGGTGGGGGGGGTTTATGTAGAAAAATCCGAAAAATCGGTAAATTCAAAAAAAATATGAAAAATTACCTCCGCGATCCTCGGAAGGAACATAACGCAGTGGTACTGTCCCGGAGTCGAAGAACGCCACGGTTTGCCCTGCACAGAGTTCCGAAGACACATAAGGGAGAAACACGTGTAAAGCACAAAATACACTCCGAGACCCACTAAAATGATCCGAAAAGATCCAAAAAACCCAGGGCATTACAGCCCTCCCCCCTTAAAGGAATTTCGTCCTCGAAATTCAGGACCAAGCACGAAGTCATAGGGGAAGAACACCGAACCAACTGACACGCTGTCAGAGCCCCAGCACAGAAACCTCGATCCTCACGAAAACACCAATCCTGAGGGACACAGCCAGACTTACAATCACACACAACACCTCGCTCCTCGCGCCGAGCACACTGGCCAACAGAGCAGGCATATACCAAAGGGAACAGTCCGGCATCACCTCAGACAATGCGAGAATCCACCATGGCACCGCAGCCACAATCTTGCTCGCCGAGGAAACACAACCCTCGACATGAGCAATAGCTACTGATCCATCCAATGGTCAGCAGACAAATCGCACATCAGCTTCGCAACCAGCTGACAGGTCGCACACCCTCCTCAAGGGAGCAACCAAAATAGAGCCTCCACCAGCTCAAGCAGTCTTCTCAGCAGACCGCAACCAGAACATCGGCTCAGCACCAAGAAAACACCTCACACATGGCAAGCCGAAAGCCGGATATAACACTGTGCCAACACTTGTCAGAAGACAAACTTCGACAAAGCCCAGATCCCATCCGGAAAGGCACATCACAGAAACGACCATCAAAGGTCTTGCTGGCACACGGCTCTCGCCACGCTCGAGCCCCGACAACTAGCATCTTTTGTCTGTGAAAAGACCATCCACTGGTCACCAGATACACGTCAACGGGAAACCTCCACCGGCCCAATAGGCACGATCCAACTCACAGCAGGCCATCCGCTGACTCACACATAGACCAATGCCACATCTCGAGCTACACTCCTCTCGGACTTCGCATCCGAGCTCGAACATCACACCAACTCGACCCTCTCGGGGAGCACGACGAAACCAAATGACAAGATCCTAGTGTCTTCAGTCATCACCTCACTGGACTCAGACTTACAGGGGAACCATCCCATGCTGGTCACCAAACCAGGGATAACCATTGTGACACCAACGTCCTATCAAGGACCACCAATCCGACGCCAATCTCACAAAAAGGCCTCCGCCCAAAGGCGTCACTCTTCCATCTGGTCTCATCAAATCCTTCGATCAATCCAAGTGGACACCTGCCAATCCCGATTCTACCCTTACCACAGAGCCACGGGATACCACCTGAACAGTGCTCACGGTGACCTGGTTGCCGACACCATGACCAAAGCACTCTTGGTCCCCGATCGATTATACATCTCACCGTCACAATCCGACAAGACCGTAGAACCAACAGACGCTGTTGTGGTCGGTCACACGGTTAGGCTCACCAGCCACTCACAGCCGCCAACCGGGACCCATCGTCTGCCAGAGACCACTTCCTCAAAACACGATCTCAACCGAGGACACGACTGGGAACACAAGTCGGGCACCAGGCCACCGACTCTGACCAACACGTCCTCGACCTCTGCCAGGCAACATCCTCAACAACCCCCTCCAGGTCTAACACCGACGCCTGACACAGCTTCCATTACAGGAACAAGGTACTCATGCGGCGCACTAGCCAGCACATTCCCCAGCACTCCATCCTGCCAGTGCCAACAATCATAACACTTCGAGCAACGGCACGACAACAACACGGTTCACACCAAGGAACCAACCCTCCGATGCTCAACGCACACTCAGGAATCTGCCCTTAGCAACCAACGCTACGATCCTGAACCAATGGGTTACAAGCCCACCACGCTTCCGCTGCGCACTCAGATCCACACGCACAGCTGAAAAATTGAACACCGCCCAACCAGCACTCGTCCTTCCGGAACAGCTCCAGCACCCTTACACGACAAAGGAACGGGCACAACTTCTCACAGGCAACCACCTTGCCAAGCACAATCTCTCCAACCAATGGAGAAACCAGCGCACTCTCGACCAACGGAAGAACTCCACGCTCGACCTGACCTCGAACCTCGCGCATGCTGGAAACAGCACCATCCAACACCAAGGAAAACCATCGCTTCCATCAGGTCAGCACCTCTGACACACTCGGCGAGTGTCACGTCGGACCACAAGCACAGCATCTCTCGATGCACCACCGCTGCAATTCCTCGAACTGCAACACACCACGCCAAGAGCTGCAACACGAGGCATAACGACAACCGCCGGCGCTCATCCTTGAGTCCCGAACTCGCCGTGGAGCCTTCACATCTCAAGCCAACTCCAGGGCGAACGCAACCCATTCGCACACAAGAGCGCAGGAGCAAGACTTACTGGGACACCACAGCCCAATCCTGCCTCAAAATCTGTAAAACAATCGGGACCAACATGTCATTTCTGACGCTACAGAGCACGACAAGGACATCAGGCTCGACGAAAACCGCAGCTCACCGAGAAGATATTCCGCTCACCCGAGCACACTTCTCAATCAGAACACCTCAGGAGCTGGACAAACCTCAAGCTGGAGTGGCCAAAACCGACAGCAGCTCCCTCAGAGCACGCTCACGGCCACTTAACCACGAAAAATCTTCTCCAGCCACCTGACCACGCTACAGATTCCTCGAACGTAGTGCCTGCCAGCAACCTCTACCCAACGCAGCACAACCAGGGCCACCACCGATGAGAGAGAAGGCTCTCAACCTCGATCCTTAGACCCCATGTTGGTACGAAAGCCGCGGACAGCAACCACCTTCACAGCGCCGCACAACGCACTCAAGCTCTCAAGCGAGAAACTAGGCGAAAAGCGAACACAAAACCCTAAGCCAGCTGCCGACTGTACTAGACCTTATGGACTCTAATCACTGCAATATCTCGAATTCCTATGTACGTCCACAACCACCGCTCTGATACCAGCTGTAACGACCCGAGAATCCAATTACCGGGAAGGCCCGATAACCCGAGACTCGCACCGCCGCCCACGAGTCGGGAGGGCTCGGAAGGGCTAAAAGGAGTGTGGAGGCACAAAGAAATAGGAAATAAAGCAGGACAATTCAACAATTAACAGAATAAATAAACAACTACAGCTATAACAGAGTCCAGTCTGATGTGACACAAAATGCAGCGGAGACTTTGATTCCTTGGACCTAATTCGCAATCACAATTACAAGGCGCCGAGAATATGTTAAAGCTACCAACGCACCGTGCGCACACGATTCCCGTGGTGACCCGGTGATGCCGAGTCGAGGTGATGGAGATAGCCCCTGACTGGTTAGAGGACCAGCACCACTTTAGTTAGCCCTCCCGAAGGTTTGAAAGCCCACAAACAAGGGCGGCCGGATGCCTTAAGGGCACGGGGTCACTCGCTCACTTATAGCCACGGTGACCACACTGAAAGGTGGCGCCGGGATCGGGCACTCGCTCTCCTACCGGCCGATATGTTTCGAGGATATTAAATAAACAGATATAAGGAGGCAAGGGCAGGAGGCTCACCTGGTTGGTTTGAGGAAACCAACCCCGGTCGGAGACGAGGGCGAGCGGGGAAGTGTGGGTTCCCCGCACACTGCGCCGATGAAGCTTCGAACCTGTTTAAGTGTACACTCACTACACCTCACGCAGGAGGGTGATCTCGGGGGTGGGAATTGATGGATTACAACAAACACTACCTCCCGTAGGGAGGGGCGGTAAGCCGGCCAGGCAAGAGGGGAGAAATAAGCTTAGTAGCCCACGAGGAGGGACCGCTTCCGAATTGGACCGCTGGCTGTGGATGTTGATAGGCAGTCGGTGTAGTCCCTGTAGATCTCGATCAGGAATTTCTCCGATGACAAGCCCAGGGGGGATCTTCTCATAACAGGAACCCAAACGCCTCTGATTTATATCGATTTATTCTGACGTCGTCGATGGCTGCAGTGGAGGTCTGAGTAGGGCAACAGATTCTGGGGCGGGTGGCTCCCTGTTTCTGTCTGCAACTTGCAGAAGTTTCCCCGGTCGCTCCTGGATGCCGAATCACGAACCATCAGAGTCGCTGGAACCGGGGACAAAGCCTCTACACAGCAAAACTGACGGCAACACCTTCTGAGGTCGGGGTGGACAGGGGGACGCCGGTGAGTGGGAACTGGTCGCTGCAGACCGCAGGAGGCAGACCCGCGCGACTGAGGGAGAAAATTCGGAACTCTGGCCCCCAGATGCCGAATGAGGTTCTGTCTCTTGCTCCTGGTTGGGGACAGATGGAGGAAGAACTTTGATGAAGGGCCTTTGGTCTGAATCCTCCGCCGTTGGTCGTGGTGCTGCTTCAAATCGGGCTCAGGCTAGCTGCGGAGGGAGTCTGGCGCAGTCGGGGGAGAATGGCTCTCCCAGACGGCCCCGAACTCGGAACAGGACAATTCCACCTCGCCTGCGTAGTGGACTGAAACGACCTTTCCAGAAAGGTAAGGTAAGCCCTCAGATGTCGCCTGATGACCTTGGGGGAACTTCTTCAAGACGGGCCTTCTTCTGCCACCTGCAGACGTGACTGAATGAAGGGGATGGTGGTGGGGTTAGGTGTAGGGGGATTGGAGTTTGGTAATGGAGGGAGGGTGGAGGTGATTGCAGATGGGGGAGGGATGTGTGGGGGTGATGATGGGGGCGGAGCAGGTGGTATGGAGGTGCAGGAGGGTGGAGGGGAGTGGGGGCCGAAGCTAGGAGATGGGGGGAAGGGGGGGTGGTCGGCCAAGGTAAGAGGAGGGGGTGAGTGGATGGAGGGGGTTGCGCAAATGGTAGTGGGGGTGGGGGTTTGAATGCTTGGGGATATGAATGAGTGTGTGGGGGAGTGGAAGGGCTGCTTGGGGAAGAGGGATGGGTGCCTTGGAGGTGGAGAAGGTGTATGGGGAATGGGAAGAGTTGCTTGGGGAAGTGGAGGTATTGATGGGAGTTAGGGCTCTTGGGGAGGTGAAAGGTTGGAGGGTGAGGTGGCAGCTGAGGTGGCAGGGGAAGGGGAAGGTGAAAGGGCAGGTTCGCCCAAGGGAGAGAGAGAGAGAAGGGGGAAGAGAGAGAGAGGGGTTCGCCCCCTAGAGAGAGAGAGAGAATGAGAGAGCTAGAGAGAGAGAGGGGGGGCACTTATGCTCAAATATTCAATACTTCATTACCTTCAAAAGAGGGGGTTTGGAGTCCTATATATAGGAAAACCCAATTTACAAAAAGTCCTCATGAAATGGACAAATGACGGAAGACCAAGGGGTGGGGAGAGGGGCGCCCATGGGCCAGACCAAAGAAATGGCCCAATAAGACCTACTAGCCCCATTAGCCCACTAGCCTACATACAAGCATAAGTAAATAACATGATAACCTAGTAACATGACTCAAAACATAGGCAAATACATCAAAATGACTCAAGAAAATAGAAAAAATGTAATAGGATGATAAGCACCAATGTTCCGTCTGAAGAAGGGCTACTCCCTAGCTGCCTCCGGGAGGGAGAGAAGTGCCAAGCCACAGGGTATGTGGTGTGATGCCCTCATCAATTCTCCCAGGCGGCGAAGAGCTCGACTCTGTCGAGTAAAGGCCCTCCCTGCTGCGGTACTGCTCTAGGAGATCGGGGGACAGCTGCTGGAGATCCTCCCGGCTCACCCAGGTATCGTCCGAGGGTGGTCGTCCCTTCCACCTGACCAGGTAGCGCTCATACGCCTTGCTCCTTGTGATGGTAACCTGTTCATCTAATATCTGCTCCACTTCATCACGCCGGTTTCTCAAATGGGGTTGAGCTCTCTGGGGTGTGGGGGCGCTCTCAAAGGAGGGAGTAGGTTGGATTTCCTCATCGGGTGTCACCGTGGGGCCCTTGTAGGGCACCAGGTCAACCACATTGAATGTGGGGCTTACTCCGTACTCTTTAGGGAGGTCCAACACGTAAGCATTGGTGCCAAGGCGTCTCAGCACCTGGAAGGGGCCAGCTCCACGCGACCTCAACTTCGAAGTATTCCCAGGGAACAACCTCTCAGTTCTCACCATCACAAAATCACCAATCTGGAATTCTTGGTGGCGGCGGTGGGAGTCAGCAGACTTTTTGTAAATCTCGTTGCTCTTGTTAATGTTTTTGCGAATTTCTTCATGCAACTCTCTAATGTGTTGTGCAAAGGACTCAGCAGTGACGGATACTCTAGCATGCGGGGGTAGGGGAATGAGATCTGTTGGCTTCCTGGGCTTGTAGCCATGCACAGCTTCGAAAGGACTCAAGCCTATGGACCTATTGGTGGAATTATTGTAGGCAAACTCGGCTTGAGGCAGGATGAGATCCCAATTTCCAGGGCGGTCTTCAACAAGGCACCGCAGAAGGTTCCCTAGGCTCCGATTGACAACTTCAGTCTGTCCATCGGTTTGAGGGTGGTAGGCTGTGGAAAACTTAAGCAGGGTCCCCATAAGATGCCAGAGGGTCTTCCAGAAGTAGCTGGTGAATTTGACATCCCTATCTGAGATAATGGTCTTGGGTAGGCCATGGAGGCGGACCACCTCATCAAAGAATAGGCGGGCCACATGGGAGGCGTCTGAGGTTTTGGAACAGGGGATGAAATGGGCCATCTTAGAGAATCGGTCCACTACGACAAAAATGGAGTCATGCTTCCTTTGGGTCCGAGGTAGCCCTAACACGAAGTCCATGCTCAGATCCTGCCATGGTCGGTCCGGGACGGGTAGAGGGGTGTACAGGCCTGTGTTCTGTTTGACTTGCTTAGCAGTTGCACATGTACGACATTGCCCCACAATTTTGGCCACATCCCTTTTGAGGCTGGGCCAATAGAATTGCCCTTCTACTAAGGCAATGGTTTTGTGAACCCCAAAGTGCCCAGCCAAGCCTCCAACATGTAATTCCCAGACTAATAGATCGCGCAATGAGGTTCTAGGTATGCAAAGTTTGTGTCCTCTGAAGATGAACCCGTCCTCCAGGATGAAACCCTGATGTTCCTGGGGTGAATGGGTGGTCAGTTTGGTGTGGACATGCCCCAAATCAGGACAATCCGGGTACTCTTCCTTAACCTGATCGAATCCTACCACTTCTACCCGAATGGTAGCTAGTAGGGAGACTCTCCTACTTAGAGCATCGGCTGCTCAGTTTTCACTTCCGGCCTTATGTTTGATCACAAAGGTGTAGGCCTGGATATATTCGACCCATCGGGCATGTCGGGCATTCAGTTTTTGCTGGGAATTAAGGTATTTTAGGGCCTCATGGTCGGAGAATATGACAAACTCTTTGGGCAAGAGGTAGTGCCTCCAATGTCGGAGGGATTGCACCACAGCGTAAAATTCTTTGTCATAGGTGGAGTATTTCATCCGGGCATCACATAATTTCTTACTAAAGTAGGCCACAGGATGTCCCTCTTGGATGAGGATCCCGCCAATTCCCACCCCAGAAGCATCACAAGTTACCTCGAAGACTTTGGAGAAGTCAGGGAGGCATAAAACTGGGGCTTGGGTCATCCTCTCCTTTAGTTCTTGGAAAGCCCTAGAAGCCGTCTTGGTCCATACAAAGGTCCCATTTTTAAGGCAGTCTATGATAGGGGCAGTGACTGTGCTGAACCCTCGGATGAACCTACGGTAAAAGGTGGCTAACCCATGGAAACTGCGGACTTCATGGAGGGTGCGGGGTTTCGGCCAATTGAGGATGGCTTGGACTTTTTCTGGGTCCATGGATACTCCTTCTGTGGAGACAACATACCCAAGGAAGGTAATGGATTGGGTCATGAAGTGACATTTGCCTAAATTGGCAAAGAGACTTTCCTTCCTAAGGGTGGAGCAAACTTGCCTTAGATGACTGAGGTGGGCTTCCTTGGATTGGCTGTAGATGAGGATGTCATCAAAATATACTACCAGGAAGACTCCAATGTAGGGCCTAAGGACCTCGGTCATAAGGCGCATAAATGTGCTTGGGGCGTTAGAGAGCCCAAAAGGCATCACCACCCATTCATAGAGTCCATCTTTGGTTTTGAAGGCTGTTTTCCATTCATCCCCAAGCCTTATCCTTACTTGGTGGTAGCCACTCTTAAGATCTATCTTTGAAAAAATTGTGGCTCCAGCTAGCATATCTAGCATATCGTCAAGTCTAGGTATGGGGAACCTATATTTGACGGTAATCTTGTTGATGGCCCTGCTATCAATACACATGCGCCATGTCCCATCTTTCTTTGGTGTGAGGAGGGCTGGGACAGCACAAGGACTTTTGCTAAGACGGAGGAAGCCTTTTCTAATGAGTTCCTCCACTTGCCTCCTCAATTCAGCATGCTCAGTGGGATTGAGGCGATAGTGGGGAAGGTTTGGGAGGGTGGCCCCTGGGACAAGGTCAATGGCATGCTGGACATCCCTCATGGGTGGCAGTTGATCGGGGAGCTCCTCGGAGAACACATCCTTGAATTCTTCTAGGAGAGGGTGTATCTCCACAGGATGAGGGTTGGAGGGGGTGGGTTTCCCTAGGCATATGACTACAGCGCATATGGGTGTCCCGAGGGCTACCTCTTCCTCGAGTTCTTGTCTAGTGATGAGGTGAAGGCCTTTGGTGGGACCCTCATGGGTGGACAGTTGACTTGTTGGTTGGGTTGGGGGTGATGTGACCCCTGGGTTTTGAGGTGGTGTGGGGAGAATTTCCTTGGAGGGTGGGTCCTTTCGGGGTGAGGAAGGGTTGAGGCGAATGGTCTTCCCCTTGTGTTCAAAGGTGCACGTGTTCGTTTTCCCATGGATGGTAGCATTAACATCATATATCCAAGGTCTCCCTAGCAGGATGCTCCCTACAGCCATAGGTATGATGTCACACCATATTGGCTCTTGGTAGGATGAGAAGGTGATGGGGATAAGACAACATGTGTTGACGGGTAGGGAATGGTTGTTTATCCATGAGACACGATATGGTTTGGGGTGGGGTGTTGGGGTAAGTCCTAGGAGCTTGACGGTGTCCGGGGACACGGCATTGACACAACTTCCGTTGTCTAGGATAACCTTCCTAACATGGTCCCCAATTTTGATGAAGGTGTGAAAAATGGAAGTCCTCCTCCAATCATTCTCTTGTGGTTGGGTAAGGGTGCACCTTATTACTCCCAAGTGGGTGGAGTGACCTTCCTCAAAGAATTGCTCCTCGTATTCCTCTTCTCACTCTAAGGTAGCCTCGTGTTCCTCAATAGTATTCTCATGGGTTTCTTGAGATGTGGTAGGTCCGCCCTCAATAACAAGGCTTGACATCCCCTTGGAAGGGCATTGGGAGGCTATGTGGCCATAACCATGGCACTGAAAACATTTAATCGTACTACTCCCTGGGGTCTTCCCTTTGGAGGCTTCCTCCCTTCGGGGAGGAGGGTTGAGTGGGGTGGTCTTTGTGGGGGTGGGAGTGATTGGTTGGGGATAGGGCCGAGTGGGGGTTCCCCCATTGGAAGGAGGTGTTCTTAACAGAGGAGGTAGGTTGGGACGGGGTCCCGGGCCCTTGGGGGGGCAAACCTAGGATTCCTAGAAAATCTCTCTACATCCCAGGCTATTTGATAGGCAATTTCCAAGCTATGTACTTCCCTCATAAAAAGCTCCCGTTTGATGTGGGGGAGGAGACCATTCCTAAACCGGGATAAAGTGACGGCTGGGTCTTCAACCACACCACACCTTAGGAGATATGAGTCAAATTTTTCAATATACTCTTCCACGGTCTTTCCCTCTTGGGTAAGGCTTTACCATTCATCAAGAAGAAGTTGGCTATAGGAGATGGAGAGATATTTGTTTCTAAGTTGATCTTTCATGTCTATCCAAGTGTCAATGGGTTCCTCACACCGGATCCTCTTTTGACTTTCTACCTTTAGCCAATAGGTCTTGGCTAGTTTAAGAAGGTGCATCTTGGCCAACCTAACCTTTCTCTCCTCGGACATGGGGTACCATTCAAAGTATTGGTCCATGCCATGCTCCCATTCTTTATAGACACTAGGGCTATAAGACCCATCAAAATTAGGAGCTTCCACTTTGATCATTCTTAGTAGGAAGTCATCCGGATCCTCTCGTGGTCGCCTCTCATGATATCGAGGTCGTGGGGCTCTCTCTTGCTCACGATACCACTCATCATCTAGGTCTTCCCTCTCATGTTCAACCCGAGGAGGAGGAACTCTTTGGGCATGGTTCCTAGGTGGGGCCCTAGCTTCTTCCAATCTCTCTAATCGGGTGGAAATTCCATTCATTTGCTCCGTGAGGACTTGGATGGCAGCCTCAATTCGATCCATAGGAGTTTGGGGAGCTTCCCTAGGGATGTTTTGGTTGCCATGCACATTGGGATCCATAGGTGGGTTGGAATTAGAAGGATCAGCCCGATATATGGTACCCCTACGGGTGGACATGCACAATGATGACAACACGGGATAGAAATGCAATTGCCCTTGGACCTAGGCTTGTAGAGACAAGTCTAAAACTTGCTCTGATATCACTTGATGTGACACAAAATGCAGCGGAGACTTTGATTCCTTGGACCTAATTCGCAATCACAATTACAAGGCGCCGAGAATATGTTAAAGCTACCAATGCACCGTGCGCACACGATTCCCGTGGTGACCCGGTGATGCCAAGTCGAGGTGATGGAGATAGCCCCTGACTGGTTAGAGGACCAGCACCACTTTAGTTAGCCCTCCCGAAGGTTTGAAAGCCCACAAACAAGGGCGGTCGGATGCCTTAAGGGCACGGGGTCACTCGCTCACTTATAGCCACGGTGACCACACTGAAAGGTGGCGCCGGGATCGGGCACTCGCTCTCCTACCGGCCGATATGTTTCGCGGATATTAAATAAACAGGTATAAGGAGGCAAGGGAAGGAGGCTCACCTGGTTGGTTTGAAGAAACCAACCCCAGTCGGAGACGAGGGCGAGCGGGGAAGTGTGGGTTCCCCGCACACTGCGCCGATGAAGCTTCGAACCTGTTTAAGTGTACACTCACTACACCTCACGTAGGAGGGTGATCTCGGGGGTGGGAATTGATGGATTACAATAAACACTACCTCCCGCAGGGAGGGGCGGTAAGCCGGCCAGGCAAGAGGGGAGAAATAAGCTTAGTAGCCCACGAGGAGGGACCGCTTCTGAATTGGACCGCTGGCTGTGGATGTTGATAGGCAGTCGGTGTAGTCCCTGTAGATATCAATCCAGAATTTCGCCGATGACGAGCCCCCGGGGGATCTTCTCGTAACAGGAACCCAAACGCCTCTGATTTATATTGATTTATTCTGACGTCGTCGATGGCTGCAGTGGAGGTCTGAGTAGGGCAACAGATTCTGGGGCGGGTGGCTCCCTGTTTCTGTCTGCAACTTGCAGAAGTTTCCCCGGTCGCTCCTGGATGCCGAATCACGAACCGTCGGAGTTGCTGGAACCGGGGACAACGCCTCTACACAGAACAACTGACGGCAACACCTTCTGAGGTCGGGGTGGACAGGGGGACGCCGGCGAGTGGGAACTGGTCGCTGCAGACTGCAGGAGGCAGACCCACGCGACTGAGGGAGAAAATTCAGAACTCTGGTCCCCGGATGCCGAATGAGGTTCTGTCTCTTGTTCCTGGTTGGGGACAGATGGAGGAAGAACTTTGATGAAGGGCCTTTGGTCTGAATCCTCCGCCGTTGGTCGTGGTACTGCTTCAAATCGGGCTCAGGCTAGCTGCGGAGGGAGTCTGGCGCAGTCGGGAGAGAATGGCTCTCCCGGACGGCCCCGAACTCGGAACAGGACGATTCCACCTCACCTGCGTAGTGGACTGGACGACCTTTCCAGAAAGGTAAGGTATGCCCTCAGATGTCGCCTGATGACCTCGGGGGAACTTCTGCAAGACAGGCCTTCTTCTGCCACCTGCAGACGTGACTGAATGAAGGGGATGGTGGTGGGGTTAGGTGTAGGGGGATTGGAGTTTGGTAATGGAGGGAGGGTGGAGGTGATTGCAGATGGGGGAGGGATGTGTGGGGGTGATGATGGGGGCGGAGCAGGTGGTATGGAGGTGCAGGAGGGTGGAGGGGAGTGGGGGCCGAAGCTAGGAGATGGGGGGAGGGGGGGGTTGGTCGGCCAAGGTAAGAGGAGGGGGTGAGTGGATGGAGGGGGTTGCGCAAATGGTAGTGGGGGTGGGGGTTTGAATGCTTGGGGATATGAATGAGTGTGTGGGGGAGTGGAAGGGCTGCTTGGGGAAGAGGGATGGGTGCCTTGGAGGTGGAGAAGGTGTATGGGGAATGGGAAGAGTTGCTTGGGGAAGTGGAGGTATTGATGTGAGTTAAGGCTCTTGGGGAGGTGAAAGGTTGGAGGGTGAGGTGGCAGCTGAGGTGGCAGGGGAAGAGAAAGGTGAAAGGGCAGGTTCGCCCAAGGGAGAGAGAGAGAGAAGGGAGAAGAGAGAGAGAGGGGTTCGCCCCCTAGAGAGAGAGAGAGAATGAGAGAGCTAGAGAGAGAGAGGGGGGGCACTTATGCTCAAATATTCAATACTTCATTACCTTCAAAAGAGGGGGTTTGAGGTCCTATATATAGGAAAACCCAATTTACAAAAAGTCCTCATGAAATGGACAAATGACGGAAGACCAAGGGGTGGGGAGAGGGGCGCCCATGGGCCAGACCAAAGAAATGGCCCAATAAGACCTACTAGCCCCATTAGCCCACTAGCCTACATACAAGCATAAGTAAATAACATGATAACCTAGTAACATGACTCAAAACATAGGCAAATACATCAAAATGACTCAAGAAAATAGAAAAATGTAATAGGATGATAAGCACCAATGTTCCGTCTGAAGAAGGGCTGCTCCCTAGCTGCCTCCGGGAGGGAGAGAAGTGCCAAGCCACATGGTATGTGGTGTGATGCCCTCATCACAGTCCAACAGAAAGTACAGTCTAAAGCAGTAAAGCGTACCACATGCCAAGTGAACACTCGGCCCGGCAAGCTGGCAACTGAGAACCTTCGCTCCATGCCCTCGAACTTCGAGGAAGAGCCGCCACACCTGAAAAGCAGGGAATGAGTCTCCAAAATAGAGACTCAGCAAGGGTCCCGCGGAACCCCAACCGGAAACAATGGTGGTAGCGGAAAGGAAGGCTACAAGAGCAACCGCAACAGCAGGAACAGTAAACCCGGTGGCCAGTCGAAACACGGCACTACAACTACTCCTACTGTACCAGAAACACACCCTGGCCTCGCGGTCGAGGCTACCGGACTACACTAGTACCGCTTACCGAAGTAAAAGCACACGGCAACCATGCCGTAGAGGCCTGTCCCCCGGACACAGTCGACCTGGACAAGCTGTGCATGGTGCAACCCTGACCATCTGATCGCGGGTACCGCACAACAAAACACAACCTCGGTAGAGTAACTAGCATTAGTCTGACGGCGCGAAAACCAACACACGCGCCACGGCGAAACAACCGAAACTCAACGGTCGACACGACCAAAACCCGAAGGTCAAAGCCACGGAAACTGACAGTCTGTCACTCCCAACTCGACAGGAGTACCTCACACTAGAAGCACAGTCGGTAGCGTCCCCTGATGACTTACACCGCACCGCAGGTGAACTGCCTGACGTGGTAGCGCCTACCAAAGGCACGAACACCGTACAAGTAACCACAAACAAGTGACTAGTTGGGGTCACGCCCGTCGACGTGGGTCCAACCGTCTACAACCACGTGTGCACACACAGACCGCGCGTCCCTGGTCTGGCCCTCTGACCGATTTTCCCCTCAGCCGGACTCTGGCTGCAAGACATGGGGCCCGACGGTAACCGGTCCACAAACCGTCTCTAATCATTTTAGTGGGTCTCGGAGTGTATTTTGTGCTTTACACGTGTTTCTCCCTGATGTGTCTTCGGAACTCTGTGCAGGGTAAACCGTGGCGTTCTTCGACTCCGGGACAGTACCACTGCATTATGTTCCTTCCAAGGGTCGCGGAGGTAATTTTTCATAATTTTTTTGAATTTATCGATTTTTCAGATTTTCCTATATAAACCCCCCACCCTCTCTCTTCCTCTCATTTCTCACTCTCACCCTCTCTCTCTTCTCCCACTCTCTCCTCTCACTCTCTCCTCTCCGGCGGCCGACGGACTGAAGCGGGGGCGAGGCGGGGCGATGCGGGCGAGGAGGACAGCGAGGATGGGTCGAGGATCAAGGCTCGAGGGCGCGGTGAAGCTGGTTCGCGAGCGTGGAGGCACCGGCGGGGTTTTGGAGGCGTTTCTTCGTGGATCGGTGTCCACGGTGCGCGAAATCTTCGGTGGAGGTAGGGAGATGGACCCCCAGCTCGTGCACTTCCTTTCCCGCGAGTTTCGTAGGCCGTGGTGAGCCGAGCGGGTGGAATCGGGGTTTTTTTGGGCAAAACCCATGTTTTAGGGCTTGTGGGCCGATCTCTCGTTTTACGGCGTTTTTGGCCTATCTAGGGGTTTAGATGCATGCCTAGGGGCTTGGGGATGGATTCCCCTTTGTTTCCCCATCACCCGGGGGTGATCGGGGCGTGGATCGGTGTTTTGGATGGTTTCTCGCCGTAACATTCTCGGGAGGGTGTGACGGTTATTCCAGTGACCGTTACATATGTGTAACGCGCCTGGGCAGGGGCGTTACATTCCCTTTGCTTTGGGCTTTGGCGTTCGTGGGTGTGACGGTCCCACGATAGACCGCCACAGCCGTGTGACGCGCCTGGGTGGGTGCGTCACATCCCTATTACCCAGCTGAGGGCTGGGGGTGTAACGGCCCCCGACGGACCGTTACATGTGCGTGACGCGCCCAGGGTGGGTCGTCAGGGGCGTTTCAACCGTTATCTTCCTGACCGTTGGGGGTCAGGGCGTCTAACGGGCCGGGGCGGGCGCGTTACATCCGTGTCACACGCTGGGGCGGGCACGTTACATCGGTGTAACGCGCTGGGCCAGGCGCGTTACATTCTACGTTCCTATGGGCCGTGTAACGGCCTGCGTTAGGCCGCCAGGTGGATGTGACGGTCCCGCCTAGACCGTTACAGCCCTGTGACGGCCTAGGGCTAGACCGTCAGGCGTTGTGTTGCACCGAGGTGAGTTTTTGTGTTCTCCGCCTTGTTCCGTGATGTGTGGGTCCCCGGTCGACCCGGTTGGGACCCAGTGGTCGACTTGCGGTCTCGTGAGTGCCAGACACCCATGGGATTCTGTGTCCGTGTTTTGAGGGTGTCTGGAGGACCGTGTTACCTCGTTTAGCGTACCCGTGGGGTTGAGAGTCCGGGTGACTTCTCGCGTGTTGGGCTTTCGTGTCACGCTCGATCGAGTCACCATGCATCGGTGTGTGTGCGGTGGGGTCTCCCCCGCATGTCGTGGGTTTCTTTGGAAGGCGATTCCCATGTGGGCCATGTGTTTGGCCTTGGACTGCGAGTCCAGTTATCCGGCCTGGGGCTGGAGGTTTCCCGCTTGCCCTGAGATGGGAAATCGACAAGGTGGCTTGTGTGCTGCCCTGGGAATCGTGCTTCTATGTTTTCCGTGTGGCCCGTGTGGGTGGCCTTAGTCCCTTGCATTCCCTTCCCGAGGGAGTGGTCTTGGCGGTTCGTGAGTTGTCTCGGTACTCGTGCTACCGTGGTTTTAGACCAAGAGATTGTACTGGATTGACGGCCTTGTGCTGTTGCGTACAACGGTCTTGACCCGAGTCTTATGACTCAAGGACCGTTGGGTGTAATGCGTCTAGAGGACTGTTCAGAGTCCAGTGGCTTAGCGCCACTTGTGTTTTCTCAACTCTTGCGCAGGGTGCGTGCGTGACTTTGGATTACGAGTCCTGTTTCTTCTCCGACTGTGGTCGCCGTGCGATGGTGCTGGTACGTGGGATGGTCCCCGTACTTCGTCAGGTTCGGACATTATTTTCTATTGTCTTGAGAGTCTACTCTCTCTGTGACCCTCCACTAGTCGTAGTGATGTGACATGACCTCGGACCTAATGCAAGCAAGCACAATCGCATTTAAATGGGCCGAATTGGGCCACCGCTCTATCGACACTCACCCAAGCCCGGGGTAACTTGGCAATGCAAAGGTGAGGTTGAGGGGTTGGGCCCTTGCTGGTAGAGGGCCAGCAAGGCCAAGATTTGATTCCCAATGGATTTCGAAGCCCAATTCAACGGGGCCGACGAAGTGCCGAAGGCACCGGTTGCACTCTTCCCATGGTGATCACTCAAGACAACGGGGCTTGAGGATCGGGCTCTCACTCGCATAACCAGCAGAATTAAGAACTAATATTGAAAGACAAGCACTAAGTGGAGTGAAGGTTTGAGCACTTACTTGACCGGTTTGAAGAAACCGGTCCCGGTCGGAGACGAGGCCGAGCGGGGAGGCGAGTGGATCCCCACACGCCGCGGCGGTGTCGCTTGACCTGCCCAAACAAAGTACACCACTACACCTCTCGCAGGAGGAGGAACTTGGGGTGGGGGTTAATGATATTACATCAATACTACCTCCACGCAGGGAGGGGCCTTCAGCCGGCCAAGCGGGGTGGGGAAACGAAAGCAAAGAACGAGGAACAAGGGTGGACGCCAAATCTGCCTGCTGTCTGCGAACCAGGATAGAGGGTCGGTGTTTCTGTTGTAGATCTTTCTCAAAAAATTTTCTGATGGCGACACCAGTGTCAAAATCTTCGTAATAGGAAGGGGAATGCCTCAGAATTTTTGTAATTTCTTCTGGAGTCGCTGCAGGTCGGGGCAGAAGCTTGAACAGGGCCTCTGTTTCTCGGACTAGCAGGGGCAAGTCACCAATAGTAGGATACAGAGGCTGTCCTGGCCGTTCCCGAACTCTAAATTTGATGCCGTCAGCGCCGTTAGAACCGTGGGTGACTCCTCTTTGCAGCAAAAGAAACGGGAATGCCAGAAGAGAACGGAGACGATCTGTGGAGCCAGAAGAGTGAGGAGGTGTCGATGTAGACTGGGGAAGGCAGAGCCGCGTGACTGTGGAAGAAAATTGGTAACTTCTGTTCCCAGATGCTGAATGGGATTCTGCTTCTTGATTCCGAAAGTAGACAGGCCGATGAAGAACTTTGAAAAAGGACTTGAGGACTGATTCCTTCGGGGATGGTTGTGGCAGAGCTTCTAAACCGGCTCAGGTCCTCAGCCGAGGCAAAACCACGCAGCTGTGGGAGAATGGACCTCCTGGACGACTCGGAGATCGGAAGAAGACGAAACCACCTCGGTTGCGAAGGCGACTGGCAGACGCTTCCGACAATGGCTCTTGGGTCTTCAAACTCGCCCTGAGGAGGTCCTGGTGGCCGCTGCAAGTTGCTGGTCTGCTGTAGATCTTCAGTTGAGAGCTGTAGGTTGATGATGATGGGGGGGAATGGGGTATATGGGAGGGGAAATGGGGGTGGATGAGTGTGGGGAAAGCCCGGGCTGTGAGGGGGTCTAGGAGGGGGTGTTCTAAGGTGGGGGAAGAGAAGAATGGGGTCTGGAAGGGGGTCTAACAGGTGGTGGGAGGAGGAGCTACGAATTTGGGAAGGTGGGTGAGAGGAGAAAGTGAGGGGGGGCACAAGTGAGTGGAGGGAAGGGTGGATTTCAAATTTGAAATGGCCTTGGAAGTTGTGGGGTTGTGTGGGGAAGGGGTTGATTGTGTTGGAATGGGGAAAGTGGTGTTGGAATGTGGAAGATGGTGTTGGAATGGTGAGGGATCTTCTTGGGACTAGGGGGGTGGAGTAATTGAGGCCATGGGGAAGTGGAGGGCTTTAATGATGGTAGGTGGGGGTTGAGGTGGTTGGGAAGGGAGGAGAGAGAAGAAAATTCGAAATTGGGTGTTGAGGAGAGAGAAAGTGGAGTAAAAAAAGAGGGATTAAGAGAGGGAATGGTGGGGAATATCTCCCCTAGGGTTTCTCACCCAAAGAATGTTGGAATCACTCCACTAAACTAAGCTTTGGACTCTCAAATGGCATTTTTTTCATTGATTGATTCATTCCCTCCAAATGAAGGAAATGGGGCCCTATATATAGGAAACCCACATTTTACAATAAGACCCTGACAAAAGACTCATTGACAAATAACCGAAGGGGTAGGGGAGCTCATTGGGCCAAGCCCGAAGAAATGGTCCCAATTAGCACATTACACATTCTAATGACACTCAAACATAGGAAAATAAATGCAAGACCTAGGGACATGACTCAAATAAAATACAAATTACATCAAATGACTCAAGTAAAATTACATAGGACTCAAAATTAAATGACTAAACCATGCCGGATGCAACCGGGGAGAGGAGACGAGCTATGAATGTGGGCATGGAAGGTGATGTCCACATCATACTCCCGGGGTGCGGAGAACTCGACTCCGTCGAGTAAGTATCCTTCCCTCCTTGGAAGGTGTAGAAGTGGTACTGCCTTCAAGTCTTCCGAACGAGACCGATCCATCCACCTGCCGAGATAGCGCTCATATACCTTGCTCCGAGTGGTAGTGACTTGTTCATCCAATATTTCTTCAATTTGTTCACGCTGGACTCTCTTGGCTGGTGGTCTCTCCTCACAGGTGGGTGCTCTCTCAAGGGAAGAAGTAGGCTCAATCTCCTCACTAGGTACCACCGTGGGTCCCTTATATGGCACTAGGTCGGCAACATTGAATGTGGGACTTATTCCATACTCCTCAGGGAGATCTAACTCAAAGACATTTGCACCAATGCGCCTCAGGACCGGGAAGGGACTAGCCCCACGTGGCCTCAATTTGGAGATGGCTCCCGGGGAGAGTCTCTCCGTCCTTACCATCACAAAGTCACCCTCATGGAATTCTTGGTGACGTCGATGAGAGTCAGCTTGCTTTTTATAAGTCACATTCTTCTTGCTAATGTGCTTGCGGATCTCTTTATGCAATGTTGTGAATGCAGACATTCTAGGGGTGATGGGTGGACCGGGGCAACCAAAAGTAGACCTATCGTGTAATGATGCAGTGTAGACTTTGGTTAGCCTAGGTGGGCCGGGGCACCCGTAGGTGGCCCTATCATGCAAATTGGTGATAAATATCGGGGGACCCGGACATCCGTAGATGCCTTTGACATGCTTAAGATCCATGATGAATGAAGGAGGACCATGATATCCGAATATGGACCACTCATACTTTCTACTTGACATGTGGGTGATATGAATGAATGGACCCAACATAGTGTTCATGCCAAGGGGTGTGGTAAGCCTAGACACATGCATACTTTTCCCTAAGGTGACTTCCATGTGTATAGGTGTGGGACAACCTTTGAACTCCCATTGGAAAGGATCGAATAGATCTAAGAAGGTGGTCATCATGGGGTGGGACACAACCTTATTACCTAGGGATATGTGGCCCAAGGTCATGGCTCCCAAGGTGTAACCCGGGTCATGGATGAGGTTGGTTTGGCCCAATATGGTGGGTGAGGGTAGGAAAGGGTGGGTGGTGGGTAAGATGGTTGGGCCACATGGGTATCCGTACTCCCATTGGAATGGGTCAAAGGGATCATGGTAAGGGCTACCTAGAGAGAGGAACTCTATGTTCCCAAGGTCCTTACAAGGTGGTGAGTCATCCTCTTCCCAAGTAGTTGGTCCAAGGTCTCTAGTGGGTTGACCGTTCAAGGTACTTGGGATCTCAAGGGGTGGGGAGTAGACCGGGATGGGTTCCTCCTACAAGGGGAGAAATAGGAGGATCTCACTAGTACAATGCCCACTTGTGTAAAGGGAGGTGATGGAACCGATGGATGGGTGGACAAAGTTGACGGTGCTAGGCTCCAATGGTCCCATGGCTAGTAGGCCGGTTAAGTGGGCTTGCCAATGTAGGCAATCCACAAGGTCTCCCAAGTCTTCCACAGAGTAGAAGTTTTGATAAGTGACATGGGGAGGTCGGGTGGGAACAATTTGGGATTTATATCCCAATGGTGGTGAGCTAGGGAGGGTGGGACATTGCTTGAGCCATTGGAGTATGGACTCATCTATGGTGAGGGTGCCATGTGTGATGGTGCATGGCCTTTGAGGATCCGGACCATGAGGGGTGGGGGAAGATTGAGGCTCTTCTTCTTTATTGGTGGGATCTTGGGCTTTCTCTATGGTGATAGGAGGGTCCATATGGGCATAAATCTTCCTAAGTTCATTTCTCATCTCAACCCAAGAGTCGATTGGCTCTTGCCTTCCAACTTCCCTTAAGCCTACAATGTTTTGCCATTCATTCCTAGCTTGGCGCCATAGCAAACTTTTGGCATAGTTGACTTGCATAGACCCTGACAGGGTGAACCTCCCAAAGTGGTGATCTATGGAGCTTTCCCATTCTAGATATAAACTAGGGTGGGATCCATCAAACACAAAGGCATCTATTGGGTCCAAGCGAGACGAGTAGGCTAAGTAGGAAGTGGCCATGATGATCGAGTGATAAATGCAATGGCCCTAGGACAAGACTTAGTAGAGACAAGTCTAGAACCTGTCTCTGATACCACTTGATGTGACACGACCTCGGACCTAATGCAAGCAAGCACAATCGCATTTAAATGGGCCGAATTGGGCCACCGCTCTATCGACACTCACCCAAGCCCGGGGTAACTTGGCAATGCAAAGGTGAGGTTGAGGGGTTGGGCCCTTGCTGGTAGAGGGCCAGCAAGGCCAAGATTTGATTCCCAATGGATTTCGAAGCCCAATTCAACGGGGCCGACGAAGTGCCGAAGGCACCGGTTGCACTCTTCCCACGGTGATCACTCAAGACAACGGGGCTTGAGGATCGGGCTCTCACTCGCATAACCAGCAGAATTAAGAACTAATATTGAAAGACAAGCACTAAGTGGAGTGAAGGTTTGAGCACTTACTTGACCGGTTTGAAGAAACCGGTCCCGGTCGGAGACGAGGGCGAGCGGGGAGGCGAGTGGATCCCTACACGCCGCGGCGGTGTCGCTTGACCTGCCCAAACAAAGTACAACACTACACCTCTCGCAGGAGGGGGAACTTGGGGTGGGGGTTAATGATATTACATCAATACTACCTCCACGCAGGGAGGGGCCTTCAGCCGGCCAAGCGGGGTGGGGAAACGAAAGCAAAGAACGAGGAACAAGGGTGGACGCCGAATCTGCCTGCTGTCTGTGAACCAGGACAGAGGGTCGGTGTTTCTGTTGTAGATCTTTCTCAGGAATTTTTCTGATGGCTACACCAGTGTCAAAATCTTCGTAACATGAAGGGGAATGCCTCAGAATTTTTGTAATTTCTTCTGGAGTCGCTGCAGGTCGGGGCAGAAGCTTGAACAGGGCCTCTGTTTCTCGGAATAGCAGGGGCAAGTCACCAACAGTAGGATGCAGAGGCTGTCCTGGACGCTCCCGAACTCCAAATTTGATGCCGTCAGTGCCGTTAGAACCGTGGGTGACTTCTCTTTGCAGAAAAAGAAACGGGGACGCCAGAAGAGAACGGAGACTATCTGTGAAGCTAGAAGAGTGAGGAGGTGTCGATGCAGACTGGGGAAGGCAGAGCCGCGCGACCGTGGAAGAAAATTGGTAACTTCTGTTCCCAGATGCTGAATGGGATTCTGCTTCTTGATTCCGAAAGTAGACAGGTCGATGAAGAACTTTGAAGAAGGACTTGAGGACTGATTCCTTTGGGGATGGTTGTGGCAGAGCTTCTAAGCCGGCTCAGGTCCTCAGCCGAGGCAAAACCACGCAGCTGTGGGAGAATGGACCTCCTGGACGACTCGGAGATCGGAAGAAGACGAAACCACCTCGGTTGCGAAGGCGACTGGCAGATGCTTCCGACAATGGCTCTTGGGTCTTCAAACTTTCCCTGAGGAGGTCGTGGTGGCCGCTGCAAATTGCTGGTCTGCTGTAGATCTTCAGTTGAGAGCTGTAGGTTGATGATGATGGGGGGGAATGGGGTATATGGGAGGGGAAATGGGGGTGGATGAGTGTGGGGAAAGCCCGGGCTGTGAGGGGGTCTAGGAGGGGGTGTTCTAAGGTGGGGGAAGGGAAGAATGGGGTCTGGAAGGGGGTCTAACAGGTGGTGGGAGGAGGAGCTACGAATTTGGGAAGGTGGGTGAGAGGAGAAAGTGAGGGGGGGGGCACAAGTGAGTGGAGGGAAGGGTGGATTTCAAATTTGAAATGGCCTTGGAAGTTGTGGGGTTGTGTGGGGAAGGGGTTGATTGTGTTGGAATGGGGAAAGTGGTGTTGGAATGTGGAAGATGGTGTTGGAATGGTGAGGGATCTTCTTGGGACTAGGGGGGTGGAGTAATTGAGGCCATGGGGAAGTGGAGGGCTTTAATGATGGTAGGTGGGGGTTGAGGTGGTTGGGAAGGGAGGAGAGAGAAGAAAATTCGAAATTAGGTGTTGAGGAGAGAGAAAGTTGAGTAAAAAAAGAGAGATTAAGAGAGGGAATGGTGGGGAATCTCTCCCCTAGGGTTTCTCACCCAAAGAATGTTGGAATCACTCCACTAAACTAAGCTTTGGACTCTCAAATGGCATTTTTTTCATTGATTGATTCATTCCCTCCAAATGAAGGAAATGGGGCCCTATATATAGGAAACCCACATTTTACAATAAGACCCTGACAAAAGACTCATTGACAAATAACCGAAGGGGTAGGGGAGCTCATTGGGCCAAGCCCGAAGAAATGGGCCCAATTAGCACATTACACATTCTAATGACACTCAAACATAGGAAAATAAATGCAAGACCTAGGGACATGACTCAAATAAAATACAAATTACATCAAATGACTCAAGTAAAATTACATAGGACTCAAAATTAAATGACTAAACCATGCCGGATGCAACCGGGGCGACGAGACGAGCTATGAATGTGGGCATGGAAGGTGATGTCCACATCACGTAGCCTGCTTACACGCGAGTGGTCCCACCAGGGAGTGGTGGAGAGGCTACCCTTAGAGACGGTTTGTGGACCGGTTGCCGTCGGGCCCCACGTCTTGCAGCCAGAGTCCGACTGAGGGGAAAACCGGTCAGAGTGCCAGACCAGGGACGCGCGGTCTGTGTGTGCACACGTGGTTGGGGGCGGTTGGACCCACGTCGACGGGCGTGACCTCAGCTAGTCACTTGTTTGTGGTTACTTGTACGGTGTTCGTGCCTTTGGTAGGCGCTACCACGTCAGGCAGTTCACCTGCGGTGCGGTGTAAGTCGTCAGGGGACGCTACCGACTGTGCTTCTAGTGGGAGGTACTCCTGTCGAGTTGGGAGTGACAGACTGTCAGTTTCCGTGGCTTTGACCTTCGGGTTTTGGTCGTGTCGACCGTTAAGTTTCGGTTGTTTCGCCGTGGTGCGTGTGTTGGTTTTCGTGCCGTTAGACTAATGCTAGTTACTCTACCGAGGTTGGGTTTTGTTGTGCGGTACCCGCGATCGGATGGTCGGGCTTGCACCTTGCACAGCTTGTCCAGGTCGGCTGTGTCCGGGGGACAGACCTCTACGGCATGGTTGCCGTGTGTTTTTACTTCGGTAAGCGATACTAGTGTAGTCTGGTAGCCTCGACCGCGAGGCTAGGGTGTGTTTCTGGTACAGTAGGAGTAGTTGTAGTGCCGTGTTTCGACCGGCCACCGGGTTTACTGTTCCTGTTGTTGCGGTTGCTCTTGTAGCCTTCCTTTCCGCTACCGCCGTTGTTTCCGGTTGGGGTTCCGCGGGACCCCTGCTGAGTCTCTATTTTGGAGACTCGTTCCCTGCTTTTCAGGTGTGGCGGCTCTTCCTCGAGGTTCGAGGGTGCGGAGCGGAGGTTCTCAGTTGCCAGCTTGCCGGGCCGAGTGTTCACTTGGCATGTGGTACGCTTTACTACTTTAGACTGTACTTTCTGTTGGACTGGACTCTGTTATAGCTGTAGTTGTTTATTTATTCTGTTAATTATTGAATTGTCCTGCTTTATTTCCTATTTCTTTTTGCCTCCACACTCCTTTTAGCCCTTCCGAGCCCTCCCGGCTCGTGGGCGGCGGTACGAGTCTCGGGTTATCGGGCCTTCCCGGTAATCGGATTCTCAGGTCGTTACACTAAGCCAATACCAGATGCATCCGTATATACTTCGAATCCACCACCTTCCATCGGTAGTGATAGAATAGGAGCTGTAGTAAGATGATTCTTAAGAGTTTGAAAACTCTTCTCACATTCCTCTGACCAGACAAAAGGATTTTCTTTTCTCGTCAGTCTAGTTAAAGGAACTATAATCTTTGAAAAATCTTTAATGAATCTTCTATAATAACCAGCTAGACCCAGAAAACTTCGTACTCCCGATACGGTCGTTGGCCGACTCCAATTCTTGACAGCTTCTACCTTAGAAGGATCCACAACGATACCTTCTTTTGAAATAATGTGGCCTAGGAATGAAACTTCCTTGAGCCAAAATTTGCATTTATTTAGCTTGGCATAGAGTTTATGTTCTCTAAGTGTTTGCAAAGTTATTTTCAAATGTTCATCATGTTCCTCCTTTGTCTTGGAGTATATCAAGATATCATCAATGAAGACGATGATAAACTGATCCAGATATGGCAGGAAAACACTGTTCATAAGTTGCATGAATGCTGCCGGGGCATTAGTTAATCCGAATGGCATTACCACGAATTCATAGTGGCCATAACGACTTCGAAAAGCAGATTTATAAATGTCCTCTTCTTTAATTCTAAGCTGATGATAACCTGATCTGAGGTCTATATTAGAAAAATATTCTGCTCCGGAAAGCTGATCGAAGAGCTCATCAATACACGGCAATGGATACTTGTTTTTAATTGTGAGTTGATTCAGTCGCCGGTAATCGATGCATAGCCTGAGAGAACCATCCTTTTTCTTGACAAATAGAACCGACGCACCCCAAGGGGATGTGCTAGGTCTGATGAAGCCTTTGTCTAGTAATTCCTGCAACTACCTTTTTAATTCCTTGAGTTCTGTGGGGGACATCCTGTAAGGGGCTATAGAAACAGGTGATGCTCCTGGGATGAGTTCAATAGTGAAGTTCACTTCCCTTTCGGGCGGTAAACTGAGTAATTCGGACGGGAACACATCCGGGAACTCATTTACAATAGGAATGTCCGCTAAGATAATGTCCTTGGATTCGGTAACAATGACAGAAGCAAGAAAAGCTTCACTTCCTTGCGAGATAAGTTTGTAAGCGTGAAGAGAAGATATGATAGTAGGATACTTCTTGTACTTGATGTCAAGAAAAGAGAATCTCGGAAGACCGGGCTTTCGAAAGGATATAATCCTATTTCAGCAATTGATATAAGCGTCATGATCTACAAGCCAATCTACCCCTAAAATGGCATCATAACCTTTCATGTCAAGGCATACTAAATTTGCGGGGAGATTGTAACCTTCTACTATCACTTCGCTATCAGGATAATAGTCGGTAAGCTTTGTTCTAGAACCTAAGGGTGTGAAAATAGCGAGATCTGAAGGTAAGGGGACTGATGCAATTGATAATGTTTTTGCAAAAACAAGTGGAGTAAAAGAATGAGAGGCACCAGTGTCAAATAGCACAAATGTAGGATGGGAATAAATTTGAAGAGTACCTTCCATAAGCCCACCATCCCTGGGCGCTTCCTCTTCTTCTAGAATGGCGTTGAGGTAAGCCTACCTCCTACGTCCTCCACCAGACGATTGGTCTTTCATAAGGGGGCAATCTGGCATGCGATGCTCCCTGCTTCCACAACGTAAACAAGCGCCAAGGCGCTTCCAACACTCCTCAGCCGAATGGCTGAATTTTTCACAAAATGTGCAAGCCGTGGCGACCTGCTCCTTCTCCTCCTTGACTTTCTTTTACTTATGGGAACTTTCACCATTCCCATTCCTGGATCTTTTCTTACTATCACAGCTCTTGTAAGGCTCCGTGTTGCTGAACTTTTCTTTCTTATAACATCGATCTGAGCGTCGGCTAGACTCCTCTCCTTTCCCTTTTAATTTTTCAACCTTTTCCAAGGTCCTTTCACACAAATACGGCCGTTAAACCATTTCCACATAAGTACGGATGTTTTGGGTCCCGAGCTGCTGAATGAAATCGGGTCGTAACCCGTCCATGAACCGATTAGCCTTCAATAAATCGGTGCTGATAAGATGCGGTGCGTAAGGTGCAAGCCTTGAGAATTGCAGTTCATATTCGGCAACCGTCATCAGTCCTTGCCAAAGAGCGGTGAACTCCATAGCCTTTCGTTCCTTTACGTGCTCAGAAAAGTACTTGGTATGGAATAGGGTAAGAAAACCATCCCATGTATGAGGTGCATCGGCCGGAGGTGCCGGGACTGACTTCCACCATGTGCGAGCATCTTTGTTGAGTTGAAAGGTTGCGAGACGCACCTTCTCCTGATCGGTGGATTGGATAACATCAAAGATACGGTTCATTTCGTCTATCCAGTTCTCCACTTAGTCAGAATTAGAAGAACCATAGAAACGCGGAGGGTTTAAGCTCCGAAAGTTACGATGCATATCACCAGCCCTTGCTCCTGCGCCAGCTTGCGCCACGGTTTGCAATGCCTGAGTGAGGCCAGCAACCATTTGTTGCATGTCATCCCAATTTACGCGATGAGCCATGATAATAATATGGTACCTGAGAGAAAATAAAAACTTGTTATTTCTCATGGAATTGGAAGGAAAAATTAATCTTAAAACTAAATAACTATCTTATCCCGGGTTCTACCAAATTCTCATATTGGTGTGGAAATTTCTTCCTTAGTTCATAGGTATGGGTCCTTAAACCTTAGACTTATCCGATGACATGACTCTTCTTCCTAAGTCCTGAGACTTAGGCTCTTATACCAACTTAACTGTCACGCCCCAAGCCTTTATGACAGTGAAAGACACGCTCGAGAAACGCGAACAGCCGGCATGGTAAGCCTCGAGCAAGCAAGAATGATCAGAGCGCAAGATAATCACACACATAAATGCAATTGCACAATATTTACTCAACTTCAACTTTATTTCATAATAATCAAGTATTCAAATACAACCACTAATTCGACTTATTCCAATCTATCAGACTCAAGAAATAAGAAAATTACATAGACTCAATCTAAACAATATAGACTTTCCTAAGTATTCACTCTCATCTTTGACAATACTTTCATTCGCTCTAGGACCCGCTACTTGCATAACCCGAATCCGAATTCGAATCACTTTCATTTCCTAAAAAAGAATGGAAATAGGTAATGAGCACTCTTGCCCAGTAGGTATCTTCGCATCAACATGAAGGCATCATTAAAGTAATTAACATTTTTGCTCTAGAGGAATAAGGTAAAATCATGCGAATGCGATCAAACATGCGATTAAATCAAAGTAACACAATGATCATGAAGATAGAATGAGAAAATGTTATAAGAACATGATATGGTCGAGAATGTACTAGCAAGCCACATAATCATCACTTCCAGTATCTTTTGCTTATGAGCAAGTACTTCGTGAATTTCTATGGAATATCAAGAAAGTCAAGTATCAATCATGCTGTATTGTGTTGTGGATTTTCACTTATTTATAAAGAAAGTACTCCCAGCACAATGCGATGCCAGTAGCATCATACCCCATGGTTTATAATAGTATGTTCCCGACAATCAACCGAGGGGACTAGCATAGAGCCCTTGAACACAATCAGTGCTCGATCGCATCTTCGAGTATAAATCAAGCTTTTTCCACGCATGTAACAATAAAGTATGGCCAAGAATGTACAATTCCAACAAGTTCTTGATAACAACAATTCAATAAATGAATGCTTTAATGAGAATTATGAGAAATCAAGAATGACTTATACTATGTTATGCTTATGGAAATAAATCGGCAGCATAACGGTACATTCTTTATCTTCCATTTATTATATTAGGTTTCTTGATCAATATGATAAGTTCTAGATCATCAAGAGTCCATCTAGAAACCTTGGAATATCAACCCTTGGTCAAACTTTGGTTAAAATATTCAAGCAGTGTGACGGTCGTGTACTGAGCCGTTACATGATGTGACGGTCTAGAGTTGATGCGTTAGAACGACTAAATCCAGAAACAGTAATTGGACTCAGTTAACTGTGACGGTTGTATATTGGGCCGTTACATATGCCTGACGGTCCAATATAGGTCCGTTACACTACTGATAATCAGAAACATCGATAGTGTCATCTAATCACTTGGGTTTTAATGATACAACCAACTCGGCGTCCTAGTGGGAATCCCAGGCTCGCGGAGAATTACGGAGGCCTTGCAACAAGATTTCTTAGTCCATTGGAAGGAATATCCAATAGAGAGGTCCTCATGTCTAAGAATAGTGTTCCTATAGTGCAAAGTGTAATTAATGGACATATACCTGAATATACGCCATGTACTTAGAGAAATGACTCTATAGAAAGAAAAGAATGTGTAACAATGTGAAACCAAGATAAAATCTCATCAATACATCTTTGGAAAAATCATGATTTAGATACAAAACTATAGAGTTTAGCCAATGAAATTAACATAACCTAAAATAACTCAAAATGCTTTAATCATACAATTTCCTATCATGAATCAATTAAGACACTCAAAGTCATGAAAATAAGGTTTAAAACTTAGATAACTAGGCTTATTCATAAGTAAGTTTGGCTGTCCTCAGTCCTATCTCGGTTTGACAGTAAACCGCACTCTGACGGTCTAGTATGGGCGCGTCACAGGGCTGTGACGGTTTATCGTAGGACCGTTACAGTATTGTAACGCTCCTGTTATGGTGCCTCAGAGACAACTGAGAAACTTTAAATTCAACAGGGGTTGTGATGGCTTATCGTAAGACCGTTACAGTCGTCTGACGGTCCTAGTTTGATGCGTTAGAGTCCCAGCTAAAAATAAAAAGACTATGATTTGAAACCATGTTATGTTTTGAAAAGATTTACTACCCTAATCATGATAAAACGAAGTACAGGTCATCTAGATGCATAGGTTGCAGTGAATTAACAAGATAACATCTTTGATCTTTGATTAGGGCTAAGAATATGTATGTATGCATGAACCCACTAAAACATGAAATTCATAGTCTATAATGCATGAAATCAAACAAAATCAGAGGGCTTTTATCCCTAACAAGACGTTTTTACCAATCATGAGATAACCTACCGCTTAACTAGGCTTTAAACTTCTAATTTGAGCTTTCAAGGACCGCCCTAGTTCCTCTCTTTTTGTGACTCTTCAGCAACTTCACGCTGCCCTAGCTCCTCAGCCTCTTGACCTAAGGACGTGAAATTTTGAGGGTAAGAATATGAAACTAAGGTAAACAAAAGGTTCTAAATAACCGAACTCTAATTACCTTGTTTAGACGTCCTAATTCCCTGATCTTCAGTGGCCTTCAGCTCTAATTCCTGGGTTACTATGGTCAAACCAGCAACTTTAGAAGCTTCAATCTCCTTGGTTGCTTGATCTCCTAACACGAAATTTGGAGAACTATTAGTCTAAAGTATACTAAATAAAATCTTCTAAAGAACTTACCTGAAATTATATCTCCTTACTTTGATTCTTCACGAGCCAAAAGTAAGGGTTGCTTAGTTCAGAACTATGTCCTATTTATAGGGTTTTGAAGATTAGATTGATTCTAGAGTCCTTAATTTGCCAGAACCTAATCCCTAAGAGTCCTTAGTAATGTTATAAGCTCTCCCAAGTCGATCTCTTGTAGAGAAGATCCCAAAGTTCTAATCTTTTTGCTCGTTCTTTCTTTCACGGAACTATCAGAGTGTAACGCATCCAGGCTGGTGCGTTACATGCTTGTAGCGGTCGCCCGATAGACCATTACACCAAACGTATACAGAGTTTCAATTAAATAAAACTCTCTTGTTCATTTATCCTTATAATTATCTATAAAAATAGTATTTATCTTTAAAATACGTGAATAAGTCAATTAACCTTCTAGAACATGGGCCAAACTTAATGGGCTTGGTCCATTAACCTTTTGGATTATCTTAAAATAGGCTAGGTTAATTATTTAACTTAATTGGGCCTTATAATGACTTATTTGTCTAATATTCTATTTATTAATTTATTTAGGCCTTTATAAATTCATGAAAATAAATAAACATTCCAAGAATAATTTATAAAAATTGTGGGGTCTTACATTGACTGTCCTGACTTCGGTCAGACTTATACCACTCTCCAGGCCGGACCCTCAAGAGATCATGATGACTATGTGCTCCAGGAGGGTTACCTCTTTCGAGGAGGCATGCTTTGTATTTCCCGAACTTCGGTTCGAGACTTCTTAGTCTGGGAGCCACTTTGGTCGGAACAAGACTATCGAGGTTGTTGAGCATAGATTTTATTGGCCGAGCTTGAAGCGTGATGTTGCTCATATTGTGGCTCAGTGCCGTACATGTGCTACGGCCAAAATGAAGAAGCAAAGCTCGGGCCTTTATACGCCTCTTCCCATGCCTGATGTCCCGTGGCATGATGTTAGCATGGATTTTATCTTGGGATTGTCACATAGCTCTAGGAAGCATGACTCGGTCTATGTGGTGGTTGACTGCTTCTCGAAGATGGCCCTTTTCATTCCTTGCTCGAAGACCTCGAATGCTTCGAGGGTAGCCCGCCTATTTCTTACTCATGTGGTGTGCAAGTTCGGGTTGCCTCGTACCATAGTGTTTGACCGTGATGTTAGATTCACCAGTTATTTTTGGAAGACACTGTGGCATATGTTGGGTACTCACCTCAAGTTTTTCACTGCATATCATCACCAGACAGATAGTCAGACCGAGGTGGTCAATAGGATTCTGGGTGACCTTTTGAGGTGTCTTGTCAGGGATCGTGTACGGGATTGGGATCTCATACTACCACTGACAGAATTTGCATATAACGATTCGGTTTACAGGTCTATCGGTATGAGTCCATTCGAGATTGTCACAGGTCGTAGGCCTAGGAAGCCAGTGGATCTTGTTCCCATGCCCATTCATGCACAAGCGTCTGAGTCTGCCGAGTATTTTGCTAGGCATGTTAGGAGTTTGCATGACGACATCCATTGTCACATTGAGGCCAGCAATGCACGGAATAAGGAGTTAGCCGATGCCCATCGACACCACCGAGAGTTCCAGGAGGGTGAATATGTCATGATTAGATTAAGACCTGAACGGATTCCCTCTGGAACCGTAAAGAAATTTCAAGCTCGCGGAGCCGGTCCATTTAGAGTGTTGAAACGCGTTGGATCTAATGCGTATGTTGTGGACCTGCCCGAGGAATATGGTATAAGCTCAACTTTCAATGTGTCGGATCTAGTTGCATATAGGGACCCAGCGGTGATCCCTAGTGAACCTTTTGAGCCATCTCCTCCCATTGAGAGTGATCCCTCACGTGAGTGTCCGCCAACAGCCACATTTCCATAGCAGCGAGAGCATATCGATCATTTACTAGATGAGCAGGTGACAGTTATCAGGAGTGGATCCTACCCGCGCTACCTAGTGCGTTGGAGAGGGCGACCCGCCACCGAGGATACTTGGATTACCCGTGGGGAGTTGTAGTGGATAGATCCGGACCTAATGGAGTGCTACCAGAGCAATGCTGACCCTTACTCGACAGGGTCGAGTTTCTCCCACCCGGGGAGAATTGGTGCGGACACCAGAGCGAGCGAGAAGCACGAACAGGCGAGCCGTCGGTATCGTACGCGGAGCACCACTCGGGCTACCTCAGCTTCCATCTGGCTCGGAGACAGCCTGGAGACTCCCCCTTGAGTCTCGATATTTATAGTATTTATTGGACTTGTTTGTGTGTAGTGTGTATTTTATTCGGTTTATAATTCAGATTGTAATAGAGGTTTATTTGTAATTTGGGACCACCTGGGTCCCGCGGGCCCCCTACCCCTTCTCCCATTGATCCACCTCACCTCTAGGGCCCATGTGGGGTCAGTCAACCTTCCATTGTGGGCTTCTAGAAGAGTTGGACCAAGGGGGGGACAAGAGGTTAACAAAGTCCAAAGTGGAACCACCCAAAGGCAAGGGGGCGCCCCTCTTTTAATGTATTTTATTTGGTTTGTATTTTTATTTTAATTTGATCCAAACCACATGGGAGAATAAAATGTTGACTCCCTCTTTTACCCCTTCCCAACCCTAGATCTAGGGATAGTTGATGTCTTTTTGTATTTCATATATATTACTTGTATTTTCATTTTGAAGAGAATTAATGCATATGAAAATCTGATTTTTCTTGGATCCAAGCAAGGGCCGCCCCTCTCTCTCTCTCCTCTCTTCTTCTTGCAGTTGGGAAGGCTATTTTCTGAGGTGGGAAGCCTCATCTATCTGGTGTGGAGTTCGTCATTGCCGTCGCCGCCGCCATTGAGCCGCCGTTGCACCGCCACCGCCTCCGTCGGTATTCTGCCAATCAGGTGACAGCAGGCTATTCTCGGATTTTTAGCTCTCAGCCATGAGTTCATCTGGAGCCCAAACTTTTAGGGTGAGTTCCAGGGGTCTTCACCACATCCCAGAAAATTTGGTTGGGCTTATAGCTTCCATTTTGTAATTTTCCATTTTCGTTCTTCCTTTCCATCCGATATGCCAGCTTTCAGTCCAGATTCACAGTAGCTCTGAGTTTCCCCTCTTCGGACCTCTTTTTAATTTTTGCTTGAGCCCCCAATTTTAATGGAGGTTCTGTCCAACCCTCCCTCCATCAAAAAATTTGCGTGGAATTTCTAAAGGCTTCACCTATTTTCTAAAAATCACTTTCAGATCTCCACTCAGTTCTGTCTGCCTCTGTCCAGATTCAACCATAGTACAAAATACCTTTCCCCATCCAAACCACCACCAAATTGGTCATACGAATTATTGCCGTTTTCCTCTCTCTCCCCTCTACAACGTTCATGAAGAGCTTAAGGTCTAAATAAGAGGTCTACCCCGCGGTCAATGCCAACTCTCAGGAAACTTCAGTTCTGCCCGGCCAGATCTGAAACTGAGATCAGTCCGGTTCTAAAATCTCCCATCAGAAGCACGATCCCAACGAGGTGTCTGGAGTCTCAGAGGGTGGAAGTACTTCAAAAGAGCTTACCAACGATATCTCTTGCGCGTCGATCCGACGTTGAGAGTGATCGTAACAGTAGATCTCGCCGGATCACGCGCGGCAAAACAGAAGCAACAGATCCGTGGGCAGCAACTCCAAGACTTGGAGATCGGAGCCGATCGGCCTCCGACCGGACTCCGACCGGTGTTCCAGCCCGGCCGCCGTCCAGGGAAGCGCGCCATCAGAGGTCACCATCATACTGGGACCCACTCCGTCAGGTCCATAGGACGGGGCAGTGCGTGGGCCCCATGAATCCGTAGATTGCGCCATCCAGACAGCACTAAAACGCGGGTTTCGGCACCGACGGACGACATCAAGATGTTGCCCGTCAACCCAATTCCTGCTACTCCCGGGTCCCACATGTGACCTATTACCTCCCTGCGTGGGGTGGGTCAAATCTTTGTACCGCAGTGTATTTGTTTAACTGGGAGTACATGATTGGCCGGGGTTATCTTCCCCACGCTGGGAGCGTGGAGGTAACGATCTCGACTTCTTGGCATTTACTTGCTTAGCTAGTATATGGTTGTGTGCCGCTGCTGAGTGCGATAGGAACCTAGCCCATGAGTCCATGTCACCGCTGTGAGCGAGAGAGTGACCCGTCCCGTGGCTCGATCTGAGCACGGAAGTGAGTCGACCACCCTTGACTCTACCGATTTCTCAACCGCGCGGATCCGCGTTTCCCCTCGCTTGGGACGACAAGTGAGCTTGCGTTTCTGTTAGTGACGTATAGCCCATAGGAACTCTTAGTGTTGTGCCAAAGCGTCTCCATTGTTGTATGTTGCTGGTCATGTCCGCATTTAGAGTCTGAGGTCCGCATCACTTAGAATCGGTTCCCGTGTCCGTCCCGCATCAATCGGGTAACTCCTCGGTGTGAAAACCCACAAGAGCACACCGAAAAAAGCAAAAGAGGGCTAGCTCTGGCGAAAACCCGCAAGGGAGGTAGAGCTGGTAAAGAAAAAACAAATAAAAAAATAAAAAAAACTCTCTCCCTCTCTACTCCCCACTGATGGAAGCCGTCAACCGTGATATCCCGTCGACGGTGACCTCAGCATCACTCCACAACACTGGTGGCCACTACACCCCCGAGGGTTGGCCATCGCCAATTCCAGCTCCAGTATTCAACTACACACCTCCATGGTTAGCCGACCAGCTCCAATTTTCTGAATACTACACACCAGCGATTAGCCAGCCAATTCCAATTCCAGTTCTAGTCTCCAGTTCCAGTCTCCAGTTCCAATTTTCGGCTACAATGCCTTCACAGGGCAGCCGCCCAATTCCTAATTCCATTTTTTGGCTACAACGTCTTCACAGGCCAGTCGCCCAGTTCCCAGTCCCATTTTTGGCTACAACGCCTTTACAGGTCAGCCGCCCAGTCCCCAATTCCAGTTTCTGGCTATAATGCCTTCATAGGCCAGCCGCCTAGTTCCTAGTCCCAGTTTCTGGCTACAATGCCTTTACAGGCTAGTCGCCCAGTCCCCAATTCCAGTTTCTGACTACAACGCCTTCACAGGCCAACTGCCCAGTTCCCAGTGCCAGTTTTCGGCTACAACGCCTTTACAGGCCAGCCGCCCAATTCCCAATCCCAGTTTCCGGCTACAACACCTTTACAGGCCAGCCGCTCAGTCCCTAGTTCCAATTTCTGGCTACAACGCCTTCACAGGCCAGCCGCCCAATTCCCAGTCCCAGTTTTTGGCTACAACGCCTTTACAGGCCAGCCGCCCAGTCCCCAGTTCCAATTTCCAGCTACAATGCTTTCACAGGCCAACCGCCCAGTCCCCAATTCTAGTTCTCGGCTGCAACGCCTTCACAGGCCAGTAGCCCAGCCACCAGCCTCAGCCACCAGCCTCAGCCATAGGCTACAACGCCTTTATAGGCCAGCCAGCTGGCCCTGCCCCAGTCCCAGTCCTTGGCCAAAACGCCTTCCCCGGGCCATCCGACCAGCTTGGACCCGGTCCCCCGGGCTAATAGGGACTACATTTCTGGCTAACAACATGATACTAGCATATACTCTATCACTCGATCTTCGACCGACACGTGTCAGAACCATCCCGGTAGCCCTAAACTGTGTAGACCGTCATACCCCACGGGTCCATGTCGACTCCATGTTGCACATGCCTTTATCCTTTACGAGGATTAGCCCCAACACCCAGTCATTCTCCCCTACTGCCCAGTGCTCAGCCTGCAGTTCCCCACACTCTGTCCCCGGGACCTAGTACCCGCCATCCAGTTACATTATTCTCCATACTCAACCCCCTTTTACTCCTACACCCGAGAGCGGGTATATCCAGTCCCCTGTCTATTATACCAGTACATAGTGGGAAAAACAAGCACGACTAACAGTAAGTGGTCGCCAGTCCATGCACACAACACCGTGTCACCAGAGAAAAGGAGGAACAACCCAGTAAATAACAGAGAAATCTGGCAGGTTTGTCATTAATACTCTGTAAAAGGAGCCCAAGACACGCCCCTGGGGTGACAAAATCCATACAGTCCAGAAAACACAAAATAAAAAGGGGAAAAGAAATATAATCAAGCCCCGGGCTCGATCCCCTCCAGTGCTGCAAGGCGAGAGTCAGTTGCCGCAAGCTCCACCTCCAGGGACAACAAAAGCTGAGTGTGTGGGGACGGATTTTTATTCTCTGTTAATATTATGGTTTGTTTAAATTTATCTCTTTGGTTTGCTGGAATATTAGGCATGCCAGTCACCGTAGTGACAGTTTTATTGTGCGCTCGACCTGACTTGGTCAGTCGATTGTGAAGTCCGAGTCGGGACCAAAAGTCCGCCATGCCGTAAAGGCCATGACCTTAATTACGCCCTCCCCTAAGGAGGACAACCCTTGATTAAACGCCAAAGACAGGAGGCCTCGAAAGGCAATCAAAATTGTTAGTGCGCGAAATAAAGATTTCATGCTATGGGAGAAAAGGACAAGTGGAGGGCAGATTTATTGAGTTTAACAGATTAAATCGGGCAGCATAACCTTTAACTTTGAGTCATTCCGGGTAGGGATAGAAGACCATCCACGCAGTGGCGGGACGGAATTCAGATAATCATTAGGGTATTTCCCCTTTGATACTTCCACTTAATCGGATGCTCCAAAAGATTCATTTCCCCCAAAAGATGGAGCCAGATGGGAAGTGTATAGGTGACACTCCCTCGGCTCACCGGGGTTGATAACGTTAGACTGAGTTTCGGCAGCATCTCCCCTTAACTCGGACCATGCCCGGGGAAGAATAGGCGATCATCCATAGAGTGCCGGGATGAAAGCCGAAAGAGAGAGGCACTAGGCCCCGGCACGGTGTAATGTTGGGGACGGCTCCCCGTTTATTTATCCCATGGGATGTACCCGATGACTTATGGATGTCCCTCGGATTCATATGGTAGGGTGCTCAAAGGTTGGACAGAGGAGGAAAGGTTCTCGGCGCAGCAAAAATGAGCATAAATAGGCTTCCCGACACGAGAAAAAGAGCTCTCGGCGCGCCTCTTAGAGGGGCTTCTCGGCATGGATTTAGTAGGTTTTCGGCACAGGCTTCTCGGCATGGCTGAAAGAAGGAGGAGGGGCTTCTCGGCATGGCTGAAACAGAAGGAAGAAGGTCTCGGCGTGAGGTTCTCGGCGCGCTGAGTGCCGCGCCGGGAGCTGTTCATCACGTCGAGGGATTAAAGTCACCAGGCGTTCGAAACCCTCTGGAACAGGCTTTATGCCATTCATGTCACCGGCCATCCAGGGGATCAAGAGATGACTGTCTCTGATCCCTGTAATGACCCCGATGGCTTGGTAAACTTGAGAAGGCTACAGACTTCATTGCGTTAAAATCATCGATGTCGTCGAGGGAGAGAGGGGGGACAAAACCCAGGAATCCATAGAAGTAAGGATCGGGCCTCTGCACCAGCTCCCTCGAGACTACAAGAGGTATGAGTAGCAGTGAGTGTTCGACAACCACTTGGGCTAACAATAGACACTCGAAACCACGAATTCATCGATCAAACAATGCAACAGAAAGGTTAATGACAACAATCATCAGAGAGGGGTGAGGGAAAAGAATCCCAAGCTTCCATCCATTCAATCAATTCTATCGTTTACATTTCATCGGCTACAGAGATATAATTCGAACGATAACAGAGAAGAGCTTTGAACATCATTCGAATAGAAGAAAAGCCCACAAAAGGGTGTAGAAAGGGTACATAGGATGAGGAAATAAAACCCATTCCGATAAAAAGAAGATAGGGGAGGGCGGAGCATTGACTCCTCTCCCTCCCCAAGCACCCACCTTCTCCTTCTTTTAGCCTCTGCAGCAGCTTCTCTTCTCTTCTCTCTTTTTGTTATCTGGCTATCCGAATATCTCTCGTCTCTTTTTTTTTTGATGGCTCTCTCTTTTTCTCCTTCCTTTTGATGAAATGGGGGGGTTTTATAGGCACAGCCCCCCCTTCTCGGCATGATCAACTTAGGCGCGTCTTTCACACCTTCCCGGTGCGCCTCAGTCGATTGCGGAGGCTTCCCGGCACCAAGAGTCTAGCTTCCCGGCGCCACCTCCCATGGGCTTTGGGCTTTGGTGAGGAGCTCCCGGTGCCACACTCGTGAGCCCATTTAGGGCTTTTAATATTTTGATATCTCTCATCAGTAGGCTTGAGCTGTCGAAGATGCCTAACCTGTCTTTTCATTTGTCAGTCCTTCGAATCTGTTAGAACAGGTGAAGGCCTCTTAGTTGGTGAGTTGGCATAGTCTTATCAGAACATTTCTGGAGATTTTCATCAGTCAATAGACCGTAATTCTTCATCAGCACTGCCATCTGAGCGATGACAACACTGGATATCAGCTTGGCCGGGAAGGGCTTCAGCCGGGTAATAGCTTCAGTGACGACTCTTCTGTAGTTCTGGCCTTGCAGATATTACAAGGGTCTCCATTGCTAATTCTACTCTCATTCTTGTCTCAGCTCATATTTCAGCTTTCAACAGAGCGCTAGCCTCGACCGTCATCTCGGCCGTCCGCCACTCAACTCGGGCATGCTCAGCGGTTGACTGCTGCTCCTCCAAGGCCTTCCTCAAGGCCTCAACCCGGCTCTCCACCTCTCCCAACTGTGCGACACGATCCTGAGACACCAACACGGTTGCCTTGACATGGCCCCTCTGCTCCGCTACGGCTGACACAAGCTGGGCCCGCTACTCCTGCGCCTCCCGAATCGCTGCTAGTCTCCGGGTCCTCTGCTCTTGAGCCTTGCAGAGTCGCAAGTACTCCGCCCAGATCCCAGCTAACCCGGACATCCAAAGCTCGCGTGGGAAGCCGAGCACGTGGTAACCCTAGGTGCACTCTCTCAGCCGCTGTCTCAGGCCCTCTGGAGAAGGAAGAGGGTCGCCCTGCAGGTAGCCCCAGGCTCGTTGGAGCAAGGCCGCACCCGCGCTCACATCCAACAATGGCTCTGGCGGTGAGGCAGACGTGGGCCACTCGATCCACAAGCTTCGGGAAGGGTCGGTCCTCTCGGCCAGCACGTCACTAGAGCCTGCATAATTCCAACAAAAACAAAGGGAAATGAGTGATACGTCCAAAACTTCCCATAATGAACAAGGTGGAAAACTTGAGAAAAAAATAAGTTTTCATCCCTTACCCAGTCTGACGCCCGCCGCGCCAGTGGCGTCTCCCGCCGGGGTCGGGGAAGGGAACTTCTCCTCCATTTCGGTGGCACCGTCCACCGAGGTCGGAGAAGGTAGCGACTCCTCCACAACCCAATCATCACTAGTAACCACAGGTGAGACAGGAGGCTCCTCCTGCCCACTCTTAGCAGGAGCCGATGCATGCTCCCCTCCAGACTACGATGCTGCATGCAACCTAAGAGCGTCAGCACTCCACCGCAAAGTGTGAACAAATGCAAAAGGGGGGGAGATAGAACCCCCACATACCTCCATAAGTAGTCCCCATCTCAGCCTCCTCGGTGGAAGAGGCCCCAGAAGAGGAAGAGCTCGAACTCGAACTCTCCTCTGACTCCCTGGCCAAGCTGCCATTACCCAGAGAGCCTGGTGAAGCCTTCGACGAACTCCCAGAGGTGGTCGAGCCAGAGGCCCCTTCAAGTCAACAAAGCAAACGAGGTTACCATACAACCCAACCTCGTGCAAAAATGACTCTCAGTCAAGGGTTTCGAATGAGAGACTCACCAGTCGGGGCACTCCCCTCTGAGATCCTCTCAATGTCGACGATCTCCTTGTCGCCCCCAATCGAGGCCGCTGCAGCAGGTCCTTCTCCCGCCGCCTCAGTCATATCATGGGGAAGCTCACCCTCCTCCAAAGGTGAAGAAGTACCAGTGACCAACGCCAAAGGGAGCCCAGTGTCAATAGACAACATAAAGATCTTATCATAAATGGCTCAGTCCCCAGTCACATACCTGAGGGTCCCATGCTGGAAGGCCCGACTAGTCCAACAGTGCAGGCAGACATCACGGCTGGTAAAGGAGCGAGAGACATCTCTGCCAGTAGCGGCAGTAGCAAGCCGGGCGCCCCCCCGATAACAAACGGAATCAAGGCGTCCACCGCTCCTGGATCTACCTCAAAAGAGGGGAGGGCCACCGACGGACCAGCACTGACGAACTCCTGGATCATCTCCAGAGTAGCAACCGGATCCTCGCTTGTTAAATAACAACACAGGCACTGTCAACAACTTCGCCCCAACTACTATGCAAACAATGGGAGGGCAACCCCCTCCATAGCAATTCAATGCTTACCCGGGCCATCCCGGGTCGCTGTTGGCCCCTGCCCTCCAACCGACAGGGGGACCTCACCCTGCACCTCAGAAGGAGCCGCGGTCCCTGATGTCTCAGCCACCTCTGCACAACATCGGCAACTATGTTAGCCCCCAGAATCGAGCATAGCTATAACCAGAGTGTATCCAGTCCCAGAAGTCCCTACCTGGCTGGGCGTCTGTTGAGGCCTTTCACGACTCAAAGTCAGGGAAAGTCTTGATATTGGGGATAGCTTCGTCCATCATGCGAAGGAACCCCTCCATATCTATCTCACACTCGGCCCCGTCATCAGGCAGTAGGTCGACCTCCTGGGGCGGCGAGAAGGCCATGTTCGGCCCGGTCTCCAGCGACGCTGCAAGACACCAATCCAACGACGCAGGGTTAGTCAATCGTCACGGCTAAACCAATAGGGCACAAGAGAGGCAAATACAACACTTACTCAAAGTCGGCTCAGCCTCGATATGCTCTCCAGCCTCGGGTCCCCGAGAGGACTCGCCGGCTACCGCTGCTCTGGTCTCTACCCGAGGTCACTTCTGCCTAGGCTGAAGACCCCCATTCCCACTCCCATAAGATGTCTCTGTGGAAGGGTGATCCCCATCCACCACAGAGCCTGTCAGCAAACACAGCCACACAAAATGTCTCGGTCATATATCCCAGGAAACAGTAAAGTAAAGGCAACATGCTGAAAAAGAGGTCTCGCCTGAGGCCGCAAAGGGAGTCAACGGCAGGGGAACCAACTGCTCTGGCTTCAAACCCACAACTTGCGCGGCCTTCGTGACTGCCTCCTTAACGTCCTCAGGGTGTATGAACACTCGACGTGGGACACAAACTCCATGGGCCCGGCAGACCCTATCGCATTGGCGATGTGGCATCTCCAGTCGTCGACCGCCGTGTCCGTGAAGCTCCCCTCAGGAAGCACTCGGTCCAGTGAGCCCTTCTTTCCAAAGCCACAGTCAGCCAGGAATTGGGCCCACCAAGTCCTCAGCGCCCTCGGTCGAGATGCCTCAGCTCCAGTATCCGCAGGCGCTAGCCGCACCTACCTATGGGGCTTCAGCTCCCCGCCGCTGCCTCGTCCAACAGACAGTGAGCCCCGGCTGCCCCGGGGTGCATGCTGTGCTAGCCGCTCCACCTCCTAGCGAATCTGGGAGAAGTGAGTCCTCAAATGCTCGTCATCCAGTGAAATAGGAGGTAGATCCTCCCTCAAGAGATGATCCTCCTCGGCCTTCCGGATCGCCGAGGCCTTCTACCGATACAAGTGGCTGTGATCAAACCACCACCTAGCGTAGTGGATGTCGAACCATCCCCTACGTCCCAGCCCAAGCGTCGGTAGTCTCTCTAGCTCCCGACAATAGTAGAAGTCCCACCACGCTGCAGCCAGCAAGTGGGTGTCCCGGCCTCTGTACTGTCGGCCCGCTAAAGGAAACTCCTAGTTCGGCGGGATCCCCTGATCATACCCGAAGTTTCGGGCGAACCTGTGCGGGTAATACGACTCCAGGAAGCTCGTCACGGACCAGTGTAGCACCAGTACCGCCGGTCGGGTGCTCATTACCCACTCTGTGTACAACGCTGCATCTGGCTCCCACTGATAGGGAAGGGCGTAGGCCGCCCCGCTACTCGAAGGCACTAAGACCAGATGGGAGTCCCTCGTGGCGCCGTCAAAAGGAAGTCCCTCCTCGCCCCTGCTGGGCAGGTAGGACAGGACTCTCCGGGACCCCTCCAGCTGTGCAACTACGTCTCCACCGGGCTGTCTGGTGAAGCTGAACAGTAGGGGAGCCGCCTAGTTCACCACTGATCCTCGAGTCACCAACCCCGGAAACAACAAACCAGCCCACACACTAAGGTAGTGGGTCAGCAAAAGTAGACTCCTCTCACATGGCACCGGATGGGCCACCAGCACTCCCACTCCTTAGTAGATATTGGCCAGCGCCGCCGGAGCTAAAGCCAACCTCCGTCCCTCTGCCAGCAAGCACGCAGGCCAGAGCAGCTCCACCCTCAGCAGGCCATCCTCCCCATGCGTGACCATGAACGTCGCCAGCCAGTATGCCAAGAACGCCGCTAGGTACGTCACTCTCGGTAGCCCGTGGGGGTTCCACCCCTCTTGTGGTGCGTAGATGTACCGTGTGTACATCCGGAATCGTAACTCCACCTCAATGTATTCCTCCCATGGAGTCTGATCTCTCGCAAACTCCTGGTAGAATCAGAAGGGCTCGTTGTAGAAGTGGCAGATCCACACATTCAGTTGCACCCTGGGAGTCTGTGTAGCTCTCTCTCTCCCGGCTAGGGCTAAACACCTCCAGGTCTTCAATAAATACCAGTAGCTGTAAGGAACCCAGTATCGTCCATGCCCATCGGTGTGACTGCGGTGGAGGTCATCCAACACTACCTCCTCGTATCCCTCGCCACTGATCGGCAGCCTGAAAATCCAAAATAGAGACCACAAGTCAAGTGACGTCTCTCCCTCAACCGTCACCACTGTGTTCCACTAACGGTTGAAGCGCTCTACCAACGCTTGTAGAAGCCCCGTGTAGCAGGGGTACCCATACAAAGTCGTAGTCACAGCATATCTAATATCGGCCCGGTCCAGCAGCACTCTGTAGTGGTGGACGATCCCCATCAGCCACTCAGTAGCTCCCGGGTGGTATCTGTGTGAAGGAATCACCGCCCAGCGACCATACCAGCTAATAGTAGTCTGCCGCAAAACCCCAGATAGGAGGCTGTGGTCGTCATAGCCCTCCTCAGCATGCTGCAGCCTTGACAGCTCCAACACCAACTCTGTAGTACCCTCTGTCTCTGCTCGGTGGTGTCCATGTAAATCCCAGGAAGTGGGACCCATCACCCCAACGCGGGCCCCAAACTGGTCTACCCTACTGAAGAAACCCAGACACTCAGCACTGGGAAACTGACACTGCATCCAGTAGTCCCCAGAAAAGCTCAGGAAACCACAAAGGACGATCCCGCGCAGGTTATCCCTGCCTACTAAAATCGCCCGCTCCAGTAGGTGACGTGCTCCAGCAACTCGAGAATCCCCCTCCTCTATGCCTAGTGGGATGAAACTCCTGATAAACTCGAACAAATGGCGGTCCAGGGGGAATTCCATCGGGTAGCCTCTACTGTGGTCATAGGTGAAGATCCCGCCCACCTCTGAGATCTGAGCCAACTCTACGGCCCCGACCCCGCTCGCCAGCTCGCCAACGGGGACCTCTGCTATCACTGTGTGCCCCAAGTGAAGCTGCTCCACACCAGCGGAAGTGATGATTGGCGGGCCCAAGGGAGGCATGGGCCGCTCAGTCCTCCTCACCCAGTGGTCCTCCTCCCGGGCCACACGTCCCGGGACCAGCTCATCTCTACCAGATCTGGCCATAGCTGCAAGACAAAGCACACAGAAATGGTCAGCACACCGGAAAGTCAATATACACAATGCAAGAAAACAAAGATATATGAAGTGTCAAAATACAACTACAACAATCCAGAATGAGGAGTTCACGGGCCGTACGCCCTCATCTCCGCCTCCGACGCACGCCCTGTGGGGGGCATTTGTTGTACCCGGACAATTCCCCCGGTAAAATCTTAAAGAATAAGGGTTTGGGAATTTCCCTGAACACCTTTAAGGCACAGACTACCCAGTCTCTCCTACAACTTTTTGGCCCTACCAAGGGTCCCAACCAGCTAGCCGTGACATACGGCGACATCAACAATTGGTCGGGACTACCCCTGATCACTCGGTGGAGGGTTCTTCCCGCATTCTATACGGCCACCCGGGTCAACCCGGGGGCACCCCGACTACAAGTCATGCCATGCGGCACCCAGTAACAAGGCCGGGACCCATTCTGAGATGCCTTCCTCCAGCCCTCCATGGTCAAAGGGAGACTTAATTAAGTCAACCACAGGCTTTGGAGGCCCGCAGCACGTGTATACGGCTCACACACGGGTGGTGGGCATTTCCCCGAACACCTCGTGGTTGCATATGTCCCAACCCTTCTACAACAAACCATGGATCAACCCACGGTTCCAACACACCAGTCGGGTTCTACAACAACCCCCCAGTAAGCTGGACCCGCCTCTGACCCGCAGACATGTGGCGATGAGCTGCTTATCTTTAGCTCTCGGGCCAACCCGAGGCTACCCTGTCGACTAGCCGTACAAAGCGGCACACACCTCAAGGCTAGGCCCAAGTGCCCCAGGTGCCTCCTCTCAGCTCCCACAAGCTTATATGCTCAGCCCAAGGCCCATTCCAAGGCCCCTCAGCCAGTTATCCAGGCGGTTCGACAATCTGGGGTGTGTCGGGCATTTACCTGAACACCTGGAGAGCGGCAACTATGACTTCACAACAATAAGCCCCAATGGCCTAATCCCAGCATCCCAGAGCCCTCTGTCCTTCAAAGGACACCCCCAGACAACAAAAGAAGACCCCCAAGGCCATCCCTCGGGGCTACGATTCGCACGAGGGGGAGTTCACCCCAGGCACTGCTGCACCCTAGGGAGGGTGAACTCCCTTGGGAAGCATGCCCTCCTCCCATCCTAGTGGCCCCACGGCCATCCCCAGTCCCGATTGCTCTCAGTCCATATTCCCCGTTCGTGAGATTCGCGCAAGGTTCATTAGCTTACCCATACGTGAGAAGGAGTCGCGAACAACGAAACCCAAAGCCAAGCATGCAAGTCAACCTCCACAGTCTCCAGCCAACCAGTTCGAGCCACGCATATGAAGAAGACACAGAGACATAGCAACAGAACAACCCGCGACCTAACTGCTGCATCCTCGGAGCTCCTCCGCAGGCATCCAGCAAGGGTCGAAGACGTGAGGAGCAAAGTGCGCACGTGGGTGGCTTGCAGATCGGCTTGCACACGCCAAGGGTATGTCCGTACTCCCCTCACGCGGCGTCTAGCCATCGCACCCATGTCCACCCCCGTCGCACGTAAGGCGTTATGATAACGGCGAACACACCCGCATCTCGGGTCCGCCCGTGCATGACAACCCACTGTGGCCACGCACTTGACACGATGCCGCACCTACGATCGACACGGAACTACGTGACTACCGATCACCCCGAGCTAGCCGCCGACCGCTCTGATCGATGACTCAAGTTAGCCGAACCCTGGCCTGGGAGTCACACTCTCGGGGCCGGCCTCGACTCTCCAGCACGACGACATTCACCTCCGAGGCCTGGACCCGATCGCTCACCTTGAGCCGTGTCCTATCTTCGTCTGGCGCCAGCCCACGACCGCCCCTGCCACCTAGGCAGTCGGGCTTGTCTTAATCTCCTCATGGGGAGCCCCTATGAAACACATGGATGTCCACCTTATTACGCATTGACCCGGGGACCGACCCACGCTTCAGAATTGTCCCGCGGCTTGCGTCACTTGTACATCGGCCCCCTCGGCCCATTTGTAAAGCCTTTGTAGTTCTCATATAGCATCAAACCAATTGAACACAAGCACCCGTATGTGGGCCCCAGTCTTTTACCTACGTCACTCGACATGTATGCCCAATACCCCAAACTCCAGCAAACACCTCCCAGTCAAAAGTGCACCCACAGTTGTGGGATGCTCCCAGCCCTCCACCCATGGCTTCAGACACATACAGACTTCTCTTCAGCATAGAACGAAGGTGTTCGGATTCAATTCGATGTAAATAAACATTGATCGCTGACGGTCGGTGGGGAAAGACGTCCAGTACACGATTCCCACAATCGCTTGCGCACTCGCACCCGTGGAACGCGTTTATCCACGTGTCGTCCGATATCGATATCTTGAGCCACGTGCCGCATCCTTGCGATGCTTCCCCGGTCAATTCTTGGTTCCATGGGTGATTGTCGAGAAATCGACTAGCACGCCCGCACCCTGTCTAGCTAACCTACACCCCGACACTTCATGCCATTCGACTCTTTTCAACTTTCCGTAAAAGGAGAGTGTCCGATACCGCTGTGAGGGGCATACAACTGTAAGGAGGATACCCAAGATACATCAAACTCCCGTATTTTTCTTCCCCGTTGTATTCCTACCTTCACCCTGGTCACCGGCATAAAAACCCGCGCAAAAACACTGAATCAAAATTGTGACTATGATCCCACTTATCTTTTGTATACACAAGACTCTCCTTCATTCTTAATGAAGACATAAGATTTGATCACCTTATCAAACCTCATGTTTTAACTGTGGGAAGTTTAGGTAGTCCACGAATGGACCTTTTAAAGGTGCACACCATATTTGGATATTCTATGGAGGTGAAATCTCTCTAGTTGTAACATGTACACTTTCTCATTTCACTACTGGAAAACTGGTTTTTACCTATGACACCTACCTATGCTTTTGTAAGTCGTTTGTATTTATGGGCCTATACCTACGGGTTTTTAGGATATTCTGTTACCTACTGTCGCTATCGTAGGTATATGTCATACACTACCTATGGTTCGGTAGCACCATAGGAATAGACAGCCATATTGAACTGCCTACTGATAATGTCGTAGGTAATTGGTATGTCATACTTACAGTTCGGTAGCACCGTAGGAATAGATAGCCATATTGAACTACCTACCGACAATGCCGTAGGTAAGTGGTATGTCATACCTACAGTTTCAGTTGAGCCGTAGGAATAGATAGCCATATTGAACTACCGATCGACAATGTCGTATATAAGTGGTATGTCATACCTACGGTTCTAGTTGAACTGTAGGAATAGATAATTGCAATAAAATACCTACGGACATGGTCGTCGGAACATACCTACGCTTCGTTACTGTTGTGGGAGTAGGTCATCTGTAGAGTGATCGAAGACATTAGTTTTTATTTGTTATATATTACCTACAATAAATGTCGTAGGTAGTTACCTACTCGTTGTTTGTGTCGTAAGAATAGGTCACTCGTAGAGTGATCGGTGTCCAATTTTTTTATTTGTTATACATTACCTACGTACCATATCGTAGGTATTTACCAACTCTTTGTAAGTCGTAGGAATAGATCACCCTTATATTCTCATATCCTTTATTTGTTATTCATTACCTACTGATAGTTCGTGTAGGTATACATCTTTTTTATTTTTTTATATTACACATGAATATTGTTGTAGGTAAATACTTACTCCTTTTTATTATAGGAGGAATATATATCCCTTAGATTTAACGGTACTATAATTATTATCTTTATATATATTACAGTGTGTGCTAGGTATAGAGTATAAGCTTTTGGCGCTAAAGACTCCCGCGCCTTCGGAAATGAACCTAGCTCGCCAAAGCCTTCTTAAAAGCATAAACTTACCCCAACCTACCACCCTCCCTCTCTTCCCCACTCCCCAGCCATGCCATCGGAACCCCTAGCCCGCCTTCGGAACGCCAAATCTTACAGGGGGCAGGAGATATGTTGCAGTCAAGAGTCTACAGATTTATTAAAAACCCATCCATTGAGTGTCCACGTGTAATTGATGTAACGTGGAGGCAATAGAAATAGCTAGACTACCACCTTTTGAACATATCGTGCATTCATACCTACGATTATGTCGCGAAAATGAGACCTGCCCTCGTCTGATTTTGGCTTTCTCCTGCCCCCGTCTAATTTTGGGTTTCTCCCGCCCCCTGTAAGATTTGAGTTTCCTCCCCCCACAAACCTCCTTTCCCTCTGCCTCCTCACCTCCCCCGCCTCCTTCTCCCCCCTTCCCTCCCTCCCCTCTCTTCCTCAGGCTGCCTACTATTCTTCCTCCTCTCCCCCACTGTCCTTCTTTCTCCCATCGCGACAGGGATGAAGCCGCCGTCTACGACTGACTTCGACACCACCGCCGTCACCATCTCCTCACCGTGGATGAAATCCTCAATGACACTGATTCTTCCTCCTCCCCCTCCTCCGGCGGTAGTTTCTCCCCTCGCGCCTCCTCCTCTTCTCTCACCTTGGCGGATGGAGCAGCCATCGGGTGCCTCGATCAGTCGGAAGTGAGAGGGAAGGTAGGAGAACCCCTTCCAAGAGCGATTTTTGGTACCCTACAAGACTTTCCCGCCATTTCTACTCCCAAAAGGGCGGCCAGGGAGCTTTCCAGGTCTTCAATTTCTTCCTCCCTAGGGATCCAGAGCTCCTCCTCCTCCTTCTCCTTGCCCCGATGGCCCCTCTCTTCGGTGATGTCAGGCTAAACCCTAAACCTGGTGCAGCACTCGACGTCGCAGCTGCAGTGTCCCGATCCATACGTACCCCTCACGCGACGGCCATCCTTTCTAGAAGAGCGAGTGCTAGTTCTCTCGATTGCCAAACATTAGTACACACATAGGAATAGTAGACTTAGGTGTGATTGCACAGAGGGGTCCGCCACATCCCCTCTCTCTCTCTCTCTCTCTCTCTCTCTCTCTCTCTATCTATCTATCTATCTGAGCCACAAGGGGCTCCACCCCCTTCTATCTGTTAAAAGCTTATTATGCTTGGTGGAATTTATTTTACATGTTATATCATACAGGATCTAACAAATTTTAGCCCTCAACTGTCAGGTTCGTGCAATTTATTTTTCTATATTTTTTTAATAGTATTGTATTTTAAATGTGACAGTGTGGATTGTTGTCCTATATTTTTTGGTAGCAAGCTTTCTATGCCAGGTTACTTTTCTATTTGAGTTTTCCTTGCACTTTCTATGATTGTTGTCCTGCATTTTAAATATGACAGTCCAGATTGGTATGAAATGCTGAAGGCTGTGCATCGGCTATGATATTCTGGACAAGGAATAGATTAGACCGTCATGCTCTATTTTATTTGATTAAAATCATCTAGGCACATAGTTATAAAAGAACAAAAGAATGTGCACCATTCTTTTTCATTTAAACATTTTTAGGTTAAGTTTTTGGCTCCAGTTTGATAGAATGGCTGCAAATAATAATTGAAGTTATTGTTTGTTTGGTCCTGGTGCGCCCCCTCGTTGTCTTTGACAATGGTTTTGATGACTCCAATATATTGTGAGTTTTATGCTTAATGGCATCTTCATGATAAACAAGCTAACATGATGATATCTTATTTTGTAGGTTGAAAGTCAAAGGTCCTTCCTGAATATATTTCTAAAGTCGACTCATGCGTGCTATGCATGAGGATTTGGAGCCTTCTTGTGGATCTTGTTCATAGTGTCTTGATTGGGGTTAAAAGCCCTTTCATATTTTTGGACTTATATTGACTGCATTTCAATGTGGGAAGATTGGTTTTATTGCATATGACTTCATGTTTGCTTTTCATAATTGTTTAGTGATAGTGGTTTCTCAGCTTGCTTTGGAAAGCCCCTATCTACAATTGGACTGAACTTGAGATGGGTCGACCCCATGGGTCGACCCCTGGCTCCTTGAGCCTTAGTTCTTACCTTGTTATGAAGCATGGTCCAACATGTATATATCTTTGATGTCTTTGCACTGACCTTGCTCATATGTCCACTGACCCTGTGTTCGGTGTTTTACAGTCATGCATATGGTATTTTCATGATCAACTTGATGTTTTCAACTTGGTATCAATTGCCACTAAATGTTTGAGGAAATCAATGAACTTCAAATTGATTCCAACTATGCTTAAGATTATAGAACTGAACTTGAATGGGGTTCATGTCTTCAAAAGTGAAACCCATTTCATTTGGCCTTGATTGAACTATATTGAAACTGAATTTTTCCTTGTTCTGGATCTGAATTTAATTGAGTTGAACCCTGAGCCTTTGTGTTCTTTGACATGATGGTTTTGATAATCTTGAATGTGTTTGATGGGTACCACTGGACTGAACTTAATTGTCTTGAACTGAATTTGGAAGTCCTTGCACTGAATTTGATTGTCTTGGTTTGGTCATGGAACCTATCGTGTGGCCTGCTTGAATTTCCTTTTATGCATGTGAGACTATATGTTTTGTCACACCAAATGGCCACTATTAAATGTCTTTGAACTGAAATTCAAATACACATTCACTTAACTTTGATTAAATCGTAAATGGTTCAGTCGTTCATTAGTTAGAATTGGACTGTTTCAGTCTATTTGATATGAGTGGGCTGTGAAAGTTCAAGTTGCCTTGGACTGACTTAGCAACTCATGGCTGGTTTGATTTAATCATGAGTGATGTAAGCTTATGGAGAAAATGGACTGAAAAGCTTTGCATCACTATATTTCTACTTGTATTTCAGCATTCTATACCGCAGGTTGAGTGACTTATGTGGAGAGATATTTTAATGCTAATTTCCTCATATGTATTGAATTGTGTTTGACATGAAGTTGAGTTCTCTGAAATACAGGTTCATATTGATGTCATTTAATTGGAACAATGGTAAGCTTCCATTCCAACTTACATTCCTTTGTATCTATGTTAAAACCTTGTGAAGCAAGTTTCATTCATTGTTTTAGATACCCTCTAACCATGCTATCTATATTGGAAAATCATGTTTTTCATGTGGTTAATAGGGTATAAATGGCCTTGGGGTTCATTGGACAGCTTTATGCAGTTTTTTGCATTTTCAATGCAAGTGTCGACCCCTAGGGTCGACTCTTGGAGGCATGGGGTCTATTTTCTATGAAAACAGAACCCCCGGTAAAACGTGTCGACCCCAAGGGTCGACACTTTGGGTCGACACTTTACCATGGGTCCTGTTTTTATATAACGGGATAGAAGCTTGCGAGAAAAGTGTCGACCCCAAGGGTCCACACTTTCTCGGGGCGACCCGAATCGGGTTTGCCGGTTTGATTTCGAACCATGGGTTTAATGGTCCGATTGGCTTACCCTTTTACCCCAGTACCCCTAGGGTTTATACCTTGTTTGGGTGTTGATTTGAGTGGGTTTCTCATGGGCTAATATGTCTTTATGGCTTGCTTTCTCATGTGTATACATAGCCGCCCTTGTCCGATCGTGAAACACAATCCCTTGGGCTTAACATTGTTCTATCTGCTTGCAGGAAGAGGAGAGGGCGCCGCACCCTGCTGGAGGAGGAAGAGGAAGGCACTGAGGATGCCATCCACAAGCATCCACTCAGATATGTAGTCCAGCTTCCTGTTCAACGCAAGCTTCCACACGGGTGCTTCCTTAGCTGGCCGCTTCCACTCCATGGTTGAAGGTTTCCAGCGCACCATACCTTCTAATCAAAGGGATTCATTGGTAAGTTGAAGGGCGATCAAGGCTGAGAATGTTCCAAGACTCATCCATCGTCAAGCCTACAAGTTGCAACGTGGCTGGACCTCCAAGGAGAAGCTTCTTCGGAGTCGTATAGTTCAAGATCGTCCTCCCACCAGCAAGAACCTCAAGGAAGATCTGTCTACGGAGTGTCAAACATACAAGGAGATATTTCTACATCCTCTTTATGTTTATTTCTATGAATGTTTCATAGTCTATCTTCATCTACATACTGTTGTGGGCGTATATTGTATATCCTTTGATTTTGTTAAACTCAGAATATCTGTGTGTGTGTACGGAGCTGTGTCTCCGTGTGGTTGTCGTGTCCAGGGTATGTTCCCCGAACGTGTGTGTGTGTGCTGTTGTGGCAACGTGTTGAGGCAAGGCCTCATGCCGTCGTGCGTGTATTGCTGCAGAAGTAGCGTGTGTGGTTGGGGTTCGTCCCCGTGTTGATACGTTTCGTAGCGTGGAGTGAAGCCTCACCCGGTTGGGTGAGGGGTGGATGTAGGGAGCCCGTCGTGGTCCCGAACCACCTAAAAATCCTTGTGTCTTGAGTGATTGCCTATGTGATTGTCATTTCTTCTATCTCCGTTCATAGGTACATTATATAGGTTTTTAATTCGCTACATGATCACACACTGCTACCTCCGTAATCTGTGTTGAGCAAAATTTTCCTGTTAGTCGCATTGTTATTACGAGTGAGATCGGAAAGCTTGAGAGAACGTTTTAAATCCCACTTAAGTTTTGGCTATCAACATTGTTAATCTTAATTCCACTGTGTTTAGTTAGGAAAGTTTTTAAAATCCGCCATCTCGGTAAGGGGACAATTCAACCCCCCTTCTTGTCTGCTATCTCTACGGGCCAACAATCGGTATCAGAGCCCAGTCTCTGATTTTTTAGCGGACCTCACGATCTAGGAGTAAAGATCATTTTCATGATGGCTAGCTTGAATTCTATTCCTATTTTCAATGGTTTTGATTATGCTTCATGGCTAGGAAAGTTTTGTGTTTGGATTACTGGCTTTGATCCGAAACTCATGAAATTAATCTCTCATGGTCCACATGTCTTACCCAAAAATGAATTAAGGTGGACTAATGAACATAAGAAAATGAATTCGGATAATTTATTTATTTTGAATGCTTTTAAGGCTGCCTTGGACACTGATCAATTTCCATTTGTTTTATCTTGTAGGATAGCCAATGAAATTTGGGACGGGGCTGAGCAAAGCCCAAAAAGAGAGCTGCAACGACGGTGAGTGCTTAGTTGCAAACAATGAAATTGAGCGTCAAAGCGACGACAGTTCGAAGGTAAACTTTAACTCCGACTCTGATGAGGAAGATGAATTGAGTTATGATGAATTGATTGATGCTTACGATGAGTTAGTTGAAAGATATAAAACCATGAAATCTGAAAATCGAAAGTTGAAAAAGAAACTTGATGCTTGTTCACATGTTAACACTCCTTGTGTCAAGTGTTCCACAATTGAAAATTTGTGTGTTGATAACTCCCTTTCTGAAAAATGCACTAAGCTTGAAAAACTAGTTGAGTCTCACGTGTTTGAAGTTGATAGCTACAAAGAAACCATTTCTTGCTTGAGAAAAGAAAATGAAACATTGATGGCTAAAATTTCAGAACTTGAAAACATTGAAAAGGATCTAAGAAGAAAAATGAGTTGTTCAAATAGTGATCAATTTTTGCTTGATGAACTCATTCAAAATGAAAAGCTTGCTGCAGAAATTGAAAAATTAAAGGATCAAAATAATGAGCTGATTGAAAAACTTAGTTCACTTGAAAAAGGAAAAAGTGTAGTTATTGATGACTTTGAAAACATTCATGTTTTAGAACAGGAAGTTGCAAGCTACAAATCTATCAATTCTATGTTGAATGAAAAAGTTGCATTGTGTGAAAAATAGCTTGCTAATTGTGAACTGCATATCTCATCATTGGAAAATGAGATCAAGAATTTGAATGAGTCATTCTCTACCTGTGATAAAGAAAATCAAAAATTGAAAAATGTCAATGATCAATCTCGTATTCATGAAAAACTCTCAATTGTTAAACATACTCATGCATCAACAAAAAGAAGAAATGTTTCATGTTATTACTGCGGGAACTTTGGCCATGATATGTATGATTGCTCCTTAATGAAATTTGACGATAATGAGGCAATGAAATCACAAATGAAAATTGTTGATGATTCTAAAAATCCTGAAAAACCAAAGAAGAAAATTTTCAATGTTCATTGCTTCTATTGTGGTTTGCATGGCCATATAATGGAAAATTGTTTATCAAAGAAAAATGATGATGAATTGTTTGTCAAAAAGAATTTTTCATGTCATTATTGTGATAGTTTTGGACACGAAATGGATGATTGCTATGTAATGAAAAATGATGACAAATGGTTTATGAAGAGAAAGTTTTCTTATTTCTATTATTGTGGTGAGAATGGTCATTCAATGGATGATTGTTCCACCATGAGAAATTATGATGATTGGTTTGCTAGGACATACAAGAATCCATCGGTTCATCCTAGAACTAACCCCTCGGGACCCAAGATGGCTTAGGTACCCAAATGTCTAAACTGAGAAATCTATTTTGTAGGGGTGCCTTGAGGAGGAAGAATTTGTTGATAAATGAAGATCCTTCAAGGCAAAAGAAAAGATGAGCTGATCTGGTAAAGATTTTGGTATATTGTTTACTTTTTGATTATTCAACTCAGGTGAGAGGTTGAATTATGAGAAAAATATGGAGCTTCTAATTGCAAATCTTCTATCATATTGACTGTCCATGCTTGTTAGTTTGCATGTTTGTAAAAAAAGTCAAATCTGAGTTTCATCTGAATTTTACATTACCCTTTGTTGACCTTGGTAGTTAGAAAGAAAATTGTTTGATCTTGAGAACTAACGCTGCTTAGGTTCATTATGAAAAATCTAAAAGGTAAAAATTATGTTTGGAGGAAAATGTTCGCAATGGTGGCTCACTAATTTTAGCATCTTTTGAAATGTTGAGATCTTTTGAGTTTGATGAGTACCTGTCTTGAATGCTTCTCTTTTCACATCATGTGAATAAATTTTAGTCTTTGAATGCTTATCAGTGCACATATGTAGTTTTTCATACACATCTTCTCTTTCGCTTCGTAAATATAAAATTTGATTTTGAATGCTTTACATTGTGCATAGAGTCTTTCATACTCTTACTTACTTTTTATAAATAACAACTCACTTGTGCATACATAGAACACATACTTAGTTGCATGATACTCATTGCACATATCATTGCATACTTGTGTGCTTAAATGCCATGATTGACCGGTATATAAAATGACGACAGTGGAAAGGTGGATTACGTCCACCTGGAAGCTATCCTTATGTGTGAGTAGGGTCTTTGGACCTTCATCTCCGCCACGTACCGGTAATCAACCTGTGTGATAAATTCATCTCAAAACATGCTTGATTGTATATAAAATACACCCACCTTTTTCACTACTTCTATGACTCATCCCTTGCTAAATGAAATTACATTGATTTAAACATGTTTGCTACATGGCATATATTAAGGGAGAGATTTTTTTTTTTTAACCGTGCATACATTTAGGGGGAGACATTGCTGTGATGAGACTAATTCATCTTTTACATTCAATACAACCACCCACACAAAATACACCTTTTTGAGATAATGAAATAATTTAATAAGGATTACTATTTTCTACTCAACACTTTAGAGGGCTATTGATTCTCTACATAGAAATCACATGTCTCGTGAGGAAAAAACTGTTTACCTCACCAAAAATTTGTTTAAGTGGAACGTGAATCTGAGTAGCCGGGAATCCCCCCTAAAATAAAGGAGGAAACTCACGTCGAAAGGAGAAACTAATCCATATTAAAATAAGTGTGATTTGCCACCGAGTAGCCGGGAAGTGCCCCTGAGACAAAGGGTACAACTCGCGTCGAAAAGTGTCTCATCCACATCATAAAAAGTGACGAAACTGAGTAACTGGGAATTGCCCCTGAAACAAAGGGCATGACTCGTGTCAAAATATTAGTCACACCATTTATTATAATTAAAAAAAATTTGGGGTCATACGTAGCTACCAATATTCGAGCATTGTGTATGAAAGTGTATGGATGATAAGTTCTTTTTAGTGTTCTTTAGAAAATCTGATTTTCCATATTGATTTGAACTTCATTGCTCAATATTCACAAATGCACTTTGGGTTTGATTGTGTGAATGTCCTTTATGAATCAGTCGTCATTCATAGTTAATGCAGTACTTTATTTATGTAAGCACTACCTTCTTAGTATTGTACATACACATCATGCTCAACAATCAATTGCATTATCTTTACACCCGTCCCGAAGGGACTTGTATGAGTCTGTATATTGTTATGCATGCTTGAGTGCCTGAATGCTTGATCCGTCTGATCATATCATATTCCATTCCATAGTTTGCATCTATAGGTTATACATGTAAATAATAGGTTAAATAACCCATTGTCGGTTGGTTTTTGGTACTTGACAATTGGGGGAGAATAACGTGCTTTTTAGCACAATATATTCTATGCATAGCTAGGTTTGACATTTTGTATATAGATTAGTTAGATTAGACACTTGTGTATAGTTCAATCATACTCTCTGCTTACAGTTCAAAATCTACTCATTTGGACACAATTCCATCATCTTGCAAAATGCACATAGAGTCTCGTTTACTTGCTTGCTCTTGATTTACACACCTTCCCTTCGTGGGAGGTTAATTGCTGGGTTCGTGCGCTCATGTCTCACTTGTTTTCTTTTAAAAACTTCACAGTTACTCCTTAGTCCACCATTTCTTTTTGATAATGCCAAAAGGGGAGAGAGAGATTTGAATAGCCACAATATATTGTCATCATCAAAAAGGGGGAGATTGTTGGGTTCTCGTGCGCCCCCTTGTTGTCCTTGACAATGGCTTTGATGACTCTAATATATTGTGAGTTTTATACTTAATGGCATCTTCATGATAAACAAGCTAACATGATGATATCTTATTTTGTATGTTGAAATTCAAAGGTCCTTCCTGAATACATTTCTGAAGTCTACTCATGTGTGTTGTGCATGAGGATTTAGAGCTTTCATGTGGATCTTGTTCATAGTGTCTTGATTGGGGTTAAAAGTCCTTTCATATTTTTGGACTTATATTGACTGCATTTCAATATGGGAAGATTGGTTTTATTGCATATGACTTCATGTTTGCTTTTCATAATTATTTAGTGATAGTGATTTCTCAGCTTGCTTTGGAAATCTCCTATCTATTATTGGACTGAACTTGAGATGGGTCGACCCCGTGGGTCGACCCCTGGCTTCTTGAGCCTTAGTTCTTACCTTGTTCTGAAGCATGGTCCAACATGTATATATCTTTGATGTCTTTGCACTGACCTTGCTCATATGTCCACCGACCCTGTGTTGGGTGTTTTACAGTCATGCATATGGTATTTTCATGATCAACTTGATGTTTTCAACTTGGTATCAATTGCCACTAAATGTTTGAGGAAATCAATGAACTTCAAATTGATTCCAACTATGCTTGAGATTATAGAACTGAACTTGAATGGGGTTCATGCCTTCAAAAGTGAAACCCATTTCATTTGGCCTTGATTGAACTATATTGAAACTGAATTTTTCCTTGTTCTGGATCTGAATTTAATTGAGCTGAACCCTGAACCTTGTGTTCTTGGACATGATGGTTTTGATAATCTTGAATGTGTTTGATGGGTACCACTGGACTGAACTTAATTGTCTTGAACTGAATTTGGAAGTCCTTGGACTGAATTTGATTGTCTTGGTTTGGTCATGGAGCCTATTGTGTGGCCTACTTGAATTTCCTTTTATGCATGTGAGACTATATGTTTTGTCACACCAAATGGCCACTGTTAAATATCTTTGAACTGAAATTCAAATACACATTCACTTAACTTTGATTAAATCGTAAATGGTTATGTCGTTCATTAGTTAGAATTGGACTGTTTCAGTCTATTTGATATGAGTGGGCTGTGAAAGTTCAAGTTGCCTTGGACTGACTTAGCAACTCATGGCTTGTTTGATTTAATCATGAGTGATGTAAGTTTATGGAGAAAATGGATTGAAAAGCTTTGCATCACTATATTTCTACTTGTATTTCAGCATTCTCTACTGCAGGTTGAGTGACTTATGTGGAGAGATATTTTAATGCTAATTTCCTCATATGTATTGAATTGTGTTTGACATGAAGTTGAGTTCTCTGAAATGCAGGTTCATATTGATGGCATTTAATGGGAACAATGGTAAGCTTCCATTCCAACTCACATTCCTTTGTATCTATGTTAAAACCTTGTGAAGCAAGTTTCATTAATTGTTTTAGATACCCTCTAACCATGCTATCTATATTGGAAAATCATGTTTTGCATGGGGTTAATAGGGTGTCAATGGCCTTGGCGTTCATTGGACTACTTTATGCAGTTTTCTGCATTTTCACTGCAAGTGTCGACCCCCAGGGTCGACTCTTGGAGGCCTGGGGTCTGTTTTCTATGAAAACAGAACCCCCCTGTAAAAAGTGTCGACCCCAAGGGTCGACACTTTACCATGGGTCCTGTTTTTATATAACGGGACAGAAGCTTGTGAGAAAAGTGTCGACCCCAAGGGTCGACACTTTCTCTGGGCGACCCGAATCGGGTTTGCTGGTTTGGTTTCGAACCATGTGTTTAATGGTCCGATTGGCTTGCCCTTTTACCCCAGTACCCCTAGGGTTTATAACCTTGTTTAGGTGTTGGTTTGAGTGGGTTTCTCATGGGCTAATATGTCTTTATGGCTTGATTTCTCATGTGTATACATAGCCGCCCTTGTCCGATCGTGAAACACAATCCCTTGGGCTTAACATTGTTCTATCTGCTTGCAGGAAGAGGAGAGGGCGTCGCACCCTGCTGGAGGAGGAAGAGGAAGGCGCTGAGGATGCCATCCACAAGCATCCACTCAGATCTGCAGTCCAGCTTCCTGTTCAACGCAAGCTTCCACACGGGAGCTTCCTTAGCTAGCCGCTTCCACTCCATGGTTGAAGGTTTCCAACGCACCATACCTTCTAATCAAAGGGATTCATTGGTAAGTTGAAGGGCGATCAAGGCTGAGAATGTTCCAAGACTCATCCATCGTGAAGCCTACAAGTTGCAACGTGGCCGGACCTCCAAGGAGAAGCTTCTTCGAAGTCGTATAGTTCAAGATCGTCCTCCCACCAGCAAGAACCTCAAGGAAGATCTGTCTACAGAGCGTCAAACATACAAGGAGATATTTCTACATCCTCTTTATGTTTATTTCTATGAATGTTTCATAGTCTATCTTCATCTACATACTGTTGTGGGCATATATTGTATATCCTTTGATTTTGTTAAACTCAGAATATCTGTGTGTGTGTACGGAGCTATGTCTCTTTGTGATTGTCGTGTCTGGGGTACGTTCCCCGAACGTGTGTGTGTGTGTGCTACTGTGGCAGCATGTTAAGGCAAGGCCTCGTGCCGTCGTGCGTGTATTACTGCGGAAGCAGCGTGTGTGGTTGGGGTTCATCCCCGTGTTGCTACGTTTCGTAGCGTGGAGTGAAGCCTCACCCGGTTGGGTGAGGGGTGGATGTAGGGAGACCGTCGTGGTCCCGAACCACCTAGAAATCCCAGTGTCTTGAGTGATTGCCTGTGTGATTGTCATTTCTTCTATCTCCGTTCACAGGTACATTATATAGGTTTTTAATTCACTGCATAATCACACACTGTTACCTCCGTAATCTGTGTTGAACAAAATTTCCATGTTAGTCACATTGTTATTACGAGTGAGATCGGAAAGCTTGAGAAAACATTTTAAATCTCACTTAAGTTTTGGCTATCAACATTGTTAATCTTAATTCCACTGTGTTTAGTTAGGAAAGTTTTTAAAATCTGCCATCTCGGCAAGGGGACAATTAAACCCCCCTTCTTGTCTGCCATCTCTCTGGGCCAACATTGTTGTCCATGATGATTGCTTCCAGATCACAAGAATTGAGTATGTGCACTCACAGGGTTATTTGCATAGGGACATCAAGCCAGATAATTTCCTCATGAGCCTTGGACGGAAAGCCAACCAGGCAAGGATTGAAATAAGGTACAGCTTTAGGGTCTTGCATCATTTCCCATGCTCATGCTATTTGAATGTGTCAATGATTTCCAGGTATATATCATTGATTTTGGACTTGCAAAGAGATAGATATTATTTTTATTTTTGAATGATTGATACAACATGAATCCCACTGGGTTTGCAAATAATCTCTTGACCCGAACTTTGCAAAAACTGTTTATGGCTTGAGATTAAAGCATCAAAACCATCTATCTAAAGTTATTTTTGGAATATTTTGGATTTTCACCTTCGAATAGAGAAATGGTGTTCCCAAAATAGAGGCTTATCCTATTAACTATCAGAGGCATATTAATAGGATAAGCTTAATGTTATAGAAGCAATGATATAAATATTGTTTTATTAGATTCAATGCTAGGAACCTAGGAAAAATGTAATAATATGTGGACAACTCATTGAAGATAAAAAAATGTGCAAGCCAACTCCAAATTGATAGGATAGGTACTGATTTACCGATCAATTATTCCTAAGCATGTCAAAATGAATATGGATTTCACCCGGAGACATACAATGAATGTGACCAGCTGCTCAAATTGAGGCCAACAATCTTCTGCCATTTAGTCTGTTACATGAAGCAGGGGACTGCACTAGTTGAGTGCCCAGTTCTGTGTAGAGATGCCATTTCATATTTTTATTTCCTTCGTTATACATCTTATTTTGATAATGAAATATTGAGCAATGCTATGGTGCGATGCCATTTTAGGCATGGCATAGCATACTGTAGTTAACCTCTGGCATCTAATCTCAAAGATGTGTTTTAGAGCTTTGGGTTTCAGTTCATTGCTTACAGCTGTCTGATCTTCAGATTGGAAGGCAGAGGCAAGGAGTGGATGCCACGTCTAAAAGGCATGTCACCGTAGTATTGCTTAGGAAATATTTTACTCTCCTTTTTTGTGAAGTTAATCATCTTAATTTTCTTTGCAATTTTTAACATCCCATGTAGATTGTAGATGTCTGGTCTTGTAAAGTTACCTTGTATGTAATGCTCATGGGTGCATATCCATTTGAGGATCCAGAAGAGCCCAAAAACTTCTGGAAGAAAATACAGGTGATTGTATTGGTGTTCGTACATGTTATTTGATGACTGCAAAGATAATGTTATTACCGAGCTAATGGTCATTGGTTTCATTGCAGAGGATATTGAATGTTCAATATTCAATACCAGGAACCTGATCAACATATCAGTCGAGTGCTTTGACCTGATCAAAAGGAGTTTGTTTGACAACCTTGCCATGGTTTGTGACTCTATTCTTGTCATCCTAAATTATTTTTTATGTAGAGGTTGCAGAGCATTCGGCCTTTGACAGATGAAATGGTTGTTCTGGCACAGCAACTAAAGGAGAGCAGTCTCATGATGAACAGATCTTTGCAGGAGACTGAGAAGGTATTGAACATTGTTTTGTTTAAAGCGTATCCTAGTTCATCAGATTCTCTGCTGGCACATGATGCCTCAATATAAGAACTTATTTATGAGGAACTTTTGAATTTCAAACTATAACAAAGAATGACTCATCATCCATTTTTATGGTTTGGAAGTTCATCAACTTAATAAGTTTCAAAAATAGGACATGACCTCAAACTAGTACAATGCCACATTCTTGGTAGAGAGCTTCACCACACATGGGTGTTTGATGGAACAACTATCTGGAAATGGTTCTTTTGGATGTTATTTTACAAATAGGGGCTGCAATTTTTGTGCAACACACTTCAAATGATAACTATTTGATTCTTTGATCAGATGTCTTATTCATCGTTGGTAAAAAGTTGATTAAGTTATTTTCACTTATTTATTATAAAGTATAATATATATTTTGTATGCATAAAAATACATTTTGAAATGAAACCTTGGACTTGATGCAATTGACGTCTCTGGTAGTTTAATAAATAATTGGAAACATGGTTTCCATGTACAGCCTTAAGATCAGCCAATCAACCAGCCAACGCTGGTGCATGTAAAGTTGAAAATAAAGTGCATGTACATGCAAATAGAGTTGGATTTAGTAAGGATCTCGAGTACTATGCAAGGCTTCATATGCTGGCTTATTTTCACCATGATTTTTGATTGCTGAAAGTTCATGTCTATCATATCAGGTTATTCATGGGGACACAGACTCTGTCATGGTACAATTTGGTGTCCCAACTGTGGAAGGTGCCATGAAGTTGGGGAGAGAAGCAACGAAATGCATAAGTAACACTTCCATGAAGCTATTTTCTTTGAAATTCAAATTCAATTTGAGGTCCTTTATTCTTCCATTTCTCTCCAACTTGGTTAATTTCCTTCGTGGGTGCCAAAAGTTCAGACTTGTCAACATGTTCATTTTCTACATTCTGTATGTTGAAGATTTATGTTCTGATGGGATCTAACACTCTCCATATTACTTAGTATATATATATATATATATATATTGGTCGTGCTGTCAAATTGTTTTTTTGGACTTAACGTCGATTTAAATTTTTCTTTTTCTTTGGGCTTATGGTTGATTTGGATTATTTATTTACGTGAATGCTTAATTATTCAAGGTTCTGCTTTTTTTTAGAGTCTAGTTTGATGTTGTTCAGTATGTTAAAAATGTAATTTCAGACCTTCTCATGAATCACAAGGATTTATCCTTGTTGGTTATAACAAAGGTAAATGAATTGTGCTTCAGATTCTTTTCTTGGTTTACTGCTTAAAAAGGATTGAATCCAACAGTATCAGGACTAACTACTTGAAAGTTTTAATATATTTGAGTGACATGGTCTCACAAAAACTGGGGATGATTATGCTATAAACACATGTTGAACTTGCTGAACGCATGTGCAAAGTAAGTTGATATCTGCTTCGCCAAATTTCTGAGATTTAACTTGTTTTTCTAGATTAAAGGGCAAGCAGTTTTCCTGGGCCCTTGGCAATGCATTTGAGTAATGCGTTATCTATTATGTGATCGTCTCGTGCATCATGACCTTTTTTGTCTTATGCATCATATCCTTTTCTTATGCCACTAATCAAGGCCATTAGACATGAGGCACTGTTCTTGTTTGTTTTAACTTGTGGGTCATTGTTGTAACACTACTCCTTTGTTGTTTCCAACTCGTATGATATGGTGAACCTGGGGTGGACAATGCACCTTTTCCTCATTGTTCTCTATGTTTTTTTTTCATTTCTGGAATCCTGGATCCAACTATATAATATCATCTTCCGTGCAAGTTTTTTGTAATGGAAACACATTAATATTGTGCATCTATTCTAGTTCCATACAAGATCTGTGAAATTTAAAAATTTTCATTGTGCTTGCTTTTGCATGTCAGGGTATGTGCTAGTATCTTAGTTAGCCGTACCAAATCTAACCTACTTATCCTGCAATTGCTAGGTATGGGCTCTCTTTTAATATGGTCGGGCGATGAACATGATGCTTGTTTTTTGGTGTGAAAATGAAGGGATGCTAGAACCATACAAGTTTTATGCTATTTAAATATCTTGGATATCCTTATATACCCATGATGTTTTTTGTAAAATGAACATCACTCTCATGATTCTTGATTTTTTGAATAGTGGGATCAAGCTACTGTCCCAAATGTTGGTGACCGTGTTCCATATGTCATTCTTAAGGCTGCAAAAGGTGCCAAGGTAGTGTAGCAATATTTTTCTTCTTCTAAGTACTAGGCACATAAGACCACCGTGAGAAGCGTGAAATACATTTATTGATGGCTACAGGCTTATGAAAGGTTAGAAGATCCTATTTATGTCCTAGAGAATAACATTCCAATATATCCTCAATACTATCTTGAGAATCAAATTAGCAAGGTTTGTTCATTGATTGTGCAATTCTTTATTACTAGTTGATTATGAGTTGGTTTGAACTTTTGAGGGACCTTGATGTTGCAGCGACTTTTGATAATATTTGAACCCATTCTAAAGAATGCAAGCAAAGAATTTCTTCATGGAAGTCATACAAGAGTAGTCCCCATTTCAACTCCTTCAAACATTGGTATAATGAAGTTCGCTAGGAGACAACTTACTTGCCTTGGATGCAAGGCTGTGATCAAGTGATCCATTTTGCTTTTCTCTGATTTTGTGCTATGTAGTATCTGAACAGAAAAATGAGTTAGTAACCATGTGCTTGTGATTTTTATGGCTAGTTTTGGCCTTGCATATTTGTTCCAGGTAGAGGAATTGAGCTGTATGTCATTACAAACACTTGACCTCTTTGTTCTAGATTAAATTGTCACTAGACCATTTCAATCACCTATTTCTGGCATTACCATCAGCATCTCAGTAAGACTCAGGCACTTTATTCTGGTTAATGGATAATGGTAGCCAAGAACACATTAAAGATGCCTTTTTGGGGGGTTGGGATGGGGACTATGGAGCGAGATGATGAAACTTTAGATAATAAAAGCCGGTCCATAGGTTCCAGATTAGTTGCTGGAGATTGGAGGCTGTTAAACTAGACCACTGGCAAAGAAGAGGATGAGGAGGAAGAAGAATAAGAGAGGTGAGGAAAACAAACCTTCAAGTCAAGGTGGAGGCACATGAGCTGGTGATAACAGGTGGCATGGCGACAATAATGGGGATATAGCATGCATTGTGGGCAGTGAGTGGTTTTGGTCAGACACCATCCTGCTGCTACAGTGAGTGGTTTTGGTCAACCCCCTGCTCCACCCGTTATTGGCAGAAGAGGGTAGCATGGTTTTAGAAGAATGTAAGTGTTTTAGATGAGCGAAGGTAATTGCATATTAATTCCTATTGCTACAAAAAACAACATTTAAAATATAAAAAAACCTTAAGATTTTTTTAATGGTTCTGATCCTAGAAGCTAGATGGAGCTAACTAGTTTGGCCAGTTCTAGTTTGAAGTAGCCTAGTTTAAAAGCTAGATGGAGCCCCCCTTTTTATTAAAGATCAAGAAAGAAAGAAAATTAGAGATGCACTTGGGAGCCATATTCTTTGGCTCATAGAATATGTAAAGTATCTTTCTTATTTGTTAAGAAAATATTGTCATGTTTAACTTTCAAGTGAAATTACTTATAAATATTTAACTGATGTCAGTTGGGAGCCATTGTTCTTAGCTATTGATGATGCTTCTGCCAGTTGCTGCTATACTAGTTATGTGTTGCAATTGGGTTGCTGCTGTAGCTATTCTTGCTAGCTGTCACTGCTAATTCTGTTAGCTGCTGCTGCTGCTATTCTTATATTGTTGCTGCTAGTGCTGCTACACTTATTGTGTGTTGCCATTGCAGCTGCTGTGGGCTGCGCCTCCAGCTAATTTTGTTGTTGTGGTTGTTTTGCTTATTACCATCATTTACCAATGCCATGTACATGCATTGAAGATTACCAGAAAATAAATTTTTGACTGATCCTTTATTAGGAGGTTGGTGCATTGCATGCTAGCTAAGGTAGAATCCCCATTTATTTAAATCATGCTCTGTTTAACTTCCACGGCCTTTTTATAAATAGTAATTTCTCAATTTGGATGATAGACTTAATAAATCAGGTCATTCTCTGACCCTTGGACAATTTACTAAATATATTTTCTGCATGTATTAAGAAGTTGTATGCTACATGACCTTGTCTAGCATTCTGGGTTAACGCTTGTTCATTCATTCTGTTACAGGCTTATGCATTGGACTGATATTGTAATAACCTCATTCCCTAGTGGGATTCAGTTTGAATCCACTTTCTTGGTTTTTGTTGGGATGTGAATTGACATTGCATATCCAACCAAAACTCAGACGGCTGTGGTGATTTTTCTTCTGACTTAACTAGTTTCTGATGTTAATGCCAATTTTTCCTTCTACAATAAAACATATGCTGAATATAGGACAAACTCTACTACGCCAAGATGCACCTCGATCCCATCTCTATAGGTATTTATTTTAACAACTGTAACTGATGCTATGTCTTCCCATTTTAAGGAGCTATTGTGAAGTATTCAGGTTCCAAGAGTTTGCATGACTCTTTGGGATGGTGTATTACTTTTATTGTGCTAGTCTCCTGAAATGTATGTTCCTCAGAAGAATACAGTGCTAAAACATATCGTAAAAGTTTACTATTCTTTGTCTAAAAAGAACACCAAGGAAATTACTTAATCCCTCCCTCTCTTCCTATCTTGAATTAAAAGCTTATATGATTGGTAGGGTGTCATTTTGGCATGTTGTCCCATGTTAGGAAATACATGGATACCAAGATTTTATAAATTTTTGGCTCAATCATGTTGTGCATCTAAATTCAATGCCTCTAGTTTGTCTTGGATACTATGCCAGTATGATTGATCATTGACCACCCCTCACTTTCCAATGTTTTTGTTATTCTAGGTGGCAACAGACTTACTACATTCATTATCAAACTAGTGGAAGCATGATTTCCTAAGTTAAATCCCAACATACAGACTATGCTTGTAAGCAAAGTGTTGCATATAACTATACATTGTTAGCTCTAATTCGATCCGGTCTTGCAAGGGCAACCATTATCATTATCCATTCTTAGGCTCTTGTCAACAATTTCAAGAGGTTGTTCCTCAAGGAGTATGAAGTTCATTCACTAACCTACTTTCCTCTTGTACATATTTCCTTAGCTGTGCATCTCATACACTTTCCCATCTTGAATTTGATGTTGAGGTTTTTTTATATTTCATACAAGATGCAAAGGAGTTAGTTCTCTATGGTGCTTAGTGGAGTGTGGGAGCATCTATTATGAAATCTTGTTCTCATCCTCTTCTATCACATGCTTCATATGGTGGATGGAATTTGAAACTTCATGCACATTGTCTTATGCAATCCACTTGCTCATGGAGGAGGATGAATGATTGGAACACTTGGCATTTGTGGGACTTGATCTTGATCCATCAAGGTCTTGGCAATTACATTTCAGATCTGGATCAGTCCTAGCTGGTTTTTTCTTGTTTGAAAACTAGCTCATCCCACTAAAGTATCTTTGTTTCTGGTAGTTCCTAGAGGGTGGGGAAAAGGAGAATAAAGAAAAAAGAAGTACAAAGTAAGGAGAATGCCCACTAGCCCAAAATGAAGTTATCTTCAGAGCCTACTGTGAGCGACGTCACGCGGTTCGGGGAAGCGGAGAGGACACGGAGCGCGCGGGCTCCTTCTTTTTATTTGGTGCAACACAGAAATAAGAGAAAAGAGAAGGGGCCACCACGGGAGATTGCTCCGGTGGGGCGAGCGGGACAAATGTAATATAGCAAGATATGGGGGTTAAACGGCCATAGCGGGAAGTGACTCGCCGCGACCTCGGGGGGACGGGAATGGTGCAGAAATTAAATAGCAAGAATTGAAACGGCCTTTGGGGAAGTGAGTCGCCGCGGCCTCGAGAATATGAGCAGATAAGAATATAACAGAATATAAGGAGAATATAAAGAGTGGGAATTTAAACGGCCATTGGGGAAGTGACTCGCCGCGGCCTCGAGAACATGAATAGATAAGAATATAATATATAAGAACGGGAATTTAAACGGCCATTGGGGAAGTGACTCGCCGCGGCCTCGAGAATATGAATAGATAAGAATATAACATATAAGAACGGGAATTTAAACGGCCATTGGGGAAGTGACTCGCCGCGGCCTCGAGAATATGAGCAGAATACAACAGAATAAAAAGAGAGTATAAGAACGGGAATTTAAACGGCCATTGGGGAAGTGACTCGCCGCGGCATCGAGAACAAGATGTGATCGCCAGGGGCCGAAAGATCCCAAAATAAAGAAAGTGATCACGCCTACCTCAAGAGCGGGAGATGGCGGGTTGCTTCTTCCTCCCCCTTCGGCTGGCCGACGGAGAGGGCTTTCCTTGGGTACCCTTGCAAAACAACGACAAACAAGTAACGAGTGGATTAGAAAGATGAAGGTGTAGTATTCAAATCATTGCGATAAAAATAACGAAATGATGGCAAGACACACACCTGGTTGGTGTTGTCTTTTAAACTCCTCTCGGACTCGAGTAGGAGGAAAATGAGATGATGGATGCAAGAAGTATATAAGAAGAGGCGCCCTTATGAAGGGGGATAGATGATGCGAGATGATGAATGCAAAAGAACTAAGAAGGAAAGGAAAGGATTGGCTTATTGGATGTGCCGATGGTGAAATCCGGCGGAGCTCCGGCAGCGTAGGGATGGCGTGGAAGCGCGGTGGATGAAGACGACCTTCCTCTCGCAAGCGTGGGTACCCGAGAAGTCGGCAGAACCTCCACCTACAAAAGACCCCACGGGTTAGAAAATGACTCCGGTAGCCTCTGGGCTCCGGCAGCCTATCGGATCTCTTTTGAAGCTCCCTCAGAACTGACGGGGTGGGCCTCTATTTATAGGGCTCCGGAGGGTGGAGGCGTCCAGGACCCTGGACACCTCCATCAGGGCCGAACTAATATTTTATTCTATTTTTATTAATTTTTTCGAAATATTTTTGTGGAGGCGTCCAGGGCCCTGGACGCCCCTAACAGGTCCACCGAACACCACCGACGGCCGCACGCGGTTTGACACAACACGTGGTTTTGTGAGCGGCGCCTCATGATTTTGAAATGGGCGCATCCAGCGGGCAAGACGTCTCCATAATTTAGATTTTTTCACACACGACAAACCGTCGTTCGGTGAGCGGCGCCCGTGAGGGAGTTGATGGAGGCATCTAGGGGACTGGACGCCTCCATAAATATATTATTTTTTATTATTTTGTTTTGTTTTTTATGCCAACTGGCATTTTACATATTTTTTTATATTAGTTTTTATGGAGGCGTCCAGGGTCCTGGACGCCTCCATTAATATATATTTTTTATTTATTTTCGAGTTTTTAAAAAAACAAATAAAATAAATTAAAAGAATGGGGGCGTCCAGGGGCGTCCGAGGCCCTTGCAAAACAACGACAAACAAGTAACGAGTGGATTAGAAAGATGAAGGTGTAGTATTCAAATCCTTGCTATAAAAATAACGAAATGATGGCAAGACACACACCTAGTTGGTGTTGTCTTTTAAACCCCTCTCGGACTCGAGTAGGAGGAAAATGAGATGATGGATGCAAGAAGTATTTAAGAAGAGGCGCCCTTATGAAGGGGGATAGATGATGCGAGATGATGAATGCAAAAGAACTAAGAAGGAAAGGAAAGGATTGGCTTATTGGATGTGCCGATGGTGAAATCCGGCGGAGCTCCGGCAGTGTAGGGATGGCGTGGAAGCGCGGTGGTGAAGACGACCTTCCTCTTGCGAGCGTGGGCACCCGAGAAGCTGGCAGAACCTCCACCTACAAAAGACCCCACGGGTTAGAAAATGACTCCGGTAGCCTCTGGGCTCCGGCAGCCTATCGGATTTCTTTTGAAGCTCCCCCAGAACTGAGGGGGTGGGCCTCTATTTATAGGGCTCCGGAGGGTGGAGGCGTCCAGGACCCTGGACACCTCCATCAGGGTCGAACTAATATTTTATTCTATTTTTATTAATTTTTTCGGAATATTTTTGTGGAGGCGTCCAGGGCCCCGGACGCCCCTAACAGGTCCACCGAACACCACCGACGGCCGCACGCGGTTTGACACAACGCGTGGTTTTGTGAGCGGCGCCTCGTGATTTTGAAATGGGCGCGTCCAGCGGGCTGGGCGTCTCCATAATTTAGATTTTTTCACACACGACAAACCGTCGTTCGGTGAGCGGCGCCCGTGAGGGAGTTGGTGGAGGCGTCCAGGGGACTGGACGCCTCCATAAATATATTATTTTTTATTATTTTGTTTTGTTTTTTATGCCAACTGGCATTTTACATATTTTTTTTATATTAGTTTTTATGGAGGCGTCCAGGGTCCTGGACGCCTCCATTAATATATATTTTTTATTTATTTTCGGGTTTTTAAAAAACAAATAAAATAAATTAAAAGAATGGGGGCGTCCAGGGGCCTGGACGCCCCCATTAAGACCCACCCGGGTTCTCAGTTCAGGCGTTGGCGGCCGCCCAGCAGACACCCTTCTTGATTCCGAAACCTCCTGATGCGTCTGACTTGTGTTGATGCCGTCCGAATGCCGTGACGAGACGATTCCGGATGCCAGAAAAGGCAGAAGAAGACCCAAGAAAAGGAAGTATTTAAGAGATTCGAAATGCGTAAGCCGTCGCGGGACGTTGTATAGTAATATGAGACTTTCTCAGGAGACGTCAAGAATGATGTGTCTACAGCTGCCCCGCCTTGGCGTCTGCTTTGCAAGGGAGCGACACGTAGTGGAATGGTATCAAAGTGGAGTGAAATGAAGTGGGAGCGGACTGATAAGTTGATGCCAAGGTGTGATGAGACACGCTTTTGACGTTACTGTCTGGAATCTTTCTTGAAGTTTCAATGTGGCGACCTTGAAGAAGGTCTTTCAAATATTGACGATTGCTTGGACGGAGGTCAAATAAGGGAGGGTGAGATGTGCGCTCAGGCATGAAATAAAAAGAGACCAACTTCTCGGTGTGGAAGCACCTGGGTCATAAACCTGCAGGTTTCACCTTTGGGGAGCGGTTACCAGCCAACGTGGAAGTGCTGCGGCCAAGGTGGGTCAAACAAGGTAAAAAGGAATATTTGAGGGTCTGTCCAAACAAGGGTCTCCTTTTGGAAGATCAACGTAGGGCCGTTTCAAGGAAACTCAGTATTTCATTCGGAGTGGAATATCTCATATTTGTAGGAATTGAAGCACAACGGCCTTCGCAATCGAATCTCTTGAATGATCTTCCGCAATAAATCAAAGTCCCATATGAATGCATGCTGGGTTAAAATAAAAATTTAAAATAAACTAAAATAGAAAATAGCCAAGGATAATATTGTCAACTTGTTAAGAACGGGTCAGGATACCGATCCGGTGAGCCGACACTGGGCTGGGGCCCGTTTATCCGCGCACCAACTCACTGAATGGAACCGTCGTCCCCATGCTACCACAAGTTAACGGCCTATCCGTACAACCCAAATTCTTCCGGGATCATCACTGTTTTTGTTGAAGGGGAACTCAAATCTCAGATTTGTTCGGGCCGCAAGGTCCTTGACATGTTCTAGTAGCGTAGGTATCGTATACTATGATGCATGACATGGTGGGACCAACCATTGAAAGGTGGGACAGGAGACAGGACAAAGACGTCCGTTAGTAAAACCTGCACAGACTAGCAAAGGTTAGGAACATCAGAAAGTAGCAGAATCGCACCACAATACAAAGGAGATCCAGACAAAATCTTGACAATGACCACTGATGTGACATGTTCCGTCCTGTAGTGATCTTCCCTTCCTATAAGAACTCCCCTTAGGCTAGTTCATTCAAATGCACCAAGGTGGGTTTTGGAAGCTCAGGAGAGGAAAGAGAGGAGAATCTAGAGATTTTCAGGATGGAAGGAGAGTCTTCCCACTTTATGAAGAGGAGCAGGCCTAGCAGTGAGATCAGGCGACTCTCCGACCTCGAGGGTCATTTGAGTGGGACGATCATGTCGCATATGGTAAGCTGATTCATTTCAAATTTCTCCACGTGAACCTTCTTCTTACTTCCTTCCTTTCTTCTTCTTTCTTTTCTCTTCCAGCCATATCCACTCTTCCCAGGCCCGAGGAAGTTTTCCAAACTGCCATGGCTTTCAAAGCTAACTTCCAACATCTCCATCGGCATGAGGGCCATACTCTCGAAGTGGCATCTGCAGGGGCTCCTTATTCACGCCAAACACTATGAGAAGATTCGTATGGACTGGGTGGCTATGGGCGCACTAGTGGAGATCTGGCATCCCCAGACCCACACTTTTATCTTCCCGACCTTCGAGGTGACCATCCTCCTCGAGGAGGTGGAACTTCTGCTCGGATTGAAGAAATTCAAGAGTGACGGGAAGGTGAAGGCTATGCGGATGCTGACACGGGGGACTTCCGAAAACGTTCTTGGAAGTTTCATGCCGCCCGACGCAGCCAGAAAGGTCCGTACTCAAAAGGGGATCGATCTGCAAAAGTTTGCGGAGTGGGTCATGGACGCCTTGAGAGGGTCACCAGACGATGACTATTTGGAGGGAATCATGAAGGGGTTCACCATTTGTCTGGCGGGTGCTCTCTTGTTTCCTTATACCGACAACATGGTGGAGGAAGACCAACTGAGTGCTATCTGCGGGATCTGGCGTGGAAAGAGGGTGGGACCCGCTGTCCTCGCCTACCTGTATAGTGGCCTTACTGCCTCGAGCATGGGTAAGCCTCCTTTTGGTTGCGCACTTGTCCTGAGTTGCTGGATGGATTTGCATTTCAAGTTTGATCACCGTGAGGGAATGCCAACCGCTTCGAAGCTCTTTCAACAAAGCCCTCTTCATCACATAGCCGACGTGTTAGGGTTCGGTGGTACTGTAGTGAACCGCGTTTCGTGGCTGAAGAAACGTGAAGACTGGCGGTCTCACTTCCGCACCGTGACACAAGGCTTCTTTACTTGCGCACCGGCATGTTTGCTTTCGCTTGATCTCCTCATGAGGCCTTCCCCCGAAGTTGATCTTCAACTGATCGGCGTGACCGAGTTTGTCCTTTATAACGCGCATCGATGCTGCCTCCAAGTCGGCATTCCACGCCATTCGTTCCCACTATCGACTGGCATCGTTCCTTTGAAGAAGAGAGAGTTGGGTACTGAAGCGGATGCGAAGGAAGCGAAGGCCGTCAAAGCACCCTGAAAGACAAGTGTTGCGGGAAAGGCCTTAGCGCACGTGGGGGAAGAATGTGAGCTGTGGAGGGCTTATGTAACCGAACTGGGGAAGTTAAGGCCTAAGGTGCCTAAGCCCCTGATGTAGTTCACTCTACTTTTCTGATGGAATAAAATCTGGCATGGATGTTTTGGACCCTTGTCCCCTTAATTATTATTATCATTTTTTATGGTTTTTCTTTTTCTTTTTCTTTTGTTTGGATTATATACATACTCTTATCTTTTTTTACTTTTATTATATTTTTTTTTGAAATTTTTATTATGGGGGCGTCCAGGGGCCTGGACGCCCCTAATTTTTTATTTTTGATTTTTTAAGTTTTTTTGTTTTGGGGGCGTCCAGGGTCCTGAACGCCCCTAATTTTTATTTTTTTATTTTTTTTGGTTTTTGTTTTGGGGGCGTCCAGGGTCCTGGACGCCCCTAATTTTTGAATTTTGAAAAAAATAAAAAAAAAGGTGGGGGCGTCCAAGCGCCTGGACGCCCCAATCAGAGTGGTTTCTATATATATGGGGGGCCTCACCCCCTGCTCACTTGTACTGTTCATTCTGACGACCCCGTCACCCCAGACGACCCATTCTTAGTCCCAATGGAGCGAGGAGGATCGAGCCAGGGTGGAGAGAAGCGGAAATGACGGGCTCGTCGTGCGAGGAGGCTGAGGGATGATGCCGAGGAAGCTGCTGCGGCGGAGGAGATTGCTGTGGAGGAGGAGGCTCCTCCTTTGGCTGTGGAGGCTGCAGTGGATGCTGGCGACGCGGGAGAGGACGAGCACGATCCGGTAAGCTCCTCGGAACTCTCACTCTGTGGTTCAATAGGCTAAACGGACGGGTGAGAGGCTGTGAGAGAAGGCCGGGGAGTGGGGGAAAGGAGGCGTCCAGGGGCCTGGACGCCTCCACATTTCCTTTTTCTTTTTGTTTATTTGTTTATTTACGTAAATAATAAAGTAGGATTTAAAAATAAGGAGGCATCCAGGACATGGGATGCCTCCATAATAATATATATATTTTTGTTTTGGTTTTTTCTATAAAGAAAATAAGGAAAATAGAGAGGAGGCGTCCAATGTACTGGACGCCTCCATAAAAAATCTAAAATGTTTTAAAGATAAAATAAATAAGTAGAATATATAGTGTTATTGCTTAATATTATTCATGATGCTGATGTATTTTTTATCGATTTTGTGGTGTGCAGGGTGTGATGAAAGGGCGGATCAGCTGGTCCCTAGTGGTGGCAGCATACCGTGGGCTGCCGGACTTCCAGAGGGCGCGTGTGGACGCCATGGGCTTTGGAGCTTTCCTTAGGATCAAGCCCTTCCGGCTCGACCTTCCTCTTATCCAGGCATTGAGGGAGCGGTGGCACGCGCCGATCCGGGCGTTTCTGATGCCCTGGGGGCACATGGTGCCAACACTAGAGGATGTGGCTCGGATCACCGGGCTACGAGTTGACGGAGAGGCGGTCAGCGGGGTCACCTACCCCGACTACCGAGAGAGTGCCCTGGACCTGCTGTGGTTAGAGACGAGCGTGACTGACAGGGACAGCAGGGTAGTCGGCCGAGTGGAGATCATGGAGGCGCTTGGATTCGTCGACCCACGCCAGCGGGTTAGCGAGACTGGAGCGGAGTTTCTGGCACGACTGGAGGGAGACGCTCGTGCAGCTTTCACCCAGGACCCGAGCGAGCGGGAGCTGGTGGATCTAGACCTCCGGAGGTTTCTTTTCTTCTTCTTGGGCCGCCTTCTGCTGGGGACGAAGGGGGATGGCATCCACTGCCGCTTCCTCGGGATCCTGGCGGACCTTGACAGAGTGGGGCACTACGCGTGGGGGGTGGCTCTGCTTGCCCATTTGATTGCCAATCTCTCCCAGACTTCAGAGAGGGAGACGACAGTCAGTGGCTTCGCACCTTTTCTCCAGGTACATAATTTATTTATGCATTTTACCGTAGTTAAATATGCAATTACTCGTGCTAATGATGTATGATGGATGCAGGTGTGGAGTTATTACTACTTCCCTATGGGGAGGGCCAGGCAGGGGAACAGGAGAGCCGTCCCTCTAGCGCGACAGTGGAGGCCGGTTGTGGTAGCGGCACCACACAGCTACCAGCTGGCGTCACTTCGTCGGGAGCTGAGCGAGTATCCCGAGGCCATGGTATGATGCGTATGATTTTTTTGTGTTTTTTATGCATGTGACTGATGGGGACATCAACGATAGCCCGCTCACATTATGCTTGCATTTACGTCCTTTCATATTTGTATGTACGCCCTTGTGTTATATGGGTACGCAATAGTAGGTCTTAGTGGGTTTATGTGCAAAAGGCCATTGGGTTTCTTTGCAAATGTGCATGTAGGCCCTGCAGGGGCCCCCTCCCTCCTCCTTATTGGTCCACCTGGACTCCTGGGCCCAAGGTGGCTGGTCCATGGTCCAACCTTGGACTTGGACCTAGAATTAATTAAAGAAGACAAGTCTAATTTGTCTTCTAAAAGGGGGGGGGGGGCGAACCTTGTTGTTTAATGGGGTTTAATGTGGTTGTTCAAACCACATCCCAACCCTTCATTAATCAACCCTTGATCCAAGGGCTTAGAATAGGTTAGACCCCTTGCATATATATACTTGTATTTTCATATTGAATGAATTAATGAATGAAAAAAAAGGCATTTGCCCCAAGTGAAGCTTGCGCCCCTCCCCTCTCTCTCCCTGGTTCCTCCACCCCCTCTCCCCTTTCTAGAGTGTAATACCTTCCCCCTTGATCCCCTCCAGCATCTGAAGCAACTCCGGTGATCGCCGCCGCCATCGACTCGCCGCCGACGCATCGTTGCCAACGGTTTCGGTGTTCTGTCCACTCAGGACAGATCCTTCTTCTCCGAATTCCTGCTATCACTCCCTTCGTCTTCTGAAGCTCAACATTTCAGGGTTGGTTCCCCTCTAGAACTCTTATCCTCACAAAAAAAATCACGTCAAAATTCATCCTTTAGCTATATTTTGATTTTCGTCCAAGTCCAAGTTCCAGATCTGTCCTGGTTCTGTTCACTGTTCATCAACTCTGAGTCTACCCCATTCGAACCATCTTTTGATTTTCTTTGGCACGCCAAAATTTACTGGGAGTTCTGTCCACAGCCCTCTACCACCAGGAATTTTCTTAATTTTTTGTTCACCCTCCAAGTATTTTACAAATTTTCGTCCAAGTTCCCAAGAACAGTCTGCCCACAGTTTCCCAGATCCGACCCAGGTCTAGTAAACAAATCCCAGAAAATCCATTTCTTCTCCAATCAAAAAACCAAAAATAGTCCCGGATTCCTCTCTCAGAGACCTTCAACTTTGATGAATAAATCATTGCCAGATTCAGAGGTCTTCTCCCCGGTCAATGTCGATCTTCAGAGAAGATAGATCCTGCCCCTGCAGTTCTGGCCCGAATTCAGCAAGATTGTAAATTCAACAATCATAAATACAGATCTGATTATTTTTTCTGAAGACCCCTACGTCGAATTATTTTGAGTCCTCTTTCCAACGGCTCTAATTTCGTCGCGTTCCGACGACGGGGCTGATCGTAGCAGCAGTTTCCTCCAAGTCGCGCGCCTGCAAACAGAAGTTCAGGTTTGTGGCCGAGTTCCCCCGCGAGCGTCGTCCGAGGGCCGCCCGGCGTCCGGTGGTCGTTCCAGCAGCTCGCCATCCCAGGGGAACGCTTCCCAAGTGTCTCCACAATAGAGGAGTCATCAGGCCCCACACGACCCCTCCGGTCAGCACGTGGGCCCCCACTAGCCCGAGTACGCGTGAAGCCGAAGCATTGCCCGAAACCGCCCGTCAACCCGAACTTGGTCCTCCCGGGCCCACTTGTGTCGCCCTTTACCTCCCTGCGTGGAGTGGGCTTATTTGTACTGCTGTAAACATAATGTACTAAGTTCCCGGGAGTACGAGCTTTGGCCGGGTGCCGTCTTCGCCACGCCGAGAGCGTGGAGGTATCGCCTTCACCCTTACACTTGGCATTAGCTTAATTCTTTATATGCTTTATATGCTGCTGCTAGAGAGCATGTGTAGGGATACCTAGCTCGCCTTCAATTTATAATATCACTGCTGCGAGAGAGAGCGAAGCCGTCCCGTGACCCGATCCGGGCGCAAAAGAGAGCCGACCACCCTAGCTCATTGCCGGTTTCTCAACCGCGCACATCCGACGCTTCCCTCGTTAAGGGACGATCGCGAGCTTGTCGTGTCCGTGGTCCCGTCCCGCATCAATTTGGTATTAGAGCGAGTTTGAGTCTAGGGTGTCAAAAAAAAAAGAGTGTCATTTATGTCTAGTCATTATTCATTGTCTACGTCGAGTCTAAGATCATCATATTTTTAAAACAACAAAAAAGAGTCGTTTTGGGTCGCATACATCCCTTTACTCGGTATATAAAAAGGTGTTGTCCGACCGTTAGGTTACGCCTATCGGGAAGGCCGCACACTTGTGCGAGTGACCTTCGGGTCGATTGTCTCCGCCGCGTACCGAGTTTTGGTTAAGTCTAGGTGCATCATTTTGCATTAGTGTGTTTTGCTTTAGTCGGTGTCTTCTAGTCGGTGTGTTTGCATGCCCACTCGTTGGGGTAGTCAGTACTCACCCCCACCCCCACCTATGGCCAACCCACGGGATACCTCGGGAGACTTCCACTCCCTACAAGAGGCGATGATGGCCATTATGGCTAGGTTGGACCAATCCGATGCTAACTTTCGGACCTTCTCCGAGAATATGGATGGTCGCCTTAGGGCCATGGAGGGACGCATGGAGAACTCTGATAGGTCGGTCCAAGACCTCGTTGGGCGGTTAGATAGGATGTCACACGGGGACCCTCTTGGGGCAGCCCAAGGTCCACCCGCACCTCCTCCCGCGGAGGCCCAAGTCCAACCCGCTCCCATGGCCCAAGTCCAGGCCGCTCCCGCGTCCCAAAACCAGCCACCACTGGTTCCTCCACCCGCCCCTCCTCGGGTTCCCCAACTACCACACCGTGACCTTGGTCTCGAGGACTATGGGTCCGACAATGCCTACGAGGGGTATGGTCAACGCCGTCGTGGTTTTCAGCCACAACGAGATGAGGATGATGATCGGGTCCTTAAGACCGTGCGAGCGGATCCTCCCGTTTTTTACGGGTCTTTGGATCCGAAAGTCTACCTAGATTGGGAGTTTGGCATGGACCGTTATTTTGAATGGTATGATATGTCGGAGCGTCGAAGGGTCCGATTTGCCACCATGAAACTTATGGGGCAGGCACAAACTTATTGGAAGAATGTGGAGAGCCTGCTACTTCAGCGGCTAGAACCCCCGATCGACACATGGGCCGAGATGAAGAATAAACTTCGGCAAAAGTACCTTCCTCCCACATACCGCCAGCGACTCATCGATAGATGGCAAAGTCTTAGCCAGGGAGACCGGTCCGTCTCCGAATACATCGCGGAGTTTGATGAGTACTTTCTACGATGTGGTGTCACGGAGGAGAGTACCATGCCCGTGTCCCGCTTTCGACGTGGTTTGCGGCCACACTACCAATATGAGCTTTTCCGCCGCAATGCCAAGACGTTGGAAGAGGCATACCAGGTTGCTCTCGAGATGGAGCAATTTGAGGGAGAGTTCGAGTCTAGCCATCGGTTGGGCCCCACCCCTCTCCGTAGTACCGAGCCCCGTCACTCCATAGGCCCGCATCAGCGGCCTCCCATGGCTCGACCTCAGGAGTCCACCCGTCAGGAGCACTTCACTCCACGGCCTCGCCCTCCTCCACCCCGGGATCTATTTCCATCCCAACCACCGGCACCCTTTGCCCGTCCCCCAGCTCCTATAGCCCATCCTCTGGCACCGGCACCCCCTCCACTCTTGTCCAAGGCACCTACACCTCCCCCATTGTTGCCCACACCCCCTACCCGGCGGGATGATAAGGGTAAGGCCCCTCTTATCGGGGAGAGTAGTCGATCGCGAATACAGTGTTTCCACTGTCACGGGTATGGCCACATTGCTAGTGAGTGTCCCGCTCGCACCACCCTAGCCTTAGGTGTTGGCGGATCCGCACCTCCCGAGCTTGAGCATGTCGATTATGAGGCCGATGAGGCACTGGCCGATGAATACTATGCCATGGGGGAAGAGCTGGGCGACCCTTCGGCCGCCCAGGATGTCGCCACCTAGTGGGTTCGATGCTACCACCTTAGTCTAGAGTCGTGCATGAATCGGTGTGTTTTCTTTGTGTGGTTTGTTTGTGTGATTTTGAGTCGATTGTTTGTGTGGTTTTCATTCATGTGTCAGTACATGGTGAGTCTGCATGTGTCTTGTGCAAGCTCGTTGTCGTTCTCTTATGAGTGTGAAGCGAGTCGACTCACTTGATGAGTATGGGATCGGTTCTACATCTATACCCGGATCAGTCACCTATAGGGACTCAGCGGTGATTCCTAGTGAGTCTTCGAGCTGTTTCCTTCCTTTTGAGAGTGCCCCTTCGGAGTGACCACCTTTAGCCATAGCAGTTCGCATATCGAGTATATATGGAATGAGCAGGTGCCGATCATTTGGAGTGGAGCATACCCGCGTTTCTTGGCACGGTGACGGATCCATCGGAGTACCGGAGCAGCCATACCCTTACTCGACGGGGTCGAGTTCCTCCCGCCCGGGGGAGAATTGATGGGGACATCAACGACAGCCCGCTCACATTATGCTTGCATTTACGTCCTTTCATATTTGTATGTACGCCCTTGTGTTATATGGGTACGCAATAGTAGGTCTTAGTAGGTTTATGTGCAAAAGGCCATTGGGTTTCTTTGCAAATGTGCATGTAGGCCCTGCAGGGGCCCCCTCCCTCCTCCTTATTGGTCCACCTGGACTCCTGGGCCCAAGGTGGCTGGTCCATGGTCCAACCTTGGACTTGGACCTAGAATTAATTAAAGAAGACAAGTCTAACTTGTCTTCTAAAAGGGGGGGGGGGCGAACCTTGTTGTTTAATGGGGTTTAATGTGATTGTTCAAACCACATCCCAACCCTTCATTAATCAACCCTTGATCCAAGGGCTTAGAATAGGTTAGACCCCTTGCATATATATACTTGTATTTTCATATTGAATGAATTAATGAATGAAAAAAAGGCATTTGCCCCAAGTGAAGCTTGCGCCCCTCCCCTCTCTCTCCCTGGTTCCTCCACCCCCTCTCCCCTTTCTAGAGTGTAATCCCTTCCCCCTTGATCCCCTCCAGCATCTGAAGCAACTCCGGTGATCGCCGCCGCCATCGACTCGCCGCCGACGCGTCGTTGCCAACGGTTTTGGTGTTCTGTCCACTCAGGATAGATCATTCTTCTCCGAATTCCTGCTATCACTCCCTTCGTCTTCTGAAGCTCAAAATTTCAGGGTTGGTTCCCCTCTAGAACCCTTATCCTCACAAAAAAAATCACGTCAAAATTCATCCTTTAGCTATGTTTTGATTTTCGTCCAAGTCCAAGTTCCAGATCTGTCCTGGTTCTGTTCACTGTTCATCAACTCTGAGTCTACCCCATTCAAACCATCTTTTGATTTTCTTTGGGACGCCCAAATTTACTGGGAGTTCTTTCCACATCCCTATACGACCAGGAATTTTTTTAATTTTTGGTTCACCCTCCAAGTATTTTACAAATTTCGTCCAAGTTCCCAAGAACAGTCTGCCCACAGTTTCCCAGATCCGACCCAGGTCTAGTAAACAAATCCCAAAAAATCCATTTCTTATCCAATCAAAAAACCAAAAATAGTCTCGATTCCTCTCTCAGAGACCTTCAACTTTTCTGAAGAAATCATTTCCAGATTCGGAGGTCTTCTCCCTGGTCAACGTCGATCTTCAGAGAAGTCAGAACCTGCCCCTGCAGTTCTGGCCAGATTCAGCAAGCTTGTAAAATACATGATCAGAAATACAGATCTGATTATTTTTTTTGAAGACCCCTACGTCGAAGTATTCTGAGTCAGCTTTCCAACGGCGCTAACTCGTCACATTCTGACGACGGGGCTGATCGCAGCAGCAGTTTTCTCCGAGTCGCGCGCCTACAAACAGAACTTTCAGGTTCGTGGCCGAGTTCCCGGCGAGCGTCGTCCGAGGGCCGCCCGGCGTCCGGCGGTCGTTCCAGCAGCTCGCCATCCCAGGGGTACGCTTCCAGGTGTCTCCACCACAGAGGAGTCATCAGGCCCCACACGACCCCTCCGGTCAGCACGTGGGCCCCCACTAGCCCGAGTACGCGTGAAGCCGAAGCATTGCCCGAAACCGCCCGTCAACCCGAACTTGGTCCTCCCAGGCCCACTTGTGTCGCCCTTTACCTCCCTGCATGGAGTGGGCTTATTTGTACTGCTGTAAACATAATGTACTAAGTTCCCGGGAGTACGAGCTTTGGCCGGGTGCCGTCTTCGCCACGCCGAGAGCGTGGAGGTATCGCCTTCACCCTTACACTTGGCATTAGCTTAATTCTTTATATGCTTTATATGCCGCTGCTAGAGAGCATGTGTAGGGATACCTAGCTCGTCTTCAATTTATAATATCACTGCTGCGAGAGAGAGCGAAGCCGTCCCGTGACCCGATCCGGGCGCAAAAGAGAGCCGACCACCCTAGCTCATTGCCGGTTTCTCAACCGCGCACATCCGACACTTCCCTCGTTAAGGGACGATCGTGAGCTTGTCGTGTCCGTGGTCCCGTCCCGCATCAGTGACTGAATGGTAACTATCATGATGTATGTATGGTGATGCAGGTGGTGTGGAGACCCTACCTGGGCATGGGCGACGCTGGCCAGCCTTGGGTTGTAGCGGGTCTTCCTCGTTTCAGGCGGGACGTGTGGGTCCATTGCCTGAATGAGATCGAACCGCTTCGGCTGAGGCTGGTTATGAGGACGTTGGGGCTAGTCCAGGAGTGGGTTGATGTAGATGAGCCGGCCCGCATCGGGCGGAAGACCAAGGGGAAGGCAAAGATTGTGGACTGGCGCACGCGCTTCCCAACACAGTACCAGGACTGGCAGCAGGGCGGGGTCCCAGTGGTGTCCCATGTACAGGACAGCACAGACTACATGAGACGGTACCGAGCTACGTACGGGGACCGCCTCTCCTTGGGTGGTATGGCAGGGGTAAGTGAAATGAAACTGCTTCACCCTTCTATATGTATATGCATGTGTCACTAACTTATGTGCAATGCAGGATGCTCGTGACAACATGATTGCCGACCTGCGGGCCCAGCTGGCAGACGCCAGGCGGCAGTTAGTGGCCATCCGATAGGAGTTGGAGATCCTGGTGAGTCTATGCAATGCATTTTTTTTTTGTGACTTAGATTTTTGATGCTTAGCCTTTGACTGACGTTTGCCCCGTATTTCAGCGGGCCCACCAGACAGCGGTAGCCGGGACGGCTGGTGGAGCGGGTTCCAGTTCGCGGGGCCCTCCTCCGGAGGTTTCTGCCCTCCAGGAGCAGCTGGCGTATGCGGTGGCTCGGGCTGAGGAGGCTGAGCGTGACCGCGAGGCTCGAGTGAGTGCTTGCTTGGCCCTGACCCTCTTCTAGCTGCTTTCCTTCTATCACTGTTCTCTTACGGTGCACGCGTGCTTTGACAGGTGGCCGAGATTCGGGAGGCCCTGGCCCGTGCTGTTCGTGCTGAGCAGGAGCGCGATGCCTGGGTGGCAGAGCGTGACGCCCGGATTGCGGAGCTAGAGGAGGAGCGGCGACGGGAGGCTGAGGAGCTTCCTCGCGACGTAGTGGATCTGCGGATCGCCCTCGAGCTGTCGAGGAGAGAGGCGATGAGGGAGAGAGAGGAGAGGGAGAGGGATAGGGAGACCGTGGAGAGAGAGAGGGAGAGGGATAGGGAGACCATAGAGAAAGAAAGGGAGTACAGGATGGCAGAGCGATATCGAGATTGGGACGAGAGGAGAGGTCTGGTGGCCCAGGTGTCGGAGCTCCGGCTAAGTCTTGGCACGGCGGAGGGGAGACTTTGGGAGAGTGAGGAGCGGTATCAGAGGGCGAAGGAGCGCGGGGCGCGACTTCGTCAGTCCGGTTCCTTTTCTGTGGGCAGCTTTCTAGTTTATTTGGCCGAGCAGCGTCGCCGCACCTTGGAGGCTGGCATGGTGCCACCTGGAGAGGTGAGCACGGCTTCTCAGGGTTCGCAGAGGTCGCAGAGGCCCCCTAGGGATCCCCGTCAGAGGAGGGAGGAGAGAGATGACCAGGAGGGTGGTGGTGAGAGTTAGAGAGTTGTTTGTACACCCCACCGTCCTCACTGTATGATGTACTTTTGACTGTTTGTATGAAATGGATTTTGTGTGGTTCCTTTTGTCGTGTGCCCTTTTCCTTCCTGCACTTTCTTTCACACCACGTTGTTCACGCTTCACGGGACTTTGCCCTGGACAGGAGGGAACTACTTTGCATGGAGGGTTTTTTGTTCTCTTTTTTTTTTCGCTTTCTTTTGGGCGCGTCCAAGCGCGAGGATGCGTCTTAATCCTCAAATTCAAATTTAAAGCGACGGGTGGCCTTTCTTCTCCGTGCCTTACCCGCAAACGAGCCCGCCTTCCGCCGAAACTTGCTCGCCCGTCTTTGTCTTCTTCCCCTCGATCGATGGAGTTCGGCGGTCTGGACCACGGCGAAGGTGGAGAGGGACGCGGGACCCCTCGCCCAAGGAGGGACGCGCCAGAGCACGAAACGGCATCTATGGAGGAGGAAGGGCTGCTTCGGGCCCCCGAGGGACCCGAGGGGCCCAATGTCGCGGAGGGAGGTGAACACGGTCTGGTAGGTGCTTGGTTTTCCCCCTCTTTGATCCATTTTGAGTTTTGAAGCAAGCCGTGCGAGGGGGGAAAGGGTTCGGCGAGTGTTGTACTTAAATGATGGACGCGTCGTAGACAGGGGACGTGTTCTTTTTGACTGATGTGGGACCCCTTTCTTGGTGCAGGACATGGCGAGGACCCTGGGCCTGGCCGATGAGTGGGCGAGTGCGGATGAGCCGAGCCGCGTCAGGAGGGAGAGTCGTGGCAAGGCGAGGCTCGAGGACTGGCACGTACGTCTCCCTGGACAGCAAGCGAGTGTATTGGTACAGGATAGCGCCAACTTCCTGCGGCGGCAGAGAGAGAGTTATGCGGGGCTTCCCCAAGCTGGGGACACGTGTGGCATCGGCGGCTCGCGCGCCCAACTGTCAGAGGCTAGGCGGCAGCTGGCCGTCGCTCAACATGAGCTGTCGCTCCTAGTAAGTTACGTGCCGCACTTTTATCTTCAGATTTTGGAGTTTCACTGACGGCCATTGTTTATTTTGTTCCAGCGTGCCCAGCAGACAGCGACGGCGGGGATGATTGGTGGCGCATCTTCCAGTTCCTCGGCCCCTTTTCTCGAGATTGCCTCCCTCCGGGAACAACTTGCCGGTGCGGTGGCCCGCGTGACCCGGGCGGAAGAGGAGCGTGATGCCTGGGTGGCGACTGTAGCAGAGCTGCGACATCGCGGTGAGGAGAGACCTTCTCCAGACATCCTGGAGTTAAGGGTTCTTCTGCAGATGATGAGGAGAGAGGCAGAGAGGGAGAAAGCTGAGAGAAGGTCCGAGCGACAGCGGGATCAGACCGAGAGGAGGGCCTTGGAGGCCCAAGTGAGGGAGCTCCAGCTGGGCCTTCAGGCCGTCGTGCAGAGGCTAGGAGGGATGGAGACGCGCTACGAGAGAGCGCGAGAGTTTGGGGAGCGACTCCGCCAGTCCGGTCGCTTTGCCGCTAGTGGCTTCTTCGCCACGCCAGGGGAGGAGCAGCGAGTCACTGCTGCGAAGCAGGCGCCAAGAGGCGAGGCAGGTGCTGCTGCACGAGGATCCCAGAGGCTTCTGAGGGACCCGCACCTCAGGGGAGAGGAGGGGAGCGCCCAGAGAGATGAGTGATGGTGAGGATCGGCGAGCTGGTGGACTCACCTCCTCCTTATGTTTATGATGTTTTTGACAGCTCATGTAGAATTATGAAAGGAGTGATTTGATTTTCTGCTGCTTGTTTGTTCTCTTGTGCGTTCCTTCTTCCCTACACTTCCTCTCCTTTGCACTGTTCCCATGTGATGGGTCTGCCAATACTCCACCCCAAACAGAGAATCGCGTCTTGTTGTGACCATTTTCCACGGGAATCTGCCGTCGAAGTCAATAATGACGGCCCTAGTTCCTTCTCCCGGATGTTGCGTCAAATTTTGCGGACGTCCTCCAAAACATGATAGGGTATCTCTAGACAACATAGGGTGCTAGTCGTCATATTCTTCGTCCAATCAATCACCCTGTGCGAGCGGTGAAGTGACACACGGGACCGCATGGCAGGTGCCTCATCGCGAGGGCTATCATAAAAGGTGAGGAGGCAATCTTGGCCTATACTCCTTCCATTTCTATAAATTCTTGTCCCTTTTATCCTCCCAAGTATATCGAGAGCTAACTCGAGGAGCACAAGTTCTCACGGGAGAGGAAAAATTCCGAGAGTTGGATGGAGGGCGAATCTTCCCACTCCTCGAAGAGAAGCAGGTCCAGTGGTAGTAGTTCCAGGAGGCTTTCGGACCTCGAAGGGCACTTCAGCGAAAGGCCCCAATCACAACTCGTAAGCCAAGTTTTCTTGCCCCCTTTTTTTCATTCTTCTTTCTTCCTTTCTTTCTGACCAAACCTCCTCTCCGTTCCCTGTATGCGTAGAGTGTGATGAAATCACAGATCTCATGGGAGTTGGTAGTGGCAGCATACCGAGGTCTCCCAGATTTTCAGAAGGCCAGGCTAGACGTGATGGGTTTTGGCACCTTTCTTCGGATCGAGCCGATCCAGCTCGACCTGGTCCTGATCCAAGCCTTGTGTGAGAGATGGGACCCAGTGAGTCGGGCATTCCTGATGCCCTGGGGGCACATGGTGCCCAGCTTGGAGGATGTGGTCCGGAATACGAGTCTCAAGGTGGATGGCGAGGCAGTGACCGGAGTCACTTACGCGGACTACCGAGAAGGTGCCCAGAAGTTACTGGGTTTGGACCTGGATGGTCGGAAAAACAGGTCGGTAGCTAGGGCGTCCCTCATGGATGCATTAGGGCTCACCGACAGTCGTCGGCGGGACGACGAATCCTCAGAAGAGTTCATGGAAAGGATGGCAATAGGATGCCGTGCCGTGTACTGCACAGATTTCGGCAACTGGGAAAGATGCAACATAGATTTGAGGAGATTTCTCCTCTTCATTTTGGGGAGATTGGTACTGAGCTCGAAAGGGGACGGTATCCAATGTCGCTTCCTGGAGCTGCTATCAGACCTTGAAAGAGTAGGGTACTATACCTGGGGAGCCGCCATGCTGGCACACTTGTTTGCAGGCCTGCTCCAAGAAGCGGATCGTGAGATGACTGTGAGTGGTTTCACACCATTCATCCAGGTATTTTTAGTTTTGCTTGTTTTGTATTTTTTTGTGTTTTTGCAAGGTACTGATGACCTGTGCCGAGCAGCTGTGGAGCTATTATTACCTCCCTATGGGGAGAGCTCGGCATTGGCGACCCGTGATGGTGCCGCTAGCCAGGCGGTGGTAACCCATTATGAGTGCGGCACCCCTAACCTACCAACTGATGGTGCTAAGGCGGGAGCTACAGGAGTTCCCTACAGCGATGGTAAACTGGAGACCCTACTCAGACATGGTCGATGCCGACCAGCCGTGGGTTCTAGCAAGTCGTGCCCGGTTCGGACGGGAACTGTGGATGCACTGCCTGAATGAAATCGAGCCGCTTCAGCTACGATTAGTTATGAGGATTTTAGGACTGGCTCAAGAATGGGTGGATTCAGCTGCGCCACCTCGTGTCGGGAGAAAGACGCGGAGACCGGCGACCTGCATTGACTGGCGCGTGCGGTTCCCTGAACAGTATGAAGACTGGCAACGGGGTGGCACGATTGTAGAATCACAGGCACGGGATAGCGAGGACTACTTGCGTCTATATAAGATAAAGTACGCAGAGCGGCTCCAACCCCGGGGACTTGTGGAGGTAGGTTTCCCCTTTTCTCTTTTCTTCTTTCTCCTTTTCTTGGTTTTCTGGTGAAAATACTGACTCGTAAGGCTGCAGGATGTCCGGGATGCCATGATAGCGAATTTACGAACTCGCTTGGCAGAGATGGAACAACAGTTGGGCGATGCCCGCGGAGCTACGCGTGCCTTGGTAGGTGTACAGTACGTTCCTAATTAAAACCCCAGATTCCAGATGTTGGCTGCTAATTCACGCGGTCGTAGCATGCCTAGATTGGCGCGGCTTCCCCAGCGATGGGAGTAGGTGGTGCCTCTTCCATCTTGTGGATTCTCACCTCAGAACTTGACTTGCTTCACGAGCAACTTGCCCACGCCACGCAGCGTGCTACGGAGGCAAAAGGGATGCTCTGTATACAGGTAAAAGTTTCAGTGTTGAGTTCTCTTTGTTTACGCCTTATCGCGTATCTGAGATGGTACACTTGGCAGGAAAAGGAGACGGAAGAAGCGCTTGCCCAAGCTGCGCAGAAGGAGGCTAGGATAGTAGAACTGGAGAGGGAACTGCGGTGTCATCCTGATGACGACTCCTCTAGGGATGCCGTGGAACTGAGGATCACTCTCCAGTTGGAGAGGGAAGACCGTAAGAGAGAACGTGCAGAGAAAGAAAGAGGCGCAGAGAGAGAAAGAGCCAACAGATTGACTGAAAGGGAGGAAAGAAGGGCCATGGAGGCCCAACTATTCGAACTCCGAATCAGCCTTGGTCTTGCTGAATAGTGGCTGAGAGATGGTGAGGAGTGCTACCGAAGAGCACGAGAGCGCGGCTTTCGTGTTGGTAGCTTCTCTGCTGCTTCCGTGGATCAACGCCGGGATGTGGGAATAGGAAGGGGAGTACAGAGCGGTAGGAGTACCACTTTTTGGTTTTTTGGAATAAAATACAAGGTTCGGTTTGTTTGGTTTTCACCTTTGCTTCTGTTGCCTGAGTCCCTGCACACATCACTGAAACAAACAAATCAGAATTTCTATTCTGACTTGGCCCCTTGCTCAATAAGCAAATGGTCACTGTGACTGTCCTTGATAACTGGTCAAGGGGCCAAGCCTTTATTAACGAAGGCAATGGAAAAATGTGGTGACGATAAATGCGACAGGCAAGTACACGAATGCAAGCGGTATTAAAGTGAGATGCTGTACGCAAGTGCGATCATGCAAAATTGATTTGTTTTCTTTTTATATTTGGCATTTTTTTTGTTTTATCATAAAAAAGATTTTTTGTTTACAAATATGTACATTTTCTCTTTTTCCTTTTTTTGTTGTTTTTATCATTTCAATTTTTTTTGTTGCTAACGCCCGGCAAGCACCCACATGGCACCTAACCTACGTGAGAACATGGGTTTCTTACTAACCTCCCAGGTATCCTAAGTGCACATCTAGGTTGATTTGGGCCTCTAGACCCCTCGAATGACGATCCCGCCGGCTAAGACTTACCCTGATGACAATACCATCATGCCATGCTTAGGCTCCCAGTCGCTTCCGACCACAGGGATTCACCCAAAAGGTGTTTGAGGTAAATGATTTACCCGACCCGGGTCTATTTCCTCACAACTCTAGATGATATATGATGGAACACCCTGGAACCCTAACGACCAATCGCGCGACGCTGACCCGGAATCAGACGCCGTCGCACCCATAGGTGACGCGCTTGCATTAGCCTAAGCCCGAGGTTAAACAAGAAGACATCAAGGTGGTAAACAGAGGTCTTGACCAGCCAGAAACACGGAGACTCCTTCGCAGCGATAGCTTTTGCTTTTCAAAGTAGGCAACCATATGTGTATATTAAAATAAGGTCGCAGACCCTGGGCAGTTTTCACCCTTCAGAAACTCCATCGAACCTTCATCTTTAGAGGAAGAAGGAAGAGCGTGGGGGATAAACCTCCTGAGAGGATCGGCAAAACCGTTAACCGGGTGAGCGAATAAGGGCCCATTAACTCTTCTCTTTCGGACAACTTCGGACCAAATCTCGAGCATTTACATTCCACGGCCCCTTTTATGGATTCAGACTTTTGCTTTGAGGGGTTCCGTTTATCGCAACAGGCACGGTCACGACCAGGCTTTTCTTTTGATTTTGTATTTCTTTTGTGAGGGAGATATAGTCGTTTGACGTTTGTGGGCTCCCTTTTCATATGCCTACGGGGACACTGCCCTCTTCTCGTGCTCTGATCGATGCTCGAGGAAATGGATCCTACTCTTGCCTTTGGGGTTTGAGTTTCGGTTTCTCATGCTCAGCGTTTTAAGGGCGCCGACTGTCTCATTTGGTCGAAGAGAAAAGAATAAAGATTACAGCTTCCGGAGATCTTCTGGGTGGGGCCCCACCGTAGGTGATGCTACCGACTTTTGGAATAAAATACATAAGTGAGCACATGTTGGCTTCCTTCGAGCGAGCATAGGCCGACGTGGTCGGACAGGGATCTCCACGGTTCTGGCAAACCAAGACCCGGTGCCTACCAAGCCTTAATGGGCCCTATCCTAACATGAAGGTTAGATGCAGGGACTTAACTACATGGTGACTGCCAGGCATCGGCATTTTGAATTTTCTATATTTTTAGTGGTTTTCAATATTTCTTTGTTTTTGATGTTTTTATCTTTTCATCATTTTTTTTGTTTTGTGCTAAGGGTAGTATTTCTTAAGATAAAGCCCATTCCAAGGGTGGGATAACTCGGTCCCTTCGGCGTTGATTAGCTTGTAGGCGTTGCCAGGGTACACGGCTTGAATTACAAATGGTCCTTCCCAATTGGGTTGGAGCTTAGAACGCGGCCCTCCAGGTTTGACAAAAATTCTTTTTACGACCATCTCACCGACTTTGAATTTTCTCTCAACGACTTTCTTTTGGTAAAAACGAGCGAGTCTATTTTGATACACACGTGCGTGTTCGGCAGCGGCCAGCCGCTTCTCATCCAAGAGTTCCAACTGGGCGAGGAGTGAATTACGACGATCGTCGAGGGAAAATTTCTCGTCCAATTGTACCCTGAGAGAAGGGATCAGAGTCTCGTATGGGACTACCGCTTCCATACCATAAGTAAGGGCAAATGGAGTCTGCCCGGTGGGGGTACGGATTGAAGTGCGATAGGCCCATAGGGCTTCGATAAGTTTTTCTGGCCAGTCTGAAAACTTACTAGACTCGCAGGTTTTTTTGATGATTTTGAGCAATATTTTATTGGTGGCCTCCGCTTGGCCGTTACCTTGTGGGTAATAAGGCGATGAATGATGCAATGCAATTGCGTACCTTTTGCAGAGGTCCTGTAGGTCCTGAGAAATGAACTGTGGCCCATTGTCGGTGACGATTGTGCTTGGGACGCCGAATCTGGCGAGGATGTTTTTCATGATGAACTTGCAGACTGTTGACGCCTTGATTTCCGCGTAAGCTTCGGCTTCGGCCCATTTGGTGAAGTATTCTGTCGTAGTAAGGATGAAAGATTTCTACTTGGTGAGGGAATTGGGATCACCTAGGGGACCAATGATGTTGAATGCCCACATGGAGAAAGGCCATGGGGAGGATATTGGGTGAAGTGAGGAAGATGGTGAATGGATTTTATCGGCGTGAAGTTGACACTTGACACACCTACGGACATAGACATCACAATCTTCTTCCATAGTGGGCCAATAAAAGCCTTCGCGAATGATCTTCTTGGCGAGCATCTGACTATTCACGTGGCCACCGCACACGCCCGAGTGCGTCTCCTCTACACATTTCCAAACCTCATCGTTACCAAGACATCTTAACAGAATACCAGTAAGGCTTCTCCTATAGAGTAGACCTCCAACCAATGTATATTTCTGAGCCACCCTTCTTATGGCTTTCTTATCCTCTGTGGTGGCCCCTTCAGGATAAGATTGATCTTGGCAGTATTTGACAATTTCATAGAACTATGGTTTCTCTTCATCAGCCAGTTCTTCTTCGGCCTCTGCCAACATGATCTCCCTCTTCTCAAGGATATCTTCCTGCAGGATCTTTCTTGCTATCCTGTCTTTGATGTTTACGTAGGAAGCATCGTCAATTGCAGGGGCGTGAAGTTTGTAGATGGAAATGAACTTAAACCATCTTCCTAGAGGGAACCTTATGGATGATGCCAACGAGGCAAGGGCATCGGCGAGAATGTTCTGATAACGAGGGACATGAACAAAGATCAATTTTGTGAACAGTTTGGCAAAGGCAGCAGTGAGTTCTTGGTATGGCTTGAGTTTGGGATCGCGAGTGCGATATTTAGTGAGCACCTGGTGAAGGATGAGTTGACTATCACCTACGACTCGCAACTCAGTGACACGAAAAGAATGGGCGAGTTCTAGGCCAGCTAAAAGAGCTTCATATTCGGCTATATTGTTGGTAACTTGAAATTTGAGCTGGTATGCCAATGGGAATGTGAGGCCTTCAGGTGACAAGAGGGCGACACCGATTCCTCTCCCTTGAGAATTCAGAGCTCCATCAAAATATAGCATCCACATTGGCTCCTCTGATTGGTTGACGGACATTAGTTCCTCATCTGGAAACTCTGATTGGACGGGATCGAACTTGGGAAGAGGATGGTGAGCGAGATGCTCGGCTATGACATAGCCTTTAATCACCTTTTGCTGGATGTAGGTGATGTCGAACTGAGAGAGAAAACTTTGCCAGCGTGCTAGCCTATCCGTAAGGACGGCTTTCTCCAGAAGGAATTTGATAGGATTCATTCGAGCAATCAAGTGGACCTCATGAGCCAAGAAGTAGTGCTTCAATTTCTGCACTACCCAAACGAGGGCAGCACAGGTTTTCTCCATGACAGTGTACTTCTGCTCACAGGGATTGAGAAGTTTGGACAAGTAATAGGTTGCCCGTTCCTTGCCTTCTTCATCAGCTTGTGCGAGGACGGCTCCCACGGAGTCATCCAAGACTGAGACGTAAAGGATCAGAGGTTTTTCTGGTTTGAGTGGAATGAGAACGGGTGGACTAGCCAGATATTCCTTCAACCCTTCAAAAGTTTTCTGACATTTAGAATTCCAGTGGAATTCTACTCCTGGCTTGGTCACCTCGTAGAGAGGTCTACACCTTTGTGAATGTTGGGACACAAACTGACGAATAAACTGCAACCTCCCGATTAAACCTCGGACTTCCCTCAAATTCTTGGGAGGCGGCATATCCCTGATAGCCTTAGCTTTGTTGGGATCTATCTCGATCCCTCTTTTGCTCACAATGAACCCCAGCAATTTACCTGACGACACACCAAACACACACTTCTTCGGGTTCATTTTCAGTTGGAACTCCCTTGACCTCTGCAAGACCTTAGCCAAAACTTCTGGATGTTCCATCCTGGTCCTTGATTTTACCAATAAGTCATCCACATACACTTCCAGATATATGTGCATCATGTCATGAAATATGGCCATCATCGCTCTTTGGTAAGTAGCTCCAGCATTCTTTAATCCGAACGGCATGACCACGTAACAATATGTTCCCCAAGGGGTAGTGAATGACGTCTTTTCCTGATCCTCTTCTACCAAACGAATTTGATTGTATCCTGAAAATCCATCCATAAAAGAGAGGGTTTCGTAGCCTGCCGTGTTATCAATCAACACGTCAATGTGAGGTAAGGGAAAATCGTCTTTTGGACACACGCGGTTAAGGTCCCGGAAGTCGATACAAATCCTGAATTTCCCATCTTTTTTCATGACCGAGACAATGTTCGCCACCCATTGAGGATAAAGGACGACTCTAATGAACCTGGCTTTGTGGAGCTTATCGACCTCTTCTTTCATTTTCAAAGCCATCTGAGGGTGGAAACGCCTTAACCTTTATTTTACCGAGACGGTCCCTGGTTTTAGGGTTAAACGGTGTTCGACCAAGGTTGAATCCAGACCTGGCATATCCTCGTAGCTCCATGCGAACGTGTCCTTATATTCCTTGAGAACCTCAATTAATACCTCTTCTTTAGAGGGTGATAGGTTGTCACTTATGAGGATGATCCTAGGGTCTTCCTCAGTTCCCAAGTTGACTTCTTTGGTGGATTCTTCTACGGCGGTTGACGGCTCGTCGAATCTCCTCATTCCACTTGCGTATGCGCCCGCCGCATCCTCATATTCTTCACCCTCATCTTCAGTGGGGCATTCTTCATCCGTGATCTCGTAGACTCCATACCCTTCATCAAATGCACAGTCGCCCTCACATTCTATTTCCGGTAGCTGGATGGGATTTTCTAACAAATGGGGGATGGCAAGAAGGGCCTGACACCTGGCGGCTAAATCTAGAAGGAATCGACGAGGGATCTGCCTACCCTTGGATTTCTTCCTAGGTACCACCCTTGACCTATCATTCCTAGATTGACTGACAATATTTACAGAAGAAGAGGAAGACGAAGAGGATGGTGTAGAATGTACAGGAGAAGACCCCTCAGAGGAGGGGTAGAAAAGGTCACTCATCGGACCTTGGACGGGTGGTCCGCAAGGGGGGACGCACCCGTGGGAGATGTAGGAGGTTTCCTCAACGAAGATGTGTTGTTGGGGAGTTTGAAAATTGACGTTTTTTTTTCATTTTCATTTTTTATGACAAAACAGTGAAAAGAGATTGGAGGAGAGAGAAAAGTGGTTATGGCTAGAGGATTGTGAGGCTCATAGAGCAGATCATGGTTGAAGACCTGGCGCGGGTTGAAAAGCCCGCGTAGGTATGTAAACAGAGAAGAGGATCTGGGAAGATCATCAGACAATTGTCTGGCCCAGAAAGAAGATATCAGCAAAGGCTGAGACGAGTGGATGGAGAAGATGGCGACTAAGGAGCCGTCGACGGCAATGTTGAGGACGGATGAAGATCCGTTGATGACAGGGTCCTTCTGGCGAGGACGAGGATAGTTTGGAACCTTGGCAAGAGTGGTAATATTCTCTGGTATTTCAGAGATCAATGGTGGTCCTTCAAGCTGCGGAGACGAGAACATCCTTTCTAGTGCAACGGAGATGTCCCGTATGTCGGACCATTTGTTCCACTCGCATTCCGGATCTTTGATCTTGCCTCTTTTGGTGATCCTCAGACATTTTTCAGCCAAATATACAGCATGTGATCCCCCATATGCTTCTCGTGGGTGATCTCCCATCTGAACAACGGGCCCTCTGTTGAAGTGGTTTGATAGAGTCCATGTGAGGGGCTTCCAATCCGCCTTGAACGGTCCTTTGAAGCCTAGGCCAAACCTGCGGTTCGGCCTAATTTCCTTTGACGGTTTGAGCCTACCCTGTAACTGTGCGCCCAGACCTTTACCCTGTTGGTAGCCGATGTTCCTCATAATCTCCCACCCTTTGGAGTGAAAAGGGAGACATGATGTTGCGGTTGTCCTGACCGGCTCCTTTGGTGCTAGTGGAACGTGAGATGAATCACGTACATCTAGTAGTGACAATATGGGCCGATGAGACGGCCAAACAGAGGGTAGAGAGGTGTTGATAGCATCCACTGTGTGAAGGACAGGTGTGCTGACCACTTTAATAATTCTCCCATTGTAAGGAAACTTCATGCACTGATGGTTGGTGGAAGGCACAGCGTCCATGGCTTCGATGTAAGGGCGACCCAGTATAGCCTTGAATGTGGGGTCCATGTCGAGGACATGGAATTCCGTGGGAATTGACATGGGTCCTAGTTCTGCTTTCAGAATAATCATCCCCTGCGGCGGCCTTTTGCTATTGTCATAGGCCGTGACCGTGATCGAGGAAGGTCTTATTTGTTCCTCGTCGATCCCACACAACTGAAGAGTGCTCATGGAGATCACATTTATGGACGCACCCGTGTCCATAAGACACAGGTTTATGGATACCCCATTGATTTTTATTGAAATGCACAATGCATATTTTCGAGCTTCCTTGGGAGCGAGCTCGTAGTTGTGGAACATGATGGCCGGTTGTGTCTGTTGGGGTCAGGACGGTCGAAATCTTCTCCACGGGGAGGTCCTCATTAACCATGACTTTTTGAAGATATTCCATCAAGGCCGTCTGGTGGGATGTGGATCTTTAAAGTAGCTCCATGATGGAGATCCGAGCAGGTGTCTTGTCCAAGTGTTTCAATAGATCATACTGTGTTCCAGGGATAGCTCTTTCTGGTTGTTCTCCATCATCCTTCTCTGGCTGAGACTGCTCAGGATTCTGACTGTTGTGGGGGAAAACCCTGTGGAAAATCCTTCCACTCCGGAGCACCATTGCCTGCGGCTTTTGTACCTCTGTGGGGGTAGCAGTGGGTTTTAACAGAGGTTTGAGGGGTAGTGGTGGAGGAATGGTCGATGAAGCAGGGGTGATGACGGGAGCAAGGATTCTGATGAGGGGTTTGTTAGGTGGAGGCATGGTGAAGGTAGAGGGGATATCGCGCGGATTATGAAGGATAAGGGGTCTGGAAGGTGGAGGTGGAGACGAAGTAGAAGTGGGTAGGGCTTGAAGTGGGCAATGATTTTGAGGTGGGCGATGAGTAATGAGTGGTTTTGAAGGCATTAGTGGTGATACGGTGGAGAAAGACGGGGTTATGTATGGTTGACGGATGATAAGGGGTTTAGAAGGCGTAGGGGTAAATGTGGTAGAGGTGGATGGTAAAGTGGGGGAGTGAGAGAAGATGAGAGGGTGTGAAGGCGTAGTGGAGAGTGTCGGTTGATAGGAGATCAGGGTACGGATGAGAGGGCGTAATGGTAGTGAAAATGGTGAAGGCGATACTGACGTGGGTTGATGAGAGAGAGGTGCTACCCGGGCAAGGCAAGGGTGTTGCGTGATGATAGGATTGGCGGTAGAAAGAATGGAGGTACTTTCCTGGTGCCACACCTGCTCTCTCCCGACTTCCGGGAAGGAGGAGATGGGGTTAACCTGATGATTGGGCTGTTGGTGCTCCGGTAATGGATTCTGGATTATGCCCATGTCGGGCTGTTGTTGTGGGGCCTGCTGAGGCTATTGTTGTTGTGGTTGCTGCTGCTGTTGCTGTTGTAACTGCTACTGTAGCCTCTGAGGAGGTCTCTTAGCCTTGAGAGCGGTGAAGTATCGTCTCATTTCATCCCAATCTTTTTGATGTTCATCATTCATATCATGGATGTAATCTTTGAAATGGAAGCAGTAATCTACTGTGTGTCCTGGCTGCCTGTGGTAGACGCAGTATTTAGAGGTATCAACATTCGGGGGCCACACGGGCCTTTCTCTGGGTAGGGCGAGTTGGTTTGATGCCATGAGGGCATTAAAAATGTCTGCTAAGGTTTCTGGCAATGGTGGATAGTAGGCTCTCTTGGGACCGAGCGGCCTCCTTTGTTGCTGTTGGGGACCATAGTTCCCCGGGGGTGGAACTTGGTTGTACTGAAGCGGTGGTTGTTGTTGCTGAGGTTGTGGTTGTTGTTGCTGGGGTTGGCGTAATGGAGGCATATTATCCTGGGGTGGATTATTTTGGGGTGGAGGACGAAGAGGGAAAGGACCTGGTTGGAGGGGAAGTCGGGGCATTTGTGGAGGCCTTGGGTTGACTGCATAGTTGGCATTGTTGACCGCACCCACTTGCTCATTTGTCACGACCCCTTCCGTGGCTCCGCCCGGGACACCAGCGCCTGTCTTTCTGACTACTTTGGGCTTCAGTGACTCAAACATGTTCATAATGGGGGAGTCTTTTAACTGGGTTTGGATGTATCGGGCCCTTTCATAGAGTTCCTCCATTGTAGTAAGTTTATTCATGGCCAGGATGTGTCTGAACTGTGGGGTTGCATTAGACACAGTCATCTTCACTTGTTCGGGCTCAGAGAGGGTATCCCTTATTCTTTCCGCCAGAGACCTCCATCTATCAGCATAGCGGACAAAATCCTCATCGGGCTTCATCTTTTCGGCCACTAGGTCGGTAATGGAGAGTGAGGGACCGACCCTATCCCTATATTTCTGCAAGAACCTTCTCTGGACTATTTCAAAATTCTCGGCCTCGCGGGGCTCCAAGGAATAGAACCACTCAAGCGCGGGACCATCCAATGATCTCCGAAAGAGGTATGCCAGGGACCTCTGATCGTTTTGCCAATAGGAGGATTCATACATGAAATCCTTGAGGTGAATGAAGGGGTTGCCGGTACCGTTGTATCTGCGGTACGTGGGCATTTCGGAGGGAGGAAGATGAATGACGGGAAGGATTGGCAAAGCAACCTCCGGGGTGGCTTTCACGTCCACCATCCTTCTCAGATTTTGAAACTGCTCGTCCATACGATTGAACCTATTGAGGAGCGATTGGGCGAGCTCCTCTGGAGGTGAAGGTGGCACTTGCCACTGGGGGAGAAACTGTCTCCCGGAGACTTGAGGGGGGAACCCGGAATGAGAGGGAGCTGTCGGACCGCCGACAGTTGGCCCTGGCTGAAGCGGTGTGTGGGGATCAACGAGAGTTTGAGATTGTGATGGGAACTGGAATGAGGGTGGTTGTTGGCTCGCTTGTCCTTGAAGCGAGGGAGACTGGATGGCTTGTGCCAATGAAGGAGATGGAATGGCCTGCACGGACTCTTGGAGAGGTGCGATGGCCGGAGTTGATTCCTGAGGCGTGGGGGAAACAGATTTCCCCTTCAGAATGGCCTGGAAGGCCCGGAGCTGTTCAGAGGTAAGCTCCGTGTTGGCGAGGACGCCCAGTAAGGAAGCGATATCCTGTGGTGGGGACGTGTCCCCGGCAATAACCTGCAACTCCTGCGAGGGCTCATGAGAAGGACCCGAGTCCATAGCATAGACTCGCGGGTCGGCTGACAAACCACGACTAGGGTGGTTTTCCTCAGAAGACTCGTGAGTCATGCTCACAGTTTTTCCAGAACGTAAAAACATACACTAGCAAGCAGGTAGCAGAGATTATCAAACAAGTGGATGCCTTTACACCTTTTTTTTGTGTTTTGATTTTGATGATTTTTTTTATGTTTTTGGCGAGATCCGAAGTTCACACAAAATGGGGACCCTAGTTTATTTTTGTTTCACCGCCGTGTCAGCTAGGGTCTCTCGTCTCACCACGAATGAAATGACTAATTTCGGGGAACTTCAATGGTACAACCAGCCCAGTGAACGAAGAGGAGATTCTTCGATGTCGGGGACTTACGGAGGTCCCAGTGGAGGAGATTCTAGTCCGTTGAGAGGAATTCTCAAACGGAGAGTCCTTCCTTCACCGGGAAAGGGTGATCCTAAAAAAAATGAAAAAAGGATAGAAAAGAGGGATGGATGCATACAATGAAATGCTGACAGAGATATGGAGTGGGAAAACAACAGAAATAACAGACATATAATAAACAAACAACCAATCAAAATTGACAGTGCTGCCGTGAGCACAACGGGGGCGCGTGCGGGCGCCAAGGTGGAGAGGCACGGATGGTGCCGAACTTGCAAGGATAGCCAAAAGGAAGCAGTAGAGGTCCCACCGTGATCGCCAATCTGTGAGCGACGTCACGCGGTTCGGGGAAGCGGAGAGTACGCGGAGCGCGCGGGCTCCTTCTTTTTGTTTGGTGCAACACAGAAATAAGAGAAAAGAGAAGGGGCCACCACGGGAGATTGCTCCGGTGGGGCGAGCGGGACAAATGTAATATAACAAGATATGGGGGTTAAACGGCCATAGCGGGAAGTGACTCGCCGCGACCTCGGGGGGATGGAAATGGTGCAGAAATTAAATAGCAAGAATTGAAACGGCCATTGGGGAAGTGACTCGCCGCGGCCTCGAGAATATGAGCAGATAAGAATATAACAGAATATAAGGAGAATATAAAGAGCTGGAATTTAAACGGCCATTGGGGAAGTGACTCGCCACGGCCTCGAGAACATGAATAGATAAGAATATAATATATAAGAACGGGAATTTAAACGGCCATTGGGGAAGTGACTCGCCGCGGCCTCGAGAATATGAATAGATAAGAATATAACATATAAGAACGGGAATTTAAACGGCCATTGGGGAAGTGACTCGCCGCGGCCTCGAGAATATGAGCAGAATACAACAGAATATAAAGAGAGTATAAGAATGAGAATTTAAACGGCCATTGGGGAAGTGACTCGCCGCGGCCTCGAGAACAAGATGTGATCGCCAGGGGCCGAAAGACCCCAAAATAAAGAAAGTGATCGCGCCTACCTCAAGAGCGGGAGATGGCGGGTTGCTTCTTCCTCCCCCTTCGACCGGCCGACGGAGAGGGCTTTCCTTGGGTACCCTTACAAAACAACGACAAACAAGTAACGAGTAGATTAGAAAGATGAAGGTGTAGTATTCAAATCCTTGCTATAAAAATAACGAAATGATGGCAAGACACACACCTGGTTGGTGTTGTCTTTTAAACCCCTCTCGGACTCGAGTAGGAGGAAAATGAGATGATGGATGCAAGAAGTATATAAGAAGAGGCGCCCTTATGAAGGGGGATAGATGATGCGAGATGATGAATGCACAAGAACTAAGAAGAAAAGGAAAGGATTGGCTTATTGGATGTGCCGATTGTGAAATCCGGCGGAGCTCCGGCAGCGTAGGGATGGCGTGGAAGCGCGGTGGATGAAGACGACCTTCCTCTCGCGAGCGTGGGCACCCGAGAAGTCGGCAGAACCTCCACCTACAAAAGACCCCACGGGTTAGAAAATGACTCCGGTAGCCTCTAGGCTCCGGCAGCCTATCGGATCTCTTTTGAAGCTCCCCCAGAACTGAGGGGGTGGGCCTCTATTTATAGGGCTCCGGAGGGTGGAGGCGTCCAGGACCCTGGACACCTCCATCAGGGCCGAACTAATATTTTATTCTATTTTTATTAATTTTTTCGAAATATTTTTGTGGAGGCGTCCAGGGCCCCGGACGCCCCTAACAGGTCCACCGAACACCACCGACGGCCGCACGCGGTTTGACACAACGCGTGGTTTTGTGAGCGGCGCCTCGTGATTTTGAAATGGGCGCGTCCAGCGGGCTGGACGTCTCCATAATTTGGATTTTTTCACACACGATAAACCGTCGTTCGGTGAGCGGCGCCCGTGAGGGAGTTGATGGAGGCGTCCAGGGGACTGGACGCCTCCATAAATATATTATTTTTTATTATTTTATTTTGTTTTTTATGCCAACTGGCATTTTACATATTTTTTTATATTAGTTTTTATGGAGGCGTCCAGGGTCCTGGACGCCTCCATTAATATATATTTTTTATTTATTTTCGGGTTTTTAAAAAAACAAATAAAATAAATTAAAAGAATGGGGGCGTCCAGGGGCCTGGACGCCCCCATTAAGACCCACCCGCGTCCTCAGTTCAGGCGTTGGCAGCCGCCCGGCAGACACCCTTCTTGATTCCGAAACCTCCTGATGCGTCTGACTTGTGTTGATGCCGTCCGAATGCCGTGACGAGACGATTCCGGATGCCGGAAAAGGCAGAAGAAGACCCAAGAAAAGGAAGTATTTAAGAGATTCGAAATGCGTAAGCCGTCGCGGGGGGTTGTATAGTAATATGAGACTTTCTCAGGAGACGTCAAGAATGGCGTGTCTACACCTGCTTGTAGTTTCACCTTCTATGGCCAACAATCTTACGGCGTAAGCATCTCACTGCACTCATACATTCTCTGGCCCAGTGGCCCTTCTCCATACATGTAATATAAAGCTCTAGTTGAACAGGCAGAGGCTTCGATCTCCTCTCTTTGGGTTCCCAAGGATCACCGTTGGCTCCTCCCTTACCAGCTACCTTGTATATTCTTCCCTTCCCAATGAAGTTCTAGCCACCGTCCTCTCCCTCTGCCAGTGCCTAATACAGTTGGCGTCTAGTTAAAACTGCAATCCATCTAATGCTTAGAAGTTAGTATGACCTTCATATTAATCTTATATATCCACCTAATCTCAAGGTGATAGAACATCACACTTTTTTTCGGGGGAAGTTTTGGCCAGTATTGGTACACATATTTTGTTGCAATCATGGAGGTTTGGTGCATTATAAGCATATGGCCACTTCTGAACATTTAAGAAATTGTTTCAAGTGTAATGAAAAAAATTGGATTTGCCCCATGCAGCAAGTTGACTATCCTATGGTTATGTCAGTCAAAAGTCATATGGCATTCACAGATGTCAGTTCTTCTCACAGATATAGATGACATTAGATATTTGGATGTTATACTTCTATCATATTCCTTGGACTACTGCAGTTGGAATGGCTATTTCAAGGCATGGAAGCCAGATAAAACTTCACACCTCAAGCGTAAGCTTGGGAAATTGATTGTTTTTGTTTCTTCAATGCCTATACTGTCGCCAATCATTAATTATCAAGCGACTCTCAGAGCCAAATCTATCATTTGTCGAATATGCTCCTTTTAAGCTATTCCTAATCCCCTAATTCCTTAGTGGGTGATTCCCATTAGTTGTTGGTTCATTCATGAATAGTTTGAAATCTCATTATTTGAGACATGAAATAGATCAAAAAAAGGTCAATATTTGTTATAAGACCTTGAACCGTGACTGGGATTTGTAATGGTCCGAACTATTATGTAATGAGAAGGGGCAACAGTTCCATGCTTGGGTGTTTGTATTGGTAGAGAGCTCCTCACAGGTTGGCATTGATTGTATGTTCTGTGTAGAGGGATTTTTGCGCACATATTGATATTTGATACTAAACTTGTACATCACAACAAATTTATGGTACAATCCACCTTTAAAAGTTGTTTATTTGAGTAGGCTCACATTTGAAGAATCTTCCCTCTAGAGTATATGTTGCTTTATGCACCCAACTAGGCTCATACCTGAGCTACACACACACATGCATGCATTTTATCAGGTAAATGCTTATCAATGTAAAATCTTTGAACTGTACAAGAAGTGTACAAGGTAGGAGGCCTAGAAGAGAAGGGTCAGAAAAGTGACCAGCTGAAGTTATGCAGAATGCAACTTTCACTTCTATGTACTAGAGAGATGTTACCGTTGAAAAATCTTGCTTGTTTATGGACACCAGAATTGGTGACTGATAACTTCATATTTTCACATATTATTTTTATATATGTTTGGGAGACAATTCTAAGTAAATTGTTGATTATGTGTGAAAATGTTCACAAAAATAGATTTTTATTAATATGTGAGTTTTCATGGAAAATGATAATTATTGGGGAATAATTTGTAAATAATAATAATCATAAACTCCAGTGCATATATGTGAATAAAATTTACATTGATTAAAATTTTGTGTTAACAACATTATATATCTGGATTCACATATGCACTTCTTATGGCAGGTTGTTGCGGTTGGTGTTTTCGCGTGGACGTGAAGGATGTTGGTGTAATGCATGCGATGGATGGCTCATAAAGGCTGCAACGGGATAACGAAGGAAGATGGCTGCATGATAATGATGGCATACCGTTCGACAAGAAAGAAGGGAAGATGATCGCGCTCGCCTAGGTTTGTCTGGGCGGCTACATGGCTGCGCGGGTTGATGTACCATTCGCGAGAAGAGAGGACCGCCGCAAACATGGGAACGGTTGCATGATGGCGACGTGATCGCTGCATGGCAGCACTGGGACAAGGATGAGGATGATTTTCACGTAGAAGGTGGCAGCGGACCTCGTCGAGATGGGCTATGCCGTTCGCATGGTTGGCGGGGTGTTCGCGAGGGCCGTTGACATTTCCGTGGTCACCGCGTGGATAGTGGCAGTAGGATGGGCTTGACGTGTTCGTGCATGGCACTCCATCGGCTCGCGGTGGGGTGGTTGTTTGCATGCGTGGGTTGCGTTCGCGGGGGTATGAGCTGTGTAGGAGCATGGTTCGGGAGCGGACGAATGCGGCTACACTCGTGTGAGTTGCGAGATGCTCACCAGTGGCTGGCGCGGTTGGAGAAGGCTCGCGTTTCGTGGGATCTGTTTACGAAATAAACGGGGGCGTCCATGTGAGCTATGCACGGGAGCCTGGATCGTGAGAGAGGGGGGGGGGGGCGCTGTGGATTAGACCGGCGGAGGATAAAGACGATGGCGTCGAAGGGGGAGGCTACTTCGTGGGACTCTTGGCCAGGCTTCCCCTTATAAAAGGGGTATGTAGGGAACGCAGAAAGGGGTTCGATTTTTTGGGTGCATCTCTTGACGTTTCTCAGGGATTTTTTTTCTGCTATTTGGCATTTTGATCTAGAGTGTGACGTCCGTGACGATGAGAGGAAGAGGGGGGCGGAGGCCCCTTGATGCTGCAGTTTTTGTGTTCACTCTTTTATCTATTTCTTTGTCATTTTAGTTCATCAATCATAGTCGTATCTGTAAGCACATTTTTATATATATTATTTTAGTGGAAGTGTTTTATTTTTATTTATTCTCGTCTCTTCATCTCTCTCTTCCTCTTCTCTAAGCCCGTTGTCTTTTCGGTATTTCCTTGCATGCACCCATCTGAATTAGTTAATTTTAATTTGTCAACTTTTATTTTAATATTCTCAATGTCCATTCTCTCACGATTTTTTAATCTTAAAAATCTAAGATTTTCTACCTCAAAATCTAAATTTCTCCGTAGATTCGACTTGGTCTCACCGCTTAACTATTTCTTCTTAATTAATTTGTGGGCCGATAATTAAATTTGGTAGTGGACGTATTAACAACATGCATTTTCCCTATCAATGACAGGTGTTAAACTCATAGTAGTAAACCTACCAAACCTCCCACCTCAACGTTTCAATACTCTTTGTTCATCCTTTGATTACCTCAAAACACAACTTGACAAACATCTAAGAACAAAATATGTTGCTTTGATTACAATGGGATCTTATGTCCTCCGAGCTACATTAGAGATTAGGCATTAGTAATAACGTAGTTCTCAATTGTCATCAACTACTTATTAATCCAGATATTAATGTTATTTTTTTATCTTTCTCATTCTATATGACCCTCTTTCATTGACAGCCAGCATAGCTACTGCAGTGACTGTCTGTGCACACAGTCATGTAAGACCATAAGTTCCTTCATTTGAATTGTTCTGGCATAGCAATGTGAATTGGTTTACCTTTATAACTTAAATATGCATGCAAGGCTAGGAAAAACAAAAAGATGTTGAGGTTCAAGGAACCTGTTACTGAAATTTCCAATGAAGGAATGTGGGGGCCTAGTCCGGGGTCGGGGGTGCAAACACGAAGGTTGAAAAAACTTGGTGAAATATACACCAAGTCAACATCTCAAGAATGCTTTCAGTTAAATTGGTGTTGTATATCAGTTAAATGGTCCTCGTTGAATAGGTGTTGTATATCAGTTAAATAGGTTCTAGACTAATTGAGGGGTCTTTCAAGAATGCTTTTAGAATTAGGGTTGAGTGGAGGAGGCCTTTGATGGGGCTGAGTTGCTTTCTTGAATAAAACAGTGCCCCCCCAAAAAAAGAAAGGAAAAAAAATCGAACAACCAAATCACCACCATGGCCACTTTAGTACATGTAATCTTTTGAGGGTGTGGAGTGTGGGTGGGATTTACGGGTTAAGGATGACCTTTGATGTTGATCTTGTGATTCCATCATCAGCTGCTTTGCAATCACCTTAAAACATAGTAAATCACCCATCAAAGGCTTAATCTTGTTTATTTGGCTGATTATACATAACACTTTGCTTAAAACATTGTATTTGCCCTTCCGTTTTTTTTTGGAAACGGCCAACTACCCTATGAGTGGTGGTCTTGAATGCAGCTATTGCATACCCAAAATCCTTTCCCAAAATGAGTTTGAGAGGTGCCTCTGAGCAACTTTTACATTTCTTTTGTGCATTGTTGTGGGGTGTATCTTGTTGGTTGTGTTAGTGAGTGGAGTGTAATTGTGTAGGTTTGTTGAGATGGATGAAGCAGTGGTTGAAGCCTGAAATTCTTGAATGTTTTTTTTTGCTCGCATGACCCGCTGTAGTGAAGGGAACAAACCCATGTTCCAAAATATTCATGTGTTAAAGAAAGAAAATCAAAAGGAGTTGGTTTGTCATTTATGTGTTCTTGGATGTTTTCGATTTTTTATGCCAAGATGCAGAAGGTATCCCAAAAAAAGAATTGCGTCCCGACCTAGATGTTATATTCCCAGCATAATATGATTGTAACAACCCAAATAAATTATAAGAATGAAAATTTTCTAAATAAATAAAAGACAAGGGCCAAAATCAAACAAATAATAAAAGCCCAACTCCATTAGGGCCTCCCGTACCTACTCTACTCAATAAGCCTAATGAGCCAAGTCTTAAAAACCTTTTGCGTAAACCTTCCAAAGAATATACACTTATTGGGCCTTCAACTCATAACCTCTCCCATGGTAGAAAAGGTGGAGCTTAGGATATATAAGTATATATATATTAACTAAAATCACTAAAGGGCCTTAAAAGCCCATAACCCTCCATACGTCCAAAGGAGGAATAGGATATATATATGGATATAAATATATATATTCTAAAAAGCTAACCCTCATCACATACGAAGCTTGCATGCGTTAGGGTTTATGCCATCTAGGAAAGTGGCTGTGGTTTAGGATGGTTTTAACCAAGAATGATTGATACGTGGGAAACTTCTATTCCAATAGGAGTCCATGTATAAAAATTTAAATACTATTAGGATTTTAAAAACCAAAGATCTATAAAAAGGACCCCTTCATCGACGAGCTCCGGCTACTGTAGTTGCTCGTATTTCCTTGCGTTGTCCTCTTCCCTACTGCCGTTGTCGTCTTCCTCCTGTTGCTGCACCTCGCTACTGTGAAAGGAGGAAAGAGAGATTAACGTCTTTCGCTCTCCGTACTGTAGCTACTGTGCCGTGAAGCACTACAAGAAAAAGCGCGATTTGGGACGGAATTTTACGACGGAAATTTGACACGGAATTTCCGTCTCAAATTTGGGACGAAATATTTTTCGTCGCAAATTCTGTCTCAAATATGGAATTTGGGACGGAATTTGCGACGGGCCCCCTTGCGAAATCCGTTGCAAATGTGTTTTGCGACGGATTTTGAGACGGATTTTCAACGGAGTCGGTCCGTCACAATTTCTTGGTCAAAAATTTCAGACGGTTCTAAAAATCTGTCACAAATTCCGTCCTAAATTTGGGACGGAATAGTTTCCCTCCCAAATTCCGTCGCAAATTCCGTCCCAAATTCCATATTTGAGATGGAATTTGCGACGGAAAATATTCCGTCCCAAATTTGAGACGAAAATTCCGTCTCAAATTTTCATCGTAAAATTCCGTCCCAAATCGCACTTTTTCTTGTAGTGAAGGAAAGCTGCTGCGTCTGTCTTCTGCATGTTCCTCTGCAGATTGTCGTGCTCATATCCTTCTTGTTAACGACGTAAAGAAGCCCCTGCTTCTTTCATCGTAATCATTTCTGCCGTCTACTTCTATCACGCCCCGAGATTATGCAGTGGAAACAATCGGGAACGTGAACAGTCGGCTAGTACGCCTCGAGCAAGCAATATAATCAGAGCGCAAGACAATCACACTAAAGTAATCACACAAATAAACTTTTCCAACTTCACTTTATTCCATAATAATAATATCAAAGTAGACAAGATCCTTGACTCTGAACACTCTTACATCATAGACTCAAGAAAAATAGAAAATTACAACAAGACTCGACTAGATATCTGGTACTATGGCTTCTCTCGATTCGTTTGACCTTCAATCACTCTCAGACTTGTTACTTGTATAATCCGAATCCGATTCACTTATAGTTCCTGAAATATTGAGAAAATAGGTAATGAGCACACTTGCCCAGTAGGTATCTTCGTATCAACATGAAGATAAATTTAAGTGATTAACATTTTATCTCTAAAGAATAAGATAAATCATGCGAATATGGCAAAGCATATGAATAAAGCCAAAGTAACAAGTTATGATCATGACGAGATACAAGAATATGATTGAGCAAGTATATGATAAGAATGTAAATTTGGCCTTTCCATGTAACAAGAATGTAACAAGAATATACTTTTCATAACCATGAAGGCTATGCACTAGAAAGTCATGTAACAAGCAAGAAAAGTACTTTTCTCTTAATAGCAAGTACTTCGTGAATTTACGTGGATCTTTATTCACATTCCGTGGATTTTCACTTATTTATAAAGAAAGTACTCCCAACACAATGCGACGCCAGTAGCATCATACCCCATGGTTTACAGTATGTTTCTGACAATCAGCCTAGGGGACTAGCATAGAGCCCTTGAACACAATCAGTGCTCGAACTGCATCTTCAAGTGTAAACCAAGCTACTTCAACGATTATAACAATAATGTGGCCAATAATGTACAAGTTCAACAATAATTCCATGATAAGGTAACCAAGGTATAGAACGTACCAATAATTGATCATGAGAATTCAAGAAATGCATTAATAACTAGGTTAAGCTATAGAGAAAATTCGACAGCATAATGGTATATTCATTGTCTTTCATATTTTTAACATTGACTTATTAACATAGGTTCAGAGTCTAGATAATTCTAAGACCATCTAGGAACTCAAAAAAACCAACCCCAAAGGTCAAACCTCGGGTTAGACAATTTTAGGAACCAAGCGGTCTTTTACTAGGCCCTTTCTTGAGACAAGCGGTCTAGTGCAGGACCGTTTGATGTATGAAACCTACTAGATCCTAACGGTCACGGTAAAGGCCGCTTAGTGACTGTAGCGGTGTAGGATATGGCAGCAAAGGTCCAGATCTCACAAAATATCGGTAAAAGTGCTATCTAGACAATGGGCTTTTATGGTACAACCAGCTCGACATCCTAGGGGGAATCCCAGGCTCGCAGAGTTTTACGGAGGTCTTGAAATAAGATTTCCTAATCCGTTGGAAGGAATATCCAATGGAGAGGTTATCAAGTCCAAGATTGTGTACTTAATGTGCAAAGGTGTAACTAATGACAACATACCGGGATATGTGCCATGTACTTAAGAAAATGACTCTAGAAGAGAGAGATAGTGGTAACAGCGATCAAATCATGACTAGTCCATCAATCATATAAATTTAAGTTAATTACAAAAGTATATGATTTGGTCATGAAAATAACGTAATTTTAAAATAATTCTAAGTGCATGAAGAATCATAAAATCTACTAGAATGTTCTGTTAACATAACTAGGTATATGAAAATATCCCTTGAAATAGGAGTAAAACCTACTTAACTAGGCTTAACCTACATTAATTAGGGCTAATCTGCAATATGTTTCGGGTTAACAACATTATAGAAATTAGAAAATGAAAACGGTCTAGTGTAGGACCGTTTCACTGGGCCAAACGGCCTATCGTACGACTGCTAGTGTTTCTGGCGATCTACAGGAGGACCGTTTCTTCCTGTGTTAACAAAAACTCAATGATAATAAAATACAATGCTAATCTAAGGCATATCATGCATGGAAATCAACATATATAAACTCTATAACCTGATAGAACAAGGATAGGTCAGCCAATATACATGGGTTTATGTACTAACAAGAGAATTTCCTTTTTACTCCATTAGGGCTAGTTCATGCATGAATATTATACTAGATGCATAGTCCTAATGAAAATATAAAATTCTCAGTGTACAATTGTAGCACCCCCGATAAAAACCATTGAGTAAATCTAAAACTTCTTCCTAAAATAAATCAGACATGCAGGCCTTACATGAAGAACCCAACCTCATGAGGACTATAATATAAATATACAAGCCAACCTTACTTTATGCCATAAAGAATCATGAAGGCCTTATATCAAGAACCAAACCTTAGGAGGGTTAGTATATAAATGTACCACCCACTTTATGCATAATACGTAATGACGTCTTCTTAAAAGAATCTTATAATGAGAGACTTTGTATAAAGAACTAAACTATAGGAGGACTAGTATATAAATGAGCAAGCCAACTTTATGCACATGGGTAGTACGTAAATGGGTGTCCTTTCCACCACCCAAATGTAAATGGCGCCCCTGACCAGGGCGCCAATTACTAAATTGAAGACCACATAAGGAGACACCATTTCCCTTGGGACCCCATCTTGCAGGCCAACACGTGAAAGTGGCAGCCTTGTCTAACAGCTAACGCCCTCTTGCAAGGGTGTCATTCTCATGAATAGGACAACCTAGATTAATAGACGACCTCTTACAAGGGCGTCATTTAGTCTATGTTTCTAGAAGGTTGAGACACGAACAACCCTATTTAGCTGGCAAAGCCCATGTCTACTCAGCCGGACCCGTAAGGTAATAAACCAATGCTTTGCGATTCCTATAGCTAATTCCCTCCATAGCACTGTCAGAGGCTTCTGCCATCATTCAGTGCTGCTTGCAAAAGGGAATATTTCCCTTAGTTCCTTGGAAAAATGCGAAGTCTACGCCCTGCTGCTAAAGCTTTACGACGGCGGAGAACGTGTGGCCACATCCTATCATCTGTACCTAGTAATCACGTTAAAAGGTAGGTGTTCTCGAGTCCTTGCCTAACTAGTAGCTAAATAGGCTAACTTACACATGCTTAGAGTTAGATTAACTCATTATCCATGCTATATTACATGGCTTTACCGTGATCAAGAAATGACCATGTATATACCATGTTACACATATTTTAATATCCTGTTACACCTATCATATATGATTTTATACACCATCTGTTACCCCATGATTTTATGAGTTTTAAACAAAATCTGGTATCATGATTTCATAAGTTTTGAACATATCTTATTACACTAGTTTTATAGTCTTAATAATCGTGTTTTGGCCTTAGTATAGAACCTCTGCTACCTGAGTTTTAAAATCCCGAAAAGCCCAACCCTCAGGTGAATAGCGCCCCTAACCAGGGCGCCAATTCCCTAAGGGGTTCCCCCAGCCAGGGCACTAATTAAATGAAGACACTTTAAAGTGTCGTCATTTCCATTTCCATAATTTCCATTAATTATTAATTCAACGCATTCAAAAATCCATAATTATTGAACTAAACCATGAAAATTCTGCATGAATATGTTTCTATGATCCTGACATTTTTCTCTACTTGCCCGTACCCTTACTTCCTGATTCAGAACACTTTTATACTGATGAATAGTGAACCACCAACCTGTAAATGACGCCCCTGACCAGGGCGCCAATTACAAAATTGAAAACTTCGTGCATGGTCGCCAATTAATTGAAGACCACGTGTAATGACGTCAATTCCATTTTCTAAAATTTCTAGTAATTAGTAAATCAACGCATTTAAAAATCCATAACTATCAAACTGAACCATGAAAATTTTACCTGAATATACTTCTGTGACCCTGAGATTTTTCTCTATCTGTCCATGTCCTCGAATTCTGATTCAGAGAAACTTTGGAAAAATGAATAGTAATTTGTGTCACAGAACGTACCATTCTGATACGAAGCATAACCCACTTGAAAAACAACTCAATTGGTGACCCTACGCAGTGTCGTCAATTAGTTGAACCTGTACATCAATTAGTGACACCCCTGTTGATTTGTTTTAATTAGATTCCTATCCCGCCCCCTTTAAATACATACGTGCATAAACATGTGAATCAAAGATAAGGGGGATGAAAGGATGAGAAATACTAACCGTGATCGCCACCAAGGTTCCAACAACGCCAAAGGATGAAGAAGTGTAAAGAACGACGCCGTGTACCTTGGAACTTAAAGACTTGATCGCGCTTGAAACGGGGTGCGGGGAACTTGTGGATTCAAACCTTCTCTCCTTCCAGTCGGCTAGAGGAAGAGGGTCTCACGTTGTATTCATGCTCTCCTGCAAAACAAAGCCAAAATAAGAACAAAAAACCCATTAGAATATGCATGTGTAACATCAATCTCGCAGTGATAAAATAGGGGTAGAAATTAAGGGAGAACGCACCGGGGGAAGTTTTTTACCCCTGTGGAAGGGTGGAAATAATAGGTGTGTGTATTGTGCATGCATGAGATTTGAAATCATGAGATTTGATTGAGAGAATAGAGAGAAATCATTGATACAAAACGGGGAAAAGTGCATGTAGCAGAAAAGTGCAGAAAATTATGATGATTTGTGATTTTGAGGAGAGGAGAAGTAAGAATATAGATCATGAAATCAAGTCCAAAAGGATGGAATTGAAAGCTAATACTTCCCTCTTCAAGCCAGGGTCAAAGTTATGAGGTGGAGTTGTAGCATGGCTTCGCCGCGAACCAAGAAAGAGCCCCCCGTCGCGACTGCGAACTGGGCAATTTTTATAGAAAAGTCGTGAAACCCCCAACTTTTCTCCACGAGTTTAAGAGATAGAGTCCATCAAATCTCGAGATCTATGGATCAATCTCGATATAATAGTCAAGATAAGTCATAGGAGAAAACGGGACTCTATTTGGATGAAGGATCTGGAAGATATGGCTTCTGGAAGGGAGCCCCGGAGCTTAATTTGCAGAGTTTGAGTTGAACCAGGACACCTAAACCCTCAACTTTTGAGTGTGATTCTGAGCAAGATAGTTAATGAAATTTAGAGTTCTTTAGATTGAATTCAAGATAATACAAAGGAGAAACCATAGGAACAAATGGCGCTCAATTCGGAGTAGAATTCAAGAAGTTATGGACTCTACAAGAGGGCCACAACGCACAGAAACGGAGCAGAGTCCAGCACGAATTGGACTCTTAGGTGTGTGTAACGGTCTATCATACGACCGTCAGAGTTATGTAACGGACTAGGGTAGGTCCGTCATGCTCTGGGGGTCGAACGGGACGATTTCGGACAAGTTTCGGTGTAACACACCCATACTAGACCGTCACATGGACTCTGACGGTCTAGGGTAGGACCGCCACACTGTAGGGATCAAACAGGGCGATTTCGGATAAGTTTCGGTGTGACGGTCTATCGTGGGACCATTACACTACCCTGGCAGTCTAGGGTAGGGCCGTCACACTGATGGAGGAAGATTTTGGGCAGACTACGCGTGACATTGGAAATTGAAGGGTATCTCTCAAGCGGGGCAGAACTAGAGAAAGTGGTAGAAAAAGAAATTGTAGATAACTGAGAGAGGAACAACTGTCATGAAGAAAGCAAGTTGAGAAAATGATTGGAAGATGGAGATAATAGGGCTAGAACAGAGAGGAAAATTCTGGGACATAGGTGAACAACATAGCACGCCGGAAAAATGCGAATATCTCACAAAAGGGACAGAACTGGCCAACGGCGTAGAATACAAAATTTTTGATCTTTCAAAGATGAACAACTTTCATAAAGACAACTTTTTGAAAAGAGGAACAGAAGGAGATGAAAAAGGACCACTTTCAGGACTGCGTAGTGAGAGAGAGCCGATTACTTGAGGGAGGCCGGCCTAAATGGGCCGAAAGTTGACTTGGAAGCTGGAAGTTGATAAGACAAGCTCCAGGGCTCTAAGAAATCATGATCTCTAAGACTCAAAGGATATGGAATAGTAAAAATTGACTTGAAATCCATCCAAGAAAGCTCCAAAACAATGGCTTATTCGGGACATCAAAAATGATGAATAAGAGAAATGACACAACTTGTGGGCTAAAACGGGTGTCAACAGATGCCCCTCCTTGATGTCCACTTTGCAAGGGATCGAGCGAAAGCGACGCAGAGGTGAAAAGAAGATGGAGCAAAAGCGATAGCGATGTAAAATGGAGATGAAGCGGAGAGAACTGATAAGCGGGCATCAAGATAAAAAAACACCCGTCACAACCAACAAGCGACAAGAATTCTCCCGAAAATGTCGAACTAACCACCTGAAATGGATGACAAGGATGAGACATGTCTGGAGAACTAACTAAGAAAGGAAAGGAAACACGACCAACCTCATCGGGGACACAATCCACGGACAATGAGTGGGTCGGAAGGAACATAGTATAGAGCTGGAAAAGGAGAGATAAGACTGAGATAAAATCCAGATAGGAATCACGCTGGCCAACCAAACCAAGCGACAAAATCAGAGAAATCAATCAAACTCAGAGTGGAATGAGAATCTCTTACTTAAGAGAACTGAGGTGTAATTAACCATTGCTGAGGAGAAATCTTTGAACGGATTACGAGACGTGAATGCTCAAAATGACATGATGCATGCTGGGTTAAAATAAAGAAATCATCAAAATGAATGTAAAGAAAGATAAAATAGAAAGTACTCAAGGATAATATTGGTAGACGGAGCCAGACGGGGTCAAGAGTCTTCTTGCAACCACGGCGTGCGAGACAGAGTCTATCGTCCCCCACACGACTCAACCGAGCGGCCTATCCAACGATTAACCGTATGCTCCTAGATCATCATCATTTTTGTTAAAGGGGAACATCAGATCCCAGAACACACGGCCAACCAGCCGATCCTTGAGAGGCTATAATAATGTAGATACCACATAGTAATGCAACAATGAGAAAGGATAGAGAGCCATACATGACTTACCTGTCAAGCGACACGTCATCTTTTTTGGATTTTCTGATTTTTTGGATTTTTCAAATAAGACAACAACAATATGAATGAGCATGATAAACAAGCATGAACGAAAGACAGCATAACACAATGATTAACTGAACGACTGACAACACAACAAAACATAACGATCAAACGAATGGAAAATAACACAACAAGACGAACAAGCACATATGCAATGGCATGAACAAACCACACGTATGTAAGATGAACGTGAGGGACAAGATAACAATGTAGTGAGACAACACACGGTTGGGACAAGAACATGAGGGATGACCACACGGTTGGGACAATACATGGAACATAGAGGGACGACTATCAACATATGCACGACAACCAACAACATGCAGTGAGGGACAAAACAACATGTGTGGGACAACACGGTGGGACATAGACACGGTAAGATAAGGACACGGTGGGACAAATGATATAAACAAATATGCCCTTCAATTAAAACCCAAGATCAGAATGAAGCAGAATCGCCAGGTTCATAACCGTGAGGTAAAGCCCTCTCACATAGATATGATCATTGCAAACAAAAGTTGAGAAGGACACAAGCTTCAGAACAGATCAAGAGACATGATTGAAGAATGGAAGAACAGATCAAAGATGTGGACAGGAGACAGAGCATAAAGATATAGCAATGAATGCCTAAGTACCTGCAACCTGCACACTTAGCAAACAGATTACGTATCTATTCTCAAAATAAAATGTAAAAGATAAATATTTTTAGATTTTTCAATTTTCTTGATTTTTTTAAATTTTAAAAATATTTGATTTTTTTATTTTTATTTTTCATTTTTTGGAATCTCATTTTTTTGGATTTTTGACAATATCTCATTTTTTTTGGATTTTTGAATAGTAATCCGCAGCACCTAGAGACAGGCTCGAACTACTGGCCAGGGATCGCCGTCCCTCCCCTCTCATTAAAGACTTCCCTTGAGTAGGGCGTGCATGTGAGGGTGGCTTACCACAACCAACTGCCTCTAAAGAACGGTGCCCCTACTAAGGCCATACCCGGGATACAACCCAGCGTAAGAGGGAGAAATAGAAGAAAAATTGGAGACAAGCTTTATGCAGGATGGGAGACATCAGGACTTGAATTTCTTCCAGGGTACTACCCCTCAAAGAGTAGGTCTGTTACGCCGGGGCTTTGTGTCTTTGATTTTTAGACCCATATTTATCAAGCACGCATGCGACCGGGCTCATGACGTCCCGCGGGGAACTGTACTGCCACTCTTGCCATGCCTTTGATTCAATATTTTCCTTTTGATTTTCATATATGATTTTCATCTGACAGCCCTTATTGGCTAGATTTAGCATGAAAGCTCACTTTTGAGGGTCAAGACTGCCCCTATTTGAGACCTCTCTCGTATTAGGGAGCGTCTAGGTTGGTCATCTCATCCATCAATCTTTTGCCCCTGCACTTGGCCGAGCAGAGAAGAAAAAATGACCTTTGTGCATACCCAAAGTATGGCCAAAGCAGCAACGGTGTGCCTCCGAGGGATCGGCTATGGCTCACCGTGTGGTGTGTGAAAAACCCATGCTCAAAGGTCACCCTCAACGATCGGGGAAAGAACTAGACTCCCAGCACGGAGTTATCACCAGCATAAGGATGCTGCAGAAGCGAACTCATTCTAAATGAACTAAGCAAAATTCTAAAAGCCACTTAACCATGTCGAGGAACCAACGTTATAAGCATGTGCAGGAGTAATAAGAGTAATAGCAATGATAACATATTCTTGCACAAAATACCTTTGCAAATCCGTGGAGTGATCTTGACCATCGAGCTTTGAGGAGTGCGAGCTTTATTTTCCTTGCTTGATAGGACAAAAGGGGGAGGATAGCAAAGGGATTGAAAGATTCCTTGACGTGGAGGAGCGATAGACACCAAACTAGACGAAGGAGGATAAAAAGGAAGAGAGACGAGGGCTAGAACTCCCTCGTTAAGGCACAGAGGCCCTGATAACAAGGAATCAGATACAGAAGAAACCAGATTAACTCAGATCAAGGCGGACTAAAGCCTCGAAAGCAGCAAGAGAAAGGGCGAAGTCCCCGAAAGGGAGAAGAGGAGAGAATAAAAAGACAGTGAGAGGATTGTTGTGAAGATGAGGAAGAAGGAGAATGATCATCCGACGTGGCCGGAGAAGGAGAGTAGTAGTCATCCGGAAGGGCCAGAAAAGGATCAGAAGCAACACCCGGAAGTCCCGGGGAAGAATCAGAGGCAACACCCAGAGGTCCCGGGGAGGAAGAATCAAGTGATGTCCTGAGATTGGGATGGAAGGATGACATAGGCCGGGGCCTAGAATCGTGAGAGGAGGGAAAATCTGGAGGATCCGTAGAAAAAGGAGAGGAATAGGGACGCATGGACCTATGGAAGGAGGATAAAATGATGGAAATAGGATCATATGGAGGAAGGTACACCACCCAAGGGTGGGAAGTGAGTAGAAAGAAGAATGAATGAAAAGAAAGGGAGGAAGAGGCGGACCCCTGAATGCACAACTGACGGCTCTTGAACCTGCATCGCCGTGTCTTCTTAGCTGAAATTAGCTTGAAATGGACCCGCTTGGCCCGGGCTTGAATCCTTGGGCATCTTGCCTTGCAATATCTTCTCAAATAGCGAGCCCACCTAGCAGACGGCCTTGCCCGACTATGGACATGCAGCTTCATCGGGGCGGTTGCCCCTAGACTCCCGGTGCTAACAATAGTAGGACGTTCTTGAACAACTAACTCCTCATAATGTTGAATATCATAAAACCATGGAGTCTTGTTACTTGGCACAAGTAGCATGAGATTTGGCAGCTCCACTCGGCAATAAGACTTGAAGCATAACTCCCTTGCTAGAAGAAATGGGTGAAGCTGAGGGAGAGTAATACACGGTGTTGACATGGCCGGCTTGCTAATAAATTGAAGAAGATTACATAACAAGTGCAGAATATCTCCAGAAAGTGTAGAAGATACGGCCAATTGCACCTTGAACATAGAACCCATAATCTGCTTGGTGGCCGTATGCGTTAGCACAACACGGGTAGAGAACCCTTCTTGGCCTGTCATCTGAATGGCAATAGAGCGAGGAGAAATAATAGCATCAACAATGAACTCTCTGGAGAGCAAAGAGATTGCTACCGGCCTTGCTCTGGAAGAAACTGGCATCAACTCAAGGGAACTCTTCTTGTCAACCGTCTTCACTAGGAGTGTAGGCTCAACATCCCCAAAATAACTAGGGACCAGGATGCGGATCGGCATTCGGCAAATGAAGTCTTGGATGTTGAAATGCACGGCCGGCACTGAATCATCCTGACTTGGCTTGTTGTCTCCCTGGGGATTAGACCCAAGGGGCACCATGGGCAACGGACACCCGCTCCGTGGGGTGGGAATAGGTGGAAGAATGGGGATAGCAGTAGGTTCATAAGACGCAGGGGTTTCAACGGGTATGGTGTGTTTAGGTGGAGGCAAAGGTAAGGGTGGAGGTATGACTTGCTCGATCGAGGGTGGCAAAGGCAAAATTTGCTCAGGCTCGGTCAAAGGTGATGGCGGGGGTGATGGAGGTTTAGGCAATGGTGAAGGTGGTGGAGATGGTGTAGGCGATGGAGAGGGTGGTGGAGATGGTGATGTGGTCGATGGAGGTAGTGGACATGGCAAGGATGAAGGAGGGGACTGTGGCACCCACTGTTGACGTATCGACACAACGCGTCGAACGACATTGGGGGTGGAAGTAGTGGTGGAAGAAGTAGAAGAAGGGGAGGTGGCACTAGCCTGAACAGAGGCTTGGGTTTGTGGAGGTTGCGGAGATTGGATAGGAGATAGCAAAGGTAACAGAGTAGGCGAGGTAGTAGGTGATGGAGAGGGTTTAACGCTAGACGAAGAATCACTGGGGTGCCCCCGGTCTTGTAGAGATGGAGACGGCTGCTTGGGCGGTGCTTCTTGTTGCTGCTGCTTGCTGCGGAGATCTAAAACAACTTTACGCATGGCGGCCCAATCAATCCTTTTATTACCTTCCAGGCCATAAACATACTCTCGGAACTCGGGACAATCCTCAACCAAATGCCCCTGCTGGCGGTGAAAATCATAATATTGAAGCATATTCCGGACCGCGGGTCGGCAAGGCACAGCCGGAGAGAGCGGCAACGCGTGAGCGGCCATCAAAGCCCTAAAAATGTCGGTGAAGTACTCCGGCAACAGAGGACAAGGAGCCTGCTTCGGGCAAGGTGGATGCCGAGGGATATGAGGTGGTGGAGAAGGTTGTGGAGACGGAAGCGGAGGTTGCATAGGTAATGGAGTGTGGCTGGCAGAGGTGGGATTTGGTGAAGGCATATGTGGAATGGAGTGGAGAGGTATGTAGACGGCATCCACCTGCTCGGGATGTGGTGTGACCTTGACCAGGGGTGGAGACGGAGATGGGTATGCGGACGCAGGAGGCTGACTCATGGAAGGTTGATATGCGGAGGCGTATAGGTATGTATAGACGGGGGGTTGGCTCGTGGAGGGATATGCGGCGGAAGGTTGACTCATGGGAGCGTAGGGTCGGAACATGGAGGGTGAAGGTTGATATGTGGAGGTGGATGGTGGAGACTCGGGGTCAAGAGAATATTGGATTTGTTGGCGGATGAAGCGGGCTCAGCTATATAATTGTTGCCAGGAGGTGATGTTGTTGAGGGCTAAGCTAAACCGATACTCGGGCGCGGCATTGGATATCAGCATCTTGATTTGCTCTCCTTCTGGAATGTGCCCTTGGACCTGCGCGGCAAGGCGACGCCAACGATCGGCAAAGGCAGAGAACTCCTCTTCGGGCTTCATCATCTCATGGGCCAGATCCACAATAGAGTACTTAGGCCCAACCTGGTCTTGAAACAGCTAAATAATTTTTTCTTGAACGGCTTGAAAATTCACAACTTGCTCTTGCGGAAGAGAGAAGAACCAATCCCGAGCCGGGCCTTCCAACGACAGACCAAATAGATAGGCCATCAAGCGTTGGTCATGTCAAAATTGGGCCGACTCATAAACAAACTCCTTCAAGTGCACATACGGGTCACCGACTCCACTATAACAACGATATGTGGGAATTTGTGATGGAGGTGGGAGCCGAAGACCTTGGAAAGTGAACGGAACACTTAAAGAGGATTTATGATCGATCTGACGTTGAAGCTCATCAAGTTGGCGTTGGGTTTGAACAATCATCTCTTGGGTAGGGAGAGATCGAGAAGAATATGGGCCAGCTTGAGCAAGAGGATGTGAATTCGGACCAGTATGATGATAATGGGCCAGATAAGAGGATCCGGGCTGAGAAGAAGAAGGGCCCATTCCGGGAGTAGAAGGATATGCGGGCCTGGAAGAATCATGAACATAAGGACCCATTGGCCTGGCAGCATAAAGAGATGAAGAATGAGTCCCATTAGAAAAATAAGGTCTATTAGGAGAATGGGGCCCGTTAAGATGATGAGGCCCATTAATGAGAGAAGAAGGCCCATTAAGAGAAGGAGGCCCATGAAGATGAGATGCAATAAGACGTTGGGCCTGGGCCGGGTCCATTTGGCGAACAAGGCTTGAAAGATGGGCCATGAGATTAGCTTGTTCCTCAGAGGGATCAGAGGGACCACGGTAAGATGGGCCCGCATGGGAAGAGGATTCCACGCGGGAATAGGAAGAAGATTGGGAAAAATGATGATACAAGGGGTTGAAATGATGCTCCATGAGGGCAAATGGAGACTAAATACAAGGAGATCAAGGACAATACAAATGGGGAAGCAAGGGCTTAATGGGCTTGAGAACAAGGAGGGACTGACCCACTAATGCAAAGACCGATGGACAACGGACCAAGGGACGATGGACTGGACAATGAACCCACAAAATGGACTGACTTAAGTGGGCCTAACAACGACGAAACATGTGGATGCAACACAAAACACCACTAATGGGCTTGGACAAGCCCAAACAGCACAAACAATGCAATGCTAGAGTTTTCACCCAAGTTAAACAAGTTGATATGATGGAAAATATTTTAGGGATTTTAATAGACTTTTTAATGATTTGAATTAATAATAATTCCCTCAAGATAAGGTCCAAACTTTGGGTTGACTAAGGCTAACTCTCTCACACTTATGCAAATGCAAGCCTAAGGGGTGGAAAGTTACAACCGGCCCGGTGTCCGTGTGGGAATCCACGGCTCACGGGGACTTATGGAGGTCCCGGATAAGATCACCTAGTCGACTCCAAGGAATATGGAGGCGAGAGGATCACTTACCAAGGTAGGAAATGGAACTATGATATGCAATGTATGGCCCTATGTGCACCGGAGTGCATGCAAATTCTAGCTTAAAACTATAAAATCAAGACTAGATTAAACTATGCAAACTTGATCCAACTAAGATAAATAGTATATGGATGGAAAGATAATACAAAGGTCTGCACAACGGGCCAAGAACAGATCAATCTGACCCCGGGAGGTTAATCAAATCACTGAGCAAAGTTACCCCCGTGAACCTGTGCGCAGACCACATGCAGATTTTATGGACAAAATGATAAAATGATGATAATTTTTAACTAAGCAAATGAGACCCAAATGATGCAAATAATCTATGGGAGGAAAGACAATACAAAGGACTATCTAATGGAACAAAAATTAGTGCAATCAGAAACCGGGAAGACAGTCAAATCACTGAGTAAAGATGTACCTGTGAACCTGTCCCTGAGCCTGCCTACAGAACTTATGCATAAAACTCAAAAAGTTGGACAATATTATAATATGCAAATGTTAACCAAATGATTCAAATGATATATGGATGGAAAGAAAATTAAAAGGGCTATCCAACGGAAGAAAAATCAGCGCAATCGGACATCGGGATCAAAAGTTATGCCCCGATGAACACGGCCTTGTGAGCATGTGCACAGGACTGCCAGAATCTGTAACGGTCTACAAAATGACCGTTACATGCATGTGGCGGTCTACTATAGGACCGACACACTACCTGAGCCCTTAAAATGCCCCAAACAATGGAAGAATGGATAAAATATGACCTAAACATGCACATGGACACACCCAACTTACAAAAGAGCATTAAAACAAACGTGATGGGCATTGGTGTCCCACCGTGATCGCCAAAAAACTGTTGATTTGTTTTAATTAGATTCCTATCCCTCCCCCTTTAAATACATACGTGCATAAACATGTGAATCAAAGACAAGGGGGATGAAAGGATGAGAAATACTAACCGTGATCGCCACCAAGGTTCCAACAACGCCAAAGGATGAAGAAGTGTAAAGAATGGCACCGTGTACCTTGGAACTTAAAGACTTGATCGCGCTTGAAACGGGGTGCGGGGAACTTGTGGATTCAAACCTCCTCTCCTTTCAGCCGGCTAGAGGAAGAGGGCCTCACGTTGTATTCATGCTCTCCTGTAAAACAAAGCAAAAATAAGGACAAAAAACCCATTAGAATATGCATATGTAGCATCAATCCCGTAGTGATAAAATAGGGGTAGAAATTAAGGGAGAACGCACCGGGGGATGTTTTTAACCCCTGTGGAAGGGTGGAAATAATAGGTGTGTGTATTGTGCATGCATGAGATTTGAAATCACGAGATTTGATTGAGAGAATAGAGAGAAATCATTGATGTAAAATGGGGAAAAGTGCATGTAGCAGAAAAGTTCAGAAAATTATGATGATTTGTGATTTTGAGGAGAGGAGAACTAAGAATATAGATCATGAAATCAAGTCCAAAAGGATGGAATTGAAATATAATACTTCCCTCTTCAAGTCAGGGTCAAAGTTGTGAGTTGGAGTTGCAGCATGGCTTCGCCCCGAACCAAGAAAGAGCCCCCCGTCGCGACTGCGAACTGGGCAGTTTTTATAGAAAAGTTGTGAAACCCCCAACTTTTCTCCACGAGTTTAAGAGATAGAGTCCATCAAATCTCGAGATCTATGGATCAATCTTGAGATAATAGTCAAGATAAGTCATAGGAGAAAACGGGACTCTATTTGGATGAAGGATCTGGAAGATATGGCTTCTGGAAGGGAGCCCCGGAGCTTAATCTGCAGAGTTTGAGTTGAACCAGGACACCTAAACCCTCAACTTTTGAGGGTGATTTTGAGCAAGATAGTCAATGAAATTTAGAGTTCTTTATACTGAATTCAAGATAATACAAAGGAGAAACCATAGGAACAAACGGCGCTCAATTCGGAGTAGAATTCAAGAAGTTATGGACTCTGCAAGAGGGCCACGACGCATAGAAACGGAGCAGAGTCCAGCACGAATTGGACTCTCAGGTGTGTGTAACGGTCTATCGTACGACGGTCAGAGTTATGTAACGGACTAGGGTAGGTCTGTGACGCTCTGGGGGTCGAACGGGATGATTTCGGACAAGTTTCGGTGTAACGCACCCATACTAGACCGTCACATAGACTCTGACGGTCTAAGGTAGGACCGCCACGCTCTAGAGATCGAACAGGGCGATTTCGGGTAAGTTTCGGTGTGACGGTCTATCGTGGGACCGTCACACTGCCCTGGCGGTCTAGGGTAGGGCCGTCACACTGATGGAGGAAGATTTTGGGTAGACTGCGCGTGACATTGGAAATTGAAGGGTATCTCTCAAGCGGGATAGAACCAGCAAAAGTGGTAGAAGAAGAAATTGTAGATAACTAAGAGAGGAACAACTATCATGAAGAAAAAAAGTTGAGAAAATGATTGGAAGATGGAGATAATGGGGCTAGAACAGAGAGGAAAATTCTGGGACATAGGTGAACAACACAGTACGCCGGAATAATGCGAATAGCTCACAAAAGGGGTAAAACTGGCCAACGGCGTTGAAGAAGAAATTGTTGATCTTTTAAAGATGAACAACTTTGATAAAGACAACTTTTTGAAAAGAGGAACAGAAGGAGATGAAAAAGGACCACTTTCAGGATTGCGCAGTGAGAGAGAGCCGATTACTTGAGGGAGGCCGGCCTAAATGGGCCGAAAGTTGACTTGGAAGCCGAAAGTTGATAAGACAAGCTCCAGGGCTCTAGGAAATCATGATCTCTAAGACTCAAAGGATAGGGAATAGTAAAAATGGGCTTGAAATCCATCCGAGAAAGCTCCAAAACTATGGCTAATTCGGGGCATCAAAAATGATGAATAAGAGAAATGACACAACTTGTGGGCTAAAACGGGTGTCAACAACCCCGAGGAGTCTTCAATTAAATGAAGACTACTCATAGGGGCGCCAATTCCATTTTCTGAGAAATTAAAGATACAACATTAGAAAATTCATATCTATGGAATGAAAACCCAATAATTATACCTGAACACGTCTCTGAACTCCCGAGGATTTACACTACTTGTTCATGTCAGTAATTTATATTTTCAAGAAACTATTCCTAATTGACAGTGCTTTGAGTCACAAAATGTATTTACTGGGTGAAAATCACCCAATAAAATTGGCACCCCAAACCAGGGCGCCAATTCATCAATTGGTGGCAGCCAGCAAGTCTTCAATTAATTGAAGACTCTCTAGACAGGCGCCAATTCCATATATATATATATATATATATATATATATATATATATATATATATTAAAAATTGAAAATTTTGAAAGATAGGCCAATTACTTGAATAGTGGCAGCCAGGAAGTCGCCAATTTCCAAATTGAAGACTTCCTGAGAAGGCGCCAATTCATTGAATAGGGGGTCCTCCCCCTGGTGCCAATTGCCTGAATAGGGGGTCATCCCCCAGGCACCAATTCCATGAAGCAGGGGCTGTACCCTAGGCGCCAATTCAGTGATTTCAGATCCCGATCTTGATCTATCTAGTGATTCGTACAGACACAACCCTTATCCATTTCCTACATATTATGAGTTCTTGAACTCCATTCCATGAAAAATCTACTTTGTGTATATCCTACATAGTCAATACCTTGAACCTCTTAAACTACCATTTGGGAGTGTTAGAGCTAAGTGCCATGCGGGGTAAAGTGCTACGTTGTGGGAGCCACCTCTTGAGGTCGTACGGTGCAAAGTGCTACACGACGGGAGCCACCTCTTAAGTCTGTAGGGGCCACCTCTAGAGTCCTCCATAACAAAATGGCTAGTTAATCTTGTTTGTAATACTACGTTTCTTAATTTCTTGAAATTCCATATTGGGTATAAATGAGAGTGGATGCCAAAAGTAATACATGAAATGCTGTGCATATAGGGCCCGGTCTGGTCCTGGGAGGAGCACCCGAAGGTACTTGTGCCCATGGGAGTTTATTTACCACAGTGTTTGGCATTGCACTGGAGTACTTGCTTGACTTGAGACACTCCACCCCTACTCTCTCTTTACTTACGTAACTTGACTTGCGTGGCCCGGAACGGGCAATACTTGACTTATGGCCCGAGAAAGGGCAAAATACTTACTTGATTGAAATAGCCAATTCTACTGATACATACTTGACATTACTTGCTTGAATTAAATTTTTACTTGCTCGTACCTGAGATATACTTGTACATGAGTTCATTCTTGCACCTGTGTTCATACTTGTACATGAATCCCTGCTTGCCCCGAAGTGGCATCTACATCTATAAATTTTTGGAAATACTGCTTGTCAAATACTTGAAAATCTTGTTATACTCTCCTTATACAGTTCCTAATCTCTTACTTCTTCATCATGCCTACATTTACCTGTATACCTTATTTTCTTACTCGTACATCATGCATAGCCATACTGATAACATGTGTAAACTGTAAATCACTTAAAGATTGCTCGAACTTGAGATGTAATTCCTACTGAGCGATTTGCTCATCCAATTGCTTCCTAACATTTTCAGGTGATTTGGATAGCGACGTCCACAAGAATGGGTTTGAGACCGAGTGAAGAGTGCTAGAATGCCATTCACCTATCATTAACTGCTCGCGTCTTTTGAAATTATTTGAGTCTACCTTGTACCCCCAGCTATGTCAGTTAGTGGTATAGACTTTGTTAAGGGATGTAGCCTAGTGTTTGTTTTTTTTTACATTTGGAATTTGTCATGGACTATCTTTAATTCTTTTGGTTAATCAAATAATCATCACTTGGACTATTGGGATTGTTAGATTTTATTAGTCTTTTACGCACTCCGTAATTATGTATGTCAAAAATTTTATCGCTCTAATGACACGATCTATATAAACGCGTCACGCATCCGAGTATCTTCCGCGCTCGGGACGTGACAGTCTTCGTGGTATCAGAGCCTAGGTTTTCAAACCTAGGAAACTAGAAGAAATAAGAGGTTAGGAAAAAATTGCAGTGGTCATGATTGAAATCTAGGTAAAACACGAGTCCAAGGATAGATACATCTTACCCGGTGAGAAGGATAGAGCCATGGGTTAAGTTCTATAATGACTTTTGACCTTATAAGTAAACCCGATCTTTGTCATGCTTAAACCATTTTGTAGGATCATGGCTGCTGAAAGAGCACAATGGCGTGAGATGCAGCGCACCGTACAAGGCCTTACACAGGCACTACATCAAGTGGCGCAAGGCGGTGCCAACCGTGGAGCTGGTGATCTCCATAGGAGTTTCCGTAACATGAACCCACCGAGATTCACGGGTTCGTCTGACCCTGAGGATGCCGAGAATTGGTTAAAGGAAATGGAACGAATCTTCCGTGTGACGCAATACGCGGACAAGGAGAAGGTTTTACTGGCCGTATTCCAACTGGAGCGAGACGCTCGATGTTGGTGAGAATCCATAGAAGCAACACTGCCAGAAGACCATGTCACATGGGATGAATTCACGGAGCATTTCAACAACAAGTACTTCTCCGACCATATCCAGGAGAAGAAGGCCGCGGAATTCGCCGTTCTAAAACAACGGGGCTTGAAAGTGGCCGAGTATGAGGCCCAATTTTCAAGATTGTCAAAGTATGCACCCCACTTGGTGTGTACAGAAAAGATGAAGGCTAGAAGGTTCCTCAACGGGCTTTGGCACCACTATATTACACAACTTGCACCGATGGACATCCAAGTCTACTCGGAGATGGTTCGGCATGCTCAATTGCTAGAAGACACCACCGAATTATTTGAAAGGATTCGAGGAAGGGACTAGAAGGAACCCATCACAAGCTTGGGAAAATTCAAACAATCATTCAACAAGAAAAGATTCTTCATGGGAGGGGAGCCCTCCAAGGCGAAGAAATTCCAGAAGAATGACAGGCCATTCTCCACCGCCACACCCTCTATGGAGATTTACAAGTATTGTGATAAAGCTAGTCATAAGACCGAGGAATGCTGGAGGAAGTTAGGAGCTTGTCTTCGATGTGGGAGCCGAGAGCATCGAATCCCAGACTACCCATTGATGAAGGAGCAAGTCATCAAAGATGAGAAGCGTCTGGTAAAGAAACAAGGCCGTCTGCAAGCTCTCCATGAGATGGAACCCACAGAAGGTGGAATTATGGAAGGTACTCTCACTATTTGCTCTAAAACTGCTCAAGTTTTATTTGATACCTGAGTAACTCATTCATTCATTTCCAAGAAATTTGCTACTTCATTTTCTAAGAAACATGAACTGTTAGATTTGGTCATATCTACACCTCTTGGGAACGAGTCCGATATCACTTATCACTATCCAAATTGTGAAGTGATGATTAAGGGAAGCAATTTACCTACTGACCTGATATGCCTAGATATGAAGGGTTATGATATCATACTAGGTGCCGACTGGTTATCCACACACCAAGCAACTGTAGATTGTCGGCATGGCAAGGTAACTTTCGTGGATTTCCCAGAGCTAGTTTACAATAGCCCTCGGAGTAAATCACTTCTTATATCCACACTCCGAGCTAGTAAACTTATGAATAAAGGATGTATGGCTTTCATAGCATTCGTTACTGCCATAGAAGTCGAGGACATTAAACTTGAAGACATCCGTGTAATTCAGGATTTTCCCGACGTGTTTCTAGAAGAATTATCCGACTTACCCCCGGAAAGGGAAGTGTCGTTCACAATCGACCTTGCCCCTGGTGCTGGTCCTGTTTCCAAGGCACCGTACAGAATGTCCCCTGTTGAGTTGAAAGAGCTAAAAGAGCAGTGAAGAGAAGCGATCTCGCGCTGCTCCTGAGCGGGGAGGAAGATGACCACATGTTGGCACTCAAAATATAATCCTTCGGCGACCAAGCCACAAAGACGAACGATACGGCCCACTAAGCACAGAAGCCGATGAAGAGCAACTTATCAAAGATTCCTCAAGCTGACGGAGCCCCAAGTCACCTCCAAATGAGCACCGGGGACTTTACCTCAGGAGAGTCAGAATGAACCTACGACCAATCGGCAGTGCGACCAAGCCTGCCCAATGATCTGGCATCGACCTCGTCATGCGTCTACCCTACATCTATCGCCCAAACAAGGACGGCGGTCTACCCAATGACACTCCTAAGGAGGAAGAACGCCCTCGGCCATCCACAACAAGGGACCGAAGGTTCTGTCAGCAGAAGGCCCCGTTCACCCGACACGGGTTCGGCTTCTCGCCATAGTGGGCCCGTTAGTGGCCGATTGATCGCCATTCAAGGCGAAATTATCCCGGATGCAATACCATCCCACAAGGAAGCTTCGCGCACGAGTCCGTCTTGACCAAAAGCACCAATCACAGTGCCGAAGGCCGTGCCAGCAGGATACCCGTGTGCTCGGGCCAGACACACGCGAAGTTCTGATTAAGGCCATTCGTCATATCAAAGAGCTTCGTCAACGCCCCGTCAAGGTTTTCCAAGGGCTAGGGCGGGAGGAACAGTCAACGGGAGCTTCCGGAACCATCCCCGGACCCATCGGCTAACCCGCGCCGAGCAAACAAGTTAAAACAGCGTGTTAAGAGGCGTTGGCATCCCTTAATACGGCACTGTTAAATTCGGCGCGCCAACTCCGAAATGGGTCGTGTTCCCGGCGCCGTCAAATCTGGCGCGCCCCTTCCTGGGGCGCCAGATTAACCAGTGCTACATATACCCCACCTTCGAAACAAGAAAAAGGAGGAGAACAGATATAGAGAGGAATCAGATCAAAAAAAAAAGAGAAGAAGGGAAGAAGAGAGTGGAGGAGAGCCAATAGGGAGAGGGAGTTCTGCTCGTCAGAGAGAGTAGCCTTGGGGAAGAAGTAGGGTTCCCACGGAGGTTCTCGCCGCCGCCTTCCTCGTCTGCTCGTCCGGATACCTCCGGAGTCGGAGAAGAGAAGCTTAGGGTCTGATACCCTGTTCTGGAGAAGGAGTCTAGGTGGGCCTCCGTGGTTTCTCCCTCCGGTCGACTCCCCTTTCCTCTTTGTTTTCCTTTCTCCTGGTATAATGTAAGTGAGGGGGGGGGGGTGGACGGGCGATGAGATGAGCCTGACCTTCCCCCCCCCCCCTCACCTAGATTGTTGTTCTCTTTCTCGTTACCTGTAGCGTCCTTCTTCTCTGAATGTAAACGACGGCTGAGCGACAACACCGGCGCCGGAATATGTATATATAGCGTATATCTGCCTGAATCGTTCATCGAATGAATGGAATATATTGGTGCCCGATGCTGTATCTACCTTTCATGCTGGTTTCTTTTTCGATATACATTTAATGTTTTCCCGGTGTGTATAGTTTCCGGATCCCTTTTCCCCTATGCTGGACATGCCCCTGGGCTATACGAATCTTCTTCCCCCCCCCCCCTCCTCGGGGCTTTCTCTCTCGATTCTAATATAGTGGTCGGGGCTCTGCACCATGTGTGCTACGGGTGCTATGATCGGAGACGCACCTGTGTGCGTATCTCCGTTCATCTCCGCCTAGATGGCAGACCCTTCACCGTCCCTCTGTGCTTTCGCTCATAGGCTAGGGGGGGAAGATCGCTTCTGTCGTTCCTTTTCGTCCTTGAACGAGTCCCTGTCGGTTTTCCCGAACATGATGGGTATATATATATGTCCCGTCCCCAAGTCTCTACGCTAATCATATAGCCTGCCGGTGTTAATGTATTTAGTCTGCGGGCTCTGCTACTCTAATATGTGTCTAGCCATTCGGTTGCCCATTTGTGGTTAGACAATGTCTTGTGCCGCCCTTTTCACCCCGTTTGCATCTCAATAGAAGTCTGCTCTGTAGCATCACTCCAGTACCCGGGGAGGGGGACATTCCCCAATCTTCTATGATTAGTCACTCAGTCGACAGGGCAGGCTCATCTGTTGATGACGAGTACCCCTTCGAGCCATTGAGTGCACAGTGACGGGGCTAAGCCCTACAGTTTTAAATCCACGGTTCTGATTGGACTTCGTGGTGGCCACAGGTTGTGTGCCCCTCGTAGGCTAGCCCTCAAGGTTTCCTTCCCTCTATCGGTCGTCCCGATTCGAGTGTTGTGGTGACTCGGGTCGCGTGCCCCTCGCAGGCTAGCCCTCGGGGTTTTCGCTCCCGAAATGAGTCGCATCATTCACTCACTGTCGCCCACGGATTCGGTACCCCTAGTAGGCTAGGCCTCGGGGTTTTCCTTTCCGTTCATGTTCGCCGGTCGCCGTTGTGCCACCCGGCCCTTAGGGGTTGCTCCGCCACGTGAGTACTCCCCGCTTCTCCCCAATAATCCTCCGGGATGGGGAGATGTTGCCGAAATTCTGGTTCGAACGAGTGTGACTTGGAAAAATTACCGTGCTCGAGTATGAACCTCGCGCAAGCCTATGACTCGGCCCCCGGTTGCCCCGGGGTCGATCCTTTGAATGAATGACTTAAGTAAACCGCAAAAGTTTCTTAAAGTACTTCAATAAACACAAAAAAATGAATAAAACCTCGGTTTTCGTGAGTTCGGGCTAAACCGGTGCCGTTTATAAACGGTGCGCCCTTTCCGGCGCGCCTCTTCCCGGCGCGCCCCAATCAGGCCACACCGTTTTAAACTCCCCTCTTGTACCTATGGTTTCCCGCGCCGTTTTAAGTCCTACACCTACGCTTTCAGGCGCCGTTTCTAATCGTCACGCTCTCTAATCCCTGGCTCGCCCCCCGGAGTGACCCTCCTTTCCGCGGTCGAAGTTAATAAACCCTAATAAGGAATAAATTGACTAAGAGGAGGGCCTTTCGAGTCCAAATCTTTTTGTTATCATGTTTTCGCCATTATGGCTGTCATCACTCTGCTCTTGCTATCATGCTTGTGTCACCTTTTCCCCCGTTGGCGGGGCTTAATAAACATGTGACCGAGCTCTGCTCATCTTCATAATTATGTCATCATGCTTAGCATAGTCATCATCGTCATGCATGCATGTTTGCATCGGCCCTCGGGTATATCAAATGGCGTTGACAGAAGGTCGGGTTATGCTCGATCGAAAATCTCCGCCATGCGCGATGGTGGTCTCCGGACCTACGTCCTCCGCCACGCACCAAAGGTCTCTAATTCAATAAACCATGCCTCTCCTGCATGATAGATAGCCGCATCTCACATGATTCCGTCATGTTAGTAACGTCGCATCTCTTATTCCGGCCTCGACAGCCCACTACCTCGGCAATTAATTAAAGGTGTTCCCTCCTCGTGGGGGATGTAATTAACGCCGTAGCCTTTATGGTATGGCAGACTGCTGGTCCCGACCAAACCTCACATTCGTCTGACCAAGTCAGAACGAGCGCACGATAAATTTGTCACGTATGCGATTGGCACGCCCGCGTAGTCAATCAATCAGTTAACTACCAGTTGGTTAATTGGTTGATCGACGTGTAAAATATGATTTATACACCCGACAGCTCCAGGGGAACGAAAAGGCCCGCAAACAAGTCTGGCACGCCCGGTGGGACCAGTGTCACCTTTCATCTCTTTGCCGAGATACTTGGGCTTTGAGGCCCTCTCAAAGGCTACTGATCGTTGGCTTGTTGGTCTTTATAGGCGCACGATGACAACCAATGGGTTAACTGGAGTTGGCTTCGGTCCTTCGATCGTCGCTGGACATGCCCAAGGGTACCTGGCGGTGCCCATGGAATTCGGCAGCTTCCCTGCCGCTGTTGGCTTACCCAACTTCTTGGGGTTGGCCTTTGTTGACATACTAGAGGTCGAAGCCCCGGAACCTGTCAAGGAGGCTGCGGGGAAAATGGAGTCGCTGAAGACTCCCTGCTGCAGCGACTCATCCAAGAGTCCGGCCCCGGCCGCTAGCTGTCTAGTGCACCATGTCGTACGTGGGACCCGCCCCGATATCGTCAACAAGCACCCTGGAGGACGTCAACGGGAAGTTCTTCATCCATTCCAAGTGATTCAAGCCTAGATCTGAAGCCTTCATCCTCCCATGAAGTGAAGAAACAAGCATCCAACCAGAAGAGATCGAAGGAGAGCCCATCAACCAAGGAGTCTATCAATGGAAGAAGAAGAAGGCTGCTACAAGGAAGAAGGAATCTCTTCATCCATCTGAAGGTATGCAAGCTCCATTTTGAACCCAACAACCTCAAAGGAAGAGAAGAAGTAAGCAAGGATCAAAGAGGGGACGGTCATGCAAAGCTGAGCTGTGACCTAGAGGGCGGCGAAAAGCATTTTTTTGACCTTGAGTCACCGTCTTCGATGGTTGACCCCGGGGGGCCACCCGTGGCCCCCTCGGCGCCTGGCCCTTCCGTGGCCTCCCTTCAACGGGATTCTTCTCACCTTCAGGCTGGCCTTCCTTCTTTGGGCATTTCTTCGACTACTGGCGGGAGATCGTTTGCTGAAGTATTGTCTTCTTCCATGGCCCCGCCGGTCGTCCCGGGATCGGTCCACTCTCCGGCACTCACCGACAATGGGGAACCTACAGTTTTCTTTACCCAGGAGGAGATCTCGGCGTCCCTGGGTCCTTTTGCTTTCTCTTTGGTTGCGCGGACCCCTCAGGGAAGACCTGCTTTCTCTGAAATCAGAGCTCATTTGAACAACATGTGCAGATTTACTGATGACTATATGATAAGTGCTCTGGATAACAGACACCTTCTATTGAGATTCTGAAACTATGAAGATTATCTATCCCTCTTATTAAAGGAGACGCTTTTTGTTCATGGGCGTTTATTCCGTTTCTTCAAATGGTCTATGGATTTTTCACCAACAGCAGATTCGCCTGTTCTCCCGGTATGGATTTCTTTCCCTGGTCTCCCGGTAAACTTCTATTTAGAACACTTGATTCGGTCTATTGCTGGTAATATTGGTCGAGTCCTGAAGGTTGATCAATACACTCTTAATTTGTCTCAAACGAATGCTGCTCGAGTTTGTATTGAGCTGTATATATCCAAGCCGCGCCATTCTCGAGTTTGGATTGGTGTCCCAGGAGGTGGTGCTTGGCAGGATGTCATTTACCCGGAGCTTCCATCTTACTGCTCTACTTGTTCCCGTATTGGTCACAATGTAACAAACTGCAAAGGCTCAAAGAATTCATCCAACCCTGTGAAGCCTAAACAGACTGCAGTTGATATCAAAGGTAAGGCCGTTTGGCAGCCAGTAACAAATCAGAAGGAAATAGCAGAAAATCATTTGATTGCCACCAGATCCACTGAAGGTAGCATTCCTTCAATTCTTCCAAGAAATTTTATTCAGGGTAATAGCTCAAATCAGTCTTCGGACTTGAACAAGCCCTGCTTATTAAATTCCTCAAATCCTCCTGCTATAGACCCAGGGGATTCAGCTGAGCGCTCTAACATTTGCTTGCAAGAAGCAATTCTTGTGAAGACTACACCAACAATTAATGTGGAGCAACTTTCTAGTTCTGAGCCAGCATTTCCTCAACTGGTTTCACCAGATTTGGCTCAGGATCCTACTATTTTTGGAAATCAGGAACATATTCATGCTACTCACTCTGAAACTTTGGTCCGCCCAATTTTGGAGCTCCCTTCAAACCAAAACAATTGTCAGGCTGACTCAAAGGTCTTGCCAGAGCATGAGCCTCCATCGATAGATGAGATCACTACTAGAAGACTGGACATAGCTAGCATGGCAGAAGCTCAAAATGTCCTAGCTTTGTACAATGAGAGAACAGGGGTTACAACCAGATCCATGTTAAGGACTGGGTCCACGGGTAATCTTCTTGATAATAAACAGTTACCATGAATTTCATTATTTGGAATATTAGAGGGATTGGCAATGATATCTCTATTGGCAGAGTGAAATTTCTCATAAGATCTCATAACATTGACTGCGTTGTGCTATTGGAACCTAAAATAAACATTACCAGAATGGACAATATCTGCAGAAAATTGGGAATGGACAAGGCTGTGGCTAATGCTGATGGATTGGCACACATTTGGGTCCTTTGGAAAGATACTCTGAACTTTTCGGTGGTCTGCAGGGATGATCAGCAGATGACTCTTCTTCATTCTAATGCTGTTGTATCTGATTTTCACTCAACTTTTGTTTATGCCAAATGCAATATTTTGGAGAGGCAAGATCTGTGGGCTTCTTTATCTAATGTTCACTCAAAAATAAATGGTCCATGGATGATAGCTGGTGATTTCAATTGCATCACAAGTGTGGACGAAAAGCTTGGTGGTAATTCCCCAAACCTATCTGCTATGACAGACTTTAATAACTGCATATCTGATTGTGCTTTAATTGATGGTGGCTATATTGGTTCTAAATATACCTGGCATAACAATCAAGCTGGAGGCAGAGGAATTTGGGCTCGGTTAGACAGAGTTCTTTTGAATGCAGACTGGCTTACTTATCTCCCTATTTCTATTGAACATTTGTCCAGGGAGGCTTCTGACCATGCTCCACTTCTTGTTAAACTGGTCTCTCAAGATCGTAGACTGAGTAGATTTTGCTTTCAGAAAATGTGGATCCTGCATGAGCAATTTATTGAAGCTGTCCAGACATGCTGGCATTCTAGCCCTGTAGCTTCATCTCCTATGAATTGCTTGTACCTTAAGCTCAAAGCTTTAAAAAGGATGCTTCGGACTTGGAATAAAGAAACATTTGGTAATGTTCATCTGAATTTATCCAAAGCTGAGGATGCTGTCCTTCTAGCTGAGCATCAATATGACCTTCAGCCAACTGATGCTAATTGGACAGACTTAGAAGAAGCAAAGAACATTCAATCTGATAGGCTTCTGCAGCATGAGTTTTTCTGGAGACAAAAGTCAGGGATCAGGTGGCTCCTGGAGGGTGACAGAAATACCAAATTTTTTCACATGTCTACTTTAGCAAAAAGAAGACAACATAAAATTAGTCAATTGAAAACCCCTGTTGGAAATTTTTCATCTGATCATGAAGTTATGAAAAGAACTGCTGCCTCCCATTTTCAGAATGCCTTCTCCACCCAAGATCATCATATTGATAATGACTTCTTGAGCTGTATTCCACAATTAGTTCAGCTGGCTGATAATGATAGACTTTGTGAAATTCCGACTGAAATTGAAGTTCATGATGCAGTTTTCAGTATGTCAGCTGATAGTGCCCCTGGGCCTGATGGGTTCTCTGGGGTGTTTTTCCAAAAAGTATGGAACATCATTGGCCCCATAGTTATCAGTGCTGTGCAAGAAGCCTTTAGCACCCGGATTCCTCTGCCAAGATTTGTCACTTCCACTTTGATTGCTCTCATTCCTAAAAAGCAAAACTCAGTGGATATTACAGATTATAGGCCGATAAGCTTATGTAATTTTTTCTATAAGATCATTTCCTCAATCATAAACAGAAGATTAGCTACCATTCTTCCCATAATTATTTCTGCTGAGCAGTCTGCTTTTGTTAAAGGGAGACAGATCATAGAAAACATTGCTATGGCCCAAGAGCTATCTCTTGAATTGGGCAGAAAAACAAGAGGCTCAAATGCTATGTTTAAGCTTGATATGGCTAAAGCCTATGATAGACTTGAATGGGATTTCCTTTATTCAGTTATGCTCATATTTGGTTTCAGTAATACATTCGTATCTCTCATTGAAAGACTGATCAGCAACTATTGGTTTTCTATTTTACTAAATGGAGACACTGCTGGCTTTTTCAAATCAACCAGAGGAATTCGTCAAGGTGACCCATTAGCTCCCTCCCTATTTGTCATAGCTGAAGAAGCACTTAGCAGGTCGCTTAGAAACGCCTTCAGCAGTGGCCGGATAGAGTGGTTCTCAGGTCATCAGAGATGCCCAAATATATCCCATTTACTATTTGTAGATGATACTCTGATTTTCAGTAAAGCCACCTCAACTTCCATTAGAAATTTACTGAATCTTCTTCATACTTATGAACATGCATCAGGCCAACTGATTAATGTCAGCAAGAGTGGCTTTTTAATTCACCCCAAGAAGCCTATTTCTGTTGCTCAGCGTATTCAGAATCTCACTGGATTCTCTAGGCTTTCATTTCCTCATAAATACCTTGGAATGCCTCTGATGATTGGTAGAACCAAAAAGATTTATTTTGCAGGGGTTATCAACACTATTCAAAAGAGAATCTCTGGGTGGAAGGCCAACCTTTTATCCCAAGGTGCCAGATTGGTTCTTATTAGGCATGTTCTTGCTTCACTACCAATTTATTCACTGTCTTCTTCTCCTATGCATATTGGTATCCATTATCAGATAGAGCAAGCCTTTGCTAATTTTTTTTGGGGGTCTTCACCCTTTGGCAAAAAGAGACATTGGAAATCCTGGAGGGCTGTATGTAGGACTCAGTCCAAAGGGGGTCTTGGCATCATGTCTCTCAGGATTATGGAAACTGCTCTCCGAGTTAAAATGTTGTGGAATGCTATTCACACTGATTCTCTTTGGGCTTCTTATTTTAGAGCCAAGTATCTATATAAAGGACACCTCCGAGAGGCAAACTTCAGAAACATGAAGGGTTTTGCGCGAAGAAGCTGGCTGAAGGCTAAGGCCTACATACTTCAGTTCAAGAAAGTCATTATTGGGAATGGCACTAATACCAATTTCTGGTATGACAATTGGATGGGTAAATAGTGCTTATATAGCTATGTCCCTGATGGTCTTATTCCGAATCCAGAAGCCTCTGTTAGAGATACCATTCTGAACCCTAATTCAGAAGATTCTGCCCTGCTGAATGCCTTGGCTCCTAATGATATCCAGCAAGCTATCAAAACTGTCAGCTTAAATCAGGAAATGGACTTGGGCATCTGGAGTCCCTCTCCATCAGGTCAGTGTACAGTTGCTTCCACCTACAAATCAATCACTCACAGTCACCAGCTGTCTAGTATTCCCTGGAATCAGCTGTGGTCCACTTGGGTTCCTACTAAAATTTCAGTCCATCTATGGAAGATTTTGAATAACTGTCTATCGACTGATGATAATGTTCAAAGAATTGGTGTTGTCCTCTGTTCAAAATGCTCATGCTGCAGGGTTCCGCAGGTGGAAAACCCCATTCATTTATTCATTAACAGTGATATTGCTATCTCTGTCTGGACTACCTTTCCAGCAGCAGGTTTGCATTTTGAAGGGTGAAATACCAGGGAATTCATTCTGAATGCTATCAGCCATGCTCAGCCTGGTTCGGCCTTTGCTCTCTTCACCCTTGCCTACATTGGATATGGAATGTGGGAAATCTGGAAAACCAGGAACATCATAAAATATGAGGACAAATCTTTTTCCAAACCAAATCTCATCCATCATCTTATGTCCCAAGTTAAGACAGTATGCTCGGCTGCTGCCCTCAAGGAATCAAAGTCTTCAAACCAGAAAATCTTGGATCACTTTGGAATCAAATATCAAGCACCCGGTAGTCATCAAATGAAGATAGTGAGATGGATTTGCCCGCCTTGGCCATCTATAAAACTAAATACTAATGGAGCCAGCAAGCTATCTGGAGACACTGGAGGAGGTGGTATTATCAGAGACCACAGAGGCAAGGCTATTATTGCATTCTCTCATTTTTATGGTCAATCCAACCCACTCATAGCTGAAGCTCGTGCCCTTCTTGATGGCATCAAATACTTGAAGACTGTGAACTCAAATCCAGCCCTAATTGAATGCGACTCTCTCACCCTTGTCCGTATTGTTAAAAAGGATACTCATTACCCTTGGTCTATTCTTAGCGTTGTCAGAGAAATCTAGAACATTATATCTCAGCAGGATTCTTTGTCTCATATCTACAGAGAAGCCAATTCTGTTGCAGACCTGCTTGCTTCATTAGCTTGCACCACTAAATGTAATTCTTTTTATTCTTACGATGAGCTACCTTCCATTATAAAAGGTGCGGCTCGGCTGGACTCACTAGGCTTGCCTAGTATCAGATTGATGTAATTCATTTTCTCTATTAATGAAATTATTGCCTCCTAGTGGTCTGATGGTGGAGTGGCCTTCTCCTTACCGATGGTAAGGGGTGCACTCTCCCATTGTCTTCTAGGTTAGGCTCTTCTATTAAAAAAAAGAGGACGTCAACATCGCCAAGCTCAAAGGAGTGCTGCTATGATCACCGGGACTCTATCTCAGTCCGGGAAGTCTATGATGGTCGGCGGCATGCGCGTCTTCCTCAACAGACGCAATGCACGGGTAGCTCCGGACCGAGTCATCCCCACCATCCCTGTCCACAATACATACCAGGCCCTCGCTGGAAGGAGGGCAGAAAGAGAAGAAACCGGCCACTATGGCCAAGGAAGCTCGGCCCCCAGGCCGAAGAAGTTCAAACAGGTGTGGGTTCCCAAGCGGGCCCAACCTGCCCACCAGTTGACATCCATCCACCGTCGTCCTGTGAATGACGAGGCGGAAGAGAGAAGAGAGAGGGGCTTGCCCCCGAAGAAGGAAGAAGAAGTGGTTGCGGATCCTCCGCGCCGCAAAAGTTTCCGGGCTGCTGCCCTTCAAGTCAATGTCCCAGCCACGGGACGAAGATTCCATCAACCTGCCGATAGAGCTCGGCTGGCTTATATCCCTCCTGCGGGAGGTCGACAACCACCCCCCGTGATACATCAAGAGCGGGGTCAAGAAGAGATGACCTGCTTGGTCAGAAACTATTTTCGAGGGTTAGGCAACCCCTCGCTTGGTCAACAGCGACTGATGCAGACAGTCACCACTGATGAAGATTACTGTCCATCAATGGCAGATGGAGAAGGTATGGGAGAAAGAATGATGGTGTCGTCAGTCGACGACAATGGATATGATAACAGCTTCGAGATCGAAGCTGATGAAGTCATCCCCGAGCGGGAAGAAAGAAGAAGAGTTTCTGTGTTTGAGAGGCTAACCTTCCCGCAGCAAACTAGAAGAAGGGTCCATCGACAGAGGAGAAGGATACAGGTCTTCACTTGCAACATGGCTGGTATATCCAGCCGATATGGGGTGCTCCCCGAAGTTCCCCGAGAATTGGCTCAGTTGGCCGCACGGCCGGGGCCGAGCACTCACAGAATAGAAGCAGCGAGGGAGCTTCTGATGATGGCTAAAGGAAAACAGCCCCAGGTCTACCACCAGTGGGATAACAAGGCCCCCATCCTGACAGCTAATGTAGTGACGGTAGAAGAAGAAGACGACGTCCCCCTCGACATCCTGCCGAGGGTACGTCCGGGGATACAGCAGAAGTTATCCCCACTACAGCCACTATAGACCCATCGGTCTTGATATTACTTCAACAATATCGGCAAGAGATAGACTTGCTGAAGAAGCAGCTGATGGAGAAAACTGAACAATCCTCAACTTCCAAGCCACCCGAAGTCCAGGGTGAATCATCTCGGGGAGCAGTCCATCATGACGGCCCTCCACCACTCTACACACTGCCCCAGTCGTCAGAGCCAAGCATGGCGACGATGCAACAGCGGCCACCACAGCTCCAGCCGCTGCTACCTCCGGTTCTCCCTCAAGCGCACCAGACACCTCCGCTGCTGCGTCCTCCACAGGCGACCACCCTGGTCACCCCGTACTTGCAGCCGGTGCATTTCTATCTGGAGCCAGTTGACCCCACGGTCATGAACTGGATGATGGTGGAAAGGATGATCGAGCTAAAGCTCGCAGAGAAAAGTGAAGGCGACTATGTCACATTTGATGCCTATCGGGTGCCCTACCCGCAACACCATGCGGCTAAACGACTTCCCCCGGGGGTCAACAAGCCGCCTAAGTTCGACAAATTCAACGAGAAGGGGTCCCCGAAGGAGCACATTGCATATTACATGACCGTCATGGGTGATCTGGCCACCGACGAGTCATATTTGTTGAAGTTCTTCGGGTCCTCGCTGACAGGACTCGCATTTGAATGGTATTCTAGCCTCTCGGCCGGGTCGATCAGCGACTGGCCGGATATGCAGAAGAAGTTCAGAGAAAGATTCCATGTTACAGAGAGGGAGGTCACAGTGGCCGAACTCTATTCAACAAAGTAGAGGGCCGATGAGACAGCCCTCGATTATATCAAGAGGTGGAGGAACCTCGGAATGAGGTGCAAGCGGCCCCCGCATCAGGAGGACGCTGTGCAAATATGCAAACAGAATCTCAGAAGGGAGGTTCTGGAAAAGATGATCGGAATGGAAATACGGTCGTTCGACCGACTGAATAATGTCGTGGCCGAGGTGGAAGCTTTCCTGGCCAGACCCGCCCCTGCATCTGTTGCCGGCACAACCCAGAAGGGCAAGGCAGTAGACCGGCGCTCCTCGCCCAAAGAAGCGAATGCTCTTGACATAAAGGCATTCGAACAACAGAAGAGTGAAGGCAAGAAGGGAGTCACCCCACAGCCTGCAGAAGCCCCAGACGGAAAAGAAGGTCCTTCGCTGAGGGACAAGATGGAGAAGGCATATTCCTTTCCAAAGGACAAGACCCGGGTTCTGTTTGACTGGGTAACAGAATACAGCATGGTCACCCTGCCTGAGCCAAGAAGGCCGGAGGACCTGAAAAGAAAAGACAGTCCGAGATTCTGCCCCTACCACCAGATGTTGGGACATCCGATCGAAGACTGCTATGTTTTCAAAGACATCATCGAAGGGATGGTGAAGAAGAATGAAATTGAGCTGGGAGAGTACCAAGTGGACCCTCCTCAACCACATGAAGCCCCTCGGAGAAGGGCAGCAGTCAACATGATCTCCCTCTACCAGGCATTGCCCGAGGAGATCTCTGAAGAAAGCACGCGGAGCACCTATGAAACTCATTTCTTGGAGCCCGTGAAAGAACAGCAGGGATGGCAGTAGGCCCCTGTAAAGCATAAGAAGAAGAGGGCACCCCGCCCGAAAGAGGGGGCACATATCCGTGGTGTTACACCCTGTCCTGCTCCGCCAGTGGCATCACCCTTATGGGTCACTCCACCTACAACTGTCATGATACATACACATAATTGAAGGAGACAAACTCCGCTGCCAGTGATTAAGGAAACCAATCCTGGGGTCCTTCGGTTGCAAAACCTCATCGAGGGGCTAGATGAATATGTGCAGCCCGAATTGAAACCTCTGCTGGTGCGGGACCACGTCCCATGGCAAGACTTAGAGCAGCTCTTACTTGAACAAAAGGAGGAAGCTGAAGAGGCACCCGACGGAGAGGGCAGTCTATTCTGGGGGCACCCGCCCGCAGAAACAAAAAAGAAGAAGAGACAAAAGAAGAAGAAAAAGAAGGCCGCTGGAACCAATAAAGTGCAGGTTGTCTCCTGTAATACCCTATCAGCACTCTTCAACCTACCCGGAGAGGAGGAAGAAGAGGAAATTTGTTTCACACCCCATGTTGGGGGAGGCAAGGCCGAGGTTGCAACTGCTACACATGCCACCCGGTCAGGCCGAAAATGGGGGCGCCAGCCGCCACCCAACCACAACATCATGTTCAGAGGGGAGCAACCCTATACGACACCTCCGTCGGAGGTCAAGGGAGTCCAAATCACTCCTCCGTCAGGCCTATATAACAAGAGTGGGGGCAAGGGGGTCCCTTCATTTCTTGAATTCATGAAGATGTCCAAGGGGAAGCAGCCTTGTCAGGAGGCTAACCCTACACCCGGGGCCATTCACCCGCAGCCAGCGCAATCTGCTGAAGATCCAAATACAGGCGGAGCTTGCCCCGCAGCAACTAACAAAGAAGACCCAGAAGTCGGTACCAGCCAGAAGGGCGCCACATCTGAGGAAGATGAAGCTGGTCCGTCAGGGCCCGCAAATCAAAACATCCCCAAGCCCAGATGGGCTGAAGAGATGAAGCTCTCCAATGTCCGAGCCGGGAGCCGGATAATGAAGCTACTCAAGAAGCTCCCTGTTCGATTTACAATCTGGGAGATCCTCTCTTTGAGTGAAGAAACTCGACAGGCGATCATCACTGCTCTGCAGACGCCTGCTCATTTCGAAACCTGCAAAGCGGAAGCTGTACCAGAAGCCAGTATGACATTCTCTCCAGAAGACATGCTGCTACCTACCGCCAGTCACAACAGGCCGCTGTAAATGAAAGGGCACCTGAATGGAAGGGAGCTGAACCGGATCCTGATCGACCCCGGCGCGGCAGTTAATAATCTACCTTATAGAATATATGAGAGGCACCACTTCAACGTGCATCTCGAAAAGGTTGGGGATATGCGTATCGCCGGCTTCAATCAAAAATGTGAAGTGTCAATGGGAGTGGCGGAGTTCACACTGACCCTGGCAGATTTCACTACAACGGTGCAGTTTCATGTCATTGACTCCCGCACCTCTTACAGGGCACTACTCGGTCGCCCATGGCTGCTTGAAAATATGGTGGTGCCCTCCACGCTCCACCAATGCATCAAATACAGTCTCCAGGGGAAGGAGGAGAGGATATTTGCTGACCTCCACCCATTTGAGGTGTTTGAATGTCACTTGGCGGACGCCAACTTATATATCCCCGGAAGATTTTTGAAGCTAAGACCCATGTGGAGGCATCTAAGAATAGATCCGGTGACAGTTGGTACCCACCACCACCACGCGGATATGTCAAGCCAAAGGTGGTCTCCCACATCACAGCTTCAGGGGATGTCGGCAGGGTAACACCCCCAGCATTCTACCCCGAAGCTAATGAAGTGCAGGTCAATCGGCAGCATAATTACATCAGAGTCCCGACCGGCCTCATCAAGCCAGTCCTCGACCTCGATGACCCCATTGTCGAGCCCTTCAAGACATGGGAGGTGACACAGGAAGATGGACCCAATAGCTTGTTCTATACAGCTGAGGAGCATCCTACTCGGGAAGATACAGACTACAGCCTTCCCGAAGATATAGACAACCCGTCGGTTCCCGTCAAGGGTCTGGCCTTCACAACTGATCGGATGGCCAGGGTGTTTCAGAAGCAACACATTCCCCCCGATCAGTCTCAGAAGCGCAAGGAATCTTTCCAAAAAATGTGGTATCCCGCAAATCTGGATAAGGAGATGAGACATGTCTCTCAACATCTAGGGTTGGGCTTCACCCTGGAAGAATATTATTACAGTGGGCGATACTAGGTGGACACCATCTCCGCCTTCTATCCTGCTGAAGATAGCCCACTGGGGGCAACATTCGATGAATACCCGGTGGAAGCTGAACATGTTGAAATGACTCAACCTGGAAATCAAGAAATAGAGACCTCGGTTCCCTGCCGATGCTGGGAGCAGGTCTACCATGAAGAATCAGCCCTTCAAGCCAAATTTGACACGGCTAGCAGCAGTGAAGCCGAAGATATTGAGGAGGCAGGAATTTCTCCCTCCAATGGAGTCCTACTGATGATCACTTCAACACCCCCTTTACCAATCAGGGAGGCCTCGGTCGACTCCGATCAAGGGGAACCAGCTACCAAAAAGGGAAAAGCCACTCCTACGGAAGATACAACTGCCCCAGAAGACGAGACCTCCTCAACTTCTACTACAAAATCAGGGTACTGTCCAAGCCCGACAATAAACAGCTACCAGCCCGTCACGGCTGCAACTTTGTCTACAAACACTGAAGCTACACTCTCGCCCTTGGGAGCTGCGACGGCAGCGGATTTGCTAACAGAGCAATCCGCGCAGCCACTGGCACAAGAAATAGAGAAACCTCAAGAAGCTCTGGTGATGTCTGATGAGGAAGTTGAAGTACTCGACCCTCAAGATGGTATTCCAGACTTCGTCGACCTCCAGCCGGGGCCTCCGGAGATGGAGGACGAAGGCCAAGCCACAGTCGATGTACTGATAGAAGTCAACTTGGGAAACGAGGAGGACCCTAGGCCTACCTTCCTCAGTGCCCAACTATCCCCAGAAGAACAGGTGTTGTACACCCAACTGCTGCTGGAGTACCGGGATTGCTTCGCCTGGACTTACAAAGAAATGCCATGTCAAAGCCCCACCGTCTCATAACATGAGCTGGCAATCAACCCTGAGGCCGAGCCGGTGAAGCAACCACCGCGGCGCATGAGGCCAGAACTCATCACCCAAATTTGTGCTGAAGTCGACAAGCTCATTGACGTAGATTTGTTGAAGAAAACCAGTACACCACATGGCTAGCGAATATCGTCCCCGTGAAGAAGAAGAATGGACAGATCCGGATATGTGTCGACTTTTGAGATCTAAATAAAGCCTGCCCTAAAGATGACTTTCCGGTGCCAATAACCGAAGTCATGATAGATGCTACGATCGGCCATAAGGCCCTGTCATTCATGGACGGGTCGTCCGGTTACAATCAGATTTGGATTGCGGAGCATGACCGAGTCCATACTGCTTTCCGAACCCCTAAAGGCATTTATCATTACAAGAGGATGCCGTTCGGACTAAAGAATGCTGGCGCAACCTATCAGCGCGCAATGACCAAAATCTTCGACGAGTTGCTCTACCACAAGGTAGAATGCTACATAGATGACCTTGTGGTCAAAACCAGAACAAAGGAAGATCATCTGCAAGACCTCCGGATTATTTTTCAGAGGCTGAGGCAGCATGAGCTGAAGATGAACCCCATGAAATGTGCGTTCGGAGTGTCGAGCGAAAAATTCTTGGGCTTCATCATCCGATATCGGGGGATCGAGATAGACCCCGCAAAGATCAAAGTAATTCAGGAGTTACCTCCACCAAGGAATATCTCCGAGCTGAGGTCATTACAAGGCCGCCTGGCTTACATCCGGCGGTTCATCTCCAATTTGTTAAGGCAATGCCAGCCTTTCCACAAGTTGATGATGAAAGATGTCCCCTTTTATTGGGATGAAGATTGCCAGATAGCCTTCAACAAGCTGAAAGACTATCTGAAGACTCCTCCAGTGCTGGGTGCACCGGTGAAAGGACGACCATTAATATTGTATATAGCAGCTACACATAACTCTCTGGGGGCAATGTTGGCCCAGAATAATGAAGAAGGGAAAGAGCAAGCCCTCTATTACCTCAGTCGGAGACTGGTCAGAATTGAAGAGAAATATACTTACATTGAGAAGATCTGTCTAGCACTGGTCTTCGCAGTCAAGAAACTCTAACACTATATGTTGTCACATGAAATCAGCCTGGTATCCAAAGAGGATCCCCTGAAATATATTATGTCCCAGCCAGCACTCAAAGGTCGCCTGGGCAAATGGGCGGCAATCCTTATGGAGTTTGACATCTCCTATGTACCGCGCAAGGCCATCAAGGGTCAAGCTATTGCAGACTTCTTCGCTGAGCACCCAGTACCTGGGGACTGCCCATTGGAGCCGGAGCTTCCTGAAGATGAAACCCTGGAAGCCGTTCAGGTACGGCCCTCCTTGTGGCAGCTATATTTTGATGGCGCTTCCAGAATTGACACCTTTGGCACTGGATCGGCCAGAGTCAGGGCAGGAGCAGGCATAGTCCTGAAATCCCCAGAAGGAGAAGTAGTGCACACATCCTGCTCCATAAACAAACATTGCACAAACAATGAAGCGGAATATGAAGCCCTAATAATCAGGTTGCAAATTACTCTATCCATGGGAATTCAGATGATGGAAGCATTCGGGGACTCCGTGCTAGTTATAAAACAACTGGAAGGAGAGTTTGATGTGCGAAAGCAAGAGCTTCTCCCCTATCACCAGCTGGCAACCCGCCTGATGTCAAGATTCTACTTCATCAGCATTAAGCACATCAACCGAGGTCAGAATGCTCAGGCAGAGGCCCTCGCTAAGCTGGCCAGTTCATTGGCGGTCCCGCCAGTCACAAGCCTGAATATAACGGTGATCAACCGTCGGCAAGTCCCCAGCGTAACAGAAGTCTTAGCCGACAAACAAGAAATCGAGTTGTTAGTCGTCGAAAGGGTTCAACAGCCCGATTGGCGAGAACATCTCCTGCGGTGGTTCCAACACCAGCAGCTTCCAAAAGAAAAAGAGCAAAGAATGAAGCTCCTGAGGGTCAAGGACTCTTACGAGATGAGAAGCGGAACCCTGTTCCGAATAATGGCAGATGCCCGAAGGAAAGTCCTACTTCATTGCTTGTCTTCAACAGAGGCGGGACAGATAATGCAAGAAGTCCATGCGGGATCAGCTGGAGCACACCAGGCTGGCCAAAAGATGAAAATTGAGATAAAGAAATTGGGCTACTATTGGCCCACTATATTTGATGATTGCTGCAAGTTTGCCAAAGCTTGTCAGAAGTGTCAAGAACATGCTAACGTGGCAAGGAGACCTCCAGTGCCATTACATCAGACCTTACCAAGCTGGCCGTTTGCTCAGTGGGGCACGGACGTGGTAGGGCCGCTACCAGCATCTTCATCAGGGTGCAAATATATCTTAGCAGCTACTGACTATTTCTCCAGATGGGCGGAGGTGGTTGTTGGGTTCGGTGCAGTATTCAGAGGGGGGGTGAATGAATATAGCCCTTTAAAAAACTTTCTTCCAATTAAAATACTAGTGCTCAGAACTGTGGAATAAAAGCACTAAGGCTAACTGAAGAAAAACTAATCCAGTCATCTACTGAACCTGTATACAAATATGAAGTGCGCTCTTAGCAAACATCTAATGTGGGCAGCAATTAGACAGATCATGCAAACACGCAAAACCACTGTCAAGCATATAGAATGCGCATCAATGAAATGAACACATATGGAAGATCAACCTATCTCGACCCTACGCATTCATCTAACGCCAAACACACAAAGAAGACAAACCACTGCACAAAGGGTTTTTAGGTGGTTCGGTCCAACAGACCTACATCCACCCCTCACTCCCAACCGGAGTGAGGCTTCCACTAGTCACACTAGCACAGCAGACTCAGTCTGCAACAAATGCTGCCAAACAGCTTGACCAGGGGAACAACCTCCCCTCTTCCTCCCAACCGGAGGGAACCACTAGTGACACCAGTCACTAGCAAACCAGAGACGCAAGTCTCTCTTCCTCCAGACCGGAGGGAACACCTAGTCTTGAAACCCACAAGACTAGAACCAGAGGACCAATCCTCCCTTCCTCCAAACCGGAGGGGAACCTAGAGACCCAAGTCTCTCTTCCTCTGAACACCAGAGGGAAGCACAAGTGACACTACGTCACCTACAAATCAGAGGTCTAGGACCTCTCTTCCTCCCAGCCGGAGGGACTCCTGGACTTGAAATCTACAAGCCCAGAACAGGAGGACTAGCCTCCCTTCCTCTAACCAGAGGGAACCCACAAGTAGCACCCAGCTACTTGCAACCGGAGATAGCGATCTCCCTTCTCCGGAACCAACAGGAGGGACCCCGACCTCTCTACAGAGAATCGGAACAACAACAAATGGATAGTTTAAAAGAAAAATGAAACCAGCAACAGAAAGCTGAAAAGATAAAAATAGATGTGGCTCTCGCAGGAGCTGGCTGGCCTGGATTTGATCCACGGTCCAGCAGGAACAAATCTTCAGTTGAAGCTTCTATCACTCTAGCTCACTCTTCTTCTCTGTTCTCCTTCCTCTACTACTCTTCACACTTCTGCTATCTCTATCTCTCGCTCAAATCTCTCTTTTTCTCTCTTTCTCACTCTCTTTCTCTTCTTCTTTTCCTTTTCTTCTTCTTCGTCTGGATCGTGGCTCTCTGTATTGACTTCACCTTTCGCCCAAAACGATCTCTCTTCTTCTTCTGTGGAAGAAGGTTCATATTTATAGCAGGAGCAGCAGCAGCAGCGGCAGCTCCATCGTGTGACCTCCACAGTTTTAGCCCTAAATATTAGGACCACGTGGCAGTCTCTCAGCAGGCTTCATTCCAGCCTCGGATTCACGTGCTGCCCAGGCACTGGGAAATATTCTTCCTCGAACCTGCAAGGAGATACAAACCATTTACACTGAGGACCACAATAACTAAAGCTGCACGAGGTATGTGGTAGCAATTTTAGATGCACTGAGAAAGACACGACATTCAGTGGTGACAAAAACAAACATTACAAGGAGAACGACACGAAGTCACTGTAACAGATCAGACACAACGAAGGGAACGACACGAAGTGAGGTTATAAAACAAAAGAGACACGAGGTCTAGAAAAAGCAACACGAAGACACGAAAATAAAAACAACAAAAACACAAATACTAGACCAACACGAGGTTACGAGATGCAAAAACAACACGAGGACAAACACGGGCTAACAACAGAAACCTACACGAAGTGGTTGCAAACAAGAAAGACACGAGGTCTACGTAAAGCAACACGAAGTGTGGTCAAGGCGAGAAAGGCACGACGTCTAAAGCGAAAAACCAACACGAAGTCAGAAGAGTGACACGGCTATCACGACACGTGATGAAGCAGTGACACTAAAACAAAAAGACTCGAGGAACAACAGTAAGTGACACGAAGTTAAACAAACAGACATAAAAGATGACACGAGATGCAACTAGAAAACAGAGAGAAGCGACACGAGGTTCACACAGAACCGACACTAGGTGGCACAGAAAGCAACACGAGGTGCTGCAATGTTCTGCACGCAGTGGAACAAAAAATGACACGAAGACACAGAAACAACATTAACCGACACGAAGTAAGTACGACATGGAGACAGATGACAGAGACCGTCACGAGTTGAAAAACAACACGAAGATGAAATTGACACGAAGTGAAAATGACACGAAGACAATGGATGCTACAGTGTAATGTCTAGACTTGAAGTTCAGTTGAGTGTACATACTTCACCAATGAATCACTCACTGTACTGACTTACTATAGCAGTCTGATGTACAGACTTTGATGAACAGTCCAATGTATGGACTTGTACTGCAAACAACAATGTATAGACTTCATGTAAAAACCCAATGTATGGATATTGAAATCAAAGACCAATGTGCAGACTTGACAGTGAAGACTAGTGTGCAGACTACAAGTTTAACTGTGGATGTACAGACTTGAACATCCAGCAATGTATAGGCTTTCAATGTGAAGACTTGAATATGTGGAGGCTACAGTGAAAGAGTGTACACACTTGACCGTGAACTCTGCAGCGAATGTATAGACTTCCAGTGAAGGGCGTTGTGTAGACTTTGGCTTGGAACGAAGGTAGGAATGAGGCTGTATAGACTAGGCCAGAACGTAGGGAAAAACACCAATGTGCAGACATGAACATCCAGCAATGTATAGACTTCGTGAACAAAATGCAATGCTGACTGATGTATACACTTGGCAAATAGAGTAATGCATGCACAAACAATTAGCCACTATGTTAACCCAATCTAGCCATATTCATGAATTAACTTTTCAAGCAGACAATCAGATAAAGCAATCAGATATTCAAGCAGTCAATCAGTCATCTATATTAATTAGCACACCTCAGTGTGACTCATGGTGTGTCAGTCATCATCAAAACTACACAGGGGCACAACAATCACCTCAGTGTGACTCATGGTGTGTCAGTCATCATCAAAACCACACAGGGGCACAACAATTTCCCCCTTTTTGATGATGGCAACACTATGAGTGACATTGACTCAGATCTCAGATTAGATTCTTCTCCCCCTTTGCCTTCAGCAAAAAAAAACATGAGTTGAAGAGTGAATTAAAAATAATTGTTAATTAAAAACTCCCCCTTTTGACTAAGCTGGCCCTTATACTTTAGCAAAACGAATAAACCAGAGATGTCATATGAGACACTCATGGTAGTTCAGCAGAAGATGGCAACACAATATCAGAAGCAATTAAAAACAATTCTTCCCCTTAGTCAAACAACTTATGCAATCATGCATATGCAACAATACTCCCCCTTTGACATGGTAGATGATATAGAGCTAATGTAGACAAATAACATGATCAGACAATCTAGCACATTGACCTCTTATGCATATAGTCTCTCAAACAGACCAGAGAATTCTACCCTTATGACCCATGAAGCAAGAGAAATCTACAAGGATGAACTCTGGTTAGTCAAAGACAGCAACTCTCATATATGACAACCAGTCTGAATGAAATCACAGTGATAAAGGGTAATAGGATGAGCAGATTCAACGATTTGTGAAAAATTGAGATAATGAACTTTTCAGCAAGATACCAACTTCATAAAATCAAAATCTTAAGTTCTGGATTTCTCCATCATAAAAGCTTATGAACCCTTAATTGTCAGATATGGTTTAAGAATGATGTAAACTGAAATTTTTCAAAAGAAATTGTTCTCATATTTGAACCAACACTTAATAAAAAAGGAACTACAAGCTCATATAAGATTCTAGTTCAACCAACTTCTATCTTAATTAGTTTACTTTCCAAGACAGCTTTAAGAGAACCAGAAGTGAATGCTCCTGAATTTTACTTGTTCTTTCAGAATTTGATTTACACTTGTTCAAATCTTTCTTTAAAGAACAATTTTGGTTTATCAACACCTTTTGACGTGGAGAGACACCTTGATCAGAGGTCAGAGTCCCCAGTTACTCAGTGTGACAACCGTATTGTTTCTCCCATTTCAGAGAACAGAGATAGCATTAAAAGTATCTTTGGCATGAGGATACACCTTGATCAGAGGCCAGAATCCCCAGTTACTCAATACAACTATGCCATTGCTCTGCCATGTTTTCACAATAATTTCCAATCATCTCTTTAAACAGAGTTAACCATGGTACCTCATGACACAATTCTTTGGATAGGTTTCTCAGTAGCCATAGTCATTGCTCTGTCCATACTTTTACTTAAAAGGATTCAGAACAAGTTAGTTGTTTAGGAACAACCACATACACTATATATCTCAGTCAACGTAGACATGGATATCAACTTTTCAGATTTCAGAAGGTCTTACATGAATTTACATGAAGCAGACAGTTAAAGTTTATTAAGAGGTTGAAACAGATACTTTCAAGTTTCTTGAGACTAAACAAGAGTACATAAGACTTAAACCACTTCCAGTTAACAAATGTTCTTAAGCATGTATAATGGAAGGCTCCTCATTAAAGGTATTTTAACTTTTATGAAGTAGTATTCAGGCTGAAGGTTTACTTCATATCTCAGCAGAGTAATTCAAGTGAGAATATTCACTAAACAGCATGATTCTGAAGAATTTTAGCAATTGAGCTGCTCTTGAGCAAAGAGGTTCAAAGTTGACTGAGTAGAGAAAGAGCTCTCATTCAGCAGATTTAGGAGAGACAAACAGATACCAAAAAAGTATGCATTCGGATTTTGAACAACTTCAGAAGTAGTCAAGAAATCATTTGATACCAGTTTAAATGATGGAATCCCTGACACTTCAGATATGACAAGATGAATCATTTAGCTGGAGAAGAGCGGATTAAGCAAGCTCCCCCTATCTATATGCAGTGATATTTCCCTTCCCCTTTTTTTGATTTTTTTTTTAAGAAGTGATATGCTATGCAATGATTCCCTCTAACTAAAAACATTGAATCATCCTATATGTCATGCAGACAATGTAGGTGATGAATGACTATGCAAACAACAGATTTAACATGCTATGCAGTAAATAAAAAAAATTGAGTGATTTCAGATGTATGAATAATGCTCCCCCTAAATGTATGCATTCGAATTTATCTTTTTGACATTTTCAATGGAAAGAAATGCAATGCAATTAACTTCTTGTATGCAGGGGCATGAAGTAAAATATTCACATGAAAATGCAGACATTCTCTGAAATGCAGATTTGACCCTTGGTACTGGGCGGAGGACTTGGTCCAAGGACCACCTCACACATGGCAGTAGCAACCAAACATACTTCATCTGCCCTCTAGCCCTGTTCTATTTCATATACCATGATGGTCATGCAAATGACATATGCTGTGCAAGGCAATCTCATTTATTTAGTGCAAGCAACAGCATAAGAAGAGCATCAAAAATCAACCGAGCAAAACAACAATTTCAGATAGTGAAATTGAAACAAATTTCGGAACTGACCTGAATTGAGTCCTGGGGTTTTCTTTTTGAGTGCCTGTGGACACCGAAAATTGCACATCCAAATGCCACGCTCGGCCCAGCATCAACAACGGCCCCGAGTGAAGAAACCTCGGAGAAATCAAGCACAAGAGGCCCCACGGCCCACGGGCCTCGAAGAAAATCAAATGGGCCACGACTCGTGCTCACAATGGGCTCAAAATTGCCCATTTAGCTCTTCACCGGCACACCCCCAGGGGGGGGTTCAACGGCACACCCCCAGGGGGATCAACGGCACGCCCATCCTGGGCTTCAGCGGCACGGCCTTCAACGGCACGCCCCCTGGGGGGTCTTCAGCGACACACCCTGTAGGGTCCCCAGCGGCACGCCCTTCAGGCCGTTCAACGGCACGCCCATCCTGGGCTTCAGCGGCACGGCCTTCAGCGGCACGCCCAGCCCCTTCGGCTGCCCAGCGGCACACCCTTGGGGTCTTCACCGGCACACCCCCAGGGGGGTTCAACGGCACACCCCCTTTGGGGTTCAACGGCACGCCCCCTGGGGGGTCTTCAGCGACACACCCTGTAGGGTCCCCAGCGGCACGCCCTTCAGGCCGTTCAACGGCACGCCCATCCGGGGCTCCAGCGGTACGCCCTTTTGGCACTACAGCGGCACGCTTGTTCAGCCCTTCAACGGCACAGCGGTGAAGTTCTTTCAACGGGCGGCGTGAGGCCCATGCCCTACACATCCTTGGCGCGCAGTGGAGCCATCTGAGGTGGCAGCCGATCGTTGGGCCACGTGGCCTAGTCCACTGACAGCCAGGACAGGCAGGTCAAACCTCATGATCACGGGCCACTTCCCGCTTCGGCGGCTGTGCTCGAAGGCTCCCGCCGCCCGGGGTATAAAAAAACCCCTTCTCTTCGTTTCAAAAGAGAGAGGACAGACGGGAGACGTACACAGACGAACACACAGAGGGGGAGAGGCTCCGACAGCAGAAGACACACACACAGGAGAAAGAAAAGAAGAGAGAAGAGAAGAAGCGACCCTCCCGGCCTGAGCTCCGTCCGACGGCCACCGGGAGAAACAAGAGTAAGAGAGAGAGAGCTTGTTGTATTGGGGGAGAGGGTTGGGAACGGTAGCCTATGTCTTAGGCCCCAATGTTTTCTTCCGTCTTGTATTTCATTCCTCTGCTCGTTCTCCGTCTTGGAGTCTTTTCCTTTTGTCCATGGCCTCATTTGGGCATTTTCTCTTGTAATATGCATGTAGGGATACGGTCCTTGGCATCCCATGAATGGAAACAATCACCCTCCTTGGGCTTTTTTCCCGCTATTTCTGTTGGTTTGATCCTGCCTTCATAGTGCATGTATTGTGTTACCCGTTTCCTCCGTTCCTCTGGTTTCTTTTGAGCCACCACATCAACGTGATGCCTCCCCTTTAAAGCCTGGCCTTGTGAGTCCTTCATTCACTTCCAGTAACCCTTCCTCCTTTTCTTGAACAATCTGCAAGCCCACACACACTTGGCCCTTTTAATCCTCCGGCAATGCATCACTTTGGCCCCTAACCGACACACCTTGTCCAGCCCTCAGTGGCACACCTCATTTGCCCCCAGCGGCACACTCCTTTCTGCCCTCAGCGGCACACCCACACTCTGTTACCCCTAGCCGGCACACCCCTTGGCCGGCACACTCCAATTGGCCCTTGGCCGGTACACTCACCTTATGGCCTTTAGCGGCACACCCTTCAGCCTTTCAGCAGCCCACTCCTTGGCCTCGCCTCTGAGCCCCTTCCTTCACGTTTTCCGAGGTTCTATAAAGGTGTTGCTCCCCCGGGGGCCCACCTCCAGTTGTCGGGTCTGCCACTCCATGTGGGCGCGCTCCCTTTATCTCCCTTACGTCCCGGGTCAAGGGGAGATGCTGCCGAATTTTTTTGTGAGATATTAATAAACAATTAAAAGAGGCAAAAGGAGGCAACAAACGAGCAGAATAACTAATGAAACCTTCCAACTCATCAAATTACTGCCGGCACCCCAACGAGAACTGAACTAAGCTAATTAACCACCTGGCCGCCCGAGAACCCGACCCGCAAGAAAAGAGACCGAACCGAACCAAGAGAACAAACACGGGAGGAACTTTGTATAAACTACACGAAAGTTAAGAAAAGAAGAAAAGAAAAGCCTTAAAACAAATAGTTGAAAACTGATCGAGCCTCCACCCTCACGCCCCATTGACCTTCAGCGGTACGCCCCCTTGGCCTTCAGCGGTACACCCCCTTGGCCTTCAGCGGTACGCCCCCTTGGCCTTCAGCGGTACACCCTCATTGACCTTCAGCGGTACGCCCCCTCGGCCTTCAGCGGCACACCCTCATTGACCTTCAGCGGTACGCCCCTTTCAACCCTTCAGCGGTACACTCCTTCCCTTCGCCGGTACACCCTCAGCCGCTGTATAGACTTGAGCCAACCAATGTACAGACTTGGCCAGCGTATAGACTTCACACTCCAATGTACAGACTTGGCCAGTGTATAGACTTTGGGCAGTGTATAGACTTCACACTCCAATGTACAGACTTGGCCAGTGTATAGACTTGAGTAGTGTACAGACTTTACGCCCCGACGTGTAGACTTTGAGCCATTCAATGTATAGACTTTGAGTAGCCAACGTGTAGACTTCGAGCCTGGGGAACGTACAGACTTTATACCACCCCCCCCATCCTTCACCGGCACACTCTCCAGCGGTACGCCCTTTTTTAGGCCCCAGCGGTACGCCCTTTGGCCTTCAGCGGTACGCCCTTTTTAGCCCTTAGCGGCACACCCCAAGCCTCCAGCGGTACACCTTGTTTCCTTCGCCGGCACACTACATGCATGCATATATATACACATCACGGCAAGGGCATTAACAATAGCAAATAAATAAGTAAAAATTACGCTAATTAAAGGACTCTGAATGCCCAATATTAATCACGATAAAAGAGGTGGGAGGGGTAATAATAATTAAATAATAATAAAAGGAATAATCATGAATAAAAGAAGAGAAATCATCCCGATCAAAGGCACGAACAAACAGTAAACATCGAATCAGAAATCCCAGAAGATATAACTAAGGAAGCCCCAGATAAAAGACGCTAACATCCACACTGTAGCCCCCTCTCTCCCCGTGACCCGGGGCAAAAGGAACAACGACGCCGCCCTTTCAGGTCGAGCCCGAGTCTCGGGAATCACCCCGATATGGCCAGGCTTTGATCTAATCTCGGGCCGACATCCTAATCGGACCGGATTTGTTTTCTCGTTCCGGATATCTTCCGAATCCTCATTAAAATTGCCGCATGCTCGGCAGACATTTGAAGGGAACTACCTCGGTTTTCTTACTGTGACTCTGCCACGGACTTGCGTCCGAATACGAAAAGGTCCCCGAGTGACCGACACGGCCGACAGTATATGACCCCAATACAACCCTCAGCGTGATCTATTTCCAACCTCTTCTGCACAATTAGTGTTATTCTTTTCGGCCGCGGGGCCCCTAATTTCGGCAATTAATCAAGGGTATTCCCTCGTATGGGGGATGTAAATGACGTCGTGACCTTCATGGCGCGACGGGATTCGGTCCCGACACGAACCACACAACCGTCTGACGGAGTCAGATCGAGCGCACCATGGGCTCTTCGGAGCCCGAATAAATCGTCACCTCGGTGACTGGCACGCCCACGCACCCAATAAACCAGCGATCGCCCAAAGATAGCGAGCGAACGAAAAGTGCGTCCACAACTCTGGCACGCCCGGTGGGACCAATCTACCCTTCATCTCTTTGCCGAAACTAGGGGTCCCGCGGCCCCCATCTTGTAATATTGATTGTGCTACTTTCTTAAATGCAGAAAAAGAAGAGGAAGCAACAGCATGGAGCTGACAATGGCTGTTGTCTACAGCCCTGAGGTTGTGGAGAATCACGTGCGGGGTGGCTACCTGGCGGTACCCCTCGCTTTCGGGAGTTTCCCTCCCACTGTGGGCTTCCCCAGCTTCTTGGGGGTGGCCTTCGCCGAGATCCTCGACGTGGAGACATCCGAGGAAGCCCAGATCAACGCCCCCGCCCCGGGGGCCACTGAAGCTGCTGCTGGCCAAGGTGTGGCCAAGAACAATACCAGCGTCCCGACAACGACGCTGAGCTGCAACGTGCACCACGTGCACCAAACCACCGGCCCATCCCACCACGGGTCGGCATCCCACCGAAGGAGGCTTCGGAGGAGCAGCACTGCCGCCGGCTCAGCGCGTCGCATGTCCAACTCCGGAAAGTCCATGACGGTTGGGGCCCTCCGAGTCCGCCTAGACGGGCAGAGGTCCCAGGCGACGCCAGACCGCGTCGTCCCGACCGTCCCAGTCCGCAACTCCTTTCAAGGCCTGGAGAAATTGAAAGGGAAGATGACGCCCGCTGTTGTGGCCACCCCACCAAAGATTGCACCGGCTCACAGGCTGGCCAAACTGAAGCAAGTCTGGGTACCCAAGGAGGCCCAGCCCGCTGCACCCGCCCAGGCAGGGCCCAGCACTGTCCGCCCGAAGAAGGCCCGAAGAGATGACAGGGTCGAGGTGATGACCCCAACTCTTCGACCAGCACCCGTCACCCCGGTGCCGCCTGAGAATGCTCACCGCCGTCGCCGGGGGCGCCGACACAACGCCGCCCGCCCGGCACTCAGGGCCTACTCTCCTCCTGCTGCTGTCGTCGACGCGCAACCACAGGCCGCTCTCCCTGACCAGGAGTGGGAAGGGATCGAGCAGGCCATGAGAAACTACCTCCGAGGCCCGGGTAGCACCCCCGCTGGCCGCCAGAGACTACTGGGGGCAATGACCTCCGCCTTCCAGGAAGAAAGACAGGGACCTGCACCTAGTATGGAATCGAGGACCCGCCCGGAGGAGCCGCGCCAGTCCCCTGTGCGGGAGGGAGCGTCGCCCCGACGGTCGGTCTTCGACAGGCTGACATTCCCGGGAGGACCGTCCCGGAGGGCGTCAAGAAGAAACAAGAATAGGAAATGGCAGACATTCACCTGCAACATGGCAGGAGTCCATGGTCGGTATGGGGCCTTACCCGCTGACCCGGAAGAATTGGCCAGAATAGCTGCCATGCCGGGACCCCTTACCAGAAGAAGGAGAGCGGCAGGCGGCGCGACACCTGAGGAGCCCCTCACGGCCCTCACGGCCAATGTAGTCACCACCGGCGACACGAGTGGCGGACCCTCGACATCATCCGAGGACGCCCCGGCCGAAGAGACGGAGGGCATGCCCAGCCTCCCCACAGCTGACCCAGCAATGCTGCTCATGATGCAACGATTCCAACAGGAAATCGAATCACTTAAAAAGCAGTTGAATGAGCGAAACACACCACCCCCAACGTCCTGGCAGACCGAGGTCACACCCGAGGTACCTGGGGACAGGGGGCAGTCTTCTGAGGCAGCCCTTCCGGCAACCCTCGATCCCCTCGGGGGCACGCCCCCGCAACAAGCACATTGCACAGCGGTGACCCCGCCACAGGCTCCGCTTTCACAAGGGTCCCCCATGGCCCCCCGAGCGACCGTGGTAGCCACCCCGAGCGCACAGCCCGCTCATTTCTACCCGAGCCCAGTCGACCCGACGGCAGTCAGCCGGTTGATGCTCGAGCAGATGATAGACATGAAGTTGGCCGAGAGGGGCGATGGGGATCAGACGCCTTTCGACGTCTACCGAGTACCCTACCCGGCTCATTATGCTGCCAGGAAGTTGCCGGCTGGCGTCACCAAGCCGCCGAAATTTGAAAAGTTCAATGGGCAAGGATCTCCCAGAGAGCATATTGCCTATTACGTGAACGTCATGGGAGACCTGGCTGCTGATGAGGCCTACCTCCTGAAGTTCTTCGGCTCAACACTCACCGGGCTTGCCTTTGAATGGTACTCCGGCTTGCCGCCCGGGTCGGTGGCCGATTGGCCCGACATGCAGAAGAAGTTCAAGGAAAGATTCTACGTGGCCGAGAGAGAAGTTACCATGACTGAACTCTACGCCACAAGACAGAAGAATGATGAGTCGGCCCTCGACTACATCAAAAGATGGAGGAACCTTAGTATGAGGTGCAAACGCCCCCCGCATCAGGAGGACGCAGTTCAGATTTGCAAGCAAAACTTAAAGAAAGAAATCCTAGAAAGAATGATCGGCACTGAGGTCAAGACATTTGACCGTCTGAATAATGTGGTAGCGGAGATCGAGGCGTTCTTGGCCCGATACTCCTCCACCCCGGCCATGTCAAGCCAGAGGGCCAGGCAGGCGGAGAAGAAGCCGGCTCCCCCGGAGGTGCATGCACTAGACTTCCAGGCTTTCGAAAAGCAGAAGGAGAAAGCCAAGGGAGCGGCTAACCCTCCGCCGCCCAGAACCACAGAACGGCGGGAAGGCCCCTCACTAAGAGAGAAGATGAGAAACAAGTTGTATTCCTTCTCCCGGGACAAGTCCAAGCTCCTGTTTGAGTGGGCAACCAGCTACAATAAGATCACATTGCCAGAGCCGAAAAGGCCTGGCGACTCAAAGAAGAAGGATGACCCGCGCTTCTGCATGTACCACCGGGTGCTCGGGCATACTATTGAAGATTGCTACGTCTTCAAGGATGTTATTGAGTCCTTAATCAGGGACGGGGAGCTGGACATGGGGGAGCATAAAGTAGACCCCCCGCAGCCACACGAGCTGCCCAGCATAGCCTCCTCCGTCAATATGATCTCACTATATCAGGAGCTGCCAGAAGAATGGGCGAAGGCCTGTGCCCGTGCCACTTACGAAACCTTTATCATGGCCCCAGCTCAAGACCAAGAAGGGTGGCAGACTGCACCCAGAAAAAACCAAAAAGGCGCGCGCCTCTCGACCTACCCCAGGAATTCACTCGAGGGTAGCAGCGCCCCTGCCTGCACCGCCCCTGGTAAACCCTGTTTGCCACGACACGGCCCCCCGGCTGGTCATGAGGCGGCCCACTCACAACAAGAAGAGCTCTGCCCCGCTGCGGATGTACAAGAAGACTAGCCCGGCGGTTGAAAAACTCCAGGCTATTATTGACGGGCTTGAAGATTATGAGCAGCCCAAAATCCAGCCCGTCGAGCTAAAATAATATGTCCCCTGGGAGGAGTTCGAGTCACTCGAGCTGGCTCCAGGAACAGAAGCTGATGCAGACAAAGAGCCTCCCCTGTGGGGTGAACCTATTCGAGAGCAGCCGTCCGCTGCAGCGGGCAAGAAGAAGAAGAAGAGAAGACCCAGGGGCAAGAAGAAGAAGGAGGTCATCTTCGCCTGCAACACCCTCTCGGCGTTGTTCGACACCTCTCTCTCCCTAGAAGAGAAAGAAGAAGAGCCACCCCATGAGCCGGCGGAAGTGAGTCAAGCTGAAGCATCCACCTCCCAGCACACCACCAGGTCAGGGAGGAAGTGGGGGCGCCCTCCTCAGGGCAGCCTCAACATCATGCTCAGGGGGGAACAACCATACCAGGTTCCCGAGCCCGAGGTCCAAGGCACCGAGATCCCTCCTCCATCAGACCTCTACCCCGGAGGCACCAAGAGTCAAAGCGCCCCGTCATTCGCCGAGTTCCTATCCGCTCGAGCAGGAAGGCGGGTGCACCCCCAGGGGTCCGCTGCGACCAGTAAAGCAAGCATTCCTCAAGCTCTACCAGCTACAGTTCCTGCCCAGCCGGAGGAAGAATTCAGCGGCACCCCAAACCTCGCCGAATTCATGCGAGCAGCAGAGGAGGCTCAACAGGCCCCGCCTGCTCGACAGGCCATAGCAGAACCCACAAAACAGGCATCCCCTGATCCGGCACCCCAGTCCCAGGATGAAGGCAGGCGCAGCAAGCCCGAAGAGATGAAACTGCTCAAGGTACGGGCGGCCGAGCGAATAGTCAGACATCTCAAGAAAATCCTGACCCGGTTCACAGTATGGGAGATGCTGTCCTTGAATGAAGAAACACGGCAAGCCATCATCGCCGCACTCCAGACGCCAGCACACCTCGAAGCCTGTTTGGCAGAAATGTCACCAGAAGTAGCAGTGGCTTTCACAGAAGATGACATGCTCCTACCGACTTGCAGCCATAACAGGCCCCTCTACATGAAAGGGCAGCTGAACGGCCAGCCTATCAACAGGGTCTTGATCGACCCAGGGGCAGCGGTGAATATACTCCCGTACCGGGTATACCAGAAGCACTACTTTGACGTACATCTGGTCGAAGTTAAAAATGTCAAGATTGTCGGCTTTAACCAGAAATGTGAGGTTCCTATGGGGGTTGCAGAGTTCAACTTGACCTTTGATGACTTCACCACCAAGGTCCAGTTCCACGTCATCAACTCCAGCACTTCCTACAAGGCGTTGCTTGGCCGGCCTTGGCTACACCAGAACAGAGTGGTGCCCTCCACCCTGCATCAATGCATCAAATACCCCTGTGAGGGGAAGGAAGTCAGGATCTTCGCCGACCTCCACCCGTTCGAGGTGTTCGAGTGTCACCTGTCAGATGCCAACTTGTACTTAGAAAAGGCGAAGCAAACTCCTCAAGTCATCCAAGACAAGGGAAAGAAGAAAATGGAATCGGGAGGCTGGTTTCCTCCGCCGCCCCCGGGTCATGTGGCTTCCCCACATGTACCATTTATTGCACAAGAGGAAGGGGTATTTAGGGCAGCCCCTCTCCCTATCTACCCCACACCAGGGGCACCCTGGCTTGAAGACCTGCTAGAAGATGTCAGGGTCCCGCCAGGGATCGTCAAGCCGATAGCGGAAATTGAATGCCAAGCAGCTGAACAACTGAGAACCTTTGAGGTGCCTAACCCCGAGGGGCCGCCCACTATCTTTTATGTTGCTGGGGAGAAGCCAGTCACGGAGGACGACGATTGCCAGTCCCCTGACGAGTTGCATGACCCGCACGTCCCCATTACGGGACTTCCCCACATGACTGGCCGGGCAGCCAAAATGGTCAGAAAGCAGAGGATTCCTCCCTACCAGCCCTCCAGCCGGAAGGAAATGTTTGAAAGAATGTGGAGCCCACCAAACCTGGATCGACGGTTGCTGAAAATCACCAAACACCCCGGTCTAGGCTTTTCATTAGAAGATTGCTACGAGACTGATGTCATATCGGTCTCAACATGGCCCGGCAGCAACCCCGCAGAGGCTACAGATTCGCGGGGAGCCTGTCAGAATGCACGTCCTGCGCCCCCAGTCCAGGAGGCACAAGACGAGGAGATCTTCCCTTGGAAACCTCCCCGCCGCCTCTGCCTGGAGGAGACCCCCTCCGCCTCCGAAGTGTCGACTTCGAGAGGGCACACCAGCCAGGCACCTCCACCCCAGCCAGCCGGCGAAACAAGGAGCAGAAGCATGGGCCAGGCTCCGAAGTCCCCTCGATACGACCCTGTTATGTACGCCCTGTACCATAGGTAGCAACGGGAGATCGAGATGCTGAGAGCACGACTGGCCGAGTTGACCTCGCTGGTCGCCGACCTGGTCTAGGGTTCTCTCCCCCCGCGGGGTGGCCGCATGCCTCGGCCCCGTGATTCCAGTCCTGACACCCCCGTCTGGTCAAGAAGGGAGTTGAGAAACGCGGCAAGCCTGTTGATCGAGCGGCCAACCAGGCAAGGCCTAACACTCCAAGAGAAGCTGCAGAAGCCCTACTCCTTCCCGAGAGAGAAGACCCGGGGCATCTTCGACTGGGCCCGCCATTACGGTAAGGTCTCCCTCCCACGGTCCAAGAGGCCGCAAGACATCCGAAGAAGTGGGGACCCACGATTTTGCCCTTACCACCAGATGTTGGGCCACGCCATCGAAGATTGCTACGTCTTCAAAGACATTGTCCAAGACCTCATTGAAAGGGACGAGCTCAGGATGGGGGACTATGTGGTAGCCCCGCCACGCCCCCACGTGGCGGACAGCCCCAGAGCAGGAGCCTACACCGTGTCCATCCACTGCCAGGCCCCTGAAGATGCGGCTACCCCGGCCCCCGTCCGAGCTGTCTACGATGAGTACATAGAAGACCCCGAGGTGACCCCGTGCCTTTCTGCACCAGCGGACCTCACCGACCTGGCGGCTACGGCCCAGGAGGACTGCGAGGTGAATGCAGCCTCCATGCCCGGTCATGATGAACAAGAAGATGGGGATGGCGTCCTCGAGCCCGAGGACAATGAAGACCAAGACTTCGTCGATTTGTCGCCAGTCCCGCCGGAAATTGAAAATGACGGCCAGGTCACGGTCGACGAACTAATTGAGGTCAACCTTGGTACAGAAGACGACCCCAGGCCAACCTTTCTGAGTGCTCTCATGCCCCTACAGGAGAGAGAACAATACACAAAGTTGCTGCAAGAATTCCGGGATTACTTTGCCTGGAACTACAGAGAAATGCCTGGGCTCAGCACCGAAGTGACTCAGCACATACTGGCCATTGATCCCAAGGTGGAACCAGTGAAGCAGCCTCCCCGGCGTATGAGGCCGGAGCTAACCAGCCAGATCTGCAAAGAGGTCGACAAGCTCATAAATGTCGGTTTCGTGGTGGAAAACCAATACACCACATGGCTGGCAAATATTGTACCGGTGAAAAAGAAGAATGGACAGATCAGGATTTGCGTGGACTTCCGCGACCTGAATAAAGCCTGCCCGAAAGATGACTTCCCGGTGCCTATCACCGAATTGATGATTGATGCAACCACTGGCCACGAGGCCCTGTCCTTCATGGATGGGTCATCCGGCTATAACCAAATCTGGATAGCCGACCATGACCGGGTCCATACAGCTTTCCGGTCACCCAAAGGGATATTTCACTATAAGAGGATGCCCTTCGGCCTCAAGAATGCCGGTGCCACATACCAGCGAGCGATGACCAAGATCTTCGACGAGCTGCTGTACGGCAAGGTCGAGTGCTACATTGATGATCTGGTCGTCAAGACGAAGAAAAGAGACGAGCACCTGAGGGACCTCAGGGTCGTCTTCCAAAGGCTCCGGCAGTATGGGCTGAAGATGAATCCCATGAAGTGCGCCTTTGGCGTGTCCAGCGGGAAATTCTTCGGCTTTATTGTCCGGCATAGAGGGATCGAGATCGACCCCCTGAAGATAAAGGCCATTCAGGAGCTGCCTCCTCCCAAGAGTCTGGGAGAGCTGAGGTCCTTGCAGGGGCGTTTAGCTTACATCCGCAGGTTCATCTCCAACCTGTCAGGGCGCTGCCAACCCTTCCACAGACTGATGATGAAGAATACACCCTTCAGCTGGGGTCACGAGTGCCAGCACGCGTTCGACCAGCTAAAAGAGTACCTGAAGACCCCACCTGTCCTGGGGGAGCCTGTCAAAGGTAGACCGCTTATTCTCTACATAGCGGCCACCGAATACTCACTGGGGGCAATGCTCGCCCAGAACAATGATGAGGGAAGAGAGCAGGCTCTTTACTATCTCAGTCGGAGGTTGGTGGGCGCAGAGGCTAAGTACACCCCGATTGAGAAAATCTGCCTTGCCTTGGTCTTCGCGGTCAAGAAGATGAGGCACTATATGCTGTCCCATGAAGTCAGCTTGATATCCAGGGCCGACCCCATTAAGCACATCCTTTTTCAGCCCGTCCCAAAGGGGCGCCTTGGCAAGTGGGCCGTGCTACTCATGGAGTTCGATATCACCTACGTGCCGCAAAAGGCCGTTAAGGGGCAAGCCGTCGCGGATTTCTTCGCAGCACACCCCGTGCCCGAAGACTCCCCGTTGGCCACCGAGCTACCTGAAGATGAAACACTAGAGGTAGACCAAATACAACAAGCCATCTGGCAGCTTTACTTTGATGGAGCCTCAAGGACAGAAGCGACCCCGTCCGGGCGCGCCAAGGTACGAGCCGGAGCAGGCATCGTCCTCAAGTCGCCGAACGGAGAGGTGATGCACACTTCCTGCTGCATCAGCAAACCCTGCACCAATAATGAAGCAGAGTATGAAGCTTTGATCATCGGCCTCTAGGTCGCCCTCCAGATGGAGATCAAAATGCTCCAGGTGTTCGGCGACTCGCTGCTGGTCGTCAAGCAAGTCCAGGGGCAGTTTGATGTCCGAAAACCTGAGCTGCTCCCGTATCACACTAAAGCAAAAGGGCTCATGGAGCGGTTCTACCTCCTCGAAATAGGCCATGTCGCCCGAGGGGAGAACGCCCAGGCCGACGCCTTGGCAAAATTGGCAAGCTCACTGGCAGTGCCTCCAGATGGATCTCTAAGCATCCAAGTAATAAACCAACGCCAGGTACCCAGCATGATAGAAGAGGAATCAGAAGAAGAAGACCTAGAGGTCACTACAGTAGAAGCCGTCAGCCTGCCTGACTGGAGGGACCCCCTAATGCAGTGGTTCAGGCACCAGCAACTACCCGACCGAAGAGAAGAAAAGATCAAGCTGGTCAGAACCAAGGACTCCTATGAGCTCCGAAGCGGAATATTATTCCGGATTGTGGCCGATGCCAAACGGAAGCTACTCCTCCGATGCTTGTCCATTGAAGAAGCTTGGAGGGTTATGAAGGAAGTCCATGCCGGCATAGCTGGCGCACACCAGGCGGGACCGAAAATGAAAATTGAAATCAAGAAACTTGGCTATTATTGGCCTGCAATGTTCAACGACTGTTGTGAGTATGCTAAGTCGTGTCAGAGATGCCAGGAGCATGCCACCATTCCCAGAAGACCTCCTGCACCATTACACCCAACAGCGCCCAGTTGGCCGTTCGCCCAATGGGGAACGGACGTCGTGGGCCCCTTGCCCGCATCTTCCACAGGCTGCAAATACATTCTGGCGGCTACCGACTACTTCTCCCGCTGGGCCGAGGCCGTTGCCTTACGGGAGGTCACCGGAGAAGTCGTGGCCAGGTTTGTCCTCCGCAATATCATATTCCGGTTCGGCGTGCCCGACCGGATTGTGTCAGACAACGGCAGCCACTTCCGCAACCAGAAGGTCTACCGGCTGGCAGAGAAATACAAGGTTGATTGGAGGACCTCAACTCCTTACAATCCACAAGCCAATGGGCTGGCCGAAGCTTTCAATAAGACACTCTGCACCCTCTTGGCCAAGACTGTCAGCTCTAACAAGAAGGACTGGGAAGAGAGGGTGTACGAGGCGCTATGGGCATACCGGACTGTATACAAGACTCCAACGGGTTGCTCGCCCTTTTCTCTCGTATACGGTTCGGAGGCAATCGTCCCCGTCGAACTGGAGATACCTTCCCTCCGGGTCGCCATTCAGCATGGGCTTGTCCTTGAAGGGCAGACCAATGCCGAGCGAAGACTCGATGAACTCTCCAGCCTGGAAGGAAAGCGGCTTCAAGCCCAACAGAATATTCAGGTCTACCAGGCCCGGATTGCACGCGCCTTTGACAAGCTTGTCAAGGAGCGCGAATTCAAGAAGGCTGACCTTGTTATGGTCAAGAGAAGAGACCTCATGGCTGCCAATCCTAAGGGCAAGTTAAATGAGAACTGGCTCGGACCTTACGTAGTCCAAAAAGTCTACGAAGGTGGTGCCTATGTAATTGTCAACCATCGCGGGGAAGTTCAGTTCCCACCTCTTAATGGAAGGCACTTGAGGTTGTATCACGCTCCGGCGCCCCCATTCAATTAATAATATTACCCTCCGCCCGGTTTCGGGCGGGTTTTCTCGATTAATGGCCCAAATAAATTAACCACTATCCACGCTTTCAACAAAAAGGGGCAAAAGAAGAAAAAAAGAATAAAAAAAAAGGAGAAAAAAAGAGAAATAAAAAAAAAAGAGAGAGCAAAAGAGGAGAAAAGAAGAAAAAAAAGAGAGGAAAGAAAAGAGAAGGAAAAGAAGAGAGAAGAAGAGAGAAAGAAAGGAAAGAAGGAAAAAGAAAAAAAAAGAAGAAGAGAAAATCTAAGAGAGAAAAGAGAAGGAAAAGGAGAAGAAAAAAAAAAGGAAAAAAAAGAAAAAAGGAGACGGAGAAAAGAACAAGGGCAGAATAAAAGCAAAGAAGGAAAGAGGGGAACGCCCCCATTTCCAGCCGCCGCCCCGCATCATCGGGGGTACCAAAATTGATTTTAAAAAAAAAAAGAGAAAGAAACAAACTTTTCTCTCCGTCCTCCCCGGGCGGTGAGTACCCCTTTGGCTTGGACCTTCAGTCCAGGTCATTGACTCAACAAACTTTTCTCTCCGTCCTCCCCGGGCGGTGAGTACCCCTTTGGCTTGGACCTTCATTCCAGGTCATTGACTAAACGAACTCTTCTCTCCGTCCTCCCCAGGCGGTGAGTACCCCTTTGGCTTGGACCTCCAGTCCGGGTCATTGACTAAACAAACTTTTCTCTCCGTCCTCCCCGGGCGGTGAGTACCCCTTTGGCTCGGACCTCACGTCCGGGTCATTGACTAAACCAACTCTCCTCTCCGTGCCCTCTGGACGGCCAGTAAACGGTCTCTGACCGAGGCCCCCCCCCTGAAGCCAGCACGAGCTTTCGACCTTGCGGCAAGACTAGGAAGGTGCCCGTCCGGTACAGTGGAGTGGTCCCCTCGTCCTCCCCCTGGGAAGGCGAGCACTCTCCTGTGCCCTGACATGGGTTCCTGCCCGGCTCTCCCGAATCGAATCTTCACGGAGACCTGCACCCCGCCGATCTGTCTCGGCACAGAGATAGGGAAGGGAGTAGGGAGAAGAAATCGCTGTACATAAAAGAAAAGAAGGGGAAGGAAGGTCTCTCTGGGACAAACGCCCACACAAGAACACGCGAAGCCATAAATGTTGTTTTTCTATATTCAAAAAAGGGAGTCGGACTACAGGAACTTCGGGGCATACCCCTGTGTTACAAAAAAGGAAAAAAATAAGGGAACCACGCCTAGTCAAGGCCCCTGAAGATGTCTTCGAGAGGCAGAATCCCTACGCAAGGGAAGTTCGTCCGGTCACGGAGCCGCCCCCTCCGCTCCTCCAGCTGAGCGAGCTCCGCCTCTATGGACTCCACCTCGGCTTGAGCGGCACCGAAGGCTTCTCTCTCTCTCTCAGCTACTTCCTCGTTCACGGCGAGATCAAGCCTAGCTGCAGCGAGGTAGCCCTCCAATTCTATAATTCGGCTCTTCAAAGACGGGACCTTGCCCTCGCTCCCCTCCCAGGCCTCTCTATGGCGCTCCCTGTCGCCTCGCCGTGTTTCCAAGGCTTGCAGATACTCGTCCGCCTGGGCATCCAATGCGGCACGTTCGTCAGGAGCCTGGGTCTCGAGGAAGTCATGGCGCTTGATGTATTTCAGTAATAGCAAGACCCGCCGCGACCATTCCCCCAGCGGGCAGCCGAGCACTTGCAACGCCCCGGTCAGCTGCGCCACTATGGTGTGCACCTCCCGATACGACAAAGAGGGATCGGCGAGGAGCATCGCCCGTAGGGTGATCAACATATGGCGGACCGGCGCTTCCGACGAGATGTGGTCGGCCGAAGGCAGGACTGGGGGAGTGAATTCCACGGTGCTGTCCACCTCCGCCCACAAGCCGGTATCCACCGTGACTGAGGAAGATGGAAGGGCAAAAGTCAAGTCGCCCGGCTGGCGTGACTCGACAGAGGGCTTTTGGCCAACCACCGCCAAGGAAGTGGCCGAAACCAGCGCCGAAGCATCCGATGTCTCTATCATCCGCTGCTCCCCTGTTGCCCCTGCCTTGGCCCCGTCCGCTGGCTCGGCAGGCGAGGGTGCGGCCGTCTCTACCCTGGCCGAAGGAGGAGCCTCGAGCAGAGCTGGACCCGAGGATGCCATCCACGAACTTCTTTCTCGCGTCTGGGATCCCTCCAGATGTGCGCGAAGCCCCGTAAATATTTGCCTCAGGAGCGGGTCCTCCATCTGGGCCGGAAGCTTTGGGAAAGGCGGAAGTGGAACCATTAGTCGGGGTAGACGCCCCGCTTCCACCAGTGCAGCAAGGCTCGCCGCCCCTAAGCCGGAGATGCGAGCCGGCCCCTCCATCGCTATCGGGGCGACACTCGGTCGCCACTTGGCCACGGCCTTTCGGACACGACCAGACGTCTTCTCCGGTCTCGGTATCGCCTGACCATGGGAATGGGAATTAGCTATCCGCCAGCTGGAATAAACCATGCGAAAAGGGAGACCGTGGGGCCCGCATACTCACCTCAGCCACAGGAATGAGGCTACCCTCAGGCGCGATCTCCCCCTCCTCCAGAGGCTCTCCCGCTAGGGGGCCCGCCGGCACATCCTCCTGAAGGGCCTCGAACAGAAGGGCCAGCCTGCCCATGCCGACAGCGACCCCGGGTTGGTCAACTGGCGCAGTTGGAGCAGCCCCTTTCGCGGCCTCCGGCCTAATTGATTCCTGTGAAGAACCGACACAAAAAAACGGCGTCAGTAGGCGACCACCAAGGCAGCCCTGCACCAACGTAAAAAAATACACACCTACGGCAGCAGCCTCTAGCAAGCCGAGCACATTAGCAAATGAAAAGCCGTAAAGACCGGCTCGGGCGGCCCGGTGCCTCAAGGCGCTACCTTAACAGGAGCCGCTTCGTCGGAAGAATAGTCGTAGTCTACCTCTTCCCCGGACGAAGACTCGACTGCCGCTAGTTCGGCCGGAGCCGGCAAACGGGCCTCCACCTCAAGCTTGATGACCGGCGCCCCCTCTCGCGGACTGGGTGAGGCTGGCAGCCCAGGCTTCAGCCTCTTTCGCACATACAGCTGCGTCACCGGGGGGTACATTCAGAGGCCAAATAGCCCGGTAACCGCTCCAGCTGCACCTGTCAAAAAAAAAAAAAACACGGGTCGTATCAAGCCCAATCGGCTCCCAGAGGACGAAAGAGGCAAAATAGGCCGACAAAGGCAGACACCTTCTTCGACCTCGGCAGACAAAGTCTTCTCCGGAGCCGCAGCCTCGCCCCCAGAGAAGAAACGCATCGTCTCCGCGCGGGGACGCAAGGCCAACTCAGGAGGGAGATCCACCATGGACGACGTAGGCGACCGTCGAGCCTCACCAGTATCGCGGCTCGGCCCGGTCTGCATGGCCGCAAATGCCTCGAAGGACGGGATAGCGGCCGCCGGTGAGGCCACTGTCGTACCCAGGGCTTCCTTAGCCCGCCTCCGCTCGGCCGCCTGTTCTCCGGCCACCTTGGCAGCAGCCAACGCCTTCTTGACAGGCGACTTCGCTCGAGGCCTTGCCTTGGCCTGCAGTGAGGGAGTCGGAGCTGCCACCGAGGCCGCCTTTGCTACGACCGCGGCCGCACCCCTGACAGGCGCGGGCATAAGAGCCGACCCCTCCACATCAGGGACGGGCGCGGACACGGGCTCTTCCACAAGGGCTGAGACAAAAAGTACATTCAGGCGTCAAGGCCCTACTTCAAAAAAAGGGAGAGAGGAAACTTAAAAGAGGCGCCGACGGTCGGAGGCACTGACCGGCAGGCGGGCTGGGCTCGGGCCGAGCGACTTCAAATTCCTCGAAGGTTGGGACCCGAGGCACTGAAGGAACGGCGGTCGAGGCTTTGGCCGCCTCCATCTTGCGTCGCTTCGTATCCCGCTGCTTGGCCGCCTTCGCGGCATCCATTGCTTTCTTCACGGGGGATTTCGCCCGGGGCCTCTTCGCGGCCTTGGGCAAAGGAGCCGTGGTCGGAGCCAGCGGCGCTGCTTCAAAATATGCAGGCTTCTTTACCAGCCGGAGGAGATTCCGGTACGTGGCCATCTGCGTGCTGTCGGGATGGTCTGCAAAGAAAAGAGGGGAAAGAACGAACATGCATATACCATTAGTACTTAACTCACCGCGAAAGTCGCAACGTTAAGGCACAAAATCGAAGAGCAAGAGGGAACTGAGTACCATGAGGGCCAGTGTATAGCCGCAGCGTGATCGGCCAGTAGCTCAGGGACGTCTCCTTGTCCCGACGTGCCGCCTCCCGAACTAGCCAGCAGACGTCCTCAATAGTTTGACACCGGTCCGTGAGGTTGGCCAGATCCGCGTGCTTCTGGGAAGAGAGGTGACAGAAAAGATTGAAGTGGTCCATGCCCCACCCATCAGCATAATAGTAAGGGACAGGCGCTTGCCCAGGATGGAGGCCGTCACATCTTCTATCTTCATCCCATTCACCCGGAGGAGAACATAGAGCCATGTGGTATCCATATAGTTCTCAGGCCGCCTCTCCTCCCGCCTCATAAACGTGCGATGCGGGCAGGCCACGTCCCTCTCTGGGCGCCAGCTCTTGGCAGGAGTCCCCTCTTCCTCTATGGGGAATGGGTAGTTGATGAGCTCCAGACGGTCGCTCCCCACCCGGCACAAGTCCCGCAGCGTCTTCTCGTAGTCATCCTTAGCCGCTGGGGGTAGCTCCACCTTCGGCGTCGGCCTCATGTCCCGGGCTTCCCGGCGAGCCATCAGATACGCTGCCACTTCCTTTTCCTGTCTGTTCTTGAGCCGAAGAAGATGGTCTGGCTCAATATCAAGCACGGGCACGGGCTGCCGGCTAAGGAACCTCCTTTCAGCGCCATCCCAACAGTCGGTTTTGTGTAACCGATAGAAAGCCGTCCGGGCATTCCACCACTTTATATAATCTTGGGTCACTCGGGGAACACGACCCGGGGTTGGCACTCTGAAGGAGGCGGAGTCCGCTCGGTGGAAGAAGTCCCACCAACTCCTGGCGTGCTCAGGAACTGAGCCCCCCCGGACGCTCCGCAAGGGCAGCCCGAACTGCGCATGATAAGCGGGGATATGCTGGTCATACCCGAAATTGCGACCGAACCGGAAAGGGTAATACGGCTCCAGCAACACATTCTCCCCATTTCTGAATACCAGCACGCTCGGGCGAATTGACAACGCCCAGTCTCACAGTTCCGGCTCCAGTAGTGGGCGCACCACGTTCTCCTGGCTGATAGGATGAACGTACCTCTCCACCTGGTCATCTCTGCACTCCCTCTTATTATTCACAAGGGGGCTTGAATGTGCGGCCAGCGTCCAGAAATGAATGGTCCCGACCGCATCCCTGGGGACCGTTGTCAACCGGCCCCGTATGTCATACATCCGCATGGAGGTAGAGGCCGGCTCTGCACTGGCAAACTCCAGCATCCTCGGTATTAGTCCCCAATCCTGCAGAACTCGAGGGGCAAGCTCCGGGAACAGCGAACAGACCCACGCATTGAAGAAGTGCAGTGGGCACACATACCGGGCCTGCCTCGGAAACTGATGGGTGCTGATATCTCCCAGCGCCTTGTAGATCAAGCAAAGGGTCGCCGGGCACAGGGACAGTTTGATACCCCATGCCATCTGACATGCCGGGTAGATGGCATCCGGCCGGATAACTGTCTCGTCGCCGTACGGCATGGCAAATGAGCATAGCCAGTACGTGAGATAGGCGGCGCAGTGGGTTTGGGGATCCAAACCCATCGGGTTAGGCCCGCTTCGGCGCCCTCTAGACGGGATCTTCACGTCAAGCTTGGGCTTTGCACGCTTCTTGGGAGCCACGGCAGTACCGACGCAGGGGAATTCCTCATACCGCTTCGGCCCGTCAAAGAAATACTCTAGCCACAGAGGCATGCGCACCCTCTTCCTGTCCCCACGGGCGGGCTGCTTCCCCTTGTGCGACAGCTGGTACAGCTCCCGGTACGCCTTCATCAGGTACCGGTATGAATACCCCAGAGAATAATAGCCATCCCCATTGGTCTCATCCTTGATTAGATCAGGGAGGCACACTTCTTCATAAGGCTCCCCGTCAATGGGTAAGCCGCTCAGCTGACTGAGACTCCATAAGTCAAGCGAAGTCTCGCCCTCCGCCGTGTAGAAGGTGTTAGTCGCTGCGCTGAACACCTCTATCATGCCGCAACAGAGGCCCTTGGAAATGGGATAGCCATATCGGGAGGCGTACACGCTGTGATAAACGCCGACCCGGACCAGCAAAGGAGCATAGGTGAACAGCACATGCTCCGTGAACTCCACCGCCCTCTCCCGGAAGGTGTGGGCGTCCTGAAGCTTCAGCTCCCCGAACCAGCCCAATGACAGATCATACTTGAATCTGATGGCCAAACAGTCCAAGATGAAGGGCTCTTCTCTGTAGCCCCACTTCAGGGGAGCCAAGAATAGACCGAACCGAGCCGCCTCGTTGTGCACTGATAAGTCTCCATTTCTTATGATAATACATCGCATAAACACCATTTTATGTGCATATAATTAGGTAATTATGCATATTTCATAGTTAACCTCAACTCCACATTTAAATTGGAGCTTTCACGTAAATTGATTAATTCAATTATCTTATTTAATAATAAATTAAAGTTGAGGGCTATGATCATTAATTCTCCATTGCATAATCATGAGCATTTGAGATTTATGTGCACATTGTGGTAATTTGTATGGACTAAAGTGCAATTATGTGTGTGTAGGACACCGAAGGCAATTACAAAAGAAGTTGGGGGCAAAAGGGTCATCACCATTTTGACCAAGTCAAATAAAGAATTCAAATTATTTTGATTAGAGGGAAAGGAAAGTTCAAAATTTCGAATTCAAAGTTTGAAAAGGAGGAATCCAAACTTTAAGTTTGGAAAGGAGGAAAAGGACATCCAAAATTTGAATTAAAGGAGAGACATGATGAGCCTTGGGAAATGGGGTGCCTAAAGTCCAAGAAAGGGGGTGCCCACCTACTTTTACTCTTCCCCATGCATCATATTCCATTTGAATCTTAGCCATCCATCTCCTTTTGATATAATCTCCACCCTCTATCTACCAAACTTTCCCTATAAATAGCCCATGGTAAGGAGGAGAAGAGGAGTTTTTTTTTCTTTGAGCAATCTTTCACTCTCCCTCTTTCTCTCCCAACCTTAGGCCTCCGGTTGCTCCCATTTTGTCCTCCACAACTCCCCTTTCATGGCGGCGTGCACATCAAGACGGGCGACGTTCCAAGGCTCGTGACGTGGACGGCGACGGCTTCTTCATCCACCTCTTCCCACGGTGATCTCTTTCAAGGCGGAGTGATCCTCTCCAAGGCTCGGCGAGGAGGAGACGACGGCGTCATCACCATTGCTACTACCATCTTCACACCTTAGGCTCCTCTTTTTGTTATTGCTTTAGTTTTATTTCACTTCATTGTAATCTCATTGTGCCATTAGTGTAAACTTATTTCACATTTCATGTACTCTTCCTTTTAAGTTAATGAAAGTTGCTCTCTTGATCTAGTTCTTGCTCTTCTTCCCTCTCTATCTCTTTCTTCTATATTTTCTTTCCACTTCATACAATTATTTTCTATAGCATAGCGCATAGTCATGGTGTTTTCAATTAAGTGTTAGAATCATTCTTTGTTTCCTCACTTTTCTTCAAACAATCAAATCACAAATATTTTTCAAAGGAGTCCAAAGTTTTTAACTCTAAAAATCTATTCTTCCTTGTGGATTCGACCCGTGCTTGTCCGAATACTACATTCTCTTTTGATCATTTTGTGCGAGTGCGGTTTTAAGATTGTTATACGCATGGTTTAAACGACGAACTTTCGCGTTATCAATTTTTGGCGCCGTTGCCGGGGAGGAATGGTGATTTTTGACTTAAGAACTTTGTTTTCCTTATGTATATAGTGTACTAATAAAGTTCTCTTTTCTTATTTTTACAGGAAAAAAGAAAAAAAAAGAAGCAACTTGAAAATTCAAAAAAAAATTTAGAGGTAAGTCTCCACCTTTTCCTTAGTCTTTTTGTCATTCATTGTGAAAAAAAAAAGAACGGGGGAACGCTTTTCAAGTAAGTATCCAAACTTTTCCTCCTTCATTTTAATTTCATTTCTCTACATTTTATATCTTGTGGTTAGATAGGTTCACTAAATAAAAACATAAAAAAAGGCATCACTTGAACTTCAATAAAAATCTTCATTGCAAGAGTAGAAATCACACCTTCATGTTCTAAGTCATGCATCATTTAGGATAGAAGCTCTTTTTCTTTATTGTCTAATTGTTGTTAATTACATTGTTGAAGATTGCGGGAGGCAAGGTGAGTACTCTAACTTTTCCAAAAGCATGCTCATGCATTTTCATGCTTGCATAGAACCCCTTGTTTGAACTTACTTTGTTGCATATCATTTCAAAATATCTTAAGGGCAACACCCATAAGCAAGATAAGGTGGGGATTTCATCACCCTTCCTTAGCCCACAAATCATAATTCTCTTGCATCTTTGCATCACCTAGACCTCAAATAAAATTCAGTAGACATTGGCCCTAGGTTCACACTGTGGTTCTTGTGTTATTTGGGCTTACCCTCTTATGAAAACCGGTGCCTAAGGCAAGACGGTCGGATGGCAAACGCCTTAAGCGGGCTAGTGGTTTGGCATAATTAGGTCCCTACGAAAGTAGGGGGAACCTCCCACTACCCCACCCCTTACCTGACCGGTGGAAATATTGAGGGTGAACTTAAGTTTCACTTTAGCCATTTTGTGAAACCCAATTTGTAGGTATAGGTCACATCTAGGACTTTAAGTAATTTGTGTGACAACTTGTTTGTGTTCGCATAAAAAAAAATAAAAACAAAAATAAAAACAAAAACAAAAACAAAATATCATCTTCTCTCTCTTCGTCTTAATTTGAGTAAAACAAAAAAAATAAATATAAAAATCATCATAAAATTTTTTTTCTCCCATCTCTCATCTTTAACCTTGGTTTATGCAAGGGAGAAGATCTCAACACCATGACTTAGTTGAGCCCATTAGTGAGATTGAGCGATTCATTTTTAATCCGGCTCAAAATCAAACCCAACCTATGGCTGAACAACACCAATTAGGGGTGCCCAAACAGATGAAGGAATATTTCATTCCTTCAAATTATCAGCCATCCACTTGTATCCAACTGCCTAATGTCCCTGCTTTGCACTATGAGATCAAATCTAGCACCATCCAGATGCTCCCATCCTTTTATGGGAAGACCAATGAAGATCCCTATAAACATCTGGATGAATTTCTAGAAATTTGTTCCACTGTGAAAATTCAAAATTTCACAGATGATGCTCTCCGCTTGACCTTATTCTCGTTCTCACTTAAGGACAAAGCCAAATACTGGCTAGGGACCTTAGGGAAACCTATTGGCACATGGGCAGATATGCAGCATGAGTTCCTTAAGAAGTTTTACCCCATCGGTAGAACCAACACCATGAGACGTGCAATCACAGGATTCGCGCAACTCCCAAATGAACAAATACATGAATCATGGGAGAGATTAAAGGAACTCCTCAGAAAATGCCCACATCATGGGCTTTCCAAATGGCAAATAGTGCAAGCTTTCTATGAGGGCTTAGATGATCAAGTTAGGCAGATTGTGGATGCATCATGTGGTGGAGCCTTTATGAGTAAGAGTGAAGATGAGGCATATGCCTTATTTGAAATGTTGAGTGATAATTCAATCAACCATGCTTCCTTATCCTCATATGAGAGAACCATTGGGCCTTCTAAACGGGCCGGGATGTATCGGGTAGAACCTGATGCTAGAGTGGATGTGAATTTTATCCATCAAAAATTGGACAAGGTCGACATCATGGCCCAAAAGCTAGAACATGTTGATATGCTGGCCCATAAGTTAGACCAGCTCCTGGCCCAAAACAAACAAGAAACCACCATCTCAACTACGTCCAACCCATACCTGGACCCAACACATCATGAGACGTGTGCTTTATGTGCTAGCTCGGACCATCATGTGTCTGATTGCCCAACAGCAGCCCAATTGCCATCTTTTATACAGGAGCAAGTCCAAGCAGCCCAGGGGTTCTCTAAACCCAACTATGACCCATTTTCTAACACCTATAATCCGGGCTGGAGGAATCACCCCAATTTCAATTGGAGAAATCAACAAGCTCCTAATCAACCGACAATCTCCTCCGCATCTCAAGCTTACAAACCACCGATCCAACACCAATTCCAAGCTCAACCACCATTTCAAGGAAATGCTTATGGTCGAGGACCGCAAGCCCAACAACCACTTCCCCGATTCAACCAGGGTCAGGCCCCATACCAACCTCCTCAGCTTAATTACGGGCAGTCTTCCAATTCTCAACAAACCTATCAACCTCCTCTGCAACACCACCAGGACTCCCAAACTGATGATAGATTCCATCAGTTACAACAACTAATTCTGGCCCAAAATCAATCCTTCCAACAAACTATTCAAGCCCAAAGTCAATCTTTCCAACAGACCCTCCAAGCCCACCAGCAAACCATCTCTAAGTTGGAGACTCAATTGGGCCAATTGGCTGAAGCCACCATGAGAAGGGAAGTGGGCCAATTGCCAAGTCAGCCCATTGCCAACCCACGAAATAATCCTCCGGGCTTCCCACAACCAAACTTCCCATTAACCAGCCAATTCCTCCTCTCCTCCAGCACCCATCAGGTCAAATACCACAAAAAGGCCCACAACTCGAAAATGCAAAAGCAATTTCGACCTTAAGAAGTGGTAAAGTCCTCGAAAGATCCTCAAGGGTCCACTCCTAGTTCATCAGTCCAGGCCCCTGACATATCTTCTGATAGTGAGGAGGAGCCCAGCCAGGAAGAGGATGTCAAGGGAAAGAGGAAAATAGAGGAAGGGCCTAGCACTTACCAACCTACAGTGCCATTTCCTAATGCCTTAAAGCCCAAAAAGAAACAACCAGCCCATAATGAGGAGATGATGGAGCTCTTCAAACAAGTACATATCAACATCCCTCTCCTCGATGCCATCAAACATGTCCCGGCCTATGCTAGATTCTTAAAAGAAATGTGCACTCCTAGGCGGGAGCCACGAGTGACCCCAAAAAAGGTTCGGCTTCCTGAGAACGTTAGTGCCGTAGTCCTCAACCAACTTCCAAGGAAGTTAAAGGACCCTGGAGCACCCCTTATCTCTTGCAACATTGGGGTGTGACCTTTGATAAGGCTCTCCTTGATTTAGGAGCCAGTGTGAATTTACTTCCCACCTCCATCTATGAGTAGTTCGACATCGGTGAGCTCAAGCCTACACCCATTATTCTCCAGCTCGCCGATAGATCAATCAAGACTCCAAAGGGCCTTATTGAGGATGTCATTATTAAAGTGAATGAGTGCTACTTCCCTGCCGACTTTCTTATTTTGGACATGGTTTCTCCCCAAGAAATCAAGCATACTCCTATCATTTTGGGTAGACCATTTTTAGCCACGGCTAGGGCTAATATAGATTGTGCTTCAGGAGTTATGGACATATCTTTTGGGGATCAGAAAGTCAGCATCAACATTTTCAAGGCATCTAAATTTTATGATCAAAAAGAAGATTGCTATGTTGTTGACACCATTGAGGAGTTATTGGAGATTGAAGGGGACAGTAGGACCAGAATAAGAGAAGAAGTTGACATCCTGTCAACTCAACTTAGGACATGGCCCCCAGTTGAACCTTTACCTCAGCTTAAATCTGAACCAGCTCTTCCCTCTTTGCAATCCCCTCCTCAGGTTGAACTAAAACCATTGCCGGCCTCCCTTAAGTATGCATTCCTAGGCCCAGACCAAACCTTGCCCAGTCATCATAGCAAGTGACCTTGAACCTAAGCATGAGGAGAAACTAGTTGAGGTCCTTAAATCTCATAAGGGGGCTATAGGTTGGTCTGTCGCTGATCTTAAAGGGATTAGTCCATCCATTTGTCAGCACCATATTTATATGGAGGAGAATGCAAAACCGAGCAGAGACATGCAGAGGAGATTAAATCCACACATGAAGGAGGTGGTCAAAAATGAGGTGGTCAAGTGGTTAGATGCCGGAATCATCTACCCAATTTCTGATAGTCAGTGGGTCAGTGCAACACAAATAGTCCCCAAGAAATCAGGACTGACTGTGATCACCAATGATCAAGAGGAGTTGATACCTACTAGGTTGACCACGGGATGGAGGGTCTGCATTGATTATAGGAAGCTCAACTCTATGACAAAGAAGGACCATTTTCCCCTCCCATTCATTGACCAAATTTTGGAAAAATTAGCAGGGCAAAAATACTTCTGTTTTCTAGATGGGTATTCTGGGTACAATCAGGTGGCTATCTACCCAGAAGATCAAGAAAAAATCACATTTACATGTCCCTACGGAACATTTGCTTTTCGGAGAATGCCCTTTGGATTATGTAATGCGCCTGCCACATTTCAAAGATGCATGTTAGCAATTTTTTCTGACATGGTGGGCAACTTTTTAGAAGTTTTCATGGATGATTTCTCCATTTTTGGGGATACATTTGATTCCTGCCTTGATCACTTAGCCAAAGTAATGAAGAGATGCATTGACACTAATCTTGTCCTCAGTTGGGAAAAGAGCCATTTCATGGTTAAAGAAGGTATTGTTCTAGGGCACATAGTGTCGGCAAGAGGAATTGAAGTAGATAAAGCCAAAGTTGATCTCATTGCCAAACTGCCACCACCCACCTCAGTAAAACAAATCCGATCATTCCTGGGTCATGCCGGCTTCTATCGCCGGTTCATCCAAGACTTCTCCAAAGTCGCTAGACCTCTCACTAATCTGCTGGCTAAGGAAGTCCCATTCCATCTTGACCAATCATGTCTTGAGGCTTTCGAATCATTGAAAATGGTATTGACCAATGCCCCAATCTTACAAACTCCTAATTGGTCATTACCTTTTGAAATTATGTGTGATGCCTCGGATTATGCTTTAGGTGCTGTTTTAGGGCAAAGGGTAGACAAAAAGCCTGTTGTGATTTACTATGCGAGTCGCACACTCGCTGATGCCCAACTTAGGTACACCACAACAGAAAAGGAATTACTTGCTGTTGTCTTTGCCCTTGAAAAGTTTCGGTCCTATCTGCTAGGGGCCAAAGTCATTGTGTTCTCTGACCACTCAGCTCTCAGACACCTACTGTCTAAAAAAGTTGCTAAACCAAGGTTGATTAGATGGATCCTTTTATTACAAGAATTTGATTTGGAAATTCGGGATAAAAAAGGAAGTGAAAATGTTGTTGCAGATCACTTGTCCCGAATTATCACATCAGACACCACACCCTTACAAGACTCATTTCCAGATGAGCACCTCCTTAGTGTATCTCACATTCCACCCCCATGGTATGCACACATTGTCAATTACTTAGCCGTGAAAAAAATTCCTGAAGGTTGGTCTAAACATAAAAAAGACCGCTTCTTTGCTAAGCTCAAATACTTCTTTTGGGAAGACCCTGAGCTATTCCATTTAGGACCAGACCAAATCATTCGGAGGTGTGCCCCTGAAAGTGAGCAACAAAGCATTTTGACATTTTGCCACACCTTAGCTTGTGGGGGGCATTTTTCAAGTAAGAAAACGGCAGCGAAAGTTTTGCAGAGTGGGTTCTACTGGCCCACAATAATTAAAGATGCATTCGAATTTTGCAAATCTTGTGAGCGTTGTCAGGCTATGGGAAACATGTCACGCAGGGACATGATGCCTTTAAACCCTATCCTGGTTGTGGAAATTTTTGATGTATGGGGAATTGACTTCATGGGACCGTTTCCACCATCTTTTGGTCATGAGTACATTTTGGTGGCAGTGGATTACGTGTCTAAGTGGATAGAAGCTATAGCCACAAGGACTAATGATCACAAAATTGTCATGAAATTTGTTCGCAAGAATATTTTCTCTCGATTTGGATGTCCGAGGGCTATCATTAGTGATGGGGGTTCACATTTCATCCATTCTCAATTCCGGGCTTTGCTTCGGAAGTATGGGATAACACATAAGATTGCTACCCCCTATCATCCCCAGACTAGTGGCCAGGTGGAGGTTTCTAATAGGGAGATCAAGAACATTTTGCAAAAGTCTGTCCGGCCCGATAGGAAAGATTGGTCAGAAAGATTAGATGATGCTTTATGGGCCTATCGGACCGCCTATAAAACTCCCATTGGCATGTCCCCTTATAGGCTTATTTTTGGAAAGCCATGTCATTTGCCAGTCGAATTGGAACATAGGGCCTATTGGGCAATCAAACAATTCAATCTTGATTTAGCACAGGCTAGTTCCCATAGAGCCCTTCAACTGAATGAGTTAGAAGAACTTCGCAATGAAGCCTATGAGAACTCTAGGATTTATAAAGCCCAGACAAAAGCATTCCATGATAAGCACATTTCACGCAAAACTTTTCAAATCAACCAAAAGGTCTGGCTTTTTAACTCTAGGCTGCGATTATTCCCAGGCAAATTGAAATCTCGATGGGATGGACCATATGTAGTAATTAAAATATTTGACCATGGTGCAGTAACAATTCTTGATCCTAAAACTGGTCAAACTTTCACTGTCAATGGTCAACGTTTGAAACCTTACATTGAAAATCTTCCAATGTTGCAGGAGGACTCTCTCAGGCTGAGTGACCCATTGTGAGCTATATTGTGTCTGGCTGAAGACGTTAAACTTAGCGCTTCTTGGGAGGCAACCCAATTATCCTGTCTCTTTTCAAAAAAAAAATTTTTTTTTGATTGATTTTCTTATTTTGTCTAAGGAGCATGGAGCAATATTTCTTTGATGACGACATCTCTCTCTCAGGTCGTATCTATCCTTCCCTCTACTTTTTATGGCTTTATTTCATTTCTATATCTTACTCATGCCATTAGGGACAATGTCACCTAAGTTGGGTGATAACTTGAGCTTGAATTTCCTCAAAATAATTACAACCTTTCATCACACCTCTAACAAGTGTTTCATGTTCATATTTTATGATGAGAAACTTTTCTTAGAATGATATGACTTAGAGTCTTACATGTGAAAGTTGCACATTAAAGGGATGAATTAATTGGTTATGTCTTTAGCCTTTTCCTCAGAATACACCTGAAAATTCTATTGAACTTGCACACAATTGCACAATAACAAGATCGGTGGATGACAAACATTAGGATGATGGGAATTTTACTTGACACTTAGGTGGTGATGAATATTATGCCCATTCGTTGAACATAATCGTGAGGAAAAAGCTACCTGCCAAAAAAAAAAATGGAAAATGCCCCTGAACTTAGTAACCGGGCCTGCTTCTCTTAAGGCAAGAGTTGAGGTTCGCGTCAAACGGCGAAGGGATGTGCAGCACCGTGTGTCAAAAAAAAAAGAGATAAAAAAAAAAGAAGTATAAACTGGCAGAGTGAAGCTACCTGTAATTCGAGAAGCTCAATTCAAGAGGTGGGCAGAATTGAAAATCATCTTTAAGTGAAAGGTAGAAGACTCATTCATCTAGATTGTTTGGAAGTCACTAGTCAAGTTATATCACTCATACACAAAGAGATATTTAATTTTGAGTGTATCCTGAGGAAAGGTCTAAACACATGGACTGATGAAATTTATACCAAATGCATTCTACTTGAACTTGTAATACTCCAAAGTCTAAATCATTATGCATAATGTTCTTGCCATGATCTATGACACATGAGTATTTGCTAGTCCTAATTTTATAATTGTTTACATTGCTAAGGGACTAGCAATGTTCAAGTTGGGGGGTGTGATAAGTCTCCATTTCTTATGATAATACATCGCATAAACACCATTTTATGTGCATATAATTAGGTAATTATGCATATTTCATAGTTAACCTCAACTCCACATTTAAATTGGAGCTTTCACGTAAATTGATTAATTCAATTATCTTATTTAATAATAAATTAAAGTTGAGGGCTATGATCATTAATTCTCCATTGCATAATCATGAGCATTTGAGATTTATGTGCACATTGTGGTAATTTGTATGGACTAAAGTGCAATTATGTGTGTGTAGGACACCGAAGGCAATTACAAAAGAAGTTGGGGGCAAAAGGGTCATCACCATTTTGACCAAGTCAAATAAAGAATTCAAATTATTTTGATTGGAGGGAAAGGAAAGTTCAAAATTTCGAATTCAAAGTTTGAAAAGGAGGAATCCAAACTTTAAGTTTGGAAAGGAGGAAAAGGACATCCAAAATTTGAATTAAAGGAGAGACATGATGAGCCTTGAGAAATGGGGTGCCTAAAGTCCAAGAAAGGGGGTGCCCACCTACTTTTACTCTTCCCCATGCATCATATTCCATTTGAATCTTAGCCATCCATCTCCTTTTGATATAATCTCCACCCTCTATCTACCAAACTTTCCCTATAAATAGCCCATGGTAAGGAGGAGAAGGGGAGTTTTTTTTCTTTGAGCAATCTTTCACTCTCCCTCTTTCTCTCCCAACCTTAGGCCTCCGGTTGCTCCCATTGTGTCCTCCACAACTCCCCTTTCATGGCGGCGTGCACATCAAGACGGGCGACGTTCCAAGGCTCGTGACGTGGACGGCGACGGCTTCTTCATCCACCTCTTCCCACGGTGATCTCTTTCAAGGCGGAGTGATCCTCTCCAAGGCTCGGCGAGGAGGAGACGACGGCGTCATCACCATTGCTACTACCATCTTCACACCTTAGGCTCCTCTTTTTGTTATTGCTTTAGTTTTATTTCACTTCATTGTAATCTCATTGTGCCATTAGTGTAAACTTATTTCACATTTCATGTACTCTTCCTTTTAAGTTAATGAAGTTGCTCTCTTGATCTAGTTCTTGCTCTTCTTCCCTCTCTATCTCTTTCTTCTATATTTTCTTTCCACTTCATACAATTATTTTCTATAGCATAGGCGCATAGTCATGGTGTTTTCAATTAAGTGTTAGAATCATTCTTTGTTTCCACACTTTTCTTCAAACAATCAAATCACAAATATTTTCCAAAGGAGTCCAAAGTTTTTAACTCTAAAAATCTATTCTTCCTTGTGGATTCGACCCGTGCTTGTCCGAATACTACATTCTCTTTTGATCATTTTGTGCGAGTGCGGTTTTAAGATTGTTATATGCATGGTTTAAACGACGAACTTTCGCGTTATCATGCACCTTCCCGGCAGACAAGTCCCATCTGGCCGGAGTAAACTGAGGCGCCCGCACCAGCTTGTCTTCAGCCGGCAGTACCCCTTCGATCCCCAGGACCGGCTTCCATTCCCGAGCTTCTCCCACCAGGTACATCGGAATACTCCGGGGAACGCTGTACAACAGGCTATCCCGGGCCTGCAGTATAGCCTGTTCAGCCTTCTTCACGACCCGGAAGTCTCGCCCTTCCTGCGAGCGAAAATGCTTCAGAAATCGAACCAAGTGTCTGTCCTTCGGGAAGTCCTTCCTGTACTCCTCGGTGACCCGGTCAAATGTGAAGCCACTGTCAACTCGGGCAAGCCTCTGGAAATCCATGGTCTCCCCGTCGGACTCAGATGACTCGGCCAAAGCGGCTATTTCTGCGTGCTCTCGGTCTAGCTCCTCCACATTGAGCCATGTAACTGCTGGCACCGGACCCCGTGGGATGAGGTCAGCACCGATAGCAGCAGCAGCGGCGGGAGAACCACTTGGAGCAGCCATGTGTCTGCAAAGATATGCAAATAAGAAGATCAGAATAAATCACAAGCGAAGGGACTGCAAAGAAACTTTACTACAAGTCAAATGAACAAAATATTGCCAATTTCTGACGAAATTTTGGCAGAGTTTCCCCTAGGCCAGAGGCGTAAGGGAAAACACGGGTGCGCGTCCACAAGAAGTGACAGCCCCAACAAAGCATGGTGGGCCCTGAGAGGCAACACCAGAAGTCCGCCGGTCGAAGGAGTCCTCTTCCTTAGCTAAAAATCCCCTTTGGCCCCTTAGCCGGTACAACTCCCCCTACAGGCCCTCACCGGCACGCTCCAGTGCCCCCTTCGCCGGTATAGCCCTTCGAGGCTTCCCCGGTACACCCACGCCTGGCTGCCCCGGCACAGTCCCGAACGCCTTCCCCGGCACGGTCCCCATGCCCCTTCACCGGCACAGCCCCTCGAGAGCTTCCCCGGCACACCAGCTGGAGTTGTCTCCACCGGCACGGCCTTCACGCACTCACCGGTACACCCACCCAGATGTCTTCCCCGGTGCGCCTTCAACCCCGTTCACCGGTGCGCCCATAGAGCCCCGTTCCCCGACACACCTTGGGGTGATCCCTCTCCGGCACGCCCATGGGAGTCGCTCCCCAGCACACTCAAGCTCCCGTTCGCCGGCACGCCCCGGAGGGCTCTCCCCCGACACGCCCTAACAATGGCTTCCCCGATACACCCTGCTCTCCCCGGCACGCCTATGGGGGTCTTCCCCGGTGCGCCCTAAACGGCCCTCGCCGGCACACATCTGAAGCCCCTCGCCGGCACAACCGGCGCCCGACGAACTTCCTCCCGCCACGACGCCGGAGGAGAGGAAGGAGAAGAGATGGGGGAAAAAGGAAGAGGATAAGGGGGAGAGGAGACCGGTAAGGAGGGGAAGAAGAAGATAGAGCCTAGGGCTCCGCCATGTCCCGGACGGGAAGGAAGACAAAAGGGACTAAAAAAAAAAGAAAGAAAAGAGAAGAGAAGAGGGAGGGGGGGGGACGGCCTTTGCGGCGGTGCCCTCACCGGAGCAACAGCAACGACGACGGCCGCGGCGGTGGTCGTGCTCGGAGAAGAAGAAGAAGGACGAGGGGGAGGGCTCGTCCGCTCGGTCACCGAAGAGAGAGAAAGAGAGGGAGGCGGGGTGATTCGAACGGGGTGACCGTTCGAACTACCCCCGCCCCCCCCCCCCCCCCCCTATTTATAGAAAAAAAAAAGAAGAGAGAGAAAAGGGAAGAGAGGCAAAAAAAAAAGAGAAGAAGAAAAGAAAAAAGGAGGGGAAACAAAAAAAGGAGAAGAAAAGGGGAGAGAGGGGGAAAATAAAAGAAATAAAAAGGGGGAGAAAATACAAAAAAAAAAGAGAAGAAAAAGAAGAAGAAGGAATGAAAGAAAAATAGAAGGAGATGCAAAGGGGGATTAAAAAAAGAGGGAAGAGAAAGGAGGGAAATAAAAGGAGAAAATAAAAGAAGAAAATAAAGGGAGGGAAAGCAAAAATAAAATAAATATATGTAATATCTATTAAATGAATATATATATATATATATATGTACATATATATATATATACCCATATATGTATACACATTTACATATCCATCCGCTCACATACGCGGAGGAGTAAGTCGACATCACACAATAATAAATGCCCCCAGGGAAGACATTCCATCCCCACGATCCCAGTCAGACGAACGTCCACACCAGCAAAGACGACTCTACCCCTGTGGCTCTATCCTTGTCATAGTGTCACTACCCTACCACCAAAACAAGCCCGTCTCTGGCACATCGCCTCGGGCCTCAGCCACCACCTACTCCATGCAATATTGCCATCACGGGTCTTACGTCCGGACCGGCGGAATCTCCATCTTTGCGTTGGCATTAGCCCCTTGCCAATGAATAAATCCCTTTCCGGTGCAAGGCCCCGTGCCCTAGCCACCCACTCCGCACAATGTTGCCATTACGGACCTTACGTCCAAATCGGCGCGAATTCTCCCGTTGCGCTGGCATTCTATTCTTGCCAACGAGTGAACCTTACCTTCCGGCGCAAGGCTTCGTGCCCCAGCCGACACTTGCGTATCACTCACTCAAAATAAAATAAAATAAAATAAAATGGGGTTAAAAATAGAGATACCCCGCCGGACTTGCCTCTGCATGGGGACAAGGGCAAAAATGGCAACAACCCGGCTGTGACGAAAACCCGAAAGGGCGCTACGGGTAAAATTGGGTACCCCGCCACGTGAAAACCCGAAAGGGCGCGTGGGCAAAAGCAAAAGGGGGCCGGTACCGGCGAAAACCCGAAAGGGCGCTTGTATCGGTAATGTGGTTCAAAAAAAAAGGAGAAAAAAAAACAGAAGAGATCAACAAACCAAGTCAGCTCCCGACTCCCCGTCGGCACTGACGAAGAGACCAAGAGACAATAAACCACGCCAGCTCCCGACACCCTGTCGGCACTAGCAAAGAGACCAAGAGACAGCAAAGCATGTCAGTTCCCGGCATCCTGTCGGCACTGGCGAAGAGACCAAGAGACCAAGAGATCGACAAAGCATGTCAGTTCCCGGCATCCTGTCGGCACTGGCGAAAAGACCAAGAGACCAACAAAGCAGGTCAGTTCCCGGCATCCTGTCGGCACTGGCAAAGAGACTAAGAGACAACAAAGCATGTCAGTTCCCGGCATCCTATCGGCACTGATGAAGAAACCAAGAAACAACAAGCCAGGTCAGCTCCCGGCACCCTGTCGGCTCTGACGAAGAGACCAAGAGACTAAGAGACAAAAAGCATGTCAGTTCTCGGCATCCTGTCGGCACTGACGAAGAAACAAAGAGACCAAGAGACCAAGAGACCAGGTCAGTTCCCGACACCCTGTCGGCACTGACAAAGAGACCAAGAGACCAAGAGACTAAGAGACAACAAAACACGTCAGTTCCCGGCATCCTGTCGGCACTGACGAAGAGACCAAGAGACCAAGAGACTAAAAGACAACAAAGCATGTCAGCTCCCGGCATCCTGTCGACACTGACGAAGAGACGAAGAGACCAAGAGACCAGGTCGGTTCTCGGCGCCCCGTCGGCACTGACGAAGAGACAACACACTGCTTCAGCTCCCGGCATTCCGTCGGCGCTGATGAAGTGACAAAGAGACCGACAAGCTACTTCAGTTCCCGGCACCCTGTCAGCGCTAATGAAGAGGCTAAGAGACCAACATACTACCTCAGCTCCCGACGTTCCGTCGGCACTAACAATGAGACCAACAAACAACCAACCAGGTCGGTTCTCGACACCCCGTCGGCATCGATAAAGGGAGAAGAGACGAAGACACCCGCGGGCACCGCCCGGCTCATCCTTCGCATGCGCTACCCGTGGGTGGGGGGCATTTGTGGACACCGAAAATTGCACATCCAAATGCCACGCTCGGCCCAGCATCAACAACAGCCCCGAGTGAAGAAACCCCGGAGAAATCAAGCACAAGAGGCCCCACGGCCCACGGGCCTCAAAGAAAATCAAATGGGCCATGACTCGTGCTCACAATGGGCTCAAAATTGCCCATTTAGCTCTTCACCGGCACACCCCCAGGGGGGGTTCAACGGCACACCCCCAGGTGGTTCAACGGCACGCCCATCCTGGGCTTCAGCGGCACGGCCTTCAACGGCACGCCCCCTGGGGGGTCTTCAGCGACACACCCTGTAGGGTCCCCAGCGGCACGCCCTTCAGGCCGTTCAACGGCACGCCCATCCTGGGCTTCAGCGGCACGCCCAGCCCCTTCGGCTTCCCAGCGGCACACCCTTGGGGTCTTCACCGGCACACCCCCAGGGGGGTTCAACGGCACACCCCCTTTGGGGTTCAACGGCACGCCCCCTGGGGGGTCTTCAGCGACACACCCTGTAGGGTCCCCAGCGGCACGCTCTTCAGGCCGTTCAACGGCACGCCCATCCGGGGCTCCAGCGGTACGCCCTTTTGGCACTACAGCGGCACGCTTGTTCAGCCCTTCAACGGCACAGCGGTGAAGTTCTTTCAACGGGCGACGTGAGGCCCATGCCCTACACATCCTTGGCGCGCAGTGGAGCCATCTGAGGTGGCAACCGATCGTTGGGCCACGTGGCCTAGTCCACTGACAGCCAGGACAGGCAGGTCAAACCTCATGATCACGGGCCACTTCCCGCTTCGGCGGCCGTGCTCGAAGGCTCCCGCCGCCCGGGGTATAAAAAAACCCCTTCTCTTCATTTCAAAAGAGAGAGGACAGACGGGGAGACGTACACAGACGAACACACAGAGGGGGAGAGGCTCCGACAGCAGAAGACACACACACAGGAGAAAGAAAAGAAGAGAGAAGAGAAGAAGCGACCCTCCCGGCCTGAGCTCCGTCCGACGGCCACCGGGAGGAAACAAGAGTAAGAGAGAGAGAGCTTGTTGTATTGGGGGAGAGGGTTGGGAACGGTAGCCTATGTCTTAGGCCCCAATGTTTTCTTCCGTCTTGTATTTCATTCCTCTGCTCGTTCTCCGTCTTGGAGTCTTTTCCTTTTGTCCATGGCCTCATTTGGGCATTTTCTCTTGTAATATGCATGTAGGGATACGGTCCTTGGCATCCCACGAATGGAAACAATCACCCTCCTTGGGCTTTTTTCCCGCTATTTCTGTTGGTTTGATCCTGCCTTCATAGTGCATGTATTGTGTTACCCGTTTCCTCCGTTCCTCCGGTTTCTTTTGAGCCACCACATCAACGTGATGCCTCCCCTTTAAAGCCTGGCCTTGTGAGTCCTTCATTCACTTCCAGTAACCCTTCCTCCTTTTCTTGAACAATCTGCAAGCCCACACACACTTGGCCCTTTTAATCCTCCGGCAATGCATCACTTTGGCCCCTGACCGACACACCTTGTCTAGCCCTCAGCGGCACACCTCATTTGCCCCCAGCGGCACACTCCTTTCTGCCCTCAGCGGCACACCCACACTCTGTTACCCCTAGCCGGCACACCCCTTGGCCGGCACACTCCAATTGGCCCTTGGCCGGTACACTCACCTTATGGCCTTTAGCGGCACACCCTTCAACCTTTCAGCAGCCCACTCCTTGGCCTCGCCTCCGAGCCCCTTCCTTCACGTTTTCTGAGGTTCTATAAAGGTGTTTCTCCCCCGGGGGCCCACCTCCAGTTGTCGGGTCCGCCACTCTATGTGGGCGCGCTCCCTTTATCTCCCTTACGTCCCGGGTCAAGGGGAGATGCTGCCGATTTTTTTGTGAGATATTAATAAACAATTAAAAGAGGCAAAAGGAGGCAACAAACGAGCAGAATAACTAATGAAACCTTCCAACTCATCAAATTACTGCCGGCACCCCGACGAGAACTGAACTAAGCTAATTAACCACTTGGCCGCCCGAGAACCCGACCCGCAAGAAAAGAGACCGAACCGAACCAAGAGAACAAACACGGGAGGAACTTTGTATAAACTACACGAAAGTTAAGAAAAGAAGAAAAGAAAAGCCTTAAAACAAATAGTTGAAAACTGATCGAGCCTCCACCCTCACGCCCCATTGACCTTCAGCGGTACGCCCCCTTGGCCTTCAGCGGTACACCCCCTTGGCCTTCAGCGGTACGCCCCCTTGGCCTTCAGCGGTACACCCTCATTGACCTTCAGCGGTACGCCCCCTCGGCCTTCAGTGGCACACCCTCATTGACCTTCAGCGGTACGCCCCTTTCAACCCTTCAGCGGTACACTCCTTCCCTTCGCCGGTACACCCTCAGCCGCTGTATAGACTTGAGCCAACCAATGTACAGACTTGGCCAGCGTATAGACTTCACACTCCAATGTACAGACTTGGCCAGTGTATAGACTTTGGGCAGTGTATAGACTTCACACTCCAATGTACAGACTTGGCCAGTGTATAGACTTGAGCAGTGTACAGACTTTACGCCCCGACGTGTAGACTTTGAGCCATTCAATGTATAGACTTTGAGTAGCCAACGTGTAGACTTCGAGCCTGGGGAACGTACATACTTTATACCACCCCCCCTCCTTCACCGGCACACTCTCCAGCGGTACGCCCTTTTTTAGGCCCCAACGGTACGCCTTTTGGCCTTCAGCGGTATGCCCTTTTTAGCCCTTAGCGGCACACCCCAAGCCTCCAGCGGTACACCTTGTTTCCTTCGCCGGCACACTACATGCATGCATATATATACACATCACGGCAAGGGCATTAACAATAGCAAATAAATCAGTAAAAATTACGCTAATTAAAGGACTCTGAATGCCCAATATTAATCACGATAAAAGAGGTGGGAGGGGTAATAATAATTAAATAATAATAAAAGGAATAATCATGAATAAAAGAAGAGAAATCATCCCGATCAAAGGCACGAACAAACAGTAAACATCGAATCAGAAATCCCAGAAGATAACTAAGGAAGCCCCAGATAAAAGACGCTAACATCCACACTGTAGCCCCCTCTCTCCCCGTGACCCGGGGCAAAAGGAACAACGACGCCGCCCTTTCAGGTCGAGCCCGAGTCTCAGGAATCACCCCGATATGGCCAAGCTTTGATCTAATCTCGGGCCGACATCCTAATCGGACCGGATTTGTTTTCTCGTTCCGGATATCTTCCGAATCCTCATTAAAATTGCCGCATGCTCGGCAGACATTTGAAGGGAACTACCTCGGTTTTCTTACTGTGACTCTGTCACGGACTTGCGTCCGAATACGAAAAGGTCCCCGAGTGACCGACACGACCGACAGTATATGACCCCAATACAACCCTCAGCGTGATCTATTTCCAACCTCTTCTGCACAATTAGTGTTATTCTTTTCGGCCGCGGGGCCCCTAATTTCGGCAATTAATCAAGGGTATTCCCTCGTATGGGGGATGTAAATGACGTCGTGACCTTCATGGCGCGACGGGATTCGGTCCCGACACGAACCACACAACCGTCTGACGGAGTCAGATCGAGCGCACCATGGGCTCTTCGGAGCCCGAATAAATCGTCACCTCGGTGACTGGCACGCCCACGTACCCATTAAACCAGCGATCGCCCAAAGATAGCGAGCGAACGAAAAGTGCGTCCACAGTGCCTTGGTTAACCCCTTTTCATTCTTCAGCTTCCAAGGCACACCTGCAAAATATTGATCATTTTAATCCTGCAGGGACCCAAGCAGCTTTGGGTCCTGCATTAGTTCTAACAGGTATTCTAAACATTTTCATAGCAAGATTATCATCCAATTTCATCAGTGAACAGTCATCCATAGAATGTCCAACTTTTCCACAGTATCTACATGAAATGGCTGGTTTTTGGTTCTTATGATACATGTTAACAGCAGGGTGATGTTTATAAACATGTTCATAAGATTTTCTGTTATATGCATGAGCAGTTTGATGCTTGTTCTTAACCATCCAACATTCAACAGATTTATGGCCTGGCTTCCCACAGTTATAGCATGAAATTTTCACAAAAGGTTTTGCAGAGAATTTGACAAAATGGGGTTTAACATAGTTCTTTTGAACGTACCAACAGTCCTTGACTGTATGCCCATTTTTCTCACAGTGGGAGCATGTAAAAGAATTTCTTCTATGAAAACCATTTTTACCCCAAGTAGATCTAAACCAGCACTCAGCAGCCTTGTGCCCAGGCTTATTACAGTTGAAGCACACAATGTGCTGACTAGAATTGTATTTAGATCCATATGGATCATAAAAGTGCATGGAAGACCTGGCATGTAGTTTATTGTCTTCTTTCATGATAAAACATTCATTCATGAGATGACCATGCTCCCACAATAATAACATGAGGCATCAGGCTTCCTAGCAACATGGTTTCTATCAAAAGAATTTCTAGAATGTAAAGTTCCACTAGCATGCTCATCCTTTAACATCAATCCACAATCCTCCATTATGTGACTTCCTTTCCCACAATAATAACATGAACCCTTTTTAATGTGAGTGTGTAAGAGATCATGTGAATTGTGTGCAGTCTTCTTTACAGCAACAGGAGTGCCTTTTTCCTTTTTCTGTGAATTTTCACCCTTTTTCTGTTTTGGAGTTTGTTCCACAGTTTTGAGTTTCACAGTTGATTTTTGTGCAGTGAATTTGAAGACAGAAGGGGCAGAGGTTGTGTTCCGATTGGAAGCTTTAACAAAAACAGTGGATGTTTTATTCCCATTACTCCTTTTATTTGTCGGACTATAGCCCAGTCCCTTTCTCTCAAAGTTAACACTCTTTCCAAGAAGCTTATTCAGATTGTCCTTACCTTTGACAAATTTTGATAGAGAATTTTCAAATCTTTAATCTCAGAATTCAAATCAGCAATTTTAGCCTCATATGTGGACAAATCTGTTTCACAGGAAATTACTTGTTGATGCAAGGCATCATTCAGGCTTTTGAGTTTTTCTACTTCCTGTTTTAATTCTATTTCCTTGTCAGCTTCAGATAGGGACTTGTAAAGATCATCAACTTCTTGTTGAAGGGATGTGATAGTAAGCTCATATCCAGCTATTTTCTGTTCACTGCAACTGACATTTCCATGTAACATTAGGTTGATGGTTTTTAGGCTCTCAATTTCTTGTTCAGCATTCATCAACCTATCAGAACTATCCACACTTACACTCTTGCCTTTTTCAAGTGTCATTAGCCTATCTGTCAGCTGTGTGTTTAGGTGTTTCAACTCATTGATTTCCTCTTTCAGTTTACTGTTCTGCTCTAGGAGATCAGCATCAGTCACCCATTCATCTGAGAGAAACTGACATTCATGAAACATTTCCTGTTGTTTTTCAGATTGAAGTTTGTCAAGATTTTTCTGAATCTCTGAATTTGTTACTCTATCAGCCTCTAGTTTTTCAGAAATCAATCTATTTTCTTTTTCAAGATTTATTGATTTGAGTTCAAATTCCTTGAGCTGATTATTGAGTATTTCATTTGCAGATTTCATTTTTTCCAATTCAGAGTTGACGCATTCTAATTCTCTCACCAATTTTTCATTTTGAACAATATCATTGTTGTGAGCCTGATCAACTAAGCTCAGCCTTTCCTTTAGTTCAGTAATTTCACACACAAACTCTTGACGCTCCTTTTTGTGTAGAGCAACTTGTTTCATAAGAGATTGTTTTTCAGATTTGAAATTATCTAAGTCTGAACTAATAGAATTACACTCTGTTATCTGTCTTCTGAATATTTCATTTTCAGTTTTCAGAGTTGCAAGATTTTCACCTCCTAGTTTTTCCAGCTTCTTTTTCAGTCTTCTATACCTCTTACTCATTTTTTCATGGGAGTGTAACAGATCAGCATAGGCATCTTCTCAGTCATCTAAAGTGAAACTAGAGAAGGGGATGATTACCTTTTCAGCATCTTGGAGTTCCTCTTGATCACTGCTATGGTTGCTCTCGTTAGCCATCATGCAGTTGTTCTTATTCATCCTCTGAGCTAGCTTCAGCTGATCCAGAATGTCCTTAGAGGACCTGCAGTCATAAAAATGAGAATGTAGAGCCTTGTCAGTAGCTGCTCTCATCAGGTTAAAGGCTTTCTGATTTTCTCCATATTTTGACTTGTGACTTTTAGTCCATTTGGACTTTTCCTTTGGCAATCTGTGGGGACCTTGTGAAATTAATTTCCACAGATCCGGATTAATCATTTTCACATAATTGTGAAGACTGCTAATCCATGAGTTAAAGTTAGAGCCATTGTAAACCGGTGGAGAACCCATGGATTAAATTGGCAAGTAGATTTATGCAGCAAAGAGTAAAGTCAAAAATGCACCAAGGGACAATAGGATCCTCTGCAGATCGTTGGATCTGATCAATCAGAGAACCGCTCTGATACCAATTGTTGGGTTCGGTGCAGTATTCAGAGGGGGGGTGAATGAATATAGCCCTTTAAAAATTTTTCTTCCAATTAAAATACTAGTGCTCAGAACTGCGGAATAAAAGCACTAAGACTAACTGAAGAAAAACTAATCCAGTCATCTACTGAACCTGTATACAAATATAAAGTGCGCTCTTAGCAAACATCTAATGTGGGCAGCAATTAGACAGATCATGCAAACACGCAAAACCACTGTCAAGCATATAGAATGCGCATCAATGAAATGAACACATATGGAAGATCAACCTATCTCGACCCTACGCATTCATCTAACGCCAAACACACAAAGAAGACAAACCACTGCACAAAGGGTTTTTAGGTGGTTCGGTCTAACAGACCTACATCCACCCCTCACTCCCAACCGGAGTGAGGCTTCCACTAGTCACACTAGCACAGCAGACTCAGTCTGCAACAAATGCTGCCAAACAGCTTGACCAGGGGAACAACCTCCTCTCTTCCTCCCAACTGGAGGGAACCACTAGTGACACCAGTCACTAGCAAACCAGAGATGCAAGTCTCTCTTCCTCCAGACCGGAGGGAACACCTAGTCTTGAAACCCACAAGACTAGAACCGGAGGACCAATCCTCCCTTCCTCCAAACCGTAGGGGAAGCTAGAGACCCAAGTCTCTCTTCCTCTGAACACCAGAGGGAAGCACAAGTGACACTACGTCACCTGCAAATCAGAGGTCTAGGACCTCTCTTCCTCCCACCCGGAGGGACTCCTGGACTTGAAATCTACAAGCCCAGAACCGGAGGACGAGCCTCCCTTCCTCTAACCAGAGGGAACCCACAAGTAGCACCCAGCTACTTGCAACCGGAGATAGCGATCTCCCTTCTCCTGAACCAACAGGAGGGACCCCGACCTCTCTACAGAGAATCGGAACAACAACAAATGGATAGTTTAAAAGAAAAATGAAACCAGCAACAGAAAGCTGAAAAGATAAAAACAGATGTGGCTCTCGCAGGAGCTGGCTGGCCTGGATTTGATCCACGGTCCAGCAGGAATAAATCTTCAGTTGAAGCTTCTATCACTCTAGCTCACTCTTCTTCTCTGTTCTCCTTCCTCTACTACTCTTCACACTTCTGCTATCTCTATCTCTCGCTCAAATCTCTCTTTTTCTCTCTTTCTCACTCTCTTTCTCTTCTTCTTTTCCTTTTCTTCTTCTTCGTCTGGATCGTGGCTCTCTGTATTGACTTCACCTTTCGCCCAAAACGATCTCTCTTCTTCTTCTATGGAAGAAGGTTCATATTTATAGCAGGAGCAGCAGCAGCAGCGGCAGCTCCATCGTGTGACCTCCACACTTTCAGCCCTAAATATTAGGACCACGTGGCAGTCTCTCAGCAGGCTTCATTCCAGCCTCGGATTCACGTGCTGCCCAGGCACTGGGAAATGTTCTTCCTCGAACCTGCAAGGAGATACAAACCATTAACACTGAGGACCACAATAACTAAAGCTGCACGAGGTATGTGGTAGCAGTTTTAGATGCACTGAGAAAGACACGACATTCAGTGGTGACAAAAACAAACATTACAAGGAGAACGACACGAAGTCACTGTAACAGATCAGACACAATGAAGGGAACGACACGAAGTGAGGTTATAAAACAAAAGAGACACGAGGTCTAGAAAAAGCAACACGAAGACACGAAAATAAAAACAACAAAAACACAAATACTAGACCAACACGAGGTTACGAGATGCAAAAACAACACGAGGACAAACATGGGCTAACAACAGAAACCTACACGAAGTGGTTGCAAACAAGCAAGACACGAGGTCTACGTAAAGCAACACGAAGTGTGGTCAAGGCGAGAAAGGCACGACGTCTAAAGCGAAAAACCAACACGAAGTCAGAAGAGTGACACGGCTATCACGACACGTGATGAAGCAGTGACACTAAAACAAAAAGACTCGAGGAACAACAGTAAGTGACACGAAGTTAAACAAACAGACATAAAAGATGACACGAGATGCAACTAGAAAACAGAGAGAAGCGACACGAGGTTCACACAGAACCGACACTAGGTGGCACAGAAAGCAACACGAGGTGCTGCAATGTTCTGCACGCAGTGGAACAAAAAATGACACGAAGACACAGAAACAACATTAACCGACACGAAGTAAGTACGACATGGAGACAGATGACAGAGACCGTCACGAGTTGAAAAACAACACGAAGATGAAATTGACACGAAGTGAAAACGACACGAAGACAATGGATGCTACAATGCAATGTCTAGACTTGAAGTTCAGTTGAGTGTACAGACTTCACCAATGAATCACTCACTGTACAGACTTACTATAGCAGTCTGATGTACAGACTTTGATGAATAGTCCAATGTATGGACTTGTACTGCAAACAACAATGTATAGACTTCATGTAAAAACCCAATGTATGGATATTGAAATCAAAGACCAATGTGCAGACTTGACTGTGAAGACTAGTGTGCAGACTACAAGTTTAACTGTGGATGTACAGACTTGAACATCCAGCAATGTATAGGCTTTCAATGTGAAGACTTGAATATGTGGAAGCTACAATGAAAGAGTGTACACACTTGACCGTGAACTCTGCAGCGAATGTATAGACTTCCAGTGAAGGGCGTTGTGTAGACTTTGGCTTGGAACGAAGGTAGGAATGAGGCTGTATAGACTAGGCCAGAACGTAGGGAAAAACACCAATGTGCAGACATGAACATCCAGCAATGTATAGACTTCGTGAACAAAATGCAATGTTGACTGATGTATACACTTGGCAAATAGAGTAATGCATGCACAAACAATTAGCCACTACGTTAACCCAATCTAGCCATATTCATGAATTAACTTTTCAAGCAGACAATCAGATAAAGCAATCAGATATTCAAGCAGTCAATCAGTCATCTATATTAATTAGCACACCTCAGTGTGACTCATGGTGTGTCAGTCATCATCAAAACCACACAGGGGCACAACAATCACCTCAGTGTGACTCATGGTGTGTCAGTCATCATCAAAACCACACAGGGGCACAACAGTGGTAGCACTAAGAGATGTGACGGGAGAGCTAGTTGCAAGATTCTTCCGGCAGAATGTGATATTCCAGTTTGGGATCCCCAGCCGAATCATCTCTGATAATGGCAGCCATTTTAGGAACCAGAAGGTTTATCGGCTAGCCGACAAATACAAGATTGACTGGAGGACATCGTCCCCCTACAACCCTCAAGCCAATGGACTTGCAGAAGCCTTCAACAAGACACTATGCACATTGCTGGCGAAGACTGTCAAGTCTAATAAAAAAGATTGGGAAGAAAGGATGTACGAAGTGCTCGGGGCCTATCGTACTATCTACAAAATCCCAACTGGTTGTTCACCTTTCTCCCTCGTCTATGGGTCAGAGGCTGTGGTGCCGATTGAACTGGAAGTTCCTTCGCTGCGAGTCGCCATCCAACATGGACTGGCCAGCGGTGATCAAACCAATGCAGAAAGAAGATTTGAAGAGCTCCCTGAGCTCGAAGGAAAACGCCTCTGGGCACAATAAAGCATCCAACTCTACCAAGCTCTTATGGCCCGAGCTTTTGACAAGCTGGTCAAGCGATGAGAATTCAAGAAAGGAGACCTGGTAATGGTCAAAAGAAGAGAAGTGATGGCCTTCAACAAGGGAAGTTGGTCGAAAACTGGATCGGACCATATATCGTCCGCCGAGTATATGAAGGGGGTGCCTACGTCCTGGTAGACCATAAAGGAGTCATCCAGTTCTCTCCCCACAACGGAAAGCATATAAAGCTGTATCATACAGCGCAACCGACATTCCCTAAGTGATTGGTCGGAATAACCTTATTTTGGTTTAGTGGCACTCCGCCCTAGCCCAACTACCCTTATCTTGGTTTAGTGGCTTTCCGCCCTAGCCGAGGTACCCTTATCTTGGTCTAGTGGCATTCTACCCTGATCAAGCTACCCTTCCTGTGTCTAGTGGCACTCCGCCCTAGTCGAGCTACCCTTATCCTGGTTTAGTGGCACTCCGCCCTAGCCGTGCTACCTTACCTTGGTCCAGTAGCACTCCGCCCCGATCAAGCTACCTTTCCTTGATCTAGTGGCACTCTGCCCTGATCAAGCTACCTTTCCTTGATCTAGTGGCACTCTGCCCTGATCAAGCTACCTTTCCTTGATCTAGTGGCACTCCGCCCTAGCCGAGCTACCCTTATCCTGGTTTAGTGGCACTCCGCCCTAGCCGAGCTACCTTACCTTAGTCCAGTGGCATTCCGCCCTGATCGAGCTACCTCTCCTTGGTCTAGTGGCATTCCGCCCTGATCGAGCTACCTTTCCTTGGTCTAGTGGCATTCCGCCCTGATCAAGCTACCCTTCCTTGGTCTAGTGGCACTCTGCCCTAGCCGAGCTACCCTTATCCTGGTTTAGTGGCACTCCGCCCTAGCCGAGCTACCTTACCTTGGTCCAGTGGCACTCCGCCCCGATCAAGCTACCTTTCCTTGATCTAGTGGCACTCTACCCTGATCAAGCTACCTTTCCTTGATCTAGTGGCACTCTGCCCTGATCAAGCTACCTTTCCTTGATCTAGTGGCACTCCGCCCAAGCCGAGCTACCCTTATCCTAGTTTAGTGGCTTCCGCCCTAGCTGAGCTACCCTTATCTTGGTCTAGTGGCATTCCGCCATGATCAAGCTACCCTTCCTTGGTCTAGTGGCACTGCGCCCTAGCCGAGCTACCCTTATCCTGGTTTAGTAGCACTCCGCCCTAGTCGAGCTATCTTACCTTGGTCCAGTGGCACTCCGCCCCGATCAAGCTACCTTTCCTTGATCTAGTGGCACTCTGCCCTGATCAAGCTACCTTTCCTTGATCTAGTGGCACTCTGCCCTAGCCAAGCTACCCTTATCTTGGTTTAGCGGTACTCCGCCCTAGCCGAGTTACCCTTACCTTGGTCCAATGGCACTCTGCCCTATCCAAGCTACCCTTATCTTGGTTTAGCGACACTCCGCCCTAGCCGAGCTACCCTTATCTTGGTTTAGTGGCATTCCGCCTTGATCAAGCTACCTCTCCTTGGTCTAGTGGCACTCCGCCCTAGCCGAGCTACCCTTATCTTGGTTTAGTGACTTTCCGCCCTAGCCGAGCTACCCTTATCTTGGTCTAGTGGCATTCCGCCCTAATCAAGCTACCCCTCCTGGGTCTACTGGCATTCCGCCCTGATCGAGCTACCATTTCCTTGGTCTAGTGGCATTCCGCCCCGATCAAGCTACCTTTATCTTGGTGACGGGATCGGCAAGTGGCTTCAACAAAATTATCAAATAGATATTCATGTTTTAGTTGTCTCATGTTTATGTTTTAGTTGTCTCATGTTAATTGGGCCATATGTATGGGCCTAATGGGTCATATTTTATGTTTTGTAGTAATTATGTCTCCAACTATTATGTAAGAGTCTTTTTCTTATTTTGTGTCTTTTAGTCTTCCTAAGAGAGTTATGATGAGTAGGTGTTAGGTGTTAGGTGAGTTATCTTTTGGTCTTCTTAGTGGAGTCTATATAAGTGTCATGTAACCTCTCTTTTAAAATAATGAAGTGAATCAAAAATATTTGGAAAATTACCTCCAACATGAGGTCCCTTACCCTCCTTCTATCTCTCTCTCTTTGGAGTGGATTCTCCAATATTCTCTCTCTCTCTAGGAGTGGATTCTCCTGGGTTCTTTCTTTCTCTCTAACTTCTCTCTCTCTCTCTCTAAGGGGTGGATTCCCCTCGCTCTCTCTCTTTCTCTCTCTCATTATCTCTCTCTTTCTCTAAGGGGTGCGCCCCTTTCTCTCTCCTCCCCCTCCCAACCACTTTCTCTCTCTTCCCCTCCCCTAATAACTCTTTCCCTAGTTCCCACACCCTTCCATTAACTCACCCAACCCCAAGAGCTCTCCTCCAATCCTCTCCTCACCTCCCAACCCCCAACTACCCCACTCTCCTTCCCCATGCATCCCACCACCTTCCCAAGGCTAAAATAACTCCTCCCAAGGCCCAAATTTGAAATTCCCTCCCCTCTCCCATTCCCCCCACACCCTAGGTCGCCCAACTCCAGCCCCAACCCACCCAAGGTCACCCTCCCTGATGGGGACATCAACGACAGTCCGCTCACATTGTGTTTGCATTTCCGTCCTTTTATATTTGTATGTATACCCTTGTGATATATGGGTACACAATTGTAGGTCTTAGTGGGTTTATTTGTAAAAGGCCATTGGGTTTCTTTGCAAAAGTACATGTAGGCCCTGCAGGGGCCCCCTCCCTCCTCCTTATTGGTCCACTTGGACTCCCGGGCCCAAGGGGGCTGGTCCATGGTCCAACCTTGGACTTGGACCTAGATTTAAATAAAGAAGACAATTCAAATTTGTCTTCTTAAAGGGGGGGGGGGGGGGCAAACCATATAGTTTATTAGGCTTTTAATGTGTTGTTCAAAGTTGTTCAAACCCCATCCTAGCCCTTGATTTCCCAGCCCTTGATCCAAGGGTCTAGAATTAGTTAGAGACCTAGACTATATAATGTTGTATTTTCATGAGAAATTGAATGAAAAAATCAGAATTTTTGTGAGTGTTCTTGAAGCTTGGTGCGCCCCTCTATCCTCCCTTGCTGTTCTTCCTTCCCCAACCCCAGATCTAGAGTGTATCCCTCTTCTATCATCCCCTCTCAACCTCCGGTGATCGTCTGTGCCGCCGCCGCCGCCGTTCGTGCCGCCTTCGAGCCGCCGTGGAATCATCATCAAGTTTCTGTCCTGCTGGATAGAGGTGTGGTTCGAGAATTCCTGAAGCCAGCCACGAGTTCTGATCGATTTGAAATTTTAAGGGTTGGTTCCTATCTTCTAGCCCCTTCTCCACAAAAACATCCAGGTTCAAAAGCCACCGTTTCATATTGTTTCCTCTTCATTCAACTCTCAATTTCAGATCTGTTCTGTCACTGTCTACAATGACAGTAGCCCTGAGCTCTCAACCTTCGACCACCCTTTTGATTTTCTTTAGACCTCCCAATTTAACTGTGTGTTCTGTCCATCGTCCCCTACCACCACCATTTTTCTTACATTTTTATCATCCTTCTACCTATTTTTCAAAATTCATGTTCTACCGGAGCTACAGTACTTTCAGCCAGATCCCAGATCCGACCTTTGTCCACTGAACAAATCACAGCAAATCATAGATACATCCAAACATGTCAAAACCAATTTTTCCATCTTCCCATCTCAATTTCCAACAACTTTTATGAAGAACACATCTTCGAATTAGGACATCCACATCACAGTCAAAGGCAATCAATAGTCAAGTCCTCTGCAGGCCTGAGTCTTCGGTTACTGTACAACAGGAGATTGAAAATTCTATAAGTCAAGATATGAGTAGATCCAGGCCAGATATTTGGGCTTAGGTTGAAGAACTTCAAGCTGGCTTTCCAACGGCACTAGTCTCGTGTCGATCCGACATCGGGGCTGATCGCAGCGTCCATTCTCGCCGGAGCGCGCGCTGTAAAACAGCAACCACCAGTCCGTGGACAGCAAACCCGACGGGTGCCGATCGGAGCCGCCTGACCTCCGGGCGACGTTCCAGCCTGCCACCAGCCCGGGGATCGCTTCCACCAGTGTCCCCACCACAGTGGTGACACCGGGTCCCACACGGTCCCTCCGGACAGCACGTGGGCCCCACCGTCACTAGTTCGGGTGCTGCCGAAGCTACGCGGAAAGCCGCCCGTCAACCCGTATTCGGTCCTCCCGGGCCCCGTTGTGTCGCCCTTTACCTCCCTGCGTGGAGTGGGCATATTTCCATTGCTGTAATATTCATGTATTAACTGTCCCGGGAGCACGAGTTCGGCCGGGCCCGTCGTCCCCACGCCGAGCGCGTGGAGGTATCGTCTTCGCTCCTACACTTGGCATTTCGCTTATTTCATATATGCTTGTTTATGCCACTGCTAGAGAGCATATTTTAGGACCTAGCTTGCTATAATTTCATATCACTGCTGCTGCGAGAGAGTGAGCGAGACCGTCCCGTGGCCCGATCCGGGCACGAAAGTGCGAGCCGACCACCCTAGCTCTTGCCGGTTTCTCAACCGTGCACGTCCGACGCTTCCCTCGTTAAGGGACGATCGCGAGCTTGTCGTGTCCGTGTCTCGTCCCGCATCAATTTGGTATCAGAGCGAGTTTGAGTCTAGGGTGTCCAAAAAAAAGTGTCATTCATTAGTCATTTACGTCTAAGTCATGTTTAGGGTCATCATTGTTTTAAAACAAACAAAAAAAAAGTGTCTTTTGCACCCTTTACTCGGTATCTCAAAAGGTGTTGTCCGAACGTTAGGCTACGCCTATCGGGAAGGCCGCACACTTGCGCGAGTGACCTTCGGGTCGATTACCTCCGCCGCGTACCGCGTTTTGGTTAAGTCTAGGTGCATCATTTTGCATTAGTGTGTTTTGCTTTAGTCGGCATCTTCTAGTTGGTGTGTTTGCATGCCCACTCGTCGGGTACTCAGTACTCACCCCCACCACCACCTATGGCCAACCCACGGGATACCTCGGGAGACTTCCACTCCCTACAAGAGGCGATGATGGCCATTATGACTAGGTTGGACCAATCCGATGCTAACTTTCGGACTTTCTCCGATAATATGGATGGTCGCCTTAGAGCCATGGAGGGGCGCTTGGAGACCTCTGACAGGTCGGTCCAAGACCTCGTTGGGCGGTTAGATAGGATGTCACACGGGGACCCTCCAGGGGCAGCCCAAGGCCCACCCGCACCTCCTCCCGCGGTGGCCCAAGTCCAACCCGCTCCCATGGCCCAAGTCCAGGTCGCTCCCGCGGCCCAAAACCAGCCACCACAGGCTCCTCCACCCGCCCTTCCTCGGGTTCCCCAACTACCGCACCGTGACCTTGGTCTCGAGGACTATGGTTCCGACAATGCCTATGAGGGATATGGTCAACGCCGTCGTGGTTTTCAGCCACAACGAGATGAGGATGATGACCGGGTCCTTAAGACTGTGCGAGCGGACCCTCCCGCTTTTTACGGGTCTTTGGATCCGAAAGTCTACCTAGATTAGGAGTTCGGCATGGACCGTTACTTTGAGTGGTATGATATGTCGGAGCGTCGAAGGGTCCGATTCACCACCATGAAACTCATGGGGCAGGCACAAACCTATTGGAAGAATGTGGAGAGCCTGCTACTTCAGCGGCTAGAACCCCTGATCGACACATGGGCCGAGATGAAGAATAAGCTTCGGCAAAAGTACCTTCCTCCCACCTACCGCCAGCGACTCATCGATAGATGGCAAAGTCTTAGCCAGGGAGACCGATCCGTCTCCGAATACATCGCGGAGTTTGATGAGTACTTTCTACGATGTGGTGTCACGGAGGAGAGTACCATGCCCGTGTCCCGCTTTCGACGTGGTTTGCGGCCACACTACCAGTATGAGCTTTTCCGCCGCAATGCCAAGACGTTGGAAGAGGCATACCAGGTTGCTCTCGAGATGGAGCAATTTGAGGGAGAGTTCGAGTCTAGCCATCGGTTGGGCCCCACCCCTCTCCGTAGTACCGAGCCCCGTCACTCCATAGGCCCACATCAGCGGCCTCCCATGGCTCGATCTCAGGAGCCCACCCGTCAGGAGCACTTCGCTCCACGGCCTCGTCCTCCTCCACCCCGGGATCTATTCCCACCCCAACCACCGGCACCCATTGCCCGTTCCCCGGCTCCTATAGCCCGTCCTCTGGCACCGGCACCCCCTCCACTATTGTCCAAAGCACCTACATCTCCCCCACTACTGCCTACACCCCCTACCCGACGGGATGATAAGGGTAAGGCCCCTTTTATAGGAGAGAGTAGTCGGTCGAGAGTGCAGTGTTTCCACTGTCATGGGTTTGGCCACATTGCCAGCGAGTGTCTCGCTCACACCACCCTAGCCTTAGGTGTTGGAGGATCCGTACCTCCCGAGCCTGAGTGTGTTGATTACGAGGCCGATGAGGCACTAGCCGAGGAGTACTATGCCTTGGGAGGGGAAGAGCAGGACGGCTCTCCTGCCGCCCAGGATGCAGCCACCTAATGGGCTTGATGCTACCACCTTCGTCTAGAGTCATGCATAAGTCGGTGTGTTTTCCTTGTGTGGTTTGTTTTGAGTGGTGTGTTTTGAGTCGATTGTTTGTGTGGTTTGTTTTGAGTGGTGTGTTTTGAGTCGATTGTTTGTGTGGTTTGCATACGTGTGTTAGTGCTTGGTGAGTCTGCATGTGTCTTGTGCAAGCTCGTTGTCGTTCTCTTATGAGTAAGAGGTGATTGGACTCACTTGATGAGTATGGGATCGGTTCTACTTCTATACCCGGATCAGTCACCTATAGGGACTCAGCGGTGATTCCTAGTGAGTCTTCGAGCTGCTTCCTTCCTTTTTGAGAGTGCCCCTTCGGAGTGACCACCTTTAGCCCATAGCAGTTCGCATATCGAGTATATATGGAATGAGCAGGTGCCGATCATTTGGAGTGGAGCGTACCCGCGTTACTTGGCACGGAGACAGATCCGCCGATGTACCTGAGCAGCAGCATCCCTTACTCGACGGGGTTGAGTTCCTCCCACCCGGGGAGAATTGATGGGGACATCAACGACAGCCCGCTCACATTGTGTTTGCATTTCCGTCCTTTTATATTTGTATGTATACCCTTGTGATATATGGGTACACAATTGTAGGTCTTAGTGGGTTTATTTGCAAAAGGCCATTGGGTTTCTTTGCAATCCTCCTTATTGGTCCACTTGGACTCCCGGGCCCAAGGGGGCTGGTCCATGGTCCAACCTTGGACTTGGACCTAGATTTAAATAAAGAAGACAATTCAAATTTGTCTTCTTAAAGGGGGGGGGCGAACCATATAGTTTATTAGGATTTTAATGTGTTGTTCAAAGTTGTTCAAACCCCATCCTAGCCCTTGATTTCCCAGCCCTTGATCCAAGGGTCTAGAATTAGTTAGAGACCTAGACTATATAATGTTGTATTTTCATGAGAAATTGAATGAAAAAATCAGAATTTTTGTGAGTGTTCTTGAAGCTTGGTGCGCCCCTCTCTCCTCCCTTGCTATTCTTCCTTCCCCAACCCCAGATCTAGAGTGTATCCCTCTTCTATCATCCCCTCTCAACCTCCGGTGATCGTCTGTGCCGCCGCCGCCGCCGTTCGTGCTGCCTTCGAGCCGCCGTGGAATCGTCATCAAGTTTCGGTTCTACTGGATAGAGGTGTGGTTCGAGAATTCCTGAAGCTAGCCACGAGTTCTGATCGATTTGAAATTTTGAGGGTTGGTTTCTATCTTCTATCCCCTTTTCCACAAAAAAATCCAGGTTCAAAAGCCACCGTTTCGTCTTGTTTCCTCTTCATTCAACTCTCAATTTCAGATCTGTTCTGTCACTGTCTATAGTGACAGTAGCCCTGAGCTCTCAACCTTCGACCACCTTTTTGATTTTATTTAGACCTCCCAATTTAACTGTGTGTTCTGTCCATCGTCCCCTACCACCACAATTTTTCTTACATTTTTATCATCATTCTATCTATTTTTCAAAATTCATGTTCTACCGGAGCTATAGTACTTTCAGCCAGATCCCAGATCCGACCTTTGTCCACTGAAAAAATCACAGAAAATCATAGATACATCCAAACATGTCCAAACCAATTTTGACATCTTCCCATCTCCATTTCCAACAACTTTGATGAAGAACACATCTTCGAATTCGGACATCCATATCATGGTCAAAGGCAATCAACAGTCAAGTCCTCTACAGGCCTGAGTCTTCGGTTACTGTACAATAGGAGATTGAAAATTCCATAAGTGAAGATCCGAGTAGATCCAGGCCATATCTTTGGGCCTAGGTTGAAGAACTTCAAGCTAGCTTTCCAATGGCGCCAGTCTCGTGTCGATCCGACATCGGGGCTGATCGTGCGTCCATTCTCGCCGGAGCGCGCGCTGCAAAACAGCAACCACCAGTCCGTGGACAGCAAACCCGACGGGTGCCGATCGGAGCCGCCCGACCTCCGGGCGACGTTCCAGCCTGCCGCCAGCCCGGGGATCGCTTCCACCAGTGTCTCCACCACAGTGGTGACACCGGGTCCCACACGGTCCCTCCGGACAGCACGTGGGCCCCACCGTCACTAGTTCGGGTGCTGCCGAAGCTACGCGGAAAGCCGCCCGTCAACCCGTATTCGGTCCTCCCGGGCCCCGTTGTGTCACCCTTTACCTCCCTGCATGGAGTGGGCATATTTCCATTGCTGTAATATTCATGTATTAACTGTCCCAGGAGCACGAGTTCGGCCGGGCCCGTCGTCCCCACGCCGAGCGCGTGGAGGTATCGTCTTCGCTCCTACACTTGGCATTTCGCTTATTTCATATATGCTTGTTTATGCCACTGCTAGAGAGCATGTTTTAGGACCTAGCTTGCTATAATTTCATATCACCGCTGCTGCGAGAGAGTGAGCGAGACCGTCCCGTGGCCCGATCCGGGCACGAAAGTGCGAGCCGACCACCCTAGCTCTTGCCGGCTTCTCAACCATGCACGTCTGACGCTTCCCTCGTTAAGGGACGATCGCGAGCTTGTCGTGTCCGTGTCTCGTCCCGCATCACTCCCCTTCCCTCCATCTCATTCCACCACCATTTGCCACCACAAGGTTTCAACTTCATTGCAGGTCGCAGGCAGCAAATTTGATCCTAGAAGCTACATCATCTCTGGCATTTCTCTAAATCTTATGGTAGCAAGGCATACATCTATGGAAAGGTAGTTCAGAGAGCTTTCCAAGCAAGGTGGTTTCGTCTCCATCCGAGCACCGGGCTGATCAGAAGGTCCATTCTCCCTCGACTGCGTAAAACTGCTCGGATAGAAGACCAGAGCCGGAGTGGAAGATCTGCAGTGGCCAACCTCCTAGGAATCTGTGCAGGAGTTATTCATCAAAAATCTTCTACTCTGAGTCTTCTTTCATCCCAAAGAAGCAGAGCTCCGTTTGGCGTCCGGATCCAGAAGTTATCAATTTTCTCCCACCGGGCATGCAGTTCTACTTCCACTCTATCGGCATCGACCGCCTTCAGTGTTCAAGCTCTACCGGCCATCTCCGACCATATCTGGCAGCCCCGTCAATTTCTTTGCAAAGTCGACTCGTCAACGGAACCAACGACTTCAGCGGTGCCTGATTCCGAGCTCGGGAGCAGTCGCAGCATCCTCGTCTTCCCACTGCTGAGAACTTGTTACAGTCTGTGCAACAGACCTACCACTATGTTCAACCGTCTGCCCCGACCAGAATCGGTGTCCACAGAATCAAGAAAATTCTGGTGTCTTCCCGGTCCAGCTACGAAGAGTTTCCCACTTGTTTCGTCTTCAGAAAAAATCCGGAGTGGCCGCAGTGTCAAGAGAACCGACTGTCTGTCCTGAAGCGCAGAGAGTGGACAGCATCGGCATCGGCGGCCTTTTCATCACTTCTAACTCGAATTCCCCTCCCCGCTTGGTGTCACATCACTTGGTCTAGTGGCATTCCGTCCTGATCAAGCTACCTTTCCTTGGTCTAGTGGCACTCCGCCCTGGCCGAGCTCTCAAAAGAATACACCATATTGCCGTTACGGGTCTTACGCTCGAACCAGCGAAAAATCATTCCTTTGCGTTAGCATTCAGCCCTTGCTAACGAGTATACCGCTCTGCTCGGCACAAGGCCCGGTAAGCTGGCCAACAGCCGTCTACTACCAACCAAGGGTCGGACATCACGCTTCAACCTGCCACCCTTTATATCAAGAAAAAAAAGAAAAAATAAGGAAAAGAAAATAAAAATGGGGTTAAAAATAGAGATACCCCGCCAGACTTGCTCCTATATTAGGACAAGTGTAAAAATGGCTACAACCCAGCTGTGGCGAAAACCTGAAAGGCCGCCGCAGGTAAAATTGGGTACCCCGCCACGTGAAAACCCGAGAGGGCACGTGGGCAAAAGCAAGAGGGGGCTGGCTTCGGTGAAAACCCGAAAGGGCACTTAAGTCGGTAAATTGGTAATTTAAAAGTGCCTCTTTTGTTATCCACCTGATGAAACTCCACAAGGGACAATCATCAAAAGTCCCACCGGAAATCCTTTGACAAACCCATGTTCGACCCTCGTCATCATCGGTGAGATCGGTCGATCCCTACCCCTAACTTGGACCTTCCATCCTTGTTAACAATCCTACCCTTACTTCGGCATGTCACCCATGCTGATGAACAAACCCATGTTCGACCCTCGTCATCATCGGCGAGATCGGTCAACCCCTATCCTTAACTTGGACCTTCCGTCCCTATTAATAATCCTACCTTTGTTCGGCATATAACTTATGCTGATTAATAAACCCGTGTTCGACTCTCATTATCATCAGCAAGATCGGTCGACCTCTATCCTTAACTCGGATCTTACATCCCTGTTAATAAACCATGTCCTTTGCTTCGACATTTAACCAGTGTCGACGAAATAAACCCAGGACCAATCCTTGTCATCATCAACAAGGACGGTCAACATCCTAGCATTCCAGTTCTTCTGTACTCCGAATTCGAAATCAAAAAAAAGAAAGAAAAGAAAAATGGGGTTAAAAATATAGATACCCCGCCAGACTTGCTCCTATATTAGGACAAGTGTAAAAATGGCTATAACCCAGCTGTGGCGAAAACCCGAAAGGGCGTCGCAAGGAAAATCGGGTACCCCGCCACGTGAAAACCCGAGAGGGCACGTGGGCAAAAGCAAGAGGGGGCTGGCTTCGGCGAAAACCTGAAAGGGCGCTTAGGTCAGTAACATGAATAAAAAAAAGAGAGAAGAAAACTTTATAAATCAATGATGAATAGCGATGAACCATCCTCCATCCTGAAGACCCTTCACAAGGTCGAGGTAGAGTCTTCATCCGATATCCCACCTATACACATCTAATGTCTACCCTTTTCGACCCTTGTCATCATCGACAAGATCGGTCGCTACCTTTCCAGTTTTTGTCATCATCGGCAATACCATCTACCCTTTTCGACTCTTGTCATCATCGGCAAGATCGGTCGCTACCTTTCCGATTTTTGTCATCATCGGCAATACCGTCTACCCTTTTCGACCCTTGTCATCATCGGCAAGATCGGTCGCTACCTTTCCGATTTTTGTCATCATCGGCTATATCGTCTACCCTTTTCGACCCTTGTCATCATCGACAAGATCGGTCGCTACCTTTCCAGTTTTTGCCATCATCGGTAATACCGTCTACCCTCTTCCACCCTTGTCATCATCGGCAAGATAGGTCGCTACCTTTCCAGTTTTTGCCATCATCGGCAATACCGTCTACCCTTTTCGACCCTTATCATCATCGGTAAGATCGGTCGCTACCCTATCCGGTTCTTGTCACCATCGGTAAGACCGTCTACCCTTCTCAACCCTTGTCATCATCGGCAAGTTCGGTCGCTACCCCTCTCGACCCTTGTCATCGTCAGCAAGATCGGTCGCTACCCATTTCGACCCTTGTCATCATCGGCAAGATCGGTCACTACCCCTTTCGACCCTTGTCATCATCGGCAAGATCGGTCGCTACCCCTTTCGACCCTTGTCATCATCGACAAGATCGGTCGCTACCCCTTTCGACCCTTGTCATCATCGGCAAGATCGGTCGCTACCCTTTTCGACCCTTGTCATCATCGGCAAGATCGGTCGCTACCCCTTTCAACCCTTGTCATCATCGGCAAGATCGGTCGCTACCCTTTCGACCCTTGTCATCATCGGCAAGATCGGTCACTACCCTTTCGACCCTTGTCATCATCGGCAAGATCGGTCGCTACCCTTTTCGACCCTTGTCATCATCGGCAAGATCGGTCGCCACCCCTTTCAACCCTTGTCATCATCGGTAAGATCGGTCGCTACCCTTTTCGACCCTTGTCATCATCGGCAAGATCGATCGCTACCCTTTTCGACCCTTGTCATCATCGGCAAGATCGGTCGCTACCCTTTTCGACCCTTGTCATCATCGATAAGATCGGTCGCTACCCTTTCGACCCTCGCCACCATCAACGAGCCCGGTCAACTACCCTCTAACCTGGGCCTTCCGCCCTCATTGATCAACAAAACATCATTGCGTCGACATCTGACCCATGTCGACGGTTATAACACACTTTTCGTCATCATTGGCGAAGTTCACTAGGCACATCCGCCTATGCGACCTATGTCCCGCCCTGGCAAAAGATCCTGCTCCGGGAACGGCTGCGCCGTGGTGGAGCGAACACCTCACCCCTTCCTTGAAGGCGTGAGCACTCTCCTGCGCCATCGGTGCGTATCCCCGAACTCGGGTGATCGGCCAAAAGAAGAAAGAGAAGGAAAGGAGAAAAGTCACGATTAAAGCAACAAATAGAGATGTTTTCATTAATATGATTTGTCGGAATACATTTACGCCCGGGACATCTCCCAGGGGTACATAAGCTCCAAAAACAAAAGGGAGCGGAGTCCAATCAAGGGGAAAAGCAAGACGAAACTACGGCAAAGGACGCTGAAAAATATCTGCCAACTCCAAGAGGCCTATTGAGGAGTGTTGGGTCAATTCTTGCAGCCGGGCCTCGGTGACTGTCAGCTGCGATAACCTCTCGTCCAGTGAGGCAAGTCATCCTTCGGCGAGATCACCTTCTTCTGTTGTCTAGACTTTGAGGCGCTCGCCTTCCTGCAGTTCAGCTTCGACCTCAGCGAGTTCAGCGCGCAACTCTTCCATCCGCGCCGTGAGGAGCAGCCTGCGTTCTGAGATATTGCCGGCAACATTTCTCAGCTGCTCCACGGTCACCCTCAACGAAGTAGTGGCGGCGCGATAATCTGCCCTCTCCAACTTCACAGCCGTTAGCTGATCAGATACCTCTCGGCTGAGGAAATCACGCCTGTTGGCGTGCTTTAACAGCATTACAACCCACGGAGTCCAATCATCCATTGGGCAGCCGAATGCTAACAGCGACCGGGAGAGGTGGTCTACCAAGCTTCTCAGCTGCACATAGTTCAGGCCCGGGGAAGCTGACATGGCTCGCTAGAAATTGTCCAGGGACTGCCACACCATGTCACTGGAAAATTGTAAGCCTAGTGGCGAAGTCTTAGGGAGGTGAAAGTCCATCCTGCTATCTATCTCGGCCCAGATGTCATTGGCCACCCCGAGGGATGTCGACGGCATGGTTTGCACTGCGCCGATGCCCGGCCCGACAATTGCCGTTACAGCGGCCGAAGGGCTCTCCACGATAGCAATTTCCTTTCCTGTCCTTCGAGGTGAGGTTATGACGGCCGTCTCAACAGCTGAGGGCGCTTGCTCCTCCTGAACAGTCTCACCGACCGTCAACGGAGGGGAGCTTTCTATGACAGACAAGGCTTTAATAGCATCGGCCTCTTCTGCAATAACTTCTCCCGCTTCTATTTTCGGGGGACCACTTGGCTTCAGCAATAACTCCTCGCCGGCAACTAGGATTGGAGTCCCTGCAACCTCGGTCAGGTCGCCGACTTCGGCAGTCACGCCGGGCTCCTCTGACGCCGCTGTAGCCGCATAGGTCCGTGGAAGCCGTAGGGCAATGGGTCGTACAACAGGTGGAAAGGCTGATTGGCTCATATCCACGTCAGGAATGGGTATGCGGACCATCACAGCTGGCGGTACCACCTCAGCCTGCATTACATATATGTACATCAGCCAGCTGGCCTGGAAATAAAAATAAGTACTGCGGACGGGAGTCGGAACATGTCCTACCTCGACCGGCACTATATTTAGGCCTCCAAAGGTGGCCTCTGAAGATTCTAGCCCCTCTCCTACGGTCGGGTATGATGGCCTATGCTCGACTCCCAGTAGTCTTAGAGGGCTGAATGTTAAAAGGTCACTTTCATAAGCTGAAGAAGCCCCGGCGTCTTCGGCCTCGGTGTCAACCGGCGGGAACCCCTCGTCGTCGCCGGAGCCGCCACCGTAATCAACTCGCTCAGAGGAGGATGATTCTTCTGCTTGTTCTTAAATCTCCAGTATCTGAGCGGGAACCATGCTGCTGGAAGGAGGCCATTTAGCCGGAACCTCCTCGGCAGTCTCTGCCTCGGAAGCACCCGTTGGCCGAATATCCAGGGGTTTGTCCCTTGGAAGCCCCTGCTCTCCAGTAATAGCTCCTGCCTTGACACCGACCTCGGGGAGCATCGTTGGCCGGACATCGACTGGGGTTAAAAGGCAATAAACATTCAAGACCCGGCTGAAAGCACAATAGACCGCTAAGCTCTATGGGCAAGCTGCAAGTTACCTTCTATCTCTTGATGGGGTGTCGGTGAAGGCAAGTCACCCTCAATAGAGGCCAAGGGTGCTTCCTCCTCTCTCTCCTTAGCCGCGACTCCGGTCACCGCCTCCAACCCGACAACGGCGGAGGTAGTACCAACAGCTAATAAAAGGAAAGATGATCAGCCAAAGCGACAGAAACGAGCAAACGAGCCGTATAAGAGCAAGATGTTACCTTCGCCCTCAGGCCCTTGCATCCAAGCAGCCTCAAACTCGGAGAATGATGGAACCCGAGGAGGGGTAGCTATAGGCTCGTCTTCAGCGGCCTTCCTCCGGTGCGCCCGGGTGGCGCGGGAATCTGCCCTCTTGGCCTTCTTGGCCCTGCTGATAGCCTCCTTGACCTGGGACCAGGTTAGCTTCCGTGAATCCCCAGGGGGCAGCGGTGTTGTGGTCGGTGCTGGCTCCGGAATGTTAAAATACGAAGGCTTCTGCGCCTTGGAAATCAACTCTCTATAGTGTTTGGTCGCCTCCACAGAGAGGTGAGCTGCACAAGTGCGTAGGTGAGGAAGGTGCATACTGACTATAAAAGAAGCCATTTCAAGGCTGAAAGAAAAATAAGCATTACCTGGTGGCCCTGTGTATCTGGGGCTGAGCGACCAGTAAAGCAATATGGGCGCCTTGTCCCGGGAAGCCGCCTCACGGATAAGCCAGCACACATCACCGATCTTCTCACTTTTATCTGCCAGCTGCGCCAGATCTTCATGGCCACAGGAGGATAAGTGATGATATAGACCCAAGTGGTCGAATCCCCAGCCGTCGACATACTTGAAAGATACAAAGAGCTGATGGTCCCGGATGGCTTCTAGTGGACTAGAAATTGAAAGCCCATGCGAATGAAGCAGGGCGAATATCCAGGGGGTGTTGGAGTACAAGTCAGCCCGTTTATCTTCCCTCCTGATGAAGGTCCGGTAGGGATGAAAACGGTCAGCTTCTGGACGCCAACCCGCCACTGCAGGAAGAGGTTCTTCCACCGGAAGAGGGATCTTCTGGAGGGCAATCCGGTCACTGCTAACCCGGCATAGTCCCCAGAGAGTCTTGATATAATCATCCTTCTGGATCTCTGGCATCTTCGGGTCGGCCTTAGACGACCTACCCTTCGCAGCCTTCCTGGCCTCCAGATATGCCATCACCTCGGTGTTGGACCAGGACTTCAACTTCTTTAAATAGGATGGATCAACATCCAAAGCAGGCTCCCGCTGGGAATCTAAAAAATGACGTTCGGCACTATGCCAAACATCTTTCCGGAAGTTCCGGTAGAAGCCCGTCCGTGCATTCCACCACTTCACGAAGTCCGGAGTCACTCGGGGTAGACGAGCCGGCGTTGGCACCTTGAAGGATACATCCTCCCGACGATGGAAGTAGTCCCACCATGTGCGGGCTTCATCCGTAGTCGTCTGTCCAGCCCGATGTCTGTTCGGGAGATTGAACTGGGCTGAAGAAGAAGGAATCTACTGGTCATATCCAAAATTCCGGCCAAAGCGGAAGGGATAGCACGGCTCCAGCCATAGTAAGCCGCTCTTTCAGAATACAAGGACACTGGGGCAGATAGACAATGCCCAATCAATCAGTTCTGGCTCCAAGATTGGCCTCATGCTCTTGGCCCCGGTGAGCTGATGTATGAATTCCTCTGTCTCCAACAACCGGCATTGCCGCATCCTGTTGACAAGAGGACTGGAGCTAGCAGCCAAGCTTCAAAAATGTAGGACTCCTGGGGAATCTGTCGGAACTGTAGTCAGCTTCCCCCGAATAGCAAAAAGATGATCCGCCAGTGAAGACGGCTCAGCACTAGCAAATTCGATCATCCGTGGCAAAGGACGATCCGACTGCATCGACCGGGGAGCTGCTTCAGGAAACAAGGTGCAGACCCAGGCATTGAAGAAGTGGATGGGACCAACTATCCGTGAATTTCTGGGGATGCGTGACTTGTGCAAATCCCCTAGCATCTTGTATATAAGGCATAAGGCCACCAGGCACAGGGACAACTTTGTCCCCCAAGCCATCAAATAGGCAGGGTAAATGGCCTCCGGCCTGATTACCGTCTCGTCCCCCTGGGGAAGGGCGAACGAGCAAAGCCAATAGTTCAGATATGCAGCACAATGTGTGACTGTGTCAACTCCTGTGGGATTCGGGCCCCCTTGCCGCCCTCTCCCTGAAACAGTAGGGTATGTCGCCTGGCGTCAAGCCCTCTTCTTCCGCTTCACTGTTGTCGGAACGACTGTGGGGAAATCCTCATACTGCTGCTCCCCACCGAAGAAATATTGAAGCCACGTGCCCATCCGAACGCGTCTCTTTTCGCCAGGCTTCCGCGCTTCCCGCGAGTCAAGCGTCAGGCGCAGCAGGGTGCGGTATGCCTTCATCAAATAACGGTAGGCGAAGCCCATGAAATATTTGCCTTCGCCATCCGTATGGTCTTTCAGCCAGTCCGGAAAACAAACTTCTTCATACGGCTCCCCGTCTATCGGTAAGCCGCTCAGCTAGGAAAGGCTCCAGAGGTCCAGTGAAGTCTCACCCTCTGTAGTATAAAAAGTGTTGTATTCCAGGTAGAAGACCTCAATCATCCCGCAGCACAGACCTCGGGAGATCGGATACCTGTACCGGGAAGCATATACACTCTGATAAACACCGGCATGTACCAGAATGGGAGCGTATTGCCGCAATACAAAATCTGTAAATTCAACGGCGCCCGGTCTGAAGGCGTGAGCATCGGTGGCTTTGAGTTCTCCGAACCACCCTACTGAAACCTGATGCTTGAACCGGACCGCTAAGCTGTCCAAGAGGAAAGGCTCATCTCGGTACCCCCAATGAAGCGGGGCGAGGAATAAACCATATACGGGCTTCTCCCTGTCAACGCGCCCGGCAGTCTCATTCCAGTGGGCTGGTGTATACTACGGTGCTCTTGTCAGCAACCCGGCCTCTGGAGATAACTCCTGCACTCCAAGAACGGCCCCCCATTTCCTGGGCTCGCCCGGGATATATATAGGCATACCGTGAGTGACTGACTCGCTCAGGCTGTCTCTCTCCGCCAGTAGAGCTCCCTCGGCTCGACGGACGAGAATTATATCGCGCTTCCCGCCAAGGTTGAAGCGCACAAGGAATGCCATCAGGTGCTTGTCCTTGGGATGGTCCAATCTGACGCCATCCCCTCGCTCATACTTGAAGTGGTTGCCGTCAAGAATCAACAGGCGGCCGGTGTCAACAGTGTCGGTCTCCGAGTCCGAGGACTCAGCTACCACGGCTATACGTCGAGGCCCCTGATCAAGGGAATGGACATTCCCCCATGTCACAGCAACCCGAGATGCAGAGGAAGAAGGGTCGGATGCCATATTATCTGCAAAACAACGTCCAGAAGAGAACAAGCAAAGTTAGAAATCAGTTGATCGAAGCAATATTTCCGATAAAATTTTGGCAGCATCTCCCCAGCTCGGGGGTTTGCCAAAAGAAAAGTGGAAGCTGTTCACAATGGGAGCAGCCCCTAAAAGCAGCCGGAGGCGCTAAGCCAAGGCCAGATGGGACACTCGAGGGATCTAGCTCCGAGGACAAGTCCTACGAGGAGCTTGCCGGGGCCCGAGGAGCGGGTTTAAAACCCAAACAGACCGATAACTCAACTCACCCGCTCGAGGGGCAAGCTCGCCCACACTCACTCGGCGCCGCGGTGGAGAGGAATGAGGAGAGAGAAAGAATTTTCACAAATGAACAACTGTGAAGAAAAGAACAAAGAAGAATGCAATATATAGGGGGCTCCACCCCTGTTAAAACGGTGCGCCCCGGGGCGCGCCGTTTTAAGCAATTGGCGCGCCGTGGAGGCCGCGCCGTTTCAACCTCTAAAAGCCCAGGGCACGCCGGATTGGGCGGCGCCGCTTTAACTTCTGAAACAAAGGGCGCGCCGTTTTAAGTGATGCCGTTCAAGCTTCCTACCGCACCGGATTAACGTCCGAAGCCGGAATTAAGTACCATTTCAAGCTTCCGTCACCAAACGAAGCTCATCCGTAGGTACTGCTGCACTCCCGCCTCGCTTGCACCACCCACGTCTGGGGGGCATTTGTTGGCACTCAAAATATAATCCTTCGGTGACCAAGCCGCAAAGACGAACGATACGGCCCACTAAAGCACAGAAGCCGATGAAGAGCAACTTATCAAAGATTCCTCAAGCTGACGGAGCCCCAAGTCACCTCGAAATGAGCACCGGGGACTTTACCTCAGGAGAGTCGGAATGAACCTGTGACCAACCGGCAGCGCGACCAAGCCTGCCCAATGATCCGGCATCGACCTCGTCATGCCGCTACCCTACATCCGTCGCCCGACCAAGGACGGCGGTCTACCCAATGACTCTCCTAAGGAGGAAGAACGCCCTCGGCCGTCCACAACAAGGGACCGAAGGTTCTGTCAGCAGAAGGCCCCGTTCACCCGACACGGGTTCGGCTTCTCGCCATAGTGGGCCCGTTAGTGGCCGATTGATCGCCATTCAAGGCGGAATTATCCCGGATGCAATACCATCCCACAAGGAAGCTTCGAGCACGAGTCCGTCTCGACCAAAAGCACCAATCATAGTGCCGAAGGCCGTGCCAGCAGGATACCCGTGTGCTCAGGCCAGACACACGTGAAGTTCTGATTAAGGCCATTCGTCATATCAAAGAGTTTTGTCAACGCCCCGTCAAGGTTTTCCAAGGGCCAGGGCGGGAGGAACAGTCAACGGGAGCTTCCGGAACCATCCCCGGACCCATCGGCTAACCCGCGTCGAGCAAACAAGTTAAAACGGCGCGTTAAGAGGTGTTGGCATCCCTTAATACGGCACCGTTAAATTTGGCGCGCCAACTCCGAAATGGGTCGTGTTCCCGGCGCCGTCAAATCCGGCGCGCCCCTTCCTGGGGCGCCGGATTAACCGCTGCTACATATACTCCACCTTCGAAACAAGAAAAAGGAGGAGAACAGATATAGAGAGGAATCAGATCAAAAAAAAAGAAGAGAAGAATGGAAGAAGAGAGTGGAGGAGAGCCAATAGGGAGAGGGATTTCTGCTCGTCAGAGAGAGTAGCCTTGGGGAAGAAGTAGGGTTCCCACGGAGGTTCTCGCCGCCGCCTTCCTCATCTACTCGTTCGGATACCTCCGGAGTCGGAGAAGAGAAGCTTGGGGTCTCATACCCTGTTCTGGAGAAGGAGTCTAGGTGGGCCTCCGTGGTTTCTCCCTCCGGTTGACTCCCCTTTCCTCTTTATTTTCCTTTCTCCTGGTATAATGTAAGTGAGGGGGGGGGGGACGGGCGATGAGATGAGCCTGACCTTCCCCCCCCCGCTCACCTGGATTGTTGTTCTCTTTCTCGTTACCTGTAGCGTCCTTCTTCTCTGAATGTAAATGGCGGCCGAGCGACAACGCCGGCGCCGGAATATGTATATACAGCGTATATCTGCCTGAATCATTCATCGAATGAATGGAATATATTGGTGCCCGATGCTGTATCTACCTTTCATGCTGGTTTCTTTTCCGATGTACATTTAATGTTTTCCCAGTGTGTATAGTTTTCGGATCCCTTTTCCCCTATGCTGGACATGCCCCTGGGCTATACAAATCTTCTTCCCCCCCCTCCCCGGGGCTTTCTCTCTCGATTGTAATATAGTGGTCGGGCTCTGCACCATGTGTGCTACGGGTGCTGTGATCGGAGACGCACCTGTGTGCGTATCTCCGTTCATCTCCGCCTAGATGGCAGACCCTTCACCGTCCCTCTGCGCTTTCCCTCATAGGCCAGGGGGGGGGGAAGATCGCTTCTGTCATTCCTTTTCATCCTGGAATGAGTCCCTGTCGGTTTTCCCGAACATGATGGGTATATATATATGTCCCGTCCCCAAGTCTCTACGCTAATCATATAGCCTGCTGGTGTTAATTTATTTAGTCTGCGGGCTCTGCTACTCTAATATGTGTCTAGCCATTCGGTTGCCCATTTGTGGTCAGACAATGTCTTGCGCTGCCCTTTTCACTCCGTTTGCATCTCAATAGGAGTCTGCTCTGTAGCATCACTCCAGTACCCGGGGAGGGGGACATTCCCCAATCTTCTATGATTAGTCACTCAGTCGACAAGGCAGGCTCATCTGTTGATGGCGAGTACCCCTTCAAGCCATTGAGTGCATAGTGATGGGGCTAAGCCCTACAGTTTTAAATCCACGGTTCTGATTGGACTTCGTGGTGGCCGCAGGTTGTGTGCCCCTCGTAGGCTAGCCCTCGGGGTTTCCTTCCCTCTATCGGTCGTCTCGATTCGAGTGTTGTGGTGACTCGGGTCGCGTGCCCCTCGCAGGCTAGCCCTCGGGGTTTTCGCTCCCGAAATGAGTCGCATCATTCACTCACTATCGCCCACGGATTCGGTACCCCTAGCAGGCTAGGCCTCGGGGTTTTCCTTTCCGTTCGGGTTTGCCGGCCGTTGTTGTGCCACCCGGCCCTTAGGGGTTGCTCTGCCACGTGAGTACTCCCCGCTTCTCCCCGATAATCCTCTGGGATGGTGAGATGCTGCCGAAATTCCGGTTCGAACGAGTGTGACTCGGAACAATTGCCACGCTCGAGTATGAACCTCGCGCGAGCCTATGACTCGGCCCCCGGTTGCCCCGGGGTCGATCCTTTGAATGAATGACTTAAGTAAACCTCAAAAGTTTCTTAAAGTACTTCAATAAACACAAAAAAATGAATAAAACCTCGGTTTTCGCGAGTTCGGGCTAAACCGGCGCCGTTTATAAACGGCGCGCCCTAAAACGGCTCGCCTTAAAACGGCGCGCCCTTTCCAGCGTGCCTCTTCCCGGCGTGCCCCAATCATGCCACGCCGTTTTAAACTCTCCTCTTGTACCTACGGTTTCCCGCGCCGTTTTAAGTCCTACACCTACACTTTCAGGCGCCGTTTCTAATCGTCACGCTCTCTAATCCCTGGCTCGCCCCCCTTAGTGACCCTCCTTTCCGCGGTCGAAGTTAATAAACCCTAATTAGGAATAAATTGACTAAGAGGAGGGCCTTTCGAGTCCAAATCTTTTTGTTATCATGTTTTCGCCATTATGGCTGTCATCACTCTGCTCTTGCTATCATGCTTGTGTCACCTTTTCCCCCATTGGCGGGGCTTAATAAACATGTGACTGAGCTCTGCTCATCTTCATAATTATGTCATCATGCTTAGCATAGTCATCATCGTCATGCATGCATGTTTGCATCGGCCCTCGGGTATATCAAATGGCGTTGATAGAAGGTCGGGTTATGCTCGATCGGAAATCTCCGCCATGCACGATGGTGGTCTCCGGACCTACATCCTCCGCCACGCACCAAAGGTCTCTAATTCAATAAACCATGCCTCTCCTACATGATAGATAGCCGCATCTCGCATGATTCCTTCATGTTAGTAACGTTGCATCTCTTATTCCGGCCTCGACAGCCCACTACCTCAGCAATTAATCAAAGGTGTTCCCTCCTCGTGGGGGATGTAATTAACGTCGTAGCCTTTATGGTATGGTGGACTGATGGTCCCGACCGAACCTCACATTCGTTTGACCAAATCAGAACGAGCGCACGATAAATTTGTCACGTATGTGATTGGCACGCCCGCGCAGTCAATCAGCCAGTTAACTACTAGTTGGTTAATTGGTTGATCGACGCGTGAAATATGATTTATACACCCGACAGCCCCAGGGGAATGAAAAGGCCCGCAAACACCACATACCCTTGATATATAAACTACAAGAAGGGAAACCAGTCAGAGGTGCCCAGGGATAGATCACCGGGGAAGACCCTCCGATGCTTAAGTCAGCACAGATAGTAGAGCACGGATGCGAAGAGAAGAGTTGGGAGGAAAGTGGGAGCGCGAGATCCCTCTCCACCAAAAGGTGAAATGGTTCCTGCTCAGGCTTACTTAGGTGTGCTTAAGCTTCTCTATCGCAGTGGGGCATGTCCTGTTTAAATAGTGACCTGTTGTGCGAAGGGATCCCTGTAAGCGGAGGGGTTCTAGGGAGGTTACGTCCTTCAACCGGGCTCCTTACGGCGCGCGGACTCTTGGCTTCCCCTGTCCCATTTGAGCTTCCTGTCATTAAGGGATTCACAACGGCCGAATCATTAAGCTTCCATCAGTGAGCCCGAGCGAATGGCACTTGTTCAAGAGGGGTCTCCCGAGTGATAAGTGCCGGGTTAGGACCAGGAATAGGGGGCTCCAAGGGAGCTTTCCCGATTGACTGATGCTCGGACATCCCAACCCGAAGGCCGCCTAGGAAGCGCTTGTACCGAGTGAATTTTTGGGCTTCTTAATAAGTGGGCCCGGGGGCTGCCACTTTGAGGAGTTGAGCCTTGTTCGGTCCGATTTAGACCTCGTTTGGCCTCTCCGTACGGGCGGTGAGATTTCCCCTCTCCACTTGTCCCCCTCCTACTCCCGAGCCAAGATTAGGCTCGGACGAGTAGCAATTGGGCTGGACTGTCTGTGGCACTGGTTGGGTAAAGATATCTCTCTGGTAGGGGCCACGTGACGTAGCTCACCTTGAAAATATGCCCGTTATGATGAGTAAGAGAAGGCCCCTCATCGGGAGATCGGATGTCGCGCCGCCTCCCGTTAGGGTTTTTAGGCATTACACGTTTTGCGTCCCATTATCTCCGGGGTTTTAGGGTTTTGCCTCTCTTTGTAGTTATATTTGAGGGGGGCTCCCGCGCTGTAAGAGTAGTTTCGGAAGGGCGGAGAATCGTTGTAGCCGTCGGTGCTAGAAGAGTCTCCTGAGGCGGTGATTCGTAAGCTTCCTTTCTTCTCTGAAGTTCTCTGGCTTAGAGCTTTCCCCTTCTTCTTCTCTCTGTCTCATGGCGGACCATCATCCTGAGGCCGAGGGGCGGCAGAGAGAACCGACCCCCAGAATTTTCTTGACGCCGCCGGAGTCGTCCTACAACGAGCTGGGGGAGGCGGAGGTGAAGCGGCTGGAGAGTCGCTACGGGTTGCCTTGGCATTTTCAGTTCCTGGCGCCTTAACCTCATGAGTCTAGCTTGTCCACTCGTTCTGGCCTCTTTTGCTCCTTTCTTCTGGCTTGGAAGTGTGGCTTCTGTTTGCCCGTTCATCCTTTTGTCGCCGAGTTGCTTCAGTTCTACCAGCTGGCTCCTGTCCAGCTGGTCTCCAACTCTTATACCTTCATCTTCTCCTTCATTTTTCTTTACGGCCAATGTGGGGTGCGCGCCACACAAGATCTTTTCCATTACTTCTTTGAGTTGAAGGAGCATGCTCATGCGGGGCGAGGCTTCTTCTATATTCAGGCGAGGCGGGGGAGGAGCTGTGTGTTCCTCTCTGGGAAGGATTCTTCTCACAAAGGGTGGAAGACCCCATATTTCTAGGTGGGCCCGTTGGCGATTGGCGTAGCCTGGAATTTCCCGACGGTGCCCAATTTCCACCTGAACATTCCTCCGAAGCAGACTGTGTTCTCTCCGGAGTTGGAAGAGGAGGCTGCTATACTTCAGCAGAATCGCCAGGAGACTGTTGATTTGGTGACTTCTTCCAACATTGAGGGCTACCTCGCTCAAGTGCTGTTGCCGACAGGTAAGGAGTTCAGGAACTTGGTCTTCCTTCTTGCTTGTTGCATCCCCTAGTTCGTGTTTGGTTTCAATGATATCAAAACGATTATTTTTCTGTGTGTATGTGTTTCATTGAGCAACATGTTTTATATCTTGATTTGATGAGTTGAAAGATGGAGTCAATGTTCACTCTTGAAAGCCATGTGAACCCTTAGTGTTTAAGGAACTAATGTTATATTTATGTTAGTTTGTAGGAACACAAATTCATGGCTCATACTTGGAATCCAAAGGAGTCCATCAATGAAGCTCTTCTTCTTAAAGGGAGTTAACTCTGTTCATATTTGAAAGTCATATGAATGATTTGTATTTAAGGATCTCATGCTTTGAATATTTTGATTTACAGGATAAAAATCTACGATTTATGTTTGGAACTCAAAAAAGTGCATCAATGAAGATCTTATTGAAAAAGGGAGTTGACTTACTCATTACATTACGTTGACTCTTCTATATTTCATGCATTTCATCAAATAGCTTTTCAAAGTCTTGGTTGGATATTTTCATGCGATTTCCTTATAAGATTTTTGGACTTGAAATATCCTCAACCTTGTAACTTGAAATTTGATGGATATGATTTTAATGATGCTTGCTCGTTTCTTGGACTCATGGTAACTTAATTTGGGAAGTTTATATCAATACTCCTCTTGAGATAATGCTTCATGAATGTTAGCTTTTAATCAATAAGAATGCAATTTGAATGAATGTGGTTCCATGATATTATGCATGCTTTGCATTTGACATAATTGTTAACACTTGTGTGATGAAGCATTATTTTGTTGACTTTTGGTTGAGATGCCTTAGGCTTTCATGCATAATCTTCTAAGTTGCTAATGACATGAATGTGGTTCATGCATTTTCTATTTGAAGCTTTTAAGCTTGTATTGTGCTTGAAATATTCATACAAGACTTCATGAGATTTGGTTCTATATTACTCATGTATTACATGAATGCTTGGTCTTGTGAACTATGCACTAAAAGCTTGATTTATTGACCTGATGTGTGAAAGAATTGCATGAACTTGGCTCTTATGAAGATGACTTCAATTAGGTCTCAATCAATGAGATTGTGTTCATTGAACACACCTTTCTATTAGATTGATATCATTCATGAGGTCATCGTGGTTTCAATGTGTGGATGCATTTGTGATATAGTATGGTTCCTCATACCTGTGTGGTTGCACATCGTCTGATCATGTCATTGGTCTTGAGCTATATATTTGCTTCTTACATGTGTAAATGAATATCCCTCATTTGATGCTATTTGATGTTGAGCATTTGGTAGATACAAGAATGCTAGTTGAATGTTTGAGCTCCCATGTCAATATATTTGATTGAATGATAGATTCATACTTATCATTTCAAAAGTGTGTCATTTGGTCAAATGTATTTTTATCAATTGATATGAGAAGCAAAATGCATGTTAGAATAGGTTCAATGATGTATTTTATTGTGAACATGTTCATAGTGTTAATGCTTGATACAAGGATTTTGATTCTCAACTAACCTCTTGCTTTATCATATTTTTCAGGAGAAAAATTCATGGTTGATCTTCATGGGATTATGGTAATATTTAATCATTTATTTTCCCTTGAATTCATGGAAGTTTGATGGGTTTTTCTAACCCTTTATGACATGGGTCAACCCATAGGGTCGACCCCCGGTGGTTTCCCCTCGGACTGAAGCCTTTCTGTGAACCCTGCCTGCATGGGTCGACCCCCCTGCATGGGTCGACCCCAAGGGTCGACCCCTGTGAGTTGGGGTTTTTATTTCGGTCTGCCAGCCCTCTGTAGCCCGAGGGTCGACCCTTCCAGAACGGGATTTTCGGGAGAGTTTAAAACCTTATGAAAACCTCTCTAAACATTAACATACTACCCCCCATTAGTTCCCATTGTTATTAAGGTGTTTATAACATGTATTGGGAAGGTTTTATGAGTCTTTTCCCCACCCCTTGAGTTGCATTTATAAGAGTTACGATTTTATGAGAGGATTAACCCTAATGCTCATTCGTTCATTCTTGTAGGTGAAGAAAAGGGGGAAAATGTGGTGGTGCTCTTGCAAGGTGATTTTCATCTACTTCCATGGAGATTTGGAGCTCGTGGTAGAAGAAGAAAAGAAGCATCTCGAAGAGAGAAACGTGAGGACGCAGAAATTGCTATCATCCGACATCAAACCAAGAAGAGCCAGAGATTCAATTCAAGGGGGAGCCTTGTGCTTGTTGAATCTTTCTTGTTTTAGTCTTTAGCACATGTTTTGGGCTTAGAGCATTCATTTGTTAGCTTGTTACAAACCTATAAACGATTTTCTGTGTGTGGGTTCGGAGAACGGTTTCTCCGAGTGGTTTGAGTTGACGCTTGTGCGTCGTTTGGTGCGGAGCATTTCCGCGTGTGTGTTGGGGTTTTTGCCTCGTGTGTGTGTGGAGAAATCCCCGTGTGTGTGTGCTACTTTTGTAGCGTGTTTGTGTTGGGGTTTTTATCCCGTGTGTGTGGGGAGAAATCCCCGTGTTTGCTGCATTTACAGCGTGTGGAGAAAGCCTTACCGGTTTGGTAAGGGGTGGACGTAGGGAGCCCGTCGTGGTCCCGAACTACCTTAAAAATCCTCGTCTCCTATGGTTTGAATTGTGTGATTGTATGGTTAGCTTGTTATACTTATTTGTGTAATCATGTGTGAACGGAGAGAGTGAGAGACTCTAGTTAACTTGTGTAGCATTAAATCCCTCGATCTTATCAATCTTGTTAATTCCGATGTGTGCTAGTTTATGTTTTTAATTGGACATAATTTTTAGTAGAAGGGTCTATTCACCCCCCCTCTAGATCCGTGTTCATGCACTACGGGACCCAACAATTGGTATCAGAGCGAGACTATGCTGTCCCTAGATCTCACGATCTACAGAGTGATCCTAGTGCATTCTACAATCATGAATTTTTCTGTTGAGCACATGTTGATGAATTGCCTTCCTATTCTTAATGGTTCTGATTTTACTTCATGGATAAATAAAATGTGTGGACTGGTCAATTCAGTTAATCCTAATCTTTGGAAGTTGATTTATGATGGTCCTCACATATTGCCTCTAGATGAGACCAAGTGGTCTAGTCAAGAAAAATTGAAGAACCATGAAAATGTCATTATCTTAAGTTTATTGAAAAGTGCCATTGATACTCATATGTTTTCATTTGTTTCTTCTTGTAGAACGGAAAAGGAGATTTTGGATCAGTTGATCAAAGCTCAAGAGATGGAAGAACAAAATTGTCTCATGGCCGACAATGATGATCAACTCAATGAAGAAAATTATGACGAGGTAAATTCTGAATCCGAAGAACTCTCTATTGAGGAATGGCAAATGGCATATGCTGAACTGTATGATAAATGCAAGAAACTCAAATCTGAAAATAAAACCTTGAAAATAAAGATTAATGAGAATGTGCATGATAATCCTTCCTGTGAAAATTGTAAAACTTTGGAGTAAAAGATTGAGAACCTAGAATATGAAAAAGAACTTCTAGAATCTAAAGTTGAATTATTTTCAGATGAGATGTCTTGTATGAATGAAGAGCTTAAGATATTTATAAAATCTAATACTACTCTTGAAATTGATAATGATTCCCATGATTTGCTTGATCAAAACAAACACTTGTTGTCTAAGATTTCATTGCTTGAAGAAACAGAAAAATATCTTAGAAATAAGTTAGCTTCTTTGTCTGATGATGCTAAGTTGTTTGAGAAATTACTTGATTCTGAAATTGATAACAAGAGCATCATGGATGAAAATGAAGATCTTAAAAAGAAACATAGTGCTATGTTAATTCAGAATTCCTTGCTAGAGGGAAGATTGAGATGCTTTGATAAGCATGAAAAAGAAATCTCATTGTTGAAACATGAGAATGAACAGTTACTTGCTAAGATCTCAAAGCATGTTGAAACTGAAAAGGTTCTTGAAAAGCTTGCTGAAAAACTTCACTGCACAAATCTGGAAATTAAAAACCTTATGCAAGAAAATGAAAAACACACATCAATGAATTGTTTGCTTGACGAATCAATCCTTACATGTGAAAAAGAGATCAACAACTTGAAGCTTGATTTGCCTAGATTTGTCAAAGGGAATGAGAACTTAGACACATTGCTAGGTGTTAAAGTGAACTTTCAAAAAGAGGGTCTTGGTTACATCCTAGTCAACAAAAAATCTTTTGAATCAAAAATGAAAACCTCTTTTGTTCATGTCTCCAACATTCCTAGCACCTCCAAAACACCTCCTCCCGTTGCTCAAGTGAAAATATCTGAAAATAGTTTTGATAAAAAGAAAAATCTCAACAAAAAGTCTTCAATGTCAAATAGATCTCAAAAATCAAAGTTGAATGTTGAATGCTTCTATTGTGGCATGTTGGTCATGAAATGAGTGATTGTGTTATCTTGAAAATGGATGATGAAAATGTATGCACAGATAAATCTTCCTTTAAAAGAAAGAAAAATGTCTCATACTTTTATTGTCACAAACTTGGCCATGTCATGGATGATTACTTTGTGAAATAAAATGATGATTGTCGTGCCATGAATGCTAAGTTGAACTTTCAAAGAAAATTCAGAAATGAACATGCTTCTCATGCTAAAAGGTTTGCATCCCATAAGAAAAATTCATTCACGAACACTCATGCAAACAATAAAAGGTCATTCCATAGAACCGAATCTCCATGTTGTTTTCATTGTGGCAAGTACGGGCATGTTATGAAAGAGTGTTGGTTTTTGAAAATAGAAAATTTCCATGCTTCTAGAATGCATGCTAGGTCTAATTTTGTTAAATCTAGACCTTTTGAAAATAGAAGATGGAATGGATTTGAAAATTCCTTTGCTCCTAAAAGGAAGTCTTTTGGTAAAATTGCTTCTCCTCAATGCCTTTATTGTGGAAACCATGGACATGTTATTGAGGATTGCAGGATCATGGAAAGTGATGATAAGGTGGCATTGAAAATGTCAAAGAAAACTTTTGGAAGAAATATTGCTAACATCCAAGGACCCAAGAAGGCTTGGGTGCCAAAATCCGACAAATGAGTCGGTTGTGATGAAGGTGTGTCTTGAGATAAATAAAGAATAAAAGGGGTTCCAGTAAAATGGAACAAGGTACACTCATATGGTAAAATCCCAACTTTACTCATTCATTGTCAAACTTGATGGTTTTGATATTTTGGAAATAGATTTTGGTATGTTCTCATGTTATGCTCTAAATTCTTCACAAGCCATACATGTCCTTATTGAATGAATATTTGGTATATCAAATGGTGATGTGTGAAATGACAGGTTAAGCCCGTTAGGAAGCCATCACTATGCGTGAGGTGATCTTAGGATCAATGCTCTCCACCTTGTACCAAAATTCTGAAATTGAATAGTTTGGCTCATGAGGAATCATGTGCTTTAAATGAATTGAATTTATCTTTGAACTGCAATATCTTTTAAACTGAATCTGAAAAATTCTCTTGTTTCAAAAAGATAAAATTTTTGAACTGTGAAATTCTTCAATCATATGCAACAATTGATATTGAAATGTGGAAACATGTCTTTTGAAGGAAATCAATTTACCTTAAAATTCTGAAATACCATGTGCGTTCAAATTGATTCTGAAATTCATTCTTGCTTCAAGAAGGCAAAATTTTTGTAATGCAGAATTGTTCATTTGACAGATATTGATTCTGAACTTGATCTGTTATTCTTGTACTCTGCTATGATGAACATGTCTCATTGGTTGAATGAATTTAAAATTTTTGAGGTATAAGCATGTTGCCTTTGCTTACTGAATACTTTTCAATCTGAAATGTATAAGCATCTGAGTGTAATTGAGTATCTGGTATATCAAATGGTGTGTAGTGGAAGGGTGGATTATGTCCACCTAGAAGCTCTCACTATGTATGAGTTGGGTTTTCGAACCTTCACCTCCACCTCATACCGGAACTTGTAAAATCCGTTTGGTTTGTGGATGATACTCTAAGCTTTTGAAATGTTATTGAAAATCTGTTTATGAACATTTCTAAAAATAATTTGGGTGCACTGCTTGATTTTGATCATTTGTGTACCCTTATTTAAAAAGGGCAAGTCTTGGAAAATGGTTCCTGCTCATCATTGGAATATGTATGTCTCCTTGTGCAATCTGTCATGATGTTCTAAAAATTAAAAAAAAATTGCATCATGCATTGCATTCTCATGCTTTTATAAGTTACATGCATTTAGAGCTTTTAAATAAAAATCTGACATTCTGCATCACATTGGCATCTTTGCATATCATTCACATACTATGCATATAAAATGATAAAAAGATGCATATTGCATATTTATGCATATAGAGCATATGCATATATTTCATGATAATCGCATATCTTGACTCATGAATGCTTGCATGAATGTTTCATGAATCCTTACATGCTTGTAAGTATTTACACTATGAAACTATTTCTTGATCTTTCTAAGCCCTTACCTCCTTGCTAAATAGCAATGCAGTGACTTTATTCATATGTGATACATGTCATATATTAAGGGGGAGGATTTAACTCTGACCGTGCATACATTTAGGGGGAGTCATAGCCGTGTCTTGTCGAATTCATTTTATACATGCAAAATAAAAATTTACCCTCATACTCTTGCACACAATGAATTTAATGACTTTATTTGATAAGGATTTAAGAAATTATTTCCAACACTTTAAAGGGAACTTGAATCTCTACATGGACATTAAAGAGTAATCGTGAGGAAAAAGCTACCTATCCCACAAAAATTCAATAAGTGGTATGTGGATCCGAGTAACCGGGAATCCCCCCTAAAACAAAGGAGGAAACTCGTGACGAAAGGAAAAATAAAAATCCATATGTGTGACAAATTCAAGTAGCCGGGAATCCCCATTGAGACATATGAGGAAACTCACGCCGAAAGGTGAAGTCTTTTAAAAGAAACAAAATAGGGGTTGTGCGAAGCTATCGATAGTCTAGAATCTAAAGTGAAAGTGTAGAGAGGAGATTACCTTCTAGTATTCTTTAGAAAATCTAAAAATCCATATGTTTTGAAGCTCATTAGTCATTACCTCACATTTCACATGGGTATTTTTGTGATGTTTGTATTTTATGAATTTGCCTACATTCTTGGTTTATGTAGTACTCCTAGTTGTGTATGCACAAATCTCTTAGTTATACTTCATGCCTTATATTCTTGAATTTGATTCACATGCTCTTTTGTTAACCCGTGCCTCATATAGGGGGAGTTACTATATATACAATATGTGTGCATGACGATTATAATTGTGTGCTTGCATGTTCATGTATTACCCTTGAGTCTAATTCTGAGCATAAACTCTATTTTTGAAGGATAGATGCCATCATGTGCATAGCTTCATATCGTGCATGATTAGCATTCACATAGTGCATATTCATTGCATTTGAAAGATGACGCTCATCGTGTGCATATTTGCATATTTGACATTTTTAGCATGGATATAGTTCATTCATGATATCATCTTGAACAAATCCATACTTTACAATAATTGGCATAGTTCATTTTGAAATGCATAGTCTGAACACTTCACGTTGCATGAATGCCAACATGAGTTCTTCCAACAAATTATATCATATCTTTGAGGCTCTCTCTTCAAGAATTGAAATTGCATATGTTTGTGCCTCTATCTTGATCAACATTTGGTATCATATCTTTGAGTCCCTACTTAGCATCAATTGGCATATCTTTCTGGCCTAACATGTTCATTTCTTGTCACATAACCCCCTGTCTTTTTGTAGATGATAAAAAGGGGGAGAATGTTTGGTGTGTACTCAATGCTTTATGAATGATGTTGTCTTGGAGAGAACGGGAGAATTGGTGTATGCTAAATATTTTCAAATGTTTGCATAATCTGTATTATCACACACATCGTTTTGTCATCATCAAAAAGGGGGAGATTGTTACATCCCCGAGTTCGTGTTTGGTTTCAATGATATCAAAACGATTGTGTTTGTGTGTGTATGTGTTTCATTGAGCAATATGTTTTATATCTTGATTTGATGAGTTGAAAGATGGAGTCAATGTTCACTCTTGAAAGCCATGTGAACCCTTGGTGTTTAAGGAACTAATGTTATATTTATGTTGGTTTGTAGGAACACAAATTCATGGCTCATACTTGGAATCTAAAGGAGTCCATCAATGAAGCTCTTGTTCTTAAAGGGAGTTAACACTGTTTATATTTGAAAGTCATATGAATGATTTGTATTTAAGGATCTCATGCTTTCAATATTTTGATTTGTAAGATAAAAATCCATGATTCATGTTTGGAACTCAAAGGAGTGCATCAATGAAGATCTTATTGAAAAGGGGAGTTGACTCACTCATTGTATTGCGTTGACTCTTCTATATTTCATGTATTTCATCAAATAGCTTTTCAAAGTCTTGGTTATGTATTTTCAAGCGTTTTCCTCATAAGATTTTTGGACTTGAAATATCGACTCATGGTAATTTAATTTGGGAAGTTTATATCAATGCTCCTCTTGAGATAATACTTCATGAATGTTAACTTTTAATCAACAAGAATGTCATTTGAATGAATGTGGTTCCATGATATTATGCATGCTTTGCATTTGACATAATTGTTAACATTTGTGTGATGAAGCATTATGTTGTTGACTTTTGGTTGAGATGCCTTAGGCTTTCATGCATAATCTTCTAAGTTCCTAATGACATGAATGTGGTTCATGCATTTTCTATTTGAAGCTTTTAAGCTTGTATTGTGCTTGAAATATTCATACAAGACTTCATGAGATTTGGCTCTATATTGCTCATGCATTGCATGAATACTTGTTCTTGTGAACTATGCACTAAAAGCTTGATTTATTGACCTGATGTGTGAAAGAATTGCATGAACTTGACTGTTATGAAGATGACTTCAATTAGGTCTCAATCAATGAGATTGTGTTCATTGAACACACCTTTCTATTATATTGATATCATTCATGAGGTCATCGTGGTTTCAATGTGTGGATGCATTTGTGATATAGTATGGTTCCTCATACCTGTGTGGTTGCACATCATCTGATCATGTCATTGGTCTTGAGCTATATATTTGCTTGTTACATGTGTAAATGGATATCCCTCATTTGACGTTATTTGATGTTGAGCATTTGGTAGATACAAGAATGCTTGTTGAATATTTGAGCTCCCATGTTAATATATTTGATTGAATGATAGATTCATGCTTATCATTTCAAAACCGTGTCATTTGGTCAAATGTATTTTTGTCAATTGATATGAGAAGTAAAATGCATGTTAGAATATGTTCAATGATGTATTTTATTGTGAACATGTTCATTGTGTTAATGCTTGATGCAAGGATTTTGATTCTCAACTAACCTGTTGTTTTATCATATTTTTTAGGAGAAAAATTCATGATTGATCTTCATGCGATTATGGTAATATTTAATCATTTATTTTCCCTTGAATTCATTGAGGTTTGATGGGTTTTTCTAACCCTTTCTGGCATGGGTCAATCCATATGGTCGACCCCCGGTGGTTTCCCCTCGGACTGAAGCCTTTCTGTGAACCCTGCCTGCATGGGTCGACCCCTGGGGTCGACCCCCCTGCATGGGTCAACCCCAAGGGTCGACCCCTGTGAGTTGGGGTTTATATTTCGATCTGCCAGCCCTCTGTAGCCCGAGGGTCGACCCTAAGGGTTGATCCTTTGAGAACGGGATTTCCGGGAGAGTTTAAAACCTTATGAAAACCTCTCTAAATTTTATCATACTACCCCCCATTAGTTCCTATTGTTATTAAGGTGTTTCTAACATGTATTGGGAAGGTTTTATGAGTCTTTTCCCCACCCCTTGAGATGCATTTATAAGAGTTATGATTTTGTGAGAGGATTAACCCTAATGCTCATTCGTTCATTCTTGTAGGTGAAGAAAAGGGGGGAAACGTGGTGGTGCTCTTGCAAGGTGGTTTTCATCTACTTCCATGGAGATTTGGAGCTCTTGGTAGAAGAAGAAAAGAAGCATCTCGAAGAGAGGAACGTGAGGACGCCGAAATCGCTATCATCCGACATCAAACCAAGAAGAACCGTAGATTCAATTGAAGGGGGAGCCTTGTGCTTGTTGAATCTTTCTTATTTTAGTCTTTAGCACATGTTTTGGGCTTAGAGCATTCATTTGTTAGCTTGTTACAAACCTATAAACGATTTTCTGTGTGTGGGTTCGGAGAACGGCTTCTCCGAGTGGTTTGAGTTGATGCTTGTGCGTCGTTCGGTGCGGAGCATATCAACGTGTGTGTTGGGGTTTTTACCTCATGTGTGTGGGGAGAAATCCCCGTGTGTGTGTGCTACTTTTGTATCATGTTTGTGTTGGGGTTTTTATCTTGTGTGTGTGGGGAGAAATCCCTGTATTTGTTGCATCTGTAGCGTGTGGAGAAAGCCTTATCGATTTGGTAAGGGGTGGACGTAGGGAGCCCGTCGTGGTCCCGAACCACCTTAAAAATCCTCGTCTCCTGTGGTTTGAATTGTGTGATTGTATGGTTAGCTTATTATACTTATTTGTGTGATCATATTTGAATGGAGAGAGTGAGAGAATCTAGTTAACTTGTGTAGCATTAAATTCCTCTATCTTATCAATCTTGTTAGTTCCGTTGTGCGCTAGTTTGTGTTTTTAATTGGACATAGTTTTTAGTAGAAGGATCTATTCACCCCCACTCTAGATCCGTGTTCCTACACTACGGGACCCAAAATTGCTGAGTTGGGGGGTTTCTTCTCTTAGTCTGCTTTCTATGGTTTAGACACGAGGCGAGCGGTCGAGGACGAGGCACCTCCGTCTGAGTTGGAGGTCATCATCTTGGACGAGACGCCAACTCCGGATAACCTTCAAGTTTCGGAGGGTTCATCCCGTGCCTGGGATAAGGGCAAGCGGGCGGCTCAGGAAGACGCCTCCGAGCATCGGGGGATCAAGCGTAAGGATCCCGTGGCCAAGCTGCTACGGTCTTTGATGCAGGCTCAATCTGCTGAGAGGAAACGGGCGAGGAAGGAGGAGGTCATCTGTGCATCTGGAGGAGATTCCCTGTCGGCCCTCCCCTGTATTGAACAAGAGGGGGCCGATGAAGGAGGGATCACTACCGATGCTGAGGCGCCGAGCGTGGCGGAGGGGTCGCCAGATGAGGGGGTCCGCCCCAAGCAGGTTGAGGCTGGAGGGTCGCAGGAGGAGGCAACTCAATCACAGCCGACCGAAACTGGGGAGGTACACGGTAGGGGTGCTCACGTCGAGCCGACCGGTGGGGCCCTATGGACGCACTTTTTATTACGTCTTAGTTTATTCGTTTATCAGGTTCGTTTATATATTTGTTAGTTTCATTAAGTGCGTGGGCGTGCCAGTCACAAAGTGACGATTTGCTTGGGCTCCGGAGAGCCCATGGTGCGCTCGATCTGACTCAGTCAGGCGATTGTGTGGTTCGGGTCGGGACTGAGACCCGTTGTGCCATAAAGGTCACAACGTCGTTTACATCCCCTCGGAGAGGGGAATACCCTTGATTAATTGCCAGAAATAAGGGCTCCACGGTCGAAAGAAATACTGATTAACGCAGGAAGGAAACACCCGTCGGGTTATGTGGTGAGCCCGAGGTGGAGGCATGAATGCTCGGGTCATGTCGGTCACTGATAGACCATTTCATGTTTGGACACAAGTTTACACGGAAAATGAGATGATAACCCGGGGGGATGAATCCGTACAAATGTTTGCCGAGGGACGGCAGTTTTAATACAAGGAGGCAAATCAGATCCCAACGAGGGAGGGGACCCTGATGAATTATCGGCCCGAGGTAAGGCCGGGCGGTCACCATGACAAGAGAGAGAACTCCCGGGAGTGACTTCCGGCCTATAGGAGCATCATTAATATCCCCGGATTCGGAATCCAGGAAGGAGAGACTGCTGCCATATTATCGTATTCGCGATGATTATCGATGCTTGTTATTATCATTTATTTGTTGACACTACCCTTTCTTTGTTATTATTTTCCCTTGTTGTCATCTTGGTTGGAACCACCCCTTTTATCTCATTATTATTATTACTGTTCATTGTCCCTTTATCATATAGCCCCTTCCCCTTTTTATTGCATACCTGTGTGTATTCGTAGGGGAGATGATGTAGACTAGGGTGTACCGCTGAGAGATGAATGGTGTGTGCGGTTCAAAGTGTAAAGAAGGGTGTACCGCTAGGGAGCGTACCGCTGGAAGAATGAAGATGGGCGTACTGCTGAAGGGTAAAGGGTGGAGCGTACCGCTGGGGGACTGAGAGCGTACCGCTGGAAGACTGTGGAGCGCACCGCCGGGAAAGGAATTGGGGGAGTGCGTCGCTAGAGGGCCAAAGGGGAGCGTACCGCTGGAGGATAGAAGATGTGCTGCTGAAGGTAAAGGAGAGTGTACTGCTGGGAAAAGTGGCAAACGAAACCAGGCAGAGTGTGCCTCTAAAGGGGTGGCCAGGACTCAAGAGAGGGTTCCTTGTTCAGCTCAGAATGAAGCATCTTAGATGGTTAAGCTTTCAGTTTCCTGTCATGAGATTGAGTCCCAAGTCATATTTTAGCAATATAGTGCTCGAAGTCTTGTTCAGTTCAGTTCCTTGAATCTTGCATAGTCCTTTTAATTGATTTGAGTGTTTTTATTGTTGCCCATTCCATCTGTTTACTGCTTCTTTTCATCTTTTTAGATTGATTGTTATTCCTGGCAAAATTTCGGCAGCACCTCCCCTTGACCCGGGAGGTAAAGGAATAACAAGGAACATGCCCACGGGGGTGGCATGAACCAACAGCTGAGGGGGGTGCCGGAGCAGCCGCCTTTAGGGAAACTTCGGGAAACTCGGAGAAAACATCGAGCGAGGAAGCAATAGACTGATGAAAACTATGAGTACACCGGGAAGTGACAGTCAAGGAGTGCCAGGCTGACAGTCCAAGGGTGTGCCGCTGGGCGGCCAAGGAGGGGAGGTGTACCGCTGACAAGAAGAGAAAGGGTGCACCGCTGAATGGCCCTAAGGATAGTGTGCCGCCAGGTAGACTCAAGGAAGGCTGTACCGCCAAATGGCCAAATGGGAGAGGCATACCACTGGGGGCCCTGAGTGGTAGAATGACTGGGAGCTTGAGGGTGTGTTGGCATACCACTGGTCCCGAAGGAGGGCAAAGGAGGATGTTCTGGGTGTTGAGTGACTCCAATGTGTCCAAGAAAAAGGGCTCCCACAGACCCGTATGGCAAGATCAGGAGTTTTTGTGCAATGGAAAGCCATTGAAGAGGGAGGAGGCTGGCCAGACCCTGTCAAGCCAGGAACGAACCCAATTGACTGCACGCCCCAGCGCCATGGGAAATCAGGTAGAACAAGGAGCTGAGAGGTTGGGGGAAGAGAATGTAAAACCACAAGAGCTTGGTGAGGAGGAGACAACAAACACAGTAAGGAGCAAAACCGAACATTATTTCATTCATGGAGGATTCAAGATAACAAAGATCATGGCCTGAAAATCATACAATGCCTCCCTAAACAAAAGGGGGCGAAGAAAACTAAGAATAGGAAAGAAAAGGAAGTTGGGGAGAGGTTTGGAACGAGGAAGGGCAGGAATTCCCTTTCCTCCATTCCTCCCCCCTCTGCTACATGCAACGCTCCTCTCTCTTTTTCCTATATTTCTTCTACCTTCTTCTTCTCTTCTTCTTCGCTTTGAACGGGCCTCTTCGCACGAAGATCCTCTCTTCTTTCTCTGTCTTCCTTCCTCTAGCAAAAATCCCCCCCCTTACCACCCCCCTTTTTTGTCTGTGGGGGGCCTTTTATATGCGGACGGTTGACGAGGTCACCTCATGATGGCACTGCCATCCGAGGTTGACTTCGGTATCTTTCTAGTCAGGCAAAAATCTCCCCTCCTCCAGCCAGAAGGTGACACGGAGACAAGCGCTAGCTGGCTTTGAAGTGGCTGGACTGCGCGCCAATGGGTCTGCCTATTGACCATTGTATCTTCTACCGGTGGTGCCGTCGGGAGGCTTTCAGTGCTGTACCGCTGGGGAAATGGCGCAGGGCGTTGAGGGCAAGGAGGCCCGTGCCGTTGGGAAGCTTGAGGCCGTGCCGCTGGGAGACTGGCTTGGTGAGTGAGTGTATAGACTTTGTGGGCATGGACTCTGTACAGAGTTGAGCATTCACAATGTATAGACTTTGGCAAAGCAAAGGCTGTACAGACTTCAACTCAGCTGCAATGTATAGACTTGCAGGGGCCTGCGTCAAAAGCGGCGTACAGACTTCATCAATGTATAGACTTTGGCAGAGCAAAGACTGTACAGACTTCAACTCAGCTGCAACATATAGACTTGCAGGGGCCGATGTATAGACTTGGAAGCTCAACCGGAGGATGTACAGACTTCACCAATGTATGGACTTGGAAGTTGAACTGGTGAATGTACGGACTTGCCACATGAGTGTATAGACTTCGCGTTTGCCTGAACTCTGTACAAACTTCAAACATGAGCGCATAGACTTCGTGGTCATGGACTCTGTACAGACTTCACACTGTGAGCATCCATGAGCCTGTACAGACTTCAGACATGAGTGTATAGACTTCGTCTGACGGATGTATGGACTTGGTGAAACCCTGAATGAAGTGTGCCACTGGAGGGCTAGATGGCCGTGCCGCTGGAGGGCCATATGGCCGTGCTGCTGAATGGCTGAAGGGCCGTGCCGCTGGGGCTTATGGCCGTGCCGCTGAAGGGCCTCAGGCCCGTGCCGCTAGAGGGCCTTTGCTCTTGCTTAAGTAGCTTGAAGTCGTGCATTCTTTGGGATATTTCTTCACCGTCAAGGGCCCGAGGGAGGGTCCCTAGCAGTGTGTTAATTCAGGAGGACATCCTGTGACTTCTCGGTCTCTTAATGCGCCCATGCGAATGAGGGGATTTGCCGGGCGGTAGTATCTTCCCAGAGCCCTGGATGGCCAGTCTCTCCGGGTCTTCTTCCTTTGACTTTGACATTAATGCGGAGCTTAGCAGGACATATGGGCGTGCAATTTTATGCGTCCACAAATGCCCCCCACCCGAGGGCAGTGCGGGCGAAGGATGAGCCAGACGGTGCCCGCGGGTGTGTCTGGGGAATTAACGTACATTATTGGACGTACGTTCATAAGACACGTGATGCGGACATCATGATCTCTATCGTATATTTATTGTATTGCTATATATGTATTACGTTATTATGATTATTGTTATTTTATTATATATATATATATTTTTATTCTCTCCCTTTTTCTTATTTTTTATTCTTTCCTTTTTTTATTCTCTCTTTCATTCATTTTCCCCCTTTTTTCTCTTTTTTTCCTTTTCTCTTTTTCTCTTTTCTTCTTTTTTTCTCCTTTTTTCCTCATTTTATTCCCTCCTTTTCTCCTTTTCTCCTTTTTTTTCTCTTTCCTTTCTCTTTTTCTTCTCATTTTTATTCCCCCTTCAGTTTGTTCGTCTCCCCCTTTTTTTTCCTTTTTTTTCTCCCTTTTTCTCCTTTTTCTTCGACGACTATAAAAGGGGGAGGGTGAGTTCGAAACTCCCCCCCTCTACTTCTTTTTTCAAACTTTCTCTCTCCCTCTCTCTCCCTTCGCCTCTTCGACCCCCGTCATCCCTCTTTGATGGGAATCGACGCCGAGCACTGACATTTTTATTTTGTATTTATATCCTTTAGTTTATTTTTTTATCCATGGGAAAGTATACGCACAATTGTACGGCTTTATCGGCCAATGCGTCACTCCCGTAGATTATGTGGGTTTCTATGTAATTTGCCCATGGGACCAGCAAGGGGACCCTCAGCCCTTTCCCATTGGTCCACCTAGACCATGTGGGGCTGGTCAACCAGCCTAGGTGGCCTTCTAGATGAGTGGACTAGTCATATGCCACATGGGTAGACAAAGGGTTAAGAATGTCAACATTCTACACCCATCCCACCTACCCCCATTCAACCTTCCATTCAAAACCTACCCATAGTCAATAGGCCCCCCCCCCTTCATTTTTTAATGTTTTTTTTTGTGTTTGTGGCATGCAATCCCAGCCCTTCAATCCCCATCCCTAGATCTAAGGGTGGACAATTGATTTGGTTGGAATCATATAAAAGATTGTATTTTTTGTGAAAATCAATGAAAATCAGAATTTTGTTGAATGAGCAAGAGCTAGCTGCGCCCCCAGCCCTCTCTCCTCTGGTTCTCCCCTTCCCAAGCCTCCATTCTAGAGTGGTATCTCCTTTCCCCACCCTCCGGTGATCATCGGTGCCGCCGCCGCCGCCGCCATTCGTGCCGCCATCGAGCCGCCGCTGCACTTCTGTCCGCGCAGTACCACAGCAACTTCCACGAAATTCCCACCTCAGCCATGAGCTCCGATCGAGCTGGGAATTTTACTGGGTGTTCCCGAGGTGTCAAGAACATCCCCTAAATTTTGGTTTGTCATTCAGATCCCGTTTAGTATTTTTAGATTTTCGTCCACTCTTCCACTTCTGTTCTATCTGCTGTCTGTTTCCATTTTCACCCTCCCTGAGTTTTAGGTTTTAGGCCCACTTTTTGATTTTTTTTTCATCCCACAAATTTTACTGGCGTTTCCTTCCATCCACCCCTTAATCCACAATTTTTTTTAATTTTTGTTTCGTCCATCTCATATTTTCTAAAAATCGTTCTCAGTCCCATCTATAGTTCTGTCCACCTGTTCCCAGATTCGACCACTAGTTACTCCAAAAATCATATCAAATCACCCCCACCTCCAACTCCAATTCCCAAAATTTTCCCAGTTCCGTGGTTTGATTATCTACAACTTTGAAGAAGAGCTCAAAGTCCGAATCCCACTGTAAGTAGGCAGTCAACGACCTTTTACAGGGATCTGATATGCTAATCTGAGATTTCTGGAGCAGTGGAGCAGAAGATTGAAAAATATCTAAGGCCCTGGTCTGCATAGGTTCAGAGGAATCCACTGGCCTTACGTTTGAGGATTTTGAGTCCTCTTTCCAACGGCACTGGTTTCGTCGCATTCCGGCGACGGGGCTGATCACAGCGGCCATTTTCGTCCGAGAGCGCGCTGCAAAACAGCAGCAACCAGCCCGTGGGCAGCAATTCCGACGGGTACCGAACGGAGCCGCCCGGCCTCCGATCGCCGTTCCAGCGTGCCGCCAGCCCGGAGATCGCTTCTACCAGTGTCCCCACCACAGCGGTGACACCGGGTCCCACACGGCCCCTCCGGACAGCGCGTGGGCCCCACGGTCGTGATTACGCGTGTAGCCGAATCAACACACGAAGCTGCCCGTCATCCCGAATTCGGTCCTCCCGAGCCCATTTGTGTCGCCCTTTACCTCCCTGCGTGGAGTGGGCATATTCCCATTGCTGTAATTATTGTGTGTTAAGTTCCCCGGGAGTACGAGTTTCGGCCGAGTCCGTCGTCCCCACGCCGAGCGCGTGGAGGTATCGTTCTCGCTCCCTACACTCGGCATTTGCTTATTTTCATATATACTTATTTATGCCGCTGCTAGAGAGCATGATAGGGTAACTAGCTCACTTTCTATTTGTATCACCGCTGCTGCGAGAGTGAGCATTACCATCCCGTGACCTGATCCGGGCACGAAAGAGAGAGCCGACCACCCTAGCTCTTGCCGGTTTCTCAACCGCGCACGTCCGACGCTTCCCTCGTTAAGGGACGATCGCGAGCTTGTCGTGTCCGTGTCTCGTCCCGCATCAATTTGGTATCAGAGCGAGTTTGAGTCTAGGGTGTCAAAAATAAAAAAAAAGAGTGTCATTTACATCGAGTCATTAGTCGGTTTAAGTCGACTCTAGGATCATCATTGTTTTAAAACATAAAAAAAGAGTGTCTTTTCGCATTGCATCCCTTTACTCGGTATATCAAAAGGTGTTGTCTGAACGTTAGGCCATGCCTATCGGGAAGGCCGCACACTTGTGCGAGTGATCTTCGGATCGGTTATCTCCGCCACGTACCGAGTCTTGGTTTACGTCTAGGGTCCTTAGTGTGCATGCATTCCAAACTTGCATAGTCGGTCTAGTGTCTTGTCACCGTGTGTATGCATGTCCATGTCCACTACCCATGGCCGATCCCCAAGACCATACGTCCGAGTGGTCAACTTTTGTGGCCAAAATGAATGTCCTCATGGACCGAGCCTTTGGTTTTGCCCCTCTCATTATGAAAGCCGCTCTACCCAACGGGTCCACAACGAAACTCCATTTCACCGATAGGGAGTCGGATAATTGGGTTTCTCTTGACATCGTGGAGTCTCTCTCCAAGACAGGCGAGATTGTCCGCGATGGTGATTTTGCTTGTGTTGAGTTCTATAAGAGGATCGGCTCTGTTCTCTACACCGATGGCGCATGGTGCAGGATCGGCACCCTTGCTGGTTCATGCATCATTTTAGGGCAAAAGTGGTTAGGAGAGAGAAGGGCCAATCTTGACTGGGACAAGAGGACTTGCACCTTATGCCCACCTTACCTACCCGGTAAGATCACCCTTAGGGACCCCGTATGTCCAGCCACCCAGCCCCAGCGGCCCACTCCACCTTCGGATTCGCGCTTGGAGCCACCTCATCCCGAGCCACCCGTATTTCTAACGGGTACATTATACATAGCCGAGCCGCTTCTTAGTTGGCTCAAGGATGGCTTTGTCCCACTCCCTTACCCGTCTATGGACCCAACCCTACCTTTAGTGCCCGCCAACTCCTACCATACTACGTTCCGATCTCGTCACCATGTTGACACATTGGGTGACCTTATCCTTGGTTTAGGTTGGCAATGGCAGTTGACACATATGTTGGCCCGAGGTTTCGACCAACCCACGAGTCGTAGCTTCACCCATCCGGCCTTCGGGTCCATTACCTCCGAGTGCACAGTGGGTTGTGTCACCACAGATGTTCTTCTACTTCTCCCGCTACCGGATGAGCCCGACTTTATGACTTTGCTTCCGAGGGAGGAGTCATATTTCCTATACGCGGTCCCATCTACCATGACGGAGGAAGGTGACCACCCGCACCTTCAAGAATTTCACGATTGGGACCATGTCATGTTGGAACCCACCATAAGGGGTCATACCTTCTTTGATCCCTTTGACCCCTTCCCTAGTGGATCCCTAGACCCTTCATATTACCTTCACTTCTTCGGGGAAGTCCACCTTCATACCCCTTTCCTACGGGTTGGGTCCTCCATACCCACCAAGCCCGTCCACGATACACCTACACCCGGCTCTTCCACACCCGGCTTTCCTAGCCCACTCAAGTCTCCTAAATCTAAAGGGCCGCCCATGCATGACTGGGTCATACTTGGATGTTTAGGTGTTCCCCATACCACCCATCTCCGATTACATAACATGCATGCATGGCACACATTCGGGTGTCCTGGTCTGCCGTCACCCATGTACGGGTCGGACTAACATTAGGTATGTCTAGGGTCATATATGAGTCGGTGTGTTTTCCTTGTGTGGTTTGTTTTGTGTGGTTTGTTTGCATGGTTTGTGTGTCGTTTGTCTGCATGTGTCTTGTGCAAGCTCGTTGTCGGTCTCTTATGAGTAAGAGGCGAGTGGACTCACTTGATGAGTATAGGATCGGTTCCACATCTATATCCGGATCAGTCACCTATAGGGACTCAGCGGTGATTCCTAGTGAGTCTTCGAGCTGTTTCCTTCCCTTTGAGAGTGCCCCACCCGGAGTGTCCACCTCTAGCCCATGGCAGCTTGTGCATATCGAGTATATATGGAATGAGCAGGTGACGGTCACTTGGAGTGGAGTATACCCGCGCTACCTGGCATGGTGACGGATCCGCCGGAGTACTCGAGCATCCATACCCCTACTCGACGGGGTCGAGTTCCTCCCACCCGGAGAGAATTGATGGGAATCGACGCCGAGCACTGACATTTTTATTTTGTATTTATATCCTTTAGTTTATTTTTTTATCCATGGGAAAGTATACGCACAATTGTACGGCTTTATCGGCCAATGCGTCACTCCCGTAGATTATGTGGGTTTCTATGTAATTTGCCCATGGGACCAGCAAGGGGGCCCTCAGCCCTTTCCCATTGGTCCACCTAGACCATGTGGGGCTGGTCAACCAGCCTAGGTGGCCTTCTAGATGAGTGGACTAGTCATATGCCACATGGGTAGACAAAGGGTTAAGAATGTCAACATTCTACACCCATCCCACCTACCCCCATTCAACCTTCCATTCAAAACCTACCCATAGTCAATAGGCCGCCCCCCCCCCCCCTTCATTTTTTAATGTTTTTTTTTGTGTTTGTGGCATGCAATCCCAGCCCTTCAATCCCCATCCCTAGATCTAAGGGTGGACAATTGATTTAGTTGGAATCATATAAAAGATTGTATTTTTTGTGAAAATCAATGAAAATCAGAATTTTGTTGAATGAGCAAGAGCTAGCTGCGCCCCCAGCCCTCTCTCCTCTGGTTCTCCCCTTCCCAAGCCTCCATTCTAGAGTGGTATCTCCTTTCCCCACCCTCCGGTGATCATCGGTGCCGCCGCCGCCGCCGCCGCCATTCGTGCCGCCATCGAGCCGCCGCTGCACTTCTGTCCGCGCAGTACCACAGCAACTTCCACGAAATTCCCACCTCAGCCATGAGCTCCGATCGAGCTGGGAATTTTACTGGGTGTTCCCGAGGTGTCAAGAACATCCCCTAAATTTTGGTTTGTCATTCAGATCCCGTTTAGTATTTTTAGATTTTCGTCCACTCTTCCACTTCTGTTCTATCTGCTGTCTGTTTCCATTTTCACCCTCCCTGAGTTTTAGGTTTTAGGCCCAGTTTTTGATTTTTTTTCATCCCACAAATTTTACTGGCGTTTCCTTCCATCCACCCCTTAATCCACAATTTTTTTTAATTTTTGGTTCATCCATCTCATATTTTCTAAAAATCGTTCTCAGTCCCATCTACAGTTCTGTCCACCTGTTCCCAGATCCGACCACTAGTTACTCCAAAAATCATATCAAATCACCCCCACCTCCAACTCCAATTCCCAAAATTGTGCCAGTTCCTTGGTTTGATTATCTACAACTTTGAAGAAGAGCTCAAAGTCCGAATCCCACTGTAAGTAGGCAGTCAACGGCCTTTTACAGGGATCTGATATGCTAATCTGAGATTTCTGGAGCAGTGGAGCAGAAGATTGAAAAATATCTAAGGCCCTGGTCTGCATAGGTTCAGAGGAATCCACTGGCCCTACGTTTGAGGATTTTGAGTCCTCTTTCCAACGGCACTGGTTTCGTCGCATTCCGGCGATGGGGCTGATCACAGCGGCCATTTTCTTCCGAGAGCGCGCTGCAAAACAGCAGCAACCAGCCCGTGGGCAGCAATTCCGACGGGTACCGAACGGAGCCGCCCGGCCTCTGATCGCCGTTCCAGCGTGCCGCCAGCCCGGAGATCGCTTCTACCAGTGTCCCCACCACAGCGGTGACACCGAGTCCCACACGGCCCCTCCGGACAGCGCGTGGGCCCCACGGTCGTGATTACGCGTGTAGCCGAATCAACACACGAAGCTGCCCGTCATCCCGAATTCGGTCCTCCCGAGCCCATTTGTGTCGCCCTTTACCTCCCTGCGTGGAGTGGGCATATTCCCATTGCTGTAATTATTGTGTGTTAAGTTCCCCGGGAGTACGAGTTTCGGCCGGGTCCGTCGTCCCCACGCCGAGCGCGTGGAGGTATCGTTCTCGCTCCCTACACTCGGCATTTGCTTATTTTCATATATACTTATTTATGCCGCTGCTAGAGAGCATGATAGGGTAACTAGCTCACTTTCTATTTGTATCACCGCTGCTGCGAGAGTGAGCATTACCGTCCCGTGACCCGATCCGGGCACGAAAGAGAGAGCCGACCACCCTAGCTCTTGCCGGTTTCTCAACCGCGCACGTCCGACGCTTCCCTCGTTAAGGGACGATTGCGAGCTTGTCATGTCCGTGTCTCATCCCGCATCACTCTTCCTCTTTCTTTCTTCTCCGGCGAGCGCCACCGCCACTGTCGTCGTCGCCGTTGCCGCCGGTGAGGGCGCCGGGCCCCTCTTCTTCTTCTTCGTTCTTCCTTCTCCCCTCCTCTTCTCCTTCTTCTCCCCTTCTTCTTCTCTCTTTTTTTCTTCCTCTTCCCCTCGTGACTTCTCCGTTCGGGGGATGACGGAGCCCTAAGCTCTCCGTCGTCATCTTCCTTCCTTTCTTCTCTTCTTTTCTGTCTCCCTTCCTTCTTCTTCTCCCCCTCTTCTTTTCCTCTTCTTTTCTTCCTCTCGTTCCTCTCCTTCTTCTTTTCAGTGTGGGTAGGCTGTGGCATCGGGGCGTGCCGCTGACGAGGGCGCGGGGCGTGCTGCTGGGCACTAGTGGGGGTGTACCGCTGGCGGCTGGTGGGAGTGTGCCGCCGGGCACTGGTGGGAGTGTGCCATTGGAAGAAGGGCACGGGGTGCACCGCTGGACGGGGTTGGCACGGGCGTGCCGCTGGGCGTTGTCAAAGGGGCGTGCCGCCAGGGGGCCAGGGAGTGTGCCGCTGGGGCCACTTAGGGCGTGCCGCCAGGGGGTGTGCCGCTGGGAGGAGGCACAGGGTGTGCCACTGGGGCCACTGAGGGTGTGCCGCTGGGCGGCCAGGGGGGTGTGCCGCTAGGGCCACTGAGGGCGTGCCGCCAGGGGGTGTGCCGCTAGGAAGAGGCACAGGGAGTGTTCCGCTGGGGCCACTGAGGGGCGTGCCACCAGGGGGTGTGCCGCTGGGAAGAGGCACACGGTGTGCCGCTAGGGGATGTGGCCTGGGCGTACCGCTGAAGAGAGGAAAAAAGACTTCTTCAACCGGAGGACCTCCGGTGTCGCCCTTGGGCACACCGTGACTTTGTTGGGGCCGTCACTCCTTGTGGGTGTGCACCCGTGTTTTTCCTTACGCCTCCGGCCTAGGGGAAACTCTGCCGAAATTTCATCAGAAATTATTGGCATTCTTTTAATTCAACTGTAGTGTAGCCCCCTTTGCAATTCCCATTCTTTTTCTTTACTTATGCCTTGTTCTGACTTGCGGTATCTTGCCCCACGCAGAGAAATGGCTGCCCCGAGAGATTCCGCTATTTTCAGCGCCAAGCACGTTCCCCCACCTCCGGTGCCAGCAGTCACTTGGTTCAACGTAGAAGACTTGGACAGGGAGCACACCGAGATAGCAGCGCTGGCTGAATCGTCGGGCTCAGACACTGAGACAATGGATTACCGCAGGCTTACCCGGGTTGACGGCATCATGACTTTTGATCGTGCTACGGGGGAGTACTGGAAGGACTTCCCGAAGGACAAGCATCTCGTTCGCTTCCTGAAGCACCTCTGTCACCAGGAGAGGCAGAACTTTCGGGTTGTGAAAGAGGCTGAGTGGACGATTCTGCAGTCCCGGGATAGCCTATTTTACAGTGTTTCGAGGAGCATCCCGATGTACTTAGTGGGAGAAGCTCGGGAGTGGAAACCCATCCTGGGGCTCGAAGCCGTGCTGCCGACATAGGACAAACTAGTGCGGGCGCCTCAGTTCAACCCTGCTCGGTGGGACACATCTGCCGGGCGGGTTCAAAGTGAGCATCCCCAATTCGGTATGTTCCTGGCTCCGTTGAAGTGGGGATACAGAGAGGAACCTTTTCTGCTGGACTGCTTGGCCATCCGATTCAAGCATGAACTGGCTCTTGGCTGGTTCGGGGAGCTGAAGCTCAAAGATGCGCACAACTTCCGGGAAGGGGCCGTGGAATTCACAGAGTATGTGCTTTTCAACTATGCCCCGATCCTCATCCGGGTTGGCGTCTACCACAGTGTGTACGCCTCCCGGTACAGTTACCCTATTTCCAGGGGTCTTTCTGCGGGATGATCGAGGTATTCAACGCAGAGACCAACACTTTTTACACTGCAGAGGGCGAGACTTCGTTAGATCTGTGGAGTCTTAGTCAGCTTAGTGGCTTGCCTATTGACTGGGAGCCCTATGAAGAAGTCTGCCCCTGGGATATGATCAAGGATGAAACCAACGGGGAGGGCTACTATTCTCTGGGCTATTCATACCGGTACCTTATGAAGGCGTACCGGGAATTGTATCAGTTGTCGCACGGCGGGAGGCAAGCCCCCCGAGGGGACCGAAAAAGGGTCCGCATGGTCCTCTGGGTGCAATATTTCTATAATGGGCTGAAGCAGTATGAGGAGTTCCCACACATTAGCACTGCTGCCTACCGGAAGAAACACGCCAAATCAAAGGTTAACGTGAAGATCCCTTCTCGAGGGCGCCACGGCGGGCCGAACCCGATGGGAGTCGACCCATTGATGCATTGCGTGGCGTATCTGACGTACTGGCTGTGCTCGTTCACCATGCCCCACGGGGACGAGACCGTCATTCACCCAGACGCCATTTACCCAGCCTGTCAGATGGCCTGGGGTATCAAGCTATCTTTGTGCCCGGCCACGCTGTGTCTGATATACAAAGCGCTCAGGGACATCAGTCGTCAACAGTTCCCGCGTCAAGCGCGGTATGTGTGCCCACTGCATTTTTTCAATGCATGGGTTTGTTCTTTATTCCCGAAATTCGCCCCGCGCACCATCCAAGGCTGGGGATTGGTTCCACGGATGTTGGAGTTCGCGAGCGTGGCGTCAAGCTCGATGTCCATGCGACTGTACGACATTCGAGGCAAGTTGACGATAGTGCCCCTTGATGCCGCGGGCACCATCCACTTTTGGACCCTGGCCGCTCACTCAAGTCCATTAGTAAACAGTAACCGGGAGTGCCGAGACGACCAAGTGGAGAAATATGTGCACCCGATCAGTCAGGAGAATGTGGTTCGCCCGCTATTGGAGCCGGAACTCAGGGCCTGGGCGCTGTCCATCCGTCCAAGCGTGTTGGCCTTCCGCAAAGGGGATAGTTTGCTGTTGGAGCCATATTATCCCTTCCGCTTCGGCAGGAATTTTGGATATGAGCAGCATATCCCGGCGTACAGTGCTCACTTTGAACTATCGGTGTAAAGCCTCCGAGGGAGTCCTACCGCTGAAGCTGCCCGAACCTGGTGGGATTTCTTTCATCGGGCAGACACTGTCAGCTTCAGGGTGCCAGCCCTGGGTCGGGTTCCACGGGTGACTCCCGAATATGTGAAGTGGTGGAACGCCCGGACAGCTTTTTACCGACTATGCCGAACCGACTGCTGGGACGGGGCCGAGAGGAGATTTCTGAGCCGACAGCCAGTGCCGGTACTGGATATTGACCTGGAGCACCTACTCCGATTGAGGCGTGGCAAGGAACAGGAAGTCGCAGCCTACATGGCTGCGCGCAAGGCAGCTCGTGAGACCAAGCCAGCGCCGCAGGCCAAACTGCCTCCTATGGCAAAGGATGATTTCAAGAAGACCTTGCGAGACCTCTGCCACATCGGGAGTGACCACCTGGAACTGATCAACTATCTATTCCCGATGGAGGAAGAAGGCACCCCGGCGAGGAGCTGGCGACCGGAGAGGGACGCACTCTGTCCCTATCGCACATTTGTGAGGAGGGAGGAACGGAATCCAGAAAATTACAAGGACACCACGTGGCTCTATGTTCTCCTGTGAGTGCACGGGTTGAAGATTGAAGATTAAAGATTCAGTAGTGGTCATCTTGGGCAAGCACCTCCACATCGCCTATTACTATGCCGAGGGATGGGGGATGGACCATTTCAACCTCTTCTGTCACCTGGCCGCCAAGAAGCATGTAGACCTGGCCGCCCTCTCAGATCGCTGCCAGAAAATTGAAGACGTATGTTGGCTGGTCCGGGAGGCGGCCCGTCGGGACAAGGAGTTGTCCCTCAATTATTGGCCGATAACGCTGCGGTTGTACACTGGCCCACATGGTACTTAGTGTTCTCTTCCTTCCCTTGTGTTCTTCATTGCTGACCTCTCTTGAATATTGGACGTTGATCGGGTCCCTTGTTTTCCTTTTTTTGACAGATCACCCTGACAGCACTCAAATGGCGACGTATCACAACCTTCTGCGGCAGGCGGGCAAGCCGGCTTACTTTGAGGAAGTGCCAGCGGCTCCGACCACGACTCCCCTACCTCCGCCTGCGAAGAGGCCCCGGGCGAAGTCACCCGTGAAGAAGGCTGTGGATGCTGCTAACGCGGCTAGGCGGCGAGAGGCCAAACGCAGAAAGACAGAGGCCGCCAAAGCCACGCCGACCGCTCCGCCGGCACCCGTAATCTCCTCTGTCACGCCCCGACGCGGAATATCGGGTCGTACAGTTAGAAACTAGCTAGAAATAATATTATCAAGCTAAACTAACCAATTACACAGGTGCTATGGAAAGAAATAACTCTATTGATCAAGGATAAAAGCAAATTTTATTACAATAACCACCACTGCTAACACACTATCAAACATAACTTCCAACTGATTCTAATACAATCACTGACTCCAAAAGTAATAAAGTACTAACACAACTCTAAGGAAGAACTAAAGGTAAACAACTATGCCAACTCGGCATCTACTAACAGGTATACTCTAAGTATCACTCCTGTCCCTCCCCATCGGTATGCACGTCATCACCTGAACAGCCAGAAAAGGGGGGAAACAACAACTATGAGCTGACGCTCAGTAGGAAATAACAGGCAAGTTTACATGATTAATAATTTAATAACATTTTCATATACCATGCTAACAAAAGAAATGAATGACGATATAATGAAACAACATAATGAAAAGATCTTGCAAGGTCAAGAGATATAAGATAACTAGAATTTAACAAGAATAACATGTACAAGTGTAACAAGAACTGTAACGAGGAATGGCCACTAGCAAGTAACAAGAGATAATAAGTCAAGCACGATCAAGTAAAAAGAGTAACAAGAGTTTTTCTTTCGTAGACAAGAAGCTAGTCATGCACTCGGTGCAATGCCTCACCATGTCATTATAACATCCCATGGGCTCACTAATTTTTCGGGCGCTCTCCCCAGGACCAGACCGGGCCCTTATGATGCGTTGGCATTGATTTATTGGATACAAGATCCCAAGATCCGTCTAGACATTTAGTCAAATTCATGGCCAATTAATCAGAGGAATTACTGTCCATAAGTTTAGATTTAAAGGACTAACCTGTCCTTGGATTCAAGAGTACAAAACACAATAAAACTCATCTCCGAGAGATGTGCGGTCATACAAAAGCCGCTCAAGGGTATATGCGGCTAATACAGGGCCGCGCATACGGGAACTAGACTGAAACACAGCCCACGAGGTCAAAAATGAACGGCTGACAGTGGGCTGCTCGAAAGTATGAACGGTGTGTTTTGGGCCGCTCATGTCCAGAAGACATTAAGACCCATGAACAAGATATACGGTCCATACTGGCCGTATCACGGATATGCGGTCATAAGCTGGCCACTGTTCTACAGGAGTAAAGTGGCTGTCCAGTAACCTAATAATCATATAAAACCTAATTTCATGTCAATTTACCAAGGATTAAGTTTTACGTTAACTCAGATTGCCAAAAGAATGATTCAAGATGATAAAGAGAATGAACAAGATTGCGTAGGAATGAACAACATGCAATTAACAGAAATTTAGTTACATATTTAACCACTAATCATGTGGGTTTCTAATTAACCATTGAGTGCGTTGAAGTGGAGATAGTAACTGGAATGGTTTTTCTTTTACACTTGGAATGAGTGCATGGACCATTGTAAATTGAGATCATAGGGTTGCATGTATGGGTCACTGGTTCCTCAAAATATGGTTTTCAATTGGACTAGGTTGAACGGGTCGATCCCCTCACAGTCCGGATCGATCCTCGGGTCGAAAACCAATCTACCGGGTCTGCCAGCACATGGGTCAACCCATTGGGTCGACCCTTAGGTCTATCAGTGTATGGGTCGACCCCTGGGGTCGACCCCTGCACAAACAGACTTCTGTCTGTTGAATGGGTCGACCCCATGGGTCGACCCCCACACATTTGGTCATTTGGGTCGACCCCATGGGTCGACCCCCGCACGCTGCAGGATGGGTCGACCTCATGGGTCGACCCTCGGGCAGGCAGGATCATGCTTGAGCATGGGTCGACCCCTGCGTCCACAGATCCGAACTTGACTTCGGAAATCCACAAAATCTCACCCAATTGGGGTCTAATTGGGCTAGGATCTTAACCCCATGCTCCTGAGTTCTTGATAGACATACTAGGGTCATAATACAAGAGTTTGGAACACGAAATTCACCGAAAAATCAATCGAAATCACAACCTATCTAGGAAGAACACTTGAAAACCTAGTTTTTGCATGCTTCTAATCAAACACGAAATACTCTAAGCATGATCTATGAAAATTGGGGTTTTATATATCAAAAGAAAGAGGGCTTGATGCTGATTCCAACCATATATGACATGCTATATGGGGATCAAGATTAACAGCTCGAAATCATGATTTAACTCGAAAGAACACATCATAAACCAAGTCTAGACATGCTCTTACTCAAATCAGAAATTCTTTAAACATGCTCAATAAAATTTAGGGCTTTCTACGCCAAATGAAAGCTAACATGCTGCTGATTACATCCATATATGTTAATTAGAGTTTGGGCTGTTATAACCTACCTCAATCGAAGAGAGAACTTATGAACCTAGATTGAAGAATGAACTTGACAGCACTTCAGAAAAACCTCAAGATCTCCCTGGACACCTAATAAAAATTAGGGCTTTTACTACCAATGGAAAGATCTCGTCGAGAGGAACAAAATGATATACTCATGTGCTAATTTTGGTCGAGGATACCAACCTTAATCGAAGGAACAAAGATGAAGAAAGGAGGACGACGGGATGCCGACCCACCTCCACTAATCGACCAAGATCTTCCTAGATCGAACTCCACTGCGGCTGCCGCTGCTACCAAAGGAAACTAGGGTTGAAGAGCTTCATTTTTTATAGCTCATACACCTTCTGGAGCCTTCGGAGCTGGGAGAAATCGACGATGCAAGGTGAGTGTTTGAAACGGTGCCGAAATGTTTGACCCAACCAAACTCGGCCGACTGCACATTTTAGGGTTTGGTTTTCAATCAATTGATAGAGGGGAAATGATCCTCTCTGTAATACCTTTCATTTGCCTCTGGAATCACCTCATTTGGTTGAGAAATGAGCTCAAATTTGATGTTTTAAGGTGGGGTTAACAATGAACACGAATTTGGGTTATGTAGGTGTGAAAATTTGACTTAACCCACTAATTAGGCCCAGCTAATGATTTTATTAGGCTTAGCCATAGAAGGCAAAATTGTTAAACGAAATAGATTCTACAAGAATATTATTTTTATGAATTTTTATAACATAGTTGAAATGTGACTTATTCTATTTATTAAAGAATTAATCTAATTAATTTCAAATTAATTCTCATTAATTCAAATAAATTCAACTAATTTCTAATTAAATTCAAATAATTTTCTAATTAAATTTCTAAAAGAATTTGGGGTATTACACCCTCCCCCACTTAAAGAATGTGATCCTCCAAATTCACTCCACTATAATACAGAGATAGGGGAAAGATTAGCTCACCTAGAATAAGTCAGGATATCGCTTCCGCATAGTATCTTCAGATTCCCAAATAGCTTCTTCGGTTCCACGCCGACTCCACTGAATCTTGACCATAGGTATAGAACGATTCCGGAGTTGCTGTTGTTTCCGGTCTAGAATCTTGATAGGTCTTTCTTCATAGGTCAAATCTTCCTTCAATTCGCTGAATGATGTGAGTGGGGTCATACACATATTTCCGTAACATGGACACATGGAAAATATTGTGTACACCAGACAACTGAGGTGGTAAAGCCAGTCTGTAAGCAACCTCTCCCACTCTATCCAGGATCTCAAATGGATCAATATATCTCGGACGGAGCTTGCCCTGAATGCCAAATCTTCGAATCCCTCTCGTAGGAGAGACCTTCAAGAATACATGCTCGCCAACCTGAAATTCCAATTCTCTTCTTCTATTGTCGGCATAACTCTTCTGTCTTGATTGGGCTACTTGTAACCGGTCTCGGATAATACGGATGTTCTGTGATGATTCTGAAATAAGATCTGGTCCAAGCCATTGCTTCTCACCTATCTCCTCCCAACATAACGGGGAACGATAGCTTCTTCTATACAATGCTTCAAAAGGAGCCATCTGTATGCTGGATTGATAACTATTGTTGTAGGCGAATTCAATTAATGTCAAGTGATCACTCCAACTGCCTCCGAAATCAATCATGCATGCTCTAAGCATATCTTCCACTATCTGATTGGTTCTTTCAGTCTGTCCATCTATTTGCGGATGAAAAGTAGTTCTGAAATTCAGACGAGTACCAAGAGACTCTTGCAGTCCCTTCCAGAAATGCGAAGTAAATCTGGGGTCTCTATCAGACACAATGTTGACTGGTATGCCATGGAGCCTTACCACTTCCTTCAAATATAAAGCAGCCAATACATCAACTGTCCATTTGGACTTAATGGGTAAGAAATGAGCTGACTTTATCAATCGATCGACAATCACCCATATTACGTCAAATCCACCACGAGTCCTAGGTAGACCCATAATGAAATCCATGCCAATGCTTTCCCACTTTCATTGGGGTATGTCAAGTGGTTTCAACTTTCCTGCCAGTCTGAAATGTTCAGCCTTGACTTGCTGACAAACCAAGCATCTACTCACGAAGTCTGTAACTTCCCTTTTCATATTTGGCCACCAAAAAGATCTCTTCAAATCCTTGAACATTTTAGTGCCTCCAGGATGAATGGCGTATTTGGATCTATGAGCTTCCTCCAGAATCTTGTTCTTTATTCCAGCTTCATCAGGTACACAAGTTCTACCCTGGAATAACAATCTTCCATCGTCAGCCATCATGAAGTCAGGTCTGCTGCTCAAGCTTCCCTTGATCTCTACCAGCTCGGGATCATTATCTTGCAAGGACTTGATTTCCATCAATAATTTGGGCTTAAGTTGAATCTGTGCAATCATAACCCGATCATTATCAACATTCAGATCCAGGCTAGCTAATTGTTCCAGTAGCTTCCACTCTTGTAACATGAGACTTGATAATCTAGCTACAGGCTTTCGGCTTAATGCATCTGCCACAACATTACCTTTTCCAGGATGATACTCAATCGAGAAGTCGAAGTCTTTCAAGTACTCCAACCATCTTCTCTGCCTCATGTTGAGTTCCTTCTGAGAAAATAAATATTTCAGACTCTTATGATCTGAAAACACTATGAATGTTTCTCCATACAAGTAGTGCCTCCATATCTTCAAGGCAAACACGACTGCTGCTAGTTCCAAATCATGAACATGATAATTCTCTTCATGCTTCCTCAACTGCCTAGAAGAATAGGCAATCACCTTCCCATGCTGCATGAGTACACAGCCTAAATCAATACCTGAAACATCAGTGTATACCATAAAACCTCCTTCACCAGAAGGTAAAGCCAATACAGGTGCAGTAGTTAAACATTCCTTCAAAGTCTGAAAGCTTCGCTGACAATCATCTGACCAATCAAACTTGTTCTCCTTGCAGGTTAATCTTGTCATAGGTACCGCAATCTTAGAGAAATCTTGGATAAATCTTCTGTAGTAGCCTGCCAGGCCTAGGAAACTTCTAACTTCAGTCACACTGGTAGGCTGATCTTAATTCTTCACTGCCTCTACCTTTGAAGGATCAACAGAAATACCTTCTTTGGTGATGATATGTCCGAGAAAGGACACCTCTTGCAGCCAGAATTCACACTTACTGAACTTGGCATGTAGCTGATGATCTCTCAACAGTTGCAATGCCATCCTCAGATGCTCAGCATGCTCTTCTTCATTCTTAGAATAAATCAAGATGTCATCAATGAACACCATGACCCATTGATCAAGATAGGGCCGAAATACATTGTTCATCAACTGCATGAAAGTTGCTGGTGCATTCGTTAGACCAAAAGGCATAACGACAAATTCAAAATGACCATACTTGTTGCGGAAAGCTGTTTTATAGATATCCTCTTCCTTAATCCGCAACTGATGATATCCAGATCGAAGATCGATCTTAGAAAAATACTGAGCTCCCGCTATCTGGTCAAGTCAATCCTCGGCAATGGATATTTGTTCTTGACAGTCTGCTGGTTCAATTGCCGATAATCGATGCACAACCTCATCAAACCATCTTTCTTCCTGACGAATAATACAGGGGCTCCCCAAGGAGAAGTACTAGGATGAATGAAACCCTTCTCGAGCAATTCCATCAACTGTTGCTTTAATTCTCTCAGTTCCGCAGGAGACATACGATAAGGCGCCTTGGAAATAAGAGATGTGCCAGGAATGAGATCAATAGAGAAGATAACTTCCCGCTTAGGCGGAAGTCCTGGTAGTTCCTCTGGAAAGACATCAGGAAAATCTCGGACAATAAAAATGTCCTTAATCTCAATCTGCTGCTCAGGGGTTGCACAGACAAAGGCCAGAAAAGCCTCGCATCCTCATCTCATCAGCTTATCAGCTCGGAGAGCTGAGATAAGTGATACGGAGTTATGGTGCTTAACTCCCACAAAAGAAAGTCTCTGGTGCCTAGTAAAAGACACGAAGTTAGAACTGCAGTGAACATTAGCCTCATATTGAGCCAACCAATCTGCTCCTAGGATTACATCATAATCCTTCATGTCCATGCAAACTAAATCAGCTGGTAAATTTTGTTCTCCAATCATGACCGTACTAGAAGGATAGAAGTACTGTATTGTCGATCTAGTACCAATAGGGGTTGATATTTCTAACGGAGAATTCATCAAAACATGTTCCATAGCAAAAGACTTAGCAAATCTCCGAGAAATAAATGAATGTGTGGCACCAGTATCAAAAAGAACAATTGTTGGCTTGTCGAGTATAATAAGAGTACCTTCGACGAGTCCACCATCCTCGGCGGTTCCTGCTTCATCTGCATGCAAAGCTTGGAGCTTGCCTTGCGGCTTTCTGATGCCTTATGGTTTTGCCGGGGTAGCATGCTCCGACAGAAGGGGACAGTCAGGAATACGGTGCTCCTTACTTCCACATCGCAAACAGGCGCCCAGCTTGCGCCAGCAATCCTCCATCTTGTGACCAGGACGATCACAAAACTTGCACACGCCCTTAAATGGAACAATAGGGCCATGCTTCTTGTCTTCATGCGTCGGCATCTTGCCCTTCCATGATCCAGAACCACTCCACGAACCAGGTCCACTAATGGGCCTCTTCTTGCCATACCCGGGTTTGATATTCCCGGAACCCGTAGGTTGTTCCTTTCTTGCACCTTTTCCACAGATTCTCTCCTTCATTTCTAGAGTATCTTCTAGGACTTGAGCTTTCCTCACCATCTCAGAATAAGTGGAGATTTCCATTGGTGCCAATTGGTTGATATAATGCAGCCTCAGTCCATTGAGAAAGCGCTTGGCCTTCATCTTCTCGGTAGATATCAAGTGGTTAGCATATCGGGATAACTGAGAAAATTGAGCTTCATATTCTGCCACAGATAGATTGCGCTGCTTCAAAGCCGTGAGCTCTGCTGCCTTCTTCTCTTGCACTCTATCAGAAAAATACTTGATGTTAAAGAATTCCTCGAACTCCTCCCATGTGACTTGCTGATCACCAAGGGTAGCCTTCACAGAATCCCACCATGTTCTTGCATCACGTTCAAGTTGAAAGGTTGAAAGAAGGACACGCTCTTGATTGCTGCACTGCATTACTTCGAATATCCTTCCCATCTCATCTAGCCAGTGCTCGACTTCATCAGGGTCAGTCGAGCCTCCAAATCTCGGCGGATTCATCCCTCGGAAGTTCCGATATAAGTCACCAGTGCCATGGTGTGCCGCCCCTGCTTGAGCCACTTGCTGTAAAGCCTGTGTAAGGCCTTGAACCGTACGCTGCAAGTTCCTCCATTCCGCACGATCAGCTGCCATTGCAATGGCCTACACGAGGAATAGACTACTTAGGTTCAATAAGATAGATAATAACACAATTACGATATGAACTTAACCCGAGTTTCTACCCAAATCTCACCAGGTCAGGTTCTTAGACTTTAGCAAGGTTAGGGGTCCTATGATAACACTTAGATACCTAGAACTTGGAAAACCTAGAACTTAGGAACATCTAGGAATGTGAAACCTAGGGCTCTGATACCAACTAAACTGTCACGCCCCGACGCGGAATATCGGGTCGTACAGTTAGAAACTAGCTAGAAATAATATTAATAAGCTAAACTAACCAATGACACAGGTGCTATGGAAAGAAATAACTCTATTGATCAAGGATAAAACTAAATTTTATTACAATAACCACCACTGCTAACACACGATCAAACATAACTTCCAATTGATTCTAATACAATCACTGACTCCAAAAGTAATAAAGTACTAACACAACTCTAAGGAAGAACTAAAGGTAAACAACTATGCCAACTCGGCATCTACTAACAGGTACACTCTAAGTATCACTCCTGTCCCTCCCCATCGGTATGCGCGTCATCATCTGAATAGCCTGGAAAGGGGGGAAACAACAACTATGAGCTGACGCTCAGTAGGAAATAACATGCAAGTTTACATGATTAATAATTTAATAACATTTTCATATACCATGCTAACAAAAGAAATGAATGACGATATAATGAAACAACATAATGAAAAGATCTTGCAAGGTCAAGAGATATAAGATAACTAGAATTTAACAAGAATAACATGTACAAGTGTAACAAGAACTGTAACGAGGAATGGCCACTAGCAAGTAACAAGAGATAACAAGTCAAGCACGATCAAGTAACAAGAGTAACAAGAGTTTTTCTGTCATAGACAACAAGCTAGTCATGCACTCGGTGCAATGCCTCACCATGTCATTATAACATCCCATGGGCTCACTAATTTTTCGGGCGCTCTCCCCAGGACCAGACCGGGCCCTTATGATGCGTTGGCATTGACTTATTGGATACAAGATCCCAAGATCCGTCTAGACATTTAGTCACATTCGTGGCCAATTAATCAGAGGAATTACTGTCCATAAGTTTAGATTTAAAGGACTAACTTGTCCTTGGATTCAAGAGTACAAAGCACAATAAAACTCATCTCCGAGAGATGCGCGATCATACAAAAGCCGCTCAAGGGTATATGCGGCTAATACAGGGCCGCGCATACAGGAACTGGACTGAAACACAGCCCACGAGGTCAAAAATGAACGCCTAACAGTGGGACGCTCAAAAGTATGAACGGTGTGTTCTGGGCCGCTCATGTCCAGAAGACATTAAGACCCATGAACAAGATATACGGTCCATACTGGCCGTATCACGGATATGCGGTCATAAGCTGGCCGTTGTTCTACAGGAGTAAAGTGGTTGTCCAGCAACCTAATAATCATATAAAACCTAATTTCATGTCAATTTACCAAGGATTAAGTTTTACGTTAACTCAGATTACCAAAAAGATGATTCAAGATGATAAAGAGAATGAACAAGATTGCGTAGGAATGAACAACATGCAATTAATAGAAATTTAGTTACATATTTAACCACTAATCATGTGGGTTTCTAATTAACCATTGGGTGCCTTGAAGTGGAGATAGTAAACGGAATGGTTTTTCTTTTACACTTGGAATGAGTGCATGGACCATTGTAAATTGAGATCATAGGGTTGCATGTATGGGTCACTGGTTCCTCAAAATATGGTTTTCAATTGGACTAGGTTGAACGGGTCGATCCCCTCACGGTCTGGATCGATCCTCGGGTCGAAAACCAATCTACCGGGTCTGCCAGCACATGGGTCGACCCATTGGGTCGACCCTTAGGGTCTGTCAGTGTGTGGGTCGACCCCTGGTGTCGACCCTTGCACAAACAGACTTCTGTCTGTTGAATGGGTCGACCCCATGGGTCGACCCCCACAAATTTGGTCGTTTGGGTCGACCCCATGGGTCGACCCCTACACACCTGCTGTATGGGTCGACCCCATGGGTCGACCCCCGCACGCTGCAGGATGGGTCGACCCCATGGGTCGACCCTCGGGCAGGCAGGATCATGCTTGAGCATGTGTCGACCCCATGAGTCGACCCCTGCGTCCACAGATCCGAATGTGACTTCGGAAATCCACAAAATCTCACCCAATTGGGGTCTAATTGGGCTGGGATCTTAACCCCATGCTCCTGGGTTCTTGATAGACATACTAGGGTCATAATACAAGAGTTTGGAACACGAAACACACCGAAAAATCAATCGAAATTACAACCTATCTAGGAAGAACACTTGAAAACATAGTTTTTGCATGCTTCTAATCAAACACGAAATACTCTAAGCATGGTCTATGAAAATTGGGGTTTTATATATCAAAAGAAAGAGGGCTTGATGCTGATTCCAACCATATATGACATGCTATATGGGGATCAAGATTAACAGCTCGAAATCATGATTTAACTTGAAAGAACACATCATAAACCAAGTCTAGACATGCTCTTACTCAAATCAGAAATTCTCTAAACATGCTCAATAAAATTTAGGGCTTTCTACGCCAAATGAAAGCTAACATGCTACTGATTACATCCATATATGTTAATTAGAGTTTGGGCTATTATAACCTACCTCAATCGAAGAGAGAACTTATGAACCTAGATTGAAGAATGAACTTGACAGCACTTCAGAAAAACCTCGAGATCTCCCTGGATACCTAATAGAAATTAGGGCTTTTACTACCAATGGAAAGATCTCGTCGAGAGAAACAAAATGATGTACTCATGTGTTGATTTTGGTCGAGCGTACCAACCTTAATCGAAGGAACAAAGATGAAGAAAGGAGGACGACGGGATGCCGACCCACCTCCACTAATTGACCAAGATCTTCCTAGATCGAACTCCACTGCGGCTGCCGCTGCTACCAAAGGAAACTAGGGTTGAAGAGCTTCATTTTTTATAGCTCATACTGATGGAGGCATCACCCGTGACTCCCTTTGGCTCGGGTCTTCCTCACACTCCGGCACCATTTGAGTTCGAGCCTCTCTCCATAAAGGCCCAATTATCCTTTTTGTGCTTTCTATTTGTGTCATTTGATGTAATTTTCACTTTCTTGAGTCATGTCCCTAGGTCTTGTGTTTATTTTCCTAAGTTTGAGTGTCATTATGCTGTTTAGTTAGCTATTGGGCCCATTTCATTGGGCTTGGCCCAAGAGCCCCCCCTACCCCCTCGGTTATTTATCATTGAGTCTTTTGTCAGGGTCTTATTGTAAAATGTGGGTTGCCTATATATAGGGCCCCATTCCCTTCATTTGGATCTAATGAATCAATGAATGAAAATTACCATTTGAGAGTTCAAATTTCCTATTGGAGAGATTCTATTAGTTGGGTGAGAAACCCTTGGGAGTGATTCCCACCTATCCCCCCTCTCTCTCTACCTCTCTCTCTCTCTAATAAGTTATTTTCTCTCTCCTCCACTTTCTCTCTCTAAAACCTGCGCCCCTTTCTCTCTCCTCCCCTCCCAACCACCATTCTCTCTCTTCTCCCCCTCCAATAACTCATCCCCAACTCCCCACCAACCCACCTTAACTCCACCCCAGCCCCAAGGGAGATTCCACCACTCCCCACTCCACCCTCCAACCACCAACCACCCACTCCCCTTCCCCAAGCACCCTCTCATCTCCCAAGGGAGAATTCCCACTCCCCAAGCCCCCTTTTACCTTCCCCACACACCTCTTCCCATCCCCTAAGACCAAAATTTAATCCCACTCTTAAACCCATTTTCAAATACCCTTTCCCTCTCACCCACCTTCCCAAATTCGTAGCTCCTCCTCCCACCACCTATTAGACCCCCTTCCAGACCCCATTCTTCCCTTCCCCCATCTTGGAACACCCCCTCCTAGACCCCCTCACAGCCCGGGCTTTCCCCACACTCATCCACACTCATCCACCCCCATTTCCCCTCCCATATACCCCATTCCCCCCCGTCATCTTCAACCTGCAGTTCCCAGTTGCAGATCTGTAGACGAGTAGTAGCTTGCAGAGGCGACCACGGTTTCTTCTGGACGTTTCTGAAGGATCAAGAGCCATCGTTGGAAGTGTCTCCCAGTCCTTTTTACAACAGCGGTGGTCCCATCCCGTTCTGAGTTCGTGATCGCCCAGGAGAGTCATTCTTCCTCGACTGCGCAAAGCCTCCCTGGCAGGAGACCAGATCCGGAGTGGAAGCCCGACTGCGACGGTCCTGCTTGGAATCTGATCAAGAGTTCTTCTTTAAAAAGCTTCTACTATAAGTCTTCTTTCTTCTCCAAAAAGCAGAGCTCAATTTGGCATCCGGAACCAGGAGTTATCAATTTTCTCCCCCGGGTGCGCGGTTTTGCTTCCCCACAGTCTGCACCAACTTCTCATCAGAGTTCAGAGCCCACTGGTCTTATCCGACAACGTTTGGCTTCGCCGCCAGTTTTGCTTCGAAGAGGACCTGTCAACGGTTCCAACGGCTCTGGCGGCATCTGATTCTGAGTTTGGGAGCGGTCGTGGCATTCTCTTCTTCCTGCTGTTGGAAACCTGAAGCTGTCAGAACCGAGGGTCTGCCACCCTGTTCAAGCCCCTACCCTGACCAGCAGCGGTGCCCAAAGAAATCAAAAAAATTCAAGCATCATCCCGATCCAGCTACGAAGAATCTCAAAGTGGTCTTGTCATCGGAAAAATTCTGGAGTGGCCACAGCATCGTGATAACCATCAGTCAGTCCTGAAGCACAGACAGCGGATAGAACCGACGTCGGCTTCCTTGTTGATCGCTAGTTCGGTGTCACCCCTCCCCGCTTGGCCAGCTGAAGGCCCCTCCCTGTGTGGAGGTAGTTTTGGATGTAATATCAGTTGACCCCCACCCCTAGATCCCCCCCCCCTTGCATGGGGTGTAGTGTTTTAACAATTTGAGCAGGTCAAGCTACCCCGGCGTGGCGTGTGGGGAACCCACGCTTCCCCGCTCGCCCACATCTCCGAGCGGGACCGGTTTCTTCAAACCGGTCGAGTAAGTGCTCCACTCCTAGCTCCATTTAGTGCTTGTTCTTTCTAATATTAGTTCATAAACTCCGCTGGCCGTGAGAGTGAGAGTCCGATCCTTGAGCTCCTTGCTTCAAGAGATCACCGTGGGGTGAGGAGTGTAACCCGTGCCTTGGCACCTCGTCGGCTCCCTTGAATTGGGCTGCCATTACCCTTGGGAATTAACCTAGGCCTTGCTGGCCCTCTACCAGCAAGGGGCTTGTCCCATTTCCTCGACTCGGCATCCCCGAGTTACCCCCGGGTTAAGTGTGTGCGCCATACGAAGGTCCGCTTGCATAGGCTTCATAGCCTTGTGGTTGTGCTTGTTAAATTAGGTCCGAGGTTGTGTCACATCACATACACCTTCTGGAGCCTTCGGAGCTGGGAGAAATCGACGATGCAAGGTGAGTGTTTGAAACGGTGCCGAAATGTTTGACCCAACCAAACTTGGCCGACTGCATGTTTTAGGGTTTGGTTTTCGATCAATTGATAGAGGGGAAATGATCCTCTCAGTAATACCTTTCATTTGCCCTTGGAATCACCTCATTTGGTTGAGAAATGAGCTCGAATTTGATGTTTTAAGGTGGGGTTAACAATGAACACGAATTTGGGTTAGGTAGGTGTGAAAATTTGACTTAACCCACTGATTAGGCCCAGCTAATGATTTTATTAGGCTTAGCCATAGAAGATAAAATTGTTAAACGAAATAGATTCTACAAGAATACTATTTTTATGGATTTTTATAAGATAGTTGAAATGTGACTTATTCTATTTATTAAAGAATTAATCTAATTAATTTCGAATTAATTCTCATAATTCAAATAAATTCAACTAATTTCTAATTAAATTCAAATAATTTTCTAATTAAATTTATAAAAGAATTTGGGGTATTACACCCTCCCCCACTTAAAGAATTTGATCCTCCAAATTCAATGCACTATAATGAAGCCTCTAGATGGCTTTATTTTGAAAGGGTCGATCTCGATCCCTCTATATCGGACAATGAAGTCGAGGAACTTCCCGCTGGAGACGCGGAAGGCACACTTCATCGGGTTCATCTTCAGCTCGTACTGCCAGAGCCTCTCGAAGATGACTCTAAGGTCCTTCAGGTGATCTTCCCTTTTCTTTGTCTTGACGACCAAGTCGTCAATGTAGCATTCGACTTTGTTGTACAGCAGCTCGTCGAATATTTTGGTCATCGCCCGCTGGTAGGTGGCGCCGACGTTTTTGAGGCCGAAGGGCATTCTTTTGTAATGGAATATTCCTTTGGGCGACCGGAACTTCGTATGAATTCGGTCGTGTTCGGCTATCCAGCTTTGGTTATAGCCGGACGATCCATCCATGAAGGACAAGGCCTCGTGGCCAGTGGTTGCATCAATCATGACTTCAGTGATGGGCACCAGGAAATCATCTTTTGGGCATGCTTTATTCAGGTCGCGGAAGTCCACGCAGATCCTGATTTATCCATTCTTCTTCTTCACCGGCACAATGTTGGCCAGCCAGGTAGTATACTGATTCTCAGCTACGAAATCGACATCTATGAGCTTGTCGACTTCTTTACAAATTTGGTGTATCAATTCCGGTCTCATGCGCCGGGGAGACTACTTCACCGGCTCAACCTTGGGGTCGATGGCAAGAATATGTTGAGTCACGCCAGGACTCAGGCCGGGCATCTCCTTATAATTCCAGGCAAAACAGTCCCGGAACTCTCGCAGCAACTTGATATACTATTCCCTCTCCTGTAGAGGAAGAAGGGCACTTAGAAAGGTCGGCCTGGGGTCACCTTCCGTGCCCAGGTTAATCTCAATAAGTTCATCTACTGTGGCCTGACCGCCATCTTCAATTTCTGGCGGTGCTGGCAATAAGTCGACGAAATCTTGATCTTCGCCATCTTCTGCTTCAAGGACACGATAGATGTCACCCTGCTCCGCCTCATTGGGCAATGAGGCTTTGCTAATATCCCCCTGTTCCAGGCTTGCAGGTTATGGCTCAGGGGGGTCCTCCTGTGCGGGGAGACAAAGAACCTCTCCGGGGCCTTCCTAGTAATCATCATAGACGGCTCCAGCCGGGACCGGAGTAATTGATTACCACACCGGGGGCCGGTACTCTGCCGGTGATCGGGGTTGCCCATTCTCCACTGCCTCTTCAAAACTCTGGTGCTGGACCGACACCATGCAGATATTTCTTTCGGGGTTGCCTGTCGCATGAGGACGTGGTGGAGCTACCACGTAATCTCCCATTCTGAGCTCATCTTTCTCAATTAAGTTCTGAGCAATGTCCTTGAAGACGTAGCAGTCTTCTATGGAGTGACCCAGTATTTGGTGGTATGGACAGAACAAAGGGTCACCACTTCTGCGAGCATCTTGCGGCCTCTTGGGCCTTGGGAGGGTAACCTTGCCATAGTAGCAAGCTCATTTTAAGATCCCTCGGGTTTTACTCCACGGGAAGGAGTAGGGCCTCCGCATTCTCTCTTGTAATGTGGGATTCCGGTCGACCGACCATCTGACTGGGGAAACAGTTGCGCCTCTGGCCTGCTTTCTCCAGTGCGTAGGGATGTTGGGGATGGCCCCCGGGGGCAGGTGCATGCCGATACTCTGCTGGCGGAAGATGCCCCCAATTAAGTCAGATATGAGTACGGTCACTTCGGCCAACCGAGCCTTCAGCATCTCGATTTCTCGCTGCTGTTGATAGCACAGGGCAAACAGGGCGGAGTCGCCCCGAGGGAGGCCCTGAGTTCAACTTGCTTCTTTGCCTTTTGCATCAGCGTCCGACGAAGGCAATGACGGCCCGTCGCTGGAGTCGTTCGGGGCCGGTACCTCAGAGGAGGACGGGGCCTTTCCCTTGTTCTTGAAGGGAGGCGGCTTCCATAAGAATACCTCCTCGTCCTGATCTTCACCGACTGAAGGCTTAAGGTACTGCCGACCTTGCACTTCCTGTGGGCCTTGGGCGCCTGTGAGGCTGCTGTCGTTCGGTGATGCGGGACGGACTGAGGAGACGACGCTATATGAGACGGACACGACTCGACCAGCAAAGACACGACTACTAGAGCGACCTCGGCTCGACACTAAGAGCTCCTATAGGCTACACGTCGCTAACAGAAGTGCAAACTCACTCGTCGTCCCATGCGAGGGAAAGCGTGGATTGTGCGCGATTAAGAAATCGGTAGAGTTTAAGGTAGTCTGACTCAACCTCCGGACTCGGATCGAGTCACGGGACTGGTCACTCTAACACTCACAGCGGTGACATGGACACACAGGCTAGGAACCTACACTCTCGACATCGGCATATGACCAAATACTAGCTAAGCAAATGAATGCCAAGAAGGTAAGATCGTTACCTCCACGCACCCGGCGTGGGGAAGACGACCCCTACCAATCACGGACTCCCGGTTAAACAATTTCATAGCAGTGTACAATAACTTGACCCACCCCACACAGGGAGGTAAAAGGTCACATGCGGGGCCCGGGAATCACGCGAATTGGGTTGACGGGCAGCATCTTGATGTCTCCCGGCGGTGCCGAACTCCGCGTCTTCGTGCTGTCCGGACGGCGCGATCTACGGGTCCGTGGGGCCCACGGGTGGCGTTGTCCTCTCGGCCTGCTGGGGTGGGGCCCAATGGGATGGAGACCCCTGGTGGCGCGCCTCCTCTGACGGCGGTCGGTCAGAAACACCGATCGGTGGCCGATCGGCCCCGATTCCCAACTCTTGAACTAGCTGCCCACGGATTTCAAGTTCTATTTTCCAGCGTGCGCTCCGGTGAGAATGGCCGCTGCGATCAATCCCGACGTCGGATCGGGGCGCATGAGCTATAGTTGGAAAGCTCTCTTGAAACCCTTTGATCTAGGCTCAGAGAGAACTACTAGATCTGGTCAGATCTAGACTTTATTGAATTTACAAGTTCCTGTTGTACAGTACCCGAAACCTCAGATCTGCTGGTGAGTTGTCTGAGAACTGCCGTTGACCGCATGGTAAATGGCCGATTCAGCTCTTGAGCTCTTCATCAAAGTGGTAGGGTTTTGAACAAGGAAATCGGAGATATTTTTTGTGGAAGGATTGGAGGAGGTGATGATTTGCTATGATTTGTTAACTGGAGGGTGGTCGGATCTGGGAATAGGTGGACAGCACTGTAGGTAGCTCTGAAAATGAATTTTGAAAAATATGTGGAGGGCTGATCAAAATTCAAGAAACTTCGTGGAGGGAGGGGTTGATGGACAGAACCCCCAGTAAAATTGACAGCCCCATGGAAAATCAAAACATGGGTCGGAGTTAGGAAACTCAGACGGACTGCCACAGTGGATAGAAAGCAGCCAGATCTGGTGGAAGAGGGAGAACGAAATGGGAAAAATAGGAAAAGGGATCTGGAAGCTCTGCCAATTTTTATGGGATGTGGGAAACACCTCCAGAACTCACCCTCAAAATTTGGGAACCAACAGATCTCGGAGTTGGGAGCTGGAATTCCGAGATCAGCTAGCTATTTGGTGAAGACAGATTTCCGACGAACTTGATGGCGGTGCGGTGGCGGCTTGTGGCGGCGGCGATGATGACCGGAACCGATAGGAGAGGCGTCACACCTCAGAATGGCAACTGTCTCAGCTGCAAGGGGGAAAGGGAGGAGAGAGGAGGGGTGCGCCCAAGGGCTGTTCCAAGCAAATTCCAGATTTCAAATGCATTAATTCCATCAAAAATGGAAATTACAAGCTTATATAGGTTAGGTCACATATCTAATCCATCCTCCACCGTTGGATCTGGGGATGGGAGATGGAGGGCTGGGATTGCATGTGACCATCCACAAAAAATACAATTAAAAAAATAAGGGGGGGGGCCCTTTGACTAGGGGGGAACAAGGTAGGTGGGGGTGGGTGGAATTGTTGACATTCTTGGTCCAATGTGGGGACTTGGCCCACCCTTCTAGAAGCCACCATTTGAATGGTTGACTGACCCCACATGGGGCCCTAAGACTGAGGTGGATCAATGGGAGGGGGCCTGGGGGGCCCGTGGGGCCTAGGGGTCCCATTTTGCAAATAAGCCCCTCTTAACAATCAAAATTGCAAACCGAATAAAATGAAATAAACACACATTACACACAAATAAAGTCTAACTAAATATGATAAATGCCGGGACTCAAGGGGGAGTATCCAGGCTGTCTCCGAGCCAGATGGACGCTGAGGTGGCTCGAGTCGTGCTCTGCGTACGGTACTGGTGGCTCGCCGGCTCGTGCCTCTCACGTGCTCTGGTGTCCGCACCAATTCTCCCCGGGTGGGAGAAACTCGACCCTGTCGAGTAAGGGTCTGCATCGCTCTGGTATCGCTCCAGAAGGTCCGGATCAATCCGCTGCAACTCGCCATGCGTGATCCATATGTCCTCGGTAGCGGGCCGTCCTCTCCATCGCACTAGGTAGCGCGGGTAGGATCCACTCCTGGTAATTGCCACCTGCTCATCCAGTATATGATCGATATGCTCACGCTGCCGTGACAAAGGGGCTGGAGGTGGACACTCAGGTGTGGGCTCACTCTCAATGGGAGGAGATGGCTCAAAAGGCTCACTAGGGATCACCGCTGGGTCCCTATATGCAACTAGATCCGAAATATTAAAAGTAGAGCTTATACCGTATTCCTCGGGCAGGTCCACAACATACGCATTGGATCCAACGTGTTTCAACACTCTAAATGGACCGGCTCCACGAGCTTGCAACTTCTTAACGGTTCCCGAGGGAAACCATTCAGGTCTTACCCTGATCATGACATATTCGCCCTCTTGGAACTCTCGGTGGTGTCTATGGGCACCGGCTAACTCCTTGTACCGTGCATTGTTGGCCTTACTGTGATGACGAACGTTATCATGCAGACTCCTAACATGCCTAACAAAAAGAAAAACACACAGATGCACACACGACCCTACACAAACCTAATGCTAGTTCGACCCAATCATATGCAAGGTGGTCCAGGACATCCGAATGTGTGCCATGCATGCATTTGACATAACCGGAGGTTAATGGCATGGTGGATTCCTAGACATCCTACGATGCACCAATCATGGACATTGGGTTTGGATGTGGGAAGTCCGGGATGTTTGGGTGGTTTAGGTGGGCCGGGGGAACCAAAGTCTTCATTACACCCAAATGACGGTTCGGACCTATTGCCATGTGAAGGTTGCCAGGCCTGAGTAGGAGGGGTGTGATAGTGGACTTCCTTAAAGAGGTGGAGTGGAGGTTGTGGGCCAAAGGGCCCATGAAGAAAGGGATCGAAGGGATCAAAGAATGTGTGACCCCTCGATATGGATTCCCTCATCTCAAGGTCCCATGCGTGGAATTCTAGAAGGTGTTGATGGTCACCTTCATCCATCAACGTAGATGGGAGTGTGTATAGCAGATAGGGCTCCTCCCTCGGGATAAAAGGAGTGAAGTCAGGCTCGGCCGGTAAGGGGAGGAGTAAAAGAACCTCCTTGGTGATATGGCCCACGGTGTACACGGAGGTGATAGACCCTAAGGATGGATGTGTGAAGCTACGACCCATAGGTTGGTCAAAGCCTGGGCCAACAAGTGTGTAAAAGTCAATTGCCGGTCTAACCCTTTAAGAAGGTCATCTAATGTATCCACATAGTGACTAGACCGGAAAGTGGTGTGAAATGAATTGATTGGCACCAAAGGTAGGATAGGGTCCATAGATAGGAGGGGAGATGGGGCCAAGCCATCCTTGAGCCAGCTAAGGACTGGCTCGGCTATGAGTAGCTTTACCGTTAGAAACACGGGTAGCTGTGGCTGAGATGGCTCCGAACAAAAATCGGAGAGTGAGACTTCTCCAACTCTTTTGTCCCCTAGGGCTAGAGATGTCTGAGTGGGACACTGTCCGGCAAAGTGGCCGAACCCCTGGCAGCGATAACACTGCTGCCGTGACCCACTACGCTCCTTGATAAGTCGATCTTGACCCCTATCCTCCTGACGGACAGGGGGTGCAGGCAATGGGGCTCTCGTGGGTGGGGGAAAAGGATCCACTATGATGAGGAGAGGACCTTGGGATTGCACCTTAGATGGCAACGGGTTGGGGCTACCGATTGCTACCTCCTTAGGCTCGTGTAGGAGTACATCACTAGGAGTACGTGTCCTATCCACCCCATCCAACCGGTCCAAAATCATTTGCATAAGTTCGGCAACGGAGTGGGTTGGCATAGGGATATCATGGTGGACTCGCCCGTAGTCAACCGTCCTAGGATTGGGTCTTGGCTCATCTACGTGTGGGGCTCTTTGCCTCTGACTAGGACCCACTTGGTTGGAAGTGATTGGGTGGGGCCGGTTGGAGGTGACCGGTTGGGGCACGTAGACCTTCCTAAGCTCTCTCTTCATGTCCCACCATGATTCGATGGGCCATTACCTCCTAACCTCTCTCAAACGCTCAATGTGGTCCCACTTTTCGGCGGCCTCGTGTAGAAGCCTCTCCTTGGCAAAATAGAATTGCCCGGCTTCGGACATGGTATAACAATCAAAGTATGTGTCCATGGCGGCCTCCCACTTGAGGTAGTCGCCCGGACCATTGGAGCCATAAAAATTCGAGGCTTCGGGCCTACGGAAGTGGAGTGGGTGGTTGCCAAGCCCATGGGTGGACCAACGGCCATATTGCCCGGGTGATGGGGATTCCATGTGAATTTGGGGGGAACTACATGTTGGACATGCCGACACTTGGACAAGACCGACTGACTCTTATTGGACTACACACGAACTAGGAGACACAAACTGATGCAAACACCGACTAATGCACCTAGACCTAAACCAATATCCGGTACGTGGCGGAGTTAATCGATCCGAAGATCACTCCCACAAGTGTGCGGCCTTCCAGATAGGCGTAGCCTAGGGTTCGGACAACACCTTTTAAGATACCGAATTATCGGGATGAAATACAATTTTAAAACACCTTTTTTTTTTAAACTAATGATGATCCTAGACTCGAATTAGACCATGATGCATGCAAGACTTATGCAAGACTACCCTAGACTCGACTCGCTCTGATACCAAACTGATGCGGGACGGACTGAGGAGACGATGCTATATGAGACGGACACGACTCGACCAGCAACGACACGACTACTAGAGCGACCTCGGCTCGACACTAAGAGCTCCTATAGGCTACATGTCGCTAACAGAAGTTCAAACTCACTCGTCGTCCCATGCGAGGGAAAGCGTGGATCGTGCGCGGTTAAGAAACCGACAGAGTTCAAGGTAGTCTGACTCAACCTCCGGACTCGGATCGAGTAGCGGGACGGGTCACTCTCACACTCACAGCGGTCACATGGACACACGGGCTAGGAACCTACACTCTCGACATCGGCATATGACCAAATACTAGCTAAGCAAATGAATGCCAAGAAGGTAAGATCGTTACCTCCACGCACCCGGCGTGGGGAAGACGACCCCGGCCAATCACGGATTCCCGGTTAAACAATTTCACAGCAGTGTACAATAACTTGACCCACTCCACGCAGGGAGGTAAAAGGTCACATGCGGGGCCCGGGAATCATACGAATTGGGTTGACAGGCAGCATCTTGATGTCGCCCGGCGGTGCCGAACTCCGCATCTTCGTGCTGTCCGGATGGCGCGATCTACGGGTCCATGGGGCCCACGGGTGGCGCTGTCCTCTCGGCCTGCTGGGGTGGGGCCCAATGGGATGGAGACCCCTGGTGGCGCCCCTCCTCTGACGGCGGTCGGTCGGAAACACCGATCGGTGGCCGATCGGCCCCGATTCCCAACTCTTGAACTAGCTGCCCACGAATTTCAGGTTCTATTTTCCAGCGCGCGCTCCGGCGAGAATGGCAGCTGCGATCAATCCCGACGTCGGATCGGGGCGCATGAGCTATCGTTGGAAAGCTCTCTTGAAACCCTTTGATCTAGGCTCAGAGGGAACTACTGGATCTGGTCGGATCTGGACTTTATTGAATTTACAAGTTCCTATTGTACAGTACCCAAAACCTCAGATCTGTAGGTGAGTTGTCAGAGAACTGCCGTTGACGGCATGGTAGATGGCCGATTCAGCTCCTGATCGCTTCATGAAAGTGGTAGGGTTTTGAACAAGGAAACCGTAGATATTTTGTTTGGAAGGATTGGAGGAGGTTATGATTTGTTATGATTTTTGCACTGAGGGTGGTCGGATCTGGGAACTGGTGGACAGCACTATAGGTAGCTCTGAAAATAAATTTTGAAAAATAGGTGGAGGGCTGATCAAAATTCAAGAAACTTTGTGAAGGGAGGGGTTGATGGATAGAACCCCCAGTAAAATTTACAGCCCCATGGAAAATCAAAACATGGGTCGGAGTTAGGAAACTCAGACGGACTGCCATAGTGGACAGAAAGCAGCCAGATCTGGTGGAAGAGGGAGAACGAAATAGTAAAAATAGGAAAAGGGATCTGGAAGCTCTGCCAATTTTTATGGGATGTGGGAAACACCTCCAGAACTCACCCTCAAAATTTTGGAACCAACAGATCTCGGAGTTGGGAGCTGGAATTCCGGGATCAGCTGGCTATTTAGTGAAGACAGATTTTCGACGAACTTGATGGCGGTGCGGTGGTGGCTCGTGGCGGCGGCGATGATGACCGGAACCGATAGGGGAGGCGTCACACCTCAGAATGGCAACCGTCTCAGCTGCAAGGGGGAAAGGGAGGAGAGAGGAGGCGCCCAAGGGCTGCTCCAAGCAAATTCCAGATTTCAAATGCATTAATTCCATCAAAAATGGAAATTACAAGCTTATATAGGTCACATATCTAATCCATCCTCCACCGTTGGATCTAAGGATGGGAGATGGAGGGCTGGGATTGCATGTGACCATCCACAAAAAATACAATTAAAAAAATAAGGGGGGGGGGGGCGGCCCTTTGACTAGGCGGGAACAAGGTAGGTGGGGGTGGGTGGAATTGTTGACATTCTTGGTCCAATGTGGGGACTTGGCCCACCCTTCTAGAAGCCACCATTTGAATGGTTGACTGACCCCACATGGGGCCCTAGGACTGAGGTGGATCAATGGGAGGGGGCCTGGGGGGCCCGTGGGCCCCAGGGGTCCCATTTTACAAATAAGCCCCTTTTACAATCAAAATTGTAGACCGAATAAAATGAAATAAACACACATTACACACAAATAAAGTCTAACTAAATATGATAAATGCCGGGACTCAAGGGGGAGTCTCCAGCCTGTCTCCGAGCCAGATGGACGCTGAGGTGGCTCGAGTCATTCTCCGTGTACGGTACTGGTGGCTCGCCGGCTCGTGTGCTCTGGTGTCCGCACCATTCGGATCCGAGACCGATATAACATTGGCTTCGTAGGAATCCTCTAATGAGAAACCTAATTGGTGCAGACACCCGAGCAGTTGAGCGGCGCGACACGCCGAGCCACCGATACCACACACGGAGCATGACTCGAGCCACCTCAGCATCCATCTGGCTCGGAGATAGCCTGGAGACTCCCCCATGAGTCCCGGCATTTATCATATTTAGTTAGACTTTATTTGTGTTTAATGTATGTTTACTTCATTTTATTCGGTATGTAATTTTGATTGTAAGAGGGGCTTATTTGTAAAAATGGGACCCCTGGGCCCCACGGGACCCCAGACCCCCTCCCATTGATCCACCTCATCCCTAGGGCCCCATGTGGGGTCGGTCAACCATTCAAATGGTGGCTTCTAGAAGGGTGGGCCAAGTGGGGGACATTGGAATGAAAATGCCAACAATTCCAACTCACCCCCACCTACCATGTCCCCCCCTTGCCTCCCTAATCAATGGGCTGCCCCCCCCCCTTGTATTTTTAATTTTAATTTTTGTGGATGGTCACATGCAATCCCAGCCCTCCATCTCCCATCCCTAGATCCAACGGTTGAGGATTGATTAGACATGTAACCTATATATGCTTGTAATTTTCATTTTTGATGAATTAATGCCATTTGAACTTGGAAAATCCTTGGAGCAGCCCTTGCGCACCCCCCTCTCCCTCTCTCCCTCTCCTCCTTGCATCTGAGAAGGCTGTATTCTGGTGGTGTGACTCCACCCCTATCAGTTCCCGTCGCCGCCGCCACCGCCACGAGCCGCCACCGCACCGCCATCGCAACCGTCGGAGTTCTACCTTCCACCTGCAGCCGCCATTTCCCCGAATTCTTTCCATCAGCCACGAGCTCAGATCGATTTGAGATTTTGAGGGGATGTTCCAGAGGTGTCAAGCACGGCCCAAAAAAATTGGTTGGTCATAAAGATCCCCTTTGATAATTTTTCATTTTCGCCCAACTTTAATTTCTAGATCTGTCTATTGTCTGTTTCCATTTCCGCCCGCCCTGTCTTTCCAAGTTTCGGACCTCTTTCTGATTTTTGTTAGAGCTACCAATTTTACTGGGCGTTCTTTCCACCCACCCCTCCTTCCACGAATTTTCCTGATTTTTGATCAACCCTCTACCTATTTTTAAACATTCGTTCTCAGAGCTAGCTATAGTGCAGTCCACCTGTCTCCAGATCCGACCTCCATCTAGTGCAAAAATCATATCAATTCTTAGCCACATCCAATCAGTCCACACAAAATATTGCCATCTTCCTTGTTCCAAATCCTATAACTCTGATGAAGACCTCAGGAGCTGAATCGGAAGTCTACTTGGCGGTCAACGGCAGTTCTCAGACAAGTTCCCTGCAGATCTAATATTCCAGGTACTGTACAACAGGAACTTGTAAATTCAATAAAATTTAAATCCGACCAGATCCAGCAGATCTATCTGGGTCTAGATTGAAGGATTTGAAGAGAGCTTTCCAATGATAGCTCATGCGCCCCGATCCGACGTCGGGATTGATCGCAGCGGTCATTCTCACCGGAGCGCGCGCCGGAAAACAGAACCGGAAATCCGTGGGAAGCTAGTTCAAGAATTGGGAATCGGGGCCGATCGACCCCCGATCGGTGTTTCCGGCCGACCGCCGTCCATGGAGGCGCGCCACCAGGGGTCCCCATCACAGCGGGTCCCACCCCCACAGATCCCGAGGACAGTGCCGTCCGTGGGCCCCACGGGCCCGTAGAACCCGCCGTTCGGAAAGCACGAAAACGCGGAGTTCGGCACCGCCGGGCGACATCAAGATGCTACCCGTCAACCCGATTTGCGTGATTCCCGGGCCCCACATGTGACCTTTTACCTCCCTGCGTGGAGTGGGTCAAATTATTGTATTGCTGTAACATTATTTAACCGGGAGTCCGTAATTCGGCCGGGGTTGTCTTCGCCATGCCGGGTGCATGGAGGTAATGGTCTAAACTTCTCGGCGTTCATTTGCTAGTTTAGTATATGGTCTTTTGCCGCTGTTGAGAGCAATAGGTACTAGCCCGTGTGTCCATATCACCGCTGTGAGCGTGAGAGTGACCTGTCCCGCGACTCGATCCGAGTCCGGAAGTGAGTCTGACTACCTCTGCCGGTTCCCTAACCACGCACAATCCGCGTTTCCCTCGCTTGGGACGACGAGTGAGCTTACGTTTCTGTTAGCTACGTATAGCCCATAGGAGCTGTCCATGTCGGGCCTAGTGTCTCTTCTGTCATGTGTTGCTGGTCGTGTCCACATCTACAGTCTGAGGTCCATACCACGTAGAGTCGGTCCCCGTGTCCGTCCCGCATCACTAATCCCGGGTGCCGGGTGATTTGAAACAACCTCCGGTCCAGGTTTGGTGGGTTCCACATCTTCTCGAACATGTCCTTCTGACTGGAGAGCTGGCGAAAGGGGACCCCTTGTTTCCTGGTCATTCTGGCTACACGACCAGTCATGTCGGGTAGTCTCGTGATCGGGACGAGTGGGTCATGCAGCTCGTCGGGGAGTTTACAATCATCGTCCCCTCTGATCGGGTGTTCATTTGCCACATAGAAAATGGTGGACCATCCTCCGGGATTAGGCACCTCAAAGGTCCTCAATGGTTCCACCACTTGGCAGTCAGCTTCTGCGAGAGGCTTGATGATCCCGAACGGGACCCTGATGTCCTCCAGCAAGTCTTCGAGGTGCGGCAACCCCGGGGCGGGGTAGATGGAAAGTGGAGTTGCTTTGACTACTCCTTCCGCCCCAGAAACAAATGATACTTGACGGGGAGCTACGTAGCCTGGCGGTGGTGGAGGGAACCAACTATCGGGCTCCGCCTTCTTCTTTCCCTTGTCCAGGGTGACCTGGGGAGTTTGCTTCGGCTTCTCTAGATACAAATTGGCGTCTGAGAGATGGCAATCGAACACCTCAAAAGGGTGGAGGTCAGTAAAGATTCTCTCCTCCTTCCCGTCGCCGGGGTACTTGATGCATTGATGCAGAGTAGACGGCACTACCCTGTTCTGGTGCAGCCAAGGCCGGCCGAGCAATGCTTTGTAGGAGGTACTGGAGTTAATCACATGAAACTGGACCTTAGTCGTGAAATCACCGAGAGAGAGGTTAAACTCGACAATCCCCTTGGGGACCTCGCACTTCTGGTTGAAGCCAGCAATCTTAACATTCTTGACCTCGACCAAGTGTACATCAAAGTAATGTTTCTGGTATATCCGGTAGGGGAGTATGTTCACCGCCGCCCCAGGGTCAATTAATACCCTATTGATGGGGTGCCCTTTCAGCTGCCCCTTCATGTAGAGTGGCCTGTTGTGACTGCAGGTAGGCAGGAGCATATCTTCTTCTGTAAAGGCCACATCTACCTCGGGTGACATCTCTGCAAGGCAAGCTTCCACATAAGCTGGCGTCTGGAGTGCCGCGATGACGGCCCGCCGTGTCTCTTCATCCAGAGATAGAATCTCCCAGACGGTAAACCTGGCTGGGATCTTCTTCAAGTGCTTGACTATTATGTTGCCGGCTCAGACCTCGAGCAGCTTCATCTCTTCGGTTCTGCTACGCCTGCCCCCAGTCTGGGCCTGGGGAGCCGGCTCAGGGGGCGCCTCCTCCGCCGGGTCAGGCATTACTTGGGCTTGCGGGGCCTGTTGGGTTTCTACCTTCTCTTGCATGAACTCGGTGAGGCTCGGGATGTTGTCAGGCTCTTCCCTTGACAGAGGAGGAGTTGCCACGAGTGGGGCCGAGAGGCTACTTGCTTCTCTGACCTGTCGAGACTCTCAGGGGCATGACTGCCTTCCTCCTTGAGTCGTGAGAAACTCAATAAATGAAGGGGTATTCTGGCCGACCGGCTCTCCGGGGTAGAGACCCGAGGGAGGGGGAATCTCCATGCCTTGGATCCTAGGTTCAGGGATATGATATGGCTGTTCTCCCCTGAGCAGGATGTTATGGTTGGCCTGAGGAGGGCATCCCCATTTCCTTCCCGACCTGGTGGCATGCTGGGAGGTGGATGCCTCGGCCTGGTTCACTTCTGATGGCTCAATGGGCGTCTCTTGCTCTTCCTCTCCCAGAGAGAGGGCAATGTCAAACAACGCCGATAGGGTGTTGCAGGAGAGAACGACCCCGCTCTTCTTCTTGTTTCCGGGCCTTTTCTTCTTCCTTTTCTTCTTTTCTTCAGTGTCTGGCAGCTGGCCTTGGGGAGGCTCACCCCACAAGAGGGGCTCTTCCCTTGCCTCGGCTTCTGTTTCTGGGGCCAGTTCGAGTGACTCGAACTCCCTCTAGGGGACATATTCCTTCAGCTCCACAGGCCGGATTTCGGGCTGCTCATAATCTTCAAGCCCATCAATAATGGCCTGGAGTCTTTCCACTGCGGGACTGGTCTCTTTGTGCACCCGCATCGGGGTATGCTTCTTCCTATTGTTAGTGAAGCGTCGCACGACTAGCCGGGGGGCTGTATCATGCCAAATAGGCGTCACTGGTGGTGGGACTGTTCGAGGTGTGACACCCCTTATATGAACCTCTGGCGTGGGTCGGGGGGCTTGCCTTCTTCTTCTATTCCTCACCGGCGCAGCCTGCCAACCTCCTTGGTCTTGAGCTGGTGCCATGACAAAGGCTTCATATGTTGCAGTTGTACTGGCCTCAGCCCATTCCTCAGGTAGCTGCTGGTAAAGATAGATAATGTTAACAGAAGTGCCGAGGTTTGGCATCTCATGTGGCTGCGGAGGATCCACCTTGTGCTTCCCCATGTCCATCTCCCCCTTCTTAATCAACTATTCAATGACATCCTTAAAGATATAACACTCCTCGATAGTATGCCCCAGCATCTGGTGGTACGGGCAGAAATGAGGATCATCCTTTCTTTTTATGTCGCCAGGCCTCTTTGGTTCTGGCAATGCAATTTTATTGTACCTAGTGGCCCATTCAAACAAGATCCGAGACTTATCTCGAGGAAAAGAATACAACTTATTCCTCATTTTCTCCCGCAGGGAAGGACCTTCCTACCGTTCAGTAGCCCTGGCTGGAGGTGGGTTGGCCGTCTCCTTGGCCTTCTCCGTCTGTTTCTCAAAAGCTTCAAAGTCCAATGTGTGGACTTCTGGCGGCATCGGCTTCTTCTCGGCTTGTCTAGCCCTTTGACTTGATGCAGTGGGAGTGGAAGAGTATCGAGCAAGGAATGCCTCGATCTCCGCCACTATATTGTTTAAGCGGTCAAATGACTTTATTTCCGCACCGATCATTCTCTCAAGGATTTTTTCCTTCAGGTTCTGTTTACAAATTTGCACCGCGTCCTCTTGATGCGGGGGACGCCTGCATCTCATGCTGAGGTTCCTCCACCTCTTTATGTAGTCGAGTACCGACTCATCACTTCTTTGCCTCGTGGCGTAGAGTTCTGCCATGGTGACCTCCCGTTCATCTATGTAGAACCTTTCTTTAAATTTCTTCTGCATGTCGGGCCAGTCTGCAATGGACCCGGCGGGCAGGCTCGATTACCATTCGAAAGCAAGCCCGATAAGTGTTGAGCCAAAGAATTTGAGGAGATAGGATTCATCTGCAGCTAAATCCCCCATAATATTCACGTAGTAGGTGATGTGCTCCCTGGGAGACCCTTGCCCATTAAACTTTTCAAATTTCGGCGGTTTGGTGATGCCGGCCAGGAGCCTCCTTGCAGCATAGTGTGTCGGATAAGGTACCCGATACACATCAAAGGGTGTGCAATCACTATCGCCCCTTTCTGCCAGCTTCATGTCTATCATCTGTTCCAACATAAGTCTGTTCACCATCGCTAGGTCCACCGGGTTCGGGTAGAAATGAGCCGGTTGCGCCAGTGGCGTTGTTAACACTGTCGCCTGAGGCGCAATGGTGGATCCCTGGAACGGTAGGTTCGGCGGCGGGGCCGGAGTTATGTGCTGTGGCTGGTGCAGGGGTAAGCCCCCGGTGTAGCCGGGGATCGGTGGAGACACCGTCGCCTGTGGGGAAGCTTTCGAGGCCTGACCGTTACCCCCAGGGTTCTCTGGTAGTGCTTCGGTCTGCCCGGATGTTGAGGGCTGAGCAGCTCTGTCGGTCAATTGCTTTCTTAGCAACTCGATCTCTCTTTGATATTGCTGCATCATGAGTAATACAGCAGGGTCACTCACTAAGAGGCTAGAGGTGCACCCTCTCTCTTCGGCTGGCGCCTCTTCGGACGAAGTGGATGGTCCTCCCGTGGTCCCTTCAGTAATGACATTGGCGGCCAGGGCCGTCGATGACTCCCCATAGTCAGTTCCTCTAGTGTGAGCTTGTGTCTTTTCGGTTGTTGCCTTCCCTCTTCTGGTGAGAGGTCCCGGCCTTGACACAAGTCTGGCCATTTCTCCGGGCTCAGTCGGTAAGGCCCCGTACCGGCCGGACACTCCCGCCATATTGCAAGTGTAGACCCTTAGGTCTCTGCCTTTTCTTGTTGCTCTTCTTGACGGCCTGCCTGGGAAGACCAATCTGTCAAAGATCGACCCCCGCGGCCTCACCTCTTCCTTCGGCGGGGACTGCTAGCGCTCCTCAGAGCAGTTCCTCGACTCGGCACTAGGCACGGGTCGGGTTTCTTCTTCTTCAAATGCAGAGGCCACTGCTCCCAACAATCTCTGACGACCCAGGGGAGTGCTCCCTGGGCCCTGCAGATAGTTTCTCATGCCCTGCTCCACTCCTTCCCAGTCTTGATCTGGAGGAGAAGCGGGTGGTGCTGCCCTATTGACAGCAACGGGCATGTGGATTGTAGACTCCGCACGGGCAGCCTGATAGTGACGTCAGTGGCGTCGACGGCGGGTGTTATCCGGCGGAGCCAGTGTGGCTGATGCCGGCTGGTAGATGGGGGCCGATGCCTTGACCCGGTTTGCTTGTTGAGCCCTTGCCGGGCGAAGGGTGCCGGGCCTTGCTTGGGTTGGTGAAGTAACCCGGGCTGCCTTGGGAACCCATGCCTGCTTGCCCTTGGTCGGCCTAGGGGCCGATTGGTGTTGTGGAACTGTAGCTGGAGATGCGAGCGTCATCCTGCCCTTCATCTTCCCCAGTGGCTGGAAGGAGTTACGCACTGGAACGGCGGGTATGATGTGATCTGGGGTCACTTCGGAGCGTCGCCCGGAAAGATGCACCCGGAACGTTCCGACGACAGTAGACTTGCCGGTGCTGGAGACCCGGCCTCGGGGAGATGTGGTTGCATGGCTCCTCCGGAGCCTTCTCTGATGGGAAGCCGAGCCTGGGCGAGATGGGCCGACAGTTTCGTGCACATGGTGCACGTTGCAGCCCAATGTCTTCACAGGGGCAGCCTTGGGAGGTTCGGCCATTGGTCGGCCGACAGCAGCTTTGGTGGCCCCCTGGATGGAGGCGTCATCCTTGATCCCATCAGACGCTTCCATGTCCAACAGGTGCGAGAAGGCCACTCCCAAAAAGTTGGGGAAGCCAACCGAGGGAGGGAAGCTCCCGAAGGTGAGAGGGACGGCCATGTAGCCGTTCCGCACGTGACTCTCGACGGGTTGGTGGCCGAAAGTGAGTGCCATCGGGACATCCGTAACGCAACCTGCATTCACAAATTAGAGAATCAGTATTACAAGAAGGGGGCCGTGGAGCCCTTGGTTCCGGCAAAGAGATGAAGGGTGATCCCGTCCCACCGGGCGTGCCAGACTTGTGGACGCACTTTTTATTACGTCTTAGTTTATTCGTTTATCGGGGTCGTTTATCTATTTGTTGGTTTCATTAAGTGCGTGGGCGTGCCAGTCACAAGTGACGATTTGTTTGGGCTCCGGAGAGCCCATGGTGCACTCGATCTGACTCAGTCAGGTGATTGTGTGGTTCGGGTCGGGACTGAGACCCGTTGTGCCATAAAGGTCACAACGTCATTTACATCCCCTCGGAGAGGGGAATACCCTTGATTAATTGCCAGAAATAAGGGCTCCACGGTCGAAAGAAATACTGATTAACGCAGGAAGGAAACACCCGTCGGGTTATGCGGTGAGCCCGAGGTGGAGGCATGAATGCTCGGGTCATGTCAGTCACTAATGGACCATTTCATGTTTGGACACAAGTTTACACGGAAAACGAGACGATAATCCGGGGGGACGAATCCGTACAAATGTTTGCCGAGGGACGGCAATTTTAATACAGGGAGGCAAATCAGATCCCAACGAGGGAGGGGACCCTGATGAATTATCGACCCGAGGTAAGGCCGGGCGGTCACCATGACAAGAGAGAGAACTCCCGGGAGTGACTTCCGGCCTACAAGAGCATCATTAATATCCCCGGATTCGGAATCCAGGAAGGAGAGACTGCTGCCATATTATCATATTCGCGATGATTGTCGATGCTTGTTATTATCATTTATTTGTTGACACTACCCTTTCTTTGTTATTATTTTCCCTTGTTGTCATCTTGGTTGGAACCACCCCTTTTATCTCATTATTATTATTACTGTTCATTGTCCCTTTATCATATAGCCCCTTCCCCTTTTTATTGCATACCTGTGTGTATTCGTAGGGGAGATGATGGAGACTAGGGTGTACCGCTGAGAGATGAATGGTGTGTGCAGTTGAAAGTGTAAAGAAGGGTGTACCACTGGGGAGCGGACCGCTGGAAGAATGAAGATGGGCGTACCGCTGAAGGGTAAAGGGTGGAGCGTACCGCTGGGGGACTGAGAGCGTACCGCTGGAAGACTGTGGAGCGCACCGCCGGGAAAGGAATTGGGGGAGTGCGCCGCTAGAGGGCCAAAGGGGAGCGTACCGCTGGAGGATAGAAGATGTGCTGCTGAAGGTAAAGGAGAGTCTATCGCTGGGAAAAGTGGCAAATGAAACCAGGCAGAGTGTGCCGCTAAAGGGGTGGCCAGGACTCAAGAGAGGGTTCCTTGTTCAGCTCAGAATGAAGCATCTTAGATGGTTAAGCTTTCAGTTTCCTTTCATGAGATTGAGTCCCAAGTCATATTTTAGCAATACAGTGCTCGAAGTCTTGTTCAGTTCAGTTCCTTGAATCTTGCATAGTCCTTTTAATTGATTTGAGTGTTTTTACTGTTGCTCATTCCATCTGTTTGCTGCTTCTTTTCATCTTTTTAGATTGATTGTTATTCCTGGCAAAAATTCGGCAGCACCTCCCCTTGACCCAGGAGGTAAAGGAATAACAAGGAACATGCCCACGGGGGCGGCATGAACCAACAGCTGAGGGGGGTGCCGGAGTAGCCACCTTTAGGGAAACTTCGGGAAACTCGGAGAAAACATCGAGCGAGGAACCAATAGACTGATGCAAACTATGAGTACACTGGGAAGTGACAGTCAAGGAGTGCCAGGCTGACAGTCCAAGGGTGTGCCGCTGGGCGGCCAAGGAGGGGAGGTGTACCGCTGACAAGAAGAGAAAGGGTGCACCGCTGAATGGCCCTAAGGAGAGTGTGCCGCCAGGCAGACTCAAGGAAGGCTGTACCGCCAAATGGCCAAATGGGAGAGGCGTACCACTGGGGGCCTTGAGTGGTAGAATGACTGGGAGCTTGAGGGTGTGTGGGCATACCACTAGTCCCAAAGGAGGGCAAAGGAGGATGTTCTGGGTGTTGAGTGACTCCAATGTGTCCAAGAAAAAGGGCTCCCACAGACCCGTATGGCAAGATCAGAAGTTGTTGTGCAATGGAAAGCCATTGAAGAGGGAGGAGGCTGGCCAGATCCTATCAAGCCAGGAACGAACCCTATTGACTGCACGGACCAGCGCCACGGGAAATCAGGTAGAACAAGGAGCTGAGAGGTTGGGGGAAGAGAATGTAAAACCACAAGAGCCTAGTGAAGAGGAGGCAACAAACGCAGTAAGAAGCAAAACCGAACATTATTTCATTCATAAAGGATTCAAGATAACAAAGATCATGGCCTGAAAACCACACATCGTACAATGCCTCCCTAAACAAAAGGGGGTGAAGAAAACTAAGAACAGGAAAGAAAAGGAAGTTGTGGAGAGGGTTGGAACGAGGAAGGGCAGGAATTCCCTTTCCTCCATTCTGCCCCCCTCTGCTACATGCAACGCTCCTCTCTCTTTTTCCTATATTTCTTCTACCTTCTTCTTCTCTTCTTCTTCGCTTCGAATGGGCCTCTTCGCACGAAGATCCTCTCTTCTTTCTCTATCTTCCTTCCTCTAGCAAAAATCCCCCCCTTACCACCCCCCTTTTTTGTCTGTGGGGGGCCTTTTATATGCGGACGGTTGACGAGGTCGCCTCATGATGGCACTGCCATCCGAGGTTGACTTTGGTACCTTTCTCGTCAGGCGAAGATCTCCCCTCCTCCAGCCAGAAGGTGACACGGAGATAAGTGCTAGCTGGCTTTGAAGTGGCTGGACTACGCGCCAATGGGTCTGCCTATTGACCGTTGTATCTTCTACCTGTGCATGCCATCGGGAGGCTTTCAGCGCTGTACCACTGGGGAAATGGCGCAGGGCGTTGAGGGTAAGGAGGCTCGTGCCGCTGGGAAGCTTGAGGCCCTGCCGCTGGGAGACAAGCTTGGTGAGTGAGTGTATAGACTTCGTGGGCATGGACTCTGTACAAACTTGAGCATTCACAATGTATAGACTTTGGCAAAGCAAAGGCTGTACATACTTCAACTCAGCTGCAATGTATAGACTTACAGGGGCCTGCATCAAAAGTGGCATACATACTTCATCAATGTATAGACCTTGGCAGAGCAAAGGCTGTACAGACTTCAACTCAGCTGCAACGTATAGACTTGCAGGGGCCGATGTATAGACTTGGAAGCTCAACCGGTGGATGTACAGACTTCACCAATGTATGGACTTGGAAGTTGAACTGGTGAATGTACGGACTTGCCACATGAGTGTATAGACTTTGCGTTTGCCTGAACTCTGTACAGACTTCAAACATGAGCGCATAGAGTTCGTTTTCATGGACTCTATACAGACTTCACACTGTGAGCATGCATGAGCCTGTACAGACTTCAGACATGAGTGTATAGACTTCGTCTGATGGATGTATGGACTTGGTGAAACCCTGAATGAAGTGTGCCGCTGGAGGGCTAGATGGCCATGCCGCTGGAGGGCCATATGGCCGTGCCGCTGAAAGGCTGAAGGGTCGTGCCGCTGGGGCTTATGGCCGTTCCGCTGAAGGGCCTCAGGCCCGTGCCGCTGGAGGGCCTTTGCTCTTGCTTATGTAGCTTGAGCCGTGCATTCTTTGGGATATTTCTTCACCGTCAAGGGCCCGAGGGAGGGTCCCTAGCAGTGTGTTAATTCAGGAGGACATCCTGTGACTTCTCGGTCTCTTAATGCGCTCGTGCGAATGCGGGGATTTGCGGGGCGGTAGTATCTTCCCGGAGCCTTGGATGGCCAGTCTCTCCGGGTCTTCTTCCTTTGACTTTGACATTAATGTGGAGCTTAGCGGGACTTATGGGTGTGCAATTTTATGCGTCCACAGGCCCCTGGGACGGGATTGCCCGAGGGAGATGCCCCGGTCTCGGCCGCTCCGTTGCGAGCTTCCCCTCCTTCTACCAAGACCTTCAGTGTCCGGGCTCCTCTATACCGGGTGTGCCATTCCTTAGCTTCTCGAGACTTGCGGGAAAAAGTCCGGAAAGGTCCCCCCTCCGTGGTATTGGAGTAGATTATGGAGGGAGGGTTGATTCTGGCCCAGCTGGGAGCTGAAGCAGTGGACGCGTATGCTCGGGTGGAGTCTGAGCGGGAGACTCTTTCGTGGGCCCGCGGTGCGCTTTATCGGAAGGTAGAGCGTCTGACCATCGATCTTGTAGACCTTCGTCGAGAGATCACTCCGCTCCGAGTGTTGGCGCAGTCGAGCCAAGCGGAGGCTCGATCTTTGGCGGAGCAGCTGGCCCAGGCTCATCGCATGGTCGATCGGAAGAGTGAGGTACTGGAGTCAGAGTGCAGAAACTAGGTCGAGCGCGGTGACCAATGGAGGGCCGAGCGAGAGGGGCTCGAGGACCGAGTTCGGGCGGCTGAGGATTTGCGCACCAAGGCCAAGCGAAGGCTATCCGAGACCGAGAGAAGGTTGTCCATGTCCGAGCAGTGGATAGATGAGCTCGAGAGGAAGGCAGAGCTGGCTGGGAAGGAAGCACTCAAGCAACATAAGTGCTCAGAGGCTTACCAGGCAGCTCTCCAGTAGGTGGCCTTTCCTTATTACAAGTCGGGGTACCGACGGGGACTCCGGAAGGGCTTCTCCCAGGGCTACGATCGGGCCGTCCTGGAGGCAAAGGCCCAGTCGTCTTTGCTCAATTTTCCTTCCGGTCAGCGCTATGACTCGGAGTGGGGCTCCACTGACTCTTACCATTATACGTCGAGCAAAGAGGTGAGTTTGGTTCCGTCTGAGAGACCGCCAACTCCAGCATCCTCGGGAGGGCACGCGACCGAGACAGTTCCCACATAGGTGGGGTCAGTGTCTGGGCCGGCCGTCACCGAGAACATTGGGGGCAGATCGTCTGGTGCCGAAGAAGCCTTGTCTGTCGAGCTTAGAGATGGGCCCGAGGCCTGATGTGATAGCTCTTTTCTTTTTCTTTTCTTTCTCATATGTAGCCGGGTGCGGCTTTTTTGGAAACTCTAATAGCGGCAGTATTAAATGCTGAATTGACTGTTTCTAACCACTCTTGGTGTGATTTGATTGCCGTATCCGCAGTCGTTTGAAGAAGGCACCAATTTCCTACTCATTTTGCGCGCGCCGATCTGTCAAATAACTTACATGGCGTTAGCACTGAAGAGGCGAAATCTCGCGCTGCGTCCTGAGCGGGCCGTGGATCACCAGTAGATGAACTGTAAGATAGGGAAACGCGTCAGAGGGCCTAGGGGATTTCCCTGGGGTGAAACCCTCCGATGGCTAAGTCAGTAGAGCTCTGGTGGAAGCAATGAAGGGAGGAGGAAAGCTGATGCGCGAGACTCCTCTCCACCAAAAGGGGGGGGGGTGAAGCGGATTGCTCAGTAGTTTTACCTTCCTTTTTTCTCTTCTTTCTTTCACCGGAGGGTAGCCCTGGGTTTAAGTAGTGTGCCGCCTTCAGGAGTCCTGTCAGCTGGGGGGTCTCCGGCTGGAGTTACGTCCTCAACGTGGGCTTTCATGGCCTTTATCGTGGGGGGCGTTATCGCCTTGAAACCCGGTGGCTGGTTGATTCCCCTGTCCGTTGGGGACTCTTAAAGGCAGCGCGAACGGCTAGCGTCCAGTCCGAGCTCCTGAAACGCCAGCCCTGTCCGGGTGAGGAGGATAGCTCGGTCGAAGGAGGGGTCGGATAGGTCGGCTGGTGCCTGTCTCTCCCGAGCGGAAAAGCGGCCTGGGCCGGACCTTCCTTGTGACCTGACCATCACTCAGGCCCTCCGAGCCTAGGGGCCGCCGGGGAGGGTTGGTTCCTCGAGTGTCTGTTTATTGGGCTTTTCTTCCCTGAGTGGGCCCCGTGGGCTATCACTCGGGTGAGCTTGCCTCGTTGGACCCTGTTGAGTCTTGTTGGGCTGCTCTTTGGGTGGGCTACAGAAATCCCCCTCTCCACTTGTCCCCCTCCTACTCCCGAGCCATGGAGGCTCGGTTGAGTAGTTTTTGAGGGTTTGGACCGGCGTGGCTCAGGTGGGTGGAATTTCGTTGGCATTTGTGGTGCCACGGGGAGTGGTCGCCTGGGCCCGTAATAATGATCCTGACGGATTTGAACTGAAGGGGCCCCCCTTTTTCTCGGAGCACGGAACGACGCGCCGCCTTCCTCCAGGGTTTTATAGGCGTTGGGCGCTGTTCGTCATTCTAGGCTTCCAGGGTTTCGGGATTTCCTTAGTTTCTTGGCTTTCTGAGCTTCTTGATGCGCCGTGAGGGCACAGTGGAGGTGCGAAGTCTTGCGGCGGCGTTCGAGGAGTTGGCGAGGACAACCGCAGAGGCGGTCCGACAACTTCCTTCCCCTCCGGAGTCTTCGAGTTCTTGCGAGGGGTCCTCTTCCGGCTCGATGGCTGATCCGCCGCTGGAACTCGGGCAGGTGAGGCGGGAGCCTGTCTCCCGCTGCAGCGAGTTGGGGGAGGCAGAGGTGAAGAAGCTGGAGCATCGCTTTCGCTTGCCTTTCAGGTATAGCTTTGCTGCCGCCACCCCGTTCGAGACGAGTTTGGACGACCGAACAGGGCACATCTGCACGTTTCTTCTGGGGTGGAAAAGCGGGTTCCGCCTTCCCTTCGAGCCCCTCGTACTCCAGATCCTCGAACTTTTCCAATTGGCGCCCATTCAACTGGTGGCCAACTCGTACCTCCTCCTCTCTGCCTTTCGGATCCTCTGTCGCCAGCACGACATTTTCCCTTCCTTGGACCTCTTTCATTACTTTTTTGAGTTGAAGGCGCACCCGTCGGCGGGGAAGGGCTTTTACTTTATCCAGGCAAGGAGGAACAGGAGTTGCATCGCCCCCGCGGCGATGGACTCCTCGCACAAGGGGTGGAAAACCCAATTTTCTGGGTGAAGGCGGAGGCGACGGATGAACTCTGGAGATGCCGGATCTCGCCCAATTTCCATCCGAACATTCCTCCTCGCCAGGAGGAGTTCCCTCCCCATGTGGAGCAACAGGCCGCCCGTCTGCTGGAGAACCGCCGGTCAACCGAGGAGCTGGTGACGCCGGAGAACATCGAACGGTGCCTGCTTACGCGGTTGAAGTCGACAGGTACCGCCCTTTAGGTTGTTCCCCTGGGGTGGTAGTTACTTTTCTTCTCCTGACCGAGCCTTCTTTCTTTGCTGTAGATGTGAGGCGGGAACCTCTGGAGGATACTGCTAAGGTCATCGATCTGGGAGAAGATGACTTGGCGGCCGACGAGCCCGGGATAAGGGCAAGGGGGTGACCCCCGGGGGGTCTTCACGGCCGGCTGGCACAAAGCGCAAGGATCCCATGGCGGGAAGGTTGCGGGAGGCCGCGAAGGCCAAGAAGCGTGCTAAGAAGGCAGGTCTCCCTCCTACCGCCGGGGGTGACTTTGGCTCGGCGGCACTCCCCTCCCGGGGGCAAGATGGGGCCGACCCCTCGAGGCCAGCTCCCCCATCTGCAGGGCGAGAGGGGGCCGAGGAGACCGGGGGCCCTTCAGAGGACGGCGATAGGTCAGCTCTCCCCCCCACGGGGGTAGAGGGGGCCGATGTTGAAGTAGCAGTCACCGAGGCCAGGGGGTCGGCCGGAGGCGGTGACGTCCCGGTCGCAGAGGTGCGGGCCAAGACAGGCGAGGCTGGGGGTTCGACCGCGAGGGTGTTGCAGCCCCAGATGCTGGGAGCTTCCGATGCGGTTGGACCTGTGGCATCAGTCGAGGTTGGAGGTTCGCCCGGGGAGGTGTTGCAACCCCAACCGACCGTGGCGCGCGAGGTGGCCGGTCCCGTTGCTCGAGCAGAGCCCTCTGGCGGAGTGCCCCGGGCGGAGCGGTCTCCTTTGCCGGAGCCCTTGGAAAGGCTCGGCATTACGGGTGACCTATATCGGGTCTGCCAATCGATTGCCGCGAGGACGAAGGGGGGAGAAAGGCGCAATACCCCCCCCCCCCGGGCTCCTCGATGTTCTGATGGAAGGCGGCCTGGTCATAGCTCAGTCGGCGGCTTTGATGGCGGAGGCGCACGCGCGGACGGAAACGGAGCGATCGAACCTTGCCTGGACCCTCGGGGGATGCGAGAGGAGGCTGGCCCGACTCAAGGGGGAGCATGAGGGACTCCGGCAGGAGTTCTCCACGTTCCGAGAGGTGGCGCGGGTGAGCGGACTGGAGGCTGAGGTGCTGACCGAACAGCTCGCCAAGACCCGAGAGTCTCTTGAGAGGGCAAGCCGATCCTTGGAGGAGGAGCGTCTGCGTCGCCTCGATCTGGACAATCGCTGGGAGCTCGAGCGTGCCGAGCTGCTAGATCGGGCGAAGATGGCGGAGCATCTCCGAGCTGAGGCTGAGGTGGACCGGGCCCGAACAGAGGAACGTGCGTCCGAGGCGGAGCGGGCGCGGGTCGAGTTCGTCGGTAGGGCGGGACAGATCGAGGCGGAGGCAATCGAGCGTTACAGGAGCTCGGATGCTTACTCGGCCGACCTGTTGGAAGCCGCCCTACCTTACTACGAGGTAGCGCTACGCCGAGGTGCTCGAAAGGGGTTCAAGCAGGGCTATCGCTAGGCGGTAGGCTGTGCCCATGAACAGAACTCCGCGATCGAGTTCCCCTTTGGCCAATGTTATGACTCGGATGAGTCAGTTTCCAGCTCTTCTTTGTCGGTCGGAGAATATTCGGTGGGATCGCCTCCGTCGGGGTCACCGGCTCCGGGCTTCTCGGGAGGGCTCACGACTGAGACAGTTCTCGCACAGGCGAGGTCAGTGTCCGAGCCGGCCGTCACCGAAGGCGCCGGGGGTGACGCGTCTCCTTCAGCCGGTCTCGAGCGTCAAAGCGGGCCCGAGGCCTGATGTATTGTGCCTCTTTCCCTTTTTGTCCCTCTTTCCTCTTTTTAGAGGGTTTCCTTTTGGTATGATAATAAATGACTTGCTCTGTTTGGGTACTATCCTTGCTGTGATTTGGTTGGTGAATCTTGGGTGGTTGAGAGGTGCCGATATGTCCTGCACGGTTTTCGCACGCTGTTTTGGTAGGCTTCTGACGGGGCGTTTCTCCGTCCCCTCACGCTTTGAATGTCAGGCTGCTTCGTGAATCCCGCGAGGGCGGGAAACGAGGAGTTGGAGGTGACTGTTCAGGGGAGAAATCCTTTGGCGTGTTTCCGAGGGGGGCATTTAAGGCGTGTAGCCTCCTTTGGCCTATAAGAAGGACCGGAGGGCGCCCTTTCCTCTCCACCGCTTGGGATTGTCTCTAATAGTCTTTCCTTGCTCCTTCCTTTTCACTCCGCGTTGTGCCTTTGCATCCGGAGCATGGAGGATCCTTCGGAGGGCGATGCCACCGACGACGGGGACCGGTGGGCTCCTGCTGTCTTGTGAGGTTGAACGGATCCCACGGTCGCCGCGCGTGCACGAGACGGGTCCTACGGTCGCCGCGCGGATCTGGGGAGGACTTTGGCGTGTGGAAGCACGCCGTTGGCCTCTTCTTGGCTCCGGCGAGGCTTCCGGGTAGACGCCGAGGCGGAGGATGGATGGGGGCATCAGGGGAGTCTGCCGTCACTTCCCTCCGTGTGAGGGGAGGAGGCGTATCCGGCTCCCTCCTCACCGAGGCCTTCCTCCGTCTGCAGCCTCTTTTTCCCTCTTCTGCTCTTCATTTCTTTCACTCTTCGGGGGCTGCTTGCTCTCTCCTTCCTTCCAAGGAGTTGGCAGTTTGGAAGAGGGGGGGCCTTCCCGGCGCTCCTTTTTCCCGGTTGTTGCCAACTTGGGAGGTAGCCTTCCTCAACGTTTAAAGGTGGCCTTCCTCCTGAAGTCCCTCTGTCACCTTTGTCACGGGCCATCCGAGCCAACTGGCTCGACCACCTCTTGTTCGAGCCAGTTTCCGCACGAGGCAGAGTCAGTGGCTGGATGCGAGGAGATCAAGACCGAGTCAGTCGAGCGATGACCCCTTGAAACGATGTTAGACGGACTTTTGCTTTGTTTTTGCTATGTGATGTACTGGCATTTGCCTACCTGATGTACCAACGATTTGGAATGAAAAGAACTGGAATTTTATTCTGTCCATCTCGCTGTACAATTTCAAAAGTAGAATCTACGTAGTGCGGCTGCGTTCCACGTTCGAGGAATAGGCTCCCCTTCCATTGTCGCTAACCTGTACGCACCTTTCCCGAGCATCTCGACCACTCGGTAGGGGCCTTCCCAGTTGGGGGATAGCTTGCCCGCCGCCTCCAGTGGTCGAGAGGCTACGGCTTTCCTGAGGACGAAGTTTCCCGGTTGGAAACGTTTGTCTCAGACCTTGGCGTTGTAGTATCGAGTGAGGCGGCGTTGGTACTCCGTTGCTCGGACGTTCGCGATCTCTCGGAGTTCGCTTGTCAGGTCGAGGTTCTCGAGCAATTTTTGCTCGTTGGCCTCGGGTGAGAAGCTGATCACTCGGAGAGATGGGTTGGCGATCTCCAATGGAACGACGGCCTCGGTGCCATATACCAACTGAAAGGGGCTTTCACCGGTTGCCGTCCTGGGGGTTGTTCGGTGCGACCATAGTACGCTAGGCAATTCCTCGATCCAGCTACCCTTAGCCTTGCCGAGTCTGGTTTTTATGCCTTTCAAGATAGTCTTGTTGGCATTTTCAACCAGCCCGTTGGCCTGAGGGTGGGCGACCGAAGTGAAGTGGTTGCGGATATTTAGGTCGGCGCATCTGTCTCGGAAGTACCGACAGTCGAATTGCCGACCGTTATTGCTGACTATCACTCGGGGGATGCCAAAGCGGCAAATGATCGATTTCCAAACGAAGCCCCAAACGGCTGTCTCGGTGATCCTTGCCGTAGCCTCGGCCTCGATCCACTTGGTGAAGTAGTTGATGGCGACGATGATGAACTTCTTCTGGGACTGGGCCGTTGGGAATGGCCCAAGGATATCGATTCCCCACTGAGCGAAAGGGTAGGGCTCGGTTAGGGTGACAAGTTCCGTTGCCGGCTGATGGACCAAGTGGTCGAACCGCTGGCATCGGTCGCACTATTGAACATAGGCTGAGCAGTCGCGCTGTAGGGTGGGCCACCAGTACCCCTGTCGTAACAGGATTCGGGCTAGCGACCGGGCCCCTGAGTGCGCTCCGCACAGGCCTTCATGAATCTCTTGGATGGCTCGGCCTGCCTCGTCGGGACCGAGGCACTTCAGGAGGGGACCGGAGAATGATCTTCGGTAGAGGGCGTTGTTGTGGACGACGAAGCGCCGAGCTTGATACTTCATTCGGCGGGCTTCCCGAGGGTCGGGGGGCTCTTGGGAGTCTAGTAGCCAGGACAGGTAGGGGGAGCGCCAGTCACTTGGGGTGGCTGAGTCAACAGCGAGGAGCTCCGTGTCGATGCTCGGGCGCTCTAGCTGTTCTAGGAGGACCGATCGTGTACCTTCCGGGTCTAGGGAGGAGGCCAATCGAGAGAGGGCGTCTGCCCGGGAGTTTCGCTCCCGAGCTATCCGGACTACCTCAAATCCCTCGAACTGTTGGGCCAGGCTCCGAACCAGCTGAAGGTAATTGATCATGGGTACCTCCCGAGCCTCATACTCGCCGTTGACCTGACCTGCGACTAGTTGAGAGTCGGTGTGGATCCTGACTCGCTCGACCCCCAGCCGTCGGGCCATGCGTGCTCCCGAGATAAGGGCCTCGTACTCGGAAGCGTTGTTGGACGCCTGAAAGTTGAATTTTAAGGCGTACTGTAGCTCTATCCCTTCGGGGGACCTTAGGAGGATCCCCGCACCACTGCCTGCCGAATTGGGTGACCCATCGACGAACAGTTCCCAGGCTGGCTCGGTCGCGGTCTGAGGCCTGTCCTCGGCAAGGATGGTGCTTTCGGCAATGAAGTCGGCGAGCGCTTGGCCTTTGATTGCTGATCGCGGCTGGTACGAGATGTCGTAGGCCCCGAGCATGATGGCCCATTTGACGAGTCACCCCGAGGCCTCGGGGTGGGCCAGAATCTTCTTCAGCGGCTCGCCGGTTAGCACGGTGATGGGGTGCCCCTGGAAGTAGGGGCGGAGGCGCTTCGCGGAGGTGACCAACGCTAGCACGAGTTTCTCGGTTGCGGGGTACCTCCGTTCGGCCCTACTGAGCACCTTGCTGGTGTAGTAGACCGGTCTTTCGGTTCTCGAGTCATTTCTGACCAGGACCGAGCTGACCGTGGATGGCGTCGCCGAGAGGTAGAGCAGCAGGACTTCACCTAGGATGGGCTTGGAGAGCACCGGTGGCGAAGCCAGGAACTCCTTAAGCTCGGCGAATGCTGCCTGGCACTCCTCATCCCATGCGAACGTAGCAGATCCTAGCTTGGGCCCCCTCATTAATTTGAAGAAGGGCAAGCATCGTTCAGCTGCACGGGACAGGAAACGGCTGAGAGCGGCGACACGCCCCGTCAAACGCTGGACGTCTTTAATGCACGTGGGCGGGCGCATGTCCAGGATGGCCTGGACTTTGTCGGGGTTGGCCTCGATCCCGCGCTGAGTGACTAGGAAACCCAGGAACTTTCCGAATTTTACTCCGAAGGCGCACTTGGCGGGGTTGAGCTTCATGTTGTACTTCAGGAGGGTGCCGAAGGTTTCGGCAAGGTCGGTGAAGTGGTCTTGGGCCTTGGGGGTCTTGATGAGCATGTCGTCAATGTAAGCCTCGACGTTCCGACCTAGCTGTCCCTCAAACATGTGATTTACCAGTCGCTGATATGTGGCTCCGGCGTTCTTTAACCCGAAGGGCATCTGGGTGTAGCAGTACACGCCGCAGTCAGTGATGAAGGCTGTCTTCTCGACGTCTTCTAGATTCATTCTGATCTGGTGATAACCTAAATAGGCGTCCAGGAAACTGAGTATCTCGTTGCCCGAGGTTGAATCAACCAATTGGTCGATGCTCGGTAGCGGATAGCAATCCTTGGGGGTAGCCTTATTCAGATCGGTGACGTCCACGCACATTCGCCACTTGCCTGTGGTTTTTGGCACCAGGACGACATTGGCTAGCCACGTAGGGTACAGGACTGGCCTGAAGAGGCCTGTCTCTTATCCCTTGGTGACCTGCGCCTTGATGACCGCCTGTTTCTCAGGCGCATGCTTCCTTCTCCGTTGCTGTACGGGCCTGACGGTGGGGTCAAGGCTGAGCTTGTGCATCACGGTCTCCCCTGGTATGCCAGGGAGTTGATCATCGGCCCAAGCGAAGACCTGAGCGTACTTAGAAAGAAATTTCTTGTATTGTTGCTGCTCCTTAGGTGGTAGGTCGGCTCCGATCCTTACTCCGAGGGCCGGGTCATCGTTCAGGAACACCGTTAGCAACTCGCCACCGGGCTCAGCGGTTACGGTCTTCCCTTCGATTCCCTTAGGGCCCTTATCCCCTCCGTCCGGCCTTGAGGCTTCCACCGAGATGTTGTAGCACCTTCTAGCCGTGGCCTGGTTACCTCGGACTTCCCCCAACCCGTTTTTGGTGGGAAACTTCATTTTTTGGTGATAGGTAGATGGTACGGCCTTCATTCGGCTGAGAATTTTCCGGCCGAAAATGGCGTTGTACGCTATCATACCCTTGATCACTATGAAGTCCACCATGACCGTAATGGTTTTGGGTGGGGTGCCGATGGTGACCGGCAGGCTTAGGGCTCCCTCGGGGTAGGTGGCCAAGCCGTTAAACCCGCAAAGGGGGGTTCGGATCGGGCGGAGCTTGGATGGGTCTTCCCCCATCTTGAGGAAACAGTCATAAGATAATACATCGGGGGCGCTTCCATTGTCAACCAGAATTCTATCTACGTTACAATGGTTTATTGTGGCCGAGATGACGAGGGCATCATCATGCGGGGTGCTTAGCCCTTCCAGGTCTTGGTCGTAGAAGACTATGACCCGGGGCTCCCTCGGCGGGCCCCCTGAGGGCTCTGAGACCCGGCTGGCCCGCTCGGCATGGCGCTTCCTTCCTCGACTGGTTTCGCCGCCCGATGCCGTTCCTCCGGAGATGACGTTGATGTGGATCCCTCGGGGGGCGTTGTCGATCTCCTCGGAGGCATCTTTGTCTTCTTTGTGCCCAGCAGCGAACCGGGCTAGGTGCCCCTGACGGATGAGGCGTTCGATCTCGTCCTGGAGCTGGTGACAGTCGCCGGTGTGGTGCCCGTGGTCGCCGTGGAACAAGCAATGTCTGTCGCACTTGCGGTTCTTCGATCTCATCAGTTCGGGCCGGCGGAGGAGTCCCGAGTCTTTGATGTCTTCATAGATCTCGTAGACTGGCGTGGTCAACGGGGTGTACCGCTCGTACCTCCGTTTGCGCTCTCCTTCCCGATCACGCTTCTTGCCCGAGCCAGGGTTTGACTCGGGGGCCCGCTTCTTGTCCCCCTCCCGACCCGAGCCGGTTGTGTCTCGGCAGGCGCTGAGCACCTCTTCGCACTCGGCGTGGCGCAGAGCTAGAGTCACTAGCTCGGCAAGGGTCGAGGGAGGGTGGAGGATTAGTTCACGGCGGAGATTTTCATCCCGGGTGCCCCTGGTCAGAGCGGTCGTGGCTGAGGCCACATCCAGGCGGGGAATTCTGAGGGCTTCCGATTTAAATCGGTGGACATAAGCCTGGAGCCTTTACCCTTGTGCCTGTTTGAGGGCCAGGAGCCCCGCTACTGACCTCGGGGGGGCGCTTCCGGCGAAGCTCTCCTTGAAGACTCGCACGAATTGCCTGAAGTCCTGGATGGACCCAGGGGCGAGGGCCCGGAACCACGCCTGAGCGCCTTGGACCAGGGTGGCCGCAAAGGCTCTGCATTTAATGGGATCTGGTGTTCCATGCAGAGTCACCAGGACGTCGAAGCTGTCGTAGTGGTCGGCTGGGTCGCCCTGTCCATCATAGAGTTTGAAGGTAGGAATGGAGGTCCTAGGAGATACCTCTGCCTTCAAGATGTGCTCGGAGAAAGGGGATTTCTCCTCCTCCTCCGGGAGGGAGGTCTTCTGCAGGGCGCGGAGGGTGCGCTCTTGCTCTGCGAAGCGTCTTTCGAAATCCCTCAGCTGAAGGGATAGTTCCGGCTGCGGTCGCGCCGTGGGGCTGGGGGGAGCATCGTGGCGATCCTCAGGACCGCTGGCGCCCGGGTGTGGAGGCCTCGCCCCCTGTTTCCCTCTCCTGGGCGTGGAGGAAGCCTCTTGCTCCGGGGGTGGAGCTTGCGAGGGTCCTCCCGCGTGGTTGAGCTACTGACCGCGGAGGGTGAAGCGGCCTCCAGCAGTGTGCTGGGACGCACTTCGACGGGGGGGGCTCCCGGACGGGGCGCGAGACCTGGCCTCCCTCTCCGCCTGGGCCCTCATGAGCTCAATGAGAACGTCGAGCTTCTTACTGAGGGCCTGGAAGATCTCGACGCCGCCGTTGGGGGCTACCCCCGTTGCCGTCGGAAGGGGCGGCGGCCCGTTGGTGGGGACGCTGGTGTTGGAGGGAGGGCTCTGTGAGGCCCTAGAGGGGTCTTCTCCCTCCGTCACCACGGCCTTACCCTTCTCGACAGCGGATCTCCTCTCTGAGCTTCTTCTCACCATCTCGGCTCTTCGTGCGTTTCCCACAGACAACGCCAGATGAAGAGGCGAAATCTCGCGCTGCGTCCTGAGCGGGCCGTGGATCACCAGTAGATGAATTGTAAGATAGGGAAACGCGTCAGAGGGCCCGGGGGATTTCCCTGGGGTGAATCCCTCCGATGGCTAAGTCAGTAGAGCTCTGGTGGAAGCAATGAAGGGAGGAGGAAAGCTGATGCGCGAGACTCCTCTCCACCAAAAGGGGGGGTGAAGCAGATTGCTCAGGAGTTTTACCTTCCTTTTTTCTCTTCTTTCTTTCACCGGAGGGTAGCCCTGGGTTTAAGTAGTGTGCCACCTTCAGGAGTCCTGTCAGCTAGGGGGTCTCCGGCGGGAGTTACGTCCTCAACGTGGGCTTTCATGGCCTTTATCGTGGGGGGCATTATCGTCTTGAAACCCGGTGGCTGGTTGATTCCCCTGTCCGTTGGGGACTCTTAAAGGCAGCGCGAACGGCTAGCGTCCAGTCCAAACTCCTGAAACGCCAGCCCTGTCTGGGCGAGGAGGATAGCTCGGTCGAAGGAGGGGTCGGATAGGTCGGATGGCGCCTGTCTCTCCCGAGCGGAAAAGTGGCCTGGGCCGGACCTTCCTTGTGACCTGACCATCACTCGGGCCCTCCGAGCCTAGGGGCCGCCGGGGAGGGTTGGTTCCTCGAGTGCCTATTTATTGGGCTCTTCTTCCCTGAGTGGGCCCCGTGGGCTATCACTCGGGTGAGCTTGCCTCGTTGGACCCTGTTGAGTCTTGTTGGGCTGCTCTTTGGGTGGGCTACAGAAATCCCCCTCTCCAAGCACCTTTCCATTTTTCCATACCGCCCTTAATGACTTGCCGCTTCGCACGTCCCGCTGGGGGAATATCGGGAAATGAGGTAACCAACTTAGGGAAAGCCTTGGTAGTGTGTCTTGGGGAGAGTCATTTAAAGCGATCAGCTTCCCCTTTGGCCTATAAAAAGGTCCGAGGGGCGTCTCCTTTTCCTTTCATCATTTAAGACCATTCCTGGTGGTTTTTGATGGGGACATCAGAGCAAAACCACTAACTTTTTATTTTGTATTTGAGTCCTTTTAGTTTGCATTCATATCCTTAGGAAAGAATGTATGCAATTGTAAGGCTTTATAAGCCAATTTGTCATTCCTTAGGATTCTTTGGGTTTATGTGCAAAAGTTCATGTAGGCCCTGCAGTACCCTCCACCTCTTGCTCATTGGTCCATGTGGCATCTTGGAGGTCTATGTGGGGTTGGTCAAAGTCCTAGGTGGGCTTCTAGATGGGTTGACATTCAAAGGGGACAAGTGGAACAAAATGTCAATATTCCAACCCATTTAGTCCAAGGGGTACCCCCTTCCACTAGCTTTTTTTTTAATTTTTGTTTTGACCACATGGTGGAAGAAATTCCAGTCCCTTGTATTCCCCTCCCCTAATTTAGATCTGAGGGTAGAATAGGTCATTTTACCTTTCTTATAAATACCTTGTATTTTGATAATTACGTAGCATTAATGAAGGAAAATTCCATTTTATGCTCAATTGCCCAAGGGCACCCCTCTCTCCCCCCTAGCTGCTGTGAAAGCTGCGAATTTTTAGAGGTGTGAAGCCTCTCCACCACCACCTCCTTGAGTGTGAAGCTCAGCACCGCTGCCGCCGCCGCCATCGAGCCGCCATCGCACCGCCACCGCCGCTACGTCAGAGCTCTGTCCAAATCAGGACAGAACCTCAACTTTAAAATTTTATCTTTCTTTCTTGTTGTCTGATCGAGCCCCAATTTTGAGGGTTTGTTCCCCCTATCTCCCCTAGTCTCCAGTTTAAATTTCGTGCCATTTGGACTTCGTTTGGTATTTTTCTCATAATTTTGTTCTTCCCCTCAGTAATCTGCTAGTTTGCAGATCTGCGGGATAGTGTTCCCTTTTCGTATTTTTCCCACCCCCTTATCAATTTTTAGAAAATCCATAAAAATTATCAGGTGTTCCTAACCTTCTTCCTTTTCACTAGTAATTTTCTCAGCACCCACAAAATTCTCCCACCCACCGGTCAAAAATCATCTTTAGGCAGATCCCTATCTGTCCTAATCATATGTAACCTGAGCCAAAGAAAAAATACAGTGTTGCAGAGCCTCCCATTTCTCATCCCTTTGTTGGATAGATCTACAAAAATTATATGTTTTAAATCTAGGAGTCCTCTTTCTAACGCCGCTGGTCTCACCTCGATCTGATTCGGGATCTGAGAGAATTAATTCTTGCCGCCGAGCCGCGCAAATCTGTTCCCTGTGCAGGTCCGAAATAGCAGTCCGGGAGAAATTCACAAATAAATACCAAAAGTCAACTTCAGCGACCGCCACTTCAGAGAGTCGTTCAGGGACGTCCAGCCATCGTCCCAGCCAAGAAGAGCCTTCAGAAGATCTTAAGAAGGTGACGTTCCTTTGGAGGCAACGGCTTGCTGCCTAGCGAGTCAGAATCGAGTCGGCGCAGCACCGAGTCGGGCCAGTAGGTCGAGTTCGCCCCGAGAACCCTCCCATTTTGCTGCCTGTCAACCCAGGGTCGGTCCTCCCGAGCCCCACTTGTAGTCCTTTACCTCCCTGCGTGGAGTGGGCAAAAAAATTCACTGTTGTAATTAAGTTTTTACCATTGTTCCGGGAGTTACCGTAACTGGCCGGGGTCGTCTTCCCCACGCCCGGAGCGTGGAGGTATCGTGTTCGATCTCTTACTCGGCATTTGCTTTACTCGTATTTATTCATATATGCCGCTTCATGTGATAGGTAACTAGCTCGATATCTATTTTTATCACCGCTGCGAGAGAGTGAGTGACCCGTCCTGTGACTCGATCCGAGTACACGCGAAAAGCTGATACCCGAGACTCACTGCCGATTTCTCAACCGCGCACGGTCCCACGTCTTCCCTCGCTTAGGGGCGATCACGAGCTAGAGTCCCTGGTCGCGTGTCCGTCTTGCATCAGTTTTTCCCTTCCGTGAAGCGTTGTGCTGTTAGTCTTGGCGGGGCATGGAAGGCGTTTCAGAAGATGATGATGCAGATGGCGGTAGGATGGAAGCTCTTGTTGTTTCGCTCTGGAAGAGGGTTCGTCAGTCGGGGGTCAATCAGGGGGAAGGTTCATGCCAGAGCATGTCGCCTTCCTGTCCCTGTCCTACCGGCGCTCTTCTGAGGGAGAATGGAGCTCGTCCAGCTTCATTCTTTCACTGTCGCCCCCGTCCCTCCTTCCACCGTCGATCCTATTGCCTAGGGAGGGAGCTTTCTCAAGATTCCTCACTTTTCGGGTTGACCTCTTTTTCTTTTTTTTTGTTGTCCTTCCAATCCCTTTGGCACCTTTCCTCCGAGCTTTCTCAAACCAACGAAGCCGGTGATCCCTTATCAGAGCCAGTTTCTACACGAGGCAGAGTCAGTGGTTGGACGTGGGAGCACCTATTGGGTCGGCCGAGCGTTCTGCTCGCGTTATAGTACCAGGGGATGTATTTTTTTTTACATGTAGACTATATCAGCTACGGCCTTCTTGATGTACATCAAAGTTTAATAAGAAGAGAAGAATGGAGATTATTCTATTTTGCTTACATGTGTATGCTTGCCAAGTGTTCAAAAGTAGAACTTGCGAAGATTTATCGTGTTCCACATCTGAGGGATGGGTGTTCCTTCCATGGTGGTCAATCGGTATGCTCCTTTCCTGAGCTTCTTGACCACTCGGTATGGACCTTCCCAGGTAGGGGCCAGCTTCCCCACCGCCTCTAGTGGTCGAGATGCTTCGGCCTTCCTCAGGACGAAGTCTCCTGGCTGGAAGGGTCTATCTCGGACTCTACTATTGTAGTATCGAGTGATGCGTCGTTGGTATTCCGTTGCTCGGATCCTTGCATTCTCTCGGATTTCGTCCGCTAAGTCGAGGTTCTCTCGCAATTTCTACTCGTTTACCTCAGGCTCGACGTGGACGACTCGGAGAGAGGGATTGCTGACCTCCAACGGAATTACGGCTTCCATGCCATACACCAGCTGAAAAGGTGTTTAACCAGTAGCCGTTCTCGGAGTAGTTCGGTGCGACCATAGTACGCTCGGTAATTCCTCAAGCCAGCTTCCCTTGGCTTTATCGAGCCTGGTTTTGGTGCCTTTTAAGATAGTCTTATTAGAATTTTAGACCAGTCCGTTAGCCTGAGGGAGGGCTACTGAAGTGAAGTGGTTGCGGATGTTTAGGTCGGCACATCTGTCTCTAAAATAATGAGAATCAAACTACCGACCGTTATCGCTCACAATCACTCGGGGGACACCATAACGACAGATGATCGATTTCCTAACAAAACTCCATACGGCTGATTCGGTGATCCTAGTGGTGGCTTTGGCCTTGATCCATTTGGTGAAATAGTCGATGGCGATGATGATGAACTTCTTCTGAGCTTGAGCCGTAGGGAACGGCCCCAGAATGTTGATCCCCCACCGAGCGAAAGGGTACGGCTCTGCAAGGGTGATGACCTCCATAGTGGGCTGATGAATCAGGTGGTCGAAACATTGACATCGATCACAATTCTGCACGTAGGTCGAGCAGTCGCGCTGGAGAGTGGGCCACCAGTAACCCTGCCATAGCAGGATCCTGGCGAGTGATCTTTCTCCTTGGTGCGCTCCGTAGATGCCTTCGTGTACTTTATGAATCGCTCAGCTGGCTTCGTCGGCGCTGATGCACTTGAGGAGAGGACCGGAGAAGGATCTGCGGTACAAGGCATCGTCCAGCATGACAAAATGCCGAGCTTGGTACTTGAGCTTCCGAGCCTCTCGAGGATCGGTGGGCTCTTGAGAATCTCGGAGCCATGACATGTAGGGGGTCCGCCAGTCGCTTGAGGGTGCCGGGTCAATAGTCATAAGCTCGGATTTGATGCTCGGTTGCCCGAGCTCTTCGAGGAAGACCGATCGTGTACTAGCGGGGTCGGGCGAGGAGGCCAGTCGAGAGAGGGCGTCCGCTCGGGAGTTTTCCTCCTGGGCTATTCAGACTGCCTCAAAGCTCTTGAAAAGTTGGGCCATCCTCTTGACCGCCTGGAGGTACTTCACCATTTGTCCTTCCCGAGCTTCGTATTCACCGTTGACTTGGCTAGCGACCAATTGGGAGTCAATGTGGATCCTGACTCGTTCGGCCCCTAGTCTTCGAGCCATCATGGCTCCCGAGATAACGGCTTCATACTCGGAGGTGTTGTTGGATGCCTGGAAGTTGAACTTCAGGGCGTACCGAAGTTCCGCTCCTTCAGGGGACTTGAGGAGAATGCCGGCGCCGCTTCCTGTCAAATTAGTGGATCCGTCGATGAACAGATCCCAGGTAGGCCCGGTCGTTGGTGGAAGTGCTTCTTCAATGTGGACCGTGCTTTCAGCGATGAAGTCTGTGAGAGCATGTCCTTTAATAGCCGAGCGAGGGTGATACAAGATATCGTAGGCCCCGAGCATGATGGCCCACTTGATGAGGCATCCCGAGGCTTCAGGGTGAAAGAGAATCTTCTTCCGGGGTTCGCCGGTCAATACAACGATGGGGTGCCCTTGGAAGTAGGGTCGGAGGCGCTTGGCCGAGGTAACCAACGCTAGCACAAGTTTCTCGGTTGCGGGGTACATTCTTTCGGCCTCATTAATCACCTTGCTGGCGTAGTAAACGGATCTCTTGACTCTTGCGTCATTCCTGACTAGGACCGAGCTTACAGTAGAAGGGGTTGCCGAGGGGTAGAGGTGTAGAGCTTCGCCTTGGACTGGTTTGGACAGCACCGAGGGCGAGGCCAAGAATTCCTTGAGTTCAGCGAACGCCTTCTGACATTCCTCATCCCAGGCGAACGTAGCATATGCCATTTTGGGTCCCCTCAACAATTTGAAGAAGGGTAGGCATCGTACGGTTGCCCGAGATAGGAAACGGTTGAGTGCAGTAATGCGCCCCGTAAGGCATTGGACGTCCTTGATGCAGGTAGGTGGCCTCATGTCTAGGATGGCCTAGACCTTGTCGGGGTTGGCCTCGATTCCACGCTGAGTGACCAGGAAGCCTAGGAACTCCCCGGATCTGACTCCGAATGTCACGCCCCGAGCCTTTATTACAGCAGAAGACTAACTCGGGGAGCGCGATAAGCCGGCATGGTAAGCCTCTTGCGAGCAAGAACGATCAGAGCGCAAGACAATCACACACATAAATGTAATTGCACAATATTACTCAAACTTTATTTCAAAATAATCAAGTACAACCACTAATTCAATTTCCATTATGCACTAGACTCAAGAAATAGAAAAATTACATAGACTCAATCTAAACAATTTAGACTTCCTAAGTCTTCACTCTCATCTTGACAATACTTTCATTCGCTCTCGGACCCGCTACTTATATAACCCGAATCCGAATTCGAATCACTTCCATCTCTTGAAAAGATTAGAAATAGGTAATGAGCACACTTGCCCAGTAGGTATCTTCGCATCAACATGAAGGCACTATTAAAGTAATTAATAATTTAGCTCTAAAGAATGAGGTAAAAATCATGCTAATGCGATCAATCATGCGATTAAACCAAAGTAACAAGATGATCAAGTAAGTTAGAATGAGAGCAAGTACGAACTAGCAAGAATGTTATAAGAACAAGATATTGGCCTTTCATGAACAAGAATGTATTAAGAATGTACTAGCAAGCCACATAATCATCACTCTAGTATCTTTTACTTATGAGCAAGTACTTCGTGAATTTCTGTGGAATATCATACAAGAAAGTCATGTACAAGAATGTCATGTCGTGCCGTGGATTTTCACTTATTTATCGAGAAAGTACTGCCAGCGCAATGCGACGCCAGTAGCATCATACCCCATGGTTTATAAAATAGTATGTTTCCGACAATTAGCCGAGGGGACTGTGGACGGACGTCACGGGGTTAACAAAAGGGGAAAGAAATACGTGGGCAGAGAGAGTGCATAAAAGGTCCCAGAGAGGGTTGTCTCTATCGGGTTCGAACGGCAAAAGCGCACGAAACGGAAGTAGACACGGAACAGAAATGTGCAACGAAATAACAAATGAAATGGCAGAATGGAAATTATGGAATGAAACCTCCACGAGGAACTTATTCCGTTCACGGGGTTTGAATAAAATAAAAGTAACAAAAGGGAAACCTCCGCGATGAACTCATTCCATTCATGGGGTTTGAGCAGAAATTAAAGGGAATGAAATTACAAAATGAAAACCACCGCGAGGAAGTGGTTTCGTTCACGGGGTCTGAACAGAAAAGAAATGGGGAGGGGAGTTAGAGTCAGTATGGAACCTCCGCGAGGAACTCGTTCCGTTCGCGGGGTTTGAGCAGGAAAGAAATGGGGAGGGAGTTAGAGTCAGTATGGAACCTCCGCGAGGAACTCGTTCCGTTCGTGGGGTTTGAACAGAAAAGAAATGGGGAAGGGAGTTAGAATCAGTATGGAACCTCCGCGAGGAACTCGTTCCGTTCGCGGGGTTTGAGCAGAAAAGAAATGGGGAGGGAGTTAGAGTAAGTATGGAACCTCCGCGTGGAACTCGTTCCGTTCGCGGGGAGGGAGTTAGAGTCAGTATGGAACCTTCGCGAGGAACTCGTTCCGTTCGCGGGGTTTGAGCAGAAAAGAAATGGGGAGGGAGTTAGAGTCAGTATGGAACCTCCGCGAGGAACTCGTTCCGTTCGCGGGGTTTGAGAAGAAAAGAAATAACAGAAAGAAGGGGAGGGGAAGTGTGATCGCCAGGGGCTGAGAACCCCACAGGAAGTGTTCTGATCGCGTTTGTCGCCGGAGCGGGAGCAGTGCGGGTCCTCTCTTCCTCTTCTGTTGGCTGGCCGACGAAGAGGGCTTCCTTCGGTTATCCTGATTTTGTTATTCTTTCTTTTTTTTAGCTTTTATTGTTGTTTTTGGTTTTTGTTTGTGTTGCCTTTATTATTTTTATTCTTTTATTTCTTTCAAAGAGACATGAGAAAATGATGAAAGAAATCGAGATGTAAAAGATAGAGAAAGAGAGTGAGGTATAGAGAATTAAAATTATTAAAGATCACTAGGAAAATATATATAGGGAGAGAAAGACTCTTTTTTAGACAAAAATAGAGAGGGACGGGGGTGGAGGCTTAACAATAAATAACAATAGAAAGAGAGAAGAATAGAGTAAAATGGAGGGGGGGGGACGGTTGGGTACCTCAAAATAGGAGGGAATGATCCATTCTCATCTCCGAACTGAGGAATCACGTGAGTTCTCTCCTCCTCTTCTTTCGGCTGGCTGAAGGGGATAGCTTTCCTTTGATGGTTCCCCTTGTAAAAGAAGATGAGATAATAAATCAGGATAACGACAATGCAGCATCAATCCCTTGTGATGAATATGATGAAGACATGAACAAATACGCACCTGGTCGATGTTGTTTTAAACCCCTTTTATACACAAAGGTAGGCATATGATATGATGAATGATCAAGTGAGGGTCTCTCAGGGAGAGAGATGCAATAGGGATGAGAGATAACGCATGCAATGCAATGCAACTAACAAAATAAGAACGAAAATAAGACGAAGAAGTGATGAAGCTTATTGAGAGACGATTGGCGGGCTCGAAGGAGCTTCTCCAGGACGAGGATGGTGCGAGAGCACGGTGGAGTAGACCAGCTTCTCCCGCATGCGCTCGAACATTCAGAAACTCGGCTTTCTTTATTTCATAGGCTTCAACACAGATCGGACTGGAATATCTCTTTTTGTTCGGTACAGACCCATACACGCGCTTACAGACGCATACACACCTTGATGCGGGACGGACACGGGAGACGACACTATACAGTGCCACCCTCGGACTCTAGATGAAGACGCGACCAGCAATACACACCAGGGAGACACTAAGCCCGACACTACGAGCTCCTAGTGGCAAACGTCGCTAACAGAAGTACAAGCTCACTCGGCGTCCCATGCGAGGGAAAGCGTGGATCGTGCGCGGTTAAGGAACCGGCAGAGTTCAAGGTAGTCAGCCTCACTTCCGGACTCGGATCGAGTCGCGGGACGGGTCACTCTCACGCTCACAGCGGTGACATGGACACACGGGCTAGGAACCTACACTCTCGGCAGCGGCCTAAGACCGTATACTAGCTAAGCAATGTAACGCCAAGAAGTTAAGACCTTTACCTCCACGCACCCGACGTGGCGAAGACACCCCGACTGACTTACGGACCCCCGGTTAACATAATTCACAGCAGTACAAAAGGATTCGACCCACTCCATGCAGGGAGGTAAAAGGTCACATGTGGGCCCCGGGGATCACGCAAATCAGGTTGACAGGCAGCATCTTGATGTCGACTCGACGCGCCGAACTCCGCGTTTTCGCGCTTTCCGAACGGCGGGTTCTGCGGACCCGTGGGGCCCACGGATGGCGCTGTCCTCCGGATCTGCGGAGGTGGGTCCCACTATGATAGAGACCCCTGGTGGCGCGTCTCCACGGACGGCGGTCGGCCGGAGACACCGATTGGTGGCCGGTCGGGTCCGATCTTCAAGTTGTGGAATGGCTGCCCACGGATTTCAGTTCTGTTTTCCCTGCGCGCGCTCCGGCGAAAACAGCCGCTGTGGTCGATCCCGACGTCGGATCGGGACGCATGAGCTATCGTTGGAAAGCTCTCTTCAAATTCTTCAATCTAGACTCAGAGAGATTGGATGGATCTAGCTGGATCTAGACTTTAATGAATTTACAAATCCCTGTTCTACAGTAACCGAGACATCAGATTTATAGGGTACTTGTCTGAGAACCAGCACTGACCGCCTACTTTCCGTAGGAATCAGACTTCGAGCTCTTCTTCAACATTGTAGATAATCAAACCACGAAGCTGGGAAAAGTTTTATAATTGGATTTGGAGGTGGTGGTGATTTGATAGGATTTTTGGAGTGTCTAGTGGTCGGATCTGGGAACTGGGGAACAGAACTGTAGCTAGGACTGGGAACTAATTTTAGAAAATATGAAATGGACGAACCAAAAATTAAAAAAAATGGTGGATGAAGGGATGGATTCAAGGAACACCCAGTTAAATTGGGCGAACCAAAGAAAATCAAAAAAAGGACCTAAGACTTAAAACTCCGGGCAGGTGGAAATGGAAACAGACAGGAGACAGATCTGGAAACTGAGATTGGACGAAAATAAAAAAATACGAAATGAGATCTTTATGACCAACCAAAATTCTGAGGATGTGCTGGAAACCTCTGGGATATCCAGTAAAAGTTCCAGCTCGATCTGAGGCCGTGGCTAAGACTGGAATTTCTTGGAAGTGGCTGTGGTACTGCACGGACAGAACTCCGGCGGTGGCGATGGCGGCTCGTGGCGGCGGCGGCGGCGACCGGAACTGATACGGTGGAGTCACACCACCAAGAGGCAGCCTTCACAGCTGCAAGGGGGAGAGGGAGAGAGGAAGGGGGCGGCCTAGGCCTTGCTCCAACATTAAGTTTGATTCAAATGGCATTAATTCCACTAAAATGAAAAAATACAACTCTTTATAGGTTACATGCCAAATCCAATATCCACCCTTAGATCTAGGTATGGGGGAATGGATGGCTTGGATTGGATGTGACCAACCACAAAAAGAAATATTTAAAAGAAACCAATTCATAATTTTATCCCATGTGGTCAAAGAAGGAGAGGAAAGAAAAGAAAAAAACTAACCAACCTAGCCTAATAATGCCAAAAGAGGGGGCGCCCCCTTCTTGGGCCCTTCTTGGGCCAAGTTGCTTCAAGGCTTCTTAAGGCCTTCCACAAGCCCATCTTATCCCAATCTAGGTGGCTCATGTGGAGTGGAGGCTTATATGGGCCTTAAGTGGCTTAAGAACCCAATATGAAGCCTAATGAGGCCTTATAACCCAATATGGCACTTAACCCTTAATGGACCCTAAAGGACTCACCCATTTGGCTTATTAAGAGCCTTACATTGAACCCAATATGACAAACCCAAATAAAACACTCATTACAACCTAATTACAAGGCAAACCATTGCTAAAACAATACAAGGAAATGCTAAAAATGACCAAGAATCAAGGTGGGGCTTCCAGGCTATCCCCGAGCCAAAGAGAAGCTGGTGTAGATCGAGTGGTGCTCCGTGTACGGTACTGATGGCTCGCCTGCTCGTGCCTCTCGCGTGCTCTGGTGTCCGCACCAATTCTCCCCGGGTGGGAGAAACTCGACCCTGTCGAGTAAGGGTCTGCATCACTCCTGTATCGCTCCAAAAGGTCAGGATCAATCCGCTGCAACTCGCCATGTGTGATCCATGTGTCCTCAGTAGCGGGCCGTCCTCTCCATCGCTCTAGGTAGCGCGGGTAAGATCCACTCCTGGTAACTGTCACTTGCTCGTCCAGTATACGATCTATGTGCTCACGCTGCCGTGAAAAAGGGGCTGGAGGTGGAAGTGGACACTCAGGTGTGGGATCACTCTCAAGAGGAGGAGATGGCTCAAAAGGCTCACTAGGGATCACCGCTGGGTCCCTATATGCAACAAGATCCGATACATTGAAGGTAGAGCTTATACCATATTCCTCGGGCAGGTCCACAACATACGTATTGGATCCAATGCGTTTCAACACTCTAAAGGGACCGGCTCCGCGAGCTTGCAACTTCTTAACGGTTCCAGAGGGAAACCGTTCAGGTCTTACCCTGATCATGACGTATTCGCCCTCGTGGAACTCTCGGTGGTGTCGGTGGGCATCGGCTAACTCCTTGTACCGTGCATTGCTGGTCTCAATGTGACGACGGATGTCGTCATGCAAACTCCTAACATGCCTAGCAAACGACTCGGCCGACTCCGACACTCTAGCATGGACAGGCATGGGGACAAGGTCAACGGGTTTCCTAGGCCTACGACCTGTGACAATCTCAAATGGACTCATGCCAGTAGACCTATTCACCGAATCATTATATGCAAACTCAGCCATAGGTAGAATGAGATCCCAATCCCCAATGCGGTCCCTAACAAGACATCTCAAAAGATCACCCAGACTCCTATTGACCACCTCGGTCTGACCATCTGTCTGGGGATGGTATGCAGTGGAAAACTTGAGGTGCGTACCCATCATATGCCATAGTGTCTTCCAAAAATAGGAAGTGAACCTAACATCACGGTCAGACACTATAGTGCGAGGCAACCCGAACTTGCACACCACATGAGTAAGGAATAGGCGGGCTACCCTAGAAGCATCCGAAGTCTTTGAGCAAGGGATAAAGAGGGCCATCTTCGAGAAATGGTCAACCACCACATAGACCGAATCATGCTTCCTGGAGGTACGTGGCAATCCCAAAACAAAATCCATGCTGACATCCTGCCACGGGGCATCAGGCACGGGGAGAGACGTATAAAGGCCCGAGCTTTGCTTCTTCATTTTGGCCGTAGCACATGTACGGCACTGAGCCACGATGTTAGCAACATCGCGCTTCAAGCTCGGCCAATAAAATCGATGCTCCACTGCCTCAATAGTCTTGTTCCGACCAAAGTGGCCGGCTAGACCTCCCGCATGTAGTTCCCACACTAGGAAATCTCGAACTGAAGTTCGGGGAACACATAGCCTGCTACCTCGAAAGAGGTAACCCTCCTGAAGCACATAATCATCATGGTCTCTCGAGGGCCCGGCCTGGAGAGGAGTAAAAATCTGACCGAAGTCAGGACAATCAACATAGGCCTCTTTCATCTTCTCTAGCCCTATGACCTCGGCACTCATGGTGGTAAGAAGACATGCTCGCCGACTCAAGGCATCGGCCACCTTGTTCTCCACTTCAGCCTTATGTTTTAGCACAAAGGTGAACTGCTGGAGATACTCAACCCAACGACTATGACGCGAATTCAGCTTCTTTTGGGAATGGAGGTACCTCAAAGCCTCATGATCGGAGTATAAGACAAACTCCTGATGTAATAGGTAATGCCTCCAATGCCTAAGAGCCTGAACAACTGCGTAAAACTCTTTATCATATGTGGAATATCGCAGTTTCGCGTCATTCAGCTTCTCGCTGAAATATGCGATCGGGTGGGACTCCTGACTCAAAACTCCTCCTATCCCAACACCCGACGCATCACAATAGACCTCAAACACCTTCGAGAAATCAGGCAGTCGAAGGATAGGTGTCTGGGTCATACGCTCCTTGATGTCCCTGAAGGCAGCAGATGCGGCCTTCGTCCATACAAATGTGCCCTTCCGGATGCAATCCGTGATCGGGGCAGTGACGGAGCTAAATCCACGGATGAAGCGACGATAGAACGTCGCAAGGCCATGAAAGCTGCGGACATCATGAATAGTACGGGGTTCCGGCCACTCAACAATGGCCCGGACCTTCTCCGGATCGGTGGAGACCCCAGTACTAGACACAATGAAACCCAAGAAGGTAAGCTGAGATGTCATGAAAGCACACTTCTGTGGGTTCGCAAATAACTGCTCTCTCCGAAGAAGTAGACATACCTGCCGAAGGTGGTCTAAGTGGTCCCCTGTGGTACGGCTATAGATAAGGATATCATCAAAATATACCACTACAAAGACTCCAATGAAAGGTCGAAGGACCTGAGTCATGAGCCGCATGACAGTGCTAGGGGCATTGGTCAACCCAAAAGGCATGACCAACCACTCATATAGACCGTCCTTGGTCTTAAATGCGGTCTTCCACTCATCACCTGGCCTAATCCTCACCTGATGGTAGCCACTCTTAAGATCGATCTTCGAAAAGATAGTGGCACCTGCCATCATGTCTAGCATGTCATCAAGGCGGGGAATAGGGAACCTGTACTTCATGGTGATTTTGTTGATGGCACGACTATCAATGCACATTCTCCATGTGCCATCCTTCTTCGGGGCGAGTAATGCGGGTACAGTACATGGACTCATGCTGTCCCGGACAGATCCTCTCTGCACAAGCTCATCGACCTGCCGTTTAAGCTCGGAATGCTCCGTGGGGCTCATTCGATAATGAGGAAGATTGGGCAAAGAAGAGCCCGGAATAAGGTCGATGGCATGCTGAATATCCCGCATAGGTGGGAGTCCCTCGGGAAGCTCATCGGGGAATACATCAGCATACTCCTGCAGAATGGGAACAACCTCGGGTGGGAGCTCACCCTCGGAGTCCCGCTCCACCTCTCGGACCGTAATGGCAAACACCGGACAACCCTGACTAAGCTCCTGCTCCATTTCCCGGGAGCTAATCATCATCAATCTCCTCGTCGAGGGCTCTCCTGGGCCAGAGGTAACGGTCATAGCCCGAGCTGGGGATGGGGTACTAGGCCCGGGAACGGAAGGCTTTGGAGTACTAGGGCCAGTAGGACCCCTAACAGATGGGCTCCTGGGCCGAACGGGTTGGAGGGTGACCCGCTGGCCATCGTGGTCGAAGGTACAGGTGTTCGACCGACCATGGAGTGTGGCATCTCGGTCGAATAACCACGGCCTACCAAGAATGATACTTCCCACTTCCATGGGAAGAACATCACACCAGATCTCGTCCCGGTAGGAGTGGAGCTGCAGCGGGACCAAGCACCGCAGCCTGACCGAAATGGAAGTGGTATCCACCCATGATACCTGGTAGGGGCAAGGGTGGTCTACGGGTGTGAGACCAAGACAAGTGACAGCGTTCGTGGAGATTGCATTGATACAACTCCCGCTATCGATGACCACCTTGCAAATTTGCTTTCCCAGCCTACAGAATACATGAAGGATAGTGGTCCGACGCCAGTCATCACTGACCTGTGGCTGGGTGAGGATACATCTGACGACCCCCACATGGGTATCGTCTAACTGCTGGGCATCCTGGGCCTCACCTCCCATCTCATAGTACTCGTCAGCTAGCTCTTCATCTGCCTCATAGCTGACTAACTCTAGGCCCGCAGGGGTGGTATCCTCGGCCTGTGTGTCCCCAATGTGAAGAGATGGGCGGGTGGGACACTGGTTGGCGAAATGGCCAAACCCATTGCAGCGATAACACTACTGCCGTGATCCACTAGGCTCCCCAATCATAGGTCCTTTACCTTTATCCTCCCGACGGATAGGAGGCGTAGGCAACAAAGGACGTGCGGGTGGTGCGGGTGCCGGGGGACGGGCTATGGGTGGGGCCGGAAGATGCTGGGGACGAGGAAGGTCCCTCGGGGGTGGAGGGCGAGGCCTAGGAGTAAAGGGCTCGTGGCGAGCGGGCTCCTGAGGTCGAGCCATGGGGGCCCTCGGATATGTGCCAGATGAGCCACGGGACTCAACACTACGAAGGGGAAAGGAGCCCAACCGATGGGGTGACTCGAACTCGGCCTCGAACTGCTCCAAATCGAGAGCAATCTGATATGCCTGCTCCAAAGTGGTGGCATTGCGGCGAAAGAGTTCATATTGATAATTAGGCCGCAAACCTCTCCGAAAGCGGGATATCGTCATGGTGCTCTCTTCCGTGACCCCGCACCGTAAATAATACTCATCGAACTCGGCGGTGTACTCGGTCACGGATCGGTTCCCTTGGGAGATGCTTTGCCACTTGTCTATAAGACGTTGGCGATATGAGGCAGGAAGGTACTTCTCCCTCAATTTGAGTTTCATATCATCCCAGGTACCGATTTGGGGTTGACGTCGCTGGTTGAGCAGGCTCTCCACATTGATCCAATAAGTTTGGGCCTGCCCTTGCAGCTTCATCTTCGCATATCGGACTCTTCGGTGGTCCGTCATCTCAAACCACTCGAAGTACCGGTCCATACCGGCCTCCCAATCTAGATACACCCTAGGGTCCAAGGACCCGCTAAAAGTGGGAGGGTCCGCACGCACACCCCTAAGAATGCGGTCGTCATCCTCGTCATCACGATTCCGTCGTTGATGACGACGACCGTTACCCCCGTGATCATTGTCGGAGGCATAATCATCCACTATAGGCGCCTGTTGCCTCCTGACATCCTCTACCTGAGCCCTTGGCACAGCGGGTTGCTGCACCGGCTCTTGTTGGCCGTTCGTCGGCGCGGGTTGCGCCGCTACTGGGCCCCTCTCTAGGACGGCAATCCTCCCAATAAGGCCTTGAATGGACTGCTCCGAAACCCCGGCCCGATCCTCGAGGACCTTCATCCTCCCTTCTAGACGCGTCCCTATGCCATCCATACGCGTACTAAGACCATCCATACGCGTGTCTAAACGATCCATGATGGCCCGGAACATCTCAGCCGTGGAAGACTCATCGGAACTACGGGCTCGGGAGTCCGCCATAGGTGGTGGTGGCGAGTATTGGGTGCCTCGACGGGTGGGCATGCAAAGACGTACGGACTAGGTGACACCGACCGACTAATGCAAACACACTAAATGATACACTTAGACCTAATTGCAATTTGAAGACACTCCTTTTTTGGTATTTTGAAAGAATGTAATTTAAAACATTTTTTTTTTGTTTTGAAAAGAATGAGACTCGACTACACCCTAGACACGGCCAAGACTCGGTACGCGGCGGAGGTAATCGACCCGAAGGTCACTCGCGCAAGTGTGTGGTCTTCCCGGTAGGCGAAGCCTAACGGTCGGACAACACCTTTGCATATACCGAGTGAAGGTGTGCGTGGGGTAACCTTAGACTATGCAAGACTTATGCAACGACTACCCTAGACTCGACTTGCTCTGATACCAAACTGATGCGGGACGGACACGGGAGACGACACTATATAGTGCCACCGTCGGACTCTAGATGAAGACGCGACCAGCAATACACACCAGGGAGACACTAAGCCCGACACTACGAGCTCCTAGTGGCAAACGTCGCTAACAGAAGTACAAGCTCACTCGGCGTCCCATGCGAGGGAAAGCGTGGATCGTGCGCGGTTAAGGAACCGGCAGAGTTCAAGGTAGTCAGACTCACTTTCGGACTCGGATCGAGTCGCGGGACGGGTCACTCTCACGCTCACAGCGGTGACATGGACACACGGGCTAGGAACCTACACTCTCGGCAGCGGCCTAAGACCGTATACTAGCTAAGCAATGTAACGCCAAGAAGTTAAGACCTTTACCTCCACGCACCCGGCGTGGCGAAGACACCCCGGCTGACTTACGGACCCCCGGTTAACATAATTCACAGCAGTACAAAAGGATTCGACCCACTCCACGCAGGGAGGTAAAAGGTCACATGTGGGGCCCGGGGATCACGCAAATCAGGTTGACAGGCAGCATCTTGATGTCGACTCGACGCGTCGAACTCCGCGTTTTCGCGCTTTCCGAACGGCGGGTTCTGCGGACCCGTGGGGCCCACGGATGGCGCTGTCCTCCGGATCTGCGGAGGTGGGTCCCACTATGATGGAGACCCCTGGTGGCGCGCCTCCACGGACGGCGGTCGGCCGGAGACACCGATTGGTGGCCGGTCGGGTCCGATCTTCAAGTTGTGGAATGGCTGCCCACGGATTTCAGTTCTATTTTCCCTGCGCGCGCTCCGGCGAAAACAGCCGCTGTGGTCGATCCCGACGTCGGATTGGGACGCATGAGCTATCGTTGGAAAGCTCTCTTCAAATGCTTAAATCTTGACTCACAGAGATCTGATGGATCTAGCCGGATCTAGACTTTAATGAATTTACAAATCCCTGTTGTACAGTAACCGAGACATCAGATTTATAGGGTACTTGTCTGAGAACCACCATTGACCGCCTACTTGCCGTAGGAATCAGACTTCGAGCTCTTCTTCAACATTGTAGATAATCAAACCACGAAGCTGGGACAATTTTTATAATTGGATTTGGAGGTGGTGGTGATTTGATAGGATTTTTGGAGTGTCTGGTGGTCGGATCTGGGAACTGGGGAACAGAACTGTAGCTAGGACTGGGAACGAATTTTAGAAAATATGAAATGGACGAACCAAAAATTAAAAAAAATGGTGGATGAAGGGATGGATGCAAGGAAGACCCAGTTAAATTGGGCGAACCAAAGAAAATCAAAAAAAGGACCTAAGACTTAAAACTCCGGGCGGGTGGAAATGGAAATAGACAGGAGACAGATCTGGAAACTGAGATTGGACGAAAATAAAAAAATAACAAATGAGATCTTTATGACCAATCAAAATTCTGAGGATGTGCTGGACACCTCTGGGATATCCAGTAAACGTTCCAGCTCGATCTGAGGGCGTGGCTGAGACTAGAATTCCGTGGAAGTGGCTGTGGTACTGCACGGACAGAACTCCGGCGGTGGCGATGGCGGCTCGTGGCGGCGGCGGCGGCGACCGGAACTGATACGGTGGAGTCACACCACCAAGAGGCAGCCTTCACAGCTGCAAGGGGGAGAGGGAGAGAGGAAGGGGGCGGCCTAGGCCTTGCTCCAACATTAAGTTTGATTCAAATGGCATTAATTCCACTAAAATGAAAAAATACAACTCTTTATAGGTTACATGCCAAATCCAATATCCACCCTTAGATCTAGGTATGGGGGAATGGATGGCTTGGATTGGATGTGACCAACCACAAAAAGAAATATTTAAAAGAAACCAATTCATAATTTTATCCCATGTGGTCAAAGAAGGAGAGGAAAGAAAAGAAAAAAACTAACCAACCTAGCCTAATAATGCCAAAAGAGGGGGCGCCCCCTTCTTGGGCCCTTCTTGGGCCAAGTTGCTTCAAGGCTTCTTAAGGCCTTCCACAAGCCCATCTTATCCCAATCTAGGTGGCCCATGTGGAGTGGAGGCTTATATGGGCCTTAAATGGCTTAAGAACCCAATATGAAGCCTAATGAGGCCTTATAACCCAATATGGCACTTAACCCTTAATGGACCCTAAAGGACTCACCCATTTGGCTTATTAAGAGCCTTACATTGAACCCAATATGACAAACCCAAATAAAACACTCATTACAACCCAATTACAAGGCAAACCATTGCTAAAACAATACAAGGAAATGCTAAAAATGACCAAGAATCAAGGTGGGGCTTCCAGGCTATCCTCGAGCCAAAGAGAAGCTGGTGTAGATCGAGTGGTGCTCCGTGTACGGTATTGATGGCTCGCCGGCTCGTGCCTCTCGCGTGCTCTGGTGTCCGCACCACACCTGCATGCACACTCGCACACACACCTATATATACATATATATAGGTGTACACTATTTATTCAATTATGAAGAGAAAATACTAGAAATAGTAAGGTAAAAGAAGATAAATATTAAAATGATGGAAATGAAAGTATGGGAATATATAGAGGAGAGGTAGAAAGAGAGAGGGTTAGAGAGAGAAAGAGAGAAAGGGAGAGAGAGGAGAAAAACACTTTTTTAGAGATTTTTTTGTACTTTAGTTATATATATATAAACTATATAAGATATATATATAGTATTATATATATATATATATATATATATATATATAAGAGGGATGGAGAGATTGAGAGGGAAAGAGAGAAAAATAGAGGGAGAGGAGAAAACTCTCTTCTTTTCTTTTATTTTTTTATTATTTCATCTTTTTTTTAAGATAAAAATGAAAGAGAGTATAATATGATATATATATATATATATATATATATATATAAATGGGATCACGTGAGGGAGAGACGTAGAGAAATGAAAGGGGAGAGGGAGGGAAAGCAAAATAATAAAAAAGGAAAGGAAAGTGAGAGGGAGAGAGAGAGAATTCGCTGGAGGAGTGGGAAGAGGAGGCAGAGACGGGAGAGAGAGAGATTAAGAGAGGGAGAAGAAGAAATATTAAAATAAAATAAAAAAGAGAAGAGAGAGAGAGCGGGTGAGAGAGCAGAAAGGGAGAGAGAAAGACGGAGGGAGGAGAGAGAGAGAAAGATGAGAGACGGAGGGAGAGACGCGGAGGAGAGAGAGAGGGACGGAGGGAGGAGAGAGATCGAGAGAAAGAGAGGGGGAGAGAGAGAGATCGAGAGAAAGAGAGGGGGAGAGAGAGAGAGTAAGGGAGAGAGAGAGAGAGTAAGGGGGAGAGAGAGAGAATGAGAGAGAGAAAAGAGAGATCGGGTGTGAGAGAGAAGAGAGAGAATAAATAAAAAAAATGAAAAGAGAGAGAGTTAGCGAGACAATAAGAGGGGGGAGGAAAAGAGAGGGCGAGTGAGAAACGGGAGAGAGGAGAGGAGAGAAGAAAGAGAGAAAATAATTTTAAAAAAAAGATAGAGAGAGATCGCGTGAGGAGGGGAGAGAAAGAGAGAGAAAGGGAGCGCAGAGGGGGGAGAGAGAGAGACGAGAGGAGGGAGAGAAAGAGAAAGAGAGAGAGAGAGAGGAAGACGCGGGGGGGTCGTGGTGTGGCTCGCGGTAGTGGTCGACGGCGGTGGTCGGTGGCCGGCGAGCTCGCCGACGGGCTTGAGCAGGGTGGCCCGGTGGCGTAGGCGGAGGGAGGTCGACGGCGACGTCGGCAGGTGGCGTCCGCGGGGCTCACGGTGAGCGGGGTTGGCAGGGACGGGCGGCTCGCGGATGGCGGTCGTGGCGAAGGCGATGTAGGGGGATGGCGACGGCGTGAGAAAGAGAGAGAGAGAGAGAGGGAGAGACGCTCCGCAGGGGGAGAGAGAGAACGCGGCGGGGGAGAGAGAGGAAGTGAGAGAGAGACGAGAGAGATAGCGAGAGGGAGAGGGCGTGAGAAGGAGGCCGGCGGTGGGCGGCCCGTGGCGACGAAGGCAAACGCGGCAGTCACGGCAGCGGCGTCCGGTGGAGGACGTGGACGATGAGGAGGGTAGCCGTGGGTGGCCGGTGATGACGAGGACAACGGCAACGAGAGCAGCGGCGGTGCGAACGTGGACGATGAGCAGGGAGGCCGTGGGTGGCCGGTGACGACGAGGACAACGGTAGCAAGGGCAGCGGCGGTGCGAACGTGGACGATGAGCAGGGCGGCCGTGGGTGGCCGGTGACTTTATGACGGTGGCATGGTGCAAGTGGAGGTAGTCGACGGGCTACGCTGGTGGCTGGGAGATGGGCACAGTGGCAATGGTGGTGTACGCGGCAGGAGGTGGAGGGTGGTGCGGTGGTTCACGACAGGTCGACGGCAGTCGTGTTCGGTTGGCGAGGTATGGGGAGAGAAGGGAGAACAGAGGGAGTGGGATGGGGAGGTTTGGTGGCGACGGTGGGTGCAACTGGTGGAGTGAAAGTGGAGCGCAGGGGATTGCTAGAAGGTGGCTTAGCAGTGAGGGAAGGTGAAGTGCAGTGAGGGGGAGAGTATATGGGTGTGTGAGAGGGAGGTTTGGTAGATGAAATGGACGACGGCAACGGCGGTATGGAGATGAAAGTCTGCCGTGAGAGGTGGATGTGGTGGCCGGGCGGAGATGCTACGGACGTGGGTTTGCAGTGGAGAGGAGATGGTTAAGGGAAGTGAAAAGGGGAGATGGAGAGTGGCTGCCAATGGGAGGGGAGAATGGGAGAAGGAGAGAGAGGGAGTGGGGTGGGTGCGATCTCCTCTCTGCTGTGGGTCGATCGGGTGAGAGGGAGTGAGAGAGAGGAGAAAGAAGAGTAAAAGAGAGGGAGAGAGAGAATACGTGAGAAGGGAGTTCACGTGATTAGTCAGAGGGTGGGGTTGGGAGCTTTTGTGTGTATATTCTTACGGTGATATTGAGTGGGGACAAGATCCGAGAAGAATGGGGAGTGAGTTAAGATGAGAAGTTTAGGTTGGCAGCAGTGTACTCGGACTGTGCCCTCCTAGTAGAGGCAATCCGGAATGGAATGGCCCCAAGCTGGATGGTCCTTCCCTGGTGGAAAAGGACCTTGGATCTCCTCCAGGACAATGGGTGTCCGGTCTGGCATGTATTCAGAGAAGGGAATCAAGTTGCTGATTCCCTTGCCTCTTATGCATGCACCATTACTGAAAACACAATTTTCACTCAAGTAGGGGACCTCCCTCGAATGGCCATGGGAGCGTTAAGAATAGACAAAGTTGGACTGCCAGCCATCCGTCTCCGTTAGCCTCTTTTGGGGAATGCCCTGAAGCCAAATGTACAGACTTCATAAAGCTGCAGCGAAAGGGCGTGCAGTGCATGGACTTCACAATGTCCAGACTCACAAAGCTCAGACATTGAATGACAGTCTCACGAAGCTCAGACATTGAAATACAGACTTTAGTAGCGGAAGGGAGTGCAGTGTATGGACTTCTTAATGTTCAGACATTGAATGTACAGGGAGTGCAGTGTATGGACTCCTCAAATGTACAGACTTCACAAAGTTGCAGCGAAAGGGCGTGCAGAGTACAGACTTCACAATGTACAGACTTCACAAAGCTGCAGCGAAAAGGCGTACAGTGTACAGACTTCATAATGTACAGACTCACAAAGCTCAGACTTTGAATGTACAGACTTCAGTAGCGAAAGGGAGTGCAGTGTATGGACTTCTTAAAGCTCAGACATTGAATGTACAGACTTCAGTAGCGAAAGGGAATGCAGTGTATGGACTTCTCAAATGTACAGACTTTACAAAGCTGCAGTGAAAGGGCGTGCAGTGTACAGACTTCACATTGTACAGACGACTCACAAAGCTCAGACATTGAATGTACAGACTTCAGCAGCGAAAGGGAGTGCAGTGCATAGACTTCTCAAATGTACAGACTTCACAAAGCTGCAGCGAAAGGGCGTGCAGTGTATGGACTTCTCAATGTACAGACTTCACAAAGCTCAGACTTCAGCAGCGAAGGGGCTGTACAGACTTCACAAAGCCCGGACACTGAATGCGCCAGTCTCTAGAGAACTGTACAGCTTTCTTTACATTTTATGTCTCCTTGTATTTTTAGAGGCTTGGCCTCTTATGAATTTGTTCATATTTGGAAAATCAATAAAATAAAGCATCAAGTGGTGATTTGGTGGAGTGAGAACATTCCCTTCCTCTCGAATGGGGGTGCACTCTCCCTTCTTCCTGCTTGATGACTTGGTTCTAAAAAAAAAAGAGTTAAGATGAGAAGTTAAGATTAGTATATATAACGTATATATGTAGAAGGTGGGCCAAGCCCTATTAATGTATTCTTTTTTTATTTTTATTTTTATTTTTATCTCTCTCTCTCTTTTTCATATTGTATATATACATATATATAAATCCATCAACCCCCTTTTTACTTTATTCTTATTATTTTTTTTTCTTTTTGTCTTGTTTTTATTTTGTTTTTATTTATTATTATATATTTTTTTGTGAGATCAAATGAAATTGCAAGAAAATTGAAAATCACTCAGATGATTCAAATGTGCGAGCTGCTATGGGGGCACTATAGCGTAATATGAGATTTACTCACGGCAATGTCAAAATGGCGTGTCTACAGATGCCCCGCCTTGGCGTCCACTTTGTAGGGGAGAGACACGTAGTGGAATGAAACGAAGTGTATTAAAACGCAGTGGAGTGGACTGAAAAGTGGAGGTCAAGGTGTGATGAGACACGCTTTCAACATTACGTGATTAGAATCTTTCCAAGGTTTCAACGAGACAACCTTGAAGAAGTTCCTCCGAAATCAACGATTGTTTGGATGGAAATAAGGAAGGAGAGAATGTGCACTCGGGCACGAACAGAAAAAGGGGACCAACTTCTCTGCGCGGAAGTACCTGGGTCGTAGACCTGCAGGTTTCACCTTGGGGAGCGGTTACTAGCTAACGTGGAAGTGCTGCGGCCAAGGCTGGTCCAATGAAATAAAAAAGGGTAGTTGGTAAATCCAAACAACCGTCTCTTTCGGGAAAACCAACCCAAGATAGTCTCGAGGAAACTGTGATGAGAACATCACCTCCTATTTCATCAGGCATGGTCTAGTCATTTAATTTTGAGTCCTATGTAATTTTTATTTGAGTCATTGATGTAATTTTCATTTTATTTGAGTCATTTCCCTAGGTCTAGCATTTATTTTCCTATGTTTGAGTGTCATTAGATTGTGTAATGTGCTAATTGGGCCCATTTCTTTGGGCTTGGCCCAATGAGCTCTCCTACCCCTTCGGTTATTTGTCAATGAGGCTTTTGTCAGGGTCTTTTGTAGAAATGTGGGTTTCCTATATATAGGACCCCATTTCCTCCATTTGAACTTAATCAATCAATGAATCAATCAATGAAAAATGCCATTTGAGAGTCCAAAGCTTAGTTTAGTGGAGTGATTCCAATATTTCTTGGGTGAGATGCCCTAGGGGAGAGATTCCCCACCCTTCCCTCTCTTAATCTCTCTTTATCACTCCACTTTCTCTCTCCTCAACACCCAATTCCGAATTTGCTTCTCTCTCCTCCCTTCCCCAACCACCTCCACTAGCTACCCACCTCATTTAAGACCCTCCACTTCCCCAAGCCACCATTACTCCACCCCCTAGTCCCAAGGGAGCTTCCACCAATCCTAGCTCCACCTCCCAACCCCCAACTACCCCACCCACTTCCCCAAGCACCCTTCCCACTACCCCAAGCACCCATTCCCTTCCCCAACACAACTCTTCCCATTCCCAAAGCCCCACTAACCACATTAGTCCATTTTCAAATTTTGGAGAAAGATCTCTCCTTCTCTCTTCCCCACCCATCCCAAATTCGTAGCTCCCCTCTCACCCACTGCAAACACCACCTTCTAGACCCCATTCTCCCTCATACACACCTTGGAACACCCCCTCCAAGACCCCCTTACAACCAGGGGTCACTCCTACACTCATCCACCCCCATTTCCCCTCCCACATACCCCATTCCCCCCCGTCATCTTCAACCTACAGTTTCAGTTGCAGATCAGAAGAAGAGTACCGACTTGCAGAGGTGACCACGGCTTCCTACGGGCGATTCTGAAGGCCCAAGATATATCCGTGGAAGCATCTGCCTGTCCTCTTCGACACCAAAGTGGTTTCGTCTTCATCGGAGCTCGGGGCTGTCCAGGAACTCCGTTCTCCCACGACTGCGCGGAACCCTCCCTGCCAAGCATCAGAACCTGAGAGATCACTCTGCCACGACGAACCCTAGCAGATTCAGGCTGAAGCCCCTTCATCAAAGTTCTTCCTCTGCTAGTCTTCTTCCAAGATCAAGAAACAGAACCTCATTCAGCTGCCGGAGGAAGGAGTTACGAATTTTCTCCCCCGAGCTCTCCAGTTCTGTCTCCTGCTGTCTACTCCGACCAGTGCCAACTCTTCAGGGTACACCGACCGCCCTGGACCTCTGATTGCAGCCCCGTTACCTTCGGCTGAAAGCTACTTTGACCACGAAGACGTCACCGCTGGTTTCGTGCTGATCGGACTTCGGGAGAGTGCGTGGCATCCTCTGCAACCTGCTACCAGAAGTCTGCAACTGTGGATCAGAAAACCTCATGTCCTGTTCCAACCTCTGCTCCGGTCAGCCACGGGCTCAGAAGAAATTCACAAAAATCTGAAGCGTTCCTGTACCTATTACGAAGCTTTTGCCGCCACTCTCGCTATCGGCAAAATTCGTGAGAAGGATCTACGGTCATTACACCGCCCCACTATCCCTATTCGCAGATAACCGGCAGATTCGGCATCCACACTCAACCGACATTCTTTACCTTATTTTCCCCACCCCGCTTGGCCGGCTGAAGGCCCCACCCTGCGTGGTGGTAGTTTTGATTGTAACACCTTAATCCCCACCCCAAGAACCCCCCCCCTTGCATGGGTGTAGTGCATGTAATTTACAATTTCAGGTTGAAGCTTCTCCGGCGCGGCGTGCGGGTAAGCCCACGCTTCCTCGCTCGCCCTCGTCTCCGACCGGGATCGGTGTCTTCACACTGACTAGGTGAGCCACTGCACACTCCTCTTTGCTGAAATTTCCTTGCTTGAGTAGTATTGTATCTTAGTGCCGTCGGTGGTAAGTGGAGTGCCCGAACTCAAATTTGCTTGTGAATGAATGATTACCGCGGGTGAGTTGTGAGTGAACCGTTAATACCCACGCCCTCGGCGTGCTGGCCGTCTATGAGAGTGGACATCCTAGGACCCTTGAGAGGTCCAATCCTAAGCTAGCCAACCCTCGGAGCAGCAAGGGCCCGTCCCGGACCCTCACCACTATCACCGGTTTGCCTACGGGCACAAGAGTGCGCTTAGCGGGTGAGTCCGCCCGAGTAAAGTCACCGGTTCGTGCGTTGGTTGCTTGCTAGGTCCAAGGGTCATTTGATCATGTGAAGAACCCCCTAGGTCGTGTCACATCAAACTGAGTACTCGACTCAGAATGGAATATCTCGTACTATTTAGAAATTTAAGCACAGCGGCTCTCACAATCAAGCTAAGTGAATGATCTTCCACAATGACATCAAAGTCCTACATGAATGCATGCTGGGTTTAAAGGAAAAATTAAAACAAACTAAAAATAGAAGATAGCCAAGGATAATATTGTTAAGTTGCTAAGTATGGGTCAGGATACCGCTCCGATGAGCCGATACTGATATCCACGCACCGGCTTCACCGAATGGAACCATCATCCCCAAGCTACCACAACCTAACGGCATATCCGTACATCCTGAACTCCTCTGAAGTTATCACTGTTTTTGTTGGAGGGGAACTCAAACTCCAGATTCATCCAAGTCATAAGGTCCTTGGTATGTTCTAATAATGTAGATGCCATATAGTAGGATGCATGACATAGTGGGGTCAGTCACCGAGGTGACCGATGGTGAGACATGGTAGGATAGTGGTGCCCTTTTGCACTCTCTTTATTTTCTTTTATTATTGAGACCTGCACTGAACAGTAAACAGGTAATTATTTCATGAGAAACAGAATTTCATTCTACTGTACAAGGAGATCCGCACACCAATGGTGATTCACAGAATCAAGGAAAAACACAATGCAAACCAAACCAGATTCCTCCAGTTAAAGTTCACACGGTAACTCATCATTAATGTTTTTACATTTACCTTTTTACCCCTCTCCTTCCTATAAGTATCCCCCTACTTCTAGCAAAAGGTCATCAACCGGTTCGTGGAGTTAAGCTCTTTTTGAGATGGGGGGAGAGAAATCATGCCCTTTTGAGATGGAAGGTGGGCCTTCCCGCCCTGCTAAGAGGAGCAGGTTCAGCCACGAATTCAAGAGGCTGACCGACATCGAAGGTCATCTGAGCGAGAGGATTCTTTCACGGGTGGTAAGTCGGTTCTTCCTTTTCCTTTCCCTGCATAAATTCTCTCTCTCTTCTTCATTCTTTTCTTTTCTTTTCTTTCTTTTCCAGCCATATCCTCTCTTTCCGGGTCCAAGGAGATTCTCAAAGCTGCCCTGGCTGTCAAAGCTCACCTCCAACATAAATATCGGCATGATGGCTGTTATTACAAAGTGGCACCTCCAAGGTCTCGTCATCCATGCCAAACATTATAGCAAAATTCATATGGACTGGGCGGCCATGGGTGCATTGGTAGAGGTTTGGCACCCTGAAACCCACACCTTTATCTTCCCCACTTTTGAAGCGACGGTCCTCCTTGAGGAGGCGGAACTCCTACTTGGTTTGAAAAGGTTTAGAAGGGACGGCAAGATGAAGATTTTGCCCTTGCAAAGGAGGATAACCTCCGAGGAAGTCCTTGAAAGTTTTATGCCGTCGAAGGCCATCAAGACCGTACAAACTCAAAGGGGCATCAATTTACAGAAGCTTACGGAATGGACTATGAATGCCCTGGGAGAGTCAACAGATGATGATCATTGGAAGCCCTCATGAAGGGCTTCACGATCTGTTTGGCGGGTGCCCTCCTATTCCCTCACACTAACAACATTGTGGAAGGAGATCAGCTAGGCGCGATCTGTGGACTTTGGGAGAGCAAGAGTGTGGGGCCCACCGTCCTTGCGTATCTCTATAGTGGTCTCACGGCTTCCAGCATGGGCAGGCCTTCTTATGGGTGCATACTTCTCCTCAATTGCTGGGTTGATCTCCATTTCAAATTTGATCAGCACGAAGGGGGACAGATGGCCTCTAGGATCTTCAAACAAAGCCCCCTTCATTACATAGCCGATGTGTTGGGCTTTAGTGGGAAGGTGGCCAATCGCATGCCCCGTCTGAAGACACACGGAGACTGGCGTACTCACTTCGACACCTTGGCGCGAAATATGTTCACTTGCACGCCAGCATGTCTACTTTCGCGTGATCTTCTCATGAGATCTCATCCTGATGTGGAACTCCAGCTTATAGGTGCAACCGAATTTGTTCTTTACAGCTCCCACCGATGTTGCCTGCAAATCGGTCTTCCTCGGCATTCTTTTCCTACACTATCCAACCTTCCTTTGATTAAAGAAAGGGAGATAGGCACAGAGGGTGATGCGACAGACATGAAAGTGATCAAAGCAGCGTGGAAGGCAAACGTTCCACGGAAGGCGATGGTGTCTGTGAGTGAGGATCGGGAGCTATGGAAGGCTTATGTAATGGAGCTCAGGAAACTGAGGCCCATGGTGCCCAAACCAGGATGCATCTTGTTTTGAAATAAATGCAAAGCCTTAATGCCATTGCACGCTCTTTCGGTCTCTCCCTTCCCCTTTTCTTTGTGACTGGAATGGCGGACGCCGGGTGATGGTCGGCCGTCACCGGATAGGAGCTGGGGGACTGAAGCAACTACAATATGCGGAGTTGCCCTGAGATGTCATGGAGCTGAGGATTTCTCTTCAGGTGGCGAGGAGAGAAGTAAACTGGGAGAGAATGGAAAGAGAGGCGTGGATAAAGCGACATCGGGATCGAGACGAGAGGAGGGCACGTGAGGCCCAAGTGATGAAGCTCCGGAAGAATCAGCGCTCGAACACGTCACTCCTTCAGAGTCACTGCCGATTGGAGAAGAGTTGGAGCTCACGGTGGAGGAGCTCTTGGGGTTGGCGTAGTCTCCATCGCAGAGCAAGGGGCGGCTCAGCCAACGGCCTCGGGTTCAAGAGCTTCGCGGCCGTCGGGGTCGCGAGAGAGGCCAGAGGAGGGCGAGGAGCGCTACCAGAGAGGGTGGGAATGCGCGATGTGATGAGACAATTGCAACGTCGCAGAGCTCTAGATGACCTCCCAGGGACCTCCCCCTTAGGAGAGGAGAGAGACGACCAAGAGGGCGGTGCGAGATTTAGCAACTTGCTCGTACACCCGCTCTCTTCTCACGGTGAACATGACAGTTTATATAGACGTATGAATGGAACGACTTGCTCTCATGTGACGGGTTTGCCCTTCATGCGTTCCTTCTCTTCTATGCCTCCTCTTTTCATGCCGTCCCCATGTGACGTGTTTAACAGAACTCCCCTGAGATAACGGATCGTGTCTCAGACCCATTGTGCATTTCTTTCGGAAGAATCTATCACAAATTTTAATGATGTGCCACCGAATTCAAAGATGCCAACCGCCCTTCTGTCCTCTTTCCATGTAGACGAGTCCACTCCCAGATTCAAAGATATTGACTCCTGTTGTCGCTTCTCCTGTGGAGGAGTCCACTCCCAAATTCAAAGAGGTCGACCTGCATTGTCCTTTCTCCATGTAGATGTCCTCATCTCAAATTTATTTGAATCATGATGAACACAAGGAACCTAGACGTGTAGGGTGTGAATCCACCAGCTACGCCCCCGACCTCGTTTACTTCGAGTGAAAGATGGGTGCTTTGTTACAAGGCCCATTGCAAGAGGAACTGGGATAGATCTAGGTCATATCCTTTCAATCCTATAAATACTCCCCCCGCTTGCTTCACTTGAAAGCACGGAGTTGTGGAGACTGGTTAGAAGAGTGAAAAGTTGACAGAAGGGAGTAAGAGTTTCTCATTTTCTGAGATGGAGGGAGAGTCCAGTTTCAGGGTGGAGGGCGAGTCTTGCCGCTCTTTGAAGAGGAGCAGATCCAGTGGTAGTTCCAGGAGACTCTCTGATGTTGAAAGGCAGCTCAGTGAGAGGACCCAATCGGAGCTTGTAAACGAGCCAATTCTTCCCTCTCATTCTTCATGATCCCTTTCTTCCTTTCTCATTCTTTTTCTATTTTTAATTTCAATGATGCACCCGCTTCTCACTTCCTGTGTAATCCACAGAGTATGACGAGGTCACACATCTCATGGGAATTAGTGGTGGATACCTATCGAGGCTTGCTTGACTTCTAGAAAGCCCAGCTGGATGCGTTGGGGTTTGGTGCATTCCTCCGGATCGAACCCATTAAGCTCAACCTCACCCTCATCCAAGCATTGCGCGAGAGATGGGACCCAGAGAGTCGTGCCTTCTTGATGCCCTGGGGGCACATGGTGCCCAGTCTCGAAGATGTGGCCCGAATCACTGGCCTTAGAGTGGATGGCGAGGCGGTGACCGGGGTCACTGTGGACACGGGGATTTTTTCTCTTCTTTTTAATCATCTTTTTATCTTATTGTTATTTATTTTTTTATTTTTTTATATATATTTTTTTATTTGGTTTGTTAGGCGTGCCAGTCACATGTGTGATGATTTCATCGTGCGCTCGACTTGACTTGGTCAGTAGATTGTGAAGTCCAAGTCGGGACCAAAAGTCCGCCATACCATAAAGGCTATGACGTTAATTAAGCCTTTCCTAAGAAGGACAACCCTTGATTAAACGCCAAAATAGGAGGCCTCAGAAGGCAGTCAAAATACTGATGTGCGAAATAAAGGCTTCATGCTTATGAATGGAGGGCGGATTTATTTAGCTCAGCAGACTGAATCGGGCGGCACAACCTTTAACTTTGAGCCGTACCGGGTAAGGATAGAAGACCATCCACGCAGTGGCGGGACGAAATTCGGTTAATCATTGGGGTATTCCCCTTTTGACACTTTCACTTGACCGGTCGCTCCAAATGGGTTCGTTTCCCCCGAAGATGGAGTCGGGTGGGAAGTGTATCGGAGACACTCCCTCGACTCATCGGGGTTGATGACATTGGACTAGATTTCGGCAGCATCTCCCCTCGACTCGGAACATGCCCAAGGGGAAATAGGTGATCATCCACGGAGCGCCGGGATGAAAACCGAAAGAGAAAGGCACCGGGCCCTAGCACGATTTGATGTTGGGGATGGTTCCCCATTTATTTATTCCATGGGGTGTACCCTGTGACTTGTAGATATCCTTCGAGTTAGTATGGCAGAGTGCTCAAAGATGGGGCAGAGGAGGAGAGGCTCTCGGCGCAGCAATAACGAGCATAGGCAGGCTTCCCGGCGCGGGGGAATGGGTTCTCGGCATGGCCTTAGAAGGAAGAGGCAGCTCCCGGCGTGGGGGAATGGGTTCTCGGCATGGCTTTAGAAGGAAGAGGCAGCCTCTCGGCGTGGGGTTCCCGGCGCGGACCGCGCCGAGAGGTTTTCTGGCGCCGGGAAGGCTCATGGAGGTTCGTAGGGGTTCTACGATGCTCTGTTTTGGGGATTTTTCCTGGGATTCAGATAACGGCTAAGGGGTTTTAGGATGCAAACGAGGAAGGGACTGAGGGCCCTGTCAAGTTGCCAGATTATCATCAAGGAGTCACATGAATAGAAGAGATTTCGAGGGATTGAAGTCACAGGCGTTAGAACCCTCTGGAATAGGCTTTATGCCGTCTATATTGCCAGCCATCCAGGAGATCAAGAGATGACTGTCTCTGATCCCTGTAATGGCCCCAATGGCTTGGGAAACTCGAGAGGACTATGGACTTAGCAACGTTTAAATCATCGATGTTGTCGCGGAAGAGAGAAGGGACAGAACCCAAGAATCCATGGAGGCAAGGATTGGGGCTCTGTACCAGCTTCCTAAAACCCACAGGAACCTGGGCTAACGACAAACACCCAGAACCACACATTCATCGATCGAAACTCGCAATCGGAAAGGTGACCACCACTGTCATCAGAGAGGGGTGAGAAGAGGGAAACCCAAATTTTCATCAATTCAATCGGTTCTACTGCTTATACATCATCGGCCACAGAGGTACACCTCGAATGACGACGGATAAGGAACGTTTAGCATCAATACAGATCCCACATAAATGTGGTAGAAGGAGTACATATGACATAGCGAAATGAAGCCCATTCAAAACAGCAGAAAGATGGGAGATAGCATGTTCAAAGAGAACATAGACGAAAACAGTATGCATCGGGGAAGAAATACAAGAGAGACAGGGGAGGGCGGAGCATTGACTCCTCTCCCTCCCCCTTCAGCAGACCTTCTTCTTCTTCACACGATCTCTCAGCAGCCGTCGGTTTCCTGGAGCTGGGTATGGACTTCTCTCTTCCTTTCTCTGGCTTCTCTTTGTGGCTATCTTCTCTTCTGTTCCCCTCTTTTTTTTTGTTCCTCCGTCTCCCCTTTTTCTCGAGAGAAAAGGGGTTTTTATAGCACAAACCCTTCCCCTCTCGGCATGCTCACCTCGGCGCGCAGACCACGAGCTCCCGGCGCGCCTTAATTGAAAGCGGGAGGCCTCCCGGCGCCAAAGGATGGGGCTTCCCGGCGCCGCCCCACATGGGCTTTGGGCCCTGGTGAGGAACTCCCGGCGTCACACTAGTGAGCCCATTTAGGGTTTTTTTAATATTTTACCCTTCCTCATCAGTAGGTTTGAGCTGTCAAACCTGCCTAACCTGCCCTTTCATTTATCAGTCCCTCGAATCTGTCAGAACAGGTGGAGGTCCCTTAGTTGATGGGTTGACACAGTCTTATCAGAATATCTCTGGGGATTTTCATCAATCAGTAGACTGCAATTCTTCATCAGTACTGCCGTCTGAGCGACGACAATACTGGACATCAGCTTGACCGGGAAGGGTCTCAGCTGGGTGATAACTTTAGTGACGACTCTTCTGTAATTCTGACTTTGCAGGAATTCCTGAGAGCTTCATGTCTGGTTCAATCTTCTTTTTTGGTCTCATCTTGTTCTCAGTTACATTTCAGGTGTCAACAAATGCCCCCCACCTGTAGGTAGCGGGAGTGAAGAATAAATGACACGGTGCCTGCAGGTGTATGTCAATTTTCTTTGGTCTTTATCTTGACAACTCTACCGTAATGGCCTCAGTGTATTCTTCTCTTTGTTTTCTTCTTTCATATTTTCTGGCAATTTCATGTTTCATCAATAGTTTCAGGTGGTTTCTTGCTGCACAGGTCTTGGCTTTTGGTGCACGAAAATCTCCCCGGCGTGGAGACGAGGGGGTTCTCGGCGTGCCTGGCTTCCCGGCACGGGGCTTCTCGGCACCATACTTCTCGGGGGCTCTCGGCCCCCCTGTTTTTGGCGGGATTTTTGAATTAGGGGGGTTCTCGGCGCGCCTCTTATCGCGCCGAGAACCCTTCTTCGGTGGGGCCTATTTAACCCGCCGAGAGCCCCATTTGCCTTCATTTCTCACGGTCCCTTCTCTCTCTTCATCCTCTCGGCAGTGGCGAGCTCCTCTTCGCGAGCGCTCCCATCCCGTTTCTTCCCCGTTTCAGTAGATTTCGTCCGGGTGGGACATTATTTGGGGATTAAATCCCTATTGATTGCGGGATCACTCCCTCTTGGTGGGTGACTCCCTATTCTCTTTGGGCAGACCCTAAACAAGGGGAAATACTGCCAAAATTTCCACAGAACCTTATACTTTAATCTTCGTAAGACTGTTTCTTATTTTGGGACTTTCATTCACATCTTTTCTTTGACTGCAGGCATTGTAATGGCTTCCAGTTCCGCTGATGCATCTTCTGGGGCTGTTGGAACAAGCTCGTCAGCCCAGCCAGACATATCACGGGCTATAGTAAACTGGCTGAACGTGCATAGCCTGGACTTCGGATATGATAAAGTTGCTACCGTTGACGACTCGTCTGATTCTGAGACGGATACAGTATCAACATCGCGGGTATATTCCACTGCAATGGAGACATGCTTTAGACGGGGCAACGACTATCGGCCGGATCTCCCGAAAGACTGCCACTTGATGCCATTCATCCGAACCTTTACCGTAGGTGGCATGCGAGACTATCGGATAGCTCGCGTAGTTGAAGCTGCTATATTAGCTGAGAGGGATAGTCTGACGGACTCAGTGTATCGTGGCAAAGCCATCTATCTTCCCGGGGAGAAGCTCGACTGGGGTGCAGTCCTCGGCATCTCGGAGCTGGAACCGGAGAAGAAAATGTTGACCCGGGCCCCGGAATTCACACCTGCCCGGTGGGATAATGCTAGCGGCCGGGTTCATAGGGAAAAGCCTGGCTATGGTTTATTCCTGGCACCGATAAAGTGGGGATACCGTGAAGAGCCCTTTGTATTGAATTGTTCGGCCGTCCAGTTCAAGTATCATCTAGCTGTCGGTTGGTTTGGAGATACCAAGATCACTGACGCCCACTTATTCCGGGTGGGAGCGGTGGAGTTCACCGAGTTTGTTTTAAAGGAATATGCCCCTCTGCTGATCAGAGCCGGGGTATATCACAGTGTCTTTGCTTCTAGATTCCGCTACCCCATATCCCGAGGGTTATGCTGTGGAATGTTTGAAGTATTCTGCCCTCTATTCAACATATTTTATACAGCAGAGGGTGAAACATCTCTCGACCTCTGGAGTTTGTCACAGCTTTCTGGTCTGCCTATTGACAGCGAGCCGTATGAAGAGGTCTGCTTGGTAGATTCCGAGAAGGATAGCTCAGATGGCGAAGGCAAGTATTCACTTGGCTATTCCTACCGGTATTTAATGAAGGTGTATCGCTCCATCTGTCTGGCGTATAGCAGAGGATCCTCCAAGGGTTACCATCCTAGAGAGAAAGGCAGCAAGCTGAGGGTCCGGATAGGGCAGTGGATTCAGTATTTCTTTGACGGCCCCTTGAAATATGCAGACTTCCCTTCCATGGGTCCGACGGCCAGCAAGCAGATAAGGGCTCCTCGCTATAAGTCAGCGTTGCCATCTTCACTGCATCGTGTAGGTAAAGGTGGTCCAAATCCAGCAGGGGTGGACCCTATCACACATTGTGCGGCTTATTTCACATTCTGGTTGTGCACTTTCGCTCTCCCTTAAGGGGACGAGACAATCATTCGGCCCGAAGCCATATACCCGGCATGCCAGATGGCCTGGGGGATGAGGCTGTCACTTTGCCCAGTGGCCTTGTGTTTAATCTATAAATCTTTGGGGGATCTGTACAAGCATCGGACTCCCCTCTCTTTGAGGACCGTGGGCCCCTTTCATTTCTTCAATGCCTGGGTCTGTAGTCTATTTCCTGAATTGGCCCCTAGAACTCTGCAGGCAGATACAGTGTTGCCCAGAATGATTGAATTTGCTAGTGCTGAACCTGGCTCTTTTTCTGACCAGTTGTTTAAAATAAGGGCCGACTGACAAGGATACCAGTGGATGCCCCTGGCAGCATTCATTTCTGGAGCTTGACAGCAGGTTCAGCTCCTTTGGTTCATTCTCAAAGAGAATGCAAGATGGAAGAGGTAGAGACCTATGTTCACCCCGTTTCAGGGGCTAATGCTGTTCGGTCTATTCTGGAGCCGGAGCTGGTTAGATGGGCCATGGCCATTCGACCCAGTGTTTTAGTCTTCAGGAAGGGTGGTCTGCTTCTCCTGGAACCATACTACCCATTCCGCTTTGGGCGAAATTTTGGCTATGACCAGCACATCCCTACATCAGTTGCTCAGTTTCCCCTGGATAGCCGAGCCAAGCATGGGTCCACCATTGTTGGTGATGGCCGGTTGTGGTGGGATTTCTATCATCGCCAAGATGGTGCAGTTTTCAGAGTTCCCACTATTTCCAACCATGTTCCCCGTGTCACATCCGAGTATATCAAATGGTGGAACATTCGGACCAGCTTTTACAGGGATGGCAGGGGTGCATTCTGGGATGTGGCCGAGCATTCTTTCCTGAAACAACAGCCCGGGCCGATATTTGACATCTCCGAGGCCCACCTGAAAAGGATTTATTCACAACATCCGAGGGAGGCCGAGAACTATCTGACTCAGCGTCGGGTTTTGAAAGAAGGAGGCTCCGAGCTGCCCGCGCCTGTCTTTGCTGCCATTAATGAAGATACTTTTATGAGGAGCTTGAAACATCTGTGTCATGTAGGAGACGCTCGTCTGGAGGCGCAGCAGTACCCTTTCCCTGTTGAAGAGCTGCTCCTGACGGTCGTCCCTTGGAGGGGTCCGATAGATAGATTTCATCCCTACAGGACGTTTGTGCACAGGGAAGATAGGACTCAGACATACTACAAGCACACGTCCTGGCTGTTTGTTCTGCTGAATGTACATGGGCTGTCTGCAGAGAGTCCGATAGCCGGCATACTGAATAAGCCATTGTTCATTTCTTTTCATTATGTCGACGGCTGGGGCATGGACCACCTCGACTTATTTCGATGCCTTGATTTTCATGGTCATAGCGATCTGGCATCTTTAGTGGAGAAGTGCCAGACATTTGGTGATGTCTGCTGGCTTGTCAAGGAGGCTGCTTTCGGCTCCAAGGATGTAGCTTATCTGTACTGGCCACTTTCTATCTCTTATGATGGCCCAGCAGGTATGATCTTTTCTTTCTGACTGTAGTGCTTTCTGTTTAGTATTTAAACTCTGCATCCACTGATCTCATTGCTTCTTTGATGTCTTCGACAGACAGGCCAGATATAAAGCGACAGGGGCTTTACAGAAAAATCATTGCACAAGCTGAGAAGCCTGCTTATTTCGAAGTCCCTGCAGCAGCACCGACGACCACTCCCTTGCCTCCGGGCAAGAAGAGAAAGATTTCTGCAGTAAAGACTGCAGTTGGGAAGGCCAGGAAGGCCAAGAAGGCCCATGCTCGGCAGTCGGCTTCAGCAGTGACGGACCCTGGGACCCCTCTTCCTGATATCCCCTCCTTTGATGAGTTTGAATCTCAAAGGGAGGGCGCCCAGACGTCAGTCGAGGGTAACATCAACAGCCCGTAGTTGTATCTTTCATCGGCTTTTACTGAATTTTATAGAAGTCTTCGAATCTGACCCCCCCTTTTTGCCAAGCCCAAGAGCCAGTTGTGACACCTTCTTTGGTGGAGACCAGATTGCCTTCTCCTACGCCGGCTAGCGAGGCGGAGGGTAAGTGTGCTTTCCCATCTTTCCTTGCACATTTCAATTGTTTTTTCATTGTCTTGCTCACAAGCTTTTCCCTGCAGTGACGGCCGGCGAGGGGGCTGTAGTTATGGGAGCAGCTGGCGGTGTGACTCAGTCACAAGAGGGTCATAAGACCCAGATGAAACGGGGCCTTGTCCCTGTGAGGCACATAGTTACCCGGTCTTCCTCCAGGCAGACGTTAGGGACGCAAGTCCCGCCCGTGGATAGTGTGGAAATCTCTTCTAGCAGTTCCGTGACCGCTTCCGAGGCAGAGGGAGAAGGAGGAGATTTCAGCAAGAGCAAGCCGGAGAACATCTCCCAATCAGAGGCCCCACTCGTATGTACTGCCATTGTCCCACTGTTCACCCCCCCCCCCAAACTGCTGGTGCCATCTTCTGAGGAGGAACTACCAGAAGAATTTGCTGGCTTGGATACCGAGGCAGATATAACTCCTCCCTTTGCTGCTTCAGCAGCGGAGCTTTCCTCTTCCTTGCACTCCTTTGAGGATATCACCATCACATTAGAAGTGGGTCTCTCTCCTTTTCCTCATTGTCATTATTATCATTTTTCTTATCTGCTGCTTGATGTTGCATTGATCTGTTCACAGGAATCCCCTATTGCTAGCCCGGTAGTGACTGCAGCCCTTGAAGCCATTCTATCTGACACCCGGGCTGTTGTTCCTGCTTCGTCAGCCACCTGCGCAGGCGTTTCTGAGATAATTCACCCTGTGCCGGTGAGGGTACAGTCTTCTACAGACTTAGCATTGTTGGACTTGAGGACCTCGGGGGAGAGTTCGGCCCTCATCCGGGTCTTGGATTTCAGAGCTGAGACGGACCCCGTTAGGGGTTCTGCCTTTATACCGGCCGTAGTGATGACCATTGAGCCGGAGTTAGCAATTCCCGTAACAGTAATTATGGAAACTGAACTTTTGCCTTTACGGTCCGTAGCCCCTGCCGCCTTGTCATTGAAGGAACTGGCTGCTGAAGCAGAGATGGAAGAAGGGGAGGTAGCTGCCACAGAGACCGGAGTATTGTCCATAACCGACCCAGAATCGATCTCCTTGCTCTCGGAATCTGAGGAGGAGGTGCCCCGAGAGGAGGATGCTGAAGATGCGGGTATCATGTTGGGATTCAGGAAGCAGCCGCTCCAGCACTTATTAAAGTTGCCCCTACGAGCATTCAAATAGCAACTCCCGAGGAGAAGGAGGTGGAAGGCCTCTTGGTCTCGTCAGGGGTTGCAGAGAGAGCTCAGCTGGCACCTTCCGCAGACCTCCCGTCTTCCTCTGCCCAACCTGATGTTACGCCATGGGCGGACATTGACAGTGAGGTGACTTTCGAAGTAGCTCCAGTTCCTTCTCCTAGCTTCGCTTCCTCTGAGAGTTTTGTCTGGCAAAATCTTGACATGCTGCGCCACTTGGTGGAGTCCCAGCCTGGACTGACTTATCTGCGGCTCAAGGAGATAGCCGAGCGTTTCACCGCTGGTCTACAGGCGATGGGCTGTCCCATGGAAATATGGACCCAGCGGGTTATATTATTGTTAAAGTTTATACATCGCCGGGACTTCTTGGCACATATTATGTCTGACAGACTGGCAGCTCTGAAATTGCAAAGGAAGGATTGCAAATCTGAGCTGGAGAAGGTGGGCTCTGTTCTCCAGGAGCGCCAATGCCAACTGCAATCTCTGGCGCAGCGGGAGCAGTTCGTGCGCAGCCGGATAGCCATCCTGGAGGCTGAACTGTTTGACCTCCGGGCTGAACTGCCGCAGATAACAACTTCTCGGCCGCAGCTTGCGGAGGAAGTAGCCCTGCTGGAGGGGCAGGTGGCGTCCTTTCAGGATGAGTCTGCTCGGCTGTAGGCGGAGGAGGCTCAACTTCATGAGCTGGGGGTTGCCCCGCATGTAGGGCTTCTGGCCTTCGAAGACATATTCCGGCGCCCATGAATATCTGTTTTCCCCTTTTTGTAATACAATTCCCCCTCAGGGGCCCTTCTTGTATTCCTTTTTTTTTATTCAATGAAAAGGAATCTTTATACCAGTCTCCTATGTGGTTTGTTCTTAACTTATCGCACCGTCAATATACGACGATTTGGCAGCGGTTTCAGCGGTCCCTATGGGAATAGCCCGTACCTAGCAGGAGAGCGTCCACCCTTTCAGAGAAAGGATGGGGAACTCGCTCCACCGTGCGACGGTATCCGGAGGGTGCCTAAACCCAATCCTAGGGGTAGCTGAATAAAAGAGGTTTAGAACATCGTTTGGAACAAACAGATGGTTCACCTCGGATAGGTTTCAAAGCTGGTCGGGGCAATGTATCAAACGACCAGTGACGGATTTTATCATCGATATTAGGTTTATATCGATGCAAAGGAATTTCATGAGTTTCATCAGGATAGATGTAAGGTCTAAACTGGGTAGACTTGATCACAGGTGGGACGTGAAAAAGGGTATGTGGTTTTCATCAGGACAGACGCAAAATCTGAACTAGACAAGTTTTCATCATTGATCGGGCAATGCACCGATCGACCAATGGTTGGTTTCATCATCGATATGGGGTTTATATCGATGCAAAGGGATTTCATAAGTTTCATCAGGATAGACGTAAGGTCTAAACTAGACAGGGTTTCATTATTGATCGGGCAAGGTGCCGGTCGATCAATAGCTGGTTTCATCATCGATATTGGGTTTATATCGATGCGAAGGAATCTCATAAGTTTCATCAGGATAGACGTAAGGTCTAAACTGGATAAGGTTTCATCATTGATCGGGCAGGGTGCCGGTCGATCAATAGCTGGTTTCATCATCGATATTGGGTTTATATCGATGCAAAGGAATTTCATAGGTTTCATCAGGATAGACGTAAGGTCTAAAATGGACAGGGTTTCATCATTGATCGGGCAAGGTGCCGGTCGATCAATAGTTGGTTTCATCATCGATATTGGGTTTATATCGATGCAAAGGAATTTCACAAGTTTCATCAGGATAGACGTAAGGTCTATTCCAACAGGTTCTATTGCGGGTGGGACTTTGCCAAGAAATACGTAGGTTTCATCGGGATAGGCGTAGGGTCTATCCTGGTAAGGTTTTAACGTTGACCGGGCAAGGAGCCGATCGGTCAAGGGATGGTTTAGGAGTTTGATCAGGACAGACGTAAGGTCTGAACTGGCCAGGCTTTATCAGACTGGTGACTGGTTTTATTGTCAGTGGGACATGTGAAAAGAGGGTATGTAGATTTCATCAGGGTAGACGTAAGATCTACCCCGGAAAGGCTTTATCATCGGCGGGGCATAGAGCCAGATGACCGACGGAAGGCCTCATCAGTGAAGGGGAGGTAAAGGCAACGTGCCGGTTGGCATGGAACTTCTGAATTACCACATTACCGACCCAAGCGCCCTTTCGGGTTTTCGCCGGAGCCAGCCCCCTCTTGCTTTTGCCCACGCATCCTTTTGGATTTTCACGTGGCGGGGTACCCGATTTTGCCTGCAGTGCCCTTTCGGGTTTTCACCACAGCGGGGTTTTAGCCATTTTTGCCCTTGTCCAGAATGCCTGAACAAGTCTGGCGGGGTATCTCTATTTTCAACCCCATTTTTTTTATATATATACTTTTTGTCGTTTTCTTTCTCTTTTCTTTTTCATTGTCTTTTCTGGGACTAGAACTTTCATCCTATGGACCATGGCGCCATATGTTTATTGTGGACACACGATCATTGATGTGGGTGCCAACATCAATGCAAAGGGAAGTAGGGTTTCATGATCTATCCAGACGAAAGGTCCGAATCGATTTAGAGGATATAAGTAGCAGCTCGGGCACGAGGCCGTTTGCTGAGAATATGAGTTTCATCGTTAATGTGGGGTTTAACATTAACGCAAGGGAATAGAGTTTCATGATCTATCCAGACGGAGGGTCTGAATAGATTCAAAGAGCAGTGTTGTGCTATGTCAGAGCGGACGGAAGGTCCACCCTGGATGGATTTTAGCGTCGATCAGGCAGCGTGCCAATCGATCGATAACAGGTTTCATCATTGGTATTGGCTCATCCCAATGCAAGGATTTCATATGTTTCATCAGGATAGACGTAGGGTCTAAACTGGATAAGGTTTTATCATTGATACTGTGTGAGATGCCGATCGATCAATGGCGGGTTTCATCATCGGTATTGGATTTATACCAATGCAAGGAGTTCATGGATTTCATCAGGATAGACGGAAGGTCTAAACTGGATAGGTTTCATCATAGATCGGGCAGTGTGCCAATCGATCAACAGCAGGTTTCATCACGGCGGGACGTAAAGAGACCTGTAGATCTAGTCGGAATAGACGCAAGGTCTAAACCGGACAAGGTTTCATCGCTGATCGGGCAAAGTGTCGGTCGATCAGTATCAGGTTTCATCATTAGTATTGGGTTTATACCAATACAAGGATTTCATAGGTTTCATCGGGATAGACGTAAGGTCTAAATCGAACAGGGTTTCATTGTTGATCGGGCAGTGTGCCAATCGATCAGTATCAGGTTTCATCGTGGTGAGACGTAGGATAGGTTTCATTGGGATAGACGTAAGGTCTAAACCGGGCAGGTTTCATCATGGTGGGTCTTAGACAGAAACAAGTGGAAGTGTTTTATCAGAACAGACGGAAGGTCTATCCTGAGGTGTGCCTATTATCGAGGGAATTTTTCTTGAGCAATGCATGACGGCTTCAACAGAAGAGGCGTAAGGTCCATTCCGGATGGGTTTAATCGTTGATCGGGCAAGGCACCGGTCGATCGATGAGGAGCTTTATGGTGGGAGGTGAGGCTTTCTTTGGAATCACCACATTACCGACCCAAGCGCCCTTTCGGGTTTTCGCCAGAGCCAGCCCCCTCTTGCTTTTGCCCACGCGCCCTTTCGGGTTTTCACGTGGCGGGGTACCCGATTTTGCCTATAGTGCCCTTTCGGGTTTTCACCACAGCTGGGTTTTAGGCCATTCTTGCACTTGTCCCTAATATATGAGCAAGTCTGGCGGGGTATCTCTATTTTTAACCCCATTTTTTTTTACTTTCTTTTTCTTTCCCTCCCTTTTTAGAAGGTGACAGGTGGGAATGCCACAAGCTTAAGATGAGGGCAGCTTGGCTAGGGCGGAGTGCCGCTAGACCGGGAAATGGGTGTAGCTTGGCTAGGGCGGAGTGCCGTTATACCAAGAAAAGGGTGTAGCTTGGCTAGGGCGGAGTGCCGCTAGACCAACAAATGGGTAGCTCGGCTAGGGCAGAGTGCCGCTAGACGAAGAAAGGGTAGCTTGGCTGGGGCGGAGTGCCGCTAGGCCAGGGAAGGGTAGCTTGGCTAGGGCGGAGTGCCACTAAGCCAAGGAAAAGGGTAGCTTGGCTAGGGCGGAATGCCACTAAGCCAAGGAAAGGGGTAGCTTGGATAGGGCGGAGTGCCACTAAGCCAAGGAAAGGGTAGCTCGGCTAGGGCGGAGTGCCGCTAGACCGGGAAAAGGGTATAGCTTGGCTAGGGCGGAGTGCCGCTATACCAAGAAAAGGGTAGATTTTACCCGATTACTCGGGGAATGTTGGTTGTGCTGGATGATATAGCTTCAGATGTCTTCCGTTGAGTGGCGAGAATTGGATTTCCCCTCGATGGTTAACAACCACGTAGGCCCCTCCTTCGTAGACCCTCTGTATCACATAAGGACCTTCCCAATTAGCATTCATCTTTCCTTTTGGGTTGGACGCCATGACTTCTTTTTTCTTGACCATGACGAGGTCGCCTTTCTTGAATTCTCATCCTTTTACGAGTTTGTTGAATGCAGTGGCCATGCGGGCCTGATACATTTGGATACTCTTCTGAGCTCGGAGGCGCTTCCCTTCCAATTCAGCCAGTTCTTCTAGTCTTCTTTCTGCATTGGTCTGTTCGCCACGGGCCAGGCCATATTGGACTACCAATCTGAGTGACGGGACTTCCAGCTCTAGCGGAACCACTGCCTCCGAGCCGTATACCAGCGAGTACGGTGAGCACCCTGTAGGTGTCTTGAAGACGGTGCGGTATGCCCACAGAGCTTCATACATTTTCTCTTCCCAGTCCTTCTTATTGGAACCGACGACCTTGGCCAGCAAGGTGCAGAGAGTCTTGTTAAAAGCTTCTGCCAATCCGTTTGCCTGTGGATTGTAAGGAGTGGAGGTTCTCCATTCGATCTTATACTTCTCAGCAAGCCGATAGACCTTCTGATTTCTGAAATGACTTCCATTGTCAGATATTATTCGGCTGGGGATCCCGAACCGGAAGATAATGTTCTGCTTGATGAATCTGGCGACCAGTTCACCAGTCACTTCTCTTAATGCTATAGCCTCCGCCCATCTGGAGAAGTAATCTGTTATGGCCAGTATGTACTTATGTCCGGCCGAGGAAGTCGGCAGTGGCCCGACTACATCAGTTCCCCATTGTGCAAATGGCCAGCTGGGAACTGTAGGGTGCAGAGTTGTAGGAGGCCTTCTAGGCACAGTAGCATGCTCCTGGCATTTCTGGCATGATTTTGCAAATTTACAGCAGTGTTCAAACATGGTGGGCCAATAGTAGCCCAGCTTCTTGATTTCTATCTTCATCTTGGGACCAGCCTGGTGGGCACCTGCTGTCCCAGCATGTATTTCTTTCATCGCTTGCCAGGCTTCCTCAGTGGACAGACAGTGGAGTAGAATCTTCTTGCGTGCATCTGCCATTATTCAGAACAAAATTCCATTCCTGAGTTCATAAGAATCTTTGATTCTCAGGAGTTTCATCTTTTCTTCTCTTATCTGCGGCAGTTGTTGGTGTAGAAACCACTGCAGCAGGTGCTGTCTCCAATCAGGCGCTTGTTCTGTGCTGATGGTGGCAACTTCATTTTCTTCGGGGCACCCTTCTAGCATACTGGGGACTTGCTGCCGGTTCATAACGACAATGTTCAGTGTCTCATTTGGCGGAACTGCTAGTGAACGGGCCAGTTTTGCCAGTGCATCAGCCTGGGCATTGTGTCCACGGCCCACATGCTTGAGCTCAATATGGTAGAATTTCGCCATGAGGCGCACAACTTTTTGGTGGTAGGGACTCAGTTCTGGCTTCCGCACTTCGAACTCCCCTTGGATCTGTTTTATTATCAACATCGAATCCCCGAATACCTGAAGCATTTGGATACCTATGTTGAGGCTGATATGCAGACCGATTATCAGAGCTTCGTACTCAGCCTCATTATTGGTGCATGGCTTGTTTATAGAATAGGAAGTATGCACGACCTCCCCTTCTGGCAATTTCAGCACAATACCGGCCCTGGCCCGTATTCTGGTCTTTCCATCGGAGTCTATCTCTGTTCTAGACGCTCCATCAAAGAATAGCTGCCACATAACTGGCCGAGCCTGGCAAACTTCAAGTGTCTCATCATCGGGTAACTCAGTCCCTAGCATGTCATTTTCCGACACAGGATGCTCTGCGAAGAAATCAGCCACGGCCTGTCCTTTTATCGCCCTCTGGGGTATATAGGTAATATCGAATTCCATCAGGATCACTGCCCATTTGCCCAACCGGCCCTTCAGTACTGGCTGAGTCAATATATATTTGAGCGGGTCTGCTACAGATATCAATCTGACTTCATGTGACAACATATAGTGTCGGAGCTTCTTGACAGCAAAGACTAGTGCCAAGCAGGTCTTTTCTATGTAGCTGTAGCTTTCTTCAGTTCTAATCAGCCTCCTACTCAGGTAGTACAAGGCTTGTTCTTTGCCTTCTTCATTTATCTGTGCCAGCATTGCCCCCAGGGAACAGTATGTGGCTGCGATATACAGTATCAAGGGCCTGCCCTTAATTGGTGCCCCCAGCACCGGAGGGGTCTTGAGTTATTCTTTCAGCTTCTCAAAGGCTTCCTGACAGCCATCGTCCCAGAAGAACGACACATCTTTCATCATGAGCTTGTGAAAGGGGTGGCATCTTCCTGACAGATTTGATATAAATCGTCGGATATAGGCCAGACGCCCTTGCAGAGATCTCAGCTCGGACAGATTCCTTGGCGGAGGGAGCTCCTGGATAGCCTTAATCTTGGATGGGTCAATTTCAATACCCCTATGACGGACAATAAACCCGAGGAATTTTCCAATGGACACACCGAAGGCGCATTTCATGGGATTCATCTTGAGTTCATATTTGCGCAGCCTCTGGAATACTACCCTCAGGTCTTGCAAATGGTCTTCTCTTCTTTTAGTTTTTACTACCAAATCATCAATGTAGCACTCTACTTTCTTGAAGAGCAAATCATCAAAGATCTTGGTCATAGCTCTTTGGTAGGTAGCACCGGCATTCTTGAGGCCAAACGACATCCTTTTGTAGTGGAATATCCCCTTCGGGGTACGGAATGCAGTGTGCACTCTGTCTTCCTCAGCAATCCAGATTTGGTTGTATCCGGATGACCCATCCATAAATGATAGGGCCTCGTGACCAGCAGTCGCATCGATCATCACTTCAGTGATTGGTACTGGGAAGTCATCTTTCGGGCAAGCCTTATTAAGGTCCCGGAAATCAACACATATTCTGATCTGCCCATTCTTCTTCTTTACAGGCACTATATTGGCTAGCCATGTAGTGTATTGATTTTCTTCAACAAAACCTACATCAATTAGCTTGTCAACCTCTATGTTAATCTGATTTATTAATTCAGGGCGCATTCTCCTGGAAGGCTGCTTTACAGGGCTAGCCTCTGGGTTTATTGCCAATCGGTGCTGTGCCACATCAGAACTCAGTCCCGGCATTTCATCATATGTCCATGCAAAGCAGTCTCGGAATTCCTTCAAAAACTGTATATACTGTTCCCTGGTAGCTGGCTCCAACAGTGCAGTGAGGAATGTCGGCCTTGGCTCATCTGCGGTTCCCAGATTTATTTCTACAAGCTCATCGACGGTGGCCGGACCTCCATCTTCGACCTCGGGCGGGGCTTCTTGCAAGTCAATGAAGCCTCCCGGGATATAATCTTCTTCAATTTCATGATTTTCTGTTTCATCATACTGGTCATCAGCGGTTGCTGGCTCATCATATACGGCCAACATTGCTGTATTCTGTTCAGTATGCCCCGAGGACGTAACTGGATCAGCAGGAAACTCGAAGACGGAGTCTTCCGCCCTTAGAGGCTCTTCTGATGCAGACTCCCTTGAGAGATCATCATCCTGTAGAGCCCGGACTTCTTCTAGGATGCGCTCAAACTCCAGGCATTCCCTCAGCTCTTTGGCTGCTTGATCCTCATCCGGGATTCCCGTGTCGAACTTTGCTTCAGCATGGAACAGATCTTCTTTGCAAGGTAGGTCTTCCCAGCACCAATCTTTATTTGCTTCATCAGACGTCCCCGTCTCCGGCTGACTGTCTGGGGCTTCATTGTTCATTATGGATTGATAAATGATTTCTTCATCTTCCGAGGGGTACTTGTCATATCCCACCTCGGGAGGGTCCTCATGCTGGTAGGAGACAGATATGACATCCACCTCAGCTTCATAGTATTCTTGAAGGGTATAACCCAATCCTGGGTGCTGAGTGATCTTCCTCAGTTCTTTATTATCCCGAGGCGGATCCCATAGCTCCTGGAACGCCTTCTTTTGGGCAGCAGGTTGTAGTGATGGCATCTGCATCTTAGAGAACATCTGCGAAACCCGTCGGGTAGTATAATCTAAGCCTGTAATTGGCACCATCTGGTTTGCAGCCTCTTCAGGGACCATGCAGTCGTGATCATCTTCCTCGACTGACTCCCCAGTGTAGAATATGGTAGGAGGCTCGCAGAAGCGAGGGACTTCCATAGTCTTTAGTGGTAGCACCGTCTGGTACTCAAGGCTGACGATGGGTTTAAATAAACCCTGCGGCACCTCCACTTGTGTGTACTTTTCTTTCATTTCTTCATTGATCTCATCCGGGTGAATGCTAGGAGGAGTGATCCGAGCAAAGTCACCGGCATAAGAGATGTGTGATACCTCATGCTTTTTAATATAGCCCTTTGGTGGCGGTGGAGACCAATTTCTTGCCTTTGTTGCCTGCTTTTTCTGGCTGACCACAGCCTCTTTCTCTTCATCCTTTTGCGACACCTCCGTGTAGTAGGATGCATCGAGCATATGGCACTCGAATACTTCGAAGGGATGCAGATCCGCAAACACCCTCTCTTCTTTTCCTTCATGGCAGTATTTAATGCATTTATGTAGCGTGGACGGCACTATCTGATATTCATGCAGCCACGGTCTCCCCAGCAGGGCCTTATATGTCGTGTTGGAGTCGATTACATAGAATCGTACCACGGTAGTGAGATCCCCCAATGTGAGGTTAAAATCAGCCACCCCAAGGGGCGTCTCACATTTCTGGTTGAATCCCGCAATTTTTATGTCTCTGACCTTGGTAAGCTGCAGATCAAAGTAATATTTTTGGTAGATGCGGTATGGGAGAATGTTCACGGCAGCCCCGGGATCTATCAGTATCCTGTTCAATGGCTGACAGTTCAGGGAGCCCCTCATATACAGCGGTCTGTTATGGCCGAAATTCGGAATCAGCATGTCATCTTTTGTGATTGTGACTGACGGCCCAGAATTTACTTCTGTCAAGAGTGCTTCATATTGTGCCGGCGACTGCAAGGCATCAACAATTGCTTGGCGAGCCTCTTCACTCAGAGAGAGGTTCTCCCAGATGGAGAATCTGGTAGGGAGCTTCTTTAGCATTTTCATAATCCTGCTGCCCACCCTGACATTAGACAGTCTCATTTCTTCCGCCCATCGGGGTTTTGGAGGTTCATGTGGTGCCCGTGGCCTCTGCTGCCCAGTGCTAGTTTCATCCCCGGGACTGATTTCTTGGGGGGCTTCTTCTATAGCAACGGCCCCTGGTGCCTGTAGATGTAGATTAAGAATCCACACTTATAAAATTAATTAACAATAAGCATGAAAATATGCATGGAATAGCAATGAAAATATATGTAGCATGAGATGCTATAGTGGAGTGTGATCGCCAGAGACCGAGGGTCTCAAAAGGAGATACAATATGAATACGTAGGGAGATGATCGCAAATACCTCAAATGCGGGATGATGTGATTGTGAGTACTCCTTTTCTCTTCAAATCGGCCGGCCGACGAAGAGAGTCTTTCTATTTGATTACCCTTGCAAAAAGACATACACAAATAACAAGATAGGAATTAGAAATAATGTGTGTGCAGTATCAAATTCCAATAGAAGATATGCGCATGAAGATCTATGAAAGACACACCTTGTGGGGGTGTTAGCCCTTAAACCCCTATGCAAGAAGGGTGGGAAAAATGATATGATGAATGAAAAAAATATAGAAATATGGGGAAAGAGTGCAAGTGTGTACTGTGGGGAAAATCTCAATATGATTGAGATGAAATCAATAATATGATGAATGAACGATGCATGAATATGAATTATTCAAATAAAATAGAATAAGGAGGAGGTGAATAAAAATCTGATTTTTAATGAAGCTTCTTGGCTTGAATCTCCAATCGGGAGATTGCTTCAAAAATATTGAGATTGGTCTTCAATAGAGAGCCCTCCTTAAGCCAAAGCCCTTCCCTTCCCCTTCCTCCTTCGGTTCCTGCAGAGGCAAAGAAAACAAAACAAAAAGAAACACACAGGCGGAAGAGAACAGAAGAGAAGAAGAAAAGAGAAAGGCAGAAGAAGAAGAAGAAAAAAAACGCAAGAAGAAGAAGCGGCTGAGGTGACTGCGGAAAGAAAAGAACAAAACGAAAACACCAAAAAAAGAAACAGAAGAAGGGGAAAAGAAGAGAAAAAGCCTCTCGGGAACTTCCGGAACCGAACCAAAGGATCAACTCCACCCCTTTAAATAGATTTCAAAAAAGAAGATAAATAAGGGAAGGAGGATAAGAACAGCAAGAGTCCTCAATAGGGGAAGACAAGAACGAGGAAGGTGCCCAAACGAAGTAGGGACTCTTTGAGGAAAGGCTGAGTTCGTTCAGAACTCGGAAGGCAAAACACGACTTGAACAAGGGCGTTTCTTTAAAAATTGACGACTTGTACACAGGGCGTTTCTTTAAAAAAACACGCCTTGGATAAGGGCGTTAATTCAAAAATCAAATTTTAGAATTTATTTGGAAAATTATGAAACACGTCTGATTCAAAGGCGTTAATTAAAAAACGCCTTAGCAAAGGACGTTAATTCAAAATATTCAAACTAGGGCCATTTTTTATTTCTCAATATTATTTTCTCATTTTTTAGGTGGAGGTGCATCTCGTCGCCCTGATTCCAACGACTATTTTTGCGAATTTTTCTGACACCCGGAAGGCCACCAAATCACCTCTGGAAGGGGGTTAAAAAAATAATAATAATAAAATCCATTTGAAAGACACGCCCTCACGTGAGGCGTGAATTCATTTTTTTGATTTTTTATTCAAAATAACGCCTTATTCTAAGTCGTTAATTCCCGAAAAATTCCGAAAAATTCCCAGAAAAATCCAGAAAAATAGGAATTTGATAGAAATGACGCCCTGACAATATGTCGTTAATTTTTTTATAAACGCCCAAGCCTAAGTCGTTATTTAAAAGACGCCCCAAGCCAAGTCGTTAATTCAGAAAAATAGGGAAAAATGCCCAGAAAATCCAGAAAAATCCAAAAAAAATCTAGAAAAATCCAGAAAAATAGGAGAAAATAGAAAAAAAATAAGGAAAGGGTGAAAAAAAGGAAGAAACCCAAGAAAAGTGAGAAAAACCACTCAAATAGAACTAATTTGAGGGTCAAATTGGGGCATTACAAGGTAATATGAGATGTACTCACAGTAACGTCAATTTTGGCGTGTCTACAGCTGCCCCACCTTGGCGTCTGCTTTGCAAGGGAGCAGAGAAAACTGAAAAGTAGATGCCAAGGTGTGATGAGACACGCAATCAACATTACTTGATGAGAATGAAATCAAAAGCTCGAGATGAGGCAAATCTCGGGAAATTCAATGAAACCAACGATGTTCGGATAAAACGGGGAGTGTGCACGCAGTGCACGAAGGAGATAAAATAAATGATCAACTTCCAACGCGGTGGAAGTACCTCAGGTCACAAACCTGTAGATTTCACCATTGGGGAGCGGTTACCAGCTAGTGGACGTGCTGCAGCCAAGGTGGATCAAAGAGAAAATGATTAAAATAAGATGATAGAAATCCAAACAAGGAGCTTTCGAGAAAATGACCCAAAACAGCGACAAAATGAACTGAGGACTCAATTCGGCATGGAATATCTCACATTGAAGATCAAGATCAATTTGACCCACAAAAACAGCTTATCAGAATGATTTTTCACAATTATTTCAAATTCCTACATGAATGCATGCTGGGTTGAAAGGGAAAATTAAATCAAGCGAAAATATAATATAATCAAGGATAATATTGTTAAACTGCCAAGACTGAGTCAAGAAACCTATTCTGTGAGCTGATACTAAGCCGAAGCCCGTTTATCCACGCACCAACTCGTAAAAAGGGAACCATCGTCCCCAGTCTTGGACGGCTCAACGGCCTATCCGTGTGACTAAGACGCCTCTGGAATCGTCATCGTTTTTGATGAAGGGGAACTCAAATTCCAGATTTATCAAAGCCACAAGGTCCTTGATATAATATAGTAGCGTAATAACATATAGTAGAATGCATACAGGGAGATGGTGATAACAATCAGCATGGTGGGACTGAGACAATGAAGTGCAAAACACCGTGGGACTTGGATGATGCCCAGTCGGCGGGACCAAGAGCTTCTTATCCTGTGCTCAAAATTCATTAGCCAAGATATAATAATAACAAACAATGAATAAGGCATTTAAGCATAGCATCCAAGTGTGCACAACATGAATAACATGAATAATCATTGTAAAGCATCATTTGCAAAATATCATTGTTTGTTGTTATGTTATGAGGATGACAGTCTGGCAATCAAAATTTGGAGTTGGATGATTGAGGAATCGAGAAAATGCCCAGCGGCAAATGATCAGGAAAAATTAGCAGGAGTTGACTGAATGATTTAGAGATGAATAATCAGAATGATACAATCAAAATGCCCAGCGACAAATCATGATCAGGTAAAATCAGCAGGAGTTGATTGAATGATCTCAGAATGATATAATCAGAATGATAATCAGGAGAATAATCAATAGAATTTGATTGAAAGATCTGGAGATGAGTAATCAAAAAAATGCCCAGGGTGGCATGATAATATCGGGAAGAATCAATGGCTTGATAGTAATGATTGGAGATAGGACTCATCCCGTGCTCTTGGCCCTTGCAAAAACTGTTCCTGCAAAACACCATCAGATAATACAATGCAATTTTTTGGAGATTTTGAAATATGCAAATTTTTATGAGTTTTCAAAATTTTCAAATGTTTATGAATTTTATAATATGCAAATTTTTATGAGTTTTCAAAATTTTCAAATGTTTATGAATTTTTGTAATATGCAAATTTTTATGAGTTTTCAAGAAGTTTTCAAATGTTTATGAATTTTTGTAATATGCAAATTTTTATGAGTTTTCAAGAAGTTTTCCAATGTTTATGAATTTTGTGATATGCAAATTTTTTGTGTACTTTTGGAAAGATATTCGATTTTTTATGGATTTTGGCTTAGACATCGCAAATGCAGCATCAAAGGGTGTTTATTGAACCACTGACTAGGGGTCCTTGTTCCTTCCCCTTTTGCCAAAAATTACCCACAGCCGGGCGTGCATTGAAAGCGGCGTCTTATGACCAACTACCTCTGATCAACGGTGCCCCTACCAAGGCCATACTCGAGAAACATTCGGTCTTGGAGGAAGAAGGGAAGAACAATTGGGGACAAGCTTAAAGCAGGATGTGAGACATCAAGATTTGAATTCCTTCCAAGGTTTTAACCCTCAAAGAGGTAGTCTGTTGCGCTGAGGCTTTATGCCTTTGATTTTTAGACCCTTGACATGCATACGACCAGGGTTTTCCCTGCGGGGACTTTGCCACTCTTGACATGCCATAATTCATAATTAAATTATCGAAAGTTTGACTTGATTCTTAATTGCCCTTTCTGGCGAGATATGTATATCATGAAGTTCATATTTTCTTCGGGTCAAGACTGCCCCTGTTTGAGACTCCTCTCGTATTGGGTTTTACCAAAGTTGGTCATCTCATCCGTCAAACTCTTGCACCTGCATTCGGCCGAGTAAAGGAGAGAAAAAGACTTTCAGATATACTCATGGCATGGCCAAGGTAGCAACGGTGTTTTACCAAAGGAGCCGGCTAAGGACGCCGTGAAGTGTGTGGAATGCCCAGCTGAAGGTTGCTCTTAACAAGCAGGGAGAGAATGCTGAATTCCCAATACGGGGTTCTTATTAACCATAGATGCTGCAAAAGCAAGTCTAAAGACTCTTTTTGAAATGAAAATTCAAAAGTTTTTAAGATAATGATTTGAAAACGTCACTCTCAATCTTGTTAAGAAGCACTTTTTTTTTTTTTGAAAATCATGCGTGAAGTAATGAGGGGATAATGTCATAAAAATGCTTACTTACGCCAAATATTACCTTGCAATCTTTGTTTGAAGCAGCTGCTGCTGGAGGTGATCATCGTGGGATTTGTCCTTTTTAGCAGAAAAAAGGATTGGAAGCAAAGGATTGAAAGTGGCTTAACAAGAAGGAGTGGTGCCCAGACCAGACTCAGACGAATAAGGAAAAGAAAAGGAAAAGAGGCGAGGGCTAGAACTCCCTCATTAAGGCGCGGAGACCCTGATCACAAGGAACAGTCTACAGAAGAAGCGGAAAATTAGGAGGTGGAGTGAGGACTAAAACCTCGAAAACAATGGGAGAAAGGGCAAATGCCCAGAGAAGTGGATGCGGAAGACGTTGGGTTGGACCCAGAATCCGGAGGAATCAGAAGAAGAAATTGGTGAATGGAGGGAGGCGGATCCGGAGGTTCCGGAGGTGATGGAGAATCATGGGAAGACCCATCCGGAGGTTCCAGAGGGATGACAAAAGAAGGGACGCGATGCCCTGGGAAGAAATATGGAAATAGATGACAGAAAAGGAATAAGAAAATGAATGAGGTGATGTTACGGAGGAGCAGAAAGATGAATCGGAAAAAAGATGGAGGGTCCGGAGGCTCCGGGGGAAGCAAGTAGAAAAGAGCGTCGTGCTCGGGGAAGAGTGGAAGATCCGGAGGTTCCGGCGGAGTGAAATCAGGAGGGAGAAGATGAAAAGGGGCGGCGTGCCCGAGGGAAAGGGAGAGGAATGAAGGAGAATCGTGAGAAAAATCCGGGGGTTCTGGAGGAATAGAATCAGGAAGGGAATAAGAATCCGGAGGTTCCGGAGGAATACAATCAATAGGAAAAAGGTGGAAAAGGGCGTCGTGCCCGGGGAAGAAGTCCGGAGGTTCCGGAGGAATCAGAGGAAAAGGGGCGCGATGCCCAAGGGAAAGATATGAAGAATCTGGAAGAACAAGGTGGAAAGGGGCGTCGTGCCCGGGGAAGAAGTCCGGGGATTCCGGAGAAAGAGAGTGGAAAGGGGCAGCGTGCCCGAGGGGAGAGTCCGGAGGTTCCGGAAGAATAGAGTGGAGAGGGGCGCGATGCCTGAGAAAAGGTGAGAGAAATGAAGGAGAATTTGGAGGAAAATCCGGAGATTCCGGAGGAGTAAAGGGGAAAGGGGCACGATGCCCTAGCAAAAGGTGGAGAAAATCAAATGTAAAATCCGGAGGTTCTGGAGGAATATAGGGGAAAGGGGCGCGATGCCCTATTAAAGTGGATGAAGATGGACAAGATGAGAATTGCGGAATGTCCGGCGGTGCCGGAAGACGGGGGAGATACGGGTTTGGAAACCCGGGAATCAGGAGATGCAAATGTATGCAAGATGATGGATGTAATGAGTGCAATGAATGGAATGAATGAATGAATGATAGATGCATGAAATCCAAAGAAGATGAAGAATGTGAAGGGTGAGAGGGCGAGATCCTCCTCTTTTCCCTTGGAGTGGCCCATGAAGAAAAGATGATAGAGATGGATGAGTAGAAGGTGGAGCAAATAGGGGACGGCCCCTTAACACCAAGGAAACTGCCCCTCCACGGCAGTGAACATGAACGACCAATTGGCCCAACAAAATAAGCTTCAATAAATGACAACCCCCTTTGAAGGTGAAGATGAAAAACGTGAAGGAGTTGTAAAGTAGGAACGGGAAGCATTGAGTTGCCCATTGATAGTGATGAACATGGAATGTTGAATAAAATGGGCATTCGCCCCCTGTAAGGAATAATGAATTCGGGATTTGGGGGTCTGAACAAGGGGTGCCCTGCCTGGCCCTTAATCAGCACTAACTCTTGGCAGCTGCTGAGCAATGGTGGCGACTTGGCTTCTTCAACTGTGCATGGTACAATAACCCGGATTGGCATCCGGTAAACAAATTCTTGAATCTTCATGACCAAAGTCCTCTTGCCCGGCTCTTGATTGTCCTCGGCGCAAGTAGCTTTAGAAGCACGCTCCTTCCGAGTAGTAAAGGGAGGTGAGGCGAAGGCGGAAGGCTCCGTAGATGGTGGAGGTATAATGGGAGGTGTTGGCAAATGAATAAGTGGAGGCGGAGGTTCAAACACGTCGGGCTTCTCCCTTTGCTCGGAAGCAGTCGGGGTTGGCTCGAGTGTAAAAAGTGGTGGATCCTGCTCAGGACTAGCCATGGGTAAAGGCGTATGGTTAAGTGGTGGAGGAATAGACAAAATGGGTGTTGGGGTTAATGGTAAAATGGAGGGTAATGGTGGGGAAATTGGGGAAGTGGAAGGCGAGGTGGAGGCTAATGGCAAAATGGGGGGAGGTGTAATTGGTGGTGGTTTGGCAAATGGTGGAGGCTTGTTGCGGAGGAAGCGCCGAGCGGGGCGAGCGGTATTAGGAGTGGTGTGAGATTCAAGATGTGCCGGCATGGGTGATTGGAGTATCGACCCATCGTCGTAGCACCAAGAAGTCTCGGGAATAGGGGTTGGATCAGGGATGATGGCTTCATCCTGAGCAGGGGGTTCATCAAACGAAATTGGGGGGAGCGGGAAATTGAGGAAACTTGGAAGGGGTGCCCGCACAGCTTCATCATCGTACACCGGTTCAGACTCTTCAACTGCCGGTTCTTTCTCATTTGAAATATCAGCGCCAAAATTGTCCATCCTATCCTTCCATTCTCTCTCCATTCTTGTAATATCATTCAAAACCGCGTGGAGAGGATTAACCGGAGTAGGAGGAGCCGTGACCTTCTTTAGTTGTTCCTCCATGGAAGCAATTCTATCAATGATATCCTGCTGGAGGGGAGTAATAGGAGCAACCGAGGGTTGGCAGGGCATTGAAGGAGGGGCCGTGTAAGAAGGCCATAGAGGGGAGTTAACGGGATAACCCGTAGAAGAACCCGGGTGGACCGGATTACAATGAATAAGTGGGCCTCGGGGCCGTGTTGGAGGAGGAATAGAAGGAGGCGGGTGTCGGACCACCCGAGGAGTGTAATTAGAAGGAGGCGGGCAATGGGCTACCCGATTAGAATTATGAATAGAAGAGAGAGATGGGTGATGGGCCACCCGTGTAGGAATAGGAGGAGGAGGAGATGCAGGAGATGCACCCTCAACGGAAGCCTTAAGGGCCTGGATCTGTTGAGGGGTGAGATGGTCTAATGCATGCAAAATTTGGGAGACCCTCTCATCATTAGGAGGAGACGGTCTTGTTGGAATAGCGGCACAAATTTGAGGAGGGGGACCATAAGAATGGACATTGCCCATGGGTCGGGCATGACCATAAGAATGAGGATGGGATCCCCTAAAAGAATGATGAGAATTATGAACATGTTGGAGTTGAGGATTATAAGAAGTGCTAGGTTGTGCATCCTCATGAATTGAATTAAACATGTTTCTATCAAGATAAGCCATCATATAAATATAAACCAAGTTCACAACAATATGCAAAGAATCACACAAGTTGGAATGGTTACCGTGACTTTGATGTGTTTTAAACCTTGGTGAATTAATGAATTTTATGTAAATTAGTATGATTCACACAAGGAGGAACCTAGTTTCAAAATGTGATTTCACTTCAATGCCAACTAGGAACACTCTCTCACCACGTACGGGCCAACTAATTCGGGACTTCAATATGGGTACAACCTGCCCGGCGTCCGTGAGGGAATCCACGGGTGCGGGGACTTATGGAGGCTTGGTTTAGGAATTTCCAATCCAAAGAGACGGAATGCTCAATGGAGGGTCCTTCCTTTACCAAGGGGGTGTGTGGCTCCTAGTATGTGGAGAGAGGAGGTCTCCCAAACCAATGCAAAATGAATGAATGAATGAATGCAAGAGATAAGCAAAAATATGATACAGTGATAAACAAAGGGGTTCGGTGAAAACACAGGAATAAGACGCCCTGGGGCAGGGCGCTACCAATCAAAAGACGCCCTTTGGCAGGGCGTGAATCACTGTGGGAGGCCCACAGGCAAGGTAAAACACGCCTTGATGAGAGGCGCTACCAATAAAAGAGACGCCCTGGGGCAGGGCGTTAATTATCAACGATGCTCAACCAAATAAAGAGACGCCCATGGGTGGGGGCGTCAAATCATGAAAACGCGCCCTGACGAGAGGCGCTACTAAATAAAGAAACGCCCTGTGGGAGGGCGTGAATTCTTTCAAACTCCCACGGCCAGCAGAGTGGAAACACTCACAGTCACAGAGGCAATCATCACATATGATTATCAAGATAAAAACATGCTCATCAAAATTTTAACTAAGTGGAGATTTTAAAACAAATCTATTCAATTGACAAATCACTTAGGGGAAAGTGCAAAGCACAATGGAGGGTGCCCGAGGGGCACAAAGGAAAGGGTACCGAGGGTACCAATGGGAAAGGGCACACTTGGGTGCCAAAGGGAAAGGGGTAATCAAATGAAAAACAAAAAGGGTCCCACCGTGATCGCCAATTTGTAGATGTAGATTAAGAATCCACACTTATAAAATTAATTAACAATAAGCATGAAAATATGCATGGAATAGCAATGAAAATATATGTAGCATGAGATGCTATAGTGGAGTGTGATCGCCAGAGACCGAGGGTCTCAAAAGGAGATACAATATGAATACGTAGGGAGATGATCGCAAATACCTCAAATGCGGGATGATGTGATTGTGAGTACTCCTTTTCTCTTCAAATCGGCCGGCCGACGAAGAGAGTCTTTCTATTTGATTACCCTTGCAAAAAGACATACACAAATAACAAGATAGGAATTAGAAATAATGTGTGTGTAGTATCAAATTCCAATAGAAGATATGCGCATGAAGATCTATGAAAGACACACCTTGTGGGGGTGTTAGCCCTTAAACCCCTATGCAAGAAGGGTGGGAAAAATGATATGATGAATGAAAAAAATATAGAAATATGGGGAAAGAGTGCAAGTGTGTACTGTGGGGAAAATCTCAATATGATTGAGATGAAATCAATAATATGATGAATGAACGATGCATGAATATGAATTATTCAAATAAAATAGAATAAGGAGGAGGTGAATAAAAATCTGATTTTTAATGAAGCTTCTTGGCTTGAATCTCCAATCGGGAGATTGCTTCAAAAATATTGAGATTGGTCTTCAATAGAGAGCCCTCCTTAAGCCAAAGCCCTTCCCTTCCCCTTCCTCCTTCGGTTCCTGCAGAGGCAAAGAAAACAAAACAAAAAGAAACACACAGGCGGAAGAGAACAGAAGAGAAGAAGAAAAGAGAAAGGCAGAAGAAGAAGAAGAAAAAAAACGCAAGAAGAAGAAGCGGCTGAGGTGACTGCGGAAAGAAAAGAACAAAACGAAAACACCAAAAAAAGAAACAGAAGAAGGGGAAAAGAAGAGAAAAAGCCTCTCGGGAACTTCCGGAACCGAACCAAAGGATCAACTCCACCCCTTTAAATAGATTTCAAAAAAGAAGATAAATAAGGGAAGGAGGATAAGAACAGCAAGAGTCCTCAATAGGGGAAGACAAGAACGAGGAAGGTGCCCAAACGAAGTAGGGACTCTTTGAGGAAAGGCTGAGTTCGTTCAGAACTCGGAAGGCAAAACACGACTTGAACAAGGGCGTTTCTTTAAAAATTGACGACTTGTACACAGGGCGTTTCTTTAAAAAAAACACGCCTTGGATAAGGGCGTTAATTCAAAAATCAAATTTTAGAATTTATTTGGAAAATTATGAAACACGTCTGATTCAAAGGCGTTAATTAAAAAACGCCTTAGCAAAGGACGTTAATTCAAAATATTCAAACTAGGGCCATTTTTTATTTCTCAATATTATTTTCTCATTTTTTAGGTGGAGGTGCATCTCGTCGCCCTGATTCCAACGACTATTTTTGCGAATTTTTCTGACACCCGGAAGGCCACCAAATCACCTCTGGAAGGGGGTTAAAAAAATAATAATAATAAAATCCATTTGAAAGACACGCCCTCACGTGAGGCGTGAATTCATTTTTTTGATTTTTTATTCAAAATAACGCCTTATTCTAAGTCGTTAATTCCCGAAAAATTCCGAAAAATTCCCAGAAAAATCCAGAAAAATAGGAATTTGATAGAAATGACGCCCTGACAATATGTCGTTAATTTTTTTATAAACGCCCAAGCCTAAGTCGTTATTTAAAAGACGCCCCAAGCCAAGTCGTTAATTCAGAAAAATAGGGAAAAATGCCCAGAAAATCCAGAAAAATCCAAAAAAAATCTAGAAAAATCCAGAAAAATAGGAGAAAATAGAAAAAAAATAAGGAAAGGGTGAAAAAAAGGAAGAAACCCAAGAAAAGTGAGAAAAACCACTCAAATAGAACTAATTTGAGGGTCAAATTGGGGCATTACAAGGTAATATGAGATGTACTCACAGTAACGTCAATTTTGGCGTGTCTACAGTGCCGTCAAAGGGTTATCCCCTTCTTTCTCATTCTGCTCGTAGGCTACAGACGCCGATTGCTGAGATCTCTTGCCTTTATCTGGCCCAGCCTGTATCGACTGCCCATTTTCCAGACTGGATAGAAATTCCAGAAATGTTGGAATTTGACCTCCCTTCTTCTTTTCTTAGTACAAACCGGTAGGGGGAGGAACCTGGACACCTCGTACCTCTGGTTCGGGAATCTGGTAGGGCTGTTCCCCTCTGAACATAATGTTATGATTAGCTGGTGGTGGGCGCCCCCACCTTCTTCCGGAGCGTGTTGCATGTGCCGAGGTTGAGGCCTCGGCATGGTTGGCTTCTAGCGGGGCATTTGATGTTTCATCCTCATCATCCTCCCCGGGCGAGGTAAAGAGTGCTGACAGGGTGTTGCATTGTACTGTCATGACCCTCTTTCCCATCTTGGACTTGGGCCGTCTCTTCTTTTTCTGGGAATTTGGCTTTATTGGCCCCTGCCCCCAGAAGGGTTCAGTCTCAGCCTTTTCTTGTTCTGCCTCTGACTGCTCTTTAATTTTCAATTCTTCGAGCTGTTCCCAGAGTATACAGTCTTTCACCAGCAGGTGCCTGGGCTTTTTCTGCTCATATTCATCGAGCCCATCAATATACTGCTGTAAACGCCTGGCTGTAGGACTTACTTCCTTATGTGCAGGTAGGGGGACTTGTCTTCTCCGGTTATGAGTGGGGATCCGGATGACTGGTCCTGTCTCAGCTGTGTGCCATACTGGCTTTACTGGAGGTGGTTCGGGCCTTGGTGCGACACCGCGGATAATCGCTCCATTGGTTTTGGCTGCGGGAGTCTTCTTTCTGTTCTTTATGGGTTTCATCTGCCATCCTTCCTGATCCTTCCGTGGGGTGAGGAAGCAAGCTTCATAAGTATGCCTGGTACATACTTCAACGGCCTCTTTAGGCAGCTGTTGGTAGATTGAAATCATATTGGCGGCCATTTTTAATGCCGGAGGCTCATGTGGACGAGGTGGCTCTACCTGGTAATCTCCCAACTGTAGCTCGCCCTTTTTGACCATGCCTTCCATAATATCTTTGAAGATGTAGCAATCTTCAATTGCGTGCCCCAGCGCACGGTGATATGGACAGAACAGTGGATCACCTTTCTTCGCCGCGTCATCGGGTCTCTTTGGCTCAGGCAATGTTACCTTGTTGAACTTGTATGCCCAGTTGAATAGTGTGGTTGTCTTATCTTTCGGGAAAGAGTACGGCTTTCTCATTTTGTTTCTCAGAGAGACCTTATCTTTTCTTTCTGCTGTGTCTACTGGTGGGGGAGCTTCATCTGCCCCCTTCTTCCCTTTCTATTGCTCGAAGGTTCTGAAATCGACGGTGTTGGCCTCAGAGTGCGTTGGTCGTCGATCATTAGATTTCCCTTTCGGCACAGTTGGAGCATTGGCGATCGAACGCTTAGACAGGAACGTCTCGACCCCCGCTACTATATTGTTCAATCGGTCAAATGTTCTGACATCTGCACCAATCATCTTTTCCAGTACCTCTCTCCTGAGGCTCTGCTTACATATTTGCACTGCATCTTCTTGATGAGGAGGTCTTCTGCATCTCATAGCTAAGTTCCTCCACCTTTTGATGTAGTCCAGTGCTGTTTCATCTTGCTTTTGCCTGGTTGCATATAGTTCGGCTATTGTAATTTCTCTTTCCGTGACGTGAAATCTGTCGTGAAACTTTCTTTGCATATCAGGCCAATCGGTCACTAACCCAGTCGGCAGGCTTGAATACTATTCAAAGGCTATCCCGGTGAGGGATGAGCCGAAGAACTTAAGCAGATAAGCTTCATCAGCTACCAAGTCACCCATGATTGTGGTGTAGTAAGCTATGTGCTCCCTGGGAGAGCCCTGGCCATTAAACTTTTCAAACTTTGGCGGCTTACTGACGCCTGGAGGTAGTCTCTTAGCAGCATACTGGGGAGGATATTGTACCTTGTACACATCGTAGGTACTAGCATCATCACCAGTCTTTTCAGATAGCTTCATCTCCACAATCTTTTCAATCATCAGCTTCTGGGCTATGGCCGGATCTATGTTTTCCGGGAAGAAGTGAGCTTGTTGCTGACCATAAGGAGTTATCATCACAGTTGCGCGCAAGGCTAGCGCGGCAGGCTACGTCTGAGATACAGAGGGCTGAGCTACCGTCTGTTGCAGAACGGGTTGGCTCGGTGCTTTGCCCTTATCAGCCGGGAGAGGATTAGCTGGAATAGCCATTTCTATTGAACTGGCAGTCTGCCCCACAGGCTCGGCTTGCTTGGAGACCGGTGTAGCTTCAGGCCTCTCATTTAACTGTCTTCTGAGAGCATTGATCTCTTGCTGATATCTTCTAAACATCATCTGGATCATGGGATCCAGGGTTGATGGGATCTGTAGATCTTCTGAAGTCCCTTCAGCATCATCAACGAAGGGATTGTCTTCCTCTTCCGTTGTCACCACATTCACTATCATAGTGGTGATCTTGCAGGCTTCATCATTAGTCTTCATCTTATCTTTTACCGCCTGGCCTCTCCTTGTGACGGGGCCTGGTCTGGTTGCTAGTCTGAGCAGTTCATCTGGCTGTGTCGGTAACATATCCTGCCCTTTGACAAGCCCGGCCATATTGCAGGCAAAGATCTGCATCTTTTCCCTCTGCCTGTAGACTTTCCTTCTCATCTGATCGGGGTATTTGAGCCGGTTAAAGACTGATATTCTTTCTATGGCTTCTTCCCTATGTAGGTCTTCTTTCCCATACCAGGCTCTGTGGCCTTCTTCATAATCATTGGAGTCGGAGGAGGAGACTCCGATCATCATTTCTTGAAGGGTTTCTTCTTTTTATTCATCCATGGTGCCCAAGGCACGGGATAATCTTTGCCGACCGAGGGCAGAATTCCCCAGGTAGTGGAAGTAGTCTTGAGCCACTTGCTTCATCTCCTCTTGATTGTGCCTTCGTGGCTTTGGTTGGAGCATCAATCTTTTCTGGTTCTTCTGCTGATAAGCCAGTCTCCCCACCTGAGCAGTCAGGTGCTCGGCTTTGTAGTATTTGAGTATATCGGCCTATCTGGCACATGCTCTTGGTCTTCTTGGAGTGGCAGCAGCGACTGGTTCGCTTATTCTCATTTTCTTTATCTCCCTGAACCATCTACTCCCATCCTGGCAGTAGTTGGCAGCAGCAGCGTAGTTCTTTCCTTCCCATCTTTTGCCCTCAGCCATGGGGTGGGTGACCATTAGGTCTTCCTTCTGCTCATATCTTCTGCCCCTCATCCTGGGGCAAATAGTATTCAAATTTCTTCCTTCATTCTCTCCCTCATCTCTCCTACCCCGAGCCCTGGGGTGAACATCAGCAGCATTTCTTATGTATCTTCCTTCTTCTCTTCTACTTCCCGCCCTGAAACGGGCAACAGTGGTATCAACAATGTTTTCTTCTTCTCGAGCTGGGACCCAGCTCTGGATCTTCTTCGGCCGCCAGATCTGCTTGAACTTGGGCGGCTTTGGTGCCAACGGCCTTCGGTCCTCTTTCTCGACGTCGGCCCTCCTAGTAGCCAGAGTTTGGAATCTGTTGGTGGTGGGTACTCTCGGGACGACCACATCTGGGTTGACCCCCCTCGGGCGGCAGTTGAGGTTCGTCCGGATTCCTCCGATCATCATTGTCTTTCCTGAGTTGGATATCCGGCATCCCGCAACAGTGGATCGGGCTTTCCTGTCGGATCTCCTCCTCCTTCCAGCAGCAGAGGGTGCGCCCCTTTTCGCCTCGTGATGGACGAAGCAGGCCACGACCTCAGGAGTATCCTGCATCCCCCGGCTCATTTTGGGGATGGAAGCTTGTGGCAATGTATCGACAACAGTCTTTCGTTCCTGGTTGTCGATCTCGAGCAAGTTGGTGAAGATGAGGCCCAGGCAGTTGGGCATCCCGACAGCAGGCGGCATCGATCCGAACGCAAGAGGTACCGCCAGGTAGCCCTCTCACACATGTGCATCGACCACTTGTTGATCAAAGTGTACAGAGATGATTCCAGCCGTCATTGTAGTTTCCTGGAAATAAAGAAAGCACGGAATCAGAAGTTTGAGGGGGGGCCCACTGGGCCTCCTATTTCGGCGTAGAGATGAAGGGAGACTATGTCCCACCCGGCGTGCCAGACTTGTGGACGCGGGGATTTTTTCTCTTCTTTTTAATCATCTTTTTATCTTATTGTTATTTATTTATTTATTTATTTTTTTATATTTTTTTATTTGGTTTGTTAGGCGTGCCAGTCACATGTGTGATGATTTCATCGTGCGCTCAACTTGACTTGGTCAGTGATTGTGAAGTCAGAGTCGGGACCAAAAGTCCGCCATACCATAAAGGCTATGACGTTAATTTCGCCCTTCCTAAGAAGGACAACCCTTGATTAAACGTCGAAATAGGAGGCCTCAGAAGGCAGTCAAAATACTGATGTGCGAAATAAAGGCTTCATGCTTATGAATGGAGGGCGGATTTATTTAGCTCAGCGGACTGAATCGGGCGGCACAACCTTTAACTTTGAGCCATACCGGGTAAGGATAGAAGACCATCCACGCAGTGGCGGGACGGAATTCGGTTAATCATTGGGGTATTCCCCTTTTGACACTTTCACTTGACCGGTCGCTCCAAATGGGTTCATTTCCCCCGAAGATGGAGTCGGGTGGGAAGTGTATCGGAGACACTCCCTCGACTCATCGGGGTTGATGACATTGGACTAGATTTCGGCAGCATCTCCCCTCGACTCGGAACATGCCCAAGGGGATATAGGTGATCATCCACGGAGCACCGGGATGAAAACCGAAAGTGAAAGGCACCGGGCCCTGGCACGGTGTGATGTTGGGGATGGTTCCCCGTTTATTTATTCCATGGGGTGTACCCTGTGACTTGTAGATATCCTTCGAGTTAGTATGGCAGAGTGCTCAAAGATGGGGCAGAGGAGGAGAGGCTCTCGGCGCAGCAATAACGAGCATAGGCAGGCTTCCCGGCGCGGGGGAATGGGTTCTTGGCATGGCCTTAGAAGAAGGAAGAGGCAGCTCTCGGCGTAGGGTTCCCGGCGCGGGGGAATGGGTTCTCGGCATGGCTTTAGAAGGAAGAGGCAGCCTCTCGGCGTGGGGTTCCCGGCGCGGACCGCGCCGAGAGCTTTTCTGGCGCCGGGAAGGCTCGTGGAGGTTCGTAGGGGTTCTACGATGCTCTGTTTTGGGGATTTTTCTTGGGATTCAGATAACGGCTAAGGGGTTTTAGGATGCAAACGAGGAAGGGACTGAGGGCCCTGTCAAGCTGCCAGATTATCATCAAGGAGTCACATGAATAGAAGAGATTTCGAGGGATTGAAGTCACAGGCGTTAGAACCCTCTGGAATAGGCTTTATGCTGTCTATATTGCAAGCCATCCAGGAGATCAAGAGATGACTGTCTCTGATCCCTGTAATGGCCCCAATGGCTTGGGAAACTCGAGAGGACTATGGACTTAGCAACGTTTAAACCATCGATGTTGTCGCGGAAGAGAGAAGGGATAGAACCCAAGAATCCATGGAGGCAAGGATTGGGGCTCTGTACCAGCTTCCTAAAACCCACAGGAACCTGGGCTAACGACAAACACCCAGAACCACACATTCATCGATCGAAACTCGCAATCGGAAAGGTGACCACCACTGTCATCAGAGAGGGGTGAGAAGAGGGAAACCCAAATTTTCATCCATTCAATCGGTTCTACTGCTTATACATCATCAGCTACAGAGGTACACCTCGAATGACGACGGATAAGGAACCTTTAGCATCAATACAGATCCCACAAAAATGTGGTAGAAGGAGTACATATGACATAGCGAAATGAAGCCCATTCAAAACAGCAGAAAGATGGGAGATAGCATGTTCAAAGAGAACACAGACGAAAACAGTATGCATCGGGGAAGAAATACAAGAGAGACAGGGGAGGGCGGAGCATTGACTCCTCTCCCTCCCCCTTCAGCAGACCTTCTTCTTCTTCACACGATCTCTCAGCAGCCGTCGGTTTCCTGGAGCTGGGTATGGACTTCTCTTCCTTTCTCTGGCTTCTCTTTGTGGCTATCTTCTCTTCTGTTCCCCTCTTTTTTTTTGTTCCTCCGTCTCCCCTTTTTCTCGAGAGAAAAGGGGTTTTTATAGCACAAACCCTTCCCCTCTCGGCATGCTCACCTCGGCGCGCAGACCACGAGCTCCCGGCGCACCCTAATCGAAAGCGGGAGGCCTCCCGGCGCCAAAGGATGGGGCTTCCCGGCGCCGCCCCACATGGGCTTTGGGCCCTGGTGAGGAACACCCGGCGTCACACTAGTGAGCCCATTTAGGGTTTTTTTAATATTTTACCCTTCCTCATCAGTAGGTTTGAGCTGGCAAACCTGCCTAACCTGCCCTTTCATTTATCAGTCCCTCGAATCTGTCAGAACAGGTGGATGTCCCTTAGTTGATGGGTTGACACAGTCTTATCAGAATATCTCTGGGGATTTTCATCAGTCAGTAGACTGCAATTCTTCATCAGTACTGCCGTCTGAGCGATGACAATACCGGACATCAGCTTGACCGAGAAGGGTCTCAGCTGGGTGATAACTTTAGTGACGACTCTTCTGTAATTCTAACTTTGCAGGAATTCCTGAGAGCTTCATGTCTGGTTCACTCTTCTTTTTTGGTCTCATCTTGTTCTCGGTTACATTTCAGGTGTCAACAGTCACCTACCCCGATTATCGTGAAGTGGCTCAGAAGCTTCTTGGTCTGGAATTAAAGGACCAAAAGAATAGGTCAGTAGCCAAGGCGTCTATCATGGAGGCATTGGGGCTCACTGACACTCGTCAACGTGATAACGAGTCCTTGGAGGAATTCATGGAGAGAGCGGAAAGAGGGTCCCGCGCTGTGTATTGCGTGGATGCCAGTAGCTGGGAAAGGTCAAACACGGACTTGAGGATATTCCTCCTCTTCCTGCTGGTAAAATTACTGCTGGGTTCCAAAGGAGACGACATCCATTGTCGTTTCCTAGAATTTTTGGTGGACCTAGAGAGGGTAGGGAAATATGCCTGGGGAGCCGCCGTGCTGGCGCATCTGTTCGTAAGTCTGTCCCAAGGGACAGATCGAGAGGTGACTGTGAGTGGCTTCATACCGTTTCTCCAGGTAATTATTTATTTATTTGTTAATGCAACTAATTTATTTCATGAAATGCTGATGACATGTGACGACACAGGTATGGAGTTATTACTACATCCCAATGGGGCGAGCTCGACAGTGGCGTGTGGCTGTGGCACCACTAGCTCGGCGGTGGCAACCCATTATGAGCACAGCCTCTCTGTCTTACCAGCTGATGGTATTAAGGTGTGAGCTGCAAGAGTTCCCCGCAGAGATGGTAGGACTCCATTTTTCTTTGTCTTTTCTTTTGTCTCTCTTTTTGGTCCTTTTGAGTGATTAAGGAGATATAGGCATGCCAACGTAGGTGATCCGGAGGCCTTACTCGGGCTTGGTCGATGTCGACCAACCGTGGGTCATCACAGGTCGCCCTCGATTTGGTCGGGACCTTTGGGTCCACTGCCTGAATGAAATCGAGCCACTCCGACTACGATTGGTCATGAGGACTCTAGGGCTTGCCCAGGAATGGGTAGATATGACCGCACCACCCCGCGTCGGGAGGAAGAAATGTGGGCTGGTAACCTGTGTTGATTGGCGGGTGCGCTTCCCCGAATAATATGAAGATTGGCAGCGGGGTGGCATGGTCGTGTAGTCGCACGCCCGGGATAGTGAAGATTATCTACGTCTCTATAGGGCGATGTATGCAGAGCGACTCCATCTTGAGGGACTTGTGGAGGTGTATCTCCTTTCTTACTTTTTGATCATTTTTTTCTATTTTTTTTCATCATTTTTCTAAATGTAATACTGACTCCTATGACATGGGTTTAGGATGCCCGTGATACCATGATAGCGAACTTGTGGGCTCGCTTGGAGGACACGGAGGAAGAGTTGGGTGATACCCGTGAGGCTTTACATGTCTCGGTGAGTATGTATGCAAATGCATATTCCTAATTATACCCCTAGGTTTCTGGTGTTCAGCCACTCATTGCCACTTCTTGATATCATAGCGCGCTCAGCTCGACGCAACCCCACCAGCAGTAGGGGCAGAGGGTGCTTCTTCCAGTCTATGGATTCCTTCGTCGGAACTAGATTCGCTCCACGAGCAGCTTGCCCGTGTAACACAGTGCACCGTGAAGGCAGAGGGAATGCTTTCCGCACAGGTGAAGGTTCCTCTTATCCGAGCTTCTCTGTTTACGTCTCATCACACCTCTGAAATGACGGATATGGCAGGCCGAAGAGATGCAAGAGATGTTTGCTCGTGCAGCACAAGGGGAGGCCAGGATAGCAGAGCTGGAGGAGGAATTGCAGCGTCGCTCAGATGACAATTTTTCTCGGGACGCCATGGAGCTGAGGATCACCCTCCAGCTGGAAAGGGATGACAGAGAGAGAGAACGAGCGGAGAAAGAAAGGGACAGAGAATGGGAGAGGGCCGAGAGATCGGCAGAAAGAGAAGAGAAGAGGGCCCTAGAGGCCCAATTATTTGAACTCCGGACCAGTCTCGATCTTGCTGAACAGTGGCTGAGGGACGGTGAAGAGCGCTACCGAAGAGCACGAGAGCGCGGCTTTCATGTTAGTAGCTTCTTTGCTGCCCCCGTAGATCGACGTCGGGGTGTGGATATAGAAAGAGGACACCGGAGCGGTAGGAATACCACTTCTCATGGTTTGATGACACCCTCTAGAGCATCTTGCCCAGAGAGGGGCGAGACGAGTAATGCGGAGAGAGAGGGTGGAACTTGATGTAAATTTTTTATTTTGGAATAAAATGTTTGTTTCTTGGTTTTTACCTCTTTCTTGCTTTCTCGAGTTCCTGCACACATCACTTGAGCAAACAAGTTAGAATATATGTTCTGACTTGGCCCCTTGCTCACTAAGCGAGGTTTGTTTTGAGCCATCCTTGATAATGGGTCAAGGGGCCAAGCCTTTATCAATGAAGGCAAGGTAAAGTGAAATGGTGAATGCGACACAAAGGCATACAAATGCAAGCGAAAATTTAAAAGTGAAATGTTGCATACAAATGCGATCATGCGGAATGTAATTTTTTTGTTTTTAATTTTCTTGCATTTTTTTGTTGTTTTATTTTTTTATCATTTTTTTGTTTTACATATATCTACATTTTTCCTCTTTTTCCTTTTTTTGTTGTTTTTATCATTATATTTTTTAGTTGCTAACGCCTGGTAGATACCCATATAGCACCTAACCTACATGAGAACAGGGGTTTCTTACTAACCTCCCAGGTATCCTAAGCACACATCTAGGTTGATTCGGGCCTCTAGACTGCTCGAATGATAATCCTGCCGGTTAAGACTTATCCTGATGACAATGCTGTCATGCCATGTTTAGGCTCCCAGTCGCTTCCGACCATAGGGATTCACCCAAAAAGTGTTCGAGGTAAATGATTTGCCCGACCCAGGTCTATTTCCTCACAACTCTAGATGCTATATAATGGAACACCCTGGAACCCTAACGGCCAATCACGTGACGCTGACCCGGAATCAGACGCCGTCGCACCAATAGGTGACGCGCTTGCATTGACCTAAGCCCAAGGTTAGATAAGAAGACATCAAGGTGGTAAACAAGGGTCTTGACCAGTCAGAAATACAGAGATTCCTTCGCAGCAGTGGCTTTTGCTTCTTCAAAGTAGACAACCATATGGGTATGTTAAAACAGAGTTGTAAACCTTGGCGGGTCTCACCCTTCGGATGCTCCATTGAGCTTTCATCTTCAGGGGAGAAAGAAGAGTGTAGGGGGTAAACCTCCTGAGAGGACCAGCAAAATCGTTAACCCGGCGAGCCAATAAGGGTCCATTCAACTCTCCCCTTTCGGGTAATTTCAGACCAAAACTCGAGCATTTACATCTCATTGCCCCCTTTTGTAGATTCTCGACTTTTACACTTTGAAGGGTTTCATTTATCACAATCAGGCACGGTTACGACCAGGCTTTTCTTTTGATTTTGATTTGTCATCATTTTTTTTTTGAGGGAAATATAGTCATTTGACATTGTAGAATCCCTTTTACATGCCTGCAGGGACACTGCCCTCTTCTCGTGCTCTGACCGATGCTCGAGGAAATAGATCCTACCCTTGCCTTAAGGGGCTTGAGTTTCAGGTTCTTATGCTCAGCATTTTAAGGGCGCCGGCTGTCTCATTCGGTCGAAGAGAAGAGAATAAAGATTACAGCATTCTAGAGACCTTCTGGGTGAGGCCGCACCGTAGGTGATGCTAGCAATTTTTTTGAATAAAACACGTAAGTATGTACATGTTGGTTCCCTTTGAGCGGGCATAGGCCGACGTGGCCGGACAGGGATCTCTACGGTTCTGGCAGACCAAGACCCGGAACCTACCAAGTCTTAATAGGCCCTGTCCTAACATGGAGGTTGAATGCAATGACTTAACTACATAATGGTCTCCAGGCATTAGCATTTTGAATTTTGAATTTTTTTTCTTTTCCCTTTTCTCTTTTTTTTTTCTTTTGTGGTTGTATATACATATTTTTGTTGTTTTCATTATTTTCTATATTTTTTATTATTATTATTTTTCATTTTATTTTTGACACTATGTACACCTATCTAAGGGTAGTACTTCTTAAGATAAAGCCCATTCCAAGGGTGGGATAACTCGATCCCCTCAGCATTAACTAGCCTGTAGGCATTGCCAGGATGCACAGCCTGAACCACGTACGGTCCTTCCCAATTGGGTTGGAGTTTAGAACGCGGCCCACCACGTTTTACAAAAACTCCTTTAACTACCATTTCACCAACTTGAAATTTCCTTTCAATGACCTTCTTTTGATAAAAACGTGTGGGTCTGTTCTGATATACACGCGCATGCTCGGCAGCGGCCAGCCGTTTCTCATCTAAGAGTTCCAATTGGGCGAGGAGTGAATCACGACGTTCGTCGAGGGGAAGCTCCTTGTCCAACTGTACCCTGAGAGAAGGAACCAAGATTTCATACGGAACTACCGCCTCCATCCCATAAGTAAGGGCGAACGGAGTTTGCCTAGTGGGAGTACGGATTGAAGAGTGATAGGCCCATAGAGCTTCAATCAGCTTTTCTGGCCAATCCGAGAACTTGTTTGACTCACAGGTCTTTTTTATGATTTTAATCAATGTTTTATTAGTGGCCTATGCTTGGCCATTACCTTGTGGATAATAAGGTGATGAATGATGCAATGTAATTTTATACCTTTTGCAGAGGTCCTGAAGGTCTTGAGAAATGAATTGCGACCCATTATCGGTGATGATTGTGCTTGGAATGCCAAACCTGGCGATGATGTTCTTCATGATGAATTTGCAGACTGTTGATGCTTTAACCTCCACGTAAGCTTTGGCTTCAGCCCATTTGGTGAAGTACTCCGTTGCAGTAAGGATGAATGATTTTTGCTTAGTGAGGGAGTTAGGATTACCAAGAGGACCAATGACATCGAAAGCCCACATGGAGAAAGGCCATGGGGAGGATACTGGATGAAGTGAAGAAGATGGGGAATGAATTTTATCGGCGTGAAGTTGACACTTGGCACACCTACGGACATAGACGGCGCAATCCTCTTCCATGGTGGGCCAGTAAAAGCCTTACCGAAGGATTTTCTTGGCAAGCATTTGGCTATTCACATGGCCACCGCACACACCAGAGTGTGCTTCCTCGATGTATTTCCAGACCTCCTCTTCGGCGAGACATCTTAGAAGAACACCAGTAATACTTCTCTTGTACAGCACTCCTCCGACCAGCGCGTATCTCTGTGCCACTCTCCTTATGGCTTTTCTATCTTCTGATGTGGCTTCTCCAGGGTAGGACTGATCTTTGCAATACTTGGCAATTTCGTAAAACCATGGCTTTTCCTCGTCAGCCAATTCTTCTTCTAATTCTGCCAACATGATTTCCCTCTTTTCAAGGATTTCTTCCTGTAAGACCTTCCTTGCTATCCTGTCCTTGATATCTACGTAGGAAGCGTCATCGATTGCAGGGGCGTGACGCTTGTAGATGAAAATAACCATCTTCCCAGAGGGAACCTTAAAGATGATGCCAACGAGGCGAGGGCATCGGCCAGAATATTCTGATGACGAGGGACATGGATAAAGATCAATTTGGTGAACAGTTTGGCAAAGGCAGCAGTGAGTTCTTGGTATGGCTTGAGTTTAGGATCGCGAGTGCGATATTTGGTGAGCACCTGGCGAAGAATGAGTTGACTATCACCTACGACCCGTAATTCGGTGATACGAAAAGAATGAGCGAGTTCCAGGCTAGCTAGAAGAGCTTCATATTCGGCTATATTGTTGGTAACTGGGAATTTGAGCTGGTATGCCAGTGGGAATGTAAGACCTTCAGGCGACACGAGGGCAATGCCGATTCCTTTCCCTTGGGAATTCAGAGCTCCATCAAAATGTAACGTCCACATGTAATCATCTGATTGGTTGATGGACATTAGATCCTCATCTGGAAACTCTGATTGGACAGGGTCGAATTTGGGAAGAGGATGGTGAGCGAGATGCTCAGCTATGGCATAACCCTTAATCACTTTTTACTGAATGTAGGTGATGTCAAACTGAGAAAGAAAGCTTTGCCAGCGTGCTAATCTATCTGTAAGGATAGATTTTTCTAGAAGGAACCTGATAGGGTTCATTCGGGCTGTCAAATGGACTTCATGAGCTAAGAAGTAGTGTTTTAATTTCTGCACCACCCAGACAAGGGCGGCACATGTTTTCTCCATAGCCGTGTACTTCTGCTCACAGGGGTTGAGGAGTTTGGACAAGTAATAGGTCGCCCTTTCCTTGCCCGCTTCATCGGCCTGTGCTAGGACAGCTCCCATAGAGTCGTCCAGGACTGAGATGTAAAGGATTAAAGGTTTACCTGGCGTGGGTGGAATTAGGATGGGTGGATTGGCCAGATATTCCTTCAATCCTTCAAAAGCTTTTTGGCATTTAGAATTCCAAAGGAATTCTACTCCTGACTTTGTCAACTCGTAGAAAGGTTTGCACCTTTGCGAGTGCTGGGACACAAACCGACGAATGAATTGAAACCTTCCGATTAACCCTCGAACTTCTCTCAGGTTTTTCGGGGGTGGCATATCCCTAATTGCTTTAGCTTTGTTGGGATCTATTTCAATGCCCCTCTTACTCACAATGAAACCAAGCAATTTGCCCGACGAGACACCAAATACGCACTTTTTTGGATTCATTTTCAATTTGAACTCCCTTGATCTTTGCAGCACCTTAGCTAGAACTCTCGAGTGTTCTGCCCTAGTCCTGGATTTCACCAGTAAATCATCTACATACACCTCTAAATACACATGCATCATGTCATGAAATATTGCCATCATAGCCCTTTGATAAGTAGCTCCAGCATTCTTCAAACCAAATGGCATGACCAAATAGCAGTAAGTTCCCCATGGTGTGGTGAATGATGTTTTCTCCTGATCCTCTTCTGCCAAACGGATCTGATTATACCCCGAAAATCCATCCATAAACGAGAGAGTTTCATAGCCAGCCATGTTATCAACCAACACATCGATGTGAGGCAAGGGGAAATCATCTTTTGGACATGCGCGGTTAAGGTCCCTGAAATCGATACAGATTCTTACCTTTCCATCTTTTTTCATGACCGGGACAATGTTTGCCACCCATTGAGGATATAGGACGACTCTAATAAACCTAGCTTTGTGGAGCTTATCGACCTCCTCCTTCATCTTCAAAGCCATCTGGGGGTGAAAACGTCTTAACCTCTGCTTTACCGAGACAGACCCTTATTTTAGCGTTAGGCGGTGTTCGACCAGGGTGGAATCCAATCCCGGCATATCCTCGTAGCTCCATGCGAACGTGTCCCTATACTCCTTGAGAATCTCAATCAATGCCTCTTCTTCAGACAATGACAAATTATCACTTATGAGGACGATCCTAGGGTCTTCCTCGGTCCCCAGGTTGATCTCTTTGGTGGGTTCTTCTATAGGGCTTATGGTTCGTCAAACCTCCTCATTCCGCTAGCATATGCGTCAGCCACATCCTCATATTCTTCGTCCCCTTCTTCAATAGGGTATTCTCCATCTATGAGCTCATAAACCCCATATCCCTCATCAATTATGCAATCCTCCTCACATTCTAACTCCGGCAGATGGATGGGATTTTCTAGCAGCTGAGGAATAGCAAGACATGCCTGGCACCTATTGGCCAAATCTAGAAGAAATCGGCGAGGAACTTGCCTACCCTTGGATTTTCTTCTAGGCACTACCCTTGACTCATTATTGTTAAATTGGCCTACCTGTCCTACAGACGAAGGGGAAACTGAAGAATGTACAGGAAAAGACCCCTCAGTGGAGGGGTAAAGAAGGTCGCTCAAGGGACCTTGAACGAATGGCCCGTAGGTCGGGGCGCACTCGTGGAAGATGTAGGAGGTCTCCTCAAAGGAAATGCACTGTTGAGGAATTTGGAAATTGACGTTTTTTTTCATTTTCATTTTCAATTACAAAATAATTGAAAGAAATTAGGGAATGGGAGGAGGGGACTATAGCTAAGGGGTTGTAGGGCTCATTGAGCAGATCATGGTTGAAAATTCAGCACGGGCTGAGAAACCCGCGCAAGAATGTGAGCAAAGAAGAGGACCTGGGAATATCATCAGATAAACGTCTAGCCCAAGAAAGAGTCAGCAGCAATGGCTGAGGAGAATGATTAGATAGAATGACGGAAAGCGATCCGTCAGTGGTAACGTCCTCTTGGCGAGGAAAACTTGGAATTTCGGTAATGTCAACAATACCTTTTGGCACCTCGGAGATCAAAAGCGGCCCCTCCAAGTCCGAAGGTGAGAACATCTGCTGTAGTGCAATGGAAATATCATGTATATCGAACCACTTGTTCCACTCGCAGTCCGGGTCATCGTGCTTCCCCTTCTTTGTAGCCCTCGAGCAACTTTCGGCTAGGTAGGCAATCCGAACTTCCCCATGTGATTCTTGCGGCTGATCCCTCAATTGTATAACCGACCCTTTTATGAAATGAGAGTACAAGGTCCATGTAAGAGGTTCTCCATCTTCCTCAATCGGGCCTTCAAAGCCTAAGCCAACTCTGAGGATTACCCTGGCCTTCCCTACCGGTCTCAGTCTTCCTTGTAATTGTGCTCCTAGACCTTTGCCTTGATGGTAACCTAAGTTGTTCATGATCTCCCATCCCTAGGAATGGGAAGGGGAACGTGGCATTGGCCCGGGAAGTGGCTTTCTTTGTGTTGGTGAAGGGCGACTAGGGTCACACACATCTAGCAGGGAAAGGATAGGCCTATGGGTCGGCCAGATAGAGGGCAATGAAGTGTTAATAGCATCCACCATAGGAAGTAGGGGCATGCTAAACACCTTGATGATCTGTCCCTTGTATGGGAATTTTAGGCATTGGTGGTTAGTCGAAGGGACGGCATTCATCGTCTCTATGTAAGGACGACCCAATATGCCCTTGAACGTGGGGTCCATGTCAAGGATGTGAAACTCTGTAAGGACAGCAACAGGACCCACTTCTACATTAAGGATAATCCTTCCCTGCGGAGGCCTCTTGCTATTATCATATGCGGTGACTGTGATAGCCGATGGCCTTATCTGTTCTAAATCAACCCCACATAGCAAGAGAGTGTTCATGGAGATCACATTGATTGAGGCACCCGTGTCCACTAGGCACGGGTTTACGGGCACCCCGTTGATCTTCACTGCAATGCACAAAGCATATTTCCGAGCTTCCTGGGGGGCAAGCTCGTGGTCATGGAATGTGATAGCCGGTTGCGTGCTTGTCGGTGTCAGCACCGACGATATCTTCTCTACCGGGAGATCCTCGTTCACCATGACCATTTGAAGATACTTCATTAGTGCCTCTTGATGGGACGTGGACCTCTTAATCAACTCCAAGATGGAGATTCGGGCAGGCGTCTTGTCCAGATGTTTTAGAAGATCATATTATGTCCCGGGGATGGATTCCTTTAACTGCTCTTCAGTTCCTTTCTCTTGTTGGGACTATTCTGGACTCTGACCATTCTGGGGAAAAACTCGGTGGAAGATCCTTTCACTTCGGAGCACCATGGCTTGTTGCTTTGGTTGCACCTCGATGGGGTTAGGTATGGGTTTTATCAGAGGTTTAAGCGGGGGAGGGATGGTTGGCGGAGCGGAGGTGATGACGGGTGTAGGGATCCTGATGAGGGGTTTGTTTGGGAGAGATGGAGGCGGAGTGGGCGGCACCTAGGATGGATGGTGGATGATGAGAGGTTTCGAGGGTAGGGGTGAAGGAGTGGCGGAGGTGGATGGGGCCTCGGATGGGCGAGGCAAAATTATGGGTTTTGAGGGTGTAGGTAGAGGTGTGGTGAAGGGCCGGACCGGGAGGGAACTGGCAACGGGGGAACGGATAAGAGGGTGTGATGACTGTGGGACAAAAAGAGGTCCACTCGGGGGTTGTGACGTGGTTCGAGCAGAAAGAGGTGCCGACCGGATGAGGCGAGGGGGTTGGCTAGGAATGTGATGGGCAACAAGAGCGGAGGTGCCCTCCGCGTGCCAACCTTGCCCTCTTCCGATTTCTGGGAAGGAAGAGATGGGGTTGACTTGCTGATTGGGTCGTTGGTGCTCCGGAAGTGGGTTTTGAACAATGCCCATGTTCGGTTGTTGCTATGGGACCTGCTGAGGTTGTTGTTATTGTTGGGGTTGGGGTTGTTGTTGTTGTTGTTGTTGTTGTTGTTGTTGTTGTTGTTGTTGTTGTTGTTGTTGTTGTTGTTGTTGTTGTAATTACGGTCTTGGGGGAGGTCTCCTTGCCTTTAAAGTGGCGACAACTCTCCTCATTTCATCCCAATAAATTTAGTGTCCATCATTCATATCATAAATGTAGTCCTTAAAATCAAAGCAGTTCTCCACTGTATGGCCCGGCTGCCTATGGTAAACACAATATCTAGACGTGTCGACATTCAGTGGCCATATGGGTCTTTCTTTGGGCAAGACGAGTGAATTAACAGCCATGAGAGCATTAAAGATGTCCGGTAGTGATTCCGACAATTGTGGGTAGTGAGCTCTCTTCGGTCCAATCGGCCTTCTCTGTTGTTGTGGGGGGCCGTAGTTCCCCGGGGGTGGAACATGATGGTACTGAGCAGGTGGCTGTTGTTGTTGTTGGGGACAGAAGGGTCGTGCCACATTGTTCTGATAGAAATTGTTTTGTAGGGGAGGATGATAGGGTTGCTGACCCTGTTGGTTCTGATGGAAGGGGAGTGGTAGGGCTTGTGGAGGACTGGGGTCGGCCTGCTGGTTGGGATTGCCAACCGCACTCACCTGCTCATTTGTCACTACCCCTTCTTTCACCCCACCTTGGACACCAGTGCCCGGCTTCCTAAACACCCTCGGCTTTGGTGGCTGGAACATATGCATGAGAGGGGAATCTTTCAGTTGTGTCTGGACATACCGAGCCCTCTCGTACAGCTCCTCCATGGTGTTAAGCTTGTTCATTGCCAGGATATGCCTAAACTGGGGGGTAGCATTTGATATAATCATCTTCACCTGCTCTGGCTCTGAGATGGTATCCTTTATCCTCTCTGCCAGGGACCTCCATCTATCGGCATACTGAACGAAATCTTCGTCCGACTTCATTTTTTCGGCGACCAGGTCGGTGATAGAAAGAGATGGGCCAACCCGGTCTCGTTACCTCTGTAGGAACTTCCTCTGAACCACGTCGAAGTCCTCAGCCTCACTTGACTCTAGGGCGTAGAACCATTCCAGCGCAGGGCCATCTAATGATCTCCTAAAGAGGTATGCCAGGGATCTTTTATCATTCTGCCAGAATGAGGACTCATACATGAAGTCCTTCAAATGGGTAAAGGGGTTGCCAGTGCCATTGTACCTACGGTACGTGGGCATCTCAGAAGGGGGAAGGCGAAACATTGGTAGGACAGGCAGAGAAACTTCAGGGGTGGAGTTTACATCCACCATTTTCTGTAAGTTTCGGAATTGCTCATCCATCTTGTTCAGCTTGTTTAAGAGGGACTGGGTGAGTGGGTCAATTGGTGAAGGTGGCGCTTGCCACGGAGAAGCGGTAGGCCTCCCGGAGGCCTGAGAAGGAAACCTAGGATAGGAAGGGTATTGGGGTCTACCAGTGGATAGGCCCGGTTGGATTGGTGTTTGAAGGGCGGCTGGCGCCGGAGATTGGGAGGGGAATTGGAAGGAGGGAGGCTGTTGATTTGCCTGCCCGAAAAGTGAGGGGGAGGGAATGGCCTGTACAGACTCTTGGACAAGAGTAGCAGCCGGATTCGGCTCTGTGGGAGAGGGGGAAACCGATTTCCCTTTCAGAATGGCCTGGAAGGCCTGGAGTTGCTCAGGGTTGAGCTGGGTGTTGGCGAGAACACCTAACAGAGAGGAGATGTCCTGAGGGGAAGATGTATCCCCGGCAACATTCGGCACCTCATGTGAGGGCTCGTGGGATGGACCGGCGTCCATGGCGTAGACATGGGGCTCACCTTGGTAGCCCTGGTCCGGGCTGTATTCTATGTAAGAGCCATGACCTGGGTCATGCATTTGGGGCTCATATCCGAAGGCGTCAGCCTCGAAAGCATCGTAATTATACTCGGCCATCCTTAACACTTTTCCAGAACGTAATAACATACACCAGCATACAAGTAGCAGAGATTAACACAGAAGTGGATGCTTTACGTCCCTTTTTTTATTTTGGTTTGTTTTTTTTTTCTCTTTTTTTCCTCTTTTTCTCTTTTCACAAATGAGGAGTTCACGCAAAAGATAGGACCCTAGTTAGAATTTTGGCCATCGCCGTGTCAGCTAAGGTCGCTCGCCTCACCACGAATGGGTAACTAAACTCTGGGGAACTTCAGTGGCACAACCTGTCCAGTGAACGAAGAGGGAATCCTTCACTGTCGGGGACTTACAGAGGTCCCGATGAAGGAGATCCTAGTCCGTCGAGAGGAATTCCCGAACGGAGAGTCCTTCCTTCACCGAGAAAGGGTGATCCTTAGAACAGGAAAAGGAAAGGGGGGAAATGCATGTAATGCAGTGCAGTATAACTGAGATATGTGAAACACAAAGAAAGCAAGGAGAACAAGGATTATGCAGGACAAAATAGTACTAAACAACTTTAACGAGAACAGAACTTCGCACAGGATAGAACTAAACAGATTCAGGATCAGAACTTATTGCAGGACAGGACAGAACTAAACAATCTCACAAGACCAGAACTTATGCAGGATGGGACAAAACTTAAACAATTTTTACAAGAACAGAGTTTATGTGGGATAGATTAGAACTAGACAATTTATCACAAGATAGAACTTATGCAGAACAAAATAGATAAATAGTTTCCACAAGATAGAACTTCTGCAGGACAGAGTATAACTAAACAATTTTCACAAGATCGAAACCTATGCAGGAAACGAAACTAAACAAATTTTCACAAGAATAGAATTTAAGTAGGGTGGAATAGAACTAAACGAATTTTTACAAGGTAAAGGAAAATAGGAAATGTACCTGATAGAGCACCATTGAGGTTTTTTTTTCTTTCTTTTCTATCTTCTCCCCCTTTTTTTTTCTTTTCTCAATTTGGGGATGTCAGATGGGAAGTGCCTTTAGGAGAACACGTCCACTTGTCAGGACGTGTCCGCACAACGGCTGACAGTTGTTGAGGGCGATGACGCTGAGTACGCACCTGGGGCTCCAGGCACGCCCTCGGGCTGAAGCCCGTTTTTCGGAAATCAACGGAAAGAAAGGGAACAACGTGAATCTCTCGAGAAATCAAGGGAATGAGGGAGAAGTGCACGAGGTGCACGAGGGATAAACGCAAAGCAAGGTGCTGCTTGGAGCACGACTGTAGCGCACGCGGGCGCAATGGGGAGGGGCACACGTGGGTGCCAATGGGAAACTGTAGCGCACGTGGGCGCAATAGGGAAGGGCACACGCGGGTGCCAAATCACACGGGTAACCGAACGGAAAGCAAAAGAGGTCCCACCGTGATCGTCGAGAGATGTGGACGGACGTCACGGGGTTAACAAAATGGGAAAGAAATACGTGGGCAGAGAGAGAGTGCGTAAAAGGTCCCGGAGAGGGTTGTCTCTACCGGGTTCGAACGGCGAAAGCGCACGAAACGGAAGAAGACACGAAACAGAAATGTGCAAAAAAGTAACAAATGAAATGGCAGAATGGAAATTACGGAATGAAACCTCCGCGAGGAACTTATTCCGTTCACGGGGTTTGAACAAAATAAAAGCAACAAAAGGGAAACCTCCGCGAGGAACTCATTCCGTTCACGGGGTTTGAGCAGAAATTAAAGGGAATGAAATTACAAAACGAAAACCACCGCGAGGAACTGGTTCCGTTCACGGGGTCTGAACAGAAAAGAAATGGGGAGGGGAGTTAGAGTCAGTATGGAAGCTCCGCGAGGAACTCGTTCCGTTCGCGGGGTTTGAGCAGGAAAGAAATGGGGAGGGAGTTAGAGTCAGTATGGAACCTCTGCCAGGAACTTGTTCCGTTCGCGGGGTTTGAGCAGAAAAGAAATGGGGAGGGAGTTAGAGTCAGTATGGAACCTCGCGCTCCGCAAGGAACTCGTTTTGTTCGCGGGGTTTGAGCAGAAAAGAAATGGGGAGGGAGTTAGAGTCAGTATGGAACCACCGCAAGGAACTCGTTCCGTTCGCGGGGTTTGAGCAGAAAAGAAATAACAGAAAGAAGGGGAGGGGAAGTGTGATCGCCAGGGGCTGAGAACCCCACAGGAAGTGTTCTGATCGCGTTCGCCGTCGGAGAGGGAGCAGTGCGGTGTTGGGTTCGGTGCAGTATTCAGAGGGGGGGTGAATGAATATAACCCGTTTAAAAAACCTTCACCCAATTAAAAACTAGAATAATAACAAGACAGATTCGACAATTTGAAGCTCAACTGGAATTTTGCTCTCTTGACAGATTAAAATATTCTAAGAAAACTAATCAACTCTTCTGCTCAAACAGAAGCCAAACGCTTAGAGCGCCCCTATGCAATCATCTAGCGGAAGCAAAAGAAGATAAACCAAACCACAATGCATAAGGGGTTTTTAGGTGGTTTGGTCCTCCAGACCTACATCCACCCCACACTCAACCCGAGTGTGGCTTCACTAACCGCTGGGCAACACAGCTTGCCAACAATCGCTGGGCAACACAGCTTGCCGTCCAGTGGAATCCACCACTGCAACCGCTGGGGATTACAGCTTACCCGTCCAGTGGAAACCTCCATTGCCCGCTGAGCAACACAGCTTGCTGTCCAGTGGAATCCTCCACTGCAAACCGCTGGGCAATACAGCTTAGCCGACCAGAGGCAGCACCTCTGCAACCCGCTGACTAACAGCTTGAAAGGAAATGTAAAATGGAAAACAAAAGACAGAACAAGACAGCAACGGAAAGCTGAAACAATCAAGCACAAAATATAATGAGCAACCTCAGATCTGGTTTTGAACCAAAGATCTGAGGAACGAACTCCTTCTCTCTCTCTCTCTTCTTCTTCTCTTCACACTCTTCTCGAGCTCTCTCTTCTTCTTCTCTTCACACTCTTCTCGAGCTCTCTGCCTCTCTTCTTCTCCTTCTGCTCTTCTTCTTTCTCTTTTCTTTTTCTATCTGGATCGTGGCTCTCTGTATGGACTTTTCTTCTCGCCAACTCGATCACCCTTCTTCTGTGGAAGAAGGCTCATATATATAGCAGCAGCAGCAGCTAGGGCGCGTGTGGCTTCCACAGCTCCCGCCCTAAGAATTCGGACCACGTGGCAGTCTCTCAGCAGGCTTCATTCCAGCCTCGGATCACGTGCTGCCAGTCATTGGGGAATATTTCTTCCTCGGACCTGCAAGGAGATGAAAACCATTAAAACTGAGGGCAACAATAACTAAAGCTGCACGAGGTATGTGGTAGCAATTCTAGATGCACTGAGAACGACACGAGATACACAAGGTGACTACAGCACGAAGTAAGGAGAGAACGACATGAGATACATACTGTAACAGAGATAACACTACAAAGAGAACGACACGAAGAAGATGAAAACAACACGATGTAAAAAGAAGAACGACACGAGATACAAACGAAGACAAAACAGAAACCAACACGAAGTGTGGTTTCAACATACGAAAGACACGAGGTCTAGGAAGAACAACACGAAGACATAATACGGAAACGACACGAAGTGAAACAACACTTGAAAACATAAGAAAAACAACTCGAGCACAAAATAGCTCGAATGAACGACTCGAAGACGAGGCGACACGGGCTGACCACGACACGAAGACAAATAACAGAAACCGTCACGAGTTGAAAACAACACGAAGATGAAAACAGAAATTGACACGAGGTGAGTTCACAAAGCGACAAAGACACGAGGTGTAGGAAACACGACACGAAGACATGAGATAGACACGTCTTCAACAACACGTGATGAAACGGTGGAAGCAGAAGAACAACTCGAGGAACTACAGTAGTTGACACGAAGACAAAAGAGGGAAAACGACACGAAGTCAGTGAGAACAACACGAGGTGAAACGACACGGGCTTGAACTTAGAGAAGAGTGCACGAAGTAAACTCAACACGAAGACAGAACACATGAACGGCTACAACGACATGCGATAAAATAGTGAAGGTAGGAAGACGACTCGAGGGACAACTAGATACTGAATAAACGACACGAGGTTCACTGGGAAACGACTCGAAGTTCAACAGAACAAATCGAGCTGCTTCAGTAAACAGCACGAGGACTCAAACGCAAAATTAACATGAAGACGTAAACACAACACGAGGACATAAACACTGAAACAACACGAAGACGATGGATGCAACAGTGCAATGTTTAGACTTGAAATCCAAAGCAAACGGCTGTACAGACTTGAAGATGTGAAGCCAATGTACAGACTTACTATACCAGTCTGATGTACAAAACTTCAAAGAACAGTCCAATGTATGGACTTGCACTGCAAACAACAATGTATAGACTTCATGTAAACGCCCAATGTATGGACATTGAAATCGAAGACCAATGTGCAGACTTCAAGTTTAACTGTGGATGTACAGACTTCATGAAGCGAAGCGATGTGTAGACTTGAAGCTCCTGAAGCAACGTACAGAGTTCAAAGATGTTGGCGTGTCAATGTACAAACTTGATGAAGACTGATACATGAACAGTAATGCATAGACTTAGGAGCATATGACACGGCTGTACATACTTCACGCGTTGACGCTGTACAGACTTCCAATGAAGTGCGTTGACGCTGTACAAACTTTGCCTAAGTCTATGCATGAATTGACGTTGTATATACTTAGCCAATGCAATGCATAGGCTTGAACGAGAGTCCAATGTATAGACTTTGCTACCCAGACATGATATCTGACAGAATGTAATGCACATATATAAAGAGCAAATGCCATCAATGCTAAACATCATCATTCATGTTGCTATCAATATGCAGAATGCTCAAGAATAAGAATGCATAGAAATGCACTTTGTTTATTACAATCATCAAAACACAATAACATTGCTATCATCAAAATATAATATCAAATGCACTCAAATGCACTCACTGTCTTACTATCATCAAAACCAAATAGCATTGCTATCATCAAGGCGACATAGCACATGCTTGTGCCTAAGAGGCACAACATTCTCCCCCTTTTTGATGATGGCAACACAATGTGACAGTGAGTCACACACAAGATTTTCTCCCCCTTTGACATGATCAAAAAGAGAAAAATAGTAAAAACAAGAGTGCAAAGTGCATTATGCATGTAAGTTCCTCTAGAACATTCTCCCCCTGAATGTAAGACTCCCCTGAATTATTTCTCCCCCTAAATAAAAGCTCCCCCTTTGAGAAGGAATTGAACAGATAAACAAGGTAGAAAAGGTAGGAGGGTCACTAGACAACAGCTGAATCATTGGTTCAGAGAATAAGCATGATTATAAACAATAGTTAAAGTATAAGAATCATCAACATATAATTTTCAAAAATTCAGGTTTAACAGTGATAAATCTAGAGTAAAACACCTGACCCCTGAAAAAGAGTTTGTAGACTCCATTTATAGCAATGAATCTAGGGCACATGGTATTAATAGATAAGTCAGAAATAATACCCTTTTGTGATTGAACAAGGAAATTCAAGAGCGGCAACTTGAACATGTATTGAGAAAAACAATTTTCACTCAATGACTTTTGATTTTCGAAGGGTTACAGCAGTTTGATTTCACTTTTTAATTTTTTCAGAACCTGAACTAAGTAAAATAGATCAGTGGCATTTATGCTGTTGACATTAGGTGTACACCTTGATCAGAGGTAGGTACCCCCAGTTACTAGGCATAAACTACTAGACCTATTTCAGATCAAAACCTACAAAGAGTAGTCTTCACTTTTGACATTAAGGGTACACCTTGATTAGAGGCCAGTACCCCCAGTTACTTGGTGAGAACTCCCCCTATAGATTTGACCCTTTGAACAGAGATATTCTGAAGCACTTCATGACTATGAGTTCTCCTGCTTCATTGGAGGAGATCACAATTTCTCAGTGCAATTCAGCCACTGCTCTGTCACTATGTTCAGTTCATAGCATTTTATGATCTTATTTACTGCTGCCCTTAATTCTTTTAGAGTGATTGTTTAAGACACAGTACACACTCTTATTCACCTTTTCTAGAAATTTCCAGATCAACACATTAGGCATTACAAAAACTTTTTCTATTTTAGCCATGAGACAAAGATTAAGAGCTATAAAAGTTTTCTTTTATCTCAAATTCTGAAGTGCAGACACTTAAGTCTCCAATTTATAAAGGTTAAACCTTTAGTTCCTTTCAATTTGTAAGTGTGATTCTTATAAGTGAACAATTGCAATAATCACCATTCAATGTACTAGACCAGATGCAAGGCTGTTGTTTAGTGAAACTGATGGGGAAAAGATAGCACTTGGCAATATGACTCAATGAGCAACTGATGTCAAAGAATATGTATCATTTGAATGAGAATTACTGAGAAGTGAATAGGATTCAATGTATTGAATAGAACTCTCAGCTCCCCCTGACATCATGATGCTAGAGATATGCTATGCAATCAGTTCAGCTTTATGCATCCAAGTCATGAGCATTTTTATCCTTTTTCAGATTTTTCAAGATGTAATGCAGTGCAAATCAGTCTTATATGCATTGATCAATTTCATTGACAGTCATGCAAATAATGTATGCAAACACTAGACACATGCATTGACTGTGTGCACTAACTGACCCATTCAAGCTCAGTCCAAGTATGTAATCAAGCATGCAATGCATTGGCACAAGACACAAGCATTATACAAAATCTATATAGTGCATCAACTATATACACTAAAGACCATTCAAACTCAGTTCAGCAATTGGCAGGAGATGGCAACAGAAGAGCATCAGCTATATCCAAAGTAAAACTCAATAGCTGAGTCTGGAATGCAGACTGATCAGCTAAGCAATAAGAGATCATCAGATATTAAACAAGCACATCAACATTTTCAGATGATGAAATTTAACACAAAGTTCAGAACTGACCTGAAATGGTGCAGTCATGGGGTTTTCATTCTTGAGTGCCTTGGTTAACCCCTTTCACTTCTCCCACCAAGGCACACCTGCAGCATGTCAATCAAGTTGATCCTGCAGAGACCCAAGCAGTCTTGGGTCCTGCACTACCCCTATCAGGTGTTCTAAACAGTTTCTTAGCAACATGGTCATCAAATTTCATCAGAAAACAATTGTCCATAGAGTGACCAAGTTTACCACAATATCTACATGAAACAGCAGATTTTCTAGTCCTATGATGCATATCAACAGCAGCATGAGACCTATGATAATGAGCATGAATTGTTCTGTTGTTTACATGAACATTTTGTTTCTTGTTCTTCTTTATCCAGCATTCAGCAGATTTGTGACCTGATTTACCACAATTAAAGCATGAAAAGTTCACAGGTCGTTTTGCAGAGAATTAAAAACTTTGTTATTAACATGACTTACTTGGGCATGCCAACAGTCCTTGACTGTATGGCCATGCTTTCCACATTCGAAGCATGCTGGGGTTCTTTTACCAGAAGCAGTTTTATTTGCAGGGAAATTTACAGGTTTTAAATTGACTTTCTTTCCCTGGGCATGCCAGCAATCTTTGACTTTGTGGCCATGCCTCCCACACTCGAAGCACCTTGGGTGCTTACCTCTTGAGCCATTAAAATCCCATGAAAGTCCTAAACCAACACTCAACAGCTTTATGACCACGTTTGTTACAATTATAACAAATGATGTGTTGGTTTGAAGCAGACATGTTTCTTTTGGGGTGGTGATGATTATTTGAGAAAAAATTATCATGCATCATATCATCACTTTTCATCACACTACAATCATCCATATAATGACCATGCCTACCACAATAGTAGCAAGAGGCATCAGATTTCCTAGGAGCATGGTTTCTATCATATGATTTCTTAGATGCATGCGAATGAGTACAAGAAGCATCAGATTCAACAGAGCTAATAAATTTCGGAGTATAACCAGAATTATTCTTTACCTTCTTTGTTTGACTTTTTCTGTTCAATTTCTGATTATTCTCAACAGGTTTTGTTTGCTTTTCAATTTTTTGAGCTTTGAACTGAAAGACAGGTTTTGAAGGTGACTTATGATTTTCATTTTATTTTGGGGATTGCCTTGAGGTACCAGCCACATTAGAACTATGAACAAAGGTAGTATATAGCTGGTTTCTGGTAGTTTCCTTAATATCAGGACTACAGCTTGTCCCCTTTCTTGGATTGCCATCCTTCATTTTCACAACAGTTTTTACTTTTCTTTCATTCTTAGCAGAATTGGATGCTAATTTTTCTAGATCCTGAATCTTATTTTCCAAAGATGTTATGTGAAGCTTATAACTGGCTATCTCCTGTTCACTGCAATTGACACATTCACTTAAGACTTTATTTGCAGTTTTATACTTCTCAATTTCTTGTTCCAAGTTGCTTAACTTTTCAGATTTTTCATTACAAATAGCTTTTCCCTTTTCTGTGGTGAGAAGTTTTTTAGACAAGCCAGTATTTAACCATTTCAATTTTTCAATTTCAGCTTTTAATTCAATATTTTCTTTGGTCAGCTTCTTAACTTCAGCATCACATTTTTCATTAGTGGATATCAATTCCAGTTTCTCAATTGGTTCCTCTTCTCTTTCTTCTACTTTAATTTTCTCAGCAACCAAGTTTTTGTGATCCTCTTTAAGTGAGACTATTTGTTTGTTCAGCCATTCATTCTCACTATAAAGATCTTCATTGCGTTCTCTTAGAGCTGAGCACATATGGCAGGTTAATTCAGCAGAAGAAGAATGTGAAGTCTCCCCATTGATTTCATTTATTCTACCCATGAGATTTTCAATTTTCTTTTGAAATCCTTCATTCTCAAGTTTCAGTTTATCCAATTCAGAATTAACTTGAGTCAGTTCTTGCATGTCTTTTATATGTTCATTTTTCTTCTCATTCAGCTGATTCTCAAGTTCTGATATCTTGTCTAGACATATTTGATTTTCAAGTTTTAGAGAACCATTTTGTTCCTGAAAATTCTGAACATCTAACATACATGCATCATAAGATTGTTTCAGATCTGGACAATTTTTACAAGGAACTTTCAAAGTTATCTGATCACATTTCTTTTTCAATCTCTTATTCTCAGATTTCAATTGTTCACATCTATTATTAAGTTCCTCATTTATATTCCATAGGTCATCAATTGAAAGTTCTTCAGATTCAGAGCTTACCTCGGATGAAGTTTCATCATTAGCATTTCTCTGATCAGCCATCAAGCATTTGCTGTGATTCCTGATTAGCTTTAGTTTTTCCAAAATGTCTTTGGCAGACCTGCAAGAAGAAATGCATTCAATTAGAGATCTGTCAATTGATTCTTTTAATAAAACTACAGCTCTATTATTGACAGAGTCTTTCAGCTTATCCTTCTTGGTCCATTTGGATTTATCCTTCAACAGTTTATATGGACCGTGAGTTATTACCTTCCACAAGTCAGGATCGGTTGTGCTTACATACCGATGCAACTTTTCCAGCCATGGGCCAAGGTCATCACCTCTGAATATCGGAGGATTAGCCATCAAAGCAGATAACAAGCAGACTCAAAGCATAAAACAATCGACAAGAAAACACCACAACCAGATAAGCACGGCAAAGCACTGACTCAGTGAAACTAAACAACGAGCACAGAAAGCACACTCTGAAATGCACCAAACAAATCAGCAGGATCCTCTGCAGATTGTTAGATCTGATAGATCAGAGACCCGCTCTGATACCAATTGTTGGGTTCGGTGCAGTATTCAGAGGGGGGTGAATGAATATAACCCGTTTAAAAAACCTTCACCCAATTAAAAACTAGAATAATAACAAGACAGATTCGACAATATGAAGCTCAACTGGAATTTCGCTCTCTTGACAGATTAAAATATTATAAGAAAACTAATCAACTCTTCTGCTCAAACAGAAGCCAAACGCTTAGAGCGCCCCTATGCAATCATCTAGCGGAAGCAAAAGAAGATAAACCAAACCACAATGCACAAGGGGTTTTTAGGTGGTTCGGTCCTCCAGACCTACATCCACCCCACACTCAACCCGAGTGTGGCTTCACTAACCGCTGGGTAACACAGCTTGCCAACAATCCCTGGGCAACACAGCTTGCCGTCCAGTGGAATCCACCACTGCAACCGCTGAGGATTACAGCTTACCCGTCCAGTGGAAACCTCCACTACCCGCTGAGCAACACAGCTTGCTGTCCAGTGGAATCCTCCACTGCAAACCGCTGGGCAATACAGCTTAGCCGACCAAAGGCAGCACCTCTGCAACCCGCTGACTAACAGCTTGAAAGGAAATGTAAAATGGAAAACAAAAGATAGAACAAGACAGCAACGGAAAGCTGAAACAATCAAGCACAAAATATAGCTCTAACAATGAGCAACCTCAGATCTGGTTTTGAACCAAAGATCTGAGGAACGAACTCCTTCTCTCTCTCTCTCTTCTTCTTCTCTTCACACTCTTCTCGAGCTCTCTCTTCTTCTTCTCTTCACACTCTTCTCGAGCTCTCTGCCTCTCTTCTTCTCCTTCTGCTCTTCTTCTTTCTCTTTTCTTTTTCTATCTGGATCGTGGCTCTCTGTATGGACTTTTCTTCTCGCCAACTCGATCACCCTTCTTCTGTGGAAGAAGGCTCATATATATAGCAGCAGCAGCAGCTAGGGCGCGTGTGGCTTCCACAGCTCCCGCCCTAAGAATTCGGACCACGTGGCAGTCTCTCAGCAGGCTTCATTCCAGCCTCGGATCACGTGCTGCCAGTCACTGGGGAATATTTCTTCCTCGGACCTGCAAGGAGATGAAAACCATTAAAACTGAGGGCCACATTAACTAAAGCTGCACGAGGTATGTGGTAGCAATTCTAGATGCACTGAGAACGACACGAGATACACAAGGTGACTACAGCACGAAGTAAGGAGAGAACGACACGAGATACATACTATAACAGAGATAACACTACAAAGAGAACGACACGAAGAAGATGAAAACAACACGAGGTAAAAAGAAGAACGACACGAGATACAAACGAAGACAAAACAGAAACCAACATGAAGTGTGGTTTCAACATACGAAAGACACAAGGTCTAGAAAAAACAACACAAAGACATAATACGGAAACGACACGAAGTGAAACAACACTTGAAAACATAAGAAAAACAACTCGAGCACAAAATAGCTCGAATGAACGACTCGAAGACGAGGCGACACGGGCTGACCACGACACAAAGACAAATAACAGAAACCGTCACGAGTTGAAAACAACACGAAGACGAAAATAGAAATTGACACGAGGTGAGGTCACAAAGCGACAAAGACACGAGGTGTAGGAAACACGACACGAAGACATGAGATAGACACGTCTTCAACAACACGTGATGAAACGGTGGAAGCAGAAGAACAACTCGAGGAACTACAGTAGTTGACACGAAGACACAAGAGGGAAAACGACACGAAGTCAGTGAGAACAACACGAGGTGAAACGACACGGGCTTGAACTTAGAGAAGAGTGCACGAAGTAAACTCAACACGAAGACAGAACACATGAACGGCTACAACGACACGCGATAAAATAGTGAAGGCAGGAAGACGACTCGAGGAACAACTAGATACTGAATAAACGACACGAGGTTCACTGAGAAATGACTCGAAGTTCAACAGAACAAATCGAGCTGCTTCAGTAAACAGCACGAGGACTCAAACGCAAAATTAACACGAAGACGTAAACACAACATGACGACATAAACACTGAAACAACACGAAGACGATGGATGCAACAGTGCAATGTCTAGACTTGAAATCCAAAGCAAACGGCTGTACAGACTTGAAGATGTGAAGCCAATGTACAGACTTACTATACCAGTCTGATGTACAGACTTTGAAGAACAGTCCAATGTATGGACTTTGAAATCGAAGACCAATGTGCAGACTTGGATTTGAAGACTAGTGTGCAGACTTCAAGTTTAACTGTGGATGTACAGACTTCATGAAGCGAAGCGATGTGTAGACTTGAAGCTCCTGAAGCAATGTACAGACTTGATGAAGACTGATACATGAACAGTAATGCATAGAGTTAGGAGCATTATGACACGGCTGTACAGACTTCACGCGTTGACGCTGTACACACTTCCAATGAAGTGCGTTGACGCTGTACAGACTTTGCCTAAGACAAGTCATGAACTGACGGTCTATATACTTAGCCAATGCAATGCATAGGCTTGAACGAGAGTCCAATGTATAGACTTTGCTACCCAGACATGATATCTGACAGAATGCAATGCACATATATAAAGAGCAAATGCCATCAATGCTAAACATCATCATTCATGTTGCTATCAATATGCAGAATGCTCAAGAATAAAAATGCATAGAAATGCACTTTGTTTATTGCAATCATCAAAACACAATAACATTGCTATCATCAAAATACAATATCAAATGCACTCAAATGCACTCACTGTCTTGCTATCATCAAAACCAAATAGCATTGCTATCATCAAGGCGACATAGCACATGCTTGTGCCTAAGAGGCACAACATGCGGGTCCTCTCTTCCTCTTCTGTCGACCGGCCGATGAAGAGGGCTTCCTTCGGTTACCCTGATTTTGTTATTCTTTCTTTTTTTAGCTTTTATTGTTGTTTTTGGTTTTTGTTTGTGTTGCCTTTATTATTTTTATTCATTTATTTCTTTCAAAGAGACATGAGAAAATGATGAAAGAAGTCGAGATGTAAAAGATAGAGAAAGAGAGTGAGGTATAGAGAATTAAAACTATTAAAGATCACTAGGAAAATATATATAGGGAGAGAAAGACTCTTTTTTAGACAAAAATAGAGAGGGACGGGGGTGGAGGCTTAACAATAAATAACAATAGAAAGAGAGAAGAATATAGTAAAATGGAGGGGGGGACGGTTGGTTACCTCAAAATAGGAGGGAATGATCCCTTCTCATCTCCGAACTGAGGAATCACGTGAGTTCTCTCCTCCTCTTCTTTCGGCTGGCCGAAGGAGATAGCTTTCCTTTGATGGTTCCCCTTGCAAAAGAAGATGAGATAATAAATCAGGATAACGACAATGCAGCATCAATCCCTTGTGATGAATATGATGAAGACATGAACAAATACGCACCTGGTCGATGTTGTTTTAAACCCCTTTTATACACAAAGGTAGGCAGATGATATGATGAATGATCAAGTGAGGGTCTCTCAGGGAGAGAGATGCAATAGGGATGAGAGATAACGCATGCAATGCAATGCAACTAACAAAATAAGAACGAAAATAAGACGAAGAAGTGAGGAAGTTTATTGAGAGACGATTGGTGGGCTCGAAGGAGCTTCTCCAGGACGAGGATGGTGCGAGAGCACGGTGCAGTAGACCAGCTTCTCCCGCATGCGCTCGGACATTCAGAAACCCGGCTTTCTTTATTTCATAGGCTTCAACACAGATCGGACTGGAATATCTCTTTTCGTTCCGTATAGACCCATACACGCGCTTACAGACGCATACACACCTGCAAGCACACTCGCACACACACCTATATATACATATATATAGCTGTACACTATTTATTCGATTATGAAGAGAAAATACTAGAAATAGTAAGGAAAAAGAAGATAAGTATTAAAATGATGGAAATGAAAGTATGGGAATATATAGAGGAGAGGTAGAAAGAGAGAGGGTTAGAGAGAGAAAGAGAGAAAGGGAGAGAGAGGAGAAAAACTCTTTTTTAGAAATTTTTTTGTACTTTAGTTTTACTATATAGTATGTATATATGTAGAGGATATATATATAAACTATATAAGATATATATATATATATATATATATATATATATATATATATATAAGAGGGATGGAGAGATAGAGAGGGAAAGAGAGAAAAATAGAGGGAGAGGAGAAAACTCTCTTCTTTTATTTTATTTTTTTATTATTTCAGCTTTTTTTAGATAAAAATGAAAGAGAGTATATTATGATATATATATATATGTATATATATATATATATATATAAATGGGATCACGTGAGGGAGAGACGCAGAGAAATGAAAGGGGAGAGGGAGGGAAAGCAAAACAATAAAAAAGGAAAGGAAAGTGAGAGGGAGAGAGAGAGAATTCGCTAGAGGAGGGGGAAGAGGAGGCAGAGACGGGAGAGAGAGAGAGATTAAGAGAGGGAGAAGAAGAAATATTAAAATAAAATAAAAAAGAGAAGAGAGAGAGAGCGGGTGAGAGAGCAAAGAGAGAGAGAGAGAAAGACGGAGGGAGGAGGGAGAGAGAAAGATGAGAGACAGAGGGAGAGACGCGGAGGAGAGAGAGAGGGACGGAGGGAGGAGAGAGATCGAGAGAAAGAGACGGGGAGAGAGAGAGAATGAGAGAGAGAGAAAAGAGAGATCGGGTGTGAGAGAGAAGATAGTGAAAAAGAGAGAGAGAACAAATAATAAAAAAAATGACAAGAGAGAGAGTTAGCGAGACAGGAAGAGGGGGAAGGAAAAGAGAGGGCAAGTGAGAAACAGGAGAGACGAGAGAGAGAAAATAATTAAAAAAGAGAGAGAGAGAGAGCGCGGAGGGGGGAGAGAGAGACGAGAGGAGGGAGAGAAAGAGAGAGAGGGAGAGAGGAAGACGCGGGGGGGTCACGGGGTGGCTCGCGGTAGTGGTCGACGGCAGTGGTCGGTGGCTGGCGAGCTCGCCGACGGGCTTGAGCAGGGTGGCCCGGTGGCGTTGGCGGAGGGAGTCGACGGCGACGTCGGCAGGTGGCGTCCGCGGGGCTCGCGGTGAGCGGGGTTGGCAGGGACGAGCGGCTCGCGGACGGCGGTCATGGCGAAGGTGATGCAGGGGGATGGCGACGGCGTGAGAAAGAGAGAGAGAGAGAGAGCGAGACGCTCGGCAGGGGGAGAGAGAGAATGCGGCGGGGGAGAGAGAGGAAGTGAGAGAGAGACGAGAGAGATAGCGAGAGGGAGAGGGCGTGAGAAGGAGGCCGGTGGTGGGCGGCCCGTGGCGATGAAGGCAAATGCGGCAGTCGCGGCAGCGGCATCCAGTGGAGGACGTGGACGATGAGGAGGGCAGCCGTGGGTGGCCGGTGACGACGAGGACAACGGCAACGAGAGCAGCGGTGGTGCGAATGTGGACGATGAGCAGGGAGGCCGTGGGTGGCCGGTGACGATGAGGACAAGGCAGCAAGGGCAGCGGCGGTGCGAACGTGGACGATGAGTAGGGCGGCCGTGGGTGGCCGGTGACTTTACGATGGTGGCATGGTGCAACTGGAGGTAGTTGATGGGCTACGACGGTGGCTGGGAGATGGGCACAATGGCGACAGTGGTGTACGCGACAGGAGGTGGAGGGTGGTGCGGTGGTTCACGGCAGGTCGACGGTGGTTGCGTTCGGTTGGTGAGGTATGGGGAGAGAAGGGAGAGCAGAGGGAGTGGGATGGGGAGGTTTGGTGGCGACGGTGGGTGCAACTGGTGGAGTGAAAGTGGAGCGCAGGGGATTGCTAGAAGTGGCTTAGCAGTGAGGGAAGGTGAAGTGCAGTGAGGGGGAGAGTATATGGGTGTGTGAGAGGGAGGTTTGGTGGACGAAATGGACGACGGCAAGGGCGGTATGGAGATGGAAGTCTGCCGTGGGAGGTGGATGTGGTGGCCGGGCGGAGATGCTGCGGACGTGGGTTTGCAGTGGAGAGGAGATGGTTAAGGGAAGTGAAAAGGGGAGATGGAGAGTGGCTGCCGATGGGAGGGGAGAATGGGAGAAGGTGAGAGAGGGAGTGGGGTGGGTGCGATCTCCTCTCTGCTGTGGGTCGATCGGGTGAGAGGGAGTGAGAGAGAGGAGAAAGAAGAGTAAAAGAGAGGGAGAGAGAGAATACGTGAGAAGGGAGTTCACGTGATTAGTCAGAGGGTGGGGTTGGGAGCTTTTGTGTGTATATTCTTACGGTGATATTGAGTGGGGACAAGATCCGAGAAGAATGGGGAGTGAGTTTGATGTGACACGACCTCGGACCTAATGCAAGCAAGCACAATCGCATTCAAAACGGGCCAAATTGGGCCACCGCTCTATCGTCACTCACCCAAGCCCGGGGTGACTTGGCAATGCCAAGGGGAGGATGTGGGTTGGGCCCTTGCTGGTAGAGGGCCAGCAAGGCCAAGACTTGATTCCCAAAGGGTGGGGATGCCCAAATCAAGGGGGCCGACAAAGTGCCAAAGGCACCGGTTGCAATATTCCCACGGTGATCACTCAAGTTTATGGGGCTTGAGGATCGGGCTCTCACTCGCATAACCAGCGGAATTAAGAACTAATATTGAAAGACAAGCACTAATTGGAGTGAAGGTTTGAGCACTTACTCGACCGGTTTGAAGAAACCGGTCCCGGTCGGAGACGAGGGCGAGCGGGGAGGCGAGTGGATCCCCACACGCCGCGGCGGTGTCGCTTGACCTGCCCCAAACAAATTACACCACTACACCTCTCGCAGGAGGGGGAACTTGGGGTGGGGGTTAATTATATTACATCAATACTACCTCCACGCAGGGAGGGGCCTTCAGCCGGCCAAGCGGGGTGGGGAAACCAAAGCAAAGAATGAGGAACAAGGGTGGATGCCGAATCTGCCTGCTGTCAACAAACCAGGATAGAGGGTCGGTGTTGCTGTTGTAGATCTTGCTCAGGAATTGTGCTGATGGCGAGACTGGCAGCGAAATCTTCGTAACAGGAAGGGGAATGCCTCAGAATTTTTGTAATTTCTTCTGGAGTCGCTGCTGGACGGGGCAGGAGCTTGAATAGGGCCTCTATTTCTCAAACTAGCAGGGGCAGGTCACCAACAGTAGGATGCAGAGGCTGTCCTGACCGCTCCAGAACTCCAAATTTGATGCCGTCAGTGCCGTTAGAACCGCGGGTGAGTCCTCTTTGCAGAAAAAGAAACGGGGACTCCAGAAGAGAATGGAGACGATCTGTGGAGCCAGAAGAGTGAGGATGTGTCGACGCAGACTGGGGAAGGCAGAGCCGCGCGACTGTGGAAGAAAATTGGTAACTTCTGTTCCCGGATGCTGAATGGGCTTCCGCTTGTTGATTCTGAAAGTAGACAGGCCGATGAAGAATTTTTAAGAAGGACTTGAAGACTGATTCCTTCGGGGCTGGTCGTGGCAGAGCTTCTAAGCCGGCTCAGGTCCTCAGCCGAGGCAGAACCGCACAGCTGTGGGAGAATGGACCTCCTGGACGACTCGGAGATCGGAAGTAGACGAAACCACTTTGGTTACAAAGGCAACTGGCAGACGCTTCCGACGATGGCTCTTGGGTCTTTAAACTTATCCGGAGGAGGTCGTGGTGGCCGCTGCAAGTTGTTGGTCTGCTGTAGATCTTCAGTTGAGAGCTGTAGGTTGATGATGATGGGGGGGAATGGGGTATATGGGAGGGGAAATGGGGGTGGATTAGTGTGGGGAAAGCCCGGGCTGTGAGGGGGTCTAGGAGGGGGTGTTCTAAGGTGGGGGAAGGGAAGAATGGGGTCTGGAAGGGGGTCTAACAGGTGGTGGGAGGAGGAGCTACGAATTTGGGAAGGTGGGTGAGAGGAGAAAGTGAGGGGGGGGGGGCACAAGTGAGTGGAGGGAAGGGTGGATTTCAAATTTGAAATGGCCTCGGAAGTTATGGGATTGTGTGGGGAAGGGGTTGATTGTGTTGGAATAGAGAAAGTGGTGTTGGAATGTGGAAGATGGTGTTGGAATGGTGAGGGATCTTCTTGGGACTAGGGGGGTGGAGTAATGGAGGCCATGGGGAAGTGGAGGGCTTTAATGATGGTAGGTGGGGGTTGAGGTGGTTGGGAAGGGAGGAGAGAGAAGAAAATTCGAAATTGGGTGTTGAGGAGAGAGAAAGTGGAGTGAAAAAGAGAGATTAAGAGAGGGAAGGGTGGGGAATCTCTCCCCTAGGGTTTCTCACCCAAAAATTGTTGGAATCACTCCACTAAACTAAGCTTTGGACTCTCAAATGGCATTTTTTTCATTGATTGATTCATTACCTCCAAATGAAGGAAATGGGGCCCTATATATAGGAAACCCACATTTTACAATAAGACCCTGACAAAAGACTCATTGACAAATAACCGAAGGGGTAGGGGAGCTCATTGGGCCAAGCCCGAAGAAATGGGCCCAATTAGCACATTACACATTCTAATGACACTCAAACATAGGAAAATAAATGCAAGACCTAGGGACATGACTCAAATAAAATGCAAATTACATCAAATGACTCGAGTAAAATTACATAGGACTCAAAATTAAATGACTAAACCATGCCGGATGCAACCGGGGCGAGGAGACGAGCTATGAATGTGGGCATGGAACGTGATGTCCACATCATACTCCCGGGGTGCGGAGAACTCGACTCCGTCGAGTAAGTATCCTTCCCTCCTTGGAAGGTGTAGAAGTGGTACTGCCTTCAAGTCTTCCGAACGAGACCGATCCATCCACCTGCCGAGATAGCGCTCATATACCTTGCTCCGAGTGGTAGTGACTTGTTCATCCAATATTTGTTCAATTTGTTCACGCTGGACTCTCTTGGCTGGTGGTTTATCATGGGTGGGTGCTCTCTCAAGGGAGGAAGTAGGCTCAATCTCCTCACTAGGTACCACCGTGGGTCCCTTATATGGCACTAGGTCGGCAACAATGAATGTGGGACTTATTCCATACTCCTCAGGGAGATCTAACTCGTAGGCAATTGCACCTATGCGCCTCAAGACCTAGAAGGGACCAGCCCCACGTGGCCTCAGTTTAGAGTTGGCTCCCGGGGAGAGCCTCTCCGTCCTTACCATCACAAAGTCACCCTCATGGAATTTTTGGTGACGCCGATGAGAGTCGGCCCGCCTCTTATATGCCTCATTCTTTTTGCTTATGTGCTTGCAAAGGCTTTCATGTAATTTTGTGAATGTTGACATTCTAGGGGTGATGGGTGGACCTGGGCAACCAAAAGTAGACCAATCATGCTTTGATGCCAAGAAGACTTTGATGGATTTTGGAGGGCCGGGGCAACCATATGTGGACTTATCATGCAATGTTGTCACGTAGACTTTGGTGGGCCTAGTTGGGCCGGGGCACCCGTAGGTGAATCTATCATGCAAAGTGGTGATGAATGTAGGGGGACCTGGACATCCGTAGATGCTTTTGACATGCTTAAGACCCATGATGCATGAAGGTGGACCATGACATCCAAATATGGACCACTCATACTTTCTACTTGACATGTGGGTGATATGAATGAATGGACCCAATATAGTGTTCATGCTAAGGGGTATGGTAAGCCTAGACACATGCATGCTTTTCCCAAAGGTGACTTCCATGTGTATAGGTGTGGGACAACCCTTGAACTCCCATTGGAAAGGATCGAATGGATCTAAGAAGGTGGTCATCATGGGGTGGGGCAAAACTTTATTACCTAGGGATATGTGGCCCAAGGTCATGGCTCCCAAGGAGTAACCCGGGTCTAAGATGGAGTGAATTGGGTCAAACATTGTGAGTTGGTTTAGGGAAAGGTGGGTGGTGGATAAAGTGTTTGGGTCACACGAGTCTCTTGACTCCCATTGGAATGGATCATATTGATCATAAAATGGGTTACCTAGGGGGAGGAACTCCATGTCCTCAAGATCCTCAAAAGGTGCTAAGTCATCCTTCTCCATGATAGTTGGGCCAATGTTCTTGGCAAGTGGGTCAGCCATGAGTGGAGGGCTTGACTTTCTACCCGAGATAAGAAGCTCTAAATCGAGGAGAAGGTTGGGCTCATCGGGTGTAGGTAGGAATAGAAGGAGGTCGCTAGTGTAGCAACCAATGGTGCAAATCGAGGTGATAGACCCTATGCATAGGTGTAGGAGGCTAAGGCTCCTAGGTTGTTCTACCATAGGGGTCAACATGCTAGTCATCTCTAATTGCCAAGCTAAGCCCTTGAGAAGGTCCTCTAAGGTTTCCACTTGGTAGGATGTTTGGATTATGGTGTGATAGGAGGAGATGTGCACTATGGGAAGGTTTTCCTTTATGGGAAGGCAATCGTGGGCCGTGATCTCTCCTATTGGGCTCTTCTTTAGCCAACTAATAAAGGGTTCCTCTAAGATGAGTTTGGCCCTAACTAGAGAGGGTGGTGTAACGTGAAGGTCACCATGTGATGCTTCTTCTTCTTCTTGGTCATGGGTTTCCTCCAAGGTAGGGAGTGGGTTTGGGGTGTTCACCACTATTAGATCGGGTATGGGTTCTTCTTCCAAGGAGGTGAGAGGGGCTTTTGAGGGTGTGGTGATGATTCGGGCATGGTGTATCCGGGGTGGTAGGTAGTGGGAAACTTGGGTTAGGATAGGTAAGGGTAGTAGTGGAGGCTTTGGTGGGAGTTGGATTGGGGTAGGGAGAGGAAGATGGGTGGGTTGAAGGGGTTTGGGTTGATTGGTTTTGGGAGGAGTGTCCCCTTTTAGCGGTGATGGAAAGGTAGTGGTGAGGGTTACCATGGGCCTAGGTGGAGAGTTGGCCATGGGGCCCAATTGGGTATGGGGACCTATGGTTGTGGTGTGGACTTGGAGGTGGGGTGTAAATGTAGTGGTTGGGGTGGGAGAGATGGGAAGTGGTAGGGAATGGGTGATTGGGGTCTTGGATTGACCGGGTGGGGATGATGGAGTTGACCTTGGGCTTTTGTGATTTGAGTAGGAGGGAGAGGGTTGGAAAGTGTAGGTTTTCCTAAGCTCGACCTTCATCTCATCCCAAGTGCTAATGGGGGCCTCTCTGCGGATCCTTCTTAAACCTTCCACAACTAACCAATGAGTTTTAGCTTGTTTGGAGAGGTGTGCCTTGGCTAGCCTCATTCTCCTTTCTTCGTTCAAGGGGCAACTTTTAAAGAATTGGTCTAGGGAAATCTCCCAATCTAGGTAAAGGCTTGGGCTGTTGGATCCATTAAAGGCGAGGGTTTTGATTTTCAAGTGTTCTAAAAATATGGTTTCTAGATCTCCCCAAAGGTCACTCTCATTCACTCTTGGTGTACGGCTATTTCCTTCAAGTCGGTCGAGTTGAGACATGATATCTTCAAGCCGATTAAGGACATTAGGTAGGGCTTCTATGATAGAGGTGTTGCTACCCACTTTGTTGGCAATGGAGCTTCCATGAGGATTTGGGCTTCTTGGAAAAGTTGATGGGGATGGATATGACGGGTATGAAGTGGCCATTCTAATGGACATGGGAGATGCAACCGAGCACTCTAAATGCATAAACATGCCCTAGGACCAACTTGTGGAGAGACAAGTTGTGAAGTTGCTCTGATACCACTTGATGTGACACGACCTCGGACCTAATGCAAGCAAGCAAAATTGCATTCAAAACGGGCCAAATTGGGCCACCGCTCTATCGTCACTCACCCAAGCCCGGGGTGACTTGACAATGCCAAGGGGAGGATGTGGGGTTGGGCCCTTGCTGGTAGAGGGCCAGCAAGGCCAAGACTTGATTCCCAAAGGGTGGGGATGCCCAAATCAAGGGGGCCGACAAAGTGCCAAAGGCACCGGTTGCAATATTCCCACGGTGATCACTCAAGTTTATGGGGCTTGAGGATCGGGCTCTCACTCGCATAACCAGCGGAATTAAGAACTAATATTGAAAGACAAGCACTAATTGGAGTGAAGGTTTGAGCACTTACTCGACCGGTTTGAAGAAACCGGTCCCGGTCGGAGACGAGGGCGAGCGGGGAGGCGAGTGGATCCCCACACGCCACGGCGGTGTCGCTTGACCTGCCCCAAATAAATTACACCACTACACCTCTCGCAGGAGGGGGAACTTGGGGTGGGGGTTAATGATATTACATCAATACTACCTCCATGCAGGGAGGGGCCTTCAGCCGGCCAAGCGGGGTGGGGAAACCAAAGCAAAGAATGAGGAACAAGGGTGGATGCCGAATCTGCCTGCTGTCAACAAACCAGGATAGAGGGTCGGTGTTGCTGTTGTAGATCTTGCTCAGGAATTGTGCTGATGGCGAGACTGGCAGCGAAATCTTCGTAACAGGAAGGGGAATGCCTCAGAATTTTTGTAATTTCTTCTGGAGTCGCTGCTGGACGGGGCAGGAGCTTGAATAGGGCCTCTATTTCTCAAACTAGCAGGGGCAGGTCACCAACAGTAGGATGCAGAGGCTGTCCTGACCGCTCCCGAACTCCAAATTTGATGCCGTCAGTGCCGTTAGAACCGCGGGTGAGTCCTCTTTGCAGAAAAAGAAACGGGGACTCCAGAAGAGAACGGAGACGATCTGTGGAGCCAGAAGAGTGAGGATGTGTCGACGCAGACTGGGGAAGGCAGAGCCGCGCGATTGTGGAAGAAAATTGGTAACTTCTGTTCCCGGATCCTGAATGGGCTTCCGCTTGTTGATTCTGAAAGTAGACAGGCCGATGAAGAATTTTGAAGAAGGACTTGAAGACTGATTCCTTCGGGGCTGGTCGTGGCAGAGCTTCTAAGCCGGCTCAGGTCCTCAGCCAAGGAAGAACCGCGCAGCTTTGGGAGAATGGACCTCCTGGACGACTCGGAGATCAGAAGAAGACGAAACCACTTCGGTTACAAAGGCGACTGGCAGACGCTTCCGACGATGGCTCTTGGGTCTTCAAACTTATCCGGAGGAGGTCGTGGTGGCCGCTGCAAGTTGCTGGTCTGCTGTAGATCTTCAGTTGAGAGCTGTAGGTTGATGATGATGGGGGGGAATGGGGTATATGGGAGGGGAAATGGGGGTGGATTAGTGTGGGGAAAGCCCGGGCTGTGAGGGGGTCTAGGAGGGGGTGTTCTAAGGTGGGGGAAGGGAAGAATGGGGTCTGGAAGGGGGTCTAACAGGTGGTGGGAGGAGGAGCTACGAATTTGGGAAGGTGGGTGAGAGGAGAAAGTGAGGGGGGGGGGCACAAGTGAGTGGAGGGAAGGGTGGATTTTAAATTTGAAATGGCCTTGGAAGTTATGGGATTGTGTGGGGAAGGGGTTGATTGTGTTGGAATAGGGAAAGTGGTGTTGGAATGTGGAAGATGGTGTTGGAATGGTGATGGATCTTCTTGGGACTAGGGGGGTGGAGTAATGGAGGCCATGGGGAAGTGGAGGGCTTTAATGATGGTAGGTGGGGGTTGAGGTGGTTGGGAAGGGAGGAGAGGGAAGAAAATTTGAAATTGGGTGTTGAGGAGAGAGAAAGTGGAGTGAAAAAGAGAGATTAAGAGAGGGAAGGGTGGGGAATCTCTCCCCTAGGGTTTCTCACCCAAAAATTGTTGGAATCACTCCACTAAACTAAGCTTTGGACTCTCAAATGGCATTTTTTTCATTGATTGATTCATTACCTCCAAATGAAGGAAATGGGGCCCTATATATAGGAAACCCACATTTTACAATAAGACCCTGACAAAAGACTCATTGACAAATAACCGAAGGGGTAGGGGAGCTCATTGGGCCAAGCCCGAAGAAGTGGGCCCAATTAGCACATTACACATTCTAATGACACTCAAACATAGGAAAATAAATGCAAGACCTAGGGATATGACTCAAATAAAATGCAAATTACATCAAATGACTCAAGTAAAATTACATAGGACTCAAAATTAAATGACTAAACCATGCCGGATACAACCGGGGCGAGGAGACGAGCTATGAATGTGGGCATGGAAGGTGATGTCCACATCAGAGTTAAGATGAGAAGTTAAGATTAGTATATATAACGTATATATGTAGAAGGTGGGCCAAGCCCTATTAATGTATTCTTTTTTTTATTTTTATTTTTATCTCTCTCTCTCTCTCTCTCTTTTTCATATTTTATATATACATATATATAAGTCCATCAACCCCCTTTTTAATTTATTCTTATTATTATTTTTTTTCTTTTTTTTTCTTTTTGTCTTATTTTTATTTATTATTATATTTTTTTGTGAGATCAAATGAAATTGCAAGAAAATTGAAAATCACTCAGATGATTCAAATGTGCGAGCTGCTGTGGGGGCACAATAGCGTAATACGAGATTTACTCACGGTAATGTCAAAATGGCGTGTCTACAGGGACTAGCATAGAGCCCTTGAACACAATCAGTGCTCAATCGCATCTTCAAGTATAAATCAAGTTACTTCCACGCAATAAAATATGGCCAAGAATGTAATAAGTTCAATAAGCTCATGATAACAATAATTCAATGAATGAATGCTTCAATAAGAATCATGAGAAATCAAGAATGACTTAAGCAAGGTTATGCTTATGGAAATAAATCGGCAGCATAACGATACGTTCTTTATCTTCCATTCATTATATTAGGTTTCTTGATCAATATGATAAGTTCTAGATCATCAAGAGTCTATCTAGAACCTTGGAATATCAACCCTTGGTCAATACTTGGGTTAAAATACTCAAGTAGTGTGACGGTCGTGTACTGGGCCGTTACATGATGTGACGCTCCAGTATTGGGCCGTTACATTAGTCTGAATCCAGAACCAAGAAATCGGACTCAGTGGAATGTGACGGTCGTATATTGGGCCGTTACTTGTGCCCGAAGGTCCAACATAGAGCCGTTACATTAATGATAACCAAAAATATCGATAGTGTAATCTAATCAATGGGCTTTAATGGTACAACCAACTCGGCGTCCTAGTGGGAATCTCAGGCTCGTGGAGAATTACGGAGGCCTTGAAACAAGATTTCCTAGTCCATTGGAAGGAATATCCAATATAGAGGTCCTCATGTCCAAGAATAAAGTTCCTATAGTGCAAAGTGAACTAATGGACATCATACCGGAATATGTGCCATATACTTAAAGAAATGACTCTATAGGCAGAAAAGAATGTGTAACCAAGATAAAACTCCGTCAATACATCTTTGAAAAAATTATGATTTAGAATACAAAACTATAGAGTTTTAGCCCATGAAATTAGCATAACTTAAAATAGCCTAATGGGGTGTTTGGGAGCACTTTTTTTTTAGAACTCTTTTTATCTCAAAAATTATGTTATGTTAATTTTTAACTTAAATTTTAAAATTGATAAAAATTGATAACATCTGTTTGGTAAAAATGATATATTTTTTAAAATTTATATAGTATTGTTTGGAAGGGGAGAGCTGGAACCGGAGCCGGAGGGAGGGGAGGGGGAGGGGGCTGCGCAGGGTCCGCTGGAGACGGAGGGGGGGGGGGGGCTGGGCTGGGCGGGGGCCGCCGGAGCCGGAGGGGGGAGGGGCTGGCTGCGTGCGCGGGGGCCGCCAGAGCCGGAGGGGGGGAACCGGAAGGGGGAAGGGGGAGGGGCTGCGCGTGGGGGCGCTGGAGCCGGAGGGGGGGAGGGGCTGCGCGCGGGGGCGCCGGAGCCGGAGGGGGGGAGGGTGAGGGGGCTGCACTGCCGGAGGGGGGAACCGGAGGGAGGGAGGGGGTTGGGGCCGGAGCCGGAGGGGGAGGGGGTTGGGGTTGCGCGCGGGGGCGCCGGAGCCGGAGGGGGAGGGGGTTGGGGGCGCGATAGGCTGGGGAGGGAGGGGGAGCGGTCGGGGGAGGGGGGGCGCGATCCGCCGGGGAGTGGAGGGGGATCCGCTGGGGAGGTCGGGGGAGGGGGAACGGTCGGGGGAGGGGAGGGGGGGCGAGCCAGAGGAGGGAGACACACGGAGGGAGAACGAGAGTTGTTTCAAAAAAAAAATGGTCATGAGTTGTTTTTTTTTTTTTGAGGAAGATTTGTATAGGAGTGGATTATCTCCCTAAAATTTAGAAGAGTAGTACCAAACACCCCACAAGTGAGTTCTATCTCTCTTTTTTAAATTTGAGAGAGAAAGAGGTAAAAAAAACGTAACCAAACACCCTATAAGATACATTAATCATGCAATTTGATTATGAATCAGTAATTAACTTAAAGTCATGATAATAGGTCCAAACTTAGCTATCTAAGCTTATTTATAAGTAAACTTAACTGGTTAATATTCTGCCTTGGGCTGACAGAACACATGTGTCTGACGGTCTAGGATAGGTGCGTTACAGTGTGTGATAGTTTATCGAGGTGCCGTTACAGTGGTGTAACGCTCTTGCTAGGGTGCGTCAGAGACAATAGAACAAATAAAAGCATAACAGGTTGTGACGGTCTATCGTAAGGCCGTTACATGCATGTGACGGTCTCACGTTAGTGCGTCAGAGAACCTGCTGGCAGTAAACTAAAGTGAAGGTTTATGAAAACAGAATATGCCTGGAAATCAACATATTACAACTGTCCTAGTCATGATAACGATGCATAGGCCAACTATATGCAAGGTTTTAGTGAATAGATAAGATAATACCTTTTTATTTCCATTTAGGGCTAAGAGATGCATGAATGTATAAAACTATGAAATCATGAAATTCTTAGTCTATAATACATGAAATCAAACACAATCAGAGGGATTTTATTCCTAACAAGTTGTTTTTGCCAATCATGAGATAACCTACCTCTTTTAAGACCTTCAAACTTCGAATTTAATGCTAGGTGCTACCCTTAGACCATTGTACTTCTTGTGATAAATCAGCAACTTCAATCTGCTCTATTTCCTCAGCCTCTTGACCTAAGGATGTGAAATTTTGAGGGTAAGAAGATGAAACTATTGGGAACAAAAAGTTCTAAAGGATTGAGTTCTAATTACCTCGTTTAGACGTCCTAATGTCCTGATCTTCAGGGGACTTGCGTTCAGATTCCTGGGTTGCTAAGGTTGAATCAGCAACTTTGGAAGCTTCTATCTCTTTGGTTGCTTGATCTCCTAGCACGAAATTTGGAGAACCATTAGTCTAGAGTATACTAAACAAAAGCTTCTAAAGAACTTACCCGAATTTATGACACCTTACCTTGATTCTTCACGAGCCAAAAGTAAGGGTCGCTCAGTTCAGAACTAGGTCCTATTTATAGGGTTTTGACTAGGGTTTGAAGATTAGATCGATTCTAGAGTCCTTAATTTGCCAGAACCTAATCCCTAAGAGTCCTTAGTAATGTTATAAGCTTCCCTATATCGATCTTTTGTAGATAGGATTTCAAAGTTCCAATCTTTTTTATAATTTCCTCACCTTACGGAATCTGCAGGATGTAACGGTCGTGTCTAGGTGCGTTACATGGCTGTGGCGGTCGCTCGATAGACCGTTACATTCAACGTATATAGAGTTTTAATTTAATCAAACTCTTTTATTCGTTTATCCACATAATTATTATATAAATAGTATTTATCCTTAAAATACGTGAATAAGCTAATTACCCTTCTAGAATATGGGCCAAACTTAATGGGCTTGGTCCATTAACCTGTTGGATAATAATTAGATAGGCTAGGTTAACTAATTACCTAATTGAGCCTTATAATGACTGAAGAGGCGAAATCTCGCGCTTGTATCCTGAGCGGGCTGTGGATCACCTGAAGATAAACTGCAAGATAGGGAAACGTATCAGAGGGCCCAGGGGGCTTCCCTGGGGTAAAACCCTCCGATGGCTAAGTCAGTAGAGCTATGGTGGAAGCAATAATGGGGAGGAGAAAAGCTAGCGCGCGAGATTCCTCTCCACCAGAGGGTGAAGCGGATTGCTCAGGAGTTTGGGTCTATGAGTACCTGGATGGCTCTCTTCTTCCGTCGGAGGGTAGCCCTGGTTTAAATAGTGTGCCGCCTTCAGGAGTCCAGCAAGCTGAGGGGTCTCCGGCAGGAGTTACGTCCTTGACGTGGGCTTTCATGGCCTTATCGTGGGGACGTTATCGCCTTGAAGTTCGGCGGTTTCTTGACTCCCCTATCCGTTCGTTGGGGACTCTTGAACGGATGATATTTGGTCTGGCCGAGCTCCTCAAACGCCCGCCCTGTCCGGGTGATGAGCATAGCTCGGTGGAAGAGGGGTCGGATAGGTCGGCTAATGCCTGTCTCTCCCGGGTGGGGAAACGGCTTGGGCCGGACCTTCCTTATGACCTGACCATCCCTCGGGCCCTCCGAGCCTAGAGGCCGCTGGGGAGAGTTGGCTCCTCGAGTGTTTGCTTATTGGGCTTTTCTTCCCTGAGTGGGCCCTGTGGGCTGTCACCCGGGTGGGCTTGCCTCGTTGGACCCTGTTAGGTCTAGTTGGGCTGCTCTTTGGGTGGGCTACAGAAATCCCCCTCTCTAATGACTTATTAATCCAATAACCCCTTGCGGGGTGCCCCGGGCGGAGCAGTCCCCTCTGTCGGAGCCCTTGGAAAGGCTCGGCATTACGGGCGACCTGTATCGGGTCTGCCGGTCGATTGCCGCAAGGACGAAGGGGGGAGAAAGGCGCAATACCCCCCCGGGATCCTTGATGTCTTGATGGAGGGCGGCCTGGTCATAGCTCGGTCGGCGGCTTTGATGGTGGAGGCGCACGCCCGGACGGAGGCGGAGCGGTCGGAACTTGCCTGGACCCTTGGGGGCTGCGAGAGGAAACTGGCCCGACTCAAGGGGGAGCATGAGGGGCTCCGGCAGGAGTTCTCCGCGTTCCGGGAGGTGGCGCGGGCGAGCCGACTGGAAGCCGGGGTGCTGGCCGAACAGCTCGCCAAGACCCGAGAGTCTCTCGAGAGGACAAGCCGATTCCTTGAGGAGGAGCGTCTGCGTCGCCTCGAGCTGGACAACTACTGGGAGCTCGAACGCGCCGAGCTGCTAGATCGGGCGGAGGTGGCGGAGCATCTCCGAGCTGAGGTTGAGGCGGACCGGGCCCGGGTAGAGGAGCGCACGGCCGAGGTGGAGCGGGCTCGGGTCGAGCTTGTCGGAAGGGCGGGGTAGGTCGAGGCGGAGGTAATCGAGCGTTACAGGAGCTCAGATGCTTACTCGGCCGACCTGATGAAAGCCGCCCTACCCTACTACGAGGTAGCACTACGCCGGGGTGCTCGAAAGGGGTTCAAGCAAGGCTATCACCGGGCGATGGACTACGCCGATGAGCAACACTCCACGATCGAGTTCCCCTTCGGCCAGTGTTATGACTCGGATGAGTCGGTTTCCAGCTCTTCCTCATCGGTCGGGGGAGATTCGGAGGGGTCGCCTCTATCGGGGTCACCGGCTCCGGGCGTTTCAGGAGGGCTCACGACCGAGACAGTTCTCGCACAAGCGAGGTAAGTGTCCGAGCCGGCCGTCACCGAAGGCACCGGGGGTGACGCATCTCCTTCCGCCGTTCCCGAATGTCAAAGTGGGCCCGAGGCGTGATGTACTTTGCCTCCTTCCCTTTTTATCTTTCTTCCCTCTTTGTAGAGGGTTTCCTTTGATTGCGGCCGGTATGAGATGTCGTAGGCCCCGAGCATAATGGCCCATTTGACGAGTCGCCCTGAGCATAATGGCGGATCTTGAGTGGTTGGGAGGTGCCGATATGTCCTACGTGGTTTTCGCATGCAGTTTTGGTAGGCTTTTGACGGGGCGTCTTTCCGTTTCCTCATGCTTTGAATGTCAGGCCGCTTCGTGAATCCCGCTAGGGCGGGGGACAGGATTCCACGCAGGATGGCGAAATGCCTGTCGCACTTGATGAAGAGGTGAAATCTCGCGCTTGTATCCTGAGCGGGCTGTGGATCACCTGAAGATGAACTGCAAGACAGGGAAACGTATCAGAGGGCCCAGGGGGCTTCCCTGGGGTAAAACCCTCCGATGGCTAAGTCAGTAGAGCTATGGTGGAAGCAATAATGGGGAGGAGAAAAGCTAGCGCGCGAGATTCCTCTCCACCAGAGGGTGAAGCGGATTGCTCAGGAGTTTGGGTCTATGAGTACCTGGATGGCTCTCTTCTTTCGTCGGAGGGTAGCCCTGGTTTAAATAGTGTGCCGCCTTCAGGAGTCCAGCAAGCTGAGGGGTCTTCGGCGGGAGTTACGTCCTTGACGTGGGCTTTCATGGCCTTATCGTGGGGACGTTATCGCCTTGAAGTCCGGCGGTTTCTTGACTCCCCTATCCATTGGGGACTCTTGAACGGATGATATTTGGTCTGGCCGAGCTCCTCAAACGCCCGCCCTGTCCGGGTGATGAGCATAGCTCAGTGGAAGAGGGGTCGGATAGGTCGGCTAATGCCTGTCTCTCCCGGGTGGGGAAACGGCTTGGGCCGGACCTTCCTTATAACCTGACCATCACTCAGGCCCTCTGAGCCTAGAGGCCGCCGGGGAGAGTTGGTTCATCGAGTGTTTGCTTATTGGGCTTTTCTTCCCTGAGTGGGCCCTGTGGGCTGTCACCCGGGTGGGCTTGCCTCGTTGGACCCTGTTGGGTCTAGTTGGGCTACTCTTTGGGTGGGCTACAGAAATTCCCCTCTTCACTTGTCCCCCTCCTACTCCCGAGCCATGGAGGCTAGGTCGAGTAGTTTTTGAGGCTTTGGACCGGCGTGGCTCAGGTGGGCGGAATTCTTTTGGCGTGATGGAGCCACGTATAGTGGTCGCCTGGGCCCGTAATGATGATCCTGACGGATTTGAACTGAAGGGGCCCCCCTTTTCTCGGAGCACGGAACGACGCGCCGCCTCCCTCTAGGGTTTTATAGGCGTTGGGCGCTGTTCGTCGTTCTAGGCTTCTCAAGGTTTTGGGCTTTCCTTAGTTTCTTTGTTTCTGGGGCTCCTTGATGCACCGTGAGGGCACAGTGGAGGCGCAGAGCCTTGCGGTGGCATTTGAGGAGTTGGCGAGGATAACCGCGGAGGCGGTCCGACAACTTCCTTCCCCTCCGGAGTCTTCGAGCTCGTGCGAGGGATCATCTTCTGGCTCGATGGCTGGTCTGCCTTTGGAAATCGGGCAGGTGAGGCGGGAGCCCGTCTCCAACTGTAGTGAGTTAGGGGAGGCCGAGGTGAGGAAGCTGGAGCATCGCTTTCGCTTGCCTCTCAGGTACAGCTTTGCTGCCGCCGCCCCGTATGAGATGAGTCTGGACAGCCGTACGGGGTACATTTGCACTTTCCTTCTGGCCTGGAAGAATGGGTTCCGCCTTCCCTTCGAGCCTCTTGTACTCCAGCTTCTCGAGTTTTTCCAGTTGGCGCCTATTCAGTTTGTGGCCAACTCATATCTTCTTATTTCCGCCTTTCGGATTCTCTATCGTCAGCACGACATTTTTCCTTCCTTGGACCTCTTTCATTATTTTTTCGAGTTGAAAGCGCACCCATCGGTGGGGAAAGGCTTTTACTTCATCCAGGTGAGGAGGAACAGGAGTTGCATCTCCCTCGCTGTGAAGGACTCCTCGCACAAGGGGTGGAAGACCCAATTCTTTTGGGTGAAGGCGGAGGCGACAGACGAGTTTTGGAGATGTCCGATCTCGCCCAATTTTCATCCGAATCTTCCCCCTCGCCCGGAGGAGTTCCCTCCCCACGTGGAGCGGCATGCCGCTCGTCTGCTGGGTAACCGCCAGTCGACTGAGGAGCTGGTGACGCCGGAGAACATCGAACGGTGCTTGCTTACGCGGTTGACGTCGACAGGTACTGCTCTCGAGGCTCTTCTCCTGGGATGGTAGTTACTTTTTTCTCCTGACCGGGTCTTCTCCCTTTGTGGCAGACGTTAGGCGGGAACCTCTGGAGGAAGCTGCTGAGGTCATTGATCTGGGAGATGACTCGGCGGCCGATGAACCAGATGCTTCTGCGATCTGCGCCCAAGCCCGAGATAAGGGCAAGGGGGTGGCTCCCGCGGGGTCTTCACGGCCGACTGGTACAAAGCGCAAGGATCCCATGGCGGGAATGTTTCGGGAGGCCGTGAAGGCCAAGAAACGGGCCAAGAAGGCTGGTCTTCCTCCTACCACCGGGGGCGACTCCGGCTCGGTGGCGCTCCCCTCTCGGGGGCAAGATGGGGCCGACCCCTTGGGGCCAGCTCCCTCACCTGCCAGGCGAGAGGGGGCCGAGGAGACCGGGGGCCCATCAGAGGGTGGCGATGGGTCGGCTCTCCCCCCCACGGAGGCAGAGGGGACCGATGTCGAAGTAGCTGGCGCCGAGGCCGGGGGATTGGCCGAAGGAGGGGATGTCTCGGTCGGCGAGGTGCGGACCGAGACAGGCAGGGCTGGGGGTTCACCCGCTAGGGCGTTGCAGCCCCAGGTGCTTGGAGCTCCCGGTGCGGTCGGTCCCGCGGCACCGGTCGAGGATGGGGGTTCGCCCGGGGAGGCATCACAACCCCAACCGACCGTGGCGCGCGAGGTGGTTGGTTCCGTCACTCGAGCGGAGTCTTCTGGCGGGGTGCCCCGGGCGGAGCGGTCCCCTCTGTCGGAGCCCTTGGAAAGGCTCGGCATTACGGGCGACCTGTATCGGGTCTGCCGGTCGATTGCCGCAAGGACGAAGGGGGGAGAAAGGCGCAATACCCCCCCGTGATCTTTGATGTCTTCATAGATCTCGTAGACTGGTGCGGTCAGCGGGGTGTAGCGCTCATACTTCCTCTTGCGCTCTCCTTCCCGATCGCGCTTCTTGCCCGAGCCAGGGTTTGGCTCGGAGGCTCGCTTCTTGTCCCCCTCCCGACCCGAGCCGGTTGTGTCTCGGCAAGCGCTGAGTACTTCTTCGCACTCGGCGTGGCACAGTGCCAGAGTCACTAGCTAGGCAAGGGTCGAGGGAGGGTGGAGGACAAGTTCGCGGCGGAGGTTCTCGTGCCAGGTGCCCCCGGTCAGAGCGGTCGTGGCCGAGGCCACATCCAGGCGGGGAATTCTGAGGGATTCCGATTTAAATCAGTGGACATAAGCCCGGAGCCTTTCCCCTTGCGCCTGTTTGAGGGCCAGGAGCCCCGCTACTGACCTTGGGGGGGCGCTTCCTGCGAAGCTCTCCTTGAAGACTCGCCCGAATTGCCTGAAGTCCCGGATGGACCCAGGGGCGAGGGCCCGGAACCATGCCTGAGCGCCTTGGACCAGAGTGGCCGCAAAGGCTTGGCATTTAATAGGATCCGGTGTTCCATGCAGAGTCACCAAGGCATCGAAGCTGTCGTAGTGTTCGGCTGGGTCGCCCTGGCCATCATAGAGCTTGAAGGTCAGAATGGAGGTTCTGGGAGACACCTCTGCCTTCAAGATGTATTCGGAGAAAGGGGATTTCTCCTCCTCCTCCGGAAAAGAGGTTTTCTGCACGGCGCGGAGGGCGCGCTCTTGCTCTGTAAAACATCTTTCGAAGCCCCTCAGCCGGAGGGAAAGTTCCGGCTGCGGTCGTGCCGTGGGACTGGGGGGAGCGTCGTGGCGATCCTCAGGACCGCCGGCGCTCGGGCGTGGAGGCCTCACCCCCTGTTTCACTCTTCTGGGTGTGGAGGAAGCCTCTTGCTCCGGGGGCGGAGCTTGCGAGGGTCCTCCCACGTTGTTGCGGATGAGCTGCTGACCGCGGAGGGTGAAGCGGCCCCCAGCGGTATGCTGGGACGCACTTCGGGGGGGCTCCCGGACGGGGCGCGGGACCTGGCATCCCTTGCCGCCTGGGCCCTCATGAGCTCCACGAGGACGTCAAGCTTCTTATTGAGGGCCTGGAAGACCTCGTCGCCACCGTTGGGGGGTACCCCCGTCGCCGTCGGAGGGGGCGGCGGTCCGTTGGTGGGGACGCTGGCGTTGGAGGGAGGGTTCTGTGAGGCCCTAGAGGGGCCATCTCCTGCCGCCACCACGGCCTTGCCCTTCTCGACGGCGGATCTCCTCTCTGAGCTTCTTCTCACCATCTCGGCTCTTCGTGCGTTTCCCACAGACGGCGCCAGATGAAGAGGCGAAATCTCGCGCTTGTATCCTGAGCGGGCTATGGATCACCTGAAGATGAACTGCAAGACAGGGAAACGTATCAGAGGGCCCAGGGGGCTTCCCTGGGGTAAAACCCTCCGATGGCTAAGTCAGTAGAGCTATGGTGGAAGCAATAATGGGGAGGAGAAAAGCTAGCACGAGAGCTTCCTCTCCACCAGAGGGTGAAGCGGATTGCTCAGGAGTTTGGGTCTATGAGTACCTTGATGGCTCTCTTCTTCCGTCGGAGGGTAGCCCTGGTTTAAATAGTGTGCCGCCTTCAGGAGTCCAGCAAGCTGAGGGGTCTCTGGCGGGAGTTACGTCCTTGATGTGGGCTTTCATGGCCTTATCGTGGGGACGTTTTCGCCTTGAAGTCCGGCGGTTTCTTGACTCCCCTATCCGTTGGGGACTCTTGAACGGATGATATTTGGTCTGGCCGAGCTCCTGAAACGCCCACCCTGTCCGGGTGATGAGCATAGCTCGGTGGAAGAGGGGTCGGATAGGTCGGCTAATGCCTGTCTCTCCCGGGTGGGGAAACGGCTTGGGCCGGACCTTCCTTATGACCTGACCATCACTCGGGCCCTCCGAGCCTAGAGGCCGCCGGGGAGAGTTGGTTCCTCGAGTGTTTGCTTATTGGGCTTTTCTTCCCTGAGTGGGCCCTATGGGCTGTCACCCGGGTGGGCTTGCCTCGTTGGACCCTGTTAGGTCTAGTTGGGCTGCTCTTTGGGTGGGCTACAGAAATCCCCCTCTCTAATGACTTATTAATCCAATAACCCCTTCATTAATTTATTTAAGCCTTTATAATTTCCAAAAAATTATTTTAAAATTCAAAATTTATATATATACATTCTGGGGCACTACACCGAAAGTGCACTTGGCAGGGTTGAGCTTCATGTTGTGCTTCAGGAGAGTGTCGAAGGTCTCGGCTAGGTCGGTGAGGTGGTCTTCGGCCTTGGGCATTTTGACGAGCATGTCCTCAATATAGGCCTCGACGTTCCGACCGAGCTGTCCTTCAAAAATGTGGTTGATCAGTCTTTCATATGTTTCTCCAGCGTTCTTTAACCTGAACGGCATCCGGGTGTAACAGTGTACGCCGAAGTCGGTGATGAAGGTGGTCTTCTCGATGTCCTCCGGGTACATCCTGATCTGATGGTAGCCGGAGTAGGCGTCCAGGAAGCTGAGCAGCTCATTGCCATAGGTTGAATCGACCAGTTGATCGATACTCGGCAACGGATAGCAGTCCTTTGGGATAGCCTGGTTGAGATTGGTGAAATCCACGCACATCCGCCATTTCCCAGAAGCTTTTTGTACCAGGATGACATTGGCGAGTTATGTAGGGTACATAACCGAACGAAAGAGGCCAGTCTTATGTCCCTTGATGATTTGCTCTTTGATGACTGCTTGCTTCTGTCGGGAGTGCTTTCTCCTGCGCTGTTGTACTGGCTTTGCTGTTGGGTCGAGGTTGAGCTTGTGCATCACCACGTCTCCCGGGATCCCAGGAAGGTGCTCATCGGACCATGTAAAGACTCAGATGTACTGCACAAGGAAATCTTTATATTTTTCTTGTTCCTCAAGTGGTAGTTCGGCTAAAATCTTTACTCCTAGGGTCGGGTCACCGTTAAGGAAGACCGTTAGCAACTCGCCACCAGGCTCAGATGTTGCAGGTCCCTCTTCGGCTCCCTTTATCCCCTTATTCTTCCCTTCCGGCCTAGTGGCGTCAACCGAGACTATATAGCACCGTCTTGCCAATGCTTGGTTACCTCGAACTTCCCCCACGCCATATTTGGTCGGGAACTTCATCTTTTGGTGAAAGGTAGAGGGCACCGCATTCATTCGGCTGAGAATGACTCGGCCGAAGACGGTGTTGTATGTCATCATCCCCTTAATCACGATGAAGTCTACCATAATCGTAACGGTTTTGGGTGGGGTGCCGATAGTAACAGGCAGACTCAGTGCTCCCTCGGGATACGTAGCCTTACCGTTGAACCCACAGAGGGGGGTTCGGATCGGGCGGAGTTTAGATGGATTCTCTCCCATTTTAAGGAAACATTCATAGGACAATACATCAGGGGCACTACCATTGTCAACTAAGATTCTATCCACGTTACAATGGTTTATTGTAGCCGATATAATGAGAGCATCGTCGTGCAGGGTGGTTAGCCCTTCTAGGTCCTGTTCAGAGAATGCCAGGGCCTGTGGTTCGCTAGCCGGCGGGGCCGCAGATGCCTCAGCAGAGGTCCGGCTCGCCCGCTCGGCGTGACGCTTTCTTCCTCGGCTGCTATCTCCGCCTGATGCCATTCCGCCCGCGATGATGTTGATGTGGACTCCGCGGGGGACATTATCAATCTCTTCAGCGGCGTCTCAATCCTACTTTTGCCCGGACACATATCGAGATAGGTGTCCCTGGCGGATGAGGCGCTCGATCTCATCTTGAAGTTGATGGCAATCGCTGGTGTGATGCCCGTGGTCGCTGTGGAACAGGTAATGCTTGTGACGATTGTGATGCTTGGTCTTCATGGGCTCGGGTTGGTTGAGGAGACCTGAGCATTTGATGTCTTCGTAGATTTCGTAGATGGGAGCGGTAAGTGGGGTATACCACTCATACTTCCGGGGCGGCTCTTTTCGATCTCCGTCTTGGTTCTGCCTCATTCCTTGTCCCGTCCCTTGCTCGGACGGTCTCTTCTTGTCCCCCTCCAGACCCAAGCCAGTTGTGACTCGGCAAGCGCTGAGTACTTCTTTGCACTCGGCATGGTGTAGAGCCACGGTTACTAGCTCGGCGAGGGAGGTAGGGGGATGAAGCACTAGCTCGCGCCGTAGGTTCTCGTCGCGGGTACCCCCAGTCAAGGCGGTAATGGCAGAGGCCACATCCAGGCGGGGAATGCGCAAGGCTTCCGATTTGAATCGGTTGATATAAGCCTGTAACTTCTCCCCCTGTTCCTGTTTGAGAGCCAGTAATCCCGCCACTGACCGGGGCGGACCACTGCCGGTGAAGCTTTCTTTGAATACTCGCTCGAATTACTTGAAGTTGTGGATGCTGCCGGGGGCGAGGGCTCTGAACCAAGCCTGAGCACCCTGAACCAGAGTGGTCATGAACGCTCGGCACTTGATCACATCGGATGCCCCGTGCAAGGTCATCAGGGCGTCGAAGCTGTCGTAATGGTCGGCCGGGTCTCCCTGGCCGTCGTACGACTTGAAGGTCGGAAGTGAGATTCTGGGAGATATCTCTACCTTCAGGATGTAGTTGGAGAACGGGGATCACTCCTCATCCTCCATAGGAGAGGTCTTCTGCAAGGTACGGAGAATGCGCTCTTGCTCTGCGAAACGCCTCTCGAAGTCTCGCAGCCGGAGAGAGAGTTCCGGTTGTCGGTGTCCCGAGGGGCTGGGGGGGCGCACTTGCATGCTGCCCCGACGCTCCTCAGGGGCCTCAGCGTCCAGGAACGGTTTGCATGCTTCAGTCTTCTCCCTCCTCGGGGTTGAGGAGGCTTCTTGCTCCGAGGGAGGGGCGTGCGACGGTCCTCTTGACGCGTTGCGGATGAGTCGCTGCCCCTGGAGGATGAAACGGCGTCCAGCAGTGTGATGGGAGGCATCTCCACATGGGGGGCTTTTCCTGGGGAGCTGCGACTTCTCCTCCCTGGTCGCCTGGGCCCTCATGAGATCCACGAGGACATCCAGTTTTACGTTGAGGGTTTGGAGTGCGTCGGTGCTCCCGCCGGGAAGTTGTTTCCCCGCCACCGATGGAGGTAGCTCGTTGGCTTAGTTGTCGAATGGGGAATGCTCCGTGGGGAGGGAAGGTGTGCCTTCCTCCGTTACCAGAGATTTTCCCGTATCGACGGCAGTCCTCCTGCCATAACTTCTTCGCACCATGGTGGCTCTTTGTGCGTTTCCCACAGACGGCGCCAGATGAAGAGGGGCGATCTCACGCTGCTCCTGAGCGGGGAGGAAAATGACCACATACCCTTGAAGTATAAACTACAAGAAGGGAAACCAGTCAGAGGTGCCCAGGGATAGATCCCCGGGGAAGACCCTCCGATGCTTAAGTTAGCACAAATAGTAGAGCACGGATGCGAAGAGAAGAGTTGGGAGGAAAGTGGGAGCGTGAGATCCCTCTCCACCAAAAGGTGAAGTGGTTCCTGCTTAGGCTTACTTAGGTGTGCTTAAGCTTCTCTGTCACAGTGGGGCATGCCCTGTTTAAATAGTGGCCTGTTATGCGAAGGGATCCCTATAAGCGGAGGGGTTCCAGGGGAGGTTACGTCCTTCATGCGGGCTCCTTACGGTGCATGGACTCTTGGCTTCCCCTATCCCATTTGAGCTTCCTGTCATTATGGGATTCGCAACGGCCGAATCATTAAGCTTCCATCAGTGAGCCCGAGCGAATGGCACTTGTTCAGGAGGGGTCTCCCGAGTGATAAGTGCCGGGTTGGGACAAGGAATAGGGGGCTCCAAGGGAGCTTTCCCGATCGACTGATGCTCGGACTTCCAAACCCGAAGGCCGCCTAGGAAGCGCTTGTACCGAGTGAATTTTTGGGCTTCTTAATAAGTGGGCCCGGGGGCTGCCACTTTGAGGAGTTGAGCCTTGTTCGGTCCGGTTTAGACCTCGTTTGGCCTCTCCGTACGGGCGGTGAGATTTCCCCTCTCCGAGCAGCTAATGGAGTTATTGAAAAAGGGTTTCATCAGGCCAAGTACTTTTCGATGGGGAGCACCCATGCTGTTTGTCAAAAAGAAGGACAGATCGATGAGACTATGCATTGATTATCGGTAGCTAAATCACCTTACAATCAAGAACAAGTACCCGCTGCCGAGAATTGATGGGCTGTTCGATCAACTATCTGGAGCTACATATTTCTCCAAGATTGATCTTCATTTTGGTTACCACCAATTGAAGATCAAAGAGGAAGACATTCATAAAACTACATTCTGAAGCAGGTATGGGCATTACGAATTTACTGTTATGCCTTTTGGACTAACAAATGCCCCCGCAGCTTTTATGCAGTTAATGAACAGCATATTCAGGCCTTACTTAAACTAATTTATTGTGGTCTTTATTGATGATATTCTGATCTATTCAAAGACCAAAGAGGATCATGAATAACATCTGAAGAAGACATTGCAAGTATTGAAAGTAAATAAATTGTATGCCAAATTTAGCAAGTGCAAGTTTTGGCTTGAGGAAGTATCCTTCTTGGGCCATGTAATTTCGAAGAACGGAATTACTGTTGACCCATCAAAGGTCGAAGCCGTGAAGAACTGGGAACGACCCACAAATGTAATAGAGATTCGAAGCTTTTTGGGTCTAGCTGGTTACTACCGACATTTTATCAAGGACTTATCCAAGATTGCTATTCCTTTGACCAGGTTTACCCGCAAGGAAGTGCCTTATGAGTGGAATGGAGACTGTGAAAAGAGTTTCCAAGCTTTAAAGGATCTCTTGACCACTGCTCCAGTCTTATCATTACCAATTGAAGGAGAAAAATATGAGGTATATATCGATGCTTCTGGTATTGGCCTCGGATGTGTATTGATGTAAAATGGAAGAGTCATTGCATACTCTTCCCGACAGCTCAAGAAACATGAAGAGAACTACCCGGTGCATGACTTAGAACTGGCCGCGGTAGTATTTGCCTTGAAGATCTGGAGGCACTATCTCTACGGAGAACAATTCATTGTATACTCTGATCATACAAGCCTCAAGTATTTATTCTCCCGAAAGGAGCTCAACATGCGGCAAAGACGTTGGCTCGAGTATCTCAAGGATTTCGACTTCACTATATAGTACCATCCCGGTAAGGGTAATTCTGTAGCGGATGCCCTTAGTCGAAAGTCGAGAGTAATATTGGCCAACTGTATGATACAAGAATGGAAGCTACTGGAGAAATTTTCTGAGCTTGATATCAGCAAAGATGAGAAGAATAAGTGTATTATTCTATCTCATATGAGTCTACATCCAGATTTGCTACCTGAAATCAAGAAGCTGCAAGAAGAAGATCCTACACTAGTGGAGATAAAAGGTGGGCTAGACAAGAGACTTGATTTCAAGCTGGCACCTGATGGCAGATTACTATTTCATGAACGGACATGTGTGCCCGACTGTCCCGAATTGAAGATGAAGATTCTTGAAGAAGCTCATAAATCAAGGTACACGATCCACCCTGGAGCCACTAAGATATACCAAGATTTGAAAAGAACTTTCTGGTGGCCTAACATGAAAAGAAAGGTAGCAGACTTTGTATCTCGTTGCCTCACATGCCAACAAGTGAAGGCGGAACATCAAAAACCCGCCGGAAAGCTACATCTGCTAGATATTCCCAAGTGGAAGTGGGAAGACATTGGCATGGACTTTATCATAGGTTTGCCCAAGTCTAGGGGCGGATATGATGGAATGTGGGTAATTATCGATCGGCTAACTTAATCGGCCCATTTCTTGCCCATCAAAAGTCGATGGTTAGTCGATGTACTTCCTGTCCTGTATATTAAGGAGATGGTTAGATTGAATGGAGTTCCCGTGTCAATTATATCCGAACGAGACCCACGCTTTACCTCTTATTTCTGGAAAAGTCTACAACACTCTCTAGGGATGAAACTCAACTACAGCACTGCTTTCCATCCCCAGACAGATGGACAGATCGAAAGGACAAATCAAGTTGTGGAAGATATGTTGAGAGCATGCATTATAGACTTCGACGGAAGCTGGCATGACCACTTACCACTAGCCGAATTTTCATATAACAACAGCTATCAAGCCAGTATACAAATGACACCTTTTGAGGCACTGTATGGCAGGAGTTGCTGATCTCCTATATGCTGGGATGAAATTGGTGAAAAACAAATTCTAGGTGCAGACATGGTAAGAGACTCCACCGAGAAGATACACCTCATTAGAGAAAGGTTAAAGATAGCATAGTCCAGGCAGAAATCTTACGCTGATAACAGAAGGCGAGACCTAGAATTTCAAGTCGGAGATCATGTTTTTCTAAATGTATCTCCCGGCCGAGGCATTAGAAGATTCGGTGTTAAGGGCAAATTAACACCAAGATTTATTGGTCCATTCGAAATGCTGGAAAGAGTAGGTGAGGTGGCTTATCGCATCGCCCTACCTCCGCAACTATCGGAAGTGCACAACGTATTTCATATTTCTATGCTGAAGAAATACGTGCATGATCCTTTTCATATCATTGACCACAATGACTTAGTGATACAGAAGGACCTTACCAACGAGCAGAAGCCAATGAAGATCCTCGATCGAGAAGTTCGAGTTGTAAGGAACAAGACTATCCCTATGGTAAAAATCCAATGGAATCGATGCTTAGAACAAGAAGCCACATGGGAGACTGAAGAGTCTATGAAGAGAAGATTTTCGGAGTTGTTCTAGCTGTAAGTACTTCACACTTTTCCTATTTTTGTATAATGCAGTTGAATTTGAGGATCAAATTCTTTTAAGTGGGGGAGGGTGTAGCACCCCCGATAAAAACTATTGAGTAAATTTAAAACTTCTTCCTGAAAGAAATCATACATGAAGGACTTACATAAAGAACCCAACCACATGAGGACTATAATATCAATATACAAGCCAACCTTACTTTATGCCATAAAGAATCATGAAGGCCTTATATCAAGAACCAAACCTTAGGAGGGTTAGTATATAAATGTACCACCCACTTTATGCATAGTACGTAATGAACTCTTCTTAAAAGAATCTTATAATGAAAGGCTTTGTATAAAGAACTAAACTAAAGGAGGACTAGTATATAAATGAGGAAGTCAACTTTATGCACATGGGTAGTACGTAAGTGGGTGTCCTTTCCACCACCCAAATGTAAATGGCGCCCCTGACCAAGGAGCCAATTACTAAATTGAAGACCACATAAGGAGGCGCCATTTCCCTTGGGGCCCCATCCTGTAGGCCAACACATGAAAGTGACAGCCTTGTCTTACAGTTAATGCCCTCTTGCAAGGGCGTCATTCTCATGAATAGGACCACCTAGATTAATAGACGACCTCTTACAAGGGCGTCATTTAGTCTATGTTTCTAGAAGGTTAAGACACGAACAACCCCATTTAGCTGGCAAAGCCCATGTCTACTCAGTCGGACCCGCAAGGCAATAAACCAATGCTTTGTGATTCCTATAACTAATTCCCTCCGTACCACTGTCAGAGGCTACTGCCATCATTCCGTGCTGCTTGCAAAAGGGAATATTTCCCTTAGTTCCTCGAAAAAATGTGAAGTCTACGCCCTGCTGCTGAAGCTTTACGGCGGCGGAGAACGTGTGGCTTCATCCTGTCATCTGTACCTAGTAATCACGTCAAAAGGTAGGTGTTCTCAAGTCCTTGCCTAACTAGTAGCTAAATAGGCTAACTTACGCATGCTTAGAGTTAGATTAACTCATTATCCATGCTATATTACCTGGCTTTACCATGATCAAGAAATGACCATGTATATACCATGTTACACATATTTTAATATCTTGTTACACCTATCATATATGATTTAATACACCATCTGTTACCATGATTTTATGAGTTTTAAACAAAATCTGTTATCATGATTTCATGAGTTTTAAACATATCTTATTACACTAGTTTTACAGTCTTAATAATCATGCTTTAGCCTTAGTATAGAATCTCTGCTACCTGAGTTTTAAAATCCCAGAAAGCCCAACCCTCAGGTGAATAGCGCCCCTGACCAGGGCACCAATTCCCTAAGGGGCGCCCCCAGCTAGGGCATCAATTAAATGAAGACACTTTATAGTGTCGTCATTTCTATTTCCACAATTTTTAGTAATTATTAATTCAACACATTCAAAAATCCATAACTATTGAACTAAACCATGAAAATTCTGCATGAATATGTTTATGTGATCTTGACATTTTTCTCTACTTGCCCGTACCCTTACTTCCTGATTCATAACACTTTTATACTGATGAATAGTGAACCACCCACCTGTAAATGACGCCCCTGACCAAGGCGCCAATTACAAAATTGAAGACTTCGCGCATGGTCGCCAATTAATTGAAGACCATGTGCAATGACGTCAATTCCATTTTCTGAAATTTCCAGTAATTAGTAAATCAATGCATTTAAAAATCCATAACTATCAAACTGAACCATGAAAATTTTGCCTGAATATACTTCTGTGACCCTGAGATTTTTCTCTACCTGTCCATGTTCTCGAATTCTGATTCGAAGAAACTTTGGAAAAATGAATAGTAATTTGTGTCACAGAACGTACCATTCTAATACGAAGCATAACCCACTTGAAAAATAACTCAATTGGTGACCCTACACAGTGTCGTCAATTAGTTGAACCTGTACATCAATTAGTGACACCCCAAGGAGTCTTCAATTAAATGAAGACTACTCACAGGGGCGCCAATTCTATTTTCTCAGAAATTAAAGATACAACATTAGAAAATTCATATCTGTGGAATGAAAACCCAATAATTATACATGAACACGTCTCTGAACTCCCCAGGATTTACACTACCTGTTCATGTCAGTAATTTATATTTTCGGGAAATTTTTTCGAAATGAACAGTGCTTTGAGTCACAAAACGTATCTACTGGGTGAAAATCACCTAATGAAATTGGCACCTGTTGGCACTCAAAATATGATCATTTGGCGACCAAGCCGCAAAGACGAATGATACGGCCAGCTGAAGCAGAGAAGCCGATGAAGAACAACCTGCTGAAGACTTCTCAAGCTACCAGGGCCTCGGGTCACCTGAAATGAATGATCGGGGACTTCGCTTCAGGAATGTCGAGATGAATCCACAACCAACCAGCAGTGCAACCAAGCCTGCCTAATGATCTGGCATCGACTCCGTCGTGCCGCTACCCTACACCCGTCGCCCGACCAAGGACGACGGTCTGCCCGGTGGCTTGCCACCTGAATGAAGACTCTCCTGAATAAGAACATCCTCGGCCCTTCACAACAAGGAACCGAAGGCTCTATCAGCAGAAGGTCCCGATCACCCGACACGGGTTCGGCTTCTCGCCATAGTTGGCCCGTTAGTGGCCGAATGGTCACCAATCAAGGCAGAATTATCCCGGATGCCATACCATCTCGTAAGGAAGCTTTGAGCGTGATTCGGGCCGAGCCGAAAGCACAAATCATAGTGCCAAAAGCTGTGTAGGAAAAAACCCGCGTGCTCATACCAGACACATGCGGAGTTCCGATTAATGCCATTCATCGTGCCGAGAGCTTCATCAACGCCCGCCCAAGTTTTCCAAGGACCGAGGTGAGAGGAAGAGTCGAAGGGAGCTTCCAGAATCATCCCTGGACCCATCGGCTAGCCCGCGTTGAGCGAACAAGCTAAACCGGCGCACAAAAGGTCACCGGCGTCCCTTTATCCGGCGCCACCAAATTCGGCGCGCCAGAAGCAATTGGGGGACATCTCCCCGGTGCCACCGAATCCGGCGCGCCCTCCATGGTGCCGGATTAGCTGGTTGCTATTAAAACAACCCATGTTCGACCGAGGAAATAGAGAAGAAAAAAGGGAGAGGGAGCATTTAGAAAAGAAAAGAGGATAGCCAGAAGAAAACAGAGGAGAGAGGGAGTTCTGAGATGGCCAATCAGAGCTTTGAAGGGGAGGGTTTCTCGAGGAAAAAAACCTCCCATCTGAGCATCTCGACGGCCGCCACCTCTCTCCGCGCGAGCCTCCTGGTGCCGTAGAAGAAGATCGTCTGCTTCTTTGTCTATTTAGGTGGGTCATTGGAGTTCCCCTGCCGATCCCCCTCTGTCCAGGTTTCTTCTCTGGTACAATGTAAGTGAGAAGGGGGGAGGAATGCGATGATATGAGCCTTGCTTCCTCCCCCCTTCTCACCATCTTTGTGATTCTTCATCTCGCCTTCTGTAATCTCTTTCCTCCTTATTAATGAAAACAGTGGCCGTGCGACAACGCCGACATCAGAATGATAATCTATGTATTCTATTTTCTTTCATTCACGGAATGAATGGATATAGCAATGGGTCAATGGGTTTAATGTCTCTATCCCTCCTCTTTGTCATCCTCTTTCTCCCCGTTTTTTTATGGCCGATGAAACGGCACCATGCAACAGTGCCGGTGCCGTGGAAGGTGATGTGCATAAGTATACATGTCTCCAGTGATCTGTGCACAGAACGAAGGGACATGAGCATGCCCGACGCCGTGGGCACCCCTCTTGTCTGCTTCATTTTTCTTCCTACATATGCGTACACCAGGTTTGCTTCCTTGGCGACGAATACGCCCTTGGCGACTCTGTGGGCTACAGCAACTACTCCCCTTCTCCCCGGGGCATCTCTTCCGTCCGAATGTCACAAGTTTTCACTGCCAGAGGCGTATACACACGTGCATTTCTCCGATCCTTCTCGGGCCATCCCCTTACTTTCCCCTCCTGTTCTCGACCATGAACAGGAGGAGATGAGGGCGTCCCCAGGCTCCTTGCCGTTGTCTTCTAAGCATCGCCTGATGAACATCTCGTTAACCTATCAATGTTCATACGCACACATATAGGCATACCCATAGACATCAATTCTAATCTGTTGACTGCGCATAGTTTTCCCACCGTGCCGTTTTCCGCTTCATTAGTGAGATTCGGTGACCCGGGGAGGGGGAACATTCCCCTGATCTCTCATCCTAATCTGCTCGGTCTGCAAGAGTCCATTTGCCAATAATGGATCTCCGAAGGCCAGTGAGTGCACAGAAATTGGGTTAATCCCCAACACTTTAAATCCACAGCCCCTAGTGGGCCTTGTGGTGGCCGTGGGTTGTGTGCCCCTCGTAGGCTAGCCCTCGGAGTTTCCTCCCATATCGATCGTCCCGACTTAGACGTGGTGCTGACTTGGGTCGCGTGCCCCTCGTAGGCTAGCCCTCGGGGTCTTCGCTCCCACTGTGAGTTCTCGCCATCTGTCTACTTTCTACCCACGGACTCGGTGCCCCTAGTTGGCTAGCCCTCGAGGTTCTCATGTCCGTCTGGGTTTGCCGACCGCCGTTGCGCCACCCGACTTTTAGGGGTTGCTCCGCCACGTGAGTATTCCCCGCTTCTCCCCGATAATCTTCCGGGATGGGGAGATGCTGTCAAAATTTTGGCTCAAACGAGTTTGACTCGGAACAATCACCGCGCTAGAGTATGAACCTCGCGCGAGCCCGTGACTCGGCTTCCGGATGGCTCGGGGTCGATCCGTTGAATAACTGACTCAATAAACTTTCAAAATCTCCCAAAGTGTTTTAATAAACCCAAAATAACCAATAAAACCTCAATTTCTGCAAAATAGGGCTAAATCGGCGTCGTTGATACCCGGCGTGCCTTAATACGGTGCGCCTTATCCCGGCGCGCCAGGAAGAGGGGCACACTGTTTTCAGGCCGACCCTACACCTACGTTAGGCGACGCCGTTTCAAGCCTTTACCCATGCTTCTCACGCCATTTTAAACTCTATACCTATGTGCATCACGTCGGTTTCGTTCCGAATCGCGTCGTCGTGCCGTCTCAATCTTTTCCTCACCTTCGAGGTGATTTTCAATGTTAATAACAGAATTAAATAAACCTTGTAGTCAATAAATTGAATAAATTAGTTTGTTTAACCTGAATTAGCTAGTTTTATAACTTCATCATCATGTTCTAGTCTAAGCATTCATGCCGCATCGATGTATGCCTGAGTGCGTGGACCCTCGGTATATCAAATGACATGAGCAGAAAGTCAGGCAGCGTCCGACGAAAAGCTTTTACCACGCGTGATGGTGGTCTTCGGGCCTAGGTCCTCCGCCACGTACTGAGGGTCCGCCCTAATGAACCGTGCATGGAAGATCATAACATCTTGCATGATCATTCGCATCCTCTGCATCCTTTATTCCGGCTTCGACAGCCCTTTATCTCGGCAATTAATCAAAGGTTTTCCCTCCTCGTGGGGGATGTAATTAATGCCATAGCCTTTATGGTATGGCGGACTGCTGGTCCCGACCGAATCTTACTCTCGCCCGACACGGGTCAGAATGAGCGCACAATAGACTTGTCACTCACGTGACTGGCACGCCCGCGCAGTCAATCAATCAGTTAATTACCAGTTAGTTAATTGGTTGATCGACACGTGAAATAAACCAAATAAACCCAAACGATAATAATAAACAAAACAAAAAGATCCCATCGAAACAGTCTGGCACGCCCGGTGGGACCCAGTCACCTTTCATCTCTTTGCCGAGATACTTGGGCTTCGAGGCCATCCCAAAGGCTACTGATAATCTGTTTGTTTGTCTTTTCAGGCAAACAATGACGACAACCATCGGATTGACTGTCGTTGGTTTCGGCCCGTCGATCATCGCGAGTCACGTGCAAGGGTACCTGGCGGTGCCCATGGTGTTCGGCAGCCTCCCTGCCGCTGTCGGCTTCCCCAACTTCTTGGGGTTGGCCATCATAGACATGCTGGAGGTAGAACCCTCGGAGCCTGTCAAGGGAGTTGCGAAGAAGGTGGAGCCTCTGAGGGCTCGATACTGCAATGACTCGTCCAAGAATCCAACCCCGGTCGTAAGCTTCCTGGTTCACCATGCTGTCCATGGGGTCCGCCCCGATGCTGTCAACAGGAACTCCGGAGGACGTCAGTGCAAGCAAATCTAGAGGAGTACTGCTGTGGTTATCGGATCCCTCTTGCAATCCGGTAAATCCATGATGGTCGGTGGCATGCGCGTCTTCCTCAACGGACGTGACACGCGGATAGTCTCGGACCGGGTCATCCCCGCCGTCCCCGTCCACAACTCATACCAAGCCCTCGCTAGAAGGAGGGCAGAAAGAGAAGAAGTCTGCCACTACGGCCAAAAGAAGTTGGCCCCCAGGCCAAAGAAATTTAAACAGGTGTGGGTCCCCAAAAGGGTCCAACTTGTCCATCAAGCTGCACCTGTCCGCCGCCACCATGCTCGCGACGGAATGGAAGGAAGAAAGGAAAGGGGCTCTGCCCCGAAATAAGAAGAGGTGGTTGCGGACCCTCTGCTCTGCGAAAGTTTCCAGGCCTGTGCCCGCCAAGCCAACGTCCCCGCTGTGGGATGAAGATTCCAGCAGCTTGCCGACAGAGCTCGGCTAGCTTATATCCCTCCTACGGGAGGTCGACAATTGTCCCCCGTGCTACATCAAGAGCGGGGTCGAGAAGAGATGACCAATTTGTTCCAGAACTATTTCCGAGGGCTAGGCAACCCCTCGCTTGGACAACAGCGGTTGATGCAAGCAGCCGCCGCCAATGAAGACTACTGCCCATCAATGGCAGTTGAAGAAGATGAAAGAGAAAAGATGATGATGTCGTCGGTTGACGACAATGGCTATGATGACGGCTTCAAGATCGAAGCCGATGAAGCCGCCCCTAAGCTGGAAGACACAAGAAGGACTTCTGTGTTTGAAAGGCTGACCTTCCCGCATCAGGCTAAGAGAAGGGTCCACCGACAGAGAAGAAGGATGCAGATTTTCACCTGCAACATGGCTGGCATATTCAGTCGATATGGGGGGCTTCCTGAAGACCCCCGCGAGCTGGCTCAATTGGCCGCATGGCCGGGGCTGAATACTCGCAGAGCAGAAGCAGCAAGGGAGCTCCTGGCGGCAACTAAAGGAGAACAACCTCTGGTCTACCACCAGTCGGATGATGAGGCTCCTGTCTTAACCTCCAATGCGGTAACGGCGGAAGAAGAAGATGACGTCCTCCTCGACATCCTGCCCGAGGGTACGTCCAGAGAAGCAATAGAAGTCATTCCCAGTGCTGCAACCATGGATCCAATGGTCCTGATGCTACTTCAAAGATATCGGCAAGAGATAGACTTGTTGAAGAAACAGCTGATGGAGAAGACTGAACAGTCGTCAGCTTCCAAGCCGCCCGAAGTCCAGGGTGAATCATCCTGGGGAGCGGTTCGTCATGTCGACCCTCCGCCACTTTACACCTTATCTCAGTCGTCAGAGCCGAGCATGGCGACGACTCAACAGCGGCCACCACAGTCCCAGCCGCTGATGCCACCGGTGCTCCCTCAAGTGCACCAGACACCCCCGCTGCTACGTCTGCCACCGGCGACCACTCTGGTCACCCCGTACCTGCAGCCAGCACACTTTTACCCGGAGCTAGTTGACCCCACGGTCATGATCCGGATGATGGTGGAAAGAATGATCGAGCTGAAGCTCGCAGAGAGAAGTGAAGGTGACTACATCGCATTCGATGCCTATCGGGTGCCTTACCCGCAACACCATGCTGCCAAGCGGCTTCCTCCGGGGGTCAACAAGCCGCCCAAGTTCGACAAGTTCAACGGGAAGGGATCCCCGAAGGAACATGTTGCATATTACATGACTATCATGGGTGATTTGGCTGTCGATGAGTCATACCTGCTAAAGTTTTTTGGGTCCTCGCTGATGGGGCTCGCATTTTAATGGTACTCCAACCTCCCGGTCGGGTCGATCAGCGACTGGTCGGATATGCAGAGGAAGTTCAGGGAGAGATTCCATGTTACAGAGAGGGAGGTCACAGTGGCCGAACTCTACTCAACAAAGCAAAGGGCCGATGAGACAGCCCTCGATTATATCAAGAGGTGGAGGAATCTCGGAATGAGGTGCAAGCGGCCCCCACATCAGGAGGACGCTGTACAAATATGCAAACAGAACCTCAGGAGGGAGGTTCTAGAAAAGATGATCGGAATGGAAATACGATCGTTTGACCGATTGAACAATGTCGTGGCCAAGGTGGAAGCCTTTCTGGCCAGACCTGTCCCTACATCAACTGCCAGCACAACCTAGAAGGGCAAGGCAGTGGAGCGGCGCTCGTCGCCTAAAGAAGCGAACGCCCTTGACATCAAGGCGTTCGAACAACAGAAAAATGAAGGCAAGAAGGCAGTCACCCCACAGCCAACAGAAGCCCCATATGGCAAAGAAGGTCCCTCGCTACGGGACAAGATGAAGAAAGCCTACTCATTTCCAAAGGATAAGACTCGGATTCTGTTCGACTGGGTAACAGAATATGGCATGGTCACCCTGCCAGAGCCAAAGAGGCCGGAGTACCTAAAGAGAAGAGACAGCCCAAGGTTCTGCCCCTACCACCAGATGCTGGGGCATCCAATCGAAGATTGCTATGTTTTCAAGGACATCATCGAAGGGATGGTGAAGAAAAATGAAATCAAGTTGGGAGAGTACAAAGTGGACCCTCCTCAACCGCATGAAGCCCCTCGGAGGAGGGCAGGAGTCAACATGATCTCCCTATACCAGGCACTGCCCGAGGAGATCTCTGAAGCAAGTACGCGGAGCACTTATGAAACTCATTTCTTGGAGCCCGTGAAGGAACAGCAGGGATGGCAGCAGATCCCTGCGAATCACAAAAGAAAGAAAGCTCCCTGCCCGAAAGTGGGGGCACATATCCGTGGTGTTACACCCCGACCTGCTCCACCGGTGGCAGCACCCGTGTGGATCACTCCACCTGCAACTATCAGGATACCTACACACAATCGGAGGAGACAAACTCTGCTGCCGGTGGTCAAGGAAACCAATCCTGGGGTCCGCCGATTACAAGACCTCATTGAAGGGCTAGATGAGTATGTGCAGCCCGAATTGAAGCCCTTACTGGTGCGGGACCATGTCCCATGGAAAGAGCTGGAGCAGCTCATACTCGAGCAAAAGGAGGGAGCTGATGCAGCGTCCGATAAGGAGGGCAGTCTGTTCTGGGGGCAGGCGCCTGCTGAAGCAAAGAAGAAAAAGAAATAAAAGAAGAAGAGAAGGGCCGCTAAGGCCGATAAAGTGCTGGTTGTCGCCTGCAATACTCTATCAGCACTCTTCAACCTGCCCGGAGAAGAGGAAGAAGAGGAAATTTGCTTCACACCCCTTTTCGGGGGAGGCAGGGTTGAAGCCGCGACTACTACACATGCAACCCGGTCAGGCCGGAAATGGGGGCGCCAGCCACCACCCAACCACAACATCATGTTCAGGGGAGAGCAGCCCTACAAAACACCTCCGCCGGAGATCAAGGGAGCCCAGATCCCTCCTCCGCCAGGCCTATATAACAAGAGTGGGGGCAAGGCGGTCCCTTCATTTCTCGAATTCATGAAGATGTCTAAGGGGAAGCAGCCTTGCTAGGAGGCTAACCTTGCACCCAGGAATGTTCACCCGCAACCAGCTCAATCTGCCGAAGCTCCAAATATAGAAGGAGCTTGCCCCGCAGCAGCTAATGAAGAACATCAAGGATCCGGTGATAACCTGAAAGGGGCCAAGTCTGAGGCAGATGAAGCAGGTCCGTCAGGGGTCGCAACTCGGGACTCTCCCAAGCCCAGGTGGGCTGAAGAGATGAAGCTCTCCAATGTCCGAGCTGGGAGCCGAATAATGAAGCTACTCAAGAAGCTCCCTGCTCGATTTACCATCTGAGAAATCCTCTCTTTGAGTGAAGAGACTCGATAGGCGATCATCACTGCTCTGCATACGCCTGCTCATTTTGAGACTTGCCTGGCCGAAGCAATGCCAGAAGCTAGCATGACTTTCACTCCAGAGGACATGCTGCTGCCTACCATCAGCCACAATAGGCCACTATATATGAAGGGGCACCTGAATGGAAGGGAGTTGAACAGGATTCTGGTTGACCCCGGTGCATCGGTCAACATCCTGCCTTATAGAATATACAAGATGCACCACTTCAACGTGCATCTCGAGAAAGTCGGGGATATGCGTATCACCGGCTTCAATAAAAAAAGTGAAGTGTCGATGGGGGTGGAAAGTTCACCCTTACCCTAGCGGATTTCACTATGACGGTGCAGTTCCATGTCATCGACTCTCGCACCTCGTACAAAGCATTGCTCGGCCGCCCATGGCTACATGAAAATATGGTGGTGCCCTCTACGCTCCACCAATGTATCAAATATAGTCTTCAAGGGAAGGAGGAGAGAATATTTGCTGACCCCCACCCGTTTAAGGTATTTGAATGTCACTTGGCGGACGCCAACCTATATGTGGGGTCTTCTCAGAAGACCTCTGAAGCTAAGACCCCTGCGGGGGCATCGAGAGGCGCATCCGGCGACAATTGGTACCCACCACCACCGCGTGATATGTCAAGGCCAAGGTGGTCTCTCATATCACATCATCTGGGGATGTGGGCAGAACAACACCCCCAACATTATACCCTGAAGCTAATGAAGTGCAGGTCGGTCGGTAGCACAACTACATTGGAATCCCGAACGGCCTCACCAAGCCGATTCTCGGCCTCGATGATTCCACTGTCGAGCCTTTCAAAACTTGGGAGGCGACATAGGCATATGGACCCAACAGCTTGTTCTATACGGCTGAGGAGCACCCTACTCGGGAAGACACAGACTACGGCCTTCCCGAAGACATAAGTAACCCGTCGGTTCCCGTCAAGGGTCTGACATTCACAACCAGTCGGATGGCCAAGATGTTTCAAAAATAGCACTCCCCTCCGATCAGTCTCAAAAGTGCAAGGAAACTTTCCAGAAAATGTGGTATCCCGCAAGTCTGGATAAAGAACTGAGACGCATCTCTCAACATCCAGGGTTGGGCTTCACCCTGGATGAATATTTTCACAGCGGGTGATATGAGGTAGATACCATCTCCGCCTTCTACCCTGCTAAAGATAGCCCACTGGGGGCAACTTTTGATGAATACCCAGTGGAAGCTGAATATGCTGAGCCGGCTCAGCCCGGAGATCAAAAAGCAGGGACCATGATTCCTTGCCGATGTTGGGAGCAGGTCCATCCTGAAGAGGCGGCCCTTCAGGCTGGATTTGATACGGCTAGCAGCAGCGAAGCCGAAGGTGTCGAAGAGACCGGGACCGCTCCCTCCAGCAAAATCCCACTGATGATGACCTCAGCACCTCTTGTTCCGATCGGGGAAGCCTTGAATAGCCCCGACCGAGAGGTATACACTTCCAAGGAGGGGAATGCCACTGCTATTGAAGATACAACTGCCCCAGAAGGCGAGACCTCCTCACCCTCTGCTACAATGCTGGGATGATGTTCTAGCCCAACAGCAAGCAGCCACCAGTCGGTCACGACTGTAACCCCGTCTGCAAAGACTGAAGCTGCTCTCCTGCCCATGGAGACTACAACGGCGGTGGATTTGCTGAGAGAGCAATATGCACGGCCGCTACCAAATGAAGCAGAGGACTTTCGAGAAGCTCTGATGACGTCAAATGGGGAAGGCGAGGTCCTCGACCCTGAAGATGCTATTCCAGATTTCGTCGACCTCCAACCGGCAGCTACGGAGATAGAAGACGGAGGCCAAGCTACAGTCGACGAGCTGATAGAAGTCAACTTGGGAAGTGAAAAAGACCCCAGGCCTAACTTCCTCAACGCCCAGTTATCCTCAGAAGAACGGGAGCTGTACATCCAGCTGCTGCAAGAGTACCGGGATTGCTTTGCCTAGACTTACAAAGAAATGCCAGATCTGAGCCCTGCAGTTTCGCAACATGAGCTGACGATCAGCCCTTAAGCCGAGCCGGTGAAACAACCACCGCGGCGCATGAGGCCGGAGCTCATCACTCAAATTTGTACAAAAGTCGACAAGCTCATTGATGTGGGATTTGTCGAAGAAAATCAGTACACCGCATGGTTGGCGAATATCATCCCCGTGAAGAAGAAGAATGGACAGATCTGGATATGTGTTGACTTTCGAGATCTGAATAAAGCATGTCCCAAGGATGTCTTTCCGGTGCCAATAACGGAGGTCATGATAGATGCAACAACTGGTCATGAAGCCCTATCATTCATGGACGGGTCATCCGGTTACAATCAGATGTGGATCGCGGAACCTGACCGGGTCCACACTGCCTTCCGAACCCCTAAAGGCATCTATCACTACAGGAGGATGCCGTTCGGACTAAAGAATGCTGGCACAACTTATTTGCGCGTAATGACCAAAATATTTGATGAGTTTCTCTACCACAAGGTCGAGTGCTATATAGATGATCTGGTGGTCAAGACCAGAAGAAAGGAAGACCATCTGCAAGACCTCCGAGTCATTTTCCAGAGGTTGAGGCAGTATGAATTAAAAATGAACCCTATGAAATGCGCGTTCGGAGTATCGAGCGGGAAATTCTTGGGTTTCATTGTCAGATATCGGGGAATCGAGATAGACCCCGCAAAGATCAAAGCAATTCAAGAGTTACCTGCACCGAGAAATCTCTCCGAGCTGAGATCACTTCAGGGCCACTTGGCTTATATCTGGTGGTTCATTTCCAATTTGTCAGGGCGATGCCAGCCTTTCCACAAACTGATGATGAAGGATGTTCCCTTTTACTGGGATGAGCATTGCCAGACAGCTTTTGACAAGCTGAAAGACTATCTGAAGACTCCTCCAGTGCTGGGTGCACCGGTGAAAGGACGGCCGTTGATATTATATATAGCACCCACATACAATTCCATGGGGGCAATGCTGGCCCAGAATAATGAATAAGAGAAAGAACAAGCCCTCTACTACCTCAGTCGGAGACTGGTCAGAACCGAGGAGAAATATACTTATATTGAGAAGATCTGTCTGGCACTAGTCTTCGCAGTTAAGAAGCTTCGACATTATATGTTGTCGCATGAAATCAGCTTGGTATCCAAAGAGGACCCGCTGAAATATATTATGTCCCAGCCGGCACTCAAAGGTTGCTTGGGCAAATGGGCAGTAATCCTTATGGAGTTTGACATCTCCTATGTGCCGCGAAAGGCTGTCAAGGGCCAAGCTATTGCAGACTTCTTCGCCGAGCACCCAGTACCCGGGGACTGTCCGCTGGAACTGGAGCTTCCTGAAGATGAAACCCTGGAATCCGCTCAGGTGCGGCCCTCCTTGTGGCAGCTATATTTCGATGGCGCTTCCAGAATTGACACCTCTGCCACTGGATCAGTCAGGGTCAGAGCAGGAGCAGGCATGGTCCTGAAATCTCTAGAAGAGGAAGTTGTGCACACATCTTGCTCGATAAACAAGTCTTGCACAAATAATGAAGCAGAGTATGAAGCCCTGATAATCGGGTTGCAAATTGCCCTATCCATGGGAATTCAGATGCTAGAAGCATTTGGAGACTCCATGCTAGTTATAAAATAGCTGGAAGGAGAGTTCGATGTGCGAAAGCAAGAGCTCCTCCCCTACCATCAGCTGGCGACCTGCCTGATGTCAAGATTCTACTTCATCAGCATCAAGCATATCAACCAAGGCCAGAATGCTCAGGCAGACGCCCTCGCCAAGTTGGCCAGTTCTTTGGCAGTCCCTCCAGACACAAGCCTGAATATAACAGTGATCAACCGCCGGCATGTCCCCAGTGTAACAGAGGCCTTAGCCGACGAACAAGAGATTGAGGTGGTAGCCGTCGAAGAAGTTCAGCAGCCCTATTGGCGAGAACATCTCCTGCGGTGGTTTCAACACCAGCAGCTCCCAAAAGAAAAAGAACAGAGAATGAAGCTCCTGAGGGTCAAAGACTCTTACAATATGAGAAACGGAACCTTGTTCCGAATAATGGCGGATGCCAGAAGAAAAATCCTACTTCGTTGCTTGTCTTCAGCAGAAGCTGGGCAGGTGATGCAAAAAATCCATGCGGGATCAGCTGGAGCACATCAGGCCGGCCCAAAGATGAAAATTGAGATAAAGAAATTGGGTTACTATTGGCCCACTATATTTGACTGATTGCTGCAAGTTCGCCAGGGCTTGTCAAAAATGTCAAGAGCATGCCAATGTGTCATGAAGGCATCCAGTGCCACTACATCCTACCTTGCCAAGCTGGCCGTTCGCTCAATGGGGCACGGACGTGGTAGGGCCCCTACTAGCATCTTCGTCAGGGTGCAAATACATCTTAGCAGCTACATATTACTTCTCCAGATGGGCAGAAGTAGTTTCGTTAAGAGATGTGACGGGAGAACTAGTTGCAAGATTCTTCCGGCAGAACATAACATTCCGGTTTGGGATTCCCAGCCGAATTATCTCTGACAACGGCATCCATTTCAGAAGTCAGAAGGTTTACCGGCTAGCCGACAAATACACGATTTACTGGAGGACATCGTCCCCCTACAACCCTTAAGCCAATGGACTTGCAGAAGCCTTCAACAAAACACTATGCACATTGCTGGCAAAGACTGTCAAGTCCAATAAAAAGGACTGGGAAGAAAGGATGTACCAGGCGCTCTGGGCCTATCGTACTGTCTATAAAACCCCAACCGACTGTTCGCCATTTTCCCTCGTGTATGGGTCAGAGGCTGTGGTGCCGATTGAATTAGAAGTTCCCTCGCTGCGAGTCACCATCCAGCATGGACTAGTCAGCGGTGAACAAACCAATGCAAAAAGAAGATTGGAAGAGCTCTCCGAGCTCGAAGGAAAGTGCCTCCGTGCGCAACAAAACATTCAACTCTACCAAGCTCGCATGGCCCGTGCTTTTGACAAGCTGGTCAAAGGGCGAGAGTTCAAGAAGGGAGACCTGGTAATGGTCAAAAGAAGAGAAGTGATGGCCGCTAACCCCAAAGGGAAGTTGGTCGAAAACTGGGTCGGACCATACATCATCCGCTGAGTATATGAAGGGGGTGCCTACGTCCTGGTAGACCACAAAGAAGTCATCCAGTTCTCCCCCCTCAATGGAAAGCATATAAAGTTGTATCACACGGCGCAACCGGCATTCCCTGAATAATCGAAATACCACCACCTTGGTCTAGTGGCACTCCGCCCTGGCCGAGCTACCTTACCTTGGTCTAGTGGCACTCCGCCCTGACCGAGCTACTACCACCTTGGTCTAGTGGCACTCCGCCCTGACCGAGCTACCTCACCTTGGTCTAGTGGCACTTCGCCCTGATCGAGCAACCTTTACCTTGGTCTAGTGGCACTCCGCCCTGATGGAGCTACCTCACCTTGGTCTAGTGGCACTCCGCCTTGACCGAGCTACTACCACCTTGGTTTAGTGGCACTCCGCCCTGGCCGAGCTACCTCACATTGGTCTAGTGGCACTCCGCCCTGATCGAGCTACATTTACCTTGGTCTAGTGGCACTCCACCCTGGCTGAGCTACCTCACCTTGGTCTAGTGGCACTCCGCCCTGATCGAGCTACCTTTACCTTGGTCTAGTGTCACTCCGCTCTGATCGAGCTACCTCACCTTGGTCTAGTGGCACTCCGCCCTGACCGAGCTACTCTACCTTGGTCTAGTGACACTCCACCCTGATCGAGCTACCTTACCTTGGTCTAGTGACACTCCACCCTGACCGAGCTACCTTTACCTTGGTCTAGTGGCACTCCGCCCTGATCGAGCTACCCTACCTTGGTCTAGCGGCACTCCACCCTGACCGAGCTACCTCCACCTTGGTCTAGCGGCACTCTGCCCTGATCGAGCTACTCTACCTTGGTCTAGTGGCACTCCACCCTGATCAAGCTACCTTTACCTTGGTCTAGTGGCACTCCGCCCTGATCGAGCTACCACATTGGTCTAGTGGCACTCCGCCCTGGCCGAGCTACCTCACCTTGGTCTAGTGGCACTCCGCCCTGATCGAGCTACCTTACCTTGGTCTAGTGGCACTCCGCCCTGACCGAGCTACCTCCACCTTGGTCTAGTAGCACTCCGCCCTGATCGAGCTACACCACCTTGGTCTAGTGGCACTCCGCCCTGACCGAGCTACCTCCACCTTGGTCTAGCGGCACTCCGCCCTGATCGAGCTACCACCTTGGTCTAGTGGCACTCCACCCTGGCCGAGCTACCTCACCTTGGTCTAGTGGCACTCCGCCCTGATTGAGCTACCTTTACCTTGGTCTAGTGGCACTCCACCCTGATCGAGCTACTACCTTGGTCTAGTGGCACTCTGCCTTAATCGAGCTACCCCTACCTTGGTCTAATGGCACTCCTCCATGACCGAGCTACCCACACCTCGGCCTAGTAGTACTCTGCCATAGCCAAGCCCGCATAATACACACATCTTTGCCATTGTGGGCCTCACGCCCGAATCGGCACGAATCCATCCTTTGCGTTAGCATTGTCCCCTTGCTAACGGATAAACCCCTTTTCCGGCACAAGACTTCGTGTCCGAGCCAACCTTTATACACCTTTGCCATCGCGGGCCTTACGCTCGAATCGGCATGAATCCATCCTATGCGTTAGCATTGCCTTCGTGCTAACGAATAGACCCCTTTTCCGGCGTAGGACTCCGTGTCTTAGCCAACCTTTACACATCTTTGCCATTGCGAGCCTTATGCCCGAACCGGCACGAATCCATCCTTTGCGTTAGCATTGTCTCCTTGCTAACAGACAAACCCCATTTCTGGCGCAAGACTTCGTGTCCTAGCCAACCCTTACACACCTTTGCCATTGCGGGCCTTACGCCCGAATCGACACGAATCCATCCATTGCGTTAGCATCGTCTCCTTGCTAACGAATAAACCCCTGTTCCTCGAGGCAGAGCCTCATGTCCTAGCCGACTCTCTCAACATCCTTCTGTTAAAAAAAAAAGAAACAAATGGGGATAAAAATAGAGATACCCCGCCGGACTTGTTCCTATATTCGGAACAGGGGCAAAAATGGCTATAACCTGGCTGTGGCGAAAACCCGAAAGGGCGTTACAGGCAAAATCGGGTACCCCGCCATGTGAAAACCCAAAAGGGCGCGTGGGCAAAAGCAAGAGGGGGCTGACTTCAGCGAAAACCCAAAAGGGCGCTCGAGTCAGTAAAGTGGTAATCTGAAAAGTTCTTTATTCTCCACCTAAGAAAACTCCCAAGGGACAACCATCAAAAGTCCCACCAGGAATCCCTTACAAAACCATGTTCGGCCCTCGTCATCATCGGCGAGACCGGTCGGCCTCCACCTTTAACTCGGACCTTTCGTCCCGGTTAATGAACGTACCCCTTGCTTCGACATGTAAACCACGTCGATGAACGAACCCGTGTTCGGCCCTCGTCATCATCGGTGAGATCGGTCGGCCTCCACCTTTAACTCAGACCTTTCGTCCCGGTTAATAAACGTACTCCTTGCTTCGACATGTAAACCACGTCGATGAACAAACCCGGGTTCGACCCTCGTCATCATCGGTGAGATCGGTCCATCTCTATATCTTAGCTTGGACCTTTCGTCCCTGTTAATAACCGTACAGTCTTTGCTTCGGCATTTAACCAATGTCGATGAACTAAACGAGGGCCCGACCCTTATCATCATCGAGAAAGCTGGTCGGCGTTCTAGCGGATAAGTTCTCCCATGTTTCGGGTTCTCCGTGGAATAAAGAAAAGAGAAAAGAAAGAAACAAATGGGGTTAAAAATAGAGATGCCCCGCCGGCCTTGTTCCTAGACTAGGACAAGGGCAAAAATGGCTATAACCCGGCTATGGCAAAAACCTGAAAGGGCATTACAGGCAAAATCGGGTACCCCGCCACGTGAAAACTCGAAAGGGCGCGTGGGCAAAAGCAAGAGGGGGCTGATTTTGGTGAAAACCCGAAAGGGCGCTTGAGTCAGTAATGTGATAAAAAAATGAAATAAAAATGATGATGATGATGATGATGATGATGATACAGTAACGAGACTACCCTCGTTCATCATTCCACTTTGCTACCCTTTTCGGTCCTTGTCATCATCGGCAAGATCGGCCGCTATCCTTTCGACCCTTGTCATCATCGGCAAGATCGGTTGCTACCCTTTTCGGCCCTTGTCACCATCGGCAAGATCGGTCGCTACCCTTTTCGATCCTTGTTACCATCGACAAGACCGCCCATCCTTTCGATCCTTGTCATCATCGACAAGATCGGTCGCTACCCTTTTCGACCCTTGTCATCATTGGCAAGATCGGTCGCTACCCTTTTCGGCCCTTGTCACCATCGACAAGATCGGTAGCTACCCTTTTTGGTCCTTGTCACCATCGGTAAGACCGCCCATCCTTTCGATCCTTGTCATCATCGACAAGATCGGTCGCTACCCTTTTCGACCCTTGTCATCATCGGCAAGATCGGTTGCTACCCTTTTCGGGCCTTGTCACCATCGGTAAGATCGGTCGCTACCCTTTTCGGTCCTTGTCACCATCGGCAAGACCGCCCATCCTTTCGACACTTGTCACCATCGGCAAGACCACCCATCCTTTCGACACTTGTCACCATCGGCAAGATCGGTCGCTATCCTTTCGACCCTTGTCATCATCGGTAAGATCAATCGCTACCCTTTTCGACCCTCGTCACCATCAGCGAGCCTGGTCAACTATCCTTTAACTTGGACCTTCCGTCCTCATTAATAGACAAACTACCATTGCTTCGACATTTGAACCATGTCGATGAATAAACCGCACTCTCAGCTTTCGTCACCATCGGTGAAATTAGTGGGGCGCGTCCGCTTACTCTACCCATGTCCCACCCTGGTCAAAGCTTGATTCCGGGAATAGTTAATCTGCGGTGGAGCGAACACCTCACCCCTTCGCTGAAGGTGTGAGCGCTCTCCTACGCCACTAACTTACATACCTAGACTGAGCTAATCGACTGGAAGGAGAAAGAAAAGAAAAAAAAGAAGTCACGATTGAGGCAACCAATAAAGACATTTCATTGATATGAGTTGTCAGAATACATCAGTGTTCGGGGCATACCCCAAGATACATGAGCTCCGAAGACAAAAAGGAGCGAAAAAAGAAGAAGAAGAAGAAATGGAAATAAGATAAAGTTATTGCAGAGGACGCCGGAAGATGTCTTCCAATGCCAAAAGACCCAAGGAAGAGTACGGAGTCAGCTCTTGCAACCGAGATTCGGTAGCCGACAGTTGCGATAATTTTTCATCCAAGGAGGCGAGCTGCCCTTCTGCCAGGTCCGCTTCCTCTACGGTCTGAACCTCCAGGCGCTCAGTCTCCTGTAATTCTACTTCAGCCCTGGCAAGTTCTACACGTAATTTCGCTATGCGCGCTGTGAGGAAGGACCGGCGTTCTGAAGTAGTGCTGGCGGTAGCTCTCAGTAGCCCCACGGTCCCTCTCAATGAAGTAGCAGCAGCTCGACAATCGGCCTTCTCCAATTTCACAGCCGCCAGCTGATCGAATACCTCCCGGCTGAAGTACTCCCTCCTGTTGGCATGCTTCAGCAACATGATAACCCGCGGGGTCCAATCGTCCATTGGACACCCGAATGTCAATAACGAGCGGGAGAGGTGTTCTATCAGACTCCTCAGCTGCACATAAGTCAAGCCCGGAGAAGTCAATATGGCTCGCTGAAGATTGTCTAGAGATTGCCACACCATGTCACTAGAAAATTGTAAACCTAGTGGCGAAGTCTCGGGGAGCTGAAAGTCTACCCTGCTGTCCACCTCAACCCAAATATCATCGCTCACCCCGGAGGACGTCGACGGCATGGTTTGCATGGCACCAACGCTAGACTCAACAACGGCGGCTGATGCAGTTGGGGGAGTCTCCACTATAGCAACTTCCTTGCCTGCCCTTTGAGGTGAAGCTGATGGGAATCGACACCGAGCCTGTACTTTTTCTTTTGCATTTATGTCCTTTTAGTTTGTGTTTATATCATTGGGAAAGTATATGCGCAATTGTACGGCTTTATAAGCCAATGTGTCATTCCCACGGATTGTGTGAGTTTCTATGTAATTTGTCAGTAGGACCATCAAGGGGGCCCTCAGCCCTCTCCCATTAGTCCATGTCACCTTGTAGGGCTTGTCAACTATCCTAGGTGGACATCTAGAAGGTTGGACTAGTCATATGCCACATGGGTAGACAAGGGGGTAAGAATTTCCATGTAGGCTACCTACCATGTCAAACTTGTCCCCCCTTGCCATTCTTGGTCAATAGGCCGCCCCCCCTTGTATATTATATTTATTTTTTTGTGGCATGCAATCCAGGCCATCCATCTCACCTCCCTAGATATAAGGGTGGAGGTTAGATTTGGTTGGAAGCATATAAAACCATGTATTTTCATGTGAAAATTAATGAAAATTCAGAAAATTTGTTGAAAGGCCAAAGGCTTCTTGCGCCCCCAGCTCCTCCCCCTGGTTTTCTCTCCTCAACCTCTAGTTCTAGAGTGTATCCCTCTTCTATCATCCCCTCTCAACCTCTTATCTTCACCGGTGCCGCCGCCGCCGCCGTTCGTGCCGCCTTCGAGCCGCCGTGAAGCCATCTTCGGTATTCTGTCCTGCTGGATAGAGGTCTCTTCCCAAAACTTTTTCTACCAGCCATAGCCTCTTCGTGGTCTGCAATTTTTATGGTGTGTTCCTGTCTTCCACCCCATCATCCACAAAAAGATTCAAGTCCAAATTCTCTCGTTTAGTATTTTTCCATTTTCGTGCATCTTTCATTCCCAGATCTGTTTTGTCTCTGTCTACAGTGACAGCAGCCCTGTGTTTCTCACCTCCGACCCTCTTTTTGATATTTCTAAACCGTCCCAATTTTACTGAGAGTTCTGTCCATCATCCCCTACATCCATCATGTTTTTTGATTTTTGATCCGCCCTCTATCCATTTTTCAAAATTCATGTTCTATCTCTGCTACAGTATTTTCAGCCAAGTTCCAGATCCGACCACCTTCTAGTTCAAAAATCAGAACAAATCACAGCCACCTCCAAACCTTTCATAAAAACTATGTCCGTTTTCTTAGCTTAATTTCCTACACCTTTCCTGAAGACCACCACTTCAGATTCGGACGTTCACATATCGGTCAAAGGCAGTTCTCAGACAAGTTCTCTGCAGATCTGAGATCCCAGTCACTGTACAACAGTAACTCAATAATTCAATAAAGCCCAGGTCCGTGTAGATCCAGGCCAGATCTTTAAGCCTAGATTGAAGTATTTGAAGTTAGCTTTCTAACGGTGTCAGTCTCGTGTCGATCCAACATCGGGGCTGATAGCAGCGCCCGTTCTCACCGGGACGCGCGCTGAAAACCAGAAGTTGCAGATCCGTGGCCGGTTATTCCGACCGGTGCCGATCGGAGCCGCCCGACCTCCGGCCGGCGAACCAGCGCTCCTCCACTCCAGGGAGCGCTCATCCAGGCATCCACCACCACAGCGGTGTCACCGGGTCCCACACGGCCCCTCCGGACAGCACGTGGGCCCCACCGTCACTAGTTTGGGTGTTGCCGAAGCTACGCGAGAAGCCGCCCGTCAACCCGAATTCGGTCCTCCCGGGCCCCATTGTGTAGCCCTTTACCTCCCTGCGTGGAGTGGGAAGTGATGGGGACGTCACCTTCCATGCCCACGTTCACAGCTCGTCTCCTCGCCCCGGTTGCATCCAGCATGGTCTAGTCATTTAATTTTGAGTCCTATGTAATTTTTATTTGAGTCATTTGATGTATTTTCCTTTTTATTTGAGTCATGTTCCTAGGCCTTGTGTTCATTTCCCTAAGTTTGAGTGTCATTAGGTTGTCTAGTTAGCTATTGGGCCCAATTCATTGGGCTTGGCCCAAGGGCTCTCCCCTACCCCCTCGGTTATTTGTCATTGAGTCAATTGTCAGGGACTTTTGTAGAAATGTGGGTTTCCTATATATAGGACCCCATTCCCCCCCATTTCAACTTAATGAATCAATGAATGAAAAAACTTGCCATTTTGAGAGTTTACACTTCTTATCTAGTGGAGAGATTCCATTTTTTGGGTGAGAAACCCTAGGGGAGAGATTCCCCACCCTTCCCTCTCTTAATCTCGCTTTTTCACTCCACTTTCTCTCTCCTCAACACCCAAATTCAAATTTTCTTCTCTCTCCTCCCTTCCCAACCACCTCCACTCCCCACCTACCCCATTTAAGCCTCTTCCCATTCCCCACAACCCTCATCAATACTCCACCCCTTCCCAAGACCCCCTCCACCAATCCTCTCCTCACCATCCAACCCCCAACTACCCCTCCCACTTTCCCAAGCAGCCTTCCCACTACCCCAAGCACCCCTTCCCTTCCCCAACACAACCCCCCCATTCCCAAGATAAAAAATTAACCCCACCCTTAAACCTATTTTCGAATATCCTTTCCCTCTCTCCATTCCAACCAAATTCGCAGCCCCCACTACCACCATCTATTGGACCCTCTTCCAGACCTTATTCTCCACCTCCCACACCTTAGAACACCCCCTCCAAGACCCCCTTACAACCAGGGGTCACTCCCACACTCATCTACCCCCTTCCCCTTCTTCTTTCTTGGTCATTGGAAGCTACTTCGAAGTTACAGTTTGCTGTCCTGAGGTTACAGATGAACCAGAAACTTGCAGCGGCCACCACGACTTCCTCCAGACGAGTTTGAAGACCCAAGAGCCATCGTCGGAAGTGTCTACCAGTCTCCTTCGCAACAGAAGTGGTTTCATCTTCTTCCGATCTCTGAGCCGTCCAGGAGGTCCATTCTCCCACAACTGCGCAGTTCTACCTCGGCTGAGGACCTGAGCCAGATTAGAAGCTCTGCCACGACAAACCCCAAAGGAATCAGTCCACGAGTTCTTCTTCAAAGTTCTTCATCGCCCAGTCTACTTCCAGAATCAAGAAACAAAACTTCATTCGGCATTCGTAATCCAGAGTTCTCATTTTTCTCCCTCAGCTACGCAGATCTGCTACTCATAGTCTGCACCGACCAGTCGCCATTGTTCTGCATCCCCTAGTCTTCTCAGACATCAGTTGGCTTCTCCGTCAGTTTTTATATGAAGGGGACTCATCCATAGTTCCAACGATTTTGACGGTGCTCGATTCCAAGTTCGGGAGCTGTTAGGGCATCCTCTGCAATCTGCAATTGGGAACCAGAAGCTAGCTCTGCAGAGATCCTGATCCGGAGAGAAAGCTTCACCACAACAAATCCCGGGGGAATCAGGCCATGAGCTCTCTGGAAAGTTCTTCCTCTCCCTGTCTACTTTCAGAACCAAGAAGCGGAACTCCGTTCGACATCTTGCAGCAGAAGTTACCAATTTTCTTCCTCAGGCGTTCGACTCTGCTTCCCACTATCTGCATGGACCACTCCTCACTTTCCTGAGTCCTCTGATCTTCATCGGCATATTTTGGCATCCCCGTTTGTTCTGCTGTAAAGAGGACTCACCCACGGTTCCAACGGTTCTAACGGAGACTAATTTGGAGTTCAGGAACGGTCGGGGTCGCCGCGTCTTCCTACTATTGATAGTCTGTTGCAGACAGTCCGAGATTCAGCAACCCTGTTCGTACTCTCGTCCAGGCCGCCAGCGACCCCTGAAGAAATTGGTAAAATTCAGAGGCACTCCTGTTCCAGAGACGAAGAGATCCCCACTAGTCTCACCCTCAGCGAAATTCCAGAGAGAGTTTTGCGGCCTTCACACCCTCTATCTATCAGCTATTACAGAGAGAAGGCTGATTCGGTGTCATCACTTCTTCATCACTCTTAGCACTAGTTTCCCCTCCCCGCTTGGCCGGCTGAAGGCCCCTCCCTGTGTGGAGGTAGTGTTTGGATGTAACTATCATCTTTCCTTCCCCACGATCCCCCCCTTGCATGGGGTGTAGTGTTGTAATAGCTTAAACAGGTCAAGCTACCCCGACGCGGCGTGTGGGGAACCCACGCTTCCCCGCTCGCCCTCGTCTCCGAGCGGGACCGGTTTCTTCAAACCAGTCGAGTGAGTGCTCCAAAACTTTGCTCTAATTCATGCTTGTTCTTTCAATATTAGTTCATAAACTCCGCTGGCCGTGACGAGAGCCCGATTCTTAAGCTCATTTGCTATAAGTGATCATCGTGGGAAGAGAGTGGAACCCGTGCCCTTTGGCACTTCGTCGGACCCTTGATTTGGGCAGCCGTACCCTTGGGGAATCAAACCTTGGCCTTGCTGACCCTCTACCAGCAAGGGCCTAGCCCACACAACCTCCCCTTGGCATTGCCAAGTTACCCCGGGCTTGGGTGAGCGACGAGAGAGCGGCGGCCCAAATTGGCCCATTTAAATTACGAATGTGCTTGCTTGCTTAAGTCCAAGGTCGTGTCACATCAATTGGTATCAGAGCAAGTTCACAACTTGTCTCTCCACAAGTTGGTCCTAGGGCATGTTTATGTATTTAGAATCCTCGGTTGCATCTCCCATGTCCACTAGAATGGCCACTTCATACCCGTCATATCCATCCCCATCAACTTTCCCAATAAGCCCAAATCCTCATGGAAGCTCCATTGCCAACAAAGTGGGTAGCAACACCTCTATCATAGAAGCCCTACCTAATGTCCTTAATCGGCTTGAAGATATCATGTCTCGACTCGACCGACTTGAAGGAAATAGCCGTGTACCAAGAGTGAATGAGAGTGACCTTTGGGGAAATCTAGAAACCATATTTTTAGAACACTTGAAAATCAAAACCCCCGCCTTTGATGGATCCAACAGCCCAAGCCTTTACCTAGATTGGGAGATTTCCCTAGACCAATTCTTTAAAGGTTGCCCCTTGAACGAAGGAAGGAGAATGAGGCTAGCCAAGGCACACCTCTCCAAACAAGCTAAAACTCATTAGTTAGTTGTGGAAGGTTTGAGAAAGATCCGTAGGGAGGCTCCAATTAGCACTTGGGATGAGATGAAGATCGAGCTTAGAAAAACCTACACTCTCCAACCCTCTCCCTCCTACTCAAATCACCAAAGTCCAAGGATCACTTCAACTCCATCATCCCCACCGAGTCAATCCAAGACCCCAATCACCCATTCCCCACCACTTCCCATCTCTCCTACCCCAACCACTACATTTACACCCCATCTCCAAGTCCACACCACAACCATAGGTCCCCATACCCAATTGGGCCCCATGACCACCTCTCCACCTAGGCCCATGGTAACCCTCACCACTACCTCTCCATCACCCCCAAAAGGGGACACTCCTCCCAAAACCAATCAACCCAAACCCCTTCAACCCACCCATCTTCCTCTCCCTACCCCAATCCAACTCCCACCAAAGCCTCCACTACTACCCTTACCTATCCTAACCCAAGTTTCCCACTACCTACCACCCCGGATACACTATGCCCCAATCATCACCACACCCTCAAAAGCCCCTCTCACCTCCTTGGAAGAAGAACCCATACCCCACCCCATAGTAGTGAACACTCCAAACCCACTCTCTACCTTGGAGGAAACCCAAGTCCAAGTTGAAGAAGAAACAACATACGAGGGTCTTCACCTTACATCACCATCTTTAGTTGGAGTCAATCTCATCTTAGGGGAACCCCTTGTTAGTTGGCTAAAGAAGAGCCCAATAAGAGAGATCATGGCCCATAATTTCCCACCCATGAAGGAAAGCCTTCCCATAATGCCCTTCTTCTCCTATCACACCACAATCCAAGCATCCTATCAAGTGGAGACCTTAGAGAACCTTCTCAAGGGCATAGCATGGCAAATAGAGATGACTAGAATGTTGACCCCTATGGTCGAACAACCTAGAAGCCTTAGCCTCCTACACCTATGCATAGGGTCTATCACCAAGGTTTGCACCATTGGTTGCTACACTAGCGACCTCCTTCTATTCCTCCCTACACCCGATGAGCCCAACCTTCTCCTCGATTTAGAGCTTCTTATCTCGGGTAGAATGCCAAACCCTACACTCATGGCCAACCCACTTGCCAAGAACATTGGCCCAACTATCATGGAGAAGGATGACTTAGCACCTTTTGAGGATCTTGAAGACATGGAGTTCCTCCCCCTAAGTAACCCCTTTTATGATCCATATGATCCATTCCAATGGGAGTCAAGAGACTCGTGTGACCCAAACACTTTATCCACCACCCACCTTTCCCTATACCAACTCACCATGTTTGACCCAATCCACTCCATCTTAGACCCGGGTTACACCTTAGGAGCCATGACCTTGAGCCACATATCCCTAGGTAATAAGGTTGTGCCCCACCCCATGATGACCACCTTCTTAGATCTATTCGATCCTTTCCAATGGGAGTTAAAAGGTTGTCCCACACCTATACACATGAAAGTCACCTTTGGGAAAAGCATGCATGTGTCTAGGCTTATCATACCCCTTGGCATGAACACTATGTTGGGTCCATTCATTCATATCACCCACATGTCAAGTAGAAAGTATGAGTGGTCCATATTCGGATGTCATGGTCCACCTTCATTCATCATGGGTCTTAAGCATGTCAAAGGCATCTACAGATGTCCGGGTCCCCCAATATTTATCACCAATTTGCATGATAGGGCCACCTACGGGTGCCCCGGCCCACCTAGGCTAACCAAAGTCTACACTGCATCATTACATGATAGGTCTACTTTTAGTTGCCCACGTCCACCCATCACCTCCAGAATGTCTACATACACAACATTGCATAAAGAGATCCGCAAGCACATTAGCAAGAAGAATGTGACTTATAAAAGGCAAGCCGACTCTCATCGACGTCACCAAGAATTCCATAAGGGTGACTTTGTGATGGTAAGGATGGAGAGGCTCTCCCCGGGAGCCATCTCCAAATTGAGGCCACGTGGGGCTGGTCCCTTCTAGGTCCTGAGGCGCATTGGTGCAAATGCCTATGAGTTAGATCTCCCCGAGGAATATGGGGTAAGTCCCACATTCAGTGTCGCCGACCTAGTGCCATACAAGGGACCCACGGTGGTACCTAGTGAGGATATTGAGCCTATTTCCTCCGTTGAGAGAGCACCCACCCGTGAGGAGAGTCCACCAGCCAAGAGAGCCCAGCGTGAGCGCATTGAACGAATATTGGATGAACATGTCACTACCACCAGGAGCAAGGTATACGAGCGCTATCTCGGTAGGTGGATGGATCGGTCTCGTTCGGAAGACTTGAGGGTAGTACCACTTCTACACCCTCCAAGGAGGGAAGGACACTTACTCGACGGAGTCGAGTTCTCCGCACCCCGGGAGTATGATTGGGACATCACCTCCCATGCCCACGTTCACAGCTCGTCTCCTCGCCCCGGTTGCATCCGGCATGGTCTAGTCATTTAATTTTGAGTCCTATGTAATTTTTATTTGAGTCATTTGATGTATTTTCCTTTTTATTTGAGTCATGTTCCTAGGTCTTGTGTTCATTTCCCTAAGTTTGAGTGTCATTAGGTTGTCTAGTTAGCTATTGGGCCCAATTCATTAGGCTTGGCCCAAGGGCTCTCCCCTACCCCCTCGGTTATTTGTCATTGAGTCAATTGTCAGGGACTTTTGTAGAAATGTGGGTTTCCTATATATAGGACCTCATTCCCCCCCATTTCAACTTAATGAATCAATGAATGAAAAAACTTGCCATTTTGAGAGTTTACACTTCTTATCTAGTGGAGAGATTCTATTTTTTGGGTGAGAAACCCTAGGGGAGAGATTCCCCACCCTTCCCTCTCTTAATCTCTCTTTTTCACTCCACTTTCTCTCTCCTCAACACCCAAATTCAAATTTTCTTCTCTCTCCTCCCTTCCCAACCACCTCCACTCCCCACCTACCCCATTTAAGCCTCTTCCCATTCCCCACAACCCTCATCAATACTCCACCCCTTCCCAAGACCCCCTCCACCAATCCTCTCCTCACCATCCAACCCCCAACTACCCCTCCCACTTTCCCAAGCGCCCTTCCCACTACCCCAAGCACCCCTTCCCTTCCCCAATACAACCCCCCCATTCCCAAGACAAAAAATTAACCCCACCCTTAAACCTATTTTCGAATATCCTTTCCCTCTCTCTATTCCAACCAAATTTGCAGCCCCCACTACCACCATCTATTAGACTCTCTTCCAGACCTTATTCTCCACCTCCCACACCTTAGAACACCCCCTCCAAGACCCCCTTACAACCAAGGGTCACTCTCACACTCATCTACCCCCTTCCCCTTCTTCTTTCTTGGTCATTGGAAGCTACTTCGAAGTTGCAGTTTGCTGTCCAGAGGTTACAGATGAACCAACAACTTGCAGCGGCCACCACGACTTCCTCCAGACGAGTTTGAAGACCAAAGAGCCATCGTCGGAAGCGTCTACCAGTCTCCTTCGTAACAGAAGTGGTTTCATCTTCTTCCGATCTCTGAGCCGTCCATAAGGTCCATTCTCCCACAACTGCGCAGTTCTACCTTGGCTGAGGACCTGAGCCAGATTAGAAGCTCTGCCACGACGAACCCCGAAGGAATTAGTCCATGAGTTCTTCTTCAAAGTTCTTCATCGCCCAGTCTACTTCCAGAATCAAGAAACAGAACTTCATTCGGCATTTGTGATCCAGAGTCCTCATTTTTCTCCCTCAGCTATGCAGATCTGCTACTCATAGTCTGCACCAACCAGTCGCCATTGTTCTGCATCCCCTAGTCTTCTCCGACATCCGTTGGCTTCTCCGTTAGTTTTGCTACGAAGAGGACTCGTCCACAGTTCCAACGATTCTGACGGTGCTCAATTCCAAGTTCAGGAGCTATCGGGGCATCCTCTGCAATCTGGTATTGGAAACCAGGAGCCAGCTTTGCAGAGATCCTGATCCGGAGAAAAAGCTTCACCACAACAAACCCCGGAGGAATCAGGCCATGAGCTCTTCTGGAAAGTTCTTCCTCTCCCTGTCTACTTTCAGAACCAAGAAGCAGAACTCCGTTCGGCATCTTTCAGCAGAAGTTACCAATTTTCTTCCTCAGGCGTTCGACTCTGCTTCCCACTGCCTACATAGACCACTCCTCACTTTTCTGAGTCCTCTGATCTTCACCGGCATCTTTTGGCATCCCCGTTTGTTCTTCTGTAAAGAGGACTCACCCACGGTTCCAACGGTTCTAACGGAGACTGATTCGGAGTTCAGGAACGGTCGGAGCCGCCGCGTTTTCCTACTGTTGATAGTCTGTTGCAGACAGTCCGAGATTCAGCAACCCTGTTCGTACTCCCGCCCAGGCCGCCAGCGACCCCTGAAGAAATTGGCAAAATTCAGAGGCACTTCTGTTCTAGAGACGAAGAGATCCCCACTGGTCTCACCCTTAGCGAAACTCCAGAGAGAGTTTTACGGCCTTCACACCCTCTGTCTATCAGCTATTACAGAGAGAAGGCTGATTCGGTGTCATCACTTCTTCATCACTCTTAGCACTAGTTTCCCCTCCCCGCTTGGCCGGCTGAAGGCCCCTCCCTGTGTGGAGGTAGTGTTTGGATGTAACTATCATCTTCCCTTCCCCACGACTCCCCCCTTGCATGGGGTGTAGTGTTGTAATAGCTTAAACAGGTCAAGCTACCCCGGCGCGGCGTGTGGGGAACCCACGCTTCCCCGCTCGCCCTCGTCTCCGAGCGGGACCTGTTTCTTCAAACCGGTCGAGTGAGTGCTCCAAAACTTTGCTCTAATTCATGCTTGTTCTTTCAATATTAGTTCATAAACTCCGCTGGCCGTGACGAGAGCCCGATTCTTAAGCTCATTTGCTATAAGTGATCATCGTGGGAAGAGAGTGGAACCCGAGCCCTTTGGCACTTTGTCAGACCCTTGATTTGGGCAGCCGTACCCTTGGGGAATCAAACCTTGGCCTTGCTGGCCCTCTACCAGCAAGGGCCTAGCCCACACAACCTCCCCTTGGCATTGCCAAGTTACCCCGGGCTTGGGTGAGCGACGAGAGAGCGGCGGCCCAAATTGGCCCATTTAAATTGCGAATGTGCTTGCTTGCTTAAGTCCAAGGTCGTGTCACATCAGGAAGCGACGTGTATTGCTGTAATATTGTGTATTATTGTTCCGGGAGTACGAGTTTCGACCGGGTCCGTCTTCCCCACGCTGAGCGCGTGGAGGTATCGTTCTCGCTCCCTACACTCGACATTTGCTTATTTTCATATATATTTGTTTATGCCGCTGCTAGAGAGCATGTGTAGGGACAATTAGCTCGCTTTATATTTATATCACCGCTGCTGCGAGAGAGAGCGTTACCATCCCGTGACCCGATCCGGGCACAAGTGAGAGCCGACCACCCTAGCTCACTGCCGGTTTCTCAACCGCGCACGTCCGACGCTTCCCTCGTTAAGGGGCAGTCACGAGCTTGTCATGTCCGTGGTCTCCTCCCGCATCAATTTGGTATCAGAGCGAGTTTGAGTCTAGGGTGTCAACAAAAAAAAAAAGAGTGTCATTTAAGTCTAAATGTCTAAGTCGGTCTTAAGAGTTACATTTGCATACCATTAATCGGTATATAAAAAGGTGTTGTCCGAACGTTAGGCTACGCCTATCGGGAAGGCCGCACACTTGCGCGAGTGATCTTCGGATCAATTAACTCCGCCACGTACCGAGTCTTGGTGTCTTGTTCTTAGTGTGCATGCATCCCAAACCGTGCATAGTCGGTCTAGTGTCTTGTCTAAATGGCCTTGCATACCCATTCCTAGGGATCCATTCCCACCTTTTCGGCATCAATGGCCAACCCATGTCGACCCATCCAAGGTGATAGGTCCGTGTCCGAGTACATCCGGGACTATGATAAGTACCGGTTGGAATATGGCTTGGGAGAGGAGAGAACCACGACCGCATTTCAGTTCCGGAGAGGTTTACAGTTTCACTTCCAACTTGAATGTCTTGTCCATGACGCGTTCTGGCTGGCGCAATCTTATAAGGTCGCTCTAGAGGTCGAGCCCTTTGAGTCTCATTTTTCTCGCTCTAGAGGTCGAACCTTTTGGCAAACATCTACCTCCCAACCGAGTCCCGAGCCAATCGGACTACCTAACCCAATTCCTTCACCACCCGAGAGTGCTCCATTGTCACCCTCACCTTCCGATCTTAATTCGGAACCCTCTCATTTGGAGCCACCCAAGCCCCAGCCACCCGTGTTTCTAACGGGTACGCTTTTCATCACCGAGCCGCTTCTTAGTTGGCTCAAGGATGGCTTGGTCCCACATCCCTTCCCATCCATAGACCCCACCTTACCTTTAGTGCCGGTCAACTCATTCCATACCACATTTCAATTTAGTCACCATGTTGACACGTTGGACGATCTTGTTATGGGACTAGACATGCAATGGAAGTTGACACATATGTTGGCCCGAGACTTCGACCAACCCACGAGTCGTAGCTTCACCCATCCGGCCTTCGGGTCCATTACCTCTGAGTGCACCGTGGGTTATATCACCACGGAGGTTCTTCTACTTCTCCCGCTACCGGATGAGCCCGACTTCATGACTTTGCTTCCAATGGAGGAGTCATATTTCCTATACACGGTCCCATCTACCATGACGGAGGAAGGTGACCACCCGCACCTTCAAGAATTTCACGATTGGGACCCTGTCATATTGGAACCCACCATAAGGGGTCATACCTTCTTTGATCCCTTTGACCCCTTCCCTAGTGGATCCCTAGACCCTTCATATTCACTTCACTTCTTCGAGGGAGTCCGCTACCACACCCCTTCCCCATGGGCCGGGTCGTCTATGCCCACCAAGCCCGTACCCTTACAAGATACACCATCATCTAGGGGAGATACTCTTGGCCCTCCCACATCCACATCCCATATGCATGCATGGCCCACCTTAGGAGGTCTAGGATTTCCGCATGATGTCGACCACCGGTTACGTTAGATGCATGCATGGCATATATTCGGGTGTCCTGGTCCGCCGTCACCCATGTACGGGTCGGACTAACATTAGGTGTGTCTAGGGTCATAGATGAGTCGGTGTGCTTTTTCTTTGTGTGGTATGTCTGTCTGCATGTGTCTTGTGCAAGCTCGTTGTCATTCTCTTATGAGTAAGAGGCGATTGGACTCACTCAATGAGTATGGGATCGATTCTACATCTATACCCGGATCAGTCACCTACAGGGACTCAGCGGTGATTCCTAGTGAGTCTTCGATCCGCCACCTCCCTTTTTGAGAGTGCCCCATTCGGAGTGTCCACCTCTAGCCCATAGCAGCTTGTGCATATCGAGTATATATGGAATGAGCAGGTGACGGTCACTTGGAGTGGAGCGTACCCACGTACGTGGCACGGTGACAGATCCTCTGGAGTACTCGAGAATCCATACCCTTACTCGACGGGGTCGAGTTCCTCCCACCCGGGAAGAGTTGATGGGAATCGACACCGAGCCTATACTTTTTCTTTTGTATTTATGTCCTTTTAGTTTGTGTTTATATCCTTGGGAAGGTATATGTGCAATTGTACGGCTTTATAAGCCAATGCGTCATTCCCATGGATTGTGTGGGTTTCTATGTAATTTATCAGTAGGACCATCAAGGGGGCCCTCAGCCCTCTCCCATTGGTCCATGTCACCTTGTGGGGCTAGTCAACTATCCTAGGTGGACATCTAGAAGGTTGGACTAGTCATATGCCACATGGGTAGACAAGGGGGTAAGAATTTCCATGGTAGGCTACCTACCATGTCAAACTTGTCCCCCCTTGCCATTCTTGGTCAATAGGCCGCCCCCCCTTGTATATTATATTTATTTTTTTGTGGCATGCAATCCAGGCCATCCATCTCACCTCCCTAGATCTAAGGGTGGAGGTTAGATTTGGTTGGAAGCATATAAAACCATGTATTTTCATGTGAAAATTAGTGAAAAATCAAAAATTTTGTTGAATGCTTTGAAGCTTCTTGCGCCCCCAGCTCCTCTCCCCCTGGTTTTCTCTCCTCAACCTCCAGTTCTAGAGTGTATCCCTCTTCTATCATCCCCTCTCAACCTCTGATCTTCACCGGTGCCGCCGTCGCCGCCGTTCGTGTCGCCTTCAAGCCGCCGCGAAGCCGTCTTCGGTATTCTGTCCTGCTGGACAGAGGTCTCTTCCCAAAAATTCTTCTACCAGCCACGGCCTCTTCGTGGTCTGCAATTTTTATGGTGTGTTCCTATCTTCCACCCCATCATCCAAAAAAAGATTCAGGTCCAAATTCCCTCGTTTAGTATTTTTCCATTTTCGTGCATCTTTCATTCCCAGATCTATTTTATCTCTGTCTACAATGACAGCAGCCTTGTGTTTCTCACCTCCGACCCTCTTTTTGATTTTTCCAAACCCTCCCAATTTTACTGGGTGTTCTATCCATCATCCCCTACATCCACCAGGTTTTTTGATTTTTGATCCACCCTCTATCCATTTTTCAAAATTCGTGTTCTATCTCTGCTACAGTGTTTTCAGCCAAGTTCCAGATCTGACCACCTTCCAGTTCAAAAATCCGAACAAATCACAGCCACCTCCAAACCGTTCATAAAAACTATGTCCGTTTTCCTAGCTTAATTTCCTACACCTTTTCTGAAGACCACCACTTTAGATTCGGACGTTCACATATCGGTCAAAGGTAGTTCTCAGACAAGTTTTCTGCAGATCTGAGAGCCCGGTCACTGTACAATAGCAACTCAACAATTTATTAAAGCCCAGGTCCGTGTAGATCCAGGCCAGGTATTCAAGCCTAGATTGAAGTATTTGAAGTTAGCTTTCTAACGGCGCCAGTCTTGTGTCGATCCGACATCGGGGCTGATCGCAGCGCCCGTTCTCGCCGAGACGCGCGCTGAAAACCAGAAGCTGCAGATCCATGGCCGGTTATTCCGACTGGTGCCGATCGGAGCCGCCCGGCCTCCGGCCGGCGAACCAGCGCTCATCCAGGCATCCACCACCACAACGGTCCCACCGGGTCCCACACGGCCCCTCCGGACAGCACGTGGGCTCCACCGTCACTAGTTCGGGTGTTGCCGAAGCTACGCGAGAAGCCGCCCGTCAACCCGAATTCGGTCCTCCCGGGCCCCATTGTGTAGCCCTTTACCTCCCTGCGTGGAGTGGGAAGCGACGTGTATTACTGTAATATTGTGTATTATTGTTCCGGGAGTACGAGTTTCGGCCGGGTCCGTCTTCCCTACGCCGAGCGCGTGGAGGTATCGTTCTCGCTCCCTACACTCGGCATTTGCTTATTTTCATATATATTTGTTTATGCCGCTGCTAGAGAGCATGTGTAGGGACAATTAGCTCACTTTATATTTATATCACCGCTGCTGCGAGAGAGAGCATTACCGTCCCGTGACCCGATCCGGGCACAAGTGAGAGCTGACCACCCTAGCTCACTGCCGATTTCTCAACCGCGCACGTCCGACGCTTCCCTCGTTAAGGGGCAGTCACGAGCTTGTCATGTCCGTGGTCTCGTCCCGCATCAGAAGCCGTAATAGCCATCCCGGCAGCCGAGGATGCTCGCTCCTCGTGTACAGGCTCACCGGATTCTATAGAAGAGAATTCCTCAATGACGGCCAAGGCCGTAGAAGCATTGACCACTTCTTCGACAATTTCTCCCGCTTCTATCTCCGAGAGGCTACTCTACTCCAGCAGTAATTCTTTTCCGGTGACCGGGGCTTGAGATTCCACAACTTCGGTCGAGCCGCCAATTTCTACAATTGCTCCGGGCTCCTCTGAGGCTGCCACTGCGGCATATGTATGTGGAAGTCGTAAGGCGATGGGCCGTAGAACTAGTGGAAAGATTGGTTGGCCCATGCCTAAGTCTGGAAGAGGTATGCGAACCGTCACAGTTGGCGGCACCACCTCAGCCTGCATCACATATATGTACGTCAACCATCTGGCTTGGAAATAAAAAGAGGGGCTACGAGCGAGTGTCAGAACCCTTCCTACCTCGAATGGCACTATGTTTAAGCCTCCAAGAGTGGCCTCTGAAGGTTCTGGCCCTCCTCCTGTAGTCGGGTATGATGGCCCGTGCTCGACTACTAGTAGTCTCGGGGGGCTGAATGTCAAAAAGTCACTTTCATAAGCTGAAGAGGCCCCGGCATCCTTAGTCTCTGTGTCAGCCGGTGGGAGCTCATCGTCGCTGGAGCCACCACCGTAATCAACCCGCTCAGGGGAGGAAGACTCTTCGGTCTGCTCCCGAATCTCCAGCATCTGGGCAGGTGTCCTGCTACTAAGAGTAGCTCCCTTACCCAGAACCTCCTCAACAGTTTCTGTCTCAGGAGCATCAGCTTGCTGAACATCCTGAGGTTCTTCCCTGGAAGTCACATGCTCTTTAACAGCAGCTTCTCCCACGACCTCAACTTCGGGGAGCATCGTCGGTCGAACATCGATTGGAAGTAAAAGACAATAAATAGTCAGGACCTGACTAAAGGCACGGTGGACCACCGAGCTCTACAGGCAAGCTGCAAGTTACCTTCCATCTCCTGATGGGGTGTCGGTGAAGGTATATCCCTCTCGACAAAAGTTGGAGGGGCTTCCTCTTCTCTCTCTCTGGCCGCGACACCCGTCACCGCCTCCAGCCCGACGACGGTAGAAACAGTGCCAGCGGCTACAAAAAGGCGATCAGCCAAGGCGGCAGAAATAAGCAAACAAGCCATACAGGAACAAGAAGTTACCTTCATCTTTGGTCCCTTGTTCCCGAGCGGCCTCAAACTCAGCAAAAGAGGGGATTCGAGGAGGCGCGACAACTGGTTCCTCTTCAGCAGCCCTCCTTTGGCGCGCTCGTGCAGCACGGGTGTCCGCCTGCTTGGCCTTCTTAGCCTTGCTGATGGCCTCCTTGACCTGGGACCAGGTTCGCTTCTGTGAATCACAGGGAGGCAGTGGCATTGTGGTCGGAGCCGGCTCTGGCATGTCAAAATATGAAGGCTTCTGCGCCTTAGAAATCAACTCCCTGTAGTGCCGAGTCACCTCCATAGAGAGGTGAGCTACAAAAGCGCATAGGTGAGAAAGATGCATACTAACTATGAAAGAAGCAGCTTCGAGGCTGAAAGGAAAGACAAGCATACCTGGCGGCCCTGTATATCGGGGAGTGAGCGGCCAATAAAATAATGCGGGCGCCTTGTCTCAGGAAGCCGCCTCGCGAACAAGCCAGCACACATCACCTATTTTCTCACTCTTCTCAACTAGCTGTGCCAAATCTTCATGGCCGCAAGAAGATAAGTGATAATATAGGCTCAAGTGGTCCAACCCCCAGCCGTCAGCATACTTGAAAGATATTAGGAGCTGGTGGTCCAAGATGGCTTCTAATGGACCGGAAATTGAAAGCCCTTGAGAATGGAGCAGGGCGAATATCCAAGGGGTATTGGAATACAGGTCTTCCCGCCTATCCTCCCTCCTGATGAATGCCCTATATGGATGAAGGCGGTCAACTTCTGGACGCCAGCCCGCCGCTACAGGAAGGGGCTCCTCCGCTGGGATGGGAATCGTCTAAAGAGCTGTCCGTTCGCTACTAACCCGGCACAGCCCCCAAAGTGTCTTGACGTAGTCATCCTTCTGAATGTCTGGCATCTTCGGGTCGGCCTTAGACGACCGGCTCTTTACGACCTTCCTGGCTTCCAGATATGCCATCACCTCAGTATTGGACCAGGACTTCAGTTTCTTCAGATAAGACGGATCGACATCCAAAGCAAGCTCCCGCCAAGAATCTAGAAAACGATGCTCGGCAACATGCCAGCAGTCTTTTCGAAAGTTCTGGTAGAAGCCCTTTCGTGCATTCCACCACTTGATAAAGTCCGGAGTCACTCTGGGCAGGCGAGCGGGGGATGGCACCCTGAAGGACACATCCTCCCGGCGATGGAAGTAATCCCACCATGTGCGAGCTTCATCCGTGGCCGTCTGGCCGACCCGATGCTTGTTCAAAAGATTAAACCGGGCTGAAGAAGAAGGAATCTGCTGGTCGAACCCGAAGTTCCGGCCAAAGCGGAAGGGATAGTACGGCTCCAGCCACAGCAAGCCACTCTTTCTAAAGACAAGGACATTGGGGCGGATGGCCAGTGCCCAATCAACCAGTTCCGGCTCCAGAATTGGCCTTGTACTCTTGGTGCCGGCAAGCGGATGAATAAACTCCTCCGTCTCGAACAGGCGGCATTGTCGCATCTTATTGACGAGGGGGCCGAAGCTAGCTGCCAAGCTCCAAAAATGTAAAACTCCTGGGGAATCTGCCGGGACTGTGGTCAACCTCCCCCGAATAGCAAAAAGCTGATCCGCCAGTGAAGACAGCTCAGCACTAGCAAACTCGATCATCCTCGGCACAGGACGATCTGACTGCATCGACCGGGGAGCTGCTTCAGGAAACAAAGTGCAGACCCAGGCATTGAAAAAGTGAATCGGACCAACTGTCCGTGAATTTCTGGGGATGCGTGATTTGTGCAGGTCCCCCAACATCTTATATGTGAGACATAAAGCCACTGGGCACAGGGACAGCTTCGTCCCCCAGGCCATCAGACAGGCGGGATAAATGGCCTCCGATCTGATTACTGTCTCATCCCCCTGAGGAAGAGCGAATGAGCAAAGCCAATATGTCAGGTACGCGGCATAGTGTGTGACTGGGTCGACTCCTGTAGGGTTTGGGCCCTCTTGTCGCCCTCTCCCTGAAGCGGCAGGATAGGTTGTATGGCGACGGGCCCTCTTCTTTCGCTTCACTACTGTCGGAGCTACTGTGGGGAAGTCTTCATATTGCTGCTCACCACCAAAGAAATACTGAAGCCACATGCCCATCCGCACGCGTCTCTTCTCACCAGGCTTCCGCGCTTCCCGGGAGTCGAGCGTTAAGCACAATAGGGTGCGGTACGCCTTCATTAAATAGCGATAGGAAAACCCTGTAAAGTATTTGCCTTCACCGTCCATCTGGTCTTTCAGCTAGTCCTGGAAACAAACTTCTTCATATGGCTCCCCATCTATCGGCAAGCCGCTCAACTGGGACAGACTCCAGATATCTAGCGAAGTCTCTCCCTCTGCAGTATAGAAAGTGTTGTATTCCGGGCAGAAGACTTCGATCATCCCACAGCACAGACCTCGAGAGATTGGTATCGAGATCATCCCCATCTATCGGATATACGCTCTGATAGACATCGGCATGCACCAGGATTGGAGCATACTGCCGTAGCACATAATCTGTAAATTCAACAGCCCTTGGTCTGAAGGCATGGGCATCGGTGGCTTTGAGCTCTCCAAACCACCCCACTGAGATTTGATGCTTAAAAGAGACTGCTAAGCAGTCTAAAAGAAAGGGCTCATCCCGATACCGCCAATGCAACGGGGCAAGGAATAAACCGTATACGGGCTTCTCTCTGTCAACACGCCCGGCGGTCTCGTTCCAGCGGGCTGGCGTGAACTGTGGTGCTCTTGTCAGTTGCCCGGCCTCTGGAGATAACTCCTGCATGCCAAGAATGGCTCCCCATTTTCTTGGTTCGCCGGGAAGATATATGGGCATGCCATGAATGACCGACTCGGTCAGACTATCTCTGTCCGCCAGTAAAGCTCCCTCAGCTCGACGGATAAGAATTATATCATGCTTCCTGCGAAGGTTGAAGCATCCAAGGAATGTCATCAAGTGTTTGTCCTTAAGGTGGTCCAGTCTGACGCCATCCCCTCGCTCATACTTGAAATGATTACCGTCGAGAATCAACAGGCGGCCAGTGTCGACGGTATCAGTCTCCGAGTCCGAAGACTCAGCTACCACGGCTATCAGCCTGGACCCCCGATCAAGGGAGTGGACATTCCCCCATGTCACAACAACTCGGGATGCAGAGGAAGAAGGACCAGATGCCATGTTATCTGCAAGGTAGCGTCCAAAAGAGAACAAGCAAAGTCAGAAATCAGTTAATTGAAACAAGACTTCTGACAAAATTTCGGCATATTCTCCCCAGCTCAGGGGTTTGCCAAAAGAAAAGTGGAAGCCGTCCACTAAGGGAGCGGCCCCTAAAAGCAGCCATAGGCGCTAAGCCAAGGCCAATGGGACACCCGAGGGATCTAGCTCCGAGGACAAGTCCTACGAGGAGCCTCCCAGGGCCCGAAGAACGGGTTTTTAACCCAAATAGAACAACAACTCGACTCACCCGCTCGAAGAGAAGCTCGCCCACACCCTCAGCTCACTCGGCGCCGCGGGAGGAGGCGAAAGGGAGGAGAGAGAAAGAAAATTCGCAAATGAGCAGTGAAGAAGAAAAAATGAAGGAAAATGCCATTATATAAGGGGGGCTCCGCCCCTGTTAAAACGGCGCGCCCCGGGGCGTGCCGTTTCAACCGTTTGGCATGCCGGTTAACCCGACACCGTTTTAACCTCCAAATCAAGAAGGCGCGCCGTTAAACGCGACGCCGTTCAAGCTTCCAACGGCGCCGTTCAAGGTTCCGACCGCGCCGGATTAGCGTCCGACGCCAGAATTAAGTGCCATTCCGAGCTTCCGTCAGCAAAGGAGATCAATCCGGACGAAGCTCATCCGTCGGTCCTGCTGCACTCTTACCTTGCTTGCAACACCCACGTCTAGGGGGCATTTGTTGGCACTCAAAATATGATCATTTGGCGACCAAGCCGCAAAGACGAATGATACGGCCAGCTGAAGCTGAGAAGCCGATGAAGAACAACCTGCTGAAGACTTCTCAAGCTACCAGGGCCTCGGGTAACCTAGAATGAATGACCGGGGACTTCGCTTCAGAAAAGTCAATATGAATCCACAACCAATTGGTAGTACGACCAAGCCTGCCTAATGATCCGGCATCGACTCCATCGTGCCGCTACCCTACACCCGTCGCCCGACCAAGGACGATAGTCTGCCCGGTGCCTCGCCACCTGAATGAAGACTCTCCTGAGGAAGAAGAACGTCCTCGGCCCTTCACAACAAGGAACAGAAGGCTCTGTCAGCAGAAGGTCCCGATCACCCGACACGGGTTCGGCTTCTCACCATAGTGGGCCCGTTAGTGGCCGAATGGTCGCCAGTCAAGGTGGAATTGTCCCGGATGCCATACCATCCCATAAGGAAGCTTTGAGCACGAGTCGGGCCGAGTCGGAAGCACAAATCATAGTGCCGAAAGCCGTGTCGACAAAAACCCTCGTGCTCAAGCCAAACACACGCGGAGTTCTGATTAAGGCCATTCATCCTGCCGAGAGCTTCGTCAACGCCCGCCCAGGTTTTTCGAGGACCAAGGCGAGAGGAAGAGTCGACGAGAGCTTCCAGAATCATCCCCAGACCCATCGGCTAGCCCGCGTCGAGAGAACAAGCTAAACCGGCGCACAAAAGGTCACCGACGCCCCTTTATCCGACGCCACCAAATTCGGTGCGCCAGAAGCAATTGGGGGACATCTCTTCGGCGCCACCAAATCCAGCGCGCCAGAAGCAATTGGGGGACATCTCCCCGGCGCCACCGAATCCGGCGCGCCCTCCGTGGCGCCGGATTAGCTGGTTGCTATAAAAACAACCCTCGTTTGACCGAGGAAATAAGAGAGGAAATAGAGAATAAAAAAGGGAGAGGGAGCATTTAGAAAAGAAAAGAGGATAGCCAGAAGAAAACAGAGGAGAGAGGGAGTTCTTAGATGGCCAATCAGAGCTTCGAAGGATAGGGTTTCTCGAGGAAAAAAACCTCCCATCTGAGCGTCTCGACGGCCGCCACCTCTCTCCGCGCGAGCCTCCCGGTGCCGTAGAAGAAGATCGTCTGCTTCTTTATCTATTTAGGTGGGTCATTGGAGTTCCCCTGCCGATCCCCCTCTGTCCAGGTTTCTTCTCTGGTACAATGTAAGTGAGAAGGGGGGGAGGAAGGCGATGATATGAGCCTTGCTTCCTCCCCCCTTCTCACCATCTTTGTGATTCTCCATCTTGCCCTCTGTAATCTCTTTCCTCTTTATTAATGAAAACGGTGGCCGTGCGACAATGCCAACACTAGAATGATAATCTGTGTATTCTCTTTTCTTTCGTTCACGGAATGAATGGATATAGCAATGGGTCAAGGGGTTTAATGTCTCTATCCCTCCTCTTTGTCGTCCTCTTTCTCCCTGTTTTCTTTTATGGCCGATGAAACGGCACCGTGCAACAGTGCCGATGCCGTGGAAGGTGATGTGCATATGTATACATGTCTCCAGTGATCTGTGCACAAAACGAAGGGACATGAGCATGCCCAGCGCTATGGGCACCCCTCATGTCCGCTTCTTTTTTCTTTCTACATATGCGTACACCGGGGTTGCTTCCTTGGCGCCGAATACGCCCTTGGCGACTCTGTGGGCCACAGCAACTACTCCCCTTCTCCCCGGGGCTTCTCTTCTGTCTGAATGTCACAAGTTTTCACCGCCGGAGGCACATACACACGTGCGTTTCTCCGATCCGTCTCGGGCCATCCCCTTACTTTCCCCTCCTGTTCTCGACCATGAACATGAGGAGATGAGGGCGTCCCCAGGCTCCTTGCCGTTGTCTTCTAAGCATCACCTGACGAACATCTCGTTAACCTATCAATGTTCATGCGCACACATATAGGCATACCCACAGACATCAATTCTAATCTGTTGACTACGCATAGTTTTCCCACCGTGCTGTTTTGCCGCTTCATTAGTGAGATTCGGTGACCCGGGGAGGGGGAACATTCCCCTGATCTCTCATCCTAATCTGCTCGGTCTGCAAGAGTCCATTTGCCAATAATGGATCACCGAAGGCCAGTGAGTGCACAAAAATTGGGTTAATCCCCAACACTTCAAATCCACAGCCCCTAGTGGGCCTTGTGGTGGCCGTGGGTTGTGTGCCCCCCGTAGGCTAGCCCTCAGGGTTACCTCCTATATCGGTCGTCCCGACTTAGACGTGGTGTCGACTCGGGTCACGTGCCCCTCGTAGGCTAGCCCTCGGGGTCTTCCCTCCCACTATGAGTTCTCGCCATCTGTCTACTTTCTACCCACGGACTCGGTGCCTCTAGTAGGCTAGCCCTCGGGGTTCTCCTGTCTTTCTGGGTTTACCGACAGCTGTTGCGCCACCCGGATTTCAGGGGTTGCTCCGCCACGTGAGTATTCCCCGCTTCTCCCCGACAACCCTCCGAGATGGGGAGATGCTACCGAAATTTTGGCTCGAATGAGTTTGACTCGGAACAATCGCCGTGCTCGAGTATGAACCTCGCGCGAGCCCGTGACTCGGCTTCTGGATGGCCCGGGGTCGATCCGTTGAATAACTGACTCAATAAACTTTCAAAATCTCCCAAAGTGTTTTAATAAACCCAAAATAACCAATAAAACCTCAGTTTCTACAAAACAGGGCTAAACCGACGCCGTTAATACTCGGCGAGCCTTAATACGGCACGCCTTATCTCGGTGCGCCTTATCTTGGCGCGCCAGGAAGAGGGGCGCGCCATTTTTAGGCCGACCCTACACCTACGTTAGGCGACGCCGTTTCAAGCCTTTACCCATGCTTCTCATGCCATTTTAAACTATATACCTACGCACATCGCGTCGATTTCGTTTCGAATCGCGTCGTCGTGCCGTCTCAATCTTTTCCTCGCCTTCGGGGTGATTTTCAATGTTAATAACAGAATTAAATAAACCCTATAGTCAATAAATTGAATAAATTAGTTTGTCTAACCTGAATTAGCTAGTTTTATAGCTTCATCATCATGTTCTAGTCTAAGCATTCATGCCGCATCGATGTATGCCTGAGTGCGCGGACCCTCGGTATATCAAATGACATGAGCAGAAAGTCGGGCAGCGTCCGACGAAAAGCTTTTGCCGCACGTGATGGTGGTCTTCGGGCCTAGGTCCTCCGCCACGTACTGAGGGTCCGCCCTAATGAACCGTGCATGGTAGATCATAATATCTTGCATGATCATTCGCATCTTCTGCATCCTTTATTCCGACTTCGACAGCCCTTTATCTCGGCAATTAATCAAAGGTTTTCCCTCCTCGTGGGAGATGTAATTAACGCCATAGCCTTTATGGTATGGCGGACTGCTGGTCCCGACCGAATCTTACTCTCGCCCGACATGGGTCAGAATGAGCGCACAATAAACTTGTCACTCACGTGACTGGCACGCCCGCGCAGTCAATCAATCAGTTAATTACCAGTTAGTTAATTGGTTGATCGACACGGAAATAAACCAAATAAACCCAAATGATAATAATGAACAAAATAAAAATATCCCATCGAAATAGCGCCCTAAGCCAGGGCGCCAATTCATCAATTGGTGGTAGCCAGCAAGTCTTCAATTAATTGAAGACTCTATGGACAGGCGCCAATTCCATATATATATATATATATATATATATATATATATATATATTTGAAAATTGAAATTTTTGAAAGAGAGCCAATTACTTGAATAGTGGCAGCCAGGAAGTCGCCAATTTCCAAATTGAAGACTTCCTAAGAAGGCGCCAATTCATTGAATAGGGGGTCCTCCCCTAGGCGCCAATTGCCTGAATAGGGGGTCCTCTCCTAGGCGCCAATTGCCTGAATAGGGGGTCATCCCCCAGGCGCCAATTCCATCAAGCAGGGGCTGTACCCCAGGCGCCAATTCAGTGATTTTAGATCCTGATCTTGATCTGTCTAGTGATTCGTACAGACACAACCCTTATCCATTTCCTGCATATTATGAGTTCTTGAACTCCATTCCATGAAAAATCCACTTTGTGTATATCCTACGTAGTCAAAACCTTGAACCTCTTAAACTACCATTTGGGAGTGTTGGAGCTAAGTGCCATGCGGGGTAAAGTGCTACGTTGTGACAGCCACCTCTTAAGGCCGTACGGCGCAAAGTGCTACACGACGGGAGCCACCTCTTGAGCCTGTAGGGGCCACCTCAAGAGTCCTCCATAACAAAATGGCAAGTTAATCTTGTCTATAATACTACGTTTCTTAATTTCTTGAAATTCCATATTGGCTATAAATGAGAGTGGATGTCAAAAGTAATACATGAAATGTTGTACATATATGGCCCGGTCTGGTCTTGGGAAGAGCACCCGAAGGTACTTGTGCCCATGTGAGTTTATTGACCAGGGTGTTTGGCATTGCACCGGAGTACTTGCTTGACTTGAGACACTCCACCCCTACTCTCTCTTTACTTACTTGACTTGACTTGCGTGACCCGGAACGGGCAATACTTGACTTGTGGCCCGAGAAAGGGCAAAATACTCGCTTGATTGAAATAGCCAATTCTACTGATACATACTTGACATTACTTGCTTGAATTAAATTATTACTTGCTCGTACCTGAGATATACTTGTACATGAGTTCATTCTTGCACCTACGTTCATACTTGTACATGAATTTCTTCTTGCCCTGAAGTGGCTTCTACATCTATAAATTTTTGGAAATACTGCTTGTCAAATACTTGAAAATCTTGTTATACTCTCCTTATACAGTTCCTGATCTCTTACTTGTTCATCATGCCTAGATTTACATGTAAACCTGATTTTCTTACTCGTACATCATGCATAGCCATACTGATAACCCGTGTAAACTGTAAATCACTTAAAGATTGCTCGAACTTGAGATGTAATTCCTACTAAGCGATTCGCTCATCCAGTTGTTTCCTTACATTTTCAGGTGATTCGGATAGCGACGTCCACAAGAATGAGTTTGAGACCGAGTGAAGAGTGCTAGAACACCATTCGCCTATTATTAACTAGTTACGTCTTTTGAAATTATTTGAGTCTACCTTGTACCCCCAGCTATGTCAGTTAGTGGTATAGACTTTGTTAAGGCATGTAGCCTAGTGTTTGTTTTTTTCTTACATTTGGAATTTGTCATGGACTATCTTTAATTCCTTTGGTTAATCAAATAATCATAACTTTTACTATTGGGATTGTTAGATTTTATTAGTCTTTTGCGCACTCCGTAATTATGTATGTCAAAAATTTTATCACTCTAATGACACGATCTATATAGACGCGTCACGCATCCGAGTATCTTCCGCGCTCGGGACGTGACAACAATGCATGAAATCGACTGAAATCGGAAGGCTTTTATCCCTAATGTCATGTTTAAGCCATTCACGAGATAACATACCTCTGTCCTGGACTTTAGACTTCGAATTTAGGGCTGGAAGTTAACCCTAGTTCTTGCTCTTCCTGAACCGAACCAGCAACTTCATGGCCTTCTATCTCTTGATTCCCTTTACCTATGACCACAAAATTTGGAGGGTAAGAAGAGTGTACTAAAAAGAACAATTTATTCTAAAGAACCTCTATCTAATTACCTCGTTTGGGGCTTCTACTTTCCTAATCTTCCTAGGTCGGTCGCATAATTCTCTGAGTTATTTCCACTGAACCACCATCTTTGCAGGCTTCTATCTCTCTGTAGGCTTGATCTCCTAGAACGAAAATTTGAGAAAAATTAGATCTAACTAAAACGAACAACTTCTTAGAAGAAACTTACCTCTAATTCTTCCTCTTTACCTTAGTTTCACGTGAGCCAAAAGTAAGGGTCGCACACGTTAGTTCTGGGGTCTATTTATAGGTTTAGCTAGGGTTTTGAGAATTATAACGAACTTAGAATCCCAATTAAGTTTTCAATTTGATCTTCTAGCCTTCTAAACTTATCTAATTAGTAGATAGCATTGGTCCTAGGCGATTTGGATGCCCAAGTTCCAAGCTTTTCACGTTCTCTTCCTTTCACGGAATCTGTAGAGCCTAGCGGTCTAGGGCTAGACTCTTTCTTGTCCCATGCGGTCTCGCGATAGACCGTTTTCGGTCTAGGTGCCGAATTTCAACAGTTTCAAACTCTTTTGATATTATCCACATCTTTATCCTACTTATCTCCTTTATTCCGTGATTACACTAGTTTTAAGCTTCTAGAATACGGGCTAAGGTCCAAAATAGTCTTTTTGGGCCAATTGGGTTTATTATATGGGCCTAATCCTCTTGGATCAGTGTAGGGCCATAATAATTAGATTTAATTAACCATAATTCATTTAATTAGATTTAATTAACCATAATTCATTTAATAGACCTTTTTGCCCTGTGAATAATTAATATAATTATATTTTAAATCCCAAAGTTTTCTCGGGCGTTACACCCTCCCAAACTTAAAAAGAATTTGTCCCCAATTTCAATACATAGATTTATGGAGACTGTACTTACATTCAAATATCTCTAGAAATCTTTTGTACATGGCTTCTTCAGTTTCCCATGTTGCTTCATGTGGCCATGACTTGGTCCATTGGATTTTGACCATAGGAATGGTTTTATTCCGAAGTTGACGTACTTCTCGTTCAATGATCTTGACTGGCTTTTGCTCGTATGCCAAGTCCTTTTTAATCTTCAGATTGTCGTAAGTAATGGCATGGAACGGATCAGGTGCATACTTCTTGAGCATTGAGACGTGAAATACATCATGAACTTCAGATAGTTGAGGGGGTAAGGCTATCCGGTACGTAACTTCACCAACCCTTTCGAGAACTTCAAAGGGGCCAATGAATCTTGGAGTAAGCTTGCCTTTGATACCGAATCTTCGAATACCTTGATCTAGATAAATCTTAAGAAATACATGGTCTCCTACTTGAAATTCCAGGTCGCACCTTCGGTTATCAGCATATGATGTTTGTCTATCTTGAGCCATCTGGAGTCTTTCCCGAATAAGTTTTATCTTCTCGGTAGTATCCCTGATGATATCGGGATCGAGAAATTACCTTTCTCCTACTTCATTCCAGCAAATAGGGGATCGACAGCTTCTACCATATAGAGCCTCGAATGGTGCCATCTGAATGCTAGCCTGATAGCTATTGTTATATGAAAATTCCACTAGAGGTAAGTGATCGTGCCAACTTCCTCCAAAGTCAATAGCACAAGCTCTAAGCATATCTTCCACCACCTGATTTGTCCTTTTAGTTTGACCATCAGTTTGTGGATGGAAAGTAGTGCTAAAATTAAGTCGGGTCCCTAATGAATGTTGTAGACCCTTCCGGAATTATGATGTGAACCGAGGATCTCGGTCGGATATAATGGTGACAGGGACACCATGTAGTTTGACAATCTCCCTCATGTATAATGTTGCTAGTACATCCACAGACCATCGACTTTTGATTGGTAGAAAATGTGCAGATTTAGTCAATCGGTCTATGATCACCCATATACCATCATGTCCTCCTTTTGTCTAAGGTAAACCCTGTTGTGTGAGGATTGAATAGATCTAGAGGGGGGTGAATAGATCTTTCCCCCTTTCTTAATTTATTCCAACTTTATTTCAACTATTGCTAGAGTTAATGCAGCACACTAGAGTTTCAATATGGTCTAGCTACTTAAGCATCAAGGTCATAGACTAATATGCAACAAGAGCAGTCACAACAAGAATCATCACACATGCAAGATGATCTTTTTAGGTGGTTCAGTCTCTACACGAGACTTACATCCACCCCTCACTCAACTTGAGTGAGGCTTCACTACCAAGAGACCCTTGTGTCAATCAACACTGCTGCCTCACAGCTTGTACACATGCTGACACACAGCTTGCACACACGCTGACTTACAGCTTGACACTGCTGCCTCACAGCTTGATGCAATCAGAAGAAATAGTTGATTTAAGAAAAACAAGGAACCATTAAACTAAAGATTTGAGATTTCAGAGTTTTGACAAATCCAAGTGCATAGGGCAGCTGGCGCATTGAGATCACGATATCTGAGCTGGGTAGCCTTCAGGTGGTTGAGCCCTTGCACAGCTGGATCTCCATTATCTTCAGCAGCAGATCTTCTTGCGGCTACAAAGACTGCATACTAGGGCTTGAACACGACCTGCTCTTCTCTTTCAGATACTGTTTCCTCCACTCTTTCTTGTAGCACTCCGACTCCCTCTTACTCTTGATATCTGTATATCTTCTATATCCTTCTCTTTCTCTCTTTCAAAAGTTGGTGCGAAACAAAGCTTGAGCCATTCGAAAATTAGCGCTCAGATTCTCTGCGGGTTTTTAGAATAGAAAACTGTTTAGCTCCTTCAATCCGATTTGCAGGGTTGACTAAGTCTTCCATAGATGCAGCAACAGATCGAGCAGAAGATTCTTCCACGCCTTTATCCACATGCCATCTTCAACTTCTTTCCAGATTTTTAGGCCTTCAGATCGGAATTAGTTTCTGTAGGTTCTATCCAGGCTTTGACAGGCCTCACGCAACGGATGTATATACTTGTGTGTTGTTAAGCACGCCAATGTACAGACTTTACTGCTGCCTGCAACTGAGTGTACAGACTTTGAGCTTCGCATGGCAACGGCCAGTGTATAGACTTGAGAGTTCAAGGCCACGATGTATAGACTTTGTGAGCCTTTGAGCAGCCCAGTGTACAGACTTCAAACGTCCAGTGTATAGACTTCGAATGAAGGCCAGAAGCCCACGATGTACAGACTTGCTTCCCGTACAGTATCGCCAATGTACAGACTTCAATTACTCACAGCAAGCCATTGTACAGACTTTGCTTGCTGGACGAGCTCCAATGTATAGACTTTGGCTTCTCAAAGGTTCAGCGGTGGATGTATAGACTTTCCACCGACCAATTTATAGACTTTGATAGCGGGAGGCCAGTGTACAGACTTTGAAGAAACGCATGTAGCGTTGTATAGACTTTCAGGAGACGCAACATGAGACGCTAAAAGAAACGGTGCACTGTATAGACTTCAAAGCTTAATTGAGACGGTAGAAGAGACGGATGGCTGTACAGACTTGAAAAGCTTCAAAGCGTAACGTGCAGACTTTACAGTTCAGCTGCCAATGTATAGACTTAGAAAAATGAGACGCAGCACTGTTGCTGACGCTGTACAGACTTTGAGTTCAACTGTGGATGTGTAGACTTTGAAGATGCAAGCGATGTACAGACTTTGCCCGAATGCATGCTACAGTGATGTGTGGACTTTGAAATGCTTGAAGCGGTGGCTGTACAGACTTTGATGAGCATGCAAGTGAGACATGGCCACCAATGTACAGACTTAACAGTGCCAGTGTATAGACTTGCTAGAAAATGCATGCACTGGCTACCGATGTCCAGACTTGAAGCTTCATGCATCAAGACGCTCAATCTCTTCCATCAAACTGTTGATCAGTGATGCCCTTGGAGTGGATATCATTTTACCACTGCCTGCAATGTCATCAGTACCTAGATTCATGGAAGAATGAAGTTCTTATTGATTCATAAATTGGAGAACATTTCTACTCATGTTTAAGTGAGTATCTTAATGATTTGTAGATTGTCATCATCAAAACTAGGGATGCACAACATTCTCCCCCTTTTTGGTGATGACAACCAAAAGTCATTGTTAAGCCCTTGCAATCAATATATCAAGTATGAGTACCTAATTGCAGTGCAGTTGAAAACTCTAGCCAAGCCAAACATCTCATTGAGAACTGAATTACATGACTGATCAAGAAGGAACTGTCTAACACACCAAAAGTGTTTGCAAATGTTAATGAAATGCAGCATTGACTCCTAAAACCAAAAAAAGACTTACAATGACTGACATCATCCTTATCATCCTTCTCCCCCTTTGTCATCAGCAAAAGAAGGGGGGGTCCTAACCTAAGAGGAGTTACTAGGAGACCCTGGTGGAGGCAGTGGAGCTAACTGCTGCTCAATCCAATTCAGTCTGTTGGCTATGTCATTAAGCTGTGCATGAACTGCCATCAGAGCATTTGCAATATGAGTGTTCTGGTGAATAAGAGAGGCAGACTCTTGTTCAAATGTTTCCAACTGTTCAGCCATATGGGCGAAGGATAGTCGAAAGGAGACGGCGTTTGATGCGAATGAGAGTTTTTGAAGAGAAGAATGTGAGTTTTGTAGACAAACCCGCAAAGACCTTAAATTGAAAGGGGGGGCTTTTGTTTAAACCCTTTCCATAAGGAATCGTATTAGTTAATTTGTCCACTAACTTAATGAATTTCATTCTGAAGAATTTAGTGAAATAAATTTGGAGCTTTATCAGTGTGTTTGATTGTCAAGGCAGGAATAAACTTCAACAAAGTGGGATATGGTTCTTTACATGATCTAGTAACCCTATAATTGATTTGGCACAAGTTAATTTGACCAAAATGCCAGCTGCAATATGAATTCAGGAAAGTTTTGTTGTCATGAGGTGCCAAGGGTCAACCATCTAACTTGTCTGTCATTTTTTACTGAAAAATTTTGAACTGCATACACACAATTTTTTTTTGATAAATTGATTGACGAGTGGTCAGGTTTATCACATACATTTCTGCACGAGGTAACATGATTTTTACACGCCAGAGACCTCGGCTACTTTGCATGCCTAACCGTCTCACTGGGAATTGGTGAGCACTTCTTTTTGCATGAGGATACACGTTGATTAGACGCCAGTATCCCTAGTTACTCAGTACTCCCACCCCCTTATTCATACCGGCAGAGGTAGCTTGGCTCTTCATGACACACGTGTTTCTCCCTTTTTATACATCACTCTTTTTGTAGGGAGAGACAGCAGTTTCTCAGAGGCCATTCCATTGCTCTGCCTGACAGACATGATAATAGCGTATTCCCAAGGCATTCATGAATTAGTTGAATTTGATTTTCATTTGACAGCATGAGCACTTTGAGTAAGATAACTTTACTACTCTCAATTATAAGATTCAAGGACATGTAAATGGCATATTCCTATATGTTTAGTTTATTGAAGCATGACAAATCAAGCTCATTTTACGGCCAACCAAACTTGTTCTTACTATGTTCTCAGAATTATGTTCATCATATAGTGGATGAGTGGTGGCGTGTGACAGCCCAACGATTTCATAATAGAAGAGGTGTATACAAACCCTCCCCCTTAGTTCAGGAGTCTTTGTAGAGTTAGAGGAAGTGAGATTTTGTTGATGTAGGCTACGAAGAGTTTGGTTGAATTGGGTTTGTAGAGGTATAAAAACATGATCAGGATTTAGGCAACAAGGAGAAGGATTATGCCAAGAAGTCGGCTCAGTCTGCTCCATTTCCACCAGTTTCAGCTAGAAGACTAGTGACACTAGTACCTATCATGAGATGCTAACTGAAGAAGACATGCTGACTGAACTGGCCATATGCATGCATGTTGAACATCACTAACCTAGACTCCCCCTTAATGTAACATTTATTTTCCAGAAAATAATCGGTGATCAGTACAGAAAAATTGTTGCAGAAAGGTTGTTATGGATTTTCATGAGGAGATCTGCATAACCCCAATTCTCTTCTCAGGGTGGTGAATCTATCATTATTGAGGGGTTTTGTGAAAATGTCAGCAAGTTGTTTTTCAGTTTCAATAAAATGCAGCACAAAGTTGCCTTTGCTGACTTCATCTCTTATGAAGTGATGGCGGATTTCTATGTGTTTTGTTCTAGAATGCTGGATTAGATTTTTTGATAGATTAATGGCGCTCGTGTTATCACACAATATTGGTGCACATCCAATATCTATGTTGTAATCCTGGAGCTGATGTTTGATCCATAGAACCTGTGTCCCACAACTCCCTGCTGCGACATATTCTGCCTCAACAGTGGAGAGTGCAACGGAATGTTGCTTCTTAGAAGCCCAAGTGATCAGACATCCGCCCAAGAATTGGCAGTAGCCACTCGTGCTTTTTCTATCTATTTTGCATCCAGCATAATCCGCATCTGAGTATGAAATTAAGTCTAAATCACAGAAAGCGGGATACCAAAGTCCCAAATCTTGGGTGCCGGCAAGGTATCGGAGAATACACTTGACGGCTCCTAAGTGTGATTCTTTAGGACATGCTTGGTATCTAGCACACATGCACACACTAAACTGTATATCTGGTCTAGAGGCAGTTAAGTAGAGCAAGGAGCCAATCATACCTCTGTATGTTTTTGTGTCTACCAGATTACCTCTTTCATCAGCATCTAGTGTTAAATTTGTGCTCATCGGCGCTCCAATGGCTTTGCAGCTCTCCATGCCAAATCTTTTCAACATCTCCTTGATGTACTTGGACTGATTTATGAAGTATCCATCCTTGCATTGTATGACCTGCAGTCCAAGGAAGAATTGTAAGTCCCCCATCAAACTCATTTCAAATTCCGCAGTCATCAAGTTTGCAAATTCATTACATAATTGGGGTTTTATAGACCCAAATATAATGTCGTCAACATAAATTTGCACAATGAGAATATCCTTACCTTGGATCTTTGAAAATAAGGTCTGGTCTATTTTACCTCTTGAATAACCCTTGTTGGCAAGAAATGAACTTAGCCTCTCATACCATGCATGTGGAGCCTGTTTCAAACCATATAATGCTTTATTGAGTTTAAAAACATGGTTAGGGGAACCCTCATTCTCAAACCCAGGAGGTTGCTCTACATAGACCTCTTCCTTGATGACTCCATTTAGAAAGGCACTTTTTACATCCATTTGTTGTAGTTTGATTCCATGAGAAGATGCAAAAGCTAGTAAAATCCTGATGGCTTCTAATCTGGCCACAGGGGCATATGATTCTTCAAAATCAATAGCAAATTCCTGGTTGTACCCCTTGGCTATAAGTCTAGCCTTGTTTCTAATGACCTCCCCTTTCTCACTTAATTTATTTCTAAACACCCACATGGTTCCAATGACAGAGTGAGAGGTTGGTCTGGGAACAAGATTCCAAACTTTGTTTCTCTCAAATTGATTTAACTTCTCATGCATTGCATCTATCCAGGATTCATCATTCAAGGCTTCTTCTATAGTTTTTGGCTCAATTTGGGAGACTAGTGCAAGTTGGTCTAATTCATTAACAGCTCTCCACTGAGATCTTGTTTTCCTTGGTTCATTTACATTACCAATTATGCTATCAAGGGGGTGATCCTTAAGCACTCTTATATTTACAAGATTGTTACCTGATCCATCCTCATTTGCATTTGGTTCGCCAGAGTTGTTACCTTGTTCTCCTTCATGGCTCGATTCCTTACTTTGCTCATCTGGCTCATCCTTGGGTTCCATAAATTCTCCATCTTCATTTTTCTTGTTGACCTGTTCATCATCCATAGATTCATCAGTTTCATCAAATGAAATGTGAGGAGATTCCTCGACTACTTGATCTTTGATATTGAACACTCTATAAGCTCTTGATTTGTCAGAGTATCCCAAGAATATTCCTGGGTCACTCTTGGGTTCAAATTTGTCCAAGTCTTTCTTGTCATTGTTATGGATGAAACACTTTGTACCAAGTATTCTGAAGTGGGCTAGAGATGGTTTCTTACCTTTGAACATTTCATATTGAGTTTTTGCACTAGATGGTCTTACCATTGCACGATTCACAATGTAGCATGCGGTGTTAACTGCTTCTGCCCAGTATTTTCTTGGAAGGTTCCCTTCTGCCAACATTGTTCTCGCCATCTCTACCAGAGTTCGATTCCTTCTTTCCACCACCCCATTTTGTTCTGGCGTTCGGGGTGCTGAGAATCTGTGCGTTATCCCTTTGCTCCTGCAAAATGTATCAAATTCAGAATTCTTGAATTCTCTGCCATGGTCAGATAAGATTGAGCATATTTTGAACTTACCATCCTGTTTCAATCTTTTGTAGAAGGCCTGAAATTCATGAAATGCATCATTCTTTTGGGATAAGAAAAACACCCAAGTAAATCTTGAAAAATCATCAACTAACACATAGCCATATCTCTTCCCACTGATGCTTGCTGTTCTTGTTGGCCCAAATAGGTCCATATGCACTAATTCTAGTGGTTTAGAGGACTGGTTTTCAGATTTGCTTTTGAAGGTTTTTCTAGTTTGCTTTCCTTGGGCGCATGCAGCACATAGTTTGATGTTTTGACTAAAGGTAATTTCAGGCAGCCCTCTGACCATGTTCTTTTTAACCAATTTATGCAAAACTCTAAAGCTGACATGTCCTAACCTGCGGTGCCATAACCAGATCAGATCATCCTTTTTAGCAGTCAGACACAAGTTAGAATGAACATGATCATTTAAGTCTATCATGTAAACATTGTTCACTCTTTTGCCTAAGAATTTTACTAGATCTGAATTAGGTTCCATTATTTTGCAGCTTTCCGAGTCAAATATCACCTTGTGTCCCTTATCACATAGTTGGCTAATGCTCAGTAAATTATGCTCTAAGCCATCTACCAATAACACATTCTCAATGCAATTTGAAGGCTTCTTACCTATCTTACCTGTGCCGATGATTTTACCTTTGTTGTTTCCACCAAAGGTTATGTGTCCACCATCCTTTTTAATCAGCTGATAAAACTTCTTCTTGTCTCCGGTCATGTGTCTCGAGCAGCCACTATCAAGATACCATTTGTTGTGGACGGCCGCTAAACATTCCTGCATGACACATCATGTGAAGATTTTTGGAACCCAGCTGCTCTTGGGTTCAATATGTCTAGTAAGGTCACTCAAATATTTTAAGAAAGATTTAGGAATCCATATTTGATTGGTGGATCTTGTGGGTCGGAGCCAATTCTGATTTCTGCTCACTGGAGCATGGTTGCTGTTAGAAGCCAGGGTCGGCTTATGGAGCCCTGGGTGTCGGCCTCTGACATCCCAGTGGTTTTCCCACTTTCTGTTACTGGCTGTGGTCGACACCTGAGGGGGTCGTGGTTGACTTCGGTTCTGCCAGAATTCAGCATTTCGCCTGGCTTTGCCTGTGGTCGGCTCGGGGGGGTTTCTGAGCCGACTTTCTTGATTCCAAAACTCTTTATTTCTTGCTTTGAATGACTTGATTGAGTTTGTTTCCTTATTAGATGATTGGCCTTGTTTCAAGAAGAGCTTTTGAGAGTTTTGGCCTTTTACCCTCGAGTCTCCCAAGTCATTTTTGTTAGAATCTTTTTCTCTTGCATTTGTGTCACTTGACTCTTCAACTTCATACATGTTTATAAGAGGTCTCTTTCCTTTAGGATCTGCTCCGGCCACAAAGGTAATGGTTTTCATTTGAAATTCCTTTTTGGCATTAGGATTATACCCCAAACCTTAAATTTGATAATTTACTTTTGTTCCGAGCATGGCATTCAAGTTTTCTTCTCCTCTTACCATTTTCTCTAGACTCTCTTGTTTGTCTTCCAATGCTTTCTGAGTTCTTTTGATTTCTTCCAGAAGTTCGTTATTTTCTTCCTTCATCGCGTTAGCCTTTTCATTGGTCAATTTTGTCTCCTGTTCACAGCTTTACACTTTTAACTTCAGTTCATCAATTGTTTTCCTCAATAATTCATTTTCTTCTTCCTGAGATTTAAACGTGTTTTCATCTAATTCCTGTTCACTCAATTTTTTGTGCAGATTGGCGATCTCTAGTTCTAAGTCAGCCCACTTGTTGATTGAGCTAGTATCGTGACTTATGCTGTTGATTTTCTTTTTCAAGCTTTTATTCTCTTTTCTGATTAAATCATACTGATCTAATAATTTAGTGTATGCGTCTTCCCAATCTGAAATAGAGAAATGCTTGAAAGGAGAAGTTACCTCAAGATCTTCACTTTCTCCTTCTGCCATGAGACACAATTTCCCTTCATCTTCATCAGATGACATCTCTTTCTCACTGTCTTCTTCTTCTTCGCTCCAGGTACTTACCATAGCCTTAGGCTTCTTCCCTCTCCACTTAGAGGTCATGCCTTTGGAGGCCTCAGGGCATTCAGCCTTCATGTGACCTGGTTTCCTGCAGTTATAGCAAACTACTTTGTTAGAGGATTTCTTGGGTTGATCAAACTTGTGCTGAGAAAACTTTCTTACCATTCCCTTCTTATTGTTGAATCCCTTACCTTCTCTTTGAAGAAACTTCCTGAACTTTCAGGTTAGCATAGCAAACTCACCGTTGTCTTCCTCAGTGCTTGAGGACTCACTTGTCTCAGAGGATTCGCATTTCCTTGGGCTGGCTTTCAAGGCTACTGGCCTTTTCTTTTTGTCCTCGTTTTCACTTCTCTTGAGATTGATCTCGTACGTCATTAAGGACCCAATTAGCTGGTCCACTTTCATAGTGGTGAGGTCTTTTGAATCTTCAATGACCGTGGCTTTGGTATGCCACACAGGAGTAAGAGACCTGAGAATTTTTCTTACCAATTCTTGATCTGTGTAAGTCTTACCTAGACTTTTCAAGCTGTTAGTCAATTGCATCAATCTTGCATACATTTCAGAGATGCTTTCATCAGTTTTCATCTTGAACATTTCATACTCTGAGATTAACATGTTGGCTTTAGTTTCTCTTACCTCAGATGTACCTTCGTATATGACTTCCAGCCTGTCCCACATGGCTTTCGCGGTTGTGCATTGAGAGACTCTTGAGAACTCCGTGGGATGTAGTGCACAATGCATTACATTCATTGCGCCCCAGTTGATAGTTGATTTTCGAATCTGTTCTCTCATCCATGAGTCCTCATCTTCAGGGAGCTCATAGGGGTCGCGACTTACTACTTTCCACATTTCATGATCTTGAGCCCTTAGAAATACCTGCATACGATTTTTCCAGTATGAGTAGTCATTTCCATCAAAGTATGGTGGTCTGCTCACTGAGTGTCCCTCAGCTGTCAAACCCTTAGACATCAATCCTCCTGTTCTCTCCTGGTTGTTAGACCACATATTGGAGAGCTAGGCTTTGATACCACGTGTTGTGTGAGGATTGAAGAGATCTAGAGGGGGGGTGAATAGATCTTTCCCCCTTTCTTAATTTATTCCAACTTTATTTGAACTATTGCTAGAGTTAATGCAGCACACTAGAGTTTCAATATGGTCTAGCTACTTAAGCATCAAGGTTATAGACTAATATGCAACAAGAGCAGTCACACCAAGAATCATCACACATGCAAGATGATCTTTTTAGGTGGTTCAGTCTCTACACGAGACTTACATCCACCCCTCACTCAACTTGAGTGAGGCTTCACTACCAAGAGACCCTTGTCTCAATCAACACTGCTGCCTCACAGCTTGTACACACGCTGACACACAGCTTGCACACACGCTGACTTACAGCTTGACACTGCTGCCTCACAGCTTGATGCAATCAGAAGAAATAGTTGATTTAAGAAAAACAAGGAACCATTAAACTAAGATTTGAGATTTCAGAGTTTTGACAAATCCAAGTGCATAGGGCTGCTGGCACATTGAGATCATGATCTCTGAGCTGGGTAGCCTTCAGGTGGTTGAGCCCTTGCACAACTGGATCCCCATTATCTTCAGCAGTAGATCTTCTTGCGGCTACAAAGACTGAATACTAGGGCTTGATCACGACCTGCTCTTCTCTTTCAGATACTGTTTCCTCCACTCTTTATTGTGGCACTCCGACTCCCTCTTACTCTTGATATCTGTATATCTTCTATATCCTTCTCTTTCTCTCTTTCAAAAGTTGGCGCGAAACAAAGCTTGAGCCATTCAAAAATTAGCGCTCAGATTCTCTGCGGGTTTTTAGAACAGAAAACTGTTTAGCTCCTTCAATCCGATTTGCAGGGTTGACTAAGTCTTCCACAGATGCAGTAACAGATCGAGCAGAAGATTCTTCCACGCCTTTATCCACATGCCATCTTCAACTTCTTTCCAGATTTTTAGGCCTTCAGATCGGAATTAGTTTCTGTAGGTTCTATCCAAGCTTTGACAGGCCTCACACAATGGATGTATATACTTGTGTGTTGTTAAGCACGCCAATGTACAGACTTTACTGCTGCCTGCAACTGAGTGTACAGACTTTGAGCTTCGCATGGAAACGGCCAGTGTATAGACTTGAGAGGTCAAGGCCACGATGTATAGACTTTGTGAGCCTTTGAGTAGCCCAGTGTACAGACTTCAAACGTCCAGTGTATAGACTTCGAATGAAGGCCAGAAGCCCACTATGTACAGACTTGCTTCCCGTACAGTATCGCCAGTGTACAGACTTCAATTACTCGCAGCAAGCCATTGTACAGACTTTGCTTACTGGACGAGCTCCAATGTATAGACTTTGGCTTCTCAAAGGTTCAGCGGTGGATGTATAGACTTTCCACCGACCAATTTATAGACTTTGATAGCGGGAGGCCAGTGTACAGACTTTGAAGAAACGCATGTAGCGTTGTATAGACTTTCAGGAGACGCAACATGAGACACTAAAAGAAACGGTGCACTGTATAGACTTCAAGGCTTAATTGAGACGGTAGAAGAGACGGATGGCTGTACAGACTTGAAAAGCTTCAAAGCACAACGTGCAGACTTTACAGTTCAGCTGCCAATGTATAGACTTGGAAAAATGAGACGCAGCACTATTGCTGACGCTGTACAGACTTTGAGTTCAACTGTGGATGTGTAGACTTTGAAGATACAAGCGATGTACAGACTTTGCCCGAATGCATGCTACAGTGATGTGTGGACTTTGAAATGCTTGAAGCGGTGGTTGTACAGACTTTGATGAGCATGCAAGTGAGACATGGCCACCAATGTACAGACTTAATAGTGCCAGTGTATAGACTTGCTAGATAATGCATGCATTGGCTACCGATGTCCAGACTTGAAGCTTCATGCATCAAGACGCTCAATCTCTTCCATCAAACTGTTGATCAGTGAACCCTTGGAGTGAATATCACTTTACCACTACCTGCAATGTCATCAGTACCTAGATTCATGGAAGAATGAAGTTCTTATTGATTCATAATATGAAGAACATTTCTACTCATGTTTAAGTGAGTATCTCAATGATTTGTGGATTGTCATCATCAAAACTGGGGATGCATAACAAACCCATGATAAAATCCATCCCTATACTTTCCCATTTCCACTCGGGAATATTTAAGAGGTGTAATTTCTCAGCAGGCTTTAAATGTTCTGCCTTTACTTGCTGACAAGTGAGACAGCGAGATACAAAGTCTGCTACTTCTCTTTTCATGTTGGGCCACCAGAAGCTTCTTTTCAAATCTTGATACATCTTGGTAGCACCGGGGTGAATAGCATATCTTGATTTGTGAGCTTCTTCCATGGTCAATTTCTTAGTGTCGTCATGATTCGACACACAAATTAGATCCTTGAATAATAGTCTTCCATTATTTGAGATAGAAAATTCTGATCTCTGATCAATATTATTCTTAATCTCCATCAATGTGGGGTCATTTTCTTGCAATTGGACTATGTCCTTGATCAATGTAGGTTGAGACCTTATATTGGCAATCACACCTCCTTCTTCTTCTCTGTTAATATCAAGATTTAAATGAGAAAAATCTTTAATAAGATAAGTTATACCTTTCCTGAGGCTTGCAAGAGTTGCCATTGATTTTCTGCTAAGAGCATCAGCTACCGCATTTGCTTTCCTTGGATGATATTGGATAGTAAAGTCAAAGTCCTTGAGATACTCCAACCATCTGTGTTGTCGCATATTTACTTTCTTCTGGGTGAAGAGATATTTTAGACTTTTATGATCTGAGAATTTGGTGAAGTTCTCCCTATAAAGGTAATGTCGCCAAATCATCAATGCGAATTAAACTGCAGCTAGTTCCAGATCATGCACAGGGTAATTTTCTTCGTGACGCTTTAACTGCCTTGATAAATAGCAAATCACCTTTCCACTTTGCATAAGGACGCATCCTAGGCCTATGCCAGACGCATCTGTATAGACTTCAAATCCACCACCCTCTGTCGATAGCGTTAATATTGGCGTAGTGGTAAGGTGTTCCTTAAGAGTTTGAAAACTCTCTTCGCAATCTTTCGACCATATAAAAGGATTCTCCTTTCTGGTGAGTCTAGTCAAAGGAACGGCGATCTTTGAGAAATCTTTGATAAATCTCATGTAATAACCAGCCAGACCTAGAAAACTTCTGACTTCAGACACGGTCGTCGGTCGGCTCCAGTTCTTAACAGCTTCTATTTTAGAAGGGTCAACAGCGATACCTTCCTTTGAAATAATATGGCCAAGGAAAGAGACCTCTGTTGACACCCGTTTTATGACCAATAAGTTGGGTCATCTCCTTGTTCATTTTATATGATGCTCCAAGTTGTTCATTCTTTATTGGGCCTTCTTGGTCAATTTGAGGTCTATTTCATGGGTCATGTCTCCTTGGTTGGGTCCGGTTCCTTACCTCTTTCCGTTGGATGAAGCTTAGCAAACTCTCATATCATTTGTGCTCTATTGTCTCTAACGGTCCTTTGAGGGTGCGTTACAATCATATAATGCATCTGCCTTGGTCCGTTACATCATGCCAGAGTCCTTAAATTTATGGCTTCTTTCAAGCTTATCCATTAGCCTATCCGTTGGGTGTGACGGTTTATCGTACGGCCGTTACACATATTGTGATGCGTCTATCGTTGACCGTTACATTCATCTAGAGTCCTATGTTCATAAACTTCGTCCGTTGATCTTATCTTTTAGGGGATAAGGTTGTGTGACGGTCCCTCCCTGGAGCGTTACATCACTGTAGCAGTTTATCGTAAGACCGTTACATCAAACAGAGAGTTCTAGCAGAACTGCTCTTTCTCTGCTACTCCGTGGTCAAATTAAGAGTTTGATTCCTTGATTTCTCTTCCAAATCTGATCCTCAGAATCTTCTGTTTGTTTCTTTGGACTCTTGGGAGTATTATCTTCAAGAGTTTGCTAAGAAACGTCCTACTTTATAGCTGGATTGTCCTCAACTCGAACCTAGACTTTGAGGGTCTATAAATAGAACCCTTGACTCCATGGCTTGAGGAGGAGACATCTGGAGTTCGCGTCGAAGTGCTGCCGCATCCTGGAGCTAGAACCAACCAAGGAGAGCTGCTTCTCACGTCCATCTGCTTCCAAAGTCCCGGGAGTATTGTTTCCAAGGGTTTAGTTCAGTCAAGTTGTCATCTTAGTGTCTTTTCCCTCTTCTAAGCATCATAGCATTGTCCCTCTTCCCTCTACCACGTTCTTACATCTTTTGCATCCATTTAAAACATCCTCCCATCTTTTAAAACGCCCCAGAGGGGTTAAAAAACCAACCTCCCTGGTATTTCCCTTTCCTTTTGCATGTTCTTAAGTTCTTTGATTTATTGATACTACTTTGTCCAAGGGCTAATCTGGGTTGTTTTTCTTGTGTTCTACATTCTTTTGCAAGTTTACAGAGTCCTTAGCACGAGGCCCAAGCTCTCTGGCTGGCTGGAAAGCTTAGAGATCAAAAGATTCCCAGTTTTTATTCTACAGATGCTCTGACGGTCTATCAAAGGCGTGTTAGAGTCTTGTAGCGGTCTATCGTGGGGCCGTCACACGTCCCGTGGCGCATCTGTCTTCGACCGTTACATCTGACGGAGCTGTAGTTTCCTGGTTGTTTTCTCTCTCCGGTGGGCGGGTGCATCATCCTCCTATTCTAAGGTTCTTATCAGGTCTTTGGCTTCTTTTTACCTTAGTGGCGATCACATCTTTCATTAGTTTGGGCATTAGCTTTCTCTCTCATCATATCTCCTCTTTACTTTGCTTGCTCCACCTATACGGTGTGTTTTCCTTTATTCCTTGTTCCACGTCCTAGCGTGTATTTTTCTTTATTTGCTTAGTTTAGTTTTGATTGAGATAGCATGCCCATGCTAGAGCTTGTGCTGGTTGGCTAGGTTCATGATTCACATGTTCATAGGTTGAGTGATTTCATTACTTGGCTCATGTTTTCATCATAGTTAGCATCATAGCCCATCTTGCAAAAGAAGGGACACGTTAAAACCAATAGAATTTTTGGCGATCACGGTGGGACATCTAGTGCCAATCATGTTTTGAATCTCTGTTAAACCTGTTCCCCTTTGTTTGCCCTTGTTGCTCTATTTTTCCCCGAATTTTCTTTTTATTTCCTGCTGTTTCAGGTTGGCTAGCTCTTCTGACGGTCTCCTGTGCACGCGTTACGTTATTGTGACGGCCCAGTCTTTGACCGTCACACTACTCTGACGCAGGTATTATAGACCGTCACTCACTCCAGATAGGTACACATCCCGAGGTGCAGTTCAGTTCCATGGTTTCTGCTGTGATTTTTATACTTGGGTGCTATCTGATTGTCTCCTCAATTATTTTGCATATTTATCTTATTGTGTGCATATTTTATTGCTAGATTTTAAGCTAGAATTTGCATGCACCCCGGTGCACATAGGTTCATTCATATATTCACACTTTAGATTGCATCTTCCTACCTTGGTGTGTGGACCTCTCGTCTCCATATTCCTTGGAGCCGACTAGGAAATCACATCAGGGACCTCCATAAGTCCCCGTGAGCCGTGGATTCCCACACGGACACCCCGTGTCTAGGATTGCATAAGTGAAAGAGTGATTACATTAAGAGTTGACCAAGTCACACATCCTTTCCTATTAAGAACCTATTGTGGAGAGCACATCTTAATCAAATCACTAAGGTTCTAAAGGAGGAAATCATAAAAATCTTGTTGCATCATCTAAGTAACTTAGTTGAATTTGAGTGTTGTCATCTCGATTTCACTTACATCTTTGTTAAAAACATCTAAGTTTAGTCACTCATTATGTGTTTGTTGTGTGTTATTTGCATTGTTTCAAGGTCTTTCGTTGCATGTGGAGTTGCTTCCATCCTCTGGAAGCTTCATCACCTGAGGGCAATTCCCTTTCCTCATTCTACTTCAATCCACTCTTTGAATCCACCATGGCTTCTTTCGATCTTCCCCGTTCCCAAGAGGAGTCTCTTCCTCAAGGGCTTCTAGAAGATCTCCCTAGGGTTATCTCATTCCAACCCAGAGAGGGGCCCCTCCCTCCTTCATCCTCCATCCCTATGGAGGGCGCCCAATCTACTCAAGCTCTTCTTCCTCCTTCCGCTAATTCTATTCTTCAGATGATGGCCCAATTAGACCCAGCCCAGCTTCAGGTAGTTTATTAGGCCATGCAGGGGTCCAACACCCCACCTTCCCCGATTATGCAAGGTCAGACCAATCCTTCCATTGCTCAGCCTAGAGTCGATGGGTCCGTCATCCAGCCCATTCCCATTGACCTCACTCCGGTCCAGCCCAGGACCCTCAGATTCTTTAATCTAGAGATGGGCCGGTCTTCTGGTTCGGCCCAACAATTTTTGGATAAGGGAAACACTGTTGTCCCTCCTTCTTTTCCATCAGATCATCATATGTCCGGCCCATCTATACCACAGGTTCTTATTGGCCCAAATGATTTCATGCGCCCTCATCAAGGGACAGCCCAAGTCCACACCAACATGGGTCTTCCTTCGACCCAATATCCTTCCTATGGGCCGCCCCCTCCATCTGCCTACCCCTCTGCTCCTCAAATTCCATCTTTCACTATCCCTACTCCGTCCAGAGAGCAAGAATTACTCGATAAATGGGCTGCCATGCAACAACAACTTGACTTCCTCCAGAAGCGGGTTGGCCCACAATCCTTGGCAGGCGTTCTGGTCCCCAGCTTCCAAAATATCCAATTCCCTCCGCAATCCGAGCTCCCCAATTACCGCAAGTACGACGGGAACGGTAATCCCTTCATCCATGTGAGGGACTTCTTATACGAATCGGCTCGGTTTCAGTATGATGATCGCCTCATGGCGTATCTATTCCGCCGGTCATTAGATGGTGTTGCACTGGAAGGGTTCTACTCTCTACCACTAGAAGATGCCGAGAGTTTCAAAATAGTGAAATACAAGTTCATCCAACAGTTTCAAGACAGGGTCGGTCTAGAATATTCCTTCACAGACTTGGTGGCCGATAAAATGAAGCCCGATGAGGATTTTGCGACTTATGCTGATAGATGGAGGCAGATGGCCGCCAGGGTGCCAGGCCACATTCCGGAGGAAGAGAAGGTCAAGCTACTCATCTCTAATGCTACCCCAACCTTCCGTAACATCCTTGCTATGAATGATATAGCCAACATTCACCAACTATATAGCCGGGCGCGGTTCATTCAAACACAGTTCAAAGACTCCCCCATCCACTCACTCTTTGAGAACCAAAAGCCAAAATACCACAAGAAACCTCAAGGGCTTGTCACCGAGGGGGTCCAGACCAACGAACAAGTTCAAGCCGTTACCTTCCCTTTCCAAGCCGCTCCATTCCATTTTTCGTAAAAACCCCGCACTCCTCAAAACCCCGCTCCACAAAACTTCCCACCCATTCCACAAAACCCTACGCCTACCTTCGCCGCTCCACAAAACACCTTTGCCGCTCCGCAACAACCTCCACAGCCTCTGCAATACCATAATGTCCCTCCACCTAACGGCTACAACAACAACAACAAGCGCCCGGCTCCAAAGAGAGCACAATACCCACCTCTGCCAGAAACCCTCACGGATATCTTCTCAGCTCTCATGTCAGTTAGTGCTATACAACTCCCTCCGGAACAGCCCAACTGGAACCCGGCCGTTGATCAGACAAAGTATTGTATGTTCCACAGGCAGCCGGGACATACTATTGAAGGGTGTTTTTAGTTCAGAGACTTGGTCTATGACCTCCATGAAGGACAAAGGATTGATTGGGCCGAAATGCATAGGGCCATTATAGAAATTAAAGAGAAAAGAAGGCAGCCACCGAGGCAGCAAGTGTAGCAACAACAGGCACCACAGCCGCAGCAGCAGCCGCAACAGCAACAGTAGCCGGTTCAAGACTTGGGGATCCATCAGAACCAAATGCCGAACCATCCTCCCGCTCCGCAGCCTCAGCCGTCGGCACCGGCTCAGGTCAATGTAGTTCGACCCCTGACCCCCGATGCTGGGTGGTCCTTTGATGATGATGGCTCTACGTTGCAAGTCATGGCCCTTCACCACAACTACCCCACTCACTCCACCCCCACCATCCTTACGCCCACATACCAAAACCCTTCTCTGCCTGCTACACCGTTTGTCCTTTCATCTACTCCTACTCCACCGCCCGTCTCTCACACATTACTCACCCCCGCTATCGCCACACCGCCATCTAACCCTCCACTTATTACACCTCCGCCTACCTTTATACCCCCACTCCCGCTCGCACCCGCTACCACCAACCCTTCACCCATCATCCTTTCCACCACACCCTCTTCCGCACCACTCATCCACCCCACAGGGCCTACTAAGTCACTTATCCTGAGCCCATCCGAGGCCGCGACAGCCTATAACTTCACCCTACGGAGCGGGCGCATGTTTCACCGCAATTATCCTTCTACCTCCAATCCCCAGTCTTCCCAACAGGCTACCGAGCAAGAAGAAGCCGAGCCATTACCAGGTACCCAATACGATCTGTTGCATCACTTGGATCTACCCTTCACCAAGAAGCCGCCAAGATATCCGTGCTGGAGCTTATAAAGAGATCTACCCTTCACCAAGATGCTCTCAGGAACTTTCTTCAGAAGGTGATGGTTAGTGAAGATGTGGCAGCCGATAGTTTACCTACAGCACTGGCGACTATTTCCAAAGGACCAGCTATAACCTTCTCTGAAACTGAGCTAGCACCACCAGAAGCTCGGCAAATGCCGCTTTGCATCACCATAATCTTGAATAAAGTCAGCATTGATGCGGCATTAGTTGACACAGGGGCATCTATCAATGTATGCCCGCTCAGCACTCTCAGGGCCTGCAATCTGTCAGAAGAACTTCTACGCCCGACCACCACTACTATAGCTGCTTATGACAATTCTCGGAGGGCATGTCATGAGATTGTTACTATTCAAGCTGAGCTTTGGCCTCTCACCATGCCCATTGAATTCTATGTGCTGGACATCGACCCGATGTTCAAAGCTATCTTGGGTCGTCCGTGGATCGATACTCTCAGTGCCATGCCCTCCACCGCACATCAATGTCTTAAATTCCATTTTCAAGGGAGGGTGGTCAAAGTTAAAAGCTTATCCACGGTCCAGTCTGTCAAAGCTATATCAGAGAAGATCTTACCTACACTATGGCCCAGCAGTTGGCTTGTTCTCTCGGTATTGGATCTAAACTTTCCTTGGGCTTATGCACCTCACAGGTCCGCCACTACACCCATCAACATCAAAGTAAAACCCCAGATCCGAGATTCCAAGGGCTGGGATATTATATTGAAATTGGGTTACCAACCGGGGAGAGGCCTCGGTGCGCAGTTACAAGGGTGGACCACGCCGGTGCCCAAAGGAAGAAAAATGGGCAGGAGAGGTCTCGGCTACCGAGAGTCTGCACTCTCAATGATGGGCGATTCAGGGCCACTTACTTGGGACTATCGCCAACACTTTGTTAAAGGTCCTCTCCAGCCAGGGACGGTTCAGCCACAGTCAGCATAGTCAGAGAAGGAAGATACATCCTACATAGTTGACAGTCCGCCTCTGCTGCCAAAGGGGCCTATTGATGATATGCCAGATTTTAGTCAATCATTTGCCAGAATGTTCAACGAGCCAGATGGTTATGGTCAGGAGAAGAATCAAGAGGTGCGGCTTGTTTAGTGGAAGCCGAAGAAGCCAGCCAACTATCCACGGGATAAGGGGAGCTCACCTATTGTCTTTTCTTGGTCTCCCTCCTGTCTCATATCTCTTTTTCAATAGCTGGAATCCATACCTCTCTCACCTCCGATCATGGTTGATCTGTACTTCACGGAATTGCCAACCGAGGTGTTAATTATACCTTGTGCATACGGGCGATGCCCCCCATTGATCTCTCCACCGTATGAATCTCCTCCTCCAATCTTCCGGACATGTGGTTCTCCTCTTCTGACCCATTCTTCGATGTGTTGTTCCCATCTCTTTTCCCCTGTCAACTTCCTCCTTCACCATCTCCTCCATCCTGCTATGTGATCTCCATTGATCTCCAAAAAAAAATGTCAAATTTGAAACAGAGATTTCAGTGAAAGATTACGCTATCTTGTCTCCATCCTCCTCCCAGGGGCACGAGTCCCTTGCTCCTTCCTTTCCACTAGATTTCCTTTCTCCTAGGTTAGGCGTAGGGTCCGTCGAGTCTAGGGAAGTAGGGTCGATTAGAACTAGAGAAGTAGGGTCCTGTTCTAGCTCGTCCAATCCTTCTGAGCCTGAGCCGCACTCGCTTGCGCGTCATTCCAAATCCATCCCCGATAGGTTCTTACAGGATCTGGCTCAGTGATGTCATGCTCTTTTGAAGTGTCCAAAGTTGTTCGCTACGGCGATCGTGATAGAAGATGAAGAGAAAATAGAAGGGGTGTGGAGCGACGATGGACTTGGTGTCTATGAAGTCTTGGATGAGAAAGACCCGATTGATGATGAGGACAACAACGTAGATGACACTGCCGATCTGTATGCGCAAAGATTAAAGAGATTCGACGAGCCATCCTCGGCAGTGGACGAACCTACAAAGGAAATAAATTTATTATTACCTCTAATCTCCCTCCGCAAGTAGAAGAAGATCTAATCAAGGTTCTGAGGGAGTATAGTGATTCTTTCGCTTGGACTTATGAGGACATGCCGGGTCTTGACCCCTCTTTAGTGGAACACCGACTCGTACTTAAACAAAGGGCAACACCTGTAAAATAGAGGTCGAGAAGATTTCACCCCCACATGGCCTTAAGGATCAAAGAAGAAGTTGATAAGTTATACAGGGCCAGATTCAATTGAGTCATCTTATATCCTCAGTGGGTGGCGAACATAGTCCCTGTCATCAAGAAGGATGGAAAGGTGCGCATTTGCATCGATTTCAGGGATCTTAATAAAGCATGTCCCAAAGATGATTTCCCGCTACCTCACATAGATGTCCTGGTGGATAACATTGCCGGGTACGAAGCTTTGTCATTCATGGATGGTTACTCAGGTTATAACCAGATTCGTCTCACTCCGGAAGATCAAGAGAAGACTTCCTTCACCACGCTCTGGGGCACGTATTGTTATGTGGTTATGTCGTTCGGTCTGAAGAACGCATGTGCCACTTATCAGAGGGCAATGATGGACATTTTCCACGACATGATACATATCTACATGGAAGCTTATGTGGATGACATCCTGGTGAAGTCAAGAACTAAAGAAGAACACCCTGCCATTCTGGCTAAGGTGCTGCAGAGAGCTAGGGAGTACAAGCTCAAAATGAATCCGAAGAAGTGCATTTTCGGAGTCTCTTCAGGGAAGCTGCTAGGCTTTATAGTTAGCAAACGGGGGATCTACATTGATCCTAATAAAGCAAAGGCCGTCATGGACATGCCTCCACCAAAGAATATTACAGAACTTCGAGGATTGATTGGAAGATTGCAATTAATCAAAAGATTCATATCCCAACATTCTCAGAGGTGCCGCCCGTTTTATGAATTGCTAAAGGCGGGGGTCAAATTCGAATGGAATCAAGATTGTCAAAAGGCCTATGAGGACCTAAAGGAATATTTATCCAATCCCCCGATTTTGCAACCTCCTGTCCCTGGGAAACCCCTAATCCTATACATCTCGGTCATTGAGGACTCCCTAGGGGCGGTTTTAGCATAAGTAGATGATGAAGGGAAAGAGCGGACAGCTTATTACCTCTCTAGGTTGTTAAACCCGACTGAGGCCAAATACACCGCTATAGAGAAGACTTGTGCCACCTTAGTGTGGGTAGCTCAGAAGCTCAAACACTACTTCCTAGCCCACCCAGTTAGGTTAATTTCTAGAATGGACCCGATTCACTATCTCTTAGAAAAGCATGTCCTTTCTAGTAGGTTAGCTCGCTGGCAGAGCTTCCTCTCTCAATTCGATATCACGTTCGTTGTTCAGAAGGCGGTCAAAGGATACGCCATCGCTGAGCATCTTGCCCATCTTCCTATTCCCTGCACGGATTCCATTCAGGATGACTTCCCTGATGAGCATCTTTCTGTCCTGACTCATCATCCCTTCTAGTCTCTGCACTTTGATGGTGCGCTCAATTCTCAGGGCCGAGGGATAGGTGCTGTTATGCTCACTCCGGAAGGAGTGACGATTCCTTTTGCTTATCACCTTCGATTTCCTGCTACCAATAACATCGTCGAGTATGAGGCTCTCCTAGCTGGATTGAAGCATGCCTACCTTTTAGGCGCGCGTTATTTGAATATCATAGGGGACTCTCAGCTCGTCCTGCGGCAAGTTCTGTCCACTTACCGCACCCGTGACCCTAAGCTCAAATCGTATCAAGATTTGATCACGCTCCTCGCTAGGCAATTCCGCAAGTTGATCTATATCTACACTCCCCGATCTTAGAACATTCTAGCTGACGCTCTAGCATCCCTCGCTTCCTCTCTATCTTTCCCTCTCAGTCGGAGTACTGAGACTATCATCGTTCAGAGATTGGACGCACCCTCTCTTCAGGATCCTTGGTATGCCAACCTTAGGAAAACTGTAGAGGTGAGGGCTGAGAAGGAAGAGTTGAAGGAAGTATCTTTGATGGAGTTAGAAGAGATCCTGGAGGAGGAAGAGTTGCCTTGGTATCATGAAATTGAGTTTTTTTGCAAAGATGGATCGTTCCCGGAAGGGGCAAATGCCGAGCAACGTAAGTCAATAAGAAGAGCCGCCTCAAGGTATACTATTGTCACATGAGAACTATACAGGCGCGCTACCAATGGGATGCTCATGAGATGTTTAGATGACGATGAAGCTTGCAAGGTGGCCGAAGCAGCCCATTCTAGTGAGTGTGGAGGTCATGTTAATGGCCAGGCTCTAGCGAAGAAAATTCTTAGGCAGGGCTACTATTGGCCCACTCTAGAGGAAGATTGCTCCCTCTATATCCGGAGGTGTCTTAAATGCCAACTCCACGCTGATAAGATCCATGCTCCAACTTCATCCCTTCATCCTCTATCTGCTCCTTGGCCATTCTCTATGTGGGCCTTCGACGTTCTTGGCCCGCTCGGTGATCCTAATTCTCAGATCAAGCAAAAATCCTTCATCCTTACCGCCACTGAGTACTTCACCAAGTGGGCTGAAGCCGAAGCGTACGCGGAGATTAAAGCTACCACGGTGTGCCGCTTTATCATGAAGAACATTATCTCATGGTTCGGAGTATCAAGCAGCATCGTCACCGACAACGGATCTCGGTTCGTTTCTCAAGAGCTCAAGGACCTATGTAAGAAGTTTAATATAGCATTGCATCATTCATCTCCATATTACCCACAAGGCAACGGCCAGGCCGAAGCCACTAATAAAACCCTTCTCAAAATCATTAAGAAAACATGCGAATCTCATAAGTTTTTTGATTGGCCAGAAAGATTAGTGGAAGCTCTATGGGATTACCGCACCTCCATTCGTACTCCTACGGGGCAAACCCCCTATGCTCTCACTTACGGGATGGAGGCGGTGCTCCCATATGAGATCTTGATCCCTTCCCTAAGGGTAGAGCTCGATAAGGAACTTAATCTCGATGAACGTCGAGAGGCATTGCTCGTCCGGTTGGAACTCTTAGATGAGAAAAGGATGAATGCGGCCGATCACGTATCCATTTATCAAAAGAGAGTTTCACGTTATTTCCAAAAGAAGGTAATTGAACGCAAATTTCAAAAAGGTGATATGGTTTTGAAATGCAAATTCATACGGTCTGCAGGTCCTAGGTCTAAATTACAACCTAACTAGGAAGGGCCGTTCGTTGTCAAAGAGGCTTATCCAGGGAACGCCTACCGCTTAGTGAATGCAGAAGGTGAGGAGCTTGCTCACGCTTGGATTTGGTTGTACCTTAAGTGTTTCTTTCCTTAAAGTCTAAACCAGTGCCACCCCGGTAGCAAGGTGTCCTTTCCCTTCCTTACGTGAAAGAGGACCCTGAGCGCGGCAATCACACACTACACGACGTCCCTGGTCGGGTTTCCCACTTTGTAGACACCGTTTTTTCCTCGGCCATGCTTGGGGGAAAGTCAAAAGTCCCTATCTGTTTCTCTCTTCGGCTGAATCCAGGGGCAAGAGGTGAATAAGGAGGCGACAACCAATCTAGGTACCCTGACGAGAGGAGGTCTCAAATAGGGGCGGTCCGTTATGACCTGATGCCACAAGAAAAGAAAAAGAGCAAAGAAAAGGAGCAATCTTCTTGAAAAAAAGCCAAAGTCTATCTCGAAAGTCCATCAATCATAATTCCAAAGCTCCGAAAAGAAAAAAAGAAAAAAGCTAGGCATGGCAAGAGTGGCAGTATAGTTTCCCCGTGGGACGTATGAGCCCGGTAGTATGCGTGCCTAGAGTGGACAAAGGTTTGATGACGGACGCAAAGCCCCGGCACAACAGACCAAGTCTCTGAATGGGTTGTCTGGAGAGGAACTCAAGCCCTGAAAACTTCTATATCTGGCCTAAGCTTACCCCCGCATTCTATTTTCCTTTTCAGGACTAAGACAAGTACCCTGGGTATGGCCTTGGTAGAGACACTGTCATGTGAGTTAGTCCCTAGCCAGGGGTTGTCACCTCCATTGCACGCCAACCTCAAAAACTCTGAATGGAATAGGGAGGACCCATGTTCCTAGGGAGGCACTGATAATTCAAAATCCAAAAAAATCATATATTTCAAATTCTAAAAAAATCATATATTTCAAAATCCAAAAAAATCATATATTTCAAAATCCAAAAAAAGTATATATTTCAAAAACCAAAAACATCACATATTTTCAAAATCTCATAAAATCCAAATATTTGCAAAAATCCAAAAATACCATCATGTGCATCGCATGCATTGCATTGTTTCCATTATATTTCCGCCTATTTAATAAGGTTCCACCCCTTGACCAAATATCAAGAAATGGTCATTCTCTAACTTGCTTTAGGCAAGGGGTTGAGTCTAAGAACATATCTAACATGTTTCTTGTCTAAGTATGTGCAGAACGCAAGATCAAGACCAAGGTTCAGATTGCGAGCTCACAAACCCATGAGGTCTGTAACGCTCTAGTGTTAGACTGCCACATAACTATAACGGTCATCATTCGACCGTCACCCTCTCCCGAAGGTTGAAACTCATTGGCTCTCAGCAAACTCTCTGACGCGTCCGCGATCGACCATCACCTCACTCTGACGGCCTATTTCTAGACCGTTACACTCTCCTGAGGATAGAACTCTCAGTTTTCTAAGTTTATCCATTCTAACGGCTCATCGTGAGACTGTTAGGCCATTGTGGCGGTCCTTCAAAGGAGCGTTACATCTTCTAGGAACTCTGTTTTCCAGAACATTCAGGCCAAATCAAGCAACAAACTCATGAATCCATTCAACTCAAGGCACTTCTATGTCATTTCATTAAACTCAATAAAACATGAAACTGATTAATAAAACTTCAAATTCAAAAGCGTCATAAGAAAATTCAAGCTACATTCAACTTTTTATCCGCAAGAGGGCGGATCTTGCGCAATTCCTTCACATAGCTACGTTGTCCCTTGTCATCTTCTTCCAGCTCTTCTTGCCACGGGCGAGTTTTACCGATCTCCCACATGGTCAGTGCGTTCCGGATCGCTCTCTCATCCTCCTCAGTCCCCATCTTCCAAGCTAGAAGGGGAGGGTAGTGTGATAGTGCGGGAACTTCAGTTCGGGGTAGCCCAATCTGAAGATGGCACCGGTGTGGGTTGTAGATCGCCAAGGTAGTGTTCCCCACTAGCTATAGCTCAAGGCCTGGTCGCCGTGGTACCTTGAGCATGGTATTCCGAATAACTCTTGGACGCATCATGAACTTCTCTATTTGCAAGGTGTTGAGGAAGAGGCGCCAATCGTCCCGCGTTTTCTTGTCCGCCGTCTCGCATTCAACCTGTGAAGAAAACCCAAAGGCACCTCCAACGAAGAAAAAAGGGTGGCTCCCAAAGATCCGGCTAGCTGAAAGTATGTCTTCCTTGGGTTGGAACTTGATTCTCACTCCCATCCAACACTCAAGGAGTATCATTGAACCGAATAGAGGTCTTCCTAGGTAAGTTGAGCTAAGTCCTTCATAAAGGTATGAAAGGACTGCTTGAGATATCGATAAGCCCCGCCATAACCCGCTGATGATGCTAAGGTTTTGAATATCTAGGAGGTGGTCGGTGGTAGTGAAAAGGAAGACCCCGCATAAGCAAACTGACACGGCTTTTGTAATGCTCCATATTTTTTGGATTATTTTAGTGGGCCTCGGAGTGTATTTTGTACTTTACACGTGTTTTTCCCTGATGTGCCTTCGGAACTCTGTGCAGGGCGAACCGTGACGTTCTCCGACTCCGGGACTGTGCCACTGCGTTGTGCTCCTCCCGAGGATCGCGGAGGTAATTTTTCATAATTTTTTGAATTTCTAGAATTTTTGGATTTTTCTATATATATTAACCCTTTTCTCTCTCCCCCTCTCATTTCTCTCTTCCCTCCCTCTCTCTTCTCTTACACTCTCTTTCTCCCCTCTCTTCTCCGACGGCCGACGGAGCGAGGCGGGGGCGAGGTGGAGGTGGCGTGGGTGAGGATGCGGGTGAGGACATGCGAGGATCGAGGTGGTGAAGGCGGGGCGAAGTGTGGCGGCGCGATCGAGAGCCGGCGACGGTTTCGCAGTGATTTCTTCGTGGATCAGTGTCCACGGCGCGTCGTTTCTTTGGTGGAGGTAGGGAGATGGACCCCCAACTCGTGCATTCCCTTTCCCGCGAGTTTTGTAAGCCGTGGTGAGCCGAGCATGCGTATTTGGGGATTTTTGGGAAAAATCCATGTTTTTGGGGTTGAGCGTCGATCTGCCGTTTCAATGCATTTTGGCCGATCCGAGGCCATAGATGCATGCTAGGGGCTATTTGGGGGCTTCCCCCTTGTTTTCCCCCTCTCCCCTGGAGGTATGGGGGCGTGGTGAAGTTTTTGGGTCGTTTCCCGCCGTAACGTTCTCGAGACGGTGTGACGGTCATTCCAGTGACCGTCACAGCGTGTAACACGCCTGGGCAGGTGCGTTACGCTCCCTTTGTCTTGAGTGTTGGCGTTCGTGGGCCTGACAGTCCCACGATAGACCGCCACAGGGCTGTGATGCCCTGGTGCTAGACCGTCACAGTGTTTCGATCGTGGTTTATGACCGTTGGGGTCACGAGTCTCTGACGCGCCTAGATAGGAACGTCAGAGCACTGTGACGCCCCTGAGTGGGAGCGTTAGAGCTGACGCGGCCCATTCTTCTGACGCACCAGTGTTGGTCCGTCAGAGACTGTGACGCACCGAGTGGAGTGCGTCACAGTCGATTTCTTCTTGCCTTCTGACGCACTATGTTGGGTGTGTCAGGGCATGTGACGCACCAGGGTTGGTGCGTCACAGTAGGTGTTGCCCCTCTCGCGTAACGCTCCTGTGTTGGACCGTTAGAGTGCTGTGACGGTCGAGGCTTGGACCGTTACAGCTTGTGACGGCCCAAGAGTAGACCGCCTGGCACTGTGTTGCACCGAAGTGGTTCTTCGTTCTTGCTGCGATTGTTTCACGTTATGTAGGTTCCTGGTCGACCTGGTTGGGACCCAGTAGTCGACTTGCGGTCTCGTGAGTATCCCAAACACCCCGAGAGTTCTATGTTCATGTTTTGAGGGTGTCGGGAGGGCCGTGTTACCTCGATTAGCGTGCCCATAGGTGTGGTGGGTCCTGGTGACCCCGCATATTTCGGGCTTTCATGTTAACACTCGATCGAGTCACCGTGTATCGGTGTGTGTGCGGTGGAGTCTCCCCCGCATGTCGCGAGTTTCTTTGGAAGGTGATTCCCTTGTGGGCCATGTGTTTGGCCTTGGACTGCGAGTCCAGTTATCCTTCCTAGGGCTGGAGGTTTCCCGCTTTCCCTGGGATGGGGAATCGGCGTGGCGACTTGTGTGCTGTCTTGGGAATCGTGCTTCTGCACTTTCTGCATGACCGAGTGTGTGCGGTCCCGTTTCTTCGACGGTGGTTTCTGTGAGTCAGTCCTTACTTTCAGTGACCTGTCCACTAGTCGTAGCTTCCTGCGCACGCGGGTGCGGACCCACCTGGGAGTGGTGGAGAGCGAGACCCGGTGAGAGACGGTTTTTAGGCTGGTTTCCGTAGGGCCCTTTGCCTTTGCCACCAGAGTCCGGTGGGGGGGAAAACCAGCTAGAGGACCCGGCCTAGAGCAGATGGTCTGTGTGTGCACACGTAGTTGGGGGCTTAGGACACGTGCTGACGAGCGTGACCCCAGCTAGTCCTTGTTGCGTGTCTGAGTCTCACACCCTGGGCGTTGTAGCTAGACACTTGTGACGCGGTGTAAAATGTCAGGGGACGCTTCCGGTCGTTCTTCTAGTGGGTAGTGCTCCCGTTTGCTGGCAAGTGTGGACTCGAGTTTTGTTGGGCCGAGGTTCAGTAGTACGGTACTGCTAGAGTAGACGGCTTTTCCATTTATTTACTTTAGCTTGTTGGTTCTACCGTACTCCCGTTAGGTAGGGCTTCTCTTTCAGCTTGACCAGTACAATAGGAGTAGTTGTAGTGCCGAGTTTCAACCGGCCACCGGGTTTACTGTTCCTGCTGTTACTGTTGCTCTTGTAGTTGTAGCTTTCCGTGCCACCATTGTTCTCAGTTGGGGTTCTGCGGGATCCCTACTGGGCCAGTGACAGGAGGCTCACCCCTGCTTTTCAGGTGTGGTGATTCATCCTCGAGGTTCGAGGTTGCGGTTCAGAGGTTCTTAGTTGTCAGCTCGCCGGGCCGAGTGTCCACTCGGCATGTGGTACGTTTTAGTACTTTAGACTGTACTTTCTGTTAGACTGGACTCTGCTGTAGTTGTTTATTTATTTCTATTAATTATTGAATTATCCTACTTTATTTCTTATTTCTTTGTGCCTCCACACTCCTTTTAGCCCTTCCGAGCCCTCCCGGCTCGTGGGAGGCGGTTCGAGTCTCGGGTTATCGGGCCTTCCCGGTAATCGGATTCTCGGGTCATTACAATTGGTATCAGAGCGAGGTTGTTGTGGACGTACATAGGAATTCGAGATATTGCAGTGATCAGAGTCCATAATGTCCAGTACAGTCGGCAGCTGGCTTAGTGTTTTGTGTTCGCTTTCCGCCTAGTTTCTCGCTCGAGAGCTTGAGTGCGCTGTGCGGCGCTGTGAAGGTGGTTGCTGTCCGCGGCTTTCGTGCTAGGATGGGGTCTAAGGATCGAGGTGGAGAGATTTCTCCCTCATCGGTGGTGGCCCCGGTTGTGCTACGTTGGGCAGAGGTTACCGACAGGTGTGTCGCTGCGGTGCTGCGATCGAGGGGTCTGCAGCGTGGTCAGGTGGCTGGAGAGGATTATTCGTGGATAAGTGGCTGTGAGCATGCTCTGAGGGAGCTGTTGTGGGTTATGCCACTGCAACTTGAGGTTTGTCTAGCCCTTGAGGTGGTTAGATCGTGGTTTAAGGTGGCAGAGCGGGTGTTTTGATCGAGAAGTGTGCTCGGGTGAGTGGAATATCTTCTCGGTGAGGTGTTGTCTCGTCGAGCCTTGAAGAGGCAAAATCTCGTGCTGCGTCCTGAGCGGGCCGTGGATCACCAGAAGATGAAACTGCAAGATAGGAAAACGTATCAGAGGGCCCAGGGGATCTCCCTGAGGCAAAACCCTCCGATGGCTAAGTCAGTAGAGCTGCGGTGGAAGTAATGAGGGGAGGAGGAAAGCTGGTGCACGAGACTCCTCTCTACCAAAAAGGGGGGTGAAGCGGATTGCTCAGGAGTTTTTCTCTTTTTCTTACCGGAGGGTAGCCCTGGCTTAAGTAGTATACCGCCTTCAAGAGTCCTGTAAGCTGAGGGGTCTCCGGCGGGAGTTACGTCCTCAACGTGGGCTTTCATGGCCCTTATCGTGGGGACGTTATCGCCTTGAAGCCCGGCGGCTTCTTGATTCCCCTGTCCGTTGGGGACTCTTAACGGCAGCACGAACGGCTAGTGTCTGGTCCGGCCGAGCTACTGAAACGTCAGCCCTGTCTGGGCGATGAGCATAGCTCGGAAAAAGGAGGGGTCGGATAGGTCGACTGGCGCCTGTCTCTCCCGAGCGGGGAGATGGCTTAGACCGGACCCTCCTTGTGACCTGACCATCACTCGGGCCCTCCGAGCCTAGGGGCCGCCGGGGAGAGTTGGTTCCTCGAGTGTTTGTTCATTGGGCTTTCCTTTCCTGAGTGGGCCCTGTGGGCTATCACTCGGGTGAGCTTGCCTCGTTGGACCTTGTTGGGTCTTGTTGGGCTGCTCTTTGGGTGGGCTACAGAAATCCCCCTCCCCACTTGTCCCCCTCCTACTCCCGAGCCATGGAGGCTCGGTTGAGTAGTTTTTGAGGCTTTGGACCGGCGTGGCTCAGGTGGGTGGAATTCTGTTGGCGTTTATGAAGCCACGTGCAGTGGTCGCCGGGGCCCGTAATGATGATCCTGACGGATTTGACACGAAGGGGCCCCCCTTTTCTCAGAGCACGGAACGACGCGCCGCCTCCCTCCAGGGTTTTATAGGCGTTGGGCGCTGTTCGTCATTATAGGCTTCCAGGGTTTTGGGCTTTCCTTAGTCTCTTAGCTTTTGGGGCTCCTTGATGCACCGTGAGGGCATAGTGGAGGCGCGAAGTCTTGCGACGGCGTTCGAGGAGTTGGCGAGGATAACCGCGGAGGCGGTCCGGCAACTTCCTTCCCCCCCGGAGTCCTCGAGCTCGTACGAGGGATCATCTTCCGGCTCGATGGCTGGTTCGCCTCTGGAAATCGGGCAGGTGAGGCGGGAGCCCGTCCCCAACCGTAGTGAGTTGGGGGAGGCCGAGGTGAGGAAGCTGGAGCATGGCTTTCGTTTGCCTCTCAGGTATAGCTTTGCTGCCGCCGCCCCGTACGAGATGAGTCTGGACGACCGAACGGGGCACATTTGCACGTTCCTTCTGGTTTGGAAAAGCGGGTTCCGCCTTCCCTTCGAGCCCCTTGTACTCCAGATTCTCAAATTTTTCCGGTTGGCGCCCATTCAGTTGGTGGCCAACTCGTACCTCCTCCTTTCCGCCTTTCGGATCCTCTGTCGTCAGTGTGAGCGACGTCACGCGGTTCGGGGTGCGAAGAGGACGCGGAGCGCGCGGGCTCCTTCTTTTTGTTTGCTGCAACACAGAAATAAGAGAAAAGAGAAGGGGCCACCACGGGAGATTGCTCCGGCGGGGCGAGCGGGACAAATGTAATATAGCAAGATATGGGGGTTAAACGGCCATAGCGGGAAGTGACTCGCCGCGACCTCGGGGGGACGGGAATGGTGCAGGAATTAAATAGCAAGGATTGAAACGGCCATTGGGGAAGTGACTCACCGCGGCCTCGAGAATATGAGCAGATAAGAATATAACAGAATATAAGGAGAATATAAAGAGCGGGAATTTAGACGGCCATTGGGGAAGTGACTCGCCGCGGCCTCAAGAACATGAATAGATAAGAATATAATATATAAGAACGGAATTTAAACGGCCATTGGGGAAGTGACTCGCCGCGGCCTCGAGAATATGAATAGATAAGAATATAACATATAAGAACGGGAATTTAAACGGCCATTGGGGAAGTGACTCGCCGCGGCCTCGAGAATATGAGCAGAATACAACAGAATATAAAGAAAGTATAAGAACGGGAATTTAAACGGCCATTGGGGAAGTGACTCGCCGCGGCCTCGAGAACAAGATGTGATCGCCAGGGGCCGAAAGACCCCAAAATAAAGAAAGTGATCGCGCCTACCTCAAGAGCGGGAGATGGCGGGTTGCTTCTTCCTCCCCCTTCGGCCGGCCGACGGAGAGGGCTTTCCTTGGGTACCCTTGCAAAACAACGACAAACAAGTAACGAGTGGATTAGAAAGATGAAGGTGTAGTATTCAAATCCTTGCGATAAAAATAACGAAATGATGGCAAGACACACACCTGGTTGGTGTTGTCTTTTAAACCCCTCTCGGACTCGAGTAGGAGGAAAATGAGATGATGGATGCAAGAAGTATATAAGAAGAGGCGCCCTTATGAAGGGGGATAGATGATGCGAGATGATGAATGCAAAAGAACTAAGAAGAAAAGGAAAGGATTGGCTTATTGGATGTGCCGATGGTGAAATCCGGCGGAGCTCCGGCAGCGTAGGGATGGCGTGGAAGCGCGGTGGATGAAGACGACCTTCCTCTCGCGAGCGTGGGCACCCGAGAAGCCGGCAGAACCTCCACCTACAAAAGACCCCACGGGTTAGAAAATGACTCCGGTAGCCTCTGGGCTCCGGCAGCCTATCGGATCTCTTCGAAGCTCTCCCAGAACTGAGGGGGTGGGCCTCTATTTATAGGGCTCCGGAGGGTGGAGGCGTCCAGGACCCTGGACACCTCCATCAGGGCCGAACTAATATTTTATTTTATTTTCATTAATTTTTTCAGAATATTTTTATGGAGGCGTCCAGGGCTCCGGACGCCCCTAACAGGTCCACCGAACACCACCGACGGTCGCACGCGGTTTGGCACAACGCGTGGTTTTGTGAACGGCGCCTCGTGATTCAGAAATGGGCGCGTCCAGCTGCCTGGACGTCTCCATAATTTGGCTTTTTTCACACACGACAAACCGTCGTTCGGTGGGCGGCGCCCGTGAGGGAGTTGATGGAGGCGTCCAGGGGCCTGGACACCTCCATTAATATATTTTTTTTTATTTAGTTTGTCTTTTTATGCCAAAGCTGGCATTATATATTTTTTATGCTTCTTTTTATGGAGGCGTCCAGGGGCCTGGACGCCTCCATTAATGTACAATTTTTTATTTTGTTTTGTCTTTTTATGCCAACTGGCATATATATATATATATTTTTTATATTTGTTTTTATGGAGGCGTCCAGGGGCCTGGACGCCTCCATTAATATATTATTTTTTATTTGTGTTTTGGGTTTTGAAAAATAAAAATAAATTAAATTAAAAGAATGGGGGCGTCCAGGGGCCTGGACGCCCCCATTAAGACCCACTCGGGTCCTCAGTTCAAGCGTTGGCGGCCGCCCGGCAGACACCCTTCTTGGTTCCGGAACCTCCTGATGCGTCTGATTGGTGTTGATGTCGTCCGAATGCCGTGACGAGACGATTCCGGATGCCGAAAAGGGCGGAAGAAGACTCAAGAAAAGGAAGCACTCGAGCGATTCAAAATGCGTAAGCCGTTGCGGGGCGTTGTATAGTAATATGAGACTTTCTCGGGAGACGTCAGGAATGGCGTGTCTACAGCTGCCCCGCCTTGGCGTCTGCTTTGCAAGGGAGCGACACGTAGTGGAATGGTATCGAAGTGGAGTGAAATGAAGTGGGAGCGGACTGATAAGTTGATGCCAAGGTGTGATGAGACACGCTTTTGACGTTACTGTATGGAATCTTTCTTGAAGTTTCAATGAGGCGACCTTGAAGAGGTCTTTCAAGTATTGACGATTGCTTGGACAGAGGTCAAATAAGGAGGGTGAGATGTGCACTCAGGCATGAAAAAAAAAGAGACCAACTTCTCGGTGTGGAAGTACCTGGGTCATAAACCTGCAGGTTTCACCTTTGGGGAGCGGTTACCAGCCAACGTGGAAGTGCTGCGGCCAAGGTGGGTCAAGCAAGGTAAAAAGTAAAGGAATATCTGAGGGTCTGTCCAAACAAGGGTCACTTTTGGAAGAGCAACGTAGGGCCGTTTCAAGGAAACTCAGTATTTCATTCGGAGTGGAATATCTCATATTTGTAGGAATTGAAGCACAACGGCCTTCGCAATCGAATCACTTGAATGATCTTCCGCAATAAATCAAAGTCCTATATGAATGCATGCTGGGTTAAAATAAAAATTTAAAACAAACTAAAATAGAAAATAGCCAAGGATAATATTGTCAACTTGTTAAGAACGGGTCAGGATACCGATCCGGTGAGCCGACACTGGGTTGGGGCCCGTTTATCCGCGCACCAACTCACTGAATGGAACCGTCGTCCCCATGCTATCACAAGTTAACGGCCTATCCATACAACCCAAATTCTTCCGGGATCATCACTGTTTTTATTGAAGGGGAACTCAAATCCCAGATTTGTTCGGGCCGCAAGGTCCTTGACATGTTCTAGTAGCGTAGGTATCGTATACTATGATGCATGACATGGTGAGACCAACCATTGAAAGGTGGGACAGGAGACAGGACAAAGACGTCCGTTAGTAGAACCTGCACAGGCCAGCATGGATTAATAACATTAGAAAGTAACAGAATCGTAACAGAATCGCACCACAATGGAAAGGAGATCTAGCCAAAATCCTGACATTGACTACTGATGTGACATGTTCCGTCCTGTAGCGCCCTACCCTCCCTATAAGAACTCCCCTTAGGCTAGTTCATTCAAAAGCATCAAGGTGGGTTTTGGAAGCTCAGGAGAGGAAAGAGAGGAGAATCTGGAGATTTCAGGATGGAAGGAGAGTCTTCCCGCGTTATGAAGAGGAGCAGGCCTAGCAGCGAGATCAGGCGACTCTCCGACCTCGAGGGTCATTTGAGCGGGACGATCATGTCGCATATGGTAAGCTGATTCATTTCAAAATTCTCCACGCGAACCTTCTTCTTAATTCCTTCCTTTCTTCTTCTTTCTTTTCTCTTCCAGCCATATCCACTCTTCCCAGGCCCGAGGAAGTTTTCCAAACTGCCATGGCTTTCAAAGCTAACTTCCAACATCTCCATCGGCATGAGGGCCATACTCTCGAAGTGGCATCTGCAGGGGCTCCTTATTCACGCCAAACACTATGAGAAGATTCGTATGGACTGGGCGGGTATGGGCGCACTAGTGGAGATCTGGCATCCCCAGACCCACACTTTTATCTTCCCGACCTTCGAGGTGACCATCCTCCTCGAGGAGGTGGAACTTCTGCTCGGATTGAAGAAATTCAAGAGTGACGGGAAGGTGAAGGCTATGCGGATGCTGACACGGGGGACTTCCGAAAGCGCTCTTGGAAGCTTCATGCCGCCCGACGCAGCCAGAAAGGTCCGTACTCAAAAGGGGATCGATCTCCAAAAGCTTGCGGAGTGGGTCATGGACGCCCTGAGAGGGTCACCAGACGATGACTATTTGGAGGGAATCATGAAGGGGTTCACCATTTGTCTGGCGGGTGCTCTCTTGTTTCCTTATACCGACAACATGGTGGAGGAAGACCAACTGAGTGCTATCTGCGGGATCTGGCGTGGAAAGAGGGTGGGACCTGCTGTCCTCGCCTACCTGTATAGTGGCCTTACTGCCTCGAGCATGGGTAAGCCTCCTTTTGGTTGCGCACTTGTCCTGAGTTGCTGGATGGATTTGCATTTCAAGTTTGATCACCGTGAGGGAATGCCAACCGCTTCGAAGCTCTTCCAACAAAGCCCTCTTCATCACATAGCCGACGTGTTAGGGTTCGGTGGTACTGTAGTGAACCGCGTTCCGTGGCTGAAGAAACGTGAAGACTGGCGGTCTCACTTCCGCACCGTGACACAAGGCTTCTTTACTTGCGCACCGGCATGTTTGCTTTCGCTTGATCTCCTTATGAGGCCTTCCCCCGAAGTTGATCTTCAACTGATCGGCGCGACCGAGTTTGTCCTTTATAACGCGCATCGATGCTGCCTCCAGGTCGGCATTCCACGCCATTCGTTCCCACTATCGACTGGCATCGTTCCTTTGAAGAAGAGAGAGTTGGGTACTGAAGCGGATGCGAAGGAAGCGAAGGCCGTCAAAGCACCCTGGAAGACAAGTGTCGCGGGAAAGGCCTTAGCGCACGTGGGGGAAGAATGTGAGCTGTGGAGGGCTTATGTAACCGAACTGGGGAAGTTAAGCCCCAAGGCGCCTAAGCCCCTGATGTAGCCTATTCTGCTTTTCTGATGGAATAAAATCTGGCATGGATGTTTTGGACCCTTGTCCCCTTAATTATTATTATCTTTTTTGTGGTTTTTCTTTTTCTTTTTCTTTTGTTTGGATTATATACATACGCTTATCTCTTTTTTTTCTTTTATTATATATTTTTTTTGAAATTTTTATTATGGGGGCGTCCAGGGGCCTGGACGCCCCTAATTTTTTATTTATATTTTTTTTAGTTTTTGTTTTAGGGGCGTCCAGGGTCCTGGATGCCCCTAATTTTTTTATTTATTATTTTTTTGGTTTTTTGTTTTGGGGGCGTCCAGGGTCCTGGATGCCCCTAATTTTTTATTTATTATTTTTTTAGTTTTTTGTTTTGGGGGCGTCCAGGCGCCTGGACGCCCCAAAGTTTTTGAATTTTGAAAAAATAAAAAATTGTGCGGGCGTCCAGGCGCCTGGACGCCCCAAAGAAGGTAGATTCTATAAATAAGGGCTGCCCCCCCCCCTTTGCTCATTTACTGTTCATTCAGACGACCCAGTTAAACCAGACGACCCATTCTTAGTCCCAATGGAGCAAGGAGACCCGAGCCGGGGTGGAGAGAAGCGCAAACGACGGGCTCGTCGTCCGAGGAGGCTGAGGGATGATGCCGAGGAGGCTGCAGCAGAGGAGATTGCTGCGGAGGAGGAGATGGAGGTGCCTCTTCTGGCCGCGGAGGCCGCTGCGGGCGCTGGCGACGTGGGACAGGACGATCACGACCTGGTAAGCCCTTCGGAACTCTCATAGGCTAAACGGACGGGCGAGAGGCTGTGAGAGAAGGCCGGGGAGTGAGGGAAAGGAGGCGTCCAGGGCCCTGGACGCCTCCACATTTTCTTTTTCTTTTTGTTTATTTGTTTATTTACGTAAATAATAAAATAGGATTAAAAATAAGGAGGCGTCCAGGACCTGGGACGCCTCCATAATAATATATATATTATTAATATATTTTTTTTGTTTGGGGTTTTTCTATAAAGAAAATAAGGAAAATAGAGAGGAGGCGTCCAACGTACTGGATGCCTCCATAAAAATCCTAAAATGTTTTAAAGATAAGATAACATAAAATAAATAAGTAGAATATATAGTGTTATTGCTTAATATTATTCATGATGCTGATGTATTTTTTATTGGTTTTATGGTGTGCAGGGTGTGATGAAAGGACAGATCAGCTGGTCCCTAGTGGTGGCAGCATACCGTGGGCTGTCGGACTTCCAGAGGGCGCGTGTGGACGCCATGGGCTTTGGAGCTTTCCTTAGGATCGAGCCCTTCCGGCTCGACCTTCCACTTATCCAGGCATTGAGGGAGCGGTGGCACGCGCCGAGCCGGGCGTTTCTGATGCCCTGGGGGCACATGGTGCTGACACTAGAGGACGTGGCTCGGATCACTGGGTTACGAGTTGATGGAGAGGCGGTCAGCGGGGTCACCTACCCCGACTACCGAGAGAGTGCCCTGGACCTGCTGTGGTTAGAGACGAGCGTGACTGACAGGGACAGTAGGGTAGTCGGCCGAGTGGAGATCATGGAGGCGCTCGGATTCGTCGACCCGCGCCAGCGGGTCAGCGAGACTGGAGCGGAGTTTCTGGCACGACTGGAGGGAGATGCCCGTGCAGCTTTCACCCAGGACCCGAGCGAGCGGGAGCTGGTGGATCTAGACCTCCGGAGGTTTCTTTTCTTCTTCCTGGGCCGCCTTCTGCTGGGGACGAAGGGGGATGGCATCCACTGCCGCTTCCTCGGGATTCTGGCGGACCTTGACAGAGTGGGGCACTACGCGTGGGGGGCGGCTCTGCTTGCCCATTTGATTGCTGATCTCTCCCAGACTTCGGAGAAGGAGACGACAGTCAGTGGCTTCACACCTTTTCTCCAGGTAAACATTTTATTTATGCATTCCCACAGTTAAATATGCAATTATTGTACTAATGATGTATGATGGATGCAGGTGTGGAGCTATTACTATTTTCCGATGGGGAGGGCTAGGCATGGGAACAGGAGGGCCGTGCCTCTGGCGCGGCGGTGGAGGCCGGTCGTGGTTGCAGCACCCCACGGCTACCAGCTGGCGTCACTTCGTCGGGAGCTGAGCGAGTATCCCGAGGCCATGGTATGATGCGTATGGTTTTTTGTGTTTTCTTATGTGACTGAATGGCAACTAATATGATGTATGTATGATGATGTAGGTGGTGTGGAGACCCTACCTGGGCATGGGCGACGCTGGCCAGCCTTGGGTTGTAGCGGGTCTTCCTCGTTTCAGGCGGGACGTGTGGGTCCATTGCCTGAATGAGATCGAGCCGCTTCGGCTGAGGCTGGTTATGAGGACGTTGGGGCTAGCCCAGGAGTGGGTTGATGTAGAAGAGCCGACCCGCATCGGGCGGAAGACCAAGGGGAAGGCGAAGATTGTGGACTGGCGTACGCGCTTCCCAGCACAGTACCAGGACTGGCAGCAGGGCGGGGTCCCAGTGGTATCCCATGTACAGGACAGCACAGATTACATGAGACGATATCGAGCTACGTACGGGGACCGCCTCTCCTTGGGTGGTATGGCAGGGGTAAGCAAAATGAAACGGCTTCACCCTTCTATATGTATATGCATGTGGCAGTAACTTATGTGCAACGCAGGATGCCCGTGACAACATGATTGCCGACCTGCGGGCCCAGCTGGCAGACGCCAGGCGGCAGTTAGTGGCCATCCGACAGGAGTTGGAGATCCTGGTGAGTCTATGCAATGCATTTTTTTGTGACCTAGATTTTTTATGCTTAGCCTTTGACTGACGTTTGCCCCGTGTTTCAGCGGGCCCACCAGACAGCGGCAGCCGGGACGGCTGGTGGAGCGGGTTCCAGTTCGCGGGGCCCTCCTCCGGAGGTTTCTGCCCTCCAGGAGCAGCTGGCGTATGCGGTGGCTCGGGCTGAGGAGGCCGAGCGTGACCGCGAGGCTCGAGTGAGTGCTTGCTTGGCCCTGACCCTCTTCTAGCTACTTTCCTTCTATCACTGTTCTCTTACGGTGCATGCGTGCTTTGATAGGTGGCCGAGATTCGGGAGGCCCTGGCCCGTGCTGAGCAGGAGCGCGATGCCTGGGTGGCAGAGCGTGACGCCCGGATTGCGGAGCTAGAGGAGGAGCGACGACGGGAGGCTGAGGAGCTTCCTCGCGACGTAGTGGATCTGCGGATCGCCCTCGAGCTGTCGAGGAGAGAGGCGATGAGGGAGAGAGAGGAGAGGGAGAGGGATAGGGAGACCGTGGATAGAGAGAGGGAGAGGGATAGGGAGACCATAGAGAAAGAAAGGGAGTACAGGATGGCGGAGCGATATCGAGATTGGGACGAGAGGAGAGCTCTGGTGGCCCAGGTGTCGGAGCTCCGGCTGAGTCTTGGCACGAAGGAGGGGAAACTTCGGGAGAGTGAGGAGCGATATCAGAGGGCGAAGGAGCGCGGGGCGCGACTTCGTCAGTCCGGTTCCTTTTCTGTGGGCAGCTTTCTAGTTTCTTCGGCCGAGCAGCGTCGCCGCACCTTGGAGGCTGGCATGGTGCCACCTGGAGAGGCGAGCACGGCTTCTCAGGGTTCACAGAGGTCGCAGAGGCCCCCTAGGGATCCCCGTCAGAGGAGGGAGGAGAGAGATGACCAGGAGGGTGGTGGTGAGAGTTAGAGAGTTGTTTGTACACCCCACCGTCCTCACTATATGATGTACTTTTGACTATTTGTATGGAATGGATTTCGTGTGGATCCTTTTATCGTGTGCCCTTTTCCTTCCTGCACTTTCTTTCACATCACGTTGTTCACGCTTCACGGGACTTTACCCTGGACAGGAGGGAACTACTTTGCATGGAGGGTTTTTTGTTTCCCTTTTTTTTTCGCTTTCTTTTGGGCGCGTCCAAGCGCGAGGACGCGTCTTAATCCTCAAATTCAAATTTAAAGCGACGGGTGGCCTTTCTTCTCCGTGCCTTACCCGCAAACGAGCCCGCCTTCCGCCGAAACTTGCTCGCCCGTCTTTGTCTTCTTCCCCTCGATCGATGGAGTTCGGCGGTCTGGACCACGGCGAAGGTGGAGAGGTACGCGGGACCCCTCGCCCAAGGAGGGACGCGCCAGAGCACGGAACGGTGTCTATGGAGGAGGAAGGGCCGCTTCGGGCCCCCGAGGGACCCGAGGGGCCCGATGTCGCGGAGGGAGGTGAACACGGTCTGGTAGGTGCTTGGTCTTCCCCCTCTTTGATCTATTTTGAGTTTTGAAGCAAGCCGTGCGAGGGGGGACAGGGTTTGGCGAGTGTTGCACTTAAATGATGGATGCGTCCTAGATAGGGGACGCGTTCTTTTTGACTGATGTGGGACCCCTTTCTTGGTGCAGGACATGGCGAGGACCCCGGGCCTGGCCGATGAGTGGGCGAGTGCGGACGAGCCGAGCCGCGTCAGGAGGGAGAGTCGCGGCAAGGCGAGGCTCGAGGACTGGCACGTACGTCTCCCTGGATAGCAAGGGAGTGTATTGGTGCAGGACAGTGCTGACTTCCTGCGGCGGCAGAGAGAGAGTTATGCGGGGCTTCCCCAAGCTGGGGACACACGTGGCATCGGCGGCTCGCGCGCCCAACTGTCAGAGGTTAGGCGGCAGCTGGCCGTCGCTCAACATGAGCTGTCGCTCCTGGTAAGTTACGTGCCGCACTTTTATCTTCAGATTTGGGAGTTTCACTGACGGCCGTTGTTTATTTTGTTCCAGCGTGCCCAGCAGACAATGACGGCGGGGATGATTGGTGGCGCATCTTCTATTTCCTCGGCCCCTTTTCTCGAGATTGCCTCCCTCCGGGAGCAACTTGCCGGTGCGGTGGCTCGGGCGACCCGGGCGGAAGAGGAGCGTGATGCCTGGGTGGCGACTGTAACGGAGCTGCGGCATCGTGGTGAGGAGAGACCTTCTCCAGACATCCTAGAGTTAAGGGTTCTTCTGCAGATGATGAGGAGAGAGGCAGAGAGAGAGAAAGCCGAGAGAAGGTCCGAGCGACAGCGGGATCAGACCGAGAGGAGGGCCTTGGAAGCCCAAGTGAGGGAGCTCCAGCTGGGCCTTCAGGTCGTCGTGCAGAGGCTAGGAGGGATGGAGACGCGCTACGAGAGAGTGCGAGAGTTCGGGGAGCGACTCCGCCAGTCCAGCCGCTTTGCTGCTAGCGGCTTCTTCGCCACGCCAGGGGAGGAGCAGCGAGTCACTGCTGCGGAGTAGGCGCCAAGAGGCGAGGCAGGTGCTGCTGCACGAGGATCCTGGAGGCTTCTGAGGGACCCTCACCTCGGGGGAGAGGAGAGGGACGCCTAGAGGGACGAGCATGAAGATGATGGCAACAGTTGGCGAGCTAGTGGACCCGCCCCCTCTCTATGATTGTAGTGTTTATGACAGCTTATGTAGAATTATGAATGGAGTGATTTGATTTTCTGCTGCTCGTTTGTTTTCTTGTGCATTCCTTCTTCCCTACACTTCCTTTCCTTTGCACTGTTCCCATGTGATGGGTCTGCCGAGACTCCACCCCAAGCAGAGAATCGCGTCTTGTTGTGACCATTTCCCACGGGAATCTGCCGTCGAAGCCAATAATGACGGCCCTAGCCCCTTTTCTCGGATGTTGTGTCAAATTTTGCGGACGTCCTTCAAAACATGAAAGGGTTTCCCTAGACAACATAGGGGGCTAGTCGTCATATTCTTCGTCCAATCAATCACCCTATACGAGCGGTGAAGTGACACACGGGGCCGCATGGTAGGTTCCTCATTGCGAGGGCTATCATTAACAGGTGATGGAGGCAATCTTGGCCCGCACTCCTTCCATTTCTATAAATTCTTGTCCCTTTTATCTTCCCAGGTATATCGAGAGCTAACTCGAGGAGCACAAGTTTTCACGGGAGAGGAGGAGTTCAAAATTCTGAGAGTTGGATGGAGGGCGAATCTTCCCACTCCTCGAAGAGAAGCAGGTCTAGTGGTAGTAGTTCCAGGAGGCTTTCGGACCTCGAAGGACACTTTAGCGAAAGGGCCTAATCACAACTCGTAAGCCAAGTTTTCTTGCCCTTTTTTCCATTCTTTTTTCTTCCTTTCTTTCTTACCAAACCTCCTCTCCATTCCCTGCATGCGTAGTGTGTGATGAAATCACAGATCTCATGGGAGTTGGTAGTGGCAGCATACCGAGGTCTCCCAGATTTTCAGAAGGCCAGGCTAGACGTGATGGGTTTTGGCACCTTTCTTCGGATCGAGCCGATCCAGCTCGACCTGGTCCTGATCCAAGCCTTGTGTGAGAGATGGGACCCAGTGATTCGGGCATTCCTGATGCCCTGGGGGCACATGGTGCCCAGCTTGGAGGATGTGGTCCGGATTATGAGTCTCAAGGTGGATGGTGAGGCAGTGACCGGAGTCACTTACGCGGACTACCGAGAAGGTGCCCAGAAGTTACTGGGTTTGGACCTGGATGGTCGGAAAAATAGGTCGGTAGCTAGGGCGTCCCTCATGGATGCATTAGGGCTCACCGACACTCGTCGGCGGGACGACGAATCCTCAGAAGAGTTCATGGAAAGGATGAAAATAGGATGCCGTGCCGTGTACTACACAGATTTCGGCAACTGGGAAAGATGCAACATAGATTTGAGGAGATTTCTCCTCTTCCTTTTGGGGAGATTGGTACTGAGCTCGAAGGGGACGGTATCCAATGTTGCTTCCTGGAGCTGCTATCAGACCTTGAAAGAGTAGGGTACTATGCCTGGGGAGCCGCCATGCTGGCACACTTGTTTGCAGGACTGTTCCAAGAAGCGGATCGTGAGATGACTATGAGTGGTTTCACACCATTCATCCAGGTATTTTTGGTTTTGCTTGTTTTGTATCTTTTTTTGTGTTTTTACAAGGTACTAATGACCTGTGCCGAGCAGCTGTGGAGCTATTATTACCTCCCTATGGGGAGAGCTCGGCATTGGCGACCCGTGATGGTACCGCTAGCCAGGCGGTGGGAACCCATCATGAGTGCGGCACCCCTAACCTACCAACTGATGGTGCTAAGGCGGGAGCTACAGGAGTTCCCTGCAGCGATGGTAAACTGGAGACCCTACTCAGACATGGTCGATGCCGACCAGCCGTGGGTTCTAGCAAGTCGTGCCCGGTTCGGACGGGAACTGTGGATGCACTGCCTGAATGAAATCGAGCCGCTTCGGCTACGATTAGTTATGAGGACTTTAGGACTGGCTCAAGAATGGGTGGATTCAGCTGCGCCACCTCGTGTCGGGAGAAAGACGCGGGGACCGGCGACCTGCATTGACTGGCGCGTGCGGTTCCCTGAACAGTATGAAGACTGGCAACGGGGTGGCACAATTGTAGAATCACAGGCACGGGATAGCGAGGACTACTTGCGTCTATATAGACAAAGTACGCAGAGCGGCTCCAACCCCTGGGGACTTGTGGAGGTAGGTTTCCCCTTTTCTCTTTTCTTCTTTCTCCTTTTCTTGGTTTTCTGGTGAAAATGCTGACTCGTAAGGCTGCAGGATGTCCGGGATGCCATGATAGCGAATTTACGAACTCGCTTGGCAGAGATGGAACAATAGTTGGGCGATGCCCGCGGAGCTACGAGCGCCTTGGTAGGTGTACAGTACGTTCCTAATTAAAACCCCAGATTCCAGATGTTGGCTGCTAATTCACGCGGTCGTAGCATGCCCAGATTGGCGCGGCTTCCCCAGCGATGGGAGTAGGTGGTGCCTCTTCCAGCTTGTGGATTCCCACCTCAGAACTTGACTTGCTTCATGAGCAACTTGCTCACGCCACGCAGCGTGCTGCGGAGGCAGAAGGGATGCTCTCTATACAGGTAAGAGTCTCAGTGTTGAGTTCTCCTTGTTTATGCCTTATCGTGTATCTGAGATGGTACACTCGGCAGGAAAAGGAGACGGAAGAAGCGCTTGGCCAAGCTGCGCAGAAGGAGGCTAGGATAGCAGAACTGGAGAGGGAACTGCGGCGTCATCCTGATGACGACTCCTCTAGGGATGCTGTGGAACTGAGGATCACTCTCCAGTTGGAGAGGGAAGACCGCGAGAGAGAACGTGCAGAGAAAGAAAGAGACGCAGAGAGAGAAAGAGCCAACAGATTGACTGAAAGGGAGGAACGAAGGGCCATGGAGGCCCAACTATTCGAACTCCGAATCAGCCTTGGTCTTGCTGAACAGTGGCTGAGAGATGGTGAGGAGCGCTACCGAAGAGCACGAGAGCGTGGCTTTCGTGTTGGTAGCTTCTCTGCTGCTTCCGTAGATCAACGCCGGGATGTGGGAATAGGAAGAGGAGTACAGAGCGGTAGGAGTACCGCTTTTCGTAGTTGGGTAGCACCTTTGAGAGCGTTTTGCCCGGAGAGTAGTGGGACGAGTAATGCGGAGAGAGAGGGCGGAACTTGATGTAATTTTTTTGGTTTTTGGAATAAAATACAAGGTTTGGTTTGTTTGGTTTTCACCTTTGCTTCTGTTGCCTGGATCCCTGCACACATCACTGAAACAAACAAATCAGAATTTCTGTTCTGACTTGGCCCCTTGCTCAATAAGCAAATGGTCACTGTGATTGTCCTTGATGACTGGTCAAGGGGCCAAGCCTTAATTTAACGAAGGCAAGGGAAAGATGCGGTGATGATAAATGCGACAGGCAAGCACACGAATGCAAGCGGTATTAAAGTGAGATACTGCACGCAAATGCAATCATGCAAAATTGATTTGTTTTCTTTTTTATATATATATTTGGCATTTTTTGTTTTATCATAAAAAGATTTTTTTTGTTTGCAAATATGTACATTTTCTCTTGTCTATTTTTTTGTTGTTGCTTTTATCATTTCAATTTTTTTGTTGCTAACGCCTGGCAAGCACCCAAATGGCACCTAACCTACGTGAGAACAGGGGTTTCTTACTAACCTCCCTGGTATCCTAAGTGCACATCTAGGTTGATTTGGGCCTCTAGACCCCTCGAATGATGATCCCGTCGGCTAAGACTTACCCTGATGACAATACCGTCATGCCATGCTTAGGCTCCCAGTCGCTTCCGACCACAGGGATTCACCCAAAAGGTGTTCGAGGTAAATGATTTGCTCGACCCGGGTCTATTTCCTCACAACTCTAGATGGTATATGATGGAACACCCTGGAACCCTAACGACCAACCGCGCGACGCTGACCCGGAATCAGACGCCGTCGCACCCATAGGTGACGCGCTTGCATTGGCCTAAGCCCAAGGTTAAACAAGAAGACATCAAGGTGGTAAACAGGGGTCTTGACCAGCCAGAAACACGGAGACTCCTTCGCAGCGATAGCTTTTGCTTTTCAAAGTAGGCAACCAAATGTGTATATTAAAATAAGGTCGTAGACCCTGGGCAGTTTTCACCTTTCAGAAACTCCATCGAACCTTCATCTTTAGAGGGAGAAGGAAGAGTGTAGGGGATAAACCTCCTGAGAGGATCGACAAAACCGTTAACCCGGCGAGCGAATAAGGGCCCATTAACTCTTTCTTTCGGACAACTTCGGACCAAATCTCGAGCATTTACATTCCACGGCCCCTTTTGTGGATTCAGACTTTTACTTTGAGGGGTTCCGTTTATCGCAACAGGCACGGTCACGACCAGGCTTTTCTCTTGATTTTGATTTTGTATTTCTTTTTGTGAGGGAGATATAGTCGTTTGACGTTTGTGGGCTCCCTTTTGTATGCCTGCGGGGACACTGCCCTCTTCTCGTGCTCTGATCGATGCTCGAGGAAATGGATCCTACTCTTGCCTTTGGGGTTTGAGTTTCGGTTTCTCATGCTCAGCGTTTTAAGGGCGCCGACTGTCTCATTTGGTCGAAGAGAAAAGAATAAAGATTACAGCTTTCGGAGATCTTCTGGGTGACGCTCCACCGTAGGTGATGCTACCGACTTTTTGAATAAAATATATAAGTGAGCACATGTTGGCTTCCTTCGAGCGAGCATAGGCCGACGTGGCCGGACAGGGATCTCCACGGTTCTGGCAAACCAAGACCCGGTGCCTACCAAGCCTTAATGGGCCCTATCCTAACATGAAGGTTAGATGCAGGGACTTAACTACATGGTGACTGCCAGGCATCGGCATTTTGAATTTTCCATATTTTTAGTGGTTTTCAATATTTCTTTATTTTTGATGTTTTTATGTTTTCATCATTTTTTTTGTTTTGTGCTAAGGGTAGTATTTCTTAAGATAAAGTCCATTCCAAGGGTGGGATAACTCGGTCCCTTCGGCGTTGATTAGCTTGTAGGCGTTGCCGGGGTACACGGCTTGAATTACAAATGGTCCTTCCCAATTGGGTTGGAGCTTAGAACGCGGCCCTCCAGGTTTGACAAAAATTCTTTTTACGACCATCTCGCCGACTTTGAATTTTCTCTCAACGACTTTCTTTTGGTAAAAGCGAGCGAGTCTATTTTGATACACACGCGCGTGTTCGGCAGCGGCCAGCCGCTTCTCATCCAAGAGTTCCAACTGGGCGAGGAGTGAATTACGACGATCGTCGAGGGAAAATTCCTCGTCCAATTGTACCCTGAGAGAAGGGATCAGAGTCTCGTACGGGACTACTGCTTCCATACCATAAGTAAGGGCAAATGGAGTCTGCCCGATGGGGGTACGGATTGAAGTGCGATAGGCCCATAGGGCTTCGATAAGTTTTTCTGGCCAGTCTGAAAACTTACTAGACTCGCAGGTTTTTTTGATGATTTTGAGCAATGTTTTATTGGTGGCCTCCGCTTGGCCGTTACCTTATGGGTAATAAGGCGATGAATGATGCAATGCAATTGCGTACCTTTTGCAGAGGTCCTGTAGGTCCTGAGAAGTGAACTGTGGCCCATTGTCGGTGACGATTGTGCTTGGGACGCCGAATCTGGCGAGGATGTTTTTCATGATGAACTTGCAGACTGTTGACGCCTTGATTTCCGCGTAAGCTTCAGCTTCGGCCCATTTGGTGAAGTATTCCGTCGCAGTAAGGATGAAAGGTTTCTGCTTGGTGAGGGAATTGGGATCACCTAGGGGACCAATAATGTCGAATGCCCACATGGAGAAAGGCCACGGGGAAGATATTGGATGAAGTGAGGAAGATGGTGAATGGATTTTATCGGCGTGAAGTTGACACTTGACACACCTACGGACATAGACAGCACAATCTTCTTCCATAGTGGGCCAATAAAAGCCTTGGCGAATGATCTTCTTGGCGAGCATCTGACTATTCACGTGGCCACCGCATACGCCCGAGTGCGTCTCCTCTACACATTTCCAAACCTCATCGTCACCAAGACATCTTAACAGAATACCAGTAAGGCTTCTCCTATAGAGTAGACCTCCAACCAATGTATATTTCTGAGCCACCCTTCTTATGACTTTCTTGTCCTCTGTGGTGGCCCCTTCAGGATAAGACTGATCTTGGCAGTATTTGACAATTTCATAGAACCATGGTTTCTCTTCATCAGCCAGTTCTTCTTCAACCTCTGCCAACATGATCTCCCTCTTCTCAAGGATATCTTCCTGCAGGATCTTTCTTGCTATCCTGTCTTTGATATTTACGTAGGAAGCATCATCGATTGCAGGGGCGTGAAGTTTGTAGATGGAAATGGACTTAAACCATCTTCCTAGAGGGAACCTTATGGATGATGCCAACGAGGCGAGGGCATCGGCGAGAGTATTCTGATGACGAGGGACATGAACAAAGATCAGTTTTGTGAATAGTTTGGCAAAGGCAGCAGTGAGTTCTTGGTATGGCTTGAGTTTGGGATCGCGAGTGCGATATTTAGTGAGCACCTGGCGAAGGATGAGTTGACTATCACCTACGACTCGCAACTCAGTGATACGAAAAGAATGAGCGAGTTCTAGGCCAGCTAGAAGAGCTTCATATTCGGCTATATTGTTGGTAACTGGAAATTTGAGCTGGTATGCCAATGGGAATGTGAGGCCTTCAGGCGACAGGAGGGCGATGCCGATTCCTCTCCCTTGAGAATTCAGAGCTCCATCAAAATATAGCGTCCACATTGGCTCATCTGATTGGTTGACGGACATTAGTTCCTCATCTGGAACTCTGATTGGACGGGATCGAACTTGGGAAGAGGATGGTGAGCGAGATGCTCGGCTATGACATAGCCTTTAATCACCTTTTGCTGGATGTAGGTGATGTCGAACTGAGAGAGAAAACTTTGCCAGCGTGCTAGCCTATCCGTAAGGACGGCTTTCTCCAGAAGGAATTTGATAGGATTCATTCGAGCAATCAAGTGGACCTCATGAGCCAAGAAGTAGTGCTTCAATTTCTGCACTACCCAAATGAGGGCAGCACAGGTTTTCTACATGACGGTGTACTTCTGCTCACAGGGATTGAGAAGTTTGGACAAGTAATAGGTTGCCCGTTCCTTGCCTTCTTCATCAGCTTGTGCGAGGACGGCTCCCACGGAGTCATCCAAGACTGAGACGTAAAGGATCAGAGGTTTTTCTGGTTTGGGTGGAATGAGAACGGGTGGACTAGTCAGATATTCCTTCAACCCTTCAAAAGCTTTCTGACATTTAGAATTCCAGTGGAATTCTACTCCTGGCTTGGTCAACTCATAGAGAGGTCTACACCTTTGTGAATGTTGAGACACAAACCGACGAATAAACTGTAACCTCCCGATTAAACCTCGGACTTCCCTCAAATTCTTGGGAGGCGGCATATCCCTGATAGCCTTAGCTTTGTCGGGATCTATCTCGATCCCTCTTTTGCTCACAATGAACCCCAGCAATTTACCTGACGACACACCAAACACACACTTCTTCGGGTTCATTTTCAGTTGGAACTCCCTTGACCTCTGCAAGACCTTAGCCAAAACTTCTGGATGTTCCATCCTGGTCCTTGATTTTACCAATAAGTCATCCACATACACTTCCAGATATATGTGCATCATGTCATGAAATATGGCCATCATCGCTCTTTGGTAAGTAGCTCCAGCATTCTTTAATCCGAACGGCATGACCACGTAACAATATGTTCCCCAAGGGGTAGTGAATGACGTCTTTTCCTGATCCTCTTCTGCCAAACGAATTTGATTGTATCCTGAAAATCCATCCATGAATGAGAGGGTTTCGTAGTCTGCCGTGTTATCAATCAACACATCAATGTGAGGTAAGGGAAAATCATCTTTTGGACACGCGCGGTTAAGGTCCCGGAAGTCGATACAAATCCTGACTTTCCCATCTTTCTTCATGACCGGGACAATGTTCGCCACCCATTGAGGATAAAGAACGACTCTAATGAACCTGCCTTTGTGGAGCTTATCGACCTCTTCTTTCATTTTCAAAGCCATTTGAGGGTGGAAACGCCTTAACCTTTGTTTTACCGAGACGAACCCTGGTTTTAGGGTTAAACGGTATTCGACCAAGGTTGAATCCAGACCCGGCATATCCTCGTAGCTCCATGTGAACATGTCCTTATATTCCTTGAAAACCTCAATTAATGCCTCTTCTTCAGAGGGTGATAGGTTGTCACTTATGAGGATGATCCTAGGGTCTTCCTCAGTTCCCAAGTTGACTTCTTTGGTGGATTCTTCTACGGCGGTTGACGGCTCGTCGAATCTCCTCATTCCACTAGCGTATGCGCCTGCCGCATCCTCATATTCTTCACCCTCATCTTCAGTGGGGCATTCTTCATCCGTGATCTCGTAGACTCCATACCCTTCATCAAATGCACAGTCGCCCTCACATTCTATTTCCGGTAGCCGGATGGGATTTTCTAGCAACTGGGGGATGGCAAGGAGGGCTTGACACCTGGCGGCTAAATCCAGAAGGAATCGACGAGGGATCTGCCCACCCTTGGATTTCTTCCTAGGTACTACCCTTGGCCTATCATTCCTAGATTGACTGACAATATTTACAGAAGAAGAGGAAGACAAAGAGGATGGTGTAGAATGTACAGGAGAAGACCCCTCAGAGGAGGGGTAGAAAAGGTCGCTCATCGGACCTTGGACGGGTGGTCCGCAAGGCGGTACGCACCCGTGGGAGATGTAGAAGGTTTCCTCAACGAAGATGTGTTGTTGGGGAGTTTGAAAATTGACGTTTTTTTTCATTTTCATTTTTAATGACAAAGCAGTGAAAAGAGATTGGAGGAGAGAGAAAAGTGGTTATGGCTAGAGGATTGTGAGGCTCATAGAGCAGATCATGGTTGAAGACCTGGCGCGGGTTGAAAAGCCCGCGTAGGTATGTAAACAGAGAAGGGGATCTGGGAAGATCATCAGACAATTGTCTGACCTAGGAAGAAGATATCAGCAAAGGCTGAGACGAGTGGATGGAGAAGATGGCGGCTAATGAGCCGTCGACGGCAATGTTGAGGACGGATGAAGATCCGTCGATGACAGAGTCCTTCTGGCGAGGACGAGGATAGTTTGGAACCTTGGCAAGAGTGGTAATATTCTCTGGTATTTCGGTGATCAATGGTGGTCCTTCAAGCTGTGAAGACGAGAACATCCTTTCCAGTGCAACGGAAATGTCCCGTATGTCGAACCATTTGTTCCACTCGCATTCTGGATCTTTGATCTGCCTCTTTTGGTGATCCTCGGAGATTTTTCAGCCAAATATACAGCATGTGATCCCCCATATGCTTCTCGTGGGTAATCTCCCATCTGAACAACGGGCCCTCTGTTGAAGTGGTTTGATAGAGTCCATGTGAGGGGCTTCCAATCCGCCTTGAACGGTCCTTTGAAGCCTAGGCCAAACCTGCGGTTCGGCCTAATTTCCTTTGGCGGTCTGAGCCTACCCTGTAACTGTGCGCCCAGACCTTTACCCTGTTGATAGCCGATGTTCCTCATAATCTCCCAACCTTTGGAGTGAAAAGGGAGACATGATGTTGCGGTTGTCCTGACCGGCTCCTTTGGTGCTAGTGGAACGTGAGATAGATCACGCACGTCCAGCAATGACAATATGGGCCGATGAGAGGGCCACACAGAGGGCAGAGAGGTGTTGATAGCATCCACTGTGTGAAGGACAGGTGTACTGACCACTTTGATAATTCTCCCATTATAAGGAAACTTCAAGCACTGATGGTTGGTGGAAGGCACAGCGTCCATGGCTTCGATGTAAGGGCGACCCAGTATAGCCTTGAATGTGGGGTCCATGTCGAGGACATGGAATTCTGTGGGAATTGACATGGGGCCTAGTTCTGCCTTCAGAATAATCATCCCCTGCGGCGGCCTTTTGCTATTGTCATAAGCCGTGACCGTGATCGAGGAAGGTCTTATTTGTTCCTCGTCGACCCCACACAACTGAAGAGTGCTCATGGAGATCATATTTATGGACGCACCCGTGTCCACAAGACACGGGTTTATGGATACCCCATTAATTTTTATTGAAATGCACAGTGCATATTTTCGAGCCTCCTTGGGAGCGAGCTCGTAGTTGTGGAACATGATGGCCGATTGTGTGTCTGTTGGGGTTAGGACGGTCGAAATCTTCTCCACAGGGAGGTCTTCATTAACCATGACTCTTTGAAGGTACTCCATTAAGGCTGCCTGGTGGGATGTGGATCTTTGAAGAAGCTCCAGGATGGAGATCCGAGCAGGCGTCTTGTCCAAATGTTTTAATAGATCATACTGTGTTCCAGCGATAGCTCTTTCTGGTTGTTCTCCATCATCCTTCTCTGGCTGAGATTGCTCAAGATTCTGACTGTTGTGGGGGAAAACCATGTGGAAAATCCTTCCACTCCGGAGCACCATTGCCTGCGGCTTTTGTACCTCTGTGGGGGTAGCAGTGGGTTTTAATAGAGGTTTGAGGGGTAGTGGTGGAGGAATTGTCGATGAAGCAGGGGTGATGACGGGAGCAGGGATTCTGATGAGGGGTTTATTAGGTGGAGGCATGGTGGAGGTAGAGGGGATATCGCGCGGATTATGAAGGAAAAGGGGTCTGGAAGGTAGAGGTGGAGACGAAGTAGAAGTGGGTAGGGTTTGAAGCGGGCAATGATTTTGAGGTGGGTGATGGGTAATTAGTGGTTTTGAAGGCATTAGTGGTGATACGGTGGAGAAAGACGGGGTTATGTATGGTTGACGGATGATAAGGGGTTTAGGAGGCGTAGGGGTAAATGTGGTAGAGGTGGATGGTAAAGTGGGGGAGTGGGAGAAGATGAGAGGGTGTGAAGGCGTAGTGGAGAGTGTCGGTTGATAGGGGATCGGGGTACGGATGAGAGGGCGTAATGGTAGTGGAAATGGTGAAGGCTATACTAACGCGGGTTGATGAGAGAGGTGCTACCCGGGCAAGGCGAGGGGGTTGCATGACGATGGGGTTGGAGGAAGAAAGAATAGAGGTACTTTCCTGGTGCCACACCTGCTCTCTCCCGACTTCCGGGAAGGAGGAGATGGGGTTAACCTGATGATTGGGCTGTTGGTGCTCCGATAATGGATTCTGGATTATGCCCATGTCGGGCTGTTGTTGTGGGGCCTGCTGAGGCTGTTGTTGTTGTTGTGGTTGCTGCTGCTGCTGCTGTTGTAACTGCTGCTATGGCCTATGAGGAGGTCTCCTAGCCTTGAGAGCCGCGACGTATCGTCTCATTTCATCCCAATCTATTTGATGTTCATCATTCATATGGTGGATGTAATCTTTGAAATGGAAGCAGTAATCTACTGTGTGTCCTGGCTGCCTGTGGTAGACGCAGTATTTGGAGGTATCAACATTTGGGGGCCACACGGGCCTTTCTCTGGATAGGGCGAGTTGGTTTGATGCCATGAGGGCATTAAAAATGTCTGCTAAGGTTTCTGGCAATGGTGGATAGTAGGCTCTCTTGGGACCGAGCGGCCTCCTTTGTTGCTGTTGGGGACCATAGTTCCCCGGGGGTGGAACTTGGTTGTACTGAAGCGGTGGTTGTTGTTGCTGAGGTTGTGGTTGTTGTTGCTGGGGTTGACGTAATGGAGGCATATTATCCTGGGGTGGATTATTTTGGGGTGGAGGACGAAGAGGGAAAGGACCTGGTTGGAGGGGAAGTCGGGGCATTTGTGGAGGCCTTGGGTTGACTGCATAGTTGGCATTGTTGACCGCATCCACTTGCTCATTTGTCACGACCCCTTCTGTGGCTCCGCCCGGGACACCAGCGCCTATCTTTCTGACTACTTTGGGCTTCGGCGACTCAAACATGTTCATAATGGGGGAGTCTTTTAACTGGGTTTGGATGTATCGGGCCCTTTCATAGAGTTCCTCCATTGTAGTAAGTTTATTCATGGCCAGGACGTGTCTGAACTGTGGGGTTGCATTAGACACAATCATCTTCACTTGTTCGGGCTCGGAGAGGGTGTCCCTTATTCTTTCTGCCAGAGACCTCCATCTATTAGCATAGCGGACAAAATCCTACTCGGGCTTCATCTTTTCGGCCACTAGGTCGGTAATGGAGAGTGAGGGACCGACCCTATCCCTATATTTCTGCAAGAACCTTCTCTGGACTATTTCAAAATTCTCGGCCTCGCGGGGCTCCAAGGAATAGAACCACTCAAGCGCGGGACCATCTAATGATCTCCGAAAGAGGTATGCCAGGGACCTCTGATCGTTTTGCCAATAGGAGGATTCATACATGAAATCCTTGAGGTGAATGAAGGGGTTGCCGGTACCGTTGTATCTGCGGTACGTGGGCATTTCGGAGGGAGGAAGATGAATGACGGGAAGGATTGGCAAAGCAACCTCCGGGGTGGCTTTCACGTCCACCATCCTTCTCAGATTTTGAAACTGCTCGTCCATACGATTGAACCTATTGAGGAGCGATTGGGCGAGCTCCTCTGGAGGTGAAGGTGGCACTTGCCACTGGGGGAGAAACTGTCTCCCGGAGACTTGAGGGGGGAACCCGGAATGAGAGGGAGCTGTCGGACCGCCGACAGTTGGCCCTGGCTGAAGCGGTGTGTGGGGAACAACGGGAGTTTGAGATTGTGACGGGAACTGGAATGAGGGTGGTTGTTGGCTCGCTTGTCCTTGAAGCGAGGGAGACTGGATGGCTTGTGCCAATGAAGGAGATGGAATGGCCTGCACGGACTCTTGGAGAGGTGCGATGGCCGGAGTTGATTCCTGGGGCGTGGGGGAAACAGATTTCCCCTTTAGAATGGCCTGGAAGGCCCGGAGCTGTTCAGAGGTAAGCTCCGTGTTGGCGAGGACGCCCAGTAAGGAAGAGATATCCTGTGGCGGGGACATGTCCCTGGCAATAACATGCACCTCATGCGAGAACTCATGAGAAGGACCCGAGTCCATAGCATAGACTCGCGGGTCGGCTGACAAAGCACGACTAGGGTGGTTTTCCTCAAAAGACTCGTGAGCCATGCTCACAGTTTTCCCAGAACGCAAAAACATACACTAGCAAGCAGGTAGCAAAGATTATCAAACAAGTGGATGCCTTTACGCCCTTTTTTGTGTTTTGATTTTGATGATTTTTTTTTGTGTTTTTTTAGCGAGATCCGAAGTTCACACAAAATGGGGACCCTAGTTTATTTTTGTTTCACCGCCGTGTCAGCTAGGGTCTCTCGTCTCATCACGAATGAAATGACTAACTCCGGGGAACTTCAATGGTACAACCAGCCCAGTGAACGAAGAGGAGATTCTTCGATGTCGGGGACTTACAGAGGTCCCAGTGTAGGAAATTCTAGTCCGTTGAGAGGAATTCCCAAACGGAGAGTCCTTCCTTCACCGGGAAAGGGTGATCCTCAAAAAAATGAAAAAAGGATAGAAAAGAGGGATGGATGCATGCAATGAAATGCTGACAGAGATATGGAGTGGGAAAACAACCGAAATAACAGACATATAATAAATAAACAACCAATCACAACTGACAGTGCTGCCGTGAGCACAACGGGGGCGCGCGTGGGCGCCAAGGTGGAGAGGCACGGATGGTGCCGAACTTGCAAGGGTAGCTGAAAGGAAGTAGTAGAAGTCCCACCGTGATCGCCAATCTGTGAGCGACGTCACGCGGTTCGGGGTGCGAAGAGGACTTGGAGCGCGCGGGCTCCTTCTTTTTGTTTGCTGTAACACAGAAATAAGAGAAAAGAGAAGGGGCCACCACAGGAGATTGCTCCGGCGGGGCGAGCGGGAAAAATGTAATATAGCAAGATATGGGAGTTAAACGGCCATAGCGGGAAGTGACTCGCCGCGACCTCGGGGGGACGGGAATGGTGCAGGAATTAAATAGCAAGGATTGAAACGGCCATTTGGGAAGTGACTCGCCGCGGCCTCGAGAATATGAGCAGATAAGAATATAACAGAATATAAGGAGAATATAAAGAGCGAGAATTTAGACGGCCATTGGGGAAGTGACTCGCCGTGGCCTCGAGAACATGAATAGATAAGAATATAATATATAAGAACAGGAATTTAAACGGCCATTGGGGAAGTGACTCGCCGCGGCCTCGAGAATATGAATAGATAAGAATATAACATATAAGAACGGGAATTTAAACGGCCATTGGGGAAGTGACTCGCCGCGGCCTCGAGAATATGAGCAGAATACAACAGAATATAAAGAAAGTATAAGAACGGGAATTTAAACGGCCATTGGGGAAGTGACTCGCCGCGGCCTCGAGAACAAGATGTGATCGCCAGGGGCCGAAAGACCCCAAAATAAAGAAAGTGATCGCGCCTACCTCAAGAGCGGGAGATGGCGGGTTGCTTCTTCCTCCCCCTTCGACCGGCCGACAGGGAGGGCTTTCCTTGGGTACCCTTGCAAAACAACGACAAACAAGTAACGAGTGGATTAGAAAGATGAAGGTGTAGTATTCAAATCTTTGCGATAAAAATAACGAAATGATGGCAAGACACACATCTGGTTGGTGTTGTTTTTTAAACCCCTCTCGGACTCGAGTAGGAGGGAAATGAGATGATTGATGCAAGAAGTATATAAGAAGAGGCGCCCTTATGAAGGGGGATAGATGATGCGAGATGATGAATGCAAAAGAACTAAGAAGAAAAGGAAAGGATTGGCTTATTGTATGTGCCGATGGTGAAATCCGGCGGAGCTCCGGCAGCGTAGGGACGGCGTGGAAGCACGGTGGATGAAGACGACCTTCCTCTCGCGAGCGTGGGCACCCGAGAAGCCGGCAGAACCTCCACCTACAAAAGACCACACGAGTTAGAAAATGACCCCGGTAGCCTCTGGGCTCTGGCAGCCTATCGGATCTCTTCGAAGCTCTCCCAGAACTGAGGGGGTGGGCCTCTATTTATAGGGCTCCGGAGGGTGGAGGCGTCCAGGACCCTGGACACCTCCATCAGGGCCAAACTAATATTTTATTCTATTTTCATTAATTTTTTCAGAATATTTTTGTGGAGGCGTCCAGGGCTCCGGACGCCCCTAACAGGTCCACCGAACACCACCGACGGTCGCACGCGGTTTGGCACAACGCGTGGTTTTGTGAGCGGCGCCACGTGATTCAGAAATGGGCGCGTCCAGCTGCCTGGACGTCTCCATAATTTAGCTTTTTTCACACACGACAAACCGTCGTTCGGTGGGCGGCGCCCGTGAGGGAGTTAATGGAGGCGTCCAGGGGCCTAGACGCCTCCATTAATATATTATTTTTTTATTTATTTTGTCTTTTTATGCCAAAGCTGGCATTATATATTTTTTATGCTTCTTTTTATGGAGGCGTCTAGGGGCCTGGACGCCTCCATTAATGTATAATTTTTTATTTTGTTTTGTCTTTTTATGCCAACTAGCATATATATATATATTTTATATATTTGTTTTTATGGAGGAGTCCAGGGGCCTGGACGCCTCCATTAATATATTATTTTTTATTTGTGTTTTGGGTTTTGAAAAATAAAAATAAATCAAATTAAAAGAATGGGGCCGTCCAGGGGCCTGGACGCCCCCATTAAGACCCACCCGGGTCCTCAGTTCAAGTGTTGGCGGCCGCCCGACAGACACCCTTCTTGGTTCCGGAACCTCCTGATGCGTCTGACTGGTGTTGATGCCGTCCGAATGCCGTGACGAGACGATTCCGGATGCCGAAAAGGGCGGAAGAAGACTCAAGAAAAGGAAGCACTCGAGCGATTCAAAATGCGTAAGCTGTTGCGGGGCGTTGTATAGTAATATGAGACTTTCTCGGGAGACGTCAGGAATGGCGTGTCAACAGTCAGCACGACATTTTTCCTTCCTTGGACCTCTTTCATTATTTTTTCGAGTAGAAGCGGGGAAGGGCTTCTACTTTATCCAGGCGAGGAGGAACAGGAGTTGCATCTCCCTCGCGGCGAAGGACTCTTCGCACAAGGGGTGGAAAACCCAATTCTTCTGGGTGAAGGCGGCGGTGACGGATGAGTTTTGGAGATGCCGGATCTCGCCCAATTTCCATCCGAACATTCCTCCTCGCCAGGAGGAGTTCCCTCCCCACATGGAGCGACAGGCCGCCCATCTGCTGGATAACCGCCAATCGACCGAGGAGCTGGTGACGCCGGAGAATATCGAACGGTGTCTGCTTACGCGGTTGACGTCGACAGGTACCGCCCTCTAGGTTGTTCCCCTGGGGTGGTAGTTACTTTTCTTCTCCTGACCGGGTCTTCTTTCTTTGCTGTAGACGTGAGGCGGGAACCTCTGGAGGAAACTGCTGAGGTCATCGATCTGGGAGAAGACGACTCGGCGGCCGACGAGCCGAAGGCTCCTGTGTGATGCGAGACGGACATGGGAGACGACACTATTAGGTGCCACCCTCAGACTCTAGATGAAGACGCGACCAGCAGCACACACCAGGGAGACACTAAGCCCGACACTACAAGCTCCTAGTGGTAAAACGTCGCTAACAGAAGTGGAAGCTCACTCGTCGTCCCAAGCGAGGGAAAGCGCGGACCGTGCGCGGTTAAGGAACCGGCGGAGGTCAAGGGTAGTCCGACTCGACTTCCGGATTCAGATCGAGTCACGGGACAGGTCACTCTCACTCTCACAGCGGTGACATGGACACACGGGCTAGTACCTACACTCTCGGCAGCGGCCTAAGACCGTATACTAGCTAAGCAATGTAACACCAAGGAGTTAAGACTTTACCTCCACGCACCCGGCGTGGGGAAGACAACCCCGGCCAATCACGGACTCCCGGTTAACACAATTTTTCAGAAATACAATAATTTGACCCACTCCACGCAGGGAGGTAATAGGTCACATGCGGGGCCCGGGAATCACGCTAATTGGGTTGATGGGCAGCATCTTGATTTCGCCCGGCGGTGCCGAACTCCTCGTTTTCGTGCTTTCCGAACGGCGGGTTCTGCGGGCCCGTGGGGCCCACGGGTGGCGCTAGCCTCCGGATCAGCAGGAGTGGGTCCCACTGTGATGGGGACCCCTGGTGGCACGCCTCCACGGAAGGCGGTCGGCCGGGAACACCGATCGGTGGCCGAACAACTCCGATCTCCAAGTTTGTGGAATACTGCCCACGGATTTTTGCTTGCTGTTTTCAGCCGCGCGCTCCGGTGAAATCAACCGCTGCGATCAGCCCCGTCGCCGGAATACGACGAAACCAGTGCCGTTGGAAAGAGGACTCCAAATCCTCCAACCTAGAGCCAGTGGATTCCTCTGAACATGCGCGGACCTGGACATTAACTAATTTTCAATTCTCTGCTACACAGTTCAAGAACTCTCAGTTCAGTACATCAGTTGCTTGTAAACGGCCTTTGACCGCCTACTTACAGTGGGATTCAGACTTCGAGCTCTTCTTCACAGTTGTAGATAATCAAATCAAAAAGCTGAGAAAATTTTTAGACTTGGATTTGGAGGTGGTGGTGATTTGATAGGATTTTTGGAGTGTCTAGTGGTCGGATCTAGGAACGGGTTGATAGAACTTCAGGTGGATCTGAGAACGATTTGTGGAAAATATGAAATGGACGAACTAGAAATTTATAAAAATTGTGGATGAAGGGGTTGGTGGAAGGAACACCCAGTAAAATTGGGCGAACCAAAGAAAATAAAAAGTGGACTAAGACTTGAAACACAGGGCGGATATGAATCTGGACAGAACTCTGGCAGAACTGAAATGGAAGGGTGGACGAAAATCAAAAATTATGAAACGGGATCTGAATGACAAAAAAAAATTTATGGGATATCCTTGACAACTCTGGAACATCCATTAAAATTCCCAGGTCGATCTGAGCTCGTGGTTGATGGCTGAATTTCATGGAAGCTGCTGTGGTACTGCGCAGGCAGAACTTCATTGATGGCGGTGGCGGTGCGGTGGCGGCTCGTGGCGGCGGCGGCGATCGTCGGAACTGATACAAGAGGCTTCACACCTCAGAATGGAAGCCTTCACAGCAACCAAGGGGGAAAGGGAGAGGAGAAGGGGGTGCACCAAGGCTGGAGCTTCAAGCTTTTTTTCAATTTAAATGGCATTAATTCAAGTAAAATGGAAAATACAAGTTTAAATAGCTTACATCTCACATCCATCCACAACCGTAGGATCTAGGGGTAAGAGATGAAGGGCTAGGATGGCATGTGACACACACACAAAAAAGAAATAAAAAATTAAGGGGAGGGGGGCGGCCCTTGGACTTTGAATGGGAGGGGTGTGGAAGGTTGAAATGTAGGTGGGAGGTAGGTAGCCTCCTTGGACTTTTTAAGCCCATTGTCCCCCATGTGTCCAATTACAAGTCAAGCTTCTAGATGCTCCCATGTGGCATGTTGACTGGCCCCACGTGGGACCCTAGGCTGAGGTGGCCCAATGTGGTGGGGCCCGGGGGGGCCGTGGGGCCCACGGGGTCCGAAATGCTCGTAAGCCCCTATTACACTCAAAATGGCAAACCGAATGCAACGAAATAAATACAAATTACACACACATAAAGTCTAGCTAAATATAATAAATGGGGAGGCTCAAGGCGGAGTCTCCAGGATGTCTCCGAGCCAGATGGACGCTGAGGTGGCTCGTGTCATGCTCCGTGTGCGGTGCCGGTGGCTCGGTGTGTCGTGCCGATCAACTGCTCGGGTGTCCGCACCAATTCTCCCCGGGTGGGAGAAACTCGACCCTGTCGAGTAAGGGTCTGCATCGCTCCTGTATCGCTCCAAAAGGTCTGGATCAATCCGCTGCAACTCGTCATGTGTGATCCATGTGTCCTCAGTAGCGGGCCGTCCTCTGCATCGCACTAGGTAGCGCGGGTAAGATCCACTCCTGGTAACTGTCACTTGCTCGTCCAGTATACGATCTATGTGCTCACGCTGCCGTGAAAAAGGGGCTGGAGGTGGAAGTGGACACTCAGGTGTGGGATCACTCTCAAGGGGAGGAGATGGCTCAAAAGGCTCACTAGGGATCACCGCTGGGTCCCTATATGCAACAAGATCCGATACATTGAATGTAGAGCTTATACCATATTCCTCGGGCAAGTCCACAACATACGCATTGGATTCAACGCGTTTCAACACTCTAAAGGGACCGGCTCCGTGAGCTTGCAACTTCTTAACGGTTCCAGAGGGAAACCGTTCAGGTCTTACCCTGATCATGACATATTCACCCTCTTGGAACTCTCGGTGGTGTCGATGGGCACCGGCTAACTCCTTGTACCGTGCATTGCTGGCCTCAACTATGACGACGGACATCGTCATGCAGACTCCTAACATGATTAGCAAAAGAAAAGAAACACATGATGCACACACGACCTAACATGCTTAGCAATAGAAAAGAAACACACGGATGCACACACGACCCTAAACAACCCTAAAGTTAGTAAAACCCAATCATATGCAAGGTGGTCCAGGACATCCGAATGTGTGCCATGCATGCATTTGACATAACCGGAGGTTAATGTCATGGTGGACTCCTAGACATCCTACGATGAACCAATCATGAACATTGGGTTTGGATGTGGGAAGTCCGGGAGGTTTGGGTGGTTTAGGTGGGCCGGGGAAACCAAAGTCTTCATTACCCCCAAATGACGGTTCGGACCTATTGCCATGTAAAGGTTGCCAGGCCCGAGATGGAGGGGTGTGATAGTGGACTTCCTTAAAGAGGTGGAATGGAGGTTGTGGGCCAAAGGGCCCATGAAGAAAGGGATCGAAGGGATCAAAGAATGTGTGACCCCTCGATATGGATTCCCTCATTTCAAGGTCCCATGTGTGAAATTCTAGAAGGTGTTGATGGTCATCTTCATTCGTGAAGGGAGATGAGACGGTGGGGGTATGATGGTGGACTCTCTCGAAAAGGTGGAGTAAATATGGTGGGTCACGGGGTCCACAAGAGAATGAGTCGAAGGGATCATAGAAGGTATGACCCCTCGGACTAGGCTTCCCCAATTCACTGTCCCACATTTGGAAATCTTGGAGGTGTAAATGATCACCTTCATTCATTGTGAGAGGTGGGACGGCAGTCATAGGTAGAAAGTAAGATTCCTCCATTGGGCAAAGGGGAATGAAGTTGGACTCGGCCGGCAAAGGGAGGAGTAGAAGAACCTCCGTGGTAACATGACCCACAGTGTACACGGAGGTGATGGACCCTTGGGATGGATGTGTGAAGCTACGACCTGTAGGTCGGTCGAAGCGTGGGGCCAACAAGTGCGTAAATGTCAACTGCCGGTCTAATCCTTTAAGAAGATCATCTAATGTATCCACATGGTGACTAGACCGGAAGGTGGTATGGAATGAGTTGACCGGCACTAATGGTAGGGTAGGGTCCATGGATGGGAGGGGAGATGGGGCCAAGCCGTTCTTGAGCCATCTAAGAAGTGGTTCGGCTATGAAAAGTGTACCCGTTAGAAACACGGGTGGCTCGGGCTTTGGCGGCTCCAAATGAGAGGGCTCCGAAATAAGATCGGAAGGTGAGGTTTCTCCAACCCCTTTATCCCCTAGGGCTAGAGATGTCCGAGTGGGACACTGTCCAGCAAAGTGGCCAAACCCCTGGCAGCGATAATACTATTGTCGTGATCCTCTACGCTCCTTGATAAGCGGACCCTTACCCTTATCCTCCTGACGGACATGGGGTGTAGGCAATGGAGCTCTCGTGGGTGGGGAAAGAGGATCCACTATGATGGGGAGAGGACCTTGGGATGGAGCCATAGATGGCACTGGGTTGGGACTACCGGCGGCTACCTCCTTATGCTCATGCTTGGTCCTATCTCGGCTAGGAGGTAGGCAAGGGGGAAGCAGGGATTCAATATAATCACACTTCCTATCCACTTTATCCAAAATGATTTGGAAGAGTTCGGCAATGGTGGGGTGTGGAGTAGGAGTAATGTGGTGGACTCTCCCATATGAACTCAGCTTAGTCGTGGACCTAGGCTCTTCTACATGCGCGGCGCGTTGCCTCCGATTATGGCCCCCTTGGGTGGATGTGATTGGGTGGGGTCGGTTGGAGGTGACCGGGCAGGGTAGGTAGACCTTCCTAAGTTCGTCCTTCATCTCATGCCACGACTCGATGGGCCTTTGCTTCCTAACCTCTCTCATGCGCTCAATGCTCTCCCATTTCCAGGCGGCTTTGTGGACAAGCCTCTCTCGGGCAAAACTAACTTGCATGGCATCGGACATGGTGTAGCATTCAAAATATTTGTCCATGGTGGCCTCCCAATTGAGGTAGTCGCCCGGGTCATTAGAGCCATAAAAATTCCAGGCTTCGGGCCTACGGAAGGGGAGAGGATGGTTGCCCAGCCCATGGGTAGACCAACGGCCATATTGCCCGAGTGATTGGGACTCCATGAGAAACTCGGAACTACAAGATGGGCATGATGACACAAAGGGACAAGACAAACCGACTAATGCAAACACACACTAGATGATGCACTTAGACCTAAATGCAATTTGAAACACTCTTTTTGTTTTTTGGTATTTTGAAAAGAATGCAATTTAAAACATTTTTTTTTGTTTTGAAAAGAATGAGACTCGACTACACCCTAGACACGACCAAGACTCGGTACGCGGCGGAGATAATCATCCCGAAGGTCACTCGCACAAGTGTGCGGTCTTCCCGATAGGCGTAACCTAACGGTCGGACAACACCTTTTGATATACCGAGTGAAGGTGTGTGTGGGGTAACCTTAGACTATGCATGACTTATGCAACGACTACCCTAGACTCGACTTGCTCTGATACCAAACTGATGCGGGACGGACATGGGAGACGACACTATTAGGTGCCACCCTCGGACTCTAGATGAAGACGCGACCAGCAGCACACACCAGGGAGACACTAAGCCCGACACTACGAGCTCCTAGTGGCAAAACGTCGCTAACAGAAGTGGAAGCTCACTCGCCGTCCCAAGCGAGGGAAAGCGCGGACCGTGGTTAAGGAACCGGCGGAGGTCAAGGGTAGTCCGACTCAACTTTCGGACTCAGATCGAGTCACGGGACGGGTCACTCTCACTCTCACAGCGGTGACATGGACACACGGGCTAGTACTTACACTCTCGGCAGCGGCCTAAGACCGTATACTAGCTAAGCAATGTAACACCAAGGAGTTAAGACTTTACCTCCACGCACCCGGCGTGGCGAAGACAACCCCGGCCAATCACGGACTCCCGGTTAACACAATTGTTCAGAAATACAATAATTTGACCCACTCCACGCAGGGAGGTAATAGGTCACATGCGGGGCCCGGGAATCACGCTAATTGGGTTGACGGGCAGCATCTTGATGTCGCCCGGCGGTGCCGAACTCCGTGTTTTCGTGCTTTCCGAACGGCGGGTTCTGCGGGCCCGTGGGGCCCACGGGTGGCGCTGGCCTCCGGATCTGCAGGAGTGGGTCCCACTGTGATGGGGACCCCTGGTGGCACGCCTCCACGGAAGGCGGTCGGCCGGGAACACCGATCGGTGGCCGAACAACTCCAATCTCCAAGTTTGTGGAATACTGCCCACGGATTTTTGCTTGCTGTTTTCAGCCGCGCGCTCCGGCAAAATCAACCGCTGCGATCAGCCCCGTCGCCGGAATGCGACGAAACGAGTGCCGTTGGAAAGAGGACTCACAATCCTCCAACCTAAGGATAGTGGATTCCTCTGAACCTGCGCGGACCTGGACCTTAACTAATTTTCAATTCTCTGCTACATAGTTCCAGAACTCTCAGTTCAACACATCAGTTCCCTGTAAACGGCCATTGACCGCCTACTTACATTGGGATTCAGACTTCGAGCTCTTCTTCACAGTTGTAGATAATCAAATCACGAAGCTGTGAAAATTTTTAGACTTGGATTTGGAGGTGGTGGTGATTTGATAAGATTTTTGGAGTGTCTGGTGGTCGGATCTGGGAACGGGTGCACAGAACTTCAGGTGGATCTGAGAACGATTTGTGAAAAATATGAAGTGGACGAACTAGAAATTTAGAAAAATTGTGGATGAAGGGGTTGGTGGAAGGAACACCCAGTAAAATTGGGTGAACCAAAGAAGATAAAAAAGTGGACCTAAGACTTGAAACACATGGCGGATATGAATCTGGACAGAACTCTGGCAGAACTGAAATGGAAGGGTGGACGAAAATCAAAAATTATGAAACGGGATCTGAATGACAAAACAAAATTTATGGGATATCCTTGACACCTCTGGAACATCCATTAAAATTCCCAGGTCGATCTGAGCTCGTGGTTGATGGCTGAATTTCGTGGAAGCTGCTGTGGTACTGCGCAGGCAGAACTTCGTTGATGGCGGTGGCAGTGCGGTGGCGGCTCGTGGCGGCGGCGGCGATCGTCGGAACTGATACAAGAGGCTTCACACCTCAGAATGGAAGCCTTCACAGCAACCAAGGGGGAGAGGGAGAGGAGAAGGGGGTGCACCAAGGCTGGAGCTTCAAGCTTTTTTTCAATTCAAATGGCATTAATTCAAGTAAAATGGAAAATACAAGTTTAAATAGCTTACATCTCACATCCATCCACAACCGTAGGATCTAGGGGTAAGAGATGAAGGGCTGGGATGGCATGTGACACACACACAAAAAAGAAATAAAAAATTAAGGGGAGGGGGGCGGCCCTTGGACTTTGAATGGGAGGGGTGTGGAAGGTTGAAATGTAGGTGGGAGGTAGGTAGCCTCCTTGGACTTTTTAAGCCCATTGTCCCCCATGTGTCCAATTACAAGTCAAGCTTCTAGATGCTCCCATGTGGCATGTTGACTGGCCCCACGTGAGACCCTAGGCTGAGGTGGCCCAATGTGGTGGGGCCCGGGGGGGCCGTGGGGCCCACGGGGTCTGAAATGCTCGTAAGCCCCTATTACACTCAAAATGGCAAACCGAATGCAACGAAATAAATACAAATTACACACACATAAAGTCTAGCTAAATATAATAAATGGGGAGGCTCAAGGTGGAGTCTCCTGGCTGTCTCCGAGCCAGATGGACGCTGAGGTGGCTCGTGTCATGCTCCGTGTGCGGTACCGGTGGCTCGGTGTGTCGTGCCGATCAACTGCTCGGGTGTCCGCACCACTGTGGGTCGCGCCCAAGCCCGGGATAAGGGCAAGGGGGTGGCCCCCGCGGGGTCTTCACGGCCAGCTGGCACAAAGCGCAAGGATCCCATGGCGGGAAAGTTACGGGAGGCTGTGAAGGCCAAGAAACGGGCCAAGAAAGCAGGTCTCCCTCCTACCGCCGGGGGCGACTCTGGCTCGGCGGCGCTCCCCTCTCGGGGGCAAGATGGGGCCGACCCCTCGGGGCCAGCTCCCCCATCTGCCAGGTGAGAGGGGGCCGAGGAGACCGGGGGCCCTTTAGAGGACGGCGATAGGTCGGCTCTCCCCCCTACGGGGGTAGAGGGGGCCGATGCTGAAGTAGCTGACACCGAGGGCCGGGGTCGGCCGGAGGCGGTGACGTCCCGGTCGCCGAGGTGCGGGCCGAGACAGGCAGGGCTGGGGGTTCGCCCGCGAGGGCGTTGCAGCCCCAGGTGCTTGGAGCTCCCGGTGCGGTTGGTCCCGCGGCACCGGTCGAGGTTGGGGGTTCACCCAAGGAGGCGTCGCAACCCCAACCGACCGTGGCGAGCGAGGTGGCCGGTCCCGTTGCTCGAGCAGAGCCCTCTGGTGGAGTGCCCCGGGCAGAGCGGTCTCCTTTGCCGGAGTCCTTGGAAAGGCTTGGCATTATGGGCGACCTGTATCGGGTCTGCCAATCGATTGCCGCGAGGACGAAGGGGGGAGAAAGGTGCAGTACCCCCCCCCCCCCGGGATCCTCGATGTTCTGATGGAGGGCGGCCTGGTCATAGCTCGATCGGCGGCTTTGATGGCGGAGGCGCACGCACGGACGGAGGCGGAGCGGTCGAACCTTGCCTGGACCCTCGGGGGATGCGAGAGTAAGCTGGCCCGACTAAAGGGGGAGCATGAGGGGCTCCGACAGGAGTTCTCCGCGTTCCGAGAGGTGGCGCGGGTGAGCCGACTGAAAGCCGGGGTGCTGACCGAACAGCTCGCCAAGACCCGAGAGTCTCTTGAGAGGGCAAGCCGATCCTTGGAGGAGGAGCGTCTGCGTCGCCTCGAACTGGACAATCGCTGGGAGCTCGAGCGTGCCGAGCTGCTAGATCGGGCGGAGATGGCGGAGCGTCTCCGAGCTGAGGCTGAGGTGGACCGGGCCCGGGCAGAGGAACGTGCGGCCGAGGCGGAGCGGGCTCGGGTCGAGCTCGTCGGAAGGGCGGGACAGATCGAGGCGGAGGCAATCGAGCGTTACAGGAGATCGGATGCTTACTCGGCCGACCTGTTGGAAGCCTCCCTACCTTACTACGAGGTAGCGCTACGCCGAGGTGCTCGAAAGGGGTTCAAGCAGGGCTATCGCCAGGCGGTAGACTGCGCCAATGAACAAAACTCCGCGGTCGAGTTCCCCTTTGGCCAGTGTTATGACTCGGATGAGTCGGTTTCCAGCTCTTCTTCGTCGATCGGGGAAGATTCGGAGGGGTCGTCTCCGTCGGGGTCACCGGCTCCGGGCGTCTCGGGAGGGCTCACGACTGAGACAGTTCTCGCACAGGCGAGGTCAGTGTCCGAGCCGGCCGTCACCGAAGGCGCCGGGGGTGACGCGTCTCCTTCCGCCGGTCTCGAGCGTCAAAGTGGGCCCGAGGCCTAATGTATTTTGCCTCTTTCCCTTTTTGTCTCTCTTTCCTCTTTTTAGAGGGTTTCCTTTTGGTACGATAATAAATGACTTGCTCTGTTTGAGTACAATCCTTGCCGTGATTTGGTTGGTGAATCTTGAGTGGTTGAGAGGTGCCGATATGTCCTGCACGGTGTTCGCACGCTGTTTTGGTAGGTTCCTGACGGGGCGTCCCTCCGTCCCCTCACGCTTTGAATGTCAGGCCGCTTCGTGAATCCCGCGAGGGCGGGAAACGAGGAGTTGGAGGTGACTATTCAGGGGAGAAATCCTTCGGCGTGTTTCCGAGGGGGGCATTTAAGGTGTGTAGCCTCCTTTGGCCTATAAGAAGGACCGGAAGGCGCCCTTTCCTCTCCACCGCTTGGGATTTTCTCTAACAGTCTTTCCTCGTTCCTTCCTCTTCACTCTGCGTTGTGCCCTTGTATTCGGAGCATGGAGGATCCTTCGGAGGGCGACGCCGCCGATGACGGGGAGCGGCTGGCTCCTGCTGTCCTGTGATGTTGAACGGATCCCACGGTCGCCGCGCGTGCACGAGACGGGTCCGACGGTCGCCACGCGGATCTGGGGAGGACTTCGGCGTGTTAGACGCACGCCGTTGGCCTCTTCTTAGCTCCGGCGAGGCTTCCGGGTGGACGCCGAGGTGGAGGACGGATGGGGGCATCAGGGGAGTCTGTCGTCACTTCCCTCCGTGTGAGGGGAGGAGGCGTATCCGGCTCCCTCCTCACCGAGGCCTTCCTCCGTCTGTAGCCTCCTTCTCCCTCTTCTGCTCTTCATTTCTTTTACTCTTCGGGGGCTGCTTGCTCTCTCCTTCCTTCCAAGGAGTTGGCAGATTGGAAGAGGGGAGGCCTTCATGGCGCTCCTTTTTCCTGGTTGTTGCCAACGTGGGAGGTGTCCTTCCTCAATGTTTAAAGGTGGCCTTTCTCCTGAAGTCCCTCTGTCACCTTTGTCACGGGCCATCCGAGCCAACTAGTTGGTTCCTCGAGTGTTTGTTCATTGGGCTTTCCTTTCCTGAGTGGGCCCTGTGGGCTATCACTCGGGTGAGCTTGCCTCGTTGGACCCTATTGGGTCTTGTTGGGCTGCTCTTTGGGTGGGCTACAGAAATCTCCCTCTCCAAGCCTGATGTGTGGCATCAGAATGACGTGTCGGTCCTGATTGTTCTACAGATTTTGAGGCAGGATTTGGCAGAGATGTCCTGGTAAGTCTTTGCTCCTGCGTTTCTCTCAGTAGATGGGTTGTGTTCGCCCTGGAGTTGGCTTGAGATGGGAAGGTTCCGCGGTGGTGAGTTCAGGACTCAAGGATGAGCGTTGATGATTGTCGATTATGGCTCGTGTAGCGGCTCTTGGTGTGGTGCGCTGTAGTTCGAGGAGTTGCAGTGGTGGTGCATCGAAAGATGCTGTGATTGTGGCCCGACATGACACTCGTTGAGTGTGTCGGAGGCGCTGACCTGATGAAAGTGATGGTTTTCCTTGGTGTTGGATGGTGCTGTTTCCAGCGTGCATGAGGTTCGAGATCAGGTTGAGCGTGGAGTTCTTCTGTTGGTCGGAAGTGCATTTGGTTTCTCCTTTGGTTGGAGAGATTGTGTTGGGCTAAGGTTCATCATTTTGCATTGTGTGTTCAGATTGGTTGGCCTTGTGTGCCATGAAGTCCGTGCGAGACGTGCTCCTTGTCTTGGCCAAGTGGTTGCCTGTGAGAAGTTGTGCCCATTCCGTTGTCGTGAAAGGGTGTTGGCCCTTTTCCGAAAGGATGAGTGCTGGTTGGGCGGTGTTCTCGAGAATTTGTGGCTATGCAAGCGAATCAGAGTGCGCAGCGGAAGCGTGGTGGGCTTGTGACCCACTGGTTCAGGATCGTAGCGTTGGTTGCTACGGGCAGATTCCTGAGTTTGTGTTGAGCATCGGAGGATTGGTTCCTCGGCGTGAAACGTGTTGTTGCCGTGCCGTTGCTTGAGGTATTATGGTTCTTGGCACTGGCAGGATGGAGTGTTGGGGAATGTGCTGGCTAGTGCGCCGCATGAGTACCCTGTTCCTGTGATGGAAGCCGTGTCAGGCGTCAGTGTTGGACTTGGATGAGGTTGTTGAGGATGTCGCCTGACGAAGGTCGAGGACGTGTTGGTCAGAGTCGGTGGCTTGGTGCCCGACTTGTGTTCCCAATCATGTCCTCGGATGAGATAATTTTTGGAGAAGTGATCTCTGGCAGGCTGTGGGTTCCTATTGGTAGCTACGAGTGACTGGTGAGGCTAGTCATGTAGCCGACCACGGTAAGATGTATGTTGCTTGGGGACCCGTGAGCAGTGTTCAAGTGGTGTCCCGTGGCTCTGTGGTAAGGGCGGAATCGGGATTGGCAGGTGTCCACTTGGATTTGTGGAGTAATTTGATGAGACCAGACGGAAGAGTGGCGCCTGTGGGCAGAGGCCTTTTGTGAGATTGGCGTCGGAGGGTGGTCCTTGACGGGACGTTGGTGTCGTAATGGTTATCCCTGGTTTGGTGACCAACATGGGATGGTTCCCCTGTAAGTCTGAGTCGAGTGAGGTGATGACTGAAGACACTAGGATCTTGTCATTTGGTTTCATCGTGCTCCCCGAGAGGGTCGAGTTGGTGCGATGATCGAGATCGGATGTAGTGTCCGAGAGGAGTTCAGCCCGAGGGTGGTAATTGCATGTGTGTGAGTCAGCAGATGGCCTGCTGTGAGTTGGATCGTGCCTGTTGGGCTGATGGAGGTTTCCCGTTGACGTGTATCTGGCGACAAGTGGATGGTCTTTCACAGATAGAAGATGCTGGTTGTCAGGGCTCGAGCGTGGCGAGAGCCGTGTGCCAACGAGGCCTTGGGTGGCTGATTCTGTGATGTGCCTTTCCGGATAGGATCTGGGCTTTGTCGAAGTTTGTCTTCTGACAAGAGTTGGCTCAGTGATATGTCTAGCTTTCGGCTTGCCAGGTGTGAGGTGACCCTTGGCGTTGAGCCGATGAGCTGGTTGCGGTCTGTTGAGATGGCTGCGTGAGCCGATGGAGGCTCTGTCTTGGTTGTTCCTTGAGAAGGGTGTGCGACCTTTCAGCTGGTTGTGAAGCTGTGTGTATTTTATCTGCTGACCATTGGATGGATCGGTAGCGGTTGCTCGTGTCGAGGACTATGTCTCCTCGGTGAGCGAGATCGTGGCAGCGGTGCCATGATTAGTTTTTATGGTGTCTGAGGTGATGCCGGACTGTGTCCTCTGGTATATGCCTACTCTGATGGCCGGTGTGCACGGCGCGTGGAGCGAGGTGTTGTTTGCGATTGTAAGTCTGGCTGTGTCCCTCAGGATCGGTGTTTTTGTGAGAATCGAGATTTTCTGTGTTGGGGCTCTAACGGCATTGTCAGTTGGTTCAGTGTTCTTCCCCTGTGTTCCTGTCTTTGTTCTAAATTTCGAGGATGAAATTCCTTTAAGGGGGGAGGGCTGTAATGCTCCGGATTTTTCGGATTATTTTAGTGGGCCTCAGAGTGTATTTTATGCTTTACATGTGTTTTTCCCTGATGTGCCTTCAGAACTCTGTGCAGGGCGAACCGTGACTTTCTATGACTCCGGGACTGTGCCACTGTGTTGTGCTCCTCCCGAGGATCGCGGAGGTAATTTTTCATAATTTTTTGAATTTCTAGAATTTTCGGATGTTTCTATATATTAACCCTTTTCTCTCTCCCCCTCTCATTTCTCTCTTCCCTCCCTCTCTCTTCTCTCACGCTCTCTTTCTCCCCTCTCTTCTCCGACGGTCGACGGAGCGAGGCGGGGGCGAGGATGCGGGCGAGGACAGGCGAGGATCAAGGCGGTGGAGGCGGGGCGAAGCTTGGTGGCGCGATCGCGAGCCGGCGACGGTTTCACCGTGATTTCTTCGTGGATCGGTGTCCACGGAGCGTCGTTTCTTCGGTGGAGGTAGGGAGATGGACCCCCAGCTCGTGCATTCCCTTTCCCGCGAGTTTTGTAGGCCGTGGTGAGCCGAGTAGGCGTATTTGGGGATTTTTGGGAAAAATCCATGTTTTTGGGGTTGAGCGTCGATCTGCCGTTTCATTGCGTTTTGGCCGATCCGAGGCCATAGATGCATGCTAGGGGCTATTTGGGGGCTTCCCCCTTGTTTCCCCCTCTCCCGTGGAGGTATGGGGGTGTGGTGAAGTTTTTGGGTCGTTTCCCGCCGTAGCGTTCTCGGGACGGTGTGACGGTCGTTCCAGTGACCGTCACAACGTGTAACGTGCCTGGGCAGGAGCGTTACGCTCCCTTTGTGTTGAGTGTTGGCGTTCGTGGGCCTGACGGTCCCACGATAGACCGCCACAGGGCTGTGACGCCCTGGTGCTAGACCGTCACAGTGTTTCGATCGTGGTTTATGACCGCTGGGGTCACGAGTCTCTAACGCGCCTAGGTAGGACCGTCAGAGCACTGTGACGCCCCTGAATGGGAGCGTTAGAGCTGACGTAGCCCATTCTTCTGACGCGCCAGTGTTGGTCCGTCAGAGACTGTGACGCACCGAGTGGAGTGCGTCACAGCCGGTTTCTTCTTGCCTTCTGATTCACTATGTTGGGTGCGTCAGGGCATGTGACGCACCAGGGTTGGTGCGTCACGGCCGGTGTTGCCCCTCTCGTGTAACGCTCCTGTGTTGGACCGTTAGAGTGCTGTGACGGTCGAGGCTTGGACCGTTACAGCTTGTGACGGCCCAAGGGTAGACCGCCAGGCACTGTGTTGCACCGAAGTGGTTCTTCGTGCTTGCTGCGATTGTTTCGCGTTGTGTAGGTTCCTGGTCGACCCGGTTGGGACCCAGTGGTCGACTTGCGCTCTCGTGAGTATCCCAGACACCCCGAGAGTTCTGTGTTCGTGTTTTGAGGGTGTCGGGAGGGCCGTATTACCTCGATTAGCGTGCCTATAGGTGTGGTGGGTCTTGGTGACCTCGCGTATTTTGGGCATTCGTGTTAATGCTCGATCGAGTCACCGTGTATCGGTGTATGTGCGGTGGGGTCTCCCCCGCATGTCACGAGTTTCTTTGGAAGGTGATTCCCTTGTAGGCCATGTGTTTGGCCTTGGACTGCGAGTCCAGTTATCCGGCCTAGGGATGGAGGTTTCCCGCTTTCCCTGGGATGGGGAATCGGCGTGGCGGCTTGTGTGCTGCCCTGGGAATCGTGCTTCTGCCCTTTCTGCATGACCGAGTGTGTGCAGTCCCATTTCTTCGACGATGGTTTCCGTGAGTCAGTCCTTACTTTCAGTGATCTGTCCACTAGTCGTAGCATCCTGTGCACGCGGGTGCGGACCCACCTGGGAGTGGTGGAGAGCGAGACCCGGTGAGAGGCAATTTTTAGGCTGGTTTCCGTAGGGCCCCTTGCCTTTGCCGCAAAAGCCCGGTGGGGGGGGGGGGGAAACCAGCTAGAGGACCCGACCTAGAGCAAATGGTCTGTGTGTGCACACGTAGCTGGGGGCTTAGGACACGCGCTGATGAGCGTGACCCCAGCTAGTCCTTGTTGTGGTACTTGTTGCGTGTCTGAGTCTCACGCCCGGGGCATTGTAGCTAGACACTTGTGACGCAGGGTAAGACGTCAGGGGATGCTTCCGGTTGTTCTTCTAGTGGGTAGTGCTCCTGTTTGCTGGCAGGTGTGGACTCGAGTTTTGTTGGGCCGAGGTTCAGTAGTACGGTACTGCTAGAGTAGATGACTTTTCTGTTTATTTACTTTAGCTTGTTGGTTCTACCGTACTCTCGTTAGGTAGGGCTTCTCTTTCTGCTTGACAGGTACAGTAGGAGTAGTTGTAGTGCCGAGTTTCGACCGGCCACCGGGTTTACTGTTCCTGCTGTTACTGTTGCTCTTGTAGTTGCAGCTTTTCGTGCCGTCGTTGTTCTCAGTTGGGGTTCTGCAGGATCCCTACTGGGCCAGTGACAGAAGGCTCACCCCTACTTTTCAGGTGTGGCGATTCATCCTCGAGGTTCGAGGTTGCGGTTAAGAGGTTCTTAGTTGCCAGCTCGCCGGGCCGAGTGTCCACTCGGCATGTGGTATGTTTTACTGCTTTAGACTGTACGTTCTGTTGGACTGGACTCTGCGAGAGTTGTTTATTTATTTCTTATAATTGTTGAATTGTCCTGCTTTATTTCCTATTTCTTTGTGCCTTCACACTCCTTTTAGCCCTTCCGAGCCCTCCCGGCTCGTGGGCGGTGGTTCGAGTCTCGGGTTATCGGGCCTTACCGGTAATCGGATTCTCGGGTCGTTACAACTTTGGCAATGGCTTCATATCTCTCCCACTTGTTCTTACTATGAGAGACTATCCATTGAGCCATGGGTATCAAGTGAATATGGCATGGGCTGATCATGGTTCTCACATCCTTCGAGTTGTGTATGAAATCACTTAGAATCAAGGATGGGTCAATAGGTTCAACCGTATGGCACACTAGATCTTCACCCCCCACTTTAGTCTTAGCAAGGGCTAGGTAGGTCTCTACCTCCTCCAATAGGACTGTATCTTCAAAGGAAGGGAAAAGGAAGGTGTGTGTTTGTGGATCCCATAGCTCTATGAGGGTTGAAAGGCTTGCCCAATCTAAGGACAATTTCTAGAAGTTCTTGGCCAAAACTAACAAAGGTTGGAGGTGCCATGCCCTAAGGATCGACAAGACTTCTGATGGGAGTTCTTTGACCATGGGAGCCACCCACTTTAAGTTGGAATAACACCTTGGGTCAGGGAGAGGCTAGAGAGGAAAGAAAAGAGAAGGAGAAAGAGGAATAAGAATCATAAGTAGCATGGAAAGTGCAAAAATTGATGAACTTTTGAATTCAATTGGAACTTACCACTCTTTGGGCACATGAGCTCAGATGCTTGGGGATGGATGTCAATCTTTGCAGCTCCCCATGCTCCTTCTTGGCTGCTTTGGGCCCGGTATAGACCCTCTCTTCCATGCCCATCTCTCCAAAGATTCTCTTCATGATGTTCCTTGCCCTTTGATGGAGTTTTCAACCCTTGTAGCAGAGAATCAATGAAAGCTACGATTTTTTGGCTTGTTCCTAGCTTATAAGGGCTTGATTCTGGTTCTAGAGTAATAAGATTTGGGTTAGAAAGCCTTATCCTAAGCCTAGGAGGGTTCTAGTAGGGATTAAGGTCTCCTTGCCTCGAGTTTGGGCTCTCACGGTAGAATCCGTCTCGGAGTACAGTTTGTTCTCTGACGGTCTATCGTAAGACCGTCACAACTCTCTGACACTCCATCTTTGGACCGTCATATTTTCTGCTATACGTTGTTAGCTCAATCTCGCTCTGTCATGTCTGACGGTCTAACATGGGACCGTTACAGATCTCTGACGCTCCATCACTGGACCGTCACCTTTTCTGCAACATGTTTTCAATCCAGTTGCGTTCTGTCATCTCTGACGGCCTAACCTTGATGCGTTACATGGCCCTGACGCCCCACCACTGGACTGTCACACCTTCTACTGCAGTGTTTTGTCCCTCCTTCTTCAGCCCTCTTTGGTCTGACCTGCCGGACTTACACCCTGTCTCTGCTTAACCTGTTCATTCACACATCCATTCACATGTCCATTCATGCATTCACACATTCATTGCATTCATTCACATCCACATTCACACATCCACTTCATCCGCATAAACAAAACACAAAAAAGGGGATTTTCATTCCATTCCTATCAGTCTATTCTATTCATTCACATAAGTCATGTACAACTGTGGGTGTCACAAGAAGAAAGAAAATACAAGTCACTCTGCCGGTCTATATCTCGGGCCGTCACTATCACCAGTGCCCTCATGCCGCTTTGCTGGTGGCTCCTAGACGCTGCTCTCCTCCCCCCGCTGTCATGTCCGGTCTGCCTCCTCGTTCCTCTGGTGGCCGGAGGAACTGGTGAAGTAGTCTCGGAATCCACTGCTGGGTGCAACGCTCTGGCTCCTGCTACTAGTCCCCGGCTTCTTCCCTAGAAGTCGAAGGGCCTCCTTCATGCCCGCAATCACGCACTTCATCTCGATGGTCTACACTCGGAACTGATCTCGCTCGCCCCTCAAACGCGCGACATCGGCTCTAAGTCGCTCCACCTCCTCATCATCCGCACACCGGTAGGTCTCTCCTGTGCTCAGTCTGGCAACCTCCGCCCGGAGATGGGCAGCCTGGACTACCGCTGCGGTCAGCTCTCTCGCCTACATTTTGCATTTTGCATAATCAGTCCATTAGGCGTTAGGCATTTGCAAGCATTTAAGTCTAAAGGAGCATTTTAAATTCTTACTCGCTCCGCGAGGGTGGCCTCTGCCTCCTCGGCCCGAGCTACCGCTCGAACAAACTCGGCATCCCGCTCAGCTCTACCCTCGATAGGCTGTGATGACGAGGACGGAGCATTCGGTCCTACTCTTTGGGCTCCCTTGGCCCGCTGCATTTAGAAGGTTAAAGTTAGTCATTTGCATCATAAACATTTAAGTCTTAAGTGTAGAAGCTCACCAAAAGCTCCAAGGCAGCCCGGTACTCATCCCGCTGCTGGATGGTGGCATGAAGGAGTCCCTCAAGTTCGGGTATGCGTCCCTGTGGGTCTAGCTGCATTTAGAAAGTATATGTCAGTGCATATAGAAGTTTAAAAGGCAAGAGTTTTGAGTTTAGAAGTTCATACCGGTCGTCGAGTGTCTCTGAACACTTGGTCGTCGTACCGATGGGAGTAAGCCTTGAGGTAGGCCTCATCGCTGCCCGCCCGGTTTTTCACCGCCGGGCCTCTCTTGTTCCAATCGTGCACATATTTTGCCTTCCGGGCGCACCAATCCACGTCTCCGCTAATGCCCCTTGAAGATTTGCCCGGGTGCTCATCATCTCTACGGGGGAATGTTACCTCTGGCTGATGAAGTCCCCGTGTCCTCAGGATCAGGCGGTAATGCAGCGGCTCGATCACATTGATGCAATGTAGCCAAACATCTCGCCCACTGTATGCCAGGGACGCCTTGACCAATGGCTGCCCCTCATAGCCCTCGTCCCAGTATGGTGTCCAGCGCACCTGAAAAGGCAATTGAGTCCATGTCAGCATTTTAGCAGCATATAGAAGCATTTGGAAAGCATTTAGCAACATTTAAGAGCATTTAGAGAGGTTTAAGTTTGGAGCTTACCGATGTATGTGGGAATGAGTCAAGATCATTATGGATGGCCCGGGTCAGCCAGTTGATCGATCCCGTGTCCCTCGCGACCACCCATCACCTTGCGATCAGAATCCACTCGGGATGCAGCTGTGTACCTCGCCCGATCCCTGGAAGGTACACGAAGCTCCAAATCTGCATTTAGAGTCAACCATCAGCATATAAATTGCATAATGGAAAGGCATTTAGAGTTCGACATTTACCTGTACGAAAGGTGAGAAGCCGCCTAGCATCGTCCGTCGGTCTGTGGTGATGAGCCCTCGGACCTACTACGCAAACACAATCAATTTTGAGCACGGGGTTGCGTAAATCGCCGAATTGCCGTTGCACACACGAACCCGAGGTGACTCGGTAATGCTGAGTGGAGGTGGTGGATCAAGACCCTGGCTGGTTGAGGGCCAGCAGGGCTAAGGTTGCCCTCCCGAGGGTAAGATGCCCACAACTAAGGGGCTGGCTGGGTGCCAAGTGGGGCACTGGGTCACTCTCTCTCACAAACCACGGTGACCACACGGCAGTGGAGCACTCCGGGGCCGGGCGCTCTCTCTCGCTTCCAATGGAGTAATTTTGCAGATATTAAAAGAACAAGTACTGATAATGGGAGCAAGGTTTTGAGCTTACCCTGGTTGGTTTGAAGAAACCAACCCCGTTCGGAGACGAGGGCGAGCGGGGGAGTGTGGGTACCCCGCACACTGCGTCGGTGTAGCTTCCCCTGTTCGAACAATACATGCACTACTCCCCACACAGGGGGTTGGACTAGGGGAGGGGAAAGTTTTGGTTACAATTAAACACTACCTCCACACAGGGAGGGGCGCTAAGCCGGCCAGGCGGGGAGGGGAGGTTAACTAAGCTAGTGCCGAATGATCTGCCCAGTTCTGGAATGACAGGACAAGGAGTCGATGTAGACGATGCCACGCACTCCACCGAATTCGGAAGTCATCGAAACAGGCGCCGAAACGTCGCTGACGGACCCAGGAATGCCTGTGAATTTTTTGGGGCGGTCCCGTCGTCGACACCGGCCGGGGTAGTCTCTGGATCTGGTCCTCTACGCTCTGGCTCAGACTGGTTCCAGGGTGTAGCAGCAGATGGATGTAGTCGCCACATCCTCTCCCGAAGTCCAAACGTGGCAGGACCAAAACGAGTACGACCGTGGACGAGTCTTCTTCGAGCAGAAGCCAGGGGGAGCACCAGACGATGTCAGGGCAGAGAGAGGGAGCCCGTTGAGCGAGGGGGGGTCAGATCAGGTCCTGAGTGGCCTGATCAACGCACCTGGGGGAAGAAAATTGCAACGGGAAGCCCCGGACTCCAAACGAGGCCCCGCCTGTTGCGTTGCTTGTAAGACTGGTGGTACTACGACCCGGTCAAGTGGCGCACCCAGGAGAGCAAGGGTGAGGTCGTGGAAGCTTCTGAACTGCAGCTCTGGTCCCGGTTCAGGTCCCAGTTGCGCAGTCGGACGAGAACGATCCCTCCGGACAGCAGGGATGTCGGATGCCGGAGAGACCACAACGGTTGCGGAGATTTCTCGACGAGCTTTCCGACGATGTATGGTGTGTTTCCAGATGATGCCGAACGACTCCGGAGCAGGCTCTGCAAGTTGAGCTCCCACTGCTGCCTACGAACTGAGCAGTGCAAAGAAGGCTAATGATGGATATGGGGTGGTAAGGGGTGAGGGGGGGGATGGCAAGGGGAGAGAGGGGTTGCTGGTAGTAGTCGTAGATGGGGTGGTGTGGGGTGTAAAAGGGGAGAAGGGGGGTAGGAAGGTCAGGGAAGGGGTGGACCTGGTGTGGGGGAGTGGAGTGGGAGGTGGGGGAATGGTTGGTTCTCTCTTGGAGGTGGTGGGGAGATGGGGGCGCAAATGGCTTGGGGGAATGGGGAGGATTCCCTTTTGATTTGAGTGGTGGGTTAATGGAGGGGTTAATGGGGGCCTAGGGAATGGGAAGGGTTGCCTTGGGGAGGGGAAGGGGTGCTTGGGAGAAGGGATTCTCCCTTGGGAGATGGAGGGGTGGCTTGGGAAGAGGAAGGGTTGCCTTGGAATGGTGAGAGGTGCTTGGGGCTTGGTGAAATTAATGGAGGACTTGATGGAGCCTTGGGAAGATGAAAGGTTGGGGCTGATGTAGAGGATGAGGTGGCAAGGGAGAGAGGAGAGAGAGGATGGTGCGCCCTAGAGAGAGAAGGGGGGGTCGCCCCTTTTAGAGAGAGAGAGAAGAGAGAGAGAAAGAGAGAGAGGGGAATCCACCCCTTAGAGAGAGAGAGAGATTCTCACAATTGTAGTGGAATTTCAAATTTTCTTTCAATAATTCATTAGCTTCTCCAAGTGTGGTTGGGGTCCTATTTATAGGGATCCCAACACTTACAAAAAGTCCTTGACATAAGTGCTACTAACAAATAACCAAAAGAGGTGGGGAAGGGGGTGGGCGCCCCTGGGCCAGGCCCACCTAATTGGGCCCATAAGCCACTCTAACCTATCATGATGAACACATACTTAGGTAAATGACAGAATAACCTAGGGACTCGACTTAAAACGAAGGGAAAATTACATCAAAATGACTCAAATAAAATGAGAAAATACACCAAGATGACCCAAATAGCAAGCCCAAGTGTCAAAGCAGACCTGTCCAGTCGTGGAGCTGCATCCTACCCGTCTCCGGGAGGGAGAGAGGTGCCGAGCCAGAGGGAATCATGGGTGATGTCCCCATCAACTTCCCCGGGCTGTGAAGAGCTCGACTCTGTCGAGTAAGGGTCCACTCGGCTGCGATAACGCTCTAGGAGGTCGGGGTCTAACTGCTGAAGATCTTCCCTGATCACCCATGAGTCATCCGAAGGAGGCCGGCCCTTCCACCTGACCAAGTATCGCCCGTATGCTCTGCTCCGGGTGACAGTGACCTGTTCATCCAATATCCGCTCCACTTGCTCACGCTAGCCTCTCTGGTCTGGTGGAGCTCTCTCACGGGTAGTGGCTCTCGCAAGGGGTGGAACAGGCTCGATGTCCTCACTAGGTGTCACCGTGGGTCCCCTGTAGGGCACAAGGTCAACCACATTGAATGTGGGGCTTACTCCGTATTCCTCGGGGAGGTCCAACACATAAGCATTGGTGCCAATCCGCCTCAGAACCTGGAAGGGACCTGATCCACGTGACCTCAGTTTGGAGACATTTCCAGGGAATAGTCTCTCGGTCCTCACCATCACAAAATCACCTGTATGGAATTCTTGGTGGCGACGGTGGGAATCGGCTAATTTTCTGTACCCCTCATTGCTCTTGTTGATGTGCTCGCGACGGGTACTATGCAGTGTCATAAATGATGATCCTCTAGAGATAAAGGGAGGGCCTGGACAACCAAATTCAGCCCTATCAAGTGTTACATTAGTTTTGACGGACTTAGGAGGACCGGGGCATCCATAAATGGCTCTATCAGGTATGGGTGCAGTGAATGCCGGAGGACCTGGACTTCCATGTATACTCCTATCATGCATAAGATGGATGATGAGTGGGGGAGGACCTGCATATCCAAATGTAAACCTGTCGCGCACTGGACCTAGTGTGTATATGACACAAATGAGATGACTTGACTTATTAGCCCTACCAGAGGAAGCAAAATGTTGTGACACATGCATTCCTATCAAGATGGTCCCATCTTTAGGTGGGGGTTGATTTGGGGGTTTCCACTCATGGGGGTCGAAGGGGTCCCAGAAAGTGGACATCTTGGGATGGGTCAATTCCTTATTTCCTAGGTGGATGTCACCCTTGGTCATGGCTCTCATAGTGTGGGCTATGTTTTGGAATGGGTGGGTTAGGTTCGACATGGTGGGTGAGGGTAGGAGAAGGTGGGTGGTGGGTAAGGCAATTAGGTCCCATGGGTTCATTGGCTTCCATTGGGAGGGATCAAAGGGGTCATGGAATGGGTTGCCAAGGAAGAGGTATTCTATGTCCTCAAGGTCCTCAAATGATGGTGAGTCCTCCTCCTCTAATGAAGTAATTGAACCGAAGTCTTTGGCGGGATGGTTGGCCATGAATGGAGGGCTTGGCATTCTACCCGAAATAAGCAACTCTAATTCGTGGATAGCATCGGACTCATCGGGTGTAGGGAGAAATAGAAGAAGGTTGCTAGTATATCAACCCACAGTGTAAATCGAGGAGATGGACCCGACACATAGGTGTAGGAGGTCAAGGCTCCTAGGTCGATCGGCCACTGTGGTCAATATGCCAGTTAACTCCATTTGCCAAGCTAGACCCTTAAGAAGATCCCCTAATGTTTCCACTTGATAGGATGATTGGATTATGGTGTGATAGGTGGATAAGGGTACTATGGGGAGGTGTTGTTCCACGGAAGGGTAGGCATGGGGCAGGATAGGGTGAGCCCGGTTTTCCACTAGCCATCTAACCAAGGGCCCACTTATGATAAGTTCACTCCCAATTGGAGGGGGTGGCATGAAAGGCGAAATTTCTTCCTCGTTTTGGGCATGATTTTTCTCCAAGGTGGGGAATGGTTTTGGGGTGTTCCCTACTAGGGGGTCGGGTGTGGGGATCATGGTTTCCTCTACCAAGGAGGTGAGTAGGTCCTTTGTAGGTGGGGTGATGCTGACTGGCATATGGCGCTCTTGGGGTGGAGGGTAATGGGGGACTTGGGATAGGATGGGGAGGGGTAGTAGTGGAGGCCTAGGTTGGGCATCTTGTGACTCACGGGGGAGGGTGCACCCAATTAGGCTCAATGGGTTTTCTTTGGGTAGGGATGAGTTCTCTTGACCCAACTCTTGGCATTGGGCTTCATATTCCTCCTCCCATTCTAGGGGAGCCTCATGGACTTCAGTCACCTCCTCAAGTTCCCCTTGGGTAGGGGTAACTACTTCTTCTAAAGCCAATGGGGTGGGAAGGTCTTTTGATGGTGGGGTGATGATAGCCGGTGTGTGGTGCACTCGGGGTGGTGAACAAGGATGGGACTCCGGTGGATGGGAGAGTACAAGGTTGTTGTTGAATTTGAAGGCTCCCGGACAGTGTGGCGGATGTACTAGGCAAGTCCGACGTGTCGGGTCAATGTCGGCATTCCTTTCATCTAACCATTTCTTACCTAGGATTATGCAAGGGCCTGCCAAAGTACCAATTTGACACCAAGCTCCATCAAAATATTTGGCCTTCCCAAACCATTTATGGAATTCAACGAAGACTTGGTCTCCATTGTGCACAATCTGTCCGGTCCTAGAAAGAGAGGCAACGATATCGGGGGATACCCAATTATCGGACTCCAAGTCAATGAAATCAATTTCCATGGGCTCTTCATTAGGTAGGTATGCAAGGGATATAATTGGGTGAGGGATCATTTGACTCTAGATTGAAAGATGACAATGGTGGGTGGACAATGCATGGGTTGGACCGATGATGACTCTAATGCAAGCGTGCCATAGGACTTGACTTGTAGAGACAAGTCAATGACTTGCTCTGATACCACTTGATGTGACACCACTAGGGAAATGCAGCAAAGAGACAAGGGCCCTCGGACCTACTACGCAAACACAATCAATTTTGAGCACGGGGTTGCGTAAATCGCCGAATCACCATTGCACACACGAACCCGAGGTGACTCGGTAATGCCAAGTGGAGGTGGTGGATCAAGACCCTAGCTGGTTGAGGGCCAGCAGGGCAAACGTTGCCCTCCCGAGGGTAAGATGCCCACAACTAAGGGGCTAGCCAGGTGCCAAGTGGGGCACTGGGTCACTCTCTCTCACAAACTACGGTGACCACACGGAAGTGGAGCACTCCGGGGCCGGATGCTCTCTCTCGCTTCCAACGGAGCAATTTTGCGGAAATTAAAAGAACAAGTACTAATAATGGGAGCAAGGTTTTGAGCTTACCCTGGTTGGTTTGAAGAAACCAACCCCGATCGGAGATGAGGGCGAGCGGGGGAGTGTGGGTACCCCGCACACTGCGTCGGTGTAGCTTCCCCTGTTCGAACAATACATGCACTACTCCCCACACGGGGGGGTTGGACTAGGGGAGAGGAAAGTTTTGGTTACAATTAAACACTACCTCCATATAGGGAGGAGCGCTAAGCCGGCCAGGCGGGGAGGGGAGGTTAACTAAGCTAGTGCCGAATGATCTGCCCAGTTCTGGAATGACAAGACAGGGAGTCGATGTAGACAATGCCACGCACTCCACCAAACTTGGAAGTCGCCGAAACAGGCGCCGAAACGTCGCTGACGGACCCAGGAATGCCTGTGAATTTTTGGGGGCGGTCCCATCGTCGACACCAGCCAGGGTAGGCTCTGGATCTGGTCCTCTGCGCTCTGGCTCAAACTGGTTCCAGGGTGTAGCAGCAGATGGATGTAGCCGCCACGTCCGCTCCCGAAGTCCAAACGTGGCGAGACCAAAACGAGTACGACCATGGACAAGTCTTCTTCGAGCATCAGCCAGGGGGAGCACCGGACGATGTCGGGGCAGAGAGAGGGAGCCCGTTGAGCGAGGGGGGGGGGCAGATCAGGTCCTGAGTGGCCTGATCAACGCACCTGGGGGAAGAAAATTGCAACGGAAAGCCCCGGACTCCAAACGAGGCCCCGCCTGTTGCGTTGCTTGGAGGACTGATGGTACTATGACCCGGTCAAGTGGTGAACCCAGGAGAGCAAGGGTGAGGTCGTGGAAGCTTCTGAACTGCAGCTCTGGTCTCGGTTCAAGTCCCAGTTGCGTAGTTGGGCGAGAACGAGCCCTCCGGACAGCATGGATGTCGGATGCCGGAGAGACTACCACGGTTGTGGAGCTTTCTCGACGAGCTTTCCGACTATGCATGGTGCATTTCCAGATGATGCCGAACGACTCCGGAGCAGGCTATGCAAGTTGAGCTCCCACTGTTGCCTGCGAACTGAGCAGTGCAAAGAAGGCTAATGATGGATATGGGGTGGTAAGGGGTGAGGGGGGGATGGCAAGGGGAGAGAGGGGTTCCTGGTAGTAGTCGTAGATGGGGTGGTGTGGGGTGTAAAAGGGGAGAAGGGGGGGAGGAAGGTCAGGGAAGGGGCGGACCTGGTGTGGGGGAGTGGAGTGGGAGGTGGGGGAATGGTTGTTTCTCTCTTGGAGGTGGTGGGGAGATGGGGGCGCAAATGGCTTGGGGGAATGGGGAGGATTCCCTTTTGATTTGAGTGGTGGGTTAATGGAGGGGTTAATGGGGGCCTAGGGAATGGGAAGGGTTGCCTTGGGGAGGGGAAGGGGTGCTTGGGAGAAGGGATTCTCCCTTGGGAGATGGAGGGGTGGCTTGGGAAGAGGAAGGGTTGCCTTGGAATGGTGAGAGGTGCTTGGGCTTGGTGAAATTAATGGAGAACTTGATGGAGCCTTGGGAAGATGAAAGGTTGGGGCTGATGTGGAGGATGAGGTGGCAAGGGAGAGAGGAGAGAGAGGATGGTGCGCCCTAGAGAGAGAAGGGGGGTCGCCCCTTTTAGAGAGAGAGAGAAGAGAGAGAGAAAGAGAGAGAGGGGAATCCACCCCTTAGAGAGAGAGAGAGATTCTCACAATTGTATTGCAATTTCAAATTTTCTTTCAATAATTCATTAGCTTCTCCAAGTGGGGTTGGGGCCCTATTTATAGGGATCCCAACATTTACAAAAAGTCCCTGACATAAGTGCTACTAACAAATAACCAAAAGAGGTGGGGAAGGGGGAGGGCGCCCCTGGGCCAGGCCCACCTAATTGGGCCCATAAGCCACTCTAACCTATCATGATGAACACATACTTAGGTAAATGACAGAATAACCTAGGGACTCGACTCAAAACGAAGGGAAAATTACATCAAAATGACTCAAATAAAAGGAGAAAATACACCAAGATGACCCAAATAGCAAGCCCAAGTGTCAAAGTAGACCCGTCCAGTCGTGGAGCTGCATCCTACCCGTCTCCGGGAGGGAGAGAGGTGCCGAGCCAGAGGGAATCATGGGTGATGTCCCCATCAAAAGGCAAGCGCTGCCGCTCCCCATGCATACTTCCCCACTCTGCCCAAGTCCTGTAGCAGTGGCAGTAGCCTACAACTGATTACGTCGGCTCGGGTCAAAAAAAGTAGCTTTTCGAACAACAGTATCAGAAATCATCTCAGGACTCGGTCTCCCTCCTGTCCTGCCTCTGCCGCCACTCGTGGGCACACCTGCTCAATCACACGGTCTATATGCTACGCGGGGAGCTCACCGACCACTATAGCCACTCCTCTCAGTCCTAAGCTGTCCTGCAGTCTCGACCTCGACAGCTGGGATGATGTGTGCCCCGGCCTGATCAAGTCCAATCCTAGCAACTTCTGAGCAAGTTCCCGGTAGTCGCCATATGTCCACCCGGTAACTGCTGCTCCGTGGACTCGCAAGCCGGTGATCCTCGCCATGTCTTCCAATGTGGGGATCATGTGGCCCCATGGGAAGATGAATGCCCGACTGATCGGGTCCCATCTCTCGTGCAGCGCGTATAGCAATGGCGTGTCCATCCGAATCACTTCTATGCTAAGGACTTCCCCAAAGCCCATAGCTGCCAGCCTCTCCTGCTGATACTCGGGCAATGCCTGGTACATCGCCCTGATCTGTAGCCAAGAGATCATGGTTCTTCCTTTTCCCTGCACACATGCTAGTCATCTCATTAGTTTAAATTCATTGCATTTTATATAAATAAAAAAATTGAATAAACAGAAAAGCCTAAAAATTAGTTCTGTCTCTGGTTCCTCTGACAACCCTGCCCTGGCATGTCAGAGTTCTCTAACGCACCAATGGTGGCGCGTCAGGGTCTGTAACAGCCACTACAAGGACCGTTACATCATTCCCGGTAGGGCATCATCCTCTTTGTTTCCCCAGCCCATGGAAATGGCCCAATGGCCAACATATCATTTGAATGGGTCCTCAAACCCATTTTCCTCCCCTTCAAACACATGCACACATGTAAAAATTAAAAATTGAGTTTGGGGTGAGAAACCTACCTCATGATCTTGCCCTCATTTTTTCTTCTTCTTGGGTGCCATGGCTTCTTCTCCGCCAATGGTCTCTTCTTTTTCTTCCTCGGCCGTGGGAAGGTCCTCCTCCGCCGTCTCTTCCGCCGTTGCCGCCGGTTGCTCGGTCACCACCGAGGGGACCTCCTCTTGGTTCACCCTTGCCCTAAATCTTCTTAGTGCCTTGCCCTTGATGGCTTTCTTCTTCTTCCCTTTCTTCCTCTCCATCGGTGGCCGGGGGAGCTCGTCGCCGGTCATGACCGTCCGGTAGGGTTTTTGGCTCAGTGATGTTCTTTGGTTTTGGGCGTTTGAATGAATGAAGGGGGAATGGCCGTTCGGTTTGTTTTTTTTGAACGCCTAGGAAATGTAACGGTCTATCGTAAGACCGTTACAGTCTCTGACGCATCTCAATTAGACCGTCAGGTGATTGGGTTGTTTATTTTTGAAAAATGTGAACCGACGCTGTGTGACGCGTCAAGTTCTGACCGTTACATTAGTCTGATGCATCTGTATTAGACGGTCAGATACTTTGAATCATTTGATGAATGATAACGCCCTATTTTATGCTTAAATGATTATCATGCTTTTAATGCCTTATCTTATTAATGGAATTCATGCTTATGATTGGTTATCTCTCATTTTCATGCTTATGATTGTTGTTGTTGGCTAAATCTCTTTCCATGGATGAAAATCATGAACACCATTGGTGATCATGCTTCACCGTTCGCCACGCAGGTAAGTCAGGTACAGTATCTCTATTCCTATATCCCTTAATGCATTACTATATGTTCTATATGATATATTATCTCGAGAACCGGCTGGTCATTCATGTATTCTGGGATCTGATGTTCCCCTTAAATAAAAATGATGATGATCTAAGTGCACATGTTTAATCGTTGAATAGGCCATTAGGTTGGAAAAGTTTGGGGACGATGGTTCTGTCTTGCATGACGTGGTTGCAGATGGTGTCCTGACCCTAGTTTCTCCAGTCTAGCAATACTATTCTCGAGTATCTTCCTATTTTATCTTTCTTTGCATTCGTTTTAATGATTCCTTTTTCCTTTAGCCGAGCATGCATCATGCGCATCTTTTGAGCATTCATGAGCCTCATCTGTCCAAGTGTCTCATTGATGGGGTGAATAGCTGTGTTCTCTGATCTCGAATAAGGAGAGTCATTCCACTCTGAATTAGAAGGTTTCCTTTGGTCTACTCGCTTGATCGGGTTAGCTGAAGATTCCTGTCTAGAGTTTAGTTTCTTATCTCTTTTCCTTTCCGTTGCTCCGGTCACTGGCCGTGTTTTCCTTTCCTTAGTTGTTAGTTCCTCCAGACATGCGTCGTTTGATTGACTATTTCCTTGTGATTGGTCCGAAGTTTTTCAGAAGATTCCTGTCGCTCGTTGGTTGAGAAAGGGTGTCGTTTGCCTTAACGCCTGCTTTTCAGTCCGCTTCGCTCATCTCCGCTTCATCTCCGCTTCATCTCTATGTTCCATTTCGCTTTTGCTTCACCTCAGCTCGCTCCCCTACGAAGAGGACGTTAAGGAGGGGCATCTGTTGACACTCATTTTATGACCAATAAGTTGGGTCATCTCCTTGTTCATTTTATATGATGCTCTGAGTTGTTCATTCTTTATTTGGCCATCTTGGTCAATTTGAGGTCTATTTCATGGGTCATGTCTCCTTGGTTGGGTCTGGTTCCTTACCTCTTTCCGTTGGACGAAGCTTAGCAAACTCTCATATCATTTGTGCTCTATTGTCTCTAACGGTCCTTTGAGGGCACGTTACAATCATATAACGCATCTGCCTTGGTCCGTTACATCATGCCAGAGTCCTTAAGCTTATGGCTTCTTTCAAGCTTATCCATTAGCATATCCGTTGGGTGTGACGGTTTATCGTGCGGCCGTTACACATAGTGTGACGCATCTATCGTTGACCGTTACATTCATCTAGAGTCCTATGTTCATAAACTTCGTCCGTTGATCTTATCTTTTAGGGGATAAGGTTGTGTGACGGTCCCTCCCTGGAGTGTTACATCACTGTGGCAGTTTATCGTAAGACCGTTACATCAAACAGAGAGTTCTAGCAGAACTGCTCTTTCTCTGCTACTCCGTGGTCGAATTAAGAGTTTGATTCCTTGATTTCTCTTCCAAATCTGATCCTTAGAACCTTCTATTTGTTTCTTTGGACTCTTGGGAGTATTATCTTCAAGAGTTTGCTAAGAAATGTCCTACTTTCTAGCTAGATTATCCTCAACTCGAACCTAGACTTTGAGGGTCTATAAATAGAACCCTTGACTCCATGGCTTGAGGAGGAGACATCTAGAGTTCGCGTCGAAGTGCTGCCGCATCCTGGAGCTAGAACCAACCAAGGAGAGCTGCTTCTCACGTCCATCTGCTTCCAAAGTCCAGGGAGTATTATTTCCAAGGATTTAGTTCAGTCAAGTTGTCATCTTAGTGTCGTTTCCCTCTTCTAAGCATCATAGCATTGTCCCCCTTCCCTCTACCACGTTCTTGCATCTTCTGCATCCATTTAAAACATCCTCCCATCTTTTAAAACGTCCCAGAGGGGTTAAAAAACCAACATCCCCAGTATTTCCCTTTCCTTTTGCATGTTCTTAAGTTCTTTGATTTATTGATACTACTTTGTCCAAGGGCTAATCTGGGTTGTTTTTCTTGTGTTCTACATTCTTTTGCAGGTTTATAGAGTCCTTAGCACGAGGCCTAAGCTCTCTGGCCGGCTGGAAAGCTTGGAGATCAAAACATTCCCAGTTTTTATTTTGTAGATGCTCTGACGGTCTATCAAAGGCGCGTTAGAGTCTTGTAGCGGTCTATTGTGGGGCCGTCACACGTCCCATGGCGCATCTGTCTTCGACCATTACATCTGACGGAGCTGCAGTTTCCGGGTTATTTTCTCTCTCCCGTGGGCGGGTGCATCATCCTCCTATTCTAAGGTACTTATCAGGTCTTTGGATTGTTTTTACCTTAGTGGCGATCACATCTTTCCTTAGTTTGGGCATTAGCTTTAATTTCTCTCTCATCATATCTCCTATTTACTTTGCTTGCTCCACCTATACGGTGTATTTTCCTTTATTCCTTGTTCCACGTCCCGGCGTGTGTTTTTCTTTATTTACTTAGTTTAGTTTTGATTGAGATAGCATGCCCATGCTAGAGCTTGTGCTGGTTGCCTAGGTTCATGATTCACATGTTCATAGGTTGAGTGATTTCATTACTTGGCTCATGTTTTCATCATAGTTGGCATCATAGCCTATCTTGCAAAAGAAGGGACATGTTAAAACCAACAACCTCCTTAAGCTAGAACTCTTACTAAGCTTTGCATAAAGTTTATGCTCTCTTAGTGTCTGTAAGGCTATTCTAAAGTGCTCTTCATGTTCCTCCTTTGTTTTGAAGTATATGAGGATATCATCAATGAAGACGACTATAAATTGGTCAAGATAAGCCCTGAAGACGGTATTCATGAGTTGCATAAATGCTGCCGGGGCATTGGTTAACCCGAACGGCATTACCACTAATTCATAGTGGCCATATCTGCTCCGAAAAGTAGTTTTGTGTATGTCTTCATTCTTGATTCGGAGCTGATGATAACCTGACCTGAGGTCTATCTTGGAGAAATACTCACCTCCCGAAATCTGATCAAAGAGTTCATCGATACGCGACAATGGATATTTATTCTTAATTGTGAGTTGATTCAGTCGCCGGTAGTCGATACATAGCCTGAGAGATCCATCCTTTTTCTTAACGAATAAAACTTGAGCACCCCAAGGGGATGTGCTAGGTCGAATAAAACCCTTGTCTAATAACTCTTAAAGTTGTTTCTTCAATTCCTTGAGTTCTGTGGGAGATATTATGTAGGGAGCTATTGAAACAGGTGCTGCTCTGGGAATGAGTTCAATGAAGAAGTTTACTTCCCTTTTGGGCGGTAAACCGGGCAAATCTGATGAAAATACATCGGGAAACTCATTCACAATGGGAATATCTTCTAAGATAATTCCCTTGGACTCGGTAATGATTACGGAAGCAAGAAAAGCTTCACATCCTTACGAAATAAGTTTGCAAGCATGAAGAGATGAAATAATGGTAGGATGCTTCATATATTTGATACCAAGGAAGGAAAACCTTGGAAGACCTGGTTTTCGAAAAGAGATAATCCAGTTGTGACAATTTATATAGGCGTCGTGGTCTACGAGCCAATCTACACCTAAAATAGCATTGTAGCCCTCCATGTCAAGACATACGAGATTTGCAGGAAGATTATGACCTTCTATCATTACCGCACTATCGGGGTAGTAGGTTGTAAGTTTGGTTCCGGGACTTAATGGTGTAGTGATTGCTAGGTCGAAAGGTAGAGGAACTGATGGAATTGGCAAGGTTTTAGCAAAAACAGAAGATATAAAGGAATGAGAAGCACCAATATCAATTAGTACAAATGCAGGATGGGAATAGATTTGAATAATACCTTTCATTAACCCATCATCCTTGGGTGCTTATTCATCATCTATAATAGCATTAAGACGAACTTGTCGCTTACGTCCACCACCGGAAGATTGTTCCTTCATAAGGGGGCAATCTGACATGTGGTGCTCCCGACTGCCACATCGTAAACAAGCGCCGAGACACTTCCAGCACTCTTCGACTGAGTGACCGAACTTCTCGCAAAATGTGCAAGCCACCTTGACTTGCTTTTCTTCTTCTTTGACCTTCTTATTCTTGTGGTAGCCACTACCACTCCCATTCCGGGATCTCTTTTTGCTATTACGGGATTTTTAAGGTTCCGTGATACTAAACTTTCCCTTCTTTTCATGCCGATCAGACCTTCGGCTCGGCTCCTCTCCTTTTCCCTTAAGTTTTTTGACCTTATCCAAGGTCCTTTTGCATATATGTGCCCGTTGGACCATCTCCGCATATGTACGGATATTCTGAGTCCCAAGTTGTTGAATAAAGCCGGGCCTTAATCCATCCATAAACCGGTTAGCTTTTAATAAGTCAGTACTAACCAAATGAGGAGCATAACGCGCCAGCCTAGAAAATTAGAGTTCATACTCCGCTACTGACATCATGCCCTGGCGTAATGAAGAAAACTCCATAACCTTCCTCTCCTTAACATGTTCGGAGAAGTATTTCGCTCGGAAGAGGGTGAGGAATCCCTCCCAAGTATGTGGTGCATCTTGAGGCGGTGCAGGAATTGACTTCCACCATGTACGTGCATCTTTATTGAGTTGGAACGTGACAAGACGAACCTTCTCTTGGTCGGCACACTGCATGACCTCAAATATGCGATTCATTTCATCAATTCAGTTTTCTACCTCATCGAGATTAGAGGATCCTGAGAACCTCGAAGGATTTAAGCTCCGAAAATTGCAGTGTAGGTCTCCAGCTCTTGCCCCTGCGCCGGCTTGAGCCATATTCTGTAATGCCTGGGTGAGACCCGCAACGGTTTGTTGCATTCCACCCCAATCAACGCGATGAGCCATTATGAGAGTAAGGTACCTGAGAAGAGTAATGAATTTGTTAATTCTAATGGAATGAATGGGGTTAATCTTAGAAATAATTCTAATTACTATCTCATCCACATGTTCTTCCTAATTCCTCTCATAGGTTGGGAGTTTCTTTCCTAGTTTCATAGGTGTGGGTCCTTAAACCTTGGACTTAGCCAATGACATGACTTTTCCCTAGGACTTCTAGTCCTATGCTCTAATACCACTCTAACTGTCATGCCCCGAGATTATGCAGCGGAAATAATCGGGAACGTGAACAGTCGGCTAGTACGCCTCGAGCAAGCAATATAATCAGAGCGCAAGACAATCACACTAAAGTAATCGCACAAGTAAACTTTTCCAACTTCACTTTATTCCATAATAATAATATCAAAGTACACAAGATCCTTGACTCGTAACACTCTTACATCATAGACTCAAAAAAAATAGAAAATTACAACAAGACCTAACTAGATATCTGGTACTATGGCTTCTCTCGATTCATTTGACCTTCAATCGCTCTCAGACCCGTTACTTGTATAATCCGAATCTGATTCACTTGTACTTCCTAAAATATTGAGAAAATAGTTAATGAGCACACTTGTCCAGTAGGTATCTTCGTATCAACATGAAGGCAAATTTATGTGATTAACATTTTAGCTCTAAAGAATAAGATAAATCATGCGAATACGGCAAAGCATATGAATAAAGCAAAAGTAACAAGTTATGATCATGACGAGATACAAGAATATGATTGAGCAAGTATATGACAAGAATGTAAATTTGGCCTTTCCATGTAACAAGAATGTAACAAGAATGTACTTTTCATAACCATGAAGGCTATGCACTAGAAAGTTATGTAACAAGCAAGAAAAGTACTTTTCACTTAATAGCAAGTACTTCGTGAATTTACGTGGATCTTTATTCACATTCCGTGGATTTTCACTTATTTATAAAGAGAGTACTCCCAGCGCAATGCGACGCCAGTAGCATCATACCCCATGGTTTATAGTATGTTTTCGACAATCAGTCGAGGGGACTAGCATAGAGCCCTTGAACACAATCAGTGCCCGAACTGTATCTTCAAGTATAAACCAAGCTACTTCCACGATTATAACAATAATGTGGCCAATAATGTACAAGTTCAACAATAATTCCATTATAAGGTAGCCAAGGTATAGAACGTACCAATAATTGATCATGAGAATTCAAGAAATGCATTAATAACTAGGTTATGCTGTGGAGAAAATTCGGTAGCGTAATGGTACATTCATTATCTTTCATATTTTTAACATTAACTTATTAACATAGGTTCAGAGTCCAGATAATTCTAAGACCATCCAGGAACTCAAAAAAACCAACCCCAAAGGTCAAACCTCGGGTTAGACAATTTTAGGAACCAAGCGATCTTTTACTAGGCCGTTTCTTGAGACAAGCAGTCTAGTGCAGGACCGTTTGATGTATGAAACTTCCTGGATTCTAGCAGTCATGGTAAAGGCCTCTTAGTGACTGTAGCGGTCTAGGATATGGCCGCAAAGGTCCAGATCTCAAAAAACACCGGTAAAGGTGCTCTCTAGACAATGGGCTTTTATGGTACAACTAGCTCGGCGTCCTAGTGGGAATCCCAGGCTCGCGGAGTCTTACGGAGTCCTTGAAACAAGATTTCCTAGTCCGTTGGAAGGAATATCCAATGGAGAGGTTATCAAGTCTAAGATTGTGTACTTAATGTGCAAAGGTGTAACTAATGACAACATACCGGGATATGTGCCATGTACTTAAGAAAATGACTCTAGAAGAGAGAGATAGTGGTAACAGCGATCAAATCATGACTAGTCCATGAATAATATAATTTTAAGTTAATTACAAAAGTATATGATTTGGTCATGAAAATAACATAAGTTTAAAATAATTCTAAGTGCATGAAGAATCATAAAATCTACTAGAATGTTCTGTTAACATAACTAGGTATATGAAAATATCACTTGAAACAGGAGTAAAACCTACTTAACTAGGCTTAACCTACGTTAATTAGGGTTAATCTGTAATATGTTTCGGGTTAACAACATTATAGAAATTAGAAAATGAAAATGGTCTAATGTAGGACCATTTCATTGGGCCAAACGGTCTATCGTACGACCGCTAGTGTTTCCAGCGGTCTATAGGAGGACTGTTTCTTCCTGTATTAATAGAAACTTAATGATACTAAAATACAATGCTAATCTAAGGCATATCATGCATGGAAATCAACATATATAAACTCTATAACCTGATAGAACAAGGATAGGTCAGCCAATATGCGTGGGTTTATGTACTAACAAGAGAATTTCCTTTTTACTCCATTAAGGCTAGTTCATGCATGAATATTATACTAGATGCATAGTCCTAATGAAACCATAAAATTCTCAGTGCACAATGCATGAAATCGACTAAAATTAGAGGGCTTTTATCCCTAATGTCATGTTTAAGCCGTTCATGAGATAACCTACCTCTGTCCTGGACTTTAGACTTCAAATTTAGGGCAGAAAGTTAACCCTAGTTTTTGCTCTTCCTGAACCAAACCAGCAACTTCGTGGCCTTCTATCTCTTGATTCCCTTTACATATGACCACTAAATTTGGTGGGTAAGAAAAGGGTACTAAAAGGAACAATTTATTCTAAAGAACCTCTATCTAATTACCTCGTTTGGGGCTTCTATTTACCTGATCTTCCTGGGTCGGTCGCATAGTTCCCTGAGTTATTTTCACCAAACCATCGTCTTTGCAGGCTTCTATCTCTCTATAGGCTTGATCTCCTAGAACGAAATTTTGAGAAAAATTAGATCTAACTAAAATGAACAAGTTCTGAGAAATAACTTACCTCTAATTCTTCCTCTTTACCTTAGTTTCACGTGAGCCAAAAGTAAGGGTCGCACACGTTGGTTCTGGGGTCTATTTATAGGTTTAGCTAGGGTTTTGAGGATTAGAACGAACTTAGAATCCCAATTAGGTTTTCAATTCGATCTTCTAACCTTCTAAACTTATCTAATTAGTAGATAGCATTGGTCATAGGCGATTTGGATGCCCAAGTTCCAAGCTTTTCACGTTCTCTTCCTTTCACGGAATCTGCAGAGCCTAGCGGTCTAGGGCTAGACCGTTTCTTATCCCATGCGGTCTCGCGATAGACCGTTTTCGGTCTGGGCGCCGAATTTGAATAGTTTCAAACTCTTTTGATATTATCCACCTCTTTATCCTACTTATCTCCTTTATTCCGTGATTACACTAGTTTTAATCTTCTAGAATATGGGCTAAGGTCCGAAACAGTCTTTTTAGGCCAATTGGGTTTATTATATGGGCCTAATCCTCTTGGATCAGTGCAGGGACATAATAATTAGATTTAATTAACCATAATTCATTTAATAGCCCTTTTTACCCTTTGAATAATTAATATAATAATATTTTAAATCCCAAAATTTTCTCAGGCGTTACAACTTCTATTCAAAGTGTTGCTGTGGTTATCTGTTCAAGTGCAGTTGTTGATGCTTATACTCTTATTATCTTCTTCGTTCGTCGTCCAGAAACAAGTCAAGAAGGTAGGTGTTCTTAAGATACAAAGCCCAATGTGTTATTCACAATCAATTCATGCATATAGGTCATGCAGTAATGTTTTCCATGAGTTCTGGTATTGTTTTAGTGAGATTTGTAAATAGCGACTAGCCTCTGGGCGTCTATTAATGAACGACCGTTCACAGAGCCGCGAATTTTAAAATCTGCGACAGACCCTTAGTCGTCCGTCAATCTGCGACCCTAGCTATGTCACTAAATCGTTTAGTGTGATTTAATAAATACACATGCTTAAAAATTAAATAACTATGTAATCTAATGTTAAAAATTAAAGCATAAGCATGTTTCTGGAACCTATATATTTTTCTCTACCTGTTCATGTCTTTACTTTCCTGATTTAATAAACTAAAAATACCATGTGTCTATGATTGTACATGCCCGATGCGTAGCATCGGACAAAGAATGGACGACAGTCCCATAGTCGCTATTTAAATAATGAACGCCCTCATACAAGGGCGCTAATTTGTAAATAACCAGTAAACGGAGAATATATTGAAAATTATGAATACACGACTGAGGTCAGGGCGTCATTCAAAGAATGAACACCACCGTACACAGTCGCTATTTGAAATCATAAATATTAATTTCTAGAAAATCCTAGAATTAATGCCCTTATACAGTGTCATTAATTTTCATTATTTTCATGAAAATTCTGATATAAAGTGTGATTGAACAACCTCTCAGAAGGCCGATATTTCATTAAATAGCGACTTCTGTAGAGGCGCAGATTTCCTATCTCTCAATTTTATCGCGTTTCTCAACCCATATCGTAGGTTACTTGGCACTCTCATTTCACATCTGTAGATGGAGTTCCTGTTTTGATTCTATCGATTACACACTAACTCTCGGTGATGTTTGAGTCCTCCGCGGGATATTCCTTCCTTCGGACTGGTGATTTCATCATAGAGACCTCCGTAAGTCTACGCTAGCCTTGGATTCCCTCAAGGTAGTCGAGCAGGTTGTACCCTAAAAACCAAAAACACCATGTCTTGTCACGTCACTCTGAAGAAACGTGATGTCTTAGCCCTCTTAGAGCGTTGTTCTTGGCCTCTTTGAGAAGTCAGTCGTCTCTCAGTAATTGGTGACACGGACTTGGGCGCCAGAAGGAATTGGCGACCTGTCCAGTGCCGTTATTTCACTGACATAGCGACCTGAGCTTGGGCGCTATTTCGTCGAGCCTGTACTGTTCACAGGAATGGGTGACCACGCCTGTGGGCGCTATTTCTATAATTGGTGGCGACTGAGTGGGCACCAATTACCTAGTTTCATGCCATGTCTTGGTTTTCGTGAGGATTAATGATGTGTCATACTTGTTCAAAGTTCAGCCCTTGAACTCCTTCATTCGTGAAATCTACCTTATCATCTTACAATGGTTATTCCTTTAGAACTCTATATTGGCTATAACTATAGTGGATGTCTAAAATATACATGACTCAATGCTTATGCATATAGGGCCCGATCTAGTCCTGGGAGGAGCACCCGAAAATACTTGGGCTGATGGGAGCTATATTGATCACGGTGTGGCTTTGCACCGAAGTACATGACTTTCTAGATTTGACATTCCACGACTCGTACTTGACTTGACTTGACATGACTTGCGTGGCCCAGAAGGGGTATTACTTGCTTGATATTATAATAGCCAATTCATGTGACATGACTTGATATGTTTACATGCTTGACCACCTTGATACATTCTATATGAATATCTTGAAATCTACAAGTTCGTTAACTCTTGATACTCTACTTTCTCTTGTCATCGTCATGCGTACATGTGTAGCTAGACTTGCATTCATGTAACATGTAATTATTTAAAACAAGCTTGTACTTGAGATATAATTCCTACTGAGCATTCGCTCACCTAGTGTTTTCCCCCTATTTTTCAGGTAACTCCGATGACGAGAATCAATCGGATGGGATTGGGAACGAGTAAAGAGCGTAGAGCCATTCAGTCATAGAAGCATCTATCTATCCGTGTCTTTTTCCCATTTTCTTGAGTCAATCATTATAATTTTCTTTTATTGAGTCAAGGTTGTCCTTTAGTACTCTTTTATTGAGATTATGTAATAGAATTATCTTGATGGTTATTATGAATAAAGGATTTTGTTTATCTCTACTTTTGCGCACTCTGTCTATGTGTCGAATACACTTATGCTCTGATTGACATGATTGATATAACTCGTCACGCATACTGGGTTCCTTCCGTGCTCGGGATGTGACAGTTTTTGTGGTATCAGAGCCTAGGATATTCAATTCTTAGGAAACCAAGTCCAAGGATAGGTTTATACCTTTACCAGGTGAGATTGGGTAGAGTCATGGGTTAAGTTAACTTAGGGACTTAGACTCTTGGTTAATCATACATTAATATAGTTACTTAAAATCTTGTAAGATCATGGCCGCGGAACATGCTCAATGGCGTGAGATGCAGCGCACGGTGCTAGGCCTCACTCAAGCGCTACAACAAGTAGCACAAGGCGGAGCGAACCATGGAGCAAGTGATCTCCACCGTAGCTTTCAAAATATGAACCTGATCCCGATGACGCCGAGAACTGGATAAAGGAGATCGAAAGGATTTTTTGTGTAATGCAATGCACGGAAGATGAGAAGGTCTTGCTGGCCACTTTTCAACTGGAGCGGGATGCTCGGTGTTGGTGGGAGTCTATAGAAGCCACGTTAACGAATGATCATGTCACCCGGGCCTAGTTTGTTAAGTATTTCAATAACAAGTACTTTTTCAACCGCATTCAAGAAGAAAAGGCCATAGAATTCACCATCCTCAAGCAAAGGACATTATTAGTGGCCGAGTATGAGGCCCAGTTCTCTCGTCTATCAAGGTATGCGCCGCATTTAGTGTGTACCGAGAAAATGAAGGCTAGAAGGTTTCTTAATGGGCTTCAACCGCAATACATTACCCAACTGGTGCTGATGGACATTTAAGTCTATTCGGAGATGGTGCGAAGAGCCCAGTTATTAGAAGATGCCATGGATCTGTCCGACCGGATCCTTGGAAAAGATAAGAAGGAGCATATTACCAGCTCCGGCACTTTCAAGCCAACCTTCAACAAGAATAGGTCAAGCAACGGAGGAGATTCCTCCCAAGAGAAGAAATTCAAGAAGAAGAACAAGTCCTTCTCCATTACTACCACACCTACCAAAGTGGTGTGTAAGCACTGTGACAAGGCCGACTATAAGGCCGAGGAATGCTGGAGGAGATTGGGAGCTTGTCTCTGTTGTGAGAGCCGTGATCATCAGATTCCCGACTGCCCCTTACTTAATGATCAAGCCGGAGAAGAGAAGCGTCCGATGAAGAAGCAAGCACGTCTCCAAGATCTTCAAGAGGCAGAGCAAGATGAAGGTGGACTGGTGGAAGGTACCTTAAAGATTTATTCCAAGTCTGCCCATGTCTTGTTTGATACCGGCGCGTCACATTCTTTTGTTTCCAAGAAGTTTGCTGATCCATTACCTATGGAATCGGAATGGATAGATTTAATTATTTCAACTCCTCTCGGAAACGAATCCAAGATCACAGATCATTATCTAAATTGTAAAGTTATGGTGAAAGAGAAAAATCTGTCTGCCAATTTAATATGCCTAGACATGAAGGATTATGATGTCATACTAGGAGCCGATTGGCTATCCACACACAAGGCGGTTATAGATTGCCAGAACGGCAAGGTAACTTTTAAGAAGTTCCCGAAACTTGTCTACACTAGCCCTAAGGGTTGGAACAAGTCACCCCTTATTTCGGCTCTCCGAGCTATTAAGCTCTTAAGGAAAGGGTGCATGGCTTTCCTAGCTTTTGTGACTGCCACAGAAGTTAAGAAGTCCAAGATAGAAGACATTTGAGTAGTTCCAGAGTTTCCCGATGTATTCCCGGAAGATTTACCTGGATTACCCCCACAAAGAGAGGTGGCCTTCACCATCGACCTTGTCCCTGGTGCGGGCCCAGTTTCTAAGGCACCTTATAGGATGTCCCCCGCCGAGCTCAAGGAGTTAAAAGAGCAACTGATGGAGCTTTTGAAGAAAGGATTTATCAGACCGAGCACTTCCCTATGGGGAGCACCCGTGTTATTTGTAAATAAGAGGGATGGATCAATGAGACTCTGCATCGACTATCGGCAGTTGAACCATCTTACTATCAAGAACAAGTATCCACTGCCGAGGATCGATGAGTTATTTGATTAGATATCTTGATTCAAGTATTTCTCAAAGATTGATCTCTGATCAGGATATCACCAATTGAGGATCAAGGATGAGGACATTCATAAGACCACATTCCGGAGTAGGTATGGGTACTACGAATTTGTTGTTATGTCTTTTGGACTAATGAATGCCCCTACAACCTTTATGTAGTTGATGAATAGCATATTCAGGCCTCATCTGCATCAATTTGTAGTGGTCTTCATTGATGACATATTGATTTATTAAAAGACCGAAGAAGATCATGAAGAACACTTAAGGATTGCATTACAAATATTGAACAATAATCAACTCTATGTCAAACTCAGCAAGTGTGACTTTTGGCTCGAGTAAGTCTCCTTCCTAGGACATGTGATCTTGAAGGATGGGATCTCTATTGACCTGTCAAAAGTCGAGGCCGTGAAGAGTTGGGAAAGGCCGACCAATGCTACCGAGATTCGTAGTTTCTTGGGTCTAGCTGGCTATTACAGGCGATTCATCAAGGACTTCTCCAAGATCGTCGTTCCTCTTACCAGGCTGTCCCGTAAGGAGATTCCTTATAAGTGGGATGAAGAATGCGAGAAGAGCTTTCAAGCCTTGAAGGATCATCTAACAATCGCCCCGGTATTGGCATTACCAACTGAAGGGGAGAAATTTGAGGTATATACCGATGCGTCTGGCATTGGCCTCGAATGTGTGTTAATGCAACAAGGGAGAGTCATTGCCTACTCATCCCGACAGTTAAAGAAGCATGAAGAGAACTACCCGGTGCACAACTTAGAGTTGGCCGCGGTGGTATTTGCTTTAAAGATCTGGAGACACTATCTCTATGGAGAACAGTTCACCGTGTACTCCGATCACAGGAGTCTCAAATATTAATTTTCTCAGAAGGAATTAAACATGAAACAAAGGCGTTGGCTATAGTATCTCAAGGACTTCGACTTCACAATACTATATCATCCGGGAAAGGGTAATTCCAAAGCTGATGTCCTCAGTCGAAAGTCAAGAGCCTTATTAGCCAACCGTATGATCCAAGAGTGGAAGTTGCTGGAACAATTCTCTAAACTTGATATAAGTACGGACCAGGAGAATAGGTATATTACTCTATCACACACGAGGATACAACCGGATCTGCTCTCCGAGATGAAGGAACTTCAAGACAGTGACCCGGTTGTTGTGCCCCTGTGGTCTTGATGATTGGTTTTGATGATAGCAAACACTATAAGTCACCATATGCATGTGTGCATGAAAGACCTTGTTGATTCATTTAAGTGCATTCATATGTGTTCATGTATTTGTGAAGCATTCATATGTGTTCATGTATTTGTGAATGTGTGCTTGTGAATGGCATTCAGTTGCTTTGTCTGACATCTGGACAGAAGTGGGTCGACCCCCCTCTTAGATGGGTCGACCCCCCCAAGATTCGCATGTCTATACATTGGCTGCTGCATGCTCACACGATCATTTAAGTCCATACATTGCTTCTAGCATGCACACACACACCCAAGTATATACACTGCTGCATGCTCACTGCATTTGATGTCCTGTCTGCACATTGCTTAAGTCTGTACAGAGTTAACATTATCTCGCACACAAATTCACTTCCAAGTCTATACATTCTTGCATATTGTGCTTCACACTTTGTTCAAGTCCATACACCCTGTTGCATATTGAACGTGAAATCTATACATCATCCAGAGCCTTGTTACATTGTGTGCCAAAGTCTATACACTGCCAGCATACAAGTTCAAAGTCTCTGCATTGAAGTCTGTACATTGGCCATGTCTGTACAGAGTCTTTTGCATTCCTTCATATGAAGTCTATACACTGTATTGTTAAGTCCTCACAACGATTTCCAAGTCTATACAGCCCAAGTCTGTACATCCATCGTCTCATGCAGTGTCTCATCCAAGGTCTAGACATCCACATGTAGGCAAAGTCTGCACACTGCCAAAGTCTGAACATCCACCATCTCTTTCAGCGTCTCACACTTGCAAGTCTATACATTGCCTTTGGGCATCCAAGTCTATACATTGGCAGCACCGTGCAAGTCTATACATTGGCAGCGTGTTTGTATTTCAAGCCATTCGTCAAGTCTATACATTCCCAGCCTTACCTGCGTTCAGAACCCCAAGTTGATACATTGGTCGGTGGCAAGTATGTACAGTGCACTGTTTCAGTCACGCAAGTCTGTACAGAGTTCAAAGTCTACACATTGTTCATTCAACATCTTCAAGTCTATACATTGGTCGGTGGCAAGTCTGTACATTGCACTGTTTCAGGCATTCCTGTGCAAAGTCTGAACATTGTATCTTTGCCTACGTTCAAGTCTATACATTGTCCCCGTGTTCACTTGCCTTAAAGTCTATACATCGTAGGGCTTCGAGTCTTCAAATTCTGTACATCCTTCAAGGGGCCAAGTCTATACATCGTTTGCTTAACTTCAGCCTTTGCATCATTAAGTCTATACAGTGGCATTTGCATTGAAGTCTATACACTATTCTTCACAGCAACTCTGTACATGGTCTTGGCATGTGCATTCATAGAGTCTATACATCGCTCAAAGTCAGTACAGCATGCTTTGTCGTTCAAAGTACAAAGTCTATACATAGCAGTGTTCAAGCTTTCAAAAGTCTGTACATTCCCTTCTGTAATGTTCATGCATCGATTGTCAAGTCTGTACAGCGTTCGCTTAAAGTCCATACAGCAGTGTCTATACATTGGCTTGCTTCTTCATGCATTAGCTAGTCTCTACAGCAACTAAGTCTATACGTTGTGTCGCATCGCATGCATTACCTGATGTCTATACATTGCGTCCCATAGCATGCATCGAAGTCTATACATTGTTGACAGCCTGCACTGCATGCCACTTTAAGTCTGTACATCCATATGTGCAGTGTGCATTGTTCAAGCCAAAGTCTGTACATCGATATGTTGCTTTGATGCCGTAGCCAAGTCTATACACTTGCTGGTGTGCATATGCAAAGTCTGAACATTGCCACATGCATTACCTTTGGCAAAGTCCATACATGGTCAGGCAGCATGTCGCAGCAAGTCTATACATCGACTGGCAGTCTTAAGCAAAGTCTAAACATTGCATCATTGTGCATGCTTTGTTTTCATCAAGCCTATACACTGCATCATATGCATTCTACAGCATGTGTTATCAAGTCTATACACTCGTCCTCCTTCACACGACTAACTCTATACATCCATTGTCTTGCCTGCTGAATAAAGTCTGTACACTGTCTTCAGCTGATATTGTTCATCGACTGAACTTTTAATTAATCTTGCAGGTGTCTGGGCATGTGAACCGAGGTTGGCACCTGGCACGTGATCCAAGGAGCTGAGATGCTGACACGTGACAGAGTCAATTGGGCGGGAGATGTGGAAGACACACACCCTAGTTGCTGCTGCTATATATATGAAGTTTCTTCATCTGTAGAAGACTATCAAGAAAGAAGGGGGCTGATCGAGACTGTGAGTAAGGAAGAAGAGAGGCAGAGAGCAGAAGAATAAGAAATAGAAGAAGAGTGCAGCAGAAGAAAAAGAGAAAGAGAGAGAGCTCGTGAGGATTGAAAGAAGAAGAGTAGACAGTGAGAAAAAGAAGCAGAGAAGAAAAAGAAGAGTAAGAAGAGGGGAGATCGAGAGATAAGAAGCTTCATCAGAAGATTTGATTCTGCTGGACCGTGGATCATATCCAGGCCAGTCAGCTCCTGCGAGAGCCAAATTGTGATTTCGTTTTCCAACTTTCTGCTTGCTGTGTTTTTATCATTTCTTATTTTTCTTTCTTTTGTTATCTGTTCATCATTGTTCTTCCGACTCTCTGGATTGAGGTCGGGTTCCTCCTGTGGACTCAGGAGAAGGGAGACATTGTGTCTCCGGTTGCAAGTGGCTGGGAGTCACTTGTTGGGTTCCCTCCGGGTTAGAGGAAGGGAGACTTGTCTCTGGTTCTGGTCTTGTAGGTTGCAAGTCCAGGTGTTCCCTCCTGGTCTGGAGGAAGAGAGACCTAGTCTCTGGTTCCAAGTGGCTGGGAGTCACTTGGGGTGTCCCTCCGGTTTGGAGGAAGAGGGGAGGTTGTTCCCCTGGTCAAGCAGTTTGGCATCAAGTGTTTGCAGACTGAGTCTGCTGTTCTAGCGTTGCTAGTGGAAGCCTCACTCCGATTGGGAGTGAAGGGTGGATGTAGGTCTGGAGGACCGAACCACCTAAAAAATTATATGTGCAGTGGTTTGCCTTGTGTGTTAGCTCCATATCTTCTAACACCCTTCACAGGTTGTCTGAGCTTTCATATTACTATCTGTGCAGTAGGTTGATTACCTTCTTCTGCTTCCGCTAGTTGCTTGTTTAGGAGCGCCTCATATATATTTGCTCATTGGTTTAAAAGAGAATTCAACTTGTTCTTTAGATTATCTATTTTACCTTGATAGTGTTCTAGATTTTTATTGAGCGAAAAGTTTTTAAGGGTGGGATTCATTCACCCCCCCTCTGAATTCATCGCACCGATCCTATCAATTGGTATCAGAGCCGTTGTCTGCATAGAAGGTTTAGCGACCTGCAGATCCGATCCTGCAGTCTTCGGTGCTAATTTGCTTTTAGTGCATCAATATTCCTGTTGCATTTAATCTGATTGTTTCCATGGGTGATCCACCAGTTTTCAACGGCTCCAATTTTAATGTATGGTTTGTCAGTCTGAAAAATTATGCTATATCAGTTAATCCTGATCTGTGGAAGTTAATTTCACACGGTCCTCATAAATTACCAAAGAAAAAGTCTAAATGGACTGACAGTCACAGATCAATGTATGAAGAGAATCAGATAGCTATGAATCTAATGAAGGCAGCTACTGATAAGGCTTTACATTCTTGCTTTCATGATTGCAGCTCTGCTAAAGACATTCTAGATATGTTGAAGCGAGCTCAGAAGAGAAGTGAGGACAGCTGCATGATGGCTAACAGAAGCAATCAGAGTGGCAGCCAAAATGAAGAAGATGATGATGAAGAGGTAAACCCTTTCGAGAATTTCTCTTTGGATGATTGAGAAAATGCATATGCTGAATTGCTTGAATCTCATGAACATTAAAGAAAACAGTATAAAAAATTGAAAAAGGGTACTGGGTTAGATAGTTCAAGCTCTCCATGTGAAAATTGTTCTAATATCAAGCAATCCCATGATGCCTGCTTGTCTGATATCCATATGCATGAAAATCAGAATGAAAAATTGAAGAAGGAACTTGAATGTGTTTGCTCTGAACTAAGTAGGCTAGAATATGAAAATGACTCTCTGAAACAATATGTTAAAGAAAATGAAGAAAGATTTGGGAAACTTGAGCAAGAGAAGAACTTGTTTGCTGAGAAATTTGAAGCCATAAAATCTGTAAACATGGAGCTACAGAAAAAGGATGAAAAATAGCAAAGAGAAATGAAGGAATTTGAAAATAGAGGAAAGTAAGAAGTCAATTCAGAAGATCAGCTTCTAATAAATGAATTGGTTCAAAATGATAAGCTTAAAGAAGAAGTTGAAAAATTAAAATTGTTAAACAGTGCCATGTCTGAAAGACTTCTTACATTGGAGAAAGGGAAAATGATCTCTACAAACGAAACTGAAGAAGTAGATGAGCTGAGAAAGGAAATTGAAAAATACAAAACATATAACAAAGTTTTGAATGAAGTTGTCAATTGCAGTGAATAAGAGATTGCAAGTTGTGAAATAAACGTTGCATCTCTCGAAAATGAAATTCAAGATTTGAAGAGTTCTCTGTCTAAGTTTGTGAGTGGGCAAGAAAACCTAGACAAGCTACTAGGTGTAAAAGTCAATATCAAAAAGGAAGGGTTGGGCTACAATAATCTAAATAAAAAGGCTTTTCAGAACAAAGTAATGACATCATTTGTAAATGCTTCAAATGTAGCCACAACCTCAAAAGATAAACAGCCCATTGCTCAGAAAATGCTGGGAACAAAGGTTAATTTTAAGAAAGAGGGACTGGGTTACAATCCAGTCATGAGGAAGGTTGATGGATCCAATCTGAAAACTGTTTTCGTTAAATCTTCAGAACAAGAAAAGCCTTCTACCTCATCTCCACCTCAGTACAAGGCTAAGAAAATAGAAAAATAAGATAAAAATCAGAAAGGACTGGAAAATAGAAAATAAATAAAAAGGGTTCATCAGTGCATGTTGATCACAGTCCTCACACACACTCACATGCATCTAAAAAGAAAATGATCTGTCATTACTGTCATAGATTTGGACATCTGATGCATGAGTGTAAATTGATGGAGAAGGATGATAGGAATGCTAGGAAATTTCATGATAAAAATCCTTCACCTCAGAAAAAGAAAACTGAATGCTTTCACTGTGGCAAATTTGGTCATAAGGCATTTGAATGTTGGCATGCTCAGGGTAGAAAGTTTAATTCTAAAACTGTCAATCTCCCTGTAGACAGAAATGATTATGATAGGAACAAATTTGTTGTAAATAGAAAATATTCTGCTTGTTTCAATTGTGGCAAGATGGGCCACATTGCAGCTCATTGCTGGCATGATAAGGGGAAGAAATTTCATTCTGAGTTCGTTAATTTCCATGACAACAAAAATATTTTTGGAAGGAAAACTCTTGCATGTCTTGAGTGTGGTAAGTTAGCCCACAGAGCTAGAGATTGTTGGCATGCCCAGAAGAACTATGTTAACCCCTATGTTATCAAATTCTATGCCAGAAAATCTGTGAGTTTTTCATGCTATAACTGTGAAAAGCCAGGTCACAGGGCTGCAACCTGTTGGCTGGCAGGATATCAAAACCAAACTGGTTTTGGTAAACAGAATTTTTATTCGGTTAATAAAAAAGTTCATGCATATGCACATAGAATTCATGCTAATAAGAATGTGCATAAATCAAATCAGAAATCTGCTGCCTCTTGCCATCATTATAGCAAATCTGGACATTTGATGGATGGTTATCCTCTGATGAAATTTAATGATCATCAAGTTAAAAATGTGCTGAGAAAACCTGCTAGGAGTGATACTGTCATGTCAGGACCCAAGATCTCTTGGGTGCCTATTTGTGCAAAATAGTTTGCTAACTTGCAGGTGTGCCTTGGAAGCTGATTAATAAAGAGGGGATTAATCCAATGCACTCAAGAATAAAAACCCCTTCCTGAACTTTTCAAGTAAATTTCTTGCACTTCCTGTTTTTTAATTTTACTGCATAGCACATTAAATCTGTTTTTGCATATTCATTCATCATCTGTCATTTGCATTATTTTCTGATCATGCACTTGCTGAGTGTTCTGTGCATATATGAGTTTAAAGGGTTGCCAGTGTAACGACCCGGATTCCAGATACTCGGTGCACCCGGTATAAATACCGAATACACGTGATACCATGAGGGACCCGCGAGGCCTCCCAAGCGCGGGAAAGCGCCGAAGGGATAAAAGGCATGTGTAGAGTACATTGAAGTCACAGAGATATAACAGTAAGCAATTTCATTAGATTGGGTTGCTAAAGTAGCAGAAATAAAATTACAGCTTCATTAATAAATTTTTAACAATTAAACACAGAGTCCAGCCCAAAGGAAAGACAACAAGTCTAGCACAGTACAGTACGACAGAAAGAAACGTACACAGAAGTCGGGAGGAGCCCGACGCAGGTACGGCTGGCAGCGACAACAGCGAAAGAGCGCTCCACCAAGAACAGCAGAGGCAGACGGCGAAACCCACCTGAAAAGCAACAGGGGTGAGTCTCAACAGAAACTCAGTAGGGGTCACGCAGATCCCCACTGGACAGCGCACAAAAGTGAAGGCAACGGAAGCAACAACAAAGCAGCAGGAACAGCAGGTGTAGCAAAGCAGGAAAAGCTACACTACAAAGCTGTAAAGGAACAGACGGGAAGTAGGAGTAGGGAACACGCAGGAGAGGGTGAGAACCCGCACCAAACAAGCGGCTATCGAACTAACCTCGGCATCCCAAACTACTCCAAACAAAAAGGCAACAGGTGGATGACCCTAAACTCACACAGAAGGGTACACCAGCCTGTCAACCAGCCCCGAACAAAGGCGAAGGCGAACGCCGACACCGGGAAACAGACAAAACACGACAGAGAACGTCGTGTACAAAGCCCCAAGCACGATCAGAACATCGTGCAGATGACAGAACACTGACCTCGAGCACGGCCACGAACGGGCAACTCGTAAAGGTCACAACGCGCAAGAAAACGCGAAAGCTAGGCGTCACGTGACGGAAGCACCCCCTTAGAAAGCCAGCTGCGTCCACTGACGTCTTATGCCGCACCTCAAGTGTCTCACCTACAGTACTGCTGTAACAACAGCAGAGACAGAGACACAAGCTGAACCAAACAGGAACAACAAACAAGTAACTAGTCAGGGTCACGCCCGTCGACGTAAGTCCTTAGTCCCTGACCACGTGTGCACACACTGGCTATAGTCTAAGCCAGGTCCTCAAGCTAGTATTCTCCCTCGGCAGGACGCCACCGTTGACTAGGAGCCCGCGGAACTAACTAAAAACCGCTCACCGGGAAAATCCCTCCGCCATCCGCTAGCGGGTCGGCACCTCTAGGCCTTAGGTCACACAAGTGGAGGCTTCACACGACACAGAAGCTCAAACACAAGTGCCGAAGTACAGACAGGCAACCACGCCCATCTACTCGTACTTCTAAGCACCAAATGGCAGCATCGCCACTGCCGACAACTCAGGACAAGCAACTAGACCTCCGATGTAACGATCCTGAGTCGAACGACTCAAGGCAAGATCGTCACAAACAGCGGAACAAGCCGCCAATCGGTCTAATCCTAAGCCAGAGAAACCACGCTCCGCAGAAAACAACACACGGAGACCTGAGGGAAACATCAAGAACCCTCAGCACAGCTGGACATGCAAACCGAGGTAGAACAACACCTCGAAGCATCCAGAAGCAGTGTCTGGGACAGGACAGAACCGCCAAGACACGCACAAACAAGGTCACATGTCAACCACTGGGTCACACCGGGTTGACCGAAACCAAACAACAAAAGCATACAAGAGTAGGATCAAGAATCCAACCACAAGTAAGAGGACTCCTGGCTACCTCACAACGTAGTCTTAACCCTCATAGGACGTCAGGAGACATCCACAGGACAACGGGCAGACCACAAGGACAAGCCAAGACACACAGAGTCATCGAGCGGAAAACCAAGGCACAAGGAAAGTAACGCACGAGCCCTAGACCGCTACTAGCAAGTGACGGTCTAGCTCAGGGGCGTTATTTCCCAAATGACGGACGGACACAGGCCGTCGCTCCCACCACCCTAACAACCTACAAAGCACACAAAAGCCAAGTAACGCACGGGACCAGGGGCGTTACAAGCAAACGGCGCACAGGGTACCCACCATCACATCCAACGGTGCAATAAACCCAAACCAACGTGAAGTAACGCACAACGCCAGGCGCGTTACAGCAAAACGACGCGGCAGGAGAGGGCCGTCAGAGACAAACGACGCGCAGGGGCCTATCCGTTACATCCAACGGCATAGCCACCCTCAACCCAACACGACAGCAAACGACGGACAGAGGCATGCGCGTTACTCACAAACGACGCACAGGGACTCCACCGTCCCTTCCAACGGGACAGCCACCCAACCTCGTCCACACAGAATGCAACGGCCAGGGGCAGGCGCGTTACACTCAAACAATGCACAAGGGTTCGACCGTCGAAGGCACCGCCTCAACGAGTCAACGTCAGTCAACAGGCAAGCAACGGCCTGGGCAAGGCGCGCCGCTTCCATCTAACGCGCTGGGTCAAGCGCGTTAGACCAACCGACTTAACCCCCAATGAAAACGACAAAACGCAAGTAACGGCGAGTCACTGGCGCGTTACACGGGAATGACGCTCCAAGCTATGGCCGTCGCTTACCCAAAAACAAAAGGGCTAAAACGACTCAGACCAAACGACGGTCAGTCGTAGGGCCGCTAAATCAAGTAACGGTCGCTGGCATGACCGCCACTTCGGTTACGGCGGGAAAACATAGGAATGGCCGGATCGGCCCGTTCCACGCCCCATTCACGCCAAAACGCAGGGGAAACACACCGCAACGACAAAAGACAACACCAGGGCATCAAAAAACCCCACATGCAACATCAAAAACACAAGATCCGGGCGATTTTACCAAATCAACCCTAAATGGGTCACCGAGGTTCCCGAGCTTCTACCGGCCTCGAATGAACACCAAATCGCACGAAAACTACGTGGATGGGATTCTAACATCCCTGCGGTCATTTAGAAACTAACTGAACCGCAAACGGTCACCGTTTACCGGCCGACCCTAAAAACCACGAAAATCACGGTTTAGGCAAAACAAGCCCAAGCGCGCTCGTTTCCTAGCCGAACGCCGTGCAATGGCAGGGAAAACGAAGATGGAGAAGCAAGGATCCGTCACCCTACCTCCACCGAAGAAACCGCGCCCCGAAGGGACTAAACCATGCCGAAAACCACTCGCGAATCAATTTCACCGGCTTTGAATCCACCGTACGGGATTGCGCCAGAATCGATCCGATCCTCGCTCCATCGCGCATCCAACCAGCTCCACGGCTTCACCGCCTCGCCCACCTACGCCTCCGTCTGCAGCCGGGGCCGGAAAGGGGAGAGAACGAGAGAGAACGGGAGAGAGAGGGACGGTCGCGGCCGAATGAGGGAAGAGAGAGGAAGAGGAAAAGAAAAAGAAAGAAATTAGGAAATTTTCCTAATTTCCGAAAATTTCAAAAATACACAAATTCAGATAAATACGCAAAAATAGTCGAAACGACCGGCTCGACGAGTACATCGTCGTTGTAGCATCCACGAGCTCGAGAATCGACAAACAAACTTACCGTAGGGTTCTGTAACTAGTACGTGAGAAAAACCCACACGGCTCGTCAAACTCAACTCGGAAGCCACAAAAGCGAACCGAAAACTCAACGAAACCAATCCGGAACAGACCCGAAAGATCCAACAAAGATCCATCAAGATCCAGGGCATTACATCCTCCCCTCCTTTAAAGAAATTTCGCCCTCGAAATTAAGGACTAACAAAGGAGAAGCAGGGAAGAACAACCCAACAACGCAAATCTCGGAAAACACAGCTCAGAGGAACAACGTCAGACCACAATTACAGGTACACACTCTAGCTTCCAAGACAGCAAGTACACAACACGAGTACGGCACCAAAGTGAACACATCTGACACCTCCGAAGCAAGGGCAACGTCGTTTACGTCTCATAGGGCAAGAGACACGACAGCCACAATAATCGAGAACCAACACCGAAAACACAACAACAACACGGCAAGCAGCAGCTCACACAAGGAGACACAGTCCTCATAGCTGACAGCTCGACCACATCATCGGCTCCAGTGCCAAAGGCAACAGGGGACACCTGGCACGCAGGACACCAACGACAACAACACCACTGGACCACAAGCACCATCAAGTCAGCACTCACTCAGATATCACATCTGATAGAGTCGCAAGCTAACTCCACTAAGGAAAAGGGAGCACAGCAAAGCTAACTGACAAGACAATGGTCCAAAGGCAAGAACACAAAATCATAAAGAAACAGCGCCAAAACGACACAACAGTAGTACCTGCAGAACTCCGGCTCCGCACAACACGCAGGGCCAAGAAACACATCTGCAAGCAGGGTCGCAACAAGGCACAAGAACAGCTGAGCACACAACCACACAAGAACGGTTTACGCATCAGACTGCTCACCAAGAGAAGACCCACAACAACAAGAAACGACAACAATCTCGGGGTACGCAACTCAAGGACTAGCAACACGCCTCAAGAGCACAACACCCAAGAAAGAAAATACAGAGTAGAAGGTACTCAATCAGCAAGGAATGCCGACAAAATCCCCAATACTCGCAAATGCCAATGCCAACACAAGAAAAAAACCACGAACAAAGGCACGGCAACTGACGACATCAAGGCACGAGAAGCCAAGACGAAGTCACATCGAGAAGGAAAGAAGCTCTCGACAAGTGGGTAGCCAACCCACACACTACAACTGTACTCTCAACAACGTGCACAGGCAACAGAACAACATCGGTAATCGCATCTCAGCACACACCAGCGCCATCGCAATCAACAAGATCGCAATTCACACGCCACGAGCACCAATCCAGCGAATAACCGAACACAAAGAGCCTAAGTGCAATAAGAAAAGAGCACCAGCTTCAGCACAAAGCACAAGGAAAGCATCAGTCTCAGCTTACCTTCACGTCCTAAAAATGATAAATGAGCCTTCACAATACATCGGCCGTTAGACACAGCACGACAATTACGGTACACAACAGCTCTTAACACCATTACGGAGTCCAAAGCCAAGCAACCGTACAACAAGGAGCAGATCAGACTCGAAATAAAGCTGTCTACACTTAAGCAGACACAGGACAAAGGCATCACTAAGATAGCAAATCCAAGGCAAATTCGAAAAAACTTCACCACGAAGGACGAGAAGCAACAAGCTCAACAACAGCAGCTCACCAGGAAGGGAAAATCCTAGGTTCGCTCGAGCAACTTCTCAATCGAGGCAACACGACAATCGAAACAACCAAAACAACAATGCATCAGAAGCTACACAGACTCGAGCTGGGACAACCAAAGCAACGTAAAAATGTGCATGGCCATCACACCAACGCTAAAAGTCATAAGCTACCTGAGCAAAATACAGAAAACAGCTCGAACAATGCACTGCAGGTTCATGCCAACCGACAAACACTGCCAAGTGCAACACGATCGAGACCAACTTCAAAACCGAACGAAGCACGTCGTCATATCCAGACGAGAGCAAAAAACCATCTCGTACAGTGCTAACCAAGCACGTACAAGACCACACACGAGAAGCACTGCGATAAACCATCGCAACACCTACGCCAGCAAGAGACTGTACTGGGCCTAAGGACTCTGGAAACTGTATATCTCGGATTCCCATGTACTTCACACAACAATGAACTGATAGCTCAGAAAAGAAACTCCGAACATCTCAGAACACTGCTCTGATACCACCTGTAACGACCCGGATTCCAGATACCCGGTGCACCCGGTATAAATACCGAATACACGTGATACCATGAGGGACCCGCGAGGCCTCCCAAGCGCGGGAAAGCGCCGAAGGGATAAAAGGCATGTGTAGAGTACATTGAAGCCACAGAGATATAACAGTAAGCAATTTCATTAGATTGGGTTGCTAAAGTAGCAGAAATAAAATTACAGCTTCATTAATAAATTTTTAACAATTAAACACAGAGTCCAGCCCAAAGGAAAGACAACAAGTCTAGCACAGTACAGTACGACAGAAAGAAACGTACACAGAAGTCGGGAGGAGCCCGACGCAGGTACGACTGGCAGCGACAACAGCGAAAGAGCGCTCCACCAAGAACAGCAGAGGCAGACGGCGAAACCCACCTGAAAAGCAGCAGGGGTGAGTCTCAACAGAAACTCAGTAGGGGTCACGCAGATCCCCACTGGACAGCGTACAAAAGCGAAGGCAACGGAAGCAACAACAAAGCAGCAGGAACAGCAGGTGTAGCAAAGCAGGAAAAGCTACATTACAAAGCTGTAAAGGAACAGACGGGAAGTAGGAGTAGGGAACACGCAGGAGAGGGTGAGAACCCGCACCAAACAAGCGGCTACTGAACTAACCTCGGCATCCCAAACTACTCCAAACAAAAAGGCAACAGGTGGATGACCCTAAACTCACATAGAAGGGTACACCAGCCTGTCAACCAGCCCCGAACAAAGGCGAAGGCGAACGCCGACACCGGGAAACAGACAAAACACGACAGAGAACATCGTGCACAAAGCCCCACGCACGATCAGAACATCGTGCAGAGGACAGAACACTGACCTCGAGCACGGCCACGAACGGGCAACTCGCAAAGGTCACAACGCGCAAGAAAACGCGAAAGCTATGCGTCACGTGACGGAAGCACCCCCTTAGAAAGCCAGCTGCGTCCACTGACGTCTTATGCCGCACCTCAAGTGTCTCACCTACAGTACTACTGTAACAACAGCAGAGACAAAGACACAAGCTGAACCAAACAGGAACAACAAACAAGTAACTAGTCAGGGTCACGCCCGTCGACGTAAGTCCTTAGTCCCTGACCACGTGTGCACACACTGGCTATAGTCTAAGCCAGGTCCTCAAGCTAGTATTCTCCCTCGGCAGGACGCCACCGTTGACTAGGAGCCCGCGGAACTAACTAAAAATCGCTCACCGGGAAAATCCCTCCGCCATCCGCTAGCGGGTCGGCACCTCTAGGCCTTAGGTCACACAAGTGGAGGCTTCACACGACACAGAAGCTCAAACACAAGTGCCGAAGTACAGACAGGCAACCACGCCCATCTACTCGTACTTCTAAGCACCAAATGGCAGCATCGCCACTGCCGACAACTCAGGACAAGCAACTAGACCTCCGATGTAACGATCCTGAGTCGAACGACTCAAGGCAAGATCGTCACAAACAGCGGAACAAGCCGCCAATCGGTCTAATCCTAAGCCAGAGAAACCACGCTCCGCAGAAAATAACACACGGAGACCTGAGGGAAACATCAAGAACCCTTAGCACAGCTGGACACGCAAACCGAGGTAGAACAACACCTCGAAGCATCCAGAAGCAGTGTCTGGGACAGGACAGAACCGCCAAGACACGCACAAACAAGGTCACATGTCAACCACTGGGTCACACCGGGTTGACCGAAACCAAACAACAAAAGCATACAAGAGTAGGATCAAGAATCCAACCACAAGTAAGAGGACTCCTGGCTACCTCACAACGTAGTCTTAACCCTCATAGGACGTCAGGAGACATCCACAGGACAACGGGCAGACCACAAGGACAAGCCAAGACACACAGAGTCATCGAGCGGAAAACCAAGGCACAAGGAAAGTAACGCACGAGCCCTAGACCGCTACTAGCAAGTGACGGTCTAGCTCAGGGGCGTTATTTCCCAAACGACGGACGGACACAGGCCGTCGCTCCCACCACCCTAACAACCTACAAAGCACACAAAAGCCAAGTAACGCACGGGACCAGGGGCGTTACAAGCAAACGGCGCACAGGGTACCCACCGTCACATCCAACGGTGCAATAAACCCAAACCAACGTGAAGTAACGCACAACGCCAGGCGCGTTACAGCAAAACGACGCGGCAGGAGAGGGCTGTCAGAGACAAACGACGCGCAGGGGCCTATCCGTTACATCCAACGGCATAGCCACCCTCAACCCAACACGACAGCAAACGACGGACAGAGGCATGCGCGTTACTCACAAACGACGCACAGGGACTCCACCGTCCCTTCCAACAGGACAGCCACCCAACCTCGTCCACACAGAATGCAACGGCCAGGGGCAGGCGCGTTACACTCAAACAACGCACAAGGGTTCGACCGTCGAAGGCACCGCCTCAACGAGTCAACGTCAGTCAATAGGCAAGCAACGGCCTGGGCAAGGCGCGCCGCTTCCATCTAACGCGCTGGGTCAAGCGTGTTAGACCAACCGACTTAACCCCCAATGAAAACGACAAAACGCAAGTAACAGCGAGTCACCGGCGCGTTACACAGGAATGACGCTCCAAGCTATGGCCGTCGCTTACCCAGAAACAAAAGGGCTAAAACGACTCAGACCAAATGACGGTCAGTCGTAGGGCCGCTAAATCAAGTAACGGTCGCTGGCATGACCGCCACTTCGGTTACGGCGGGAAAACATAGGAATGGCCGGATCGACCCGTTCCACGCCCCATTCACGCCAAAACGCAGGGGAAACACACCGCAACGACAAAAGACAACACCAGGGCATCAAAAAACCCCACATGCAACATCAAAAACACAAGATCCGGGCGATTTTACCAAATCAACCCTAAATGGGTCACCGAGGTTCCCGGGCTTCTACCGGCCTCGAATGAACACCAAATCGCACGAAAACTACGTGGATGGGATTCTAACATCCCTGCGGTCATTTAGAAACTAACTGAACCGCAAACGGTCACCGTTTACCGGCCGACCCTAAAAACCACGAAAATCACGGTTTAGGCAAAACAAGCCCAAACGCGCTCGTTTCCTAGCCGAACGCCGTGCAATGGCAGGGAAAACGAAGATGGAGAAGCAAGGATCCGTCACCCTACCTCCACCGAAGAAACCGCGCCCCGAAGGGACTAAACCATGCCGAAAACCACTCGCGAATCAATTTCACCGGCTTTGAATCCACCGTACGGGATCGCGCCAGAATCGATCCGATCCTCGCTCCATCGCGCATCCAACCAGCTCCACGGCTTCACCGCCTCGCCCACCTACGCCTCCGTCTGCAGCCGGGGCCGGAAAGGGGAGAGAACGAGAGAGAACGGGAGAGAGAGGGACGGTCGCGGCCGAATGAGGGAAGAGAGAGGAAGAGGAAAAGAAAAAGAAAGAAATTAGGAAATTTTCCTAATTTCTGAAAATTCCGAAAATACACAAATTCAGAAAAATACGTAAAAATAGTCGAAACGACCGGCTCGACGAGTACATCGTCGCTGTAGCATCCACGAGCTCGAGAATCGACAAACAAACTTACCGTAGGGTTCCGTAACTAGTACGTGAGAAAAACCCACACGGCTCGTCAAACTCAACTCGGAAGCCACAAAAGCGAACCGAAAACTCAACGAAACCAATCCGGAACAGACCCGAAAGATCCAACAAAGATCCATCAAGATCCAGGGCATTACAGTCAGCATCTGATGCATATATATGCCAATTGCAGTTGTTTGTTAATTGTTGATATGCATAATCTCTGAAAATAAACTTACAATTTCTGAAAATCTGAACTGCATATGAATGTTGGTTGAAATCTGACTGTTGCATAGCTCACTGAATATCTGGATTGACTGCATGTTGAATTATCATGATTGACCACTATGGTATATTAAATAGTAAGCTACTAAAAGGCAAGGAAATCTGTCTGGAGGTTCTTACTATGTGTGAGATGGTCTTTTAGACCAGCTTCTCCGCCTAGTACCATGGGTCATATTGCTTGATAGGGCAGTCTGTATGTGCATAAGTCACAAAGACATATGTTCAGTTTTCATGGCAAACATTACATGTTTTCAGGGGTAGTTAATTGCATGTCTTTGCATAGCATTCAATGTTGAGTCTTTGCATGTCTTTGCATACATGTAGTTAAATGCATTGCATTTCATTACATTGAAAAGGCCAAAAAGATTGACTGAATGCATATTGTCAGGGGGAGTCAATGCATTGCATGCAGGTTGTCAAATACATACACTTGTCAGTATTCATTGCATATCCTTCCTTATTGATTTTGTTGACAAACTTTGATCATATTTTTGAAAACACTGGGCTTCAAAATCTCTTCTATCATTTGATATCAGAATTCTAGCAGTCTTTCATGAAGATTTCAATGGGGCTATCTCGATCATAAATCTGAAAACACTTGAACTAGAAATCTTCTATTATACGTTTTCATGAATGTCTGAAATAACTCAGGTGGTTTAAGTTTAATATATTCATTGAGTTTGACTTTAAAATCTCTTAAAAAAATATCTGAATCATGTTTAATAAACTTTAACCATATGTTTCATGTTGTGTCTTGTAAAATCTTCTGAAATCTGCATTATTGAATACATGACTTTATTTGGTTAAGTACATGAAATTATTATTGATTTGAAGTAAATGAGTTTTTCTGAAATGTCTAAAGGGTAAATTCTGTCAGAGCAATGACTTTGGTCACTGAGAAACACATGTCCAAAAGACTGTGTCATGAGGTGCCATAGTTAACTCTGCTTAAGAATGAGTGTTAATCAGGCAGAGCAATGGCATGCACACTGAGAAATACAACTCACTCATCAAGAAATGATTGGTAGTGTGTCATGATGTGTAAATGCTATCTCTGTTCATATAAGGCATGACTGTTAGTTACACTAAGTGCTTAGGGATATTGGCGTCTGATCAACGTATATCCTCTAGTTATAAGGTGTACACTGAACTAGAGTGCTCGTAAAATTTGTAGCATGAAAATTTGTTAAACAAATTGTAATATTTAAATATTGATGCAAAAATCAAATTGCTACTACCCTAGACAAAATCATATCACTTCATTATTGCTTGATCTTAATACTAGTGCATGTAATTCTGAAAGAAGTCAATAAATTTGATTGTGTAAGAGAAAGGGAGGTTAATCAAGATATGTGTATGTGGGCTTGGTTCATTTTTATTAAACCATGGTTTTAGATATCAATACAGAATTTTATTGATAAACTTTGCATACATCATGTTTAAACCATGTTGATCAATAAAATTCATTCATAAGCCCTTATAATGGAAGACTTTGAAAAATTATGTTTTGGATTTATGAGATTGATATCTCCTTGAAAATCTTGTTGAATTCCTTGTGCTTGGAGCCTATTTGAAATTCTTTTCCTCACTGTCCTTATTTCATCATGACCTGAACTTCTCCTTGATTGCCCATGTGGTCTCCTTCTCATTCAGTTCATAAGGTTCCATTTATTGAGGGGGAGCTTCCTTGTCATCTGAATCATGCAGCATGGAAATTCATAAAGGGGGAGAATTGTCTTGCATTCATATACTTAGGGGAAGTTCTTGCATTTCTTGTTGCATCTGCATCTCTGCATTCATACCTGCTTAATTGTTATGAGTCATATTGCTCTTTGGGGAAGAATGTGCTTTCATGTAGTTAAAGGGAGAAATGTCATATCAATTGGTATCACATCTGCTTACTTTTCCTCTCTCTAACTAATGTCTTTTTGCTGAAGTCAAAGGGGGAGAATGTTTTTGACTTAAGTCTGTGTGACTCATAGTGTTGCCATCATCAAAAAGGGGGAGATTGTTGTGCCCCTATGGTCTTGATGATTGGTTTTGATGATAGCAAACACTATAAGTCACCATATGCATGTGTGCATGAAAGACCTTGTTGATTCATTTAAGTGCATTCATATGTGTTCATGTATTTGTGAAGCATTCATATGTGTTCATATATTTGTGAATGTGTGCTTGTGAATGGCATTCAGTTGCTCTGTCTGACATCTAGACAGAAGTGGGTCGACCCCCCTCTTAGATGGGTCGACCCCCCCAAGATTCGCATGTCTATACATTGGCTACTGCATGCTCACACGATCATTTAAGTCCATACATTGCTTCTAGCATGCACACACACACCCAAGTATATACACTACTACATGCTCACTGCATTTGATGTCCTGTCTGCACATTGTTTAAGTCTATACAGAGTTAACATTGTCTCGCACACAAATTCACTTCCAAGTCTATACATTCTTGCATATTGTGCTTCACGCTTTGTTCAAGTCTATACACCCTGTTGCATATTGAACGTGAAGTCTATACATCGTCCAGAGCCTTGTTACATTGTGTGCCAAAGTCTATACACTGCCAGCATACAAGTTCAAAGTCTCTGCATTGAAGTCTGTACATTGGCCATGTCTGTACATAGTCTTTTGCATTCCTTCATATGAAGTCTATACACTGCATTGTTAAGTCCTCACATCGGTTTCCAAGTCTGTACAGCCCAAGTCTGTACATCCATCGTCTCATGCAGTGTCTCATCCAAGGTCTAGACATCCACATGCAGGTAAAGTCTGCACACTGCCAAAGTTTGAACATCCACCGTCTCTTTCAGCGTCTCACACTTGCAAGTCTATACATTACCTTTGGGCATCCAAGTCTATACATTGGCAGCACTGTGCAAGTCTATACATTGGCAGCGTGTCTGTATTTCAAGCCATTCGTCAAGTCTATACATTCCCAGCCTTACCTGCGTTCAGAACCCCAAGTCGATACATTGGTCGGTGGCAAGTATGTACAGTGCACTGTTTCAGTCACGCAAGTCTGTACAGAGTTCAAAGTCTACACATTGTTCATTCAGCATCTTCAAGTCTACACATTGGTCGGTGGCAAGTCTGTACATTGCACTGTTTCAGGCATTCCTGTGCAAAGTCTGAACATTGTATCTTTGCCTACGTTCATGTCACATCCCGAGCGCGGAAGCTTACCCATGGCGCGACAGTTTTATATAGAACCAAAGCGAGCTAGCTATTCGATGGAATTCTTCATTTTGATAGTTAATAGGGTGCGCAAATAACTAAGATTTAACTTGAAATTAATACAAATAATCCGAGATGACAATTGTTACCACTAACCAAATGATAATTACACACATTTCTCGAGTCCGACTACTAGGCTTCAAGCCCTTATTACAGTTCTAATAAATTAGACTAATACAACTGACATCTGACATAACTGGATACAAATGACATAATTACTACACCATAATTAAAAAGATAACATGATAACTCCATTTCTACACTCATCACTCAGACTCATTCCCTTCCGAGTTCTGGCTGATATCCGAACTACCTGAAAAGGTTAGAAAACAACTAGATGAGCGAATCGCTCAGTAGGATTTACATCTCAAGTTCTAACATGCTTTAAGTGAATTATACATTCGTTTAGTGTAGGTAAACTATGCATGCAGACAGATAGATATCAAATAATTCATAAAATCGACAGGAGTAGAAAGTGAGAGTATATAGATTTCACGATTTCAAGCAGTAGTAGCAAGTGATAGTAAATGATATCAAGTCAGTGATAACTAAGAAGTGATAACTGGAATAGCAACATGTTAATCAAGCTAGCATTAGTAAGCAAAGTAGTTTCAAGCATGTATAACTGGAATTGGCTATTTATAATGCATTCAAGTAAACACTTCTACCCTTCTGCGGGTCTCAAGTCAATCAATCAAGTAATATCACGAGAATGAGTGGAATGCCTAAAGTCTAGCAAGCAAGTACTCTGGGGCAATGCCAAACACCATCGTCAATAAACTCCCATGGGTACAAGTACCTTCGGGTGCTCCTCCTAGGACCAGACCGGGCCCTATATGCACAGCATTGGTCATGTTTTTCGACATCCACTCTCGTTTATAGCCAATATGGAATTTCAAGGGTTGACTCGGTAAGATGTATATAAGATGGATTATAGAATAGAATCCAAGGCGTATCATTATGTAGGGACGAACTAGGAGCAAAACCCGTAACGTTCGATACATGCTAATGACAATAGGAGTTTGAGACTAACTTGCTGGTGTTGACACAATTGTCGATATTAGTTATATATATATTATTTTTATCCAATATGTATATGTATATGTATATATATATCCGATTATAGAATTCTTTCTAATATAATGGAGGTTATAGGTATGTATATCTTCTGTCCAATATACATATATGAATTAGCCAAAATGGTGATTTATTATAATAATAAGAATTTAATTATGAAAATAAGTTTTTATGTTGAATATAGTTCTAACTTGCTAAGAATGATATTAACATGTTGAGAATGAGTTTCATATGTTACTTTACTGGTAAGATGATAAAAATAAATTTTTCATGTTGGATTTAATTTTTATATGCTGAAAATTAATTATTAACATGCTAAAATCTATGCTTAACATGCTAAAATAATTAACTTACTGATAGGTTGATAAGATAAGGTTGCCATGCTGATTGCAGAAATTTTCTTATAACAACATAATTTTTATCAAGCTAAAAATAATTTTTCTACATTTATTTGCTAATTATTTGATAGGAAAATAGAATTATCATGCTGAAAAATAGTTTTAATACACTGAAAATAACTATAAAATGCCAAAAATAATTATAACATGCTGGAATAATTTTACCATACTGGAAGAAATATTATCATACTGGAAGTAATTTTCATGCATCAATTTACTACTTTATTTAATAGGAAAGTAAGTTTTATATGCACAAAAATAGCTTTAAATAGATTTTAACATGCTGAAAATAATTTTTATATCTCAGTATGTATAAAATAATTCTATCATATTGGAAGTCACTTTTAACATGCTGGAAATAGTTTTAACATGTTGGAGATAATTTTTAGTATGTATAAACTAATGTGGTGAAAATTAGATTTTTACAAAAAAAATAATTTCATTCTACAAATATATATACATACTATGTAAGAATGAAGGAATCCATTTTATATTATATTATGTTCTCTATATATATTCGGTGAGAATGGAGGTGCAGACATTAGTTATATATACATATATATATTCATATATATATAATGAAGGTGTTTTGTATATACAATTAATTGAAGTATATATATGAATTTATATACATATATAATGAAGGTGCTTGTATATACAATTAATGGGAGTATAAATAAATATATATATATATATATATATATATATATATAAGATGTCGGGTGTATATATGCACACTTGCATATGCAGGTTTTATATATATACTATTAATAGAGGTATAATGGAGGTTCATAAATTGTTCATACTTTGTTTCACTTGTTAAGAGACTTTACGGTGTTTTTCATTAAGTTCACTGCATGTGTCGACACTAGTGTCGACACTTACTGTTCATTTTTGGTCTCTGTTGTACAGTTAATATTACAATGTTTTGTGTGTCGACACTTGTGGTTCTGTCTTCAATTCTATGTTTATTATTAATTAAGTCTTGTTTTGGTTTAATCATCTTGTTAATCAAGTGTTTAAGGTTTTAATCCATGGTTTAATTTTGGTTTTGTCAACACTCTGGGTAAGTGTCGCGTAGGTGTCGCGTAGGTATCGCGTAAGTGTTGACACATCGGGTAAGTGTTGCGTAGGTGTCGCGTAAGTGTTGACACCTCGGGTAAGTGTTGCATAGGTGTCGCGTAAGTGTTGACACCTCTGGTAAGTGTTGCGTAGGTGTCGCGTAAGTGTTGACACCTCGGGTAAGTGTTGCGTAGGTGTCGCGTAAGTGTTGACACCTCGGGTAAGTGTTACGTAGGTGTCGCGTAAGTGTTGACACCTCGGGTAAGTGTTGCGTAGGTGTCAACACTTGTGCAACACTTGTGCAACACCTATAATGCAAGTGTCGACATATGTATGACATATGTATGGAATTGTTGACACGAGGTGTCAACACCTGCATTATATATATATATATATGGAAGTGTTATGTGAGGTGTTGACATTGAGTGATTTGGTAGATTAACAGGTTAATTAAGCTTGCTAATAGATTAGGTATGCTATTAGATTAGTTAATAAAGCTCATTCATGTTAGTTATCTAGGGCATGAGACTAATACTTGCTAATTGTCCAAGATTGAAGCTATTGCATGCTAATTATCCTCGTTGTGAAACTAATTACTTTACTAATTTTACTACTTTTCTTAGATTAAAGCTAATACATGATAACTATGAGGCTAACACATGCTGTATAAACGTGAAAGATCGTATGGAGATGAGCCTAAGACTAACTGCCTAGACTAATCATCCTAGATTAGCTACTAGTTTAGTTAAAAATTGAGAACACCTACCTTGTTGGAAGATCGTAGTAGCAGACCCTGCTTGCGTAATCCCTGCAGAGCTTTGCCCCAACCTTAGCTAGCCTAGAATGGGGTAGCTACGGGTATGTTTATAGGGTCTGTCATGATCGAATAGGGGGCAAGATCTGGAATAATGGGGCTTTATAGCTTGTACAGGCCGGAGAGATAAGAGATACTGTTTGTACAGCTAATCCATGGCCCAAATCGTAAGTGCAAGTTTTGCTAGCTTATAACATATAATTATTTGGCAAAAAGGGTAAATGGTGTGGATGCTAGGATTGGAACCCTAGTCACTAGGTTGAAAGGCACATCACTTAACCAACTACTCTCGGAAGCCACTTGTTAAGTGAATAATCTTTACATATGATGACTCCGTGTTCCAACTTCTTACATAAGCTTCCTATAGAGTTTATCTATTTTTTTTTCATTTGGAAAATATTAATAATAATATTTTTTTTTTCATTTTCATTTTTTTATACGGGGTGCTACACCCTCCCCTACTTAAAAGAATTTGGTCCCCAAATTCAATTGTATAAGGGTAAATTCAACTACATAAGGATACTGTAGAAAGTATAAGATACTTGCCGACTAAAATAGTTCTGGATATCTTCTCTTCATAGATTCCTCGGTCTCCCAAGTTGCTTCTTGCTCCGAGCATCGATTCCATTGGATTTTTACCATAGGGATCGTCTTGCTCCTTAGAACTTAGATTTCTTGGTCGAGAATCTTTACTGGCCTTTGCTCATAGGTGAGGTCCTTCTGTATCACCATGTCAGTGTGATTGATGACGTGGAGAGGATCGTGCACATACTTCTTCAGCATAGAAATATGGAATACATTGTGCACTTCCGAGAGTTGAGGTGGTAAGGCAATGTGGTAAGTCACCTCGCCCACTCTTTCTAATACTTCAAATGGACCGATAAACCTTGGTGTGAGCTTGCCCTTAACACCGAATCTTCTAATACCTCGGCCGGGAGATACCTTGAGAAATACATGATCACCCACTTGAAATTCCAAATCTCTCCTTCTGTTATCAGCATAAGATTTTTGCCTGCACTGAGCTACCTTGAGTCTCTCTTAGATAAGGTGTATCTTTTCAGTTGAATCTCTAACCATATATGGGCCTAGAAGTTGTCTTTCACCGACTTCATCCCAACATATTGGAGATCGACAACTCCTGCCATAAAGTGCCTCGAAAGGTGCCATCTGGATACTGGCTTGGTAGCTGTTATTGTAGGCAAATTCGGCTAGGGGTAAGTGGTCATGCCAGCTTCCGCCGAAATCTATAATACATGCCCTTAACATATCTTCAACAACCTGATTTGTTCTTTCAGTCTGAGCATCTGTCTGGGGATGAAAAGCAGTGCTAAAGTTGAGTTTCGTTCCCAGAGAATGTTGTAGACCCTTCCAAAAATGAGATGTAAAGCGTGGGTCTCGATCAGATACTATAGACACAAGAATTCCATGTAATCTAGTAACCTCCTTAATATATAAGGCAGCAAGAACATCAACCGACCATCGACTCTTTATAGGCAAGAAATCAGCCGATTTAGTAAGGCGATCGATGATTACCCATATTCCGTCATGTCCGCCCCTAGACCTGGGCAAAACTATGATGAAGTCCATGCCGATGTCTTCCCATTTCCACTTGAGAATATCTAGTGGATGCAATCTTCCAGCGGGCTTCTGATGTTCCGCCTTCACCTGTTGGCATGTCAAGCATCTAGACACGAAGTCCGCTATCTCCCTTTTCATGTTGGGTCACCAAAAGGTTCTTTTTATGTCTTGGTACATCTTAGTGGCTCCAGGGTGGATCGTATACCTCGATCGGTGAGCTTCTTCAAGAATCCTCTTCTTCAGCTCAGGACTGTCTGGTACACATGTCCATTCATGGTATAATAATCTGCCATCGAGTGCCAACTTGAAATCAGATTTCTCGTCTAGTTTTTCTTTTATTTCCACTAGGGTAGGATCTTCTTCTTGCAACCTCTTGATTTCAGCTAGCAAATCCGGACGTACACTTAAGAGAGATAGAGTAATACACCTGTCATTCTCATCCATGCTTATATTGAGTTCAGCGAATTTTTCCAACAGCTTCCATTCTTGAACTATACAGTTGGTTACTAGGGCTCTCGGCTTCCGACTAAGGGCATCTGCTACGGAATTACCCTTACCAGGATGATATTGTATAGTGAAGTCGAAATCCTTGAGATACTCGAGCCAACGCCTTTGTCGCATGTTCAGCTCTCTCTGAGAGAATAGATATTTAAGGCTTTTATGATCGGAGTATACGGTGAATTGCTCTCCGTAGAGATAGTGCCTCCAGACCTTTAAAGCCAATACCACTGCGGCTAGTTCCAAATCATGCACAGGGTAGTTTTCTTCATACTTCTTTAATTGCCGGGAAGAGTATGCAATGACTCTTCCATTCTGCATCAATACACATCCGAGGCCGATACCAGATGCATCGGTATATACCTCGTACTTCTCTCCTTCAATTGGTAGAGATAAGACCGGAGCAGTAGTCAAGAGATCCTTCAAAGTTAGGAAACTCTTCTCACAGTCTTCACTCCATTCATAAGGCACTTCCTTGCGAGTTAATATGGTAAGAGGGACAGCAATCTTGGAGAAGTCCTTAATAAAACGCCGGTAGTAACCAGCTAGACCCAAGAAGCTTCGAATCTCCGTTGCATTCGTTGGTCGTCCCCAATTTTGTACAGCTTCGACCTTCGCAGGGTCAACAGAAATTCCATTCTTTGATATGACATGGCCTAAGAAGGACACTTCTTCAAGCCAGACCTGGCATTTGCTGAATTTGGCATATATCTTGTTGTCTCGTAATATCTGTAATGCCTTCTTGAGATGCACTTCATGATCTTCTTCAGTTTTTGAATAGATCAATATATCATCGATAAAGACCACAATAAATTGGTCTAAATAAGGCCTATAGATGTTGTTCATTAACTGCATAAAAGCTGCGGGGGCATTTGTTAGTCCAAAAGGCATAACAGTAATTTCGTAATGCCCATACCTGCTTCGAAATGCAGTTTTATATATGTCTTCTTTTTTGATCCTCAATTGGTGGTAACCAGACCGAAGATCAATCTTGGAGAAATAGTTAGCTCCAGACAATTGGTCGAACAGCTCGTCAATTCTCGGCAGCGGGTACTTATTCTTGATTGTAAGATGGTTCAACTGCCGATAATCAATGCATAGCCTAAATGTTCCATCCTTCTTTTTAACAAAGAGCACGGGTGCTCCCCAGGGGGAAGTACTCGGCCTAATGAATCCCTTTTTCAGTAAATCCATTAGCTGCTCTTTTAGCTCCTTCAACTCGGCAAGAGACATTCTATAGGGTGACTTAGACACAGGACCAGCACTAGGAATAATGTCGATAGTGAACGACACTTCCCTCTCCGGGGGTAAACCTAGTAATTCTTTAGGAAAAACATCTGAAAAGTCCCGAATTACACGGATGTCTTCAATTTCAGTCTTCTCGACTTCCATGGCAGTCACAAAAGCTATGAAAGTCACACATCCTTTATTCACAAGTTTGCTAGCTCGAAGAGCTGAGATGAGAGGGGATTTATTCCGAGGGCTAATATAAACTAACTCGAAATAATCTGCAAAAGTTATCTTGCCATGCCGGCAGTCTACCATTGCTTGGTAGGTGGATAACCAGTCAGCTCCTAATATGACATCATAATGCTCCATATCAAGGCATATCAGGTCGACTGGCAGATTGTTACCTTGGACCATAACCTCACAACTTGGGTAGGGATGCATGATATCAGACTTGTTTCCAAGAGGTGTAGATATTACTAAATCTAACCATTCAGGTTCTTTAGAAAATGAGGCAGTAAATCTCTTGGAAACAAATGAATGAGTTGCTCCAGTATCAAATAGAACTTTTGCAGGTTTAGAGCAAACAGTTAGTGTACCTTCCACGATTCCTCCTTCCATGGGTTCCGTCCCTTGAAGAGCTTGGAGACGGCCTTGTTTCTTTACCAGACGCTTCTCGTCTTTGTTGGCTTGTTCCTTCATCAAGGGGCAGTCGGGGATTCGATGCTCTCGACTCCCACATCGGAGACATGCTCCCAGTTTCCTCCAGCATTCCTCAGTCTTATGACTAGCCTTGTCACAATACTTGCAGATTTCCTTGGAAGGTGTGATGGCGGAGGAAGGCTTATTGTTGATTGTAGAGAAGGGCTTGTTGCTTTTCTGGAACCTCTTCTCTTTGGAAAATTCTCCTCCATTTAAGAATCGCTTCTTACCAAATGGTGGTTTGAAGTTTCCCATACTAGGGACGGGTTCCTTCTTGTCCCTGCCTCGAATCCTTTCAGAGAATTCAGTGGCATCTTCCAACAATTGAGCACGCCGAACCATTTCCGAATAGACTTGGATGTCCATTGGCGCAAGTTGTGTAATATATTGGGGCCGTAGCCCGTTAAGGAATCTCCTTGCTTTCATCTTTTCCGTACACACCAAGTGGGGTGCATAACGGGAAAGTCTTGAGAATTGGGCCTCATATTCGGCCACCTTCAGGCTCCGTTGCTTTAACGCGGCAAATTCCGTGGCCTTCTTCTCTTGAACACGGTCAGAAAAATACTTGTTGTTGTAGTGTTCAACAAACTCCGTCCAGGTGACATGGTTGTCCGGCAGTGTTGCTTCTACGGATTCCCACCAGCATCGAGCATCCCGTTCTAGTTGGAACGTAGCCAATAGAACCTTCTCTATATCCGTGCATTGCATTACACGGAAGATCCTCTCAATTTCCTTCAGCCAATTCTCGGCATCATCGGGGTCCACCGAACCCGTTAATATTGGTGGGTTCATGTTACGAAAATCCCGGTGAAGGTCACCAGCTCCACGGTGAGCACCGCCAACACCGCCTTGCGCCACTTGCTGTAGCGCCTGCGTAAGTCCCTGCACAGTGCGCTGCATCTCGCGCCATTGTGCTCTTTCAGCGGCCATAATCCTACATAAGAATTAAGGTGTAATAAATATTGGGTTTCGTTATTATGGGGTCAATTGTCATTGTTAAACTTAACCCTTGGCTTTAACCATCTCACCAGGTAAGATCTAAACCTATCCATAGACAACTCTATTAGACATTTATATCTTTGGACTCAGGTTTTTACCTAGGAAATTAAAATCCTAGGCTCTGATACCAAGAAAGCTGTCACGTCCCGAGCGCGGAAGCTTACCCGTGGCGTGACAGTTTTATATAGAACCAAAGCGAGCTAGCTATTCGATGGAATTCTTCATTTTGATAGTTATTAGGCTGCGCAAATAACTAAGATTTAACTTGAAATTAATACAAATAATCCGAGATGATAATTGTTACCACTAACCAAATGATAATTACACACATTTCTCGAGTCCGACTACTAGGCTTCAAGCCCTTATTACAGTTCTAATAAATTAGACTAATACAACTGACATCTGACATAACTGGATACAAATGACATAATTACTACACCACAATTAACAAGATAACATGATAACTCCATTTCTACACTCATCACTCAGACTCATTCCCTTCCGAGTTCTGGCTGATATCCGAACTATCTGAAAAGGTTAGAAAATAACTAGATGAGTGAATCGCTCAGTAGGATTTACATCTCAAGTTCTAACATGCTTTAAGTGAATTATACATTCGTTTAGTGTAGGTAAACTATGCATGCAGATAGATATATATCAAAGAATTCGTAAAATCGACAGGAGTAGAAATTGAGAGTATATAGATTTCACGATTTCAAGCAGTAGTAGCAAGTGATAGTAAATGATATCAAGTCAGTGATAACTAAGAAGTGATAACTGGAATAGCAACATGTTAATCAAGCTAGCATTAGTAAGCAAAGTAGTTTCAAGCATGTATAACTGGAATTGGCTATTTATAATGCATTCAAGTAAACACTTCTACCCTTCTGCGGGTCTCAAGTCAATCAATCAAGTAATATCACGAGAATGAGTGGAATGCCTAAAGTCTAGCAAGCAAGTACTCCGGTGCAATGCCAAACACCATGGTCAATAAACTCCCATGGGCACAAGTACCTTCGGGTGCTCCTCCCAGGACCAGACCGGGCCCTATATGCACAGCATTGGTCATGTTTGTCGACATTCACTCTCGTTTATAGCCAATATGGAATTTCAAGGGTTGACTCGGTAAGATGTATATAAGGTGGATTATAGAATAGAATCCAAGGCGTATCATTATGTAGGGACGAAGTAGGAGTAAAACCCGTAACGTTCGATACATGCTAATGACAATAGGAGTTTGAGACTAACTTGCTGGTGTTGACACAATTGTCGATATTAGTTATATATATAGTATTTTTATACAATATGTATATGTATATATATATCCGATTATAGAATTCTGTCTAATATAATGAAGGTTATAGGTATGTATATCTTATGTCCAATATACATATATGAATTAGCCAAAATGGTGATTTATTATAATAATCAGAATTTAATTATGAAAATAAGTTTTTATGTTGAATATAGTTCTAACTTGCTAAGAATGATATTAACATGTTGAGAATGAGTTTCATATGTTACTTTACTGGTAAGATGATAAAAATAAATTTTTCATGCTGGATTTAATTTTTACATGCTGAACATTAATTATTAACATGCTAAAATCTATGCTTAACATACTAAAATAATTAACTTACTGATTGGTTGATAAGATAAGGTTGCCATGCTGATTGCAGAAATTTTCTTATAACAACATAATTTTTATCATGCTAAAAATAATTTTTCTACATTTATTTGCTAATTATTTGATAGGAAAATAGAATTATCATGCTGAAAAATAGTTTTAATACACTGAAAATAACTATAAAATGCCAAAAATAATTATAACATGCTGGAATAATTTTACCATACTGGAAGAAATATTATCATACTGGAAGTAATTTTCATGCATCAATTTACTACTTTATTTAATAGGAAAGTAAGTTTTATATGCACAAAAATAGCTTTAAATAGATTTTAACATGCTGAAAATAATTTTTATATCTCAGTATGTATAAAATAATTCTATCATATTGGAAGTCACTTTTAACATGCTGGAAATAATTTTAACATGTTGGAGATAATTTTTAGTATGTATAAACTAATGTGGTGAAAATTAGATTTTTACAAAAAAAATAATTTCATTCTACAAATATATATACATACTATGTAAGAATGAAGGAATCCATTTTATATTATATCATGTTCTCTATATATATTCGGTGAGAATGGAGGTGCAGACATTAGTTATATATACATATATATATTCATATATATATAATGAAGGTGTTTTGTATATACAATTAATTGAAGTATATATATGAATTTATATACATATATAATGAAGGTGCTTGTATATACAATTAATGGGAGTATAAATAAATATATATATATATATATATATATATATATATATATATATATTTAAGGTGTCGGGTGTATATATGCACACTTGCATATGCAGGTTTTATATATATACTATTAATAGAGGTATAATGGAGGTTCATAAATTGTTCATACTTTGTTTCACTTGTTAAGAGACTTTACGGTGTTTTTCATTAAGTTCACTGCATGTGTCGACACTAGTGTCGACACTTACTGTTCATTTTTGGTCTCTGTTGTACAGTTAATATTACAATGTTTTGTGTGTCGACACTTGTGGTTCTGTCTTCAATTCTATGTTTATTATTAATTAAGTCTTGTTTTGGTTTAATCATCTTGTTAATCAAGTGTTTAAGGTTTTAATCCATGGTTTAATTTTGGTTTTGTCAACACTCTGGGTAAGTGTCGCGTAGGTGTCGCGTAGGTATCGCGTAAGTGTTGACACATCGGGTAAGTGTTGCGTAGGTGTCGCGTAAGTGTTGACACCTCGGGTAAGTGTTGCATAGGTGTCGCGTAAGTGTTGACACCTCTGGTAAGTGTTGCGTAGGTGTCGCGTAAGTGTTGACACCTCGGGTAAGTGTTGCGTAGGTGTCGCGTAAGTGTTGACACCTCGGGTAAGTGTTACGTAGGTGTCGCGTAAGTGTTGACACCTCGGGTAAGTGTTGCGTAGGTGTCAACACTTGTGCAACACTTGTGCAACACCTATAATGCAAGTGTCGACATATGTATGACATATGTATGGAAGTGTTGACACGAGGTGTCAACACCTGCATTATATATATATATATATATATGGAAGTGTTATGTGAGGTGTTGACATTGAGTGATTTGGTAGATTAACAGGTTAATTAAGCATGCTAATAGATTAGGTATGCTATTAGATTAGTTAATAAAGCTCATTCATGTTAGTTATCTAGGGCATGAGACTAATACTTACTAATTGTCCAAGATTGAAGCTATTGCATGCTAATTATCCTCGTTGTGAAACTAATTACTTTACTAATTTTACTACTTTTCTTATATTAAAGCTAATACATGATAACTATGAGGCTAACACATGCTGTATAAATGTGAAAGATCGTATGGAGATGAGCCTAAGACTAACTGCCTAGACTAATCATCCTAGATTAGCTACTAGTTTAGTTAAAAATTGAGAACACCTACCTTGTTGGAAGATCGTAGTAGCAAACCCTTCTTGCGCAATCCCTGCAGAGCTTTGCCCCAACGTTAGCTAGCCTAGAATGGGGTAGCTACGGGTATGTTTATAGGGTCTGTCATGACCGAATAGGGGGCAAGATCTGGAATAATGGGGCTTTACAGCTTGTACAGGCTGGAGAGATAAGAGATAGGCTGGAGAGATAAGAGATACTGTTTGTACAGCTAATCCATGGCCCAAATCGTAAGTGCAAGTTTTGCTAGCTTATAACATATAATTATTTGGAAAAAAGTGTAAATGGTGTGGATGCTAAGATTGGAACCCTGGTCACTAGGTTGAAGAACACTTCACTTAACCAACTACTCTAGGAAGCCACTTGTTAAGTAAATAATCTTTACATATGATGACTCCGTGTTCCAACTTCTTACATAAGCTTCGTACAGAGTTTATCTAATGTTTTTTTTTTCATTTGGAAAATATTATTAATAATTATTTTTTTTCATTTTCATTTTTTTATACGGGGTGCTACAGTTCAAGTCTGTACATTGTTCCCGTGTTCACTTGCCTTAAAGTCTATACATCGTAGGGCTTCGAGTCTTCAAAGTCTGTACATCCTTCAAGGGGTCAAGTCTATACATCGTTTGCTTAACTTCAGCCTTTGCATCGTTAAGTCTATACAGTGGCATTTGCATTGAAGTCTATACACTGTTCTTCACAGCAACTCTGTACATGGTCTTGGCATGTGCATTCATAAAGTCTATACATCGCTCAAAGTCAGTACAGCATGCTTTGTCGTTCAAAGTACAAAGTCTATACATAGCAGTGTTCAAGCTTTCAAAAGTCTGTTCATTCCCTTCTGTAACGTTCATGCATCGATTGTCAAGTCTGTACAGCGTTCGCTTAAAGTCCATACAGTAGTGTCTATACATTGGCTTGCTTCTTCATGCATTAGCTAGTCTCTACAGCAACTAAGTCTATACGTTGTGTTGCATCGCATGCATTACCTAATGTCTATACATTGCGTCCCACAGCATGTGTGACGACCCAGAGTTCAGGATACCGATATACCGATAACATCGGTATACCGACACCAAGAACTGGGGAGGCCACCCAAGAGGCTGATGAGGCCCCTGAAGGGTTAGTGGGGGGTTAGCTGAGGAATATGCATAATTAATTGCGAATTGGGGCGCGCAATACAAATAAGTATTTAAGATTTAAACACAAGTGCGGAAGCAGTTTAAAATAACCAGAGTGATATATATATAACTAGTCCAGAGTCACAAACACCAGTCCTCAAGGTACAACTACGCGGGGCATACCCCGGCAAAAGCACAACACAAGCCTCAAAAAGGCAGCTCGTGCTCAGCTGGCAGCTAAGGAACGGTCCCGAAACAGCACGCTAAACTCCGGGAGATGTCGGGCGCGGCTCACCTGAAAGGAGAAGGGTGAGTCACAGCCAGACTCAGTAGGGGTCACGCGGATCCCTACCTCGCACTAAACAAGCGAACATGCATAAATAACCGCAATTTAAAGCATGCATTTAAATAAATACACAGGCAATGGCATGAATATCTAATCACAAGAAAGCTGTAAACTCTATCTAAGCAAGTATAACAGCTAACACATGCCGCTACTAATTAAATGCAAGCGATTGAAGCTAAAACTACCAATTAGGATGAGCTGCAACTAATCCAAGCAACAAGGAAGGACAACCACTGGAGCAGAAACCAGAAGCGTCCACTGACGGCTTACACTGCGTCTCAAGCACTCGCAGTCGACAAGCGACAAGCTAAGCGCGTAAACAGTACCAGACCAAGTGACCAGTCGGAGTGACACCCGTCGGCGTCAGTCCACAGTCTCCGACCACGTGTGCACACACTGACTCTAGCCTGAGCCAGGCCCTCTAACTAGTTTTCTCCCTTGGCAGGACGCTACCATTGGCTGGGAGCCCACGGAACTAGCTTACAAACCGTGAATGGGAAATATACCCCTCCGCCATCCTCAAGCGGGTCGGTACTCAATAGACCTTAGGGCAACAACAGTGGCTCCATTGCCTGGAAAGAAAAGCTACTCTATTGGCACATAAAACACGCCACAATATAGTAAAACAATACAACTATGGCATGAATATAGAACGGAACGCATAAGCAATGGGCTGGGAATATATTGCAGCCATCAGGGCAGTGGCGGTCAAGGACCCACGCGCCACATGCAAACGACGGTCGGGGGTCGGCGCGTTACTTCAAGAATGACGCTCCAGTCCCCATCCGTCACTCCCTTCAGGATTCCAGCTCAAGAGGCACCAAAGGGCATGTAACGGTGGGGGCCCTGCGCGTTACTTCGAAGCGACGCGTGGGGTCACCGCCGTCACATCCACCCGAGGCTCAAACCACCTATCAGCGTTCTAAATGGTAGCAGGCGAAGTAACGCCCCGGTCTAGGCGCGCCGGACCGAAACGACGGTCGGCCGACTGGCCGCCGGGCGCACCGCCTGACCAAAATCACGGAAACAGTTGATGAGTAACGGATGGGAGCCCCACCGTTACTCTCCAAGTAACGCACCCCCAATGGGCCGTTATTTGGTAGTGACGCGTCCACCTTGGACCGTCGGGCAAGTGACGGTTCCTGGCAGGACCGTCACTGCACCTGGGTTACGGGCGGGTACGGTTTGTAAACCGAAGCCCTCCCGGACGGCTGAAAACGCCGGGTATCGACGAGAAACCTAATAACCTGTCAAACCACGCATGCTAGACAACAATCTAACATCTAAATCTAGCACATGCAAGGCCTAAAACGCATTAAACTCAAGATTTAGGCTAAAACCCCAAAAATGGAAATATGAACATCATGCATGCTACGGGGTGCTAATCAACAAGCGGGCTAAAGGAAACGATCCTAGCAAGATCGAGGTTCCATCCCCCTACCTTTCGCAAGCCGAAACCGTCGAACGGGCCGCATGCAAGGAGGAATAGCCACGGAGCTTCCACGCTCCACCTCGCTCCCACGATCACCGATCCACGCCGAAGTGGACACCCACGCGCTCTACTCGACGCGAGGAATCCAACGGTGCCAACCTCGTCTCAATCCGACGCCGTCTCGACCACGATCCCTAAGAGAGGAGAGGAGGTGGCCGCACGGAGGAGAGAGAGAGGGAGAGGGTGAAATGAGAGATCGACGGGGGAGAGAGAGTGAGGGTGAGAGATATAAAAAAAATAAAAATAAAAATAAAATTAATATATATATAATACAATCATTATATATATAAAAATCTTATTAATATTCAATAACCCTCAAACAGCTCCGAACAAATCCGGAAAAATGCCAGACAAATTCCTAAAAATCCAGGAAAAAGCCGAAAATTCCAGAACAAATAATAGAACAAATACCACGAAAGATCCATTAAGGCACGGGCCTTACAGTCCCTCCCTCCTTACAGAAATTTCGCCCTCGAAATTTACAATAACCGAAAAGGAGGAGACTGAGAAAGGACTTTTACCTCACTGGAACAAGAAAGGAAAAAGCTGACGCATCTCATCTTCACGCTCCCAAGTAGACTCGTTACCAGAGTGACGCTGCCAAGCAACCCTTACCAGAGGGATAACCTTATTTCTCAACCGCTGCTCACGACGGTCTTCAATTCGGATAGGAAATTCTGGCGTGGACAAATCAGCAGTCACCTCGGGCCACACTGAATCATCGAGAACATGAGAAGCATCAGACACATATTTCCTCAACTAAGACACGTGGAACACATTATGAATAGCTTGCATGGCCGCCGGCAGTTGCAAATGATAAGCCACTGAACCAATAGCTTCAACAATCGGAAAAGGGCCAACATACCGCGGACTAAGCTTTCCACGCTTCCCAAACCTGGAAACACCCTTCATTGGAGATATTTTAACAAACACCATATCTCCTGGCTCAAATTGTAGTGGACGTCTGCGTCGATCTGCATAACTTTTCTGTCGACTCTGAGCCGTCAACAATCTCTGTCTGATCAGACGAACCACATCAGAACACTGCTGTACCATGTCCGGTCCTGTCAACAGTCGGTCCCCAACATCAAACCAGTTCAGAGGAGTACGACAAGGACGACCATACAGCGCTTCATAAGGAGCCATGCCAATACTGGAGTGAAAACTATTATTATAAGCAAACTCAACAAGTGGCAAATGCTGACCCCACGAACCTTGCCAATCAAGGCAACACGATCTCAGCATGTCCTCCAAAGTCTGAATAGTTCTCTCTGACTGTCCATCTGACTGTGGGTGATACGCTGAACTGAAAGCTAACTCAGTGCCCAAAGCTTTCTGGAAACTACGCCAGAAGCCAGAGGTAAAACGCGGGTCACGATCTGACACAAGTGAAACAGGAATTCCATGCAATGGCACGATCTTCTGCACATAGAGCTCGGCCAATCTCTGCACACTCCAAGTAACTTTAATTGGCAACAATCTGGCGGTTTTCGTCAATCTGTCGACAAGCAGCCAGATCCCATCAAAACCTTGAGAAGTTCGAGGCAAACCCACCACAAAATCTGTAGTAACATGGTCCCATTTCCACATCGGAATTTCTAATGGCTGAAGCAGACCACCTGGCTTTTGATGTTCGGCTTTAACTAACTGACAAGTCAAGCACTTAGAAACAAAAATAGCCACGTCCTTCTTTATGCCGGGCCACCAGAACTGCTTCTTCAAATTCTGATACATCTTGGTGACACCAGGGTGAATAGCAAAACGGGAACCATGGGCTTCACTCAAAATCTCATTCCTCAAATCATCATCAACAGGAATATACAATCTGCCCTGGAAACTGACGACCAGCTCGTCATCAAATTCCACATCATATCTTGATATAACACGGGCCAAATCAGAATCAGCTTGTTGGGCTTCTAGAATCTGCTGATACAAAGCTGAACCCAAAACCAAGCTAGCACAAACTGCCATCCTCGGATCGGCAGGAATCTCTACACACAATGCCTCGCTCGGAAGTTGTTCCCACAATTTCCATTCATGAAGCAACAAATGACTGACTTGTACTTTCCTGCTCAGAGCATCGGCCACAACATTCATTTTACCTGGCTGATAGGAGAGTGTAAAGTCATAATCTTTCATGTATTCCATCCATCGCCTCTGCCTGAGATTCAGATCTTTCTGGGAGAAAATATACTGTAAACTCTGATGATCAGTAAGAATCTGAAATTTCTCACCATACAGATAATGTCTCCAGATCTTCAAGGCAAAAATAACTGCAGCTAGCTCTAGATCATGAGTGGGATAATTTCCTTCATGCTGTTTCAATTGCCGAGACGCATATGCGATAACCTTACCATGTTGCATCAGCACTGCACCCAAACCTACTCGAGACGCATCTGTACAAACAAGAAAACCACCCGAGTCGGAAGGCAAAGTCAACACTGGAGAAGAAGTCAACAGCCTTTTCAATTCAACAAAGCTAGCCTCACACAGATCCGACCAGACAAATGGCACACCCTTCCGTGTCAAATTAGTCATCGGTGCTGCAATCTTCGCAAAATCCTGAATGAATCTGCGGTAATACCCAGCCAATCCTAAAAAACTTCGTATCTCCGTGATGGTCCTCGGTCTCTGCCAACTCAAAACGGCATCAATCTTTGCAGGGTCTACTGCTACTCCATCACTAGAAATCACATGGCCAAGAAAATGAATCTCCCGAAGCCAGAATTCACATTTACTGAGCTTCGCATAAAGCTCGTGATCTCTTAGAGTCTGCAGAACGATCCTCAAATGCTGCACATGATCATCAACAGAGGCAGAATATATCAAGATATCATCAACAAAGATCACCACAAAATGGTCCAGAAATGGACGAAAGATACGCTGCATTAGATCCATGAAGGCTGCTGGGGCATTAGTCAAACCAAACGGCATGACTAAAAATTCAAAGTGACCATATCGAGTACTGAAAGCAGTCTTCTCCACATCAGATTCCCGGATCCGTAACTGAAAATAGCCAGACCGGAGATCAATCCGTGAAAAGACAGCAGCAGACTGTAACTGGTCAAACAAATCATCAATCCTGGGGAGCGGATACTTATTCTTGATAGTCGCCTGATTTAGCTGCCTGTAATCAATACAAAGCCTCAGGTTTCCATCTTTCTTTTTCACAAACAGTACTGGGGCACTCCACGGAGAAAAACTGGGATGAATATAACCCTTCTCCAGTAACTCTAGTAGCTGTGCACGCAGTACTTTCAATTCAGCTGGAGCCATTCGGTACGGCGGCTTTGCTAAGGGGCCAGTACCTGGAATCAGTTCAATCACCATCTCAATCTCTCGCTCTGGGGGCAAGCCTGGCAACTCATCAGGAAACACATCAGGGAACTCACAGACAATCGGAATATCACAAACATCCCGTCGTGGTTTTTCAACAGCCACCACTGAAGCAAGGAATCCCTGACAACCTGTGCTAAGCAACCTATAGGCTCGAATAGCAGAAATAATCATACGAGAAGAACGGGATCGAATACCTTGAAAATAAAAGGCTGATTTTCCCTGGGGCTGAAAATAGACTTTCTTCGATCTGCAGTCAACCACAGCTCCATAATGCTCCAACCAATCCATTCCCAGAATAACATCATAATCTGCCAGCTGCAACGCATACAATCTCGCCGGCAACTGGTGATCATCAATCATCACAGGAGACTCATCCAAACACAAGGGAGTAACCATGAAATCTCCAGAAGGCAATTCCACAAACAACTCACAGGACAGCTCAGAAGTTGGTTCCTCAATACAAGCCATAAAATCCTCAGAAATAAAAGAGTGAGAAGCACCAGAATCAAATAAGACATGAGCTGAATGACCATAAAGCATAATCGTACCTTCCACAAGATGGGACGCAGCAGCATCAGCTCTTGTCAAATGAGAAACCTTGCCTTTCTGCTTCTTAGAACCAACTGAAGATTGCTGAGAAGACGCCGACGCCTGAGAGAAAAATTGCTGTGGAGCTTGAGGTGCAGGAGGTCTAAACTGCGGCTGAGGTTGAGAAAACTGAGGAGCTTGCAATGGATTCGGCCTCAGCGGGCAATCTCGAACCACATGACCTGGCTGGTCACACCTAAAGCAAACAACAGGAAGAGAACACGGTTGGCCCTTATGATGACCACCGCATCTCCGACACGTCCACGGCTGACTAGCAGCTGAGCTCTGCCGAGTCTGAGAAGAAGGCGCTGTCGGCTGCTGAACAGAATCTGTACCGGACGGCTGCTGAAAAAACTTCTTCTTCTTATTGAACCTTTTGAACTTGGGCTTAGAAGGAGAGGAAGCACTGGAAACCTCTGGCTGGACCGAAGGAACACTAGGCACGGGCTGTCGGTAAGCCTGCTGAACCTGAGCTACCGGCTGCACTGACCCTGCCTGGGGATATCCACCCGGTCTCGCCATCTCCAGCTCTAAAACTACAGCTGTCTGACACGCAGTATCGAGATCCGCAACACGACTCGCTATCAACGGCATCTTCAACTCTGGCCTCAACCCACGCAAGAATTGCTGGGTCTTCAAAGCTTCGCTGGCCAGCACATGGGGCGCATACTGACCCAATTCCAAGAACTTATTCCTGTACTGAAGCACGGTCATACTACCCTGGGTCAATTCCATAAACCGATACATCTTATCCATCTGCAAGCAGGCAGGAGTATAGGCACGCTCAAAAGCAGCAACGAACTCTGCCCAAGTGATTTGCCGAAGAGGTCTGGATCGAAAGGAAATCTGCCACTCGGCTTTCCACCACGCAATGGACGTACCCTGGAGTTGAAAGGCAGCGAGCATGACTTTCTCATCTTCAGCACACTCCATCGAGACAAAAACACGCTCTATCGCATCCATCCATTGCCTCGCGACTTCTGGATCAGCTTGGCCATCGAAAGCAGGCGGATTGAACATCAGAAATTCCTTCAAAGCCTTGCCTCGACTGCCAGGCACTTCAGCTTGAACGATCGGCACTGGAGGAGCAACTGGAACGACAGGAACAGCGGGAACTGCAGGAGGAGGTGCAGAACCGCTATCTTCCCTGGGCGCATCTCGAGGAACACGAGGAGCTCGAGGAGGTCTTCCTCGACGAGGCGGCATAATTATGCTGCCAAAAACACAATCAACAATAAAATCCATCAATCATACGAAAAACATCCTATGCCAGCAAGAGACGACAACAGGACTAGCTCTGGACCAAGCGTCAATTCCAATTCTTTACGCAAATCCTCAACTTGGCTCTGATACCATCTGTGACGACCCAGAGTTCAGGATACCGATATACCGATAACATCGGTATACCGACACCAAGAACTGGGGAGGCCACCCAAGAGGCTGATGAGGCCCCTGAAGGGTTAGTGGGGGGTTAGCTGAGGAATATGCATAATTAATTGCGAATTGGGGCGCGCAATACAAATAAGTATTTAAGATTTAAACACAAGTGCGGAAGCAGTTTAAAATAACCAGAGTGATATATATATAACTAGTCCAGAGTCACAAACACCAGTCCTCAAGGTACAACTACGCGGGGCATACCCCGGCAAAAGCACAACACAAGCCTCAAAAAGGCAGCTCGTGCTCAGCTGGCAGCTAAGGAACGGTCCCGAAACAGCACGCTAAACTCCGGGAGATGTCGGGCGCGGCTCACCTGAAAGGAGAAGGGTGAGTCACAGCCAGACTCAGTAGGGGTCACGCGGATCCCTACCTCGCACTAAACAAGCGAACATGCATAAATAACCGCAATTTAAAGCATGCATTTAAATAAATACACAGGCAATGGCATGAATATCTAATCACAAGAAAGCTGTAAACTCTATCTAAGCAAGTATAACAGCTAACACATGCCGCTACTAATTAAATGCAAGCGATTGAAGCTAAAACTACCAATTAGGATGAGCTGCAACTAATCCAAGCAACAAGGAAGGACAACCACTGGAGCAGAAACCAGAAGCGTCCACTGACGGCTTACACTGCGTCTCAAGCACTCGCAGTCGACAAGCGACAAGCTAAGCGCGTAAACAGTACCAGACCAAGTGACCAGTCGGAGTGACACCCGTCGGCGTCAGTCCACAGTCTCCGACCACGTGTGCACACACTGACTCTAGCCTGAGCCAGGCCCTCTAACTAGTTTTCTCCCTTGGCAGGACGCTACCATTGGCTGGGAGCCCACGGAACTAGCTTACAAACCGTGAATGGGAAATATACCCCTCCGCCATCCTCAAGCGGGTCGGTACTCAACAGACCTTAGGGCAACAACAGTGGCTCCATTGCCTGGAAAGAAAAGCTACTCTATTGGCACATAAAACACGCCACAATATAGTAAAACAATACAACTATGGCATGAATATAGAACGGAACGCATAAGCAATGGGCTGGGAATATATTGCAGCCATCAGGGCAGTGGCGGTCAAGGACCCACGCGCCACATGCAAACGACGGTCGGGGGTCGGCGCGTTACTTCAAGAATGACGCTCCAGTCCCCATCCGTCACTCCCTTCAGGATTCCAGCTCAAGAGGCACCAAAGGGCATGTAACGGTGGGGGCCCTGCGCGTTACTTCGAAGCGACGCGTGGGGTCACCGCCGTCACATCCACCCGAGGCTCAAACCACCTATCAGCGTTCTAAATGGTAGCAGGCGAAGTAACGCCCCGGTCTAGGCGCGCCGGACCAAAACGACGGTCGGCCGACTGGCCGCCGGGCGCACCGCCTGACCAAAATCACGGAAACAGTTGATGAGTAACGGATGGGAGCCCCACCGTTACTCTCCAAGTAACGCACCCCCAATGGGCCGTTATTTGGTAGTGACGCGTCCACCTTGGACCGTCGGGCAAGTGACGGTTCCTGGCAGGACCGTCACTGCACCTGGGTTACGGGCGGGTACGGTTTGTAAACCGAAGCCCTCCCGGACGGCTGAAAACGCCGGGTATCGACGAGAAACCTAATAACCTGTCAAACCACGCATGCTAGACAACAATCTAACATCTAAATCTAGCACATGCAAGGCCTAAAACGCATTAAACTCAAGATTTAGGCTAAAACCCCAAAAATGGAAATATGAACATCATGCATGCTACGGGGTGCTAATCAACAAGCGGGCTAAAGGAAACGATCCTAGCAAGATCGAGGTTCCATCCCCCTACCTTTCGCAAGCCGAAACCGTCGAACGGGCCGCATGCAAGGAGGAATAGCCACGGAGCTTCCACGCTCCACCTCGCTCCCACGATCACCGATCCACGCCGAAGTGGACACCCACGCGCTCTACTCGACGCGAGGAATCCAACGGTGCCAACCTCGTCTCAATCCGACGCCGTCTCGACCACGATCCCTAAGAGAGGAGAGGAGGTGGCCGCACGGAGGAGAGAGAGAGGGAGAGGGTGAAATGAGAGATCGACGGGGGAGAGAGAGTGAGGGTGAGAGATATAAAAATAAATAAAAATAAAAATAAAATTAATATATATATATAATACAATCATTATATATATATAAATCTTATTAATATTCAATAACCCTCAAACAGCTCCGAACAAATCCGGAAAAATGCCAGACAAATTCCTAAAAATCCAGGAAAAAGCCGGAAATTCCAGAACAAATAATAGAACAAATACCACGAAAGATCCATTAAGGCACGGGCCTTACAGCATGCATCGAAGTCTATACATTGTTGACAGCCTGCACTACATGCCACTTTAAGTCTGTACATCCATATGTGCATTGTGCATTGTTCAAGCCAAAGTCTGTACATCGATATGTTGCTTTGATGCCGTAGCCAAGTCTATACACTCGCTGGTGTGCATATGCAAAGTCTGAACATTGCCACATGCATTACCTTTGGCAACGTTCATACATGGTCAGGCAGCCTGTCGCAGCAAGTCTATACATCGACTGGCAGTCTTCAGCAAAGTCTGAACATTGCATCATTGTGCATGCATTATTTTCATCAAGCCTCTACACTGCATCATATGCATTCTACATCATGTGTTATCAAGTCTATACACTCGTCCTCCTTCGCACGACTAACTCTATACATCCATTGTCTTGCCTGCTGAATAAAGTCTGTACACTATCTTCACCTGATATTGTTCATCGACTAAACTTTTAATTAATCTTGCAGGTGTCTGGGCACGTGATCCGAGGTTGGCACCTGGCACGTGATCCAAGGAGCTGAGATGCTGACACGTGGCAGAGTCAATTGGGTGGGAGATGTGGAAGACACACGCCCTAGTTGCTGCTGCTATATATATGAAGTTTCTTCATCTGTAGAAGACTATCAAGAAAGAAGGGGGCTGATCGAGACTGTGAGTAAAGAAGAAGAGAGGCAGAGAGCAGAAGAAGAAGAAATAGAAGAAGAGTGCAGCAGAAGAAAAAGAGAAAGAGAGAGAGCTCGTGAGGATTGAGAGAAGAAGAGTAGACAGTGAGAGAAAGAAGCAGAGAAGAAAAAGAAGAGTAAGAAGAGGGGAGATCGAGAGATAAGAAGCTTCATCAGAAGATTTGATCCTACTGGACCGTGGATCATATCCAAGCCAGTCAGCTCCTGCGAGAGCCAAATTGTGATTTCGTTTTCCAGCTTTCTGCTTGCTGTGTTTTTATCATTTCTTATTTTTCTTTCTTTTGTTATCTGTTCATCATTGTTCTTTCGACTCTCTAGATTGAGGTCGGGTTCCTCCTGTGGACTCAGGAGAAGGGAGACATTGTGTCTCCGGTTGCAAGTGGCTGGGAGTCACTTGTTGGGTTTCCTCCGGGTTGGAGGAAGGGAGACTTGTCTCCGGTTCTGGTCTTGTGGGTTGCAAGTCCAGGTGTTCCCTCCTGGTCTGGAGGAAGAGAGACCTAGTCTCTGGTTCCCAGTGGCTGGGAGTCACTTGGGGTGTCCCTCCGGTTTGGAGGAAGAGGGGAGGCTGTTCCCCTGGTCAAGCTGTTTGGCAGCAAGTGTTTGCAGACTGAGTCTGCTGTTCTGATGGAGGCATCACCCGTGACTCCCTTTGGCTCGGGTCTTCCTCACACTCCGGCACCATTTGAGTTCGGGCCTCTCTCCATAAAGGCCCAATTATCCTTTTTGTGCTTTCTATTTGAGTCATTTGATGTAATTTTCATTTTCTTGAGTCATGTCCCTAGGTCTTGTGTTTATTTTTCTAAGTTTGAGTGTCATTATGTTGTTTAGTTAGCTATTGGGCCCATTTCATTGGGCTTGGCCCAAGAGCCCCCCTACCCCCTCGGTTATTTGTCATTGAGTCTTTTATCAGGGTCTTATTGTAAAATGTGGGTTGCCTATATATAGGGCCCCATTCCCTTCATTTGGAACTAATGAATCATTGAATGAGAATTGCCATTTTAATAGTCCACATTGGAGAGATTCCATTAGTTAGGGTGAGAGACCCTTGGGAGAGATTCCCACCCACCTTCCACTCTCTCTCTCTTTCTCTCTCTTCCCCCAAGTAGGGTTCGCCCCCTTCCTCTCTCCTCCCCTCCCCAACCACCTCCACCTCCCACCTACCCCATTAAAGGCCCTCCACTTCCCATAGCTGCCATTACTCCACCCCCATAGTCCCAAGGTAGAATTTCTACCATTCCAACACAATCTCCCCCATTCCAACAAAATCTTCTCCCTTCCAACACAATTCCCCCTCTTCCCCACACATTCACCCAACTTCCAAAGCATATTTGAATTTGAAAATAACCTTCCCTCCACTTGACTTGGCCGCCCCTCTCCACTTCCATTAGGCTAGGTTCGCCCCCTTCCCCTTCACTCCACCCCACCATCCACTACCCCATCCACCCTCCATTCCCCCTTCCTCTAGCTGAACCTGCACCCTCCCCCTTCTTCCTCCACCTCCCCTCTGCCATTAGCAACCCTCCACACCTCCCATACCTCCCCTCCACCTTTCTTCATTCCCCTTCACCATATTCTACTCTCTTCTTCTTCTTGCTAGATCTATTGGGGGCTTTGTCAAAGCTGCAGGTTGTTGTTCAGAAGATGCAGCTGTACCCATAGCTTGCAGCAGCCACCCCGGTCACCTCCCTACGATTTTGAAGGCCCAAGAGGCATCCACGGAAGCGGATGCCTGTCCTCTTCGCAACGGCAGTGGTTTCGTCGCCATCGGAGTTCGGTGCTGCCCAGGAAGCCCATTCTTCCACGACTACGCCGGTCTACCCCTGCAGAGGTCCTGAGCCGGAGAAAAAGCTTCACCACGACGAACCTAGGAGGAATCAGGCCACGAGCTCTTCTCCAAAGTTCTTCTCCTTCCTTTCTACTTTCAGAATCAAGAAGCGGAATCCCGTTCAGCATCCGGTAGCAGAAGTTATCAATTTTCTTCCTCGGTAGTGCGACTCTACTTCCCCACAGTCTGCACCGACCTCTCCTCACTCTTCTGGAACCACTGATCGTCTCCGGCATTGTTTGGCGTCCCCGTTTGTTCTGCTGCAAAGAGGACTCATCCACGGTTCCAACGGCTCCAACAGCACCTGATTTGGAGTTCAGGAGCGGCCGGGGCAACTTCTTCTTCCTGCTGATAGTAATCTGTTGCTGTCAGTCCGAGAATCAGTGACCCTGTTCGAGTTCCCGCCCAGGCCAGCAGCGACCCCTGAAGAAATTGACAAAATTCTGAAGCATTCCATCCCCAGTAACGAAGGGTTCCCCACTGGTCTCGCCCTCGGAAAAATTCTTGATTGAGTTCTGCAGCTTCAACACCAACTGTCAATCCCCTATTGCAGAGGGCAGGCAGATTCGGTGCCATCACTTAGTCATCTCTCTTTGCTCTAATTTCCCCGCCCCGCTTGGCCGGCTGAAGGCCCCTCCCTGCGTGTAGGTAGTATTGATTGTAATATCATTAACCCCCACCCCAAGGTCCCCCTCCTGCGAGAGGTGTAGTGTTGTAAACCTTTGAGCAGGTCAAGCTACACCGACGCGGCGTGTGGGGATCCACTCGCCTCCCCACTCGCCCTCGTCTCTGATCGGGACCGGTTTCTTCAAACCGATCGAGTAAGTGCTCACACCTTCACTCCATTTAGTGCTTGTCTTTCAATATTAGTTCTTAATTCCGCTGGTTATGCGAGTGAGAGCCCGATCCTCAAGCCCCGTTGTCTTGAGTGATCACCGTGGGAGGAGTGCAACCGGTGCCTTTGGCACTTTGTCGGCCCCCTTGAATTGGGCATCCACACCCATTGGGAATCTCATCTTGGCCTTGCTGGCCCTCTACCAGCAAGGGCCCAACCCCTCAACCTCACCTTGGCATTGTCAAGTTACCCCCGGCGTGGGTGAGCGACGAGAGAGCGGCGGCCCAAATTGGCCCGTTTTGATTGCAAATGTGCTTGTTTGCCTAAGTCTTAGGTTGTGTCACATCATGTTCTAGCGTTGCTAGTGGAAGCCTCACTCCGGTTGGGAGTGAGGGGTGGATGTAGGTCTGGAGGACCGAACCACCTAAAAAATTATATGTGCAGTGGATTGCCTTGTGCGTTAGCTCCATATCTTCTACCACCCTTCACAGGTTGTCTGAGCTTTCATATTGCTATCTGTGCAGTAGGTTGATTACCTTCTTCTGCTTCCACTAGTTGCTTGTTTAGAAGCGCCTCATATATATTTGCTCATTGGTTTAAAAGAGAATTCAACTTGTTCTTCAGATTATCTATTTTACCTTGATAGTGTTCTAGATTTTTATTGAGCGAAATATTTTTAAGGGTGGGATTCATTCACCCCCCCTCTGAATCCATCGCACCGATCCTATCACCGGTGTTAGTAGAGATCAAGGATAAGATAGAAGAACGACCAGACTTCAAGGTAGCATCAGATGGAAGATTATTATTCAGGGAAAGGTCTTGTGTACCAGATTGTCCGGAATTGAAGAAGAAAATTTTAGAGGAAGCTCACCGATGAAGGAACACAATTCATCCCGGATCTACCAAGATGTACCAAGACTGGAAACAGACCTTTTGGTGGCCCAACATGAAAAGTGAGGTAGCGGACTTTGTATCTCGCTGTCTCACCTGCCAACAAATCAAGGCGGAACACCAAAAGCCGGTTGGTAAGCTATATCCTCTAGATATTCCCAAGTGGAAGAGGGAGGATATCGGCATAGACTTCATTATGGGACTGTCTAAATCTAAAGATGGACATGATGGAATATGGGTCATCATAGATCGATTGACCAAGTCAGCTCACTTCCTGACAATAAAGAACCGATGGTCAGTAGATGTTCTGGTTGCATTGTACATCAAAGAACTCGTTAGACTGCATGGAGTTCCTATTTCGATCGTGTCTGTCCGAGACCCGTGATTCAATTCTCATTTCTAGAAGGGTTTACAACATTCGTTGGGGACAAGACTCAACTTTAGTACTACCTTTGATCATCAGACGGATGGTCAGATTGAGAGAATGAATCAAGTTGTAGAAGACATGCTACGAACTTGTATCATTGATTTCGGCGGAAGCTGGCATGATCACTTGCCTTTGGTCGAGTTTGCATATAACAACAGCTATCGGGCAAGTATTCAAAAGGCACCTTTCGAAGCATTATACGGATGGAGTTGCCGATCACCCTTGTGTTGGGATGAAGTTGGCGAAAAATAACTACTAGGCCCAGACATGGTGAGAGACACCACATAAAAGATTCAACTAATTACGGAAAGACTCAAGACCGCTCAATCTAGGCAAAAGACTTACGCCGATACTAAAAGGAGAGATCTCAAAATCCAAGTCGGAGATCACGTCTTTCTTAAGGTTTCTCCAGGACGAGGTATCCAAAGATTTGGTGTTAAAGGCAAGCTTACACCAAGATATATCGGCCCCTTCGAAGCGTTAGAAAGAGTTAGCGAGGTTGCCTACCGCATCGCCTTGCCTCCTCAACTGTCCGACGTTCACAATGTGTTCCACATTTCTATGTTGAAGAAATATGTACACGATCCGACCCACGTCGTAGATCATGGCGACCTGGTGATACAAAAGGATCTCACATATGATCAAAAGCCTTTGAAGATCCTTGATCGGGAGGTTCGTGCATTAAGGAACAAGACAATTCCCATGGTCAAGGTTCAATGGAGCAAGTGCTCAGAACAAGAAGCCACGTGGGAGACTGAAGAATCAATGAAGAAAAGATTCCCCGAGTTATTTTCAAATAGTAAGTACTCTGTACCCTCCATGTTTATATAGAATTGAATTTGGGGACCAAATTCTTTTAAGTGGGGGGAGGGTGTAGCAACCCGGATAAATTATAGGAATAAAAAGTTCCTAAATAAATAAAAGACCAAAATCAAACAAATAATAAAAGCACAACCCCATTAGGGCCTCCCGTACCTACTCTACTCACTAAGCCTAATGGGCCAAGCCTTAAAAACCTTTTGCGTAAACCTTCCAAAGAATATACGCTTTTTGGGCCTTCAGCTCATAACCTCTCCCACGGTAGAAAAGGTGGAGCTTAGGATATATATGTATATATGTATTAACTAAAATCACTAAAGGGCCTTAAAAGCCCTTAGCCCTCCATACGTCCAAAGGAGGAATATGATATATATATATATATATATATATATATATATATATATATATAATAAAAAGCTAACCCTCATCACGTACGAAGCTTGCATGCGTTAGAGTTTATGCCATCCAGGAAAGTGGCTGTGGTTTGGGATGGTTTTAACCAAGAAGGATTGATACGTGGGAAACTTATATTCCAATAGGAGTCCATGTATAGAAATTTAAATACTCTTAGGATTCGAAAAACCAAAGATCTATAAAAAGGACCCCTTCATCGACGAGCTCCGGCTACTGCAATTGCTCGTATTTCCTTGCGTCGTCCTCTTCTCTGCTGCCATCGTCATCTTCCTCCTGTTGCTGCACCTTGCTACTGTGAACGGAGGAAAGAGAGCTTATCGTCTTCCGCTCTCCATACTGCAGCTACCGTGCCGTGAAGGAAAGCTGTTGTGTCTTCCTTTTGCACGTTCCTCTGCAGACTGTCGTGCTCATATCCTTCCTATTAACAACGTAAAGAATCCCCATGCTTCTTTCATCATAATCATTGTTGCCGTCTACTTCTATTCAAAGTGCTGCGGTGGTTATTTGTTCAAGTGTAGTTGCTGCTACTTATACTCTTATTATCTTCTTCGTTCGTCGTCCAGAAACAAGTCAAGAAGGTAGGTGTTCTCAAGATACGAAGCCCAACGTGTTATTCACAATCAATTCATGCATATAGGTCATGCAGTAATGTTTTCCATGAGTTATGGTATTGTTTTAGTGAGATTTGTAAATAGCAACTAGCCTCTGGGCTTCTATTAATGAACCACCGTTCATAGAGTCGCGAATTGTAAAATCTATGACAGACCCTTGGTCGTCCGTTAATCTGCGACCCTAGTTATGACACTAAATTGTTTAGTGTGATTTAATAAATACACATGCTTAAAAATTAAATAACTATGCAATCTAATGTTAAAAATTAAAGTATAAGCATGTTTCTGGAACCTATATATTTTTCTCTACCTATTCATGTCTTTACTTTCTTGATTTCATAAACTGAAAATACCATGTGTCTATGATTGTACCTACCCGATGCGTAGCATCAGACAAAGAATGGGCGACAGTCCCATAGTCACTATTTAAATAATGAACGCCCTCATACAAGGGCGCTAATTTGTAAATAACCAGTAAACGGAGAATATTATGAAAATTATGAATACACGACTGAGGTCAGGGCATCATTCAAAGAATGAACGCCACTGTCATAGTCACTATTTGAAATCATAAATATTAATTTCTGATATAGCGACCTGAGCCTGGGCGCTATTTCGTCGAGCCTATACTATTCACAGGAATGGGCGACCACGCGTGTGGGCGCTATTTCTGTAATTGGTGGCGACTGAGTGGGCGCCAATTACCCAGTTTCACGCCATGTCTTGGTTTTCGTGAGGATTAATGATGTGTCATACTTGTTCAAAGTTCAGCCCTTGAACTCCTTCATTCATGAAATCTACCTTATCATCTTACAATAATTATTCCTTTGGAACTCTATATTGGCTATAACTATAGAGGATGTCTAAAATATACATGACTCAATGCTTGTGCATATAGGGCCCGATCTAGTCCTGGGAGGAGCACCCGAAAGTACTTGTGCCCATGGGAGCTATATTGATCACGGTGTGGCATTGCACCGAAGTGCATGACTAGCTAGATTTAACATTCCACGACTCGTACTTGACTTGACTTGACATGACTTGTGTGGCCCAGAAGGGGTATTACTTGCTTGATATTATAATATCCAATTCACGTGACATGACTTGATATGTTTACATACTTGACCACCTTGATACATTCTATATGAATATCGTGAAATATGCTAGTTCGTTAACTCTTGATACTCTACTTTCTCTTGTCATCGTCATGCGTACATGTGTAGCTAGACTTGCATTTATGTAACATGTAATTATTTAAAACAAGCTTGTACTTGAGATATAATTCCTACTGAGCGTTCTCTCACTTAGTGTTTTCTCCCTATTTTTTAGGTAACTCCGATGACGAGAATCAATCGGATGGGATCGAGAACGAGTAAAGAGTGTAGAGCCATCCAATCATAGAAGCATCTATCTATCCATGTTTTTTTCCTATTTTCTTGAGTTAATCATTGTAATTTTCTTTTATTGAGTCAAGGTTATCCTTTAGTACTCTTTTATTGAGATTATGTAATAGAATTACCTTGATGGTTATTATGAATAAAGGATTTGGTTTATCTCTACTTTTGCGCGCTCTGTCTATGTGTCGAATACACTTATGTTCTGATTGACATGATTGATATAACTCGTCACGCATATCGGGTTCCTTCCGTGCTCGGGACGTGAAAATGATAATTTTATTCTATAATTTCATCGGTGGGGACTGGGGAGGAGGTCTCTTTTCATCAATATTGTACTTCAACCAGGTAATAGTCTTGAATAAGATCAATCTTCTTTTGTAAAATGATTATATGTTTCAAACACATGATCTCAATGGCCTCCAGATGCTCGAAAGTTATTTTGTTGGTTTGTTATATAATTTCAGGTTGTTTTGTTTGTTTGCCATTATGAAAAGGGTAAGAAGGGAAAGGGTGTATTGCCATGAAATTAATGGTTTGATATATGTATGTTTTTAGAATATTTTTCACACTAATATCCATTATTCATAGAGTGAATGCTTGCTGAATTTTATTTGAATTGGATAATTTGGTAGTACTTGTAAATGCAGAAAAGAAGAAGGGCAGAGTAGTTGTAAATTTGTCCAAATGAATCTGTAATGCATGAAGAGAAGGATGAGAATGGCACTGCTACATTGCCCATGCCAAACTGAAATCCACTACTCTACAGTGTCTTTCTATAATTCCCACCTTTGAAGAACCAAGGCCCAAGATGATGTAATATGAGATGTTGCTTTATAGAATTCCAAGTTCAAGCCTCAGATGACACTATGTGGATGAGGCTGCAACTACTACTTTCATGGATGAAGAGGATGTGAATGAGGAGCTAGCCGAAGAGTATGTGAATGTGGAACTACTACTTCATCTTCCTCCTCCCAATCACCATCTTCATTCGTCCCCCACCATCGACAGTCGGTGACAACATAAGAGGACATGGCCCCGGTGACGATGGTGATGCATCGTGGTGACATGACTGAGAGTATGCCTCCATTGGATAGGTCACCCTCTCCCCCTAGTTTTATACATTTAGGGTGTGGTTTGATTTTCATCCTTGGTTCTCTCGGGTTAGCCGTCCGACGTGGTTGTCGCTCGATGGGTAGGACTGCTGACGTCCTTGCCATCCAACGAGGTTCGACGACTAAAGTGTACCACCTGGGGCCTGTGTAGGCCATTTCGATAATTTACGAGATGTGTAGTTTGTCCTTTGGCGTGTTGTGTGCTTTGAATCACGGATAGTGTATGGAAGGATGATCTAGAGGGGGGGTGAATAGATCTGCCCCCTCTTTTCGATGAACACAGCGGAATAAAACAACTCTTCACACAATAGAGAAACTCGCACACTAGATGCTATAGCAGATATGGAGAACTTTCCTAAGCAAACATCTAGCGAGAAAGCAATCACACAGGCATGCCATATTGGATAGTAGATTTTTTAGGTGGTTCGGTCTGCTACCCACAGACCTACGTCCACCCTTCACTCAACCCGAGTGAGGCTTCCCTTGCACAAAGCAAGAACGCAGACTCAGTCTGCAACAAACGCTGATACACAGCTTAACCCGGAGGAACACACTCCTCCCTTCTTCTGAAAGACCAAGAAGGAAAACATGAACAACTTCCAGCTGCTCACAACCCAAAGGAACGAGTCCTCTCTTCTTCTGCTACATAGAGGGAACCCGAAGAAACACTTCTCCCTTCCTCTAAAACCACATAGGGAACCTAGAGAAACACTTCTCCCTTCCTCTGAAACGACAGAGGGAACCCGACCCCTTAACAGGATGTCGGAAGTACAATCAAGAAAATGAAAAGAAAAAATAACAAACGCTGAACTGAAACAGCGCAAAGAAAGCTCTCAATGTGAAACTAGGAATGTAGCTTCCTATGGAAGCACTTTGACTGTAATACGGGACTTGGCTTGGATTCTCTTCCTCTTCCTCTCAACACTCTCTCTCTTTCTCTCTGAACTGCAGTAGCTCTCTCTTCCTCAGATTCTTCTCTCCTTTTTCTTCCTCACTTCTCTTCTCTTTTCTTCTAGACCTGGCTCAGCTCCTCTATCCTCTGAAGGTTACTGCTCTATTGATCGAATGTTATCTCTTATATCACCTTTCTCTTCTCCTTCTACAAACTGGGCTTGGTCTCTACCTCTCTGTTCTCCGTGCCTTTTTCCTTGCTATCTTCTTCGAACCTCTTATCTTATATGCTTATCTGTCGTCCGTCAGAGCATGTCCCCCAAGCGTTGCTTTTGGTTCCAGCATCTTTTTCTTTTTGCATCCATGGTACGAGATTTGTAGACTCTGATTTGGTAGGAAGAAATCTGGGCCGTCCAGATCCGCAGAATGCTTCCATATCCTGAGAAGAGTGGCCACTGATTGGCTCGAAGGTGATAAGGTATGGTGGCTTCTGATTGGCCTGCTAATCCTCTTCATGTAGTACACAGCAGATTGAGAGTTCTTGTTCCTCAAGGCAAAACCCGTTTCTGGATGAAACGCTCTCCAGGAGTTGTGCAATTGGTCCAGCTATAAAGATGGGAATATTTTCTGCTAGAAGGTCTTCTAGAACCTTGAGCCCTCGAAGCATGTCCCTTTCAATCATTTAGACTTGGACTATTAGTCCCAAATCCATCTCACGTACAAGTTCACAAAGGACGCTTCCGCAAGTTCGCATTGACGCACCGAAGGCGTAGCATCGATGCACCGAAGGTGTAGCGTCGACGCAACCTTCTTTGAGGACACCTTATAACGTGTTCTATCTGCAGAGTGTGCGTTGACACACTGTAAATGTCACGTCGACACATCCTTCTTCACACCGGCCACTACTGCTACTGAAGCCATCACTACGTTGACGCAATTGCTCCACTGCGTCGATGCCTCCTTCTTCGAACTGGCAACTTGTTACCGTGAGGCAAAAGAGCCATCACCTTTAATCTATTTGTCACCCTTATGTGTACATTTTTCACCCTTAGGTATACACTTTTCACCCTTAGGCGCTGGTCAGTCGTCGCCCTTGCTCTGCTTTACAGTTCATCTTTTCTGTGGACTTCATATAACTGGAGTCGACTTGAGCAGGTCCCAAAGTCAACTTCGCTCCTTGTAACTTCATGCGATAGGGCCTGTTGCCCATTTTTCACCCTTACTTAGCCATTTTTCACCATTAGATACCTATTTGTAACCCTTAGGTATCTATTTGTCACCCTTAAACGGTACAAGCCGTCGCCTATGGCTATGGCTAGCGGGTGACACTAGTGATGAGCTTGAGCTTCTGAACAGAGCTGGAGAGATCTGCTCGAGAGATTGTTGAACTGTCGATGCATGATCACAGCTGGATAGCCTTGACTTCAAGGTGGCCTTGGCTCATGCTTCTGCTGCGAAAGTTCATATTTGTTGACACTTGCCATGACTGCTTACGGCGTACAACCATTGCACAGATTGTGTTGCTAGCTTGTTCATGCTAGCATATGAGATTTGATTCTACTTCATAATCAACCTCAGACTCAATTTGGATTATGATGAGTCTTGAAGAAATTCTGTTAACATGGGCGAAGGCACTAAGCCGTTGAATAGCACGAGCTGGACTTCATAGAAGAGATACTACCGGTTCTGCTCAAACCATCTATATGAAGACCATTAGAATAGAAGAATGATTTCATCCTTTGATCTTGAAATAGGTTAATCAGTGTCATCCAATGCTTAGGGAAGCTCCTGAATCAAGATAATAGGGTTAGGAGACCCATACAAGGTCGAATCCTTCGAACAGCTTGATCGTTCTTCATATTTCACTGCTAAGAGCCATTTGTCACCTTTAGGAAGCTATTTGTCACCCTTATCAGCTATTTGTCAGCTCTAACGAGATATTTGTCACCCTTATTGCCCATTATCCATCACCTTTGAAAGCTTCTCCAACTTAACGTGACAAGTCGACTTCATACGCAGCTCAAGTCAACTTCGCTTCATGCAGATTTCACGCAATGGGCTCTTTTCACTCTCATGAGCTATTTGTCACCGGTAGGGACCTATTTGTCACCACTAACCAGTATTTTTCACCTTTATCTGGCCATTTGTCAGCGATAACATGATGTGCAGTCTGCTCTTGATTTTCACACTTCTGGCCATTGCTTTGTTCAAATTCGAACCTGTCTTCACATGGCTCATGGATATTCATGTATTAACATAATCAAACAACCATTGACATCATCAAGAGCATATGAGGCATGACACTGTTAAAATCATGAAGAGTTCTTATCATAAAGACTCATTGTGTGTGACATCATCAAAACTATAGTTTAATGAGTCATAGTGTATGACATCATCAAAATCACAGGGACACAACATTCTCCCCCTTTTGGATGATGGCAACATTATGAGTCATTATGGTCATTTAACCACAAATGTCAATGAGTATGCAATGAGACCCAAAGTGCACAAGACTCATCATGACTCTTTCCTCCTCAAAACTCCCCCCCCTTTGTACTGATACCACTAGATAATGCATTCAATTACCCAAATGCAAATGAATGCAAATGACTCATCAAATTCTTCTCCCCTTTTGACATCAACAAAAAGGATGGAGTTGGGTATGTAGGCTGAATAAGGAGAGGAGTCTGATACCAATTGAGGAAAGGTTAGAGTTGAATAGGATTACATCAAATCAGAACAGACACAGCAAAAGTGGACAGAGCTTTGGACATAACAGTGAAATGCAAAGCAGCCAGATTAAAAATTATGATTTTAGCAACAAGAATTTGCGATGAGAATTTCATTAGCAGTGACAGTCCAAAGTGGCATTAGTAGGGTGTTATCGAAAGTAAGTGAATTGGAAAAAAATTGTTTCATGGATTCTAAGAAACCATTGTATCAGAAGAATTACAATATGAAACACTATTCATTAGTCAAGCTTGCAATTTTCAGATTCTTCTGTTATAAGATCTTTTATGACACAACCCTTATTTTCTGCTTGGTTTAAGTGTAATAAATTTAGAGTTTATTAATTAAACTCTTTGAATCATTTTGCACTCAGACTTAATAGAAATAAACCAAGGCTACATATTTAATTCTAGTTAAACCTCCCTTAACCCCACTCATTAAAAAAAAGGCTCCCTTAGGAGTAGCTCAAGACTAGTATTGAGATTAAACACATTAGACATTTCTGATTTAGTCCTTAGGGTTACATCACTTTTAGGTCATAGTTTTAGATTTTTCTTTTTGGCTCATAATTTTTAGAGCAGTCAAGTATAGCCTACACCTTTTGACAAAAGAGTGCACGTTGATCAGACGCCAGCACCCCTAGTTACTCAGTGAGACTTACTATTCTACTTCACTTCGAGCAGAGATAGCAGAGACACTTCATGACTAAGTCCACTATATTTCTTTGATGAAGGGCTTAGTTTCTCAGTGAACTCTTAGCCATTGCTCTGCCTTGAGCATTGATTCACAATTTTTTATCATGTGCTACCCTTCGGAATTTTTTGGATTCTTTTATGTTTAAGAACAATACTTAATCTAAGTTTCTCAACTAAGGTTGCCATAGACCTTAAATTTTAAGATTTTAGGAGATTTCATGGGACACAACATGTGGGAATTAGTTGAGGCCTATTAAGTTTTGAATGCAATCTTTTTCAGGGAATTCAATTTTTTAAACTCTTGAATTCATTAGGCTTAAACCAACAGTTTTATTCATGGGTAATCATATAATCTTATAAAAGAAGATTCCTATAAATGATTTTCTCAGATTAATGAATTTGTGAACAGATTGGAATATTCTGAGCACAATGTAGTTCAATGTGTTTCAATAGGATTCAACAATGAAGGCAGTTTAGGATTCAACAATGAAGGCACTTTTTCAAGAAAGATAAAGCAGATTGGTTTCAAGTTTTACAGAAGTAGCATGGATGCCAATTTATGAGAATGTCTGAAACCAAATGTTGACATCAATGGGAGGAGACTCCTCTTGAGAGAATGTAAGCTAAGATCTTAGAGAAGCTCCCCCTGAGAGAATGCTGGATTTTGAAAGCAGATTTTCAAGGTTAAGGCTGAGGATGAATTGTGATCAAGAATTTTCTAAAAAGACCACCCCTTTTTCTGTAAATACAAGGAGTTTGAAGTCCATAGAACAGAAGCAAGTCATTTACTCTCAGATTCATGAGAACATGGAGTGAGGAATGATGAGAGTGAGCCAGAGAGACAAGACTTGTCAGAAATTTTAAAGCAAACAGATGAAGTTGACTTGTACAGTCTTTAAGTCGACTTGAATGATTCAAACAGAAGAGAGCATTTACAGTGTACTACAGAGAAGTCGACTTGTGCAGTCCTCAAGTCGACTTGTGTAGCAACCAAGATAAATATTAGGGATAAAATTTCCTAAAGAAATAAAACCTCTTAAAATAAATAAATCCAACAAAGACCTTAATCTAATGGGCCCAAAGCTATACAAATTTACCAAAAGGCCTTAACTAAATGGGCCTCCTACATACATATAAACATAAACTAATGGGCTTCCCATATAGATGAATATATATAATAACTAAAATCACTAATGGGCCTTAAAAACCCATAACCTTCCTTATGTCCAAAGGAAAAATAGGCTATATATATATATCTGTGATTTGTTTCCCAAAGAGCCCCAGGCTATATCATGTACGAACACTGCATGGCTTTAGGGTGTTTCCCTAATGGAGAAAACGGCTGTGCTTTTAGTAGTGGGAAAGATGATTATGGGAAGGTTAAGACCCATTAGGATCCATACGTGGAAATTTATATACCATTAGGATTCTAAACCCTGGAAATCTATAAATAACCCCATCGAGCAAGCAATCGTCTGTTGCTTTGCTTTCTGTTCGACGATGACCTGCTACTCTTGTTTCTTCTTCTACAACTAGTTCAACTACTGTATTGCAACCGTGAAGGAGCATTTGCTTCCTTCTTCTGTTGTGTCCCTGTGGTTTTGATGATTGGCTTTGATGTGAGTTAATCTTTTGATGATTGGTTTTACTGTGAGTCATCTTGCTGTGTGAGTCATCATGCTGTTATTCAGTCATTTTCTGATCATAATGCAGTCTCTCATATGTTCAGTTAATTTGTTGTTCAGTCAGTTCATCAGTTCATGAAGCATTGCATTATATGTTCAGTCATGTTATCTGCTACATAAATCCTTCACATGCATTATTTGTTCAAGTGTAAACTCTGTCAGCATTGTCAGGACTGAAGTGGGTCGACCCCCCTTCTTAGATGGGTCGACCCCCCTAGACTATCAATGTATGTACATTGCCAGCACACACGTTCAAAATCTCTACATGTGAAGTCTACACATCGACTGTTCATGCAAAGTCTAGACATTTGATCAAGCTTGTACACTGGTCTTGGCATATGCATTCATAAAGTATATACACTCTTCGGTTGACTTCAACTGAAGTCTGTACATCGGCATGCATTACATCAAGTGTGTACATTGCATAGCATGTTGCGTCTAAGTCTATACATCACTGTTCATGCATTCACTGTCAAGTCTACACATTGCTGGGTATTCATGCATTAACTCCAAGTCTGTACATCGCTCAAAGATTTCCAAGTCTGTACAGCCATTGCACTCAATTGAAGTCTATACATTGATCTTCATATTCGAAGTCCATACATCGGTCTTCATATTCGAAGTCTGTACATTGGTCTTCATATTGAAAGTCTATACATTGGTCTTCACCTGAAGTCTGTACAGCCATTCTCTTATCAAAGTCCATACATCCTTCTGTTGGAATTCCAAGTCCATACATCAGATTGTTTGAGCAAGTATGTACAACATTTCATTCACACCGGAAGTCTATACATTAGACTGTGGCAAAGTCTATTCATTCGTTTCCAGAAGTTCAAGTCCATACTTTGATCGTTTGGGTAACAAAGTCTGTACAACGTGAGCTTCGGTTCTTAAAGTCTATACATTCTCTCGTTCAAATCCTTCAAAGTCTATACATCAGACTGTTTCATCAGCAAGTCTGTACATCGGACTGTGTCAAGTGAAGTCTGTATAGACATGGTGTTTGCATTCAAAGTCCATACATTGGACTGTAGCATGCACGAAGCTAAGTCCATACTTTGATGCACTGTAGATAGCCTGAGGTGAAGTCTGTACAGCCATTGCCTTCATATAGGAAGTCTGTACATCTTACTGCACTGTAGCTTTCACAAAACCAAGTCTATACATCGTGAAAATCTATACACTCCTCTTGGCCTTAGCATCTGTTTTGAAGTCCATACATTGGTCTTCAATTCAAGTCTGTACAATGGACTTATAGGTAAAGTCTATACATCCTTCAGCTGGAACTGTGCAAGTCTGTACATCGTTGCTTGCCAAAGTCTGTACATTGGCATCTGTTCCTACGTTGCACTTCCAATTCTGCACATTGGGTTCTTTACCTACGTTCAGCTTTGAAAGTCTGCACATTGGTAGTTTTACCGACGTTGCCTTGCCAAAGTCTATACACTGTGTTTGTTCAAATCTGTACAGACTTAGCCTTGTTCTAGTCTGTACATCGACCAGCTATATTTGGCAAGTCTACACATCCTGATTTCATCATGTCTGTATAGCCTCTTCATTGAAAGTCCACTCATCACTCAAGTCTATACAATGCACACTTGTTTTCTTGCATAAAGTCCATACACTGCACTTGGCTTGTGTTCTTCACACCAAGTATGTACAGCCTGTGCTCGCAGCAGTCAAGTCTACACATTGCGTTGGTGGCAAGTCTATACATTGGGCTGTAGCTTGCTTGAAGTGTAGTCTACACATTGATTCACTGTTCATGCCTTCACCAAAGTCTGTACAGCCATTCCTTGAGTTCAAGTCTGTACAACGCTGCATCACGTAGTAAAGTCTATACAATGGTTGAGCATCGTGAAGTCTATACAGTGGTTGAGCATCGTAAAGTCTATACATTGGTTAGGCTTATTTATGCATTGCCTCCACGCCATCAAGTCTGTACATTGCATGAAGTATATACATTACACGAGCTGAATGCTTTCTAAGTCTATACACTGCATTGCATTACATGAAGTGTACACACTTACTCACTTACTGACTCTAAGTATATACATTGTGTTGCATTGCTTGAATTTCCTCAAGTCTATACACTGAGCTCGCATGAAGAATCAAAGTCTATACACTCACTCAGTGTTTACACTTTCTCATTTGCTGCTTATAAAGTCTATACACTGCATTTTACAGTATGAGTTATAAAGTCTATACACTGTCTTCAGTTGATTTTGTTAATCGACTGAACTCCTCATTTATCTTGCAGGTGTCTGACACGTGATCCAAGGAGCTGAGATGCTGACACGTGGCAGAGTCGATTGGGCGGGAGCTGTGGAGACCACACGCCCTAGCTGCTACTGCTGCTGATATAAATAGAAACCTTCATCTTCAAATGAAGTGTGATCGAAGTAGAAGGACTGAAGCCTTGAGCAGAAGTAGGAAGAAATAGAAGAAGAGTGAGCCGGCAGAAGAAAAAGAGTTGCAGAGAAGAAGGAGAGAACAACGTGAGAGAAAAGGAGAGCAGAGGAGAAAGAAAGAGAGATAGAGAGAGAGAGAGAGTTCGTGGAGAAGAAGGAAGAAGCTACTGAAGATCTGTCTACTGGACCGTGGATCAAATCTAGGCCAGTCCCCTCCATGAGAGCCACATTTGATGTTCTTTCATTTACAGCTTGTGTTTGCTGTGTTATTTTCATTTCTTATTTTTCCTTTTATTTGATCCGATTTACTGTGTTCTTCCGATCCTCTGGACTGAGGTCGGGTTCCTCCTGTGGACTCAGGAGAAGGGAGATCTGATCTCCGGTTCTGGGCTTGTGGGCTGCAAGTCCAGGGGTCCCTCCTGGTCTAGAGGAAGAGAGGTCTTTGACCTCTGGTTTGCTGGTGACTGGGAATCACTGGTGGGTTCCCTCCTGGTCTGGAGGAAGAGAGACTTCGGTCTCTGGTTTCCAAGTGGCTGGGAGTCACTTGGGGTGTCCCTCCGGTTGGGAGGAAGAGGGGAGGTTGTTCCCCTGGTCAAGCTGTGTGGCAGCATGTGTTCACAGACTGAGTCTGCTTGTTTCTAGCGTTGGCTAGTGAAGCCTCACTCCGGTTGGGAGTGAGGGGTGGATGTAGGTCTGGAGGACCGAACCACCTAAAAATCTTCTGTGCAGTGGTTTTACTTTGTGCGTTTGTTCCTTGCCTTCTACCTCCTATTCACAGGTTGTGCATGCTTGATTAGTTGTGTTATCTTGGGAGTAAATTTCGAGCTTTATATTCTGCTAAGTGTGTTTGGTGTGTTTAGCTCTGCCTGCGTTTCTGGTGTAATCAGGTGACTGCATTGTTGCAGTCCAACTGTTTGATCATGTGTTGTCTTATCATCTCATATTGGAGAGCTCATTAGTTTTATTCCGCATATCTGAGCTTTAGAGTTTTAATTTGGACATTATCTCTAGAGGGATACATTCACCCCCCCTCTGTATCCGGGCCTAGCACCCTAACATCTTCTTCTTCTTCTTCTTCACGATCGTGAGCAGCTGCTTTGGCTGTTCCACCGTTCAATTGCGGTTGCAGTGAGAAGCCGCTGCTTCTCTTCCTCATGTTGCTACGTGTAGCTGTCGTGAATGAAGGGAGAGGCCTTGCTTCTTCTTTCGTTGTACCTTTATTACTGCAGACGTGTTGGGAAGACTGTCCTCCTTCGTCTACGTTCGTCCACTACTGTAAGCTTGCTACAGTGGTATTGCAGTCGCAACTACTACATATCCATCTTCCTTCCACGGGTTGCAGTTGCTGCTCTAGTGCTTTTTCTTCTCTAATTCATCGTCCAAACCAAGCCAAGAGGTGGGTGTTCTCAAGTTACGAAGCCAAACTATTAATCATAGTAAAAATCATGCACGTAGGACATATAGTATGATACATGCTTTCTGTTTTTAGTTTTCATGGTTTTACTGAGTTCTTAAAAATAGCGACCATGTCATGGGCGCTTATTGAATGAACGCATGTGCATGCTGTCATTAATTCTTCAGAAATCACGATAGTGTACAGGGCGTCATTTAATGAACGACCTTATGCCCAGCCGCTAATTCTTTTAGGTATTTTATTATTATCGCATGCTTAAAATTTATATCTACAAAACTTGATGTTAAAATTAATGCATTGACATAGTTTTAGATTCCTGATATTTTTCTCTACATGTTCATGTCTTTACTTTCCTGTTTTGATAAACTTCCATCCTGTGAATAGTAACATGTGTCTATGAACGTATCAGCCCGATGCATATCACCACACAAAGAATGCGCGACACTCCTGTAGTCGCTATTTAAATAATGAACACCCTCACACAAGGGCGCTAATTTGTAAATAACCAGCAAATTGAGCATATATGGAAAATTATGAATATGCGACCGAGGTCAGGGCGTCAATTAAAGAATGAACGCCACTGTATCCAGTCGCTAATTGAAATCACGAATATTAATTTTGGGAAAAATCCTAGAATTAACGCCCTTACATAGTGTCGTTAATTTTAGTTATTTACATGAAAATTCTAAAATAATCCTGATTGAACGACCTTTTAGAAGGTCACTATTTCATGAAATGGCGACTTCTGTAGAGGCGTTGTTTTTCCTGTTTCACAGTTTTATCAGTTTTCTGGCCCATACCGGGGGTCTATGGCACTGTGTCTCAGTCCGTAGATGCAGTCCCACGTTTCACGTTATTTTTTTGTACAGCCCCTAGCTCTCGGTGATGATTGAGCCCTCTGCGGGATATTCCTTCCTTCGGACTGGTGATTTCATCATAGAGACCTCCGTAAGTCTACGTGAAGCTTTGGATTCTCTCAAGGCCGCCGACCATGTTGTACCCTAAAAACCCTGGAACCTTTCTTTGTCACGTCACTCTGAAGAAACGTGGTATTTGACCCTCAAAGAGCGCTGTTCTGGCCTCTTTTGAGAAGTGTGTTGTTTGTTCTGAATCTGTAACCTGGACCTAGACGCCATAAGGAATTGGCACCCAATCAGGGGGCGTAGTTTACGGATATAGCGACCATGACATGGACACTATTTATGAATGAGCGACTAAATGAGAAGTCGCTAATTCTTCTTGCCTGTACTATTCATAGGAATGAGCGACCATACGGTGGACACGATTTCTGTAATTGGTGGCGACTGAGTGGACACCATTTACCCAATTTTACACCATGTCTTGATTTTCGTGAGGATTAATTATGATGACCCAGACTCCGGATACCTGGTAAACCCGATACCACTCGGAACCTGCGAGGCCTCCCAAGAGCGAAAAAGCTCCGAAGGGATAGAACGGTATGTGATAGTACATTGAACTTCCAAACAAAGCAGTAAGTAATTAAATTTCAATGATCAGGATTGCTAAAGTAGTATAAATAAAATTACATTTTCTATAACAATTAAACTAACAGAGTCCAGTCCAAAGAAAGACAAGTATAGTCCAACAGGAAAGAGAACGTACTCTCAAATCGGGGGAAGCCCGACACTGGCAACGCTGGCACTAGGAACCACGCAGCAGGTACCTCTCAACACGAGGAAGCACAGCTACACCTGAAAAGTCAGGGGTGAGCCTCCTGTCACTGGCTCAGTAGGGATCCCGCAGAACCCTACCACAAAACAACGCAGTAACAGTAGTGCTAAACTAAAGCAAAGCTGTGATGACCCAAGGTCCGGATACCGGGTAAACCCGATAACACTTGGATCCTGCGAGGCCTCCCAAGAGCGGAAAAGCTCCGAAGGGATAAAAGGAGTGTGTGTAGTACATTGAAGTCTCAAATAACGCAGTAAGCAATTAATATTTTATTGATCAGGTTTGCTAAAGTAGCAGATTTCAATTAACAATTTAAATTAACAGAGTCCAGTCCAAATGAAGACAAGTACAGTCCAATAGAAAGGAAAACGTACACTAAAGTCGGGGGAAGCCCGACGCAGAGAACGCTGGCAACAATGAACTGATGCACCGCGTCACGAACCGCAAGGAAGAAGAAGTCCACACTTGAAAAGCAGGGGTGAGCCTCGTGTCATTGGCTCAGTAGGGGTCACACGGATCCCCACTAGAAATAACGCAGTAACATAAAACCACAGTGCTAAATAGAAAAGTAGGAAGAACAGGAGCAACAGTAGTAACTAAACTACACAGTAAAGCTGTGAAAAGCAGGAGTAAGCAAGAGGAAGAATAGTTAATAAAGAAGAGCAAAGCCGTACTAACCAGAAACACGGCCGCTGACCAATCCACGGCACTCGAAGCTACTCCATACGGTAATAGAAAGGTGAACCCTGATCTCACAAAGTTAGGCGTTACCTATCCATCGACAAAGCACAAGCTCCATAGCTGAAGCCTGCCAAAACAGGTAAAAGCCCTATTAAAAGACCTACACAGCCAAAGACACGGACAAACACAAGCTCACATCATGTATGCCACATAAGACTAGACCTCGAGTGAAGCCACGTACAGGCTACTCAGAAATCGGTCATGGAAACACAAGTCACAAGAGTTATACGTCAAGTGACAAGAGGACCTCCTCACTAGAAGAACAGCCACATGCGTCCACTGACGTCTTACACTGCACCACAAGTATCTACACAAGCCTAGATCGTGGCCAGCGAGACACGTAACAGAACCGAGTACAAGGAACAACAGTAACGAGTGACTAGTCAGGGTCATGCCTGTCGGCACTCGTCCAACCGCTCCTGACCACGTGTGCACACAAAAGTTCAATGCCTTGAGCCATGCCTCTAGCTAGCTTTCTCTCCCAGTAGGACGCTACTGTAAGGCAAGGGAGCCCACGGAAACTAGCTTACAAACCGTCTGCCGGGAACTGCCCCGCCACCACTCCGTGGTGGGCCAACACTGGAACGTGTCGTCGGACTACGACTAGTGGAGGCTCACTACACACAGAAACTCCAAAACACTAGTGCTGAAGTATAGACAGGCTACGCATGCACTATCGCACGTACTATGAAGCACTAGACACAGGGCAGCATATCAGACTGCCACCAGACTCAGGACAGATAGCTAGACCTGCCAACACAACGATCCTTGAGTCACAAGACTCGGAGTCAAGATCGTCGCACATAGCGGTAACAAGCCGCCAATCGGTCTAATCCTAAGCCAAATCACGAGAAAACATCGATAAAGGAAACGACATAGGATCACCTGATCCATGCCTCCGCACAACACAAACCACGGAGGCCTGAGGGATCACCAAGAGCCTCAAAACACATGTACACATAAACCGAGGTAAGATAATACCTCAAGGCGTCCAAAACCATGTCTCGATCCATATCGGATCATCGAGACATCCATAAAGTCATAAGTCAACCACTGGATCGCACCGGGTTAACCAGACACCAATAATGACTCTAAAAGTAGTACGGAACATCACTCGATACAATGGCACTCCCCGGCCACCCCACAACATGGTCATCGCCCTCATAGGACATCCAAGATATCCACGGGATTGTGGGCAAACCACAAGAGTAAGCCAAGACAAATGCAGGCTAAACATAAAGAAAACCAGGCTCTGGGAAGGAAACGGTCACACGCCAGGTTGCTAGGTAAACCAAGCAGTCAGCTAATGAGCCGCCATCCTCACAAACAGAATACAAACACTGGGCGGTCAAGAAAGAGCCACACCAACATAACCGGCCTACAAACAAGCCGACTCACTGAGCTAAGCGATCCAGGACATGGCCGCTTCACTAAGAGACTCGAACGGACAAAATTGCAAATCCATAGGGGTAAGAGGTCTATCGCAAGACCGCGAGGAGACAGTAGCGGTCGTCCATATGACCGCTAAACCCGGTCAAACCCCGAACTGACATAAATCAGTCAAACCCCTTAGCAGTCTCCTAATGGACCACTAAGGACAAATAGCGGTCAAGGCTAGGACCGCTAGCCCAACCAACTTAAAACTATTAAACCGACATAAACAACGGTTAGCGGTCATCTTTCAGACTGCCACTGTCGGATTAGCGGTTTATCGCACGACCGCGAATCCGAACCTACATACACGACTCCCCTTAGCGGTCTATCGTATGACCGCTAACAGGGATTAGCGGTCAATCACTGAACCGCTAGCCAGAAGAAACGGTCTATCACACGACCGCGAAGACCTAAACCGACCTACTGTTTGAAAAGCATAAACAGTCACCCAAGGACCGCTAAATGCCTGAAAACGGTCTCTGGTAAGACAGCTAAATCGCTACGGCGAGTAAAACAAGGGATTGGCCGATCTCGGCCGTTCCACGCCCCGTTCACTTCTAAACGAAGGGAAAACAACCCTAATCGCCAAATAAACCTTCCATAGATCGGAAGGGGTCCAAATGACATCAAAACGATAAGAAACGGGCGATTCAACCGAATCGACCTAAAACGAGTCACATGGGTTCCCGGGCTTCTACCGGCCCCAAATGACACCCAATCGCAACAAGACTGGCGGGAATAGAATGCTAACATGCCAGGGATTGAAATAAAACTAATTAGGCTAAAAACCGTCGCCGAGAATGGTGAACACGTCTCACACCCCCCAAGGCATGCTTCACCCAAACCGAAGCCAAACCTGCTCATTCTCGCACTGTATAGCTCAAAATCACGGGGGAACGTTGTACAGGAGTAGGGCGTCCATCTCCCTACCTCCATCGAAGTTCTAGCGCGCCGAAGCGACTAAACCACGTCGAAATCGATCAAACAAACTGAACACATCGGCTTTGAATCCACCGAGAGATCGCGCCAACGCCATGCTCCATTCTTCGCTCCATCACGCGCCAGACCAACTCCACGACATCCCTGCCTCGTCCACCACGCCACGGTCGTGCGCCCCGCGGAGAGAGGAGAAGAGAGGAGAGAGAACGTGAGGGAGAGAAATGACGGCGGTGAGGAGAGAGGAAGGAGAAAGAAAGAAGAAATATAAAAGAAATTAGGAAATTTTGCAATTTCTGTAAAATCTGATTTTTAGCCCAAAAATGCACTAATTCAGAAAAATATGAAAAAATAGTCTAAACGATCCTCGGAAAGAATGCAACGCAACTGTATCATCCTCAAGTCGATGAACTCAATAATAAACTCACCACGGGGTTCCGTAACTTGTACAAGAGAAAAACCCACGCGGATCGTAAAACACAACTCAGGACCCACAAAAGTGATCCAAAACTCCCCGATAAAGATCCGAAAGACTCAGGGTCTTACAGTCCTGTGGACGCGGATTTTTTCATCATCGTCATCCATGTATGTGGATGAGGATATGATGTCTTTGTTTATTTATTTAATTTGGTTTATTGGGTTGATTGGTTGTTTATTGATTTATTGGTTTATCTATTTATTGGTTCATTGGCGTGCCAGTCACCGAAGTGACAATTTTATTGTGCGCTCGATCTGACATGGTCAGTCGATTGTGAATGATCGCGTCTGGACTAGAAGTCCGTCATACCCTGAACGCTATGACGTTAATTACGTCCTCCCTAAGGAAGACAACCCTTGATTAAACGCTAGAGGTAGGAGGAAGACAGCGGTAAAGCCGTATGCTCAAAGGAGACAAAATTCATCTGTTTACAAGACGTTAAATGTATTCGGGCAAAGCAGGGGTTTGTTAATTACGGGGATAAATCCGACGGCATATTCCCACCATCTTGGATGATGCCAAGTGGGGAATAGGAAACCACCCATGCAGTGGCAAAGTGGGAACTGTAAAGGATCGGGCATAATTGACCCGGAGTCCGAATAGGGACCGGCATGCCATGGCACGCCCCATACGGGTGCGGTAGCACATTTATATCCCCCCTTCGAGGGGACCATCGGAGGGCATACAAAGGCATGACTCCGTGGGCCGACGGGGTTGAGAGATAATATCACAGTGACCTGGCCAGGTGTGTGTGAATTTCGGCAGCATGTCCCCTTGACTTGGATTGTGCCAAGAGAAGATAGGTCATCACCCACGGAATGCCGGGATGACAACCGAATGAGGATGGGCACCGGGCCCCGGGACATCGCTTGCCTCTGTTTCATCGGTCAATATCCCCTTGAAACCCTTCAGAACGCATGTAACGACATGGCCCTTTAGGTTCATAAGGGTGGAATCCGGATCGGGAATGAGGGCTGTAGGGGAGGGAGGTCCTCCCCATTACTGTATCTTCTCAGATCATTCATGACGGTCTCATGGCAGTGGGGAGAAAGTCCCCTGACTGGGCTTCATTGGGCCAAGAAGAGGGGTCTCGGCGTGGCTTACTGGTTGGCCAAGGGGGGTTCTCGGCGTGGCTTCTTGGTTGGCCAAGGGGAGCTCTCGGTGTGGCTTTTTGATTGGCCAAGGGGGCTCTCGGCGTGGCTTACTGGCTGGCCAAGGGGGGTTCTCGGCGTGGCTTCTTGGTTGGCGAAGGGGGGCTCTCGGCATGACCTTTTAGTGGACAAAGGGGGGGGGGGGGGCTATCGGCATGGCCATTTGGTGGATAGAGGAGGATCTCGGCGTGGGGCCTTTGGCTGGAAGAAGCTCTCGGCATGGGGCCTTTGGCTGAAAGGAGGTCTCGGCATGGCCTTTGGCTAGAAGGAGCTCTCGGCACGGGGCTTCCCGGCGCGCTCATGGCCGCGCCGGGAGCCTAGCGCCAGGAGGCTGTGGGCTATAGGGTTTTGCACAAAATGAGGGCTTATCGTTTAGCTGAAAGGAGGGGAAGGCCTCTCGGCCTTACGGTTCTCGGCGGGGAAACTTGCACGCCGAGAAGGTGGAATGCAGACGGATTTCAGGGTTTCAGGGCTCAATAACGATGCTCTGTTTCTGGGATTTCTGGGTTTTATGGCTCAGATTGAGGCCGAATCAGAGATGTACGAGGAGATTTCAAGAAGGCCTCTGCTAGAGGGACGCCAAGGGAGCTGAGAGGCCGGATCATCAGGAAGAGGGGAGACCATCATCGGGGCCTGAGTAGCTTTTATCTGTATACTGCCAGACGTCTGGGGGGGTCAAGAGATGGCTGTCTCTGATTCCCCAGACTAGCATGATATCATTTGGGAAGCAAATCGGCGATGAAAGAACCCTTGATGCTGGGACCTCAGACCCTAGTCATTCAACGATTGGAATGAGGATCCGGGGTCGCATTCGTCTGCAGGCTCAAATGTATCTTTTATAGCCGGCAGTCCGGGGAACCAAGAGATTGATGTCTCTGGTTCCCGGACAGCACAAGAGGCTTGAGGAAAAGACTCAAATACATACGGAGGGCATGCTCTTGAAGCGGGAAGAGAGAGGAGAATAGAACCCAGCAACCCATTGAACAAGGGTGGGGGTTCTACCTTCATCCCTGTTCGAAGAACAGACCCGACACCGGAGCCTGAGTCATTTCGCCCATGGGGCATTCATACAAACAGTATGCATACATATGGAGACAAAGGAAGATCGTATCGCCTAAAATCCATCACGGCCATTGCATTTATTTCATCTCACCATCATTTACATCGAGAAACATAGAGGGGAGGAACAGGGAAAGAATCGTATGAATAATCTAAACATCAAGACTTCGACTATTACATACGGAGAATCAGTAAAAAGAAGAAAAAGAAACATCGAACATGGGGGGTAGGGTGGAGCATTGACTCCTCTCCCTCCCCCTATCAGCCCACCTGGAGCCCTTCTTCTTTCCTTTCTTCTGCTTCTTCGTTCGACAGAGACTCTCTCCCTCTCTTTTCCTTTCTCTTTCTCTTTCTGGCTATCTGTTCGCTCTTTTCTTCTTCGTCTCTTTCTTCTTTTCTTTTCTGTCTATCCTCTTTCTTACTATCTCGCTGCTTCTCTCTTCGAAGGGAGGGGGTTTTATAACCCTTTTCCCTTTTCCTTCTTGGCAGGCATCTTCACGGCGCGCTTGAGGCAGGCTTCCCGGCGCGCTCAAATTTGATCTCTCGGCGCCAGTATCTGGGCTTCGACATGGGCTTTCGGCGCCACCTTCATATAGGCCCACTTGGGGTTTCTTTAAATGTATCATCATCCCAAAGGGTCTATCATCTATGAAATATCTTGTATTGAAATCGCGATTGCAATCTCCATCAGTTCGCAGACAGGGTTTTATCAGTCCGTAGACAGGGGTTTCATCAGTCCGTAGACAGGGGTTTCATCAATCCGCAGACAGGGTTTTATCAGTCCGTAGATAGGGATTTCATCAGTCTGTAGATAGGGGTTTCATCAGTCCGCAGACAGGGTTTTATCAGTCCGTAGACAGGGATTTCATCAGTCCGTAGACAGAGATTTCATCAGTCCGTAGACAGGGGTTTTATCAGTCCGTAGACAGGGGTTTCATCAGTCCGTAGACAGGGATTTCATCAGTCCGTAGACAGGGGTTTTATCAGTCTGTAGACAGGGGTTTCATCAGTCCGTAGACAGGGATTTCATCAGTCCGTAGACAGGGGTTTCATCATTCCGTAGACAGGGGTTTCATCAGGATTGTCATCTGAACGGTGACAAATCCGGGTATCATCTTATCAATATCGTCACTCTAATGGTGACGAGCTCGGACATCAGCTTTAGTCTGGGAAGACCTCAGTCGGGTGTATAATCTGTGTAGACGATTCTTCTTCTGCTCTATCTTTTCAGGGGCCTTTACCATCTTCATCTGCCGGTGCCGGCTTCATCTTTATCTCATATTACTTCCGTCAGTAAGCCGACATCTGACTTACCCTGACATATCATCTGTGACTTCTTGGACGAAGCAGTAGTACAGCTGGAAGGTCTCATTAGTCGAGTGACTGCTACTTTATCAGTGCAGTGACATTGACACCGGGCATCGGCTTTGGCCGACAAGGGCTTTAGCCGGGTGAAAGGTTGATAAGCTTCATCATTAGTCTTTCACTGTTGGTCAGACCCTCTTTTCAATTATACTTCCACCCTTGTTCATTTTCCAGGTGTCAACAAATGCCCCCCACCTGCGGGCGGCGTAAGCGCAGAATAAGCGCCACGGGGGTTGCAGGTGTCTTTTACTATTGGAGGGTATCTTCCTCAATTTGTCTTCAATTCAGTTCTCAGACCTGATCATCTCGCTGTAACAGTATTCTGCACATCGATGTTTCTTCTCTTCATATTTTCTGTCATTATTTTCAGCATTTGGGGCTTTTCGGCCTGCAGGACCTCCCGGCGCGAAGCTTCTCGGCGCGAGGGGCTCTCGGCGCGGCCTGGTCGGCTGGGCTCTCGGCCTGGACCCTCTCGGCGCGCCCTGGCGCAGGGGGTCTCGGCCTGGGATTTTCTCGGCCTGGGGGCCTTCTCGGCGCGCCCTGGCCGCAGAGGGGCCTCGGCCTGGGGGCTTCTCGGCCTGGGGGCTTCTCGGCGCGCCTTCTGGCCGCCGGGGGCTCTCGGCCTAGAGGTTCTCGGCGCGCGTTTCACCGCGCCGAGAACCTGGTCGCCTGGGCCCCTATTTAGGGCGCCGACGGCCTGTTTTTCTTCATTCTTCACCATTCTTTCTCTTTCTTCAGTTTTTCTCCATTTCCTCTCTTCGGCGCGAGCCGTCTTCATCCTCTCGGCGGTGGCCGCGAGTCCTTCCGTCCTGGGTGACGTGTTTTGGGGATTCAATCCCTTCGCTTCCGGGATCACCCCCTCTTGGTTGGTGACTCCCTATTCTTTTGGGCAGATCCCGAATAAGGCGAGATGCTGCCGAAATTTTTATAGAATCTCATGCTGCAATTCTTATAAGACCGACTTTTAATCCACATTTCTTCTTTTGTTTACAGATATAGCAATGGCTTCTGGCTCTGCTGCTGCATCTTCTGGAGCTGCTGGAGCTAGTTCATCGGCCCAGCCAGACATATCTCGGGCCACAGTGAATTGGTTGAACGTGCACAGCTTGGATTATGGATATGATAGAATAGCTTCAGTTGACGAATCATCTGATTCTGAAACTGACACAGTGTCGACGGCCCGGGTATACTCCACGGTGACCGAGACATGCTTCAGGCGGGATAATAACTACTGGCCAGACTTCCCGAAGGATCGCCACTTGATGCCGTTCATCCGGACCTTCACAGTGGGTGGCTTGCGAGATTATCGGATAGCTCGCGTAGTTGAAGCTACCATCCTTGCCGAGCGAGATAGCCTAAAGGAATCAGTGTATCGCAGCAAGGACATATATCTTCCTGGGGAGAAGCGGGACTGGGATGCAGTCCTTGGAATATCGGAGCTAGAACCGGAGAAGAAGATGCTTACCCGAGCACCGGAATTTACACCTGCTCGGTGGGACAATGCTGGCGGCCGAGTTAATAGGGAGAAGCCCGGCTATGGTATGTTCTTGGCACCTATAAAGTGGGGATATCGCGAAGAGCCGTTCGTGCTAAATTGCCCGGCCATTCAGTTCAAGTACCATTTGTCGGCTGGTTGGTTCGGAGACTGCAAGATCACTGACTCCCATCTATTCCGAGTAGGGGCAGTAGAATTTACTGAATTTGTTCTGACGGAATATGCCCCTCTGCTGATCAGAGCGGGAGTATACCACAGTGTTTTTGCTTCCAGATTCCGATATCCCATCTCCAGGGGGTTATGCTGTGGGATGTTTGAAGTGTTCTGTCCTTTGTTCAACACTTTTTATACAGCAGAGGGTGAGACATCCCTAGACCTCTGGAGTTTATCATGGCTCTCCGGTCTGCCTATTGACGGTGAACCGTATGAAGAAGTCTGCTTGGCAGACTCCGAGAAAGACAGCTCTGATGGGGAAGGCAAGTATTCCGTTGGCTTCTCTTACCGATATCTGATGAAGGTCTATCGTTCCATTTGTCTGGCATATAGTAGAGGATCCTCCAAAGGCTATCATCCCCGAGAGAAAGGTAGCAAACTGAGGGTCCGGATCGGGCAGTAGCTCCAGTACTTCTTCGACGGTCCCCTGAAATATGCAGATTTCCCCTCTATGGGTCCTGTTGCGAGCAAGCAGATAAGAGCTCCCCGCTATAAATCGGCACTGCCATCTTCATTGCGCCATGCGGGCAAAGGTGGTCCCAACCCGGCAGGGGTAGATCCCATCACACACTGTGCAGCTTATTTCACATTCTGGCTGTGTACTTTTGCTCTTCCACAAGGGGACGAGACAGTCATTCGGCTAGAGGCCATATATCCAGCTTGTCAGATGGCCTGGGGGATGAAGCTATCGCTCTGCCCAGTGGCCCTGTGTTTGATTTATAAATCTTTGGGGGACCTGCACAAGCATCGGACTCCCCGTTCTTTGAGGACCGTGGGTCCTTTTCATTTCTTCAATGCCTGGGTCTGCAGTATATTCCCTGAATTAGCTCCGAGAACCTTGCAGGCGGATACAGTGTCACCCAGGATGATTGAATTTGCCAGCGCTGAGCCTGGTCCCTTTTATGATCAGCTATTTAAAATAAGGGGCCGACTGATAAAAGTACCAGTGGACGCCCCTGGCAACATGCATTTCTGGAGCTTGGCAGTAGGTTCAGCTCCTTTGATTGATCCTCAAAGAGAATGCAAGCTGGAGGAGATAGAGACATATATCCACCCTATCTCAGGGGTCAACACTGCTCGGCCAATATTGGAACCGGAGCTGGTGAGATGGGCCATGGCAATTCGGCCCAGTGTTTTGGTTTACAGAAAGGGTGGCCTGCTTCTGTTGGAGCCATACTATCCGTTCCGATTTGGGCGGAACTTTGGTTATGACCAGCACATCCCTACATCAGTTGCTCAATTTCCCCTGGATAGCAGGGCCAAGCACGGGTCCACCATTGTCGGCGACGGCCGGTTGTGGTGGGATTTCTATCATCGTCAGGACGACGCAATCTTCAGGGTGCCCACCGTCTCCAACCGTGTTCCCCGGGTAACATCAGAATATATCAAATGGTGGAACATTCGGACCGGCTTTTTCAGGGATGGCAGGGGTGCTTTCTGGGATGTGGCAGAGCGCTCTTTCCTGAAACAGCAGCCTGGGCCGGTGTTTGAAATCCCCGAGGCTCATCTGAGAAAGCTTTATTCGCAGAACCCGAGGGAGGCAGAGAACTATCTGGCTCAGCGTCGAGCTCTGAAGGAAAAGAATTCTGAGCCGCCCGCTCCTGTCTTTGCTGCTATTAACGAAGACAGTTTCGTAAAGACCCTGAAACATCTGTGCCATATAGGAGATGATCGCTTGGAGGCACAACAGTATCCATTTCCTGTTGAAGAGCCGCTCCCGGCAGTAGCTCATTGGAGGGGTCCAGTTGATAAATTTCATCCGTATAGGACGTTTGTACGCCGGGAAGATAGAACTCAGACGTACTATAAGCAAACGTCCTGGCTGTTCATTCTGCTGAGTTTGCATGGATTATCTGCAGAAAGCCCGATAGCTGGCATTTTGAACAAGCCGCTGTTTATATCATTTCATTATGTCGATGGCTGGGGCATGGACCATCTTGACTTGTTTCGCTGCCTTGATTTTCATGGCCATAATGACCTGGCAGCTTTAGTGGAGAAATGCCAGATATTCGGCGATGTTTGCTGGCTTATCAAGGAGGCTGCTTCCCGCTCCAAAGAAGTGGCTTATCTGTACTGGCCGCTCTCTGTATTTTATGATGGACCAGCAGGTATAATCTCTTCCTTTCTGACTGCAGTGTTTTCTGTTTAGCATCTGAATTTTGCATCTATTGATCCCATCATCTTTCTGCCGTTCTTAACAGACCGGCCCGACATAAAGCGGCAGGGGCTCTACAGGAAGATTATTGCGCAGGCCGAGAAGCCTACTTACTTTGAAGTTCCTGCTGCAGCACCGACCACTACTCCCCTGCCTCCTGGCAAGAAGAGGAAGGCTTCTGCAGTCAAGGCTGCAGTTGGGAAGGCCAGGAAGGCCAAGAAAGCTCAGGCTCAACAATCGGCTTCGGTAGTGATGGACACCGGGACCCCTCTCCCTGACATTCCCTCATTTGATGAGTTCGAAACTCAGAGGGAGGCCGCTCAGGCATCAGTTCAGGGTAACATCAATATTCTGCCATTGCATTCTTCATTCTATCTTGCTGGGTTTCAGAGGAGTGTTTAAATCTGACCACTCCTTCTTGCACAGCCCAAGAGCCAGTCGCGGCGCCCTCCGAGGTGGGGACCAGGTTGCCCTCTCCCACGCCGACTAGTGAGGCGGAGGGTAAGCATGCCCTTTTCATCTTTTTCTGCTCATTTCAGTTACTTTTCATCGTCCCTCTCACAGGCTTTTCTTTATAGTGATGGCCGGGGAGGAGACTGAGATTACAGGAGCGGCTGGCGATATTACTCAGCCGCGGGAGGGTCACAAGACCCAGGCGAAATGGGGCCCCGCTCCCGGAAGGCGCATAGTTACCCGGTCTTCCTCCAAGCAGATGTTAGAATTGATGGCCCCGCCCATGGACAGAGTAGAAATCTCTTCCGGTAGCTCTGCGGCCGCTTCTGAGGCAGGTGGAGAAGAAACAGATTTCAGCGGGAGCGACACGGAGGATGCCTCCAAACCAGAGGCCCCATCCGTATGTACCGCCATTGTTTTATCATTTACACCCCCCAAGCTGGTGGTGCCATTTTCTGGAGAAGAATTACCAGAAGAGTTCGCCGCTCTGGATACCGAGGCAGATATAACTCCTCCTTTTGTGGTCTCATCAGCGGGGCTTTCTTCTTCCCTGCAGTCTTTTGAGGATATTGGCATCACTTTAGAAGTGAGTCTTTTCCCTTTATGGTTTCCTTTTTTCCCATCTTTATCTGCTGCTTGACGCTGCATTGATTCGTTCACAGGAATCCCCCGTTGCCCTCCCGGCTACGAGTGCAGCCGTTGAAGCCACTTTATCTGGCACCCTAGCTATTGTTCCTGCTTCGGCAGCCGTTCTTGAGATAATTCACCCTGTGCCGGTGAGGGTGCAGTCCTCCACAGACTTAGCATCATTGGACCTGCGGAATGCTGGGGAAGGCCCGGCTCTCATCAAGGCTTTGGATTTCAGAGCTAAAATGGACCTAGCCAGGGGTTCTGCCTTTATGCCAGCTGCAGTGATGACCATCGCTCCAGAATCAACAGTTCCCATAGTATCAGTCATGGAGAGCGAACCTTTGCCTCTTCAGACCGTGGCCCCCGCAGCCTTGACATTGCAGGGGCTAGGCACCGAGATGGAAGAAGGAGAGGTATCTGTTGCAGAACTGGGAGTATCGCCTACAACGGCCACGGAATCTGCTTCCGTATTTTCAGAATCTGAGGAGGAGATGCCTGAAGTTGCATCCGAGAGTATTCCGATGGCCGCCTCCGAGGAGATGGAGGTGGAAGATCTCCCGGCCACCTCAGAGGTTATGGGCGGAGCTCAGTTGGTGGCTTCGGCAGACCTGCCGTCTTCTTCTTCGCAGCCGGATATCACCCTATGGGCGGATATAGACAGTGAAGTAACTTTTGAAGTAGCTCCTCTTCCTTCGCCTGGCTTCACTTCCCCTGAAAGTTTTGTCTGGCAACATCTGGGCATGCTGCGTCAACTGGTGGAGTCCCAACCTGGACTAACTTATTCACAGTTGAAGGAGATAGCCGGGCGCTTCACCGCCGGCTTACAGGCGATGGGATGTCCCACAGAAATATGGGCCCAGCGGGTTCTTTTGTTGTTAAAATTTGTTCATCGCCGGGATTTCTTGACACACATCATGTCGGACAGATTGGCAGCCTTGAAGTTGCAAAGAATGGAGTGCAAGTCCGAGCTGGCAAAGATGAACTCTATCCTTCAGGAGCGACAGCGTCAAATGCAGTCTTTGGCGGAGCGGGAGCATTTCGTGCGCGACCGGATAACTATCCTGGAAGCTGAACTGTCTGATCTCCGAGCTGAGCTGCCACAGCTAACAACTTCTCGACCGCAGCTCGAGGAAGAAGCAGCTTTATTAGAGGGGCAGGTGGCATCCTTTCGAGACCAGTCTGTTCGACTGCAGGAAGAGGAGGCTCGGCTTCATGAACTAGGAGCCGCCCCTTCTGTGGGTCTTCTGGCATTCGAGGATATCTTTCGGCAGCCATGAATCATTTTCTCTTTCTTATCTTCTTCTCTCTTTTTTTTTTGGTGCTCTTTTGTGATACAATGTCCCCTCGGGGCCCTTCATGTACTCACTTCTTAATGAAAAGAAAAATTTTGCTTTATGTGTATCCGCCTTCTTTTCCATGTGGTTTTATCACTTCAGGGAAGTGGGGTAGTGGTTTTAGCAACCCCTCATGCGAATGGCTCGTATCTGGCAGGAGAGCGTCCACCCCTTCAGAGAAAGGATGGGGAACTCGCTCCACCGCGTGACGGCATCCGAAGAGGTGCTTAAACCGGATTCTGTTGGTAGCGGCAAACGTCCCTCTTGGCAATATGTGCTGTGAGGGAGACAATTTGCAGGAATGTGAAAGAAAGGGCCTTATCAGAATAGACGGAAAGTCTAGACTGGGTAGAGGTTATAGCAGGTGGGACGATTACAGGATATGTGGTTTTCATCAAGACAGACGTAAGGTCTGAACTGAATAGGATTTTATCATTGATCGGGCGAAATGCCAGTCGATCAACAGCTGGTTTCATCATCGATATTGGGTTTATATCGATGCAAGAAGAGTTCATAAATTTCCTCAGGATAGACGAAAGGTCTAAACTGAGTAGGGTTTTATCATTGATCGGGCGAGGTGCCAATCGATCAACAGTTGATTTCATCATCGATATTGGATTTATATCGATGCAAACAAGGATCTATAAGTTTCCTCAGAATAGACGAAAGGTCTAAACTGAGTAGGGTTTCACCATTGATCGGGCGAGGTGCCAATCGATCAACAGTTGATTTCATCATTGATATTGGATTTATACCAATGCAAGAAAGGATCTATAAGTTTCCTCAGAATAGACGAAAGGTCTAAACTGAGTAGGGTTTCATTATTGATCGGGCGAGGTGCCAATCGATCAAAAGCTGATTTCATCATCGATATTGGATTTATATCGATGCGAAAAGGATTTATAAGTTTCCTCAGGATAGACGAAAGGTCTAAGCTGAGTAGGGTTTTATCATTGATCGGGTGAGGTGCCAATCGATCAACAGTTGATTTCATCATCGATATTGGATTTATATCGATGCAAAAAGGATTTATAAGTTTCCTCAGAATAGACGAAAGGTCTAAACTGAGTAGGGTTTCATCATTGATCGGGCGAGGTGCCAATCGATCAACAGTTGATTTCTTCATCGATATTGGATTTATATCGATGCGAAAAGGATTTATAAGTTTCCTCAGGATAGACGAAAGGTCTAAACTGAGTAGGGTTTATCGCAGGTGGGACTTTGCCAAGAAATGCGTAGGTTTTATCAGGGCAGACGTAAGGTCTGAGCTGGATAGGCTTTAGTAAAATGGTGATGGCAACATCTGGTGGGATTTGCGAATGGGATATGTGGATTTCATCAGGGCAAACGTAAGGTCTGTCCCAGAAAGGCTTTATCATCGGTGGGGCATGGAGCCATATGACCGACGGAAGGTTTTACCGATGAAGGCAGATGAAGGTATCGTGCCGGTTGGCACGGAACTTTTTGAATTACCATATTACTGACCCAAGTGCCCTTTCGGGTTTTCACCAGAGCCAGCCCCCTCTTGCTTTTGCCCACGCGTCCTTTCGGATTTTCACGTGGCGGGGTACCCGATTTTGCCTGCAGTGCCCTTTCGGGTTTTCACCACAGCTGGGTTTTAGTCATTTTTTACCCTCGTTCAGAATGCCTGAACAAGACTGGCGGGGTATCTCTATTTTTAACCCCATTTTGTCTCTTCTTTTCTTCCCTTTTTTTTTATTGAAACTTTGATTCTATAGCTGATGGACGCAGCTTGTGCATATGTCATCATTGATGTGGGTGCTAACATCAATGCAAGGGTTTCATAGGTCTCATCAGGATAGACGTAAGGTCTAAACTGGACAGGTTTCATCGCTGATCGGGCAATGCGCCAATCAATCAGCAACGGGTTTCATCGTGGGTATTGGGTTTATACCAATGCAAGGATTTTTATAGGTTTGATCAGGATAGACGTAAGGTCTAAACTGGACAGGTTTCATCACTGATCGGGCAATGCGCCAATCAATCAGCAACGGGTTTCATCGTTGGTATTGGGTTTATACCAATGCAAGGATTTTTATAGGTTTGATCAGGATAGACGTAAGGTCTAAACTGGACAGGTTTCATCGCTGATCGGGCAGTGCGCCAATCCATCAGCAACGGGTTTCATCATCGATATTGGGTTTATACCAATGCAAGGATTTTTATAGGTTTGATCAGGATAGACGTAAGGTCTAAACTGGACAGGTTTCATCGCTGATCGGGCAATGCGCCAATCAATCAGCAACGGGTTTCATCATCGGTATTGGGTTTATACCAATGCAAGGATTTTTATAGGCTTCATCAGGATAGACGTACGGTCTAAACTGGATGGTTTTTTTATCACGGCGGGACGTAAAGAGATACGCGGGTTTCTTCGTGGTTACTACATTACCGACCCAAGTGCCCTTTCGGGTTTTCACCAGAGCCAGCCCCCTCTTGCTTTTGTCCACGCGTCCTTTCGGATTTTCACGTGGCGGGGTACCCGATTTTTCCTGCAGTGCCCTTTCGGGTTTTCACCACAGCTGGGTTTTAGCCATTTTTGCCCTTGTTCAGAATGTCCGAACAAGACTGGCGGGGTATCTCTATTTTTTGACCCCATTATATATATATATATATATATATATATATATATATATATATTATTTTCTTCTATCCCCCCCCTTCCTGTTTAGAGGGTGTCAGATCGTGACGACACAAGATCACGATAAGTGGTAGCCTGGTTAGGACGGAGTGTCACTATACCAAGGAAAGGATATCTTGGCTAGGGCGGAGTGCCATTATGCCAAGGAAAAGGTATCTTGACTAGGGCGGAGTGCCACTAGGCCAGGGAAAGGGTATCTCGGCTAGGGCGGAGTGCCACTAGACCAAGGAAGGGTAGCTCGGCTAGGGCGGAGTGCCACTAGACCAAGGAAGGGCAGCTCGGCTAGGGTGGAGTGCCGCTAGGCCAAGGAAAAGGTATCTTGACTAGGGCGGAGTGCCGCTAGGCCAAGGAAAGGGTATCTCGGCTAGGGCGGAGTGCCGCTAGGCCAAGGAAAGGATATCTTGGCTAGGGCGGAGTGCCGCTAAGCCAAGGAAAGGGTATCTCGGCTAGGGCGTAGTGCCGCTAGACCAAGAAAAAGGTATCTCTTGCCCGATTACTCGGGGAATATCAGCTGTGCAGCATGATACAACTTTAGGTGTTTACCGTTGAGTGGTGAGGATTGGATCTCCCCTCGATGATTAACAACTATGTAGGCCCCTTCTTCGTAGACCCTTTGTATCACATATGGACCTTCCCAATTGGGATTTAGCTTTCCCTTCGGGTTGGACGCCATGACTTCTTTTTTCTTGACCATGACGAGGTCACCTTTCTTAAATTCTCGTCCTTTTACGAGTTTGTTAAATGCAGTGGCCATGCGGGCCTGATACATTTGGATATTCTTCTGAGCTTGGAGGCGCTTCCCTTCCAATTCAGCCAATTCTTCTAATCTTCTTTCTGCATTGGTTTGTTCGCCATGGGCTAGGTCGTATTGGACTGCCACTCTGAGTGACGGGACTTCCAGCTCTAGTGGGACTACTGCCTCTGAGCCGTATACCAAGGAGTATGGCGAGCACCCTGTAGGTGTTTTGAAGACGGTGCGATACGCCCACAGAGCTTCATACATCTTTTCTTCCCAATCCTTTTTATTGGCACTGACGACTTTGGCTAGCAGGGTGCACAAAGTCTTATTGAAAGCTTCTGCCAATCCATTTGCCTGTGGATTGTAAGGAGTGGAAGTCCTCCATTCGATCTTATATTTCTCGGCAAGCCGATAGATTTTCTGATTTCTGAAATGACTCCCATTGTCAGATATTATTCGGCTGGGGATCCCAAACCGGAAGATGATGTTTTGCTTGATGAAACTGGAGACCAGCTCACCAGTGACTTCTCTTAGTGCTATAGCCTCTGCCCATCGGGAGAAGTAATCTGTTATGGCCAGTATATACTTATTCCCGGCCGAGGAAGTTGGTAGTGGACCGACTACATCAGTTCCCCATTGTGCAAACGGCCAGCTAGGGACTGTAGGGTGCATAATCGTAGGTGGCCTTCTAGGCACAACAGCATGCTCCTGACACTTCTGGCATGACTTTGCAAATGTGCAGCAGTCTTCAAACATAGTGGGCCAATAGTAGCCCAGCTTCTTGATTTCTATCTTCATCTTGGGACCAGCCTGGTGGGCACCTACTGTCCCAGCATGTACTTCTTTCATCGCTTGCCAAGCTTCTTCAGTGGACAGGCAGCGGAGCAGAATCTTCTTGCGTGCATCTGCCATTATTCGGAACAGAGTCCCGTTCCTGAATTCATAAGAATCTTTGATTCGCAAGAGTTTCATCTTTTCTTCTCTTTTCTGCGGCAGCTGTTGGTGTAAAAACCATTGTAGCAGGTGTTGTCTCCAATCAGATGCCTGTTCTGTACTGATCGTGGCGACTTCATTTTCTTCGGGGCAACCTTCTAGCATGCTGGGGACTTGCCGCCGATTTATGACAACAATGTTCAGTGTCTCATCTGGTGGGACTACTATTGAGCTGGCTAGCTTTGCCAATGCATCAGCCTGGGCATTATGTGCACGGCCCACATGCTTGAGCTCAATATGATAGAATTTCGCCATGAGGCGCACAGCTTTTTGGTGGTAGGGGTTCAACTCCGGCTTTCGCACTTCGAACTCACCTTGGATTTGCTTTATTATCAACATTGAATCCCCGAATACCTGAAGCATCTGGATACCCATGTTGAGGCTTATATGCAGTCCGATTATCAGGGCTTCATACTCGGCTTCATTATTAGTGCAGGGCTTGTTTATAGAACAGGAAGTATGCACAACCTCCCCTTCCGGCGATTTCAGCACAATACCGGCTCCGGCCCGTATTCTGATTTTTCCATCGGAGTCCGTCTCTGTTCTAAATGCTCCGTCAAAGAATAGCTGCCACATAGTTGACTGAGCTTGGCAGGCTTCTAGTGTCTCATCATCGGGTAACTCAGTCCCCAACATATCATTCTCTGGCACAGGATGTTCTGCGAAGAAATCGGCCACAGCCTGTCCTTTTATTGCCCTCTGGGGTATATATGTGATATCGAATTCCATCAGGATTACTACCCATTTGCCCAACCGGCCTTTCAGTACTGGTTGAGTCAGTATGTATTTGAGTGGATCTGCTGTAGATATCAATCTGATTTCATGTGACAGCATGTAGTGCCGGAGCTTTTTAACGGCAAAGACTAGTGCCAAGCATGTCTTTTCTATATAGCTGTAGCTTTCTTCTATTCTGATCAGCCTCCTACTCAGGTAGTATAGAGCCTGCTCTTTGCCTTCTTCATTTATCTGTGCTAGCATTGCCCCCAGGGAACAGTGTGTGGCTGCAATGTACAGTATCAGGGGTTTGCCCTTAATAGGTGCTCCCAGCACTGGAGGGGTTTTGAGATATTCTTTTAGCTTCTCAAAGGCCTCCTGACAGCCATCGTCCCAGAGGAACGGCACATCTTTCATCATGAGCTTGTGAAAAGGGTGGCATCTCCCCGACAGATTTGATATGAATCGTCGGATGTAGGCCAAACGCCCTTGTAGAGATCTCAGCTCGTGGAGATTCCTTGGTGGAGGGAGCTCCTGGATAGCTTTAATCTTGGATGGGTCAATCTCAATGCCCCTATGACGGACGATGAACCCAAGGAATTTTCCACTGGACACGCCGAAGGCACATTTCATAGGGTTCATTTTGAGCTCATATTTGCGCAGCCTCTGGAACACTACTCTCAGATCCTGCAAATGGTCTTCTTTTCTGCTGGTTTTCACCACCAGGTCATCAATGTAGCACTCTACCTTTTTGAAGAGCAAATCACCAAAGATCTTTGTCATAGCTCTTTGGTAAGTAGCGCCGGCATTCTTGAGGCCGAACGGCATCCTTTTATAGTGGAATATCCCCTTCGGAGTGCGGAATGCAGTGTGCACTCTGTCTTCTTCAGCGATCCAGATCTGGTTATATCCGGATGACCCATCCATGAATGACAGGGCTTCACGGCCAATTGTTGCATCGATCATTACTTCAGTAATTGGCACTGGGAAATCATCCTTCGGGCAAGCCTTATTCAGGTCCCTGAAATCTACACATATTCTGATCTGCCCATTTTTCTTCTTCACGGGCACTATATTGGCCAGCCATGTAGTATATTGGTTCTCTTCAACAAAGCCCACATTGATCAGCTTGTCGACTTCTTTGTTGATCTGATTTATCAGTTCGGGACGCATTCTCCTTGAAGGCTGCTTTACAGGGCTTGCCCCCGGGTTTATCGTCAATCGGTGCTGTGCCACATCAGAGCTCAGTCCCGGCATCTCATCATATGTCCATGCAAAGCAGTCTCGGAACTCTTTCAGAAACTGTATGTACTGTTCTCTGGCAGCTGGTTCTAGCAGTGCACTGAGGAATGTCGGCTTTGGCTCATCCGCTGACCCCAGATTCACTTCTATCAGCTCATCGACGGTGGCCTGGCCTCCGTCCTCAACTTCGGGTGGGGCTTCTTGCAAATCAATAAAGCCTCCCGGGATATAATTCTCTTCAGTTTCATGTTCTTCTGTATCGTCATCCTACTCATCAGCGGATGTCGGCTTATCATATAAGGCCGATACCATCGGATTCTGTTCAGTCTGCCCCGAGGACGAGACTGGTTCAGAAGAGAATTCAAAAGTGGAATCTTCCGTTCTTAGGGATCTTTCTGTTGCAGGCTCCCCTGAAATGTCATCTTTCTGTAGAGCCCGGACTTCTTCCAGAATGCGCTCAAATTCCAGGCATTCTCTCAGTTCTTTGGCCATCTGGTCTTCATCCGGGGTTCCCGTATCAAATTGTGCTTCGGCCTGGAATAGATCCTCCTTACAGGACGGGTCCTTCCAGCACCGACCCCTCTCAGTTTTATCAGACATCCCTACTTCTGGCTGGTCATCTTGGGCTTCATTGTCTGTTATGGTTTGATACATAACCTCTTCATCCTCAAAGGGATATTGATCATATCCTATCCCAGGGGAGTCTCCATGCTGGTAGAAGGTAGAGATGACATCCACCTCGGCTTCATAATATTCTTGAAGGGTATAACCCAATCCCGGATGCTGTGTGATCTTCCTCAGTTCCTTATTATCTCGAGGCGGATCCCATAGCTCCCTGAATGCTTTCTTCTGGGCTGCAGATTGTAGTGATGGCATTTGCATCTTAGAGAAGATCTGCGAAACCTGCTGGGTAGTATACTCCAGGCCTATAATCGGCACCATCCGGTTTGCGGCTTCTTCAGGGACCATGCAGTCTTGATCGTCTTCTTCGACTGCCTCCCCGGTGTAGAATATGGTAGGTGGCTCGCAGAAGCGAGGGATTTCCATAGTCTTCAGTGGCAGCACTGTTTGGTATTCTAGGCTGGCGACGGGTTTGATTAAACCTCGTGGGACCTTCACCTGTATGCACCTTTCTTTCATTTCTTGATCAGTGCTATCTGGATGGATGCTAGGAGGGGTGATCCGAGCAAAATCATCAGCATAAGAGATGTGAGCTACTTCATGCTTTTCAACATAGCCCCTGGGTGGCGGTGGAGACCAAGCTTTTGCCTTCGTCGCCGGCTTCTTCTGGCTGATCACAACCTCTTTCTTTTCATCCTTTTGTGACACCTCGGTGTAGTAGGAGGCATCGAGCATATGGCATTCGAACACTTCAAAGGGATGTAAGTCTGCAAACACCCTTTCTTCCTTTCCTTCATGGCAGTATTTTATGCATTGGTGTAGCGTGGATGGCACTATCTGATATTCATGCAGCCACGGTCTCCCCAACAGGGCCTTATACGTGGTGTTGGAGTCGATCACATAGAATCGTACCACGGTAGTGAGGTCGCCCAATGTGAGGTTGAAATCAGCCACCCCGAGAGGTGTTTCACATTTCTGGTTGAACCCAGCAATCTTCATGTCTCTGACCTTGGTAAGCTGCAGATCAAAGTAGTATTTCTGATAGATGCGATACAGGAGAATATTCACAGCAGCCTCGGGATCTATCAGTATCCTGCTCAGCGACTGACAGTTCAGGGAGCCCCTCATATACAACGGTCTGTTGTGACTGGCATTTGGGATCAACATATCATCTTCTGTGAACGTGACTGATGGTCCAGCATTCACTTCTGCCAAGAGTGCTTCATATTGTGCCGGCGACTGCAGGGCATCCACAATTGCTTGGCGGGCCTCTTCACTCAGAGAGAGTATCTCCCAGATGGAGAATCTGGTGGGGAGCTTCTTCAACAGTTTCATGATTCGACTGCCAACCCGAACATTAGACAGCCTCATCTCCTCTGCCCACCGGGGTCTTGGAGGTTCATGTGGTGCCTGTGGCCTTTGCTGCCCAGTCCCAGTTTCATTTTCTTCATCGGTCCCCCGGAGGGCTTCTTCTGTAATGACTGCCCCTGGCTTTACTAGAGGGCTATTTTCTTCATTTTCTTCATGCTGTTTCTGCTTTCCAGTTGTTGTCTGCTGGCATTTATCGCTTTTAGCTGGAGCAGTATGAGACGGCTGCTCGTTTTCTAAGCTGGACAGGAACTCCAGGAATGAAGGGGCTCCTTCTGCTTTATCTTTTCCTTGGTACAAGCTGGCAGGGGGAGGAACCTGGACACCGCGCACCTCTGGTTTCGGGATCTGATAGGGTTGCTCCCCTCTAAACATAATATTATGGTTAGCTGGTGGCGGACGCCCCCATTTTCTCCCAGACCGTGTTGCATGGGCTGAGGTAGAGGCCTCAGCATGATTGGCTTCTAGCGGGGCATCTGATGCTTCTTGTTCATCATCCTCCCCGGGCAGAGAAAAGAGTACCGACAGAGTATTGCATTGTACTGTCGTGACCTTCTTTCCCTTTTTGGCCTTAGGCCGTCTCTTCTTTTTCTGGGCAGTTGGCTTTGCTAATTCCTACCCCCAGAAGGACTCAGTCTCATCTTTTCTTTGTTCTGCCTCCGGCTGCTCTTCAATTTTCAATTCTTCGAGCTGCTCCCAGAGTATACAGTCTTTCACCAACAGGTGTTTCGGCTTTTTCTGCTCATACTCATCAAGCTCATTAATATATTACTGCAGACGCCTGGTTGTAGGACTTTCTTCTTTATGTGCAGGGAGGGGAGTTTGTCTCCTCCGGTTGCGAGTATGGATCCGGATGACTGGTCCGGTCTCAACTGTAGGCCATATTGGCTTTATTGGAGGCGACTCAGGCCTTGGGGTGACACCCCGGATAACTGCTCCGTTGGTTTTAGCTGCGGGAGTCTTCTTTCTACTTTTTGTGGGTACCGTCTGCCATCCTTCCTGATCTCTCAATGGGGTGAGGAGGCAGGCTTCATAGGTGTGCCTGGTGCATTCTTCAATGGCTTCCTTAGGCAGCTGTTGATAGATTGAGATCATATTAGCGGCCACCCTCCAGGGCGGAAGCTCATGTGGCCGAGGAGGCTTCACCTGGTAATCTCCCAGCTGCAGTTCACCCTTCTTGACCATTCCTTCCATGATATCTTTGAAGACATAACATTCCTCAATTGGGTGCCCCAACACCCGGTGAAATGGACAGAACATCGGATCATCTTTCTTTTCTGCATCTTCGGGCTTCTTCGGTTCAGGCAATGTTACCTTATTGAACTTATATGCCCAGTTAAATAATGCTGCAGTCTTATCCTTGGGAAAAGAGTAAGCCCTTCTCATCCTGTCCCTCAGAGAGACTTTGTCTCTTCTTTCTGCTGTATCTGCCATCGGGGGAGCTTCATCTGCCCCTTTCTTCCCTTTTTGTTGCTCAAATGTTCTAAAATCGACGGTGTTGGCCTCAGAGTGTGACGGCCGCCGATCATTGGATTTACCTTTTGGCATGGCGGGAGCATTGATGGTCGGACGTTTGGACAAGAACGCCTCGACCTCCGCCACTATATTGTTCAGTCGGTCAAATGTTTTGACATCTGCACCGATCATTTTTTCTAGTACCTCCCTCCTGAGGTTCTGCTTGCATATCTGCACTGCATCCTCCTGATGAGGAGGTCTTCTGCATCTCATGGCTAGATTTCTCCATCTTTTGATGTACTCCAGTGCAGTTTCATCCTGTTTCTGCCTGGTAGCATACAGTTCTGCTATTGTGATTTCCCTTTCCGTGACATGAAACCTGTCGCGGAATTTTCTTTGCATATCGGGCCAATCAACCACTGATCCTGCTGACAAGCTTGAATACCATTCAAAGGCCAACCCAGTGAGGGACGAGCCAAAGAACTTGAGCAGATAGGCTTCATCGACTGCTAGGTCGCCCATGATGGTAGTATAGTAGGCTATATGCTCTCTGGGGGAGCCCTGGCCATTGAATTTCTCAAACTTTGGCGGCTTGCTGACGCCTGGAGGTAGTCTTTTGGCAGCATACTGGGGAGAATACGGTACCTTGTACACATCATAAGTACCCGCATCACCACCAGTCTTTTCTGACAGCTTCATTTCCACAATTCTTTCAATCATCTGCTTGTGGGCTACAGCTGGATCTATCTCTTCTGGGAAGAAGTGAGCTTGTTGCTGGCTGTGAGGAGTTGTCATCACAGTGGCGCGCAAGATGGGCGCGGTAGGCTGTGTCTGAGACACAGAGGGCTGAGCTACCGTTTGCTGTGGAACAGGTTGACTTGGTGCTTTGCCCTTATCAGCTAAGAGAGGATTAGCCAGGATAGTTGTTTCTGTGGAGCTGGATGTCTGCCCCGCAGGTTCAGCTTGCTTCGAAACTGATGTAGCTTCCTGTCTCTCATTGAGCTGTCTTCGGAGAGCATTGATCTCGTATTGGTATCTTCTGAACATCATCTGGATCATGGGATCCATGCTTGATGGAATTTGTATATCTTCAGAAGTCCCTTCAGCATCATCAACGAAGGGGTTATCTCCATCTTCCGCTGTTACCACATTAACTGTCATAGTGGTAACCCTGCGGGCTTCATCATCAATTTTGATTTTATCTTTTGCTGCCTGGCCTCTTCTTGTGACAGGACCAGGTCTAGTTGCCAGCCTGAGCAATTCCTCTGGCTGAGTTGGTAGTATATCCTTCCCCCTGGCCAGTCCAGCCATATTGCAGGCGAAGATTCGCATCTTTCCTTTCCGCCTGTAGACCTTTCTTTTTATTTGACTAGGATATCTGAGCCGGTCAAAGACCGATATTCTTTCTTTGGCTTCTTCCTCGTACAGGTCTTCTTCATTACATCCGACCCTGGGGCCTTCTTCATAGTCATTTGAATCAGAGGAAGAGGCTTTGATCATCATTTCTTGGAAGGTTTCTCCTTCTTCATCATCCATGATGCCCAAGGCACGGGATAGTCTTTGCTGGCCTAGGGCAGAGCTCCCTAGGTAGTGGAAGTAATCTTGGACTACTTGCTTAGTCTCCTCTGGGTCACGCCTTTTCGGCTCAGGTCAGAGCATCAGTCTATCCTGGCCCTTTTGCTGCCGGGCTAGTCTTGTCACCCGAGCATTCAGATGTTCGGCCCTGGGATATTTGAAGATATCAGCCTGTCTGGCACAGGCTCCTGATCTTCTTGCAGTAAGCATAGTGACTGGTTCACTTCTTCTCATATCGCCAACTTGGCAGCGGTTGGCAGCAGCATTGTAGCTCTTCTCTTCCCATCTCTTGCCCCTGGCTATGGGATGGGTGTTGGTGAAGTTTTCCCTGGTCTCATATCTTCCGCCCCTCATCATGGGACGAACAGCAATCATATTTCTTTCTTGACCCTCAATCTCATCTCTCTTCCCCCGGGTCCTGGGGTAGACAGCAGTAGCATTTCTTTCATCTTTCTTCATCTCCCTTCTGCCCCCTGCTCTGAGGCGGGCAACAGTGATATCAGTGGGGTTCTCTCTGTCTTCAGCTGGGGCCCAGCTTTGGATCCTCTTCGGTCGCCAGACCTGTTTGTATTTTGCTGGCTTGGGCGCCAGCGGCTTCTTTTCAGCAGCTTCCCAGTTGGCCCTCCTAGCGGCCAAAACCTGGAACTTGTTGTCAGTTGGGATGGTCGGGACGATTCTGTCCGGCCGGACTCCCCTGGGGCGACCATCGAGGTTCACCCTAATAGCACCCATCATTATCGTCTTTCCGGAATTGGAAAGGCGACGATCAACAGCAGTAGACCGGCTCCTCCGGTTGGTTTTCTTCCCCTTCTGGGCAGCAGTGGGGACCATGTCCCTTTTCTGGATATGATGGACGTAGCAGGCGACGGCCGTGGGGGCCGTTTTCTTCGGTAAGCCATCCTTGCGATCAGCGGCCTCCACTGGGGCGTTTGCAACAACGCCTTGCTCCTCGTTATCGACCTGTAGAAGGTCGGTGTAGACAACGCCCAAGCAGTTGGGCAGCCCGATAGCTGGGGGAAACGAACCGAGCGCCAGTGGTACCGCCAGGTACCCCTCCTGGACGTGCATGTCCACCGGTTGCTTGTCGAAGCATACAGACGCGATTTGTGTTGTCATCGTAGTTTCCTGGAAACAAGGAAACACACGGAATCAGAAATTTGAGGGGGGCCCGCTGGGCCTCCTACCTTAGCATAAAGATGAAGGGAGACTAAGTCCCACCGGACGTGCCAGACTTGTGGACGCGGATTTTTTCGTCATCGTCATCCATGTATGTGGATGAGGATATGATGTCTTTGTTTATTTATTTAATTTGGTTTATTGGGTTGATTGGTTGTTTATTGATTTATTGGTTCATTGGCGTGCCAGTCACCGAAGTGACAATTTTATTGTGCGCTCGATCTGACATGGTCAGTCGATTGTGAATGATCGCGTCTGGACTAGAAGTCCGTCATACCCTGAACGCTATGACGTTAATTACGTCCTCCCTAAGGAAGACAACCCTTGATTAAACGCTAGAGGTAGGAGGAAGACAGCGGTAAAGCCGTATGCTCAAAGGAGACAAAATTCATCTGTTTACAAGACGTTAAATGTATTCGGGCAAAGCAGGGGTTTGTTAATTACGGGGATAAATCCGACGGCATATTCCCACCATCTTGGATGATGCCAAGTGGGGAATAGGAAACCACCCATGCAGTGGCAAAGTGGGAACCGTAAAGGATCGGGCATAATTGACCCGGAGTCCGAATAGGGACCGGCATGCCATGGCACGCCCCATACGGGTGCGGTAGCACGTTTATATCCCCCCTTCGAGGGGACCATCGGAGGGCATACAAAGGCATGACTCCGTGGGCCGATGGGGTTGAGAGATAATATCACAGTGACCTGGCCAGGTGTGTGTGAATTTCGGCAGCATGTCCCCTTGACTTGGATTGTGCCAAGAGAAGATAGGTCATCACCCACGGAATGCCGGGATGACAACCGAATGAGGATGGGCACCGGGCCCCGGGACATCGCTTGCCTCTGTTTCATCGGTCAATATCCCCTTGAAACCCTTCAGAACGCATGTAACGACATGGCCCTTTAGGTTCATAAGGGTGGAATCCGGATCGGGAATGAGGGCTGTAGGGGAGGGAGGTCCTCCCCATTACTGTATCTTCTCAGATCATTCATGACGGTCTCATGGCAGTGGGGAGAAAGTCCCCTGACTGGGCTTCATTGGGCCAAGAAGAGGGGTCTCGGCGTGGCTTACTGGTTGGCCAAGGGGGGTTCTCAGCGTGGCTTCTTGGTTGGCCAAGGGGAGCTCTCGGCGTGGCTTTTTGATTGGCCAAGGGGGCTCTCGGTGTGGCTTACTGGCTGGCCAAGGGGGGTTCTCGGCGTGGCTTCTTGATTGGCGAAGGGGGGCTCTCGGCATGACCTTTTGGTGGACAAAGGGGGGGGGGGGCTCTCGGCATGGCCATTTGGTGGATAGAGGAGGATCTCGGCGTGGGGCCTTTGGCTGGAAGAAGCTCTCGGCATGGGGCCTTTGGCTGAAAGGAGGTCTCGGCATGGCCTTTGGCTAGAAGGAGCCCTCGGCACGGGGCTTCCCGGCGCGCTCATGGCCGCGCCGGGAGCCTAGCGCTAGGAGGCTGTGGGCTATAGGGTTTTGCACAAAATGAGGGCTTGTCGTTTAGCTGAAAGGAGGGGAAGGCCTCTCGGCCTTACGGTTCTCGGCGGGGAAACTTGCACGCCGAGAAGGTGGAATGCAGACGGATTTCAGGGTTTCAGGGCTCAATAACGATGCTCTGTTTCTGGGATTTCTGGGTTTTATGGCTCAGATTGAGGCCGAATCAGAGATGTACGAGGAGATTTCAAGAAGGCCTCTGCTAGAGGGACGCCAAGGGAGCTGAGAGGCCGGATCATCAGGAAGAGGGGAGACCATCATCGGGGCCTGAGTAGCTTTTATCTCTATACTGCCAGACATCTGGGGGGGTCAAGAGATGGCTGTCTCTGATTCCCCAGACTAGCATGATATCATCTGGGAAGCAAATCGGCGATGAAAGAACCCTTGATGCTGGGACCTCAGACCCTAGTCATTCAACGATTGGAATGAGGATCCGGGGTCGCATTCGTCTGCAGGCTCAAATGTATCTTTTATAGCCGGCAGTCCGGGGAACCAAGAGATTGATGTCTCTGGTTCCCGGACAGCACAAGAGGCTTGAGGAAAAGACTCAAATACATACGGAGGGCATGCTCTTGAAGCGGGAAGAGAGAGGAGAATAGAACCCAGCAACCCATTGAACAAGGGTGGGGGTTCTACCTTCATCCCTGTTCGAAGAACAGACCCGACACCGGAGCCTGAGTCATTTCACCCATGGGGCATTCATACAAACAGTATGCATACATATGGAGACAAAGGAAGATCGCATCGCCTAAAATCCATCACGGCCATTGCATTTATTTCATCTCACCATCATTTACATCGAGAAACATAGAGGGGAGGAACAGGGAAAGAATCGTATGAATAATCTAAACATCAAGACTTCGACTATTACATACGGAGAATCAGTAAAAAGAAGAAAAAGAAGCATCGAACATGGGGGGGAGGGTGGAGCATTGACTCCTCTCCCTCCCCCTATCAGCCCACCTGGAGCCCTTCTTCTTTCCTTTCTTCTGCTTCTTCTTTCGACGGAGACTCTCTCCCTCTCTTTTCCTTTCTCTTTCTCTTTCTGGCTATCTGTTCGCTCTTTTCTTCTTCGTCTCTTTCTTCTTTTCTTTTCTGTCTATCCTCTTTCTTGCTATCTCGCTGCTTCTCTCTTCGAAGGGAGGGGGTTTTATAACCCTTTTCCCTTTTCCTTCTCGGCAGGCATCTTCATGGCGCGCTTGAGGTAGGCTTCCCGGCGCGCTCAAATTTGATCTCTCGGCGCCAGTATCTGGGCTTCGACATGGGCTTTCGGCGCCACCTTCATATAGGCCCACTTGGGGTTTCTTTAAATGTATCATCATCCCAAAGGGTCTATCATCTATGAAATATCTTGTATTGAAATCGCGATTGCAATCTCCATCAGTTCGCAGACAGGGTTTTATCAGTCCGTAGACAGGGGTTTCATCAGTCTGTAGACAGGGGTTTCATCAGTCCGCAGACAGGGTTTTATCAGTCCGTAGACAGGGATTTCATCAGTCCGTAGACAGGGGTTTCATCAGTCCGCAGATAGGGTTTTATCAGTCCGTAGATAGGGATTTCATCAGTCCGTAGATAGAGATTTCATCAGTCCGTAGACAGGGGTTTTATCAGTCCGTAGACAGGGGTTTCATCAGTCCGTAGACAGAGATTTCATCAGTCCGTAGACAGGGGTTTTATCAGTCCGTAGATAGGGGTTTCATCAGTCCGTAGACAGGGATTTCATCAGTCCGTAGACAGGGGTTCCATCAGTCCGTAGACAGGGGTTTCATCAGGATTGTCATCTGAACGGTGACAAAGCCGGGTATCATCTTATCAATATCGTCACTCTAATGGTGACGAGCTCGGACATCAGCTTTAGTCTGGGAAGACCTCAGCCGGGTGTATAATATGTGTAGATGATTCTTCTTCTGCTCTATCTTTTCAGGGGCCTTTACCATCTTCATCTGCCGGTGCCGGCTTCATCTTTATCTCATATTACTTCCGTCAGTAAGCCGACATCTGACTTACCCTGACATATCATCTGTGACTTCTTGGACGAAGCAGTAGTACAGCTGGAAGGTCTCATTAGTCGAGTGACTGCTGCTTTATCAGTGCTGCCGTCTGAGTGACATTGGCACCGGGCATCGGCTTTGGCCGACAAGGGCTTTAGCCGGGTGAAAGGTTGATAAGCTTCATCATTAGTCTTTCACTGTTGGTCAGACCCTCTTTTCAATTATACTTCCACCCTTGTTCATTTTCCAGGTGTCAACAAGTCCTCCCCTCCTTACAAGAAATTTGTCCTCGAAAATAAAGGAGCTAACAAGGAAGAAGTAGGGAAGAACAAACCCAAATGTTGGCTACGTTCTCCAAGCATCAGCCAACACCAACACCTCCGAAACAAGGCAACGTCGCTTCCGTCTCTCAGGGAAAAGAGACACGACCCATGACATGAAAATAGTTATCAGGAAAACACTCGGCAAACCCAACAAGCATCATCTTAAACAAGGAAACATGGTCCTCTCAACTGACAACTCAACAACATCGGCTTTCACGCCAAGAACAACAAGACTGGCACGCAGAACGCTAACGACAGCACTGGACCACGGGCACAATCAAGTCATTCCTCACTCAGACGTTACATCTGATTCGAGTCACATGCCAACTCTACCATGACAGAAGAGTACAGCAAAACGTACTGACAAGACCTCGGTCCACACCATGCCAAATCAGACTCACAGGGAACTCCTCCCAAGCTGAGCACAACCATCGACGAATGACAACAACAACAGCAGCACCTGCAGAATCTCGACTCCGTTCTGAACACAGAACCATGGGACACAAATGCAAGCTGGGTCACATAAAGGCACAATTACAACTGAGCACAGGGCTAAAATGTACTAGTCATGCGACGAGCACCTTACCAACAAGGACCCATAACAATAACAACCATCTTGGAAAATGCTTCTTGAGGACCACGATCACGTCCCAAGAGCACGACGTCCAAGAAAAGGTTATAGAGGAAGGAAAGGGTACTCAACCAGTAATTATTGCAACAGATTCCTCTAATCCTCGCACATGCCAGTGCCAACAACCATAATTCCTCTAGTAACGGCACGACAACCAACAACATCAAGGCACACATAGCCAAGACGACAGACATGCCGAGGAAACAACTTCTCAGCCAATCAGAATTTCCCAACTGAACGATCTTGAACTGTGGGTTATCAGCCCACACGCTTCCGCTGCACGCTCAACACACGCACATAGGCATCAAGGAGGACTCGGTATCTGCATCTCAGTACACACTCGGCGCCATCACAACACACAAAATCACAATGTACCACGCCTCGAGTACTGATCCTATTAACAGTCGATCACAAGTCGCCAAAGTGCAGACCATGAAGAGCATCAGCTTCAGCACAAAGCACAAAGGAATGCTAATCTCAGCTTATCCTTACGTCCTGGGATGATAACTGAACCTTCACAGTACAACAGCCGCCAGACACGGCCCATCGGACATGGTGCACAACGGCTCCCAAACACAAAATCTGGGTCCGAAGCTAAGAAACCGTCGAACAAAGGCAAATCAGGTTCAGAATTAACACAGTCCACACTTAAGCAGACACAGGACAAAGGCTTCACCAAGATAGCACTTCCAAGGCTTACCTCGAAAAGACGCCACCAAACAAGAGGAGAAGAATCAAGCTCGACTAACAGTAGCTCACCAGGAAGGAAAATCCTAGGTCTGCCCGAGCATTCTTCCAGACAAGGCATCCAATTGAGCACCTCAACACAAGCTTAACACCTCAGGGGCTGAACAGATCTTAGACTACGATGACCAAAGCAACATAGAAATGTGCACGACCATCATACCAACGAGAAAATCACCAGCCACCTGAACAAATTATAGAAACATCTCGAACACCGCACCACAGATTCACGCTTGCCGGTGAAATCTGCCAAGTACAGCATAACCGAGACAAACACCATAACAAAAGAAAAGCACTCCATCACATCCTGACGAGAGTGAAACCATTTCGCACAGTGCCAACATAGTACGCACAAGACCACAAACGGAAACAAAGCGACAAACAATCGCAAAACCGATGCCAATGCTAATGCCGACAGTTGGCTGTACTAGACCTTAAGGACTCTGAATACTGTGATATCTCGAATTCCCATGCACCCTACACACAATAGAGCTCTGATACCACCTATGACGACCCAGGGTCCGGATACCGGGTAAACCCGATAGCACTTGGATCCTGCGAGGCCTCCCAAGAGCGGAAAAGCTCTAAAGAGATAAAAGGAGTGTATGTAGTACATTGAAGTCCCAGATAAAGCAGTAGGCAATTAATATTTCATTGATCAGGTTTGCTAAAGTAGCAGAAATAAAATTACTTTTTCAATTAATAATTTAAATTAACACAGTCCAGTCCAAATAACGACAAGTACAGTCCAACAGAAAGGAAAACGTACATTGAAGTCAGGGGAACCCGACGTAGAGAACGCTGGCAACAACGAACTGACGCATCGCGTCACGAACCACGAGGATAAAGAAGTCCACACTTAAAAGTAGGGGTGAGCCTCATGTCACTGGCTCAGTAGGGGTCACGCGGATCCCCACTAGAAACAACGCAGTAACATAAAATCACAGTGCTAAACAGAAAAGCATGAAGAACAGGAGAAACAGGAGTAACTAAACTACACAGTAAAGCTGTAAAAAGCAAGAGTAAGCAAGAGGAAGAACAGCTAAAGAAGAAGAGCAAAGTCATACTAACCAGAAACACGGCCGCCGACCAATCCACGGCACTATAAGCTACTCCATACGGCAACAGAAAGGCGAACCCTGATCTCACAAAGTCAGGCGTTACCTATCCGTCGACAAAGTACAAGCTCCATAGCTGAAGCCTACCCAAATAGGTAAAATCCCTATTAAAAGACCTACACAGTCAAAGGCACGGACAAAGACGAGCTCACGTCGTGTATGCCACATAAGACTAGACCTCGAGTGAAGCCACGTACAGGCTACTCGGAAACCGGTCACGGAAACACAAGTCACAAGAGTTATACGTCAAGTGACAAGAGCACCTCCTCACTAGAAGAACATCCACATGCGTCCACTGACGTCTTACAATGCGCCACAAGTATCTACACAAGCCTAGATCATTGCCAACGAGACACGTAACAGAACCGAGTACAAGGAACAATAGTAACGAGTGACTAGTCAGGGTCATGCCCGTTAGCACTCGTCCAACCGTCCATGACCACGTGTGCACACACAAGTTCAATGCCTTGAGCCAGGCCTCTAGCTAGCTTTCTCCCCCAGTAGGATGCTACTGTAATGCATGGGAGCCCACGGAAACTAGCTTACAAACCGTCTGCCGGGAACTGCCCCGCCACCACTCTGAGGTGGGCCAACACTGGAACGTGTCGTTGGACTACGACTAGTGGAGGCTCACTAGACACAAAAACTCCAAAACACTAATGCTAAAGTATAGACAGCCTACGCATGCACTATCGCACGTACTACGAAGCACCAAACACAGGGCAACATACCAGACTGCCACCAGACTCAGGACAGATAGCTAGACCTGCCAACACAATGATCCTTGAGTCACAAGACTCGGAGTCAAGATCGTCGCACATAGCGGTAACAAGCCGCCAATCGGTCTAATCCTAAGCCAAATCATGAGAAAACATCGATAAAGGAAATGACATAGGATCACCTGATCCATGCCTCCGCACAACACAAACCACGGAGGCCTGAGGGATCACCAAGACCCTCAAAACACATGTACACACAAACCGAGGTAAGACGATACCTCAAGGTGTCCAAAACCATGTCTCGATCCATATCGGATCATCGAGACATCCACAAAGTCATAAGTCAACCACTGGATCGCACCGGGTTGACCAGATACCAATAATGACTCTAAAAGTAGTACGGAACACCACTCGATACAATGGCACTCCCCGGCCACCCCACAACATGGTCATCACCCTCATAGGACATCCAAGATATCCACGGGATTGTGGGCAAACCACAAGAGTAAGCCAAGACAAATGGAGGCCAAACATAAAGAAAACCAGGCTCTCGGAAGGAAACGGTCACACACCAGGCCGCTAGGTAAACCAAGCAGTCAGCTAATGAGCCGCCATCCTCACACAGAGAATACAAACACTGGGCGGTCAAGAAAGAGTCGCACCAACATAACCAGCCTATAAACAAGCCGACTCACTGAGCTAAGCGATCCAGGACATGGCCGCTTCACTCAGAGACTCGAACGGACAAAACTGTAAATCCAAAGGGGTAAGCGGTCTATCGCAGGACCGTGAGGAGACGGTAGTGGTCGTCCATATGACCGCTAAACCCGATCAACCCCCAAACCAACATAAATCAGTCAAACCCCTTAGCGGTCTCCTAATGGATCGCTAAGGACAAATAGCGGTCAAGGCTAGGACTGCTAGCCCAACCGACTTCCAACTATTAAACTGACATAAATAACGGTTAGCGGTCATCTTTTAGACCACCACTTCCGGATTAGCGGTCTATCGCACGACCGCGAATCTGAACCGACATACACGACTCCCCTTAGCGGTCTATCGTATGACCGCTGACAGGGATTAGTGGTCAATCACTGAACCGATAGCCAGAAGAAACGGTCTATCGCACGACTGCGAAGACCTAAACTGACCTACTATTTGAAAAGCATAAATGGTCACCCAAGGACCGCTAAATGCCGAAAAATGGTCTCTGGTAAGATTGCTACATCGCTACGGCGTGTAAAATAGAGGATTGGCCGATCTCGGCCGTTCCACGCCATGTTTGCTTCTAAACGAAGGGGAAACAACCCTAATCGCCAAATAAACCTTCCACATATCGAAAGGGTCCAAACGACATCAAAACAACAAGAAACGGGTGATTCTACCGAATCGACCTAAAACGAGTCACATGGGTTCCCGGGCTTCTACCGGTCCCAAATGACACCCAATCGCAACAAGACTGGCGGGAATAGAATGCTAACATGCCAAGGATTGAAATAAAACTAATTAGGCTAGAAACCGTCGTCGAGAATGGCAAACACGTCTCACACCCCCCAAGGCATGCTTCAACCAAACCGAAGCCAAACCCGCTCGTTCTCGCACTGTATAGCTCAAAATCATGGGGGAACACAGTACATGAGTAGGGCATCCATCTCCCTACCTCCACCGAATTTCTAGCCCGCCGAAGCGACTAAACCATGCCGAAATCGATCAAACGAACCGAACACGTCGGCTTTGAATCCACCGAGGTATCGCGCCAACGCCACGCTCCATTCTTCGCCCCATCACGCGCTAGACCAACTCCACGACGTCCCTGCCTCATCCACCTCGCAACGGTCGCGCGCCCCGCGGAGAGAGGAGAAGAGAGGAGAGAGAACGTGAGGGAGAGAAATGACGATGGTGAGGAGAGAGGAAGGAGAAAGAAAGAAGAAATTAGGAAATTTTGTAATTTTCATAAAATCTGATTTTCAGCCCAAAAATGCACTAATTTAGAAAAATATGAAAAAATGGTCTAAACGATCCTCGGAAAGAATGCAACGTAACTGTAGCATCCTCGAGTCGATGAACTCAATAATAAACTCACCACAGGGTTTCGTAACTTATACGAGAGAAAAACCCACGCGGATCGTAAAACACAACTCAGGACCCACAAAAGTGATCCGAAACTCTCCGATACAGATCTGAAAGACTCGGGGTCTTACAAAAGTAGTAACAATAGGAGAAACAACAAAAGTAAAGAGGAAAGCCGTAACACAGAAACACGGCAGTTGAAGGAGCCTCGGCCCTCTAAACTACTCCAAACAGTAGTAGAAGGGCGAACCCCAAACTCACAAAGTTGGGCGTTACCGATCCATTATCAAATCACGAAACCCTATTGTGAAAAGCCTACCAATATGGGAGAAGGCCTACCACAAGACCTACACAGTCGAAGGCGCAAGACATACACGATCTCACCGTCGTGTACGCTACACAGAACCCGTAACCTCGAGTGAAGCCACACACCGGCTATTTGAAAAAGTCACGAAAACACAAGTCATCATGTCATGTGACAGAAGCACCCCTTCACTAGAAGAACAGCCAGATGCGTCCACTGACGTCTTACACTGTGCCTCAAGTGACTCCCACTCGCCTCGAACGCAGTAACTGAGACACAAACCAAGTACAAGTGACAACAGTAACGAGTGACTAGTCAGCGTCATGCCCGTCGGCGGTCGTCCAACCGCCCCTGACCACGTGTGCACACACAAGCCCAATGCCTTGAGTCAGGCCTCTAGCTAGTTTTCCTCCCCAGTAGGACGCTACCGCAAAGCAAGGGGGCCCACGGAAACTAGCCTAAAAATCATCAACCGAGAACTGCCCCGCCATCACTCCCAGGTGGGCCGACACACAAAAGTGTCGTCAGGCTACGACTAGTGGAGGTTCACTAGACATAGAGACTCAAAATAGCGAACACCGAAGTACAGACAGGGTAAGCACACACCTATCGCAAGTACCACGGAGCACAATGCAGAATACAATTGCTACAAGACTCGGGACTGTCAACTAGACCTGCTGATAATGATCCTTTAGTCACAAGACTCGGGTCAAGATCATCGCATATATCACAACAAAACGATGTTAATCAGCCTAGCCCCTAAGCCAAAAACTACGGTAAAACACATCAATGATGAGTCCTCGACCTCCGAGCCTCACAATGGACTCACAATTACATATAACACAAAACACGGAACATGAGGGATTACCGAAAGTCCTCAAACCACATGGCACATAAATCGAGATAAGACACTACCTCTAAGTGCCCAAAACCATGTGTCGATCCTCACAAGATAGACAAGACACTCACAAGGTCACCTGTCAGCCACTGGGTCACAACCGGGTTGACCAGAAACCATAATGACCCTCAAATAATACAAAATACTACTCGGTACAATGGCACTCCCAGACACCCTATAACACGGTGACAGCCCTCATAGGACATCCAAGACATCCAAAGAACAATGGGCTAACCAAGGGGTCAAAGCCACATCAACCGGAAAGAACACAACACGACACACTGCTCGGGATAAAACCACTCCTCTGGAATCCATTGATACACAAATGGCTCTCGCAGGACACGCAAGGCATCCATCAAGCCAAAAGCCAACAAGGCATTGAATCTTGGGTTCACCGGAGCCCGAGACAACTCCAATAAGACACAAAAAATAGAAAGCATTAACGCGCCTATACCCTGCATCGCGATGATTAACGCGCCCCTATAAAAGGTCACGATGTCATTATAACGCGCCCATCACCTGGGTCGCGATATCATATTGACGCGGCGCTCACCTAAAACACGTTAATAGACGAGGCCTAAACCTCAGGCACGACAATTCATAAACGTGCCCCTCACCTGGGTCGCATTAATGAAGATCACGCCCCCACATGGGTCATGTTAAACAAGATCGCGCCCATCACCTGGGACGCGTTCCCAACCACCAAACTGCTCATATCCTACCCGAGACGCGGTGCATCGTTGTAGCGCGTTCCACTGAGAACGCGGCACACACGACCGGCGCGTTCTCGTCACGGAGCGAAACATAGAAAATCCGCACGAAAACCCATTTTCCACGCCCCAATCGTCTCCAGAACGATGGGGAAACAACCATAATCACACTACTGACCTTTCACAAGTCGGAAGGGGCCAACAAACCACAAAACAGCGATCAAACGGGTGATTCTCACGAATCGATCCAAAATGACTCTCATGGACAGTCGGGCTCATACCGACTCTGATTCTCGACCAAATACAGTAAAACTGGCGGGAAATGAATCCCAACATGCCAGGGGTTCAAATGAAACCATTTAAACTACAAACCGTCACCGAGAACGGTGAACACGGCTCACACCTCCCGAACATGCATTTCACCCGAACTTGACAAAACCCGCTCAAACTCACACTGTTCGGCTCCAAATCGCAAGAGAACGTAGGAAAAGAGTAGGGCATCTATCCCCCTACCTCCACCAAAGATCTCACGCTCCGAAAATGCCAAACCTCGCCGAAAACCATCACACGAATCACACGTCAGCTTTGAATCCACCGAACGGGATCGCGCCAACACTACACTCCATTCTTCACGCCAGCACGCTCCACGACACCTCCACGGCATCTCCACGACATCCCCGGACCTCCTCCGTCTACAATCGGAGCAGAGGGGGAAAGAGGAGAGAGAATGGAGGGAGAGAGAGTTAACGGCGAGAGAAGAGAGAGGAGATGATGTGGCACGACCCTAAGATTATAATGGATGAATTGATGAACCTATGACTTAGGCTCGCAAGCATACAAAGACAATCAATAGACTTACGCTAGTGGCTCACTCGCGTGGCACTTACTCTCTCCCGATGGCAACCGGGGGATGGTGGTGAGGATCCAGGGTGGGACCCAATTGTTCCGAGATGTTGCTTAGCTTGGGCGGACCCCCTAAAAGGCTGGGAGTCCCAACTTCGTGGGAGGCCGGCACGCCGGGGCGTGGGGTTGGGTGGCTCTCACTCACTCTCCGCGGTGGGCACACAAAAGAGAATTATGGGTCCGGGCACTCCCTCACCGTTCAACGGGCATGAAAGACAATACCAAATTAGCAAAATGTAGACCAGCAAGGGAGGGACCAGTCGCTCACTTGATCGGTGTGAAGACACCGATCCCGGTCGAAGACGAGGGCGAGCGGGGAAGCGTGGGTACGCACCCGCACGCCGCGTCGGTGGCGCTTGACCTGAAAATAAAATACTTACAGCACTACACCTCGCATAGGAGGGGGGTTCTTGGGGTGGGGGTTAAGTTGTTTACAACCAAAACTACCTCCACGCAGGGAGGGGCCTTCAGCTGGCCAAGCGAGGGGAGGGGAAAAGCCGATGCACTCGAATCTACCCGATGTGACCAGCTGGGGAAGAGAGTTGTTGTTGAGCTACTGTGGGCATCTCCCGGTGCTATAGGAAGGCGGGACTGATGTTGAGTCAACTGGGGGGAGGTAGAAGCAAGCCGTAGGAGCTGGTAGTCATCCGGAGGTCGAGCCGAGGTGCTACGTCATCGTCGTCACAAGTTGTTCTATTCTACCCATTTTGGGAGAGGGAATGGACCGTACGAGTTCAGCGCCATTTGGTGGACGCCGGAGGTCACTATAGTTCGGAGTACTCGGCTGGTCTGACTGAGTTCTGACTGATGTAGAACCGAAGGGTACTGATGTCGAAGCTGCCCCGGGCGCTACCAAACTCCGATGGAAGCGAAATTGGTGGCGACGCCACCGTGGATGAAGTAGCTTCGAATGACAACTGACAGGACCACAATTGAAGGTTGGAGAAGAAAGTTATGAGCTTAAGAGTGGGGGGTGGGTCCAACCTGGACAGATAGGAGCAGTCTGCGACCTTCGGCGAGAATGGCCGGAACCAGGTGCTCGGGTGGGCGAATCACCTCCTTATTTCTGGTACTGAAAGAGGACTGGACGTAATTCTTTCCCTTCGAAGATCACACCAAGAGCTCAGCCGAGCTGGTCGAGGGAGCCTTTACACTAAGCTGTAGGCCACGTCAGGGTTTGGCTGCGCAGTGTAATGTCCCGAATTTTTTGGATTCTTGTTCGTGGGTCCCGGATCTGGTTTCTCGGAGTATCCAACTCTGTTGTGTCCTAAATTTTATTTCGGACATCTTTCGTGTTCGGATCGGCGCGATCCGGAGTTGTTTCGGAGGCCCGGAAGCGTTCCGCGGCTTTTCCGCGTGTGTTTTCTGATTTTCGGTGTGTGTTTCGGTAATTCCTTCGGAACCTCGTTGCGGGTGAACCGGGCCATTCACTATGGCGGGAGTGGTACCGTTGCGATCGGTGAGTTCCGAGGATCGCGGAAATGTGATTTTCTATTTTCTGGCATTTTCAGGAATTTCCAGTTTTCCTATATATTGACCACCTTTTCTCTCTCCCCTCTCATTTTCTCTCTTCTCTCCCTCTCTCTTCTCACGCTCTCTCCTCTCTCCCTCTCTCTCCGGCGGCCGACGGGGTGGAGCGTGGGTGAGGCGGGGACGGCGCGGGCGAGGCACGGGTGAGGATGGATGAGGATCGAGGTGGTGGAGGCGTGGTGAAGCTCGGCCGTGGGTTCGTGGAACGGCGAGGCTTCAACGGCGTTTTCTTCGTGGATCGGCGTCCACGACGCGTCGAATCTTCGGTGGAGGTAGGGAGATGAACCCTCAACCCGCGTACTTCATTTCTCGCGAGTTTTGTAGGTCATGGTGAGCCGAGCGGGCTTATTCGAGGGATTTGGGGAAAATGTATATTTTTGGGGTGTGAGCCAGATCTCCCGTTTTACAGTGTTTTTGGCCGATCCAGGGGTTTAGATGCATGCCTAGGGGCTTGGGGAATGTTTTTCCTTTTGTTTCCCCTTCACCTGGGGGTGAACGGGGCGTGGAATGGTTTTTCCCGTGGTTTACACCGTTTTCGGGTGCGGACTGAGAACGCGCTAGCCTCGGCTAGCGCGTTCTTGAGGGTCACGCCGCCCCGATGGGGCGCGTTCATCGGAGACGATGAACAGTAAGGCGGTTGCTGTCACGCTATGGGGTCCTCGCGCATTCTGCCTTGTCGCGCTAGGGGTTCCTAGCGCGTTCTATCTTGTCGCGCTAGGTGATCCTAGCGTGATTTGTGCAGTCACGCTATGGGCCTATAGCGCGATCTGCCTTGTCGCGCTATAGGTGTATATCGCGTTCTATTTGAACGCGCTATGGACCTATAGCGCGTTCTTGGAGGTGACCAGCCGGGCTGCCCGGGGCGGGCGGTTTGCGGCTGATCGTGCTCCCCTTGAGCCGTGTGTGTCCCGGACACCCCATGGAGTTCCGTGACCGTGTCTTTGGGTGTCCGGAGATTTTGTTTACCTCAATTAGCGTACCCGTGAGTTTAAGGGTCCGGGTGACCTTCTAGCGTTCCGATTGTGTTGTGATGGTCTCCGGTCGACCCGGTTATGACCCAGTGGTCGACCTTTGGCCTCATGAGTTATCGCATTGTGGTTTCAGACCTAGGGATTAGGCTAGATTGACGGCTTAGTGCTGTCATGCACAACGGTCTCGACTCAGAGTCTTGTGACTCAAAGACCGTTGAGTTCAATAGGTCTAGTGGACCATCTAGAGTCTAGTGGCGTCGTAACACCTGTTACTTCGCGATACTCGCAATGGGTGCGGGTGTGGTTTTCAGTGTCCACGTTCTGTGACCTGTCCACTAGTCGTAGCTTCCTGCGCACGAGTGTGCGGACCCACCCGGGAGTAGTGGAGAGAGAGACCCAGTGAGAGGTAGTTTTTAGGCTGGTTACCGTAGGGCCCCTTGCCTTTGCCACGAGAGTCTGGTGGGGAGGAAAACCAGCTAGAGGACCCGACCTAGAGCAGATGGTCTATGTGTGCACACGTAGTTGGGGGCTTAGGATACGCGCTGATGAGCGTGACCCCAGCTAGTCCTTGTTGTGGTACTGGTTACTGTGTGTGTCTGAGTCTCACGCCCAGGGCGTCGTAGCTAGACACTTGTGATGCGGTGTAAGACATCGGGGGACGCATCCGGTCGTTCTTCTAGTGGGTGGTGCTCCTGTCACGTGACGTGAGTTGTCGTGTACTGGGTTCTGCTTCCGTTCGTAAGACGGGACTGCGTGAGTGGTTTCGGGAGAGTTCCCGGAGTCGAGGTCTGGGGTTTCCAGTGAGCGTCACCGAGGGTCTTTCTTCAGATGGCTTTGTGTTCACGACGGTGAGGTCGTGACCGTGTTCCTTGACCGTGTGGTTTTGGCTCGGCCCCTTTCTGGTGAGGGCAGGCCTCCTCTACGGAGGTATCGGGGCATTTTTCCTAGTAACGTGGTTAGGGCGGTTCGTGTCTGGTTGTCCCCGATCGTGGAATCGGGTGGTCGGGTGCGTGGCTTGGTTGTCCCCCGACGGGAGACTAGGTTGTGTTTTCTGGTACAGTAGGAGTAGCTGTAGAGCCGAGGTTTTACCGACTACCAGTTTGCTGTTCGTGCTATTACTGTTGTTCTTGCTGTTGTAGCTTTCCTTCTGCCGTTGTTTCTTAGTTGGGGTTCCGCGGGATCCCTACTGGGCCAGTGACAGGAGGCTCACCCCTGCGTTTCAGGTGCGGCGGTTCTGTCTCGAGGTTCGAGGGTGCTGTGCGGAGGTTCTTAGTTGCCAGCTTACCGGGCCAAGTGTTCACTTGGCACGTGGTACGTTTTACTGCTTTAGACTGTACTTTCCGTTGGACTGGACTCTGTTGCAGTTGTTTATTTAATTCTGTTAATTATTGAATTGTCCTGCTCTATTTCCTATTTCTTTGTACCTCCACACTCCTTTTTTAGCCCTTCTGAGCCCTCCCGGCTCGTGGGCGGCGGGCCGGGATTCGAATGGCATCGGGCTCCTCCCGGTATCCGGATCTCGGGTCATCACAGTTGGTATCAGAGTGTGGTTGTGGACGTACATGGGAATTCGAGATATTGCAGTGATCAGAGTCCGTAAGATCCAGTACAGTCAGCAGTTGGCATAGGGTTTCGTGCATGTTTTCCGCTTTGTTTCTCGCTTGAGGGTTTGAGGGCACTGTGCGGCGCGTGAGGGTGGTTGCTATTTGCGGCTTTCGTGCCGGCGTGGGGTCTGCGGATCGAGGTCGAGAGCTTTCTCCCTTGAGTGGTGGCCCTGGTCGTGTTGCGTTGGGCAGAGGTTGCCGGCGGGTGTGTTGCTGTGGTACTACATTCGGGGAATTGCAGCAATGGTGCATCGAGAGATGTTGTGATCATGGTCTAACGTGACACTTGCTGAGTGTGTCGGCGGCGCTGACCTGACGTGGTGATGGTTTTCTTGGTGCTGGAAGGTGCTTTTCCCAGCATGCGCGAGGCTCGAGGTCAGGTCGAGTGTGGAGTTTTCCTTCCGTTGGTCGGAGGTGTGATTGGTCTCTCCTCTGGTTGGAGAGATTGCATTTGGCCAAGGTTCGTCGTCTTGCACTATGTGTCCAGATTGGTTGGCCTTTGTGCGCCATGAAATCCGTGCGAGACACGTCCCGCATTTTGGCAAGGTGGTTGCATGTGAGAAGCGTTGCCCGTTCCCTGGCGTGTAAGGGTGTTGGCACTGTTCCGGAAGGATGGGTGTCGGCTGGGCGGTGTTCGAGAGAATTGCGGTTGGTGTTGTGGTTTCGGATGTGCGGAGGATTGGAGTCTGTGGGGTTATAGGTGGTTGTCGAGTTGGTGGATCCCGAGTTGGCGTTGTGGTGGCGGTGCGTGTGGATCAGAGTGCGCGGATCATGGCGTTGGTGGATTTCTTGAGAATGAGTAGAGCAGCGGAAGATTGGTTCCTTGATATGCGTTGTCTCCGACAGCGTGAGACATGTTGCCGTGCCGTTGCTTGAGATATTGTGGTTCATGGCATTGGCAGGAGGAGAGTTGGGGAAATATGCTGGCGGGGTTGCTGCATGGGTACCCTATTTTTGTGTTGGAGGTTGCGTTCGTGGATGAGATCGTGTTTTGGAGAAGTGTGTCGTGGATTGTAAGAGGTTGTGTGTCCCGCGGCTCTGTGATAAGAGCGGGAGTCGGGATTGGCAGGTGTCCACTTGGATTGATCGAAGGATTTGATGAGACCAGATGGAAGAGCGACGCCTGTGGGCGGAGGCCTTTTCGTGGGATTGGCGTCCGAGAGTGGTCTCTGATGAGACGTTGGCGTGGGGTATTGATCCTCAGTCTACGGCCAGCAAGGGAGGATTCCCCGTAAGTCTGAGTCGAGTGACGTGAGGACCGAGGGGAGATGGTGTCATTGGGTCTCGCCGTGCTCCCCTGAGAGGGTAGGGTTGGCGTGAGGTTCAAGATTGGAGGTGGTGGTGGTCTGTGCGAGTGTCAGCGGAAGGCCTGTCGTGTGTTAGATCGTGCCTGCTGGGCCGGTGGTGGTTTCCCGTTGGCGAATGTCTAGTGACCAGTGGATGGTCTTTCACAGACAGAAGATGCTGGTGGTTGTGCATCGAGAACGGCGAGAGCCGTGTGCATATGAGGCCGTTGGTGGCCGTTTCTGAGGGTGTGAGATCGGTCAGCTGGTTGAGAAGCTGGCGTTTGGTTGGTCCGCCGAGCATGGGTGTTGACCGGTGGATTGGTTCTTGTGGCGAGGATTGCGTTCCCTCGGTGAGTGAGAGTGTGGCAGTGATGCCGTGGGTGTTTTCCATTGTGTCTGAGGTGATACCAGACTTGTGCCCTTGTGTTATGCCTGCTCTGGTGGCCGGTGTGTGCGCGGTGTGCGGAGCGTGGCATTGTTCATGATTATGGTCTTGCCGTATCCCTCACGATCGGTGCTTTTGCGTGAATCGAGGTTTTTCTGTGCTGGGGCCCTGACAGCGTTGTCAGTTGGTGGAGGCGTTCTTCCCCTGTGACTTGGTGCTAGTCCTGAATTTCGAGGATGAAATTTCTGTAAGGGGGGAGGGGTGTAATGTCCCGAATTTTTTGGATTCTTGTTCGTGGGTCCCGGATCTGGTTTCTCGGAGTATCCAACTCTGTTGTGTCTGAAATTTCATTTCGGACATCTTTCGTGTTCGGATCGGTGCGATCCGGAGTTGTTTCGGAGGCCCGGAAGCGTTCCGCGTTTTTTCCGCGTGTGTTTTATGATTCCCGGTGTGTGTTTCGATAATTCCTTCGGAACCTCGTTGCGGGTGAACCGGGCCATTCACGATGGCGGGAGTGGTACCGTTGCGATCGGTGAGTTCCGAGGATCGCGGAAATGTGATTTTCTATTTTCTAGCATTTTCAGGAATTTTCGGATTTTCCTATATATTGACCACCTTTTCTCTCTCCCCTCTCATTTTCTCTCTTCTCTCCCTCTCTCTTCTCACGCTCTCTCCTCTCTCCCTCTCTCTCCGGCGGTCGACGGGGTGGACCGTGGGCGAGGCGGGGACGGCGCGGGCGAGGCACGGGCGAGGATGGATGAGGATTGAGGTGGTGGAGGCGTGGTGAAGCTCGGCCGTGGGTTCGTGGAACGGCGAGGCTTCAACGGCGTTTTCTTCGTGGATCGGCGTCCACGACGCGTCGAATCTTCGGTGGAGGTAGGGAGATGAACCCTCAACCCGCGTACTTCATTTCTCGCGAGTTTTGTAGGTCGTGGTGAGCTGAGCGGGCTTATTCGAGGGATTTGGGGAAAATGTATGTTTTGGGGGTGTGAGCCGGATCTCCCGTTTTACGGTGTTTTTGGCCGATCCAGGGGTTTAGATGCATGCCTAGGGGCTTGGGGAATGTTTTCCCTTTTGTTTCCCCATCACCTGGGGGTGAACGGGGTGTGGAATGATTTTTCCCGCGGTTTCCACCATTTTCGGGTGCGGACTGAGAACGCGCTAGCCTCGGCTAGCGTGTTCTTGAGGGTCGCGCCGCCCCGATGGGGCACGTTCATCGGAGACGATGAATAGTAAGGTGGTTGCTGTCGCGCTATGGGGTCCTAGCGCGTTCTGCCTTGTCACGCTAGGGGTTCCTAGTGCGTTCTGTCTTGTCGCGCTAGGTGATCCTAGCGCGATTTGTGCAGTCGCGCTATGGGCCTATAGCGCGATCTACCTTGTCACGCTATAGGTGTATAGCGCGTTCTGTTTGAACGCGCTATGGACCTATAGCGCGCTCTTGGAGGTGACCAGCCGGGCTGCCCGGGGCGGGTGGTTTGCGGCTGATCGTGCTCCCCTTGAGCCGTGTGTGTCCCGGACACTCCGTGGAGTTCCATGACCGTGTCTTTGGGTGTCCGGAGATTTTGTTTACCTCAATTAGCGTACCCATGAGTTTAAGGGTCCGGGTGACCTTCTAGCGTTCCGATTATGTTGTGATGGTCTCCGGTCGACCCGGTTATGACCCAGTGGTCGACCTTTGGCCTCATGAGTTATCGCATTGTGGTTTCAGACCTAGGGATTAGGCTAGATTGACGGCTTAGTGATGTCATGTGCAACGGTCTCGACTCAGAGTCTTGTGACTCAAAGACCGTTGAGTTCAATAGGTTTAGTGGACCATATAGAGTCTGGTGGCGCCGTGCCACCTGTTACTTCGCGATACTCGGAATGGGTGCCGGTGTGATTTTCAGTGTCCACGTTCTGTGAACTGTCCACTAGTCGTAGCTTCCTGCGCATAAGTGTGCGGACCCACCAGGGAGTAGTGGAGAGCGCGACCCAGTGAGAGGCGGTTTTTAGGCTGGTTACCGTAGGGCCCCTTGCCTTTGCCACCAGAGTCCGGTGGGGGGGAAAACCAGCTAGAGGACCCGACCTAGAGCAGATGGTCTGTGTGTGCACACGTAGTTGGGGGCTTAGGACACACGCTGATGAGCGTGACCCCAGCTAGTCCTTGTTGTGGTACTGGTTACTGTGTGTGTCTGAGTCTCATGCCCGGGGCGTCGTAGCTAGACACTTGTGACGCGGTGTAAGACGTTGGGGGACGTATCCGGTCGTTCTTCTAGTGGGTGGTGCTCCTGTCACATGACGTGAGTTGTCGTGTACCGGGTTCTGCTTCCGTCCGCAAGACGGGACTGCGTGAGTGGTTTCGGGAGAGTTCCCGGAGTCGAGGTCTGGGGTTTCCGGTGAGCGTCACCGAGGGTCTTTCTTCAGATGGCTTTGTGTTCACGATGGTGAGGTTGTGACCATGTTCCCTGACCGTGTGGTTTTGGCTCGGCCCCTTTCTGGTGAGGGCAGGCCTCCTCTACGGAGGTATTGGGGCATTTTTCCTAGTAGCGTGGCTAGGGCGGTTCGTGTCTGGTTGTCCCCGATCGTGGAATCGGGTGGTCGGGTGCGTGGCTTGGTTGTCCCCCGACGGGAGACTAGGTTGTGTTTTCTGGTACAGTAGGAGTAGCTGTAGAGCCGAGGTTTTTCCGGCCACCGGTTTGCTATTCCTACTGTTACTGTTGTTCTTGCTGTTGTAGCTTTCCTTCTGCCGTTGTTTCTCAGTTGGGGTTCTACGGGATCCCTACTGGGCCAGTGACAGGAGGCTCACCCCTACGTTTCAGGTGCGGCGGTTCTGTCTCGAGGTTCGATGGTGCTGTACGGAGGTTCTTAGTTGCTAGCTTACCGGGCCGAGTGTTCACTTGGCACGTGGTACGTTTTACTGCTTTAGACTGTACTTTCTGTTGGACTGGACTCTGTTACAGTTGTTTATTTAATTTTGTTAATTGTTGAATTGTCCTGCTTTATTTCCTATTTCTTTGTACCTCCACACTCCTTTTTTAGCCCTTCCGAGCCCTCCCGGCTCGTGGGCGGCGGGCCGGGATTCGAATGGTATCGGGCTCCTCCCGGTATCCGGATCTCGGGTCGTCACACGCAGTCCAGCGAGATTCATTCCTCCGATCAGCTTCGAGCTTGGATGCCAGCGGGACCACCTCCGTTGCAAAGCTGACTCGACGAGGTTTCTGTCGGTATAGGATACGCCACCTGAAGCCTGGAGGGAAGGTCGTGGCTGCCTCTGCAACTGGTACCTCTGCTGCTACCTGCGAGCTGGGAATATGCTGGTGGTGTAGGGTTGTGTGTATGAGGGTGGGATGACCAAGGGAAGCAAGGGGAAATAGGGAGGGCGACCAGGGGCGGAAGGGGGTGTTGGGGAGGGGTGAGGGGCAGCTAGCAGGGGAGGGAGATTCAAATTTGGCCTAGGGTTTGAGCCTCTTCAGCCTTGGGGTGTGGGTTTGTGCATGGGGAAGGGGAGTGAGTGGTTGGGGTTGGAAAGTGGCTTGGGGATTGGTGGGTTCTATCTTGGGATGTGGGGGATGGAATTCAAATTTGAATTGGAGAAAGGAAGAGGATTTAATTGGTGTCTTGGGAAGGTTGGGGATGCCTTGGGAAGAGGGAGGGTTCTCTTGGGAAGTCCGAAGGGGTCTTGGGAAGTGGGAATGGAGGGAGATACAAATTTGAATTTTGAATTGGGGAGGTGTTGGGGAGTTAGTGGGTGCCTAGGGAAGGGTGGAGGAGGCCTTGGGAAGAGGGAGTGGTGCCTAGGGAAGGGTGGAGAATGTCTTGGGAAGAGGGAAAGGTGTCTTGGGAAGTGGGAGTGGAGGGAGATTCAAATTTGAATTAGTCTTGGGAGATGTGATGGGGAGTAAAGATGGGCCTAGGGAAGGGTGGGGGATGCCTTGGGAAGAGGGAAAGGTGTCTTGGAAAGTGGGAGTGGAGGGAGATTCGAATTTGAATTAGTCTTGGGAGAGGTGAGTAGAGAAAGAGAGAAGGAGAGGCACACTCCAACTAGAGGGGGAGGGAGAAGTCACTCAAATGTGGATCATAATTCTCAAACATCAAGTGTTCCAAATGGAAGGGGGTTGGGTCCTATTTATAGGCACCCAACTCTTTACATGACCGAAATGCCCTTGACATTTGTACAAAAGACCAAAGCTATCCTAAAAAACCAATATGGGCCCAAACTAGGATACGAAGGCCCAATTAATACAAAACAAGGGAAATTGGACTCATGACCACATGACTCAATAAAGAAAAATTACATAAATAAGACATGAAAATAAAGATAACATGAGATCATCATAGCCGGTTCTCCTCAAAGTGATGCAAGCGATCCGAGCCAAAGAGAGCGCTGTGAGATGCCCTCATCAGGAGAGAGGGTGAGAGAGGGTGAGAGCGCTGATTTTTGACATGAAATTTTGTAAATTCAAAAAAATATAGAAAAAATTGTCTTCGCGATCCTCGGAACGAGCACAACGCACTTGTAGGGTCCTTGAGTCGTAAAACTCAATGGTCAACTCTCCATAGGGTTCTGCAAGTTATACAAGGGAAAAACCCGCGTAGATCGTAAAACACGTATTAGGACCCATGAAAGCGATCCGAAAGCTCTCCGATTCCGATCCAAAGAATCCAGGATATTACAATCCTCCCCCCTTTAAGGAATTTCATCCTCGAAATTCAAAGAGCTAACAAGTGAACAAGGGAAGAACAAACCCAAAACACTAGCTACGCTCTCCAAGCTTCAGCCAAACCTCGAACACAAAGCACGATAACACGATTCTCAAAAAACATAATTCAGAGGGACACTGCCAGACCACAAGCACAGGCACACGCTCCGGATCTCAAGACACATCGATCCACAAAATGAGCATGGCACACAAAGGAACACAAGGCCGGCACCTCCGAAATAGGGTAACGTCGTTATGTCTCACAGGGAAAAGAGACACGACCCATGCCACGAAAATAGCTACCGATAAAACAACACTTGACAGACACAACCAGCATCAGCTTAGACAAGGAAACACAGTCCTCTCAGTTGACTGCTCCAAATCATCAGCTTCCGTGCCAAGAACAATAACGAAACTGGCACGTAGAATGCCAACGACAGCACTGGACCACGAGCATAATCAAGTCAATCCTCACTCAGACATTACATCTGATTCGAGTCGCATGCCAACTCTACCACGACAGAAGAGTACAGTAAAACCAACCGACAAGACCTCGGTCCACTCAATGCCAAATCATACTCACAGGGAACTCCTCCCACGCTGAACACAACCACCAACCAACAACAACAGCAACACCTGCAAAATCTCAGCTCCGTTCTCAACATAGAATCACGGAACACAATTGCAAGCTGGGTCACATCAAGGAACAATTACAGCTGAGCACACGACTAACATGTACTAGCCATGCTCGAGCAGCTTACCAACAAGGACCCACAACAATAATCTCGGAGAACGTATCTCGAGGACCACGATCACGTCCCAAGAGCACGACTCCCAACAAAAATATAGAGAAAGAAAGAGTACTTGACCAGCATATACGTTGACAAATTTCTCTAATCCTCACACATGCCAGTGCCAATAACCACAAAGCTTCAAGCAACGGCACAGCAACCAACAGCATCAAGGCACACATAGTCAAGACGATGTCACATCGATGAAACAAACCTCTCGACTAGACAGAAACTTCCAACCAATGATCCTCGACCCATGGGTTATAAGCCCACACGCTTCCGCTGCGCACTCAACTCAACGCATGCAGGCATCAAAAATAACTCGGCATCCGCATCTCAGCACACACTCGACGGCATCGCAATTCACAAATCGTAATATACCACACCTTGAGTACCGATCCTGCTAACAGCCGATCACAAGTCACCAAAGTGCAAAGCAAGAAGAGTACCAACTTCAGCATAAAGCACAAAGAACGCTAATCTCACCTTATCCTCTCGTCCTGAAACAATCACTAAACCTTCACAGCACAACAGTCGCCAAACACAACATGTCAGACACGGTGCACAACGGCCTCCAAACGCAAACTGGGTCCAAAGCCAAGCAACTGCCGAACCAAGAACAGATCAGGTTCAGAACTAACACAGTCCACACATAAGCAGACCTAGGACAAAGGCTTCACGGAGACAGCACTCCAAAGCTTACCTCAAAAAGACACCACAAGACAAGATGAGAAGAATCAAGCTCGACTAATAATAGCTCACCGGGAAGGAAAGTCCTAGGTTTGCCCAAGCATTCTCTCAAACAAGGCATCCAATCGACCACCTCAAGACAACCTTAACACCTCAAGGGCTGACTAAACCTCAAGTTGGGATGACCAAAGTAACATAAAAATGTGCACGGCCATCGTACCAACAATAATGCCACCAGCCACCTGAACAAGCCACAGAAAAATCTCGAACACCGCACCGTAGATTCCCGCCTGTCAACGAACTCTGCCAAGTACAGCATAACCGAGAGAAACACCACGACAAAAGGAAGGCACTCCATCAGAATCTGAAAGAGTAAAACCATCTCGCACAGTGCCAACACAGCACGCACAAGACCACACGCAAAAACAAAGTGATAAACAATTGCAAAACCTATGCCAACTGCCGACTGTACTGGATCTTAAGGACTCTGAACACTGCGATATCTCAAATTCCCATGTACTTCACAAACAAAAGTTGAGCTAGCTCAGAAAAATTCTAAACAACTCTGAACTCTGCTCTGATACAAACTGTGACGATCCAGACTCCGGATACCAGGTAACCCGATACCACTTGGAACCTACGAGGCCTCCCAAGAGCGAAAAAGCTCCTAAGGGATAGAGCGGTATGCGATAGTACATTGAACTTCTAGATAAAGCAGTAAGCAATTAAATTTCAATGATCAGGATTGCTAAAGTAGCATAAATAAAATTACATTTTCTATAACAATTAAACTAACAGAGTCCAGTCCAAAGAAAGATAAGTACTGTCCAATAAGAAAGAGAACGTACTCTCAAATCGGGCGAAGCTCGACACTGGCAACGCTAGCACTAAGAACCACGCAGTAGGTACCTTTCGGCACGAGGAAACACAGCTACACCTGAAAAGTCAGGGGTGAGCCTTCTGTCACTGGCTCAGTAGGGATCCCGTAGAACCCTACAACAAAACAAAGCAGTAACAACAATGCTAAACTAAAGCAAAGCAGTAACAATAGGAGTAATAACAAAAATAAAAAGGAAAGCCGTAACACAGAAACACAACAGCCGAAGGAACCTTGGCCCTCTAAACTACTCCGAATAGCAACAGAAGGGCGAACCCCGATCTTACAAAGTCGAGCATTACTGATCTATTGTCAAATCACGAAACCCTATCATGAAAAGTCTACCGAAACGGGCGAAGGCCTACCACAAGACCTACACAGTTGAAGGCGCAAGATTACATGATCTCACCATCCTGTACGTAACACAGAACACGTAACCTCGAGTGAAGCCATGCATAGGCTACTCAGAAAAGTCACAAAAACACAAGTCATCGTGTCATGTGACAGAAGCACCCCCTCACTAGAAGAACAGCCAGATGCGTCCACTGACGTCTTATACTACACCTTAAGTGTCTCCCACTCGCCTCAAACACGGTAACTGAGACACAAACTAAGTACAAGGGACAACAATAATGAGTGACTAGTCAGGATCACACCCGTCGGCGCTCGTCCAACCTCCCCTGACCACGTGTGCACACACAAGCCCAATACCTTGAGCCAGGCCTATAGCTAGTTTTTCCCCCCAGTAGGACGCTACCGTAAAGCAAGGGGGCCCACGAAAACTAGCCTAAAAATTATCAACCGAGAACTGCCCCGCCACCACTCCCAGGTGGGCCGACACACAGAAGTTGTGATGACCTAGGGTCCGGGTACCGGGTAAACCCGATACCACTTGGATCCTGCGAGGCCTCCCAAGAGCGGAAAAGCTCCTTAAAGGGATAAAAGGGTTGTCGTGGGATGTACAACAATCTAAAATAAGTGCAGGAAAGAAGGAACTGAAATATAAAATTTCTTTTCATATAATTTACATCATTTACATGCATTAAACAAGACAGTAGTCCAGTCGCTATACAAGCTCTCAAAGTACAACTCAAAAGAAAGGTACAAAGCCTAGGGGCATACCCTGGCTGACACGTGCTGGTTGACCTATCAAGTCTTCAAACCACGCTAGAAAGCCAAGCCTACTGCATTTCACCTGTAACCACAAAGGGTGAGTCTCATTTCATTGGCTTAGTAGGGGTCACGCCAATCCCTACCTCGCAGCAAACATTACAAGAACAATATCATAATTGCATGGAACATAAGCAATTAAATAGAACTGCATGGGAATTTCAACAGAATAACATGGCTAAGAATTACTAGAAAGAGAAGTAATCAGGATATCACACATTATATGAAGACTAACAGTTCATGGCATATGAAGATTAATAATTCATGGCATATGAAAACTAATAGTTCATGGCATATGAAGACTAATAGTTCATGGCATATGATTACATACAAGGATCACATGTTCATCACGAGAAGGAAATAAATCACATGGAGAAGTAATAAAAGTTAAACATGAGTATCAAGACTTTAACATGTGAATGAAGATAACTATTTAATTGACTTCGTTTTACCATATGTTCTACAACATGAGAACGAACATATAATGAAACTAGCTAGTTCATTGAATACATTCTACCATATGTTCTTCAACGTGGAAACGAACATATAATGAAACTAGCTGTTTAATTGAATACATTCAACATTCAATAAATTCGAAGACCGTTAAACGAATAAGCGAATATATTAAAGCATCCTACCGTATTCGAGGACCTTCATACGAATATAAAAATAGTCTAATATCCAATTAAGTCAAGTTCCTATAATCCATCTGACAGGAGAAAGAAGCCACTAGAAGCAAGACCAGATGCGTCCATTGACGGCTTACACTGCGTCTCAAGAGTCTCACACTCGTGACGAACATGGGAACAAGAGACACCGTGGTAAGTACAAGGGACAACAGTAACGAGTGACTAGTCAGGGTTGCACCCGTCGACGCTAGTCCAAGCCCCTGACCACGTGTGCACACACCGGCTCGTGCCTAGAGCCAGGCCTCTAACTAGTTCCCCCCCCCAACAGGACGCTACTGTAAAGTAGGGGCCCACGGAAACTAGTCTAAAAATCGTATATCGGGATTACCTAGCCACCCCTCCCAGGTTGTTCGACTCATCGTCGCTAGGCGGCGGGATGTCCCTGATCGACTCCCTGAAGTGGCGGTTCCAGAAGTTGACTTTTGATAATTTTGCACGAATTATTCCCGGACTGTAATTTCAGACCTGCACAGGGAACAGATCTGCACGTCTCGACTGTAAGAATTATGTGGCTCAGATCCGGAGGCCGATCGAGGCGTGGCTGGTACCATTAGAAAGAGCACTTAAAGAATTACAACATAAATTTTTCACAGCTCCATCCAGCGAACGGATTGAAGATGAGAATGACTGTAACACTGTTTTATTTTCTGACCCGGACTGACAGACACACATGGCAGACTGTGTTTTTCCTGAGACTGACCTTTGACTGAATGGGAAATGATTTTTCTAGACTCCATGAAAATTATGGAGGAAGGGGGTATATGTAAGGAACACTGAGGAATGTTTGTGATTTTTTTTTGAAATTTATAAGTGGTGGGAAAAATAAAAGAAGGTGACTCTGTCCCGTAGATCTGCAGAATGGCAGATTACAGGGGGGAGAATAATAAATGCAGGAAAAATATCAAATGAAGTCCAAATGACACAAAATTTGAACTGGAGGTTAGGGGAGATAGACAGAACAAACACTCAAAATTAGGGCTTGATCAGACAATAAGAACTAGAGATAAAAATCCAGAGATGAGCTTTTATCCTGATGTAGACAGAATCCGACGATGGTGGCGGCGACGCGACGGCGGTGCGATGGCGGCAGCAGAAATGGAACTCAGAGGGGCTAAGGAGAATGGGGTTCACACCCTGGAGGGCTGGAAAGAGCATCTGCTATCGGCAGTTGAGCCATCTTACAATCAAGAGCAAGTATCCACTGCCAAGGATCTATGAGTTATTTGATCAGATATCTGGATCCAAGTATTTCTTAAAGATTGATCTCCGGTCAAGATATCACCAATTGAGGATCAAAGATGAGGACATTCATAAGACCGCATTCCGGAGCAGGTATGGGCACTATGAATTTATTGTTATGCCTTTTGGACTAATAAATACCCCTGCAGCCTTTATGCAGTTGATGAATAGCATATTCAGGCCACATCTGGATCAATTTGTAGTGGTCTTCATTGATGACATATTAATTTATTCCAAGACTGAGGAAGATTATGAGGAACACTTGAGGATTGCACTACAAATATTAAGGAAAAATCAACTCTATGCCAAACTCAACAAGTGCGACTTTTGGCTCGAGGAAGTGTCCTTCCTAGGACGTGTGATCTCGAAGGATGGGATTTCTGTTGACCTGTCAAAAGTCGCGGTCGTGAAGAGTTGGGAAAGGTCGACCAATGCTACCGAGATCTAAAGTTTCTTGGGTCTAGCTGGCAATTACAGGTGATTCATCAAGGACTTCTCCAAGATCACTGTTCCTCTTACTAGGCTGACCTGTAAGGAGATTCCCTATAAGTGGGATGAAGAATGCGAGAAGTGCTTTCAATCCTTGAAGGATCATCTCACAACCGCCCCGGTATTGACGTTACCAACTGAAGGGGAGAAATTCGAGGTATATACCGATGCGTCTAGCATTGGCCTCGGATGTGTATTAATGCAACAAGGGAGAGTCATTGCCTACTAATCTCGACAGTTAAAGAAGCATGAAGAGAACTACCCGGTGCATGACTTAGAGTTGGCCGCGGTAGTATTTGCTTTAAAGATCTAGAGAATCTATGGAGAACAATTCACCGTGTACTCCAATCACAAGAGTCTCAAATATCTATTCTCTCAGAAGGAATTAAGCATGAGACAAAGGAGTTGGCTAGAGTATCTCAAGGACTTCGACTTCACAATACAATATTATCCTGGAAAAGGTAATCCCATATCTGATGCCCTTAGTCGAAAGCCGAGAGGGTTATTAGCCAACTGTATGATCCAAGAGTGAAAGTTGCTGGAACAATTCTCTAAACTTGATATAAGTACGGACTAGGAGAAAAGGTGTATTACTCTATCACGCATGAGGATACAACCGGATCTACTCTCTGAGATGAAGGAACTTCAAGACAGTGACCCGGCATTAGTAGAGATCAAGGATAAGCTAGAAGAACGACCAGACTTCAAGGTAGCATCAGATGGAAGATTATTATTCAGGGAAAGGACTTGTATACCAGATTGCCCGGAATTGAAGAAGAAAATTTTAGAAGAATCTCACAGATCAAGGTACACAATTCATCCGGATCTATCAAAATGTACCAAGACTTGAAATGGACCTTTTGGTGGCCCAACATGAAAAGGGAGGTAGCGGACTTTGTGTCTCGCTGTCTCACGTGCCAACAAGTCAAGGCGGAACAGCAAAAGCCTGCTGGTAAGTTACATCCTCTAGATATTCCTAAGTGGAAGTGGGAGGATATCAGTATGGACTTTATAATGGGGCTGTCTAAATCAAAAGGTGGACATGATGGAATATGGGTCATCATAGATCGATTGACCAAGTCAGCTCATTTTCTGCCAATCAAGAGCCGATGGTAAGTTGATGTTCTTGCTGCCTTATATATCAAGGAAGTTGTCCGACTACATGGAGTTCCTATTTCGATCGTGTCTGACCGAGATCCGCATTTTACTTCTCATTTCTAGAAGGGTCTACAACATTTGTTGGGAACAAAACTCAACTTTAGTACAGCTTTTCATCCTCAGACGGATGGTCAGACCGAGAGAACGAATCAAGTTGTAGAAGACATGTTGCGAGCTTGTATCATTGATTTTGGTGGAAGCTGGCATGATCACTTGTCTTTGGTTGAATTTGCATATAACAACAGCTACCAGGCAAGTATTCAAAAGGCACCTTTCGAAGCCTTATACGGAAGGAGTTGCCGATCACCCTTATGCTGGGATGGAGTTGACGAAAAGTAACTACTAGGCCCAGACAAGGTAAGAGACACCACAGAAAAGATTCAGCTAATTAGAGAGAGACTCCAAATGGCTCAGTCTAGGCAAAAGACTTATGTCGATACTAGAAGGAGAAATCTTGAATTCCAAGTCGGAGACCACGTCTTCCTTAAGGTTTCCCCTGGCCGAGGCATTAGAAGGTTTGGTGTTAAGGGCAAGCTTACACCAAGATATATTGGTCCCTTCAAAGTATTAGAAATAGTCGGCGAGGTTGCCTACCGCATCGCCTTGCCTCCTCAACTATCCGAGGTTCATAGTTTGTTCCACAATTCTATGTTGAATAAATATGTGCATGATCTAACCCACGTCATAGATCATGGCGACCTAGTGATACAAAAGGATCTCACTTATGAACAAAACCCTTTGAAGATCCTTGATCACGAGGTTCGTACGCTAAGGAACAAGACGATCCCCATGGTAAAGGTACAATGGAGCAAGTGCTCAGAACAAGAAGCCACATGGGAGACTGAAGAATCTATGAAGAAAAGATTCCCCAAGTTATTTTTAAATAGTAAGTACTATGCACCCTCCATGTTTATACAGAGTTAAATTTGGGGACCAAATTCTTTTAAGTGGGGGAGGGTGTAGCAACTCGGATAAATATTAGGGATAAAATTTCCTAAAGAAACAAAACCTCTTAAAATAAATAAATCCAACAAAGACCTTAATCTAATGGGCCCCAAAGCTATACAAATTTACCAAAAGGCCTTAACTAAATGGGCCTCCTACATACATATAAACATAAACTAATGGGCTTCCCATATATATGAATATATATAATAACTAAAATCACTAATGGGCCTTAAAAACCCATAACCTTCCTTACGTCCAACGGAAAAATAGGCTATATATATATATATATATATATGATTTGTTTCCCAAAGAGCCCCAGGCTGTATCACGTACGAACACTGCATGGCTTTAGGGTTTTTCCCTAATGGAGAAAACGACTGTGGTTTTAGTAGTGGGAAAGATGATTATGGGAAGGTTAAGACCCATTAGGATCCATACGTGGAAATTTATATACCATTAGGATTCTAAACCTCAGAAATCTATAAATAACCCCATCGAGCAAGCAATCGCCTGTTGCTTTGCTTTCTGTTCGACGACGACCTGCTGCTCTTGTTTCTTCTTCTGCTACAAGTTTGACTGTCGTATTGCAACTATGAAGGAGCATATGCTTCCTTCTTCTTCTTCTTCTTCTTCTTCACGATCGTGAGCAGCTACTTTGGCCGTTCCACCGTTCAATTGCGGTTACAGCTAGAAGCCGCTGCTTCTCTTCCTCCTGTTCCTGCGTGTAGCTGTCGTGAACGAAGGGAGAGGCATTGCTTCTTCTTCCGTTGTACCTTTATTACGGCAGACGTGTTGGGAAGACTATCCTCCTTCATCTACGTTCGTCCACTGCTGCAAGCTTGCTGCAGTGGTATTGCAGTCGCAACTACTACATATCCATCTTCCTTCCACGGGTTGCAATTGTTGCTCCAGTGCTTTTTCTTCTCTAATTCATCGTCCAAACCAAGCCAAGAGGTAGGTGTTCTCAAGTTACGAAGCCAAACTGTTAATCATAGTAAAAATCATGCACGTAGGACATATAGTATGATACATGCTTTCTATTTTCAGTTTTCGTAGTTTTACTGAGTTCTTAAAAATAGCAACCCTGTCATGGGCGCTTATTGAATGAATGCCTACGCATGCTGTCGTTAATTCTTCAAAAATCACGATAGTGTACAGGGCGTCATTTAATGAACGACCTTATGCCCTGCCGCTAATTCTTTTAGGTATTTAATAATTATCGCATGCTTAAAATTTTATATCTATAAAACTTGATGTTAAAATTAATGCATGGACATAGTTTTAGATTCTTGATATTTTCCTCTACCTATTCATGTCTTTACTTTCCTGTTTTGGTAAACTTCCATCCTGTGAAGAGTAACATGTGTTTATGAATGTATCTGCCCGATGCGTATCAGTAGACAAAGAATGCGCGACACTCCTGTAGTCGCTATTTAAATATTGAACGCCCTCACACAAGGGCGCTAATTTATAAATAACTAGTAAATTGAGCATATATGGAAAATTATAAATACGCAACCAAGGTCAGGGCGTTAATTAAAGAATGAACGCCACTGTATCCAGTCGCTAATTGAAATCATGAATATTAATTATGGGAAAAATCCTAGAATTAACGCCATTACACAGTGTCGTTAATTTTAGTTATTTACATGAAAATTCTGAACTAATCTTGATTGAACGACCTTTCAGAAGGTCTCTATTTCATGAAATGGCGACTTCTGTAGAGGTGATGTTTTTCCTGTTTTACAGTTTTATCGATTTTCTGGCCCATACTGCGGGTCTATGGCACTATGTCTCAGTCCGTAGATGTAGTCCCACGTTTCACGTTATTTTCCATACAGCCCCAAACTCTCGGTGATGATTGACCCCTCCGCGAGATATTCCTTCATTCGGACTGGTGATTTTATCATAGAGACCTCCGTAAGTCTACGCGAAGCCTTGGATTCCCTCAAGGCCGCTGAGTAGGTTGTACCCTAAAAACCCTGAAACCTTTCTTTTCACGTCACTTTGAAGAAACGTGATATTTGACCCTCAAAGAGCGTTGTTCTAGCCTCTTTTGAGAAGTGTGATGTCTGTTCTGAATCTGCGACCTGGACTTGGATGCCATAAGGAATTGGCACCCAGTCAAGGGGCACAGTTTATTGATATAGCGACTGTGACATGGATGCTATTTATGAATGAGCGACTGAATGAGAAGTTGCTAATTCTTTGTGCCTATACTATTCACAGGAATGAGCGACCATACGGTGGATGCTATTTCTGTAATTGGTGGTGACTGAGTTGACGCCATTTACCCAATTTTACACCATGTCTTGATTTTCGTGAGGATTAATGATGTGTCCTACTTGTTCAAAGTTCAGCACTTGAACTCCTTCATTTGTGAAAATCTACCTTATCATCCTACAATGGTTTATCCTTTGGAACTCTATATTGGCTATAACTATAGTGGATGTCTAAATATACATCACCCAATGCCTACGCATATAGGGCCCGATCTTGTCCTGGGAGGTGCACCCGAAAGTACTTGTGCCCATGGGAGCTATATTGATCACGGTGTGGCATTGCACCGAAGTGCATGACTTGCTAGATTGACATTCCACGACTCGTACTTCACTTGACTTGACATGACTTGCATGGCCCGGAATGGGTATTACTTGCTTGATATTATGATAGCCAATTCACTTGACATGACTTGATATGTTTACATGCTTGACCATCTTGATATATATTTTATATAAATGTCTTGAAATCTTGCTAGTTCACTAAACTCTTGATACTCTACTCTCTCCTGTCATCATCATGCGTACATGTATATCTAGACTTGCATTCATGTAACATGTAATTACTTAAAGCAAGCTTGTACTTGAGATATAATTCATATTGAGCGTTTGCTCACCCTAGTGTTTCCCATATTTTTTAGGTAATTTCGATGATGAGGATCGCTCGGAAGGAAACCGACATGAGTTAAGAGCATAGAGTCACCCGATTTTTAAAGTGTCTATCCAGTCGTGTCCTTTTCCTATTTTCTTGAGTCAATCATTGTAATTTTCTTTTATTGAGTCAAGGTTGTCCTTTAGTACTTTTTAGTAAGATTATGTAATAGAAATACCTTGATGGTTATTATGAATAAAAGATTTGGTTGATCTCTATTTTTGCGCGCTCTGTCTGTGTGTCGAATACACTTATGCTCTGATTGACATGATCGATATAAACTCGTCACGCGTACCGAGTTCCTTCCGCGCTCGGGACGTGACAACTTGAGCTTTTCCTGAATCACCTCGCAATTCAAATTGACTCTAAATGGATGCATGGACTTTTTGAGTTTTCTATTATCAATGACATGCATTCAAATGATGCCAGATTGACAATGGCTCCCCCTGACTAAATGCAGATTGTGCATGAGATAGATGCAAATCAAAGCATGAGACACTTATTCCCTTTAACTAAATGCATCTAATCATGATGAAGATGCTATGCATTCCAAGCAGATTCTCTAAGCTATGCATGAGCATGCAAAGAAACACATGTGCATTGAACATGAATCAAATATGTTTCTCTTTGAACAATACAAGGGTGTGTAAGCACTTCAAATGAATTTTTGGACTTAGACACAATGAATGTGCAACTTAATCAAGCAAGAGCAGATAGATGCATACTACTTACTCCCCCTTATTGAATGCACTGAGTGTGTAAGCTGGACGCTAAATTCATGAAAGGGAGGCCGAATAAGATCTTATGAAGGATTGCTTAAAATAACTCATGATGCAATTTCAGATTTTTTTTTAACAAAAGATTCATCAAGTTTCAGCATGAGATCATAGAATGATATGCATTTGCAAACATGAGTATGTGTTGAGACTTCACACAGCAAATTCAGCAAGTTTCAACATGTGATACAAGGAGTGATGTGCATGTGCACACACACGCATGTGCTGAAGTTTCATGCAACAGATTTGAAATAGATGTAATTGTTCAGCATGGGAGATTTATTCCAATTTTATGCATATAGCAATGCATGACACTGCAGGTGAATTATAAGCAGATGTTCAGATCATGATTCAAAGCTAGCTTCACAAAGAGCCATTAGTACTTAGCAGAGAACTTAGGTCTAATGACCACCTCACGCGTAGTGTGGGTTTCCAGACAAACAGAATCTTCCCTTCTCCCAACACCATTTAATATACCATTAGGCTTTTCATGAACCAACTTCAAGATCCCACAGCAAAAGTAATCAAATAGAATAGGCATGAATTCTCATCAACTAAGAGACATGATGTGCAGCTTGACAATGAAAGAAATTAAAGCAACCCTACATGAACAAAAATAGTGAATGTAATGAATGGGGTTTTACCAAACCAGGGTACCTTGTTTATTTATCAAACCCTCTTTTATTTCCTTGCTCCAAGGCACACCTGCAAGAACAAGTTCTTATTTTCTGCTCAAAGGTACCCAAGATCTCTTGGGTCCTGATGAGTTAGTAGCACCCTTGGAAGGTGCTTTCCATGACTTCATAGCATGCAAATCATCAAACTTCAATGTAAAACAATTTTCCATGGTATGTCCTGATTTCCCACAGTAATGACAGTGAATAGAAGCATTCAAATTTTTCTTTATAGGATATGCATGAGGTTTCTGTGGGAAGGTAGTAGTTTTGCCATTCCTACCATGGAAATTGTGATTTCCTTTCAAGTGCCAACAATCTTTGACTGTATGGCCGATCCTTCTACACTCATGACAGTAAGGCCTTCTTGGGACATTGGGCTTTCTGTAAGCTCTTAATTCATCATTTTTAAGAACCAAGCAATCATGCATAGCATGGCCATATCTATTACAGTAGAAACACTTAAATAAGTGCAAGGCACACAACAATCTCCCCTGTTCTTGCTCTTGGCCCCATTGGGGGGGTTCTGTTGCTACGATGGTGCATGGTTGCTCCGAGCCTGTGGATGCTAATCTCCAGGCTGTCAAGTCTCTGCTGCCCTCATCCGCTTCGTCAACTTTTGTTATTCGTGGAAAGGCCCCTCTTCTTGTCGGTCCTCCGGCTGGTAGACTCAACCCTGCGGCGATTTCTTGGTCCCCGGGGGCGAGGTCCCCCAGCCCGGCGACCTCCAATGATGGTGCCAATGCCTCTCCCCTGACTGCCTCTACGTCCCCCCGCATCTCCTTCGCTCAAGCCTTGAAAAAGAAGATCAACTGGGAATCGCCCGGTCCGTTTGTAGCTCCTCCTTCGGCTCCTGCCCGTGTGCCTCCTACCGAGGAGTTTACTCCACCATCTCCTGATAAGGGCCTCCAATTTCCTCAGATCTTTCAAGTGCTCACTGTCCCCGGGCTCGAGCCTACCAAGAGGTTCCATGACCTCGCGGCTGCCCATGCACGCTTCGTGGGCACCCACGACATGGATCGCTCGCGGCCGGCTTTGAGGACAGATGGCGGTGCCCCCAGGCGATCTCACCGCCGCTCGAACTCTACCTCATCTTCGCGTGATCGTGACTTCTGATGGTCACTTTATTCTCCTTTGTTGTCTTCGGGCTTTCTTCCATCTCGTTGTATGTGGCCCCTTTCGTCTCTATAAGTCTGGGTGCCTTTTCTTCCCCCTTCCCTTTTCTCTTTTCTATAACTTCTTGCTTCCATTAATGAAAACACTTGCCTGGTGGCCCGGGGTGGAACGTCCACTTTCTTCTGCTATGAAGGGGTGAATGGGAATCCTCACCTCACCTTGCAAGTATTTGACATATTAAAAAAAAATCTCTCCCTTTTTTATGATGACAAATTTTATGACTTTATGATTGACATGATAATATGATTATGATGACATAAGATACACAAAGATCCTTCTCTTCATTTGACACAAACATAAATCTTTCTCCCCCTTTGACATTATCAAAAAGTGGGAGGAAGGCAATGAAGTTCAAATTTCAGCATAACAGCTTCATGAATCAATAAGAGGCTACTTCAGAAGTTTAAGTGAGGCATTTAGCAAAGCAAAGATAAGATGATCAAAATATGTTGATTATTTATGATTCCAATTGTTGATTATGGAGATGGTAGGTGTGTAGACTTAAGACTTGCAGACTAAGTAAACAAATTAAGATAATACCATTCAAAGCCTAAAGCCCATTTTAGATTTTCACAAGATGCAATAGCAAGGCAAAGGCAAGATGTTTGTCATAAACACATAACAGTTGAAACATCATATGCTTTTCTTTGATTTTTAGATTTTTAGATTTTTTTTTGAAATGCATAAAAACTCAATGCATACGAATGATGACACATGAAATGAGTTTCTTTGATTTTTAGATTTTCAAATTTTTAGTTTTCTATTGAAATGCATAAAGCTAGATGCTTACAAATAAGGACACATAGATGCATGCAATGCAAAAGAATAGATACGTGTATATACATACAACATAGCTCCCCCTCACTTATTTAAGAAGGGAATAGGTATAATAAAAGTGCATGAGAGTCATGACAACCGGAATGTTCATATATAGCACCTAGGAGATTGTGCAAACATATAGAAGAGTTATGCAATAGTCAATGCAGTCAATCAATTTTTTGAATACATATTAAATCAAATTTTCATATGTGTAAGTGAATAACATGAAAATAGATTATTGTAATATAGATATTCAGATTTTCAGATCAACACAATGAGAGATTATATAGACTGCACTTCAATTTATGAGAACATCGTATTGGAGGCTACGCTCTGTCATAAATAGTTTTCACCTTAATTTTTCAACTCAAGCAATTTCACATTGATAAACAGAATTTTTCAAGAGTGATCAAGTTCAAATATTCCTTTTTACGCGAGTAGACACATAGAGCTCATGCCAGACTCCCCGGTTACTCAGAATATTTACCATTTCACTTCATTTTGAGCAGAGATACTATAGTACAACACCTTTCTGAAATGAACCACATCACGTCTCAGGTGACATGTGCCCAATTTACTCAGTGAGACTAAACATTGCTCTGCCTTTCATTTTTTATTTTCTTTCAACAAATAGGTAGGCAACTTTTTCCTCAACTGCCTCTTTAACATATATGCAAGAAGTTTAATATCTCTAGAGTGTTGAAAAGAAATTCCTATATCCTTATGTTTAATACTCATTTTTACATTTTGTGCATGATGTGTGCGAATTTGATTCAACATGTATACCAAAAATTTATGAACACATAACAGTGCAGTTCCCCCTAAATAGATGCACGTATCAAATAATTACTCCCCCTGAGTGTATTGATATGAAACACACTAGTGATGACTCATATGTAATATTATTTAGTAAGGAGTTTGAAGTCTTAGAAGTTCCAAAGATGAGGGTGATTAGCATATAATAACATGCAAGCACACAATTGAAAAAATGCAGTATGCAATGTAAAATATAATGTGATGCAAAATTTTAGATTTCATTTGAAAGTTCTAAATACATTGCAAAATTTAACATGAATGCAAAACGTGAATTTTTAATTTTTCATTTGAATGATCTAAATGCACGAAATGTATGAGTTCTAATGCAATGCAACCTATAACAGTATGAGAATGCAATGTAAGATGCAAAAGTAAGATGCAAAAGGTTGTTTTTTAGAATATCATGACAAATTGCACAAGAAAGCATTCACATTCAAATGATGAACAACAAGTATTTTCCATCTCATGTCATTTATAAACAAGGGTGCAGAAATGATCAGAAATGAGTAATGCAACCCAATTGTTTTCAAAAATTGTTCAAAAATAGATTTTCAATAGCATTTCAGAAGTTTAGAGATCATCCACAAGCCAAACTGATTTTACAAGTTCTGGTATGAGGCGGAGGTGAAGGTCCGAAGACCCTACTCACACATAGTGAGAGTTTTCGATTGGACATAATCCAATCTTCCACAAACACCATTTGTTATACCAGATATGCAGTTAAGTTCAAATGTGCTATCAAACATAGAGTTCAGATTGAAAGATATTCAATGGTCAATGATCTCATAAACACTCTTCAAGATTTTCAATTCTGTTCAACCAATTAGACAAATTCATCACATCAAGCTAGAGGAATAACACGTCAGGTTTTTCAGAAGTGATACCTGTCATATGAACAATGTCACCAAGTGACATAAGCCATTGCAGAGATTTCAAGGATTCACCTTTTCAAGAATCATGTGCATAGAATCATGATCAATTCAACTTTAGCAATAGGCAAGAGATGCAATTCCCAAAAAACTAAGTTAGATTCATAATTCCAAATCACCCATTCAAGAACAAACTCCCCCTTTCTATGTGCATGAACTACACAAATGATATTTTAACAGAAAATCATGCATCATATGACTTATATGACCAAATGACTCATGGCACGAGGCGGAGGCACATTCTTGCGCATGGTGATAGATTTCAGACAGGAATGACCTGCCCTTCCTCAAATTTCATGAAATGGTGAATAGATGGATGAATGTTCAATTTCATGAAATGCAATCATGCAATGGTGATTCATGAAAGATGCAATGCATTCTAATAAGAAAAATATATTTTTCATGATTTTCATGAATGGAAATTCATTTAAAATAAATTTTAGATTTTTAAAGATAATTCAAAATTTTATTTTCAAAACCTGTGTCTTGAGCAACTATTATTTTTCAAGCCTTCCACATAGCCTCAAAGCATCCCTACAACAAAGTTCTCATTCAACAATTTTGAGTACCCAAACCTTCTTGAGTTCCGGATGGTTAGTTACACATCTAATGGGTGCTTTCCATAATTTTTGGGCATGCATATCATTAAAATCCATTAAGGCACAATCATGCATGGTATGTCCAAAATTACCAAAGTAATGACAACTAATAGAAGATCTCACAGTTTTCTTGCATGCATAAGCATTGAATTTATGTGATTTAACAAAAGTGTTTTTATTTTCAGCATGGAAATTTTTCTTCTTCATGACATGATTGTTGTCACTTTTCTTTTGATAACATGATTTCATCAAATGACCATGTTTTCCACAATGATAGCAATTCAATGAAGCAACTCTTCCATATGGTCTTCTTTCATGAATATGAGAATTTTTAAATTCATTTCTTTTCTTTAAAGACTTCTTTGAGTTTTTGAAATTAATTTTTCTATTGCATACTTTCAAATTATCATTCTTCAATACATAGCAATCACTCAGAACATGGCCGTACTTTCCACAATAGAAAAATGACACAGTTCTTTTCCTTTTTGAAGCACATTCATGTTTGCATGCTTTCAAATCATTCGATTTCATAACAACACAATCATGCGTCATGTGACCAATTTTACCACAGTAAAAATATGAGATTTTCTTTGTGGATGCATGTGTGTGTGCAACATGATCTTTCTTGGCATTCACCGTGACACCAACAACATTTTTAGCCTTTTGATGCAGCTTTTGTTTCTTTTTTAGATTTTCATTTGATTTCTAAGTTATCTGAGAAGCAGATTGATTTGGAGACATATTTGATGTGCTGGATATGTTTGAATTGTGTACAAATGATGTATAAACTTTATTTTTAAAATTCTTTTTGGTCACAGGATTATAGCCTAGCCCCTCTCTTTGGAAATTGACCTTAGTTCCCAAGATTTTATCTAGGTTGTTTTTCCCCTTGACAAATTTGGATAGAGATGCATTCAAATCAATGATTTCATTTTCAAGGGATGCAATGTGCAATTCATAACTAGATATCTCATGTTCACTGCAAACAACACATTCATTCAACACTCTATTTGTAGTTTTATAACTTTCAAGTTCTTGTTCAAGCACATGTAATTTCTCAGATTCATCAACAACCAAGCCTTTTCCCTTTTCAAATGCAAGTAATTTTTTAGACATGGTTGTATTTAGATGTTTCAATTTCTCATTCTCTTATCTCATAAATGAAATGGTTTCTTCATACTTTTTGATATCAATCAAGAAAGATTCATTTTCAGTTTTGAATTCTAAACATCTATCACATGCAGAATTTTTAAGATTTTTCGAATAGCTTTCAAGCAACGAAATCTGAATTAACATCGTATTGTTTTCCATTTTAAGTTCTTCTTTTTTATTTCTCAAACATAAAAGGGTTTCTTTAAGCATATCAACATTAGACATGAAAGATTCATTCAAACTTTCAAGTTCAGAACATTTAACATAAGAAGCATTATCATGAAAAGTATGTTCAGGTTTCTTTTTAAGTTTTTTATTTTCAGATTTAACCTTCTTATACTTTTCAACAAATTCATCATACAAATCTATAAGCTCTTCAAAAGAGATTTCCTCACCTTCCGAGTCTTGCTCGGAGCTTTCCTTGCTTGTTGTATCTTGCTTGTCGGCCATCAAGCACTCACTATCCTTCTTTCCTTTGTAGTTCTCGATCAAGCATTTCAATATCTCCCTGGCCATCCTGCATGAGGAAACAAGTGGAAATTTGTGAAGATCAATTAAACTTCTAAAAATGTGTAAAAGTTTAGAATTATCTTTATATCTCTTCACATGTTCGACAGTCCACTTAGACTCATCACTAGACAACAATCATCAAAAAGGGGGAGATTGTTGTGTGCCTTGCACTTATTTATGTTTTTGATGACAACTAAACATTATGTATGTTTGCATATGATTTTGATGATAGTGTGCATTCATGATCATTGCCATGTTTCATATGTCTCAGAATCTAGAAGAACTCATTGCTACATGCTATATGAGATTGTAAAGAGTTTCTCATGCTTTGATTGAACCTTGAGAAGGATGATAAAATTGTTCATGTGATTTACATCCTTTCTATCATGGATTGTAAGGTTAAAACATGTTTGAATGCAATGGCCATATGAAGTTAAAATGAACAAGTTCCTTGTGCTTTCCATGTTGCATATATTCATTTGGTATCTTCATGCATATTCTTAATGGGGTCATTGTGGCCTAGAATGCAAATGGAAGTGCTTTTGTTAATCTTGGTGGAAATCGGTTTGATGATACTCATTTGTTGAAATGGATGTATGGATTTTCATGATTATACTTCTTACAATTCTTACATGGACCATGTTCAAATATGGTTGAGATGTAAATGGTTTTTGAGGCTTATACATGTTGGTAAAATGCATGGTTTATGAAGTTGATTTTCATATGAGATTTTTGGGCTTGCTATGTGCTTAATTCATTGTTACAAAGTTTGATGATCTTTCATGTATAACTCTCTTGAAGTATTGAGCTTGTTTGGCTGTTCAAGGTTCATACTTTGGTACAGTGAATGGGAAAATTGGCCTTGAACTTTGGTTTGAGAAAATTGGGCTCAATTTGTGTTTCATGTATCTTCTACAAGAAGTTCTTAAGTTTCATGTATTGAATCATATAACTCTTTTGTTATGAAGTGTGAATTGGCTTTTTGGTGTTAAAATTGGCTTGGCAATGCTTACTAGAATCTCAAGACACCAGAACATTGATTAAATATTTGATGGCATCGAAGTGGATGAACTTGCATAGTTTTAACTTCATTTACTCTGTTATGCAGGTTTAGAAAGTAATGTCAATCCCATATGCAAAGGTATCAAAAATCATGGGGAGAATTTGGCACTTTGCATGTGTGTATTTTTGGGGAAAATGGTAAGTTTTCATATGGAGTTTTAATCTTGGTAAATATGAGTGAATGATGTTCTCATAATTCATGTTACATGATTTTTCAATGCTCACATGAACCTTGGTAGAGTATGGCTAAGATGCTCATTCATTGTGTTAAATTTCATAGCCATTAGCTCTTATTGTTTAGGTGTAACACTTGTGTTTTCAAAGGGCTCCAATGCATATCATTCATATGTTCTTTATGTGTTTTCATGAGTGTGTTTCATAGATATTCATCTTGGGGTTATTGGGTTTAAATCTCTATTTTTCATTCATAAAGGATGATTGCATGTGCAGGGAATTGACTGAATTCAGACTGAACTGCTGCAGTCTACACTGCAGAGTTTGGTAGACCGAACTGGGTAGTTCAGTCGACCGAACTAGCCAGAGATGGCTAGTTCTAGGTCTGTAATATTTAGGTCGACCGACCTAATGTTTAGGTCGACCGAATGCGACGTAAACCCAAATACGTGAATCCGAAAACTCACTAAAATCAATCCATTTGTGCTCTAACCTTTACCCTTTTGCCCCTAGGTTCTTAGGAGTCATATTAGGGTCTTTTTGGATGATTCTAGAAGGGTTATAATGGACTTTTGATGTCTCCTATATATGCATATGTGTGACCTACGAATTTGATAAGAACTCCATATTTTGAGCTCATAGTTTCTTATCTTGTAGGAGAAGGAAGAAGAAAGGAAGAAAAGGGAAAGAGGAGAGGGAGATTTCATCTCCTCCAAGTGGTTTCTGGATTTCGAGGAAGAAGGAAAAGAGCAGCAGATCAAGGAGAGGAACGAGAGGACGTCGAAATCGTCATCGTCCAACTGGAGCTTCGAGCAACTCTATCCATTCATCTTGGAAACAAGGGGGAAAATACTTCACATTCTATTTCTGCTTATTTGTGATGGTTATCATGTGTTGTATTATGGTTTGAGCATGATTTGGATATTTGTGTTTATCTTTCGATCCTGAAAATACATTGTGCTGCGTACGGTTGTGGATTCATTATGCTGCGGTTGTTGCAGCGTGTGTGTGTGTGTGTGTGTGTTTTGATCCATGGTCGGATCGTGTGGGAGACTCCGTCTACGTGTGTATGTGTGTTGGGGCGTGTCCCCGTGTGTGTTTGGAGCGTCGCCTCCGTGTTGGGGATTTATCCCCGAGTGAAACCTTACCGGTTTGGTAAGGGGTGAACATAGGGAGCCCGTCGTGGTCCCGAACCACCTTAAAAATCGCTGTGCACTATGGTTTGGTTTGTGCGATTATGTGGTTTGCATGTTATATCCGCTTGTGTGATTGTGTGAGATCGGAGAGATTGAGAGAATTTAGTTATCTTGTTTAGCTAATATCTTCAATCTCGTTAATATTATTAATTCCGCTGTGTAGTGTTTTAATTTGCCATATAGTGTGGGGGACAATTAAATCCCCCGTATTGTTCGCTCACCTACCCCGGGGACCAACAACTGAATTGTTCCTTTCTTCACAACATGATTTTCAGTATGAGCTTTTCTAGCATGCATATGAGAGTTTTGAAATGAACCCTTTTTGTTTGAATTCATTTTGGAATCATTGAAACCATTCAATTTCTTGCATGCATTCATCTCATCAAATTTCATGACATTACAATCATGCATCATGTGACCTACTCTACCACAGTAATGACAAGAAATTTTCTTTGAGTGTGCATGTGTGTGTGAATTGGAATTATGTACAACATGCACTGTGGTAGAAGGAACCTTTTTGAACTTTTTCTATTTTTTAGTTTGTTTTTCAACTTTTTGATTAGCAGCTTGTTTTGAATTCTTTTGTGCAGTGAACTGAAAGGATGGTGACTTGATTGAAGTGCTGGGTTGCCCTGAGCTTTGAACAAAAGAAGTAAATAATTTGTTTTCAAAGGATTTTTTATTTTCAGGTTTATAACCCAGCCCCTCTTTTTGAAAATTCACTCTAACTCCCAACAACTTATCCAAATTTTCTTGGCCATCAACAAATTTAGTTAGTGAGCTTTTCATGTCCTGAATTTCATTTTCAAGGGATGTAATATGTAGCTCATAACTAGTAATTTCTTATTCACTGTAGACAGCACATTTATTCAACACATTATTTACAGTTTTATAACTTTCAATTTCATGTTCCAACACATGAACTTTTTCAGATTCATCATTGATTGCTGTTGATTTTCCTTTTTCCAAAGATAGTAACCTCTTTGACATGACAGTATTCAGCACCATCAACCTTTTGTTTTGTTCCTTCAAATTTTCATTTTCTTTCACTAGTTTTTCATCATTGGGCATTGAGTTAAGTTTTTCAATATGTTCTTCTTCAGCTTGTTCAAGTTCTAATGCCCAAGATAGTAAGTGTTTATTTTCTTCTTTTAGAGAATCAATTAGCTTTTCTTGCCACTCAAGATCAGAATGGAGACCTTCATTTAACTTTTTCATAAATGAATAATTTTTGCATGCAGAATTAACAAAACATGTGTTTTTAGCTTCTTTTCTAAGTTTCCTATTTTGAGCTTCACATATTTCAAAAATTTTCTGAAGTTCTGCATTTACTACGTTGACAGCTTCAAAATTTTCAAAGATCAAATCGTTTTCCTCCTCAAGATTGTTAAGCTTCTTTTTAAAAACATTTTCTACTTGGTGGAGTTCAGTGATATTGGCCAGGTGCTCTTTGTTTTCATTTCTTAGTGAAGCAATTAGTTCCTTATGAACTTCAACATCAAAGGTAAGGGATTCATTCAATTCCTCAAGATGTGAGCATTTTTCACAAGAGAGATTATGTTTATTCTGTTTGATCTCCTTTCCTAATTTTTTATTTTCAGATTTCAATTTCTTGTATTTTCTAAGCAGATCATCATAAGCTTCTATCAATTCATCAAACACAATCTCATCAGATATGGAAGCTACCACCTCATTCTTCCTTTGTTCACTGCTTTGATCACTTCTATCAGTCATTAGACATGTGTCTTCCTTCTTGTAGATAGCAACTAGTTTGTCCCAGATTTCCTTCGCAAACCTGGAGGAAGAAACAAATGGAAAGATGTTGTGATCAATAGCATCTTTCAAGATATTTAGAGCTCTAAGATTTTCATTGTTCTTCATCCTATGAATGTCTGTCCATTTGGACATATCTTTGGGCAGTTTATGTGGACCTTTGGAAATAATGTTCCACAGGTTTGGATTAACTGCATTTACAGATGTGCACATACTTCCTAGCCAGGTAGAAAAATCTGAACCGTCAAACATTGGTGGATGAACCAAGGGAATCAAATCAGAGTAATAACCCATAGTCATAAAAGCACCAATCCAGCAGGATCCTTGTAACGACCCAGAGTTCAGGATACCGATATACCGATAACATCGATACACCGATACCAAGAACTGGGGAAGCCACCCAAGAGGCTGATGAGGCCCCTGAAGGGTTAGTAGAAAAGTGCTGAGGGGTATGCATAACGAATTGGAATTTAGAACGCGCAATTTACAATTAAGTAAAGAAATTAACACAAGTGCGGAAGCAATTCAAAATAAACGGAGTGATATATATATATACACTAGTCCAGAGAAGCAAGAGTACTAGTCCACAAGGTACACCTACGCAGGGCATACCCCGGCAAAAGTACAACCCAAGCCCAAAAGGCAGCTCGACTAACGCTGGCAGCTAACACGGTCTCCGAACCGAGTCACAAGGCACCGGGAGACGACGGGCGCGGCTCACCTGAAAGGAGAAAGGGTGAGTCATAGCCAGACTCAGTAGGGGTCACGCGGATCCCTACCTCGCACTAAACAAGCATACACGCATAAATAAAGCAAGTAGAGCATGCATTTAAATAAGCTAACAGGCAATGGCATGAAATAACTACTCAAGTAAAGCCGTAAACTCTAACTAAATAGGTATAACAGCTAAAGCATGTCATAGCTAACTAAATGCAAGTGATTAAAACTAAAGCTACCAGATAGAATAAGTCTTAACTAATCCAAACAACAAGGAAGGACAACCACTGGGGCAGAAACCAGAAGTATGCACTAACGACTTACACTGCGTCTCAAGCACTCGCAGTCGACGAAGCGACAAGCTAAGCGCGTAAACAGTACCAAACCAAGTGACCAGTCGGAGTGGCACCCGTCGGTGTCAGTCCACAGTCTCCGACCACGTGTGCACACACTGACTCTAGCCTGAGTCAGGCCCTCTAGCTAGTTTTCTCCCTTGATAGGACGCTACCATTGGTTGGGAGCCCACAGAACTAGCTTACAAACCGTGCATGGGAAACATACCCCTCCGCCATCCTCAAGCGGGTCGGCACTCAACAGACCTTAGGGAAACAACAGTGGCTCCATTGCTTGGAAAGAAAGGCTACTCTAATGGTAATAAAACACGCCACTATACATTAAAACAATACGAATATGGCATGAGTATAAAAGGGAACGCATAACGAAAGGGCTGGGAACATATTACAACCATCAGGGAAGCGGCGGTCGAAGACCCACGCGCTATTTGAAAGTGACGGTCGGGGACTAGCGCGTTACATCACAAACGACGCGCTGGTCTCCAGCCGTTACTTCCACCTGAGTTCCAGCTCAAAGGCCTTCAAGGGGAGAGTGACGGTGGGGGTCCTATGCGTTGCTTCGAAGCGACGCGTGGGAGCTCCGCCGTTACTTCCACCCGAGGCTCAAACCAACAAACAGCGTTTAAAAACAACAGCAGGCGAAGCGACGCTCCGGTCTAAGCGCGTCGGAAGGAAACGACGGTCGGCCGATAGACCGCCGGACTCACCGCCTCGCCTGGCTAACCGAAAACAACGGGTGAGTAACGGATGAGATTCCCACCGTTACTCTCCAAATGACGCACCCCCGATGGGCCGTTATTTGGAAACGACGCGTCCACTATGGACCGTCGGGCAAGTGACGGTTCCTGGCAGGACCGTCACTTCACCTGGATTACGGGCGGGTACGGTTTGAAAACCGAAGCCCTCCCGGACGACAGAAATCGCCGGGTATCGTCGAAAAACCTGATATCCTGCCAAACCACGCATGCTAAACAACAATTTAACAACTTAATCTAGCACATGCAAGGCCTAAAACACATTAAACTCAAAGATTTAAGCTAAAACCCCAAATATGGAAACATGGACATCATGCATGCCACGGGGTGCTAATCAACAACGGGCTAAGGGAAACGATCCTAGCAAGATCGGGATTCCATCCCCCTACCTCTTACAAGCCGAAACAGAAGAAAAGGCCGCATGCAAGGAGGAAGAGCCACGAAGCCTTCACGCTCCACCTCACTCCCACGTTCACCGAACCACACCAAAGTGGACACCTATGCGCTCCTCTCGACGCGAGGAATCCAACGGCGCCAACCACGCCTCAATCCGACCTCGTCTCGCCCGTGTTCCCTAAAGAGGATAGAGGGGCGATCGCACGGAGGAGAGAGAGAGAGAGGGTGAGAATGAGAGATCGACGGGGGAGAGAGGGTGAGAGAGGGATTAAAAGAAAAAAAGAAATTAAAATATATATAATATAATTATTATATATATTAAAATCTCATTAATTCTAATAACCCTCAAATAACTCCAAATAAATCCAGAAAAATATCAGACAAATTCCTAAAAATCCAGGAAAATAGCCGAAAATTCCAGAACAAATAATAGAACAAAAACCATCAAGGATCCATTAAGGCACGGGCCTTAAAGTCCCTCCCTCCTTACAGAAATTTCGCCCTCGAAATTTACAACAACCGAAAAGGAGGAAACTGAGAAAGGACATATACCTCACTGGAACAAAAAAGGAAAAAGCTGACGCATCTCATCTTCACGCTCCCAAGTAGACTCATTACCAGAGTGACGCTGCCAAGCAACCCTTACCAGAGGAATAACCTTATTTCTCAACCGCTGCTCACGACGGTCTTCAATTCTGATAGGAAACTCTGGCGCGGACAAATCAGCAGTCACCTCAGGCCATACTGAATCATCGAGAACATGAGAAGCATCTGGCACATATTTCCTCAATTGAGACACGTGGAATACATCATGAACAGCTTGAATAGCCGCAGGAAGTTGCAAACGATAAGCCACCTGACCAATAACTTCAACAATCGGAAAAGGGCCAACATACCGCGGACTAAGCTTTCCACGCTTCCCAAATCTAGAAACACCCTTCATCGGAGATATTTTAACAAACACCATATCTCCAGGCTCAAATTGTAGTGGACGTCTGCGCTGATCTGCATAACTTTTCTGTCGACTCTGAGCCGTCAACAATCTCTGCCTGATCTGACGAACCACATCAGAACATTGCTGCACCATGTCGGGTCCTGTCAACAATCTGTCACCAACATCAAACCAATTCAGAGGAGTACGACAAGGATGACCATATAATGCTTCATAAGGAGCCATTCCAATACTGGTATGAAAACTGTTATTATAAGCAAATTCAACAAGTGGCAAATGCTGACTCCACGAACCCTGCCAGTCAAGGCAACACAATCTCAGCATGTCCTCCAAAGTCTGAATAGTCCTCTCTGACTGTCCATCTGACTGAGGGTGATACGCTGAACTGAAAGCTAACTCAGTGCCCAATGCTTTCTGAAAACTACGCCAGAAGCCGGAGGTAAAACGTGGGTCACGATCTGACACAAGTGAAATAGGAATTCCATGCAGTGGCACGATCTTCTGCACATACAGCTCGGCCAACCTCTGCACATTCCAAGTAACCTTAATCGGTAACAATCTGACAGTTTTAGTCAATCTGTCGACTAACAACCAGACGCCATCAAAACCCTGAGAAGTCTGAGGCAACCCCACCATAAAATCTGTAGTAACATGGTCCCATTTCCACATCGGAATCTCTAACGGCTGAAGCAAACCACCTGGCTTTTGATGTTCGGCTTTAACTAACTGACAAGTCAAGTACTTAGAAACAAATATAGCCACGTCTTTCTTCATACCTGGCCACCAGAACTTCTTCTTCAAATTCTGATACATCTTGGTGACACCCGGATGAATAGCAAAACGAGAACCATGGGCTTCACTCAGAATCTCAAGTCTCAAATCATCATCAGCGGGAACATAAAATCTGCCTTGAAAACTAACAACTAGCTCCGTGTCAACATCCACATCATGACTTGATATAACACGAGCCAAATTAGAATCAGCTCGCTGAGCATCTTTAATCTGATGATATAAAGCTGAACCCAAAACCAAACTAGCACAAACTGCCATCTTCGGATCAACAGGAAACTCTGCACTGAATGCCTCATTTGGAAGATGTTCCCACAATTTCCATTCATACAGCAACAAATGACTGACTTGTACTTTCCTGCTCAGAGCATCAGCCACGACATTCATTTTACCGGGCTGATAGGAGAGTGTAAAGTCAAAGTCTTTCATGAATTCCATCCATCGTCTCTGCCTAAGATTCAAATCTTTCTGGGAGAAAATATACCGTAAACTCTGATGATCAGTAAAAATCTGAAATTTCTCACCATACAGATAATGTCTCCAGATCTTTAAGGCAAAAACAACTGCAGCTAGCTCCAGATCATGAGTGGGATAATTTCTTTCATGCTGTTTCAACTGCCGGGATGCATATGCGATAACCTTACCATGTTGCATCAGCACTGCACCCAAACCTACTCGAGAAGCATCTGTACAGACCATAAATCCACCCGAGCCAGAAGGCAAAGTCAACACAGGAGAAGAAGTCAATAGCCTTTTCAATTCAACAAAGCTAGCCTCACACTGATCCGACCAGACAAAAGACACATCTTTATGAGTCAATCTAGTCATCGGGGCTGCAATCTTCGCAAAGTCTTGAATGAATCTGCGGTAATACCCAGTCAAACCTAGAAAACTTTGAATCTCTGTTACAGTTCTCGGTCTCTGCCAACTCAAAACAGCATCAATCTTTGCAGGGTCCACTGCCACTCCATCACCAGAAATCACATGACCAAGAAAATGAATTTCTCGAAGCTAGAATTCACATTTACTGAGCTTCGCATAAAGCTCGTGATCCCTTAGAGTCTGCAGAACGATCCTCAAGTGCTGCACATGATCATTAACAGAGGCAGAATAGATCAGAATATCATCCACAAAGATCACCACGAACTGATCAAGAAATGGATGAAAGATACGCTGCATTAGGTCCATAAAAGCTGCTGGGGCATTAGTCAAACCAAACGGCATGACTAAGAATTCAAAATGACCATATCGAGTACTGAAAGTTGTTCTCTCCACATCAGATTCCCGGATCCGCAATTGAAAATAGCCAGATCTGAGATCAATCCGTGAAAAGACAGTAGCAGACTGTAACTGGTCAAACAAATCATCAATCTTGGGAAGCGGATACTTATTCTTGATAGTCACCTGATTCAGCTGCCTGTAATCAATACAAAGTCTCAGGCTTCCATCTTTCTTTTTCACAAACAGCACTGGGGCACTCCACGGAGAAAAACTGGGATGAATATAACCTTTCTCCAGTAACTCTAGTAGCTGTGCACGCAGTACTTTCAATTCAGCTGGAGCCATTCGGTACGGCGGCTTTGCTAAGGGGCCGGTACCTGGAATCAATTCAATTGCCATCTCAATCTCTCGCTCTGGGGGCAAGCCTGGCAACTCGTCAGGAAACACATCAGGGAACTCACAGACAACCAGAATATCACAAACATCCCGTCGTGGTTTTTCAACAACAACCACTGAAGCAAGGAATCCCTGGCAACCTGCGCTAAGCAACCTATAGGCTCGAATAGCAGAAATAATCATACGAGAAGATCGGGATCGAATACCTTGAAAATAAAAGGCTAATTTTCCCTGTGGCTGAAAATAGACTTTCTTCGATCTGCAGTCAACCACAGCTCCATAATGCTCCAACTAATCCATTCCCAGAATAACATCATAATCTGCCAGCTGCAACGCATACAATCTTGCCGGCAACTGGTGATCATCAATCATTACAGGAGATTCTTCCAGGCACAAAGGTGTAACCATGAAATCTCCAGAAGGTAATTCCACAAACATCTCACAAGATACCTCGGGAGTCGGTTCCTCAATACAGGTCATGAAATCCTCAGAAATAAAAGAGTGAGAAGCACCAGAATCAAATAAGACACGAGTTGAATGACCATAAAGCATAATCGTACCTTCCACAAGATGGGACGCAACAGCATCAGCTCTAGTCAAATGAGAAACCTTGCCTTTCTGCTTCTTAGAACCAGCTGAAGATTGCTGAGAAGACGCCGACGCTTGAGAGTAAAATTGCTGAGCTTGAGGTGCAGTCGGAGGTCTGAATTGCGGCTGCTGCTGAGGTTGAGAAAACGGAGGAACTTGCAATTGCTTCGGCCTCAGCGGGCAATCACGAACTACATGACCCGGCTGATCACACCTAAAGCAAACAACAGGAAGAGAACACGGCTGGCCCTTATGATGACCACCGCATCTCCTACACGTCCATGGCTGACTGACGGCTGAGCTCTGATGAGTCTGAGAAGAAGGTGCTGTCGACTGCTGAACAGAATCTATGCCGGACGACTGCTGGAAAAATTTCTTCTTCTTCTTGAACCGCTTGAACTTGGGTTTGGAAGGAGAGGAAGCACTAGAAATCTCTGACTGGACCGAGGGAACACTTGACACTGGCGGTCGGTAAGTCTGCTGCGACTGAACTACCGGCTGCACTGATCCTGCCTGAGGATACCCACCTAGTCTCGTCATCTCCAGCTCAAGTGCCACAGCTGTCTGGCACGCACTGTCCAAATTCGCAACATGACTGGCGATAAGAGGCATCTTCAATTCAGGCCTCAAACCTCGCAGAAATTGCTGAGTTTTCAAAGCTTCATTGGCCAGCACATGGGGCGCATACTGACCCAATTCCATAAACCTATTCCGATACTGAAGCACAGTCATACCGCCCTGAGTCAGCTCCATAAAGTGATACATCTTGTCCATCTGAAGACAAGCAAGAGTATAGGCACGCTCAAAAGCAGCAACAAACTCTGCCCAAGTGATCTGCCGAAGAGGTCTAGAACGAAAGGCAATCTGCCACTCGGCTTTCCACCACGTGATGGATGTACCCTGGAGTTGAAAAGCAGCAAGCATAACTTTTTCATCTTCAGCACACTCCATTGAGACAAACACACGCTCGATCGCATCCAACCATTGCCTTGCCACCTCTGGATCAGCTTGACCATCGAAAGCAGGCGGATTGAACATAAGAAATTCTTTCAATGCCTTGCCTCGACTGCCAGGCGCTTCAACAGGAGGAGCAACAATCGGCGCTGGAGGAGGAACAACTGGAACTACAAGAACTGCAGGAGGAGGTGCAGAACCACTGTCTTCCCTGGGCGCATCTCGAGGAACACGAGGAGCTCGAGGGGGTCTTCCTTGACGGGGAGGCATAATTACGCTGCCAAAACACAAATCAATCACAATTAATCAATCACACGGAAAACATCCTATGCCAGCAATAGACGACGCAATGGACTAGCTCTGGACAAAGCACAAATTTCAATTCCTTCACAAATCCTCAACTAGCGCTCTGATACCAACTGTAACGACCCAGAGTTCAGGATACCGATATACCGATAACATCGATACACCGATACCAAGAACTGGGGAAGCCACCCAAGAGGCTGATGAGGCCCCTGAAGGGTTAGTAGAAAAGTGCTGAGGGGTATGCATAACGAATTGGAATTTAGAACGCGCAATTTACAATTAAGTAAAGAAATTAACACAAGTGCGGAAGCAATTCAAAATAAACGGAGTGATATATATATATATATACACTAGTCCAGAGAAGCAAGAGTACTAGTCCACAAGGTACAACTACGCGGGGCATACCCCGGCAAAAGTACAACCCAAGCCCAAAAGGCAGCTCGACTAACGCTGGCAGCTAACACGGTCTCCGAACCGAGTCACAAGGCACCGGGAGACGACGGGCGCGGCTCACCTGAAAGGAGAAAGGGTGAGTCACAGCCAGACTCAGTAGGGGTCACGCGGATCCCTACCTCGCACTAAACAAGCATACACGCATAAATAAAGCAAGTAGAGCATGCATTTAAATAAGCTAACATGCAATGGCATGAAATAACTACTCAAGTAAAGCCGTAAACTCTAACTAAATAGGTATAACAGCTAAAGCATGTCACAGCTAACTAAATGCAAGCGATTAAAACTAAAGCTACCAGATAGAATAAGTCTTAACTAATCCAAACAACAAGGAAGGACAACCACTGGGACAGAAACCAGAAGCATCCACTGACAACTTACACTGCGTCTCAAGTACTCGCAGTCGATGAAGCGACAAGCTAAGCGCGTAAATAGTACCAAACCAAGTGACCAGTCGGAGTGGCACCCGTCGGTGTCAGTCCACAGTCTCCGACCACGTGTGCACACACTGACTCTAGCCTGAGTCAGGCCCTCTAGCTAGTTTTCTCCCTTGATAGGACGCTAACATTGGCTGGGAGCCCACGGAACTAGCTTACAAACCGTGCATGGGAAACATACCCCTCCGCCATCCTCAAGCGGGTCGGCACTCAACAGACCTTAGGGAAACAACAGTGGCTCCATTGCTTGGAAAGAAAGGCTACTCTAATGGTAATAAAACACGCCACTATACATTAAAACAATACGAATATGGCATGAGTATAAAAGGGAACGCATAACGAAAGGGCTGGGAACATATTACAACCATCAGGGAAGCGGCGGTCGAAGACCCACGCGCTATTTGAAAGTGACGGTCGGGGACTAGCGCGTTACATCACAAAAGACGCACTGGTCTCCAGCCGTTACTTCCACCTGAGTTCCAGCTCAAAGGCCTTCAAGGGGAGAGTGACGGTGGGGGTCCTATGCGTTGCTTCGAAGCGACGCGCGGGAGCTCCGCCGTTACTTCCACCCGAGGCTCAAACCAACAAACAGCGTTTAAAAACAACAGCAGGCGAAGCAACGCTCCGGTCTAAGCGCGTCGGAAGTAAACGACGGTCGGCCGATAGACCGCCGGACTCACCGCCTCGCCTGGCTAACCGAAAACAACGGGTGAGTAACGGATGAGATTCCCACCGTTACTCTCCAAATGACGCACCCCCGATGGGCCGTTATTTGGAAACGACGCGTCCACTATGGACCGTCGGGCAAGTGACGGTTCCTGGCAGGACCGTCACTTCACCTGGGTTACGGGCGGGTACGGTTTGAAAACCGAAGCCCTCCCGGACGACAGAAATCGCCGGGTATCGTCGAAAAACCTGATATCCTGCCAAACCACGGATGCTAAACAACAATTTAACAACTTAATCTAGCACATGCAAGGCCTAAAACACATTAAACTCAAAGATTTAAGCTAAAACCCCAAATATGGAAACATGGACATCATGCATGCCACGGGGTGCTAATCAACAAACGGGCTAAGGGAAACGATCCTAGCAAGATCGGGATTCCATCCCCCTACCTCTTACAAGCCGAAATAGAAGAAAAGGCCGCATGCAAGGAGGAAGAGCCACGAAGCCTTCACGCTCCACCTCGCTCCCACGTTCACCGAACCACACCGAAGTGGACACCTACGCGCTCCTCTCGACGCGAGGAATCCAACGGCGCCAACCACGCCTCAATCCAACCTCGTCTCGCCCGTGTTCCCTAAAGAGGAGAGAGGGGCGATCGCACGGAGGAGAGAGAGAGAGAGGGTGAGAATGAGAGATCGACGGGGGAGAGAGGGTGAGAGAGGGATTAAAAGAAAAAAAGAAATTAAAATATATATAATATAATTATTATATATATTAAAATCTCATTAATTCTAATAACCCTCAAATAACTCCAAATAAATCCGGAAAAATATCAGACAAATTCCTAAAAATCCAGGAAAATAGCCAAAAATTCCAGAACAAATAATAGAACAAAAACCATCAAGGATCCATTAAGGCACGGGCCTTACAGTCCTCTCTGCAGATGGTTAAATCTGATCTATCAGAGACCCACTCTGATACCAATTGTTGTGTGCTCTAAATCACTGATAGTGTATGGAAGGCTGATCTAGAGGGGTGAATAGATCTGCCCCCTCTTTTCGATGAACACAGCGGAATAAAACAACGCTTCACACAATAGAGAAACTCGCACACTAGAAGCTATAGCAGATATGGAGAACGTTCCTAAGCAAACATCTAGCGAGAAAGATATCACACAGGCATGCCACATTGGACAGTATATTTTTTAGGTGGTTCGATCTGCTACCAACAGACCTACATCCACCCCTCACTCAACCCGAGTGAGGCTTCCCTTGTGTAAAGTAAGAACACAGACTCAGTCTGCAACAAACACTGATACACAGCATAACCCGGAGTGTTAGTCTGCGGTAGGCGAGCAGACAAGAAGGGGGGTTGAATTATCCCCCACGCATTATGGCAAATTAAAAACTTACTTAGCAGAATTAACAATTTTAACGAGATTGATGAACATAAAATAAATAGAGTAAACTAAGTTCTCTCAATCTCGCCGAGCTCACTCGAATATGTAAACGGATTAAATAATAAAGCACACAACCACAATGCAAACTACAGGACACAAAGATTTTTAAGGAGGTTCGGGACCACGACGGGCTCCCTATATCCACCCCTTACCAAACCGGTAAGGCTTCACTTGGATAAATCCCCAACACGGAGGCGACGCTCCAACAACACGCAGGATGTCGCCTGCACACACACGGGGATGCGCCCCAACACACAAGCAGAGTAAACCATGCATACACAGGGTACAACCCCAAACACACAGTGAGACGGAGTCTCCAACACGATCCGATGACCGGATCATAAACACACACATACGCTTCAACAAACGCATCACCGTAGACACGACCGTACACAGACGGTCACACACACACAATATTTCTAGTTCATAAAAATTAACACACAATTATTAAAACATGCTCAACCCTAAACACAGATCATGAAACACATCAAGAACAACATAGAAAAGATGTAGGAAAGATCCCCCTTGGTTTCCAAAACCTGGTTGATGATGTTCTTTCAAGCAACGGTCGGAAGGAAGTCGGATGATGGCGATTCAAGCATCAACACGATCATCTCATCATTCCGCTTCACTTTCTCTTCATGCAAGATCTTCAAAACCTCCTGGATGTAGATGATATCTCTTCTTCTTTTCCCCTTTCTCTTCTTCTCCTCTTTCTTGACCTACAAGATAGAAACAATAAGCCCATAAGGGTTTCTCATCTTCAAATTCGGAGCTCTCACATATGCATATATAGAAGAGTGCAAAAGATGAATAAACCCTTTCTAGAAACCTCCAAAAGACCCCCAATAGGTCTACCAAGAACCCAGGGGCATAATGGTAAAGTTTAGACCCCAAATGGATTGAGTTTAATGGGTTTCGGATTGAGTTCGTAACAGGGTTCGCCGTATTCGGTCGACCAAAAAATGGGGTCGGTCACACAAACTTTTACAGTCACAGAACCAGCCAGCACTAGACAGTTCGGTGGACCGAACTCTGCAGCATTCAGACTGCAGCAGTTCAGTCCAAAAACTGTTAAGATCCTTTGCACATGTATTCAACTTACATGAATTAACTATGTAAGATTTTTAAACTCAATCACCCCAAGTTAAATATATATGAAACACACTCATGAAAACTCATTAAGTACATATGAATGACATGCATTGGAGCCCTTTGAAAACATAAGTCTTACACCTAAACAACAAGAGTTTATTGCTATGAAGGTGTACATAATGAATGAGCATCTTTAGCCAAACTCTATCAAAGTTCACAAGATTTGATTAGACATGTTGCAAGCTCAATACCTCATGAGAAATATGCATGAAAAACATTCATCATACTTAAGAGCTTAATGAAAAGATATGCATGAGAACTCAACCAAAATAGAACAACAAGAACACAAAGGCTCATTACACATGCAAGGGGTCGACTCCATGTTAGGATGGGTCGACTCCACATATCACAAGACCGTATAGCATGCAACAATTCCCCCACATATCACAATACCGTATAGCATGGGCATCAAAGATAGAATCATCAATCTTCAATATAGGTCCATGAACACAAACTCAGTTTTCAGAACGGAAACAGCAATAAGTGTGTTCCATGAACACAACCTCATGGATTGAACCCAAATCAAGCTATCTTCAGAAAAGAACAACTCCATTCAAATCATATTCATCAAATTTCAAATAAATAGAATGAGTATATTTCAAGCCCAAAAGCCTTAGGTGAAAAATGCATGAAAATATCCAATCAAGATCTTGAATACCTATTTGATGAAATGCATGAACCATAAAAGGAGTCGACACAATGCAATGAGTAAGTCAACTCTCTTTTAGAAGAATAACTTCATTGATGCACTGCTTTGAGTTCCAAGCGTGAACTATGGATTTTGATCCTGCAAGCCAAGATATTCAAAGTATAAGCTCCTTAACCACCTAGCATTCAGATGACTTCCAAGTGTGAACCTTGAAGCCATCTTTTAACTCATAAAATAAGATGCAAACATGTTGCTCAATGAAACACACACACAAGCACAATCGTTTTGTTGTCATTAAAACCAAACACCAAAATCAACTAGGGGACGCAACAATCTCCCCCTTTTTGATGATGACAAAAAAATGTGTCCGATAGTTTCAAGAGATAGAATATAACATTTCATTCAATGAACAGTGTGAACAATTTTGCAACATCTATGAAAGATCAAGCATTAAGCACACAAACCCATTCTCCCCGTTTTTGTCATCTACAAAAAGATGACTGACAATGGGGTTATTAGAAATGATATGAACATGTTAGGCCTGAAGATATGATATAAATTCTAATACCGATTGTTACTAATTGTTGGCCCAAACATATGATACCAATTGTTGGAAGATATGTTCAAAATGAAGTGTTCAAAATGATGCAGTTCCAAGTATGCACTATATGAATGTTATGCAGTTATGATTTGCAAATATGATATGCAGATATGCACACAAAACTATTCTCCTTATGCACACGAGATATCAAGCTGAAAATGAGCACCTTTGCTTTTTCTCTCATTTGTTATCAATAAAAATAAAATCAATGGAGAATGTATGAACATGCAAGCACACAAGCACAACTATCATGCACGTAAATATGACTTATAGTAACTCCCCCTAACTAAGGCATGGGTTAAGAAAAGAGCAACTGATTCAATTTCAAAATATAAGACACGATTCATATCTCAAAGAGTTTTGCATACACAACTAGAAGTACTTCATAAACCATGAATGTAAGTAAATTCATAGTATACATTCATCACAAATATACCCATATGCGAAATGTGATGCATGAACAATGAGCTTCAAAATACATGGATATTCAAATTTTTTAAAAAAACACTAGAAGGTAATCTCCTCTCTACACTTTCACTTTAGATTCTTGACTTTCGGTAGCTTCACACAACCCTTTTTTTTGTTTCTTTTTATGGACTTCATCGTTTGGCGTGAGTTTCCTCATGTGTCTCAATGGAGATTGGCTGCTACTAGTATCTGTTACGCATGTCGATTTTTTGCTTTACCTTTCGATGCGAGTTTTCTCATTTGTCTCAATGGGTATTCAAAGCTATTAGGTTCGACATTCCACTTATTGATCATTGTAGGGTAGGCAACTTTTTCCTCACAATTACTCTTTAATGTCTATATAGAGATTCAAGTTCCCTTTAAAGTGTTGGAAAGAATTTATCAAATCCTTATCAATTAAAGCCATTGAATTCATTATGTGCAAAAGTGTGGGGGGTAATGTTTTATTTTGCTTGTATAAAATGAATTTGTCAAGACACAGCTATGACTTCCCCTAAATGTATGTACGGTCGGAATCAAATCCTCCCCCTTAGTGTATGACACGAATCACATATGAACAAAATCACTGCATTGTTATTTATGAAGGAGGTAAAGCCTTAGAACAGTCAAGAAAATATTTTATAAACTAAATACATACAAACATGAAAGGATTCAGCAAAGCATTCATGCAAGCACTCATGAATCAAGATATGCAATGAGACTCATATTCATAATGTATGCAGAATATGTGAATGATATGTAGAAATGTCAATGCAATCTTTTTATGCAGATTTTTAATTTATGTGCATTCTAAAACATTCAACTAAGCATGAAACTAATGAATTCATAAGATGAATTTGCATTGAATCTAAAACTGAACCAAGAGCATTTTATTTCAAACTTCATCATGAAGAACCATATTCTTTAAAACCCAAAAGTTCAATAATGATCATTCAAAAATAGTATTGCATGAGATATGAGCTTCAGTTTGAACATGATATGACCTATATGTGTGAATATGCAAAATGTATTTTGGTGCACATGATCAAGTGTCCAACAACTTTCAAACAGAATTTGATAATCGAGCAAGACAAGTGTTTGAACATCTATTAACAAGAAGAGATTTTTGAACATGTCAAACAACTTATCACCATTGTAAAGCAACCACACAAAGTCATTGAGCTTAGACTAAGCCATGATCATCCAAAGACATTTTTGCATTCGAGAGTGAACAATTTTGAAGTTTATAAATTTTTGCCTTGATGAAACAAGTAATTTTTTTTTTCAGATTGAATTTGAAAGCTATGCAAATCAAAGGAAAATTGATTTCATTCAAAATATAAGTTTTCTCATATGCCAAACATAATTAATTTCTGAATTTTGGTACACAGCGGAGAACTTAGATCCGAAGATCACCTCAAGCTTAGTGATAGCTTCCTGACAAACTTAGTCTGTCATTTCACATAACACCATTTGATATACTAAATATTCATACAATGAGATTTTGTATGACTTGTGGAGAAATTGTAATCAAAACATAACAGAGTAATAGAAGGGAAGCATCAAAATCACCAAATTTGACAATGAAGAAAAGCAAGGTCAGGGTTTTATCAAATGAGTGTGCCTTGTTCCATTTTATTGGAACCCCTTTATTCTCTATTTACCTCAAGACACACATGCATCAAAATCAACTCATTTGACAAATTTAGGCACCCAAGTCTTCTTGGGTCCCTAGAGGTTAGTAGCATTGCTACCAAAAGCTTTCTTCGCTATTTTCATTGTCACCATATCATCATTCTTCATGATCCTGCAATCCTCAATAACATGTCCATTGTTTTCACAATAAAAGTATTGAGGAGAAACAATTCTAGCAAAAGACTTTCTTTTCTGAGCAAAGGAGTTTTCAAATATATTTCATCTCTTATTTACAAAAGTTCTAGGTTTAGTAAAATTAAACCTAGCATTCATTCTAGAAGTATGAAAAATATCGATTTTCAATGACCAACAGTTTTTTCATAACATGCCCATACTTTCCACATTAAAAACAACAAGGAGAAGTAGATCTATCAAATGATTTTTCATTATGAGCATGAGTTTTTCCATAGAACTTTCCCGTGTTAGATGAAAATCGTTGAGCATGAAAAACATATTCATTTCTAAATTTTCTTTGAAAATCAGATTTGACATTCATAACATGAAAATCATCATGTTGCTTCACAAAGTAATTTTTCATTATGTGGCCTAGCTTACCACAATAAAAGCATGAAGCATTTCTTTATCTTTTGAAAGTATTTTTATCTTCACATGCACGTTGGTCATCCTTTTTCATGATATTACACTCATCGATAACATGGCCAAATATCTCACAATAAAAGTATTCAACATTCGATTTCATTTTTCGCCCACCTTGAACTTTTTGAAATATATTTTGCATAGTGGGCTTTGTGTTGAAAATTTTCTTTTTCTCAAAACGACTTTCAGAAGTTTTCATTTGAGCAATTGGAGGAGGTGCTTTAGAAGTGCTAGGAATGTCAGAAGTATGAACAAAAGAAGTTTTCAATTTGGATTCGAAAGATTTTTTGTTGACGGGGGTGTATATAAGACCTTCCTTTTAAAAATTTACTTTTACACCCAACACATTATCCAAATTTTCCTTCCCCTTCACAAATATAGATAAATCATCTTTTAATCTTTGCACTTCTTCTTCTAGAGTAGAAATATGTAATTCGGCACTTGTGATTTCTTCTTCGCATGCAGACACTTTATCACTTAGCAAGCAATTCACTGATTTGAAGTTTTCATTTTCCTCCATGAGTTCCTTATTTTCAACATTTATGGAATGTAGTTTTTCAGTCAATCTTTCAAAGACTTTTTCAGTTTCAACAAACTTTAAAATCTTTGCAAGAAATTGTTCATTTTCAGATTTCAACAACGTGTTTTCTTTTTCAAGTTTATCAAAACATTTCAAGCTGCCTTCAAGTAAAGAAATATGAATTAGCATGGCACCATTTTTCTTCTTAAGATCTTCATTTTCAACCATGATGCTTTTGCTATCAATTTCAGTATCAAGGAGCTTTTCAAACATTTTCTCATCGTCAGACAATGATTCTAACTTGTTTCTAAGACATTTTTCTATTTCTTCAAGCAAAGAAATTTTAGACAACAAGAGTTTATTTTGCTCATGCATTTCAAGACATTCATTTTCAGATGTAAAAGAGATATTGGATTTTTTAGCAATTTCAAGGTCTTCATTCATACAAGGCATCTCATCTGAATATAATTCAACCTTGGATTCAAGATATTCATTTTGATTTTCTAAATTTCCAATTTTTGACTCCAGATCTTCAATCTTTGATATTAGCAATTTGCATTATTCACATGAAGAATTAGCATGGGCATCTTCACATGGATCAGAAGTATGCTTAATTTCTTCAAGTTTCTTTTTTAATTTCTTATTTTTAGATTTGTATTTCTTACATCTGTCATGCATATCAGCATATGCTAATTGTCATTCTTCAATAGAAAGTTCTTCAGAATCAGAATTTACTTCAACCTCGCTTTCTCCATGAGCCATCATGCATGCTTCCTTTGCATCTCCTTCATACTTGCATGCCAACTCATTCCAAAATTCCCTTGCTGACGTGCACGTTGAAAATCGTGTGAGTACATCAGATTCTATGCTATTCATCATAATATTTAGTGCAGAAACATTTATAGCATTTTTCTTGATGTGTTTTTCATTCCATTTGTTTTCTTTTGCAGGGAGTTTATATGGACCATTATATATCACTTTCAACATTTCAGGTGCATAAACTCCAAGATAAGCACACATTGCGTTTCTCCAAGAAATGAAATTGTGATCATTAAAACGAGGAGGAAGAGAAGACATGTAACTATCAGACATGATGCTCAATGAAACTTGACAAGGGATCTCTCTATAGGTCGTGAGACCTCAAGAAGATAGAGCCGTGCCTCTGATACCAATTGTTGGTCCCCAATAGAAGAGCGGACAAGAAGGGGGGTTGAATTGTCCCCCACGCGATATGGCAAATTAAAAACTTACTTAGCGGAATTAACAATTTTAATGAGATTGATGAACATAAATTAAACAGAGTAAACTAAGTTCTCTCTATCTCGCCGAGCTCACTCGAATATGTAAACGGATTAAACAATAAAGCACAGAACCACAATGCAAAGCACAGGACACGGAGATTTTTAAGGTGGTTCGGAACCACGACGGGCTCCCTACATCCACCCCTTACCAAACTGATAAGGCTTCACTCGGGGATAAATCCTCAACATGGAGGCGACGCTCCAACAACATGCAAGACGACGCCTACACACACACGGGGATGCACCCCAACACACACACGCAGAGTAAACCCTGCACACACGGGATACAACCCCAAACACACACTAAGACGGAGTCTCCAACACGATATGACGACCGGATCATAAACACACACATACGCTACAACAAATGCAGCACTGTAGACACTACCGTACGCAGACGGTCACACACACACAATATTTCTAGTTCAGAAAAATTAACAAAATTATTCAAACATGCTCAACCCTAAACATAGATCATGAAACACATCAAGAACAACATAGAAAAGATGTAGGAAAGATCCCCCTTGGTTTCCAAAACACGGTTGATGATGTTCTTTCAAGCAATGGTCGAAAGGAAGTCGGATGACGGCGATTCAAGCATCAATATGATCCTCTCATCATTCCGCTTAACTTTCTCTTCATGCAAGATCTTCAAAACCTCCTGGATGTAGATGATATCTCTTCTTCTTTTCTCCTTTCTCTTCTTCTCCTCTTTCTTGACCTACAAGATAGAAACAATAAGCACATAAGGGTTTCTCATCTTCAAATTCGGAGCTCTCACATATGTATATATAGAAGAGTGCAAAAGACCAATAAACCCTTTCTAGAAACCACCAAAAGACCCCCAATAGGTCCACCAAAAACCCAGGGGCATAATGGTAAAGTTTTGACCCCAAATGGATTCAGTTTAATGGGTTTTAGATTGAGTTCGTAACAGGGTTCGCCGTATTCGGTCGACCACAAAATGGGTTCGGTCGACCAAACTTTTATAGTCCAAGAACCAGCCAGCACTGGCCAGTTCGGTCGACCGAATTGGACAGTTCGATCGACCGAACTCTGCAACATTCAGACTGCAACAGTTCAGTCCAAAAACTGTTAAGATCCTTTGCACATGTATTCAACTTACATGAATTAAATATGTGAGATTTTTAAACTCAATCACCCCAAGTTAAATATATATGAAACACACTCATGAAAACTCATTAAGTACATATGAATGATATGCATTGGAGCCCTTTGAAAACACAAGTCTTACACCTAAACAACAAGAGCTTATTGTTATGAAGTTGTACACAATGAATGAGCATCTTTAGCCAAACTCTACCAAACTTTACAAGATTTCATTAGGCATGTTGCAAGCTCAATACCTCATGAGAAATATGCATGAAAAACATGCATCATACTTAAGAGTTTAATGAAGAGATATGCATGAGAACTCAACCAATATAACAACAAGAACACAAAGGCTCATTACACATGCAAGGGGTCGACTCCATGTTAGGATGTGTCGACTCCACATATCACAAGACCGTATAGCATGTAGCAATTCCTCCACATATCACAATACCATATAGCATGGGCATCAAAGACAGAATCATCAATCTTCAATTTAGGTCCATGAACACAAACTCAGTTTTCAGAACAGAAACAACAACAAGTGTGTTCCATGAACACAACCTCATGGATTGAACCCAAATCAAGCTATCTTTAGAAAAGAACAACTCCATTCAAATCACATTCATCAAATTTCAAATAAATAGAATGAGTATATTTCAAGCCCAAAAACTTTATGTGGAAAATGCATGAAAATACCCAATCAAGACCTTGAAGACCTATTTGATGAAATGCATGAACCATAGAAGGAGTCGACACAATGAAATGAGTGAGTCAACTCCCTTTTAGAAGAAGAACTTCATTGATGCACTGCTTTGAGTTCCAAACGTGAACCATAGATTTTGATCCTTCTACCCCATTCTCTCATAGGTGGGAAATTCCTTTCCTAGTTCATAGGGGTAGGTCCTTAAACCTTGGACTTAGCCTATGACATAACATTTTCCTAGGAATAAATACATCCTAAGACCTATGCTTTGATACCACTTTAACTGTCACGCCCCGAGATTATAGTACAGCGGAAGGCAATTGGGTACGTGAACAGCCGGCAAGAGAAGCCTCAAGTGACAATAATAATCAGAGCATAAATCATTCACACATAAGATGAATGGACACAATAATTGATCAAAAACCTAACTTTTATTGATAATAATAATCAAGTACATGATATTAACTCTTTGACCAACTGGACTTAATAAAGCGAAAATTTACATAAGTGACTCTTGACTAGACTAACTACGACTTCTCTCGAACCATCAATCACTCTTAGATCCATCACTTGAGAAATCTGAATCCGACCCACTAGAATTTCTTGAAAAAAGATTGAAAAGTAGGGAATAAGCACACATGCCCAGTAGGTATCTTCGTATCAACATGAAGGTAATGTTTAAATAATTAACATTTTAGCTCTAGAGAAAGGAAAAATCATGAAAATACGATGAAACATGCGAATAAACCAAAGTAACGAGATATGATCAAGGTTGAGATACGAGATTGAATAGATATATAACAAGAATGTAAGTTTGGCCTTTCATGAACAAGAATATGCTTGCATGAAACGAGAACGTACTTTCACTTTTCACTTTTCATAACCATAAAGGTTATGCACTATAATGTCATGTATTCAAGCATGTGATAATTTAATCATGAGATAGCCTCGTGGATTTCACTTATTTATAAAGAAAGTACTCACAGCGCAATGCGACGCCAGTAGCATCATACCCCATAGTTTATAGTATGTTTCCGATAATCAGCCGAGGGGGCTAGCATCGAGCCCTTGGACACAATCAGTGCCCGAACTGCATCTTCACGTATAAATCAAGCTAGTTCCACGAGTATTACAATAAAGTATGACCAATAATGTAACAAGTTCAATGATAGTTTCATGATACAATATCAAGGTAAGAATGCACCAAATAATAATATGGGAGTCCAAAAGTGACTTAAAGCAAGGTCATGCCACGGCAGCATAACGGCACATTATTTACTTTCCATAGTTATTAATATCATATTTGACAAGTGTTAAGTTCCAAGCAATCATCAGACCATCTTGGAACTTGTAAAACCCAACCCAAAGGTCAAACCTCTGGTTTGACAAGATTAGGGACCTTGCGGTCATTTACTAGACCAATTTTACACGAAAGCGGTCAGATCCATACCATTTCATGGAGATATGTGGTCGAGTCAGGACCATTTAGTAACAAAGTTAATGAAATGAATGAACCAGAACCATGCGGTCTAGGCAGGGCTGCTAGGCGTCCTTAGCGGTCAGGTGAATGGTCGCTAGGTTCCTCTGGCGGTCGTCCAGAAGGCCGCTAGGGTCCAGGACTCGTAAAACATAGGTAAAGTGCTTTCTAGATAATTGGGTTTGAGGATACAACTTGTTATGACCACCAATTTGAGCACTGGCCCAATTGAGAATAATTCGGGCCCATGAACTCAATGAGCTAGAAATTTAGATAGATTATTGAAGGATTCTTAGGAAATTGGTAACTTACTATAGGGAGGTCAGAATTCGATGAAACTAAAGCCCACACAACGACCATTAGGTAAGGAACAACTTTGATGAAGAGTATAACTTCTGAAAAATAGGCCTAATAAGAGATAAGAAGGAATTATGATAATGGGAAGAAATTATTACAGAAAACACAGTCACCCGTTAAAATAAGGATATCATGGTCCATATTCAACCAAATGGGATTAAGCCAGGCTCATTAGAAAGCTTGGGCCCTTAGCCCAAACTCTTATGTTGACATAGAAACCCAATTCGTACCAAAACCCAAGGTTCTGAGCCCATTTACTGCCAGCTGTCACGAAGAGGTGTGACTGTTAGGAGAATTCGAATGTAATTAATGAGAAATTCATAACTTCGTCTGTGTTTAATGAAAGGACCTGAAACTAAGGCCATAATTTCGAATAGGATCTTAGCTATAACTTCTATGTTGAGGCCGACACCAAATTCCACCTAGATACTAGAGTTATACTCAAAATTACCTTGGGCTACCGAAAGGTCGTGACTGGAACGGGGGAAAATAAATATTAATCTTGCAAAAATCATAACTATTGCTAGGGATACTGCAATTCAATGAAATCATGACTCAAGGTTAGATATGGAAGCCCTCTTGATTTTATCTGAAGACATCCCAATCCAAATCCCAACAGAAGAGCACGCCCACTCGCATTTATGACCACGCGACTGAAACAGAGGAGGGATAACGTTAATATTGTGAAATTCATAACTCACGATAGAGTTGATGAAATTTGATGAAACTATAACTTAAAGTTAGATCTGGAGGTCCTCTTTATTCCATATGAAGACAGCTTAACCTAACTCCGAACGAAAAACCGCGCCCATTCACATCTTTGATCGGGTAGATGAAGGGTCACCTCTATTCAAACCGAAAAGATGCTTAACATTAACCTTCCTTAAACCATCGACCTTGGGAAGCAGGTGGGAGCCTTCTGGGTCATAGGAGAACCTTGGGAGACTTGAAAGAAACTATAAAGGAGGGGGGTGTTATGGGTGGTCAGCCTTTTAGCAAAACTACTCTTCCATTTTCTACCACTTACGTTTTCCCTTGGGTAAGGAAGAGAGGTGAGGGACCTGGGCACTTCGTAGAAGGGTGAACCTGCAGGGAAGTCTTGGGAGGATCCGGGGTGTGGATCTCATCCCCAGATCAAAAGGGGTAAAGTAGAGGAGGATCTGGGGTGTGGATATTATTCCCGGATCGTCAGTTAACATCTCAAAGGTAGGCACCGAACCTCAAACTTTAGGGGTCGATGATGCATTAGAACGTTTTAAATATATTTTATACACTCTAAAAGAGGGATTAAGGGCATGTGGGGACCACCATCATGTTCATTCGGATTTTGTCTTTCATTAAGTTCCCATAGCCCCTAGGTAGGTCAGTAGCATCTCAGAACAGAACATTTGATTAAGTCCTAGCAAGGTCGGTGCATGTTTTGCCCAGGCCAAAATAAGGTCTGTTCATTGTTTGTGTTAGCCATAGCAAGGTCTGTGCATGTTTGTGTTAGCATCGGTGCACTTTTGGTCCATGCGTAGGTAAAGGTCTGTGCATAGTAAGGTCAGTGCATAGTAAGGTCTGTGCATGTTTGTGTTAGCCATAGCAAGGTATGTGCATGTTTGTGTTAGCATCGGTGCACTTTTGGTCCATGCGTAGGTAAAGGTCTACGCATAGTAAGGTCAGTGCATAGTAAGGTCTGTGCACGTTTGTGTTAGCCATAGCAAGGTCTGTGCATGTTTGTGTTAGCCATAGTAAGGTCTGTGCACGTTTGTGTTAGCCATAGCAAGGTCTGTGAATGTTTGTGTTAGCCATAGCAAGGTCTGTGCATGTTTGTGTTAGCCTTAATAAGGTATGTGCATTGCTTGTGTTAGCCATAGCAAGGTATGTGCATGTTTGTGATACCATCGGTGCACTTTTGGTCCATGCGTAGGTAAAGGTCTGTGCATAGTAAGGTTTGTGCATGTTTTAGCCATGGTAAGGTCCGTGCAAAGTAAGGTCTGTGCATGGTAAGGTTTGTGCATGTTTGCGTTGGCCACGGTAAGGTCTGTGCATAGTAGGTCTGTGCATATTTTGTGTTGGCCACGGTGGGGTCTGTGCATAGTAGGTCTATGCACGTTTTGTGTTAGCCACGGTGAGGTCTATGCATAGTAAGGTCTGTGCATGTTTTAGCCACGGTAGGGTCCGTGCATAATAAGGTCTGTGCATGGTAGGTATGTGCATGTTTTGTGTTAGCCATGGTGAGGTCTGTGCATAGTAAGGTCTGTGCATGTTTTAGCCACGGTAAGGTCCGTGCATAGTAAGGTCTGTGCATAGTAGGTCTATGCATGTTTTGTGTTAGCCACGGTGAGGTCTTTGCATAGTAAGGTCTGTGCATGTTTTGTGTTAGCATAACTAAGGTCCGTGCATAGTAGGTCGGTGCATGTTTGGCCCAAGCATGACTACGGTCAGTGCAGTCTTTGTCCATGCATAGGTAAGGTCGGTGCACGTGCTGCACAGACTTAGGTGAGGTCGGTGCACCAGTGGGTCTGTCTAATTTCCAGAAACTTAGAAAAGGAGAGTTTTGAGAGGTCATTTTAATTCAGAAAAATCTGAAAAATTAGAAAATGGCAGAATGCTATGTTAGTAACACACAGTAAAAATTTCATGCTCACAGAAATTCTGTACTTTCAGATATAAATCATTTTCTATGCATGTGTAGCCTAGAAGGATAAACCTATTCTTTTCATATAGTAACATGATCATGCACTGTTCTACACCAATCCGCATATAAATATGTTTAGCCTACTTAAACTATTGGAAGCATGCATGTTATGATAAAGTATCATACTAGTATTTGTAAAACGAGTATGAATGCGAATACGATGTGAATGTTATGAGTGGGAACAACAACATCCTATGAGATAGGACTTCGGTCCCTCTGTGGGACGGCCCTTTCTGCGGGACGGTGATACGTAACGCCGCGAAAGTAAAAGATCCCAGGGGATGGCGGTGCGTAACGCCCTAGTCAAAACCTATCGTTTCGGCTAGTCCATTCTGTGGGATGGTGATACGTAATGCCACAGTTCACGGTGGGCCGTAGGAATCTAGGTGAAATCTGATGACTCGGCTCGTTCTGTGGGACGGCAATACGTAACGCCACAGTTCGCGGTGGCCCACAGGAGTCTAGGTGGGAGTTTGCTCTTGGGTCTACGTAGTACTCTTAAGTTCATTCGTTCGTTTGTGTGTGTGTGGGGTCACCTGTGCTGTGGTAGCTGTTTGTTTCCAAGAATAACAGAATTATGAAAATGTGAAAATGTGAAAATGAGAAAAGGTGATAATATGTAAACTGCTCATTCACCGTGGTTTTAACGCATGCATGGGTACCTTATATGTTAGTTAAAGAATATGTATTTTTCTCATATGAGTTATTTTAAGTAGATGATAATGAATGGATTATGCTATCATTAACATCTAAATTATGTTTATAAAATGGTTATATAGATGTGAGTTAACCCTGGTTTATTTAGGGTAACTACTGAGCATCACACTCACCCCTTTGTGACACACGTTTTTAGGAGACATAGAGAAGGAGGTTGAGGAGGAGGCTGTAGTTGAGGAGTAGTGCTAGTTCATAGTTCATCTGGGTATGTTATGGATGAATGTCTCTCTCATATGTATGGTTATGGGGTGGTGCCTATATGGACTCTTGTTATTTTGGAACAATGGACATGTACTCTTCTTGGAAATTATGAATGGCTGAGATGTTATTTACATTTCGTGTACTTGTGGTTTCTCTCTCTCTCTTTCATGCGAATGTATGCATGTTTATATATTGTGCTTCCGCGATACGTACGAAGTAATGCTTCGGGGTCTGATAACGAAAAAAATGCCCATAAATTCAGGATCGGATCTCGGGACGTTACACAACCAGCTCGGCATCCTAGTGGGAATCCCAGGCTCGCGGAGACATACAGAGGCCTTGAAACATAATCCCCTTGTCCGACAGAAGGAATATCCGGCGGAGAGGTTCATAAGTCCAAGAGAGTGTGCCTATAAGTGCAAAGTGTATCTAATGGTCGCATACTGGAGTAAGCGTCATATACGTATGAAAATGACTCCAGAGATAAGAGTGGATCGTGTGAAAACAGCGATCAAAACAACATTCTAATACCACCATGAACAAAAGAGGAAATATTTAATTACAAAACTATAACCTTTAAGCATGAAATTATATGATAATTAAAATAAAGTTTAAAATCATGATCATGCTAAAATAGGGTGTTTAACATAATTTTGAGTGAAAATACCATAATTATAGAGTTATACTTAGGCAAAATTCAATTAGGCTTTGGTTGGTTCTCAAAACCGAAAAGCAATCTAGTGCGGACCGTTTACAGGAGTCTAGCGGTCTTTCGAGGGGCCGCTTAGCTATCTCTGGTGGTCACATATAGACTGTTTCTGTCTGTTTGACATAAAACCAAGAAAATAGTAAAATAAACACTAATCTAGGGCATGTTATGCATGGGAATCAACGAGAACAAACTGTAAAACATGATAGAACAAGAATAGGTCAAGAATATGCATGGGTTTGTGTATAATGAACAAGAGATTTTCTTTTTAACTCAATTAGGGTTAAGATTCATGCATGGAGATTACACGAAATGCACAGTCCCAATAAAACATAAAATTCGCTATGTACAGTACATGAAAACGACTGAAATCAGAGGACTTTTATTCCTAACATCAAGTTTAAGCCATTCATGAGATAACCTACCTCTGATCTGGGCTTTAGACTTCGAATTTGGGCTAGAAGTTGTCCCTAGTTTCAACTCGTTCAGAACCAAACCAGCAACTTTGTGGCCTTCTAACTTCTGATTCTCTTCACCTAAGACCACGAATTTTAGAGGGTAAGAAGAGGGTACTAAAAAGGAACAAATAACTCTAAAGAACCCATATCTAATTACCTCGTTTAGGACTTCTAATTTGCTGATTTTCCTGGGCCCTTCGCACAAGTTCCTGGGTCACTTGCACTGAACCAGCATCTTTGCAGGCCTCTAACTCCTTGTGGGCTTGATCTCCTAGAATGAAATTTTGAGGGTAGTTAGACCTTTGTATTATGAACAAAATATTCTAAAGAACCTACCTCAAATAATGCTTCCTTACCTTAGTTCCACGCGAGCCAAACGTAAGGGTCGCTTAGGTTGAACTTAAGGTCTATTTATAGGGTTAGCTAGGGTTTTGGAGATTTGAACGAACCTAGAGTCATAATTAGGAGTAGAGTTAATCCTTAGAGAGTTCTAGAGAGTCATCCATGCCAGGTAGCTTCGATCTAAGGTGACTAGGTCGTCCAAGTTCTAAGCTTTTCACGTTTCCTTCCATTCACAGAACTGGGGTTGCCTAGCGGTCATAGACGGACCGCTAAGGAGAGCCTAGCGGTCACGCGATAGACCGCAAGGGTGTATTTAATCCGAAAAATCCAAATGTTCTTATTATCTCTCATTTATCCCCAAATTTGATGTGTATATCCCATTAAATCCGTAATTACCAAATTTATATTTCTATTAATGGGCTTGGGCCTAAAAGACTTAGAAATTGGTCTATGGGCCAATTTAAGTTGGGCTGAGCCTTTTAATGAATATAGGGCCTTTAAATAGTTTAAATAATCCTTAATTTTGGCTTAATAGCCCATTAAGCCTTTAAAATTACTTAGTAATTATATTTTAATTCCAGAAAATTTCTAGAAAAATCTGGGGTGTTACAAAGCATAAGCTCCTTAATCAACTAGCATTCATATGACTTCCAAGTATGAACCTAGAAGCCATCTTTTAACTCATCAAACAAGATGCAAACATGTTGCTCAATGAAACACACATACAAGCACAATCGTTTTGTTGTCATTAAAACTAAACACCAAAATCAACTAGGGGATGCAACACGGAGGAACACACTCCTCCCTTCTTCTGAAAAACCCAGAAGGAAAATGTGAACAACTTCCAGCTGCTCACAACCCAAAGGAATGAATCCTCTCTTCTTCTACTACACAGAAGGAACCCGAAGAAACACTTCTCCCTTCCTCTAAAACCACAGAGGGAACCCAGAGAAACACTTCTCCCTTCCTCTGAAACCACAGAGGGAACCCGACCCCTTAACAGGATGTCAGAAGTACAATGAAGAAAATGAAAAGAAAAAACAACAAATGCTGAACTAAAACAACGCAAAGAAAGCTCTCAATGTGAAACTAGGAATGTAGCTTCCTATGGAAGCACTTTGACTGTAATGCGGGACTTGGCTTGGCTTCTCTTCCTCTTCCTCTCAACACTCTTTCTCTTTCTCTCTGAACTATAGCAGCTCTCTTTTCCTCAGATTCTTCTCTCCTTTTTCTTCCTCTCTTCCTCTCTTCTCTTCTCTTTTCTTTTAGACGTGGCTTAGCTCCTCTATCCTCTGGAAGTTACTGCTCTACTGATCGAATGTTCTCTCTTATATCACCTTTCTCTTCTCCTTCTACAAACTAGGCTTGGTCTTTACCTCTCTATTCTTCGCGCCTTTTTCCTTGCTATCTTCTTTGAACCTCTTATCTCATATGCTTGTCTGTCGTCCGTCAGAGCATGTCCCCAAAGCGCTACTTTTGGTTCCAGCATCTTTTTCTTTTTGCATGCATGGTATGAGCTTTCTAGCTTCTGATTTGGTAGGAAGAAATCTGGGCCGTCCAGATCCGCAGAATGCTTCCAAATCCTGAGAAGAGTGGCCATTGATTGGCTCAAAGGTGATAAGGTATGGTGGCTTCTCATTGTCCTGCCAATCCTCTTCATGCAGTACACAGTAGATTGAGAGTTCTTGTTCCTCAAGGCAAAACCCGTTTCTGGATGAAACCCTCTCCAGGAGTTCTGCAATTGGTCCAGTTGTAAAGATTGGAATATTTTCTGCCATAAGGTCTTCAATAACCTTGAACCATCGAAGCACGTCCCTTTCAATCATTTGGACTTGGACTATTATGTCCAAATCCTTCTCACATACAAGTTCGCAAAGGATGCTTCCGGAGTTCACAATGTGTGCATCGACGCACCGAAGGTGTACCGTCAACACAGCCTTCTTCAAAGACACCTTATAATGTGTTCTGTCTACAGAGTGTGCGTTGACGCACTGTAAATGTCACGTGGACACATCCTTCTTCGCACTGGCCACTACTGCTACTGAAGCCGTTACTACGTTGATGCAATTGCTCCACTGCGTCGACACCTCCTTCTTCGAACTGGACACTTGTTACCATGAGGCAAAAGAGCCGTCCCTTTTAATCTATTTGTCACCCTTAGGTGTACATTTCTCACCCTTAGGTATACATTTTTCACCCTTAGGCGCTGGTCAGCCGTCGCCCTTGCTCTGCTTTGCAGTTCATCTTTTCTGTGAACTTCATATAACTGGAGTCGACTTGAGTAGGTCCCAAAGTCAACTTCCCTCCTTGTAACTTCATGTGATAGGGCCTATTGCCCATTTTTCACCCTTAGATATCTATTTGTAACCCTTAGGTATCTATTTGTCACCCTTAAACGGCACAAGCCGTCGCCTATAGCTTTGGCTAGCGGGTGATGCTGGTGATGAGCTTGAGCTTCTGAATAGAGCTGGAGAGATCTGCTGGAGATATTGCTGAACTACCGATGCATGATCACTTTTGGATAGCCTTGACTTCAAGGTGGCCTTGGCTCATGCTTCTGCTGCGAAAGTTCATATCTGTCGACACTTGCCATAACTGCTTACGGCGTACCACCATTGCACAGATTATGTTGCTGGCTTGTTCATGCTAGCAGATGAGATTTAATTCTGCTTGATAACCAACCTCAGACTCAATTTGGATTATGCTGAGTTTTGAAGAAATTCTACTACCATGGGCAAAGGCACTGAGCTGCTGAATAGCACGATCTAGACTTCATAAAAGAGATACTATCTGTTCTGCTCAAACCATATCTATATGAAGACCATTTGAATAGAAGAATGATTTCACCCTTAGATCTTGAAAGAGGTTATTCAGTGTCATCCAATGCTTAGGGAAGCTCCAGAATCAAGATAATAGGGTTAGGAGACACATACAAGGTTGAATCCTTCGAAGAGCTTGATCGTTCTTCATATTTCAATGCTAAGAGCCATTTGTCACCGTTAGGAAGCTCTTTGTCACCCTTATCGACTACTTGTCAGCTCTAACAAGCTATTTGTCACCCTTATCGCCCATTAGCCATCGCCTTTGAAAGCTTCTCCAACTTAACGTGACAAGTCGACTTCATATGTAGCTCAAGTCGACTTCGCTTCATGCAGATTTTGCGCAATAGGCTCTTTTCACTCTCATGAGCTATTTGTCACCGGTAGGGACCTATTTGTCACCACTAAGTAGTATTTTTCACCTTTATCTGGCCATTTGTCAGTGATAACATGTTGTGCAGTCTGCTCTTGATTTTCACACTTCTAGCCATTGCTTTGTTCAAATTCAAACCTGTCTTCACATAGCTCATGGATATTCATGTATTAACATAACCAAACAACCATTAACATCATCAAGAGCATATGAGGCATGACACTATTAAAATCATGAAGAGTTCTTATCATAATGACTCATTGTGTATGACATCATCAAAATCACAGGGACACAACATGGCGGGTTGCCCAGCTGTCCGACGGGGTCTGCCAGGTGGAGAAGGAGGAGGAGGACGTGGAGCCGCCAGCTCTTGGGTGAGCCTGCACTGTCGACCCCAACTAGCTCAACACAAGCCTGTCAGTGTCCTGGATCATGGAGAGGGTGAAAAAGGAGCTCCTCTCTATTGCTAATAGACCCATCGAGTACTTTTTTGTGGAGGGAAAAAGAAACCTACTCTTAGATGGATTCATGAATGGGATATGTTAGAAATGCCCCTCACTGTTGATTTTGTGGATGACAATGACTGCACAAAGGTTGGTTCCACAAACATATTCATAACTGTTGTTCACCTATTTCATTTTTTGAGAAAAGATCTTGTCCTTGATTCCCTATTATGTTAGCTCAGCCTTTTTTGAAAGCATATTATGTCAGCTTGATGAACTACTTTGCATAAAAACAAAATTTTAACTCATACTATTTTTTTTTCTATGTAAGGCTTTTAGATAGCTTTGTTTCTTTTAAGGGAGTGGTGGTAGATGTTGATACAATTTTTGTACCGAGTTCCAAAAGAGAAGTCTGCAGCATGGCTATTGTTCTCAGATTTTCTTGGCCTGGTAAAGTCTACACTCTTCCATTCTCAGGTGTACTGCATATGCATGCATTGGCTAACCCAATAGTGAGAGTGGGTATTTATACTCTTGTTCTTTTTCTTGATAAGTTGTTTCAAAGAGATGCACCCAATTCACTACATTACTCAGCATTATATCCACATACAAGTTCTTTTCTGTATACGTCATTTATTTCATGTAGCCTTGACCATTCCATGTCTACCTCACACCCATCCACTTGGATTGGTATGATATTGTTGGCACACAAAATATGACTGGGCAGTAACCACGTGCCCGAAGGAGTCAACCAGAAGTCAGAGACAGATCCAATCGGACTACTGAAGCCTCAGGCCACCTTACAGGAGGTGCCAGGGACTCGACATTTCGTCATCTCAAGTTTACACATCCACCACCGCTCGCTTAAGGCCTACTGATGGTCAGAGCCAATGAAATCGGCATCGAGACGATCGTGCCAGATATACCTCAGGCGACTCCCGCCTGATGAAGAAACCTCCCCCGAGATGAAGAAATGTCCCTGGCCCCTCGGAGTAGGGAACCGAAGGTAATGTCAGCGGAAAACTCGAGTCACCCGACTAGGGCACTCGGGACTCCAAAGTGGCCCGTGAGCGACCGATGGATGACTCCGAAGGAGCAAGAACCCCTGGAGCGGTGGCTCATTCAATGAGAACGCTTTGTGCAAGCATAGGGTGACCCTAAAAAACCAATATTCTGCATTAACAACGTCACTAGTGGAAATTCTGAGGTTTCCATAAGATACACGCGGGACACCGGAATGGTCCGAAAGTAGCCTCGAAGGCATACAAGCCTGGCAGAAATTATCCCAGGGGTTATCAATTTAGTGAAGAAGGTCCACGTACTCTCCGAGAGAGGGTGGCAGCACAAACAAGTGTGCCGAAAAGCAAATCAGGGCGAATCCCGGGAAAATCGATACGGGTTCTGCATGTCTCAGAAATCTGTGGAAGCCCCGAATCAACGCTCCAAAACATATTCTTGGGCCACTGCACTAACTCCAAATCTACTCCGGACGACGAGCTCTCACCGGGTTAATTTCGAGGTAAAATGACAAAATTACAAAAATGCCCTTGAATGGCCGAGTCGGTGACGCTACTTCGCTTGAGTCGGCGACAGCCTTTGTATCTGAGGCGGTGGTGCCTTAGGGATGATTCGGCAGTGGCCTTTGTAGCTAAAGCGGTTGCACCTTAGGGCTGAGTCAGTGGCGTTGATATGGCTTAATGCGGTGGCGGCCGCTGACGCTGAGCCTGTGGCGCACCCATCCCATCAGGGTTCTGATACCCTGCTTTGGTGGCTCGCCTATATAAAGGGCCCTGAGCCCTCAAAAGAAAGGGGGATCGGAGAAGAAAAAGGGGGAGATCAGATCAGATCGGGAGATCGAAAGAGAAAGAAAAAAGAGAGCAAAGGAGAAAGAAAAGGCCAGATAGAGAAGAGGGGGAGCAATCGAAAGAAGCGAGAAGAAGAAGGTCGATCTCGGAGGGGCTCTACCATTTTGGCTGTTGCTCTCTGTTTTCTTTTTAAGTTCTTTCTTTTCCTTTTAAGTACTTCCTTTCTTTTCCTCATTGGAGTTCCTCCAAGCGTTGTAATCCCCGTCCCCATTCTGCTGTAATCAACAGATAAGGTGAATAAAAAGAAGGCTCCGTCCCTTTTGCTGTGGCTTAAGCTTATCCCTTCTCTATCGCTCAATTTCTTGCCAACCACAGTTGTTTTTGCCAAATACACTTTAAGATTCCCGGTCTTCCCCAGAGCGTGAGGAGGCCCCTTTGGGCCAAATTAATGCCAGATCCTATGATCGCTCATCTCGTAAATCCTTTACTGTCTTTCCGTGCAACAATGGCTCATGGCCACGCCCGTAGTGGGCGACAATAACCCCCCCCCCCCAGGGCTATGTCTCTTATCGATATTATAATGTGGTTTGTGAATTTGGGTTTGCTCAAATGGATTGCAAATGGAGAGCTGTTGTGTGTCCCTTCACTCGAACCTATCAGTTGTAGGGACACCAGCGTGCTCCGACAGTCAATGCAGCATTCCCTATATGTTTCTTCCATGGCTATCATACACCCCCTCTTTTGTTCGATAAATTGTCTCCGAAACATTCTGCACTCCTTTCTCCCATCTTGTTTCTATTGATGATGAGCACAGTCACCTCCGGTGACTATGACCACCAGAGCATTCAAGCTCACCAGGCGATGGAGGGGCAAGATGTGGTGAATCACGTTTTCGATCGTTTCCTGATACTTACACCGCGATAAGGGGGGGGGGACAATTATCGATCGTCGTTTGCCAAATTAGCCCCACTCTGAGTTCCAGGGGGTTTGTCAGCCCGTCACATGTCCCTCTGGAACCTCATTGCACGAGCGGGTTATCAAACATGCCATTTATACGACTACATTCTGATCCCCTTGCATCACCCCCCTGTTACGTGAACTTTCCCCGTAGCACCATGAGTCTCTCGTAGGCTAGCCTTGAGACTTACATGGTGGTGCTTCTGGGAGCTGAGACAGTTCCTCCGAACTGCTCGGCGTGTTTTTGGCTTGGTACCGCCCAGCATGTGCCATGCCACTTTTTGACGAAACATTCCCCATACAGGGGAGATGCTGTCAAATTTTCTCCAGAAAAGTTCATAACTCCGTCGATGGTTTTTCATTATTCCCTACGCAATTCAATGCTTAATGTGTCTCAATCAGGTGCTCGATGATTGCCTTCCTGTATGCTCGCGTAGGAACCTCGCTCAGGCCAGGTTGAATGAGCTGGGTAAATAAGACCTTTGAAGTTAATTTAATCCATGTGACGGGGCGTTAACATCCTTCTCAATTCTCACAAGCATGTATAATGCGAAAAGGTAATGGCTAGAAGAAGGCTTTCTGTTGTTCTTTGCCCCCTTAACAAATAAAACCTCATGGGCTTGGAAGTCTCTGTGACTCGGTGGCGACGCCACCGACTCCGCTACCCGCGAGCTCGAACCGGTGGCGACGCCACCGTCTCATCCCGCGCATCCATCCAAATCGGTGGCGATGCCACTGTCTCAGCCTACACATCCATCCAAGCTGGTGGTGATGCCACCGTCTCAGCCCATACAGCATCACCTTCTTCATCTTGCATTGAACCCCATTCGAACCTGCACCGACCCCAGTGCTTCCTCTTCAAACTTGCACCGGCCCTTGGCAGCATTGCACCGACTTTTATGGTGCATGCCGCCAACTCAGCTCTCCTATGTGCCCTTATTACTGAATACTCCTGAATAAATATCCAAATACATTATATGTACGTATATATATATATATATATATATATATATATATATATATATATATATATATGTGTGTGTGTGTGTGTGTGTGTGTGTGTGTGTCTATATAAACGTGCTGATATCATCTGCTTTCCAAGCTTCTGGTAAATAGCTCTTCCTAATCATCCATGTTAGGGTCATAATGCTCGCTTGTGTGTCTGGTCAAACTTCGGTATATAAAATGGCATCTAACAGAAGGCCGGGTTCCACCCAGCGGGAAGTGTCGCTATGCGTGATGGTGGTCTTCGGACCTAAGTTCCCCGCCTCGTACCGAAGTGCGAACGTGATAAATCTTAATTCCTCTTGCATGCATAAAAGGAAGTATAGGGGTCTACGTAGCTTTGCGTCTATGTTACTCTCGACATGTCTTTATTATTCGGCCCCGAGTGGCACTTATCTTGGCAATTAATCAAGGGTTTTCCTCCTTCTTGGAGCATGTAATTAACGCTATAGCCTTTACGGTATAGCGGACTTCCGGTCCCGACCTGAACCTCCCAATCGACTGACCAAGTCAGATCGAGCGCACGATAATTTTTCACCCCCGGTGACTGGCCCGCCTACGCCTCATTCTTCATGTGAAGGATAAATCTGATGTCACCAAAGTGGCACGCCCACGGGACCGAGTCTCCCTTCATCCAAGATAGATGGCAAGATAGAAAGTCACTCAGGGCTTCACCCAAGAATACTGATAGTCTGCCTATTTCTTTGCTTACAGGAGAATGAGAATGGAGACCGAACTAGCTGCACCTGTATTCGGTTCAGGCGTCGTTAACAACCACGTCAACCATGGGTACCTGGCGGTGCCCACTGTGTTTCGGTCCTTCCCGCCTGCTGTCGGCTTCCCCAACTTTTTGGGGCTGGCCTTCACTGAACTGTTGGGAGTCGAGTCTCCCGAGCCGACTGGGATCAAGGACACTGAAGAAGTCGGCGCCCCTGAACCCCCACGCTGTGCAAGCCCACCGAAGAGGCCGACGAGAGAAGTTAGCTGCATGGTGCATCACGCCACCAACGGAGCTCGCCCCATTTGCAACAGGAAGTCCGGAGGCTGTCAGCAGAGGAGTATCCGGAAGGGAGCTGCTACTACTGTCACTGGGTGCCTCTCGACGTCTGGGAAGTCTATTCTCATTAGAGGTGTCCGCATTTTCCTCGACGGGCGTGACGCCCAGGCCATCCCTGACTGGGTAGTCCCTGCTGTGCCTATTCACAACTCCTTTCAGGCCTTGTCTAGAAGAAGGGCAGAGAAGGAAGAAGAAGGGCGCCAAGGCCAAAGAGAGCTCGCCACACGGCCAAGGAAGTTTAAACAAGTGTGGGTCCCCAAGAGGGTCCAACCTAAGAAAGTAGACACCCCCATCCGCCCCTACGAGCCCAGATCAAGGGAGATCGGGAGGAGGAGAAATGATAGGGGTGCGGCCCCAGAAGAGGAGGAGTGTGCGGTTGCGGAGCTTCCACACCGAGAAGTTTTCCATGCCTACGCCAGGCAGGCCAATATCCCGATGGTGAGGGGAAGGTTCCATCAGACATCGGAGAGAGCCCGATTGGCATATCTGCCTCAGGTGCGAGGCCACATGCTATCTCCCATTCCCCACGGGGGGAGGGATCAAGAAGAAATGACCGATATGGTCAGAGGGTATTTCAGGGGCTTAGGCAACCCCTCATTAGGCCAACAGCGCCTACTCCAAGCAGTTATGGTTGAAGAAGAGAAGTACCCACCAATGGAGAGCGGGGAAGAAGAAAATAGACAAGCCTCATCCGTGGATGATAATGGACATGAAGACCAGTTCCAGCAACACTATGATGCTACAGAAACCTCACCACGGCAAGGGGGAAGGACGAGGAGAATGTCAGTCTTTGTAAGACTGGTCTACATAAGCCGAGTGAATAGAAGTGCTTCCAGATATAGGAGGAATTTGAATATCGTTACTTGCAATATGGCCGGAGTGGCCAGAAGATGTGACAGTTTGCTAGATGAATTGCAGGAGTTGGCTCGTCTAGCCAACCGACCCGGGGCAGATACCAGGATGGTCACAGCTACTAGAGAAAGACTACAGATGATGGAAGAAGGCCGGGAGGTTTCCGAAGTAACCGCCACCCTGGCTGTTAATATGGTGACCACCGAGGAAGACGAAGTCTTGCTGAACGCCTCACCTGAGGGAGCTGCGGGAGAAGCAACAGAAGGCACTTCAAGCACGGTGACTATGGACCTGTCTGTATTGATGTTGCTGCAGAAATATCAGCAGGATATTGAACTCCTCAAAAAATAGTTGCAAGATAAAAATGAACAAACATCCACTTCCAAGCAGCCGGAAGCACTATCAGAATCTTCATAGGGAGGAGTTCATCCTCGTGATTTCCCACCTCTATACACTCTGCCTCAACCAGCGGAGCATAGCCAAGCTGCTCCGTTGCAAAGGGCTCCTCAGCCATTGATACCGCCAATATTGCCGCAATTGCATCAGGCACCTTTGCTGCGCCCGCTTCCGCAGGCAACTGTACTCAACACGCCATACCGACAGTCGGCCCACTTCTATCCGGAGCCAGCAGATCCTACAACAGTGAACGACTTATGGTCGATAAGATGATAGAAATAAAATTGGCTGAGCGGGGCGAAGGTGAATACATGGCTTTTGATGCCTACCGGGTGCCTTACCCACCACACCATGCTGCCAAGCGGCTTCCCCCGGGAGTCAGCAAGCTGCCAAAGTTTGAAAAGTTCAACGGGCGGGGGTCCCACAAGGAACACATAGCTTATTACATGACCGTCATGGGAGATCTGACCTCTGACGAGTCATATCTACTAAAATTTTTCAGCTCCTCTCTAACGGGGCTCGCATTTGAATGGTATTCAAGCTTGCCGGCGGGGTCGATCAGTGACTGGCCAGATATGCAGAAGAGATTTCGAGAAAGTTTCCACATGACCGAAAGAGAAGTTACTATAGCCGAACTCTATGCTACCCGTCAAAGGCCAGATGAGACGGCTCTTGATTATATACAGAGGTGGAGGAACCTTGGAATGAGGTGCAAGCGGCCCCCGCACCCGAAGGACGCTGTACAGATATGTAAGCAAAACCTCCGTAGAGAGGTGCTAGAAAGGATGATTGGAATGGAGATTAGGTCATTTGATCGTCTTAATAATATAGTAGCCGAGATTGAAGCCTTCCTGGCAAAACATTCAACTGCCACATCTGGCACTTCTATACCAAAAGCAAAGGTGGTCGAGTGACGCTCGGCACCTAAAGAAGCCAACACCATCGACTTTAAGGCCTTTGAAAAACAAAGGGATAAAGCTAAAGAAGTCGCTATGCCCCCACCGGATAAGGCAAATGATAAGAAAGAGGGCCCTTGACTCAGGGACAAGATGAAGAAGGCTTACTCTTTTCCCAAGGAAAATACTAAGGTACTGTTTGACTGGGTTACCCAGTATGACATAATTACTCTGCTTGAGCCCAAAAGGGAAGAAGATCTGAAGAAGCAAGACATTCCCAAGTTCTATCCTTACCACCGAATGTTGGGACATCCAATTGAAAATTGCTGTCTTTAAAGACATCATAGAAGGCCGGATAAGGAAGTGAGAGATAGATATGGGAGAGCACAAGATTGATCCCCCGTAGCCACATGAAGTCCAGCTAAAGCAGACGGCTATTAATATGATATCACTATACAAGGCATTACCTGAAGAAATGGCGGAGGCCAGTACGCAGCATACATATGAGGCGTGCTTTCTCACACCTCTAAAATACCAACAGGGACGGCAACAGGTCTCTGCAAGAAATAAGAAGAAGCATTTACCCCAGTCAGCTAAGGGGGTACAAATTCGAGGCGTTACGCCCCATCTAACCCCGCCATCCCCAGCTCTGGTCTGGGTTGAGCAGCCCATGAGGGTCAAAATTACTGTCTGCAACTGGAAGAAATCAAGGCCGTTGCCCGAGCCTAAAAAGGTCGGCCCAGAACTCCAATGGATGCAGGCCTACATAGACGGGCTAGAAGAATATGAGCAGCCCGCATTACAACCATTACTAATGAAGGATCATGTCCCATGGGAAGAACTAGGGCAACTCTCCTTGCAGTAACAAGAAGAGTCCAAAGAAGTCCCTAAAGAGGACGAAAGCATGTTTTGGGGGCAGGCGCCTACTGAAAAGAAAAAGAAGAAGAAAAGAAGGGGTCAAAAGGCCAAGATGGAAATGATGCTATCCTGCAACACACTGTCTGTTAGGGTACTAGGCCCGGATACAGAGGGGGGTGAATGTATCCTTCAATGAATAATGGCCAATAAAAGTCTCAGATGCTAGACGCAAACACAGAATGAAACGAATTCAATTAAACTTATGAGCAAACACAAGAAGCACGCCTATCCAAGCATCTAGCGGAAGCAAGCACACAAAGCAAACCACTGCTCAATAGACTTTTTAGGTGGTTCGGTCCTCCAGACCTACATCCACCCCTCACTCCCAACCGGAGTGAGGCTTCACTAGCCAATGCTAGACAAGCAGACTCAGTCTGCAAATAGTTGCTGCCACACAGCTTGACCAGGGGAACAGCCTCCCCTCTTCCTCCCAACCGGAGGGACCCCTGGACTTGCAACCCGCAAGCCCAGAACCGGAGATAAGTCTCCCTTCCTCTGACCAGAGCGAACCCACAAGTAGCTCCCAGCTACTTGCAACCGGAGATCAGATCTCCCTTCTCCTGATCCACAGGAGGAACCCGACCTCACTACTGAGAATCGAAAGAACAAGGAAAACCAAATAAGAAGAAAAACAGAAACACGAAATGAAAGATAACTTCAGCAAACAGACGTTGAAAAGCGAAATGCACAATGTGGCTCTCAACGGAGCTGACTGGCCTGGATCTGATCCACGGTCCAGTTGACAGATCTTCAGGTAGGCTTCTCTTCATCTTCTCTTCTCTCTCACTTTCTTTTTCTCTTCACACTTACGAGCTCTCTAACTCTCTAACTCTCTCTTTCTCTTCTTTTCCTTCTGCTCTTCTTCTCTTTCTTTTCTTCTGGATCGAACTCTCTTCACTTCTCCTTTTTTTCTTTTTCCTTTCGATCAACCTTCTTCTGTGGACGAAGGCTTCCTTATATAGCCGCAGCAGCTGGTGGGTAAGGTGCAGAATGTGTGTGCCTCCCACGCTTCATCCAGAACCTTCTTGCCATGTGTCCTTATAGCATTGGTTCCTTTAGTATCGGATCACGTGCAGCCCAGACACAGGTGAATGTTCTTCCTCGGACCTACAAGGAGATAAAAAACCATTAACACTGAGGGCCACAAGAACTAAAACTGCATGAGGTATGTGATAACAATACGAGATGCACTTTACTGAGAACGACACGAGATACACAAGATTATTACAGTACGAGACAAGGAGAGAATGACACGAGGTCAGATGCAAACAGCACGAAGTAAAAAGAGAACGACACGAAATACATAAAAATAAAGCTAACACCACAAAGAAAACGACACGAAGTATCACTGTAACAAAACAAACACTATGAAGAGAATGACACGAGATACATTATAATAAAACTAACACCACAAAGAGAACGACACGAAGTAGAAAGAGAACAGCACGAGGTAAAAAGGAAGACACGCGGTCAGAGGAAACCTGGACGAAGGTAGAAGCAAAACAACACGCGGACATAAACACAAGAGAAACACGAAAACAGAAACCGACACGAAGTGTGGTTTCAAAACAAGAAAGACACGAGGTCTAGGAAAAGCAACACGAAGACATGAATACAAAAACAACACGACATAACAAACTCGCTCGAACTTACAAACGACTCGAAGACGAGGACGACACGAAAATAACATGGAACAATTCAAAGACACGAGATCTGCGAGAAGCAACACGAAGACAGACATAACAAAGAAATGACTCGAACTAAGAACGACATGGAGACAACACAGTTAGACTCGACTTGAGATGAGGTGAAGTCTGTACAGACATGAATGTTCACATTGTATAGAGTTTGAAGCAAGTGACCGAGGCGATGTGTAGACTTTACCCAATGTACAGACTTGGTGGTCTTGAACGTAGGTAAGGCAACGCAATGTATAGACTTGCTCAAACGAGTGAACAGGTCGATGTACAGACTTGACCAATGCATGAAGCACAGTCCACTGTATAGACTTGATGCCTTGAAGGCAATGTACAGACTTGATAGTGCAACAAATGGACTTTGAAACGCAGAGGCTGTACAGACTTGCATAAGACGCTGGGTAAGACGGTGGATGTATAGACTTTGAATGAGACACACAGAAGGACGATCCAGCGTATAGACTTTGAAGAATTAGGGGTGACAAGGATGGAGCGACACGAGGTGGTACAGAAAACAGCACGAGGTCCTGCAGTGTTCAGCACGCGCTGGAACAAAACACGACACGAAGACAACCAACAAGCATTGTTGGAACAACACGATGTTGAAAAAAGACATCACGAAGTGAAGTGAACACAACCAACACGAAGAATGAAAGGAACAGTACGGACATGCAGGGTATTTAACTAATAGCAGTTTTTCTTATTAATCATGGAAAGTTCGAATGCATAACATTACTCATGATATCTGATTAAAAATAACAATATTTAACATAGTGATGCACATCATCAAAACACTAGGGAGGTCACAAAAGTCCAACAATCTCCCCCTTTTTGATGATGGCAACACTATATTAAATAACAGAGATGAAGTGCATGAAGATAAGCTGTGAAAATAAGCAATGCAGACACACAACACACTCGCCCCCTCTGACGACTCCCAAGAGCTCCCCCTGAACACAACATCCACTTTCCTCTGACTAGAAAACTCAGGACACTTATCTTTCGCTCCCCCTTAGCAAAGCACAAAAGCACAAGCAAGACACTCTCCCCCTTTGACATCATCAAAAACTAGGGGCAGGTCTGAAGATATCACGAAAAGACAATTGCTGACAGTGGAGAGAAAACAATAGAGAGTATGGCTGATAAAGGAGAGTTATTGAGATGTTTAAGCAATTAAGAACGCCATTAATTTTATGTGAGGATTTTGAGGATCAGTTAGTCAAACTGTGCAAAATGGTGAATGAAGATTTGCTCCATACACAGAACCAGATTCTAAGCAAGTAAGGTACAAGATACCAGTATGGTCAGAGTAAGTCTGTACTCAGAGAGTATAAAGCAAGGAAGTCAGGAAAAACAAAGACCTGTGGTATTGAAAACAAACAAACCAAGACCTAAATGCCAAGTGAATAGAATCTGGATACCAAGAGAAAGAAAAAATTTTCAAAGATGGTCAAGATCAAAGATAAATCTGTCAAGTACACCTTTGACATTAGGGAGACACCTTGTTTAGAGGCAGGAATCCCCAGTTACTTGGTGGCAAGACCACATTACCCCTTCTGACAAGAGGACAGAGATAGTATTCTAACTGGTGTTGACATTAAGGTGACACCTTTACCAGAGGCCAGACACCCCAGTTACTAACCACATATATACCATAGCTCTGTATGATCAAGACAGCTAATTAAGCCTGATTTACTGCCATCTCATGACATGGAATTTTTTCACTTCATTGATGAAAGTTCCAGTTACTCAATGAACATATAACAAGATTTGTAAAACTTCTTTCATGAATTATTTTTTTTTATTAAACTGCACTTTAAGCTTTGAAAATTAGTATTGACTCAGTTTGAGAACAATACACCAGTTCCAAAGTTTTTCAGACAAAAACACTATATACCTCATTTCGGACTCAACTTAGACTAAGTAGGTATGCTGTACTGGCTAGATCAGAAGTCAGTTACAGTGTAGGAAGATATTCTTGAATTCAGATTTTGATCTCAGTGGGACTAACAACCGAAATTCCAACAAGAAATTAGATGAACAGTCTTAACGGATAAAACATTCAAAAAATTCTTTTATCCACTTACTCAAACCGATTCTCTTATGAGGTCAGCAAAAGTCCGTTCAGAGTATGTTCAGATTTGGCCAAAAGAGCATGACACCAATTATTAATCTAGCTCCCCCTGAGACCTTGACACCAACTCAGACTTAACCAAGACAACCCTCAAAACACCTCAAGGAAAACAAGGTGGTATCAATCAGTACAAGTGAATCATCAAATACCCATAATGAGGTTATTTTCAGCAACTGATAATGAGAAAAGATGAACATAAGAGCACATGACAGATTATTTAGAGATCAATTATTCAATCATGAAATTCTGTAAATACCTAGTTCTCTGCGCAATTTTTCAGTATCCAGTGGCTTAGTGAAAATATCTGCAATTTGTGAGTTAGTGCCAACATGGATCAATTCAAAGGTCTTCCTAGCTACTCCATCACGAATAAAATGATGCCTGATTTCGATGTGTTTAGTTCGAGAATGAAGTACAGGATTCTTTGCAATGTTTATTGCACTAGTATTGTCACAAAAAATAGAAGTGCAACCTAGCTCAACTGAGTAATCCAGAAGCTGGTGTTTTATCCATATAACCTGTGTGCCACAGCTCCCTGCTGCCACATACTCAGCTTCAGCAGTAGAAAGAGCCACAGAGTGTTGCTTCTTGGATCCCCAAGAGACTAGGCATCCTCCTAAAAATTCGCAGTGACCACTAGTACTTTTCCTGTCTAATTTACATCCTGCATAATCTGCATCTGTATATGCAATGAGATCTAAACTACATGATGCAGGATACCAAAGACCTAGATCATGGGTAGCAGATAAGTATCTAAAGATTCTTTTTACAGCTGTCAAATATAATTTAGTAGGCCTAGACTGGTATCTGGCACACATCCCTACACTAAATTGAATGTCAGGCCTGGATGCTGTTAAATAGAGGAGTGAACCGATCATACCTCTATATAATTTAGCATCCACTTCTTTACCTTTTTCGTCTGAATCCAGTGAGGAGTTGGTGCCCATGGGTGTTGAGATAGTCTTGAGGTTGGTCATTCCAAACCTTTTCAGCATCTCCAGAGTGTACTTGGTTTGATTTATGAAACAACCATCCTCCATCTGTTTGACCTGCAGCCCAAGAAAATACTTTAGTTCGCCAACTAAACTCATTTCAAATTCATGAGACATAGATTCAGAAAATTCTTTACACAATGTTGAATTGTTAGATCCGAAGATGATATCATCAACATATACCTGGACCACTATTAAATCCTTTCCGAGATTTTTGGTGAAGAGGGTTTGGTCAACCTTACCTCGAGTGTAGCCCTTGCTCAAGAGAAATTCAGAAAGTCTCTCATACCAGGCTCGGGGAGCCTGCTTCAATCCATAGAGGGCTTTATTCAACCTAAAAACTATGTTAGGCTGAACAGAGAAATTAAAACTTGGAGGTTGTTCAACATATACCTCTTCCTTCAATATCCCATTTAAGAATGCGCTTTTGACATCCATCTGTTGCAGTCGAAGGTTCCTAGAGCATGCAAATGCAAGCAGAATTCGTATAGCTTCCATCCTAGCCACTGGGGCATAGGATTCATCAAAATCCACACCAAATTCCTGACTGTAGCCTTGAGCTACAAGTCTTGCTTTGTTTCTAGAGATAGCTCCGTTCTCATCAACTTTATTCTTGAAAATCCATTTAGTGCCAATGACATGAGTGTTATCAAGTCTAGGAACTAGTTCCCATACAAAATTTTTCTCAAATTGATTTAATTCCTCACTCATGGCGGATACCCAAGAATCATGTTTTATGGCTTCTTCCACAGATTTGGGTTCCACCTGAGATACTAATGCAGCTAAGTCCTGTTCTTGGACAATTCTAAAATGAGACCTAGTCCTAGGAGGATCATGCAAATTTCCTATGACATTTTCACTAGGGTGGTCTTTGTGAAATATTATCTCACCTGAGGGTTCACCTACCTCAGCTGCTCCTTCTTGCTGTGAGTTTTCTGGTTGAGCAGCTGGCTACATTTCTTCTTCTTCAATTCTCTCCAAGAAATCTCCCTCATTAGATGGCTCCCTGTCATCATCCATCACTTTGTTAGAGAAACCATTTTCATCAAACACTACATGCGGGGTTTCTTCAACAGTTTGGTCAGCTTTATTGAAAACTCTGTAAGCCCTTGAAGTTTCTGAATATCCGAGAAAAATTCCAGGAGAGCTCCTTGCTTCAAATTTTTCCAACCCATTCTTACCATTATTGTGAATAAAACATTTCGAGCCAAAAACTTTAAAGTAAGAAATGTTTGGCTGCTTACCCTTGAGAAGTTCATAAGGAGTTTTCCTATGAATAGGTCTTACCAAGGCTCGGTTCAGAATGTAACATGCAGTGTTCGCAGCTTCAGCCCAAAATCTCCTTGGAAGTCCACTCTCAATCAGCATAGTCCTGGCCATTTCAATTATTGACCTGTTTCTTCTCTCAACAATTCCGTTCTGCTCCGGTGTCCTGGGAGAAGAGAATCTGTGAGTCACTCCCTCTTTTGAGCAAAATTCAGAAAATGAAGAGTTTTCAAATTCTCCTCCATGGTCAGACTGAATAGTAATGATATTATGTTCACCTTGCAGTTTGATTTTATTGAAAAGTTCTTCAAAGTGAACAAAAGCATCATTTTTATTTGCTAAACAAAACAACCAAGAGAATCTAGTGTAGTCATCCACTATGACTAATCCATATCTCTTACCTGACAAACTTTGTATGCGAGTAGGACCAAAGAGATCCATGTGCAAGTGCTGCAGCGGTTTAGATGAAAGATTCTCAGTTCTCAACTTAAAAACTGCACGAGTCTATTTACCTAGTGCACAAGCATCACATAGCTTGGATCCTAACTGAAATCTTATTCGGGGCAAACCTCTAACTAGGTTATGCTTAGATAGTTTATTTAATGTAGATAAACTAGCATGGCCTAGACGCCTATGCCAGTCAAACGCAACCTGTTCAGAATTAGCAGACATACACAAGTGAGTTTCAGGATTATCATCCAGGTCTACGATGTATACATTGTTTACTCTATGACCTTTGAACATGACGTTATCAGAATTCAGCTCAAAAACAGTACAGGAGTTGTTGTCAAAGAGTACCCTGTGTCCTTTATCGCAGAGTTGACTAATACTTATCAAGTTGTGCTGAAGTCCTTCTACAAGATACACATCACTAATGGAGTTAGTAGAGGACTTACCAATTGTACCAATTCCAATTATTCTTCCTCTGTTATTTCCACCTAATTTGACCAGGCCCCCAAACTTCATTTTCAGTTTGCTAAATTTGGACCGATCTTCTGTCATGTGCCTGCTATAGCCGCTGTCAAGATACCACTTGTTATGCTCGGCTGCCAGGCTAACCTGCGAAAGTTCAGACAAAGTAATGTGGGACCCAATTCAAATTGGGTCCAAAGACATTTTTCAATTTATCCAAATCACACTTAGGAACCCACATTTGTTTTACTGTTCTTTTTAGAGGTTTCATGTAAATTGATTCTTCCTTCTTGGCATTTCTCAGTGGGTGTTGAATGAGCCTATTCCTATTAAAATTATGTTGTTTCTGAGCAGAAAAATTGTTGTTTGGCCTCTTAGAGGAAACACGTGTGTGCTGAGCATAATTCATGTAGCCATTTTTATTCAAATGAGAATTGTGCTGAAGGTGATGCATGTTCGCATGCTTTCCTTGATAACTATCATGCTGAATTTTCTTAGCGAAACTGTTCACCTTTCTAGTGACATCAATAGGAATGGTCGTGTGAGAACCCTTGTTCCACACCTGTTGCACAGGAACAGTTCTAGTCTCAAGATTTCCTGACTTAGTCTGCTGACCAGTGGGTTGAGTAGATTTGCTGGTCGAAACCTTCAATGTGGAGACAGATTTGGAGCTGGATGGGGTTTCCAATTTTTCTTTGCCCTTGGCGGGGCAGAACGTGACAGTTCTGAATTCAAAGGGTTTTTTACTTGTGAGACTGTATCCTAATCCTTCCCTATTGAAGTTTACTCTCGACCCCATAAGGGCATCCAGATTGTTTCTCCCCTCTGTAAATTTTTCTAGCATTTTTCTTTTGTCCTCAATCTCTTTCTAAAGCTCATTACATTGGTCCAGGAGTTCTTGATTGACTTTTCTAACCGCCTCATATTTTTCTGTAATCAGTCTAAACTCCTTTTTACTCTCTTCAGTTTTACTTTTCAGCTCATTCATCCTAGCTAGATTTTCCTCTCTTTCCATTCTAAACTTCTCGATCTCACTTCTGGCCTGATCTAACTCAATGGCCATCTCCTTGATTTTCATGTTGTCCATAACAGCAATAGAGTGTTCCTCAGAAACAGAGTGAAACTTTCGTTTAAGCATTCTGTGCTCCTTGGTTAGAAAATTATATTTAGCTAAAAGGTCGCCATAAGCGTCCTCCCAATCATCCAAAGTAAAATTCTCAAATAAGTTCGTTACCTCTTCCTCATGGTTGGCCATGAGGCAAGTCTTCTCTTCATCTTCACTGGACGAGGTGGCTTCTGGATCCTCCTCCTCGTCACTCCATGTGCACAGCATGACTTTCTTCTTCTTGTGCACCATCTTCTTCTGGTATCCGGGAGCCTTAGCTTGCAGCTCTGGACATTCACTTTTCATGTGACCAGGTTTCTGACAATGGTAGCATGTAACTTTTTTAACAAACCGGTTCTTCTCAAGTTCTCGTTCAGGACACTTCCTTGTAGCATTAAATCTCTTTCTCCTATAGAATTTCCCTTTAGTTCTCAAGAACTTTCTGAATTACCTGGTGAGCATGGCCTGCTCGCCCTTGTCCAGGTCTGAGAATCCGTCAGAGTCTTCGCTGCTACCACCACTGTTGCTGCTGCTGCTGCTCTTCTTAGTATGTCGTGAGACTTTCAGAGCAACATTCTTTCCCTTTCTGTCATGTCCATCATTCCCTTGTCTGAAGTTCATTTCGTGGGTCATGAGAGACCCAATCAGCTGGGTTACTGACATGGTGGATAAATCTCTTGGTTCCTCTATGACGGTCACCTTAGTATCCCAGATGGGAGTTAGGGACCTAAGGATCTTCCTGACAATGTCTTCTTGCTGAATCTCCTTTCCAAATCCTCTCAGACTATTGATGATCACAGACAATCTAGCATACATTTCTGTGATCGACTCCTCTGGCTTCATCTTAAACAACTCATACTGAGTTGTAAGCATATTTATCTTGGTAGCTTTCACTTGAGATGTGCCCTCATAAATTAACTGCAATTCATCCCACATTTTCTTTGCAGTCTTGCACGCTGAAATCCTCAAGTACTCTTCTGGGTGGACGGCGCACTGTATGATGCTAAGAGCTGTCCAATTCAGTGCGAAGAGTTTAACCTGTTCCTCTGTCCATATGTCTTCGTTCGGTGGAAGTTGGTACGGACCATCTGTAATTACTCTCCAGAGCTTGTGGCTTTGGGCCCTGATAAAGACTTCCATCCTGTTCTTCCAGAAAAAATAGTTATTACCATCGAAGAAAGGGGGACGGGTGATTGACTGCCCTTCAGCAATGTAGCTGCGAGGACCAGCGGATCCGTTTCCCTGGCCGTTGGACCACATATTGGGAAATACCCGCTCTGATACCAAGTGTTAGGGTACTAGGCCCGGATACAGAGGGGGGTGAATGTATCCTTCAATGAATAATGGCCAAAAAAGTCTCAGATGCTAGACGCAAACACAGAATGAAACGAATTCAATTAAACTTATGAGCAAACACAAGAAGCGCGCCTATCCAAGCATCTAGCGGAAGCAAGCACACAAAGCAAACCACTGCTCAATAGACTTTTTAGGTGGTTCGGTCCTCCAGACCTACATCCACCCCTCACTCCCAACCGGAGTGAGGCTTCACTAGCCAATGCTAGACAAGCAGACTCAGTCTGCAAACAGTTGCTGTCACACAGCTTGACCAGGGGAACAGCCTCCCCTCTTCCTCCCAATCGGAGGGACCCCTGGACTTGCAACCCGCAAGCCCAGAACCGGAGACAAGTCTCCCTTCCTCTGACCAGAGGGAACCCACAAGTAGCTCCCAGCTACTTGCAACCGGAGATCAGATCTCCCTTCTCCTGATCCACAGGAGGAACCCGACCTCACTACTGAGAATCGAAAGAACAAAGAAAACCAAATAAGAAGAAAAATAGAAACACGAAATGAAAGATAACTTCAGCAAACATATGCTGAAAAGTGAAATGCACAATGTGGCTCTCAACGGAGCTGACTGGCCTGGATCTGATCCACGGTCCAGTTGACAGATCTTCAGGTAGGCTTCTCTTCCTCTTCTCTTCTCTCTCACTTTCTTTTTCTCTTCACCCTTACGAGCTCTCTAACTCTCTAACTCTCTCTTTCTCTTCTTTTCCTTCTACTCTTCTTCTCTTTCTTTTCTTCTGGATCGAACTCTCTTCACTTCTCCTTTTTTGCTTTTTCCTTTCGATCAACCTTCTTCTGTGGACGAAGGCTTCCTTATATAGCCGCAGCAGCAGGTGGGTAAGGTGCAGAATGCGTGTGCCTCCCACGCTTCATCCAGAACCTTCTTGCCACGTGTCCTTATAGCATTGGTTCCTTTAGTATCGGATCACGTGCAGCCCAGACACAGGTGAATGTTCTTCCTCGGACCTGTAAGGAGATAAAAAACCATTAACACTGAGGGCCACAAGAACTAAAACTACATGAGGTATGTGATAACAATACGAGATGCATTTTACTGAGAATGACACGAGATACACAAGATTATTACAGTACGAGACAAGGAGAGAATGACACGAGGTCAGATGCAAACAGCACGAAGTAAAAAGAGAACGACACGAAATACATAAAAATAAAGCTAACACCACAAAGAAAATGACACGAAGTATCACTATAACAAAACAAACACTATGAAGAGAACGACACGAGATACATTATAATAAAACTAACACCACAAAGAGAACGACACGAAGTAGAAAGAGAACAGCACGAGGTAAAAAGGAAGACACGCGGTCAGAGGAAACCTGGACGAAGGTAGAAGCAAAACAACACGCGGACATAAACACAAGAGAAACACGAAAACAGAAACCGACACGAAGTGTGGTTTCAAAACAAGAAAGACACGAGGTCTAGGAAAAGCAACACGAAGACATGAATACAAAAACAACACGACATAACAAACTCGCTCGAACTTACAAACGACTCGAAGACGAGGATGACACGAAAACAACATGGAACAATTCAAAGACACGAGATCTGCGAGAAGCAACACGGAGACAGACATAACAAAGAAACGACTCGAACTAAGAACGACATGGAGACAACACAGTTAGACTCGACTTGAGATGAGGTGAAGTCTGTACAGACATGAATGTTCACATTGTATAGAGTTTGAAGCAAGTGACCGAGGCGATGTGTAGACTTTACCCAATGTACAGACTTGGTGGTCTTGAACGTAGGTAAGGCAACGTAATGTATAGACTTGCTCAAACGAGTGAACAGGTCGATGTACAGACTTGACCAATGCATGAAGCACAGTCCACTGTATAGACTTGATGCCTTGAAGGCAATGTACAGACTTGATAGTGCAACAAATGGACTTTGAAACGCAGAGGCTGTACAGACTTGCATAAGACGCTGGGTAAGATGGTGGATGTATAGACTTTGAATGAGACACACAGAAGGATGATCCAGCGTATAGACTTTGAAGAATTAGGGGTGACAAGGATGGAGCGACACGGGGTGGTACAGAAAATAGCACGAGGTCCTGCAGTGTTCAGCACGCGCTGGAACAAAACACGACACGAAGACAACCAACAAGCATTGTTGGAACAACACAATGTTGAAAAAAGACATCACAAAGTGAAGTGAACACAACCAACACGAAGAATGAAAGGAACAGTACGGACATGCAGGGTATTTAACTCATAGCAGTTTTTCTTATTAATCATGGAAAGTTCGAATGCATAACATTACTCATGATATCTGATTAAAAATAACAATATTTAACATAGTGATGCACATCATCAAAACACTAGGGAGGTCACAAAAGTCCAACACTGTCCACCCTCTTCACCTTGCCTGGTGATGAGGATGGAGATGAAGACATATGTTATACTCTCGATGCCGAGGCTAACCATGCTGAAACCTCTCAGTCAGCACATGCGACCCGCTCAGGTCGAAAATGGGGGCACCCGCCGCCAGCCAATCATAATATCATCTTCAGGGGTGAGCAGCCGTATAGGATACTAGCACTAGAGGTTAATGAAGTCCAGATCCCTCCTCTGACAGGACTATACAATCATGCTGGGGGCAGCAGCAGCAAGCCCTCATTTCTGGAATTTCTCAACAAGTCCCAGGGCAAGCAGCCCTGCCGTGAAGCCAATCCCGCAGCTGGGGGCATACCCCCACAGCCTCAGCAGCTGTCGAGTCAGGCAAAAGGAGATAAAGCCAAGGCGGAGGTAGGTGCCGACAAACAGTCGGATGAAGCCACTAAGCCACAAGAAGACTCAGAACCAGAAGCTGATGAAGCAGGTCCATCAGGCGCTACTGTGCAGAGCTCCTCCAGACCGCGATGGGCGGAAGAAATGAAGCTGTTGAATGTCCGGGCAGGCAGCAGAATCATGAAACTATTGAAGAAGCTTCCTGCTCGATTCACTATTTGGGAAATCCTATCCCTAAGTGAAGAGACCCGACAGGTGAATATCACTACTTTACAGACGCCTGCCCAGTATGAGAGCTGTTTGGCCGAGGCCTTGCCTTTGACAAATATCACATTCACTGAGGAAGACATGATGTTGCCGACTGCTGAGCACAACAGACCCCTATATATGAGGGGGCAATTGAATGGCCAGCCGCTGAGCCGGATTCTAGTAGACCCAGGGGCAGCTGTCAATATACTCCCCTACAAGATATTTCAAAATTATTGTTTTAATGTTCACCTGGACAAGGTCGGGGATATGCGCATCACGGGCTTCAATCAGAAGTCTGAAGTCCCGCTCGGTGTGGCGGAATTCACTCTTACCATGTCAGACTTCACTACGAAGGTCCAGTTCCATGTAATAAATTCAAATACCACATATAAGGCACTGCTTGGCCCTCCTTGGCTGCATGAAAATATGGTGGTACCTTCAACTCTCCACCAATGTATCAAATATAACCATGAAGGAAAGGAAGAAAGGATATTTGCCGACCTCCATCCATTTGAAGTATTTGAATGTCACATGTTGGATGCGCCATTCTACGTAGAACATCCGCAGAAAATTCCTAAGGTAAAGGTCTCGGTAAAGGTAGTAAAGCAAGCTTCCGGGGATGATTGGTTCCCGCCACCACCACCTGGCTATGTGAACCCCCGAGGGGTATCCCATATCACCACCACAGGAGATGTGGGCAGGGCAGCGCCTCCTGCTATTTTCCCATAGGTGAATGAGCCTAAAATGGAAGATCGACATGATCATATCAAGGTGCCAGAGGGTCTCTTCAGGTCGATAGTCGGTCTTGACCACCCCACGGTCAGGCCTCTCAGAACCTTAGAAGTGGCCCATGATGAAGGCCCCACCAGCTTGTTCTATGTCGTAGAAGAACACGCAGCGCGAGAAGATGCTGATTGTTGCCTCCCGGAAGACTTGGAGAGTGCTGCGGTGCCTGTTCAGAGGTTTCCTTTTACCTCGGACAAGATGGCTAGAATGTTCATAAAATAGCATATCCCTGCGGGCCAATCTCAAAAGACAACTGAGGCCTTCCAAAAGCTCTAGTATCCTACCAGCATTGATAAGGAGCTCGGACGCGTATCTCAGCATCCAAGGCTGGGATTCTCGCTAGAAGAATATTATTACAGCGGACGATATGAGGTGGACACCATCTCTATCCTCTCGTCAATAGAAGAAGCGCCTCTGGGGGCAACTTATGATGAAAGCCCGGTGGAAGAGGAACAAGCTCAGGTGTTCCAAAAAGAAGACCAAAATCGAGAAGTTGCCACCCATTGCAAATGTTGGGAGCAACTCAGAAGTGAGGAGATAACTCTCCAAGCTAATTTCGATACAGCTAATAACAGCGAAGCTGAAGATGCTGAAGAAGAGGTGTACATTTCCTCTTGCAGTCCCTTCACTACCACCACAGTAGCTCACTTTCAGCCGGCTGATGTAGGGGCCGCTGCAACATGTCAAACATTTTTTGCCGATGAGGACGTGGCCAGGCAGGAATAAGACGCCTCTCGCAAAGATGTGGCAGTGCAAGCTGACACGGAAACTGAGCGGTCCCCACTTCTAGTGGAGTTGGGGAGCCACCATCCTGATCCAGCAATGAAAGAGCCAACCCCTATCGAAGTAGCTGATGAGTCCCTTGGAGGGGGAACTGGAGAGAACCTGATATCGTGGCAATCTATGCTCTGGTTGTCCCCTGAACTACAAACCTCTGAAGAGGTCAGAGGGCGAAACGATAATACTGCCAAAGTCCTTGAACTCGACGACATCAATGATGTTCCAGATTTCATTGACCTTGAACCCGCACCTCCGGAAATTGAGGATGGGGGGTAGGCCACGGTCGATGAATTGGTAGAAGTCAACTTGGGGAGTAAAGATGTAATGCCCCGGAATTTTTATAAATTATTTCTGGAATATTTAAGTATTTTCTGGGAATTTTAAAGACCAAAATGGATTAATAAATAAATATTAGGCTAAATAAATCATTATTAAGGCCCAATTATGGTAAACCATTAACCTATCCTATTTAAATGAAGTCCAAAGGACTTATGGACCAAACCCATTAAGTTTGGCCCATAATCTAGAAGGTTAATTAACTTATTTACGGAATTTAAGGATAAATACTAATTGTTTAGATAATTTAGTAGATAAATCGAAATTAGAATTTGAACTCATTTCAAATTCGGCACCCAATGCGTGTGGCGGTCTATCATAAAACCGCTACAGGGACTTTGGCGGTCCAATCTATGACCGCTACATTCTGTCAGTTCCGTGAATGAAAGAACGAGCAAAAAGATTAGATTTTTAAGACTCTATCTCTTAGAGATCGAGATGGATAGACTAGTAAACATCTATAGAACTCTCATAAGTCGATCTAAGCTTTAATAAGGACTCTAGAATCGATCTAATCCTCAAACCCTAGCAAAAACCCTATAAATAGGACCTAGTTTTGACCTGCGTGACCCCTACATTGGCTCGCGTGGAATCAAGGTAAGACGACATTATTTCAGGTAGGTTCTTTAGAAGTTTTTATTGATAATATATAGGACTAATATATTCTAAAATTTCGTGCTAGGAGATCAAACACACAAGGAGATAGAAGCTTACAAAGTTGCTGGTTCCATCTTAGCAACCCAAGAAACTGTGCTAAGGTCCGGTGAAGATCAAAGGATTAGAGAACCAAATCAAGGTATTTAGCCTAAGTGCCTTTAGAACTTTTCGTTCCCCTTAGTATCTACTTCTTACCCTCCAAATTTCACGCCATTAGGACAAGAGGATCAGGAGATATCAGGGCGTGAAGTTACTGATTTATCATTGGAAGGATATGAGACTAGGGCTCCATTCTAACATCAAATTCAGAGATTCAAAGCCTTAGCAGAGGTAGGTCATCTCATGCACGGTAAAAACATCATGTTAGGATTAAAAGCCCTCTTGTTTTGATCGATTTCATACTTTATATGTGAAGAATTTCATGTTTTAATAGGACCTATGCACTTAGTATATCATGCATGCATATTCTTAGCCCTAACTAAGTTAAAAAGGAACTTTATTGTCAATTCACAGAAAACCCATGCATATTGTTAGCTTGACCTTCGTTCTATCATTATAGGGAAGTTTATATATGATTTCCAAACATGATGTGAGTTAAGAACCTTAAAATCTTCTTATTTTATTTACTGTCAGACGTGCTCTAGCGGTTTAAAGTTCGACCGCCAACATAATATAGCGGCCTTACGATAAACCGCCAGACACCCTGCAAACGTGATTTCTATGTAATCTCTGGCAGACCAGAAGTAGAGTGCTAAAATCACTCTGGCGGCTTTACGATAAACCGCCACAACACTATAATGCGCCTACCTTAGACCGCTACAATTCTGTGTTCTGTCAACCCGAGACAGTCTTAAAAATAGTCCACTTTAGCCTATGTTATGCTTAGATAATGATGTCCAAACCTATTTTAAAGTATTGTTTTATGACTCTGAGACTTAACTAGTATTCATAATGGTTGATTTCATGTTCTTTATCCTAATTGGATTATTTTAAGCATATGATAATTTCAAGCCAAAACCATATAATTTTGTACTAACTCTATGGTTTAAATCCTACATTGATGAGGTTTCAACGTGTATTTAATCACTGAACCTATTCTCCCTCATCTATAGAGTCATTTCTATAAGTTCATGGCATATATTGCGGTATATGACCATTAGTTACACACTTTGCACTATAGGAACATAATCTTGGACATGATAACCTCTCCTTTGGATATTCCTTCCAAATGGAGTAGGAAATCCTATTTCAAAGCCTCCGTAATTCTCCGCGAGCCTGGGATTCCCACTAGGACGCCGAGTTGGTTGTACCATTAAAGCCCATTTACCTAGAAAGCACTACCGATGTTTTGTATTTCTGGATCTTAGCGGCCCAATAGTTGACCGCCATAGTCTTCTAGCGCGCCTTATATAGACCGCTAAAGGGACCTTGACGAATCTACCTTTGACCATCAAAGACTCCAGAAAACCTATTTTCAAATATCGAAGTCTTGTACTTCACGGTCCAGAACTAGACCACTATATTCATGTAATGGCCCAGTTATAGACCGCTAAAATACTTGAGTTTAGTTAACCCAAGGTTTGACCCAAGGGTTAATATCCATATGATCCTAGAAAGACTATTGAATCTCTGGGACATGTCACCTTTATCAAGATGATTTAACTAAGTTGTGAAAGATAAAGAACATACCGTTATGCTGCCGATTTATTTCCATGGCATAACCTAGTCATTAAAGTATTTATTAAAATTCTTTATTTCCTTGTACAAGCGTTCGTATTTTTGGTTACTTTATCACAAACTATCCTTAAAATTGAACATTCTTGGCCACATTATTTACATGCGTGGAAATAGCTTGATTTAAACTTGAAAATGCGGATCGAGCACTGATTATGTTCAAGGGCTCTATGCTAGTCCCCTCGACTGATTATCGGAAACATACTATTATAAACCATGGGATATGATGCTACTGGCGTCGCATTGCACTGGGAGTACTTTCTTTATAAATAAGTGAAAATCCACGGTATCACGGTAATCACGGAATTATCCACAAAGTGATATTCCACAGAAATTCACGAAGTACTTGTTACTAAGTGAAGAGTACATTCTTGCTTGTTACATGACATTTTAGTACATTCTTGTTCATTAAAGGCCATTACTACATTCTTGCTTGATTATACTTGATCGATTCATGTTATCATATTTTAAGCTTGATTACACCTTGTTATTTTGGTTTGAATCGCATGTTTGATCGCATTTCGCATGAGTTTACCTTATTCCTTAGAGCTAAAATGCTAATCACTTTAATATTGCCAATCATGTTGATGCGAAGATATCTACTGGGCAAGTGTGCTCATTACCTATTTTCAATCTTTTCAGGAAATGTAAATAGTTCGGATTCGGATTCAAGTTATTCAAGTGATGGGTCCGAGAGTGAATGAAAGTCGCATAAAATTGAGAGTGAAGACTTAGGAGTCGATAATGTCTAGATCGAGTTCATGTAATTTTTCATTTTTATTGAGCCAAGTAAATTTGAAAGAGTTGACTAGTTGATGTATTTGAGTTATTTCCTGACTAATAAAAGTGAAGGTTTGAGTAACTTATTGTGCAATTACATTTTTATGTGTGATTGTTATTGCGCTCTGATTATTCTTACTTGCAAGAGACTTACCATGCCGGCTATTCACATTTCCCGAGATCATCTTCCGTTGTAATAAAAGCTCAATGAATTGGTAGAAGTCAACTTGGGGAGTGAAGAGGACCCCAAACCTATCTTCCTTAGCACTCAGCTCTCCTTAGCCGAGCGGGAGCTATATGTGCAATTGCTGCAAGAATTTCGAGATTGTTTCGCCTGGAGTTATAAAGAAATTCCCGGGCTTAGCCCCGCAGTTGCTCAACATGAACTGGTGATTTACCCCGACATGGAGCCAGTGAAGCAGTCACCACGGCGCATGAGGCCGGAGCTCATCACTCAAATATGCAAAGAAGTTGAGAAGCTTATTGAGGTGGGCTTCGTCGAAGAGAACCAATACACTACATGGCTGGCCAACATAGTACCTGTCAAGAAGAAGAATGGTTAGATCCGGATATGTGTGGATTTTCGTGATCTGAATAAAGCTTGCCCGAAAGATGACTTCCCAGTGCCGATAATAGAAGTCATGATAGATGCTACGACTGGCCATGAGGCCCTTTCCTTTATGGATTGTTCATCTGGCTACAATCAAATATGGATCACGGAGCACGACCGCATCCATACTGCTTTCCGTACCCCCAAGCGTATCTACCATTATAAAAGGATGCCTTTCGGGCTAAAGAATTGGTGAGGACACCCGAGCTAGAATACGGATCGACTCGGAGAGCCGCCGGTACCGGACACGCAGTTCGACCCAGTCAACACCGACATCCTTGTGGCTGGGGGACAGTCTTGAGTCTCCATTGGGGCATTGACACTTAGTACATATTTTTGTATGTATTCGTATTTTGTACGTATTTTTATACATATTTTTATACATATTTTTATACATACTTGTATTGTGTACGTATTTGGCATTATGTACGTATTTGGTAGTATTATGTATTGTGTACATCTTAGGTGTGTCTTTTGTATGTAATTTGAATTTTATCCAAGGAGGGAAAGGGATCTAATGGATTTGAAATTCAAATGGGTTCAAAATCCAAGGAGAGAAAGTGGAGCTCATGATGAGTTCCAAGGTGGAAAAGGGGGCCCATGGATTTCAAATTCAAATGGGTTCAAATTCAAACTCCAAGGAGGGAAGATGGAGCCCATACTCTATATATTACCTTGTATTCCCCTCTTGGGAGGATTGATGAATGAAAATTGAGTTTGTGCCAAGAGCATTTCCTTCTTCTCCCTCCCCTCTCCCTCTCCATGAAGGGTGTGACTCCCTCTCCCCCCCTCTTTCCCTCTCTCTAGGGTGCGACGCCCTATTCCTTTCTCTTGCAGGTCCTTGGCCGACTCCATCTGCTGGAGGTGCCCCCCCCGTCATCGCCCTCTCAAGCCCGGAGCCATGGACGAAAGGCTGGCCTCAAGAATGGAGGAGGTGAACCAAGAGGCCCCGCGCCCAGATCTGGTTGTCTGCCTGCAGATTTGAGGCCGGAATATCTGAAAACCCCGCCTCAAACGCTGCCCGGAAGCCTCCGTACCAGTCATTCTTCCGGCCTCTATTGCGGTGACAGGCAGACTGGCAGATTGCGCAAGAGGTGTTTGAAAATTCGCCACGGTCGCCACTGACTTCGTCTGCGGCTCTCCTTCCACGGGCGTCTCAAGGACACCCCCTCCAGTGCCCACGCCAAGTTTCGCGGCAATTGGTCAAGGTTAAGGTCACCTTCCAGGCTCCCCTTCCCACTGTTCACCAGCACCTGGGCAGACAGACCAGCAGTCTGCCCACCGTCCGTGCTCTCACCGGTCGCCCACGGCAGCACCGACGGCGCCCGTCTTCTTCCTGGAGGAGCAACCCCACGTCAGCACGCCGCCTGGGAACCCCAGCTGTCTCAGGCTCCCCCCCCAGGAGTTGCCTCCTTGCAGGAGCTCGCAGCGGTACCAGTGGATGACGAGCGACACCGATCCCGTGCCCGTCACCCCTCGTCGCACAGCCTCCGGATTCTTGTGTAGCCTTTTACCTCCCTGCGAGGAGTGGGCATATTTGTGGATTTGTACTTGATAGCTCTTGTACCGGTGGTTGTGTGACTTGGCCGGGTCTCTTCCCCACGCCCCGAGCGTGGAGGTACGCACCCCACTCCTCACTCGATCGTACTTGCTCATTTCGTATAGTTTCTTGATGCCGCTGCTTGAGTGCTCGTAGGAGTCCTAGCTCGTCTGAATTTAGTCACTGCTACGGTGAGTGAGCGAGGCCGTCCCGTGGCTCATCCGAGTTACGAGTGTGGAGTCGACCACCCTAGTCCACGCCGGTTGTCACGACCGTGCGGATCGGCACGCTTCCCTCTTTGGGGGCACTCGTAAGTTTTAGTTTCTTGTTCCTTAGACATATTTCCACCTTGGGAACTTAGGGTGTGAGTCTACGCCAATCTTAAAACTGCAAATCGCTAGTCTCAAGTTGTCTAGTTAGTCACATTTGCATCTAGAGTCCTAGCCCACCTAATTGTCCCGCATCAAGAATGTTGGCGCCACCTACCAACGGGCGATGACCAGAATTTTTGATGACTTGCTCTACCACACAGTCGTGTGCTACATTGACGACTTGGTGCTTAAGACCAGAAGAAGAGAGGATCACCTGCAAGATCTCCGAACAATATTCCAACGGCTCAGGCAGTACGAGCTGAAGATGAACCCACTGAAATGCGCCTTTGGAGTCTCAAGCGGCAAGTTTTTGGGTTTTATTGTAAGGCATCGGGGGATTTAAATAGACCCCGCAAAGATTAAAGCCATTCAGGAGTTGCCTCCGCCAAGGAACCTCTCCAAGCTGCAGTCTCTCCAAGGTCGACTGACTTATATCCGACGATTCATATCGAATCTGTCTGGGAGATGTCACCCTTTTCACAAACTGATGATGAAGGATGTCCCGTTTTATTGGGATGAAGAATGTCAGGTGGCATTTGAGAAGCTGAAAGAATTTCTGAAGACCCCTCCTATGCTCAGCGCACCAGTAAAAGGGCGGCCGCTGATCTTGTACATAGCAGCCACACATCGTTCTCTAGGGGCGATGTTGGCCCAGAATAATGATGAAGGAAAAGAGCAGGCCCTCTACTATCTTAGCAGAAGATTGGTGAGGACCGAAGAGAAATATTCTTACATTGAGAAGAGTTGCCTAGCGCTGGTGTGGACGTCAAAAAATGAGAGAAGAAAAAGAATGTTCCTGCGGCACGGAGGTCTCGACATCTTGGGAGCAAGTCAAAGACGGGAAGACCGAATAAACTCTGTACCTCCTCCAAGCAAGACGAATATATACCTGGTGCTCCGCCACCCAACAAAGAAGCCCCTCAGGCAGAAGAGATAGCCCCGACTCCCCAGTCGGCATTATCGAAGGCCGAATCAGAAGAAGCTCAAAAACTCGAACACGGGTTCATCTTATGCCGAAAATAACTCAAAGTTTCGAATCGGGATCCAAAGGTCCTGAACTAAACACCCCGGAGGCGGTGCATTACAACTAAAGCAACACGGGAGGACAAGCGTCCGTCCTAACAGCCGCGACTCTGAGATGAAGTCTAAACCAGCACGACCTGCACTTAAACCGACGCGCCCTTGCTTGGGCATTAAACCGGCGCACCCTTTCCAATATCCCCAAAACCGGCGCACCCCTCCTATTTGTGCTAATCCGGCGTGCTGCTCTATTGCTCCTAAACCGGCGCACTTACCCCCCGCGTCGTTTTAACCAAGGTTTCCATCCCATCGCAAGTTCGATCCCCTATTTTCGGGTGCAAACAGAAGGAACTTACCTGAAAAGGATGAACGGCCTACACTTGACCAGCGTGCAACTTCCTGAGCCCTTCCTGCTCCCAGGAATGGAAGGATTCGAGCTCTGTACCGAACGTCACATCCCCGCCCGTCACCGTCGGCCAATCTCGTGGAGGCATCTCCCCTACTCTATGGCCCCCCCTAGCCGCAGGCCATTCGATTGCCTTCGGTTGGAGGGAAAGAGAAGACACCTGTCACTGGCTTCATAGGCTTCTCCTCCCAGCTCCACTGATATATATGCAACGAACACCCCACTGGAAGCTCTCTCGGCAGGCGGTCTCTCTCTGGCCGGTTCTCTCTGAAAGGTCTCCAGCAGAAGAGAAGAAGAAGCTCCGTTCCCCTACGCCTGTGAGGTGAAGAAAAAGAGAGAGAGAGTGAGAGAGAGGAAAGGTGAGTTTGGAAGGGAGATCTTGTGCTCTGTTCCCCTTCCCCCACCGATGTATTTTTCATTTCTTTCTCTGATGTATCCTCCCGCTTCAGGGTAGATCCCCTTTTGTATTTAGCCTACTTCCCTTGTGGATGAATGGAAAGAAGAAAAGCCTTGCTGAACACTGTGTTCTACTTCGTTTGCCCTCCTTTCCCCCCTATCTTCTAATCATCCAGGGCCCTTTGAAGCTTGCCCCTCCGTGGCATGGCCTTTGAAGGAACCCGTCCAAAAGGATGAATATTCATGGCCTTTCATGGTGAACATCCGTCCCACTGGAGCTACCACGAAGTCACTACCCATGAACTGCTAGAACCCCTTGAAGGCTGGTCCTCGGGGATTCTGTATTCAACTATGGGACACCGGACTGCCGTTAGGCCACTCCAAGTTTTTGGGATCATTCCGGAGTACTATGTTTGACAATCCCTTATGTCGCCCCAGTAAACCTCAGTCCGGGGGAGGTGCTACCTAATTTTTGCTAGGAATTTGAACAACAAGAACGAACTAAGCTCCCTGAGAGCATGAACTGAACTCCGGAGTTCCTGAACCCCTTTGAACGAACCACCCAAACTTTAATCTTAACAGACAAATAAAACACTTTGAAACCTTCAAATCCACCAATTTTTGCTAAGTGAACAAGCAGCCTAACCATCTGCTAGCCTGCAAGCCTTTGAAAAGAACAAAACGGCCTAATCTGGCGCGCTCCTAATCCGGCGCGCACTTATCCGGCGCGCTACCCCCCCCCCCCCGCGCCGCTTTAGCCCCACACTCATAAACCGTTTTACCCCTCTTGGCTCTAAACCGGCGCGCCCCCTGCGCGCCAGATTAAACCCTCTCACCAAAACAACTCTCCACCCCTTTGCTCACATCCTAAATTGGCGTGCCCCTCTCTCCTGGCTTGCCCACCTAAACCGGCGTGCCCCCTCTCTCTTGACTTGCCACCTAAATCGGCGCGCCCCCCTAATCTCCTCTAAACCAGTGCGCCCCCCAGCTTGTCCCGAAATCGACGCACCCCCCTTTGCCCACCTAAACCGACGCGCCCTATTACACCCTCCAAACTGGCGTGCCCTCTCCTCTCTTGGTATCTCCCTAAATCGGCGTGCCTTCCATAAAAAAAATATAATTAACCAAACAATGAAATAAAATATAATTTTCTTCCAGGGGCTCCGCCCCCGGAAACCCCCGCAAGGGGAGCTGCCCCCTTGACCCCCGCGATCTGAATGCGCAGGTCGATCCGCGTGCGAGGGCGCACGTTGGTGAGTCCGGGCTCCACACTTAACAATTTGTTTCCCCGGACTGTGTGTAAAGAGAAAAGCAACGATGCCCCATGGTATCAGATGTGGACCTCAGAATCCCCGACGTGGCCATTGTCTGAAACTATCTCGGGCCAATAGTCTATCAACTTGACCCACTTCTATCGGGATCCAATCCCGCAATCTCATTAAACTTGCCGTAATCACGACAGACATTCGTACGGTTTATCGTCGTCTTCGATGCTTCAGATGCGGGCTCTTGTCCGAACAATGAATGGTCCGTTAGTGACCGACATATATATATACCGGGATCTAATCCCGCATCCACATTAAACTTGCCGTACCTATGGCAGACATCCGTATGGCTTTGTCGTTGTCTTCGATACTTCAAATGCGGACTCTCATCCGAACGACAAATGGTCCGTTAGTGACCGACGTATATACCGTGATCTAATCCCGTACTTGCATTAGACTTGCCGTACTCACGGCGGACATTTGTATGGGTTTATTTCTGTTTACATCGTGCCTTCAATACTGATCTTTGTCTGAACATAAAGTGGTCCATGAATAACCAACAAAATCTTAATGGAACGAGACGGCCCTCGTCTTCCCCGAACCCTACGTGTGGGAATATCAATAAGACCTTTGTGAGTCACGTTTGGACCTTAGGTTCGCCCCAACCATGGTCATTGCCTGACCTACTTCCTAGACCTATAGCCAGCTATCTCTGTATATGTCTTTGTTTTGGAATGTAGTCCCGGGACACTTTCCCGCTGCCCCTCAACACCGAAAATAATAACGATACCCACGCAAGCCTCGTTTGGACCGCGGGAGGCGCCCCCGGAATGGTCCTGACCCGATCTCGCACCGGGCCAATAAACTCACTGATTTCTGACCACTCTAACCGGGATTCAACAAAATGTCTCCTATCCCTTTGAACAATAAATTTGCCGTACCCTGGCATACATATGCTCAGGTTTTCCCCGTGACGATCATGATTTTCTAAAGCCGGATGCTCGTCCGAATATCAAAATGGTCCCTTAAGTGACCGACATATTCTGAATGCTTGCTTCCCTAGACATTGGGCTTTCTGACTGATTCGAGACCGTTATCGGCTTATTTCTCTCGATATAGTTTCCTGGCCATGAGGCCCTCATTCCCGGTGATTAATCAAGGGTGTTCCCCTCTCCGAGGGGATGTAAATGACGCCGTGACCTTTACGACGCAGCGGGTTTTAGTCCCGACACGAACTACACAATCGTCTGATTAGTCAAATCTAGCGCACAATAAATCGTCACCTAGTTGACTAGCACGCCCACGCACTTAATAAACCCAATAAACAAATAAACAAAGATCTAAATAAAAAGTGCGTCCATAGCTGGTCTTTGCAGTCAAGAAGCTCCGACACTATATGTTGTCGTATGAGATTAAGCTGGTCTCCAAGGTAGATCCATTGAAGTATATATTATCTCAGCCAGCACTGAAGGGTCGTCTGGGGAAATGGGCGGTCATACTTATGGAGTTCGATATCTCCTATGTGCCTCAGAAAGCCGTCAAGGGACAAGCCATTGCAGATTTCTTTGTTGCACACCCAACACCTGAAGATTCTTTATTGCAGGCTGAACTGCACGAAGATGAAACACTGGAAGCAAACCAGGCGCAATCCGCATTATGAGTACTGTATTTCGATGGTGCTTCTAGAATTGACACTACGGCCAGTGGGCCCATCAGAATTCGAGTCGACGTAGGCGTAGTCCTGAAATCTCCAGAGGGGGAGGTCGTGCGCACCTCCTGTTCAATCAACAAGCCTTGCAAAAATAATGAGGCAGAGTACGAGGCTTTGATTATCGGCCTGCAAATCACCTTATCCATGGGGATTCGAATGCTAGAAGTCTATGGGGATTCCATGCTAATTGTTAAACAAGTCGAAGGAGAGTTCGATGTCCAGAAGCCAGAACTCCTCCCCTATCACCAGCTGGCCCTAGGCCTAATGGCAAAATTCTATTTCATCCAGATAAAGCACATCAACCTAGGACAGAATGCTTAGGCAGACGCCCTCGCAAAGCTAGCTAGTTCCCTGGCAGTCCCGCCGGATGAAATCCTAAATGTGACCGTCATCAATAGGCGACATGTGCCAAGTGTGATGGATGTCCCAATTACGGGAGAAGAAAATGAAGTAATGGCTGTAGAAGAAGCTCGACAACCTGATTGGCGGGAACACCTGTAACAATGGTTTCAACGCCAATAGTTGCCGAAAAAAAAAGAACATAGAATGAAGTTAATAAGAACCAAAGATTCTTATGAAATGAGAAATGGAACTTTGTTCCGAATAATGGCAAATGCCAGAAATAAAATCTTGCTGCATTGCATGTCCATTGATAAAGCCATCCAAGTCATGCATGAGGTGCATGCTGGATCAGTTGGGGCACATCAAGCCAGTCTTAAAATGAAAATCAAGATAAAGAAGTTGGGCTATTACTGGTCCACCATGTTTGATGACTGCTGCAAGTTCGCCAAAACTTGTCAGAAATGCCAGGAGTATGGTAACATCCCGAGGAGGCCTCAAGCACCGCTACATCCTACCATCCCAAGTTGGTCGTTTGCTCAATGGGGCACAGACGTGGTAGGTCCTCTGCCATCCTCCTCCTCTGGATGCAAATACATCTTGGCATCCACAGACTACTTCTCCAGATGGGCGGAGGCAGTGGCATTAAGAGAAGTGACGGGGGAGCTGGTCGCCAGGTTCTTCCGCAAGAATATAATATTCTGATTTGTTCCCAGTCGAATCATTTCTGACAATGGAAGCCATTTCAGGAATCAGAAGATATACCGGTTGGTTGATAAATACAAAATTGATTGGAGGACTTCGTCTCCCTACAAACCTCAAGCTAATGGGCTTATAGAAGCTTTCAATAAGACGTTGTGCACCTTGTTGGTGAAAATCGTTAACTGCAGTAAGAAAGATTGGGAACAAAGGATGTACAAAGCACTTTGGGCTTATCGTACAGTTTATAAAACCTCAACTGGCTGCTCACCATTCTCCCTTGTGTATGGGTCAAAAGTGATAGTACCAATTGAATTGGAAGTCCCGTCACTGCGGGTCACCATTCAGCATAGTTTGGTCAGCAGCGAACAAGCCAACGTGGAAAGAAGATTGGAGGAGCTTGCCGACTTGGAAGGAAAGCGGCTCCGAGCTCAACAGAATATTCAGTTATACCAAGGTCGCATGGCCCGTGCTTTTGACAAGCTGGTCAAGGAGCGAGAATTCAAGATAGGTGACCTTGTTATGGTCAAGAGAAGAGAAGTTATGGCAGCCAACCCCAAGGGAAAATGGACTGAAAATTGGGTGGGCCCGTATATTGTCAATCGGGTCTATGAAGGATGCGCTTATGTCCTTGTAGATCATAAGGGCGCAGTCCAGTTCTCCCCTCTCAACGGGAAGCATATGAAGCTATACCGGGCAGTTGCGCCGATGCCTAAAGATTGAAAGCACCCATGGTCCAACCATAATCCCACCGAGTCATAATGCCCCCAACAGACCTTACGCCCATCTGGGTAAAGAAAGAACCTCTTCTTTACTCGGGTATTAACCCCATACCCATGAACCTTACTTGCATGACTTCCAACGGACCTTACGTCTGTCCGGAAGAAGAAAACCCTCTCTTTGCCTAGGCATTAAACCCATGCCCGTGAACACTATTTTCAAAACATCCAATGGACCTTACGTCCGCGTGGATGAAAAGAACCCTGCCTTGAATACTACCTCCGTAAATGCCCTCGATGGACCTTACATCCATGAGGATAAAGAAAACTCTTTTATTTGCATAGGCATTAACCCCATGTCTGTGAATACACCACTTAGCGGCGCAGGGCTTCGTGCCCTAGCCAACTCATATGTCATATTGCCATTACGGGCCTTACGCCCGAATCAGAACCAATTCTATCCTTTGCGTTGGCATTCATCCTTGCCAACGAATAAGTCATTCTTTGGCGCAAGGCCTCGTGCCCTAGCCAACTATGTCTACGATGTTGCCATTGCGGGCCTTACGCCTGAATCGGCAAATGTTTCCCCCCTTGCATTGGCATTTGATCTTGCCAAAGAACAGGCCCCCTTTTGGCGCAAGGCTTCGTGCCCTAGCCATTCGCATATACACAGTGTTGCCATTAGGGCCTTACGCCCGAATCGGTGAAACTTCTACTCCTTGCGTTCACATTCGCCCTTGTCAACGAACAAACCCATGTTTGGCGTAAGGTTTCGTGCCCTAGCCAACTATATATACACAGCATTGCCATTGCGGGCCTTACGCCTGAATCGGCACTAATTCTATCCCTTGCGTTGGCATTTGATCTTGTCAACGAATACACCCCTCTTCGACGCAAGGCTTCATGCCCTAGCCATTCATATATACACAAGGGTGCCATTGCGGGCCTTACGCCCGAATCGGCACTAATTCTATCCATTGCGTTGGCATTTGATCTTGTCAACGAATACACCCCTCTTTGGCGCAAGGCTTCGTGCCCTAGCCATTCATATATACACAAGGGTGCCATTGCGGGTCTTACGCCTGAATCGGCACTAATTCCTGCTCTTGTGTTGGCATCCGTCTTTGACGACGAACAAACACTCTATTGACCAAAGGCTCTGGGTCCGAACCGATGATCATCTATTGTTCCTGATTGTCATTCAAAAAGAAATAAGAAAAATGGGGCTTAAAATAGAGGTACCTCGCCAGACTTGTTCCTTCCTTAGAGCAAGGGCAAAAAGGGCAATAACCCAACTGTGGCGAAAACTTGCGAGGGCGCTGCAGGCAAAATCGGGTACCCCGCCACGTGAAAACCCGAAAGGACGCGTGGGCAAAAGCAAGAGGGGGCCGATGCCGGTGAAAGCCCGAAAACGGTGCTTGTATCGGTAATGTGGTTTTATATATATATATATATAAAGATGATTTATCCCAAGACATTCTCATAAGCAGGACACCACTAGATGTCCCACCGAAAACACACCATCTATACGGCAAAGTCCAATCGGAATAGGCCTTCCGCCTATTTCGACCATCAAAACTATTTCTTGCTTCGACATTTAACCCAATGTCGATGAATACACCTACCCTGATTGTCATCAGCATCGGTGACGTCAGTGATTGAAGCCTTAACTCGGACCTTCCATCCTTGTAAATGATGTCAAAACTATTTCTTGCTTCGACATTTAACCCAATGTCGATGAATACACCGACCCTGATTGTCATCAGCATCGGTGACGTCAGTGATTGAAACCTTAACTCGGACCTTCCATCCTTGTTAATGATGTCAAAACTATTTCTTGCTTCGACATTTAACCCAATGTCGATGAATACACCTACCCTGATTGTCATCAGCATCGGTGACATCAGTGATTGAAACCTTAACTCAGACCTTCCGTCCTTGTTAATGATGTCAAACCTATTTCTTGCTTCGACATTTAACCCAATGTCGATGAATACACTGACCCTGATTATCTTCAGCATCGGCGACGCCAGTGATTGAAACCTTAACTCGGACCTTCCATCCTTATTAATGATGTCAAAACTATTTCTTGCTTCGACATTTAACCCAATGTCGATGAATACACCGACCCTGATGGTCAACAGCATCGGTGACGTCAATGATTGAAACCTTAACTCGGACCTTCCGTCCTTGTTAATGATGTCAAAACTATTTCTTGCTGTGACATTTAACCCAATGTCGATGAATACACCGACCCTGATTATCATCAGCATCGGTGACGTTGGTGATTGAAACCTTAACTCAGACCTTCTGTCCTTGTTAATGATGTTAAAACTATTTCTTGCTTCGACATTTAGCCCAATGTCGATGAATACATCTACCCTGATTGTCATCAGCATCGGTGACGTCAGTGAGTGAAACCTTAACTCGGACCCTCAGTCCTTGTTACTAATGTTAAAACCATTTCTTGCTTCGACATTTAACCTAATGTCGATGAATACATCTACCCTGAGCGTCATCAGCATCGGTGACATCAGTGATTGAAACCTTAGCTTGGACCTTTCATCCTCGTTAATGATATTAAAACCCCTCTTTGCTTCGACATTCTACCCAATGTCGACGATGCCCCGATTTTCATCATCATTGACAAAGTCGGTGGACAATACTTTAACTTGGACCCTTCGCCCTCGTTAATGAAGAATCTACCTCTTGGCCCCGGTGTTCGTTCAGCCGGTGAATATAATAATGCTCTGGCATCAGCCTAAAAGCATATTTTCCACTCAATCTAGCCTAACCTGGATTTTGGGGGGACGTGGCGTGGCAGTGGAGCGAACTCCTCGCCCCTTCTTTGAAGGCGCGAGCGCTCTCCTGTCTTAGCTGCTAATACACCCCAAGATCAGTAAAGCTAGTCTTGTACCTCCACTCACATTGGGGAGGGAAGGAAAATAAATACACAGCAAAATCCCGGCACAAGTATGTAAGGCAAGACTGAATAAAATAGCATTGCATGGAAAGAGGTGCATGAAGTTCCTGCACTGATACACACTAAAAAAAAGAGAGAGAGAACAAAATATATATATATACATCATTGGACTGGATGGCGAGAGATATCTTCAAGCGTCGAAAGTCCGACAGAAGGATGGGCAGCTAAATCCTTCAACCGGCGTTCCTCGGCTTCCAACCTCCGCAGCTCCCCCTGGAAAGAGCCAACGCACTTCTCCTCTAACTCGGCCTCACCCGAGCATCGCACCCCTAGTTGCTCGATGCAAGCCAGATCTTATTCGGCCTGAGCCAGTTTGGCATGGAGCTCAGAAATTCGTTGCCGTAAGAAGGAAGCTCGTTCAGCAGCTCCCTTAACGATATTCCTATGCTCACTAATGAACTCTGTGGAAGCCCATATAGCGGTATGGCATTCTTGCCGTTGAAGTGCCAGGGCGGTCAGCCGATCCCTCAAGCCGTGCTCAACAAATTCTCGCCGGTTTACATACTTAAGTAACAATGTTACTCATGGCACCCAGTCTTGCATGGGGCAACCGAAGGCTATGAGGGTGCCTGATCTGGACTCAGTCAGCCCCCTCAGCTGGGCGTAAGATAAGTCCCGACGAGCCAACACGGTTTGCTTAAGCGTCTCCAAGTTCTGCCACACCATCTCGTTGGAAGACTGCAAGCCAAATAACGGTGCATCGGGGAGATGAAACTCCACTCTGCTATCAACTTCGGCCTAGAGCTCATCAATGGGCTCCGAAGAAGATGAAGGCAGTGCCGGCAAGGAGACAAGGGGTGTCATACGCTCCTCTGTCTGTACGACGGAGTCGATCACTGTCGAGATAGGCACTTCAAGTCCGCCATCCAACCGAGGGACAAGGTCTGCAGACTCGAAGCCCGCACTTTCAGAAGCAAACTCCAGCAGCCCCGTCGGTTCTAAAATTTCCTTCAATTCGGCCCTGGGGGTGATAGATAGGACAATTGTTCCTCCCGGGAGCTGCATATCTTCCGGAGGAGGCTCTTCGTGCCATTTAATCTGGGCCGCTTGCTCCGACTCGGGCTCCGCTACAGATGGCAGGACTGTTGTCCCACTGCCCACTTCTTCAAGAATTCCTGCACCTTCTGAGGAAGGCGGTTCGTGCTGTCCCACTAGGGCTGGCTGCTCCAGTTCAACGCTGACTGTGATAGTCAAAGCAGTGGCATTCCCGGCCGATTCCTCTTCCAACTCCACCCCTGAGGCACTCTCGGTAATGGCCACATCAGCTAGTTCTGACCCAGACTCCACTGACTGGATCTGAAGTTGTTTTACCAAAGAATCACCTATGTCCAACACAGAGCCAGGCCCACCCAGGAATTTCAAAGCAATGGGCTTTAATATGGGCACCATGCCCGCGATGGGAGTGAAGGCCGTCCCTATTGCTTGAAAAGGGTAGAAAGCGGTGGTAGCAGTCATTGCTGGCAAATTCAACCCCACTGAAATCATCGGCTCCTGAGAAAATGAACAAAGGAAGCAAACCATGAAGCTATGTCAGACCTTTAGATATGAATGCTAGAAGACATGACTAAACCTCCCATAAAAGAGTGCAAGGGTTACCTCTAAAGAAACGAGGCTTGAACTAGCGGCCCCCGATGCTTCCAATTCTGGCCGCGTCAAGGCTGAGGAAATCTCCCGCTAGGGCTTAGTGCGCCTGAGGGGCCCAATGCCAATCGGGGTGGGCTGAATGCAGTAAAGTCACTTCCATAGGATAGGGAAGGAGTGCTATCCCCCGACCCTATATCCTGCTCATCCTCATCACTGGAGGGTTCATAGTCCACAAGTTCCTCCGAAGAAGAACTTTCAGCTAGTTCTGCTGCCGCCGTGCCTGGGCCCATAAGGCGCACTGAACTGTCAAGCGACGCCCCTGAAGAGACTTTTTGAAGGGCTAACACGGCCAGCAGTTCGGAGCACCATCAGGTTGGCCGGGTACTCTGGGAAGGAAACGGCAAGTTCCAAAGGGACAATGTCTGAATGATTAAGCAAATAAAAATGGAGTGAGAAGAAAAGCAGCAAAATGAAGTGCCTACAATAGGGGTCCTGTAGGCTATAAGCTTACCTTCATCGCCATGACTGGGCGTTGGAGAGGGAAGGTCCATGGTGATCGGAGCGATGGATATCTCAGCGCCCCCAATTTCCTCCACACCGCCGCTAATTACCGCTTCCTTAATAGCTGAGATGGAAGAAACTGTGGTGCTTAAATGAAAGGAGCAGAAATGACGAAGCCCCAAGGGTTATACCCCGGAAAAGAATTCGGGGGAGATATACCTGCTGCAGGCTGTGATTTCTCAAACTCCTGGAAGGTCAGAATATTGGGCAATGGAATGACAGGCTCCGCAGGCGCAGTCCTCTTTTCCACTACAACTTTTGCCCGGGCCCTCTTAGCCGAGAAACTGCCTCCTTGACCTTAGACCTCTCCCGCTTCTGAGAACCCCTGGCGGGTAAAGGCGTGGTAGTCGGGGCAGCAGGCGGAGATTCAAAATAGCTTGGCTTCTGGGCCTTGGCAATTAAAGACCAATACTCTAGAGTTACTTTAGAGGCCGGGAAATCTGCAGAGAAATGATGCGTCCACAGGGTGGCTATGTGAATAAGATGCATATATGGGTAAAGGAGCAAGCAAGAATTAAAACAACATATACCTGGTGGACCTGAATATAATGGAGATAGAGTCCAATAATACAAGGAGGGATCCTTGTTCCTGGAAGATACCTCCCGAATTAGCCAGCAAATATCACCTAGCTTGATGCAATGTTCAGCTAGGAGTGCCAAGTCTTCGTGGCCGTGGGCTGATAGGCAGTAATAGAGGCCAAGATGGTCTATAACCCATCCATCAGCATACTTGAAGGTGATGAAGAAAGGTCTCTCCAATATAGCCTCGGCCTTGTCAGTAATAGAAAGGCCATGAATGTGCAACAAGACAGAGCCAAGAGGTTTGACTATACAGGGTGGGACCCCGATCTTCTTTCCTCACAAAACTCCTATACGGACATAGGCGATCAGTCTCTGGGCGCCATGAAGCCGGGGCTATGATAGGCTCTTCCACTGGTAGCAGAAACTACTGAAGAGCAATCCTCTCGCTGCTAACTTTACACAGGCCCCGAAGAGTCTCTATGAAGCTGTCTTTATTAATCTCTGGAAGCACCGGATGTGGCTTGGACTTCTCCCGTTTGATAGCTTTCCATGCCGCCAAATAAGCTTGTACCTCAACATCTTTACGAGACTTCAGCCTCCGCAAATGATAAGGATCAATTTCAAACACGGCGGAAGGTTGAGAGCTTAAGAACTAACGCTCGGCAATGTCCCAGCAATGGTTTTGAGAAAGCCGATAGAAGCCAGTGCGAGCGTTCCACCATTTAATATATTCTGGCGTCACCCGGGGAAAACGCCCAGGAATTGGCATCCAAAAAGAAGCAGCCTCGCGGCGATGGAAATAATCCCACCATGTATGGGCTTGTTCGACAGCGGTTGATCCTCCTCTAGATCGACTCTCCAATGGAAACTGAGCTGAAGAGGAAGGAATCTGTTGATCATAACCAAAATTTCTGCTGAACCTGAAAGGGTAATAGGGCTCTAAGTAAGTGCTGATGCCCTTTCTGAACACCAAAACACTGGGTCTAATAGACAAAGCCCAGTCTACCAGCTCTAGCTCTAATGACGGCTTATCACTAAGCTTGCCCAAGATGGGGTGAACATACTGCTCAACTTCGCCAAATTTGCACTCTCTCAGTCGATTCGCCAGCGGGCTTGAATGAGCAGCCAAACACTAGAAATGCAAGGCCCCAGGAGCATTCATTGGCACTTTTGTCAATTGCCCCCTGATTGAGAAAGGCTGATCTGACACCTGCTGTGGCTCGGCATCGGCGAACTCTAACATTCTCAGGAACAAGTTTGGAGATTGCAGTGACCTGGGAGCAAACTCCGGAAATAATGAACACACCCAGGCATTGAAGAAATGAAGAGGGCCAACGGTCCGCAAGGTTCTTGGGAGACGGCTACGGTGGATATCTCCCAACATCTTGTAAATCAATCATAATGCTGCAGGGCAGAGGGACAACTTCACACCCCATGCCATTAAACACGCCAGATATATGGCTTCGGCGCGGATGACTGTTTCATCGCCTTGTGGCATAGAAAATGCGTGCAGCCAATATGTCAAGTTGGCCACATAATGAGTAATGGGATCCAGTCCCGCTGGGTTAGGACCACTCCGGCGCCCTCTGCGAAGGGAAGGAGATAGATGGGTCTTCCGACGAGACCACGTCTTCAGTCTGTTCGGAGCCATTCCAATAGAAGGAAAGTCTTTGTACTTTGGCTCGCCTTCGAAGAAGTATTCCAGCCGTAAGCCCAGGCGCACCCATTTCCGCTCCTTGCACGAACGGGATGAAGAAGACTCTACAGTACCCTAAATGGATAGCCATAGTGTACGGTACACCTTCATGAGGTACCGGTAGGCAAACCCAATATAATAGCGGCCTTTGCCGTCAGTGCGGTCTTTAATCCAGTCAGGCCAGCAGACTTCCTCATACGGCTCGCCGTCAATTGGAAGACCCAAAAGTTGATGTAAACTCCACAAGTCTAAGGAAGTCTCCCCTTCTGCAGTATAGAAGGTGTTGTACTCGGGACAAAACGTCTCCATCATGCCGCAACACAAGCCCCTCGAGATGGGGTAGCGAAAGCGGGATGCATTTACACTCTCGTACACTCCGACCTTCATCAGGATGGGACCATAATTCTGGAGCACGTACTCGGTAAATTCAACTGCCCCATCCCTAAAAGCATAAGCATCAGTGGCTATACAATCAGCAAACCAGCCCACGGCAATCTAATGTTTGAACCTGACTGCCAAACAATCTAGAAGAAATGGCTCTTCTCTGAACCCCCACTTCAAAGGGGCTAGGAAAAGGTCAAATACTGGCTTCTCTTTGTGAACAATGTCTGCTCATAGGTCCCACCTAGTTGGAGTAAATTCAGGGGTGCGAGTCAACATGCCATGTTCCGGACTCAGTTCTAGCACGTCGGTAACGGCGTCCCATTGCCTGGTGCCTCCCGGGAAATAAATCGGTTCGCTTCTCACTACTGAACCGATCAGGCTGTCTTGGTCTGAGAGAATAATGTACTTGGATGCTCACACTGTGATAATATCCCACTTTCCCATTAAGTAGAAATCATGGAGGAAAGCCGTCAAGTGCTTGTCCTTCGGAAAATCGACCCGGTAGTTCTTACTCTGGTTGAAGGAGAAGTTATCTCGGCCAGAAATGGTCAGACGACCGGCGTCCATCGAATCGATCTCTGAATCTGACGATGCTGAAACAATGGCCAGGCGGTCCCATCCTTGATCGAGTTCATTCACATTCTGCCATATTACTATTGGCCGCCTCGCAGAGGAGCCACTTGCCCCTTGTCCGGCCATTGAAGAGGTTGACGAAGCCATTAGCTGCAATTGAGAAAGGGGTAAAGTCAGAAAAGAAAAATACTATAAGAAGAAGTTCCTGAAGAAATTTTGGCAGAGTCTCCCCTTAGTCGGGAGCGTCCGAGAACAAAGGGGAACACGTCCACTAGCTAGGCCGGGACGGTCCCTAAAAATAGAGCCACAGGTGATGAACACCTGGGCCGAATGGACGACGGGGTTATCAGTTCTGAGGGCTGGCCTTCGAGGAACCTCCTGAAGCCATGTTAGCGATTGAATCCCTCGAAGCTTGATTTAACTATGGCCTTGACTGGACTGGGCCTCCTCGCCCAATGTTGCCTCCTACGCCATCGAGGGCCCGAAGCACAGAACGGTGGTGGTGGCCATCGCCTCGACCCACCGCCACCACCGTTGATGGTCGGAGAAGGAGATGGCCACGGGGCCGAGAGAAAACGAGGGGGGGGGAGTTCACCTCGCCACCTCTGCTACAGCAGTTTTTGCCGGCAAAAGTGACGACAGAGGTCACCCGCTGCCGCGATGCCCTCGCCAGCCGTGAGGAAGAAGAAAAGAAACAGAGGGGAGGAGCCCACCATTCACACCACTGAGCTCGCCGGAGACAGGGAAGAAGAAGACCCCGCCGCGCTGGCCAACGGTGAACCAGTCGCCGGAGCCAAAAATGGGAGGGGGAAAACTTCCACTCCGACGATGAAAAAGAGAGAATAGAAATGAGAAAATCTCCGCTGCGGCGGTGAAAAAGGAAGAGAAACTAAAATGAAGGAAGAGGAAGGGTTTTAAACCCTCGAAGGATTCGAAGGGTTTCAAAGAAAAGCAAAAGGGGGGAATGAAGCGGTCGCCACGCCACCGACTCAAGCCCAAGCCCGCCACCGTCTCGATGGTCAAAGCGCCACCGACTTGATGGCTTAAAGCATCACCGACTCAGGCGTGCTCGAGCGCCACCGACTCAGCACATCAAGAAAGCCACCGCCTCAAGCCGGCCATCGACTCAATGAGCTGAAGCTCCACCGACTCGGCACGTTGAGGACGCCACCGACTCACATCTCCAAGTCGCGTCACCGACTCGAGACGAAGTGGGCCCCACATGGCGAAACCTGATAAAGCAAGTACATCCACGGACCCCGCTCTGCTCATCCTTAACACGCGGCGTCTGCGGCTGGGGGGCATTTGTTGACACATAAAATATGAATGGGCAGTAAACACGTGCCCAAAGGAGTCAACAAGAAGTCAGAGACAGATCCACTCGAACTTTTGTAGCCTCAGGCCACCTTACAGGAGGTGCCAGGGACTCGACATTTCATCATCTCAAGTTTACACATCCACCACTGCTCGCTTAGGGCCTACTGATGGTCAGATCCAATGAAACCGGCATCGAGACGATCATGCTAGATATACCTCAGGTGACTCCCGCCTGATGAAGAAACCTCCCCCGAGATGAAGAAATGTCCCTGGCCCCTCGGAGTAGGGAACCGAAGGCAATGTCAGCGGAAAACTCGAGTCACCCGACCAGGGCACCCGGGACTCCGAAGTGGCCCGTGAGTGACCGATGGATGACTCCGAAGGAGCAAGAACCCCCAGAGCGGTGGCTCATTCAATGAGAACACTTCGTGCAAGCATAAGGTGACCCTGAAAAAATAATATTATGCATTAATAGCGTCACTAGCGAAAATTATGAGGTTTTCGTAAGATACACATGGGACACCGGAATGGTCCGAAAGTAGCCTCGAAGGCATACAAGCCTAGTAGAAATTATCCCAGTGGTTATCACTTCAGTGAAGAAGGTCCACGTACTCTCTGAGAGAGGGTGGCAGCACAAACAAGTGTGTCGAAAGGTAAATCAGGGCGAATCCTGGGAAAACCGGTACGGGTTCTGCACGTCTCGAAAATCTGCGGAAGCCCCGAATCAACGCTCCAAAACATATTATGGGGCCACTGCACTAACTCCAAATCTACTCCGGACGACGAGCTCTCACCGGGTTAATTTTGAGGTAAAATGACAAAATTATAAAAATGCCCTTGAATGGCCGAGTCGGTGACGCTACTTCGCTTGAGTCGGCGACGGCCTTTGTAGCTGAGGCGGTGGTGCCTTAGGGTTGAGTCGGCGGTGACCTTTGTAGCTGAAGTGGTGGCACCTTAGGGCTGAGTCGATGGCTTTGATATGGCTTAAGGCGGTGGTGGCCGCTGACGCTGAGCCGATGGCGCACCCATCCCGTCAGGGTTCCGATACCCTGCTTTAGTGGCTCGCCTATATAAAGGGCCCTGAGCCCTCAAAAGAAAGGGGGATTGGAGAAGAATAAGGGGGAGATCAGATCGGATCGGGAGATCGAAAGAGAAAGAAAAAATAGAGCGAAGGAGAAAGAGAAGGCCAGATAGAGAAGAGGGGGAGCAATCGAAAGAAGCGAGAAGAAGAAGGTGGGTCTCGGAGGGGCTCTACCATTTTGGCTGCCGCTCTCTGTTTTCTTTTTAAGTTATTTCTTTTCCTTTTAAGTACTTCCTTTCTTTTCCTCTTTGGAGTTCCTCCAAGCGCTGTAATCCCCATCCCCATTCTGCTGTAATCGACAGATAAGGTGAATAAAAAGAAGGCTCCGTCCCCTTTGTTGTGGCTTAAGCTTATCCCTTCTCTATCGCTCTATTTCTTGCCAACCGTAGTTGTTTCTGCCGATTACACTTTAAGATTCCTGGTCTTCCCTTGAGCGTGAGGAGGCCCCTTTGGGTCAAATTAATGCCAGATCCTATGATCGCCCATCTCATAAATCTTTTACTGTCTTTCCGTGCAACAATGGCTCATGGCCACACCTGTAGTGGGCGACAATAACCCCCCCCCCCCAGGGCTATGTCTCTTATCGATATTATAATGTAGTTTGTGAATCTGGGTTTGCTCGAATGGATTGCAAATGGAGAGCTACTGAGTGCCCCTTCACTCGAACCTATCAGCTATAGGGACACCAGTGTGCTCCGACAGTCAATGCAACAATCCCTATCCGTTTCTTCCATGGCAATCATACACCCCCTCTTCTGTTTGATAAATTGTCTCCAAAACATTCTGCACTCCTTTCTCCCATCTTGTTTCTATTGATGATGAGCATAGTTACCTCCGGTGACTATGACCGCCAAAGCATTCAAGCTTACCTTGCAATGGAGGGGAAAGATGTGGTGAATCATATTTTCGATCGTTTCCTGATACTTACACCGCGATAGGGGGGGACAATCACCGATCGTCGTTTACCAAATTAGCCCCACTCTGAGTTCCCGGGGGTCTGTCTGCCCATCACATGTCCATCTGGAACCTCATTGCACGAGCGGGTTATCAAAGATGTCATTTATACGGCTACATTCTGATCCCCTTGCATCGCCCCCCTGTTACGTGAACTTTCCCCGTAGCACCATGAGTCTCTCGTAGGCTAGCCTCGAGACTTACATGGTGGTGCTTCTGGGAGCTGAGACAGTTCCTCCGAACTACTCAGCGTGTTTTTGGCTTGGTACTGCCCAGCGTGTGCCATGCCACTTTTTGACTAAACATCTCCCTACACATGGGAGATGCTGTCAAATTTTCTCCAGAAAAGTTCATAACTCCGTCGATGGTTTTTCATTATTCCCTACGCAATTCAATGCTTAATGTGTCTCAATCAGGTGCTCGATGATTGCCTGCCTGTATGCTCGAGTAGGAACCTCGCTCAGGCTAGGTTGAATGAACTGGGTAAATAAGACCTTTGAAGTTAATTTAATCCGTGTGACGGGGCGTTAACATCCTTCTCAATTCTCACAAGCATGTATAATGCGAAGAGGTAATGGCTAGAAGAAGGCTTTCTATTGTTCTTTCCCCCCTTAACAAATAAAACCTCATGGGCTTGGAAGTCTCTGTGAGTCAGTGGCGACGCCACCGACTCCGCTACCCGCGAGCTCGAGCCGGTGGCAACGCCACCGTCTCAGCCCATACAGCATCACCTTCTTCATCTTGCATTGAACCCCATTCGAACCTGCACCGACCCAGTGCTTCCTCTTCAAACTTGCACCGGCCCTTGGCAGCATTGCACCAACTTTTGTGGTGCCTGCCGCCAACTCAGCTCCCCTATGTGCCCTTATTGTTGAATACTCCTGAATAAATAGCCAAATACATTATAAGTACGTATATATATATATATATATATATGCATATGTGTAAATATATATATGTCTATATAAATGTGCTGATATCATCTGCTTTCCCGGCTTCTGGTAAATAGCTCTTCCTAACTCTTCCTAATCATCCATGTTAGGGTCATAATGCCCGCTTGTGTGTCTAGTCAAACTTCGGTATATAAAATGGCATCTAATAGAAGGCCGAGTTCCACCCGACTGGAAGTGTCGCTATGCGTAATGGTGGTCTTCGGACCTAAGTTCCCTGCCTCGTACCGATGTGTGAACGTGATAAATCTTAATTCCTCTTGCATGAATAAAAGGAAGTATAGGGGTCTGCGTAGCTTTGCGTCTATGTTACTCCTGACACATCCTTATTATTCGGCCCCGAGTGGCACTTATCTTGCCTATTAATCAAGGGTTTTCCTCTTTCTTGGAGGATGTAATTAACGCTATAGCCTTTACGGTATAGCGGACTTCCGGTCCCGACCCGAACCTCACAATCGACTGACCAAGTCAGATCAAGCGCACGATAATTTGTCACCCCCGGTTACTGGCACGCCTACGCCTCATTCTTCATGTGAAGGATAAATCCGATGTCACCAGATATTCACATCTATACCTATATATTCCCTTCTACATTTTGTAGGTCATGTCCAACTATCTCAATTACTTCATGACTAGGAGGTTGCAGTCAAATATGGCTAAGAAAATCAAGTTGGCATTGTCATCTCTGACCATATCCATCTGGGTGTTTATGAGTGTGCCTTCTCATGTGTCAATTGCAAAGGCATATTCTAGGATATGTATTTTTTTTGAAAGCGATATTCCAATATATGAATTATCAACCCTTCAGATGAGGAACATGGATATGCAACCAATTTCATGCAGGAAGGGCTCCCATAAGTAGAATAAGCTAATTTCAAATCTTATATAATGTCATTTTATTTTCATGTTTTTCTTGGGAAAGTAGATAGTACCTTGTTTCTCTTGGACGTAGCATGTGGCATGACTATACTATGCATTCTGTAACCACACATGTTCTAAAAAAAAAGCATTAAAAACTTATTGTTCCCATGGATCACTCACTTTCGCTCCCATTGCACCTTCTTGCACTCTATTTTATATCAAGTTTCACCTCTATTTCATTTATTAATTATTTCTTCAATCCACTGATTCTATCTCCTCATTGAACTTTTTATGGATCCTTATCTCTATGACATTTTTTTATTTGGCATTTTTGCATATAGACTGTTTTAGAAGAAAAGTGATCCTCCATCGCCGCCCTGGTCATAAAGGCCCTCAAGGAGCCCAAGCGTGACCTCAAGAAGATGAAGAACATCAAGCACAACGACAACATCTCCCTTGATGACATGGTGGAGATCGCTCGTGTCATGTAGCCTAGGTCGATGGTCAAGGACCTGAGGGGCACTGTGAAGGAGATCCTCGACACCTGCGTCTCCGTCGGGTGCACCATTGACAGCAAGGACCCCAAGGACCTCCAGACCGAGATCGTGGAAGTGGAGGTTGATGTGCCCCTCGACTAGAGAGATGGGGATGAAGGGGAGGAGGTAACGCCTCCGACTATGTAATTTTATTTAGTTGTAAATAGTAGATATAACCATATGGTCATTGATCTTCTGATGATATTAGCTGCTATATCATGATTGCTTATATTCTTAGCGAGCTATAAGGAAAAAACATTAATTTTAGGCATGAGTGATTGTATAGAAACTTATTCAGTTTCTCCAAATTGTCGATTTTAATTTTGCAAACTGTTTCTGGACAAGGTGGGGTGTTGTTCAAGGGCAGGTGATTAATGTTTTGCTTCTCTAATTCTCTAGTGAAGAGGCCCAATTATTCAGGCATAGTTTTGTGTAATTTCCAGGACATTTAATTCACAGGAGGCCGGGGAATTTGGGCTCGACTGGATCGGGTTTTGGCCAATCACGATTGGCATCTCAATTATCCTACTATTGTTGAGCATTTAGCTCGAGAGGCCTCAGACCATGCCCCACTTCTTGACAAAATTGAAGACCAGTCTAAGCGAGTTTCCAGATTTCTTTTCTAGCATATGTGGACTAAACACGATGACTTCCTACATGCTGTGGATAGGACCTGGAAGACAAGCCCGATTGCCTCATCTGCCATAAGCACTCTCCATCTTAAACTTAAGGCCACTAGATTGATGCTTAAAAAGTGGAACAAAGAGGTCTTTGGCAATGTTTTCCAAAACTGCGCCAATGCTGAGGATCAACTGCTTAAGACTCAAGTTCAATTTGATACTAATCCCTCCGAGTTCAACTTGGCAGCATTAGATATGGCCAAATCAACTTTATTTGCTATCTATTTACAGGAGGAACTATATTGGAAGCAAAAATCCCGCATCCGGTGGTTGGCAGAAGGGGATAGAAACACAAAGTTTTTCCATGCTACAGCTCTCAACAACTGCTGTCGCAGCATAATTTCCCAACTCCGGGACCAGCAAGGCAACGTGGTTACTGAACCAGATTCTATAAAGAAGATGGTGGTTGCTCACTTCACTCGGGCTTTTTCTACCCAAGACCATTATATTCCAGCTAAACTCCTTAATTGCATTCCTCCATTGGTCTCACCGAGTGACAACGATTTCCTCGCCAAAACTCCTTCTATCAATGAAATTAAACAAGTGGTCTTTGTTATGTCTCCGGATGGGGCACCTGGTCTAGATGGTTTTTCTGGTCACTTCTTCACGTCGGCTATCATCGCTCTTATTCCAAAGGTGGTAGCTCCTACAGAAGTCTCACAATACCATCCAATTAGCCTCTGCAATTTTATCTTCAAAATTTATTCTAAGCTCCTAAATTATAGACTGGCTAGCCTTCTACCAAATATCATATCTCAGGAGCAAGGGGCGTTTATTAAGGGGCGGTATATTGTGGATAACATTCATCTAGGTCAGGAGATGGTTCATGATATTGGGCGGAAAGTCCGTGGCAACAATGTCATATTCAAGATCAATATGGCCAAAGCCTACGACCGCTTGGAGTGGCATTTCCTGCTGGTAGTCCTTCATCGATTTGGTTTTTCCAACTCGATTTTGGCTCAGATTGAACCCCTATTAAATAATTACTGGTTCTCTATACTTGTTAACGGGGAAATGGCGGGCTTCTTCAAATCCTCGAGCCGCCTCCGACAGGGTGATCCCCTGGCACCCTCCCTTTTCATTCTAGTAGAAGAAGTGCTCAGTTGTTCCACCTCCACTGCTTTTGCGGAGCATCGGATTGGCTATTATACTATCCCTTGGGGCTGCCCACAAATATCTCATTTACTTTTTGCTGATGACATCCTCCTATTTGCCAACGGCCATTCTCAATCAATCAGGAATCTTATAGGCCTTCTCAAAGTTTATGAACAGGCTTCTGGTCAGAAGTTAAATGTCTCCAAGAGTTGCTTTCTTCTGCATCCAAAGGCGACTGCTAATCTGAAGACAAAAGTTCAGACTCTCACCGGCTTCGCACACCAATGTTTCCCTCTCAAATACCTGGGTATTCCACTCATTTCCAGTAGATCCAAAAAGACCTTCTTTTCTGGTATTCTTGCCACCATCAACAAGAAACTCCAAGGTTGGAGAGCTAACCTGCTATCCCAGGCCGGTCGTCTTACGCTTATAAAACACGTCCTGACCTCAATTCCTATTTATACTTTGGCCAGCACTCCAGTTCATGAGGGCATCCATAAAATGATTGACAGAGCACTTGCAAATTTTTTCTGGGGTTCAACTACGGAGGGGCCCAAAAGACGCTGGAAAAAATGGAGCTCTATCACTAAACTGGTGAGCGACGGCGGTCTGGGTATAATTTCACTCCGGACCATGCAATTGGCAATGTGTGTCAAGATGCTTTGGAGGGCCTTGCACACCACATCACTATGGGCTACTTACTTCAAAGCAAAGCACCTCAGGGGACATCATCTCGCAGCTGCTAAGCTTTCTTCCATCAAAGGGCCTACTCATCTTATTTGGCACAGGGCTAAAGATGTCATTTTACAACACAGCATGGTGATAATTGGAAATGGCTCAACTAACTTCTGGCATGACACTTGGATGGGAGACTGCTCTCTATCCTCCTTCCTTCCTAAGGACATCAGGCACCATTTAAATTCCAACCAGCTTTCCATCAGAGAAGGTGTCTCTAGACCAACGTTGGATAAGCAACGGCTCCTCACGGATTTCATCCTCAGCTCTATCACCAGTAAAATTTCAGAGGTGGCCTTCTTAAATACCCCTGACCTGCACATCTGGACCTCAACCTCAACTGGTCTCTTCTCCACCTCCTCTATTTACAAGATCGCTCACACTCCGAACACATCACAATTTGTTTGGAAGCACCTCTGGTCTCCTTTCATCCCACCCAAATGGTATGTCCATGCTTGGAGAGTTCTGCACAATTTTCTACCAACTGATGACAGGGTTGCGTACCTAGGCATTCATTTGTGTTCTAAATGTGTTTGCTGTGCAAACCCCAGTCCAATACCCAGATTCAAGTACCCAGTTCCCTGTCACCATCACCGGCACATAGTAGAAGAATCAACCATGACTAACAGTACATGGTCGCCAGTACATGCATCCAACATTGTTCCACAAGAAAGAAAAGGGTGGGACGCCACAAGGAATGACAAAAGAAACCCAGAAATTTGTCATTCATGCTATATCAAAGGAGCCCAAGACATGCCCTTGGGGTAACAAGAGATCCGTATAGGCGAACATACAGCATGATAAAAGAGGGCGGGGAACATAGCCGAGTCATGACCCGCTCCTCTCCAACGTCGACACGCAAGACCGAGCAGCCGCAAGCTCCACCTTAAGAGTGGACAAGAGCTGAGTACCAGCCTCGACCGTGTTCCCGATCGCTTGCCACTTAGCCCTGGCGCGCTCCACGACCGACAGCTCCTCCTCCAAGGCCTTCCTCAAGGCCTCAACCCTACTCTCGGCCTCCTTCAGCTGAACAGCTCAGCCTCGAAAGAATAACTCGACTGCCTCGACGTGGCCCCTCTGCTCGGCTACAGTTGTCACGAGCCGAGCATGTCACTCCCGATTTTACAGGATTGTTGCCAGTCTCCTAGCCCTCTGCTCCTGTGCCTGAAGAAGTTGCAGGTACTCCGCCCATATCCCAGCCAGCCCGCTCATCCATGGCTCCCGTGCAAAGCCAAGGATGTGGTAACCCCGGGTACACTCCGTTAGGTGCTACCTCAGATCCTCCGGAGACGAGAGGGGGTCACCCTGAAGGTAGCCCCGCACTCGCTGAAGCAAGGAGGCACCCACACTTCCGTCTACGAACGGCTCCGTCGGCGGAGTGGAGGAAGGCCATTCCACCTCCAGACTCAGAGTGGAGTCGCCTGTCTCCGTCAGCACACCAGTCGAGGCTGCACAATACCAGAAAGAACAAATGGGAAGTCAGGAATACATGTGAAACTTTCCGTGAAAAATAAGGTGAAAAACCTGAGAAAAAGGAATTCTCATTCCTTACCCAGAGCAAGCCCCTCAGCGCCTACGGCATCACTCACCGGAGTCGGGGAAGGCAACGACTCCTCAATGGCTAGGGAGCCTTCTCCCATAGCCCTGTCCCCTCCAGAAGTTGCAGGGAGATCGGAGGCCTCCTCCCGACCATCAAGACAAGACAAAAACATCAATATTTTGCACTACACACAAGATAAAAACATCAATATTTTGCCGAAAGGCATAAACAAGTGCTAAAAGGGAAAACGAAAGAGCCCCATGCACCTCTAGAAGTAGCCTCCATCTTAGCCCCCTCGGCGGAGGAGGCCCCAGAAAAAGAAGAGGTTGAACTCTCCTCTGTCTCCATGATGAAACTCCCACTACCTGAGGAGCCTGAAGAAGTCTTCAAAGAACTGCTGGAGGTAGTGGAACTAGAAGCCCCTGTGGATCAATAAAAAAACAATAGGGTCGGCACACAGCCTGACCTCATATAAAGAAAGCCATCCAGTCAAGGGTTTCAGACAAGAAGCTCACCAGCCGAGGCACTCCCCTCAGAGATCCTCTCTATGTCGATGATTTCATCATCTTCTCCAGCCGGAGTCGCCGTTGTAGGCTCTCCCCCTGCCGCTCCAACTAAGTCCCAGTCACGTACCTGAGGGTCCCATGGTGGAAGACCCAGCCAGCCCCACCATGCAAGCTGAGACAACGGCTGGCAAAGGAGGAAGGGGCGGCCCCATCGACGACAGTGATAGCGACCTAGACATAGCTCCAGCAACAAGGGCGGCCAGGCCACCCGTCACTCTCGGCTCGGCCTCAAACAAGGGGAGCTCCACTGACATTCTAGTGCTCACTAGCTCCTGGACAATCTCCAGGGTAGCAACAGGGCCTTCACCTGGTAAACAAAATCACAAACCAGTCAGCAACCTCAGCCCACCAGACACCAGACAAAAGGGGAGACAACTCTCCTCAGAATGGCTCGGCACTTACCAGAGCCATCCCAGGTGGCCGTAGGTTCTTGCTCCTCGACGGGGGTGGGCACCTCATCTCTCGCCTCGGGAGGGGCCATCGCCCCCTGCATCCCCACCATCTTTGCATAAAGCACATGGCTATGTCAATTTCCACAAACAAGCACAGTCGTAAATAGAACATTTCCAGTCCCAGAGGACCCCACCTGGCCGAGTCTCCTTAGGGGCTTTCCACGACTCGAAGTCGAGGAACGTCTCGGCGTGGGGGTCGGTCTCGTCTATCACGCGGAGGACCTCATCAACATCGATCTCGCATTTGATGTCATCATCCAATAAAGGTTTGGCCTCCAGGGGTGGTGAGAAAGCCACCTCCGCCTCAGTCGCTAGTGGAGCTGCAAGAAAACCAGTCAAACAATGCAAGGTTAGTCAACCATGATGGCTAAACCAAAAAAGGGTGGGCGTGGTGCATACTCAAAGTTGATTCTGCCTCTATATGATCATATGCCCTGAGTCCTTGAGAGGACTTGCCAGCCTCCATCACTCTGGTATCCACCCGGGGTCGCTTCCGCCTAAGCTGAAGACCCCCGTCCCCGCTCCCAAAAGAAGCCTCCACGGAGGGATGATCTTCCCATGCTGGGGAACCTACCAAAGAAATACATCAATAGATAACATCTCAGTCATACGCACAAAAAAGCAAGACAGAGACAATGTACTGAAGAAAGTGTCCCACCTGAAACTATGAAGGGAGTCAACGGCAGAGGAACCAGTTGCCCCTGCTTCAATCCCAACACTCGGGCAGCCTTTGCAACTACCTCCCTGATGTCTCGCAGCGTGTAGGCCCGCTCAATGTGAGAGACAAACTCCATCGGTCTGGTGGATCTGATCGTGTGAGCAATGTGACGCATCCAGTCACTAACATCAGTGTCAGCAAAGCTCCCCTCTGGGAGCACCCTGTCCAGGGAACCCTTCTTCCCAAAGCCGCAGTCGGCTTGGAATTGGGTCCACCAAGTCCTCGGCGTCCTCGACAGTGACGCCCTAACACCAGCACCCGCAGGCACCGCCTACATCGGCCTCAGGGGCTTGAGGACCCCACTATAACCCCGCGATGACAAAGAAGCCCGGCCACCTCGGGGCCACTACTGTGCTAGTCGCTCCACATCCCGGCAGATCTGGGAGAAGCAAGTACTCGTCGTCCAGTCTGATAGGAGGCTGATCCTCCCGCAGAAGATGGCTCCCCTCAACCTTCCGGATCACCGAAGCCTTTTGGCGATACAGATGGCTGTGCTCAAACCACCACCTGGTGTAATGGACATCAAACCTCTTGCAACGGTCTAACCCCGGCATCGGTAACTGCTCTGGCTCCTCGCGGTAATAGAAGTCCCACCAAGCAGCGTCTAACAGGTGGTTGTCCTGACCCTTGTACAATTGGCTCGCCAAAGGAAACTCTTGCTTTGGCGGAATTGCCTGGTCGTACCCAAGGTTCTGGGTAAACCGGTGCGGGTAGTAATGCTCCAGAACGCTTGTAGCGGACCGGTGTAGCGGCAACACCACCGGTCGAGTGCTGATCACCCACTTTGTATACAGCGCGGCATCCGGCTCTCGCTGGTATGGAAGGGCGCAGGCCACCCCATCGCTCGAAGGCACCAGAACTAGACGAAAGTCTCTTGAAGCACCATCAAATGGTATCCCGTCCTCGCCTCTGCCAGGCAAGTAGGACAGAGCCCTCCTAGCTCCCTCCAACTGCGCCATGGCATCTCCATCTGACTACCCTGTGAAGCTGAACAGCAAAGGGGCCGCCGGGTTTGCCGCCGTCATCCGCGTCACCAACCTAGGAAATAGTGAGTCAGCTAACACACTGAGGTAGTGGGTGGGAAAAAGTAAGCCCTGCTCGCTTGGTGCAGGATGTGCTGACAATACCCCCAGCCCATGGTAGATGTTGGTCAGCGTTGCAGGAGCCAACGCCAGCCTCCGAACCTCCTCCAGTAAGCACGCGAGGCACAGTAGCTCGCCCTCATAAGACTACCCTCCCCGTGGGGGACCACGAACGCCGCCAGCCAGCATGCCAGATACGCAGCTAAATGAGTCACATCTGGCAGTCCATGGGGGTTCCACCCCTCTCGCAGCGCATAGATATATCTGGAGTAGGTCCTAAACCATAGCTCCACCTCCATATACTCCTCCCACGGGGTCTGATCTCGCGCAAACTCGTGGAAGAAGCAAAAGGGCCCATTGTAGAAGTGACTGACCCACACCTTCAGAGGCACCCTGGGAGTCTGCGCAGCCTTCTCTCTCCCTGCCAAGGCCAGGTCTCTCCAAGTCTTTCACAAATACCTATAATTGTGGGGAACCCGGTATCGACCCTACCCATCAGTGTGACTGCGATGGAGGTCATCCAACACCACCTCCTTGTATCCCTCGCCACTGATCGGCAAGCCAAAAATCCGGAATAGAGATCACAAGTCGAAGGAGGTATCCTCATCTGTCGTCGCCACAGTGTTCCATGGGCGTTTGAAGTCCTTCGCCAGTGCCTAAAGCAACCCCGCATAGTAGGGGTACCCGTACAGCACCGTTGTCACTGCGTACCTGATCCCAGCCCAGTCCAGAAGCACTCTGTAGTGGTTCATAATCCCCATCAGCCACTCAGTCACCCCCTGATGACATCTGTGTGAAGGAATCACCGCCCAGCGGCCGTACCAGCTCACGACCGTCTGTCAGAGAATCCCATCCAGCAGCCTATGGTCATCATATCCTTCACTAGCAAACTACAGACCTGACGGCTCCAACACCAGCCCCATGGTCCCCTCAGTCTCGACCCGGTGGTGGCCTTGCAAGTCCCAAGAAGCGAGACCGAGGGCTCCAACATGGACCCCGAACTGGTCCGCCCTGCTGAAAAAGCCCAGACACTCGGCACTAGGAAACTGGCGTTGCCTCCAAAAATCTACAGAGAAGCTTGGGAAGCAGTAGAAGGCAACCCCATGCAGGTTGTCCCTGCCCATCAGAATAGCCCACTCCAACCGACGGCGCTCTCCAGTAACACAAGGTTCTCCGTCTTCCATACCGAGCGGGAGAAAACTCCTGACGAACTCAAACAGCTGCCAATCCAACGAAAACTCCATCGGGTAGCCTCCCGCACAGTCCTAGGTGTAAATCCCTCCAGTCTCAAAAATCCTGGCCAACTCCACGGTCCCTGCTCCATTCACCCCCTCTCCAACGGGGCCCTCAGCCACCAGCGAATGACCCAGGTCAAGCTGGCCCAGGCTGGCCACAGTGACAATGGGCGGGCCCAAAGGGGGCAAGGGCTGCCCAGTCCTCCTCACCCAGTGGTCCTCCTCATGGGCCATGTGCCTCGGAACCCGGTCATCCTTGTCGAATCTCGCCATAGCTGCAAAATAATTGCACAAAAATGGTAAGCGTACAGGGATCAATACATACAAGAATGCTAGCAAAAGTGTGTATAAAGTGTCAAAATGCAACTGCAACAACCCCGAATGAGGATCTCACGGGCCGCCCGCCCTCGTCTCCGCCTCCGACGCACGCCCCGTGGGGGGCATTTGTTGTACCAGACATTTTCCAAGCAAAAATATTAAGAAATGACAGTTCAGGAATTTCCCCGAACACCTTTAAGGCATGGGCTACCTAGCCCTTCCTATAGCTCACCGATCCCAATCGAGGGTCCCAACCAGCTAGCCGTGACCCATGGCAACATCAAAAATCGATTGGGGCCACCCCCGATCACCCAGCTGGCGGGTTTACACGCCTTCAACACAGTCACCCGGGCCAACCCAGGGGCGCCCAGATTACAAGCCGCGACACATGGCACCCAGTAATGAGGCCGGGATTTACCCCCGAGATGCCTCCCTCCAGCCCTCTAAAGTCAAAGGAAGACTCATCTTGGTCAACCGTAGGCTTTAGAAGCCCGTAGCACCCTTATGCGGCCCATACACGTGTGTCGAGAATTTCCCCGAACACCTTGCGGGCGTGCGCATTCCAGCCGTTCTACAACAAGCTGAGGGCCAACCCGCAGCTCTAGCACTCCAGCCATGCTCTATGACAACCCTCCAGCAAGTTGGGGCCACCCCTGACCCTCAGAAATGCCGCGACGAGCCATTTATCTTCAGCTCCCAGGCCAACCCGGGGCTGCCCGCCAACCCGCCTTACAACGCGCCATATGCCACGAAGGCAGGGCCCACACGCCCGAAGTGCCTTCTCTCAGCCCTTGCAAGCTCCTACCCTAAGCCCGAGGCTGAACCTAAGGCCCTCCAGTCAATTACCCAAGCCGTTTGATGACCCGAGGTGTGTCAAGAATTTCTTTGAACACCTTGCGAGTGGCGACGACAACATGACAACAACAAGCCCCCACGGGCCAATTCTAGCACCCCAGAGCACCACGTCCTTCAAAGGACAACCCCAAACAATGTCGGAAGACCCCCAAGACCACCCCCGTGGCCACCGATTGCCCCGGGGGGGGGGGGGGGGGGAGTTCACCCTGGCCGCACTCCAGGGAAGGCAAACTCCCTTGGGAGTAACACCCTCCTCCCAGCCTGAGGGCCCCGCTGCCATTCTCTAGTCCCAGTCTCATGCAACATCGATCGGCGTACCCGTGTGTGGAAGGATTCACGAAGAGGGAGCCTCGGGATCACACGAAGTCACACAAGGCAATCTCCTCAGTCCACACGTAAGCACAGCCAGCCAACCAGTCCAAGCCTTGTATCCTTCATCCTTTGTGGTCACACTGAGTCAAAGTGGGCCCATAAGGGAGTAAAAATGAGATTTTATAGGGTGGGGACCCAAACTCTCTCTCTGACCTGTGCAAACCCCCCCTGGGGGGGGTTTAGGCGGACCTGACTGCCCCCCTGAGCTGGTCCACCTAAACCCCTGGAATAACAAAAAAAGGTTTTTTTAATTAAAAACCCTAGAACATGTCTGCCTTAACCCCCATGGGGGGGTTTAGGCAGACCAGACCACCCCCCCAGGGCTGGTCCGCCTAAACCCCAATAAACACAAAAAATGTGTTTTTTAATAAAAAAACTAAGCCCCAGTCCGCGTAAACCCCCCCTTGGGGGGGGTTTAGGCAGACCAGACCGCCCCCCTGGGCTGGTCCGCCTAAACCTCCCTCCCCCACTCTAAAAAAATAAAAAAATATATATTTTCAAGGGTTTATGCGGACCAGGTTCCACCCTCAACCTGATCCGCGTAAAGCCCCCCTTACCCTTCATATTCTACCAAAGATCATATCTCCTGAGCAATCAGCCTTTGTGAAAGATAGACAAATTGTTGAGAATATTGCACTAGCTCAGGAGCTATCCCATGAGTTGGGTAAGAAAACAAGGGGCTCTAATGTCATGTTTAAACTTGATATGGCAAAGGCTTATGATAGATTAGAATGGGATTTCCTTTTCTCAGTCTTACATAAATTTGGATTCAGCAACAAATTCATCTATCTTGTAGAAAAATTGGTGAACAATTGTTGGTTTTCAATCCTTTTTAATGGAACTCCTGCTGGCTTCTTTAAATCTACAAGAGGTGTCCGACAAGGAGATCCCATTGCCCCATCCCTGTTCATCATTGCTGAAGAGGCACTTAGTAGATCTCTGAATGCAGCTTTTTCTAGTGGCATAATTGAATGGTACTCAGGCCCCAGAAGACGTCCTAACATCTCCCACCTGCTCTTTGCGGATGACACAATGATATTTAGCAAAGCCAGTAAAGCCTCAATCAGAAATCTGCTGAAAGTTCTAAGAACTTATGAGAGAGCTTCAGGGCAGCAGATTAATGTGTCTAAAAGTGGGTTTTTCATGCAGCCAAGGGGTAACAATCAAAAATCCATCAGGGTCCAGGAACTTACAGGTTTCGCTAGGCATTCGTTCCCACACAGATATCTGGGATTCCCCCTGACACAAGGCAGATGCAAAAAAATACATTATGCAGGCATCATCAAGACTATTCAGAACCGTATCACTGGATGGAAATCGCATAAGCTATCCCAGAGAGCCAGGTTGGTCTTAATTAAACATGTCTTGACTTCAATGCCAATCTATTTCTTATCCTCTTCACCTCTACACTCTGGCATACACAAAGAGCTGGAACAGGCTTTCGTAAACTTCTTCTGGGGATCTTCTATACATGGCAAGAAAAAGCATTGGAGGGCTTGGCAGACCATATGCAAGCCAGTTACACATGGGGGACTTGGCATTATGTCACTCAAACACATGGAACTAGCACTACACTCAAACACATGGAACTAGCACTAAGGGTCAAGATGTTATGGAATGCTATTCACACAAATTCTCTTTGGGCTAGCTATTTCAAAGCAAAGTATATCCGAAACAGTCCACTTGAAAATGTTCATTTCAAAAATATGAAAGCTCTTGCTAGAAGGAGCTGGACTGCAGCAAAAGACCTCATTATCCAGCATAAAAGAGTGATTGTAGGGGATGGAAATCAAACAAATTACTGGTTTGACAAATGGGTTGGAAAGTTCAGGCTGGCAGATCTTGTGCCTGCCAACCAAATTGCTAATCAGTCTGCCTCTGTTCGAGAATGCCTTTTGCACCCCACCCCTGCTGATGTGAGACTCCAGGATTCCTACTTTACCAATGACATTAAAGATGCCTTAAGGCAGATTGCTCTGAATCAGGAAAAAGACATGGAGGCCTGGAGCCTTGCACCTTCTGGTAAATGTAGTGTTTCATCCACTATTAATTTCATCAACAGCAGCAATTATACTTCTAGTCTAATCCCGTGGGGTCAGCTTTGGTCCAAGTGGCTACCCACCAAAATTTCTGTCCACCTATGGAAAGTGTTGAATCAATCCCTCCCACTTGACTCTAATGTCCAGCAAGTTGGTATCTCCATTTGTTCCAAGTGCCACTGCTGTCAGCAGCCCCAGACTGAAGACTATAATCACCTCTTTGCACACAGTGATATGGCCACCTATGTCTGGCATTATTTGGATGCCCACGGAATGCACCTCGAAGGTAACTCTGTCAGATCTATTATCCTGAAAAATATCAACAGAACAAAGTCCAATTCTCTATTTGGACTCTTTACCCTTGCCATTGTGGGGTATGGTTTATGGGAACTTTGGTGTGCAAGAAACAAATTCAGGTACGATGGTATACAAACAAAAAAGCAGAGTCTTGTCCATAGTATTATCTTCCAAGTCAACAAATATGCAGCATTGCTGATCTCAAAGAAGCAAACAAAAGCCATAGGAAAATTCTGGAAGCTTTTGGACTGCAGAATGTAAAACCAATTCATCATTTTTGCTTGGCAGTAAAATCGACCAATCCCCCTTGGCCCTCCATAAAGCTAAACACAGATGGTGCATCTAAGCATAATGGTGATTCGGGAGGTGGTGGAGTAATTCGTGATCACAGTGGAAATATTATCCTTGCTTTCTCTCACTACTACGGGAAGTCAAACAGCATTATAGCAGAAGCTAGAGCTCTCCTTGACGGGCTTAAATATCTTTACACTGTTGCTCATATTTCACCTGCATATATTGAATGTGACTCGAAAACTCTTGTCCAGACTATCAAGGGACAAGTCAACTGCCATTGGGCTATACTCAAGTATGTTAGAGATATTTGGAAATTCATCTCTCCATCGGACATCATCTCCCACACTTATAGAGAAGGCAATACAGTGGCAGATTCTTTGGCAACTTTAGCATGCTCTTTGCAATGTAACAATTTTTATTCGTCTCATGAGCTTCCCTATTTTATAAAGGGAGCTGCTCGCCTTGACAAGCTAGGCATGCCTAGCATCCGCTTGATGTAATTGTGCCTTCACTATTCCAGCAATAAAATTAACCCCCTAGTGATAGATTGGTGGACCCCCCACCACTATCCCTAGGCAAGGCTTTTGATAAAAAAAAATATTCCTCTATAAAACCCCCTTAGAAGCTCAAGGGGCATGCATGCAACAAGATACGGACTATCGGCTGCACACTCGGACTCCCGCGGCACCCGGCAAGGAGAAAGGATGCAAGGAGCTAAGTGCGTGCGTGGTTGGCTTATTGATCAGCTCGTACACACCGAGGGTATGTAACACGTACTTCCCTCACATGGCGTCTAGCCATCGCACACAAGTCCATCCACGTCGCATATAAGGCATTATGATAATGGCGAACACACCCTCATCTCGGGTCCGCCCGCGCATGACACTCCACGACAGCCATACATGCGCCATGATGCCACGTTTACCTCTGTCACGGAGCCGCGTTCCCACCACTCACCCCAAGTTGGCCACTGACCGCCTTGACCACGGAATCGAGTTAGCTAAACCCTGGCCCAGAAGTAACATCCCCGGGACCGGCCTCGACTCCCCAACATGAAGACACTCACCTTCTAGGACCCGTACCTGACTACTCACCTCGAGCCGCGTCCGGCCTCCTTCAGGAGCCAGCCAACGACTACCCATGCCATCTAGTCCGGCCCTCTCGACGATTTGGGGCCCGTCTCAATCTCCTCATGGAGAGCCTCTGTAAAACACGCGGATACCTACTTTATTACGCATTGACCCGGGGACCGACCCACGCATCGGAATTGTCCCACGGCTTGCACCAGTTGTACTCTAGCCTCCTCGGTCCATTTGTAAAGTCTAAGTGGCTCTCATAAAGCATAAAACCAGTTGAATACACATACCCATACCCAGGTCTTAGTCTCACCTCCATACCACCCAATGTGTGTTCGGTGCCTCTGACTCCGGTTAATTAACCCTCCCAGTCAAGTGCGATGGTCCCCCTATAGCTGCAGGGTACCCCCGGTGATGGGGACATCACCAGCTGTTCCAGCACCCACAGCCCGTCACACCACCCCGGACGTACTCGGCTTGATCTAGCAGTCTATTTCTTGAGTCATATGATGTATTTTCCATTTTTTATTTGAGTCATATCATTGTATTTTTCCTTTTATTTGAGTCATGTTCCTAGGTCCATAAGTTATTTCCCTATGTTTGAGTCATTTGTCCATGGTTTGCTTTCTAGGATATCAGTGGTCACTTAGTGTAAAGCCATGGGCAGTTTGGTCCTGTAAAAGGTTGGGCTCCTATAAATAGACCCAACCCCCTCTTGAGAGAGCTTATGAATATTTGAGCATTTTCAGAAAATCCCTCTTTATGTGATCCCATTGGTGAGAAGCCAAGTCGTTGGGTGAGAAGCTTCTTGGAGTGAGAAGCTCCCTTATCTCTCCCTCTCTCTCTCTAAGGGGGGCACCCCTTTCTCTCTCCTCCCTCCCCTCCACATCACCAGCCACATCAGCCCACCCCTCCACCTCATCAAGTGTCCCTTCACTTCCCCATAAATCCATAAACCCCCTCATTAACTCCACCCCTCCCTAGACACCCTTTCATACTCCCAAGACACCTCTCCAATCTCCAACACAACCCTCCCACTCCCCAAGCCGCCCTTTCCCTTCCCCAACACACGCCTTCCCCTTCCCAAGGCCACCAGTGATCACCCCCGCATTAAGGGAAATTCAAATTCACATTCCCTCCACCCACTTGTGCCCCCTCACCTTCCCTCTCTCCCTCCCAGCCCCAATTCGCAGCTCCTCTCCCACCCACTGCTAGCTCCACCTTCCAGCCCCACTCTCCCCCTCCTACATGCCAGGTTCACCCCCCCTTGACCCCTTATCAGCCATGGCTCTTCCCAGCCCCTTTCCAACCCATTTCCCCCTCTCATTCCCCCATACTCAACCACTTCTTCCACTAGCACCCAGGCAGACTCAACAGCTGAACTACCAGGCCAGTTGCAGTGACACCATCGCCCCTCCTGCACCGATCTAGGCAACCAGCCCCACATTTGAGGAAGCTTCTCTGAGTCAGCTTCGCCACGAGAGTTGAAGCACCCTCAAAGGACGTCGGAGCTGATCGGAGGAGCTGTTCTCGTCCGGCTGTGCAAGCAGACTCCGGCCAGCGACCAGAGAGAGTTACAGAAGGTGCCACGGCCTCTTTCTTCATCTTCAGGCTCTGACCTTCGGTTGGATTCAACTAGGGTCACACAACTTTCAGTCAAGACCGGTCTCGCTCCATTCGGAGCCCCCGTCCAAGAGCACCGCCCCCGGTAAGTCAACCCTGATATGCAGTCCAACCTGTCTGCGCCCCGACCAAATGGTCGACTACAGGGAGTACCACGGCCACTTCTCTCCTCCCCTGCCTCATCCCTTTGGTGGAGCTCAGAAACGGTCAGTCAGATATCCATCAGGGCAAATCTCATCCCAATCTGATCTCCCAGCTGGGAGCTACGCCCCCGGCAAGGCCTCCCTGTCCGACCGACTGCCTCGACTGCGCGACATCACAAGAACGGACGGTGCTGGCGCTTCCCACCTCAGAACGTGGTCATTCTAGCTCTAGAACATCCTTGAGCCGCCCCTCTTCATGTCAGCTCCAGCCCCACACCGTTTCGGGTTCAAACCTGGCAGCTACACCCCCGGTGAGTCGAATCAGAATCTATGTTCCAGCAATAGGTTTAACCCTATCGGCGTCCAGAAGCTGCCACCAAGTTGTTCGGGCGAGTTTGAAGGAGATTTTTGGTGAAGGCACACCAGAGACATCACTCTTTCAGTTAGAGGTGGTCCCGACTGGATCCGACAACCCAGCTGAGCGTACAGCCTCGATCAAGAGCCTCTGGTCTGCAGGAATTGCCACTGGCGCAGTTCCACGGGATTCGGCTGCTCCAGCTTGTTCGAGCTCCGATCGGGGTGATTCTTCCTCCTGGTGCTCCAAAAGATGGGCAGCATTCCAATAGCGCTGACCTCGCCTTCATCGGACATCAGGACAGGGAGCTTCACCTCTGGCTAGTTACTGGTGCCTGAGTAGTCCACTTGTGCCAGTGAGAGTGCAGGCGGGAAGTCCGACCACCTCCGCGCTCATCGATTCCCCTCCCCGCCTGGCCGGCTGAGCACCCCTCCCTGCGTGGAGGTAGTGTTTGGTTGTAACTTTAATTTCCCCACCCCACGATTACCCTCCTACGAGAGGAGTAGTGTTGTAACAGCAGGTCGTCGTTCAAGCTACACCGATGCACGTGTGGGGCCGCGCATGTTCCCCGCTCGCACTCATCTCCGACCGGGGCTGGTTTCTTCAAACCGGCTGGGTAAGCCATCAGCCCTCACTCCTATTTTTTTGCTTGTTCATTTAACATTCAAACATTTGCTCCGTCGGTTAAGGGAGAGAGCGCCTGGTCCCGAGGCTCCACCGCCTTCGAGCAACCGCCGTGGGGGTAAGTGAGTGAACCCCGTGCCCTTTGGCACACTGTCTGCCCGTTGAATCGGGCACCCATACCCAAGGGGAGGTTAAACTTAGCCCTGCTGGCCCTCTACCAGCAAGGGTCCCATCCCACATCCTCGACTCGGTATCCCCGAGTCACCCCCGGGTTGAGTGTGCCCGCCGCGTAAGTGTCCGCCAACGTTAATTTTGTGTTCTTGTGCTTGTGCTTGCGTATTTAGGTCTGAGGAGCATTGTCCTAGAGGCTACCATCCCTAGGTAGTTTCACGTCAATTGGTATCAGAGCAAGTTATAGGCTTGTTTTCACAAGTCTAGTCCTAAGGCATTTGCATCCATCACCCCGTGCCTCATCACCTCCTCTTTTGCATGTCTACCTCATACCTATCCTATCCGTCATCCTCGGCCCTATCCATGGGTCCCAACCCCCAAGAGAGCTATGCCACTAGGGTGAATGGTCTCATAGGCCAAGTGAATGCCCTCAAGGAGGATAGCAAAATCGCTCTTAGGGAGGTTAAGGCCATATCCAACCTGCTTGCCCGAAACCGTGAAAATGGCTTCACACCAAGGGACGTCGAACTCCCTAGCTTTGATGGATGTTATTGATAAGTGCTATATTTTGCATCATAATTTACATCACATTCATCATCTTTGAGCATTATTGGAATATATTTGTGCAACATGAGCATTAATTACATTCTCACACATTATTTGAGTCTTCATGCATTTTATCATCTTTTTGAGCTTAAAAGACCATGTGAGAAATATTTAAATATTTGCACAATTATTTTGGAATTAAATATATTGATATTTTAATTTTCAGGAGAAGCGACCTAGATCAAGGCACTATTTAAAAAGAGACTGATGCAAGGGCGCGTTTTCAGCAAGAAGCGATAGCTCCAAGGGCGTCAATTCAGTTGATAAAAGAAAGTGAAAAAAGAATTAAAAAACAGAGAAAAGAATTAGCGCCCGAGAGGAGGTCGCTAATCATAGAAAGGACGCCCATTGTGGAGGTCGTCAAATTCCTATTTTACGAAAAATGTGGAAATAGCAAAATATGGAAATAAGAAACTGACGCTCGAGATGCAGTCGCTACTTCAAGAAAGGACACCCTAGATTAAGGCGTCATTTAAAGAAAAGACGCCCCAATATAAGTCGCTATTCAAAGTTGAACCAGAAACGGCAATTGCAGTTCCCGATCGAGCTAATCTTCCTTATTTTGATTTATCTACGAAGACACAGTGGAAAGGAGGACTCTATTATGAGTAAGGACTCTATTGGGGTAATGATCCATTGCTGGAAATAAGGATATGCATCAAGATTGGAGTCCACGGTCGAAGGAAACTGCCGAATGCCATTAAAAGGATGCCATGGTCGCAGGGTTACGAAGAGAATAGTTTGGAGATCTGCCTTAGGGTTTAATTTCAAAACCTTTCCTTTCATCTTTTGCAGTTGAGTTCTTCATCAAAGTTCTTCGTTTTTAAGTCTTCTCCAACTTCTTATTCTTGCTCATCTTCTAATTCTTGCACGTTTTTATGCTATAATTAGTTTTTTAAAGTTCTATCTATGGATTTTACTGTTCACCCGATTTTCACACCTTCTGTTCTTCATCATTTTTCTCCCCCTTCTGGTCCGTATCTCTCTCTGTGTTCTTCATGAAAGTTGTGCATTTTTAAAAGTTCTTCAACTTCTTCTTCTTTCTCATCTTCCAATTCCTTACCGTTTTAAAGTTATAGTCAATTTTCTAAAGTTCAGATTTTTAGAGTTCTGCACTGTTCATCCGCGACCACCTCCTGTTCATCCTTATTTTTCTCCACCTTCCTCTCGTTTTTAAACTCTGAAGTCTTCATCAATCTTCTTCATCTTCTCCATCTCTACAACTTTCATGTTTTCCACGTTTTCTAATTCCTTCTGATTTTAAAGTTATTCTTCCTCCAAATCACCCTCTGTTTTCAATCTGGTTTTTCACTATTTCTTCTCAAAACACACCAATACATACACCCTTTTGCATTGTTTTCAAATTTTCTCCATCTATTTCTTTCTTCCTCTATTTTTCTCTCATATCCCAAGGCGGATTTTCATCTCTTGATCCTCTCACGACGTCGGCATCCTCGGCGGGGCGGCATCCAAGGCTTGGCAAGGAGGCGGCGTTGCTCTTCATCCATTGGCTCTCAAGCTCTTTTCTTTTTCATGTTCTAAGTTGTATTTTTTTTATTTTACATTGTACTTGCCACCTCCTAAGGTAATAAAACTCATTTTTTGTATATTGTGGTTGTCTTAATTTTCTCTCTCTATCTCCTCTAATTTCTCTTCGTAAACCCTCTCAACTTCTTTAATTAAGTTTTCCTTGTAGTTTATTTTCTTTAGGCTTAATCACACTCAAAACTCGGTTTTCAAAAGCACAAAGTGATTTTTCCAACTTGTTCAATAAGGATTATTTCTCCTCGTGGGATCGACTCCGCTTACCACTATATTCTTAATTTTCTACCTTTTAAAGTGAGTGAGTGTGAATTATTTAAATTGTGGCACGGCTTTCTTAACGACGCTAGTCGGTGCACATCAGTTATGACCCAAGAGTCTACCTAGAATGGGAAGCTTCCATGGACCGATATTTCAATTGGAATCCCATGCCCGAAGAGAGCAAAGTGAGGCTAGCCAAAATGCAATTCACCAAGCCGGCCAACACTTGTTGGCAAATTGTCGAGGGTTTAAGGAAGATGAAATAGCAGCAGAACCACCAGAAAGTTTCATCAACATCCACGGTGCCCCAAAGGGTCTCCTGGTGTCAAGCTTGGCATCAGAGGATCCTACTCCAAGCTAGCTCTCACACGAGTGGTCAAGCACCCTCATCCGAGGTCGGCACTGGTCGGGAGGCCCGTTTCCGTTAGGCTACGCAGATCGGCTCTGGCTGGAGATAGAGACGACTTGCAGAAGCCCCCACACCCTCCCCTCCAAGATTCCGAGCGAGGCCTTAGGTCGAGGCGTTCCTCTGCAAGCCATCTTCCACCTCCAAGAAGAACAACTCCATTCGACCACCGGAGCACCCCTGTCCGGCATTCATCCCTGGATCGCGTAGGCTGCTCGCCTCGGCTCCAGGAGTTCTATAGCAATTAGAGCACAGTAGCCACCATTTCATCCTCCGACATCTCCAGCTCTTCACCTTCGGCGTAGAATGACCCTGGAGCCTCCTCTTTGACTCATCTTTGGTTTCGACTCATTCCGGAGTCAGGGCTGGGAGCACCACTACCGACAAGGTACCCCTATATCGCCATCATCCCAGACTGTGCAAGCTTACAAGGATGGATGGTGTCGGCACCCCTCACCTCAGAACGGAGCCATTCTAGTTCAGGAGTGTTCCAGTGATGCCCCTCGTCGCATCGAGTCTAGCCACGGATCGATCCAGCACCGTACCTGCGAGATACATCACCTGTAAGTCAGCTCTACCATGCTGCTCCTACGTCATGTTTTACCCCGCCGACATATAGAGGGCACCAATCCGTCATACGGGTGACTCTCAAGGTGGAATTTGGTGGAGGCAAGCTAGGGCTGCCCCTCTCTCCATCAAATCTGGCCCGGGCCCGTTCTGCCAACCCAGCTAGGAGCACCATCCCAAACAAGCCGCCTCTGGTCAGCATAAGATAGCTCCCACGCAGCCCTGCGAGAACGACCGCCCACAGCACCATTGACCTCTGAGTGGACTGATTCTACTTCCTAGAGTTCCTCAGGCCGAGCATCTTTCCAGCGGCACCAACCTCACCTTCATCGGACTTCCGAGCAGAGAGCTGCGTCCCTAACAAACTGTCGGCATCATGTAGTGCGGATTGAGTGCAGAGCTATGCAAGCGGACGATCCGGTTCCAGCCATCGCCTCCACCTCACCTCCCCGCCTGGCCGGCTGATCGCCCCTCCCTGCGTGGAGGTATTAGTTGGTTGTAGTAATAATTCCCCCACCCCACAATCACCCTCCTACGTAAAGTGTAGTTGTGTATTGGAATTATCGCAGGTAAGCTTCTCCGACGCAGCATGCGAGTTGCATTCTCACCCTCCCCGCTCGCCCTCGTCTCCGGCTCGGGATTGGTGTCTTCACACCAATCAGATATTCGTTGAACCCTCTCTGGTATTATTTGTTCCTTTAGTATCATGTCTAAGCTCAGTCGGTGAGGAAGAGAGCGCCCGGCCCCCGGAACTACCCACTTAATAGTGGCCACCGCAGGTAAAGTGAGGAGAGAGAGTCCGTGCCCTCAAGGCGCGAAGTCCGCCCGCTGACATGGGTGCTCCCATCATAGGGAGGGACACGATAGGTTGAGTCACAGCCCATTACCAATGGGGTTCAGGTCCTCAGACCCACCCTACCATCATCTAGTCATCACGGAAAGGGGTTGCGCTATGAATTCGGTCCGCCAACTTGTATGTGTGCTTGCCAGTCTAGGTCGGAGGCTCGCCCGGTCAGTCCCATTGCTCCCCTAGGTAGTCTCACATCACCCGATCCTCTATCCATGGCTTCAGACATATCCAGGCTCTTCTTCAGAATGAAACAAAGGTGTTCGGATTCAATCCGATGTAAATAAACACCGACTGCTTGCAGTCGGTGGGAAAAGACATCTCGTAGAAGAATCCCAACAATCTCTTGCGCACTCGCACCCATGGAACCTCTCCTCTCTCCACGTGTCGCCCGATCTCCTGAGCCCACGTGCCGCGTCCTGGCGACACTCCCCCAGTCAACCTTTGATTCCGTAGGTGATTGTCGAGAAATCGACTGGCACGCCCGCACCCCGGTCTGATCACCCTATCCCCTGGAAACCTCTCGTGCCAGTCGACCCCTATCGACCTTCCGCAAAAGGTGAGTGCCCGGTGCCATCGTGAGAGGTATACAGCTATGAAGGGGATGTCTGAGATATACCAAACTCCCGTGTTTCCCTTTTCCACTTTATTCCTTCCCTCATCCTGGCCACCGATACCCCCCGACAACAGCGTCCTAGTGGGAATCCCAGGCTCGCGGAGTCTTATGGAGGCCTTGAAACAAGATCACCTAGTTCGGAGGAAGAAATATCCAATGGAGAGGATCACAAGTCCCATAAAATGTGCCTATCATGTGCAAAGTGTAACTAATAGCAACGTACCAGAATACGCGCTATATTTGATCTTATAAAATAGAAATAGAGATGAGAAGGAACGAATTAAAACAAAGTGTGACCAAGTCATGAAACCTTTTAAGTACAAAACTATAAGGATTTGGCATGAAATTAACATATAATGAAAGTAAACTTTTAAAAACAAGCTAACACCTAATATGAAGTCATGATATGATCAGGAAGTGAAATTAATGGAATAAGGCATACTTACTAGCATATATACATATATATCATGGGACTTTAACAAGGCTTGATATGGTGCACGGAACATTAACGCGACGCTAATGAGGAGCGCGTTAATACAAGAACGCACCATATAGTGCCTGCGCGTTAAATAGACACGCCCCCTTGTGTCAACTGCCATCATCCCACCGTGCAACTGAGACAATGCCGGCCTTGTAGGACTACTTCCTAAGGCAAATCTATATGGAACTAATAGGAATCTTGCAGGGAAAACATGCTATCATGAAAATAATGCATGGAAATGCATGTAATCATCAAAAAGTTATCATCTTTTAGTTAAGGGTTCATGGACAGCATGCAGTAAAACCCTATTGCACAGTCATAGAAAAATATGAAATACTCTGTATATAACGCATGAAATCATGAGAAAGGAGAGGGCTTCTATTCCTATCATGTTATTTAAGCCAACATGAGATAACCTACCTTTAATTTGATCCCTAGACTTTGAATTACTTGCTGGAAGAACACCCTAGTTCCTACGCGTCCTACGTGGAACTAGTAACTTCCAACCCTTCTATCTCCTTATCCTTTTAACCTTAATTAACGAGATTTGGAGGGTAGTAAGAAGACATATGGAGGAACAAATTGTTCTAAATAATTAACCTGAAAATACCTCGATTAGGGTTCCTAAATCTCTGATCTTCCTCGGAGAAACTCACTCGTTCCTGTGCGGTCTGCAGCGAACCAGTGACTTCCGGGGCTTCTAACTTCTAAGGGCTTGATCTACTGGCATGGAGTTTAAAGGGAAGTTAGACAAAACTAAAGGGAACAAAAAGTTCCAAAGGACTAACACGAAATACCATCATCATACTGTTGAACAAGGTGAGCCAAAACTAGGGTTCACACAGTAAAACCCTTCGCAGGTGCTTTGATTTGTTAAAGTGCATTTCATATCACTTCTCTACTAACACTTCTCACAATAGTCTAGCATTGCGTTTGATTTGGTCTCGCTGTCTCATTTGTTTTTGATACTTTTTCAAAGTTGTCAAGGATTGAGTGTAGGATCTATTCACCCCCCCCTTTCTAGATCCTATCATACCATTCAACAGTTGGTATCAACGCAGGTTCCCTAGAGATGTGGTCCAACGACCTGGGGAGATCCGACGGGAACGTGCCTCGTAGCTTCATAGCTGAGGGTCACTCCATCAATCGACCTCCATTCTTCGATGGAACAAACTATTTGTACTGGAAAAACCGAATGTGTCACGCCCTGAGCTTTTAATACAGTTGTTGACACCCATTTTTTGCCGATGAGTTGAGTCATTCCTTTTACCACCATTTGTTGATGCCTCGAGTTATCCATTACTCATTGGGCTATTTTCAGGCAGCTTATTGAGCCTATTTTATGGGTACCTCCCTCCCTGGCTGGGTCTGCTCTGATTCAGGGCTTAATGGGCCTTGATTTTGCCTAATTTCTCTTAATTTCATCAAATTCAAACATCCAGGAATTGCACGGTCACTTGATGGGCCGTCCACTCACTAGGCGGCTGGATTTGGGCCATTCATATATTTCTTGGATATTTATGTGATTTTTTGAATTTCCACCGACATGCTGTGGAACGGTCCTTATTAAGCCGTCCAAATTAATGGAACGGTATTCATATGGCCGTCCACTTCCCAGAGTCCCCAGAGCGTTAGTTTTTTTGATAATTATCTATTTATCTATTTTATTTCAATTTATCACTGATAGGCCCTGAACGGCTGAAGTTGGGCCACCCCATGAATTGAGTGGTCTATCACGAGACCGTTCAATCCATCAGAGTCCAATGGTGAAATAGTTGGTCAGTTCGATGGATATTTTGGATTATTTTCCTATTTTTTTTAATTTCCACCTGACAGCCTTGAACGGTCTAGCAACAGACCGTGCAATAGACTGGGCAGCCTATCAAGCGACCGCTTAATGGCCCGATTTCTGAGGTTTTAATGAATTTTCCCTCTCCAATCCATGGCTAAACCCTTAACTTTTCCCATCATTTTCTCCGAGGTTTCTCAACCAAATGAGATACCGTTCGATCCTAGTGGGAGATAAATCAATTATCTACGAATTATCTTTTGATATCTCGACCTAATTTTCACTGAAAACCGTAATTTTGGGGCTGGGTTTATGGGCTCTATATATAGTACCCTTAGTCCAGGCTTTGAAAGGGGGGAAATCTAAGGTCGACGGCGAAGCCCTGCCAAACTTTCAAGCGACCTATAGTCAGGGAGGGAGGCCTTCTGCGTCCACATAAGCCTCCGGTTCAGGGAGTAGTTCTAGTTTTGAGTCTTTGCTTGATAGTCCCATCGTCATTTCATTCGCTTGCATGCTTCTATTCTTCATTTCTTTCTTCCATGTTTTTCATCATTGCACTTTATTCACACACCCTCCTACTACTTTTCCACGCCCCTAAGGGTTTAAAAAACTCCCAGGTATCCTCCATTCCACTTTATTATGTCTATTTCCCTTCTTTCTTATAGTTACTACACTCCGCAGTACTGATTTGGGTTTTCTTTTGTGTTTTCTACACTGTTTTGCAGGTCAGCATCATTCTAGCATGAGGCCCATCCCCTCTGGCCGGCCGGAACGGGTGGAGGTTCAGATCTTACGATTTGAAGCTTGGTGGTACTGCACGGCCTCCTTCCATCCGTGCGAAGGATTGAGCGGTCATATCCTATCTGTTCTGCTTCTTCCCGCAGCTGACTCCGAACCGTGCTGTCGCCGAGCTATTCTTCATCCCGCGTTCTTTCAGCACTGGCGAGTGGTCTATCGACTGACCGTTTAGTTCATAGAGCGGCTCTTCCAGAACCGTATACCTCTGCAGTGCTATTTTTGAGGTGAGTTCCTTCTCCCTTTCCAAGGTACGGGTGTTCTCACTTTGCATTCGGGACCTTGGTGGCGATCATGATCACGTCTTTTCTCCAGCCTTCTTCTTCCTAGCTTTACTTTGATTTTCATTTACATAGTGGCTTGGGAAGGAATAGGTAAGGACATAAAGAGGGAAGGAAAATATGTCTACATCCAAATTTCTAGCGATCACGATGGGACACCTAGTGCCCATTGTGTTAGTGTTGTGCTGACCAGCTTCTGTCCTTGTTAAGGTTTGTGTTTGAGTTATTTCAGGTTGCTCTCTGGTCCACCTCTCGTTTCTATCTTCGGAGGGGTACACAGTTCTCTCAGAGCCGTTCACCTACTTGTGCGGCCGGAGGTTGACCGCTCTGTTCTGACCAACAATGCTCATCGTTCTGTTTGCCTAATACACTCAGTGGCCCTGAGAAGGCCGTTCACTGGTTCCTGCGGTCTGACATAAGCTGTCCACTTCTACTGGCTCAGGTACACTTCTGCCTTACGCTGGTGATTTTTGTTGACTTTCTGCGATCTTTACAGGGCCATCCCAAAGTTCGTACGGTCTTTTGACAAACCGCGCTGTCAGGCACGCCTCTGTTCCCATTCCTTTAGTCCATTCAAGTTTCTGTCTAATTGTTAGTTCTATTTTTTTTTATTACTCCCTGCCATTTAACGGCCCTCACAGGACCGTTGACCTCCCTGCACGGTCTCCCACAGACCATTCATGTCTGCTACAGTGCACCCGAGACCTTCATCTTGATTGACATTTCATATTATTTCACATCTACTTGGTGCTATTATTGATCTCCCCTTACTGTCATCATACTTTTGCATGATTGTCTTCATTCTTTTCATATTTGTTGATCATTGATTGATAGATCTAGGCTATACTTTGCATGCACTCCGGTGCACTTAGGGCCATACATACTTTTCATATTAGTTGCATTCCTACCTAGGTGGGGGATCCTCTCGTCTCCATATTCCTTGGAGCCGACTAGGTGACCTTGCCCAAGACCTCCGTAAGTCCCCATGAGCCACGGATTCCCACACGGACGACGGGTAGGTTGTACCGTACCACACCAGTCTAGGGTTTGCATCCAAGAGAGGGAGCGTCCCTTAGAGTCAACCCAGTTTCCCATCCTACCCTGGTTAGGTGCCCTTGTGGTTAAGTGAATTATCATCTTAATTAATCCACTAAGGTTCTAAAAGGAAATCTATAAAACATTTCGTGCATCATTCATTACTTGAGTGGTTAACTGGTTGTCTCTCTTCTCATCTCTCCCCTCTCTTGTGTGCATTTTTGGTTGGATTGTTTGTTTTAGACCTTTATTAGGGTTGATTGTTTTCCCCTCCCCAAGTGTTTAGTGCATGTGGAGTTGCTTCTTCCCCATAGGATCGTCTCCTAGGGCAACTCCCATTTCATCTCTTATTTAAATCCCCTGTTCGAATCTCCTCCAGTCATGCCATCTTATAACTTCTCTCACACCCATGAGGACTCCCTTCCTCAAGGGATCTTGGAGGACCCACCTAGGGTCGTTTCTCTCTAGGGGAGAGAGGGGTCCGCCCCTCCTCTTCCATCTGCCACTATTGAGGGTGCCCAACCCTCTCTCTCTGATTCATCCACTCACAACTCGACCAGTCATGTTCTCCACATGATGGCCCAGTTGGACCCTACTCAACTCCATCTCCTTAAACAAGCTATGCAAGGGGCAGATGCCCCGCCTTCAGTGCTTTCTTCTGGCGTGACTGCTGCCGCCACTTCTACAGTTCCAGTTGTTGGATCAGCTACCTCTGGTGCCGCTATTGATCTGACCCCTATTCGTCCTCAGATTCTTCGATTCCCCAACATAGAAGCGGGCCAGGCTTCTACCTCAGCCCATCAGCCTCTTGACAAGGGGAAGACCCAGATTCCCGCGCCCTCCTATTCTGATCCCTACACTACCATCTCTCCAGCGTCGCAGGTCCTTGTGGCCCAGCTGATTTTGTTCACCTCCAGCTAGGGGCTGCCCAACTTGCTTACTCGGATATGGGCCTTTCCCTTGCCCATTATCTTTCTTATGGGCTTCCCCCTCCATCAGTCTATCCATCCGCTCCATACACAGGTTCTGCTCTTCCTGCTCCGTCTCCTCCATCCCGGGAACGGGAGATTCTCGAAAAGTGGGCTACCATGCAGCAGCAAATAGATCTCCTTCATAAAAGGGTCGGCCCACAATCCCTTGCTGATGTCCCTGTTCCTAACTTTCGAGACATTCGTTTTCCTCCTCAGTCTGAGCTCCCCGTATACCGCAAATACAACGGGAATGGCAACCCGTTCATTCATGTCAGGGAGTTCCTTTATGAATCGATGCAGTTTTAGCATGATGATCGCCTTATGGTGTATCTTTTTCGCCAATCCTTGGACGGGGTGGCGCTTGAATGGTTTTATACCTTGCCTTTGGAGGAGGCAGAAAGTTTCAAGGTGGTCAAAGAGAAGTTCATAACAAGATTCCAAGACCGGGTAGGCCTGGAGTACTCATTTATAGACTTGGTAGCAGAGAAGATGAAGGCAGACGAAGACTTTGCTACGTATGCCGACCGATGGAGGTAGATGGCCTCACGTGTGCCCGGGCAGATCCCGGAAGAAGAAAAAGTAAAATTGTTAATTTCAAATGCTACACTAACATTTCAGAACATTCTGGCAATGAACGATATATCAAACATGCACCAGTTGTATAGTCGGGCCCGATTTATCGAGACCCAGTTCAAAGACTCCCCCATTCACTACTTATTTGAGGCCCAGAAATCCAAAACCACCAGAAAGTCTCAGGGCCCAGTTACTGAGGGAGTACAAACCAACGCGCAGGTACAGGCTATTCAGTTCCCTAACCAGTCCGCTCTACCCCGTTTCCAGCAACCTCCACGAAACCCTCAGTTCTCCGCTCCGCAAGCTCCTCGACCTTCTTTTCCAGCTCCCCAACATCCACAACAACCACCACCACAGCAGCCTCAGCAGCCACCCCAATACCACAATGTTTCTCCCCCTACTGGTTATGGGCCTGCCCGACTGGGTCCGAAAAGAGCCCATTATCCGCCACTTCCAGAAACTTTTCCAGATATATTCTCAGCCTTAATGTACACTGGTGACATACAACTCCCGCCAGAACGTCAGAACTGGAACCCGATCGCCGATCAATCTTGATATTACATATGTCATCAGCAGCCCGGGCACACTATAGACAGATGCTTCCTGTTCAGAGACTTAGTGTATGATTTGCATGAAGGGCAACGGATTGACTGGGCCCAGATGCACAAATTGATAGAGGACATTAAAGAGAAGAGAAGACAGGCAAGGCCGCAGCAGGCGATGCCATAGCAGCAGCAGTTTCAGCAACCCTAATAGTAGCAGCAACCACCTGAACTCGGGATTCACCAAAATCCCATTCCAGACCACCAGCCCGCTCTGCAACAACAGCCGCCGGCACCGGCTCAAGTAAATGTTGTTCACCGCCCAGCCCCTAATGCTGGGTGGTCCTATGATGATGAGACTCCCGCTCATATCTTGGCCTTCCACCACGCCAACTATCCCGCACCTTCTGTTCCTTCCATCCTCCGGCCCACCACCTTGACCGCTCCACCCTCCATTCCCTCCAGGTCACCTATCGCACCCGCCACATTCCCCACCATTCCGCCAATCCTTTCACCATCACCCGCCATACCCTCCATCGTTACCCCTCCGCTCAACCCTTCACCAATCACCATTCCACCAGGGCCCATCAGGCCAGCCTCCGCCATCCTCACCCCCATTTCTATCCCTTCCACTCACCCTATCGGGCCAATTGGGAGTCCATCTGATGCCACGTCGGCATGCAACTGCGCCCTTCGGAGCGGGCGTTTGTTCCACAAAAGTTACCCCTCTACTGGTGCACCTGCACCCAACCCCCAGATTCCTTCCTCAACAATTGAAGCAGAAGAAGCTGACCCCGTGCCAGGCACGAAGTATGATTTGCTACAGCACTTGGACAGGATGCCGGCCAAGATTTCAATCTTGGAGTTAATTAAGAGGTCCACGCTACACCAAGATGTCGTGAGGGCGTTTTACAGAAAGTTATGGTTAGCGAGTACGTGGCAGTAGACAGCTTGCCGTCGGTGTTGGCCACTATCACGAAGGGGCCATCTATTTCATTTTCTGAGTCAGAGCTAGCACCCCCAGAGGCACGTCAGATGCCACTATGCATTACCATTTCATTAAACAAAGTGGCCGTCGATTCAGCTCTAGTGGACACGGGAGCTTTTATTAACGTGTGTCCCTTTAGCACATTGCGTGCCTGCAACATATCTGAAGACATGCTGTGCCCGACACCGACAACTATTGCAGCATATTATAATTCCAGGAGAGCTTATCACGGGGTCGTGACGGTTCAAGCCAAGCTAGGGCCTTTACAAATGGATGTGGAATTCTATGTGCTGGACAGACCCGATGTTCAAGGCTATTCTGGGTCATCCATGGATTGATAGCTTGCAGGCAGTACCCTCGACTGCCCACCAATGCCTCAAATTCCCATTTCAGGGGCGGGTGGTCAAGGTGAAAAGTGTTTCCACAGTCCATACCGTTGATGCAATCGCTGATAAGATTCTGCCTACATTGTGGTCGAGCAACAAGCCAGCGTTATCTATAATGGACTTGAACTTCCCATGGGCATATGCATCACGCAAGCCCGCCACTGCACCAATTAATGTGAAAATCAAGTCCAAGATTCGAGATTCTAAGGGGTGGCACATGATTTTGAAGTTAGGCTATCAGCCGGGCATGGGCCTCGGCGCACAGTTACAGGGGCAGACTAATCTCGTCCCTAGGGGCAGAAAGATGAGTCGAAGGGGCCTTGGCTACCGGGAGTCCACGCTATCTATACTAGGAGACCCCGGGCGACTGACGTGGGATTATCGCCAGCATTTCGTTAAGGGCCCGTTGCAGCCTGGTACTTTAAAGAAGCCGCCACCCTATGTCGATAAGAAGACCGATGCCGCTTATGTTGTTGCTAACCCACCGCCGCCACTGAAGGGGCTGGTGGGTGACATGGATGATTTTTGTAGCTATTTTGAGAAATTATTTTATGAAGAAGGAGCTTGTTCAAAGAAAGTGGAGATGCAGTTGGTGAAACATTCTCCGGTTGAGCAAATTTACCGGAGGCCACAGGAAGTGGGGAGCTCCATCACTACCTTTTCTTTGTCCCCTTCTCGCCTTGCCTCCTTGTTTCAGCAATTGGGATTTATTCCCCATTCGCCACCGATCATGGTCGACCCGTACTTTTCGAAAAGGCCAATTGAGATTCTGTTTATGTCATGTGCATGTGGGCACTGCCCACCCAGATAAACTCTATTTACTCCTCCCTCCCCCACTACCAAACTCCATGAAATGTGGTTTTTATCTTCCGACCCATTCTTCGATTGTCTCTTCCCATCTCTATTTCCTATGTAACTTCCTCCTCCTCCTTCCTCCTCTAACCCCTCTTGCTTCATGATTTCTTCCAACCTCCAAAAAAAATGCCAATTTTAAAACGAAGGTTTCGCTGGAAGATTACACTCTGTTCTGTCCATCTTCCCAGGGGCATGAGGCCCCTGCTTCTTTCCCTGTAGATTTCTTATCCCCTAGGTTAGATGTACAGTGTGCAGAGTCCCCTAGGTTGGTGGAATCAGTCGGGGTAGAGTCTAGTTCTAGTGTTGTCAGCCCATCCACGTCTGCGGCGCACCCTGTGATGCGTCATTCTAAATCCGTTCTAAATATGTTTCTTCAAGATTTAGCTCAAAGATGTCATGCCCTTCTCAAATGTCCTGAGTTTGTAGAGACCGCAATAGTCTTAGAGGATGATGAGGAAGTAGAAAGGGCGTGGAGCAATGACGGATTGGGAGTTTATGAAATCGTAAATGAGAAGGACCCAGCCGATGATGAGGAAAGCGACGTGGATGACACTGCCAATCTATACGCACAAGGTTTGAAGAGATTTGACGAACCGTCGACGGTAGTGGATGAACCCACAAAAGAAATTAATCTTGGAACTGAAGAGGACCCCAAGCCCATAATCATTTTTGCCAATCTCCCTCCTCAGGTTGAAGATGAGTTAATCAAGATTTTGAGGGAGTATAGCGACTCTTTTGCTTGGTCCTATGAGGACATGCCGGGTCTTAACCCCGCTCTGGTTGAATATAGACGTATCCTTAAGCCAGGGGCAACACCCGTTAAATAAAGATCAAGAAGATTCCACCCTCAAATGGCCTTAAGGATAAAGGAAGAGGTTGACAAATTACATAAGGCCAAGTTCATTAGAGTTGTTTTATATCCTCAATGAGTGGCCAATATAGTCCCGGTAATGAAAAAGGACGGAAAGATTCGGATCTGTATTGATTTCAGGGACTTAAATAAGGCATGTCCGAAGGATGATTTCCCGCTTCCTCACATTGACGTGTTGGTGGACAACACGGCTGGGTACGAAGCCCTCTCATTTATGGATGGCTATTCTGGATATAATCAAATATGTCTTGCTCCCGAGGACCAAGAGAAGACCTCTTTCACCATGCCCTGGGGCATGTACTGCTATGTTGTCATGCCTTTTAGATTGAAGAATGCCGGTGTCACGTATCCACGGGCAATGATGGCTATCTTCCACGACATGATGCATGTGTATATGGAAGCCTACGTGGATGATATCATGGTAAAGTCCCGGTCCAAGGAAGAACACCACGCCATTTTAGCTAATGTGTTGCAAAGGGCTAGGGAGTATAAGCTAAAAATGAATCCAAAGAAATGTGTATTCGAAGTTGCATCAGGGAAATTGCTAGGGTTCATAGTTAGCAAGCGGGGGATTCAGATTGATCCGAACAAGGCAAAGGCCGTTATGGAAATACCACCGCCTAAGAATATCACTGAGCTTAGAGGTTTGATTGGGCGTTTGCAATTCATTCGGAGATTTATATGTTAACACTCGCAAAGGTGCCGCCCATTCTATGAATTATTGAAGGAGGGAGTTAAATTTGAATGGAATGAACAATGTCAGAAGGCCTATGAAGATCTTAAGGTTTATCTATCTAATCCCCCTGTTCTGCAGCCTCCAGTCCCTGGGAAACCCTTGATTTTATACATTTCTGTTATTGATGACTCCTTAGGAGTTGTCCTGGCGCAAGTAGACGACGAAGGAAGAGAAAGGGCAACATACTATCTCTCTAGATTGTTCAATCCTACTGAATCTAAGTATACTGCCATGGAGAAGACCTGTGCAGTATTGGTATGCGTGGCTCAGAAGCTCAAGCACTATTTCCTGGCCCATGAAATTAAGTTGATCTCTAGAATGGACCCAATCCGTTATCTTTTAGAAAAACCTATCCTTTCTAGCAAATTAGCTCACTGGCAGAGCTTTCTTTCTCAATTTGATATCACCTTCATTGTCCAGAAAGCGATCAAGGGATACGCGATTGCTGAACATCTCGCCCACTCAACTATCCCTCGCACTGATTCAATCCAGGATGAGTTTCCTGACGAACATCTGGTTGTACTTACTCATCTCCCTTTCTGGTCTTTGCACTTCGATGGTGCTCTCAATTCTCAGGGCAATGGAATCGGCGCCGTTCTCCTCACTCCGGAAGGAGTAACCATCCCCGTCGCTTACCAGCTCTCTTTTCCTGTCACAAACAACATAGCCGAGTATGAGGCTCTCCTTGTCGGACAGAAGCACACCTACATCATGGGCGAACGATACCTAAACATTATAGGAGACTCTCAGTTTGTGATGCATCAAGTTCTTTCAACTTACCGCACCTGTAACCCTAAACTCAAGCCCTATCAAGATTTGATCACGCTCTTAAACTCATCTATATTCATACTCCTCGTTCCGAGAACATTTTGGCTGATGCACTTGCATCGCTTGCTTCTTCCCTCTCTTTCCCTCTTAGTCGCGCCACTGAGACCATTGTGGTCTAGCGGTTAGACGCTCCTTCCCTTCCGGATCCCTGGTTTGACAACCTTAGGAAGTTTGTGGAGAAAAAGGCTGAAAGGGAGAATTTGAAAGAAGTTTCTTTGACTGAGCTTGAGGAAATCATAGAAGAGGAGGAACTGTCGTGGTATTATGAAATAGAGCAATATTGTAAGGATGGATCCTTCCCAGAGACGGCCAATGCCGAGCAGCGAAAGGCCATTAGAAGAGTCGCCTCCAGATACACGATTGTCGCAGGAGAATTGTATAGGCGGGCTCTTAACGGAGTTCTGATGAGGTGTTTGGATGACGATGAGGTCTGGAAAGTTGTTGAAGTAGCTCACGCAAGTGAGTGTGGAGGCCACGTTAATGGTCAAGCTTTGGCGAAGAAGATTCTTAGGCAGGGCTATTACTGGCCAACCCTAGAAGAAGACTACTCCACCTATGTCCGTAGGTGTCTTCAATGCCAACTTCATGCCCATAAAATCCATGCTCCTGCTTCCTCTCTCCACCCTCTCTCTGCTCCTTGGCCATTCTTCATGTGGACTTTTGACATTGTAGGCCCTCTGGGTGATCCTAATGTTCAGGTTAAACAGAAATCATTCATTCTGACTGCTACGGAGTACTTCACCAACTGGGCAGAAGCTGAAGCTTATGCAGAAATCAAAGCCACCACAGTATGCCACTTCATCCTGAAGAATATCATTTCGCGATTTGGAGTGCCAAGTGATATCGTCACCGACAACGGGCCTCAATTTGTATCTCAAGAACTTCAGGACCTCTATAAGAAATTTAATATTTTATTACATCATTCATCACCATACTACCCTCAAGGTAACGGCCAAGCCGAGGCCACGAACAAAACCCTTCTTAAAATCATTAATAAAATGTGCGAGCCACACAAATTTGCTGATTGGGCCAACAAATTGATAGAAGCTCTATGGGCTTATCGCACCTCCGTCCGCACTCCCACGAGACAGACTCCTTTTGCTCTCACTTATGGGATGGAGGCGGTACTCCCGTACGAGATCTTGATCCCTTCCCTAAGAGTGTAGCTAGACAAAGAACTTAATCTCGACGAACGTCGAGAGGCGTTGCTAGTACAACTGGAACTCTTAGATGAGAAGAGGCTTAGCGCGGCCAATCACACCTCTGTTTATCAAAAACGTGTCTCGCGGTATTTTCAAAAGAAGGTTATCGAAAGAAAATTTCAAGTGGGTAACATGGTTTTGAAGCGCAAATTTATCAGATCAGCAGGTCCTAGGTCTAAGCTGCAACCCAATTGGGAAGGGCCATTTGTAGTTAAAGAAATCTATCCTGGGAACGCGTACCGTCTTGTTAATGCGGAGGGTGAGGAATTACCTAATCCAAGGAATGGTTGTAATTAAAATGTTTTTATCCATAGAGTCAAGCCAGCAACGGCCCGGTGGCAGGGTGTTTCCTCCACTTGATCATGAAGGGGGATCCACGGTTCAACTTTCACACACTACACGACCCCCCGTGGTCCGGTTTTCCCTTTTCTCGCAACAACGCTTCTCCTTTGGCCATGCCTGGGGGCAAGAGAAAATCCTTGTTTCCTCCTCTTTCGGCCGAAAATAGGGGCAAGTGGTGAATAAGGGGGGGAGAACCGATCTAGACACCCCGACAAAAGGAAGGTCTCAAATAGGGGCAATCTGTTATGACCTGATTCCGCATTCAAGAAAGCAAAAGCAAAAGAAATAAAAGAAAAGGGGAAAAATCAAAGGCAAAAGCTAAAAAGCTCATTCAGAAGCTCGAAGCTCAAAAGACTAAATGCTCCCAAAAGAATGAAACTAGGCATGGCGAGAGTGGCAGTACAGTTTCCCCGTGGGACGTCATGAGCCCGGTCGTATGCATGCCTAGAGCGGATGTAGGTTCGATGACGGACACAAAGCCCCAACGCAACAGACCGAATTCTTTAAAAAGGGGTTGTCGCGAGAAGAACTCAAGTCCTAAAAACCTCTACACCTATTGCCGGCTTTTCTATCAAAGTCTCTTTTATTTTCCAAGGATTGGATCGTATCCCGAGTATGACCTTGGTAGAAGCACCGTTAAGTAGAATTGGGCCCCGACCATGGGTGGTCACCCATAACGCACGTTGAACTCGGGAAACGCCTAATGAGATAGGACGGTCCCCCGTCGTCGAGTTCGAGCTGGCTTCAAAATAAAAAAAAATCAAATATTTCAAAATAAAAAAAATCAAATATTTTAAAATCAAAAAAGTCAAATATTTCAAAATCAAAAAAATCAAATATTTCATAATCCAAAAAAAATCAAACATCCTCAAAACCACAAAAATACTTTCATCACGATTCGCGTTCATAGCATGCATTGCATCCATTTTCCTTTGTGTTATTTGCCTATTTAATAAGGCTTACCCCCTTGACCAAAAATCAAGAACTGGTCATTTCCTAACTTGCTACAGACAAGGGGTTAAGCCTAAAACAGATTTAATCAGTTTCTCTGTTTGTGCATATGTAGGGGCAGGTTGAAGACAAGATTCAGCATTTCTATGACTGCACGGTCCTCTTTCGACCGTTTAATTCCTTCCAACAGGCAACATCAGACCGTTCCATCACTCACATGGCCTTATCCAGACCGTTTCAATCTCCAGCACCTTCGTGCATAAACGGCCCTCACTAGACCGTTCACAAACCACAACGGTGCCTGACTGACCGTTCTACTTTGTCCATGGTCCTTCGACAGACCGTTCAATTTTCCAAAGGTCCATATTCTTAACTCTGTCGTTGATCTAATACATAGCCTTGTCCTGGCCATTCAATCTGTGGAACGGTTGGATTGTAACCGTTTATTCAATAGAGCGGTCCGGATACGGCCGTGTTCACCCCGAGATCCTACCTCAAACTCATTCAATCACATGCAAAGAGGGCCAAACTCAAATCAATCCAATCATCAATTTTATTCATTGATTCATATGCAAACATTCCAAACATAAGTCTCTATATCAACATCATGAAACAAATCACTCAATCCTCAAACAGGCATCCCCGCGAGGCCTAATCTCTCTCAGCTCTCTCACATATGCCTGGTAAGTCTCCAGAAGCTATGTCACCTCCGCCGGTAGGGTGAGCACCCTGCTAACCTCCCACATGATCAGGGCACTCCTGACCGCCTGCTCGTCCTCCTCCGACCCGAACCTCCTCGCCTGTAGTGCACGGAGATGGGGTAGTGCTGGAAGTGTAGTCCGGGGTAGTCCGACCTGAAGGAAGCAACGGTGCGGGCTATACATCGCCAGTGCAGTGTCGCTCACGAGCCTCAGATCCAAGCCTGGCCTCCTAGGGAGTCTGACTGCAGCGTTGTGGAGGAAGTCAAGGCGCATCACGAATCGATCCAGGGGCAATCTGCTGATGTACAGTCGCCACTCATCCCCGATCTTCTTTTCTACTGTCCTGCACTCTACCTGTGGGGAGAACTTGAAGGCGCCACCTATGAAGAACAGTGGATGGCTCCCGAAGATCCGACTGGCTGAAGTGATATCCTCCTTATGAATGAATTTCATCCTGACACCCATCCAGCACTCTAGGAGTATCATGGAACCGAAGAGTGGACCTCCTAGGGCTGCAGAACTAAGGCCTTCGTACAAGTAGGCGAGGACGGCTTGGGAGATAGAGAGACCCTGCCACAGACCACTAATGGTGCTAAGGATAGGAGTATCTAGGATGTGGTCGGCAGAGGGGAACAGGATGGCCCCACACAGGCAAATAGACACGGCCTTAGCTAGTTAGCTATGGCCTCATACCATCCACATTTATTCTTACAATGAGCAACCACCCACTGGGTAAGAGGAAGAAGATGGATCTGATGTGAGCCTACGAAGGCGCGGATGTCCTTGCTATCTGGTATAAACTCTCCTAAGATAAGGCTAGGGTCTACAGGGACAACAGTATGACACACTAAGTCCTCCTCACCCACCTTGGACCTAGGAAAGGATAAATAGGTATCTACCTCCTCTAGTAGGACAGTGGCCTCAAAAGAAGGGAAAATAAACGTATGGGTCTGAGGATGCCATATTTCTACCAGGGCTGAGATGTTGTGCCAATCTAAGGACAATTTGGGGTAGTTTTTGCCTAGCACTAAGAGTGGGTGTAGGTGCCATGACTTTAAGATGGATATCACTGCTAAGGGCAACTCACGGATCATGGGAGCCATCCACTTTAAGGTGGAGTAGCGTCTCGAGCCAGGGAGAAGTTGAAGTAGAGAAAAGAAAAGAAAAGGGAGAAAGAGAGGAGGAACATGTAAGTAATAGGATAAGTTGAATCAATTGAACAACTTCTGCAAAAACTTACCTTTCTCAATGGATTGGAGCTCAGATGTCGTGGGATCGCGGTCAGCCGTTGGAGCACTTCATGCTCCTTTCTAGCCGGCCTGGGCCCTTCAAAGACTGCTCCCTCCATTGAGCTCCCTTCAAAAGCCCTTTTCATGATGGTTTGAGGAAGAGTAACAAGTGTTTCACGGTTTGAAAGAGGGTTGAGGCGTAACTCACGAATTTAGAGTTCCCTCCTACTTATAGAGCTTGGTTAGGACCCTAAACCAACTAGAATTGAGCTAGGATAAGTCTAGATCAAGTTGGGCAAGAGTTTGGGTTAGGTTTAAACATCCTACCTTGTGTTAGGACTCTCCAAGAGAGTCCCGATTGGACTCCCGGTGCGTGACATTGCACGGTCTATCGATAGACCGCACTGCTCTGAGGACGATCTTTATTGGACTATTTATCATCTTCTACACAGTTTGATCCTAGACCCATGGAACGGCAACGTGAAGGCCGTTCTTCCATGTGAACAGTCACTATCTCACCGTTCAATGACATGTACGGCCGATTTTGAACCGCTCAGGTGCCTTGATTCGACTTGGTCGAGTAGCATTCCGACGGTCCATTTCGGACCGTATAAGGACAAGAGCGGCCACTCAATGACCGTTCATCCCCCTGCCACCCTGATTTGTCCTTCTTTTATCTCTCTCATCTCCCGTGTCTCTCCCCTGCCTCTCAATCGGTACTGTGTCTTTCTCCTCTCCCGTGTCTCTCCCGTGCCTCTCAATCGGTACGTGTCTCTATCACCCTCACACGTGGTCGTCTCTCTCCCCCACTCGTAGTCATCTCTCCCTCACTCGCGTCGTGTCGTCTCTCGCTCACTCGTGTCAAAGTGATCTCACTATCCCCCACTCGTAGTCGTCTCTCCCACTCGAATTGTTTGTCGTCTCTCTCCACTCAAATTGTTTACCGTCTCTCTCTCACACTCACTCATGTTCGTCTCTCTCTCCCACTCGCTCATGTCGGGTTAGTAGTCATAGTTAGTTGGTTAGTACCTAGCATTTGCATCCATTCATACATTCATTCACAATATCAAAACAAAAACATATCATATCACTATCATATCCATAAGTACAAGTCTTGTCAAAGTACAAAGGTCAGGCCTCTCCCTCTCCCTCTGGCATGTCACTGTCCCCGGCTCCCTCGTGCCTCTTCGCTGTTGGAGGCATTGCTGAGGTCACCTCCTCACGGTGTCGTCGACGCCGCTCCTCCTCCTCGTTCCTCTGGCGACAAGAAAAACCCGTGAAGTAACTCCTGACGGAGCCGTGAGTGCCATGAGTGCTGCCGCTTGGAGTCCCGTTGTGCGCTGACCGCCGGATCATCTCCTTGAAGGCCCGCAGCTCCCCACTCAGCCTAGATGCCTCTATAAGAGCACGATCCCGCTCCACTCGGACCCGCACCAGCTCCTCAGCACTAGCCCTGAGTCGCTCCAACTCCACCCGAAGGAGCGCCATCTCGACCGCGTCCGCCGGTCGACTCCGTGCCACCTCCTCGCAAAGGTGGGCTACCTCCTCCCGTGCTGCCGCACGACTCTGCTCCAGCTCCCCCCTCAGCCGGGTACTCTCACCCAAGGCTGATGTCAGCTCAGTCGTCTGCATATGCATGCATCATGGTTAGTCAATTGCATTTCATAAATATAATCATAAGCATTAAGGGAAAGTGTAGTGTACGTACCTTCTCAGTCAGCGCCGCCTCGGCCACCTCTGCCCGTGCTACCATCCGCGTGAACTCGACATCTCGCTCAGCTCGGTCTGCAGGGGTCTGTGAGGAGGAGGAAGGTGCGCCGGCCCCCTGGCGCTGGGCTCCCTCAGCTCGCTGCATCCAAAACTCCAGGTCAGTCAGTCGCATGCATAATCATAATCAAGTGCATAAGTAAATTTAAGAGTTTAGGGTTTAGGAAAACTCACCAGTAGGGCCAGGGCCTGTCGGGCCCCGTCGCGTTCCCGGATCGTCGAGCGGAGGAGCCCCTGTAGCTTCGCGATCCGACCGTCAGGGTCGATCTGCATTTAGAAAGTCCAAACATCAGTGCATAATCATATAGAAAGCATAATAAAAGGCATTAGGGTTTAGAAGTCGTACCGGTCGATGGGCCCCACGGAACACCTAGTCCCGGTAGTGCCTGGTGTACGCTGTGTAGTACACCGCGTCGCTCTCCGCTCGAGCAGACACGACCCGCCCGAGTGCTGTCCAGTCTGTGATCTGCTCCGCAGCTCGCGCTATCCAGTCGAGGACCGTCGCCACGCCCCGCGAGTGTCGCCCAACGCGCTCCACCGGCTTCTCCGGCGTCGGGAACTCTACTGCTGGCTGATGGATGCTGATCGTCCTCATTACCAGTCTGAAGTAGAGTGGCTCCACCACATTCATGCAGTGAAGACACACGTCACGACCCAAGAAGGCGAGGGCCCCCAGTACTCAGGACTGGCCCTCGTGCCCCTCGTCTGCATAGTGAGTCCACCGAACCTGTCAAAGTAGGAAGTCACCTCAGCATCATAAACATATAGAACTGCATTTAATTAAAGGGTCTAAGTTTAGAGTCGTACCGAAGTGTACGGTAGGGTGTCCACGTCATCCTAGAGCTCTCGGACCTGCCTCCAAAGGCCTTCGGTCTCCCAAGGTGCGGTCCACCTCCTGGCAGTCGGTAGGAGCTCAGGGTGAGTCTCCTCGCCTCTCCCTAGCCCACGTAATCGTACGTAGGTCCACACCTGCATCGCATTACACGTCAGCATGTAGGACACATATAGGTGTTGCATAATCAAATCTAAGGGTCAAGTCATACCTGGAGAAGAGGGGAGAATCCGCCGAGCATGGTCTGCCTACTGGTCAAGCTCAGAGTGTAAAAAAAACGTGAGGACTGCAACTCCCCACGCGTAGTCGCCAACGTGGTCGAGATCCCGAAGTAACGGAAGGAAGCAGCAACTGATGACGTCCGCTCTCATAGCAAACAGTAGCTGTCCAAACAAGAGCGTCAGAAACCTCCGCAACACTCGATCCGCCTCAGCTCCTGGCTCAGCTACTACTCTCGTACGAACCCGATCCATCAATCTCTACAGGTGCTGCTCGGGCAGCTCCCCCGTCGTAGTCCCAGCACGTCGCAGTCCTAAGCTATCCTGGAGTGCTGCTCAGGTCAGGGTAGTGGACTGATGCTCAGGGTGCAGCAAGTCCAATCCCAGGAGCTCCTGGGCCATCTCCCGATTGTCAGGATCCGCTAACCGGGGACCCGTGCACGCGTAAACCCGTGATCTAAGCCACGTCCTCTAACGTGGGGACCATGTGCCCCCACGGAAAAAGGAACGTATGACTCACTGGGTCCCAATGGTCGTGCAGAGCATAGAGGAGCGGTGTGTCAAACCGGCTCACCTCTATTGTAGCACCCTGGTGTATTATTAAATAAAATAAAGAAAATTATAAAGAAAATTCTTGAAAAATACAATAGGTCAAATTTTAACCAATTTATAAAAATCCTGAAAAATGATATTCGTGTAAAGGGCTAATAGCTTAGCAAGTTTGTCTTCTACGACCAACCCAAAATAAAATCTTATGTGATCCGAATTAGCAAATTTAGGCCCAAATCAACACTTAATCTAACCAGACCTTAATTAGCGAAATTGGAGCCCAATCCTCGATCAATTAAGCCCAAATCGGACCCAAATGAATGGCCTAGATTAGCTAATCGTTTCCCCTCTCGATCCCCATTGAAACCATAACCCTAAGAGGGGTATTTGGAAGAAAACGGCGGCGGCGACCCGGTCAAGCGCGATTCGCGCACCCCACAATTCGGAGGACTCTATCTTCCCTAATCGACCCTTCTAGACTCAATTGACCCTATATAATCAAACCCTAGTTGACCTAGAAAAGATTGGATGGTGTGGCGGCCGACGAGGAGCGTGGACGAGGGTGAATTCCGGTGATCATCGGAGAGGTGTCTCGTGCGCGACCGACGATCTTCTTCCCTCGATTAAGGTAGGTGATAGTAGACCAAACCCTAAGTACCATATACCATTGAACTCATCTCGGAGTCTTCTTTCCAATGATCTAAAAAGCCCTAATTGTGGTTAAGTATCCTTCGCATATTAATCAAGTTAGTAGAAGCATGTCTATTTAGGGTTTCGCTTGTTTAACCTCGATTAATGTAGGGATTAGCAGACATAAATCTTAAATTTATCATGCCATCTTTTACATCTTCTTGTTCCCGTTCTATTGATGGGTGTTTGCCCAATTTTCATGCTTTACATAGGGTGTATTTGATCATTTTTGCTAACCCTAGCCGGGCTCACCGGAGTCGGGCAGGCCAACCTTAGAGCGGTCCTACAGGAACCGCCCTGTTCTGAACGGCCCCTCGATAGATCGTGTGGTCGATATCAATGGCCAGAAGTTAACCGTTTATTATCCTTGTGTTTTGAATCCTCCATGTGTAGAGCGGCCATATCCCGACCGTGCAGAGACCCCCGCGGCCTCTCGATAGACCGCTCAAGCCCCGTCGGGCCCCCGGGCCTTTAGGGATTGAACGGGCTATCAACCGACCGCTAAGGCCTCTGAGCAGTTCTGGACAAACCGTTCTGTCCCACCGAATGCCTTGTTCTTGATTTAGCATGATTCATCTTAGTCAACTAATGTTAATGATAATTTAGCAACCATCATATTAATTGGAATGTATGAAAGTTAAGAGTTTATAATTCTTTGCTTACTTACTCTTTCATGACCTTGTTCATCATTTTCAATGAAGTTAATCTCAAACATGTTATAATGGAGAATGAACTAATGATACTAGGGTTGATTGACAGTCATTCTACTCCGGTGGAATTGACTGACCACCATACACTCGTTTTCCGATGATTTCTAGCCTTCATTTCTTATAATGGTTGGAACTCTCCACCGGATATTCCTTCCGTCGGATTAGGACCTCCATTATGAGACCTCCGTAAGCCCCCGTGAGCCTGGGATTCCCACTAGGACGTCGGACAGGTTGTACCACAAGTCCTACACCTGTTGACTCGATTGAATTGCTTGGATTACCCTGGTTTGAGCCACGAATCACATTGGATTGTCCGAGTTATTGCACGGCCATAACTGGACCGTGTAACACTCGGGACGGCCCAATATGAACCGTGCAATTTTGGCAGAATGCCCTATCTTGATTGGTCAATTTTTCTTGTTCCATCTTCGACCTGGTCATGTTTAGTTGACCCAAACGCCTCTGGGCTGACCAGCGGATAGTGGGCTGGACCCTGGTTCAGTTCCACCCCGCCTATGGCAACCCAGGAGCCCGTTTGTGTGGACTTTTCCTTGACTAGTTAGGCCCATTATTAAACGGACTGGACAGGCCCGTCCAGGTTGATTGCATGGATTCCCTTGGACCGTTCAGTTCTTGAGCAGCCCAATTCAGCCCGCTTACTTTCATCGTGGGCTTCATATCTTTCCTGTCTTGAACGGCCTATTTTTGACCGTTCTATAATTGGAGCGGCCCATAATAGATCATTCATTCTTGGCTTCTATTAGGCTGTCCTTCAGCCCAATCCTTTTAGCGCGGCCCAGTTCGCGACCGTCCATTTTCTAAGCGGCCCAGTATGGACCGTTTATCTTCCAGAAATGTTTTCCGTGATTCTTGGTGTTAGAATGCATGGACCTGTTGGTTCTTGATAACTTGAACTTTCTGGTCAAAATATCTAATTCACTTACCCTTGGAATTATCCAAGGTAAGTTTTATACCTTGAAATTATTGGCCATTTAACTTGATTAATGTCTAGACATAACTTGGGATCTTGGATCCATTAAATCAATGCCAACGCATCATAAGGGCCCGGTCTGGTCCTGGGAGGAGCGCCCGAAAAGTACTAGTGCCCTGGGGAGTTGTAATGACATGGTGAGGCATTGCACCGAGTGCATGACTAGCGTGATGTCTACGACATATTCTTGTACATGATCTCTCTCTTGTATTCTAAATTGCTGAATTCCTTCGGAATTAGTTACATGACTTGGTTATTTCATGCTTGATTGGCCAATTCCGGTTATACTTGTTCGTATTCTTTTACTATCCTTATTCAGTTATTTATATCGTCTGTTCTTATCTTCTCACACAACATAAATGCAAATTGGTTAATTACTTAAACTTGCCTGCTATTACCTACTAAGCGTTCGCTCACCCAGTTGTTTCCCACTTTTTAGGTAGCTCAGGTGAGGACTTACAAACTGACGGGGACAGGCAAGAGTGAAGCCCTAGAGCGAACCAGTTAGAAGGCTATGTGGAGTCTTTCATAGATGTATTGAGTCTAGTTGTGGTTTAGAATTGAGGTCAATGGTGTTGTAATGAAGTTGGTGGTTGTAACTATGTTAAGTCGAATGTTGTTTTAGAAGTTTTCTTAAAGTTCTTTTGATTGGGATTGTTGTAAACTTGGTTTTGATATATTAGACATTATTAGATTGGTAGAATTCCTTTTGGTTTTGCGATGAATGTTCGACTCTCTAGCGTAAGTCATAGCATGTCTGGAAATCAACATATTATTATTAACTCTTTCTACTACCGGTCCCTATATTCCGCGTCGGGGCGTGATAGTTTGGTGGTATCAGAGCCTAGGTTTTCTAATATTCCTAGGTTTTTCTAAGTTCTAGAGTTCTAAATGGTGTCATAGAACCTATAACCTCGTTACAAGTCTAAGGATCCAACCAAGTGAGAATTTGGGTAGATACTTGGGTTAAGTTAATAATTTAACTCTAGAAAGATTCCTTCTAAATGATTCTAAATTAATTTGTTCTACGCATAAGGTATCTCAAATGGCAGCCGAACGCGCGCAATGGAGGGATATGCAGTGAACAGTTCAAGGACTAACGCGGGCACTGCAGCAAGTGGCCCAAGGAGGGGCGATGCACCAAGGAGCGGGAGATCTTCATCGGAACTTTCGTGGGATGAATCCCCCACGATTTGGCAGCTCGACAGATCCTGACGAAGTCAAGCATTGGCTGAAAGAGATGGAGAGAATCTTTGAAGTGATGCAGTGCAGTGATCAAGAACGTGTCCTTCTGACGACCTTCCAGGTTGAACGAGATGCGAGATCATGGTGGGATGCCGTTAAAGCCACCTTGGGAGACAGGCAAGTGACGTGGAAGGAGTTCGTGGAACTCTTTAACAATAAGTATTTTTCCAACAGAGTGCAAGAGAAGAAGGCGGCGGAATTTGCTGCTCTGAAGTAGCGGAACCTTTTGGTCGCCGAGTATGAAGCTCAATTTTCTCGATTGTCCCGTTATGCAACCCATTTGGTACCCACAGAAAAGATGAAGGCCGAGCACTTTCTTAATGGATTGAAGTTGCATTATATCAACCAGTTGGCCCCAATGGAAATCCAAACTTATGCTGAGATGGTGAGAAAGGCCCAAGTCTTGGAGGACACTTTAGAGATGACTGAGATAATCCGTGGAAAGAATCCTAAGAAGGAATAAACTACTGGTTCCGGGAACTCTAAACTCGACAATGGCAAGAAAAGGCCCAATGGTGGGTCCAGTGCGGGGAAGGGTAAGGTGCCAAAGAATGAAGATAAGAAACCTAGCCCGATTGTACCATTCAAAGGCCAGTGCAAGCATTGTGATCGTCCAGGTCACAGAATGGAGGAATGCTGGCGCAAGTTGGGCGCATGTTTGCGCTGTGGAAGCAGGGACCATTGTATTCTGGAGTGTCCCCTCCTATCAGATCAAGCTACACCGACCAAGCCGCAAGGAAATAGGAAGCAATAGGGCAAGCTTCAAGCCCTACAAGAAGATGATGCGGGAACCACCGAGGAGGGTAGACTTGTTGAAGGTACGCTTATTATACATGATAATTCGACATTTGTTCTGTTTGATACTGGAGCGACTCATTCTTTCGTTTCTCAGAAATTTGCTAAGTTCTTAGCTGTGAAGCATGTGTTGATGAATTCTCCATTAGAAATTTCAACCCCTATTGGCTCTGGATCTGCTATTAAAACTTTCTATCCCTCTAGTAAGGTCATGATTAGTGAACAAAATATGTCAACAGATTTAGTTTGTATGGATATGAAGGATTATGATGTAATCCTAGGAGTTGATTGGTTGGCTAAGTATGAGGCCAATGTTCACTGCAGCACTAGTTCAGTGTCTTTTTCTGGACACCCTGAACTTTCTTTTGTTGGGGTTAGGAACTCTAAGTCTGTGCCGCTTATTTCGGCTCTTCGAGCTGAGAAGTTGTTGAGGAAGGGATGTCAGGCTTTTCTAGCATTTGTTTCTGTGACCCCTGAGAGGAAGATTAAGGTAAAGGACATTCTTGTTGTCTGATATTTTCAAGACGTCTTCCCTGAGGATTTGCTAGGACTTCCACCTGAGAGAGAGGTTGTCTTCTCTATCGATTTAACTTCGGGCGCGTCTCCTGTTTCAAAGGCTCCATATCGTATGTCTCCTGCGGAGCTGAGGGAATTGAAGCGACAATTGATGGAATTACTTGAGAAGGGGTTCATTCGTCGAAGTACATCCCCGTGGGGAGCTCCAGTGTTGTTTGTCCGGAAGAAGGATGGCTCGGTGAGATTGTGTATCGATTACCGGTAATTGAACCAGCTTACTATCAAAAACAAGTACCCATTGCCGAGGATTGACGAGCTGTTTGATCAGATAGCGGGAGCTCAATATTTTTCTAAGATCGATCTCCGATCTGGATACCATCAGTTGCGGATCAAGGATGAGGATATTTATAAAATGGCTTTTCGTAGCAGGTATGGGCATTTTGAATTCGTAGTAATGCCTTTTGGACTAACCAATGCACCAACAGCTTTCATGCAGTTGATGAACAGCGTGTTCCGGCGCTATCTTGATCAATGGGTCGTGGTGTTTATTGATGACATTTTGATATACTCTAAGAGTGAGGAGGAGCATGTTGAACATTTGAGGATGGCGTTGCAGTTATTGAGAGACCATCAGTTGTATGTCAAGTTTAGTAAGTGTGATTTCTGGCTGCAAGAAGTATCTTTTCTGGGACATATTATCACTAAGGAAGGTATATATGTTGATCCTTCAAAAGTTGAGGCAGTAAACAATTGGGATAGCCCTACTAATGTCATGCCCCGAGCCTTTATGACAGCAGAAGACTCGCTCGAGAAACGTGAACAGCCGGCATGGTAAGCCTCTTGCAAGCAAGAATGATCAGAGCGCAAGACAATCACACACATAAACGTAATTGTACAATAATTTAGTCAAACTCCAACTTTATTTCATAAATATCCAATATTCAAATACAATAACTTTCAACTTCTTTCAACCTATCAGACTCAAGAAATAGGAAAATTACATAGACTCAATCTAAACATTGTAGACTTCCTAAGTCTTCACTCTTATCTTGACAACACTTTCATTCACTCTCGAACCTGCTACTTGTATAACTCGAATCTGAATTCGAATCACTTCCATCTCCTGAAAAGAATGGGAATAGGTAATGAGCACACTTGCCCAGTAGGTATCTTCGCATCAACATGAAGGCATCATTAAAGTAATTAACATTTTAGCTCTAGAGAAATAAGGTAAAATCATGCAAATGCGATCAATCACGCGGTTAAACCAAAGTAACAAGATGATCATGTAAGATAGAATGAGAGCAAGAATGAACCAGCAAAAATGTAACAAGAACATGTTATTGGCCTTTCATGAACAAGAATGTATCGAGAATGTACTAGCAAGCCACATAATCATCACTCCAGTATCTTTTGCTTATGAGCAAGTACTTCGTGAATTTCTGTGGAATATCAAGTCATGTACAAGAAAGTCATGTTGTGTCGTAGATCTTCACTTATTTATAGAGAAAGTACTCCCAGCGCAATGCGACGCCAGTAGCATCATACCCCATAGTTTATAATAATATATTTTCGATAATCAGCCGAGGGGACTAGCATAGAGCCCTTGAACATAATCAACGCTCGATCGCATCTTCAAGTATAAATCAAGCTACTTCCACGCATATAACAATAAAGTATGGCCAAGAATGTATAATTCAATAAGTTCATGATAACACTATTAAATAAATGAACGCTTCAATTTAATAATGCGAGAGTCAAGAATGACTTAAACAAGGTTATGCTTATGGAAATAAATCGGCAGCACAACGGTACGTTATTTATTTTCCATCAATTAAATTAGGTATCTTGAACTAATTTGGAAAGTCTTGGATCATCATTAATCCATTTAGAAACATTGGAACATCAACCCTTGGGTCAAACCTCGGGTTAAGCACACAAATAATGTGACGGTCAAGTACTGGGCCGTTACACTCATGTGACGCACCAGTAGTGGGCCGTTACATTAGTCTGAATCCAGAAATAGTATAATAGATTTCGTGAAATGTGACGGTCGTATATTGGGCCGTTAGATGCTCCTGATGGTCCAGTATAGATCTGTTACATTGCTAGAACCAGAAACATCGATAGTGTAATCTACTACATGGGCTTTAATGGTACAACCAACTCGGCGTCCTAGTAGGAATCCCAGGCTCGCAAAGAATTACGGAGACCTTGAAACAAGATTTCCTAGTCCATTGGAAGAAATATCCAATAGAGAGGTCCTCATGTCCAAGAATAATGTTCCTATAGTGCAAAGTGTGAACTAATGGATAACATATCAGAATATGTGCCATGTACTTAAAGAATGACTCTATAGATAGAGAGAGAATGTGTGAAACCAAGATAAACTCTGTCAATACATCATTTAAAAATCATGGAGTTAATACAAACTATAGTGCTTTGGCATGAAATTAACATAACTTAAAATAACTTAAGACACCTTAATCATGCACTTTCGATTATGAATCAGTAACTAAACTTAAAGTCATGATAACATGTCCAAACTTAGCTATCTACGCTTATTTATAAGTAAACTTTAACTGGTTATCATTCTACCTCGGGCTGACAGAACACAGTGTCTGACGGTCTAGGATAGGCGCGTTACAGTCTTGTGACGGTTTATCGTAGGGCCGTTACAGTAGTGTAACGGTCCTGTTATGGTGTGTCAGAGACAACAGAGCAATTCAAATGCAACAGAGGGTGTGACGGCTTGTCGTAAGGCCGTTAGATCATTGTGACGGTCTTATCTTGATGCGTCAGAGCATCTGCTGGCAGTAAAATAAAGTAAAGGTTTATGAAAACATAACATGCCTGGAAATCAAAATACTACAACTATTTCAGACATGATAAATGAACTATAGGACAACTATATGCATGGGTTTTATTGAATAGACAAGATAATATCTTGTTATTTTCCATTTAGGGCTAAGAGATGCATGAATGTATAGAACTATTAAAACATGAAATCTATGGTCTATCATGCATGAAATCAATCAAAACCAGAGGGTCTTTATCTCTAACAAGATGTTTTTGCCAATCATGAGATGACCTACCTCTTAAATGAGCTTTAATCTACTAATTTGGGACTGTAAGACATGCCCTAGTTCTTCCCTTCCTGAGATTTTTCAGCAACTTCACGTCGCTCTATCTCTTCAATCTCTTGACCTAAGGACGTGAAATTTTGAGGGTAAGAAGCTAAAACTAAGGTGAACAAAAAGTTCTAAAGGACTGAACTCTAATTACCTCATTTAGACGTCCTAATCTCTTGATCTTCAGGGGTCTTTTGCTCCGAATTCTTGGCTGCTATGACTGAATCAACGACTTTGGAAGCTTCTATCTCCTTGGTTGGTTGATCTCCTAGCATGAAATTTGGAGAACTATTAGTCTAAAGTATACCAAATAAAATCTTCTAAAGAACTTACCCGAAATTATGACTCATTACCTTGATTCTTCACGAGCCAAAAGTAAAGGTCGCTCAGTTCAGAACTAGGTTCTATTTATAGGGTTTTGGCTAGGGTTTGAAGATTAGATCGATTCTAGAGTCCTTAATTTGCCAGAACCTGATCCCTAAGAGTCTTTAGTAATGTTATAAGTTCTTCCAAATTGATCTTCTGCAGATAGGATCCCAAAGTTCTAATCTTTTTGCTCGTTCTTCCATTCACGAAACTGATAGGATGTAACACATCAAGACTGGTGCGTTACATGGCTGTGGCGGTCGCATGATAGACCGCTACATCCAACGTGCACAGAGTTCAACATCAATCAAACTCTTTTGTTAATTATCTATATTATTATCCATAAAATGATATTTTATCCTTAAAATACGTAAATAGGGTAAATAACATTCTAGAATATGGGCCAAACTTAATGGACTTGGTCCTTAAATCTTTTGGATTTTATTTAAATAGGCTAGGTTAATTATTTAACATAATTAGGCCTTATAATAACTTATTAATCCAATAATCCTTTTATTAATCTATTTAACCCTTATAAATTCCAAAAAGTTCTATAAATAACTCAAAAATTATTACATAAATTCTGGGGCACTACACCCTCCCCCACTTAGAAGAATTTGGTCCCCAAATTTAATACATGGGTTATGGAGAGTGTACTTATAGTTGAATAATTCTGAAAATCTTTTCCGCATGGCTGCTTCGGCTTCCCATGTTGCTTCATATGACATGTTTTCTTCCATTGAATCTTGACCATAGGAATAACTTTATTTCTTAGTTGACGCACTTCCCGTTCCAGAATCTTTATTGGCGTTTGCTCGTACGTCATATCCTTCTGAATCTCCAGATTATCATAAGTGATAATATGGTCAGGATCATATACATACTTCTTCAGCATAGATGATGGGAATCGACGCCAAACTAGTACTTCTCATATTGCATTTATATCCTTTAGTTTATTTTTTTTATCCATGGGAAAGTATACGCACAATTGTACGGCTTTATCGGCCAATGCGTCACTCCCGTAGATTATGTGGGTTTCTATGTAATTTGCCCATGGGACCAGCAAGGGGGCCCTCAGCCCTTTCCCATTGGTCCACCTAGACCATGTGGGGCTGGTCAACCAGCCTAGGTGGCCTTCTAGATGAGTGGACTAGTCATATGCCACATGGGTAGACAAAGGGTTAAGAATGTCAACATTCTACACCCATCCCACCTACCCCCATTCAACCTTCCATTCAAAACCTACCCATAGTCAATAGGCCGCCCCCCCCCCTTCATTTTTTAATATTTTTTTTTGTGTTTGTGGCATGCAATCCCAGCCCTTCAATCCCCATCCCTAGATCTAAGGGTGGACAATTGATTTGGTTGGAATCATATAAAAGATTGTATTTTTATGTGAAAATCAATGAAAATCAGAATTTTGTTGAATGAGCAAGAGCTAGCTGCGCCCCCAGCCCTCTCTCCTCTGGTTCTCCCCTTCCTAAGCCTCCATTCTAGAGTGGTATCTCCTTTCCCCACCCTCCGGTGATCATCGGTGCCGCCGCCGCCGCCGTTCGTGCCGCCATCGAGCTGCCGCTGCAGTTCTGTCCGCGCAGTACCACAGCAACTTCCACGAAATTCCCACCTCAGCCATGAGCTCAGATCGAGCTGGGACTTTTACTGGGTGTTCCATAGGTGTCAAGAACATCCCCTAAATTTTGGTTTGTCATTCAGATCCCGTTTAGTATTTTTAGATTTTCGTCCACTCTTTCACTTCTGTTCTGTCTGCTGTCTATTTCCATTTTCACCCGCCCTGAGTTTTAAGACTTAGGCCCACTTTTTGAGTTTTTTTCATCCCACAAATTTTACTGGCGTTTCCTTCCATCCACCCCTTCATCAAAAAATTTTCTTAATTTTTTTTTCGTCCATCTCATATTTTTTAAAAATCGTTCTCAGTCCCATCTACAGTTCTGTCTACCTGTTCCCAGATCCGACCACCAGTCACTCCAAAAATCATATCAAATCACCCCCACCTCCAACTCCAATTCCCAAAATTGTCCCAGTTCCGTGGTTTTATTATCTACAACTTTGAAGAAGAGCTCAAAGTCCGAATCCCACTGTAAGTAGGCGGTCAACGGCCTTTTACAGGGATCTGATATGCTGATCTGAGATTTCTGGAGCAGTGGAGCAGAAGATTGAAAAATATCTAAGGCCATGGTCCGCATAGGTTCAGAGGAATCCACTGGCCCTACGTTTGAGGATTTTGAGTCCTCTTTCCAACGGCACTGGTTTCGTCGCATTCCGGCGACGGGGCTGATCACAGCGGCCATTTTCGTCCGAGCGCGCGCTGCAAAACAGCAGCAACCAGCCCGTGGGCAGCAATTCCGACGGGTACCGAACGGAGTCGCCCGGCCTCCGATCACCGTTCCGGCGTGCCGCCAGCCCGGGGATCGCTTCTACCAGTGTCCCCACCACAGCGGTGACACCGGGTCCCACACGGCCCCTCCGGACAGCGCGTGGGCCCCACGGTCGTGATTACGCGTGTAGCCGAATCAACACACGAAGCTGCCCGTCATCCCGAATTCGGTCCTCCCGGGCCCATTTGTGTCGCCCTTTACCTCCCTGCGTGGAGTGGGCATATTCCCATTGCTGTAATTATTGTGTGTTAAGTTCCCCGGGAGTATGAGTTTCGGCCGGGTCCGTCGTCCCCACGCCGAGCGCGTGGAGGTATCGTTCTCGCTCCCTACACTCGGCATTTGCTTATTTTCATATATACTTGTTTATGCCGCTGCTAGAGAGCATGATAGGGTAACTAGCTCGCTTTCTATTTGTATAACCGCTGCTGCGAGAGTGAGCATTACCGTCCCGTGACCCGATCTGGGCACGAAAGAGAGAGCCGACCACCCTAGCTCTTGCCAGTTTCTCAACCGCGCACGTCCGACGCTTCCCTCGTTAAGGGACGATCGCGAGCTTGTCGTGTCCGTGTCTCGTCCCGCATCAATTTGGTATCAGAGACAGGTTGAGTCTAGGGTCTCCAAAATAAAAAAAAAGAGTGTCATTTAAGTCATTTTCTAAGTCGTGTTTATGATCATCATATTTTCAAAACAACAAAAAGAGTCATTTTTGGGTCGCATACATCCCTTTACTCGGTATATCAAAAGGTGTTGTCCGAACGTTAGGCTACACCTATCGGGAAGGCCGCACATTTGCGCGAGTGATCTTCGGATCAGTTTTCTCCGCCACGTACCGAGTCTTGGTTTACGTCTAGGGTCCTTAGTGTGCATGCATTCCAACTTTGCATTACTTAGGGTCGTGTCTAGTGTCTTGCCCAAATGGCCTTGCATATCCATTCCTAGGGATCCATTCTCGTATTTTGGCAACTATGGCCAACCCATGTCAACCCGTCCAAGGTGATCGGTCCGTGTCCGAGTACATTCGGGCATATCATAAGTATTGGTTGGAACATGGCTTGGGAGAGGAGAGCAAAACGGCCGCATTTCAGTTCCGGAGAGGTTTGCGCCTTCACTTCCAATTGGAATGTCTTATCCGCAATGCATTCTCTCTAGTGGAATCCTATACGGTCGCTCTAGTGGTCGAACCATTTGAGTCACACTTCTCTCGGTATGGTGGCTTTCGACAAGCATCCACCTCCCAGCCGCCTACACCATGGCCTTCACCACTCGAGAGAGTTCCAATGTCATCCATCTCTATTTCCGAATTTGATTCGGAATCCTCTCATTTGGAACCACCAAGGCCCGAGCCACCCGTATTTCTAACGGGTACGTTTTTCATAGCCGAGCCGCTTCTTAGTTGGCTCAAGGATGGCTTGGTCCCACCTCCCTTCCCATCAATGGACCCCACACTACCACTAGTGTCAAGCAACTCATTTCATACCACCTTCCGGTCTCGTCACTATGTGGACACATTGGACGACCTTCTTAAAGGGTTAGACCGGCAGTTGACCTTTACACATTTATTGGCCCGAGGCTTTGACCAACCCACTAGTCTTAGCTTCACCCATCCGGCCTTAGGGTCCATTACCTCCCAGTGCACCGTGGGTTGTGTCACCACGGAGGTCCTCTTACTCCTTCCGTTACCGGACGAGCTTGAATTCATACCCTTTTGTCTGAGGGAGGAATCATACTTCTTGCCTACGGTCCCCGTCCCACCCATCACAATTCAAGAAGGTGATTATCCACACCTTCAAAACTTCTACATGTGGGACCGTGACTTGTGGGAACCCACCACAAGGGGTCACACATTCTTTGACCCATTTGACCCCTACTCTAGTGGGCCCCGTGACCCATCACTTCCCTCATACCTTATCGGGGAAGTCCACTTTTATACCCCTTTCCTACGGGCCGGGTCCTCCATACCCACCAAGCCAGTCCACGATACACCTACACCCAGCTCTTTCACACCCGGCTTTCCTAGCCCTCTCAAGTCTCCCAAATCCAAAGGGTCGTCCATGCATGACTGGGTCATACTTGGACATTTAGGTGTACCTCATGCCACCCATCTCCGGTTACATAACATGCATGCATGGCACACATTCGGGTGTCCTGGTCCGCCGTCACCCATGTACGGGTCGGACTAACATTAGGTGTGTCTAGGGTCATAGTTGAGTCAATGTGCTTTTCTTCGTGTGGTTTATTTTGTGTGGTTTGTTTGCATACGTGTGTTAGTGCATGGTGAGTCTGCATGTGTCTTGTGCAAGCTCGTTGTCGTTCTCTTATGAGTAAGAGGTGATTGGACTCACTTGATGAGTATGGGATCGGTTCTACTTCTATACCCGGATCAGTCACCTATAGGGACTCAGCGGTGATTCCTAGTGAGTCTTCGAGTTGCTTCCTTCCTTTTTAAGAGTGCCCCTTCGGAGTGACCACCTTTAGCCCATAGCAGTTCGCATATCGAGTATATATGGAATAAGTAGGTGCCGATCATTTGGAGTGGAGCATACCCGCGTTACTTGGCACGGTGACAGATCCGCCGGAGTACTCGAGCATTCCTACCCCTACTCGACGGGGTCGAGTTCCTCCCACCCGGGGAGAGTTGATGGGAATCGACGCCGAACTAGTACTTCTCATATTGCATTTATATCCTTTAGTTTATTTTTTTTATCCATGGGAAAGTATACGCACAATTGTACGGCTTTATCGGCCAATGCGTCACTCCCGTAGATTATGTGGGTTTCTATGTAATTTGCCCATGGGACCAGCAAGGGGGCCCTCAGCCCTTTCCCATTGGTCCACCTAGACCATGTGGGGCTGGTCAACCAGCCTAGGTGGCCTTCTAGATGAGTGGACTAGTCATATGCCACATGGGTAGACAAAGGGTTAAGAATGTCAACATTCTACACCCATCCCACCTACCCCCATTCAACCTTCCATTCAAAACCTACCCATAGTCAATAGGCCGCCCCCCCTTCATTTTTTAATGTTTTTTTTTGTGTTTGTGGCATGCAATCCCAGCCCTTCAATCCCCATCCCTAGATCTAAGGGTGGACAATTGATTTGGTTGGAATCATATAAAAGATTGTATTTTTATGTGAAAATCAATGAAAATCAGAATTTTGTTGAATGAGCAAGAGCTAGCTGCGCCCCCAGCCCTCTCTCATCTGGTTCTCCCCTTCCCAAGCCTCCATTCTAGAGTGGTATCTCCTTTCCCCACCCTCCGGTGATCATCGGTGCCGCCGCCGCCGCCGTTCGTGCCGCCATCGAGCCGCCGCTGCAGTTCTGTCCGCGCAGTACCACAGCAACTTCCACGAAATTCCCACCTCAGCCATGAGCTCAGATCGAGCTGGGAATTTTACTGGGTGTTCCATAGGTGTCAAGAACATCCCCTAAATTTTGGTTTGTCATTCAGATCCCGTTTAGTATTTTTAGATTTTCGTCCACTCTTCCACTTCTGTTCTGTCTGCTGTCTGTTTCCATTTTCACCCGCCCTGAGTTTTAGGACTTAGGCCCACTTTTTGCATTTTTTTCATCCCACAAATTTTACTGGCGTTTCCTTCCATCCACCCCTTCATCAACAAGTTTTCTTAATTTTTGTTTCGTCCATCTCATATTTTCTAAAAATCGTTCTCAGTCCCATCTACAGTTCTGTCCACCTGTTCCCAGATCCGACCACCAGTCACTCCAAAAATCATATCAAATCACCCCCACCTCCAACTCTAATTCCCAAAATTGTCCCAGTTCCGTGGTTTGATTATCTACAACTTTGCAGAAGAGCTCAAAGTCCGAATCCCACTGTAAGTAGGTGGTCAACGGCCTTTTACAGGGATCTGATATGCTGATCTGAGATTTCTGGAGCAGTGGAGCAGAAGATTGAAAAATATCTAAGGCCCTGGTCCGCATAGGTTCAGAGGAATCCACTGGCCCTACGTTTGAGGATTTTGAGTCCTCTTTCCAACGGCACTGGTTTCGTCGCATTCCGGCGACAGGGCTGATCACAGCGGCCATTTTCGTCCGAGCGCGCGCTGTAAAACAGCAGCAACCAGCCCGTGGGCAGCAATTCCGACGGGTACCGAACGGAGCCGCCCGGCCTCCGATCGCCGTTCCGGCGTGCCGCCAGCCCGGGGATCGCTTCTACCAGTGTCCCCACCACAGCGGTGACACCGGGTCCCACACGGCCCCTCCGGACAGCGCGTGGGCCCCACGGTCGTGATTACGCGTGTAGCCGAATCAACACACGAAGCTACCCGTCATCCCGAATTCGGTCCTCCCGGGCCCATTTGTGTCGCCCTTTACCTCCCTGTGTGGAGTGGGCATATTCCCATTGCTGTAATTATTGTGTGTTAAGTTCCCCGGGAGTACGAGTTTCGGCCGGGTCCGTCGTCCCCACGCTGAGCGCGTGGAGGTATCGTTCTCGCTCCCTACACTCGGCATTTGCTTATTTTCATATATACTTGTTTATGCCGCTGCTAGAGAGCATGATAGGGTAACTAGCTCACTTTCTATTTGTATAACCGCTGCTGCGAGAGTGAGCATTACCGTCCCGTGACCCGATCTGGGCACGAAAGAGAGAGCCGACCACCCTAGCTCTTGCCGGTTTCTCAACCGCGCACGTCCGACGCTTCCCTCGTTAAGGGACGATCGCGAGCTTGTCGTGTCCGTGTCTCGTCCCGTATCAATAGAGACGTGAAATACGTCATGAACTCCTGCTAATTATGGAGGTAAAGCCAGTTTGTAGGCCACTTCACCGACCATTTCAAGAATTTCAAACGGGCCAATGAACCTTGGAGTTAGCTTGCCCTTAATGCCAAATCTTAGAATACCACGACCTGGAGAAACCTTGAGATACACATGGTCTCCTACTTGAAATTCTAAGTCGCGTCTTCGAATATCAGCATAAGATTTCTGCCTATCTTGTGCCATCTTTATTCTCTCTTGAATAAGCTTGATCTTCTCTGTAGAATCTCTGATAATATCGGGGCCTAGGAATTATCTTTCCCCTATTTCATTCCAACATATTGGTGATCGATAACTTTTTTCATATAGTGTTTCAAAAGGTGCCATTTATATGCTGGCCTGATAATTGTTGTTATATGCAAATTCTACTAGAGGCAAGTGATCATGCCAACTACCTCCAAAATCAATAACACAAGCCCTGAGCATGTCTTCTACCACTTGATTTGTTCTTTCTGTCTGACCATCAGTTTGTGGATGAAAGGCTGTGCTGAAGTTCAATCTAGTCCCTAGTGACTGTTGTAGACCCTTCCAAAACTGTGATGTGAATCGAGGATCTCTATCAGATATAATAGTGACTGGGACACCATGTAATTTAACAATTTCTCTTATGTATAATGCTGCCAGGATATCCACAGACCACCGACTTTTGATTGGTATGAAATGTACAGATTTAGTTAATCGGTCTATGATTACCCATATACCATCGTGTCCACCTCTTGTCTTAGGTAACTCCATAATGAAATCCATCTTTATACTCTCCCACTTCCATTCGGGAATATTCAAGGGATGCAGTTTACCTGCGGGTCTAAAATGCTCTGCCTTTACTTGTTGACAAGTGAGACAGCGAGACACGAAATCAGCTATTTCCCTCTTCATGTTGGGCCACTAGAAATTTCTTTTAAGATCTTGATACATTTTTGTACTACTTGGGTGAATGGTGTACCTGGACTTATGTGCTTCTTCTAGAATCAATTTCTTCATATCCTCATGATCCGGTACACATACTTGGTCTTTAAATAGCAATCTTCCATCCTTAATAGAAAAATCCAGCCTTTGTTCAACATTGGCCTTGATCTCCAATAATGTAGGATCATCATTTTGCAGCTTGACCAGATCTTCTATCAATGTAGGTTGAGCTTGAATATTAGCTAGGAAAAAATCCTCCTTCCTGTCAATATCTAAGTTCAACTGAGCAAATTGAGGAATAAGATTAGTCATACTAATCATGAGACTTGATAGCATACCCATTGGTTTTCTGCTGAGTGCATCCGCAACAGCATTAACCTTGCCAGGATGATATTGAATAGAAAATACAAAGTCTTTAAGATATTCTAACTATCTCCTCTGCCTCATATTTATCTCTTTTTGAGAAAATAAGTACTTCAAGCTTTCGTGGTCTGAGTAGACCGTAAACTTTTCTCCATAGAGATAATGACGCCAAATTTTCAAGGTGAAAATGACAGCTGCTAATTCTAAATCATGCACAGGATAGTTTTCCTCGTGACGTTTCAATTGTCTTGAAGAATAACAGATTACTTTTCCATTTTGCATTAGGACACACCCTAAGCCAATACCTGATGCATCCGTATATACTTCGAATCCACCACCTTCTATCGGTAGTGTTAGAATAGGAGCTGTAGTAAGATGATTCTTAAGAGTTTGGAAACTCTTTTCACATTCCTCTGACCAGACAAAGGGATTTTATTTTCTTGTGAGTCTAGTTAAAGGAACTGCAATTTTTGAGAAATCCCCAATGAATCTTCTATAATAACCAGCTAGACCCAGAAAACTTCATATTTCCGATACGGTCGTTGGCCGGCTCCAATTCTTAATAGCTTCTACCTTAGAAGGATCCACAACGATACCTTCTTTTGAAATAATGTGGCCTAGGAATGAAACTTCCTTGAGCCAGAATTCACATTTGTTTAGCTTGGCATAGAGTTTATGTTCTTTAAGTATTTGTAAACCTATCCTCAGATGTTCTTCATGTTCTTTCTTGGTCTTGGAATATATCAAGATGTCATCGATGAAGACGACGATGAATTGGTCCAGATATGGCTGGAAAACACTGTTCATAAGTTGCATAAATGCTACTGGGGCATTAGTTAACCCGAACGGCATTACCATGAATTCATAGTAGCCATAACGACTTCAAAAGGCCGATTTATAAATGTCTTCTTCTTTAATTCTCAGCTGATGATAACCTGATCCGAGGTCTATCTTAGAAAAATATTCTGCTCCTGAAAGCTGATCGAAGAGTTCATCAATACGCGGCAACGGATACTTGTTTTTTATTGTAAGTTGATTTAGTCACTGGTAATCGATGCATAGCCTGAGAGAACCATCCTTCTTCTTGACAAATAGAACCGGTGCACCCCAAGGGGATGTTCTAGGTCTTATAAAGCCCTTATCCAGTAGTTCCTGCAATTGTTTCTTTAGTTCTTTGAGTTCTGTGAGGGACATCCTGTAAGGGGCTATAGAAAGAGGTGCTGCTCCTGGAATGAGTTCAATAGTGAAGTTTACTTCCCTCTCGGGTGGTAAACTGGGTAATTCGGATGGGAACACATCGGGGAACTCATTTACAATAGGAATGTCTGCTAAGATAATCTCCTTGGATTCGGTAACAATGACAGAAGGAAGAAAAGTTTCACATCCTTGCGAGATAAGTTTACAAGCGTGAAGAGAAGATACGATAGTAGGATGCTTCTGGTACTTGATGCCAAGAAAAGAGAATCTTAGAAGACCGAGCTTTCGAAAGGATATAATCCTATTTCAGTAATTGATATAAGCATCATGATCTACAAGCCAATGTACCCCTAAAATGGCATCATAACCCTTCATGTCAAGGCATACTAAGTTTGCGGGGAGATTATGACCTTCTACTATCACTTCGCTATCAGGATAGTAGTCGGTAAGCTTTGTTCTAGAACCTAAGGGTGTGGTAATAGAGAGATCTGAAGGTAAGAGAACTGTTGCAATTGATAATATTTTTGCAAAAGTAGTGAAGATAAAAGAATGAGATGCACCAGTATCGAATAGCACAAATACAGGATGAGAACAAATTTGAAGAGTACCTTCCATAAGCCCACCATCCCTAGGCGCTTCCTCTTCTTCTAAAACGACATTGAGGCGAGCCTGCCTCCTACGTCCTCCACCAGACGATTGGTCTTTCATAAGGGGGCAATCTGGCATGCGATGCTCCATGCTTCCACAACGTAAACAAGCGTCAAGACGCTTCCAGCATTCCTCAGCCGAATGACCAAATTTTTCGCAAAACGTACAAGCTGTAGCAACTTGCTCTTCCTTGACTTTCTTTTGCTTATGAGAACTTCCACCATTCCCATTCCTAGATCTTTTCTTACTATCATGGCTTTTGTAGGGCTCCGTGATGCTGAACTTTTCTTTCTTATAACGCTGATCTGAGCGTCGGCTGGATTCTTCTCTTTCCCTTTTAATTTTTCAACCTTCTCTAAGGTCCTTTCACACAAATACGCTCGTTGAACCATTTCTGCATAAGTACGGATGTTTTGGGTCCCGAGCTACTGAATGAAACCGGGTCGTAACCCGTCCATGAACCGATTTGCCTTCAATAAATCGGTGCTGATAAGATGCGGTGCGCAAGGTGCAAGCCTTGAGAATTACAGTTCATATTCGGCAACCGTCATCATTCCTTGCTGAAGAGCGGCGAACTCCATAGCCTTTCTCTCTTTTACGTGCTCCGAAAAGTACTTGGCACGGAATAGGGTAAGAAAACCATCCCAGGTATGAGGTGCATCGGCCGGAGGTGCCGGAACCGACTTCCACCATGTACGGGCATCTTTGTTGAGTTGAAAGGTTGCGAGACGCACCTTCTCCTGATCGGTGCATTAGATGACGTCAAATATCCGATTCATTTCATCTATCCAGTTCTCTGTCTCGTCAGGATTAGAAGAACCATAGAAACACGGATGGTTTAAGCTCCGAAAGTTGCGATGCAAATCACCAGCCCTTGCTCCTACGCCAGCTTGCGCCATGGTTTGTAATGTCTGAGTGAGGCCAGCAACCGTTTGTTGCATGCCATCCCAATTTACGCGATGAGCCATGGGAATAATATGGTACCTGAGGGAAAAATAACAACTTGTTATTTCTCGTGAAACTGGAAGGAAAATCAATCTTAAAATTAATTAACTATCTTATCCCGGGTTCTACCCAATTCTCACATGGATGTAGAAATTTCTTCCTTAGTTCATAGGTAGGGGTCCTTAAACCTTGGACTTATCCTATGACATGACTCTTCTCCCGAAGTCCTGAGACTTAGGCTCTGATACCAACTTAACTGTCACGCCCCGAGCCTTTATGACAGCGGAAGACTCGCTCGAGAAACGTGAATAGCCGGCATGGTAAGCCTCTTGCAAGCAAGAATGATCAGAGCGCAAGACAATCATACACATAAACGCAATTGCACAATAATTTAGTCAAACTCCAACTTTATTTCATAAATAATCAATATTCAAATACAATAACTTTCAACTTCTTTCAACCTATCAGACTTAAGAAATAGAAAAATTACATAGACTCAATCTAAACATTGTAGACTTCCTAAGTCTTCACTCTTATCTTGACAACACTTTCATTCACTCTCGAACATGCTACTTGTATAACTCGAATCTGAATTCGAATCACTTCCATCTCCTGAAAAGAATGGGAATAGGCAATGAGCACACTTGCCCAGTAGGTATCTTCGCATCAACATGAAGGCATCATTAAAGTAATTAACATTTTAGCTCTAGAGAAATAAGGTAAAATCATGCAAATGCGATCAATCACGCGGTTAAACCAAAGTAACAAGATGATCATGTAAGATAGAATGAGAGCAAGAATGAACCAGCAAAAATGTAACAAGAACATGTTATTGGCCTTTCATGAACAAGAATGTATCGAGAATGTACTAGCAAGCCACATAATCATCACTCCAGTATCTTTTGCTTATGAGCAAGTACTTTGTGAATTTCTGTGGAATATCAAGTCATGTACAAGAAAGTCATGTTGTGTCGTAGATCTTCACTTATTTATAGAGAAAGTACTCCCAACGCAATGCGACGCCAGTAGCATCATACCCCATAGTTTATAATAATATATTTTTGACAATCAGCCGAGGGGACTAGCATAGAGCCCTTGAACACAATCAGCGCTCGATCGCATCTTCAAGTATAAATCAAGCTACTTCCACGCATGTAACAATAAAGTATGGCCAAGAATGTATAATTCAATAAGTTCATGATAACACTATTAAATAAATGAACGCTTCAATTTAATAATGCGAGAGTCAAGAATGACTTAAACAAGGTTATGCTTATGGAAATAAATCGGCAGCACAACGGTACGTTATTTATTTTCCATCAATTAAATTAGGTATCTTGAACTAATTTGGAAAGTCCTGGATCATCATTAATCCATTTAGAAACTTTGGAACATCAACCCTTGGGTCAAACCTCGGGTTAAGCACACAAATAATGTGACGGTCAAGTATTGGGCCGTTACACTCATGTGACGCACCAGTAGTGGGCCGTTACATTAGTCTGAATCCAGAAATAGTATAATAGATTTCGTGAAATGTGACGGTCGTATATTGGGCCGTTAGATGCTCCTGATGGTCCAGTATAGATCTGTTACATTGCTAGAACCAGAAACATCGATAGTGTAATCTACTACATGGGCTTTAATGGTACAACCAACTCGGCGTCCTAGTAGGAATCCCAGGCTCGCAGAGAATTACGGAGACCTTGAAACAAGATTTCCTAGTCCATTGGAAGGAATATCCAATAGAGAGGTCCTCATGTCCAAGAATAATGTTCCTATAGTGCAAAGTGTGAACTAATGGATAACATATCAGAATATGTGCCATGTACTTAAAGAATGACTCTATAGATAGAGAGAGAATGTGTGAAACCAAGATAAACTCTGTCAATACATCATTTAAAAATCATGGAGTTAATACAAACTATAGTGCTTTGGCATGAAATTAACATAACTTAAAATAACTTAAGACACCTTAATCATGCACTTTCGATTATGAATCAGTAACTAAACTTAAAGTCATGATAACATGTCCAAACTTAGCTATCTACGCTTATTTATAAGTAAACTTTAACTGGTTATCATTCTACCTCGGGCTGACAGAACACAGTGTCTGACGGTCTAGGATAGGCGCGTTACAGTCTTGTGACGATTTATCGTAGGGCCGTTACAATAGTGTAACGCTCCTGTTATGGTGCGTCAGAGACAACAGAGCAATTCAAATGCAACAGAGGGTGTGACGGTCTTATCTTGATGTGTCAGATCGTCTGCTGGCAGTAAAATAAAGTAAAGGTTTATGAAAACATAACATGCCTGGAAATCAAAATACTACAACTATTTCAGACATGATAAACGAAGTATAGGACAACTATATGCATGGGTTTTATTGAATAGACAAGATAATATCTTGTTATTTTCCATTTAGGGCTAAGAGATGCATGAATGTATAGAACTATTAAAACATGAAATCTATGGTCTATCATGCATGAAATCAATCAAAACCAGAGGGTCTTTATCTCTAACAAGATGTTTTTGCCAATCATGAGATGACCTACCTCTTAAATGAGCTTTAATCTTCTAATTTGGGACTGTAAGACATGCCCTAGTTCTTCCCTTCCTGAGATTTGTCAGCAACTTCACGTCGCTCTATCTCTCCAATCTCTTGACCTAAGGACGTGAAATTTTGAGGGTAAGAAGCTGAAACTAAGGTGAACAAAAAGTTCTAAAGGACTGAACTCTAATTACCTCATTTAGACGTCCTAATCTCTTGATCTTCAGGGGTCTTTTGCTCCGAATTCTTGGCTGCTATGACTGAATCAGCGACTTTGGAAGCTTCTATCTCCTTGGTTGGTTGATATCCTAGCATGAAATTTGGAGAACTATTAGTCTAAAGTATACCAAATAAAATCTTCTAAAGAACTTACCCGAAATTATGACTCCTTACCTTGATTCTTCACGAGCCAAAAGTAAAGGTCGCTCAGTTCAGAACTAGGTCCTATTTATAGGGTTTTGGCTAGGGTTTGAAGATTAGATCGATTCTAGAGTCCTTAATTTGCCAGAACCTGATCCCTAAGAGTCTTTAGTAATGTTATAAGTTCTCCCAAATTGATCTTCTGCAGATAGGATCCCAAAGTTCCAATCTTTTTACTCGTTCTTCCATTCACGGAACTGATAGGATGTAACGCATCAAGACTGGTGCGTTACATGGCTGTGGCGGTCGCACGATAGACCGCTACATCCAACGTGCACAAAGTTCAACATCAATCAAACTCTTTTGTTAATTATCTATATTATTATCCATAAAATGATATTTTATCCTTAAAATACGTAAATAGGGTAAATAACATTCTAGAATATGGGCCAAACTTAATGGACTTGGTCCTTAAACCTTTTGGATTTTATTTAAATAGGCTAGGTTAATTATTTAACATAATTGGGCCTTATAATGACTTATTAATCCAATAATCCTTTTATTAATCTATTTAACCCTTATAAATTCTAAAAAGTTCTATAAATAACTCAGAAATTATTACATAAATTCTGGGGCACTACACCCTCCCCCACTTAGAAGAATTTGGTCCCCAAATTTAATACATGGGTTATGGAGAGTGTACTTACAGTTGAATAATTCTGAAAATCTTTTCCGCATGGCTGCTTCGGCTTCCCATGTTTCTTCATGTGGCCATGTTTTCTTCCATTGAATCTTGACCATAGGAATAACTTTATTTCTTAGTTGACGCACTTCCCGTTCTAGAATCTTTATTGGCGTTTGCTCATACATCATATCCTTCTGAATCTCCAGATTATCATAAGTGATAATATGGTCAGGATCATATACATACTTCTTCAGCATAGAGACGTGAAATACGTCATGAACTCCTGCTAATTATGGAGGTAAAGCCAGTTTGTATGCCACTTCACCGACCATTTCAAGAATTTCAAACGGGCCAATGAACCTTGGAGTTAGCTTGCCCTTAATGCCAAATCTTAGAATACCACGACCTGGAGAAACCTTGAGATACACATGGTCTCCTACTTGAAATTCTAAGTCGCGTCTTCGAATATCAGCATAAGATTTCTGCCTATCTTGTGCCATCTTTATTCTCTCTTGAATAAGCTTGATCTTCTCTGTAGAATCTCTGATAATATCGGGGCCTAGGAATTATCTTTCCCCTATTTCATTCCAACATATTGGTGATCGATAACTTTTTTCATATAGTGTTTCAAAAGGTGCCATTTATATGCTGGCCTGATAACTGTTGTTATATGCAAATTCTACTAGAGGCAAGTGATCATGCCAACTACCTCCAAAATCAATAACACAAGCCCTGAGCATGTCTTCTACCACTTGATTTGTTCTTTCTGTCTGACCATCAGTTTGTGGATGAAAGGCTGTGCTGAAGTTCAATCTAGTCCCTAGTGACTGTTGTAGACCCTTCCAAAACTGTGATGTGAATCGAGGATCTCTATCAGATATAATAGTGACTGGGACACCATGTAATTTAACATATTCAGGTACCTCGGATCACGAGCCAGGTACCTCGGATCACGTGCCCTTCATTTGTCTCTGCATTCCCTGTCAGACAGATAAGAACATATTCAGTTTAACTGTAAACCCTGTACAGGCTTTGCAACCACGAGTGCAATGCAAAGTATGCACAACGCAGTGTATAGACTCAATGATCGTAAAGGCTTCATGAGAAGGAAAGCAGTGTATAGACTTAGTAAATATAAAGGCTTCATAAGAAGGAAAACCAGTGTACAGACTTGCCCAAAGTATAGACTTTATATGAAGAGGCAACGGCTGTACATACTTCCTATATGAAGCAGCCACTGTACATACTCAAGGTGAAGACTGATGCCAATGTATAGACTTTACTGAAGACAACAGACTCGAGTGCAGTGTACAGACTTGACTATGCTCACCCAATACCAATGTATATACTTGATGCACAAAGAGTGGCTGTACAGACTTGATAACGATGCAGAACGAACGGATGTACATACTTCATGTGAAAGCCCAATGTACAGACTTTGAAGAACAAGCAGCTACAGTCCAATGTGTGGACTTGTCGTTCACTGGTGAGTGTACAGACTTCGAATGAAACACTAATGTGTAGACTTACCACCGACTATTGTGTAGACTTAAAGAAGTGAGACGATGGCTAAGACACTGTACAATCGGATGTATAGACTTTACTTAACACAGTCCGATGTACAGACTTGGAATTTCAACTGAAGGGTGTATAGACTTGACCAAATAGTCTAGTGAATAGACTTGAATAGCTGAGGACAGTGTACAGACTTGCCACCGACCAATGTGTAGACTCGATCAGCATAAGGCACAGTATAGACATCAACTCTGCACATCGAATGTATAGACTTCAAGTGTGAAGACCATTGTATAGACTTTGGATTCGAAGACTAATGTGCAAACTTCGGATTTGAAGACCAATGTGCAGACTTTGGATTTGAAGACCAATGTGCAGACTTCAAGTTTCACTGTGGATGTACAGACTTTAGGAAATCAAGCGATGTGTAGACTTGAAGCTCCACGATGGATGTATAGACTTCAAATATCACTGTGGATGTATAGACTTTAGGAAATCAAGCGATGTGTAGACTTGAAGCTCCACGATGGATGTATAGACTTCAAATATCACTGTGGATGTATAGACTTCAGGAAATCAAGCGATGTGTAGACTTCAAAGAAGTTGGCGATTCAATGTACAGACTTGATGAAGCGAAGCCAATGTACAGACTTGAGTGTAGCTAAAGCCTTGATCGTAGGAATAGGCTGGAGTGTATAGACTTCAGGCTTCAGAAACGAGTGTACAGACTTCACTTAAGAAACGTAGGGAAAGACTCCAATGTATAGACTTTGCCTTGAATGAAAGTCAGTGAAGAATGAATAGACTTTCACGATGTGTAGACTTTGGATACGTGAAAGCTACAGTGAAGGAATGTACACACTTGACCAATTCAAAGGCGAATCAAGTGTACAGACTCTGAGTCCAAACCCAACGGCTGTACAGACTTAGAATGTGAAGACTGATGTACATACTTCATTAATCAAAGCATGAATGAGACGTTGTATAGACTTAGCCTAAGACATGCATGAACTGACGCTGTATAGACTCAATCTAGACAAGTCTGCTAAAGGAGTCGACCCATCAGAGGATGCGTCGACCCATGACAGTGAGAAATGCAAACAGCAGTGTATGAAATGCAAAGAACACATAGTCAATCTGATAGAGCAATTTCATCAAAGCAAGAGCAGTTGCCAATCAATCAAAACAATGGTGTTGCCAATGAAATAAAGCAAGTGTCAACATCATCAACATAGAGGGGTCACAACAATCTCCCCCTTTTTGATGATGGTAACCCCATATGAAGTAGAATAGCAACATCCTGTCATATAGATAAATGTTTGATGAAAGACATGATGTATTACGCAGATTGACATGCAGATGCTATGAATGCATGCAACTAACTGCCTCAAACTCTCCCTTATCATTATGCATATACACTCCCACTCCCCCTTGGAATGAATTCAGAATTCAGACAGATATGTATTCTCCCCCTAGACATCCCCCTAGACAATATTCTCCCCCTTTGCCATCAACAAAGAGGAGGGAAAAATTAAATAGAAGGAAAGGATCAAGAGAAGAACTGACTGGCATTTTGAATAGGTAGTTCATGAATAAGCATTCTAAAGCATAGAGTCTTCAGTCATATGAATTTAGAAACTGCTGTCAGAAAGAGTTCTGGTTTAAGGATGATAAAATTTGGAGTTCATGCACTACAAGTAATAGATAAGTTCACTGTGCATGATAAAACAATAAACCAGAATCATATTTACATAAAAGATTCAGTTTCATAATATCTTACTTTCATAGTCTCATAAAAAAAATTATTGAGAGAAACCAAGTCATGTATTGAAACTAAACAAATTGACACTCATGAACTTTTCTTTTGAAGGAGCAGCATTATCAATATTAGATTATTTTGAGCATTCAGGTACCATAAGTCTTTCTGCGTAAGGGTATACGTTTATAAGACGCCAATACCCCTAGATACTCAACAAGATGGACCATTCTGCATATGATCAAATTCAACAGAACTGAGTTGCACCTTTTTGTGTGAGGGTACACGTTTATCAGACGCCAGTTACCCCCAGGTACTTAGTGAGACCAGCCTGCTGTTTTGAACATTTTAAACAGAGATAGCTGATACACTTCATGACATGAGTGTTGTCCACTTCTTTGATGGATCACTCAGTTTCTCAGTGATTTATCAGTCATTGCTCTGCCAATATTGATTTTCAATGATTTTTAATGTTTTCAATAGCTTTCTTAGCTGTCCTTTTTATGTTCTAGAACAATACACATACTTAGCTTTCTAACATGATTTCAGATGAGTTTTCAGATTTCAGATATGAGTAGCTTTGTCTAACATGAAATAAGAAAGAGGTTGAGAGTTTTATCAATTTTCAACTTTCTTATATACTGATTGTAATCTTTAAACTCCAACCATTATAAGATTTAAACCATTACATCAGTCTTTGAACAATTCAAATTCTTATAAATGAAGAAGTCCATTTTCTACTACTTAGAAATCAGAACTGACCAACGGATTGCCATAATATCAGAGACAAGTATTCAGAGTTAAAGGTTGAATGACTTCAAGAAAGTTGAAACCACTCTGAATTTCTAGCAATACTCCCCCTGTCTATATGCATGCAGTTTGCTAATGAAAGGCAAGAATTAATTGAGAGAGAGCTTATGCATAGGTCATGAATGAATGATATGCAAAGACATGCAAATACTCGACAAGCTCCCCCTGAATATATGCAATATTTTCTTTGAACACTGAACAAAGTATTTTGAAATTCATGCTCATTCAGACTCCCCTATCAATCAATATAACCCATGGTACTAGGCGGAGAGCCTGGTCTCAAGGACCATCTCACACATAGTAAGAACCTCCAGACAGATTTTCCTGCCCTTTAGTAGCCTACTATTTAATATACCACGGTTATGTAGAGAAATGCAATGCAGGACAGTTCTACATGCATGTTCAGTAATGATTATGAGTCTGTTTCAATATTCACATCCACATGAATTATCCAAGCAATCAAATGCAAGTCCACATCAGAAATTTTATTCACAGCAGTTAAACAATCATTCATCATGCTGAAATTTACATAAGCCAAGTTCTCTTCTAAGAAACTTAAATTTTTCATTCCCAAGAGGCTTAGTAAAAATATCAGTAATTTGATTTTCAGTTTCTATAAAATTCATTTCAATCTCCTTTTTATTTACAGCATCTCTAAGAAAATGATGTTTTATCTCTATATGCTTAGTCCTAGAATGGTGAACAGGATTTTTAGCAAGGCATATAGCATTAGTATTATCACATAAAAGGGGAATGCATCCCAGATTTATCTGATAATCAGCCAGTTGGTGCTTAATCCAAAGTACTTGGGCTGCACAATTACATGCTGCAACATACTCAGCTTCAGCTGTGGATAATGCTACAGTGTGTTGCTTCTTAGATGCCCAAGACACTAGACAGCCACCAAGGAATTGACAGTAGCCACTAGTACTTTTTCTATCTACTCGACACCCAGCATAGTCTGCATCAGTGTAGGCTAGAAGCTCTAACTCACACTTAGCATGATACCAGAGACCTAGTTCTTGGGTGCCTAGTAAATACCTAAAAATCCTTTTCACAGCTTTAAAGTGAGTTTCTTTAGGACTGCCTGAAATTTAGAGCATAAACACACAGCAAATTGTATATCAGGCCTAGAGGCTGTAAGATAGAGAAGAGATCCGATCATACCTCTGTATAGCCTTTGGTCCACAGGTTTACCTTTAGAATCTTCATCCAAACTGGTTGATGTACCCATTGGAGTGGCTATTTCCTTGAGGTTGTCCATTTTGTACTTCTTCAATAAGTTCTTTACATACTTGGACTGAGAGATGAAGATGCCATCTTCTGTTTGTGTAACCTGCAGTCCAAGAAATAGTTTGAGCTCACCCATTGAGCTCATTTCAAATTCATCAGTCATAATTTGAGAGAATTCTCACACAATTTGGGGTTAGTTGACCCAAACACAATGTCATCCACATAAATCTGAATGATAAGAATATCTAGATGGCTTACCTTGGTAAACAATGTTTGATCAACTATACCTCTTGTGAAGTTCTTGTCGGTGAGAATTTGCTCAACCTGTCATACAAAGCTCTAGGAGCTTGCTTTAAACTATAGAGAGCTTTATTGAGCTTGTAAACATGATTAGGGAAATTTAAACATTCAAACCCAGGAGGCTATCTCACATATACATCCTCATTAATTTCCCCATTTAGAAAAGTAGATTTCACATCCATCTGCTGAAGGTTTATTCCTAGGGAACATGCATAAGCCAATAAAATTCTTATTGCTTCTAACCTAGCTACAGGGGCAAAAGACTCTTCAAAGTCTATTCCAAATTCCTGATTGTACCCCTGAGCTACAAGTCTGGCTTTATTTTTAGTAACATTCCCTGCTTCATCAGTTTTGTTTCTAAATACTCATTTAGTCCCTATGACTGTTTCATGATCAGGAGGTGGAACCAAAATGCACACCTTATTCCTGTCAAATTGATTGAGCTCCTCATGCATGGCATTAATCCAATGCACATCTTGGAGAGCACAGTCAATGGACTTGGGTTCTATGTTTGATACAAAAGCATAAGCATTCAGTTCATGTTGAATTCTTAAGTGGCCTCTAGTCCTAGGGGGATCATTCAGATTTCCAATGACATTATCTACAGGATGATCCTTGAGATATCTAATATTTGTAATTGGACTATCATGAACTTGATTTACCTCCCCCTGAACTGTAGGCTCCTCTTCATTAAGCTCTTTATGTCTTCTTCATCCTCGGATTTGTATGCAGGATCTCCTTCCTTCAGAATTTCTCCATTATTTTCATTCCTGCATTGACTAACATTAGAATTTACCAAGGATTCATCAAAAACTATGTGTGGAGATTCTTCAATAGTTTAGAGTTCAGATTGTACACTCTGTATGCTCGGGTGTTTTCAGAATAGCCAAGAAAAATTCCTGGTTCTCCTTTAGGTTCAAATTTATCAAGGTCCTTCTTATCATTTATGTGAATGAAACATTTACAACCAAAGACCTTGAAGTGAGCAATAGAAGGTTTCTTACCTTTTAAGATCTCATATGGTGTTTGCTGGGTAGAAGGTCTTACCATGGCTCTGTTAATTACATAACATGCAGTGTTCACTGCTTCAGCCCAAAATTCCTTGGTAGACCACCTTCGACAAGGAGTGTACGACCCATTTCCACTAGGGTTCTGTTCCTTCTCTCCACAACTCCATTCTGCTCAGGTGTCCTTGGTGAGGAGTACCTGTGGTTGATTCCATTCGACCTGCAGAATTCATCAAATTGTGAGTTTTCAAACTCACCTCCATGATCAGACAATATGTTTTCAATTTTCTGAGTTGTTTTATCATAGAACTCTTAAATTTAGAGAAAGCATCACTCTTATTAGATAAGAAATAAACCCAAGTATACCTGGAAAAGTCATCTACCATGATAAACCCATACCTCCTCCCTGAGAGGCTGACAGATCTAGTTGGCCCAAAAAGGTCCATATGTATCAGCTCATAGGGTTTGGAAGACAGATTTTCAGTTCTAGACTTAAATGACTTTCTAGTTATCTTTGATTGAGTGCATGCATCACAGATTTTGTTTTCTTTCTTGAATGAGACTTCAGGAAGTCCTCTAACCATGCCATGCTTCTTTAATTTGTGCAAAACAATGTAGCTAGCATGACCTAACCTACGATGCCATAAAAATGCTATGTCTTCTCTACTGGCAGTAAGGCAAAGGTTAGTGTGTTGAATTTCATCTAAATTTATCATGTAAGTATTATTTATTCTTTTTCCAGTAAATTTGACAATATCAGAATCAGGTTCAAAAACTTGCAGCATTGAGAATTAAATAAAACATTGTAACCTTTATCACATAACTGGCTGATGCTAAGTAGATTATAGGCTAACCCTTCAACCAGCATAACATCATCAATGCAGCAGGTAGAATACTTACCTACCTGACCTGATCCGATAATCCTACCCTTTGTGTTGCTTCCAAAGGTGACAAGGCCTTCTACTTTCTCAGTCAGCATGCAAAATTTGGCCTTATCTCCTATCATATGTCTGGAGCAGCCGCTATCCATGTACCACAAGTTGTTCTTGGATGCCAGGCATACCTGCATACCCAATTAGGTAGAGAAGTTTGGAACCCAAGACTGATTGGGCTCCAATGTAAATGAACTAGAAGCAAAGCAGGAAAGCAGATGTTTCAGAATCCACATTTGTTTAAATGAATTTTGTTCAGTGGATCCTACAGATTTTCTTCTGTTGTTGTTCCTTTTCTTTTTATTGTTCTTTTTCTTATTGGCAGCAGCATGATTATTGACAGTATTGTTATTTCTGTGCCAGTGCCTTGGCCAGGGTGTGTTCACAAAATTTTGGCCATAGTAGTTCCTGGGCTGGCTATGACAATATTGATTTCTAGATGTCCAGTAACCATACCCATTGACCAAATTTCTACTGTAAGGTCTTTGATATTGAGCACCCTGGTGTGCAAGACCTATAAACCTACCCTGAGTTCTAGACCAATCTGACCTATAGAAGTAGGTTGGCTGTGCATTGTAGTGGGTCTGAGCTCTGGGTTGATAAAAATAATTGGGTTGACTCTAGCAGCACTCTGTCTCCCCTGTACTTTGGACCCTGCTGACCTATACACAGGTTTGTATTGGGTCTTCTTCAGAGGTGGAGGTGATGGTGGAGACTTGGTTACCTTGACCTGGGGTTTACTAGACTGTGTAGGTTGACCCCTAACCTGAGTCTGAGCCCTAGGATTCTGCTTAGATGTGCTAGCTCTACTAGGCTCATTAACCTTTCGTTTACCCTTCTCCTCAGCACTGGGCTTTTTCAGATTAGCAGCTTTGTTCATCAAATTTGTTGAGTTCATGCTAATTAGAGGTCCCTTTTCTTTTGAGCAACAAATGAAATTGTTCTCATCCAAATGTTTTTGTTGCACTAGAACTAAATCCTAGGCCCTCTTTTCTGAAATTAACCTTTGACCCTAACAAAGCATTTAAGTTATCTGTTCCTTGGGTCATTTTCTCAATGGTCTTCATTTTATCCTCATTATCTTTCTGAAGTTCATCAATAGACTTTTTCAGCTCATTGTTGACATTGAGGACAGCTTCATATTTTTCAGAGATGATTTTTACTTCACTTTCACATTTCTGAATCTTCAGCTTCCATTCATCAATTTCATCTTCAAGCCTTAGATTCTCTTCCTAGAAGCTTTAACTCAATTTTGATTTCTCTTCTTCAGAGCATGTGAGTTTCAGTTTATCATTCTCAGATTCCAAACATGCAATTTTATCAGTTAGTGTTTTATCATTTTGCATGGAATTGATTTTTCTTCTAAGATGCCTATTCTCTTTTCTAATATCATCAGCTCTATCAGCTATGTCATGATAAGCATCTACCCCATCAGTAATTGTGAAGTTTTCAAATCTAGTGATTACCTCATCTGTGTCCTCCTCTCTATCTTTGGAGCTTGTTGCCATAAGGCAAATGGGCTGTTCAGATTCGGCTTCACTATCTGAGCTACTGCTGAAAGAGCCTTCATCTTCATCACTCCATGTGCTGATCATAGCTCTTCCCTTCTTGGTTTTCTTCTTTGACCTGTCCTTATGTTTCTGATTGTCTGGACAGTCAGCTTTCAGATGCCCTGGTTTCCTGCATTGATAACAGACATTAGCTTCATTTTTCTTTGCAGATTTAGATTTATACCTTTTATCCTTTCGGCCACCATTATATTTCTTCTGGCCAAACCGTCCTGCTCCCTTTCTGAGAAATCGCCTGAACTCTCTAGTCATCATGGCTATCTCAGATCGAGTCACATCTTCTTCTTCATTTAGGCTCTCCTCTGATGATGAAGAGCTGCTGGAGCTGGATTTTGTTGATTTGCTGGAACTAGCCTTCAGCGCTATCGGCTTCTTCTTCCTCTCGGCTTCATCTGTCCTTGGCATGTTTATCTCATATGCCATTAGTGAGCCAATCAGCTCATCAGCTTTAGTATTACGCAAGTCCCTTGACTCCTCCATCACTAGTTGCTTTGGTGTGCCAATTGGGAGTCAGGGAGCGCAGAATTTTCCTTACTACATCATACTCTGCATGAGGTTTCCCAAAACCTCTGAGGCCATTGGTTATGACAGTCAACCGAGCGTACATTTCACTGATGGACTCGTTCTGCTTCATCTTGAAGGCTTCATACTCAGATACAAGAAGATTGGCCTTCTGCTCTCTTACTTGAGATGTACCTTCATGAATTACTTCCAGCGCATCCCACATCTCCTTAGCTGATTTGCAAGCAGACACATGGGAGAATTCTGTAGGATGCAGAGCGCACTGGATAGCATTTATAGCACTCCAATTCATCGTGGACCTTCTGATCTCCTCCTTGGTCCATACATCTTCATTCGGGGACAGCTCATAAGGTCCCTTGCTGATAATCTTCCAAATCTCATAATCCTTAGCCCTGAGGAACACTTGCATACGATTCTTCCAGTATGCGTAGTTTGATCCATCAAAGAATGGGGGCTTCATTGTTGAGTGACCTTCGGCAATCATCCCTCGAGCATCCATCTCTGCCTATTCTCTTTGGGCGATGAGTCCCTGCAGAAGAGTTAGGCTCTGATACCAAGTGTTGGGTTAGATGGACGCAGTCTATCTCCACTGAGTGTTGATCTAGAGGGGGGGTGAATAGATCAACTTGCCTAATTTAAAACTACTGTAAGTTCTAAAGCGGAATTTAGGCAAACATTAGTTAAGCTAAAGGAAGAATGCTAAGCAAAGGGTCGACCCATGAAAGCCATTCACCATATCTATATATCGAAAGCTAGACATGAGCATGAGCGATGAAACCAAATAAGCTAAGCAAGAATTCCCATCGCACACAGATCAAACAAAAACACAAACACACTGCACACACAATTTTTAGGTGGTTCGGTCAACGACCTATGTCCACCCCACACTCAACCGAGTATGGCTTCCTGCTGCGCAACACAGCTTGCGTCCGCTGGGCTTTACAGCTTGGCCAAACAATCCACTGATACACAGCTTCGCTGGGCACTACAGCTTGCCGATCAGAGGATCTGATCCTCTGCAACCGCTGGGGAAATACAGATTATCCCGTCCAGTGGAGACTACCACTGCAAGACCGCTGACACACAGCTTGAGGAAACAATATTCGAAAATGATAGATAGAATCAAAACGAAAAAGGAAAACCCAAAAGCAATGTAGCTCTAAAGATCAAAGCTCAGCTCTGGTTTAGAACCACGAGACTGAGATACAAACTCTCTCACTCTCACTCTCAATCAGCTCTCTATCTCTTCTTCTCTCGTTTTCTTCTTCTTCTCTATTTCTTCTTCTTCTCTATTTCTTCTTCTTCTCTGTATCTTTTCTCTCAGTGGATCGAAGGAGCCTTGCTGCTTTGGCTGTATAGACTTTCTATCCTTCTCTTCGATCTCCCTTCTTTTGTGGAAAAAGGCATGTATATATAGCAGCAGCAGCAGGCATGTGCTCTCCACGTTTCCCGCCAAAGCATTTGGACCACGTGGCAGCATCCAATGGAGTGTCACAACACGTGTCCTCATCTGGATACCTTGTTCTTCTCGGATCACGAGCCAGGTACCTCGGATCACGTGCCCTTCATTTGTCTCTACATTCCCTTTCAGACAGACAAGAACATATTCAGTTTAACTGTAAACCCTGTACAGGCTTTGCAACCACGAGTGCAATGCAAAGTATGCACAACGCAGTGTATAGACTCAATGATCGTAAAGGCTTCATGAGAAGGAAAGCAGTGTATAGACTTAGTAAATATAAAGGCTTCATAAGAAGGAAAACCAGTGTACAGACTTGCCCAAAGTATAGACTTTATATGAAGAGGCAACGGTTGTACATACTTCCTATATGAAGCAGCCACTGTACATACTCAAGGTGAAGACCGATGCCAATGTATAGACTTTACTAAAGACAACGGACTCGAGTGCAGTGTACAGACTTGACTATGCTCACCCAATACCAATGTATATACTTGATGCTCAAACAGTGGCTGTACAGACTTGATAACGATGCAGAACGAACGGATGTACATACTTCATGTGAAAGCCCAATGTACAGACTTTGAAGAACAAGCAGCTACAGTTCAATGTGTGGTCTTGTCGTTCACTGGTGAGTGTACAGACTTCGAATGAAACACCAATGTGTAGACTTACCACCGACCATTGTGTAGACTTGAAGAAGTGAGACGATGTCTAAGACACTGTACAATCGGATGTATAGACTTTACTTAACACAGTCCGATGTACAGACTTGGAATTTCAACTGAAGGGTGTATAGACTTGACCAAACAGTCCAGTGAATAGACTTGAATAGCTGAGGCCAGTGTACAGACTTGCCACCGACCAATGTGATGTGACACAAATAATGCAGCAAGCAAAAGACCTTTGGACTTTATTCGCAACAATCAACAAGGTTGAGAGCAACTTGAGAGTCGCCGTTACACCGCACACACCCGTTTCCCGCGGTGACTCGATGATGCCAAGCCGAGGTAGTGGAGAAAGCCCCTGGCTGGTTAGAGGACCAGCACCACTAAAGTTAACCCTCCCGAAGATAGGAAGCCCACAAACAAGGGCAGCAGGGTGCCTTGGGGGCACTAGGACACTCCTCTCACTAAGGCCACGGTGACCACACAAGGGTGGTGGTTCCGGGATCGGGCACTCTCTCACCAACCAGCGAATAAGTTTTGCAGATATTAAATGAACAAGAATAAGGAGCAAGGGTAGAGCTCACCTGGTTGGTTTGAAGAAACCAACCCCGAACGGAGACGAGGGCGAGCGGAGAAGTGTGGTTCCCCGCACACTGCGCCGATGAAGCTTGAGCTGTTTATTACAAACACTACTCCTCACACAGGAGGGTTGGACTAGGGATGGGGAAGTAAAGTTTACATGCAAACACTACCTCCACGTAGGGAGGGGCGCTAAGCCGGCCAGGCGGGAGGGGAAACTCGCCGAAATCGTGGGAGAGGAAGTCGATGTTGAATCTGCTCGCTTGCTGTGAGAAGCGATAGGAAGCCGCTGTTGCAACCGTAGCTCCTACTCAGGAATTTTGCTGATGACGAGACCAGGGGGAAATTCTTTGTAACAGGAACCAGGACACCTCTGAATTTTATTGAATTCTTCTGATGTCGTCGCTGGCCACGGCGGGGGTTCGAATAGGGCAATGGAACTTGGGGTTGACAGCTTCTGTTCTGATGCAGCAGGTTGCAGAGATTTCTCCGGTGGCCCCCGGACTCCGAATCACGAACCGTCAGGGTTGCAGGAACCGTGGACAATCCCTCTGTTCTGCAAAACTGACGGGGAAGCCGTCTGATGTGGGGGTGGACTGGGGGACGCCGATGAATGGGAGCTGGTCGCTGCAGACTGGGAAAGGCAGACCCGCGCGACTGAAGGGGAAAAATCGGAACGTTGGCTCCCGGACGCCGACTGTGGTTCCGCTTCCTGCTTCTGGTCGGAGACAGGTGGAGGAAGAACTTTGAAGAAGGGCCCTTGGTCGGAATCCTTCACTGTTAGTCGTGGTGCAGCGACGAACCGGGTTGCAGAGTCTGGCCGCAGCAGCTACCAGATACAAACAGTGGCTTGCAGAAGTTGTCCCGGCCGCTCCCGGATGCCAAATCTTGAACCGTCAGAAGTGCTGGATCCATGGACGAGCCCTCTTCGCGGAAAAACTGGTGGGGAAGCCGTCTGAGGTCGGGGTCGACTGGGGGATGCCGATGAGTAGGGGCAGGCCACTGCCGACTGTGGGAGGCAGACCCGACCAGTCGAGGAAGAAAGACCAAAACTCTGACCTCCGGTTGCCAAATGCACTCCCGCTTCTTGATCCAGAAATAGGACTGGTGGAAGAAGATATTTGTAGAAGAACTCGTGGCTTGAATCTTCCACCGTCGGCCGTGGTGTAGCTTTGAACAGGGTTCAGGAACTCTGCTGACGGAGCTCTGCGCAGTCGGGGGAGATTGGCTCTCCCGGACAGCCCTGAACTCGGAACGGGATGGGATCACCTCGCCTGCGAAGATGACTGGACACCCTTTCCAGAAAGGTAAGGTACACCCTCAGATGTCGCCATGTGAACTCGGGGGAGCTTCTGCAAGATGGGCCTTCTTCTGCCACCTGCAGACGTGTCCAAATGAAGGGGATGGTGGTGGGGTTAGGTTAAGGGGGACTGGAGTTTGGTAATGAAGGGAAGGGTGGTGGTGATAGCAGATGGGGGAGGGTTGTGTGGGGGTGAAGAGAGGGGAGGAGCAGGTAGTATGGAGGTGCAGGAGAGTGGAGGGGAGAGAGGGCCGAAGCTTGGAGAAGGGGGGGTGGAGGGGTCGGCCAAGGCAAGGGAGTGGGTGTAGATGGTGAGGGGTGGTGCGCAACTTGTGGTGGGGTGGGGGTTGGGATGGTCAAGGGATATGAATGAGGGTGTGGGGGAGTGGGAAGGTTGCTTGGGGAAGAGGGATGGGTGTCTTGGAGGTGGGGGAGGTGTATGGGGAATAGGAAGGGTTGCTTGGGAAGTGGAGGAAATTGATGAGTATTAAGTGGCCTAGGGGAGGTGAAGGGGTGGAGGGTGAGGTGGCAGCTGAGGTGGCAGGGGAAGGGGGAGGTGAAAGGGCAAGTTTGCCCAAGGGAGAGAGAGAGAAGGGGGGAAGAGAGAGAGAGGGGTTCGCCCCCTAGAGAGAGAGAGAAAGAATGAGAGAGCTAGAGAGAGAGAGGGGTGCACTTATGCTCAAATATTCAAATGTTCATTAACCTTCAAAAGAGGGATTGGAGTCCTATTTATAGGAAACCCACTATTATATATAAGTCCCTGACTCTTAACACACTAACAAATAACCAAGGAATGGGGGGGTGCGCCCATGGGCCTAGCCCAAGGAAGTAGGCCCAATAGTAAGCACCCAAGCCCAATGAGACTCAACTTAGGGAAATGACATAATAACCTAGGTATAAGACTCAAATAAACGGCAAATTACATGATTATGACTCAAAATAAAGATAACAAGTGCACAAAAGATGATCCTCAAGGTGTTGCAGTGAGCGGTGAAGTGATGGAGCTCAGGACTGGATCTCGTCGGAGGGGAGGGAGGTCCCGAGCCAGAGGGAATCGTGAGTGATGCCCTCATCAATTCCCTCGGGCCGCGAAGAGCTCGACTCTGTCGAGTAGGGGTCCTCCCTGCTATGATACTGCTCCAAGAAGTCGGGGTCCAACCGCTGGAGGTCCTCCTAACTCACCCATGCGTCATCCGAAGGGGGCCGTCCCTTCCACCTGACCAGGTATCGCTCATACGCCTTGCTTCGTGTATTGGTGACCTGTTCATCTAATATCCGCTCCACTTTGTCACGCTGGTTCCTCAAGCTGGGTGGAGCTCTCTGAGGTATGGGGGCGCTCTCAAGGGGTGGAGTAGGCTGGAGTTCCTCACTGGGTGTCACCGTGGGGCCCTTGTAGGGTACCAGGTCAGCCACATTGAATGTGGGACTTACTCCGTATTCTTCAGGGAGGTCTAACACATAAGCATTGGTGCCAAGTCGTCTTAGCACCTGGAAGGGGCCAGCTCCACGAGACCTCAACTTAGATGTATTCCCAGGGAATAGCCTCTCAGTTCTCACCATCACAAAATCACCTACTTGGAATTCTTGGTGGCGACGGTGGGAATCAGCTGACCTCTTGTAAATCTCATTGCTCTTGTTGATGTTTTTGCGAATATCCTCATGCAACTCTCTAAGGTGTTGTGCAAAAGACTCAGCAGTGATGGACACCCTAGCATGTGGGGGTAGGGGAATGAGATCTGTTGGCTTCCTAGGCTTGTAGCCATGCACAGCTTCGAAGGGACTCATGCCTATGGACCTATTTGTGGAATTATTGTATGCAAACTCGGCCTGAGGTAGGATGAGATCCCAATTTCCAGGGCGGTCCTCAACAAGGCACCGCAAGAGATTCCCTAGGCTCCGATTGATGACTTCGGTCTGGCCATCGGTTTGAGGGTGATAGGCCGTGGAAAATTTAAGCAGGGTCCCCATTAGATGCCAGAGGGTCTTCCAAAAGTAACTGATGAATTTGACATCCCTATCTGAATGATGGTCTTGGGCAGGCCATGGAGGCGGACCACCTCATCAAAGAACAGGCGGGCTACGTGGGAGGCATCTGAAGTCTTAAAGCAAGGGATAAAATGAGCCATTTTTGAGAACCTATCCACCACGACATAGATGGAATCATGCTTCCTCTGGGTCCTAGGCAGGCCTAAGACAAAGTCCATACTCAAATCCTGCCATGGTCGGTCTGGGACAGGGAGAGGGGTGTATAGGCCAGTATTCTGCTTTACTTGCTTGGCTGTAGCACAAGTACGACACTGCCCCACAATTTTGGCTACATCCCTTTTGAGACTTGGCCAGTAGAACTGTCCCTCAACCAATGCAATGGTTTTATGAACCCCAAAGTGTCCCGCCAGACCTCCTGCATGTAACTCCCAGACTAACAAATCCCGCAGTGAGGTTCAAGGTATGCACAGCTTATGGCCCCTAAAAATGAACCCATCCTCTAGGATAAAGCTTTGGTGCTCCTGGAGTGGTTGGGTGGTCAAGAGGGTATGGACATGCCCAAAGTCTGGACAATTCGGATATTCTTCCTTGATCCTTTCAAACCCTATGACCTCCACCCGAATGGTAGCTAGCAAGGAGATTCTCCTACTGAGCGCATCCGCGGCACGATTCTCGCTTCCAGCCTTATGTTTGATCACAAAAGTGTAGGACTGGATGTACTCGACCCATCGGGCATGCCGGGCATTCAGTTTCTGCTGGGAGTTGAGGTATTTTAGGGCCTCATGATCAGAAAATATGACAAATTCTTTAGGCAAGAGATAGTGTCTCCAATGCCAGAGGGATTGTACCACGGCATAAAATTCCTTGTCGTAGGTGGAGTATCTCATCCTGGCATCACACAACTTCTCACTAAAGTAGGCCACTGTGTGTCCTTCCTGGCTAAGGATCCCGCCAATTCCTACCCCAGAGGCATCACAAGTCACCTCAAAAACTTTGGAGAAATCAGGGAGGCATAAGACAGGGGCTTGGGTCATTCTCTCTTTGAGTTCTTGGAAGGCCCTAGATGCTGACTTGGTCCACACAAAGGTCCCCTTTTTGAGGCAGTCGGTGATAGGGGCTGTGACTGTGCTGAACCCACGGATGAACCTACGGTAAAAGGTGGCTAACCCATGAAAGCTCCGGACTTCATGGAAAGTGCGGGGCTCTGGCCAATCGAGGATGGCTTGGACCTTTTCAGGGTCCATGGATACCCCGTCGGTGGAGACAACATACCCAAGGAAGGTAATGGACTTTGTCATGAAGTGACATTTTCCCAAGTTGGCAAAGAGACTCTCCTTCCTAAGGGTGGTACAGACTTGCCTAAGATGACTGAGGTGGGCTTCCTTGGACTGGCTGTAGATGAGGATATCATCAAAATAGACTACCAGGAAGACTCCAATATAGGGCCTAAGGACCTCGGTCATAAGGCGCATAAATGTGCTTGGGGCGTTAGAGAGCCCAAAAGGCATCACCAGCCATTCATAGAGTCCATCTTTGGTTTTGAAGGCTGTTTTCCATTCATCCCCGAGCCTTATCCTTACTTGGTGATAGCCACTCTTAAGGTCTATCTTTGAAAAAATGGTGGCTCCAGCTAGCATGTCTAGCATATCGTCAAGTCTAGGTATGGGGAACCTATATTTGACGATAATCTTGTTGATGGCTCTGCTATCAATACACATTCGCCATGTCCCATCTTTCTTTGGTGTGAGGAGGGCTGGGACAGCACAAGGACTTTTACTAAGACGAAGGAAGCCTTTTCTAATGAGTTCCTCCACTTGTCTCCTCAGTTCAGCATGTTCAGTGGGGTTGAGGCGATAGTGGGGAAGGTTTGGGAGGGTGGCCCCTGGGACAAGGTCAATAGCATGTTGGACATCCCTCATGGGTGGCAGTTGATCGGGGAGATCCTCGGGGAACACATCCTTGAATTCTTCTAGGAGAGGGTGTATTTCCACGGGATGAGGGTTGGAGGGGGTGGATTCCCCTAGGCATATGACCACAGCGTATATGGGTGTTCCGAGAGCTACCTCTTCCTCGAGTTCTTGTTTAGTGATGAGGTGTAGGCCTTTGATGGGACTCTCATGGGTGGACAGTTGACTTGTTGGTTGGGTTGGGGGTGATGGGGCCCCTGGGTTTTGAGGTGGTGTGGGGAGAATTCCCTTGGAGGGTGGGTCCTTTCGGGGTGGGAAAGGGTTGAGGCGAATGGTCTTTCCCTTGTGTTCAAAGGTGCACGTATTCGTTTTCCCATAGATGGTAGCATTAACATCATATATCCAAGGTCTCCCTAGCAGGATGCTTCCTACAGCCATAGGTATGATGTCACACCATAGTTGCTCTTGGTAGGATGAGAAGGTGATGGGGATAAGACAACATGTGTTGACGGGTAGGGAATGGTTGTTTATCCATGAGACACGATATGGTTTGGGGTGGGGTGTTGGGGTAAGTCCTAGGAGCTTGACGGTGTCCGGGGACACGGCATTGACACAACTTCCGTTGTCTAGGATAACCTTCCTAACATGGTCCCCGATTTTGATGAAGGTGTGAAAAATGGAAGTCCTCCTCCAATCATTCTCTTGAGGTTGGGTAAGGGTGCACCTTATTACTCCTAAGTGGGTGGAGTGGGGATCATCTTCTACACCTTCCTCAAAGAATTGCTCCTCGTATTCCTCTTCCCACTCTAAAGTAGCCTCGTGTTCCTCAATAGTATTCTCATGGGTTTCTTGGGATGTAGTAGGTCCGCCCTCAATAACAAGGCTCGACATCCCCTTGGAAGGGCATTGGGAGGCTATGTGGCCATAACCATGGCACTGAAAACATTTAATCGTACTACTCCCTGGGGTCTTTCCTTTGGAGGCTTCCTCCCTTCGGGGAGGAGGGTTGAGTGGAGTGGTCTTTGTGGGGGTGGGAGTGGTTGGTTGGGGGTAGGGCCGAGTGGGGGTTCCCCCACTGGGAGGAGGTGTTCTTAACAGAGGAGGCAGGTTGGGACGGGGTCCCGGGCCCTTGGGGGGGGCAAACCTTGGGTTCCTAGAGAATCGCTCTACATCACGGGCTATTTGATAGGCAATCTCCAAGCTATGCACTTCCCTCATAAAAAGCTCCCGTTTGATGTGGGGAAGGAGACCATTCCTAAACCGGGATAAAGTGACGGCTGGGTCTTCGACCACACCACACCTTAGGAGATATGAGTCAAATTTCTCAATATACTCTTCCACGGTCTTTCCCTCTTGGGTAAGGCTTTGCCATTCATCAAGGAGAAGTTGGCTATAGGAGATGGGAAGATATTTATTCCTAAGTTGATCTTTCATGTCTATCCAAGTGTCAATGGGTTCCTCACGCCTGATCCTCCTTTGGCTTTCTACCTTTAGCCAATAGGTCTTGGCTAGTTTAAGAAGGTGCATCTTGGCCAACCTAACCTTTCTCTCCTCGGACATGGGGTACCAATCAAAGTATTGGTCCATGCCATGCTCTCATTCTTTATAGGCACTAGGGTTATGAGACCCATCAAAATTAGGAGCTTCCACTTTGATCATTCTTAGTAGGAAGTCATCCGGATCCTCACGTGGTCGCCTCTCATGGTATCGAAGTTGTGGGGCTCTCTCTTGCTCACGATACCACTCATCATCTAGATCTTCCCTCTCATGTTCAATCCGCGGAGGAGGAACCCTTGGGGCATGGTTCCTAGGTGGGGCCCTAGCTTCTTCTAATCTCTCTAATCGGGTGGAAATTCCATTCATTTGCTCCGTGAGGATTTGGATGGCAGCCTCAAGTTGATCCATAGGAGTTTGGGGAGCTTCCCTAGGGATGTTTTGGTTGCCTTGGAAATTGGGATCCATAGGTGGATCGGAAGTAGAAGGATCGGTCCGGTATATGGTACCCCTACGGGTGGACATGCACAAAGACAAGGTGACCGGTATGGGATGGAAATGCAATTGTCCTAGGACCTAGTCTTGTAGAGACAAGTCTAAAACTTGCTCTGATACCATTTGATGTGACACAAATAATGCAGCAAGCAAAAGACCTTTGGACTTTATTCGCAACAATCAACAAGGTTGAGAGCAACTTGAGAGTCGCCGTTACACCGCACACACCCGTTTCCCGCGGTGACTCAATGATGCCGAGCCGAGGTAGTGGAGAAAGCCCCTGGCTGGTTAGAGGACCAGCACCACTAAAGTTAACCCTCCCGAAGATAGGAAGCCCACAAACAAGGGCAGCCGGGTGCCTTGGGGGCACTAGGACACTCCTCTCACTAAGGCCACGGTGACCACACAAGGGTGGTGGTTCCGGGATCGGGCACTCTCTCACCAACCAGCGAATAAGTTTTGCAGATATTAAATGAACAAGAATAAGGAGCAAGGGTAGAGCTCACCTGGTTGGTTTGAAGAAACCAACCCCGAACGGAGACGAGGGCGAGCGGGGAAGTGCGGTTCCCCGCACACTGCGCCGATGAAGCTTGAGCTGTTTATTACAAACACTACTCCTCACACAGGAGGGTTGGACTAGGGATGGGGAAGTAAAGTTTACATGCAAACACTACCTCCACGCAGGGAGGGGCGCTAAGCCGGCCAGGCGGGAGGGGAAACTCGCCGAAATCGTGGGAGAGGAAGCCGATGTTGAATCTGCTCGCTTGCTGTGAGAAGCGATAGGAAGCCGCTGTTGCAACCGTAGCTCCTACTCAGGAATTTTGCTGATGACAAGACCAGGGGGAAATTCTTTGTAACAGGAACCAGGACACCTCTGAATTTTATTGAATTCTTCTGATGTCGTCGCTGGCCACGGCGGGGGTTCGAATATGGCGATGGAACTTGGGGTTGACAGCTTCTGTTATGATGCAGCAGGTTGCAGAGATTGCTCCGGTGGCCCCCGGACTCCGAATCATGAACCGTCAGGGTTTCAGGAACCGTGGACAATCCCTCTGTGCTGCAAAACTGACGGGGAAGCTGTCTGATGTCGGGGTGGACTGGGGGACGCCGATGAATGGGAGCTGGTCGCTGCAGACTGGGAAAGGCAGACCCGCGCGACTGAAGGGGAAAAATCGGAACGTTGGCTCCCGGACGCCGACTGTGGTTCCGCTTCCTGCTTCTGGTCGGAGACAGGTGGAGGAAGAACTTTAAAGAAGGGCCCTTGGTCGGAATCCTTCACTGTTAGTCGTGGTGCAGCGACGAACCGGGTTGCAGAGTCTGGCCGCAGCAGCTACCAGATACAAACAGTGGCTTGCAGAAGTTGTCCCGGCCGCTCCCGGACACCAAATCTCGAACCGTCAGAAGTGCTGGATCCGTGGACGAGCCCTCTTCGTGGAAAAACTGGTGGGGAAGCCGTCTGAGATCGGGGTGGACTGGGGGATGCCGATGAGTAGGGGCAGGCCACTGCCGACTGTGGGAGGCAGACCCGACCAGTCAAGGAAGAAAGACCAAAACTCTGACCTCCGGATGCCAAATGCACTCCCGCTTCTTGATCCAGAAAGAGGACTGGTGGAAGAAGATATTTTTAGAAGAACTCGTGGCTTGAATCTTCCACCGTCGGCCGTGGTGTAGCTTTGAACAGGGTTCCGGAACTCTGCTGACGGAGCTCTGCGCAGTCGGGGGAGATTAGCTCTCCCGGACAGCCCCGAACTCGGAACGGGATGGGATCACCTCGCCTGTGAAGATGACTGGACACCCTTTCCAGAAAGGTAAGGTACGCCCTCAGATGTCGCCGTGTGAACTCGGGGGAGCTTCTGCAAGATGGGCCTTCTTCTGCCACCTGCAGACGTGTCCAAATGAAGGGGATGGTGGTGGGGTTAGGTTAAGGGGGACTGGAGTTTGGTAATGGAGGGAAGGGTGGTGGTGATAGAAGATGGGGGAGGGTTGTGTGGGGGTGAAGAGAGGGGCGGAGCAGGTAGTATGGAGGTGCAGGAGAGTGGAGGGGAGAGAGGGCCGAAGCTTGGAGAAGGGGGGGTGGAGGGGTCGGCCAAGGCAAGGGGGTGGGTGTAGATGGTGAGGGGTGGTGCGCAACTTGTGGTGGGGTGGGGGTTGGGATGGTCAAGGGATATGAATGAGGGTGTGGGGGAGTGGGAAGGTTGCTTGGGGAAGAGGGATGGGTGTCTTGGAGGTGGGGGAGGTGTATGGGGAATAGGAAGGGTTGCTTGGGAAGTGGAGGAAATTGATGAGTATTAAGTGGCCTAGGGGAGGTGAAGGGGTGGAGGGTGAGGTGGCAGCTGGGGTGGCAGGGGAAGGGGGAGGTGAAAGGGCAAGTTCGCCCAAGGGAGAGAGAGAGAAGGGGGGAAGAGAGAGAGAGGGGTTCGCCCCCTAGAGAGAGAGAGAATGAGAGAGCTAGAGAGAGAGAGGGGTGCACTTATGCTCAAATATTCAAATGTTCATTAACTTTCAAAAGAGGGATTGGGGTCCTATTTATAGGAAACCCACTATTACATATAAGTCCCTGACTCTTAACACACTAACAAATAACCAAGGAATGGGGGGGTGCGCCCATGGGCCTAGCCCAAGGAAGTAGGCCCAATAGTAAGCACCCAAGCCCAATGAGACTCAACTTAGGGAAATGACATAATAACCTAGGTATAAGACTCAAATAAATGGAAAATTACATGATTATGACTCAAAATAAAGATAACAAGTGCACAAAAAGATGATCCTCAAGGTGCTGCAGTGAGCGGTGAAGTGATGGAGCTCAGGACTGGATCTCGTCGGAGGGGAGGGAGGTCCCGAGCCAGAGGGAATCGTGAGTGATGCCCTCATCACAATGTGTAGACTCGATCAGCATAAGGCACAGTATAGACATCAACTATGCACGTCGAATGTATAGACTTCAAGTGTGAAGACCATTGTATAGACTTTGGATTCGAAGACCAATGTGCAGACTTTGCATTTGAATACCAATGTACAAACTTCAAGTTTTACTGTGGATGTACAGACTTTAGGAAATGAAGCGATGTGTAGACTTGAAGCTCCACGATGGATGTATAGACGTTAAGATCCTGAAGCAATGTACAGACTTCAAATATCACTGTGGATGTACAGACTTCATGAAGCGAAGCCAATGTACAGACTTGATTGTAGCTAAAGCCTTGATCGTAGGAATAGGCTAGACTGTATAGACTTTAGGCTTCAGAAACGAATGTACAGACTTCACTTAAGAAACGTAGGAGAAGACCCCAGTGTATAGTCTTTGCCTTGAGCGAAAGGTAAGTGATGAATGTATAGACTTTCACGATGTGTAGACTTTGATACGTGAAAGCTACAGTGAAGGAATGTACACACTTGACCAATTCAAAGGCGAATCAAGTGTACAGACTTAGTGCGTTGACGCTGTAACATGAGCCAGTGAAATGCGTTGACGCTGTACACACTGAGCCTAATACATGCATGCGACTGACGCTGTACAGACTTTGCCTAAGACGCTGTACACACTTAGCCTAAGACAATGTAAGCGACTGACGCTGTACACACTTACCCTAAGACGCTGTATAGACTTAGCCTAAGACATGCATGAACTGACGCTGTATAGACTTTATCTAACATGCACAGTGTATAGACTCAATCGATTGAAGAGTTTCTAGTGTATAGACTCAATCTAAACAAGTCTTCTAAAGGAGTCGACCCATCAGAGGATGCGTCGACCCATGACAGTGAGAAATGCAAACAGTAGTGTATGAAATGCAAAGAACACATAGTCAATCTGATAGAGCAATTTCATCAAAGCAAGAGCAGTTGCCAATCAATCAAAACAATGGTGTTGCCAATGAAATAAAGCAAGTGTCAATATCATCAACATAGAGGGGTCACAACAGAATCGTATGCAGGTCTTCCTTCGAGCGAAGGATTATGAAATTTGGAAGGTAGTTAGTACAAGACCTTTTGAGCTCCCTGGGGATGAGGAGGTCTAAACCAGGGAGCAGATCCGTAGGTCTACATTGAGCTGGAGCGTTGTAAATGCTATGCAGTGTGCTCTTCACCCTACTAAATTTTCAAGAGTTTCCTCCTGTTCCACAGCCAAGGAAATGTGGGACAAGCTGAAAGTAATCTATGAGGGAGCGTCTCAGGTTAGAGAGACCAAGGCTAATATGTTAGTCTCAGAATATGAAGCTTTTAAGATGAATTCTGAGGAGTCTATATCTGAGATATACGCCAGACTGATGGTACTCACTAATAGCTTGAGGAGTCTAGGTAAGGTTTATAGTGAATATGAACTTGTTAGAAAAATTCTTAGGTCTTTGTTTGCGATCGCGGGGAGTCACTTGTTGTTTTCTCCTCACGGTGGGGGTTTACACTCGCCTTTTACGGAAGGCCGAGATAGGTTGACTGGGCACGCGGGGATTCTGGGGGTATTGAGGAGAAGGCAGAGAGAATGATAGGAACGCACTGGAACGGATGGCATATGGTTCATCATTCTGGGAGACTGGGACAGGGATGGCTGGGTGGAATGCGGGCGTGCCAGTCGATTTCTCAACGATCACCTATGGAACCAAGGATTGACCGGGGAAGCGTCGCCAGGATGCAACACGTGGATAGAAGGGGTTCCACTGGTGCGAGTGCGTAGGCGATTATGGGGATTCATGTACTAGACGTCTTTCCCCACCGGTCGCAAGCAACCGATGTTTATTTTACATCGGATTGAATCTGAATACCTTTGTTTCTACTACCGAAGAGAGAGTCAGCGACAGGGCAACAGCAACATGACAGGGATAACTGGGGGCAGAGAGACTGGTTCTGGCGAGGAGGGGGATCTGCTCCCTGACTGGATTACATGACTCATATGCCATGAAAGGCATCTTTATGGGGGCATGAGAGCCCTATTACAATTGCTTGCAAGCCACGGGACAATTCTGACATTCATGACGGTCCACGGGTCATTGCATTATTATGTGGGTAGTTCCGTATGTGTACATAGTGTCTGTCAAAGGACCTGTGACTCAGCAGGATGGTGCCCGGGGGGCGTCACAATGTATTCCCGACATGAGAGAGTGTCGAGGTCTAGGCAGTGGGGGATTATTATGTGGGTAGTTCCGTATGTGTACATAGTGTCCGTCAGAGGACCTGTGACTCAGCAGGATGGCGCCCAGGGGGCGTCACAATGTATTCCCGACATGAGAGAGTGTCGAGGTCTGGGCAGTGGGGGAGCCATAGGCACCATTGTGCGGGGGAAGTTGAGTGGTCGGGTGCCGCGGGCCCTGATGTGACTGGAGTAGCTGGCAGTCGGGTGCCGGGGGCACCGTTGTGACTGGAGTTGTTGGTAGTCGGGTGCCGGGGGCACCGTTGTGACTGGAGTTGTTGGCAGTCGGGTGCGGGGGGCACTGTTGTGACTGAAGTAGCTGGGTAATCGGGTGCCGGTGGCACCGTTGTGACTGGGGTAGCTGGCAGTCAAGTGCCGGGGGCACCGTTGTAACTGGCGTAGCTGGCAGTCGAGTGTCGGGGGCACCGTTGTGACTAGAGTTGTTGAGCGGTCGGGTGCCGCGGGCACCGATGTGACTGGAGTAGCTGGCAGTCGGGTGCCGGGGGCACCGTTGTGACTAAAGTTGTTGAATGATCGGGTGCCGTGGGCCCCGATGTGACTGGAGTAGCTGGCAGTCAGGTGCCAGGGACACCGTTGTGACTGGAGTTGTTGAGTGATCGGGTGTCGCAGGCCCCGATGTGACTGGAGTAGCTGGCAGCCTGGTGCCGAGGGCACCGTTGTGACTGAAGGAGGCGGGCGTCGCGGGCCCCGATATGACTGGAGTAGCTGGCATTCGGGTGCCGGGGACACCATTGTGACTGAATTTGTTGAGTGATCGGGTGCCGCGGGCCCCAATGTGACTGGAGTAGCTGACAGTTGGGTGCCAGGGACACCGTTGTGACTGGAGTTGTTGAGTGATCGAGTGTCGCAAGCCCCGATGTGACTGGAGTAGCTGACAGTCGGGTGTCGGGGGCACCGTTGTGACTGAAGGAGGTGGGCGTCGGGAGACCTCAATGGTCATGCTCGGGGCCCAGTGTGACTGGCAGTCGGGTGCCGGAGGCACCGTTGTGACTGAAGGAGGCGGGCATCGTGAAGAGGCTACGGCCCGAGTATAGGTACGTGTGTTCAATTGGTTTCATGCTATATGAGAGCAACGTGGGCTTTACAAATGGGCCGGGGCGGTCGGAGTATAATGGGCGCAAGCCACGGGACAATTCCGACGCGTGGGTCGGTCCCCGGGTCAATGCTGGATAAGGCGGATATCCGCGTGTTTCACAGAGGGTCCCTCTCGTGGCACGGGCCATGTTCGCTTCGCCAAATGAGGGGTTATGACTACATAGCCGGAGAAAGCATCGGGCTGGTGTCTGGGCGAGGGTCAATCATGGCTCGAGTCGAGCGGACAGATGTGGCCTCGTGACTGCGGGGAAGCGTGACGTCATAGTGCGTGCGTAGCTGCGGTCGGCGAGCACGCGAGGGGAAGTCCCGGCATGAGGGGGCGTTCACCCTTGTCATAATGTCACACACGCGGCGGGGGTAGACTTGTGTGTCATGGCGGAACACCTTGTGAGGGAAGTACACGAAACATACCCTCGGCGTCCTTAGCCGACGACCAAGTCACCCACACACAATTCTCCTTGCTCGTTGCCTGGAGCCGCTTGAAGCTTGGAGATCACCGGAATCCTTGATGCATGTATCCTCTCTCCTTCCATTGAGCCCCTAGGGGGATTTTATAGGGGAAGATGAAGGGTCATGGGGGGTTTAGGCGGACTAGGTTTGGGGGCAAAGCTGGTCCGGGTAAACCCTGGGAAAGTGTTACGGAGTGGGGGAGGGAGGGTTTAGGCGGACTAGGTTTGGGGGTAAAGTTGGTCCGCCTAAACCCCTCCCCGGAGGGGTTTACGCGGAGTAAAAAATATTTTTTTTTATTTTATGGGGATTTAGGCGGACCAGCCTTGGGGGTGAGGCTTGTCCGCCTAAACCCCACCCAAGGGGGGGTTTAGGCGGGTCTGACCGGGGGGTTTTAGCAGGTTTTGACCGAGGGTTTACCGTGGGTTTGACCACGGGTTTGACTGGGGTTTGACTGAGGGTTTAACCTATTATAAATAGAGATTTTCTTCCGGAGGCTCCCGATCTACGTGTGAGAGCGCACGATGATGGTGCATGACGCGATGGGTTGCTGGGAGTCCCGAGTTGGGCTCGGACTTGCTGTAGAGTGCCTGGAGCATACGCGCCCACCAGGTGCTCGGGGAGATTCCCGACACGCGTGTATGGGCCGTATAAGGATGCTGGGAGCTCCTGAAGCTTGTGGTTAGTCCCAGGTGGGTCTTCCTTTGACTTCAGAGGGCTAGAGGGAGGTGACTCGGGGGTAGACCCTGGCCTCATTGCTGGGTGCCACATGGCGTGGCTTATAGTCGGGGCGCCCCCGGGTCGGCTCGGGTAGCTGTGTTGAACGCGGGTAAACCCACAAACTTAGTGATCGGGGGTGGGCCCGATAGATTGCTGATGTTGCCACGGGTCGCGGCTAGCTGGTTAGGACCCTTGGTTGGGCCCGGTGACTGGGGCGTCGATATGATGATGCCGTTTGTCTGGTGGTTAGGGTGACCCTCGCTCCTTGGCGAAGAATCGTATGATGCAGCAGGCTGTTCTGAGCCCTGAGTTAACCCGGTTGTTGAAGCGTCAGCAGTGTGGCACCATATGCAGAGTGTCCGGGAATGATCCCAGAATCTTTACAGAGTGCCGTAAGGTACGGCAGGTTGTCCCGGATTTCGAAACTGACCCGGTTGTCGGGAAACTGGCTGGCATAGTGCCATTTACTCGGGGCCGATCCCCGGTTGTTATGTTGCGCTGCTTGACCCGGTGAAGTGTCTCGATTTTTGAGCTTAACTTTACTGGTAGAGCAGCTCTGACGATGTGTTGTTTTGCTCTATTTAGGGAGTATTTCCATGTGCTTAATCCTCAATTAATTCGAGAACATAAGCCGGTGCCAACAGTCTCTAACTCCAATTTGGCACACCATGGCCACAGTTATGGAAGAGTCTAGAAACCTAGCAACTACCATAGTAGACGAGCTCATCGGTTCTCTCATGACATATGAGTTGAATCTCAAGAGGGTCGATGAGTCTGAGAAGAAGAAGAAACCCCTAGCACTTAAAGTAACTTCTAGTAGCAAAGGGTTGTCAAGTGAGCACAGTTTTACCAGCTTAGACGAAGACCCAGATGAATTTGCAATGATTACTAGAAAATTTAAGAAGTACCTAAGGAAGGAAGGGAAGGGGTTCAGAAGAAAGTATTTCTCAGGGAAGAGGCAGTCAAAATACAAATCAGATACTGCCAAGAAATCTGATGGTATTGTTTGCTATGATTGTAGGAAAGCAGGGCACCTAAAGGTTGACTATCCTGAGCTGCAGAAGGAGAAACAACCCAGGTGAAAGAACAAGAAAGGAAAAGCTATGGTGAGCACCTGGAGTGATGAAGATGAAGGCAGTCAGAGCGACACATCTGATAGCAAGGAAGAAAATAAGCTCTGCCTGATAGTTGAAGAAGAAGAGAAGGAAGCTGATGAAGAGGTAACTTTTCCTTTCGAGAACTTCACTCATAGTGACTGGGAAGAAGCCTATGCAGAGATTTTAGATAAATATGATGATGTGCGTAGAGAGAATAGGCATCTAAAAAGAAAAATAAACCCTCTAGTGAATGATACATCGTTAAATGACAAAATTGCATGTCTAGAAATAGAAAAATGTAGTTTGAAGAATTCTCTTGCTGAATGTGAAAATTTCAAAACTGTCTTGAATGACATGAGGTATGAAAATGAACAATTGAAAAAGACATTTGATGAATTAAAAATCAGAATGCAAAAATTTGAGGAAGAAACCATAATTGCAAATGAAAAATATGATGATGTTAATGGTCTGAATAAAGAATTGAGAAAGACAATTGAGAACTTAGAAAAGGGAATTAAGGATAAAAAAGATTCCCTTGAAGGCATGACACAGGGAACTGAAAATTTGAATGCCATTTTGGGAACAAAGGTAAACTTCAGAAGGGAAGGATTGGGCTTTAACCCAACAAATAAGAAAAGGTTTGATGTGAAGACTATTTCCTTTGTTGCTGAAAAAGGGACATCCAAACCTTTGATAAAAATGAATTGTGAAGAAAACTTTAATAAAAAATCTGTGAAAAACAATAAGCTTAGTGCCAAGGATAAGGGCAAAGGAAAGATAGAAGTGCTAGGAGAATTCAGTACACACACCACTGCTTCTCAGGCTAAGGGACAGGTTAGGGGTCAGCCAGCTAAATCTAAAGCCCAAGGAACCCCCAAAACCAAGGTAACCCAGCCTCAACAGAAAGGTCGATGCAACAACCAACCTGCACCGACGCATATTCCTTCTGGGTTCAGGTCCTTTAGAAACCAAAGTCAGAGTAGGGGCACCTCAGGTCAATGCTACTACTATAGTGCATCGACCTATCCATCATTCCATAACTCATATCATTACACCTTTGGTAGGAAAGGTCAAGGCGGCCTCTATATGAGGTCGATGCAGCAGAATGTTCATAATTCACATTCTAGTCAAGTGTATCGACCTTACCATATGACTACCTCTATGCAACCTAGGTTTAGAACCTTCATGAACCAGAACTCATATGGTCGTGTCCATCCTATGTCTATTCATCCCAGGGTCTACAGTACACACACACCTTCCAATGCCCGATGGACCAATAATTGGCACAAGAATTCTCACTGTGTTAAGAACAAGAATGCCACACCAAAGAAAAAGACAACAAAAACTCAAAGTGGCAAGAAAAGACAGGAAGAGCTAAAAGTTAATAAAGCCACAATTCAAGTCAAATCACATAAACAAATGTGGATACCAAAAATGTTGCTATCTTGTTTGCATGATTTAAATGCAGTTATGGGGCCAAAACAGTCTTGGGTTCCAAAATTTTATACTTGATTGTGTATGCAGGTATGTTTGGCAGCCAATCACAACAGGTGGTATCTTGACAGTGACTGTTCCAGGCACATAACTGGGGACAAAGGAAAGTTTTGCATGCTGGTAGAGAAGGATGCTGGTCATGTTACCTTCGGAGGTAATACCAAAGGAAAAATAATTGGATCAGGTAAAGTTGGTAAGTGCTCTTCATGCTATATTAATGAGGTTTTATTAGTTGAAGGCCTTGCCTACAATCTGCTTAGTATTAGTCAGCTATGTGATAAAGGCCATAAAGTTATTTTTGACTCATTTGCATGTAATATTTTTGAACCCAATTCTGAAACTGTGAAATTCACTGGTAAAAGAGTCAATAACATCTATATGGTAGATTTAGATGATGCAGCACACTAATTTGTGTCTCACTGTTAATAAGGATGACTTAACTTGCCTTTGGCATCGTAGGCTAGGTCATGCCAGTTATAATGTGTTGCATAAGTTGAATAAATATAGTATGGTAAGAGGTCTTCCTGAAATGTCTTTTAAGAGAAACAATAAAATCTGTGAGGCTTGTACCCAGTGCAAGTAGACTAGAAAGTCATTTAAATCTAAAACTGAGAACATGTCTTCCAAACCTTTTGAGCTGATTCATATGGACCTGTTTGGTCCTACTAGATCAGCTAGCTTATCTGGTAGAAGATATGGATATATTTTAGTAGATGTCTTTTCTATATTTACTTGGGTATTCTTTTTAACTCACAAAAATAATGCCTTTGAAGAATTTCAAGAATTTTACCATAGAATAAAATAGACTGGTGAGCAGTCTATTTCTACTATTCTGTCTGACCATGGGGGTGAGTTTGAAATCTCACAGTTTGATGAATTTTGCAGGGAAAATGGGATCAACCATAGATTCTCTTCACCAAGGACTCCAGAGCAGAATGGAGTGGTTGAAAGGAGGAATAGAACCTTGGTGGAGATGGCTCGGACTATGCTAGTTGAAGGCAACTTGCCTAGAAGGTTTTGGGCTGAGACAGTAAATACCTCATGTTACATCATAAACAGAGCCCTGGTAAGACTTTTTAATCAAAAGACTCCATATGAGATACTTAAAGGTAAGAAACCTTCACTAGTACATTTCAAGATCTTTGGTTGTAAATACTTTATTCATGTTAACTCTAAAAGAGACCTTGATAAATTTGAACCTAAAAGTGAACCTAAAATTTTTCTAGGTTACTCTGAAAAATCTAGAGCCTATAGGATCTACAACATTAATTCTCATACTATTGAGGAATCACCACACATTATTTTTGATGAATCCTCTAATAAATTTGAAACTGCCTTCTGTAGGGACAAAACTAATGGAGAAATCCTTGAGAATAAAGAAGAGCGGGATGCAGAACCAGTTGAAGAAGGTGAGACTGAAGGATCTGGAGTTCAGGGGGAGGTAATTGAAAATTCAGGTAACCAGCTTACCAACATTAGAGTTCTTAGAGATCATCCTCTAGAGAATGTAATTGGTAATTCGAATGAACCCCCTAAGACTAGATCACACTTCAGGATAGAAAATGAACTGAATTCTTTTGCACTTGTCTCACAAGTGGAACCCAAGAACATTGAATGTGCCTTAAAGGATGCGCATTGGATAAATGCCATGCATGATGAATTGAACAAATTTGAAAGGAACAAGGTATGTCACCTAGTTCTTAAACCCTTACATGGCTCAGTTATAGGTACTAAATGGGTTTTTAGAAACAAAACTGGTGAGCAAGGACAGGTAATAAGAAATAAGGCTAGGCTTGTAGCACAGGGGTATAATCATTTGCCCCTGTAGCTAGACTAAAAGCCATTAGGATTCTTCTGGCTTTTGCTTGCAACATAGGAATAAAACTTCAGCAGATGGATGTGAAATATGCTTTCTTAAATGGTTTAATAAAAGAAGATGTTTCTGTTAAACAATCTCCTGGATTTGAATGCATTGACCTTCCTGATCATGTGTATAAGTTAGATAAGGCACTCTATGGACTGAAGCAAGCTCCCAAGGCCTGGTATGATAGGTTGAGCTCTTTCCTCACAGGTAAAGGATATTCAAGAGGTGAGGTTGACCAGACTCTATTTACCAAGGTAAACAATAAAGATATCCTTGTTGTTCAAATCTATGTAGATGACATAGTGTTTGGGTCAACTAATCTTTCTATGTGTGAGGAATTTTCTAAGTTAATGAGTGATGAATTTGAAATGAGCTTAATGGGAGAACTGAAGTTTTTCCTTGGATTGCAGGTCAATCAAACTTCAGAAGGAAGCTTCATCACACAGTCCAAATACATCAAGGGTCTTTTTTATATATAAATGAGGCCAAGGGAAGCTATTGGAAGATTGCACTATATGTGCTAAATCCCCTAATAGTGCTCGACCCTGATTTTATTGATATTAAGGAGCTCATGTACAAGTATCAACGGGGCATACCCCTGAGTATATACAAAAACAAACTATCCAATATCAAACCAACACATCACTTTATCCCCTCCAGCTAGGAAGGCCAGCAACATCTACAGTAGCAAGACCACGCACTCTTCGAGGGAGGTCATGCCAACATCTATAGTCCTTGTTGGTCCGGGTAGCACAAGCTTGAGATGCCAAAGCATCGGCAACAGAGTTCCCCTCTCTATATATGTGTTGGAGAAGCCAGTTGTAATTAGTGATAGTATGCCTAATTTCATCCCACCATTTTCGTATCCTCCAAAGTGGCTTATTGTTTGACTGTATCAAGGTAACTAAAGCCTTTGAATCAGAATATATCACAGCAATGGGGAGGCCACATTTAACCAGGACCCTCAGCCCATCAAGTAAGGCTCTCGCCTCTGCCACCATATTGGTCCCCACACCATAATAATAAGAGAATCCAAAAATAAATTCACCATTACTGCCCCTGATGCAACCACCTCCACCTGCATGCCCAGGATTTCCTTTAGCAGCCCCATCAACATTCAATGCATAACCATAACTAGGACATGACCATTTGATTAACCTGGGGGGTTTCACATTCGACCTGTAAGTAAACTTATACTGATCTAGAATAAGCCTCTCACTATCTGAAGGAACCTTGCTGAATATTATTTGTTGCAAAGAGTACTCAGTCTACCTGCAGATTTGATGTTGTATTACTCTAATTGAAGGCCTCTTATCTTCAAATTTAATGCTGCATCGGGCTTTCCATGTCTCCCAAAGGATGAGCATCATGACAAGTGTGGCAGCAAAACCAAAAGGAGACTTGCAGTCAGCTGAACAGAGAATATCCCAACAAAATCCCGTAACAGGACTGTTAGATCTGCACCTAGAATCAAAAAGCAGCCTAAAGAAATTCCACAATGGCCTGGCTATTTGACTCTCCATAAGTAAGTGATTCAAAGTCTCCTCTTGGTTATTATCCTTGCAGCAAACACACTTAGAAGGTAAACATATACCAACCTTTACAATAATACTGTCAACCGGAACAGTAAGGTTTAATGTCCGCCAGCAAAATAGGGAGGCCCTAGGAGGGATCTGCTAAAGAAATACCAGCTGGAAAACCTCAAAGAGATCACTGCACCTATGGGCACATCAACCAGTCTTGATGCTGACCCAAAAGGTAAATTGGTTGATACCAAACAATATAGAGGTATGATCGGATCCCTTTTGTATCTTACTGCATCTTGCCCAGATATACAATTTTCAGTGTGTTTATGTGCTATATTTCAGGCTAGTCCTAAGGAATCTCACATGAGTGCTGTGAAGAGGATTTTTAGGTATCTATCAGGCACCCTTGACTTAGGATTGTGGTATCCTGCTAGATGTGAGTTTGAACTTGTAGCTTACACTGATGCAGACTATGCAGGGTGTAGGATAGATAGAAAGAGCACTAGTGGGTATTGTCAATATCAAGGTGGTTGTCTAGTGTCTTGGGCATCTAAGAAGCAACACACAGTTTTTCTCTCCACTGCTGAGGCTGAGTATGTTACAGCAGGGAATTGTGCAGCTCAAGTGCTCGGGATAAAACACCAGCTCATAGACTATCACATAAAATTATGATGCATTCTTATTCTGTGTGATAATACTAGTGCTATTTCCTTGTCTAAAAATCATGTCCATCACTCTAGGACTAAGTATATTGAAATAAAACACGACTTCTTGAGAGATGAAGTAAGTAAGAATGAAATTGAGTTGAATTTTGTAGAATGAGAAAATCAAATTACTGATATATTTACTAAACCTCTTGGGAATAAAAGGTTTAAATTCTTAAGAAGAGAACTAGGTTTATGTAAATTTCAGCATGATGATTGATTGCTTAAGTTCATTCTTGTCTGGAATAAATGTCTTCTCTACTATTTTGTTTTGCCTATGATTCAGTCTAACACATGGTATAAGTAGTTCCCATTGCAGAAATATCTTGCATTGTGTCTATCATGAACTTATGTGTAATATCTTGGGTCTTTCGGATCTTTATCTGAGAGCTTTCGGATCGCTTTTGTGGGTCCTGAGTTGAGCTTTACGATCCGCGTGGGTTTTTCTCTCCTACCAGTTACGAAACCCAGTGGAGAGTTTATTATTGAGTTCATCGACTCGAGGACGCTACAGTTGCGTTGTGCTCATTCCGAGGATCATTTTGACTATTTTTTCGTATTTTTTTGAATTAGTGTATTTTCGGGCCAAAAATCAAATTTTACAGAAATTGCAAAATTTCCTAGTTTCCTTTTTCTTATTTCTTTTTCACCCTTTCTCCTCTCTCTCACTTCTCACGTCACTTTCTCTCTCTCATCTCTTCTCCTCTCTCCGCGGGGCGCGCGACCGTGGTGAGGTGGGCGAGGCAGGGACGTCGTGAAGCTGACCTGGGACGTGATGGTGTGATGGATAGAGCATGGCGTTGGCGCGATCCCTCAGTCGATTCAAAGTCGGCGTGATTTCGTTCGTTTGATCGATTTCGACGTGGTTTAGTCGCTTCGGAGTGCTAGAACTTCGGTGGAAGTAGGGAGATGGACACCCTACTCTTCTTCTGCATTTCCTCGTGATTTAGAGTCGAACCGTGCGAGAACGAGTGGGTTTTACCTCGTTTTGGGTGAAAGCATGCTTTGGGGGGTGTGAGACGAGTTCGCCTTTCTCAGCGATGGTTTCCAGCCTCGTTAGTGTTATTTGAATCCCTGGCATGTCTGCATTCCATTACCGCTAGTTTCGTTGTGATTAATTATCATTTGGGACCGGTATGAGCCCGGGAACCAATGTGACTCATTTAGGGTCGATTCGGTAGAATCGCCCGTTTCTTGTCGTTTTGATGTCGTTTGGATCCCTTTCAGTCTGTGGAAGGCATATTTGGCCATTAGGGTTGTTTCCCCTTCGTTTTAGGGTGAACGGGGCGTGGAAAGGCCGAGATCGGCCATCCCTCTGTTTTACCCGCCATGACGCCCTAGCGGTCTTTCCAGCGACCGTTTGGGTGCTTCCAGCGGTCCAGTAGGTGACCGTTTGGAGCAATGTCAGTTCAGGCCTAAGCGGTCATTCGATAGACCATTTAGGGTTGCTTGTGGTCCATCGTTAGACCGCTAAGCTTAGTCCAGCGGTCCATTGTTAGACCGCTAGGAATGGTATTATGTCGGTTTGGCCAAGCGGTCACGCGATAGACCACAAGGCTGGTCTTGGCGGTTTAGTGTAAGATCGCTAGGCTTCGTTTATGTCGGTTCGAAAGGTTTTTAAGTCGGTTGGGCTAGCGGTCCTAGCCCTAACCGTTTAGCGTTCTTGGCAATCCTTTGGGTGACCGCTAAGCTCTGTTTGACCGGTTAAGTCAGTTTCACTGTAGAGAGTTTGACTAGGTCTGTCAGCCTAACGTGTGACCGCTAGGGTCTCCCTTGCGGCCCTGCGATAGAACGCATGCCCCTATGCTTTCTGTTTTCCATTATTTTGACCTCCAATTGTCTTGGCTTATCCTTGTGGTTTGCCCGTTGTCCCGTGGATGTCTTGGACGTCCTATGAGGGCGATGACCATGTTGTGGGATGGCCGAGGAGTGCCATCATATCGAGTAGTGTTCTGTGATGCTTCAGAGTCATTATTGGTTTCTGGTCAACCCGATTGCGATCCAGTGGTTGACATGTGACCTTATGAATGTCTTAGTGGTCCTGTATGGATCGAGACATGGTTTTGGATGCCATGAGGTTCTGGCTTACCTCAGTTTACGTGCCTATGTGCATTGAGGGTCTTGGTGATCCCTCAGGTCTCTGTGATTCGTGTTATGCGGTGGCATGGATTAGGTGATCCTATGTCGTTTCATTTATTTGTGTTTTATCGTTATTTGGCTTAGGGACTAGGCCGATTGGCGGCATATTACCACTTTGTGCGATGATCTTAACCCTGAGTCTTGTGACTCAAGGAGCGTTGTGTCGGCAGGTCTAGTTGTCTGTCCTTAGTCTGGTGGCAGTTTGGTGTGCTACCTTGTGTCTCGTGCTTGGTGCTTTGTAGTACGTGTGATAGTGCATTTAGCCTGTTTGTACTTCAGCACTAGTGTTTTGGAGTCTCTATGTGTCTAGTGAGCCTCCACTAGTCGTAGCTTGACGACACTTTCTTGTGTGTCGGCCCACTTGGGAGTGGTGGCGGGGCAACTTTCCGATATACGGTTTTTAGGCTAGTTTTTGTGGACTCCCATGCCTTGCAGTAGCGTCCTACGGGGAGAGAAAACTTTCTAGAGGTCTGGCTCAAGGCATTGAGCTTGTGTGTGCACACGTGGTCAAGGGCGTTTGGACGAGCGCCGATGGGCGTGACCCTAAATAGTCACTCATTACTGTAGTTCCGTTGCTCATTGTACTAGGTACTGGTGTTCCTTGTAATTGGCTCTTTGCGTGTGTCTCAGTTACCACCGTTCTAGGTGAGTACGAGATACCTGAGGTGCAGTGTAAGACGTCAGTGGACGCATCTGGCTGTTCTTCTAGTGAAGAGGTGCTTTTGTCACTTGACACATAACTCTCATGACGTGTGTTTTCGTCATTGGCTTCCGAGTAGCCTGTGCGTGGCTTTACTCGAGGTCCAGTCTTGTGTAGCGTACACGACGGTGAGTTCGTGTATGTTCATGCCTTTGACTGTATAGGTCCTTAGTAGGCTTTTTACCTATTTTGGTAGGCTTAGGCTTTTCACAATAAGGTTCGTGATTGGACGATGGATCGGTAACGCCCGACTTTGTGAGATCGGGGTTAGCCTTTCTGTTGTCGTTTGGAGTATCTTAGAGGGCCGAGGTTCGATCGGTAGCCACGTTTCTGGTTAGTACGGCTTTACTCTTTCTTTCTGTTGTTCTTACTCCTGCTTTTATAGCTTTACTGTCGTAGTTAGTACTGTTATTATTTCTATTCTTCCTGCTTTACTGTTTAGCGTGTTACTGCGTTATTTCCAGTGGGGATCTGCGTGACCCCTACCGAGCCAGTGACATGAGGCTCACCCCTGCTTTTCAGGTGTGATCTTCTTCTTCCTCGTGGTTCGTGGCGCGGTGCGTCAGTTCGTAGTTGCCAGTGTTGCCTGCGTCGGCTTTCCCCCGACTTCAATGTACGTTCTCTTCCCTGTTGGACTGTACTTGTCTTTAATTTAGACTGGACTCTGTTAATTTAAATTGTTAATTAAAAAAGTAATTTTATTTCTGCTACTTTATCCAACCTAATCAATGAAATATTAATTGCTTACTTATTTATCTGGGACTTCAATATACCACACACACTCCTTTTATCCTTTCGGAGCTTTACCGCTCTTGGGAGGCCTCGCAGAATGTAAGTGTTATTGGGTTTACTCGGTATCCAGACCCTGGGTCGTCAAAGTTGGTATCAGAGCTATGTTGTGTGTAAGTACATAGGAATTCGAGATATCGTAGTATTCAGAGTCCTTAAGGTCCAATACAGTCGGCAGCTGGCATTGGTTTTGTAATTATTTATCACTCTGTTTTCATGTGTGGTCTTGTACGTGCTGTGTTAGCACTGTGCAAGATGGTTTCGCTCTCGTCCAGATGTGACGGAGTGTTCTTCTTTTTGTCATGGTGTTTGTCTCGATTATGCTGTACCTGGCAGAGTTTGCCGACAGACTTGAATTTGTGGTGCGATATTCGAGATTTTTCTATAATTTTTTCAGGTGGCTGGTGACTTTATCGTTGGTGTGATGGCCGTGCACATTTTTATGTTGCTTTGGTCGTCCTAGTTTGAGATTTGTTCAGCCCCTGAGGTGTTAAGTTTGTGTTGAGGTGGTCAATTAGATGCCTTGATTGAGAGAATGCTCAGGCGAACCTAGGATTTTCTTTCCTTGTGAGCTACTATTAGTCGAGCTTGATTCTTCTCACCTTACTTGGTGGCGTCTTTTCGAGGTTAGCTTTGGAAGTGCTGTCTTGGTGAAACCTTTGTCCTGTGTCTTCTTAAGTGTGGACTGTGTTAATTCTGAACTTGATTTGTCTTTGTTCGATGGTTGCTTGGCTTTGGACCCAGATTTTGTGTTTGGGAGCCTTTGTGCACCGTGTTTAATGTGCTGTGTTTGGAGAATGTTGTGTTGTGAAGGTTCAGTAGTCGATCCAAGACGTGAGGATAAGCTGAGACAGGTGTTCTTTGTGCTTGTGCTGAAGCGGGTGCTCTTCTCAGTTGCACTATGGCGACTTGTGATCGATTGTTAGCAGGATTAGTACTCGAGGCATGGTATGTTACGATTTCGTATATTACAATGGCACCGAGTGTGTGCTGAGATGCAGATGCCGAATTGTCCTTGATGCATCTGTGCATGTGTTGAGCGTGCAGCGGAAGCGTGTAGGCTGATAACCCACTGGTCGAGGATCGTTTGGTTGGAAGATTCTGGCCGACTGAGAGGTTTGTTTTCCTCGATGTATCTCCATCTTGGCCATGCGTGTCTTGATGTTGTTGGTTATCGTGCCGTTGCTGGAGGCATTGTGGTTGTTGGCACTGGCATGTGTGAGGATTAGGGGAATTTATCGGCGATTATGCTGGTCGAGTGCCCCTTTCTTCTCTATATTTTTCTTGGATTATGTGCTCTCGGGATGTGATCAGGGTACTTGAGATGTGTTCTCCGAGATTGTTGTTGTTATGGGTCCTTGTTGGTGAGCTGTTCGCAGTGTGGCTTGTATATGTTAGTCGTGTGTTCAGCTATAATTGTGCCTTGATGTGACCCTGCTTGCAGTTGTGTCCCGTGGTTCTGCGTCGAGTACAGAGCCGAAATTCTGTAGGTGTTATTATTGTTGTTGATTGTCGTTCGTTGGTGGTTGTGTTCAGCTTGGGAGGAGTTCCCTGTGAGTCTGGTTTGGCATTATGTGGACCGAGGTCTTGTCGGTTGGTTTTGCTGTACTCTTCTGTCATGGTAGAGTTGGCATGCGACTCGAATCAGATGTAATGTCTGAGTGAGGACTGACTTGATTGTGCTCGTGGTCCAGTGTTGTCGTTGGCGTTCTGTGTGCCAGATTTCGTTGTTGCTTATGGCACGGAAGCTGATGTTGTGGAGCTGTCAGCTGAGAGGACTATGTTTCCTTGTTTAAGCTGATGCTTGTTGTGTCTATCGTGTGTCTTATCGGTAGCTATTTCCATGGCATGGGTCATGTCTCCTTTCCCTGTGAGACGGAAGTGACGTTGCCTTGTTTCAGAGGTGTCGGACTTGTGTTCACTTTGGTGCCATGCTTGTCCTTTGGATCGATTTGTCTTGAGATCCATAGCATGTGCATGTGATTATGGTCTGGCAGTGTCCCTCTGAATTATCTTTTTCGAGAATTATGTTATCGTGTTTTGTGTTCTGAGGCTTGGCTGATGCTTGGAGAGCGAAGCCAGTGTTTGAGTTTGTTCTTCCCTTGTTCACTTGTTAGCTCCTTGAATTTCGAGGATGAAATTCCTGTAAGCGGGGAGGACTGTAATATCTTGGGTCTTTCGGATCTTTATCGGAGAGCTTTCGGATCGCTTTTGTGGGTCCTGAGTTGAGTTTTACGATCCGCGTGAGTTTTCCTCTCGTACTAGTTACAGAACCCAGTGGAGAGTTTATTATTGAGTTCATCGACTCGAGGACGCTACAGTTGCGTTGTGCTTATTCCGAGGATCGTTTCAACTATTTTTTCATATTTTTTCTGAATTAGTGCATTTTCGGGCCAAAAATCGAATTTTACGAAAATTGCAAAATTTCCTAATTTTCTTTTTCTTATTTCTTTTTCACCCTCTCTCCTCTCTCTCACTTCTCACATCACTTTCTCTCTCTCATTCTCTCTCCACTCTTCTCCTCTCTCTGCTGGGCGCGCGACCATGGCGAGGTGGGCAAGGCAAGGACGTCGTGGAGCTGACCTGGGACGTGATGGTGTGATGGATAGAGCGTGGCGTTGGCGCGATCCCTCGGTGGATTCAAAGCCAGTGTGGTTTCATTCGTTTGATTGATTTTGGCGTGGTTTAGTCACTTCGGCGCGCTAGAACTTCGGTGGAAGTAGGGAGATGGGCGTCCTACTCTTCTTCTACATTTCCTCGTGATTTGAAGCCGAACCGTGCGAGAATGAGTGGGTTTCACTTCGTTTTGGGTGAAAGCATGCTTTGGGGGGTGTGAGACGAGTTCGCCATTCTCGACGACGGTTTCTAGCCTCGTTAGTGTTATTTGAATCCCTGGCATGTCTACATTCCATTCCCGCTGGTTTTGCTGTGATTGGTTGTCATTTGGGACCGGTATGAGCCCGGGAACCCATGTACGTCATTTAGGGTCGATTCGGTAGAATCACCCGTTTCTTATCGTTTTGATGTCATTTGGATCCCTTCCAGTCTGTGGAAGGCGTATTTGGCCATTAGGGTTGTTTCCCCTTCGTTTTAGGGCGAACGGGGCGTGGAAAGGCCGGGAATAGCCATCCCTCTATTTTACCCGCCGTGACGCCCTAGCGGTCGTTCCAACGACCGTTTGGGTGCTTCCAGCGGTCTAGTAGGTGACCGTTTGGAGCTATGTCGGTTCAGGCCTAAGCGATCATTCGATAGACCGTTTAGGGTTGCTTGCGGTCCATCGTTAGACCGCTAAGCTTAGTCCAGCGGTCCATTGTTAGACCGCTAGGAATGGTATTATGTCGGTTTGGCCAAGCGGTCATGCGATAGACCGCAAGGCTGGTCTTGGCGGTTTAGTGTAAGACCGCTAGGCTTTGTTTATGTCGGTTCGAATGGTTTTTAAGTCGGTTGGGCTAGTGGTCCTAGCTCCAACCGTTTAGCGTTCTTGGCGGTCCTTTGGGTGACCGCTAAGCTCTGTTTGACCGGTTAAGTCGGTTTCACTGTAGAGAGTTTGACTAGGTCTGGCGGCCTAACGTGTGACCGCTAGGGTCTCCCTTGCGGCCCTGCGATAGACCGCATGCCTCTATGCTTTCTGTTTTCCATTATTTTGGCCTCCAATTCTCTTGGCTTATCCTTGTGATTTGCCCGTTGTCCCGTGGATGTCTTGGATGTCCTATGAGGGCGATGACCATGTTGTGGGATGGCCGAGAAGTGCCATTATATCGAGAAGTGTTCCGTGATGCTTCAGAGTCATTATTGGTTTCTGGTCAACCCGGTTGCGATCCAGTGGTTGACATGTGACCTTATGAATGTCTCAGTGGTCCTGTATGGATCGAGACATGGTTTTAGATGTCATGAGGTTCTGGCTTACCTCGGTTTGCATGCCTATGTGCTTTGAGGGTCTTGGTGATCCCTCAGGTCTCCGTGATTCGTGTTATGCGAAGGCATGGATCAGGTGATCCTATGACGTTTCCTTTATTTGTGTTTTATCGTTATTTGGCTTAGGGACTAGGCTGATTGGCGGCATATTACCGCTTTGTGCGATGATCTTGACCCCGAGTCTTGTGACTCAAGGATCATTGTGTCAACAGGTCTAGTTGTCTGTCCTGATAGTCTTGTGGCAGTTTGGTGTGCTACCTTGTGTCTCGTGCTTGGTGCTTTGTAGTACGTGCGACAGTGCATTTAGCCTATCTGTACTTCAGCACTAGTGTTTTGGAGTCTCTATGTGTCTAGTGAGCCTCCACTAGTCGTAGCCTGACGACACTTTCCTGTGTGTCGGCCCACCTGGGAGTGGTGGCGGGGCAACTTTCTGATATACGGTTTTTAGGCTAGTTTCTGTGGACTCCCTTGCCTTGTAGTAGCATCCTGCTAGGGGAGAAAACTAGCTAGAGGCCTGGCTCAAGGCATTGAGCTTGTGTGTGCACATGTGGTCAGGGGCATTTGGACGAGCGCCAACGAGCGTGACCCTGACTAGTCACTCGTTACTATAGTTCTGTTGCTCCTTGTACTAGGTACTGATGTTCCTTGTACTTGGCTCTTTGCGTGTGTCTCAATTACCGCCGTTCTAGGTGAGTACGAGATACCTGAGGCGCTTTGTAAGACATCAGTGGACGCATCTAGTTGTTCTTCTAGTGAGGAGGTGCTTCTATCACTTGACACATAACTCTCGTGACGCGTGTTTTCATCATTAGCTTCCGAGTAGCCTGTGTGTGGCTTTACTCGAGGTCTAGTCTTGTGTAGCGTACACGACGGTGAGTTCGTGTATGTACGTGCCTTTGACTGTATAGGTCCTTAGTAGGCTTTTTACCTGTTTTGGTAGGCTTAGGCTTTTCACAATAAGGTTCGTGATTGGACGATGGATCGGTAACGGCTGCCTTTGTGAGATCAGGGATCACCTTTCTGTTGTCGTTTGGAGTAGCTTAGAGGGCCGAGGTTTGATCGGCAGCCACGTTTCTGGTTAGTACGACTTTACTCTTTCTTTCTGTTGTTCTTACTCCTACTTTTACAGCTTTACTGTCGTAGTTAGTACTGATGTTATTTATGTTCTTCCTGCTTTACGGTTTAGTGTTGTTTAGCATGTTACTGCGTTGTTTCCAATGGGGATCTGCGTGACCCCTACTAAGCCAGTGACACGAGGCTCACCCCTACTTTTCAGGTGTGATCTTCTTCTTCCTCATGGTTCGTGGCGCGGTGCGTCAGTTCGTAGTTGCCAGTGTTGCCTGCGTCAGGTTTCCCCCGACTTCAGTGTACGTTCTCTTCCCTGTTGGATTGTACTTGTCTTTAATTTGGACTGGACTCTGTTAATTTAAATTGTTAATTAAAAAGTAATTTTATTTCTGCTACTTTTGCCAACTTGATCAATGAAATATTAATTGCTTACTGCTTTATCTGGGACTTCAATGTACCACACACACTCCTTTTATCCCTTCGGAGCTTTACCGCTCTTGGGAGGCCTTGCAGGATCCAAGTGTTATCGAGTTTACTCGGTATCCGAACCCTGGGTCGTCACATTATGGGTATATCAAATGGTTTGCTGGGATAAGGGCAAATATCTTCTGTCTGGAAACCCACACTATGTGTAGAGGCTTGTCCTCCGCCAAGTGCCGTGAGTCAAGATTCTGTCTAAGTCTTGCATTTCATTAATTGTTCATAGGTCAAAATGTTGTGTCCAATAATAATGTATGTAGATAGGGGGAGTAAGTGTTCAAAAATTGGTTTTAGTCTATCCTCTAGTGCATGTTGATAGGGGGAGTTCAGAATGAAATTGAGTCAGTTCAGGTCCAGGTTGTTGCATCTTTGCATCAGTAAGTGTTTATGTACACCTTTTTGCAACCCTGACTTTGAAATCTCAGATGTTCACATTGTTTCTGAAATCTCAGTAGCTCTTTGCTTGGTATCAGGTTTTCCTGGCACACTCATTTATTTCCATCTCTTGACGTCAACCTCCTAAAAAGTCCTTGTTCTTGCTATGACTCTTAAATAATGACAATCTGATAATCAGTTCATTTCTCTAAGCTACTAAAATCAGTAATCTTCTTTTATAAGAATCTGTAATGCTCCATGAATGAACTGATGGTTTAAACTAAATAAATTTTAGAGTCTAAAGATTGAACTCAATGAACTAGGATGTTGATCACACTTAATAGCTCTCAACCATTTCTCTCATGTCATGTCTGGTGAAGTCTTCCAGAGTCTGAAAGTCCTTGAATTAATGATTTCTTGGTTGAGAAACTTGGAGTGTGTATTATTTTTAAATAAGTCTTTCTATAAAACCAAAGGGCAACAATGTCAAAATAATGAGTCAACATAACAGTAGGCAGAGCAATGACTGAATGCACTGAGAAACTGGGTTCTTTATCAAAGAAATTAAGAAAAACTCGTGTCATGAGGTGCTTTGGTTAACTCTGTTCAAAATTAAAACTGAAAGGTTAGTTTCACTGAGTAACTAGGGGTATTAGCGTCTAATCAACGTGTACCCTTATGCAAAAAGGTGTAAACTATACCTGAAAGTCTTAATAAATAAAACAGAATGGTACATTCTGCTGAGTAACTAGGAGTACTAGCGTCTAATCAACGTGTACACTTACGTAAAAAGGCATGGATGATACCTAACTGTTCTGAAAATAAAAAGGAATCAAAAAAATTTGCTGTAACCCTAAGGTGAAAAATCAAAACTATCACATTGTTTAACCTCAATACATATCCTAGTCACTACTAAAGAAACTCACTGACTTTTGGGTGAGTAAGATAAAGTAAGACTAAATCCTTCATGTTTCATATTGTTCTGGTTTATTGCTATTAAGGGTTAATGCAAACTTATTCAGAGAGCCCAGTTGCTAAACTCTAATATTTATTATTCTTAAACCAGAATTCTATCAAGAATGCATTATATAGAATCTTATAACTGAAGAATTTGAGCTATGTATGCTTGATTAATGAAAGATAAATCAGTTTGTCAATCAGATCTCTCCTATATTTTCACAACCTTAATATTGTTATACCATTTTTGTCACATCACCGATAAAATCCTATTGTCTCTATCCATTCCTTGTTTGCTGATGGCAAAGGGGGAGAGATTTTCATCGTTTGATGGCTAGCTGGAAAAAGGGGGAGAGATTGCCTTGGCTGGTAAAGGGGGAGAGTTTGCCTTGTTTGACTGACTGTGTCTTTGCATGTGGTGTCTATGCACATCTGTCTTCTACTGCACTTGACTGTGACCTTTGCATATTCTGACTCATAATGTAGTATGTGTTGCCATCAAAACATAGTAATATTGCCATCATCAAAAAGGGGGAGAATGTTGTGTCTCCTCTGGATTTGATGTGTAACGACTCGGAGATCTAGATACCGGTAAACCGATATCAAGAACTCGGAGACGCCACCCAAGAGGCTGATGAGGCCCCGTAAGGGTTGGGAGGATTGTTTGAGGAGGTGCATAATGAACTGGAATTACATGTGCATTTGAAAATAATAACTTTAAACGGAAGCAATTTACAATATCAGAGTGATATATTCATATAATAGTCCAGATCCAGCTATTACGAGTCCAAACACTGTACAAGAGTCAAAAGAAGACAACTACACGGGACATACCCCGGTCAAAAGAGTAAGGGAGACCACTGCTGGCACCTAAGACTGCCCGCCAAAAGCATGAGAACAACCAGCGGACTGTTGCTGCTGCACCTCACCTGAAAATTAGGGTGAGTCTCATTTCATTGACTCAGTAGGGGTCACGCAGATCCCTACCGCACAGCTAAGGTCACAACAAAATAGTTAATAATGCAATGTCATGGAATATTAACAATTAAAGAAAGCTGCGCGAGGATATGAACAATTAAAGACAGCTTAATATAAATGCCATTTAATTCATGCTAATTAAAATGAATAAATAAGCACGAGAATTCTACATCTACCAATATAATTTAATTTCAAGATTCCAAGTGACAAGAAGAAAGAGTGCCCACTAGAAAGAAGACCAGATGCGTCCACTGATGACTTATACTGCGTCTTGGGTGTCTCCACTTGTGTCGAGTCATGGTAACTGGGACATCGTAGTAGTACAAGGAACAACAGTAGCAAGTGACTAGTCAGGGTCACGCCCGTCGGCGTCAGTCTAAGCCCCTAACCATGTGTGCACACACCAGCTCAATGCCTTGAGCCATGCCTCTAGCTAGTTTTCCCCCCCAGTAGGATGCTACTGACAAGCAAGGGGGCCCACAAAAACTAGCCTAAAAATCATACATCGGGACTGCCCCGCCACCTCTTCTAGGTGGGCCAACACTAAAGGTCGTCGGGCTACGACTAGTGGCTCAATTAACAAGGAAAGAGAAATAAACTCTACTGAGATATAAACATATGCCAGAGTTTATAAACATGTTTAAACATGGTGAATATGCAACATTAAACGCATAATTATATAAGCATGATTGAATTCATAAACTGCAGGGACTTGGCGGTCTAGACTAGGCCGCAAGGATCAGGTGACGGTCGGACGACTGGCCGCTGCATTGACCATAGCGGTCTGCCCATGGCCGCTAAGCTGTGAACGCTACATACATACAACAGGGGAGTAGCGGTCTGGATAGGGCCGCTCTAATCAAGGGACGGTCAAGCGACTGACCGCTCCATGATAAAAGTGGTCTGGTCTGGGCCGCTAGGCTCACACCGCCTCAACAGGGCGAAGGGAGCATGGCAGTCTGTTGCTAGGCCATCACTGTTCCTTGGCGGTCGAGATATGGCCACCTTCAGACAGTAGCGCTCAGCCCTAGGCCGCTACGCTCCACCGCCTATTCCCCTACTAAAAATGGTCTATGGAAGAACCGCAACCCTCCCAGAGCACCCAAAAACGGGGGAAACCAAATGGTAACCCCTCCCAATCGATTCAAATCGATGGGAATACAATTTCTAAGCCTAAAACCTGCCAATACATGCTCATTTCCAACCACCAACATATCCAAAAACTTAAATACAATGGGCATGAGTGGATTTTCATGGGTTTAAAACATAATTGACGATGTTCATGCATTTCACTCAAACCAAACATCTAACCAAATAAATGAGCATGCAAACGATAGGAAATCAATCCTAAGGCGAGTAGAAAGCCATCCCCATACTTGTATACGCAAAACTACGTCGTTCCTCGCCGATCTTCGCGAGGAAGCCATGCCCCACGCGAGGGATTCTCCACCTCCACGCTCCAAAGGTCGTCTCCACGATGACACCTCCGCTCCACCAACATCTTGGGCTCGCCAAAGCCACCTCCTGCCAAACCTACAAAGTCCCGGGGTGATCACACCATCGAGAGAGCAAGAGAGGGGAAGAGAGACCAACGTGGGAGAGAGGAGGGAGCCTCCCTGCGTGGGTTCAAAACAAATGAGCATTTGCCTTTTTTTTTTTGGTTATTAGACCTTTAATTGCAATAAGGCATCAAAAGGGGTAATATTACAAATATGCCCTATCGAGCTTACCAAATCTTGCATAAATGGCTAAACCTATTAAACTAGGCCCATTAAGCCTATTCAAATAGCCTAAACTTATGAAATTGTTTATATTTCAATATCGATAAGAATCCGTTAACTACCGGGTCTTATAATCCCTCCCTCCTAATAAAAATTTTGTCCTTAAAATTTAAAAAGGAAACACCAAGAGAGAACTGAAGAGATATACCTCAATCGAATAAAAATGGAAACTGTTGACGCATTTCATCCTCACGTTCCCAAGTAGCCTCATTACCGGAGTGATACTACCATACTACCTTTACCAGAGGGATCACCTTATTTCTCAGTCGCTGTTCGCGACGATCCTCTACACGAATTGGGTACTCTGGCATGGATAGATCCGCTGCCACTTCAGGCCACAAAGAGTCCTCTAAAACATGCGATTCATCAGAAACATACTTCCTCAACTAAGAAACATGAAACACATCATGGATTATTTGCATCGTCGATCGCAATTGAAGTTGATAAGCCACTTGGCCCACAGGCTCCAAGATAGGAAACTGACCAATGTATCGGGGACTAAGCTTTCCACGCTTCCCAAATCTCATCACGCCTTTCATCGGAGATATTTTTACAAAAACAAAATCTCCAAGCTCAAATTGTAATGATCTTCTACGCCGATCCGCATAGCTTTTCTGTCTACTTTGAGCTGTCAACATCTTCTGTCTGATCAGACATACCACATCAACACATTGATGTACCATTTCCGGTCCTATCAACAGTCGATCACCAACCTCAAACCAGTTTAACGGTGTACGACAAGGACGCCCATACAATGTTTCATACGGTGCCATATCAATACTGGAATGAGAGCTATAATTATAAGCGAATTTGACCAACGGCAAGTGTTGACTCCGCGAACCCTGCCAATCTAGACAACACGATCGCAGCATATCTTCTAATGTCTGAATGGTCCTCTCAGACTGACCATCATACTGAGGATGATACGCTGAACTGAATGCTAATTCTGTGCCCAACGCCTTTTGGAAACTCCGCCAAAAGTCAGAAGTAAAGCGCGGGTCACGATCTTACACAATAGACATTGAAATTCCATGTAATGGCACAATCTTCTCAACATATAGCTCGGCCAATTTCTGGACATTCCATGTCACCTTGATCGGCAACATTCTCACTGTCTTAGTCAGGCGATCAACTAACAGCCAAATGCCATCATAGCCTTGTGAAGTTCGAGGTAAACCCACAATAAAATCAGTAGTGACATGATCCCATTTCCACATTGGAATCTCCAACGGTTGAAGCATTCCTCCAGGCCTTTGGTGCTCAGCTTTGACATGTTGACATGTTAAACATTTAGATACAAAGTCTGCTACATCCCTTTTCATACTTGGTCATTGTTGTACCCGAACAATTTCCCCCGCAAAATATCCGAAAATAAGAGTTCAGGAATTTCCTCGAACACCTTCAAGGCATGGGCTACCCGGCCCCTCTGACAACCCAGTGGGCCCGACCAACGGCCCCAACCCGCTAGCCGAGGTATACGGCGACATTAGCAATCAATCGGGACCACTCCCGACCCCTAAGTTGCGGACCTTGCCCGCATTCTACACGACCACCCGAGCCAACCCGGGGGCACCCCGACTACAAGCCACGCCACGTGGCACCCAGTTAAAAGGCCAGGGGCCTACCCCGGGATGCCTTCTTTCGACCCTTCAAGGTCAAAGGGAGACCCAAGTAAGTCAACCACAGGCTTTGGAGGCCCGCGGCACCTGTATACGGCTCACACACGTGTGTTCGGCATATTTCCGAACACCTTGTGGGCGCGTATGTTCCAACCCTTCTACACCAACCCACGGGCCACCCCGTGATTCCAGCACACTAATTGGGTCCTACAACGACCCCCCAGCAAGCCGGGGCCACCCCCGACCCTCAGACACATGGCCATGAGCCACTGAACTCTAGCTCTCAGGCCAACCCGAGTCTACCATGCCAACCCATCGTACAACGTGACACGCAGTACGAGGCCGGGCCCATGAGCCCAAGGTGCCTCCTCTCAGCCTCCATGAACTTCTACTGTCAGCCCAAGGCCAAATCCAAGGCCCACCAGTCACCTACTTGGCCCGTTCGACAACCCGGGGTGTGTCGGGCATTTGCCCGAACACCTTGCGAGCGGCTATCACGACTCGAAGAACAACAGCCCCCACGGGCCATACCAGTATCTCGAAGCCCAGTGTCCCTGAAAGGACACTCCCAGATGACAAAAGAAGACCCCCGGGGGCCATCCCTCGGGGTTGCGACATACCCGGGGCCAGTTCACCCCAGGGCACGGTCGCGCCCCGGAGAGTGCGAACCCCCCCGGGGGCCGCCCCCTCCTCTCAGCCCAGAGGCCCACGGCCTCCCCAGTCCCAGTTCGTGCAAAGTTTCGGTCTCGTGATGCAAGGTTCACGCTAGGATTCGTTCACCGTACCCGTACGTGGAAGGAGCCGCGAAGAACGCCTACAACGACTCACACGCACAAGCGCGACAAATCACACGCACAAGCGTCTTGGTCCACGCACACAAGTTTATCCTCCCAGTATCATTTGTCCTCTTTCTATTAGCCAAATTAGGACAAATATTAACAAATTAAACCCAATTTTTTAAAGGTGGGGCCGCCCCTCTCTCTCCCTCCATCCCAGTCCGCCTAAACCCCTTGGGTATTAAAAAAAGATTTTTTAAATAAAAAATGGGCCACTTTGGTCTGCCCAAACCCCCCCTAGGGAGGGGTTTAGGCGGACCAGCCTGGACCCCCAGGCTGGTCCACCTAAACCCCATCAAATTTTTTTAAAAAAAAGGATTTTTTACCCTCCAAAAGGGGGTTTAGGCGGACCAGACCAGACCAGCCTTTTGGGCTGGTCCGCCTTAACCCCATCTCCCCACTCCGTTACACAAACAATAAAACACAAAAAAAATAATATTTTTGAGCGGTTTACCCGGACCAAGTTGAACCCTCAACTTGGTCCGCCTAAACCCCACCCCTCACCCCTTCAACTTCCTATAAATTCTCCCTTAGAAGCTCAAGGGGCAGAAGGAATGAAGAAGGCAACAACAACAAGCTAACAGATGGACAAACACCCCCCAGCCTAATTGTCGCACCCTCGGACTCCCGAGGCTTTCGGCAAGGGTCGGGGACGCGAGAAGCTAAGTGCGCGCATAGTTAGCTTTCTAGTCGGCTCACACACGCCGAGCGTATGTCACGTGTACTTCCCTCACGTGGAGTTTAGCTGTCTCACACCAAGTCCATCCTCGTCGCACGTAAGGTGACCATGTCAACGGCAAGTACACCCGTATCCCAGGTCCGCCCGTGTACGCCAACTTACGACGGTGACGAAGTGCACTCCATGATGCCGTGTCTGACCCTGACATAGAATTGCGTGCCCACTGCTCACCCCCCAGCTGACCGTTGGTCCCTCGGATTAACAACTCGAGTCTAGTTAGACCTCTGGCCCGAGAATCATAGTCCCGGGGTCGACCTCGACTCCCCAGCATGACGACGCTCGCCGTCTGAGACCCGAACCCAACCCCTCACCTCGAGCCCTATCCGACCTCCACCAGGCGCCAGTCTATGTCCGCTCTGGCCACCAAGGCAGTCGGGCTCATACCAATCCCTTTGTAAAGAGTTCCTATAAGACACGCAGATATCCGCTTTATTACGCAATGACCCGGGGATAGGCCCACGTGTCAGAGCTGTCCCGCGGCTTGGGCCAGTTGTACTTTGGCCACCTTGGCCCATTTGTAAAGCCCATGTGGCCCATCATAAAACCATTGGAATACAAGCGTCCGTATTCAAGCCCCCGACTTTCTACCTACACCACTCGGCATTCGTGCCTAACATCCTAACCCCAATAAACACCCCTCAGTCGAAAGCGCACCCACAGCTACGAAATGCTCCCGGCCCTCTACCCATGACTTCAGGCATATATACAGGCTTCTCTTCAGCATGGAACGAAGCTGTTCGGATTCAATCCGATCTAAATAAACACCGGTTGCTTATGGTCGGTGGGGAAAGACGTCCAGTACATGATTCCCACAATCGCCTACGCACTCACACCCGTGGAACCCCTTTTCTCCACGTGTCGCCGACTGCTCGAGTCCACGTGTCGCGTCCTGGTGACGCTTCCCCGGTCAACCCTTGGTTCCATGGGTGATTGTCGAGAAATCGACTAGCATGCCCGCACCCTGTCCGGTTAACACGTACTCTTACATTCCCGTGCCATTTGGCCCTTTTCGACTTTTCGTAAAAGGAGAGTGTCCGATACCGCCGTGAGAGGCATGCAACCGTAAGGAGGATACCCGAGATATATCAAACTCCCATGTCTTCCTGCCCCGTTGTATCCCTTCCTTCAACCCGTTCATTCGGCATAAAAACCCGCGCAACAGAGAGGATGGCACGCCCGGTGGGACGTCTCCCGCCTTCCTTCTTTTTGCTGAAGAAAAGCCTATGCCAGCCCTGAAGCCCTGGTGCCCTTTCCCTGTCCTTGCAGGAGAGGCAGAGGAGGGTACTCGCGCGCGCATTCTCTAGCAGCTTCCGATTCGCGTTCTGACCGTCAGACCGCGCTCGGCGACTGTCAGCAACCGTCACCTCTGTAGTACACAACACTCTAGCAACCATGGCGGCCGTCACCTATGGTCCCAACGTCATTGCCACTCATGCCCGGGTGGGTTACTTGGCAACGCCGATCGCTTTCTGCAGCTTTGCCCCTGTCATCGGATCACCCTACTTCTTGGGCGTGATCCATGTGGATGTTTCTCAGCCAACCCCAGTTTCTCCGTTGGCTCCGATAGCCAATGCACCATGCACACCTCCAGTCCCGGTGGCCCACCTGAACACCAAGTACCGGACTGCCACCACTGGCCCCTGCAGGGCCCCCAGACCAACACCGACCCGGGTAAGCGTTACTGCCGTGGCTAGCCTCGTCTGATCTCCGGCACGGGCCCCATGCCCCGGACTTTGGTCACTACCTCAGCATCTTCCTCGGGTTTCCAACCCTGAGCCACTGCTAAGCCGGCACCCAACACGGGCTCCCAACCCCGGGTCAACGGCTCCCCAGCATCTTCCTCGGGTTTCCAACCCCGAGCCCCAGCAAAGCTGGCACCCAACACGGGCTCTCAGCCCAGGGTTCGCGGCTCCTCAGCACCTTTCTCGGGATCGTAGGCCCGAGCCCCAGCAAAGCCGACCCTCGATATGGGCTCCCAGCCCCGAGTTCACGGCTCTCCGGTATTGTACTCGAGACCTCGATTCTGAGCTCCAGTTGAATCGGCTCTCCCCGTGGGTCTCATACCCCGGGGGCCGGTCCCAGTACCTCTGACTGACAGCTCCACACTGTCGGTCACTCCAAGCCGAGTTTTCTTGGTCTATCATCTCGGGGCAGAGTCTTCCTCTACTCCCTAGAAGAAGCGTCGCCATGGCCACAAAGGCAGACGGCTCACTGCTGCGACTAGCAACTCCAGCAGGACGATTCTTGTCTGTGATTTGCGGATCCGTCTCGACAGGGAAGAACCAATCATACCCCAGGAACAGACCGTTCCCACCATCCCCACCTCCAATCGTTTTGACATCTTGCGGCAAACACGAGAGGATGGGGTGAAGCTCAAAGGAGCAGGTTCCTTGGTAGCAGCCTGATGGCACCCACCGCAGCCCGACACACGGCCTCCCAAGACAACTCGTCGGAAAAATGGCGACAAGGGATACCAGCAATCCGACCTGAGGAGAATCTAGGTTACCCCATAAGAAGATCAAGCCGTTCGAAGGGCGCATATTAGAAACCCCCTGCGAGCACTCAAACGCAGCATCAGACGGGATGCGACTGGCTTCACAGTAGCATCGTCTGATGACACCCAGTCATCCAATGTCCCCCGTGCAAGCAAGTGGAGGCACAGGTGAGCCCGTTCTTGGGCCCTCTAGCAGCCTGTCCTGGGATCTCCTCCGACCGATATTGGGGGTGAGCCCCCTCTGCAACGCACCTCGGTCTTTAACAGATTAGGGGCGCCTATCCGCCACGAGCGCCACCTGCGCAGGAAGCGGACGGCCTGGCTCATCAACGACGCGGTCTGAGTGTTCACGTGCTACACCACCGGACACTAGCCGAACACCCAGTCTGATGACCTGAACCAACCTATGTCCCACTTAAGGAGGCCGCGCCATCAGGCTCCACCGCCTCCCCCAACAGGTCACATCGGCACTTCTGCCGGACCGCAGTTGTCAGAACACGCGGAAGAGGTTCCGACGGAAGACCGCGACCCTCCCATTAACGCAGAGCCGATCAACAATGACCCTCCTACGAACGAGGCTCAAGAAGTGACCCTCAACACCCTCATAAAGGAGAACCAGCATCTGAAGGCCCTCCTGCAAGACCTCCTCTAGGAATGGGATCTTCATCCTCAGCAACCTGCTAGGGCCCAGGCCGAGGCACTGGCGCCGCCAACAGCCCGCGATACAGCCAACACCTCAGCGGTGATCGCCCGAACTCCGTTGGCAACTGGGTTTGGCACACCCCCGGTTGAGACTTAGTGGCGAGCCTCCAATACGCCAATGCCAAAAAATCTCCTGGCGCAACGCCAGATGATCGAGCGTATTGTCGAGACAAAGCTCGCCCAGTATGGTGAAGGGGTTGTCACAGTAGATCTCTACAGTATGCCCTACCTGCTTCACCACCAGCTGAAAAAGTTTCCCCCAGAGTACGCCAAGCCCCCGAAGCTGCAAAAGTTCGACGGGTAGGGGTCTCCACATGAACACCTGGCCTACTATGTTACGGCCATGGGCGAGTTAGCACTGGATGAATCATATCTCATCCACTACTTCGCCACTTCGCTTAGAGGAACAGCCTTCCAATGGTATTTCCGCCTGAAGCCCGGCTCAGTCATCGACTGGGCAGATCTCCAGAAGAAATTCCTTGACCGCTTTCAAACGGCCGAGCGAAAGGTTTCCCTAGCCGAACTCTGTTCTCTTCAGTAGAAAAAGGGTGAGAGCGCCCTCGACTTTATCAAAAAGTGGCGAGACCTCAGCACGAGGTGTGTCAATCCACCCGTTCAGGAGGACGCCATCACCATATGTCGTCGAGGTCTGGCGGCTGAGGTCAGCAAAAAGCTTCTCGGCACCAACATCAAAGGCTTCGACCAACTCAATTCGGCAGTCGCCGAAATAGAGATGTTCTTCGCCGATAACCCGAGCTATACTGCAGCAAAGGGTAAGCAAGCGCGAGAATGCCAGTCTGGTAAGGAGGTGAATATCATAGAGTTCACCCCTGCCGCCAAAGCCAGTAAGGAAGCCAAACCCAGCGGCTCTAACAAAAAGCCAGCAGACAAGCCAGTCATTCCTTCCTTCTCGGAACGCATGAAGACACCCTTCTCCTTCAAGAAGGAACATACGAAGATGCTCTTTGACCTCTGTATGACCCAGAAGATCATCGAGTTGCCAGAAATCCGCAAGCCGGATGAGACTCTTAAGACCGACGATCCCAGCTATTGCCTGTATCATCGCATGCTGGGTCACTCAATTGAAGATTGCTACGTCTTCAAGACTCAGGCGCAGAAGTTGATCCGAGACAGCCTCGTCAAGATGAAGAGTGGTCTCGTCGATCCCCCGCAACCTCATACGTGGGCTAGGCCAGCTAAGACAGCGCGTGTGGTCTACTAATCAGTCAATGTCATCCACATGATGGCCGCATTCTCTTTTTCCAACATCAAAGGAGAGGAGCCCAGTACTAGTCAAGGTGAACATTCGCTCTGGTATCTGGGGTGGAGGCCCTGGCATGATCACAGACCCCTCTCCTTCCCGAGGGAGAGAACCCGGCGACTCTTCGATATCCTCGTCGAGAGGGGGCAAATCATGCCCCGCGACTCGCCAGCAGACTACACCCATTGGGATCGTAGTCACCCCCAATACTACCTGATGTGACACGCCCTTGGACTTTAACAAGCAAGCACAATTCACAATAGTAACAGACCGAAATCGGCGGCCACTCACCCGACACTCACCCAAACCCGGGGTAACTTGGCGATGCCAAGTGGAGGATGTGAGGGTTGGGCCCTTGCTGGTAGAGGGACAGCAAGGCCATGGTTTGTTCCCAAGGGTATGGAGGCCCAATTCAATGGAACCGACGTTGTGCCGAAGGCACGGGTTACACTCTTCCCCACGGTGGTCACTCGAAGCAACGAAGCTTGAGGGACCGAGCACTCACTCTCACGGCCAGCGGAGCTATGAACTAATATTGAAAGGACAAGTACTAAGGGAAGTAAGGTTAGAACACTTACTCGACCAGTTTGAAGAAACCGGTCCCGCTCGGAGACGTGGGCGAGCGGGGAAGCGTGGGTTCCCCACACGCTGCGCCGGAGTAGCTTGAACCTGTTTTAAAGATTTACAACACTACTCCCCATGCAGGGGGGTGGAACAAGGGGAGGGGGAGTAACACATACATTCAAACACTACCTCCTACAGGGAGGGGCTTTAAGCCGGCCAGGCGGGGAGGGGAAAAGCTGAAATAGAAGCCGAACGGATGGAAGATGCCGGTTCTGCCCGTTCTCTGGAATAGGGTACAGATAGTTGAAGTTGACACTTCTACGGCCACTCCCGAATTTTGTTATCGATGAGACCAGTGGGAAAATCTTTGGGGTTGGATCAGGTTGACGTCTAATTTTTATGGAATTTCTGGTTGACGGTGCTAGTCGGGGAAGAGCCGTGAACAGGACCCCTGACTTCTGGATTTGACTGCTACGGTACCACGGCAACAGAAAGATGAGGCCGTCACGAGCGCTCCCGATCTCTGAATCAAGTGTGGATAGAGTCGTTGGAATCGTTGTCGATTCCTCTCCGAAATGAGATCCACGGGGACACCAGAGGATGCCGGAGTAGACAGATAGATCCCAAACAGTGAATGGGTGTCTGTTTAGTCTTAGAGGGAACAGAACGGCGCACCCGGGGAAGAAAATTGATAATTCTTAGCTCCGGATGCCGAACGGGGTTCTGCTTCTTGTTCCTGGAATTAGACTCATCGTAGAAGATCCCAGCCAAGTCCCTCCTCCATATCCTCAAGAGGGTGGCCGTGGTAGTTTCTGCAAGTGGCTTCAGGTTGATAGTCAGGGAGAAGATGCACAGTCTGGGGAGATCGGCTCCTCCGTGCAGCCACGAGCTCAGAATGGGACGAGACCACTGCCGTTGCGAAGAGGACAGGGAGACGCTTCCACCGGTATCACTTGTTCTTCTAGGGACGTCGAGATGAAGTCGTGTCCGGATCTGTAAGACGCTGGTTCTCTGCAGATCCTCAGCTACGAACAGAACCTTCGGTGTAGCTCCAAGTGTTCATGAAATGGGGAAGAGGGGTTGTTGAATGGTGAAGGGGAATGGATGAGTGGTAGGAGGGGGATGTGGGGGAGGTGGGGGAGGTGTGGAAGGTTGCTAGGACAGAGATGGAGGGGTAGGAAGAGGGGGGGAATGCAGAAGAGTGGTTGCTGGCCTCTGCTCAAGGTGGAGAAGGAGGGGAGGTGGGGGATGATCTAGGTTGATGGAGGGGGAGAGTGGGGGTGACCAAATCAAGTGGGGGCTCTCCTTGGGTCGACCTAGGGGATGGGGGATGAGAGAGGGGAGGGAAATTTTGAATTTTGGCCTAGGTAGGGGTGGATTCAACCTTGGGAAGGTGGTAGCTTGCTTGGGAAGGGGAGGTGGGTAGTTGGGAGTTGGATGGTGGAGCTAGGATTGGGTGGGGATCTATTAGGGTTGGGGTAGAGTAAAGAGAGGGGTGTGGGGAGTTGGAGTAGCCTTAATGGAAGGTGGAGGAAAGAGAAAGTAGGTGGGAGGGTGAGGAGAGAGAGAAGGGGGCGAACCCCATACAGAGAGAGAGAAAGAGAGAGAGGGGGTATGGGATTGAGGTGGGTTTCTCACCCTAGGTTTCGCACCCTCTCACATGGAATCTCTCTACTAAGATTTGAATTTTGAACTCTTAAAATGGCAATTTTCATTCACTTGAAATGGGGGAAATGGGGTCCTACATATAGGCAACCCACATTTTACAAAAAGTCCTTGACTCTTGCTACAATGACAAATAACCAAAGGGTAGGGGTGCCATTGGGCCTAGCCCAATGAATTGGGCCCAATAACAATCTAATCAACCTAATGATACTCAAACTTAAGGGAATAAACAAAAGACCTAGGGACATGACTCAAATAAAAGGGGAAACACATCAAATGACTCAAATAGAAAGCTCAAAATGGATAATTGGGTGGAATGATGCACGAGCTCAAATAACTCCAGAGTGTGAAGATGACCCGAGCCATAGGGAGTCGTGGGTGATGCCTCCATCAAATCCCCTGGGCTGCGAAGAGCTCGACTCCGTCAAGTAGGGGTCCATCCTGCTGTGATACTGCTCGAGAAGGTCGGGATCCAGCTGCTAGAGGTCTTCCCGACTTACCCACGAATCCTCCGAAGGAGGCCGATCCTTCCACCTGACGAGATAGCGCTCGTATACCTTACTCCTGGTGGTAGTGACATGTTCATCCAATATTCGCTCAACTCGCTCACACTGGGCTCTCTTAGCTGGTGGACTCTTCTCACGGGTGGGTGCTCTCTCAATGGGGGGAATGGGCTCAATATCCTCACTGGGTACCACCGTGGGACCCTTATATGGCACTAGGTCGGCCACGTTGAATGTGGGGCTCACTCCATATTCCTCGGGGAGATCTAACTCATAGGCATTAGTGCCAATGTGCCTCAGAACCTGGAAGGGACCCGCCCCACGAGACCTCAATTTTGAGATGACTCCTGGGGAGAGCCTCTCCATTCTTACCATCACAAAGTCACCCATGTGGAATTCTTGGTGACGTCGATGAGAGTCGGCCTGCCTTTTATAAGTCTCATTCTTCTTGCTAATGTGCTTGCGGATTTCTTCATGCAATTGTCTAATGTGTTGGGAAAATGACTCAGCTGAAATAGACACTCTAGCATGCTGGGGAAGGGGAATGAGATCTGAAGGTTTCCTTGGCTTGTACCCATGTACAGTCTCAAATGGACTCATCCCTATGGATTTGTTGACAGAGTTGTTGTATGCAAATTCAGCCTGAGGTAGAATGAGATCCCAATTACCTGGATGATCCTCAATTAGACACCTAAGGAGGTTCCCTAGACTCCGATTGACATCTTCGGTTTGGCCATCAGTTTGAGGGTGGTAGGCCTTGGAGAATTTAAGGAGGGTACCCATCAAGTGCCAAAGGGTCTTCCAAAAGTAGCTGGTGAACTTGACATCCCTATCGGAGACTATGGTCTTGGGTAGGCCGTGGAGGCGAACAACCTCATCAAATAACAATCGGGCCACACGGGAGGTGATGCGCTCGGCACCCGTCATTTAAAAAAGCCGTGCCACACAATTTCAATATTTATAAAACCGCACTGACTCACTTAAATGGATTTGAAAACATGAGTAAAGTGGTAAGAATGGGTCGATCCCACGGGGAAGAAAGATTTTCATCTAAGCATGAGTTGAAAAATTCTTATATTTGAAAGTTCTGAATTTTGAGTGAGATTTAACTAATTGAAAAGTAAAATTGCATGAAAACAAATGAATCTAAAGAAATAACAAAATTAAATGCGAAATAAAATAGATGAAATGGGATAGATTTGGTGTGAGCGTGGTGTGATGACGGCGTCGTCTCCTCGAGCCTTTGATTTACGAGTCGTCGGAAACGACCATGTACACTCGACCGAATCGGAACCGCGTCTCTTGACCGTCTTTGGAAGAATTTTAGAAAATGATAGAAATAGAATTGTGGAAGAACATTAGGGAGATGGAGGGAAATTGTGCAATAAAATTAAATAAAACTAACACTAGAATGTAACATAAATTAAATCGAATCACAATTGCAAACATGAACAAAATAAATTACAACAATGTTGAACAAACACAAAGGGAAATAAAATGGGAAATCCAAATCCTAAACTAAGGACTAAGAGAGGAGGGTGGAGAAATGAGAGCTACATATGGGAGCTGTTGTGCCCCTATGGTCTTGATGATTGGTTTTGATTATAGCAAACACTATAAGTCACCATATGCATGTGTGTATGAAAGACCTTGTTGATTCAGTTAAGTGCATTCATATGTGTTCATGTATTTGTGAATGTGTGCTTGTGAATGACATTCCATTATATACACTGTGTGCGCACATCATTTCTTTGTCATGCACATTATGTCAGTTTATCAGATCTAAAGCATTGCATTTGATGTTCAGTCATGTTATCTGCTACATAAAGCACTTATATATATTTACATCAGTTGCTTTACTCTGCTTGTGGAAATCAGTACAGGCTAAACATCCATGCATCATTACATTCTAGCACAGTCTGGACACAAGTGGGTCGACCCCCCTTCTAGATGGGTCGACCCCCCAGATCATAGCATCTCATGCTGTGTCTTAACACAATCAGCAAGTCTGTACATTCGAGCGTCTCACGTTGCATCACACCTTCATAGCAAGTTTGTACAGCCTTCAGTTGTATAACTCAAGTCTGTACATCGCATGCAGGCAGGCATTCGAAGTCCATACACTGTTGTGTGAACGCAAGTCTATACAGCCAGTGTCTGTGTTGCCTTGCATCTCAGCAAGTCTACACATCGGCTTCTAAGTCTGAACATCGTTGTTGTATTCACGCAAGCCGTTACATTGCACTGTTCATGCACGGCACACCAAGTATGTACAGAGTTCGCGTCTCATGCATCGTCTACATAAAATCCATACATTTACTGTAGCTTGCTTAGCTAAAGTGTGTACATCCATCGTCTCATGAAGTGTGTACATTGCGTCACATTGTTAAAGTCTGCACATTATGCTTTGAAGTTGCATCAAGTCTAGACATTGTCCTGTAGCAAGCACGAAGCCAAGTCTGTACATTCATCAAGGGGCGAAGTCTATACATTGTGTCGTTCACATCTTCAAGTCTGTACATTGCCCAGTCTGCATTTCGCAAAGTCTATACATTGGACTGTGCTCGTAAAGTCTATGCATCCATCGGTTCTTAGTTGGGCCAAGTCTGCACATTGTTGGTCATTGCACACGAAGTCTGTACAGCACTCGCCATCATGCTACTGCTAAGTCTGTACATTGGCCAAGTGTGTATAGAGTCCTTTGCATCGTGTGCATTCTTCATTAAAGTCTATACATTCTCATCCGTTTTAGTTAACGTCTCACGCTGTTCAAGTCTACAGTGTCTAGAAGTCTATACATCGTCCGTCTCATAGAGAGTGTCTCTTTTGAAGTCAAAGTCTGTACAGTCTCTCTTAACGTCTCTTCTGAACGAAAGTCTATACATTGCACTATACATCGGACCAAGTCTGTACAGTCTCATTGGAAGTCTTTACAGTGCATCATGTCTGAAGTCTGTACACTACACTGTAGTTTGCACGAAGTGAAGTCTGTACATCCACCTGTTCAACTTCGAAGTATATAAATTGGTACCTTTACCTACGTTACACTCGCAAGTCTATACATTGGTACTTTTACCTACGTTTCACCTGCAACTCTATACATTGCTCGAGTTGAGGTATGTACAGCCATTGTCTTACCAAAGTGTATACGTTGTGAACCTTCAAGTCTGTACAGACTTTCCCTTGTTCAAGTCTGTACATCGTCCAGTTCTTTGGCAAGTCTATACCTTGTGAAAGTCTATACATTCGATTGCTTTGCCTTGGTCAAGTCTGTACAGCCATTTCCTTTGGCAAGGTCTATACATCGTGCATCTAGCGTTTTTCAAGTCTATACAACGCTGCTTGTGTTTCCTCAGAGTCTGTATAGCCAACTCTGTCACTTAGCACCTCATCAAGTCTGTACATACTTAGGCTGCATAACACAAGTCTATACATCCGCACGATAGCTAGGCATTCAGCAAGTCTATACACTACGTTCATGCATTGTTCTCATCGAAGTCTATTCATTGAAGTCTATACATTGCTTCAGCCTTGCATCCACGAAGTCTGTGCAATGCCACAGACTTGCATACATGAAGTCTGTACATCCATTTGCCAGCATGTATGCACAATGGTCTTCATGCATTATCTTGCTTGATGCATTCTACGTTACTCATTAGCAAGTCTGTACAGCATATGTTCTTCACATATGATCAAAGTCTGAACATTGCATCATTGTGTATGAATTGCTTTCTTCAAGTCTATACACTGCATCATATGCATACTGCAGCATGTGTCAGCAAGTCTATACACTACATCATATATGCATATTACAGCATGTGGTAAGAAGTCTGTACACTGGTCTTGCCTCACACGATCAACTCTGTACAGCCATCCATGCTTGCCTTGCTTGCTGAATGAAGTCTGAACATTGCCTTAAGCTGATACTGTCTTCGACTGATTAACTGACAGGATTGTTGGACGGGGTTAATGTGTTTGGGCACGTGACCCGAGGTGGGCACCTGGCACGTGATCCAAGAAGCTAAGATGCTGACACGTGGTAGCATCAATTGGGCGAGAGAAGTGGAAAGCACACGCCCTAAGCTGCTACTATATATATAGAAGATGTCTTCCTTAGAAGAAGACTGATAAGAACAGAAGAGGGCTGATCGAGACTGTGAGTGAAGAAGAAGTGAGGCAGAGAGCAGCATAAGAAGAAAAAGAAGAAGAAGAGAAAAGAAGAGACAGAGAGAGCCTGCACGATCGAGTGTCAAAAAAAGAAAGAGAAAAAGAGAAGGAGAAGAGAGATAGTGAGAGTTCGTGGAGAAGAAGAAAGAAGTCTCGACTGAAGATCTATCTACTGGACCGTGGATCAAATCCAGGCCAGTCAGCTCCATGGGAGCCACATCTATGTTATCTTTCTTTACAGCTTTCTGATCGCTGTGTATTTTTCTTTTCTTATTTTCCCTTTTTCATTTGGTTATCTTTGCTCTTCTGATTCTCTGGATAGAGGTCGGGTCCCTCCTGGTCTGGAGGAAGAGAGGTCTGTGACCTCTGGTTTGCTGGTGACGGGGAGTCACTGGTGTGTCCCCTCCTGGTCTGGAGGAAGAGAGACTTCGGTCTCTGGTTTCCAAGTGGCTGGGAGTCACTTGGGGTGTCCCTCCGGTGTGGAGGAAGAGGGGAGGCTGTTCCCCTGGTCAAGCTGTGTGGCAGCATTCTGTTCGCAGATTGAGTATGCAGTTTCTAGCTTGTGCTAGTGGAAGCCTCACTCCGGTTGGGAGTGAGGGGTGGATGTAGGTCTGGAGGACCGAACCACCTAAAAAATTATATGTGCAGTGGTTTGCCTTGTGCGTTAGCTCCATGTCTTCTACCACCTTTCATAGATTGTCTGGGCATTCATATTGCTATCTTGCAGTAGGTTGATTACCTTCTTCCGCTTCCGCTAGTTGATTGTTTAGGCGCGAGATAGATGTTTGTTCTTCGGTTCAAAAGAGATTCTGATTAGTTATCCAGTTTGTCTATCTTGTTCTAGTTAGTGTTCTAGTTTTCATTGAGCGAAAAGTTTTTAAGGGTGGGATTCATTCACCCCCCCTCTAAATCCAGCACACCGATCCTATCAATTGGTATCAGAACGGTTTCTGACTTACAGATCCAACGATCTGCAGAGGATCCTGCTAGCATTTTGGTGCATCATTGTCTTCTACATATTGTTTTAGAAAAATTGCCTGTTGATTTATCTTCATGGCTCATCCACCGATTTTCAGTGGTATGGACTTTAATGTCTGGTTTAAAAACTTGCATATGTTTGTTACGACTACTGATCCAGATCTGTGGAAACTAATTTCACATGGTCCACATAGACTACCAAAAGATCAGTCCAAATGGACTAATAAGCATCAATCTATGTGTGCAGAAAATCAAAAGGCTTGGAATCTGATGAAGGCAGCTACTGACAAAGCCTTTCATTCATGTTTCCTTGATTGCAGATCTGCAAGTGATATATTGGAGATGATGAAGAGAGACGGGAAAGGAAATCAAACAAGCTGCATGATGGCTCGAGGAAGTGGACAAAGCAGCAATCAAGAAGAAGAACATGATGATGAAGAGGTAAATCTCTTCGAGAATTTTTGTCTAGATGATTGGGAGAATGCATATGCTAAATTATTAGAGTCACATGAGAGGTTAAGAAAACAGTATAAAAAATTGAAGAAGGGTACTGGGTTAGATAGTTCAAGCTCTCCATGTAAAAGTTGTACTGAATTGAAAAATGTTCATGATGTTTGTATGTCTGATTTTCAAATGCTGAAAAAATAAATTTCGTTGCTGAAAATTGAGAATCAAGATCATGTAAATGAGATATCTGAACTGAAAGAGAAACTTAGTTCAAATAATGATAATCAGACTCTTGTTAACTATCATGACCAGTATGAAAAATTGCTGAAAAATTTCGAAAGTGTGAACTCAGATTTAAACAAGCTAAAATCTGAAAATGACTCTCTTAGAAAATCTGTTAAAGAAAATGAAGAAAAATTAGAGAAACTTAAAAAGGAGAACACATTGCTGATTGAAAAATCTAATGCCATAAAATCTATAAACATGGAGTTGCAGAAAAATATTAAAAACTTGCAAAGGGAGTATGAAACTCCAAATAATCCAAAAGTATCTCAAGATGACCAGATTCTTCTTGATGAGTTAATTCAAAATGATACTTTGGTTAAAGAAAATGAGAAGTTAAAAGTGCTGAACTCCACTATGTCTGAGAGACTTCTAGCCTTAGAAAGAGGAAAAACTGTTTGCATTGAAGATTCTGATAAACTGAGCAATCTAGAACATGAAGTTGAGAAATATCAAACTACTAACAAAGTTTTGAATGAAGCTATTAATTGCAGTGAGCAAGAGATTGCCAGTTACGAGTTACACATTGCCTCTTTAGAAGATGAAATCCAAGACGTGAGGAACTCTCTGTCAAAGTTTGTTGATGGGCAGAAAAACCTAGACAAGCTACTAGGTATAAAAATCAACCCTAGGAAGGAAGGGCTGGGCTACAATAAGATCAACAAGAAAGAGCTTCAGAGCAAGTTGATAACATCATTTGTAAATGCTTCAAATGTAGCCACAACCTCTAAAGATAAACAGCCCATTGTTCAGAAAATGCTGGGAACGAAGGTTAATTTTAAGAAAGAGGGACTGGGTTACAATCCAGTTATGAGGAAGGTTGATGGAACCAACCTGAAAACTATTTTTGTTAAATCTTCTGAACAGGAAAAGCCTTCTACCCCATCTCCAACTCAGTACAAGGCTAAGAAAATAGAAAAATAGGATAAAAATCAAAAAAGGACTGGAAAAGAGAAAATAAATAAAAAGGATACATCCGTGCATGTTGATCACAGTCCTCACACACACTCACATGCATCTAAAAAAAATGATCTGTCATTACTGTCATAGATTTGGTCATTTGATGCATGATTGTAAATTGATGGAGAATGATGATATGAATGCTAAGGGATTTCATGATAAAAATCCTTCACCTCAGAAAAGGAAAACTGAATGTCTGCACTGTGGCAAACTAGGACACAGCATTACACAATGCTGGTTTACAAATGGTAAGAAAATGTCTTTTTCACATCATGCTAAATTCCCCGCAAACCATAATGATGTTAATAGGAATAAATTTGCTGTAAATAGAAAATATTCTGCATGTTTCAACGGTGGAAAGACAGGCCATAGGGCCATTGAATGTTGGTTGAATGCTGGTAGAAGAAATTCTATTTCATGCTTTGAATGTGAAAAGACAGGCCACAGGGCCATTGAATGTTGGCATGCTCAGAAGAACTATGTTAACCCCTATGTTATCAAATTCTATGCCAGAAAATCTATGAGTTTTTCATGCTATAACTGTGGAAAGCCAGGTCATAGGGCTGCAACCTGTTGGCTGGCAGGATATCAAAACCAAACTGGTTTTGGTAAACAGAATTTTTATTCTGTTAACAAAAAAGTTCATGCATATGCACATAGAATTCATGCTAACAAGAATGTGCATAAATCAAATCAGAAATCTGTTGCTTCTTGCCTTCATTATGGCAAATCTGGACATTTAATGGAGGGTTATCCTCTGATGAAATTTAATGATCATCAAGTTAAAAAATGTGCTGAGAAAATCTACTAGAAGTGATACTGTCATGTCAGGACCCAAGACTTCTTGGGTGCCTATGTGTACAAAATAGTTTGCTAACTTGCAGGTGTGCCTTGGAAGCTGATTAATAAAGAGGGGATTATTCCAAGACACTCAAGAATGAAAACCCCTTCCTGAACCTTTCAGGTAAATTTCTTGCATTTCCTATTTTTTAGTTTTACTGCATAGCACATTAAATCTGTTTTTACATATTCATTCATCATCTGCCATTTGCATTAGCTTCTGATCATGCACTTGCTAAGCATTCTGTGCATACATGAGTTTAAAGGGTTGTCTGCATCTGATGCATGCATATGCCAATTGCAGTTGTTTGATAATTGTTGATATGCATAATCTCTGAAAACAAATTGTAACTTCTGAAAATCTGAACTGCATATGAATGTTGTTTGAAATCTGTCTGTTGCATAGCTCACTGAAAATCTAGATTGCATATAGGACTGCATGTTGAATTATCATGATTGACCTCTATGGTATATTAAATAGTAAGCCACTAAAAGGCAGGAAATCTGTCTGGAGGGTTTTACTAGGTGTGAGATGGTCTTTTAGACCAAGTGCTCCGCCTAGTACCATGGGTCATTTTGCTTTGATAGGGCAGTCTGTATATGCATGAGTCACAAAGACATATGTTCAGTTTTCATGGCAAACATTGCATGTTTTCAGGGGTAGTTAATTACATGTCTTTGCATAGCAAACAATGTTGAGTCTTTGCATGTCTTTGCATACTTGTAGTTAATTGCATTACATTTCATGGAAAAATGCCAAAAAGATTGACTGAATGCATATTGTCAGGGGGAGTCAATGCTTGGCATGTAGGTTGTCAAATGTATACACTTGTCAGAATTCATTGCATATCATTCCTTATTGATTTTGTTGACAAACCTTGATCATATTCTGAAAACATTGAGCTTCAAAATCTCTTCTATCATTTGGTATCAGAATTCTATCAGTCTTTCATGAAGATTTCAATGGGACTATTTCGATCATAAATCTGAAAACACTTGAACTAGGAATCTTCTATTATACGATTTTATGAATGTCTGAAATAACTCATGTGGTTTAAGTTTAATGTATTCATGGAGTTTATCTATAATTCTCTTAAAAATATCTGAATCATGTTTAATAAACCTTAACTAACTATTTCATGATGTGCCTTGTAAAATCTTCTGAAATCTGCACTATTGAATACATGGCTTTAATTGGTTAAGTACAAGAAATTATTATTGACTTGAAGCAAATGAATTTATCTGAAATGTCTAAAGGGTTAATTTCAGTCAGAGCAATGACTTTGGTCACTGAGAAATACATTCCAAAGGACTGTGTCATGAGGTGCCATAGTTAACTCTGCTCAAGAATGATTGTTAATCAGGCAGAGCAATGGCATGCACACTGAGAAATACAACTCACTCATCAAAGAAATAATTTGTAGTGTGTCATGATGTGTAAATACTACCTCTGTTCATATAAAGCATGACTATTAGTCACACTAAGTGTTTAGAGATATTGGCATTTGATCAAGGTATATCCTCTAGTTACAAAGTGTACACTGAACTAGAGTGCTCGTAAAATTTGTAGCATAAAAATTTGTTGAATAAATTACAATACTTGAATATTGATGCAAAAATCAAATTGTTATAACCCTAGATAAAATCTCATGACTTTATAATTGCTTGATCTTAATACTAGTGCATGTATTTCTGAAAGAAGTCAATAAATTTGATTGTGTAAGAGAAAGGGAGGATAATCAAGATAGAATTATGAGGGCTTGGTTCATTTTTATTAAACCTTGGTTTTAGATATCAATACAGAATTTTATTGATAAACCTTGCATACATCATGTTTAAACCATGTTGATCAATAAAATTCATTCATAAGCCCTTATAATGGAAGACTTTGAAAAATTATGTTTTGGATTTATGAGATTGATATCTCCTTGAAAATCTTGTTTTGAACTTCTTGTGTTTGAAACTCTTCTCCTCACTGTCCTTGGTTCATTGACCTGAACTTACCCTTGAATGCCACTGTGGTCTCCCTCTCAACCACATCAATTGGGAGAAATGCAACAGATGCATATCAATTGGTATCTATTCAGGGGGAGCTTCATATTGAATCATGGTCATATCAATTGTGACCCTGCATTCATATTCTTAGGGGGAGGTATTGCATTTCTTGCTGCATCTGCATCTCTGCATTCATACCTCTGCATGATTTTTTAAACAAAAGGGGAGAAATTGATTTGAGTCATATTACTCTTTGGGGAAGAATGTGCTTTCATGTAGTTAAAGGGAGAAATGTTATTTCAATTGTTTCATATCTGCTTATTTTTCCTCTCTCAAACTAATATATTTTTGCTGAAGTCAAAGGGGGAGAATGTTTTGACTTGAGTCAGTGTGACTCATAGTGTTGCCATCATCAAAAAGGGGGAGATTGTTGTGCCCCTGTGGTCTTGATGATTGGTTTTGATGATAGCAAACACTATAAGTCACCATATGCATGTGTGCATGAAAGACCTTGTTGATTCGGTTAAGTGCATTCATATGTGTTCATGTATTTATGAATGTGTGCTTGTGAATGACATTCCATTATATACACTGTGTGCACACATCATTTCTTTGTCATGCACATTATGTCAGTTTATCAGATCTAAAGCATTGCATTTGATGTTCAGTCATGTTATCTGCTGCATAAAGCACTTATATATATTTACATCAGTTGCTTTACTCTGCTTGTGGAAATCAGTACAGGCTAAACATCCATGCATCATTACATTCAAGCACAGTCTGGATACAAGTGGGTCGACCCCCCTTCCAGATGGGTCGACACCCCAGATCATAGCATCTCATGCTGTGTCTTAACACAATCAGAAAGTCTGTACATTCGAGCGTCTCACGTTGCATCACACCTTCATAGCAAGTCTGTACAGCCTTCAGTTGCATAACTCAAGTCTGTACATCGCATGCAGGTAGGCATTCGAAGTCCATACACTGCTGTGTGAACGCAAGTCTATACAGCCAGTGTCTGTGTTGCCTTGCATCTCAGCAAGTCTACACATCGGCTTCCAAGTCTGAACATCGCTGTTGCATTCACGCAAGCCGTTACATTGCACTGTTCATGCACGGCACACCAAGTCTATACAGAGTTCGCGTCTCATGCATCGTCTACATAAAGTCCATACATTCACTGTAGCTTGTTTAGCTGAAGTGTGTACATCCATCGTCTCATGAAGTGTGTACATTGCGTCACATTGTTAAAGTCTGCACATTGTGCTTTGAAGTTGCATCAAGTCTAGACATTATCCTATAGCAAACACGAAGCCAAGTCTGTACATTCGTCAAGGGGCAAAGTCTATACATTGTGTCGTTCACATCTTCAAGTATGTACATTGCCCAGTCTACATTTCGCAAAGTCTATACATTGGACTGTGCTCGTAAAGTCTATACAACCATCAGTTCTTAGTTGGGCCAAGTCTGCACATTGTTGGCCATTGCACACGAAGTCTGTACAGCACTCGCCATCATGCTACTGCTAAGTCTGTACATTGGCCAAGTGTGTACAGAGTCCTTTGCATCGTGTGCATTCTTCATTAAAGTCTATACATTCTCATCCGTCTTAGTTAACGTCTCACGCTGTTCAAGTCTACAGTGTCTAGAAGTCTATACATCGTCCGTCTCATAGAGAGTGTCTCTTTTGAAGTCAAAGTCTGTACAGTCTCTCTTAATGTCTCTGCTGAACGAAAGTCTATACATTACACTATACATCGGACCAAGTCTGTACAGTCTCATTTGAAGTCTTTACAGTGCATCATGTCTGAAGTCTGTACACTGCACTATAGTTTGCACGAAGTGAAGTCTGTACATCCACCTGTTCAACTTCGAAGTATGTACATTGGTACCTTTACCTACGTTACACTCGCAAGTCTATACATTGGTACTTTTACCTACGTTGCACCTGCAAATCTATACATTGCTCGAGTTGAGGTATGTACAGCCATTGTCTTGCCAAAGTGTATACGTTGTGAACCTTCAAGTCTGTACAGACTTTCCCTTGTTCAAGTTTGTACATCATCCAGTTCTTTGGAAAGTCTATACCTTGTGAAAGTTCATACATTCGATTGCTTTGCCTTGGTCAAGTCTGTACAGCCATTTCCTTTGGCAAGGTCTATACATCGTGCATCTAGCGTTTTTCAAGTCTATACAACGCTGCTTGTTTTTCCTCAGAGTCTGTACAGCCAACTCTGTCACTTAGCACCTCATCAAGTCTGTACATACTTAGGCTGCATAACACAAGTCTATACATCCACACGATAGCTAGGCATTCAGCAAGTCTATACACTACGTTCATGCATTGTTCTCATCGAAGTCTATTCATTGAAGTCTATACATTGCTTCAGCCTTGCATTCACAAAGTCTGTACAATGCCACAGACTTGCATACATGAAGTCTGTACATCCATTTGCTAGCATGTATGCACAATGATCTTCATGCATTATCTTGCTTGATGCATTCTACGTTACTTATTAGCAAGTCTGTACAGCATATGTTCTTCATATATGATCAAAGTCTGAACATTGCATCATTGTGTATGAACTGCTTTCTTCAAGTCTATACACTGCATCATATGCATACTGCAGCATGTGTCAGCAAGTCTATACACTGCATCATATATGCATATTACAGCATGTGGTAAGAAGTCTGTACACTTGTCTTGCCTCACACGATCAACTCTGTACAGCCATCCATGCTTGCCTTGTTTGCTGAATGAAGTCTGAACATTGCCTTAAGCTGATACTGTCTTCGACTGATTAACTGACAGAATTGTTGGACGAGGTTAATGTGTCTGGGCACGTGACCCGAGGTGGGCACCTGGCACGTGATCCAAGAAGCTAAGATGCTGACACGTGGTAGCATCAATTGGGCGAGAGAAGTGGAAAGCACACGCCATAAGCTGCTGCTATATATATATAGAAGACGTCTTCCTCAGAAGAAGACTGATAAGAACAGAAGAGGGCTGATCGAGACTGTGAGTGAAGAAGAAGTGAGGCAGAGAGCAGCAAAAGAAGAAAAAGAAGAAGAAGAGAAAAGAAGAGACAGAGAGAGCCTGCACGATCGAGTGTCAGAAAAAGAAAGAGAAAAAGAGAAGGAGAAGAGAGATAGTGAGAGTTCATGGAGAAGAAGAAAGAAGTCTCGACTGAAGATCTATCTACTGGACCGTGGATCAAATCCAGGCCAGTCAGCTCCATGGGAGCCACATCTATGTTATCTTTCTTTACAGCTTTCTGATCGCTGTGTATTTTTTCTTTCTTATTTTTCCTTTTTCATTTGGTTATCTTTGCTCTTCCGATTCTCTGGATAGAGGTCGGGTCCCTCCTGGTCTGGAGGAAGAGAGGTCTGTGACCTCTGGTTTGCTAGTGACGGTGAGTCACTGGTGTGTCCCCTCCTGGTCTGAAGGAAGAGAGACTTCGGTCTCTGGTTTCCAAGTGGCTGGGAGTCACTTGGGGTGTCCCTCCGGTGTGGAGGAAGAGGGGAGGCTGTTCCCCTGGTCAAGCTGTGTGGCAATATTTTGTTCGCAGACTGAGTCTGCAGTTTTTAACTTGTGCTAGTGGAAGCCTCACTCCGGTTGGGAGTGAGGGGTGGATGTAGGTCTGGAGGACCGAACCACCTAAAAAATTATATGTGCAGTGGTTTGCCTTGTGCATTAGCTCCATGTCTTCTACCACCTTTCACAGATTGTCTGGGCGTTCATATTGCTATCTTGCAGTAGGTTGATTACCTTCTTCTACTTCCGCTAGTTGATTGTTTAGGCGCGAGATAGATGTTTGTTCTTCGGTTCAAAAGAGATTCTGATTAGTTATCCAGTTTGTCTATCTTGTTCTAGTTAGTGTTCTAGTTTTCATTGAGCGAAAAATTTTTAAGGGTGGGATTCATTCACCCTCCCTCTGAATCCAGCGCACCGATCCTATCAGGAGCTACCTAACTATGCCTATTGCCTATTAGGGAGAAGAAGTGACTCCCATGCCTTCCTTTTATAGGCTCCAAGTAGCACTATTTTCCCATGTGAATACACCAAGCCACCATTTTCTTTAAACACCAAACTTATTTCTCTTTCTCTCTCTTTCTCTCTCTTTGGCCGACTGTGTGCAGCGTTTGAATGCTCACCGTGTGTTGCTTTGGTTGAAGGAGGCTTGGCGTTTGGTGAAGCCTCCTGCCGACATGAAGAGCCGGTGTGGACTTGCCATCGTGTGAAATCCAAAGCCTGCCAGCCGACTGAAGAAGCTGGCCCATGTGCAAATCCCGTCGAAGTGTGTTGAGCATCGTATGAAGCCACCTCCGTGCCTCAATGACCCTGCCAACCTTTTGTGCGCTGCCCCACCGTGGGGCCTGGTCCAAGCCTCCTTGCCCGCGAACCATGCAGCCAGCTGCCGTCTGTTGAAGCCGCCGCGTTGCCTTGTTTCCTTGGCCTGCATGTTGATCGTGGCCCCAACCGACATGAAGCGTGGAGAGATTTGTTTGGTGTTGCATGCTTTGTTGACTGCCGCAATGCATGTGGAGATGGAGCCGCATCCTACCGACCAAGCTGCATGTTGCTTGCGTGGACCACTGTGTTTGCTGTGTTTGGCAATTCCAAGTGAAGAAGCATGCATGCCTTGTGAGAACGCCGGCTGCCATTGTAGAGTTGTGGGGTTGCTTTGCATTTTGAAGATTCCATTTTGCTCTTGCTCACCACGTGAAGGTTGGTTGGCCATTAGCCCACGTGAGGCCTTACGTGAGGCTTCCAACCTTGTAACCTGCATGACTATGCCCATGCTTCCAACCTTGTAACCTTGACATCTTGCTTTGCTGCCAACCTGCCAATTGCTCACGTGGAGACTTTGAACCTTGCTGCACTGGCACATTGCATGTATTGATTCTTGCCTTAGTTGTAAATGTATATAACGCTAGTATATTATATATATGTTTAGAATACGGTATATATATATAACACTTGTATGTAAAACACTTATATATAAAACACTTGGATATATATATATATATTACATGAATATATATATATATATATTTCATATATAGATATTACAAGTAAATATATTATGTATGTATATATATAAATATCTATTAAAATCCTTTTATTTCTTTTTTTTGTCTTTTCTCTTTTTTCTTTCTTTTTCGTTTCTCTATATTACAAATAAATATATATTACTAAGATTGGGCTTAGTCGATCATGGGCTTTTGGGTGTGTGAATGGGTTTTGGCTCATTTATCTTTTTATTTATTTTTCTTTTTATGATCTTGCCTGTAAAATAGAATCAAAATTAAATTAAATCAGGTAATTACACATTTTGATCTGAAATTAAAATTAAGTGTGATAAATGCATAGTAATGCATATTAAAGCTAATAAAAGTGTGTTATGTCACTAATTAACATGTAAAATTATACACTTATCACACCTCCTAACTTACTCATTGCTAGTCCCTTAGCAATGTAAACAATTAAAAATTAAGGACCAACAAGAGTTTATAAAGTTCATACTTTCATATCAAGTGCTTTCTTCATATAATCAACTAAAGATTAGGAATTCAGAATCATTAACAAATACTTGCCTTATGTAGAAAATTAAGGCACATGATTAAGAATTCTAATCAAAATTCAGTAGCACTTGTGCATGTGAAATGCTAAGTCCATAGTGAAGACAATTGTGTCCCCCAGTTGCTATTCCGAACAAGTGTCTTTTAACCCTGCACTTCTTAATTAGAGCATTAAGAATACTAGCTTTTGTCTACCTTATTGTTTCATCCCTTTGGGATCATTTTTTATTTTTCTACACACATGATGCTGCACTACCCGTCACTGTTTAACACGAACGTCGACTCTTCCCTTAGGAGAAGCATGCCCGATTTCACAGATCAAGGTTCCCTTTTCCTTTTGGCGTGAACCTCAACACGTCTTAGGTGAAGTAGGCCCGGTTACTCAGATTTGGGACATTTTTCATGGTGCCTTTTTCTCAATTTTTTTTCAATTTTTTTCAATTGTACTTTTGCACTAATTTTGACAGATAATTTGGCAGAAAGCTTATAAAATATCTCTTCTTTACGAAGTGTAGAATATCAGACAACACATCCAAAATAGCAGAAGGGTTGTCCTACTTGTTTCATTAGCGTGCAAAGTGATTTTCATTTTTCTAAAGTGCACATGAACTTTAAAAAGATTCTTATATCAGTTTTCCATGGCTAGATTAAATAAATTTTCCATCATCCTTATCCAGTCATTTCTATTCCAGAATTACTTTCAATAGAAGTATGAATCATGAAACTCAAAATGGGTTTTATTTTTTAAAAAAAAAAAATTCCATAGCTAGGTTGTTTATGAATGCAACATGTGCAATGGCATGATTTCCGTCCCCCAACTTAAATGACATTGTCCCCAATGGAATGAATAATATAGAATAATGAACAATGTAGACATAAAATTTGTTAAGGAACGGGACAACCAAAAGTGAACTTCGATGGGCATCCTTCCTGACCAAAGGTGGTACTTGGCTTTGAAAATCAGGGCAATAATGCAAGCAATCATCTCTCTCTCCCTCCAACTTATCTTTTATTCACACCTACAAAATAAAAACACAAACACACGAAAAACTTGGGTTGCCTCCCAAGAAGCCATTTATTAGCACACAAAAATCAAGAAAACTATGGGTTACCTCCCAGAAGCGCTAAGTTTTACGTCTTCAGTCAGACGCATGGAAGCTCGATAACCAACGAGTTGATTTTAGAATGAGCCACCAAAGAATTTTGTTCTTGCCAAAATTTTCTTTCTCATGCCCTGAGAGATATAATTGTAACTGGTGAGTATAAGGGCAAAGCATATATTGGGGTGGAGACATTACAAAAAGACCACCCCAATCAGAGAATAGAGGAGGAACATTGGGAAAAATCATGTCATCAATTATGAAATATTCATCTTGAGATTTTGTGGGATCAATTAAATCAGCATGTAGAGTAAGATGGGACCAATCGGCTGGAAGAATTTCAAAATAATCACCATAGTCAAGAAGTGGCATAAGCTCTACCCTCTCCTCTAGATTGAAAGTAGCATGCGGCACACTAAATTCATTCAATTCCTCATTTACCCCAACTCCATTGTTCAAATAAGTATTAATTTCTTGTTCCAGCTTCACTGCTTCTTCCTTTCCATCTTCAAAGAGAATTTCCTCAAATTCGGGGAGAGACATATGATTAAAGATTTGAGGTTCAGTATACTCTTTCTCTCCCTCTAACTGGAGATCATCCACCTCTCTAGCATTTTCCTTACGAGGGTAAAGCGTAGACTCCTCAAATTCAATGTTAGGAGGGGGAATATGATCATTCATTAGTTCATCTCCTTCCTTTATTTCTTTTCCATCAAATTCTTAAATCTCCTCAAACTTTCTAGGTTCCTTATTCAAATTTTGCTGATAAGATCTCTCCATAATTCCGTCATCTTCTGAATCGCAGTGGATCTGAATATTACGATAATTGGAAGTCAAGGATTGATCATAGTCATCATAAGGAAGTTGATCAATAGACATGGAACCAGAGTAGCTAAGCACTTTCTCTTCCTCAATCCTCTTGATCGTCTCAGTCATCCTATCAATTCGTGCTTAGAGAGATTGACTTTGAAGCATCATTGATTGACAGTGTTGATTGAGTGTCATTTCTGAATTGGGATTTGAGGGTAGAGGAGTTGAATAGTGAGGCTGAGAGCGATGTTGGGCTGGGTCATAATGGTCATCAGAGTTTGGGGTCCAAATATGATTTTCATTATTCCCTTCTTCTCCCCCCAACTTAGACTCCTCATTATTTTCCTTGGCCATTACAAATTGAGATTCATTAGCTTCCCCCAAATATTCCTGATATGGATGCTCCATATTATCCTCATTATCAAAAAGTATTGGAGAGTTGTTGAATTGAGGATTGATGGATGGATCAATCAATGTGATATTATCATCAGGAAATTGATTTTCAAAATTTTCTGTGGGGAGGCTAATTTGTTGGTCCATTTCAAGCTCTCTATCACATTGGTCAAGCTGGGCTTGAATGATTTGGCTCTGAGCTTGAAGGGATTGCTGATTGGCCAAGATGAGTTGAGTCATTTGATTGAACCTGTCCTCGAAATCAGACTTTGGAGGAGCTGGATAGGTTGGGTGGCACTCAGACTGTGGTAAGTAACAATCATAATAGAAATCAGTCTGGTACTGAGGTGATGGAGAGTAGATGGGTTGTCCTTCATATGGGGCTTGATTGTAAGGATCATTTGAGTAAGAAGCCCAACCTGAGAAGTGTGGGTTTGAAGGACTTTGCATAGGGTCTTGATATGGTACCCAAGAATAAGATTGCTGGTTTTCCCACCTAGGATATGGGTTTATGTAGGAGACAGAGGTGGAAAAATCCGATGAAAATTGGTGTGGCTCTTGGGTAAGAGATGAATTGTAAACCTCATTGTGAAAGAGTGAATGATTTTGATGATAATAGGCAAATGAAGGAGTTTAATTCAAATTGCCCGCATGGTTGAACACGAAAAAAATCTATTAATGGGCCTGAACAAAATTAGACGTGGCAATGCAAAAGACCCAAGAAAGAGTGATGTTTTTTTAATGATTTTTTTATTTTGATTTTTTATTTTATTTTGCAAGAAAATCTTTTTATTTTATTTTATTTATTTATTTATTTTACATACACAAACAAGTTGACACACAATTGCCTAATGACCTAGATGTGACTTAGACCTACAAATTGGATTTCACAAAATGACTAAAGTGCGACTTAAGTTCACCCTCAATATTTCCACCGGCCAGGTAAAGGGTGGGGTAGTGGGAGGCTCCCCCTACTTTCGTAGGGACCTAATTATGTCAAACCACAGTCCCGCTTAAGGCGTTTGCCGTCCGACCGTCTTACCTTAGACACAGGTTTCCACAAGAGGGTAAACTCAAATCGTACTAAAATCACAGTGTGATCCTAGGGCCAATGTCTACTGGCTTTTATTTATGGCTTAGGTCATACAAAGATGCAAGGGAAATGTGGTTTGTGGGCTAAGGAAGGGTGATGAAATCCCCACCTTATGTTATTTAGGCGTATCGCCCTTAAAGTGTTTTGAAATGAAATGCACATCATAATTTCAAACAAGGAATTCTTATGTAATATGCATGCTAGAATAGGATAAGTAGAACGTACATTGCCCCTTGCAATCTCCAAAATGCAATGACAAAAATTAAATAAGGTAAAATTATATGCTATATGATGCATGACCTAGAACATGGTGGATGTGGTTTCTATTCTTGAATAAAGTCTTTTATTTTTGATGAAAATATTTTTTTTAGTTAATGAACCTATCTAGCCAGTACAGTTTTTTTGTTTTGATTTTTGATTTTTGATTTTTTGAATTTTTCAATAAGAGATGAATGCAAGAAGCTATAAATAATAAAATGACAAAGACATGCAAATTTATTACAAAAATGAAGCCTAAAATGATATTTTTATATGTTCTGATTTTTTTATTTTTATAAATTTTTTAGGAATTTTTCAGATTTTTTTGAAGATTTTTCAGAAATCGGAAAAATAGAACATATTCCTACGTTACAGCCCTTTAGCGACGCTTGACTGCTACAGAAATCGAAAAAATAGAACATGTTCCTACGCTTCACTTTTTGGGAATTTCAAGTCCGATTTTTCTCTTTCTTTGATTTTTTGATTCTTTTTTTTCCTGTAAAATAAAAATAGAAAAATTAATATACAAATATACACATCAAACATAAGAATATCCAACTATAAAAATAATTTCCTCCCCGGTAACGGCGCCAAAAATTGATGTGCTCGGCACCCGTCGTTTAAAAATACTGTGCCACACAATTTCAATATTTATAAAATCGCACTCACTCACTTAAATAGATTTGAAAATATGAGTAAAGTGGTAAGAACGAGTCGATCCCACGGGGAAGAAATATTTTCATTTAAGCATGAGTTGAAAAATTCTTATATTTGAAAGCACCGAATTTTGAGTGACATTTAACTAATTGAAAAGTAAAATTGCATGAAAATAAATGAATCTAAAGAAATAACAACATTAAATATGAAATAAAATAGACAAAGTGGGATAGATTTGGTGCGGGCGTGGTATGATAACGACGTCGTCTCCTCGAGCGTTTGATTTACGAGTAATCGGGAACGACCACGTACACTCGACCGGATCGGAACCGCGTCTCTTGACCGTCTTTGGAAGAATTTTAGAAAATGATAGAAATAGAATTGTGGAAGAACATTAGGGAGATGGAGGGAAATTGTGCAACAAAATTAAATAAAACTAACACTAGAATGTAACATAAATTAAATCGAATCACAATTGCAAACATGAACAAAATAAATTACAACAATGTTGAACAAACACAAAGGGAAATAAAATGGGAAATCATAATCCTAAACTAAGGACTAAGAGAGGAGGGTGGAGAAATGAGAGCTACATATGGGAGCTACACTACAAGAAAAAGTGGCTATAGAGACCGAATTAGCGACCGATTTAATCGGTCGCTAGTAGGTCCCAAATAGAGACCAATTCGGAGACCGAAATAATCGGTCGCATAACCGAGACCGTTTCAGCGACCGCATGTATATCGGTCGCTAATCGGTCGCTATTATTGCGACCGAATTAACTTCGGTCTCTAGTCGGTCGCTGATGCCGTTATACTTCCTACTACGACCCCCGCCCGCCCGAGCCCCCCCCCTCCCGCCCGAGCCCCCCCTCCCGAGCCCCCTTCCCCTGCGGCCCCCTCTCCGCCCTAGCCCCCCTCCCCGCTCCCGCCCGAGCCCCCTCCGCCGGAGCCCCCCCTCCGCCCGAGCCCTCCCGCCCGAGCCCCCCTCCTCCGCCGGAGCCCCCCTCCCCGTGCTGCCTCCCGCCCGAGCCCCCCTCCGCCGGAGCCCGTCGCCGCGCCGCTCGCGTCGAGTCGCCGTCGCCGCTCGCCCTGCCGTCGTCGCCCTCCGCAGGTACCTCTCTCTCTCTCTCTCTCTCTCTCTCCTCCAACTCTACTACTCCGTCGCCACCAACCCCCTCAACACCAACACCAACACCAACACCTCCACGGCGAGGGCGAGGGCGAGAGCGAGAGCGAGGGCGAGGAGGTGAGGAAGAGGAGGAACCGCCACCCCACGCGAGCTCCCCAGCCATGGCCGCCACCGCCTCACTCGCCGTCCAGGCCTTGGTCTCCCGCGCGCTCGCCGCCGGCGTCGGCCACGGCCAGGCAGCGCAGCCTGACCGCCTCGCCCTGCCCGCCGGTTTCCGTCTCAGCTCGCTCGCCGGCAGGGGCGTTGGAGCCACCGCCGCCGCCGCCACCCTGTCGTCGTCCCGGAGGGCGAGGCCGTCGGGATCGGCGGCGACCGTGCGGGCGGCCGCGGTGGAGACCCTGGAGGAGAAGACGGGGACTGCGGCGCTGGTGGAGAAGTCCGTGAACACCATCAGGTTCCTGGCTATTGATGCGGTGGAGAAGGCCAACTCGGGCCACCCCGGGCTGCCCATGGGGTGCGCCCCCATGGGGCACATCCTCTACGACGAGGTCATGCGGTACAACCCCAAGAACCCTTACTGGTTCAACCGCGACCGGTTCGTGCTCTCCGCCGGCCACGGGTGCATGCTCCAGTACGCCCTCCTCCACCTCGCCGGCTACGACAGCGTCCAGGTGAGCTTGGATCTCGCTGCTCTCTTGGATGAGCTTGCTATCTGTGGATCTGATTATTATTTTCTTTTAAAAAATTGGTTAAACTCCGATTCTGTTCTAAGATCTTCTGTAACGGCTGGCAAGTGATGGGAACACTTTGAAATCTGTGCCGGGTTCAGAATTTTTAACTTCTTTATCAGATTTTGAGCTGGGTTGGTGGCAAGGTTTGATCTTTGAAGTCTTTGTATGGTAAATTTGTGCGGAGATCTCAAAGTTATGTGGACAAATTCGTTAAGTATAGTTGGCTTTCCTTATATACTTGGTTTCCTTATTAAGGGAGAGAAAGAGGGAGACGCATGGATGCTTCTTTAGTGTTAGATCATGCTGAACTGGATCCTAGTTTGTGTAACTAGGAGATGAAGCGGGCGTGGGTGAGTTGTTCATGTTTCAAGTACACGGGTCACTGGTATACCTCATTTGAGTTTCTGCTTAGAATTCAGAGGGAGGACGGTAACCGATTTTTCACACTCAGCAGAAAAAGTGGATCTTTACACAGTATGATCAGAAGGTTTATGATAAGAAGTTCTTTGTTAAATTGGTTCCAACAGAATTCAGTGCTTCTTTACTCCTTGTTTGCTCGGTTCATCTTATAAATTGGCTAAATTCTGGTCGTCCTGTTCTTCTTCTGATCATTAACTTCCTGTGCTTTGAAATTGATCTCCAGGAAGAAGATTTGAAAGTTTTCCGTCAGTGGGGAAGCAGAACTCCCGGGCACCCTGAGAATTTTGAGACTCCTGGAGTTGAAGTCACTACTGGTTTGTTTCTTGAACTCACCTGTGAAATTCTCGTCTGATATTAAACAGAGTGGCAGTGAAGGTCGGAGAATCTTGCGCAATCCCCTCTTAGTTGTTCTATTTTTATTTATTTATTAATCCTGGCTGTGGCATAGGTCCCCTGGGCCAGGGTATGGCAAATGCTGTTGGGTTAGCTCTTGCTGAGAAGCACTTAGCTGCTCGTTTCAACAAGCCTGACAATGAGATTGTTGATCATTACACGTAAATACCTACTTTATCTTATTCACTGCTGTCGGTGATTGTTTATCTCTTTGTGACATATGACCACTTCAGATACAGCATTAATTTCAATGTATCTGCACTTTATTAGGTATGTTATACTTGGAGATGGCTGCCAGATGGAGGGCATATCAAATGAAGCATGTTCTCTTGCTGGACATTGGGGTCTTGGAAAGTTGATAGCTTTCTATGATGACAACCACATTTCGATTGATGGTGACACTGAAATTGCATTCACTGAGGATGTCAGTGCTCGTTTTGAGGCTCTTGGCTGGCACACTATCTGGGTTAAGAATGGCAACACTGGCTATGATGATATTCGTGCTGCCATCAAGGAAGCAAAGGCTGTCAAAGACAAACCAACACTGATAAAGGTCAGTTCTTTCACATAGATTTAGATGGCCATTAATCAAGGCAGAATTTCATTAATATTTTGTTATATGTAGGTGACTACGACCATTGGTTACGGTTCACCTAACAAGGCAAGCACATATGCTGTACATGGAAGTGCATTGGGTGCCAAGGAAGTTGATGCAACTCGGCAGAACCTTGGATGGCCTTACGAACCTTTCCATGTGCCTGATGATGTCAAGAGGTACGAGTTTGTGGATGCTCCATGTTCTTGTCTGGTTGAATTTGATCATATTTTCCATTGGTAATGACTACATTTGCCTTATCATCATAGCCACTGGAGTCGACATGTCCCAGAGGGTGTTAAGCAAGCAACTTTGGACACCCTAGGTTACATGTGTGAAGAAGTCTCCCCTGATGAAGTTGATCAAGAGCAAGTCAATAAGATATTGACAGCGGTTGTTCAAGGCATGAGTGCTTCTGAGGGAAACATTGATGTTAGGCTGGCTGCAACTCGAGCTCTGCATAATTCTTTGGGATTTGCTCAGGCAAACTTCGGGAATGATATGGAGAGGGATTATATCATGAGAGTCATTTGTGAAGCTACTCTGTCCCCTGAGGTGAAGATACGGCAGGCTGCATTCGAATGCTTGGTCTCCATATCCTCCATGTATTATGAGAAGCTTGCATCGTATATGCAGGACATATTTAACATCACTGCAAAAGCTGTGAGGGAAGATGAGGAACCTGTTGCTCTACAAGCTATTGAATTCTGGAGCTCAATATGCGATGAAGAGATTGACATCTTAGATGAATATGGAGGGGATTTTTCTGCTGATTCTGACACCCCTTGCTTTTATTTTATCAAGCAGGCACTACCTGCGCTTGTCCCTATGCTGTTGGAGACACTCCTTAAGCAAGAAGACGACCAAGATCAGGATGAAGGAGTTTGGAATCTTGCAATGGCTGGAGGAACATGCTTGGGTTTGGTTGCACGGACCGTGGGAGATGACATTGTGCCTCTTGTTATGCCATTCATAGAAGAAAACATTAACAAACCTGAATGGAGGCAGCGAGAAGCAGCAACTTATGCATTTGGTTCTAAAATCTGAAATACCGGTCGGATGGCCGTGCCGGTCATTCCAATACGACCGGGGAGATGAAAGTGACTTGTCAGAACTGACGGAATCCAAATCGGATGCCCGGTTTGAGCTCGGCGCTCAAACTTCATTTTTAAAATACACTTATTTCAAATGAACTGTTAGGACGGGTCCGGGGGTCTAAAATCTGAAATACCGGTCGGATGGCCGTGCCGGTCATTCCAATACGACCGGGGAGATGAAAGTGACTTGTCAGAACTGACGGAATCCAAATCGGATGCCCGGTTTGAGCTCGGCGCTCAAACTTCATTTTTAAAATACACTTAGTTCAAATGAACTGTTAGGACGGGGCATTTGGTTCTAAAATCTGAAATACCGGTCGGATGGCCGTGCCGATCATTCCAATACGACCGGGGAGATGAAAGTGACTTGTCAGAACTGACGGAATCCAAATCGGATGCCCGGTTTGAGCTCGGCGCTCAAACTTCATTTTTAAAATACACTTAGTTCAAATGAACTGTTAGGACGGGTCCGGGGGTCTAAAATTCGAAATACCGGTCGGATGGCCGTGCCGATCATTCCAATACGACCGGGGAGATGAAAGTGACTTGTCAGAACTGACGGAATCCAAATCGGATGCCCGGTTTGAGCTCGGCGCTCAAACTTCATTTTTAAAATACAAGATGAAATTTGAACTTATATTGTGTGTGTGTATTTATATATATGAAAATGAGCTGGCTTAAACTATTGGCATACTCTTGTTAATGCTTGATTTCTTTATTAAGTCTTGTTAATGCTTGATTTCTTTATTAAGGATTTGATTATAATTTTTTTAAATGATATACAGGATCATCCGTCGCGAGATGTTGGACGAGACGACGACCAGGATGATGTTGGACGAGACGACGACCAGGATGAGACATATGTGGAGGATTTGTGATTTTATTTTAGTTGTGTATGTTGTCATTTTATTATTATGGATGTATGATTAATTTGTGATTTTATTTTAATTGTGTGTAATTTGAGGTTCGTGGAGATTGTGATCCGTGTAGTTGATTTATTATTGTTTTATGAAATTGTTATTTATCAGGTGTTTGTATGTGATGAATTTGAGATTTGTCGATATTGTTGTCTGTGTAGTTGATTTTATATTTATGTTATGAATTTGTTATTTATCAGGTAATTTATTTATCAGTTTAAATAAATTTTTAAAAAAAAAATAATGCAAAATTAGCGACCGTATGGAGACTGAATTGCGACCGAATAGCGACTATACGTTATATTTCTTTTATTAAATAATTATACTTGGCGACCGACTGGCGACCGACTAGCCACCGAATAAATCCGATAGGTTAATTTTATTTTTAAAAATACAACAAACGTAGCGACCGAATAGAGACTGAATGGCGACCGAATTATTAGCGACCGGTCAGGCGACCGATTATAATCGGTCTCTGATAATGACTGATACTGCGACCGAATTATGTCGGTCGCTATATAGCGACTATTATATAGCGACCGACATATTCGGTCGCTAAATAGTATCTGTTCGGTCGCAATGCATATTTGCGACCGATCTACGACTGAATAGCGACCGCTAGGTCGGTCGCTATCCGCGATTTTTCTTGTAGTGCTACCTAACTATGCCTATTGCCTATTAGGGAGAAGAAGTGACTCCCCTGCCTTCCTTTTATAGGCTCCAAGTAGCACTATTTCCCCATGTGAATACACCAAGCCACCATTTTCTTTAAACACCAAACTTATTTCTCTTTCTCTCTCTTTGGCCGACTGTGTGCAGCGTTTGAATGCCCGCCGTGTGTTGCTTTGGTTGAAGGAGGCTTGGCATTTGGTGAAGCCTCCTGCCGACATGAAGAGCCGGTGTGGACTTGCCATCGTGTGAAATCCAAAGCCTGCCAGCCGACTGAAGAAGCTGGCCCATGTGTAAATCCCGTCGAAGTGTGTTGAGCATCGTATGAAGCCACCTCCGTGCCTCAGTGACCCTGCCAACCTTTTGTGCGCTGCCCCACCGTGGGGCCTGGTCCAAGCCTCCTTGCCCGCGAACCATGTAGCCAGCTGCCGTCTGTTGAAGCCGCCGCGTTGCCTTGTTTCCTTGGCCTGCATGTTGATCGTGGCCCCAACCGACATGAAGCGTGGAGAGGTTTGTTTGGTGTTGCATGCTTTGTTGACTGCCGCAATGCATGTGGAGATGGAGCCGCCTCCTGCCGACCAAGCTGCATGTTGCTTGCGTGGACCACTGTGTTTGCTGTGTTTGGCAATTCCAAGTGAAGAAGCATGCATGCCTTGTGAGAACGCCGGCTGCCATTGTAGAGTTGTGGGGTTGCTTTGCATTTTGAAGATTCCATTTTGCTCTTGCGCACCACGTGAAGGTTGGTTGGCCATTAGCTCACGTGAGGCCTTACGTGAGGCTTCCAACCTTGTAACCTGCATGACTATGCCCATGCTTCCAACCTTGTAACCTTGACATCTTGCTTTGCTACCAACCTGCCAATTGCTCACTTGGAGACTTTGAACCTTGCTGCAACTGCACATTGCATGTATTGATTCTTGCCTTAGTTGTAAATGTATATAACACTAGTATATTATATATATGTTTAGAATACGGTATATATATATAACACTTGTATATAAAACACTTATATATAAAACACTTGGATATATATATGTATATATTACATATATATATATATATTTCATATATAGATATTACAAGTAAATATATTATGTATGTATATATATAAATATCTACTAAAATCCTTTTATTTCTTTTTTTTATCTTTTCTCTTTTTTCTTTCTTTTTCGTTTCTATATATTACAAGTAAATATATATTACTAAGATTGGGCTTAGTCGATCATGGGCTTTTGGGTGTGTGAATGGGCTTTGGCTCATTTATCTTTTTATTTATTTTTCTTTTTGTGATCTTGTCTGTAAAATAGAATCAAAATTTAATTAAATCAGGTAATTACACATTTTTATCTGAAATTAAAATTAAGTGTGATAAATACATAGTAATACATATTAAAGATAATAAAAGTGTGTTATATCATTAATTAACATGTAAAATTACACACTTATCAGGAGGCATCGGAGGTTCTGGAACATGGTATGAAGTGGGCCATCTTAGAGAATCGGTCAACTACCACAAAGATCGAATCATGTTTCCTTTGAGTCCTGGGTAGGCCTAACACAAAGTCCATGCTTAAATCTTGCCATGGGCGGTCGGGGATGGGGAGAGGGGTATAAAGGCCAGTGTTTTGCTTCACCTGTTTGGCCGAAGCACATGTGCAGCATTGACCCACTGTCTTGGCTACGTCTCTCTTGAGACTTGGCCAAAAGAATTGACCCTCAACTAGAGCAATGGTCTTATGAACCCCAAAATGGCCAGCTATCCCCCCTGCATGTAACTCCCAAACGAAGAAATCACGGAGTGAGGTCCATGGTATGCAAATCTTTGGTCCTTTGAAGAGGAACCCATCCTCCAAGATGAAACCTTCATGTTCTTTGCTAGGATGGGTGGTCAAGGTGGTATAGATGTGCCCAAAGTCGGGGCAGCTAGGGTACTCGTCCTTGAGCCTCTCAAATCCGGTAACCTCCACTTGGATAGCGGACAACAAAGAGACCCTCCTACTAAGAGCATCTGCCGCTCGGTTCTCACTTCCCACCTTGTGTTTGATGACAAAGGTGTCGGATTGGATGTACTCAACCCAACGGACATGTCGGGCATTCAACTTTTGTTGGGAGTTAAGGTATTTGAGGGCCTCATGATCGAAAAAGATGACAAATTCTTTGGGCAACAAATAGTGCCTCCAATGTCGGAGGGACTGAGTCACGGCATAGAATTCTTTGTCATAAGTAGAGTACCGTGTCCTAGTATCACATAGCTTCTCACTGAAGAAGGCTACGGGGTGACCCTCTTGACTAAGGATCACTCCTATTCCTATCCCGGATGCATCGCATATGACTTCAAAGACCTTAGAGAAATCGGGTAGGCATAGAACCGGGGCTTGGGTCATCTTCTCCTTAAGCTCTTGGAAGGCTTTGGAGGCTGGTTTGGTCCATACAAAAGTCCCCTTTTTGAGGCAATCGGTGATAGGGGCGGTGATGGTGCTAAATCCTCGAATAAATCTCCTATAGAATGTGGCCAACCCATGGAAACTTCGGACCTCATGAAGAGTGTGGGGTTCCAGCCAATCTAGAATAGCTTGGACCTTCTCGGGGTCCATGGAGACACCTTTGGTAGACATCACAAATCCTAGGAATGTGATGGATGTGGTCATGAAGTGACACTTGCCTAGGTTGGCAAATAGACTCTCATGTCGAAGGACGGTGCAAACTTGCCTAAGGTGATCAAGGTTGGCCTCTTGGGATTGACTATATATGAGGATGTCATCAAAGTAGACCACTAGAAAGATCCCAATGAAAGGCCTAAGGACCTCCGTCATGAGACGCATGAAAGTACTTGGGGCATTTGAGCTCCCGAAAGGCATGACCAACCATTCATAGAAGCCATCATTGGTCTTGAAGGCCATTTTCCATTCATCTCCGGGCCATTTAACTTGGTGATAGCCACTCTTAAGGTCAATTTTGGAGAAAATAGTGGCTCCAGCTAACATGTCAAGCATGTCATCAAGCCTAGGGATGGGGAACCTATACTTGACGGTGATCTTATTAATGGCCCGACTATCCACACACATCCGCCATGATCCATCCTTCTTAGGAGTGAGAAGGGCCGGTACGGCACATGAGCTTTTGCTAATGCGGATGAAGCCCTTCCTAATGAGTTCCTCTATTTACCTCCGAAGTTTGGCATGTTCCGTGAGATTGGGGCGATAATGAGGAAGGTTGGGAAGGGTGGCTCCCGGAACTAGATCAATTGCGTGTTGCACATCACGCATGGGAGGGAGTTGGTCCGGGAGCTCCTCCAGGAACACATCATGAAACTCCTCAAGGAGGTGTCGTACTTCTATGGGATGGGGGTTGGAGGGGGTGGGCTCTCCTAGACAAATGACTACCGCACATAGAGGTGTCCCTTGAGCTATCTCCTCCTCAAGCTCTCTTTTGGTGATGAGGTGAAGACCCTTGGCCATTCCCAAAGTCTTATGTTGGTTGGGGTTTTGGGAGAGAGGTTGGGTTGGTGGGGTGGAGTTCCCCATGACTTGAGTTGTGGTGGGGTGTTGACCTTGAGGGGGTGGGCTTTTCTTAGACAAGGGACGTGGTGGGGAGGGATTAAGACGGATGCTATTTCTCTCATGCTCAAAGGTTCATGTGTTGGTCTTACCCAAAATAGTGGCATCCACGTCATAAAGCCACGGTCTTCCTAGTAGGATGCTACCTACTTCCATGGAGATAACATCACACCATATTTGGCCATGGTAGGAAGAGAAGGTGAGGGGCACAAGACAGCGAGTGTTGACTGGGATGGAATTGTTGTTGATCCAAGAGACCCGGTATGGGCTAGGGTGGGTAGCAATGGTAAGCCCAAGGAGCTTAACGGTGTCAGGAGACACGGCATTGACACAACTCCCATTATCTAAGATCACTTTTCTCACATGGCCCCCTATCTTAACAAAGGTGTGGAAGATTGAAGTTCGTCGCCAGTCCTCCTCTTGGGGTTTGGTGAGGGTGCATCTAATCACTCCTAGATGGGAGTCGGTAGATGGAATGGTGTAGTCTAGACCCGACTCATGGTATTGGACCTCATACTCTTCTTCCCAATCTAGTGAGGCTTCATGGACCTCAACCACACTCTCAAGTTCCCCTTGGGGTGGGGGAGCTTCTTCCTCACTAAGTAAGCTAGACAATCCTTTGGATGGGCATTGCCCCGCAAAGTGGCCAAACCCTTGGCACCTATAGCATTGTTGATGGCCACTACCCGGGGTGGTCCCTCCTACACTTGGCCCCTTGGAATTCTCTTCCCTCCGTGGAGGAAGATGGCTAGGGGCGGTCTTGGTTGGAGTGATGGTGGGAGGGGGATTGTAGGGCCGCATTGGGGAATTTCCACTTGGACTAGGGGCCTTCATGGGGGGGCGGGTTGGTTCAGGGTCCCATGCCTTTGGGATCGGCCGGTCGGAGAGGAGCAAACCTAGGGATCCTAGAGAATCTTTCAACATCCCGAGCTACTTGGTAGGCTTGTTCAAGGTTGGCAACATCTCTCATAAAAAGCTCTCTCTTGATGTGATTTTGGAGCCCATTCCTAAAGCGAGACAAGGTGATGGCCGTAGCTTCGTGTACTCCACACTTTAAAAGATAGGAGTCAAATTTCTCAATGTATTCAACCACGGTCTTCCCCTCTTGGGTGAGGCTTTGTCACTCATCTAAGAGCATTTGGTGGTAGGATGTGGGTAGATACTTATTTCTAAGTTGATCTTTCATGCCTTGCCAAGTGTCAATGGGCTCTTCTTACCTAATCCTCGTTAATCTCTCTTGATTTAGCCAATAAGTCTTGGCTAGTTTGGTGAGGTGCATTTTGGCCAATCTCACTTTTCGTTGGTCGGACATGGGGTACCAATCAAAGTATTGATCCATGGTGGTCTCCCATTCTAAGTAGACACTTGGTTCATGGGAACCGTCAAAGTTCGGGGCCTCTACCTTTATCATCCTTAAGAGAGGGTCATCCGGGTCTTCCTGTGGGCGCCTTTCATTATATTGGTGGTGGCGAGGCCTCTCATGGTCATAGTAAGGGTCAGCATTCAAATCCTCCCTATCAATTTCAGCATGTGGAGGGTGGGCTCTTGGTCCATTGTTCCTTGGGTGGAACTCATGCTCTTCTAGCCGAGCAAGTCGGGTGGAAAGGGACTCTAGTTGGGCAAGGATGTTTACAAGGGTAGCATCCACCCGGTCCATTTGGCCTTGGGGTTCCTCCCTATGGGCATCTTGATTGAGTTGGGGATTAGGATCCATGGGGAAAACCGAAGATGATGGATCGGGTCGGTATATGACTCCACTACGGGTGGACATACAAGGGAGGGGAATGACTTGATGGATGGACAACACAATGTAATGGTCCTAGGACTTAGACTTAATGGAGACAAGTCTAAACTTACTCTGATACCAATTGATGTGACACGCCTTTGGACTTTAACAAGCAAGCACAATTCACAATAGTCACGGACCGAAGTCGGCGGCCACTCACCCGACACTCACCCATACCCGGGGTAACTTGGCAATGCCAAGTGGAGGATTTGAGGGCTGGGCCCTTGCTGGTAGTGGGCCAGCAAGGCCAAGGATTGTTCCCAAGGGTATGGAGGCCCAATTCAATGGAGCCGACATTATGTCGAGGGCACGGGTTACACTCTTCCCCACGGTGGTCACTCGAAGCAACGGAGCTTGAGGGACCAAGCACTCACTCTCACGGCCAGCGGAGCTATGAACTAATATTGAAATGACAAGCACTAAGGGAAGCAAGGTTAGAACACTTACTCGACCGGTTTGAAGAAATCGGTCCTGCTCGGAGACGTGGGCGAGCGGGGAAGCGTGGGTTCCCCACACACTGTGCCGGAGTAGCTTGAACCTATTTTAAAGATTTACAACACTACTCCCCATGCAAGGGGGTGGAACAAGGGGAGGGGGAGTCACACATACATTCAAACACTACCTCCCGCAGGGAGGGGCTTTAAGCCGGCTAGGCGGGGAGGGGAAAAGCTAAAAATAGAAGCCGAACGGATGAAAGACGCCGGTTCTGCCCGTTCTCTGGAATAGGGGACAGACAGTTGAAGTTGACACTGTTGCGGCTACTTCCAAATTTTGTTATCAATGAGACCAGAGGAAAAATCTTAGGGGTTAGATCAGGTTGATGTCCAATTTTTATGGAATTTCCTGGTTGACGGTGCCGATCGGGGAAGAGCCGTGAACAGGACCCCTGACTTCTGGATTTGACTGCTACGGTACCACAACAAGAGAAAGACGAGGCCTTCACGAGCGCTCCCGATCTCTGAATCAAGCGTGGCTAGAGTCGTTGGAATAGTTGTCGAGTCCTCTCTGAAACAAGACTTACAGGGACACCATAGGATGCCGGAGTACACATATAGATCCCAAACAGTGAATGAGTGTCTATTCAGTCCCAGAGGGAACAGAATGGCACACTCAAGGAAGAAAATTGATAATTCTTAGCTCCGGATGCCGAACAGGGTTCCGCTTCTTGTTCCTGGAATTAGACTCGTCCTAGAAGATCCCAGCCAAGTCCCGCCTCCAGATCCTCAAGAGGGTGGCCGTGGCAGTCTCTGCAAGTGGTTTCAGGTTGACAGTCAGGGAGAAGACGCGCAGTCTGGGGAGATGGGCTCCTCCGGGCAGCCACAAGCTCAGAATGGGACGAAACCACTGCCGTTGTGAAGAGGACAGGGAGACGCTTCCGTCGGTACCACTTGTGCTTCCAGGGACTCCGGGATGAAGTCGTGGCAGGATCTACAAGATGCTGGTTCTCTGCAGATCCTCAGCTACGAACAGAACCTTCGGTGTAGCTCCAAGTGTTCATGAAATGGGGAAGAGGGGTTGTTGAATGGTGAAGGGAAATGAATGAGTGGTAGGAGGGGGATGTGGGGGAGGTGTGGAAGGTTGCTAGGGCAGAGATGGAGGGGTAGGAAGAGGGAGGGAATGCAGAAGAGTGGTTGCTGGCCTCTGCTCAAGGTGGAGAAGGAGGGGAGGTGGGGGATGATCTACGTTGATGGAGGGGGAGAGTGGGGTGACCAAATCAAGTGGGGGCTCTCCTTGGGTCGACCTAGGGGATGGGGGATGAGAGAGGGAAGGGAATTTTTTAATTTTGGCCTAGGGAGGGGTGGGTTCAACTTGGGAAGGTGGTAGCTTGCTTGGGAAGGGGAGGTGGGTAGTTGGGAGTTGGATGGTGGAGCTAGGATTGGGTGGGGATCTATTGGGTTTGGGGTGGAGTAAAGAGAGGGGTGTGGGGAGTTGGAGTAGCCTTAATGGAAGGTGGAGGAGAGAGAAAGTAGGTGGGAGGGTGAGGAGAGAGAGAAGGGGGCGAACCCCATAGAGAGAGAGAAAGAGAGAGAGGGGGGGTATGGGATTGAGGTGGGTTTCTCACCCTAGGTTTCACACCTTCTCACATGGAATCTCTCCACTAAGATTTAAATTTTGAACTCTTAAAATGGTAATTTTCATTCACTTGAAATGGGGGAAATGGGGTCCTATATATAGGCAACCCACATTTTATAAAAAGTCCCTGACTCTTGCTACAATGACAAATAACCAAGGGGTAGGGGGCGCCCTTGGGCCTAGCCCAATGAATTGGGCCCAATAACAATCTAATCAACCTAATGACACTCAAACTTAAGGGAATAAACAAAAGACCTAGGAACATGACTCAAATAAAAGGAAAAATACATCAAATGACTCAAATAGAAAGCTCAAAATGGATAATTGGGCTCACATGGAATGATGCCCGAGCTCAAACAACTCCGGAGTGTGAAGATGACCCGAGCGATAGGGAGTCGTGGGTGATGCCTCCATCACTGCCCTTTCCACGCTAGAATCTGCCACCTGATCGAGTCCTGTGAGGAAGTCCAACACCTTATCCAGGAACAGATCCAGTGGGAGTAGATCGACGCGGAGGGGAACTCTATCTCACTTGTCAGGCTTCGGCAAGCTGTCGAAGAAACCCTGAGCACCGCCAGGGATGCGCCAGAGCGGCCAGACTCCCCTCAAGAAAATGGGCACGGGTTGCCTTATCAGCATCCTCTAGAATGGCTCGAGTTTCAGACTGACAACCAAGAAGCGCTCGAGCGATTGCGGAGGCGTAGAGAGCGGGATGCCAGTCAAGAGATGGAGCTGACCAACTTCTCGGTCAACGTCATCCATTCCCCTACTCCTCCGGCCCTTATGTGCTCCCAGACATCAGCACCTAGCTAGCCAACCCCTGCCCCTTCGGCCATGCGGTGGCGATCCTGGCGGGAGCTAAACTCTCTTCCTTTCCCTGAAGAAGACACTGCCAGGCTCCTCCTGGTCCTCCTCGACTGAGAGGACGTTCTGGTGGGTGAGACAATGACGAGCTCCGCAGCTCGCTCTCGTCACCCCCCCCCCCGCCCTATCTCCGTCTCCGGCATCCATGGACAGAAAGGGAAAGCAAAAACAGGATGAGGCTCTGCCTCAGCCTTGTCACGTCCCCTCAGCGGATGGGCCATCGAGTCCCCTCCGCCTGCCCGTTGACACAATTTGAAGTACAAAGAAGACATCTTCGGAGTCTTCAGCGGCTCCGATTCAAGCGGCGGGCCCATCGCCACGCGACTCAGCCAATCCGCAGAGTTGGCGTAACTGCTCAACGCAACAACACCCCGCGACGCCTTTGGTCATCGCTAGGCCTAGCCCTCAGCGTGATCACAAAGGCAAGGCTAAGGAGCAGGACAATAAACACATCTCTCAGTCCGCTTCTCGACAAAAGCCGTCGCCACCGCGGCTAAGGCATCAAACCGCGCATACGTCTTCGGACGCCAGCACCAATCAACTGACTCCTCAAAAGATGCTGCCACCGCGGGTAAGGCACCAAACCGTGCATACGTCTTCGGATGACAGTCCCAGTATCCCGGCATACCAGGAATTGCCGCTCGAAGTAATCGAGCAGGCAATCAACGGCACCTTCCAGATACAACAAGCGGAAGGCGCCTGGATCAAAATCCGGGCGAGGAAGAGTCACCGACCCCGCCCAGCGAAGACACCAGCTCGGAGATATCCTCATAAGGATTTATCAACTCCGGCTCCAACACCTCTCCCTCCTACTCCCTTGGAGACTGCTGTTGCCAGGAGACAGGAGAAAAATATGAGGAAGAACATCAGAAGGCGGCTCAAGAAACAAGCTGAAGAAGCAGCCGCCTGCAATCACCAGCCGAGCGGACGCCTCTCCAAAGGCTCCAGCGGCTCATTACTGACTTGGAGGAATACGTTCCTCCTCGTCCTATAGGAGCTCTCCCACTCGACAGTTATATCCCGTGGGAAGAAATGTAGAAACGAGCCAGCCTCAGATACTGGGTCCAAGAAATGATCCAAAAGCTCAAGAACGGTGAAAGACTCGTGATCCTAGACAAGCTCTCCTTGTGCTATAAGGACAAGGAGATCACAACAGAGTAACTGGAAGAAATGCTCCGGCACTGCACCTGCAACATGGTGGCCATCCCACCTCCCGACAACATCAACGCTTCTCGGCGAGGCGAGCCAGTAGCCTCGTGGACAAGACAAAGAACCATTGCCCCTCTTAGGCTACAGCCAGCTCCAGAGCACGCCGGTCGCTGTCGGGGACGCGGTAGAGGCCGTAGGAGAACTCATGTACCCCTCTCTCCATCCACCTTCGATCCGGAACAAATCATCCTCTTTCGAGGAGAGGAACCGGCTCTCATTATGGAAGTAGAAATTCGGAGGGGACTCGGTATCTTCGATCCTTCCGGCATTAACAAGGCTACGGTTAGCCTCTCAGCCCCTGCACCAGTATTGGCTTCTGCAGCAGTGCAAGCGGGACCGTCCAACAAGGATGAGCCAGCCCGCTAGTCACCCCCAAAAGAGCCATCATTAGCCTCCCTGTTCCAGGAGCCCACCAGCGATCAAAGTCAGTCTGATCCCGGTGGTAAGTGTAAGGCAGTGCAACTTCCCGACGGGGAACAGCACAGCAGCTCACATAAGGCTCAGCCTGACATACTACCCTCTTTGGAGGATGCTCGAGCCCGGGCTGACCGGAAGGTCCTCCACCAGATGAAGCGATTCCTTGCCAGTATTACAATTTGGGAAGCCATCGCTTGGAGTAAGGACCTAAGAGAAACTCTTATCAAGATACTCCAAGAGCCGAAAGCCTATGAAGCACATGCCACAGAAATGAAGGCGGCTGCCTATGAAGCCTTCACAGCCACCATCTCCTTCACGGAGAAAGACATGCTGCTTTCCCCTCTGTGCCACAACCGTCCTCTCTACATGAAGGGGAAGGTCAACGGGCATGATGTGAACCGAATTCTGGTAGACGCTGGTGCCGCTGTTAACATCATGTCGCTCAAGACATTCAAGACTCTATATCTGACCCCGTACCTCCAGAAGGTTCAAGCGGTCAAGATATCCGGCTTTAATCAAAACACCGAGGACGTCCTCGGTCGGGTGGATGTCGATCTGGTGCTTTATGATTTCGCCTCCAAGGCAACGTTCTACATCATCGACTCCAACACGTCATATAAGATGATACTGGGCAGACCCTGGCTCCATGAAAATTGGGTCATCCCATCAACTCTCCATCAATGCATCAAGTATGTCAAGGGCGGGGAGCAACACACGGTCTTTGTGGACCTGTCGCCGTTCACGCCAGCAAAATGCAACCTGGCTGACGCTGCGCTCTACTTCAAGGGGATTAGTCTGTACCCCATGATTAAGAGCAAGAGCAACGGTTGGCTCTTAGAGGAAGACGACGATGATCTCTTCTCTGTTGATGAGGAAAAGGCCAAGCTACATCGACTGCGCCTCGGCTCCAAGTCAACCCCATATCGCCCCGAGAGGCGCCAGATCGACTTCAAGGCTAATCTTATTAGCCGAGCTATCGGCAATAGTATATGCTTGCCACCATACTACATCCAGCTCCCACGTGCATCCGAGAAGCACAGTATTGAGTCGCTGACGACATTCATTGTCACCTTCAAGCGACAACGTCGAAACAAGAAGAAGGCTAACAGGGACAAACCTTTAGTCTTCTACAAGGGAGACACGGTCCCTCAAGCACCACCGGCTGACGACTTCGGCTGGTCCAGGCGAGCCGATGACACCCCTGAAGCCGTCCAAGTACTAGACGATCTGCTGCCACACATTCGGGAAATGTGTCTGAAGCAACACATCCCCCAATGGCAAACTTCTGCACAGTGAAGATATTTTTGCCAGCTGTGGACCCCTTATCAGGTCCGGGGGCAACCCCTGTCCTTCCAAAAGGATACCAGGGGACTTGGCTACGACCAAGACCTAAATTTCTGCGTCTACTACGCGGTCAACGTGATAGGCTTGGCACAACCAGCCGACGACCGAGCTAGAGTTGAAGCCAAATTCGACAGCTCCGGGGATGAGGAAGAGGAAATTCTGATCCCGATCCCCATCAAAGCCGGCACCCCAGCTCAAGCCGTCGAGGAACCTTCCTCACCTCCCTGCCAAGACAAAGAGGGAGAAGAAGCTCCTCTGATCTCTCAGCTAGTCGGAGGACCCAGTTCAACAAACCCTCCTGATGAGGGGGATATCTCTCATCCTAGCTGCGAAAGATTGTCAGCTTCACCAGGCAACCTCGGGGAGACCTCAGCAGCCCCGGTTGATGACTACTGGCCAGAAAGTGGTGACCCAGGTCAATCCTTGATGGATCCCAGCGATAACCACTCTCCAGTCCCTTCAACATCAACCAATGGCTTCAAGAATCAAGAAATGCTCGAAGCTGACACCGATGATGAGGATTTCATCGACTTCCAACCCGCTCCTCCCGAGGTGGAGGACGGCGGCCAGGTGACCATGGATGAGCTCGTTGAAATCAACTTGGGCGAGGATGAAGCTCCCCAGCCAACATTCATTAGCGCTCTCCTTACCAAGGCATAGAAGCAGGACTACAAGCAACTCATGCTCGAGTACAAAGACTGCTTCGCCTGGACATACAAGGAGATGCCCGGGCTAGACCCCTCTGTAGCGGAGCATGAGCTAGCCATTTCTCCCTCAGTCACTCCGGTCAAGCAACCACAGCGGTGCATGCGCCATGCGCTGGAGCTCTAGGTTTCGGCCAAAGTCCATAAAATGGTAGAGGTCGATTTCATCGAGCCATGTATCTACCCGATCTGGCTCGCCAACATAGTCCCAGTCAAGAAGAAGAGTGGTCAAGTCCGCATCTGCGTCGACTTCCAGGACCTCAACAAAGCTTGTCTGAAGGATGAATTTTCAGTCCCGATTACAGAAACAATGGTCGATGTGACCACCGGACATGAGGCCTTGTCTTTCATGGACGGGTCATCCAGTTATAATCAAATCCGGATGTCCCTTAAAGATAAGAACCATACAGCTTTTAGATCCCCCAAGGGAATTTTCAACTACAAGCGCATGCCCTTCGGTCTGAAGAATGCTGGCGCTACTTACCAGAGTGCCATGACCAAGATATTTGACGAGATGCTACACAACACTATCGAATGTTATGTCGACGACCTCGTCGTCAAGACTAAAAGACGCGAAGACCATTTACACTATTTACGCCAAGTCTTCGAGCGTCTCCGGCAATATGGGCTCAAGATGAACCCCATGAAATGCATATCCAGTGGTAAATTTCTCGGCTTCGTCATCAGGTACCGAGGAATCGAGGTGGATCCCAGCAAGATCAAAGTAATCAGGGAGCTTCCACCACCCGGCAACATCACCGAACTCAGGTCCTTCCAAGGGAGGCTGACCTACATTCGAGGGTTTATTTATAACCTCTCTGGTCGATGCGCGTCTTTCAGCAAGCTGATGAAGAAAGATGCCCCGTTTACATGGGACTCGAAATGCCAGGCGACTTTCGAGCAAATCAAGGAGTACCTCCTTACTCCCCCAGTTCTGGGGGCACCAATCAAGGGCAAACCCCTCACCCTTTATATTGCTGCCATGGACGCCTCGCTAGGAGCTCTGTTGGCGCAAATCAATGAGGAAGGTAAGGAGCAGCCCTTCTATTACCTCAGCCGAAAGCTAATCGGTGCCGAGTACCGCTACTCCCCTATGGAGAAGGTTTACTTGGCACTGGTGTTCGCAGTTAAGAAGATGTGGCATTACCTCTTGTCCCATCAAGTCGAGCTTATATTCAAGCACGACTGTAGACACGCCAAAATTGACGTTACTTTGAGTGCATCTCATATTACCTTGTAATGCCCCAATTTGACCCTCAAATTAGTTCTATTTGAGTGGTTTTTCTCACTTTTCTTGGGTTTCTTCCTTTTTTCACCCTTTCCTTTTTTTTCTATTTTCTCCTATTTTTCTGGATTTTTCTAGATTTTTTCTGGATTTTTCTGGATTTTCTGGGCATTTTTTCCTATTTTTCTGAATTAACGACTTGGCTTGGGGCGTCTTTTAAATAATGACTTAGCCTTGGGCGTTTCTAAAAAAATTAACGACATATTGTCAGGGCGTCATTTCTATCAAATTCCTATTTTTCTGGATTTTTCTGGGAATTTTTCGGAATTTTTCGGGAATTAACGACTTAGCATAAGGTGTTATTTTTAATAAAAAAAATCAAAAAAAATGAGTAACGCCGTAGGTAAGGGCGTGATTTTCAAATCGAATATTTTAATATTATTTTTCAACCCCTTCTAGAGGTGATTTGGTGACCTTCCGGGTGTCAGAAAAATTCACAAAAATAGTCGTTGGAATCAGGGCGACGAGATGTGCCTTCACCTAAAAAATGGGAAAATAATATTGAGAAATGAAAAATGGCCCTATTTTGAATATTTTGAATTAACGTCCTTGGTTAGGGCGTGTTTTAATTAACGCCTTTGAAACAGACGTGTTTCACAATTTTTCAAATAAATTCTAAAATTTGATTTTTGAATTAACGCCCTTATATAAGTCGTGTTTTAATTAACGCCCTTTGGAGAGGTCGTCAATTCTTTAATTAACGCCCTTATCCAAGTCGTGTTTCACCTTTGTACTCTGAACGGATGCAGCCTTTCCCAGAAAGACTCCTACTTCGTTTGGTCACCTTGCCCATTCTTATCCTTCCCTCCTTGGACTCTTGCCTTCTTATCTTCTCCCATTCTTATTAATAGAGGATTTCATCTCTGTTAATCATTTTTTGATTTTTTTGGATTTCTTCTTCTCCCCGTTGTTCTTCTGTTTCGTCTTCCTCTTCCGTCTTCTTCTTCTTCTTCCTTCTTCTTCTTCTCCTTCTTCTTCCTCTTCTGTTTTCTTCCTCCGTTCTGTCTTCTTCTTCTTCCTCTTCTGTTTTCTTCTTCTTCTCCTTCTTCTTCCTCTTCTGTTTTCTTCCTCCGTTCTGTTTTCTTCTTCTTCTTCTTCCTTCTTCTTCTTCTCCTTCTTACTCTTCTGTCTTCTTTTCTTCTGCTTGTTTTTTTTTTCTTCTTTTTCTTTTTTTTTACAGGAACCAAAGGTTGCTCTGGCATAGGAGAAGTCTTCGTGCATCTTCAGATCTCCATCTTTTGAGGCTTCCTCCTTATCGAGCATTCAAGCCAAAGGAGCAATCCACAAACAAGATTTTTATCTTATCTCCCCTTTATCTTTTATTTTTCATAGTTCATAAATCATGCATGCATCATTGTTTTATTGATCTTTTTCTCAACCATCACATTGAGATCTCCCCATAGTGCAACTCTTGCACACTTCCCTTATTTTTTTTATTTGCATGCATCATACATCTACCACCCTCTTTGCATAGGGGTTTAAGGGCAATCCCCTTAAGGTGTGTTCTTCACCATGATTTCATGCTCATCTTTATTTAGGATTTGATACTACACACCATGTTCTAATGCATATCTTTATTGGTGTTGTTGTCTTTCTTACAAGGGTAATTGATTGAAAGACTCTCTTCATCGGCCGGCCGATCTTGAAGAGAAAAGGAGCACTCACATCCCCGCACTTTCAAGGTATTCTTCGCGATCTCTCCCCTTCATTAATTGTTATATCTTTTGAGGCGTTCGCGTCTCTGGCGATCACACACACTCCCCTTGTGCACCTCGTGCACATTTTTCTCTCCATTATTGATTATTGCATGCCTTGTCTTTGATATATTCCTTAAGTGGATTTTAATCCAAATCTACAAATTGGCGATCACGGTGGGACCCTTTGTGTTCTTCATTTATTACCCCTTTCCCCTTAGGCGCCCGCGTGTGTCGTCTCCCCTATTGCACCCTCGGTGCGTTCCCCTTTTGTGCCCCTCGGGCACCCTCCATTGGTTTTACACTCTTCCCTAAGTGATTTGTCAGTTTGTTGGTATTTCTTTAAAATTTCCACTTATTTGAAATTTTTGATGAGCATGCTTATATCTTATATTTGTTGATTGCCTGCGACTGTGAGTGATTGTTACTGTTGGCCGTGGATTGAGAATTAACGCCTTTGTCAGAGGCGCCTTTTGATTTCACGCCCTAACCCAGGGCGTGTTATTTAAATTTAGCGCCTTCGGACAGGGCGTTTTCTATCTGTCTCCAATTATTTCTGCTTGCTTGGTGAAGTCACGCCCGTTTCAAGGGCGTCTTTATCTTTATTAGCGCCTCACTTAAAGGCGTGTTATTGGATTTGACGCCCGCTGAAAAGGGCGTCCTTTTATTGATAGCGCCTCACTCTAAGGCATTTTTCACCCTGCCCCGGGGCCCTCACGTTGATTCACGACAGTCACACCGTCGTGTCCTTGTTTAGTAGCGCCCCCTTCCAGGGCGTGTTTTTACTGTGGGTTTCCAGAACCCCCCGGCTGTGGTTTTTCATGATATTTCCTGGTTATCTTTATTGATTATATTATTGTGGTTGGCCTGTTTCCCCTGCTGCATTCATATTTGCATTTTGGTTTGGGAGCCCTCCTCCTCTTCATTAGGATCCACACACCCTCTTGGAATCGGGACGACCCTCCATTGAGCATTCCGTCTCTTTGGACCGGAAATCCCTTTTCCAAGCCTCCGTAAGTCCCCGCACCCGTGGATTCCCTCACGGATGCCTGGCAGGTTGTACCCTTTTGAAGTCCCGAGTTAGTGGCCTATACGGTGAGAAAGTGTTCCTAGTTGGCATTGAAGTTCAAATCATATTGAAACTAGGTTCCCCCCTTGTGTGAATCATTCCAAACTTTGCTAAAATCCTTAATTCACCAAGGTTCAAACAAATAAAAATCAAGGTAACCATTCCAACTTGTGTGTTTCTTTGCAAATTGTTTGCACGTTATTTGGATTGCGTAATGCCTTACTTTGATAAACAAAACAACATGTTCAATTCAATTCATGAGGATATACAACCTAGCACATCTTATAATCCTCACCTTCAACATGTTCAACATAATTCTCGCCATCTCTCCAAGGGACCACATTCTCACTATTATGGTCATGCCCGACCCATGGGCAATGTCCATTCTCATGGTCCCCCTCCTCAATTGCGAGCCCCTATTCCCTCGGGATCGTCTCCTCCCAATGACGAGAAGGTCTCCCGAATCATCCATGCATTGGATCATCTCACCCCTCAACAGATCCAAGCCCTTAAGGCGGCCGTTGAGGGTGCATCTCATTCACCTCCATCTTCTAATCCTATTCGGGTGGCCCATCACCCACTTCCCTCTTCTATTCACACTCGGGTGACCCATCACCCACTTCCTTCTTCCACTCATATTTCTAATCGGGTAGCCCATTACCCATCTCCTTCTATTCATGCTTCCTCTCGGGTGACCCATCACCCGCCTCCTTCTATTCCTCCTCCACCGCGGCCCCGAGGCCCATTTATTCCTTGCAATCCGGCCCATCCGGATTCTTCCATGGGCCGGCCCATTAATTCCCCTCCACGGCCTTTTTATGCGTCCCTTCCTCCTTCAAGGCCCTGCCAGCCCTCGGTTGTTCAAGTCACACCCCTCCAACAATCTCTGCTTGATAAGATTACTTTGATGGAGGAACAAATAAAGAGGGTCACGGCTCCTCCTACTCCAGTCAATCCTCTCCATGCCGCTTTGGACGAGATTACAAAGATGGAGAGAGAATGGAAAGACAGGAGGGATGATTACGGCGTCGGCGGTTCAAGTGAGCAAGAGCCGACACTCGAAGTATCCGAGGCAGTATACGATGATGATGAAGCTCCGCAGGCACCCCTTCCGAGTTTCCTTAACTTTCCACTTTCCCCATTTTCATTCGACGAACCCCCTGCTCAGGAGGAAACCACTCCTAATTCAACCCCTGTTTATGAGACCAGTTGGTGTTACGACGATGGGTCGATATTCCAATCGCCCACACCGGCACATTGTGAGTCTCCTCCTATCCCTGACGCTGCTGACATTACGCCTCCACCAGTTATACCATCAACCTTCACACCATTAACCTCCCCTAAACCTTCCATTAAACCTCCACCAATTACACCTCCACTCTTTAAACCATCTACCTCCACACCATCGGTCTCCATTGAGCCTACCATTAAACCTTCCCCAATTAACCTCCCTTTACCGCCACCTCGGCCTTCCGTTATCCCTTTAAAACCCACTTTTCTTATTCCTCCACCATATAGTCTTACGCCTTTACCCATGGTTAGTCCTGAGCAGAATCCACCACTTTTTGCACCCGAGCCCATCCCGACTGCTTCCGAGCAAGGGGAGAAGCTCGACGTGTTTGAACCTCCGCCCCCATTCACCCATTTGCCAACACTTTCCATTATAACTCCACCATCCACGGAGCCTTCCGCCTCCGCCTCACCTCCCTTTGTTACTCGGAAGGGGCGTGCTTCTGCAGCTACTTGCGCCAAGGATAAGCAAGAGCCGGGCAAGAAAACTTTGGCCACGGCCGTGCCATTCAAGATACAGGAATTCATTTGCCGGATGCCAATCCGGGTTATTGTGCCAATCACGGCCGAAGAAGTCAAGTCGCCGCCATGCCGGGCATTGATGCCGTTTAAGGGTCGGGCAGGGCACCCCTTGTTCCAATTTCCGAATTCCGAATTCATTACTCCTTACAAGGGGCGAGTGCCCATTTTGCTCAACTTTCCATATATACCACATTCAATGGGCAACACGACGCTCCCCGTTCCAACTCTCCAACTCCCTCACATTGTTGATCTTTGCCTTCAAAGGGGGTTGCCACTTATTGAAGCTTCTTTTATTGAGCCAATTGGCTGTATTCTTTCACTGCCGTGGAGGGGCAGTTATCTTAATGCTAAGGAGCCATCCCTTATTTGTTCCACTTTCTATTCATCCATGTCTATCACTTTTCCTTCATGGGCCATTCCCAGGGTTAGGAGGAGGATCTCATCCTCTCACCCTTCACATCATTCATCTTCTTTGCATCTCCTTGCATTCACGCATTCATTGCATTCATCACATCCATCATTTTGCATGCATTTGCACCTCCTAATCCCCGGGTTTCCAAACCCGTATCTCCCCCGTCTTTCGGCACCGCCGGACATTCCGCAATTCTCATCTTGTTCATCTTCATCCACTTTAATCGGGCATGACGCCCTTTTCCATCTCATTCCTCCGGAACCTCCGGATTCTCCACTTAATTTTCTCCACTTTTTCCCGGGGCACAACGCCCCTTTCCACTTTATTCTTTCTATTCCTCCGGACCTTTTCCTCGGGCACGACGCCCCTTTACATTCTCTTATTCCTCCGGAACCTCCGGATTCTCATGCCTTTTCTGATTCTATTCCTCCGGAACCTCCGGACTTTCCCCTCGGGCATCGCGCCCCTTTCTATATTCTCCCTCCGGAACCTCCGGATTCTCCACCTAATTGTCTCCGTCTTTTCCTAGGGCATGACGCCCCTTTCCATCTCATTCCTCCGGAGCCTCCGGATTCTTCCCTTGTCCTTTCAGGGCATCGCGCCCCTTTCCCGGTTATTCCTCCGGAACCTCCGGACATTCCCCTCGGGCATCGCGCCCCTTTCTATATTCTTCCTCCGGAACCTCCGGACTTTCCCCTCGGGCATCGCGCCCCTTTCTATATTCTTCCTCCGGAACCTCCGGACTTTCCCCTCGGGCATCACACCCCTTTCCATCTCATTCCTCCAGAACCTCCGGACTATCCATCTTTCTTCCGATTCATCTTTCTGCTCCTCCGGGATATCGTCTCCTTCATTTTCTTCTTCCTTTTTCATCATCTTTTTCCATATTTCTTCCGAGGGCATCGCGTCCCTTCTTTCGTTATCCCACCGGAGCCTCCGGATGGGTCTTCCCATGATTCTCCTCTGCCTCCGGACCCTCCGGATCCGCCTCTTTCCATATATCAATTTCTTCTTCTAATTCCTCCTAATCATGGGTCCGACCCAACTTCTTCCACATCCACTGCCTTGGGCATCTGCCCTTTCTCCCACTGCTTCCGAGGCTTTAGTCCTCACTCCACCTTCTAATTCTCCGCTTCTTCTGTAGACTGTTCCATGTGATCAGGGTCTCCGCACCTTAGTGAGGGAGTTCTAGCCCTCGCCTCTTTTCCTTTTCTCCTTATTCGTCTGAGTCTGGTTTGAGCACCACTCATTCTTGTTAAGCCACTCCCAAAATCCTTTGCTTCCAATCCTTTTGACTGCCAAAGAGGACAAATCCCATGATGATCAACCTCTCGCGGCAGCTGCTTCAACGAAGGTTGCAAGGTAATATTTTGGCGTAAGTACGCATTTTCACGATATCATTTCATCATTGCATAAGGCGTGTTTTTAAGATAAGGTGTTTCTTAACAAGATTAAGAATGGTGTTTTAAACCTTTATCTTAGGCTTTTGTTTAATGAAATCATTCTCAAAAGAGTCTTTAGACTTGCTTTCGCAGCACTTTGGGTAATAAGAACCCCGCGCTGGGAATTCAACATTCTCTCCCCGCTTGTTAAGAGCAATCCTTAGCTGGGCATTCCACACACTTCACGGCGTCCTTAGCCGGCTTCGTTGATAAAACATCGTCCCTACTTTGGCCATGCCATGAGTGTATCTGAAAGTCTTTTTCTCTTCTTCACTCGGCCGCATGCAGGGGCAAGAGGTTGACGGATAAGATGACCAACCTTGGTAATCCCAATACGAGAGGAGTCTCAAATAGGGGCAGTCTTGACCCAAAATTAATATGAGTTTTCATATGAGTTTCATGATATACATCTCGCCAAAAGGGCCATTATGAAAATCAAATCAGAATTTTGATAAAAGCAATTATGAATTATGGCATGTCAAGAGTGGCAAAGTCCCCGCAGGGAAAACCCTGGTCGTATGCATGTCAAGGTTCTGAAAATCAAAGGCACAAAGCCCCGGCGCAACAGACTACCTCTTTGAGGGGAAACACCTTGGAAGGAATTCAAGTCCCGACATCTCCCATCCTGCATAAAGCTTGTCTCAATTATTCTTCTCTTCTCCCTCCAATACCGAATGTTTCTCAGGTATGGCCTTGGTAGGGGCACCGTTGATCAAAGACGGTCGGTTACAGGATGCCACCTTTCAATGCACGTCCAGCTTTGGGCAGTTTTAGCGAAAAGGGAAGGAACTAGGACCCCTAGCCAGTGGTTCAAAACAACTCTTTGATGCTGCTTTAGCAATGTCTAAGCCAAAATCTAAAAAAAATTGAATATTGCAAAGTCAAACAAAAATCAGATATTTCTTTCTAAATCTCCATAAAAATTCAATTATTTCTAAATCTCCATAAAAATTTGCATATTTCCAAAAAAAAAACTCCATAAAAATTTGCATATTTTCAAAAAAAAAAACTCCATAAAAATTTGCATATTTTCAAAATCCAAAAAGATTTGCATTGTATTTTCTGATGATGTTTTGCAGGAACAATTTTGCAAGGACCAAGGGCACGGGATAAGTCCTATCTTCACTCATTGTTAGCAATCTATTGATTTTTCCCGATATTCTCATGACATGCCACCCTGGGCATTTTTGATTATCATCTACTTATATTTTTTGGTCATATCTTATGATTATTCATCTCCAAATCTTTCGATCAACTCCTGCTGATTTCTCTCGATCAATTCTGCCAATGGGCCTTATAAATTCTCTGATCAATTTTGCCATTGGACATTATCAGACCCTGATTATTTAACTCCACAATCTCGATTAGCCAAGATTGTCATCCTCATGACGAAACAACAAACAATGATGTTTAATTCGTGCTATTCATGCCATGTACACGTGATTGATGCTATGCTTGTTACGCTTGAATGCCTTATTCATTGCTTGTTATCTTTTATATCTTGGCTGATGAATTTTTGAGCGCAGGAAGAAGCTCTTGGTCCCACCGACTGGGCATCATCATCCAAGCCCCACGGTGCTGGCACCTCATTTCTCAGTTCCCCCATACTTATTGCTTCACCATCTCTCTGTATGCATTTTACTATATGTTAATACGCTATTAGATTATATCAAGGACCTTGTGGCTTTGGTAAATCTGGAATTTGAGTTCCCCTCCATCAAAAACAATGACGATTCCAGAGGAGTCTTAGTCACACGGATAGGCCGTTGAGCCGTCCAAGACTGGGGACGATGGTTCCCTTTTACGAGTTGGTGCGTGGATAAACGGGCTTCGGCTTAGTATCAGCTCGCAGAATCGGTTTCTTGACCCAGTCTGGACAGCTTAACAATATTATCCTTGATTATTCTATATTTTTATTTGATTTATTTTTCCATTTAAACCCAGCATGCATTCATGTAGGAATTTGAAACAATTGTTGAAAAATCGTTCTGATAAGCTGGCTTTGAGAGTTGAATTGATCTGAATTTTTCTCGATATGAGATATTCATTGCTGAATTGTGTCTTCAGTTCGTTTTGACGCTGTTTTGGGTCATTTTCTCGAAAGCTCCTTGTTTGGATTTCTATCATCTTATTTTAATCATTTTCCCCTTGATCCACCTTGGCTGCAGCACGTCCACTGGCTGGTAACCGCTCCCCAATGGTGAAACCTACAGGTTTGTGACCTGGGGTACTTCCACCGCGCTGGAAGTTGATCATTCTTTTATCTCCTTCGTGCACCGCGTGCACATCTCCCCCTTTATCCAAACATTGTTGATTTCGTTGGATTTCCCGAGATTGCTTCATCTCGTGCTTTTGATTTCATTCTCATCAAGTAATGTTGATTGCGTGTCTCATCACACCTTGGCATCTACTTTTCAGTTTGCTCTGCTCCCTTGCAAAGCAGACGCCAAGGCGGGGCAGCTGTAGACACGCCAAAATTGACGTTACTTTGAGTGCATCTCATATTACCTTGTAATGCCCCAATTTGACCCTCAAATTAGTTCTATTTGAGTGGTTTTTCTCACTTTTCTTGGGTTTCTTCTTTTTTTCACCCTTTCCTTTTTTTTCTATTTTCTCCTATTTTTCTGGATTTTTCTAGATTTTTTCTAGATTTTTCTGGATTTTCTGGGCATTTTTCCCTATTTTTCTGAATTAACGACTTGGCTTGGGGCGTCTTTTAAATAACGACTTAGCCTTGGGCGTTTCTAAAAAAATTAACGACATATTGTCAGGGCGTCCATTCTTTCAAATTCCTATTTTTCTGGATTTTTCTGGGAATTTTTCAGAATTTTTCGAGAATTAACGACTTAAAAGGGGGCGTTATTTTGAATCTGAAAATAATAAAAAAATTAAACAAAATGAATTCACGCCTTAAACAAGGGCGTGTCTTTTAAATTGAATATTTTAATATTATATTTTTAACCCCTTTGAGAGGTGATTTGGTGACCTTCCGGGTGTCAGAAAAATTCACAAAAATAGTCGTTGGAATCAGGGCGGCGAGATGCACCTCCACCTAAAAAATGAGAAAATAATATTAAGAAATGAAAAATGGCCCTATTTTGAATATTTTGAATTAACGTCATTTGCTAGGGCGTGTTTTAATTAACACCTTTGAATCAGGCGTGTTTCACAATTTTTTAAATAAATTCTAAAATTTGATTTTTGAATTAACGCCTTGATCTAAGTCGTGTTTTAATTAACGCCCTTTGGATAGGTCGTCAATTCTTGAATTAACGCCCTTATTCAAGTCGTGTTTCAGTTTCGGGTTCCACACGAACGTAGCCTTTCCCCAGAGAGTCACTGCTTCGTTTGGGCTCTTGCCCAGTCTAATCCTCTCCTATTTTGGGCTCTTGCCCGTTCTTATCTCCTTCCTTTAGACTCTTTCCTTCTTATCTCTTTTCTATCTTATTAATAGAGTTTTCCGAGCTCTGTTAACGGGTTGGATTCCGAAGGCTTCTGACCCTTGGTTTTTCTTTTGTTCTTTCTTCTTCTCTTCTGTCTTTTTCTTCTTCTATTCTTCTTCTTCTGCCGTCTTCTTCTTCTCCCGTCTTCTTCTTCTTCCCATGCTATTCTTCTTTCCCCTTCTTCTTCTGTTTTTTTTTTTTTCTCTTCTGTTCTCTTCTTTTTCTTCTGTTTGTTCTTCTTTTTACAGGAACCGAAGGGGCTTTTTTTTTTGGCTAAGGAGGAGGAGTTTCAACATCAAGTCTTCATCCCTTTTGAAGCTTTCTCCCCATTGAGCATTCAAGCCAAGGAGCACCGATCACAAACAAGATTTTTTTTATCTCATCTCCTTTTCATTATCTTGTATTTTTATTTAATTCATGCATGCATCATATTCTATTGTTCTATTGATTTTTCATTTCAACGTGTTGAGACTTTCCCCATAAGTGCAACTCTTGCACTCTTCCCCTTATTTTTATTTGCATGCATCATCACATCCCCCACCCTTTTGCATAGGGGTTTAAGGGCCAACACCCACAAGGTGTGTCTTGCACATATTTTCATGCTCATCTTTCTATTAAAGAATTTGATGCTACACTCACCTTGTTTCTAATTCAATTCTTTCATTGGTGTTTGTTGATTGTTTTGCAAGGGTAATAAAAGCAAGAACTCTCTTCATCGGCCGGCCGATTTGAAGAGAAAGGAAGCACTCACATCCCCGCACTCCAAGGTATTTTTCGCGATCTCTCCCATACTTTCATTGATATATTTTTGAGGCCTCGCGTCTCTGGCGATCACATCCCCTTGTGCACCTCGTGCATATATTTTCCTCCATATTGATGCTTATTGCATGTCTTTTATTTAAATTTTTCTTAAGTGGATTATTCTAAATTAGAGATCTACAACGACCCCCTGAAGTATCTCCTTCGGTGACCTGTCCTCTCAGGCCGACTGGGAAGATGGGCGCTCCTGCTGATGGAGTACGACATTACTTATGTCCCCAGGAAAGCAATCAAGGGACAGGGTATGTGATGCGGGACAGACACGGGGACCGACTCTAAGTGATTCGGACCTCGGACTCTAAATGCGGACGTGACCAGCAACATACAACAATGGAGACACTTCGGACCGACACTAAGAGCTCCTATGGGCTATACGTCGCTAACAGAAACGCAAGCTCACTCGTCGTCCCAAGCGAGGGGAAACGCGGATCCGCACGGTTGAGAAACCGGCAGAGTCAAGGGTGGTCGACTCACTTCCGTGCTCGGATCGAGCCACAGAACGGGTCACTCTCTCGCTCACAGCGGTGACATGAACTCACGGGCTAGAATCCTAACGCACTCACAGCGGTATATGACCATATACTAAACTAGCAAATGAACGCCAAGAAGTAAGACCGTTACCTCCACGTTCCCGGCGTGGGGAAGAGAACCCCGGCTAATTTCGTACTCCCGGTTAACAGATTTTCACAGCGGTACAAAGTTTTGACCCACTCCACGCAGGGAGGTAGCAGGTCACATGTGGGGCCCGGGAGTGTCGGGAAGTGGGTTGATGGGCAGCATCTTGATGTCGCTCCGACGGTGTCGAAACTCGCATTTTTGTGCTGTTCGAACGGCGTGATCTGCGGGCTTGTGGGGCCCACGTGCTGCTCAGTTCTCCGGATCTGACGGGGTGAGTCCCACTACGATGGTGACACCTGGTGGCGCACTCCCCTGGATGGCGGCCGGGCTGGAACGCCGTTCGGAGGCCGGGTGGCTCCGATCTTCACTTGCCAGAGTTGCTGCCCACGGATCTGAAACTCTGTTTCAGACCCGCGCGCTCCGGCGACAGAAGTTACTGCGACCAGCACGAACGTTGGATCGGTGCGAAACCAGCGCCGTTGGAACGCTGACTCGAAATCCTTCGAACCTCTATGACTCCAGAAAATTTGTTGTGACCGTGCTTCTGATGGGGAATTTTAGAACCGGACTGATCTATGTTTTAGATCTGATCGGGCAGAAATAAACTTTCCTGAGAGTTGGCATTGACCATGATGTAGACCTCCGATTCAGATGATGAGACCTTCTTAAAAGTTGTAGAGGGGAGAGATAGTAAAGCGGGGATAATTTTTATGAAAGGTTTGGTGGAGGTTTGGGTGGGGAAAGGTATTTTATACTGCTAGGTGGTCGGATCTGGACAGTGGCAAGCAGAACTGAGCTGGGATCTGAAGTGAATTTTTAGAAAATATGAAAGAGATTATAAATTCACAATAAAATTTGTGGATGGTGGGGAGGGTGGACAGAACCTCCAGTAAAAATGGAGAATCAAACAAAAATTGAGAAGGGGATCGAAAGGTGGAAACTCAGGACTGCTGTGACACAGGATAGAGATCAGGCACATCTGGTGGACTGGGAAGCACGAAAATGGAAAAATAGAAAACGATGGCTGGAATTTTTTTCAATTTTTCTGGGACGTAGTGATGATCTATGGAACTCACCTTGAAAGTTTGGGCTCCAAAAGATCTCGTGGTTGGGAGCAAAAATTTCGGGAAGAAGGGGCTATCCTGGGTGGACAGAACTCCGACAACCCTCTATATAGCTAGATAAAATAAATCGCAGCGGAATATAACTAGCTTATCAAAGAACACTATGATTCGCTTGGCAAGATGAGCAACTAATATATCGATTTGAACCTAAACATGCATCTAGAACGAAGCAATCACATAAACAAACCACAACACAAAGGATTTTAAGGTGGTTCGGACTGAATCCCCAGTCCTACGTCCACCCCTCACCAAATCCGGTGAGGCTCCACTAGTGCCACGCACTGAACCTCAAATCGGAAGAACCTCCGATTGCCTTTCTACTAACCACCCGTAAGGACGTCAATCACCGCAGATCGGAGAACTTCCGATTGCCTTCCTACTAACCACCGGTAGGGACGATCTTCAGTTTTGATTATTTGAAAGAAATGGAAAGAGAACAAATAGAAATCACTCAAATAAGATATAGAATATGCTCAAAGTAAAAAGATCTTGTCTGAGTTCCAGGAGCTTGAATCTGATGCTTCGATGGTGTCTTCTTCCTTGAGAGATAATCTTCCTTGAGTTGATGAAGAAGACTATGGATGTAGCTTTGATCTTCCCTTTGATCTCCTTGAGTTAATGAAGAGTTTGATGCAGTTTAGATCACCCTTGAGAGTCTTGATTGCTTCTTGCTTCCTTGCAGGTTGAGATAGCTTCAGAACTAGGCTTGAATCCCTTGGAATGGATGAAGATCTCTTCACGAAGTACTATTCACGGCTACAGTACCATCTCCCTTGAACATCCTCCACAAGCCTCCCTTGATCTCCTTTGATCCAAATGAAGCATTAGGGTTTCTAACCCTCTTGTATGTGGTTTATAGACTTTGGATGGTCAATAGAAGCCCCCCAGACCAGATCCACATTTTGTGGGTGATTGGGTGACTTTAAGATTAAAGAAATCCATGGAGAATGGCCCTTCTCGAAGTGGAAAATAAAGTCAACAATGAAGGCTCGGGGCAGACGGTCGACATGTGGCTTCTTGCGGTCGACGGCTACTGAGAAAACTACAGATGAATGATCCCTGGAATTTCCGGTCGACCGCTACTGGGCTGGCGATCGACCGCCACTGAGAGAGCTGCAGCTTGGAGGTTGCTGGCAGGGGCGGTCGACCGCCCCTGTGCTGGCGGTCGACGCCAGCTGGGCAGACCCCGGGTTTTCTCAGGTCGGTCCGTTAACTGCTTTAGCTCCGTCCCTTAAGTTCTTTAGCACCCCATTCATGTCTGTAGCATCACCCTTCACAGTCTAGAAGGTGTCAACTGAGTCTTTGACTTTGGGTTCTCTTGGTTATGCTTCTCTGTGCATCGACCTTAACTGTCATTGAGCTTTCACTTTTGCCAACTCCACTCCATTCCTTCTCCACTCATTTGCATATCTGTCATGAACAAAACATCACGTATGTCAGTCATATAAGAGTGAAAAATAACAATGACTAATAGTGTTTAGCCATTATCAAAACCAAGAATGTCAAATAACTCAAATGACCACATGATGATGTCGAATGACCCAAGTGATCGCAAGATGATTCAAATGACAATAGTGTAGATGTAGATTAAGAATCCACACTTATAAAATTAATTAACAATAAGCATGAAAATATGCATGGAATAGCAATGAAAATATATGTAGCATGAGATGCTATAGTGGAGTGTGATCGCCAGAGACCGAGGGTCTCAAAAGGAGATACAATATGAATACGTAGGGAGATGATCGCAAATACCTCAAATGCGGGATGATGTGATTGTGAGTACTCCTTTTCTCTTCAAATCGGCCGGCCGACGAAGAGAGTCTTTCTATTTGATTACCCTTGCAAAAAGACATACACAAATAACAAGATAGGAATTAGAAATAATGTGTGTGTAGTATCAAATTCCAATAGAAGATATGCGCATGAAGATCTATGAAAGACACACCTTGTGGGGGTGTTAGCCCTTAAACCCCTATGCAAGAAGGGTGGGAAAAATGATATGATGAATGAAAAAAATATAGAAATATGGGGAAAGAGTGCAAGTGTGTACTGTGGGGAAAATCTCAATATGATTGAGATGAAATCAATAATATGATGAATGAACGATGCATGAATATGAATTATTCAAATAAAATAGAATAAGGAGGAGGTGAATAAAAATCTGATTTTTAATGAAGCTTCTTGGCTTGAATCTCCAATCGGGAGATTGCTTCAAAAATATTGAGATTGGTCTTCAATAGAGAGCCCTCCTTAAGCCAAAGCCCTTCCCTTCCCCTTCCTCCTTCGGTTCCTGCAGAGGCAAAGAAAACAAAACAAAAAGAAACACACAGGCGGAAGAGAACAGAAGAGAAGAAGAAAAGAGAAAGGCAGAAGAAGAAGAAGAAAAAAAACGCAAGAAGAAGAAGCGGCTGAGGTGACTGCGGAAAGAAAAGAACAAAACGAAAACACCAAAAAAAGAAACAGAAGAAGGGGAAAAGAAGAGAAAAAGCCTCTCGGGAACTTCCGGAACCGAACCAAAGGATCAACTCCACCCCTTTAAATAGATTTCAAAAAAGAAGATAAATAAGGGAAGGAGGATAAGAACAGCAAGAGTCCTCAATAGGGGAAGACAAGAACGAGGAAGGTGCCCAAACGAAGTAGGGACTCTTTGAGGAAAGGCTGAGTTCGTTCAGAACTCGGAAGGCAAAACACGACTTGAACAAGGGCGTTTCTTTAAAAATTGACGACTTGTACACAGGGCGTTTCTTTAAAAAAACACGCCTTGGATAAGGGCGTTAATTCAAAAATCAAATTTTTAGAATTTATTTGGAAAATTATGAAACACGTCTGATTCAAAGGCGTTAATTAAAAAACGCCTTAGCAAAGGACGTTAATTCAAAATATTCAAACTAGGGCCATTTTTTATTTCTCAATATTATTTTCTCATTTTTTAGGTGGAGGTGCATCTCGTCGCCCTGATTCCAACGACTATTTTTGCGAATTTTTCTGACACCCGGAAGGCCACCAAATCACCTCTGGAAGGGGGTTAAAAAAATAATAATAATAAAATCCATTTGAAAGACACGCCCTCACGTGAGGCGTGAATTCATTTTTTTGATTTTTTATTCAAAATAACGCCTTATGATAAGTCGTTAATTTCCAAAAAATTCTGAAAAATTCCCAGAAAAATCTAGAAAAATGGAAATTTCAAAGAATGGACGCCCTTACATATAGTCGTCAATTTTTAAGAAAACGCCCATGTATAAGTCGTTATTTAAAAGACGCCCCCAGTTAAGTCGTTATTTCTGAAAAATAGAGAAAAATGCCCAGTAAATCCAGAAAAATTCAGAAAAATCCAAAAAAATCCAGAAAAATAGGGAAAAATAGAAAAAAATAAGAAAAGGATGAAAAAAAGGAGAAATCCAAGAAAAATGGGGAAAACCACTCAAACAAAGCTAATTTGAGGGTCAAATTGGGGCGTTACAAGGTAATAATGAGATGCACTCTCAGTAATGTCAATTTTGGCGTGTCTACAGCTGCCCCGCCTTGGCGTCTGCTTTGCAAGGGAGCAGAGCAAACTGAAAAGTAGATGCCAAGGTGTGATGAGACACGCAATCAACATCACTTGATGAGAATGAAATCAAAAGCTCGAGATGAAGCAAATCTCGGGAAATCCAACGAAACCAACGATGTTCGGATAAAACGGGGAGTGTGCACGCAGTGCACGAAGGAGATAAAATAAATGATCAACTTCCAACGCGGTGGAAGTACCTCAGGTCACAAACCTGTAGATTTCACCATTGGGGAGCGGTTACCAGCTAGTGGACGTGCTGCAGCCAAGGTGGATCAAAGAGAAAATGATTAAAATAAGATGATAGAAATCCAAACAAGGAGCTTTCGAGAAAATGACCCAAAACAGCGACAAAATGAACTGAGGACTCAATTCGGCATGGAATATCTCACATTGAAGATCAAGATCAATTTGACCCACAAACAGCTCATCAGAATGATTTTTCAACAGTTGATTCAAAGTCCTACATGAATGCATGCTGGGTTTAAAGGGAGAATAAATCAAATGAAAATATAAGATAATCAAGGATAATATTGTTAAACTGCCCAGACTGGGTCAAGAAACCGATTTCGCGAGCTGATACTAAGCCGAAGCCCGTTTATCCACGCACCAACTCGCAAAAGGGAACCATCGTCCCCAGTCTTGGACGGCTCAACGGCCTATCCGTATGACTAAGATGCCTCTGGAATCGTCATCGTTTTTGATGAAGGGGAACTCAAATTCCAGATTTACCAAAGCCACAAGGTCCTTGATATAATCTAGTAGCATATGTAACATATAGTAAAATGCATACAGGGAGATGGTGATAGCAATAAGCATGGGGGAACTCAGAAATGAGCTGCAAACACCGTGGGACTTTGATGATGATGCCCAGCCGGCGGGACCAAGAGCTCCTTATCCTGCGCTCAAAAATTCATTAGCCAAGATATAAAAGATAACAAACAATGAAGAAGGCATTTAAGCATAGCATGCATAGCATGGATCAAAGCAACCAATTATAGCATGTATATGGCATGAATAGCATAAGTCAAATCATAGCATAGCTTGTTGTTTTATCATGAGGAGACAATCTGGCTAATCAAGATTTGGAGATGAAAGATCAAGATCTGATATAAGGCCAATTGGCGGAGTGATCAGATAAAATTAGCAGGAGTCGATCTAAAAAGATTTGGAGATGAATAATAATCAGGAGATATGATAGGGAGATGACAATCAAAATGCCCCTGGGTGGCATGTTATAAGAATATCGGGAGGAATCAGTAGATTGATAGCAATAAGTGGAGAGAGGACTCATCCCGCTCCTGGTCCTTGCAAAGTTGTTCCTGCAAAACACCATCAGAAAATACAATGCAAATTTTTGGATTTTGGAATATGCAATTTTTTGAGTTTTTGGAAAAGATTCAAATTTTTATGGATTTTGAAAATATTCAAATTTTTGTGGAGATTTTGGAAATATTCAAATTTTTGTGGAGATTTTGGAAATATTCAAATTTTTTTGTGGAGATTTTGGAAATATTCAAATTTTTTTGTGGAGATTTTGGAAATATTCAAATTTTTTTGTGGAGATTTTGGAAATATTCAAATTTTTTTGTGGAGATTTTGGAAATATTCAAATTTTTTTGTGGAGATTTGTTTAGACATTGTTAATGCAGCATCAAAGGGTGTTCTGAACCACTGGCTAGGGGTCCTTGTTCCTTCCCTTTTCGCTAAAAACTGCCCAGAGCTGGACGTGCATTGAAAGCGGCATCCTATAACCGACCGTCTTTGATTAACGGTGCCCCTACCAAGGCCATACCCGAGAAACATTCGGTCTTGGAGGGAGAAGAGAAGAATAATTGGGGATAAACTTTGTGCAGGATGGGAGATATCGGGACTTGAATTCCTTCCAAGGTGTTAACCCTCAAAGAGGTAGTCTGTTGCGCCGGGGCTTTGTGCCTTTGCTTTTTAGACCCTTGACATGCATACGACCAGGGTTTTTCCTGCGGGGACTTTGCCACTCTTGACATGCCATAATTCACAATTTTGAATTCATTTATCAAAATTTTGACTTGATTTTCATAATAGCCCTTTTGGCGAGATGTATATCATGAAATTTGTATTGATTTTGGGTCAAGACTGCCCCTATTTGAGACTCCTCTCGTATTGGGATTTACCAAGGTTGGTTATCTTATCCGTCAACCTCTTGTACCTGCATTCGGCCGAGTGAAGAAGAGAAAAGACTTTCGGTATACTCATGGCATGGCCAAGGTAGCAACGGTGTTTTACCAAAGGAGCCGGCTAAGGACGCCGTGAAGTGTGTGGAATGCCCAACCGAGGGTTACTTTTAAACAAGCGGGGAGAGAATGTTGAATTCCCAATGCTGGGTTCTTTATCAACCAAAGGTGCTGCATAGCAAGCCTAAAGACTCTTTTGAGAGTGATTTAATTAAACAAAAGCCTAAGATAAAGGTTTAAAACACCACTCTTAATCTCGTTAAGAAGCACTTGATTTTGAAAATCATGCGTGAAGTAATGAGAAAATGATATCATTAAAATGCATACTTACGCCAATATGTTACCTTGCGACCTTTGTAGAAGCAGCTGCCGCGAGAAGCGATCTTGATCATCATGGGATTTGTCCTCTTTGGCAGTCAAAAGGATTGGAAGCAAAAGATTGAAAGTGGCTTAACAAGAATGAGTGGTGTTCAAACCAGACTCAGACGAAATAAGGAGAAAAGGAAGAGAGGCGAGGGCTAGAACTCCCTCACTAAGGTGCGGAGACCCTGATCACATGGAACAGTCTACAGAAGGAGAGGAGAATTAGAAGGAGGAGTGAGGACTAAAGCCTCGAAAGCAGTGGGAGAAAGGGCAGATGCCCAAGGCAGTGGATGCGGAAGAAGTTGGGTCGGACCCGGAATTAGGAGGAATCAGAAGGAGAAATTGGTAGATAGAAAGAGGCGGATCTAGAGGGTCCGGAGGCGGTGGAGGAGAATCCTGATAAGAGGAATCATCCGGAGGCTCCGGAGGGATAACGAAAGAAGGGACGCGATGCCCTGGGGAGAAATAGGGAAAAAGATGATGAAAAAGGTGACGGAACAGGAAGAAGAGAATAAAAGATATGAAGTCCCGGAGGAGCAAGAAGATGAATCGAAAGAAATATAGAAGGTCCGGAGGTTCCGGAGGAATGAAATCAGGAGGGTCGCGATGCCCTGGGAGATGATAGAGAGAATAAGACGGAGAATCCGGAGGTTCCGGAGGAAGCAAATGGAAAGGGGCGCGATGCCCGAGGAAAAGATGGAGAGAATCCGGAGGTTCCGGAGGAGTGAAACCAGGAAGGAGAAGGTGGAAAGGGGCGCGATGCCCGAGGGGAAAGTCCGGAGGTTCCGGAGGAAGCAAATAAAGAAGGTGGAGAGGGGCGTCGTGCCCAAAGGGAAAATCCGGAGGTTCCGGAGGAATATAGGGGAAAGGGGCGCGATGCCCTATTAAAGTGGATGAAGATGGACAAGATGAGAATTGCGGAATGTCCGGCGGTGCCGGAAGACGGGGGAGATACGGGTTTGGAAACCCGGGAATCAGGAGGTGCAAATGTATGCAAGATGATGGATGTAATGAGTGCAATGAATGGAATGAATGAATGAATGATAGATGCATGAAATCCAAAGAAGATGAAGAATGTGAAGGGTGAGAGGGCGAGATCCTCCTCTTTTCCCTTGGAGTGGCCCATGAAGAAAAGATGATAGAGATGGATGAGTAGAAGGTGGAGCAAATAGGGGACGGCCCCTTAACACCAAGGAAACTGCCCCTCCACGGCAGTGAACATGAACGACCAATTGGCCCAACAAAATAAGCTTCAATAAATGACAACCCCCTTTGAAGGTGAAGATGAAAAACGTGAAGGAGTTGTAAAGTAGGAACGGGAAGCATTGAGTTGCCCATTGATAGTGATGAACATGGAATGTTGAATAAAATGGGCATTCGCCCCCTGTAAGGAATAATGAATTCGGGATTTGGGGGTCTGAACAAGGGGTGCCCTGCCTGGCCCTTAATCAGCACTAACTCTTGGCAGCTGCTGAGCAATGGTGGCGACTTGGCTTCTTCAACTGTGCATGGTACAATAACCCGGATTGGCATCCGGTAAACAAATTCTTGAATCTTCATGACCAAAGTCCTCTTGCCCGGCTCTTGATTGTCCTCGGCGCAAGTAGCTTTAGAAGCACGCTCCTTCCGAGTAGTAAAGGGAGGTGAGGCGAAGGCGGAAGGCTCCGTAGATGGTGGAGGTATAATGGGAGGTGTTGGCAAATGAATAAGTGGAGGCGGAGGTTCAAACACGTCGGGCTTCTCCCTTTGCTCGGAAGCAGTCGGGGTTGGCTCGAGTGTAAAAAGTGGTGGATCCTGCTCAGGACTAGCCATGGGTAAAGGCGTATGGTTAAGTGGTGGAGGAATAGACAAAATGGGTGTTGGGGTTAATGGTAAAATGGAGGGTAATGGTGGGGAAATTGGGGAAGTGGAAGGCGAGGTGGAGGCTAATGGCAAAATGGGGGGAGGTGTAATTGGTGGTGGTTTGGCAAATGGTGGAGGCTTGTTGCGGAGGAAGCGCCGAGCGGGGCGAGCGGTATTAGGAGTGGTGTGAGATTCAAGATGTGCCGGCATGGGTGATTGGAGTATCGACCCATCGTCGTAGCACCAAGAAGTCTCGGGAATAGGGGTTGGATCAGGGATGATGGCTTCATCCTGAGCAGGGGGTTCATCAAACGAAATTGGGGGGAGCGGGAAATTGAGGAAACTTGGAAGGGGTGCCCGCACAGCTTCATCATCGTACACCGGTTCAGACTCTTCAACTGCCGGTTCTTTCTCATTTGAAATATCAGCGCCAAAATTGTCCATCCTATCCTTCCATTCTCTCTCCATTCTTGTAATATCATTCAAAACCGCGTGGAGAGGATTAACCGGAGTAGGAGGAGCCGTGACCTTCTTTAGTTGTTCCTCCATGGAAGCAATTCTATCAATGATATCCTGCTGGAGGGGAGTAATAGGAGCAACCGAGGGTTGGCAGGGCATTGAAGGAGGGGCCGTGTAAGAAGGCCATAGAGGGGAGTTAACGGGATAACCCGTAGAAGAACCCGGGTGGACCGGATTACAATGAATAAGTGGGCCTCGGGGCCGTGTTGGAGGAGGAATAGAAGGAGGCGGGTGTCGGACCACCCGAGGAGTGTAATTAGAAGGAGGCGGGCAATGGGCTACCCGATTAGAATTATGAATAGAAGAGAGAGATGGGTGATGGGCCACCCGTGTAGGAATAGGAGGAGGAGGAGATGCAGGAGATGCACCCTCAACGGAAGCCTTAAGGGCCTGGATCTGTTGAGGGGTGAGATGGTCTAATGCATGCAAAATTTGGGAGACCCTCTCATCATTAGGAGGAGACGGTCTTGTTGGAATAGCGGCACAAATTTGAGGAGGGGGACCATAAGAATGGACATTGCCCATGGGTCGGGCATGACCATAAGAATGAGGATGGGATCCCCTAAAAGAATGATGAGAATTATGAACATGTTGGAGTTGAGGATTATAAGAAGTGCTAGGTTGTGCATCCTCATGAATTGAATTAAACATGTTTCTATCAAGATAAGCCATCATATAAATATAAACCAAGTTCACAACAATATGCAAAGAATCACACAAGTTGGAATGGTTACCGTGACTTTGATGTGTTTTAAACCTTGGTGAATTAATGAATTTTATGTAAATTAGTATGATTCACACAAGGAGGAACCTAGTTTCAAAATGTGATTTCACTTCAATGCCAACTAGGAACACTCTCTCACCACGTACGGGCCAACTAATTCGGGACTTCAATATGGGTACAACCTGCCCGGCGTCCGTGAGGGAATCCACGGGTGCGGGGACTTATGGAGGCTTGGTTTAGGAATTTCCAATCCAAAGAGACGGAATGCTCAACGGAGGGTCCTTCCTTTACCAAGGGGGTGTGTGGCTCCTAGTATGTGGAGAGAGGAGGTCTCCCAAACCAATGCAAAATGAATGAATGAATGAATGCAAGAGATAAGCAAAAATATGATACAGTGATAAACAAAGGGGTTCGGTGAAAACACAGGAATAAGACGCCCTGGGGCAGGGCGCTACCAATCAAAAGACGCCCTTTGGCAGGGCGTGAATCACTGTGGGAGGCCCACAGGCAAGGTAAAACACGCCTTGATGAGAGGCGCTACCAATAAAAGAGACGCCCTGGGGCAGGGCGTTAATTATCAACGATGCTCAACCAAATAAAGAGACGCCCATGGGTGGGGGCGTCAAATCATGAAAACGCGCCCTGACGAGAGGCGCTACTAAATAAAGAAACGCCCTGTGGGAGGGCGTGAATTCTTTCAAACTCCCACGGCCAGCAGAGTGGAAACACTCACAGTCACAGAGGCAATCATCACATATGATTATCAAGATAAAAACATGCTCATCAAAATTTTAACTAAGTGGAGATTTTAAAACAAATCTATTCAATTGACAAATCACTTAGGGGAAAGTGCAAAGCACAATGGAGGGTGCCCGAGGGGCACAAAGGAAAGGGTACCGAGGGTACCAATGGGAAAGGGCACACTTGGGTGCCAAAGGGAAAGGGGTAATCAAATGAAAAACAAAAAGGGTCCCACCGTGATCGCCAATTTGTAGATGTAGATTAAGAATCCACACTTATAAAATTAATTAACAATAAGCATGAAAATATGCATGGAATAGCAATGAAAATATATGTAGCATGAGATGCTATAGTGGAGTGTGATCGCCAGAGACCGAGGGTCTCAAAAGGAGATACAATATGAATACGTAGGGAGATGATCGCAAATACCTCAAATGCGGGATGATGTGATTGTGAGTACTCCTTTTCTCTTCAAATCGGCCGGCCGACGAAGAGAGTCTTTCTATTTGATTACCCTTGCAAAAAGACATACACAAATAACAAGATAGGAATTAGAAATAATGTGTGTGTAGTATCAAATTCCAATAGAAGATATGCGCATGAAGATCTATGAAAGACACACCTTGTGGGGGTGTTAGCCCTTAAACCCCTATGCAAGAAGGGTGGGAAAAATGATATGATGAATGAAAAAAATATAGAAATATGGGGAAAGAGTGCAAGTGTGTACTGTGGGGAAAATCTCAATATGATTGAGATGAAATCAATAATATGATGAATGAACGATGCATGAATATGAATTATTCAAATAAAATAGAATAAGGAGGAGGTGAATAAAAATCTGATTTTTAATGAAGCTTCTTGGCTTGAATCTCCAATCGGGAGATTGCTTCAAAAATATTGAGATTGGTCTTCAATAGAGAGCCCTCCTTAAGCCAAAGCCCTTCCCTTCCCCTTCCTCCTTCGGTTCCTGCAGAGGCAAAGAAAACAAAACAAAAAGAAACACACAGGCGGAAGAGAACAGAAGAGAAGAAGAAAAGAGAAAGGCAGAAGAAGAAGAAGAAAAAAAACGCAAGAAGAAGAAGCGGCTGAGGTGACTGCGGAAAGAAAAGAACAAAACGAAAACACCAAAAAAAGAAACAGAAGAAGGGGAAAAGAAGAGAAAAAGCCTCTCGGGAACTTCCGGAACCGAACCAAAGGATCAACTCCACCCCTTTAAATAGATTTCAAAAAAGAAGATAAATAAGGGAAGGAGGATAAGAACAGCAAGAGTCCTCAATAGGGGAAGACAAGAACGAGGAAGGTGCCCAAACGAAGTAGGGACTCTTTGAGGAAAGGCTGAGTTCGTTCAGAACTCGGAAGGCAAAACACGACTTGAACAAGGGCGTTTCTTTAAAAATTGACGACTTGTACACAGGGCGTTTCTTTAAAAAAACACGCCTTGGATAAGGGCGTTAATTCAAAAATCAAATTTTTAGAATTTATTTGGAAAATTATGAAACACGTCTGATTCAAAGGCGTTAATTAAAAAACGCCTTAGCAAAGGACGTTAATTCAAAATATTCAAACTAGGGCCATTTTTTATTTCTCAATATTATTTTCTCATTTTTTAGGTGGAGGTGCATCTCGTCGCCCTGATTCCAACGACTATTTTTGCGAATTTTTCTGACACCCGGAAGGCCACCAAATCACCTCTGGAAGGGGGTTAAAAAAATAATAATAATAAAATCCATTTGAAAGACACGCCCTCACGTGAGGCGTGAATTCATTTTTTTATTTTTTATTCAAAATAACGCCTTATGATAAGTCGTTAATTTCCAAAAAATTCTGAAAAATTCCCAGAAAAATCTAGAAAAATGGAAATTTCAAAGAATGGACGCCCTTACATATAGTCGTCAATTTTTAAGAAAACGCCCATGTATAAGTCGTTATTTAAAAGACGCCCCCAGTTAAGTCGTTATTTCTGAAAAATAGAGAAAAATGCCCAGTAAATCCAGAAAAATTCAGAAAAATCCAAAAAAATCCAGAAAAATAGGGAAAAATAGAAAAAAATAAGAAAAGGATGAAAAAAAGGAGAAATCCAAGAAAAATGGGGAAAACCACTCAAACAAAGCTAATTTGAGGGTCAAATTGGGGCGTTACAAGGTAATAATGAGATGCACTCTCAGTAATGTCAATTTTGGCGTGTCTACAAATAGGGGCACAACATTCTCCCCCTTTTTGATGATGGCAACACTGTGAGTCATTATGTGGCAGTAATATCCAAGATGGCAAAGTTTAAGACATATGCAACAAGTGCAGCTCAAGATCCATGATAGTAATAGCATGTGAATGCCATTATGAATGCAGATATGAGTGCTATGCAATTATGCAAACCCCATCACATACACATAAGAGATATACAAAGCGCACAAAGGATTCTCCCCCTTTGACGCTCCCCCGTACATAATTCACTCATCCCCCAATGACAACTCACAAATCAAAGGACGACTCACAACAAAAAATTCTCCCCCTTTGACAGCAGCAAAAAGGAGGGAGAAGTTAGAGAAGCGACAAATGTCGGTGAGACCAGTTCTTAAAGGGGTGGAGAGCAAGCCATTATATGCAAACCTGAAACATACCGTGAGCAACATATATGGTTCAAAGCTAATGAAATCCGAGATCATCAACAGAGTTCGAAAAGCAGCTACATCCAAGATTTAATAGAAATGAACCAAGGGTGCATATCATGGCAGTGTTTAACCTTCCCTTGTCTTATACATCCATATTCAATAACGACAAAGGGAATAGCACAAAAACTAGTATTGAGGCTAAACAAGCATGAGTAAAGCATGGAATTGTATCATTGCGGCATGTTTTATTTTTCAAGAACTTTTGTATTTGAAGGCACATGACTCATATTTTACGAGTAATCAAGTCTAGTACATGCCTCCTAGCCGTAAGAATACACGTTGTTTAGACGCCAGTATCCCTAGGTATTTGACAAGACTGACGGTTATGCTTCAAAATGAACAGAGATAGCAAAGTCACGTCATGACATATCCAATCTCATTTCTTTGATGAGAAGATATATTTCTCAGTAATTATGCTAGTGCTCTGCCTAGAGTCCGAACATAATTAAGACAGAGATAATAGGGGCACATCATGACATATCATTCGTCACTTGATTTGATGACGTGACATATTTCTCCGTGTAATAATATCATTGCTCTGTCAAATTGATTTCCAAGAATTCCAGCTCATCAAGATGTTTAGAAACAATACTAAGCTCTAGAGTATCACCAAGATTGTCATGACCTTTGGATTTTCCGCTATCAGGATAGTCATGCAAAGTATTATATGTAATCTCTAGTTAAGGTCTATTAAAACCACAGAACATAGATGATTTCAGAATAAATATTTTTGAACTTCAAGGAAATCATTAAATCTGAACCATTTTCATTGGATGGACAATCATCAGGGCATATAATAGAAAGCTCTTATGCCGTAGTTCTGCCAGTGAAGTGCAGATTGCAAGAGGTTAAGAGAATCAACAAAACTCTCCCTAAGGATATGCAATGGATGCATGAAGGAGTTATGTTTGCAAGCAAGTTGAATGACAAATGAGGTTGACCTAGTCACTCTGAAGGTGGCAGAAATGAAATGTATGACCCAACCCATGGTTGTACACTTATTAAATGCAACAGAATGAATATGAAATATATGCAAGAATGCGTCAAAGAGATAACTCCCCCTTACTATATGGCCTATATGCGACAGTGACGCATGGTACTTGGCGGAGGTGAAACCTCACGCATATTGAGTGCTTCTAGGCAAGCATAACATGCCCTTCCGTACATCAACATTTGATATACCATGGCCATGCAAGAATGATGCTACACCAACCATGCAAGGCATCGTGAACATGAATTCAATCTTTATTATGCATCATGACTACATGCAATGCGACACCATATGCAAAATGACATATATATATAAACAATGCATGGACACAAATCTGTAAAAACACACAACTAAATTGAACAAAATCATCATTTCAATTTTTATTGGCCTGAGGTCGGCAAAGACCAAGCTCCCTTCTGAGTGTTGAAAACCTGTCATTACACAAGGGCTTGGTGAAAATATCAGCAATTTGGATTAGAGTATCAACAAAATGCAGTTCAAAATTTTTCTTATCGACCTCATCTCTAATGAAGTGATGCCTAATCTCAATATGCTTAGTCCTAGAGTGCTGGACTGGATTTTTTGCAAGGTTGATAGCACAAGTGTTATCACACAGAATCGGGACACAACCAAGATCCACTAAGTAGTCTTGGAGTTGGTGTTTAATCCACAACACTTGGGTGCCACAGCTCCCCGCAGCAACATATTCTGCCTCTACGGTTGAGAGGGCAACCGAGTGTTGTTTATTGGAGGCCCAAGAAACTAAACACCCGCCCAGAAACTGGCAGTAGTCACTAGTACTTTTGTGACCCAACTTGCATCCAGCATAGTCCGCATCAGAATAAGATATAAGAGATAAATCACATGATGACGGATACCACAATCCCAAATCTTGAGTGCCGGCAAGATATCTAAGGATACGTTTGATGGCAGTCAAGTGGGATTCTCTAGGACTACCTTGAAACCTAGCACAAAGGTATACACTAAACTGGATATCTGGTCGAGATGCAGTCAAGTAAAGCAAAGAGCCGATCATACCTCTATAGATCTTTGCATCCACTAATTTACCATTTTCATCCGAATCCAGTGATGTTGTGGTGCTCATAGGAGTTGCAATGATTTTGTTGTTCGTCATGTCAAATCTTTTCAGCAGCTCCTTGATGTATTTGGCTTGGCTTATGAAGCACCCATCTTGTCCTTAGTTGACCTTCTCCTAGAGCTTGATCCCTTGCATTGTTTGATTCAGCTCGGTCACCATCTTCTTTTGTTTCTTCTTGTGGAGAATCACTCTTGTCCTTCATGCTTAGGAATTCCCCATCTTCATCATTTTTCCTGCAAGAGTTATCATTGTTAGAATCATCATGATATTCATCAAAGGAAACATGGGATGATTCTTCCACAGTTTGACTATTAATGTTATAAATTCTATAAGCCCTAGATCTATCAGAATATCCAAGAAATATACATTCATCGCTCTTGGGCTCGAATTTATCTAAATCTTTTTTGTTATTATTGTGGATGAAGCATTTAGATCCAAATACTTTCATGTGTGTGAGAAAAGGCTTTTTACCTTTCAGCAACCCATAAGGAGTCTTTTTGGTGTGTGGCCTTACCATAGAGCGGTTGATAATATAACATGCTGAGTTTACCGCTTCAGCCCAAAATTTCCTTGGAAGTTGCCGTTCGGCAAGCATGGTTCTGGCCATCTCTATGAGAGTTCGGTTTCTTCATTCAACTACATCGTTTTGCTCTTGGGTTCTTGGTGAAGAAAACTGGTGTGAAATACCTTCAGCCCTGTAAAGATTATAGAAGTCAGCATTTTCAAATTCACCACCATGATCAGATTGAATGTTGGAGATTTTGAACTCACCGACTTACTTTATCTTCATATAGAGTGCCTGAAACTCATCAAAAGTATCATTTTTATGTGTGAGAAAGAAAACCCATGTGAACCTAGAGTAATCATCCACCAAGACATATCCATATTTTCTACCATGTAAACTAGCAGTTCTGGTTGGACCAAACAATTCCATATGAATCAGCTCAAGTGGTTTAGATGACATGTTTGCAGATCTAGCCTTGAAGAATTTTCTTGTTTGTTTACCTAGGGCACATGCATCACACAATTTGTTTTCTTGTTTAAAAGAAAGTTCAGGCAACGCATTCACCATTGAATGCTTTAACAGTTTATGTAAGATATTGTAGCTAGCATGTCCTAGTCTACGATGCCATAACCATGTAAGTTCAGATTTTGGTGCAGCAAGATAAAGATTTAAATGAGCAGGATCATCTAAGTCAATCATGTAAACATTGTTGACTCTCTTACCAGAAAATTTTACCGTGTCAGATTTTGGTTCAAGAATTCTACATTCATGAGAGTCAAACAGCACTTTGTGACCTTTATCACACAATTGACTTATACTAAGCATGTTGTATTTCAAACCTTCAACTAGCAGCACGTTACAAATGGAGTTGGAGAGGTTCTTACCAACATTACATGTTCCAATGATTTTTCCCTTGTTGTTCCCTCCAAATGTGACATATCCTCCTTCCTTTTCTACCAAGAGACAAAATTTTGATTTGTCTCCAGTCATGTGTCTTGAACAGTCGCTATCAGGGTACCACCTTTTATGCATGGCTGCAAGACACTCCTGCACAAGCAATTAAGCAATGGTGTTTGGAACCCAACTAAATTTGGGTCCCATCAAACTCTTCAGATTTTCAACACATGAAATCATTGCTTTTGGAATCCAAACCTTCCTAGCATTCATGTTTTGTTTGCTTAGAGCAGGGATTTGATTTTTCTTTTCAGCTTTGACATTCACTTTTTGTTTAGAAGCTCTTTGTTAGATTTTGTGGAAGTTTGAGGAAGTTTACTTCTTAAACCATTTAGCCCGTTGGTTGGTTTTGGGTTAAAGTGATTATTTTGCCACTTGGGATATTGAAACTTATAAGATTGATGAACACATGAATCATAATTTTCCCAAAAGTAGGGTGGTGTTGGCCTATATGAATGTGCAATCTAGTTATGGTGATATCCGGAAGATTGAGCATGCAATGGCCAAGGAAGTGTTGACCTATGCTGTGGGGAAGGTCGACCTTTCTTAGGCTTTTAGATAGACTTTTTAGGAATTTCAGTGACTGCCTCTTCAATCTTTTCTTTCCTTTTCTCCTTTTGTTTTTGCTGGTTTTGTGTGGGAGTTGTGTTTGAGGTGGAAGCTTCGGAAGATGAAACAAATGTGACAATTTTTAGCCCAAATGGCCTTTTGTTTGTTGGATCAAAACCCAACCCATCTTTGTTGTGGATCATTCTAGTTCCTAGCAATCCATCTAGGTTTTGTCTTTCATCCCTAAACTTTTCTAAAGATTGTTGTTTATCCTTCAACTCTTTTTGTAGGTTTTCAATATTTTGAAGAAGTTGAATGTTGACTTGTTTGACAGCTTCATACTTCTCATTACTCAATTTGATGTCCTTTTCATAAGTTTGCATTTTGAGCTTCATGCTATCAATCTCATTTCTCAAATGCTCATTTTCAATTTCCAAGTCAGCCATTTCTTTTCTTCCTTCCTCCAAATCCTCAATCATTTTCTTAAGATCTTCAATTTCAGTCTCAAGTAGAACAGTCTTATCACTCATATCATGATCATGCACAAATAAGTTAATTTTCTATTTCAATGATTTATTCTCCTTTTTGTACATGTCATATTTTTCCATGAGTTGTATATATGCTTCCTCCCAATCATCAATTGTGTAATTTTCAAATGGAGAGTTTACCTCAGTTTCTTCGTCACCTTTGGCCATGAGACAAAGATCTTCTTTTTCCTTGTCTGAGGAGCTAGTTCCACCATCACTTTCTTCCTCGTCACTCCAGGTGGACACCATGGCCTTGTTCTTCTTCTTGCCCTTCCATTTGTCAGCCTTTTTGAATCTGTCATGACAATTAGTCTTGAAATACCCTGGTTTGTTGCAAGAATAACAAATGATTTTGTCAGATTTCTTAAAGTTTTCAGAATTAGATTTGAAATCATTTCTTACCTTTGACCTTCCTCTCATGAAGCTCTTACCTTCCTTTCTCAAGAATTTTCTGAACTTACGTGTGAGCATGGCTACGTCATCCTCATCTCGCTCACTTGCCGAATCCTCACCTTCATTAGAAGAGCCTTGACCGCTGGGTCCTGCTTTAAGAGCTAGGGACTTCTTCTTAGGTGCCTCAGCCTCTTTGTGCTTGAGATTTATCTCATAGGTCATCAATGACCCAATGAGTTCATCTACCTTGGTAGTTGCGAGATCTCTCAATTCTTCAACCACGGTAGCCTTTGTGTGCCATGTTGGAGTTAACGATCTGAGAATTTTTCTTACAATTTCTTGCTCTGAATATTTCTTTCCCAAATCAGTTAAACTATTAGTAAGTACCGTTAATCGAGCATACATATCTTGAATTGACTCATCAGGCTTCATGCGGAACATTTCATATTCAGACACTAATATATTGGCTTTTGTTTCTCGTACCTGAGATGTTCCTTCGTAGATTACCGCTAGCTTATCCCACATCCGTTTTGCCGTTGCGCAGGTAGCAACTCTTGAGAATTCTACTTGATGGAGTGAGCATTACATGATGTGTTTTGCACTCCAGTTGACAGTGGATTGTCTTATTTGTTCTTTGGTCCACAAATCCTCATTATCCGTAATCTCATACGGACCTTTGCTGATCACTCGCCAAAGTTCACAGTCCTGGACGCGAATGAACACCTGCATGCGATGTTTCTAATAAGGATAATTAGTTCCAGTAAAGTAAGTAGGTCTATTCACAGAATGTCCTTCAGGTAGAAAACCCTTGGATGTTAATCCACTAATTCCCTCAAGGTCGTTGTACCCCATAATGAGAGATTAGGCTCTGATACCACTTGTTGAGTAGTGGACAGCGGATCTAGAGGGGAGGGGTGAATAGATCTGCCCCTCTTTCGCAATGCAACCCTCTATATATCTAGATAAAATAAATCGCAGCGGAATATAACTAGCTTATCGAAGAACACTATGATTCGCTTGGCAAGATGAGCAACTAATATATCGATTTGAACTTAAGAATGCATCTAGAACGAAGCAATCACATAAACAAAACACAACACAAAGGATTTTAAGGTGGTTCGGACTAAATCTCCAGTCCTACGTCCACCCCTCACCAAATCCGGTGAGGCTCCACTAGTGCCACGCACTGAACCGCAAATCGGAAGAACCTCCGATTGCCTTCCTACTAACCACCGGTAGGGACGTCAATCACCGCAGATCGGAGAACTTTCGATTGTCTTCCTACTAACCACCGGTAGGGACGTCAATCACCGTAGATCGGAGAACTTACGATTACCTTCCTACTAACCACCGGTAGGGACGATCTTCAGTTTCGATTGTTTGAAAGAAATGGAAAGAGAACAAATAGAAATCACTCAAACAAGATATAGAATATGCTCAAAGTAAAAAGATCTTATCTGAGTTGCATGAGCTTGAATCTGATGCTTCGATAGTGTCTTCTTCCTTGAGATATGATCTTCCTTGAGTTGATGAAGAAGACTATGGATGTAGCTTTGATCTTCCCTTTGATCTCCTTGAGTTGATGAAGAGTTTGATGCAGTTTAGATCACCCTTGAGAGCCTTGATTGCTTCTTGCTTCCTTGCAGGTTGAGATAGCTTCAGATCTAGGCTTGAATCCCTTGGAATGGATGAAGATCTCTTCACGAAGTACTATTCACGGCTACAGTACCATCTCCCTTGAACATCCTCCACAAGCCACCCTTGATCTCCTTTGATCCAAATGAAGTATTAGGGTTTCTAACCCTCTTGTATGTGTTTTGTAGACTTTGGATGGTCAATAGAAGCCCCGCAGACTAGATCCACATTTTGTGGGTGATTGGGTGACTTTAGGATTAAAGAAATCCATGGAGAATGGTCCTTCTTGAAGTGGAAAACAAAGTCAACAATGAAGGCTCGGGGCTGACGGTCGACCTGTGACTTCTGGCGGTCGACCGCTACTGAGAAAACTGCAGATGAATGATCCCTGGAATTTTCGGTCGACCGCTACAGGGCTGGCGATCGACCGCCACTGAGAGAGATGCAGCCTGGAGGTTCCTGGCAGGGGCGGTCGACCGCCCCTGTGCTGGCGGTCGACCGCCAGCTGGACAGACCCCGGGTTTTCTCATGTCAGTCCGTTAACTGCTTTAGCTCCGTCGCTTAAGTTCTTTAGCACCCCATTCATGTCTGTAGCATCACCCTTGACAGTCTAGAAGGTGTCAACTGAGTCTTTGACTTTGGGTTCTCTTGGTTATGCTTCTTTGTGCATCGACCTTAACTGTCATTGAGCTTTCACTTTTGCCAACTCCACTCCATTCCTTGTCCATTCATTTGTATATCTGTCATGAACAAAACATCACGTATGTCAGTCATATAAGAGTGAAAAATAACAATAACTAATAGTGTTTAGCCATTATCAAAACCAAGAATGTCAAATAACTCAAATGACCACATGATGATGTCGAATGACCCAAGTGACCGCAAGATGACTCAAATGACCATTGGGGCACAACATTCTCCCCCTTTTTGATGATGGCAACACTATGAGTCATTATGTGATAGTAATATCCAACATGGTAAAGTTTATGACATATGCAACAAGTGCAGCTCAAGATCCATGATAGTAATAGCATATGAATGTAATTATGAATGCAGATATGAGTGCTATGCAATTATGCAAACCCCATCACATACACATAAGAGATACACAAAGCGCACAAAGGATTCTCCCCCTTTGACTCTCCCCCGTACATAATTCACTCATCCCCCAATGACAACTCACAAAGCAAAGGACAACTCACAACAAAAAATTCTCCCCGTTTGACAGCAGCAAAAAGGAGGGCGAAGTTAGAGAAGCGACAAATGTCGGTGAGACCAGTTCTTAAACGGGTAGAGAGCAAGCCATTATATGCAAACCTGAAACATACCGCGAGCAACATATATGGTTCAAAACTAATGAAATCCGAGATCATCAACAGAGTTCGAAAAGTAGCTACATCCAAGATTTAATAGAAATGAACCAAGGGGGCATATTATGGCAGTGTTTAACCTCTCCTTGTCTTATACATCCATATTCAATAACGACAAAGGGAATAGCACAAAAACTAGTATTGAGGTTAAACAAGCATGAGTAAACTATGGAATTGTATGAGTGCAGCATGTTTGATTTTTCAGGAACTTTTATATTTGAAGGCACATGACTCATATTTTACGAGCATTCAAGTCTAGAACATGCCTCCTAGCCGTAAGAATACACGTTGTTTAGATGCTAGTATCCCTAGGTATTTGGCAAGACTGACGGTTATGCTTCAAAATGAACAAAGATAGTAAAGTCACGTCATGACATATCCAATCTCATTTCTTTGATGAGAAGATATATTTCTCAGCAATTATGTTAGTGCTCTGCCAAGAGTACCAATATAATTAAGATAGAGATAACAGGGGCACATCATGACATATCATTCGTCACTTGATTTGATGACGTGACATATTTCTCCGTGTAACAATATCATTACTCTGTCAAATTGATTTCCAAGAATTCCAGCTCATCAAGATGTTTAGAAACAATACTAAGCTCTAGAGTATCACCAAGATTGTCATGACGTTTGGATTTTCCGCTATCAGGATAATCATGCAAAGCATAATATGCAATCTCTAGTTATGGTCTATTAAAACCACAGAACATAGATGATTTCAGAATAAATATTTTTAAACTTCAAGGAAATCATTAAATCTGAACCATTTTCATTGGATAGACAATCATCAGGGCATATAATAGAAAGCTCTTATGCCGTAGTTCTGCCAGTGAAGTGCAGATTGCAAGAGGTTAAGAGAATTTACAAAACTCCCCCTAAGGATATGCAATGGATGCATGAAGGAGTTATGTTTGCCAGCAAGTTGAATGACAAATGAGGTTGACCTAGTCACTCTGAAGGTGACAGAAATGAAATTTATGACCCAACCCATGGTTGTACACTTATTAAATACAACAGAATGAATATGAAATATATGCAAGAATACGTCAAAGAGATAACTCTCCCTTACTATATGGCCTATATGCGACAGTGACGCATGGTACTTGGCGGAGGTGAAACCTCACGCATATTGAGTGCTTCTAGGCAAGCATAACCTGCCCTTCCATACATCAACATTTGATATACCATGGCCATGCAAGAATGATGCTACACCAACCATGCAAGGCATCGTGAACATGAATTCAATCTTTATTATGTATCATGACTACATGCAATGCGACACCATATGCAAAATGACATATATATATATATAAACAATGCATGGACACAAATCTGCAAAAACACACAACTAAATTGAACAAAATCATCATTTCAATTTTTATTGGCTTGAGGTAGGCAAAGACCAAGCTCCCTTCTGAGTGTTGAAAACCTGTCATTACACAAGGGCTTGGTGAAAATATCAGTAATTTGATTTAGAGTATCAACAAAATACAGTTCAAAATTTTTCTTACCGACCTCATCTCTAATAAAGTGATGCATAATCTCAATATGCTTAGTCCTAAAGTGATGGACTGGATTTTTTGCAAGGTTGATAGCACTAGGGTTATCACACAGAATCGTGACACAACCAAGATCCACTAAGTAGTCTTGGAGTTGGTATTTAATCCACAACACTTGGGTGCCACAGCTCCCCGCAGTAACATATTCTGCCTCTGCGGTTGAGAGGGCAACCGAGTGTTGTTTCTTGGAGGCCCAAGAAACTAAACACCCGCCCAGAAACTGGCAGTAGCCACTAGTACTTTTACAATCCAGCTTGCATCCAGCATAGTCCGCATCAGAATAAGATATAAGAGATAAATCACATGATGACGGATATCACAATCCCAAATCTTGAGTGCCAGCAAATATCTAAGGATACGTTTGATGGCAGTCAAGTGGGATTCTCTAGGACTACCTTGAAACCTAGCACAAAGGCATACACTAAACTAGATATCTGGTCGGGATGCAGTCAAGTAAAGCAAAGAGTCGATCATACCTCTATAGATCTTTGCATCCACTAATTTACCATTTTCATCCGAATCCAGTGATGTTGTGGTGCTCATAGGAGTTGCAATGATTTTGCTGTTCGTCATGTCAAATCTTTTCAGCAGCTCCTTGATGTATTTGGCTTGGCTTATGAAGCACCCATCTTGTCCTTGGTTGACCTTCTCCTGGAGCTTGATCCCTTGCGTTGTTTGATTTAGCTCGGTCACCATCTTCTTTTGTTTCTTCTTGTGGAGAATCACTCTTGTCCTTCATACTTAGGAATTCTCCATCTTCATCATTTTTCCTACAAGAGTTATCATTGTTAGAATCATCATGATATTCATCAAAGGAAACATGGGATGATTCTTCCACAGTTTGACTCTTAATGTTATAAATTCTATAAGCCCTAGATCTATCAGAATATCCAAGAAATATACCTTCATCGCTCTTTGGCTCGAATTTATCTAAATCTTTTTTGTCATTATTGTAGATGAAGCATTTAGATCCAAATACTTTCATGTGTGTGAGAGAAGGCTTTTTACCTTTCAGTAACTCATAAGGAGTCTTTTTGGTGTGTGGCCTTACCATAGAGCGGTTGATAATATAACATGCCGAGTTTACCGCTTCAGCCTAAAATTTTCTTGGAAGTTGCCATTCGGCAAGCATGGTTCTTGCCATCTCTATGAGAGTTCGGTTTCTTCTTTCAACTACACCGTTTTGCTCTTGGGTTCTTGGTGAAGAAAACTGGTGTGAAATGCCTTCAGCCCTGTAAAGATTATAGAAGTCAGCATTTTCAAATTCACCACCATGATCAGATTGAATGTTGGAGATTTTGAACTCACCGTCTTGCTTTATCTTCATATAGAGTGCCAGAAACTCATCAAAAGCATCATTTTTATGTGTGAGAAAGAAAACCCATGTGAACCTAGAGTAATCATCCACCAAGACATATCCATATTTTCTACCACTTAAACTAGCAGTTCTGGTTGGACCAAACAAATCAATATGAATCAGCTCAAGTGGTTTAGATGACATGTTTGTAGATCTAGCCTTGAAGAATTTTCTTGTTTGTTTACCTAGGGCACATGCATCACACAATTTGTTTTCTTGTTTAAAAGAAAGTTCAGGCAACGCATTCACCATTGAATGCTTTAACAGTTTATGTAAGACATTGTAGCTAGCATGTCCTAGTCTACGATGCCATAACCATGCAAGTTCAGATTTTGGTGCAGCATGACAAAGATTTAAATGAGCAGGATCATCTAAGTCAATCATGTAAACATTGTTGACTCTCTTACCAGAAAATTTTACCTTGTCAGATGTTGGTTTAAGGATTCTACATTCATGAGAGTCAAACAGCACTTTGTGACCTTTATCACACAATTAACTTATACTAAGCATGTTGTATTTCAAACCTTCAACTAGCAGCACGTTACAAATGGATTTGGAGAGGTTCTTACCTACATTACCTGTTCCAATGATTTTTCCCTTGTTGTTCCCTCCACATGTGACATATCCTCCTTCCTTTTCTTCGAAGTGACAAAATTTTGATTTGTCTCCAGTCATGTGTCTTGAACAGCCGCTATCAATCAAGGTACCACCTGTTATGCATGGCCGCAAGACACTCCTGCACAAGCAATTAAGCAATGGTGTTTGGAACTCAACCAAATTTGGGTCCCATCAAACTCTTCAGATTTTCAACACATGAAACCATTTTTTTTTGGAATCCAAACCTTCCTAGCATTCATGTTTTGTTTGCTTAGAGCAGGGATTTGATTTTTCTTTTCAACTTTGACATTCACTTTTTATTTAGAAGCTCTTTGTTGGATTTTGTGGAAGTTTGAGGAAGTTTGCTTCTTAAACCATTTAGACCGTTGGTTGGTTTTGGGTTGAAAGTGATTATTTTGCCACTTGGGATATTGAAACTTATAAGATTGACGAACACATGAATCACAATTTTTCCAAAAGTAGGGTGGTGTTGGCCTATATGAATGTGCAATCCAGTTATGGTGATATCTGGAAGATTGAGCATGCAATGGCCAAGAAAGTGTTGACCTATGCTGCGGGGAAAGTCGACCTTTCTTAGGCTTTTGGACAGACTTTTTGGGAATTTCAGTGACTGCCTCTTCAATCTTTTCTTTCCCTTTCTCCTTTTGTTTTTGCTGGTTTTGTGTGGGAGTTGTGTTTGAGGTGGAAGCTTCAGAAGATGAAACAAATGTGACAATTTTTAGCCCAAATGGCCTTTTGTTTGTTGGATCAAAACCCAACCCATCTTTGTTGTGGTTCATTCTAGTTCCTAGCAATCCATCTAGGTTTTGTCTTTCATCCACAAACTTTTCTAAAGATTGTTGTTTATCCTTCAACTCTTTTTGTAGGTTTTTAATATTTTGAAGAAGTTGAATGTTGACTTGTTTGACAGCTTCATACTTCTCATTACTCAATTTGTTGTCCTTTTCATAAGTTTGTATTTTGAGCTTCATGCTATCAATCTCATTTCTCAAATGCTCATTTTCAGTTTCCAAGTCAGCCGTTTCTTTTCTTCCTTCCTCCAAATCCTCAATCATTTTCTTAAGATCTTCAATTTCAGTCTCAAGTAGAGTAGTCTTATCATTCATATCATGATCATGCACAAACAAGTTAATTTTTTTTTTCAATGATTTATTCTCCTTTTTGTACATGTCATATTTTTCCATGAGTTGTATATATGCTTCCTCCCAATCATCAATTGTGTAATTTTCAAATGGAGAGTTTACCTCAGTTTCTTCGTCACCTTTGGCCATGAGACAAAGATCTTCTTTTTCCTTGTCTGAGGAGCTAGTTCCACCATCACTTTCTTCCTCGTCACTCCAGGTGGACACCATGGCCTTGTTCTTCTTCTTGCCCTTCCATTTGTCAGCCTTTTTGAATCTGTCATGACAATTAGTCTTGAAATGCCCTGGTTTGTTGCAAGAATAACAAATGATTTTGTCGGATTTCTTAAAGTTTTCATAATTAGATTTGAAACCATTTCTTACCTTTGACCTTCCTCTCATGAAGCTCTTACCTTCCTTTCTTAGGAATTTTCTGAACTTACGTGTGAGCATGGCTACGTCATCCTCATCTCGCTCACTTGCCGAATCCTCACCTTCATTAGAAGAGCCTTGACCGCTGGGTCCTGCTTTAAGAGCTAGGGACTTCTTCTTAGGTGTCTCAGCCTCTTTGGGCTTGAGATTGATCTCATAGGTCATCAATGACCCAATGAGTTCATCTACCTTGGTAGTTGCGAGATCTCTCAATTCTTCAACTACGGTAGCCTTTGTGTGCCATGCTGGAGTTAACGATCTGAGAATTTTTCTTACAATTTCTTGCTCTGAATATTTCTTTCCCAAATCAGTTAAACTATTAGTAAGCACCGTTAATCGAGCATACATATCTTGAATTGACTCATCAGGCTTCATGCGGAACATTTCATATTCAGACACTAATATATTGGCTTTTGTTTCTCGTACCTGAGATGTTCCTTCGTAGATTACCGCTAGCTTATCCCACATCTGTTTTGCCGTTGCGCAGGTAGCAACTCTTGAGAATTCTACTGGATGGAGTGAGCAGTGCATGATGTGTTTAGCACTCCAATTGACAGTGGATTGTCTTATTTGTTCTTTGGTCCACAAATCCTCATTATCCGTAAGCTCATACAGACCTTTGTTGATCACTCGGCAAAGTTCGTAGTCTTGGGCGCGAATGAACACCTGCATGCGATGTTTCCAATAAGGATAATTAGTTCCAGTAAAGTAAGGAGGCCTATTCACATAATGTCCTTCAGGTAGAAAACCCTTGGACGCTGATCCACTAATTCCCTCAAGGTCGTTGGACCCCATAATAAGAGATTAGGCTCTGATACCACTTGTTGAGTAGTGGACAGCGGATCTAGAGGGGAGGGGTGAATAGATATGTCCCTCTTTCGCAATACAACCCTCTATATAGCGAGATAAAATAAATCACAGCGGAATATAACTAGCTTATCGAAGAACACTATGATTCGCTTAGCAAGATGAGCAACTAATATATCGATTTGAACCTAAGCATGCATCTAGAACGAAGCAATCACATAAACAAACCACAACACAAAAGATTTTAAGGTGGTTCGGACTGAATCCCCAGTCCTAAGTCCACCCCTCACCAAATCCGGTGAGGCTCCACTAGTGCCACGCACTGAACCGTAAATCGGAAGAACCTCCGATTGCCTTCCTACTAACCACCGGTAGGGACGTCAATCACCGCAGATCGGAGAACTTCCGATTGCCTTCCTACTAACCACTTGTAGGGACGTCAATCACCGCAGATCGGAGAACTTCCGATTGCCTTCTTACTAACCACCGGTAGGGACGATCTTCAGTTTCGATTGTTTGAAAGAAATGGAAAGAGAACAAATAGAAATCACTCAAACAAGATATAGATATGCTCAAAGTAAAAAGATCTTGTCTGAGTTGCAGGAGCTTGAATCTGATACTTCGATGGTGTCTTCTTCCTTGAGAGATGATCTTCCTTGAGTTGATGAAGAAGACTATGGATGTAGCTTTGATCTTCCCTTTGATCTCCCTGAGTTGATGAAGAGTTTGATGCAGTTTAGATCACCCTTGAGTGCCTTGATTGCTTCTTGCTTCCTTACAGGTTGAGATAGCTTCAGATCTAGGCTTGAATCCCTTGGAATGGATGAAGATCTCTTCACGAAGTACTGTTCACGGCTACAGTACCATCTCCCTTGAATATCCTCCACAAGCCTCCCTTGATCTCCTTTGATCCAAATGAAGCATTAGGGTTTCTAACCCTCTTGTATGTGGTTTATAGACTTTGGATAATCAATAGAATCCCCCAAGACCCGATCCACATTTTGTGGGTGATTGGGTGACTTTAGGATTAAAGAAATCCATGGAGAATCGCCCTTCTCGAAGTGGAAAATAAAGTCAACAATGAAGGCTCGGGGCTGGCGGTCGACCTGTGGCTTCTGGCGGTCGACCGCTACTTAGAAAACTGCAGACGAATGATCCCTGAAATTTTCGGTCGACCGCTACTGGGCTGGCGGTCGACCGCCACTGAGAGAGCTACAGCCTGGAGGTTGCTGGTAGGCGCGGTCGATCGCCCCTGTGCTGGCGGTCGACCGCCAGCTGGGCAGACCCCGGGTTTTCCCAGGTCGATCCGTTAACTGCTTTAGCTCCATCGCTTAAGTTCTTTAGCACCCCATTCATGTCTGTAGCATCACCCTTGACAGTCTAGAAGGTGTCAACTGAGTCTTTGACTTTGGGTTCTCTTGGTTATGCTTCTTTATGCATCGACCTTAACTGCCATTGAGCTTTCACTTTTGCCAACTCCACTCCATTCCTTGTCCATTCATTGGCATATCTGTCATGAACAAAACATCACATATGTCAGTCATATAAGAGTGAAAAATAACAATGACTAATAGTGTTTAGCCATTATCAAAACCAAAAAATGTCAAATAACTCAAATGACCACATGATGATGTCGAATGACCCAAGTGACCGCAAGATGACTCAAATGACCATAGGGGCACAACATTCTCCCCCTTTTTGATGATGGCAACACTATGAGTCATTATGTGGCCGTAATATTCAAGATGGCAAAGTTTATGACATATGCAACAAGTGCAGCTCAGGATCCATGATAGTAATAGCATGTGAATATAATTATGAATGCAGATATGAGTGCTATGCAATTATGCAAACCCCATCACATACACATAAGAGATACACAAAGCGCACAAAGGATTCTCCCCCTTTGCCTCTCCCCCGTACATAATTCACTCATCCCCCAATGACAACTCACAAAGCAAAGGATGACTCACAACAAAAAATTCTCCCCCTTTGACAGCAGCAAAAAGGAGGGAGAAGTTAAAGAAGTGACAAATGTCGGTGAGACCAGTTCTTAAAGGGGTGGAGAGCAAGTCATTATATGCAAACCTGAAACATATCGCGAGCAACATATATGGTTCAAAGTTAATGAAATCCGAGATCATCAACAGAGTTCAAAAAGTAGCTACATCCAAGATTTAATAGAAATGAACCAAGGGTGCTTATCATGGCAGTGTTTAACCTTTCCTTGTCTTATACATCCATATTCAATAACGACAAAGGGAATAGCACAAAAACTTGTATTCAGGCTAAACAAGCATGAGTAAAGCATGGAATTGTATGATTGCAGCATGTTTGATTTTCCAGAAACTTTTGTATTTGAAGGCACATGACTCATATTTTACGAGCAATCAAGTCTTGTACATGCCTCCTAGCCGTAAGAATACACGTTGTTTAGACGCCAGTATCCCTAGGTATTTGGCAAGACTGACGGTTATGCTTCAAAATGAACAGAGATAGCAAAGTCACGTCATGACATATCCAATCTCATTTCTTTGATGAGAAGATATATTTCTCAGTAATTATGCTAGTGCTCTGCCTAGAGTCCCAATATAATTAAGACAGAGATAACAGGGGCACATCTTGACATATCATTCGTCACTTGATTTGATGACGTGACATATTTCTTCGTGCAACAATATCATTGCTCTGTCAAATTGATTTCCAAGAATTCCAGCTCATCAAGATGTTTAGAAATAATACTAAGCTCTAGAGTATCACCAAGATTGTCATGACGTTTGGATTTTCCGCTATCAGGATAGTCATGCAAAGCACAATATGCAATCTCTAGTTAAGGTCTATTAAAACCACAGAACATAGATGATTTCAGAATAAATATTTTTGAACTTCAAGGAAATCATTAAATCTAAACTATTTTCATTGGATGGACAATCATCAGGGCATATAATAGAAAGCTCTTATGCCGTAGTTCTGCCAGTGAAGTACATATTGCAAGAGGTTAAGAGAATCTACAAAACTCCCCCTAAGGATATACAATGTATGCATGAAGGAGTTATGTTTGCAAGCAAGTTGAATGACAAATGAGGTTGACCTAGTCACTCTGAAGGTGGCAGAAATGAAATGTATGACCCAACCCATGGTTGTACACTTATTAAATGCAACAGAATGAATATGAAATATATGCAAGAATGCGTCAAAGAGATAACTCCCCCTTACTATATGGCCTATATGCGACAGTGACGCATGGTACTTGGCGGAGGTGAAACCTCACGCATATTGAGTGCTTCTAGGCAAGCATAACCTGCCCTTCTCAATATGCTTAGTCCTAGAGTGCTGGACTGGATTTTTTACAAGGTTGATAGCACTAGTGTTATCACACAGAATCGGGACACAACCAAGATCCACTAAGTAGTCTTGGAGTTGGTGTTTAATCCACAACACTTGGATGCCACAGCTCCCCACAGCAACATATTTTGCCTCTGCGGTTGAGAGGGCAATCGAGTGTTGTTTCTTGGAGGCCCAAGAAATTAAACACCCGCCCAGAAACTGGCAGTAGCCACTAGTACTTTTATGATCCAGCTTGCATCCAGCATAGTCCGCATCAGAATAAGATATAAGAGATAAATCATATGATGACGGATACCACAATCCCAAATATTGAGTGCCGGTAATATATCTAAGGACACGTTTGACGGCAGTCAAGTGGGATTCTCTAGGACCAAAATAGACCAAAATGTCATCTACAAAGATCACCACAAATTGGTCCAAATATGGACGAAACACCCGGTGCATGAGGTCCATAAATGCTGCTGGAGCATTGGTTAGCCCAAATGGCATAACCAAAAATTCATAGTGACCATATCTCGTGCTAAAAGTAGTCTTCTCCTCATCAGATTCCCTAATCCTCAATTGGTAATAACCAGATCGAAGATCAATATGTGAAAAGACACTGGCTGATTGAAGTTGGTCAAATAAATCATCAATCTTGGGTAGGGGATACTTATTTTTAATAGTCACCTGATTTAATTGCCAGTAATCAATACATAGCCTCATGCTTCCATCTTTCTTCTTCACAAATAACACAGGGGCACCCCATGGAGAAAAGCTAGGACGGATATAGCCTTTTTCCAGCAACTCTAACAACTGTGCTCTCAATTCTTTCAATTCTACAGGAGCCATACGGTAAGATGCCTTTGATAAAGGTGTCGTACCTGGAATTAGTTCAATCACAATCTCAACCTCTCGCTATGGACGTAAGTTTGGCAACTCATCAGGAAATTCGTAAACCACATGAATATAATATCACCTAAAGGTGTCGTACCTGGAATTAGTTCAATCACAATCTCAACCTCTCGCTGTGGAGGTAAGCCTAGCAACTCATCAGGAAAGACATCAGGAAATTCACAAACCACAGGAATATAATATCACCTATCTCTTGCTGTGGCGTCTCAATAGCAACCATGGAAGTAAAGAATCTCTGACAACCATCATTAAGTAGTCTACAGGCTCGAATAGCAGAAATAAGCAAGTGAGGAGTACGAGATCGAATACCTTGGAAATAAAATTCCGTTTTCCCATATGGTTGAAAATAAATCCTTTTGGTTCTATAGTCAACCATAGCTCCATAATCTTCTAACCAATCCATGCCCAGAATAACATCATAATCTACCAGCTGCAAAGCATGTAACCTAGCTGGCATCCGATGATTTCCAATCACTAGAGGAGTCTTATCAAGATAGAAAGGAGTATACATGATCTCCCTAGAAGGCAATTCAACAACTATCTCACAAGACATCTCATATGTCGGCTCCTCAATACCAGCAACAAAATCTTCAGAAAAAAATGAATGACAAGCACCTGAGTTAAATAAAACATGTGTAGCATGAGCATAAATCATAATTGTACCTTCAACAAGATGAGATGCAACTGCTTCAGAACGAGTGATATGCATGACTCTCCCTTTAGGTTTCTTTCTGTTGCCTACAATAGATTGTTGCGATGTCGCTGATGCTTGAGAGAATTGATGTGACTGTGGTGGTGGTGGAGGTCAGAACTGTTGTGGCTGTGGAAACTGAATAGGCTGCTTAGGCCTCAACGGACAATCATGGATCACGTGTCCCACCTGATCACACCGGAAACACACCACTGGCATCGAACACGGTCTACCCAAATGGCTTTCACCACACCTTGGACATGCTCTCGGCTGCCTCCCAATCGATCCCTATCGCTAAAAAGAAGAAGGTGCTGATTGTTGTACACTATCGGATGAAGCTTGCCGGTCGTACCGCTTCTTTGATTTTCTGAACATCCGTCTAAATTTAGATTTCATAGAGGAAGTACCACTGACAGAAGGAACAGAAGATGGTACCCCCGTCACACTCGGCTGACCACTAACCTGCTGACGCTGTACACTCTGTTGTACTAGCTCAACCTGGGTCCACCCTCGAGTTCTTGCCATATCAAGTTCTAAAGCTGTTGCTGCTTGATAAGCCATATCCAACTCTACCACTCTGGTTGTAATAAGAGGTTGCCTCAGTTCTGGCTTCAAACCACGCAAAAATTATTCAGTCTTCAAACCTTCATCAACTAGAATATCAGGAGCATATCGACCCAATTCCACAAATTTATTACGATACTGCAGAACAGTCATGTCACCTTGGGCCAACTCTATAAATTGGTACATTATGTCCATTCTAAGATAAGCTGGACTGTATGTACGCTCAAACGAAGTAACAAACTTGTTCCATGTAATTAGTCGAAGAGAACGAGACTTGAGAGTCACCTCCCACTCTGTGGTCCACCACGCAAGCGCTGCCCCTTGCAACTGAAATGTAGCTAGCATCACTTTTTCATCCTCGGTGCATTCCAGCGAATGGAACACCCGCTCAGTAGCATCCAACCAAACCCTAGCTACATCTGGATCAGATTGCCCTTCAAATGTGGGTGAGTGGAATAAAAGAAATTCCTTTAGAACTCGACCACGACCACCTTGAGGAGATAAATCTTCACCAGCATTAGGATCGGCACAGCCTTGCCCTTGAACATTCGCTGGAGGAATAGAAGAACCACTTTCTTCTCCTGGAACATCTCAGGGCATAGTGGCTTGCACTTGAACTCTCCGTCTAGGCGGCATTAATTATAAACTTAAAAGAAAACACAGAATAAAAAAACCATAAGTAATCACGGCAAAATATCCTAAGCCAACAATTGTGGTACACATGGACTTGTTCTGGACTATTGCAATTTCAATTCTTTATACAACACCCCAATCGCTGCTCTGATACCAACTGTAACAACCCGGAGATCTAGATACCGGTAAACCGATATCAAAAACTCCGAGACGCCACCCAAGAGGCTGATGAGGCCCCGTAAGGGTTGGGAGAATTGTTTGAGGAGGTGCATAATGAATTGGAATTATATGTGCATTTAAAAATAATAACTTTAAAAGGAAGCAATTTACAATATCAGAGTGATATATTCATATAATAGTCCAGATCCAGCTATTACGAGTCCAAACACTGTACAAGAGTCAAAAGAAGACAACTACACGGGGCATACCCCGGTCAAAAGAGTAAGGGAGACCACTGTTGGCACCTAAGACTACCCGTCAATAGCACAAGAACAACCTACTGCTGCGCCTCACCTGAAAATTCAGGGTGAGTCTCATTTCATTAACTCAGTAGGGGTCACGCGGATCCCTACCGCACAGCTAAGGTCACAACAAAGCAGTTAATAATGCAATGGCATGGAATATTAATAATTAAAGAAAGCGGCACGAGGATATGAACAATTAAATACAGCTTAATATAAATGCCATCTAACTCATGCTAATTAAAATGAATAAATAAGCACGAGAATTCTAAATCGACCAATAGAATTTAATTTCAAGATTCCAAGTGACAAGAAGAAAGAGTGCCCACTAGAAAGAAGACCAGATGCGTCCACTGACGACTTATACTACATCTCGGGTGTCTCCACTCGTGTCGAGACACGGTAACTGGGACACCGTAGTAGTACAAGGAACAACAGTAGCGAGTGACTAGTCAGGGTCACGCCCATCGGCGTCAGTACAAGCCCCAAATCACGTGTGTACACACCAGATCAATGCCTTGAGCCAGGCCTCTAGTTAGTTTTCCCCCTCAGTAGAACGCTACTGACAAGCAAGGGGGCCCACGGAAACTAGCCTAAAAATCATACATCGGGACTGCCCCGCCACCTCTTCCAGGTTGGCCAACACTAAAGGTCGTCGGGCTATGACTAGTGGCTCAATTCACAAGGAAAGAGAAATAAACTCTACTGGGATATAAACATATGCCACAGTTTATAAAAATGTTTAAACATGGCGAATATGCAACATTAAACGCATAATTAAATAAGCATAATTGAATTTATAAACTGCAGGGACTTGGCGGTCTAGACTAGGCCGCAAGGATCAGGTGACGGTCGGACGACTGGCCGCTTCACTGACCATAGTGGTCTGCCCATGGCCGCTAAGCTGCGAACGCTTCATACATACAATAGGGGAGTAGCGGTCTGGACAGGGCTGCTCTGATCAAGGGACGGTCGAGCGACTGACCGCTCCATGATAAAAGTGGTCCGGTCTGGGCCGCTAGTCTCACACCGCCTCAACAAGGCGAAGGGAGCATGGCGGTCTGTTGCTAGGCCTTCACTGTTCCTTGGGGGTCGAGATATGGCCTCCTTCAGACAGTAGCGGTCAGCCCTAGGCCGCTACTCTGCACCACCTATTCCCCTACTAAAAATGGTCTCTGGAAGGATCGCAACCCTCCCAAAGCACCCAAAAATGGGGGAAACCAAATGGTAACCCCTCCCAATCGATTCAAATCGATGGGAATACAATTTCTAAGCCTAAAACCTGCCCTCATTTCCAACCACCAACACATCCAAAAACATAAATACAATGGGCATGAGTGGATTTTCATGGGTTTAAAACATAATTGACTATGGTCATGCATTTCACTCAAACCAAACATCTAACCAAAAAATGAGCATGCAAACTGTAGCACTCCGGTAAATTATTAGATAAAATAAAAAGAAAATAAATAAGAAAGTCTATGGAAAATACGATCGTAAAAGTTGCAACCAATTTATAAAAATCTAGAAAAATTATAATCATAGAGAGGATGAAAAATTTAGATAATTTGTCTTCTACGGTAGACCCTAAATAAAATTATAAGCAAGTCAAATTAATGGTATTAGGGCAAAATCCATGTTTAACCTTATCGGATCTTAGAGCGCCTAATTCGGACCCAATTCTCGATTATTTAAGCCCAGATCGGAACCTTTTGGACAGCCATGATGTGTAGATCGTTTCCCCTCTGTTAGCCCGCCGAAACCCTAACCCTAGGCATCCAATTTCGGGTGTGAAGGCGACAGACTTGGTCAATCCGCATTTTTCGCGCGCGATGCGTTGTGGGACTCTATCCAGCCCCCTCGTTCGCTCCCAGATCGAATTACCACTATAAAATCAACCCTTGGCCTAACGAGAAACCCTTGGATGCTGCGGCGGCTTGCGAGGAGCGAGGACGAAGGCGTATTCCGGTGATCTCTTGGGAAGGTTTTCTTATCGCGGCCGGTGACATCATCCTCTTCCTTCTTCTTTTAAGGTAGGTTCTAGTGGACCAAACCTCAAGTAATATATACCATTGGAAGCATCTCTGAGCCCTCTTTCGTTTGATACCAAAAGCCCTAAATTCTGTACAGGATCATGCTAGTATTGTTCGATTTAGTCGTAGCATGTCAAAAATTAGGGTAACCCAGTTACATTCGATTAAATGTCAGGCTAGCATGCTTAAAGATTCAAATTAATCAATCCATGTTATGCATCTTTTCGTCCTCTTTCCACTGGTATACATTTGCCCAATTTTTATGCAATATATCGCTTGAATTTCTTGTTAGAAGTGAACCCTGTCGGTGTTCGCCGGACACCGGAACGGTGAACGAGTTTGCGGTCCTAACAGGAACCGCCAGAAGCTTAACGGCCCCGCTATAGACTGCAAGGTCTAGGGCAGTGGTTGTGGTTTGACCGTTTACCACGTTTGATGTGTTCATAACCCCATGATCAGTGGCGGCCCAATGATAGACCGTAAGGTCTGGGATGGCGGCTCTTCTCTAGACCGCTTGGAAATCCTGGCGGCTGCTCGATAGACCACCTAAGGCATGTGTGGTTTTCGAGCTCACATGCCTCAAGCGGCCTAGCGACATACCGCTAGGCCCTGTCCCGCGGTTCTGGATAGACCACCTAGGTCACACAGAAGTGTTTATACCATGATTTAAGCGTGTTGGTTCTTGACGAGTTATGCATATAAGTAGGATAGAAACCCACAAATTAATTGGAATGTATGAAACACGTTTAATAATATTTCATGACTGGGTATCCTGTCCTTTTTCCAAACATATTTACTTTGTTCGTGTCAATTAAGGAAGCATAATCTATAATCATTCTAATACGAAATTGGAGAGATTTATTAGGATTGTTTGATAGTCGATCCACTCCGGTGGTGCGGACTGACCGCTATACATGATTTTTTGAAGTTTTTCAACTCTCAATTCTTGTAATAGTTGGGACTCTCCGCCGGATATTCCTTCCGTCGGACTAGGACCTCTATTATGAGACCTCCGTAAGCCCCCGCGAGCCTGGGATTCCAACTAGGATGCCAGGTAGGTTGTACCTCAAATCCTGCACCTGTTAACTCGATCGGATCGCTTGTTAGCCTCTGTCCATATTCGTGGCCCACATGGGACCGTTTAAATCCTTACACGAACGTCTGTGGACCGTTTTGGTGTTGGGGCGGCCCAGTGTAGACCGTGTAACGCTTGTTATGGGCCTTCGATCCTTTTGTGCTAAACGGCCGGATATGGACCATCCTTACCTGTCAGACGGCCCATTCCAGACCGTCCTTGATTTCCAGTGGTCCTTAAAGGACCGTTTATCCCTTGGCATCGGACTGGGTTTTCCTTGGCCCAATTTCACCTCCCGCGGTCCAGTAAAAGGCCGTTTGTATCCTACGTGGCCCTGGTGTGACCGCGTAGCTTCCAGGGATTGTTTGTTTCACTTTCTTGTATGCTTCGGTGGCCGAGCCGTGGATGGCTTGTGCTGCATTTAAATCCTGGATTTGTTTCTTGCTTATTTCCAAGATATAGCTTGATTCCTTTTTCCTGGCCGAGTCCAGTAAATGTCTAGACATAACTTGGGATCTTGGATCCACCAAATCAATGCCAACGCATCATAAGGGCCAGGTCTGGTCCTGAGAGGAGCGCCCGAAAAGTACTAGTGTCCCGGGGAGTTGTAATGACATGGTGAGGTATTGCACCGAGTGCATGACTAGCGTAATGTCTATGACATTTTCATTCATTTGAATCATTCCATGCTTTTCGTTATGATACAAGATATTAATTTCCTATATGGAATCATCTGCATGACTTGCTTGTTACATGCTTGATCGGCCAATTTCCTGGATATGATATGTCTATGTTCTTCTTATTTGAGTAATTCATTATTTGTCATTCCTTTTGTTTCATCGCATGACATTAATGCAACAGGATAATTACTTAAACCTTGCCTGCTATTACCTACTGAGCGTTCGCTCACCCAGTTTTCCCCCCCTTTTTTAGGTAGCTCCGGTGATGAATCGCCAACAGATGGGGATGGGCAGGAGTGAAGTCCTTGGAGCGAGCCAGCTAGAAAGCCTCTTGGAGTGTCCTTAGATAGCTTGAGTCAAGAGTGTCATCATGTTAAAGTTGTTTCGGAGTGTAATTTGGTTATTAAGTTATTATTTAAGTTGTAATGTAAAGATGTCAGTGGATATCGGGAACTTCTTTGGTTCTTTTAGTTGTTGGTGGATGTTGGAATTTATTGTGTTTATTTAGTGGAAGTAATTTGTTACTTTGGGAATTAATTCCTTCCCTTTGCTATTGTGTTATTTTTGAGTTATCTAAATGCTAACCCAAGGCAAAGCATGTCTGGAAATCAACATATTTTAACTCTACTGCCGCGTTCCGATTTTCTGCGTCGAGGCATGACAGTTTGGTGGTATCAGAGCCTAGGTTTTAAAGGTTCCTAGGTTCCCTAGTGGTGTCATAGAACCGTGACTTATTAGAAGTCTAAGATCCAACCTGGTGAGATTGGGTAGAGACTCGGGTTGAGTTAATAAATCGACTCTAAAAGATTCCCGCTAGGTTGCTCTAATTTAATCTATTCCACGTGTAGGAGTCTATTGCAATGGCAGCGGAGCGTGCGTAATGAAGGGACATGCAGCGTACACTGCAAGGATTAACGCGGGCCCTTCAGTAAGTGGCCCAAGGAGGAGGAGCGCACCAAAGAGCCGGTGATCTCCACTGGAACTTTCGTGGGATGAATCCCCCGCGATTTGGTGGTTCAACAGATCCGGATGAGGCCAAGCACTGGCTAAAAGAAATGGATCGGATTTTCAAAGTCATGCAATGCAGTGACCAAGAGTGCGCACTTTTGACTACCTTTCAGTTAGAGCGTGACGCAAGAACGTGGTGGGACGCTGTGAAAGCCACATTAGGAGACAAGCAAGTGGCATGGAAGGAGTCCGAGGAACTCTTCAATAGTAAGTATTTCTTAGACTGAGTACAAGAGAAAAAGGCAGCGGAATTTGCTACCTTGAAGCAAAGGAACTTATCAGTCGTGGAATACAAGGCGTAGTTCTCTCGATTGGCACGCTATGCTACACATTTGGTATCTACTGAAAAGATGAAGGCCAAGAAATTTCTTAATGGTTTGAAGTTGCAGTATATCAACCAGTTGGTGCCTTTGGAGATCCAGACTTATGCCGAAATGGTAAGAAAAGCTCAAGTTCTTGAAGATACCTTGGAAATGATGGAAAGGATCCGAGGAAGGAACTCTAAGAAGGAGCAGACCACTAGTTCCAGGAATTTCAAACCCGACAATGACAAGAAGAGGCCCAACGGTGGGTCTAGTTCGTGGAAAGATAAGAAGCCGAAGAATGATGATAAGAAACCTCGCCCGGGTGCACCATCCAAGGCCCTTTGCAAGTATTGTGACCCTCCAGGCCACAAGATGGAAGAGTGCTGGCGAAAGCTAGGTGCTTGTTTGCGTTGCGGTAGAAAGGACCACCGTATCCCTGAGTGTCCTCTCTTGTCCGATCAAGCCGCACCGAGTAAGCCGCAAGGAGGTCAGAGGCGGCAGGTCAAGCTGCAAGCCATGCAAGAAACCGAGACGGAAGCCACCGAGGAGGGTGGATTGGTAGAAGGTACACTTGTTATTTTTGATAAGCCGACTTTTGTTCTATTTGATACTGGAGCAACGCATTCCTTTATTTCTCAGAGTTTTGCTAAGTCTCTATCTACTAAACCTGTATTGATGAGCTCTCAACTGGAAATTTCAACCCCTATTGGTACTGGTTCAGCTATTAAGCACTATTACCCCTCAAGTAAGATTCTGGTTAATGGGATTAGTATGCCAGCTGACTTGGTTTGCATGAAGATGAAAGATTATGATGCAATCCTAGGAGCGGATTGGTTAGCTAGATATGAGGCTAGTGTTCACTGTAAATCTGGCACCGTGTCCTTCTCGGGTAGCCCCGAGCTCTCTTTTGTTGGGGTTAGACATTCTAGGTCTATGCCGCTTATTTCGACACTTCGAGCTGAGAAGTTATTAAGGAAGGGATGTGAGGCATTCCTGGCGTTGGTTTCTTTGACTGACAAGAAGGATTTGGAGATCCAGGACATTCCCATTGTTCGAGAATTCCTGGATGTATTTTCTGTGGATTTACCAGGACTTCCTCCAGAGAGGGAGGTAGTTTTCTCCATCGATCTAGCTCCTGGCGCAACCCCAGTTTCAAAGGCTCTGTATCGTATGTCCCTTGTAGAGTTGAGAGAATTGAAGGAGCAATTAATGGAATTACTTGAGAAAGGGTTGATTCGTCCAAGCACATCCCCGTGGGGAGCCCGAGTATTATTTGTAAGGAAGAAAGATGGATCTTTGAGGTTGTGCATTGATTACCGCCAGCTTAACCAACTTACCATCAAGAACAAGTATCCGTTGCCAAGAATAGTTGAACTGTTTGATCAAATAGCAGGAGCACAATACTTTTCCAAGATTGATCTTCGATCTGGATATCACCAGCTACGTATCAAGGACGAGGACATTCTTAAAATGGTATTCCAGAGCAGGTACGGGTATTTTGAATTTGTTGTAATGCCTTTTGGTCTAACAAATGCTCCTGCAGTTTTTATGCAGTTAATGAACAGTGTGTTCCGACCCTACTTGGATCGGTGGGTCGTGATTTTTATTGATGATATTCTGATATACTCCAAGAGCAAGGAGGAACATGAAGAACATCTGAGAATAGCATTACAGATACTGAGAGATCATCAATTATATGCTAAGTTCAGTATGTGTTACTTCTGGTTGCAGGAAGTGTCTTTTCTGGGACACATTATTTCTAAAGATGGGATTTCTATAGATCCTTCTAAGGTTGAGGCAGTGAGAAACTGGGATAGGCCTGTGAATGCAACTGAAGTTAGAAGTTTTCTAGGCCTAGCAGGCTATTATCAGGGATTTATTAAGGATTTCTCTAAAATTACGGTACCTTTAACAAGACTAACCCGCAAGGAGAATAGATTTGAGTGGTCGGAAGATTGTGAGCAGAGTTTTCAGACTCTGAAGGAGTGTTTAACTACTGCCCCTGTTTTGGCCTTAACTTTTGGGGAAGGAGGTTTTGTAGTTTACACGGATGCTTTAGGTATTCGCTTAGGCTGTGTGCTTATGCAGCATGGGAAGGTGATAGCCTACTCTTCTAGACAGTTAAGAAAGCACGAAGAGAATTATCCTATCCATGACTTGGAGCTAGCAACTGTAGTTTTTGCCTTGAAGATTTGGAGGCACTACTTGTATGGAGAGACATTCACGGTATTTTCTGATCATAAGAGTTTGAAGTATCTGTTTTCTCAAAAGGAGCTTAATATGAGGTAGAGAAGATGGCTTGAGTATTTGAAGGATTTTAATTTTTCTATAGAGTATCATCCTCGGAAGGGTAATGTAGTGGCAGATGCGTTGAGTCGCAAGCCGATAGCCAGTCTGTCAAGTCTTATGTTGCAAGAATAAAAATTGCTGGAACAGATGGCTAGTTTAGATCTTAATATTGGTAAAGATCGAGTCTTGATCGCGTAGTTTCAGCTTCACCCCGAGCTGTTGATGGAAATTAAGGCTATGCAAGATAATGATCCAGTGCTGGTAGAAATCAAAGGTAGTCTAAGTAATAAACCAGATTTTGTGTTAGCTGATGATGGCAGATTATTATTTCGGGGAAGAACATGTCACGCCCCGAACCGATAGCAGCGGGAAGCGATGCTTGGAACGTGGCAGCGAAACAGTCATGATAATTCGAGCAGAAAATAAATGAACACAAAAATTGATATTCAAAACATGGAGGCCATTAATTTGAGAAAAAATATAATTTTATTAATATTTGGAAATTTAAATACAATTTGACTCGATAAAAGAAATAAAGAAGAGAAAATAGCAAGACCACTATACAACTAGACTCAAGAAAACAAGAAGACTCAAGTCTCAAGGCTCCAGGTTCACTAGATCACGCTGTCCCGATCCCAATTTCAAGCGTTCCATCTATCGCATTACCTGAAAAGGATGGAGATAAGGGGGGTGAGCGAAAGCTCAGTAGGAATTACACTCTATCACCAGGCGAAGTTTAAGTAATTAGCCATTTCCATGAATGTATAAAAAAAGTGAGAAATTCAATAAAACAAGCCGGTAACCAACAAGACCAGAAGATAATTGATAGCTAGATGGAAAAGAACATTTGCAAATTGAGGTAGCAAAATAAATAACCAGAATTTCACGTGAGTGGCTACATGCCAAGTCAAGTCAAGTCAATACATCATGCACGATGATAAGTGAATGGCCATTTATCAAGTCAAGTCAAGTCGAGTCACGCAAGCAAGCACTTCCTGCTTTCAAGCAAGTATAGAAAGTATCACAAGAGTGTGGAATGTCATAGACCCAACATGCTAGATAGTACCGGTGCCAAATGCCACACCTAGTCATTCACCTCCCCGGGTATCAAGTACTTTTCGGGTGCACCTCCCAGGACCAGACTAGGCCCTTTAATATGTTTGCCTTGGCATTGATTTGTTTGGATCATAGATCCCACGAAATCTAGACATCCACAATGTTTAATGGCCAAGAGTTCCAAGGTTTAAGCTATGTAACTTACCAACTAAGATCAAAAGATATTTCAATAGAATTGGAATGGATATCAAGTTGAAGAACAAGGATCAAGCAGGATTTCACAGTTCAAGGCCAACCTTGATATGACTGCTATCACAATAACAAAACACGAAGAATCATATTAAATCTTGATTTTAGCGGTCAATAAATGGGCCGCTAAGGTGATATTGACAGTCTAACCTTAGACCGCGAACGGTTAAGTATAACAGGCTCTTAAAGTGAACCCAAAAGGTCCTGAATTAGCCCAAATCAGAATGGGTCCAAACAAGAGTTCACCCCACGAAGCTAAAGTCAATTAGAACGGATTGGGCTAGGTTAGAATTTGACTGGGCTCAAAAGAAATCAAACTAAACCCAAGCCCATTACCTAACCTAGGCCAAGAGATTGATAGCGGTCTAAACCTGGGCCGCCAAGGTCGCTTAGCGGTCGCAAGTTTGGCCGCTACGGTCGCAGAGCAGTCCAGATTTGGACTGGCCCAAACACGAATCAAAACACGTCCAAGGGTTCAGGTCTTGGGGGTACATCCCGCCCGGCGTCCTGGTGGGAATCCCAGGCTCACGGGGTCTTACGGAGGTCTCATAATAGTGGTCTTAGTCCGACAGAAGGAATATCCGACAGTGAGTCCCAACTATTACAAGATTTGATGTAAGAAAAATACGGAAAACGAGACGATGCGGTCAGTCAATCCCACCAGAGTGGCATGACTGTCGAATAATAACGCCGATAATATAACAATTTATAATAGCAAGGTTCAAATTGACAAGATTATTAACCAAGCTTTTATCAAGTTTCATATGATCATTTAATTGATGATTGTCAACAACTTTCATGGAAAATAATGGAAATTATGCCTCTAACCATTAATATCATGTTCTACATTGTTACAAGCCAAGATGTCATATCAAAACATAGTAAGTTCATGGTTAAAAAAAATGCATGAATTAGAGTTTAAAACACCCTGCCAGAGGAAGGTAACGGTCTATATAAGGGCTGCCATAAGCATAAAACGGTCTATCATGGGGCCGTTTCATATCGGAAAATAAATATACATTAATCTTATAAATTTAAAAATGCAGGGCCTGTGGCAGTTTATCGTGGGGCCGCCAGACCCTGGTGGCGGTTTATCGTGTGATCGCCAGAGTTCTATCGGTCACTGAAAGAACCGTCAACTCAACCTGAGACTCGCTGACGGCAAACCTCGACATGCTACGTTAAAAACTTTGATTTTTCATGATAGAGTGAACAAAAATTAGGAAAAATACTACCATTAGAAAGAGCATAAAAAATGGTATAAGATGGCATGCTTTGATTAAGACTTAAAACGATTAAATTCACCATAAGACTAGTTAACATGGAAGTTACCCTTTGTGTATACCTTGGAGTAAAACATGAAATTAGAGCAGCATGATGCATGAAATTTAGGCATTTAGGTATCAAAAGAAGAGGCTCAGAAAAATGAACAAGATGGTATAATTAGAATTTTATTTAGCCTGAGAGACACCTACCAATTTGGAGAAGAAAGAGGAAGACGCGCTAAAACCCTAATCCGCGAACACCGACGATCCTCGCCCTAATTCGCCCTCGATCGGCCACCAGGAGTCACGCCGTCTATTGGAGAAGCAAATGGAGGTCTAGGGCTGCAAAAGCCCTCAACTTATAGCGTCCAAGGAGGCTTCTAGAGGTCGAATTAGACTCAAGAGTCCAAGGAAGAAAAACTGGCGAAAATCTCGCACCTTGACCAAATCTGCGCCACTGCCACCGAGAGAAGCAGCTAGAGGCTAGGGTTTTAGAGGGGAAACGATCTACTAGGGTTAATCTATCGTTTGGGATTGGTTTGGGCTCGATTGGTTGAGAATTGGGCTCTAATTTGGTCGATTAAGGTTGGTCTAGGAAAAGCAATGATTTTGGCTAAAAACTCCTTCATTCAGCCTAATTAATTTTTTATTGGGGGTCGGCCCAGTTAACAATATTGTTAAACACTTCGTTCTCTACAAGAATATAATTTTTTCATATTTTTTAAAAATTAGTCGAAACTTTAACCTACGGATGAAATCGCATTAATTTAATATATATATATATATTAAATTCAGATTATTGTGGAAAATCCAATTGAATTGTGAAATATGAAATTCTCTTTATGGTCATTGCAGAAAAATAATTATTTCTTTTGATTGACATAATTTGGCCGCTTTCAAAAATAAACAATATTCTTTAATTAAGGAAATCATAAAAATAGCAAGGAGATAACTTTAATTCCAATACATATTTCAAAATTTTACCTTTATATTTTATTATTTAACCGGGGTGTTACATCCTCCCCCACTTCAAGGAATTTTATCCCCAAATTCGTCAATCGTCATTAGCTATTCGCAAAATAATCATTGTAATCATATGGCTTAATGGAATGCAAAAGAATTTTAACTATAGTTAAAGACAAGGGAAAATGATACCTTATATAAAATTCTTCATTTGATGTAAATCAGTTCCAATTTGCTTGTGGAAGTAGCTTAGGGCAACTAGCCATTACATGACCTTTATTTCCGCAACGAAGACACGCTCCGCTCCTTCGCCAGCACTCCTTGATTAGATGACCAAAGTTGTGACAGTGAAAATATTTTATTTGCGAAAGGTTATTCCTTTTCTTCTTATTATTTCGAATCTTTTTACGATGGACTTGCCACCTTCTAGCGAAACCGAACATTAGCTTACTCGTAGACCATCTTACTTTCATTTCAAAAAGGAGCTTAGATACCTACAAAATAATTAGAAGGTTAAAATTTTTATTATCCTTACACGTCGTGCTACGTAATCTTACATATATTTTATTACTTAACCCGAAGCACTATCCAATCTCACCAGGTGACATAAAGGATGACAAGGATTACACGACCTATTACTTAGGGTAACAGACAAGAACTTAGGACTCAACAACCGAGGCTCTGATACCACTTCTGTCACGCCCCGAACCGATAGCAGCAGGAAGCGATGCTCGGAACGTGGCAGCGAAACAGTCATGATAATTCGAGCAGAAAATAAATGAACACAAAAATTGATATTCAAAACATGGAGGCCATTAATTTGAGAAAAAATATAATTTTATTAATATTTGGAAATTTAAATACAATTTGACTCGATAAAAGAAATAAAGAAGAGAAAATATCAAGACCACTATACAACTAGACTCAAGAAAACAAGAAGACTCAAGTCTCAAGGCTCCAGGTTCACTAGATCACGCTGTCCCGATCCCAATTTCAAGCGTTCCATCTATCGCATTACCTGAAAAGGATGGAGATAAGGGGGGTGAGCGAAAGCTCAGTAGGAATTACACTCTATCACCAGGCGAAGTTTAAGTAATTAGCCATTTCCATGAATGTATAAAAAAAGTGAGAAATTCAATAAAACAAGCTGGTAACCAACAAGACCAGAAGATAATTGATAGCTAGATGGAAAGGAACATTTGCAAATTGAGGTAGCAAAATAAATAACCAGAATTTCACGTGAGTGGCTACATGCCAAGTCAAGTCAAGTCAATACATCATGCACGATGATAAGTGAATGGCCATTTATCAAGTCAAGTCAAGTCGAGTCACGCAAGCAAGCACTTCCTGCTTTCAAGCAAGTATAGAAAGTATCACAAGAGTGTGGAATGTCATAGACCCAACATGCTAGATAGTACCGGTGCCAAATGCCACACCTAGTCATTCACCTCCCCGGGTATCAAGTACTTTTCGGGTGCACCTCCCAGGACCAGACTAGGCCCTTTAATATGTTTGCCTTGGCATTGATTTGTTTGGATCATAGATCCCACGAAATCTAGACATCCACAATGTTTAATGGCCAAGAGTTCCAAGGTTTAAGCTATGTAACTTACCAACTAAGATCAAAAGATATTTCAATAGAATTGGAATGGATATCAAGTTGAAGAACAAGGATCAAGCAGGATTTCACAGTTCAAGGCCAACCTTGATATGACTGCTATCACAATAACAAAACACGGAGAATCATATTAAATCTTGATTTTAGCGGTCAATAAATGGGCCGCTAAGGTGATATTGACGGTCTAACCTTAGACCGCAAACAGTTAAGTATAACAGGCTCTTAAAGCGAACCCAAAAGGTCCTCAATTAAACCAAATCAGAATGGGTCCAAACAAGAGTTCACCCCACGAAGCTAAAGTCAAATAGAACAGATTGGGCTAGGTTAGAATTTGACTGGGCTCAAAAGAAATCAAACTAAACCCAAGCCCATTACCTAACCTAGGCCAAGAGATTGATAGCGGTCTAAACCTGGGCCGCCAAGGTCACTTAGCGGTCGCAAGTTGGGTCGCTACGGTCACAGAGCAGTCCAGATTTGGACTGACCCAAACACGAATCAAAACACGTCCAAGGGTTCATGTCTTGGGGATACATCCCGCCCGGCGTCCTGGTGAGAATCCCAGGCTCACGGGGTCTTACGGTGGTCTCATAATAGTAGTCCTAGTCCGATGGAAGGAATATCCGGTGGAGAGTCCCAACTATTACAAGATTTAAGACAAGAAAAACACGGAAAATGAGACGATGCGGTCAGTCAATCCCACCGGAGTGGCATGACTGTCGAATAATAACACCGATAATATAACAATTTATAATAGCAAGGTTCAAATTGATAAGATTATTAACCAAGCTTTTATCAAGTTTCATATGATCATTTAACTGATGATTGTCAACAACTTTCATGGAAAATAATGAAAATTAAGCCTCTAACCATTAATATCATGTTCTGCAATGTTACAGGTCAAGATGTCATATCAAAACATAGTAAGTTCCTGGTAAAAAAAACGCATGAATTAGAGTTTAAAACACCCTGCCAGAGGAAGGTGACGGTCTATATAAGGGCCGCCATAAGCATAAAACGGTCTATCGTGGGGCCGTTTCATATCAAAAAATAAATATACATTAATCTTATAAATTTAAAAATGCAAGGCCTGTGGCGGTTTATCGTGGGGCCGCTAGACCCTGGTGGCGGTTTATCGTGTGACCACTAGAGTTCTAGCGGTCACTGAAGAACCGTCAAATCAACCTGAGACCCGCCGACGGTGAACCTCGACATGCTACGTTAAAAACTTTGATTTTTCATGATAGAGTGAACAAAAATTAATGAAAATACTACCATTAGAAAGAGCATAAAAAATCGTATAAGATGGCATGCTTTGATTAAGACTTAAAATGATTAAATTCACCATAAGACTAGTTAACATGGAAGTTACCCTTTGTGTAAACCTCGGAGTAAAACATGAAATTAGGGCAGCATGATGAATGAAATTTAGGCATTTAGGTATCAAAAGAAGAGGCTCAGGAAAACGAACAAGATGGTATAATTAGAATTCTGTTTAGCCTGAGAGACACCTACCAATTTGGAGTAGAAAGAGGAAGATGCGCTAAAACCCTAATCCGCGAACACCGACGATCCTCGCCCTAATTCGCCCTCGATCGGCCACCAGGAGTCACGTCGTCTGTTGGAGAAGCAAATGGAGGTCTAGGTCTGCAAAAGCCCTCAACTTATAGCGTCCAAGGAGGCTTCTAGAGGTCGAATTGGACTCAAGAGTCCAAGGAAGAAAAACCGGCGAAAATCTCACACCTTGACCAAATATGCGCCGCCGCCACCGAGAGAAGCATCTAGAAGCTAGGGTTTTAGAGGGGAAACGATCTACTAGGGTTAATCTATCATTTTGGATCGGTTTGGGCTCGATTGGTTGAGAATTGGGCTCTAATTTGGTCGATTAAGGTTGGTCTAGGAAAAGCAACGATTTTGGCTAAAAACTCCTTAATTCAGCCTAATTAAATTTTTATTGGGGGTTGGCCCAGTTGACAATATTGTTAAACACTCTGCTCTCTACAAGAATATAATTTTTTCATATTTTTTAAAAATTAATCAAAACTTTAACCTACGGGTGAAATCGCATTAATTTAATCTATATATATATATATATATATATATATATATATATATTAAATTTAGATTATTGTGGAAATTTTAATTGCATTGTGAAATATGAAATTCTTTTTATGGTCATTGCAGAAAAATAATTATTTCTTTTGATTGACATAATTTGGCCGCTTTCAAAACTAAACAATATTCTTTAATTAAGGAAATCATAAAAATAGCAAGGAAATAACTTTAATTCCAATACATATTTCAAAATTTTACCTTTATATTTTATTATTTAACCGGGGTGTTACAGAACCTGTGTTCCAGATTTAGCTGAGATAAAAGGCAAGGTTCTTAAGGAAGCCCACAAGGCCAAGTATATTATTCATCCTGGAGCCACTAAGATGTACCGAGACCTAAAGAGGACCTTTTGGTGGTCGAACATGAAAAAGGAAGTAGCAGAATTCGTGAGTAGGTGCTTGGTATGTCAACAAGTGAAAGTTGAACATTTCAGACCTGCTGAGAAATTGAAACCTCTCGATATACCATAGTGAAAGTGGGAGAGCATTGGTATGGATTTCATAATGGGTTTACCTAGAACTCATGGAGGCTTCAATGCAATATGGGTGATTGTGGATAGATTGACTAAATCTGCATATTTCTTGTCTATCAAGGCGAAGTGGACAGTCAACGTATTGGCTGCTTTGTATATGAAGGAAGTGGTACGATTGCATGGAATACCTATAAATATTGTGTCTGACCGAGATCCCAGATTTACTTCACACTTTTGGAAAGGATTACAAGAATCCTTAGGAACCCGTCTGAACTTCAGTACTGCATTTCGCCCTCAGACAGATGGCCAGACTGAGAGAACGAACCAGATTGTTGAGGATATGTTAAGAGCTTGCACAATCAACTTTGGTGGCAGTTGGCATGAACAACTGGCCCTTATAGAATTTACGTACAATAACAGTTACAAGTCCAGTATCCAGATGGCACCGTTCGAGGCTCTTTATGGAAGAAGTTATCGATCACCTTTGTGCTGGGACGAGGTAGGTGAGAAGTAATGGTTGGGTCCAGATCTCATTGCAGAGACATCCAAGAATATCCAGATCATCAGAGATCATCTGAAAGTTACACAATCAAGACAGAAAAGCTATGCTGATAATAGAAGAAGAGATTTGGAATTTCAAAAGGGCGAGCATATATTTTTGAAAGTTTCGCCTCTGAAAGGAGTTCAAAGATTTAACATCCATGGCAAGTTGAGTCCCAGATTTATTGGCCCATTTGAGATTTTAGAAAGAGTGGGGGAAGTTGCCTATAGATTGGCATTACCATCCCAGTTGTCAGGTGTGCACAATATTTTTCATGTGTCTATGTTACGGAAGTACGTGTACGACCCTGCACATATCATTCAGCACACGGACCTTGAGTTGAAAGAAGACTTAACTTATGAAGAAAGACCCATCAACATTCTGGACCGTAAGAAGCAGCAGCTCAGGAATCGGTCCATACCGATGGTAAAGATTCAGTGGAGTCGGCGTGGAACTGAAGAAGTCACTTGGGAGTCCGAAGAAGCTATCCGGAGGCAATACCCTGATTTATTTTAAGGTCAGTAATCCAAATTATCTCCGTTTTTTAGAAGTGCAGTGAATTTGGGGACCAAATTCTTTAAAATGGGAGAGGGTATAGCACCCCGGTAAATTATTAGATAAAATAAAAGAAAAATAAATAGGAAAGTCTATGGAAAATACGATCGTAAAAGTTGTAACCAAATTATAAAAATCTAGAAAAATTATAATCATAGAGAGGACGAAAAATTTAGATAATTTGTCTTCTACGGCAGACCCTAAATAAAATTATAAGCAAGTCAAATTAATGGTATTAGGGCAAAATCCATGTTTAACCTTATCGGACCTTAGAGCGCCTAATTCAGACCCAATTCTCGATTATTTAAGCCCAGATCGGACCCTTTTGGACAGCCATGATGTGTAGATCATTTCCCCTCTGTTAGCCCACCGAAACCCTAACCCTAGGTGTCCAATTTTGGGTGTGAAGGCGACGGACTTGGTCAATCCATGTTTTCCGCGCGCGATGCGTTGTGGGACTCTATCCAGCCCCCTCGTTCGCTCCCAGATCGAATTACCACTATAAAATCAACCCTTGGCCTAACGAGAAACCCTTGGATGCTGCGGCGGCCGGCGAGGAGCGAGGACGAAGGCGTATTCCGGTGATCTCTTGGGAAGGTTTTCTTATCGCGGCCGGCGACGTCGTCCTCTTCCTTCTTCTTTTAAGGTAGGTTCTAGTGGACCAAACCTCAAGTAATATATACCATTGGAAGCATCTCTGAGCCCTCTTTCGTTTGATACCAAAAGCCCTAAATTCTGTACAGGATCATGCTAGTATTGTTCGATTTAGTCGTAGCATGTCAAAAATTAGGGTAACCCAGTTACATTCGATTAAATGTCAGGCTAGCAGGCCTAAAGATTCAAATTAATCAATCCATGTTATGCATCTTTTCGTCCTCTTTCCACTGGTATACATTTGCCCAATTTTTATGCAATATATCGCTTGAATTTCTTGTTAGAAGTGAACCCTGTCAGTGTTCGCCGGACACCGGAACGGTGAACGAGTTTGCGGTCCTAACAGGAACCGCCAGAAGCTTAACGGCCCCGCTATAGACTGCAAGGTCTAGGGCAGTGGTTGTGGTTTGACCGTTTACCACGTTTGATGTGTTCAGAACCCCATGATCAGTGGCGGCCCAATGATAGACCGTAAGGTCTGGGATGGCGGCTCTTCTCTAGACCGCTTGGAAATCCTGGCGGCTGCTCGATAGACCACCTAAGGCGTGTGTGGTTTTCGAGCTCACATGCCTCAAGCGGCCTAGCGACATACCGCTAGGCCCTGTCCCGCGGTTCTGGATAGACCACCTAGGTCACACAGAAGTGTTTATACCATGATTTAAGCGTGTTGGTTCTTGACGAGTTATGCATATAAGTAGGATAGAAACCCACAAATTAATTGGAATGTATGAAACACGTTTAATAATATTTCATGACTGGGTATCCTGTCCTTTTTCCAAACATATTTACTTTGTTCGTGTCAATTAAGGAAGCATAATCTATAATCATTCTAATACGGAATTGGAGAGATTTATTAGGATTGTTTGATAGTCGATCCACTCTGGTGGTGCGGACTGACCGCTATACATGATTTTCTGAAGTTTTTCAACTCTCAATTCTTGTAATAGTTGGGACTCTCCGCCGGATATTCCTTCCGTCGGACTAGGACCTCTATTATGAGACCTCCGTAAGCCCCCGCAAGCCTGGGATTCCAACTAGGATGCCAGGTAGGTTGTACCTCAAATCCTGCACCTGTTAACTCGATCGGATCGCTTGTTAGCCTCTGTCCATATTCGTGGCCCACATGGGACCGTTTAAATCCTTACACGAACGTCTGTGGACCGTTTTGGTGTTGGGGCGGCCCAGTGTAGACCGTGTAACGCTTGTTATGGGCCTTCGATCCTTTTGTGCTAAACGGCCGGATATGGACCATCCTTAACTGTCAGACGGCCCATTCCAGACCGTCCTTGATTTCCAGCGGTCCTTAAAGGACCGTTTATCCCTTGGCACCGGACTGGGTTTTCCTTGGCCCAATTTCACCTCCCGCGGTCCAGTAAAAGGCCGTTTGTATCCTACGTGGCCCTGGTGTGACCGCGTAGCTTCCAGGGATTGTTTGTTTCACTTTCTTGTATGCTTCGGTGGCCGAGCCGTGGATGGCTTGTGCTGCATTTAAATCCTGGATTTGTTTCTTGCTTATTTCCAAGATATAGCTTGATTCCTTTTTCCTGGCCGAGTCCAGTAAATGTCTAGACATAACTTGGGATCTTGGATCCACCAAATCAATGCCAACGCATCATAAGGGCCAGGTCTGGTCCTGAGAGGAGCGCCCGAAAAGTACTAGTGTCCCGGGGAGTTGTAATGACATGGTGAGGTATTGCACCGAGTGCATGACTAGCGTAATGTCTATGACATTTTCATTCATTTGAATCATTCCATGCTTTTCGTTATGATACAAGATATTAAATTTCTATATGGAATCATCTGCATGACTTGCTTGTTACATGCTTGATCGGCCAATTTCCTGGATATGATATGTCTATGTTCTTCTTATTTGAGTAATTCATTATTTGTCATTCCTTTTGTTTCATCGCATGACATTAATGCAACTGGATAATTACTTAAACCTTGCCTGCTATTACCTACTGAGCGTTCACTCACCCAGTTTTCCCCCCCTTTTTTAGGTAGCTCCGGTGATGAATCGCCAACAGATGGGGATGGGCAGGAGTGAAGTCCTTGGAGCGAGCCAGCTAGAAAGCCTCTTGGAGTGTCCTTAGATAGCTTGAGTCAAGAGTGTCGTCATGTTAAAGTTGTTTCGGAGTGTAATTTGGTTATTAAGTTATTATTTAAGTTGTAATGTAAAGATGTCAGTGGATATCGGGAACTTCTTTGGTTCTTTTAGTTGTTGGTGGATGTTGGAATTTATTGTGTTTAATTAGTGGAAGTAATTTGTTACTTTGGGAATTAATTCCTTCCCTTTGCTATTGTGTTATTTTTGAGTTATCTAAATGCTAACCCAAGGCAAAGCATGTCTGGAAATCAACATATTTTAACTCTACTGCCGCGTTCCGATTTTCTGCGTCGAGGCATGACAGTTTGGTGGTATCAGAGCCTAGGTTTTAAAGGTTCCTAGGTTCCCTAGTGGTGTCATAGAACCGTGACTTATTAGAAGTCTAAGATCCAACCTGGTGAGATTGGGTAGAGACTCGGGTTGAGTTAATAAATCGACTCTAAAAGATTCCCGCTAGGTTGCTCTAATTTAATCTATTCCACGTGTAGGAGTCTATTGCAATGGCGGCGGAGCGTGCGTAATGAAGGGACATGCAGCGTACAGTGCAAGGATTAACGCGGGCCCTTCAGCAAGTGGCCCAAGGAGGAGGAGCGCACCAAAGAGCCGGTGATCTCCACCGGAACTTTCGTGGGATGAATCCCCCGCGATTTGGTGGTTCAACAGATCCGGATGAGGCCAAGCACTGGCTAAAAGAAATGGATCGGATTTTCAAAGTCATGCAATGCAGTGACCAAGAGTGTGCACTTTTGACTACCTTTCAGTTAGAGCGTGACGCAAGAACGTGGTGGGACGCTGTGAAAGCCACATTAGGAGACAAGCAAGTGGCATGGAAGGAGTCCGAGGAACTCTTCAATAGTAAGTATTTCTTAGACTGAGTACAAGAGAAAAAGGCAGCGGAATTTGCTACCTTGAAGCAAAGGAACTTATCAGTCGTGGAATACAAGGCGTAGTTCTCTCGATTGGCACGCTATGCTACACATTTGGTATCTACTGAAAAGATGAAGGCCAAAAAATTTCTTAATGGTTTGAAGTTGCAGTATATCAACCAGTTGGTGCCTTTGGAGATCCAGACTTATGCCGAAATGGTAAGAAAAGCTCAAGTTCTTGAAGATACCTTGGAAATGATGGAAAGGATCCGAGGAAGGAACTCTAAGAAGGAGCAGACCACTAGTTCCAGGAATTTCAAACCCGACAATGACAAGAAGAGGCCCAACGGTGGGTCTAGTTCGTGGAAAGATAAGAAGCCGAAGAATGATGATAAGAAACCTCGCCCGGGTGCACCATCCAAGGCCCTTTGCAAGTATTGTGACCCTCCAGGCCACAAGATGGAAGAGTGCTGGCGAAAGCTAGGTGCTTGTTTGTGTTGCGGTAGAAAGGACCACCGTATCCCTGAGTGTCCTCTCTTGTCCGATCAAGCCGCACCGAGTAAGCCGCAAGGAGGTCAGAGGCGGCAGGTCAAGCTGCAAGCCATTCAAGAAATCGAGACGGAAGCCACCGAGGAGGGTGGATTCGTAGAAGGTACACTTGTTATTTTTGATAAGCTGACTTTTGTTCTATTTGATACTGGAGCAACGCATTCCTTTATTTCTCGGAGTTTTGCTAAGTCTCTATCTACTAAACCTGTATTGATGAGCTCTCAACTGGAAATTTCAACCCCTATTGGTACTGGTTCAGCTATTAAGCACTATTACCCCTCAAGTAAGATTCTGGTTAATGGGATTAGTATGCCAGCTGACTTGGTTTGCATGAAGATGAAAGATTATGATGCAATCCTAGGAGCGGATTGGTTAGCTAGATATGAGGCTAGTGTTCACTGTAAATCTGGCACCGTGTCCTTCTCGGGTAGCCCCGAGCTCTCTTTTGTTGGGGTTAGACATTCTAGGTCTATGCCGCTTATTTCGGCACTTCGAGCCGAGAAGTTATTAAGGAAGTTATCTAGGGCAGTGGTTGTGGTTTGACCGTTTACCACGTTTGATGTGTTCTGAACCCCATGATCAGTGGCGGCCCAATGATAGACCGTAAGGTCTGGGCTGGCGGCTGCTCGATAGACCACCTAAGGTGTGTGTGGTTTTCGAGCTCACATGCCTCAAGCGGCCTAGTGACAGACTGCTAGGCCCTGTCCCGCGGTTCTGGATAGACCACCTAGGTCACGCAGAAGTGTTTATACCATGATTTAAGCGTGTTGGTTCTTGACGAGTTATGCATATAAGTAGGATAGAAACCCACAAATTAATTGGAATGTATGAAACACGTTTAATAATATTTCATGACTGGGTTTCCTGTCCTTTTTCCAAACATATTTCCTTTGTTCGTGTCAATTAAGGAAGCATAATCTATAATCATTCTAATACGAAATTGGAGAGATTTATTAGGATTGTTTGACAGTCGATCCACTCCGGTGGTGCGGACTGACCGCTATACATCATTTTCCAAAGTTTTTCAACTCTCAATTCTTGTAATAGTTGGGACTCTCCGCCGAATATTCCTTCCGTCGGACTAGGACCTCTACTATGAGACCTCTGTAAGCCCCCGCGAGCCTGGGATTCCCACTAGGATGTCGGGCAGGTTGTACCTCAAATCCTGCACCTGTTAACTAGATCGGATCGCTTGTTAGCCTCTGTCCAGATTCACGGCCCACATGGGACCGTTTAAATCCTTACACGAACGTCTGTGGACAATTTTGGTGTTGGGGCGGCCCAGTGTAGACCGTGTAACGCTCGTTATGGGCCTTCGATCCTTTTGTGCTAAACGGCCGGATATGGACCGTCCTTACCTGTCAGACGGCCCATTCCAGACTGTCCTTGATTTCCAGCGGCCCTTAAAGGACCATTTATCCCTTGGCACCGGACTGGGTTTTCCTTGGCCCAGTTTCACCTCCCGCGGTCCAGTAAAAGGCCGTTTGTATCCTACGCGGCCCTGGTGTGACCGCGTAGCTACCAGGGATTGTTTGTTTCGCTTTCTTGTATGCTTAGGTTGCCGAGCCGTGGATGGCTTGTGCTGCATTTAAATCCTGGATTTGTTTCTTGCTTATTTCCAAGATATAGATTGATTCCTTTTTCCTAGCCGAGTCCAGTAAATGTCTAGACATAACTTGGGATCTTGGATCCACCAAATCAATGCCAACGCATCATAAGGGCCAAGTCTGGTCTTGGGAGGAGCGCTCGAAAAGTACTAGTGCCCGGGGAGTTGTAATGACATGGTGAGGTATTGCACCGAGTGCATGACTAGCGTAATGTCTATGACATTTTCATTCATTTGAATCATTCCATGCTTTTCGTTATGATACAAGATATGAAATTCCTATATGGAATCATCTGCATGACTTGCTTGTTACATGCTTGATCGGCCAATTTCCTGGATATGATATGTCTATGTTCTTCTTATTTGAGTAATTCATTATTTGTCATTCCTTTTGTTTCATCGCATGACATTAATGCAACTGGATAATTACTTAAACCTTGCCTGCTATTACCTACTGAGCGTTCGCTCACCCAGTTTCCCCCCCCCCCCTTTTCAGGTAGCTCCGGTGATGAATCGCCAACAGGTGGGGATGGGCAGGAGTGAAGTCCTTGGAGTGAGACAGCTAGAAAGTCTCTTGGAGTGTCCTTACATAACTTGAGTCAAGAGTGTCGTCATGTTAAAGTTGTTTCGGAGTGTAGTTTGGTTATTCAGTTATTATTTGAGTTGTAATGTAAAGATGTCAGTGGATATCGGGAACTTCTTTGGTTCTTTTAGTTGTTGGTGGATGTTGGAATTTATTGTGTTTAATTAGTGGAAGTAATTTGTTACTTTGGGAATTAATTCCTTCCCTTTGCTATTGTGTTATTTTTGAGTTATCTAAATGCTAACCTAAGGCACAGCATGTCTGGAAATCAACATATTTTAACTCTACCGCCGCGTTCTGATTTTCTGTGTTAGGGCGTGACACAAACGATAGGAAATCAATCCTAAGGCGAGTAGAAAGCCATTCCCCTGCTTGTATATGCAAAACTACGCCGTTCCTCGCCGATCTTCGCGAGGAAGCCACCTACATGAGAGATTCTCCACCTCCACGCTCCAAAGGTCGCCTCCACGATGACACCTCCACTCCACCAACGCCTTGGGCTCGCCAAGGCCACCTCCTGCCAAACCTACAAAGCCCCGGGGTGATCACACCATCGAGAGAGCAAGAGAGGGGAAGAGAGACCAACGTGGGAGAGAGGAGGGAGCCTCCCTGCATGGGTTCAAAACAAATGAGCATTTACCTTTTTTTGGTTATTTTAATTGCAATAAGGCATCAAAAGGGGTAATATTGCAAATATGCCCTATAGAGCTTACCAAATCTTGAATAAATGGCTAAACCCATTAAACTAGGCCCATTAAGCCTATTAAAATCGCCTATACTCATGAAATTGTTTATATTTCTTTACCGATAAGAATCCATTAACTACCGAGTCTTACATGATGTCTAATTTTGATGTCTAGTTTTGATGCTAGCAATAGTGTGTTTGTCATTAATCTGTCTCTGACAACATTGTTATTTTATGTCATTTCTTAAGTCACAATAAGTTCTTGCTCATAACAAGGTCGATGCATATACATATGGTTGCATTGAAAGGTCGGTGCACACTTGCATATTGTTACATGGAAAGGTCGATGCACATTTTCATATAAGTCTATAAGGTTGATGCGTACATCCACTTCTGTTCTGAAGGTCTATGCATGTGTATAATTGTTGCATTGAAAGGTCGATGCACATTCACTTTATTGTCTATCAGGTTAGTGCATACAGTCTCTCCAGTCCTAAAGGTTGGTGCATATGTAGGTCTGTGCATATTTGGATTCTAGAGATAGGTCGATGCGTGTCATAGATAGGTTGATGCTAGTGAGCTAGCGACTGCAGCGTAGGTCGATGCCAGTGAGCTAGTGATTGCAGCATAGGTCGATGCATGTCATATAAAGGTCAATGCTAGTGAGCTAGGGACTGCAGCGTAGGTCGATGCTAGTGAGCTAGCGATTGTAACATAGGTCGATGCATGTCATGGAAAGGTCGATGCTAGTGAACTAGTGACTGTAGCATAGGCCAATGCATGTTATAGAAGGGTCGATGCTAGTAAGTCATCACTCTCAAGGTTGATGCACCTTGTGCATTCACTATAAAGACGGGTCGATGCACCGTCCTTACAGAGTCAGTTTGTCTGGCACATAAGGTCTACCTGTATAAAACTAAGGTCGATGTTTCTGTTCTGACCTGCTGCATGTGTTATCTATACAGTCTGATGTATCTCATTTATGCATCGATGCTCTTGAAGAATTTTGTGCATATACTTATATGAATTGTCTGAACTCATCTGAAACTAAATTTGCTAATAAATATTACATGCTTCATGAATCTCATAAATCTTTGATTTTGTTTTGGACAGAAAGGAAGAACCAACCTAGATCCATGATCGAACACCTGGGTTGCATAAAGGCAGACTACATTAATCTCACGTGGAACTTTAAGTGAACCAGATTAAGGGCATGTGATCCAAGGCGGGAAGCTGAACTAATATCTTGCCACGTGGATCGTCTTATTCTCTACTTCTGACATGTGGCCCCTCGAAGTGCGCATTCTGGATAAATTTATTGGGCGAGAGTGTGTCTTCCACGCGCCCAAAAATTTGAAAAGCTCAGGGGACCACTTGATCCAGCCTGCGCCTATAAAAAGGGGGATCTCTTAGTTAAACAGAGAAAGAAAAAAAGAGAGTACAGACGACAGAAGCAGATCAGAAGAGTAGAAGAGAGCTGGAAGAGCTAGAGTTAAAGAGAGAAAAGTCTGAGAAGTGTTCGAGAGAGCAAGAGCCTGTTGCAGACAATGAGAAGAAAAACATAGTGCCGTAAGTCTGAGAAGCTGTCTGAGTGAGAAGTGAGATTGAGAGGTAGAGTTATTGTCTTGACTCCTGGATCAGATCCAGTGTCAAATTGCTCCATAGCAAGCTACATTATTTTTCCATCATCGTTATTTCTTTGAATCTTTTATGTTTATTTTTGAAACTATTCGTAAGCTGTGTATCAGCAGCAAGCTGTGAGTCAGCGGCGAGGTGTGATCCTCGGTAAGCAAGCTGTGGTGCTCAGCGGCGAGGTGTGATCCTCGGTAAGCAAGTTATGAGGCTCAGCGGTCTGGGACGTGTTCCCCAAAGCTGTGGATCAGCGGTTGTAGGGATTTTTATCCCCGAAACTGTGGATCAGTAGAGTTCAAGCTGTTTGGCAGCAAAATCCTTACTCAGTCGAGGAAGGGGTGGACGTAGATCTCAAGCTCGAGATTGAACCACCTTAAAAATTGATCTATCATCTGTGTGATTGAATTTTTTACTGCAACTAGATGAATGCCTAGGATCTTCCACTGCGAGTCGCTAATAATTTCAACATATTCGTCTGTTGCTTATGCATGAGTACTCAACCTATCTGTTTGAATATGTTCTGAATCTATCTGTGGTAATTCATCTTAAATTGATCTTGCCTTGAATTATTCAGTAGACTTACCATCTTACATCTAATCTGTATCGTCAACTCAGTGGCATATAAAATTGGTTCAGTCAGAATGATAGATTACATCTATTTGGAAAACTGATCTTTGCGTGAGGAGATTTTCTAATCAACCCTCCGCCAGGTACTATACTGAGTTGATTGATCTTTTATTTTTTGGTGTTTACTTTGATTGTCAACTATTTCATATCAGATTCTTTTGTTGATAATTCAGATTGCTTTTAGTGATTTTGTTCACGGTAGTACATTTTAATTCCGCACTATTATTAACTACTGTAGAATTCAAAATTGGGGTTGATCTATTCACCCCCCCCCCTCTAGATCTCTTATTCATCTTTCCACACATCAATTGAAGGATGATGATGGAACATTTCTGGAATCCAAGGAAGAACAAGGAAAAGGCAGTCAATTGCCATCTGCAGAACAGGAAACTGGTCGGTCGACCAAAAACTCTGTCCAATCAACCATGCCCGGCGAGTCTTCTATCAACATCCGGACCTTAAAAGACCATCTTGCTCAAAACATCATAGGAAATCTCCATGACCCCCCTAGGACCATATCCTTCCATAAAGAAGCAAATAATGAGGACCTCATTGCATTAGTGTCTCAAGTGGAACCTAAAAACATTGAAGAAGCCCTGCGGGATGAACACTGGATTAATGTCATGCATGAGAAACTTAGCCAATTTGAAAGAAACTAGGTGTGGAACCCGGTTCCCAGACCCACAGACCAGCCTGTTATTGGAACTAGATGGGTCTTTAAGAACAAGTTGAATGAAGATGGAGCAATAACTAGAAACAAAGTTAGGCTGGTAGCTAAAGGGTATAATCAGAAGATTGAGATTGATTTTGAAGAATCATATGCTCTTGTAGCAAGATTAGAAGCCATCAGAATTTTATTAGCATTTACATGCTCACTAGGCATAAAACTTCAACAAATGGATGTCAAAAGTGCTTTTCTGAATGGCTTGATAAAGGAAGAGGTTTTTGTAGAATAGCCTCCAGGCTTTGAGCATAATGATTTCCCTAACCATGTTTACAAATTGAATAAGGCACTGTATGGACTAAAGCAGGCTCCTCGAGCTTGGTATGACAGACTCAGTGCACATCTGATCAGCAGAGGTAAAGTTGACCAAACTCTCTTTACAAAAATGATGAATGGCCACATCATTATAGTGCAAGTATATGTGGATGATATAGTGTTTGGTTCAACTGATTCCAACATGTGCAAGTAATTTGCTGACCTTATGACAAAAGAATTTGAAATGAGCATCATGGGTGAACTCCAATTCTTTCTTAGACTGCAGGTCACACAAACGAAGGATGGATTCTTCATAAATCAGTCCAAGTACACATTGGAGATTCTGAAGAAATTTGGAATGAAGGATGTCAAACACATATCCACGCCCATGGAAACAAATGCTTCTCTAGACGCAGATGACCAAGGTAAACCTGTAGATCCCAAGACATACCGAGGTATGATCGGATCCCTCTTGTATCTCACTGCCTCTAGACCTGACATACATTTTAGTGTATGCATGTATGCAAGATTTATGGCCAATCCTAATGAATCCCACATGACCGTTGTGAAAAGAATTTTAAGATATGTTTCTAGCACACATGATTTAGGGTTGTGGTATCCAGCATCATGCTGTTTTGAATTGATTTCATATACTAATGCTAACTATGCTGGGTGTAAACTTGATAGAACAAGCACTAGTGGCTATTGCCAATATTTGGGTCGATTTCTAGTTTCTTGGGCTTCCAAGAAGTAGCACTAAGTGGCCCTATCCACTACAGAAGCAGAGTATGTTGCTGCAGGGAGCTGTGGGACCCAAGCGCCATTGATAAAGCACCAACTCTTGGACTACGGAGTAGATCTTGGATGTACACCCATCATGTGTGATAATACCAGTGCCATTAATTTAACTAAGAAACCCATCCAGCATTCTCGCATAAAACACATTGAAATAAGGCATCACTTCCTTCGGGATGAGGTAAGGAAGAAAAACTTTGAACTACACTTTGTTGAAACTGAAAAATAAACTGTAAATATTTTTACAAAACCTCTGAGCAATGAAAGGTTTTCAACCTTAAGAAGGGAATTGGGTCTATGTAGATCCCCCACTTGATTGTTTTTGAATGGTTCTGGTCAAATAAGTTCCAGATGTCACTAGTTACTGTTGTCAAGGGGAGTCCTTTGAGCATGTCTAGTTTGTTGCATGAGTCATAGGCCGTTTTGTGTGTGAATGACCCAATGATATATAAAATGGTGGTGCGTGGAAGGACAGACAAACTCTGTCTGAAAGCACCCATTATGCGTGAGAAGATACTCTGCCAAGTACCAAGGGTACTCACACATTGCATTTTAGAATCCATGGGTTGAGGGGGAGTTGGTAGAATTTCCTTGAGACAGGTTCACTATGTTGTCTGGCTCAAGTGAGTCGACGCACTGATCAGTGTGCATCGACCCCACAGTTCAATTTCACCAAAACTCCCTGTTCTATGAAACGATTCTATGTCGACACATTGTCAAGCTCAGGTCGACACTTCTGTGAAAATTCAAGAATTTCATAGCTTTTCATATCCTATGCGCTGCATCTCTGAAGAATTTGTACTCTCATCTTCTCCAGTCAAATATGTAATGCCTAACCCCCTTATTTCAATTCTCATTTCATGGCTGTCACTTCAAACAATTTTTTTCATGAGTATAAATTGTCATTCAAATCCTTGCAATTACTGAGGGGGAGAGTGTGTCATCCGTTATCCATTCATCAGTTGGCATCAGTTGTTCAAATCTCCACTCACGTGTGCTTAGTTTCACAGGGAGATTCTTTTCTAAGACCGATCTCCATTGACTAGTCTATCTGAAAGAAATCTCCTGCATTATGTATCATGGTTGCTTAAATGATTTGAGGAATTAAAGTCAGCAACTTCCTGAAGTCTAAAAACAAGAAACTTGAAGGAGGAACTCCTCAAGATTACTCTTGTTGATGCATCAAGTGTCACGCCCCGTACTCTATACCGTCGAGGTATTGTCCGCTTTGGTCTACCCACTCTCACTTGGTTAAAGGTTTTGAAACCTATCCTTGGACTTGGGTTTCCTAGGAATTGAATACCTTAGGCTCTGATACCACAAAGACTGTCACGCCCCGAGCGCGGAAGATACCCGGAGATGCGCGACGTGTCTATATCAATCATGTCAATCAGAGTGGTCATGTATTCGACACAAAGACAGAGATGCGCAAAATAGCAAGATAACCCAATCCTTTATTTCATAATGGATAGACTATTACAAATCCAATACTCTGTTTAATAAAAAGGAAAAGAATACATATTTGACTCAAGAAACTATAGGAAAGACTAGATGACACTTGGAGAATCTCTATCTCTTCACTCTTGACAATTCCCATCCGATTGACTTCCATCGTCGTCGGACTTACCTGAAAAGTAAAAAGGGACAAACGGAATGAGCGAACGCTCAGTAGGAAATTATATCTCAAGTACTAGCAAGTGGTTTAAGTAATTACATTTTCATGGATGCAATAAAGCTATGCATGCTCGCATGAAACGACAAGATAGAGAGAATGTAATATCAAAGAAATAAGATGAACTTTCATGAACAAGATACAAATTATTCAAGATATTCAAGCAAGTACCATTATCGAGTCATGTCAAGAACTTTGGCTATCATGTATCAAGCAAGTAAATTACCCTTTTTCGGGCCACGCATTTCATTTCATGTCAAGTACGAGTCAAGTACAAGATGTGTGTGGAATGTCCAATCAAGCAAGTCAAGTACTCGGTATAATGCCAGATACCTTATCATTTTAACTCCCATGGGCACAAGTACTTTCGGGTGCTCCTCCCAGGACCAGATCGGGCCCTATATGCGCAGGCATTTATCATGTGTTTTGACATCCACTCTTGTTTATATAGCCAATATAGAATTTCAATAATCAAGCTTGTAGACACGTATGACAACTTTGATAGAATAGAGTTCAAAATATGACAAAGGACATAGAATGGCGATCATAACGGTATAATCACGATATCGATAAAACTAGGTAGAATATGGTTCCCTTAACTTAGGTACCATGACAAATCAATATGGACATTCTTTATATAGAATTTAGGTCCACATGAACAGTATATCAAGGTAAGATACCCCATTCTTATCATAGAATTGAGGTTTACAAGAATGACATGATATGGCATGATATCATCATCCCATTAAGAATTTCTTATGATATACTCTTTGTATAATCATAAGGGCCGGTATACCATGTTTCTTTTAGATTGACATGGCAAGGATCGTGTAATGGGTTTTTAGGGTACAACCAGCTCAGTCGGCCTTGAGGGAATCCAAGGCTACGAGGAGTCTTACGGAGGTCTCTATGACTAACTCGCTAGTCCAAAGGAACGGAATGTCCAATGGAGAGCTTGTATGTCAATGAGAGTTGAGTGTGGTCGGTAAATCAACATGAAAACATGGGACTATACTCACGGAGTGGAGAATAGTGCCGATATATATATATATGTATAATATATAAACCATCGGTTAGCAAATCAGAGGAAAAATCAGTTTACAGTAAAATAACGACTTAGGTCAAGTCGTGTATTGAATAATTAACGCCTAACAGAAGGGCGTTTACATGTATTGCCAATTTGCAGAATTTCCATTTATTTCATTAATTTATCAAAAACACGCCTTTCCTAGGGGCGTTTCTTCAAAGTTGACGACTGCAGGGGCAGGCGTCTCATCATTTACATATTCGACAGGATATAATTATTCTCAGAAATTTATCAAAAACGCGCCCTTGGAAGGGGCGTTACTTCTAATTCCATTATACAGATAATGTAAATTTCAGGGTTTTAACAATTACACGCCCAATGAAGGGGCGTTACTTTTAAATTTACGCCTTATATACAGACGTTAGTCCAGTGAGAGACGACCTTGTCTAGGTCGTGAATTCAAGAAATACCATGATTTTTCATGGGCAGTACTAATTTCAGGATACAGGATAATAGAACTCATGGGAAAACGAATATATGGTCATGACAATAATATCAACATGTTCGAAGACATAGGATCATGCATTATTAGTGTAGAATCAGGTTTTCATATGTAATCAGTTCTTAGCATGGGTGAGTAACGATTGATGAAGTTAACGCCTGAGTGCAGGGCGTCAATCCAAAATTGACGACCTTGGCAGGGTCGTGATTTGTAAAGTAGCGCCCTAATCTGGGGCGTGTATTTCATAATCACGCCCTTGCTAAGGACGTGTTTTTCAAGAAATTAACAGAAAGCCGTTGAAAAACTATAGTAAACCAAACCTTGTATATGCATGATAATTATTGTACTGTATCAATTTAGTTTGGGCTACAGTGACTTGAGAAAACCTACCTTAATAATGGATTTGAAGATGACCGTGAGGGGTTTGACTAGCAGAGGATGATGCTCGGTTAGGCTCCTGAAGACCACGGCTATTGGTTGATGGAAGAAGACGATGGCTTTGATTGTAGAAGAAGAACTGCAGTTATCCTATAAGAAAATAAAGAAACTGTATCAGTTTCTTTGTGATATGAACATCATACGAAGGTAAATAATTCTTTTTACCCGGATGAAGAACTATGCTTCTTCAAAACGTAGGGCTTCTTAACCTGTAACAGAAGAAGATGAAGAACTGTTAGTTCTTCATGTAACAGACGTAGGGATTTTAAGGAAAATAAGAAGGAATGCTCCTCTTACGTACCTCTGCAGACGAACGAATCAAATAGGTTTAGGGTTTAAATGAACGAGAGTTTTTATAGGATTTTGGATGTCCTAGTAGGGTTGGTGATTGTGTGGAAGTAATACTTCTATGATAGAGTCATTACCACGTTTGAACTCTTTCTAATGCTTATCACTTACCCTGGATAAGTTCTGGGTTCGATCGGTTCACGAACTGAATTAACGCCTTAGGTCAGGGCGTGTATTCTTGAATTGACGCCTTGTATAAGGGCGTTTCTTAAAAAGCGCCTTGAAAAAGGGCGTTTCGTGTTTTAAAACACGCCCAAGATAGAGGCGTTTCTTTTACTTGCCTATTTGGTCGTGAGAGTTGACGACCGCTCGTCTGGGCGTCCTTTCTTTAGTCACGCCTTTTATAGAGGCGTTTCTTTTTGAATTAACGCCCTAATAAGAGGCGTTATTTTTAATTTGTCTTATTTCGTCCAATTAACCCTATTCCTTTTTATATATTTTACTTCTGTAATATATATGTTTTAATTCATTTCAATTATTCATTTATTAGGGTTGCTACATCAAGTGTACTCATTTCTTATGTCCCATGGTCTGCCTATGCACATTCCGTAACAATTTCAGTTGATAAACGTCACGTTGAGTATTGTGGTCAAACAACTATATTATTTGAGGTTTATCCAAAGCACTCGTTGTAGAGCAATGGTTGAGATCTACTAAGTAACCGGGCGCACTTCACCTAAGACGTGAGGTGGTTCGCGTCAAAATGTGATGTCTTGACTAACTCTGCTCTGGTAAAATGAATTAAAAAAAACAAAAAACAAACCAAGGGGAAGGCGCTTAACAGAGCAATGGCTTTAGTCTGCTGAGAAACTTCACTCTTTCACCACTGAAGTGATTGAGGGTAAGGCATGAAGTGGCAAGCTATCTCTGGTCTAAATAAGATAGGATAGTTAACTGCGCTGAGTAACTGGGGCAATTGCATCTAACAAATATGATTCCTCACGTAAAAAAGTGTCCGTTGAACTTGACTGTCAATGCAGCTATTTTGAAAACTTGAGGTGCATGAATAGATAAACTCTCACTGTACCAGCTTGTTTAACTTCAATACTAATGGTAGTTGATCCTAAAAGGTTACTGGCTTTTATGAGAAAGATTGACCAGGGAATATCAAGGACTTTGGTCCCCCAATATCTGTGCATCAGTTTCGGTAATCTTGAGTGGACACACTCATGTTAGTCACTTGGATTCTAATACTTCTAATGTTCTTGATTTTAATTCTTCAATTCACACTATACTTCCATGGAATGCCTTTTGTGCTGGGAGATATCTGATTTTGGGGTTGGTTCTATCATATGCTCAGATTTGTCTTAGACTTGAATCTCTTCTTTGAAATCTTCCACACATACATTGTTCACTAATCCTTGTAAGAACACCTCTCTTGTTTTGATGGTGTCAAAGGGGGAGAAGTTATTGTTGAGTCATCCAACATATCTTTGAGAAGTTTTTGATGAGTCTTAGTCTGGTAGTCTTTAATGGGTGTGACCAGTCTGAAGTCAATCTCCAATGCATGTCCTTATTTTCATTACATGCCTTGATGTGTTTCATGCTTTTCATATCAAAATCTGTTGCATGCCAAAATTTGTTGTCTGAATTTCATCTCAAATTATGAGCACAATGACTCATAGTTGCCATCATCAAAAAGAGGGAGAATGTTGTGTATATTGTGTTGTGATGATGTCTTACTATAAGTCATTGGTCATTTATTTAAAGAAAATCTGAAACATCCTTGGTTTTGGCTAGATGTGAAGAAATTGAAAGACCTCCCATGAATGCGCCAACCCTATCTATAGACCGTGTCGACTCCTTTGCTCACAAATAAAAGAAAAGTCCAAATGGCTCTCAGCTGCGTCGACTCCATCATCATGATGCGTCAACTCTAGACAGTCCTTTGAAGCAATCCTCAAGCGCTCATTATTGAGTGCGTCGACGCATCAAGAGCTTCTTCACTGGCTGTGTCGACCCCACTCAATTCCAGAACCAGACAGACAGGCAACCGTTGAAAGCTGCGTCGACCCCACTCAGTTCCAGAACCAGACAGACAGGCAACCGTTGAAAGCTGTGTCGACTCCATATTCTCAGGAGGTCGACGCAAGAGTCCTCACAGAAACCGTTATAATCTCACCTTCTGAAGGATGCGTCGACGCACCCCATCAGCTGCGTCGACGCCATAAAGGTCTGGCTGGCAAACTGTTCAAGCGCGAAGTTGGATGCGTCGACTCCAGCCCTTCACCGCGTCGACTCCATGAAGGTCTAGCGCCTAGCAGCCAGCATTGGTGAGCAGCTGCGTCGACTCCACTCCCACCTACGTTGACGCATATGAAGGAAACGGTACTCTGTTCGAAAAGGTGAACCAGTCTGCCTTTCTTTATTCAAGTCAATGGGTCACTCTGCAATATCTCGCGGTTCAAGGTCAGAAAAAATTCCTAGGATAGATAACTATCCTTGTCATCATTAGGTTGCCAGAATAACTTTTTGAACAAAGGATCTGTTAGTTAAAAATTGTGGGAAAGGTCACATTTCATGGTAACCTCCTTTTTGCAACCAGTCAATCAGAGTGCAATCCCAAAAGATGCCTAGGATAGAGGACTGTGCCCTTCTGTCATGAGCCAATCAGAAGGAGGACCTGGAAGAGCTCTTTGTCCAAGAGTCTTACTTTTATTTCCACTAATCAAATGGCAAGATTTGAGAGGAAAATCTTCTGCTCCCTGCACCTATAAATTGGACGCCCTCTACATGAAGAATGCTACTGCTGGGGTTGCAAGTGTGCCTGGAGAAGAGTTGAACGTGAGAGGGAGAGTAAAAAGAAGAAGAAGGAGTGCCTACTCTGGATTTCTATCAGAAAAACGTGAGAGCAAGAGAGGTGGAGAAAGAGCTGCAACCAAGCCAGTCAGCCATGTTTTTCTTGAATCACTGATTCCCAACACCGTTTGTTGTGTTCTTCACTCTACAGTAGCTGCACTTGTATTTTCTAGTTTTGTATTTGTTGTTTTGGGTTTTCTACCACAAACTATTATGTTTGTGAGGCGTCGTCCCCGTGTGAGCTGAGTGTTGCAGCGTGTGTGGTTGTTTTTCTTAAGTTTTGTTTTTCTTTTGGAGCTTGTCCCCGTGTGCTACGTGTTGTAGCGTGAGGACCTTGTCCTCGTGAGGACTTCGTCCTCGTGTGTGTGTGTGTGTGTGTGGGGGGGGGGGGGGGGGGGGGGGGAGTGTCCACGTGTCCTGTTGGGTTCACCAGCGTGTGGGTGTGTGTTCGCTTTTGACCAAAGCGTGGAAGCCTCACCGAGTTGGTGAGGGGTGGACGTAGGCGTGCTAGGTAGCAGCCAAACCACCTTAAAACTCTATGTTGTTGTCTGCTGTGGGATATCCATCTCTTCTACCCCCTTCGCAGGTGCTTTGATTTGTTAAAATGCATTTCATATCACTTCTCTACTAACATTTCTCGCAATAGTCTAGCATTGTGTTTGATTTGGTCTCGTTGTCTCATTTGTTTTTGATACTTTTTCAAAGTGGTCAAGGATTGAGTGTAGGATCTATTCACCCCCCCCCCCCCTCTAGATCCTCTCATACCATTCAACAATAACCTCTAATGCATTAGTCAGAAGAGTGCTCAGGTAAGGGAAGAGAGTGCTCATAGGGTGGAGAGGAATGCTCGGAGCATGGAGAGGAGTGCTCGGACAAAGAGAATTGAGATTCTAGAGTGTGAGGAGTAGTTTTGGTCTCTATGAGCAGGTTGTGTAACCCCTGGTCGTCTGGCCAGGGTCCTATTTATAGAGTTCTTTTCGAGTGCTCCCCGTTGACCTTCGTTCTCTGATGAGATGCTGCTGGGGTTGTCCTGGTTGTGGAGACATGAGTCACCCTTCTGCTCACCTGACAGGGCAGGAGAGGCATAGCGCTGACCCTATCGTTCCTCCGCTGGAGGCGTGGGCACTAACCCTATCGTTCCTTTGTCGTCTGGGGGTTGTTTCATCATTAATGTGGTGATGTTTGCCGAAGACGTGCGCCGTCCCACTGGAAGATGGAATCGCACGCAACGTACGGGCCTGGACTCTAGCCAGCCCTTTTCGGGTTTTGGCAGGCCGTGCGCTGGACCATAGGTCAGCCAGAGATGGGCCTTGCTGGGCCTAACGAGTTTCCCCCTCCTTACTATTCATCTACTTCTGCATTTTAGGCGGTCCTGCATCTACTTTTGGATTTGGATGATGGAATGTCCAACTTTAGTATTCAGATGGAAGAATTAGATGATGTATCGTCTAAGTTTTATTTGGTGGATGAAGTATTGTCCAACTTTACATTTTAGGTGGAAGACTTAGGCATAACCTTTTGTCTTAAAAAGTAGATGTTGTAGTGTCTAACTTCCCAGAGTAGACATCTAATAAAATTAAAATGATATAAAGAGGATGCTCCGTATAACATGCATTTTTAGGCGAAAGGTCTTTTATGCGTTGTTTTCTTCTAAGTTTTAGACTTAAGACGTAATAGCGTCTAATTTCACCTAATTTTATCAAAATTGATTTTGATTAACTACTTAGGAGACCTGGATTAGCGTTAAACATGTACTTGGTACTTAGCCATCTTTTGAGACTTTTAAATTATGTTTTATTTTATCATAAATCGAAAATAAATAATTTGTGAGAAAAGAACATTATCCCACCAAGCCGTTTGGAAATGTTTACATTTAATAGTTTGATTAATGCACTTTAATATTAAAACAAAATTATTACACCTCCTTTGTAAATAGTATCCATATAATATAGCACATTTCTATATGTACGGCCTCACATCCATGAATTGTCAAAAAGCACCCCTACAAATGGTTGGAATTGCGCATTTTTTACTCTTATGCCATCAATTTTGACGGAACATTCTTAAAAGATGCTACAAAGATTGTTAGTAAATGTAAAAAAAACAAAGAAACCTTTAAGATTCGTTTGATTATATGTATATAGGAAGAAAACTACCATATATCTTGTTATATATGTAGATATATATGTATATAATTCTCTGTGTCTTCATGTCTCATTTTAGAAAGAGTAATGTTCTGTGCACTGCATCCGGTGCACATAAATCAACCCAAATTGTAACATCTCCTCTCATCGGCTCCCCAAAAGTTGAAATGATCATATTTAACGCAAAAAAGACACCCCGCGTAAGATACGTACGGCCCCGTATCAGACCCGGTCGGCCCGCTTTTTTACTCGGCGAAAAATGTGAGAGTGAAATATTTTGTAAGACTGAAATCTTTGGTATAGGAATGAAACATTTTGTTATAAGAATGAAACATTTTTGTTTGACTACATAAATGAACAAATAGAAATGAAACCTTTTGTTTGACGGGAGTGAAATATTTTGTTACAAGAACGAAACATTTTGTTATAAGAATGAAACATTTTATTTAACTACAGAAATGAACGAATAGAAATGAAACATTTTGTTTGACAGGAGTAAAATATTTTGTTACAGGAATGAAACGTTTTGTATAAGAATGAAATATTTTATTTGACTACATAAACGTTTTGTTACAGTCAATCAAAATATTTCATTTAAGAGATTAAACATATTACACAGAGATAAAACACATTACGTATAAGTGAAATATTTTATACGTACGTGAAGATTTTAAATGTAGTCAAACAAAATATTTCATTTCCATTCGTTCATTTCTATAATCAAACAAAATATTTCATTCTTATAACAAAACGTTTCATTCCTATAACAAAATATTTCAATCTTACAAAATATTTCACTCCCGTATTTTCCCGTCGAACAAAAAAATAGAACGACCGAGTCTGACACAGGACTGATCCTTTTTGCATTAAAAATGATCATTTCAACTTTTGAGAGGAGAAGTTACAATTTGAGCTAATTTTTGTGCATCAGATGCGGTGCACAAAGCATTACTCTTTTAGAAATTTCCCATGCTTGACACATCCGTGTCAACATTTAACACTCGTGTCCATGTCCTACACATCATAGATCACAAATTAGAGCTATATGAAGATATTATGAAGAGTAGTACTTAGAAATATCCTATTTTGAAGAATCCTAATATTAAATTTATATCATATGAAACTGGACGGCAGAAAGGTTACCCATTTGAACATTGGCATAAACACACATTTCTATTCATTCAAGATAAAGAGTAGATATCAAACATTATTGAATCCGTTTATATGAATTAAGATTCTCGGTAACCCCACAAAGAGTCAATAATTGCATTTTGAGAATCATGTTACCTTTTTGACATGCAAACCGAGTGGAGAGCTTTTACAATATGAAAGAAAGTTCTGTGCACACTCCATGATAAATTATCGATATCACAAAGTTCTGTGCATGGTCGACATTCTCAATGCCCCACCGTCAGAATGCAGTATCTAATTCCAGGTTGTTTAACATCAGGCAAGAACTTGATGCATAAAGATCATCTTGAGGAAGAAATTGGGTTCCACTTGCAACTACACTCGAGGCGGCAAATCTTTTAGCCAGATCTTCATGAAAGTGAAAAACTTAAAGTCTTGAAGGCATCCCCCCAGCCACGACCAATGTTTCTCCAGATATGTAAGCAGCATCATCCGATGCCAAAAATGCTGCAACTGCGGCCATATCATCTGTGGTCCCAAGTCTGTTGAGCAAAGTCTGCTCTTCAATGGCCTTCCTCTGCATCATTACAGTTCATTACAAGACCAAAATGTGCAATAATTGTGTACTATGAAAACTTTGGACTAATAAAAATGGTTCACGAGTCAAAAACTAATTTCTGATACGATAAGCAGATTGACCTCTGCACCCAGATGTACATGTCATCCGCCATGTAGTAATCCTCAATTCTTGTCGAGTTTATATTGACTCTTCACTTTAAGTCCATATAGACAAATTGAATGAGTTTCAACTATATATAGCTGTCTACTCACCGCCAGTGGGACTGGAAATTCAAACTTCAAAGAATTGGAAGACAGAGATAAACTTCAAAACAAACAGTTCAAAGATATTATCTACTGGCTAGAGACAAAAACTTACAATGGCTTCATTTTTCACAATATAATCAGCAAAATGAGTAGGAACAAATCCAGGGGCAATGCAATTAACACGAGTGTCTGGGCCCATTTCAGTTGCAAGAGCCTAAAAGAAAAACACAAAAAAGGGAAACCGCAAAAAAGTTAGCCCCATGCCAACATCTTTGAAGGAAAATCATTTACTGATGAAATCCAAGACAATCATGAAATTATGAGATAAAGGTAGTTCAAAAATTGTCTTGGCAGAAAATATCCATATTTTGATGTGTGGCATGATAGATAATTGGAATTACAAGATAAAAGCGGAGTTTGACAGTTCCTAGCTGTATGTAGCATTCCCAACTCTCAAAAGCATATATAGCATGCTGCTAAATCCTATATACCAATTAAGTCATTAATTTAACCAAAGTGCCCCCAAAATAAGACTGATGCTGTGAGAAATTTATTCATCTGAAAAAAAAGAGAAAATGGAAAAGCAACATGCTAAACAGTTTGATCTAGCCAAACCAAAAGAACAACTGATCTCAATGCAGTAGTTGTCCAGTCCTCCAGTGACATAAAGACTGAAAGAATAAAATGTTGGAAGTAAAGCTCAAAGGATGTTGTTGGCACACAAGTTCTCCACACAATACCAGGGCCTCTATACTAGAAACTGAATTCATTCCCGCAACTAGAGGTGAAGTGACCAAATGAAAGTTAGCACCATTCACCATTAAGTGGATTAAGACTACTCAAGTATTCTTCAGGGGAAACATTTATGCCTCACTCATACTTCCATGTCTCCACCATATCACTCAAGATAATTTGAACTTCTACAGCTAACTTCAGTTGCACGCCAAATTCAACTCTCCTACAGATGACTGTGCAATGCGTGATGAATATGATATACAGATGTCTCTATGTTGTCAAAGGTGACCATATCACTTGCCTAGGCAATGAGGCAAGGCTGGGCAAGCAAGAACTTGCCTCACGTTTGCCACACTCACCTAGGAACCCAGCTATATTATCTACATCAAATACTTAGTTGATAAAGTAATCAATGGACTAGTTGGCATTATAGTCAAAAAACATAGCGACTACTCATATGTCTAATGAAGTTAGTTGAAGCATGAAGCAACCACTTACCTTAGAAAGGATAGATGAAGCATACTAGTCAAAACATCGATTCATAGACAGAGCACAGTTCTGTTAGTTGATACATAGTTGATGCATTAGTTGAATTATGTTAGTTGATAGACTGTCATAATTGAAGCATTGAATCAATAAATAATTCTTGAACTGTTAAGCAATATATTAGTTGATGCAATAGATGAAGTACAGAAGTTGATAGATTTTGTGATAGTCAAAGCATGAAAGCAGCAAATAGTTCTTGAGTTGTTAGTCAATACATTAGTTGATGCATTTGGTGAAGAACAGTTGATAGAAATAGTCCATACAATAGTAGCTAGTCACTAATGGGGAACACCATTCAACTATTCTCTTTCAAAAGGATTAGTTGATAGGCAGTTGACAATACTTGCAAAAAGAATAGTTGACAGACTAGTCGAAGCACTATTTGACTACTCTCCTTCAAAAGAATTAGTTGATAGATAATAGTTGAAGCAGAAATCAACTATTCACTTATAAAAGATATTTGAGGTGGTAGTAGAAGCACAATTTGACTTTGCTCTCCAAAGGTACTCGATAAATTAGTCAATACCTTATTTGATATGGCAGTTAAAGCAGGGTTCAACCAGCTTATGTGAGAAGAGTTATTCAAAAATTGAGTGAATGATCAGCTAGCTAGTTAAATTAAACACTAAAAATTTCCGTAGATTAGTTGATTGAATACAACGGTCATCAGATATCACCATTAAGATTGACTAACATCTCTCCGAGCAAAATCAGTGAATTAAATTATTTAGTCAATAGAATTGACAACACGAAGCAATTAGTTTTGTAGTATTATTTGGACATCTCTATAGCAGGAGGTTCTGTTTTTCTTTTTGTGAGGAATCTCTCCTCCACTTTTGATTGTAATACCTCTATTAATCTTCAATAAAATTGGTGGTATAATCCATGTCCTTTAGGAAAAAAGATATTATCAAAAGAGAATGTAATATCAGTCCACATATTCTAGAAGCAAGTTGTTTCTACTTATCTCATGGATTGGTGAGCTGTTTCTCATATCAGAAAAATCTTTGACTTGACAAATTAACAGTATTGGGCATACCATGTGAAGACAGCACCAGTATGATTGGCAAAGTGGATACAACTATCAACAATAACATTTTAATGCACGTATCATCTAACACATGTTGGAAGAATCCCTGGAAGTTGGAAAGTGCAATGGAACTTCTGAAATTGGCTTTAATAAGGTGGAAAAGTGTAAAAAGAAAAACACACTTGAAATCTGCACTTTACCTGGTCATTATACATTTACGCTTGTGCCACACTACACTTCAATCTACAACGACGAGAATTGTCACGAGCTAATCTTTTTGTTGTTTTCTTGTCAACTAGTAGTGTAAATACCCCATATTTAGATGAAGGGTTAGTGTGCAAAATCCTATAAATACATACACAATATCTGAAACTATACGATTATTTACTGAAAGACAGATTTTATAACTTGTAATTATAATTTTCGAGACCTTATTGGGCACAACTCAAGTGAAGCTAATGAGCCTATTTTTAGTTGTTGGATCACGGAATATAGTTTTCACTTTTTTGAGAAAGGAAAGAGGTGAGGATTGCACATAGGGGGGGCTGTATAAATAGCTTGTGCAAGGTTTATTCCGTGGGTGCGCAACGTATCAGATGATTTGGGTTCGAGTGCTGGACCTTTCCCCACTGATTGCAGTCAGTGTTGATTTACATCGGTCTAACGTCCGAACACCTTTGTTTAATTGTCAAAGAAGTCTTAAGGTTCCTTACATAGGTTCTGATACTGAGGACATACTCACTTGCATGGCTCACAGTTACCTCTTATTCACCACCGAAAGATTGATAGAACTAGGGCTTTATCCAAGACCCTATTACGTTTAGGCCAAAAGTCCTATGATTTGGGAGCATAAATGCAATTCTGCAAAAGCCATAGAATTTTCGAGGTGTCGGGAGGTTTTTTGGACTCCAATGATATTTTGGTAATTTTACCAAGCTATGGACATTTTTGGAATTACCGGATTGGAAGGAAAGTACGAAGAGATCTCCGACCTTCGAGGACACCGAGGCAGTTTCCGGCAAGTTTTGAAGGCCTTTAGACTATTTCTAGGTCATAGGGGTATTTTGATAATTTTAATAGACCTCGAACAGACCTGGGTTTGGGGTGACTCGGGTGCGAGACGGGGGGAGAGAGGTCCCTAAGCAAAAAAAAGGAGCAACAGTGGACTTCGTAGAAGATGTTCGTGCATTGATTCGCAGGGAGAGGGGCATGTACACAATTTTTCGAAAGTCGGGACTTATGTGCAATTCTCCTTTGACCAGCCTATAATGGAACAATTGGGCACATTTCACGAATCATGTAAGTACATGGGTTGTCGGCGAATTGTCGACTGTACAAGAAGGTCGTCTCCGCACTGACGCGGGACGTAGGGGCATAGCCTTAATTACATAATGTTACAGGATAGAACTGCGAACCACAGGACTTGAATTTTCTTGCAATCCTTACAGGATAGAACTGCAAACCACAGGACTTGAATTTTCTTGCAATCCTGGGAGGAGCATTTCTGCAATTCTTTATTATCTGAAGGAATTACATGATTTAGCCGTCTAGGATGCATGAACAATTACATACATAGCCTCTATGGGCATAAACGCAAGACTCGGGGTAATTTATAAGACATACCCTTAATGGGCATTTTTTCAAACAAACAAACTTCACCGAGTGTCCGTAGGTCTTTCTCCGCGTCTGTCAGTCCGTCTCTCCGTGTCCGTCGCCTTGGCCCAGGGGGCTATTTATAGAAGTAGGAGGACCCAGGTTGTCAAAAACATGAGGATTTGCCTTAATTTTGACGAAAAAATGAATTTTAACCCCAATTCTGACAAGATAGGGTTTCCACTCCCTTTTTTTCATCTTTTCTTTTTTTATGGGAACACGGACCCCAGAGGGGTCATTTGACCCGTGGGCGAGACCCGAAGGGGTCAAGTGACCCCGCAGGGGTCACGTTGACCCTGTTGGGCTCCAACGAGGTCAAACGACCCCGCCCGGGGGTCGTTTGACCCCGCTGGAGGCCCAGCGGGGTGACACGACCCCGCCCGGGGTTGGCCGCGCCCGCAGGGAGGCCAACGGGGTCGTTTGACCCTGGGGCGGCCTTTTTGGCCCCTCTTCGCATGTTTTCTGCAATTTTTTGTCGCCCTAGGTGGGAGAGGAGTCGCCGCACTACCTTTATTGCTCCTCAAGGCCCGCTCTCTGCCGCGTGGCAGAAACACATTGGTGGAGAACCGTGTGGGAGCGAATGATTGTTCGTTTGTTTGTGCGCCGCTCGCCCAAGGGGGAGTTTTTGCATCTGTCCGTACCGTGTGATACACAGTTATTCGACCATTTTGATAGGTGTGCATGTACATTCTCCCATTAATTTCCCTTGTTGCGACGCCGCTTGCAATTATAAGGTCGGGCCAATAGACCCTAAAGCGCGGAGGTACTCCGCGGACCGACGATATCGGCGCTATGCCATATTTTTCGTCGGTTGCTATGAAATAAAATCCTCGAAGTATTTCGAGAGAATTACGGGTGCAACAAATGCCCCCGACAGGACATCTGTCACGGCCATAGGCGGGGGCTGACGGCCCATGCCCTTTAAAGGGAATGGTGATTGTGTGTCTTTTGTATAGACTTCGGACTTTGTAGGACTGCATTTAATATTTGTAGTGTTGTCCTAGAATGTTTGGCCTAACGTTGCTCTCCTTTTTTTTTGTTTCTCTGCGTTTGTAGATATGGCTCACAACAACGGAGATAGGAGTCGGTCGAGGAGGCCGAGGACCAGAGGCACGGATGAATGTCGCATTGAGCGCACTGACCAGTGCATGCGGCCTTTCCCTCCCCGCGTCATTGATGAAGACAATTTCAGCCGGGTTGACTGCGGCTATCTGTGGGTCGCTGAGGGCCCGACCGAGAGTGCCGGTGAAAATGAAGGTCTTGTGGATATGTGTCACGCATTACAAGGAGGGACGACATTTATACATATGACCGCTCGGGGGGATGTCCGCGCCACTATCCCCTGGATCGTCATCTTCATCAGTTCTTTCAGAGCTTTGCACCGATCAGCATGGAGGATGATGATCTCTCACTGCCCGAGAAGCGGCGCTGCCTTGAGCGGGCTATACTAGCGGGGAGGGACAGCATGCAGGGGTTATGTTCCCTGACCTATCCGAGCTTTCCGGACGGCTTCACTCGACAGATACAGTACCTAGATCGGCAGAGCCTGGGCTTCTTTCAGCAACATGACAACCTCACAGTCCGGGCTGCACCACTGGCCCCAGCGATCTGACATATGCACGGGCAGCACAAGACCATGGATCAGACCGTGGATGGCCTCTTATGGACGCCCTCAGAGGCAAGTTTTACACATGAGGAGTACGCTCATGATTGCATGCTGGAGAGGATTTTAGCACTGAAGACTCCCAGTTGGTATGGGAAGTGGTCAGTTATCTGTCTCACAGCTATCACCGGGGCGCGACAGAGTGGCTCTGGGACATCCTGACTGTCTACCGGTCAGTACTGGACAAGGTAGGGATCCGTCGTACAGTGATGGCCGCCTTGCACTCCTACCCTTGTCATACGGGCCTGCTATAGGCCCTGGCAGAGAGATTCAACCGCCGGTGGAATACCTTCGTCATTGCTGGAGGAGAGACTTCTTTAGACCTCTGGGCTTTTCAGTAGGTTTCTGGTCTTCCGATCTGCGAGAGGACCTACGAGGAGTTAGACACTTGATGACTTGCATCTCAGATCCACTGATGGCACCGGGTGGTATACTATGCCGTATTACTTCAGATTCTTGATGAAAACATGGAGGGACCTGGACCAGGTCGGCACAGATCGAACCCCTCGCACCGCGAGGGTGACTCTGAACGCGTGGGTGAGCCATTTCTATAGTGGCCCTTTCTGCTTCCACGAGGAGTTTGCTCAGTCTGGCACTACCTGGGAAGAATGCAGAGAAATCAAAGTAGACCTTCCTCCGCATCCACGCCATTTGCCTGCACCTACACAGGGATGGAATTCGAGGGGACTACCTCCCCTCACATACTTGGCGGCCTACTTGGCCTATTGGTTGGCCAATTTTGTAGTTCCTCAAGGAGAGGACGGGGTCCTGCGGCCTGAGGTGATTTATCCAGCCTGCTTGCTGGCGTGTGGCCAGAGACTTGCCATTGCTCCTGCAGCCCTAGTGAACACCTACCATTCACTTGGGGCCTTGACTTCTCATTCATCGCCGCGGGAGAAGAATATTATGCTGCCCACTCATTACTTGAGTGCACGGGCAGGGTGGTTGTTTCCAGAGCTCCTCGGAGAACCCCAGTGGATAATCTGGCGGCGCCGATGATTTTTCTGTTCATAGGACAGCCGTCACAAGATGTTGTGGTTCAGCTCGCGGGGGCCCGACGGGCCTTGTCTTTCGTTCCAGTGAGGAGAGGTGAGGGCCTAGCCCTTGACTACTTCTCTTACCTTTACCGCCCTTATGTTGGGCAAGAGGGAGGCACTATTGTCAGCAGGGTATCTTCACATGCTTTGCTCTCTTCCCACGGCTTAGCGGAGTGGGTTATATGCATCCGCCCAAGTGTATTAGTCTATCGGCGCTCCAGCACAGCTATTCTTGAGCCCTACTACCCACACTAGTTCGCCCGAAACTTTGGGTACGATCAGGGCCCCCTTCGAGTGCAGAGTTTCCCCTGGCCCTTCAACTATACAGACACAGGGACGTGCACTTAGTGGCGGCAGCGTGGCAAGACTTTCTCTGCCGCTAGGTGAAACAGGGCTACCTCATTCCAGAGTAGGGGCGCAGAGGCCAGTTTGACATTCATTATGCGCGTTGGTGGTTCAAGGCCAGCAATGTTTTCCGAGAGCATCGCGATGCCATTCGAGCTGTTGAGAAGCAGCGTTTGAGGAAGGAGGACCTACCTCCTCTGTTTGTGGACCCAGCCTTCATCAGATCCCATTTTTCAGGAGCAACCCGAGCTATTAGTGACATTGAGGAGAGGTGACGAGAGAAAGGCTGGACAGTTCTTGTGGATAGGAGCCAGTACAATGGGGCTTTGAAGCCCTTGAAGGGAACACCGGCAGCAACATCTGCAGCCCCTTCTTCCTCTGCTTCAGGGGCAGCCCCAGGCCCTTCAAAGGCCTATTCTTGGTGGGAGGACTTGTAGGCGTCTTGCGGGGTGAGAAAGAAATCCCAGTTGTCCCAACCGATACCTGAAGGAGCACTCGGGGGGAGCACGTTTGCAGAGTGGAAGGCCCACGTGATCAATGCCATAGGCTATGCAGGCCCGCTGGAGTAAATTTCTGATCTGGAGATGACGATGACTCCTATTGCCATTCTCGAGATTGCAAAGGCAGCGGCCCATGTTCTCCGATTGAAGCTGGAGTAGATAATTTTGAAGCCCGTGAAGCCCATAGAAACCATAGATAATTATCTCCCTTCCTGGCCTTCTAATATGCATGTATATTCTTCATATTTTAGAATACGTGTTATACACATCCCTGTGATGACTGCCAGTGGAGCTGCTAGAGTGGCCGACGCTGGTCCATTAGAGGGTCCTCCCGATATGGAGCCGGAGAGGGGTATTGCAATCTCGAAAAGGCCTCGTGACGATAGTCCCGAAGGGGATGTGAGGCCCTCGTCCCGCCATCGACTCGAGGAGGAGTGTCCAGCTGGGGAGGATGTCTCCAGTGGGTGGCATATTTTATTACTCACCACTTCTAGGCTTATCTGCAATGTTATGAGCATCTTTTGCTTTGCCTAATGCAGCTCCTCCTGAGACCAGAATTGGCATGAGTTTCTCTCCTCCACAGGCGAACACCTCTGCGATAATGGACATGTCTCTAGATGAGTCTATGCCAAATAGTATTTTCAGCTTTGAAGAATTAATCCCTCCCACGTACGATTATACGCCGGTGACGGCTAGCTCCCCCTCACCTATCGTAGAAGGGGTCCCGGCTATTCAGCCCTCAAGTAAGGTGGTACTCAGCCTTGCCTCTTCATTACTACATGAAGAATTGGAAGTCATTAATTCCTCAGTGTTGTATTTTGGTTATGCAGGGGTCCCTGATATTGCTCCCCATGTCTCGGCAACGGGAGACAATGCCAAGTGCACTTCTGAGAGTGGGGGCTCTGCAGCTTCTGACCCCCTTACTGGAGGGAGTTCGAGTTCTTCCTCAGGCGCCAGGACTTCGAGCTCTTCTTCAAGCAGGAGAAATCCCTCAACCCCGTTGGGCTCCCGAGAAAGTGGAGAGTTGGAGGCTACTTGTGGTGAGCATAGATGCATTCTTGCCTTTTCCGCTCTATGGAGGCGTTGACCTGGCCGGCTCTATGGAGGAATTCTCGCAACTCGTCGAATCCGGCTCATTTATGGATCTCCTGAGTTATGACGATGATCCAAAAGTTACAAGGACCACGGAGATGGTGAGTGCTGAAATCCCAACACCAAGGGTCCCTGATATCATGATGCCAACACTTCCACTGGGGAGTTCCCCTTGTGCTGGTACTGACAAGGCCAGTGTGGCTGATCCTTCAGGTAAAAAGTCTGCAGACTTATGTTATTTTTTTTTCTTATTGTTTCATTGCTGAGTTGACTGATATCTGTCACGTTATTTATGTGAATAGCGGTAAACCAGGTTATCGAAGATGACATGCAACAGCCTGGTGGAGTTACCCCAAGAGGGAAAGTACTCTAGGGCTCGCCAGAGGGCCAGTGCAGCCCTGGCCATGGCACCTTACCAACGGACCCCCAGCTCACAGGTATTCTCCGCATTTGTCAATGAATGACTCAACTTATGACCATATTTTGTTTATGGTATTAACCATTTTCTCATATCCGTCTCATAGGTTCTCCTTCCTCGGAGCCAACGGCTGAGATCCCTGAGACAGAGGAGTCTCCAGGCGAGGTAAGGCCGATCCCTGTGAGTGAGCAACCTAGCTCCAAAAGGGTCCCCCGATATGGAGTCCATACCTCCCAGCACAACTAAAGGGAACGATATTGTTGAGGCGATTACGTTGTTCCTCTTTGGAGCTCAGCATTATTTGCATGTCACTTTATACATGGACAGTCATGAATACATGTTGTTATTTGAGATGCAAGGAGTCAGGCTACAGATGCACCATCCGCTGAGCTAAGAGTTAGCCCCCATGGACGCTCCCTCCCAGGCCATTGGGGAGGAAAACACTTCTACAGCTATTACTATACACGGGACTGTTTCAGGTAGGCCATCGTGTCTTGCACTTTTCGGCTTCTGTGCTTACCTTCTTGATTATGAAAGAGCACTTACTCCGTTTTCCCTTGATTGTAGCTTCCTTGAGAGAGGCTCCAGAGGTGCCTGCGGACTTCCCTGCCCTTGGGGTCGAGTGGCCTGACACCCCTCATCTTGGGATGGTGCTGGCAGATGCCGACATGGCTGACCGGCTTCTCCAAGGTCTCCAGCAACTGATTCGGGTGGACCCCTTGCCGACTGCGGAGACTCTAAGGGGCAACCTAGAGGTCTTTACCAGGGGTTACCACACATTCGGCCTCCCCGAGGATGTATGGATGGCGAAGCTTGCGGCCTTGTGGAACGATTTCGCCCGTCTTCATATTGTGTAGGAGCAGAGACGGAGGAATCAGCTGATGATTCAACAGGAGGAGGAGGAGCTTAGCGGACTACGAGCAGCTCGGATGGAGGTCAAGGCTCGAGCTGCAGCCATTCGGGAGCGCGATCTGGCTGTCTCTTTGCGGGTTGAGGAGCTGCAGAGGGAGATACAGGAGGCTGAGGAGGAGCGTCGTGGTCTGCAGACTGAGGCAGATACTCTCCGCTGCAGGCTTGAGGGGCTCCAGGAGGAGATCCTTCAAAGTGAGACTCGCCTTGCCGACCTGAGGCAGAGCGAGTCTGGTGCTTGATAGGGCTTGGCGCCTTTTTGTACTTATACACAGGGCTTTTATACTTGGTCCATTCTCGTCTAGGTTATCTCGAGGGTTTATCTCGGTCTCCTTTCTTTTGATAATATTGATAAATAAAGGACAGAATTTAGCAGCCTTGGCTTCCATCCTTCTGTATGTACGTTCTCTTTTCTTTTTTTTGTCACTTTACCAGCCCTACCGCCCTTTCGGATTTTCGCCAGGACTGGCCCCCTTTAGCTTTTTCCAGTGCACACTCACGGGTTTTCACACTGAGGGGTACCCATTTTTGCCTAAGGCGCCCTCGCAGGTTTTCACCTTAGTCAGGTTAAAGCCTTTTTGCCCTTAATTGCCCTCCTAACGAAGACAACTGAGTCCACTGAGGCATCAAAATTTTTAGCCCCCCCCCCTTTTTTTTAACCTACGGTGCCAAAAGGCAGAGGGGGTTCGGCATCCCCAGAGGGACGTGTGCGTTGCACCCGGTGGAGCAAACAGGTGAGTTTGACAATCCTAGAGGGACATGATTAGTCAAATCCACAAGCTGGTAGGCCGAACGGGCTAGCTACCCGAGGAGGGCATGCATAGGCCAAACCCGGTTGAGATAGCAAATAAGTAGGTTTAACAATTCGAGAGGGACATGTGGGTTATACTTGGAAGTCGGTAGGCGAGATGGGTTGGCAACCCAAAAGGGGCATATATAGGCCAAACCCGGTAAGATGAAAGAATGGATTTGATAGCCCGGGTGGGACATATAGATGAAATCCAAAAGCCGATAGGTAAATAGAGTTGACACCCTGAGAAAGGCATGTATAGGCCAAGCCCGTTGAGACAAAAGAATGGGCTTGAGAGTTCCAGTGGGATATGTGAGTCAAACCGTGAGATGGGTTGACAGCCCAAAAGGGGCATATATAGGCCAAACCCAAACAAGAGGAAAGGATGGATTTGACAGCCCTAGTGGGTCGTGGAAGTCAAACCTGAAAGCCGGTAGACAAGATGGGCTGGTAGCCCGAGAGGGGCATACATAGGCCAATACCCAGAAGATGGAAGATGGATTTGACAGCCCTAGTGGGACGTGAGAGTCAAAGTCGAAAGCCGATAGGCGAGATGGGTTGGCAGCCTAAAAGAGGCATACACAAGCCAAACCCGATAGGACAATGAGTAAGTGGATTTAACAGTCTGAAAGAGACATGTAAGTTAAATCCGACAGTCAATAGGCGAGATGGGTCGGCAGCTCGAAAGGGACATGCATAGGCCGAGCTCGATGGGGTTGGAAGGACCGATTGGGAAACCCGGAGAGACGCGGTAGCCAAACTCGGGAAATCCATAATACAAATGGGGTTGACATCCCAAGAGACGTATGAGTCAACTCTTGAAAAGGACTGGATAGACTTGACAGTCCAAAGGGACATAAGGGTCAAATCCGGAATTGAAAATGTGAGCAAAGCTGACTAGCCAAAAGACATATGAATCAACCCTGCAAAAAAAAGAGACAGATTTGACAGCCCGGATGGGGTATATGAATCAAGTCCAAAGGTTCAAAATGCTGACGATCCCGGTGGGATAGAGTATGACAATGTCGGGATGATATCCATAATGCCCCGGCGAGACTGGATGTTGCACGATGACGTTGGGAATATAGCCAAGGCATTAGTATAATGCGCTTGCCATCGTAGGGTGAAGTCACTGACTTGGAACCACCCGTAAAACATGTTGCAAGTGGGTTGTTCTTTTTTCTTTCTTTTTTTCACATTATCAACCTCATCGCTCTTTCAGATTTTCACCGAGACTAGCCCCCTTTAGCTTTTTCCGGTGCGCCCTTGCAGGTTTTCACACCGAGGGGTTGCCCATTTTTGCCCGAGGCACCCTTACGGGTTCTCACCTCAACCAGGTCTATGGCCTTTTTGCCCTCAGCCAACCCTTGAAGAGTGACTAAGTCCACCGGGGCATCAATATTTTTAACCCCATTTTTTTTCTTTTAACTTGAACCTTCGCGGGGAGAGGTATGTCCTGAGGGGACTACTGCGGAAGCTCTTGCGGTGGCACATCGTGAAGCTTCATGTGCTTGTCATTAAGAGGAGGGAAAGGGTTGTTTCCTTTGTGGTCGATGACCGTATAGCCCCCTCCCTCATAGACCTTCTGGATGACATAAGGTCCACGCTAATTAGGCTGGAGTTTGCCGCTGGGTCTACCTGCCAAGACCTCCTTTTCTTTGACCATGACGAGGTCGCCTTTCTTGAATGCCCTTTACTTGACCAGCTTATCATAAGCACGTGTCATGCGGGCTTGATATACTTGCAAGTGTTTATAGGCTCCGAGTCTTTCACCTTCAAGGTTGGACAGTTCCTCGAGCCTTCTTTCTATTTCAGGTTGATCTTGACCTGACAATCTGGCGTGAACAGCAACGCAATAAGACGCCAGTTCGATTTCCACAGGGACCACCGCTTCGGCCCCGTAGACAGAGAGAACGGGGAACAACCCGTAGGGGTTTTGAAAATAGTCCGATAGGCTCATAGGGCTTCGTGGACCTTTTCGCCCCAATCTCGTTTACGGGCACCCACTATCTTGGCCAGCAGCTTGCAAAGGGTTTTATTGAAGGCCTCGGCCAACCCGTTAGTTTGGGGATTGTAGACGGACGACGTCCTCCAGTCAATATGGAACTTAGACGCCAAAGCATAGACGATCTTGTTCCTGAAAGGCGTGCCATTGTCCGAGATGATCCGACTAGGGGTGCCGAATCTGTATATAATGTAGTGCCTCACGAATCAGGCGACTATCTCCCCTGTAACTTCTCGTAGCGGAATGGCTTCTGCCCATTGGAGAAGTAATCAGTGGGGGCTAAGATAAACTTGTGACCTTCGGATGACGGCGAGAATGATCCCATAATATCTATGCCCCACTCCGCAAACGGCCAAATAAGCGCAGTTAGATGGAGCGGACTAGGCAACCTCCGAGGCACTGGCCCAAATGCTTGGCATTGGTGACATGCACAAGCATACTGGTTACAATATTCGTACATGGCGCGCCAATAAAACCCTTTGAGCTTAATGTTGTTTTCATCTCAACTCCTGCTTGATGGGCCCCGCATAATCCAGAATGGACCTCGTGCATCACGGTTTTTGCTTCCTTAAATGAAAGACACCGTAGGAGGACCGATCGGTCTTTTTCATGGACAAGCCTAAAAAGCAAGTCGTCAATCAGTTGGTAAGATGTTGCCCTGCGTAACAGTTGCACCCTCTGAGCCCGACAGGGGGGGAGCCGGCCGTTCTTTATCTTTATAATCGGCTCACGTCAGTTTTCTTCTTCGGGATATTCTCCTCTTGAATGTTATTGACCTCGTAGATAGTGAGGCCGGATTCTTCGTCGAACACACTTGGCATGAGCCTTCGGTGTCTGACAGTAACATTCAACTCTCCCTCAGGCGAGAGTTTTAGGGCTGCTGCCAACATTGCCAATGCATCTGCTTGGGAGTTATTGCCCCTTAGGACCTGGCCTATTTCAAATAGGTAAAATTTTTCTTTCAGCCTCATGACGGCTGCGTGGTAAGGAACTAGCTCCTTCTTACGAACATCATAGTCGCCCAGGACCTGCCGAATGACGAGCTGAGAGTCCCCGTACACTTCAATGCACTTGATGTCCATCTCCAGTGCCAGCTGAAGCCCAATAATTAGCGCTTCATACTCTGCCTCATTATTAGTCAGCGACTTCATGAGAGCATATGAGTTATGAAGAATACCGCCTTGCGGAGATACAAAAACTATCCCCGCGCCCGAGACAAAGTCTGTGAGGCCGCCAACCCTCTTGATTGTTCGGGAAGCGCCATCAAAATACAACTCCCAATGCGGGAGGTCGAGGGTGAGGACGTCATGCTCTGTTTGTGGTGGGACGTTTTCAGGATGCTCCCTAGTTTCTTGTGAAGGCATCAACACCTCTTCATCGGGTAACTCGAAGTTGAGTGGCGAATCTTCTAGCACAGGATGTGCAGCTAAGAACAAGACCATTCCTTATCCCTTGATCGTCTTGCGTGGGACGAAGGTGATGTCGAACTCCATAAGGATAAGCACCCACTTGTCAAGCCTCCCGGAGAGGACGGGTTGACTGAGCAGGAATTTGAGTGGATCGCATTTGGAGATGAGTTCCACCCGGTGAGCTAGAAGATAGTGCCTTAGCTTATTGACAGCAAATACCAGAGCTAAGCACACCTTTTCTATAGGAGTGTACCGATGCTCAGGCCCGATCAGCTTTCGGCTGAGGTAGTACAGCGGCTGCTCCTTGCCCTTTTCATTGATCTGGGCTAAAAGTGTCCTTAAAGAGGCATCCATGGCAGCAATATAAAGGATGAGGGGCTTTCCTTTAACAGGGGCCCCTAGTACCGGAGGAGACAGTAGATACTCCTTAATTTGCTCGAAAGCCCTTTCACGGTCTTCGTCCCATATGAAGGGTGCTCCTTTCTTCATCAATTTATCGAAAGGCAGGCATCTTCCCGAGAGGTTAGAAATGAACCGCCTGATGTAGGCGAGTCTTCCTTGCAGAGATCTGAGCTCTGTCAAATTCTTAGGCGGAGGCAGTCCTCTTATAGCCTTGATTTTGTCAGGGTCAATTTCTATCCCTCGGTACCTGACGATGAAGCCGAGGAACTTGCCACTGGAGACGCCAAAGGCATATTTCATTGGATTCATCTTGAGCTGATACTGTCGAAGCCTTTCGAAGACTCGACGCAAGTTAGCCAAATGATCCTCTCGCCTTTTTGACTTGACAACCAAGTCATCAACGTAGCATTCAACAAGGTCATGTAGCATCTCGTCGAAAATTTTGGTCATCGCCCTTTGATAGGTTACACCGGCATTCTTCAAGCTAAACGGCATCCTTTTATAGTTGAAAATCCCCTTGGGGGATCGGAAAGCAATATGGTCTTTGTCTTTGATGGCCATGCGGATTTGATTATAGCCCGACGACCCGTCCATGAAGGACAAGGCTTCATGACTGGTGGTCATGTCAACCATTGTCTCAATAATTGGGATAGGGAAGTCGTCCTTCGGACATGCCTTGTTCAAATCCCTAAAGTCGATGCAGACTCGGACTTGGCCATTCTTCTTCTTGACAGGGATTATATTGGCAAGCCACACAGGGTACATGCAGGGCTCTATGAAGTCCACATCGAGCATTTTGTCGACCTCAACATTAACTTTCAACTCCAGCTCATGGCGCATATGTCTTTGAGCTTGCTTGACTGACTTGACTGTGGGAAGTATTGCCAACTCATGGTCGGCCATGGCAGGGTCAAGCCCAGGCATTTCTTTGTAAGTCCAGGCAAAATAATCTCTGAACTCTTCTAGGAGCAGCCGGTATGCCTGTCTTTCTTTCTCACTGAGGAGATCACTTACGAAGGTTGGCCGATTGTCTTCTTTGCTTCTGAAATTGATCTCAACCAACTCGTCCACAGTTGCTTGGCCACCGTCTTCGAGCTCCGGTGGAGTTAGTTGGAGGTCGACAAAGTCTCCCTCGTCATCAGTGTTTGTCTGATAGACTTCAAATTCTTCGAAGCTTTCTCGCTCATAGCTTGAAGTCAAAGGACCTGCTTCGTCTAGCTGATGATTAGTAGGCTGATTCAATCCTCCTTCGTCCGAGAGGCGATCGTTGCTAACTCCCAATGAGGGTGATGTAGGCATCTCACCGGACTCCCTTACGGAGTCATCAATCTTAGGCTCAGCTTTTGTTTGCCCGTGAGGAGGAAGTAGCAGTGTTATGGCATTGACTACGTAATGAACCTCAAAGTCCCTCTCCTGATCGTAGCTGAGTCCCCTCGTATCTTTGCGGGAGAAGGGAGGCTGCCCACGGACTTGCGGAGGATTCCACAGTTGGTGGAAATATGCCGCTCGTGTGGGGTCTTGAGCCTGAGGAATATGGTACTTTTTACACATTTCTCTGGCAGATCGTCCATTTCTTGGACTAACTCTGGTGCAGTGTTGGCGGGAGTATCCCAGCCGAAATCATCCTCAGGAGGGCCCGGTGAGACTAAATCTCCTTTATAAAAGACAATCGGCTTATCTTCCTTGCCATTTTTAGTCCTTTTCCACTGGTAGGAGACTATGAAGGTCTTCAGCTGCTCCACCTCGTGCTCTTCCCATTGAAACGAGAGCTGAACATAGTTTGGCGGTAAGGAGATACTCTGATCGATAACCCGGCTGATGAGGTTGGCTTCGAAGTCAATGCTTCACCTCTCTGGCTGAGATGGCTTGGAGGCGGCTTATGAGTCAACCCGAATTTCAAAATATAGGTAGGGTTGACGAGCCGAAAGACATATGAGTCAACTCTACCAGAAGAATGGACGAATTTGATAGTCCGGGAGGGGTGTGTGAGTCAAATCCAAAGGTCCACAATATGCGTAAGGTTGATGTTCCTAAGGACATACGAGTCAACTCTATAGGAAGAATGGACGGACTTGATAGCCCGAGAGAGACGTATAAGTCAAAACCCGGAAGTCCAAAATATGATAATCCCGATGGGACTGAGTGTCGCATGGCAATGTTGGAGTTGTATCTATGGCATCATTGTGATGAACTTGCCGTTGCAGGGTGAAGTTGTTGACTCAGACCCACCCATGGAAGTATGTTGCAAAGGAGAGTTGTGTGTATTTTTTTTTTCACATTACCAATCTCACCGCCCTTTCGGGTTTTCACCGAAGCTGGCCCCCTTTAGCTTTTTCTGGTGCGCCCTTGCAAGTTTTCACACCGAGAGATTACCCATTTTTGCTTGAGACGCCCTTGCGGATTTTCACCTCAGCCAAGTGTAAGGCCTTTTTGCCCTTAGCCAGCCCTCGGATGAGAGACGGCTAAGTCCGCCGGGACACCAATATTTTAAGCCCTATTTTTTCTCTCTTTTTTTTTGAACTCAGTTCGAGTCTTCTCCGAGAAAAGACATATCCTGTAAGGATTGTTGTTGTGTGAGCTCGTGCTGTGGCGCGTCATAGAGCTTCATGTGTTTGCTATTGAGAAGAGGGAAAGGATTGTTCCCCTTGTGGTCGACGATCGTGTAGGCGCCTCCTTCATAGACATTTTGAATGATGTAGGGTCCACGCCAGTTGCGTTGTAGTTTGCCACTGGATCTTCCTGTCAATACCTCCTTTTTCTTGACAATGACAAGATCACCCCTTTTGAATGCCCTTTGTTTGACAAGCTTATCGTAAGCGTGTGTCATGCGGGCTTGATAAACTTGCAAATGTTTATAGGCTCGGAGTCTTTAGCCTTCCAGGTTCGACAATTCCTTGAGCCTTCTTTCTATCTCAAACTGGTCTTGGCCTGGCAACCCAGCGTGGACAGCAATACGATAGGATGCCAATTCAATTTCTACAGGGATCACTGCTTCGGCCCTATAGACCAAGGAGAATGGGAAACAGCCCGTCGGTGTCTTGTAGATAGTCCAATAGGCACATAGGACTTCGTGCACTTTTTAACCCCAATCCCTTTTGCGGCCAGCAACTATTTTGGCCAATAATTTGCAAAGGGTTTTGTTGAAGACTTCGATCGGCCCATTAGCTTGGGGATTATAGACTGACGATGCCCTCCAATCAATGTGAAACTAGGCCGCCAATGCATACATGGTCTTGTTTTTGAACGGCGTGCCGTTGTGCGACGCGATTCGACTAGGGGTGCGAAATCTATACATTATATAATGCCTCACAAATCAGGTAACAATTTCACCTGTCACTTCCCGCAGCAGAATAGCTTCAGCCCAACGGGAGAAAGTAATCTGTGACTGCAAGAATGAACTTGTGACCCTGGAACGAAGGTGGGGATGGTCCCACAATATCCATGCCCCATTCTGTGAATTGCCAAGTAGGCGCGATCGGATGGAGAGGGTTAGGCAGCCTTCAGGGTACTGGTCTGAACGCTTGATATTGGTGACATGTACGAGCATACTGATTGCAATCTTTGTACATGGTGGACCAATAAACCCCTTGAGCTTGATGTTATTTTTCATTTTGGCTCCTGCTTGATGAGCCCCGCACAATCCAGAGTGGACTTTGTGCATCACAGCTCTTGCTTCCTTAGACGAAAGACACCGTAGGAGGACCGATCGGTTTTTCTCATGGACAAGCCTGAAGAACCATCCGTCAATTAGGTGATAAGATGTTGCCCTGCACAGCAATTGCACTCTTTCGGCCTGATCAAGAGGAAGCCACCCATTCTTTATTTTTATGATCGGTTCACGCCAATCCTCTTCCTCTGGAGCGTTCTCCTCTTGAATGTCACTGACCTCATAGACAGTGAGGCCAGATTCTTCATCCAACACGCTTAGCATGAGCCTTCGATGTCTGACAGTGGCATTTAACTCTCCTTCAGGTGGGAGCTTTAAGGCTGCCGCCAAGTTCGCTAAAACGTCTGCTTGGGAGTGATTAGTCCTTGGAACATGACCTATTTCAAATAGGTATAATTTTTCTTTTAGCCTCATGACGACTGCATGATAGAGGATCAATTCCTTCTTTCGGACGTCATAATCGCCCAGAACTTGTCGAATGATGAGTTGAGAATCCCCATATACTTTGATGCGCTTAATGTCTATCTCCAGTGCCAGTTGAAGCCCGATGATTAGTGCTTCGTGCTCTGCTTCGTTATTCGTCAACGACTTCATGAGAGCACACGAATTATGGAGAATGCCGCCTTACGGAGATATAAAAACTATTCCGACACCAGATGCAAAATCTGTAAGGCTGTCGGCCCTCTTGATTGTTCGTTAAGTGTTGTCAAAGTACAATTCCCAGAATGGCGAATCCAGAGCGAGGACATCATGCTCCGATTGTGGTGGGACGTCTTTAGCACGTTCCTTTGTTTCTTGCAGAGGTGCCAACGCCTCTTCATCAGGCACCTCAGTATTGAGCGGTAAGTCGTCTGGCACAAGATGTGCGGCTAAGAACTCAACCATCCCCTGTCCCTTGATTGCCTTGCATGGGACGAAGGTGATGTCGAACTCCATGAGGATGAGCGCCACTCTCCGAGCCTTCCTGAGAAGACAAGTTAGCTAAGGAGGAATTTGAGCAGGTCGCATTCTGAAATGAGCTCAACTCGGTGTGTCAAAAGGTAGTGCCTTAGCTTCTTGACGGCGAATACTAAGGCTAAGAGACCTTTTCCATAGGCGAATAACGATGCTCAGACCTAATGAGTTTCCAACTCAGATAGTACGGCAGTTGCTCTTTGCCCTCCTCGTTGATTTGAGCTAGAAGTGCTCCCAGAGAGGCATCCATGGTAGCAATGTAGAGGATAAGGGACTTCCCTTTCATAGGTGCTCTTAGGACCGGAGGGGACAGCAGATACTCCTTAATTTGCTCGAAGGCTTTCTAGCAGTCCTCGTCCCATATGAAGGGTCCCCCTTTCTTCATCAATTTACCGAAGGGCATACACCTTCCAAAGAGGTTAAAAATGAATCACCTGATATAAGCGAGCCTTCCTTGCAGAGATCTGAGCTCTATAAAATTTCTAAGCAGAGACAGTTCTCTTATAGCCTTGATTTTGTCAGGATCGACCTTTATCCCTCTATACCTGACGATGAAGTCGAGAAACTTGCCACTGGAGACGCCGAAGACATATTTCATCATATTCATTAAACCTTTCGAAGACTCGACACAAGTCAGCTAAATGATCCTCTCGTCGTTTAGTCTTGACGACCAGATCATTGACATAGCATTCAACGAGGTCATGTAGCATCTCGTCGAAGATCTTGGTTATTGCCCTCTAGTAGGTTACACCGGCATTCTTTAAGCCAAACAGCATCCTTTTGTAGTTGAAGACTTCCTTGGGAGATCGAAAAGCCATATGATCTTTATCCTTGATGGCCATGCAGATTTGATTATAGCCGGACGACCCATCCATGAAGGAAAAGACTTCATGCCCGGTGGTCATGTCGACTATTGTCTCAGTGATTGGGACGGGAAGTCGTCGTTCGGGCATGCTTTGTTTAGATCTCGGAAGTCGATGTAGACCCGTACTTGGCCATTCTTCTTTTTGATGGGGACTATATTAGCTAGTCACACTGGATACATGCATGGCTCTATGAAGTCCACATCGAGTATCTTGTCAACCTCGGCATTGACTTTAATCTCCAATTCGTGGCGCATGCGCCTTTCTAGGACTATTTGACTATTGACTATTGGAAGTATTACCAGTTCGTGTTCAGTCACAAATGGGTCAACCCCGAGCATTTCTTTACAAGTCCAAGCAAAGCAGTCCTACCTCTAAGAGCTGTTGATACGCTTGTCTTTCCTTCTCGCTTAGGAGAGCGCTCACGAAGGTTGGCCGATAGTCTTCTTTATTTCCGAGGTTGATTTCAATCAACTCGTCGACAGTTGCTTGACCACCGTCTTTAAGCTCTAGTGGAGCCGGTTGGAAGTCGACGAAGCCTCCCTCCTCATCAGTGTTGGCTTCATAGACTTCAAATTCTCCGAAACTTTCTTTCTCTTAGTTTGAGTTTGAAGGACTTCCTTCATCTTGTCGACAACCGGTAGACTGAGTTGCCCCTCTCTCGGGGAGGGGATCATTGATGAACCCCAGCGAGGGTGATATTGACGCCTCACCGGACTCCTTTTCAGAGTTGTCAATTTTGGGCTCAGCTTCTGTTTGCCCATTGGGAGGTAGCAGCCTGTCGGCCACGGAATTTTATCATAGATAAAATAGATAGGTTTTTTTTGAAAAGAAACATCCCCCTCTATATGTGGAGGTTCATTCCGTAGGTGCGCATTATATCAGACGATTTGGGTTCGGGTGCTGGACCTCTCCCTACTGACCGCAGTCAGTGTTGATTTATATTGGCCTAACGTCCTAACACCTTTGTTTAACTGTCAAAGAAATCTCGAAGTCTCTCCATAAGTTCAGATGTTAGGGGCACTATCACTTGGGTGACTCGCCGCAACTACTCGTTTACCACCAACACATTTACTGGGCTAGGATTTCACCAAGACTTTGAAGTTCGAGCAAAACCTTGAATTTAGGAGTATGAATGCAATTTTGCAAGAGCCATAGGCATTTTTAAAGTGGAGGGAAGTTTTTGGACCCCAGGGGTATTTTGATAATTTTACCTTCCTAGGGGTATTTCGATAATTTTACCAGGTCAGGGGTACCCCTGAAACTTTGGGTTGGAACGGAAGTAGGACCGGGTTCCTGACTTTCCAAGGCGCGGAGGCCATTTATGAAGGGTTTTAGGGGCGACTAGGCCATCTCTAGGTCACATGGATATTTTGGTAATCTTACCACACCCTACATAGACCTAGGTTAGAGGCGACATCCAAATGTCGGGCTGAGCTGACAATGTCCTTGAACCAACAGAGTGGCAAAGAGCTTCATAGAAGACACACATATGTCAATTTTGCCGAGGGAGGGGTATATATGCAATTCCCGAAAGTCGGGAGGTTTTCTTATAATTCTCCCCGATCGACATACGAAGACAATCTGTGGAGTACATCAGACAAATTTATGGCCCCAATGGGTGCAAGAGTTGTCGGCGAGTTTTCGATTGTACAAAAATCCGCAGTAACGCGGGGAGTAGGGGCATAGCCCCAATTACAAAAGTTGCAGGGTAAAACTGCAAATGACAGGACTTTTTGTCTCTCACGACCCCAGGGAGGACATGTCCGTAATTCCCCCGTTATGTGGGCGGAACTACTTAATTTAGTCGTCCCGAGTGTAGAAACTTACAAACATGGCCCACTGAGGGAATAATTACAAAAATACCCCTTAGGGACATAAATACAAGACCCGGGGACTTACCCCTCGCGGGTCAAAACAAACAAACTCCTTGCGCTGGTTGCTTGGTGCTCCATGTCTTGTCGATTCTGGATGTCGAGTCCGGACCCTTGGGGGTCTATTTATAGAAGGTGGGGGGACCCAGGTTGACAGAAATGTGGAGAATTTCCCCGATTCTGACATAAACGTGGGAAATCGCTCCAGTTTTGACAAGGAGGGGTTCAAAAACCGCTTTTTTGTCAAGGTGGGGTGGCAAAAATCTTTTTTCACCCCTCTCCTTTTTTTATCTTTTTCTTTGTTCTTTTTTTTTGTGTGAACACGAACGCACGAGGAGGGGTAAGTCGACCCCGCCGGCAGACCCAGCGCGGTCAACTGACCCCGCAAGGGTCAAGTCGACCCCGCTGGGGTGCCAGCGGGAAGAACTGACCTCGCAGGGGTCAAGTCGACCCCGCTAGGGTGCCAACGGGGTGGACTGACCCCACGAGGGTCAGTTTGACCCCGCTGGGGTCCAGCGAGGTAGGGTAAACCTGCCCGGGGTCGGCCACCCTTGCACGCAGGCCAGCGGGGTCAAATGACCCCGTGGCGCCTCTTTTGGCCCCTCTCCGTGGCTTTTCTCCCTTTTTCTACCACCCTAGGTCAAGGAGAAATCCCATATCACATGAAGAGGGAGGTAACAATTGTCTTATGATCACCATCGGCCAGGGAGGTGACCGAAACCCCCCCCCCCCCCGGGGGGGGGGGAGAGAAGTGGGGTGACCACACTCAAGTTGCCATTCCACCCCGGGGAGGTTGTTCTCCTGCTACTGTTTGGCTTCATCGGATGGATTTTCACCCCGAATAGGTGCTCCTACCGTTGCTATGCTTCACCCCGGGGAGGTATTTCCACCCCGGACGCATTTGTTGTTGCACTAGGCTTCTGTACGCCTGGAGCAGTCCACCTCGGGGAGGTCTCCTGCCTACGGAGGGGTCCAGGTCTGCTGCACCTGTTGGGCAGCCGTCCGAGGAGGTCTGCCGCTGCACCTGCTGGGCTGCTACATGACCCTGGGGAGGTCATGGGCTGCTACTGTTGGAGGTTTCACCGGGTGAGTTGCACCCCGGGGAGGTCTGGGCCATCCCCGGGCAAGTCCCAACTGTGCTGGTTGCCATCCTTGGCAGATGAGGTCACCTGGGCTCACCACGGAGAGGTCCCAGTCCACCCCGAGGAGGTCCCTGTTGCAGTGGGGAAGGTCCCTGCTACTGCTATCACCCCGGGCAGGTCTTCATCACTCCGGACAGCAGGCTGTTGTTTCAAACCGGGTAGGTTTCATCTGCTGTCCACCTCATTAAGTGATAGTTCACCCTATATATAGGTAGACAAAAATTATTGCTAACAAATGCCCCCGACGGAGCGTTCGTCGAAGTCGGTGGTGGAGGCGGACGGTCCATGCTCTCCGTTGTTTTTTTGATTTCTCCTGAGTCTTCGTGACATGGGGAGATCGTTGTAGGACTGTGCCTCACCGCTTCATTGCTAATCCTCGGCGAGGCACTTTAACCCGAAGTTGATGTCGACCAACCCTTAGGGTATACTGGCCAAAGCTAATGTACACCGTCCCCTAGGACATATTGGCCTGAAGTTGGATGCTAGCCAATCTTTGGGGGTGCATTAGCCAAAGTTGATGCCGACCGGCCCTTAGGACATATTGATCCGAAGTTGATGCAGGCCTGTCTCGGAGAGGCTTGTTGGCCTGTAGTTGATGTAGACCTGCCTCGACGAGGCTTGTTGGCTTGGAGTTGATGTAGGCCTGCCTCGGTGAGACTTGTTGGCCTAGAGTTGATGTAGGTCTACCTCGGTGAGGCTTGTTGGCCTAGAGTTGCTGCGGACCTGCCTCGGCGAGGCTTGTTGGCCCGAAGTTGATGTAGGCCTGCCTCGGTGAGGCTCATCCGTCTGAGTCATTGTTGATTGACCGTTGGGTTGTGATAGCTGGAGACTGACATTGGCTGACCCTTGGGGGTGCGTTGGCCAAAAGTCATTGTGTCGGCTGATCGCTGAGGTATGACTGAAGATGTGCCGGCTAACCACTGAGGTGTGTAGCCGAACATGTTGATGTGTCGTCTGACCATTCGGATGTCGCCAAAGATACGTCGGCTAACAGCTGAGGTGTGTAGCCGAAGGTTAGAGCTGGCTAATCGTTGACTTGTGATAGCCAGAGTTGACATAGACCAGCCCTTAGAGCATGTTGATCTGGGTTGATGTCGGCCGTACACGAGCTGAGGCAGATACCATGTAGCACAAACTTGAGCACAACACCGCCCTAGACAAGGGCGTCGTAGCTTGTACATCAGAATTCTGTACATTTCATTTTGTTTGGATTCTGCCTCCTTTCTTTGTTTTAGCTTCAGCTGATGAGGCTTCATAGCTACCTCAAAGTTTCCCGACTCTTGGGATAGAGTGACCTGATGGTCCTCAGCTTGGTATAGTGTCGGAAAAAGCTGACATGGGCGCTTGGCTTATTCAAAACCCCCAATTACTGCTACAGGTTGGTCCCCTCCCATCAGTTGAGGCCATGAGGGGCCACTTGGAGTGCAGCACCAGAGGTTAACATGCATTCGGTCTTCCCCGGGACGCCTGGATGGCCAAGGTCGCAGCCCAGTGGGAGGAGTTTACTCGCCTTCATGCTATCCGGGAGCAGAGACAGAGGATCGAGACACAGATCCGGCAGGAGAAGGAGCAGCTTTGCAGACTTCGGGCGGCCCAGGCCGAGGTGGGTGCCCAGGTCGAGGCCGTTCACGAGCGCGAGCAGATGGCCTCCCGAAGAGTGGAGAAACTTTTGCGAGAGGTCCGAGAGACCGAGGAGGAGCGCAGTCTAGTGCGTGCAAGAGGTCCGAGAGACCAAGGAAGAGCGTAGTCTTGCGCGTGCTGATGTAGACTCCCCGCCGTAGGCTTGAGGGGCTCCAGGAGGAAGCTCTTCAGAGTGAGACTCGCCTTGCTGACCTGAGGAGGAGCGAGTCTGGCACTTGACGGGCTTTGGTACATTCTTGTACACAGGGCTTTTCTATTTTGCCCATTGTTGTCTCAGTTATCCCGAGAGCTTGTCTCGGGCTCCTTCTTTTGATGACATTGATGAATAAAGGACAGAGCTTAGTAGCTTTTGCCTCTATCCTCTTGCATGTATGATCTTCTTCTTTTTTATTTTTTTTTTGTCACTTTACTAGCCCTACCGCCCTTTCGGGTTTTCGCCAGGACTGGCCCCCTTTAACTTTTTCCATTGCACCCTTGCGGGTTTTCACACTGAGGGGTATCCATTTTTGCCTAAGACACCCTTTCGGATTTTCACCTTAGCCGGGTTAAACCCTTTTTGCCCTTGATTGCTCCCCTAACAGAAACAACCAAGTCCATTGGGACATCAATATTTTTAACCCCATTTTTTTTGAATACCTATGATGCCAAGAGGCAGAGAGGGTTCGGCACTCCCAGAGGGACATGTGTGCCGCACCGGTGGGACAAGTGGGTGGATTTGGCAGCCCTAGTGTGACGCGCTCAGCCAAACCCAAAAGCCGATAGGCTGAACGGGCTAGCAACCCGAGAAGGGCGTGCATAGGCCAAACCTGGTTGGGACAACAAATAAATAGGTTTAACAGTCCGAAAGGGACATGCGGGTTAAACCTGGAAGTTGATAGACGAGATGGGTTGGCAGCCCCCGAAAGGGACATGCGTAGGCCAAGCCCGGTAGGATGAAAGAGGGGATTTGACAGCCCGGGTGGGGCGTATGAATCAAACTCGTAAGCCGATAGGCAAATAGGGTTGGCAGCCTAAAGAGGCATACGTAGGCCAAGCCCGTGGGAACAAAAGAATGAACTTGACAATCCCGGTGGGATGTATGAGTCAAGTCTGAAGAAGAGACAAGATGGGTTGGCAACCCGAAAGGGGAATGCATAAGCCAAGCCCAGAAGGATGAAAGGATGGATTTGACAGCCCTAGTGGGACGTGGAAGTCAAACCCGAAAGCCGATAGGCGAGATGGGTTGACAGCCCGAGAGGGACGTGCATAGGCCGAACCCAGAAGAAGGAAAGGATGGATTTGACAGTCCTAGTGGGACGTGGAAGTCAAATCCGAAAGCCGATAGGCGAGATGGGTTGGCAGCCCGAGAGGGACGTGCATAGGCCGAACCCAGAAGAAGGATGAATTTGACAGCCCTAGTGGGACGTGAGAGTCAAACCCGAAAGCCGATAAGCGAGATGGGTTGGCAACCTGAAAGGGACATGCATAAGCCGAACCCGGTGGGACAAAAAGTAGACGAATTTAACAGTCAGAAAGAGACATATGAGTTAAACCCGAAAGCCGATAGGCGAGATGGGTCGGCAGCCCGAAGGGACATGCATAGGCCGAGCCCGATGAGACTGGAATGACGGATTGGATAGCCCGAAGAGACACGGGATCCAAACCCGGGAAGTCCAAAATATGGGCGATCCCGATGGGACAGAGTATGATAATGTCGGGACGCCCTGGTGGGACTGGGTATCGCAGGACGGCGTGGGGGTATGGCCAAAGTATCAGTATGATGCCTTCACCATTATAGGGTGGAGTTGCTGCCTTAGAACCACCCATAAAGTATGTTGAAATAAGATTTTTTTTCTTTCACATTACCAACCTCACCGCCCTTTCGGGTTTTCTCCGAGACTGGCCCCCTTTAGTTTTTTTCGGTGCGCCCTTACGGGTTTTCACATCGAGGGGTTGCCCATTTTTGCCCCAGACGCCCTTTCGGGTTTTCACCTCAGCCAGGTCTATGACCTTTTTGCCTTAGTCAACCCTTGAAGGGAGGCTAAGTCCGCCGGGTATCCATATTTTTAACCCCATTTTTTTATTTTTATTTATTTTTTTCAACCTTCACTGGGGAAAGGTATGTCCTCTGAGGACTGCTGTAGAAACTCTTGCGGTGGCGCATGGTAGAGCTTCATGTGTTTGCCATTGAGAGGAGGGAAAGGTTGCTTCCTTTGTGGTCGACGACTGTATAGGCCCCTCCTTTATAGACCTTCTAGATGACGTAAGGTCCACGCCAATTGAGCTGGAGTTTACCGCTGAATTTTCCTGCTAAGACCTCCTTTTCTTTGACCATGACGAGGTCGCCTTTCTTGAACGCCCTTTGTTTGACGAGCTTATCATAAGCGCGTGTCATGCGGGCTTGGTACACTTGTAAGTGTTTGTAGGCTCTGAGTCTTTCGCCTTCAAGGTTGGACAGTTCCTCAAACCTTCTCTCTATTTCAGATTGGTCCTGGCCCGACAGTCCGGCGTGAACAGCAATGTGATAAGACGCCAACTCGATTTCCACAGGGACCACCGCCACATAGACCAGAGAGAATGGAGAACAACCCGTAGGGGTTTTGTAAATAGTCTGATAGGCCCATAGGGCTTCGTGGACCTTCTCACCCCAATCCCGTTTGCGGCCACCCACTATTTTGGACAGCAGTTTGCAGAGGGTTTTGTTGAAGACTTCGGCCAACCCATTAGCTTGGAGACTGTAGACAGACGATGTCCTCCAATCGATATGGAATTTAGACGCCAAAGCATAAACAGTCTTGTTTCGGAACGGCGTGCCATTATCATATATAATCCGACTGGGGGTTGTTGTGACTCCTCTGTGTTGATGATGTTGACAATAGCTTTATTTCATTGGCAACAGCTTGTTTTGATTGATTGGCAACTGTTTATGTTTTGATGAAACTATCTCTGTCAGATTGTCTATGTGTTCTATGCAGTAAGAGTCTAAACATCGTCATGCACACACACACAGGTCTACACATTGCACACACACAAGTCTACACACTCAAAGTCCATACATTGCATTGTTGTGTTTGTGCATCGTTTAGAACATAAGTCTATACATTCACATGGCATGTCTGCACGCTAAAGTCTGTACAGAGCTTGTGCCTGTCTGACTACCAAGTCTGTACATCATATGCGAAGTCTATTCAATGCATGCACATTCATTCAAAGTCCAGACATCGGTGAAGTCTGTACATTCACCAGCTTAACTTTCCAAGTCTAGACATCGATGAAGTCTGTACAGCCTGTGTGTTCCACGATATCAAGTCTATACACTCCTTGATCTTTACCTACGTTGCACCTGCAAGTCTATACATTGCAGCTGAGTTGAAGTCTGTACAGCCCTTGCTTTGCCAAAGTCTATACATCGTGTCTTGGCTAAGTCTATACATCGTGAACTCTCTCTCAAGTCTATACAGACCTTGCTTTGCTCAAGTCTGTACATCGTCCAGTTCCTCTGGCAAGTTTATACATCATGAACTCTCAAGTCTGTACAGCCCTTGCTTTGCCAAAGTCTATACATCGTGTCTTGGCTAAGTCTATACATCGTGAACTCTCTCTCAAGTCTATACAGACCTTGCTTTGCTCAAGTCTGTACATCGTCCAGTTCCTCTGGCAAGTTTATACATCATGAACTCTCAAGTCTATACAGACCTTGCTTTGCTCAAGTCTGCACAGCCCTTCCTTTGGCAAGTCTATACATCGTGCATTCTTAAGTCTGTACAGCCTGTGAGGTCCGTCTCACTCAGCGTCTCAAGTGGACTTGAAGTCTATACATTGGAATGTCTTACTTAGCGTCTTTGTGCATGTCACACACTCGCAAGTCTGCACATTGTGGCACGCAGAGTCTGCACAACGCTTTGTCAGCAAGTCTGCACATTGCTATAGCACGCATGCAGAGTCTAGACAGTCATGAGCAAATCTAAACATCGTCTGGTTGCATAACGCATAGTCTGTACATGATGCATTGTGCTCTCATGCTTTAACACTAGGCATTGCAAAGTATGTACATTGGTTGCACATTGCACTCCAAGTCTATACACTGATTCATGCATTGCACGTAGTCTGCACAAGTCTGCATGTCTATACATTGGCTGCTGAATGCTACTCAAGTCTGCACATTAGATAGTAGCAAGTCAGTACATCCATGTGTAATGTTCATAGTCTTGCATACGTGAAGTCTGTACATGCTTCAGTGTTGCATTCACTAAGCCTGTACACACCTCAGTCTTGAATATATGAAATCTGCACATGCCATAGCACTGCATATATGAAGTCTATACATGCTCCAGCGGTTGCCTTCATATAGGAAGTCTGTACATCGTATAGCATGCATGTGTTCAAGTCTATACATTGCTGCTGAACGCAAGTCCATACATTGCACAAAGTCTGCACATTGCTGTCTTTAACTACGATCAAAGTCTGCACATTGCATTACACTTCAGCAAGTCTATACAATGTCTGCATTGCATACTATGAAGTCTGTACAAAGTGTCGACATTAAACTGATAAGTTCCTTTCGACTGACTGACAGGGACTAAAGTGCAAAGATGAAGGATTGGCTCGTGATCCAAGGAAGGACGAGGTGCCCAGATTATGACACGTGGAAGCAGCCCAGCCAGGATGCTGCCATGTGGTCGAAATTCCTCGGATCTGGCGAATTCTCTGGGCAGGAAATGTGGAAGCCACACGCCCTATCCAATCTGCTGCTGGTATAAAAGGAAGTCTTCTTCCTCAGAAGAAGGTTGATCGAATAGAAGCAGCCAGAGCTAAGAGAAAAGAACAGAGAGTGAGCGCCTGCACGATCCACAGAGAAGAAGAAAAAGAGAGAAGAAGATTCAGAGAGAAGAAGAGAAAGAGAGAAGAGAAGATTGAGAGAGTTGAGTTGAGAGAGTCTTTTCGAAGTCTTGTAAATCAGTCTCTTGGTTCAGATACCAGAGCTGATACTGCTCAATTGAGCTACATTCATTTTGGTCTTCCATTTCGTTTGTTTCTGTCTTTACTGTTTTCGAAACTCTTTTGTTATCAAGCTGTGAGCCAGCAATTGCAGTGGAGGTTTCCACTGGACAGGTGAAGCTGTAATCCTCAGCAGGCGAGACCAGGTCTCGGACGGCTAAGCTGTATCGCCCAGCGGTTGCAGAGGATTTGTTCCTCTGGTCGGCAAGCTGTAAAGCCCAGCGAAGCTGTGTATCAGCGGTCTGTTGGCAAGCTGTGAAGCCCAGCTGTTCAAGCTGTGAGTCATCAGGATCCACATTCCAGTTGGAGTGTGGGGTGGAGGTAGATCTCTGGATTGAGATCGAACCACCTTAAAGATCGGTGTCTACTGTGTGATTGCCTGTGGTTTGTGTGATTTCATAGTGTTCCTTCTGTCGTTCAACAGTTGCTTGTTTTAATTCCGCATTAGAGTTCAACTGTGTTTTAAAATTAGACATTAGATATATTCACCCCCCTCTAGATCCACTCTCAGTGGTAATAGACTGCGTCCATCTAACATAACAGTTGGTATCAGAGCCTAACTCTTCTACAGGGACTTACAGCCCGAAGAGGAAGGTACAGATGGATGCTCGAGGGATGATCGCTGAAGGACACTCAACCACCAAGCCCCCTTTCTTCGATGGATCTAACTATGCATACTGGAAGAACCGTATGCAAGTATTTTTGAGGGCGAAGGATTATGACATCTGGAAGGTAGTCAGCAAGGGACCTTATGAGCTGTCCCCTAATGAGGAAGTCTGGACCAAGGAGGAGATCAGAAGGTCTACTCTAAACTGGAGCGCCATAAACGCTATTCAATGCTCTCTGCACCCCACGGAATTTTCTCGAGTATCAGCTTGCAGCTCAGCTAAGGAGATGTGGGATGCACTGGAAGTTATTCATGAAGGGACTTCTCAGGTTAGAGAGACGAAGGCTAATTTCCTTGTGTCAGAATATGAAGCCTTCAAGATGAAGCCAAATGAGACCATCAAGGAGATGTACTCTCGCTTAACTATCATCACAAATGGTCTTAAGAGGTCTCGGGAAGGCTCAGACAGAATACGATGTAGTGAGGAAGATATTGCGTTCCCTGACTCATGCTTGGCATACTAAAGCTACAGTAATGGAGGAGTCAAGGGATTTGCGAAATACAAGGGCAGATGAGTTAATTGGCTCGCTGATGGCATATGAGATTAATCTGCCAAAGATAGAGGAAGCTGAAAAGAAGAAGAAGCCAATCGCTCTGAAAGCTGATGCCATTAAATCCAGCAAGTCCAGCAGATCCAGCTCTAGTGGATCATCATCCGAGGAGAGCCTGAATGAACAAGATATAACTCGTACTGAGATGGCAATGATGACCAGAGAGTTCAGGCGGTTCCTCAAGAAAGGAGGAGGACGATTCAGCCAAAAGAAGTATAGTGGCAGCCGAAGGGATAAAAGGTATAAACATAACCCTGCAAAGAAAATTGAAACTAATACTTGTTATCAATGCAGGAAGACAGGCCATCTGAAAGCTGACTGTCCAGAGAATCAGAAATACAAGGACAAGTCAAAGAAGAGGAACACAAAAGGGAAATCTATGGTGAGTACCTGGAGTGATGAAGATGAAGGCTCCTTGAGCAATACCTCTGACAGTGAAGCCGAATCTGAAAAGCCCATTTGCCTTATGGCAACAAGCTCTGAAGACAGAGAGGAGGATTCAGATGAGGTAACTTCTCGATTCGATAATTTTACTATTGCTGATTGGGTAGATGTCTATCATGAAATAGCTGATAAAGCAGATGACATTAGAAGGGAAAACAGGCATCTAAGAAGAAAGATTAACTCCATGCAAAATGATACAACTCTAACTGATAAAATTGCATGTCTTGAATCTGAGAATAATAAACTCAAACTCACATGTTCTGAATTAGAAGAAATCAAGAATGAGTCAAAAGCTTCTAAAAAAGATAATGAAAGGTTAGAAAAAGAAGCTGATGAATGGAAGTTGAAAATTCAGAAATATGAAAGTGAGATAAAAATTGTGAATGAAAAATATCAAGCTGTCTTAAGTGTGAATACAGAACTGAAAAAATCCATTGAAGACATTCAAAAGGATAATGAGGACAAGCTTAAAACTATTAAGAAAATGACCCAAGGTTCAGATAACCTAAATGCTTTGTTAGGGTCAAAAGTCAACTTCAGAAAAGAGGGCCTTGGATTTAATTCTAGTGCAACAAAAAGCTTTGGAATGAAAACTATTTCATTTGTCGCACAAAAAGGGAAAGGACCTCTAATCAACATGAAGTCAAACATTTCAGTGAACAAAGCTGCAAATCTGAAAAAGTCCAGTGCTGAGGAGAAGGGCAAACAAAAGCTGAGTGAGCCTAGTAGAGCTAGCACATCCAAGCAAAATCCCAAAGCTCAGTCTCAGGTTAGGGGTCAACCTACACAGTCTTATAAACCATATGTTAAGGTCACCAAGTGTCCACCATCACCACCACCTCTGAAGAAGACCCAATACACACCTATGAATAGGCCAGCAGGGTCCAAGGTGCAGGGGAGGCAGAATGCTTTTAGAGCTCAACCCAAACATTTCTACCAACCTAGAGCCCAGTCCCACTTCTTTGCACAGTCAACCTATCCAAATAAGTCAGGATGGACTAGGACTCAAGGAAGGTTTACAGATTATGGACATCAGGCTACACAGTCCTATAAACCTTACACTAGAAATTGGGTTAATGGGTATGGCTCTTGGACACCTAGGAACCAACATTTCCACAGCCAGCCCAATGATTACTATGGCCAAAATTTCGTGAATACACCCTGGCCAAGGCACTGGCACAGAAATAATCAATCTGTAAATAATCATGCTAGTGTCAACAAGAAAAAGCATAACAAAAAGAAATCTGGAAAATCCACTGAACAGAACTGTTTCAAACAAATGTGGATTCCTAAAAGTCTGCTTTCTTGTTTTAATTACTTTTCATCTTCTCTGGAGCCCAATCAGTCTTGGGTTCCAAACTTCTCTACCTAATTGTGTGTGCAGGTATGCCTGGCAGCCAAGAACAATTTGTGGTACTTGGATAGTGGCTGCTCCAGGCATATGACAGGAGATAAGGCCAAGTTCTGCATGCTGACAGAGAAACAAGGAGGCCTTGTCACCTTTGATAGCAACACAAAGGGTAAGATTGTTGGGACAGGTAAGGTAGGTAAGTGTACTACCTGTTGCATTGAAGATGTCATGTTGGTTGAAGGTTTAGCATATAATTTACTTAGCATCAGCCAACTATGTGATAAAGGATGCAAAGTTCTTTTTGACTCTCAATGCTGCAAAGTTTTTGAACCTGATTCCGAAACTGTTAAATTTTCTGGTAAAAGGATAAATAACACTTACATGATAGACTTAGATGATATACAACATTCTAACCTATGCCTTACTGCTAGCAGAGAGGACTTAGCATTTTTATGACATCGTAGGTTAGGCCATGCTAGTTACACTATATTGCATAAACTGAATAAGCATAGCATGGTTAGAGGACTTCCTGAAGTTTTCTTTAAGAAAGAAAATAAAATCTGTGATGCATGCACTCAGTCAAAGTTAACTAGAAAGTCATTTAAATCTAGAACAGAAAATCTGTCTTCTAAACCCTATGAGCTGATACACATGGACCTTTTTTGGCCAACCAGGTCTGTCAGCTTATCAGGGAGGAAGTATGGGTTTGTCATGGTAGATGACTTCTCTAGGTATACTTGAGTATATTTCTTATCACATAAAAGTGATGCATTCTCAGAATTTCAGGAGTTGTGTCTTAAGAAAAACCAGAAAATTGAAAATATTTTAACTGATCATGGAGGTGAGTTTGAAAACTCACAGTTTGATGAATTCTGCAGGTCAAACGGAATTCATCACAAGTACTCCTCACCAAGGACACCCGAGCAGAATGGAGTTGTGGAGAGGAGGAACAGAACCTTGGTGGAGATGGGTCGTACACTCTTGGTTGAAGGTGGTCTGCCAAGGAAGTTCTGGGCTGAAGCAGTAAATACTGCATGTTATGTAATTAACAGAGCCATGGTAAGACCTTCTACCCAGAAAACACCGTATGAGATCATAAAGGGTAAGAAACCTTCTATTGCTCATTTCAAGGTTTTTGGTTGTAAATATTTTATTCATATAAATGATAAAAGAGACCTTGATAAACTTGAACCTAAAGGTGAACCAGGAATTTTTCATGGTTACTCTGAAAACACCCGAGCATATAGAGTGTATAATCTGAATTCCAAAACTGTTGAAGAATCTCCACATATTGTTTTTGATGAATCTTTGGTAAAGTCTAATATTGGTCAATGCAGGAATGAAGACAATGGTGATATTCTGAAAGAAGGGAATCCTGCAGACAAATCCGAAGATGAGGAAGGAAATGAAGAGCTTAATGAAGAAGAGCCTACAGTTCAGGGGGAGGTGACAAAGTCAAAAGATGGAACTTTCATCTCTCAGTCCAAGTACATAAGGGATTTACTGAAGAAATATAAGATGGACAACCTCAAAGAAATAGCTGCTCCAATGGGTACCTCGACCAGCTTAGATGAAGATCCTCAAGGTAAACCAGTGGACCAAAAGCTATATAAAGGTATGATCGGATCCCTTTTATATCTTACAGCATCTAGGCCTGATATTCAGTTTGCAGTGTGTTTATGCTCTAGATTTCAGGCTAGTCCTAAAGATCACACCTTAAATCTGTGAAAAGGATTTTTAGGTATCTATTAGGCACTCAAGAGCTTGGTCTATGGTATCCTGCTAGGTGTGAGTTAAAACTTCTAGCCTACACTGATGCAGACTATGTTGGGTGTCGAGTAGATAGAAAAAGCACTAGTGGCTACTGTCAATTCCTTGGTAGCTGTCTAGTATCTTGGGCATCCAAGAAGCAACACACAGTTGCTTTGTCCACAGCTGAAGCTGAATATGTTACAGCTGGTAACTGTGCAGCCCAAATACTTTGGATCAAGCACCAACTGGTTGATTATCAGATAAAACTGGAATGTATTCCAATTTTGTGTGATAATACTAGTGCTATATGTTTAGCTAAAAATCATGTTCATCATTCTAGGACTAAGCATATTGAGATCAAACACCACTTTCTTAGAGATGCTGTCAATGAAAAGGAAATTGAACTGAATTTTATTGAAACAGAAAAATAAATTACTGATATCTTTACTAAGCCTCTTGGGAATGAAAGGTTTAAATTTCTTAGAAGAGAACTTGGCTTGTGTAAATTTCAGCATAATGAATAAACTCTCTGATGGCTTGAATAAACCTTGTGAGTGTTGAATGTTGCAACAGACTCATGATCATGCATGACATTCATATTTTTTTTTGGCATCACACTCATGATCATCATTGCATATCATTTAGTCATGACTGTGTCTAAGCTCTCTCTGATCTAAAACCACATGCATATAGACAAGGGGAGTATTGTTAGAAATTCAGAGTGGTCTTGAAATCTAAATTCTTTGACCCTGAATGAGTTGAGTCTGACAATATGACAATCTGTTAGTCAGTTCTGATTCCTAAGCAATAGAAAACAGGCTTCTTCATTTATAAGAACTTTAATTGCTTGAAGACTGACTTAATGGTTTAAATTTTATAAACTTTAAAGTTTAAATATTGCAATCAGTAAATAAGAAAGTTAAAAATTGATAAAGCTCTCAACCCTTATCTTATTTCATGTCAGACAAAGCCAATTATATCTGAAATCTAAAAACTCATCTAAAATCCTGTTAGAGAAGGCTAAGTACGTGTATTGTCCTTAAACAAGTCATTCTGAAACAAATAAAGGACAACTAAGAAAGATATTGAAAAACATTGAAAATTAATTGAAAAATAACATTGACAGAGCAATGACTGGTAAAATACTGAGAAACTAAGTGATCCATCAAAGAAATGGACAATACTTAAGTCATGAGGTGTATCAGTTATCTCTGTATAAAATGATCAAAACAGTAGGGTGGTTTCACTGAGTACCTGGGGGTAACTGGCGTCTGATAAACGTGTACCCTCACACAAAAAGGTGTAAATCAGTTTTATTGAGTTTGATCATAGACAGAATGGTCCATCATGTTGAGTATCTAGGGGTATTGACGTCTGATAAACGTATACCCTTACGCAAAAAGACAAATGGTACCCGAATGCCCTTAATGAAATAATATTGAAAATGCTGTTCCTTCAAAAGAAATTTCAGGGATGTCAATTTGTTTAATTTCAATACATGACCTGGTATCTCTTAACCATCTTTTTACTGAGTTTATGAAAGTAAGATATTTTGAAACTGAATCTCTCATGCAAATGTGATTCTAGTTTATTGTTTTATCATGCACAGAAAACTTATCCATTGATTGTAGTGCATGAACTCTAAATTTTATAGTCTTTAAACCAGAACTCTATCTGAAAGCAGTTTCCAAATTCATATGATTGAAGACTCTGTGCTTTAGAATACTTATTCCTGAACTACATGTTCAGAATGCCAGTCAGATGATTTCTCTTGTTCCTTCCCTTGTACTTTCTTTCCCTCCTCTTTGTTGATGGCAAAGGGGGAGAATTTATTGTGTGTTCGGTGAATTCCAGGGGGAGTGTATGCATCATATTATGGCATAGGGGGAGATCTTGTTGGCAGGGAGCTGTTTTCATTTCTCAGCATGCATCCATAGCATCTGCATGACAAATCTGACTAATAATTCATGTCTTTCATCAAAATTACATCTGTATGACAGGATGTTGCTATTCCATATGATAGGGTGTTGCCATCATCAAAAAGGGGGAGATTGTTGTGACTCCTCTGTGTTGATGATGTTGACAATAGCTTTATTTCATTGGCAACAACTTGTTTTGATTGATTGGCAACTGTTTATGTTTTGATGAAACTATCTCTGTCAGATTGTCTATGTGTTCTATGCAGTAAGAGTCTAAACATCGTCATGCACACACACACAGGTCTACACATTGCACACACACAAGTCTACACATTCAAAGTCCATACATTGCATTGTTGTGTTTGTGCATCGTTTAGAACATAAGTCTATACATTCACATGGCATGTCTGCACGCTAAAGTCTGTACAGAGCTTGTGCCTGTCTGACTTCCAAGTCTGTACATCATATGCGAAGTCTATTCAATGCATGCACATTCATTCAAAGTCCAGACATCGGTGAAGTCTGTACATTCACCAGCTTAACTTTCCAAGTCTAGACATCGATGAAGTCTGTACAACCTGTGTGTTCCACGATATCAAGTCTATACACTCCTTGATCTTTACCTACGTTGCACCTGCAAGTCTATACATTGCAGCTGAGTTGAAGTCTGTACAGCCCTTGCTTTGCCAAAGTCTATACATCGTGTCTTGGCTAAGTCTATACACCGTGAACTCTCTCTCAAGTCTATACAGACCTTGCTTTGCTCAAGTCTGTACATCGTCCAGTTCCTCTGGCAAGTTTATACATCATGAACTCTCAAGTCTGTACAGCCCTTGCTTTGCCAAAGTCTATACATCGTGTCTTGACTAAGTCTATACATTGTGAACTCTCTCTCAAGTCTATACAGACCTTGCTTTGCTCAAGTCTGTACATCGTCCAGTTCCTCTGGCAAGTTTATACATCATGAACTCTCAAGTCTATACAGACCTTGCTTTGCTCAAGTCTGTACAGCCCTTCCTTTGGCAAGTCTATACATCGTGCATTCTTAAGTCTGTACAGCCTGTGAGGTCCGTCTCACTCAGCGTCTCAAGTGGACTTCAAGTCTATACATTGGAATGTCTTACTTAGCGTCTTTGTGCATGTCACACACTCGCAAGTCTGCACATTGTGGCACGCAGAGTCTGCACAACGCTTTGTCAGCAAGTCTGCACATTGCTATAGCACGCATGCAGAGTCTAGACAATCATGAGCAAATCTAAACATCGTCTGGTTACATAACGCATAGTCTGTACATGATGCATTGTGCTCTCATGCTTTAACACTAGGCATTGCAAAGTATGTACATTGGTTGCACATTGCACTCCAAGTCTATACACTGCTTCATGCATTGCACGTAGTCTGCACAAGTCTGCATGTCTATACATTGGCTGCTGAATGCTACTCAAGTCTGCACATTCGATAGTAGCAAGTCAGTACATCCATGTGTAATGTTCATAGTCTTGCATACGTGAAGTCTGTACATGCTTTAGTGTTGCATTCACTAAGCCTGTACACACCTCAGTCTTGAATATATGAAATCTGCACATGCCATAGCACTGCATATATGAAGTCTATACATGCTCCAGCGGTTGCCTTCATATAGGAAGTTTGTACATCGTATAGCATGCATGTGTTCAAGTCTATACATTGCTGCTGAACGCAAGTCCATACATTGCACAAAGTCTGCACATTGCTGTCTTTAACTACGATCAAAGTCTGCACATTGCATTACACTTCAGCAAGTCTATACAATGTCTGCATTGCATACAATGAAGTCTGTACAAAGTGTCGACATTAAACTGATAAGTTCCTTTCGACTGACTGACAGGGACTAAAGTGCAAAGATGAAGGATTGGCTCGTGATCCAAGGAAGGACGAGGTGCCCAGATTATGACACGTGGAAGCAGCCCAGCCAGGATGCTGCCATGTGGTCGAAATTCCTCAGATCTGGCGAATTCTCTGGGCGAGAAATGTGGAAGCCACACGCCCTATCCAATCTGCTGCTGGTATAAAAGGAAGTCTTCTTCCTCAGAAGAAGGCTGATCGAATAGAAGCAGCCAGAGCTAAGAGAAAAGAACAGAGAGTGAGCGCCAGCACGATCCACAGAGAAGAAGAAAAAGAGAGAAGAAGAGAGAGAGAAGAGAAGATTGAGAGAGTTGAGTTGAGAGAGTCTTTTCGAAGTCTTGTAAATCAGTCTCTTGGTTCAGATACCAGAGCTGATACTGCTCAATTGAGCTACATTCGTTTTGGTCTTCCATTTCGTTTGTTTCTGTCTTTACTGTTTTCGAAACTCTTTTATTATCAAGCTGTGAGCCAGCAATTGCAGTGGAGGTTTCCACTGGACAGGTGAAGCTGTAATCCTCAGCAGGCGAGACCAGGTCTCGGACGGCTAAGCTGTATCGCCCAGCGGTTGCAGAGGATTTGTTCCTCTGGTCAGCAAGCTGTAAAGCCCAGCGAAGCTGTGTATCAGCGGTCTGTTGGCAAGCTGTGAAGCCCAGCTGTTCAAGCTGTGAGTCAGCAGGATCCACATTCCAGTTGGAGTGTGGGGTGGACGTAGATCTCTGGATTGAGATCGAACCACCTTAAAGATCGATGTCTACTGTGTGATTGCCTGTGGTTTGTGTGATTTCATAGTGTTCCTTCTGTCGTTCAACAGTTGCTTGTTTTAATTCCGCATTAGAGTTCAACTGTGTTTTAAAATTAGACATTAGATCTATTCACCCCCCTCTAGATCCACTCTCAGTGGTAATAGACTGCGTTCATAGTGTGCCTTACGAAGCGGGCAACTATTTCCCCTGTGACTTCCCGTAGCGAGATGGCCTCTGCCCATCTGGAGAAGTAATCAGTGGCAGCCAAGATAAACTTGTGGCCCTGAGATTATGGTGGGAATGGTCCCACAATGTCCATGCCCTACTCCGCGAATGGCCAAGTAGGCGCTGGGGTTAGGTGGCCTCCGAGAGACTGGCCCAAATGCTTGGCATTGGTGACATGTACGAGCATATTGGTTGCAATCTTCGTACATGGTGGGCCAATAAAACCCCTTGAGCTTAATGTTGTTTTTCATCTTAGCTCTTGCTTGATGAGTCCCGCACAATCTGGAGTGGACCTCGTGCATGACGGTCTTCGCTTCCTTAGATGAAAGGCACCGTAGGAGAACCGACCGGTCCTTTTCATGGACGAGCCTAAAAAATAGGCCGTTAATCACCTGGTAGGATATTGTCCTGCGTAGCAGTTGCACCCTCTGAGCCCGATCAAGGGGAAGCTAGCCGTTCTTTATTTTTATGATTGGCTCACGCCAATCTTCTTCTTCAGGAGCATTCTCCTCTTGAATGTTGTCAACCTCGTAGACACTGAGGCCGGATTCTTCATCGATCACACTTGGCATAAGCCTACGGTGTCTGACAGTGATATTCAACTCTCCCTCAGGTGGGAGTTTTAAGGCTGCTGCCAACTTTGCCAAGGCGTCTGCTTGGGAGTTATTGCCTCTTGGGACATGGCCTATTTCAAATAGGTATAATTTCTCCTTCAACCTCATGACGGCTGCATGATAGGGGATGAGCTCCTTTTTCTGGACGTCATAGTCGCCCAATACTTGTCGAATGGTGAGCTGAGAATCCCCGTAGACTTTGATGCACTTGATGTCCATCTCTAGTGCCAGCTGAAGCCCAATAATCAGCGCTTCATACTCTGCCTCATTATTGGTCAGCGACTTCATGAGGGCACAAGAATTGTGGAGAATGCCGCCTTGCGGAGATACAAAAACTATCCCCGCGCCCGAGAGGAAGTCTGTGAGGCCACCAGCCCTCTTGATTGTTCGGGAAGAGCCATCAAAATACAACTCCCAATGTGGGAGGTCGAGGGTGAGGATGCCCGGTTCCATTTGTGGTGGGACGTTGTCAGAATGCTCCCCAGTGTCTTGAGAAGACACTAACACCTCTTCATCGGGCAACTCAAAGTTGAGTGGCGAATCTTCTGGCACAGGGTGCGTAGCTAAGAATTCCGCCATTCCTTGTCCCTTGATTGCCTTACGTGGGATGAAGGTGATGTCAAATTCCATGAGGATAAGTGCCCACTTGCCGAGCCTACCAGAGAGGACGAGCTGACTGAGCAGAAATTTGTGTGGATCACATTTTGAGATGAGCTCCACTCTATGAGCTAGCAGGTAGTGCCTTAACTTCTTGACAACAAATACTAAAGCCAGGCACACTTTTTCCATAGGAGCATACCGGTGCTCAGGCCCGACCAATTTTCGGCTGAGGTAGTATAGTGGCTGCTCCTTGCCCTCGTCATTGATCTGGGCTAAAAGCGCCCCCAAAGAGACATCCATGACAGCAATATAGAGAATAAGGGGCTTCCCTCTGACAGGTGTCCCTAGGACTGGGGGAGTCAATAAATACTCCTTAATTTACTCAAAAGCCTTCTAACAGTCCTGATCTCATATGAAGGGTGCTCCTTTCTTCATCAATTTGCCGAAAGGCAGGCATCTTCCAGAGAGATTAGAAATGAACCGCCTAATATAGGCGAGTCTTCCTTGCAGAGATCTGAGCTCTGTCAAGTTCTTGGGCGGAGGTTCTTATGGCCTTGATTTTGTCGGGGTCGATTTCTATGCCTCGATACCTGACAATAAAGCCAAGGAACTTGCCACTAGAGACGCCGAAGGCACGTTTCATTGGGTTCATTTTGAGCTGATACTGTCGAAGTCTTTCGAAAACTCGACGCAAGTCAGCCAAGTGATCCTCTCGCCTTTTTGTCTTGAGGACTAGATCATCGACGTAGCATTCAACGAGGTCATGTAGCATCTCGTCGAAGGTCTTGGTCATTACCCTTTGATAGGTTGCACCGGCGTTCTTCAGGCCAAACGGCATCTTTTTATAGTTGAAGATCCCCTTAGGAGATCGAAAAGCCATATGATCTTTGTCTTTGATGGCCATGCGGATTTGATTATAGCCCGACGACCCGTCCATGAAGGACAAGGCTTCGTGACCAGTGGTCATGTCAACCATTGTCTCAGTGATTGGGACAGGGAAGTCGTCCTTTGGGCATGCTTTGTTCAAATCCCTGAAGTCGATGTAGACTCGGACTTGGCCATTCTTCTTCTTGACGGGGACTATATTAGCGAGCCACACAGGGTACATGCAAGGCTCTATGAAGTCCACGTTGAGCATCTTGTCAACCTCAGCATTGACTTTCAATTACAGCTCGTGGCGCATACGCCTTTGAGTTTGCTTGACTGGCTTGACTGTTGGAAGTATTGCCAGCTCGTGTTCAGCCACGGAAGGGTCGAGCCTGAGCATTTCTTTATAAGTCCAAGCGAAACAATCCCTGAACTCTTCTAGGAGCTGTCGATACGACTGCCTTTCTTCTTCGCTAAGGAGAGCACTCACGAAGGTTGGCCGATGGTCCTCTTTGCTTCCGAGATTGATCTCGATCAACTCGTCCACAGTTGCTTGGCCACCATCTTCAAGCTCTAGTGGAGCTGGTTGGAGGTCGACAAAGTCTCCCTCATCATCAGTATTTACTTCATAGACTTCAAATCCTTCGAAACTCTCTTGCTCCTGGCTTGAAGTCGAAGGACTTGCTTCGTCTTGTTGATGATTAACAGTCTGAGCTATCCTTACAAAGTCGCCGGACTCCGTTACAGAGTCGTCGATCTCGGGCTCAACTTCGGCTTGCCCGAGAAGATGAGGTAGCAGTCCTATGGTATTGACTGCGTAGTGGACCTCGAAGTCCCTCTCCTGGTCATAGCCAAGTCCCCTTGTGTCTTTGCGGGAGAAGGGAGGTTGTCCACGGACTTGTGGAGGGTTCCACAGCTGGTGGAAATATGTCGCTCGTGCTGGGTCCTGAGTCTACGGGATATGCTACTTTTTGCACATTTCCCTGATGTGCTTTGGCATATCGTCCATCTCCTGGACTCGCTCAGGTGTAGCATCAGTGGGAGTATCCCAACCGAAATTATCCTCAGGAGGGCCCGGTGGAACTAAATCACCTTTATAAAAGATGATCGGCTTGTCTCTCTTGCCCTTATTACTCCTTCTCCGCTAATAGAAGACTGTGAAAGTCTTCAGCTGCTCCACCTCGTACTCTTCCCGTTGGGACGATAGTTGAAGACGTTTGGGCGGCAAGGAGATGCTCCGGTCAATGACCCGGCTAATAAGGTTGGCTTCGAAGTCGACGTTCCGCCTCTCTGACTGGGTCGGCTTGGAGGCGGCTTTGAGGCTTATAGCCGGTACAATCTTGCCAAGTCTTGGTTGACAGTGAACAACTGCCCTTCCTCAGCTTCAAAGTCCACTTTTTGCTTCCCTTTGTCTTTTACAGGCTCGGGGATTGCTAGAGTAGGCTCCCCAAAATATAAGGAAGCGTCGGCCAGGTGGCACTCATTTGGGTGGAATGGAGCCTGATCTGCAAAGACAGTATGTTGCTCCCCTCCCTTGACATATTTGATGCACTGGTGCAGAGTTGATGGGACAACACAATTTTCATGGAGCCAAGGCCTCCCAAGCAACACTTTATAAGATGTGTCGGCGTTGATAATATAGAATGTCACTCGGGTGACAAAGTCGCCCAAGGCTAACTTGACTCCAACCTGACCAAGTGCCTCCTCGGAATCTTGATTGAATCCCGAAATTTTGACCGCGCTCACCTTTTGCAAGTAAGATGCCAAGTATAAAGACTTGAAAGTCTTCAAAGGCATGATGTTAATGGCCGCTCCAGCATCGACCAAAATGCGATTCACATCATGCCCATTAATCATCCCCCGCATATATAAGGGGTGATTGTGGCACGGAGAGGACAGCAACATATCTTTGTCCGCGAAGGAGATGTTGGCTGCAAATGCCACATATGCCTGGGCTTGCAACTCTGCAACATGGGCTTCATAGGCCTCTGGGTCTTGGAGTATCTTGACAAGAGCCTCCCTGAGATCCTTGCTCCAAGCGATGGCTTCCCAAATGGTGACATTTGTTGGGAACCGCTTCATATGATGAATGATTTTGCGATCCGCCCGAGCACGGGTCTTGTCAAATGGCGGGATGATCTCCGCTAGAGTCTTCGGTGCCTGGCGAGGCTTCTCCCGTTTAGAAGGGCGCTCCTCCCCATTCTGGCCCTCTGCATTTTCTTGGAACAACGGTGCCAAAGACTCCTCCAGAGGTGGCAAAGGCTCATCATGTTGGCCCTCATTAAAAGGACCTGCCTGGCTTGCGGGCTCAACCCTGCTAGAGGGGTCAGCTTGCTCTGTCGCCTCATCTTTCCCTGGCGGCTTGGATGGCTCTCCTTCTTCGTCAGAAGAGGCGATTATGAAAGGGACACCACCCGATTTAGCCTCTGAGATGAGGCCTGAACCCTCTGAGGGATTTAGAATAAAAGGGACTCCCCGAACTTGGGATTCCAGGACAAGACCCGATTTCTCCCCTCTGAACAGTATGACCCGGTCAAGAGTTAGGGGACCTTCACGCCCACGTCCTCGTCCCCGGCCACGACCCCGGCTATTTCTCGCCGAGCAACGTTGATATGTCGCCATGGAAGCCTTGCCCCTGACGTTATCAACCGAAGGAGAGTTAATGTTGTCGGGTGGTGGGATCGCCACCATGTTGCAGGAGAGCTCTTGCAGTATTTCCTCGAGCATTTCGACGGTGAGCTCCTCATCTTTGTAGAATAAGAAGAGCTCCTCCGGGATCGGGAACTCCTCACCTTCTTCAAGACGGCGAACCATCTCCCGGAGCCACTGAAGGAGGCGGGCTTTCCGTCCAAGCTTGTCCCAGGGGATATATTCATCTAGAGTGACGACCCTGGTGGGACGAGGGGGAGTGTATTCCTCCAACTCATCTATGAGCTTTTGTAGTTGCTGCAGAGGAGTTGGCTCCTTAGGGGCCTCCATAGCAGCTGCTTGCTCAGCTTGCTTCTTTAACCTCCTTTTCAAGTTCTTCCTACGATTCTTCTCCTGCTTCTTTTGGCATGCCGCCTCTTTAGAAGAAAGTGGGCTTGGTTTCGGAGGTAGGACTGGTTTACACCCAGAATTTGCTTTCTGCTCCGGGCCGGCTCCTTAAGAGCCTTGATTCCGCGGCTCTTTCTGAGAGTAACTTTAGTCCAATTGGCCTCCTCCGGCTAGACCTGGAAGGTGGCATTGATCGCCTGAGCAATTATCTCAGGCGGCAGCTCCTGGAACTCTGCCAGTCCACAGTGGGGCCCTCAGGGGCTTTGTAGTTCCACCGATTTTGCTTTGACTGGCGCCTTCGCCAGTTCGAGCTATTGAGGTCTTTCTACAACTGACGACCTCGTTGGCTCGACACGAGGCTTTGCTTCTGGCTCCCTCGCCTTAACTTTACCTTTATTGTCCAGCAGAGGGTTTCCCCTTATGACGATGCCGGGTTGACTCTGCCTGGAAAGGGGTTTGGAACCTTCTCCCTCGGCTTGGCTTTTTGAGCTCTGGGCCTTAGGCCCCTCGCACCTAGCCTTGCCTTTGGGATCCGGTTGAGGTTTGCCGCTGTCTATAGACTTGCCCGGTTGGACTTGTTGAGAGGTGGGCTTGGCCTCTTGTGGCTTGGTCTGCCCTTGTTGAGCCTGTCGGAGAATCTTCTTAGCAGCCTCTTTAAGACGCCGCCTCCCCATACAGATCCCCTGCTCATCGATCTCCCCTCTCTGGATGAGGACTTCAATGCAATCTCGGACTTCCGGGCATTCCCAGGTGGGGTGAGACACCCTGGCATGATATTTGCAGTAGCGGGGGTGACTCTTGGCCGTCTCATTGTAGTAGGACGGCGGATCATGTGTCAGTACCCGACCATCTTCCAGGAGCTTGTCAAAAATCTTCTCAGTGTCCGCCTTAGGAAAAGAACACTGATGAGAGGGTTGCCACCCTGGATACCACAGTGTGGATTTGGGCTGCTGGGAACTAACTCCCTCCTCCTTCGGCTCCGAAAGTTGGAAAGCGGCTGAGGCATGTATGACATTAACGGAGAAATGAAAGCTCTCCTGCACATGCGGATGCGGTGGATTGACCAGGAATTCGCCCATATCTACCTTCCCTTGCCTGATTAAGTCCTCAGCGAGGTCCTTGAACGGCTGACAGTTGTGGATGATGTGGCCTATCACCTCATGGTATCGACAATAGCCTTGATGAAATGCGGCACCTGGTGCCTGCTCACTGGGTGATGGGCTGATCAGTCCCGCTCACTGGCACGCGAAGAAGATGTTCGGGGTCCTTTCGCGAGGGAAGGAGTATAGCTTCTCTGGCTGCTCGCCTTCAGGTGAATCCTCCTCGCCTTCAGATGAATCCGAGATTCCTCGGAGAGCTAACCCCTGAGCGGAGCCCGAGCAGTAGATGGCGTCCCTGCCTCTCGTATGTGGGCTAGAGCTAACCCCCTGGCAAATGGGCCAAAGGGGAAAGTGGCCAACTGCTCGTCAATGCTCTCCAAGAATTGCAGCATGCGCCTTTGTTCCAGTTGCAATTGTCGGATTTCCCATCGGATCTTCCGGATAGTCCTCCGCAATGCCAAGCATTATGGGAGCGAGGAAGGGGCGGCTCCGCGGCCGGCATTGGGCTGTTGATTTGATGGCCTGACCTCGGAGGCATTGGAGCTTGAAGCCGTCGCCACCATGTAGACCACATTAGCCGACCGGTTCGATCGACTCCAAGCATGAGGCTGTGGTGGGTCGACCGCATGGCCCAACATGTTTACCAAGCCCTTTTGAATGAGCTCTTCCGCTATGTTTTTGAAAACATAGCAGTCCCCGACAGTGTGACCCAACCTTCGGTGATACACAATAGGTAGGATCATCTGTCTTGTCCACCTCTAAGGGCTTCCGCGGATCCAGTAGGGTGATGAGCTTTTCTTTCATGCACAGATCGAAGAGCATCTTGGTATGCTCTTTTCTGAAGGAATAAGGCGTCTTCATGCGCTCCGCTAACAGAGACGCACTAGCCTTGGCGTCGGGCTTTTTGCCATTGCCTTTTGCCTTTCCTTCCCCCTTGTCTCCATTTGTCGGGGAGAAGTCTACAGCATTCACCTCCTTGCCGCTAGCCAGGCGGTCTTTGGAAGATTTGCCTTTGGCAGAAACTTGTGTCGGGTGATCAGCGAAGAACATCTCAATCTCCGCCACCACCGTATTCAATTGGTCAAAGCTTCTGATGTTTGAGCCCAGAAGCTTTTCACTAACTTCCGCCGACAGGCCCCTGCGGCAGATGGTGATTGCGTCTTCAGGCGTCGGAGGATTATCACAGTGCATGCTAACGTCCCTCCATCGCTTGATGAAGTCCAGCGCGGTCTCACCTTTTCTTTGCTTAAGGGCACAGAGTTCCGCCAGAGAGACTTTGCGCTCGGCCGTCTGGAAACGGTCAACGAATTTCTTCTGCATATCAGCCCAATCAGGCACTGAATTGGGCTTTAGCCTGGAATACCACCGGAAGGCGGTGCCTGTCAGGTACGTGGCGAAGTACCGCAGCAAATATACCTCTTCCAGCGCCAATTCACCCATGGCCGTCATGTAATAGGCCAGGTGGTCATGGGGAGAGCCTTGCCCGTTGAACTTCTGGAGTTTCGGGGCCTTTAGACAGTCAGGCGGAAGTTTCTTGAATTGATGGTGGAGGGGATAGGGCACGCTGTACAAATCAATGGTAGCCACACCCTCGCCATGTTGAGCGAACTTCGCCTCCACGATCCGCTCGATCATCTGCCTTTGCGCCATGAGGCTTTCCGCAACAGAAGTGGCAGAGGACCGTGCGTTGGCTTCATGCTGCGGGATTTCGAACTCCACCGCCAATGGTAGTTTCGCAGCAGTGACGGAGGGATTGGCCGTGACTGGAACCAGAACGGGAGATGGCTGTTATTCCATCCCAGTGGGCGCCGCTTGAGGTTGAACATGAACCTCCTTTTCGCGCAAAAGCGATTGCAAGAGACTCTTCAGTTCTTGGTTTTCAAGTCGAGCTCTTCCAACGTGAGAGTTCGCGCCTCTTTCCCAAGGTCTTCCTCGTGTCTGGGGTTGCTGTCCTCGTCGACACTATGGACGTCTTCTTGGTGTTCTTCCTAGCGCGCCGGCTCAGGCTGAGATGCTCTAGTAGCCGGCATCTGCTGCACTTGTGCGAGAACCCGGGAGACGGGCCTTGACCTCCTCAGATACTGAAGAGGCTGGTTCAGCTCCCCCGAAGTGTCCTCCGGCTGCTTATCGGCGGAGGTAGTATAACAGGTGAACACTTTGACATAGTCATTGGTCACCTGAACCACCCGCTTTTTCCTGGGCGGTTGTCTGCTCAGCTTGGGTGCTATCCCTAGTCTGTCAAAGACGGATACTCGGGACGTGGAGGCTTGGGCTAAGCCGCCCTCGTCCATGTGAGTTGAACTGGCCCACGGAGAAGTCGGCCGCACCTTTTTGCCGGCTCCCTGGCGCTTCTGCCCACGTGGGGGCTGAGTTGCAGGCCTCAGGGATGCCGAGGTTTCCATGCTTGCCGGACTCCGCATCTGTTGTAGATCCGACATATGGAAGAGCCCTTCTACCCTTGCCCGTTTGATGATTCGGGCCTCCTCTTTGGTGACCCATATCTTCTTCATACGGAGCTGACACTCTTCAATTGGGTTGCCCCTCGACTTTGATCGGGGAGCTAGTGGTTTGGGTCGCTGTATCGGACCCTGACTTGCCGCCGTACGGCGGGCTTCTTCAATTTCGCTCCGTCTTCCAGGACTTGCCGAAGAACCTCGAAGCGGTTGGAGGTAGAGATGGCTGGAACGTGTCGGTCCCGAGGCAAAATCGGCATGCCTCCATCGAGCCGGATGCGGAGGTCCCCGACAATTATGGTCTTGCCGAAGTGGGATGTTGTTGTTGCAGGCTTTGTGCCCTTGCGGCTATGACGTTGCCCCCGTTGAACAGGAGCAGTGTTGGTGACGCCTACCGTAGGCACGGTGTCATGGTGGCGACGACGCTGCCCCCGTTGAGCAGGGGCAGCCCCTCTGAGGGTGGCCGCGGTGGAGTTGGGGCCGTGACGGCGACGGCGTTGCCCCCGTTGAGCATGAGCGACACCAACAGTGACCTGATTGACCGATAAAACTCGGCCATTTGCTGAGACAAAGGGCCTAACACCCTTGGCCGGTCCGGCTGCTACAGTAGAGGGCCTGACACCCCCGAGAGCTGACCTGTTGGCCGAGCGGACTCGGCCGATTGTTGAAGCCGAGGGCCTGACATCCCCGACGGTTGACTTGTTGACCGGGTGGACTCGGCCAGTTGCTGAAGCGGAGGGCCTAACGCCTCCGGCGATTGTTTTCTTGACCGGGCGGACCCGGCCGGCTGCTGGGACTGAGGGCTTAACACCCACGACGATTGTTGCAAGCGTGACTGAACTGGCTTCAGCCACAACCCACAGGGATGATGCCCAGGAAGAAGGGCGAGCCGACGACTGCTGGGAAGTCACCGAAGGCGATGGGGGTAGCCAGGTATCCGAACCTGGCATGGTTGGCGACGACTTGAGGGCCGTAGGTGACGGGGGCCATCGCTATTGTTGCTGTTGGTGGTGGTGGTGGTGCGTAGCACGAATGCAGTGGCGTGCAAATGCACAGAGAGCTCTCAACGAGCAAAGGAATGTGCCCTCCTCTTCCCGTCCTGTGAGAGGAAGAAGGGAAATCAGAACCTTGAAGAAAGTTTGGGGATTTTCTTTGACAGAAAGAAGAAAGACGGGAAAGGTCCCACCAAGCGTGCCAATCTGTCGGCCACGGAATTTTATCATAGATAAAATAGATAGGTTCTTTTTGAAAAGAAACATTCCCCTTTCTATGTGGAGGTTCATTCCGTGGGTGCGCATTGTATCAGACGATTTGGGTTCAGGTGCTAGACCTCTCCCCACTGACCGTAGTAAGTGTTGATTTATATCGGCCTAACGTCCGAACACCTTTGTTTAACTGTCAAAGAAATCTCAATATCCCTCCATAGGTTCAGATGTTAGGGGCACTATCACTTGGGTGACTCGCCGCAACCACTCGTTTACCACCAACACATTTACTGGGCTAGGATTTCACCAAGACTTTGAAGTTCGAGCAAAACCCTTGAATTTAGGAGTATGAATGCAATCTTGCAAGAGCCATAGGCATTTTTAAAGTGGAAGGAAGTTTTTGGACCTCGGGGGTATTTTCGTAATTTTACCTTCCTAGGGGTATTTCGGTAATTTTACCAGGTCAGGGGTACCCCTGAAACTTTGGGTTGGAACGGAAGTAGGACCGGGTTCCTGACTTTCCAAGACGCGGAGGCCATTTATGAAGGGTTTTAGGGGTGACTAAGCCATCTCTAGGTCACAGGGGTATTTTGATAATCTTACCACACCCTACATAGACCTAGGTTCGAGGCGACATCCAAATGTCGGGCTGAGCTGACAATGTCCCTGAACCAACGGAGTGGCAAGGGGCTTCATAGAAGACACACATGTCAATTTTGCCGAGGGAGGCGTATATATGCAATTCCCGAAAGTCGGGGGTTTTTCTTATAATTCTCCCCGATCGACGTACGAAGACAATCTGCGGAGTACATCAGACAAATTTATGGCCCCAATGGGTGCAAGAGTTGTCGACGAGTTGTCGACTATATAAAGATCCGCACTAACGCGAGAAGTAGGGGCGTAGCCCCAATTACAAAAGTTGCAGGGTAAAACTGCAAATGACAGGACTTTTTGTCTCTCACGACCCCAGGGAGGACATGTCCGTAATTCCCCCGTTATGTGGGCGGAACTACTTAATTTAGTCGCCCCGGGTGTAGAAACTTACAAACATGGCCCACTGAGGAGCATAATTACAAAAATAGCCCTTAGGGGCATAAATACAAGACCCGGGGACTTACCCCTCGCGGGTCAAAACAAACAAACAAACTCCTTGCGCTAGTTGCTTGGTGCTCCGTGTCTTGTCGATTCTAGATGCCGACTCCGGACCCTTGGGGGTCATTTATAGAAGGTGGGGGACCCAGGTTGACAGAAATGTGGAGAATTTCCCCGGTTCTGACAGAAACGTGGGAAATCGCTCCGGTTTTGACAAGGTGGGGTTCAAAAACCGATTTTTTTGTCAAGGTGGGGTGGCAAAACTCTTTTTTCACCCCTCTCCTTTTTTTTCTGTTTCTTTCTTCTTCTTTTTGGTGCGAACACGGACGCCCAAGGGGGGGGGGGGGGGTCAAGTCGACCCCGCTGGGGTGCCAGCGGGGTGGACTGACCCCGCGAGGGTCAGTTTGACCCCGCTAGGGTCCAGCGGGGTAGGCTCGACCCGCCCGGGGTCGGCCACCCTTGCGCGTAGACCAGCGGGGTCAAATGGAGAAATCCTATATCAAATGAAGAGGGAGGTGACAATTGTCTTATGATCACCATTGGCCAAGGAGGTGACCAGAACCCCCCGGGGGGGAGAGAAGTGGGGTGACCACACTCAAGTTGCCATTCCACCCCGGGAAGGTTGGCCTCCTACTGCTATTTGGCTTCATCAAATGGATTTTCCCCCGGACAGGTGCTCCTGCCGCTACTGTGCTTCACCCCGGATAGGTATTTCCACCCCGGACGGATTTGCAGCTGCACTAGGCTTCTGTCCGCCTGGAGCAGTCCACCCCGGGGAGGTATTTCCACCCCAGACGGATTTGCAGTTGCACTAGGCTTCTGTCTGCCTGGAGCAGTCCACCCCGATGAGGTCTCTTGCCTGCGGAGGGGTCCAAGTCTGCTGCACCTGTTGGGCAGCCGTCCGAGGAGGTCTGTCGCGCCACCTGCTGGGCTGCTACATGACCCCGGGGAGGTCATGGGCTGCTGCTGCTGGAGGCTTCACCGGATGAGTTGCACCCCGGGGAGGTCTGGGCCATCCCCAGGCAAGTCCCAACTGTGCTGGTTGCCATCCTTAGCAGATGAGGTCACCTGGGCTCACCACGGAGAGGTCCCAGTCCACCCTAGGGAGGTCCCTGTTGCAGTGGGGAAGGTCCCTACTACTGCTATCACCCCGGGCAGGTCTTCATCACTCCGGACAGCAGGCTGCTATTTCAACCCGGGTAGGTTTTATCTGCTGTCCACCTCATTAAGTGATAGTTCACCCTACATGTAGGTAGGTAAAAATTGTTGCCAACACAGCCCTATGGCATTGACTGCATAATGAACTTGAAAGTCCCCCTCCTGATCAAACCTGAGTCCCCTCGTATCCTTGCGAGAGAAGGGAGGTTGCCCCCAGGCCTGCGGAGGGTTCCAGAGGGGGCGGAAATATGCGCTCCGCGCGGGGGTCCTGGACCTGGGGGATGCGCTGCTTTCTGCACATTTCCCTGATATGTTCCAACGTATCGTCCATTTCTTGGACTAGTTCTGGTGCATTGTCAGCTGGGATATTCCAGCCAAAATCGTCCTCAGGAGGGCCTCGTGGGACCAAATCCCTTTTGTAAAAGACAATTGGCCAGTTTTTCCTATTTTTCTTATTTCTTCCCTTGTGCTGGTAGGAGACTATGAAAGTCTCTAGCTGCCCCACGCCGTGTTCTTTCCTCTGAAAAGGAAGTTGGACGCATTTGGGTGGCAAGGGAATGCTCTTGTCGATGGCCTGACTAATGAGGTTGGCCTCGAAGTCAATGCTCCGCCTTTCTGGTTGAGTCGGTTTAGAGCCGACTTTAAGATTCAACTTGTGGAACCTTAGCAAGTCATAGTTGACAGTGAAGAGTTGTCCTTCTTTGCCTTCACAGTCCACTTTTTGCTTTCCTTTGTCTTTCGTACACTCGGGGATTGCTAGAGTAGGTTCCCCGAAATACAAGGAAGCACCTATCAGATGGCACTCGTTGGGACGCAATGGAGTTTGGTCCACGAAGACAGTATGTTGCTCCCCTCCCCTGGCATATTTGAGGCATTGGGTCACCTGAAATGGGTCTTATTTCCCCACTCTCAAGGGAGCTCGTAGAAGTCGAGGAATGTCCATCATCAAAAAAAGAACTCGAGTCATCCTCGCTAGGAGAAGAGTTGGAACTCCTCTCGCTAGAAGAGCTAGAGTTCTCCTTGTCAGAAGGAGAGCTAGAGTTCCACTCGTTAGGGGAGAAGCGGGAGCCTTCTCTAATGGGAGAAGGACTTGGCATGACTTCTTGTCCTCCTATGAAATGAAAAGAAAATATTTATCAACAAGGAAATACTCAAGTCCCCATACACAACAAAAAGGGGGGAAGCACATGCAACCTACCCGATTGTTGGTCGGTAAACGCCTCTTCCGTCTCAACCAGAGGGGAGGCGTCGGTGACTGGTGTATAATCGTCATTAGCAAGACCCAGTCCTTCAAGATCTATTTCAATATCGGGGACGGTTCCATCAACACAACCAATCCCGCCTGCGAGAAAGCATTGCCAGAAGGTAGAGAAAAGCTCATTCATGTCCCGGCTCCTGAAAGACCTAAAATCAAACCAAACAAAAATCACGTCATCAATAAGAGATTAGAGATGAGCTCTAAAGTAGGAAGATATTGATCACTCACTAAAAATTATGTTCACAACAAGGGTCGCCTCCCCGGTTCGAGGACGTGAGGACAGTCGGGCATCTTCTCCGTTATCTTCAGCCCGTTGCCTTTTGGAAGGAGCTGAGGGCTCCTCAATTGTAGTATCTAGAGAATCCTCAGTGAGGGAAACCCCACCATCATGGCCAGCAGGCCCATTCACTGTAAGGAGTAAACAAGGCACCTCTTAGAACAAGAAACAACATAAAGAAGAAAAGCAAACAAGGAAGAGGTGAATGACAAAGTGAAGTTTCCACTTGTGGATCCTATGGGCTTTAAAGGCTTCAAAATAATTTGTTGATACTTTAATCGGAAGATATGAGCAGGCCTTCTTTGCAGCCTCTAAAATATCATTCGGTGTGCGTGCCACCTCTACATGGGAGATATACTCCATCGGGCCAACTAAACCAATTGCAATGATAATATTTACCCTCCATTCTTTAATAGCATTGCTGGAGAAAGTCCCTTCAAGCATCATTTGTGACAATGGAGGATTCTTCTTGAAGCCACGGGAGGTGCGGAAATCCTCCCACCATGAATATGCCCTTGGGGAATTGGAGGTATTGTTCTGGCGAGAAGACGAGGCTGCTGAAGCTTTAACAACTGCATCCTATAAGGGCTTGAACACCTCGATGTATGGGTTCCGATCAGGTGGAAGAGAATGATCTCATTTCTGCCAGGCTTTTTGAATCCCCCTTATGGTCTTGGCAGCCCTAGGAAAATGTGATTTGATAAAATCCGGATCGAGAAATAGAGGTGACATGTCATCTTTCCTTAAACGCTTGTCCTCTTTGGCCCTCAAAAGTATCGGCATGCTGCCTAAAAACATTATTGTTCTTAAACTAGCACCAAGCGTAGAAGATATCAAAGCGGCCTGTGCGCATCTGTGCTGGGATTTGATAGTGGCCTTTTACACACCGACAAAAGAAATCCCACCATGCAACTAAAATTAAAAGTACATCCTTGCATTTATACTGCCGGAGAGTCAAAGGGGAACTCAAAATTAAGAGAAATGGTCTTATCATATCCGAAGTTCCGAGCAAATCGGTGTGGATAGTACGACTCAAGAACGACAGTGCTGGCTCGACGATACACCAGAACACTAGGGCAAGTACAAAACACCCATTCAGCAAAGGCAAATGGCAAGGGCTCTACGTGTGAAGATAGATTGCTAATAGCCTTGTCTCCCTCTTACTCAAGAAAAGGGCGGAAAAGATAAGATCAGTGGTCGAAGTCCAAACCTCTTCCCCTGGTGGGAAGGAAAGACAAAGCCCAGCGAACACCAGTCAACTGTGTAAACATACCTTGATCTGGGTGACCACTGAAAGCAAAAATAAGGGGTGCTATAGGATTTTCGACTGCCGACCTCTGAAAAAATCTTGGAAATCGGAACCCAACCCATGCACTCAAGTAATGAGTGGACATCAAGATACTCTTGTCTCGGGGTGAAGAATGAGTAGTCAAGACCCCAAAAGAGTGATATATAATAGCCAGGGCTGCGGAAGCAATGGCAACCCTCTGGCCACAAGTCGTAAATAACCTCGGCCATGAGAATACCCTCCTCACCATGAAGAATCACAAAGGTGACTTGCTAGTAAGCCAAATATACAACCAAATAAGTAAGGGGCGATAGCTCTCGTGAATTCCATCCCTCTTTTAGGAGCAGGCAGGTAAAGCAAATGCTAGCAGAACTTTATTATCACCTTCTTGTATTGATCCCAAGACACCCCAGGCTGATCAAATTGTTCATGGAAGCAGAAAGGCCCACCATAAAAATGTCGGACCTAGACATTCAGAGTCACCTTGGATGTGCGAGAAGCCTTTTCTTTGCTCACTTGGGTCAAATCTCTCCAAGTCTTCATCAAGAATCAGTAGTAGTATGGCATGCGGTACTTCCCATCGCCACAAGAATGGCTGCGATGCAAATTATCAAGAGACACCTCGTCATAAGCACGGCCATATACAGGAAGACTAAAAATCCTGTGAAAAACCCAAAGGTCTAGAGATGTCTCACCCTCTGCTGTAACAAAGGTATTCTAGCGGCGATTGAACCTCTCCGCCAAACCTTGCAGAAGACAAACGTGACAGGGGTAAGAATATAAGGCGGCCGCCACTGCATGGCGGATCTCCGCTCTGTCCAATACTGCTCTATAAACACAAAGAACACCCATCAACCATTTTGTTGCTCCCTGGTGGTAGTTGTGAGAGGGAATGATAGACCGCTTTCCATACCAACTAGAAACCTTAAGTGACAATATCCTTGTTGAAGCCAAAAATTGATAAAAAAAATAATAAAAAATAAAAGAGCATATATATATATGGAGGTCGCCCCCCCCCCCCCCCATTCCCTCCATAAGGGGGTTTGGACCAGATCCAACCCCCACTTGGGGGGTTTAGATCGGATCAAACCCCCACATGAGGGGTTTGGACTGGATCCAACCTCCCATGGGGGGCTTTGGACCAGATCCAACCCCCACATGGGAGGTTTGGACTGGATCCAACCCCAATTTGGACCGGATCAACCTCTCTTAGGGGAATTTTGACCAATCAATGCCCTAGGTTGGGTCATTTGGACCGGATCCAACCCCCAATTGAGGGATTTAGACCGGATCAATATATAACTGTCCATGGGTTCTATAAATACCCCCTAGTGGGACCCAAGCGAACACACACAAAACGGACACAAAACGCAGGGAAGAGAGAGCGCAGAGGGTTGTGCTTGTGCTTGGGCTTCTGAAGGTCCATCCTTTGGGTTGTGTTTGTACTTATGTTGTGATTGTGCTTGTGTTCACAGTGAGGGTATGTTATAAAATTATCCCACCTTGAGTCTGCACACGTCCTTGTGTTGTGGTTAATATAATCTCATTGTAAATGTTTTGAAGAAAATAATGTGATTCTCTGAAATAATTAGGAATCCCATAAGCATCCCAACTTCTACAAAAAAGTTTGTATAGATGCCCTTATGGTGATGTCCCTTGTGCCACTCTTTGGAGAGGGATTATAAGAAATTTTTCTTCCAGGAGACTCCACCCCCCGGAAACCCCCCGCAAGGGGCACTGCACAATTGACCCGCAAGGGGACGCTACCCCTTGACCCCTACGATCTGACCGGGCAGGTCGATCCCCGACGTTTCGCTGATGGATGCATAAAGCTGGATCCCAACCCATGAGAGCTCGAGAAGGAGAAACAATCTCTCAAAAGTCTTTGGCCAGCATGCCTCCATCAAGGAGGGACTTGCGCCTCATGCCAAGATTACACAAAAACCCATGTTCAATCCAGATGTTACAAAAGTATCCCTAATCTGGACAAACTACAAAAACACCCTTGAGCTTTTCTAGAACCCTACTCAAGGGATAATCACAAACAAACCCAGAAGGGGTTCAAAACCTCAAATAAACCCAAGAATAGTCCAAAATTACAAAAATATCCCAGAAGGGTCAAAAACTGCAAAAATACCCGAGAGGGATCGGAAACTGCCAAAATACCATGGAAGGGTCAAAATTGTAAAAATATCCCTGAAAGAAACTGTAGAAATATCTAGAAAAGGTCCAAAATTACAGAGATATCCAGGATGGGGTAGAAATTGTAAATATACCTAAAAAATGGCGTTTGATCTCTATGAAACTCAAATTCAACGGTCTGCTCTGGTGGTGGAATAAAGGCCAAATGTAAATCAAATGACCCGACTATGTAATCGGGATTTCATGTATTTTGAAAAGATGAATCTAAAGAATGAAATGTTTAGTTTGCTCCTGCAAATGTGTATATCTAATGGGTGATCTCTTTGATCAAATCTATTAGATAAAACCCCCAATATCACAGTGGATACTGTGGAAGTCAAAAAACATTTCTTTGACAATTAATCAAGGGTATTCAGACTTTACGCCGATATAAATAAACATCAACTACGGTCGATGGGGTAGTGTCGCGTACCCAAACCCAAATCGTCTCATAAACCTAAATTCGCGGAAATAATAATACACCCGCTACTCAAATAACCACTAATGTGCATTTTCTTATTCAAAAAAGAAATATTTATTTATCTATTTATTTATTTATTTCCGTGAGTTAAACAATCCTCTCAAGTAAACACCCGAGGTCATACCCGTCATCAACAAATTGTACTCCTGACGGTGTCAAAGTCAAGCCGTCAACTTCCATTCTCAACAGCTTTATGATGGCCGTATAAATCCCAAGAGGCTAACGACAGAGGTGCAACACGGATCTTGAAGCTCTCATAATTGCTAAAGAAGCCTAGACTCTTCCAATCAAGATACTGTGTCTACCACACAAAGTCTTCTAGAAAGCTTACATATGAGAGAGTACAAGTATCTTGCATGCTATCTCGCCTCAGCAAGATGGCCAGTTCAAGACGACACCTCTCGGCGGGCAAAAACCTCTAAATGAAAGAGAAAAGATGTCGGTCCAGAGGATAATGTGAAGGATATCCCCGTGACCTGTCGAATATGTGAACAACATTCTCCATGGAAATTCTCGATATGTCAACGGTACCCTCTTCGGGGCCCGTCGCCTAAGTCGGCCCCTCTGCAAACAAGAACAAGCCACGCTCCATTAAGTCAAAGTTGTCTGCAATAATTGTAGGCTGAGGAAACGACGGCATGGGTTTGTCGGTCCACTTAACATAATGGTCCTTTGAGCTTGTAATCTTCAACTGCCTGGTGTAATATGTCTCCACCATAGCAAGCCATGACGAGAGGCTCACTGCAAAAAGCAAAAAGAAGCAAAAATTTTGCAGGAAGTGTCAATCACAAATCAAAACAAGCGCATGAATTCCCACTATATCAAAAAGACACTGGGGAGCAAAATAAATTGCAAGGTGTATAGGGTGCCTGCCAGCACCTTCGGCTCCAACGAAAAACCCATGGGAGGGATTTGTTGAGCCCATCATTTTTCTCGAAGTAATCGAGATAAATAACAACATTAAATAAGTCTGATAACGATCAATAAATGGCACAAAGCCAAGGCCGTCATCATTACGGACAAACTACGCGTCCCGGGTACTCCTAATGGATACCCGACATGAAAGGGAAAACCCTCACAGCAAAGGAAAAACTAAAAGGAAATTTTCCGTGTCACCTATGGAATGTCCGGCACAAGTCGACAAGTTGTCACGGCAAGACGAAACCTCCCTCCCTCATAAACGGCATAAGAATAAAAAAATCAAGCACAAAGAACATAAGAAGTCGTTTTCTCCCCTCCACATGGCAAGACACCAAACTCAAGGAAAATAAAAAAAAATGGAGGGGGCCCTTTTATAGTGCCTCCCCCCCTTCTCTTCAACTTCCAACCGAGACCGGACCGGATAGGTCCCGCGAGGACCTATGCAGAATCTGTAGGTCCCCTGCAGGGTCTATCCAGTCCGAATAGGTCCCCCAAGGACCTATCCAGTCCCAGTTGACTCCCTTTGTGTATAAAAGCCCCCTCGTGGACCCTATTTTGGACAGGACTTCCGAGAGAAGACACTCCGAGAAGCAACGCAAGAAGCGCTTGGAGACTTGTGTTTGCTTTTGTGTTTTGACCCATCCAAGGGTATGTCATACAAATATCCTTGGGTTTACACTTATACCCTTAGGTGTCTTGTTATGCAATTTTCTTTGTGATTTTGCAGGGAAAATCACGTAAGTTCCTTAATTAATCAGAAATTATGAAAATACCCACAAAATTACAAGAAAACCCCCATAATATTTTCTAATGGCAGAAATACCCAATGAGTTTCAAAAATTATAGATGCATCCTGCATTTTTCGGAAAAGTCCTATAAAGTCTATAATTTTTCGACAAAGTCCTATACTTACAAAGAAGTTCTGTAAAACCCTGTACTTGCATAGATGCCCTGTATTCTCCCAAAGATTATAGAAATGTCTAGGGTTTAAAAAATACACTGAATTTTTAAAAATTGTTAACTGTCCCTATTGTGTATGGTGTAATGTATACATGCCCCTGCCTGAAGGAGAGAGATCCAATATGCTCACCCAATGGTCCGACGGAGGTCATCTTAGCAATCCGACATATTCAATTGGGATGAAGCCTGGACCAACTCTGCAATGGTGATTCAGCAGTTCGAAGAAGATAAGTTTCAAATCGGTCTATCGACTCAAACCCCAGCCAGTACCAAATTGCAAGCATATCCTTGCACCTACCCAAATCGCAATTGAACTCCTAGGTAATACCAAACTATGGAATGACCCTTAGACAAGGGTCAAGTCCTTAAATTATATACCTACCCCAATCCCCATAGGATTATCTTAATTCAAATCAAAGTTAAAACCTTATTCCTATTATAGAATGAGAGTTCTTATCCCTTCAAAGGTGTTGGCTGGTATAATTACAAAAACACCCCCAATATCACAATTGATATTGTGAAAGTTGATGACTTCTTTAACAGCTAAACAAAGGTGTTCGGACTTTATGCTGATAAAAACTAACATTGATTCCGATCAGTGGGAAAAGATCCAGCACATGAACCCTAATCGTCTAATAAGCCTAACTTGTGGAATTAGCATCGCACATGCCATATAAATGGTCAGACAAATGTGCGCAAATGTCCAATCAATGGACACCAAATTATTAATTTTCTTAATATTTTGTCAATTTATTTTTAATTTATTTTCCATGTTAATTCTCACGTGTTAAACAATAATTTATGAATAACACCCTCATCTTCAAGAAATATGTTAACACTCCGAGCAAAATATTCCTGAGCATTATAAGAACGAAGAATTTTGACTTTAGTGCCAAACTGAGTTCGAACCGTATTGCAAAAAGTTCAATAGTACAAGGAACTTCTTGGGATTTCAACAAATACAGCCATGAGCGATGGGAAAAATCATCAATAAACAAGAGGGAACTAAAGAACCCCATAGATCATAATGAACAAGTTCAAAAGGAGTGAAACTTTTATTCATTGAATAAGGAAACCAAGTTCTACATTATTTTGCTAATTGACAAATTTGGCATGGAAAGGACAACATCGACAAGCTGGAAGAGAGATAGGAACTAGACTCTCAAAGCATGAAATGAAAGAGGCTCTAATCTAGAATGTCACAATTGAATCTCCTAAACACGTTTATCCACGTGCTAAGGTGTAGAGGATCGAAGAATAAGTGTCCCTCCAAGCACGACCATGTATCTTACGGCCAACCTCTATCGTTTGCTTGGTCTCCAAATCTTGAAACACATGGTGAGTAGGAAAGAATGTTACAGAACAATGCAGTTGTTTGATAATACTACTCATTGAAAGTAAAAAAATGGAAATAGAAGGAACATGAAGGGTAGAAGACAGGGTCAAGTGGTCAGAGTCTGATGGAACCTTTGTCAGCAATGGTAGGTTGGGTGCCATTAACGATGGTGACTTATCTTGACCAGAGGATAGGGAACAAGAATTGAAAGAAGTGGATATATTGGTCATGTGGTCAATGGCACCATAGTCGATCACCAAGAATTTACAAGAGATCGAGTGTTAGCGCTTAAGGCAACATCGTGTATACCTGATGAAGTGGAAGAAGTGGTCTAGGAGGCACTCTAAAACTATGTAAGGAGCTGCTGGAGTGTTGCAATATCAGAGTTGGAGAGCACCACTGACGTAGTAGACATAGGCCGATCTTGAGCAGACTCGCCTGAAGAAGCAAAGGACCGAGTGATGGTAACATTGCTCTAGGCATTCTATCCCTTTTTCCTACACTTTTTTTGAAAGTGGGTAGTACCACTGATGTATAAAATAAAAGGAGAAAGTACAAGTATAGGTTGTGCAAACCCTAAAAAGACAAATCCAAAAACCTACACACCAAAAGGCCACATAAAGGCAATGTTAATCAATCTAGTCCCCCAAACAGCCAAAAAGAGGTAAAGTAAGGGAATTTACATTACAAAGAATAACAGCCCATTCCCTTACTCTGTTACAAATAAAAAAACAACTGAGTCCTCGGCACGAGACACTCATGAAAATCTGATTGTTTCGCTCCTCCCACAACATCCAAAAGGGTGACATGAAGGATAAGCCACCAAATAGATGACTTTTTTCCTACACCTGGCGGGCATTTTTCCGGACATTTCTCCGAACAGAAATTAGAAATATGATTTGTGTAGCCACAATGTACACACTTCTCACCACTCGAAGTCATCTCACCAGAAGTATTGGCAAGAGTAAAAAACTCCCCAACCTCAGGAGGAAAGGAGACAATAGCTTTGCTGCCCATGACTGGCCGATATTGTTATTCACTAAGAACCTTGAAATATGTCTCCTCGAGAGAGGGAGTCAAATCCATATTCAAGATCTATCCCCGTAAAGCCTCGTAGACAGCACTAAGAACACCCAAAAACATAACAATATGATCATTATCCTGAAGAGACAAGACAAGTAGGTCTTCTAATATTCAAGAGAAGTCAACCTAGCCATACAATAATAGTTGAACTCATCCCACAAGCTTGTGAGGGTGTAGAAGTAGCTAGTCATAGATTGTAAACCCTGCTTCAACTCATGTATACTATGGTTGAGTTGATACAAGTGCACATTGTTCTTCTTTTGCCAATACAAGCCCGATAATGTCTTCCACATCTCTGTAGCAGTGGACTTGTGTAGAATAGTCAGTCGAATGGTGGGGCTAACAGAGTTAAGAAGTCACGACATGATCATGCTATTGTTACAAAGTCCGATAATGTCTTCCACATCTCCGCAGCAGTGGACTTGTATAGAATAGTCAATCGAATGGCGGGGCTAACAGAGTTAAGAAGCCACGACATTAACATGCTATTGTTATAGTGCCACGTCGTATACATAATCTCCTTTGCATCAGATCACCTACAAGATACCCAAGTTTGTCACACTCGTCAATGTAGAACCTTACAACAACAGTCCACGAGACAATTACTCTTAGTGAGTTTATCAAAAGCGATTTAATGAGAAGTAGTAGCCACGGGGATGAGAGAAGTGGGTTAAATTTGCTGGGAAGAAACGTTTGAAGCCGTAGAAGTAGAATCCACCATGTTCCAAGCACAACAAGAGAAGAGTGATCTAACAAAGGAGACAAAAGGAGGCTATCGTCCTAAGGAAGTAACCACCCAACAAAGAAACTGCAATCGCCAGGCCAAACAACCCTAAAGACAAGGTTGGCCAACTTGTACCGTACTGGTGTGAGTCGGTTGACTCGTACTATACCACAAAGATTCTGCGTCGGTCCAAGCCAACTAAGTCGGTACGAGTCGGCTTAAGTAGACAACGGAGAAGTCAAGCAACACGGCCCGAGTTGACACAAGTTGGTACAAGTCGGGCCGACTCGTATCGTACTAGACAAGTCCAAGTCGTCCGACCAGCCGAGTCGACCAACCCTACTTAAAGAGTATTAAAACTCTTCGATCAAATCAAGAAGGGGAATACTATGTACGGAATTCACACAATATCTTAAGAATAATGAGATATTATCTCAATGGATGTCTCCTTATACACCTTAGTTGAACGGTGCATCTAAAAGGAGGAATCGTACAGTGTTAGACATGGTGCAGTCCATGATGAGCTTTGTTGAATTACCCTTGTCCCTGTGGGGCTATGCCCTTGAAACTATTGCTTAGTGAATAAGGTTCCATTTGGTATCTACTACTCCATATGAGATATGGAAAGAAAAGAAGTATGACCTTCAGCATGTTAAGGTTTGGGATTATCCCACCCATGTAAAAAGACACAATCCAGACAATCTTGAGTCCAAGACTAAGAGGTGCAAATTTGTGAGATATCCTAAAGAAATTTATAGATATTATTTCTACCAAACTAACAAACAAAGGGTGTTTGTCGCTAAGTGTGCCGTATTCCTAAAGGAATAGTATATCCTTAATGGAAATAGTGGGAACAAGGTAAATCAAGAAGAGGTTCTAAAACCACAAAGCACAGATTCGCCTCAGAAACCAATTCAAGTTGGCACACAGATTGTTCGTAGGTCTGGCCGAGTACCTAAACAACCAGATAGATATGTGAGACATATCTCTAGTGGAGGAAATAAGATACAACATAATGAGGATGAGGATCCTAAAACCTACAAGGAAGCAATAAGTGTTATTGACTTCGAGAAATAGCAAGAGGCCATAAAATCAGAGATGGATCCCATATACTCCAACCAAGTTTGGAATTTGGTAGATCTACTCGAGGGTATTGTACCCATCAGATTTAACTGGATATTCAAAAGAAAAATTGGAATAGATGGAAAGATTGATACATATAAGACAAAGTTGGTTAAGAAAGGATATCGTCTGAGGTAAGGCGTTAACTATGATAAAACCTTCTCGTCAATTGCAATGACAAAATCCATTAGAATTTTACTTGCTATTGTTACAATACCATAATTATGAAATTTGATAAATGGATGTGAAAACGGCATTCCTCAATAATAATATTGACGAGGAAGTGTACATGTTACAGCTAGAGGGTTTCACTTCCACTGAATACCCAAATAAGGTATGCAAGCTCTAAAGATCTATTTATGAACTGAAATAAGCTTTCCGTAGTTGGAACATAAGATTTCATGAGGTGATCAAATCTTATGACTTCATCAAGAATGAAGATGAGCCTTGTGTGTATAAGAATGTAAGAGTGCGGTCATTTTATGATACCATATGTAGATGGCATACTACTTATTGGGAATGATATAGGTATGTTATCGTCAATGAAAACATGACTGTCAAGGAATTTCTTTAGAAAAACTTAGGAGAAGCATCTTTTGTGTTAGGAATAAAGATCTATAAATATAGATCAAGAATAATGCTTCGCTTGTCTCAAAGACTCAATCTATGTATATAGACACCATTGTCAAAAAGTTTAGCATGGAAAATTCCAAAAGTGCCTCATACTGATGAGACATAGAATTTACCTCTCGAATGAGATGTCCCCAAAAACTCTTAAAGAGAGAGCAAGAGTAGGATACCTTATGTTTTGGCCATATGATCCATCATGTATCCAATGCTATGTACAAGACCTGATACAACGCATGCTCTGAGTGTCACAAGCAAGTATCAGGCAGATCCAGGTTAGTAACATTGGATAGCTGTGAAATGTATCCTTAAATATTTGAAAAGAACTAAGGATATATTTCTAATATATAGAGAAGATGACTTGAAATTGCAAGCTTATACTGACTCAACAACTGTAGATGACAGCAAATCAATTCCAGGGCTTATCTTCACCATGAATGGTGGGATAGTGAATCGGAAGAGTTTCAAACAAGAGACAACTGCTGATTTGACAATTAAGACAGAATACATCGCTACTGCTGCGAACGCTATGCGGATGAAGAAGTTCATCACTGAGTTGGGAGTTGTCCCAAGCATCTCACAGCCAGTCCTCATGTATTGCAACAACAATGCGGCTATAACACAAGCAAAAGAACCAAGGTCTCATCAGAAGTCAAAGCATATTATGTGACGGATCCACCTGATTAGAGAGATCATGGCTAGTGGAGATATTACAATAGAAAGAGTTTCTTACGCTGGTAACATTGTAGATCCATTAACAAAGCCATTAACTCAAAGTGTGTTTGAGGGTCACCTTAGATTGATGGGGATCAAGCAATTAAGTGATTGGCTTTAATACAAGTAGGAGAATGCAAGAAGTGTATACCCTGTGAACCAATCACTTGTGAAGTGATGGCATCATTTCATGTATATTCTCATTTAGTCTCATTCAGATTAATAATATTTACGGCATTTCTTCCTTATATCTTATTAGTTTATGCGTGTCATCACCTGATATAATGAAGTCTTTGAATGTATGCAATGAAGATTGAATTACATGATAATGAGATCAATCTTCTAGACATATACATTGTAAACGTTCTCAGTCATAGGATCTTCGAGATAGGACATTAAGATCCAAATAGACTGGTGCACATGATATCCGCTCATATGATGAGAGTGACTAATCTCATAGTCACTTGTGTGGGGACGCTAAGATATATGTGCAGGTGTCCATTACAAGAATAGAGTTCACTGAACTGATCCGCTACAAAGTTCCTAGATGTATGATTATGTCTCTATGTCAACCAGGATACTCCAAGTCAGTATGGTTGGCAGTATCGGCCGAAATGTATCGGTTTCGGCCGGTACCGATCCGAAACCGGACCCCAACACTGTAGCAGGTCCGATACTTAAAAAAATAGTTTTTTTAATGGTTTCGGACGAAACCATTAAAGGTTTCGGCCGAAACTGACCTGTTTCGGTCCGAAACCGTCCAATTTCTACCGAAACCAGAGAGAATCACTATTTTTTTTAATTTTTTGAATGGTTTCAACCGGTTTCGGCCGAAACCGAAACCGGTACGTATCGATTTCGGTACCGGCCGAAACCGGTACCGAAACCGATACTGCCATCCCTGCAAGTCACAGTGGTGTGAATAAATCCATAGACCTGAAACACCAAGGACGTCTTGTATGTGGATTACTACACTTTGATGTTTGCTTTATGGACCTTAACCATATGTTTAGGATAGTCAGGCACTCGAGTGCAGTGTGAAGCGTACGAAGGTAATTGAGTGGTCAACAAGGAATCATTCACTCTCCAAGTATGCCTAGATGGAGAGAAAATGTCTCATAGGATTACAATCAGGGAAAAATCCCTGGCCAGGATTCTACAGTCAACTAGAAAGGAGTTTCTATTGTGATGGTGATGAGTGTGAACTATCAGATCAGATATGAGAAGGGTTTGGCTATTACGCATACCCTTAGTCAGTCAGAGACATTGCATAAATGAAGGATTAGAATTACATGGTAACTATTGATTAAAGGTTCCAATCAGATTGTAAGTCCCTTGTATCGGCTGGGGGTCATGACGCGTTACTTGGGGCCAACTATAATCTGTGAGCTACTATATATTAAAAGTAGTTCTAATATCGTTGCACATAAAGTAATGAGAAGAGTTCTAGATTATTTTGTGGTGAGAATATTAAAAAGGTTTTAATATTCTTATTGGACTCACTATCAGCTCAATAGTGGGCTTAGAGGGTCATACATACCAAGCCTGCTTAAAATAGGGGCATTACGGTAAATATGGGTATTTATCATTGGCTTGAGAAAAACCATAACACCAAGTAATTAGTGTTCTTCATTGGGCCGCCCTCCTCCTCCTCCTCTTGAGGCCACCCCCTCTCTCTTAGGGTTTTAGGGCGAGCTCTCTCCCTCTCTCTGTTTGTGAGACATCTAGTGAGAAGAGGTAACCGTTGATCACGGGATCGTCTTGCGGTGGAGTTGTCTCTTCGTCGATAAAGCGGGCGTGTGGATACCGCTAGAGGTTGAACGCTTATGCGACTAAAAGATCCGTGGAATCTGCATTAGGCATTGGGATTCGAGATCTCTGCACGATATAGATCAGATCTATGCTCATAGTTCGTAGAGTTCGTCATTTCTTCTAGATCTAAAATGACCCTACGTAAAAAAAAGTTTTAAAGTTTAATTCCGTTGTGTTTTCTAAAAACTTGGGATTTTATTACATAATACTCCCAAAAAAATATTCGGACCGAGGCGCTCCGCCCTCTAGCAACCCTCTGGAAAGGGTGCACACTGCCCCTTGACCTCCCCCCTCGCAACTTGACTACAATGCAGTCAATCCACGATGTAAGACCAGGTTATAGGCAGATCAAGTTGCAGACACTCCTCCAACTCCCCTCTCTCTCTCTCTATCCTATCTCTCCTCCCTCCATCTCTCTCAACTTTTAATATTAAATTCTATAATTTTCAATATATCTTATTCCAATTTTATTTGTTTTCTCCCGCCCATTCCAACTCCACTCTTTTTCCCCTCCTCTCCCTTCCACTTCATCTTTTTCTTTACTTAGTGTTAGTCAAAACCCCACTAATATTCACGTGCTAGAAATAATAGGCACATACTCTCTCCCTCCCCTCTCTCTCTCTCTCTTATGAACTTGCCACCTAGGAGCAAAATAAGCACTTAGGCACCCGAGGGACACAAGCTCACCCTGGGTCATCTTGTCGCCTTGACAACTACGGTCTTGAGCAAGAATCGATGATCGTGGATCCTGAGTGGGGATCGATCATCATATGATGTTACTACACCTCCCTTTAATTGTTTTGGGTAGAGTGACGCCTTACGCTAGTTCCTTTTCCCCTTATGACTGTGGATCCACTCAAGGTAGAGATTAGCAATGTTTACCTAAGTATATTTGTGGGAGTCAATTCAGGACCCCAGGTAGCTCTTATGACCATGGAGACCACGGTCCAAACTCGGTCTTACTAACCTTAGGACAAGGAGTAGAGTTTTGCTTGTGTGCACACGTGGTTGGCTCCAGGACACCACTATTTCGCAAACCGTGTGACCCGAATAGTCCTACACTCTCCTGCCTTTCAGGACAGCCGGCACCTTGTAAGGGTTGATAGGCTGAGGCCTAGTTGAGTTGACTTGACAGCAACTCCACTAAAGCAATGATCATACGATCATGACTAGTATGTAGGCGACCCTACATCTTTTGGGAATTTTAGATTGGGCCATTGTGGTGATAAAGAAAGATAAACTAACCACAGATGATGGTATACGAGTATCGAAGCTGATGTGAGACCTACCAACTAATTGTTGAGAAACAACCCAGTCGAGGTGCACTAGTAATGGTCCGATGGATCCTAAAACCCAACGAAATGCCAATGCAAGTTGACTGGCTTAGTAGCCCCGTTCTAATTTTCCCTTTTGCATCTATTTTTGCTTGTTATCCTTATATTATGTGTTAAATATTTAAATTGCTTTCTGATTGGTGTTAAGAGGCCAAGGGAAGCCTCACATTTTGAAGTGAGTATTTTGATGGTTTAACATAGTCTGTTTTCTATCAACTAGTACTAAGGTTTTGAGGTTGAAAATGTCATCGTCGAGTACTGTGCATTTAATGGCATGTATTTCCATTGGAATGATTGGACAATAATAGCCTTCTTGCATTGTAGTACTATATATTGTGTTGTTATATTGACTTATCTCAAGAAGCACCTCAAATGACCACTACTTAGGTTTCATAACTCACTGCCATCTTCTAACTTGTTTTGTTTTCCCTTTGGGTGGTAGGGTTGCATGACCTAGAGTAGAGCCATGGGAGTTGAGCTAGCACGCAAGCATTTTCAGACGATTGTAGTAGAGCACCCAAATACTATTATTGTAGTATTACTTTTGCAGTTGTGTTTTTCTTTTTGGATATGTATGTAAGCCAATGTAGTCTAGGTGATGGCCAAGGGTGTTTGAGGCAACATTTCATTAAAACTATAAACAGGTCAGATGTGTACATATTTCATTAAATATGTCAACAACACATAAAAAACCTATAAGAATACCTAATTTATACGTGCACGTGTTATAGGAATGGGCTGGGTGGCCCAAGTGGCTCAGCCCAAACATGCCCATGGGCCTGGCTAATCGCTTAGGCAAGATTGGCTAAGGCGAGGCGAACTGTTGGCGCTTTGTCTCACCTCATCACCTAGGCGAGCGCCTTAAGCACCTTTAATAACATAGATGTAAGCTTATACTTTGGCTACATCCTTGTACTCGAGAGTTAATAAAAAAGATTATGTAAGTTTCCTTGGGATTTAGTGGATTATCCTCAGTTACTATTGTATAATATTCCTAGTGTGCGCTTCCATGCATAGCTCTTTTGTTTGTTGCACTAACTCTTACATGTCCCAAAAACGACGATAGTATGACCGTGAAGACGAACTCCACACTACTTTTAACAGTCGGGGACGAGTCGACAAATTTAGGATTTCATTTATGATGTTAATTCTTTTATTTAGTCTTGGTTTAAAAGGCATACACTTATATTTCATTGTTTCATTGATCATACTCCTCTTCTAAGAACAAGAAGAAGAAGAAGAGATAATGAGGCTAACTGTTTGAGAGACTTTCAAGAAAATGGGGATTGTACCACCAATTTTATTTGAATAAATAGAGTTAGCACAATGGGAGAGATGAGGGGAGATTCTTCAACCTCGGAGAAGCAAAAGGAAAACAAGCCAAATAAGGCTACTCTACATGAAATTAACAACCATCAGTGAATCCTCTAAAGACATATGAAGAATATACCTACACCACTGGTACATAGAAGATTAAGATCTGAGAGAAATATTCTCAATATATGTGGTACTTCCTGGTAGATTGTGCCATTCCTTTCTGTCCAAATGCTCCAATACATAGCACCAAGGAAAGATCTTCATGCTTTGTCAGATGAAGCAGCCTTCAATGCTGTAAAATGCATGCACATTTGCTGGACTGTATTGAAAGGAGCAGAGAATCGAAACACTTGACTAAGGGCTTGCCAAACCTACTGCTGACAGGGCAGGTGAACATCAAATGATCTATATCTTCAGCCTGATTTCCACAGAAAGAGCAGATTACATCACAATCCGGCCTCCATTTTTGCCCATACATTTTGGTGACAATCCTTCACTGACAAAAGTCACATAAAAGCTTGGACCTTTAGATGTGACTTTACCCTCCACTGCTGTTCATCCATCAGGTGATAGAAACTCTTCACAGAAAAAAGCTTAAATTTGTCGACCCAAAGTAACTGATCAGATGCATTGATATTAACCAGAACAGTGTAGCAAAGCCATCAGTCCCGTATACTCCAACTCCTCTTCATCATCCACTGAACGTTGCCTGCCACAGGTTGATAATTCTAATGCATCATGCTCCAGTTGCCTCTGGCTAGCAGAAAATTTTGAGGGAATACTTGCTTCATAGGTTGATCCCAACACCATTGGTTCATCAAGAAAAGAGTATTCATTCCATTTCCTATCATAGTCCTGAAATCCAGTTCCAGGAGGACTTACCTTTAAAATACTTCTCCACATTTGGTGAGATCAAAGAACTATTTTCCCATTTCCACATAGAATTTCCTGTGTCTCCTGTAATCCTCATGTAATATGGTAATTTTCCAAAGTGGGTTTTGTGAAGTTAAATGGGAAAGTGTGGAGCATCTATTCATCTCTTGTGAAATCGGTCAGGAGGTGTGGCAGATTTTTTGCTAAAATTTCAGTGTAATTTCTTCTCTAGAGGAGCCATGGAATGCTTTGTACCTTGAGATTTCAGAGCCAGAGAAAATCCATGAAGAAGATCATTACCATTATTCCCCATACCATTCATTGGAGCATATGGAGGGAGCACAACAATGTCATCTTTTGGGGGAGTATATGCAGAGAATGTGTTTCAGAATTTTATCTTTCTTGTGCATCTGAAGTGGACACCTTAATAATCTGTCTGTAGAAGAGTGGAATAAGGAACTTGCTCCTTTTTAGTTTTGTTTTCTGAAGTGGAACCCCTCCTCTTCTTTTTCTTCAGTTGTATCACCACTGGTGCAATCCACTTTTGCCTCCGCCCACCCAAAAAACAAGGGACCTCAGTTGGCCCTCAAGAGATGAAATAAGGTCTTGCAATGATAATAATGATGACGGTGAGAAATGACTATTTCAGGTAGCCAACAGGCTTTGGCATGTAAACCAAGGTTTAGCTCTATACGACATATATTAATATATATTAATACACACACACACACACATATACACACATCAAAAAGGTACTCAATCGTGTCATTGAGCTAATCTACAAATCCTCATTTGTACTTTTTAGTTGTTCGCTTTTATCATCAAAAGAAAGATAGAGATTGCAGTATTATAGAAAAGAACGTAATGTTCTAGAACTTATTTCAGTACTCTACAACATCCAGGTGAAACTAGAATACTAGATTACCTTGGTTAGCCCCAAAAGTGCTGTTTTTGTGACTCCATACATGGCCATTGATGCCTGTGGATGGTAGCCTGCAATTGAAGAAATCAATATCACAGAAGATCCCTTGCTGAGATGGGGTGCAGCAGCCTGAAAATATGTAAAGCCATAAGCCTTGCAATAAAGCCATAATATTCCAACGTCGAAGTCTAGTTAGTTACCTGTAGGAGCAAGATGGAAGCCTTCACATTGATCTCCCATAGTTTATCAAGAACAGATTCTTTGGTATCCAAAATGTTATCAGTGGTTGGATTAGCAGCTGCATTGGAGACAACAATATCTATACGCCTATATTTCTGCAATGAAAACAGTGTGCATGAATAAACCTCAAATAACTAGGCTGAGTCTGCTGCACAATAATTCTGGTAAAGAATGACAAGATAACAAACTTTCAAGACTATGTGAGGCAAGTTACTGTAGTGTTCTTTCATGGGTAGTGACAAAATAACAAACTTTTAAAACTATAAGAAACATGCTATTTGAATAGCATAGTATATTTTGTGTTTCCCTGTGAAATATTTTTTCATGTTTGGGTTAAAAGGTAATTGAATTCTTGATCAGCTACATGAGACAGAGTAGTTAATAAGGGTCCAAGTAAGTTTCTTAAGACCCTGCAAAATGCTTCATGTTCTACATTAATTCTATCCTCAATTGGCTCAAAAGAACAGTGAACCAACATCACAATGATTTCTTTTTTTTTTTGGTAAGTAACATCACAAAGATTTATTTGTATATGTACCATCAGAACATTATTATGGATTGTACAAACTTCATATGAAATATAACCAATGATCAAAGCAATACCAGAATAGCTTGTTTTCCTTTGTGTCTCACTTTCTTCTCAGATCAATTCTAAAGCATATGACTGGGCACCGGACTGATGGAGACATTGAATAAAAATTCTCGTTGATTAAAAGCAAAATTTGTTAACATGAATTTGACCTAAATATAAAAGCACTACATGAAAACAAAGTTTGATGAAGGTTCCATGATGACCAGATCTTTTTTTCCGGCTTTTGAGGGTTCAAGCTCCTAAGCAGTATATCAACTATATTCCAAGTTGAGATCATACTTTCAAATCCTGGAATCAGTATGTAGATGTGTTTCCTTGTTCCATGATGGGAAATGGGTAAGGTACCATGAAGAATAACCTCATAAAAGATTTCATGGTGAAGCATTCTGACAGTGTGGTAAGTCACAAGTCCATTCATGCCATATGCTAGAATCAACGTCAGAAAAATGCCTTAAGAATGATTCAAAATACTGCTGTCACCAGGATAATGGAATATTTATTTGAATCCCACAATGTGGGTAAAGTGCTGACAAAGAAAAAGGTATATAGTATACACAGACCTCTCTACAGACTCTGGTAAATATATGTGAGCAGCGGAAAAGGAAACATCATAAAAGAGTCAATGAACAAGCATTTGAACAGAGCCAAAACTATTGGAACATACACGTGTAATAATAGGCTCTCTAATTCCACGGATTATAAATCATTTGAACACTGTGGAGTTGAAAGACTTCAAACCAGAAGTCTTCCAATCAGATCCAACAAAATGTCAAAACCATTGCTAAGGTGCTGGCTGCAAGATTGGGAATTCTTTTCATACAGGTAGAACGTTGAAGGATGCTTTCCTGACAGGACATGAAGTACTTTCCTCCATAAGCAAGGCTAACAGATAGGGTATCATTTGCAAACTGGATTTTTAACAAGACATATGACAGGGTGTCATAGCATTGTTCGACGAATATTCTACTGATTCAAAGATTTCCAGCACATTGGGTTAATATAAACAAGGATAGTCTTAGTATGGCCAACTTCTTTGTTATTGTTAATGGGAAGGTACATGGTTTCATCCAATGCTCCCCAGGTCTCAGGAAAGGGGACCCTGTATCCCCTCCTTTTGTTTTACTGGCTAACATGCTCGGTAGGATGTGTAAACTTGCTGAACTCCAAGGCTGGTCTAAAGGTATTGAGGTGCTCGGGGTTCCTGTGCAGATCTCACATTTACAATTTGCAGATGACATACACCTATAGTTGTTGAAGGTTCAGTCTAGGAGGTGCATAATCTTCTGTTCATTCTGAAAGCATTTGAACATTGTTCAGGACTGAAAATAAATTATGAAAAAAGTTTTATTCTTGGTACTAATATGCCTGAGGATAGGCTTGAGGAATGTGCTACTATCATGGACTGCAGTGTGGAGGTTTTACCCATTTGTTATTTCAGTTTACCGCTTCACTTTTATGAGACTGAAATTTTCTGTGGGAGCGGGAGCATCACAGAAGTTGACTATTCGGAATGCTTGTAACTTGTCCCTAGGAGGAAGAAAAATGCTTCTCGCTGGCAGCGCGATCTCTTTATCTTATAATAACACTTATGGTTAAAAGGAGAAAGCTCAAGATTAAGATATAACGAATTATAATGATAGCACTAAAGAGATTATATTACTTGAAACCGAGTATGAAGATTCTGAACTATCATCATCATTAGAGCCTTATCCCAATTATTTGGGGTCGGCTACATGAATCTTGTTCCGCCAAAGATTTCTATCAAGTGCTATATTCATATTTAAACCCAAGAAACTAATGTCATTTCTTATAACATCGCACCATCTCATTTTAGGCCCTCCCCGAGCTCTTTTACTAATATCCACTAACATTTGGTCACATCTTTTAACCGGCGCTGAGTTAGGGTGACGAAACACATGTCCAAATCACCTGAGTCTATTTTCCCTCATTTTACTATCAATTGGAGCTATCCCCAAGTCCTTACGGATGCGCTCATTTCTAATTTTGCCTTTCTTAGTCTTACCACACATCTATCTCAGCATCCTCATATCTGCTACACACATTTTGTGAATGTGTTCCTTTCGTACTACCTAACACTCGATATCATATACAAACCAAATATGAAAATTTTGAACTATAAAGAACTAAAACTAAGAAACAACAAATGAAGACCTAAAGAATGATTATTCATGAATTCAGATCAATATGATATAATATAAGCATCTTTTCATTTTTTTAATGCTTTCTAATGTTGTCAAATGACTTTGTCTATACAACTAATTATAAAAAAGAGCATCTTGGTAATCTTAGATGAGCTATATGATGAGAACATTCATATGAATAATTAACTTATGTTTTATATTTGGGGTCAAAGTGTGGTGTAGATGACCCCTACAGAGCTCCATGACATGTTGCTTATGCCCGTTGTTCTAAAACTTTTTGGTTTGGATCCTTGGAAATAAGTAAAGTTGAGACTGAGTTGAATAGGTTCGAAACTTCTCACTTAGATATACCCAACTACAGTTTTATATGGGAAATGTGCTTGTTCCTTTGTTTATCTTGAATTGTATGACGAACTTCCCACTAGTTAGTATCTATTTGCACATTGTCATATTGTTGCAGGTTTGTGCATCCTACCAAAGATTGAAGATAAAGCAAACTTTGGTCCAGGTGGTAGAAACTATATAACATAATTGGATTTAAATTTCTTCGTGGAAGCAGGGCCATTACAAAGGCTGACATAAAATAAGAGTCTTCAGAGATAGATAAACCAGCTGCCTTGCACCAATCTTCCATCCATGGAATAGCTATTTTAAGAATGGTAAAGGAGCAATTGCAGTCTATTCAAAATTTCCTCAAATGCCTTTCATACCATATGTGATGCAAGACGAACTTCGGCTTCGACTTCAACGAGGAACATCCGCCGACAATGTAGCCGGTGCGTCGAGTCCAGCCAATGATGGGCTGGTCACTGGGAGCCAAGATGCTGCAGATGCATCTGGCTCAGCCCTCACAGTAGCTGCAACCCGGTGGCACAGTGGGCCGTGAGGGTCGTTGACGATGGAGCAGTTGGGGGCGCAACACGGCGGCGGTGCGGCCGACCTACATGTGGTGGTGGCACTGTGGCAAGGTCTTCAAACCCGGTACCGGTTTCGGTACCGAACAAGCTCGGTATCGGTACATACCGGCCGGTACCGGCATGTACCGCCCAGTACATGAAGAAATTGATCCGTACCAGCCAAGGCCAGTACCATACGTACCGGCCAGGTTCGATACATTCCGGGTGGTACTGAAAACAATGCACTGTGGTGGGTGGCCAGCGGTGCTGCTGAAGGGGGCGGACAGGAGAAGCTGGAGGCACTGCAGCAGGGCTGGCTGCGGTGGTGGCTGAGGACGGGCGGCAGTACGGCACTGCCGGTGCTGGCGGTGCAGTGCTGGAGGAGTTGCGCTCGTTGCTGTGAGCACACACAGAGAGAGAGAGAGAGACGGGGTGACTGCAGGGCTGTGCAGGGACAGTCAGGAGGCCACGGGAGGTCGTGGGAGGCAGAGCGGCCGGGCTGGCTGAGCAGGCGGTGCAGAAGGGGGGGCCAGGGCAGCCGTGGTGGTATGGTCGGCCGTGATAGACGGAGCAAGGGTGGGGGGAGATGTCGCAGATGCCCGCAGAAGGCAAACGGGGGCAGCCAGCAGTGCAGCTGCTGCTGCTGCTGGCGGCGATGGGCAGGGATGTCAATGCAAGGTGCCAGTGAGACGGCGCTCACAGCTGCAGAGGAAGAGAAGGAGGGACAATGGGGGGCGAGAGGGAAACAGCCGGTGGTGGTGGTGGTGATGACAGGCGGCACGGGCGTCGCGGTGGCGCACTCCGAACGCCAGTGGCATTGTGGTAGCTAGCTTGCTAGCTCGACTGTGGTTGTAGGAGAAGGAAGGAGGAGGAGGGGTGGGGCAATGCTTTCTGTCAGCTGCGAGAGGCAATTTGACGGAAATAAGTGGAGCAAAGTGTGAACCTGTGCTCGCTGGAGATCAATTTGGGCTGGTCCGGTCGTGGGCCAAGCCGATATTGGGGTGGATCGGCTATTCTGCATTCGCTTGATGGCAGTCTAGTGTATGATAGGGGGCTCAGGTGGGGAGAGAGGTCTTGAGATGAACAGAACAAAACAGCCAAAAAAACAAAGGAGGGAAGCTTGAGCATTTGATGTCTAGGAAAGAATAAAATAAAATATTCAAAGGGTGAGAATGAGAATGGCTTCGTTACGGTAATTGAAGAAAAGGAGGGATGGGAAGGGCATTTAATGTGATATCATCCCCCATGGGAAAGTAACAAGAAAATGAAAAAGCTTTAAGGGTGACAGTGGTATATTTGATATTATTCATGGAGAATTAAGAAAAGGGATTTTGTAAATAAACCATTATTATAAGTGAATTTGTAAAAAAAATTATTCCTGAAAATACATTGACAGACATACCACTGTGTAGAATCAAATAGTGCATAAATGCCATGTACGGCCATCCAAGCGTGATTTTTTTGCAAGTTTTTGGCAAAAAAAGTGGTATACCTACAAATAAAAATGACATATTTGCACAATATGATTTTACGCAGTGGTATGCTTGCTAATGCATTTTCAGAAGTGATTTTTTCACAAATTCATATTTAATAATGATTTATTTGTAAAAATACCTAAAAAAAAGTTGAAAGAGGAATGAGCTAGGCATGCTATTCAAAGAGGAGATGTGAAACAAGAAGAAGCAATAACAAGTAGGGAGCACTGAAGCTGCTAGGCATTGGTTGGCGGGTCATGCCCACATCTACTGGGTGGGTTTGCAGCCCCGTCGTGGCTACGGAGTCGGATGTGGTCCACGAGGAGGCAGCATTGTCGCCAGTAGGACAAGGTGTCGGAGGCCAACAACCTCCACAATTGCACAGCAAGAAAGGAAGAAGAAAGGGAGAAGAGGCATGCAGATCGAGGAAGACGATGGTGAGTGTGCATGGCAGTCCCGATGGGACTCTCGCCTTCCCCTCACAAGAACATCGTCACAAGGCTCCTCCTCACAAGGCTAGGTCCCCTTTTTTCCCCGGAATGAAAGGTGGTGTTGAACCCCCCAAATTTATAACACTTTTATGATATTTTCAGAAAATAAAATACATTATATCATGGTGAAAAACGATACAAAATCGTCGCCGTTACATGAACACCCTCGAGGTTCCGTCAGACGGGACTATTTACAAAAGTTTTGCGTACTTTCATGCACGAAAATTTTAGCAAACACTTGATGGGCGGCACAAAACCGTGGACCCAGACAATGAACGAACAAAGGATGAAGGTTTCCCGCACCCTTAGTGTGTTTCTAGCAAAATTAGGCAGTGACCCCTGCACCACAAAGTCTTAGGACAACAAGACGGCATCAAGGAGCAGTCAAAAAGACAAAAAAACATAAACCAACAAAAGCACCTCCCGTAGCCACCTCCTCCGCCTCTCTCTCCCTCTCGAATGGGCGGGAAAAACGAAGGGGCCCTCCGGACTGCACAGGAGACCAGAGGAAGGGGGCCTCCCCCCAGTCATGCAGACCGGAGGGGGCCTCCCTCCAGTCATGCAAACCGGAGGGACTCCCCCTCTGGTGTACTGCAGACCGGAGGGGGGTCTCCCTCCAGTCCCTCCTCTCTCATGTGCAACAAACAAAGAAAAAAGAAGGAAAAGAGAAGAAAAGGAGGGGAGGAATCCTACCTCTTCAACTTCCACCGGAGGAGCAATGCCAAGGCAAGCCACCAGAGGCACCACACCTCCGCTCCACTCTCCAACACCTATAAAAGGGTGAGAGCGGCCAACACTTAGGAAGCATGGTTGGCGGTTTCAGCCGAAACCGATACGTTTCGGCCGAAACGTATCGGTTTCGGCCATAACCGATACGAAAACGGGCCTAATAACTGTAGCAACCCGAAACGTAAGTGAGATATCGGTTTCGGGCGAAACCGATACTGGTTTCGCCCGAGCCCGGTCGGTTTCGGCCCGAAACCTGTTAGTTTCGGCCGAAACTTGTGATATTCCTGTCGCCTCCCTCCCGAAACCCCACTTCCGCAGAAGTTCCGCCGCTGCTGCAGCGGTTTCGGCCGAAACACTCCCCCCCGCCGTGCTGTGCTGCCGCCGGGTGCTGCTGCTGCCGGGTGCTGCTGCTGCCGCCGCTCTGCTGCTGCTGCCGTGCTGCACTGCTGCGGCTGCTGCTGTGCTGCAGCTGCTGCCTCCTGCCTGCTGCGGCTGCGGCCCGTGCGAGCCTGCTGCCTGCGAGGTGGGCCTGCGACCAAGGCACCAAGCTGCTGCGGTGCTGCTGCTGCCTCCCTGCCTGCTGAAGCTGCTGGCTGTTGCTGCTGCTGCCGGGCCTCCCTGCCTGTGGAGCTGTTGCTGCCTCCCCTGCCAGGCTGCTGTGCTAGGTGCGGCCTGTGCCCACTGCCCTGTGGAGTGTGGAGCTGCTGTGCGCTGCCGGCTGCTGCTGCTGTGCTTGTTTAGGCCTTTAGGGGCAGGGGGCTGTCCACACTCCACATCGACCGTCCGACTGCTACTGCGGAGGTAAATTTTGTGGAGGTAAATTTAGGATTTTTTATGTTTTGTGTTTTTTTGGTTGAGTTGTTGAATTTTTTTTTGTTGTAGGTTAAATGTTGTATTGTAGGTTAATTTAAAACCATGATTAGATTTTTAACACTTCTAATTAAACCCTAATTAGAAGTTTATATTTGGGGCTTTTCTTTAATTAGGTTTAGTAAGGGTCAATTAGGGCGCAATTAAGTTTCATTGACTAATTTGAAGCGGGAGCATGCTGGTAGTTAATTAATTCGAAGGGTGATTAAGGGTTAATTGCTAATTAAGGGTTAATTAGTTCATAAAAATTGGGGCTTTTGTCTAAATCGGTTTGCTTAGGCTAAATTGAAGTTCAATTAAGCTTCATTGAAGATTTTGGGGTGGGATCATGCTGCCAATTGATTTTTTCAAAAGGTGATTAAGGGGTAAATGATAATTAACGGTTAATTAGTATATAAAATTTGGGGCTTTTGTCTAAGTCGGTTTGCTTAGGCTAAATTGAAGCTCAATTAAACTACATTGAAGATTTTGGGGTGGGATCATACTGGTAATTGATTTTTTGCAAGGGTGATTAAGGGTTACTTGCTAATTAAGGGTTAAGTTTTTAATTGTACTTATACCTTTTTGTGTGTCACTGTCTTAATGCAGCATCATGCCTAGACGTCAGCAAACACAGGAGCAGCAAGGGCAGGAGGATCCGGGGTGGGCCCACATGTCTTTAATAGATGCTAAGAGAAGAAAGGTGAAATGCAATTACTGTGGTAAGGAAATGTATGACGGAATTACCAGAGGAAAACAACATTTGACAGGGGTAAGAGGAGAGGTCAGACAATGTGACAAATGTCCCCGAGAGGTGCGAGAAGAGATGCGCCAATGCCTTCTGGGGAAAAGGGAGAGGGTGCAACAAAGGGCTGAGGATGAGGCTGAAATTGCTGAGGAGATTTCTGGCAGAAGGGTTAGAAGGGATGATGATGAGGAAGGCACTGAGGATTCTGATCCAGAGCTGACTGAAGCAAGGGAGCGTGAACAAGCCGCTCGAAGGAAAGGGAAGGTGCCCATGGGTTCAGGGACCTATGACAGTACAACTGCACGACGTCCTGACGTTGGTGCTGCCCCACATACGCAGGGAACAGGTCCCATGGACAGCTATCTGCACAGAAGGCCCCAAGCTACACAACCTAAAATCAAGCAAGCAATGAGAGGGGTCAAAAAATCAGCAGAAGTTGCAGGGCATGCATTTAAATCTATTTGCAAATGGTTTTTTCATGCAGGTGTCCCTACACATGCAACTTCAAGTGAATATTTCCAACCTATGATAGATGCCATAGCAGATGCTGGCCCTGGCTTGCAAGCCCCCTCACGTCGAGACATATACGGGCGTGGCCTTGAGGGAGAGGTTGAGGAGCTCCATGATTGGGTTGAAAGCTTCAAGCATATATGGGTGGAGAGAGGATGCACCATCATGTGTGATGGTTGGACTGGTACCACGAAAAAGTCCATGATAAACTTTTTGGTCTATTGCATCAGCGGTACAGTGTTTGTGAAATCAGTTGATGCATCAGATTATGAAAAGAATGCAAATTATTTGTTTCATTTGATGGATGGCATGGTAGAACAAATTGGAGAGGAGAATGTTGTGCAGGTGGTGACTGATAATGAAGCCAGTTACAAGGCTGTAGGGAAGAAATTGATGCAAAAGCGCAGTCATTTATATTGGCTCCCATGTGCAGCACATTGTCTTGATCTGATGCTTGAAGACATAGGGAAGGAAAAGCATGTGAAGAAGACAATTGACAAGGCACAAAAAGTCACACAGTATATCTATGGCCATCCTAGGATACTAAATATGTTCAGGGCGCATGCCAGTGGAGGGCGAGATATCATCCGTGCAGGCCCAACCAGATTTGCTTCCAATTTTATTTCTTTGGAGTCTTTGCACAGGTATAAGATTGATCTCAATTCTTGATACTTTATCCTTACTGATATGTAGCAGTTGATGCAGCTTCAATTTTCATTTATCTGCACAGGTATAAGAATGAGCTGAAAGCTTTCATGTACCACAATGCCCTGCGGGAATACATCGACAAGGGCAATGTTGATGCACAGATGGATTATCTGGATGTCTGCCACGTCGTGGACGACAACAAATTCTGGGACAGGGTGTCACGGTACTTGAAAGTAGTCACACCTCTCGTGAAGGTCCTAAGAATGGTGGATGGCGATGAGAAGAATGATATGGGCTATCTATACGAGGCCATGGACCGTGCCAAATTGGAGTTGCAGCATTCCCTTCCCAGACATTATGCAAAATGGTGGAAAATTATTGACCAGAGATGGGACAACACATTACACCATGACTTGCATGCAGCTGGTGAGTGATTAATTATACTGAAATTGGGGTAATGCCTTTATGTTATTTTATAAATTTCATTTAGTTAATTATACACAAATACAGGTTATTTCTTCAACCCTCGATTTATGTACGGTGCCGATGCACATGTTGATGGCGAGGTGCTTCAAGGGACTTTAAAAGTCATTGGTCGTTTATCGAGGAATCCAGAAAAGAGACTAGAGGCCGAAGTAGAGGTTCGCCTTTATTTGATACTGTCAATAACATGTATAGAATTTATTTAAGTAGTGATGTTAATCTATTACTTTATGTTTGTAGATGAACCATTACAGAATGAGGACTGAGACATATGCTGACTCCCAATTGTAATACGCTGTGGGAAGAGTGAGCCCAGGTATATTTTATTTTTTGGATTTCTTAACCTGATGAATATATATTTCTACAACTAAAATGCATTTTTTTATGGTTGGTGGAACAGCTGACTGGTGGATAATGGTTAACAACCGAGATATGGGTAGCAATGCATTGGCTTTCATTGCAATTAGGGTGCTCAGTCAAACAACATCAGCAAGTCAATGTGAAAGAAATTGGAGCACGTTTAGCCTTATACACTCAAAGGTTCGCAATCGGCTAAAGGCTGAACGGTTAGAGAAATTAGTGTACTGCCACTACAATATGAGGTTGAGAATAAAGAATATGAGGTTGAGACAACAGCTGCGAGACAAACGCGCCGCCGGGGATGCCGCCGCAGAAATTGATGTGGATGCCTTATTTGATGATGAGAATCCGTTGCAGTCTTGGGTGGAGACACGAGAGCAGGTTGATGAGCCCGTTTTTGATGATGATGATAGAAGATGGGCAGAGGGCATACTAGATGAAGATGAGCAAAGGGATCCCGAATTAAGAAGAAAATCAAAGAGGGCCAGAGATACTCATGCCCACATGTCTAGGGTTGTTGAGGACACTGAGGAGCAACATGATTTTCAGCCAGCTAGACACTCCGACTCAGATAGCAGGCCAGTCACTCCTAGAATGGGCAAGGCACCTACATCCTTAAGAAGAAGTACATCAGTGCATGGGCAAACTGAGAGAACAAATATTGCTGCTCGAGAGGACCCGGCAATTGAACAGTTAAAGCAGATTTATTTGAGGCACACGCCAAGGGGAACAGGATTCATGTCAAGGGTGCAAGAAGAAAGCACACCGGCACAGGAAAAAGCATCCCCAAAGGCCGAAAGGCGACTGGAGACTGCAGGTTTCGTGATCCTTTGATTTTTTATTTTGGAAAGTAACTTAAATTCTTATTATCAGTTCGAATCAGAAAAGGTTTTGGTAGGAGATAAATTATATATTTTCGTATGTGCCAGGTGCTACAGGTGCTACTACTGGCGGTGGGGATGCTGGTGGTCCTTCCTCCTTCCACGCAGACACAGGCAGAGGATACAGTCAGGGTGAGGGAGGACATGAGTCACAGAGTCAATATGGGCATCCATCAGGTTATGGAGGTGGCCAACAGGAGGCAGCGATTTATCGGTCGTGGGGTTATGAACCATCATTCAACTTCCATCCGGCCAGTTCCTCTTCTCTTCCTCAAGATTCTTATGCTGATACTGGATTCGGCTCAAGCCAACCAAACACTCCAAGAGGGATCCAAAGAGGGATGTAGGACTTGGCTACCTCATTGTTTGGTTATAGTGAATATAGACCATACATGCAACATAGTTATGGGTATCAACATCAAGGGCCAGACGATGAGGGAGAAGGTTCTTCTAATAATTATTATCCATATTAGGTAAGAATCAATGAATTTTTGTAACAATTATTTTATCTATTTTGTCTAATTTTGTACTGCTTGTATTAATGTACAATGGAATATTACTTTAACTTTCACATGTTCAATGTTTGAAGTTCAATTTTTGTAGTTGTCTACTTCAAAGTTATTGCACTAACTTATTCAGTCAAATGCATGTGTAATGATTTTTGTGATTTTAAGTGATTATTAATATTTTTTATGATTTTTTATCATATTTTTTAGAATTAATTTAATTTTTTTGACCTTTTATATGGGTTTCGGCCTGTTTCGGCCGAAACCGAAACCGAAACCGAGTCAACTCGGTTTCGGACCCGGGCGAAACCGAGACCGAAACCGAGTTTGCCATCCTTGTTAGGAAGGGAGAACAAATAAGGAAGAAAAAGGAGCAAGAGCATGGAGGAGCCACCCAAGTAGCACTTGGAGCACTTGAAGGCTTTCGCGGCCTTGGCTTGAAGATTTGTTATTTGCAAAGACCCACAAAGAGGATACATTGCATGTGTGCCTAGCATTGGGGATGTGCCCTTCATATGATGCAAAGGTGCCGAAATGACGAAGAAATCAAATGAATTTCAAAAATAGCCTAAGTCCATGAAGAAACATTAGAAATCATGGAAAAAAACCCTATTATGTCCAGAAATTGCGGAAAACACCGTGGAAGATCCAAAATTATGAAATACCCCCTTGAAAGGTGGGAAATTGCAGAAAAATCCCGAAATACCAGAAATTACAGAAAATCCTAAAATACCCTAACTTGTGGGAAAATTGCATAAATATCCCCACTTGTGGAAAAATTACATGAAAACCCTTGTTCAGTCTAGAAACTGCACAATGCTCTTGGCCTGTCCAGAGATTACCAAAATGCCCTTGTTCCGATTCACGCCGTTTGCACGACTTGATAGAATAGGACCATACCACTACTATGAAGCGACGTGCGCTCTCCTGAATCCGACTTAAGGCTAGCCACCCAAGTCCATGTACCTTCTTCATGGCTAAGACTTATCATATCTAGAAAAACCCGAAAGAGGTAAAATTGCAAATACACCCAGAAAAGGGGTGAAATTACAGATAAACCATGACAAGTGAAGAAATGGCGAATGAGTTCAAGGAAATCCAAAAAATTATAAATATATCCCAAAAAGTCAAGAAACGGCAGATAAGTTCAGAGGAGCCGAGAAGTTGCAGGAACCTAGGAATGTCAAAAATGATGGAAATATTCAGCAAAGTCAACAATGACGGAAAAGCCCAGTAAAGTCAGCAAATGACGGAAATGTCCCCGAATGTCAAGAAATGACACAAATACCACGGGATAGTCAAGAAATGATAAAAATATCTTGGGAAGTCAAAAATGATGGAAATGCTCGGGAAAGTAAGGAAATAATAGAAACTATCCTGAAAAGTCAAGAAAAGACATAATTGCCCCAAGTTGTCAAGAAATGACGACTATACCCAGAAAGAGTCTGAAATCGTAAAAATACCTAGAAAGGGTTAGAAGTTACAGAAATACCCAGAAAGAGTCAGAAATAACAAAAATATCCAGAGTTCTTCTGAAACTGTAAGAATAACCCAATGTTTGGAAAAATTACAGAAATACCCAGAAAGGGTCAAAAACTGTAAAAATACCGAAAAAGGGTCTGAAACTACAAGAATATCCCAATGTTTGAAAAAAATGTAGAAATATCCTGAGAGAGAGATTATAAATATGCCCCGTCTCATGTAGAAATGTCCTTTATGGACATCAAATCAACTTAAGGGTCTGATCATAATCAAAAGAGTGATCATGACTATGAAGCAATTATGACGGACCGGCAATGATCATCTTGGCAATCCAATAGTCCGATCATGATGGAATTCAAATTTAATCGTCTGATCGAGAGAAAAAAGTAAATTCAATGAGCCGCTCAGGACGAAAGCAAATTCAAAGGTCCAAATGCAGACTGAAGCAAATTCAAAGGTCCAAATGCAACCAGATATAATCTCGAAGACCCAATTACATAGTCGGAATCATATGTAAAGGTCTTGAAAGACCGATTGTAATACAAATTACATATGTTCAAGGAGATAAAATCTTCAAATTTCTTTGTCAGAGTATGTACCCATAATGGGGGATCATCAAGGACATTAATGTCACAACGTATAGAGGGTAAAGGGAATCTTTAACAGTTAATCAAAGGTGTTCAGACTTGCTCCGATGTAAATTAACATCAACTTCGGTCGGTAGGGAAAAGTCCCGTACACAAACCCTAAATCGTATGATAAATCAGGCGCGCGGAATTAACAATATGCCAAAATATACGCATATTTATTCAACAAGTAAATGTTTTAAATTCTAAAATTTTCCGCGTGTGAAACAAACTGGCACACCCAATGAGACTTTTCCTGTCTTTCATCTCTCTGTCAAAGAATAACCTTGTCTCTATAAAGGTTGTGACTCATTTATACTCTTGCAAGAAATTCAAAAGATTCTCGTCGTTGAAGTTGTCTTCGGGTGAATCAAAGTTAAAGCTACCGGGGGCATCAACGTTAAGGTTGCCAGGGGCATCAAAGTTAAATGGTTCCTTTTGAAGCCTAATGTTGACACAAAACACATCTAAAGCTACTCCTATTAACAGGGGGCAACATCACCCCGTCCATGACTGCCATTGCTGAGGGCATCAAAGAGAAGGCTTCCTTTTGAAGACCAAATGCCAATGAGCGCCATGTACTGTTCCTACTAACTGAGGGCAATGTCGCCGCCAAGATAGAAAGCCTATTGTGACTATGACCAAGTCTGACAAGATTAGTCCTTATTGAAAAAACAAACAAAAAAGAAGAAGAATACGACCGGCTAGATGAAGGCGAGCTGATCTCACAACAATACCTTGTCGAATACATCAAGTTGGGGTGAAAATGAAAGAAGCCGGCTCCCAAGCTTCGTTTCTGAAGCCAACGCACTAGTGGAAAGTCAGCCTCTAAGCATGAGCAAGGGGGCAATCCTATTGCCGTCTACATCAAGTTAAGGTGGAAATGAATGAAGTTGGCATCCAAGCCTCACGCGAAAAAAATGAGGGTGTGTCGGTGGAAAGCCAATGCTCTAAGCCCAAGCAATAGGGTGATTCTGTGGAGCAACTTTGTATTAAACAAATATGGGTCACCAAGGAGGAAGCCCGAGCAATTAAAAAAAAGGGTAGTTTAATCTGCCCAGTCGCCATCCTAACAGCAAGCCAAGAAGCCGACAATCCAAAGATCCCTAAACCCTCCATCATTGGGGATAGAAGGAAAAGGGGTCTAATAAAATCCTTCAGTCTTCAGAAGCATCTGAACCAAGGAGACTGATAACCTTGGGTCTTCCTCGTCCCAAGTGTCGGGTTTTAACTGACTAGGGGCACTCACTCGAGTTCAGAGCCTCAAAAGAAAAGGATAAAACGTGCCCTAAAATCGCTCACAGAAGCAAAGAAGGGGCATTCCTTACTTCTTTAAACACCATGCCTAGGCATGTCATCCCACATAGGCTGTCAATCTAAAGATATAGAAAGTCAATCCTAACAAAGAAATTGCCAAGAAAAGTCAACAGCAATGAAATAGCACAAATTGTACAAGTGCAACAACAAGAGGGCAACTGGGTTAGAGAGGTCTCGAAGAATCTAAGCCTTCTAAGGCAAGAACCCAAGGCAAGAATTTCAACCTTAAGGGCATGTTCCAATCAGCCCCAAACTAGATACTCCTTTCCCTCAAGATATGACATGAGGCGAGAAAAGAAAGAAGAATAGAAAAGAAAAAGGAAGAAAGAAGAGAAAATTGCTGAAGAACCAGGCCGCCATCTCCAAAAGTCAAAAGGGCGTATCTGGCGAAGAAAACTCCAAGAAAAAATAGGGGCAAAACACTAAATAATGCTCTGAACAAAGTCTCAGACGAAACCTCAAGCAAGGTAGCTCCGACAAGCAAGAGCCTAAGCAGAAGTCCAAAGCGGAAGGCTCCAAGTCAAGTCCCAGGCAAAGCCAGAAAGCCAAGTCCAAGGAAGAAGGCTACAAGCAAAACTCTAGGCAAAGCTAGAAAGGCAAGCCCGAAATAGAAAAAGACTCTAAGAAAAATCACAAGCAAAGCCAAGAAGGCAAAGCCAATGAGGACCTCTGTCCTTTCCCCTTCCAATTTCAACACTCCCTCAATGAAGTTTGCCTCAAAACCTTGAGGTTTCAAACTTCTTATGGCTCTAAACATGTAATTCTGACATCAAGCCATCTATGCATGCGATCCAACCCATATTTTGATACCAAACCGGTGTTGAACACCAACTTATTCTTTGATCCGCCAATTTCGAGTCTTAACCCACTTCGGGCTCTGAGCCATCCTTTGCAATTAAACCCATTCTCTGATACACAAAACTAGCTTTGAGCCTAAACTTGTGTCTGTGGTATCAAACCAACTTCAAACGTCAACTTTTGTCCCTACCACCCACAAGCTGTAAAATTCCCTTCCAAATTGTATCCCAAAGAAAAAAAATAAGAAAAGTGAAAGAAAGAGAGGAGCACTCTTGGCCCAGGCCCTTCAAGACAAAAGCTCAAAGCGAAAATTTCAACTCGGGAGGGCATGTTCCACCCAGCCCAACCGTGAAACATTTAGTCCTCTTGAAATGAAACACGAGCTAAGGAGAAGAATAACAAAAGAAGCGCTTGAAGAGAAACTTAAAGAAGCAAAGTTGAATAGGCGGCTGCCATGGAAATCCCCAGAAAAGGAAATCCATCTACGAAGAATTGCAGAAGAGGGGCCAATCCTTCTTTCCACTCAATGAAAAACCACGTGAAGCTGAAGCTGGATCTGCTACATGATTCACCTCAACTGGATCACCACCTTGTCAAAGCTCAAGTCTAGAGTTCAAAAAAAAAATTGAGACCTAAAATAGAGGTGCCCCGACAGACTTAGCCATTCTCGTTAGGGGGATGTCTAAGGGTAAAAATGCCTTAAACCAGACTAAGGTGAAAACCCGAAAGGACGTCTGGGTTATCCTCGGTGTGAAAACCCGCAATGGTGCACCAGAAAAAGCTAAAAGAGGCTAGCTTCGACGAAAACCCGAAAGGTCGGTGAAGTTGGTAATGTGAAAACAAACAATGGAAGAAAAAAAATCAACATCAAACTCCTTGGCCCCATGTCTTTTCAAGGGTTCACGAAAACTCATACCAACAATCGCTCCTTGCTAGCTCCATACCTCAAAACCCATATCCGCACTAGCTACATACCATTCATGGTCAATAACTACTCAAATCCACATCATTGGTCTCATGCCCTCCAAGGTTCGCGACAACAAAAAAATTAAACCTTGGTTCTAAACCCCTTCCGGGTTGGTAACCAAGGAACACTCGATCCTTCGGTTCCATGCCCTCCAGGGCTCGCAACCACAAAGTCAAACCTTAGTTCAAAACCCCTTTTGGGTTAGCGACCGCTGAAGATTCAATCATTTAGTTCCATGCTCTCAACCATAAAAATCAAACCTTGGTTCGAAACACCTACTAGGTTCGCAACCATTAAAATCCAATCATTTGGTTCCATGCCCTCCAAGGCTCGCAGTCACAAAACACCCTTGGTTCCAAACCCCTTTCAGGTTAGTAACCTCAAAACATTCAATCTTTTGGTTCTATGCTCTCAAATACTTACAATTGCTAAAAAAAAAAAAAAGAAGCTTTGGTCCCAAACCTCTAGCGACCACAAAAAATTCAATGCTTGGGTCTCATACCTCCCAGGGTCAGAAACCATCTATGAACAAACCTCTAGCGACCACAGAACATTCAATGCTTGGGCCTCATACCTCCCAGGGTCAGAAACCATCTATGAACATACCGTCTTCGGTTCCATTGCATTCAAATCCCATACATCTACAATCCAATGCCACATTCATGGCCAAATAAAAGCAACATCAACTCAGGTTATCATACTCTACTCGTTGTGACAAGTTCACCTTTATCGAAGCTTGTTTGTCTTCCAAAAAAAAAAAGGAAGAAAGAAAGAAAGGGGAGGTTAAAATAGAGGTGTCTCGGCGGACTTAGCCACTCCCATCATAGGAGTGATTAAGGACAAAAAAGTCTAAAACCCGACTGAGGTGAAAACCCAAAAGAGCATCTCAGGCAAAAATGGGAAATCCCTCGATGTGAAAACCAGCAAGAGCATATCGGAAAAAACTAAAGGAGGCCAACTTCGACGAAAACCCGAAAGGGCGCCAGGGTTGGTAAGGTAAAAAAATAAAATATTTTCATCAATCATCATGAACTAGCATTGTGATTATCCTCCACTCGAAAATCATGTCTTACGGTGGTTCGAAAGGGAGAAGTGACCACTCACTCAAAAAGAAAGACAAGGACTGAAACCCAAATCCTCAGTTCGAAACCCCTTTCGGTTCAATAACCACCCAAAACTAAACATAAATCCTTGGTTCAAAACACCCTCCGGGTCAGCAACCATCAAAACCAACTCTTTGATTACCCAAGCCTTCCTTGGATCACCAACCCAAAAAAAAAACACCAAATCAAATCCTTGGTTTAAAACCCCTTCTGGGTCAACAACCACAAAATAAAACCAAATCTTTATTGTCCAATCATTTTCTGAGTCAATAACCACAAAAAACTAAAGTCATGGTATCAAAACCCCTTCCGAGTCAGTTACCATTCCAAAACCTAAACCTGATCTTCAAACTTTGTTCAAGCTAAAAGATCATAGGCTGACAAGTCATTGGCCCTACATCTTTCTTATAATGGGAAATTCAGATGCTCTGTCCCAACAACAATAAGCTGCAAGCAACCTACAACAAGCAGCAAGCAAATAACGATGGGCAACAAGCAGCACATAGCAAGTAACAAACAACACCGCCAAAAGCAACTACAACAACATCAACAACAATAGCAACACCAACAACAATAGCAAAAAAAAAGATAGAAAATGGGACTTAAAATAGAGGTGCCCCGATAGACTTAAGCATCCAACTTGGTGGTTGCCTAAAGATAAAAAGGTCATGAAACTCAACTGGAGTGAAAACTCGAAAGGGCGCTTCAAGATAAAATGGATAACCCCTCAGTGTGAAAACCTGAAAAGGTGCACTGGAAAAAGTAAAAAGGGGTCAACTTCGGCAAAAACCCGAAAGAGCGGTGGAGTTGGCAATATAAAAAAAAAAGAAAAAAAAAGAAAGGAAGAATGCATCATCATTATGGGTCACCATCTCGAACGTCTTTTGTCTGATGGCTTTGTCCCACCGTGGTGAACGCATCAGCAAAATTATCAAATCAGAATAATCCACCCAAATTTCAACCATTGGCTACAAACCATCAAGATTAGCCACCGCAAATTCTAAATTCCAATTCCAATCCTTAGCTTTCAAACCACAAAGATCAATCAACCCCAATTCCAACCCTCAACCGAGTTTCAAAACTCAAAGGTCAACCAAAATCCAAACTCAAATCCCAAATCTCGTTGGCTACAAACCATATGTTGTGTCCCTGTGATTTTGATGATGTCAAACACTATGACTCATCTATGAGTCATGTATTGGTGCATTGGATTCATGGATTCATGTTTGTAATCATGCCATGCTTTATTATTATGTGATGCCTTAACTCTATATGAGCATCCTTGGATTTGTGAAGAATTGAAGAACAGGTTGGACAGCATGGTAGCAAGTTGTGAGTGTTGAATGTGGCTTCGACCTCATGAAGCTGACAGGACGAAGCGGCCTTTGAAATCCTGCCATCATTGTTCTTGTAGCAGTGATGCAGTTGAAAGCCAAGCAACAGCATAACAAGCCAGCAGTCCTATAGCCCAGCTAAATGTCAAGATCACAATCTAAACAATGGTCTGAAGAGAATTCGACTTTGGCACTCCACAAGTCGACTCGGGTAGACAGGCAGTGATGGAGTTGATGAACTCAAGTTAAGCAGAAGCTTAAGCTCAAGGCCCACATCATTAGAAGACCTTGCAGTCAACAAAATTTAGCAACATGCCAACAGTGAAGTTATAGTGCAGATACATCAGTTAATACAAGCAACCTTCAGCAGACCTTCAGCAAAAGTCAGCAATACAAGATCAAGCCTTAAGTTAAGTTTGGTCGACCGAATTGTTCATTTCGGTCAACCGAAGTTCCCAGAAGAGAACTCAAGAGAACAAACGTTTTGTTTGCTATTAGAACGTCGACGCAGGATCACTACTGCGTCGATGCAATCATGCTCCCAGAAGCATTCCAAATATTTGTCTTCATTGGAGAGTCGACGCATCAAAGTAGTGCATCGACGCACTAAGTCAAGAGCCAGAACTCGAAGACTTCTGTCTAAAGGCTCTTCATTTACACCGCGTCGACGCAACAAGGAAGCACGTCGACGCAGCCTTCTTCAACCTTCAATAACATAAGTACTGGCGACGGCTTCAAGAGAATAAGGGTGAATAATAGATTCACAACGGTGAAAAATAAACCGTTTGGGTGACAAATGGCTCTCCAAGTCTGAAAATAACCAAGCTTGTGAGGAACTCAAGTAGATCACATGCCAGCGACCTCAAATCATTGGCGCGCAATCCAATACACGTGGCTGAGCTCTGGAAGGTTCACAAGAGTGAAAATAATCTCTCTGACACCTGGACCAATAGAATTATTCGGTTGTGGATCAGAATTTTCGATTGAAGGTGTTTCTCTGCTGTATATATAAAAACCTTCTTCCTCCGAAGAAACTAGAAGCGCATAGAGAGAAGGGCTGCGAAGGGTTAGAGGAGAACTGGAGAGCAGCGACGAGCAGAAAAAGAAAGAAGAAAAAGAGTGAGAAAAAGAAGAAGAAAAAGAGAGAGTGTTGTGAAGAAGAAAAGGAGTGTCATCCACAAAAGAAGAAGAAGAGAGAGTTGCCAGTTCAGAGAGAGAGAGAGAGCAAGAGAAGCAGAGTACCGGAATTATATTCAAAGTGCTTCCGGTGGAAGCTACAGATCTTCGTGTTTTTGTTTTGGTTCATTACGTTGATTCTGTTCAGCTTTCTATCTTTTGTTTTGTTATTTTCCTTTTCGTTCAGCTTGTGTCTTGCCTTGTGGTGCTTGGTGCATTCAAGGTGTTTGCACACAGTTTACACTGTGTGGTTTGCTCTGGGAAACAAGAGTGTGGAGGTGTTCCTCCGAGTTCCCTTTGAGTCTATCAGAGGAAGGGAGATTTGTTCTTCGGGGTCCCCTCTATGCTTCAGAGCAAGAGAGGATTAGTCCTCTGGTTGTGGACAACTGGGTGTTGCTCACGTTTCCTTCTGAGTCTATCAGAAGAAGGGAGGGGAGTGTTCCTCCGGGTCAAGCTGTTTGACAGCGCTTGTTGCAGACTGAGTCTGCGTTCTTGCTTGTTGCAAAGGAAGCCTCACTCAGGTTGAGTGAGGGGTGGACATAGGTCTGTGGGTAACAGACCGAACCACCTAAAAAATCCAGTGTGTCGTGGTTTGCATTTGTGTGATTTGTCCTTCTTATCTACCTCCAATTCACAGGTTGTTGTGTGTGAGCTTGTTTCGAGTTTAGTATTCAGATCTAGAGTATTTGTCTAGAGTTCGAGATGCATATTCAGTGCGAACTGCTAAGTGTTTGATATTAGTTCTAATCAAAGCATCATCGTTGAATTGGTTTCTAAATTGTGGCTATATCTGAATGATCAATTGCTTCGTGGAATTCTGCTTGATAGAACTGCTATGTACATGTGTGTGAGTGCCGTGGACTTAATTGACTAAGCAAGGTCATTGCTGCAAATGAATCTCTAGTGTTGTTTAGATCTGTCTTTGTTGAGAGCATTATTTCCATCATTGGTTGTTTGCATTTGTTGTCATTCCAGTTCAGTTTGAATTGAAGTGACTGTGATTTTGAATTGAGCATAATTTTTATCAGGGATCTATTCACCTCCCCTCTAGATCCCAACTACGCACTCAACACCATAAAGGTCAGTTGGCTCAACTTCAATTCTATTCTTTGGCTTCCAAAGCACAAAGGTCAGCCAAATTCAACCCTAGCTCCAACGCTTGACTTCTACGCCACGAAGGTTGGTCACCCAGTTCCTAATTTCTAGCTTCACAATGTAAATGAATTAGTCGCATCTATAACGCCAATGATCCGCCATTTATCTTAAGAGGAAGGGTCCAGAGATCCACAAATTTCTTTGCAACACCAATAATCAAGCACATGAAAAAAAAGAAAAAGAAAGAAAGATCAAAAAAAAGAGAAGGAAAAAAAGAAAAAAGAAGAAAAAAAGGAGTAAGAAACTATTATTACTCATCATCAAGAGCCGCCACCTTGGACATCTCTTTTCTTATGGTTTTATTCCATCAGGGCAAACATATCGCAATTGTAAATTTTACTTGAAGTGTTGGCCAACATGTCCTTATTGGGTCGTCAACCCTACTTACGTTTCAACTTCATATTTTGACCTACATGTCCTTTTTAGACCGTCAATTCCACTAAATTTCACTTGTAGTGTTGATCTACATGTCCTTCTTGGGCCGTAAGCCCTACTTATATTTTAACTTCTGATTTTGGCATATATAACCTTTTCGGGCCGTCAAGTCCACTAAATTTTACTTGTAGTGTTGGTCTACTTGTCCTTGAGCTGTCAACCCTACTTATGTTTCAACTTTTGATTTTGGCATATATGTCCTTTCTGGGTCTTATGTAGTCAGAGGCGCACCTAGGCGCTCGCCTAGGCATTTGAGACCGTCCCAAACCGCCTCGCTTTCGTCTCAAATGCCTCACTCTCAGTCTTCTTCTTCTTTTGATCCAATTTGGTTTAAACCTCCTACATTCAAATCTTATCTTATTTGTATGTATGTATTTTTGCCTCAAATATTAATTATTGTTAATTTTATTGAAAATCTTGATTGTATGTATGTATTTTCTTTGATATTTAGACATATGTTTATATTTTTTGAATTGTACATATATATTTTTAATAAAACGCCTCAAATGCCTAGGCCATCGCCCAGGCGTTTGAGGCATGAGGCGACCCCTTGGTCGCCTCACGCATCGGACTACATAGTCTGGGCCATCATTTCCACCAAATCTCAACTTCTAGTTTTGATATATGTCTTTTTTAGGCCGTCAATTTCACTAAATTTCACTTAAAAGTGTTGGCCTACATGTCCTTGGGCCGTCAACCCTACTTATATTTCAACTTCTGATTTTGGCATATATGTCCTTTTCGGGCCGTCAATTCCACTAAATTTCACTTGTAGTGTTAGTCTACATGTCCTTCTTGGGCCATCAACCCTACTTATATTTCAACTTCTGGTTTTGACATATGTATCCTTTTCGGGCCATCAATTTCACTAAATTTTACTTGTAGTGATGGCCTACAAACCCTTCTTGGGCCGTCAACCCTACCTATATTTCGCTTCTGATTTTGACATATATGTCCTTTTTGGGTCGGTAATTCCACCAAATCTCAACTTCTGGTTTTGACCTATATGTTCTTTTTGGGCCGTCAATTCCACTAAATTTCACTTATAGTGTTGGTCCACATATCCTTTTTGGGTCGTCAACCCTACTCGTATCTCAACTTCTAGTTTTGACCTATATGTCCTTTTTGGGCCGTCAATTCCACTAAATTTTACTTATAGTGATGGCCTACAAACCCTTCTTGGGCCATCAACCCTACTTATATTTCAACTTTTGGTTTTGACATATATTCTTTTTGGGCCATCAATTCCACCAAATCTCAACTTCTGGTTTTGACCTAAATGTCCTTTTGGGGCTGTCAATTCCACCAAATCTCAACTCTTAGTTTTGACTTACATGTTCTTTTTTAGCAGTCAATTTCACCAAATTTTAACTTCTGATTTTGACTTACATGCCTTTTTCGGCTGTCAATTCCACCAAATCTCAACTTTTAGTTTTGACTTACATGTCCTTTTTGAGTCGTCAATTCCACTAAATCTCAACTTTTGGTCTTGACCTACATGTCCTTTTTGGGCCGTCAATTCTAATAAATTCTACTTATAGTCTTGACTTACATGTCCTTTTTGAACTGTCAATTCAGAAGACCACCCCAAATTCCCAAAATCCCAAACCTTCAATTTCAAAGGTCGGACATCTCAAATTTCAAACCCCAAATCCTCGGCTACAAATCATGAAGGTCTGCCAACTCAAAGTTCAAACCATATACACTAATCAGGTTATCCTCGTAAAGTCTTAAACTTTTTCCATCCCACCGACACCATGAATGTTTTAAAAAAGAAAAACTCCAATGAAACAACTTGCAAAATGGGTGAAGGAGAACTTCATGAAGAACGTGCCTATACAGTCAATAGGTGCACTTGGAGATGACTCATCTACCAAAGACAAAAGGGGGAGAGAAGAAAAAAAAATCTCCAACATTTGAATTTTCATCAACTGAGACGACCACCAAGATGGGTGCCTTTAAAGGAGCCTCCAAGTTTGGCAAGCTTACAAGTGCATCAAGCTTCGACGATGAAGCTGCCCTCTCAACTCCCTTCAGTGCCTCGAGGGACTCTGCCGAGAAAGGTCCTCCCATTAGTCAAACAAAAAGTAGACAGAAGATAGAGACTGCAAATCCGATGAAGGAAGTGGATTCTTTTTCATTCATGAAATCATGTCAGGTGCCTGAGAGAAGCCCGCAGGGTGGCTACAAATAAACGAAAGAATGCACAACAGGTGTCAGGAGTCCCGAGACAAACCCTCGGGATAGCTACAAGTAAATGAAAGAATGTACATCAAGTGCAAAGCTTAACGCCTCTTGAGTTCATCATGTTCCAGCTATGCTTCACAAAGTCGTCTTGCATAACTCAAATGAAAGGAAGATGCTCCTAATGAAACAGAGTCCGCAAACCAAAGGACTGCATCTATGGGAGCATTAGGTCACTCAAATCTAAAGCTGTGGAAGCTCTGAAATTCTCTCAATACATGTACTTGATGTGATAGCTTGGAGGAACCTGTAAAGCAAAAAGAGAAAGACGTCAATGTACAAAAATCTCAAATCATATAAGCAACATTGACATGAATGATATAACTCGAGCAGCGATAAATGCTTACCCAGTGAGTCCTCTAACTCGAAAGAAGAAGCACTCAAAATCAAGTCTCAGGCAAAGTCAGAAAGACAAGACCCACAAAGAAAGCCTCAACTTAAACTCTAAGCCAAGCCAGAAAGGCAAGCCTCAGAAGAAAAACTCCAAACCAAGCTCCAGACAAGGCCAAAAGGAGACATTAAGTGGGAGCAACCCAAGTCCAACTCCAAGCAAAGTCAAAAAGGCGAGACCAAGACAGAGTCCCCCAAGTCAAGTCCCAAACAAATCAGGGAACAAGCAGGCAACGAGTCCAAAGTAGTACCGACATCTCAAAACTCTCGTCTTTATATTGCCGAGTTTTAAGAATTGTCGCCCGAAATAATAGAGCAGGCAATTGATGTCACCTTCTAAATGCATAAAGAAGAGGCTGATTGGGTCAATGTGACCCCAAAGAAGCATGGTCACCCTAAACCCCCTAAAAGAAAAGCCCGGTTCAACAACTCTAATTTTGGAGGCACCTCCCAGCCGCCTGCAAAGGCAGAAACTCCTCTGATTGAACTAGCATAAGCTAAAAAGTAGAAGAACAAGAAAAAGAATCTAAAAGGAAGGCTGAGGAAACAAACATCCTCTGTAGTGTAACTATCATGCTAGGGTGTCTCACCCTACTGGGGAATGCCAAGAAATTCAAGGCTGCATTGAAACTCTTATTCAAAAGGGAGAGATCGATGTCCAAGGAAGCTACATGAAAAGGAGAAACCTTAGACAGGCAGCTGAAAAGTTATTAAGCCAAAGCTGCCCCGCATAAATTCTGCGCAAAGAAGATCCAGCCTTCTACAAGTTGGAATGGTCAATGCTTCAACTTAAATCCCCGGCTGATCCAAAAGTCCAAGCCGACAATCATACTGAGCAGAGCACTAAGTAACACTCGAGACAAATTCTTGGGCAAAGCCAAAAAGGCACAACTCGGGAGCAAACTGTCAGACCAAGCTCCAAATAAAGCCGACAAGATAGGATCCATGAGAAGAATCCCAAATTAAGCGTCACACGAAGCCAGAAAAAGGGAGTATCACACATTAAACTCCAAGTAAAGCCAGAAACACAAGTCCAAGTGAGGATTCAAACAAACATATCCATATCCCGTTACGTCATCAAGACTCAGGGGTAAACAAACAAATCCAACAATATTCTCTGCCATGTCATGAAGACTCAGGAGAACGACGAAAGTGCCAAAATGCACGAGCCGCCCACAGTCACCTTCGGCTCTGACAGGCGTCTCATGGGGGCATTTGTTAAACCCCATAAATTTATAATATTTTTATGATATTTTCATAAAATAAAATGCATTATATCATGGAGAAAAATGATACAAAATCGTCGTCGTTACATGAACACCCATGGGATTCTGTCAAACGGGCTATTTACATAAGTTTTACGTGCTTTCATGCACGAGAACTTTAGCAAACACTTGATGGGCGGCACAAAGCCGTGGACCCACAAAATGAACGAACAAAGGATGAAAGTTTCTCGCACCCTTGGTGTGTTTCCAGCAAAATTAGGCGGTGATCCCTGCACCACAAGGTCTTGGGACAACAAGACGGCATCAAGGAGCAGTCAAAAAGACAAAAAAAAAAGCATAAACCAACAAAAGCACCTCCCATAGCCACCTCCTTCGCCTCTCTCTCCCTCTCGAATGGGCAGGAAAAACGGAGGAGGGGCCCTCCGGACTGCACAGCAGACGAGGAGGGGCCTCCCTCTAGTCATGCAGATTGGAGGGACCCCCCTCCAGTGCACTACAGACCAGAGGGGGCCTCCCTCGAGTCATGCAGATTGGAGGGACCCCAATCCAGTGCACTATAGACCAGAGGGGGCCTCCCTCCGATTGTATAGATCGTAAGGGTCTCCCTCCAGTCATACAAACCAAAGGGACTCCCCCTCCGGTGTATTGTAGACCGAAGGGGTTCTCCTTTCGGTCCCTCTTCTCTCATACGCAACAAACAAAAAAAAGGAAAAAGAAGAAAAGGAGAGGAGGAAGGGGAGGAATCTTACCTCTTCAACTTCCACCAGAGGAGCAATGCCAAGGCAAGCCACCAGAGGCACCAAACCTTTGCTCCACTCTCCAACGCCTACAAAAGGGTGAGAGCAGTCAGCACTTGGGAGGGGAGAACAAACAAAGAAGTAAAAGAAGTAAGAGCATGGAGGAGCCACGCAAGGAGCACTTGGAGCTCTTGAAGGCCTTCACGGCCTTGAAGGCTTGAAGACTTGTTATTTGCAAAAACCCACAAAGGGGATATGTTGCATGTGTCCCTCACATTGGGGATATGCCCTTCATATGATGCAAAGTTGTTGAAATGATGGAGAAACCAAATGATTTTCAGAAATAGCCTAAGTCCATGAAGGAACTTTGGAAATCATGGGAAAAAATCTTGTTATGTCCAGAAATTGCGGAAAAGACTCTAGAAGATCCAAAAATTATGAAATACCCCCTTGAAAAGTGGGAAAGTGCAGGAAAACCCTTAAAAGGTGAGAAACTGTAGAAAACCCTTGAAAGATGGGAAATTACAGATAACCCCTTGGAAGGTGGAAAATTGCAAAAAAATTGAAATACCAGAAATTGCAGAAAACCCCAGAAATAACCTCACTTGTGGGAAAATTGCAAAAATATCCCCCGTTTGTGGGAAAATTACATGAAAACCCTTGTTCAATCTAGAAATTGCACAAAACTCCTGGCCTATCCAGAGATTACCAAAATGCCCTTATTCCGGTTCACGCTATTTGCACGAGTCAGTGGAGCGGGACCACGTCACTTCCCTGAAGCGACGTGCACTCCCCTAAGTCCGGCTGAAGGTTAGCCACCCAAGTCCATGTACCTTCTTCATAGCTAAGACTTATCATATCAGGAAAACCCCAAAAGGGATAAAATTGCAAATATACCCAGAAAAGGAGAAATTGCATATAAACTATGGCAAGTCAAGAAATGGCCAATGAGTTCAGAGAAATCTAGAAAATTACAAATATACCACAAAAAGTCAATGAAATGACAGATAAGTTCAGTAAGCCAAGAAGTTGCAGGAACCTGGGAACGTCAAAAATGACGGAAATACCTAGGAAAGTCAAGAATGACGGAAATGCCCGGTAAAGTTAGAAAATGACGGAAATGTCCCCGGATGTCAAGAAATGACACAAATACCACAGGAAAGTCAAGAAATGACAGAAATATCCTGGGAAGTCAAAAATGACGGTAATGCCCAGGAAAGTCAAGAAATGATAGAAACTACCCTGAAAAGTCAAGAAAATGCGTCATTGCCCCAAGTTGTCAAGAAATGACAACTATACCCAGAAGGGTCGGAAACCACAGAAATACCCAGAAAGGGTTAGAAGTTACAGAAATACCCAGAAAGGGTCAGAAACAACAGAAATATCCAAAGTTCTTCTGAAACTGCAAGAATACCCCAATGTTTGAAAATTTTGCAGACATACTCAGAAAGGGTCAGAAATTACAGAAATATCCAAAAAATGTCTGAAACTGCAAGACTACCTTGATGTTTAGGGAAAATGTAGAAATACCCTGATGGAGAAAGATTATAAATATGTCTCGTCTCATGTGGAAATGTCTTTTATGGACATCAAATCAACTTAAAGGTCCAATCACAATCAAAAGAGTGATCATGACCATGAAATAATTCCGACGGACCAGCAATGATCATCTTGGCGATCCAATAGTCCGATCACGATGGAATTCAAATTTAACCATCCGATCAAAAAACAGAAGCAAATTCAATAACCCGATTAGGAAGAAAGCAAATTCAAAGGTCCAAATGCAGACTGAAGCAAATTCAAAGGGTCTAGTTGCAACCAGATGTAATCTCGAAGACCTAATTACATAGTCAGGATCATATGTAAAGGTCTTGAAAGACCGACTGTAATGCAAATTATATATGTTCAAAGAGATAAAGTCTTCAAATTTCTTTGCAAGAGTATATACCCGTAATGGGGGATCATCAAGGTCATTAACGTAACAACGTATAGAGGGTAAAGGGAATCTTTGATAGTTAATCAAAAGTGTTCGGACTTGCTCCGATGTAAATTAACATCAACTCCGGTAGGTGGAGAAAAGTCCAGTATACGAACCCTAAATTGTCTGATAAATCAAGCGCACGGGATTAAGAATATGTCAAAATATATACATATTTATTCAAAAAATAAATGTTTTAAATTTTGAAATTTTTCGCATGTGAAACAGGTGGCTATTCTCTTTTCATTTCATCAATTGCCTTTTCCCAATACAAAAGAGGGGGTCCCTTTTATAAGGATATTACATTCAGAACCAGACATCTATACCCTTTTGAACCAGACAAAAGATCATTACCCCTTGGCTAAAAGAAAAGGGCCCATTACACATATGGCCCATCTAAAGACAAGCCCAACTGAAATAAAACCCAGAATAAAATTAGCAAACTGTCCTAAGGCTTTAAAATAAGACCTAAACAAAATCAAAATAACATAATAAAGTAAAATGACTATACCAAATCTAACGACCGTCTCCCCACCATGTTGTCGTTGTGAAGCCTACCAGTCAAGCCCAAACATAGTCAATCTTGCTCCTACATCAATCGCCCTCAGTTCAAGAAAACTTATCCTTGAGTTGACTATCCCAGGAGCAATGGGCACAGCTATCTTCAGATCCATACACATATCTGCAAGCTGAAATTTGAGTCATTGCTTTGTAAACGCTTGGAAATCACACACATCAAGTCAAATTGACGTTCGTTAACTTTGATGTCTCCAAAGGAAACTGTTAGAACCACACTATCAGCTGGCTCAAACATGAAGTTCACTTCAAACACAGACTCAAAAATCTGATACAACTCTGACTGAATGAAAGCATGTGATCCCATGAGTCGTGCACCGCACCTGCACACCCTCAGGCTTCACCACAATTTTCGTTTCCCCTTTAGGCACTTCTTCTTGGCCATCATTTTCAACTTTTTGGGTCACACCTTTTGCCTCTTGTCGCATCACCTTTTTCATGCGTGAAAGTAAAGAGGAATTCAAGAAGAAGAATTTAGCCTGTACATGAGGAGGCCGGAGAGAGCACAACTGTCTTTCATGATCCATGGTGGCATGCCATTCTGCTAACTAATCTCGCCCCACACTGATTCGTAGTTCTTCTAAGGGGTAGGTGGAAGCCCAAGTTCCATAAAGATACATCATTTTCATAAACCTCTTGTAGAACACCCCAAAGATGCAATCATGCTTGACAATAGTTTTACCTCTTTCAGAAAGCAGATAAAGGATAGCCTGAGAGATGTAATTACCATTATGGAGCTCGCAAAAGAACAAGGTGACGATCAGTCCATTGAGCAGCAAAACCATCATCTTGAACATAAGTGGGTCCATGAGATCAATAAGAATGTCAGGACCCCAACTTATAAAAGTACCAAGCTCTGATACCAAATTTGACGTGGGACAACGACGTCAAGATGACAAAAACGAGCAGAGCAGAGTGCAACCGTGTGCTCACTAGAGACTGAACTTGGCTGGTCAGGTAGTGGGCTGGGTTAGTTTTTCTGTGCTAGCCACAAGTTGTCACTGAGAGATGGCAGTCTTGCATACAATGGTGGGCTCAGGTGAGGAGACAGGTCTTAAGATGAATAGTACAAAATAGGGGGTGGGGAAAGGGAGGGAAGCTTGAGCATTTAATGTCTAAGAGAGAATAAAATAAATTATTCAAAGGTGAAAATGAAAATGGCTTCCATTACTGTTCTAAGTGATTAAAGAAAAGGATGAGAAGGGCATTTAATGTAATATCATCCCCATGGGAACAAGCAACAAGAAAATGGGAAAGCTTTGAGGGTGACAGAATGGTATCTGATATTGTTCATGGAGAATAAAAAACAAAGGTTGAAAGGGAAAGGAAGGAACTAGGCACTCTATTCAAAGAAAAGAGATGTGAAAGAACAAGAGGAGATAGCGAGGAAGGAGTACTGAAGCTTCCCAGCATTGGTTGGTGGGTGTGCCTACATCTACTGGGTGGGTAGGCAAGCTACTATTGTGGACGGAGTCGGATGCAGTCCACAAGGAGGTAGCATTGTCCCAAGGAGGACACGGTGACGGTGGCCAGCAGAGTCCATGATTGCACACCAAGAAGAGAGGAAGAAGAAAGGGATAAGAGGCACGCAGATTGAGGAAGATAATGGCAAGTGTGAATGGCGGCGGAGATGGGCCTCTCACCCTCCCTTCAAGGGCTCCTCATGAGGCTCCTCAAATGTCTAGGGGTTTTATACCCCAAAAGGAAAGGTGGCTATTCTTTTTTCTTTTCATCCACTGCCTTTTTCCAATACATGAGAGGGGTTCCCTTTTATTAGGATATTACATTCCAAACTGGACATCTTCACCCTTGTGAAGCCAGCAAAAGACCATTACCCCTTAGCTAAAAGAAAAGGGCCCATTACATATGTGGCCCAGAATAAAATTAGGAAACTATCCTAAGGCTTTAAAATAAGACCTAATACAAACAAAATTACGTTATAAAGTAAATGACTCCACTAAATCTAACAAGTGCCTCCCCACCGCATCATCGTTGTGAAGCCCACCAGTCAAACCCATTTGTTGACAACATAGCTGATCTTGCTCACATTACCGAGTTGGATAGATTGATGTAGGGTTCATCTCATGCACATTCATTTGAGCCACCATCGCAGCCTGCATCTCCCCCAGCTTCAGCTCAGCATGCCACTACCATAGCTTCGTCCTAGCCTAGAAGGGCTGGAAGTTCATCCCAGGCATCTAAAGGGAGGAGAGCAACAAAAGAAACGCAAAAGGCAAAAGGGTGAAAAAAAGTCTCAAAGGGAAAAAATGGTTTAGATTCAACTCCAAATATAATCATCATCATCATCATCATCATCATCATCATCACCAGAGCCTAATCCCAATTATTTGGGGTCGGCTACATGAATCATGTTCCGCCAAAGATTTCTATCAAGTGCTATATTCATATGTAAACCCAAGAAACTAATGTCCTTCCTAATAACATCGCACCATCTCATTTTAGGCCTTCCCTGAACTCTTTTACTGACATCTACTAAGATTCGGTCACATCTTTTAACCGGCACTGAGTTAGGGCGACGAAGCACATGACCAAACCCCCTGAGTCTAAATATAAGAAAAGTAAAAAACATGTCAATCAACAGGAAGATCCACTAGACATAGTAGATCTTGAGACACTAGATCCTAATGCAAAGTTGCAAACACTGAGACATCTTCACCTTCCGATACTGAGCTCCCTAAAGTGATGATGATTCATCTGGTAGCACCTTGGATGGTCGTACTCACAGTAGTAGTGGCAGCAGTAGCGGTGGCAATGGCGGTAGAGGAGGTGGCATAGTTTTCATTGAGTAGGACTTTAAACATGCCACTCAGGATGTAAACCACGATTCTCCAGTAACACCCTACATCAGGAGGAGGCGGCATGGTGATTTAGTGGCAAATAGTAGCATTTGTCATGGTATGCTTTCTGAGTTTAAGAGATTAAGCATACAGGAGTATTGCTTATCCAATCACAACCATGGCTCTAAGTCAGCGTATTTTGAGAAATTGATGGCCATGGACTAAGGCTGTCTAGATTCAAGCTATGCATCATCTTCCTATGACCATGATGATTCACAGTCTGTCAATTAGCAGTCATCTGCCTATGGATATCCTCCTCCATCTGCATATCCTGCTCCAACTACATATGTAACTTCATCTCCATATTTGTCCGGAAGTGGCTATTGATCATGGAATGCAGAATCGGCCACTAATCTAGATCTGCTGATTCATATCACAATCGCCAGATGGTGATATAAGTTAGGGGCTAAACGGGCTCAAAATTAAAAAACACAAGCGGAATCAGCAAAATCATTCCAGATCAAAATCAGCATCGGTCCGGATCGGAAAATCAGAATCGGTCCAGATCGGACCAGAATTGGTGGAATTGACCTGATACAATTTTTCTGATTTTTCCTAATCGGTCTTGACTCTTGAGTGGTAAAATTCATGTAAAAGTCATAAAAGAATGGTACTCCCTTATACCACAAAACACCCTTAATTAAGCTGTAGTTTATTTGTTTTTATATGATACATATCTTTTTGTATATTTACATTTATGACAAGAAAATGTTACTACCAACCAACTATATTTTTATATGATACATTATATCTTTTTGTATCTTTCTATATGATAGATTACATCTTTATATTCATATCTTATTAATACGATCAGCCTTGATACTTATGTGGGAGGGAATGTAGAGCTGCTGGGTGTTGACAGCTTCTCTCTCTAGCTGTCTCTAGAGAGAGACTCCGGGGAGAGCATTCGTCGGGGATGGCCTCCTAGCGCCAAGGATGGCAGTGTCGGTTTCGGACTCGGTTTCGGCTGGGTCCGAAACCGATACGACTCGATATCGGTTTCGGTTTCGGTTTCGGCCGAAACCGGTTCAAAACAGTTAGAAAAGGCCAAATTTGGGGCCAGCATGTTAGGTTTCGGCCGAAACCGGACGGTTTCGGTCGGTTTCGGACCGAAATCGGAAGGTTTCGGTCCGAAACCATTAAAAAATTATTATTTTTTGGTATCGGACCTGCTACAGTGCAAAGGCCCGTTTCGGTGTCGGTATAGGCCGAAACCGATACGTTTCGGCCGAAACCGCCCGTTTCGGTGTCGGTATAGGCCGAAACCGATACGTTTCGGCCGAAACGTATCGGTTTCGGCCGATACTGCCAACCTGGCCTAGCGCAGTCACGCGCCGGAGGTTGTCCCCGGAGCCTTCCGTTTCCCGGCGAGAGGTCGGTGTCTCTCTCCGGTGGGGGCGGCTTTCGGTGGCAAAGGGCTGGGGACTTCTTTCTCTGGCGAGGGAGGGGTCGAGGGGCCTTCGAGAGGTAAGGTCTGCTACCACTGATGAAGGTTTGGTCACATCCAGTAGTTCTTCCGGATGAGAGGGCCGGTGGACGGCTGATCCTTTGAGGAGGTCGTCCGGAAGTGGGTGCCACCTCGACAGGAGATGGAGGATGGGAGAGGATGTTGGGAGGCAGGAGAGGTCCCTTCAAATCTCCTCTCAGCCTGGATGAAGTAGATGCGGAGATGCGTTTGGGTCAACCTAGTTGCCAGAGTGGCAAACGTGATCAAGGTTCGCTCTTTGATAGAAGGAAGGGAACCAAGAGGAAGTAATTGGGAGGTCCGACAGGTGGCGAGGTTTGGTTTCTTGGTGGTTGGCCAGCAGGAAGATGAGGCATCGACAGTGGCGACTGCAGGTTTCGTTGCGGCTGGCGAGGTCCTGCTGCATCTCCAACGATGAACCTTAGGGAGAGGGGCTTTCCCTAGCCCTAGGTATCCCACTGTCCGCATCCAGGTTGAGGAGTTACCCCTCATTTTTTGCAATGAGGTAGGACTCTCCTTCCTTGTCAGGTCTTTTGGCCGGGTGGTAGCTAGGAGCCTACAACTTGTGCCGGCGGGCTCCCGTACGATAGTGGATGTCTTTGTCATCCTCCTCGGCATCTCGGCAGTCCCGGCAATCAACACATTTGCTATCTGCAGTGTACCTGCTGCTGTCCGGACCTTGGTTTCGACGATAGTTGGGGCGACAGCGGACCCCCTAGGGTTTCAAACGACAACTCCGGAGGTTGAAGATTAAGTTCTGACAGGGATTCGAATTTTGAATCCACCGCCCATCTTGCCTTGCAATGGATCCGGTTCGGGAATCGGAACAGTCGAGGGGAGCTCAAGCCCATCTTTGCCGACCCGGGACTTACCCGTTTCGCGCGGGTTAGCGATGGGTATCAGGGTACCCGAACAGGGTCTTCTCCCCTACCCGCTCAGCCCGGGTTTACCCCCCAACACACCCGGTACCAAAGCCCCTCTGGCGGGCCACCCGTCTAGATGAATTGCCGGCGGCTCCACAGGGACTGCCGCCTGTAGCCCCCCCTCGACATTCGCGGTGCCTCCATCGCCAGCGGCGGCATGGTCTGCTGGCGCGTAGGGCTTAGTGCCGAGCTCATAGGAAGGCCGACGGCCCTCCAACCTATCCAGTCGGTGCCTGATCCAACGGTGCCACTAGCGGGCAGTCTACATCGTGTCTGAGGCAAGACGCTCCCCGCTCGTCGATAACCTGCCCTCCTCTCCGAAGGGAGGTGGCAGGTAAGGAACCCGTTGCCGTTTGTAGCGGTGTCAGGGTGGAGGAGGCTCCACTACATACAAGCCAGCAAGTGGCAGAGCTTGATTGGAGCCGGTCGGGCAACTTTTTGTGGCAGGTGGATGTACCGATGGCGGCAGAAAACAAGCTAGGGGAAGGTCAATATCTCCAAGTTGTCCCCACAAGATAGGTTCAGTCCACGTCATTGGCCCCCTCACTCACTTCGACTAGTCCAACGATCGAGCCTCTACGGTCGGAGGCCGCGCGATCAGTAGGAAGGGGATGCAGTAGTGGTGGGGAGAGGGAGGGAGCCCTCAAAGCTCCACCCATTCTTTCCCTCCTGTTTCATGAGCAGTCCGAGCAAGTGCCTCTAAGCCTTGAGGGAGGGGTTGCGAATTGCCTTCCGACGTCGAAAGCCACGACAGATGGCAATTTTGGGGATGAGAAGTCTCCACTTCTGGAAGGGGGTCCCCTTGGCGAAGGCGGTGGGCCATTGTCTTGGAAAGGGGTTAGCCAACAGGCCCTCTTAGCACTACCTCTCCCGCCCAAGGAGCCAAAGGATTTGCAGTTTTGCGCAGAAGCGAATCATATCAAGGATGCCAATCAAGGTGAGATGAGTATTAATGGGGAGGGCGAGGGAAGCCTCAGTAAGGAGGAGGTAAAAGAAATTTTAGCTAAGGTGGAGAGTTTTATGGGAACTCAAGATAAAGAAGTTGCAAGTCTAATTAGTGTGTCCACTGTTGGTGTGGATAAAGACGTGAGGTGTACTCTCTGCAAAATCCAGCGAAGATGGCAAGCAGGCATAGCAAGGAAGGCTAAGGCAGGAAAAATCAGTAGAAGAGGGGAAATGGAGAGGGGTGAGGAAAGAAGAAATCAATAGTGGGCTTCATCTTTTAGTCTGGGGCAAGGGGGCGGTTTTGTTTTTATAGGGGATGAGTGATCTGAGCCTATTTTTGGATCAGTTTGTTAGCTTATTTTGGGTGGTCGGTGGTGTCTTGTGGGCTTCATGGCAGGGCGCAGATACGTAAGTGGCCTTCAGTGTCTTCTCTTGTGCATGGTTAGAGGGCAGCGTCTAGGGGCGATGTGTTTTGTTTTTTTCTTTTGTTTTCCTCGGGGCAAAGAGTTGTCTGCCATCTTTTGTACTTGGGAGTTTTATGGGAGCACTCCCTCCGTACTTGTATATTCTTATCTTTTCTTCTATATAACCGGTGGTACCATCCACTTTCAAAAATATATGTCTTTATATTTATATCTTTTTATATCATTTTTACAATTAGCTTCTAAATTTTTCGGATGTCTGGAATTTTCTCATTTTCCATATTTTTCCTTTTTTTCTTTTTTTAAACAATTTTAAAATTTTTAAATCAAGTCGATCGAGGATTGGCCTATTTTCTAGTGGATCAACTGGTTCCACTAATCCAATTCAGACCAAATCAGGATCGGCCAAGTCCAATCCAGACAACTGATCTAGGTTTGCCTTCCATGTTATGGATATTCAAGCTCCTTACGCTATATGCTTGGTGTTTATGTTTAGCCTTCCCCATCTTAGCCGGTTGTATATGCTCCAAGTCCCACTATATATGCCTAGTATGTAAGAGACTACCACCATATATATGTGTCACACATGTCTTGGGTCAATATGAGGCATATATATTGACCACTTATCAACTTCAGCTATTGGAAGACGAACAAACTACAATAATCAACATTTACACCACCACACATTATGAGCCTCGTCAACATTCCTATCAGGGTTAATACGGTTTGTAAATTTATTATGTCTATTCTTTCTTGCCATGATTTAGTTGCCTTTTGTACTTGATCTTCAACTAATGATTCGTAATTAGTGTATTTTGCAAATGTCGAGTGAGAGACGTCACTCGGCCTAAGACCATGGCTCCATAATACCCAGAGATCAACGGATGCACTACGTGCATCGTTGCCATTTGATTAGTGGCATACATAGGTTTTTGGAGCATCTTGTGAGCATTGGTAGAGATACTATCCCATGTCCTTCAGTTCCTCATAATGTCCGTGCATTAGATGAGGGTATCATTATTGTGCCTTCCATGAGAGCTGCAACCTCCTCTTCCAGAGTTCTAGTGCCACTAGTACCTTTGTCATCATCAGCATCATGACATAGGGATGAGCTAGTTGATGCCGTTAGAGCCTTCTTCAAAGAGTTCCATATACCATCCACTATTGCATATTCACCATCTTTTGTTTACATGGTGAGGTCTATCTAGAGGCAGCCACATACACCTCACCCCCCCAGCCACATTTTTGTAGAGTTAAACTTTGGAGGCCCTTCTGAGGATGTAGATTTATCTTCCTTGGACAATGATAGGACGATGGACTTTTTATATTATGTTTCGATCTTTTATGGAGGTTGAACTCTTTGTATTATGTGCTTAATCATATATAGAGGTTGGACTCATGTTTGGATCATGCTTTGGCCCTTTATTACCCTTTACGATGTGCAAATTTCCTATGAATATGTGTATTTTCCTAAGTTACTGGGCATTTATAATTGTTCATAGGGTAGAAACTATTCAACCATCATAGAAAATGATGTCTTTGTCGAAATACTTGCTTTAGAAGGTAAAGTATTTAGTAAAAAGTGCTAAAACTAAACAAAATTTAATTACATTTTCCATTGAAAACTGCCCTAAATCGGGCCGACCCATGTGACTCCGCTGAGTAGGCCCGATCCAACTTGTAATTAGGCCGGACCAAGTCAATCCGGTCTGCCAAACCAGCCAACCCTTATTGGGGCTATCAGCTGGCTCCATGGATTCTGGTTATAGGCCATTAACTGTGCTGACAATGTCAAATTGACTATTGTTGCCAGGAGAGAGATCTCCATTGGAGGCTATCAGGCAACCCTCTTCCTTGCCTTGATCATCTTGAGGTCGTCCGATCATATCATCTTCCTCCCTGCCAGGGCAAATTGCAGTCATGTTCATCTTAGTCCCCTCAAAAGAAGGCTTCTTTGTGAAGACTAAGGGGAACACCTTTTCTTAGGATCCCCAACAGATAAGTTAATCAGATTCCACTTTGTCTCGAGTATTAGTTTACTCTTTAGCAGATCTGATCTATCAACACCCGAAACAATTAGCGTCAGTCAACCTTTTATTAACCAGTTCCATGCTCAAGACTGAAAACCTGACTTCCCATCTCCCACTTCAAGTGGTCCCCTAGACTGCTCATCTTCCCCTCCCCCCAACTTCCCTTGAATGTTGCGGAATGCCAGCTTTATCAGGGTGCTGCTTCGTTTTTATCAGATCTCTCACCTCTCATCATCACAGCCCCCCAACCCCAAGGTTTTCTGATTTCCCCAGGCAAGAAAGTGTAAGTCTCCTTATGCAACACTTGTTGTTGGTTATGATGCTTATGATGTCCACTGCTCACAGGCCAACAGCAGGTCTTCCCACTGATCCTTCTTTCTTCCTATCTCAACCCAGAGGGATTTCTCCAACCTTGACCGATTGCCCCTTTCCCTCTCCCTAGCTCCCCTCTTTTTGTTTTCATTGCTCTGTGAAACCTATACCAAGTTACCACCCCTTCCAAAATGCAAATTCTTAGGACAGCTGACTCTGTTACACATCTTTAACCAAGCTGAGGCTGCTCTAGAAAGGAGTTTGAGCTTCTGCAGGACATGTTCCACTTTGTCAACCTTTGTCACCACTCTTGTATTGCCAGCAAAAGCCATTTACTCCCACATCGAGTAGTTATGAGCCACTCGCAATTTTAGGGAGAGTATATCTTAACGTAGACAATTCCCCTTTAGCCTCGCGATTTCAGGGAGAGCATCTCTTAACGTATCTACCCGAGTTGATCATAACTAGTTCTTTTTTGACTAAGTCGGAGATCTACCACCCTTCTAGTCCCCACTGAACCAAAAACACTGTTTTTTTTTCTTTGTTGTGTATTCCATTGTTGTATTGTTTATGCCGTATGACAAACACTTATGAACAGAATAATTTTGCATAGCAATAGAAGACGAATGGAAAATCTGACAAACTCATCTTAGTAGATATCTTTGGCAACATTCATAACCCTTCATACCTGGATGGTCTTGTCGATGAGATCCTTACGCTGCTGAGCGTTGGATACGTGGCAGACGAGTCCCGTCACCTCGATCCCCTTCGCCCGCAGTCTCTCCACTGCCTCGTCCACGTTCGTCTGCGAGTCGAGGGAACAGCCCATCGAAACCAACAACCAGTCGCCGGAAACCCACGTCAATTCCGAGCCATCTATTCCGACGCCCCGTTCACAAGGAGAGAGAGAGAGAGAAGAGAAAAAGGACCTGCTTGCGGGAAGAGACGACGACGGAGGCGCCCTCAAGGCCGAAGCGCTCGGCGATGGCGTAGCCGATTCCCTGACTGGAGGCCGTCACGATCGCGACCTTGCCCTGCAACCTCATCCTCTTCCTCTACCTACCCGATTCTACTCCTCTCTCTCTCTCTCTTCCCCAGGAGACAGGAGAGGGGATCGCTTTTTAACGAATAAAATCAACGCTTTGTTGGTACTCCCTACCAGTAGATGCTAGGAAACAGGAAGGATGTATAGCGTTGCGATTGTCGGACTTCACATCTGAATACTTCTTTTGGAGACAAAAGTGGGAAAAGTTCGCTTCCCACTATTGGAAAATGCCGACAAACAATCGGATAATCGTTACGTTTAGGCTTTTGAGTCCCGTACTCTAATGAGATTTTCCAATTCATATAGAGAGGAATACACATTGATAGAAATAGTAAAAAAAAATCAAAATATTTTGAAATGATTTCGATGTCCATCTATCATTATTTAATATCTGCGACTATCTAACAAATTAACTGATTTTAATACAAGCTGGCATGAAGAGAGAGAGAGATGTGGAGAGAGATATATATATTTTTTTAGTATATTCTTATATTTTTATTAAAAAAATATACTTTTAATTATAATAGTTAACATAAAAATAATTTTAATTAAAGTTAATTAAATCATTAAATTATCTTTCAAATGCTTTATTGGTCTAATAAACCCAAAAATCAGAAAATATCATATATCTTTTCACTATTTATTTTGAACTCATTTATTTTTTTAAATTATTCATAATAGATTCTATAAAATAAATCTCTCATTAAAATAGTAAAATATTTGATTAAAAGTTATTAATACTATTAATTAAGATTCAAAATTGAAAAATGAGAAAACACCGTGGACTTTTAAGTATATTTTTTATTAAAATTTATAATTTTAATGATACTAATTAATATAAAAATAATTATAAAAAATTCCATTAAGACCCTTATTTTTTTACAAAGATTCATTAGATCTAATAGATCAAAAAATATTCACTTGTGTTTTTGAATATTTTTTTACAAAGATTCCACATACCCCATTAATATTCACTTGAAACTTATTTATTTATTTTAAATATTTTTAAATATTCTATAAAATAACTATACCATTAAAATAATAAAATTTTTGATAAAAAAAATTATTAATACTAATAATTAAAATTTAAAAGTGACAAAAGACTTTACATTAAGTAAGTTAATATTTACAATGGTATATTATGTCATTGTTCATTTTAAATTTATTTATTTTTATTTTTTTAATATTTTAATATATTTTATAAAATAAATATCGTTAAAATAATAAAAAATTTGATAAAATTATCATTAATTCTATTAATTAAAATTTAAAAGTGACAAAAAAATTTAAGTTACGTGTGTTACTGTTTACACCCGTTGATATTTACTTTAAATTTTATTTATTTTTATTTTGTAATATTTTTTAATAAATTCTATAAAATAAATATATCATCAAAATAATAAATTTTTGATAAAAAAATATCATTAATATTATTATATAAAATTTAAAAGTGACAAAAAATATGTTAATTATGTTACTGTTTAGAGTGAAACAAAGATGACTAAATCGATACTCTCGTAATGTCAAATTGGTCTTAAACCCATTCAAATATAATTTTAAATTTTTTCAAAATTGACATGTATGTTGACAGGATTTTTCAAAAAATCGCAGAGGTCGAAGTGTTCCTAAACGCGGCATAAGACTGCAGGACTGAAGATGGAATTTAGTTTTTCTCAAAAAAAAAATCTATAGAGAGAAGACTCTCCTCACGATGAGTTTTGTGAATTTTTGAAGAGTGAGTTACGTATATATATATCTTAATTAAAATGACTTAAAAATGACGTGATATTTTGTCATTTCTTTTAAATTTTGAAATTGATATTTTAGAGGATAAAATTCATCCCAAAAAATCTAACCAAATGCGGCCTAAATCCTCCATTTAATTTTTTACTATTTTTTTTGAACCTGCGGAGCAGGAGGGGTTCACCCCTGCGCGGATTCGATCCATTCTCAAATGAATTTGAATGTTAATGAAACAATCTTTGATTATGTCATCGATTCTAATATGACATTCTTTTTTTATATATAAAATGAGACCTTAAGTTACTACTATTGGGGTGCACAATATGTGCAAACACCAACCGTAGCACCGGGCCCTAATTTTTATTGTCAATGAATGAAATCATGTACAATATGACCACGGGGCATACCCGTGGGAACAAAATAAGGAATTTCAAAAAATGAGAAAAGATTCTAGCTAAATCTCCAGCTGGGGAGTCCTGCCGCATCCACAATGGCACATCCACGAGCCTGGCTAGGGAGACTTTTCCAATTTCTGAAATCATGACTCTGCCGAGTATTACAAGCATAAGAGGCCAGGGCATCCGCGACTGAGTTCCCCTCTCAGTAGATATGCTGCACTTCCCATTTATTTGTCCTAAGAATGTCAATGATTTCATCCCACCATCTGCAGATTGTCCAAGGAGGAGATTTATTGGATTGTGTCATATCTGCTATGACTTTTGAATCTGTGTATATAACTGACATTGGAAGTCGACTTTTAACCACCATCCTCAGCCCATCCAGAAGAGCTCTTGCCTCAGCCATTAGGTTAGTTCCCTCACCATAATAATGTGAGAAGCCATGTAAAACCTCACCTTTGCCTCCTCTCAAACATCCGCCCCCACCAGACGGGCCTGGGTTACTCCTACATGCTCCATCAACATTAAGAGCAAAACCATGGCTCGGACAGTGCCATTTAATAATTCTTGGGATCTTGCCTTTTGTAATACATGTGAATTGAAACCGGTCCATGGCCTTTTTTTCCTCAAAAGAAGAAACTTTGCTGAATTGCTTCTGCTGAAGGGAATAAGCTACCTGATTCCTGATGTGCAGTTGCATCTTTTGAATATTACCGCCCGTACCATCGTACCTAGTTTTGCACCTGTGTATCCATATTTCCCATAGTATATACAGCATAGTAATAATCCCTGCATATCCATATGGATTATCAATATTAGCCGAGTTGATGATGTCCCAACATTTGTCAGTTATGGATGTGTAGCCCCTGCACATGGGTTCAAAGAGGATGCTGAAATGGCTCCATAAAGCCTTGGCGATATGACTGTCCAAGAACAAATGATTTGAACTTTCTTCCTGATGGTTGTCAATACAGCACACACATTTGGAAGGAATACACACACCACATTTCTTGATGGCACTATCAACTGGAACTGCCAAGTGTAACAGTCTCCAACAGAACATGGAAACCCTTGGAGATATGTATTGATCCCATATCTTTCTAAGGGGTTTTCGGAGATTACCTCGTGCCGAACATAATTATAAGCTGACTTGCAGGAGAACTGACCATCATTGGTAGCAGCCCAAACACATTTATCAGCCTTCGAGTTTAATTGCATTGCATGAATCATCTCTGCAATGTGGCTGGGTACATGAGACCAAACCTCACTGGAGTGATTTTGTCTTGCTTCCAGTAGAGTAGACTTGGGAGCATCTCCTTGGGAATCAATCACTACTCCGCACCAATTGTCTTTTAATATGTCAATGGATTTTCCATCCATGGGGATCCATCTTGTATTGTCAATGACAATCTCCCGGGCTGAATTAAAAATGTCCCTTCGAACACCACGGGGGAAAGGCTTAGTTATAGAACTTAGATGACCTGTCACATACTTGGACTGTGCAAATTTTGACCAAAGGGAGGATCCCTGAGTAATACCCCATATCTGCTTTGCCACCATTGCAACTTGAGTATGCTTCAAGTTTTTTATTCCAAGACATCCCTCCTCTATAGGTTTGGTGATTCTAATATGACATTCAAGTCTTTGGCTGGACGGCAAACTTATAATTACCAAAAAATAAAAAGTGACAGACTTGAGCAGTACAAGCAACGGAAAATTGAATGAAATTTTGAACCGGGTGACAAGAAGAATCAGATGTCAAGAATCTAAGGCATATTGAATTATTTAAATCTTCTATGGTGATGACCTTTATGACCTCAATTCCTGTCTTATATATTTTATAAGGTTTTTATCCATGAGAGTAAAAAATTCTAGGCTCAATTTTCTTGAAAATAGACAGGACCACAAATATTTAGGAGCCATAGAAGCAATTTAAAGTGATCTATTTGTCCTTTGCAGTAGCATTAGAGTCTACGAAGAAGTAGTAATGCTTTGTGCATCGCACGCGGTGCACTTTCGCCACATCAATGTGCAACACCAGTTTGGATTGGTCCAGACCAGTGTGACACGATGAGGTTCGTAGAGAAATGAGGTATGACATGAAAGTATTAAATGAAGTCAAGTCATTTGCATGACCTCAATTTTCACCTACCAAAAAATGCCCTTTGAACATTCTTCTTTCTTTCCCTCCATTGCGCATTTTGGCACCGTGAAAGGACGTTCCCTCACTGTTACTTGTGCCTCACTGTTACTTGTGCAGGTTGCCGCCCCCTTCTTCTCCTTCGGCGGGAGTGAGATTAAAACAAAAACAGAGCGCTCTCCGGTCGTGATTAGTGGAGCGGAAGGAGCGGAAGGAGAAGCCCATCGTCGTCGTCAGCCCATCATCATCGAAGAGCGAGGAGCTTGATGAGGGTTTTGATCATCATCAGAGAGGAAGAAAGAGGATCACGAGGAGAGGATGACGGCGAGGGTTTCATACGACTGTAATACCTAGCACTATGGCACCTAAGACCGGCAAGGGAAAGAGATCGATGCTACGAGGCATTGTCCAAGGGCAAAAGAAAGTAGAAAAACGAGAAGAGAGGATGTCAGAGCCATGGGGAGAGGAATCCCCATTCTTGGCGAGGGCGGCTGAAGAAGGGCAAGAGGAAACCCCGTCCTTGGCAATGCCGCTGGAAGAGGCGCAGAGAGGAAGGGCTCAAGAGCAACAGAAGGGAGGTAAGATAATATTTCATTCTTATGTAATATATAACATTCCACTATAAAATATTTCATTTACATGCAACCTATTTCAGTCGGACTGTACATCAAGCTGTAATATGTTTTATGTCCCAAACAAAATATTACAATGGGACACAAAATATTATTATGAATACATATTTTATTTCTGTAACAAAATGTTTCATGTGACCAAAATATTGCATATCTGTAACAAATGGTTTCACTTACATAACAAATTATTACAAGTGTAATACAAAATATTTTGTTTCTGTAACAAATTATTTCATCTCTATAACAAACTGTTTGTTTTTGATAACAAACCGTGTCATGTGTACATAAACTCTTACATTTGTATAACAAACTGTTTCACGTTTAAAACTAAATATTTCATATATGCAACAAAGAGTTTCATTACTGTGACAAACAATTCCATCTATATAACAAAATGTTTTATTTCTTCAACAAACTATTTAAGTCTTATGCAACAACTTAATTCCTATCTGTAACAAAATATTTCAATTTGATATGGAATGTTTCATAATTATACAAAATATTTCACTACTGTAAGTCTTATTTTATTTCTTTCATTTCAGGAACAGTAAGAAGAAACTTGTTGGCCAAGCGGCGAAGAGTTGTAAAGAAAATGGAGAAGATTACAAAACCGATCATCCATCATTACTTCATTTCTTTTTACTCCAAGACTGTTCAAGAAATCAACTTCAAGGACTGTCATAAAACTCTGTTGAATAAGACGCATTTTTGTGTGTTTATGAATATCCCTCCCATTACTTTTGACACATTTTTGTTAGAGGACATGTTGTCATGTCATATGCAGGACGGTGTTTTCCGATTTGACAAATGCAAAGTGCAATTTACTGCACAAGATGTTGCACTAATTCTGGGACTCCCATATATTGGGAGGAGGATCGAGCACGCCGGCTCCCGGAGCCAAAATTCTCATTTGAAAGAGAGGTTTGGGAAGCATATGACCACTAAGAGACATACGGTGGTCCAGCTAATCAATTTTCTCAAGGAATCCAACAAGAAGGAAGACATCGAAGACAGTTCGCTTATGGATTGTTTTGATGATGTCAACTTTCATTTGCCCGTATACCAGCTATGCTTGTCCAAAGCAGATGCTGCATTGTCTTGATGACATTGGTGCTATTGGATCTTACTCATGGGCTGTGGCCATGCACGAGGTTTTAATGGTAAGATTAAGTACAATTTTTGAGATGGAAAATAAAAATCCATCAGACAAAAGTGGAAGCTCCAAAATATTATTGGGCTGTACTGCTGCTCTTTGTGTAAGTTTCTGAACCTATTTTTTAAACGACATTTAGTGGTAGTCTGCATACATTGATTGTAATTATGTTGAAACATGTAGGTTTGGGATTTGGAGCACAGTAAGTTGAGGAAGTCCAAGGACACAAGTGCATTCTCATGATTGATGAGGTGGGGTTCACAATTGAAAAGGAAGCCCGGGCGCTCCTTTTCATCCTTGACTGCACCTGAGGTAGATGCTATTTTCTATACTTGTGGTTCATACTTAATTTCACTCTATAGTAATTCTTATGCATACATATATAATATGATGTAACATGTATTCGATAAGCTTCAAGTGCATAGGTCAGAAGAATGGCTCCTACAGGGGGAGCATGAATAGCTTCTGCGGGCTTGTGTTAGCCCAACTACAAAATCTTCAGAGAAAATGAAAGTGGAATCCTTGGTTGAGGAGATCAAGGGCCTTAAGGAGGCCCTTCGACTTTCAGAGGAGAAGAGGGAGAAAGATGCTGCTGACTTTAGAACACAAATGCATACACAAACACAAGCTATGCAGGATTTGATCCATGAAGTGCAGCACCTTAAGACAAAATTGTCTCACGCTGGGGAGAGGAAGGAGGCTGAGGAGGTGGGGGAGGAGGAGGAGGAGGAGGCAGATGAGCCGGTGCAGGCTGAGGTGGGAATGAAGGAGGCTGAGGAGGTGGGGGAGGAGGAGGCTGAGGTGGAGGATGAGGGGGGGGGGTACAAAAGGTGGTGGAGGAGCCGGAGGGAGGGGAGTCCATTGTGGCCTTGGGTGACGATGTTGTCAAGCTAAGCTCCATTTCAAAAGCGATAAAGCATCGCCGTAAACGACAGCCATCTACTTCAGTTCAATCCCCGTATGTTAGGCTCCAGAAGAAGGCAAAGAAATCAGCCTGAGTCTCAAAAGATGAAGAAGGTCCGACAGGCAAATCGACACTTGATCCGATGCCTGTCTCACCAGGGGGTCCTACTACTAAAAGTAGGAAAAATGTATAATATTTTGAAATCCTATAAAATTTGTTCCACGTCTATAACTTTATTTTTTGTAATATGTATTATGTGTTAGTACTATGCACTTTATTTATTTTCAGAGTAATAGAAATTATTTTATGAACATATCTTTTAGTCATGTGTAATATGTTATATTTCTGCTGCAAATTATTTCAGTTCTGTGCACTTTGTTTTCTTTGACACTGTAAAATAATATGTTCTTTGCTGCAATTATGTTTCACTCCTCTGTGATATGTTAGTGCATGTTACAGTTTTTTGATGTTATGTGCAATATATTTCAGTTCTGTATAAATTGTAAAAATTGTCAATGCAATATGTTTCACTCATAGATAATGCAGGCATTGAAGTCCGAAGGGATTATTGAGGGTTGGGAAAACTCTCTAACTCACACGAGAGCAACATTAATAATTTCTTATCGGTTGAAATGAACAAGTAATCCAATCACATATCTCTCTTTTTTTCCCACCGATGTCCAAGTTTTTTGATATCTTTATATCCCTGAATAGTGTTCCAGTTGTGAGAAACCAATGGGGGGGGGTTCAATAAGCAGGTTGCAGCTACATGAACTGTTGTTTGGGGAGATGATTGACTTTGATGTAAGTGTATTATAACATGTATGTGTTCCATTGTCCCTTCATAGATTCAACATTCACGGTGATTTATTGATAATATTATGTAGGCTCTCGACTGTTGTGTGGAATTACTTATGAGAAATCATGCTTCCTCCCCATCCGCATCAGTGAAATATTTATGCATGTCAGTGGTGCAATTGTAACGACCCAAGATCCGGATACTGGGAAAAACCCGATACCATTCGAATCCTGGTCCGCCGCCCACAAGTCGGAGGGCTTGGAAGGGCTAATAGGTGTGTGTGAGTGGCGGTATACACAGAAATAAGAAATAAAACAGGAAGAACAATAATAAACTAACTACAAATTCTAGTCCAAAATAAAGTACAGTCTATAGAAAATAAAACATACCCAACATCGAGTGAACACTCGGCCCGGCGAGCTGGTAACTAAGAATCTCTACGCAGCACCCTCGAACCTCGAGGAAGAACCGTCACACCTGAAAAATAGCGGTGAGCCTCCAATCACTGGCTCAGTAGGGGTCCCGCGGAACCCCAACCGTAAACAAGGGTGACATCAGAAAGCAGCAACAAAAGCAGGAGCAACAATCATGACGGCCGGTAAAACCTCGGCTCTACAGATACTCCTACTATACCGGAAAACACACCCCGATCTCACAATCGGGGGACCACCGAACTACCTAACACCTCAACTACCGAGGGAAAGCACACGACAACTCTGCCATGGAGGCCTGTCACCAAGACGGGGCTTAACCTGGACCATACGGTCCACGGGTACCGTCACGACCTTGCTGTCGTGAACCTAACCTAGCCAAGGGGTGAAACTCCGGTAACTCTACCGAGCGCCCCTGGCCTCAACCTCGGGAAACACATAGAAACGGTCCAGGAAACCACGCCTCTGTTGTGTGAGGATTGAATAGATCTAGAGGGGGGGTGAATAGATCTTTCCCCCTTTTTAATTTATTCCAGCCTTATTTGAACTATTGCTCGAGTCAATGTAACTAACTAGAGTGTCAATAAGATCTAGCTACTCAATGCATCAAGATTATAAACTAATATGCAACGAAAGCAATCACACCAAAACTCATCACACATGCACGATGATCTTTTTAGGTGGTTCAGTCTCTATGCGAGACTTACATCCACCCCTCACTCAACTTGAGTGAGGCTTCACTACCAAGAGACCCCTGTCTCAAGCAACACTGCTGCCTCACAACTTGCACACACGCTGACACACAGCTTGACACTGCTGCCTCACAGCTTGACACTACTGCCTCACAGCTTGATACAATCAGAAGAAAATAGTTGATTTAAGAACGACAAGGAACCATTAAACTGAAGATATGAGATTTCAGAATTTTGGCAAATCCAAGTGCATAGGGCTGCTGGCGCATTGAGATCCTGATCTCTGAGCTGGGTAGTCTTCAGATGGTTGAGCTCTTGCACAGCTGGATCCCCATTGTCTTCAGCAGCAGATCTTCTTGCATCTACACGAACTGCATAGTAGGGCTTGAACGCGGCCGGTTCCTTCTTGCAGAAAACCCTTGTCTTCCACTCTCTCTAATCGTATATGCACACCACCTCTCTCGGCATGCATATATTCTTTTTGTTTCCCTCCATCTGTCATCAAGAATTGGCGCGAGACAGAAGCTTGAGCCAATCCGATATTCGCGCTCAGATTCTCTGCTGACTTTTAGGGCGGAAATCTGTTTTTCAGTTTCTTCAATCCTATTCACAAGGCTGACTCGATCTCCAAGAGATGCAGCAACATATCGACCAGAATATTCTCCCATGCCTTTATCCACGTGCCATCTTCAACTTCTTTCCAGATTTTTAGACCTTCAAATCGGAATTAGTTTCTATAGGTTCTATCCAGACTTTGACAGGCCTCACGCAACGGATGTACATACTTAGAAGCTTGAAGCAGCAAGTCTGTAACTGAGTGTCCAGACTTTGGCTTCGCATGGCAACGGCCAATGTACAGACTTTGGCTTCTCATGACATCGGCCAATGTATGGACTTCTGCTTGCTGGACGAGCCCCAATGTATAGACTTTGGCTTCTCATGACAGCGGCCAATGTATGGACTTCTGCTTGCTGGACGAGCCCCAATGTATAGACTTTGGATTCTCACGAGTGTATAGACTTGATGAAGCTTGAGACGCTGAGTGAGACTGTGATGCTGTACATACTTTCAACCTGCCACTGAGACGCTAGGTGAGACGCAACCTGGCAATGTGCAGACTTGAGAGGCGATGCGCTGTAGGCTAATGCTGTACAGACTTGATAGCGTGAGATGCTGGAAGAGACGATGCACTGTATAGACTTCAAGATGAGTGGACAAACCAAAACGACTGAACCGTGTACAGACTTGAAGGTTCTGTAGAGGCTGTACAGACTTTGACGAAACGCATGCAGCGTTGTACAAACTTTTGATGCCCACAGGCGATGTACAGACTTGCCTTAGAAACGAATGTATAGACTTCGTTTTGAAGCAGGGCAATATACAAGCTGTATAGACTTTGATATTAGAAGCTCATCCGATGTACAGACTTTGAACGTCCAATGTATAGACTTCTATTGTGTAGACTTGCCAACATGTGAAACGCTGAAAGAAGAGGCTGACGATGTATAGACTTGACAATGTATGCTTTAGTGATGTGTGGACTTTGAAATGCTTGAGGCGGTGGCTGTACAGACTTTGATGAACATGCAGGTGAGACGTGGCCACAAATGTGCAGACTTAACAGTGCCAGTGTATAGAGTTGCTGAGCTTTCGCTAAGTCTGTATGGACTTGCTAGATAATGCATGCACTGGCTACCGATGTGCAGACTTGAAGCTTCATGCATAAAGACGCTAAACGAGACGCTCAATCTCTTCCATCAAACTGTTGATCAGTGGAACCCTTGGAGTGAATATCACTTTACCACTACCTGCAATGTCATCAGTACCTGGATTCATGGAAGAATGAAGTTCTTATTGATTCATAAATTGGAGAATGTTTCTACTTGTGTTTAAGTGAGTATCTCAATGATTTGTGGATTGTCATCATCAAAACTAGGGATGCACAACATTCTCCCCCTTTTTGGTGATGACAACCAAAAGTCATTGTGACGCCCTTGCAATCAATATATCAAGTATGAGTACATAAGTGCAGTGCATTTGAAAACTGTAGCCAAGCCAAACATCTCATTGAGTATATAAAGAACTGAATTATATAAAGAACTGACTGACATTGACATTTGACATCCTACAACCTACAATGACTGACATCATCTTTTCTCCCCCTTTGTCATCAGCAAAAGAAGAAGGGGGGGGGAACCTAACTTAAGACCCTGGTGGAGGCAGTGGAGCTAACTGCGACTCAGTCCAACTCAGTCTGTTGACTATGTCATTAAGCTGTGCATGAACTGCCATCTGAGCATTTGCAATATGAGTGTTCTGGTGAATGAGAGAGGCAGATGAGAGTTTGATGCGAATGAGAGTTTTTTGAAAACAAACCTGCAAAGACCTTAAATTGAAAGGGGGGGCTTTTGTTTAAATCCTTTCCATAAAGAATCGTATTAGTTGATTTGTCCACTAACTTAATGAATTTCATTCTGAAGAATTTAGTGAAATAAATTTGGGGCTTTATCAGTGTGTTTGAGTGTCAAGACAGGAATAAACTTCAACAAAGTGGGATATGGTTCTTTACATGATCTAGTAACCTTATGATTGATTTTGCACAAGTTAATTTGACCAAAATGCCAGCTGCAATATGAATTCAGGAAACTTTTGTTGTCATGAGGTGCCAAGGGTCAACCATCTAACTTGTCTGACAGTTTTACTAACAAATTTTGAACTGCATACACACATTTTTTGATTAATTGATCGATGAGTGGTCAGGTTTATCACATACATTTCTGCACGAGGTAACACGCTTTTTACACGCCAGAGACCCCGGCTACTTTGCATGCCTAACCGTCTCACTTGGGAATTGGTGAGCACCTTTTTGCGTGAGGATACACGTTGATTAGACGCCAGTATCCACAGTTACTTAGTACTCCCACCCCCTTATTCATACTGGCAGAGGTAGCTTGGCTCTTCATGACACACGTGTTTCTCCCTTTTTATACATCACTCTTTTTGTAGGGAGAGACAACAGTTTCTCAGAGGCCATTCCATTGCTCTGCCTGACAGACATGATAATAGCGTATTCCCAAGGCATTCATGAGTTAGTTGAATTTGATTTTCATTTGACAGCATGAGCACTTTGAGTAAGATAACTTTACTACTCTCAATTATAAAGTTCAAGGGCATGTAAATGGCATACTCCTATATGTTTAGTTTATTGAAGCATGACAACTCAAGCTCATTTTACAGCCAACCAAACTTGTTCTTACTATGTTCTCAGAATTATGTTCATCATATAGTGGATGTGACAGCCCAACGATTTCAGAATAGAAGAGGTGTATACAAACCCTCCCCCTTAGTTCAAGAGTCTTTGCAGAGTTAGAGGAAGTGAGATTTTGTTGATGTAGGCTGTGAAGATTTTGATTGAATTGGGTTTGTAGAGGTTTAAAAAACATGAACAGAATATGGGCAACAAGGAGAAGGATCATGCCAAGCAGTCGGCTCAGTTTGCTCAATTTCCACCAGTTTCAGCTAGATGACTAGTGACACTAGTACCTATCATGAGATGCTAACTGAAGAAGACATGCTAACTGAGCTGGCCATATGCATGCATGCTGAACTTCACTAGCCTAGACTCCCCCTTAATGTAACATATATTTGCCAGAAAACAATCAGTGATCATTACAGAAAATTGTTGCAGAAAGGCTGTTATGGATTTTCATGAGGAGACCTACATAACCCCAATTCTCTTCTCAAGGTGGTGAATCTATCATTGTTGAGGGGTTTAGTGAAAATGTCAGCAAGTTGTCTTTCAGTCTCAATAAAATGCAGTGCAAAGTTGCCCTTGCTGACTTCATCTCTTATGAAGTGATGACGGATTTCAATATGTTTAGTCCTAGAATGCTGGATTGGATTTTTTGACAAATTAATAGCACTCGTGTTGTCACATAATATTGGAGCACATCCAAGATCTATGTTGTAATCTTGGAGCTGATGTTTGATCCAAAGAACTTGTGTCCCACAACTCCCTACTGCGACATATTCTGCCTCAGCAGTGGAGAGTGCAACGGAGTGTTGCTTCTTAGAAGCCCAAGTGATCAAACATCCACCCAAGAATTGGCAATAGCCACTCGTGCTTTTTCTATCTATTTTGCATCCAGCATAATCCGCATCTGAGTATGAAATTAAATCTAGATCACAGAAGGCAGGATACCAAAGTCCCATATCTTGGGTGCCGGCAAGGTATCGGAGAATACGCTTGACAGCTCCTAAGTGTGATTCTCTAGGACATGCTTGGTATCTAGCACACATGCACACACTAAACTGTATATCTGGTCTAGAGGCAGTTAAGTAGAGCATGGAGCCAATCATACCTCTGTATGTTTTTGTATCTACCAGATTACCTCTTTCATTAGTATCTAGTGTTACATTTGTGCTCATTGGTGTTCCAATTGCTTTGCAGCTCTCCATGCCGAATCTCTTTAGCATTTCCTCGATGTACTTGGATTGATTAATGAAGTATCCATCCTTGCATTGTATGACCTGCAGTCCAAGGAAGAATTGTAAGTCCCCCATCAAACTCATTTCAAATTCCGCAGTCATCAGATTTGCAAATTCATTACATAATTGAGGTTTTGTAGACCCAAATACAATATCGTCGACATAGATTTGCACAATGAGAATATCCTTACCTTGGGTCTTGGAAAATAAGGTCTGGTCTATTTTACCTCTTGAATAACCCTTGTTGGCAAGAAATGAACTTAGCCTCTCGTACCATGCACGTGGAGCCTGTTTCAAACCATATAATGCTTTATTGAGTTTAAAAACATGGTTAGGGAAACTCTCATTTTCAAACCCAAGAGGTTGCTCTACATAGACCTCTTCCTTGATGACTCCATTTAGAAAGGCACTTTTTACATCCATTTGTTGTAGTTTGATCCTATGAGAAGATGCAAAGGCAAGTAACATCCTGATTGCTTCTAATCTGGCCACAGGGGCATATGATTCCTCGAAATCAATACCAAATTCCTGGTTGTACCCCTTGGCCACAAGTCTAGCCTTGTTTCTAATGACCTCCCCTCTCTCACTTAATTTATTTCTAAACACCCACCTGGTTCCAATGACCGATTGAGAGGTTGGTCTGGAAACAAGATTCTACACTTTGTTTCTCTCAAATTGATTTAACTCCTCATGCATTGCATCTATCCAGGATTCATCATTCAAGGCCTCCTCTATAGTTTTTTGCTCAATTTGGGAGACTAGTGCAAGTTGGTCTGATTCATTAATAGCTCTCCACTGAGATCTTGTCCTCCTTGGTTCATTTACATTACCAATTATGCTATCAAGGGGGTGATCCTTAAGCACTCTCACATTTTCAAGATTGTTACCTGATCCATTTACACTTGCATTTTGTTCACCTGAATTGTTGCCTTGTTCTTCTTCGTGGCTTGATTCCTTATCTTGCTCATCTGGTTCATCCTTGGGTTCCATAAATTCTCCATCTTCACTCTTCTTGTCGACCTGTTCACCATCCATAGATTCATTAGACTCATCAAATGAAATGTGGGGAGATTCCTCAACTACTTGATCTTTGACATTGAATACTCTATAAGCCCTTGATATGTTAGAGTATCCCAGGAATATTCCTGGGTCACTTTTAGGTTCAAACTTGTCCAAGTTTTTCTTATCATTGTTATGGATGAAGCACTTTGTTCCAAATATTCTGAAGTGAGCTAGGGATGGTTTCTTACCTTTGAACATTTCATATGGAGTTTTTGCACTAGATGGTCTTACCATTGCACGGTTCACAATGTAACACGCAGTGTTGACTGCTTCTGCCTAGTATTTTCTTGGAAGGTTCCCTTCTGCCAACATTGTTCTCCCCATCTCTACCAGAGTTCGATTCCTTCTTTCCACCACCCCATTTTGTTCTGGCGTTCGGGGTGCTGAGAATCTGTGCGTTATTCCTTTTCTTCTGCAAAAGGCATCAAATTCAGAATTTTCGAATTCTCCGCCATGGTCAGATAAGATTGAGCATATTTTGAACTTACCATCCTGTTTCAGTCTTTTGTAGAAGGCCTGAAATTCATGGAATGCATCATTCTTGTGGGATAAGAAGAATACCCAAGTAAATCTGGAAAAGTCATCTACTAATACATAGCCATATCTTTTCCCACTAATGCTTGCTGTTCTTGTAGGGCCAAATAGGTCCATGTGCACTAATTCAAGTGGTTTAGAGGACTGGTTTTCAGATTTACTTTTGAAGGTTTTTCTCGTTTGCTTTCCCTGGGCACATGCAGCACATAGTTTGATGTTTTTACTGAAGGTGATTTCAGGCAGCCCTCTTACCATGTTCTTTTTAACCAATTTATGCAAAACTCTAAAGCTGACATGTCCTAACCTGCGGTGCCATAGCCAGATCAGATCATCCTTTTTAGCAGTTAAACATAAGTTAGAATGAACAGGATCATTTAAATCTATCATGTATACATTGTTCACTCTTTTTCCTGAGATTTTCACTAGATTTGAATTAGGTTCCATAATTTTGCAGCTTTCTGAGTCAAATATTACCTTGTGTCCTTTATCACATAGTTGGCTAATGCTCAGTAAATTATGCTCTAGGCCATCTACCAACAACACATTCTCAATGCAGTTTGAAGACTTCTTACCTATCTTACCTGTGCCGACGATTTTACCTTTGTTGTTTCCACCAAAGGTTACGTGTCCACCATCCTTTTTAATTAGCTGATGAAACTTTTTCTTGTCTCCGGTCATATGTCTCGAGCAGCCGCTGTCAAGATACCATTTGTTGTGGACGGCCGCTAAGCATTCCTGCATGACATATCATGTGAAGATTTTTGGAACCCAGCTGCTCTTGGGTTCAATATGTCTAGCAAAGTCACTCAAATATTTTAAGACAGATTTAGGAATCCATATTTGATTGGTGGATCTTGTGGGTTGGAGCCAATTCTGATTTCTGCTCACTGGTGCATGGTTGCTGTTAAGATCCATGGTCGGCTTATGGAGCCCTGGGTGTCGGCTTCTGCCATCCCAGTGGTTTTCCCACTTGCTGTTACGGGCCGTAGTCGGCTTCTGATGCCATAGGTGTCGGCTTCTGACTTCCCAGTAATTCATCCAGTTTCTGTTTCTGGCTGTGGTCGACACCTGAGGGGGTTGTGGTCGACTTCGGCTCTGCCAGAATTCAGCATTCCGTCTGGCTTTGCCTGTGGTCGACTTTGGGGGGTTTCTGAGCCGATTTTCCTGGTTCCAGAACTCTTTATTTCTTGTTTTGACTGCCTTGATTGAGTTTGTTTCCTTATTGAATGATTACCCTTGTTTCAAGAAGAGTTTTTGAGAGCTTTGGCCTTTTACCCTCGAGTCTTCCAAGTCATTTTTGTTAGAGTCTTTTTCTCTTGCATTTGTGTTACTTGACTCTTCAACTTCATACATGTTTATGAGAGGTCTCTTTCCTTTAGGATCTGCTCCGGCCACAAAGGTGATGGTTTTCATTTGAAATTCCTTTTTGGCATTAGGATTATACCCCAAACCTTCCTTTTGATAATTTACTTTTGTTCCGAGCATGGTATTCAAGTTTTCTTCTCCTCTTACCATTTTCTCTAGGCTTTCTTATTTATCTTCCAATGCTTTTTGAATTCTTTTGATTTCTTCTAGAAGTCTGTTATTTTCTTCCTTCATCGCGTTAGCCTTTTCATTGGTCAATTTTGTCTCCTGTTCACATCTTTGCACTTTTAACTTCAGTTCATCAATTGTTTTCCTCAGTAGTTCATTTTCTTCTTCCTGAGATTTAAACGTGTTTTCATCCAATTCCTGTTCACTCAATTTTTTGTGCAGATTGGTGATCTCTAGTTTTAAGTCAGCACACTTGTTGACTTAGCTAGTATCGTGACTTATGATGTTGATTTTCTTTTTCAGGCTTTTATTCTCTTTTCTGATTAGATCATACTGATCTAGTAATTCAGTGTATGCGTCTTCCCAATCTGAAACAGAGAAATGTTTGAAAGGAGAAGTTACCTCAAGATCTTCACTTTCTCCTTCTGCCATGAGACACACTTTCCCTTCATCTTCATCGGATGACGTCTCTTCCTCACTGTCTTCTTCTTCTTCGCTCCAGGTACTTACCATAGCCTTAGGCTTCTTCCCTCTCCACTTAGAGGTCATGCCTTTGGAGGCCTCAGGGCATTCAGCCTTCATGTGACCTAGTTTCCTACAGTTATAGCAAACTACTTTGTTAGAGGATTTCTTGGGTTGATCAAACTTGTGTTGAGAAAACTTTCTTACCATTCCCTTCTTATTGTTGAATCCCTTACCTTCTCTTCGAAGAAATTTCCTAAACTTTCGGGTTAGCATAGCAAACTCACCATTGTCTTCCTCAGTGCTTGAGGACTCACTTGTCTCAGAGGATTCACATTTGCTTGGGCTGGCTTTCAAGGCTACTGGCCTTTTCTTTTTGTCCTTGTTTTCACTTCTCTTAAGATTGATCTCGTACGTCATTAAAGACCCAATTAGCTGGTCCACTTTCATAGTGGTGAGGTCTTTTGAATCTTCAATGACCGTGGCTTTGGTATGCCACACAGGAGTAAGAGACCTGAGAATTTTTCTTACCAACTCTTTGTCTGTGTAAGTCTTACCTAGACTTTTCAAGCTGTTAGTCAATTGCATTAATCTTGCATACATTTCAGAGATGCTTTCATCAGTTTTCATCTTAAACATTTCATACTCTGAAATTAACATGTTGGCTTTAGTTTCTCTTACCTCAGATGTACCTTCGTATATGACTTCCAGCCTGTCCCACATGGCTTTTGCGGTTGTGCATTGAGAGACTCTTGAGAACTCCGTGGGATGTAGTGCACACTGCATTACATTCATTGCACCCTAGTTGATAGTTGATTTTCGAATCTGTTCTCTCGTCCACGAGTCCTCATCTTCAGGGAGCTCATACGGGCCACGATTCACTACTCTCCACATTTCATGATCCTGAGCCCTCAGAAATACCTGCATACGATTTTTCCAATATGAGTAGTCATTTCCATCAAAGTATGGTGGTCTGCTCACTGAGTGTCCCTCAGCTGTCAAACCCTTAGACATCAATCCTCTTGTTCTCTCCTGGTTGTTAGACCACATATTGGAGATCCAGGCTCTGATACCACGTGTTGTGTGAGGATTGAATAGATCTAGAGGGGGGGGGTGAATAGATCTTTCCCCCTTTTTAATTTATTCCAGCCTTATTTGAACTATTGCTCGAGTCAATGTAACTAACTAGAGTGTCAATAAGATCTAGCTACTCAATGCATCAAGATTATAAACTAATATGCAACGAAAGCAATCACACCAAAACTCATCACACATGCACGATGATCTTTTTAGGTGGTTCAGTCTCTATGCGAGACTTACATCCACCCCTCACTCAACTTGAGTGAGGCTTCACTACCAAGAGACCCTTGTCTCAAGCAACACTGCTGCCTCACAGCTTGCACACACGCTGACACACAGCTTGACACTGCTGCCTCACAGCTTGACACTACTGCCTCACAGCTTGATACAATCAGAAGAAAATAGTTGATTTAAGAACGACAAGGAACCATTAAACTGAAGATATGAGATTTCAGAATTTTGGCAAATCCAAGTGCATAGGGCTGCTGGCGCATTGAGATCCTGATCTCTGAGCTGGGTAGTCTTCAGATGGTTGAGCTCTTGCACAGCTGGATCCCCATTGTCTTCAGCAGCAGATCTTCTTGCATCTACACGAACTGCATAGTAGGGCTTGAACGCGGCCGGTTCCTTCTTGCAGAAAACCCTTGTCTTCCACTCTCTCTAATCGTATATGCATACCACCTCTCTCGGCATGCATATATTCTTTTTGTTTCCCTCCATCTGTCATCAAGAATTGGCGCGAGACAAAAGCTTGAGCCAATCCGATATTCGCGCTCAGATTCTCTGCTGACTTTTAGGGCGGAAATCTGTTTTTCAGTTTCTTCAATCCTATTCGCAAGGCTGACTCGATCTCCAAGAGATGCAGCAACAGATCGACCAGAATATTCTCCCATGCCTTTATCCACGTGCCATCTTCAACTTCTTTCCAGATTTTTAGACCTTCAAATCAGAATTAGTTTCTATAGGTTCTATCCAGACTTTGACAGGCCTCACGCAACGGATGTACATACTTAGAAGCTTGAAGCAGCAAGTCTGTAATTGAGTGTCCAGACTTTGGCTTCGCATGGCAATGGCCAATGTACAGACTTTGGCTTCTCATGACATCGGCCAATGTATGGACTTCTGCTTGCTGGACGAGCCCCAATGTATAGACTTTGGCTTCTCATGACAGCGGCCAATGTATGGACTTCTGCTTGCTGGACGAGCCCCAATGTATAGACTTTGGCTTCTCACGAGTGTATAGACTTGATGAAGCTTGAGACGCTGAGTGAGACTGTGATGCTGTACAGACTTTCAACCTGCCACTGAGACGCTAGGTGAGACGCAACCTGGCAATGTGCAGACTTGAGAGGCGATGCGCTGTAGGCTAATGCTGTACAGACTTGATAGCGTAAGGCGCTGGAAGAGACGATGCACTGTATAGACTTCAAGATGAGTGGACAAACCAAAACGACTGAACCGTGTACAGACTTGAAGGTTCTGTAGAGGCTGTACAGACCTTGACGAAACGCATGCAGCGTTGTACAGACTTTTGATGCCCACAGGCGATGTACAGACTTACCTTAGAAACGAATGTATAGACTTCGTTTTGAAGCAGGGCAATATACAAGCTGTATAGACTTTGATATTAGAAGCTCATCCGATGTACAGACTTTGAACGTCCAATGTATAGACTTCTATTGTGTAGACTTGCCAACATGTGAAACGCTGAAAGAAGAGGCTGACGATGTATAGACTTGACAGTGTATGCTTTAGTGATGTGTGGACTTTGAAATGCTTGAGGCGGTGGCTGTACATACTTCGATGAACATGCAGGTGAGACATGGCCACAAATGTGCAGACTTAACAGTGCCAGTGTATAGAGTTGCTGAGCTTTCGCTAAGTCTGTATGGACTTGCTAGATAATGCATGCACTGGCTACCGATGTGCAGACTTGAAGCTTCATGCATAAAGACGCTAAACGAGACGCTCAATCTCTTCCATCAAACTGTTGATCAGTGGAACCCTTGGAGTGAATATCACTTTACCACTGCCTGCAATGTCATCAGTACCTGGATTCATGGAAGAATGAAGTTCTTATTGATTCATAAATTGGAGAATGTTTCTACTTGTGTTTAAGTGAGTATCTCAATGATTTGTGGATTGTCATCATCAAAACTAGGGATGCACAACAGCCTCACGGTCAGAAAATAGACTCTTGGGTCACGGAAACTCACGTCCCGTGACGGGGGCACCTGCCCACTCAAAGCATGACTGGAAGCGTCCACCGACGACTTATTCCACACCTCAAATGTATCTCTCGTCCCAGGCGAAAACTGAGACATAACACAAATCGCAGTAAAAATAAGGGTCTAGTCAGGGCCGTGCTCGTCAGCACGTGTCTGAAGTCCCCAACCATGTGTGCACACACTAAACGCCTGTACTGCGTCAGGCCCTCTAGCTAGTTTTCTTTCCGACCCGGACTCGAGCCGCTACAGGGGAGGCCCTATGGCAAACCAGCCTAAAAACCGTCTCTAACGGGTGTAGCTCTCCACCTACCCCCTAGGTGGGTTAGCACACGCGTGCCCAGGCAAGCCACTGTAGCTCTCCACCTACTCCCAAGTGGGTTGGCACAAGCGTGCCCAGAAAGCTACTACCAGTGGGGGTCACCACAGAAGCAACTCTCGGCGGAAACCACCGGAACGCGGACATGCTACTCACAAGCCATGTCACACGTGGCTCGGAACACAGGTGGCACGATGCCACCGGACTCTAGACAGTCAACTACACATATTAGACCAACGATCCTTGAGTCACAAGACTCAGAGTCAAGACCGTCATACACGATAGCTCCAGGCCGTCAATCTGGCCTATCCCTAGGTCAAAAACCTCGGTCCGATGTAATTCTGAAGGTGGGGCATAGTCGCAGACTCAATCCCTTCCAAAGGGAAGCTAAGAAACCCTCCAGCCCCAGGCTGGATAATTGGACTCACAGTCCACAGGCCATACGCACGGCCCACACGGAAACCACGTTCCAACGAAGCTAACGACGTGCGGGAATAGCCCTCCGCACTCATGCCAACCCGTGGCGACTCAATCTAGCGAAAGCACAGGAGCCCGGAACACAAAGGGTCACCCGAACCCTTAAAACCCACTGGCACACTAATCGAGGGTAAATGGTACCTCCGGACACCGCAAAACACTGTCTTGGTACCCACGGGGTGTTTGGGACACTCATGGGGCCAAAGGTCGGTCATTGGGTCTCAACCGGACAGATCGAGACCCAAAACGGGCCAATTCACTGCATTTCGATTGACCTGACCCCTTGGGTCGGTCGACCGGCCCAGGGAGGTCGGTCGACCGCCATACGCCGGTCGGTCGGTTGATTGAACTGAGGTGAGACCCCCCCCCAGGCGAACGCCGATCGGTCGATCGAACTGCCCGAGTTGGTCGACCGATTACGACAGCAAACCCTTGGATCCCCACCTAGGGGTCCGATTCCACACCCCAATCACCCCCAGGTGATGGGGAAAACAATGGGGATCATTCCCCGGGTCCCAAAACCCAAAAATGGAGGGAAGAAAGTGAGAAAACCTCGCACGATCCGACGAATCCGTCGCATGCCCTAAAAACATGATTTCCCCCCCAACGTGAATAAAACCCCACTAGGCTCACTACGGCCTATGAAACTCGCGGGGAAGGAAGTACTAGGGTTAAGGATCCATCCCCCTACCTCCACCGAAGATTCTGCGCGCCGAGATCGCCGTTCCGTCGTGAAACACCGTACGAACCATCGCCGGTGCCCCGAAACTCACGAACGACAAACACTGCGCCACCGTCCCTCGATCCTCGACCCATCCTCGCCGTCCCTCACCCCACGAACCTCGCCTCCTCGTCCCCGTCCATCTCCGTCGATCGCCGGAGAAGAGAGGGAGAGAAGAGAGAGCGTGAGAAGAGAGAGGGAGAGAGTGAGAGTTGTGAGGAGAGAGAGGGGGTGAGGGTTTAAATAAAAAAACCCACGCGAAAATTTCACGATCCAAAAAATGCAAAAATGGGAAAAAATACTCCCCACGATCCTCGGAAGACGCACAACACGCCTGCAACGTCCCAGAGCCCGACAACACATCGGTTCACCCTGCATAGGGTTCCGAAGGTTCAACAGACAAAAACATGCGTAAGCCGTAAAACACTCTCCAGGACTCACCAAGGCGCTCTGAACTTACGGATCCTGATCCGAAAAAATCAAAAAAAATCCAAGGTGTTACAGTCCTCCCCTCCTTACAAAAATTTCATGCTCGAAATTTGAGGCAACTACAATCTCAAAGGGAAGAACGACACACCCAGCTGGCAACGCTCCCAGAGCTCCAGCATAACCCCGACACTAGCGAGAACACAAATCATGAGGGACGCAACCAGACCTTGATCACGAGCAAATGCCTCGCTCTGCTCCCAACACACATCAATCATCAGAGCAGGCATAACACAAAAGGGGCACAAGTCTGGCATCGCCTCAACCACCACGAAAATCCAACCGTGGCATCGCTGCCACAATCTCGCTCACCGAGGAAACACAATCCTCGTTACGAGAAACAACCACTGACAAAACCTCATGCTCGGTGGACCAATCACACGTCAACTCTGCTACTAGCTGACTAATCTCACGCCCTACACCGGGGACGACCATCACTGAGCTTCGACCAGCTCACACAGTCATTCCAACTGACTGCGACAAATCTATCGGCTCCGCGCCAAGGACCATCTGACACCTGGCAAGTTGAATGCCTAATAACCGCACTGGACCAGCTCTGTCAGAACTCAAACTTTGACAAAGTCCAGTCCCATCCGGAAAAGGCACATCTCACAATCGGCCACCAAAGGCCTCGCTTGCACATGACCCTCACCGTTCTCGGCACGCTACACCCAACATCTTCTGTCTGTGAAAGACCATCCGCTGGTCACCAGCTATTCATCAACGGGAAACCTCTGCTTGCTCAACTTCTTCCTTCTTTTCTGGTTCTCCACCAAATCTAAAGGGAACATCCCAACTCTTGTGGCCATCCGCTGACTCTCGCATAGACTATCTCTGCATCTTGAATCGAACCTCGCTCGGACACCACATCCAGACAAATCCCCACTCCAACTCTACCCTCTCAGGAGAGCACGGCGAAACCAAAGGACAAGATTCTGGGATCCTTGGTCCTCACCTCACCCGACTTAAGCTTACAGGGAAATCCTCCCATGCTTGTCACAAGACCAAGGACCACCATCCAACGCCAACGTCCTCAAGGGATCTCCACACGCAGGCATTGTCCATCGTCCTGTCTCATCGAATCCTATCTCATCTCAATTAGTCCAAATGGATGCCTGCCAATCCTCGGCTTCACTCTCATCACAGAGCCATAGGACAACACCTGAACAATCCTTGGCACACGTCTCCAGAATATACAAGTGTCACCTGCCACCACAGCAACCTGGTCGACGACTTCGCGACCAATGCACACGAGTCCCCAAACCTCGTAGATTCTCATCACCACTGAGTCCTCTTCCACATCATTCTGAAACTCTTGGACTCAACTGGGCCTCTTATAACACAGACCTTACCGTAGCCGATCACACGACTAGCATCACCAGCCGCTCACAGCTACCAATAGGGACCCATAATCTCTCAGAGATCACTTCTCGAGAATCTTGATCTCAACTGAGGACACAACTTCCATCGCAAGTCGGGCACCAAGCCACTGACTCTAGACTCATATCCTCGACCACTGTCGGGCGATATCCTTAGCAATCTTATCCAGGTCTAGAACCCAAACACCTGACACGGCTTCCAACGAATGAACTGAGTACTCACGTGGTAAACTTGCCAACATATTTCCCCAACTCTCCACCTGCCAGTGCCACAAACCACAATGCCTCAAGCAATGGCACGACAACAACACATCTCACACAGTCGGAGATAGTCTCACATCGAGGAACCAATCCTCCAATGCTCTTCCAATCCTCGGGAATCCTCCCATAGCAACCAATGCAACGATCTCGGACCTGTGGGTTATGAGCCCACCAGGCTTCCGCTGTGCACTATGATCCACTTGCAGAGGCACCATAACAACGACTCGCGATCCGCCATCCCGACAATCCTCAACTCGGCTGGCTAATTCTGGAGAACAGGGTGAGGAAGGACCCAATTACCTCAAACCCAGAGCATAAATTCTCTCTCTTAATCTGGCAATCCTCTGCAACTCCGCAGGCTCCGATCCAACACATCGGGAACCACAACACCAGCTACGAGTCTTCGCAATCATCGCCAAAACGGCACACATCCTTCTGGAATAGCGCCAACACCCTTACACCATAAGGGGAAAAGGGCAACGCTTCTCACAGACAGCCACATTGCCAAAACACCGAATGTGTCTCGCACAGATTTCATGGCACACCAGAGAGGCCAACAAAATCCGAACACATGACGCAAGATGACGAACTCGGCAAAACATGATCTTTCCAACCAAGGAGAAACCAACATACCTCCGACCAAACGGAAGGTCTCCATGCTCGACCTGACCTCGAACCTCGCACATGCTGGGAACCGCACCTTCCAGCACCAAGAAAACCATTACCACCATCAGGTCAGCTCCTCCGACAGCACTCGCCAAGTGTCTCGTCAGACCATGATCATAGCATCTCTCGATGCTCCACCGTTGTAATTCCACGAACTGTAACTTGCCACGCCTCGAGCACTGACTCTGCTGATTGCCAGCCATAGTCGCCACAACAGTTGAGCTAGCCGCTGCCACATGCTCCTTACCTACACCTGCCTCTAATCTCGGAACCATTAATACGCCAAAAGCTTACCAAGGAGCGAAAAAACCATGAACGACGCCATGGTCGAAGGCTGCTACATCTCTAGCCACCGGACATTATTCCCTCGAATCTGTCTGTGCTAACACCAAACCATCCTCGATACTCAAATCCTCACAATATCCATCTTCTAAGCTGCCACCGCGCAGACCACCACGCCAAGAGCCACGACACGAACCACAATCAGCACTCGCCAATGCTCATACTCAGTCCCAAATCTATCGTAGAACCTTCACATCTCGCCTGCAATCTCGAACAGCGCGTTTAAGAGTGGCACAATGGCCTCTAATTCCATAATTTGGGCCAAAATCAAGTCACCGCCAGACAATCTTAGACCCAATCCAAAACTAAGACAGTCCATTCACGCGCAAAAACACAGGACTTAGAGTTAGCTGGGACATCTCTGTCCAATCCTACCTCAAAATCTGCAAAATAATCGGGACTGGCATGTCATCCCTGACGCCACAGAGCATGACAAGAGCATCGGGCTCGACAATCAGCAGCTCATCCGGAAGATCCTCCGCTCATCCGAGCACATTTCTCGATCAGAACATACGTTCTGGCACCTCAAACCATAATCTCAACCCTCAGGGGCTAGCTAAACCTCAAATTAGGGTGACCAAAACTGATAACAGCTCCCTCAGAGCACACTCATGGCCACTTAACCACGAGCAACCCTCACCAGCCACCTGACCTTGCTGCGAATCACTCGAACGCAGCACCGCAGCAACGCACCTGTCGGTGACCTCTGCCCAACGCAGCACCACTAGGGCCACCACCCATCGGGAAGAAATCTCTCTATCACATCCTTCGGGCCCCACACCGGCACTCCAACGAAATAGCAACCACCTTCACAGTGCCAACGCATCACATTCAGGCTCTTAAGCGAGAAGCAAAATAGAATATAAGTACAAAACCCTATGCCAAATGCCGACTGTATTGGACCTTATAGACTCTTATCACTGCAATTATCTCGAATTCTCATGTACACACCACAAACAAACACCACTCTGATACCATCTGTAACGACCCAAGATCCGGATATAGGGAAAAACTCGATACCATTCGAATCCTGGTCTGCCGCCCACGAGTCGGAGGGCTCGAAAGGGCTAAAAGGTGTATGTGAGTGGCGGTATACATAGAAATAAGAAATAAAGTAGGAAGAACAATAATAAACTGACTACAGAGTCTAGTCCAAAATAAAGTATAGTCTACAGAAAATAAAACGTACCCAACGCCGAGTGAACACTCGGCCCGATGAGCTGGCAACTAAGAATCTCCGCGCAGTACCCTCGAACCTCGAGGAAGAACCATCACACCTGAAAAACAGGGGTGAGCCTTCTATCATTGGCTCTGTAGGGGTCCCGCGGAACCCCAACCGTAAACAACGGCGACAATGGAAAGCAGCAACAAAAGTAGGAGTGGCAATCACGATGGCCGGTAAAACATCGGCTCTATAGTTACTCCTACTATACAGGGAAACACGCCCCGATCTCACAATCGGGGGACCACCGGACTACTTAACACCTTAGCTACCGAGGGAAAGCATACAGTAGCTCTGTCGTGGAAGCCTGTCACCAAGATGGGGCCTAACCTGGACCACATGGTCCACGGGCACCGTCATGACCTCGCTGTCGTGAACCTGACCCAGCCAAGGGGTGAAGCCCCGGTAACTCTACCGAGCGCCCCTGGCCTCAACCTCAGGAAACACATAGAAACGGTCTGGGAAGCCACGCCTCACGGTCAGAAAATAGACTCTCAGGTCACGGAAACTCACGTCCCATGACGGGGGCACCTGCCCACTCAAAGCATGGCTGGAAGCGTCCACCGACGACTTATTCCACACCTCGAGTGTCTCTCTCGCCCGAGGCAAAAATTGAGACACAACACAAATCGCAGTAAAAATAAGGCTCTAGTCGGGGCCGTGCTTGTCAGCACGCATCCGAAGTCCCCGACCATGTGTGCACACACTAAACGCCTATACCGCGATAGGCCCTCTAGATGGTTTTCCTCCCGACCCGCACTCGAGCCGCTACAGGGGAGGCCCTACGGCAAACCAGCCTAAAAACCGTCTCTAACGGGTGTAGCTCTCCACCTACCCCCTAGGTGGGTTAGCACACGCATGCCCAGGCAAGCCACTGTAGCTCTCCACCTACTTCCAGGTGGGTTGGCACAAGCGTGCCAAGGAAGTTACTACCAGTGGGGGTCACCACAGAAGTGACTCTCAGCGGAAACCACTGGAACGCGGATAGGCTACTCACAAGCCATGTCGCACGTGGCTCGGAACACAGGTGGCACGATGTCACCAGACTCTAGGTAGTCCACTACACCTATTGGAACAACGATCCTTGAGTCATAAGACTCAGGGTCAAGACAGTCGTACAGGACAGCTCCAGGCCGTCAATCTGGCCTATCCCTAGGTCAGAAACCTCGGTCCGATGTAATTCTGAAGGCGGGAACTAGCCACCGACTCAATCCCTTCCAAAGGGAAGCTAAGAAATCCTCCAGCCCTAGGCTGGGTAATTGGACTCATAGTCCACATGCCATACGCATGGCCCACACAGAAACCACGTTCCAACGAAGCTAACGACGTGCGGGAATAGCCCTCCGCACTCATGCCAACCTGTGGCGACTCGATCTAGCGAAAGCACAGGAGCCCGGAACACAAAGGTTCACCCGGACCCTTAAAACCCACCGGTACACTAATCAAGGGTAAATGGTACCTCTAGACACCCAAAAATACGGTCACGGTACCCATGGGGTGTCTGGGACACTTTTTGGGCCAAAGGTTGGTCATTGGGTCTTAATCGGACCGACCAGGACCCAAAATGGTCCAATCCACTGCATTTCGGTCGACCAGACCCCTTGGGTCGGTCGACCGATAGGGTCAATCGACCGGCCCAAGGAGGTCAGTCGACCGCCCATATGTAGGGGAGGGGGGCCGCCCTGGTCGGTCGATCGACGCTGGCCGGTCGGTCGACCAAACTGAGGCGAGAACCCCCCCCCCCCCCCCGAGGCGAACGTCGATCGGTCGATCGAACTGTCCGAGTCGGTCGACCGATTACGGCAGCAAACCCTCGGATCCCCACCTAGGGGTCTGATTCCACACCCCAATCACCCCCAGGTGATGAGAAAAACAATGGGGATCATTCCCCGGGTCCTAAAACCCAAAAATCGACTGAAGAAAGCGAGAAAACCTCGCACGATCCGACGAATCCGTCGCACGCCCTAAAAACATGATCCCCCCCCCCCCCCCCCCGGCGTGAATAAAACCCCACTCGGCTCACCACGGCCTATGAAACTCGTGGGCAAGGAAGTATTGGGGTTAAGGATCCATCCCCCTACCTCCACCGAAGATTTTACGCGCCGAGATCGCTGTTCCATCGCGAAACACCCCGCGAACCACCGCCGGCACCCCGAACTCACGAACGATGAACACCGCGCCACCGTCCCTCGATCCTCGACCTGTCCTCGTCGTCCCTCGCCCCACGAACCTTGCCACCTCGCCCCCGTCCACCTTCGTCGGCCGCTGGAGAAGAGAGGGAGAGAAGAGAGAGCGTGAGAAGAAAGAGGGAGAGAGTGAGAGTTGTGAGGAGAGAGAGGGGGTGAGGGTTTAAATAAAAAAACCCACGCAGAAATTCCGTGATCCGAAAAATACAAAAATGGGAAAAAATACTCCCCACGATCCTCGGAAGATGCACAACACGCCTGCAACGTCCCAGAGCCCGACAACACATTGGTTCACCATGCACAGGGTTCCAAATTTTCGACAGGCAAAAACACACGTAAGCCGTAAAACACTCTCCGGGACTCACCAAGGTGCTCCGAACGCACGGATCCTGATCCGAAAAAAAAAATCCGGGGTGTTACAACAATCCTCTTTAGTTCAGCTTCAGCCTGTCAACTTCTTCTCTAAGGCAAACTTATTGAAGCATTATGTGACTCAAAATCCTTACAAAAGAGGACAATGAAGAGTTAGATTATATGTTTTGTATTCTACATTCCCAAAGTCATTGGCACTTGTTTGCTATTAACTTTAATAGGCGATCCTTCATTTCGTACAACCCCATAAAGGGCAATGCTCAATATAATGCTGATGCAAGGAATTGGGTAAGAGATCTCATATGTATTATTTAAATTTTAAAGTTGCATAACTTTCACCTTCACATGTCCACCAACTGCAACTCTTGCATCTGTGCAGGTGGCGCTATGGAGGAAGTCATTTCCCTCCATGAAGTCATGGGAAATGATTTTTGATGAGGAATTTGCTTCTCAGCCACCCAATTCACTAGACTGTGGGGTGTATTGCTTAAAGTACATAGAGTGCCTGTCAAAGACAGTAGATGACCCAGTGAAATGGGATTTCACAGTAGAAGATGTCCAACAAATGAGAGGAGAACTGACAACAAATCTCTTGAAGGCCGGTGTCGTGGGGCATCAACAGTGACATGCACTCTAAATGTTATGTTGTTGGCTTGGAAGGATGTAAAGGACTTGAAAGTCATGGTTGTAATTTTAATTGGTTGTAAATGAATTGTGTAATCAGTTTCACTCCACTGAAACCTATTTCACTTATGTACAAAAGGTTTCACTTGTATGCAATACGTTTAACCTATATTAAGAAGGTATTGAAAATATCGTCTTACAAAGAACTGAGGCTCCCAGCGTCATTAGAGAGCAAAATATTTCACTCCACTGAAACCTATTTCACCTATGTACAAAAGGTTTCACTTGTATGCAATACGTTTAACCTATGTTAAGAAGGTATTGAAAATACTGTCTTACAAAGAACTGAAGTTACCTAGTAGAGCCCGCGACTAAGGGTGAAAAATAGCTCTTACGGGTAAAAAATGTGTGACAGCGCTGACAAATACTGAAGTAAGGGTGAAAAATAGATAAGGAGAAGTTTTCATGAAGCGGAGCCGACTCCAGAAGTCTTTGGAGTCGACGCCAGAACACCCGCCAACTGAAGCATATAAGAGTGACAAACCTCAAAGGCGAGGGCTCAAGGCCACTAAGGGTGAAAAATAGATGGCTAAGGGAGACATATAGGCGTTAAGGGTGAATAATGTCCAGTAAGGCCGACAAATACCTTGTAAGGCTCTCAGCGTCATTATAGAGTAAAATATTTCACTCCACTTCAAAATGTTTCACGTATGTATAAAAAGTTTCACTTATACGCAATGCATTTTACCTCTGTACAATACGTTTAACCTCTAAGGTGCCAACCTCAAAGGCGAGGGCTCAAGGCCACTAAGGGTGAAAAATAGATGGCAAAGGGAGACATATAAGCTTATCTGGGTTAAATCCTTCAAACAAACTTGAGTTTCTTCAAGTTTCACTGCCACGAGCTATTTGTTACTGCTAGAGAGTTATTTGTCACTGCTAACGGCTATTTGTCACTGATAACAAGCTATTTGTCACCCATGTCGCTCGCTAGCCGTCGCCTTTGTTTCACTTCTTTACATATCGTGACTGGCGTCGACTCCATGCACCTGTTGCGTTGACTCTCCTTCAATGTATTTGAAGCGTTAACATCAGTTATCCATTTGTCACCCTTATGAAGACATTTGTTAGCCTTAACGCCTATTTATCACCACTGATGACCTATTTGTCACCACTACGCGGTGTTAGCCATCGCGCTTGGCTTTGTCTTATTTGTCATGTTGGCTGAAGTAAAAACAACTTCAAAATGTGTTCTTCTTGTGTCTGATGCATTGCATTGACCTGGAACAAGACTCTGCTGCGCTTGAGCTATTTTGCGCGTTGACTTTGCCTTCTAAGGGCGTTGACTCTTCATTTTCCTTTTGGCTTGACTTCCAAACAGACATGAATCAATGTTAATAGCCTTGAATGAGCGTTGATGTTTCCAGTTGACTGCATCGACTCCATCAACACATGGCGTCGACTCATCTTCTATGCTTCGCACGGTTTCAGCTTTGAAAAGGTTATTTGTCAGCCTTAGCCAACTATTTGTCTATCTTAGCCAGCTATTTGTCTGCCTTAGCCAGAGCGGGGCAACCTTTGTAGCACCCTAGATCAAATTATAGGAAATAAAAATTTCCTAAATTAATTAAACATAATAAATATGCAAGACAAGGACCCAACTAAAACAAAATATGAAGCCCAAACCTCAACCCATACACAATTAGAAGGCCTTAACCCATATATATAAATGGGCCTTTAGCCCATAAACTTTCCCATGCCATAATATATATATATATATATATATATATATATATATATATGAAGGGGTATTTGTAAGACCCAAATCCTTATCACGTTCGATCATGCATGGAATCTTAGGGTTTTGTTCCTAATAGAGAAGGTGGCTGCGGTTTTGGCAATAAGAAGATATGCATGGGAAATTTTAAACTAAGTAGGATTCTTTACGTGGGAATTTAATTCCCAATAGGAAGCTTAAATCCCAAGTCTATAAATAAAACCCCGTCTCGAACGAGTAAAGGCTGCTATTACTGCTACGTTCGAAGGAGCCCTGCATCGACGTCATCTTCCACTTCTAATTCTTCTTCCCTCGTCTGTGAGCGAGAAGGAAAGCGTCTTCCATTATTATTCCTGCTGCACGTGAAGGGGAAGAGCTTCTTTCTTCGTGTTCCTGCAACTGTTAACGTAAAGAAGCATTGCTTCTTCTGCTCTTCTTCCTTCCTCTTCGTGTGGACGATCGTAGGCTACTGCTGCGGTGAACTGCTGTTGTTATTGCTGTGAGTTTGTTGCTGCTGTTGCTTCATCCGCTGCTACTGCTACAGTTACTCTTATATTCTTCCTATTCTTCTCAGTTCTTTCACATCCGTCCCCAAAAGGTAGGTTTTCTCAAGATACGAAGCACCAGATGATAAGAATAAGTGTAGTGCATGCATACCATGATTTCATGTCTCCTGCTATCAAGTTTTACGTAGTTTTAGGCTTTTGTATTTGCATGTAAAATAGCGACCAGTGCAGTGGCCGCTTATTAATGAATGACCGAGCAGAAGGTCGCCAATTCTTGAATTGGCGACAGTCTTCTGGCCGCAAATTAATGAGCGACCATCACCCCGTCGCTATTTCATTTTAGAGAAATAATAAATAACCCATGTTTAAAAATAAATAACTATGGAACCATGTATCTGAAAATCATGTTATGCATATTTCTGGATTCCTCATATTCATCTCTACCTGTTCATGTCATCAGTTTTCTTAAAATCCCCATAAACATCAAAGTAGCACTGTTCATCCCTAAATGAACAGTAATCATTTTAAATGAACATTAGATTCTATCTGTAAACGTACCTAGCCCATGTATAGGGTAGTGTAATCAGAAGAATGAGCGACTGTTTGAACAGCAGCCTATTCTGGATATAGCGCCTCTACACAGAGACGTTGATTCCTGTTATTTTGATAAAAATTGAAATAATGCAGAAATATATGAATTAACGACCATTACTTGGACGCTCTTTAGAGTTCTGGCGCCTTTTTGAAAGGTCACCCAATTATTGTGAAATTGTTAAAATTTGATTAATTATTGATTTAGTGACTTATAAACAGACGCTAATTCTTGTGAAAACTATGAAACCTTTGTGAAAATATTGATTGGGTGACATTCTACACAGACGCACAATTCTAATTGGGCGCCTGTCCGAATGGACGCTATTTCCTACTCTCACGTGTTTTATCGAGTTTCTGGCCCATATCGCGGGTCTTTTTGGCACTCTTATCTCACATCTGAAGATAGAGTCCCTATTTTACTTTCTACCGCTTACACCTCAACTCTTGGTGATAATTGGACCCTTCGCGGGTTATTCTTTCCTTCAGACTGATGCTCTCTTCATTGAGACCTCTGTAAGTCTACGCTAGCCTTGAATTCCCTCAAGGCAGCCGAACAGGTTGTACCCTAAAAATCTTGGAACCCTTGGTTGTCATGTCACTCTGAAGAAACGTGATGCACTAGCCTTCATAGAGCGTTGTTTCTGGCCTCTTTGAGAAGTCCATCACTGTCTGGAATTAGCGACCATGACATGGATGCCAGAAGGAATTGGCGACCAGGCCAGTGGGCACTAATCACTGAATTAGCGGCCGTCATATGGACGCAAATTCTTCGTGCATGAACTGTTCACAGGAATGAGCGACAACTAAAGTGGATGCTATTTCTGTAATTGGTGGCTGTCTGAATGGATGCCAATTACCCAGTTTCATGATATGTCATGGTTTTTCATGCGATTTATCGGTATGTCATCCTTATTCAAGTTATGTCCTTGAACTCCTTCATTCTGTGACATCTACCTTATCATCCTACAATGGCTTATTCCTTTGGAACTCTATTGGCTATAAACTATAGTGGATGTCTAAAAATATATACATGACTCAATGCTGGCGCATATAGGGCCCGATCTGGTCCTGAGAGGAGCACCCGAAAGTACTTGTGTCCATGGGAGGTATATTGATCACGGTGTGGCATTGCACCGGAGTGCATGACTTGCTTGATTATGGCATTCCACGATCTCGTGCTTGACTTGACTTCACATGACTTGCGTGGCTCGGAATGGGTATTTCCTTGCTTGAAATTAAGATAGTCAATTCTCATGATATGACTTGATATTGCATACTTGAACTTCTTGATAGCTTTACATGAATATCTTGAAATCTTACTAGTCCATCTATATAGGTTCTTGTTATTCACTCTCGACATTATCATGCGTTCATGCCTAGCTATACTTGCATTCATATAACATGTAATTTACTTAAAGTAATCTTGTACTTGAGATATAATCCCTACCGAGCATTCGCTCACCTTAGTTTTTCCCTATTTTTCAGGTAACTCCGATGATGAAGATCATTCGAATGGGAATGTACACGAGTGAAGAGTGTAGATGTCCCGTCCCAAGTCTTTAATACAGCGGAAGGAATATCGGGAACATGAATAGCCGGCATGGTAAGACTGTCGCAAGCAAGAAAATTAGAGTGCAATACAATCACATAAAAGTAATTGCACAAGTAATTGTTCAAAATTCCAACTTTATTTCATAATAATAATCAAAATTACATAAAGTCACTACTTTTAATACTATTGAAGTGGGGCGATCTCGCGCTGGTCCTGAGCTGGAGAAGATGATCACCGAACAATGAACTGCAAGGAAGGGAAACAGATCAGGGGGCCCAGGGATGGTTCCCTGGGGAGAACCCTCCGATGCCTAAGTCAGTAGAGCAGTGGTGGAAGCTATGAAGGGAGGAGGAAGTAGATGCACGAGATCCCTCTCCACCAAGGTGGTGAAGTGGTTCCTGCTTAGGGAGTTTTAGGCGTGTGTTGGCCTTACCTTCCGTTGGAGGGAGTCCCGAGTTTAAATAGTGCACTGGCCTCATGAGTCTCATAAGTTGAGGAGTTTCAGGCGGGAGTTACGTCCTCATCGTGGGCTCTTTACGTCCTCATCGTGGGATCTTTATAGCCTTGTAAACTCTTGCTCATAAAGGGCTCTCAACGGTAGCGTGGATAAGTAATCGTCGGTCGACCCAAGCATGAAGAGTGCCAGCCTTGTCCGGGCGAGGGGCATAGCTCGGGTGAGGCTCGGTCGGAGTGGGCGCGGGGCGCCAGCCCTTATCCTGGCGAGGGGGATGAGTCGGGCGTGGGTCTTCCTCCGATCGGACCAACGCTTGGGCCTTCCAAGCCTAATGGCCGTCGAGGAAGTGCTTGATCCCAAGTGAATTTATTGGGATTTTATGCTAAGTGGGCCCTGCGGGGCGGTCACTTAGATGAGCCAATCCTCGTTTGGTCTTCCTTGACCTGGTTCGACCGCTCTTAGATGGGCTATAGAAATCCCCCTCTCCACTTGTCCCCCTCCTACTCTCGAGCCTTGGCAGGCTCGGAAGAGTAGACGTTAGGGTTTTGGACCAGCGTGCCTCAGGTGGGTGGAGATCTGGCGGTGTTATGAAGCCATGTGTCGTGGTCACCTGTGCCCGTAATGATGATAATCCTGGTGGATTTGAACTGAAGGGGCCCCCTTTCTCGGAGGTCGGAACGACGCGCCGCCTTCCGCGTGGGGATATAGGCGTTGTGTGCTTGTTGTCATTCCAGACTCCCTCCATTTTAGGGTTTTGCTCTCCTTCGTGCTTGCTTTCGGGGCTCTCTGATGCATCGCGGAGATACGGCGGAAGAGTAGAGGCTTGCATCGGCGTTCGCAGAGTTGGCGGAGATAACCGCGGAGGCAGTCCGGCAGCTTCCCCTTCCTCCAGAGTCTTCGGAGTCTGAGGCGCCTTCTTCTGCAAGTTTCCCTTCGGATTTCATGGCGGACCTTCGTTCGGGGATTGAAGAGTTTGAGGGTGAGCCTGAGACGAGGGCGATGGTGGTACCACCGGCTCCGAACTGCAGCGAACTGGGGGAGGCGGATGTGAAGTGGCTGGAGCACCAGTTTCGCCTGCCCTATCAGTATTACTTCACTGCGGCTGCCCCACACGAGACGAGCTTGGATTCTCGTACGGGCCATTTCTGCTCCTTCCTTCTGTCGTGGAAGGGAGGGTTCCGCCTTCCCTTCGACTCTTTTATTCTTAAGCTTCTCGATTTTTTTCTGTTGGCTCCCATACAGCGGGTGGCCAACTCTTATCTTCTTCTCTCCGCCTTCCGCATCCTCTGCCTTCAGTGCGGGGTTCCTCCTTCCTTGGAGCTCTTCCATTACTTTTTTGAGTTGAAGGCGCATTCTTCGGCCAGGAAGGGCTTCTATTTTATCCAGGCGAGGCGGAACAGGAGCTGCGTCTCCTTGGCTGTGAAGGACTCTTCCCACAAGGGGTGGAAGACTCAGTTCTTCTGGGTGGGGATTTTTTCGGTGGAGGAGTCTTGGAGGTGCCCCGTAATCCCCAATTTTCACCCGAACATCTCTCCGAGGCAGGAAGAGTTCTCTTCGGATGTGGAAGAGTATGCGGGCATTTTGCTGAAGCGTCGCCAGTCTACGGAGGAGCTGGTGACCCCGGAGAACATCTAGCGGTGGCTTCTCCAGCGGCTACGGCCAACAGGTACGGGCACCGTGAATTAGCCTTCTCATCGGTTGATGAAGCCACATTTCTCCTTTTCTTGTCCATATCATCTTTCGTGCAGACATCAAGCGGCTGGCTGTGGAGGAGGAACTTGCGATCGAGCGGGAGGTGATCGATCTGGGCGATGATTTAGCTGTCGATGAGTCACGAGCTCCTGAGGGTCATTCCCGAGCCCGAGATAAGGGCAAGGGGGTGACCCGGGGAGGGACTTCCAGGCCACGGGGGCCCAAGCGCAAAGATCCCGTGGAGGGCCTGATACGGGACGCCGTGAAGGCTAGGAAGCGGGCCAAGAAGGCGGGGGCCGACCATGCGATCGAAGGTGACTCTGGCTCGGCTGTCCCCTCATCCGAGCGTGATAGGGCCAACCCGTTTAGGCCGGCTCTCTGTTCGCGATGGGATATTTCCGGTCTACGGTCTTCTTTTTATTTATGATTATCATTTGGGTTTATTCGATTTATTTCGCGGGTCGATCAACCGATTAACAAACTAGTAATCAACCGACTGATTGACGGCGCGGGCGTGCCAGTCACGTGAGTGACGTGTTTATTGTGCGCTCATTCTGACCCGTGTCGGGTGAAAGTGAGGTTCGGTCGGGACCAGCAGTCCGTCATACCATAAAGGTCATGACGTTAATTACATCCCCCGTGAGGAGGGAAAACCTTTGATTAATTACCGAGATAGCGGACTGTCGAGGCTGGAATAAGAGATGCAGAGCATGCGAGTGGTCATGCAAGACGCTACGATCGACGACACACGATTTATTAGGGCAGAGTCTCGATACATGGTGGAGGACTTAGGCCCGAAGACCACCATCACGCGTGGCAAGAGTTTCTCATCGGGAGTTGCCCGGCTTTCAGCTCATGCCATTTGATATACCGAGGGTCCGCGCATTCAGGCATGCATTGACGCGACATGAATGCTTAGACTAAAGCATGATGGCAAAGATACAAAGCGGATTAATTCAAGCTTAGACAAGCTAATTTACTACATTTATTGATTAAAATGTTTACTTCGTTCTGTTATTAACACTGGAAATCACCCCAGAAGCGAGGAGGGGACCGGAACGGCACAACGACACGATTTGGAATGAAATCGGCGTGGTACGCGCAGAAAAGGGCTTAAAACGGCGTGGGAACCATAGGTATTGAGTTAAAACGGCACCCCGGAGCGTAGGTGTAGAAGGGGATCAAAAACGGCGCGACCCTTTTGGGGCGTGCCGGGATGGGGCGCGCCGTTTTAAGGCGCGCCGGGTGCAAACGGCGCCGATTTAGCCCAATTTCATGGCAACCGAGGTTTTATTGGTTTGTTTTGAGTTTATTAAAATATTTTGAAAGATTTTGAAATTTTATTGAGTTGATTACTCAGTGGGTCGGCCTCGGGCTGTCCGGAAGCCGAGTCATAGGCCTGCGCGAGGTTCATACTCGAGCGCGATGATCCTTCTGAGTGAAACTCATTTGAGCCTAAATTTCGGCAGCATCTCCCCGTTCCGGAGGACTGTCGGGGAGAAGCGGAGAATACTCACGTAGCAGAGCAACCCCTGAAGGCCGGGTGACGCAACGGCGGCCGGTAAAACCCGAACGGAAAGGAAAACCCGGAGGTCCAGCCTGCTAGGGGCACCAAGTCCGTGGGTGAGAGTGGGCGGACGAGACGACTCATTATGGGAGCGAAGACCCTGAGGAGCGGCCTACGAGGGGCACGCGACCCGAGTTGACTCAGCGCTCCAGTCGGGATGATCGGTTAGAGAAGGAAACCCCGAGGGCCAGCCTACGAGGGGCACACATCTCACGGCCACCACAATGTCCATCAAGGACTGTGGGTTTGGGCATATTGGGATTACCCATTCAATGTTCACTCGTTGATCCATAAGAGAGCTCGCCACTGAGAGGCGGTCCTCTACGGACAGAGTGGAAGAGCAGTGAATCTGGGGAATGTTCCCCTCTCCCCGGTCACCCAATCTTCTCAAAGAGGTGATAATACAGAGTAGTTACGAAATCCGTTCGGTCAGTGAGCTAATTATGATAGCTATAGGTGCTCATATGTGCGTGTATGTGTTAACGGGTTGACGGAACGACTATCATGTCGATGTTTAGAAGACGGTGAGATGAGGTATAGGGACAGACTCACCTCCTCTCGTTCACGGTTAATAACAGAGGGAAATAAGAGAATGAACCCAGGATTAGCCAGGAGAACACATTTGCTTGTATGTTTCTGACGATGAAACCTTCGACGCTCGAGAGGGAGAAAACCCCGGGGAGAGGGGGGTTAGTGTAGCCCCTAACATAGCAGGGCATATTAGTGTTGAGGGGGGACAGAACGGAAGAAGTCATCCACGCAGAGAAACACACGAATGCGCTTGAACACTCTGCATTCACCCCCTCCAGCACAGTGGATAGGGGTACACATATGTCGACATCCCATCACGGCATCCTTGTTGAACGGCGCCGTCCCACTGGCCGAAAGGAATGCTTGCAGAGATGAGGGGAATGGGGCGCAGAAGAAGAAGAAGAAGGAAACATTAACCCGTTTACCATCGACATATATGCATGTGTATATATCTATTCATTCCACAGAAGAAAAGTATACAGGGTTTGCTCTAGCGTCGGTGTTGTCGCGCGATTGCCATTAAGACAAATGAGAAACAAACACAGAGATAATAAGCGGAAGTGATGAGACAGGGGGGGAAGGTTTGGCTCATATCATCGCCCCTCCCCCGTTCTCATTTACATTGCAACAGCTAAAGAAAACAGATGGACGAAGAGGAGGGATCGACGGGAGGATCACACCGACCCACCTAAATAAGAGGAAGGAGCAGACCACTCTTCTTTCTTCTCCGACGCCGGAGGTTGGGCGGAGCAGAGGACGGCGGTGGCGGCCAAAAAAAAAAAAACCCAGAGCTCCTCTCCTAAAACCCTTTCTCTCGAGGCCTCTCTGATTGGTGCTCTCAGACTTTTTTTTTCTTCTTCTTCTCCTCTTTTTCTTTTGTTTCGAAGCCACGGCGTATATATAGCCATGGTTAATCCGGCGCCGTGGAAAGGGGCGAGCTGGATTCTGTGGCACCGGGGAGACATGTCCCCAATTGATTTTGGCACGCCGGATTTGGCGGCGCCGGATAAAGGGGCGCCGACGTCCTTTTATGCGCCGATTTAGCTTGTTCGCTCAACGCGGGCTAGCCGATGGGTCCGGGGATGGTTCCGAAGGTTCCCGTTGACTGTTCCTCTCGCCCTGGTCCTTGGAAAACCTTGGCGGGTGTTGACGAAGCTCTCCGCGCGGTGAATGACCTTAATCGGAACTTCGTGTGTGTTTGACCTTGAGCATACGGGTCTTCCGCCGGTAAGACTTTGATACTATGATTTGTGCTTCCGGCTCAGACGGACTTGTGCTCGAAGCTTCCTTGTGGGATGGTACAACATCCGGGATAATTCCACCTTGACTGGCGACCAATCGGCCACTAACGGGCCCACTATGGCGAGAAGCTGAACCCGTGTCGGGTGATCGGGACCTTCTGCTGATAGAACCTTCAGCTCCTTGTTGTGAATGGCCGAGGACGTTCTTCCTCCTTAGGAGAGTCTTCATTCAGGTGGCGAGCCACCGGGTAGACCGTCGTCCTTGGTCGGGCGACGGGTGTAGGGTTGCGGCATGACGGAGTCAATGTCGGATCATCAGGCAGGCTTGGTCGCACTGCCAGTTAGTTGTGGATTTATCTAGACTTTCCTGAGCCGAAGTCTCCGGTGCTCACTTCCAGGTAACTCGGGGCTCTGGCAGCTTGAGGAGCCTTCGGTAGGCTATTCTTCATCGACTTTTAAGCTTCAGCTGGTTGCATCATTCGTCTTTGCGGCTTGGTCTCCGAAGGATCATATTTTGAGTGCCAACAAATGCCCCCCAGACGAGGGTTTTGCAAGCGAGGCAGGAGTGCAGCAGGACCGACTGATGAGCTTCGTCCGGATTGATCTCCTCTGGTGACAGAAGCTTGAAACGGCACTTAATTCCGGCATCGGATGCTAATCCGGCGCGATCGGAGGCTTGTACGGCGCCCCCCTTTTCCCTTGCGTGTTAAAACGGCACGGGTTTCTCCGGCGCGCCCTTTTGATTGAGGGTTAAAATGGCGCGGGTTTCTCCGACGCGCAAACAGGTTAAAACGGCGCACTCCGGGGCGCGCCGTTTTAACAGATGGGGTCCTCACCCTATAAAAGGACATCGTCCTTTTGTTTCTCTTCTTCACTGCTCATTCGCAAGAAAATTTTCTCTCTCCTCATTTCTCTCCACCGCGGCGCCGAGTGAGCTAGGGGCGTGGGCGAGTTTGTTCCTCGAGCGGGTGAGTCGAGTTGGTGTTCTATTTGGGTTTTAAACCCATTCTTCGGGCCCCGGGAGGCTCCTCGTAGGACTTGTCCTCGGAGCTAGATCCCCCGGGTGTCCCGTTTGGCCTTGGCTTAGCGCCTATGGCTGCTTTTAGGGGCCGCTCCCTTAGTGGATGACTTCCACTTTTCTTTTGGCAAACCCCTGAGTTGAGGAGACTCTACCGAAATTTTGTCAGAAGTCTTGCTTTGATCAACTGATTTCTGACTTTGCTTGTTCTCTTCTGGACGCTGTCTTGCAAATAACATGGCATCCGGCCCTTCTTCCTCTGCATCCCGAGTCGCTGTGACATGGGGGAATGTCCACTCCCTTGATCGGGGGTCCAGGCAGATAGCCGTGGTAGCTGAGTCTTCGGACTCGGAGACTGACACCGTTGACACCGGCCGCCTGTTGATTCTTGGCGGTAATCATTTCAAGTATGAGCGAGGGGATGGCGTCAGACTGGACCACCCCAAGGACAAACACTTGATGGCATTCCTCGGGCGCTTCAACCTTGGCGGGAAGCGCGATATAATTCTTATCCGTCGAGCCGAGGGAGCTTTACTGGCGGACAGAGATAGTCTGACCAAGTCGGTCATTCACGGCATGCCCATATATATTCCGGGCGAGCTCAGAAAATGGGGGGCCGTTCTTGGCGTGCAGGAGTTATCTCCAGAGGCCGGGCTACTGACAAGAGCACCACAGTTCACGCCAGCCTGCTGGAATGAGACTGCCGGGCGCGTCGATAGAGAGAAGCCCGTATATGGTTTGTTCCTCACCCCGCTGCATTGGGGGTACCGAGATGAGCCTTTCGTCTTGGACTGCTTTGCGGTCCGGTTCAAGCATCAGATCTCGGTGGGGTGGTTCGGAGAACTCAAAGCCACCGATGCTCACGCCTTCAGACCGGGAGTAGTTGAATTTACAGATTTTGTATTGCGGTAGTACGCTCCCATCCTGGTACATGCCGGTGTCTACCCGAGTGTGTATGCTTCCCGGTACAGGTATCCGATCTCTCGAGGTCTGTGCTGCGGGATGATTGAGGTCTTCTGCCCAGAATACAACACCTTTTATACTGCAGAGGGGGAGACTTCGCTGGACCTCTAGAGCCTTTCCCAGCTGAGCGGCTTGCCAATAGACGGGGAGCCGTATGAAGAAGTTTGTTTCCCGGACTGGCTGAAAGACCAGACGGACGGCGAAGGCAAATACTTTACGGGCTTCGCCTACCGCTACTTGATGAAGGCATACCGCACCCTGCTGCGCTTGACGCTTGACTCACGGGAAGCGCGGAAGCCTGGTCAAAAGAGACGCGTGCGGATGGGCACGTGGCTTCAATATTTTTTTGGTGGGGAGCAACAATATGACTTCCCCATGGTGGCTCCGACAGCAGTGAAGCGGAAGAAGAGGGCACGACGCCAGACAACCTACCCTGCTGCTTCAGGGAGGGGGTGGCAAGGGGGCCCGAATCCCACAGGAGTTGACGCAGTCACACATTGTGATGCGTATCTGACATATTGGCTATGCTCGTTCGCCCTTCCCCAGGGGGACGAGACGGTAATCAAGCCGGAGGCCATTTACCCTGCCTGTTTGATGGCTTGGGGGACAAAGCTGTCCCTGTGCCCGGTGGCTCTATGCCTCACCTATAAGATGCTAGGGGATTTGCACAAGTCACGGATCCCCAGAAATTCAAGGACGGTCGGCCCCATCCACTTCTTCAACGCCTGGGTCTGCACCTTGTTTCCTGAAGCAGCTCCCCGGTCGATGCAGTCGGATCGTCCTGTGCCACGGATGATTGAATTTGCTAGTGCCAAGCCGTCTTCTCGGGCGGATCAGCTTTTTGCTATTCGGGGGAAGCTGACTACAGTTCCGACAGATTCCCCAGGAGTTCTGCATTTTTGGAGCTTGGCCGCTAGCTCCAGCCCCCTCGTCAACAGGATGCGGCAATGCCGCTTGTTCGAGACAGAGGAATTCATTCACCAGCTCACCGGGACCAAGAGCACGAGGCCAATCTTGGAGCCAGAACTGGTTGATTGGGCACTGTCTATCTGCCCTAGTGTTCTTGTATTTAGAAAGAGCGGCTTACTATGGCTGGAGCCGTACTACCCCTTCCGTTTCGGCCAGAATTTCGGATATGACCAGCAGATTCCTTCTTCTTCATCCCGGTTCAATCTCCCGAACAGACATCGGGCTGGTCAGACGACTACGGATGAAGCCCGCACATGGTGGGACTACTTCCATCGACGGGAGGATGTGTCCTTCAGGGTGCCAACCCCGGCTCGTCTGCCCCGAGTGACTTCGGACTTCATCAAGTGGTGGAATGCACGGACGGGCTTCTACCGGAACTTTCGGAAAGACTGTTGGCATGTTGCCGAACGTCGTTTCTTAGATTCCCAGCGGGAGCCTGTTTTGGATGTTGATCCATCTTATCTGAAGAAATTGAAGTCCTGGTCCAACACCGAAGTGATGGCATATCTGGAGGCCAGGAAAGCTGCGAAGGGTAGGTCGTCCAAGGCCGACCCGAAGATGCCAGAGATCCAGAAGGATGACTACATCAAGACTCTATGGGGGCTGTGCCGGGTTAGCAGTGACCGGATCGCCCTCTAGACGATCCCCCTCCCGGTGGAGGAACCTCTACCTGCAGTGGCGGGCTGGCGCCCAGAAGCTGACCGTTTTCATCCCTACCGGACCTTCATCAGGAGGGAAGATAGACGGACTTGTATTCCAGCACCCCTTGGATATTCGCCCTGCTTCATTCTCACGGGCTTTCAATTTCTGGTCCATTAGAAGCCATCAGGGACCATCAGCTCCTAGTATCTTTCAAGTATGTCGACGGCTGGGGATTGGACCACTTGGGCCTATATCACCACTTATCCTCCTGTGGCCATGAAGATTTGGCGCAGCTGGCGGAGAAAAGTGAGAAAATTGGTGACGTATGTTGGCTTGTTCGCGAGGCGGCTTCCCGAGACAAGGCGCCCGTATTACTTTACTGGTCGCTCAGTCCCCGATATACAGGGCCGCCAGGTAATGCTTGTCTTTCCTTTCAGCCTTGAAGCTACTCTTTTCATAGTCAGTATGCATCTTTCTCACCTATGCGCTTTTGCAGCTCACCTCTCTGTGGAGGCGACCAGACATTACAGGGAGTTGATTTCTAAGGCGCAGAAGCCTTCGTATTTTAATATTCCGGAGCCAGCTCCGACCACAACACCGTTGCCCCCTGGGGATTCACGGAAGCGAACTAGGTCCCAGGTCAGGGAGGCTATCAGCAAGGCCAAGAAGGCCAAGAGGGCGGACTCCCGCGCAACCCGGGCGGCCGGAGGAAGGCCGCTGAAGAGGAACCCATAGTCACCCCTCCTCGGGTCCCATCATTCTCCGAGTTTGAGGCTGCCTGGAGGCAAGGGCCTGAGGACGAAGGTAACTTCTTGTTCCTGTATGGCTTGTTTGCTTATTCCCTGCCATCTCGGCTGATCATCCTTCCTCTTTTTAGCTGTTGGCGTTACCTCCGCCATTGTCGGGTTGGAGGCGGTGACCGGTACCGCGGTCGAAGAGAGAGAGGAGGAAGCCCCCTCAGCCTCTGTTGAGGGTGATGTGCCTTCACCGACACCCCATCAAGAGATGGAAGGTAACTTGTAACTTGCATGTAGAGCTCGGCGGTTTATTGTGTCTTCAGTAGGGCCTTGACTGTTTATTGTCTTTTATCTTCAGTCGATGTTCGACCAATGATGCTCCCCGAGGTCGGGGCCATGGCAGGAGCTGCTACTGGAGAGCAGGTGCCTCCAAGGGAAGAGTTCTAAGATGTTCAGCCAACTGGTGTCTTGGAGACAACGACCACCGAGGAGGTTCCAGCTAAGGGGCCTCCTCCTAGTAGCATGGTACCCGCTCAGATGCTGGAGATTCGAGAACAGGCAGAAGAGTCCTCCTCCTCTGAGCGAGTTGATTATGGTGGCGGCTCCGACGACGACAAGGGATTCTCACCGGTTGACACCGAGGCTGAGGATGCCGGGGCCTCTTCAGCTTATGAAAGTGACCTTTTAACATTTAGCCCTCCGAGACTACTGGGAGTCGAGCACGGGCCATCTTACCCGACCGTAGGAGGAGGACCAGAACCTTCAGAGGCCACTTTTGGAGGCCTAAATATAGTGCCGGTCGAGGTAGGAAATGTTCCGACTCCCGCCCGCAGCACTTCTTTTTATTTCCAAGCCAACTGGCTGACATACATATATGTGATGCAGGCTGAGGTGGTACCGCCAGCTGTGATGGTTCGCATACCCCTTCCTGACTTAGGCATGAGCCAATCGGCCTCTCCACCTGTTGTGTGGCCCATCGCCCTACGGCTTCCACTGACCTATGCTGCTGCAGCGGCCTCAGAGGAGCCTGACGCAACTGCTGGAGTTGGCGACCCGGCCGAGGTTGCGAGGCCTCAAGCCTCGGTCGCCGGAGAAGAATTATTGCTAAAGCCAAGTGACCCCCCAGAAATAGAAGCGGGAGAAATCATTGCAGAAGAGGCCGATGCTACTAAAGCCTTGTCTGTCATAGAAAACTCCCCTCCTTTAACGGCCGGTGAAACTGTTCATGAGGAGCGAGCGCCCTCGGCTGCTGAGACGGCTATCACGATTTCACCTCAAAGGACGGGCAAGGAAGTCGCTATCGTGGAGAGCCCCTTGGCTGTTGCAGGTGCAATTGTCGGGCCGGGCGTCGGCGCTGTGCAGACCATGCCGTCGACGTCCCTCAGGGTGGCCGACGACATTTGGGCCGAGATAGATAGCAGGGTGGACTTTCAGCTCCCCGAGACTTCGCCACTGGGCTTACAATTCTCCAGTGACATGGTGTGGCAGTCTCTGGATAATCTCCAGCGAGCCGTGTCAGCTTCCCCGGGTCTGACCTATGTGCAGCTGAGGGGCCTGATAGAACACCTCTCCCGGTTGTAGATCGGATTAAAAATCCTCACTTTTGGTAGTGAAAAGTAAATAACAATGATGACAACATGTATAAGATATGATAAAGAATATAGCACGAGGTGCTAAAGGGGAGTTGTGATCGCCAGAGGGTTTACCTCAATAAGAAGAAAATGAGATCACGTGTACCTGGTGAAGAGTGGGATGCGGGATAAATATGGATTTCCTCCTCCAACTCCAATCGGCCGGCCGATGAAGTGGGTTTTCTTGATTGATTACCTTGTAAAAAAGACAATGAAAAACAAGGAAAAGGGAGGGGATCAGCCAAAGTGCAGTAGTATCGTTCCAAAAACCAACATGAAATAATGAATCGACGTCAACGTGCGCACCTCTCTTTTTTTGTTAAAACCCCTAGCAGAGAACTAGGGAAGGAGATAATATGCTAAATGCAGTAAAAGAAATAACGACAAGGGACCACAGTGATGATAATGTGATGAGAATGAAATGAACAAAACAAAACAATATGTAGCCCTGCTCTCCCTGACAAGAGTAAAGGTGCAACCGGGAAGACGCGGAACGGATGCAGCAGGATGAAGAAAAGCCAAAGGATGAAGCCCTGCGTGCTTGTTCAGTAGGTAATTTCTTAACCTCTAAATGCTCAGGGTGCCTATTGAATACTAAAAATCTTCAACCTCTTTTACGAGCGAATGATGTTTTCTTTTATAGCTTCAATCTGATGTGATCAAACAAGGAAATGATAAGAATGGGTAATGAGGCATCCAAAGAAGGATTAAGATCGGGCAAGAGTCCAAAGGATGGTAGGGAACTGTAAGGGAAAGATGGAAAAAAGAAGGAGTCTGGAGTAAAACACGCCTTAAGACAGGGCGTCTATTTATGAATTGACGACCTGCACAGAGGCGTTTCTTGAAACACGACCCAGGAAAGGCCGTTTCTTCCTGGGTTTAATTTGGAAATGAAAACTTCCTCTGTTTGGAAATTAATGGAACACGCCTAAGAAAACGGCGTTTATTCAAAACACGCCCTGAGGATGGGCGTTACTCAGAAAATGCCTTTTATTTTGAAAGTAGATAATTCCAGAAATTAACGGATAATACCAGGAATTGACGCCCTCACCTACGGTCGTCCTTTCTTTTAAAACGCCCTATGACAGGTCGTTAATTTAGAAAGTAACGCCCTTCGTCAAGCCGTGTTTCACGAAAATGCAGGAAAAATGCAGAAAACTCATGAAAAATAGAAAAACTTTATATTATAGGAATATTGAAGTCCACTTGGGGCGTTTACATAATAACATGAGATTTGATCAACAAAATGTCAATTTTGGCGTGTCTACAGCTGCCCCGCCTTGGCGTCTGCTTTGCAAGGGAGTGAGACGGAAATGGAATGAAGTGTAATGAAAGGAATAAAGTGGAACGAACTGATAAGGAGACGCCAAGGTGTGATGTGACACGCCTCAGACACTAAGCATCTGAAATCTTTTCAAGATCCTGAGTGAAACAACTCTGAGTGATTCCAAGGAAAAAATGATCTGTTGGATAAAAGGAGATTAAACTAAGTAAATAAAGGGTGTGCGCGCGGGCACGACAGGGAAAAACCATTGGAGAGCGATTACCAGCCAATGTGGACGTGCTGCAACCAAGGTAAATTTTGCAGAAAAGTAAAGAGAATTGGGATAAAGATCCAACAAAGGGATACTTTCAAGGAATCAGCCTGAACAGCTTCAAATAGAACGAAGTACTTGATTTGGAATGGAATATCTCATGTCAACTCAATCGAGAGCGAGTGAACTTCATTATCGCCATAATATGAAGATTTTCAGCATGAAACTCAAGGTTCTACATGATGCATGCTGAGTTAAAAGAAAAAGATTAAAACAAACTAAAAATAGAAAATAATCAAGGATAATATTGCTAAGCTGTTTAGGTCTGGTCAAGAATCCATATTTCTGAGCTAACATTAAGCCGAAGCCCGTTTGTCCGCGCATCAACTCAGAAAGTGGAACCATCGTCCCAAACCTTTAACAACTCAACGGCCTATCCGTGTGATCAAGATTCTCCTGAAATCGTCATCGTTTTTGATGAAGGGGAACTCAAATTTCAGGTTCATCAGAACCACAAGGTCCTTGATATACTATAATATCGTAGATATCATATAATAACAATGCTTACAAGAAACGATACAAGGTGACAAGATGTTACTCCCATGAGCGATCCAAACGCCTCGAATCCTGCAAACTTCTGCACTTTGAAACTTATTAGACTTCATTTATCAATTTAAAACATGACATGATCATAAGTGCTTAATCATAAACAATTTCATCAAATAATAGCACTTAAGTTCATCAAAAGCATGGAGAGGGCAAAGAAAAACGCAAGCCAATAAAACACGCCTAATAATAGGGCGTTAACAGCAGGAAAGACGCCTGTCCGAAGGTCGTTAATATTTGGAACACGCCCTATGCAAAGGCGTAATCAAAAGCGGAAGCTTAGAAGAAACACGCCCTCATAAAGGGCGTGACATAAAAAACGACCGCTGGCAAGGTCGTCAAATTAAAAAAATAACGCCCTAACAGAAGGCGTAACTAATCAGCGAAAGCTTAGAAGAAACACGACCTCATCAAGGGCGTGACATAAAACACGACCACTGGTTAAGTCGTTAAATCAAAAAGACACGCCCTTACACAAGGCGTGAATTCAGCCCGAACCTCCGTTTCTAAATCAAGAACAGAGTCCTTAACCCAATCAAACTTCTATCTTCGGGACTCTTTAGGACTCTTCAAATCCTTATAAAACAGCAGTTTTTCTTAACCAAATCATCAGAATTTCCTCTACAGCCGAACTGTTTCCTTTCTTTCTTTTTCTGCGGGCCTTTTGTTCTCTTCTGTTCTTCTTCAACCGCAGGCCTCCGTACGAGCTTCTTCTGCAAAATCAAGCAATGAACCGGGTGATGAAGAAGCCTAAGATTTCCACACCCAGGATTACCGAAATACGAGGGCACGTAAGCAACCGGATTGCTTTGAACCAGGTAAGCTTTCTCTGCTATTTGCTTAGGTTATTCCTTCTGCCAAACTCTCATCTCATATTACTGCATGTCTTCTGTTTGTTACTACATGTGTTCTATTCTTCACAGGACTATCCAAACCTTCCAGGAGCTAGAAGATACGTCCAAGTCAAATGGTTGCCCCTCATCCTCTCCAAGTTCACTTCAGACATGAGGGTATATGTAGCTAGATGGCATCTCTTGGGGTTGATAACCCATGCCAAGCATTATGATCAAATCCATATAGATTGGGCTGCCATAGGAGCATTGATTGAAACATGGCATCCTTCCACCCATACTTTCTTATTTTCCACGTTTGAGGCCACCATCTTGCTAGAAGAAGTAGAGATGATCCTAGGCTTGAAAAGGATGAAACACGGAGAAGAAGAAAAGATGGCCATCATGCCAAGGCCCATCTCCTCCCATGAATTGCTAACCTCGTTAATTCCTAGCCCAAATATAGTGAACCAAATCAAGGTCACTAAAGGAGTTAACCTCTTGAAGCTCGCCTCGTGGGTGTACAAGAGAGCGGGTCAAGCTAAAGAGGAAGAGGAGATAGAAAGAGTGACCAAAGCCTTCGTGGTGTGCTTGGCAGGAGCACTCCTATTCCCATCCACGGAGGACTTTCTAGAGGAGTCCCAATTGAGCGCAGTGGTGAGCTTATGGGAGGAAGAGAGAGTTGGACCGGTGATCCTAGCATATCTCTATAGCGGGCTTACATCGGCGGCCATGGGAAGGCCCATCTATGGGTGCATGCTAGCACTCTCAAGCTGGGTTGATCTACACTTCAAATTCGACTCATGCCACGAAGCCCAACAACCCTCAAGAATTTTCTCAAAGAGCCCACTCTCATATATAACCGGCTCATTAGGTATAAGCAATAGAGTGACCAACCGGATTCCTCAAATCAAGAAGCGAGGGGATTGGAGGGAGCATTTAAAGGTAATGCCAAAGAATCTTTTTACTTGTGCTCCGGGTGTATTCAAAATGCAGGAACTTCGTGCACGCTTCTCCATCGGGACGGACCTTCGTCTTATTGGTGCTTCGGACTTCGTCTTATATAATGCACACCGGTGCCTTCCTCAGCTTGGGCTCCCAAGGCAACACTTAGAAGACATCTCTCATCTCCCTCCAATCAGATCAAGAGACCTAGGCAGCAATGAAGATGGAGAGGAGGTTATCACCATTCAAGCTCTATGGAGGCTAAGCAAGCTTCATCAACCTGTAGAAGACTTGGATGAAGACAAGGAACAGTGGAAAAATTATGTAACTTCACTGAGAAAATTCAGGCCCAAAGTGGCTCATTAGTCATGGTAGCTCCTTCTTCAAAATAATAATAAAGATTGTTTTCTGATTGAGCCAACTTCCACTGTGATTATGATCGAAATCATCCAAAAACCTGTGTTTCTGTTGTGAATAACGCCTCCCAGAATGCCGTGAATTCAAATATATACGCCTTACCTAAAGGCGCTTCCAGTGGCCCTTTGTCAACAAATGACGCCTGCAAAAGTGGGCGTAACTTTAAATAACGTCCTCAAGCAAGGCGTGACTAGATTCAAACCCAAAAGAAAATAATCGTTGACTCATCAAAAATAACGCCTTTTCCTTGGTCACGTTTCAAGTGTAACACGCCTTTACCAGAGGCGTTACTTCAAACAGCAATGATGACTTCTCTCATATCAATCAACGCCCATTCAATGCGCCTGACGACAGTTATTGTTCCCCATGCAAAATAAATTAACGCCTTAATCATCGTCGTCAACTTCCATAAAACGCCCAATGAATGGACGTGAATTCTATTATACACGCCTTTTGCAAGGGCGTGTCTTATTTTCGAAACCCAAAAGCCATCGGGCTTCCTTCTCCTTCCTCCTTCCATTCTCATTTCGCCCTTTCTCTGCAAACCCTAACCGAAGCCCCCCCAAAGCCTCTCTCTCGCTCTCTTCCCTCACTCTCTCCATCTCACTCAATCTCACTCAACCTAAACCCTAGCCATGGCCAAACGCCAAAGAGTTAGTGCCCCTGATGTGGTTGATCTTGACGCCTCCCACGCCCAAGAGGAAGAAATCTCCGTGGAGGAGCTCGCCGTCGTGGCCTTCGAAGAAGAGGCGGCGATGGCCGGCGGCGACGAGGCCGACGGAGCAACGGGCGAAGCAATAGAACATGCAGAAGTTGGAGAAGGTGGAGAAGAAGAAGATGAGGAAGATGAGGAAGAAGAAGGACCACCGCCCACGGCGGCGGTCGTTCCCCGGGGCCAACTCCGGCGGCCCAGACGACCACTGCCTCTGCCACAACCCCAGAAACACAAGAAGGTGAGTTCCCCCTCCCCGATTCCATTTTATTTTATTTTATTTATATTTTTCTTGATTTTCCATAGCCCTCGGGCACGAAACCTGCAACTCAGAAAAGACACGCCTCCCACGGGGGCGTTACTCACAAACGAAACGCCCTGACCCAGGGCGTTAATTATTTTTAATTTCTGAAAAACAATTAACCTCCATGAAAAACGCCCTGAAGCATGTCGTTTCTTAAAACTTATGATTTTTCATGAATTCCATGCTCATTAAACAATTTCCAAAAATGTTTTCATGAATTATTTCGCATGCTGTTAGCTATTTGATTTTCTGTTAAATTAAGAAACCCACGCCCTCCAGTAGGGCGTTAATTCAACAAGAGACGCCCAAACCAGAGGGCGTTGCTTCATTCATTAACGGTCTAAAATTAACCACCCTTAGGAAAACACCCTACCACACGGCGTGAACTCAACAAGAAACGCCCCACACCGAGGCGTGATTAGAAATATGTTTTAGAAATAGCAAAACAGCCACCAAAATACGCCTAAGACGGGTGCGTGATAAACATGAAAAACGCCCTCATCAAGGGCGTTACATTAAAGTTCATTCAGAAAAACGCCCCCCACAGGGGCGTGAATTTATCAAGAAACGACCTGAGGGTGGCCGTGAATTCCAAAAATGCTAAAATTCAATATTTAACCCAAATCAAATGTAATTCCACAGGGATATTCAAATAATTAAGAAAAATAATTCTCTTTTAATACATGCAGGGGCTGATGAGGACCCGTATCTCATGGGTCATGGTCTGGGCAGCATACCAGGGTCTCCCCGACTTCCAGAGGGTTAGGGTAGAGGCCATGGGGTTTGGGGCTTTTCTATCCATCGAGCCTTTTAGACCTGACCTAGCACTGATCCAGGTTTTGAGGGAGAGATGGGATAGGGTTAGCCGGACTTTTCTGATGCCCTGGGGGCATATGGTTCCTAGTTTAGAGGATGTAGCCAGGATCACAGGTTTACGGGTAAATGGTGAGGCCGTGAGTGGGTTCACCTATTCTGACTATACGGAGATGGCCCAGAGGCTACTAGGGCTTGAGATGGTCTATGTGGGACCTAGCGAGTGTAGGACCATTTTCCGTACGGACCTGACTACAGCGATGGGTCTAGGAGATGCCAGGCATAGGTCGGGGGAGACCTTAGGCGAGTTTGCACAGCGACTGACCGACGGGGTGAGAGTGGCATGCTGCCAGGACCCGACTGACCATGAGAGAGCGGACCGAGACTTGAGGAGGTTCCTGCTGCTGCTGCTGCTCGGGAGATTATTGCTGGGGACGAAAGCCGACGTCATCAACTGCCGCTTCTTAGGCATCCTCGAGGATCTGGAGACGGTTGGCACTTATGCTTGGGGAGCGGCCCTGTTGGCGCATTTGATGGCCGATCTGTCCACGGGGACAGGCCGTGAGACGACCGTCAGTGGCTTCTCACCTCTTCTTCAGGTATGCAATTTCTCATTTCTGATCTTTTCTTTATTATGATGCATGTGAATATAGTACTAATTGCAATACATGGATGCAGGTGTGGAGCCACCTATACATGCCGATGGGGCGCGTTGACCCACGGCCAGGAGCTGAGGGGTCCTTCCCTCTGGCGCGACACTGGTTGCCCGTCGTCTTCGGTGCCCCACTTGACTACGAGTTGTGGGTTCTACGGAGAGAGTTCCGCGACTTCCCTCCCTCGCTGGTATGTATGAGTGAATGATATGCATTTCTTTTTGTTGTTTATTTGAATATGATGAAATGATAATGATGCGTGTTCATGAATGCAGGTGTAGTGGAGACCATATGAGGGGATGACAGATGAGGGCCAGCCTTGGGTCGTATCGGGGCGACCTCGCTTCGGGCGTGAGCTGTGGCTACACTGCTTGAGCGAGATTGAGCCGTTACGGCTTCGGCTGGTGATGAGGACCCTGGGCCTGCCCCAGGAGTGGATCGAGGTCGGAGAGCCTCGAGGGATTGGCAAGAAGACCCGCGGTCGTACCAAGACGACCGACTGGAGGGTGCGATTCGAGGAGCAGTATGCTGACTGGCAGCGAGGCAGGACCACAGTTGTTTCCCACGCGACTGACAGCTCCGAGTACCTCCGGCGCTACTGGGAGGTTCACGCCGGCAGACCTCAGATGAGGGTCTTAGGGGTATGTATGAATGCACTTATTTCTAAATTGAATGCAAATGCTTATGTAACTATTATGCGACTAACATGTAATGAATGCAGGATGCGAGGGACATAGCGGCGATAGATGCCCAGGCTCACCTACACAGCCTGGAGGACCAGCTAGCCGTCACACGGGCAGATCTGGAGACCCTAGTGAGTGTTTAAATTATTCCTATATGCAAATGAATTTTTTGTGTTTTGTTGAATTAATGATTAGCCACTGACGGTCTTAATGAATGCAGCATGCCCAGCAGGGAGCAGCGAGGAGAGATCCAGGGGAGGGCTCCAGCTCGAGGGGACCTAGTGCAGAGGTGACTGCACTGACGGAGCAGCTGGCTGGTGCGATAGCGCGAGCCGAGGTGGCGGAGCGTGACCTTGCCTCACGGGTAAATTCTGAACTCAAAACCTCATTCAAATAATGATTAGATATAAATTGTGCACTGATAAAAATCTATCTTTACAGACTGAGGAGCTTCGAGCCACTCTTATCTGCGTAGATGAGGGCTTCCGAGTGACGAGCTCACATGTGCGTGATCTACCTTCAGTCACATGTTGTTATTTCATTTCATGAATTATTGAACTGTGGAACTGATGATTTGTTTACCTGTTTGTAGGCTGCTCAGCTGAAGGCGATACGTACCGAGTTGTCGATCCGCGATCAGCGGATCGTAGAGCTTCAACGGACCCTGCAGCGACGCAGTGAGCTTCCTCAGGACGTAGCCGAGCTGCGAGTTGCCCTGGAGCTGGAGAGGAGGGAGCGCGCTCGGGAGCGCGAGGAGCGGGCTCGTGAGAGGGAGGAGCACCAGGCGGAGCGTGCCCGGTTCCAGGAGCAGTTGGCGGCACGAGAGCGTGAGCTGGCGGACTCGAGGACCCAGTTGATCCTTTCCCAGGAGTGGCTGCGAGTGTCCGAGGAGCGGCTGCAGCGAGGCCGTGAGCGAGCACGGGCTGCGGGGTACTCCTTCACCAGTTCCACCTTTGTGGCGGGTTCTTCCCTCCGAGAGAGGAGCGAGGCAGGGGGACACGTTCGGGTTCCGGCTTCTTCGCGGGGGCCTATGCCTCCTCCACCAGCGCCAGCTCGGGACGGTGAGGAGGAGGTTGAGAGCAGGAGAGTAGAGGAGGGTGGAGGCGAGAGCTGAGAGTTTTATACTTGTACTCCTCCACCTTCACACCTGTACATGATAGACATGATGATATATATATATAAGATTTGAGCTTTTGTTACCTGAGTACTTGTATGGTTGTGGACTTGTGTTTGTGTACTTTTTCTTTCCACGTTCCTCGTGTTTGCTTTACTTTGCCCTGTATCTGCAGCTGCGGTTTTCTCTTGAACAAACAGGTTAATTCATCTGTTCGACTTGGCCCCTTGCCCGGTGAGCAAGGGGTGTCAATATTCTGACCTTAGTAATGGGTCAAGGGGCCAAGCCTTTAATAAAATAAGGCAAAATGAAATAATCAAAACCCGGGGATGCCTCATGCAATCATACATATGCAAACAAATAATTAAAAGATGTCCAGGCAAGAATGCAATTCATGCAACATGAAGAATTTATTTTTTTTTGTTTTTTTCAGTATATATATATATATATTTAGGGATTTTCTGAAAAACACGCCTTAGATTAGGTCGTTACTCTTGTAAAAGACGCCCTCGGATACGGCGTTACTGTGAAAAGATTTTTTTGAATTTTGTTGAAAACACGACCTTCCAAGAGGCGTTATTTTTAAAGAAACGACTAAGAGCTAGGCGTGAATTAGCATTAAAGCGCCTTGAACAAAGGCGTTAATTTTATTCCTCCCAAATTGATCTGATAAACAAGTTAAGGTGGTGGGCCCTACTCGGTCATCATCTAAGATCCATTAACCTTTCTTGAATAATTAAAAGGGGAATTGGCGTGAATATGGTTAAACTTATACACAAGATTTCGTCCAGTGCATTCTCTTCAGTTTGTCTCGACCATTCTGCTGGTTCATGACTTTTCCAAAAATAAAGAAGAAAGTATAAGGAAACCCACAAAAGATTCAGAGATACCTGAGGCAAAGCTACCTCCCCTACTCTATGCCTGTTGGGGTTCGGTCTTTGGCGTAGGGACGCTTTGTTGCCTTTTGCCTCTTCATATTGCATGCATACGCCCAAGGTTTTTCTTGCGGGGACTTTGCCCTCTTGTCATGCTTTTCTTTTCACCATTTGACTTTCACTTTGGAATTGATTTGCATTGAATAGATTTGAACTGATGAACAACCTAATTGTACTTGGGCTTTTTTGTGTGGCATTTGTTCCCTTTTGGGCCCTGACTTCCTCCTACTAGGGCGGCGGATAGGCTTGGCGTGTCTACCTCGAGACCTCCCTTCCTCCCTTGTGGGCCGAATAAGAAAAGAATGGATAACATCTTTCGCCTTTAGTCTGGTTTCGACTTTCCATCAGATTTTGCACTGCTTGAGCTCAAGAGTAAAGTGTGCAGTGTGTGCGGGGTCAACTCCCATTTTAAATTAGCAAGAATGACGAATGGATTTTGAATTTTGACCTTTCGGACCGTGGACCTTTGCCTGTCATGTCAGCCCAAAAAAGGAGAGCCATGAAAGAAAACTCTTTTTTTTGTTTTTTGTTTTTTTTTTGATTTTGAAAATATTCGATTTTTTTTTCGATTATTTTGGGAGATTTCTATTTTCTTTGGATTTTTTGTGAAGTTTTGAAATTTTGTTTGGATTTTTGTTCAGGGGTAATATTTCTTGAGATACAAACCGTTCCAAGGGTGAGTTAATTCCTCTCCTTCGGCATTAACCAGTTTATAAGCATTGCCAGGATAAACATCTCTTATGACGAACGGCCCTTCCCAGTTTGGTTGGAGCTTTGAACGAGGGCCACCGGGTTTTACAAAAATTCTTTTGATTACCATTTCACCGACCTTAAATTTTCTCTCAATTACCTTCTTTTGATAAAAACGTGAGAGCCTGTTTTGATAAACGCGCGCATGCTCAGCGGCGACCAGACGCTTCTCATCTAGGAGTTCCAATTGGGCAAGGAGTGAATCACGACGTTCATCGATAGAGAGCTCCTCATCCAATTGTACTCGCAGAGAGGGGATAAGAATCTCATAAGGGACTACGGCCTCCATTCCATAAGTAAGGGCAAAAGGAGTTTGCCCAGTGGGGGTTCGAATGGAAGTGCGGTAGGCCCAAAGAGCCTCAACCAGCTTGTCTGGCCAGTCCGAGAATTTATTAGCCTCGCACGTCTTCTTAACAATCTTGATTAAGGTTTTATTAGTGGCCTCTGCTTGGCCATTGCCCTGCGGATAATAGGGAGAAGAATGATGCAATGCAATGTTATACCTGTTGCAGAGATCCTTGAGATCTTGAGAGATAAATTGAGGTCCATTGTCGGTGACGATGGTGCTTGGGATGCCGAACCTCGTGATGATGTTCTTCATGATAAATTTGCAGACGGTTGATGCTTTAATTTCTACGTAAGCTTCTGCTTCCGCCCACTTGGTGAAGTATTCCGTTGCCGTGAGAATGAATGATTTTTGCTTGGTCAGGAGGTTCGAATCGCCAAGGGGTCCAATGATATCAAAAGCCCACATGGAAAAAGGCCATGGGGAGGACGTAGGATGGAGTGAAGAAGCAGGAGAATGAATCTTGTCGGCGTGCAGTTGGCACTTAACACACCTTCGAACATAGATAGAACAATCCTCTTCTAGAGTGGGCCAATAGAAACCTAGTCTAAGAATCTTCTTAGATAGCATCTGGTTGTTCACATGACCACCACACACGCCAGAATGCGCCTCTTCCACAACTTTCCAAGATTCATCATCATCGAGGCATCTCAATAAAACACCGGTGAGCCCTCTCCTGTAGAGCACACCTCCAACCAAAGTATAACGTTGAGCCACTCTCCTAATTGCTTTCTTTTCTTCTGTTGTGGCTTCCTCGGGATAAGACTGATCTTTACAGTATCTGGCAATCTCATAATACCAAGGATTTTCTTCATCAGCCAACTCTTCTTGCCAATCCAATAGCATGACCTCTTTGCCTTCAAGAGCTTCTTCCCGTCTAACCTTTTCAAGCACCTGATCCCTAATATCGAGAAAAGCACGATCCCTAATGGCTGGAGTATCACGCTGATGGATCAGGGGGACATGAAAATCACGCTCAGGAGGGAAGACTAAAGCGGAAGCTAAAGAAGCAAGTGCGTCGGCCAAGATGTTCTGGCTACGTGGGACATGAACGAAAATCAATTTAGTGAAGAGTTTGGCGTAAGCTGAAGCGAGTTCCTGATAGGGCTTGAGCTTAGGATTGATGGTGCGGCACTTGACCAACACTTGACGTAGAATAAGCTGACTGTCACCGACAATTCGAAAATGAGTGACACCATATTGATGAGCGGTTTTAAGACCGGCCAAAAGAGCTTCATACTCGGCTATGTTATTGGTGACGGGAAAAGTGAGCCGAGCTGCGAATGGAATGGTGACCCCTTCGGGTGTTAAAAGAACCATGCCGATCCCTCTTCCTTGAGAATTAAGAGCTCCATCAAAATGTAACGTCCACATAGGATCATGGGATTGATTAATGGACATTAATTCTTCATCTGGGAACTCTGAATTGACAGGATCAAAGCGGGGGAGAGGGTGGTGAGCAAGATGCTCGGCAATGGCATAACCTTTGATAGCTTTTTGCTGAATGTAAGTGATGTCAAATTGAGAAAGGAAGCTTTGCCAGCGTGCCAATCGATCAGTGAGGATAGATTTTTCAAGGAGGAATTTGATTGGATTCATGCGAGCAATGAGGTGAACCTCGTGAGCTAGGAAATAGTGTTTTAGCTTCTGAACTACCCAAACCAAAGCTGCACAAGTCTTCTCCATGGCTGAGTATCTCTGCTCACAGGGGTTAAGAAGTTTAGACAAGTAGTATGCTACCCTCTCCTTACCTTCCTCATCCACTTGAGCTAAGACAGCACCTACAGAGTCATCCAGGACCGAAACATAGAGAATAAGTGGCTTGCCTGGAATTGGCGGCCTCAGGACAGGAGGATTGACCAAATAATCCTTCAATCCGTCAAAGGCTGCCTGACACTTGTCATCCCAATTAAACTTGACTCCCGGCTTAGTAAGCTCGTAGAACGGCCTACACCTCTGCGAGTGCTGGGAGACGAAGCGGCGAATGAATTGCAACCTCCCGATTAATCCTCGGACTTCCTTCAAATTCTTGGGAGGAGGCATATCTCTAATGGCTTTTGCCTTGTTGGGATCAACTTCAATTCCCCTCTTGCTAACAATGAAACCAAGCAACTTCCTTGAAGAAATGCCAAATACGCACTTCTTGGGGTTCATTTTTAATTGAAATTCTTGGGATCTCTGCAAAACCTTAGCCAGAACCCCAGGATGCTCAATCCTTATTTTTGATTCACAACCAGGTCATCCACATACACCTCAATATAAATATGAATCATGTCATGAAAAATTGCCATCATAGCCCTTTGATAAGTGGCTCCAGCATTCTTAAGTCCAAAGGGCATGACCACATAACAATATGTGCCCCATGGTGTAGTGAATGAAGTTTTCTCTTGATCTTCTTCGGCCAGGCGAATCTGATTATAGCCTGAAAAGCCATCCATGAAAGAAAGAGTCTCAAATCCTACCGTGTTATCAATCAGCACATCAATATGAGGGAGGGGGAAGTCATCCTTAGGACACGCCCGGTTGAGGTCCCTGAAATCTATGCAAATTCGAACTTTTCCATCTTTCTTCATAACTGGGACAATGTTAGCCACCCAATTGGGATAAAGGACGACTCTAACGAATCTAGCCTTGTGGAGTTTATCGACCTCTTCTTTCATTTTCAAAGCCATGCTAGGGTGGAAACGCCTCAACCGTTGTTTTATCGGGACAGACCCTGGCTTAAGTGTAAGGCGATGTTCAACAAGCGCAGGGTCTAATCCAGGCATATCTTCATAACTCCATGCGAACGTGTCTTTGTATTCTTGAAGAACTAAAATGAGCGCCTCCTCTTCGGAGGGCGGCAAATTTTTGCTAATGAGGACAATCCTAGGGTCTTCCTCGGTACCCAAATTGATTTCTTTGGTAGGTTCTTCTACGGAGGCTGATGGTTCGTCGAATCTTCTCATACCATTAGCAAAAGCATCAGCCTCGTCCTCATATTCTTCATAACTTTCATCCCCCTCTTCAATAGGGTCTTCATCATTCATGATTTCATAGACACCCAAACCCTCATTAGAAGTGATAGAATCCTCAATTTCTAACTCTGGCAGGATAATTGAATCTTCCACAAACTCAGGGAGAGCTAAACAAGCTTGGCATCTAATGGCCAATTCCAACAAAAATCTGCGAGGAATCTGCTTACCCCTGGCCTTCTTGTGTGAATCTACCCCATGAATTTTATTAGAAGAAGAGGAAGAAAGGGAGGAAGAGCAACTAGCTTGATTATAAGGGAAAGAAGGAGGTGATAAAGTGGATACAGGAGGTGATACAGAGGAGGGCCCCTCACCAGAGGGGGAGAAAAGACTTACCAAGGAATTTTGGGAGAGCGGCCCCTGGATCGGGTCGCACTCGAGAGAAAAATAGGAGGTCTCCTCAAAAGAAATGGAGGATTGGAATATTGGAGATTTGGCGTTTTTTTTTCGTTTTCATGTTTTCCTTTGTTTTTATTTTCTTTTTCAAGTAAAAAGCAATGTGAAGGGAGAATAGTAGGTGGAGTGGAGATTGCAAGTTTGGAGAAAGATTTAATCAAAGATGGCCCACGCGGGGGCGAGATGGAGTTTTCAGCAAATCGCTCGAGGAGCGAAGGAGCAATCGGGAGGGAAATCTGAATTGAATCGGGAGACAAGTTGATAGTAATCGGTGGTGGTCGCGGCACGTGACCAAACCAACGGGAATAGAGAGAAGCCAACACTAACGGATGCACAGAAGTGAGGGAGAAAAGGCTGGCCCACAGCCTATCCACGGAAAATCCTTCTTCAAAGGGGACATCTGGCTCCCCTGTATCTGTGTAGTCACTTAACATCTGCCTTTTATCTGTGATTGCGGCAGGCATTTCAATCAGTTCTTGAATCAACGGAGGCCATTCCGGATCTGTCGGCATGAACAGGCGGCTTAGGGAGATTGTGATGTCATTCATGTCAAACCACCTGTACCAGTCACATTCCGGATCACCCATTTTCTTCTTTTATCTGGCCTTAACGACTCCAGGGTTTTATAAGTGGCCAGTGGGGCAATGTGCCGAGCAAACTGTCTAGCGTGCACATCCTGACAATCAAGCAATGAAGTAATGACGGTAGTCTGTTCATTATTCTGAACGCCACCGGTGACAAAATGTGTCTTTAAAGTCCAGGTGAGCGGCTGGCGATCTGGCTTGAAGGTGGACGTCATAACAGCCCACGGCTCTCCTTCATTCTTGCCCGGTGCTTTGTAGCCTAAGCCGCCTCGTGCAACCACCTTTTGAGGCTTAATGGGCCTAATCTTGCCCTGGAGTTTAGCGCCCAGGCCCTTGCCATCTTGATATCCCATTCTTATCAGAATGTTCCAGCCGGGGGTATTCATCATATTTTTCTTTTTCTTCTTCCCCTTGGAAGGCAGGGGTGTCATAGCGACTGTTGTAACAGTCTCAGATAGCATCGGCTGAGAGTGGGGAATGTCCAGTACAGATAATAACGGCTTGTTGGCTGGCCATATAGAAGGAACTGATGAAGCTACATGAATGTCCTCCTCTGGCAAGATTGGCACGCTGGTCACCTTGATAATGCGGCCCTTGTGCGGAAACTTAAGGCACTGATGGTTTGTAGAGGGCACTGCATCAAGTTGCTGAATATAAGGGCGACCCAGGATGCCATTAAAGGTCGGGTCCATATCCAGGATATGAAAATCTGCCGTAATGGTGACTGGACCCAAGCTGACTTTGAGAGTAATCATACCCAGAGGGGGTTTCTTTGTATTGTCATATGCTGTGACAGTAATGGTAGATGGCCGAATCTGGCTCTCAGGGATACCGCATAACTTCAGAGTTCTCGGAGGCAACACATTGATAGATGCACCGGTGTCTACCAAACACTGCTTAACGGCCACCTTGTTGATATCAACCGTGATACATAGGGCATATTTTCTTGCCGGTAGAGGTGCTAACTCATGTTCATGGAATGTGATTGCCGGCTGACTGCTGGCAGGGGTCAGGACTGTAATTATCTGTTCAACCGGAAGGTCCTCATTGACCATGACCTTCTGCAGGTATTTCTTCAGGGCCAGCTGATGAGTGGTGGACCTCTTGATTAATTCAAGGATGGAGATTCTGGCTGGAGTGCGATCCAAGTGCTTTAACAGATCATACTGAGTTCCCAGCACTGAATCTTGTTCCTGTTCTTGCTCTTGTGGCCCCTGCACGGGCTCTAGCTCTCTCTGTGGGAAAATACGGTGGAACATCCGTCCACTACGGAGCGGCGCTACGCCTTGACGCGCCTCTGTCGGGGCAATATTAGGAGGAGGGTTGGAAGAAGAAGAAGGAATGTTGGTAACAGAGATCTTGCTAGGGGATACCAAAGGGGAATTCAATGAAAGGTGCGCCCCCGTAGGAGGCGTAGTAGTGGTGTTTAATAAAGATGCGCCCGCGGGAGGCATGGGGGGAGTATTTGAAGAAGGTGCCCTCGCAGGAGGCGTGGGAGAAGAGAGGGATATCCGAATGCGAGGAGTATTGGCAGGTGGTGGAATAAGGAGAGATCGTGGCACAAAAGGTGGTTGTACTGATGGTGGAGGAACTCTTGCCGGTGTAGGAGTGGTATAGGGGGTAGCGGGTGCTGGCGGTGAGCGGAGTAGGAGTGGCCTGGAGGGCGCGGATGTAGGATTGGTGGTGGAAGGTGGAATGGTAGGTTGCTGTGATGGTAAGCGGTTAAGAAGAGAGCGAGCAGGCAAGGCCGTGGAATTGGTGGTGATAGATGGATTGACGGGGCGTAAAAGAGAACGTCCCGATAGGAGACTAGAAGGAGAAGGAGGAACGCGCAAAAGGCGCGGAGTTTGATTTTGGGTTGGATCATGGTGGAATGCCCCGACAGAGGCGTTTTCTTCGTGCCATCCCTGTCCTCTCTCTACCTCGTAGAGAGACGTGACAGGGTTCACGTGTTGATTAGGAGCGTGCTCCGGCAATGGATTACGGACAATCCCCATATCCTGCTGGGGTGCTGGAGCTTGCTGTAGCTGAACTTGCTGCGGAGCTGGCTGCTGTTGTTGCTGGTTTTGCTGTTGCCGATGCGGCCTCCTCTCTTTCATGGTGGCGATGACTTGCCTCATTTCATCCCAATTGATGCCACCCTGGTCATTCAAATCATAAATATGATCTCTGAAATGGAAACAACGATCAAGGTTGTGACCAGGGGCGCGGTGAAATGCACAGTAACGGGATGTGTCAACATTGTCGGGCCACACCGTTCTTTCTTTTGGTAGGACGAGCAGGTTGGCGGCCATCAAAGCATTAAAAATGTCAGGGAGACTCTCTGGGAGTGGCGGATAATGGGCCCTCTTGGGGCCAAGCGGTGGTCTCCGTTGTTGTTGGCCATAGTTGGAAGGTGGGGGGACCTGATGGTATTGTGGTGGTGCTGGAGGGTCGGTGCGAGGCGCTTGGCTCGGTGATGGAGCAAAAGAAGGTTGGGGTGTGAAGTGGCGTTGTGGAGCGGAGGTAAAATGGGGGTTTTGCTGTGGAGGTGGCGGAGGTCGTGGGTTTGACTGGTGGTGGGGGTGGCCAACTACGCCAACCTGCTCGTTTGTGACAGTGCCCTCAGTTGTGGGCCCGCTGTTGACATTTGTATTCTTTTTAAACAGCCGAGGCTTCGGCTCAAACATGCCCATGATGGGCGAATCCTTCATTTGTGTTTGTATATAACGAGCTCTTTCATAGAGCTCTTCCATAGTTGTCAGCCGATTCATGGCCAAAATGTGCCGGAATTAAGGAGTTGCATTAGAAATGACCATTTTTACTTGCTCTTGTTCCGACAATGTGTCCTTCAACTTCTCGGCCATAGACCGCCACCTGCCAGCAAATACAATGAAGTCTTCCTCGGGCTTCATTCTCTCAGCGACCAGATCTGTAACAGAAAGGGACGGTCCTACCTGGTCTCTATACTTTTGCAAGAATTTCCTTTGGATAACATCAAAATCACCAGCATCAGCTGGCTCCAGGGAATAGAACCATTCGAGGGCTGGCCCCTCAAGAGATCTCCTGAATAAATAGGCCAGGGAGGCCTTATTGTCTTGCCAGAAAGAAGTCTCATATCGGAAATCCTTTAAATGAATGAATGGGTTGCCTGTTCCATTATATCGCCGGAAATTCGGCATTTCAGAAGGTGGTAAATGGAACACTGGCAACGTAGGGAGAGAAATTTCCGGAGCATTCTTAGTTGCTGTAACCTTCTTGAGCTGCTCCTCCATGCTGGCCAGCTTCTGAAGCAAGAGAGTGTTGGTATCGGGCTCGACTGGGGCCTGATTCTGAATAAAAGAATGCGGTATAGGCGTTCGTAGAACCCGAGGAGGTTGGGAGGATTGATGCCTAACCGCTGAATAGCTCGCCTGCTGGGCCGGCATGGCCACAATAGGCGTTTGTGGACGAGAGGAAGGGGGATGCAAGACCGCCTGGTCATTAGCAATCTGATGGCCACTCACGGCCGGAGGGGGATTAGAGGAAGATGAAAGGACGGATTTCCCCTTTAAAGCGGCCTGAATGGCTTGCCGCTGGGAGTCATCCAACTGGGAGAGAGCTTGGATCAAGTCTGTGACGTTGATGGATGGGGAAGGGTTCCCCGAAGTGTTGGAAGATGGAACTTGAGACGAAGGGTCCGCCTCATGGATGGTGGTATCGACCACATGGACTTGTGAGTAATGGGGGTGAGGGGGAAGATAGTTCCCCTCATAATAAACAGAATCCTGGAGAGGGTCCTCATATTGACCAAATATGTTCTCATTCTCATCATCATAAGAGTACCCGTTGCCTGACATGTTGACGGTTTTACCTGAACGGAGTTTCATTCTTAAGAGAGAGAATGTTTAATGAAGGAACTATCACAAAATATTCAATCCAAACAAAGCAATCAAATCACCCAACTATGTTTATGCAAACAAGATTGGCAAGAAACGCAAGGTTTTAATGTTTGATGTTTGAATTTAGGGTGGATTATTTGTGAAAGTTCACTCTTTTGCCAAATGAGACCTAGTTTGATCCGAGTGTAACCTCCGGGTCAACTAAGTTCTTCTCTCTTTTAACAACGCATAGGTTCTCTAAACTCCAGGTACTTCGAGGGTACAACCAGCCCGGCGTCCGTGAGGGAATCCACGGGTGCGGGGACTTACGGAGGTCTTGGAAAAGGGATTTCCGGTCCAAAGAGACGGAATGCTCAATGGAGGGTCGTCCCGATTCCAAGAAGGGTGTGTGGATCCTAGGATAGAGAGAGGAGGTCTCTCAACCAAGCCAGCAAATCAAGATAATCCAATCAACAATGTAATATCAAGACAAATGCCCAGCAATGAATAATGGCCAATCTGTGAAAAGAACAGTAGAGACACGCCTTTGGAAAGGTCGTGTTCACAGCAAGAGGAAAGACACGCCCTGCGGTAGGTCGTGATAAAATGAAAACACGGCAGCGTGGCTGTCGTAAATTCTGTGAGGGGCTCACAGACGGTAGAAAAAACACGCCTTGAGCTAAGGCGTTCTAAAGAAAGGACGCCTACAGTAAAGGGCGTCAAAACTCAGAGAAAACGCCCTGATGATAGGCGCTGATAATAAATGAAACGCCTCAGAGAGCGGCGTTAATTCACAGGCAATATGATAAGGATGCAGCAAACAGCAGTTATGATAAATAGAAACGCCCTAATGACAGGCGTTGATAAGCAATGACACGCCTCGAAGAGGGGCGTTATTCCACAGACAGTATAATAAGCATGGAGCAGACAGCAATTATGGAAACAGACGCCCTGGAGATGGGCGTTAATCAATGAAACACGTCCCTGTAAGGGGCGCTAAATAGCAGACGAGAAAATAGCGAAGAGAAGGCAAGCAGATGCAATAAACACACGCCCTCGAGGGGGGCGTTAATTAATCAAAACACGTCCCTGTGAGGGGCGTTAAATCAAAAGACGCCCTTGTTGAAGGCGTTAATAAGCAGCAATTGACTGATCCGGGGAGTGTGCAGGGTGCACAATGGAGGGTGCCCGAGGGGCACAAGGGAAAGGGTATCGAGGGTACCGAGGGGAAAGGGCACGCGAGGGTGCCTAAGGGGAAAGGACACACGAGGGTGTCAAAGGGAAAGGGCACACGAGGGTGCCAATGGAGATGGTAATCAATAAAGAAAACAGCGGATGTCCCACCGTGATCGCCAATTTGTAGATCGGATTAAAAATCCTCACTTTTGGTAGTGAAAAGTAAATAACAATGATGACAACATGTATAAGATATGATAAAGAATATAGCACGAGGTGCTAAAGGGGAGTTGTGATCGCCAGAGAGTTTACCTCAATAAGAAGAAAATGAGATCGCGTGTACCTGGTGAAGAGTGGGATGCGGGATAAATATGGATTTCCTCCTCCAACTCCAATCGGTCGGCCGATGAAGTGGGTTTTCTTGATTGATTACCTTGTAAAAAAGACAATGAAAAACAAGGAAAAGGGAGGGGATCAGCCAAAGTGCAGTAGTATCGTTCCAAAAACCAACATGAAATGATGAATCGACGTCAACGTGCGCACCTCTCTTTTTTTGTTAAAACCCCTAGCAGAGAACTAGGGAAGGAGATAATATGCTAAATGCAGTAAAAGAAATAACGACAAGGGACCACAGTGATGATAATGTGATGAGAATGAAATGAACAAAATAAAACAATATGTAGCCCTGCTCTCCCTGACGAGAGTAAAGGTGCAACCGGGAAGACGCGGAACGGATGCAGCAGGATGAAGAAAAGCCAAAGGATGAAGCCCTGCGTGCTTGTTCAGTAGGTAATTTCTTAACCTCTAAATGCTCAGGGTGCCTATTGAATACTAAAAATCTTCAACCTCTTTTACGAGCGAATGATGTTTTCTTTTATAGCTTCAATCGGATGTGATCAAACAAGGAAATGATAAGAATGGGTAATGAGGCATCCAAAGAAGGATTAAGATCGGGCAAGAGTCCAAAGGATGGTAGGGAACTGTAAGGGAAAGATGGAAAAAAGAAGGAGTCTGGAGTAAAACACGCCTTAAGACAGGGCGTCTATTTATGAATTGACGACCTGCATAGAGGCGTTTCTTGAAACACGACCCAGGAAAGGCCGTTTCTTCCTGGGTTTAATTTGGAAATGAAAACTTCCTCTGTTTGGAAATTAATGGAACACGCCTAAGAAAACGGCGTTTATTCAAAACACGCCCTGAGGATGGGCGTTACTCAGAAAATGCCTTTTATTTTGAAAGTAGATAATTCCAGAAATTAACGGATAATACCAGGAATTGACGCCCTCACCTACGGTCGTCCTTTCTTTTAAAACGCCCTATGACAGGTCGTTAATTTAGAAAGTAACGCCCTTCGTCAAGCCGTGTTTCACGAAAATGCAGGAAAAATGCAGAAAACTCATGAAAAATAGAAAAACTTTATATTATAGGAATATTGAAGTCCACTTGGGGCGTTTACATAATAACATGAGATTTGATCAACAAAATGTCAATTTTGGCGTGTCTACACCGGTCAATATTAGCATTTGGCTACCCAATGGACGATTGGACCCCGTGGGTTGTGATGCTGCTAAAGCATGCCAACAGGCGGGATTTCCTCAGCCGAGAGGTATTTGATCAGCTGGCGGCTGTGTGGCTAGAGAGGGCAGATTGCCGCGCTGCTACTACTTCATTGAGGGTGACCGTGGAATAATTGAGAGGTGTTGCCGGCAATATCTCAGAACGTCTGTTGCTCCTCACGGCGCGGATGGAAGAGTTGCGCGCGGAACTTGCTAAGGTCGAAGCCGAGTTGCAGGAAGCCGAGGGCCTAGAGGTTCAGACAACGGAAGAAGCTGATATGGCGGAAGGACGACTTGTCTCACTGGATGAGAGGTTATCACAGCTGACAGCTACCGAGGCGCAGTTGCAGGAGTTGACCCAATACCCCTTACTAGGCCTCTTGGAGTTGGCAGATATTTTCCGGCGCCCTTTGCCGTAACTTTGCTTTGCTTTTCTTCTTGCATCGAGTTCTGCTCCTTTTTGCCTTCGGAGCTTATGTACCCCTGGGGAATGCCCTGGGCACAAATGTATTCCGACAACTCACATTAATGAAACGTCTCTGTTTGTCACCTCAATCGTGACTTCTTTCCCTCTTCTCTTCTCTTTCTTCTTCTTGCCCAAGTCTAGGGATACGCGCTGATGGCGCAAGAGAGCGCTCACGCCTTCAGCAAAGGGGTGAGGTGTTCGCTCCACCGCAGCACATCCGTTCCCGGAACCGGATTTTGGCCAGGGCGGGACATGGGTAGCATAGGCGGATGTGCCTTATGAACTTCGCCAACGATGACGAAAGGTGTGTTCTAACCATTGACATGGGTTAAATGTCGACGCAATGATACTTTGTTTATTAACGAGGGCGGAAGGCCCAGGTTAGGGGGTAGTTGACCGGGCTCGTCGATGGTGGCAAGGGTCGAAAGGGTAGCGACCGATCTTGCCGACGGTGACAAGGGTCGAAAGGGTAGCGACCGATCTTGCCAATGGTGACAAGGGTCGAAAAGGTAGCGACCGATCTTACCGATGGTGACAAGGGTCGAAAAGGGTAGCGACCGATCTTGCCAATGGTGACAAGGGTCAAAAAGGGTAGCGACCGATCTTGCCGATAGTGACAAGAGTCGAAAAGGTAGCGACCGATCTTGCCGATGGTGACAAGGGTCGAAAAGGGTAGCGACCGATCTTGCCGATGGTGACAAGGGTCGAAAAGGTAGCGACCGATCTTGCCGATGGTGACAAGGTTCGAAAAGGTAGCGACCGATCTTGCCGATGGTGACAAGGGTCGAAAAGGTAGCGACCGATCTTGCCGATGGTGACAAGGGTCGAAAAGGGTAGCGATCGATCTTGTCGATGGTGACAAGGGTCGAAAAGGTAGCGACCGATCTTGCCGATGGTGACAAGGGTCGAAAAGGGTAGCGACCGATCTTGCCGATGGTGACAAGGGTCAAAAAGGGCAGCGACCAATCTTGCCGATGATGACAAGGGTCAAAAAAGGTAGCGACCGATCTTGTCGATGGTGACAAGGGTCGAAAAGGGTAGCGACCGATCTTGCCGTTGGTGACAAGGGTCGAAAAGGTAGCGACCGATCTTGCCGATGGTGACAAGGGTCGAAAAGGTAGGAAATATATATATAGGTGGGATATTGGATGAAGACGCCGCTTCAACCCGGTAAAGGGTCTTCAAGACGGAGGATGGATCATCACTATTCATCATTCATTTATATTTTTCATTCACATTACTGACCTAAGCGCCCTTTCGGGTTTTCACCGAAGCCAGCCCCCTCTTGCTTTTGCCCACGCGCCCTCTCGGGTTTTCACGTGGCAGGGTACCCGATTTTACCTGCGACGCCCTTTCGGGTTCTCGCCACAGCTGGGTTATAGCCATTTTTGCACTTGTCCTAATATAGGAGCAAGTATGGCGGGGTATCTCTATTTTTAACCCCATTTTTTCTCTCTTTTTTTTCCCTCCCTTTTTTGAATCTGGAGTACAAAAGAACTTGACTGCTAGAATGCCGACTGGCCTTTCCGATGATGACAAGGGTTGGACCCTGGTTTAGTTCGTCGACACTAGTTAAATGTCGAAGCAAAGGATATGGTTTGTTAACCAGGACGTAAGATCTGAGTTAAGGGTAGAGGTCGACCGATCTCGCCGATGATGACGAGTGTCGAACACGGGTTTATTCATCAGCATGGGTCACATGCCGAAGCAAAGGTATGATTATTAACAAGGACGGAAGGTCCAAGTTAGGGGTAGAGATCGACCGATCTCGCCGATGATGACGAGGGTCGAACATGGGTTTGTTCATCAGTATGGGTCACATGCCGAAGCAAGGGTAGGATTATTAACAAGGACGGAAGGTCCAGGTTAAGGGTAGAGATCGACCGGTCTCGCCGATGATGACGAGGGTCGAACATGGGTTTATTAGAGGATCTCCAGTGGGACTTTTGATGATTGTCCCCTTTTTGGAGTTTCAATGGGGGGAGAACAAAGAGAAAATTTTAAATTACCACTTTACTGACTTAAGCGCCCTTTTGGGTTTTCGCCGAAGTCAGCCCCCTCTTGCTTTTACCCACGCGCCCTTTCGGGTTTTCACATGGCGGGGTACCCGATTTTTCCTGTAGCACCCTTTTGGGTTTTCGCCATAGCTGGGTTATAGCCATTTTTGCACTTGTCCTAATATAGGAGCAAGTCTGGCGGGGTATCTATATTTTTAACCCCATTTTTGTTCCTTTTTTTTGGATATAAAGGGTGGCAGGTCGAAGTATGATGTCCGACCCTTGGTTGATAGTAGACGGCTGTTGGCCGGAGCACCGGGCCTCGTGCCGAGCAGAGCGGTTCATTCGTTAGCAAGGGCTAAATGCTAACGCAAAGGAATGATCTTTCGCTGATTCGGGCGTAAGGCCCGTAATGGTAATACAGTGCATTCTTTTGAGAGCTTGGCCAGGGCGGAGTGCCACTAGACCAAGGAAAGGTTGCTCGATCAGGACGGAGTGCCACTAGACCAAGATAAGGGTAGCTCGGCTAGGACAGAGTGCCACTAAACCAAAGAAGGATAGCTCAATCAGGGCGGAGTGCCACTAGACCAAGATAAGGGTAGCTCGGCTAGGGCGGAATGCCACTAGACCAAGGAAGGATAGCTCAATCAGGGCGGAGTGCCACTAGATCAAGATAAGGGTAGCTCGGCTAGGGCGGAGTGCCACTAAACCAAGGAAGGATAGCTCGATCAGGGCGGAGTGCCACTAGACCAAGATAAGGGTAGCTTGGCTAGGGCGGAATGCCACTAGACCAAGGAAAGGTAGCTCGATCAGGGCGGAGTGCCACTAGACCAAGATAAGGGTAGCTCGGCTAGGGCGGAGTGCCACTAAACTAAGGAAAGGTAGCTCGATCAGGGCGGAGTGCCACTAGACCAAGATAAGGGTAGCTCGGCTAGGGCGGAGTGCCACTAAACCAAGAAAGGTAGCTCGATCAGGGCGGAGTGCCACTAGACCAAGGAAAGGTAGTTCGATCAGGGTGGAGTGCCACTAGACCAAGATAAGGGTAGCTCGGCTAGGGCGGAATGCCACTAGACCAAGGAAGGATAGCTCGATTAGGGCGGAGTGCCACTAGACCAAGATAAGGGTAGCTCGGTTAGGGCGAAGTGCCACTAAACCAAGGAAGGATAGCTCGATCAGGGCGGAGTGCCACTAGACCAAGGTAAGGGTAGCTTGGCTAGGGCAGAATGCCACTAGACCAAGGAAAGGTAGCTCGATCAGGGTGGAGTGCCACTAGACCAAGATAAGGGTAGCTCGGCTAGGGCGGAGTGCCACTAAACCAAGGAAGGATAGCTCGATCAGGGCGGAGTGTCGCTAGATCAAGATGAGGGTAGCTTGGCTAGGGCAGAATGCCACTAGACCAAGATAAGGGTAAAGAATGACGGTCATTCTGGGAATGCCGATTGAGCTGTGTGGTACAGCTTGATATGCTTTCCATTGAGGGGAGAGAACTGGACGACTCCTTTGTGGTCCACCAGGACGTAGGCACCCCCTTCATATACTCGGCGGACGATATATGGTCCGATCCAATTTTCGACCAACTTCCCTTTGGGGTTGGAGGCCATCACTTTTCTTCTTTTAACCATCACCAGATCTCCTTTCTTGAATTCTCGACCTTTGACCAGCTTATCGAAAGCGCGGGCCATGCGAGCTTGGTAGAGTTGGATGTTTTGTTGTGCCCGGAGGTGTTTTCCTTTGAGCTCGACGAGCTCTTCCAATCTTCTTTCTGCATTTGTTTGTTCATCGCTGGCTAGTCCATGCTGGATGGCGACTCGCAGCGAAGGAACTTCTAATTCGATTGGCACCACAGCCTCCGACCCATAGACGAGGGAGAAATATGAACAACCGGTTGGGGTTTTGTAGACAGTACGATAGGCCCAGAGCGCTTCGTACATCCTTTCTTCCCAATCTTTTTTATTAGACTTGACAGTCTTTGCCAGCAACGTGCATAGGGTCTTGTTGAAGGCTTCTGCAAGTCCATTGGCTTGAGGGTTGTAGGGGGAGGATGTCCTCCAGTCAATCTTGTATTTGTCGGCCATCCGATAAACCTTCTGGTTCCTGAAATGGCTGCCATTATCAGAGATGATTTGGCTGGGGATCCCGAATCGGAATATTATATTCTGCCGGAAGAATCTTGCGACCAGTTCCCTGGTTACATCTCTCAATGTGACCGCCTCTGCCCATCTGGAGAAGTAGTCTGTAGCTGCTAAGATATATCTGCACCCTGATGAAGATGCTGGTAGCGGCCCTACCACGTCCGTGCCCCACTGAGCAAACGGCCAGCTTGGTAGGGTCGGATGTAATGGCACTGGAGGTCTCCTTGCCACGTTAGCGTGTTCTTGACACTTCTGGCAAGCCTCGGTGAACTTGCAGCAATCATCAAACATAGTGGGCCAATAGTAACCCAATTTCTTTATCTCAATTTTCATCTTTGGGCCAGCCTGGTGTGCTCCAGCTGATCCCGCATGGATTTCTTGCATCACCTGTCCCGCCTCTGTTGAAGAGAAGCAACAAAGTAGGACTTTCCTTCGGGCATCTGTCATTATTTGGAACAGGGTTCCACTTCTCATCTCGTAAGAGTCTTTGATCCTCAGAAGTTTCATTATCTGTTCTTTCTCTCTTGGGAGCTGTTGGTGTTGAAACCACCGCAGGAGATGTTCTCGCCAATCGGGCTGCTGAACCTCCTCGACGACTGCCACCTCAATTTCTTGCTCGTCGGTTAAGACTTCTATTACACTGGGGACTTACCGGCGGTTGATTACTATTATGTTCAGGCTTGTGTCTAGCGGGACTGCCAACGAACTGGCCAGCTTAGCGAGGGCGTCTGCCTGATCATTCTGGCCTCGGTTGATATGCTTGATGCTGATGAAGTAGAATCTCGACATCAGGCGGGTTGCCAGCAGATGGTAGGGGAGAAGTTCCTGCTTTCGCACATCGAACTCTCCTTCCAGTTATTTTATAACTAGCATGGAATCTTCGAATGCTTCTAGCATCTGAATTCCCATGTGTTGTGCCCCTTGTGCTTTGATGATAATGTGGTGTTTTAATGATAGCAACATGAATGAGTCACCATATTGTTTTGCTAAGAACATCACATTGAATGATAGCAACATGAATGCATATGACTGATCTATTCTGTGGAGAATGCATGAGTGTGCTATGTCTGATCTGTTCTGTGGAGAATGCATGAGTGTGCTAAGTCATGCAGTGTTCCATACTAAGTGCATAAATTGTTTTGTGCCTGATTTAAGGTCTGTGCATTGCTTCTCTGCTGATATGTTCAGTCTGTAGTTCAGCAAGTCTATACATTGTCTAGCACACACACATCAAGTATGTACAGCCAGATCGGTCAAGTCTGTACAGCCATCCACTTGCAGCATTTCTTCAAGTCTGTACAGCTTGTGTGCAGCCCATCTTCAGAGCATATGCAAAGTCTATACATCGCATGCATGTTCAAGGGTTAAAGTCTGTACATTCTTCAGGTGCATCATCTCAACAAGTCTATACATTGGACTTGAGAATATAGGAAGTCTGTACATCATCCAGTTGCTGCATGCGTCTGTTAAGAAGTCTGTACATTACCTTGTTTCAGGCTGAGCGAGTCTATACATTGCTGTCACATTGCAAAGTCTTTACATTGCAAAGTCTACACATTACATACTATAAAGTCTGTACAAGGTGTCGACATTAAACTGATAAGGTTCTCTCTGTCTGACAGGTACTATTCGTGAAGCTTATGAAGGGCACGTGATCCGAGGCTGGAAGGGCTGACAGGAAGATGACACGTGGCCAAAATAATTGGGCGGGAACTGTGGAAGACACGTGCCCAGTGATGCTCCTACTGGAACTGCTATATAAGGAAGACTCATTTGTCTGAAGAAGGTGATCGAAATAGAAGGGGCAGAAACTGAGAGAAGATAGCCTGAACGATCCAGAGAGCAGAGAAGAAGAAGAAGAAGCAGGGAAGAAGAAAGAAAAAGAGAGTGAGAGATCGAGAGCAGGGAAGAAGAAGAAAAAGAAAGAGGGAGAGAGCGTGAGTTGAGAAGAAGAAAGAGAAAGACAGATAAAGAGAGGAAGAGAAGCGTACCTGAAGATCGCTCCTACTGGAAGTTGGATCAGATCCACTCCAGTCAGCTCTTTTGAGAGCCACATTGTGCTTTATCTTTTCTAGCTTTCAGTCGCTGTTGTTCTTGCTTTTGTCTTTCTTTTTGAACCTTTTATCAAGCTGTTAGTCAGCGATTTTGCAGAGGAGGATTCCTCTGGACAACAAGCTGTGTTACTCAGCGGGCGAGGTGGATTCCTCGGACAGCAAGCTGTGAGGCTCAACAGTTTGTAGGCAAGCTGTGATGCCCAGCGGTTCAAGCTGTGAGTCAGCAGTAAGCCACACTCGGGTTGAGTGTGGGGTGGACGTAGGTCTGGAGGACCGAACCACCTAAAAACCCCTCTTGCATTGTGGTTTGATTTCTCTATCTGATTGGCGCTAGATAAATGCATAGGGGCGATTTGGCTTGATTGCACACCAGGTGTTTGACTGTGGTATTGAGTGTCCCTTGACATTGTTATTCCGTAATTGCTCATTAGTCTTCTATTTGTATTAGAAAGAATTTTTAATTGAGCGAAATTAATTTTTAAAGGGCTGATTCATTCACCCCCCCTCTGAATCGAACGCACCGAACCCAACACTTGGTATCAGAGCGGGTGTCTGCACAGAGGGTCCAACGACCTGCAGATCCGATCTGTATTTGGCTCCGGTGCGATCTGAGTTGATTCTGTTCGCTTGCATCTGTTTTGAGCTCTCTACTAGCATTGCTCTTGATCTGATTTGTTTCATCTTGCACTTATGGCTAAAATTCCTGTATTCACTAGTTTAGATGTCTATGGCTGGTACGGTCGTTTTAGAGACTATGTGATCCATATGAATTCTGATTTGTGGATACTCATAGCTCACAGTCCATATGAAGTCCCCGAGGACAAATCCAAATGGAAGTCCTCAGATAGACTGAAATTTGAAGCAAATCAAAACGCCCTAGATCTAACAAAAAGGGCAATAGACTCTCATTGCTTTCCATTTGTTGATGAGTGCAGGAGCGCAACGGAAATCATCAACCTAATATTGGAGAGATCATGGAGAGATGAGGAAATGTGCTTCATGGTCAGAGATCAGTCCGAGGATTCTTCCTCTCAGGTAAACTCTGAAATAGAGAATATCAGCTATGATGATTTAGTTGCCATGAATGAGCATTTATTGAACAAATATGATAGACTTAAATATGAAAAGAGAAAAATGAGAAAAGAAATGATTCATGAAGTCACTCGTTTGAAGGCAGAGAATGAAAACTTGAAATCTGACATGAATAAAGAAAAAGATGAGTTGAACAAGTTGAAATCTGAAAATGAGAACCTTAGAAACAAACTCATCAGTGAAAATAATTCTTGCAAAGCATGTGCCATTCTCCAAGATTTGATTAATGATATAGACCATGATGATAATTCGCAAAAGGAATTAATCAAATCCTTGGAAGAAGAAAACAAATTATTATTGGCCAAGAAAATTGAGGTTGAAAAAGGTGGAGAAAAATTGATTGAAGAAAACATGTATCTTAAAGATCAAAATAAAAAGCTAATGGTTCTTAATACTGTCTTCTCTGAAAGATGGTTGTCATTTGAAAAAGGAAAATCTGGTGTGAAGGAAAATGAGAACAACAATGAAATAATGGTTCAACAAGAAAATGAAACTCTGAAGAACCTGAATGATTCGTTGCAACAGCAGCTGATTGCATGTGAATCTGAGCTATCTAAGTATGAAGTGAGTATTGATTCCTTGAATTCTGAAATTAAAAATCTTGAAGCTGAAATAGAAAAAGTCAACAAGGAAGGTGTGCATGTTTCCTCTCTAAAATCAAACTGCAATATGTGCTTGGCTCTAAGAGAACGTAATGAAGATCTTTTTAATGAAAATGAATGGATGAAGAAACAAACTGCCATGTTTAAAGAAGATCACAAAAACCTGCTTGCTGAGAAAATTAAAGTGGAAGAAAGAGAAGATGAACTAATTGAAAAATTGGAGCTGATGTCTGGAAGAGAAAAATGTGCTGGTAATGAAATTCAGGCTAAAAATTTTGAGGAAGAAAACACTGAACTGAAAGTTGAAGTTGAAAAATTGAAATGGTTAAATACTGGTATGTCCGAGCAACTTCTCATGTTAAAGAAAGGAAAAACTGTCTATGATGAAGAATCAAAAATCTTGAGCAACTTGGAACAAGAAATTGAGAAGTATAAAACTGCAAACAAAGTTCTAAGTGAGTGTGTCAATTGCAGTGAACAGGAGATAGCCAGTTATGAGCTTCATATAGCACATTTAGAGAATAAGATTCATGATCTAGAAAAATTAACATCCAAGTCTGCTAAAAATGAAGGAAAAATGAAAGCTGTCATGAAAGATAAAAATGACAATTCAAGAGAGGGGATAAGTTGCACTTCTGATGTTAAGAAAATCACTAAAAACCAGCTATATGCCACTTTTGTGCAAAGCTCTGATGTAGCTGGTACCTCAAATCAATCTCCAAAACAAAATGAAAATAAGAAATCACCTTCAACATCTGTTTTTCAGTTCAAAGCACAGAAAAATGAAAAGCAAACGAAAATTGTGAAAGGGAGTAAAAAATTGAAAAAGAATGGTCAGATGAACGAAGTCAAAATTGTCCCTGCATGTACTGTGAATTCTGCTAGCTGTGTGGAGTCTGATAGATTAACACATGCCACTCACAAATCATCCACTCACTCGCATGCATCTGAGAAAGAATTCTCATGTTATCACTGTGGCAAAGCAGGGCATATCATGGATGACTGTAGATTATTAAAAGAAGATGAGCATGTAAATAAAACACTGCATTCTAGGAATTCATCTGATAGAAACCACACCACTAAGAAATCTGATGCATCATGTTATTACTGTGGTAGGCGTGGTCACCTAATGAATGCATGTTTTATCTTGAAAGAAGACAATGAACTACATGCTAAAATTCTCTCACATGCTCATGGCCCATATAGATACAAATCTACTTCAGGCCAGCATATTATTTGTTTCACTTGCAACAAGCCTGGGCATAAGGCAGATGAGTGCTGGTCAGAAAATCATTGGGGTAACAATGAATCAAGAAGCAAGCATCTTAGATGCTTTGAATGTGAGAAATATGGTCATGCAGTCAAGGACTGCTGGCATGTTCAGGGAAATCATATTAACTTCAAATCTGCTGAATTCCCCAGAACAAGAAGTGCAAACATTTCATGTTTTAACTGTGGCAAGATAGGTCACAAATTTACTGAATGTTGGTCATCAGGTAATAAGAAACAAACTGCTCATGCATTCAACAGAACAATTCATGCTCAGTTTCATAGGTCTCATGCTGCTGTTGATATGCATCATAGGACCAGAAAATCTGCTGTTTCATGTAGATACTGTGGAAAATTTGGTCATTCCATGGATAGTTGTTACCTGATGGATCATGATGATAATATTGCTAAAAGATTGTTCAGAACACCCATCAGGGCTAACGCAGGACCCAAGACTGCTTGGGTCCCTGCAGGATCAAATTGATTAACATGTTACAGGTGTGCCTTGGAATGAAAAAGAGGGGTAAATAAACCAAGGCACTCAACAGGAAGACCCCAGGGTTCTGCTTTTCAGGTTAGTTCTGAACACTTTGCTTAAATTCCATTATATGAAATTGTGAACTTGAAATGATTGCATATCATGTTGATTTGTTGATGTTAAACTGAAACTGTCTGAAATGTGAATTGCACAATCATGTTTATGGCAATTCTCTTCTGTCTAATTTGCATGAATCATATCTGAATGCAAAATTTGATATCATGTGATGTGCTTTCAATACATTTCATGCATATAGTCAGGGGGAGTCCAACTATTTTTGATCAATGCATATCATAATAATCTGTCTGTGCTAAATTGATTTATCTTGAAAAGTTGATTGCTCTCGCATGATGCTCTCTGAATAAAGAATGCTCTGATGTTTGAATAATCATCTTGCATAAATTGCATAAATTCAGGGGGAGTTTGTTGAGTCTTAAGTGTGTCACTGCATATAGACAGGGGGAGCATTATAATATTTTTGACACTGTTTGAAATTCTCACTGTCTACACTCTTTCAAATCATCAATTGACTATTTTGAATTCATACTTTCTTGAATCTGAGAATTTGGTTGCTAATCCTCAATCTGTTGAAGGAGAGTTTCATTTTGTCTGACTGAAATTCAATCTCTGCTATTGGCTTTAAACTTTTATTCTCTCTTGCTGATTGAATCTTCCACCAGCTTATACTCATCCTTCATATATCTCTTAGCTGGTGTGACTGATTTGGTTCTACTATTGATTAGTTGATCAGCTAAATTTATTGATCTGATCTGAGGAACTTAATCTGCATGTCATGCAATTCAGTCTGAGAACTTTGTAAAAATTCCTATCATATAGGTTTAAGAATTGCCACTGAATCAGACTGATATAAGATTAATGTACTCTCAGATTTGTAATTAAATGAATTGAAAATATCTGAATGATAAGGTTTAATAAACTTTAACCACATGTGTCATAAAAACCTTAGACTCACTCATCAGATATCTAAAAATTTGAAATCAGGGTTTCTTTGGTTAAGATGCATAGAGTGAGTATTGTTGTTAAACATTAACTTTGAAAAATTTGACAGGAAATAAAATCAGTGAGTAATGAAAAGACTCTGTTCACTGAGAAAATGGGTCCTCCATCAAAGAAATGGAGTGAACCCAAGTCATGAAGTGTCATAGTCACTTAAAATGAAAATTCATTGAGAACCTGACAGAGCAATAGCAGTTCTGTGTTGAGTAACTGGGGAGTCTGGCCTCTGATCAAGGTGTCTTCTCATGTAAAAAGACACGTATATTGTTAACTCTGTTCTCTAAGTTGAGAGGCAATGACAGTTATCACACTGAGTAACTGGGTCACTTCACCTGAGACGTGTTGTGCCTCATGTAAAAAGGTGTTGATCAACCTAAATTACTTAGGAAAAATATAATGTGCTTCATATGAAAAATATATTAAAATTTCTGTCAACTCATGTTCTTAGAAAAGTGGTTAACCTCAGTACTAATCTGTGGTTCTTTCAAAGGAGCTATTGAGATCATGTGTGTAAGATAAAAGATGATTGTTTTTGAGTGTTTTCTGACTAATTGGTTCACCCTTATTAAAACTTGGATTATTCAGATATGCATATTGAGTTTAATTTGACAAATTCGATATACATCATAATTAAATCAGATTGGTTAAGTTGCCACTTCATAACCCTTTATGATAGAAGAGTCTATACTTCTTAAGACTTATTGAAGTGGTGCAAGCATTAAAATCCCTCATGATCAGATTCTTTCCAGACAGCCTGATCAACATCTTGCTATTGTTTATTCATTGAGATGTCTTGTGATTATTGCTCTCTACTTTTACCTTCCTATCTTCAATCACTTTACTCTCAACACTGTTGGAATCTTCCATCTTGTTTTGCAACCAGTTCTGGTTCTGTGGACTTTTCACCTGTTTCATTCTGTTCATGCATATGTGAGGTGCCACAACCAGAATTCAGATTGTTTGTAATGGCAGATTTCAGATTGATTTATTGGATAACCAGAGTTCATTCCTGCGCTTCAGGGGGACTTATGGGTCATCTACTTTTAAGGGGAGAGTAGTCAATCATGCATGTTGATAGGGGGAACTCCATTTCAGTGAACCTTGTTTCTTTCTGTGTAGTTGTGTGCTGAATTTTGTCTCTCAAACCATCTTCTTTTTGCTTATGTCAAAGGAGGAGAATTGTTTGACGAGTCAGTGTGACTCATCATGTTGCCATCATCAAAAAGGGGGAGATTGTTGTGCCCCTTGTGCTTTGATGATAATGTGGTGTTTTAATGATAGCAACATGAATGAGTCACCATATTATTTTGCTAAGAACATAACATTGAATGATAGCAACATGAATGCATATGACTGATCTATTCTGTGGAGAATGCATGAGTGTGCTATGTCTGATCTGTTCTGTGGAGAATGCATGAGTGTGCTAAGTCATGCAGTGTTCCATACTAAGTGCATAAATTATTTTGTGCTTGATTTAAGGTCTGTGCATTGCTTCTCTGCTGATATGTTCAGTCTGTAGTTCAACAAGTCTATACATTGTCTAGCACACACACATCAAGTCTGTACAGCCAGATCGGTCAAGTCTATACAGCCATCCACTTGCAGCATTTCTTCAAGTCTGTACAGCCTGTGTGCAACCCATCTTCAGAGCATATGCAAAGTCTATACATCACATGCATGTTCAAGGGTTAAAGTCTATACATTCTTCAGGTGCATCATCTCAGCAAGTCTATACATTGGACTTGAGCATATAGGAAGTCTGTACATCATCCAGTTGCTGCATGCGTCTATTAAGAAGTCTGTACATTGCCTTGCTTCAGGCTGAGCGAGTCTATACATTACTGTCGCATTGCAAAGTCTTTACATTACAAAGTCTACACATTACATACTATAAAGCCTGTACAAGGTGTCGACATTAAACTGATAAGGTTCTCTCTATTTGATAGGTACTGTTCGTGAAGCTTATGAAGGGCACGTGATCCGAGGCTGGAAGGGCTGACTGGAAGATGACACGTGGCCAAAACAATTGGGCGGTAACTGTGGAAGACACGCGCCCAGTGATGCTCCTGCTGGAACTGCTAAAGGAAGACTCCTTTGTCTGAAGAAGGTGATCGAAATAGAAGGGGCAGAAACTGAGAGAAGATAGCCTGAACGATCCAGAGAGCAGAGAAGAAGAAGAAGAAGCAAGGAAGAAGAAAGAAAAAGAGAGTGAGAGATCGAGAGCAGGGAAGAAGAAGAAAAAGAAAGAGGGAGAGAGCGTGAGTTGAGAAGAAGAAAGAGAAAGATAGATAAAGAGGAAGAGAAGCGTACCTGAAGATCGCTCCTACTGGAAGTTGGATCAGATCCACTCCAGTCAGCTCTTTTGAGAGCCACATTGTGCTTTATCTTTTCCAGCTTTCAGTCGATGTTGTTCTTGCTTTTGTCTTTCTTTTTGAACCTTTTATCAAGCTGTTAGTCAGCGATTTTGCAGAGGAGGATTCCTCTGGACAGCAAGCTGTGTTGCTCAGCGGGCGAGGTGGATTCCTCGGACAGCAAGCTGTGAGGCTCAGCGGTTTGTAGGCAAGCTGTGATGCCCAGCGGTTCAAGCTGTGAGTCAGCAGTAAGCCACACTCGGGTTGAGTGTGGGGTGGACGTAGGTCTGGAGGACCGAACCACCTAAAAACTCCTCTTGCATTGTGGTTTGATTTCTCTATCTGATTGGCGCTAGATGAATGCATAGGGGCGATTTGGCTTGATTGCACACCGGGTGTTTTACTGTGGTATTGAGTGTCCCTTGACATTGTTATTCCGGAATTGCTCATTAGTCTTCTGTTTGTATTAGAAAGAATTTTTAATTGAGCGAAATTAATTTTTAAAGGGTTGATTCATTCACCCCCCCCTTTGAATCGAACGCACCGAACCCAACACCATGGATAGAGCAATTTGCAACCCGATTATCAGGGCTTCATACTCTGCTTCATTGTTTGTGCAATGTTTGTTTATGGAGCAGGATGTGTGCACCACTTCCCCTTCTGGGGATTTCAGGACTATGCCTGCTCCTGCCCTGACCCTGGCCAATCCAGTGGCAGAGGTGTCAATTCTGGAAGCGCCATCGAAATATAGCTGCCATAAGGAGGGATGCACCTGAACAGCTTCCAGGGTTTCATCTTCAGGAAGCTCCGGTTCCAGCGGGCAGTCCCCGGGTACTGGGTGCTCAGCGAAGAAGTCTGCAATAGCTTGGCCCTTGACGGCCTTACGCGGTACATAGGAGATGTCAAACTCCATAAGGATTACCGCCCATTTGCCCAGGCGACCTTTGAGTGCCGACTGGGACATAATATATTTCAGGGGGTCCTCTTTGGATACCAAGCTGATTTTACATGACAACATGTAGTGTCGAAGCTTCTTAACTGCGAAGACCAGCGCCCGACAGATCTTCTCAATGTAAGTATATTTCTCCTCAGTTCTGACCAGTCTCCGACTGAGGTAATAGAGGGCTTGCTCTTTCTCTTCTTTATTATTCTGGGCCAGCATTTTCCCCAGGGAGTTATGTGTAGCTGCTATATATAGTATCAATGGCCGTCCTTTCACCGGTGCGCCCAGCACTGGAGGAGTCTTCAGATAGTCTTTCAGCTTGTCGAAGGCTGTCTGGCAATCTTCATCCCAATAAAAGGGAACATCTTTCATCATCAGTTTGTGGAAAGGCTGGCATCGCCCTGACAAATTGGAAATGAACCGTCGGATATAAGCCAAGCGGCCCTGTAGTGATCTCAACTCGGAGAGGTTCCTTGGTGCAGGTAGCTCCTGGATCGCTTTGATCTTTACGGGGTCTATCTCGATCCCCTGATATCGGACAATGAAGCCCAAGAACTTTCCGCTCGATACTCCGAACGCGCATTTCATGGGGTTCATCTTCAGCTCATGCTGCCTCAGCCTCTGAAAGACGATCCGGAGGTCATGCAGATGATCTTCTTTTCTCCTGGTTTTGACCACCAGATCATCTATGTATCACTCGACCTTGTGGTAGAGCAACTCATCAAAGATTTTGGTCATTGCGCGCTGATAAGTTGCGTCAGCATTCTTCAGTCCAAACGGCATCCTCTTGTAGTGATAAATGCCTTTAGGGGTTCGGAAAGCGGTATGGACCCGGTCATGCTCCGCGATCCAAATCTTCTTGTAACCGGATGACCCATCCATGAACGACAGGGCCTCATGACCGGTTGTAGCATCGATCATGACTTCCGTTATTGGCACCGGAAAGTCATCTTTGGGGCAGGCTTTATTTAGATCTCGGAAGTCGACACATATCCGGATCTATCCATTCTTCTTTTTCATGGGGATGATATTTGCCAGCCATGTGGTGTACTAGTTTTCTTCAACAAATCCCACGTCAATAAGCTTGTCGACTTCAGCGTAAATTTGAGTAATGAGTTCTGGCCTCATGCGCCGCGGTGGTTGCTTCACTGGCTCGGCCTTAGGGCTGATTGCCTGCTCATGTTGTGAGACAGCGGGGTTTAGACCTGGCATTTCTTTATAAGTCCAGGTGAAGCAATCCCGGTACTCTTGCAGTAGCTGGGTGTACAGCTCCCGTTCTTCTGGGGACAGTTGGGCACTGAGGAAGGTAGGCCTAGGGTACTCCTCATTTCCCAAGTTGACTTCTATCAGTTCGTCGACTGTGGCTTGGCCTCCGTCTTCTATCTCCGGAGGTGCCGGTTGGAGGTCAACGAAGTCTGGAATATCATCTTGAGGGTCGAGTTCTTCGACTTCCTCATCTGACATCATCAGAGCCTCTTGAGGATTCTCTGTTTCTTGTACTAGCGGCTGCGAGGATTGTTCTATTAGCAAATCCACTGCCGTTGCAGCTCCCAAGGGCGAGAGAGTAGCTTCAGTCTTTGTAGATGAGGTTGCATCCATGACAGGCTGGTATTTGTTTATTGTCGGGCTCGGACAGCATCCCGGTTTTGTAGCAGAAGTTGAAGAGGTCTCGCCTTCTGGGGCAGTTGTATCTTCCGTAGAAGTGGCTTTTTCTTTCTTGGCAGCATGTTCCTCTTGATCAGAGTCGACCGAGGCTTCCCCGATTAGCAGAAGGGGTGCTGAAGTTATCATCAGTAGGACTCTACTGGAGGGAGAAATTCCTGCTTCTTTTGTATCTTCGGCTTCACTGCTGCTAGCCGTATCAAATTTGGCTTGAAGGGCCGCCTCTTCAGGGTAAACATGCTCCCAACATCGGCAAGGAGTCATGGTCCCCGTTTCTTGATTTCCGGGTTGAGCCAGTTCAACAGGCTCAGCTTCCACCGGATATTCATCAAAAGTTGTCCCCAGGGGCTATCTTCAGCAGGATAGAAGGCGGAGATGGTGTCCACCTCGTATCGCCCACTGTAATAATATTCTTCCAGGGTGAAGCCCAACCCCGGATGTTGAGAGACACGTCTCATTTCCTTATCCAGATTTATGGGATACCACATTTTCTAGAAAGCTTCCTTGCGCTTTTGAGACTGATCGGAGGGAATGTGTTGCTTCTGAAACATCCTGCCCATCTGATCAGTTGTGAATGCCAGACCCTTGACGGGAACCGACGGGTTGCTTATATCTTTGAGGAGGCTGCAGTCTGTGTCTTCCCGAGTAGGGTGCTCTTCAGCCGTATAGAACAAGCTGCTAGGTCCATCTTCCTGTGTCACCTCCCAAGTTTTGAAAGGCTCGACAGTAGGGTTATCAAGGCCGGGAGTTGGCTTGGTGAGGCCATCCGGGATTTCAATATGATTGTGCCACTGAGCGACCCGCACTTCATTAGCTTCAGGGTATAATGTTGGGGGTGCTATTCTGCCCACGTCCCCGGATGCTGTGATATGGGAGACCACCTTGGGCTTGACATACCCGCGCGGCGGTGGTGGGTACCAACTGCCGCCGGACGTGCTCCTGGATGCCCTCGCAGGGGTCTTAGCTTCAGAGGTCTTCTGGGAAGGCCCTGTGTATAGGTTGGCATCCGCCAAATGACATTCGAACACTTCGAATGGGTGGGGTCTGCAAATATCCTCTCCTCCTTCCCTTGGAGACTGTACTTGATGCATTGGTGGAGCGTGGAGGGCACCACCATATTCTCATGCAGCCACGGGCGGCCGAGCAGTGCCTTGTACGAGGTGCGGGAGTCAATGACATGGAACTACACCGTCCTAGTGAAATCTGCTAAGGTGAGGGTGAACTCCGCCACCCCCATTGACACTTCACATTTTTGATTGAAGCCGGCGATACGCATATCCCCGACTTTCTCGAGGTGCACGTTAAAGTGGTGCCTCTGGTATATTCTATAAGGCAAGATGTTGACCGCTGCACCGGGATCAACCAGAATCCGGTTCAGCTCCCTTCCATTCAGATGCCCCTTCATATACAACGGCCTATTGTGGCTGATGGTGGGCAGCAGCATGTCGTCTGGAGTGAAGGTCATGCTAGCTTCCGGCATTACTTCATCCAGACATTTCTCAAAATGAGCAGGCATCTGGAGAGCAGTGATGATCACCTGTCGAGTCTCTTCACTCAAAGAAAAGATCTCCCAGATTGTAAATCGAGCAGGGAGCTTCTTGAGTAGCTTCATTATTCGGCTCCCAGCTCGGACATTGGAGAGCTTCATCTCTTCAGCCCATCTGGGTTTGGGGAAGTCTTGGTTTGTGGGCCCTGACGGACCTGCTTCATCTTCCTCAGATTCGGCGCCCTTCTGGCTAGTGCCGACTCCTGGGTGTTCTTTGTTAGCTACTGCGGGGCAAGCTCCATCTGTATTTGGATCTTCGGCAGATTGTGCTAGCTACGGGTGAACGTCCCCGGGTGTAGGGTTAGTCTCCTGACAAGGCTGCTTCCCCTTGGACATCTTCATGAATTCAAGAAATGAAGGGACCCCCTTGCCCCCACTCTTGTTTTATAGGCCTGGCGGAGGAGGGATTTGGACTCCCTTGACCTCCGGCGGAGGTGTTTTGTAGGGTGGCTCCCCCCTGAACATGATGTTGTGGTTGGGTGGCGGCTGGCGCCCCCATTTTCGGCCTAACCGGGTGGCATGTGTAGCAGTTGCAGCCTCGGCCTTGCCTCCCCCAGCATGGGGTGTGAAACAGATTTCCTCTTCTTCCTCCTCTCCGGGCAGGTTGAAGAGTGCTGATGGAGTATGATAGGAAACAACCCGCACTTTATCGGCCTCAACGGCCTTCCTTTTCTTCTTCTTTTGTTTCTTTTTCTTTTTTGCTTCAGAGGGTGGGTGCCCCCAGAACAGACTGCCCTCTCTATCGGGTGCCGTTTCAACTTCCTCCTTTTGTTCGAGTGAGAGCTGCTCTAGTTCTTGCCACGGGATGTGGTCCCGCACCAGCAAAGGCTTCAATTTGGGCTGCATGTACTCATCTAGCCCCTCAATGAGGTTTTGCAGTCGACGGACCCCGGGATTGGTTTCCTTAATCACTGGCAGCGGAGTTTGTCTCCTCCGATTATGTGTAGGTATCCTGACAGTTGTAGGTGGAGTGATCCATACGGGTGCTACCACCGGCGGAGCAGGCCGGGGTGTAACACCACGGATATGTGCCCCCTCTTTCGAGCGGGGTGCCCTCTTTTTCTTATGCTTCACAGGGGCCTGCTGCCATCCCTGCTGCTCTTTCGCGGGCTCCAAGAAATGAGCTTCATTGGTGCTCCGCGTACTTGTTTCAGAGATCTCCTCGGGCAGTGCCTGGTATAGGGAGATCATGTTGACTCCTGCCCTCCTCCGAGGGGCTTCATGTGGCTGAGGAGGGTCCACTTTGTACTCTCCCAGCTCGATCTCATTCTTCTTTACCATCCCTTCGATGATGTCCTTGAAAACATAGCAATCTTCGATTGGATGCCCCAACATCTGGTGGTAGGGGCAGAATCTTGGGCTGTCTTTTCTCTTGAGGTCCTCCGGCCTCCTTGGCTCTGGCAGGGTGACCATGCCATATTCCGTTACCCAGTCGAACAGAACCCGGGTCTTGTCCTTTGGAAATGAATAGGCCTTCTTCATCTTGTCCCTCAGCGATGGACCTTCTTTGCCATCTGGGACTTCTGCAGGCTGTGGGGTGACTCCCTTCTTGCCTTCACTTTTTTGTTGTTCGAATGCCTTTATGTCAAGAGCGTTCGCTTCTTTAGGCGACGAGTGCCGCTCCACCGCCTTGCCCTTCTGGGTCGTGCCGGCAGCAGATGTAGGGGCAGGTCTGGCCAGAAAAGCTTCCACCTCGGCCACGACATTGTTCAATCGATCAAACGATCGTATTTCCATTCTGATCATCTTTTCTAGAACCTCCCTTTTGAGATTCTGTTTGCATATTTGCACAGCGTCCTCCTGATGCGGGGGCCGCTTGCACCTCATTCCGAGGTTCCTCCACCTCTTGATATAGTCGAGGGTTGTCTCATCGGCCCTCTGCTTTGTTGAGTAGAGTTCGGCCACTGTGACCTCCCTCTCTGTAACATAGAATCTTTCTCTGAACTTCTTCTGCATATCTGGCCAGTCGCTGATCGACTCGGTCGAGAGGCTGGAATACCATTCAAATGCGAGCCCCGTCAGCGAGGACCCGAAAAACTTTAACAGGTATGACTCGTCGGTGGCCAAGTCGCCCATGACAGTGATATAGTAGGCAATGTGTTCTTTCGGGGACCCCTTCCCGTTGAATTTGTCGAACTTGGGCGGCTTGTTGATTCCCGGGGGTAGCCGCTTAGCAGCATGGTGTTGCGGGTATGGCACCCGGTAGGCATCAAACGCGACGTAGTCGCCTTCACCCCTTTCTGTGAGTTTCAACTCGATCATTCTTTCCACAATCATCCGGTTCATGACTGCAGGGTCAACTGGCTCTGGGTAGAAGTGTGCCGGCTGCAGGTACGGGGTGACCAGGGTGGTCGCCTGTGGAGGACGCAGCAGCGGGGGTGTCTGGTGCACTTGAGGGAGCACCGGTGGTAGCAGCGGCTGGAGCTATGGTGGCCGCTGTTGTATTGTCGCCATGCTTGGTTCTGACGACTGGGGCAGTGTATAGAGCGGCGGAGGGTCGTCATGATGAACCGCTCCCCGGGATGATTCACCCTGGACTTCGGGTGGTTTGGAAGTTGAGGACTGTTCAGTTTTCTCCATCAGCTGCTTCTTTAGCAAGTCTATCTCTTGCCGGTATTTCTGAAGTAGTATGAAGACTGATGGGTCCATAGTTGCTGTAGTGTGGATAACTTCTGCTATCTCCCCGGACGTACCCTCGGGCAGGATGTCGAGGGGGACGTCGTCTTCTTCTTCCGCCGTCACCACATTGGCGGTTAAGATAGCAGCTTCATCATCCCACTGGTGGTAGACCGGGGGTTGTTGTCCTTCAGCCGTCGCCAGGAGTTGCCTCGCGGCTTCTGTTCTTCGAGTGCTAAGCCCTGGCCTTGCGGCCAACTGAGCCAATTCTCGGGGATCTCCGGGAAGCCCTCCGTATCGGCTGAACACGCCAGCCGTGTTGCAGGTGAAGACCTGCATCCTTCTCCTTTGTCGATGGACCCTCCTTTTAGCTCGATCTAGAAAGGTCAACCTCTCGAACACAGAAATTCTTTTTGTCTCTTCTTCCCGTCGGGGGGTGGTTTCATCGGCTTCGATCTCAAAACCGTTGCCATAGCCATTGTCGTCGACCTACGACACCATCATATTTTCTCCTACATTTTCTTCATCTGCCATTGATGGGCAGTAGTCTTCATCGGTGGCGGCTACTTGCATCGGCTGTTGTTGCCCAATCGAGGGGTTGCCTAGCCCTCGAAAATAGCTCCTGACCAAGTTGGTCATCTCTCCTTGACCCCGTTCTTGATACAGCACGGGGGATAGTTGTCGACCTCCCGCAGGAGGGATATAAGCCAGTCGAGCTCTGTCGGCCGGTTGTTAGAACCTTCGTCTCATAGCTGGGACGTTGGCTTGACGGGCGCAGGCCCGAAAACTTTCGCGGCGCGGAGAGTCCGCAACCACTTCTTCCTCTTTCAGGGCCTGGCCCCTTCCTCCCTTTCCTTCCCCTTCGTCGTGAGCAAGACGGCGGAGGACAGGTGCAGCTTGACGAACAGGTTGGACCCTCTTGGGGACCCACACCTGCTTAAATTTCTTTGGCCTGGGGGCCAACTTCTCTCGACCGTAATGACCGGCTTCTTCTCTTTCTGCCCTCCTTCCAGCGAGGGCTTGATATGAGTTGCGGACGGGGATGGAAGGGACAATCCGATCCGGAACTATCCACGTGCTGCACCCGTTGAGGAAGACGCACATGCCACCAACCATCATAGACTTGCCGGATTGGGAGAGGGTTCCGGTAACCACAGCAGTACTTCTCCGGGTCTGCTTGCGCTGACGTCCTCCGGGGTTCCTGTTGACAGCATTGGGGCGGGCCCCACGGACAGCATGGTGCACCAGGCAACTGGCGATCGAGGTTGGACTCTTGAGCGAGTCGTGGCAGCATCGAGCCTTCAGAGGCTCCACGTTCTTTGTAGTTCCCTCGACAGGCTCCGAGGGTTCCACTTCTAGCATATCCACAAAGGCCAACCCCAAAAAGTTGGGGAAGCCAACAGCGGCAGGGAAGCTGTCGAACTCCATGGGCACCGCCAGGTACCCTTGCGCGTGACCGGCAATAATCGAAGGGCCGAAGCCGACGCCAGTCAACCCAGTCATCGTCATTGCTCGCCTGTAAAGACAGACAAACCAATGATCAGCAGCCTTTGGGAGGGCCTCGAAGCCCGAGTATCTCGGCAAAGAGATGAAAGGTAACACGGGTCCCACCGGGCGTGCCAGACTGTTCGCGATGGGATATTTCCGTCCTACGGTCTTCTTTTTATTTATGATTATCATTTGGGTTTATTCGATTTATTTTGCTTGTCGATCAACCGATTAACCAACTGGTAATCAACCGACTGATTGACGGCGTGGGCGTGCCAGTCACGTGAGTGACGTGTTTATTGTGCGCTCATTCTGACCCGTGTCGGGCGAAAGTGAGGTTCGGTCGGGACCAGCAATCCGTCATACCATAAAGGTCATGACGTTAATTACATCCCCCGCGAGTAGGGAAAACTTTTGATTAATTACCGAGATAGCGGGCTGTTGAGGCCGGAATAAGAGATGCAGAGCATGCGAGTGGTCATGCAAGACGCTACGATCGACGACACACGATTTATTAGGGCGGAGTCTCAGTACATGGCGGAGGACTTAGGCCCGAAGACCACCATCACGCGTGGCAAGAGTTTCTCATTGGGAGTTGCCCGGCTTTCAGCTCATGCCATTTGATATACCGAGGGTCCGCGCATTCAGGCATGCATTGACGCGACATGAATGCTTAGACTAAAGCATGACGACAAAGATACGAAGTGGATTAATTCAAGCTTGGACAAGCTAATTTACTCCATTTATTGATTAAAAGGTTTACTTCGTTCTGTTATTAACACTGGAAATCACCCCAAAAGCGAGGAGGGGACCGGAACGGCACAATGACACGATTTGGAATGAAATCGGCGTGGTACGCGTAGAAAAGGGCTTAAAATGGCGTGGGAACCGTAGGTATTGAGTTAAAACGGCGCCCCGGAGCGTAGGTGTAGAAGCGGATCAAAAACGGCGCGACCCTTTTGGGGCGCGCTGGGATGGGGAGCGCCGTTTTAAGGCGCGCCGGGTGCAAACGGTGCCGGTTTAGCCCAATTTTGTGGCAACCGAGGTTTTATTGGTTTGTTTTGAGTTTATTAAAATATTTTGAAAGATTTTGAAATTTTATTGAGTTGATTACTCAGTGGGTCGGCCTCGGGCTGTCCGGAAGCCGAGTCATAGGCCCGCGCGAGGTTAATACTCGAGCGCGACGATCCTTCCGAGTGAAACTCGTTTGAGCCTAAATTTCGGCAGCATCTCCCCATTCTGGAGGACTGTTGGGGAGAAGCGGAGAATACTCACGTAGCGGAGCAACCCCTGAAGGCCGAGTGGCGCAACGACGGCCGGTAAAACCCGAACGGAAAGGAAAACCCCGAGGTCCAGCCTGCTAGGGGCACCAAGTCCGTGGGTGAGAGTGGGCGGACGAGACGACTCATTATGGGAGCGAAGACCCCGAGGACCGGCCTACGAGGGGCACGCGACCCGAGTCGACTCAGCGCTCCAGTCGGGATGACTAGTTAGAGAAGGAAACCCCGAGGGCCAGCCTACGAGGGGCACGCATCTCACGGCCACCACAATGTCCATCAAGGACTGTGGGTTTGGGCATATTGGGATTACGCATTCAATGTTCACTCGTTGATCCATAAGAGAGCTCGCCACTGAGAGGCGGTCCTCTACGGACAGAGTGGAAGAGCAGTGAATCTGGGGAATGTTCCCCTCTCCCCGGTCACCCAATCTTCTCGAAGAGGTGATAATACAGAGTAGTTACGAAATCTGTTCGGTCAGTGAGCTAATTATGATAGCTATAGGTGCTCATATGTGCGTGTATGTGTTAACGGGTTGACGGAATGACTATCATGTCGATGTTTAGAAGACGGTGAGATGAGGTATAGGGACAGACTCACCTCCTCTCGTTCACGGTTAAGAACAGAGGGAAATAAGAGAATGAACCCAGGATTAGCCAGGAGAACACATTTGCTTGTATGTTTTTGACGATGAAACCTTCGACGCTCGAGAGGGAGAAAACCCCAGGGAGAGGGGGGTTAGTGTAGCCCCTAACGTAGCAGGGCATATTAGCGTTGAGGGGGGACGAAACGGAAGAAGTCATCCATGCAGAGAAACACACGAATGCGCTCGAACACTCTGCATTCACCCCCTCCGGCACAGTGGATAGGGGTACACATATGTCGACATCCCATCACGGCGTCCTTGTTGAACGGCGCCGTCCCACTGGCCGAAAGGAATGCTTGCAGAGATGAGGGGAATGGGGTGCAGAAGAAGAAGAAGGAAACATTAACCCGTTTACCATCGACATATATGCATGTATATATATCTATTCATTCCACGGAAGAAAAGCATACAGGGTTTGCTCTGGCGTTGGCGTTGTCGCGCGATTGCCATTAAGACAAATGAGAAACAAATGCAGAGATAATAAGCGGAAGTGATAAGAGAGGGGGGGGGAAGGTTTGGCTCATATCATTGCCCCTCCCCCTTCTCATTTACATTGCAACAGCAAGAGAAAACAGACGGCTGAAGAGGAGGGATCGACGAGAGGATCACACCGACCCACCTAAACAAGAGGAAGGAGCAGACCACTCTTCTTTCTTCTCCGACGCCGGAGGTTGGGCGGAGCAGAGGACGGCGGTGGTGGCCAAAAAAAAAAAAACCCCAGAGCTCCTCTCCCAAAACCCTTTCTCTCGAGGCCTCTCTGATTGGTGCTCTCAGACTTTTTCTTCTTCTTCTTCTTATCCTCTTTTTCTTTTGTTTCGAAGCCACGGCTATATATAGCCAGGGTTAATCCGGCGCCGTGGAAAGGGGCGCACCGGATTCAGTGGCGCTGGGGAGACATGTCCCCAATTGATTTTGGCGCGTCGGATTTGGCGGCGCCGGATAAAGGGGCGCCGACGTCCTTTTATGCGCCGATTTAGCTTGTTCGCTCGACGCGGGCTAGCCGATGGGTCCGGGGATGGTTTCGGAGGCTCCCGTTGACTGTTCCTCTTGCCCTGGTCCTTGGAAAACCTTGGCGGGTGTTGATGAACCTCTCCGCACGGTGAATGACGTTAATCGGAACTTCGTGTGTGTTTAGCCTCGAGCATACGGGTCTTCCGCCGGTAAGACTTTGATACTATGATTTGTGCTTCTGGCTCAGACGGACTTGTGCTCGAAGCTTCCTTGTGGGATGGTACAACATCTGGGATAATTCCGCCTTGACTGGCGACCAATCGGCCACTAACGGGCCCACTATGGCGAGAAGCTGAACCCGTGTCGGGTGATCGGGACCTTCTGCTGACAGAACCTTCGGCTCCTTGTTGTGAATGGCCGAGGACGTTCTTCCTCCTTAGAAGAGTCTTCATTCAGGTGGCGAGCCACCGGGTAGACCGTCGTCCTTGGTCGGGCGACGGGTGTAGGGTAGCGGCATGATGGAGTCAATGCCGGATCATCAGGCAGGCTTGCTCGCACTGTCGGTTAGTTGTGGATTTATCTCGACTTTCCTGAGGCGAAGTCTCCGGTGTTCACTTCCAGGTAACTCGGGGCTCTGGCAGCTTGAGGAGCCTTCGGTAGGCTGTTCTTCATCGGCTTTTCAGCTTCAGCTGGCTGCATCATTCGTCTTTGTGGCTTGGTCGCCGAAGGATCATATTTTGAGTGCCAACACTCTCCCATCCGCCGAGCAAGAGGGGGCCGAGGAGGCCAGGGCCGTTTCTGCGGTTGGCGGTGGCGCTGGCACGGCTCTCCCCTCAGCAGGAGCCGAGGGAGCCGGGGATGAAGCGGGTGACTCCAGGGCCGTGGTCGAGACTGGAGCATTGATCGAGGCAGGCGGTGCTCCGGGTGGCGACATCGGGGCCAAGCCGGTCGAGGCCGGGGGGTCGCGAGGAGCAGCGATGCAGCCCCAACCGACCGAGGCAAGAGGGGCAGATGAAGTAGCGGCTCAATCTGGACCGGCCGGCGGGGCTCCCTAGGGGATGCCACTCGGAGGGGAGGTCCCTATTCCGGCGGCTCTAGAGAGGCTGGGCATCCAGGGCCCTCTGTACCGGAGATGTCGCAGCATAGCTGCGAAGGTGGTGAAGGGAGGAGACAGGCAGCGCTCCCCGCCCATGGCCCTCGAGCTGGTGATGGAGGGCGGCTTGGTCCTGGCCCAGATGGGGGCCTCTCTGGCTGAGGCTTACGCTCGGTCGGAGTCAGAACGGGCGGACCTTGCTTGGGCCCTGGGCGCGTCCGACAGGAAGGTAGCTTGGCTCACTGAGGAGCATGACCGGCTTCGGTGGGAGCTTTCCTCGGCTAGAGAGCTGGTGAGGGCGAGCCAGGTGGAGGCCCGGACGCTGTCCGAACAACTGGCTCGGGCCCGCGAGTCGCTCGAGAGGAAGAGCAAGCTTCTGGAGGAGGAGCGCTTGGCGCGCGTCGAGCTAGATGGCCGGTGGGAGGCTGAGCGCGCCGAGCTGGTAGACCGAGCAGAGGAAACCGCGCATCTTCAAATGGAGGCTGAGGCAGATCGGGCCGAGGCGGAGAAGCAGATGGCTGAGGCTGAGCGGAGGTTAGCCGAGGCGGAGCGAGAGAAGGCCGAGCTCGCTGGTAGGGTGGGATCGACCGGTGCGGAGGCACTCGAGTAGTACAAATGCTCGGAGGCCTACCGGGTCGACCTTAAGGAGGCTACCCTCCCCTACTATGAGTCAGCACTTCACCGGGGCATCCGCAAGGAATGTAAGCAAGGCTACGACCGGGCCATCTCCTACGCGGAGGGGCAGGCGTCCGAGACCATCAATTTCCCGTCCGGGTAATGCTATGACTCGGATTTGTCGTCCTCCGATTTCTCTGGTTCGGCATTGTCGGAAGAAGGAGATGAGGGAGACTCTTCATCCGAGGAGTTGCCAACTCCGGATGCCTCGGGAGGGCGTGCAACCGAGGCAGTTCCCACGCCGGTGGGGTTAGTGCCAGGGTCGGCCATCGCTGAGGGCGCCAGGGGCAGACCGTCCGAGCCTTTCTCTTCCGAGCTAGAGGCGTGATGTATCTATTTTGCTTTTTCTCCCTGTATGTTTTTCCTTTTTTTTGAAGAAGAAACTTCTCTTTTATGTAAAGGAAGGTCAAAAATGTAAGGCAGTAGCGTTATGATAAAGACTTAACTATTTTATACCGCCGTTGCTGTGGTTTGACCAGCGTATCGCAGTAGTTGGAAAGTGCCGATACTTTCTGCGAGGATCTCGCATGATGGATGGGTGGGCGTCTGACATGGTGTCTTTCCGTTTTCTCATGCTTTGAATGCTTGGCCGCTTCGTGTGCCCCGCTATGGCGGAGCCGAGGAGTCTGAGGTGACCATTCGTAGGGAGAGGTCCCTTTAGCGTGTTTATGAGGGGAGAATCATTTAAGGCAAATAGCCTCCCTTCGCCTATAAGAGGTCTGAAGGGCATCTCTTCCTCTCCATCACTTAGGGTTTTCCCTGACAGTCTTTCCTCCCTCCTTCACGAAGCGTTGTGCTGTGAAATTTGAAGTATGGAAGACACTCTGGAAGACGAAGCTGTCGATGATGGAGGGTAGAGAATCTTTTCCGCTTCGGGTTTGAAGGGAGTTCGACGGCCGGCGGACATGTTAGAAGGGGTTCGACGTGCGGAAGCACGTCGCCTTCTTTTATCAATTCCGACCGGTGCTTGCGGGGAGGGGTGTGACGACGGACGGATGGGGGAATCAGGCACCCCTTTCACTCATCCCTTCCCGCTCACTCTCTAGAGAGGATCCCTTAAGATTCCTCTCCACTTTCTGCTTCTCATACCCTCTCCCCGCAGCCTCTTTCTCTCTCTTCTACCCTTCTCATCATTTCTTTCACTCTTCAGAGGGTGCCTCTTGACATCCTCTTCTATTAGTTGGCTTCCTCTTCCCCTTAATCTTCCCTGCGCAACTTGGAAGGTAGCCTTCTTCTGTCACCTTTGTTCCGAGTTACCCGAGCCAACGGGGTCGACTATCCTTTATCCGAGCCAGTTTCTGCACGAGGCAGAGTCAGTGGCTGAACGCAGGAAGGTTAACCGAGTCAGCTGAGCGATGGGCTCGTACGGCGGTGGCAGATGGATTTTTGCTTTTTTGACATGTATTGTATTGGCTTCGGCCTTTCTGATGTACAAACAATTGTTTGAATGAAAGAGGAAGAAAAATTTTGCTTTATCTCATATTGCTTACACAACTGAGGTGTTCAGAAGTAGAACTTGCGTAGTGTAGTCGCGTTCCACGTCCGAGGGATGAGTTCTCCTTCCATAGTAGATAACCGGTACACTCATTTCCTGAGCATCTCGACCACTCGGTAGGGGCCTTCCCAGTTAGGGGATAACTTGCCCGCCGCCTCAAGTGGTCGAGAAGCTTCGACTTTCCTGAGAAGGCAGTCTCCCGGCTGGAAGTGTCTGTCCCAGACTTTGGCGTTGTAGTATCGAGTGAGGCGGCGTTGATATTCCATTGCTCGGATGCTGGCAATCTCTCGGACTTCATCTGCTAGGTCAAGGTTTTCGAGCAGTTTCTGGTCATTTTCGTCGAGCGAGAAGCAGATGACTCGGAGGGAGGGATTGTCAATCTCCAACGGGATCACGGCCTTGGTGCCGTACACCAGCTGAAAGGAACTCTCATTGGTTGCTGTTCTGGGAGTCGTTATGTGCGACCAAAGTACGTTCGGTAATTCCTCGAGCCAGATGCCCTTGGCTTTACCGAGCCTAGTCTTAATGCCTTTTAAGATAGTCTTATTGGCATTTTCGACCAGCCCGTTAGCTTGAGGGTGGGCAACCGAAGTGAAGTGATTGCGAATGTTCAGGTCGGCACATCTGTCTCGGAAATAGCGAGAATCAAATTGCCGGCCATTATCGCTCACTATCACCCGGGGGATGCCGTAGCGACAAATGATCAATTTTCAGACGAAACTCCAGACGACTGTCTTGGTGATCCTAGCTGTGGTTTCAGCCTCGATCCACTTGATGAAGTAGTCGATGGCGACGATGATGAATTTCTTCTGGGCCTGAGCCATAGGGAACGGCCCAAGGATGTCGATCCCCCACCGAGCGAAAGGATAAGGCTCGGTTAAGGTGACGAGCTTCGTTGCTGGTTGATGGACCAAGTGGTCAAATCATTGGCATCGGTCACACAGTTGTACGTAGGTCGAGCAGTCGTGCTGTAGAGTGGGCCACCAATAACCCTGCCAAAGCAAAATTCGGGCGAGATACCTTCCTCCTTGATGCGCTCCGCATAGGCCTTCGTGAACTTCTTGAATCGCTCGACTAGCTTCGTCGGTACTGATGCACTTTAGGAGGGGAACGGAGATGGATCTGCGATATAAAGTGCCGTCCAGAGCGATGAATCACCGAGCTTGGTACTTCAATCTCCGGGCTTCCTGAGGGTCGGGAGGCTCTCGGGAGTCTTGGAGCCACGACAGATAGGGGGTACGCCAGTCGCTTGGGGAGGCCGAGTCAACAGCCATGAGCTCCAAATCAATGCTAGGTCGCTCTAGCTCTTCGAGGAGGACCAATCGAGTACCTTCTGGGTCAAGAGAGGAGGCCAACCGAGAGAGGGCGTCCGCCCGGGAGTGGTCCTCTCGAGCTCTTCAGACTACCTCAAAACTCTCGAACTGTTGCGCCACGGTTTTGACCAGCTGGAGGTATTTGACCATCGGTTCTTCCCGAGCTTCATAATTTCCATTGATCTGGCTAGCGACCAGTTGGGAGTCAGTGTGAATTTTGACTCGCTCGGCCCCCAATCGCCGGGCCATACGGGCTCCCAAGATAAGGGCTTCGTACTTGGAGGCATTGTTGGATGCATGGAAGTTGAACTTCAAGGCGTATTGCAGCTCTGCTCTTTCGAGAGACTTCAGGAGGATACCGGCGCCGCTCCCGGCCGAGTTGGAGGATCCGTTGATGAACAATTCCCAGGTTGGCCCGGGCGCGGGCGGAGATTTTTATTCGGTCGGGATGGTGCTCTCGGTGATGAAGTCAACGAGCGCCTGTCCTTTGATAGCCGAGCGAGGCCGGTACGATATATCGTAGGCCCCAAGCATAATGACCCATTTGACGAGGCATCCCGAGGCTTCTGGGTGAGCGAGGATCCTCTTCAGTGGTTTGCCGGTCAACACGATGATAGAGTGCCCTTGGAAGTAGGGTCAAAGGCGCTTGGCCGAGGTAAGCAACGCTAGCACGAGTTTCTCGGTTACGGGGTACCTTCTTTCAGCCTCGTTGAGCACCTTGCTGGTGTAGTAGACCGGTCTCTTGACTCCCGAGTCATTTCTGACCAGGACCGAGCTAACTGTGGATGGAGTCGCCGAAAGGTAGAGACGTAAGGCTTCACCTGGAACGGGCTTGGACAGCACCGGAGGTGAAGCCAGGAAGTACTTAAGCTCAGCAAATGCCTTTTGGCATTCCTCGTCCCATGCGAACGTAGCAGATGCCATTTTGGGCCCCCTCAATAGCTTGAAGAAGGGTAGACAACGTTCGGCCGCACGGGATAGGAACCGGCTGAGCGCAGCAATGCGCCCGGTAAGGCGTTGGACGTCCTTGGTGCAGGTGGGGGGCCGCATGTCTAGGATGGCCTGGACCTTATCGGGGTTGGCCTCGATCCCACGCTGGGTGACTAAGAAGCCCAAGAATTTCCCAGACCTTACTCTGAAGGCACACTTGGTGGGGTTGAGCTTCATATTGTACCTCAGGAGAGTGTCGAAGGTCTCTGCTAGGTCGGCGAAGTGATCCTCGGCCTTAGGGGTCTTGACGAGCATGTCATCAATATAGGCCTCGACGTTCCGGCCGAGCTGTCCCTCGAACATATGGTTGACCAGCCTCTGGTACGTGGCTCTAGCGTTCTTCAACCCGAAAGGCATCCGGGTGTAGCAGTGCACGCCGAAGTCGGTGATGAAGGTGGTCTTCTTGATATCTTATGGATCCATTCTGATCTGGTGGTAACCTGAGTAGGCATCCAGGAAGCTGAGTATCTCATTGCCCGAGGTTGAATCAACCAGTTGGTCGATGCTCAGCAACAGATAGCAGTCTTTTGGTATGGCTTTATTCAAGTCAGTGAAGTCCACGCACATTCGCTACTTTCCTGAAGCTTTTGGCACCAGGACGACGTTAGCCAGCCACGTCGGGTACAAGACTGATCTAAAAAGACCAGTCTTTTGCCCCTTGGTGACTTGATCCTTGATGACCATCTGCTTCTTTGGCACGCGCTTCCTTCTGCGTTGTTGTTCAGGCTTCACAGTCGGGTCAAGGTTGAGTTTATGCACTACTGTCTCTCCCGGTATCTTGGGGAGTTGGTCATCAAACCATGCAAAGACTCGGATGTACCCGGAAAGGAATTCTCTGTATTGCTGCTGAACCTCGGATGGTAGGTCGGCTTCAATCCTTACTCCTAGGGTCGGGTCATCATTTAGAAAAATCGTTAACAACTCACCTCGAAGCTCGGATGTTACGGGTTTTTCCTCGACTTCCCGGGGGCCCTTGTTCTTTCCATCCGGCCTTGTGGCTTCAACCGAGATATTATAGCACCTTCTGGCCATCGCCTGGTTGCCCCGGACTTCCCCCACCCCATGTTTAGTGGGGAACTTCATCTTTTTGTGATAGGTAGAGGGCACCGCTTTTGTTCGGCTGAGGATCCCCCGGCCGAAGATTGCGTTGTATGCTATCATACCCTTGATCACTATGAAGTCTACCATAACCGTAACGGTTTTGGGTGGGGTGTCGAGAGTAACTGGCAGGCTTAGGGCTCCCTCGGGATAAGTGGCCTGACCATTGAACCCGCAAAGGGGGGTTCGGATCGGGCGAAGTTTAGACGGATTCTCCCCCATCTTAAGAAAACACTCATAAGACATTACATCAAGGGCGCTTCCATTGTCAACTAGAATCCTATCTACGTTATAATGGTTTATCGTAGCCGATATAACTAGGGCATCGTCATGCGGGGTGGTCAGCCCTTCCAGGTCTTGGTCGGAGAAGACTATGACCTGGGGCTCACTTGGCGGGGCCTTGGGAGGCTCGATGGCTGGGCTCGCCCGCTCAGCATGACGCTTCCTTCCTGGGCCACTGTCTTCTCCTGATGCAGCTCCTCCAGCGATGACATTGATGTGGACCCCGCGAGGGGCGTAGTCGATCTTCTCCGGGGTGCCTCGGTCTTCCTTATGCCCGACCACGAACCGGGAGAGGTGTCCCTGGCGGACGAGGTGCTCGATCTCATCCTAGAGCTGGTGGCAATCGTCGGTATGATGCCCGTGATTGCTGTGAAACATGCAGTGCTTACTGCGATTACGGCTCTTCGACCTCATTGGCTCGGGTTGGCGGAGGAGGCCTGAGCCATTGATGTCTTCATAGATCTCGTACACCGGAGCGGTTAAGGGAGTGTACCGCTCGTACTTCCGGGATGGTTCTTTGTGCTCCCCTCTCGCTTCCGCCTTTTTCCTTGGCCCAAGCTTGACTCGGGTGCTCGCTTCTTGTCCCTCTCCCGACCCGAGCCGGTTGCGCCTCGGCATGCGCTGAGAACTTCTTCGCACTTAGCATGGCGTAAAGCCAGAGTCACTAGCTCGGCAAGGGTCAAGGGAGGGTGGAGGATAAGTTCACGATGGAGGTTCTTATCTCGGGTGCCTCCTGTCAGCGCGGTTATGGCCGAGGCTACATCCAGACGGGGGATTCTCAGGGCTTCCGACTTGAATCGGTTGATATAAGCCCGGAGTTTCTCCCCTTGCGCCTGTTTTAGAGCCAATAGCCCCGATACCGACCTTGGGGGGCTGCTGTTGGCGAAACTCTCCTTGAACACTCGCCCAAATTGCTTGAAGTCTCGGATGGATCCGGAGGCGAGGGCCCGGAACCATGCTTGGGCGCCTTGGACCAGGGTGGTCACAAAGGCTTGGCATTTGATGGCGTCGGACTCCCCGTGAAGGGTCATTAGGGCGTCGAAGCTGTCGAAGTGGTCGGCCGGGTCGCCCTGGCCGTCGTAGGGCTTGAAGGTCAGAATGGAGATTCTGGGAGACATCTCCGCCTTCGAGATGTAATCAGAGAACGGGGGTTTCTCCTCGTCCTCCGCCGGGGAGGTCTTCTGCAGGGCGTGTAAGGCGCGCTCCTGCTCTGCGAAGCGCCTCTCGAACTCTCGTAGCCGGAGAGATAGCTCCGGCTGTCGCTGCGCCGTGGGGCTGGGGGGGATGTCCTGGCGCTGCCCGGGGACTTCGGTCACTGGGTGCAGACGGCGTGCCCCAGGTTTTCCCCTTTTCGGCGTGGAGGAGGTCTCTTGCTCTGGAGGAGGGGCTTGTGAAGGTACTCCTGACCTGTTGCGAATGAGCCACCATCCTTGGAGGGTGAAGCGGCCTCCGGCAGTGTGCTAGGGTGCGTTCTCATGGGAGGGGGCTCTCCGGAGGGGCGCATGACCTTCCTTCCCTGGCCGCCTGGGTCCTCATGAGTTCTATGAGGACGTCCAGTTTTGCGTTGAGGGCTTGGAAAGCGTCAGCGCCCCCGTTGGATGGTAGCTCCACTTCGGCGGGTGGAGGCGGATCGTCGGCTGGGGTGTTGGCGTTGGAGGGGGGGTTCTGTGTGGCCTGAGAGGGGCCTTCCCCCGCCGCTACCATGGCCTTTCCGTTATCACCGGTGGACCTCCTCCCCGAACTCTTTCGCACCATACTTGCTCTTTGATCGTTTCCCACAGACGGCGCCAGATGAAGAGGGGCGATCTCACGCTGGTCCTGAGCTGGAGAAGATGATCACCGAACAGCAAACTACAAGGAAGGGAAACAGATCAGGTGGCCTAGGGATGGTTCCCTAGGGAGAACCCTCCGATGCCTAAGTCAGTGAGCAGCGGTGGAAGCTATGAAGGGAGGAGGAAGGAGATGCACGAGATCCCTCTCCACAAAGGTGGTGAAGTGGTTCCTGCTCAGGGAGTTTTAGGTGTGTGTTGGCCTTACCTTCCGTTGGAGGGAGTCCCGGGTATAAATAGTGCGCCGACCTCATGAGTCCCGTAAGTTGAGGAGTTTCAAGCGGGAGTTACGTCCTCGTCATAGGCTCTTTACGTCCTCATCGTGGGATCTTTATAGCCTTGTAAACTCCTACTCATAACGGGCTCTCAACGGTAGCGTGGATAAGCAATCGTCGGTCGACCCAAGCATGAAGAGTGCCAGCCCTATCCGGGCGAGGGGCATAGCTCGGGTGAGGCTCGGTCGGAGTGCGTGCGGGGCGCCAGCCCTTATCCCGGCGAGGGGGATGAGTCGGGCGTGGGTCTTTTTTCGATCGGACCGACGCTCGGGCCTTCCAAGCCTAATGGCCGCCGAGGAAGTGCTTGATCCCGAGTGAATTTATTGGGCTTCTATGCTAAGTGGGCCCTGCGGGGCGATCACTTAGATGAGCCGGGCCTCGTTTGGTCTTCCTGGACCTGGTTCGACCACTCTTAGATGGGCTATAGAAATCCCCCTCTCCAACTATGACTCACGAAAAATCAAAAATTACAATCTGACTCAACTAGACACTTGTCAACTATGGCTTCTCTTATTTCTAATCACCCTTCAATCACTCTCGGACCCGCTACTAGCATAATCCGAATCCGATCCACTAGTATTTCCTGAAAAGATGAGAAAATAGGTATGAGCATACTTGCCCAGTAGGTATCTTCGTATCAACATAAAGGTAATATTTAAGTGATTAATGTTTTAGCTCTTGAGTTAAGATGAAAATAAGAATGTGATAAATCATACGTCATAAACCAAAACATCCAAGAATATAGAATCATGATATATCTGAGCAAGTAGACATGATCGAGTATATGAACAAGTAAGATTTAATCATGTAGATGTAAGTTGGCCTTTCACGAACAAGAATGTACGAGCATGTAACTAGAAAGTACTTACACAACCTTATAAAGGCTATGCACTAGAAAGTCATTAACAAGCATGTAGTTTCCATAAGGAGCCTCGTGGATTTTACTCATTTATAAAAGAAAGTACTCCCAGTGCAATGCGACGCGAGTATCATCGTACCCCATAGTTTATAGCACGTTTCCGACAATCAGTCGAGGGGACTAGCATGGAGCCCTTGGACACAATCCGTGCCCGGTCTTGCATCTTCAAGTTATAAATCCAGTTACTTCCACGAGATATAACAATGAAGTACGGCCAATAATGTAACAAGTTCAATGATAGTTTCATGATACAATATCAAGGTACGAATGCACAAAATAAGAATATGAGAGTCCAAAAATGACTTAAAGTAAGGTCATGCCACAGTAAGAATTCGACAGCATAACGACATATTCTTTAACTTCCATAATTTATTATATAGCTCACAAAACAAGATATTAGGCTCTAGATAATCAATAGACCATTAGGAACTTATAAAACCCAACCCAAAGGTCAAACCTCGGGTTAGACAGGATCAGGGACCTTGCGGTCATTTAATGGACCATTTTTGCATGAAAGCGGTCAGATCCAGATCGTTTCATGGAGACATGCGGTTGAGTCAGGACCGTTTAGTAACAGAGTTAATGAAATGAATGAACCAAAACCATGCGGTCTAGGTAGGGTCGCTAGGCGTCTCTTGAGTCTTTCTCTTATCACTTTCACCTTGTCAGTTGTATCTCGAACAAGATCAAGGCCTAGAATTTATCTTTCACCGACCTCGTCCCAGTATATTGGTGTTCGACAACTTCTTCCATATAATGCCTCAAACGGTGCCATTTGAATGCTAACTTGGTAGCTATTGTTGTAGGCAAATTCTACTAAAGGTAAATGATCGTACTAGCTTCCACCGAAATCTATAACACATGCTCTCAACATATCTTCCACCACTTGATTGGTCCTTTTGGTTTATCCACCAGTTTATGGATGAAACACAGTACTAAAATTCAATCGGGTCCCTAAGGAGTGTTGTAGCCCCTTCAAAAATTGTGAAGTAAATCATGGGTCTTGATCAGAAATAATGGTGACAGGGATGCCATGTAATTTAACAATCTCCTTTATGTATAAAGCAGCCAAGATATCCACAGACCATCGACTTTTAATAGGTAGAAAATGAGCCGATTTTGTTAAACGGTCTATGATCACCCATATTCCACCATGTTGATAACTTCATATTTTCACATATTAATTTCACATGTTTTATAGAAAATTCAAAGTAAATTGTTGATTATGAATGAATATATCCACAGAAATAGGTATTGATGAATTTTTGGAGTTTTCATGGAAAAAGATAATTATTGGAGAGTACTTTGGAAATAATAATGAGTGCATATATGTGAATATTTTGTGTTAACCACCTTATCTATTTAGAGTCACATATGCACATTTTTTTTCTCTAATGGCAGGTTGTTGCAAATTGGCATTATCACGTGGATATATACTAGAGTTGCATGAAGAACATAAGAGTATCACATGCATGGGGTTGTGTTATCACGTAGATGGCTAAATATAGTATGCATGAGTTGGCAAGTGGCATGCATGAATTACGTATGGTGGTTGTGAGCTTCACGTAAAAGGCTACATATGAGTTGCATGAAGCATGTGATGAAGAACCATGGGTTAACATGTGGCTGGGTAATGCATGGTGGTGGGTTCACGTAGATGGTTACAAATGCACGTGCATGGAAATGCAAAATACACAAAACATGCATTTACAAATGGTTTAGTTGCACGAAAGCTGCAGTTGATGGGCCGATCTCGTGCATAGCCGGGTGATTGCGATGGCATTATAATATTCATATTCACTGCGGGAATAGCGGCAGCAGTATGCGCAAGGCTTCAACAGAAGTTACCGAGATAAGATGTACGCAGCGAAGGTTGAGGAGATCACTCTGCAGCGGTGTGCTTGGGAGCGAGATGCTCGTGGAAGTTGCTGTGGGTGACACCGATGAAGGATAAGAACCGGCGTCTATTGTGGAGGTGGTTCGGTGGTGATCCGGGCATCGTCCATTCCCCTATAAAGAGGAGGTTCAGGGAACAGCAGAGGGGGTTCGTTGTTATTTTTGGTTTTACTTTTGGTTTTAGTTTCTATTTTCTTAGATTTGGCCTTTCACAATGTTCTTCCGAAGTTCAGACATGCCGCAGGGGGGCTTGGTTGATCCTTTTGTTTTCGGTTCCCCCTTTGAGTTTTAGTTTTTATTTTTTGGTTTGGCCTTCACGCGACTTCCCTCAGCATCGTGTGTGGCGTCCTGTGCCGCCCGCCTCCCGTGACTTCCTTTGCTGCCGTGGACTCTCCTCAGCAACGTGTTTGGGCTGCAGCAAACTTCTTCAGCTGCTGAGCGTCCAGCATGCGTCCACGGCGAGCACCATCCGTGGCAGCTGTGCAATGCCCATGGCGAGCCTCCTCATCAGCTGCAGGGTGTAGCACGGCAACGTCTGTCGTGGCTTCCTCTGCTGCCGTGCTTGTCACGAGGGCGTCCATGGCATGAAGACGTGAAGAGGAGAGAGACAGTGGAGCCTCCGTTGTGATCCCGTGGGACCTTTCCTTCGACTGCAACTGTGGTTTCTCAGCCACAGTTCCTTTTGAAGTGTGTTGGTGTCTGTACGGAGAAAGGAGAGAGCAGCACTGTTCTACAGTTGCTTCTTCCTTTATGCATTGTTATTTTTATTGTGCATTTGAGCTTCTTTCCTTGTCTCTTGTATTGTTTAAATTAACTTAGTTAGTTAATCGATCATGGTTGTCGTAGATTAGATGAATACGTTAGAAGCACGTTTTTTATTTAATATAAGTATGTTGTTTTAACTCATCTTCATATCTCTCTCCCACTTATCTAAACGTAGTGTTTTTGATGTCTTCCTTAGACTTGCTCGTGTCTTAGTTTCTTAAGTTCATTTACTTTGGTTAGTTAATTTTAATTGTTAACTTTTATTTTGGTGTCCATTTGTCATTATTTATTTAATTATAAAAACTTAAGATTTTCTACCTTAAAATCTGAATTTCCCTGTGGATTCGACTCGGTCTTCCCACTTAACTATTTCATGTTAATCAATTTGTGGACCGATAAATAAATGTGGTAGTGAGCGTATTAGCGACATACGTTTTGCAACTATCACATGTCCACCTCTTGATTTAGGCAGTCCCATGATAAAATCCATCCCTATACTCTCCCATTTCCATTCTGGAATTTTCAAGGGATGTAGTTTTCCAACAGGCCTTTGATGTTCTGCCTTAATTTGTTGACAAATAAGGCAACGGGACACATAGTCAGCTATCTCTCTCCTCATATTGGGCCACTAATAATTTCTTTTAAGGTCTTGATACATCTTGGTAGCACCAGGATGAACAATATACTTAGATTTATGAGCTTCTTCTAAGATCATCCTCTTAGTATCAGCATGATCCGGAATACAAATACGACCTCGAAACAATAACCTCCCGTCATTTGCAATAGAGAAATCCGGTCGTTGTTCCATGTCAACCTTAATTTCCACTAGTACAGGATCATTCTCTTGTAACTTTACTAGATCTTCAATCAATGTAGGTTGTGTCTGGATATTGGCTATAAAGTAATCTTCTTTCTTCATATCAATATTTAAATTCAACTGAGCAAATTTAGAAATAAGAGTAGTCATACCTTTCAGACTTGATAGCTTTCCCATCGGTTTCCTGCTGAGCGCATCGGCAACAGCATTTACCTTGCCAGGATGGTATTGAATAGCAAAATCAAAGTCCTTGAGATATTCCAGCCAGCGCCTTTGCCTCATATTCAACTCCTTTTGAGAAAAGAGGTATTTTAGGCTCTTGTGATCTGAATATACAATAAAATTTTCCCCATAAAGATAATGACGTCAAAATTTTAAGGCGAATATGACAGCAGCCGGCTCCAGATCATGAACATGGTAATTTTCCTTATGTCGCTTTAATTGTCGTGAAGCGTAGCAAATTACCTTGCCATGTTGCATGAGTACACACCCTAGGCCAATACCGGATGCATCTGTATAAACTTCAAATCTGCCACCTTCAACAGGCAAAGCCAGTACATGTGCTGTGGTGAGATGTTCCTTAAGAGCCAAGAAATTTTCTTCACATTCCTTTGTCCATTCGAAAGGATTTTCCTTTCTAGTGAGTCTTGTCAAAGGAGCGGCGATTTTGGAGAAATCTTTGATAAATCGCCTATAGTAACCAGCTAGGCCAATGAAACTCTAAACTTCAGATACGGTGTTCGGTTGGCTCCAGTTCTTAACCGCTTCAACTTTAGAAGGATATATTACAATGCCTTCTTTAGAAATAATGTGGCCAAGAAAAGAAACCTCCTTAAGCCAAAATTCACATTTGTTCAACTTAGCATAGAGTTGGTGTTCTCGTAAGGTTCGCAAAGCAACCCTTAGATGTTCCTCGTGTTCCTCCTTTGTCTTAGAATAGATAAGAATATCATCAATGAAAACGACCACAAATTGGTCAAGATAAGGCCGTAACATCTTGTTCATTAGTTGCATAAATGCTGCCGGGGCATTAGTTAACCCGAACGATATTACCACGAATTCATAGTGCCCATATCTGCTTCGGAAAGTAGTCTTGAGAATATCTTCCTCCTTGATCATTAGTTGATGATAGCCCGACCTGAGGTCAATCTTGGAGAAGTACTCCGCGCCAAAAAGTTGGTCAAATAGTTCATCAATACGCGGCAGTGGATATTTATTTTTGATGGTAAGTTGATTCAGCTGTCGGTAGTCGTGCATAACCTGAGGGAACCGTCCTACTTCTTGACAAATAAGACTGGCGCACCCCAAGGGGATGTGCTAGGTCGAATAAAACCTTTTTCTAGCAACTCCTGAAGTTGCTTCTTTAATTCTTTCAACTCTGTGGGGGACATTCTGTAAGGATCTTTTGACACAGGCGCTGCTCTGGGTATGAGTTCAATGATGAAGTTAACCTCCCTCTCAGGTGGTAAGCCAGGTAACTCGGAAGGAAAAACATCAAGAAATTCCTGCACTACGGGGATTTTGTCTATCTGAATTTTCTTAGACTCAGTAACTACTATGGAGGCAAAAAAAGCTTCCCATCCTTGCGAAATGAGTTTGCAAGCGTGAAGGGATGAAATAATGGTGGGATGTTTCCGGTATTTGATACCAAGGAAGGAAAATCTTGGAAGACCTAGTTTCCGGAAAGAGATTATTCTATTGCGGTAATTTATATAGGTGTCATGGTCTACAAGACAATCTACACCTAGGATAGCATCATAGCCCTCCATATCAAGGCATACTAGGTTTGCCAGAAGATTATAACCTTCTACAATTATCGCACTATCAGGGTAATAAGTTGTAAGTTTAGTTCCAGGACCTAAGAGTGTGGTAATAGCTAGGTCCGATGATAAAGGAACTGATGAAACTGACAAAGTCTTTGCAAAAGTAGTTGATATAAAGGAATGAGAAGCACCAATATCAAATAACACGAATGCGGAATGTGAATAAATTTGAATGGTACCTTCCATTAACCCATCATCCTTGGGCGCTTCATCATCATCTAGAACATCATTAAGATGAGCCTGTCGCTTACGTCCACTGCTCGAAGACTGATCCTTCGTGAGGGGGCAATCCGGCATGCGGTGCTCTCAGCTGTCACATCGCAAATAAGCGTCGAGACACTTCCAGCATTCCTCGACCGCATGGTCGAATTTCTCGCAAAACGTGCAAGCCGCCATGACTTGCTTATCTTCTTCCTTAACCTTCTTGTTCCGGCGATCATCCTTGCCGTTCCCATTCTGGGATCTCTTCTTGTTATCCCTAGAGTTGTAAATGATGCTGAACCTTTCCTCTTTCCTTCCTCGCCGATCAGACTTTCGGCTCGGCTCCTCCCCTTTGCCTTTGAGTTTATCGACCTTTTGCAAGGTCCATTCAAATACATGTGCCTGTTGGACCATCTCTGCATAGGTCCGAATATTTTATGGGCCAAGTTGCTGAATGAAGATGGGTCGCAGCCCGTCCAAGAAGCGATTGGCCTTTAAAAGATCAGTGCTCACTAAATGTTTAGCATATGGAGCCAAGCAAGAAAATTATAGTTCATATTCTGCTACCGTCATCATGCCTTGACGTAGTGATGCGAATTCCGCCGCCTTCCTCTCCTTGACATGTTTGAAGAAATATTTGGCTCGGAAGAGAGTGAGAAATCCTTCCCAAGTGTGTGGAGCATTCGGAAGCGGTGCCAGAACAAACTTCCACCAAGTTCGCGCATCTTTGTTGAGTTGGAACGTGGCAAGACGAACCTTTTCTTGACTGGTGCATTGCATGATGTTAAATATCCGATTCATCTTGTCATCCAGTTCTCTCCTTCATTTGGGTTAGAAGATCCCGAGAACCGTGGAGGATTTAAACTTCAAAAATTACTGTGCAAGCTACCCGCGTCAGCCCTGGCACCAGCTTGAGCCACGGTTGGCAGGGCTTGGGTAAGACCTGCAACAGTTTGCTGCATCTCGTCCCAATTCACACGATGAGCCATCGAGTATCAAGGTACTTGAGAAAGTGGACTTTTAGTTATTTTGCTTAGGATCGGGAAGATTTACCTTAAGATAATTTCTATATAACTATCTCACCCTGAGTTCTACCCAATTCTCTCAAGGGTTCCGAATTCCTTTCCTTGTTTCAAAGGCATGGGTCCTTAACCTTGGACTTAACCTATAATATGGCATCTTTCCTAGGACGTACTTATACCTAGGCTCTGATACCACTTTAACTGTCACGCCCCGAGCCCTTAATACAGCGGAAGGAATATCGGGAACGTGAACAGCCGGCATGGTAAGTCTCTCGCAAGCAAGAAAATCACATAAAAGTAATTGCACATGTAATTATTCAAAATTCCAACTTTATTTCATAACAATAATCAAAATTACATAAAGTCACTACTTTTAATACTATGACTCAAGAAAAATCAAAAATTACAATCTGACTCAACTAGACACTTGTCAACTAGGGCTTCTCTCATTTCCAATCACCCTTCAATCACTCTCGAACCCGCTACTAGCACAATCTGAATCCGATCCACTAATATTTTATGAAAAGATGAGAAAATAGGTATGAGCACACTTGCCCAGCAGGTATCTTCGTATCAACATGAAAGCAATATTTAAGTGATTAATGTTTTAGTTCTAGAGTTAAGATGAAAATAAGAATGCAATAAATCATACTTCATAAACCAAAACATCCAAGAATATAGAATCATGATATATCTGAGCAAGTAGACATGATCGAGTATATGAACAAGTAAGATTTAATCATGTAGATGTAAGTTGGCCTTTCACGAACAAGAATGTGCGAGCATGTAACTAGAAAGTACTTACACAACCTTATAAAGGCTATGCACTAGAAAGTCATTAACAATCATGTAATTTCTATAAGGAGCCTCGTGGATTTCACTCATTTATAAAAGAAAGTACTCCCAGCGCAATGTGACGCCAGTATCATCGTACCCCATAGTTTATAGCACGTTTTTGACAATCAGTCAAGGGGACTAGCATGGAGTCCTTGGACACAATCCGTGCCCGGTCTTACATCTTCAAGTTATAAATCCAGTTACTTCCACGAGATATAACAATGAAGTACGGCCAATAATGTAACAAGTTCAATGATAGTTTCATGATACAATATCAAGGTACGAATGCACAAAATAAAAAAATGGGAGTCCAAAAATGACTTAAAGTAAGGTCATGCCACGGCAAGAATTCAGCAGCATAACGACATATTCTTTAACTTCCATAGTTTATTATATAGCATACCGAACAAGATATTAGGCTCTAGATAATCAATAGACCATCTAGGAACTTATAAAACCCAACCCAAAGGACAAACCTTGGGTTAGACAGGATCAGGGACCTTGCGGTCGTTTACTGGACTATTTTTACACGAAAGCGGTCAGATCCAGACCGTTTCATGGAGACATGCGGTCGTTTCAGAACCGTTTAGTAACATAGTTAATGAAATGAATGAACCAGAACCATGCGGTCTAGGCAAAGTCGTTAGGCATCCTTAGCGGTCAGGTGAATGGCCGCTAGGTTCCTCTGGCGGCAGTCCAGAAGGCCGCTAGGGTCCAGAACTCATAAAACACCGGTAAAGTGCTTTCTAGACAATTGGGCTTGAGGGTACAACCAGCTCGGCGTCCTAGTGGGAATCTCAGGCTCGCGGTGTGGCGACCCAGACTCCGGATACCGGGTAAACCCGATACCACTTGGAACTTGTGAGGCCTCCCAAGAGCGGAAAAGCTCCGAAGGGATAGAAAGGTGTGTGAGAGTACATTGAACTTCCAGATATAACAGTAAGGAATAGAACCCCAATGATCAGGGTTGCTAAAGTAGCAGACATAAAATTACATTTTCTATAACAAATTAAAACTAACAGAGTCCAGTCCAAAGAAAGACAAGTACAGCCCAACAGGAAGGGAAACGTACCCTCAAGTCGGGGCAAGCCCGACACTGGCAATTCTGGCAATAGAACTACCGCACAGCGGAACTCACAGCACGAGGAAGCACATCTCTACCTGAAAAGTCAGGGGTGAGCCTCCTGTCACTGGCTCAATAGGGATCCCACAGAACCCTACCTCGAAACACGAAGTAACAACAGTGCTACACTAAAGCAAAGTAGTAACAAAGCAGGAGTAGGAACAACAGTAAAGAGGAAAATAGCCGTACCACGGAAACATGACAATCGACGGAACCTCGGCCCTCTAAACTACTCCAAACAACAACAGAAAGGTGAACCCTGATTTCACAAAGTCGGGCGTTACCGATCCATCATCAAATCATGAAACCCTATCGTGAAAAGCCTACCAAAATAGGTAAAGCCTGCCAAAGGCCTACACAGTCAAAGGCACGAACATACACGAGCTCACCGTCGTGTACACTACACAAGACTAGACCTCGAGTGAAGCCACACATAGGCTACTCGAAAACCGGTCACGAAAACACAAGTCACAAGTCACAAGTCACAAGAGTCATGCGTCAAGTGACAGAAGCACCTCCTCACTGGAAGAACAGCCAGATGTGTCCACTGACGTCTTACACTGTGCCTCAGGTATCTTGTACTCGCCTGGATCGGTGGTAACTGAGACACTCACCAAGAACCAAGGAACTACAGTAACGAGTGACTAGTCAGGGTCACGCTCGTCGGCGCTCGTCCAACTACCCCTGACCATGTGTGCTCACACAAGCCCAATGCCTTGAGCCAGGCCTCTAGCTAGTTTTTCCCCCTAGTAGGACGCTACCGCAAAGCAAGGGGGCCTACGGAAACTAGCCTAAAAATCATCTGTCGGGAACTGCCCCGCCACCACTCCCAGGTGGGCCGACATACCGGAAGGTGTCGTCAGGCTACGACTAGTGGAGGTTCACTAGACACAAAAACTACCAAAACAGCGAACACTGAAGTACAGACAATGTAAGCACAACTGTCGCATGTACTATGGAGCACAATGCAGTAAACAACTGCTACCAGATTCAGGGCAGTCAACTAGACCTGCTGACAACGATCCTTGAGTCACGAGACTCGGGTCAAGATCGTCGCACATCACAACACACGCTGTTAATCAGCCTAGTCCCTAAGCCAAAATCCATGGTAAAACACATCAACGATGAGTCCTTGGCCTCCGAGCCACACAACGGACTCACAATTTTGCACAACACGAAACACAGAACATGAAGAATCACCATGACCCTCAAAACACATGGCACGTACATCGAGATAAGACACTACCTATAAGCACCCAAAACCAATGTCTCGATCCTCACAGGATAGATGAGACACTCACGAGGTCACGTGTCAACCACTGGGTCACAATCGGGTTGACCAGAAACCATAATGATCCTCGATTAACACAAAACACTACTCAGTACAGTGGCACTCTCAAACACCCTATAACACAGTCACAGCTCTCATAGGATGTCCAAGACATCCACGTAACAGTGGGCTAACCAAGGGGTCAAAGCCACATCAACCAGAAACCAAACCAACACTATACTCACTGCTCGGGATAAAACCACCTCTCCAGGACCCTTGACACACATATAGCTCTCACAGGGTAGGACACCGAAAGCATCCATCGAGCCACAAGCCAACACGGCATCGAATCTAGGGTCAACCGGAGCCCGAGACAACTTAAACAAAACACGAGAAACAACAGGCATTAACGCGCTCTAATCCTATAGCACGATCTTAACGCGCTATATAGCTCGAGCATGACAACACCAGAACCCATCAGATCACGCTCAACACACGTAGCGCGTTCACACCAGATCGCGCTCACCCCATGTAGCGCGTTTAAAGGATCGCGCTCACTACCGGTAGCGTCTTCCCAACCGCCAGACGATGATCGCGCTCTATACCTACAGTGCGTTCAACAAGATCACGCTCATTACCTGTAGCGTGTTCCTTAACCGACCTACTGTTCATCTCCGACACGGATCACGACCCATCGTTGCAGCGCGTTCCCTGAGAACGTGACGGACACGAATAGCGCGTTCCCGTCACGGAGCTAAAATAAGAAAATCCATAGAAAAAGCCTATTTCCACGCCCCAATCATTGCCAAAACGACGAGGAAACAACCCTAATCACGTCGCTAGCCTTCCACAAGCCGGAAGGGGCCAAACCACGCATAAAAACACTAAAAACAAATGATTCCCACGAAGCGACCCAAAATGACTCACGTGGGGAAACGGCCTCATACCGGCCCCAAACCACAACCAAACACAATAAGACTAGTGGGGATGGCATCCTGACATGCCAGGGGTTCATTTCCATCCATTTAACACGAGAAACATCGCCTGGAACGGCGATTCCATCACACACCCCAAATCATGTTATAATTCCCCAAAAATTGAAAACCCACTCAAACTCGCGCTAATTGCCACGAAATTCAAGGGAAACGCAGATCAAAGGTAAGGAATCTATCCCCCTACCTCTACCGACGATCTCCCGAGCCGAAAGCATCGAAAACCAACACACGAGCCCACACCGGCTTTGAATCTACCGAACGGGATCGCGCCAACACCACGCTCCAATCTTCACGCCAGCACGCTCCAGACCACCTCCACGGCATCTCCACAGCATCCCCGGGCCTCCTCCATCTACAGTCGGACCAGAGGGGGAAAGAGGAGAAAGAACGGAGGGGGAGAGAGTGAACGGCGAGAGAGAAGAGAGAGGAGAGAGGTGAGGGAATAAAAGGAAAAGAAAATAGGAAAATGGCAAATTTTCCTAAAATTTGATTTTTGGCACAAAATTTCGTAAATTCAAAAAATATGAAAAAATAGTCTTCACGATCCTCGAAACGAGCACAACGCACCTGCAGCGTCCTTGAGTAGCAAAACTCAACGGTCAACTCTCCACAGGGTTCCACAAGTTATACAAGGGAAAACCCCGAGTGGATCGTAAAACTTGTATCAGGACCCACGAAAGCGATCCGATAGCTCTCCGATTCCTATCCAAAGAATCCAGGATATTATAGTCCTCCCCCCTTAAATGAATTTCATCCTCAAAATTCAAGGAGCCAACAAGTGAACAAGGGAAGAACAAACCCAAACACTGGCTACGCTATCCAAGCATATGCCAAACCTCAAACATAAAACACGATAACACAATTCTCAAAAAACACAATTCAGAGGGACACTGCCAGACCACAATCACAGGCACACGCTCCGGATCTCAAGACACATCGATCCACAGAACAAGCACGGCACCCATGTGAACACAAGTCTGACACCTTCGAAATAAGGCAACATCGCTTACGTCTCACGGGGAAAGGAGACACGATCCATGCCATGAAATAGCTACCGATAAGATACTCGATAGACACAACAAGCATAAGCTTAAACAAGGAAACACAGTCCTCTCAGCTGACTGCTCCACACATCATCGACTTCCGCGCCAAGGACAACCAAACTGGCATGCAAAACGCCAACAACAGCACTGGACCATGAGCATAATCAAGTTAGTCATCACTCAGATATTACATCTGATTCTAGGCCCATGCCAACTCTACCATGATAGAAGAGTACAGTAAAACCAACTGACAAGACCTCGGTCCACACAATGCTAAATCAGACTCACAGGGAACTCCTCCCGAGCTGAGCACAACCACCAACCAACAACAACAACAACAACAACAAAACTTGCAGAATCCCGGCTCCGTTCTCAACACCGAACCACGGGACACAACTGCAAGCTGGGTCACATCAAGGCACAATTACAGCTGAACACATGGCTAACACATGCAAGCCACGCTGCGAATAGCTCACCAACAAGGACCCACAATGACAATAATCCCGGAGAATGCCTCTCAAGGACCACTATCCGTCCCTAGAGCATAACTCCCAAGAAAAATACAGAGAAGAAAAGGGTACTCGACCAGCATATATGCCGACATATTTCCCAAATCCTCACACATGTCAGTGCCAACAACCATAAAACCTCAAACAACGGCACGGCCACCAACAACATCAAGGCACACATAGCCAAGACGAAGATACACCGAGGAAACAAACCTCTCGGCCAGCTAGACTCTTCCAACCAGACGATCCTCGACCTGTGGGTTATCAGCCCACATGCTTCCGCTGCGCACTCACACAACGCACACAGACATCACAAACAACTCGGCATCCGCATCTCAGCACACACTCGGCGCCATCGTAATTCACAAAACTGTAATATAACACGCCTCGAGTACCGATCCTGCTAACAGCCGATCACAAGTCACCAAAGTGCAAACCAGAAAGAGCACCAGCTTTAGCACAAAGCACAAAGAACACCTATCTCAGCTTATCCTCACGTCCTGGAACGATTACTAAACCTTCACAGCACAACAACCACCAAACACGGTACGCCGAACACGGTGCACAACGGCCCCCAAACACAAACTGGGTCTAAAGCCAAGCAACCGTCGAACAGGTGTAAATCAGGTTCAGAACTAACACAGTCCACACTTAAGCAGACACATGACAAAGGCTTCACCAAGACAACACTTCCAAGGCTTACTTCGAAAAGACACCACCAAACCAGATGAGAAGAATCAAGCTCGACTAACAGTAGCTCACCAGGAAGGAAAAATCCTAGGTTCGACCGAGCATTCTCTCAAACAAGGCATCAAATCGACCAACTCAACACAACCTTAACATCTCAGGGGTTGAACAAACCTCAAGCTGGGACGACCAAAACAACATGAAAATGTGCACGACCATCACACCAACAATAAAGTCACCAACCACATGAACAAACCACGAAAAAATCTCGAACACCGCACCATAGATTCACGCCTATTGGCGAACTTTGCCACGTACAACCTGTCCGAGACAAACACCACGGTAAAATAAGAACACTCCGTCACATCCCGACGAGAGCAAAACCATCTCGCACAGTGCCAACACAGCACGCACAAGATCACACGCGAAAGCAAAGCGATAAACAATCGCAAAACCAATGCCAGGTGTCGACTGTACTGGACCTTAAGGACTCTAAGTACTGCAATATCTCGAATTCCCATGTACTTCACAAACAAAAGCTCAGCTAGCTCAGAGAAATTCTGAACAACTCTGAACTCTCGCACTGATACCAACTATGGCGACCCAGACTCCGGATACCGAGTAAACCCGATACCACTTGGAACCTGCGAGGCCTCCCAAGAGCGAAAAAGCTCCGAAGGGATAGAAAGGTGTGTGAGAGTACATTGAACTTCCAGATATAATAGTAAGCAATTAAATTTCAATGATCAGGATTGCTAAAGTAACAGAAATAAAATAATATTTTCTATAACAAATTAAAACTAACAGAGTCCAGTCCAAAGAAAGTGATGTGAATCAACACCGAGCACTAATATTTTATTTTTACATTTGTATCATTTTGTTTGTATTTATATCCTTGGCTAAATGGGTTTGCAATTGTATGGCAACTATAAGCCAATGTGTTAGTCCCTAGAAGTCTTTAGGTTTCCTTGCAAAAAGGCCATGTTGACCCAGCGGGACCCACACCTTATTTCCCATTGGGCCACCTAGGCTCTAGGGCCCATGTGGGGCTGGTTCAAAGTCCAAGGTGGGCTTGGACCATGACATTTCAAAGTTAGACCAAGAAAGTCCAATTTTACCTCTCTTGGTCAAGGGGGCTCCCCCCCTTATATTCCTATTTTATTCTTGTTGTATTTTTTTTTTATTGTGGCCATTTTGACCACATGGGGGATTAATGTCTCATACCCCATTTGCCCCTCCCTAACCCTAGATCTAGGGGTAGTTTTGGTCTTTTATACATTTGTATAAATCCCTTGTATTTCCATTTTTGATAGAATTAATGAGAAGAATTTATGTGAAATTGCAAGGAGCCTTGGGCGCCCCTATCTCCCCTCTCCCCTTAGAGTTGGACTGCTCTGATTACTATGGTGTGAAGCCATAACCTTGGTGGATTCTAAGGTATATCACCTCTGCTGGATGCGACTTCCAGCCGCCACCGCCGCCGCCTCCGTCGTGCCGCCGACGAGCCGCCACAACCATCTCTTTACCCTGCTGTCCTGAATTCAGAGATCCAGAATAGCATGCTAAAGAACAGGTCGGTTCTCCCAGCTCCCAGCTCTGATCGAGCTGAGATTTTGAGAGATTGTTCCTCTTTGTGTTAGCTTTTCATCCATATGAATTTTGTGTGAATCCGCTACCGTTTGATATTTTTTCCCATATTTTAGTTCCACCCCTGACAATCTGCCCATCAGTAGATCTGCGGGACAGAGTCTTGTTGTTGTATTTTTTCCGCCCCCTTAGCCATCTCCAAAAAATCCTCAAAAACCATACGTGTTCCTCACGGCCCCCTCTTCCACCCACAATTTTCTTAGAGTCTAGATCTACCAGTCCCCTGTTAGTCAAAATTCATCTTCAGGCAGAGCTTATTCTGCCCTGTGTGTCTATAATTCCGAGCCAGAAAAAGACTACAACAACAGAGTTTTTCATTTCCAATCCGCTTGTTGGATGGATCTGAAATAATTATATGTTGTAGCCCTCCGAGTCTGCTTTCCAACGGTACCGATCTCGCCATGATCCGACACCGGATCTGGACGAAACAATTATTTTCGTGGAGGCGCGTAATCCTGCTCCGAGCCAGGCAAGTAAAAAGGTGTTGGGAAATAATTCCCAATAAATTATCACAACTCAGATTCAACGACCGCCACTTCAGGGAGTCGACTCGGGACGTCCCGCCATCATCCTAGCCAAGCGCCGCCTTCATAAGATTTCAGGAGGATGTCATCCCTTTGGAGGTCGTTGTATGCTGTCCAGCGGGCTGAATCGAGTTTGAACAGTGCTGAGTCGGACCAGCAACCTGTCTCCGTCCCGAGAGCCCTTCCGGCTTGCTACCCGTCAACCCAAGATCAGTCCTCTCGGACCCCACTTGTGGCCCTTTACCTCCCTGCGTGGAGTGGGTAGTGAAACCCTTGCTGTAATTATTGTAATTATTTTTTTACCGGGAGTCTGAATCTTGGCCGGGGTCGTCTTCCCCACGCCCGGAGCGTCTTTGGCATTTGCTTTACTCGATATATTTTTATATGCCGCTGCATGAGTGATAGGTTAATTAGCTCGTTATATTATTTCAATCACCGCTGCGAGAGAGTGAGTGTGACCCGTCCCGTGACTCAATCCGAGCACGCGGAAAAGCCGATACCCGAGACTCATTGCTGGTTTCTCAACCGCACACATCCGCACGCTTCCCTCGCTTAGGGACGTCCACGAGCTAGAGTCTCAGGTTCGCGTCCGGTCTCGCATCAAATTGGTATCAGATCTAAGTCGAGTCTAGGGTAGTCGGCTCAAAGTTTGCGTTTGCGTTTGCATTCCTCTACCCGGTATATCAAAAGGTGTTCCCGGAACGATAGGTTACGCCTATTGGGAAGGTTGCACACTTGCGTGAGTTCGGTCTTCGGATCACACCTCCGTCACGTACCGGATATTGGTTGAGTCTAGGTTTGTAGTCAAGTCTGCATTCCAACTTTGCATTGTTATTTTAGGGTCGTGTCTAGTCATTTAGAGTGTCACTCAGTTGTCTGCATGTCCAACTATCCACCAGCCCATGGCCGTTCCCCGAGACCATGCGTCCGATTGGTCATCCCTAGCGGCCCAATTCAATGCTTTCGTGGCCCGACACCCGACCCCTAAGCCAACAACCGAGTCATTCCAGGGCCCTATAGTGTCCACCGCCATTTTACTGAATGGGTTGCGTACGGAGATCGACCTCATTAGTAGGGTGTCATCTAACTGTGTCTCACAGGACATAGTGGAGTCTCTCTCCAAAATCGGGGAGATTATTCTCAACGGTGGCTTAGCATTCATAGAGTTCCAATGGAGGTTCGGCCTCGTTCTTTATGAGGATGAAGCATGGTGCAAGGTCGACACACTTGCTGGCCCATGCATCATTTTAGGGCAAAATTGGTTGGAAGAGAGGAGAGCGACCTTTGACCGGGATAGGAGGACCTACATCGTATACCCACCTCACCTACCTGGCGAGTTCGTGTTCCACGACGGAATTCAGCAGACCACCTCTGTGTCACCAACCACCCAGTCCCAGCGGCCCGTTCGGCCTCCAGACTCACGCACACCACCTCTCATGGAGCCCGCCCATGTGGCCCCCTGTAGTGGGATTAGTCATTTCTCCGACCCGTGTCCTTCACATTCCCCTACCTTAGAGGACAACCATTCGGAGGATGCTTCACCCGGGCCTATTCTAGTGAGTTATAAGGCTGACCAAGAGTTGGCCGAGGAGTACCTCACTGATGTTTTGGGGAGAGAGAGTGATTCAAGAGAGGGCCAGGGTCTGTTAGACACCCAACCCCATCGGTCATCCCGGAGCTGTATGTCCCGCCCACTTTGCCCTCGGTGAATATGCCGTCCGCCGACCCTATACAGTCAGCCACCCCGCTCTTACCTATCTCTCCTACGGTAGCGTAGCCACTAGTGACTACCGTACCACTGTTGACACCCTATGTTGACACGGTATGGTCTTATTTCTGCCGCGCGTACGAGCGACAGTATCCGGACTTCCCATTTTCCATGCTCCACACCAGACGTCCGGATTACATTCCCATCACCTGCCCCCTCATCCTCCCGCACTTCCATACCCGCGGGTGAGTCTTCTCAAACCGGAGACGGTTGACGAGGGATGAGACTCACGGCATCAAGTTGTGGGTCAGTCTTTCTTTACACTTAGTGTATGTAGACGGTATCCGTCATTCTCACCGAGTCATCCCTTGTGTTTGTATTTCTTTGTCGTCAGTCATAGTATTACTATGAGTGTCTAGGTTTTCCTAGGGTCATGTGTGAATGTTTGTTTCATACAGTCTGTGAGAGTCTGCATATGAGTCAGTCTAAAGTCAACTCGTGATGTCAGTCCCTTTCGAGTGTAAGGCAAGTCGGGTCTAATGCGTACATTGTAGACTTGCCGAAATTTAGGATTGACTCTACCATTCTGCCTCTCGGATCTGGTCACATAAAGGGACCTAACGGTGATTCCTAGTGAGTCTTTGAGCCGTCTCCTCCCTTTGAGAGTAACCCCACCTCGGAGTGTCCACCACTAGCTTCATTCTCACAGCAGTATGTGCATATCGAATATATACGGGATGAGCAGGTGATGATTACTTGGAGCGGAGTGTACTCCGCGCTACCTGGTGTTGCATCCTTACGGTTTTGATGATGTCTCACACTATAAATCAATATGTTTCTATCTCTAGATCAATGCATGCATCATCTATCAAGTCTAAACATTGTCTCGCACACATGCTACAAAGTCTGCACATCCCGTTTGCACTAAGTCTGTACATTGCCTGTGCATTCACTTGTCTGGTTGCATGAGACACTAAGTCTGTACATGGTCCAGGCGCTCGCAAAGTCTGTACATCGGCCTGGCGCTCGCAGAGTCTGTACATCGACTTGGCGCTGGCAAAGTCTATACATTCATGAGCCATGGCTGTACATCGTCTGCTCCATGCCACTTCAAGTCTGTACATGGTCTTGGCATATGCATTCATAAAGTCTAGACATTCATCAGTTGATTATTGAACAAGTCTATACATCGCATGCATTAGCCAAGTCTGTACATCCGACTGTCTCATTCAGCGTCTCACGCATTGCAAGTCTATACACTGTCTGCCCTGCACACACAAGTCCATACATTGCATTTGGGCACCAAAGTCTATACACGCTTTCAAAGTCTGTACATTCCAATGGCTGTGCAATCCTTCAGATCAAGTCTATACATTGACAGCACACACGTTCAAAGTCTTTACATTGAAGTCTGTACAGCCTTTGCATTGCGCATACTTTGAAGTCTATACATTGTTTGCTTAACTCCAACCTTTGCATTGAAGTCTATACATTGTTTGCTTAACTCCAGCCTTTGCATTGAAGTCTATACATTGTTTGCTCAACTCCAGCCTTTGCATTGAAGTCTATACATTGTTTGCTTAACTCCAGCCTTTGCATTAAAGTCTATACATTGCATATGGTTGTGCATCACAAAGTCTATACATTGCTGTTGCATTCACGCAAGTCCATACACTATGCATTTGGGCATCGTTCATTACAGCAAGTCTGTACTTTGTTTTCTCACGCACGTAAACGTCAAAGTCTGCACATTCTCTGCTGTCTATGCATCGGTCAAGTCTGTACACAGCTGCAGGCTATTAAGTATGTACAACCCATGTTCTTCATGCATTCACATAGTCTGTACATCATTTTACGTCGTGCATACTTTTGTTCCAAGTCTATACATTCTCTGCTGAAATGTTTGTGCATCTTCTCACAAGTCTGAACATTGTCTAGTTGCACGCCACACGACATAGCAAGTCCATACATTCCTCCATGCATATGCAAGTCTATACAGCCAGTGTCTATACGTTGCCTTGCAGCATGCACGCACACAAAAGTCTACACATTCCTTTCTGTTATGTTCATGCATCATTTGTTAAATCTGTACATCGTCTTATTGACGGCATCTAAGTGCATCCATTTTCAATGTGCATACTACATTGCATCCCGCAAGTCTGTACATTGAGGTCGCATGCAGGCATTCAAAGTCTACACATTCTCACATTGTACATACTTGCCTATATGCTGCATCTAAAGTCTGTACACGCCTAGTTCAAAACTTGAACTAACTCGTTGCATCCCTTTCTTCTCTTCCTACAGATGATTCAGGCTGATGATTGGGCACGTGATCCGAGATTGGTGCCTGGCACGTGATCCGAGGTTTCTCTGGAAAAGGAGGGAACGAGCCCCACTCACGCCACACGAGTGAAGTCATGGAATTCAGGTCGGAAGCCATATAAAAGGAAGTCCTCTGCGATTAAAAGAACCTGAACTGGAAAAAAGCTGAGAAGAATTAGTGCCTGAGCAGAAGAAGAATAGAGAGAGCCTCCACGTTCCAGAGAGAAGACAGAGAGAAGAATTTGAGAGAATTGATCTGAGAGAAAAGTATTTGAGAGAGAGAGAAGAGTCTGTGACTGTGAAGATCTGCTTCTTCGGAAGCTACATTGTTCTTAGTTTTCAGAAACGATTGTCTTCATCGATTGTCTTATTTTTCTGTTTTTCACTTCACCTTTCTTATTCCATCTTGTTACCCTCCAGTGTTCGAAGGAAGGGAGAGATTCTCCAGTTTCCCTCTGGGCTTCAGAGGAAGAGAGATATGTGATCTCTGGTTTGCCAATGACGGGCTGTCACTAGCAGGTTCCCTCCGGTTTGGAGGAAGGGAGATTCGTCTCCGGTTCTGGTCTTGCGGGAAGCAGGTCCAGGTGTCAAGCTTTTGTGGGTTGCAGAGCTTGGGTTAAGGGATTTGTTTCCCTTGGTTTGTCAAGCTGTTCGGCAGCATATGTTTGCAGACTGAGTCTGCTGTTCTAGCCTTCGCTAGTGGAAGCCTCACTCTGGTTTGGAGTGAGGGGTGGATGTAGATTGTGGACTCCAATCGAACCACCTTAAAAACTCCATGCCTCTTCTGTGGTTTGCCTGTTATCGTTGTGTTGCTCTCCTTCTGTTTGGCATTTTGTTTCACTGTGAATAGCTCTCTTGATCTCACTTCTTTCTTCTGTCTTGGTTATTGTCTGCCTTAGCTATTACTTTCGTTGTATCTGAAGGGTTGAGAAATGGAAGTTGTGATTTACCGCTGAGAATTTAATTTTAGGGAGTGATCTATTTATCCCCCCTTCTATATCACTCTACGCTGCGCATATCAATTGGTATCAGAGCGGGTTTGCATCATGTGGGCCAACGGTCAGGGTAATCCTAATGGTCCTTGAAGTTTCATGCCTGAGGGACAATCCATTAGTCGCCCTCCATTCTTTGATGGTAATAATTATCTCTTCTGGAAAAATAGGATGGAGGTGTTCATCAGGGCACAGAGCCACAAGCTGTGGAGGGTAATCACTACAGGGCCGTATGATCTACCACCGAACGAGGACGCATGGACAGATGATCATGTCAAGTTATCTTCACTTAACTGGACGGCCCTGAACATCATCCAGTGTGCTGTACACCCAGACGAATACGCCCGCATATCAGCCTATAGGACGGCCAAGCGAATGTCGGATGAGCTGGAACTAATCTACGAAGGTACAGCTCAAGTGAGTGCCACGAAGGTAAATCTCTTCACCTCTGAGTATGAATTGTTTAAGATGAAACCAGAGGAGACCATCACTGAAATGTATGCCAGGTTGACCTTGATCACGAACACTCTTAACGGGCTAGGGAAAGAGTTAGCTGAGGCAGATGTTGTCAGGAAGATTCTTAGATCTCTAACCCCAGCATGGCACACTAAGGCCATCGTGATAGAAGAGTCAAAGGATATGACGACTTTGACAGTGAATGGACTCATAGGATCCCTCATGACCTATGAGATGAACTTTAAAAGAGGTGGTGAAGGAAGTGACAGGAAGGGCAAGAATATTACTCTCAAGACATCCCGCAATAAGGGTAGCAGCAGCGGGAGCAGTAGCAGTAGCTCCGGGTCCGATGGTTTTTCTGATCTCGACCAGGAGGAGCAGGCAATGCTCACTCGACAGTTCAGAAATTTTTAAGGACTAAGGGGAAGACCTTTAGGAGGAAGAAGCCATACTCCTTTAGTAAGAACGTTGAATCTAGCAATAACAAGGACATAAATACTAAGAGACTGACTTGTTTTCATTGCAACAAACATGGACACATGAAAGGGGACTGCCCAGATCTCCAGAAGAAGGGTCCCTACTTTCAGAAGAAGAGCTCAAAGGTGTAGAAAAAGAAGAAGCCACAGGCAATGGTCTGCACGTGGAGCGATGAGGAAGAAGATCCGGAAAGCACTTCCTTAGAGGAGTATGAAGAAGGAATTTGCCTAATGGCAAATAGCGAAGAGGAGGTAACAAATGTCTTTGAAAATTTTTCTATTGATGACTGGGAAGATGCCTATGCTGAATTATTAGATAAGTTCAATTCACTTAGTAAAGAGCATAGGGTTCTGAAGAGAAAATTCAATACCAATGTTGAAGAACAAACCCAAGTATGTGAGGAAAATCAGAAACTAAAAGAAGAAATGACTTCCCTAAGAAAAGAAAATGAAAAGCTCAAGGAAGAAAACTAGGAGAGTCACACCCAGCTTAACGAACTCAAAATCAAAATTGAAGAAAGCCTGAATGAGAATAGAGTGAACTCAGAGAAATATGAAGCTGTTAAGAAAGTGAACGTTGAACTTTTAAAAAATTCTGAGTCTCTTCAAAAAGAGCTGGAAGACAAATAGAAGGTTTTGGAAAAATTTGTTCAAGGAAAAACAAGTTTGAATGCTATACTAGGGACAAGGGTTAACTTCAATAGGGAGGGTCTAGGCTATGACCCAACTAACAAGAGACCCCTTCAATTCAAAACCACCACCTTCTGCCCAGAGAAGGGAAAAGAGAAGCTGGACACACCATCCAGCTCAAATAGCAGTCAAGGAGCTCAACGTCTGAAAGAAAATTTAACAAACAATGCTGGTCGACCATTTAAAATGGGAATGAATTTTGTGAGGAACTTCACTAAGCCCACTCACCAGAACATAAATGGTAGATGGACCAAGCAAGTGGATCAGAATAAAAGCTGGAATTACTACAAACAGATGGGTCCAAACAAGATGTACTGGAGAAATAACTATCATCCTCAAAAATCTGTTAATCAACAAGCTCACAGGAGGTATCCCAGGAATGGGAAGCCCAATGACTAGAATAGAGTTTACTTCTCCAGACCAGCTGGACATAACCCCCGGTTATAATTTCAATAAATCCGAAGTAAAGGTGCCAGAGAAAACCATGTTGAAGCAAATCTGGATTCCTAAACATCTGCTTAGAGATTTGAATAACGTCTTTGGACCCAACTCATCTTGGGTTCCAAATCACTCTGCTTAATTTTGGTTGTGTAGGTCGGCCTGGCAGCTGAAGACAACAAGTGGTACCTCGACAGTGGCTGCTCCAGGCACATGATAGGAGACCGATCCAAGTTCAGCAAGATAGAGATGAAGGTAGGGGGTCTGGTCAAATTTGGAGGAAAGAACAGAGGTAAGATCATTGGAGTTGGCACAGTAGGTAAGTCTTCCACAAACTCCATAGAAAAAGTTCTACTTGTGGAAGGTCTTCAACACAACCTGATTAGTATTAGTCAATTATGTGACAAGGGTCACAGGGTTGTGTTTGATGATGACTCATGCAAAATTTTTGAAATAAATTTCGATGTGGTTAAATTTGTAGCCAACAGGACTAATAATGTCTACATGATAGACTTGGATGCTGAATCTGAACCTAATCTTTGTTTATCTGCTAATTATAAAATGATGCTTTTGAATGGCATAGACGTCTAGGCCATGTTAGTTTCTCTACTTTAAATAAATTGGTCAAGCATGATTTAGTTAGAGGCATGCCTAGAATTAAGTTCAATTCTATTTCAAAATCATGTGATGCCTGTGCTCTAGGCAAACAGACCAGGAATTCTTTCAAGCTAAGATCTGAGCCATTGTCCTCTAGACCAATGGAACTTCTCCATATGGACCTCTTTGGTCCTACTAGGACACAGAGTCTTAATGGGAATAGATTTGGCTATGTGATCATTGATGACCACTCTAGATTTTCATGGATCTTTTTCTTAGCCAATAAAAGCGATGGTTTTTAAAAGTTTAATCATTTTTTCAATAAGGTCAAACAAGAAGGAAAATACAAGATTTGTTCAATTCAATCTGACCATGGAGGTGAGTTTAAAAATTTCATGTTTTCTGATCTTTGTGAAAGAGAGGGACTAACACACATGTTTTCTTCTCCCAGGACACCTGAACAGAATGGAATTGTGGAGAGAAGAAATAGAACTATTGTGGAGATGGCCCGAACCATGCTGATTGAGAGTCAATTACCAAGGAAGTTCTGGGCAGAGGCGGCCAATACAACAACTTATATAATCAACAGGACCATGGTAAGACCTATTCACAAGAAAACACTCTATGAGCTACTAAAAGGTACGAAACTAAACTTGGTCCATTTCAAAATTTTTGGAGCTAGATGCTTTATTCATAATAATGACAAGAAAGACTTAGATAAGTTTGAAGCTAAAAGCTCCCCTGGAATATTTTTAGGATACTCTGAAGTGTCAAGGGCATATAGGGTCGTTAACATAACAGACCAGAAAGTTGAAGAGTCTCCACACATCATTTTTAGTGAAAAGAAAGGTGTTACTAACATTGAAAATATTGACAGGGATTCCAATCACGATGGGGAATTCCTAGAAGACCAAGAAGAAGAGAAGACTCAGCAGAGTGGAACATCAAATCCTCCCAACCAGGAAGGGCCAGAAGAAACAGGTGAGTCTTCAATAAATGTTAGATTTCTTAAAGATCATCCGATAGATAATGTCATAGGCAACCCTGAAGATCCTCTTCGGACTAGGTCTCATTTTAGGAATGTTAATAATCAAGACCTAATTGCTTTGGTCTCACAAATTGAACCCAAATCAGTAGAAGAGGCCTTGGCTGATCAATCTTGGGTCAATGCTATGTGTGAGGAATTAGGTCAGTTCGAAAGAAATAATGTCTGGGAGCTTGTTCCAAGACCAGAAAGTGTTAATATCATAGGAACTAAGTGGGTGTTTAAAAATAAAATGAATGAAGATGGAATCATTTCTAAGAATAAGGCCAGACTAGTAGCCAAGGGCTACTGTCAGGAATTTGGTGTTGATTTCGATGAATCCTATGCACCTGTTGCTAGGATGGAAGCAATAAGAATATTGCTCGCTTTTGCATGTTCCAAGAATATAAAACTCCAACAAATAAATGTTAAGAGTGCCTTCTTAAATAGAGTCATTAAGGAAGAGATTTTTGTTGATCAACCCCCTGGATTTTAATTCTCCCCTCAACCTAACCAAGTTTTCAGGTTAAACAAAGTTCTGTATGGTCTAAAGCAAGCTCCTCGAGCATGGTATGAAAGACTGACTAAATTTCTGATCAGCAAGGGCTACAACAGAGGTAAGGTTGATCAAACTTTATTTACCAAGGGTACAAATAAAGATCTCATCATAGTTCAGGTCTATGTAGATGACATTATGTTTGGATCAACTAGCTGTGAACTATGTGATGAATTCTCTAAAATGATGTCTGTTGAATTTGAGATGAGTTTGGTCGGTGAACTAAAGTACTTTCTTGGATTGCAGGTACAACAGTTAGAGGATGGATACTTCATCAACCGGACCAAATACACAATGAAACTATTCAAGAGGTTTGGTATAAACAACCTGAAGCACATTACAACACCCATGGGTACCAATACCTCACTGGATGCAGATGAGACAGGTAAAGAGGTAGATGCCAAGCTCTATCGGGGTATGATTGGATCTCTACTTTACTTGACAGCCTCTAGACCTGATATACAGTTCAGTGTAGGTATGTGTGCAAGGTATCAGTCTAGACCCACAGAATTATATTTAGCTGCAGTGAAAAGAATTTTCAGATATTTGTCTGCTACACACTCTCTTGGTCTATGGTTTCCTGCTTCACACACACTTGATTTAGTTGCATACACAGATGCAGATTATGCAGGGTGTAAACTAGACAGGAAAAGCACTAGTGGTCACTGTGAATTTTTGGGTGGGTGTTTAGTGTCTTGGGGTTCCAAGAAACAACATTCTGTGGCCCTCTCCACTGTAGAGGCTGAATATGTGACTACAGGGAGTTGTGGTACACAAGTCATTTAGATTAAACACCAGCTTCAGGACTACCAAGTAGACCTGGGGTGCACACCTATCTATTGTGATAATACCAGTGCCATCAATCTTGCCAAGAATCCTGTTTTGCATTCCCGTACCAAACACATAGAGATAAGGCATCATTTCATAAGAGATGAGGTCTCTAAGAACAATTTTGAACTGATTCATGTAGGCACTGCTAATCAGATTGCTGACATCTTCACCAAACCTCTAGACAATGAAAAATTCACTACATTGAGAAGAGAGTTAGGCTTATTCAAGTTGTCTTAAGTGTGAAGAATGTTCCTTTTTGTGAGGGGGAGTTATGTGTGTCAAATGGTTAGCCTTCAGGAATGCTTTGATTAAGGGGGAGCTGGTTGAGCTGTGAGAGGGGGAGTTCTTTGACAGATTCAAAAAGACTGACCAGATGTGTGTCATTGCTGGTTCTCATGACTGAACTAGTGCGGTTCTCTCAGATAGTAGAATCTCACTCATCTCTTAAGTCTATAAGTCTGTGTTACTAAAGTCCAGCTAGAATCTTCCCTCTGGTAGTCTATCAGAGATCTGGATTAAATGTACAAACTATATCTTCCTACATTGTCAGTGATTCCGATTCAGGCCAAAACCTGTATGTCTTGATATCTGACCAAAACAACTTGAAATCTAGACTTCAAGATTCACTTCAAGAAATAGTCCTTCTGGTATTGTTTTCAATCATTCCATCTTCTCAACACAAGGGATCAACTGAATAAAAAAAAAAGGTCTTGATTTGGTCACTAAGAAACTGGGAGCTTCATCAATGAAATGAAGTTTTTCTCCTATGTCATGAGGTGTCAAATGCTTAACAAAAGATGAAAAGAAATGACATTAATATTCTGACCATCACAGAGCAATGGTGGCTAGCTGGTGAGTAATTGGGGACTCTGGCCTCTAATCAAGGTGTTTCCTCATGTCAAAAGCCACAGTTACTAACTCTTGTTGTGCCCCTGGCCCCTGTGGCTTGTGGTTTTGATGATTGGCTTTAGGGGTTTGTGATGATTGGTTTTAATGTGAGTTAATCACTGTGAGTCACCATGTTTTTATTCAGTCATTCTATATGCAGTCATTCTTATATTCAGTCTGTCATTCAAATGATCATTCAGTCTTTCATATGTTCAGTCAGTTTATCTGCTTACACTGTGAGTCATTGCATTTGAAGTTCAGACTGTTTATCTGCTGCATAAAGCACTCATATGCATTTATAGAGTTTTCACATTTGCATCAGGCAGCAAGTGTGTACAACGCCCTGTGTAGGCACGACAAGTCCATACACTGGTTGCATATTGCACAGCTGCAGGCACTTCTAAGTCTACACATCGTGTAGCTTGCTGGCATAGTCTGTACGCTCATCTGTCTGCATGTGTCACCAAGTCCACACATTGCATCATGTGTTTCTTCATGAAGTCTATACATTGGCATGCTGCATCTCTTAAAGTATGTACATCCTCTTCAGTCAATTCAAAGTCTATACATTGCTGAGCCTCTCACTGACTGTCTCATGCAAGTCTATACATCCTGCACCGTCTCATGCAGCATCTCAAGACAAGTCCATACATAGTTGATCAGCACTTAGAAGTCTGTACATCGGTCCGTCTTGTTCAGCGTCTTAGTGCATTTAAAGTCTGTACAGCGTCCGTCTCAGCCAGCGTCTCATGCTGCATCTTAGGCAAGTCTATACATCGCCTTCAGACTTTCAAGTCTATACATTCCATGATCTTCCAAGTATGTACATCCACAGTGTGACTTCAAAGTTTGAACATTGTCTCACTCCGTAAAAGTCCATACATTTGTCTTCTCTTCAAAGTCAGTACATTGGCGTTGGGCATCAAAGTATATACATCGCCTTCTGCAAGCTTTATTGCAAGTATGTACATCGGTTTGATATCAACAAGTCTGTACATTGGGTTCAACTCTCCAAGTCTGTACAGCCACACTCAATAGGTAAAGTCTATACATTCTTCAGCTGGAACTGTACAAGTCTGTACACCGTTACTTGCCAAAGTTTGTACATTGGCATCTTTACCTACGTTGCACTTCAAAGTCTATACACTCGTTGTCTTCCATTGTTTCAAGTCTGTACAGCCTTTCCATTGGAAAGTCTATACATTGGTCGCTGAATGATCTTCAAGTCTATACAGACCTTGACTCGCTCAAGTCTGTACATCGGCCTGCTATCTTTGACAAAGTCTTCACATCGCGAAGTCTATACACTCAACTTCTTCACACTTCAACAAAGTCTGTACATCGGCTGTCTTCACATAGGAAGTATGTACAGCCGTTCACCTCGTGAAGTCTAGACATTTGATGTGCATGGTCTTGAAGCATTTAGGAAGTCTGTACTTTGGTCTGCTTTGCATTGCATAAAGTATGTACATTGCACTGTAGCTACATTGTTTCAACTGAAGTCTGCACATCAGCCTGCATGATTTCAAAGTATGTACATTGCACAGCATGCATTAACTCCAAGTAGGTACATCGTCTGTTCATGAAGTATATACATTGCTACAGTAACGCAAGTTTATACATAGTCCATCTCATGCATTGTCTTAGGCCAAGTCTATACAGTGAATTGTCTCATTCAGCGTCTCATATGCACATTTGAGTCAAAGTCTGTACAGCCCAAGTCTGTACACTGAGGACGCTTGTTAGCCTTCAAGGTCTATACATTGTCTACAGTGCATCCAGCAAGTCTATTCATTGGAGTGTCTTGTTCAGCGTCTCATGGCAAAGTCTACACAGTGCCTCAGGCTGAGCAAGTCCATACATTGGCTGTTGTCCTTCAGAGTCTGTACATCGCAGTGAGTTGAAGGTTGCCTAAGTCTGTACAGCCGTTGGCTTCTTATGTGAAGTCCATACATTGAGTAAAGTATATACAGCCATTGCTTGCGTCGCCTTACACGACCAAGTCTGTACAGAGTTTGCACTGCATCTCATGAAGTCTACACATTGGTAAAGCTAGTGCTTGCATTGTTCATCACCTGCCTTGTTCACTGCGTCGACGCTACACGTTAGAAGCGTTGACGCCTTGGGCTGATGTCCAAAGGTGTCTTGATCAACATCAAGTCTGTACAACATGAAGTCTGTACATTGGCTTTTGTCTTGAACAGAAGGCCTTAGTCTACACACTCTTCTGTTATGATAATACACTCTTCAGCAAGTATATACACTGAGCACGCATGAAGACTGCTAAGTCTATACACTCCCTCACTCTGTACACACTTGCTATATTGATTTATGAAGTCTATACAATGCTTTGCATTCACAAAGTCTGTACAGGTTGTTCAGACTTAAACTGATGACTTATCCGATGCTATCTCTGACAGGGATTCTTACCGAGATTGATGACCTGGCTCGTGATCCCAGGAGGACGAGGTATGCAGATGCTGACACGTGGATGAAGCTGCCTCGATTCTGGCGAATTCCTTGGGCGGGAAAACGTGGAAGCCATGCGCCCAGGGGCTGCTGCTGCTGTTGCTATATATATATGCCTTCTTCCTGCTGTAGAAGGTTGATCGAAAGAAAAGGAGCAAAGTATATACATCCAGTCTGAGAGCAGCATAGAGTATTCGATCCAGAGAAGAGAAGAGATAGAGAGAGCCTGCGAAAGAAGAAGAAAAGAAAGAGAAGAAGAGCAGAAGGAGAAGAAGAGTAAGAGAGAGTTAGAGAGCTCGTGAGGGTTAAGAGAAAAAGAAAGTGATAGAGAAGAGAAGAGGAAGAAGAAGCTTCATCTGAAGACTAGTTCCTATTGGACCGTGGATCAGATCCAGGCCAGTCAGCTCCGTTGAGAGCCACATCTGTGTTTTCATCTTTACAGCCTTCTGATTGCTGTGTTATTTTCGTTTATTGTTTTCCTTTGTTTTCTGATTACCTTTGTACTTCCGATCCTCTGGACTGAGGTCGGGTCCCTCCTGGTCTGGAGGAAGAGAGGTCTGCGACCTCTAGTTTCCAAGTGGCTGGGAGTCACTTGGGTGTCCCTCCGGTTGGGAGGAAGAGGGGAGGCTGTTCCCCTGGTCAAGCTATGTGTAGCAACTGTTTGCAGACTGAGTCTGCTTAGTTCTAGCGTTTGCTAGTGAAGCCTCACTCCGGTTGGGAGTGAGGGGTGGATGTAGGTCTGGAGGACCGAACCACCTAAAAATCTATTGAGCAGTGGTTTGATTGCTTGTTTTGCTTCCGCTAGATGCTTGGATAGGCGCGCTCCAAGTGTTTGTATTTGAGTTGAATCGAATTGGTTCTATTCTGTGTCTATCTCTAGCATCCTAGTTTTTATTTGGCCATTATTCATAGAGGGATACATTCACCCCCCTCTGTATCCATGCCTAGCACCCTAACAACTCTGTTCCTTTAAAAAAAAGGGAAGTAATGAGGTACTCACACTGAGTAACTGGGGATTCAGGCCTCTAATCAAGGTGTCTCCCTAATGTCAAAAGAGTGAATTACCAACTTACTCACTGGTCTTCTTGAAAATCACCTTAAAATCCCTTATCGTTATACACGTTAATGGATTGCTTGTCCTCAATACCTTGAGAACACCTTCTCTGACTTTGTCTCTTGTTATCTTCTGGGATAGTTGCGTGTTCAGCTATGTCATGCCATACTTGTTCACCCCTGTTCTAAATCATTCACTATGTATGTTGATAAAATTTTCTCTCATTCTAGTTCTCTATTGTTTACTGGAGTTCAAGAATCTTCACTTGAGTTTAGCACCTCACTTATTCTCTTAAGACTTGCTCGTGTCTTTCTACACTAAGCTGTTACTGTACTTCTTCCTCATGTCTCCAGCACTTTCACATATCCTTCATTTCCTTTTGATGATGTCAAAGGGGGACAGAGATTTTGCAATATCAGTAGGTCATGAGTTTTGGGGGAGAATTGTTCATGAGCTGTGGGGGTGAATAGTTTGTCTTGGAAATATCTGAGTGGTTTTGGAGAAAGAAGTGTTTCAGCAGTAGTGTTTAATTTGGCTCTGCATGCGCTTGCCTTGAATTTGCTTTGATTGTTAAAGCTACTGTTAATTTCTTTTAAGCCTTGATATTGCTTGATTCATAGTGTTGCCATCATCAAAAAGGGGGAGATTGTTGCATCCCTACGGTTTTGATGATGTCTCACACTATAAATCAATATGTTTCTATCTCTAGATCAATGCATGCATCATCTATCAAGTCTAAACATTGTCTCGCACACATGCTACAAAGTCTGCACATCCCGTTTGCACTAAGTCTGTACATTGTTTGTGCATTCACTTGTCTGGTTGCATGAGACACTAAGTCCGTACATGGTCCAGGCGCTCGTAAAGTCTATACATCGGCCTGGCGCTCGCAGAGTCTGTACATCGACTTGGCGCTGGAAAAGTCTATACATTCATGAGCCATGGCTGTACATCGTCTGCTGCATGCCACTTCAAGTCTGTACATGGTCTTGGCATATGCATTCATAAAGTCTATACATTCATCAGTTGATTATTGAACAAGTCTATACATCGTATGCATTAGCCAAGTCTGTACATTCGATAGTCTCATTCAGCGTCTCACGCATTGCAAGTCTATACACTGTCTGCCCTGCACACACAAGTCCATACATTACATTTTGGGCACCAAAGTCTATACACGCTTTCAAAGTCTGTACATTCCAATGGCTGTGCAATCCTTCAGATCAAGTCTATACATTGCCAGCACACACGTTCAAAGTCTTTACATTGAAGTCTGTACAGCCTTTGCATTGCGCATACTTTGAAGTCTATACATTATTTGCTTAACTCCAACCTTTGCATTGAAGTCTATACATTGTTTGCTTAACTCCAGCCTTTGCATTGAAGTCTATACATTGTTTGCTTAACTCCATCCTTTGCATTAAAGTCTATACATTGCATATGGTTGTGCATCACAAAGTCTATACATTGCTGTTGCATTCACGCAAGTCCATACACTATGCATTTGGGCATCGTTCATTACAGCAAGTCTGTACTTTGTTTTCTCACGCACGTAAACGTCAAAGTCTGCACATTCTCTGCTGTCTATGCATCGGTCAAGTCTGTACACAACTGCAGGCTATTAAGTATGTACAGCCCATGTTCTTCATGCATTCACATAGTCTGTACATCGTTTTACGTCGTGCATACTTTTATTCCAAGTCTATACATTCTCTACTGAAATGTTTGTGCATCTTCTCACAAGTCTGAACATTGTCTAGTTGCACGCAACACGACATAGCAAGTCCATACATTCCTCCATGCATATGCAAGTCTATACAGCCAGTGTCTATACGTTGCCTTGCAGCATGCACGCACACAAAAGTCTACACATTCATTTCTGTTATGTTCATGCATCATTTGTCAAGTCTGTACATCGTCTTATTGACGGCATCTAAGTGCATCCATTTTCAATGTGCATACTACATTGCATCCCGCAAGTCTGTACATTGAGGTCGCATGCAGGCATTCAAAGTCTACACATTCTCACATTGTACATACTTGCCTATATGCTGCATCTAAAGTCTGTACACGCCTAGTTCAAAACCTGAACTAACTCGTTGCATCCCTTTCTTCTCTTCCTGCAGATGATTCAGGCTGATGAATGGGCACGTGATCCGAGGTTGGTGCCTGGCACGTGATTCGAGGTTACTCTGGAAAAGGAGGGAACGAGCCCCACTCACGCCACACGAGTGAAGTCATGGAATTCAGGTCAGAAGCCATATAAAAGGAAGTCCTTTGCGATCAAAAGAACCTGAATTGGAAAAAAGCTGAGAAGAATTAGTGCATGAGCAGAAGAAGAATAGAGAGAGCCTCCACGTTCCAGAGAGAAGACAGAGAGAAGAATTTGAGAGAATTGATCTGAGAGAAAAGTATTTGAGAGAGAGAGAAGAGTCTGTGACTGTGAAGATCTGCTTCTTCGGAAGCTACATTGTTCTTAGTTTTCAGAAACGATTGTCTTCATCGATTGTCTTATTTTTCTATTTTTCACTTCACCTTTCTTATTCCATCTTGTTACCCTCCAGTGTTCGAAGGAAGGGAGAGATTCTCCAGTTTCCCTCTGGGCTTCAGAGGAAGAGAGATATGTGATCTCTGGTTTGCCAATGACGGGCTGTCACTAGCAGGTTCCCTCCGGTTTGGAGGAAGGGAGATTCGTCTCCGGTTCTGGTCTTGCGGGAAGCAGGTCCAGGTGTCAAGCTTCTGTGGGTTGCAGAGCTTGGGTTAAGGGATTTGTTTCCCTTGGTTTGTCAAGCTGTTCGGCAGCATATGTTTGCAGACTGAGTCTGCTGTTCTAGCCTTCGCTAGTGGAAGCCTCACTCTGGTTTGGAGTGAGGGGTGGATGTAGATTGTGGACTGCAATCGAACCACCTTAAAAACTCCATGCCTCTTCTGTGGTTTGCCTGTTATCGTTGTGTTGCTCTCCTTCTGTTTGGCATTTTGTTTCACTGTGAATAGCTCTCTTGATCTCACTTCTTTCTTCTGTCTTGGTTATTGTCTGCCTTAGCTATTACTTTCGTTGTATCTGAAGGGTTGAGAAATGGAAGTTGTGATTTACCGCTGAGAATTTAATTTTAGGGAGTGATCTATTTATCCCCCCTTCTATATCACTCTACGCTGCGCATATCAATTGGTATCAGAGCGGGTTTGCATCATGTGGGCCAACGGTCAGGGTAATCCTAATGGTCCTTGAAGTTTCATGCCTGAGGGACAATCCATTAGTCGCCCTCCATTCTTTGATGGTAATAATTATCTCTTCTGGAAAAATAGGATGGAGGTGTTCATCAGGGCACAGAGCCACAAGCTGTGGAGGGTAATCACTACAGGGCCGTATGATCTACCACCGAACGAGGACGCATGGACAGATGATCATGTCAAGTTATCTTCACTTAACTGGACGGCCCTGAACATCATCCAGTGTGCTGTACACCCAGACGAATACGCCCGCATATCAGCCTATAGGACGGCCAAGCGAATGTCGGATGAGCTGGAACTAATCTACGAAGGTACAGCTCAAGTGAGTGCCACGAAGGTAAATCTCTTCACCTCTGAGTATGAATTGTTTAAGATGAAACCAGAGGAGACCATCACTGAAATGTATGCCAGGTTGACCTTGATCACGAACACTCTTAAGGGGCTAGGGAAAGAGTTAGCTGAGGCAGATGTTGTCAGGAAGATTCTTAGATCTCTAACCCCAGCATGGCACACTAAGGCCATCGTGATAGAAGAGTCAAAGGATATGACGACTTTGACAGTGAATGGACTCATAGGATCCCTCATGACCTATGAGATGAACTTTAAAAGAGGTGGTGAAGGAAGTGACAGGAAGGGCAAGAATATTACTCTCAAGACATCCCGCAACAAGGGTAGCAGCAGCGGGAGCAGTAGCAGTAGCTCCGGGTCCGATGGTTTTTCCGATCTCGACCAGGAGGAGCAGGCAATGCTCACTCGACAGTTCAGAAATTTTTAAGGACTAAGGGGAAGACCTTTAGGAGGAAGAAGCCATACTCCTTTAGTAAGAACGTTGAATCTAGCAATAACAAGGACATAAATACTAAGAGACTGACTTGTTTTCATTGCAACAAACATGGACACATGAAAGGGGACTGCCCAGATCTCCAGAAGAAGGGTCCCTACTTTCAGAAGAAGAGCTCAAAGGTGTAGAAAAAGAAGAAGCCACAGGCAATGGTCTGCACGTGGAGCGATGAGGAAGAAGATCCAGAAAGCACTTCCTTAGAGGAGTATGAAGAAGGAATTTGCCTAATGGCAAATAGCGAAGAGGAGGTAACAAATGTCTTTGAAAATTTTTCTATTGATGACTGGGAAGATGCCTATGCTGAATTATTAGATAAGTTCAATTCACTTAGTAAAGAGCATAGGGTTCTGAAGAGAAAATTCAATACCAATGTTGAAGAACAAACCCAAGTATGTGAGGAAAATCAGAAACTAAAAGAAGAAATGACTTCCCTAAGAAAAGAAAATGAAAAGCTCAAGGAAGAAAACTAGGAGAGTCACACCCAGCTTAACGAACTCAAAATCAAAATTGAAGAAAGCCTGAATGAGAATAGAGTGAACTCAGAGAAATATGAAGCTGTTAAGAAAGTGAACGTTGAACTTTTAAAAAATTCTGAGTCTCTTCAAAAAGAGCTGGAAGACAAATAGAAGGTTTTGGAAAAATTTGTTCAAGGAAAAACAAGTTTGAATGCTATACTAGGGACAAGGGTTAACTTCAATAGGGAGGGTCTAGGCTATGACCCAACTAACAAGAGACCCCTTCAATTCAAAACCACCACCTTCTGCCCAGAGAAGGGAAAAGAGAAGCTGGACACACCATCCAGCTCAAATAGCAGTCAAGGAGCTCAACGTCTGAAAGAAAATTTAACAAACAATGCTGGTCGACCATTTAAAATGGGAATGAATTTTGTGAGGAACTTCACTAAGCCCACTCACCAGAACATAAATGGTAGATGGACCAAGCAAGTGGATCAGAATAAAAGCTGGAATTACTACAAACAGATGGGTCCAAACAAGATGTACTGGAGAAATAACTATCATCCTCAAAAATCTGTTAATCAACAAGCTCACAGGAGGTATCCCAGGAATGGGAAGCCCAATGACTAGAATAGAGTTTACTTCTCCAGACCAGCTGGACATAACCCCCGGTTATAATTTCAATAAATCCGAAGTAAAGGTGCCAGAGAAAACCATGTTGAAGCAAATCTGGATTCCTAAACATCTGCTTAGAGATTTGAATAACGTCTTTGGACCCAACTCATCTTGGGTTCCAAATCACTCTGCTTAATTTTGGTTGTGTAGGTCGGCCTGGCAGCTGAAGACAACAAGTGGTACCTCGACAGTGGCTGCTCCAGGCACATGATAGGAGACCGATCCAAGTTCAGCAAGATAGAGATGAAGGTAGGGGGTCTGGTCAAATTTGGAGGAAAGAACAGAGGTAAGATCATTGGAGTTGGCACAGTAGGTAAGTCTTCCACAAACTCCATAGAAAAAGTTCTACTTGTGGAAGGTCTTCAACACAACCTGATTAGTATTAGTCAATTATGTGACAAGGGTCACAGGGTTGTGTTTGATGATGACTCATGCAAAATTTTTGAAATAAATTTCGATGTGGTTAAATTTGTAGCCAACAGGACTAATAATGTCTACATGATAGACTTGGATGCTGAATCTGAACCTAATCTTTGTTTATCTGCTAATTATAAAAATGATGCTTTTGAATGGCATAGACGTCTAGGCCATGTTAGTTTCTCTACTTTAAATAAATTGGTCAAGCATGATTTAGTTAGAGGCATGCCTAGAATTAAGTTCAATTCTATTTCAAAATCATGTGATGCCTGTGCTCTAGGCAAACAGACCAGGAATTCTTTCAAGCTAAGATCTGAGCCATTGTCCTCTAGACCAATGGAACTTCTCCATATGGACCTCTTTGGTCCTACTAGGACACAGAGTCTTAATGGGAATAGATTTGGCTATGTGATCATTGATGACCACTCTAGATTTTCATGGATCTTTTTCTTAGCCAATAAAAGCGATGGTTTTTAAAAGTTTAATCATTTTTTCAATAAGGTCAAACAAGAAGGAAAATACAAGATTTGTTCAATTCAATCTGACCATGGAGGTGAGTTTAAAAATTTCATGTTTTCTGATCTTTGTGAAAGAGAGGGACTAACACACATGTTTTCTTCTCCCAGGACACCTGAACAGAATGGAATTGTGGAGAGAAGAAATAGAACTATTGTGGAGATGGCCCGAACCATGCTGATTGAGAGTCAATTACCAAGGAAGTTCTGGGCAGAGGCGGCCAATACAACAACTTATATAATCAACAGGACCATGGTAAGACCTATTCACAAGAAAACACTCTATGAGCTACTAAAAGGTACGAAACTAAACTTGGTCCATTTCAAAATTTTTGGAGCTAGATGCTTTATTCATAATAATGACAAGAAAGACTTAGATAAGTTTGAAGCTAAAAGCTCCCCTGGAATATTTTTAGGATACTCTGAAGTGTCAAGGGCATATAGGGTCGTTAACATAACAGACCAGAAAGTTGAAGAGTCTCCACACATCATTTTTAGTGAAAAGAAAGGTGTTACTAACATTGAAAATATTGACAGGGATTCCAATCACGATGGGGAATTCCTAGAAGACCAAGAAGAAGAGAAGACTCAGCAGAGTGGAACATCAAATCCTCCCAACCAGGAAGGGCCAGAAGAAACAGGTGAGTCTTCAATAAATGTTAGATTTCTTAAAGATCATCCGATAGATAATGTCATAGGCAACCCTGAAGATCCTCTTCGGACTAGGTCTCATTTTAGGAATGTTAATAATCAAGACCTAATTGCTTTGGTCTCACAAATTGAACCCAAATCAGTAGAAGAGGCCTTGGCTGATCAATCTTGGGTCAATGCTATGTGTGAGGAATTAGGTCAGTTCGAAAGAAATAATGTCTGGGAGCTTGTTCCAAGACCAGAAAGTGTTAATATCATAGGAACTAAGTGGGTGTTTAAAAATAAAATGAATGAAGATGGAATCATTTCTAAGAATAAGGCCAGACTAGTAGCCAAGGGCTACTGTCAGGAATTTGGTGTTGATTTCGATGAATCCTATGCACCTGTTGCTAGGATGGAAGCAATAAGAATATTGCTCGCTTTTGCATGTTCCAAGAATATAAAACTCCAACAAATAAATGTTAAGAGTGCCTTCTTAAATAGAGTCATTAAGGAAGAGATTTTTGTTGATCAACCCCCTGGATTTTAATTCTCCCCTCAACCTAACCAAGTTTTCAGGTTAAACAAAGTTCTGTATGGTCTAAAGCAAGCTCCTCGAGCATGGTATGAAAGACTGACTAAATTTCTGATCAGCAAGGGCTACAACAGAGGTAAGGTTGATCAAACTTTATTTACCAAGGGTACAAATAAAGATCTCATCATAGTTCAGGTCTATGTAGATGACATTATGTTTGGATCAACTAGCTGTGAACTATGTGATGAATTCTCTAAAATGATGTCTGTTGAATTTGAGATGAGTTTGGTCGGTGAACTAAAGTACTTTCTTGGATTGCAGGTACAACAGTTAGAGGATGGATACTTCATCAACCGGACCAAATACACAATGAAACTATTCAAGAGGTTTGGTATAAACAACCTGAAGCACATTACAACACCCATGGGTACCAATACCTCACTGGATGCAGATGAGACAGGTAAAGAGGTAGATGCCAAGCTCTATCGGGGTATGATTGGATCTCTACTTTACTTGACAGCCTCTAGACCTGATATACAGTTCAGTGTAGGTATGTGTGCAAGGTATCAGTCTAGACCCACAGAATTATATTTAGCTGCAGTGAAAAGAATTTTCAGATATTTGTCTGCTACACACTCTCTTGGTCTATGGTTTCCTGCTTCACACACACTTGATTTAGTTGCATACACAGATGCAGATTATGCAGGGTGTAAACTAGACAGGAAAAGCACTAGTGGTCACTGTGAATTTTTGGGTGGGTGTTTAGTGTCTTGGGGTTCCAAGAAACAACATTCTGTGGCCCTCTCCACTGTAGAGGCTGAATATGTGACTACAGGGAGTTGTGGTACACAAGTCATTTAGATTAAACACCAGCTTCAGGACTACCAAGTAGACCTGGGGTGCACACCTATCTATTGTGATAATACCAGTGCCATCAATCTTGCCAAGAATCCTGTTTTGCATTCCCGTACCAAACACATAGAGATAAGGCATCATTTCATAAGAGATGAGGTCTCTAAGAACAATTTTGAACTGATTCATGTAGGCACTGCTAATCAGATTGCTGACATCTTCACCAAACCTCTAGACAATGAAAAATTCACTACATTGAGAAGAGAGTTAGGCTTATTCAAGTTGTCTTAAGTGTGAAGAATGTTCCTTTTGTGAGGGGGAGTTATGTGTGTCAAATGGTTAGCCTTCAGGAATGCTTTGATTAAGGGGGAGCTGGTTGAGCTGTGAGAGGGGGAGTTCTTTGACAGATTCAAAAAGACTGACCAGATGTGTGTCATTGCTGGTTCTCATGACTGAACTAGTGCGGTTCTCTCAGATAGTAGAATCTCACTCATCTCTTAAGTCTATAAGTCTGTGTTACTAAAGTCCAGCTAGAATCTTCCCTCTGGTAGTCTATCAGAGATCTGGATTAAATGTACAAACTATATCTTCCTACATTGTCAGTGATTCCGGTTCAGGCCAAAACCTGTATGTCTTGATATCTGACCAAAACAACTTGAAATCTAGACTTCAAGATTCACTTCAAGAAATAGTCCTTCTGGTATTGTTTTCAATCATTCCATCTTCTCAACACAAGGGATCAACTGAATAAAAAAAAAGGTCTTGATTTGGTCACTAAGAAACTGGGAGCTTCATCAATGAAATGAAGTTTTTCTCCTATGTCATGAGGTGTCAAATGCTTAACAAAAGATGAAAAGAAATGACATTAATATTCTGACCATCACAGAGCAATGGTGGCTAGCTGGTGAGTAATTGGGGACTCTGGCCTCTAATCAAGGTGTTTCCTCATGTCAAAAGCCACAGTTACTAACTCTTGTTGTGCCCCTGGCCCCTGTGGCTTGTGGTTTTGATGATTGGCTTTAGGGGTTTGTGATGATTGGTTTTAATGTGCGTTAATCACTGTGAGTCACCATGTTTTTATTCAGTCATTCTATATGCAGTCATTCTTATATTCAGTCTGTCATTCAAATGATCATTCAGTCTTTCATATGTTCAGTCAGTTTATCTGCTTACACTGTGAGTCATTGCATTTGAAGTTCAGACTGTTTATCTGCTGCATAAAGCACTCATATGCATTTATAGAGTTTGCACATTTGCATCAGGCAGCAAGTGTGTACAACGCCCTGTGTAGGCACGACAAGTCCATACACTGGTTGCATATTGCACAGCTGCAGGCACTTCTAAGTCTACACATCGTGTAGCTTGCTGGCATAGTCTGTACACTCATCTGTCTGCATGTGTCACCAAGTCCACACATTGCATCATGTGTTTCTTCATGAAGTCTATACATTGGCATGCTGCATCTCTTAAAGTATGTACATCCTCTTCAGTCAATTCAAAGTCTATACATTGCTGAGCCTCTCACTGACTGTCTCATGCAAGTCTATACATCCTGCACCGTCTCATGCAGCATCTCAAGACAAGTCCATACATAGTTGATCAGCACTTAGAAGTCTGTACATCGGTCCGTCTTGTTCAGCGTCTTAGTGCATTTAAAGTCTGTACAGCGTCCGTCTCAGCCAGCGTCTCATGCTGCATCTTAGGCAAGTCTATACATCGCCTTCAGACTTTCAAGTCTATACATTCCATGATCTTCCAAGTATGTACATCCACAGTGTGACTTCAAAGTTTGAACATTGTCTCACTCCGTAAAAGTCCATACATTTGTCTTCTCTTCAAAGTCAGTACATTGGCGTTGGGCATCAAAGTATATACATCGCCTTCTGCAAGCTTTATTGCAAGTATGTACATCGGTTTGATATCAACAAGTCTGTACATTGGGTTCAACTCTCCAAGTCTATACAGCCACACTCAATAGGTAAAGTCTATACATTCTTCAGCTGGAACTGTGCAAGTCTGTACACCGTTACTTGCCAAAGTTTGTACATTGGCATCTTTACCTACGTTGCACTTCAAAGTCTATACACTCGTTGTCTTCCATTGTTTCAAGTCTGTACAGCCTTTCCATTGGAAAGTCTATACATTGGTCGCTGAATGATCTTCAAGTCTATACAGACCTTGACTCGCTCAAGTCTGTACATCGGCCTGCTATCTTTGACAAAGTCTTCACATCGCGAAGTCTATACACTCAACTTCTTCACACTTCAACAAAGTCTGTACATCGGCTGTCTTCACATAGGAAGTATGTACAGCCGTTCACCTCGTGAAGTCTAGACATTTGATGTGCATGGTCTTGAAGCATTTAGGAAGTCTGTACTTTGGTCTGCTTTGCATTGCATAAAGTATGTACATTGCACTGTAGCTACATTGTTTCAACTGAAGTCTGCACATCAGCCTGCATGATTTCAAAGTATGTACATTGCACAGCATGCATTAACTCCAAGTAGGTACATCGTCTGTTTATGAAGTATATACATTGCTACAGTAACGCAAGTTTATACATAGTCCATCTCATGCATTGTCTTAGGCCAAGTCTATACAGTGAATTGTCTCATTCAGCGTCTCATATGCACATTTGAGTCAAAGTCTGTACAGCCCAAGTCTGTACACTGAGGACGCTTGTTAGCCTTCAAGGTCTATACATTGTCTACAGTGCATCCAGCAAGTCTATTCATTGGAGTGTCTTGTTTAGCATCTCATGGCAAAGTCTACACAGTGCCTCAGGCTGAGCAAGTCCATACATTGGCTGTTGTCCTTCAGAGTCTGTACATCGCAGTGAGTTGAAGGTTGCCTAAGTCTGTACAGCCGTTGGCTTCTTATGTGAAGTCCATACATTGAGTAAAGTATATACAGCCATTGCTTGCGTCGCCTTACACGACCAAGTCTGTACAGAGTTTGCACTGCATCTCATGAAGTCTACACATTGGTAAAGCTAGTGCTTGCATTGTTCATCACCTGCCTTGTTCACTGCGTCGACGCTACACGTTAGAAGCGTTGACGCCTTGGGCTGATGTCCAAAGGTGTCTTGATCAACATCAAGTCTGTACAGCATGATGTCTGTACATTGGCTTTTGTCTTGAACAGAAGGCCTTAGTCTACACACTCTTCTGTTATGATAATACACTCTTCAGCAAGTATATACACTGAGCACGCATGAAGACTGCTAAGTCTATACACTCCCTCACTCTGTACACACTTGCTATATTGATTTATGAAGTCTATACAATGCTTTGCATTCACAAAGTCTGTACAGGTTGTTCAGACTTAAACTGATGACTTATCCGATGCTATCTCTGACAGGGATTCTTACCGAGATTGATGACCTGGCTCGTGATCCCAGGAGGACGAGGTATGCAGATGCTGACACGTGGATGAAGCTGCCTCGATTCTGGCGAATTCCTTGGGCGGGAAAACGTGGAAGCCATGCGCCCAGGGGCTGCTACTGCTGTTGCTATATATATGTGCCTTCTTCCTGCTGTAGAAGGTTGATCGAAAGAAAAGGAGCAAAGTATATACATCCAGTCTGAGAGCAGCATAGAGTATTCGATCCAGAGAAGAGAGGAGATAGAGAGAGCCTGCGAAAGAAGAAGAAAAGAAAGAGAAGAAGAGCAGAAGGAGAAGAAGAGTAAGAGAGAGTTAGAGAGCTCGTGAGGGTTAAGAGAAAAAGAAAGTGATAGAGAAGAGAAGAGGAAGAAGAAGCTTCATCTGAAGACTAGTTCCTATTGGACCGTGGATCAGATCCAGGCCAGTCAGCTCCGTTGAGAGCCACATCTGTGTTTTCATCTTTACAGCCTTCTGATTGCTGTGTTATTTTCGTTTATTGTTTTCCTTTGTTTTCTGATTACCTTTGTACTTCCGATCCTCTGGACTGAGGTCGGGTCCCTCCTGGTCTGGAGGAAGAGAGGTCTGCGACCTCTAGTTTCCAAGTGGCTGGGAGTCACTTGGGTGTCCCTCCGGTTGGGAGGAAGAGGGGAGGCTGTTCCCCTGGTCAAGCTATGTGGCAGCAACTGTTTGCAGACTGAGTCTGCTTGGTTCTAGCGTTTGCTAGTGAAGCCTCACTCCGGTTGGGAGTGAGGGGTGGATGTAGGTCTGGAGGACCGAACCACCTAAAAATCTATTGAGCAGTGGTTTGATTGCTTGTTTTGCTTCTGCTAGATGCTTGGATAGGCGCGCTCCAAGTGTTTGTATTTGAGTTGAATCGAATTGGTTCTATTCTGTGTCTATCTCTAGCATCCTAGTTTTTATTTGGCCATTATTCATAGAGGGATACATTCACCCCCCTCTGTATCCATGCCTAGCACCCTAACAACTCTGTTCCTTTAAAAAAAAGGGAAGTAATGAGGTACTCACACTGAGTAACTGGGGATTCAGGCCTCTAATCAAGGTGTCTCCCTAATGTCAAAAGAGTGAATTACCAACTTACTCACTGGTCTTCTTGAAAATCACCTTAAAATCCCTTATCGTTATACACGTTAATGGATTGCTTGTCCTCAATACCTTGAGAACACCTTCTCTGACTTTGTCTCTTGTTGTCTTCTGGGATAGTTGCGTGTTCAGCTATGTCATGCCATACTTGTTCACCCCTGTTCTAAATCATTCACTATGTATGTTGATAAAATTTTCTCTCATTCTAGTTCTCTATTGTTTACTGGAGTTCAAGAATCTTCACTTGAGTTTAGCACCTCACTTATTCTCTTAAGACTTGCTCGTGTCTTTCTACACTAAGCTGTTACTGTACTTCTTCCTCATGTCTCCAGCACTTTCACATATCCTTCATTTCCTTTTGATGATGTCAAAGGGGGAGAGAGGTTTTGCAATATCAGTAGGTCATGAGTTTTGGGGGAGAATTGTTCATGAGCTGTGGGGGTGAATAGTTTGTCTTGGAAATATCTGAGTGGTTTTGGAGAAAGAAGTGTTTCAGCAGTAGTGTTTAATTTGGCTCTGCATGCGCTTGCCTTGAATTTGCTTTGATTGTTAAAGCTACTGTTAATTTCTTTTAAGCCTTGATATTGCTTGATTCATAGTGTTGCCATCATCAAAAAGGGGGAGATTGTTGCATCCCTACGGTTTTGATGATGTCTCACACTATAAATCAATATGTTTCTATCTCTAGATCAATGCATGCATCATCTATCAAGTCTAAACATTGTCTCGCACACATGCTACAAAGTCTGCACATCCCGTTTGCACTAAGTCTGTACATTGTTTGTGCATTCACTTGTCTGGTTGCATGAGACACTAAGTCTGTACATGGTCCAGGCGCTCGTAAAGTCTGTACATCGGCCTGGCGCTCGCAGAGTCTGTACATCGACTTGGCGCTGGAAAAGTCTATACATTCATGAGCCATGGCTGTACATCGTCTGCTGCATGCCACTTCAAGTCTGTACATGGTCTTGGCATATGCATTCATAAAGTCTATACATTCATCAGTTGATTATTGAACAAGTCTATACATCGTATGCATTAGCCAAGTCTGTACATCCGATAGTCTCATTCAGCGTCTCACGCATTGCAAGTCTATACACTGTGTGCCCTGCACACACAAGTCCATACATTACATTTTGGGCACCAAAGTCTATACACGCTTTCAAAGTCTGTACATTCCAATGGCTGTGCAATCCTTCAGATCAAGTCTATACATTGCCAGCACACACGTTCAAAGTCTTTACATTGAAGTCTGTACAGCCTTTGCATTGCGCATACTTTGAAGTCTATACATTATTTGCTTAACTCCAGCCTTTGCATTGAAGTCTATACATTGTTTGCTTAACTCCAGCCTTTGCATTGAAGTCTATACATTGTTTGCTTAACTCCATCCTTTGCATTAAAGTCTATGCATTGCATATGGTTGTGCATCACAAAGTCTATACATTGCTGTTGCATTCACGCAAGTCCATACACTATGCATTTGGGCATCGTTCATTACAGCAAGTCTGTACTTTGTTTTCTCACGCACGTAAACGTCAAAGTCTGCACATTCTCTGCTGTCTATGCATCGGTCAAGTCTGTACACAACTGCAGGCTATTAAGTATGTACAGCCCATGTTCTTCATGCATTCACATAGTCTGTACATCATTTTACGTCGTGCATACTTTTATTCCAAGTCTATACATTCTCTACTGAAATGTTTGTGCATCTTCTCACAAGTCTGAACATTGTCTAGTTGCACGCAACACGACATAGCAAGTCCATACATTCCTCCATGCATATGCAAGTCTATACAGCCAGTGTCTATACGTTGCCTTGCAGCATGCACGCACACAAAAGTCTACACATTCATTTCTGTTATGTTCATGCATCATTTGTCAAGTCTGTACATCGTCTTATTGACGGCATCTAAGTGCATCCATTTTCAATGTGCATACTACATTGCATCCCGCAAGTCTGTACATTGAGGTCGCATGCAGGCATTCAAAGTCTACACATTCTCACATTGTACATACTTGCCTATATGCTGCATCTAAAGTCTGTACACGCCTAGTTCAAAACCTGAACTAACTCGTTGCATCCCTTTCTTCTCTTCCTGCAGATGATTCAGGCTGATGAATGGGCACGTGATCCGAGGTTGGTGCCTGGCACGTGATTCGAGGTTACTCTGGAAAAGGAGGGAACGAGCCCCACTCACGCCACACGAGTGAAGTCATGGAATTCAGGTCAGAAGCCATATAAAAGGAAGTCCTTTGCGATCAAAAGAACCTGAATTGGAAAAAAGCTGAGAAGAATTAGTGCATGAGCAGAAGAAGAATAGAGAGAGCCTCCACGTTCCAGAGAGAAGACAGAGAGAAGAATTTGAGAGAATTGATCTGAGAGAAAAGTATTTGAGAGAGAGAGAAGAGTCTGTGACTGTGAAGATCTGCTTCTTCGGAAGCTACATTGTTCTTAATTTTCAGAAACGATTGTCTTCATCGATTGTCTTATTTTTCTATTTTTCACTTCACCTTTCTTATTCCATCTTGTTACCCTCCAGTGTTCGAAGGAAGGGAGAGATTCTCCAGTTTCCCTCTGGGCTTCAGAGGAAGAGAGATATGTGATCTCTGGTTTGCCAATGACGGGCTGTCACTAGCAGGTTCCCTCCGGTTTGGAGGAAGGGAGATTCGTCTCCGGTTCTGGTCTTGCGGGAAGCAGGTCCAGGTGTCAAGCTTCTGTGGGTTGCAGAGCTTGGGTTAAGAGGTTTGTTTCCCTTGGTTTGTCAAGATGTAATTATTGTAATTATTTTTTTTACCGAGAGTCTGAATCTTGGCTGGGGTCATCTTCCCCACGCCCGGAGCGTGGAGGTATCGTTTTCGCTCCCCTCTTTGGCATTTTCTTTACTCGTATATATTTTTATATGCCGCTGCATGAGTGATAGGTTAATTAGCTCGTTATATTATTTCAATCACCGCTGCGAGAGAGTGAGTGTGACCCGTCCCGTGACTCAAACCGAGCACGCGGAAAAGCTGATACACGAGACTCATTGCCGGTTTCTCAACCGCGCACATCCGCACACTTCCCTCGCTTAGGGACGTCCGTGAGCTAGAGTTCCAGGTTCGCGTCCCATCCCACATCATAAAGACAAGTACTGCCCAATAGGAAGGGAAACGTACCCTCAAGTAAGAGGAAGCCCGACACTGGCGACACAGGCAACAGAACTACCGCACAGCGAAACTCACTACACGAGGAAGCACAACTCCACCTGAAAAGTCAGAGGTGAGCCTCCTATCACTGGCTCAATATGGATCCCACAGAACCGTACCTCGAAACACGAAGTAACAACAGTGCTACACTAAAGTAAAGCAGTAACAAAGTAGGAGCAGGAACAACAACAAAGAGGAAAACAGCCATACTACGGAAACACGGCTGTGACGACCCGGAGATCTGGATACCGATATACCGATACCATCGATACACCGATACCAAGAACTGGGGAAGCCACCCAAGAGGCTGATGAGGCCCTTGAAGGGTTGGACGTTTTTCTGAGGAGCCGCATAACGAATTGGAATCACGAGCACGCGCAAAGATTAGATTAACATGAAGATTTAAGCGGAAGTAATTCATAATGTCAGAGTGATAGCCAAAATGAACACTAGTCCAGAGTCACAAAAGTACAAGTCCACGACACAAAGGAAGTCCAAAAGTACAACTACACGGGGCATACCCCAGTCAAAAGCACCCAAAAAGGACTGTCGAACTATCGCTGGCACTCTATACACGATCCCCAAAAATGCGGGAACCGCCGAAGGGAGGTAGTGGCTGCTCACCTGAAAAGAGAAGGAGTGAGTCACAACCAGACTCAGTAGGGGTCACGCGGATCCCTACCTCGCACCAACAAGCAGGCATGCAAATATAAAGCAATTAGAGCATGCATTTATTACAACAAACATGCATTGACATAACAACACACGTATAGTAAAGCTGTAAGGCCTAACTAAACAGTCTAAACAGCTAACTATATGCCAATACAAATGTATACATTAGCAACTGAAGCTAAATCTACCAGTAGAAAGAACCCCACATACTCCAAGTGACAAGAGACCGCAGAAGGCACCCACTAGAAAACAGAGACCAGAAGCGTTCACTAACGACTTACACTGCGTCTCAAGCAACTCGCAAGTCAGGCTGACAACAAGCGAGAGGCGTAACAGTACCGAACCAAGAACTAGTCAGAGTAACACTCGTCAGTGTCAGTCCAGGCCTCTGACCATGTGTGCACACACTGACTCCTGCCTAGAGCCAGGCCTCTAGCTAGTCCCCCCCCGTAGGACGCTACGGTAAAGAGCCGGGGGCCCACGGTGACTAGCTTACAAACCGCTCATCGGGTACGCCCTTCCACCTTTGCCAGGCGGAGCGACACTGAAAGTCTCAGGGCTAAGTCTAGTGGTTCCATCACAAGGAAAGAGGAAGTACTCTACCGGGATCTAAAAGTGAGCTATTGTTTATAAAATAATTTAAACGTAGCGGTTATGCAACATGAAATGCATTAGAAGATGAACCGACCATCTTTTTGAATGCCAGAGGGTGTGACGGTCTAGCCTAGACCGTTATAGAGTGTGACGGTCTAGGGTAGGTGCGTTACCTCTCTGTAACGCGCCTACCGGGGTCCGTCAGGCTCACCCGAGGCTACTTCCCCACACACAGGGGACAGTAGTGCGTAACGCACCAGGGGCAGTGCGTTACATGATTGTAACGCACCCCCTTAGGTCCGTTAGAGGCACCCGAGGGCTATTTTACTGAAATACAGAAAACATAGGGTGTAACGATCTACGGTAGGGGTGTTACACTGATGTAACGCACCATCCGAGGCCGTTATATCCACCCGAGGGGTAATCCACACGCAAGTGCTCAGGGGAATGTAACGCACCTAGGCTGGTGCGTTACAACACCCTAACGGCCCTATCTAGGTCCGTTAGGTGGATCCTTCGCCCTACTGCCCATAAGCTATGACACACCCAAATGGGGCCGTCACACTCATGTAATGCACCGGTTAGGGTGCGTTACGCGTGTGACGGTCGCTGGGATGACCATCACACGAGTTGGGTTGCGAGTATGTCCGGTTTGAAACCGGAACATCCCCCGATCGACGGAAATTGACGGGGCTCGCGTAAAAAAAAACATGTTCCCTGTTCATGCACATATCCATAACACCAAATAAACACTAGGGAACATAAAAACAAAGCCTAAGAAGTGATTTTTCATGAAATTGAGCTAAATTACACTAACATGAGGATTTCACCGAAAATGGAGAAAACGGCCGTGGATGGCGGTGCAAGTGGTGTCCAGACGATCCTAGTCAGGTATGGGTTCCATCCCCCTACCTCAATCAAGTCGAAAGTGGACGACCGGCCGCATGCTAGGGCGAAACCTCCACGCTCCTCCTCGCCCCGTCGCGTCTCCTCGGGCCACGATCGGCGTCAACGCACTCCACACGTCGCCACGAGTCCAACGGCGCCCTCCACGCCGCGATCCGTTGCCGTCTCGCCCGCTTGCCCAGGGAGAGAGAGAGAGAGAGATCGTGAGGGAGAGGGGGAGAGGAAATGGGGAGAGAGAGAGATCGAGAGGGGTGGAGAGGGGGAGGTGAGGTGGTGAACGTGGGGAGGGAGAAAAAAGGGGTTGAGATATTATTTTTTTTGAAAAAAAACCACCTTTTGCAAAAAGACCCCCAAACCTTCAATATTATGAAAATGCCCAATAAAATCCATAAACATTATAACTTAATCCGAATAAATACCAATAAATGGTCTAAAAATCCAGAAAAATAGCCGAAGTTCACAGAATAAATCCTAAACCCGAACCATCAAAGATCCGTTAAGACACGGGCCTTACAGTCCCTCCCTCCTAATAAAAATTTCGACCCCGAAATTTAAGAAGGAGAACAAAGAGGAAACTGCAAAGGAATCATACCTCAAGCGAACAAGAAAGGAAAAAGCTATCTCATCTCATCTTCACGTTCCCAAGTAGCTTCGTTGCCCGAGTGACGTTGCCAGACGACCTTAACCAGCGGAATCACTTTATTCCTCAACCGCTGCTCACGACGGTCTTCAATTCTGATGGGATACTCTGGTGTAGATAGGTCGGCAGTCACTTCTGGCCAAACAGCATCATCGAGGACATGAGATGGATCAGAGACAGATTTCCTCAACTGGGAGACGTGGAATACATCATGAATATCCTGCATTGCCGCTGGTAGCTGAAGCCGATAAGCCACCTGGCCCACACACTCCACAATAGGAAACAGACCAATGTACCGCGGACTTAGCTTCCCACGCTTCCCAAACCTGGAAACTCCTTTCATCGGAGATATTTTCACAAACACCTTATCTCCAGGCTCAAACTGTAGTGGTCGTCTGCGCTGATCTGCATAACTCTTCTGTCGACTCTGAGCTGTCAACATTTTCTGCCTGATCAGACGGACCACATCCGCACACTGTTGCACCATGTCAGGTCCTGTCAAGAGTCTGTCACCGACGTCAAACCAGTTTAAAGGAGTACGACAAGGACGACCATATAGTGCCTCATAAGGTGCCATGCCGATGCTGGAGTGAAAACTATTATTATAAGCAAACTCCACAAGTGGCAAATGCTGACTCCACGAACCCTGCCACTCAAGGCAACACGATATCAGCATATCTTCAAGAGTCTGAATCGTCCTTTCAGATTGACCATCAGATTGCGGATGATAAACTGAAGAAAAAGCCAACTCAGTGCCCAAGGCCTTCTGGAAACTGCGCCAGAAGCCGGAGGTAAAACGTGGGTCACGATTTGACACAAGTGAGACAGGAACACCATGTAGTGGCACGATCCTTTCAATGTACAGGTCGGCCAGTCTCTGCACACTCCAAGCAACTTTAATCGGCAAAAGTCTAGCTGTCTTAGTCAATCTATCAACTAACAGCCAGATTCCATCAAAACCCTGAGAAGTCCGAGGTAAACCCACCACAAAATCTGTTGTGACGCGATCCCACTTCCATTGCGGGATTTCCAACTGCTGAAGTAATCCACCTGGCTTTTGGTGTTCGGCTTTCACCTGCTGGCAAGTCAAACACTTGGAAACAAACACAACCACATCTCGCTTCATGCATGGCCACTAGAACTGCCTTCTTAGATTCTGATACATCTTGGTAGTGCCGGGGTGAATAGCAAAACGGGATCCGTGAGCCTCGCTCAGAATTGCATTTCTCAACTCTTCAACAGCTGGAACATATAACTGGCCACAAAAACTGACAACCAGCTCATCATCAAATTCAATGTCATGCATCGATATGACGTGGGTCAAATCAGAGTCAGCATGTTGGGCCTCTCTAATCTGCGGATATAGGGTTGATGACACGACCAAACTAGCACACACAGCTGCCACTGGATCGGTTGGAATGTCCACGCTAACTGCCTCACTAGGAAGCTGTTCCCACAATTTCCATTCCTGAAGCAATAGCTGACAGACTTGCACCTTCCTGCTCAGAGCATCAGCCACAACATTCATTTTACCTGGCTGATAGGAGAGTATAAAGTCATAATCCTTCATATATTCCATCCATCGGCGCTGTCTGAGATTGAGGTCCTTTTGAGAGAACACATACTGCAAACTCTGGTGATCTGTAAAGATCTCAAACTTTTTACCATACAGATAGTGCCTCCAGATTTTCAAAGCAAAGATCACTGTAGCAAGTTCTAAATCATGAGTCGGATAGTTCTCCTCATGCTGTTTCAACTGCCGAGATGCATAAGCAATAACTTTACCATGTTGCATCAACACTGTCCCCAGGCCAACCCGATAAGCATCTATGCAGACCACAAATCAACCTGAGCCCGAAGGTAACACCAGCACTAGAGAAGAAGTGAGAAGCCTTTTCAATTCATTAAAGCTCTGCTCACATTGATCTGACCAGACAAAAGGAACATCCTTGCGAGTCAATCTAGTCATTGGTGTTGCAATCTTCGTAAAGTCTTGAATGAACCTGCGGTAATAACATGAAAGACCCAGAAAACTTCTGATCTCTGTCACTGTCCTCGGTCTCTGCCATTGAAGAACAGCCTCAATCTTAGCTGGATCCACTGCGACTCCATCACCCGAAATTACGTGGCCTAGAAAATGAATTTCCCGAAGCCAGAACTCACACTTACTGAATTTAGCATAGAGCTCGTGATCTCGTAGAGTCTGCAACACGATCCTCAAATGCTGTATATGTTCTTCCTCAGAAGCCGAATAGACAAGAATATCATCGACAAAGATAACAACAAATTGATCCAAAAATGGCCGAAACACACGTTGCATTTGGTCCATAAAAGCTGCAGGAGCATTGGTCAACCCAAAAGGCATAACCAAAAATTCAAAATGACCATACCGCGTGCTGAAAGTAGTCTTTTCGACATCAGATTCCCGAATTCTTAACTGGTAATAACCAGAGCAGAGATCAATCTGAGAAAAGACAGAGGCAGACTATAACTGATCAAACAAATCATCGATCCTGGGCAAAGGATACTTGTTTTTGATAGTCACCTGATTCAACTGCCTGTAGTCAATACATAACCTCAGGCTCCCATCTTTCTTCTTCACAAATAGAATAGGAGCACCCCAAGGAGAAAAACTGTGTCGGATATAACCCTTATCTAGCAACTCAAGCAACTGCGCTCGCAGTTCTTTCAATTTAGCTGGAGCCATCCGGTACGGTGCCTTGGCCAAGGGTGCCGTACCCGGAATCAAATCGATTAACATCTCAATCTCTCGCTGTGGAGGTAAGCCCGACAGCTCGTGAGGGAACACATCGGGGAACTCACACACAACAGGAATACTACTGACATCCTGCTAAGGTGTCTCAACAGCAACCACTGAAGCTAAGAACCCCTGGCAACCTGCATCAAGCAATCTATGGGCTCAAATAGCAGAAATAATCACGCAAGAGGAACGAGACCGAATACCTTGAAAATAGAATGCTGGTTTCCCAGGTGGCTGAAAGTAGACTTTCTTGGATCTGCAGTCAAGCACGGCTCCATATTGTTCCAACCAATCCATGCCCAGAATAACGTCATACTCTGACAACTGCAAAGCATACAGTCTCGCTGGAAACCGACGGTCACTGACCACAACATGAGACTCCTCGAGACACAACGGAGTGAACATAAAATCTCCAGATGGCAACTCAACCAACAAATCACAAGTGACCTCAGTGGTGGGCTCTTCAATACATGCAAGAAAATTCTCAGAAATAAAGGAGTGAGAAGCACCCGAATCAAATAATACGCGAGCTGCATGACCATAAAGCATGATCGTACCTTCCACCAGGTGAGATGCAACAGGCTACGCGAGAGTAATGTGAGAAACCTTTCCTTTTTGCTTCCTGGCTGCCGCAGAAGATTGTTGGGAAGACGCCAAGGCTTGAGGATAGAGCTACTGAGGTAGAGGTGGCGGAGGGAGTCTGAATTGAGACTGTTGAGGCTGTACAGATTGAGAGAATTGCACTGGCATTGACTTCATTGGGCAGTCTCGAATAATGTGACCCGACTGGTCACAACGAAAACAAACCACCGGCAACGAGCACGGCTTGCCCAGGTGGTTACCGCCACACCTCCAGCACCGCTTAGGCTGACTGGGCGAGGAACCCTGGCGCTGAGGAAAAGAAGGAGCAGAAGGTTGAACAACACCAGGAGACGCCTGCTGATCAAATTTCTTCTTGGACTTCTTGAATTTAAACTTCTTGCCCTTGGATTTAGAAAAAGAAGCACCACCAGCAGCAGGAAACACAGGGGAAGCTCCTGGAACAGTCGGCTAGTACGTCGGCTGAAACTGCACCGCCTATTGGACTATCCCAGTCTAAGAAAGTCCCCGAGTCCTTGCCAATTCCAGTTCTAGAGCGACAGCTGCCTGGTATGCCGCATCCAAGTCAGTTACCCGAGTTGCAAACATCGGCAGGCTCAACTCCGCTTTCAGCCCTCGCAGAAATTGCTGAGTCTTCATCGCTTCATCAGCTAAGATGTGGGCGCATACCGGCCCAATTCAAAGAACTTCTCTCAGTACTGCAGCACAGTCAGGTCACCTTGCGTCAGCTCTAGAAATTGATACATCTTAGCAAGCTTGAGACAGGCCGGAGTATAGGCACGTTCGAAGGCAGCAACAAACTCCGCCCAGGTGATTTACCAGAGCGGACGGGAATGGAAGGCAATCTCCCACTCCATAGTCCACCATGTGTGCGCGGTAGCTTGTAGCTGATAGGTCGCCAGCATGACCCTTTCATCCTCCGCGCAATCCATCGACTGGAACGCGCTCATAGTGGCATCAAGCCACGCTCTCGCTACCTCCGGGTCTGATTGACCCTCAAAAATAGTTGGGTGGAAAAGTAAGAATTCCTTCAAAGCTCTGCCACGACCACCAGGCAAAACATCACGTGGGGCAAGACTTACAGGAGCCGTCGCAGCTGGGGTAGAAGAGGTGCCACTCTCCTCCTGAGGTGCCCGAGCTCTCTGCCAACCACGAGGCAACATCTTGAATCTGAGAATACACGGAATAATAGGAAATCCATCAACAATCGCGAGAAACAACCTAAGCCAGCAATAGACGACACAATGGACTTGCTCTGGACCAGTACAGATTTCAATTCCTTGTACGAGTCCTCAAAACTACTCTGATAGCAACTGTGACGACCCGGAGATCCGGATACCGATATACCGATACCATCAATACACCGATACCAAGAACTGGGGAAGCCACCCAAGAGGCTGATGAGGCCCCTGAAGGGTTGGAAGTTTTGCTGAGGAGCCGCATAATGAATTGGAATCACGAGCACGCGCAAAGATTAGATTTATAACATGAAGATTTAAGCGGAAGCAATTCATAATGTCAGAGTGATAGCCAAAATGAACACTAGTCCAGAGTCACAAAAGTACAAGTCCACGACACAAAGGAAGTCCAAAAGTACAACTACACGGGGCATAGCCCGGTCAAAAGCACCCAAAAAGGATTGTCGAACTATCGCTGGCACTCTATACACGATCCCCAAAAACGCGGGAACCGCCGACGGGAGGCTGTGGCTGCTCACCTGAAAAGAGAAGGAGTGAGTCACAGCCAGACTCAGTAGGGGTCACGCGGATCCCTACCTCGCACCAACAAGCAGGCATGCAAATATAAAGCAATTAGAGCATGCATTTATTACAACAAACATGCATTAACATAACAACACAGGTATAGTAAAGCTATAAGGCCTAACTAAATAGTCTAAACAGCTAACTATATGCCAATACAAATGTATACATTAGCGACTGAAGCTAAATCTACCAGTAGAAAGAACCCCACCTACTATAGGTGACAAGAGACCGCAAAAGGCACCCACTAGAAAACAGAGACCAGAAGCGTCCACTAACGACTTACATTGCGTCTCAAGCAACTCGCAAGTCAGGCTGACAACAAGCGAGAGGCGTAACAGTACTGAACCAAGAACTAGTCAGAGTAACACTCGTCAGTGTCAGTCCAGACCTTTGACCATGTGTGCACACACTGACTCCTATCTAGAGCCAGGCCTCTAGCTAGTCCCCCCCGTAGGAAGCTACGGTAAAGAGCCGGGGGCCCACGGTGACTAGCTTACAAACCGCTCATCGGGTACGCCCTTCCACCTTTGCCAGGCGGAGTGACACTGAAAGTCTCAGGGCTAAGTCTAGTGGTTCCATCACAAGGAAAGAGGAAGTACTCATTGTTTATAAAATAATTTAAACGTAGCGGTTATGCAACATGAAATGCATTAGAAGATGAACCGACCATCTTTTTGAATGCCAGAGGGTGTGACGGTCTAGCCTAGACCGTTATAGAGTGTGACGGTCTAGGGTAGGTGCGTTACCTCTCTGTAACGCGCCTACCGGGGGCCGTCAGGCTCACCCGAGGCTACTTCCCCACACACAGGGGACAGTAGTGCGTAACACACCAGGGGCAGTGCGTTACATGACTGTATCGCGCCCCCTTAGGTCCGTTAGAGGCACCCGAGGGCTATTTCATGGAAATACAGAAAACACAGGGTGTAACGGTCCAGGGTAGGGGCGTTACACTGATGTAACGCACCATCCGAGGCCGTTATATCTACCCGAGGGGTAATCCATACGCAGATGCTTAGGGGAATGTAACGCACCTAGGCTGGTGCGTTACAACACCCTAACGGCCCTATCTAGGTCCGTTAGGTGGATCCTTCGCCCAGCTGCCCAGAAGCTGTGACGCACCCAGATGGGGCCGTCACACTCACGTAACGCACCGGTTAGGGTGCGTTACGCGTGTGACGGTCACTGGCATGACCGTCACATGAGCTGGGTTGCGAGTATGTCCGGTTTGAAATCGGAACATCCCCCGATCGACCGAAATCGACGGGGTTCGCGTAAAAAAAAACATGTTCCCTGTTCATGCACATATCCATAACACCAAATAAACACTAGAGAACATAAAAAACAAGCCCAAGGAGTGATTTTTCATGAAATTGAGCTAAATTACACTAACATGAGGATTTCACCGAAAATGGAGAAAACGGTCGTGCATGGCGGTGCAAGTGGTATCCAGACGATCCTAGTCAGGTAAGCGTTCCATCCTCCTACCTCAATCAAGTCGAAAGTGGACGACCGACCGCATGCTAGGGCAAAACCTCCACGCTCCTCCTCACCCCGTCCCGTATCCTCGGGCCACGATCCGTGCTGAGGTGGGCGTCAACGCGCTCCACACGTCGCCACGAGTCCAATGGCGCCCTCCACGCCGCGATTCGTTGCCGTCTCGCCCGCTTGCCCAGGGAGAGAGAGAGAGAGATCGTGAGGGAGAGGGGGAGAGGAAATGGGGAGAGAGAGAGATCGAGAGGGGTGGAGAGGGGGAGGTGAGGTGGTGAACGTGGGGAGGGAGAAAAAGGGGTTGAGATATTATTTTTTTTTTAAAAAAACCACCTTTTGTAAAAAGACCCCCAAACCTCCAATATTATGAAAATGCCTAATAAAATCGACAAACATTATAACTTAATCCGAATAAATACCAATAAATGGTCTAAAAATCCGGAAAAATAGCCGAAGTTCGCGGAATAAATCCTAAACCCGAACCATCAAAGATCCGTTAAGACACGGGCCTTACAACGTCAGCCAAAGGAACCTCGGCCCTCTAAACTACTCCAAACAACAACAGAAAGGTGAACCCCGATTTCACAAAGTCAGGCATTACCGATCCATCGTCAAATCACGAAACCCTATTGTGAATAGCCTACCAAAATAGGTAAAGCTTGCCATAGACCTACATAGTCAAAGGCACGAACATACATGAGCTCACCGTCGTGTACGCTACACAAGACTGGACGTTGAGTGAAGCCACGCATAGGCTACTCAGAAACCGGTCACGAAAACACAAGTCACAAGTCACAAGTCACAAGAGTCATGCGTCAAGTGACAGAAGCACCTCCTCATTAGAAGAATAGCCAGATGCGTTCACTGACGTCTTACGCTGCGCCTCAGGTATCTCGTACTCGCCTGGATCGGTGGTAACTGAGACACTCACCAAGAACCAAGGAACTACAGTAATGAGTGACTAGTCAGTGTCACGCTCGTCGGCGCTCGTCCAACCGCCCCTGACCATGTGTGCACACACAAGCCCAATGCCTTGAGCCAGGCCTCTAGCTAGTTTTTCTCCCTAGCAGGACGCTACTCCAAAGAAAGGGGGCCCACAAAAACTAGTCTAAAAATTGTCTGTCGGGAACTGCCCCGCCACCACTCCCAGGTGGGCCGACATACCGGAAGGTGTCGTCAGGCTACGACTAGTGGAGGTTCACTAGACACAAAAACTCCCAAAACAGCGAACACTGAAGTACAGACAATGTAAGCACACCTGTCACACGTACTACGGAGCACAATGCAGTAAACAACTGCTACCAGACTCAGGATAGTCAACTAGACAAGCTGACAACGATCCTTGAGTCACGAGACTCGGGTCAAGATCGTCGCACATCACAGCACACGCTGTTAATCAGCCTAGTCCCTAAGCCAAAATCCATGGTAAAACACATCAACGATGAGTCCTTGGCCTCCGATCCACACAACGGACTCACAATTCCACATAACACGAAACACGGAACATGAGGAATCACCATGACCCTCAAAACACATGGCACACACATGGAGGTAAGACACTACCTCTAAGCACCCAAAACTAATGTCTCGATCCTCACAGGATAGACGAGACACTCACGAGGTCATGTGTCAACCACTGGGTCACAACCAGGTTAACCAGAAACCATAATGACCCTCGATTAACACAAAACACTACTCGGTACAGTGGCACTCTCAAACACCCTATAACACAGTCACAACCCTCATAGGCATCCAAGACATCCACAGAACAGTGGGCTAACCAAAGGGTCAATGCCACATCAACCAGAAACCAAACCAACACTATACTCACTGCTCGGGATAAAACCACCTCTTCGGGATCCTTGACACACATATAGCTCTCATAGGGTAGTACACCGAAAGCATCCATCGAGCCACAAGCCAACACGGCATCGAATCTAGGGTCCACCGAAGCCCGAGACAACTTAAACAAAACACGAGAAACAACAGGCATTAACGTGCTCTAATCCTATAGCATGATCTTAACGCGCTATATAGCTCGAGCACGACAACACCAGAACCCATCAGATCGCGCTCAACACACGTAGTGCGTTCACACCAGATCGCGCTCACCCCATGTAGCGCGTTCAAAGGATCGCGCTCACTATCGATAGCGCGTTCCTAACCGCCAGACGATGATCGCGCTCTATACCTATAGCGCATTCAACAAGATCACACTCATTACCTATAGCGTGTTCCTTAACCGGCCTATTGTTCATCTCCGACACGGATCACGACCCATCATTGCAACGCGTTCCCTGAGAACGTGATGCACACGAATAGCGTGTTCCCGTCACGGAGCTAAAATTGGAAAATCTGTAGAAAAAGCCTATTTCCACGCCCCAATCGTCGCCAGAATGACAGGGAAACAACCCTAATCACGCCACCAACCTTCCACAAGTCGGAAGGATCCAAACCACGCACAAAAACACTAAAAACAGGCGATTCCCATGAATCGACCCAAAATGACTCACGTGGGGAAACGACCTCGTACAGGCCCCAAACCACAACCAAACGCAATAAGACCAGTGGGGATGGCATCCAAACATGCCAGGGGTTCATTTCCATCCATTTAACGTGAGAAAGATCGCCTGGAATGGCGATTCCATCGCACACCCGAAATCATGTTATAATTCCCCAAAAATTGAAAACCCACTCAAACTTGCGCTAATCGCCACGAAATTCAAGGGAAACATAGATCAAAGGTAAGGAATCTATCCCCCTACCTCTACCGACGATCTTCCGAGCCGAAAGCACCGAAAACCAACACACGAGCCCACGCCGACTTTGAATCCACCGAACGGGATCGCGCCAACACCACGCTCCAATCTTCACGCCAGCACGCTCCAGACCACCTCCACGACATCTCCACAGCATCCTCGGGCCTCCTCCATCTGCAGTCGTCGCAGAGGGGGAAAGAGGAGAGAGAATGGAGGGGGAGAGAGTGAACGGTGAGAGAGAAGAGAGAGGAGTGAGGTTGATGAGGACATCAAGAGCTTATGGGTTGTATTGTGTGTATTGGCTTGTATGAGATTGTAATTGTGTAATTTCTTTCATTTGGGCTCCTTGTAAGGCTTATAACAAGTCATTGGGCCATTTGTAATGTATAGTCCATGGCTAGGTTGTCATTAGTAGAGTCCATTAGGAGCTTATTCCATATTGGGTCTTAAGGCCATCATTATGGACCTTAATAGCCACTTAGGCCCAAATAGGCTTCTCCCTCTCATGGGCCACCAAGGGTGGAAGAGTCTAGCATGGTTAGTGGGCTTGTTACATGGACTTTAACCATACTTGGCCCAAGGGAGGCCCATGGTGTGTTCTTCCCTTGTATCCCAAGCTCCACCTAAATTTTCACGCCCAAATTCCATCGTTTAATATTTTCCCATTTTCGTGCATCTTTCATTCCTAGTTCTGTTTTATCTCTGTCTATAGTGACAGTATCCCAGTGTTTCCCACCTCCGGCCAAGTTCTTGATTTGTCCAAACCCTCCCAATTTTACTGGGAGTTCTGTTAATCACCCCCTACATCCAAAAATTTTATTAATGTTTTATCAGCCTTCTATCTATTTTTAGAAATTCATGTTCTTCCTCCGCTACAGTGTTGTCAGTCAGATCCTAGATCCGACCACCCTCCACTTACAAAATCATAACAAATCACCACCACCTCCAAATCCAGATCCAAAAATAGTCTTGGTTTCGTAACTTGATTTCCCACAACTTTTCTGAAGAACACAACCCCAGATTCGGACGTTTACCTCACGGTCAAAGGCAATCCACAGGAAAGTTATCTGCTGACCTGAGATTTCAGGAACTGTACAACAGCAACCTTCAAAATTCGCCAATCAGAAGTACATGCTTGATTATTTTTCTGTAATCCCCTTGGGTTGAAGGCCTTCGAAGCATATTTCCAACGGCGCTAGTTTCGTCGCATTCTGACGTCGGGGCTGATCGCAGCGTCCGTTCTCGCCGGAGCGCGCGCCAGAAAATAGAACCGGCAGATCCGTGGCCGGTTATTCCGACCGGTGCCGATCGGAGCCGCCCGGCCTCCGGCCGGTGAACCAGCGTGCCGCCAGCCCAGGGAACACTTCCACAAGTGTCCCCACCACAGTGGTGACATCGGGTCCCGCACGGTCCCTCCGGATAGCGCGTGGGCCCCACAGCCACAAGTTCGGGTGCTGCCGAAGAGACGCGAGAAGCCGCCCGTCAACCCGAATTCGGTCCTCCCGGGCCCGTTTGTGTATCCCTTTACCTCCCTGCGTGGAGTGGTCAGTAATTCATTTGCTATAATATGGTGTATTAATTGTCCCGGGAGTACGAGTTTCGGCCGGGTCCGTCTTCCCCACGCCGAGCGCGTGGAGGTATCGCATTCGCTCCCTTCTCGGCATTTTGCTTACTTCATATATATTTGTTTATGCCGCTGCTAGAGAGCATGTGTAGGGATATCTAGCTCGCTTTATTTATTCATTATCGCTGCTGCGAGAGAGTGCGAGACCGTCCCGTGACCCGATCCGGGCACACGAGAGAGCCGACCACCCTAGCTCACTGCCGGTTTCTCAACCGCGCACGTCCTACGCTTCCCTCGTTAAGGGACAGTCACGAGCTTGTCGTGTCCGTGGTCTCGTCCCGCATCAATTTGGTATCAGAGCGAGTTGAGTCTAGGGTGTCAAAAAGTAAAAAAAAAGAGGTGTCATTTACGTCTAGTCATTAGTCATTTACGTCTAGTCGTGTTTAGGGTCATCATTGTTTCAAAACAAAAAAAAAGTGTCTTTTTGCATCGCATCCCTTTACTCGGTATATCAAAAGGTGTTGTCCGAACGCTAGGCTACGCCTATCGGGAAGGCCACACACTTGCGCGAGTGGTCTTCAGATCGCTTATCTCCGCCACGTACCGAGTCTTGGTTTACGTCTAGGGTCCTTAGTGTGCATTCACCGTGTGTATGCATGTCCATGTCTGCTACCCATGGCCGTTCCCCAAGACCATACGTCCGAGTGGTCAACCTTTGTGGCCAAAGTCAATGTCCTCATGGACCGAGCCCTTGGTTTTACCCCTCTCACTATGAAAGTCGCTCTACCCAACGGGTCCACAACGGAACTCCATTTCACCGATAGGGAGTCGGGTAATTGGGTTTCTCTTGACATCGTGGAGTCTCTCTCCAAGACAGGCGAGATTGTCCACGATGGTGATTTTGCTTTTGTTGAGTTCTATAAGAGGATCGGATCTGTTCTCTACACCGATGGTGCATGGTGCAGGATCGGCACACTTGCTGGTTCATGCATCATTTTAGGGCAAAAGTGGTTAGGAGAGAGAAGGGCCAATATTGACTGGGACAAGAGGACTTGCACCTTATGCCCACCTTACCTACCCGGTAAGATCACCCTTAGGGACCCCGTATGTCTAGCCACCCAGCCCCAGCGGCCCACTCCACCTTCGGATTCGCGCTTGGAGCCACCTCATCCCGAGCCACCCGTATTTCTAACGGGTACATTATACATAGCCGAGCCGCTTCTTAGTTGGCTCAAGGATGGCTTGGTCCCACTCCCTTACCCGTCTATGGACCCTACCCTACCTTTAGTGCCTGCCAACTCCTACCATACTACGTTCCGATCTCGTCACCATGTTGACACATTGGGTGACCTTATCCTTGGTTTAGGTTGGTAATGGCAGTTGACACATATGTTGGCCCGAGGTTTCGACCAACCCACGAGTCGTAGCTTCACCCATCCGGCCTTCGGGTCCATTACCTCCGAGTGCACCGTGGGTTGTGTCACCATGGAGGTTCTTCTACTTCTCCCGCTACCGGATGAGCCCAACTTCATGACTTTGCTTCCGAGGGAGGAGTCATATTTCCTATACACGGTCCCATCTACCATGACGGAGGAAGGTGACCACCCGCACCTTCAAGAATTTCACGATTGGGACCATGTCATGTTGGAACCCACCATAAGGGGTCATACATTCTTTGATCCCTTTGACCCCTTCCCTAGTGGATCCCTAGACCCTTCATATTCCCTTCACTTCTTCGGGGAAGTCCACCTTCATACCCCTTTCCTACAGGTCGGGTCCTCCATACCCACCAAGCCCGTCCACGATACACCTACACCCGACTCTTCCACACCCGGCTTTCCTAGCCCACTCAAGTCTCCTAAATCTAAAGGGCCGTCCATGCATGACTGGGTCATACTTGGATGTTTAGGTGTTCCCCATACCACCCATCTCCGGTTACATAACATGCATGCATGGCACACATTCGGGTGTCCAGGTCCGCCGTCACCTATGTACGGGTCGGGCTAACAATAGGTGTGTCTAGAGTCATGCATGAGTCAATTTCTTATTTGTGTGGTTTGTTTGGTTTGTGTGTCGTTTGTTTGTCTGCATGCGTCTTGTGCAAGCTTGTTGTCGTTCTCTTATGAGTAAGAGGCGAGTGGACTCACTTGATGAGTATGGGATCGGTTCTACATCTATACCCGGATCAGTCACCTAAAGGGACTCAGCGGTGATTCCTAGTGAGTCTTCGAGCTGCTTCCTTCCCTTTTGAGAGTGCCCCACTCAGAGTGTCCACCTTTAGCCCATAGCAGTCACGCATATCGAGTATATATGGAATGAGCAGGTGACGATCATTTGGAGTGGAGCGTATCCGCGTTACTTGGAACGGTGACGGATCCGCCGGAGTATTCGAGCATCCCTACCCCTACTCGACGGGGTCGAGTTCCTCCCACCCGGGGAGAATTGATGAGGACATCAAGAGCTTATGGGTTGTATTGTGTGTATTGGCTTGTATGAGATTGTAATTATATAATTTCTTTCATTTGGGCTCCTTGTAAGTCTTATAACAAGTCATTGGGCCATTTTTAATGTATAGTCCATGGCTAGGTTGCCATTAGTAGAGTCCATTAGGAGCTTATTCCATATTGGGTCTTAAGGCCATCATTATGGACCTTAATAGCCACTTAGGCCCAAATAGGCTTCTCCCTCTCATGGGCCACCAAGGGTGGAAGAGTCTAGCATGGTTAGTGGGCTTGTTACATGGCCTTTAACCATACTTGGCCCAAGGGAGGCCCATGAAGGGGGCGCCCTTTTCCTTTGGCCTTATTAGGCTTGGTTGGTGAAAATTAGGTAGGTTTGAATAGAATTGGTCTAAGTTAGATTAAAATAGATATTAAGTGTTTTGATCACATGGGAGAAATATTTAGGAACTCCCTGATATGCCATTCAAAACCCCATATCTATGGGCATTTAGTGTCTTTTTACATTTATTATATATAGCTTGTATTTTCCAATTGATTGAATTAATGAAAGTGAAAAAATCATTATGCAAGAACCCCTCTCTTGGAGAATTTTGACCTCTCCTCTCTCTCACCCTAGTTTCTTCATCCCCAGCCCCCATTCTAGAGTGATATCTCCTTCCCCCCACCTCCGGTGATCATCGGTGCCGCCGCCGCCGCCGTTCGTGCCGCCATCACGCCGCCGCGGAGCCGCCTTCGGTGTTCTGTCCATCCTGGATAGAGGCTTCTTGTCCGAATATCTTCTCTCCACCACGTGACGATCTCAAGCTGCAATTTTTATGGTGTGTTCTTCCCTTGTATCCCAAGCTCCACCTAAATTTTCACGCCCCAATTCCATCGTTTAATATTTTCCCATTTTCTTGCATATTTCATTCCTAGTTCTGTTTTGTCTCTATCTACAGTGACAGCATCCCAGTGTTTCCCACCTCCGGCCATGTTTTTAATTTGTCCAAACCCTCCAAATTTTACTGGGAGTTCTGTCCATCACCCCCTACATCCACAAATTTTCTTAATTTTTTATCAGCCATCTATCTATTTTTAGATATTCATGTTCTTCCTCAGCTATAGTGTTGTCAGTCAGATCCCAGATCCGACCACCCTCCACTTACAAAATCATAACAAATCACCACCACCTCCAAATCCAGATCCCAAAATAGTCTTGGTTTCTTAACTTGATTTCCCACAACTTTTCTGAAGAACACAACCCCACATTCGGACGTTTACCTCACAGTCAAAGGCAATCCACAGGAAAGTTATCTGCTAACCTGAGATTTCAGGAACTGTACAACAACAACCTTCAAAATTCGTCAATCAGAAGTACAGGCTTGATTATTTTTCTGTAATCCCCTTTGGTTGAATACCTTCGAAGCATCTTTCCAACGGCGCCAGTTTTGTCGCATTCCGACGTCGGGGCTGATCGCAGCGTCCGTTCTCGCCAGAGCGCGCGCCAGAAAATAGAACCGGCAGATCCGTGGCCAGTTATTCCGACCGGTGCCGATCGGAGCCGCCCGGCCTCCGGCCGGTGAACCAGCGTGCCGCCAGCCCAGGGAACACTTCCACAAGTGTCCCCACCACAGTGGTGACATCGAGTCCTGCACGGTCCCTCCGGATAGCGCGTGGGCCCCACAGCCACAAGTTCGGGTGCTGCCGAAGAGACGTGAGAAGCCGCCCGTCAACCCGAATTCGGTCCTCCCGGGCCCGTTTGTGTAGCCCTTTACCTCCCTGCGTGGAGTGGGCAGTAATTCATTTACTGTAATATGGTGTATTAATTGTCCCGGGAGTACGAGTTTCGGCCGGGTCCGTCTTCCCCACGCCGAGCGCGTGGAGGTATCGCATTCGCTCCCTTCTCGGCATTTTGCTTACTTCATATATATTTGTTTTTGCCGCTGCTAGAGAGCATGTGTAGGGATATCTAGCTCGCTTTATTTATTCATTACCGCTGCTGCGAGACCGTCCCGTGACCCGATCCGGGCACACGAGAGAGCCGACCACCCTAGCTCACTGCCGATTTCTCAACCGCGCACGTCCTACGCTTCCCTCGTTAAGGGACAGTCACGAGCTTGTCGTGTCCGTGGTCTCGTCCCGCATCAGAGGTGAGGGAATAAAAGGAAAAGAAAATAGGAAAATAGCAAATTTTCCTAAAATCTGATTTTTGGCACAAAATTCCGTAAATTCAGAAAAATATGAAAAAATAGTCTTCGCGGTCCTCGGAACGAGCACAACGCACCTGTATCGTCCTTGAGTAGCAAAACTCAACGGTCAACTCTCCACAGGGTTCCGCAAGTTATATAAGGGAAAAATCCGAGTGGATCGTAAAACACGTATCATGACCCACGAAAGTGATCCGATAGCTCTCTAATTCCGATCCGAAGAATCCAGGATATTACACGCAGAGATTTACGGAGGCCTTGAAACATAATCCCCTAGTCCGACAGAAGGAATATCCGGCGGAGAGGTTCATAAGTCCAAGAGAGTGTGCCTATAAGTGCAAAGTGTATCTAATGGTCGCATACCGGAGTAAGCGCCATGTACTTATGAAAATGACTCGTAGATGAGAAGAGATCGTGATAAAACATCGCTCAAAACTAGTCAAGTCCATAAAAATTATATTCATTAATACAGAAATATAAATTTTGGCATGAAACTAACATGACTTAAAATAATTTCCATGCATATGTGAAATCTACAATCTACTAGAATAACCAACCAATACAACCAAATTTGCAACTGTAGCACTTAAAACAGGAATAAAACCTAATTATCTAGGCTTATCATAAGATAAATAAGACTACTCTGCATTGTGTTTCAGGTTAACATAATTACATAACTCAGAAAACAAAAGTGGTCGCTTAAGAAGCGTTTTATCAAACTTAGCGATCAATTGTAGGGCCGCAAGGGGACTCTGGCGATCTTACGGAGACCATTTTTCCTCTGTAGCAGACAGACATTAAAATCAAAAATCATGCTTATTCTAGGGCAAAATAATGCATGGAAACAAACTAGAAAGGGATATAAAACATGCTGTAAAGGAATTAACGCCATGGAGATGCAGGTCGCATAAATTAAGATAGGATTGTTATCTTTGGAATTAAGGTTAGGGACTATGCATGCTACATAACCTAGATGCGCAGTGATAACAAATCGTCGAATACAACGTGTACAATGCATGAAATCTTATGAAACAAGAGGGCTTTTACTCCTATCATTCAGTTTTAGCCTTTTCATGATATAACCTACTTCTGATCTGGGCTTTAGACTTCGAATTTTAGGCTGGAAGTCAACCCTAGTTTTTGCTCATTCAGAACCGAACCAGCAACTTCGTGGCCTTCTAACTTTTGATTCTCTTCACCTAAGACCATGAATTTTAGAGGGTAGGAAGAGGGTACTAAAAGGAATAAATAACTTTAAAGAACCCCTATCCAATTATCTCGTTTAGGACTTCTAATCTGCTGATCTTCCTGGGCCCTTCGCACAAGTTCCTGTGTCACTTGCACTGAACCAGCGTCTTTGCAGGCCTCTAACTCCTCGTGGGATTGATATCCTAGAATAAAATTTTGAGGGCAGTTAAACCTTAGTATTATGAACAAAATATTCTAAAGAACCTATCTCAAATAATGCTTCCTTACCTTAGTTCCACGCGAGCCAAACGTAAGGGTCGCCCATGTTGAACTTAAGGTTTATTTATAGGGTTAGCTAGGGTTTTGGAGATTTGAACGAACTTAGAGTCCTAATTAGGGTTTCAATTCGATCCTATAGCATTCTAGACTCTTCTAACTAAGGGATAGCACCGATCCTGGGTGATTAGGATGCCAAACTTCTCATCTTTTCATGCCTTCTTCCATTCACGGAATCTGAAGAGCTTTGCAGTCTCATAGAGACCGTTTCTTGCCTCAAGCGGTCTCTCGATAGGCCGTTTCTATCCTTTAGCGTTGAATTTGATTTATTTCAAACTCCTTTGATATTTATCCCTATTATTAGCCTATTTATCCTTTAAAAATCCAAAAATGATGCTTCTAGAATATGGGCTAGGCCTTTCTAGGTCATGTGGGCCTATTTAAATGGGCATGGTCCATTAATTAGCGTAAGGCCCTTTTAATTTAATTAATACTTTTTAAATCTTTTAATACCCATTTAGTCTTTATTAAATCTATTTAATATATTAGAAAATTCCAAAAAAATTCCAAATATTTCTAGAAAATTCTAACATACTTTATAGGAAAATTTGGGGCATTACAATAGAGCCGTTCCGGTCATTGAAGATGTTATCTAGTCGTGTCTTCTCTATTTCTTGAGTCATTATTGTATTTTCCTTTTATTGACTCTAGTAACTTTACTTTGGCAATAAAGAGTATGTAATCGAATTATCTTTGGATTTATTAATGAAATAAAGGATTTGATTTATTATCTCTACTTTTACGCGCTCTGTCTATGTGTCGAATTCCTTATGCTCTGATTGACATGATTGATATAAACTCGTCACGCATATCGGATTCCTTCCGCGCTCGGGGCGTGACCGTTTTTGTGGTATCCGAGCCTAGGATTTCCAAATTCCTAGGAACCCAAGTCCAATGATAGGTTATATCTTACACTTGGTGAGATGGGTAGAACCATGGGTTAAGTATACTTAGGACATTAAACTTTATAGTTAGTCACTTATTAATTAGATTTGAATTCCTTGTAGGATCATGGCCGCTGAACGAGCCCAGTGGCGCGACATGCAACGCACTGTCCAAGGCCTCACTCAAGCGCTACAACAAGTGGCGCAAGGGGGAATGAATCGTGGAGCGGGCGATCTCCACCGTAGTTTTCCCAATATGAATCCGCCAAAGTTGACCGGCTCGTCCGACCTCGACGACGTCAAGAATTGGATCAAGGAGATCGAAAGGATATTCTGTGTAATGCAATGCACGGATGAGGAGAAGGTTTTATTGGCAACTTTCCAAATGGAGCGGGATGCTCACTTCTGGTGGGAATCTGTAGAAGCTATGCTGCCACATGATCACATCACGTAGGGCAAGTTTGTTGAACACTTTAATGGCAAGTACTTCTCCGACCGCATACAAGAGAAGAAAGCCGCAGATTTTGCTGCATTAAAATAAAGGAGTTTATCGGTGGCAGAATATGAGGCCCAATTCTCTAGACTGTCAAGGTATCCACCACATCTGGTGTGTACCGAGAAGATGAAGGCTAGGAGATTCCTTAATGGGCTTCGACCCCAATATATCACTCAATTGGCACCAATGGACATACAAGTCTACTCGGAGATGGTAAGGCGAGCCCAATTATTAGAAGACGCCACGGAGCTGTCCGACCGGATCCGTGGGAAAGATAAGAAGGAGCACGTTACGAGCTCCGGCACTTTCAAACCCACATTCAATAAGAAGAGGTCTAGCAATGGAGGAGATTCCTCCAAAGAGAAGAGGTTTAAGATGGGTAACAAGCCCTTTTCTATTACTACCACACCTTCTAAAGAGGTGTGGAAGTATTGTGATAAGGCCGGCCATAAGGCCGAGGAGTGCTCGAGAAGGTTGGGAGCGTGTCTCTGTTGTGGAAGTCTGGATCATCAGATTCCCGAATGCCCTCTATTGAATGAGCAAGCTAACAATAACAAGCACCCGACAAAGAAACAAGGACGTTTACAAGCACTCCAAGAGGAGGAACAAAATGAAGGTGGACTCGTGGAAGGTACTTTAACCATATGTTCCAGGTCTGCCTTAGTTTTATTTGATACCGACGCAACACATTCATTCATCTCACGAAGATTTGCTTAGTGATTATCTATGAAACATGTTTTGTTGGATTCAGAGCTGGTTATCACTACCCCAATTGGCATTGGTTCCAAAATCACACACCACTACACGAAAACTGAGGTAGTCATTGAAGGACATAACTTACCTGCCGACCTAGTCTGCATGGACATGGAAGGCTATGATGTCATCCTAGGAGCCGATTGGCTAGGTACACACACGGCAGTAGTAGATTGTCGAAAGGACAAAGTAACCTTTGAAGACTACCCACAGGTTGTCTACACTACTCCCCAGAATCGAGACAAGTTACCCTTGATTTCGGCTCTCCGAGCTAGCAAGCTCTTAAGAAAGGGGTGTGTGGCTTTCATAGCATTTGTGACTGCCACGGAGGTTAAGGAGTCCAAACTAGAAGACATCTGTGTGGTTCGAGATTTTCCGATGTGTTTTCGAAAGAATTACCCGGATTACCCCCACAAAGAGAAGTGGCCTTCACCATCGACCTTGTCCTTGGTGCTGGCCTTGTTTCTAAGGCACCCTATAGGATGTCCCCCGCCGAGCTCAAAGAGTTTAAGGATCAATTGATGGAGCTCTTGAAGAAAGGATTCATCAGGCCGAGTACTTCCCCGTGGGGAGCGCCTGTGTTATTTGTCAAGAAGAAAGATGGATCGATGAGACTCTGCATCGATTATCGGTAGTTGAACCACCTTACTATCAAGAACAAGTATCCACTGTCGAGGATCGATGAATTATTTGATCAAATATTTGGAGCTAAATATTTCTCGAAGATTGATCTCATGTCGGGATACCACTAACTGAGGATCAAGAATGAGGATAGTCATAAAATCGCATTGTTGGGTTCTATGCGACCTCTCGTTGTCTTTGACAATGGTTTTAATGATTCTAATATATTGTGTGTTTTATGCTTAATGGCATTTTCATGATAAACAAGCTAACATGAGGATATCTTGTTTTGTAGGTTAAAATTCAAAGGTCCTTCCTGAATACATTTATGCAGTCGACTCATGCATGCTGTGCATTAGGATTTGGAGCTTTCATGTGGATCTTGTTCATACTGTCTTGATTGGGGTTAAAAGCCCTTTCATGTTCCTAGACTTATATTGACTGCATTTCAATGTGGGAAGATTGGTTTTAGTGGATATGACTTTACGCTTGCTTTTCATGATTGTTTAATGATAGTGGTTTCTCAGCTTGCTTTGGAAATGCCCCTATCTCTGATTGGACTGAAGAACTTGAATAGCTATGCATTGGTCTGCTAAAACAGTTTTCCATTTCCCTTGGAATGGGTCGACCCCTGACTTTTTGAGCCTTAGTTTTCACCTTGTTACGAAGCATAATCTTACTGAATCTGAACTTTGCTTATTGCTTGGTTTGCCTTGAACTGTATAGGAATCTAATGGTGGCTAATGTTTGATTGAATTACATCAAAAATGGAGTTTGCTTGCCATGAAGTTGAAATCAATTGAACTGATCTCTGAATCTTGTGTCCCTGAACTTAAATGTCTTTGAACTGAAAATTCAAATATACATTCAGTTAACTTTGATTCAATAGTAAATGGATTTGTGCTTACTCATATTGATCGTACTTGAATCCATTTGACTGAACAATGAATGATGGAACTAAACTAACAATCTTGAGTTGTTTGCCAAAATTCAAATGCATTGATTCAAGTTTTGCATGAGATTGAATTACCAGAATGTGCAGGCTTCATTATGCTATCAATTAGTTGCACATCATGGTTCAATCATGCTCACGCACTTTCAATGCCAATGGTAAGAATGAGCATCTTGAACCTCGATTGCTGGAGGATTCTTGGCTTGCATTGAATAGAACAAATGGTTAAATGCTCATTACTTGTTCAGAGTAGATGGGTTTGCATGTGTCTTATGCATGGCCTTTCTCAATTGTCTTGAGGATGATCTAGCTCATTTGGCTTTCTTATTGTTCAACAAAATCATGTCTGAAGGTGTTTTTAAGTACCTCATTGCAAATGGACTTGATAGTTCTTGCATCTTCACTACATGCTATTCTATCGGCCAAGTCATGATTTCAAATGGGTTGAAAATGATTTCTTGAACCACCTTGGCTTAATTCTCATGAAATTGAATTGGTTGAAAGTGTAGGTTTCAAGATACCCACAAACCTTTGTAAACATGGTAAGAATTCATTTTAGTATATGTTTCCAAGTGGGTAAGTTGGGTTCAATTTATTTGGCTACTTAATTGTCTTTTGACTAAGTGAGCTTCATGATGCATCATGCTCAATTCGATTCCCATTCCTTCTCGCAAGATCTGGTTTGATCTGTGTTTTTAAGACCCCTCATGCATGTCATTCTATTGTTTATGAATGGGTTTAATAGTGTTTTATTGGTCTTTAATGTGATTGGGGTTTCATTTGAGTTTTAATGAACTTTTCCACTGTCAGGAAAAGTGTCGACCCATGGGGTCGACACTTTGTATTGGGTTATGCTGTTTAACTAAAACAGAACCTCCGGTAAAAAAGGTCGACCCCATGGGTCGACACTTTTTTACCATGGGTCCTGATTTCGTCTCAGGACAGAACCTTGTGGAAAAAAGGTCGACCCCATGGGTAGACACTTTTGACTAGGTTCTGGATTTTCTATTTTTGGCAGAACTCGTTGATACGAGTGTCGACCCTAGAGGTCGACACTTTTTCTGCTACGTCCGGATCGGGTTTGCCGGTTTGGGTTCAAACTCCGATTTCTTAGGTCCGATTGGCTTGCCCTTTTACCCCATTACCCCTAGGGTTTCTACCATTGGTTAGGTGTGGTTTTGAGAGGGCTTAAGCATGGGTTTTATGGTCTCTTATTGTTGTTTTCTCTTGGGTATATAGCAGCTATGATTTCCATCGAAAAAAACTCCAAGAGAGCTGATATTCTTCTATCTGTTGTAGGAAAGGAGCGTGGGCAAAGCATTAACCTGGAGGAGGAAGAGGAAGAAGAGGAGAACGCCATCAACGAGCCTGCATCTCCAGATCTGATCCAGTTCTTGTTGCAGTCATCGAACCATCTTCCTTGGGCGTCTCCTGCAGTTCTAGCCGGCCTCCACTCCGTAGATAAAGCTCTTTGGCGCATCCCACTACTCCATTGTGAGGGTTTCAACTGCAGATTTATGGGAGATATCTAAATCCTTCATTTCCATATTCTGTCTTAGCATATATATGTTAACTGCAATTTCTACATAGTAAACATAGAAAGAAAAGGGGGTTTGGCCGCAAGGTTGAGAGAGAGAACGTCTTCTGTGGGTCTCACTCCTGTTTCATCTTGTAGGAACATTCTTGGTCAAGGGAACTCAAAGATACATCCATTCTATCAAGCCTTCATGTGGGGAGCAAGCTAGATCTACAGCCGAGTTCGTGGGGCTTCATACCTGTAGAAGATCGACCTTCCCTCACCTTGAAAGCTTCAAAGAGATCATCTCAAGGCCGTCCATATATTAAGGATATACTTCTCCATCTCTCTTTAGTTTATTTTGAAGATTCTTCCTCAGTCTATTCTGAGTACGAGCATGTATTGAATATTCTCTTGCTTTATTGAACTCGAAATACACTGTGTGTGGGCGGAGTTGTATCTCTGCGTGTGTGGGTTTATTGTGGGGAAAGTTTCCCCGTGTTTGGTGATGTGTGGACGGAGCTGCGATTCTGTGTGGTTGCTGTGTCTGGGGTGCGTTCCCCGAACGTGTGTGTGTGCTGCAGTGGCAGCGTATTGAGGCAAGGCCTCGTGTGTGTATTGCTGCGGAAGCACCGTGTGTGTGGTTGGGGTTCGTCCCCGTGTTGCTACTTCGGTAGCGTATTAGTGAAGCCTCACCAGGTTTGGTGAGGGGTGGACGTAGGGAGCCCGTCGTGGTCCCGAACCACCTAAAATTCCCTGTGTTCATTGGGATTGTCTGTGTGACTGTCCATTTCTCCTATCTCCCTTCACAGGTTATCTTATTGATTTTTATTTCACTACACCACTACACTTTGCTAGCTCTCCTATCTGTTATTAGTAATCGTTCATCGCTTGTTGGATTGGTTGTCCGAGTGAGATCGGAAAGATTGAGAGAATATCTTAATCTCACTTGAAGTTTTTGTTAATCAACGTTGTTAATTCTACATCTGTTAAGAAAGTTGTAAAAATCCGCCATCTCGGCAAGGGGACAATTCAACCCCCCTTCTTGTCCGCCATCTCTCTGGACCAACAATTGGTATCAGAGTCTTGTCTCTGATTTTTTAGTCGACCTTGCGGTCGTAGAGTAAAGATTGTTTTCATGATGGCTAGCTTGAATTCAATTCCTGTTTACAATGGTTTTGATTATGCTTCTTGGATAGAAAAGTTCTGTGTTTGGATTACAAACTTTGATCCGAAACTCATGAAATTAATCTCTCATGGTCCACATGTCCTACCCAAAAATGAATTAAGATGGACTGATGAGCATAAGAAAATGAATTCGGATAATTTGTTTGCTTTGAATGCTCTTAAGGCTGCCTTGGATACTAATCAATTTCTATTTGTTTTGTCTCGTAGGACAGCCAAAGAAATTTGGGATGGGCTGATCGAAGCCCAAAAAGAAAGCTACAACGACGGTGACTGCCTAGCGGCAAACGATGAAATTGAGCGTCAAAGTGAAGAGAGCTCAAAGGTAAACTCTAGCTCTGACTCTGACGAGGAAAGTGATTTGAGTTATGATGAATTGATGGACGCTTATGATGAACTAGTTGATAGATACAAAGCTTTAAAATCTAAAAATAGAAAAATCAAAAGGAAACTTGATGATTGTTCTCATGTTAACACTCCTTGTGTCAAGTGTTCCACAAATAAAAATTCGTGTGTAGATAATTCTCCGTGTGAAAAATGCACTGAATTTGAGAAATTGGTTAAGTCGCATGTGCATGAGATAGATAGCCATAAAGAAATCATTACTTGTTTGAAAAAGGAAAATGAATCTTTATTGGCTAAACTTTCAGAACTTGAAAGCCTCGAAACAGATTCTAGAAGTAAATTGAGCTGTTCGGAAAGTGATCAAGTCTTGCTCAATGAACTTCTACAGAATGAAAAGCTTGCTAAAGAAATTGATAATTTGAAAAATCAAAACAATTTGTTGAATGATAAAATTCACACGTTTGAAAAAGGAAAGCATGTCATTGTTGATAATTCTGAAAACCTTCATATTTTGGAATAAGAAATTGCAAGTTTTAAAGCTATCAATTCTTTGTTGAATGAGAAACTTGCATTGTGTGAAAATGAAATGGCTAAGTCTGAATTGCATATTTTGTCATTGGAGAATGAAGTTAAGAGCTTGAACGAGTCTTTGTGTTTGTATGATAAGTAAAATTCAAAAGACAAAAATGATGTTGATTCTCCCTGTATGCATGAAAATTCCCAAATTGGTAAACATGTTCATGAATCAAAGAAAAGAAGAAATCTTTCATGTTTTTACTATGGTAACTATGGTCATGACATGTATGACTGTTACATGATGAAATCTGATGATGAACATGCATTAAAATCAAGAATGGAAATGGGTGACAACTCTAAAAACCATGAGAAACCCACAAAGAAAACCCAGAACATTCATTGCTTTTATTGTGGGTTGTATGGTCATGCTATTGAATATTGATTCACGAAAGAAAATGATGATAATTGGTTTGTCAACAAAAATCTTTCATGTCATTATTGTGACAAATCTGGACATGTAATGAATGACTGTTATGTGATGAAAGAAGATGATAATCGGTTCAAGAAAAGAAACTCTTTTTATTGTTTTTACTGTGGCCTGAATGGACATTCCATGGATGAGTGTACCATGATGAGGGCTGACGATGAGTGGTATGAGAGGAAAAAGAAAAAGAACACACTTATCTATATTAGAGCTAACTCCTCGGGACCCAAGATGGCTTGGGTACCCAAATCTTCGAAATGAGAATTTCTTTTGTAGGGGCGCCTTGAGACCAAGGATTGATAATGAACAAAGGGCTCTTAAGGTGAGAAAGAAAATTGGCTTGGAATTGAAAATCAATTTGCTTAGGCTCACTTTCAAAGACCTACAAAGGTAAAAACTTGTGTTTGGAGCAATCTCACATTTTGTGAGTAAGTCTGGTTTTTTTCTTAATGCCTCACTTTGGATATGCATAGTTATTTTTCATACACACTTTCCTCTATTTTTGCAAATAAAAATCTATCTTTGAATGCTCTGGTCTGTGCATAATGTCTTTCACACTCTGAGTCACATCCTGTGAATAATGGTTCACTTTTGCATATACAGCTTACACGCTTACTTGCATGATACTCATTGCACATATCATACACATCTTTGCATACTTGTGAATATGTATAATTTTTCAATCATCTTTTCAAGGTACTTGCATATACTTGTATATACTTCATACTCGTGTGCTTGAATGCCATGATTATTCGGTATATAAAATGGTGTCAGTGGAAGGTTGGATTATGTTCAGCCGGAAGCTCTCACTACGCGTGAGGTGGTCTTCGGACCTACGTTCTCCGCCAAGTGCCGATAATCAATCTGCTTGAAGTCATTGGAAAATCTCTAGTTGAATGCATGTATATACTTTATACAATAACTTTTTGACTCCTTCTATGACTCATCCCTTGCTAAATAAAATTGCATTGATTTAGACATGTTTGCTACATGGCATATATTAAGGGGGAGATTTTTTTTCCATGCATACATTTAGGGGGAGACATTACTGTGTTGAGACTAATTCATCTTTTACATTCCATACAACCACCCACACTATAGCACCTTTTTGAGATAATGAAATAATTTGATAAGGATGACTATTTTCTACTCTACACTCTTGAGAGCTATTGATTCTTTACATGGAAATCACATGATTCGTGAGGAAAGAGCTATTCACCCCATCAAAAATTATATATGTGGAAGTGGATCCGAGTAGCCGGGAATCCCCCCTAAAATAAAGGAGGAAACTCACGTCGAAAGGAGAAACTAATTCACATGAAAATAAGTGTGATTTGCCACCGAGTAGTCGGGAAGTGCCCCTGAGACAAAGGGTACAACTCGCGTCGAAAAGTGTCTCATCCACATCATAAAAAGTGACAAAATTGAGTAACCGGGAATTGCCCCTGAAACAAAGGGCATGACTCGTGTCAAAAGGTTAGTCACACCGCTTTTAGTAATTAAAAATTAGGGTCATACGTAGCTACCAATATTCGAGCATTGTGTATGGAAATGTATGAATGATAAGTTCTTTTTAGTGTTCTTTAGAAAATCTGATTTTTCATATTAACTTGAACTTCATTGCTCAATCTTCACATATGCACCTTGGTTTTGATTGTATGAATGTCCTCTATAAATCAGTCATCTTTCATGGTTAATGTAGTACTTTATTTATGTAAGCACGACCTTCTTAGTATTGTTCATACACTTCATGTTCAACGATCAATTGCATTATCCTAACACCCGTCCCCAAGGGACTTGCATGAGTCTATAACTTGTTATGCATGCTTGAGTGCCTGAATGCTTGATCCGTTTGATCATCTCATATCTCATTCCATAGGTTGCATCCATAGGTTATACTTGTAGATAACATGTTATATAACCCATTGTCAATTGGTTTTTGGTACTTGACAATCTGGGGAAAATAACGTGCTTTTTAGCACTATGCACTTTGTGCATACTTAGTTTTCAGATTTTGCATATAGTTTCCTTATACTACTTGTGCATATTTAGTTATACATATACCAAAAATTACAAAAAATGAGCACTTGCACTTAGTTCACACATCTGCTGATTGCATATCAAATTCCAAACTTTTGCTTGGTTCTCAGTTCATACACCTTCCGTTCATGGGAAGTTAATTGCTGGGTTCATGCGCTCATATCTCATTCATTTTTGAAATCTTCACAATTGATCCTTGGTCCCCCATTTTTTGATAATGCCAAAGGGGGAGAGAACTTTGAATAGTCACAATATATTATCATCATCAAAAAGGGGGAGATTGTTGGGTTCTATGCGCCCCCTCGTTGTCTTTGACAATGGTTTTGATGATTCTAATATATTGTGTGTTTTATGCTTAATGGCATTTTCATGATAAACAAGCTAACATGAGGATATCTTATTTTGTAGGTTGAAATTCAAAGGTCCTTCATGAATACATTTATGAAGTCGACTCATGCATGCTGTGCATGAGGATTTGGGGCTTTCATGTGGATCTTGTTCATACTGTCTTGATTGGGGTTAAAAGCCCTTTCATGTTCCTAGACTTATATTGACTGCATTTCAATGTGGGAAGATTGGTTTTAGTGGATATGACTTTACGCTTGCTTTTCATGATTGTTTAATGATAGTGGTTTCTCAGCTTGCTTTGGAAATGCCCCTATCTCTGATTGGACTGAAGAACTTGAATAGCTATGCATTGGTCTGCTAAAACAGTTTTCCATTTCCCTTGGAATGGGTCGACCCCATGGGTCGACCCCTGGCTTTTTGAGCCTTAGTTTTCACCTTGTTACGAAGCATAATCTTACTGAATCTGAACTTTGCTTATTGGTTAGTTTGCCTTGAACTGTATAGGAATCTAATGGTGGCTAATGTTTGATTGAATTACATCAAAAATGGAGTTTGCTTGCCATGAAGTTGAAATCAATTGAACTGATCTCTGAATCTTGTGTCCCTGAACTTAAATGTCTTTGAACTAAAAATTCAAATATACATTCAGTTAACTTGGATTCAATAGTAAATGGATTTGTGTTTACTCATATTGATCGTACTTGAATCCATTTGACTGAACAATGAATGATGGAACTGAACTGACAATCTTGAGTTGTTTGCCAAAATTCAAATGCATTGATTCAAGTTTTGCATGAGATTGAATTACCAGAATGTGCAGGCTTCATTATGCTATCAATTAGTTGCACATCATGGTTCAATCATGCTCACGCACTTTCAATGCCAATGGTAAGAATGAGCATCTTGAACCTCGATTGCTGGAGGATTCTTGGCTTGCATTGAATAGAACAAATGGTTAAATGCTCATTACTTGTTCAGAGTAGATGGGTTTGCATGTGTCTTATGCATGGCCTTTCTCAATTGTCTTGAGGATGATCTAGCTCATTTGGCTTTCTTATTGTTCAACAAAACCATGTCTGAAGGTGTTTTTAAGTACCTCATTGCAAATGGACTTGATAGTTCTTGCATCTTCACTACATGCTATTCTATCGGCCAAGTCATGATTTCAAATGGGTTGAAAATGATTTCTTGAATCACATTGGCTTAATTCTCATGAAATTGAATTGGTTGAAAGTGCAGGTTTCAAGATACCCACAAACCTTTGTAAACATGGTAAGAATTCATTTTAGTATATGTTTCCAAGTGGGTAAGTTGGGTTCAATTTATTTGGCTACTTAATTGTCTTTTGACTAAGTGAGCTTCATGATGCATCATGCTCAATTCAATTCCCATTCCTTCTCGCAAGATCTAGTTTGATCTGTGTTTTTAAGACCCCTCATGCATGTCATTCTATTGTTTATGAATGGGGTTTAATAGTGTTTTATTGGTCTTTAATGTGATTTTGGTTTCATTTGAGTTTTAATGAACTTTTCCACTGTCAGGAAAAGTGTCAACCCATGGGGTCGACACTTTGTATTGGGTTATGCTGTTTTAACTAAAACAGAACCTCCGGTAAAAAAGGTCGACCCCATGGGTCGACACTTTTTTACCATGGGTCCTGATTTCCACCTTGTGGAAAAAAGGTCGACCCCATGGGTCCACACTTTTGACTAGGCTCTGGATTTTCTATTTTTGGCAGAACTCGTTGATACGATTGTCGACCCTAGAGGTCGACACTTTTTCTGCTACGTCTAGATCGGGTTTGCCGGTTTGGGTTCGAACTCCGGTTTCTTAGGTCCGATTGGCTTGCCCTTTTATCCCATTACCCCTAGGGTTTCTACCCTTGGTTGGGTGTGATTTTGAGAGGGCTTAAGCATGGGTTTTATGGTCTCTTATTGTTGTTTTCTCTTGGGTATATAGCAGCTACGATTTCCATCGAAAAAAACTCCAAGAGAGCTGATATTCTTCTATCTGTTATAGGAAAGGAGCGTGGGCAAAGCATTAACCGGGAGGAGGAAGAGGAAGAAGAGGAGAACGCCATCAACGAGCCTACATCTCAAGATCTGATCCAGTTCTTGTTGTAGTCATCGAACCATCTTCCTTGGGCGTCTCCTGCGGTTCTAGCCGGCCTCCACTCCGCGGATAAAGCTCTTTGGCGCATCCCACTACTCCATTGAGAGGGTTTCAACTGTAGATTTGTGGGAGATATCTAAATCCTTCATTTCCATATTCTGTCTTAGCATATATATGTTAGCTGCAATTTCTACATAGTAAACATAGAAAGAAAAGAGGGTTTGGCCGCAAGGTTGAGAGAGAGAACGTCTTCTGAGGGTTTCACTCTTGTTTCATCTCGTAGGAACGTTCTTGGTCAAGGGAACTCAAAGATACATCCATTCTATCAAGCCTTCATGTGGGGAACAAGCTAGATCTACAGCCGAGTTCGTGGGGCTTCATACCTGTAGAAGATCGACCTTCCCTCACCTTGAAAGCTTCAAAGAGATCATCTCAAGGCCGTCCATATATTAAGGATATACTTCTCCATCCCTCTTTAGTTTATTTTGAAGATTCTTCCTCAGTCTATTCTGAGTACGAGCATGTATTGAATATTCTCTTGCTTTATTGAACTCGAAATACACTATGTGTGGGCGGAGTTGTATCTCCGCGTGTGTGGGTTTATTATGGGGAAAGTTTCCCCGTGTTTGGTGATGTGTGGACGGAGCTGTGACTCCGTGTGGTTGCTGTGTCTGGGATGCGTTCCCCGAACGTGTGTGTGTGCTGCAGTGGCAGCGTATTGAGGAAAGGCCTCGTGTGTGTATTGCTGCGGAAGCAGCGTGTGTGTGTGGTTGGGGTTCATCCCCGTGTTGCTACTTCGGTAGCGTGTTAGTGAAGCCTCACCGGGTTTGGTGAGGGGTGGACGTAGGGAGCCCGTCGTGGTCCCGAACCACCTAAAATTCTCTGTGTTCATTGTGATTGCATGTGTGACTGTCCATTTCTCCTATCTCCCTTCACATGTTATCTTATTGATTTTTATTTCACTACACCACTACACTTCGCTAGCTCTGCTATCTGTTATTAGTAATCGTTCATCGCTTGTTGGATTGGTTGTCCGAGTGAGATCGGAAAGATTGAGAGAATATCTTAATCTCACTTGAAGTTTTTGTTAATCAACGTTGTTAATTCTACATCTGTTAAGAAAGTTGTAAAAATCCGCCATCTTGGCAAGGGGACAATTCAACCCCCCTTCTTGTCCGCCATCTCTCTTGGCCAACACGCATTTCGGAGCAGATATGGGTACTATGAATTTGTTGTTATATCTCTTGGACTGACGAATGCCCCTGCAGCCTTTATGCAGTTAATGAACAATATATTCAGGCCTCATCTAGATCAGTTCGTTGTGGTTTTCATTGATGATATATTAATATACTCAAAGTCTGAGGAAGATCATGAAGAGCACTTGAGGATTGCATTGCAAATATTAAGGAAGAATCAACTCTATGCCAAGCTTAGCAAGTGTGATTTCTAGCTCGAGGAAGTATCTTTCTTAGAAGATGTGATTTTGAAGAATTGCATAACTGTGGATCCATCAAAGGTCGAGGCTGTGAAGAATTGGGAACGGCCGACCAATGCAACTGAGATCCGGAGTTTCTTGGGTCTTGCCGGATATTATCGATGATTCATAAAAGACTTCTCCAAGATCGCTGTCCCTCTTACTAGGCTGACGCGCAAGGAGATTCCTTATGAGTGGAATGAAGACTGTGAATGAAGCTTTCGAGCATTGAAAGATCATTTGATGACTGTCCTGGTCTTAGCACTATCAATAGAAGGGGAGAAATTCGAGGTATATACCGATGCATTCGGTATAGGCCTCGGATGTGTGTTAATGTAACAAGGGAAGGTCATTGCTTACTCTTCCCGGCAATTGAAGAAGCACGAGGAGAACTACCCGGTGCACGACTTGGAGCTGGCCATGGTAGTATTTGCTTTAAAGATTTGGAGACACTATCTCTATGGAGAACAATTCACCGTTTACTCTGATCACAAGAGTCTCAAGTACTTATTCTCCCAAATGGAATTGAACATGAGACAAAGACATTGGCTTGAGTATCTCAAGGACTTCGACTTCACAATACAATACCATCCTGGAAAGGGAAATTCCGTAGCTGATGCCCTTAGTTGAAAGACGAGAGGGTTATTGGCCAACTGTATGATCCAAGAGTGGAAGATGCTGGAAGAATTTTCCAAGCTTGATATAAGCACGGATAAGGAGAAATGGGATATTACCCTATCACACATGAGGATACAATCAGATTTACTCTCCGAGATCAAGGAACTTCAAGACAATGACCCGATACTGGTGGAAGTTAAAGGCAAGTTAGAGGAGCAACCTGATTTCATGATAACATCTGATGGACGACTACTATTTCCAGAAAGGACATGTGTATCGTACTGTCCAGAATTAAAGAAGAAAATTTTAGAAGAAGCTCATTGATCAAGGTATACAATTCATCCGAGAGGTACCAAGATGTACTAGGACTTGAAACGGACTTATTGGTGGCCCAACATGAAAAGGGAAGTAGCAGACTTTGTTTCTCGCTGTCTCACATGCTAACAAGTCAAGGCAGAACACCAAAAATCCACTGGTAAGTTACATCCTCTGGACATTCCCAAGTGGAAGTGGGAAGATATCGGCATGGATTTTATCATGGGTTTGTCTAAATCTAAAGGACATGATGGAATATGGGTTATCATAGATCGATTGACCAAGTCGGCACACTTCTTGCCTATAAAGAGCCGATGGTTGGTTGATGTTCTAGCCGCTTTATACATCAAACGTGGTTAGACTACATGGAGTTCCTGTTTCGATCGTGTCTGACCGAGACCCGTGCTTCACTCTCATTTTTGGAAGGGTCTACAATATTCATTGGGGACGAGACTCAATTTCAACACAGCTTTTCATCCTCAAACGGATGGTTAGACCGAGAGGATAAATCAAGTTGTTGAAGACATGCTACGGGCTTGTGTTATTGATTTTGGTGGAAGTTGGCATGATCATCTATCCCTGGTCGAGTTTGCATATAGCAACAGTTACCAGGCAAGTATTCAAATGGCACCCTTCGAGGCATTGTACGGAAGGAGTTGTCGATCACCAATATGCTGGGATGAAGTTGGGGAAAGGAAACTTCTAGGCCTAGATATGGTAAGAGATACGAATGAGAAAGTACAACTCATTAGAGAAAGACTCAAGATGGCTCAGTCGAGACAAAAGACTAATGCTGATACTAGAAGAAGAGACCTCAAGTTCCAAGTCGGAGACCACATCTTTCTCAAAGTTTTCCCAGGCCGTGGTATTCGAAGGTTCGGTGTTAAGGGCAAGCTTACACCAAGATACATTGGTCCATTTGAAGTACTAGAAAGAGTTGGCGAGGCAGCTTATCAAATTGCCTTGCCACCGTAACTATCCGAAGTCCACAATGTATTTCACATCTCTATACTTAAGAAGTATGTTCACAATCCGTTCCACGTCATAGATCATGACAACCTGGTGATACAAAAGGACCTCACATATGAACAAAAGCTAGTAAAAATCGTTGATCGAGAGGTTCGTGTACTACGAAATAAGGTTATTCCCATGGTGAAGGTTCAATGGAATAAAAGTTTCAAACATGAAGCCACATGGGAGATCGAAGAATCTATGAAGAAAATAGTCCCTGACTTATATCAAAATTGTAAGTGCTCTGCACCCTCCATGACTATATACAATTGAATTTGGGGACCAAATTCTTTTAAGTGGGGGAGGGTGTAGCACCCCGGATCAAATTATAGAAAATATTGTTTTCCTAAATCAATTAAACATAATAAATAAGCAAGACAAGGGCTTAACTAAAACAAAATATGAAGCCCAAACCTCAACCCATACACAATTAGAAGGCCTTAACCCATATATATAAATGGGCCTTTAGCCCATAAACTTTCCCACGCCATAAGATGCATGGGATATGTATATATGTATATATGTATATATATGAAGGGGTATTTGTAAGACCCAAATCCTTATCATGTTCGATCATGCATGGAACCTTAGGGTTTTGTTCCTAATAGAGAAGGTGGCTGCGGTTTTGGCAGTAAGAAGATATGTATGGGAAAGTCTAAACTCAGTAGGATTCTTTACGTGGGAATTTAATTCCCAATATGAAGCTCAAATCTCAATTCTATAAATAAAACCCCCTCTCGAATGAGCAAAGGTTGCTATTTACTGCTGCATTCGAAGGAGCCTTGCGTCGACGTCATCTTCCTCTTCTAATTCTTCTTCCCTCGTCTACGAGCGAGAAGGAAAGCGTCTTATGTTATTATTCCTGCTACACGTGAAGGGGAAGAGCTTCTTCATTCGTATTCCTGCAGCTGTTAACGTAAAGAAGCATTGCTTCTTTCGCTCTTCTTCCTTCCTCTTCGTGTGGACGATCGTAGGCTACTACTGCGATGAACTGCTATTGTTATTGCCGTGAGTTAGCTGCTGATGTTGCTTCATCTGCTGCTGCTGCTGCAGTTACTCTTATATTCTTCCTATTCTTCCCAGTTCTTTCATGTCCGTCGTCCCGATCAAGCATAAAAGGTAGGTTTTCTCAAGATACGAAGCCCCAGATGATAAGAATAAGTGTACTGCATGCATACCATGATTTCATGTCTCCTACTATCAAGTTTTACGTAGTTTTAGGCTTTTATATTTGCATGTAAAATAACGACCAGTGCACTGGCCGCTTATAAATGAACTACCGAGCAGAAGGTCGCCAATTCTTGAATTGGTGACAGTCTTCTGGCCGCAAATTAATGAGCGACCATCACTCCGTCGCTATTTCATTTTAGAGTAATTAATAAATAACCCATGTTTAAAAATAAATAACTATGGAACCATGTATCTGAAAATCATGTTATGCACATTTCTAGATTCCTCATATTTATCTCTACCTGTTCATGTCATCAGTTTCTTAAAATCCCCATAAACATCAAAGTAGCACTGTTCATCCCTAAATGAATAGTAATCATTTTAAATGAACAGTAGATTCTGCTTGTAAACGTACCTGGCCCATGTATAGGGTAGTGTAATCAGAAGAATAAGCGACTGTTTGAATAGTCGCCTATTCTGGATATAGCGCCTCTGCACAAAGACGCCGATTCCTGTTATTTTGATAAAAATTGAAATAATGCAGAAATATATGAATTAACGACCGTTACTTGGACGCACTTTAGAGTTCTGGCGCCTTTTTGGAAGGTCACCCAATTATTGTGAAATTGTTAAAATTTGATTAATTATTGATTTAGCGACTTATAAACAGATGCTAATTCTTGTGAAAACTATGAAACATTTGTAAAAATATTGATTGAGCGACATTCTACACAGGCGCACAATTCTGATTGGGCGCCTATCCGAATAGACGCTATTTCCTGCTCTCACGTGATTTATTGAGTTTCTCTTCCATATCGCAGGTCTTTTTGGCACTCTTATCTCACATCCTAAGATAGAGTCCCTATTTTGCTTTCTACCGCTTACACCTCAACTCTTGGTGATGATTGGACCCTCTGTAGGATATTCCTTCCTTCGGACTGGTGCTCTCTTCATTGAGACCTCCGTAAGTTTACGCTAGCCTTAGATTCTCTCAAGGCAGCCGAGCAGGTTGTACCCTAAAAACACTGGAACCCTTGGTTGTCACGTCACTCTGAAGAAACGAGATGCATTAGCCCTCATAGAGCGCTGTTTCTGGCCTCTTTGAGAAGTCCATCACTGTTTGGAATTAGCGACTATGACATGGACGCCAGAAGGAATTGGCGGCCAGGCCAGTGGGTGCTAATAACTGAATTAGCGGCTGTCATATGGATGCAAATTCTTCGTGCCTGAATTGTTCACAGGAATGAGCGACCACTAAAGTGGATGCTATTTCTATAATTGGTGGCTGTCTGAGTGGACGCCAATTACCCAGTTTCATGATATGTCATGGTTTTTCATGCGATTTATCGGTATGTCATCCTTGTTCAAGTTCTGTCCTTGAACTCCTTCATTCTGTGACATCTACCTTATCATCATACAATGACTTATTCCTTTAGAACTCTATTGGCTATAAACTATAGTGGATGTCTAAAAATATATACATGACTCAATGCTAACGCATATAGGGCCCGATCTGGTCCTGGGAGGAGCACCTAAAAGTACTTGTGCCTATGGGAGCTATATTGATCACGGTGTGACATTGCACCGGAGTGCATGACTTGCTTGATTATGGCATTCCACAATCTCGTGCTTGACTTGACTTGACATGATTTGCGTGGCCCGGAATGGGTATTTCCTTGCTTGAAATTAAGATAGCCAATTCTTATGACATGACTTGATATTGCGTACTTGAACTTCTTGATAGCTTTACATGAATATCTTGAAATCTTAGTAGTCCATCTATATCGATTCTTGTTATTCACTCTCGACATTATCATGCGTTCATGCCTAGCTATACTTGCATTCATATAACATGTAATTTACTTAAAGCAAGCATGTACTTGAGATATAATCCCTACTGAGCATTCGCTCACACTAGTTTTTCCCTATTTTTCAAGTAACTCCGATAATGAAGATCATTCGGATGGGAATGGACACGAGTGAAGAGTGTAGAGCCGTTCCGACCATTGAAGATGTTATCTAGTCGTGTCTTCTCTATTTCTTGAGTCATTATTGTATTTTCCTTTTATTGAGTCTAGTAACTTTACTTTGGCAATAAAGAGTATGTAATCGAATTATCTTTGGATTTATTAATGAAATAAAGGATTTAATTTATTATCTCTACTTTTGCGCGCTCTATCTATGTGTCGAATTCCTTATGCTCTGATTGACATGATTGATATAAATTCGTCACGCATACCGGGTTCCTTCCGTGCTCGGGACGTGACAACCTTGATAACTTTAACTCCATTTCCATATGAAGTCTACTCCACAACCTTCATGAGCCTGAATCAAAGCTTCTGATAGGCTTAAGTACTCATTTAGCTCCTAAAATACATAGACTGTTAGATGAATTTTTCAAATTTAATTCCAATAAAAAGAGACTTAATCATAATGATTTATAGTTAGTCAACATCAAAACTAGGGACACAACAAATATTTCACTCCACTTCAAAATATTTCACGTATGTACTAAATGTTTCACTTATACGCAATACATTTTACCTCTGTCCAATATGTTTAACCTCTGAGAGGGAAATCTCAAAGGCGACGACTCAAGGCCACTAAGGGTGAAAAATAGATGGCTAAGGGAGACATATAGGCGTTAAGGGTGAATAATGTCCAGTAAGGCTGACAACTGCCTTGTAAGGCTCCCAGCGTAATTACAGAGCAAAATATTTCACTCCACTTCAAAATGTTTCACGTATGTACAAAATGTTTCACTTATACGCAATGCGTTTTACCTCTGTGCAATACGTTTAACCTCTGAGGTGCCAACCTCAAAGGCGAGGGCTCAAGGCCACTAAGGGTGAAAAATATATGGCTAAGGGAGACATATAGGCGTTAAGGGTGAATAACGTCCAGTAAGGCTTGAGCCACAATAATAACCATACTTCGGCATACTTCAGCATCAAAGCACACAACAATAACCATACTTCAGAATAATGAATATTTGCTTTTGCATCAAAGCACACAACAATAACCATACTTCGGCATCAAAGCACACAACAGTAAGGCTCCCAGCGCCATTACAGAGCAAAATATTTCACTCAACTGAAACCTATTTCACTTAATTTCAAAAGGTTTCACTTCTATACAATATGTTTAACCTCTATGCAAAAGCTATTGAAAATACCGTCTTACAAAGAACTGAGGCTCCCAACGTCATTACAGAGCAAAATATTTCACTCTACTACAAAATATTTCACGTATGTATAAAATGTCTCACTTATACGCAATGCATTTTACCTTTGTGCAGGAAAACTCATATAGGCACATTAAGTTCATTGACGGCAAACAAAGTCTACATAGGTTGGACAGTGTGCCTACATATGTTGTACAAAGGCAAAGAAAGTTTACATACCATCTTACAAAGCCTACATATGTTGTACTCATATATAATCCAACCAAAGCCGCTACATAACATTGGTGGATAGTGTGCCTGCAGCAGCAATCATCATAGCAGAATGTTCCGTAGTCCATACTTGCACAGGAAAGGTATGATCGAGATTATTTGCTCCTAAAACATCGATATTGACAGTAACATTGGACTTTAATTTTTAGCTAGGAACGCACGTCCCATCATCATTGCCACATGCTCTGCATTTATTTGCTCTTTTACATTTTCTTCGACACTTCTCAATTGTACTTTGTATTATTTTTTCTCTCTTCCTTCCTTTCCTTACAATAATTGATGGATCTTTCACAATCAATTCTAAGTTGGTACATCGAGGGTCTTTCATTGCACCTGAAGGACCAACATCTTTGATCATTTTTGATTGCATATGAGAACTATTTACATCCATTAATGTAGACATTAGGTTTGACAGCTCAGTTAATAGGAGTTCATATGCTTCTTCTGACACTGATCCAACCTCAACAACTTTCATCAGCCGGTAACACAAATTTGTATACCGACATCCCCTTGAATCCTTCCCATCGCTTGGCTTGTAAATTCATCTAGCATGTGACGCTGGCGCATCTCCTTTGTCCATCGCTTTAGAATATACCTATCAGAAATTTGAAACATTCGACAGTATTGAAGTCCCACTAGTGCATGCCTACACAAGTATCCTTTAAATTCAAAGGATCGATAAGTACATGAAACAACTTCACCAACTACATCACAATACACTGTATATTGTTTCACTAAATCCTTAATAATGTCAGCTCCAACTCGTTTGACTTTAATATGTTCAAAAGATTTTACCTCGAATGTGGTGTTTGAACCTTCATGGTGAATTACCTTTGGGTGACATGATGCAGTCTCTACCAATTCTGCTTGGAATTTTTTGAAAATGGCCCTTGTGTATTTATTGGCTGCCTGCTTCTCTAAGGTGAAGATGTCTTCAAGTATGCTATTGTCTCCATGCTTTTAACATCCGCTTCATTCTCAGCATCATATCTACTCTCTAATGTAAGTTTAAACTTTTCAAAAAACTCAGAGAGAGTGGTCTTTGCATGAACATATCCATCAAAGAAGTGATTAATGCTCTCACTTCGTTGAGAAGTTGACATTTCTGGCAAAAAAATATGAAACCAACTTATTAAGATTACAGAAAAATATTACAGTGTACTATGCTTCATTCCAACGTAATGCATTTCAGTGCATTATGCTTCAATCTAGGATAAAGTGTATTCTAGCAGTGCAAAATGTATGATTATAATGCAAAGTCTATCAGTCCAGTACAACATGTTTTACCTGCGAAAAATGTGTCCTTCAAAAATAATGGTATCCATTTGACACGGCATTCGTATAACTGATTCAACCATTCATTCTCTCTACATGCTTCATACTTGCACAATAACTCTTCCCACTTCTCTTCAAACTCGTGCACAGAAATTGAATCATAGATGCAGCTATCGAACTCCTCCATAAAACCTTTATTTGCTACACATATATGCCCAATCTTCTCCGGTATTCTTTTCAATATATGCCATAAACAAAACTGATGCCTAGCATTAGGAAAAACCTCCCTCACTACTGCTTCAATGGATTTGTCTTGATCAATAATAATCGCATTTGGTTACTTTCCACCATTTACCTTTAACCAACAATTAAATACCCAAACAAATGATTCCGTCTTCTCATTGGGAAGTAATGCACAACCAAGTAGGGTTGACTGACCATGATGATTAACTCCAACGAATGGAGCAAATGGCATCTCATACGTGTTCATCAAGTAAGTAGTATCAAAAGATATGACATCACCAAAATATGAACATGCTAGTCTTGACCTTGCATCCACCCAGAAAACATGCCTTAGCTGTCCATCATCATTCAAATTCATCATGTAGAAGAATGTTGGATTACTCATTTGCTGTTTGACAAAATGGTTATGCAATCTTTGTGCATCTCCTTCTTTTAGTTACGTCTGACGCTCTCGGGTTAAGAAATTTCTTCAATCTTTCTCTGTAAAGTCAAGCTGTTGAATTCCACCTTTTCTTCTAGCAAGTGCAGACACTATCTGAGATGTTGGGATTCCTATCGTACGCATGTTCTTAATTTCTGTCTTTTTTGACGTACATATTTTTCTATGTGACCTAAGGTATGTCACCGAGAGTCGATTTAGGTCATGGTTATACTCAATGACTGCATGTTCTATTGTTCATTTCCCTTTCTTTGTGGCAAGTCTTGCCTTTATTGATACAGGACAACCCACTTTTGGAGAGTCTCTAGGGCGCTCACTGGTAGGATTTCTCCTTAACATCCCAGATTTCCAACAACCTAAATGCTTGAAATTAGGTATTCCTTTGTAGCTCTGACTACATAATGTAGTGATGCCAAATCCAATTGATTTTACATATGCATTATAAAATTTGTGGACATCTTCCCCTATATCAAATTCCATTCCTATTTTGGTGGGAACACAGAAAGTGCAGGCTTCTCAACATTTTTCGTGGGTGTATTTAAAATTTCACATTCATTGATGTGAACAGAAGGTGTAGGCTTCTCCATCGCATCTGCAATAATAAAATATGTTGTTTATATATGAAATCCACTGTAATAAGAATGGAATATACTGTACAAGAATGTACTACATAATTAAGGAATTATCGGTGCACTGTATCAATGAAATATTTTGTACAGTTAAGAGATATAATGTACTGGCAATGAAATAAAATGCAGTCGAATAAAATATATTGCTCAGTTATAAATCATGTTGTGTATCAATGAAATCATTTGCACGGTTATTCAATATAATGTATAAGAATAAAATGTACAATAGAAGAGTGAGATATGATGTGCAAGAATGACATATTATTCAGGACTAAAGGACAAGAGTGTATCAATGAAATATGGTGTATATTTGTGAACTATAATGTACAAGAATAGCATATCATGCCTAATAATGAGATAGCTCCTGTTAATGAGATAGGTTATCTTAACTGGAGCTTGATATTTAATATGTAATAACAAATGCTCTCCATCTATTTATTCTTCAACATAATAGCCTACCGTCTGCCATTAATACTGCTGCAATACGTTTTACATTGAATACGTTTCCTCCAGTTTCAGTTACACATTTACTTCAGAGAAAAAAGGCAAACAAAGTAAACGGAAGGAGAAAATACTTCAGCAGGTACCGTTTTTTCTCCTTGTAGCTCAGTCGCTCAGCAGAGTTCTGTTTCTTCTCCTGATCAGACCTCCATCCTATCTCCACGGTGAAAATGAGAGAAAATGAAGCCCACAGTAGCAATAAAATGAAGGCCTTAATATAGCTATCACAGAAGGGTATTTTCGGTATGCCAAAAAGTGAGCTATGCGCGAAAATGTCACCATTTAATGCCTTTGTGACAAGGCCATTAATTCTGTCTCCAAGTCTCGGTTCGTTCTCCCGCCCAATTCATGGCATGCAGTGCACTTTCGCCACGTCAATGTGCAACACCCGTATGGGATTCATCCAAGTAGGGCACAAAGCATTACTCATCAAATTATGATCTAAAATCTAGAAACTAACATTATAGTTACTGTGGAAGGGATTTTCCATTTTACCCAAATAAAGCCCATTATCTCGGCTCATTAAGGAACGAGGACGGCCCACTAAGTCGGCACAACTCATTAAGGGCACAACAAGGGCCCAAGATGAGCTGTTAAACCACGGCATGTCCCACGTGTTAGAGAGCCCTTTTGCCAGGTTTGTTAGGCCGAGAGGAAAGCCCATGGATAACAAACAGTAGAAGGCCTCGATGGTTAGCTCATAATATCAAGAGGAATATCAGAAGTCAAGTATTAACTCAACCCTAAGCCCATGAGAGATCCGTGTACCAACTTGATCCGAGCAATCATAGTGGGCCCCAAATATTAACTCAACCGCAAACCCGTCTGAGGGTGAGAGTATTAACTCGAATCCCAAATGGGTCTTAGCCCGATCTCTAGTATATCGAGTCTTAACTCGATCGTAGAAGGCCTTAGCTCGGCTCCATGCCATACAAGGCCATAGCCCCCCGATCGATCAGTCTTAGCTCAATCTTGAGCCTATTTGAAGGGCCATAGCTCGATGGAATTTGACCATCGACCTAAGCGGGCAAAAATCATTTTCCCTTTAAGACCTAATGAACGGTGACGATGAAAGGTTGATCACTACAACGAGATCCGCACCCAAATAATGGAAACTATAGTAACCTGGAATAAAATAATGAGTAAAATGATATTAATTAATTACTTCCTTAATTTCAAAGGGGAAATAATAAAATAATAAAAATATTATCCCACAAAAATGAAATTATAAAATTAATTTGCTTAAGTGGGAACCCAAAGGAAGGAATTTTAATAGAATTATTGGGCTAAATAATTAGGATTTTATCAGGCTACCTCAAAGCTATAAGAAAACCCACCCATAACTTGGCTAATAGGACCTTAATCTTTAACCTAATGGACTCAAATCGAAGACTAAACCCTAACCCACCTTTGAAGTTCGATCTTACCTCAAAACCCTAACCTTAGAAGCCCTAATTTAGGCTTAGTGGTGTTAGATAAGGATTACTCCTGGAATTGGGCAAAATTTTCTCTCTAGATTTATCCTAGTCGAATTAGGGTTCTATAAAGCACCCTAGCTCTATAAATAGAGGGCCACACCTCCTAGCAAACCCTATTTACTATAGAGAACAGTAGCGTGCGGGATCGAGGGAGGAATCGGCGGTGGAAGGTAAGGTCACCTAGTATAATGACCCTGGTTTTTTAGATATAGTATCTGTGGGTTTCGGAGCGTCTACGTGGGACCCAGATCATGTTTTCTAATTAAAATAGAAATTTTTGAATATCGGATCTTCGGATCCCCAAATATGAGATAATAAATTATTTTTGGGCTCCGTAATGTAACGGGTGAGTTACACATTTTTTGAGGATCACATGGTTAATTTTTGACAATTTTTTGATTTTATGAATTTTTCAACCCTGAAATTAAAATCTATAAATAACCCTTAACCCCCTCCCCTTCTCATTCTCTCAAACTCTCCCTCTCTCCTCCGTTTCTTCCCCTCTCTCACTCTCCCACCTCCGGCGGCTGACGGTGGGCGTAGAGGGCTGAGGCAGAGAGGCGACGACGACGACGGGTGGTGAGGATGAGGAAGAGACCGAGGGCAGTGGGCACAGTGTGCTCGTGAAGGAAATGAGGAATGGCCGCAGGGTTTTGGTAGTTTTCAGCCTAGATCGGCGTCCTCTTTGCGTGGAGTCTTCGTGAGAGGTAGGGGGACGGATCCTGAACTCTTGTACATTGATTTTCTATGATTTCATGCTGATTTGGGGGAGTTAAAGTGGGTTTTCTTCTTGCCGAGAAAAAATACATGTTTTGGGGCGAGTGACGATTCCCACCGATTCGGGCAGTGTTTCTTAGCTAATCTCGTGACATTCATAGAATGGATGTTGGGAAACGATTCTCCCTTACTTTTCCCACATTTTCGTGTGGTTTTGGACTGTGGGGAGGTCGAGAGCGGGTTTTGTTTAAGTTTCGGGGAAACTATCATGTGACGAGATCAAGAGAGCGATTTTGCCTGATCGGGTAGCGATTTATGGTTTAAATGAGTCCTCTTGGTGAGCTAGAGGTCGGGGATGGGTTCCCCGTGTATCCTGCTCACAATGGGGCCAGTTGGGCATGGAACAGGGTCTTACAGAGTGGGTCACGTTCATGTTACGCCAGAATCGATCGACCTTTCCTTAGAATCGGTCGACAGATTGGGTAGAAGTGCATGAGAGGGGTGACCTATAGGTCGGTCGACCGACCCATTGGTTCGATTGACCAAACCTGCTGGTCAATCGATCGAAGCCCTTCGGGGGTCGACCGATTTTTGTGTTGTTTCTGCACTGGGAAAATCGGTCGACCGATTCCCTTTGTACTGGTCGACCGATTCGGGTGGGAGGTCGATCGATCCTATGGAAAGGTCGACCGACCCCCAGTCTAATAAGGCCATTTTGGCCCAAAAACCCATGGTTCACCTAGGAAACTTGAAATAATGATTTTATGGCTAAGAATACACATGAACTGAGCCGTCTCACGTCGACGACATCTAGAATCGTGGTCGCCACGGCTTGGTGACCCGGCGACTTTTGGTTGGTCTTTATGCGGAGGGTTTACCCACATGGTTGGGTGTTCTTATAAGCACCCCATGTATCTATGTGAGTCACTTGGGGTTAGTGTCCCTTGGTCCTTAGCCGGCCTTGCGTGCTGACTCGAGGGACGTGTTGGTGTGAGTTGTTCGGGCCGATTTTGGTTAGTTTATGCCCGACCTTGTGTCACGGTTTGAGGCTGTATTCCACTCGGGTTTTACGTGCGTGCATGGGCATTCCGATGGTTTCCATGAGACTACGGGTTTACTGTTTTACTGTAGTACTGCCTTGAGGGCATTTCATGGACGGACCAGGCGAGGACAGCCTAGTGTGCGCAATGCTCGTACAGCAGAGGGGAGGATAGCCTAGAGCGTAGGGCGCCTTGGCTAGGACATGTGTACGTCGCTGGTGGACGTAGGGGCGCCTACCTCATGTCAGGTTGCAGGACACGGCCGTGCTGTTGGGTGCAGAGGCACGAATCCTAGCCAGTCCTAGGGAGAGGTGTGCGTGTGTGTCTCCGCCCCACTCAAGGACAGGGTGTGGGCCGCGTGCGTGAGACTTAAGAGATGGCCAGTCGAGGTAGAGTTACCAACAACATTTTCGCGACTCTCCCGGTAGTTGAGGTAGAGCTTACACAACGGTGAGGTCGTGGCTCCCTTTTTGGTTCGAGACTGAGCTTTCTCTGGCATTGTGACCATAGTCCTCCCGAGAGTGGAGGTTGTGTTCTTGACCGCGTGGTCTTAGCTTGTCACGCCCCGAGCGCGGAAGGAACCCGGGAGCGCGTGACGAGTTTATATCATTCATTTCAATCAGAGCACGAGGTAATCAACACATAAACATAGTGCGCTAAAGAGAAATAACCAAGTCCAATTTATTCATCAAACTAATATTTCCAAGGTACAACTTCCAATACTTTCAAAGTCCCTAGACTCAATAAAAGAAAGATTACAATAATGACTAAAGAAAAACAAAAGATATGACTCGATGATAACACAAGTCGTCCGGGATCGGCTCTACACTCATCACTCTTGGCCATCCCCATCCGAGTGTACCTCATCATCGAAAGTACCTAAAAAATAAAAACACTAGATGAGTGAATGCTCAGTAGGAATTATATCTCAATGACAAGCTTGCTTTAAGTAGATTACATGTTACATGAAATGCAATTTTGGCTATGCACAAATGTACTGAAGATAATATAGAACAAGGAATAATAGAGACAATAGAGTTGAACTAGCAAGATTTCAAGATGAATCAAGCAAAGTTTACAAGGATATCAAGCATGTAATATCAATTAATGTAGCAAGTAAATACCCGATTCTGGGTCACACAAGTCACGTCATGTCATGTCAAGTCAAGTACGAGATGTGGAATGCCATAGATTAATCTAGAAAGTCATGCACTTCGGTGTAATACCACACCATGGTCAATATAGCTCCCATGGGCACAAGTACTTTCGGGTGCTCCTCCCAGGACCAGACCGGACCCCATAACGCCAGGCATTGAGTCATGTAAATATCTAGACATCCACTATATTTATAGCCAATAGAGTTCCAAAGGAATAAGCCAATGTAGGAACATTAAGGTAGATTCACGGAATTCAAGGGTAGAACTCTCACGAAAATAGGACACTCATGAATATGGGATAATTGGCATCCACTCGGGCCGCCGCCAATTACAAAATACGCGTCCACTGTGGTGGTCGCTAATTCCGTGAACAGTACATGCATGAAGGAAATTGCGTCAACTGTGACGGACGCTAAATCCCACTATGACGTCAACTGTGATAAGATGCTAGGACCGAATTCAGAGAGGGGGGGGGGTGAATGAATCCCTCTTAAAACCTTTGCTCAATTAAAACTTAGATCAAACAGATATGTAGAATTAAAGCAAACAACTGTATGGCTGAGAGCACACACTGAACTTTAATTAGAGAAAATCAAATGTATACGATCGGTGCTCAAATAAACCTAGTCAAAATGGCTCTCTCTCTTGAGATCTGAATCAAATGCTCAGTGTGCAAACTAGATACCCACTAGTTGGGAACTATAGGTCGAGCCTAAGCATACATCTAGCGGATCAGACAAGGCAATCAAATCACAATGGACAGAAGATTTTTAGGTGGTTCGATCTCAGACCCGAGATCTACGTCCACCCCACACTCTAACCAGAGTGTGGCTTCCCGCTGTCGCACAGCTTGAACCGCTGGGCTTCACAGCTTGCCTACATCAGCTGGGCCTCATAGCTTGCCATCCGCTGGGCGACACAGCTTGCCATCCGCTGATACACAGCTTCGATTCCGCTGATTCACAGCTTCTCACAAGGATTCACGAAAAATGAAAGAAACTTAGATGAACTAGCAACTAAAAACTAGACAAAGAAAGCACAATTAAATGTAGGTCACTGGGAGCAACGTGGGTTGGATCTGATCCAACACCACGAACAAGCTGTAGGGAATCCTGACAGGAATCCCTCTTCTTCTTCTTCCTTTGCTTCAAGAACATCAACCTCTCTATTCTCTTCTTTCCACTTAGCTCACGATACTCTGCTTTCTCTCTTCAGATCACTCTTTAAATTCTCTGATATTCTTGCTTAACTCTCCTCTTCTCTTTTCTCTAAGACTCTCTCCTTCTGCTGCTCTCCCTCTTCGAAACCCTTCTCAAGGCTCTCTCTTTTTCTGCTTCAATCCTCTTTTCATGACCTCTCTTTCTCTTCTCATTTCTTCATCTCTATTAATCTCTTCAGAGAAAGGGTTTATATATGACTTCAGTCTCGGACTCACATGCTCACACATTGGGCATGTGGAGGGGACACTCCCGCCCAAATACTTCCAGAAGACTCTCAGCCATGTGTCAAGATCTGGTCCTCATCTGTCCACGTGTCAGGATCACTGGTTCGCTCATTATCTTGGATCACGTGCCAGCTTCCAGCATTCTAGGAACACATGCCTTCTTAGTTCGAGCTCACGAGATCACTTTATCATGTCAGTTAAGAGAATATTTCACTAGACATCTTATATGGTATAGAACAATGTTTGCACTGACTTAATATGGTATATACAAAGTATGCACATACTTTGATGTACATATAGGAAAGTATGCACAGACTTATATATACGCATGATGTAAATTTTGCACTGACCTGCTACAGTGTGTGCATCGACTATGAAGCATGAATGAACAAGAGATGCACTGACCCTTACATATCTCGCTACAGTGAAGAGCACAGACTATCTATGCACGTTAACCAAACATTGCACCGAGTTTATAAATAGTGAATGCACAGGCTTCAGGTGCAAGGAAGACAAATGACATTGCACCGAGTATATGAATACTGAATACACGAACTGGGAAATGTGCACCGAGTGCAAAGCTTTAAACAAAATATGCACCGACACTAGGCCACATGTGAGGCACACAGTAAGACACACCTCCTATATGTGTTGGAAAAAGATGAACCGAGGCAAACTTACACCGACCTCTATATGAGTAAGTGAAAGTATGCACTGAGTCAAAGTTTGCACTGACCTCAAAACAGTGATTGCACAGACCCTTACAATGCACTGACCTTGCTACATGCATTGACGTACACAGTGTTTGCACCGAGCTCCTATATGTTCACGGTCCTTCAGATGCTCAAGACAAAACTTGCACCGAGTTCATGTGAGCAAGAAGGAGAAGGTTTGCACGGACTTACGAAAGCCAAGACTCGAACTAGCACTGACTTAGTGTACGCGTGAGGTGCATTGACACATATGAACGGTTGTACCAGTCTTTATGCAAGACTTGTACAGAGACATTCACAAACGTGTACATGTGCAGCAATTCATTCCATGTAATTCATCTATACAGCAATATGAGCATTGTATGCAACACACACTGTATGTAACAAAAACCCATGCTGTATGCAATAAGCACATATGGAATCATAAAACACATATGACATCATACATATGACTCATAGTGTTTGTCATCATCAAAACACAATATCCAACAATCTCCCCCTTTTTGATGATGGCAACACTATGAGTCATATGAGTCAGCATGAGCATGTAATATGTCAAATGAACCAGATGTTCAACATGTCATGCATGCAGACATATGACTCCATGCAAACGCTAAATATGGCTCCACATATTAGCCACAAATATGACATATGACTCACCTCCTATTCTCCCCCTTTGACTTCATCAAAAAGAAAGGACCTAAAATGGAGCAATTTATTTAAGCACAAATGCAGACAATGTGACACACTACTCTCCTCCTATGAAAAGTGAATGGAGGTCCTGATGCCTAAGGAGGTGGCACATACTAGCAAAGCACATTCTCCCCCTTGGACAAGACTGATGAAACAACATATAATTCTCCCTCTTTGGAAGAACAGAAGGATTAGAATGGAAACAGATTCATCAGACATAACATGAGTTCAGCTAAAGCACAGATAAGCAGACAGAGATCAGCTTCAAAAAAAATTGCAATGAGTTATCAAAGCCATAATTCCAGGGTTAATGTATTTCAGATTCTTCCACTATAAAGACTTATGACATAATCTTTATTGAGCACCCTGGTTTAAACATGATGTATTCAAGTTTTATTCATTCAACCTGTACTCATATCTGACATCAATTTCAATAAAGATGAACCATGCCTTCATGTTAACATCTAGTTTAACCTCCCTATCTCTTACTCATTCATATTCAATGACTCCTTTATGAGTTACAAAATGTAGTGTTGAGATTAAATAGGCACGAAAGGATCTGATTTTGTCCAAAGATTCAGCAATTTTCAAATTTTCAGATTGTTTTTCTATCTAGCATCATCAATGTTTATTGCAATAACTCTAAAGATCAATCGAGTTTAGTCCACACCTTGTAACTAGAGGATACACGTTGTTTAGACGCCAGTATCTCTAAGCACTTAGTATGACTAACTGTCATGATACATATTGTACAGAGTTAACTAGGACACTTCATGACATAGGATGACTCCATTTCTTTGATGAGGATCCCAGTTTCTCAGTGCAACCTAATCATTGCTCTGCCTTAACATTTCACAGATTTTTCATTAAATTTTCACCAGAGATAACTAAGGCACTTCATGACACAATCCTTTGGATGTAGTTTCTCAGTGACCAAAATCATTGCTCTGACCTTATTTTTCATTCAGACATTACTCAGATCAAACAAACATTTAAAAATAACACTCACCTTAAGTATCTCTACCAAAGAAAGTCATGGTTATTAAAACTTTCAGATTTCAGAAGGTTTTACATGATATAACATGAATCAACTCATTAAAGTTTATTAAAAGATTGATTCAGATATTTTCAAAATCAAACTCAAGAAATACATAAGGCTTAAACCAACTGAGTTATTTCAGATGTTCATAGTTCCATACAATGGAAGATTCCTAGTACAAGTGTTTTTGGATTTATGATTAGGATAAGCTCATTGAAATCTTCATGAAGATCTGATAGTAGTGTTCCAGCCATAGTGAATGATTCAGAATAATGATCATCAAGTATCATACCAAGAGTGAAGTTTTTCAGAAGTTCTGAATCAAGGATTAGTTATCCGCTAGATAGATTTTCAAAGAATAATGCCGAGCATGTGACTTATCATTGATTAGGAAATTTCATTTTAAAAAGTATGATTATGATAATCAAGAAGTGTAGACAGAAGCTCCCCATCAGCAAATGGGATTTAAGTTCAACTGATTTTCAGAACAGATAGATGCAAGTGAGACCGACTGATACCATGTATGAGATAAAATACATGAAGAGCAAAGAAGATCATTATGACAAGGATGATCATTCAGTCCAAGAATTGTTCTTATGCTCCCCCTGAGCAAATATAGAAGCAGAATCACACCAATGAAGATATCGAATCTCGACGACAGCATTTTAAACGGAATGCTTGAGACATAATGTCGACTCATGGTGTCGACACTGAGGATCAGATGAAGCTTGCATACAAAATCAATCAAGGATAAAGTGAATTCAACTTCACTTGTATCAAGGAACATTGAGGTTCAGTCAAAGGAGGTTCAGATTGAAGAAGGAACAACTCAATACAAGCATGTAAGCAAACGATTCAGATTAAGACAAGAACTCACCCCAAGAGTATGCATGACAATTACTCTTTTTGGTATTTTCAATATGAATGATATGCAATTACCGCATGCATGCCTATGCATTGACTCCCCCCTGACTAAATGCATTAGACTGTCCTATATGCAATGTGACCCATGGTACTAGGCAGAGGACTTGGTCTAAAAGACCATCTCACACATAGTAAGAATCTCCAGATAAATTTCATCTGCCCTTTAGTAGCTTACCATTTGATATACCATAGTGGTCATGCATGACAATGCAGTGCCAATGCAGTCCTGTATGCATCAGATTTTTAACGAATACAATGCAAATTCGGACAAACATCAAAACACAAATCATGTGAAATTCAGATATTTTTCCAGAGAATTCTAATCAGACGATGTCTATCAACAGAGTTGAGTGCAAAGCATAAGTTTCAGATGAGCAGAATTCAGAGAGTTCAAATTTGACAATGCAGATGATGAATGAATATGCAAAAATAGATTTAACATGCTATGCAGTAATCAAAGACAGAAAAACGTGAATGACAGGAATTGAGCAGAGTTAACATGACAGACCTGGTAAATGTAGAACTGGGATTTTCATTCTTGAATGCCTTGGTTTATTATCCCCAAATTATTCTTTCCACCAAGGCACACCTACAAAATAGCCTTTATTTCGCACAAGCAGGTACCCAATAGGTCTTGGGTCCTGAACTGACAGTTGCACCTTTAAAGGGTGCTCTCAGCAATGTTTGAGCATAGGAATCATCAAATCTCAGTATATGACAGTTATCCATAGAATGTCCATTCTTTCCACAGTAACGACATGAGATAACAATTTTTGTGTTCTTCCTATTGTGCATATTAACGTGAGCATGGAATCTATGTGCATGAATATTTCTGTTATCCATATGTGCATTTTGTATTTTATTCCTTGCCAGCCAGCAATCAGCAACTTTGTGGCCTGGCTTTCCACACTCAAAACATGAAATGAAATTTTCTTTGAAAACAGATTTATTTCTACTGAAACCATTTTGATTTATAGGAAGTTTAACAAATTCAGAGTTAAATCTCCTTCCTTGAGCATCCCAACAGTGGGCTGCAATGTGGCCCATCTTGCCACAGTGAAAACATGAAATAGAATTTCTCCCAACAACTTTCACCCAACATTCAATCACCTTGTGACCTGATTTGTCACAGTTAAAGCATGTAATGTGCTGGTTTATTGAGACAAATTTATTCTTGTTAACAGCATGAAAGTTTGCATTAAATTTAGCATGATATGAATGTGAATTCTTCTTATCACTTGCAGCCCAACATTGTGCAGTTGTGTGTCCTAATTTACCATAGTGACGGCAAGAAATTTTCTTTGCGTGATAATTCCTAGCATGTCTTCTAATAACATTCATGCCATCATTTTTCATTAGGACACAATCATGCATGAAGTATCCATACTTCCAACAGTAGAAACAAGAAACATAGCTTTGTTTTGAAGCATGGGGTGTTGCATAGGAGCTCTTGTTTTCAATGGTAGACTTTCCAAAATTCTTTCCCTGAGTTTCATTATTCAGTTTCTGAACTTCCTTTTGTTCTTGCAATTTTTGATTTTCAGGCTGTTTCACTTGTGAAGTGGTGGCTACACTAGAAGCTTTGACAAAGGTGGCGACAACGTTTGATGCTTTTACAAAGGATGTCATTGGTTTATTTTCAAAAGATTTCTTATTAATTGGCTTGTAGCCCAGCCCTTCCTTTTGACGATTTACCTTGACTCCTAACAACCTATTCAAGTTTTCTTGACCATCAACAAACTTTGACAGAGAGTTCCTCAAGTCATGGATTTCATTTTCTAGAGAGGCAATGTGTAACTGATAACTAGCAATCTCTTGCTCACTACAATTAATGCATTCACTTAGCACCTTGTTAGTAATTTTATATTTCTCAACTTCCTGTTCCAGATTGCTCAATTTATCAGACTCTTCTATGTAAACAGACTTTCCTCTCTCTAGAGCAAGAAGTTTTTCAGATATAGCAGTGTTTAACCATTTCAACTTTTCATTTTCCTTGATCAGAACATCATTCTGAATTAACTCATTAAGAAGAATTTGATCCTCTGGATTGGCCTCATGTGACTTTCTGATTTCGAATTCTTTTAGATCTTTTTGTTATTTTTCAACAGTTTTCTGTAACTGAGTGTTCACTGACTTAACAACATCAATTTGTTCAGCAAGCAGATTTTTCTCTTGTGCTATCTTTCTAAGTTTCTCTTCATTTTCTTTAACAGATTTCCTGAGAGATTAATTTTCAGATTCCAGCTTGTTTAGATCAGAGTTAACACTTTCAAGATTTTTCAGCAGTTTTTCATTCTGAACATGATTGCTAATGAGAATCTGACCATCATTAGTTGAGCTAAGTTTTTCTGCAAGTTTAGAATTCTTATTTGCGAGTTCTTGATTTTTAATTTTCAACAACCCAATTTGATCTTCTAGCATTGGAATATCAGAAAAGCACGCATCATGAGATTGTTTCAACTCAAGACATTTTTCATAAGAAGTGTAGCAACCCTGGTAAAATAGAAGAAATAAATCTAAATTGAGCAAATTAGATTAAAGGATTTAGTAAATAAAAGATAAAAAGCCTAAATGAGTAAATAATAAACCAAAATGAAAATAACGCCTCGTGGAAAGGCGCTAATACAACAAGAAACGCCTCCATCTAAGGCGTTAATATTTAAGTGGACGCCTACACTCTTGGGCGTCAAATCTTAACGGCTAAAAATAAAAATAAGGAAAGAGCAAGAGACGCCCGCCTCAAGGGCGCTGCTTTGATAAGAAACGACGGCAACGCAAGGCGTCAATTTAAAAATAACGCCTTAACGTAAGGCGTTAATTCCGTTTGTGACCCATTCGAACCCGGACATTATCCAGGGTAAGTTTTTGGATTAATACGTGTTCAATCGAACATGGAAAGGACTCTATCAAGGAAAGACATGTTCTAATCAAACTACAACCCTATTGGGTTCTGTAAACCCTATAAACAACCCTTCATGTCGAGCCCTAATAAGCTATTTGGTCGAAGGAAAGCTCTGCTGCTGCCGTGCGTGAAGAACATGTATTGTTCTTCTTCCCTTGCCTTCGGTCATAATCATGAAGAATATTGATGTTCTTCATCGTCTTTGCTGCAGGAAGTCTGCCGTAAGTAGAAACTCTTCTGCCTAATTGAAGGACGGGAGGTTCTTCATCAAGATGATCTCTTCCTCCAAGAAGGAAGCTGTTTCCATAAGCTTCGGAAGAACTCTGTTTAGAACAGAGTATCATTCTTCTTCACGTTCCTTCACCAGAACATTCATCAGATAGGTTTTCTCAAGAACGTAGCCCAAACTAGTTTAATTCCATAATAATACCATCATGACATGCATGAATATAGTTTTATTATAGTTTTTAAAATGGTTTTATGTGGATTTTAAAAGAAGCGACCCTATCAAGGGCGCTAATTTAAAAGAAACGACCATGCCCAGGTTGCTAATTCCAGTTTTGACGTCCTGCATTAAGTCGTCAATTTCATCTAGTTATTAAATTACCCACGTTTAAAACTTTTATGTCTATCAAAACATGATTCTAATTTAATGCATGATCATAGTTGTTGAATCCTGCTATTTTTCTCTTCCTGATAGTGTGATTCCTCTTTCTGAAATTTTATTATCCTTGAAATTACCCCTGTTCCTATTAATCCTGGAACATCTTGAATTAACGACTTGATGAAGGTCGTGTCTTACAGAACTAACGCCCTGAACCAGGGTGCGAATTTGAAAGTAACGCCCCTGTTAAAGGCACTTTCTACTAAAATTCCAGAATTTAGAGATTTTGCAAAATAGAAATATATAATGGACGACCGCTGTAAAAGTCGTCAAATCATAAATAAACGCCCCTATAGAAGGCGTTAATTTGATAAGTAATGACTTAGATTAAGTCGCTATTTTCCTGTGTTACTATTTTGAATTGTTTTCTGTTAACCGAGGGTTTTGATATATATATATAATTATATTATCTGGCACTATATTTCCATTCCGTGAATATAGTCCCATGTTTCACGATGGTTTATCGCATTACCCCTCAATTCTCAGTGACATACAAGCTCTCCATTGGACATTCCGTTCCTTTGGACTAGCAAGTTAGTCATAGAGATCTCCATAAGACTCCTCGAGCCTTGGATTCCCTTAAGGCCGATTGAGCGGGTTGTACCATGAAAACCTATCACACTACTTTGCCATGTCACTCTATAGAAACATGGTATACCGGCCCTCATGTTATGCTATGTGTATGATATGAGAATTATCTTAATGAACGGGGAAAGCATGCCATTATTGTGATGTTCTTGTGGACCCCAATTCTATATTAAACATTATTATGATGTTCTTGTGGACCTCAATTCTATATTAAAAGAGTGACCATCTACTTGTGGGCACTTACTTGTCATGGTACCCAAGTTAGGGAACCAATTCCACCTAGTTTTATCGATACTCGTGATTACACCGTTATTATCGTCATTATTGTCATGTTCAAATCCTTGAAATGCTATCTACCTCTAAGGTCATACAAGTTCTTTATCCTTGAAACTCCATATTGGCTATACACAAAGTGGATGTCAAAATACATGATCAATGCCTGCGCATATGGGGCCCGATCTGGTCCTAGGAGGAGCACCCAAAAGTACTAGTGCCCATGGGAGTTGTAATGATCACGGTATGGCATTGTACCGAAGTGCATGACTAGCTTGATTGGACATTCCACAAATCTTGTACTTGACTTGACATGACATGACTTGCGTGACCCGAAAAAGGGTAATTTATATACTTGCTTGCTTGAAACGTGATAGCCAAATTCTCGACATGACATGATGAATATACTTGCTTGAACATCTTGACATTTATTTGATATAAAGTTCTTGAAAGTTCAAGAATAGTTCACCTTGTTATCTTGTCAATATACTCTCTATCTTGTCGTGTTATGCGAGCATGCATAGCTATAGTGCATTCATAAAAATGTAATTACTTAAACCCCTTGCTAGCTCTTGAGATATAATTTGCTACTGAGCGTTCGCTCACTCAGTGTTTTCCCTACTTTTCAGGTAAGTCCGATGACGAGACCCAAACAGAAGGGGAAGGTCAAGAGTGAAAGAGTTAGAGCTATTCAAGCGTCAATCAGTCCTATTTTTTTCTATATTTTTCTTGAGTCAGAGTTGTACTTTTCTTTTATTGAGTCTAGTATTTGCAAGGGTTTGAAATAGACATATTCTTATTAAAGGAAGAAATGGATTAGGTTATCTTTATTTTTGCGTATCTCTGATTTGGTGTCGAATGCACTAATACTCTGATTGACATGATCGATATAAACTCGTCACGCGTCTCCGGATATCTTCCGCGCTCGGGGCTTGACAAGAAGAGCTTGAACTATCTAACCCAATACCCTTTTTCAATTTTTTATACTATTTTCTTAACCTCTCATGTGACTCTAATAAATCGGCGTATGCATCCTCCCAGTCATCTAGAGTATAGTTCTGAAAGAGATTTACATGACTGTCACTTTCACTCTCATGACTACTTTGATTGCTTCCATTTGCCATCATGCATCTATCCTCCCCTCTCCTTTGGGCTAGCTTCAGCTTGTCCAGTATGTCCTTAGCAGAACTGTAGTCATCAAAACATGAGTGGAGGGCCTTGTCAGTAGCTGCTTTGATTAGATCTAAAGCTCTTTGATTTTTACCACACATGGATTTATGAATGTCAGTCCATTTGGACTTGTTCTTTGGTAATCTGTGTGGACCGTGTGAAATTAATTTCCACAGATCAGTATCAACAGATATAACAAAGCTACACAGGCTGCTAAGCCACAAATTAAAATCTGAGCCATCGAAAACTGGTGGATGAGCCATTTATACAAATCAGCAAACAATTCAGTGCGCGGAATAGGTATGCTCAGAAATGCACCAAAGAGGCTGCAGGATCTACTGAGGATCGTTGGATCCGTTAAGACAACAAACCGCTCTGATACCAATTGATAAGATGCTAGGACCAGATTCAGAGGGGGGGTGAATGAATCCCTCTTAAAACCTTTGCTCAATTAAAACTTAGATCAAACAGATATGCAGAATTAAAGCAAACAACTGTAGGGCTGAGAGCACACACTGAACTTTAATTAGAGAAAATCAAATGTATACGATCGGTGCTCAAGTAAACCTAGTCAAAATGGCTCTCTCTCTTGAGATATGAATCAAATGCTAAGTGTGCAAACCAGATACCCACTAGTAGGGAACTATAGGTCGAGCCTAAGCATACATCTAGCGGATCAGACAAGGCAATCAAACCACGATGGACAGAAGATTTTTAGGTGGTTCGATCTCAGACCCGAGATCTACGTCCACCCCACACTCTAACCAGAGTGTGGCTTCCCGCTGTCGCACAGCTTGAACCGCTGGGCTTCATAGCTTGCCTACATCAGCTGGGCCTCACAGCTTGCCATCCGCTGGGCGACACAGCTTGCCATCCGCTGATACACAGCTTCGATTCCGCTGATTCACAGCTTCTCACAAGGATTCACGAAAATGAAAGAAACTTAGATGAACTAGCAACTGAAAACTAGACAAAGAAAGCACAATTAAATGTAGGTCACTAGGAGCAGCGTGGGTTGGATCTGATCCAGCACCACGAACAAGCTGTAGGGAATCCTGACAGGAATCCCTCTTCTTCTTCTTCCTTTGCTTCACGAACAGCAACCTCTCTATTCTCTTCTTTCCACTTAGCTCACGATACTCTACTTTCTCTCTTCAGATCACTCTTCAAATTCTCTGATCTTCTTGCTCAACTCTCCTCTTCTCTTTTCTCTAAGACTCTCTTCTTCTGCTGCTCTCCTTCTTCGAAACCCTTCTCAAGGCTCTCTCTTTTTCTGCTTCAATCCTCTTTTCATGACCTCTCTTTCTCTTCTCCTTTCTTCATCTCTATTAATCTCTTCAGAGAAAGGGTTTATATATGACTTCAGTCTCGGACTCACGTGCTCACACATTGGGCGTGTGGAGGGGACACTCCCGCCCTAATGCTTCCAGAAGGCTCTCAGCCATGTGTCAAGATCTGGTCCTCATCTGTCCACGTGTCAGGATCACTGGCTCGCTCATTATCTTGGATCACGTGCCAGCTTCCAGTATTCTAGGAACACGTGCCTTCTTAGTTCGAGCTCACGAGATCACTTTATCCTATCAGTTAAGAGAATATTTCATTAGACATCTTATATGGTATAGAACAATGTTTGCACTGACTTAATATGGTATATACAAAGTATGCCCAGACTTTGATGTACATATAGGAAAGTATGCACAGACTTATATATACGCATGATGCAAATTTTGCACTGACCTGCTACAATGTGTGCATCGGCTATGAAGCATGAATGAACAAGTGATGCACTGACCCTTACATATCTCGCTACAGTGAAGAGCACAGACTATCTATGCATGTGAACCAAACATTGCACCGAGTTTATAAATAGTGAATGCACAGGCTTCAGGTGCAAGGAAGACAAATGACATTGCACCGAGTATATGAATACTGAATACACGAACTGGGAAATGTGCACCGAGTGCAAAGCTTTAAACAAAATATGCACCGACACTAGGCCACATGTGAGGCGCACAGTAAGACGCACCTCCTATATGTGTTGGAAAAAGATGAACCGAGGCAAACTTACACCGACCTCTATATGAGTAAGTGAAAGTATGCACTGAGTCAAAGTTTGCACTGACCTCAAAACAGTGATTGCACAGACCCTTACAATGCACTGACCTTGCTACATGCATTGACCTACACAGTGTTTGCACCGAGCTCCTATATGTTCACGGTCCTTCAGATGCTCAAGACAAAACTTGCACCGAGTTCATGTGAGCAAGAAGGAGAAGGTTTGCACGGACTTACGAAAGCCAAGACTCGAACTAGCACTAACTTAGTGTACGCGTGAGGTGCATTGACACATATGAACGGTTGTACCAGTCTTTATGCAAGACTTGTACAGAGACATTCACAAACGTGTACATGTGCAGCAATTCATTCCATGTAATTCATCTATACAGCAATATGGGCATTATATGCAACACACACTGTATGTAACAAAAACCCATGCTGTATGCAATAAGCACATATGGAATCATAAAACACATATGACATCATACATATGACTCATAGTGTTTGTCATCATCAAAACACAATATCCAACAAACTGTACTGGACGCTAATTACAGGTAGTGACAGGACTCTCACGGAACACTAGAAACAGTGCTCCATGATGGCTAGGGCGTCATGATTCTTCAGAGTGACATGACAAGACACGGTTTCCAGGGTTTTTAGGGTACAACCTGCTTGGCCGCCTTAAGGGATTCTAAGGCTAGCGGAGACTTACGAAGGCCTTAGAGAAAGAAATTTCAATCCAGCGGAAGGAATATCCGGCGAAGGGTCATTTAATCTCCAAGAAATAGTGTGTCAGCATGAAAACTCGTGAAACAGGGACTCCATTTGGACTATGAGACAACAGTACCAAAAGACCCACGGTATGGGTCAAAACACGATAGAAACTATGAGATAAGGAATTCACGTCAATCTAGGAAGGAAAAATTCATGCGCTCGGCACCCGTCGTTTAAAAATACCGTGCCACATAATTTCAAAATTTATATAACCGCACTCACTCACTCAAATAGATTTCAAAATACGAGTAAAGTGGTGAATAACGGGTCGATCCCACGAGGGGGAAATATTTCAATTAAACATGAGATGGAAAGTTCTTATATTTGAAAAAGAATCATTTATTTGGAGTACGTTTGTACAAAAATAGGAAATCAACATGCATGGGAAATAAATCTAACTAAAGAAATTGAGAGGGGTTGAGAAGAGAAATTTGGAAGAGATAGAATGCCAACATAAATTTTTATTACTAAGGAAATGAAAATTACAACTACAAAAATTAAAAGTACAACTTGAAATTAAAAGAACAAGGGAAGAAATGAGCCGAGGAATCAGAAGATTGACGTCGTCCACGCCGTGCCGAGCCTTTGATTGCTGCCCCGCTTTGGTGTAAAACGCCGCCGTGAGAGGACCGAGAGAAGCAACTCCGCCATAGGGATGTGTGAAGAATATGAAGAGAGGGAGATAGATGAAAGAAAAATACAGGAAAAATTAAACTAAAAATGGAGAGAGTTAAGAAGAGAAATAACTTTAAAATTGAGAATAATTAGAAGAAGTGGAAGAAACGAAAGTTAAAGATCGGAGGAAGAATAAGAAGTTTCATGAAGAATGTAAAATAGAAAAAGACTATAAGGTGGTGAAAACTGGGGGAGAAGAGAAGTGGTCTGCGCGGGTGAATAGTGACTGTGTAAAAAATTGGAATGTGGAAATTTAATTATAACTTAAAAAAAAGAAAGAATTAGAGGAAGTGGTAGAAGAATAAAATTAAGATCTAAGAGAGAGTGAAAACTTTCGTGAAGAACTCCGAAAGAAAAGAAGAGTGGAAGGGCTTCAAAATGGAGGAAAAAGAAAGTTTAGAACTTTAGATGAACAGTAAAATGGCAGGATAGAACTTAGAAAAATATGTAATAACTTGAAAACGGAGAGGAATTAGAGGATGTGGTAGAAATAGAAAATGAAGAACACTTAAAGTTGAACAACTTTACAGAAGAAAGTAAATCGAAATGAAAAACATAAATGCATGTAAAGGAGCTATGAAAGGCTAAGATAGTTAAGATTTTAAAAACATTCATAACAACACACTAATACAAACACAAAACCCACAAAAACTCCAAAAGCTCTCCTATGTAACTCATCCTAAGGTCAAAAAAAAACTCTCCCTCCACATCATAATAGGACCCCATTTTATAGGGCCAAAATCACCCTCATTTCTCAATGTGAAAACTCATGCTGTAATTTTTGACTTGGGAATGTGTGCAACCACGTATTGCACACATTTTTATTTTTTTATATATTTTCTCTTTTTTTCATCTTTTTATTCTTTCTTTCTCTCTCTTTCTCTCTCTTTGTCCGCTGGCTAGCCGGCCGCGACGCCCGCCTTCGAACGCCTCCTTCGTTGACTATTGCGTCCGCATGCGCCTACCGACCAACGCCCACCTTAACGGCACTGCCTTCGCGCCCGCATTTGCCGCTTCGGCGCCCGCCATGCGTCGATGCATGGTCGTGCCGCCAGCAAACCCGTGCCCGCCTTAGCGCATGGCAGCCACCACGCTGACCGAAGCCTCCTACCGAATGCCCAAGCCACCTGTCGCATGCGCCTGAGTGAGAAGAGGTCGCTGGCCTGTTGACTTGCCCGAAGCCTACTGCATGCATGAATGTCGACGTGAAGAGGTGCCCACAAGCCCGCCATGCACATTTGCATGCTGGTCACGTGAAGCTTTCATATATATATATATATATATATATATAATATTTGAAAAGTCAGCTGCTGTTATTATTATTTTCCTTTTTAACAAGTCCATGGGCCTTTGGCCCATTTGTCTTATTTTTATTTTTATTATATGTTTTCTCTTTTTTTTCTTTTTATCTTTAACGGACTTTGGCCCATTATTATGTAAACTTGTGGAGTTCTTGTTATCGTCCTCTTCGTGCCTACAAAATAAGTAAATTTATTTATTAAAATTACTTAATTCTATCAAACTAAATATTTTGCTCTAGATTGGAATTAATTGTGATAAGTGCATATTTATTAATATTAAGGCTCATAAAAAGCGTGTATGTCATCAATTAATTCCTAAAAATGCACACTTATCACACCCCCCAACTTACTCATTGCTAATCCCTTAGTAATGCAAACAATTTTAAAGTTTAGAACTAACAAGAGTTTGCAAAGTTCATACCTTCATATCCAACTCTTCCTTCACAGAAATAACCAAAGATTAGGAATCCGGAAACATTAACACATACTAGCCTTAGATTTAGAAATTAAGGTACATGATCAAGAATTCAACTCAAAATTCAATAGTACTAGTGCATGTATAAATACTAAATCCATAGCGTAGATAATTAGATCCCTCATTTGCTATTCCAAATAAGTGCCTCTCAACCCTGCACCTCTTAATCAGAGCATTAAGCATATTAACTTTTTGTCTGCCTTATTACTTTGTCCCTTAGGGATCTTTTTATTTTTCTACACACATGATGCTGCACTATCCTTCACTGTTTAACGCGAACCTCGAAGTAGGCCCGATTTCACAGATTAAGGTTCCCTTTTCCTTTTGACGCGAACCTCAACACGTCTTAGGTGAAGTAGGCCCGGTTACTCAGATTCAGAGCATTTTTCATAGTGTTTACTTTTTCTTTTCTTTTTTTTTCTTTTTCCAACGTGCTATTGCACTAATGTAATAGATAACTTGGTAGAAAGCTTATAAAAGATCTCTTCTTTACGAAGTGCTGAATATCAGGCAACATATCCAAAATAGTAGAAGGCTTGTCCTGCTTGTTTCATTAGCGTGCAAAGTAAATTTTATTGTTCTAAAGTGCACATGAACTTTAAAGAGATTCTTAGATCAATTTTCCATGACTAGATTAAATAAAATTTCCATTATCCTTCTCCCTAGTCTTTTCTATTCTAGAATCATTTTCAATTTAAGCATGAATCATGAAACTCAAAATGGGTTTTATTTTTTTATTTTTTTATTTATTTTGTTGAAAAAATGAGGTTGTATATGAATGCAACATGTGCAACATGATTTCCGTCCCCCCAACTTAAATGACATTATCCGCAATGGTATGAACAATATGGATGAATAGAATAATGTATACTTGAGATCTGTGAAGGAACGTGACAACTTGACGAAAGTGAACTGCGACGGACATCCTTGTTGACCAAAGGCGGTACGTGACCGTTAAAGGCGAGGCATAGGTGTAATTTGCTCTCTCCCCCCAACTTATCTTTTATTCGCACCTGCAAAATAAAAATAAAACCACAACACAAACTTGGGTTACCTCCCAAGAAGCCATTTATTAGCACATGAAAATCATAAAAACTGTGGGTTGCCTCCCAAGAAGCTCTACGTTTAACGTCTTCAGCTAGACGCATAAAAGCTCATTAACCAACGGGTGGCATTTAGAATGAGCCACCAAGTGATCTTGTCCTCCTTTAAATTCCAGCCCTTGTACCATTGGAGAAAAAGATTATGCCTTGACAAAGTTGGGCTAGAAGCATGCCAAGGTGGGTCTAGCAATCTTGACGGACCCCCTCGGTCAGAGAATGGCGGAGGAATTATCATATCTTCAATTATAAAATATTCCTATGCAAACTTAAGGTCTTTATAAGTGTTGAAAACATGAATGCAAACCTTATTATCAAGCAAAATATCTTTTTCTACCTCAATTTTAGATATTTCATGAACACTAGTGAGGTGAGAAGGGATCAAAGGGAGAGGAGTTTCAAGCAATGGATCAGTGTCAAGGAGACTAGGAGAATCAACAGTGAAAGACCAATGCTCCTCAACACCATGAAGCTTGTGGGGCTCAATAGGTTCCGACAGCTTGGCTAATTGGAGAATGTCAATCTTGCAGTTAGATTTGCCGAGATCATGAATAGGCAGAAGCTCAATACTTCCCACTTGATCAGAAGATGCCCAATCGAGATAAAAGTCATGAAGGGTAGCCGCTTCCTCCTTTACCCAAGAGAAATCAGTGATAGCCTCTGTCAAATCCTTCTGCACAAGCACATCCTCTTCATCCTTCCCTTGGAACCAGGTCTCTTCAAATTCAAGAAGGGAATCGAATGAGATTTGATCATAGATTAGCACATTACTTTCTTCCCTCTCCCCCCAACTTGAGATCTTCCATGTCCGGAGAATTCTCCTCATAAGGGCAACTATGTGCGAGCTCCTCAATCTCAAATTCACGGAAGGACATAGGTGGAATATGATCATTAAGTAATTCATCACCTCCCTGTTCTCCTTTAATCCCAACATATTCTTTTATCCCCTCAAATTCCCTAGGTTCCTCATTTAATGTCTTCTGACAAGACCTTTCCATAATCCCTTCATCTTCTAAATTAAGATTAATCGGAGTGTTATGTTCTTCGCGAATCATAGATTGATCGTAGTCAACATAAGGAATTTGATCAGTAGAAATAGAACCAGAGTAGCTAAGCACTTGCTCTTCCTCAATCCTCTTGATCGTCTCAGTCATCCTATCAATTCGTGCTTGGAGAGATTGACTTTGAAGCATCATTGATTGACAGAGTTGATTGAGTGTCATCTCTGAATTGGGATTTGAGGGTAGAGGAGATGAATAGGGAGGCTGAGATTCAACGGAATAATGTGAAGAGTAATCAGAAGGAGGTGGTGACGAGGACATGGACCATCCGTCTTTATGTTGGGCTTGATCATAATAATCATTAGAATATGGAGCCTAATTCTGAGAAGTGTGATGTAAAGGATGGTGAGTCAGGCCTTGATACAAATCTCAAGAATTATTATGTTCTCCTCTCCCATAAGAATCATAAGAAGGTATGGAGGGTCCTTGAGCAATTTGAGTTTGATGTTGGGGGAATGAGTTAAAGGGCCCATGAAGGAATTGAGTGGATTGGATATGATCTTGGTTAAAGGAATGAAGTTGGGCCCCCATGAGTGATGGGCATTCATTGTAGGCCGACCAAGAGTATGGGTTTTCATAGTGGGTCGGGCCATTGTGGGTGAATGATAAAGCTTGAGTTAGCCCATTATCAACATAATGGGCCGGTCTGGCCTACATGTCATTATGATCAGGATAATAAGGTGGAATGAAGGAGTTTGAATTCATAGCCCAAAGAATGGATCAAGAACATGGGCCAAAAAGTCCGCCTTGTTGAATTTAGGAGTCCACTCAAAGATTAGAATTTTCTCACTCATTTTTTATTTGATTTTGTTTGTTTGTTTTGTTTTTGTTTTTGTTTTCTTTAATGCAATGCAAACAACAACTATATGAATTATGTAAAAATGATGATTTTTTTTTCAAAAGAGGAATCGGGACCTGCTACCAAGTTAGTCAATCGGCCAGGTAAGAGGTGGGGTTGTGGGAGACTCCCCCTACTTTCGTAGGGACCTAATTAAATAATCACAAGTCCGCTTATGGCGTTTGCCGTTGACCTCTAGTCTTAGACACTAATTTTCTAAAATAGCAACAAATTCTAAAACTTCTTTTTAATCTACCAAGTTTAATCTAACTCCGGGGTGCTTCTTGGTACAACATGCCCGGCTTCCGTGAGGGAATTCACGGGTGCGAGGACTTATGGAGGTCTTGAAAAGGGAAATTCCAATCCAAAGAGACGGAGTGTTCAATAGAAGGTCTTTCCAATTCCAAGAGAGGTGTAATCAACCTAACTTGCCCTTAAGAAGGGGAAATAGAGAAGAAGAGAAAGATGATAATTTTTTGTTTTCTTTTTCTTTCAAATGATGCAAATAAAAGAACAAATACCCAACTAAATGCATAATGCATGAAATTGATGCAACTAAAATGAGGACATGATAGCATGGGAAAATTTTTTTCTTTATTTTTTGAGTTCTGATTTCTATTTTTTTGGATTTTTCAAGAATTTTTTTCCTTTTTTTATAAGAAGAGATGAGTAAACGAAAATTATAAATTAAAAATATCAAACAGCATGCAAATCTAAAAAATTAAGGCCTAAAATTATGGTTTTGAAGTTTTCTAGATTTTTAATTTTTTTAGGATTTTCAAAGAGTTATTTTTCTATTTTTTTCTTTTTCAAAAAGAGAGATAGATAAAATATAATTAATAACTAAAAATATTAATTAACATGCAACATACTGAAAAATAAAGTCTAAAATCATGCTTTCTATATTTTTCAGATTTTTTGATTTTTTAGAATTTTTATGAATATTTCAAGAATTCATCTGATTTTTTCAAGATTTTTCAGAAATTTGAAAAAAAGAACATGTACCTATGCTTACTGACCTTTAGCGACGCTTGATTTTTCAGGATTTTCCAGAATTCCAGAATTCCAACTCCCTATAGTGACAGAAATAGACTTTCAGCGAAGCTTCCTGGTTTTCTGAGATAGATTATTTCCCTTGAATTTTAAGTTCAAATTTCTAATATTTCTTTGATTTTTTGATTTTTTTTCTTGTAAAATAAAAATAAAAAAATTAATATACAATTATATACACCAAACACAAGAATATCCAACTATGAAAAATCATTTTTCTTCCCCGGTAACGGCGTCAAAAATTGATACGCTCGGCACCCATCGTTTAAAAATGCCGTGCCACACACAATTTCAAAATTTATATAATCGTACTCACTCACTCAAATAGATTTGAAAATACGAGTAAAATGGTGAATAACGGGTCGATCCCACGAGGAGGAAATATTTCAATTAAACATGAGATAGAAAATTCTTATATTTGAAAAAGAATCATTTATTTGAAGTGCGTTTGTACAAAAATAGGAAATCAACATGCATGGGAAATAAATCTAACTAAAGAAATTGAGAGGGGTTGAGAAGAGAAATTTGGAAGAGATAGATTGCCAACATGAATTTTTATTGCTAAGGAAATAAAAATTACAACTGTAAAAATTTAAAATACAACTTGAAATTAAAAGAACAAGGGAAGAAATGAGCCGAGGAATCGGAAGATTGACGCCGTCCACGTCGTGCCGAGCCATTGATCGCCGTCCCGCTTTGGTGTAGAACGCCGCCGTGAGAGGACCGAGAGAAGCAACTCCGTCATAGGGATGTGTGAAGAATATGAAGAGAGGGAGATAGATGAAAGAAAAACACAGGAAAAATTAAACTAAAAATAGAGAGAGTAAAGAAGAGAAATAACTTTAAAACTTAGAAGAATTAGAAAAAGTGGAAGAAACGAAAGTTAAAGATCAGAGGAAGAATAAGAAGTTTCATGAAGAATGCAAAGAGAGAAAAAAGACTAGAAGGTGGTGAAAACTGGGGGAGAAGAGAAGTGGTCTGCGCGGGTGAATAGTGACTGTGCAAAAAATTGAAATGTAGAAAATTAATTATAACTTAAAAAAAGAAAGAATTAGAGGAAGTGGTAGAAGAATAAAAGTAAGATCTAAGAGAGAAGAAAAATTTTCGTGAAGAACTCCGAAAGAAAAGATGAGTGGAAGGGCTCCTAATGGAGGAAGAAGAAATTTTAGAACTTTAGATGAACAGTAAAATGTCAAGATAGAATTTAGAAAAATATATAATAACCTGAAAACGGAGAGGAATTAGAGAAAGTGGTAGAAAGAGAAAATGAAGAACACTTAAAGATGAACAACTTTGCAGAAGAAAGTATATCGAAATGAAGAACTAAAATGCATTTAAAGGAGCTATGAAAGGATAAGATAGTTAAGATTTAAAAAACATTCATAACAACACACTAATACAAACACAAAACTCACAAAACTCCAAAAGCTCTCCTACGTAACTCATCCTAAGACCAAAAAAAACTCTCCCTCCACATCATAATAGGACCCCATTTTATAGGGCCAAAATCACCCTCATTCCTCAATGTGAAAACTCCTGTTGCAATTTTTGACTTGGGAATGTGTGCAACCATGTGTTGCACACATTTTTATTTTTTTATAATTTTTCTCTTTTTTCATTTTTTATTCTTTTTTTCTCTCTCTTTCTCGACCTTTCTCTCTCTTCCTCCGCCGGCTAGCCTGTCGCGACGCCCGCCTTTGAACGCCTCCTTCGTTGACTATTGCGGCCGCATACGCCTGCCGACCAACGCCCGCCTTAACCGCACCGCCTTCGCGCCCGCATTCACCGCTTCGGCGCCCGCCATGCGTCAATGCATGGTCGCCCCGCCAGCAGACCCGCACCCGCCTTAGCGCATGCCAGCCACCACGCTGACTGAAGCCTCCTGCCGAATGCCCAAGCCACCTGTCGCATGCGCCTGAGTGAGAAGAGGCCGCTGGCCTGTTGACTCGCCCGAAGCCTGTTGCATGCATGAATGCCGACCTGAAGAGGTGCCCACAAGCTCGCCATGCACATTTGCATGCTGGCCACGTGAAGCTTTCATATATATATATGAATATATACATCTATATAATATTTGAAAAGTCAGCTGCTGTTATTATTTTGTGCTTCTTTTTTTCTTTTTAACAAGCCCATGGGCCTTTGGCCCATTTGTCTTATTTTTATTTTTATTATATTTTTCTCTTTTTTTTCTTTTTATCTTTAACGGACTTTGGCCCATTATTGTGTAAACTTGTGGAGTTCTTGCCATCGTCCTCTTCTTGCCTACAAGATAAACAAATTTATTTTTTAAAATTACTTAATTCCATCAAACTAAATATTTTGCTCTAGATTGAAATTAATTGTGATAAGTGCATATTTATTAATATTAAGGCTTATAAAAAGCGTGTATATCATCAATTAATTCCTAAAAATGCACGCTTATCAGGTGTCAATTAAAGAATAAGCGTCACTGTGAAGCGACGTCAATTCTTTATTAACAGAATTTTAAATAATCAAATTATAAATTCACATCTCTAGGAAGAGGCGCCAATTCTAGAAATTTTCATAATCAATTAAAATTATTTATGATTAGCGTCTGTGTACGGAGACGCCAGTTCTTTAAATCGCGTCCATGTGAACGGACGTTAATTCATGATTTCCAGGTTATTTCAATTTTAATAAGTTAGACAGAAATTAGCATCTCTGTGAAGAGGTGCTATTCATATAATACATGTCTGCTTAAGCAGACGCCAATTCTTTTTGATGTATAGGTTAACATGCATCGGGCAGGTACATTCACAGATACAATGCACTATTCATTTTTTTAATTGCATGAACAATAGCACTTTGACATTTATCTAAAATTTCATGGATCAGAAGACACAGAAATGAAGGGAATATTACAAGGATCCTAGAAACATGCTCATGCAAATTTTTACACATCAGGTTCCATACTTATTTAATTTTAACATGCGTTAATTATTAATTATGCTGAAAGAATTTGTGTTAGGGGTAGTGGGCGCTCATTAATTGGCATCTACCAGGCTGACACTAATTTAAGAATTAGCGACCTTCTAGACGGGCGTCAATTAAATATCGTCCACTATTCTGGTCGCTAATTTCATATGAAACAGAAACTCAAAAAAATGACAAAACTACACATGGAATACATGGATTCTACGTGAAATAGAGCTACATCTGCATGCATGCTTCTGTTACTAGTAAGTTTTGCTTGTTATGGAGATAACCTACCTTGATTGGGTGAACGGGGAAGAACGACGATGAAGATCAGAAGAAGAAGATGATGCAGAGGAAGAAGCACGCGCTTCTCCTACTCGTTCACAACAACAACCGCAACAATAGAAGCACCGGAAGAAGGGGAAGCAGGAAGAAGACGACCATGACCCACGGGAGGGAGATGCGTCGACTCTTCCCGTAGCAGGTCACGAACGGCAGCAGCAGCAACATGCATCTGTTGATCGCAGGAATTCTATTTATAGGGTTCTTGGGTTCTACGAGTTCTAAATTGAATAAGGATCCTAATCCCCTTCAAATTTTCAAGTTTGATTCTATCCCTTCCAAAACCTCAGTTGCTTTCCCTGTTTGATAGAAAAACCCTAAGGCCTTCAATGCATGAGTCGACCAAAACCCCTTCGAACAGGGCTCTCAACTGGGTTACGTAAGGCCCCATTAAACTTCTAGGCCCTATTTATTTGGGGGATAAATCGGGATACCCCACTGTTATGCCCCGGGCTGTTTTGACGAAGACATTGTGTAATGATTTGCATTAATGAAAGTGAGCTTTGAATAGCTTGTGAATGATTGAGTCAAGTTCAGTTTATTCATAAATTGAAGTGAGCTTCATTTAACTGAATTTGGTTTTATAGTGTGTTTTGTTTGAACATTTGTTGCTATGAATATTTTGATAGTTGTATGATTGGCGTATGTGAGTTCTGTCAGTCTTAATCTTGGATTGCATGATGAATGGTTAAAACCAAGTTCAAATTTCTATGCATTACACCGACCTTATTGATTCTTTGCACGGACCTTGCTATCCATTGCACAGACTTTGCTCTACTTTGCACCGACCCTAACAATGGGTTTTACACAATCTTGCACTGACCTGCTCAACCATTGCACCGACCCAACCTTTGGTGCTTCACACCATTGCACCGACCCAACCACTCATACGCATTGACCATTAGTTCATATGCACAGACATTGTTGAATGCATTGAGTGTTTGAGGATTTCATGTGCTATGCTTGAAGTTTGAAATGAATGACAATCTGTATTAGTGCAGGTTCATAGTGGAATCTCCTCTCAAATCTTGAAAGTCATGGTAAGAACACATGCTTAATTCGATTTCAAAGTGGATGGAATGTTACTGGTTCAAATCTAGTTTTGCACTTGGCAATCTCTTTTACAAATGCATATTTGATTGATCTTAATGTTTGTTTGAGAAATTATGGTGCTTCAATTGATTTTATTAAGTTTTCAAGCATGTCAGGTAAAGTGTCGACTCTAGAAGTCGACACTTAGTTTATACTTTTCTGCTGCGTGTTGTTTTTACAATCGCAGGCAGAATGTGTCGACTCCTAGAGTCGAAATTTTCAGGTGGTCCAGCTATTTTTGTGCAAACAGAACTATCGTGAAAAAGTGTCGACCTCAAGAGTCGACACTTTTCACCGTGTATGCTGTTTTCTTCTCAGAACAGAACAAGTCTGAAAAAGTGTCGACCTCAAGAGTCGACACTTTTCAACTGAGGTTTGATTTATGTGTTCTAGCAGAACACTCGTGAAGCAAGAGTCGACTCTATGAGTCGACACTTGTTCCGAGCGTTCCGATCGGATTTTCCAGATCTGAATTCGAACCCATTATTTTTAGGTCCGATGGCCATGGTTCTTTACCACATTGCCCTTAGGGTTTTCATGAATGTTTGTATGTGGTATGGAGAGGTATTTGCTGGGGTATATTGGTCTATATGGCTTGTTTACTCCTTGTCATATATGGCCGCCGTTTGGTCCCATCGGAATGAATCTTGGGAGTTTAACGTTTTCATCATTTCTTGTAGGAGAAGAAGGAGTTCGCACACTGCTGGAGGAGAAGGAAGACGACGCTGAGTTCAATCTCCACGAGTTCGAGCTTCGATCTGGAGGCCGCAGCTGCTTCCTCGTTGTCCACTGCTTCGGGCGTTCCATTCTTCAAGACCGGCTTCTTCCCTCACTCTCGGTTCTATCATTCCAGTGCCCTCTTCACTCATCTCTGAGTTTGTTTGAAGATTTAAGGGGAAGATCTACATTGTTTATCTCATTTTGAGCTTAGATTGTTAATCTTAGACTGGGCTTTGAATTTTCCCATCCTTATTTGTCTTAGACAATTTTGGAGCTTGCTCCGTGTGTGTGGGGTTTCTTGTCGTCGTGCGAGAACCCACGTGTGTGGGCTGTCATGCCCGTGTGTGTGGTGGTTGCTGCCGTCGTGCAGCGTTGTTTAGTGGAATCCTCTCGAGTTGAGAGGGGTGGATGTAGGACGGCACTTGGGTGCGTCCGAACCACCTAAAAAGTACTATGCCGTGGTTTGCTCTTTGTGTGATTGCTGATATATCCTATTCGTTCATATAACGAGTGTGATTCGATGAGATGAGAGATTTATCAACTGTCCGTTCATTTATTGTCATCCGAGTGGTCATCGTTTAGCGTTGTGGAGTTGTGAGTGCTTGTTTGCTTATCACTTATATATTTTAATCAAGCTTGAATCAGTGAGCTTCATCATTTAAAATCCTTGTTTCTGCATTTTATCAAGAGAGGGCTAGTGTTTATCTACCATCTGCGTGGTTTAGTTTAATTTTGTTCTAAAGGGTGGGCAATCAATTCACCCCCCTCTCAATTGCCTTCCTAACCGGGCCAACAATTGGAATCAGAGCCTCGGCTCTGTTTTCATCTAGAAACCTTGCAGTTTAGAGAGATCTGTTAGGAATGGCTAACAATCTTAACAAGGGGTTAATGCCCGAAGGGCATTCTATTCATAGGCCACCTTTCTTTGATGGTAGTAACTACCCCTATTGGAAGAATAGGATGACTGTCATTCTACGTGCTCAAAGTCATGAAATATGGACTGTCATTAGGAATGGTCCGTACATTTTACACCCGGATGAGGATATGTGGGATGATGACAGTATCAAGAAGGCCACTGTGAATTTTAATGCATTAAATATTATTCAGTGTGTTATTCACCTGAATGAATATGCTCATGTTTCCATGTGAAGCAGCGGGAAAGAAATGTAGGACAAGCTCAAGCTACTTTATGAAGGCACCACAGAGGTCAAGGAAACGAAAGCGAACATGTTGATCCGAGATTACGAGCTATTCCATATGAAAGAGGAAGAGAATATCTCCGAGATGTTTGCACGTCTCATGGAGATCACAAATGGGTTGAAGTCACTCGGAAGGGAGTTTAAAGATACAGATTTGGTAAGGAAAGTGCTGAGGTCCCTATCACCAAGCTGGCAAACCAAGGCAACCGTGATAGAGGATTCGAAGGATTTGTCTACCCTCACCGTGGATGCGCTCATAGGGTCTTTAATGGCCTATGAGATTAATATAAAGAGGATGAAAGAGGACAGAAAGAAGAAAAAGCCAATCGCTTTGAAAGCATACCAGGAAACTGTCTCAAGTCAAGAGGATTCGATGGGAACCACAGACGATGAAGAAGTTGCCATGTTGACAAGAAGAGTTAGACAATTTCTGCGCCAAAGGAGAAGATTTGACGAAATATTCAAGAAAGGAAAGAAGCAGCCAAAGCAAAGAAATGAACCACCTAAAGCGGCTGAAGTAATGTGCTATGAGTGTAAGAAGATGGGGCACATGAGAGGTGAATGCCCCGAGTTGCAGAAAAAGAAAGGAAAAATGGTAAAGGGGAAGAAGCCAAAAGCTATGAAAGCAACGTGGAGCGATGAGGACGAGGATGAGCCTAAGTCCGATGAAGATGAAGATATTGAAGAGCTGGTAAAGAACATGAGTCTTATGGCCAAGAGCGACAATGAACAGGTAATCTCTGACTCAGAGTTTATCACAAATGAACAATGGGAACTTGCATATGAGGAATTGGATGAAAAATACAAAAGAATGAAAAATGAGAATAGAACCTTGAAGAAGAAGATTCATGAAATAATACATTCATCTAATTCATGTGAGAAATGCAGTTTGTTTGAAATGCAAGTTAAAAATTTTAAAAATGCCAATGACACTTTGGAATCAAAGTTGCTTTTGTTTGAAGATGAAATTGCTTGCTTAGAAGTAGAAAAGAAAAATGCTTTTAAAATCAAAGATGAAATCCAAGAAAAGCATGATTTGTTGAAAAAGGAGCTGGAAGAATTGAATGGTAAATTGATTGAATGCGAGAAAATCAAAGAAAAATTGAATTGTAAAAATGAAAGTCTTATCATTGAAATTGAAAAGGTGAAAAATGCCAATGAAAAGATGTTGAAAGGAAAGGAAAAATAAGTTGTGAAAAATTCAAATTTCATGCATGGCAACAAGAATGATTTTCATTATGCTGTTAAGAGTTCACCATATCATGGAGAATGTTCACACACACATAACAATCCATCAACTGTTAATTCTCGTTTCCCCTATACTTCTACACATGTAAATAACAAGAAAAATTTTGGTAGGAAGAGACCCACATGTTTTTATTGTGGGAGAGTAGGGCATGACATGTATATATGTCAGTTAATGAAATATGATGATGACATGTTCTTCAGTAAGTACAATCTTGGAAATGCTAACATCAAGGGACCCAAGCTTATTTGGGTACCCAAATCAAAATGAGCATGTTTGCTTATTGATGCAGGTCTGCATGAAGGCGACAGAAAATAAATTGTACCTGGACAGCAGATGCTCCAGGCACATGACAGGAAATAAACAACTTTTTACAGACCTTGCAGAGAAAAATGGTGGTACGGTAATTTTTGGCGAATAGGATAGAGGTAAGATAATAGGAATTGGGAGAATTGGTAAGGATCTCAACCATTGCATTAAAGATGTTCTACTTGTTAGAGGTCTTCACCATAACTTGTTGAGTATAAGTCAACTCTGTGACAAGGGTCACAAGGTCGTATTTGAGTCTTCTCACTGCACAATTGTTGATGCCAATTCACACGAAATCAAATTCATAGGAGTGAGGAGTAACAACACTTATCAGGTTGACTTTAATGAAATTACATCTGAAAATTTGTGTCTAGTTGCAAACAAGAATGAAGATGTTTGGTTGTGGCATCGTCATATTGGGCATGCCAGTTTTAATGTCATTAGGAAGCTGAATCATCATGGCTTAGTTAGAGGTCTTCCTAGTTTAAATTTTGAAACTTCAAAAGTTTGTGAAGCATGTAATAAAGGAAAACAAACCACAACGTCATTTAAATGCAAAAATATTATTTCAACTGAAAAACCCCTTCAATTGTTACATCTGGATTTATTTGGTCCCACCAGGACTCGCAGTCTTGGAGGGAAGCTTTATGGATTTGTGATTGTTGACGATTTTTCGCGATATGCATGGGTTTTGTATCTAGCTAATAAGAGTGATGCATGCAATGAATTCATTGATTTTTGTACTAGAGTTCAAAATGAAAAAGGTTATTCAATTCAGAAAATTCAAAGTGACCACGGAAAAGAATTTGAAAATCATGAGTTTGATGAATTTTACAGGAAGCAGGGGTACGAACATCAATTCTCATCACCTAGGACCCCGCAACAGAACAGTGTGGTCGAAAGGAAGAACATGACACTCGTGGAGATGGCGCGAACCATGCTAGCTAAAAATGGTCTTCCACAGTATCTATGGGCAGAGGCAGTGAACACCGCCTGCTACATTACAAATCGAGCAATGGTAAGACCGATCCTTAAGAAAACTCCTTACAAGCTATACAAAGGTAAGAAACCCAACACATCACATTTTAAGCCATTTGGGTCTATTTGTTACATTTTAAACAATGGTAAAGATAATCTTAAAAAATTTGATGCGAAGAGTGATAAAGGGATTTTTCTCGGGTATTCTCTATCATCTTGACCTTACCGTGTTTATAACACTAGAACACTTGTTGTCGAGGAGAGTCCACATGTTGTTGTTGATGAGTACACTATGAGAAAGTCAAATGATAATGATCATTTTCTGATTACAGGTGAGAGTGATGTTGAGAAAGGAGAATCAAGCAAACAAGGTGAGGCAGGAGATCAAGATCAAGAAAAAGAGAAAGAAAAGGAGCAAGAACAACAAGAGGAACAAGTACATCCGCCTTTTCCACACCAATGGACCACGCATAAGGACCATCCGTTGGAGAATGTGATCGGTGGTGTGGATGATGGAGTGAGAACGCGGGCTTCAATGAGAGAAGTTGAAATTCATGATAACTTAGCTTTACTTTCCAGCATTGAACCTAAATCTTTAGATGATGCCTTAAATGATAATTCTTGGGTTCTCGCCATGCAAGAAGAACTACACCAATTCCAAAGGAATCGGGTGTGATTCCTCGTGCCCCGGCCTGATAACCATCCTATAATCAGAACTAAGTGGATATTTCGAAACAAACTTAGTGAAGATGGGGTGGTTGTGAGGAATAAGGCAAGGTTGGTAGCCAAGGGCTACTCCCAAGAATTCGACATTGATTTTGATGAATCTTTCGCTCCTGTGGCTAGATTAGAAGCTGTACGAATTTTACTTGCTTATTCTTGTCACAGAAACATCAAGCTGTTTCAAATGGACGTGAAGAGTGCCTTCCTCAACGGAGTAATCAAGGAAGAAGTATACGTGGAGCAACCGCCGGGCTTTGAAGATGAAAGATTTCCGGACCACGTCTAAAAATTGGACAAGGCACTGTATGGATTAAAACAAACTCCCCGGGCATGGTATGATCGTTTAAGTTCATTTCTTATTGATAATGGCTTCAAATGAGGTAACATAGATCAGACGTTGTTTACTAAAACTTGTGATGAACTTGCACTAATTGTTCAAGTTTATGTAGATGACATAATTTTTGGAGCCTCAGATTTGAAAATGAATAATGAATTTGCCCAACTCATGCAGGGAGAGTTCGAGATGAGCTTGATGGGCGAGCTGAACTTATTCTTGGGACTTCAAATAAAATAACTGGACGATGGCATCTTCATCAACTAGAAGAAGTACACACAAGAGATCGTGAAGAAATTCCAATTAGAAACTGCCAAGCCATTTGCTACACCCATGTCCACCTCACTAAAATTGGAAGAAGAGAAAGGTAACAAAGTTGATCAAAAACTCTTTAGGGGTATGATTGGTTCACTGTTATATCTGACTGCTAGTAGGCCTGACATATACTTTAGTGTCTATCTCTGTGCAAGATATCAATCTTGTCCCAGGGATTCTCATTTGTCAGCCATGAAAAGAATCTTCAGGTATTTAAATGGAACACTTGACCTTGGTTTGTGGTATCCTAAGAATAATTGTTTTGACTTGCATGCTTTCACTGATTCTAATTATGCTGGATGTAAAATGGATCGAAAGAGCACAAGCGATCACTGTCAGTTTCTAGGGGGCTGCATGGTTTCATGGGCCTCAAAGAAATAACATTGTGTGGCTTTATCAATTGTTGAGGCCGAGTACGTGGCTGCAGGCAGTTGTGCGGCTCAAGTTCTATGGATCCAACATCAATTGCTTGATTTTGATTTTTGTTTGCAAAACACTCCCATCATGTGTGATAACACGTCTGCAATAAATCTGTCCAAAAATCCTGTCCAACACTCTCGCACTAAACACATTGAGGTTAGACATCACTTCATAAGAGATCATATTAATAAAGGTGATTTTGAGTTAGTTTTTGTTGACACAATACACCAACTTGCAGATATTTTTAAAAAACCTCAAAACTCTGATCAGTTTTGCTTTCTTAGGAGAGAATTAGGAGTGTGCAGGTTAGATAGTTAAATCCTTTTGAATTGCTTTGTACATACACACTTTACACTTTCTCATAATGAAATTGTTCATACTGCTTTATCTTTTGCACATAAGAAGTTTTTCCAAGGCGTTTACATTTCAAACTTTGCTTTTTGTGCAAATCACAGTGAATAACAATTTACTTTTCATACATGCTTTTATCTTTTCGCATCCGCATGTACATAAATGCATATACTTCATACTTGTGTGCATGAATGTCATGATTCACCGGTATATAAAATGACGTCAGTGGAAAGGTGGATTACGTCCACCTGGAAGCTTTCATTATGCATGAGTATGGTTTTCGGATCTACGTTCTCCGCCACGTACCGGTAATCAACTTGCTTGAAAATACCATTTTGACACTTACTTGAGTGTATATAGATTACACACCGTTCAGTTTTGATATCTCCTATGACCTTACTCCCTTCCTAAATAAAATTGCTTTGACGTAGACATGTTGTTACATGGCACATATTAAGGGGGAGTTTTTTGTTATAACTGTGCATACACTTAGGGGGAGACATCACAATGAATAGGCTAATTCATCTCTTACATTCTATGCAATCTCTCACACCACTTGAACATTTGAGTTTAATGATTCTAACTAATAAGGATTTCACCTATTCCACTCAACACATTTTAGGGCTCTTGATCCCCTACATAGAAATCACGTGACTCGTGAGGAAAAAGCTGTCAGCCCCACCAAAAATGTGAATAAGTGTGATTTGACATCGAGTAAATCGGGAATCCCCCCTGAAATAAAGGAGGAAACTCGCATTGAAAAGTGTCCTATCCACATCATCATAAGTGACGATACCGAGTAACTGGGAAATGCCCCTGAAACAAAGGACATGACTCGTGTCAAAAGGTTAGCCATCTTAGTTATTCAAAAATAAAAAAAATTATATTAAAAATAATTTGGGGGTTGTGCGAAGCTACCAAAAGCTGAGCACGGTGTATGGAAGTGTAGGGAGGAAAAGTTCCTACTTGTGTTCTTTAGAAAATCTGAAAATCAATACTGTTTAGATTTCATTACTCATCCTTCAAATATACATCTAGGGAGTGATTGTGAGAATGTACATTTTGAATCAATCATATTTCATGAGTAATGTAGTACCACTTCTTGTAAGCACTACCCTTTTACTATTGCTCATGAAACTAATGTTCTCGGTCTACAGCATATTTCTTAACCTGTTCATATAGAACATGCTTGATACGATATACAATAATGAATGCATCTATGCTTGAATGCTCATTCCTTGCTGTACATGGGCATCTCCTTGAGTTAATTGTCCATATAAGGCTTTGCTTCCCCTATTTGACTCTGACAAAAAGGGGGAGAAATAAAGTTAAGTTTGCTTGCATGATGTTTGCTTTTAAATTACCTTGTTTTGACAAGGAGGAGTTGCTCTTTCATGCAAATCTTTGTAGTTTTTCAAAGGGTTTTATCTTCGTCAAAAGGCGGGAGATTGTTGTGTCCCAGGTTATTTTGACGAAGACATTGTGTAATGATTTACATTGATGAAAGTGAGCTTTGAATAGCTTGTGAATGATTGAGTCAAGTTCAGTTTATTCATAAATTGAAGTGAGCTTCATTTAACTGAATTTGGTTTCATAGTGTGTTTTGTTTGAACATTTGTTGCTATGAATATTTTGCGAGTTGTATGATTGGCGTATGTGAGTTCTGTCAGTCTTAATCTTGGATTGCATGCTGAATGGTTAAAACCAAGTTCAAATTGCTGTGCATTGCACCGACCTTATTGATTCTTTGCACGGACCTTGCTGTCCATTGCACAGACTTTGCTCTACTTTGCACCGACCCTAACAATAAGTTTTACACAATCTTGCACTGACCTGCTCAACCATTGCACCGACCCAACCTTTGGTGCTTCACACCATTGCACCGACCCAACCACTCATATGCATTGACCATTAGTTCATATGCACATACATTGTTGAATGCATTGAGTGTTTGAGGATTTCATGTGCTATGCTTGAAGTTTGAAATGAATGACAATCTGTATTAGTGCAGGTTCATAGTGGAATCTTCTCTCAAATCTTGAAAGTCATGGTAAGAACACATGCTTAATTCAATTTCAAAGTGGATGGAATGTTACTGGTTCAAATCTAGTTTTACACTTGGCAGTCTCTTTTACAAATGTATATTTTATTGATCTTAATGTTTGTTTGAGAAATTGTGGTGCTTCAATTGATTTTATAAAGTTTTCAAGCATGTCAGGTAAAGTGTCGACTCTAGAAGTCAACACTTAGTTTATACTTTTCTGTTGTGCGTTGTTTCTACAATCGTAGGTAGAATGTGTCGACTCCTAGAGTCGACACTTTTAGGTGGTCCAGCTATTTTTGTGCAAACAGAACCATCGTGAAAAAGTGTCGACCTCAAGAGTCGACACTTTTCACCGTGTATGCTGTTTTCTTCTCAGAACAGAACAAGTCTAAAAAAGTGTCGACCTCAAGAGTCGACACTTTTCACAGTGTATGATGTTTTCTTCACAGAACAGAACAAGTTTGAAAAAGTGTCGACCTCAAGAGTCGACACTTTTCAATTGAGTTCTGATTTATGTGTTCTAGCAGAACAGTGATGAAGCAAGAGTCGACTCTATGAGTCGACACTTGTTCCGAGCGTTCCGATCGGATTTTTCGGATCTGAATTCGAACCCATTATTTTTAGGTCCAATGGCCATGGTTCTTTACCACATTGCCCTTAGGGTTTTCATGAATGTTTGTATGCGGTATGTAGAGGTATTTGCTGGGGTATATTGGTCTATATGGCTTGTTTACTCCTTGTCATATATGGCCACCGTTTGGTCCGATCGGAATGAATCTTGGGAGTTTAACATTTTCATCCTTTCTTGCAGGAGAAGAAGGAGTTCGCACACTGCTGGAGGAGAAGGAAGACAACGCCGAGTTCGATCTCCACGAGTCCGAGCTTCGATCTGGAGGCCGCAGTTGCTTCCTCGTCATCCACTGCTTCAGGCGTTCCATTCTTCAAGATCGGCTTCTTCCGTCACTCTCGGTTCTATCATTCCAGTGCTCTCTTCACTCATCTCCGAGTTTGTTTGAAGATTTAAGGGGAAGATCTACATTGTTTATCTCATTTTGAGCTTAGATTGTTAATCTTAGACTGGGCTTTGAATTTTCCCATCCTTATTTGTCTTAGACGATTTCGGAGCTTGCTCCGTGTGTGTGCGATTTCTCATCGTCGTGCGAGAACCCACGTGTGTGGGCTGTCGTCCCCGTGTGTGTGGTGGTTGATGCCATCGTGCAACGTTGTTTAGTGGAATCTTCTCGAGTTGAGAGGGGTGGATGTAGGACGGCACTTGGGTGCGTCCGAACCACCTAAAAAGTACTGTGCCATAGTTTGCTCTTTGTGTGATTGCTGATATATCCTATCCGTTCATATAACGAGTGTGATTCGGTGAGACGAGAGATTTATCAACTGTCCGTTCATTTATTGTCATCCGAGTGGTCATCGTTTAGCATTGTGGAGTTGTGAGGGCTTGTTTGCTTATCACTTATATATTTTAATCAAGCTTGAATCAGTGAGCTTCATAATTTAAAATCCTTGTCTCTGCATTTTATCAAGAGAGGGCTAGTGTTTATCTACCATCTGCGTGGTTTAGTTTAATTTTGTTCTAAAGGGTGGGCAATCAATTCACCCCCCTCTCGATTGCCTTCCTAACCGGGCCAACACCCACTGAAAGTTATCCTATTCACTTTGGTTGCTCATACAAGATATTCCATTTGGGTTAGGATATATAGGCTCTTATCCTGGTTCATCTCGGGATAAGTTGTTCTACCAAAAAGGTGGAACAAGGAGGGTTAAGCCTTTTCATAATTCTCGAGAGGATATTTCGGGTTATCTTATCTCTCAATCAAAGTATTTTGATATATTTTATGGAATACTGTAATGCCCTGACTCTTTCGGATCTTTTATCGGAGAGCTTTCGGATTACTTTTGTAGGTCCTGAGTTGTGTTTTACGATCCACGCGGGTTTTTCTCTCGTACAAGTTACGGAACCCAGTAGAGAGTTTATTATTGAATTTATCGACTCGAGGACGCTACAGTTGCATTGTGCTCTTTTCGAGGATCGCTTAGACCATTTTTCCATATTTTTATGAATTAGTGAATTTTTGGGCTAAAAATCGGATTTCACAAAAATTAGGAAATTCATATTTTCCTTTTCTTTTAACCCTCTCTCTCTCCTTCCTCTCTCCTCACCGCCGTTCACTCTCTCCCTCTCGTTCTCTCTCCTCTCTTCTCCTCTCTCCGCGGGGCACGTGACCGTGGCGAGGTGGGCGAGGCAGGAACGTCGTGGAGTTGTCGTGGAGTGTGCTAGTGTGAAGGATAGAGCGTGGCGTTGGCGCGACCCCTCGGTGGATTCAAAGCTGGCGTGTTCGGGTTCGTGTGATGGTTTTCGGCGTGGTTTAGTCATTTCGGCGCGCGAGAACTTTGGTGGAGGTAGGGGGACAGATGCTCTACTTCTCTTCTACGTGCCCTCCCGATTTGGAGCCGAACGGTGCGTATACGAGCGGGTTTCGTTTCGTTTAGGGCGATGCATGCTTCAGGGGGTGTAAGCCGAGCTCACCTTTCCAGGCGATAGTTTTCAGTCTAGATGGTTTCATTTGAACCCTTGGCATGTTGGGAATCCATTCCTGCCAGTTTTATTGCATTTGGTTGAGAATCGGAGTCGATATGAGCCCGACTATCCCCGTGACTCATTTTGGGTCGATTCGTTGGAATCACCCATTTCTTGTCATTTTGACGTGGTTTGGATCCCTTCCGGACTGTGGAAGGTTTATATGGTCCTTAGGATTGTTTCCCCTTCGTTTTAGGGCGAATGGGGCGTGGAAAGGCTGAGTTTTGGCCATTCCTATGGTTTTCCCGCCGTAACGCTTTGGCGATCGTTCCAGTGACCGTTTTCACCTCTCAAGCAGTCCTTGGGTGACCGTTTGGTTCTTTGTCGGTTCTAAGTCGGTTTAGGTTTTAGCGGTCGAACGATAGACCATTTTCGTTGGCTTGCGGCCGATTGGAGGACCGCTAAGCTCTGTGATACGGTCATTTAGAGATCGTGAAGCTATGTGTGGTATGTCGGTTTGGCCAAGCGGTCATGCGATAGACCGTAAGGCTGGCTGTGGCGATTCATGGATGACCGCTAAGCTTCGTTTGAATTTGGTCAATGGTTTTTAAGTCGGTTCGGGCTAGCTGTCTAGCTCCGACCGCATAGTGTCCTTGGCGGCCCTTTGGGTGACCGCCTAGCTGTGTGAAATGGTTCTAAGTAGACCATTTGGTGATTTTGACCGGTTAAGTCGGTTTCACTGTGTTGAGTTTGACTGGTCTTAGCGGTCTAGGCGTGACCACTAGGGTTCCTCTTGCGGCCATGAGGAGACCATTTTCTGGCAAGAGATGGTCTCAGGCAGACTGCAAGGCTCCTGCTTTTCTGGGTTTTAAATATAGGGTTTCTCTTGAGGGTAGCGACCGTTTGGCTGACCGCCTGGTCTGCTTAGCGGTCAGGTGAATGACCATTTCCTTCCCAGAGTGTTGATTAGTGTTGCTTTTTCGATGATTTGGCCTCCAATTCTCTTGGCTTAACCTTGTGGTTTGCCCGTTGTCCCATGGATGTCTTGGATATCCTATGAGGGCTGTGACCATGCTGTAGGGTGGTCGGGAGTGCCATTATATTGAGTAGTGTTCCATATTGCTTTACATTCATTATTAGTTTCTGGTCAACCCGGTGTGATCCAGTGGTTGACATGTGACCTCTTGGATGTCTCGGTGATCCAGTATGGAGCGAGACATGGTTTTGGATGCCGTGAGGTACTATCTTACCTCGGTTTGCATGCCCATGTGCTTTGAGGGTCTTGGTGATCCCTCAGGTCTCCGTGATTCGTGTTATGCGGATGTGTGGATTCGACAATCTTGTGTCGTTTCCTTTATCAGTGTTTTACCGCGACTCTGGCTTAGGGATTAGGCTGATTAGCGGCATGTTACCACTTTTGTGTGACGATCTTGACCCGAGTCGTGAGACTCAAGGATCGTTGTGTCAGCAGGTCTAGTTATCTGTCCTGAGTCCGGTGGCAGTTTGGTGTTTTGCCTTGTGTGTTGTGCTTAGTGTTTCGTAGTACGTGTGATAGTGCATCTTAGCCTGTCTGTACTTCAACATTGATGTTTTGGAGTCTCTGTGTCTAGTGAGCCTCCACTAGTCGTAGCCTGACGACACTTTCCTGTGTGTCGGCCCACCTGGGAGTGGTGGCGGGGCGAGTTCCCGATATACGATTTTTAGGCTAGTTTCCGTGGGCCCCCTTGCTTTGCGATAGCGTCCTACTGGGGGGGAAAACTAGCTAGAGGCCTGGCTCAAGGTATTTAGCTTGTGTGTGCACACGTGGTCAGGGGCGTTTGGATGAGCGCCGACGGGCATGACCCTGACTAGTCACTAGTTACTATGGTACTGTTGCGCCTTGTACTTGGTACTATGGTTCCTTGTACTTGGTTCTTTGTGAGTGTCTCAGTTACCATCGTTTTGGGCGAGTACGAGATACCTGAGGCGTAGTGTAAGACGTTAGTGGACGCATCTGGCTGTTCTTCTAGTGAGGAGGTGCTTTTGTCACTTGATGCATGACTCTTGTGGCTTGTGTTTTCGTGACCGATTTCTGAGTAGCCTGTGCGTGGCTTCACTCGAGGTCTAGTCTTGTGTAGCATACACGATGGTGAGCTCGTGTATGTTCGGGCCTTTGACTGTGTAGGTCTTTGGTAGGCTTTTGCCTGTTTTGGTAGGCTTAGGCTTTTCACGATAGGGTTTCATGATTTGACGATGGATCGGTAATGCCCGACTTTGTGAGATCGGGGTTCGCCTTTCTGTTGTAGTTTGGAGTAGCTTAGAGAGCCGAGGTTCGTTCGGCAGCCGTGTTTCTGTTCGGTACGGCTTTACTCTTTCCTTTAGCTATTCTTACTCATACTTTTCCTGCTTTACTGTTGTAGTTTAGCACTGCTGTTACTTCTGCTTCTGCTTTACTATTTAGCACTGCTGCTTTTGCGTTGTTTTCGGTAGGGTTCTGCGGGATCCCTACTGAGCTAGTGACAGGAGGCTCACCCCCTAACTTTTCAGGTGTAGCTGTGCTTCCTTGTGCTGTGAGTTCGGTTGTGCGGTAGTTCTGTTACCAGCGTTGCCAGTGTCGGGCTTCCCCCGACTTGAGGGTACGTTTCCATTTATGTTGGACTGTACTTGTCTTCCTTTGGACTGGACTCTGTTAGTTTTAATTTGTTAATTGTAAAAAGTAATTTTATTTCTGCTACTTTAGCAACCCTGATCATTAAAATTTAATTGCTTACTGTTATATCTGGAAGTTCAATGTACTCTCACACACCTTTCTATCCCTTCGAAGCTTTTTCGCTCTTGGGAGGCCTCGCAGGTTCCAAGTGGTATCGGGTTTACCTGGTATCCGGAGTCTGGGTCGTCACAGTTGGTATCAGAGTGATAGTTCAGTTTTGTTTAGAATTTTTCTGAGCTAGCTGAGCTTTTGTTTACGAAGTACATGGGAATTCGAGATATTGCAGTGCTCAGAGTCCTTAAGGTCCAGTACGGTCGACAGCTGGCATTGGTTTTGTGATTGTTCATCGCTTTGTTTTCGCGTGTGGCCTTGTACGTGCTGTGTTGGCACTGTGCGAGATGGTTTCGCTCTCGTCAGGATGTGACGGAGTGCTCTTTTTGTCATGGTATTTGTCTCGGTTATGTTGTACTTGACAGAGTTCGTCGGCAAGTGTGAATCTGTGGTGCGGTGTTCGAGATTTTTCTGTGGATTTGTTCAGGTGGCTGGTGACTTTATCGTTGGTGTGATGGTTGTGCACATTCTTATGTTGCTTTGGTCATCCTAGTTTGAGATTTGTTCAGCCCTTGAGGTGTTAAGTTTGTGTTGAGGTGCTCGATTGGATGCCTTGATTGAGAGAATGCTCTGGCGAACCTAGGATTTTCCTTCCTGGTGAGCTATTGTTAGTCGAGCTTGATTCTTCTCATCCTGTCTTGTGGCGTCTTTTCGAGGAAAGCCTTGGAAGTGCTGTCTTGGTGAGGCCTTTGTCCTGTGTCTACTTAAGTGTGGACTGTGTTAGTTCTGAACCTGAGTTTGCTCTTGTTCGACGGTTGCTTGCCTTCGGACCCAATGTGTGTGTTGGGGGCCATTGTGCACCATGTCCGACGTGCCGTGTTTGGCGACTGTTGTGCTGCGAAGGTTCAGTGATCGTTCCGGGACGTGAGGATAAGCTGAGACTAGCATTCCTTTGTGCTTTGTGTTGAAGCTGGTGCTCTTCCTGGTTTGCACTATGGCGACTTGTGATCGGCTGTTAGCAGGATCGGTACTCGAGGCGTGGTATATTGCAATTTTGTGAATTGCGATGGCGCCGAGTGTGTGCTGAGATGCGGATGCCGAGTTGTTCATGATGCCTGTGTGCGCTGTGTTGAGTGTGCAGCGGAAGCATGTGGGTTGATGACCCATTGGTTGAAAAGTTTGTTTTCCTCGATGTGACTTCATCTTGGCTATGTGTGCCTTGATGCTGTTGGTTGTCATGCCGTGCTTGAGATTTTGTGGTTGTTGGCATTGGCATGAGTGAGGATTGAGGAAATCTATCGGCGTATATGCTTGTTGAGTACCCTTTCTTCCTCTATATTTTTCTTGGATGTTGTGCTCTTGGGACATGATCGTGGTCCTTGAGATGCATTTTTCGAGAGGTTGTTGTGGGTCCTTGTTAGTAAGCTGTTCGCAGTGTGGTTTGTATATCTTACCCGTGTGTTCAGCCGTAATTGTGCCTTGATGTGACCCAGCTTGCAGTCGTGTCCCGTGGTTCTGTGTTGAGAACGGAGCCGGGATTATGCAGGTGTTGTTGTTATTGTTGTTCGTTGGTGGTTGTGTTCAGCTTGGGAGGAGTTCCCTGTGAGTCTAATTTGACATTGTGTGGACCGAGGTCTTGTCAGTTAGTTTTGCTGTACTCTTCTGTCGTGGTAGAGTTGGCATGCGACTCGAATCAGATGTAATGTTTGAGTGAGGACTGACTTGATTGTGCTTGTGGTCCAATGCTGTCGTTGGCGTTTTGCGTGCCAATTTTATTGTTCTTGGCACGGAAGCCGATGGTTCGAGCAGTCAGTTGAGAGGACTATGTTTCCTTGGGTAAGCTGATGCTTGTTGTGTCTGTCATGTCTTATCGGTAGCTGTTGTCGTGGCATGGGTCATGTCACCTTTCCATATGAGACGGAAGTGACGTTGCCCTATTTCGGAGGTGTCAGACTTGTGTTCGCTTGGGTGCCGTGCTCGTTCTGTGGATCGATGTATCTTTAGATCCAGAGCGTGTGCCTGCAATTGTGGTATGGCAGTATCCCTCTGAATTTTATTTTTCGAGAATTGTGTTATCGTGTTTTGTGTTGAGGTTTGGCTGATGCTTGGTAAGCATTGCCAACGTTTGGGTTTGTTCTTCCCTGCTCCTTCTTGTTAGTTCCTTTAATTTCGAAGACAAAATTTCCTAAGGAGGAGAGGCTGTAATGCCCTGGGTCTTTCGGATATTTTATCGGAGAGCTTTCAGATCGCTTTTGTGGGTCCTGAGTTATGTTTTACGATCCACGTGGGTTTTTCTCTCGTACAAGTTACGGAACCCAGTGGAGAGTTTATTATTGAGTTCATCGACTTGAGGACGCTACAGTTGCACTGTGCTCTTTCTGAGGATCGCTCAGACTATTTTTTCGTATTTTTATGAATTAGTGAATTTTCGGGCTAAAAATTAGATTTCACGAAAATTAAGAAATTTATATTTTCCTTTTCTTTTAACCCTCTCTCTCTCCTTCCTCTCTCATCACCGCCGTTCACTCTCTCCCTCTCATTCTCTCTCCTCTCTTCTCCTCTCTCCGCGGGGCGCGCGACCGTGGCGAGGTGGGTGAGGCAGGAACGTCGTGGAGTTATCGTGGAGCGTGCTGGTGTGAAGGATGGAGCGTGGCGTTGGCGCGATACCTCGGTGGATTCAAAGCTGGCATGTCCAGGTTCGTGTGATGGTTTTCGGCGTGGTTTAGTCGTTTCGACGGGCGAGAACTTCGGTGGAGGTAGGGGGACAGATGCTCTACTTCTCTTCTGCGTACCCTCGCGATTTGGAGCCGAACGGTGCGTATACGAGCGGGTTTTGTTTCATTTAGGGTGATGCATGCTTCAGGGGGTGTGAGCCGAGCTCGCCTTTCCAGGCGATGGTTTTCAGTCTAGATGGTTTCATTCGAACCCCTGGCATGTTGGGAATCCGTTTCCGCAAGTTTTATTGCATTTGGTCGAGAATCGGAGTCGGTATGAGCCAGACTATCCCCGTGACTCATTTTGGGTCGATTCGTTGGAATCGTCCGTTTCTTGTCATTTTGACGTGGTTTGGATCCCTTCCAGACTGTGGAAGGTTTATATGGTCCTTAGGATTGTTTTCCCTTCGTTTTAGGGCGAATGGGGCGTAGAAAGGCCGAGTTTTGGCCATTCCTACGATTTCCCCGCCGTAACGCTTTGGCGGTCGTTCCATCGACCATTTTCACCTCTCAAGCGGTCCTTGGGTGACCGTTTCGTTCTTTGTCGGTTCTAAGTCGGTTCAGGTTTTAGCGATCGAACGATAGACCGTTTTCGTTGGCTTGCGGCCCATTGGAGGATCGCTAAGCTCTGTGATACGGTTCTTTGGAGACCGTTAAGCTATGTGTGGTATGTCGGTTTGGCCAAGCGGTCGTGCGATAGACCGTAAGGCTGGATGTGGTGGTTCATGGATGACCGCTAAGCTTCGTTTGAATTCAGTCAACGGTTTTTAAGTCGGTTCGGGCTAGCGGTCTAGCTCCGACCGCATAGTGTCCTTGGCGGCCCTTTGGGTGGCCGCCTAGCTGTGTGAAACAGTTCTAAGTAGACCGTTTGGTGATTTTGACCGGTTAAGTTGGTTTCACTGTATGGAGTTTGACTGGTCTTAGCGGTCTAGGCATGACCGCTAGGGTCCCTCTTGCGGCCATGAGGAGACCATTTTCTGGCAAGAGATGGTCTCATGTAGACCGCAAGGCTCCTACTTTTTTGGGTTTTAAATATGGGGTTTCTCTTTAGGGTAGAGGCCCTTCGACAGACCGCCTGGTTTGCTTAGCGGTCAGGTGAATGACCGTTTCCTTCCCAGAGTGCTGATTAGTGTTGCTTTTCCGATGAATTGGCCTCCAATTGTCTTGGCTTAACCTTGTGGTTTGCCCGTTGTCCCGTGGATGTCTTGGATATCCTATGAGGGCTGTGATCATGTTGTAGGGTGGCCGGGAGTGCCATTATATCGAGTAGTGTTCCGTATTGCTTTACAATCATTATTGGTTTCTGGTCAACCCGGTGTGATCCAGTGGTTGACATGTGACCTCGTGGATGTCTCGGTGATCCGATATGGAGCGAGACATGGTTTTGGACGTCGTGAGATACTATCTTACCTCAGTTTGCGTGTCCATGTACTTTGAGGGTCTTGGTGATCCCTCAGGTCTTCGTGATTCATGTTATACGGATGTGTGGATCCGGCAATCCTGTGTTGTTTCCTTTATCAGTGTTTTACCGCGTCTCTGGCTTAGGGATTAGGCTGATTGGAGGCATGTTACCGCTTTTGTGCGACGATCTTGACCTGAGTCGTGAGACTCAAGGATCGTTGTGTCAGCATGTCTAGTTGTCTGTTCTGAGTCCGATGGCAGTTTGGTGTTCTGCCTTGTGTCTTGTGCTTAGTGTTTTGTAGTACGTGTGACAGTGCATCTTAACCTGTATGTACTTCAACACTGATGTTTTAGAGTCTTTGTGTCTAGTGAGCCTCCACTAGTCGTAGCTTGATGACACTTTCCTGTCTGTCGGCCCACCTGGGAGTGGTGGCGGGGTGAGTTCCCGATATACGGTTTTTAGGCTAGTTTTCATGGGCCCCTTTGCTTTGCGATAGCATCCTACTGGGGGGGAAAACTTGCTAGAGACCTAGCTCAAGGCATTAAGCTTGTGTGTGCACACGTGGTCAGGGGCATTTGGACGAGCGCCGACGGGCGTGACCCTGACTAGTCACTCGTTACTATGGTATCGTTGTGCCTTGTACTTGGTACTGTGGTTCCTTGTACTTGGTTCTTTGTGAGTGTCTCAGTTATCACCGTTTTGGGCGAGTACGAGATACCTGAGGCGCAGTGTAAGACATCAGTGGACGCATCTGGATTTTCTTCTAGTGATGAGGTGCTTCTGTCACTTGACGCATGACTCTTGTGGCTTGTGTTTTCGTGACCAGTTTCCGAGTAGCCTGTGCGTGGCTTCACTCGAGGTCTAGTCTTGTGTAGCATACACGACGGTGAGCTCGTGTATGTTCGGGCCTTTGACTGTGTAGGTCTTTGGTAGGCTTTTGCCTATTTTGGTAGGCTTAGGCTTTTCACGATAGGGTTTCGTGATTTGACGATGGATCAGTAATGCCCGACTTTGTGAGATCGGGGTTCGCCTTTCTTTTGTAGTTTGGAGTAGCTTAGAGAGCCGAGGTTCGTTCGGCAGTCGTGTTTCTATTCGGTATGGCTTTACTCTTTCCTTTAGCTATTCTTACTCCTGCTTTTCCTGCTTTAATGTTGTAGTTTAGCACTTCTGTTACTTTTGCTCCTGCTTTACTATTTAGCACTGCTACTTTTGTGTTGTTTCCGGTAGGGTTCTGCGGGATGTCTACTGAGCTAGTGATAGGAGGCTCACCCTTGAGTTTTCAGGTGTAGCTGTGCTTCCTTGTGCTGTGAGTTCGACTGTGCGGTAGTTCTGTTGCCAGCGTTGCCAGTGTTGGGCTTCCCCCGACTTAAGGGTACGTTTCCCTTTATGTTGAACTGTACTTGTCTTCCTTTGGACTGGACTCTGTTAGTTTTAATTTGTTAATTATAAAAAGTAATTTTATTTCTGCTACTTTAGCAACTTTGATCATTGAAATTTAATTGCTTACTGTTATATCTGGAAGTTCAATGTACTCTCATACACCTTTCTATCCCTTCAGAGCTTTTCCGCTCTTGGGAGGCCTCGCAGGTTCCAAGTGGTATCGGGTTTACCCGGTATCCGGAGTCTGGGTCGTCACAAATACCCTACCTACAGTTTAGCTTATCAGCTTAACCTATTCCGTAATCAAACAAGGCCGGAATGGGTTTGGCTAAAAATGTGGGTTAGTGTCATTGTTGGGCCTTAAAGTTTAGGTTGGGCTTACATGTGAAAGGGTTTCTTTTATTTGTTTAGTTTTAATACTAGCCCATTATTAAATTGGGTTAAATATTTTCTACATTTAATTCGGGGTGCTACACCCTCCCCAACTTAGAAGAATTTGGTCCCCAAATTCAATTTCATATAAACATGGAGGGTGTTGATTACTTACATTTAGAATAACTTCGGAAACCTTTTATGCATTGATTCCTATGTTTCCCATGTGACTTCTTGTTCCGAGCTTTTGTTCCATTGAATCTTCACCATAGGAATATTCTTGTTCCTTAGCACACGAACCTCAAGATCAAGGATCCTTAAGGGCTTTTGCTCATATGTGAGATCCTTTTGTATCACCAGGTTGTCATGTTCTATCACGTGGAACGGATCATGAACATACTTCTTGAGCATGGAGACATGAAATACATTGTGGACTTCAGATAATTGAAGTGACAAGGCAATCCGGTAGGCGACCTCACCAACCCTTTCCAGAACTTCAAAGGGGCCGATATATCTTGGTGTAAACTTACCCTTGACACCAAATCTTCTAATACCTCGACCTGGGGAAACCTTAAGGAATACATGGTCTCCAATTTAGAACTCCAGGTCTCTCCTTCTAATATCGGCATATGTCTTTTGCCTCGTCTGAGCCATCTGAAGTCTTTCTCTAATAATTTGCACTTTCTCAATTCTATTTCTTACTAGCTCTAAGCCTAGAAGTTGCTTTTCCCCAACTTCATCCCAACATATCGGTGAGCAGTAACTCCTTCTGTATAGTGTCTCGAATGGTACCATCTGGATGCTAGCTTGATAACTATTATTGTAGGCAAATTCCACCAAAGGCAGGTGATCGTGTCAACTCCCACCAAAATCTATGATGCAATCCCTGAGCATGTCTTCCACTACTTGATTAGTTCTTTCCATCTGGCCATCCGTTTGGGGATGAAATGCCGTGATAAAATTTAGTCTCGTCCCCATGGAATGTTGTAGACCCTTCCAGAAGTGTGATGTAAAATATGGGTCTCGGTCAGACACTATTGAGACAGGTACTCCATGCAATCTGATGACCTCTTTCATATATAAAGCTGCTAACACATCAACCGACCATTTACTCTTGATGGGCAGAAAATGTGTGTACTTAGTTAACCGGTCGATAATCACCCATATCCCGTCATGTCCGCCCTTTGTTTTAGGTAATGTTGACATCTAAAATGTCACTGTACGACAGGCACACCCTAATAGCCGGGGGAACAGCTGGCCGAGCGTGAAGAGGTTAAAGGAAACTCGAAAGGAAGTCCACCCGGACTGATGAAGCCCTAGGTCACCTGATGGAGCATCAGGGATCCCACAATTCATCATCTCACGACGTCTGAAAACAACTCGGCAACGCTATACGGCAAGCCGAAATCAACAAACCCAACAAATCGGCATTGACTCGTTCTTGCCGAACAAACCTCACACCTTGTCCGATCAGGACGAAAATACACCTGGTGGTCCGCTACCTGATAAAGAAGCTTCTCGAGATGAAGAAATATCCCTGATCTCTCGAGATAGGGTGCCAAACGCAATATCTGCAGAAAACCTGAGTGACCCGACCAGGGTATACATTACGCTGGAAAAGGTCCGTAAGAAGTCGAAAAGCTGCCCAATCAGGATGAAAATATTTTGAGGGATAGCCCACTCGATGAAGATGCCCCACACATTCACGGAATAGGCCTGGTGGCACAAATCACAGCGCTGAGGGCTGAATCAGGATGAAACCCGAGTAATCCGACACGGATTCGGTATGTGTCGAAAATCACTCGGAATTACAAACCAGGGCCCGGAGATTTTGAAATCTACATTCTGGAGGTATTGCGCCAAACCCGAGGCAGTGTCGAACATCGAGCCTCCGCCTGGGTCAGTTCGGGGTTAACAGAGCAGCAAGGGTGATAAATTTACCAAAATGCCCTCAATAGCCAGGGAGAATCGACGCACCACTCCTTGATGGTGGATCGGCACGCCCCTTTCTTTGGTCAATGAACCGGCGCAAACCAATATGAATCGGCGCCCCACTTCTTCGTCCAAGTAAATTGGTGCCAACATGAGTCGTCCCAACTCCCCTCTACTTGATGAATCGGCGCACCATTGCCAAGCCCAGGCGGGCCGGTGAACCGGCGCCATGCCCTTCTGTCCCGTCGGATCACCAATGCGCTATCTTCGCCTAAAAAATGGCCCATTTCGAGTGCCGTAAAAGGGCATCAGAAGAAAGGCAATCAGAAAGAGAAGAAAAAAAAAGGGATCAGAGAGCAGAAGAGAACCTAGAGAGTGAAGCCTACAAGGGAAAAGAGAGATCGGAGAAGTTTGAGCCACCTCACCCAGTCCCAGCTTTCCCCTGCCGCACATCATGAGCGGAGTGATCCCCTACCCAGTTCTTAGGTGGGTTCCCTCTGTAATAAGACCCAGAAGGGCCAATAGTTCTCTTGTCTTCGTTCTTCTCTCGAGTCCCTTACCCCTATGTTTGTAATTCTGTGGCTTTTATCTTATCTTCGTGCGTTCTATAATAAGATGGTACTTATGATACTCTTGCTTTGAATGGAATAAAGATCTGCAAAACCATCTGGGCGACATGTTTTCTTTTCCCTCTTACTGTTTGCAGTTATGTGTTAATATACTTAGTATTTAGGAAGTTGTATGTCTTTTGGCTTGCTTCCTTTTACTTTCCTTCGCATGGTCCATATGATCGCGTCCGATCAATAAAATGCATGCGTCCCGATCGTGAGGAGGCCTCTCGAGGCTACATGCTTACAATCCTTTGATCGTTCGGGAAATGCTAATATCACGGGTTGAATCTCGCATTCGAATGGCTATTGGCCACGCCACCACAGGCGACAATAAATCTACACCCTTCCAAATGCATTAGACTAGTCTGCTTCGCTCACTGTGGTGTATGTCTCTCGAGCACACATTATTTTTGTGTTGATTTGGTGTGTACGAGGCTCTGTCTATGCCTAGCCTATTCGTCACAGCGGTGGCCATATGTCCTCTCACTCTCAACTATGAGTTGTAAGGGCCTCACCATCCCTTCCTCAGTTCGCTGGAAGTTTATGTCAAGTTTTATCCGTTAAGACACTAACGCTTATATATGTAATGATCACCTTGGCCATCGGGCTAGTTGTGTGAGGGCATCACTCTGCTCATTAAAATGCTTATTGGGGATCTCGATCGTGACTGTCCCTTGTATGCATGTTAGTGTATCTCCATTGTATGGGAGCCCATACTGGTGATTTAGGATGCCAATCGGCGCATGAGTATCAAACTCCATTGGCCAGAATGTTGGTTATGCCTGGGTCTTAATGGGGTTCTCTGTTAAGAATTATCCTATCAACGTGTTTGTCGAAATGTCACACTCCGCATACTTGGCAGGGTTCATGAGTTTACTGTCCTCCATATCATGATTCACAGCCCTCTGCACTTGAGTAATATCACGTCTTTCCAGGTTTGTCTGACTTCCATAACGAACGTGGACCTGTACTTTCAGGGGACAGAATACATTCTTTTGTTAGAAGCAATTATATCGATTGCTGATGCATGCTGTCATTAGATTATTTTTCGGTGACCGGATTTCCCAAATCACTCCGGGTCCTCAGGGACTTACCTCTTCATGGTATGGTCTCCGGGGGGACCCCTTTTGTAGGGTGAGCAATAACAGCCATCTGTTCGGCGACACAAGGAATCCATGTCTCGAAGCTTTGGACATTATTGACCGTGGATCGACGGAACTCCTCGTAGGTTGGTCCTCGGAGCCTCCGCATCCCATCTTGGTCATGGGGTTGCCATTTTCGACTCAATCGACAGTTGATGAGACCATCTCGGACTCCTCCGTGGGTGGATCTCTATTCCTCTCCGCTATAGCCTTCTGGGACAAGGGGAGATGCTGCCAAAATTCATTCAGCTTTGTTCTATTTTTTTCCACTTTATTTGCTTTCTTTGTCTCAATTGGCATGGGGATCAATAATAACACGTGATGGTAATAACATATGTGCATTGTATTAATAAGCTGTCCACATAATCTATGCTATATTGTGGTGTGGATCTGCCACGGACCTCATGAAACCCATGCTCAAGTATGAACCTCGCACGCATATTAAGCAGTCGGGCTTGTGTTACATCAGCAAATAAGCTCAGAGCTAACACACGGGCCAGGAGGACCCAGACATTACAGTCATTCTGACTCATAATAAATCACTCGTTCTTCATAATAAGTTGGGGCTGAATAAACCTATTATTATGAACATAGAAACACCTTAAGTCTGTGGGGCCGTGGGCAAACCGGGGCCTTTGATCTTCTTCTACCAATTTACCCATAGTTGGGCTGAGCCCCCCTGCGTCGACCCCATACCTGCTGGGGTCGACCCCCTGTTCCTCCCAAACAACCCCTGCGTCGACTCCATACCTGCTGGAGTCGACCCCTTTGCTTCTGCCCATTCACCCCTGTGTCAACCCCCTGTACCCGCTGCCATCAGCCTCTTCTACCTCTGGAGTAACCCTGTGTCGGCCTCATGGCCCTTCTGCGTCGACCCTCTATTGTTCGATTAGTTTATTATGTTTATAGGGTCGGATTTAACTTCCAACTCACATTTGTCACATGTAAAAAAGAGGTGATTATCCTTTCAGAGTAGCAATCATACTTGAATAACAACCACTTTAGGCCTTCAGACCATTTCCTTTGGCCAAATAAACCTATCAAAGCAAGGGATTTAACCTGAATCTGCGCCGGCCCATGTCCAATAGGTGAATCGGTGCAAGGGCACTTCCCTTTGCCCAAGTTCACTCCCCTCTTCATTCTCTTCCTTCCCCTTATTGCGCCGATTCACATGGCCGCTCCGTCCCATTTGCACCGGATCACTCTGTGCGCCAGATCACTTCGGCTATATGCCGATTCACACCTATCCCCTTCCTCATGCACCTCTTTCATTAACATGTGATCATCATGCATATATGTAACAAAAAAATATATGTATACAAAAAATAAGAAGAAGAAAAAAGGAGGAAAGCTAGATATGATTGTGGCAACGTAAATGTTAGCCGTGGTAGAATTAAATTGAATATACATTCGCGTATATCTACGTGCACACTTATCTATCTTACTGCGTGTTTGCCTGTTTCGATCTCCTGGTATATCAAATAATGATCTGCGGAAGGTCAGGTTAAGCTTGACTGAAAGCTCTCACTAAGCGTGAGGTGATCTTCGGATCTAAGTTCTCCGCCACGTATCGAGAATCGATCTAATAATAGAATAAATTGTCGCTATGATGTGTGCTCGCGTGTATCTTTAGATCCTATATTTCATGACACACACTTTTCAATTCGTGAATCGACTTACGTTTATTTAGCCCCGGTGGCCCTCTATCTTGGTGATTAATCAAGAGTTTTCCTCCTTTCGGGAGGATGTAATTAACGCCATAACTTTTACGGTATGGTAGACTTTAGGTCCCGACACGATCATCCACATTTGTCTGATTAGTCAGACCGAGCGCATAATAAAACATTTTGTCACGGAAGTGACTAGCACGCCTATAAAACAAATAAACCCAATAATAATTCCAAGATAAAAAAACCAATTTCCCACAAGTTGGCATGTCCAGTGGGACCGAGTCTCCCTTCATCTCTTCTCCAAGATAAAGGGCCCGGGGGCCCTCCCCAAGAATGCTGATTGTTTGCCTATCTTATCCTGCAGGAAAAACAATGGCAACTGGACTTGCTGAGCTTGTGTTCGAGACTCAAGTCGTGGCATCCCACGCGACAAATGGGTACCTGGCGGTTGTAGATATTTTTAATGTGAAGTGTGGTGTGATGAGGTGTGTGAGATAAGGAGGTGTGATGTGTGCTATGTGCTAACTCAAGCAAGCAATGACATCAAGCATGAAGCATGTGGGCATGTCATCTCAACAGTGCAAAGGAAAGCAGTAAAGGAACTAAACACATGCCGTGGGCGTGGAGCAAAGAAAGAAATAAGTAAACACACACCGTGGGTGTGGAGCAACTAAAGCAATAAAGGAAATGAAAGAAGATAGAGGAATATGATGACAAATACCCAAAGAGAGAGATGTGATCGCCACCAAAGCAAGCAATGCAGCAAAACTACACTACGTACCTTGGAAAGAAGCCGAGTAAAGCACACTCACCCACGGGAGAAAAAACCAGGTGCAGACGCGAAAAATGGTCCTGAGACGACCGCAAGGAGAAGGAAAATGGTCGAACGATAGACCGCAACGTAAACCAAACGGTCTGGCAACGGCCGCTAAGCGCACCCAGAAAAGTATGATGTGAAACTTGAATCTCCACCCCTCCTGGCCGGCCAGAAGAGTTGGGCCTCGTGTAATGAGCTCTGTAGACTTGCAAAAGAGTGTAGACACAAGAAGAAACAACCCAATTAGTCATGTGAAAAGTGTAGTATCTATAGTGCAATGAAACTAATATGCATAAAAGAAGGGTGAATACCTGGGGTTGGTGGTTTTTTAACCCCTGTGGGGTGTGAAAACAATAGGAGGGATGTTTAAAAACGTGATGTGAGTGCAGAAGAACGTGGAAGAAGAAGGAGAAGTATGCTATGATGATGCAAAGAAGACAAAGACTAAGAGAGGGAAATCACAAAAAACACTTAAGAACCAGCTATTCCCTGGACCAGATGACCCTAGGACGCAAACACAAGCTCTCCCTGGTTGGTACTCGCTCTAGGATGCGGCAACACTTCGATGTAAGCTCCAGAAATCTCCTCCTCAAGCCATGAAGTCAAGGGTTCTATTTATAGAGTCCCAAAATCTTAGGTCGAGTTGGAGGGATAATAACACGAAAATAGGGCTGAACTTAGATAAATCTCAAAGATAATACTCCCAAGAGTCCATAGAAACAAACAGAAGCTTCTAAGGATCGACACTCAGAGAGAAAATACCAAACTAAGGACTCTAGTTTGACCATGGATGGAGAGAAGAAGAGCAGGCAGAGTAAGACTCTCTGTCTCCCCTAACGGTCTTGTGATAGACCGCAAGGCATGGAAAAACGGTCGACCGATAGACCGCAAGACTCAGTCGCCCACAAAGAGATAAGACCAAAGAAACCCAACAGGACTCTCTGCCTCCTAGCGGTCTAGCAAAGGATCGCCAATGCCCCCTTAACGGTCGTACGATAGACCGCAAGGCTAAGAGACGTGACAAAAGAGATAAAGGCAAATAAATCTCTGATTAAATCCACAAAAAATCTTTATTAGCCCTTATCTAGACCCAATAAGCCCAAATGACGAGAAAAGAAGGAACTAGGCCCAACTAGGGAGAGCGACCCATAAAATAAGCCCCAAAATTACAAAAAGCCCAATAACCAGTGAACAATCCGGGACATCACAAAAATAAATAAGGAGATGACCCAACTCATTGGTCATAAAACGGGTGTCAACAGATGCCCCTCTTTAACGTCCTCTTTGCAGGGGAGCGAGCGGAGGTGAAGCGAAAGCGAAATGGAACATGGAGATGAAGCGAAAATGAAGAGGAGTGGACTGAAAAGCGGGTGTTAAGGTAAATGACACCCGTTCTTAACCAACAAGTGATAGGAATCTTCCGAAAAAACTTTGAACCAATCACAAGGAACGGCCAAACCGAATGACGCATACCTGGAGAAACTAACAACTAAGGAAATAAAACACGACCAACCTCCTCACTGGAACACACAACTGATAGGCGATCGGAGCAACCGAAAAAGTAAAAGACGAGCAACTAAACTCTAGAAAAGAGTCCCCAGCTAACCAAACTGAGCAAAATAGATCGAAGAAAACCTTCCAACTTAGAGTGAAATGACTCTCCTTACTCAAGACCATGGACACAACTATTCACCATTACTGAGATACCTTAGACAGATTAGGGCTCATGAATGCTCAAAGTTGTGCATGATGCATGCTGGGCTAAAGTAAAAGAAATCATCAAAATGAATGCAAAGAAAAGACAAAAATAGAAAGATACTCGAGAATAGTATTGCTAGACTGGATAAATCAGGGTCAAGACACTATCTGCAACCACGGCGTGCGAGATAGAACCATCATCCCCCAACTTTTCCAACCTAACGGCCTATCCAACGATTAAATATGTGCACTTAGATCATCATCATTTTTGTTAAAGGGGAACATCAGATCCCAGAACACATGAATGACCAGCCGGTTCTTGAGATAATATATCATAGATACCATATAGTAATGCATTAAGGGACTTAAGATCGAGATACTTACCTGCCGGGCGAGAAATGATGCGACGGCGCTCATGAATTTGACAATAAGAGGTTAGCCATAAATAATAAAGCCATAGAAATAAGCATAAAATAAGGCAAATGGCACACAAGACATGGAGCAAATATAGCACTTTAATCATCACAGAACTAAAAAAACGGTCATGTAAAGACTACAAGGGAAAGCCTAACGGTCTTGAGATAGACTGCTACCCTTGAGGCAGTTGACATTCTCCAACGGGCGTGACCCTGAGAAAAATGATCCAGAGAAGACCGCCAAGGACAGCCTAATGGTCCATCGTGAGACCGCAAGGTGCTGGGTGATTTCAAAAAACCGTAGGTGACCGTTCACTCCCATTCTCATTCAAACCTCAAAACCCATTTCACCACCGACGACCACCACCACCGACGGTATTTTCTCTAACCCTATTATAAAACTCACATTCACCCATACTCCAGGATGGTGAAGAAGAGGGCAATACGATGATTCCAACACCGTATGGCCAGGGAGAATGAACCCGTGGTTCCGCGGACAGAGCGGAGGAGGAAGCGACGCCGGCTCAAATCGAGGCTGGGGAGCCTTCTACAGCGCCCACAATGCTGGAGGGAGAAGTTGGAGATGAGGATGGAGAGCACACAGCCGAGGAAGCACCTGAGACGGTGGCCGGAACCCCTTCGTCCGAGGTAAGCCGTGACCCTAAAAAACCCATTTTTTTCATTTTCAAAGCATGCATGCGGGTAGGAATAACAAGGGAATGGGTTAGGGGACCCATGGAAATCATATATAGGCCTCTAGGGCCAATCTCTAGGCTTGGGGAAATGAGAGGAATATGGCCACTACGACGAGTGCCTAGTGGTCGTTCCAGCGACCGCTAGGGCGCCAGACGGTCTAACCCAGACCGCTAAAGCCAGACAAATGGTTAAGGGATGACCGTTAGGGTTCTGAGGGTGTTTTCTTCTTCTTCTTTTTTTTAAATGCAATGCATGAATTATTAAGCTATATGGATGACTGACCCCTACTGTTAAATGCATGCAGGGAAAGCGACGGACAAGAATATCATGGATGCAGGTCCGAGTAGTGTACCTGGCACTTCCAGATTTTCAGAGAGAGAGAGACTGGCCAAGATGGGGTTTGCGGAGTTCCTGGGGATAGAGGTGATGATGCTAGACACATCCAGTCAGCAGAGCCTTTCTGCTCCTGTGGGGTCACATGATCCCCACGCTGGAGGACGTGGCGAGGATTACCGGATTGAGAGTCCACGGAGCGCCAATGATCGGGAGGACATACGCCGACTATCGGAAGTTGGCACGGGAGCTGCTGGGATTGGAGCTGACGAGGTCGGGACACCACTCATCCATGCTGGCATGAGCGACCCTCCAAGAGAGCCCGGGATTGAGAGGAGCGGCGATAGCTGTGGGAGAGCTGCCAGAGGAGCACTTAGGGCGACTGACGGATCGAGCGAGAGAGATAGAGTGGCTGTGGGACCAGGCCCAGAGGCAGACATCATCCTACGCCGCTTCCTGATGCTGATGTTCGGGAAGCTGATCTTTGCGACGAGGGTGGACGGAGTGAGCTGCTAGCTCCTCCCGTTACTGGCGGATCTAGATGGAGCTAGAGACTACGCGTGGGGCACTGCCGCATTAACGTTTCTGTTCGACTCCCTCAGCAACACCCACCGGCAGACGATGCTGGGCGGGTTCTCACCTCTGCTTCAGGTAAAAATGCTCTACCTTAAATGCTTGTGCAATTATGATTATGTGACTGCTATATGCTAACACTGGATAATGTAGGTATGGACCTACATGTACCTCCCCAGCCTAGGGAGAGGGAAGGAGGTACATCAGGAATGAGTGCACATCGTGAGGCGATGGATGGTGGTACGGGACACCGGGTCGCTACGACGCCTAGCGCGGGCGATCCAGGACGGCATCGACACACTGCCTTATGCATCGGTGAGACTCTAAACTGAAGATTTCTAAATGCACTTAAATACTTTTGATGCTGACACTTGACTCTATTGCCTTCCCTTTCAGGTGCGCTGGACACCGTACCATGACGAGGGTCATGAGGGACAGCCCTGGGTGGAGTAATCCCAAGCGTACGGGGGGCGAGACGTGTAGCTTCACTGCATGAACATCATCGAGCCACTGCACCACCACCTGATCATGAGGACCAGGGGCGTCCACCAGCCAGAGGTGGAGTTCCCAGCGAGAGATGAGGAGCGCGTGGGGCGATCTTCCCGAGGACTGACTGGGGAGATCGACTGGGTCACCCGCGCTGTGGACCAGATACGTGATTGGATGAGACGATGTCGGGTAGTGCGAGCCCAAGCCACTAGCGATGAGGCCTACCTGAAGGCCTACGCGAGATGCTACGGAGACCAGGTCTTCCACGGCACCCGACGACCGGTACGACTTTCTAAACTCATGCTTTCTTAATGACTCATAATGCACTGACAGCCTTGACTTTCTATATGCAGCTAGACCCGCAGGGGCAGATAGCGGAGCTCCAGGGACTCCTGCACTCTACCATCCAGTAGAGGGATGAGTTCCAGCGCGCGTTGGAGCTTTTGGTAAGCTTTACTTAACCTTAGGCTTAATATGCAAATGTTTAAGAACTTGACTGACTAACTTGACTTCTGAATGTAGTGGGTCGAGGGAGCACAGAGACAGGGACCAGATGCTCCATCTTCTTCCTCCCAGCCACCAGTGGACATGGCAGAGTGGGATGCCAACTTCGCACGGGCGGTTGCTTGGGCCGAGGAGGCCGAGGCCACTCTCACAGAGAGGGTAAGCAAAGACCACCCAAACTTCCTTTGACTTAAATGCTTATGCTATGCAAATGCCTGACCATGATAAATTCTTATGTTGACTAGAGAGCTAGCAGCAGCGCTGAGCGAGGCAGAGCGACTCCGATCGGAGGCAGCAGAGGTGGCCCATCTCCGTGTGGAGGTGGAGCGACTGAGGACTGGAGTGGAATAGGCGACGGACTCTCAGATGGAGGTGAGAGAGCTGAGGGCCGAGATCAGAGCGTTGGAGAGAGCACTCCGGTTAATGGGTGGACGATCCTCTCATAGTGCGTCACAGAGCGTCGCACGGAGCGGTCACCGGGATTATCTTATCAGTTCTTCCGGCCAGCGGAGGAACGAGGAGGACGAGCGGTGCCGACGCCATCGCGAGGAGGGGAGCACGGCTATGGGTCCACTGGGGAAGAGGCACGAGGGGACCGAAGACAACGATGGTCTAGGAGAGGGACCCGCTTGATGTACTTTTTTCTTTCTCCTTCCTCATGTGAACACATGTATGTACATGGCTTTTGATTAGTGAAAAAGGTGATCTCTTTTCCTTTGTAGAAATGCAATTGTGTGGATGTTAATGTTGACTCAACAACGATCACTAAAACTGACAAAGAGAGCGAGAGAAGGTGGGAAAGAGAGCGAAAAGATAACAAGTTTTAAGAGAGAGGAGAGAACACGGGAAATAACATGGCGGTCATGTGAGAAAAATGATCCAAATAGGGCTGCTAGGGTTAGACGATGAAGAAATTAAAAAGGAGTAGGAAAACGGTCTCCTCAAGACCGCAAGAGGGAGCAAACGATCGCGACGTGACCGTTAAGCGAGCGAGAGGGAAGGCGGCGAAGGAAGGAGACAAACGGTTGTCTGACGATCGCTAAGGGAAGCCTAGCGGTCGCACGATAGACCGCAAGGGTGAAGACTCAGCTAAATCTGAGCGGGACTCTCTGGGAGAGTTCCAACCCATGGATAGGAGCGCCCAAACTGCACTAAGACCCATCCTAACTGAAATTGAAGCCTCCTAGCCTCAATCCTAATGCACTAGGACTAAAACCAAAGCCCTATAACTAGGACTACACCCAAAAATCACAACTCACAGAAAACTCCTGCTTTAGGCTTTGAAAACTCTATTAAAACCACCCAAATCATCATGAAGAGAACCTTTGAAGCTAGCACCATGGGTGAGGTCGTCTACATCAGGCCAAAGCCGACTAGGAAGGAACATGGGGAGCTACAGTGTCTGAGCTCCATCCCCAAGTATATGAGCATGAGCCCTTCAAGAGAGGTAAGCTCAATCAAAAGTTCATTAATTTCATTAAATTCCTTATGTCATTACTCTTCTCTTTTCCTTTTCTTCAGCTCCTTTCTTGCCCAAGATGCTACTCTAGCTTGAAGTGGGTGGCTCGCATGATAAAGGAACTCCCTTTAGAAGTTATCTCAATCTTAAGGGCATGGCACCTTCACCTTGTACTAGTCTTAGCCAAAAATTTTCAGAAAATCTCCTTAGATTGGTCTAGCATTTCAGCTCTAGTGGAGTTGTGGCACCCTCAAACACACACCTTTGTGTTCCCAACCTTTGAAGCTACTGTCCTTATTGAGGAGGTTGAGACCTACTTAGCCCTTCCTAGGACTAAAGTGGGAGATGAAGAACTAGTGTGTCACACGGTTGACCCTATAGACCCATCACTCATCTTGGGGGATTTCATACACAACCCAAAGGATGTAAAAACCATGATTAGCTCCCGCCATATTCACTTGATACCCATGGCCCAATGGATCATTGCCCATTGTAAAAATAAGTGGGGGAGGTACGAAGCCATAGCCAAAGCTGTCTCAATTTACTTGTGCGACGTTTTGCTCTTTCCTACCACCGACCATCTCTTGGACATTCCAAACCTCAGCGTCATTAGCGGGTTATGGCGGGGTTTATCTATCTCTCAAGCCATCCTTTCCTACCTTTATGAAGGTCTTAGTTCGACTTCTCTTGGGAGTTCCCTCTTTGGGTCTATGATTGTCTTAGAGTGTTGGATGGGAGTTAGATTGAAATTTCTACCCAAGGAGGACGTGCCATCAGCTAGCCGCATATTCGGGAGCCACCCACTCTTCTTCATTGGAGGGGCATCTGGGTTTCCTAACAGGTTGAATGCCGGACCGCGGATAAGAAAACAAAGGACGATTGGCGCCTCTTCCTCAACACCTTGCCACTTGACAAATTCATGATGCGACCACGGGCTCTTCAAGGCACTACTCAAGGATTACCCCGGCGACAGGGCCTGGACCTCCAGCTAGTAGGGAATACTTCCTTGGCGCTCTACAACCCCCACTGGTGCTACTTACAAGTTGGACTTTCTTGCACTATGGTTCCAGCACTATCTCACTACCATCCCCTTCAAGCTAGGAAGATTGGGGCTGAGGAGGATGAGCAGGCGGTTCGGAGCACTCTGACCATGTGGGAGATCAGCCGAGTCCGGACCCTGCAGGCAGAAGTGACGGAGAAAGAGGAGGAGTATCGAACCTATGTGAAAACATTGTGCAAGATCCGTCCCTGCGCGGATGCGAAATTGAATGTAGCTTGTGTCACGTCCCGAACTTTTATTATAGCGGAAGGAATTTTGGGAACGTGAATAGCCGGCATGGTAAGCCTCTCGTAAGCAAGAAATCAGAGCGCAAGACGATCATATAAAAGTAATTGCACAAGTAATTGTTCAAAATTTCAACTTTATTTTATTAATAAATAATCCAATTACATGAGATCATCAGTACGACTCAAGAAATCAAAGATTACATCTGACTTGACTAAACACTTATAACTATGGCTTCTCTCGTTCAAATAGACCATCAATCACTCTCAGACCCGCTACCAGCATAACAGTACATCAATTAGGTTCCATATCTTAACTTTAACTTATTATACATAAGGTTGGAATCTAGATAATCCTAAGATCATCCAAGAACACATTTAGAACAACCCTTGGGTCAAACCTCGGGTTATGAACCTAACAGAAAGAGACGGTCATATACTGGGCTATTTCAGGAAAAAAATGGTCACAGTCAGGCCGCTAAATTCATAATAACGGTCCAGTGAAGGCCGCAACTAAATTGTGTTAACGAGAATGAAAGTAAAGTCGACACTTAACAACTTCTGGGTAATAACGGTCATAGAGGGGGGCATTTTCTGATAGAAACGGTCAGGCAAAGGACCGCTAGCTAACAGAGATGATCTCTTATAGGCCGCTACTAACCCGAGTACAGGAAGTAAAATAATCGGTCATGTGAGTGCATTCTAGACAACTTGGGCTTTAAATGTACAACCAGCTCGGCGTCCTAGTGGGAATCCCAGGCTCGTGGAGTCTTACGGAGGCCTTGAAACAAGATCTCCTTGTCCGACAGAAGGAATATCCGGTGGAGAGGTTCACAAGTCCAAGAAATGTGCCTATAAGTGCAACGTGTATCTAATGGTCGCATACCAGAGTAAGCGCCATATACTTATGAAATTGACTCAAGAGATAAGAGTGGATCGTGTGAAAACAGCGATCAAAACAACGTTCTAAATACCACCATGAATCATGTTTTATAAACATAAGAGGAAATATTTAATTACAAAACTATAACATTTAGACATGAAATTATATGATAATAAAAATAAGGTTTGAAACTCATGCACATGCTAAAGCAGGATTTCTAATAAGAATTTAGCACAGAAGTGTATAAAAATACCATAATTATAATGTTGATAAGTATGGAAACTAATTAGGATTAAACTGGTTCTCGGAACTAAATAGCGGTCTGGATCTGGCCGCATAATGGTTCAGACGGTCTTGTGATAAATCGCTACAGAAAAGTACTAACGGTCATTCATTAGACCGCGAGGTTTACTTGGCGGTTCTGTCAAGGCCGTTTTCTGTCTTCAGACAGAAGTTATAAAACTATAAAATAAAAGCTAATCTAGGTCATGTTATGCATAAACACGATGTAAAACATGGATTAAACATGCTAGAAGAGTATTGGCCAAGAATATGCATAAGGAAAATGTAATTTAAATAAGAAATTTCATCTTTTTCATTAAAGGGTTAGGTCCATGTATGACAATGAACGAAATTGCGTAGTCTCAATAAAACATGAAATTCTCCACATATAATGCATGAAAACTCGTGGAATAAGAGGGATTTTACTCCTAACATCACGTTTAAGCCATTCATGAGATAACATACCTCTGGGCTAGGCTTTAATCGTCGAATTTAAGATTAGAACTTGACCCTAGTTTCTGCTCACCCTGAACTAAAACAGTAACTTCGTGGCCTTCTAACTCTTGATCCTCTTCACCTATGACCACACAATTTTGAGGGTAAGAAGATGGTACTAAAAGGAACAATTAGTTCTAAAGAACCCCTATCTAATTACCTCGTTTAGGGCTTCTATTTGGCCGATCAATCTGGCCCGGTCGCATAGTTTCCTGAGATTCTTGTACCAAACCAGCAACTTTGAACGCCTCTATCTTCCTGGTGGCTTGATCTCCTAAGATGAAATTTGGAGGGTAGTTAGACCTTAGTATTATGAACAAAATATTCTAAAGAACCTACCTCAAATTCATCTTACTTATCTTAGTTCCACGCGAGCCAAAAGTAAGGGTCGCACATGTTGAACTTGCGGTCTATTTATAGGGTTAGCTGGGGTTTCCATGGATTAGAACGAACCTAGAGTCCTAATTAGGGTTTCAATTCGATCCTTACACCTTCTAGACTCATCTATCTAAGAGATAGCATCGATCCTCGGCGATTTGGATGCCAAAGTTCCCATCTTTTCATGCCTTCTTCCATTCACGGAATCTGCAGACCTTAGCGGTCTAGTCTAGACCCTTTTTAGTCCCATGCGGTCACCCGATAGACCGCTTTTACCTATTGGCGCCGAATTTGAATAAATTCAAACTCTTTTGATATTATCTCTTATTATTAGTCTATTTATCCCTTTAAAAGTATGATAAATGACAATTTATCTTCTAAATTTCGTAATTATCATATTCTAGACTTCTAGAAAATGGGCCAAGTCTTGTAGGCTTGGTTTTGGGCCATTTGGGCTTTATTTAAAAGGCCAGTTTAATTAATAAATATTGGGTCTTATTATTTGGTTTTAATTAACTCAAATTCATTAAATAATCCATTTATCTCTAGAAAAATCTTAGAAAGTCTAAATAAATTCTAGAAAATTCTAAAATATCATATACAAAATTTTGGGGTATTACAGCTTGAGTTCCATAATCATGTACTTGAATTGAAAGAATGATGTACTATGAACCTTGAGGGAATGAAATATAAGGATTAATTGAAAGATGTGTTGTGAAATTGCTCCTTATGGCATGAATAACCAGATGGAACATAGTTCTCTGTTTGGAAAACGGTCCAGCAAAGGATCGCAAGGATGGCCTAACGGTCTGACGGCAAATCGCAAGCGGAAGCGGCAGAGGGAAATTGTGTGTTTTTTGGCTTTCGGGTGTGGCATGCGATCGCCACTTGACTGTTAGGAAGAGCTTAACGATCTATCGAAAGACCGCAAAGGCGGAGGAATAGAGAAACTTGAGAGTTCTGGTTCTCGGGTGTGGGTAACGGTCACCATCCGACCGCTAAGGAATCTTAACGGTCTACCAAAAGACCGCAAGGGAAGAGAACAGAAAACTTGTGAGTTCTTGGGTGTCAGGTATTGCAACCTGTTCCTGCGTACACTTAAACAATAAAACAAGTTAGATCCGTTCTTAGGCTCAACCCCTTGCCTGCAGCAAGTTAGAGATGACTAATCCTTGATATTTGGTCAAGGGGTGGAGCCTTATTAAATCGGCAAAAACACAAATAAGAATATGAAATGCAATGCATGCTTATGAAATAAAATGCAAGAATGATGAGGATTTTGGATTTTCGAAGTATTTGAAAATTTTTCTTTTTAGAATATTTGATTCTTTTAGAGTTTTGAAATATGTGATTTTTTTAGATTTTTGAAATATGTGATTTTTTTGGATTTTGAAATATGTGATTTTTTTGATTTTGAAATATGTTATTTTTTTAGATTTTAAAATATGTGATTTTTTTGGATTTTGTTAGACAGCTAGTTCCGCCCCGGTAACGAGAGTCCTACCTATTCCACTAGGAATCCCCCGAGGTTGGCGAGCATTAAGGGTGACAATTCCCTTATCAAAGCCTATTTCACCCATATGACGGTGCCTCTCCAAGGGCCATACCCCCGGGTATGCTCTGGTCCTTTGAGGGAGAGAGAGAAGAGTAGTTTGGAGGTAAGCCAAGCATAAGGATAGAAGTTTTAGGGCTCGAATTCCTCCCATGATGACCCGGTTGGAGACTTGGTCTGTTACGTCGGGGCTTTGTATCCATCATCAAACCTCTATCCACTCTAGGCATGCATAAGACCGGGCTCATAACGTCTCGCGAGGAAACTGTACTGCCACTCTTGCCATGCCTATTTTGATATATTTCATTTTTCTTGGAGCAATTTGGACGTTACCCTTTGTGCTTTTGATAGACGTGTTGGCTTTTTCCTTGATTAATGCTCCTTTCCTGTGATTGAATTTTCTTTTCTTTCTTCTTTTGGAATCAGGTCATAACGGACTGCCCCTATTTGAGACCTCCTCTCGTTGGGATATCTAGGTTGGTCATCTCCCCCTTATTAACTCCTTGCCCCTATAGTCGACCGAAGAGAGAAGAGCAGGGACTTTCACTTTCCCTAGGCATGGCCAAAGGAGAGACGAGTTTGCATAGTAGAGGGAAAAATCGACTAGAGTTGCCGTGTAGTGTGTGATTGCCATGCTCGGGGTCCTCTTTCGCGATCAATGAAGAGACGCCTCGCTATCGGGTTGGCATTAACTTGACTATAAGGGAAAAAATGCTTAAGATACAACCCATTTCAAGTGTGAGACAACTCCTCACCTTCTGCGTTAACTAGACGATACGCGTTCCCTGGATAAGCCTCTTTAATGACGAACGGCCCTTCCCAGTTAGGTTACAATTTAGACCTAGGACCTCCAGACCTAATGAATTTATGTTTCAAAACCATATCACCTATTTGAAATTTGCACTCAATTACCTTTATTTGAAAATAACGAGACTCTCTTTTGATAAACAGACACGTGATTGGCCGCATTTAGCCTCTTTTCATCCAAGAGTTCCAACTGTACGAGCAACGCCTCCCGACGTTCGTTGAGATTAAGTTCCTTATCGAGCTACACCCTTAGGGAAGGTATCAAGATCTCATATGAGAGCACCACCTCCATCCCATAAGTGAGAGCATAGGGGGTTTGCCCCGTAGGAGTACGGACGGAGGTGCGATAAGCCCATAGAGCTTCCACTAATCGCTCAGGCTAATCAACAAATTTACGAGATTCACATGTTTTCTTTATGATTTTAAGAAGGATTTTATTAGTAGATTTGGCTTGACCGTTGTCTTGAGGATAATATGGAGATGAATGATGTAATGCAATATTGAACTTCTTACAGAGGTCCTGGAGCTCTTGAGAGACGAACTGGGGCCCATTGTCGGTGACGATGCTGCTTGGCAGTCTGAACTACGAGATGATGTTCTTCAGGATGAAGCGGCACGCCGTGGTCGCTTTGATCTCCGCATACGCTTCCGCCTCGGCCCATTTGGTGAAGTGCTCAGTGGCGGTAAGAATGAAAGATTTTTGCTTGGTCTGAGAATTGGAATCACCTAGCGTGCCTACAATGTCGAAAGCCCACGTAGAGAATGGCCAAGGAGCAGAGAGAGGATGAAGAGATGAAGCAGAAGCATGGATTTTATCAGCATGGAGTTGGCATTTGAGACACCTCCGGACATAGAGGGAACAATCCTCCTCTAGAGTGGGCCAATAATAACCCTGCCTAAGGATCTTCTTCGCTAATGCCTGGCCATTGACATGACCTCCACACTCGCCTGAATGGGCTGCTTCAGCCACCTTCCAAGCCTCATCATCATCTAGACATCTCATGAGCATTCCATTGAGAGCGTGCCTGTACAACTCTCCAGCAATGATGGTGTACCTCGAGGTGACTCTTTTGATAGCCTTACGCTGTTCGGCACTTGCCCCTTCTGAGAATGATCCTTACTTACAATACAGCTCAATTTCATGATACCAAGGCAATTCTTCTTCTTCCAAGATCACTTCTAATTCTATCAGAGAGACTTCCTTCAAATCCTTCTTCTCGGCCTTCACTTCTACAGTCTTCCTAAGGTTGTCAAACCAAGGATCCTTAAGGGAAGGGGCGTCCAATCTCTGGACGATGATAGTCTCAGTGCTCCAACTGAGAGGAAAAGACATGGAGGAAGTGAGTGACGCTAAAGCATCGGCGAGGATATTCTGAGATCGAGGAGTGTGGATGTAGATCAATTTACAGAATTACCTAGCTAAGAGAGTGACCAAATCTTGATATGGCTTGAGCTTCGATCACGAGTGCGGTAGGTGGACAGGACTTGGCGTAGAACAAGCTGAGAGTCTCCTATAATGTTCAAGTAACGTGTGCCTAAGAGAAAGGCATGCTTCAATCCAGGCAGGAGAGCTTCGTACTCAACGATGTTGTTGGTAGCAGGAAAGCAGAGCTGATACGCGAGAGGAATCGTCACTCCTTCCGGAGTGAGGAGAACGACACTATCCCTCGGCCTTGTGAGTTGAGTGAACCATCAAAGTGCAGAGACTAGAAGGGGTGGTGGGTAAGAACAACGAGGTGCTCATCAGGGAACTCATCCTGAATAGAGTCAGTGCAGGGAATAGGAAGATGGGCAAGATGCTCAGTGATGACATATCTCTTGATTGCCTTCTGAACGACGAATGTGATATCAAACTGAGAGAGGAAGCTCTGCCAGTGAGCTAACCTACTAGAAAGGATGGGTTTTTCTAAGAGATAGCAGATCTGGTCCATTCTAGAGATCAGCCTAACCTGGTGGGCTAGGAAATAATGCTTCAGCTTCTGAGCTACCTAAAGTAATGCGACACAAGTTTTCTCCATGGCAGTATACTTGGCCTCTGCCGGGTTAAACAACCTAGAGAGGAAATAAGCTGCCCGCTCTTTGCCTTCATCGTCCACTTGTGCCAGGACAGCTCCTAAGGAGTCCTCAATGACAGAAATGTATAGGATAAGGGGTTTCCTAGGGACAGGGGGTTGCAGAACTGGGGGATTGGACAAATAAACCTTCAAATTCTCATAGGCCTTTTGACAGTCTTCATTCCATTCAAATTTGACCCCCGCCTTTAGCAGTTCATAAAACGGGCATCACCTCTGAGAATGTTGGGATATGAATTTTCTGATGAACTGCAAACGTCCAATCAATCCTCGAAGTTCCGTGATGTTCTTAGGCGGGGGCATGTCCATGATGGCCTTAGCTTTATTAGGATCAATTTGAATCCCCCGTTTGCTAACTATGAAACCTAGCAGCTTCCTTGAAGATACTCCAAATACACACTTCTTGGGATTCATTTTCAGCTTAAACTCCCTAGCTCTCTGAAGCACCTTAGCCAGAATAGCGGGGTGTTCCTATTTAGTTCTTGACTTCACCAAAATATCATCCACGTAAGCTTCCATGTACACATGCATCATATCATGGAATATAGCCATCATCGCCCTTTGATAGGTGGCACCAGCGTTCTTCAATCCAAACGGCATTACCACATTACCACATAGCAGGGCGTGGTGAAGGAGGTTTGTTGTGTCCCTGCGATTTTGATGATAGCAAACACTATAAGTCATCATCTGTTGTGTCTGCAGATGAATCTGTTTGTGTTGCATATGTGAATGTTTCAATGAACATCTTATTTGAGTATCATTACATCGAACAGGCTGTGTGCATTGGTGCATTTCATAACTTCCATAAGTCAATGAATGTCTGCATTTCATAACCTTGTTTCTATGAATGTCTAGACTTAGACTCATGCATTTCATATCTACTCAGGTTAAGTCTGTACAACGGGTGTTGTCTGCACAGTCGTTGCATATGTGAATGTTTCAATGAACATCTTATTTGAGTATTGTCACGTCCCGAGCGCGGAAGCTTACCCGTGGCGCGACAGTTTTATATAGAACCAAAGCGAGCTAGCTATTCGATGGAATTCTTCATTTTGATAGTCAATAGAGTGCGTAAATAACTAAGATTTAACTTGAAATTAATACAAATAATCTGAGATGACAATTGTTACCACTAACCAAATGACAATTACACATATTTCTCGAGTCCGACTACTAGGCTTCAAGCCCTTATTACAGTTCTAATAAATTAGACTAATACAACTAACATCTGACATAACTGGATACAAATGACATAATTACTACACCACAATTAACAAGACAACATGATGAGTCCATTTCTACACTCATCCCTCAGACTCATTCCCTTCCGAGTTCTGGCTGATATTCGCACTACCTGAAAAGGTTAGAAAACAACTAGATGAGCGAATCGCTCAGTAGGATTTACATCTCAAGTTCTAACATGCTTTAAGTGAATTACACGTTCATTTAATGTAGGTAACCTACGCATGCAGACAGATAGATATCATGGAATCATAAGATCGACAAGAGTAGAAAGTGAGAATATATAGATTTCACAATTTCAATAGTAAGTGATAGTAAATGATATCAGGCCAGTGATAACTAAGAAGTGATAACTGGAATAGAAACATGTTAATCAGGCTAGCAATAGTAAGTAAGTAGTTTCAAGCATGTATAACTGGAATTGGCTATTTATCAATGCATTCAAATAAACACTTTTACCCTTCTGCGGGTCTCAAGTCAATCAATCAAGTAATATCACGAGAATGAGTGGAATGCCTAAAGTCTAGCAAGCAAATACTCCGGTGCAATGCCAAACACCGTGGTCAATAAACTCCCATGGGCACAAGTACCTTCGGGTGCTCCTCCCAGGACCAGACCGGGCCCTATATGCACAGCATTGGTCATATTTGTCGACATCCACTCTCATTTATAGCCAATATGGAATTTCAAGGATTGACCCAGTAGGATGGTTATAAGGTGGATTGTAGAATAGAGTCCAAGACGTATCGTTATGTAGGGACGATCTAGGAGTAAAACCCGTAACGTTCGATACATGCTAATGACAATAGGAGTTTGAGACTAACTTGCTGGTATTGACACTATCCAATATGTATATGTATATATATATATCCGATTATAGAATTCTGTCCAATATAATGGAGGTTATAGGTATGGATACCTTCTGTCCGACATACCTATATGAGTTAGCCAAAATGGTGATTTATTATAATAATCAGAGTTTTTATGTTGAATATAGTTCTAACTTGCTAAAAATGATATTAACATGTTGAGAATGAGTTTCATATGTTACTTTACTGGTAAGATGATAAAATAAATTTTTCATGCTGGATTTAATTTTTTTACATGCTGAAAATTAATTATTAACATGCTAAAATTAACTATTAACATGTTCAAATTAATTAGCTTACTGATATGATGATAAGATAAGGTTTCCATGCTGATTACATAAATTTTCTGATAACAACATAATTTTATCATGCTAAAATTTATTTTTCTACATTTATTTACTAATTATTTGATAGGAGAATAGAATTATCGTGCTGAAAAATAGTTCTAATACACTGAAATAACTATAACATGCCAAAAATAATTATAACATGCTGGAATAATTTTTTACCATACTGGAAGAAATGTTATCATGTTGTAAGTAATTTTTATGCCTTACTTTACTACTTTATTTAATAGAAAAGTAGGTTTTATATGTACAAAATAGCTTTAAATAGATTTTAACATGTTGAAAATATTTTTTTTATATCTATACTCTGTAAGAATGAAGGAGTCCATTTTATATATTCGGTGAGAATGGAGGTGTAGACATTAGATATATATATATATAAATATATATATATTCTTGTCTAACAATATATAATGAAGGTGTTTTGTATATACAATTAATGAAAATATATATGAATTTATATACATATATAATGAAGGTGCTTGTTAATGGAAGTATATATATGAATTTATATACATATATAATGAAGGTGCTTGTATATACAATTAATGGGAGTATATATATATATATTTAAGGGGTTTTATGTTGTTTTTCATTAAGTTCAAATCATGTGTCGACACTAGTGTCGACACTTACTATTCATTTTTGGTCTCTGTTGTACAGTTAACATTAGAATGTTTTGTGTGTCGACACCGGTGTCGACACCTGAGTCGACATCTGGCTTAAATGCACACGGGTGGTGTTACGTTAATAGCATGTGTCGACACATGTGTCGACACTGGTGTCGACACCTGTGTCGACACATGGCTTATACAATCTTGCAAGCCGTTAAGTTAACAGCATGTGTCGACACATGTGTCGACACTGGTGTCGACACCTGTGTCGACACATGGCTTATAAGGTTATGAAAGCGGTAAAGTTAACAGCATGTGTCGACACATGTGTCGACACTGGTGTCGACACCTGTGTCGACACATGGCTTATAAGTTCAAGTAACATGTTAGGTTAACAATTTTAACAGCTAGGTGTAGTTAACAGCTAACCATATATTGTATATATAAATATTGTATATATTGTAAGTGTCGACATTACTAACTTCCACTATATATATATATGCTAGGTATCGACACTTTATTATATACACTGTGTAGTTAAAAGTTTGCTTAGTGTTAACATATAACTAGTACTATATATATATTGGTAACAGTTAATAGTTTGCCGGGTGTTAACAGTTAACTATACGTACATATATATAGTTAGCTTGGTAGGTGTAGTTAATATATGTTTTAACAGTTTCAATAGTACAGTTAACATACGCTAATTATAACTATTACTATATATGAACAATATATAACGTGTTAACGTGATGGGTGTACTGGACATATGAAATGTCGACGTTTATTAACATTTATTAACTATACTTTAACTCTATATGTACTTTAACTATATATATATATATATATATACTTTACGGTTTTACCCGTTTAACGGGTTAACAGTTGACATAAACTTGCTAGGTGTCCTAGGTGTGTAACAGTCATACAGTTAACTATCATTTAACTATTTTAACAATTAACTAACTATTCACCGGTATTAGCTAATACTGTAATCTAATTAACATTTAACTATAGTAACAATTTATTTTAACAACATTAACAATTTATATTAACAACATTATAGTAACAATTCATATTAACCATATTTAACTAGATTGACAATTTGTTCTAACAACATTAACAATTAATAGTAGCAACATTTTACTAGATTAACACATTTAACCATCTTGACAATTATCAGGTAGATTTATATTGTAGGGTTACACGTGAAACCATCGCATGGAGGTGAACTATCCTAAACCCTGCATACTACATTAAATATTTAGTCAAAAGTTTGAGAACACCTACCTTAAATGCTCTATGCAACTCTGAAGACTCCCTCTGCAACACTGCAACACATCTGCCACCCTTGTCTCCCACGCACAGCAACCATCACCCAGCTAACGTAGCTGGGTCTTGGTTATAAGGTATGAGGTCGTGGGATTAGAATTATTAAGTGGGGGTGGGATTAGAATGATTAAGTGGACACTAGGGGGTGCAAGATCCGTAGAACACGGATCTGGGTCGGTGGAGTGCGCAGCTGGCCAGCTTAGACAGGTTGGATTGAAAGTGACATTTTTCCCTATTCTGGACAAAAAGAATGGGTATTACTAGGATTGGAACCCTAGTCCTCGAGTTGAAAGGCAAGTCCTTAACCAACTACACTAAAAAGTTAGTTGTTAGAGAAATAAACTTTCTATATGATAACGTCTATAGTGAAAATTGTTTATAAATTAATTCTAAATAAGAAATTGACTTGTTTGATTATCCAAAAATTGATTTCTTTGATTCTATGAGAATATAATTTCGTATCTTTTTAACTATTAGAAATTAAATTAAGAAATTAAATATTTAATATTCGTAAAAGGTTTCCTATGCATATTTATTTTCTATTTATTTATTTATTTATTTATTATTATTTTTATTTTTAACGGATGTTACATCCTCCCCTACTTAAAAGAATTTGGTCCCCAAATTCAACTGTATGAGGATAGTTTTGCTATGTAGGAGAAATTCAGAGCGTATAGAATACTTACAGTCTAAAATAGTTCTGGATATCTTTTCTTCATTGACTCCTCGGTCTCCCAAGTTGCTTCCTGCTCGGAGCATCGATTCCATTGAATTTTTACCATAGGGATCGTCTTGCTCCTTAGAACCCGGATTTCTTGATCGAGGACGCGCATCGGCCTTTGCTCGTAGGTAAGATCCTGTTGAATCATCAAATTGGTGTGGTCGATGACATGAGAGGGATCATGCACGTACCTTTTTAACATAGAAACATGAAATACGTCGTGCACTTCCGAGAGCTGAGGAGGTAGGGCAACACGGTAGGCTACCTCGCCCACTCTTTCCAACACCTTAAATGGGCCGATGAATCTTGGTGTAAGCTTGCCTTTGACACCAAATCTTCGGATACCTCGACTGGGAGATACCTTAAGAAATGCATGATCACCGATTTGAAATTCTAAGTCTCTCCTTCTGTTATCAGCATAAGCTTTTTGCCTGCATTGAGCCACCTTGAGTCTCTCTCTGATAAGGAGAATCTTCTTAGTGGAATCTCTGACCATATCAGGACCTAGGAGTTGTCTTTCACCAACCTCCTCCCAACATACCGGAGATCTACAGCTTCTACCATAGAGTGCTTCGAAAGGTGCCATTTGAATGCTGGCTTGGTAGCTGTTATTGTAGGCAAATTCGGCTAATGGTAAGTGGTCATGCCAACTCCCGCCGAAATCTATAATACATGCTCGCAACATATCTTCAACAACCTGATTAGTCCTTTCCGTCTGACCATCTGTCTGAGGATGGAAAGCTGTGCTGAAATTAAGCTTCGTTCCCAGAGAGCGTTGTAGACCCTTCCAGAAGTGAGACGTGAAGCGAGGGTCTCGGTCAGATACTATAGACACAGGAATTCCATAGAGTCTAGTAACTTCCTTGATATACAAGGCGGCAAGAACATCAACCGACCATCGACTCTTAATAGGTAAGAAATGAGCCGATTTAGTAAGGCGATCGATGATTACCCATATGCTATCATATCCGCCCCTAGACTTGGGCAAACCCATGATGAAGTCCATGCCGATATCCTCCCATTTCCACTTGGGGATATCTAGTGGATGCAATCTTCCAGCGGGCTTCTGATGTTCCGCCTTCACCTGTTGGCATGTCAAGCATCTAGACACAAAGTCTGCTATCTCCCTTTTCATATTGGGCCACCAAAAGGTTCTTTTTATGTCTTGGTACATCTTAGTGGCTCCAGGGTGGATCGTATACCTCGATCGATGAGCTTCTTCAAGAATCCTCTTCTTCAGCTCAGGATTGTCTGGTACACATGTCCGTTCATGGTATAATAATCTGCCATCGAGTGCCGACTTGAAATCAGATTTCTCGTCCAGCTTTTCTTTTATTTCCACTAGGGTAGGATCTTCTTCTTGCAACCTTTTGATTTCAGCTAGCAAATCCGGATGTACACTTATGAGAGATAGAGTAATACACCTGTCATTCTCATCCATGCTTATATTGAGTTCAGAGAATTTTTCCAGCAGCTTCCATTCTTGAACCATACAGTTGGTTATTAGGGCTCTCGGCTTCCGACTAAGGGCATCTGCTACGGAATTACCCTTACCAGGATGATATTGTATAGTGAAGTCGAAATCCTTGAGATACTCGAGCCAACGCCTTTGTCGCATGTTCAGCTCTCTCTGAGAGAATAGATATTTAAGGCTTTTATGATCGGAGTATACGGTGAATTGCTCTCCGTAGAGATAGTGCCTCCAGACCTTTAAAGCCAATACCACTGCGGCCAGTTCCAAATCATGCACAGGGTAGTTTTCTTCATGCTTCTTTAATTGCCGGGAAGAGTATGCAATGACTCTTCCATTCTGCATCAATACACATCCGAGGCCGATACCAGATGCATCAGTATATACCTCGTACTTCTCTCCTTCAATTGGTAGAGATAAGACCGGAGCAGTAGTCAAAAGATCCTTCAAAGTTAGGAAACTTTTCTCACAGTCTTCACTCCACTCATAAGGCACTTCCTTGCGAGTCAATTTGGTAAGAGGAACAACAATCTTGGAGAAGTCCTTGATGAAACGCCGGTAATAACCAGCTAAGCCCAAGAAGCTACGAATTTCCGTTGCGTTCGTCGGTCGTCCCCAGTTTTGCACGGCTTCGACCTTTACAGGATCAACAGAAATTCCATTCTTGGAGATAACATGTCCCGAGAAGGACACTTCCTCCAGCCAGAACTGGCATTTGCTGAATTTTGCATACAACTTATTGTCCCGCAATACTTGTAATGCCTTCTTGAGATGTTCCGCATGATCTTCTTTAGTCTTTGAGTAGATCAATATATCATCAATGAAGACCACAATAAATTGGTCTAAATAAGGCCGATAAATGCTATTCATTAACTGCATGAAAGCTGCAGGCGCATTTGTTAGTCCGAAAGGCATAACAGTAAATTCGTAATGCCCGTACCTACTCCGAAATGCAGTTTTGTAAATATCCTCCTCCTTGATCCTCAATTGGTGATAACCCGACCGAAGATCTATTTTGGAGAAACACTTTGCTCCTGATAATTGGTCGAACAGCTCATCAATTCTCGGCAGTGGGTACTTATTTTTGATTGTAAGATTGTTTAACTGCCGATAATCAATGCATAATCTCAATGTGCCATCCTTCTTTTTAACAAATAGCACGGGTGCTCCCCATGGGGAAGTACTCGGCCTAATAAACCCTTTCTTCAGTAAATCCATCAACTGCTCCTTCAGCTCTTTCAGTTCCGCAGGAGACATCCTGTAGGGTGCTTTAGAAACAGGACCGGTACCCGGAACAATATCTATTGTGAATGACACTTCCCTCACCGGGGGTAAACTAGGTAATTCATCTGGAAATACATCGGAGAAGTCCCGAATCACTCGGATGTCTTCAATTTTCATCTTCTCGACTTCTGTGGTAGTTACAAAAGCCAGAAAAGCCATACATCCTTTCTTCACCAATTTACTAGCTCGGAGAGCTGAGATGAGTAGGGTTTTATTCCGAGATTTGTTAAAAACTAGCTCGGGATAATCCTCAAAAGCTATTTTGCCATGCCGACAATCTACCGTTGCTTGGTAGGTGGATAACCAGTCGGCTCCCAATATGACATCATAACATTCCATGTCAAGGCATATCAGGTCGACAGGTAGATTATTATCTTGAACCATCACCTCACAACTTGGGTAGTGATGCATGATATCCGATTTGTTTCCAAGAGGTGTAGATATAATTAAATCTATCCGTTCAGGTTCTTTGGAAAATGAAGCAGTAAACTTCTTGGAAACAAATGAATGAGTTGCTCCAGTATCAAATAAAACTCTAGCAGGTTTAGAGCAAACAGTCAATGTACCTTCCACGATTCCTCCTTCCACAGATTCCGTCCCTTGAAGAGCTTGCAGACGGCCTTGCTTTTTAACTGGACGCCTCTCGTCCTTGTTGGCTTGCTCCTTCATTAATGGACAGTCGGGAATTCGGTGCTCCCGACTACCACATCGGAGACACGCTCCCAATTTCCTCCAGCACTCCTCGGTCTTATGACCAGCTTTATCACAATATTTACAAATCTCCTTAGAAGGCGTAATATTGGAGAAGGGCTTGTTGCTGATAGTGAGGAACGGCTTGTGACTTTTCTGGAATCTCTTCTCCTTGGAAGACTCGCCTCCATTAAAGACTCGCTTCTTGCCAAATGGAGGTTTGAAGCTTCCCGAACTTGTAACATGTTCCTTCTTGTCCTTGCCCCGAATCCTTTCAGAAAATTCGGTGGCGTCTTCCAGCAGCTGAGCACGCCAAACCATTTCCGAGTAGACTTGGATGTCCATCGGTGCAAGCTGGGTAATATACTGGGGCCGTAGCCCGTTGAGAAATCTCCTCGCCTTCATCTTTTCCGTACACACCAAGTGAGGTGCATAACGGGAAAGTCTCGAGAACTGGGCCTCATATTCGGCCACCCTCCGGGTCCATTGCTTCAGTGCGGCAAATTCCGCGGCCTTCTTCTCCTGCACCCGGTCTGAGAAATATTTGTCGTTGAAGTGCTCGACGAATTCCGTCCACGTGACATAACCGTCGGGCAGTGTGGCTTCCACGGACTCCCACCAGCTTCGCGCATCCCGTTCCAATTGGAATGTAGCCAATAAGACCTTTTCTTCATCCGTGCATTGCATTACATAGAAGATCCTCTCGGTCTCCTTTAGCCAATGTTCGGCATTATCAGGGTCCACCGAACCCGCAAACTTGGGTGGGTTCATGTTACGGAAATCCCGGTGAAGGTCACCGGCTCCACGGTGAGCTCCGCGAGCACCGCCTTGTGCCACCTGCTGTAGCGCCTCAGTAAGCCCTTGCACAGTGCGCTGCATCTCGCGCCATTGTGCCCTCTCGGCGGCCATTTCCTACAAAAGAATTTTAAGATAAATGATATTGAGCTTTAAGGTTAAGGGGGACATTTATTTTTATAACTTAACCCATGGCTCTACCCGTCTCACGAGGTAGGATCTAACCAATTCTATCCTTAGACATTTCCAAATTTTACCTAGGAAAATTCTTAATCCTAGGCTCTGATACCAAGAAAGCTGTCACGTCCCGAGGGCGGAAGCTTACCCGTGGCGCGACAGTTTTATATAGAACCAAAGCGAGCTAGCTATTCGATGGAATTCTTCATTTTGATAGTCAATAGAGTGCGTAAATAACTAAGATTTAACTTGAAATTAATACAAATAATCTGAGATGACAATTGTTACCACTAACCAAATGACAATTACACATATTTCTCGAGTCCGACTACTAGGCTTCAAGCCCTTATTACAGTTCTAATAAATTAGACTAATACAACTAACATCTGACATAACTGGATACAAATGACATAATTACTACACCACAATTAACAAGACAACATGATGAGTCCATTTCTACACTCATCCCTCAGACTCATTCCCTTCCGAGTTCTGGCTGATATTCGCACTACCTGAAAAGGTTAGAAAACAACTAGATGAGCGAATCGCTCAGTAGGATTTACATCTCAAGTTCTAACATGCTTTAAGTGAATTACACGTTCATTTAATGTAGGTAACCTACGCATGCAGACAGATAGATATCAAGGAATCATAAGATCGACAAGTGAAAGTGAGAATATATAGATTTCACAATTTCAATAGTAAGTGATAGTAAATGATATCAGGCCAGTGATAACTAAGAAGTGATAACTGGAATAGAAACATGTTAATCAGGCTAGCAATAGTAAGTAAGTAGTTTCAAGCATGTATAACTGGAATTGGCTATTTATCAATGCATTCAAATAAACACTTTTACCCTTCTGCGGGTCTCAAGTCAATCAATCAAGTAATATCACAAGAATGAGTGGAATGCCTAAAGTCTAGCAAGCAAATACTCCGGTGCAATGCCAAACACCGTGGTCAATAAACTCCCATGGGCACAAGTACCTTCGGGTGCTCCTCCCAGGACCAGACCGGGCCCTATATGCACAGCATTGGTCATATTTGTCGACATCCACTCTCATTTATAGCCAATATGGAATTTCAAGGATTGACCCAGTAGGATGGTTATAAGGTGGATTGTAGAATAGAGTCCAAGACGTATCGTTATGTAGGGACGATCTAGGAGTAAAACCCGTAACGTTCGATACATGCTAATGACAATAGGAGTTTGAGACTAACTTGCTGGTATTGACACTATCCAATATGTATATGTATATATATATATCCGATTATAGAATTCTGTCCAATATAATGGAGGTTATAGGTATGGATACCTTCTGTCCGACATACCTATATGAGTTAGCCAAAATGGTGATTTATTATAATAATCAGAGTTTTTATGTTGAATATAGTTCTAACTTGCTAAAAATGATATTAACATGTTGAGAATGAGTTTCATATGTTACTTTACTGGTAAGATGATAAAATAAATTTTTCATGCTGGATTTAATTTTTTTACATGCTGAAAATTAATTATTAACATGCTAAAATTAACTATTAACATGTTCAAATTAATTAGCTTACTGATATGATGATAAGATAAGGTTTCCATGCTGATTACAGAAATTTTCTGATAACAACATAATTTTATCATGCTAAAATTTATTTTTCTACATTTATTTACTAATTATTTGATAGGAGAATAGAATTATCGTGCTGAAAAATAGTTCTAATACACTGAAATAACTATAACATGCCAAAAATAATTATAACATGCTGGAATAATTTTTTACCATACTGGAAGAAATGTCATCATGTTGTAAGTAATTTTTATGCCTTACTTTACTACTTTATTTAATAGAAAAGTAAGTTTTATATGTACAAAATAGCTTTAAATAGATTTTAACATGTTGAAAATATTTTTTTTATATCTATACTCTGTAAGAATGAAGGAGTCCATTTTATATATTCGGTGAGAATGGAGGTGTAGACATTAGATATATATATATATAAATATATATATATTCTTGTCTAACAATATATAATGAAGGTGTTTTGTATATACAATTAATGGAAATATATATGAATTTATATACATATATAATGAAGGTGCTTGTTAATGGAAGTATATATATGAATTTATATACATATATAATGAAGGTGCTTGTATATACAATTAATGGGAGTATATATATATATTTAAGGGGTTTTATGTTGTTTTTCATTAAGTTCAAATCATGTGTCGACACTAGTGTCGACACTTACTATTCATTTTTGGTCTCTGTTGTACAGTTAACATTAGAATGTTTTGTGTGTCGACACCGGTGTCGACACCTGAGTCGACACCTGGCTTAAATGCACACGGGTGGTGTTACGTTAATAGCATGTGTCGACACATGTGTCGACACTGGTGTCGACACCTGTGTCGACACATGGCTTATACAATCTTGCAAGCCGTTAAGTTAACAGCATGTGTCGACACTGGTGTCGACACCTGTGTCGACACATGGCTTATAAGGTTATGAAAGCGGTAAAGTTAACAGCATGTGTCGACACAGGTGTCGACACCAGTGTCGACACCTGTGTCGACACATGGCTTATAAGTTCAAGTAACATGTTAGGTTAACAATTTTAACAGCTAGGTGTAGTTAACAGCTAACCATATATTGTATATATAAATATTGTATATATTGTAAGTGTCGACATTACTAACTTCCACTATATATATATATGCTAGGTATCGACACTTTATTATATACACTGTGTAGTTAAAAGTTTGCTTAGTGTTAACATATAACTAGTACTATATATATATATTGGTAACCTATGAGAATACCGTGTTGTTATCATTATCCAAAAATTGATTTCTTTGATTCTATGAGAATATAATTTCGTATCTTTTTAACTATTAGAAATTAAATTAAGAAATTAAATATTTAATATTCGTAAAAGGTTTCCTATGCATATTTATTTTCTATTTTTTTATTTATTTTTATTATTATTATTATTTTTAACGGGTGTTACAAGTATCATTACATCGAACAGGCTATGTGCATTGGTGCATTTCATAGCTGCCATAAGTCAATGAATGTCTGCATTTCATAACCTTGTTTCTATGAATGTCTAGACTTAGACTCATGCATTTCACATCTACTCAGGTTAAGTCTGTACAACGGGTGTTGTCTGCACAGTCAGGTTAAGTCTGTACAACGGGTGTTATCTGCACAGCCAGTGTATCACTCTCTCTGCACAGTCTATACATCCTTAGACAGCCTGCCTGAAGCTTGATGGCTGAAGTCTATACACTCATCTGCTGTTAATCGATCAAGTCTGTACAGCAAATGCATTTCATGCATCTTATGCATCTGGTCAAAGTCTGTACATTGTTCTGGTCGCTCTCAAGTCCATATAGTGTCTTGTCTGCACATTACATAGTCTACACAATGCTGTAGGCTAAGTCTGAACACTCTTCAGTAAACCCTGTACATACTTCAGATAGCAAGTCTGTACACTCAGCGTCTCATGCTGTGTCTTAACACAATCAGCAAGTCTGTACATTCGAGCGTCTCACGTTGCATCTCACTTTCATAGCAAGTCTGTACATCCTTCAGTTGCATAACTTAAGTCTGTACATTCGTCTGGATGCATAATGTGAAGTCTATACATCACACAGCATGCAAGCCACTAAGTCTGTACATTGCTGAATTGCAAGAGTTCTAGTCTGTACATGCCTCATTTCATCAAGTCTGCACATTCATAGCAAAGCCTTGCTGCTGGGAAGTCTATACATCGCATGGCACAGCATGCGTCCAAGTCTGTACATGCCTCATTTCATCAAGTCTGCACATTCATAGCAAAGCCTTGCTGCTGGGAAGTCTATACATCGCAAGGCACAACATGCGTCCAAGTCTGTACATTGCATAATGCATGTGTTCAAGTTTATACACTGCTGAATGTAAGTATGTACATTCTCACCTTTACCTACATTGTGTGAACGCAAGTCTATACATTGCGGTCTTCACCTACATTCAAGTCTATACAACGTTCGCTTAAAGTCTATACAGCCAGTGTCTATACATTGCCTTACCTCTCATGCATTTGCTAGTCTATACAGCTACAACTAAGTCTATACACTGTGTTGCATCGCATGCATTACCTAAAGTCTATACATCAGTTTGCTTTTTATCATGCATGCATTATAGCAAGTCTAAACATTGTTCTGTCATGCACGCAATCAAAGTATGTACATCCTTATGGCTGCATACATCAACTCTATACATCGTCTTCTAGCGTGCACACTAAGTCCATACAATCATGCTACATCATGTCTGTACACGCTTCAGTCTTGCATGTATGAAGTATGTACATGGGTCTAGCTCTGCATTCATATAGTCTGTACAGTCAGTGTGTTGCTCGAACCAAGTCTACACATTGTCATAGCACACACACGCAAAGTCTGTACACTGCATCTGGCAGTCTGCATAGTAAGTCTATACAACGTCCCACGGCAGCACTGCAATGTCTATACATCGCTGGTAGCCAGCACTGCAATGTCTATACATTGCGTCCCACAGCCTGCATAGCATGTCTATACAACGTCCAGCTGCCTGCCGCAAAGTCTATACATTACGTCCCACAGCATGCAGTAAAGTCTATACATTGTTGCCAGCCTGCACGTAGCAAGTCTATACATCGCTGGCAGCCTGCACGCAAAGTCTGTACATTTCATGCACACTGCATTGTTAAGTCTATACATTACTGCTTGATTGAACTATGTATAGCCTGTGTTGATTCTGCTGATCGACTGAACTCTTCATTAAACCTGCAGAGTCTGGGCACGTGATCCGAGGCTGGCACTTGGCACGTGATCCAAGATGCTGAGAAGCCGCCACATGGACTGAAGCTAGGGCGGGAATCGAAGAGAGCATTAGCCCTTTCCTCTGCTGCTATAAAAGGAAGCCTTCTTCCACTGAAGAAGATGGATGAAGTGGATGAAAGACAGAAGAAAAAGAGTGATCGAAAGAAGAAGAGCTGAAGCAGAAAGGGCAGAGAAGTAGCAGAAGAAAAAGAGAAAAAGAGAGAGCATGAGTTGAAAAGAAGAAAAAGATTGAGAGATAGAGAGGTCGTGAAGAAGAAGAGAGCTTCATTGTCTTCACTGGAATTTGGATAAGATCCAATCCAGTTTGCTCCTGCGAGATCTACTTTGTACTTTTCATTTCTCCAACTTTCTGTCGCTGTGATTTTTATCTTTTATTGTTTTCCTTTTACCTAGTTCTTCCGATTGCCCTGTTGGGGATCGGGTTCCTCCTGTGGTTTCAGGAGAAGGGAGATTTATTTCTCCAGTTTGCTGGTGACTTTGTGTCATCAGTGGTTCCCTCCTTTGTGGAGAAAGAGAGGTCCGAGACCTCTGGTTTGTAGGTGACTTGGTGTCACTTATGCTTCCCTCTGGGCCTCAGAGGAAGGGAGACTTGGGTCTCCGGCTGCAGGTAGTTGTTGCTACTTATAGGTCCCCTCCTTGGTGGAGGAAGAGAGACTTTGGTCTCTGGCTTGCTAGTGACTGTGTGTCACTAGTGGATTCCCTCCGGTGTGGAGGAAGAGGGGAGGTTGTTCCCCTGGTCAAGCTGTGTGGCAGCATTTGTTGCAGACTGAGTCTGCTGTTCTAGCGTTGCTAGTGGAAGCCTCACTCCGGTTTGGAGTGAGGGGTGGACGTAGGTCTGTGGACCGAACCACCTAAAAATCCTGGTGTCCCTTGTGGTTTGATTTTCTTATGTGTTCATCTTATTGCTTCGCACATTAGATGCTTGCTTAGGATCGAGTGAAGGTAAATTCATCTGTGCTGTTTTGCTGAGATCCTCCTAAGCATTCACAGAATATATTTGCAACAGGTTATAATTCTGCATATCTGAGCATAAGTTTTTAATTAGGCTATAATTTTAAAGGGGAGATTCATTCACCCCCCTCTGAATCTATCGCACATGTCTCAACAATTGGTATCAGAGCAGTTGCTGTGCATAGGATCTAACAATCCGCAGCAGATCCTGCATCTTCCGTGGTACATTTCAGAGTGGGTTTCTGGTGCTCGGTGTTTTGCTTCACTGTCTTAGTGCCTAGCTTTGCTCATCTGTTTACTGTGCATTCTTGTCGATTGTCTTGTGTGCCGTTGCTTTCTATCTGTTGTAATGGCTCATCCGCCAATCTTCAAAGGTAATGATCTTGATCTATGGCTGAAGAACTTACATCAGTATGTTAGATCGACTGATCCTGAACTTTGGAAAGTCATTGTCCACGGTCCACACAAATTATCAAAAGATAAATCTTGATGGACTGATGAGGATAGATTGAAAAACTCTGTCAACTTGAGAGCTTTAAAATTAATGAAAGCATCACTTGACAGATCTCTAATTTCTTGTGTTTCTTCTTGCAGGTCTGCCAAGGAGATTTTGGAGAAACTAAAGCTCACCAGGAATCGCAACACATGTCTGATGGTTGACGATGATGGGCAGCAAGAAGAAAATGAAGAAGAAGATGAAGATGAGGTACCTTCTAAATTTGAGAATTATGATATGGGTGATTGGATTGATGCATACAATGATTTACTTAATTCTTATGAAAAGCTGTCAAAACGAAATAACTCTCTAAAAAGGAAGTTGAATGAACATGTGAATGCTAATTCTGGAGGTGAAAACCCTGAAATTCTGAAAATTGAAAATGAAATATTCAGAAGACAACTACAAGATTTTGATTCTGTTACTTCAGATTTAGATCATTTGAAATCTGAAAAACAAACTCTCATGAAACAAAATGACTTACACAAAAAGGAGAATCAAGAGCTTGTTTGTGAAATTACTGAACTAAAGGAAAGACTTAGTTTAACTGATGATGATCAGACTCATAACAATGATGTAGTTCAGTATGAAAAACTCATAAAAGATTTAGAGTGTGTTAGCTCTGAATTGAATGTCTTAATATCTGAAAATGAATGTCTTATGAAAAAGGGCTTAAAAGTCAATGCTGAAACTACATGTGAATCTGATTGCATGGATTGCTCATGTCTGAAAGAAGTTAATGAGTCTTCATTTTGATCTTGAATGGTACAAGGATCTTGTTGTCTCATTAAGAAATGAGAATAATGAATTGCTCAATGAAAGTTTAAAAAATGAACAGAGAGAAGAAGTTCAAATAGAACAGCTAAGTTCCATTGCTAATGACAAAAATTCTGCTGAACAAATCAAAAATTTGAAATCTGAAAATGAAAAATTGAAACTGATACAAAAAGGGAATGAAGAGTTGAAGCAGTTAAACACTGCTATGTCAGAGAGACTGCTTACTCTAGAAAAAGGAAAATGTGTTATTGATGAAAATCAATCTGAAAATCTTGCTAAACTCGAACAGGAAAATGAAAAATTGAAAAATCTGAATGATGCATTGCATAATCAGGTCATTTCTTATGAAACTGAAATTGTAGGCCTAGAACTTAATGTTTCAAAACTTGAATCCGAAATCACTGGCTTGAACAAATCTCTTGAAAGATTTGTGAGTGGAAAGGATAATTTGGACAAGCTCCTTGGTTGTAAAATTAATTTCCAACGTGAGGGTTTGGGTTTTAACCTAGCAAATAAAAAGGGCATTGATAGTAAGCTTCACACTTCATTTGTGTGCAGCTCTGAGCCAACTAGTACATCTAGTGCACCTATCTTCAAATTCAGTGCTCAGAAAAATCAAAAATCCACTGTTAGTCCCAAAACTGTAGAACAAACTCAAAAATTGAAAAAGAATGACAATCTATAGAAAAAGGACAAAGACACTCCTTTTGTTACAAAAATTGCTGCACACAAGTCACATGATCTCCCACAAACTCATACTAAAAAGGGGTCATGTTATTATTGTGGGAAATTTGGTCATGAGATGACTGAGTGCTTTGTGATGAAGGAAGATGATCTGAAATTTGACAAAACTCATGCTAGGAAAGACCATGTTAAGAATCATTGTTTTCAAAAAAAGAAAATTCAATGTTATTGTTGTGGCAAGCTGGGCCACATTGCAGCCCACTGTTGGCATAAACAGGGAAATAAACTTAATTTTGAATTTGTTAAATTTCCTGTAAATAAAAATGTTTTTGGTAGGAATAAAACTGTTTTTGAAGAAAAGAATCTTACATGCTTTGAATGTAGAAAAACTGGCCACCGAGCTTCTGAATGTTGGTGGGCAGGTAATGGTTTTAAAAGTAAGCATATCAGATGCTTCGAGTGTGGGAAAAATGGCCATACAGTCAAGAACTGTTGGCATGTTCAGAAGAAGTCTGTTAACCCCCATGTAGTCAAATTCCCTGCAAAACCATTTGCAAGACTTTCATGCTATAACTGTGGGAAGCAAGGTTACAAATCTTCTGAATGTTGGTTGATTAAGAATAAGATACAAAATGTTCATGTAAGCAACAGACAATCTTATGCTCATGCACATAGGCCTCATGTTTTTGCTAATGTGCATCATAATAAAGTCAAAAATTCTGTTGGTACATGTAGATATTGTGGAAAATTTGGACATTCTATGGATGATTGCTTTCTGATGAAATTTAATGTTGATCTAGCTAAGAAACAGGTTAGAACACTTGTCAGGGCTAAGGCAGGACCCAAAGCTGCTTGGGTCCCTGCAGGATCAAAATGATCAAAATTTGCAAGTGTGCCTTGGATTGAGGAATAAAAAGAGGGGTAAATAAACCAAGGCACCCAAGATGATAAAGCCCCATTCAGGTAAATTTTGAAAACTCTGTATTCTGAATTTGTGTGATCTGAATGCACTACATATCATGATAATTCTTTTGTGCATTGTCTAACTGAATCTAATTGAAAAATCTGAAATGCTCATGGAAATGATTGTAGTTTATCTCTGAATGCATTGCATATAAATGTCATGATGCATGATATGTCAAACTTCTTATATGTTGTATTATACTGATTTGCATGACCACTTTGGTACATTAAATGGTAAGGTACCAAAAGGCAGGGAAATCTATCCGAAGGCTCTTACTATGTGTGAGGCGGTCTTTTAGACCAAGTGCTCCGCCAAGTACCAAGGGTCAAGACTTCATATAGAGCAGTGCATTGCATAACATAAAATTTGAAAAACCTAAAAAGATATTCCATTGCATCTAGACAGGGAGAGCATTCTTGTTTGATCACTTCTTCATCTCTTGAACTCCTACTGTCTAGCAATCTGATTCATTCTCTTGGCAATTGTGTGGTTCACTTGAATTCACTGCTGTTTCCACTTGTGTAGCTGTTCTGTCTGTACTCCAGACTTAGCTATTGATTTCTAAACAACACTGTTCTAATGTTCACCCCTTGTCTCATCATGATTACCTTCTGCTATTCTCTCAATAAAAATGTTTTGTTGACTCCACTGATGTGCTGCAATGTCAATGTTGATTCATCATGAATGAGGAAAGATTTTAGTCACTGCACCCTAATCAAAAATCAGACATATTCTGAAAAGAAGAATCTTCTATTATACTGGCTTAAGAATGTCTGATGTATCAAATTGATTTAAGACTAACGTATTCATTAAGCTTTGATCTAAAAGACATGAAAGTATCTGAATCATTTGCTCAATAAATCTTAACCAATTATCTCATATAACTTCATGCAAAACTTTCTGAAATCTGAAATTTTAAAGGACATGGCTATCTTTGGTTAAGATACATGTAGAAAGTATTGTTCTTAAACAATTCTGTGTACTGAGCTTTGTTTGAAAATTCAGAAAACATTTAAAAATTTTAAAATAAGAGCAATGATTTTGGTCACAGAGAAACTGGGGTGTCCATCAAAGAAATAGAGTAACCCCATGTCAAGAAGTGCCATAATTACCTCTCTTATAAAAATGATTGAAAATCTGACAGAGCAATGGCATAGTTGTGTTGAGTAACTGGGGATTCTGGCATCTGATCAAGGTGTCTCCTCATGTAAAAAGACACTCCTCATTGCTAACTCTATTCTCCTTGAGAGGCAATATGGTTGTCACACTGAGTAACTGGGTCACTTCACCTAAGACGTGTTGTGCCTCACGTAAAAAGGTGTTGACTGAACCAAACTTGCTCAGGAAAAATAAGTGCTGATAAATAGAAAATTCTGAAAAACTAAAGGCAAATTCAGACACATTTTTTCTTGTTTAATCTCAATATTATCTTGTGTAACTTCCATAGGTGACATTGAATTTAAATGAGTAAGATGGAAGGAGGTTAAACATGAATTTCAGATGAGTCTTTGGTTCACTACTATTAAAAGGTGTTTCAGATAGGAGTATTGAATTTTCTTGATAAACTTTGAATACATCACTCTTAAATCATGAAAGTAAGTTTCAACTCATTCATAATCTATTATAATTGAAGAGTCTGAAATTCGATCATCAAGATTTATGAATTTGGGGTGTTAACAAAAATCTTCTTCCTCATTTATTCACTGTGATTACAGACTGTGGTAATCCTTGAGTACCCATGTGTTTTGCTGATAGATGCTCATCACCTCTTTCACTCCATCTAATCAGGGGGAGCTTTCCTGTCATACTGAGTGTCTTTCATAAAGGGGGAGATCTAGTCAGCATTCTTGAGTGTCCCTGTGCTTTTGTTGATATTCTCCCTTCATCTCAATTGGTTTCAACCTTCAAAACGTTTCTGATCATTATTCTATTCAGGGGGAGCTAATTGCCATTAAGGGGGAGCTTAGTCAAAGGGGGAGCTTTTAACTCACTCATCTTATGCAGTCTTATTCTTCCCTCTTCAACTAATGTCTTTTTGCTGAAGTCAAAGGGGGAGAAATATTTGATCAAGTCAGTATGACTCATAGTGTTGCCATCATCAAAAAGGGGGAGATTGTTGTGTCCCTGTGATTTTGATAATAGCAAACACTATAAGTCATCATCTGTTGTGTCTGCAGATGAATCTGTTTGTGTTGCATATGTGAATGTTTCAATGAACATCTTATTTGAGTATCATTACATCGAACAGGCTATGTGCATTGGTGCATTTCATAACTGCCATAAGTCAATGAATGTCTGCATTTCATAACCTTGTTTCTATGAATGTCTAGACTTAGACTCATGCATTTCATATCTACTCAGGTTAAGTCTGTACAACGGGTGTTGTCTGCACAGTCGTTGCATATGTGAATGTTTCAATGAACATCTTATTTGAGTATCATTACATCGAAAAGGCTGTGTGCATTGGTGCATTTCATAACTGCCATAAGTCAATGAATGTCTGCATTTCATAACCTTGTTTCTATGAATGTCTAGACTTAGACTCATGCATTTCATATCTACTCAGGTTAAGTCTGTACAACAGGTGTTGTCTGCACAGTCAGGTTAAGTCTGTACAACGGGTGTTGTCTGCACAGCCAGTGTATCACTCTCTCTGCACAGTCTATACATCCTTAGACAGCCTGCCTGAAGCTTGATAGCTAAAGTCTATACACTCATCTGCTGTTAATCGATCAAATCTGTACAGCCAATGCATTTCATGCATCTTATGCATCATGTCAAAGTCTGTACATTGTTATGGTCGCTCTCAAGTCCATACAGTGTCTTGTCTGCACGTTACATAGTCTACACAATGCTGCAGGCTAAGTCTGAACACTCTTCAGTAAAGCCTGTACACACTTCAGATAGCAAGTCTATACACTCAGCGTCTCATGCTGTGTCTTAACACAATCAGCAAGTCTGTACATTCGAGCGTCTCACGTTGCATCTCACTTTCATAGCAAGTATGTACATCCTTCAGTTGCATAACTTAAGTCTGTACATTCGTCTGGATGCATAATGTGAAGTCTATACATCACACAGCATGCAAGCCACTAAGTCTGTACATTGCTGAATTGCAAGAGTTCAAGTCTGTACATGCCTCATTTCATCAAGTCTGCACATTCATAGCAAAGCCTTGCTGCTGGGAAGTCTATACATCGCATGGCACATCATGCGTCCAAGTCTGTACATGCCTCATTTCATCAAGTCTGCACATTCATAGCAAAGCCTTGCTGCTGGGAAGTCTATACATCGCATGGCACAGCATGCGTCCAAGTCTGTACATTGCATAATGCATGTGTTCAAGTCTATACACTGCTGAATGTAAGTCTGTACATTCTCACCTTTACCTACGTTGTGTGAACGCAAGTCTATACATTGCGGTCTTCACCTACGTTCAAGTCTGTACAGCGTTCGCTTAAAGTCTATACAGCTAGTGTCTATACATTACCTTGCCTCTCATGCATTTGCTAGTCTATACAGCTACAAGTAAGTCTATACACTGTGTTGCATCGCATGCATTACCTAAAGTCTATACATCAGTTTGCTTTTTATCATGCATGCATTATAGCAAGTCTAAACATTGTTCTGTCATGCACGCAATCAAAGTATGTACATCCTTATGGCTGCATACATCAACTCTATACATCGTCTTCTAGCGTGCACACTAAGTCCATACAATCATGCTACATCATGTCTGTACACGCTTCAGTCTTGCACGTATGAAGTCTGTACATGGGTCTAGCTCTGCATTCATATAGTCTGTACAGTCAGTGTGTTGCTCGAACCAAGTCTACACATTGTCTCAGCACACACACGCAAAGTCTGTACACTGCATCTGGCAGTCTGCACAGTAAGTCTATACAACGTCCCACGGCAGCACTGCAATGTCTATACATCGCTGGCAGCCAGCACTGCAATGTCTATACATTGCGTCCCACAGCTTGCACAGCATGTCTATACAACGTCCAGCTGCCTGCCGCAAAGTCTGTACATTGCGTCCCATAGCATGCAGCAAAGTCTATACATTGTTGCCAGCCTGCACGCAGCAAGTCTATACATCGCTGGCAGCCTGCACGCAAAGTCTGTACATTGCATGCACACTGCATTGTTAAGTCTATACATTGCTGCTTGATTGAACTATGTACAGCCTGTGTTGATTCTACTGATCGACTGAACTCTTCATTAAACCTGCAGAGTCTGGGCACGTGATCCGAGACTGGCACCTGGCACGTGATCCAAGATGCTGAGAAGCTGCCACATGGACTGAAGCTAGGGCGGGAATCAAAGAGAGCATTAGCCCTTTCCTCTGCTGCTATAAAAGGAAGCCTTCTTCCACTGAAGAAGATGGATGAAGTGGATGAAAGACAGAAGAAAAAGAGTGATCGAAAGAAGAAGAGCTGAAGCAGAAAGGGCAGAGAAGTAGCAGAAGAAAAAGAGAAAAAGAGAGAGCATGAGTTGAGAAGAAGAAAAAGATTGAGAGATAGAGAGGTCGTGAAGAAGAAGAGAGCTTCACTGTCTTCACTGGAATTTGGATAAGATCCAATCCAGTTTGCTCCTGCGAGAGCTACTTTGTGCTTTTCATTTCTCCAGCTTTCTGTCGCTATGATTTTTATCTTTTATTGTTTTCCTTTTACCTTGTTCTTCCGATTGCCCTGTTGGGGATCGGGTTCCTCCTGTGGTTTCAGGAGAAGGGAGATTTGTTTCTCCGGTTTGCTGGTGACTTTGTGTCATCAGTGGTTCCCTCCTTTGTGGAGGAAGAGAGGTCCGAGACCTCTGGTTTGTAGGTGACTTGGTGTCACTTGTGCTTCCCTCTGGGCCTCAGAGGAAGGGAGACTTGGGTCTTCGGCTGCAGGTAGTAGTTGCTACTTGTAGGTCTCCTCCTTGGTGGAGGAAGAGAGACTTCGGTCTCTAGCTTGCTAGTGACTGTGTGTCACTAGTGGATTCCCTCCGATGTGGAGGAAGTGGGGAGGTTGTTCCCCTGGTCAAGCTGTGTGGCAGCATTTGTTGCAGACTGAGTCTGCTGTTCTAGCGTTGCTAGTGGAAGCCTCACTCCGGTTTGGAGTGAGGGGTGGACGTAGGTCTGTGGACCGAACCACCTAAAAATCCTGGTGTCCCTTGTGGTTTGATTTTCTTATGTGTTCATCTTATTGCTTCGCACATTAGATGCTTGCTTAGGATCGAGTGAAGGTAAATTCATCTGTGCTGTTTTGCTGAGATCCTCCTAAGCATTCACATAATATATTTGCAACAAGTTATAATTCCACATGTCTGAGCATAAGTTTGTAATTAGGCTATAATTTTAAAGGGGAGATTCATTCACCCCCCTCTGAATCTATCGCACCTGTCTCAACAAGATTTTCTCTTGATCTTCTGGAGCGAGACAGATCTGGTTATAACCTGAATAACCATCCATGAATGACAAAACTTTATACTCGGCTGTGTTATCCACTAACACATCTATATGAGGCAGTGGAAAATCATCCTTGGGACATGCCTTGTTTAAATCCCTGAAATCAATGCAAATTCTCACCTTTCCATCCTTCTTGATAGCATGGACTATGTTCGCCACCCATTGAGGATATAAAACAACTCGAATAAATCTAGCCTTATGCAATTTATCAACTTCTTCCTACATCCTCAAGGCCATGTGGGGGTGAAATCTTCTTACCTTTTATTTAACGGGTGTTGCCCTTGGCTTAAGCACAAGTCGGTGTTCCACCAAGGAGGGGTCAAGACCCGGCATGTCCTCGTATGACCAGGCAAAGGAATCGCTATACTCCCTTAAAACCTTAAGCAGTTTTTTTTCCACTTCATGAGGGAGATTAGCACCAATTATAATGGGCCTAGGATCCTCATTAGTTACCAAATTAATTTCTTTTGTAGGTTCATCCACTGTTGATGATGGCTCATCAAACCTCTTCAAACCTTGCTCATATAAGTCAGCAGTGTCATCTACATCGCTATCCTTAAGATCGATCGGGTCTTTTTCATCTACGACTTCATAAACACCTAATCCATCGTCGCTCCACACCCCGTCTTGCTCCTCATCTTCTTCTAGCACAATTGCCGTGGCTACGAACCCCGGGCATTTGAGAAGAGCATGATATCGCTGAGCTAGATCCTGTAAAAACCTATTAGGAATGGATTTGGAATGAGGCGCTGGTGGGCGCAACTCAGGCGAGGAAGGGTTGGACGCACTAGAACAATACCCTACTTCTCTAGACCTAACAAACCATACTTCTCTAGACCTAACATACCCTACTTCCCTAGACTCGATTGACCCTAAATCTAACCTAGGAGATAGGAAATCTAATGGAAGGGAAGCAGTAGGGGCCTCATGCCCCTGGGAGGAGGATGGGCGGAACACAACGTAATCTTCCACTGAAATCTCCATTTCAAAATTGACATTTTTTTTGGAGATCAGTGGAGAGCACGCAACAAGATGGAGAGGATGGGGAAAGAGGAGGAAGGGCGAGAGGATATATGGATGGGCAGAAGATATCGAAGAAGGGATCAGAGGAGGAGAACCACATAGTTGAAAGATCAATTGGTGGGCAGCGCCTACACGGACAAGTCACAATCAAAAATTTAGTCGGCATTTTCAGCCGCAAGAGATCAATCATGACAGGAGGTGAACGGGGTATGAACTCCATTTTTCGGAAAAGAGACATCAAACGGGAAGGAGACCAAGTGAAAATAAAGGGCGAGCTCCCCTCTTCCCACGGATGGTAATCTGGCTTTCCTTGCGTGTACTGCACAAGCTGCACCTCCGGATTCCTTGGACGGTCCGCTTTATAGAACATCCTTGCAAAGGTTTCACTAAAATCTTCCATGTCATCAACGGGCCCCCTAGGCATCAATGGCGGGCCATCAACTGTGCAAGCAGTATCTTCTTTCTCGAGCTGACTTGGCGGGGCATTCAAAGTACCTGGTTGGAGAGGGCCCCTGATAAAGTGCTGACGGTAGTCCCAAGTCAATGGCCCTGAGTCTCCCAGAACTGATAATGAGGACTCTCGGTAATCGAGGCCCCTCCTGCTCATTTTTCTGCCCCTGGGGACCGGCTTGGTCCGCCCCTGTAATTGTGCGTCGAGACCTCTTCCCGGCAGATAGCCTAGCTTCAATATGATCTTCTAGCCCTTAGAATCCCTTATCTCGGGCATTATCTGGATGTTCACTTGCGCGATAGCTCGCTTGCGTGGTGCATATGCCCAGGGAAAATTAAGGTCCATCATCGAAATAATAGGCCGATTACTGGGCCAGAGTGTTGGTAAAATCTTCTCTGGAATGGCTTTGACTGACTGAACTGTGGAAATGATTTTGACCTTAACCACCCTCCCTTGAAAAGGGAATTTGAGACATTGATGGGTAGTAGATGGCACGGCATTAAGATTGTCAATCCATGGTCGACCTAGAATGGCTTTGAACATGGGATCGATGTCGAGCACATAAAATTTAATGGGCATTGTGAGTGGCCCAAGTTCAACTTGAATAGTGACCACCCCGTGGAACGGCCTTCTTGAGTTATCATATGCTGCAATGGTGGTGGGGGTAGGCCTTAGCAGATCTTCTAAAATGTTGCATGCCCTTAGAGTGCTGAGAGGACAGACATTGATAGATGCCCCAGTGTCTACTAGTGCCGCATCTATGCTTACTTTGTTCAGAATGATAGAAATGCATAACGACATTTGACGAGCCTCAGGTGGCGCTAGCTTGGTCTCTGAAAATGTAATAGCCGGCCTCTTGGTGATTGCGGCTAGGGTAGTTGGCAAGCTGTCTACTGCCATGTCTTCATTGACTATAACTTTTTGCAAGAAATCCCGCAGCGCGTCCTGGTGAAACTTAGACTGCTTAATCAATTCTAACACTTAAATTTTGGCGGGCACCCGGTCTAGATGATGTAACAGATCATACTGAGTACCCGACAGTGGATCTGCCTCCTCCTGATTAGCAGCTTGTTGCGAGGACTGGGGATTGGGTGTGGATGCACCAGTGGTAGGGTAGTTCCGATGGAACAATTGCCCGCTCCGCAGGGCAAGGTTCTGGGCCGGGACAACATCTGATTGGCTCATGGTGGGCGGCTTAATGGGCCAATGGGGTGGACAAGCGGTGTAGGGGGAGGCGTAGTGGAGATAATGGGGGTAATGGGGGGAGTGGTGGTGGTGATAGGTCGTGCTGGGAGGACGACCAGTGCAGGGTTGGATGGTGGCATGGTAATGACAGGCGGTGTGGGTACTTGCGGGGGAGCAAGGACGGATGGAATGATGGGGGAAGCAGGTGGCAGAATAAGGGGTTTAAAAGGAACAGCAGGCATGGGTGGTGTAGTGGTGGCTTGATGGTTTGGCGGGAAATTGATGGGGGTAGAAGGAGGAGGAGGGTTGCGGTAGGTATGGTGGAGGGCCATGAGCCGTTGGATGGAAGACTCATCGTCATAAGACCACTTGGCGTTGGGAGCCGGGCGTTGAACGAGGTTGACCTGAGCCGGTGCCGGTGGTTGAGGCTGCGGAGCGGGTGGATGATTCGGCATGGGGTTTTGATGGATCCCTAGATCCTGTGTAGGCTGCGGTGCTGTGGCTGCGGCTGCGGTGCCTGCTGCTACACTTGCTGCCTCGGCGCTTGCCTTCTTTTTTCCTTGATCTCGGTGATAACCTTATGCATTTCCTCCCAATCTATACGCTGCCCTTCATGTAAATCATAAACATAATCCCGGAATTGGAAGCAGGACTCTATCGTATGCCTGGGCTGACGGTGGAACATGCAATATCTGGACTGGTCGACGGCCAGGTTCCAATTAGGCCGTTCCGGAGGAAGTTGGAGTGCACCGATAGACATGAGGGCTGAAAATATGTCCGGGAGGGACTCGGGCAATGGAGGATACTGCGCCCTTTTTGGAGCCGGGCGTTTGGGTGTGTAGCCGTTAGGTGGAGGGACATTGTGGTATTGTGGGGGTTGTTGTGGTTGCTGGGGAATGGGGAAGGCATTTTGTGGAGCGGGGAAGGCAGGCTGGGTGTTTAGTGGAGCGGAGAAAATAGGTGGGGCATTTTGTGGAGTGGAGAACTGAGGGTTACGTGGGGGTTGTGGAAAGCGGTGTGGAGCGGATTGGTTGGGAAAAGGGAAGGCAACGACTTGCACTTACTCATTGGTTTGGACTCCTTCAGTGACGGGCCCCTGAGGTTTTCTATTATATTTGGGCTTTTGGGCCTCAAAGAGAGAGTGAATGGGGGAGTCCTTGAATTGGGTCTGGATAAACTTCGCCCTGCTATACAACTGGTGCATGTTGGCAATATCATTCATGGCCAAGATGTTGCAGAAGGTAGGCGAAGCATTGAAAATGAGCAACTTGACCTTTCCCTCATCCGGAATATGATCGGGCACACGGGCAGCCATCTGCCTCCATCTGTCACCAAAAGTAGCTGAAGAGGCGAAATCTCATGCTGCGTCCTGAGCGGGCCGGGGATCACCAGAAGATGAACTGTAAGACAGGGAAACGCGTCAGAGGGCCCAGGGGATTTCCCTGGGGCGAAACCCTCCGATGGCTAAGTCAGTAGAGGTGTGGTGGAAGCAATGAAGGGAGGAGGAAAGCTGATGCGCGAGACTCCTCTCCACCAAAAAGGGGGGGGGTGAAGCGGATTGCTCAGGAGTTTTACCTTCCTTTTTTCTCTTACCTTCCACCGGAGGGTAGCCCTGGGTTTAAGTAGTGTGCCGCCTTCAGGAGTCCTGTCAGCTGGGGGGTCTCCGGCGGGAGTTACGTCCTCAACGTGGGCTTTCATGGTCTTTATCGTGGGGGGCGTTATCGCCTTGAAACCCGGTGGCTGGTTGATTCCCCTGTCCGTTGGGGACTCTTAAAGGCAGCGCGAACGGCTAGCGTCCAGTCCGAGCTTCTGAAACGCCAGCCCTGTCCGGGCGAGGAGGATAGCTCGGTCGAAGGAGGGGTCGGATAGGTCTGCTGGCGCCTGTCTCTCCCGAGCGGAAAAGCGGCCTGGGCCGGACCTTCCTTGTGACCTGACCATCACTCGGGCCCTCCGTGCCTAGGGGCCGCCGGGGAGGGTTGGTTCCTCGAGTGCCTGTTTATTGGGCTTTTCTTCCCTGAGTGGGCCCCGTGGGCTATCACTCGGGTGAGCTTGCCTCGTTGGACCCTGTTGAGTCTTGTTGGGCTGCTCTTTGGGTGGGCTACAGAAATCCCCCTCTCCACTTGTCCCCCTCCTACTCCCGAGCCATGGAGGCTCGGTTGAGTAGTTTTTGAGGCTTTGGACCGGCGTGGCTCAGGTGGGTGGAATTCCGTTGGCGTTTATGGTGCCACGGGGAGTGGTCGCCTGGGCCCGTAATAATGATCCTGACGGATTTAAACTGAAGGGGCCCCCCTTTTTCTCGGAGCACGGAATGACGTGCCACCTTCCTCCAGGGTTTTATAGGCGTTGGGCGCTGTTCGTCGTTCTAGGCTTCCAGGGTTTTGGGCTTTCCTTAGTTTCTTGGCTTTCGAAGCTTCTTGATGCGCCGTGAGGGCACAGTGGAGGTGCGAAGTCTTGCGGCGGCGTTCGAGGAGTTGGCGAGGATAACCGCGGAGGCGGTCCGGCAACTTCCTTCCCCTCCGGAGTCTTCGAGTTCTTACGAGGGGTCCTCTTCCGGCTCGATGGCTGATCCGCCGCTGGAACTCGGGCAGGTGAGGCGAGAGCCTTTCTCCCGCTGCAGCGAGTTGGGGGAGGCAGAGGTGAAGAAGCTGGAGCATCGCTTTCGCTTGCCTTTCAGGTATAGCTTTGCCGCCGCCACCCCGTTCGAGACGAGTTTGGACGACCGAATGGGGCACATCTGCACGTTTCTTCTGGAGTGGAAAAGTGGGTTCCGCCTTCCCTTCGAGCCCCTCGTACTCCAGATCCTCGAACTTTTCCAATTGGCGCCCATTCAACTGGTGGCCAACTCGTACCTCCTCCTCTCTGCCTTTCGGATCCTCTGTCGCCAGCACGACATTTTCCCTTCCTTGGACCTCTTTCATTACTTTTTTGAGTTGAAGGCGCACCCATCGGCGGGGAAGGGCTTTTACTTTATCCAGGCAAGGAGGAACAGGAGTTGCATCGCCCTCGCGGCGAAGGACTCATCGCACAAGGGGTGGAAAACCCAATTCTTCTGGGTGAAGGCGGAGGCGACGGATGAACTCTGGAGATGCCGGATCTCGCCCAATTTCCATCCGAACATTCCTCCTCGCCAGGAGGAGTTCCCTCCCCATGTGGAGCAATAGGCCGCCCGTCTGCTGGAGAACTGCCGGTCGACCGAGGAGCTGGTGACGCCGGAGAACATCGAACGGTGCCTGCTTACGCGGTTGAAGTCGACAGGTACCGCCCTTTCGGTTGTTCCCTTGGGGTGGTAGTTACTTTTCTTCTCCTGACCGGGCCTTCTTTCTTTGCTGTAAACGTGAGGCGGGAACCTCTGGAGGATACTGCTGAGGTCATCGATCTGGGAGAAGATGACTCGGCGGCTGACGAGTCGGAGGCTCCTGTGGGTCGCGCCCAAGCCCGGGATAAGGGCTAGGGGGTGACCCCCGGGGGGTCTTCACGGCTGGCTGGCACAAAGCGCAAGGATCCCATGGCGGGAAGGTTGCGGGAGGCCGCGAAGGCCAAGAAGCGTGCTAAGAAGGCAGGTCTCCCTCCTACCGCCGGGGGCGACTTTGGCTCGGCGGCACTCCCCTCCCGGGGGCAAGATGGGGCCGACCCCTCGAGGCCAGCTCCCCCAGCTGCCGGGCGAGAGGGGGCCGAGGAGACTGGGGGCCCTTCAAAGGACGGCGATAGGTCGGCTCTCCCCCCACGGGGGTAGAGGGGGCCGATGTTGAAGTAGCAGTCACCGAGGCCAGGGGGTCGGCCGGAGGCGGTGACGTCCCGGTCGCCGAGGTGCGGGCCGAGACAGGCGAGGCTGGGGGTTCGCCCGCGAGGGCGTTGCAGCCCCAGATGCTGGGAGCTTACGATGCAGTTGGACCTGCGGCATCGGTCGAGGTTGGAGGTTCGCCCGGGGAGGCGTTGCAACCCCAACCGACCGTGGCGCGTGAGGTGGCCGGTCCTGTTGCTCGAGTAGAGCCCTCTGGCGGAGTGCCCCGGGCGGAGCGGTCTCCTTTGCCGGAGCCCTTGGAAAGGCTCGGCATTATGGGTGACCTATATCGAGTCTGCCAATCGATTGCCGCGAGGACGAAGGGGGGAGAAAGGCGCAATACCCCCCCCGGGCTCCTCGATGTTCTGATGGAAGGTGGCCTGGTCATAGCTCGGTCGGCAGCTTTGATGGCGGAGGCGCACGCACGGACGGAAACGGAGTGATCGAACCTTGCCTGGAGCCTCGGGGGATGCGAGAGGAGGCTGGCCCGACTCAAGGGGGAGCATGAGGGACTCCGGCAGGAGTTCTCCGCGTTCCGAGAGGTGGCCCGGGCGAGCCGACTAGAGGCTGAGGTGCTGACCGAATAGCTCGCCAAGACCCGAGAGTCTCTTGAGAGGGCAAGCAGATCCTTGGAGGAGGAGCGTCTGCGTCGCCTCGATCTGGACAATCGCTGGGAGCTCGAGCGTGCCGAGCTACTAGATCGGGCGAAGATGGCGGAGCGTCTCCGAGCTGAGGCTGAGGTGGACCGGGCCCGGGCAGAGGAACGTGCGTCCGAGGCGGAGCGGGCGCGGGTCGAGTTCGTCGGTAGGGCGGGACAGATCGAGGCGGAGGCAATCGAGCGTTACAGGAGCTCGGATGCTTACTCGGCTGACCTGTTGGAAGCCGCCCTACCTTACTATGAGGTAGCGCTACGCCGAGGTGCTCGAAAGGGGTTCAAGCAGGGCTATCGCCGGGCGGTAGGCTGCGCCCATGAACAGAACTCCGTGATCGAGTTCCCCTCTGGCCAGTGTTATGACTCGGATGAGTCGGTTTCCAGCTCTTCTGCGTCGGTCGGAGAAGATTTGGAGGGATCACCTCCGTCGGGGTCACCGGCTCCGGGCTTCTCGGGAGGGCTCACGACTGAGACAGTTCTCGCACAGGCGAGGTCAGTGTCCGAGCCGGCCGTCACCGAAGGCGCCGGGGGTGACGCGTCTCCTTCCGCCGGTCTCGAGCGTCAAAGTGGGCCCGAGGCCTGATGTATTGTGCCTCTTTCCCTTTTTGTCCGTCTTCCCTCTTTTTAGAGGGTTTCCTTTTGGTACAATAATAAATAACTTGCTCTGTTTGGGTACTATCCTTGCCGTGATTTGGTTGGCGAATCTTGGGTGGTTGAGAGGTGCCGATATGTCCTGCACGGTTTTCGCACGCTGTTTTGGTAGGCTTCTGACGGGGCGTTCCTCCGTCCCCTCACGCTTTGAATGTCAGGCTGCTTCGTGAATCCCGTGAGGGCGGGAAACGAGGAGTTGGAGGTGACTGTTCAGGGGAGAAATCCTTCGGCGTGTTTCCGAGGGGGGCATTTAAGGCGTGTAGCCTCCTTTGGCCTATAAGAAGGACCGGAGGGTGCCCTTTCCTCTCCACCGCTTGGGATTGTCTCTAACAGTCTTTCCTTGCTCCTTCCTTTTCACTCCGCATTGTGCCTTTGCATCCGGAGCATGGAGGATCCTTCGGAGGGTGATGCCGCCGACGACGGGGAGCGGTGGGCTCCTGCTGTCTTGTGAGGTTGAACGGATCCCACGGTCGCCGCGCGTGTACGAGACGGGTCCTACGGTCGCCGTGTGGATCTGGGGAGGACTTTGGCGTGTGGAAGCACGCCGTTGGCCTCTTCTTGGCTCCGGCGAGGCTTCCGGGTGGACGCCGAGGCGGAGGACGGATGGGGGCATCAGGGGAGTCTACCGTCACTTCCCTCCGTGTGAGGGGAGGAGGTGTATCCGGCTCCCTCCTCACCGAGGCCTTCCTCCATCTGCAGCCTCTTTTTCCCTCTTCTGCTCTTCATTTCTTTCACTCTTCGGGGGCTGCTTGCTCTCTCCTTCCTTCCAAGGAGTTGGCAGTTTGGAAGAGGGGGGGCCTTCCCGGCGCTCCTTTTTCCCGGTTGTTGCCAACTTGGGAGGTAGCCTTCCTCAACGTTTAAAGGTGGCCTTCCTCCTGAAGTCCCTCTGTCACCTTTGTCACGGGCCATCCGAGCCAACTGGCTCGACCACCTCTTGTCCGAGCCAGTTTCCGCACGAGGCAGAGTCAGTGGCTGGATGCGAGGAGATCAAGACCGAGTCAGTCGAGCGATGACCCCTTGAAACGATGTTAGACGGACTTTTGCTTTGTTTTTTCTATGTGATGTACTGGCATTTGCCTACCTGATGTACCAACGGTTTGTAATGAAAAGAACATGAATTTTATTCTGTCCATCTCGCTGTACAATTTCAAAAGTAGAATCTGCGTAGTGCGGCTGCGTTCCACGTCCGAAGAATAGGCTCCCCTTCCATTGTCGCTAACCGGTACACACCTTTCCCGAGCGTCTCGACCACTCGGTAGGGGCCTTCCCAGTTGGGGGATAGCTTGCCCACCGCCTCCAGTGGTCGAGAGGCTTCGGCTTTCCTGAGGATGAAGTTTCCAGGTTGGAAACGTCTGTCTCGGACCTTGGCGTTGTAGTATCGAGTGAGGCGGCGTTGGTACTCCGTTGCCCGGACGTTCGTGATCTCTCGGAGTTCGCTTGTCAGGTCGAGGTTCTCGAGCAGTTTTTGCCCGTTGGCCTCGGGTGAGAAGCTGATCACTCGGAGAGACGGGTTGGCGATCTCCAACGGAACGACGACCTCGGTGCCATATACCAACTGAAAGGGGCTTTCACCGGTTGCCGTCCTGGGGGTTGGTCGGTGCGACCACAGTACGCTAGGCAATTCCTCGAGCCAGCTACCCTTAGCCTTGCCGAGTCTGGTTTTTATGCCTTTCAAGATAGTCTTGTTGGCATTTTCAACTAGCTCGTTGGCCTGAGGGTGGGCGACCGAAGTGAAGTGGTTGGGGATATTTAGGTCGGCGCATCTGTCTCGGAAGTACCGAGAGTCGAATTGCCGACCATTATCGCTGACTATCACTCGGGGGATGCCAAAGCGGCAAATGATCGATTTCCAAACGAAGCCCCAAACGACTGTCTCGGTGATCCTTGCCGTAGCCTCGGCCTCGATCCACTTGGTGAAGTAGTCGATGGCGACGATGATGAACTTCTTCTGGGACTGGGCCGTTGGGAATGGCCCAAGGATATCGATTCCCCACCGAGCGAAAGGGTAGGGCTCAGTTAGGGTGACAAGTTCCGTTGCCGGCTGATGGACCAAGTGGTCGAACCGCTGGCATCGGTCGCACTGTTGAACATAGGCTGAGCAGTCGCGCTGCAGGGTGGGCCACCAGTACCCCTGTCGTAACAGGATTCGGGCTAGCGACCGGGCCCCTGAGTGCGCTCCGCACAGGCCTTCATGAATCTCTTGGATGGCTCGGCCTACCTCGTCGGGACCGAGGCACTTCAGGAGGGGACCGGAGAACGATCTTCGGTAGAGGGCGTTGTCGAGGATGACGAAGCGCCGAGCTTGATACTTCATTCGGCGGGCTTCCCGAGGGTCGGGGGGCTCTTGGGAGTCTAGTAGCCAGGACATGTAGGGGGAGCGCCAGTCACTTGGGGTGGCTGAGTCAACAGCGAGGAGCTCCGTGTCGATGCTCGGGCGCTCTAGCTCTTCTAGGAGGACCGATCGTGTACCTTCCGGGTCTAGGGAGGAGGCCAATCGAGAGAGGGCGTCCGCCCGGGAGTTTCGCTCCCGAGCTATCCGGACTACCTCAAATCCCTCGAACTGTTGGGCCAGGCTCCGGACCAGCTGAATGTATTTGATCATGGGTACCTCCCGAGCCTCATACTCGCCGTTGACCTGACCTGCGACTAGTTGAGAGTCGGTGTGGATCCTGACTCGCTCGACCCCCAGCCGTCGGGCCATGCGTGCTCCCGAGATAAGGGCCTCGTACTCGGAAGCGTGGTTGGACGCCTGAAAGTTGAATTTTAAGGCATACTGTAGCTCTATCCCTTCGGGGGACCTTAGGAGGATCCCCGCACCACTACCTACCGAATTGGACGACCCATCGACGAACAGTTCCCAGGCTGGCTCGGTCGCGGTCGGAGGCCTGTCCTCGGCAGGGATGGTGCTTTCGGCAATGAAGTCGGCGAGCGCTTGGCCTTTGATTGCTGATCGCGGCTGGTACGAGATGTCGTAGGCCTCGAGCATGATGGCCCATTTGACGAGTCGCCCCGAGGCCTCGGGGTGGGCCAGAATCTTCTTCAGCGGCTCACCGGTTAGCACGGTGATGGGGTGCCCCTGGAAGTAGGGGCGGAGGCGCTTCGCGGAGGTGACCAACGCTAGCACGAGTTTCTCGGTTGTGGGGTACCTCCGTTCGGCCCCACTGAGCACCTTGCTGGTGTAGTAGACCGGTCTTTTGATTCCCGAGTCATTTCTGACCAGGACCGAGCTGACCGTGGATGGCGTCGCCGAGAGGTAGAGTAGCAGGACTTCGCCTAGGACAGGCTTGGAGAGTACCAGTGGCGAAGCCAGTAACTCCTTAAGCTCGGCGAATGCTGCCTGGCACTCCTCATCCCATGCGAACGTAGCAGATGCCAGCTTGGGCCCCCTCATTAATTTGAAGAAGGGCAAGCATCGTTCGGCCGCACGGGACAGGAAACGGCTGAGAGCGGCGACACGCCCCGTTAGACACTGGACGTCTTTAATGCACGTGGGCGGGAGCATGTCCAGGATGGCCTGGACTTTATCGGGGTTGCCCTCGATCCCGCGCTGAGTGACTAGGAAACCCAGGAACTTCCTGGATTTTACTCCGAAGGCGCACTTGGCGGGGTTGAGCTTCATGTTGTACTTCAGGAGGGTGCCGAAGGTTTCGGCAAGGTCGGGGAAGTGGTCTTGGGCCTTGGGGGTCTTGACGAGCATGTCATCAATGTAAGCCTCGACGTTCCGACCTAGCTGTCCCTCGAACATGTGATTTACCAGTCGCTGATATGTGGCTCCGGCGTTCTTTAACCCGAAGGGCATCCGGGTGTAGCAGTACACGCCGCAGTCAGTGATGAAGGCTGTCTTCTCGACGTCTTCTGGATTCATTCTGATCTGGTGATAACCTGAATAGGCGTCCAGGAAACTGAGTATCTCGTTGCCCGAGGTTGAATCAACCAATTGGTCGATGCTCGGTAGCGGATAGCAGTCCTTGGGGGTAGCCTTATTCAGATCGGTGAAGTCCACGCACATTCGCCACTTGCCTGTGGTTTTTGGCACCAGGATGACATTGGCTAGCCACGTAGGGTACAGGACTGGCCTGAAGAGGCCTGTCTCTTGTCCCTTGGTGACCTGCACCTTGATGACCGCCTGTTTCTCGGGCGCATGCTTCCTTCTCCGTTGCTGTACGGGCCTGACGGTGGGGTCAAGGCTGAGCTTGTGCATCACGGTCTCCCCTGGTATGCCAGGGAGTTGATCATCGGCCCAAGCGAAGACCTGAGCGTACTCAGAAAGAAATTTCTTGTATTATTGCTGTTCCTTAGGTGGTAGGTCGGCTCTGATCCTTACTCCGAGGGCCGGGTCATCGTTTAGGAACACCGTTAGCAACTCGCCACCGGGCTCGGCGGTTATGGTCTTCCCTTCGATTCCCTTGGGGCCCTTATCCCCTCCGTCCGGCCTTGAGGCTTCCACCGAGATGTTGTAGCACCTTCTAGCCATGGCCTGGTTACCTCGGACTTCCCCCAACCCATTTTTGGTGGAAAACTTCATTTTTTGGTGATAGGTAGATGGTGCGGCCTTCATTCGGCTGAGAATTTTCTGGCCGAAAATGGCGTTGTACGCTATCATACCCTTGATCACTATGAAGTCCACCATGACCGTAACGGTTTTGGGTGGGGTGCCGATGGTGACCGGCAGGCTTAGGGCTCCCTCGGGATAAGTGGCCAGGCCGTTAAACCCGCAAAGGGGGGTTCGGATCGGGCGGAGCTTGGATGGGTCTTCCCCCATCTTGAGGAAACAGTCATAAGATAATACATCGGGGGCACTTCCATTGTCAACCAGAATTCTATCTACGTTACAATGGTTTATTGTGGCCAAGATGACAAGGGCATCATCATGCGGGGTGCTTAGCCCTTCCAGGTCTTGGTCGGAGAAGACTATGACCTGGGGCTCCCTCGGCGGGCCCCCTGAGGGCTCTGAGATCCGGCTGGCCCGCTCGGCATGGCGCTTCCTTCGTCGGCTGGTGTCGCCGCCCGATGCTGTTCCTCCGGAGATGACGTTGATGTGGACCCCTCGGGGGTCGTTGTCGATCTCCTCGGTGGCGTCTTTATCTTCTTTGTGCCCAGCTGCGAACCGGGCTAGGTGCCCCTGACGGATGAGGCGTTCGATCTCGTCCTGGAGCTGGTGACAGTCGCCGGTGTGGTGCCCGTGGTCGCCGTGGATCAAGCAATGTCTGTCGCGCTTGCGGTTCTTCGATCTCATTGGTTCGGGCTGGCGGAGGAGTCCCGAGTCTTTGATGTCTTCATAGATCTCGTAGACTGGCGTGGTCAATGGGGTGTACTGCTCGTACCTCCGTTTGCGCTCTCCTTCCCGATCACGCTTCTTGCCCGAGCCAGGGTTTGACTCGGGGGCCCACTTCTTGTCCCCCTCCCGACCCGAGCCGGTTGTGTCTCGGCAGGCGCTGAGCACCTCTTCGCACTCGACGTGGCGCAGAGCCAGAGTCACTAGCTCGGCAAGGGTCGAGGGAGGGTGGAGGACCAGTTCGCGGCGGAGATTTTCGTCCCGGGTTCCCCTGGTCAGAGCGGTCGTGGCTAAGGCCACATCCAGGCGGGGAATTCTGAGGGCTTCCGATTTAAATCGGTGGACATAAGCCCGGAGCCTTTCCCCTTGTGCATGTTTGAGGGCTAGGAGCCCCGCTACTGACCTCGGGGGGGCGCTTCCGACGAAGCTCTCCTTGAAGACTCGCCCGAATTGCCTGAAGTCCTGGATGGACCCAGGGGCGAGGGCCCGGAACCACGCCTGAGCGCCTTGGACCAGGGTGGCCGCAAAGGCTCGGCATTTAATGGGATCCGGTGTTCCATGCAGAGTCACCAGGGCGTCAAAGCTGTCGTAGTGGTCGGTTGGGTCGCCCTGTCCATCATAGAGTTTGAAGGTAGGAATGGAGGTCCTAGGAGATACCTCTGCCTTCAAGATGTGCTCGGAGAAAGGGGATTTCTCCTCCTCCTCCGGGAGGGAGGTCTTCTGCAGGGCGCGGAGGGCGCGCTCTTGCTCTGCGAAGCGTCTTTCGAAATCCCTCAGCCGAAGGGATAGTTCCGGCTGCGGTCGCGCCGTGGGGCTGGGGGGAGCGTCGTGGCGATCCTCAGGACCGCCGGCGCTCGGGCGTGGAGGCCTCGCCCCCTGTTTCCCTCTCCTGGGCGTGGAGGAAGCCTCTTGCTCTGGGGGTGGAGCTTGCGAGGGTCCTCCCGCGTGGTTGCGGATGAGCTGCTGACCGCGGAGGGTGAAGCGGCCTCCAGCGGTGTGCTTGGACGCACTTCGACGGGGGGGGCTCTCGGACGGGGCGCGAGACCTGGCCTCCCTCGCCGCCTGGGCCCTCATGAGCTCCACGAGAACGTCGAGCTTCTTACTGAGGGCCTGGAAGATCTCAACGCCGCCGTTGGGGGCTACCCCCGTTGCCGTCGGAAGGGGCGGCGGCCCGTTGGTGGGGACACTGGTGGTGGAGGGAGGGCTCTGTGAGGCCCTAGAGGGGTCTTCTCCCGCCGTCACCACGGCCTTACCCTTCTTGACGGCGGATCTCCTCCCTGAGCTTCTTCTCACCATCTCGGCTCTTCGTGCGTTTCCCACAGACGGCGCCAGATGAAGAGGCGAAATCTCGCGCTGCGTCCTGAGCGGGCCGGGGATCACCAGAAGATGAACTGTAAGACAGGGAAACGCATCAGAGGGCCCAGGGGATTTCCCTGGGGTGAAACCCTCCGATGGTTAAGTCAGTAGAGCTGTGGTGGAAGCAATGAAGGGAGGAGGAAAGCTGATGCGCGAGACTCCTCTCCACCAAAAAGGGGGGGGGGGTGAAGCGGATTGCTCAAAAGTTTTACCTTCCTTTTTTCTCTTACCTTCCACCGGAGGGTAGCCCTAGGTTTAAGAAGTGTGCCGCCTTCAAGAGTCCTGTCAGCTGGGGGGTCTCCGGCGGGAGTTACGTCCTCAACGTGGGCTTTCATGGCCTTTATCGTGGGGGGCGTTATCGCCTTGAAACCCAGTGGCTGGTTGATTCCCCTGTCCGTTGGGGACTCTTAAAGGCAGCGCGAACGGCTAGCGTCCACTCCGAGCTCCTGAAACGCCAGCCCTGTCCGGGCGAGGAGGATAGCTCGGTCGAAGGAGGGGTCGGATAGGTCGGCTGGCGCCTGTCTTTCCCGAGCGGAAAAGCGGCCTGGGCCGGACCTTCCTTGTGACCTGACCATCACTCGGGCCCTCCGAGCCTAGGGGCCGCCGGGGAGGGTTGGTTCCTCGAGTGCCTGTTTATTGGGCTTTTCTTCCCTGAGTGGGCCCCGTGGGCTATCACTCGGGTGAGCTTGCCTCGTTGGACCCTGTTGAGTCTTGTTGGGCTGCTCTTTGGGTGGGCTACAGAAATCCCCCTCTCCAGTAGCGAAGTCCTCGTTGGCCTTCATTTTCTTGGCAATCAGATCTGTAAAAGAATACTCCGGGCCGACCCGGTCTTGGAACCTCTGAATAAATTTCTCCTTGAAAACTTTGAAGCTCTCAGCATCTTCCAATGGCAAGGCATAGAACCACTCCAATGCTACTCCATCCAACGATCGGCGGAATAAATACGCCATAAGGCGATCATCATATTGGAACTGCGCCGATTCGTATATGAAATCCCTCACATGAACATATGGGTTAATGTTCCCGTCATACTTGCGGTATGTGAGGAGCTCGGATTGAGGAGGGAATCGGGTTATGAAAGCTAGGAATGGGAACATCTGCCAAGGACTGTGGGCCGACCCTCTTTTGGAGAAAGTCAAGTTGTTGCTGCATGGCAGCCCACTTATCGAGGAGTTCCTGTTCTCGAGATGGAGTAGGTGGAGGGAAAGGAGCGGGCTCAAGGCAAGGAGCCGAAGGATAAACGGAAGGAAGGGGAGGCCCATAAGAAGGATATTGGGCTAAAGCATGACCCAAATTGGAATAAAGCGAGGCCGCCCCTTACTGAGGGCGAACAAAATCAGCCAGGCCAACAAGGACTTGTGGCACCGAGGGAACGGACCTATAGGGATCAATCTGGGTAGATGGGGGAAGAGCGGTCTTTCCTTTATCAAGAGCTTGATGGACCGAACCAGAGGACTAGCCCGCCTCCAGATTGGAGAAGCGAAGGACCCTGGTTGGACCGGGGTAAGATCAATAGGAGCAGGGGGAGCCCCGGGCCCATCAACCCTAGATTGGGAGATGGAAGTAGCGGATGAACCTTGTGAAGTAGTGGAGGACGGGGCCTACAAGGTCTGATAAAGGGCCTGAAGTTGGGCCGGATCCAACTGGGCCATCATTTGAAGAATGTGACTCACAGGATTATTGGCAGAAGAATTGGAAAGAGACGGCTGACCGCCCTCTATGGCAGCAGAAGATGGAGGAGGGTCAGACCCTTCTCCAGACCGAAGCGGCATGACCCTAGATGGGTCCTCTAGGAGCCCTTGAGGAAGAGAGTGCTCGTGGGAGTGGAAATCGTAAGAAGACATGGTGGAATCGAACAACGGATTAAGATATGAGATGAAGGAGGTATTGCCCCTAGGAGATGAACCTATGGACTTGAAGCAACTCCACATACACTATCTAATGAAGACAACACAAACAACCACTAATAAGCAACCAAACAAAATAACCCAACAAAGGGGGAATATGCAAATAAGAAGGCGATGAGAAGCAACCAAAATCAACCAAGTTATAATGATGCACAATTTTTTTTTCTCCTTTAGAACCTTAGTGATTTCAATAAAATGTTCTCTCCAAAAATAGGTTCTTAATGGGAAAGGATAGTGGGAACTTGGTTGACTCTAGGTGTAAACTCTCCCTCACTTATGCAACCTAGACATGGGGTGGCAAAGATACAACCGGCCCGGCGTCCGCGTGAGAATCCACAGCTCGCGGGGACTTATGGAGGTCCCGGATGCGATCACCTAGTCGACCACAAGGAATATGGAGGCGAGAGGATCACACACCTAGGTAGGAATGTAACTATGATATGAGAGATGAATGATCCTATGTGCACCGGAGTGCATGCAATTTCTAGCCTAGAAACTTACAAACAATATGTAAACAATGATATAAATATATGCCACAACAAGGGAGGAGACCAGATAGCACCCAGGAACAATAAGAATCAGGAAAAATGTAGAAATAAGAGCAATCATCGGGATGCGTACCTGTAATAGAGAAACGGTCATCTGGGGACCGCTAAGGAGATAAGACGGTCTATCGCTAGACCGCTTTTAAGCCGTAAACGGCCAGGAGGAGACCGCCAGGGAACCAGAGAGCAGAAAGTACAGGGAATAAAATGGGAAAACCGAGGAAAACATAGGGCAAACTGGGAAAAACAACTAAGAGCAGGTCTAGCAATCACTCAACACGATTGGCACTAGATGTTCCACCGTGATCGCCAAAAAATAGGGGTTGTAGATATTTTTAATGTGAAGTGTGGTGTGATGAGGTATGTGAGATAAGGAGGAGTGATGTATGCTATGTGCTAACTCAAGCAATGTCACATCTCGAGCGTGGAACATACTCGGATTGCGTGAGGTGTCTATATAGATCGTGTCATTAGAGATATAAATTTTTTGACTTACATAATTACGGAGTGTGTAAAAGACTAATAAAATTAAATAATATCAATAGTCCAAGTGATGATTATTTGATTAACCAAAGGAATTAAAGATAATCCTTGACAAATTCAAAATTTAGCATGCCTTAACAAAGTTTATACCACTAACTGACATAGCTGGGAGTACAAGGTAGACTCAAATAAATTCAAAGACGCGACTAGCTAATGATAAGTGAATTGGCGTTCTAGCACTCTTCACTCGGTCTCAATCACATTCTTGTCGCTATCCGAATCACCTGAAAATGTTAGGAAGCAACTGGATGAGCAAATCGCTCAGTAGGAATTACATCTCAAATTCAAGCAATCTTTACGTGATTTACAGTTTGCATGTATTATCAGTATGGCTATGCATGATGTACGTATAAGAAAAATCAGGTATACAGGTAAATCTAGGCATGATGAACAATAAGAGATCAAGAAATGTATAAAGAGAGTATATCAAGATTTCAAATATTTGACAAGCATTATTTCAAGAATTTACAGATGTGAATGCCACTTCGGGGCAAGCAGGGATTCATGTACAAGTATGAACACAAGCACAAGAATGAACACATGTACAAGTATAACTCAGGTACGAGCAAGTAAAAATTCAATTCAAGCAAGTAATGTCAAGTACGTATCATTAGAATTGGCTATTTTAATCAAGCAAGTATTCTGCCCTTTCTCGGGCAACAAGTCAAGTATTGCGCGTTCCGGGCCACGCAAGTCAAGTCAAGTAAGTAAAGAGAGAGTAGGGGTGGAGTGTCTCAAGTCAAGCAAGTACTCTGGTGCAATGCTAAACACCGTGGTTAATAAACTTCCATGGGCACAAGTACCTTCGGGTGCTCCTCCCAGGACTAGACCGGGCCCTATATGCACAACATTTTATGTATTACCTTTGACATCCACTCTCATTTATAGCCAATATGGAATTTCAAGAATTAAGAAGCGTAGTATTACAGACGAGATTAACTAGTCATTTGGTTATGGAGGACTCTAGAGATGGCCCCTACAGGCTCAAGAGGTGACTCCCACAATGTAGCACTTTGCCCTGCATGGCACTTAGCTCCAACACTCCCAAATGGTAGTCTAAGAGGTTCAAGGTTTGACCATGTAGGATATACACAAGTAGATTTTTCATGGAATGGAATTCAAGAACTCATAATACGCAGGAATATGGATTAGGGTTGTGTTTGTATAATTCACGAGACAGATCAAGATCAGAAGCGGTAATCAATGAGTTGGCGTCTGGGGGTTTGCCAATCTTTCAAATTTTTAATTTTTAGAATTATATATATATATATATATTAAATTGGCGCCTCCCAGGGAGTCTTCATTTAATTGAAGACAACCTGGCCGTCGCTATTTAAGTAATTGGCGCCCTGGCTTGGGGCGCTAATTACTGATGATATTTTTGGAATATATATATACATATATATATATATATATATATATATATATATATATATATATATATATATATATAAAGAATTGGTGCCCCTATAGGTAGTCTTCAATTAATTGAAGACTTGCTGGCTGCCGCTATTTGATGAATTGGCGCCCTGGCTTGGGGCGCCAATTACAGTGGGTGATTTTCACCCAGTAGATACGTTCTGTGACTTAAAGCACTGTTCATTCCGAAAAAGTTTCTCAAAAATCGAAAGTAAGGACATAAACAAGTGGTATAAATCCTCGGGAGTCCAGAAACATGTTCAGATATAATTACTGGGTTTTGGTTTCACAGATATGAATTTTCTAATATTGTATCTTCAATTTCTCAAGAAATGGAATTGGCGCCCCTGTGAGTAGTCTTCATTTAATTGAAGACTCTTCGGGGTGTCACCAATTCGATGTACATGTGCAACTAATTGACGACACTACTGCAAGTCACCAATTGAGTTGTTTGTCAAGTGAGTTATGCTTCGTATCGGAACGGTAAGTTCTGTGATACAAGTTACTATTCATTTTTCCAAAGTTTCTCTGAATCAGAATCCGAAGGCATCGTCGGGTGGATAAAATCTCAAGGTCACAGAAGTATATTCAGGCAAAATTTTAGTGGTTCAGTTTAATAGTTATAGATTTTTGAATGCATTGAGTTACTAATTACTGAAAATTCTAGAAAATGGAATTGGCGTCATTGCACATGTCTTCAATTAATTGACGACCGTGCGAGAAGTCTTCAATTTTAAAATTGGCGCCCTGGTAAGGGGAACCATTTATAGATGGTTGTTCACTATTCATCAGTATAAAATTTCTCTGAATCAGAAAGTAAGAGTACGTGCAGGTAGGGAAAAATGTCAGGATTCCAGAAACATGTTCATGTACAAATTTCATGCTTTAGTTTGATAGTTATAAATTTTTGAATGTGTTGAATTATTAATTACTAGCAATTGTGGAAATGGAAATGACGACACTGCAAAGTGTCTTCATTTAATTGGCGCCCCCTGAGGGGTCTTCAATTTGGTAATTGCCACCCCCTGAGGGGTCTTCAATTTGGTAATTGGCGCCCTGGTCTGGGGCGCCATTAACCTGAGAGCTGGGACTCTCGGGTTTTTAAAACATGCAAGTATTTGGTGTACAGAGGTTCTATACGAAGGTTTAAAACATGGTTATTAAGTCTTTAAAACTTGTGTAATAAAATATGTTCAAAAACTCATGAAATTATGTTTAACAGACTATGTTCAACTCATAAAGATCATGGTAACAGTATGTATAAAATCATATGCGACATGTGTAACAGGCTATTAAGATATGTATAACATGCTATATACATGGTTATTGCTTGATTATGGTAAAGCTAGGTGATATATAGCATGATAGACGAGTTAATCAAACTCTAAGCATGCATCAGTTAACCTATTTAGTTACTAGTTAGGTAAGGATTTGAGAACACCTACCTTTTTGGCGTGATTACGAGGTACAGATGACAGAATAGAAAAACCAAGGATGAAGCCACACGTTCTCCACCGCCGTAAAGCTTCAGCAGCAGCAGGACGTAGACTTCACGCTTTTCGAGGAAAGAAGGGAAATATTCCCTTCTACAAGCAGCATTGAAATATGGCAGTAGCCTCTAATAGTGCTACGTAGGGAATTAGTTATAGGGATTCACAAAGCATTGGTTTATTGCCTTGCGGGGTCCGATTGAGGGACACGATCCTAGTTATGGGGGTTTGCCAGCTAAATGAGGTTGTTCGTGCCTCAACCTTTCAGAAATATGGATGTAATGATGCCATTGTAAGGGGTCGTTCATTAATCTAGGTGGTACTATTCACGTAAATGACACCTTACATGAGGGCGTCATTAGTCTAGGTGGCATTATTCATGAGAATGACGCCCTTGCAAGAGGGCGTTAATTTTTAGACAATTCTGGCACATTCATGTGTTAGCATTCATGGTGTACATATATATATTAATATTATAATAGGATGGGGCCCCAAGGGAAAATGGCGCCTCCATGCAAGGTCTTCAATTTGTTGAATGGGTGAGAAGAAATCCCACTTACGTACTACCCATGGCCCATGTGTTTAAACTTGTCTTGTACATTTATATAATAACCCTCTCATGGTTTGGTTCTTTGTACAAGACCTTCCATGTAAGATTCTCTAGGAAAAGTTCACTACGTACTATGCATAAAGTGATGGGTTGTACATTTATATGCTAGCCCCCATGAGGTTTGGCTCTTTACATAGAGCCCTCATGATTCTTTATGGCATAAAGTAAGGTTGGCTTGTATATTTATATTATAGTCCTCGTGAGGTTGGGTTCTTTATGTAAGGCCTTCATGTATGATTTCTTTTAGGAAGAAGTTTTAAATTTATTCAATGGTTTTTATCGGGAGTGCTACACCCTCCCCCAATTAAAAGAATTTGGTCCCCGAATTCAACTGTATTCTACGAAAATAGGATGGGCGAAGAGTACTTACAACTAGAATAACTCCGGAAATCTCCTCTTCATAGATTCTTCAGTTTCCCATGTAGCTTCTTGTTCTAAGCATCGATTCCATTGAATTTTCACCATAGGGATCGTCTTGTTCCTTAGAACTCGAACTTCTCGATCGAGGATCTTCATTGGCTTCTGTTTGTAGGTAAGATCCTTCTGTACCACTAAATCATTATGGTCAATGACATGAAAAGGATCGTGCACATATTTCTTTAGCATAGAAACATGAAACACGTTGTGAACTTCTGACAGTTGCGGAGGTAGGGCGATGCGATAAGCCACTCGCCTACTCTTTCCGGCACTTCGAATGGACTAATAAACCTTGGTGTTAGTTTGCCTTTAACACCGAATCTTATAATACCTCGGTCAGGAGATACCTTGAGAAAAACATGATCTCCGGCTTGAAATTCCAGGTCTCGCCTTCTGTTATCAGCATAAGATTTCTGCCTGGACTGTGCTATCTTTAACCTTTTCCTAATGAGATGTATATTCTCGATGGAATCTCTTACCATGTCTGGGCCTAGAATTTATTTTTCACCAACTTCATCCCAGCATATAGGAGATCGGCAACTCTTGCCATATAGTGCCTCAAAAGGTGCCATTTGTATACTGGTTTGATAGCTGTTGTTATATGCAAATTCAGTTAATTGTAAGTGGTCATGCCAGCTTCTGCCGAAGTCTATAATGCATGCTCTCAACATATCTTCCACAACTTGATTTGTCCTCTTGGTCTGTCCATCTGTCTGGGGATGGAAAGCAGTGCTATAGTTGAGTTTCGTCCCCAGAGAGTGTTGTAGACTCTTCCAAAAATGAGAGGTGAAACACGGGTCTCGGTCAGATACGATCAAGACGGGAACTCCATGCAATCTAACCATCTCCTTAATATATAGGGCAGCAAGTACGTCGACTGACCATCGGCTTTTGATGGGTAAGAAATGGGCCGATTTAGTTAGCCGGTCGATAATTACCCAAATTCCATCATATCCGCCCCTAGACTTGGGAAAACCCATGATAAAGTCCATGCCAATGTCTTCCCACTTCCACTTGGGAATATCCAGCGGATGTAGCTGTTAAGTAGTGGACATTGGATCTAGAGGGGAGGGGTTAATAGATCTGCCCCTCTTTTCGCAATGTAATCTTCTATATAGCTAGATAAAATAAATTACAGCGGAGTGTAACTAGCTTATCGAAGAACACTATGATTCACTTGGCAAGATGAGCAACTAATATATCGATTTGAACCTAAGCATGCATCTAGAACGAAGAAATCACATAAACAAACCACAACACAAAGGATTTTAAGGTGGTTCAGGCTGAATCCCCAGTCCTACGTCCACCCGTCACCAAATCCGGTGAGGCTTCACTAGTGCAGCACACCAAATCGTAAATCGGAGAACCACTGACTGCCTTCCTACTAACCACCGGTAGGGACGTCAACACCGCAGATCGGACAACTTCCGATTTCCTTCCTACTAACCACAGGTAGGGACGATCTTCAGTTTTAATTGTTTGTATGAAATGAAAAAGAACAAATTTGAAAACACTCAAACATCAAACAAGATATAGAATATGCTCAAGAAGAAAACTCTTGTCTGAGATTGCTGGAGCTTGAGTCGGATGCTTCAATGGTATCTTCTTCCTTGTGAAGAGATCTTGCTTGGATTGCTTTGAGTTGATGAAGAAGATGAAGGATGTAGATTTGATCTCCTTTGAGAATGAGCTTCTTTGGATCACCTTGAGATGATGAAGAAGATGAAGGATGCAACTTTTTCTTCTCTTGGCTTGGGCTTGATCTCCTCTTGAAGTAGCTTGAATCACTTGAGGATTTGATGAAGAACTTCTTCCCGGAATACTGTTCACTGCTAAAGTACTAAAACTCCTCTCCCTTGAACACACCCTTGTAGCCTCCCTTGATCTCCCTTGTAAGCCTTCTTAGTTCCTTAGGGTTTATGGCTCCAAATTATATGTTTTATAGTCCTTGAATGGTCCATAGACAAGCCCCAGACCAGATCCACAAATCATGGTGAAATTGGGGTCATTGGGATTAAACAAATGGGTGGAAAGACCTCTCCTCGAGCTTGAAACAAAAGTCAACACAAGGGGGCCTCAGGGCTGGCGGTTGACCGGAAGTCATGGGGCGGTCGACCGGAACCTGCTGCATCCAGAACTTTTTTGGCTCTGGGAAAATCGGTCAACCGGCCCTATAGTGACGGTCGACCGAAACCTGTAAAAACTGTAGTTTTCATTTCCGAAGAACTGGTCGACCGGCCACTACCCACTGGTCGACCGGAACCTGTAAATCCTGAAGTTCTTTGTCCCTGAAAAATTTGGTCGACCGGCCAAGGTGTGTTGGTCGACCGAAAAGACCTATACCTGCAAAAATGATGTGTTAGCCCAAAGAAACATGTCCATAAGTCAAGGGCTTCATGTCCATATCAGTAGCTTTCCGGTGGATTTTCGATGTTCCACCTTCACTTGTTGGCATGTGAGGCAACGAGATACAAAGTCCGCTACCTCCCTTTTCATGTTAGGCCACCAGAAAGTTCTTTTCAAATCTTGGTACATCTTAGTGGCTCTAGGGTGGATCATGTACCTCGATCGATGAGCTTCTTCAAGAATCTTCTTCTTCAACTCGGGACAGTCGGGCACACATGTCCGTTCATGAAATAGCAATCTGCCATCAGGTGTCAGCTTGAAATCAAGTCTCTCGTCCAGCTTGCTCTTTTATCTCCACTAGTGAGGGATCTTCTTCCTACAGCTTCTTGATTTCAGGTAGCAAATCTGGATGTAGGCTCATATGAGATAGAATAATACACATGTTCTTCTCATCTGTGCTGATATCAAGCTCAGAGAATTTCTCCAGCAGCTTCCATTCTTGTATCATACAGTTGGCCAATATTATTCTCGGCTTTCGACTAAGGGCATCAGCTACGGAATTACCCTTACCAGGATGGTACTATATAATGAAGTCGAAATCCTTGAGATATTCGAGCCAACGCCTTTGCCGCATGTTCAGGTCCTTTTGGGAGAATAAGTACTTGAGACTTTTATGATCGGAGTACACAGTGAATTGTTCTCTATAAAGATAGTGCCTCCAGATCTTCAAGGAAAATACTACCGCGGCCAGTTCTAAGTCATGAACCGGGTAGTTCTCTTCATGTTTCTTCAATTGTCGGGAAGAGTATGCAATGACTCTTCCATTCTGCATCAATACACATCCAAGGCCAATACCCGAAGCATCGGTATATACCTCATATTTTCCTCCTTCAATTGGTAATGATAAGACTGGAGCAGTGGTCAAGTGATCTTTTAAAGCTTGGAAACTCTTTTCACAGTCTTCATTCCACTCATAAGGCACTTCCTTGCGGGTTAATCTGGTCAGAGGAACATCAATCTTGTAGAAGTCCTTGATAAAACGCCGATAGTAACCAGCTAGACCCAAGAAGCTTCGAATCTTCGTTGCATTTGTGGGTCGTTCCCAGTTCTTCACGGCTTCGACCTTTGATGGGTCAACAACAATTCCGTTCTTCGAAATGATATGGCCTAGGAATGATACTTCCTCGAGCCAGAACTCACATTTACTGAATTTGGCATATAGCTTGTTTTCCCTCAATATCTGCAGTGCCTTCTTGAGATGTTCTTCATGATCCTCTTCGGTCTTGGAATAGATCAGAATATCATCAATAAAGACCACGATGAATTGGTCTAAGTAGGGCCTGAATATGCTGTTCATTAACTGCATAAAAGCTGCGAGGGCATTTGTTAGTCTGAAAGGCATAACAGTAAATTCGTAATGCCCATACCTGCTTCGGAATGCAGTTTTATGAATATCTTCTTCTTTGATCTTCAATTGGTGGTAACCAGAATGAAGATCAATCTTGGAGAAATATGAAGCTCCCGATAACTGATCGAACAGCTCGTCAATCCTCGGTAGCGGGTATTTGTTCTTGATTGTAAGGTGATTTAGCTGCTGATAATCGATGCATAGTCTCATCGATCCGTCCTTCTTTTTGACGAACAGCACGGGTTCTCCCCAAGGGGAAGTACTCGGCCTGATGAAACCCTTTTTCAATAACTCCATTAGTTGCTCTTTTAGTTCTTTCAGCTCAGCAGCGGACATTCTGTACGGTGCCTTGGAAACAGGACCAGCACCAGGGACTAGGTCGATTGTGAACGACACTTCCCTTTCCGGAGGTAAGCCGTGTAAATATTCTGGAAAAATATCAGAAAAATCTCGAATTACACGGATGTCTTCATGTTTAACCTTCTCGACTTCCGTGGCAGTCACGAATGCTATGAAAGCCATGCATCCCTTATCCATAAGCTTTCTAGCTCGGAGTGCTGATATAAGAAGTGATTTACTCCGAGGGCTATTGTAAACTAGCTCTGGGAAATCCATGAAAGGTACCTTGCCATGCCGGCAATCTACAGTTGCTTGGTATGTGGATAACCAGTCGGCACCTAGTATGACATCATAACCCTTCATATCTAGGCATATCAGGTCAGCAGGTAAATTGCTTCTCTTAATCATCACTTCACAATTTGGATAGTGATAAGTGATATCAGACTCATTCCCAAGAGGTGTAGATATGACCAAATCTAACAGTTCATGTTTCTTAGAAAATGAAGCAGCAAAGTACTTGGAAACAAATGAATGAGCTGCTCTGGTATCAAATAAAACATGAGCAGTTTTTGAACAAATAGTGAGAGTACCTGCCACAATTCCTCCTTTAGTGGGTTCCGTCTCTCGGAGAGCTTGCAGACAACCTTGTTTCTTTACCGGACGCTTCTCGTCTTTGGTGTCTTGCTCCTTCATCAGTGGGCAGTCTGGGATTCGATGTTCTCGGCTCCCGCAACGAAGACAAGCTTCTAACTTCCTCTAGCATTCCTCGGTCTTATGACTAGCTTTATCACAATACTTGCAAATCTCCTCTGAGGGTGTGGCGGTGGAGAATGGCCTGTCATTCTTCTGGAATTTCTTCGCCTTGGAGGGCTCCCCTCCCATGAAGAACCTTTTCTTGTTGAATGATTGTTTGAATTTTCCCGGGCTTGTGATGGGTTCCTTCTTGTCTCTTCCTCGGATTCTCTCGGACAATTCGGTGGCGTCTTCTAGCAATTGGGCACGTCGAACTATCTCCGAACAGGCTTGGATGTCCATCGGTGCAAGCTGTGTAATATAATGGGGCCGAAGCCCGTTGAGGAACCTTCTCTCCTTCATCTTTTTCGTACACACCAAGTGAGGCGCATACCTTGACAATCTTGAGAACTAGGCTTCATACTCGGCCACTTTCAAGCCCCGTTGTTTTAGAACGGTGAATTTCGCGGCCTTCTTCTCCTGGATATGGTCGGAGAAGTACTTGTTATTGAAATGCTTCATGAATTCATCCCATGTGACATGGTATTCTGGCAGTGTTGCTTCTATGGATTCCCACCAGCATCGAGCGTCCCCCTCCAGTTGGAATACGACCAGTAAAACCATCTCCTCGTCCGTGCATTGCATCACACGGAAGATTCGTTCCATCTCCTTTAGCCAATTCTCGGCATTCTCGGGGTTGGACGAACCCGTGAACCTCGGTGGGTTCATGTTACGGAAACTCCTGTGGAGATCACCCGCTCCACGGTTTGCTCCGCCGTGGGCCACTTGCTGTAGTGCCTGTGTAAGGCCTTGCACGGTGCACTGCATCTCGCGCCATTGTGCTCTTTCTGCTGCCATGACCCTACAAAAGAGTTTAAGTATGATAAAGATCGGGTTTACTTGTAAGGTCAAAAGTCATTATAGATCTTAACCCATGGCTCTATCCATCTCACCGGGTAAGGTATATCTATCCTTGGACTCGAGTTTTTACCTAATCTTGGACTCAAGTTTTACCTAGATTTCAATCATGACCGTAATTTTTTTCCTAACCTCTTATTTCTTCTAGTTTCCCTAGGCTTGAAAACCTACGCTCTGATACCACGAAGACTGTCACATCTCGAGCGCGAAAGATACTTGGATTACGTGACGTGTCTATATAGATCGTGTCATTAGAGCGATAATTTTTTTGACTTACATAATTACGGAGTGCACAAAAGACTAATAAAATTTAATAATCCCAATAGTCCAAGTGATGATTATTTGATTAACCAAAGGAATTAAAGATAGTCCATGACAAATTCCAAATTTAGAAAGCCAAACATTAGGCTACATGCCTTAACAAAGTTTATACCACTAACTGACATAGCTGGGAGTACAAGGTAGACTCAAATAAATTCAAAGACGTGACTAGCTAATGATAAGCGAATTGACGTTCTAGCACTTTTCACTCGGTCTCAATCCCATTCTTGTCGCTATCCAAATCACCTGAAAATGTTAGGAAGCAACTGGATGAGCGAATCGCTCAGTAGGAATTACATATCAAATTCGAGCAATCTTTACGTGATTTACAGTTTACATGTATTATCAGTATGGCTATGCATGATGTACGTATAAGAAAAATCAGATATACAGGTAAATCTAGGCATGATGAACAATAAGAGATCAAGAGTTGTATAAAGAGAGTATATCAAGATTTCAAGTATTTGACAAGTAGTATTTCAAGAATTTACAGATGTAAATGTCACTTCGGGGCAAGCAGGGATTCGTGTACAAGTATGAATGCATGTACAAGAATGAACTCATGTACAAGTATATCTCAGGTACGAGCAAGTAAAAATTCAATTCAAGCAAGTAATGTCAAGTACGTATCAGTAGAATTGGCTATTTTAATCAAGCAAGTATTCTGCCCTTTCTCGGGCCGTAAGTCAAGTATTGCCCGTTCCGGGCCACGCAAGTCAAGTCAAGTAAGTAAAGAGAGAGTAGGGGTGGAGTGTCTCAAGTCAAACAAGTACTCCGGTGCAATGCTAAACACCGTGGTCAATAAACTCCCATGGGCACAAGTACCTTCGGGTGCTCCTCCCAGGACCAGACCGGGCCCTATATGTACAGTATTTTATGTATTACCTTTGACATCCACTCTCATTTATAGCCAATATGGAATTTCAAGAATTAAGAAACGTAGTATTACAGACGAGATTAACTAGTCATTTGGTTATGGAGGACTCTAGAGATGGCCCCTATAGGCTCAAGAGGCGGCTCCCGTCGTGTAGCACTTTGCGCCGTACGGCCTCAAGAGGTGGCTCCCACAACGTAGCACTTTACCCTACATGGCACTTAGCTCCAACACTCCTAAATGGTAGTCTAAGAGGTTCAAGGTTTGACCATGTAGGATATACACAAGTAGATTTTTTATGGAATGGAATTCAAGAACTCATAATACGCAGGAATATGGATTAGGGTTGTGTTTGCACAATTCACGAGACAGATCAAGATCAGAAACTGTAATCAATGAGTTGGCATCTGAGGGTTTGCCAATCTTTCAAATTTTCAATTTTTAGAATTATATATATATATATATATATATATATATCAAATTGGTGCCTCCCAGGGAGTCTTCATTTAAATGAAGACGACCTGGCCGTTGCTATTTAAGTAATTGGCGCCCGGCTTGGGGCGCCAATTACAGAGGATATTTTTTGAATATATATATATATATAAAGAATTGGCGCCCCTACAGGCAGTCTTCAATTAATTGAAGACTTGCTGGCTGCCGCTATTTGATGAATTGGTGCCCTGGCTTGGGGCCTCAATTATAGTGGGTGATTTTCACCCAGTAGATACGTTCTGTGACTTAAAGCACTGTTCATTCCGAAAAAGTTTCTCAAAAATCAAAAGTAAGGACATGAACAGGTGGTATAAATCCTCGGGAGTCGAGAAACATGTTCGGATATAATTACTAGGTTTTGGTTTCACAGATACAAATTTTCTAATGTTGTATCTTCAATTTCTCAAGAAATGGAATTGGCGCCCCTGTGAGTAGTCTTCATTTAATTGAAGACTCTTCGTGGTGTCACCAATTCGATGTATAGGTGCAACTAATTGACGACACTACTGCAAGTCACCAATTGAGTTGTTTTCAAAGTGAGTTATGCTTCGTATCCGAACGGTAAGTTCTGTGATACAAGTTACTATTCATTTTTCTAAAGTTTCTCTGAATCAGAATCCAAAGGCATGGTCGGGTGGAGAAAATCTCAGGGTCACAGAAGTATATTTAGGCAAAATTTTAGTGGTTCAGTTTAATAGTTATAGATTTTTTAATGCGTTGAGTTACTAATTACTGAAAATTTTAGAAAATGGAATTGACGTCATTGCACATGTCTTCAATTAATTGACGACCCTGCGAGAAGTCTTTAATTTTGAAATTGGCACCCTGGTCAGGGGCACCATTTACAAATGGTTGTTCACTATTCATCAGTATAAAATTTCTCCGAATCAGAAAGTAAGAGTACGTGCAGGTAGGGAAAAATGTCAGGATTCCAGAAACATGTTCATGTACAAATTTCATGCTTTCGTTTGATAGTTATGAATTTTTGAATGTGTTGAATGATTAATTACTAGCAATTGTGGAAATGGAAATGACGACACTACGAAGTGTCTTCATTTAATTGGCGCCCCCTGAGGGGTCTTCAATTTGGTAATTGGCGGCCTGGTCTGGGGCGCCATTTACCTGAGAGCTGGGACTCTCGGGTTTTTAAAACATGCAAGTATTTGGTGTACAGAGGTTCTATACTAAGGTTTAAAACATGGTCATTAAGTCTGTAAAACTTGTGTAATAAAATATGTTCAAAAACTCATGAAATCATGCTTAACAGACTATGTTCAACACTTAAAGATCATGGTAACAGTATGTATAAAATCATATGCGACAGGTGTAACAGGCTATTAAGATATGTATAACATGGTATATACATGGTTATTGCTTGATTATGGTAAAGCCAAGTGATATATAGCATGATTGATGAGTTAATCAAACTCTAAGCATGCATCAGTTAACCTATTTAGCTACTAGTTAGGCAAAGATTTGAGAACACCTACCTTTTTGGCGTGATTACGAGGTACAGATGACAGAATAGAAAACCAAGGATGAAGCCACACGTTCTCCACCGCTGTAAAGCTTCAGCAGCAGCAGGATGTAGACTTTACGCTTTCCGAGGAACGAAGGGAAATATTCCCTTCTACAAGCAACACTGAAAGATGACAGTAGCCTCTGACAGTGCTACGTAGGGAATTAGTTATAGGGATTCGCAAAGCATTGGTTTACTACCTTGCGGGGTCCGGTTGAAGGACAAGATCCTAGTTATGGGGTTTTGCCAGCTAAATGAGGTTGTTCGTGCCTCAACCTTCTAGAAACATGGATGTAATGACGTCATTGTAAGGGGTCGTTCATTAATCTAGGTGGTACTATTCACGTAAATGACACTTTGCATGAGGGCGTCATTAGTCTAGGTGGCATTATTCATGAGAATGACGCCCTTGCAAGAGGGTGTTAATTTTTAGACAATTCTGGTACATTCACGTGTTAGCATTCATGGTGTACATATATATATATTAATATTATAATAGGATGGGGCCCCAAGGGAAAATGGCGCCTCCATGCAAGGTCTTCAATTTGTTGAATGGATGGGAAGAAATCCCACTTACGTACTACCCATGACCCATGTGTTTAAAGTTGTCTTGTACATTTACATAATAACCCTCTCATGGTTTGGTTCTTTGTACAAGACCTTCCATGTAAGATTCTCTAGGAAAAGTTCACTACGTACTATGCATAAAGTGATGGGTTGTACATTTATATGCTAGACCCCATGAGGTTTGACTCTTTACATAGAGCCCTCATGATTCTTTATGGCATAAAGTAAGGTTGGCTTGTATATTTATATTATAGTCCTCATGAGGTTGGGTTCTTTATGTAAGGCCTTCATGTATGATTTCTTTTAGGAAGAAGTTTTAAATTTACTCAATGGTTTTTATCGGGGGTGCTACAAGCAAGCAATGACATCAAGCATGAAGCATGTGGGCATGTCATCTCAACAGTGCAAAGGAAAGCAGTAAAGGAACTAAACACACTCCGTGGGCGTGGAGCAAAGAAAGAAATAAGTAAACACATACCGTGGGTGTGGAGCAACTAAAGCAACAAAGGAAATGAAAGAAGATAGAGGAATATGATGACAAATACCCAAAGAGAGAGATGTGATCACCACCAAAGCAAGCAATGCAGCAAAACTACACTACGTACCTTGGAAAGAAGCCGAGTGAAGCACACTCGCCCGCGTGAGAAAAAACTTGGTGCAGACGCAAAAAATGGTCCTGAGACGACTGCAAGGAGAAGGAAAACGGTCGAACGATAGATCGCAAGGCAAACCAAACTATCTGGCGACGGCCGCTAAGCGCACCCAGAAAAGTATGATGTGGAACTTGAATCTCCACCCCTCATGGCCGGTCAGAAGAGTTGGGCCTTGTGTAATGAGCTCTATAGACCTGCAAAAGAGTGTAGACACAGGAAGAAACAACCCAATTAGCCTTGAGAAAAGTGTAGTATCTATAGTGCAATGAAACTAGTATGCATAAAAGAAGGGTGAATACCTGGGGGTTGGTGGTTTTTTAACCCCTATGGGGTGTGAAAACAATTGGAGGGATGTTTAAAAACGTGATGTGAGTGCAGAAGAACGTGGAAGAAGAAGGAGAAGTATGCTATAATGATGCAAAGAAGACAAAGACTAAGAGAAGGAAAGCACAAAAAACACTTAAGAACCGGCTACTCTCTGGACCAGACGACCCTAGGACGCAGACACAAGCTCTCCCTGGTTGGTACTCGCTCCAGGATGCGACAGAACTTCGACGAAAGCTCTAGAAATCTCCTCCTCAAGCCATGAAGTCAAGGATTCTATTTATAGACCCCCAAAACCTTAGGTCAAGTTGGTGGGATAATAACACGAGAATAGGGCTGAACTTAGATAAATCTCGAAGATAATACTCCCAAGAGTCCATAGAAACAAACAGAAGCTTCTGAGGATCGACACTCAGAAAGAAAATACCAAACTAAGGACTCTAGTTCGACAATGGACGGATAGAAGAAGAGCAGGTAGAGTAGGACTCTCTGTCTCCCCTAACGGTCTTGCGATAGACCACAAGGCATGGAAAAATGGTCGACCGATAGACCGCAAGGCTCAGTCGCCCACAAAGAGATAAGACCAAAGAAGCCCAACATGACTCTCTGCCTCCTAGCAGTCTAGCAAAGGACTGCCAACACCCCCTTAACAGTCGTACGATAGACCGCAAGGCTAAGAGACGTGACAAAAGAGATAAAGGCAAATAAATCTCTGATTAAATCCACAACAAAATCCTTATTAGCCCTTATCTAGGTCCAATAAGCCCAAATGACGAGAAAAGAAGGAACTAGGCCCAACCAGGGAGAGCGACCAATAAAATAAGCCTAAAAATTACAAAAAGCCCAATAACCGATGAACAACTCGGGACATCACAAAAATAAATAAAGAGATGACCCAACTCATTAGTCATAAAACGGGTGTCAACAGCGGTGTCCACCGTATTTGGCTCTTTTCCCCCAGTAGTTGGTTTTCCCAACTTCCTGGGTGTGGCATTCGTCAACTTGCTGAAGATAGAAGGTGATGAAGTTGTGCAAGCTGCTACGGGTAAGGCTGCTGCCCGTCTGAAGAAGAACATTCACTGCAAGACTGATAGTGACTTCAGTGTTGTTTCTTGCTTGGTCCACCATACTCGCTACGGGGCTCACCCCACCGGCGGGAGGCTGACCGCAGGAAAAAAGAGGGACCGCAGGAGAAGAAGAATGGCTGCTGCCCCCCAGGCCCGACTGTCTGCTTCTAGGAAGTCGGTAATGATTGGCGACGTTCGAGTCTTTTTGAATGGCCGTGATGCTGAGGTGCCACCGGACCGGGTTATCCCAGCGGTGCCTACCCATAATGCCTTCCAGATACTGGCAAGCTGGAGGGGGAATCCTGATGATGATAGACAAAGAAGGCTGGCCCTTAAGCTGGCAAAATTTAAACAAGTTTGGGTCCCGAAAAGGACCCGGGGTCTGGCTCCGGCCCCATAAAGATTAGTTCCAGTTGCTGAAATCCCCAAGAGAAGGGGGAAGGAGACTACATCAAGACAATAGGTGTTGGTGAATATTCCGCCTGTTCCCAGGGCCTGCGCCAGGCAAGCAGACATTTTTATATGTCTTGGGAAGCTGAGAGAAACTGTCAGGTTGTCACGGCTTTCTTATATGCCGCCTGTTCAAGACTAGAGACTGCCCCCCACTCTCTCTCCGGGGTGCAGTCGAGATGAAATGACCAAGATGGCCAAGAATTATTTCCATGGCCTGGGGTGTTCCTCCCTAGGCTAGCAAAGATTACTCCACGTCATTGACGCCAGAGAAGAAGAAAAGGAAGAAGAAGAAGAAGAAAAAGAAATGGCATCGTCTGTAGACGATAATGGACACGAAGATGGCCTGGATAACAAAGCTGATGAAGTTCTTCCACAGTAAGAGGAAGAAGGAAGAATATCAACATTTGAAAGGCTGACCTTCCCTAGTCGAACAAAGAGAAGAGTCTGGAGACAGAGAAAAGGAATGCAAGTTTTTGCTTGCAATATGGCTGGAGTGGCCAGCAGATATGGGGCTCTACCTAAGGATCCTGAAGAATTGGCCCGATTAGCCGAAAGGCCAAGGCCGAATACCAGAAGAAGCAAGGCTGCAGAGGAAATGCTAAAAGCGTCAAAAGGAAAGCAAGTCGTTGCTGAAGCCGTCACTACACTAACTGCTAATGTAGTGACGTCTAAAGAGGAAGAGATTCGGCTGATTGCCTCGCCCAAGGGTGCTTCAGGTGAAACAGTTGAAGGTGTCCCTAATACGGAAACCTTAGACACGTCAGGACTGATGCTGTTACAGAAATATCAATAGGAAATAGAGATCCTGAAGAGACAATTGAATGAGAGGACGGAGCAGACCTCGACAGTCAAATAGCCGGAAGTGCAAGCAGAATCGTCACGGGGAGGTGCTAACCCAGGCGATCTTTCGCCAACATGTAATTTTTTCCAGCCTGTAGAGCATAGCCAAGCTGCTACTCAACAGCGTCCACCTCAGTCGCTGCTACCACCAGTGCTGCCACAGCTGCATCAGGCACCACTGCTGCACCCTACACCGCATGCAACCACTTTGGTTACCCCCTACCTACAACTGGGGCACTTTTATCCTGAGCCAGTCGACCCGGCCGCTATGAACAGACTTATGGTCGAAAGAATGATTGAGATGAAATTATTCGAGCGAGGTGAAGGAGAATATACCACGTTTGATGCGTATCGGGTGCCCTACCCACCACATCATGCAGCCAAGTGGCTCCCTCCGGGGATCAGCAAGCCGCCCAAATTTGATAAATTCAATGGGCAGGGTTCTCCTAAAGAGCACATTGCTTATTATATGACTATCATGGGTGACTTGGCTGTAGACGAGTCGTACTTGCTGAAATTTTTCGGGTCCTCGTTGACGGAGCTCGCATTTGAATGGTATTCCAACTTACCGGCCGGGTCGATCAGCGACTGGTCGGATATGCAGAAGAAATTTAGAGAGAGGTTTCATGTCACGGAAAAGGAGGTCACTGTGGCCAAGATGTATTGAACTAGACAAAGGAATGATGAAACTTCTCTTTTTTATATCAAGAGGTGGAGGAACCTCAGAATGAGATGCAAGTGGCCCCCGCATCAGGAGGACGCTGTACAAATATGCAAACAAAACCTTAGGAGGGAGGTCCTGGAAAAGATGATTGGCATGGAAATAAGGTCTTTCGACCGCTTGAATAATGTAGTGGCTGAGATTGAAACCTTCCTGGAAAGACATGTCTCGCCAGCAACTAATGCCATCACCCAAAAGGTAAAGGCGGCAGATCGACGACCACCGTCAAAAGAAGCAAACACTGTTGACTTGAAGACGTTCGAGCAATAGAGGGATAAAGGCAAGAAGGCAGCTGCTCCTCCGCCTGCCAATGCAGAAGAGAAGAAAGAGGGTCCCTCACTTAGGGACAAGATGAAAAAGGCATATTCCTTCCCTAATGATAAAACTAGGGTCCTCTTTGAATGGGCCACCCAATATAATAAGATTACTCTGCCTGAGCCAAAGAGGCCGGAAGATTTGAAGAGGAACGATAGCCCGAGATTTTGCCCATATCATCAGATGTTGGGACATCCAATTGAAAACTATTATGTGTTCAAGGATGTAATTGAAGGCATAATAAAGAAAGGCGAGCTTCAGATGGGGGAGTACAAAGTTGATCCTCCGCAGCCCCATGAAGCACCGATGAATAGGGCGGCTGTCAATATGACGTCCTTATACTAGGCATTGCCTGAAGAAGTTACAGAAGCTAGCACACTGCGCACTTATGAGGCGTGCTTTCTGATGCCCTTAAAAGAGCAACGGGGATGGCATCAGGTCCCTGCAAAGAACAAGAAGAAGTCTTCACCCCGTCCGGTAGCGGGGGCACATATCCATGGTGTAACGACACGGCTAGCTCCACCAGCTCTGGCACCAGTCTGGGTGAATCAACCCGCTATGATGAGAATACCTACCCACAACCGGAGGAGACAGACTTCGCTGTCGGTGAACAAAGAGATAAGTCTGAAACTCCAACGACCTACATAAACGGGCTAGATGAATATGAACAGCCCAAATTGCAGCCACTATTGATGAAAGATCCTTTGCCATGGGAACAGCTTGAGTAGCTCACCCTGGGGCAGGAAAAAGAAGCAGGAGAATCAAAAGAGGATGGCAGCTTGTTCTGGGGGCAGGTACCACCTAAGAAGGAGCGAAAAAAGAAAAGAAAAGCTTGAAACAGTAAGGGGGTGACAGCCCTTTCTTGTAACACTTTGTCATCTCTCTTCAACCTGTTTGGGGAGGAAGATGAAGAAGACATATGTTTCACCCCTTCTGCTAAAGCAAATCAGGTCGAGACCTCAACCACTACACATGCAACCTGGTCAGGCCAAAAATGGGGGCGTCCGCCACCAGCCAATCATAACATAATCTTCAAGGGGGAGAAACCCCACCAAATACCTCCCCCGGAGGTCATGGGAATTCAGATTCCTCCCCCGTTAGGGCTCTACACACATAGCAAAGAGGGCAATGTCGTCCCCTCTTTTGCCGAATTTCTCAAGGCGTCCAAAGGGAAACACCCTTGCCGAGAAGCCAGCTCTATAACTAGAGGCACTCATCCCTAGCCTCCGTAGCCTTTCAGTCTGCAAGGTGAAGACGGGACCAGCCCTACTCCATGTGCCAAGGGTTAGCAGGATGATGACATAGCACATCAGAGCAATTTAGAGCCAAAATCTGATGAGGCAGCACCATCGGAGGTTGAAGCACAGGACCCTCCCAAGCCCAGATGGGCAGAAGAGATGAAGCTGTCAAATGTCTGAGCGGGAAGCCAGATAATGAAATTGTTGAAGAAGCTCCCAGCAAGATACACCATATGGGAGATCCTCTCCTTGAGTGAAGAGACCCGGCAGGCTATCATTACGGCTCTGCAGACTCCCACCCAATATGAAAGCTATTTGGCCGAAACACCGTCAGAAGTGAATGTGACGTTCACTGAAAAAGATATGCTACTTCCTTCTGTCAACCACAATAGACCGATGTACATGAGAGGGAAACTGAATGGCCAGTCAGTAAACATAATCCTAGTAGATCTCGGTGCAACTATCAACATACTCCCTTACTAGATTTATCAGAAATACTACTTCGATGTTCACCTCACTAAAGTCGGGGATATGCGTATCACTGGCTTCAATCAAAAATTTGAGGTCCCACTGGGAGTGGCTGAGTTCACCCTCACAATGGTTGACTTCACCGCAAGGGTGCAATTTCATGCCGTCAACTCCAGCACCTCGTACAAGGCACTGCTCGGCCGCCCATGGCTGCATGAAAACCTGGTGGTGCCGTCTACGCTGCACCAGTGCATCAAGTACAGCCGAGATGGGAAGGAGGAGAGGATATTTTCTGACCTCCACCCATTTGAAGTATTTGAATGCCATCTGCTGGATGCTTCTCTGTACATGGAGCAACCTCGGAAGCCCACCAAGCCGAAAGCTCCTGTTAAAATAACAAAAGGAGCCTCAGGTGATGGCTGGTTTCCACCACCGTCGCCTGGATATACAAGCCCTCGAGCTGTATCATACATTGCTAGCACAGGCGATATTAGCAGAGCTACGCCTCCTGTCATCTATCCCAGGGTGAGTGAAGCTGGGATTGAAGAGCTTTATGGACATACCAAGGTCCCTAACTGGGTCATTAAGCCAATAGTGAGCCTTGACAGTTCAACAGTCGAACCCTGTAAAATAATGGAGGTCCCTCATCAAGTAGGCCCTGCCTGCCTATTCTATACAGCCGAGGAGCATGCTACACGACTGGATTATGACTGCTATATTCCCAAGGACTTAGATAATCCAATGGTCCTGATTCAGGGGTTGGAGTTCACAAAAGGAAGAGTAACCAAGCTATTTAAGAAAATGCATATTCCTTCTTTGCAGACCCGTGAAGAAAAGGAGTCCTTCAGGAAGCTCTGGTATCCCGCCAATCTAGATAGGGAGCTAAAGCGCATCTCTCCGAACCCCGGGTTAGGGTTCACTCTTGAAGAATACTACTATGGGGGGCGCTACGAGGTGGATGTGATTTCTACCTTTGTCCCACCGACAGAAGGCCTACTGGGGGCAGACTATGATGATTACCTGGTAGAATATCAATGTGCTAAGTCACCTCGACTACCCTCAAAGCTATTACTGCCATTATATGAGTCAGAAGCCACGACTGTGTGCAGGTGCTAGGAAGAGGTCCTTCTTGAAGAAGTGCCATTGCAGGCAAAATTTGATACAGCTAGCAACAGCGAAGCTAAAAATTCTGAACAGGGAGGGAGCTGCTCTAGTCGTAGCTCATCGCCTGTTATGCCGCCAATGCAACCAGAACTGATCGCGGAAATGCTCAATGAATGCGATCAGGTTATATCCTCTATGGAAGCTATATCTGAACAAGAGCAGGCCACTCCTACCAAAGATTCGGAGCTTAGTCCTCCTACCCTCAGAACCGAAGCCAGAAGCTCAGATTGTTTGTCAACTGAGCAGCCTACACTTCTACAACCAGCTGAATCAATGACTCCCCCGGAGGGCAGGGGGCAATATAATGAAAACCTGGAAGTCCTAGAGGCAGAAGATGATGATGAAGACTTCATTGACCTACAGCCAACACCCCCAGAAATTGAAGACGGCGGCCAGGCCACCGTCGATGAATTATTAGAAATAAATCTGGGAAATGAGGATGACCCCAGGCCAACATTCCTCAGCGCCCAGCTCTCTCCAGAGGAACGGAAGATATATATGCAGCTGCTGCAAGAAATTCAGGACTGCTTCACCTGAAATTACAAAGAAATGTTGGGGCTAAGCCCTGCAGTGTCACATCACATTCTGTCTATAGACGCGCAGACCGAACCTGTGAAGCAACCGTCCCGGCGTATGGGATTGGAGCTGATTATACAGATATGTAAAGAAGTTGACAAGCTCATTGATGTGGGTTTTGTTGAATAAAACCAATATACCACCTGGTTGGCTAATATTGTGCCCGTCAAAAAGAAAAATGGGCAGATCAGAATTTGCGTAGATTTTCAGGTCCTGAACAAGGCATGCCCGAAGGATGACTTTTCGGTGCCTATAACGGAAGTCATGATTGATGCTACCATAGGACATGAGGCTTTGCCATTCATGGACGGGTCTTCTGGCTATAATCAAATATGGATCACAGAGAAGGACCAGATCCACACTACTTTCCGAACCCCCAAGGGCATATTCCACTATAAGTGGATGCCATTCGGACTGAAAAATGTTGGTGCAACTTATCAGAGAGCAATGACCAAGATATTTGATGAGCTCCTCTATGATAAAGTTGAATGTTACATAGATGACCTGGTCATTAAGACCAGAAAGAAAGGAGATCATCTGCAAGACCTCCGAGTGATATTCCAGAGGCTGAGGCAGTATGAATTAAAAATGAACCCTATGAAGTGTGCCTTTGGGGTATTCAGCGGCAAATTCTTGGAGTTCGTAGTCAGATACAGGGGAATTGAGATAGACCTTGGAAAGATCAAAGCTATGCAAGGGTTACCTCCACCTAGGAACCTGACTGAACTACGCTCTCTGTAAAGCCATCTGGCATATATCCGACGGTTCATCTCTAATTTATAGGGTCGTTGCCACCCCTTTCACAAAGAATGCACCGTTCCAGTGGAACGAAGAATGTCAACAAGCCTTTGAGAAGCTGAAAGACTACTTAAAAGCACCACCGGTCTTGGTAGCACCGGTGAAGGGCCGATCTCTCATCCTATACGTGGCAGCTACTGAGTATTCACCGGGGGAAATGCTAGCCTAGAATAATGATGAAGGAAAAGAACAAGCCCTCTACTATCTCAATAGAAGAGAAGATAAATATTCCCCCATTGAAAAGACATGCCTGGCGCTGGTGTTTGCCACAAAGGAGCTAAGGCACTATATGCTGTCACATGAAGTCAAGCTAATCTCCAGAGCGGACCCAATAAAGTACATTCTTTCTCAGCCAACTCTCAAAGGCCGTCTAGGCAAATGGGCAGTGCTGCTGATGGAGTTTGATATTACTTATGTCCCACAAAAAGCTATTAAGGGACAAGCCATTGTAGATTTCTTCACTGCACACCCTGTGCCTGAGGACTCTCCTTTGGCCACTGAGCTCCCTGAAGATGAGACCCTAGAGGTGGACCAGCTTTAGCCAGCTGTATGGCAGCTATACTTTGACGGGGCATCCCGAACTGAAATTCCAACAACTGGACCAGTCAGAGTCCGAGCTGGGGCTGTCATTGTCCTGAAGTCTCCTGAAGGAGAGGTTGTATATACATCTTGCTCGATAAATAAGCCCTACACCAATAATGAGGCAGAGTATGAGGCTTTGATAATCGGTCTTCAGATCACTCTATCCATGGAGATCCAGATGCTTGAGGCGTTCAGAGATTCCAGGTTAGTTGTAAAGCAGGTCAAAGGGCAGTTTGACGTCCGAAAGCCGAAGCTTCTTCCTTACCATCAAATGGTACCGCACCTCATGGCGAAATTTTATTTCATTGAAGTAAAGCATATCAATCGAGGGCACAATGCTCAGGTTGACGCCCTCGCAAAACTGGCCAGCTCCTTAGCAGTCCCCCCGTACGAGTCTCTAAATATAGTAGTCATTAATAGACGCCAAGTCCCTAGCATGTTGGATGAACTGGCGAATGAAGAAGAATGTGAAGCCATGACGATTAAAGAAGCTCGTCAGCCCAATTGGCGAGAACATCTTTTAAAATGGTTCCAGCATCAGTAGTTTCCGAATGAAAAAGTGCAAAGAATGAAAATAATCAGAATCGAAGATTTCTATGAGATGATAAACATAACTCTATTCCGAATAATGGCCAACGCCCGAAAGAAAATTCTACTACATTGTCTGTCAACGGAAGAATCTTGGCAGGTGATGAAAGAAGTCCATGCCGAGTCAACTGGGGCATACCAAGCGGGTCTGAAGATGAAGATTGAAATAAAGAAGCTAGGCTACTACTGGCTGAATATTTCATGACTGCTGCAAGTTTGCTAAGTCATGCCAAAAATGCCAAGAACACGCCACCGTGCCTAGAAGGCCACCGGCACCACTGCATCCCACCATCCCTAGTTGGCCGTTCGCCCAGTGGGGCACGGACGTGGTGGGTCCTTCGCCAACATCCTCATCAGGATGTAAATATATTTTGGCCGCCATAGACTACTTCTCCAGGTGGGCGGAGGCTGTAGCACTAAGAGAGGTGACGGGGGAGCTGGTCACGAGATTCATCTGCCAGAATATAATATTCTGATTCGGGGTCCCCAGCCGAATTATCTCTGACAACGGCAGTCATTTCAGGAACCATAAGGTTTACCGACTGGCTGATAAATACAAAATTGACTGGAGGACTTCAACTCCCTACAATCCTCAAGCTAATGAGCTTGCTGAAGCATTTAACAAAACCCTCTGAACCCTGCTAGCAAAGACGATCAACGCTAGCAGGAAAGACTGGGAAGAAAGAATGTACAAGGCCCTTTGGGCCTACCGTACGGTTTATAAAACCCCAACCGGCTGCTCGCCATTCTCCCTGGTGTATGGGTCAGAGGTAGTAGTGCTAATTGAGTGGAGGTTCCATCCTTTCGGGTCGCCATCCAACAAGGCCTGGCCAACAGTGATCAAACAAACATAGAAAGAAGACTAGAGGAGCTCGTTGAGCTTGAAGGAAGACGACTCCGGGCTTAGCAGAATATACAGCTATACCAAGCTCGCATGGCTCGTGCTTTTGACAAGCTAGTCAAAGAACGAGAATTTAAGAAAGGTGACTTGGTTATGGTCAAAAGAAAAGAAGTAATGGCCTCCAACCCTAAAGGGAAGTTGGTTGAAAACTGGGTGGGTCCCTATGTCGTCCACCGAGTCTATGAAAGTGGTGCCTATGTCCTCGTGGACCACAGGGGGGTAGTTCAATTCTCGCCTCTTAATGGAAAACATCTGAAGCTGTATCATGCAGCCCTACCCGCATTTGAAAAGCCAGTGGAGGCACCATGAAAGACAAGCGCTAAGCTATTCCTTCTTGGCATGCACCCTTAGCCCGACTGGCCATTCACCTTACTTGGCTGATGCCACTTTGCCCCAGTCAAGCTCTATGAGAATCCATGTCACGCCCCGTACTCTATACCGTCGAGGTATTATCCGCTTTGGCCTACTGGCCTCACGATTTTGTCCTTTTCTAATAGTGGTCGGCTCCAGAATGAGGGACTTCCCGGGCAGGTCACCCATCCCAGTACTACTCCCCATTAAGCACGCTTAACTTCGGAGTTCTTTTCAAGAACTGAACCGATACTTCAAAAGGCGTCTCGGTGATATAGAGTACAACTTAGCTATATTTGAATTGAAGATATTTATAATCCATTGATAATTAATTACTAATATTTGGTTATAATCATGGGTCAGACCAGCAAGGAAATTGAAACCCCTTGATATACCCCAATGGAAGTGGGAGAGCATTGGCATGGATTTCATTATGGGTCTACCTTGGACTCGTAGTGGATACAACTTAGATACATTGGTCCATTCGAGATTCTAGAAAGAGTGGGGGAGGTTGCTTACCGTTTGGCACTACCACCTCAGTAATCTGGAGTACACAATATTTTCCATGTGTCTATGTTACGGAAATATGTGTATGATCCCACTCACATTATTCAGCATATGGACTTCGAATTGAAGGAAGATTTGACTTATGAAGAAAGACCAATCAAGATTCTAGATCGGAAGCAACAGCAACTCAGGAATCGTTCCATACCGATGGTTAAAGTACAGTGGAGTCGGTGTGGAACTGAAGAAGCTACTTGGGAGTCAGAAGATACTATGCGGAGGCAGTACCTTGACTTATTCTAGGAGAGCTGTCTGACTCCCTCTTTTTATTATTAAGTGCATTGAATTTGGAGGACCAAATTCCTTAAGTGGGGGAGGGTGTAATACCCTGATTTTTTTCAAGAAATTAATTAGAAATTCCTTAATAAATAGAATAAGTTAAATTTTGACCATTTTATAAAAATTCATAAAAATTATATTCTTATATAGGATAACACGTTTAACAAACTTGTCTTCTATGACCAACCCAAATAAAATCAGTAAATAGGCCGAATTTATGGATTAAGCCCAAATTAAACACTTAGTTAACCATACCTTGAACCGCAAAATTCGAGCCCAATACTCCATCAAATGAGCCCAAACCAGTGGCAAATGAAAGACCAGGATGAGAGGATCATTTCCCCTCTCTTAATCTCCCGAAACCCTAATCCTAGGAGATGCAATCGGCGGAGATTGGATCGCGTCAACAATTGCGGTGGCGTTCGCATCAACCCAACTTGCGTGGACGAATACTACGCGCATAGAACCCTCTAGAAGGCGTGTGACCTATAAAAATGAAGCTCTCTGACTCTAGAATCGTTTAGAACTAGTGGCGGCTGCAGAGGAGCTGGATCGAGGGAGATCTCCTGCGATTAGGGGCTACGTGTACCAGCGCCTTGGGTTTTCTTTCTCCTTCCTTCTTCATCCGATTCAGGTAGGTGATGGCAAGCCAAACCCTACAAATAATATATGGTTGGAAGTATCATCATGTCAGCTTTTCATTGATGTAGAAATCCCTAAATTTTATCAAATGTTCTACGAGAATTTTTAGTTTTAGTAGAAACATGTCACATCTAGGGTTATAACTGTTCCCTTTCAATTAAGTAGTAATTTCAGGCTGTACACAAAATTGATTCATGCATCTTGTAGAGTTTTTCATGCTCTTTCTTTTGGTAGTAAAAGCCCCAAATTTAATGCTTTATATCATGTGAATTTTATATTTTATCCCAACCCTAGCCAACCTCGCCGGAGGCTGGCAAGGCAGAAGGGGCAGCGACCTATTGAGGTTGCGCGGCCTCCCGATAGATCGCCCAACCATCTAGGCCGCCAGTTGCGGACCGTCCAAGGCTTCGATCTCCGATCGTTTCTCTAACCCCCCTATTTTGGTTTAGACGGCCTCATGATAGACCGCGTATCCTTATAAGCGGCCAGTCTTCAACCGTTCAACGTCCTCAGCGGCACCCTACTGACCGCCCAACTCCATAAGGCCTTCGGACTTGACAGAGATTGAACGGCCATAAGTGGACCGCCTATATCATTGAGCGGCCAACCAGAGACCGTTCGCTTCTGGTTATTGCCAATTAAATTTGGTCGTTTATCCTTGATCCATCTTCGACCAAACCCCGAATTGATCAGCCTAGTAAGCCCTAGGCCGACCAACAGACAGTGGGCTGGACTCTGGTTCCGTTCCACCCTGTCTATGGTAGCCCGGGAGCCCACTTGGGCAAATTTCCAACTTATTGATAGGCCCTGTGTTGCGCGGACTATATTGGACCATCCATATTACAGGCGGCCCATATTGGACCGTCCTTCCATTGAGTGGCCCAATGTTGCCCGTATATCTTGTTCTTACCTTCTGGCCCTACGCGGCTTATTTTTGACCGTCTGTATCTTGCGCGGTCCAGTAGTTCTCGTTCAGCGGACTTGCGCGGCCCAGTAATTACCGTCCAATTTCTGAGCGGCCCTTAATCGTCCGTTCAACCTTGACCTCGTGGAGGCTGATCTCCAGCCCAATTCTTGAGCGACTTAGAATTGACTGCCCAGTTCTTGAGCGGCTCAGAATTGACCGCCCAGTGCTTGCGCGGCCTAGTAGTGACCGCCTATCTCCCAGAGACGAGTTTTCTCTGTGTTTTATGGTTTTGAATCCAAGAACATGATGGTTCTTGATAACTTGAACTCATGGACAGAAATTATGGACAGTATCTCTTCAACTTAGCCTTGGGATGTTCCGAGGTAAGTTTGTACTTGATTGTAATTGGCCATTTTAACTTGATTAAAGTCTAGACAACTTGGGATCTTGGATCCAATAAATCAATGCCAACGCATCATAGGGGCCCAGTCTGGTCCTGGGGAGAGCATCCGAAAAGTACTTGTGCCCATGGGAGTTTGTAATGACATGGTGAGGCATTGCACCGAGTGCATGACTAGTGTGATGTCTATGACAATGATCTCTTAATCTCTTACTTGAATCGTGTTCGACTTGGTTATATTCTTGCTTATTGGCCAATCTCCTACAATTTACTGTTATTTATATTGTTCATAAACTTGCAATTCTTGTAGTTATATCATCCTGCCATATTGTTATTCCATTTCATTCTTTAGCACTTTCTTTTTATGTTGTTTCATCCGATCGTCATTTCTTTTCTTTCCATTTCATATAAACATGTAATTAATTGGTTAATTACTTACACTTGCCTGTTGTTACCTACTGAGCGTTCGCTCATATAGTTGTTTCCCCCCTTTCCAGGTAGCTCAGGTGAAGATTCACAGATGGATGGGAATGGGCCAGAGTGATGACTTGGAGTGTATCAGCTAGTAGATATGTTGAGATTGTTATAGTTGTTTTACATTTAGCTATGCCTTAGAGCTTGTGTTAGTTATTGTAACGGAGTCAAGTAGAGGTTATGCTTGATTATGTTTAAGTCGGTTTGATGGCTATTGTAATAGATTTGGAGTTATTTCTGTTCATGACGTTATGTAAATTCTTAGCTTAGCATGTTATCATTACTAGCGTTTTCTACTACCAGTCCCGATATTCCGCGTCGGGGCGTGACAATCCACACTTCCTTGGGCCACTCTACCTAAGCTGATTCGAGCCTATTGGCCCATATTGCAAATAACTCCCCCAGTGTGCAAGGCTATAGGGGTTATTGGAACTCCAAAACTATCCTACTGGGTTGCCACCATCTCCGATTTGGACCTTACGTCCGGATCAGTGCTTAAACCTTTCCTTTGCGTTGACGACAAACCCCGCGTCAACGAAAACATATCCCCATCGGCAAAGGCTTCGTGCCCTAGTCGACCCATATACACGCTATTTCCAGTTTGGACCTTACATCTGGATCGGTGCTTAAACCTTTCCTTTGCGTTGACGACAAACCCCATGTCAACGAAAACATATCCCCATCGGTAAAGGCTTCGTGCCCTAGTCGACCCATATACACGCTATCGCCAGTTTGGACCTTACATCCGGATTGGTGCTTAAACCTTTCCTTTACGTTGACGACAAACCCCACGTCAACGAAAACATATCCCCATCGGCAAAGGCTTCGTGCCCTAGTCGACCCATATACATGCTATAGCCAGTTTGGACCTTACGTCTGGATCGGTGCTTAAACCTTACCTTTGCGTTGATGACAAATCCCACGTCAACGAAAACATATCCCCATCGGCAAAGGCTTCGTTCCCTAGTTGACCCATTTACACCCTATCGCCAATTTGGACCTTACGTCCGGATTGGTGCTTAAACCTTTCCTTTGCATTGACGACAAACCCCACGTCAACGAAAACATATCCCCATCGGTAAAAGGCTTCGTGCCCTAGTCGACCCATATACACACTATCGCCACTTTGGACCTTATGTCCGGATCGGTGCTTAAACCTTTCCTTTATGTTGACGTCATCCCCACGTCGATGAATACACTGTCCCATCGGCGAAAGGTTTCATACCCTATCCGAATAACATACCACCTCCGACTTGGACCTTACGTCCGGATCGGTGCTTAGACCCTTTTCCTTCGCATTGACGTTATCAGTCAATGGATATAGTCCCACCGGCGAAAGCTTCGTGCCATAGTCGAATCATATCTACACTATCACCGGTTTGAATCTTACATCCGAACTGGTGCATAAACCCCTTTCTTTGCATTAGCGTCCACCTCACGCTAATGAATAAACCCATACCAACCACTCTTATTCTAAAAAAAAATGGGGCTTAAAATAGAGGTGCCCTACTGGACTTGTTCAGATATCCTGAACAAGGGCAAAAATGGCTATAACCCGGCTGTGACGAAAACCTGAAAGGGCGCTGCAGGTAAAATAGGGTACCCTGCCACGTGAAAACCCGAAAGGGCACGTGGGCAAAAGCAAGAGGGGGCTGGCTCCGGCGAAAACCCGAAAGGGCGCTTGGGCCAATAGTGTGGTCATAAACATGATAACTTTCATTTGAAAGACCTCCTTTCAGGGTCGAGTTTTCTATGCACTCACGGGAACCCTCACATGAGATTCCCTCTATAAATCCCACCAGCATAAGCCTTCCGCTGCGGACGATTAAACCTACCTTTGCTTTGGCATTTAACTAATGCCGATGAACAAACCGGCATCGGTCCACATCATCATCGGTGAGATCGGTGAACATACCGTTGACCCAGACCTTTCGTTCGTTAACGACTAAACCTATCTTTGCTTCGGCATCTAACCAATGCTGATGAACAAACCAGCATCGGTCCTCATCATGATCGGCGAGATCTGTGAATATACCATTGACCCGGACCTTTCATCCTCGTTAACGATTAAACCTATCTTTGCTTTGGTATTTAACCAATGGTGATGAACAAACCAGCATCGGTCCTCGTCATCATCGGTGAGATCGGTGAATATACCATTGACCCGGACCTTTCATCCCTGTTAACGATTAAACCTATCTTTGCTTCGGTATTTAACCAATGCCGATGAACAAACCAACATCGGTCCTCGTCATCATTGGCGAGATCGGTGAATATACCGTTGACCTAGACCTTTCGTCTTCGTTAACAATTAAACCTATCTTTGCATCAACATTTAACCAATGCCGATGAACAAACCAATTTTGATCCTCGTCATCATCGATGAGGTCGTTAAACAAACCCGTGACTTGGACCTTCCGTCCTGGTCAATGACCAAACCACTTTTTGCTTCGGCATGTAATCAATGCCAATGAATAAACAAACAAACCACGTCAACCTCCGGCACCCCGTTGACGCTAGGAAATACACCCCTCAATTCAGACCTTCTGTCCTGGATCATCAAGCAAATCTCTTTGCTTTGGCATTGACCCGGTGTCAACGATCAGACCAAATCATTGTCAGACACCCGGTTAAGGACTGACAAATATGCTGTATCAAAAAAAAGGGGCTTAAAATAGAGGTGCCCCACCGGACGTGCCTATACATCCTAGTGAGCAAGGGCAAAAAGGGCTTAAAACCCAGTCGTGGCGAAAACCCGAAAGGGCGCTGTGGGCAAAATCGGGTACCATGCCATGTGAAAACCCGTAAGGGTGCGTGGGAAAAAGTAAGAAGGGGCTGGCTCCGAAGAAAACCTGAAAGGACGCTTGGGTCAGTAATGTTGTAATAATAATAATAATAATAATAAAATTTTTCTCTCTAACCAACCCTGCGGAAATTTTGAATAAGACATCCATCATACATCCCACGGAGATCCGAAATACTCAAACCCTCAGCACAGGCCTTATGCCTATGCTGCTAAAACAAAACTCCTTTGCTTTGACATTTAACTCATGTCGATGAACAAACCTACCTTCGATTTCCGTCATCATTAGCAGAATCGATTAACAAACCATCGACTCGGACCTTTTCATCCCTGTCGATAAATAGACTTCTTTGCTTCGTCATTTAACCCATGCCAATGAACAAACCTACCTTCGATTTTCGTCATCATCGGCGGAATCGATGAACAAACCATCGACTCGGACCTTTCGTGCCCGTCGATAAATAGACTTCTTTGCTTCGGCATTTAACCCATGCTGATGAACAAACCTACCTTCGATTTTCATCATCATCGGCGGAATTGATGAACAAACCATCGACTCGGACCTTTCGTCCCCGTCGATAAATAGACTTCTTTGCTTCGACATTTAACCCATGCCGATGAACAAACCTACCTTCAATTTTCATCATCATCGACGAAATCGATGAACAAACCATCGAATCGGACCTTTCGTCCCCGTCGATAAATAGACTTCTTTGCTTCGACGTTTAACTCATGCCGATGAACAAACCTATCTTCGATTTTCATCATCATCGGCGAAATCGATCAACAAACCATCAGCTCAGACCTTTCATCCCCGTCGATAAACAAACGCCTTTGCTTCAGTGTTCAACCCACGCCGATGAACAAACCCACTGTCGAGTCTCGTCATCATCAGTGAGATTAAGAAACAAAATCCCCGACTTGGACCTTCCGTCCCAGTCGACGAACAAACCCCCTTTTTCTTTCTTCAGGTATCTAGCCCAGTGCCGACCAGTCGGTAGCTTTTTATGATGGCTGCTAAAGGATAGTTGGCAGATGCCCTATGGGCCTTATGCTACCAGGTCGAGGCTTCACCCAGGATCAAGGCTTCTACGTGGCAAGGTTCATGGCGCGGTGGAGCGAACCCCTCATCCCTTCCGTGAAGGGGTGAGCGCTCTCCTGCCCTAACAATCAGATGTATCCCTGATGAATGGTGGATCTTCCCCCTCAGAGGCACATTTCCTATTCATGATATTCAATACAGATGAGCTTAGACTAACATACACGTAAAAAAAATGGAGAAAAGAAGCAACATCATGTCAATAAACGGAATGAAGCACCATATGTGAATTTCATTTCATGCAAAAAGAGACTACATGGTCCCACGGGGCATTCCCCGATATACATAGAAGATGCAAAAAAAGAGGGAGAGAAAAGAACAAAAGAAGTTGAACAACTATTGAGCCGGTCGGCGAAAAATGTCATTAAACTCAAGGAGCCTCAAAGATGGATAAGTGGCTAGTTCTTGCAAACAGGACTCCTCGACTTGGAGCCTTGTCAACTCCTCTTGGAGGGAAGTAGCTCACCCCTCCGCCAGCGTGGCTTCTTCCATGCTCTATAGCTGCAGCTGTTCGGAACATGTCAGATCTTCCTCAACACGAGCAAGTTCAGCCTGGAGCTCTGATGCCCGTTTCCTCAGAGAATCAATATGGCGGGTAGCACCCTCAACGGTTTCCCTTTGCTGTTGCGCAGTTTCTTCTAATGACTGAAAGGCGGCCTGACATTCAGCTCGCTGAAATTTCAGAGCAGTCATCTAGTCTGCTAAGCCGTGGTCGAGATACTCCCTTTGATTTACATATTTCAGCAGCAAGGTCACTCGCTGCGCCCATTCTTCCAAAGGACATCCGAAGCCTTGAAGTACTGTAGAGATACGTTCTACTATTGCCCGCAACTGCAAATAAGTTAAATCCTGGCAGGTCAACATTATCTGCTGCAGCACGTCAAGATTCTGCCATACCATTTCATCTGAAGAATATAAGCCAAGGGGCGCTGCTTCAGGAAGATAAAACTCCACCCTGCTATCAACCTCTGCCCAGATGTCATTAGATGCTTCAGAAGAGGATGACGACAATGTCAGCGATAGACATGAAGCTTTGACCATCTCCTCTCCAGCCTCCTCAACAGTCTCGGGTGGGGTAGAAATGACAACTGTAGATTCATCACTGGCTTCGGCCGCAGAGCTGGAAATTTCAAGCACAAGATTTGTAATGCCCGAGAATTTTCTAGGGTTAAATATAATTATTAAGCAATAAAAAAGGCTTAATGGGCTATTAAGAGAATTGTAGGATACTTAAATTAATTTAAATGTCTTATATTAACCAAAGGGCTAAGCCCAACTTAAATAGGCCCAAAGATCCAATTCCAAGACCTTTAGGCCCAAGCTTAATTATAGAAACGTAATGGTGGCTATTTTCGGATTTAAATGGGATAAATAAATGATAAGTGTTAATTTTCTATGATAATTCATCACATGTACACCATTTTATGTGTATATAATTAGGTAATTATACATATTTCATAGTTAACCTTAACTCTGCGTTTAAATTGGAGCTTTCATGCAAATTGATTAATTTGGTGATATTGTTTAATAAATTGAAGTTGAGGGTCATGTGCATTAATTCTCCATTGCATAACTATGAGCATTTGAGATTTATGTGCACATTATGGTAATTTTTATGGACTAGATTACAATTATGTGTGTGCAGGACACTGAAAGTAATTACAAGAAACTCCGGGGGTAAAACTGTCATCACCACGTTGACCAAGTCAAAAGCATATATTTTGGTTGGAGGGAAAAGAAATTTTAAAAGTTTAAAATTGAGGAAAAGAAACACATATTTTGGTTGGAGGAAAAATTGAATTCAAAGTTTGAAATAAAGGAGAGACATGATGAGCCTTAGGAAAGGGGGTGCCCAAAGTCCAAGAAAGGGGGTGCCCACCTCCTTTTTCTTTTCCCCATACATCATCTTCTACCTAAATCTCAGCCATCTATCTCCTTTTGATACAATCTCCACCCTCCATTGACCCAACTTTCCCTATAAATAGCCCATGACAAGGAGGAGAAGGAGAGTTCTTTTTTGGCAATCTTTCACTCTTTCTCCCCCAACCTTAGGTCACCGATTTCGCCCTCTTTCGTCCCTCTTATCCTCTGGCGTTCTTCATATAAGTTCTTCCATTTTAAATGCTCTACAACTTCTTATTCTGAATAATTTTATAATTGCTTCTGGTTTTTAAGTTATTTTATATTTTTCACTGTGCTATCCTATTCATCCGTGAACTAGTGTTTCTCTTTGTTCTTTCCCTTATTTCTCCCACTTCTAGTCATTTTCTCCTCTTTCTGTCTTCATGAAAGTTATTTGTTTTTAAGTGTTGTACAACTTATTATTCTGCATCATCTTCTAATTCTTTCTGACTCTGAAGTTATTTCCCATTTTAAACTTGCTATCCTGTGATTTTACTATTCATCTGAGGTGCTAGCTTTTGTTATTCCTCTATTTTGAAGCTCTTCTACTCTTCTTTTCTATCTGAGTCCTTCACAAAAGTCCTTCCGCTCTTCCTCCTCTTCAACTTCTTCTTCTTAGACATCTCTTAATTCATCTTGGTTTCAAAGTTATTCACCCTCCAAAGGCCACTTCAATGACAAAGGTGACTTCCTCCCAGCGTAGACGGCATCTTCTACAAGGTGGTTCGTGATCCAAGGCCAAGAGAGGACAGCTCCGTCATCACCATTACTGCCACTATTTTCACATCTCAGACTCCTCTTTGTTGTGCCCCTTAGGCACAAGCATATGCTATGTTGTTTTGATGATAGCAACACAGTGAGAGTATCACAGGTGCATTCATTACAGTGAGTCAGTATAGATGCATTGCATACTTTGCATATGCTATGTTGTTGTGGCTAGCATACATTGCATTCTGTCAGATATCATGTTTATACATCTATTGCTTCAGTTGAATATCTGCTATGTGCCTACATTGCATCAGTGCACTTAGATGGGTCGACCCCCTTCTTAGATGGGTCGACCCCCCCAGATTCGCATGTCTATACATCGCGCATTCTGAAGTGCGTACAGCCAGTGCATCAAGTCTACACAATGCACACACACACAGGTCTACACATTACACACACACACAAGTCTACACACTCAATGTCTATACATTATCTTGTGTTGTGTTTGTGCATCGTTTAGAACAAAGTCTATACATTCATGCATTGTTCATAAAGTCTGTACATCGGACTGTTCATGCACTCAGCCCAAGTCTATACATCGTCCGTCTCATGCATTGTCTTAGGCTAAGTCTATACAGACTTCAGCGTCTCATTTAGCGTCTAAGGCAATGTCTATACACTGGACTTGAAGTCGTCTGTGTCCATTTGACCGGCAAGTCTGTACAGCCATCCGTCTTTCTTAGCGTCTCAAGTGAACTTGCAAGTCTGTACAGCCAATGCCTGCACATAATGTCTATACAGACTTCATCGTCTCAACTTGCGTCTCATGTCAAGTCTGTACAGAGTCCATCGTCTCATGCAGTGTCTTATCTGAAGTCTGCACATTGGTGTCCTTACCTACGCTCAAAGTCTGTACACTGCATTGGCATCTTTACCTACGTGCTGATCTGAGCAAGTCTATGCATTCTTAATCTTTACCTACGCTCAGTTCCACTAAGTCTGTACATTGAGCGTCTCATTGTGCGTCTCATGCAAGTCTGTACAACGCATCAGACTAATGTTTCAAGTGAAGTCTGTACAGCGTCATGCATCATTCTTCATGTCCATACATTGCACTGTAGCTGGAGCTGTGCAAGTCTGTACATCGAACTGTTTCAGGCAAAGTCTGTACATCGGACTGTCTCAGGCAAAGTCTGTACATCCGACTGTTTCAGGCAAAGTCTGTACATCGGACTGTTTCAGGTAAAGTCCATACATGCACACGCATAGTCTGTGCATTGTGCATACAGTCCATACAATCGTTGGTGCATGAACAGTATTGCATCAGTGCATTTCATGTTAAGTACGAGCTTCATAGTCTGTGCATGAATAGTATTGCATCGGTGCATTCATCTGTTGCAAGGCATATAAAGTCTATACATTGTATCAGCCTTGTCTTGCATGCACGAAGGTAAGTCTATACATTGGTTTGAAGTCTATACATTTGTTGCCTTGCATTACATCAAAGTATGTACAGCCTGTGCTCGCAGCGGTCAAGTCTGTACATTGCTTTGTCATGCACATAAACGTGAAGTCTATACATTGCTTCAGCGTTGTATTCACAAAGTATGTACAATGCCTTAGTCTTCTACACATGAAGTCTATACATTGCTTTAGCCTTGCATTCATAGAGTCTGTACAGGGTCCTTAGAATTAAACTGATAATTCTCTCTGTCTGACAGGCTCTGCTTGTGAAGCTTAATGAAGGGCACGTGATCCGAGGCTGGAAGGGCTGACAGGAAGATGACACGTGGCCAAAACATCTGGGTGGGAAATGTGGAAGACACGCGCCCAGTGCTGCCCTCATATCGAAAGTGTGAGAGCTGAAGCAGAAGAGCAGAAGCAGAGAGAGCCCGTTCGATCCAGTGCGAAGAGAAGGAGAAGAAAAAGAGAGATAGAGAGCTCGAGCAGATAAAAGAGGAAGAGAAAGAAAAAGGGAGAGAAAGAGAGACAGAGTGATCGGAAGAAGAAGAAGGGCAGAGAGAAGCTTCATTCGAAGATCTGTCCTCACTGGACCATGGATCAAATATAGGCCAGTCAGCTTTGTTGAGAGCCACATTATGTTTCATCTTTTACAGCTTTCAGTCGCTGTGTTTCATCCTTGTTTTCGTTTTCCTTTTATACCTTTCTTCAAGCTGTTTGTCAGCGAGCAAGCTGTGTTGCTCAGCATTTGCAGTGGAGGATTCCACTGGACGGCTAAGCTGTATTGCCCAGCGGAGCAAGCTGTGAGGCTCAGCGGGCGAGGAGGATTCCTTGGACAGCAAGCTGTGAGGCTCAGCGGATTGTATGGCAAGCTGTGATGCCCAGCTGTTCAAGCTGTGAGTCAGCGGAATCCACACTCGGGTTGAGTGTGGGGTGGATGTAGGTCTGCAGGACCGAACCACCTAAAAATCATTGTGCAGTGGTTTGATCTCTCTGTGAGTGTGGTGCTAGATGAATGCATAGGGTCGATATGGTTTGATTTTCTATATGTGTTCATCTCATTACTGCGCACAGTATATGTTTGACTGTGGTTTGATGTCTCTATCTGTTGTTGCTTCCGCTAGGTGAATGATTTGGTGCGTTCCACCTATTTGAGTACTGGTTCAATAGAAGACTAGTTTAGTTTCTTTCAGGTTGTCTTATTTTGTCTTGTTAGCTTTCTAGTGAGCATTAGCTTTTAATTGGGCGAAAGTTTTTAAAGGGTATATTCATTCACCCCCCCTCTGAATACATAGCACCGAACCCAACACTTGGTATCAGAGCGGGTGTCTACACAAAGGGTCCAACGACCTGTAGATCCGATCCGTATTTGGATTTGGTGCGATTTGAGTTGATTCACTTTCTTGCATTGTGTTTGATTAGTGTTCTATTTAGAATTCTGATCTTGTCTGAGCATGGAATTCATGATTGATCTTTCGAGGTTTGAGGGTCTAGATTTTTACAAGTGGTTTAATCAATTTAGAGAGTACGTGATTCAGATTAATCCAGATCTATGGATAATAATCGCACACAGCTCTTATGAAGTTCCAAAGGACAAATCCTTGTGGAAAACTTCAGACCACTTGAAATTCGCAGAGAATCAGAAGGCCCTGGAGCTAACTCGAAGGGCTACAAATACTGACAAGTTTCCTTGTGTGTTTGATTACTGCAGTGCGTCAGAAGTTGTTAATATGGTTGCTGCTATCACAAGTCAGGAAGAGGTGAAGTGTCTCATGGTAGCAGAAGAAGACGAAGATTATGTGGAGGATACTTTGTCACAGGTAAATTCAGACACTGATAATTTCTCTCTGGAAAGTATGTTTGCATTGAATGAACATTTATTGAATAAATATGATAGACTTAAATCTGAGAAGAGGAAAATGAGAAAAGAAATGACTCATGAAATCACTCGTTTGAAGGCAGAGAATGAAAACTTGAAATCTGACATGAATAAAGAAAAAGATGAGTTGAACAAGTTGAAATCTGAAAATGAGAACCTTAGAAACAAACTCATCAGTGAAAATAATACTTGCAAAGCTTGTGCCATTCTCCAAGAATTGATTAATGATATAGACCATGATGATAATTCGTAAAAGGAATTAATCAAATCTCTAGAAGAAGAAAACAAATTATTATTGGGCAAGAAAATTGAGGTTGAAAAAGGTGGAGAAAAATTGTTTGAAGAAAATAGTTACTTGAAAGATCAAAATAAAAAGCTAATAGTTCTTAATACTGTCTTCTCTGAAAGATGGTTGTCATTTGAAAAAGGGAAATCAGTTGTGAAGGAAAGTGAGAACAACATTGAAATAATGGTTCAACAAGAAAATGAAACTCTGAAGAACCTGAATGATGCTTTGCAACAGCACCTGATTGTTTGTGAATCTGAGCTATCCAAGTATGAAGTGAGTATTGCTTCATTGAATTCTGAGATTGAAGATCTGAAAAACTCTTTGTCAAAATTTGTTATAGGAAAAGATAATCTGAATAAGCTACTTGGTTCTAAAGTGAATTTCCAGAAAGAAGGACTTGGGTATGTGCCTGTTAATAAGAAAGTGAATGAAAAGAAGAAGTCAACTGTATTCGTGAAAAGCTCTGAACAGGCTAATCAATCTAGTTCTTCTATTTTTCAATTCACTGCTAAGAAGGCTGAAAATTCAGATAAGAAACAGGAAAAGATTCAAAAACAAAAGAAAAGTGTTGATCTAAATAAGTCCAAATATGTCATTGATTCACATGTGCATGCTGCTAACTGCTCCCACACATATTCACACTCTCATGCGAATGTCAATTTTGTCAAACAAGTGAATGTAAATAAAAAGGTGGTAACATGTCACTATTGTGGGAAGCTTGGACATATTATGCATGACTGTGTTACATTGATAAATGATGAAAGGAATGTTGTTAGGAAGTATCCTAGAAATCATCTTCCTAGGAAACCCTCTACTGATAAGAGAAAGAAAACTCAATGTTATTGCTGTGGGAATTTTGATCACATTGCTGCTTTTTGCTGGCATGCTCAGGGAAATAGATTGAATTCTAAATCTGTAAAATTCCCTGATCATTATGATGCTGATAGAAACAAATCTGTTTTTAAAGAAAAATCCTTTGCATGTTTCAAATGTGGAAGATCTGGCCACAGGGCTGCAACATGTTGGGAGGCAGGATATCAAAACTAGATTAGTTTTGGTAAACATAATTTTAATTCTGTTAACAAAAATCTTCATGCATATGCACATAGAACTCCTGCTCATAGGAATGTGCACAAAATAAATTTCAGAACTGCTGCATCATGCCACTACTGTGGTCAGATAGGTCATTCAATGAATGATTGCCATGTGATGAGAATTGATGACCTTCATGCACATAAATTGGCTACCATACCTGCTAGATATGTGACTGTCATGTCAGGACCCAAGACATCTTGGGTGCCTATTTGTGTAAAATAGTTGATAACTTGCAGGTGTGCCTTGGTGGGAGAAAAAAAAAGGGGTTGAATTAACCAAGACACTCAAGAATGAAAAACCCATGATTACACCATTCAGGTCAGTTCTAAAACTCTGTATTTAAATTCCATCATCTGAATTTGTGAGTATGAAAGATGTGAATTTCATGGTGATTTGCTTGTTTGATTTCTGATGTTCTCTTCTTGTCTAGCTGATCAGTCTGCATTCCAGACTCAGCTACTGAATTTACTCTGCACATATCTGATGCTCTTCTCTTGCACTGATTGCACTATGTAAATAGGATGCTAGATGCACTGCACAATCATTGTGGTAGTCGATGCATACCTTGCACTATGTTAGAATGGGTCATTTAGTGCATGAAGTCGATGCATGTGTCACATGTCTGCATATATCATTTGCATGGCTATTTGTGAAATCTGCTTTGCACTGTATCTCCTTGCATAACCCTGGTATATCAAATAGTAAGTTACTAAAAGGCAGGAAAATCTGTCTGGAGGTTTTTACTATGTGTGAGATGGTCATTGAGTTCTTCGCCAAGTACCAAGGGTCTAGTCTTCATATAATTGTTGCATAGTCTGCATGTAGAACAGTGTATTGCATAGCATATCTTTTGCATCTTGGTGTCAGGGGGAGCTGAGAATTCTGTTCAATACATTGAATCTTTTTCACTTCTCCTTGTCCCCATTCAATTCTGTCATATTCTTTGACATCAGATGCTCTTGGACCTTATTGCCTATTGCTATCACTATTTAACAATTGTCATCTTTTCCCTAACCTTCACTGAACAATAGCATTGCTTCTGGTTTAGTGCATTGAGCCGTGGTTATTGCAATTGTTCATTCATAAGAATCACATTTACAAATTGAAAGGAACTAAAGGTTTAACCTTTATAAACTGAAGAGTTAAGTGTCTGCACTTCAGAATTTGAGATAAAAGAAAACTTTTATAGCTCTTAATCTTTGTCTCATGGTTAGAATAGAAAAAGTTTTTTTATATACCTGAATGTGTTAATTTGGAAATGTCTAGAAAAGGTAAATAGAGTGTGTACTGTTTTTTTAAACAATCACTCTAAAAGAAATAAGGGCAGTAGTAAATAAAATCATAAAAGCAAAGAGCTGAACACAGTGACAGAGCAATGGCTGAATTGCACTGAGAAACTGTGATCTCCTCCAAAGAAGCAGGAGAAGTCATATGTCAAGAAGTGCTTCAGACTACCTCTGTTCATAGAGTCAAATCTATAGGGGGAGTCCTCACTAAGTAACTGAGGGTACTGGCCTCTGATCAAGGTGTACCCTTAATGTCAAAGGTGAAGATTGTTCCTTGTAGGCCTTGATCTGAAGTAGATCTAGTAGTTTATGCCTAGTAACTGGGGGTACCTGCCTCTGATCAAGGTGTACACCTAATGTCAACAGCATAAATGCCACTGGTCTATTCACTTAGCTTAGTTTCTGAAAATTAAAAAGTGAAAAACAAACTGCTATAACCCTCTGAAATCAAAAGTCAATGAGTGAAATTATTTTTCTCAATACATATTCAAGTTGCCTTTCTGGAACTTCCATGTTTAATCACAAAGGGTATTATTTCTGACTTATCTATTACAACCATGTGCCTTAGATTCATTGCTATAAATGGAGTCTATAACTCTTTTTCAGAGGTCAGCTGCTTTACTCTATTTTTATCACTGTTAAACCTAAATTCTTTCAAGCTTGTATATTGATGACTCTTATGCTTTAACAGTTGTTTATAATCATGCTCATTTTCTGAACCAATGCTTCAGCTGTTGTGTAGTGACCCCTTCTTCATTCATGTTCCTTCCCTTCTTTTTGATCATCTGTCCATATTCCTTCTCAAAGGGGGAGTAATAATTCAGGGGGAGTTATACATTCAGGGGGAGAAAAAGGTGCTCTAAGGGAATCTGCAATGTATTCTGTATTTTGCACTCATGTTCTTCTTTCTTTTTGATCATGTCAAAGGGGGAGAATATTTGGTTGGTGACTCACTGTCACTTTGTTGCCATCATCAAAAAGGGGGAGAATGTTGTGCCCCTTAGGCACAAGCATATGCTATGTTGTTTTGATGATAGCAACACAGTGAGAGTATCACAGGTGCATTCATTACAGTGAGTCAGTATAGATGCATTGCATACTTTGCATATGCTATGTTGTTGTGGCTAGCATACATTACATTCTGTCAGATATCATGTTTATACATCTATTGCTTCAGTTGAATATCTGCTATGTGCCTACATTGCATCAGTGCACTTAGATGGGTCGACCCCCTTCTTAGATGGGTCGACCCCCCCAGATTCCCATGTCTATACATCGCTCATTCTGAAGTGCGTACAGGCAGTGCATCAAGTCTACACAATGCACACACACACAGGTCTACACAGTGCACACACACACAAGTCTACACACTCAATGTCTATACATTATCTTGTGTTGTGTTTGTGCATCATTTAGAACAAAGTCTATACATTCATGCATTGTTCATAAAGTCTGTACATCAGACTGTTCATGCACTCAGCCCAAGTCTATACATCGTCCGTCTCATGCATTATCTTAGGCTAAGTCTATACAGACTTCAGCATCTCATTTAGCGTCTAAGGTAATGTTTATACACTAGACTTGAAGTCGTCTGTGTCCGTTTGACCAGCAAGTCTGTACAGCCGTCTGTCTTTCTTAGCGTCTCAAGTGAACTTGCAAGTCTGTACAGCCAATGCCTGCACATAATGTCTATACAGACTTCATCGTCTCAACTTGCATCTCATGTCAAGTCTATACAGAGTCCATCGTCTCATGCAGCGTCTTATCTGAAGTCTGCACATTGGTGTCTTTACCTACGCTCAAAGTCTGTACACTGCATTGGCATCTTTACCTACGTGCTGATCTGAGCAAGTCTATGCATTCTTAATCTTTACCTACGCTCAGTTCCACTAAGTCTGTACATTGAGCGTCTCATTGTGCGTCTCATGCAAGTCTATACAACGCATCAGACTAATGTTTCAAGTGAAGTCTGTACAACGTCATGCATCATTCTTCATGTCCATACATTGCACTGTAGCTGGAGCTGTGCAAGTCTGTACATCGGACTGTTTCAGGCAAAGTCTGTACATCGGACTGTTTCAGGTAAAGTCCATACATGCACACGCATAGTCTGTGCATTGTGCATACAGTCCATACAATCGTTGGTGCATGAACAGTATTGCATCAGTGCATTTCATGTTAAGTACGAGCTTCATAGTCTGTGCATGAATAGTATTGCATCGGTGCATTCATCTGTTGCACGGCATATAAAGTCTATACATTGCATCAGCCTTGTCTTGCATGCACGAAGGTAAGTCTATACATTGGTTTGAAGTCTATACATTTGTTGCCTTGCATTGCATCAAAGTATGTACAGCCTGTGCTCGCAGCGGTCAAGTCTGTACATTGCTTTGTCATGCACATAAACGTGAAGTCTATACGTTGCTTCAGCATTGCATTCACAAAGTATGTACAATGCCTTAGTCTTCTACACATGAAGTCTATACATTGCTTTAGCCTTGCATTCACAGAGTCTGTACAGGGTCCTTAGAATTAAACTGATAATTCTCTCTGTCTGACAGGCTCTGCTCGTGAAGCTTAATGAAGGGCACGTGATCCGAGGCTGGAAGGGCTGACAGGAAGATGACACGTGGCCAAAACATCTGGGCGGGAAATGTGGAAGACACGCGCCCAGTGCTGCCCTCCTGCTGGCTGCTGCTATAAAAGGAAGTCTTCTTCCTCAGGAGAAGACGGATCGAAAGTGTGAGAGCTGAAGCAGAAGAGCATAAGCAGAGAGAGCCCGTTCGATCCAGTGTGAAGAGAAGGAGAAGAAAAAGAGAGATAGAGAGCTCGAGCAGATAAAAGAGGAAGAGAAAGAAAAAGGGAGAGAAAGAGAGACAGAGTGATCGGAAGAAGAAGAAGGGCAGAGAGAAGCTTCATTCGAAGATCTGTACTCACTGGACTGTGGATCAAATCTAGGCCAGTCAGCTCTGTTGAGAGCCACATTGTGTTTCATCTTTTACAGCTTTCAGTCGCTGTGTTTCATCCTTGTTTTCATTTTCCTTTTATACCTTTCTTTAAGCTGTTTGTCAGCGGAGCAAGCTGTGTTGCTCAGCATTTGCAGTGGAGGATTCCACTGGACGGCTAAGCTGTATTGCCCAGCGGAGCAAGCTGTGAGGCTCAGCGGGCGAGGAGGATTCCTCGCACAGCAAGCTGTGAGGCTCAGCGGATTGTATGGCAAGCTGTGATGCCCAGTTGTTCAAGCTGTGAGTCAGCGGAATCCACACTCGGGTTGAGTGTGGGGTGGATGTAGGTCTGCAGGACCGAACCACCTAAAAATCATTGTGCAGTGGTTTGATCTCTCTGTAAGTGTGGCACTAAGTGAATGCATAGGGTCGATATGGTTTGATTTTCTATATGTGTTCATCTCATTGCTGCGGACACTATATGTTTGACTGTGGTTTGATGTCTCTATCTGTTGTTGCTTCCGCTAGGTGAATGATTAGGTGCGTTCCACCTATTTGAGTACTGGTTCAACTGAAGACTAGTTTAGTTTCTTTCGGGTTGTCTTATTTTATCTTGTTAGCTTTCTAGTGAGCATTAGATTTTAATTGGGTGAAAGTTTTTAAAGGGTATATTCATTCACCCCCCCTCTGAATACATAGCACCGAACCCAACACTCTTGTTGCTATTACTTTAGTTTCATTTTACTTCATTATAATCTCGTCACATCTTTATTGTAAGCTTATCTTGCACTTCGTGTACTCGTTTCTTTATGTTAATGAAAGAAGTATTCATTTGATTTAGAGTTTGTTCATCTTCCCTCTCTTCCTCCTTCTTCTACCACTTCTTCTCAATGTTATGCAATTATTTTTCATGGCATAAGCTCATAATCATAGGCATTTTGAATTAATTGTTGGAATCGTTCTTTGTTTAATCATTCTCTTCAAGCTACAAAAAATCACAAACATTTTCTAAAAGGTTACAAGGTTTTAAACTTTAAAAATCTCTTCTTCCATGTGGATTCGACCCGAGCTTGCCATAGTACTACGTTCTCTTTTGATCATTTTGTGCGAGTTTGATTTTAAGATTGTTAACGTGTGTGTAGTAACGACATACATTTCCGCGTTATCAATTTTTGGTGCCGTTTCCGGGGAAGAATGATGATTGTTATCTTAAGAACTTTATTTTCCTTGTGTTGATAGTGTACTAATAAAGTTCTCTTTTCTTATTTTTACAGGATGAAAAGAAAAAAATCAAAAAAATTCAGAGGTAAATTCTCCTTCCTTTCTTCAGTTTTTGAATTGACTATTTCAAAAAAAAAAAGAACGAGGGAGTGTGCATCAAGTAAGTCTTCAAACTTATTCATCTCATTTTGTATAATTTTCTTAATGTTCTTGCATATTGTGTTTGATAGGTTCATAAAAAAAAACTCTTCACTTGAACTCAAGAAAAGTCTTCATTCCAAGAGTAGAAACCACACCATCCATGTTCTAGGTCGTGCATCATTTACCATAGGATTTTTCCTTGTTGTTTAATTTCTGTCATTACATTTTGTAGATTGCAAGGGGTAAGGTACGTTCTACTTGTCCTATTCTAGCATGCATATTGTATAATAACCCCTTGTTTGAAATTATGGTGTGTATTTCATTTCAAAATACTCTAAGGGCAATACCCCTAAATAACATAAGGTGGAGATTTCATCACCCCTCCTTAGACCACAAATCATATTTCCCTTACATCTTTGCACGACCTAAGTCTTAAATAAAAGTCAGTAGACATTGGCCCTAGGATCACAATGTGATTTTAGTATGATTTGAGTTTACCCTCTTGTGAAAACCGGTGCCTAAGGCAAGATGGTCGAGCGGCAAACGCCTTAAGCGGACTAGTGGTTAGCAATTAGGTCCCTAAGAAAGTAGGGGGAGCCTCCCACTACCCCACTCCTTACCTGGCCGGTGGAAATATTAAGGGTGAACTTAAGTTGCACTTTAGTCATTTTGTGAAACCCCATTTGTAGGTTTAGGTCACATCTAGGTCATTAGGTAATTTGTGTGTCAACTTGTTTGTGTATGTAAAAAATAAAAAAAATAAAAAAATTTCTTCCTCTTCTCTCTTGTCATCTCAGTTAGTGTTAAAAAAAATAAAACAAAAAGTACAAAAAGTACAAAAATAATAAAAAATGATATCTATGGATCGGGTTTTTAACCAACTTAATTGCTTGACCCAAAATCACTTCACTCTAATGGACCCAAGCTCCTTTACACCACCTACCTTTCAAGATGATCACGCATGGGCCCAATCGGCCCATTATGTAGGTGAGTACCCGACCCAATTTTCATCGTACCCGACCTTCAATGAAAGCTCAAATCCTTGGTCAGCCTAACAAGAGAACTCCACACCCATGGCAGCCCAATATCCTTATCATCCCCAAAATGAAAACCAATTTGCTCAATCATATTTAGGGGACCATATGCTATTCTCTCCTCATGAGCAAACATCAACATGTCAAAATCTCCCTACACCTTCTTGCACTCCTATCTTTGAGTGGGGAGATCAAAATAATTTCCCTTGGGAAAATTCTCAATGTCAAGCTCCATGCTCTCTTGAGCAAAAAATTTTAACCCAATTTGATTAAATTCAATATGGAGAGCATGACACATACTTCCCATCATCTCAATATCAATATGATCATCAACACATTCATTCCACCCCTCCATACAATGGTTCCAACAATGAAGAAAAAATCAACCAATTGATTCAAATCATTTTGAATAATCAACAATGTATCGGCTCCCTCCAAACTAAATTGGACCAAGTCACAAGAGCCACCTATGAAATGGGCCAATTGTCTAACCCCAGTGATGAAACCTTTGAAGATCAAGTCCCTCAATTCATTTGATTGATGAGTATGATGAATGGGCCTTCTTAGAAACTTTCACATTTGATCTAACCCTTGAGTCCTACCCCATAATGTTTGAATCATTAGATGAGTTAGATCCTGAGCTCACGCTTCCTTCCAATTTGATTCCTCTAAAAGTTAAGTCGGTCTAATTTGACACTCTCGGACCTGAGGGGGATGTGCCAGTTGTATTCACCTTTGAGCTGACTCCCCATCAGGAAGGCCAATTGATTAATGCTCTTGATCTGCATGATGCTATTTTTGAAGAGAATGAGGCCAATAATGTCGATCTCATTCATAGACCACCTGGGAATGACCACGTTTCTTTGGAGGAGGCAGTCACTAAAGGAGTTGTCAAGTGGGTGGATACAAGGCAAGGAGACCGATAGATAGATATTGGGCAGAGATTCCATCCCGATCTTGATAGATTAATGGCTATTGATTGTTACATGACCCCTAATGATGAGAACTGGCTCACACATGTTATTAAGGTTAAAATCAATAATGTTCGAGACCGGCATATTCTTGGCCCACATGCACACATATATCATGTTGTCTTCAAATGACATGAATGTTTGAATGTAAACGAAGATCAGATAACATGGTGGCTAATCATGAAATCAACTTGTTGGTTAATGGGCCTCATTGTGTTTGGCTGAAGACGTTAAACTTAGCGCTTCTTGGGAGGCAACCCAAAGTTTTCGTGATTTTCGTGTGCTAATAAATGGCTTCTTGGGAGGCAGCACAAGTTTTTATTGAGTTTTTATTTTTTATTTTTGTAGGTGTGAATAAAAGATAAGTTGGGGGGAGAGAGAAGATTGTTTGCACCTATGCCTCGCCATTAACGGCCAAGTACTGCCTTTTATTCAAGCACGGATGCCCGTCGAAGTTCACTTCCATCAGGTTGTACAGTTCCTCCACAAATTTCATATCTACATTGTTCATTATTCTATATTGTTCATGCCATTGAAGATAATATCACCTAAGTTGGGGGGTAACTTGAGCTCTAAATTTCTCAAAATACTTGTAACCTTTCATCACACCCCTAACAAGTGCTTCATGTTCATATTTCATGATGAGATTTTTTTTTATGATAGGACTTAGAGTCTTACTTGTGAGAGTAGGAAGTTAAATGGGTGAATTAATTGGTTATGTCTTTAGCCTTTTTCTCAGAATACATCTGAAATTCTATTGAACTTGCACACAATTGCACAATAACAAGATTGGTAGATGATAAACATTATGATGATGGGAATTTTGCTTAACACTTAGGTGATGATTGATATTATGTCCATTCATTGAAAGTAATCGTGAGAAAAAAGTTACCTGCCAAAAAAAATATGGAAAACGCCCCTGAACTTAGTAACCGGGCCTATTTCTCCTAAGGCAAGAGTTGAGGTTCGTGTCAAACGGTGAAGGGATGTGCAACACCATGTATTAAAAAAAAAAGAATGACAATGAATGAATAAGCAGGTAGAGTGAAGCTACCTGTAATTCGAAAGCTTAATTCCAAATGTGGGTAGAATCGAAAATCATCTTTAAGTGAATGGCAGAAGACTTATTCATCTAGACTGTTTGGTAGTCACTAGTCAAGTTATATCACTTCTACACAAAGGGATATTTAATTTTGAGTGTATCTTCAGGAAATATCTAAACACATGGGCTAATGAAATTTGTTCCGAACACATACTGCTTGAACTTGTAATACTCCAAAGTCAAAATCATCGTGCATAATGTTCTTGCCATGAATTGTGACACATGAATGTTTGCTAGTCCTAATTCTATAATTATTTACATTGCTAAGGGACTAGCAATGTTCAAGTTGGGGGGTGTGATAAGTGTCCATTTTCTATGGTAATTCATCGCATGTACACCATTTTATGTGCATATAATTAGGCAATTATGCATATTTCATAGTTAACCTTAACTCGAAATAGATTGCAGAACAACCCTATTTATCATATGTTAGGCCTAGCTAATTAGGTTCTACTCCTGATTATGATGTAGTATTCATAATTTTAGCTATGTTGACTACCCAACTTGATAGATTTCATGTTCTTTATGTGTTATAAACCAATTTTAAACTTATGTTATTTTCATGCCAAAATCATATAGTTTGTATTAAATTGAATTTCCACATGGATTGTGAGACTTATTTTATGCATGTTCGATTGCTATTTTTACACGATCCACTCTCACCTTGAGTCTTTCAGAAGTACATAGTGCGCACTCCGATGCGTGGCTATTAGTTACGCTTTGCACTCATAGGCACATAATCTTGGACTTGTGACCCTCTCCGTTGGATATTCCTTCCACAGGACTAGGTGATCTTGTTTCAAGGCCTCCGTAAGTCTCCGCGAGCCTGGGATTCCCATTAGGACGTCGAGCTGGTTGTACCCTTAAAGCCCAAATTATCTAGAGAGCACTTATCGATGTTTTTCTGTGTTCTGGATAGTCACGGCCATCAGGCGACTGCTATTGTCAAGTAACAGTCATCCCGTGACCGCGTTAATCCATATTTCATCGCTGCGTCGACACTTTCTTTATTTATGCGTCGACTCTATGTAGAAACGGTCATGATCTGACCGCCAAATTCAGTATAGCGGTCCAGCCTTGACCGCCTCTGTCCAGAAACGGTCTAGTAATGACCACTTTTACCTAGTTCCTATTTAACCCGAGGTTTGACCCAAGGGTTGATTTTCCTAAGTTCCTAGATGGTCTATTGATTATCTAGCACCTAATACCTTATTCAAAAGCTACCAAATGAATTATGAAAGTTAAGGAACATACCGTTATGCTACCGAATTTCTTCCGTAGCATGACCTTATCTTTAAATCATCCTTGACCTCACGTTTTCAATCTTTGTACGTTCTTACCTTGATATTTGTTATCATGAAACTATAGTTTGAACTTGTACATTATTGGCCTACTTCATTTCTCGTGGAAGTAGCTTGATTTATAACTTGAAAATGCAAGAGCGGACATAGACAGTGTCTAAGGGCTCCACGCTAGCCCCTCGACAGATAGCCAGAAACGTACTGTAAACCATGGGGTATGATGCTTACTGGCGTCGCATTGCGCTGGGAGTACTTTTTTTATATACAGGTGAAAATCACGAGGCAATCTTGTGAAATTTACATGCCTGCTAGTACATTCTTGTTACATGACTTTCTAGTGCATAGCCTTTATGGTTATGAAAAGTACATTCTAGTTCATGAAAGGCCACTTTACCTTATATCTTGCTTGATCATGCTCTATTATCCCTTCACATTCTTCATATCTCTATGATCTATATCTCATTATTAATGTTACTTGGATTTTATTCGTATGATTTATCGTATTCCTTTTTATCCTATTTTTTAGAGCTAAAATGTTAATTACTTAAACATTGCCTTCATGTTGATACGAAGATACCTACTGGGCAAGTGTGCTCATTACTCTACTTTTCAAATCTTCACAGAAAACTCTAGTGGATCGGATTCCGAGTATTTCGATGATGGGTCCGAGAGTGATGATTGAAGATTGGAGAGAAGACTTAGCGTGTTATGAGTCCCTATGTTAGTCTGGAGTCATATGATGTAATTTTTATTTTATTGAGTCATCCTATGTACTTTTCATTTTTATTGAGTCTGGTTAGTCAAAGAGTCAATATCATGTACCTTGATTATTATTAAATAAAAGTAAAGGTTTTGTTCAATTATTGTGCATTCATATTTATATGTGGATGTGTTAGCGCTCTGATTATATTGCTCGCTTGCGACGTACCAGCCGGCTGTTCACGTTCTTGAATATCTTTTGATGTACTTATATCTCGGGGCGTGATAGTTAAAGTGGTATCAGAGCCTGGGCATAAGTATGTCCTAGGAAAATGTCATGTCATAGGCTAAGTCCAAGGACTTAGGACCCACACCTATGAACTAAGGAAATAAAGTTTACACCTATGTGAGAATTGGGTAGAGCCCGGGATGAGATAATTAATTAGAAATTACCTCTAGGTTAATTTCTATCGATTCTATAGGAATTAACAAAATGTTCTTCTTCTCAGGTACCATCCCAAAATGGCTCACCGTGTCAACTGGGATGGGATGCAACAAACTGTTGTGGGTCTTACCCAAGAACTTCAAACTGTGGCCCAAGCTGGCGCTCGGGTAGGTGCGAGAAAATTACACGGGAATTTTCAAAGCTTAAATCCTCCCCGATTCTCAGGATCCGCCAATCCCGATGAAGCAGAAAATTGGATTGACGAGATGAACCGTATATTTGAGGTCATATAATGCACTGACCAAGAGAAGGTCTGTCTCGCCACATTTCAACTGAACAAGGATGCACGTACATGGTGGAAGTCACAACCACAAAATGCACAGCTTACGTGGGATGGATTTCTTACACTCTTTCGAGCGAAATACTTCTTCGAGCACGACAAGGAGAGAAAAGCCGCTGAATTCGCCTCTCTTCGCCAAGGCATGATGTCCGTGGCAGAATATGAGCTTCAATTCTCTTGTCTTGCTCCATATGCTCCTCACCTGGTTAGTACCGATCTATTGAAGGCTAACCGATTTATGGATGGCTTAAGGCCCGTTTTTATTACTCAACTTGGACCCTAAAATATCCGTACTTATGCGGAGATGGTCCAACGGGCGCATTTATGTGAAAAGACCTTGGAAAAGGTTGGAAAATTTAAGGGCAAGGAAGAAGAGTCTAGCCGGAAGTTCGATCGGTGAGGAAGGAAAGGAGAGAGATTCAGTATCACGGAACCCTACAAGTCCTGTGACAACAAGAAGCGATCCCGTAATGGCAACATGAGTGGCAACAACAAAGGCAAGAAGATCAAGGAGGAAGAAAAAGCTGTCGCAACTGCTTGTACATTTTGTGAAAAGTTCGGCCACTCAACCAAAGAATGCTGGAAGCGCCTTGGCGCTTGTTTGCGATGTGGAAGTCGGGAGCACCGTATGCCCGATTACCCTCTTATGAAGGAACAACTCTCTAATGGCGGACGTAGGCGCCAAGCTCGCCTCAATGCCATGATGAATGAAGAAACGCCCAAGGATGATAGGCTAATGGAAGGTACCGTTCAAATTTACTCGCATCCTGCATTTGTGTTATTTGATACTAGTGCCTCTCATTCTTTTATATCTACTACCTTTGTAAAAACTTTACCAATTTCACCTGTCCCTCTACCATCGGACCTAGCAATCACAACACCTATAGATCCCGGAACAAAACTTACAACCCACTATCCAGATAGTGAGGTAACGGTAGAAGACCATAATCTCCCTGCAAATCTCGTATGCCTTGACATGGAAGGCTACGATGCCATCCTAGGTGTAGATTGGCTTGTTGACCATGACGCCTATATAAATTGTCGCAATAGGAGAATTTCTTTTCGAAACCAAGTCTCCCACGATTCTCTTTCCTTGGCATAAAGTATAGGAAGCATCCTACCATCATCTCTTCTCTTCACGCTTGCAAACTCATTTCGCAAGGATGTGAAGCTTTTCTTACTTCCGTGATTGTCACCGAGTCCAAATAAATCTCCATAGAAGAAATTCCTATTATCAAAGAGTTCCCTGATGTATTTCCATCTAATCTACCCGGTTTACCACCCGAAAGGGAAGTAAACTTCTCCATTGAACTCATTCATAGAGCAACACCAGTTTCAACAGCTCCCTATAGGATGTCCCCTACGGAACTCAAGGAACTGAAAATGCAACTTCAGGAGTTACTAGAGAAGGGCTTCATTCATCCCAGCACACCCCCTTGGGGTGCACCTGTCTTATTCGTCAGATAGAAAGATGGATCTCTCAGGCTATGCATCGATTACTGGTGACTTAATCAACTCACCATCAAGAACAAATATCCGTTGCCGCGTATTGACGAATTGTTTGATCAAATTTCTAGAGCAGAATATTTCTCCAAGATCGACCTCAGGTCGGGCTACCATCAGCTAAGGATCAAAGATGAAGACATCTACAAGTCTGCTTTCCGAAGCAGATATGGGCATTATGAGTTCATGGTGATGGCATTTGGGTTAACAAATGTCCCGACAGCATTTATGCAACTTATGAACAATGTATTTAGGCCCTATCTAGACCAATTTGTGATCGTATTTATTGATGATATTCTCATCTATTCTAAAATGATGGAAGAAAATGAAGAACATTTAAGAATAACTTTGCAAACTCTAAGAGAGCATCAACTCTACGTAAAGCTCAGCAAGTGCGAGTTCTGGCTAAAGGAGGTTTCCTTCCTCGGCCATATTATTTCAAAACAAGGTATCGCAGTTGATCCTTCAAAAATGGAAGCTGTCAAGAATTGGAGCCGACCAACCACCGTATCTGAAGTTAGAAGCTTTATCGATTTGGCTGGCTATTATAGGCGATTCATTAAGGATTTCTCCAAAATCGCCGTTCCCTTGACTAGGCTTACAAGAAAGGAAAACCCCTTCATATGGACGAAGGATTGCGAAAAGAGTTTTCTAACCCTTAAAGATCATTTAACCATTGCCCCTATTTTGGCACTACCTATTGAAGGTGGTGGATTTGAAGTCTACACGGATGCATCTGGCATTGGCCTCGGGTGCGTCCTTATGCAACATGGCAAGGTGATATGTTATGCTTCGAGGCAATTGAAGTGTCATGAAGAGAACTACCCCATCCACGATCTGGAATTGGCTGCTGTTATCTTCGCTTTAAAAATCTGGCGACATAACCTTTATGGGGAGAAATTCACTGTATTTTCAGACCATAAAAGTCTGAAATACCTTTTTACCCCAAAGGAACTTAACATGAGACAAAGAAGATGGTAGGAGTACCTTAATGACTTCGACTTCTCTATTCAGTATCATCCAGGCAAAGCAAATACCGTAGCTGACGCTCTTAGCAGAAGACCAATGGCAACTCTAGCAAGCCTCAGGAAATGTATGACTTATCTTATAGAAGATTTTACTCATTTGAATCTAGATGTGGATGCAGAAAAAAAGGTATTATTGCCAATATCCGGTTACAACCTACACTAATTGAAGATCTAGTCAAATTATAAGAAAATGACCCCACATTAATGGAGATCAAAGCTAATATTGATCAAAGGCCGGAGTTCTCTATTTCAACAGATGGAAGGTTATTATTCAAAGATCGAATCTGTGTACCGGATCATGCCGACACTAAGAAATTGATCATGGAAGAAGCTCATAAATCAAGGTATGCTATTCACTCTGGGGCTACTAAGATATACCAAGGCCTGAAAAGAAATTTTTGGTGGCCCAGCATGAAGAGAGAAATCACGAACTTTGTATCTCGCTGCCTCACTTGTCAGTAAGTCAAGGTAGAACATCAAAGGCCTGCTGGTAAACTACATCCCTTGGAAATTCTCGAATGAAAGTGGGAAAGCACATGGATGGATTTCATCATGGGTTTACCTAAAACAAGTGGTGGACATGATGGTATATGGGTGATCATAGATCGATTGACTAAATCAGCACACTTTCTACCTATAAAAAGTCGATGGTCTGTGGATATGCTAGCAGCCTTATACATGAAGGAGATTGTCAGGTTACACGGTGTCCCTGTGACCATTATCTCCGATCGAGACCCTCGATTCACATCTCAATTCTGGAAGGGTCTACAACACTCATTGGGGACCCGACTCAATTTCAGCATCGCTTTCCATCCACAAACTGATGGTCAAATTGAAAGGACAAATCAGGTTGTGGAAGATATGCTCAGGGCATGTGTTATTGATTTCGGTAGGAGTTGGCACGATCATCTACCTCTAGTGAAATTTGCCTATAACAATAGTTACCAAACTAGTATTCAAATGGCGCCATTCGAGGCACTATATGGAAGAAGCTGCCGCTCACCAATATGCTGGAATGAAGTTGGAGAAAGGCAACTTCTAGGTCCAGAAATCATTCGAGATACTACCGAAAAGATAAAGCTCATTTGAGAAAGACTCCATATGGCACAAGATGGATAGAAATAATATGATGATAATCGAAGGCGTGATCTGGAGTTCCAAGTAGGAGACCATGTGTTTCTCAAGGTTTCTCCGGGTCGAGGTATTCGAAGGTTCGGCATTAAAGGCAAGCTCACTCCAAGATTTATCAGCCCCTTCGAAATTCTCGAAAGGGTTGGCGAGGTCGCATACCAGATTGCCTTGCCTCCTCAATTAGCTGGAGTCCACGATGTATTTCATGTCTCAATGCTCAAAAGGTACGTCCCCAACCCATTCCACATTATAAGCTATGACAACTTGGACATTGAAAAGGATTTGACGTACGAGCAAAAGTCAATCAAAATAATTGAACAAGAAGTACGTCAACTTTGGAATAAAACCATTCCCATGGTCAAAGTCCAATGGAGCAATTCTTGGCCACACGAGGTGACATGGGAAATGGAAGAAGCTATGCACAAAAGATTTCTAGAGATATTTGAATGTAAGTACACTCTCCTTAACAATCACATGTATTGAATTTGGGGACCAAATTCCTTTAAGTGGGGGAGGGTGTAACGCCCGAGAATTTTCTAAGAATTTTGTAGGATTAAATATAATTATTAAGCAATTAAAAAGACTTAATGGCCTATTAAGAGAATTATAAGATAATTAAATCAATTTAAAGGCCTTATATTAACCAAAGGGCTAAACCCAACTTAAATAGGCCCAAAGACCCAATTCCAAGACCTTTAAGCCCAAGCCCAATTATAGAAACGTAATTAGGGCTATTTTCAAATTTAAATAGGATAAATAAACTAATTAAGGGATAAATAGTTGATAAAATCAAAAATCTGAAGTTTTCAGAATAACCACCTAAACGCGGCCTATCGCGAGACTGCCTTCATACAATAGCGGTCTCGAGGCGACCGCTACTAGGTTCCGTGAATGAAGGTGTTAGAAGCATGGAAAGATCCAATTTTTCCCATCCCAATCTCTATGATTCGAAGCTACTTAGCATGGAAACCTACTCTAGAACTTTCTAAGGATCGATCCTACCCCAATTTAGGATTCTAAGTTTGATCTAATCCCCAAACCCTAGGCAAACCTTATAAATAGGGTTCAGGTTCAACCTGCGTGAACCTTTATTTTGGAGCGCATAGTTTGACGGTAAGGAGACATCATCTCAGGTTCTTTAGAACTTTATGTTCTCCTTAGTTTTATCTAAATCACCTCCAATTTTCATGCTAGAAAACCCAGCCATTGGAGAGTTAGGGCATCTGCAAGTCTCTGGTTCGCTGCAGGCTGCACAGAAAATAGTGCACCAGTCCAGTGAAGATCAGGAAATTAGAAGCCCTAAATGAGGTTTGTTCGAGTTGAGTCTTTAGAACTTTTTGTTCCCCTTTCTATCTTCTACCTACCCTCCAAATTTCATGGATTTAAGTCAAGAGGATCAGGAGATAGAGGGACGAGAAGTTGCTAGTTTAGCATAGGACGTGCAGAAACTAGGGTCGATTTCCAGTCAGAAATTTAAAGTTTACGGACCGAATCAAAGGTAGGTTATCTCATGAAAAGGCTAAATTAACAAGTTAGGAATAAAAGCCCTCTAGTTTCATGTGATTGCATGCTCTATATGTGATGAATTTCATGTTTTATTTACACTGCGTAGTTAACTTATTTTTGCATGCATGAACCATGTCCTTAATAAGAAAAGTTAATGATTTTAGCTTAATTCATGTAACCCATGCATCTCCATGAGCTATCCTATCTTATCTCACTGTCTAGCATGTTTTCATGAGGTTTATTGCATTAGAATAGGCTTTAGTTGCTTTATTTTTACCCTTCGGGCTGACATGACAGAAAAGGTCACACATAGACCGCCAAACATCTTTTAGCGGTCCCCGACTGACCGCGTATGTCTAGAAGCGGTTCTTGTTGGTCCTCGGGGTAGGCGAGTGGACAAGAAGGGGGGTTGAATTATCCCCCACGTGATATTGTAAATTAAAATCTTACCCAGCGAAATTAATAAGTTTGACGAGATTGAAGGAAATAAACTAAACAAAGTAATTAAAGTTCACTTAATCTCTCCCGTCTCACTCGATCATGTAAAAGATTAAGCAATTAAACAAGTCATACAATGAAATCTAAGCAATTAAGATTTGCTCATGCCATTAGGATTCGCTCATGCTCACCGATCACACATGCATTGAATTAACGATTAAATATTACAATAAAGCAAACCACAATGCACACCACAAGACACAAGAATTTTTAAGGTGGTTCGGGACCACGACGGGCTCCCTACGTCCACCCCTTACAAAATCGGTAAGGCTTCACTCTGGGATGAATCCCCAACACGGAGACGACGCTCCAATACATACACGGGGATAAATCCCAACGAGGAGAACTCTCCTCACACTGTAGACACAGCAACACGGGGATGAACCCCAAACGCTCTGGATCGTATGTCCAGCAGCACACACACACACACACACGCTGCAACAACCGCAACACCGTAGACACACGACCATTTGCAGATCCACACACACACACACACACACAATATTTCTAGTTTAGAAATAAACACAAATATTCAATCATGCTCAACCCCAAAATATAGATCATAGAACACATCACAAACAAGATAGAAAGGATGTAGAAAATGTTCCCCCTTCAATTTCATAGCCATTGGCTCTTGTTGTTTAGGTGTAAGACTTGTGTTTTCAATGGGCTCCAATGCATATAATTGATATGTTCTTTATGATTTTTCATGAGTGTGTTTCATAGATATTTTACTTAGGGTGATTAGGTTAAATTATCTTTATTTCATTCATGAAGGTTGATTACATGTGCAAGGGTTTAAACTATTTTTGGACTGGACTTCTGCAACTTTGGAAGATCGACCGAACTAGCCAGAGTTGGCCGGTTCTAGGTCTATGAAATTTCAATCGACCGACCCCATTCAATTGGTCGACCGAATGCGGCGAAAACCTAAAACGTGGATCCGAAAACCCATTAAACCATATCCATTTGTGCTCCCCTTTTACACCTTTGCCCCTAGGTTCATGGTAGACCTATTGGGGGTCTTTTGGAGGGTTCTAGAAGGGCTATAATTGTAGGGGTTTTCTAAGGGTTTTGTGGTGGGTATATGGGTCTTTTCATATCTCTTATATATACCCATATGTGACCTACAAATTTGGCAGAGAACTCCATATTTGAGCTTATAGTTTCTTATCTTACAGGTGAAGAAAGGAGAAAGGAAGAAAAGGGAAAGAAGAGAGGGAGATTTCATCTCCTCCAACTGGTTTCTGGAGTTCGAGGAAGAAGAGAAAGAGCAGTGGATCGAAGAGAGGATCGAGAGGATGCAAGAATCTCCATCATCCGATCCGGGAGTCAAGCATCGACATCCATTGGCTTTGGAAATCAGAGGGGGAACATCTTCTACATCCTATCCCTATCTATTTGTGATGTTTGTCATGGGTTTTCTTTAGGTTTGAGCATGATTGAATATTTGTGTTTATTTCTGAACTAGATATTTATGTGTGTGGACCATCTGCGTACGACTGTGTTCATTGTACTGCAGTTGTTGCATCGTGTGTGTGTGTGTGCTGCTAGACTTACGTTCCAGAGCATCTAGGGTTCATCCCCGTTGGTGCTGTGTTTACAGCGTGAGGAGAGTTCTCCTCGTGGGGATTTATCCCCGTGTGTGTGTGCAGGCATCATCCTGTGTGTTATTGGAGCGTCGTCTCCATGTTGGGGATTTATCCCTAGGTGAAGCCCTACCGGTTTGGTAAGTGGTGGACGTAGGGAGCCCATCGTGGTCCCGAACAACCTTAAAAATCCCTGTGTCCTGTGGTTTACTTTGTGGATGTGTGCTTAATTGTTTATATTGCTTGACTATTCGAGTCAGTGTGACGAGATTGAGAGAACTTGTTTACCCTTGCTTAGTTCCTTTCTATCAATCTCGTTAAAATTGTTAATTCCGCTACGATAGTTTTTAATTTGCCATATCGCGTGGGGGACAATTCAACCCCCCTTCTTGTCCGCTCGCATACCCTAGGGACCAACAGTTCTGGCAAGACTGCTACTGTCAGAAACGGTCCTAAGTAGACCACTTTTACGTTTCAGTTTTCTGCATACTGTTAATCCAAAATAGATTGCAGAACAACCCTATTTATCATATGTTAGGCCTAGATAATTAGATTCTACTCCTGATTATGATGTAGTATTCATAATTTTAGCTATGTTGACTACCCATCTTGATAGATTTCATGTTCTTTATGTGTTATAAACCTATTTTAAACTTATGTTACTTTCATGCCAAAATCATATAGTTTGTATAAAATTGAATTTCTACATGGATTGTGAGACTTGTTTTATGCATGTTCGATCGCTGTTTTTACACGATCCACTCTCACCTTGAGTCTTTCATAAGTACATAGTACGGACTCCGGTGCGTTGCTATTAGTTACACTTTGCACTCATAGGCGCACAATCTTGGACTTGTGACCCTCTCCGTTGGATATTCCTTCCACCGGACTAGGTGATCTTATTTCAAGGCCTCCGTAAGTCTCCACGAGCCTGGGATTCCCACTAGGACGCCGAGCTGATTGTACCCTTAAAGCCCAAATTGTCTAAAAAGCACTTATCGATGTTTTTCTGTGTCCTGGATAGTCACGGCCATCAGGCGACCGCTATTGTCAAGTAACGGTCATCCCGTGACCGCGTTAATCCAGATTTCATCGCTGCGTCGACACTTTCTTTATTCATGCGTCGACTCTATGTAGAAACAGTCATGATCTGACCGCCAAATTCAGTATAGCGGTCCAGCCTTGACCGCCTCCGTCCAGAAATGGTCTAGTAATGACCGCTTTTACCCAGTTCCTATTTAACCTGAGGTTTGACCCAAGGGTTGATTTTCCTAAGTTCCTAGATGGTCTATTGATTATCTAGAACCAAATACCTTATTCAAAAGCTACCTAATGAATTACGAAAGTTAAGGAACATGCCGTTATGCTGCCGAATTTCTTTCGTAACATGACATTGTCTTTAAATAATCCTTGACCTCATGTTTTCAATCTTTGTACGTTCTTACCTTGATATTTGTTATCATGAAACTATAGTTTGAACTTGTACATTATTGGCTTACTTCATTTCTCATGGAAGTAGCTTGATTTATAGCTTGAAAATGCAAGAGCGGGCACGGACAGTGTCCAAGGGATCCACGCTAGCCCCTCGGCAGATAGCCGGAAACGTACTGTAAACCATGGGGTATGATACTTAGTAGCGTCGCATTACGCTGGGAGTACTTTCTTTATAAATAGGTGAAAATCACGAGGCAATCTTGTGAAATTTACATGCTTGCTAGTACATTCTTGTTACATGACTTTCTAGTGCATAGCCTTTATGGTTATGAAAAGTACATTCTAATTCATGAAAGGCCACTTTACCTTATATCTTGCTTGATCATGCTCTATTATCCCTTCACATTCTTCATATCTCTATGATCTATATCTTGTTATTAATGTTACTTGGATTTTATTCGTATGATTTACCACATTCCTTTTTATCCTATTTTCTAGAGCTAAAATGTTAATTACTTAAACATTGCCTTCATGTTGATATGAAGATACCTACTGGGCAAGTGTGCTCATTACCCTACTTTTCAAATCTTCCCAGGAAACTCTAGTGGATCGGATTCCGAGTATTCCGATGATGGGTCCGAGAGTGATGATTGAAGATTCGAGAGAAGACTTAGAGTGTTATGAGTCCTTATGTTAGTCTGGAGTCATGTGATGTAATTTTTATTTTATTGAGTCATCCTATGTACTTAACATTTTTATTGAGTCTGATCAGTCAAAGAGTCAAGAGTCAATATCATGTACCTTGATTATTATTCAATAAAAGTGAAGGTTTTGTTCAGTTATTGCGCATTCATATTTATATGTGGATGTGTTAGCGCTCTGATTATATTGCTCGCTTGCAGTGTACTAGCCGACTGTTCATGTTCCCGAATATCTTCCGCTATACTTATATCTCGGGGCGTGACAGGATTGGGGGTTCGTACTATCTCCGCGGAGGAAGGTTCTCCATAATATGCGGTTTGAATGGCCTTTTCTGGCGCTACCTCAGTAGCAAGTGCTAAAACAACCACTTTGTCTGCTGCTTCCTCTTGAGGCTCCACCTGTCCTATCCCGGCGTCAGCTACATCGTCAACTGGCCCATGTTCAATGCTTAGTGGCTTGGGCTACAGCTGCTCCCTTATATGATCGAGTCCTGGGTTTCTCACAGGCTCATCAAGGCCCGTCACTCTAGGTACCCGCTTGGGAATCTCAGTGCAATTATCCTCAATACGGGCACTGCACCCCCCATAGGTGTGAAAACCATGGACTCCAGCTGAAGAGAAGGAAGTAATGCCATTGCACTCACGGTTGGCATGGGTGGCTCTATTGAGGCGGCAGGATCCTTCAAGGAAAACAAAAAAAATGTGTATCAAAAGGTCTACACAGTAGAGCGTAGGCAAGTACAACAAAACTGAATGAAATGAAGAAGCTCACCATGGCCAGCACAAGGCCCAACTCGACTACTTCGAGAGTCTCCATGAGTGGGCATGTTAAGCCTGATGTAACTTCCCCATCCTCCAAAAGAGGACTCAGCGCACTAACAAAGCCCAGTACGAGACGTGGTGGGCTGAATGGTGGAAGAGCACTCCCGTAAGAGAATGAGGGGGTGTCTCCTCCTGACCCCGCTTCAAAGGGCTCCTCATCATTGGAGGTCCCATAGTCCACCTGCTCTTCGGAGGGTGAGCTTTTCGATGAATCTGCTGCTACTGTAGCCGGCCCTTGCAGGCGCATTGAGCTATCTTGGGTCGCCTCTGAGGAGCTTCTCTTTGCCGTAAGGGCGGCCAGTCGCTCTGAGGAACGTCGGGTAATTAGTGCACCCCGAGCAGGAGAGCTAGAAGGAGGTGCCTCGGTGGAAATTGCAGGACCGACACCTGCTCAATAATATAGGCCGGTAAAGATAGGCAGTCCATCAAGAATTTAAAGAATAATAATGAATTACCTATGCCCTCATGGCTAGGGGTAGGTGAAGACAAATCCCCCTCTACTGGAATAGCAGCGGCCGTACCACCTTCTCCATCTTCGGCTCCGCCAACAGTGGCAACCTCCATCGCAGTCGGGACAGACGGAGTCGCAGGAGCTGAAAAGAAAAAAATGACGAAGATTACCTCACAACTGAGATGAGATGGCAAAACAAAAGACTATACCAGTAGCTAAATGTTCCTGCACCCGTAGGGCCTCAAACTCCTCAAGCGACGGTATGACTGGGAGTGTCGTCACCGGTTCCACTACAGCTCTCTTTTTCTCAATGGCCTCTGTCCGAGCCTTTTTAGCTCGAGTTATGGCCTCTTTAACCCATGGCCTTGCCCATTTTTGTGAGCCACCGACCGAAAAAGGGGTGGTCGTTGGCATAGCTGCCGGAGCTTCAACATAAGATGGTTTCTGGGCTTTCAAAATTAATTGTCTATACTCCCCAGATTTCTTTGAATCGGGCCGATCTGCGCATAATGCATATACAAGTGAATTACATACCCAGAAAGTGAACCTGCTTAAGAAGACTGGCTGTGAATGGATGAATAAAAGATAAATATACCTGCCGTCCCCGAATATGAAGGAGATAGCGACCAATAAAACAATGAAGATTCTTTGTCCCTCGACGCTGCTTCACGAACTAGCCAGCAAATGTCTCCGATCATCATGCAGTGCTCAGCTAGTAAGGCGAGATCTTGATGGCCATGCATTGCCAAACAATAGTATAAGCCGAGATGGTCCAGACCCCATCCATCAGCATATTTGTAAGCAACAAATAGTGGCTGGCCCAATATCACTTCAGCCTTATCACTTTTTGAGAGGCCATGAAGGCGCAACAATACCAACAACCATGAAGTATGGTTGTAAAACATGGACCACCGGTCCTCCTTCTTGGAGAATGTCCTATAAGGATAGTGTCTATCAGTTTCCGGATGCCAAGGGGTAGTAGGAGGAGAGGGTTCTTCTACCGGCAAAGGAAATTGTTGAATTGCAAGCCTATCGCTCCCTATCTGGCACAGTCCCTTGAGGGTCTTCAAGTATTCATCCTTCTTAATAGTTGGCAGCTCGGGTTGAGGCCTCGGTGTGTAAGGCCCGTGCCTTAATGGATCCTTTTTGGTTTTTGTTCTATTGTTTATTCTGGAATTTCTGGTGATTTTCCTGGATTTTTAGGAATTTGTCTGGTATTTTTCCAGATTTATTTGGAGTTGTTTGAGGGTTATTTGATATTAATAAGATTTATATATATAATGATTATATTATATATATATTAATTTTATTTTTTTATTTTTATAATCCCTCACCCCCTCTCTCTCCCCGTCGATCTCTCATTCTCACCCTCACTCTCTCTCTCCTCCGTGCGATCGTCCCCTCTCCTCTCTAGGGATTTCGGGCGAGACGAGGTCGGATTGAGGCGAGGTTGGCGCCGTTGGATTCCTCGCGTCGAGAGGAGCGCGTAGGTGTCCACTTCGGCATGGATCAGTGATCGTGGAAGCGAGGTGGAGCGTGAAGGCTCCGTGACTCTTCCTCCTTGCATGCGGCCTTTTCGTCCGTTTCAGCTTGCAAGAGGTAGGGGGATGGAATCCCGATCTTGCTAGGATCGTTTCCCTTAGCCCGTTTGTTGATTAGCACCCCGTAGCATGCATGATGCCCATGTTTTCATTTTTGGGGTTTTAGCTTAAATCTTTGAGTTTAATGCGTTTTAGGCCTTGCATGTGCTAGATTAAGTTGTTAAATTGTTGTTTAGCATGCGTGGTTTGGCAGGATATCAGGTTTTTCGACGATACCCGGTGATTTCTGTCGTCCGGGAGGGCTTCGGTTTTCAAACCGTACCCGCCCGTAACCCAGGTGAAGTGACGGTCCTGCCAGGAACCGTCACTTGCCCGACGGTCCATAGTGGACGCGTCGCTTCCAAATAACGGCCCATCGGGGGTGCGTCATTTGGAGAGTAACGGTGGGAATCCCATCCGTTACTCACCCGTTGTTTTCGGTTAGCCAGGTGAGGCGGTGAGTCTGGCGGTCTATCGGCCGACCGTCGTTTACTTCCGACGCGCTTAGACCGGAGCGTCGCTTCACCTGCTGTTGTTTTTAAACGCTGTTTGTTGGTTTGAGCCTCGGGTGGAAGTAACGGCGGAGCTCCCGCGCGTCGCTTTGAAGCAACGCATAGGACCCCCACTGTCACTCTCCCCTTGAAGGCCTTTGAGCTGGAACTCAGGTGGAAGTAACGGGTGGACACTAGCGCGTCGTTTGTGATGTAACGCGCCAGTCCCCGACCGTCACTTTCAAATAGCGCGTGGGTCTTCGATCGTCGCTTCCCTGATGGTTATAATATGTTCCCAGCCCTTTCGTTATGCGTTCCCTTTTATACTCATGCCATATTCGTATTGTTTTAATGTATAGTGGCGTGTTTCATTATCATTAGAGTAGCCTTTCTTTCCAAGCAATGGAGCCACTGTTATTTCCCTAAGGTCTGTTGAGTGCCGACCCGCTTGAGGATGGCGGAGGGGTATGTTTCCCATGCACGGTTTGTAAGCTAGTTCCGTGGGCTCCCAGCCAATGGTAGCGTCCTACCAAGGGAGAAAACTAGCTAGAGGGCCTGACTCAGGCTAGAGTCAGTGTGTGCACCCGTGGTCGGAGACTGTGGACTGACACCGACGGGTGCCACTCCGACTGGTCACTTGGTCTGGTACTGTTTACGCGCTCAGCTTGTCGTTTGCCGACTGCGAGTGCTTGAGACGCAGTGTAAGTCGTCAGTGGACGCATCTGGTTTCTGCTCCCAGTGGTTGTCCGTCCTTGTTGCTTGGATTAGTCGCAGCTTACTCTATTTGGTAGTTTTAGTTTCAGTCGCTTGCATTTAATTATTATTGGCATGTGTTAGCTATTATACCTGCTTAGTTAGAGTTACAACTTTCTTGTGATTAGTTAATCATGCCATTGCCGGTTATTTATTTAAATGCATGCTCTTATTGCTGTTATTTATACATGTCTGCTTGTTTAGTGCGAGGTAGGGATCCGCATGACCCCTACTGAGTCTGGCTGTGACTCACCCCTCTCCTTTCAGGTGAGCCGCGCCCGCCGTCTCCCGGAGTTTAGTGTGCTGTTTCGGGACCGTCCTTAGCTGCCAGCTGTGCACGAGCTGCCTTTTTGAGGCTTGTGTAGTACTTTTGCCGGGGTATGCCCCGTGTAGTTGTACTTTAGAGGACTAGTGCTTTGTGACTCTGGACTAGCTTATGTATATATCACTCTGGTTATTTTGAATTGCTTCCACACTTGTATTAATTTTAATACTTAATTGTATTGCGCGCCCCAAATTTGCAATTCGTTATGCTTATTCCTCAGCTCACCCCCACTAACCCTTCAGGGGCCTCATCAGCCTCTTGGGTGGCCTCCCCAGTTCTTGGCATTGGTGTATCGATGTTATCGGTATATCAGTATCCTGAACTCTGGGTCGTCACACGGTGTGCTGCGCTTGGTGGCCTTCCAGGCCTCCAGAGAAGCCTACACTTCTATATCTTTCCGAAACTTCAACCTCTTTAGGTGCGTAGGGTCAATCTCAAGCACTGGAGATGGTTGGGCATTTAGAAATTTACGTTCCGCCATATCCCAACAGTCATTCCTGGAAGTCCGGAAGAAGCCCGTCTTGGAGTTCCACCATTTGATATACTCTGGCGTTACACGAGGGAAACGCCCGAGGATTGGCACTCTAAACGAAGCAATTTCTCTGCGATGGAAATAGTCCCACCAGGCGCGAGCTTCCTCCGCTATTGCTGACCCTGAACGTACTCTACTTTCCAATGGGAACTGTGCTGAGGATGGAGGAATGTGCTGGTCATAGCCAAAATTCTTTCTGAAGCGGAAAGGATAGTAGGGCTCCAGCCATGTAGTTCCTCCTTTGCAAAAAACCAGAATGCTTGGCCTGATGGATAAAACCAAATCTACCAGCTCCGGCTCTAGAGAAGGCCTTGTGCAAGTTGCGCTGGTGATAGGATGGGCATAGTTTTCAACCACTCCAAACTTGCACTCCCGAAGCTGATTCACCAGTGGGCTAGAGTGTGTAGCTAGGCTCCAGAAATGTAGAGCGCCTGGGGAATCCATTGGGATTTTTATCAATTGTCCCCTAATAGAGAATAGCTAATCCTTCGGCTGGTTCGGCTCAGCACTGGCAAATTCTAACATCCTTGGGAATAAACTAGACGACTGTAATGTCCGAGGTGCAAACTCGGGGAATAAGGTGCATACCCAAGCATTAGAGAAGTGCAGAGGACAAACAGTTCGCAAATTCCTGGGGAGACATGAGTGATGAAGATCCCCCAACATTTTATAAATCAACCACAAAGCTACTAGGCAGAGGGATAGCTTTACTCCTGTTGCGGGGGTTTTTATGCCGGTGAGCGGGATGAAGGAAGGAATACAGCGGGAAAGGAAAATACGGGAGTTTGATGTATCTCGGGTATTCTCCCTTACGATTGTATAACTCTCATGGCGGTACCGGGCACTCTCCTTTTACGGAAACTCGAAAAAAGGTCGAATGGCACAGAAATGTCGGGGTGTGGGTTAGCTGAACAGGGTGCGGGCATGCCAGTCGATTTCTCGACGATTACCGGCGGAACCGAGTGTTTGACTGGGGATGTGCCGCCATGGCATGGCACGTGAGCACGGAATGTCGTGCGCCACGTGGAGAGGAGGAGGTTCCGCTGGTACAAGTGCACAGGTAATTATGGGGATTCGTGTGCTGGACGTCTTTCCCCACCGGCCGCAAGCAACCGGTATGAACGAGGGAGACAATGCTGGAGAAAGACGTCCAGTACCCGCAAGCAACCATGTATACAGAATGATGCAACTATGCATAGACTTAATCATATATGTAAATATCAAATGCAAACACATTTATATATTCTAGTCTCACATGACTCATAGATTGTCATTATCAAAACCAGGGTTCCAACAATCTCCCCCTTTTTGATGATGACAACTATAAGTCATGTATGGTTTATTTTCTAACATTCATAACAAAGTCACCATACAAAATAAACCATGCATTCAACACAAACATGCATTCAACACAAACACACAAACATGCAACACAAACATGCACTGTGAAGTAATTGCATTTCTATGTACTGTAAGAGAATATAAGGTAGTGTTTGAGTGAAAAATCTCACTCAGCAATTTCATTCAACATTTTCTTTACATCATCATTCACACATTCCATCACACAAAATTGACCACCAGTAAACTGAAAACTGTTTGTCCCTTTCATCCATAATACTCCGTATATGTTCGGATATTTTGAGACCCAAGTTGTTGAATAAATCCGGGCCTTAAACTATCCATAAATCAGTTGGCTTTCAATAAGTCTGTGCTTACCAGGTGGGGAGCATAAGGTGCTAGTCGAGAGAATTGGAGCTCATATTCTGCCACGGACATCATACCTTGTCTTAAGGAGGCAAATTCCGCCGCCTTCCTCTCCTTTACATGCTCGAAGAAGTACTTTGCTCGAAAAAGAATAAGAAATTCATCCCACAAGTGTGGTGCGTCTGCAGGTGATGCCGGAATAGACTTCCACCACGTACGTGCATCTTTATTGAGTTGGAACGTGGCAAGATAAACTTTTTCATGATTAGTGCATTGCATGACATCGAATATACGATTCATTTCGTCGATCCAATTCTCTGCCTCATCAGGGTTAGAGGATCCAGAGAATCGTGGAGGATTTAAACTCCAAAAATTACTGTGCAAGCTACCCGCGCCAGCCCTTGCACCAGCTTGAGCCATGGTTTGTAACGCTTGAGTAAGACCCGCAACGATCTCTTGCATACCGTTCCAGTCTACGCGATGAGTCATCGTAAGAATGAGGCACCTGAGAAGAGTAATGAATTTGTTAATTCTATTAGAATGAGTGGGGTAAATCTTAGAATTAATTCTAATGACTATCTCATCCTCGGTTCTACCCAATTCTTCTCATAGGTTGGGAATTTCTTTCCTAGTTTCATAGGTATGGGTCCTTAAACCTTGGACTTAACCTATGACATGACTTTTCCCTAGGACTTCTAGTCCTAGGCTCTGATACCACTTTAACTGTCACGCCCCAAGATTTTATTACAACGAAAGATATTCGGAAACGTGAACAGCCGGCAAGAGAAGTCTCAAGTGACAATAATAATCAGAGCGTAAATCATTCACACATAAGATGAATGGAAGCAATAATTGATCAAAAATATGACTTTTGTTGATAATAATCATCTAGTACATGATCTTGACTGGTTGACTAACTGGACTCAATAAAGTGAAAATTACATATTTGACTCTTGACTATACTAACTATGGCATCACTCTCGGATCCATCACTTGAGTAATCCAAATCCAACCCACTAGAATTTTCTGAAAAAGATTAGAAAGTAGGGTAATGAGCACACTTGTCCAGTAGGTATCTTCGTATCAACATGAAGGTAATATTTATGTAATTAACATTTTGGCTCTAGAAAATAAGATAAATCATGTAAATACGATAAAACATATGAATAAAGCAAGCGACGATAAGATCATGATAGATGATGAAAAATGATATATGAACAAGATCAAGTTGAATATAACAAGAACGTCACTTGGCCTTTCACGAATAAGAATATGCTTGCATGTATCAAGAATGCACTTTCACTTTCACTTTTCATAACCGTAAAGGCTATGCACTAGAATGTCATGTAACAAGCATGTAGCAATTCAATCATAAGATAGTCACTTAGATTCCTCGTGAATTTCACTTATTTATAAAGAAAGTACTCCTAGCGCAATGCGACACCAGTAGCATCATACCCCATGGTTTATAGTATGTTTCCAATAATCAGTCGAGGGGACTAGTATAGAGCCCTTGGACACAATCAGCGCCCGAACTGCATCTTCACGTATAAATCAAGCTACTTTCACGAGTACAACAAGAAAGTACGGCCAATAACTCAATTCCAAATATCAAGTTTCATGATCAAGTAACCAAGGTATAGAACGTACCAAAGTTGACATAAGATATCAAAGAAAGATTTAAAGTATATTATGCTATGGCGATAGACCGATAGCATAACAGTACATTCTTTAACTCTCAAAATTACTTAGGTATCTTTGGAATAATGTGACAGGTTCTAGATAATCAATTGGACCATCTAGGAACATAGGAAAATCAACCCTTAAGTCAAACCCCGGGTTAATCAAACTCATGACATTAGAGGTTGTTTACCAGACCGTTTCTTGCTCCGGGCGGTCTAGTACATGACTGTTAACTAAGACATTTCGATATTTTGAAAACATGACATCTGGAGTCTTTAGCGGTCTAGTGGAGAACCGTTGAGGATCCGGTAGCGGTCTAATGAATGGCCGCTAGCAGACTCTGGCGGTCAACCAGATGGCCGCTAAGGGTCCAGAATATAAAGCTCCGGTATAAGTGCTTTCTAGACAATTGAGGTTTTAATGGTACAACCAACTTGGCGTCTTAGTGGGAATCCAAGGCTCGCGGAGTCTTACGGAGGCCTTAAAATAAGATTTCCTAGTCCGTTGGAAGGAATATCCAAAAGAGAGGTCATCATGTCCAAGATTGTGTTCCTAATGTGCAAAAAGTGTAACTAACGATAACATACTGGGATATGTGCCATGTACTTAAGAAATGACTCTTAGAAGAGAGAGAAAATCATGATAAAACAGTGATCAAGTTAAAACATGAATCCTCTATTTAAAACATGTATTCAATTACAAGAGTATATTGTTTTGGTCATAAATTAACATAAGTTAAAAATACTATCAATGTGCACAAAACATGAAATCTATTATGATGAACCAGAAATTTAACTAAGTATAGGAAACCAATACTTAAATCAGGCTTAAAACTTAGTTAACTAGGCTTACTATATAATAACTATGGTTAATTCTGCAATATGGTTTGGGTTACCAATATTACAAAATCAGAAATAGAAAATGATCTAATATAGGACCGTCTATCTTTGGCTAGTGGGATATTGTACGACCGCTAGACTTCCCTGGCAGTCAATAGGAAGACCGTCTCTTCTTGTGCAAATCCGAGTTCAAAAGATAATAAGACTAAATACTAAACTAATGCATATCATGCATGGAAATCAACATATATAAACTACCATAACCCTGATAGAACATATATGGCCAACAATATGCATAGGTTTTATCTAAACAACAAGAAAATTTCTTTTTATTCTCATTAAGGCAAGTTCATGCATGAAGACTTAGCGAGATGCATAGTCCTAAGTAAAATATGAAATTCACGGTGTACAATGCATGAAATCAATTGAAACAAGAGGGCTTTTATTCCTGACATAACGTTTAAGCCATCCATGAGATAACCTACCTCTGTCTTGGGCTTTAATCTTCTAATTTAAGGCTGCAAGTCAACCCTAGTTCTCTGCTCGTCCTGAACTAAATCAGCAACTTCACGTCCTTCTATCTCCTGATCCCCTTGACCTATGGACGTGAAATTTTGAGGGTAGATTGAAGATATGAAGAGTAATAGAAAGGTCTAAAGACACCTTTGCTAATTATCTCATTTAGGGATTTGAATTCCTTGATCAATTTGGGTCGGATGCACTAATTCCTGAGTTCTTAATATAGAATCAGCAATTTTGGAACCTTCTATCTTCCTGTAGGCTTGATCTCCTAGAACAAAATTCGGAGGGTAGTTAGTTCTAACTATAATAAATAAATTCCTAAAAGAAATTTACCTCTAATTCTGCCTCCTTACCTGAGTTCCACGCGTGCCAAAAGCAAGGGTCGCACACGTCAAATCTGGGATCTATTTATAGGGTTAGCTAGGGTTTTGAGGATTAGAATGATCTTAGAGTCCCAATTAGACTTTCAATTCGATCTACAATCCCTCTAGACTTATCTAATTAGTTGATAGGGTCGATTGTAGTGCCCCAGAATTTATATAAATAATTTTTGGATTATAAATGGAATTTTCTAGAATTTATTAAGAATTTATAAAGGGTTAAATAGATTAATAAATGGATTATTGAATTAAAAAATGGGTTATAAGGCCCAATGGTGTTAAATAATTAGCCTAGCTTATTCAATTAAGACTCAAAAGGTTTAAGGACCAAGTCCATTAAGTTTGGCCCATATTCTAGAAGGTTATTTAGCATATTCACGAATTTTAAGGATAAATACTATTTTTATAGATAACTATATAGATAAAATGAATAAAAGAGTTTTATTAAATTGAAACTCTGCACACGTTGAATATAACGGTCTATCGTGCGACCGCCACATGTACGTAACGCACCTAGACACGACCGTTACACTCTACTGATTCCGTAAGTTGAAGAACTTGCAAAAAGATTAGATCTTTGGGATCCTATCTGCAAGAGACCTAATTAGGAGAACATGTAAGGTTACTAGGGACTCTTAGGGATCGGGTTTTGGCCAACCAAGGACTCTAAAATCGATCTAATCCTTGAAGCCTAGCCAAATCTCTATAAATAGGTCCCAGTTCTGAACTGATCGACCCTTACTTTTGGCTCGTGAAGAATCAAGGTAAGGAGATAGAATTTCGGGTAAGTCCTTTGGAACTTTTTATTTATAATACTAAGGTCTAACAACTCTCAAAATTTCATGTTAGGAGATCAAGTAACCAAGGAGATAAGGGCTTCTAAAGTCGCTGATTCTGTCATAGTAACCCAGGATTTAGAGCAAAGGACCACTGAAGATCAAGGAATTAGGATGCCTAAACGAGGTAATTAGAGTTCGGTGTTTGAGAACTTTTTGTTCCCCTTAGATTAATCTTATTACACTCCAAATTTCACCTCTTTAGGTCAAGGGATTGGAGAGTTAGGGCAACGTGAAGTTGCTGAAAAATTACAGGAAGAAGAGAACTAGGGCATGTCTTGAAGACCCAAATTGGAAGTATAAAGCCCAGAGAAAAGGTAGGTCATCTCATGAACAGCAAAATGATCTCGTTAGGGATAAAATCCCTCTGATTTGACTTGATTTCATGCATTATAGATTGTGAATTTTATGTTTTAGTAAGTTCATGCATACATGCATACCTTTAGCCTAACCAAAGATAAAAGATATCATCTTGTTTATTCACTGCGACCTATGCATATACCTGGCCTTTACTTCGTTTATCATGGCTAGACTAGCTAGTGATTATGATTCTTCTTGCATGGACATAGTTCCTTATCTTTACTGTCAGCAGAAGCTCTGACGGATGAGGGTAGGACCATGACATGATTGTAACGGCCCTACGATAAGCCGTCACACTCTCTGTTGTATTTAAATTGATCTGTTGTCTCTGACGCACCATAGCATGAGAGTTACCATACTGTAACGGCCCCTCGACAAACCGTCACACAGACTGTAACGCGCCTATGCTAGACCGTTAGAACACTATTTTCTGTCAACTCGAGACGGAATGAAAATTAGTCAAGTCTACTTATAAATAAGCCTAGTTATCTAAGTTTTGACCTGATATCATGACTTTGAGTTTATTTATTGATTCATGATAGGAATTGCATGATTACAAGCATTTGAAGTTATTTTGAGTTATGTTAATTTCATTGACTAAACTTTATAGTTTATATTTAATTTATGATTTCAAATGATGTATTGACGGAGTTTTATTATAAATTCACATCATTTCCCAGTCTTTTCTATCTATAGAGTCATTTTCTTTAAGTGCATGGCATATATTCCGGTATATGGCCATTAGCTCACACTTTGCACTATAGGAACATTATCTTGAACATGCGGACCTCTCTATTGGATATTCCTTCCAATAGACTAGGAAATCTTGTTTCAAGGCCTCCGTAATTCTCCGCGAGCCTGGGATTCCCACTAGGACGCCGAGTTGGTTGTACCATAAAAGCCCAATCATTAGAAAACACTGTCGATGGTTTCTGGTTTTTGGAGATGTAACGGATCAATGTTGGACCATCAGGCTCATCTAACGGCCCAATAAACGACCGTCACATTTAAACTGAGTCTAATGTATTGGTTCTAGATTCAACCCATTATAACGGATCAAGACTAGACCGTCACCTTGTTAAGTCCAGTTAACCCAAGATTTTACCAAAGGGTTGATATTCTAAAGTTCCTAGATGAATCATGGATGTTCTAGGACTTGTCATAATGATCAAGATACTTAATTTTAAAGGATGAAAGTTAAGAAATGTATCGTTATGCTACCAAATTATTTCATTGAGCATAACATAGTATAAGTAAATCTTGATCTCTCATATTCTAAATTGAAGCGTTCGTTCATTGATTATTGTTATCATGAGCTTATTGAACCTATTACATTTTTTGCCATACTTTATTGTTGCATGCGTGGAAATAGCTTGATTTATACTTGAAGATGCGATCGAGTACTGATTGTGTTCAAGGGCTCTATGCTAGTCCCCTCGGCTGATTACCGAAAACATACTATTATAAACCATGGGGTATGATGCTACTGGCGTCGCATTACGTTGGGAATACTTTCTTTATAAATAAGTGAAAATCCACGGCATCATGAAAATACTTGTACATGACTATTGCTTGATATTTCACAGAAATTCACGAAGTACTTGCTCATAAGCAAAAGATGCTGGAGTGATGATTATGTGGCTTGCTAGTACATTCTCGAGACGTTCTTGCTCATGAAAGGCCATATCATGTTCTTGTGACATTCGTGCTAATTCATACTTGCTCATTCTATTATCTTTATTACTTTGGCTATTCGCATGATTGATCGCATTCGCATAATTTTACCTAAATTCTTTAGAGCTAAAATGTTAATTACTTAAACATTGCTAATCATGTTGATGCGAAGATACCTACTGAGCAAGTGTGCTCATTACCTATTGCCAATCTTTTTCAGGAGATGGAAGTGATACGAATTCGGATTCGAGTTATACAAGTAGCGGGTCCGAGAGCGAATGAAAGTCATATCAAATTGAGAGTGAAGACTTAATAAGTCTACAATGTTTAGATTGAGTTTATGTAATTTCTTGTTTCTTGAGTCTAGTGGAATGGGAAAAGGATGAAAAGGTTATTGTACTTGAATACTTGATTATTAATGAAATAAAGTTGGAGTTTGAGTAATTATTGTGTGATTGCATTCTTATGTGTGATTGCCTTGCGCTCTGATCATTTTTGCTTGCAAGAGGCTTACCATGCCGGCTGTTTGCGTTCCTCGAGCGAGGCTTCCACTGTAATAAAGGCTCGGGGCGTGAAAGTTAAGTTGGTATCAGAGCCTAAGTCTCAGGACTTAGGTAGAAGAATCATGTCATAGGATAAGTCCAAGGCTTAAGGACCCCTACCTATGAACTAAGGAAGAAATTTCCATACCCATGCGAGAACTGGGTAGAGCCCGGGATAAAGATAGTTAATTAGCTTTAAGATTAATTTTCTTCCAATTTCACGAGAAATAACAAGTTGTTATATTTCTCTCAGGTACCTTATTATTACCATGGCTCATCGCGTAGATTGGAATGGTATGCAACAAACGATTGCCGGCCTTACTCAGGTATTACAAACCATGGCGCAAGCTGGCGCAGGGGCAAGAGCTGGAGATTTACATCGCAATTTCCGGAGTTTAAATCCTCCACGTTTCTATGGTTCTTCTAATCCGGACGAAGCAAGGAACTGGATTGACGAGATGAACCGTATATTTGACGTCATCCAATGCACCGATCAAGAGAAGGTGCATCTTGCAACTTTCCAACTCGACAAGGATGCCCGTACATGGTGGAAGTCGGTTCCGACACCTCCGGCCGATGCACCTCACACATGGGATGGTTTTCTCACCTTGTTCCGTGCTAAGTACTTTTCTGAGCATGCGAAAGAAAGAAAGGTTGTGGAGTTCGCTTCTCTTCGACAAGGAATGATGACAGTGGCAGAATATGAATTACAATTCTCAAGGCTAGCACCTTATGCACCGCATCTAATCAGCATCGATCTATTGAAGGCAAATCATTTTATGGACGGGTTACGACCTGGCTTTATTCAGCAGCTCGGGACCCAAAACATCCGTACCTATGCGGAGATGGTTCAGCGGGCATATTTATGTGAAAGGACCTTGGAGAAGGTTGAGAAATTGAAAGGAAAAGGAGAAGAGTCCAGCTGACGACCTGATCGGCGCTATAAGAAAGAAAATTTCAGCATCACGGAACCTTACAAAAGCCGTGATAGTAAGAAAAGATACAGGAGTGGGAACGGTGGAAGTTCCCAGAAGAACAAGAAGATTAAGGAGGAGGAGCAAGTCGCCACGGCTTGCACTTTTTGTGAAAAGTTTGGCCATTCGGCTAAAGAGTGTTGGAAGCGCCTCGGTGCTTGTCTACGCTGTGGAAGCAGGGAGCATCGCATGCCGGATTGCCCCCTTATGAAGGACCAGTCATCTGGTGGTGGACGCAGGAGGCAGGCTCCCCTCAATGCCGTTCTAGAGGAAGAAGAAGCGCCCAGGGATGGTGGACTTATGGAAGGTACTCTTCAATTTTTTTCCCGTCCTACATTTGTGCTATTTGATACTGGTGCCTCTCATTCTTTTATCTCCACTACTTTTGCAAAAACATTACCAATTGCATCAGTTCCTCTACCTTCAGATCTTGCTATTACCACACCCTTAGGATCTGGAACTAAGCTTACCGAATATTATCCTGATAGTGAAGTGATAGTAGAAGGTCATAATCTCCCCGCAAACTTAGTATGTCTTGACATGAAAGGTTATGATGCCATTTTAGGGGTAGATTGACTTGTAGATCATGATGCTTATATCAATTGCAGAAATAGGATTATATCCTTCCGAAAATCAGGTCTTCCAAGATTCTCTTTCCTTGGCATCAAATACAAGAAACATCCCACTATCATATCTTCTCTTCACGCTTGCAAACTCATCTGGCAAGGATGTGGAGCTTTTCTTGCTTCTGTCATTGTTCCCAAATCCAAGGAGATTATCCTAGCGGACATTCCCATTGTAAATGAGTTCCCAGACGTGTTTCCATCTGAATTACCCAGTTTACAGCCCGAAAGGGGAGTGAACTTCACTATTGAACTCATTCTAGGAGCAGCACCTGTTTCTATAGCCCCTTACAGGATGTCCCCCACAGAACTCAAGGAACTAAAGAGGCAGTTGTAGGAGCAACTAGACAAGGGTTTTAGTAGACCTAGCACATCCCCTTGGGGTGCACCAGTTCTTTTTGTCAAGAAGAAGGATGGCTCTCTCAGGCTATGTATAGATTACCGGCGACTGAATCAACTTACAATCAAAAATAAGTACCCGTTGCCAAGTATTGATGAGCTCTTCGATCAACTTTCAGGAGCAGAGTATTTTTTTAAAATTGGCCTCAGATCAGGTTATCATCAGCTTAGAATTAAAGAAGAAGACATTTATAAATCGGCTTTTCGAAGTCGTTATGGCCGCTATGAATTCGTGGTAATGTCATTCGGGTTAACAAATGCCCCAGCAGCATTTATGCAACTTATGAACAATGTTTTTCAGCCATATCTAGACCAGTTCATCGTTGTCTTCATTGATGACATCTTGATATATTTCAAGACAAAGGAATAACATGAAGAACATCTGAGGATAGCTTTGCAAATACTTAGAGAACATAAACTTTATGCCAAGTTTAACAAGTGTGAGTTCTGGCTCAAGGAAGTTTCATTCCTAGGCCATATTATTTCCAAGGAAGGTATCGCTGTGCATCCTTCAAAAGTGGAAGCTGTCAGAAATTGGAGATGGCCAACGACTGTTTCAGAAGTAAGAAGCTTTCTGGGTCTAGCTGGTTACTATAGGAGGTTCATTAAGGACTTCTCAAAGATTACAGTTCCTTTAACTAGACTCACAAGAAAAGAAAATCCTTTTGTCTGGTAAGAGGAATGTGAAAGGAGTTTTCAAACTCTTAAGAATCACCTTACTACAGCTCCTATTCTATCACTACCTATCGAAGGTGGCAGATTCAAAGTATATACAGATGCATCTGGCATTTGCTTGGGATACGTTCTCATGCAAGATGAAAAGGTAATCTATTATTCCTCAAGATAAATGAAACGTCACGAGGAAAATTATTCCGTGCATGATTTAGAACTAGCCGCTGTTATCTTCACCTTGAAAATTTGGCGTCATTATCTCTAAGGAGATAAGTTCACGGTCTATTTGGACCACAAAAGCTTGAAATACTTATTTTCTAAAAAGGAGTTAAATATGAGGCAGAGGAGATGGTTAGAATATCTCAAGGACTTTGATTTTGCTATTCAATATCATCCTGGCAAGGCTAACGCTGTAGCCGATGCACTCAGCAGAAAACTAATGGGTATGCTATCAAGTCTTATGATTAGTATGACTAATCTTATTCCTCAATTTGCTCAGATGAACTTAGATATTGACATAAAGGAAGAGGATTGCTTCATGGCTAATATTCGAGCTCAACCAACAATAATAGAGGATCTGGTCAAGTTGCAAAATGATGATCCCGCGTTACTGGAGATTAAAGCCAACATAGAACAAAGGCCGGATTTCTCTGTTTCCAATGACGGAAGATTGTTATTTAAGGGGCGAGCGTGTGTACCAGATCATGAGGATACAAAGAAATTGATCCTAGAAGAAGCACATAAGTCTAAGTACACCATTCATCCTGGTGGTACAAAAATGTATCAAGATCTCAAAAGAAACTTCTGGTGGCCCAATATGAAGAAGGAAATAGCCGATTTCGTGTCTCGCTGTCTCACTTGCCAACAAGTTAAGGCAGAGCATTTTAGACCCGCAGGTAAAATGCATCACTTGAATATTTCCGAGTGGAAATGGGAGAGCATAGGGATGGATTTTATTATGGGTTTACCTAAGACCATAGGAGGACACGATGGTGTATGGGTAATCATAGACCGCTTGACTAAATCTGCTCATTTCATACCCATAAAAAGTTGATGGTCTGTGGATATTCTAGCTGCATTATACATAAAAGAAATTGTCAAATTACATGGTGTCCATGTCACTATTATATATGATAGAGATCCTCGATTCACATCACATTTCTGGAAGGGTCTACAAAACTCACTAGGGACTAGATTGAACTTTAGTACAACATTTCATCCACAAACTGATGGTTAGACGGAAAGAATAAATCAGGTAGTAGAAGATATGCTCAGGGCCTGTGCTATTGATTTCGGAGGAAGTTGGCATGATCACTTGCCTCTAGTAGAGTTTGTATACAACAACAGTTATCAGGCTAGCATACAAATGGCACATTTTGAAGCCTTATATGGAAAAAGCTGTGGATCATCAATATGTTGGAACGAAATAGGGGAAAAGTAATTTCTAGGCCCTGACATTATCAGGGATTCTTCAGAGAAGATCAAGCTCATTCAAGAAAAAATGAAGATGGCGCAAGATAGGCAAACGCCTTATGCTGATAATCGAAGGCCAGACTTGGAGTTTCAGGATGGAGATCATGTGTATCTAAAGGTTTCTCCGGGTCGTGGTATTCGACGATTTGGCACCAAAGGCAAGCTAACTCCCAGGTTCATTGACCCATTTGAAATTCTCGAAAGGGTCAGTGAAGTGGCTTATAGACTAGCTTTACCTCCACAATTAGTAGGAGTTCATGACCTATTTCACGTCTCTATGCTGAAAAAGTATGCATATGATCATGACCATGTTATCACTTATGATAATTTGGAGATTCAGAAGGCCATGACGTACGAGCAAACACCAATAAAGATTTTGGAACGAGAAGTGTGTCAACTAAGGAATAAAGTTATTCCTATGGTCAAGATGCAATGGAAGAAAACATGGCCATATGAACCAACATGGGAAACCGAAGAAGCTATACGGAAAAGATTCCCAAAATTATTCAACTGTAAGTACACTCTCCATAATCCATGTATTGAATTTGGGGATCAAATTCTTTTAAGTGGGGGAGGGTGTAGTGCCCCAGAATTTATATAAATAATTTTTGGATTATAAATGGAATTTTCTGGAATTTATTAGGAATTTATGAAGGGCTAAATAGGTTAATAAATAGATTATTGAACTAATAAATTGGTTATAAGGCCCAATGGTGTTAAATAATTATCCTAGCCTATTCAATTAAGACTCAAAAGGTTTAAGGACCAAGCCCATTCAGTTTGGCCCATATTCTAGAAGGTTATTTAGCCTATTCACGAATTTTAAGGATAAATACTATTTTTATAGATAAATATATTGACAAAATGAATAAAAGAATTTTATTAAATTGAAACTCTGCACACGTTGAATATAACGGTCTATCGTGCGACCGCCACATGTACGTAACGCACCTAGACACGACCGTTACACTCTACTGATTCCGTAAGTTGAAGAACTTGTAAAAAGATTGGATCTTTGGGATCCTATCTGCAAGAGACCTAATTAGGAGAACATGTAAGGTTACTAGGGACTCTTAGGGATCAGGTTTTGGCCAACTAAGGACTCTAGAATCGATCTAGTCCTTGAACCCTAGCCAAATCTCTATAAATAGGACCAAGTTCTGAACTGAGCGGCCCTTACGTTTGGCTTGTGAAGACTCAAGGTAAGGAGATAGAATTTCGAGTAAGTCCTTTGGAACTTTTTGTTCATAATACTAAGGTCTAACAACCCTCAAAATTTCATGTTAGGAGATCAAGTAACTAAGGAGATAAGGGCTTCTAAAGTCGCTGATTCTGTCATAGCAACCCAGGACTCAGAGCAAAGGACCACTGAAGATCAAGGAATTAGGACACCTAAACGAGGTAATTAGAGTTCGGTGTTTCAGAACTTTTTGTTCCCCTTAGATTAATCTTCTTACCCTCCAAATTTTACTTCTTTAGGTCAAGAGATTGGAGAGTTAGGGCAACGTGAAGTTGCTGAAAAACTACAGGAAGAAGAGAAGTAGGGCGTGTCTTGAAGACCCAAATTGGAAGTATAAAGTCTAGGGAAAAGGTAGGTCATCTCATGAACAGCAAAAAGATCTCATTAGAGATAAAAGCCCTCTGATTTGACTTGATTTCATGCATTATAGATTGTGAATTTCATATTTTAGTAAGTTCATGCATACATGCATACCTTTAGCCTAACCAAAGATAAAAGATATCATCTTGTTTATTCACTGCGACCTATGCATATACCTGGCCTTTACTTCGTTTATCATGGCTAGACTAGCTAGTGATTATGATTCTTCTTGCATGGACATAGTTCCTTATCTTTACTGTCAGCAGAAGCTCTGACAGATGAGGGTAGGACCGTCACATGATTGTAACGGCCCTACGATAAGCCGTCACACTCTCTGTTGTATTTAAATTGATCTGTTGTCTCTGACGCACCATAGCAGGAGCATTACCATACTATAATGACCGCTCGACAAACCGTCACACAGACTGTAACGCGCCTATGCTAGACCGTTAGAACACTATTTTATGTCAACTCGAGACGGAATGGAAATTAGTCAAGTCTACTTATAAATAAGCCTAGTTATCTAAGTTTTGACCTGATATCATGACTTTGAGTTTATTTATTAATTCAAGATAGGAATTGCATGATTACAAGCATTTGAAGTTATTTTGAGTTATGTTAATTTCATTGACTAAACTTTATAGTTTATATTTAATTTATGATTTCAAATGATGTATTGACGGAGTTTTATTATGGTTTCACATCGTTTCCCAGTCTTTTCAATCTATAGAGTCATTTTCTTTAAGTGCATGGTATATATTCCGGTATAAGGCCATGAGCTCACACTTTGCACTATAGGAACATTATCTTGAACATGAGGATCTCTCTATTGGATATTCCTTCCAATGGAATAGGAAATCTTGTTTCAAGGCCTCCGTAATTCTCCGCGAGCCTGGGAGTCTCACTAGGACGCCGAGTTGGTTGTACCATAAAAGCCCAATCATTAGAAAACACTATCGATGGTTTTTGGTTTTTGGAGATGTAACGGATCAATGTTGGACCGTCAAGCTCATCTAATGGCCCAATAAACGACCGTCACATTTAAACTGAGTCTAATGTATTGGTTCTGGATTCAACCCATTATAACGGATCAAGACTAGACCGTCACCTTGTTAAGTCCAGTTAACCCAAGATTTTACCAAAGGGTTGATATTCTAAAGTTTCTAGATGGATCATGGATGTTCTAGGACTTGTCATAATGATCAAGATACTTAATTTTAAAGGATGAAAGTTAAGAAATGTATCGTTATGCTACCAAATTATTTCCATGAGCATAACATAGTATAAGTAAATCTTGATCTCTCATATTCTAAATTGAAGCATTCGTTCATTGATTATTGTTATCATGAGCTTATTGAACTTATTACATTCTTGGCCATACTTTATTGTTGCATGCGCGGAAATAGCTTGATTTATACTTGAAGATGCGATCGAGCACTGATTGTGTTCAAGGGCTCTATGCTAGTCCCCTCGGCTGATTGTCAGAAACATACTATTATAAACCATGGGGTATGATGCTACTGGCGTCGCATTGCGCTGGGAGTACTTTCTTTATAAATAAGTGAAAATCGATGCCATCATGAAAATACTTGTACATGACTATTGCTTGATATTCCACAGAAATTCACGAAGTACTTGCTCATAAGCAAAAGATGCTAAAGTGATGATTATGTGGCTTGCTAGTACATTCTCGAGACGTTCTTGCTCATGAAAGGCCATATCATGTTCTTGTGACATTCATGTTAATTCATACTTGCTCATTCTATTATCTTTGGTACTTTGGTTATTCGGATGATTGATCGCATTCGCATGATTTTACCTAAATTCTTTAGAGTTAAAATGCTAATTACTTAAACATTGCTAATCATGTTGATGCGAAGATATCTACTGGGCAAGTGTGCTCATTACCTATTTCCAATCTTTTTCAGGAGATGGAAGTGATACGAATTCGGATTCGAGTTATACAAGTAGCGGGTCCGAGAGCGAATGAAAGTCATATCAAATTAAGAGTGAAGACTTAAGAAGTCTACAATGTTTAGATTGAGTTTATGTAATTTCTTGTTTCTTGAGTCTAGTGGAATGGAAAAAGGATGAAAAGGTTATTGTACTTTAATACTTGATTATTAATGAAATAAAGTTGGAGTTTGAGTAATTATTGTGTGATTGCCTTGCGCTTTGATCATTTTTGCTTGCAAGAGGCTTACCATGCCGGCTGTTCGCGTTCCTCGAGCTAGTCTTCCGCTATAATAAAGGCTCGGGGCGTGACAGTTAAGTTGGTATCAGAGCCTAAGTCTCAGGACTTAGGAAGAAGAATCATGTCATAGGATAAGTCCAAGGCTTAAGGACCCCTACCTATGAACTACGGAAGAAATTTTCATACCCATGCGAGAACTGGGTAGAGCCCGGGATAACGATAGTTAATTAGCTTTAAGATTAATTTTCTTCCAATTTCACGAGAAATAACAAGTTGTTATATTTCTCTCCGGTACCTTATTATTACCATGGCTCATCGCGTAGATTGGAATGGCATGCAACAAACGATTGCCGGCCTTACTCAGGCATTACAAACCATGGCGCAAGCTGGCGCAGGGGCAAGAGCTGGGGATTTACATCGCAATTTCTGGAGTTTAAACCCTCTGCATTTTTATGGATCTTCTAATCCGGATGAAGCAGAGAACTGGATTGACGAGATGAACCGTATATTTGACGTCATCCAATGCACCGATCAAGAGAAGGTGCGTCTTGCAACTTTCCAACTCAACAAGGATGCCCGTACATGGTGGAAGTCAGTTCCGGCACCTCCGGCCGATGCACCTCATACATGGGATGGTTTTCTCACCTTGTTCCGTGCTAAGTACTTTTCTGAGCATGTGAAAGAAAGAAAGGCTTTGGAGTTCGCCTCTCTTCGATAAGGAATGATGACAGTGGCAGAATAAGAATTGCAATTCTCAAGGCTAGCACCTTATGCACCGCATCTAATCAGCACCGATCTATTGAAGGCAAATTGATTTATGGACGGGTTACAACCTGGCTTTATTCAGCAGCTCGGGACCCAAAACATTCGTACCTATGCGGAGATGGTTCAGCGGGCATATTTATGTGAAAGGACCTGGGAGAAGGTCGAGAAATTGAAAGGAAAAGGAGAAGAGTCCAGCCAACGACCTGATCGACGCTATAAGAAGGAAAAGTTCAGCATCACGGAACCTTACAAAAGCCGTGATAGTAAGAAAAGATCCAGAAGTGGGAATGGTGGAAGTTCCCAGAAAAATAAGAAGATTAAGGAGGAGGAGCAAGTCGCCGCGGCTTGCACTTTTTGTGAAAAGTTCGGCCATTCGGCTGAAGAGTGTTGGAAGCGCCTCGGTGCTTGTCTACGCTATGGAAGCAGGGAGCATCACATGCCGGATTGCCCCCTTATGAAGGACCAGTCATCTGGTGGTGGACGCAGGAGGCATGCTCGCCTCAATGCCGTTCTAGAGGAAGAAGAAGCGCCCAGGGATGGTGGACTTATGGAAGGTACTCTTCAAATTTGTTCCCATCCTGCATTTGTGCTATTTGATACTAGTGCCTACAATTCTTTTATCTCCACTACTTTTACAAAAATAATACCAATTGCATCAGTTCCTCTACCTTCAGAATTTGCTATTACCACACTCTTAGGATATGGAACTAAGGTTACCGAATATTATCCTGATAGTGAAGTGATAGTAGAAGGTCATAATCTCCCCGCAAACTTAGTATGTCTTGACATGAAAGGTTATAATGCCATTTTCGGGATAGATTGGCTTGTAGATCATGATGTTTATATCAATTGCAGAAATAGGATTATATCCTTCCAAAAATCAGGTCTTCCAAGATTCTCTTTCCTTGGCATCAAATACAAGAAACATCCCACTATCATATCTTCTCTTCACGCTTGCAAACTCATCTGGCAAGGATGTGAAGCTTTTCTTGCTTCTGTCATTGTTCCCAAATCCAAGGAGATTATCCTAGCGGACATTCTCATTGTAAATGAGTTCCCAGATGTGTTTCCATCCGAATTACCCAGTTTATTACCCGAAAGGGGAGTGGACTTCACTATTGAACTCATTCCAGGAGCAGCACCTGTTTCTATAGCCCCTTACAGAATGTCCCCCACATAACTCAAGGAACTAAAGAGGCAGTTGCAAGAGCTACTAGACAAGGGTTTTATTAGACCTAGCACATCCCCTTGGGGTGCGCCAGTTCTTTTTGTCAAGAAGAAGGATGGCTCTCTCAGGCTATGTATAGATTACCGACGACTGAATCAACTTACAATCAAAAATAAGTACCCGTTGCCGTGTATTGATGAGCTCTTCGATCAGCTTTCAGGAGCAGAGTATTATTCTAAAATAGACCTCAGATCAGGTTATCATCAGCTTAGAATTAAAGAAGAAGACATTTATAAATCGACTTTTCGAAGTCGTTATGGCCACTATGAATTCGTGGTAATGTCATTCGGGTTAACAAATGCCCCAGCAGCATTTATGCAACTTATGAATAATATTTTTCAGCCATATCTAGACCAGTTCTTCGTTGTCTTCATTGATGACATCTTGATATATTCCAAGACAAAGGAAGAACATGAAGAACATCTGAGGATAGCTTTGTAAATACTTAGAGAACATAAACTGTATGCCAAGTTTAACAAGTGTGAGTTCTGGCTCAAGGGAGTTTCATTCCTAGGCCATATTATTTCCAAGGAAGGTATCGTTGTGGATCCTTCGAAAGTGGAAGCTGTCAGAAATTGGAGCCGGCCAATGATTGTATAAGAAGTAAGAAGCTTTCTGGGTCTAGCGAGTTACTATAGGAGGTTCATTAAGGGCTTCTCAAAGATTACAATTCCTTTAACTAGACTCACAAGATAAGAAAATCCTTTTGTCTGGTCAGAGGAATGTGAAAAGAGTATTCAAACTCTTAAGAATCACCTTACTACAGCTCCTATTCTATCACTACCTATCGAAGGTGACGGATTCGAAGTATATACGGATGCATCTGGCATTGGCTTGGGATGCGTTCTCATGCAAGATGGAAAGGTAATCTGTTATTCCTCAAGACAATTGAAACGTCATGAGGAAAATTATCCCGTGCATGATTTAGAACTAGCCGATGTTATCTTCACCTTGAAAATTTGGCGTCATTATCTCTATGGAGAGAAGTTCACGGTCTATTCGAACCACAAAAGCTTGAAATACTTATTTTCTCAAAAGGAGTTATATATGAGGCAGAGGAGATGGTTAGAATATCTCAAGGACTTTGATTTTGCTATCCAATATCATTGTAGCAAAGCTACCGCTGTAGCAGATGCACTCAGCAGAAAACCAATGGGTATGCTATCAAGTCTTATGATTAGTATGACTAATCTTATTCCTCAATTTACTCAGATGAATTTAGATATTGACATAAAGGAAGAGGATTGCTTCATGGCTAATATCCGAGCTCAACCAACATTAATAAAGGATCTGGTCAAGTTGCACAATGATGATCCCACATTACTGGAGATTAAAGCCAACATAGAACAAAGGCCGGATTTCTCTGTTTCTAATGACGGAAGATTGTTATTTAAGGGGCGAGCGTGTGTACCAGATCATGAGGATACAAAGAAACTGATCCTAGAAGAAGCACATAAGTCTAAGTACACCATTCATCCTGGTGGTACAAAAATATATCAAGATCTCAAAAGAAACATCTGGTGGCCCAATATGAAGAAGGAAATAGTTGATTTCGTGTCTCGCTATCTCAGTTGCCAACAAGTTAAGGCAGAGCATTTTAAACCCGCAGATAAAATGCATCCCTTGAATATTCCTGAGTGGAAATGGGAGAGCATAGGGATAGATTTCATTATGGGTTTACCTAAGACCAGAGGATGACACGATGATGTATGGGTAATCATAGACCGCTTGACTAAATCTGCTCATTTCATACCCATAAAAAGTCCATGGTCTGTGGATATTCTAGCAGCATTATACATAAAAGAAATTGTCAAATTACATGGTGTCCCTGTCACTATTATATCTGATAGAGATCCTCGATTCACATCACATTTCTGGAAGGGTCTACAAAACTCACTAGGGACTAGATTGAACTTTAGTACAACATTTCATCCACAAACTGATGGTCAGACGGAAAAAACAAATCAGGTAGTAGAAGATATGCTCAGGGCCTGTGCTATTGATTTCGGAGGAAGTTGGCATGATCACTTGCCTCTAGTAGAGTTTGCATACAACAATAGTTATCAGGCTAGCATACAAATGGCACATTTTGAAGCCTTATATGAAAAAAGCTGTCGATCACCAATATGTTGGAACGAAATAGGAAAAAAGTAATTTCTAAGCCCCGACATTATCAGGGATTCTTCAGAGAAGATCAAGCTCATTCAAGAAAGAATGAAGATGGCGTAAGATAGGCAAAAGTCTTATGCTGATAATCGAAGGCGGGACTTGGAGTTTAAGGTTGGAGATCATGTGTATCTAAAGGTTTCTCCGGGTCGTGATATTCGAAGATTTGGCATCAAAGGCAAGCTAACTCCTAGGGTCATTGGCCCATTTAAAATTCTCGAAAGGTTTGGTGAAGTGGCTTATAGACTGGCTTTACCTCCACAATTAGTAGGAGTTCATGACGTATTTCACGTCTCTATGTTGAAAAAGTATGTATATGATCCTGACCATGTTATCACTTATGATAATTTGGAGATTCAGAAGGCCATGGCGTACGAGCAAACACCAATAAAGATTTTAGAACGAGAAGTGCGTCAACTAAGGAATAAAGTTATTCCTATGGTCAAGATACAATGGAAGAAAACATGGCCATATGAAGTAACATGGGAAACCGAAGAAGCTATACGGAAAAGATTCCCAGAATTATTCAACTGTAAGTACACTCTCCACAATCCATGTATTGAATTTGGGGACCAAATTCTTTTAAGTGGGGGAGGGTGTAGTGCCCCAGAATTTATATAAATAATTTTTGGATTATAAATCAAATTTTCTAAAATTTATTAGGAATTTATAAAGGGCTAAATAGATTAATAAATGAATTAGTGAACTAATAAATGGGTTATAAGGCCTAATGGTGTTAAATAATTAGTCTAGCCTATTCAATTAAGACTCAAAAGGTTTAAGGACCAAGCCCATTAAGTTTGGCCCATATTCTAGAAGGTTATTTAGCCTATTCACGAATTTTAAGGATAAATACTATTTTTATAGATAATTATATAGATAAAATGTATAAAAGAGTTTTATTAAATTGAAACTCTGCACACGTTGAATATAACGGTTTATCGTGCGACTGCCACATGCATGTAACGCACCTAGACACGACGGTTACACTCTGCTGATTCCGTAAGTTGAAGAACTTGCAAAAAGATTGGATCTTTGGAATCCTATCTGCAAGAGACCTAATTAGGAGAACATGTAAGGTTACTAGGGACTCTTAGGGATCAGGTTTTGGCCAACTAAGGACTCTAGAATCGATCTAATCCTTGAACCCTAGCCAAATCTCTAGAAATAGGACCCAGTTCTGAACTGAGCGACCCATACTTTTGGCTCGTGAAGAATCAAGGTAAGGAGATAGAATTTTGGGTAAGTCCTTTGGAACTTTTTGTTTATAATACTAAGGTTTAACAATCTCAAAATATCATGTTAGGAGATCAAGTAACCAAGGAGATAAGGGCTTCTAAAGTCACTGATTCTGTCATAGCAACCCAAGATTCAAAGCTAAGGACCACTGAAGATCAAGGAATTAGGATGCCTCAACGTGGTAATTAGAGTTCGATGTTTTAAAACTTTTTGTTCCCCTTAGATTAATCTTTTTACCCTGCAAATTTCACCTCTTTAGGTCAATGGATTGGAGAGTTAGGGCAACGTGAAGTTGCTGAAAAACTATAGGAAGAAGAGAACTAGGGCGTGTCTTGAAGACCCAAATTGGAAGTATAAAGCCCAGGGAAAAGGTAGGTCATCTCATGAATAGTAAAAAGATCTCGTTAGGGATAAAAGCCCTCTGATTTGACTTCATTTCATACATTATAGATTGTGAATTTCATGTTTTAGTAAGTTCATGCATACATGCATACCTTTAGCCTAACCAAAGATAAAAGATATCATCTTGTTTATTCACTGCGACCTATGCATATACCTGGCCTTTACTTCGTTTATCATGGCTAGACTAGCTAGTGATTATGATTCTTCTTACATGGACATAGTTCCTTATCTTTACTGTCAGCAGAAGCTCTGACGGATGAGGGTAGGACCGTCACATGATTGTAACGGCCCTACGATAAACCGTCACACTCTCTGTTGTATTTAAATTGATCTGTTGTCTCTGACGCACCATAGCAGGAGCATTACCATACTGTAACGGCCCCTCAACAAACCATCACACGGACTGTAATGCGCCTATGCTAGACCGTTAGAACACTATTTTCTGTCAACTCGAGACAGAATGGAAATTAGTCAAGTCTACTTATAAATAAGCCTAGTTATCTAAGTTTTGACCTGATATCATGACTTTAAGTTTATTTATTGATTCATGATAGGAATTGCATGATTACAAGTATTTGATGTTATTTTGAGTTATGTTAATTTTATTGGCTAAACTTTATAGTTTATATTTAATTTATGATTTCAAATGATGTATTGACGGAGTTTTATTATGGTTTCACATCGTTTCCCAGTCTTTTCTATCTATAGAGTCATTTTCTTTAAGTGCATGGCATATAGTCCGGTATATGGCCATTAGCTCACACTTTGCACTATATGAACATTATCTTGAATATGAGGACCTCTCTATTGGATATTCCTTCCAATAGACTAGGAAATCTTGTTTCAAGGCCTCCGTAATTTTCCGCGAGCCTGAGATTCTCACTAGGATGCCGAGTTGGTTGTACCATAAAAGCCCAATCATTAGAAAACACTATCGATGGTTTCTGGTTTTTGGAGATGTAACGGATCAATATTGGACCGTCAGGCTCATCTAACGGCCCAATAAACGACCGTCACATTTAAACTGAGTCTTCCGCTGATTAAGTATCTTGATCATTCGGCTTACCATGCCGACTGTTCACGTTCCTCGAGCGAGTCTTCCGCTGTAATAAAGGCTCGGGGCGTGACATTGATCCTAGATGATTTAGACACGAAAAATCTAACCTTTTCACGTTTTCTTACACTCACGGAATCTGCAGTGGGTAGCGATCATTGGGACGACCGTTTTCTGCCTGTTAGCGGTCTCGCGATAGACCGTTTTTCATTCCAGGCACCAAATTTGAAATACTTCAAACTCTTTTGATATTATCCTCAATATTATCCTTTTATTTATCTTCCTAAAGAGTCATGTATCCCTTCATTCCGTGATTACACTAATTTCCAGCTTCTAGAATATGGGCCAAGACTAGTGGGCTTGGTTTTGGGTCCTTTGGGCTTATTTAATTGTCCAAATTAACTAGTTATTATTTTGGGCTTCAAGAATAATGTATTTAACCCAAAATTCACTCAATATTTTATTTAAGCTTTAATTAATTCTTTATTTAGTTTAGAAAAATCCTAGAAATTCCTAAAAATTTTGGGAATACCTTAAATTAATTTATATAAAATTTTGGGGTGTTCCACAAGCAGACACAAAGTTATTTATAAGGTTAGTTATCATCAAAAACATAACTATATGCAAGGCACACTTCATGACCCCACACACATCAATAGTTCGGTTTCTTCTCTCCACAATTCCATTCTGCTCAAGTGTCCTGGGGGAAGAAAATCTATGGGTTAGTCCTTCACAGTCACAGAATTCAGAAAACATGGAGTTTTCAAACTCTCCTCCATGGTCAGATTGAATTGTGCAAATTCTGTGTTTTCCTTCTTGTTTGACTTTATTGAAAACTGTTTAAACAAATGAAATGCATCACTTTTATTTGCTAAGACAAAGATCCAAGAAAATCTAGTATGATCATCTACAATCACAAACCCAAATCTTTTACCATTCAGACTCTGAGTTCTAGTTGGATCGAATAGGTCCATGTGCAAAAGCTCCATTGGCCTTAAGGACAATGGCTCAGATCTAAGTTTAAATGACTTCCGGGTCTGTTTACCCAGAGAACAGACATCACAGATTTTTGAATTTGCGTTGAAATTTAATTTAGGTAACCCTCTAACCAAATCATGTTTCACTAATTTATTTAAGGTATTGTAGCTAGCATGGCCTAACCGTCTATGCCAGTTAAAAGCATTATTATCTAAATCAGTAGATAAACAAAGGTTTGATTCAGAATTTTCATTAAGGTCTACAATGTTGACATTATTCACTCTATGTCCTATGAACATGATTTTGTCAGAATTTATTTCAAAGATTTTGCATGCATTATTGTCAAAAACTACTCTGTGATCCTTGTCACATAGCTGACTGATGCTAAGCAGGTTATGTTGAAGACCTTCTACAAGCAAAACTCTTTCAATTATGTTTGAAGGAAATTTACCAACTGTACCTGCACCGATGATCTTACCTTTATTCTTCCCTCCAAATTTGACCAAACCTTCTACCTTCATTTCCAAATTATTGAATTTGGTCTTGTCACCTATCATGTGCCTGGAGCAATCGCTATCCATGTACCATCTGTTATGGTCGGCTGCCAGGCTCACCTGTATTCAATTCAGACAAAGAAAATTTGGAACCCAGGAAAGATTGGGTCCAAACAAGTTACCTATTCCTTTGAAAATAGTCTTAGGAATCCAGATCTGTCTGGTTCCCTTCCTGCGAACTAAGTTTTTTGTTTTCAGCATGGAAGGTTTTATTGGCTCTAGTTGTTGGATTTTGATGAGGTTTGTTCTTATTGTGGAATGTGTTGTTCCAATTGTAGGCATTTCCTTGTGAATTTTTCCAGACTTTTTGTTGATTAAATTGCCTTTGTGAAACATTAGACTGTAACCGATTTGATGTATAATGACTCTGATTTCTGTTTTAATTGGGCCAATTGTGTTGTTTCAACTGCTTCGAATTTTTGAAATAGTTACCTTGATGCATCCCATTAAAGTGAGTTGTATTAGCTCTGTAGGCACCGGGATTCCTTGAAGCAGTAGTCTTGCTATGTTGATGCATTGTGGGCTTAGCATGAAAATTTTTATTGATGTTTTTTGATGGAATGAAGTTTGTTTTTACAAACTATTGGAATTTATTGTCTGAGCTGGGTGGGGTGTCCAACTTCTCCTTTCCCTTCTCTGAGCAGAAGGTTACTGTCTTAAATTCAAAGGGCTTTTTACTGGTGGGACAATATCCCAATCCTTCTCTGTTGAAATTCACCTTCATACCTAGCATGGTGTCTAGGTTGGATTTGCCTTGCACAAATTTTTCCAATGTGTTTTTTTTTTATATTCGATGTCTTTATGAAGTTTTTCACTATGTTTCTGTATCTTAGAGTTGATAGTTTTTATAGCTTCATATTTCTCAGAAACAAGTGCATTTTCTTTCTGGATTTCCTGAAGTTTTACCTTAAACTCATCCAGATTCTTATTGGCTTCTTCACATTCAACTTGGAGATTTTTATTTTGAGTTCTTAGTGAGCCTAATTCTTCAAGTTGCTTTTTCAGTTCTTCATTTTCTTTTCTCAAATTGTTTTGTTCCTCAACCATGTTATTCAAATTTTTCTTCAGCATTTTGTAATATTTTGTTTGACAATTAAGCTTATCTAGTAAATCAGCATAAGCGTCCTCCCAATCATCTAAGGTGTATGTTTCAAAAGGATTGCTTACCTCAGTATCTGCGTCGGCCATCAGACATAGTCTTTCTTCTTCCTCTTCAGAAGAACTTTCTTCAACATCTTCCTCCTCATCGCTCCAAGTGCATATCATAGCCTTGGGCTTCTTCTTCTGCACCTTGGTATTCTTCTTCAAAAGATATGGGCAGTCACTCTTCATATGGCCGGGCCTATGACAGTGAAAACAAGTAGGCTTGTCAGTGGTCTTAAAATTGCTAGATTTGGAGTTAAAATTCCTACCAGATGATTGTGACCTTCTTTTTCTAAATGTCTTGCCCTTGGATCTCAGGAATTGTTGGAACCTATGAGTCAGCATGGCTTGCTAATCTTGATCAAGATCTGAGAAATTTTCAAATTCCTCACTACTACTGCTACTGCTACTGCCACTTCCACTTCGAGACACCTTAAGAGCAATGTTCTTGCCCTTCTTACTCATTTCTTCAACATTTCCCTTTAAATTGATTTCATAAGTCATCAGGGATCTGATTAATTTAGTGACAGTCATTTTAATCAAATCCCTGGACTCCTCTATGACTGTGGTCTTAGTATGCCGCAATGGGGACAATGACCTGGGAATTTTCCTAACGAGATCCACTTCTGGGATCTGTTTCCCTAGACCCTTGAGGCTGTTCGTGATCAACGACAGTCTAGCATACATCTCAGTAATTGTCTCCTCAGGATTCATCTTAAACAATTCATACTTAGAAGTTAGCATGTTTACCTCTGTAGCCTTGACCTGGGATGTACCTTCATACATAAGCTCTAATTCTGAAGTCCCGCGATCAATGACACCCAAGAGGGGGGGTGAATTGGATGATTCAATATTTTAAGAAAACTTTTACTCGATTTAAAATAGATGTGATAAAGTAGCAATTGGAAATTCAGATCTATATAATTACAAATTAGATCTATCCAAATATGATGCCACGATAGTTCTTTGGTACTAGACGGAGGTATGAATCTAAGGATTCTGCTCACGCAAGGTGCTCTCGAGTTGGAGCAATTCGAGGCAGAGTTTGAGCCTGCCCAATGATTGGGACCCTTTCCTCATATTGGGGTTGAGCCTCGTAGCTCGTTGGGCCCATATCAGAGGGCTCCCATGGCTTGACCCACAGAGCCCGCTCGTCAGGAGCCACCTACCCCAAGGCCTCGCCCTCTCCCACCAAAGGATATTCCACCTCAACCCCAACCATCTGCACCCATTGCCCGACCCCCGGCACCCGCACCTTCTACTCATCCCCTGTTGCCTGCACCCCCGGCACCCACACTCCCTGATTGTCCACTGTTGCCTGCACCCCCTGTTTGTCAAGAGGATAAGGGAAATGGGCCATTTATCAGGGAGGCTAGTGGGTCACGACAACAGTGTTATCGTTGCCATGGGTTTGGCCACTTTGTAGGTCAATGTCCCACCCGTACATCACTAGTCATTGGGGACACGCGAGTCGGAGAAACCTCAACTTCTGGGCTTGTGTCTGTCAGCTATGAGGCTGAACATGAATTAGCTAACGAGTTCTTTCGTGAGGAGGAAGATGTCCAGGGGGATCCTCTAGACCTCCAAGATGCTCAGTAGCCAGTGTACTAGTTACACATATGGGTGGACTAGACCACCACTCCATTATGTATTGGTCTAGGGTCATGTGTGAGTCTTTTTCTTTTTTGTTGTTGTTTGTTTTGTACAGTCTATTGGGAGTCTGCATATGTCAAGTCGAGTCAGTCTACTACCAGCTTGCGATGTCAGTCCCTTTCTAGTGTGAGGCAAGTCGGATCTCATGCGTGCGTTGTAGACTTGCCTAACGAATATGTGATCAGCTCTACTTTCAAAGCCTCGGATCTCGTCACCTAGAGGGACCCAGCGGTGATTCCGAGTGAGCCATTTGAGCCGTCTCCTTCCCTTGAGAGTGACCCCACCCTGGAGTGTTCACCACCAACCTCATTTTAACAGCAGCATAAGTAAATAGGACATATACTGGATGAGCAGGTGACGCTTAAGAGTGGAGAGTACCAGCGCTACCGAGTGCGATGGAGAGGACGGCCCGTGTCCGCTGAAACTTGGATCATCCAGGCAGAGCTACATAGGACAGATCCAGATCTACTGTACCGATACCCGAGCGACGGCACCCCCTTACTCGACGGGGTCGAGTTCTTCCCACCCGGGGAGAATTGATGGGGCATCGGAGCTAGGCCACTACATTTTTTTGGAGTATTGTATTTGTATTTGTATTTTGGGAGTGTATTTGGTGTTGTATTTTTTTTGTGTGGGCCCAATATGTGGTCCATGGTCCAAGGTCCAAGGGGGATAGTCCAAGGTAGAACTTCGACCAAGCCCCCATCTTTGACCACCAAGAGGGGGGCGCCCCCTTCTTTGTCCCATATGGGGGAATTTTTTATCCTTTTTTATCCCTTTCCCCATTATACCCCTTTGACCAAGAGTATTAGAGGTCAATTTCCCAACACGGAGCAATGCTCCAACACACACACGGGGATGCACCCCAACACACACACACACACACACACACACACACACGGAGACGGAGTCTCTAACATGATCCAATGGCCAGATCAACAAAACCCACACACACGCAGATCTAAGAAGATCCACGCACACACACGCAGATCTAAGAAGATCCACGCACACACACATAGATCTAAACAAGACAACACGCACAACCACGAATCTGAACTGATCTACACACACACGAATGTTTGCAGATTACGAAGAACACAGACTTGAAGCTTAAAAAATAAAAATAGATGAAGCATAAAAGAAAGAACTCCTGATTTAGGCTCCCCCTTAGTGTATGATGCAGATCTTGAACAAGGCTTACTTCTTCACTTGAATGGAGATTGATTGGCTTCAGATGGAGCTTGAAGAGCTTGGAGATGGATGAAGAAATCTTGCATGAGTTACTGTTCACAGAGCTACAGTAGTCTTCTTTCTCCTTTGGCAACCTCTCCTTCAATCCTTAGATCCCCTTTTGTTTCTTTGCCCTAAGAGGTGTTTTTATATGTCTTGGGTTGGTCAAGGAACATTCCCAGACATAGATCCATGTTTCCTGGCAAATTTGGAGGCTAGAGGACTTAAAAGTCCACAAGAGAGGCTTGAACACGTTGGTGAAAAACAAGGTCAAACTTGGCTGCCTCGGGGGGTTCGGTTGACCGGAGGTAGGTGGTCGGTCGACCGAAATTTTACAGGTTTTGTAGATTTCGTTGCTAGGAGGATCGGTCGACCGGTCCAGTGGGGGCGGTAGACCAAACTCTGTAATTTTATAGAGTTTTCAGTTCTAGGAGATTAGGTCGACCGCCCCTGCTGGCCAGGTCGACCGAACTTTGAAAAACTTGCAGAAATAAGATTGTCAGCCCATGGATCATATCATTATAGAATATACTGTAATACCACACTTTGTTCCATTCAATTTGAGTTGGTTTGGACTCATTCTAGGCTTTTGAAACACGATCCTTTTAAGCTTCATATCCTCGTTCAATTCATGCATTTTGATTTTAATCTGGCTTTGATTATGCACGGAATGCATTCAACACTATGTAAAAGACCCATGAAATCTCATTTCAAAAAGACCCTTTGTGGAAATGCAAGGAACAAGTTCAACGCATTAAGAGCACATGAAAAGATGTATGAGAAACCTTTGAAAGTCTAAGTATCAGCTTCCAATCTATTGATCAAGGTTAAGTCAATAGATCCATTAACAATCAAATCCACATGTTTGGGCATAAAAGAATCTTTTCACATCAGACCAAGTCAACTTCCCATGAAGGCAAGTCGACTTTACTTGCTTTACTAGATTTGAGACTTCCATAGCCTTACCAAAGGTTCTTGAAGAATGTAGACATGGTTTACCACCTGTTTTCGTTGTAGATAGCAAGGTGCTTATCCACACATTTTTACCTTCCAAGCGACCACCATGAGGTTTGATCCTACAATTCAAGATTGTCAAGCTTAATACATCATGAGATGCACAAAGACTTTGTTCACAGTTAAAAGCTATGAAACCTATTGGAAAATCAACAATTTCAACCAAGAATTAAGACCATATAGCAATGCATTTCACCAACATGTTTGAGCCTTCCTCAAAAGCCATTTGCCATCTCAACCATATTTGAACAACAACATGAGTGCACATTGACATCAAGAACATGTGCAAGCAAGAACATGTGCAAACAAATATAAAGTTTAGTTATCATCAAAAATATATGCAAGGCATATACAACAAATTCATCCCACATTTTCTTTGCTGTCTTGCAAGCTGATATCCTAGCATACCCCTCTAGATGGACTGCGCACTACATTATATTTAGTGCCATCCAGTTCACGGTGGAAAGCATGATTTGTTCCCTTGACCATGTGTCCTCTTTGTCTGGAAGCTCGAACGGTCCTGAGGTGATCACTCTCCAAAGTTCGTGACTGTTCCCTCTTAAGAAAACTTCCATCCTATTCTTCCAATAAAGATAATTCACACCATCAAAGAACGGTGGACGGTTAACTGAATGTCCCTCGGCAATGAAGCTGCGAGGAGTATTAGTTCCACGTCTACCCTGGTCGTTGGACCACATGTTGGGTAACCTGCTCTGATACCAATTGATAGAAATACTAGATAGTGATCTAGAACGGGGGGGATGAATAAATCACCCAAATTTTAAAACTAATCAAAGGAACACGGTCTTTTAATCCAGAGATATGACGCAGACCAAATAAAACACAACTGAGAGCAATCTCAACAAGCGATATGATAAATAATGCAGACTGAGATAGATGTGTTGATTATTATGTGTTCCTTTTTGCAAGATGGATATGATCTCAACAATGATGGAAAGATGAACAACCAATGAAATCACTCAACCTATGAACATGTGCAACATGAACCTAGGCCATCAACACAAAATCTAGCATGGGCATGCTATCTCTATCAGGAATAAGCTAAAGGGAAGAAATAAAAACACACGCCGGGGCGTGGAGCAAGGAAGTAAAAGAAAACACACCTTATAGGTGGAACAAGCAAACAAAGCAAATAAGAAAGAGGTGTGAGGAAAGAGAGAGCTACTGCCCAAACTAAGGAAAGATGTGATCGCCACTAAGGTAATAAACAAGTCAAAGACCTGAAAAGTACCTTAGAAATAGGTGAATGAAGCACCCGCCCACGGGAGAGAGAAAAATAACTATAAAACTATAGCTCTGTGAAGTGTAACGGTCAAGAACTGATGCGCCACAGAAGTGTGATGGCCTTACGATAAACCGTTATGTAACTCTAATGCTCCTTTGATGATCCGTCAGAGATCTACAGAATAGGAACTTGGGAATCTTTGATCTCCATGCTTTCTAGCCGGCCAGAAAGCTTAGGCCTCGTGCTGTGAACTCTGTAAACCTGCAAAAAAGTGTAGAACACAAAGAAAACAACCCAGATTAGCCCTTGAGCAAGAGTAGTATCAATAAATCAAAAGAACTCAAAAGCATGCAAAAGGAGAGGGAAATATCAGAGAGGTTGGTTTTTTAACCCCTCTGGGGCGTTTAAAAGATGGGAGAGATGTTTAGATGAATGCATAAGATGCAAGAATGTGAAAGAAGAAGAAGGGAGATGCTATGATGCTTGGAGGAGGGAAAAAGAGACTAAGAAAACAACTTGACTGAACCAGACCCTTGGAACCAATACTCCCTGGACTTTGGAAGAAGATGGACGTGGAAAGCAACTCTCCTTGGTTGGTTCTAGCTCCAGGATGTAGCAGCACTTCGACGCGAACTCCAGATGTCTCCTCTTCACGCCATGAAGTCAAGGGTTCTATTTATAGACCCTCAAACTCTCTAGTCAAGTAAGAGAGAATCTAGCTAGAAAGTAGGACGTTTCTTAGCAAACTCTTGAAGATAACACTCTCAAGAGTCCATAGAAACAAACAGAAGGTTCTGAGGATCAGATTTGAGGGAGAAATCATCAGATCAAACTCTTAATCTGGCCACGGAGTAGCAGAGAAAGAGCAGTTCTGCTAGAACTCTCTATTTGATGTAACGGCTGAACGATAAACCGCCACAAGAATGTAACGCCTCAAGAGTGGACCGTCACACAACCTTATCTACTAAAAGATAAGACCAACGGATGAAGAATGTTGTAGAATAGGACTCTATCAAATGTAACGGCCATAAGTAGGTGCGTCAGAATATTGTAACGGTCGCATGATAAGCCGTCACACCTAACGAATAAGATAAGAGATAAGCTTTGGAAGAAGCCATGGGCTTTAGGACTCTGAGATGATGTAACGGTCAAAGATAGGGGCGTTAGAAGACTGAGACGCGCCAGGAATGGACCGTTAGAGACAAGGGAGTGCAAATGAAATGAAGGTTTGCTAAGCTTCATTCAGCGGGAAAGAGATGAGGAACCAGACCCAACCAAGGAGAAATGACCCATGAAATAAACCTCAAATTGACCAAGATGGCCCAATAAGGGTGAACAACTCGGAGCATCAAAAAATGAAATAAGAAGATGACCCAACTTATTGGTCATAAAACGGGTGTCAACAGATGCCCCTCCTTAACGTCCTCTTTGAAGGGGAGCGAGCGGAGGTGAAGTGAAAGCAAAATGGAATATGGAGATGAAGCGGAAATGAAGCGGTGCAGACTGAAAAGCGGGCGTTAAGGTAAACGACACCCGTCCTCAAACCAACAAACGATAGGAATCTTCCAGAAAACTTCGAACTAATCACAAGGAACGGCAAACCAAATGACGCATTTCTAGAGGAACTAACAACTAAGGAAAGGAAAACACGGCCAGCGACCGGAGCAACGGAAAGGAAAGAGACAATTAACTAAGCTCCAGACATGAATCTTCAGTTAACTAAACCGAGTGAACAGATCGAAGGAAACCTTCCAACTTAGAGTGGAATAATTCTCCTTATTCGAGATTATGAATAGAGTTATCCACCATCACTGAGATACCTTGGACAGATGAAGGCTCGTGAATGCTTAAAGATGCATATGATGCATGCTGGGTTAAAGGAAAAAGAAATCATGAAAACAAATGCAAAGAAAGATAGAAATAAGAAAATACTCAAGAATATGATTGCTAGACCGGAGAAACCAGGGTCAGGACACTATCTGCAACCACGACGTGCAAGATAGAACCATCGTCCCCAAGCTTTTCCAACATAACGGCCTATCCAACGATTAAACATGTGCACTTAGATCATCATCATTTTTGTTAAAGGGGAACATCAGATCCGAGAACACATGAATGACTAGCCGGTTCTCGAGATAATACACCATAGATAACATATAGTAATGCATTAAGGGATATAGGGACAGAGATAATGTACCTGACTTACCTGCCCGGCGAGCGGCAAAGCATGACAGCTTAATGGCGTTCATGATTTCATCCATAGAAAGGGGTTAGCCCATCAACAATATGAATAAAGCACATCCATTCACAAGCATGAATTCCATTGATAAGATAAGGCATGAAAGCGTAATGATCACTCAAGCATGAAATTTTGATAGATAGGGCATTATCATCCATCAAATGATTTAAAGCCTATGACGGTCTATTAAAGGTGCACCAGACAAATGTAACGGTCTGAATGTGACCCGTCACATAGCGTCGGTTCACATTTTTCAAAATAAATGACCTAACCACCTGACGGTCTAAGAATAACGCGTCAGAATCCTGTGACGGTCATACGATAGACCGTTACAGTTTCCGGGCGTTCAAAAAAAAAAAACCGATCGTCTCTCCCTCCCTCATTCAACTCAAAAACACCCAAAACGCCAAACACTCCCAACAACATCGCCAAAACCCACCGACGACCCATGTCCGGTGACGAGCTCCCCCGACCACCAATGGCGAGGGAAAAGGGGAAAAAAGGATAGCGATTAAACGATGCCGGGATCGAATAGCCCGGGAAGACACTCCCCCGGTGGCGGACGAGCTACCAGCGGCGGCGGCAGACCAAACGGTGGAGAAGGACCCTCCCTCGGCCGGGGAAGAAGGTGAAGATGCTCTGGAGGAGGCCATCGGTGGTGAAGAAGAAGCTACGACGCTGGAGAAGAAGAAGAGGGGTTAAGACCCCGAGGTAGGCTTCCCCCCCAAAAACCCTAATTTTAATGCATGCATGTGTGATTGAGGGAAGGATAATGGGTCTGGGGACAAATTAAGATCATTTGTAGGCCATTCTGGCCATTTCCACGGGCAGGGGGAACGGAGGAGATAATGCCCTATCGGGGAGGACGTAACGGTCGTTCCAGCGACCGTTACAGTACCTGACGCACCATACGTGGTGCGTCAGAGATCTCTGATGCGCCAGAACATGGCCGTAGAGAAACCAGAGCCAGAAGTTAATTTTTGGGGTTTTTGGTTATTTGATTTTTTTTATTGTTGCTAAATGCAATCTAAACATTATTAAATGATTGACCTATGATCTATGTGTGCAGGGGAAAAGAAGAGCCAGGATATCATGGCTCCAGATCCGGGCGGTGTGCCAGGCACTGCCGGAGTACTAGTGAGAGAGGTTGGCTGCTATGGGCTTCGGGGAAGTCCTCAGCATAGAGGTGACGAGGATGGACACCCCACTACTGTACGCATTGCACAAGTGATGGGATCCGGTCAGCCGGGCGTTCATCTTCCCATGGGGTCATATGATCCCAACACTAGAAGACATAGCAAGGATCACGGGCTTGAGGGTCCATGGAGCGACAGTGACAGGTTGGACCTACGGCAACTATCGGGAGCTAGCCCAGGAGCTGCTAGGGCTGGATTTGGTGAGACCAGGGCATCCGTCATCCCAGTTATCACGGTCGAGACTCCAGGAGAGCCTGGGGATTCGAGGAGTAGCTATTGCAATTGGTGAGCTTCCAGAGCAGCACCTCGACAGAGTGATCGAGCAGGTCCGCCTGAGAGTAGCAGCGGAGGCGGGACCAGAGGGAGATAAAGTTCTGAGACGCTTCCTGATCCTATTGTTCGGGAAGCTGTTGTTCCCGACCAGAGCGGACATGATCAGCTGCAGGCTCTTGCCTTTACTGGAGGACCTTAGTAGAGTAGGCAGATATGCATGGGGAGCAGCGGTGCTCGCTTTCTTATTCGAGTCTCTGAGTACGACCGACCGGTGGACGATGCTGGGCAGCTTCTCGCCTTTCCTACAGGTAAATGCTAAAATTTAAATGCTTATATATGCTCTTGACTACTGCATGCTAACATTTGACTTCAAAAATGCAGATCTGGAGCTTCCTCTACCTCCCAGGGATCGGGCGAGGTACACAGATGCATCCCGGGCGGATCCCCATCGCGAGGCGGTGGATTATCGCGAGGGACATGGGATCGGTCAGCAGACTGTCCCGAGCCATCCAGGATGACATAGACTCGTTCCCGTACGCATCGGTGAGCTCCTGATCTTAAACTCTTCTATATGCTCCTAAGTGCCGTTAAATGCTGCTAAATGCTTGTAAATGCTGACATTGACTCAACCCCCCTTTCAGGTGCGATGGACACTGTATCGGGACGAGGGCCACGAGGGACAGCCATGGATCAAGGCTTCCCTAGCGTACAGCAGGTGTGATATCTGGCTTCATTGTATCAATGTCATCGAGCCCCTGCATTACCGTCTGATCATGAGGACGCGGGGAGTTCACCAGCCAGAGGTAACATTCCCTCGCAGAAACGACGAGCGCCCTAGAAAGTCTTCAAAGGGCATTAGCGGGGATATCGACTGGTGCACCTGGAAGGCGAAGTATGTGCATGATTGGAACAAGAAGGTGTTGAGCACCTCTTATTTTGATGATGACAATCTATAACTCATTGTATTTACCCTCAAAGTATGAGATGTGTTAAACTAAATTTTGGTTGGTCATTAATAAGGAAGTCCAATAACATGAATATTAGCTTGCACATGTTAATGTTTAAATGCCAAAGGCAGGTACATTTGTAATACCCCGGTTTGGAAATTGAAATGAAATTGAAATGAATGAATTTTGGAATTTAATATTTAATTCCTTAGTGAATAGGACAAGTGGAATTTTGACTATCTTATAAAAATCTAAAAAAATGGTAATTTGGTAAAGGACAATTTATTTAACAACTTTGTCTTTTGTGATCAACCCAACAAAAATCCGTAACTAGGTCTAATCAATGGATTGAGCCCAAAGGGCACACTTACCTAACCTTAACTCAAACCACGAAATTAGGGCTTAATACCCCATCAAATGAGCCCAAATCGGTGAAAAATGAAAGGTCACGATCTATGGATCGTTTCCCCTCTGCCAATTCACCGAAACCCTAACCCTAAAACTTGTGATCGACCTAGCTTGGGTGAGGTCAACAATTACGGTGACGTTTCAATCACTCCACTTGCTCCGACGAATTCTCCTAGCACAGAAGGATCCAGAAGGTGTATGAGCTATAAAAATAAAGCTCTGCAACCCTAGAATCCTTTGGGAGTAGTGGCGATCACAGTGGAGATCGATCAAGGGAGATCTCTGGTGATTAGTGGAGACGTGTCGGCGTCCCTCTTCTTCCTTTCTTCTTCCTTCTTCACCCAATTGAGGTAGGTAATAACGAGCCCAATATAAAGTGTTATATATGGATGGAATCAACGTCTAGTCCTCTTTCTTTTGAGCCAAAAAGCCCTAAATTCTATTAGGTATCCTGCGTAAATTTAATGGTTTGGTAGAGGCATGTCAAAATTAGGGAAGAACTTGTTCCCCTTTGATTTCAGTAGCGATTTCAGGCTATAAATCTAAAATTGATTCATGCATCTTGTAGAGTTTTTCATGCTCTTTCTATTGGTAGTAAAAGCCCTAAATTCCATGATGTATACCCTTCGAATTTCGTGTTTTAGTGTTACCCTAGAAACCTTGCCGAAGGCGGGCAAGGGTTTGTTTAATCGGATTTTACCAGACTTGGGCGGTCTTGCGATAGACCACACATCTTGGGATGGGCTGTTGGGTTCGGTGCAGTATTCAGAGGGGGGGGTGAATGAATATAACTCTTTAAAAAAAAACTTTCGCCCAGTTAAAATATGATGCTTACTAGAATTACTAGTTCGCAAACTAGATAAGCTTAAAAGCTAATAATCAGTTGCAGAACCAAACAAGCATACAGTGAGATCACTAGGATGCTAACTAGGCTGAATTTGACAAGGAGTCGCTCAACTAGAATTTCGCTGTCTTGACAAATTAAAACATTCTAAGAAGACTAATTAGCTCTTCTTCTCAACCCGAAGCCAAACGCATGGAGCGCCCCTATGCATTCATCTAGCGGAAGCAAATCATAAGCAATCAAACCACAATGCAAGAGGGGTTTTTAGGTGGTTCGGTCCTCCAGACCTACATCCACCCCACACTCAAACCGAGTGTGGCTTCCACTAGCTCACGCTAGAAACAGCAGACTCAGTCTGCAACAGGTGCTGCCACACAGCTTGACCAGGGGAACAGCCTCCCCTCTTCCACCCAACCGGAGGGAACCACTAGTGACACCAGTCACTAGCAAACCAGAGACACACGGTCTCTCTTCCTCCAGACCCGGAGGGAACCCCTGGACTTGAATCCACAAGCCCAGAACCGGAGATCAGATCTCCCTTCCTCCAAACCGGAGGGACACCACAAGTAGCACCCAGCTACTTGCAACCGGAGATAGCAATCTCCCTTCTCCTGAACGAACAGGAGGAACCCCGACCTCACTACTGAGGATCGGAAGAACACAGATAACCAAATGAAACAGAAAAAATAAGAAAATAAAAATACACAGCAATCAGAAAGCTGTAAAGACAAATAACACAAATGTGGCTCGCATGGAGCTGACTGGCCTGGATTTGATCCACGGTCCAGTAGACAGATCTTCAGGTAACTTCTTCCTTGTTCTCCACGAGCTCTCTCGCTCACTTTCTATCTCTCTTTTCTTTCTCTTCTACTCTCCTAGGAGCTTCTTCTGCTACTTCTCTTCTTCTTCTTCTCAACTCTCTTCTCTCTCTTTTTCTTCTTCTGCTCTTACTCTCACTCTCTTCTCTGCTCTCTTCTTTTCTTTCTTCTCTTCCTTTTTCTGGATCGGGGCTCTCTGTATGAGCTTTTCTTCTTGCCAACTCGATCACCTTCATCTGAGGACGAAGGGTTCTATTTATAGCAGCAACAGCAGGTGGATAGGGCACAAAACGCGTGTGCCTCTCACGCTCGATCCAGAATCTTCCTGACACGTGTCCTTATCAGATTGGTTCCTCTTGTCTCGGATCACGTGCAGCCCAGGAGTGTGGAATGTTCTTCCTCGGACCTGTAATGAGATTAAAATCACTAACACTGAGGGCCACAGGAACTAAAGCTGCATGAGATATGTAATAGTAATACGATGGCACTGTACTTGGAATGACGCGAAATAGAGAAGGTGACTGCAGCACGAAGTAAGGAAAAAATGACACGAGATACATTGTGACAGAACAGACACAACGAAGAGAACGACACGAAATGAGGTTATAAAACAACACGAGGTAAAAAGAAGAACGACACGAAGTGGTTGCAACAACAAGCAAGACATAAAAGATGACACGAGATGCAACTAGAGGACAGAGAGAAGCGACACGAGGTTCACACAGAAACGACACGAGGTGGCACAGAAAGCAACACGAGGTGCTGCAATGTTCTGCACACAGTGGAACAAAAACGACACGAAGACACAAAGACAAAAACAACACGGAGACACGAAGATAAAAATAACACGGAGACACGAACATAAAAACAACACGACATAACACACAGCAAAGAGAACGACACGAGCTGACCACAACACGAAGATGAAAAAATAAAGAACCGACTCGAACTAAGGATGACACGTGCTGACAACAGAAACCGACACGAAGTGAGAACAACACGAAGTGAAAACAACACTAAGACGAAAACAGAAGTTGACACCAAGTGAAAACAACACGAAGTGAAAACAAGACTAAGACGATGAGAACAGCACGAGGTGAAGCGACACGGGGTTCACTGGGAAACGACTCAAAGTTCATCAGAACAAATCGAGCTGCTACAGTAAACAACACGAAGACAATCAAACAAAAACAACACGAAGACAATGGATGCTACAGTGCAATGTCTAGACTTGAAGTTCAGTTGAGTGTACAGACTTCACCAATGAATCACTCACTGTACAGACTTACTATAGCAGTCTGATGTACAGACTTTGATGAACAGTCCAATGTATGGACTTGTACTGCAAACAACAATGTATAGACTTCATATAAAAGCCCAATGTATTGGACATTGAAATCGAAGACCAATGTGCAGACTTGACAGTGAAGACTAGTGTGCAGACTTCAAGTTTAACTGTGGATGTACAGACTTGAAGAATAAGCCAGTGTATAGACTTGAAGATTGAAGGCGATGTACAGACTTTGATGACCAACACCAATGTATAGACTTAGGAGCATAAGACACGGCTGTACAAACTTCGCCTAAGACGCTGTACACACTTAGCCTAAGACAATGCATAGGCTTGAACGAGAGTCCAATGTAGACTTGCATGATGCACAATTACACAGTCCAGTGTATAGACTTTGCTACCCAGACATGATATATGCAGAGACATGACAAGATATATGCAGAGACATGATATCTGACAGAATGCAATGCACATATATAAAGAGCAAATGCCATCAATGCTAGACATCATCATTCATGTTGCTATCAATATGCAGAATGCTCAAGAATAATAATGCATAGAAATGCACTTTGTTTATTGCAATCATCAAAACATAATAACATTGCTATCATCAAAGTATGATATCAAATGCACTCAAATGCACTCACTGTCTTGCTATCATCAAAACCAAATAGCATTGCTATCATCAAGGCGACATAGCACATGCTTGTGCCTAAGAGGCACAACATGGGCGGCCATCTACATGACCACATATCCTGGGATGGGCGGCCATCACCTAGACCGCCCAACCCCTTGGGCGGCCATGCCCTTGCCGCACAAGTACCCTGTGTTCAGTCAGGTAGATATAAGGTCCTGTAACGACTGCACATCTATGCAGAAAATGACTTAGTGTGAGCTCTACATGATTCATATTAGTATCTTAATTGATAATTAGTAAATTAGAAACCCATATGATAAGTGGTAAATTATGCAAGTAAATTTCTGTAAAATGCATGCTTTTTATTCCCACATGATTTTGTTCATTATCATTATCATCTTGATTCATTTTTTTGGCAATTAAATTAATGTAAATCATGATCCTTGATAAATTGACATGAAAATTAGGACTGAAATGAATACTAGGTTGCTTGACAGCCATTCTACTCCAGTAGAATGGTTTGACCAATTTACCGACTTTTAACAAGTCATTAGCCCTATTAGTTGTGCTAGCCTTGAACTTACCCCCGGACACTCCATCCGACGGACTTAACATCATCTTGGGATCTATGTATATCCCTGCTAAGAATATAAGGAACCACCAGAAACTCCGATTTACGTGACTGAACCGCTGGATTATAAGTCTTGGATCGAATTGGGCTAAGAGAGGCATGTGCGGCCAGTAGTGGACCGCATATCCTCATAGGCGGCCCAATAACGACCGCATATACCTGGCTTATGCCATTAAGTGTTGGTCGATTAACCTTGATCAATCTTCGACCAAACCATTAAGCCTGGGACTGACCAATAGACAGTAGACTAGGCCCTGGTTTAGTTTTACCCTGTCCTTGGCAGCCCGGAGTCCAATAGGGTGATTTCTTAGCCTTCTAGCCAAGCCCGGGTGGTGCGGCTGGAATATGACCGTTCAAACCTTATGCGGATTCTATTGGACCGCATATCCTTAATATGGCCCCGTATGACCCATACATCATGTTCATGGGTCTCAAGGTCTTCTGGACCTGCGCGGCCCAGAACTTACCGTTCATCCTTAGTGCGGCACACTGTCAGCCGTTCATTCTTGACCTCGTGGGCTGAGTTTCAGTTCAGTTCCTGTAAGTGCGGCCCAGTATTAGCCGCATATATCCTTTGAGCGGCCTCTGTATGACCGTACATCTCTCAGAGATGAGTTTTATCGTGTTTTGTGCTCTTGAATCAAAGGACAGATTAGTCCTTTAAATCTTGAACTTCTGGATAGTAATTCCTCTGATTATTTGGCCATAAACTTGACTAAATATCTAGACGGAGCTTGGGATCTTGGATCCGATAAATCATTGCCAACGCATCATAAGGGCCCAGTCTGGTCCTAGGGAGAGCGCCCGAAAAGTACTTGTGCCCATGGGAGTTTGTAATGACAAGGTGAGGCATTGCACCGAGTGCATGACTAGCGTGATGTCTACGACAGAAATCTCTTGTTATCTCTTGTTACTTGATCGTGCTTGACTTGTTTAAAATACTTGCTGGTGGCCGTTTCCTCGTGACAATTTTCTGTTACACTTGTTACATGATATTCTTGTTGAAATCCAGGTATCTTATATTTCCTTGACCTTGCAAGATCTTTATATTACGTTATTTTTCTTCTGTATCGTCATTTCTTTTCTTATCATTTCATATGAAAATGGAATAATTGGTTAATTATGTAAACTTGCCTGTTATTATCTATTGAGCGTTCGCTCATATAGTTGTCTCCCCCCTTTTTCCAGGCAGCTCAGGTGATGATGCGCTTACCGTTGGGGATGGGTAGGAGTGATGATTGGAGTGTACCAGTTCTAGATGTTGAGTTGGCATAGTTATCCTACTCTTAGTTGTGCCTTAGAGGGTTTTTAGCTACAGTTATGATATTATTGTTAAGTTGATGTTGCCTCAGTTTGTATTAAAGTTGGTTTAAGGATATTGTACTAGATTTGAAATGTTTCATGACCAATAAAGTTATCTCTTTTCATAGCACATGTGTTAATGCTTAGATTAGCTTATCATTATTTCTAGCTATTTCTGACTGTACGTTCCGATAGTCCGCGTCGGGGCGTGACAGTTTAGGTGGTATCAGAGCCGGTTCCACATTCCTAGGTTTTCTAAGGTTCTAGGTTTTCTAAGTTCTAGGGGTCTAAGTGATGATATAGGACCCATAACCTTGTTATAAGTCTAAGAACCCAACCTGGTGAGATTTGGGTAGAAACTTGGGTTAAGTTAATACCTTAATTGTTATATTATCTATTTTTTTAATGAACCTAAATAATACATTCCACGTGTAGGCCTTTGCAATGGCAGCTGATCGCGCGGAATGGAGGAACTTGCAGCCTACGGTTCAAGGCCTTACTCAGGTTTTACAGCAAGTGGCCCAAGCAGGAGCTGCAAACCACGGCACTGGTGATTTATATCGGAACTTTCGGGGGATGAATCCGCTGAGATTTGGTGGCTCAACTGACCCTGATGAAGCCAAGCACTGGCTAGAAGAAATGGGGAGGATATTCGAAGTAATGCAGTGCAGCAATCAAGAATGTGCCCTTCTATCAACCTTTCAACTTGAACGTGATGCAAGAACATGGTGGGATTCAGTGAAGGCTACCCTTGGTGATCAGCAAGTCACATGGGAGGAGTTCAAGGAATTCTTTAATAGCAAATACTTTTCTGATAGAGTGCAAGAGAAGAAGGCAGCGGAGTTCACGGCTTTGAAGCAGTGAAATCTATCTGTGGCAGAATATGAAGCTCAATTTTCCCGGTTATCCCGATATGCTACTCACTTGATATCCACCGAGAAGATGAAGACTAAGCGCTTTCTTAATGGACTGAGGCTGCTATATATCAACCAATTGGCACCAATAGAAATCTCAACTTATTCTGAGATGGTGAGGAAAGCTCAAGTCCTAGAAGATACTCTAGAAATGACTGAGAGAATCCGTGGAAAAAGTGCAAGGAAGGAACAACCTACGGGTTCTGGGAATATCAAACCCGGGTATGGCAAGAAGAGGCCCATTAGTGGGTCTGGTTCGTGGAGTGGGTCCGGATCATGGAAGGGCAAGATGTCGAAACGTGAAGACAAGAAGCCTGGCCCTATTGTTCCATTCAAAGGAGTATGCAAGTATTGTGATCGTCCAGGTCACAAGATGGAGGAGTGCTGGCGCAAGTTGGGCGCCTGTTTGCGATGTGGAAGTAGGGAGCACCGTATCCCTGACTGTCCTCTTTTATCTGAGCAAGCTATGCCGGCGAAACCACAAGGCATCAAGAAACAACAAGGCAAGCTCCAAGCTCTACAAGCAGATGAGGTAGGAACCACTGAGGGTGGTGGACTCGTCGAAGGTACTCTTATTATACTCGACAAGCCAGCATTTGATCTTTTTGATACTGGTGCCACATTTTCATTTATTTCTCAGAGATTTGCTAAGTCTTTAGCTGTGAAGCCTATTTTGATGGATTGTCCGTTAGAGATTTCAACCCCTATTGGTACTAGATCAGCAATTCAGTATTTCTATCCTTCTAGTAAGGTTATGATTGATGAACAGAATTTACCAGCTGATTTAGTTTGCATGAACATGAAGGATTATGATGTAATCCAAGGAGCAGATTGGTTGGCTAAATATGAGGTAAATGTTCACTGCAGTTCTAGCTCTGTGTCTTTTACTAGGCACCCGAGAGTTTCTCTTGTGGGAGTTAAACACCATAACTCTGTATCACTTATCTCGGCTCTTCAAGCAGATAAGCTGATGAAGCAAGGATGTAAAGCTTTTCTAGCCTTTGTCTATGCGACCCCTGAGCAGCAGATCGAGATTAAGGACATTTCTGTTGTCCGAGATTTTCCTGATGTCTTTCCAGAGGAACTGCCAAGACTTCCGCCTGAGCGGGAAGTTATCTTTTCTATTGATCTCATTCCTGGCACATCTGCTATTTCCAAAGCTTCTTATCGTATGTCTTCTGCGGAACTGAGGGAATTAAAGCAGCCGTTGATGGAATTGCTCGAGAAGGGTTTCATTCGTCCAAGTACTTCCCCTTGGGGAGCCCCTGTATTATTCGTCCAGAAGAAGGATGGTTCGATGAGATTGTGCATCGATTATCGGTAATTGAATCAGCTGACTGTCAAGAATAAATATCCATTGCCGAGGATTGACGAATTATTTGATCTTATAGCAGGATCTCATTATTTTTCTAAGATCGATCTTCGATCTGGATATCATCAGTTGCGGATTAAGGAAGAGGATATTTATAGAACAGCTTTCCTGTCACGCCCCGAACCGATAGCAGCGGAACTTGTCGTTTGCTCGAAACGTGGCAGTTAAACAGTCATGTCAATCAGAGCATAGTCATTTACACATAACATAATTTGGACAAATAACAAATTTCATTTCAAATATAAGTTCTTTACATATTCGGGCCCATAATAAATGAAAAGAGTCAATAAAGAAAAATTATAATGAGACATAAGACACAAGATAACCAAACTAGACGGTTCATCTAAATGTCAGAGTTCTCTTCACTCTTGCCCTTGTCCATCATGTTCGGTCTCGCCATCACTAAGGTCATTACTTGAAAAACATTGGAAAACGCAGGGTGAGCGAACGCTCGATAGGACTTAATATCTCATGCTTACAAGCTAGCTTTAAGTCAATTACAGTTTAACATGCTCATGCAGGTCATGCGAGATATAGAAATCGAGAACTATAATAACACGAGATAAATTCAAGAACTAGAAAAAAATGAGTAAGCAAGATGCTAGAAAACTCATGAAGAGTAAGGACAATGATAATCAAGAGAGTATAGCGAGATCTTAACAAGTACTTTCTCAAGCTAGTCAAGAGCATTCATGAGGAAATATAACATTCATCTCTCTATGACGAACACTATCACGAGAGCTTCAATGTATCCATTATTATGAAGGATCTTTGTGACAAGATAATGAGTACTATCAATGAGATAATTCAAGAACATTTATGATGATCGATATAGAAGTAGAACAATTACTTCTACAAGCACTATATAGCATTTGCCAAGACACTAAGGGAATATCACGACGATATGATAACCCCTCCAATAAGGCAAATCATGATCTTTTCATGACGAACAATAAGTTGTAGAAAGGTGTACTATGATGGCAATTACTCCCGATCATCACTATCACGAGAGCGTTTGCACATCTAGCACTATATAGGATTGGCCAATGCACTAAGGGGAAAATCACGACGATATGACCGACCCCTCATGGAAATAGCACTAGGTAGTATTTGGTCGCACACTTAGGAGTTCTCACGACTGTATGATTGCCCCTAAATGCCAATAACCGAGTTGGTGAATGCCAGCACCCGATCATCGTATACCGGTAACGTTTGGACTTTGCCTCGCCCAATAGGGTCAGATCAGGACCCGTAGCATTTAAAATGTCATTTTAGTGGGACCCATAGCCCCTGACATTTAGTCTAGACTAATTCCATATTAATGACCAAGAATTTCAAGGATCAAGCATGTAAGAACTTTAAGATAGATTTCATGAACATAGAGTTCAAGGACAGAACTTGTAGTAAGGATGATATATCAATAAACCAGATGAAAACCATGACATTCTGGAAATCTGGGTGATTAGGTACAACCAGCTCAGTCGGCCTTGAGGGAATCCAAGGCTACGAGGAGACTTACGGAGGTCCCAATGACTAACTTGCCAGTCCGAAGGAACGGAATGTCCAACGGAGGGCTCGTATGTCACCGAGAGTTGAGGTGTATAACGTGAACCAATCATGAAACGGGGACTCCATCTACGGACGTGAGATGAGAGTGCCAAAAGATCCGAGGTATAGGTCAAAACCGGAAGAAAACGGTGAGAACATGATTACTTAATTATAGAATTCATGTCCATCCAATTCTATAATTAACTATAATTAAATAAACTTATATTATTTGACGCCCGTGGGTGACGTCATTTATTAATTAGCGTCCTCTTGGAGGGACGTTAATTCTATGATTTTTAACTTAATTTATTTAACAAGAATTCGTATTTATATCTATTTAATTGAATAATTTCAAAAACACACATTCAAAGACACATTGATTTATTTAAAATAATTTAAGGAAATAGAATATATGATAATTAGAAGAAAAATACAAGGATTCTAAATATATATTTTTTATAATTTTCTATTACATATTTTAATAAATATGGATTTTTAAAGATATGCATACATGATATATGTATATATATATATATATATATATATATATATATATATATGTTAATCTGACGCCACTGAACAGTGGCGTCCAATTCTAATATGACGACCGTTTATGGGTCATTATTTCAAAAAATTTGTATTTTCAAAACTCCCGTTTATATACGTAACCATGTCGGAATCTAGCTTATAATATACCGAAATGACGGGTTCGAAAAACTCTACCTAACTAGGCGTTCAAAATAATTTTTCGTTGAGAGACGGGGGATCTTGAGATAGGGGGCACGAAAAATGGTGTAACCATACTCACTATCTCGGTCTCCACCCCAATAGTACGCCCATAAATTTTCATGGCCAAAGGAGACTCCGGCATCCCCGAACAAATTGTCAGATTAAAATCCTATAACTATCACGCTACAGTGAATTAGGTGATTCGCCGTGTAACTATAAAAATTCATATATTTAATAAAGTTAATCATTAACCGGTTAACACTCCATATAATCAAATGAAAATTTAGAGTAAATCATGGAGATTCTAGTGGTATGAAATTTGTGATTTTTAGACATACGGTTTCATGGATAAAATATTTTAAGCATGTTTTTCATATTAATTAACTAAAGATAATACATGCAGAACACAGTAAAATCACGTAAAATCATGCATGCTATTAAGAGTTATTGAACGGATAAAAAACCTACATGTACTATGTACTATCATCTAGTATGCCCTTTTTTTATGGTGATTTTGCTTGGGAGATTGCCTACCTCGACGATGCTTTAACGGTGATTACGTGAGACGGAAAGAACAGGGTAGCAAAGAAAGAAGAAGATCCTAGACCCCTTCAAGTTGTAGGTAGTAGGAGGTAGCAGGGTGAAATCTTCACGTAGCAATAGTTGCATGTTCGCAACGGCAGCAGCCCACGGAGGAAGCAGGGGACGACGCACCAAAAAGCCGCAGCGACAGTAGCCTCTGCATATTGTCCGAACAAGGAGATTTATAGAAAAAGGGGTGACAGCCTTAGGGTCGGATGTTTTAAAGGGAAAGTTTTAACACCTTCCGTGCTTCGATCGCGAATTAAGCCAACTTACCAAAACATACGCCGCCAACCATTTTTTGTTCAGAACCCTAAAGCTAATCCTTCGAACAAGCTTATGGGGTTGGTTGCCGACGTGGATTTTCAAGGCCCAAACCTTTTATCATGTTGGGTTGGGTTATCACGTGCATGTACATTCTCCGTTAGATGCCCTATTATTGTATCCTTTTGTTCATGTTTAAGCCCTTGTATATTGTATATATGTGTCTTAGCCTATTTAGTTTCTTTACAGTTCTGTGAGTTTAAAAGTCCATTACCATGCATATTCGAGTTATGATAGGTATTTAGCTAGTTAGCAGGTTTAACTTTAGGCTATAGTGGGCTTGGGTTTGCATAAAAATGGTTTTAGGTTTGCAGTGTGTACGTGGGTCTTTATTGGTTACAAGTGTGGGCTTTGGGTTTGATACATGTATATATATTATATATATGGGTTTTGGATTAGAAAATGTGTATTTTGGGTTTTTCGCATGTGGTCATGCAGGTGAGTTTGGGTATACGTGGTTGACTTAATATATATATATATATATACATATATAAATGCTTACATGCACACCTTGTACAAACATGTGGGTTTGGGCTCATCGATCATGTAGGTTGGGTTTTGATATATATATATATATATATATATATATATATATAAGTAAGTTTTATGGGGGATACATTAAAATGGCTTGGTCTTTATACCTTGAATATGGGTGTAAAGCTCAATTGAGGCCCATTAATATTAAGCACTTTGTCTATCTTATATAATTAGATTAATGGATAAGAAAAGCCCATTAATTGTATTTAATATACTTACAAATAGTTTTGTCCAATTTAATTGGTAGAACTTTATATATATACCTTATTCCCTTTAACTTTATTTACTTACATACCTTATTAATTTTGCATTGCTGTCTCGGGCATCAGAGTCGGGTTCGATCCTATGAGAGTAAATATATTTTTGGGTAAGATTCCTTCTAAATACTGGGGTCGTATTTTAATTTAAACCATAAATAGATAAAAAGATATACCAAATTTTGATTTCTCGGTTGTTTATTTATACTTTTATCTGTGCCCCTTTTATTACCATTCAGGCTAAATAACTAGTTTCACTTTTCCTTTATCAAAAATTTTAATTTTAGAATTTTTATGACTAATGATTATTTTCATGTATTATCTATTTAAATTTTCGGGGTGCTACACCCTCCCCCACTTAAAAGAATTTGGTCCCCAAATTCAATTGATTTTCTTTCCAAAATTAGTGGGGTACGATCACCATATCCAAAACATGTATTCTAGCAAGATCCATTCTCATAACATGCTAAGTGCTAAGATCACCGTATTTGTTTCATGGCATTTATGGATGAGATAGGTTCATAGGGTTACCTTCCGTTGATTGCGGTGCTTCTTCCTTTAAGAGTGGACATCGAGTAATTTTGTGATCTCTGCTTCCACAACGGATGCATTTTCCAAGTTTATACCAACACTCGTCCGGATTGTGCCTTCCCTTCTTGCAATGCTCGCATTTCCCCTTGGCCGGAACAATTTGTCGATCTTTATTCCGGGGTTTCTTATTTTCATAGAATTTGTTGCCTTCATTAAATCTCTTCTTGTCGTTCATGTTTTCCTTGTTCTTGGGTACATTTGGTAAGTCCTTCTTGGCGGCCTTTCCTTTGATTCTTTCCATCATATCTATAGCATCTTCCAAGAGTTGAGCTTTTCTAACCATCTCCGTATATGTTTGAATTTCTAGTGGAGCTAGTTGAGGTATAAGTTTCACCTTCAAGCCATTCATAAATCTCTTTGCTCTCATTTTCTCCGTGCTAACCAAGTGTAGTGCATATCGGGCCAATCTAGAAAACCTCGCTTCATACTCAGCGACTGACAGACTACGTTGCTTCAAAGCTGCAAATTCCATAGCTTTCTTCTCGCGAATTCTTTCTGAGAAATACTTCTCGTTAAAGAGTTCTAAAAACTCGTCCCAAGAAACCTGATCGTTAGGCAAAATGGCTTCCACGGATCCCCACCATACTCGGGCATCCTTCTCTAATTGATAAGTTCCTAATAGTACCTTCTCTTCGTCGGTGCATTGCATCACCTTAAAGGTCCTCTCTATTTCTTACACCTAATTCTCTGCTTCATCCGGGTCAGTCGACCCACTAAACTTAGGGGGGTTTATCTTTTGGAACTTCCGATGTAAATCCCCGGCTCCATGCCGTGCTCCACCTTGTGCAACTTGTTGCAAGGCTTGCGTTAAACCCTGGACAGTGCGTTGCATCTCTCTCCACTGAGCTCTCTCAGCCGCCATTCTAGCCTACAAGAATAAGGTTTGGATTAATGATATTCATAGCTTGGCAGGTATCTAACGCGAATGTAACATATTTTATTATTTCACCCATAGCTCTACCCAAATCTCACAGGGTTCCTATAGGATAACTGACAAGGACGACTCAATCTAGGACTTCAACCTGATGACCTAGGGATTTAGAAGCCTAGGCTCTGATACCACCTTCTGTCACGCCCCGAACCGATAGCAGCGGAACGTGTCATTTGCTCGGAACATGACAGTTAAACAGCCATGTCAATCAGAGCATAGTCATTTCCACATAACATAATTTGGACAAATAACAAATTTCATTTCAAATATAAGTTCTTTACATATTCGGGCCCATAATAAACGAAATGACTCAATAAAGAAAAGCTATAATGAGACATAAGACGCAAGATAACTAGACTAGACAGTTCATCTAGATGTCAGAGTTCTCTTCACTCTTGCCCTTCCCATCATGTTCGGTCTCGCCATCACTAAGGTCATTACCTGAAAAACATTGGAAAACACAGGGTGAGCGAACGCTCAGTAGGACTTAATATCTCATGCTTCCAAGCTAGCTTTAAGTCAATTACAATTTAACATGCTCATGCAGGTCATGCGGGATATAGAAATCGAGAACTATAATAACACGAGATAAATTCAAGAACTAGAAAAAAAATGAGTAAGCAAGATGCTAGACAACTCATGAAGAGTAAGGACAATGATAATCAAGAGAGTATAGAGAGATCTTAACAAGTACTTTCTCAAGCTAGTCAAGAGCATTCATGAGGAAATATAACATCATCTCTCTATGACGAACACTATCACGAGAGCTTCAATGTATCCATTATTATTAAGGATCTTTGTGACAAGATACTGAGTACTATCAATGAGATAATTCAAGAATATTTATGATGATCGATATAGAAGTAGAACAATTACTTCTACAAGCATTATATAGCATTTGCCAAGACACTAAGGGAATATCACGACGATATGATAACCCCTCCAATAAGGCAAATCAAGATCTTTTCATGACGAACAATAAGTTGTAGAAAGGTGTACTATGATGGCAATTACTCCCGATCATCACTATCACGAGAGCGTTTGCACATCTAGCACTATATAGGATTGGCCAATGCACTAAGGAAGAAAATCACGACGATATGACCGACCCTCATGGAAATAGCACTAGGTAGTATTTGGTCGCACACTTAGGAGTTCTCATGACTATATGATTGCCCCTAAATGCCAATAACTGAGTTTGGTGAATGCCAGCACCCGATCATCGTATACCAATAACATTTGGACTTTGCCTCGCCCAATAGGGTCAGATCAGGACCCGTAGCATTTAAAATGTCATTTTAGTGGGACCCATAGCCCCTGACATTTAGTATAGACTAATTCCATATTAATGACCAAGAATTTCAAGGATCAAACATGTAGGAACATTAAGATAGATTTCATGGGAACATAGAGTTCAAGGACAGAACTTGTAATAAGGATGATATATCAATAAACCAGATGAAAACCATGACATTCTGGAAATCTGGGTGATTAGGTACAACCAGCTCAGTCGGCCTTGAGGGAATCCAAGGCTACGAGGAGACTTACGGAGGTCCCAATGACTAACTTGCCAGTCCGAAGGAACGGAATGTCCAACGGAGGGCTCGTATGTCACAGAGAGTTGAGGTGTATAACGTGAACCAATCATGAAATGGGGACTCCATCTACGGACGTGAGATGAGAGTGCCAAAAGATCCGAGGTATAGGTCAAAACCGGAAGAAAATGGTGAGAACATGATTACATTAATTATAGAATTCATGTCCATCCAATTCTATAATTAACTATAATTAAATAAACTTATATTATTTGACGCCCGTGGGTGACGTCATTTATTAATTAGCGTCCTCTTGGGGGACGTTAATTTTATGATTTTTAACTTAATTTATTTAACAAGAATTCGCATTTATATCTATTTAATTGAATAATTTCAAAAACATACATTCAAAGACACATTGATTTATTTAAAATAATTTAAGGAAATAGAATATATGATAATTAGGAGAAAAATACAAGGATTCCATATATATATTTTTTATAATTTTCTGTTACATATTTTAATAAATATGGATTTTCAAAGATATTCATACATGATATATATATATATATATATATATATATATATATGTATATATATGTAATCTGACGCCTAGAACAGTGGCGTCCAATTCTAATATGACGACCGTTTGTGGGTCGTTATTTCAAAAAATTTATTTTCAAACCTCCCGTTTCTTTACGTAACCATGTCGGAATCTAGCTTATAATATACCGAAATGACGGTTCGAAAAACTCTACCTAACCAGACGTTCAAAATAATTTTTCGTTGAGAGACGGGGGATCTTGAGATAGGGGGCACGAAAAATGGTGCAACCACTCTCACTATCTCGGTCTCCACCCCAATAGTACGCCCATAAATTTTCATGGCCAAAGGAGACTCCGACATCCCCGAACAAATTGTCAGAATAAAATCCTATAACTATCACGCTACAGTGAATTAGGTGATTCGCCGTGTAACTATAAAAATTCATATATTTAATAAAGTTAATCATTAACCGGTTAACACTCCATACAATCAAATAAATATTTAGAGTAAATCATAGAGATTCTAATGGTATGAAATTTGTGATTTTTAGACATACGGTTTCATGGATAAAATATTTTAAGCATGTTTTTCATATTAATTAACTAAAGATAATACATGCAGAACATAGTAAAATCACGTAAAATCATGCATGCTATTAAGAGTTATTGAACCGATGAGAAAACCTACATGTACTATGTACTATCATCTAGTATGCCCTTTTTTTATGGTGATTTTGCTTGGGAGATTGCCTACCTCGACAATGCTTTAACGGTGATTACGTGAGACGGAAAGAACAGGGTAGCAAAGAAAGAAGAAGATCCTAGACCCCTTCAAGTTGTAGGTAGCTGGGTGAAATCTTCACGTAGCAATAGCTGCATGTTCGCAACGGCAGCAGCCCACGGAGGAAGCAGGGGACGACGCACCAAAAAGCCGCAGCGACAGTAGCCTCTGCGTATTGTCCGAACAAGTAGATTTATAGAAAAAGGGGTGACAGCCTTAGGGTCGGATGTTTTGAAGGGAAAGTTTTAACACCTTCCGTGCTTCGATCGCGAATTAAGCCAACTTACCAAAACATACGCCGCCAGCCGTTTTTTGTTCAGAACCCTAAAGCTAATCCTTCGAACAAGCTTATGGGGTTGGTTGCCGACGTGGATTTTCATGGCCCAAGCCTTTTATCATGTTGGGTTGGGTTATCACGTGCATGTACATGCTCCGTTAGATGCCCTATTATTGTATCCTTTTGTTCATGTTTAAGCCCTTGTATATTGTATATATGTGTCTTAGCCTATTTAGTTTCTTTACAGTTCTGTGAGTTTAAAAGTCCATTACCATGCATATTCGAGTTATGATAGGTATTTAGCTAGTTAGCAGGTTTAACTTTAGGCTATAGTGGGCTTGGGTTTGCATAAAAATGGTTTTAGGTTTGCAGTGTGTACGTGGGTCTTTACTGGTTACAAGTGTGGGCTTTGGGTTTGATACATGTATATATATTATATATATGGGTTTTGGATTAGAAAATGTGTATTTTGGGTTTTTCGCATGTGGTCATGCAGGTGAGTTTGGGTATACGTGGTTGACTTAATATATATATATATATATATATATATATATATATATATATATATATATATATATATATATATAAATGCTTACATGCACACCTTGTACAAACATGTGGGTTTGGGCTCATCGGTCATGTAGGTTGGGTTTTGATATATATATATATATATATATATATATATATATATATATATATATATATATATATATATATATATATATATATATATATATATAAAAGAAAGTTTTATGGGGGATACATTAAAATGGCTTGGTCTTTATACCTTGAATATGGGTGTAAAGCTTAATTAAGGCCCATTAATATTAAGCACTTTCTCTATCTTATATAATTAGATTAATGGAAAAGAAAAACCCATTAATTAGATTTAATAGACTTACAAATAGTTTTGTCCAATTTAATTGGTAGAACTTTATATATATACCTTATTCCCTTTAACTTTATTTACTTACATACCTTATTAATTTTTACATTGCTGTCTCGGGCATCAGAGTCGGGTTCGATCCTATGAGAGTAAATATATTTTTGGATAAGATTCCTTCTAAATACTGGGGTCGTATTTTAATTTAAACCATAAATAGATAAAAAGATATACCAAATTTTGATTTCTCAGTTGTTTATGTATACTTTTATCTGTGCCCCTTTTATTACCATTCAGGCTAAATAACTAGTTTCACTTTTCCTTTATCAAAAATTTTAAATTCTTAGAATTTTCTATGACTAACAATGATTATTTTCATGTATTATCTATTTAAATTTTCGGGGTGCTACATTTCCGCAGCAGGTATGGCCATTTCGAATTTATCGTTATGCCGTTTGGTCTAACGAATGCACCAGCAGCTTTCATGTAGTTGATGAACAATGTATTTCGGCCCTATCTTGATCAATGGGTCGTGGTATTCATTGATGATATCCTGATTTATTCCAAGAATGAAGAGGAGCATGCTGAACATCTGAGGATGGCATTGCAACTATTGAGAGATCATCAGCTATATGCCAAGTTCAGTAAGTGTGAATTCTGGCTGCAAGAGGTGTCCTTTCTCGGACATATCATCACAAAGGAAGGAATTTCTGTTGATCCTTCAAAGGTAGAGGCAGTGAAGAATTGGGATCAGCCTACCAGTGTGACTGAAGTTAGAAGTTTCCAAGGCCTAGCAGGCTACTACTGAAGATTTATCCAGGATTTAACAAGATTAACCCGCAAGGAGAACAAATTTGATTGGTCAGAAGATTGCCAGTGAAGCTTTCAGACTTTGAAGGAATGTTTAACTACTGCACCTGTATTGGCTTTACCTTCTGGTGAAGGAGGTTTTGTCGTATACACTGATGCTTCAGGTATTGGTTTAGGCTGTGTACTCATGCAGCATGGGAAAGTGATTGCCTATTCTTCTAGGCAGTTGAGGAAGCATGAAGAGAATTATCTTGTTCATGATTTGGAACTAGCAGCGGTGGTATTCGCCTTGAAGATATGGAGGCATTACTTGTATGGAAAAATATTCACAGTGATTTCAGATCATAAGAGTCTGAAATATTTATTTTCTTAGAAGGAACTCAATATGAGGCAAAGAAGATGGTTGGAGTACTTGAAGGACTTCGACTTCTCGATTGAGTATCATCCTAGAAAAGGTAATCTTGTGGCAGATGCATTAAGCCAGAAGCCTGTAGCTAAATTGTCAAGTCTCATGTTACAAGAGTGGAGGCTACTGGAACAATTAGCTAGCCTGGACCTTAATGTTGACAATGATCGGGTTAGGATTGCACGGATTCGACTTAAGCCCGAATTGTTGATGGAAATCAAGTCTTTGCAAGATAATGATCCCGAGCTGGTAGAGATCAAGGGAAGCTTGAGCAGTAGACCTGACTTCATGATGGCTGACGATGGAAGATTGTTATTCCATGGAAGAACTTGTGTACCTGATGAAGCTGAAATAAAGAACAAGATTCTTGAGGAAGCTCATAGATCCAGATACACCATTCATCCTGGAGGCACTAAAATGTTCAAAGATTTGAAAAGATCCTTTTGGTGGATGAATATGAAAAGGGAAGTTGCAGACTTCGTGAGTAGATGCTTGGTTTGTCAGCAAGTTAAGGCTGAACATTTCAGACCGGCAGGAAAATTGAAACCACTCGACATATCCCAATGGAAGTGGGAAAGCATTGGCATGGACTTCATTATGGGTCTACCTAGGACTCGTGGTGGATTTGATGCAATATGGGTGATTGTCGATCGATTGACAAAGTCAGCTCATTTCTTACCCATTAAGTCTAAATGGACAGTTGATATATTGGCTGCTTTGTATTTGAAGGAAGTGGTAAGGCTCCATGGCATACCAGTCAGCATTGTGTCTGATAGAGACCCCAGATTTACTTCGCATTTCTGGAAGGGACTGCAAGAGTCTCTGGGTACTCGTCTGAATTTCAGTACTACTTTTCATCCACAGACAGATGGACAGACTGAAATAACCAACCAGATATTGGAAGATATGCTTAGAGCATGCATCATTGATTTCGGAGACAGTTGGAGTGATCACTTGGCATTAATTGAATTCGCCTACAACAACAGTTATCAATCCAGCATACAGATGGCTCCTTTTGAAGCATTGTATGGAAGAAGCTATCGTTCCCCGTTATGTTGGGATGAGGTAGGTGAGAAACAATGGTTTGGACCGGATCTTATTTCAGAATCATCACAGAACATCCGTATTATCCGAGACAGGTTACAAGTAGCCCAATCAAGACAAAAGAGTTATGCTGACAACAGAAGGAGAGCATTGGAGTTTCAGGTTGACGAGCATGTATTTTTAAAGGTCTCTCCTACGAGAGGGATTCGAAGATTTGGCATTCAGGACAAGCTAAGTTCGAGATATATTGGTCCATTTGAGATCCTGGATAGAGTGGGAGAGGTTGCTTACAGGCTGGCATTACCGCCTCAGTTGTCTGACGTACACAATGTTTTCCATGTGTCTATGTTACGGAAATATGTGTATGACCCCACTCACATCTTTCAGCATGTGAATTTCGAATTGAAGAAAGATTTGACCTATGAAGAAAGACCTATCAAGATTCTAGACCAGAAACAACAGCAACTCTGGAATCGTTCCATACCGATTGTCAACATTCAGTGGAGTCGGCGTGGGACCGAAGAAGCTACTTGGGAGTCTGAAGATACTATGCGGAAGCGGTATCCCAACTTATTCTAGGTGAGCTATCTCATTCCCTATTTTCTGTATTTAGTGCAGTGAATTTGGAGGATAAAATTTCATAAAGTAGGGGAGGGTGTAATACCCCGGTTTGGAAATTGAAATGAAATTGAAATGAATGAATTTCGGAATTTAATATTTAATTCCTTAGTGAATAGAACAAGTGGAATTTTGACTACCTTATAAAAATCTAGAAAAATAGTAATTTGGAAAAGGATAATTTATTTAACAACTTTGTCTTCTATGGTCAACCCACCAAAAATCCTTAACTAGGTCTAATCAATGGATTGAGCCCAAAGGGCACACTTACCTAACCTTAACTCAAACCACGGAATTAGGGCTTAATACCCCATCAAATGAGCCCAAATCGGTGGAAAATGAAAGGCCATGATCTATGGATCATTTCCCCTGTGCCAATTCATCGAAACCCTAACCCTAAAACTTGTGATCGACCGAGCTTGGGTGAGGTCAACAATTGCGGCGACGTTTCAATCACTCCACTTGCTCCGACGAATTCTCCCAGCACAGAAGGATCCAGAAGGTGTATGAGCTATAAAAATAAAGCTGTTCAACCCTAGAATCCTTTGGGAGCAGTGGCGGCCCCAGTGGAGATCGATCAAGGGAGATCTCTGGTGATTAGTGGAGATGTGTCAGCGTCCCTCTTCTTCCTTTCTTCTTCCTTCTTCACCCAATTGAGGTAGGTAATAACGAGCCCAATATAAGGTGTTATATATGGATGGAATCAGCGTCTAGTCCTCTTTCTTTTGAGCCAAAAAGCCTAAAATTCTATTAGGTATCCTACGCAAATTTAATGGTTTCGTAGAGGCATGTCAGAATTAGGGCAGAACTTGTTCCCCTTTGATTTCAGTAGCGATTTCAGGCTGTAAATATAAAATTGATTCATGCATATTGTAGAGTTTATCATGCTCTTTCTATTGGTAGTAAAAGCCCCAAATTCTATGATGTATACCCTTTGAATTTCATGTTTTAGTGTGACCCTAGAAACCTCGCCAAAGGCGGGCAAGGGTTGGTTTAATTGGATTTTACCAGACTTGGGCGGTCTTGCGATAGACCACACATCTTGGGATGGGCGGCCATCTGCATGACCACATATCCTGGGATGGGCGTCCATCACCTAGACCACATAACCCCTGACAGGATGGGCGGCCATCTGCATGACCACACATCCTGGGATGGGCGGCCATCACCTAGACGACATAGCCCCTGACAGGATGGGCGGCAATGACCATGACCACACATCCTGGGATGGGCGGCCATCACCTAGACCACATATCCAGGGATGGGTGGCCATCACCTAGACCGCCCAACCCCTTGGGCGGCCATGCCCTGGCCGCACAAGTACCCTGTGTTCAGTCAGGTAGATATAAGGTCCTGTAACGACCGCACATCTATGCAGAAAATGACTTAGTGTGAGCTCTACATGATTCATATTAGTATCTTAATTGATAATTAGTAAATTAGAAACCCATATGATAAGTGGTAAATTATGCAAGTAAATTTCTGTAAAATGCATGCTTTTTATTCCCGCATGATCTTGTTCATTATCATTATCATCTTGATTCATCTTTTTGGCAATTAAATTAATGTAAATCATGATCCTTGATAAATTGACATGAAAATGAGGATTGAAATGAATACTAGGTTGCTTGATAGCCATTCTACTCCAGTAGAACGGTTTGACCAATTTACCAACTTTTAACAAGTCATTAGCCCTATTAGTTGTGCTAGCCTTGAACTTACCCCCGGACACTCCATCCGGCGGACTTAACATCATCTTGGGATCTCTGTATATCCCTGCTAAGAATATAAGGAACCACCAGAAACTCTGATTTACGTGACTGAATGTAATGCCCTGGATCTCGCTGGACCTCGTTGGATCTCGTAGGATCTTTAATGGATCTTTCGGATCTGTTTCGGATTGGTTTCGTTGAGTTTCGGTTCGCTTTTGTGGCTTCCGAATTGAGTTTGACGAGCCGTGTGGGTTTTTCTCACGTACTAGTTACGGAACCCTACGGTGAGTTTATTTGTCAATTCTCGAACTCGTGAATGCTACAGAGTCGATGTACTCTTCGAGCCGGTCGTTTCGACTATTTTTGTGTATTTTTCTGAATTTGTGTATTTTCGGCGCATTTTCGGAATTTTCGGAAATTAGGAAAATTTCCTAATTTCTTTTCCTTTTTCTTTTCTTTTCCTCTCTCCCTCCTCATTCGTCCGCCGCCGTCTCTCTCCCGTTCTCTCTCGTTTCTCCCCCTCTTTGGCTCCGGCTGCAGACGGAGGCGTAGGTGGGCGAGGTGGCGAGGCCGTGGAGCTGTCGAGATGCGCGATGAGGCGAGGATCGGATCGATTCTGGCGCGATCCCGAACGGTGGATTCAAAGCCGGTGAAATTGGTTCGCGAGTGGTTTTCGGCGTGGTTTAGTCCCTTCGGGGCACGGTTTCTTCGGTGGAGGTAGGGTGACGGATCCTTGCTTCTTCACCTTCGTTTTCCCTGCCATTGCACGGCGTTCGGCTAGGAAACGAGTGTGTTTGGGCTTGTTTTGCCTAAACCGTGATTTTCGTGGTTTTTAGGGTCGGCCGGTAAACGGTGACCGTTTGCGGTTCAGTTAGTTTCTAAATGACCGCAGGGATGTTAGAATCCCATCCACGTTGATTTCGTGCGATTCGGTGTTCATTCGAGGCCGGTAGAAGCCCGGGAACCTCGGTGACCCACTTAGGGTGGATTTGTCTAAATCGCCCGGATCGAGCGTTTTTGGTGTTGCATGTGGGCATTTTGGCCCTTGAATGTTGTTATTCGGTGTTGCGGTGTGTTTCCCCTGCGTTTCGGCGTGAATGGGGCGTGGAACGGGCCGATCCGGCCATTCCTATGTTTTCCCGCCGTAACCGAAGTAGCGGTCATGCCAGCGACCGTTACTTGTCTTTAGCGGCCCTACGACTGACCGTCGTTTGGTCTGCATCGTTTTAGCGCTTTGGCTTCTAGGTGAGTGACGGCCCTAGAGTGGCGCGTCGCTTCCTTGTAACGCGCCTAGGTTAGTGCGTTACTTCGCCTTCGTCGTTTTATGTTGGGGTTGAGTCGGTTAGTCTAACGCGCTTGACCCAGTGCGTTAGATGGAAGTGGCGCGCCTTGCCCAGGCCGTTACTTGCCAATTGACTGACGTTGACTCGTTGAGGCGGTGCCTCTAGCGGTCGTGCCCCTATGCGTTGTTTGAGTGTGACGTGCCTGCCCCTGGCCGTTACATTCTCTTTCGGTCGAGGTTGGGTTGACTGCACCGTTGGGTGTGACGGTGGGGACCCCGTGCGTCGTTTGTGAGTAACGCGCATGCCTCCGACCGTGGTTTGCTGTGGTGTTGGGTTGAGGGTGGCCATGCCGTCTGTGAGTAACGGATGGGTCCCCCGTGCGTCGTTTGGTTCTGACGGCCCTCCCCTGCCGCGCTGTTTCGTGAGTGACGCGCCTGGCTTAGCGCGTTACTTCGCTTTGGTTTGGGTTTGCTGCACCGTTGAATGTGACGGTGGGTGCCCCGTGCGTCGTTTGCTTGTAACGCCCCTGCTCCCGTGCGTTACTTGGCTTTTGCGTGGTTTGTAGGTTATCAGGGTGGTGTGAGTGACGGCCTGGTGTCCGTCCGTCGTTTGGGAAATAACGGCCCTAACCTAGACCGTCGTTTGCTTGTAGCGGTCTAGAGCTGGTGCGTTACTTTCCTTGTGCCTTGGTTTTCCGCCCGATGATTCTGTGTGTCTTGGCTTGGCCTTGTGGTCTGCCCGTTGTCCCGTGGATGTCTCTTGACGTCCTATGAGGGTTAAGACTACGTTGTAAGGTAGCCAGGAGTCTTCTTGCTTGTGGTAGGGTTCCTTATCCTACCTTTGCATGTGCTTGTTTGGGTTTCGGTCAACCTGGTCTGACCCAGTGGTTGACATGTGACCTTGTTTGCGCGTGTCTTAGCGGTTCTGTCCTGCCTAAGACACTGCTTCTGGATGCTTCGAGGTATTGTTCTACCTCGGTTTGCGTGTCCAGGGGTGCTGAGGGTTCTTGATGTCTCCCTCCGGTCTCCGTGTGTCGTTTTCTGCGGAGCGTGGTTTCTTTGGCTTAGGATTAGACCGATTGGCGGCTTGTTCCGCTGTTGTGACGATCTTACCTTTGAGTCGTTTGGCTCAGGATCGTTACATAGGAGGTCTAGTTGCTTGTCCTGAGTTGTCGGCAGTGGTGGTGCTGCCATTTGGTGCTTCGAAGTGCGTGTGGATGGGCATGGTTGCCTGTCTGTACTTCGGCACTTGTGTTTTGAGCTTCTGTGTCGTGTGAAGCCTCCACTTGTTCTTGCCTAAGGCCGCGGGCCGACCCGCTAGCGGATGGCGGAGGGTTTTTCCCAGTGAGCGGTTTTTAGTTAGTTCCGCGGGCTCCTAGCCAACGGTAGCGTCCTGCCGAGGGAGAATACTAGCTAGAGGACCTGGCTTAGGCTATAGCCAGTGTGTGCACACGTGGTCAGGGGTTAGGACTTACGTCGACGGGCGTGACCCTGACTAGTTACTTGTTTTGCTGTTACTGTTTGGTTCAGCTGGTGTCTACATCTCTGCTGTTGTTACAGCAGTACTGTAGGTGAGACACTTGAGGTGCGGCGTCAGACGTCAGTGGACGCAGCTGGCTTTTAAGGGGGTGCTTCCGTCACGTGACGCGTAGCTTTCGGCGTTTTCCTGTACGTCGTGACCTTTGCGAGTTGCCCGTTCGTGGCTGCACTCGGGGTCAGTGGTTTGTCGTCCGCGCGATGTTCCGATCGTGCGCGGGGCTTTGTGCACGACGTTCCCTGTCGTGTTTTGTCTGTTTCCCGGTGTCGGCGTTCGCCTTCGCCTTTGTTTGGGGCTGGTTGACAGACTGGTGTACCCTTCTGTGTGAGTTTAGGGTCATCCATCTGTTGCCTTTGTTTGGAGTAGTTTGGGATACCGAGGTTAGTTCGGTAGCCGCTTGTTTGGTGCGGGTTCTCACCCTCTCCTGCGTGTTCCCTACTCCTACTTCCCGTCTGTTCCTTTACAGCTTTGTAGTGTAGCTTTCCTGCTTTGCTACGTTGCTGTCCTTGCTACGTTTGTTGCTGCTTCCGTTGCCTTCGCTTTGTGCGGTTTTCCAGTGGGGATCCGCGTGACCCCTACTGAGTTTCTGTTGAGACTCACCCCTGCTGCTTTTCAGGTGGGTTTTCGCCGTCTGCCTCTGCTGTTCCTGGCGGAGTGCTCGCTTGCTGTGTAGCTGCCAGCTGTACCTGCGGTCGGGCTTCTTCCGACTTCTGTGTACGTTTCTTTCTGTTCGACTGTACTGTGCTAGACTTGTTGTCTTTCCTTGGGCTAGACTCTGGTGTATAATTGAAAACTTGAATGTTTAATAAAAGGTAATTTTATTTCTGCTACTTTAGCAATCCAATCTAATGAAATTTAATTGCTTACTGTTATATCTGCTGGCTTCAATGTATTTCCCACACAATCCTTTTTCCCTTCGGCGCTTTCCCGCGCTTGGGAGGCCTCGCGGGTCCCATGTGGTATCACGTGTATTCGGTATTTATACCGGGTGCACCGGGTATCCGGAATCCGGGTCGCTACAGGTGGTATCAGAGCAGTGTTCTGAGATGTTCGGAGTTCTTTTCTGAGCTATCAGATCATTGTCGTGTGAGATACATGGAAATCCAGATATACAGTTACCAGAGTCTTTAGGCCCAGTACAGTCTCTTGCTGGCGTAGGTGTTGCGATGGTTTATCGCGGTGCTTTTTGCGTGTGGTCTTGTACGTGCTTGGTTGGCACTGTGCGAGATGGTTTTGCTCTCGTCTAGATGAGACGATGTGCTTCGTTCGGTTTTGAAGTTGGTCTCGATCGTGGTGCACTTTGCAGTGTTTGTCGGTTGGCATGAACCTGCAGTGCCTTGTTCGAGCTATTTTCTGTATTTTGCTCAGGTGGCTTATGACTTTTAGCGTTGGTGTGATGGCCACGCACGTTCTTACGTTGCTTGGGTTGTCCCAGCTTGAGTTTGTGTAGCTCTGATGCTTCGTTGTTTTGGTTGCTTCGATTGTCGTGTTGCCTCGATTGAGAAGTTGCTCGAGCGAGCCTTGGATTTTCCCTTCCTGGTGAGCTGTTGTTGTTGAGCTTGTTGCTTCTCATCCCTCTTTGGTGAAGCTTTCCGAGGTTTGCCTTGGAATTGCTGTCTTGGTTGTGCCTTTGTCCTGTGTCTGCTTAAGTGTAGACAGCTTTGTTTCAAGCCTGATCTGCTCCTTGTTGTACGGTTGCTTAGCTTTGGACTCCATGATGGTGTTAAGAGCTGTTGTGTACCGTAGTTGTCGTGCTGTGTCTAACGGCCGATGTGTTGTGAAGGCTCATTTATTGTGTCAGGACGTGATGGTGAGCTGAGACTGATGCTTTCCTTGTGCTTTGCGCTGAAGCTGGTGCTCTTCTCTTGTTGCACTTAGGCTCTTTGTGATCGGTTGTTCGCCTGATCAGTGCTCGTGGCGTGTTAATTGCGATCTTGTTGATTGCGATGACGCTGGTGTGTGCTGAGATGCGATTATCGATGTTGTTCTGTTGCCTGTGCACGTTGTTGAGAGTACAGCTGGAGTGTGTGGGTTGGCTACCCATTTGTCGAGAGGTCTTGTTCCTTTCTCGATGTGGCTTTGTCTTGGCTTCTTGTGCCTTGACTTTGGTTGTTGCCGTGCCGTTGTTCGTGGTTTTCTTGTGTTGGCATCGGCATTGTGCGAGTGTTGGGGAATTTGTCGGCATCTTTGCGGATTGAGTACCCTCTACTCTGTATTTTCTTCTTGGGTGTTGTGCTCTTGAGGCGTGTTGCTAGTCCTTGAGTTGCATTCCCCGAGATCGTTGTTGTTGTTTTTCGTTGTTGTGGGTCTTTCTCTTGGTGAGCAGTCTGATGCGTGACCTGTCTCTTGTGGTCGTGTGTTCAGCTGTTTTTGTGCCTTGTTGTGACCCTGCTTGCAGTTGTGTTCCGTGGTTCTGCGTGTTAAGTAGAGCCGGAATTCTGCAGGTGTTGCCGTTGTGTTGTTTTGGCGCTGTTTCTTTATGATTTTGTGTCTCTGCCTTGGACCATGGTCTTGTCAGTTGGCTTGCTGTGCTCTCTTTCCCTGGTGGAGTTAGCTTGCGACTTGATCAGATGTGATGTCTGAGTGAGTACTGACTTGATTGTGTTTCGGGTCCAGCAGTGTTGTTGTTGTCGTTGGTGTCCTGTGTGCCAGGTGTTCCCTGTTGCCTTTGGCACTGGAGCCGATGATGTTGCGAGCTGTCAGCTGTGGGGACTGCGTTCCTTGTGTGAGCTGCTGCTTGCCGTGTTGTTATTGTGTTTTTTGCGGTGTTGTTCGATTGTTGTGGCTGTCGTGTCTCTATTTCTGGTGAGACGTAAACGACGTTGCCCTTGCTTCGGAGGTGTCAGATGTATTCACTTTGGTGCCATACTCGTGCTGTAGACTTGCTGTCTTGGAAGCTGAGTGTGTACCTGTAATTGTGATCTGACGGTGTTCCTCTGAGCTGTGTTTTCCGAGTTTTGTGCTGTTGGGTTGTTCTTCCCTGCTTCTCCTTTGTTAGTCCTGAATTTCGGGGGCGAAATTCTTTGAAGGAGGGGAGGATGTAATGCCCTGGATCTCGCTGGACCTCGTTGGATCTCGTAGGATCTTTAATGGATCTTTCGGATCTGTTTCGGATTGGTTTCGTTGAGTTTCGGTTCGCTTTTGTGGCTTCCGAATTGAGTTTGACGAGCCGTGTGGGTTTTTCTCACGTACTAGTTACGGAACCCTACGGTGAGTTTATTTGTCAATTCTCGAACTCGTGAATGCTACAGAGTCGATGTACTCTTCGAGCCGGTCGTTTCGACTATTTTTGTGTATTTTTCTGAATTTGTGTATTTTCGGCGCATTTTCGGAATTTTCGGAAATTAGGAAAATTTCCTAATTTCTTTTCCTTTTTCTTTTCTTTTCCTCTCTCCCCTCCTCATTTCTTACCGCCGCCGTCTCTCTCCCGTTCTCTCTCGTTTCTCCCCCTCTTTGGCTCCGGCTGCAGACGGAGGCGTAGGTGGGCGAGGTGGCGAGGCCGTGGAGCTGTCGAGATGCGCGATGAGGCGAGGATCGGATCGATTCTGGCGCGATCCCGAACGGTGGATTCAAAGCCGGTGAAATTGGTTCGCGAGTGGTTTTCGGCGTGGTTTAGTCCCTTCGGGGCACGGTTTCTTCGGTGGAGGTAGGGTGACGGATCCTTGCTTCTTCACCTTCGTTTTCCCTGCCATTGCACGGCGTTCGGCTAGGAAACGAGTGTGTTTGGGCTTGTTTTGCCTAAACCGTGATTTTCGTGGTTTTTAGGGTCGGCCGGTAAACGGTGACCGTTTGCGGTTCAGTTAGTTTCTAAATGACCGCAGGGATGTTAGAATCCCATCCACGTTGATTTCGTGCGATTCGGTGTTCATTCGAGGCCGGTAGAAGCCCGGGAACCTCGGTGACCCACTTAGGGTGGATTTGTCTAAATCGCCCGGATCGAGCGTTTTTGGTGTTGCATGTGGGCATTTTGGCCCTTGAATGTTGTTATTCGGTGTTGCGGTGTGTTTCCCCTGCGTTTCGGCGTGAATGGGGCGTGGAACGGGCCGATCCGGCCATTCCTATGTTTTCCCGCCGTAACCGAAGTAGCGGTCATGCCAGCGACCGTTACTTGTCTTTAGCGGCCCTACGACTGACCGTCGTTTGGTCTGCATCGTTTTAGCGCTTTTGGCTTCTAGGTGAGTGACGGCCCTAGAGTGGCGCGTCGCTTCCTTGTAACGCGCCTAGGTTAGTGCGTTACTTCGCCTTCGTCGTTTTATGTTGGGGTTGAGTCGGTTAGTCTAACGCGCTTGACCCAGTGCGTTAGATGGAAGTGGCGCGCCTTGCCCAGGCCGTTACTTGCCAATTGACTGACGTTGACTCGTTGAGGCGGTGCCTCTAGCGGTCGTGCCCCTATGCGTTGTTTGAGTGTGACGTGCCTGCCCCTGGCCGTTACATTCTCTTTTGGTCGAGGTTGGGTTGACTGCACCGTTGGGTGTGACGGTGGGGACCCCGTGCGTCGTTTGTGAGTAACGCGCATGCCTCCGACCGTGGTTTGCTGTGGTGTTGGGTTGAGGGTGGCCATGCCGTCTGTGAGTAACGGATGGGTCCCCCGTGCGTCGTTTGGTTCTGACGGCCCTCCCCTGCCGCGCTGTTTCGTGAGTGACGCGCCTGGCTTAGCGCGTTACTTCGCTTTGGTTTGGGTTTGCTGCACCGTTGAATGTGACGGTGGGTGCCCCGTGCGTCGTTTGCTTGTAACGCCCCTGCTCCCGTGCGTTACTTGGCTTTTGCGTGGTTTGTAGGTTATCAGGGTGGTGTGAGTGACGGCCTGGTGTCCGTCCGTCGTTTGGGAAATAACGGCCCTAACCTAGACCGTCGTTTGCTTGTAGCGGTCTAGAGCTGGTGCGTTACTTTCCTTGTGCCTTGGTTTTCCGCCCGATGATTCTGTGTGTCTTGGCTTGGCCTTGTGGTCTGCCCGTTGTCCCGTGGATGTCTCTTGACGTCCTATGAGGGTTAAGACTACGTTGTAAGGTAGCCAGGAGTCTTCTTGCTTGTGGTAGGGTTCCTTATCCTACCTTTGCATGTGCTTGTTTGGGTTTCGGTCAACCTGGTCTGACCCAGTGGTTGACATGTGACCTTGTTTGCGCGTGTCTTAGCGGTTCTGTCCTGCCTAAGACACTGCGTCTGGATGCTTCGAGGTATTGTTCTACCTCGGTTTGCGTGTCCAGGGGTGCTGAGGGTTCTTGATGTCTCCCTCCGGTCTCCGTGTGTCGTTTTCTGCGGAGCGTGGTTTCTTTGGCTTAGGATTAGACCGATTGGCGGCTTGTTCCGCTGTTGTGACGATCTTACCTTTGAGTCGTTTGGCTCAGGATCGTTACATAGGAGGTCTAGTTGCTTGTCCTGAGTTGTCGGCAGTGGTGGTGCTGCCATTTGGTGCTTCGAAGTGCGTGTGGATGGGCATGGTTGCCTGTCTGTACTTCGGCACTTGTGTTTTGAGCTTCTGTGTCGTGTGAAGCCTCCACTTGTTCTTGCCTAAGGCCGCGGGCCGACCCGCTAGCGGATGGCGGAGGGTTTTTCCCAGTGAGCGGTTTTTAGTTAGTTCCGCGGGCTCCTAGCCAACGGTAGCGTCCTGCCGAGGGAGAATACTAGCTAGAGGACCTGGCTTAGGCTATAGCCAGTGTGTGCACACGTGGTCAGGGGTTAGGACTTACGTCGACGGGCGTGACCCTGACTAGTTACTTGTTTTGCTGTTACTGTTTGGTTCAGCTGGTGTCTACATCTCTGCTGTTGTTACAGCAGTACTGTAGGTGAGACACTTGAGGTGCGGCGTCAGACGTCAGTGGACGCAGCTGGCTTTTAAGGGGGTGCTTCCGTCACATGACGCGTAGCTTTCGGCGTTTTCCTGTACGTCGTGACCTTTGCGAGTTGCCCGTTCGTGGCTGCACTCGGGGTCAGTGGTTTGTCGTCCGCGCGATGTTCCGATCGTGCGCGGGGCTTTGTGCACGACGTTCCCTGTCGTGTTTTGTCTGTTTCCCGGTGTCGGCGTTCGCCTTCGCTTTTGTTTGGGGCTGGTTGACAGACTGGTGTACCCTTCTGTGTGAGTTTAGGGTCATCCATCTGTTGCCTTTGTTTGGAGTAGTTTGGGATACCGAGGTTAGTTCGGTAGCCGCTTGTTTGGTGCGGGTTCTCACCCTCTCCTGCGTGTTCCCTACTCCTACTTCCCGTCTGTTCCTTTACAGCTTTGTAGTGTAGCTTTCCTGCTTTGCTACGTTGCTGTCCTTGCTACGTTTGTTGCTGCTTCCGTTGCCTTCGCTTTGTGCGGTTTTCCAGTGGGGATCCGCGTGACCCCTACTGAGTTTCTGTTGAGACTCACCCCTGCTGCTTTTCAGGTGGGTTTTCGCCGTCTGCCTCTGCTGTTCCTGGCGGAGTGCTCGCTTGCTGTGTAGCTGCCAGCTGTACCTGCGGTCGGGCTTCTTCCGACTTCTGTGTACGTTTCTTTCTGTTCGACTGTACTGTGCTAGACTTGTTGTCTTTCCTTGGGCTAGACTCTGGTGTATAATTGAAAACTTGAATGTTAAAAAAAAAAAAAGGGTAATTTTATTTCTGCTACTTTAGCAATCCAATCTAATGAAATTTAATTGCTTACTGTTATATCTGCTGGCTTCAATGTATTTTCCACACAATCCTTTTTCCCTTCGGCGCTTTCCCGCGCTTGGGAGGCCTCGCGGGTCCCATGTGGTATCACGTGTATTCGGTATTTATACCGGGTGCACCGGGTATCCGGAATCCGGGTCGCTACACTGAACCACTGGATTATAAGTCTTGGATCGAATTGGGCTAAGAGAGGCATGTGCGGCCAGTAGTGGACCGCATATCCTCATAGGCGGCCCAATAACGACCGCATATACCTGGCTTATGCCATTAAGTGTTGGTCGATTAACCTTGATCAATCTTCGACCAAACCATTAAGCCTGGGACTGACCAATAGATAGTAGACTAGGCCCTGGTTTAGTTTTACCCTGTCTTTGGCAGCCCAGAGTCCAATAGAGCGATTTCTTAGCCTTCTAGCCAAGCCCGGGTGGTGCAGTTGGAATATGACCGTTCGAACCTTATGCGGATTCTATTGGACCGCATATTCTTAATACGGCCCCGTATGGCCCGTACATCATGTTCATGGGTCTTAAGGTCTTCTGGACCTGCGCGGCCCAGAACTTACCGTTCATCCTTAGAGTGGCACACTGTCAGCCATTCATTGTTGACCTCGTGGGCTGAGTTTCAGTCCAGTTCCTGTAAGTGCGGCCCAGTATTAGCTGCATATATCCTTTGAGCGGCCTCTGTATGACCGTACATCTCTCAGAGACGAGTTTTATCGTGTTTTGTGCTCTTGAATCCAAGGACAGATTAGTCCTTTAAATCTTGAACTTCTGGACAGTAATTCCTCTAATTATTTGGCCATAAACTTGACTAAATGTCTAGATGGAACTTGGGATCTTGGATCTGATAAATCATTGCCAACGCATCATAAGGGCCCAGTCTGGTCCTGGGGAGAGCGCCCGAAAAGTACTTGTGCCCATGGGAGTTTGTAATGACATGGTGAGACATTGCACCGAGTGCATGACTAGCGTGATGTCTACGACAGAAATCTCTTGTTATCTCCTGTTACTTGATCATGCTTGACTTGTTTAAAATACTTGCTGGTGGCCGTTTCCTCGTTACAATTTCCTGTTACACTTGTTACATGATATTCTTGTTGAAATCCAGGTATCTTATATTTCCTTGACCTTTCAAGATCTTTATATTACGTTATTTTTCTTCTGTATCGTCATTTCTTTTCTTATCACTTCATATGAAAATAGAATAATTGGTTAATTACGTAAACTTACCTGTTATTATCTACTGAGCGTTCGCTCATATAGTTGTCTCCCCCCTTTTTCCAGGCAGCTCAGATGATGATGCGCTTACCGTTGGGGATGGGCAGGAATGATGATTGGAGTGTACCAGTTCTAGATGTTGAGTTGGCATAGTTATCCTACTCTTAGTTGTGCCTTAGAGGGTGTTTAGCTACAGTTATGGTATTATTGTTAAGTTGATGTTGCCTCAGTTTGTATTAAAGTTGGTTTAAGGATATTGTACTAGATTTGAAATGTTTCATGACCAATAAAGTTATCTCTTTTCATAGCACATGTGTTAATGCTTAGATTAGCTTATCATTATTTCTAGCTATTTCTGACTGTACCTTCCGATAGTCCGCGTCGAGGCATGACAGTTTAGGTGGTATCAAAGCCGGTTCCACATTCCTAGGTTTTCTAAGGTTCTAGGTTTTCTAAGTTCTTGGGGTCTAAGTGATGATATAGGACCCATAACCTTGTTATAAGTCTAAGAACCCAACCTGGTGAGATTTGGGTAGAAACTTGGGTTAAGTTAATACCTTAATTATGATATTATCTATTTTTTTAATGAACCTAAATAATCTATTCCACGTGTAGGCCTTTGCAATGGCAGCTAATCGCGCGGAATGGAGGAACTTGCAGCGCACGGTTCAAGGCCTTACTCAGATTTTACAACAAGTGGCCCAAGCAGGAGCTGCAAACCATGGCACTGGTGATTTATATCAGAACTTTCGAGGGATGAATCCGCCGAGATTTGGTGGCTCGACTGACCCTGATGAAGCCGAGCACTGGCTAGAAGAAATGGGGAGGATATTCGAAGTAATGTAGTGCAACAATCAAGAACGTGTCCTTCTATCAACCTTTCAACTTGAACGTGATGCAAGAACATGGTGGGATTCAGTGAAGGCTACCCTTGGTGATCAGCAAGTCACATGGGAGGAGTTCGAGAAATTCTTTAATAGCAAATGCTTTTCTGATAGAGTGCAAGAGAAGAAGGCAGCGGAGTTCGCGGCTTTGAAGCAGCGAAATCTATCTGTGGCAGAATATGAAGCTCAATTTTCTCGGTTATCCCGATATGCAACTCACTTGATATCCACCGAGAAGATGAAGGTGAAGCGCTTTCTTAATGGACTGAAGCTACTATATATCAACCAATTGGCACCAATGAAATCCCAACTTATTCTGAGATGGTGAGAAAAGCTCAAGTCCTAGAAGATACTCTAGAAATGACGGAGAGAATCCGTGGCAAAAAGTGCAAGGAAGGAACAACCTACGGGTTCCGGGAATATCAAACTCGGGTATGGCAAGAAGACGCCCATTAGTGGGTCTGGTTCGTGGAGTGGGTCCGGATCGTGGAAGGGTAAGATGTCAAAACGTGAAGACAAGAAGCCTGGCCATATTGTTCCATTCAAAGGAGTATGCAAGTATTGTGATCATCCAGGTCACAAGATGGAGGAGTGCTGGCGTAAGTTGGGCGCCTGTTTGCGATGTGGAAGTAGGGAGCACCGTATCCCTGACTGTCCTCTTTTATCTGAGCAAGCTATGCCGACGAAACCACAAGGCATCAAGAAACAACAAGGCAAGCTCCAAGCTCTACAAGCAGATGAGGTAGGAACCACTGAGGGTGGTGGACTCGTCGAAGGTACTCTTATTATACTCGACAAGCCAGCATTTGTTCTTTTTGATACTGGTGCCACACATTCATTTATTTCTCGGAGATTTGCTAAGTCTTTAGCTGTGAAGTCTATTTTGATGGATTGTCCGTTAGAGATTTCAGCTCCTATTGGTACTAGATTAGCAATTCAATATTTCTATCCTTCTAGTAAGGTTATGATTGATGAACAGAATTTACCAGCTGATTTAGTTTACATGGACATGAAGGATTATGATGTAATCCTAGGAGCAGATTGGTTGGCTAAATATGAGACAAATGTTCACTGTAGTTCTAGCTCTGTGTCTTTTACTAGGCACTCGAGACTTTCTCTTGTGGGAGTTAAGCACTATAACTCGATATCACTTATCTCGGCTCTTCAAGCTGATAAGCTGATGAAGCAAGGATGTAAAGCTTTTCTAGCCTTTGTCTATGCGACCCCTAAGCAGCAGATCGAGATTAAGGACATTTCTGTTGTCTGAGATTTTCCTGATGTCTTTCCAGAGGAACTGCCAGGACTTCCGCCTGAGCGGGAAGTTATCTTTTCTATTGATCTCATTCCTGGCACATCTCCTATTTCCAAAGCTCCTTATCGTATGTCTCCTGCGAAACTGAGGGAATTAAAGCAGCAGTTGATGGAATTGCTCGAGAAGGGTTTCATTCGTCTAAGTACTTCCCCTTGGGGAGCCCCTGTATTATTCGTCCGGAAGAAGGATGGTTCGATGAGATTGTGCATCGATTATCGGTAATTGAATCAACTGACTGTCAAGAACACATATACATTGCCGAGGATTGACGAATTATTTGATCAGATAGCAGGAGCTCATTATTTTTCTAAGATCGATCTTCGATCTGGATATCATCAATTGCGGATTAAGGAAGAGGATATCTATAGAACAGCTTTCCGCAGCAGGTATGGTCATTTCGAATTTGTCGTTATGCCTTTTGGTCTAACGAATGCACCGGCAGCTTTCATGCAGTTGATGAACAATGTATTTCGGCCCTATCTTGATCAATGGGTCGTGGTATTCATTGATGATATTTCATTGATGATATCCTGATTTATTCCAAGAATGAAGAGGAGCATGCTAAACATCTGAGGATGGCATTGCAACTATTGAGAGATCATCAGCTATGTGCCAAGTTCAGTAAGTGTGAATTTTGGCTGCAAGAGGTGTCTTTTCTCGGACATATCATCACAAAGAAAGGAATTTCTGTTGATCCTTCAAAGGTAGAGGCAGTGAAGAATTGGGATCAGCCTACCAGTGTGACTGAAGTTAGAAGATTCCTAGGCCTAGCAGGCTACTACCGAAGATTTATCCAGGATTTCTCTAAGATTGTGGTACCTATGACAAGATTAACCCGCAAGGAGAACAAATTTGATTGGTCAGAAGATTGCCAGCGAAGCTTTCAGACTTTGAAGGAATGTTTAACTACTGCACCTGTATTGGCTTTACCTTCTGGTGAAGGAGGTTTTGTCGTATACATTGATGCTTCAGGTATTAGTTTAGGCTGTGTACTCATGCAGCATGGGAAAGTGATTGCCTATTCTTCTAGGCAGTTGAGGAAGCATGAAGAGAATTATCTTGTTCATGATTTGGAACTAGCAGCGGTGGTATTCGCCTTGAAGATATGGAGGCATTCCTTGTATGGAGAAACATTCACAGTGTTTTCAGATCATAAGAGTCTGAAATATTTATTTTCTTAGAAGGAACTCAATATGAGGCAAAGAAGATGGTTGGAGTACTTGAAGGACTTCGACTTCTCGATTGAGTATCATCCTAGAAAAGGCAATATTGTGGCAGATGCATTAAGCCGAAAGCCTGTAGCTAAATTGTCAAGTCTCATGTTACAAGAGTGGAGGCTACTAGAATAATTAGCTAGCCTGGACCTTAATGTTGACAATGATCGGGTTAGGATTACACGGATTCAACTTAAGCCCGAATTGTTGATGGAAATCAAGTCTTTGCAAGATAATGATCCCGAGCTGGTAGAGATCAAGGGAAGCTTGAGCAGCAGACCTGACTTCATGATGGCTGACGATGGAAGATTGTTATTCCAGGGAAGAGCTTGTGTACCTGATGAAGTTGAAATAAAGAACAAGATTTTTGAGGAAGCTCATAGATCCAGATACACCATTCATCCTGGAGGCACTAAAATGTTCAGAGATTTGAAAAGATCCTTTTGGTGGATGAATATGAAAAGGGAAGTTGCAGACTTTGTGAGTAGATGCTTTGTTTGTCAGCAAGTTAAGGCTGAACATTTCAGACCAGCAAGAAAATTGAAACCACTCGACATACCCCAATGGAAGTGGGAAAGTATTGGCATGGACTTCTTTATGGGTCTACCTAGGACTCGTGGTGGATTTGATGCAATATGGGTGATTGTCGATCGATTGTCAAAGTCAGCTCATTTCTTACCCATTAAGTCTAAATGGACAGTTGATATATTGGCTGCTTTGTATTTGAAGGAAGTGGTAAGGCTCCATGGCATACCAGTCAGCATTGTGTCTGATAGAGACCCTAGATTTACTTTGCATTTCTGGAAGGGACTGCAAGAGTCTCTGGGTACTCGTCTGAATTTCAGTACTGCTTTTCATCCACAGACAAATGGACAGACTGAAAGAACCAACCAGATAGTGGAAGATATGCTTAGAGCATGCATGATTGATTTCGGAGGCAGTTGGAGTGATCACTTGGCATTAATTGAATTCGCCTACAACAACAGTTATCAATCCAGCATACAGATGGCTCCTTTTGAAGCATTGTATGGAAGAAGCAGTCGTTCCCCATTATGTTGGGATGAGGTAGGTGAGAAACAATGGCTTGGACCGGATCTTATTTCAGAATCATCACAGAACATCCGTATTATCTGAGACCGGTTACAAGTAGCCCAATCAAGACAAAAGAGTTATGCTGACAACAGAAGGAGAGCATTGGAGTTTCAGGTTGACGAGCATGTATTTTTAAAGGTCTCTCCTACGAGAGGGATTCGAAGATTTGGCATTCAGGGCAAGCTAAGTCCGAGATATATTGGTCCATTCGAGATCCTGGATCGAGTGGGAGAGGTTGCTTACAGGCTGGCATTACCGCCTCAGTTGTCTGGCGTACACAATGTTTTCCATGTGTCTATGTTACGGAAATATGTGTATGACCCCACTCACATTTTTCAGCATGTGGATTTCGAATTGAAGGAAGATTTGACCTATGAAGAAAGACCTATCAAGATTCTGGACCGGAAACAACAGCAACTCCGGAATCGTTCCATACCGATGGTCAAAATTCAGTGGAGTCGGCGTGGGACCGAAGAAGCTACTTGGGAGTCTGAAGATACTATGCGGAAGCGGTATCCCAACTTATTCTAGCTGAGCTATCTCATTCCCTATTTTCTATATTTAGTGCAGTGAATTTGGAGGACCAAATTCCTTAAAGTAGGGGAGGGTGTAATACCCTGGTTTGGAAATTGAAATGAAATTGAAATGAATGAATTTCGGAATTTAATATTTAATTCCTTAGTGAATAGGACAAGTGGAATTTTGACTACCTTATAAAAATCTAGAAAATGGTAATTTGGTAAAGGATAATTTATTTAACAACTTTGTCTTCTCTGGTCAACCCAACAAAAATCTGTAACTAGGTCTAATAAATGGATTGAGCCCAAAGGGCACACTTACCTAACCTTAACTCAAACCACGGAATTAGGGCTTAATACCCCATCAAATAAGCCCAAATCGGTGGAAAATGAAAGGCCTATGGATCGTTTCCCCTCTGCCAATTCATCGAAACCCTAACCCTAAAACTTGTGATCGACCGAGCTTGGGTGCAGTCAATAATTACGGCGACGTTTCAATCACTCCACTTGATCCGATGAATTCTCCCAGCATAGAAGGATCCAGAAGGTGTATGAGCTATAAAAATAAAGCTCTGCAACCCTAGAATCCTTTGGGAGTAGTGGCGGCCGCAGTGGAGATCGATCAAGGGAGATCTCTTGTGATTAGTGGAGACGTGTCGGCGTCCCTCTTCTTCCTTTCTTCTTCCTTCTTCACCCAATTAAGGTAGGTAATAACAAGCCCAATATAAAGTGTTATATATGGATGGAATCAGCGTCTAGTCCTCTTTCTTTTGTGCCAAAAAACATAAAATTTCATTAGGTATCCTGCGCAAATTTAATGGTTTGGTAGAGGCATGTCAGAATTAGGGCAGAACTTGTTCCCCTTTGATTTCAGTAGCGATTTCAGGCTGTAAATCTAAAAATGATTCATGCATCTTGTAGAGTTTTTCATGATCTCTCTATTGGTAGTAAAAGCCCTAAATTCCATGATGTATACCCTTCGAATTTCGTGTTTTAGTGTGACCCTAGAAATCTCACCTAAGGCGGGCAAGGGTTGGTTTAATCGGATTTTACCAGACTTGGGCGGTCTTGCGATAGACCACACATACTGGGATGGGCGGCCATCTGCATGACCACATATCCTGGGATGGGCGGTCATCACCTAGACCACATAACCCCTAACATGATGGGCGGCCATCTGCATGACCACACATCCCGGGATGGGCGGCCATCACGTAGACCACATAACCCCTGACAGGATGGGCGGCCATGAGCATGACCACACATCCTGGGGTGGGCGGCCATCACCTAGATCACATATCCTATGATGGGCGGCCATCACCTAGACCGCCCAACCCCTTGGGTGGCCATGCCCTGGCCGCACAAGTACCCTATGTTCAGTCAGGTAGATATAAGGTCCTGTAACGACCGCACATCTATGCAGAAAATGACTTAGTGTAAGCTCTATATGATTCATATTAGTATCTTAATTGATAATTAGTAAATTAGAAACCCATATGGTAAGTGGTAAATTACGCAAGTAAATTTTTGTAAAATGCATGCTTTTTATTCCCACATGATCTTGTTCATTATCATTATCATCTTGATTCATCTTTTTGGAAATTAAATTAATGTAAATCATGATCCTTAATAAATTGACATGAAAATTAGGACTAAAATGAATACTAGGTTGCTTGACAACCATTCTACTCCAGTAGAACGGTTTGACCAATTTACCAACTTTTAACAAGTCATTAGCCCTATTAGTTGTGCTAGCCTTGAACTTACCCCCGGACACTCCATCCGGCAGACTTAACATCATCTTGGGATCTCTCTATATCCCTGCTAAGAATATAAGGAACCACCAGAAACTCCGATTTACGTGACTGAACCGCTGGATTATAAGTCTTGGATCGAATTTGTCTAAGAGAGGCATGTGCAGCCAGTAGTGGACCGCATATCCTCATAGGCGGCCCAATAACGACCGCATATACCTGGCTTTTGTCATTAAGTGTTGGTCGATTAACCTTGATCAATCTTCAACCAAACCATTAAGCCCTGGACTGACCAATAGATAGTATACTAGGCCCTGGTTTAGTTTTACCCTGTCTTTGGCAGCCCGGAGTCCAATAGGGTGATTTCTTAGCCTTCTAGCCAAGCCCGGGTGGTGCGGCTGGAATATGACCGTTCAAACCTTATGCAGATTCTATTCGACTGCATATCCTTAATACGGCCCCGTATGGCCCGTACATCATGTTCATGGGTCTTAAGGTCTTCTGGACCTGCGCGGCCCAGAACTTACCGTTCATCCTTAGAGCGGAATACTGTCAGCCGTTCATTCTTGACCTCATGGGATGAGTTTCAGTCCAGTTCTTGTAAGTGCGGCCCAGTATTGGCCGCATATATCCTTTGAGCGGCCTCTGTATGACCGTACATCTCTCAGAGACAAGTTTTATCATGTTTTGTGCCCTTGAATCCAAGGACAGAATAGTCCTTAAATCTTGAACTTTTGGACAGTAATTCCTCTGATTATTTGGCCATAAAATTGACTAAATGTCTAGACGGAACTTGGGATCTTGGATCCGATTAATCAATGCCAACGCATCATAAAGGCCTAGTCTGGTCCTGGGGAGAGCGCCCGAAACGTACTTGTGCCCATGGGAGTTTGTAATGACAAGGTGAGGCATTGCACCGAGTGCATGACTAGCGTGATGTCTACGACAGAAATCTCTTGTTATCTCTTGTTACTTGATCGTGCTTGACTTGTTTAAAATACTTGCTGGTGGCCGTTTCCTCGTTACAATTTCCTGTTACACTTGTTACATGATATTCTTGTTGAAATCCAGGTATCTTATATTTCCTTGACCTTGCAAGATCTTTATATTACATTGTTTTTCTTATGTATCGTCATTTCTTTTCTTATCATTTCATATGAAAATGGAATAATTGGTTAATTACGTAAACTTACCTGTTATTATCTACTGAGCGTTCGCTCATATAGTTGTCTCCCCCCTTTTTCCAGGCAGCTCAGGTGATGATGCGCTTACCGTTGGGGATGGGCAGGAGTGATGATTGGAGTGTACCAGTTCTAGATGTTGAGTTGGCATAGTTATCCTACTCTTTGTTGTGCCTTAGAGGGTGTTTAGCTACAGTTATGATATTATTGTTAAGTTGATGTTGCCTCAGTTTGTATTAAAGTTGGTTTAAGGATATTGTACTAGATTTGAAATGTTTCATGACCAATAAAGTTCTCTCTTTTCATAGCACATGTGTTAATGCTTAGATTAGCTTATCATTATTTCTAGCTATTTCTGACTGTACGTTCCGATAGTCCGCGTCGGGGCGTGACAGTTTAGGTGGTATCAGAGCCGGTTCCACATTCCTACGTTTTCTAAGGTTCTAGGTTTTCTAAGTTCTAGGGGTCTAAGTGATGATATAGGACCCATAACCTTGTTATTAGTCTAAGAACCCAACCTGGTGAGATTTGGGTAGAAACATGGGTTAAGTTAATACCGTAATTGTGATATTATCTATTTTTTAATGAACCTAAATAATCTATTCCACGTGTAGGCCTTTGCAATGGCAGCTGATCGCGCAGAATGGAGGAACCTGCAGCGCACGGTTCAAGGCCTTACTCATGTTTTGCAACAAGTGGCCCAAGCAGGAGCTGCAAACCATGGCACTGGTGATTTATATCGGAACTTTCGGGGGATGAATCCGCCGAGATTTGGTGGCTCGACTGACCCTGATGAAGTCGAGCACTGGCTAGAAGAAATGGGGAGGATATTCAAAGTAATGCAGTGCAGCAATCAAGAACGTGTCCTTCTATCAACCTTTCAACTTGAACGTGATGCAAGAACATGGTGGGATTCAGTGAAGGCTACCCTTGGTGATCAGCAAGTTACATGGGAGGTGTTCGAGGAATTCTTTAATAGCAAATACTTTTCTGATAGAGTGCAAGGGAAGAAGGCAGCGGAGTTCGCGGCTTTGAAGCAACGAAATCTATTTGTGGCAGAATATGAAGCTCAATTTTCTCGGTTATCCTGATATGCTACTCACTTGATATCCACCGAGAAGATGAAGGCTAAGCGCTTTCTTAATGGACTGAAGCTACTATATATCAACCAATTGGCACCAATGGAAATCTCAACTTATTTTGAGATGGTGAGAAAAGCTCAAGTCCTAGAAGATACTCTAGAAATGACGGAGAGAATCCGTGGAAAAAGTGCAAGGAAGGAACATCCTACGGGTTCCGAGAATATCAAACCCGGGTATCGCAAGAAGAGGCCCATTAGTGGGTCTGGTTCGTATAATGGGTCCGGATCGTGGAAGGGCAAGATGTCGAAACGTGAAGATAAGAAGTCTGGCCCTATTGTTCCATTCAAAGGAGTATGCAAGTATTGTGATCGTCCATGTCACAAGATGGAGGTGTGCTGGCGCAAGTTGGGCGCCTGTTTACGATGTGGAAGTAGGGAGCACCGTATCCCTGACTGTCCTCTTTTATCTAAGTAAGCTATGCCAGCAAAATCACAAGGCATCAAGAAACAACAAGGCAAGCTCCAAGCTCTACAAGTAGATGAGGCAGGAACCACTAAGGGTGGTGGACTCGTCGAAGGTACTCTTATTATACTCGACAAGCTAGCATTTGTTCTTTTTGATACTGGTGCCACACATTCATTTATTTCTTGGAGATTTGCTAAGTCTTTAGCTGTGAAGCCTATTTTGATGGATTGTCCGTTAGAGATTTCAACCCCTATTGGTACTAGATCAGCAATTCAGTATTTCTATCCTTCTAGTAAGGTTATAATTGATGAACAGAATTTACCAGCTGATTCAGTTTGCATGGACATGAAGGATTATGATGTAATCCTAGGAGCAGATTGGTTGGCTAAATATGAGGCAAATGTTCACTGCAGTTCTAGCTCTGTGTCTTTTACTAGGCACCCGAGACTTTCTCTTGTGGGAGTTAAACACCATAACTCCGTATCACTTATCTCGGCTCTTCGAGCTGGTAAGCTAATGAAGCAAGGATGTAAATCTTTTCTAGCCTTTGTCTATGCGACCCCTGAGCAGCAGATCGAGATTAAGGATATTTCTGTTGTCCAAGATTTTCTTGATGTCTTTCCAGAGGAACTGCCAGGACTTCCACCTGAGCGGGAAGTTATCTTTTCTATTGATCTCATTCCTGGCACATCTCCTATTTCCAAAGCTCCTTATCGTTTGTCTCCTGCGAAACTGAGGGAATTAAAGCAGCAATTGATGGAATTGCTCGAGAAGGGTTTCATTCATCCAAGTACTTCCCCTTGGGGTGCCCATATATTATTAGGTCGGAAGAAGGATGGTTCGATGAGATTGTGCATCGATTATCGGCAATTGAATCAGTTGACTGTCAAGAACAAATATCCATTGTCGAGGATTGATGAATTATTTGATCAGATAGCAGGAGCTCATTATTTTTCTAAGATCGATCTTCGATCTGGATATCATCAGTTGCGGATTAAGGAAGAGGATATCTATAGAACAACTTTTTACAGCAGGTATGGTCATTTCGAATTTGTCGTTATGCCTTTTGGTCTAACGAATGCACCAGCAGCTTTCATGCAGTTGATGAACAATGTATTTCGGCCCTATCTTGATCAATGGGTCGTGGTATTCATTGATGATATCCTGATTTATTCCAAGAATGAAGAGGAGCATGCTGAACATCTGAGGATGGAATTGCAACTATTGAGAGATCATCAGCTATATGCCAAGTTCAGTAAGTGTGAATTCTGGCTGTAAGAGGTGTCCTTTCTCGGACATATCATCACAAAGGAAGGAATTTCTGTTGATCCTTCAAAGGTAGAGGCAGTGAAGAATTGGGATCAGCCTACCAGTGTGACTGAAGTTAGAAGTTTCCTAGGCCTAGCAGGCTACTACCGAAGATTTATCCAGAATTTCTCTAAGATTGCGGTACCTATGACAAGATTAACCCGCAAGGAGAATAAATTTGATTGGTCAGAAGATTGCCAGCGAAGCTTTCAGACTTTGAAGGAATGTTTAACTACTGCACCTGTATTGGCTTTACCTTCTGGTGAAGGAGGTTTTGTCGTATACACTAATGCTTCAGGTATTGGTTTAGGTTGTGTACTCATGCAGCATGGGAAAGTGATTGTGTGACGACCCGGGATCAGAGTACCAGAAAGGAATCGACGTGTCTCGAATCTCGGCCCGCCAACCCCCGAGCCCGAAGGCTCGGGAGGGTAAAAAGGGATGGTGTGGGAGTACAAGAGAAGCTGAAGCAACTGCAGAGATATCACAATAATCTAAAATAAAATGCACAGCATAATATAAATAAATAAACTGCTACAAGGTCCACAGAGTCTTATGTCCAAATAAAGTACAGTCAATAGAAAGAATAGAACAACTACACGGGGCATCCCCCGGCGTACAACTACACGGGGCATCCCCCGGCTCTGGCAGGCTGGCGACTAACCCTGACTAGAAGAACAATGCTGAAACTCGGCCGCACCTCTCGACGACCCCGCCTCACCTAAAAAGCAGGGGTGAGCCTCATTTCATTGGCCCAGTAGGGATCCCCCGGAGCCCCACCGCACAATGAGAAAAACGGTTGTAAGGCGGGAGCAACCACGGAAGGTAACACCACCTAGCAGAAGTACGGTAGAACCACACGCTGAAGAAGATAAATGGAAAAGTCACATGCTCTACAGTACCGTACCATAAAACCTCGGTCCGATAAAACTCGGGTCTATACCTGCCAGCAAACAGGAGCACCACCCACTAGAAGAACGACCGGATGCGTCCCCTGACGTCTTACACCGCGTCACAAGTGTCTAGCTACAATGCCCTGGGCGCGAGACTCAGACACACACAGTAACCATTACTACAAAACAAGGACTAGCTAAGGTCGCGCTAGTCAGCGCGGGTCCGAAACCCTCAGCCCCATGTGCACACTCAGACCATACGCCCTAGGCCTGTCCTCTAGCTGGTAATTCCCCCTAAGCCCGGACTCGGCTGTACGCGGGGGCCCTACGATAACCAGCCTACTCACCGTCTCTCTCGGGTCAGCCGCTCCACCACTCCCGGGTGGGTCAGCATCGCGTGCCGTCAGAAGGCTACGACTAGTGGACATGTCACCGGAGGTGAGACTCGACTCACGGAGACCACCGACTAACACACTAACACAGACTCTCGGTAACCAAAATGGTAGGTACGGATGCCGGGGACACGCATGAGGTCCAACCGTCCCTCAAGTCACGCGGCACCCCTACCGAGGTAACTGATTCTCCGGGGACCCCCGGGCGCCCCTGTGGCTCTCAATGGGTGCTCACGGCAACCCTCGGCCACACGCCACAACCGGATCCGAGACTCGCTCCACCGGAGGTATAATTACCGAAAGGAAACGCGGCTCGGGGAAAGGGATTAACGCACTAGGGACCCAAGGCGTGACACTGTCACGCTCTGGTCCCCTGGCGCGACCCCTGAAGAACGCGCTAGCAGAAGCTAGCGCATTCTCCAAGAAGGCGCTAGCCTAAGCTAGCGCATTCATCAAGAACGCGCTAGGAAAGGCTAGCGCGTTCTTCAAGAACGCGCTACCTGTCCCAGGTGCGACATGAACTGCCAAACTATTCATCTTCTCGGACGAACGCGCTAGGACGACACAGCGCGTTCAAACAGAACGCGCCACTTGTACCTAGCGCGACAACGGGCCGAGCCCGGTTGGCGAAAACGTCTGAAAATCTGAAAACCACGCCCATTCACCCCCCCTGGTGAAGAGAAAACTATGGGGAATCATCCCCCAGACGTCCTAGCATGCATCTAGATCCCCAAATCAATCAAAAACCCCAAGAATCAATGGATCCGGCGCTCAAACCCCAAGCATGAAAATAACCCCCCCGGCATGAATTTAGCCCCTCTCGGCCTCTCCGCGGCCTAGAAATCACGGGGAATGTTGTAAAGAGGGCAAGGATCCGTCCCCCTACCTCAATGAAGCTCAAAATCCGCCGAGAAATCACCGATCTACAAATCTAGCTCGAACACGGACTCCACCCACGCGCCACGAAAAGGGCACCGCCGCAATCCCCTCGCCGCCGCCGTCGTCATCGCGTCGCCACCGATGTCCACCACCCGTTGCCGGAGGAGGAGGGAGCGTCACAAGCTCAAACAGAGAGAGGGTGGTTGCAACGGTCGGGAGCAGTCACGGGAGGAAGAAAGAAGAAGAAGAAAAGAAGAAAAGGGAAAAAGAAAAAGGGAAAATAGGGGGGTATTTATAGAAAATCCAAAAAATGCTAAAAATATCGAAAAATGGAAAAATACATATTCTCGATCCTCGGAACGCACCGATCGTAACGGTGCCACCCACGGGTATGTGAACGACCCGGTTCACCCGCTACGGGGTTCCGTAGCTTTTCCCAAAACACACACGCGGAAATCGGAAAACGCGCGGAAAAAGCCACGGAACGCACTCCGGGCCTCCAAAACAGCTCTGAATCGCACCGATCCGAGCACGAAAGATGTCCGAAACATAATTTTGGACACAACGGAGCTAGACTCTTCGAGAAAGCAGTTCTGGAACCCAAAAAGAAGGATCTAAAAAACTCGAGACATCACAGCCCTCCCCCCTTAAATGAATTTCGTCCTCAAAATTAAAGACAGGGCACAGGGACAGGGGAGAAGACTCACCCGAACAAATAAGGATACAGCTGCCGCATCTCATCCTCACGCTCCCACGATGCCTCACCACCAGAGTGACGCTGCCAGACCACCTTGACCAGAGGAATAACCTTGTTCCGCAGGCGCTGCTCACGTCGATCCTCAATACGGACATGGTACTCTAGAAGGGACAAGTCTGGGGTCACCTTAGGCCAAACGACATCCTTCAGAAATTGGGAATCATCGGACATATACCTCCGAAGCATGGACACGTGAAACACATCATGCACAGAAGATAGCTCCGGGGGTAACTGCAACCGATAGGCAACCTCACCGATACGCTCGACAATGAGGAAAGGACCAATGTAGTGGGGACTCAGCTTCCCACGCCTACCGAAGCGCATCACACCCTTCATGGGAGAAACTCGCAAAAACACCCGATCACCTACAGTAAAACTGAGGGGTCGCCTCCTCCGATCGGCATAGCTCTTCTGCCGGCTCTGCGCAGCCAACATCTTCTGCCAGATCAGATGCACCACCTTAGTGCACTATTGCACCAAATCCGGTCCTGTCAGGACACGCTCTCCCACCTCGAACCAATCAAGCGGAGTTCGACAAGGTCACCCGTACAACGCCTCGTACGGTGCCATACCAATGCTCGAATGATAGCCATTGTTGTAGGTAAACTCCACTAACGGTAAGTGGTGGATCCAACTCCCTTGCCACTCCAAGCAACACGACCTCAACATGTCCTCCAAAGTCTGGATGGTCCTCTCAGACTGGCCGTCCGACTGAGGATGATACACCAAGCTAAATGCCAAATTGGTGCCTAGAGCCTTCTGGAAGCTCCTCCAAAATCCAGAAGTGAAGCGGGGATCACGATCAGACACAATGGAGATGGGAACTCCATGCAATGGAATGATCCGCTCCACATACAAACGAGCCAAACGATGCACGCTCCAACTGACCTTGACCGGCAGTAACCGCGCCTTCTTCGTCAGTCTATCCACCAGCACCCAGATACTATCCTGCCCACTGGATGTCCTCGGCAACCCCACCACGAAATCAGTTGTCACGTGGTCCCACTTCCACGCAGGAATATCCAAGGGCTGAAGTGTACCTCCCGGTCGCTGGTGCTCAGCCTTCACCTGCTGACAGATCAGGCACCTGGCCACGAACTCCGCAACATCTCTCTTCATACCAGGCCACCAAAATTGCCTCTTCAGGTTCTGGTACATCTTCGCCGATCCGGGGTGCATGGCATACTGGCTCCCATGAGCCTCTTGTAACACCACGCATCTCGTCTGCTCCTCGGCTGGGATGTACAACCTACCTCGGAACCTCACGGCTCCATCCTCACCAAACTCCACCTCGGCCAATGACAAAATTCGGGGTAGCTCGGGGTCCGCACGCTGAGCCTCAGTCACCTGACGGCGAATAGTTGGCGTGACAGTCAAGCTCGCAAGAACAGTCGAACCCTGATCCCAAGGGAACTTGAGCCTAAAAGTCATTTCCGGAACCTGCTCCCATAACCTCCACTTCCTCAACAACATCTGACTGACCACCACCTTCCTGCTCAAAGCATTAGCCATGACATTCATCCTGCCAGGTTGATACGACAGAGTAAAATCATAATCCTTCATGTACTCCATCCACCTCCTCTGCCTGAGGTTAAGATCCTTCTGGGTAAACACGTACCTCAAACTCTGATGGTCAGTGAACATCTCAAACTTCTCACCATACAGATAGTGCCTCCAGATCTTCAGGGTAAAAATCCCCGCCACCAACTCAAGATCATGAGTAGGGTAGTTCTCCTCATGTGGCTTCAACTGTCGAGATGCATACGCCACAACTCCACCGTGCTGCATCAACACAGCACCCAAACCAACCATGGAAGCGTCTGTACACACCACAAAGCCTCCCGATCCCGAAGGTAATGCCAACATCGGAGTAGTCGTGAGCAATCTCTTCAGCTCCATGAAGCTCTGCTCACACTCCTCCATCCAGATGAATGGCACATCCTTCCGCGTAAGCCTGGTCATCGGGGCCGTAATACGAGAAAAATGCTGGATGAACCTCCGATAATAGCCTGCAAGCCCCAAAAAGCTCCAAATCTCCGTGACAGAACTCAGCCTCGGCCACTGCACCACAGCCTCGACCTTAGCCGGGTCCACGGAAACACCATCACCAGAAATCATGTGCCCCAAAAAGTGCACCTCACGAAGCCAAAACTCACACTTGCTGAGCTTGGCATACAACTGGTGATCACGAAGGGTCTGCAACACCACTCTCAAATAATGCACATGCTCCTCGGCAGACCGTGAATACACAAGGATGCCGTCCACAAACACGACCATGAACTGGTCTAGATATGGACGGAACACCCTATGCATCAAATCCATGAATGCCGCGGGGGCATTGGTGAGCCCAAACGGCATCACTAAGAACTCATAATGCCCATACCTCGAGCGAAACGCTGTCTTCTCCACATCGGACTCTCGAATCCGCAGCTGGTAATAACCCGATCTCAAATCAATCCGTGAAAACACCCGGGCTGACTGAAGCTGATCAAACAAGTCATCAATCCGGGGCAACGGATACTTGTTCTTAACAGTCGCCTGGTTCAACTGCCGGTAGTCGATGCATAGCCTCAAACTACCACCCTTCTTCTTTACAAACAACACCGGCGCACCCCAAGGGGAGAATCTAGGATGAATGTACCCCTTGGCCAGCAACTCCTGCAACTGCGCCTTCAGCTCTCTCAACTCCACCGGCGCCGTACGGTAAGGGGCCTTCGGCATAGGCACCGTACCAGGTACCACCTCAATCACGAAGTCAACCTCTCGCTGCGGTGGCAACCCTGGCAACTCCTCGGGAAAAACATCGGAATACTCGCACATAATTGGGAGGTCCTCCACATCCGGACACTGCCGATCGACCAAAACCACAGAAGCGAGAAAACCTTGACAACCCGTGTCAAGCAATCTACGAGCCCTAATAGCCGAGATAAGAAAACGGGAGGAGGAAGACCGGATACCTTGGAAATAAAAGGTGGGTCCACGAAGTTACCGGAAGTAGACCCTCTTCGAGCCGCAATCCACCAAGGCATGATGGGCCTCGAGCCAATCCATGCCCAAAATCACATCAAAGTCTTGATGCGGCAACGCATAAAGCCTGGCCGGTAAGTTCGCCCATCCACCCACACAGGCACCTTCTCGAAAAAGCATGGGGTGAGCATGAAGTCACCGGTAGGCAGCTCCACTGCCAGATCACAGGACACCTCAGTCGCCGACTCCTCGGCACTCTAAGCAAACTCCTCCGAAATAAACGAATGAGTGCACCGGAATCGAACAAAACTTGAGCTGCGCAACCAAGAATCGGAATAGTACCTTCCACTAACTGGGACGCCTCAACCTCTGCTCTGGTAATGTGGGTAACTCTGCCTCGGGCTCTCTACCTCCCTGTGGTAGCTGTCCGAGTCAACTAAGAATACTGACCCTGCTGCTGGTACTGCTGGGGCTGCGACGACATCTGCTGGGGCTAAAACTGCTGCTGCTGCTGAAACTCGTGCGGCTGACGTGGTCTTTGTGGACAGTCACACGCCATGTGCCCTGGCTGGTCACACTTAAAGCAAACCACGGGCACCGTACACTGCCTGCCTGGATGAGAATCACCGCACCGAGGGCACCCGCCCTGAGAACTACTCACTGAACCCTGACGCTGGAACTGGGTAGGCTGTTGAACACTACCCATAGACTGCTGCGCCTGATCTCCGCGACCACGGCGCCTCCTTCCAAAACCAACTTCCTTGAGCAACTTCTTGAGCTTCGATCCCAGAGATGACGAATCTGCCACCGAAGCCCCGGACGGGGACGTCCCTGAACCACCCGCTGAAATCTGGACAGATCTCTGCTGATGCACGGATGCCGGCTGACCAAAACTCATCTGCATCTGACCCGCACTGCCATGACCTCGAACCTTATGAATCTCTCTCTCTCCAATGCCGATGCTGCTCTGCAAGCCGCATCCAAGCAAAGGATGCCTCAGCTCCAACCTCAGACCCCTAAGAAACTGATCGGTCCGCACCGTCTCATCCGCCACAATATGTGGTGCATAACGGCCCAACCCAACGAACCTGGACCTATACTGCACCACGGTCATGTAACCCTGGACCAGGTCCAAAAACTCACGCAGCTTCTGTGACCTGAGAAAAGACGGACAAAAAGCACGCTCAAAAGCCGGGACGAACTCCTGCCACAAGAGCTGCCGAAGGGGACGAGACTGAAACACTGCTCCCCACTCTGACGTCCACCAAGTCTGGGCTAGCCCCTGCAATCGATACGTGGCCAACACTACCTTCTCTTCCACAGGACACTCCATCGAACTAAACACTCGCTCCATGTCATCTAACCACTCTCTGGCCAGCTCTGAATCTGGCTGCCCGCTGAAAGTAGACGGCTAGTATTGCAAGTACCCCGAGAGGATGAGCCCTCACCAGCATCACCGCCCTGCTGCTACTGCGGCGGCTGCTGAATAACATACTGGTACATGCCCCGGAAGAACTCCTCTGGTTCGGGAACTCTCGCCCCCTCAGCTGCATCTGCTGGGAGCTCTGCTCTGCTCTGCCCTTCTTGGCCCCCACCTGACTCTCCCTGCTGGGAACTAGTCGCTCTCCTAGGTGCCATAACACCTACTACAAAAATAATCAACGATGTTAGCCAAAGCACGCGGAGCCCTACGCCAGTCGCCAACTGTACAGGACATTCATGGACCTTTGGACCACTGCAATCGTTTCAAGTTCTGATGTACCTACACAACCTACGCTCTGATACCAACTGTGACGACCTGGGATCCAAGTACCGGAAAGGAACCAACGCGTCTTGAATCTCGGCCCACCAACCCACGAGCCCGAAGGCTCGGAAGGGTAAAAAGGGATGGTGTGGGAGTACAAGAGAAGCTGAAGCAACTACAGAGATAGCACAATAATCTAAAATAAAATGCACAGCACAATATAAATAAATAAACTGCAACAAGGACCATAGAGTCTCATGTCCAAATAAAGTACAGTCAACAGAAAGAAAAGTACAACTACACGGGGCATCCCCCGGCTCTGGCAGGCTGGTGACTAACCCTGGCTAGAAGAATTACGTTGAAACTCAGCCGCACCTCTCGACGACCCCGCCTCACCTGAAAAGCAGGGGTGAGCCTCATTTCATTGGCCTAGTAGGGATCCCCCGGACCCCCACCGCACAACGATAAAAACGGTTGTAAGGCGTGAGCAACCACGGAAGGTAACACCACCTAGCAGAAGTATGGTAGAACCACACGCTGAAGCAGATAAACGGAAAAGCCGCTTGCTCTACAGTACCGTACCACAAAACCTCGGTCCGACAAAACTCGGGTCTATACCTACCAGCAAACAGGAGCACCACCCACTAGAAGAACGACTGGATGCGTCCCTTAACGTCTTACACCGCGTCACAAGTGTCAAGCTACAACACCTCGGGCGCGAGACTCAGACACACACAGTAACCAGTACTACAAAACAAGGACTAACTGAGGTCGCGCTCGTCAGCGCGGGTCCGAAACCCTCAACCCCGTGTGCACACTCAGACCATACGCCCGAGGCATGTCCTCTAGCTGGTAATTCCCCCTAAGCCCGGACTCGGCTATACGTGGGGGCCCTACGGTAACCAGCCTACTCACCGTCTCTCTCGGGTCAACCGGTCCACCACTCCCAGGTGGGTCAGCACCGCGTGCCGTAAGAAGGCTACGACTAGTGGACGTGTCACCGGAGGTGAGACTCGACTCACGGAAACCACCGACTAACACACTAACACAGACTCTCGATAACCAAAACGGTAGGTACGGATGCTGGGGACATGCATGAGATCCAACCGTCCCTCAAGTCACGCGGCAGCCCTATCGAGGTAACTGATTCTCCAAGGACCCCCGGGCGCCCCTGTGGCTCTCACTGGGTGCTCACGGCAACCCTCGGCCACACGCCACAACCGGATCCGAGACTCGCTCCACCGGAGGTACAATTACCGAAAGGAAACGCGGCTCGGGGAGGGGGATTAACGCGCTAGGGACCCAGGGCGCGACACTGTCGTGCTCTGGTCCCCTGGCGCGACCCCTGAAGAACGCGCTAGCAGAAGCTAGCGCGTTCTCCAAGAAGGTGATAGCCTAAGCTAGCGCATTCATCAAGAACACGCTAGGAAAGGCGCTACCTGCCCCAGGCGTGACATGAACCGCCAAACTGTTCGTCTTCTCGGACGAACGCGCTAGGACGACACAGCGCGTTCAAACAGAACGCGCCCCTGGTACCTAGCGCGACAACGGGCCGAGCCTGGTTCGCAAAAACGTCAGGAAATCTGAAAACCGCGCCCATTCACCCCCCCTTGTGAAGGGAAAACAACGGGGAATCATCCCCCAGACGTCCTAGCATGCATCTAGAGCCCCAAATCAATCAAAACCCCCAAGAATTAATGGATCCGGCGCTCAAACCCAAAGCATAAAAATAACCCTCCCGGCATGAATTTAGCCCCTCTTGGCCTCTCCACGGCCTAGAAATCATGGGGAATGCTGTAAAGAGGGCAAGGATCCGTCCCCCTACCTCAATGAGCTCGAAATCTACCGGGAAGTTGCCAATCTTCAAATCTAGCTCGAACACAAACTCCACCCACGCGCCACGAAAAGGGCACCGCTGCGATCCTCTCGCCACCGCCGTCGTCACCGCGTCGCCACCGATGTCCACCACCCGTTGCCAGAGGAAGAGGGAGCGGGGTGAGACGCAAGATAACCAGACTAGACGGTTCATCTAGATGTCAGAGTTCTCTTCACTCTTGCCCTTGGCCATCATGTTCAGTCTCGCCATCACTAAGGTCATTACCTGAAAAACTTTGGAAAACGCAGGGTGAGCGAACGCTCGGTAGGACTTAATATCTCATGCTTACAAGCTAGCTTTAAGTCAATTACAGCTTAACATGCTCATGCAGGTCATGCGAGATATAGAAATCGAGAACTATAATAACACGAGATAAATTCAAGAACTATAAGAAACAAACGAGTAAGCAAGATGCTAGATACACTCATTAACAAGTACTTTCTCAAGCTAGGTCAAGAGCATTCATGAGGAAATATAACATTCATCTCTCTATGACGAACACTATCTCGAGAACTTCAATGCATCCATTATTATGAAGGATCTTTGTGACAAGATAACGAGTACCATCAATGAGATAATTCAAGAACATTTATGATGATCGATATAGAAGTAGAACAATTACTTCTACAAGCATTCTATAGCATTTGCCAAGACACTAAGGGAATATCACGATGATATGATAACCCCTCCAATAAGGCAAATCAAGATCTTTTCATGACGAACAATAAGTTGTAGAAAGATGTACTATGATGGCAATTACTCCCGATCATCACTATCACGAGAGCGTTTGCACATCTAGCACTATATAGGATTGGCCAATGCACTAAGGGGAAAATCACGACGATATGACCGCCCCTCATGGAAATAGCACTAGGTAGTATTTGGTCGCACACTTAGGAGTTCTCACGACTATATGATTGCCCCTAAATGCCAATAACCGAGTTTGGTGAATGCTAGCACCCGATCATCGTATACCGATAACGTTTGGACTTTACCTCGCCCAATAGGGTCAGATCAGAACCCGTAGCATTTAAAATATCATTTTAGTGGGACCCATAGCCCCTGACATTTAGTCTAGACTAATTCCATATTAATGACCAAGAATTCCAAGGATCAAACATGTAGGAACATTAAGATAGATTTCATGGAACATAGAGTTCAAGGACAGAACTTGTAATAAGGATGATATATCAATAAACCAGATGAAAACCATGACATTCTGGAAATCTGGGTGATTAGGTACAACCAGCTCAGTCGGCCTTGAGGGAATCCAAGGCTATGAGGAGACTTACGGAGGTCCCAATGACTAACTTGCCAGTCCGAAGGAACGGAATGTCCAACGGAGGGCTCGTATGTCACCGAGAGTTGAGGTGTATTGTAATACCCCGGTTTTGAAAATCTGAAATTTAATTGAAATAATTGAATTTTTCACTGAGATAAATGAATTTCGGAATTTAATATTTAATTCCTTAGTAAATAGAACTAGTGAATTTTTGACTACCTTATAAAAATCTGGAAAAATGCTAATTGGGTCAAGGACGATGTAGTTAGCAACTTTATCTTCTGGGCTCAACCCAACAAAAGTCCGTAATTAGGTCTAATTAATGGATTAAGCCCAAAAATATACACTAAGTTAACTGTGCCTAACCTTAACTTAAAACGTGAAATTGGAGCTTAATGTTCAACCAATGACCCCAAATCCTTTTATAAATTTAATTAGAACTTATTTGAATTGTTGTAGAAATTTAATAGGAATTATTTGAAATTATTTGAATTAATTAGATTAATTCTTTAATGAATAGTACAAGTCACTTTTTGACTATTTTATAAAAATCCATAAAAATCATATTATTGTGTAATCCATTTCGTTTAACATTTTTGTCTTCTAGGGCTAAGCCTAATAAAATCGTTAACAAGGCCTAATCAGGGGTTTAAGTCCAATTTCTATACCTACCAACCCGAACTTCATGTTCACTATTCACCCCATCTTAAAACATAAAATTCGACCTTAATACTCAACCATTTGATCTGAAATTGGTGTCAAACTAAAGGCCATGATCTTAACTTCAATAGCCCTCTAAAAATTACTCGAAATCCTAACCCTAATTGAGGCGACTGGTCGAGTTTTGACTTGGTCTTGCTTGGTGGCGCCTTGTCCAACACGTCACTTGTGGCGTCGATTCCTCTCACCACAGACCATCCCAGAACGTGTATAAACTATCAAAATAAAGCTCTTCTAGTCTATTTTCATTTGGTATCCGCGGCAGTCGCTGAAGTTTTCAGATCTAGAGATATCTCGCGTTGAGTGCGTGGGTGTCGGCGTCCTTCTTTCTTTCCTCCTTCTTTGTTCTTCCTTGTTCTTCATCAAATTGAGGTAGGTTCTCTCGGGCTCAAACCTTAAATGATATATCAAAATGTTCAACATGCATTCCTCTTTCTTTTGATATATAAAGCCCCAATTTCTATTAAGTGTAGCATGTTAATTTAGTCATTTAGTGAGCCATGTTAGAATCATGTTAGAACTAGGGTTTAAGTTGTTCTTCCTTAGATTAAGTGATGAATTCGGGCTGTGAATCAAAAAGTAATTCATGCATCTTATATAGTTTTTCATGCTCGTCATTTTGATAGTAAAAGCCCCAAATTATATTCTGTATATTGAGAGTATTTTACGATTTAGTAACAGCATGTCAAGTTAAGGTTTTTACTGTTCTTTCTTTAATAAATCTTGATTTAAGCATGTTAATCTGAAATTGACCCTGCTATTAGATAGTAGTTTTCATGAGCTTTCCATCGGTACCAAAAGCCCCAATTTTTATTGGGTGTATTTCGCGAATTAAATCATTTAGTATAGACAAGTCAAAATTAGGGTTTACTAGTTCCCCTTTGATTTCTGTATTGATTCAGGCTTTAAAACATGAAATTGATCCATGTATCTTGTAGAACTTTCTGTGCTCTTTCTTTTGACTGTAAAAGCCCTAATTTTGATCGAGTATATTGTCCGAATTTGTGGTTTTATTGAAACCCTAGAAAATATGAGGAATTAGGCAAAATTTGAAAAAATATATTAAAAATCAGAATCTGCCTGGGATGGGCGGTCTCGCGATAGACCGCCCAACCCCAGTGACCCTGGGATGGGCAGTCGCCCCTGGACCGCCCAACCCCAAACCCTGGGATGCGCGGTCGCTCATGGACCGTCCAACCCCTGTGAAACCCTAAACGGCCCATAACAGACCGTTTAACCCCCAGAGACAGTTTTCGCGCCCGGTTTCACCGTTTAACGTCCCGATTACCCTAGTAAATGCATGTTAAGGCAATAATTTTATATTTCTGTCCCAGAAACGTATTTTTCATAGAAAATGATTTAAATGTGGGTTTTGATTATTAATTAGTATCTTAATCACATCTTAATTACTAATTAGTATCTTAAATTGATAATTAGTGTTTTTAAGTGTTAAATTAGTATCTTAATTACTGTTAAGACAGTAGATTTACATTTTTGTACCAGAAATATATTTTTCACAGAAAATGATTTAGTGTGTAGATAATTTGTGTTTTTAATTGTTAATTAGTATGTTAATTGCTAATTAGTATCTTAAATCGATAATTAGTGTTTTTAAGTGTTAAATTAGTATCTTGATTATTGCTAAGACAGTAGATTTACATTTCTGTACCAGAAATATATTTTTCACATAAAATGATTTAGTGTGTAGATAATTTATGTTTTTAATTGTTAATTAGTATGTTAATTGCTAATTAGTATCGTAAGTTGATGATTCGTGTTTCTGATTGTTAAATTAGCATCTTAATTGTTGTTTAGACGATAGTTTATATTTCTGTACCAGTAATATATACTCTTCATAGAAAATGAATTAATGTGGTTCTAAATTATTAATTGGTATCTTAATTCTTAATTAGCATGTTAAATGGAGTTAATTAGCATCTTAAATGGATAATTAGTAAAAAACACATATAATAAGTGGTAATTATGCAAGTAAATTCCTGTAAATTGCATGATATCTTTTGAACTTGTTCATTATCACCTTGATCCATCTTGATCCATCTTTTAATGAAAAACCATATATCTAATTAAGCATGTAAAATTAGGAGTTAAAAGGCTTTATTTGGTTTTTCTTAATGCTCTTAGTCAGTCAGTTCGTACTTAGAGCGGCGTACTGTCAGCCGTTGTTCTTGACTTCATGACTCGTGGATCGTGACTCTTGTGAGTACAGCCGGTGTTAGCCGTACAACCATCGGTGTTTGGGTTTTATCGTGTTTCATATTCTTGAGTCTAAGGATAACTTAGTCCTTTAATCTTGAGCTTATGATAGTAACTCCTCTGATTACTTGGCCATTTACTTGACTATCTAGACACGTGGGATCTTGGATCCATTATATGCCAACGCACCATAAGGGCCCGGTCTGGTCCTGGGGAGAGCACCCGAAAGTTAGTGAGCCCATGGGATGCTAATGACAGGGTGAGGCATTACACCCGAGTGCATGACTTGTTAAGTCTAGAAATAAATATCTTGTTACTTGTTACTTGTGACTTGGTGTGCTTGAATCACGTTGACGTCGACCCAAGGAACTTGATAAGTAACGTACTTGAATCTCGTTGAGTGCTTGAGAGGCACTTAAAGTACTTGCTTGCTTGGCCAACTCTTGCTATTTCTTGTTGGAAATTCTTGTACTTGCAATTATCTAGTGAATACTCTATTACTATCTTATGGTAAATTCATTACGTGAAATCTCCTGTAGCAAATTCTTGTATACTTGTTCTTGTTCAATCTCGTACTTGATATCTTGTTCTTACCTGCTATTTCTTGACCTTGCAAGATCTGTTTTATTACGTTGTTTCGTATCGTCATTTATTTCTCTTATTAGCGTGGCATATGAAACTGTAATTTACTTGTTAATCACTTAAACTATGCCTGATGATAGAGTATAATTCCTACTGAGCTTTTTGCTCACCCATACTTCCAACCCTTTTCAGGTTATGCGAGTATCGGTACGTGCATTGGGAAACGGATCAGTGTGATCGAGTGGAACCTGGAACCTAGAGTTGGAGTCTGTTCTTTTTATCTTCTCGAGTCTAGCTAGTCTGGTTATTTCTTTTTGTTATTTATTTTGAATCTTTTATTGTAAGTGGTGTCAAAATATATCTTTTTAAATTAATAAGAGTTCGTATTTTCTCAAAATGTGTGTCTGGCCTCTTTGTATTTTATTGTGATTATTTATCTTCCGCTCTTGTTATCGTGACTGTCTCTTGCCACGTTCCGAGCATCGCTTCCCGCTGCTATCGGTTCGGGGCGTGACATGTATAACGTGAACCAATCATGAAACGGGGACTCCATCTACGGACGTAAGATGAGAGTGCCAAAAGATCCGAGGTATAGGTCAAAACCGGAAGAAAATGGTGAGAACATGATTACGTTAATTATAGAATTCATGTCCATCCAATTCTATAATTAACTATAATTAAATAAACTTATATTATTTGACGCCCGTGGGTGACGTCATTTATTAATTAGCGTCCACTTGGAGGGACGTTAATTATATGATTTTTAACTTAATTTATTTAACAAGAATTCACGTCAATGTCTATTTAATTGAATAATTTCAAAAATGTACATTCAAAGACACATTTATTTATATAAAATAATTTAAAAAATAGAATCTATGATAATTAGGAGAAAAATTCAAGGATTCCAAAAATATATTTTTTATAATTTTATGTGACATAATTTAATAGATATAGATTTTTGAAGATATAATCAGAAGTTATGTATATATATATATATATAAATAATAAACCAATTGACGTTATGGCACATGACGTCAAAACAATTTGACGACATTTAATATGTCATCAATTCAAATTGTTTCGATTCTTTACTCCCCTCGTTTCTCGACGTAATTACGTCGGAATCGAGCCTATGATATACCGAAATGACGGGCTCAAAGAGCTCTACCTAACTGGATGTTCAAAATAATTTTTCGTTGAGAGATGGGGGATCTTGAGATAGGGGGCATGAAAAACGGTGTAACCACACTCACTATCTCGGTCTCCACCCCAATAGTACACCCATAAATTTTCATGGCCAAAGGAGACTCCGACATCCCCGAACAAATTGTCAGAATAAAATCCTATAACTATCACGCTACAGTGAATTAGGTGATTCGCCGTGTAACTATAAAAATTCATATATTTAATAAAGTTAATCGTTAACCGGTTAACACTCCATATAATCAAATGAACATTTAGAGTAAATCATGGAAATTCTAGTGGTATGAAATTTGTGATTTTTAGACATACGGTTTCATGGATAAAATATTTTAAGCATGTTTTTCATATTAATTAACTAAAAATAATACATCCAGAACACAGTAAAATCACGTAAAATCATGCATGCCATTAAGAGTTATTGAACGGATGAGAAAACCTACATGTACTATGTACTATCATCTAGTATGCCCTTTTTTTATGGTGATTTTGCTTGGGAGATTGCCTACCTCGACGATGCTTTAACGGTGATTACGTGAGACGGAAAGAACAGGGTAGCAAAGAAAGAAGAAGATCCTAGACCCCTTCAAGTTGTAGGTAGCAGGAGGTAGCAGGGTGAAATCTTCACGTAGCAATAGCTGCATGTTCGCAACGGCAGCAGCCCACGGAGGAAGCAGGGGACGACGCACCAAAAAGCCGCAGCGACAGTAGCCTCTGCATATTGTCTGAACAAGTAGATTTATAGAAAAAGGGGTGACAACCTTAGGGTCGGATGTTTTGAAGGGACAGTTTTAACACCTTCTGTGCTTCGATCACGAATTAAGCCAACTTACCAAAACATACGCCGCCAGCCGTTTTTTGTTCAGAACCCTAAAGCTAATCCTTCGAACAAGCTTATGGGGTTGGTTGCCGACGTGGATTTTCATGGCCCAAACCTTTTATCATGTTGGGTTGGGTTATCACGTGCATGTACATGCTCCGTTAGATGCCCTATTATTGTATCCTTTGTTCATGTTTAAGCCCTTGTATATTGTATATATGTGTCTTAGCCTATTTAGTTTCTTTACAGTTCTGTGAGTTTAAAAGTCCATTACCATGCATATTCGAGTTATGATAGGTATTTAGCTAGTTAGCAGGTTTAACTTTAGGCTATAGTGGGCTTGGGTTTGCATAAAAATGGTTTTAGGTTTGCAGTGTGTACGTGGGTCTTTATTGGTTACAAGTGTGGGCTTTGGGTTTGATACATGTATATATATTATATATATAGGTTTTGGATTAGAAAATGTGTATTTTGGGTTTTTCGCATGTGGTCGTGTAGGTGAGTTTGGGTATACGTGGTTGACTTAATATATATATATATATATATATACATATATAAATGCTTACATGCACATCTTGTACAAACATGTGGGTATATAAAAGTAAGTTTTATGAGGGATACATTAAAATGGCTTGGTCTTTATACCTTAAATATGGGTGTAAAGCTTAATTGAGGCCCATTAATATTAAGCACTTTCTCTATCTTATATAATTAGATTAATGGATAAGAAAAGCCCATTAATTGTATTTAATAGACTTACAAATAGTTTTGTCCAATTTAATTGGTAGAACTTTATATATATACCTTATTCCCTTTAACTTTATTTACTTACATACCTTATTAATTTTTGCATTGCTGTCTCGGGCATCAGAGTCGGGTTCGATCCTATGAGAGTAAATATATTTTTGGGTAAGATTCCTTCTAAATACTGGGGTCGTATTTTAATTTAAACCATAAATAGATAAAAAGATATACCAAATTTTGATTTCTCGGTTGTTTATTTACGCTTTTATCTGTGCCCCTTTTATTACCATTCAGGCTAAATAACTAGTTTCACTTTTCCTTTATCAAAAATTTTAAATTCTTAGAATTTTCTATGACTAACAATGATTATTTTCATGTATTATCTATTTAAATTTTTGGGGTGCTACATTTCCGCAACAGTTATGGTCATTTCGAATTTGTCGTTATGCCGTTTGGTCTAACGAATGCACCAGCAGCTTTCATGCAGTTGATGAACAATGTATTTCGGCCCTATCTTGATCAATGGGTCGTGGTATTCTTTGATGATATCCTGATTTATTCCAAGAATGAAGAGGAGCATGCTGAACATCTGAGGATGGCATTGCAACTATTGAGAGATCATCAGCTATATGCCAAGTTCAATAAGTGTGAATTCTAGCTGCAAGAGGTGTCCTTTCTCGGACATATCATCACAAAGGAAGGAATTTCTGTTGATCCTTCAAAGGTAGAGGCAGTGAAGAATTGGGATCAGCCTACCAGTGTGACTGAAGTTAGAAGTTTCCAAGGCCTAGCAGGCTACTACCGAAGATTTATCCAGGATTTCTCTAAGATTGCGGTACCTATGACAAGATTAACCCGCAAGGAGAACAAATTTGATTGGTCAGAAGATTGCCAGTGAAGCTTTCAGACTTTGAAGGAATGTTTAACTACTGCACCTGTATTGGCTTTACCTTCTGGTGAAGGAGGTTTTGTCGTATACACTGATGCTTCAGGTATTGGTTTAGGCTGTGTACTCATGCAGCATGGGAAAGTGATTGCCTATTCTTCTAGGCAGTTGAGGAAGCATGAAGAGAATTATCTTGTTCATGATTTGGAACTAGCAGCGGTGGTATTCGCCTTGAAGATATGGAGGCATTACTTGTATGGAAAAACATTCACAGTGATTTCAGATCATAAGAGTCTGAAATATTTATTTTCTCAGAAGGAACTCAATATGAGGCAAAGAAGATGGTTGGAGTACTTGAAGGACTTCGACTTCTCGATTGAGTATCATCCTAGAAAAGGCAATCTTGTGGCAGATGCATTAAGCCAGAAGCCTGTAGCTAAATTGTCAAGTCTCATGTTACAAGAGTAGAGGCTACTGGAACAATTAGCTAGCCTGGACCTTAATGTTGACAATGATCGGGTTAGGATTGCACGGATTCGACTTAAGCCCGAATTGTTGATGGAAATCAAGTCTTTGCAAGATAATGATCCTGAGCTGGTAGAGATCAAGGGAAGCTTGAGCAGTAGACCTGACTTTATGATGGCTGACGATGGAAGATTGTTATTCCAGGGAAGAACTTGTGTACCTGATGAAGCTGAAATAAAGAACAAGATTCTTGCGGAAGCTCATAGATCCAGATACACCATTCATCCTAGAGGCACTAAAATGTTCAAAGATTTGAAAAGATCCTTTTGGTGGATGAATATGAAAAGGGAAGTTGCAGACTTCGTGAGTAGATGCTTGGTTTGTCAGCAAGTTAAGGCTGAATATTTCAGACCGGCAGAAAAATTGAAACCACTCGACATACCCCAATGGAAGTGGGAAAGTATTGGCATAGACTTCATTATGGGTCTACCTAGGACTCGTGGTGGATTTGATGCAATATGGGTGATTGTCGATCGATTGACAAAGTCAGCTCATTTCTTACCCATTAAGTCTAAATGGACAGTTGATATATTGGCTGCTTTGTATTTGAAGGAAGTTGTAAGGCTCCATGACATACCAGTCAGCATTGTGTCTGATAGAGACCCCAGATTTACTTCGCATTTCTGAAAGGGACTGCAAGAGTCTCTGGATACTCGTCTGAATTTCAGTACTACTTTTCATCCACAGACAGATGGACAGACTGAAAGAACCAACCAGATAGTGGAAGATATGCTTAGAGCATGCATGATTGATTTTGGAGACAGTTGGAGTGATCACTTGGCATTAATTGAATTCGCCTACAACAACAGTTATCAATCCAGCATACAGATGGCTCCTTTTGAAGCATTGTATGGAAGAAGCTGTCGTTCCCCGTTATGTTGGGATGAGGTAGGTGAGAAACAATATCTTGGACCGGATCTTATTTCAGAATCATCACAGAACATCCGTATTATCCGAGACCGGTTACAAGTAGCCCAATAAAGACAAAAGAGTTATGATGACAACAGAAGGAGAGCATTGGAGTTTCAGGTTGACGAGCATGTATTTTTAAAGGTCTCTCCTACGAGAGGGATTCGAAGATTTGGCATTCAGGGCAAGCTAAGTTCGAGATATATTGGTCCATTTGAGATCCTGGATAGAGTGGGAGAGGTTGCTTACAGGCTGGCATTACCACCTCAGTTGTCTGACGTACACAATGTTTTCCATGTGTCTATGTTACGGAAATATGTGTATGACCCCACTCACATCTTTCAGCATGTGGATTTCGAATTGAAGGAAGATTTGACCTATGAAGAAAGACCTATCAAGATTCTGGACAGGAAACAACAGCAACTCCGGAATCGTTCCATACCGATGGTCAACATTCAGTGGAGTCGGCGTGGGACCGAAGAAGCTACTTGGGAGTCTAAAGATACTATGCGGAAGCGGTATCCCAACTTATTCTAGGTGAGCTATCTCATTCCCTATTTTCTGTATTTAGTGCAGTGAATTTGGAGGACCAAATTCCTTAAAGTAGGGGAGGGTGTAATGTTGTGATCGGTGCGATGGATTCAGAGGGGGGGGGGTGAATGAATCCCCTTATAAAACTCTTGCCCAATTAAAACTTCCTGATACAAACTGAAATCCAATGAGCAGTTGTGAAAATAACAGATTCACTAGGTCAACTAAGATGCTTACAGATGAACAGATTAGTGACTTAGGATCAATACCAAGGGACTCACAAAGCAGTTATCGAACAGACAGTGTGCATGAACTTAAACCTGATAAGGAATTAAACACGTTCATGACTGTAGGTTGAAATCGAGTCTAGCATACATAGAGCAGTGATTAAGTAATCAAGGTGACTCTTACAGGACCAGTAACAGATGATTGATATGCAATCAAATTCCCTGCTAGATAGAAGATCCAAATCGGCCTATGCAAACATCTAGCGAAAATAGAAATGAACATTCAAACCACAGTGCACAAAGATTTTTTAGGTGGTTCGGTCCACAGTCCTACGTCCACCCCTCAATCCAAACCGGAGTGAGGCTTCCACTAGCAAAAGCTAGAACCGCAGACTCAGTCTGCAAACAGGTGCTGCCTAACAGTTTGACCAGGGGAACAACCTCCCCTCTTCCTCTAGACTAGAGGGAACCCACTAGTGACTACCCGTCACTAGCAACCAGAGACCGAAGTCTCTCTTCCTCCACCCAGAAGGGAAACCACTAGTGACTACATGTCACTAGCAACCAGAGACCGAAGTCTCTCTTCCTCCACCCAGGAGGGAACCCACAAGCGACAGCAGCCACTTGCAATCGGAGACACCAAGTCTCCCTTCCTCTGAAACCCAGAGGGAACACCGACCTCAAACCAGAGAATCGGAAAGTATAGCGATCAGATGAAAAGAACAAAGTAAAAAGAAAACAAGAAAGGATGAAACACAGCGACTGAAAGCTATAAAAGATGATAGCACAAATGTGGCTCTCCATGGAGCTGACTGGCCTGGATTTGATCCACGGTCCAACAGGAATAGATCTTCAAGCAACTTCCCTTCTTCTTCTCTAACTATCTATCTCTCTCTCTATCTCTCTTCTTCTCTGCTGCACTTCTCTTCTTCTCTCGATCTCTGCTCTCCTCTTCTCTCTCACTGTCTTTCTTTTTCTCTCGATCCTCACGAGCTCTCTCTCTCTTTCCTTTTCTTCTGCAACTTCTCTTTCCTTCTCTTCTTCACTCTTTTTCTTCTTCTGGATCGTGCAGACTCTGTCTCTGCTTCTACTTTGATCACGATCACCTTCTCCTGATGGAGAGGTCTTCATTTTATAGCAGTACCAGCAGCAGCAACACTGGGCGCGTGATTCCCACGCCTTCCCGTCCAGAAGGTTCCTCCACGTGTCATCATCATGTCAGCCCTTCCAGCCTCAGATCACGTGCCAGGCATATCATTTTTTCTTCTCGAAGGATATACCTATCAGTCAGTCGAAGAGAATTATCAGTTTAAGACTGTAAAACTTTGTACAGACTTCATTCATGCAAGCAAGATAGTGCATGGCTGTACAGACTTGGTCGAGTGAACCAATGGAGGTTGTTTGTTATGGTGCTAGGCCCGGATACAGAGGGGGGGGTGAATGTATCCCTCTAGAAAATATAGCCCAAATTAAAAACTCAGATGCTAGGTAAATTTCGGAATTAAACTACTTCGATTAAGCAAAATAACAAGCAGGTGGAGCGAGCCTATCCAAGCATCTAGCGGAAGCAAATCAAGCAATCAAACCACTGCTCAATAGAATTTTTAGGTGGTTCGGTCCTCCAGACCTACATCCACCCCTCACTCCCAACCGGAGTGAGGCTTCACTAGCCAATGCTAGAACCAATCAGACTCAGTCTGCAACAGGTGCTGACCACACACTCCCCTCTTCCTCCCAACCGGAGGGACACCCCAAGTGACTCTCAGTCACTTGGAAACTAGAGGTCGAAGACCTCTCTTCCTCCAGACCAGGAGGGACCCAACCAGTGACTTCCAGTCACCAGCAAACCAGAGGTCGAAGACCTCTCTTTCTCCAACCGGAGGGACCCCTGGACTTGCAAGCCACAAGCCCAGAACCGGAGACAAGTCTCCCTTCTCCTGAATCCACAGGAGGAACCCACAAGTAGCTCCCAGCTACTTGCAACCAGACATCAGATCTCCCTTCTCCTGACTCACCAGGAGGAACCCGATCCCCAACAGGGCAATCGGAAGAACAAAGCTAACCAGAGAAACAAAATGAAAAATAAGAAAACATAAAAGGAACATCGACAAAGGCTGGAAATGAAACACAATAGTCGTTCTGGATTTGATCCACGAACAGACTAAACAGGTCTTTAATAGAACTCTCCTCTCTTCTTTTCTTCCTCTTCTTTCTTCTTCTCAGCTCACACAATCTTTCTCTCTTTCTTCTACTGCTCTCACTCTCTATTTTCTTCTCTTTCGCAGGCTCTCCCTATCTCTTCTTTTCTCTTCTTCTTCTGCTCTTTTGATCGTTGCTCTCTTTCTTCTTCTTCTCTTTTTCTTCTTCTTTTCTTTTTCTAGATCGAAGGGCTTTCTGCTCTCCAGGCTTCTTCTTCGATCAGTCTTATATATAGGATGAAGACTCGTATATATAGTAGCAGCAGCAGCACACTGGGCGAGTGTGGCTTCCACGTTTCCTGCCCTAGAAATTCGGACCACGTGGCAGCATCCTGGTTCACGAGCCAGGCACCTCGGATCACGTGCCCTTCATTAGCACGCTCAGTAACTAGAGTCAGGTGGCGTTAACGCACTTGCTTCAAGGGGTTGACGCAGCCTTCACAGACATTCTACCAGCAAAACTCAAGTCTGCTGCGTTGACGCTTCCAACCCATGGCGTTGACGCATTGATGCGTTCCAGTGAGCAACCAGCCTAGCCCTATTGACAGTTGCGTCGACGTTGCTCCACTGCTGCGTTGACGCATCGGTGATCCAGCATCTGAACTTAGATGGCTTCTAAACTTAGATGGCTTCAGCGCTCTCACGTTTCGTGTGGAGTGCGTTGACGCATTGTGCAACTGCGTCCACCCTCTGGTTACCTGGTCGATCCATCAACCTGCTGCGTTGACGCCACTTGATGAATGCGTTGATGCACCAGAGTAATCCAGTAACCCATTGGCTCTCCCTTTGTAACTGCTGCGTCGACGCTCTCAGCATGCTGCGTTGACGCATGGAGCTGCAGCGTCGATGCTGCCAATGTACTCCAGAGGCTGCAATAAGGGATTCTTGAACCGCTGCGTCCACGCTACTTGCTCACTGCGTTAACGCACCAGAATAATCCAGGAGCTTCTTTCTTGATTGTTTGAAGTGCTGTGTCCACGTGTCAGCATTTCAGCCTCTTGGATCACGTGCCAAGTCTTGATGGCCTGAATCATCTGCAGACAGACAGAGGAAAATGAACTTAGTTCAGACGAATGTATATACTTAAGCAGAGCTGCCAGTGTGTGGACTTGAACAGTGCAGCGAGTGTGCAGACTTGGTAAAACAAGGTCCAGTGTATAGACTTGCAGATACGAAGCCAATGTACAAACTTAGAAGGATTTGAACCAGTGTCCAGACTTCAGGTTTAACTGTGGATGTACAGACTTCAGGTGTGTAGACCATTGTGCAGACTTTGGAGAGCAGTGCCCAATGTATAGGCTTTATGGAGCGAAGCCAATGCGTAGACTTCACGCTGTACAAACTTGAGGCTTTGAACATTGAAGGCACAAGACGATGTACAGACTCAGATTCTAGACCAGTGGCTGTACAGACTTTGAAAGAGGACCAATGTATGGACTTCAGGAGCAAATGACACGGCTGTACAGACTTTGTTACCCAAACGAATGAATAGACTTTGCCACAGTCTAATGTATAGACTTGAAGAAACTGAACTGAAGAGTCGACGCATCAGCTCAAGGAGTTGACGCACTGGTGTGAGAACAAAGACAAGTATGACTGAAGGGTCGACGCATCAGCACACTGAGTTGACGCACTACTGTGGAGACTGTACAGACAGAGTGTAGACAGAATTAAAGTAGAGCATGTTATCTGACAGCCATATGAACTCCATTCACTTACATGATAAAACATGAATTTATCGAGCATATAAAAGACACAGCTAGATGACTCACAGAGAATAACTCACTTCAAAGACCAATCATCAAAACCACAGGGGCACAACAATCTCCCCCTTTTTGATGATGGCAACACTACACAGTGAGTCATCTGATGACTCAAACTATTCTCCCCCTTTGACTTCATCAAAAAGAAAATAGTTTGAGAAATTAAAGCAATCAGCATGCTATAATTGAAAACCAATCTCCCCCTTTGATATAGTCAAGATGAATCGTGGGTGGGTAAGAATGCATATGCAGATGGAGATTTCAAAATGCAAGATCACAATTCTTCCCCTTTAAGAGTTTCTATGCAGCATGATGCATACGACATGAAAACTCCCTCTGAATAGATGCCAATTGATATGCAAGTGATGCATGACATGGAAGCTCCCCCTCAATAAGTGGAATCTTATGAGATAGATGAGAAGGAGACCACAGGGGCAAACAAGGACAAGTTCAGGTCAATGAGCAGAAGAGGTTCAATTAGCAGATTTCTAAAGAGGCTTCAACTACAAGAATTTCAGTCAGATTTTCAAGGAAATGTCATTCTCATAAATCCAAATCAGAATATTTCAAAGTCTTCCATTATAAGGGCTTATGAATGAATTTTATTGATCAGCATGGTTTAAACATGATGTATGTAGAGTTTTTCAATAAAGTTCTGTATTGATATCTAAAACCATGGTTTAATAAAAATGAACCAAGCCCTCATATTTATCTTGATAAATCTTCCTTTCTCTTACACAATCAACTTTATTGACTTCTTTCGGAATTACATGCATCAGTATTGAAATCAAACAATTTTGAAGTCATATGATTTTGTCTAGGGTTGTAGCAATTTGATTTTAGCATCAATATTCAGATATTGAGATTTGTTCAATAATTTTTCATGCTACAAATTTTACGAGCACTCTAATTCAGTGCACACCTTGCAACTAGAGGATATACCTTGATCAGAGGCCAATATCCCTAAGCACTTAGTGTGACTAACTGTCATGCTTTATATGAACAGAGATAGCATTTGCACAGCATGACACACTGTAAATCATTTCTTGATGAGTGAGCTGTATTTCTCAGTGTGCATGCCATTGCTCTACCTGATTTTCAATGAATTTTATGCAGAGTTAACTAAGGCACCTCATGACACAGTCCCTTGGACATGTGTTTCTTAGTGACCAAGGCCATTGCTCTGACAATTACTCTACCCTTTAGACAATTCAGAAACATTCATTTGCTTCAAAACAATATTAATCTCATGTACTTAACCATATAAAGTCATGTATTTAAAAGTGCAGATTTCAGAAGTTTTTTGCAAGACACAGCATGAAACAGTTGGTTAAGATTTATTAATCATGATTCAGATATGTTAAGAGATTTTAAAGTTAAACTCCATGAATACATTAAGCTTAAACCACATGAGTTATTTCAGACATTCATAAAAGCGTATAATAGAAGATTTCTAGTTCAAGATCTTTCAGATTTATGATCGAGATAGCCCATTGAAATCTTCATGAAGGACTGAAATAATTCTGATACCAAATGATACCAATTGTTACCAATTGATAGGAGAGATTTTGAAGCTCAGTGTTTTCAAATTATGATCAAGGTTTGGTCAAATAGAATCAATGAAGGGGATATGCACACTAGACAAGATATCAGGAGGTCAGGCAAGTTCCAGGATGTTCAAAGTTAACATGCAATGAACTCTGACATAAATGTATGCACATGACTACCTTCCTGTAATGTATTGACTCCCCCTGACAACATGCATTTAGGCAATCATTTTGGCATTTTCAATCTAAGGAAATGCAATGCACTTAACTACATGCATGCAAAGACTTAACACTGAATGCTATGCAAAGACATGCAATTAACTCCCCCTGAAAACATACAATGTTTGCCATAAGAAACTGAACATGTGATTCCAAATGATATAATGACTTGTGCACATTCAGACTGTCCTATTCAGCAAAGTGACCCATGGTACTAGGCGGAGCACTTGGTCTAAAAGAGCACCTCACACATAGTAGGAACCTCCAGACAGATTTCCCTGTCTATTGGTAGCTTACCATTTACATACCATAGTGGTCAATCATGATAATTCAATATGCAGTCCTATGTATAAATCAGATTTTCAGTGAACTATGCAACAGACAGTTTTCAAACAGCATTCAAATGCAGTTTAGATTTTTCAATGTACTATACATGCAAATCACATATATGCACTTCAGATGAGAAGAGTTCAGAGGCATCAATTCAGACAATGCAGATGAAGAATGAATATGCAAAAACAGATTTAGTATGTCATGCAGTAGAACTAAAAACAGGAAGTGCAAGAAATTTATCTGAAGGATTCAGGAAGGGGTTTTCATTCTTGAGTGCCTTGGTTTATTACCCCTTTTATTTCAGTCCCAAGGCACACCTGCATAGCAATGTTATTTTGCACAAACAGGTACCCAAGAAGTCTTGGGTCCTGACATGACAGTATTACTCCTAGCAGCAGTTTTCAGATCTAATTTATGAACATTCTTGTTAGCATGAATTCTATGTGCATACACATGAGATTTTCTGTTAACAGAATAAAAATTCTGTTTACCAAAACCAGTTTGGTTTTGATATTCTGCCAGCCAACAGGTTGCAACCCTGTGACCTGGCTTCCCACAATGATGGCATGAGAAAATAGAATTTAGGTTCTTTTTATGCACATCATCATGAACATGAATTGTATGTGCATTAGCATGGAAATTTCTGTTATTTGCATGACCAAACTGTTTTCCATAATCAACACATTCAAAGTTTTTCTTTTTGAAAACAACTTTGTTCTTTCTTAGAGCATTTGTACTAGCAGGGAATTTAAACTTTCCAGAAATGAAAATTTTCCCTTGAGCATGCCAACAGTCTTTGACTATGTGGCCATGCTTTCCACAATGAGAGCAATAAGAGGCATTCTTTTTAAAATTGAGTTCATTATTGCCATAGCCTCCTTGGGCATGCCAACAGTCCTTGACTGTGTGGCCATACTTCCCACAGTGATAGCATGCAGGAGACTTTCTGTTAATGGCAGGGAATTTAACAGTTTTAGAATTGAGTTTTCTACCCTGAGCATGCCAACAATCAATGGCCCTGTGGCCTGTCTTTCCACATTCAAAGCATGAAATAAAATTTCTTCTACAAGAACCTGACCAGCATTCAGAGTCCCTGTGACCCCTTTTGTTGCAATTAAAACAGATGATGTGCTGGTTCATAAAAATAGATTTGTTTTTACTAAAGACATGCTGATTTGCAAAGTGTTTTGTATGATATGAACATGATTTTTCCTTAATACTTACAAACCAGTAATGGGCAATTGAGTGTCCTAATTTTCCACAATTAGAACATGTGACACTCCTTTTCTGAGATGAAGGATTTTTATCATGAGATCTCCTAGCATTCTTATCATCCTTCTCCATCAACTTACACTCATGCAACAGATGTCCAACTTTATGACAGTAATAACAGGTAGTCTTCTTTTTGGATGCATGTGAGTGTGTGTGAGGATTGTGATCAGCAAACACTGATGGACCCTTTTTATTTATTTTCTGTTTTCCAATCATTTTCTGAGCAATGGGCTGTTTATCTTTAGAGATGGTGGCTACATCTGAACCATTTACAAAAGATGTCATAACTTTGTTCTGAAGTTCTTTCTTGTTTATCTTATTGTAGCCCAGCCCTTCCTTCCTAGGGTTGATTTTTATACCTAGTAGCTTGTCTAGGTTTTTCTGCCCATCAACAAACTTTGACAAGGAAACTTTCAAATCCTGAATTTCATTTTCTAAAGAGGAAATATGTAGCTCATAACTGGCAATCTCTTGCTCACAGCAATTCATAGCTTCATTCAAAACTTTGTTAGCAGTTTTATATTTTTCAACTTCCTGTTTCAGATTGCTCAGATTATCAGAATCTTCAACACACACAGTTTTTCCTCTTTCTAAGGCTAGCAGTCTCTCAGACATAGTGGAGTTCAGCATTTTTAATTTCTCATTTTCTTCCTTAAGTTTGTCATTCTGAATTAACTCATTTATCAAAATCTGATCTTCTGAGTTAGTTTCAAGTTTTCTTACAGCCTTGAATTCCTTCAAATCTTTTTCCTTCTTTTCAATGTTTTTCTGTAATTCCACATTCACAGATTTGATGGCTTCAAGTTTTTCAGCAAGCAAGTTTTTCTCCTGCTCAAGTTTCTCAAATGTTTTATCATTTTTATTAGCAGATGTTCTCAGAGAATCATTTTCAGATTTCAGCTTGTTTAAATCTGAGTTCACACTTTCAAAGTTTTTCAGCAATTTTTCATACTGGTCATGATAGTTAACAAGAGTCTGATTATCATTATCTGAGTTGAATTTTTATTTGAGTTCAGATATCACATTTATATGATCTTGATTTTCAGTTTTCAATAATGAAACTTGTTTCTTCAATATTTGAAAATCAGACATACAGGCATCATGAATATTTTTCAATTCAACACAATTTCTACAAGGAGAACTTGAACTATCTAAACCAGTACCCTTCTTCAATTTTTTATACTGTTTTCTTAACAGTTCATGAGATTCAAATAATTCAGCATATGCATTCTCCCAATCTTCTAGAGAAAAATTCTCGAAGAGATTTACCTCATCATCATCATCTTCTTCAGTTTGATTACTGCCTTGATCGCTGCCACTTTGATTTCTTCTGTTGGCCATCATGCAGCTGTCCTCGTTTACCCTGTGAAATTGCTTCAGCCTATCCAGGATGTCCTTTGCTGAGCTGCAATTATGAAGACAAGACCATAAGGCTCTGTCAGTAGCTACTTTCATTAGGTTAAAGGCTTTCTGATTTTCTCCATCCTTTGATCTGTGTCTGTCGGTCCATTTGGACACTTTCGTTGGTAAGGTGTGAGGACCTTGTGAAATTAATTTTCATAGATCAGGATTAGTAGAATTAACATAAGCATGTAAAGCAGTGTACCACTGACTGAAATCAGAACCACTAAAGATGGGTGGAAGAGCCATTGAAAACAAATAGGGAGTAAATTCAAAGCAACAGGAATATTTATGCACTAAAAACAAATTAGCACCTAAGACTACAAGATCGAATCTGCAAGTCGCTGGACCTTGTATGCAGACACCGCTCTGATACCAACTGTTATGGTGCTAGGCCCAGATACAGAGGGGGGGTGAATGTATCCCTCTAGAAAATATAGCCCAAATTAAAAACTCAGATGCTAGGCAAATTCTGGAATTAAACTACTTCGATTAAGCAAAATAACAAGCCAGGTGGAGCGAGCCTATCCAAGCATCTAGCGGAAGCAAATCAAGCAATCAAACCACTACTCAATAGAATTTTTAGGTGGTTCGGTTCTCCAGACCTACATCCACCCCTCACTCCCAACCGGAGTGAGGCTTCACTAGCCAATGCTAGAACCAAGCAGACTCAGTCTGCAACAGGTGCTGACACACAGCTTGACCAGGGGAACACACTCCCCTCTTCCTCCCAACCGGAGGGACACCCCAAGTGAATCTCAGTCACTTGGAAACTAGAGGTCGAAGACCTCTCTTCCTCCAGACCAGGAGGGACCCAACCAGTGACTTCCAGTCACCAGCAAACCAGAGGTCGAAGACCTCTCTTCCTCCAACCGGAGGGACCCCTGGACTTGCAAGCCACAAGCCCAGAATCGGAGACAAGTCTCCCTTCTCCTGAATCCACAGGAGGAACCCACAAGTAGCTCCCAGCTACTTGCAACCGGAGATCAGATCTCCCTTCTCCTGACTCACCAGGAGGAACCCGATCCCCAACAGGGCAATCGGAAGAACAAAGCTAACCAGAGAAACAAAATGAAAAATAAGAAAACATAAAAGGAACAGCGACAAAGGCTGGAAATGAAACACAATAGTCGTTCTGGATTTGATCCACGAATAGACTGAACAGGTCTTCAATAGAACTCTCATCTCTTCTTTTCTTCCTCTTCTTTCTTCTTCTCAGCTCACACAATCTTTCCCTCTTTCTTCTACTGCTCTCACTCTCTATTTTCTTCTCTTTCGCATGCTCTCCCTATCTCTTCTTTTCTCTTCTTCTTCTGCTCTTTTGATCGTTGCTCTCTTTCTTCTTCTTCTCTTTTTCTTCTTCTTTTCTTTTTCTGGATCGAAGGGCTTTCTGCTCTCCAGGCTTCTTCTTCGATCAGTCTTCTACAAAGGATGAAGACTCGTATATATAGTAGCAGCAGCAGCACACTGGGCGAGTGTGGCTTCCACGTTTCCTGTCCTAGAAATTCGGACCACGTGGCAGCATCCTGGTTCACGAGCCAGGCACCTCGGATCACGTGCCCTTCATTAGCACGCTCAGCAACTAGAGTCAGGTGGCGTTAACGCACTTGCTTCAAGGGGTTGATGCAGCCTTCACAGACATTCTACCAACAAAACTCAAGTCTGCTGCGTTGACGCTTCCAACCCATGGCGTTGACGCATTGATGTGTTCCAGTGAGCAACCAGCCTAGCCCTATTGACAGTTGCGTCGATGCTGCTCCACTGCTGTGTTGACGCATCGGTGATCCAACATTTGAACTTAGATGGCTTCTGAACTTAGATGGCTTCAGCGCTCTCACGTTTCATGTGGAGTGCGTTGACGCATTGTGCAATTGCGTCCACCCTCTGGTTACCTGGTCAATCCATCAACCTGCTGCGTTGAGGCCACTTGATGAATGCGTTGACGCACCAGAGTAATCCAGTAACCCATTGGCTCTCCCTTTGTAACAGCTGCGTCGACGCTCTCAGCATGTTGCGTTGACGCATGGAGCTGCAGCATCGATGCTGCCAATGTACTCCAGAGGCTGCAATAAGGGATTCTTGAACCGCTGCGTCCACGCTACTTGCTCACTACGTTGACGCACCAGAATAATCTAGGAGCTTCTTTCTTGATTGTTTGAAGTGCTGTGTCCACGTGTCAGCATTTCAGCCTCTTAGATCACGTGCCAAGTCTTGATGGCCTGAATCATCTGCAGACAGACAGAGGAAAATGAACTTAGTTCAGACGAATGTATATACTTAAGCAGAGCTGCCAGTGTGTGGACTTGAACAGTGCAGTGAGTGTGCAGACTTGGTAAAACAAGGTCCAGTGTATAGACTTGTAGATATGAAGCCAATGTACAAACTTAGAAGGATTTGAACAAGTGTCCAGACTTCAGGTTTAACTGTGGATGTACAGACTTCAGGTGTGTAGACCATTGTGCAGACTTTGGAGAGCAGTGCCCAATGTATAGGCTTTATGGAGCGAAGCCAATGCGTAGACTTCACGCTGTACAAACTTGAGGCTTTGAACGTTGAAGGCACAAGATGATGTACAGACTTAGATTCTAGACCAGTGGCTGTACAGACTTTGAAAGAGGACCAATGTATGGACTTCAGGAGCAAATGACATGGCTGTACATACTTTGTTACCCAAACGAATGAATAGACTTTGCCACAGTCTAATGTATAGACTTGAAGAAACTGAACTGAAGAGTCGACGCATCAGCTCAAGGAGTTGACGCACTGGTGTGAGAACAGAGACAAGTATGACTGAAGGGTCGACGCATCAGCACACTGAGTTGACGCACTGCTGTGGAGACTGTACAGACAGAGTGTAGACAGAATTAAAGTAGAGCATGTTATCTGACAGCCATATGAACTCCATTCACTTACATGATAAAACATGAATTTATCGAGCATATAAAAGACACAGCTAGATGACTCACAGAGAATAACTCACTTCAAAGACCAATCATCAAAACCACAGGGGCACAACATTGTATAGACTTTGTGTATGCTTGAAGCACAGAATGCACTGGCTAAAGTTATGAGTGTATAGACTCTGCATGCGTGCTACATCAATGTACAGACTTGCTGACAAAGAGTGTGCAGACTCTGCGTGCAATGTATAAACAATGTGCAGACTTAGAATGCATGCGGCATCGATGTACAGACTTACTGGTGTGTAATGCAGTATGCATATTTCAAAGTATGTACATTGAAGAAGTGTGCCCTGACATGCCAAACGAATGTGTAGACTCAGCATGCAGCAATGTGCAGACTCACTCAAATGATGCACGAACACAACAGCAGGTAATGTGTAGACTTTGTGTGCGTGCATGCTGCAAGGCAACGTATAGACACTGGCTGTATAGACTTGCATATGCATGGAGAGGCAAGGCAATATATAGACTCTGGCTATACAGACTTGCATATGCATGGAGAGGCAAGGCTATGTATAGACTTTGTGTATGCATTCTAGGCAAACGCGGTACAGACTTTAAGAGACGATGCATGCACAAGTAGAGATGATGATGCTGTATAGACTTTGAGAGATGATGCATGCAAAAGAAATGACGATGCATGCACAAGGAATGTACAGACTTAACATGAGACGCTAAGTGAGACGATGATGCTGTACAGACTTTGAGAGACGATGCATGCACAAGACGCTAAGTGAGACGCTAAGATAATGTGCAGACTTGATCGTTGCAGGTAGATGATGTATAGACTTTAAATCAAGAGATGATGCATGTACAAACGATGCAATGTACAGACTGGATGGTTGTGTGAGCATGCAGCAGCCAATGTATAGACTTGTGAGTGCAGCAGCCAATGTATAGACTTGCGAGTGTGTGAGCATGCGATGCAATGTACAGACTTTGCCATGCCTACACCAAGACAATGTACAGACTTGCTGCTGAAGAATGTACAGACTTGTCTGATGCAATCTAGGTACAACTCTGTACAGACTTTATATGCGTACTTGATGCAGCATCAAAGCAACCATGTGCAGACTTTGTGTGCATGCTGAAACAGTGAACAGACTTGCTAAAAAGGAATGTGCAGACTTGCTATGGATGTATAGACTTGTGTGTACGTTCATGCAATGTATAGACTTTGAATGCTCAAGCAGATGTACAGACTTTAAATGCTCAAGTGAGAGAAAGAAAACAAGAATGCAATCTATATACCAGAACATTCAAACAGAATAATGCATTCAAAACATCATTTCATCATCATTCTTATGTGGAGACTCATTGAGTTGCTATCATCAAAACAACCAAACAACAACACCCTATCATCAAATCACAAGGGGCACAACAATCTCCCCCTTTTTGATGATGTCAACACAATGAGTTACACAGACTCAACAAACAATTCTTCCCCTTTGACACAATCAAAAAGGTTTGTGAGTGGAATGAAAGATATGTATGAAGTCTGATACCAATTCTCCCCCATAGAAACATGCAAAGAGAGTACTGAATATAAGAACTCCCCCTATCAACATGAAAGTTTGACAACTCTCCCCCTTTGCATAGTACATGTTCTCCCCCTGGGATGCTATCAAACAGACAATTATTCTCCCCCTTTGCCATCAACAAAGAGGAGGTAAAAAATAAGGGAAGAAGGACGTCTGACTGGCATTCTGAGCAAGTAGTTCAGGAATTAAGTATTCTAAAGCACAGAGTCTTCAGTCATATGATTTTAGAAACTGCTTAGAGATAGAATTCTGGTTTGAAGGTTATAAAAGTTAGAGTTCATGCACTACAATCATTGAAAGAGTTTGCTATGCATGATAATAGCAATAAACCAGAATCACATTTGAGCATGAGAGATTCAGTTTCAAAGCATCTTACTTTCTTAGACTCAGTAAAATTTGTTAAGAGATACCAGGTCATGTATTGAAATTAAACAATTTGACATACCTGAATTTCTTTTAGAAGGATCAGCATTTTCAATTTGATTTCATTAAGGGCATTCAGGTGCCATTTATCTTTTTGCGTAAGGGTACACGTTTATCAGACGCCAGTACCCCTAGATACTCAACATGATGGACCATTCTGCCTATAATCAAATTCAACAGGAATGATTTGCACCTTTTTGTGTGAAGGTACACGTTTATGAGACGCAGGTACCCCCAAGTACATAGTGAAACCACCCTACTGTTTTGATCTTTTATGCAGAGATAACTGATACACATCATGACATACGTGTTGTCCATTTCTTTGATGGATCACTCAGTTTCTCAATGCTTTACAAGTCATTGCTCTGCCAATGTTATTTTTCAAATATTTTTTAAGATTTTTCAATATTTTTCTTAGCTGTCCTTTATTTGTTTCAGAATGACTTGTTTAAGGACAATACACATACTTAGCCTTCTCTAACAGGATTTCAGGTGAGTTTTCATATTTCAGACACAATTAACTTTGTCTGACATGTAATGAAATAAGGGTTGAGAGTTATTATCAATTATCAACACTCTTATTTACTGATTGCAATCTTTAAACTCTAAAGTTTATAAAATTTAAACCATTAAGTCAGTCTTTAAGCAATTAAAATTCTTATAAAGGTAGAAGTCTGTTTTCGATTGCTTAAGAATTAGAACTGACTAACAGATTGCCATATTGTCAGACTCAACTCATCAGGGTCAAGGGCTTTAATGAATTCAAGAGAGAAAAGAATTTGAGTTTCAATGAAGTTGATGACCTCTCTGAATTACATACAACACTCCCCCTATCTATATGCATGTGGTTTTGCAAATGAATGGGAAGAATTAGAGGAGAGAGAGCTTAGACATAGTCATGGCTGAATGATATGCAGTGAGGATCATTTCTTTTTAGATTTTTCAAAATTGATGATATGCAATACACTGCTCTTACATGCATGCTTTTGCAATGACTCTCCTTCAGATATTTCCTGAACATGAATGTCATGAACATTATGCACGGATAACCAAACTCCCCCTAACTATATGCAATAAGTGAGGTTTCTTAATGCAACATATGCAATATCATTATGCAGGGAAGTTGAGAAATATGTATCATAACAAGAATGTATAATGCATTCATCAAAGGAGTTGTCATGATATGCAAGCATTCGGAGCACACAAATTCAGAAGATAGAATTTAAACTGAGTTTTCAGAACTAACCTGAATAGTTCATTCCTGGGGGGTTTCACTTGTGAGTGCCTTGGATTATTAACCCCTTTATTCATCAGCTTCCAAGGCACACCTGCAGCACATTAATCATTTTGATCCTGAAGGAACCCAAGCAGTCTTGGGTCCTTTATTAGCAGTGACACTCCTAGCAGGTTTTCTCAACAAGTTTTTAGCTTGTTTATCATCAAAACACATGATATGACAATTATACATAGAATGCCCAACCTGCCCACAATAATGACATGGTGTAACAGCTTTTGAGTTCTTTTTGTGAACAGGATTATAATCATGGAATCTATGTGGATAAACATGGAAATTTATGTTACTTACATGAAATTTTGGTTTACCATAACCTTCCCACCAGCATTCTGAAGCTCGGTGGCCAAGTTTTCCACATTCAAAACATACAAGAATCTTTTCTTTGAAAGCAGATTTATTTCTACCAAAATCATTTCTGTTTGCAGGGAATTTGGCAATTTCAGAATTAAATTTCTTTCCCTGAACATGCCAACAATCTTTTGCCCTATGGCCTGGCTTCCCACAATTGAAGCACCTACCATGCTGATTTATGACATCAGATTTATTCTTATTGATAACATTCTGATGGACATGATTAACATGAGGATAGAATTTTCTCTTGCCTTCAGCTGACCAGCACTGAACAGCAACATGTCCCATTTTCCCACAATTATAGCAATGATTTTTTTTTTCACCGGAGACATGCTTTCTAACCTGATTGTTTTGTTCAGCAGTTAAGTCATCCTTTTCCATCAAATTACACTCATGCATCAGATGACCGAACTTGTGACAGTAATGACAGATCATTTTCTTTTTAGATGCATGTGAGTGTATGGGTAGAACATGAAAAGTGGGGACAGGAACATGTTGGTTCTTTTCTTTTTATTTTTCTGTTGTTTTCTTTTGAGCAGATGACTGAGAACCAGGAAGGTTCTGAGGGCTGTGAGAAGTTGAGCTGGAAACAAAGGAAGTTTGAACTTTTTTTAAAAAACTCTTCTTGTTTGAAGGGTTATAGCCCAACCCTTCCTTCTGAAAATTAGCCTTTGTTCCTATAATCTTGTCCAGATTATCTTTTCCATCCACAAATTTTGACAAGGAACTACTCAAATCCTTAATTTCATTTTCCAGAGAAAGGATGTGTATTTCATAACTGGCAATCTCTTGTTCATTGCAATTTAAACATTCGCTTAGCACCTTGTTTGCAGTTTTATATTCCTCAACTTCTTGTTCCAGATTTCTCAATTTTTTAGATTCTTCAATGTAAACAGATTTTCCTTTTTCTAAGAAAAGAAGTTTCTCTGACATAGCAGTGTTCAACTGCTTCAATCCTTCAACCTCTTTAGTTAATTTGTCATTTTTTGTTTTCAGATTTTCAGTTTCTTCAACAGAGCCTTTATCAATTTTCATTGAGCTCATTTTATCATTCAGCTCTTCCTCTATCTGTTCAAGCTCCAGAGTCTTGTTTAACAGATCTCTGTTTTCTTCCTTTAGGGAAACAATTAACTCCTTCTGCCATTCTAAATTTGAGTGAAGATTTTCATTTATTTCCTTGAGAAATGGACACTCATTGCATGCAGATTTACCAGAACATATTGTTTGAGCCTGGAGTTTTTCACATTGTTTCCTAAGACATTCATTTTCAGATTTTAGAACATCCAATTTAGAGCTAACACGTTCAAATTCTTTCAACAGTTTTTCATTCTGAACTAAATTATTAAAATGAACCTGATCATCATCAATCGAGCTAAGTTTTTCTTTTAGTTCAGAAATTTCACATACAAGTTCTTGATTTTATTCTTTAAATAAGCCAATTTGTTTCTTAAGCACTTGGACTTCAGACAAGCATGCATCATATGACTGTTTTCGTTTTAAGCAATTTTCACATGAGGACTCTGAACTATTTAGATCAATTTTCTTTTTCAATTTTTTATATTATTTTCTTAACATCTCATGTGACTCAAGTAACTCACCATATGCACCCTGCCAATCATCTAAAGTATAATTCTCAAAGAGGTTTACCTCATCATCATCCTCTTCTTCATTTTGGCTGCCACTTTGATTTCTTCCGTTAGCCATCATGCAGCTGTCCTCATTTAACCTGTGAGCTAGCTTCAGCACATCCAGAATGTCCTTAGCAGACCTGCAATCATGAAGGCAAGAATGTAAGGCTTTGTCAGTAGCTGCTTTCATCAGATTCAAGGCTTTCTGATTTTCTCCATCCTTTGATCTGTGACTGTCGGTCCATTTATACACTTTCTTTGGTAATCTGTGAGGACCGTGTGAAATTAACTTCCACAGATCAGGATTAACTGATATAACATATTTGCGTAGACTGACAAACCACACATTAAAATTAGAGCTGTTGAAAACCGGTGGATCACCCATGGAAACAGATCAGATTAATGCAACAGGAGGTAAGTTCAAAAATGCACCAAAGATGACAGGATCCTCTGCAGATCGTTGGATCTGATCAGTCAAAAACCTATCTCTGATACCAATTGTTGTGATCGGTGTGATGGATTCAGAGGGGGGGGGTGAATGAATCCCCTTATAAAACTCTTGCCCAATTAAAACTTCCTGATACAAACTGAAATCCAATGAGCAGTTGCGGAAATAACAGATTCACTAGGTCAACTAAGATGCTTACAGATGAACAGATTAGTGACTTAGGATCAATACTAAGGGACTCACAAAGCAGTTATCGAACAGACAGTGTGCATGAACTTAAACCTGATAAGGAATTAAACACGTTCATGACTGTAGGTTGAAATCGAGTCTAGCATACATAGAGCAGTGATTAAGTAATCAAGGTGACTCTCACAGGACCAGTAACAAATGATTGATATGCAATCAAATTCCCTGCTAGATAGAAGATCCAAATCGGCCTATGCAAACATCTAGCGAAAACAGAAATGAACATTCAAACCACAGTGCACAAAGATTTTTTAGGTGGTTCGGTCCACAGACCTACGTCCACCCCTCACTCCAAACCGGAGTGAGGCTTCCACTAGCAAAAGCTAGAACCGCAAACTCAGTCTGTAAACAAGTGCTGCCTAACAGCTTGACCAGGGGAACAACCTCCCCTCTTCCTCCAGACCGGAGGGAACCCACTAGTGACTACCCGTCACTAGCAACCAGAGACTGAAGTCTCTCTTCCTCCACCCAGGAGGGAAACCACTAGTGACTACCCGTCACTAGCAACCAGAGACCGAAGTCTCTCTTCCTCCACCCAGGAGGGAACCCACAAGCGACAACAGCCACTTGCAACCGGAGACACCAAGTCTCCCTTCCTCTGAAACCCAGAGGGAACACCGACCTCAAACCAGAGAATCAGAAAGTATAGCGATCAGATGAAAAGAACAAAGTAAAAAGAAAACAAGAAAGGATGAAACACAGCGACTGAAAGCTGTAAAAGATGATAGCACAAATGTGACTCTCAACGGAGCTGACTGGCCTGGATTTGATCCACGGTCCAGCAGGAACAGATCTTCAAGCAGCTTCCTTTCTTCTTCTCTAACTCTCTATCTCTCTCTCTATCTCTCTTCTTCTCTACTGCACTTCTCTTCTTCTCTCGATCTCTGCTCTCCTCTTCTCTCTCACTGTCTTTCTTTTTCTCTCGATCCTCACGAGCTCTCTCTCTCTTTCCTTTTCTTTTGCAACTTCTCTTTTCTTCTCTTCTTCACTCTTTTTCTTCTTCTGGATCGTGCAGACTCTGTCTCTGCTTCTACTTTGATCACGATCACCTTCTCCTGATGGAGAGGTCTTCATTTTATAGCAGTACCAGCAGCAACAACACTGGGCGCGTGATTCCCACGCCTTCCCGTCCAGAAGGTTCCTCCACGTGTCATCATCATGTCAGCCCTTCCAACCTCAGATCACGTGCCAGGCATATCATTTTTGCTTCTCGAAGGATATACCTATCAGTCAGTCGAAGAGAATTATCAGTTTAAGACTGTAAAACTTTGTACAGACTTCATTCATGCAAGCAAGACAGTGCATGGCTGTACAGACTTGGTCGAGTGAACCAATGGAGGTTGTATAGACTTTGTGTATGCTTGAAGCATAGAATGCACTGGCTGAAGTTGTGAGTGTATAGACTCTGCATGCATGCTACATCAATGTACATACTTGCTGATAAAGAGTGTGCAGACTCTGCATGCAATGTATGAACAATGTGCAGACTTAGAATGCATGCGGCAAAAATGTACAGACTTGCTGGTGTGTAATGCAATATGCATATTTCAAAGTATGTACATTGAAGATGAGTGCCCTAACATGCCAAACGAATGTATAGACTCAGCATGCAGCAATGTGCAGACTCACTCAAATGATGCACGAACACAACAGCAGGTAATGTGTAGACTTTGTGTGCGTGCATGCTGCAAGGCAACGTATAGACACTGGCTGTATAGACTTGCATATGCATGGAGAGGCAAGGCAATGTATAGACTCTGGCTCTACAGATTTGCATATGCATGGAGAGGCAAGGCAATGTATAGACTTAGTGTATGCATTCTAGGCAAACGTTGTACAGACTTTAAGAGACGATGCATGCACAAGTAGAGACGATGATGCTGTACAGACTTTGAGAGACGATCCATGTAAAAGGAATGATGATGCATGCACAAGGAATGTACATACTTAACATGAGATGCTAAGTGAGACGATGATGCTGTACAGACTTTGAGAGATGATGCATGCACAAGACGCTAAGTGAGACGCTAAGATAATGTGCAGACTTGATCGTTGCAGGCAGACGATGTATAGACTTTAAATCAAGAGATGATGCATGTACAAACGATGCAATGTACAGACTTGATGGTTGTGTGAGCATGCAGCAGCCAATGTATAGACTTGCGAGTGCAGTAGCCAATGTATAGACTTGCGAGTGTGTGAGCATGCGATGCAATGTATAGACTTTGCCACGCCTACACCAAGATGATGTACAGACTTGCTGCTGAAGAATGTACAGACTTGTCTGATGCAATCTAGGTACAACTCTGTACAGACTTTATATGCATGAAGCACATGATGCAACAATGTATAGACTTGATGCAGCATCAAAGCAACCATGTGCAGACTTTGTGTGCATGCTGAAACAGTGAATAGACTTGCTAAAAAGGAATGTGTAGACTTGCTATGGATGTATAGACTTGTGTGTGCGTTCATGCAATGTATAGACTTTGAATGCTCAAGCAGATGTACAGACTTTAAATGCTCAGGTGAGAGAAAGAAAACAAGAATGCAATCTATATAACAGAACATTCAAACAGAATAATACATTCAAAACATCATTTCATCATCATTCTTATGTGGAGACTCATTGAGTTGCTATCATCAAAACAACCAAACAACAACACCCTATCATCAAATCAAAAGGGGCACAACATGTAATACCCGGTTTGGAAATTGAAATGAAATTGAAAAGAATGAATTTTGGAATTTAATATTTAATTCCTTAGTGAATAGGACAAGTGGAATTTTGACTACCTTATTAAAATCTAGAAAAATGGTAATTTGGTAACAGATAATTTATTTAACAACTTTGTCTTCTGTGGTCAACCCAACAAAAATTCGTAACTAGGTCTAATCAATGGATTGAGCCCAAAGGGCACACTTACCTAACCTTAACTCAAACCACGGAATTAGGGCTTAATACCCCATCAAATGAGCCCAAATCAGTGGAAAATGAAAGGCCACGATCTATGGATCGTTTCCCCTCTACCAATTCACCGAAACCCTAACCCTAAAACTTGTGATCGACCGACGTTGGGTAAGGTCAACAATTGCGGCGACGTTTCAATCACTCCACTTGCTCCGACGAATTCTCCCAGCACAGAAGGATCCAGAAGTGTATGAGCTATAAAAATAAAGCTCTGCAACCCTAGAATCCTTTGGGAGCAGTGGCGCGGCCGCAGTGGAGATCGATCAAGGGAGATCTCTGGTGATTATTGGAGACGTGTCGGCGTCCCTCTTCTTCCTTTCTTCTTCCTTCTTCACCCAATTGAGGTAGGTAATAACAAGCCCAATATAAAGTGTTATATATGGATGGAATCAGCGTCTAGTCCTCTTTCTTTTGAGCCAAAAAACATAAAATTTCATTAGGTATCCTGCGCAAATTTAATGGTTTGGTAGAGGCATGTCAGAATTAGGGCAGAACTTGTTCCCCTTTGATTTCAGTAGCGATTTCAGGCTGTAAATCTAAAATTGATTCATGCATCTCGTAGAGTTTTTCATGCTCTCTCTATTGGTAGTAAAAGCCCTAAATTCCATGATGTATACCCTTTGAATTTCGTGTTTTAGTGTGACCCTAGAAACCTCACCGAAGGCGGGCAAGGGTTGGTTTAATCGGATTTTACCAGACTTGGGCGGTCTTGCGATAGACCACACATCCTGGGATGGGCGGCCATCTGCATGACCACATATCCTGGGATGGGCGGCCATCACCTAGACCACATAACCCCTGATAGGATGGGCGGCCATCTGCATGACCACACATCCCGGGATGGGCGGCCATCACGTAGACCACATAACCCCTGACAGGATGGGCGGCCATGAGCATGACCACACATCCTGGGGTGGACAGCCATCACCTAGACCACATATCCTGTGATGGGCGGCCATCACCTAGACCGCCCAACCCCTTGGGTGGCCATGCCCTTGCCGCACAAGTACCCTATGTTCAGTCAGGTAGATATAAGGTCCTATAACGACCGCACATCTATGCAGAAAATGACTTAGTGTGAGCTCTATATGATTCATATTAGTATCTTAATTGATAATTAGTAAATTAGAAACCCATATGATAAGTGGTAAATTACGCAAGTAAATTTCTATAAAATGCATGCTTTTTATTCCCACATGATCTTGTTCATTATCATCTTGATTCATCTTTTTGGAAATTAAATTAATGTAAATCATGATCCTTGATAAATTGACATGAAAATTAGGACTAAAATGAATACTAGGTTGCCTGACAACCATTCTACTCCAGTAGAACGGTTTGACCAATTTACCGACTTTTAACAAGTCATTAGCCCTATTAGTTGTGCTAGCCTTGAACTTACCCCCGGACACTCCATCCGGCGGACTTAACATCATCTTGAGATCTCTCTATATCCCTGCTAAGAATATAAGGAACCACCAGAAACTCCGATTTACGTGACTGAACCGCTGGATTATAAGTCTTGGATCGAATTGGGCTAAGAGAGGCATGTGCGGCCAGTAGTGGACCGCATATCCTCATAGGCGGCCCAATAACGACCGCATATACCTGGCTTTTGCCATTAAGTGTTGGTCGATTAACCTTGATCAATCTTCGACCAAACCATTAAGCCCTGGACTGACCAATAGATAGTAGACTAGGCCCTGGTTTAGTTTTACCCTGTCTTTGGCAGCCCGGAGTCCAATAGGGTGATTTCTTAGCCTTCTAGCCTAGCCCGGGTGGTGCGGCTGGAATATGACCGTTCAAACCTTATGCGGATTCTATTGGACTGCATATCCTTAATACGGCCCCGTATGGCCCGTACATCATGTTCATGGGTCTTAAGGTCTTCTGGACCTGCGCGGCCCAGAACTTACCGTTCATCCTTAGAGCAGAATACTGTCAGTCGTTCATTCTTGACCTCATGGGCTGAGTTTCAGTCCAGTTCCTGTAAGTGCGGCCCAGTATTAGCCGCATATATCCTTTGAGCGGCCTCTGTATGACCGTACATCTCTCAGAGACGAGTTTTATCATGTTTTGTGCTCTTGAATCCAAGGACAGATTAGTCCTTTAAATCTTGAACTTCTGGACAGTAATTCCTCTGATTATTTGGCCATAAACTTGACTAAATGTCTAGACGGAACTTGGGATCTTGGATCTGATAAATCAATGCCAACGCATCATAAGGGTCCAGTCTGGTCCTGGGGAGAGCGCCCGAAATGTACTTGTGCCCATGGGAGTTTGTAATGATAAGGTGAGGCATTGCACCGAGTGCATGACTAGCGTGATGTGTACGACAGAAATCTCTTGTTATCTCTTGTTACTTGATCGTGCTTGACTTGTTTAAAATACTTGCTGGTGGCCGTTTCCTCGTTACAATTTCCCGTTACACTTGTTACATGATATTCTTGTTGAAATCCAGATATCTTATATTTTTTTGACCTTGCAAGATCTTTATATTACATTATTTTTCTTCTGTATCGTCATTTCTTTTCTTATCATTTCATATGAAAATGGAATAATTGGTTAATCTCGTAAACTTGCCTGTTATTATCTACTGAGCGTTCGCTCATATAGTTGTCTCCCCCCTTTTTCCAGGCAGCTCAGGTGATGATGCGCTTACCGTTGGAGATGGGCAGGAGTGATGATTGGAGTGTACCAGTTCTAGATGTTGAGTTGGCATAGTTATCCTACTCTTAGTTGTGCCTTAGTGGGTGTTTAGCTACAATTATGATATTATTGTTAAGTTGATGTTGCCTCAGTTTGTATTAAAGTTGGTTTAAGGATATTGTACTAGATTTGAAATGTTTCATGACCAATAAAGTTTTTTTTTCATAGCACATGTGTTAATGCTTAGATTAGCTTATCATTATTTCTAGCTATTTCTGACTGTACGTTCCGATAGTCCGCGTCGGGGCGTGACAACATTGATGGTTAAAGAGATCAGTCAAAGAAGAGGGATGAACCAAATCACCATCAGAAAGTGTAGCCTTCAAGATCCCTAATCTGGAGAAGACCTTGCTGGTTGGAGGCAAGAGTCGACACCCAGAGCACTGGGAGTCGACTCTGGAAGCCCAGACTGAACCACCCAGATTCTGGCCAGGCACAGGTGTCGACTCTTAGGGGGCTAGGTGTCGACCACAGACTGCATACAGAACCACCCAGGTTCTGGACTGATTCAGAGGTCGACCATGAAGGCCCTGTAAGTCGACCAACGCCGGAGATGCGAATTGTAAACCCTAAAATGGACCCATTTCTTGTAAGATCCGATACCCAAGGCTTGGATCCATTATGGCACGCATCTAGAGGGTCCAGATAAGCCAGGAAACATGGGTCTTTACCAGAGTTTGGTTCTTTTCATGGATATGACTTCGTCTTCTACTTCCTAGCTAAAAAATAAAAGATTTTCCATTGGATTCTCCAATTGAACCAGCAGAAATCGTGGGAGTACTTAAAATTAGAAAAAGATGGCGAGAAGGAAGAAGGAAGGGAGGCAGCAGCGAACTAAAATTAGGGAGGCTGCTGGAAAAAGAGAGCGCTGCATCTAGAGTGCGTTGCATCTAGAGAGAGCTGCATCAAGAGAGAAAAATCTGCAGGTCGTGGGAAGAAGCATACTTGGAAGAGCTTGTGCGACCCAGATCAAGAAGAAGGAAGAAGCTGCTGGAAAAAGGAAGTGTGCTGCATCTAGAGAGAAGTGTCTGCATCTCGTGGGAAGAAAAGAGAAAAGGGGCATGTGCGACCTAGATCAAGAAGAAGAAGGAGAAGAAGAAAACAAGGGCAGCAACAGAAGAAGCGCTAGCAGGAGAAGAGCAGCAGTAGGAGAAGCACCGGCAGCAGCACAAGATCAGCCAAGATATGAAATCAGAGAAGAAGCTCGGTGAACTCCATCTACAGATCAAGATACCCAATAATCAGGAGAATTCTACACTCGATCTGTATTCATATGTCTATTCAATCTTTCATTTTACTTTTCTATTCTGTTAATCAAGCTGTTTGTCAGCGGTATGTTCAGATCGAGCTGGGTTGCTCGGATCTGAGGTTGATCAAGCTGTGAATCAGCGGAGTGTTCAAGCTATGAGTCAGCGGAAGGAAGCCTCACCGGGTTTGGTGAGGGGTGGACGTAGGCAGACTGGATGTCTGGCCGAACCACCTAAAAATCCCTGTCTCCTTTGTGTGATTGTTTGTGACCTCCGCTAGATGCATGCCTAGGACCATCTATATTTTGCATAGAGTTTTCACTTAGATTTCCGCATAAGCCGCATATATTAAATAGTTCACCTAAGTCTGCAATAGTTTCTGATTTTGGGGGCGGATCTATTCACCCCCCTCTAGACCGTCGTTCCACCTACATAACACGTGGTATTAGAGCGGGTTTATCCATTTAAGAGGTCCAACGACCCGGATAGATCAGTGGAATGGATGCCAAAGCATTATTGGCTGAGAGTCATTCGGTGACTAGGCCACCATATTTTGATGGCACTAACTACCCGTATTGGAAAAATCGGATGCATGACTTTCTCAGAGCGCATGACCATGAAATATGGAGAGTTGTAAGTCGTGAGCCACATCAACTTCCTGAAGATGAAGACACTTGGACACGAGAGCAGATAAAGAAGTCAAATCTAAACTGGAGTGCAATGAATATTAATCAGTGCTCGCTTCACCCAACAGAATTTTCAAGAGTTTCCTCATGTGCCACTGCCAAGGAAATGTGGGACCGGTTAGAGGTAATATATGAAGGCACTTCTGAGGTAAGGGAAACTAAGGCCAATATGCTTATTTTCGATTATGAAATGTTCAAAATGAAACCGTATGAATCCATTTCTGAAATGTATGCTAGACTAACACAGTTAACGAATAGTCTAAAAGGTCTAGGGAAAAACTACACTAATAATGAACTTGTGAGGAAAATCCTTAGATCTTTAACTCCTATCTGGCATACCAAAGCTACAGTGATTGAGGATTCTAAAAACTTATCTACTATGACTGTTGATGAGCTGATAGGTTCATTAATGACTTATGAGCTTAACCTGAAGAGAAATAAGGAAGAAACATCAAAGAAGAAGTCATTAGCACTAAAAGCTAAAGAGCACAGCAAGGAGACCTCAGATGATAGTGAGTCATCCGGCACTAAGGAGGACTTGGGTGAGTTTGCCACACTAACCAGAAAATTTGAAAAGTTCTTGAAGAAGGAAGGCAAGAACTTCAAGAATCCAAAGGGTCAGGTAAGAAAGTCATCCAAGTTCAAATCTGAATCATCTGAGAAAAAATATAACAATCTTGTTTGTTACAATTGCAGCAAGCCTGGACACATCAAAATTGAATGTCCACACAATGAGAAGAAAACACACTTCAAGAGGAAAGACAAGAAGAAAGCCATGATAACCACCTGGAGTGACGAAGAGGAAAGTGAAGGGAAGAGTTCATCCAGTGAAACCAATGAAGACTTAGGTCTTATGGCAATAGGTCAGTATGAGGTAAGTGAAAACTCTTCTCCATTTGAGCATTTCACCATTGATGATTGGCAAGAAGCATATGGTGAATTGCTTGATAAATGTGATATTGTAAGAAAAGAAAACAAAGCTTTGAAAAAGAAAATAAATACCATGGCTCATGATACAACTTCATCTGAAAATATTGCATGCTTTCAAACTGAGATTTCAAATCTGATGAAACAAGTTCATGATTTAGAGGCTTCCAAGTCTAAACTAAAAGATCTCGACGATGAGAATGAAAATTTGAGAGATGAAATTGATGAAGTGAGAATGAAAATGCAAAATGCAAAATTCAGATTCAAAAGATTTGAAAGATGAAAATGAGAGCTTAAAAAGGGAAATAGATGATCTCAAACTGAAATTGCAAGACTATTACAAGGAAACTAGACTGACCAATGAAAAACATGATGCAATCAAGGAGGTTAATTGTCAACTTCAAAAGGAGATTGAAAAGATTCAAGAAGAACTTGTTGTGCCCCTGTGGTTTTGATGTCAGCAAGCACTATGAGTATGAATGATGATTGATTGAGCATCTTATTTGCATGTCATTCCATCGAACAGGTTGTGTGCATATTCATCGTGCGTTGACGCTGTATGGGCATTGCGTTGTGTGTTCTAGCATTATCTCTGTAGAAACACATGCATACTCGATGCATCTGTGCATTCATCAGTTGCTTCAACTCAAGTCTGTACAACATTCTGTATTGGTACAAGTCCACAAGCCCATGCACGTTTGCTACATAGCATATCTTGAATCAGTGTAGTGTTGTTTTATTCAGTCATAAAGTCTGTGCATGCCTTCATCTGTTCATATCTTGCATTAGTGCAGTCATATAGTCAGTGCCTAGTTCAGTGCATATATGCATATTATGCATGCATATAGAGGACAGCTTAGATAGGTCAATGCATAGTTCATTGCTAAGTCTGTACACTCTTTACCATGCACTCAAAGTCTATACATTCTGTTCGTGCAATTGAATACTATGTCTGCACTCGGTTGCCTTGATGACTGAACAAGTCTGTACATTCTTCGACGGCATGTTTGTACATCTATTGTACCATGCACTCAAAGTCTGTACATTCTTTGGTGGCAAGTCTGTACAACCGGTGCTGATATGAGCATCAATGTTCGTGCATCATTTCACAAGTCTGTACAACCTCTGATGATTCGAGCGTTTAAGTCCATACATCAGCCCATCAGAGACTGTACATTATGTATTCATGATTAAACTCTAGGCACAACAAGTCGATGCATCGTTTGTACATCGCACACAAAGTCTGAACACTCTTTAATGGCGTGTCCGTGCATTCATCTTCAATGTGCATACTTTCCTGCATGCAAACTGCATTATACGCATCAAGTCTGTACATGCTTAGTTCAATTCTCGAACTAACTCGGTGCGTCTTTCTATCTTTCCTTTCAGATTAACTCAAACTGATGACAAGTCTGATCTGACAGGACTGTTGGTCGAGGAACTTAAGAAAGGGCACGTGATCCAAGTATGTAGGATGTGCTAGGATCGTGACACGTGTATTGCAGCAGGCCGAAATGCTGCCACGTGGTCAAGGCGCTTGGGCGGGAATCGTGGAGGACAAACGCCCACCTATCTGCTACTGCTATATAACAAGAAGACTTCTCCATCTAAAGCGATGATCGTTGCATTGAGATAGAAATCAGATCACTAAGTGTAGAAGAAGAGAGAGCCTGCACGATCCAGAGAGAAGAGAAAGAGAAGAAAGAGAGAAGAAGAGAAGTAGAGAGTTGAGAGAGAGGAGTCTGAGAGATTTACTCTAAATGTTTGTTCATCAGTCTCTTGGTTCAGATACCAAAACTGATATTGCTCATTATGAGCTACATTCCCTCTGGGGATTTCTTGTTTTTCGTTTGTTTCTATCTTGTTTTCTGAAACCTTATTTTCAAGCTGTGTGTCAGCAGAGCAAGCTGTAATGCTCAGCGGGCAGAGGAGTATTCCTCTGGACGGGTGAAGCTGTAAGTCCCCAGCGGTTTGCAGAGGAGGATTACCCTGGACGGCATAAGCTATAAAGCCCAGCTGTCTGTAGGGTTGTGACCCCGAAGCTGTGGATCAGCGAAGCTGTGTATCATCGGTTGAAGCCACATTCCGGTTTGGAGTGTGGGGTGGACGTAGATCTCGGGTTTGAGATCGAACCACCTTAAAAATTTCCTGTCTACTGTGCGTTTGTCTTGCGAATTGTTGTGCCTCTTGATTATATCTTCCATCCGCAGTAGATGCATGTTTAGGATGGTTTAAGTTCAGATCTACTTGAGTTGGCTTTCTGTGATCGCGTTAGCTTATCTTTCTACCGTCTAGCAGCAGTTTGTTCTATTTCCGCACTTGAAACTGCTGCAGTCAATTTTATTGGGTGATTGATCTATTCACCCCCCTCTAGATCGTTCATAGACATTCATCAGTTGGTATCAGAGCCTAACTCTTTTTCAGGGACTAACATCCTAAAGAGGAATGGCCATGAACGCTAAGGGAATGACAGCAGAAGGACATTCAACCTCCAAGCCTCCATACTTTGACGGCTCTAACTACGCCTACTGGAAGAACAGAATGCAGGTCTTTCTGAGGGCGAAAGACTACGAGATCTGGAGGGTAGTGAGCAAGGGACCGTTCAAACTGCACGAGAATGAAGAGGTTTGGATGAAAGAGGAAATTAGAAAGTCTACTTTGAAATGGAGTGCCGTCAACTCTATCCAGTGCGCACTTCATCCCACGGAATTCTCCAGAGTGTCATCGTGCAAAACCGCCAAGGAGATGTGGGACACATTGGAGGTTATCTACGAAGGGACATCACAGGTGAGAGAGACCAAGGCTAATATGTTGGTCTCTGAATATGAAGCATTCCGGATGAAATCTGGTGAGACCGTGACTGAGATGTATGCTTGTCTGACGATCATAACTAACGGTCTGAGGAATTTGGGAAAGAGCTATTCCGACTACGAGATTGTAAGGAAGATCTTGCGGTCTCTGACTCCTGTCTGGCACACAAAGGTGACAGTGATCGAGGAGTCAAGAGATCTTCAGACAGTGAAAGTTGACGAGTTAATAGGTTCTCTAATGGCATATGAGATGAACCTTCCCAAAATTAAGGAGCTCGAGAATAAGAAGAAACCAATCACGCTGAAGGCTAGTTCCAGCAGAACAAGCAGATCCAGCCACAGTGAATCATCAAGCGAGCAGAGCAATCTATCTGGGTCAGAAATAGATGGAGACCAACTTGCTATGTTGACCAGAGAGTTCAGGCGATTCTTGAGAAAGGAAGGCAGAAATTTCGGCCGAAGACAATTCAGCGGCCGGCGATATAACAGGTATAGGTCTACCCCTACGAAGAAACCTGATACTAATGTTTGCTATCACTCCAGGAAGGCCGGACATATGAAGGTAGATTGTCCAGAGCTCCAGAGGCAGAAGGAGAAACTAAGGAAGAAAGGAGGAAAAGGAAAAGCCATGATTAGTACTTGGAGCGATGAGGACGAGGGCACACTGAGCACCACCTTAGAGGGCGAGGATGAAGAAAAGCATGTCTGCCTGATGGCCAAAAGTGACAAAGAAGAAGAAGGAGACTCCGATGAGGTATCCTCGCCTTTTGAGCACTATACAATTTCTGATTGGGAGGATGCCTACTGGAGAGGGGGATTTCTGTAGCCCACCCAAAGAGCAGCCCAACAAGACTCAACAGGGTCCAATGAGGCAAGCTCACCCGAGTGATAGCCCACGGGGCCCACTTAGGGAAGAAAAGCCCAATAAACAGGCACTCGAGGAACCAACCCTCCCCGGCGGCCCCTAGGCTCGGAGGGCCCGAGTGATGGTCAGGTCACAAGGAAGGTCCGGCCCAGGCCGCTTTTCCTCTCGGGAGAGACAGGCGCCAGTCGACCTATCCGACCCCTCCTTCGACCGAGCTACCCTCCTCGCCTGGACAGGGCTAGCGTTTCAGGAGCTCGGACTGGACGCTAGCCGTTCGCGCTGCCTTTAAGAGTCCCCAACGGACAGGGGAATCAACCAGCCACCGGGTTTTAAGGCGATAACGCCCCCACGATAAAGGCCATGAAAGCCCACGTTGAGGACGCAACTCCCGCCGGAGACCCCCCAGGTGACAGGACTCTTGAAGGCGGCACACTATTTAAACCAGGGATACCCTCCGGTCGAAGGTAAGACAGAAAAGAAAGGTAAAACACCTGAGCAATCCGCTTCACCCCCCTTTGGTGGAGAGGAGTCTCGCCCACCAGCTTTCTTCCTCCCTTCATTGCTTCCACCAGAGCTCTACTGACTTAGCCATCGGAGGGTTTCACCCCAGGGAAATCCCCTGGGCCCTCTGACGCGTTTCCCTGTCTTACAGTTCATCTACTGGTGATCCACGGCCCGCTCAGGACGCAGCGCGAGATTTCGCCTCTTCATCTAGCGCCGTCTGTGGGAAACGCACGAAGAGCCGAGATGGTTAGAAGAAGCTCAGGGAGGAGATCCGCCGTCGAGAAGGGTAAGGCCGTGGTGACGGCGGGAGAAGCCCCCTCTAGGGCCTCACAGAGCCCTCCCTCCAACACCAGCGTCCCCACCAACGGGCCGCCGCCCCCTCCGACGGCAACGGGGGTAGCCCCCAACGGCGGCGTCGAGATCTTCCAGGCCCTCAGTAAGAAGCTCGACGTTCTCGTAGAGCTCATGAGGGCCCAGGCGGCAAGGGAGGCCAGGTCTCGCGCCCTGTCCGGGAGCCCCCCCCGTCGAAGTGCATCCAAGCACACCGCTGGAGGCCGCTTCACCCTCCGCGGCCAGCAGCTCATCCGCAACCACGCGGGAGGACCCTCGCAAGCTCCACCCCCGGAGCAAGAGGCTTCCTTCATGCCCAGGAGAGGGAAACAGGGGGCGAGGCCTCCACGCCCGAGCGCCGGCGGTCCTGAGGATCGCCACGACGCTCCCCCCAGCCCCACGGCGTGACCGCAGCCGGAACTATCCCTTCGGTTGAGGGATTTCGAAAGACGCTTCGCAGAGCAAGAGCGCGCCCTCCGCGCCCTGCAGAAGACCTCCCTCCCGGAGGAGGAGGAGAAATCCCCTTTCTCCGAGCACATCTTGAAGGCAGAGGTATCTCCTAGGACCTCCATTCCTACCTTCAAACTCTATGATGGACAGGGCGACCCAGCCGACCACTACGACAGCTTCGATGCCCTGGTGACTCTACATGGGACACCGGATCCCATTAAATGCCGAGCCTTTGCGGCCACCCTGGTCCAAGGCGCTCAAGCGTGGTTCCGGGCCCTCGCCCCCGGGTCCATCCAGGACTTCAGGCAATTCGGGCGAGTCTTCAAGGAGAGCTTCACCGGAAGCGCCCCCCCGAGGTCAGTAGCGGGGCTCCTGGCCCTCAAACAGGCACAAGGGGAAAGGCTTCGGGCTTATGTCCATCGATTTAAATTGGAAGCCCTCAGAATTCCCCGCCTGGATGTGGCCTCAGCCACGACCGCTCTGACCAGGGGCACCCGGGATGAAAATCTCCGCCGCGAACTTGTCCTCCACCCTCCCTCGACCCTTGCCGAGCTAGTGACTCTGGCTCTGCGCCACGCCGAGTGCGAAGAGGTGCTCAGCGCCTGCCGAGACACAACCGGCTCGGGTCGGGAGGGGGACAAGAAGCGGGCCCCCGAGTCAAACCCTGGCTCAGGCAAGAAGCGTGATCGGGAAGGAGAGCGCAAACGGAGGTACGAGCGGTACACCCCGTTGACCACGCCAGTCTACGAGATCTATGAAGACATCAAAGACTCAGGACTCCTCCGCCGGCCTGAACCTATGAGATCGAAGAACCGCAAGCGTGACAGACATTGCTCGTTCCACGGCGACCACGGGCACCACACCGGCGACTGTCACCAGCTCCAGGACGAGATCAAACGCCTCATCCATCAGGGGCACCTAGCCCGGTTCGCAGCTGGGCACAAAGAAGACAAAGACGCCGCGGAGGAGATCGACAACGCCCCCCGAAGGGTCTACATCAACGTCATCTCCGGAGGAACGGCATCGGGCGGCGACACCAGCCGAGGAAGGAAGCGCCATGCCGAGCGGGCCAGCCGGGTCTCAGAGCCCTCCGGGGGCCCGCCGAGGGAGCCCCAGGTCATAGTCTTCTCCGACCAAGACCTGGAAGGGCTAAGCACCCCGCATGATGATGCCCGCGTCATCTCGGCCACAATAAACCATTGTAACGTAGATAGAATTCTGATTGACAATGGAAGCGCCCCCGATGTATTATCTTATGACTGTTTCCTCAAGATGGGGGAAGACCCATCCAAGCTCCGCCCGATCCGAACCCCCCTTTGCGGGTTTAACGGCCTGGCCACCTACCCCGAGGGAGCCCTAAGCCTGCCGGTCACCATCGGCACCCCACCCAAAACCGTTACGGTCATGGTGGACTTCATAGTGATCAAGGGTATGATAGCGTACAACGCCATTTTCAGCCGGAAAATTCTCAGCCGAATGAAGGCCGTACCATCTACCTATCACCAAAAAATGAAGTTTCCCACCAAAAACGGGTTGGGGGAAGTCTGAGGTAACCAGGCCACGGCTAGAAGGTGCTACAACATCTCGGTGGAAGCCTCAAGGCCGGACGGAGGGGATAAGGGCCCCAAGGGAATCGAAGGGAAGACTGTAACCACCAAGCCCGGTGGCGAGTTGCTAACGGTGTTCCTGAACGATGACCTGGCCCTCGGAGTAAGGATCGCAGCCGACCTACCACCTAAGGAACAGCAACAATACAAGAAATTTCTTTCTGAGTACGCTCAGGTCTTCGCTTGGGCCGATGATCAACTCCCTGGCATACCAGGGGAGACCGTGATGCACAAGCTCAACCTTGACCCCACCGTCAGGCCCATACAGCAACGGAGAAGGAAGCATGTGCCCGAGAAACAGGTAGTCATCAAGGCGCAGGTCATCAAGGGACAAGAGACAGGCCTCTTCAGGCCAGTCCTGTACCCTACGTGGCTAGCCAATGTCGTCCTGGTGCCAAAAATCACAGGCAAGTGGCGAATGTGCGTGGACTTCACCGATCTGAATAAGGCTACCCCCAAGGACTGCTATCCGCTACCGAGCATCGACCAATTGGTTGATTCAACCTCGGGCAACGAGATACTCAGTTTCCTGGACGCCTATTCAGGTTATCACCAGATCAAAATGAATCCAGAAGACGTTGAGAAGACAGCCTTCATCACTGACTGCGGCGTGTATTGCTACACCCGGATGCCCTTCGGGTTAAAGAACACCGGAGCCACATATCAGCGACTGGTAAATCACATGTTCGAGGGACAGCTAGGTCAGAACATCGAGGCTTACATTGACGACATGCTCGTCAAGACCCCCAAGGCCCAAGACCACTTCACCGACCTTGCCGAAACCTTCGGCACCCTCCTGAAGTACAACATGAAGCTCAACCCCGCCAAGTGCGCCTTCGGAGTAAAATCCGGGAAGTTCCTGGGTTTCCTAGTCACTCAGCGCGGGATCGAGGCCAACCCCGACAAAGTCCAGGCCATCTTGGACATGCGCCCGCCCACGTGCATTATAGACGTCCAGCGTCTGACGGGGCGTGTCGCCGCTCTCAGCCGTTTCCTGTCCCATGCGGCTGAACGATGCTTGCCCTTCTTCAAATTGATGAGGGGGCCCAAGCTGGCATCTGCTACGTTCGAATGGGATGAGGAGTGCCAGGCAGCATTCGCCGAGCTTAAGGAGTTCCTGGCTTCGCCACCAGTGCTCTCCAAGCCCGTCCTAGGCGAAGTCCTGCTGCTCTACCTCTCGGTGACGCCATCCACGGTCAGCTCGGTCCTGGTCAGAAATGACTCAGGAATCGAAAGACCGGTCTACTACACCAGCAAGGTGCTCAGTGGGGCCGAACGGAGGTACCCCTCAATCGAGAAACTCGTGCTAGCGTTGGTCACCTCCGCGAAGCACCTCCGCCCCTACTTCCAGGGGCACCCCATCACCGTGCTAACCGGTGAGCCGCTGAAGAAGATTCTGGCCCACCCCGAGGCCTCGGGGCGACTCGTCAAATGGGCCATCATGCTCGGGGCTACGACATCTCGTACCAGCCGCGATCAGCAATCAAAGGCCAAGTGCTCGCCGACTTCATTGCCGAAAGCACCATCCCTGCCGAGGACAGGCCTCCAACCGCGACCGAGCCAGCCTGGGAACTGTTCGTCGATGGGTCGTCCAATTCAGCAGGCAGTGGTGCGGGGATCCTCCTAAGGTCCCCCGAAGGGATAGAGCTACAGTACGCCTTAAAATTCAACTTTCAGGCATCCAACAATGCTTCCGAGTACGAGGCCCTTATCTCGGGAGCACGCATGGCCCGACGGCTGGGGGTCGAGCGAGTCAGGATCCACACCGACTCTCAACTAGTCGCAGGTCAGGTCAACGGCGAGTATGAGGCTCGGGAGGTACCCATGATCAAATACCTCCAGCTGGTCCGGAGCATGGCCCAACAGTTCGAGGGATTTGAGGTAGTCCGAATAGCTCGGGAGCGAAACTCCCGGGCGGATGCCCTCTCTCGATTGGCCTCCTCCCTAGACCCGGAAGGTACACGATCGGTCCTCCTAGAAGAGCTAGAGCGCCCGAGCATCGACACGGAGCTCCTCGCTGTTGACTCAGCCACCCCAAGTGACTGGCGCTCCCCCTACCTGTCCTGGCTACTAGACTCCCAAGAGCCCCCCGACCCTTGGGAAGCCCGCCGAATAAAGTATCAAGCTCGGCGCTTCGTCGTCCTCGACAACGCCCTCTACCGAAGATCATTCTCCGGTCCCCTCCTGAAGTGCCTCGGTCCCGACGAGGCAGGCCGAGCCATCCAAGAGATTCATGAAGGCCTGTGCGGAGCGCACTCAGGGGCCCGGTCGCTAGCCCGAATCCTGTTACGACAGGGGTACTGGTGGCCCACCCTGCAGCGTGACTGCTCAGCCTATGTTCAACAGTGCGACCGATGCCAGCGGTTCGACCACTTGGTCCATCAGCCGGCAACAGAACTTGTCACCCTAACCGAGCCCTACCCTTTCGCTCGGTGGGGAATCGATATCCTTGGGCCATTCCCAACGGCCCAGTCCCAGAAGAAGTTCATCATCGTCGCCATCGACTACTTCACCAAGTGGATCGAGGCCGAGGCTACGACAAGGATCACCGAGACAGTCGTTTGGGGCTTCGTTTGGAAATCGATCATTTACCGCTTTGGCATCCCCCGAGTGATAGTCAGCGATAACGGTCGGCAATTCGACTCTCGGTACTTCCGAGACAGATGCGCCGACCCAAATATCCGCAACCACTTCACTTCGGTCGCCCACCCTCAGGCCAACGGGCTGGTTGAAAATGCCAACAAGACTATCTTGAAAGGCATAAAAATCAGACTCGGCAAGGCTAAGGGTAGCTGGTTCGAGGAATTGCCTAGCGTACTGTGGTCGCACCGAACAACCCCCAGGACGGCAACCGGTGAAAGCCCCTTTCAGTTGGTATATGGCACCGAGGCCGTCGTTCCGTTGGAGATCGCCAACCCGTCCCTCCGAGTGATCAGCTTCTCACCCGAGGCCAACGGGCAAAAATTGCTCGAGAACCTCGACCTAACAAGCGAACTCCGAGAGATCGCGAACGTCCGGGCAACGGAGTACCAACGCCGCCTCACTCGATACTACAACGCCAAGGTCCGAGACAGACGTTTCCAACCGGGAAACTTCATCCTCAGGAAAGCCGAAGCCTCTCGACCACTGGAGGCGGCGGGCAAGCTATCCCCCAACTGGGAAGGCCCCTACCGAGTGGTCGAGACGCTCGGGAAAGGTGCGTACAGGTTAGCGACAATGGAAGGGGAGCCTATTCCTCGGACGTGGAACACAGCCGCACTACACAGATTCTACTTTTGAAATTGTACAGCGAGATAGACAGAATAAAATTCCTGTTCTTTTCATTCCAAATCGTTGGTACATCAGGTAGGCAAATGCCAGTACATCACATAGAAAAAACAAAGCAAAAGTCCATCTAACATCTTTCCAAGGGGTCATCTCTCGACTGACTCGGTCTTGATCTCCTCGCATCCAGCCACTGACTCTGCCTCGTGCGGAAACTGGCTCGGACAAGAGGTGGTCGAGCCAGTTGGCTCGGATGGCCCGTGACAAAGGTGACAGAGGGACTTCAGGAGAAAGGCCACCTTTAAACGTTGAGGAAGGCTACCTCCCAAGTTGGCAACAACCGGGAAAAAGGAGCGCCGGGAAGGCCCCCCCTCTTCCAAACTGCCAACTCCTTGGAAGGAAGGAGAGAGCAAGTAGCCCCCGAAGAGTGAAAGAAATGAAGAGCAGAAGAGGGAAAAAGAGGCTGCAGACGGAGGAAGGCCTCGGTGAGGAGGGAGCCGGATACGCCTCCTCCCCTCACATGGAGGGAAGTGACGGCAGACTCCCCTGATGCCCCCATCCGTCCTCCGCCTCGGCGTCCACCCGGAAGCCTCGCCGGAACCAAGAAGAGGCCAACGGCGTGTTTCCACATGCCAAAGTCCTCCCCAGATCCGCGCGGCGACCGTAGGACCCGTCTCGTACACGCGCGGCGACCGTGGGATCCGTTCAACCTCACAACATAGCAGGAGCCCACCGCTCCCCGTCGTCGGCGGCATCGCCCTCCGAAGGATCCTCCATGCTCCGGATGCAAAGGCATAATGCGGAGAGAAAAGGAAGGAGCAAGGAAAGACTGTTAGAGACAATCCCAAGTGGTGGAGGGGAAAGGGCGCCCTCCGGTCCTTCTTATAGGCCAAAGGAGGCTACACGCCTTAAATGCCCCCCTCGGAAACACGCCAAAGGATTTCTCCCCTGAACAGTCACCTCCAACTCCTCGTTTCCCACCCTCGCGGGATTCACGAAGCAGCCTGACATTCAAAGCGTGAGGGGACGGAGGAACGCCCCGTCAGAAGCCTACCAAAACAGCGTGCGAAAACCGTGCAAGACATATCGGCACCTCTCAACCACCCAAGATTCGCCAACCAAACCACGGCAAGGATAGTACCCAAACAGAGCAAGTCATTTATTATCGTACCAAAAGGAAACCCTCTAAAAAGAGGGAAGAGGGACAAAAAGGGAAAGAGGCACAATACATCAGGCCTCGGGCCCACTTTGACGCTCGAGACCGGCGGAAGGAGACGCGTCACCCCCGGCGCCTTCGGTGACGGCCGGCTCGGACACTGACCTCGCATGTACGAGAACTGTCTCAGTCGTGAGCCCTCCCGAGAAGCCCGGAGCCGGTGACCCCGACGGAGGCGATCCCTCCGAATCTTCTCCGACCGATGCAGAAGAGCTGGAAACCGACTCATCCGAGTCATAACACTGGCCAGAGGGGAACTCGATCGCGGAGTTCTGTTCATGGGCGCAGCCTACTGCCCGACGATAGCCCTGCTTGAACCCCTTTCGAGCACCTCGGCGTAGCGCTACCTCGTAGTAAGGCAGGGCGGCTTCCAACAGGTCGACCGAGTAAGCATCCGAGCTCCTGTAACGCTCGATTGCCTCCGCCTCGATCTGTCCCGCCCTACCGACGAACTCGACCTGCGCCCGCTCTGCCTCGGACGCACGTTCCTCTGCCCGAGCCCGGTCCACCTCAGCCTCAGCTCGGAGACGCTCCGCCATCTCCGCCCGATCTAGCAGCTCGGCACGCTCGAGCTCCCAGTGATTGTCCAGATCAAGGCGACGCAGACGCTCCTCCTCCAAGGATCGCTTGCCCTCTCGAGAGACTCTCGGGTCTTGGCGAGCTGTTCGGTCAGCACCTCAGCCTCCAGTCGGCTCGCCCGCGCCACCTCTCGGAACGCGGAGAACTCCTGCCGGAGTCCCTCATGCTCCCCCTTGAGTCGGGCCAGCCTCCTCTCGCATCCCCCGAGGGTCCAGGCAAGGTTTGATCGCTCCGTTTCCGTCCGCGCGTGCGCCTCCGCCATCAAAGCCGCCGACCGAGCTATGACCAGGCCGCCTTCCATCAGAACATCGAGGAGTCGGGGGGGGGGGGGGTATTGCGCCTTTCTCCCCCCTTCGTCCTCGCGGCAATCGATTGGCAGACCCGATATAGGTCACCCGTAATGCCGAGCCTTTCCAAGGGCTCCGGCAAAGGAGATCGCTCCGCCCGGGGCACTCCGCTAGAGGGCTCTACTCGAGCGACGGGACCGGCCACCTCGCGCGCCATGGTCGGTTGGGGTTGCAACGCCTCCCCGGGCGAACCTCCAACCTCGACCGATGCCGCAGGTCCAACCGCATTGGAAGCTCCCAGCATCTGGGGCTGCAACGCCCTCGCGGGCGAACCCCCAACCTCGCCTGTCTCGGCCCGCACCTCGGCGACCGGGACGTCACCGCCTCCGGCCGACCCCCTGGCCTCGGTGACTGCTACTTCAACATCGGCCCCCTCTACCCCCGTGGGGGGGAGAGCCGACCTATCGCCGTCCTCTGAAGGGCCCCCGGTCTCCTCGGCCCCCTCTCGCCCGGCAGATGGGGGAGTTGGCCTCGAGGGGTCGGCCCCATCTTGCCCCCGAGAGGGGAGTGCCGTCGAGCCAAAGTCGCCCCCGGCGGTAGGAGGGAGACCTGCCTTCTTAGCACGCTTCTTGGCCTTCGCGGCCTCCCATAACCTTCCCGCCATGGTATCCTTGCGCTTTGTGCCAGCCGGCCGTGAAGACCCCCCGGGGGTCACCCCCTTGCCCTTATCCCGGGCTTGGGCGCGACCCACAGGAGCCTCCCGCTCGTTAGCCGCCGAGTCATCTTCTCCCAGATCGATGACCTCGGCAGTATCCTCCAGAGGTTCCCGCCTCACGTCTACAGCAAAGAAGTAAGGCCTGGTCAGGAGAAGAAAAGTAACTACCACCCCAGAGGAACAACCCAAAGGGCGGTACCTGTCGACTTCAACCGCGTAAGCAGGCACCGTTCGATGTTCTTCGGCGTCACCAGCTCCTCGGTCGACCGGCGGTTCTCCAGCAGACGGGCGGCCTGTTGCTCCACATGGGGAGGGAACTCCTCCTGGCGAGGAGGAATGTTCGGATGGAAATTGGGCGAGATCCGGCATCTCCAGAGTTCATCCGTCGCCTCCGCCTTCACCCAGAAGAATTGGGTTTTCCACCCCTTGTGCGAGGAGTCCTTCGCCGCGAGGGCAATGCAACTCCTGTTCCTCCTTGCCTGGATAAAGTAGAAGCCCTTCCCCGCCGACGGGTGCGCCTTCAACTCGAAAAAGTAATGAAAGTGGTCCAGGGAAGGGAAAATGTTGTGCTGGCGACAGAGGATCCGAAAGGCAGAGAGGAGGAGGTACGAGTTGGCCACCAGTTGAATGGGCGCCAGTTGGAAAAGTTCGAGGATCTGGAGTACGAGGGGCTCGAAGGGAAGGCGGAACCCGCTTTTCCACGCCAGAAGAAACGTGCAGATGTGCCCCGTTCGGTCGTCCAAACTCGTCTCGAATGGGGTGGCGGCGGCAAAGCTATACCGGAAAGGCAAGCGAAAGCGATGCTCCAGCTTCTTCACCTCTGCCTCCCCCAACTCGCTGTAGCGGGAGACAGGCTCCCGCCTCACCTACCCGAGTTCCAGCGGCTGATCAGCCATCGAGCCGGAAGAGGACCCCTCGCAAGAGCTCGAAGACTCCGGAGGGGAAGGAAGTTGCCGGACCGCCTCCGCGGTTATCCTCGCCAACTCCTCGAACGCCGCCGCGAGACTTCGCACCTCCATTGTGCCCTCACGGCGCATCAAGAAGCTCCGAAAGCCAAGAAACTAAGGAAAGCCCGAAACCCTGGAAGCCTAGAACGACGAACAGCGCCCAACGCCTATAAAACCCTGGAGGGAGGCGACACGTCGTTCCGTGCTCCGAGAAAAAGGGGGGCCCCTTCAGTTCAAATCCATCAGGATCATCATTACGGGCCCAGGCGACCACTCCCCGTGGCACCACAAACGCCAACGGAATTCCACCCACCTGAGCCACGCCGGTCCAAAGCCTCAAAAACTACTCAACCGAGCTTCCATGGCTCGGGAGTAGGAGGGGGACAAGTGGAGAGGGGGATTTCTATAGCCCACCCAAAGAGCAGCCCAACAAGACTCAACAGGATCCAACGGGGCAAGCTCACCCGAGTGATAGCCCACGGGGCCCACTCAGGGAAGGAAAGCCCAATAAACAGGCACTCGAGGAACCAACCCTCCTCGGTGGCCCCTAGGCTCGGAGGGCCCGAGTGATGGTCAGGTCACAAGGAAGGTCCGACCCTGTCCGCTTTTCCGCTCGGGAGAGACAGGCGCCAGCCGACCTATCCGACCCCTCCTTCGACCGAGCTACCCTCCTCGCCCGGACAGGGCTGGCGTTTCAGGAGCTTGGACTGGACGCTAGCCGTTCGCGCTGCCTTTAAGAGTCCCCAACAGACAGGGGAATCAACCAGCCACCGGGTTTTAAGGCGATAATGCCCCCACGATAAAGGCCATGAAAGCCCACGTTGAGGACGCAACTCCCGCCGGAGACCCCCCAGCTGACAGGACTCCTGAAGGTGGCACACTATTTAAACCAGGGATACCCTCCGGTAGAAGGTAAGACAGAAAAGAAAGGTAAAACTCCTGAGCAATCCGCTTCACCCCCCTTTGGTGGAGAGGAGTCTCGCGCACCAGCTTTCTTCCTCCCTTCATTGCTTCCACCAGAGCTCTACTGACTTAGCCATCGGAGGGTTTCGCCCCAGGGAAATCCCCTGGGCCCTCTGACGCGTTTCCCTGTCTTACAGTTCATCTACTGGTGATCCACGGCCCGCTCAGGACGCAGTGCGAGATTTCGCCTCTTCACCTACGGAGACTTGCTAGATAAAGTGGATGATATTAGAAAGGAAAACAGGCATTTGAAGAAGAAAATAAACTCACTTATGAATGATAAAACCATGTCTGATAAAATTGCCTGTCTGCAATCGGAAAATGATAGATTAAAAATTTCATGTGCTGAATATGATGAATTGAAGCATGCTTTAATAGATTCTAGAAAGGAAAATGAATGGTTAAAGAATGTCATCGATGATTTGAAGCTGAGTGTTCAAATGTTTGAAAATAAAGCAAAAATTTCAGATGAGAAATATGAAGCTGTTTTGTGTGTGAATTCTGAATTAAAGAAAACAGTTGAAAATTTAGAAAAAGAAAATGTTGATAAAAGGAAAATTATAGAAAATATTACCCAAGGCACAGATAATCTCAATGCTCTGTTAGGGTCAAAGGTGAATTTCAGAAAAGAAGGTCTTGGATTCAACTCAACTGCCACAAAAAGCCTTGCCATGAAAACCATATCATTTGTGGCAGAGAAAAGGAAGGGACCTCTTATAAAAATGGTTAATGAAAATTCTGCTTCAAAAATTGTTAATTTGAAAATGTCCAGTGCCAAGGACAAAGGTAAACAGAAGGTTGGTGAGACTAGCAGATCCTGCCCTTTACCCAAAAGTAAGTCTCAGGTTCGGGGTCAGCCTCCAAGCAAATTTAAACTCCAGGGCAAGATCACCAAGTCTCCACCACCATCACCTATCCAGAAGAAGACCCAACACAAACATGTACAGAAGTCTAGTGGGTCAAAAATGCAAGGGAGACCTAATGCTGCTCGGGGGCAAACCAGCCATACTCACCAGCCCAATGTCCAGACCTATTACACCTATCCTCAGAAACAGCCACAACCATTCTATAGGACTGGATGGAATCAAGTCCAAGGGAGGTCTAGATATCAATCTTTTCCCACTCACTGGCATAGACCTCATTTTGCTAGCTGGGTCGGTCAGTCTAGGACATGGGGTCCTAATAGACAGGTCTTCTTTGGTCAGCCTAGGACCACTGCAGGCCGCAATTATCTGAGTACCTATTGGCCTGGGCACTGGCACAAAAATAATCATGCTGCTAATAAAGATGGTGCCAGAACTCAACAAAAACCACAGCATCAGAAGAAGAAGGTTCAATCAGTTGGTGCTGAGAAAAAGAAAAATGATGAAAAGAATGTTAGGAATTCCACTAAGCCAACCATGTCTAGACAAATGTGGATTCCTAAACAATTGCTATCTTGCTTAAATTGTTATATTTCTACTTCGGAGCCCAAACAGTTTTGGGTTCCAAAATTCTCTACCTGATTGTGATTACAGGTATGCCTGGCAGCCAGGAGCAATATGTGGTATCTTGATAGTGACTGCTCCAGGCATATGACAGGAGACAAGGCCAAATTTTGCATGTTGACTGAGAAGAATGGAGGTCTTGTCACCTTCGGAGGAAATACAAAGGGTAAAATCATCGGGTCAGGTAAGGTAGGTAAGTGTACTAACTGTGGCATTGAAGAAGTACTGCTGGTTGATGGTCTAGCATATAACTTACTCAGTATCAGCTAGCTCTGTGATAAAGGACACAAGGTAGTATTTGATTCTCATTATTGCAAAATCTTTGAACCTGATTCTGATGTAGTTAAATTCTCAGGAAAAAGGGTGAATAACATTTATTTGATAGATTTAGATGATTTAGCTCATTCTAATCTCTGCCTTACTGCAAATAAAGATGATTTAGCATTTCTGTGGCATCGTAGATTAGGCCATGCCAGCTATACTGTTTTGCATAAATTGAATAAACATAGCATGGTTAGAGGACTCCCTGAAATTTCTTTCAAGAAGGAAAATAAGGTGTGTGGTGCTTGCACACAGTCCAAGCAGACTAGAAAGTCATTTAAATCAAGAACTGAAAACATGTCCCTTAAACCTTATGAGCTGATACATATGGATCAATTTAGACCCACACGATCAGTCAGCTTGTCAGGGAGGAGATATGGATATGTCCTAGTTGATGACTTCTCTAGGTATACTTGGGTCTTTTTCCTTACAAATAAAAATGATGCATTCATAGAATTTCAGGAGTTCTATTTGAAAATAAATCAGAAAAATGAAAATTCAATTGAAAATATTTTATCTGATCATGGAGGTGAGTTTAAGAATTCACAATTTGATGAATTTTGCAGGGTAAATGGGATTACTCATCGGTTCTCCTCACCAACGACACCAGAGCAAAATGGAGTGGTGGAGAGGAGGAACCGGACTCTTGTGGAGATGGCTGTGGACGCACTTTTTATTTATTATCGTTGTTTATTTATTTATTGGCGTTTATTAAGTGCGTGGGCGTGCCAGTCACAAAGTGACGATTTATTGTGCGCTCGATCTGACTAATCAGATGATTATGTGGTTCGTGTCGGGACTGAAACCCGCCGCGCCGTAAAGGTCACGACGTTATTTACATCCCCTCGGAGATGGGAACACCCTTGAATAATCGCCGGGAAAAGGGGCCTCATGGCCAGAAAATTAGTTACATGGAAAGTCTATTAGGAAGCATTGAAATCCCCGTACGAGGGTGAGAAGAAAGCATTCGAGATCGTGTCGGTCATGTGTTGACCATTTGATGTTCGGACGAGTGTCCATTTTGAGAAACGCGTAATCATCACGGGAAAATCAGAGCATATGTATGTCGGGTACAGCAAATTTATTGTCTAAAGGGATATGAGACATTCAGTTAAATCCCAGTTAGAGCGATCGGAAATCGATGAGTTTGTCCGCCCGGTGCAAGATCAAGCTACGACCATACTGCGGTGGGCCCCCCCGCGGTCGAAGCCAGGCTTGCGTGGGCATCGTCAGTATTTTCGGTGCCAAGGGGCAATGGAATGATGTCCCGGGATTAGATCCCAGAACCTGTATGTGTTCAGAGGGAGCGGGCTATAGGCCGAGGATATGGGTCAGGCAATGACCATGATCTGGGCGGACCCGGGGTCTAAGCATGACTCACGACGGTCTTATCGATGTTCCCGTGCGTAGGGTTCGGGGAGGACGAGAGGCCACCTCGTTCCATTCGGATTTTTTCGGTCATACACGGACCATTTTATGTTCGGACAAAGGTCCGTGTTTGTAGCGTAAGAGACGGTGGCAAATCATACAAATACCTACCATGAGTACGGCAAGTTTAATGCAAATGCGGGATCAGATCCCAGTATATGCGTGTCGGTCACTAACGGACCATTCAGTATTCGGACGAAAGCCCGCATTTGAAGCATCGAAGACGACGATAAAGCCATGTGAATATCTACCGTAGGTACGGCAAGCTTCATGTGGGTGCGGGATTGGATCCCGGCATATATGTCGCTCACTAACGGACCATTCATTATTCGGACGGAAGTCCGTATTAGTAGCGTCGAGGATGATGATAAAACCGTACAGATGTCTGCCGTAGGTACGGCAAGTTTAATGTGGGTGCGGGATCGGATCCCGAAAAAGACGGGTCGAGCTAACGAACTATCGGCCCGGAATAAGATCGGATCATGGTCACATTCGGGGGAAGGCTCCCGAGATCCAAGTCCGATCTAGTGGGGCATCATCATTTTTTTTCTCTTCATACACAGTCCGAGGAAAGCGGATTGTTAAGTGTGAAGCCCGAACTCGCCAACGTGCGCCCTCGCACCCGGATCGACCTGCGCGGTCAGGTCACGGGGGTCAAGGGGGCAGCGCCCCTTGCGGGGGTTTCCGGGGGGCAGTGCCCCCGGAACAAAAATTTGATTATGGAAGGGGGAAACTTTTTATTAGTTTTATTCATTAGCTCAAAACTCTTTGCTTTGTTTAATTATTCTTTCTTTTAAGCACGCCGGCGAAGGGAGGTGAGCGCGAGAGAAGAGGGGCGCGCCGGTGAAGGTATTACAAAGGAGGGGTGCCCGCCGGTTATGGTGTTACAAAGGAGGGGCACGCCGGATTAAGGTAGCTCAAGGGGCGCGCCAGAAAAGGGACACCAAAGGGGCGCGCCGGATTAAGGGAGCTCAAGGAGGCGCGCCGGGTAGAGGGATGCCAAGGGGCACGCCAGTTAATGGCCATGAAGGAAGAGGGGCACGCTGGGGAGAGCGTCAGGAAATGGAGGGAGTTTTTGAGTGTGAAGCTAAACCGATGCGGGGGGGTACCGCGCCGGGTTAGCCCACGCCGGATTAGGGCACGCCGGGTTAAGCTTCTATGAGGTTTTCTTTCATTCTGTTGGCTCTGTTTCTTGTTTCTTCAACCCACAGATTGACTTGTTGATTGGTTTATTCGTTTAATTGGTGGATTAAGTTGATAGGGAGGAAGATAAAGTGTTTTAGTTGTTTATTAAGGTGGATTAGCATGAAAATATGAATATTTTATTAGAAGTGTTCATTGTGCAGGGTTGTTTGGTTTGGTTCAGAGGCTGCCAACATGTGATGTTCTGGCCCTCAGAGAATAGCTTGATTCGTTTGTTCCTGTCGAAAAATGGGCAGCACCTCCCCCGGACTGAGGCTTGCCAGAGACAAATAGGGGAACACCAAACGGAGCAAAGCTCCAGGGTGAACCTCAAAACTCAGAGTGAGGCCTCCGTTAACCCATAAGTGCCTGTGGAGACTCAAGGACCAGCCTTCAAGAGTTCCAGCAACTCAGGGTGATGATCTCGTAGGTGGGACGGGTGTATGCCATGAGAGGCCATGAATGTTCATCCCCTGACGGGTTCCCCTGAAGGCCGTGCCATAGAGAGGCAGGTCTCCAAGGTCCCTGGATGACAAGAGAACCGGGAGAAAGGGGAGAAGATCAAGGCAGTAGAACACTACTCATGCCAATCAAAAAAATCATTCCTTTTATTCATCCGCAAGGGAAAGGGAAAAAAAGATACAGGAGGGGATCTGCCCCGAAGGAGCGAAAACACATCAGAGAAAGAGGAAAGAAATACATTGGCGGGGGAGGGGGGAACGGAGCACAAGCTCCTCCCCCTCTGAGCTCACCTCTTTTCTCTCACGCTCACTCTCTTCTTCTTCACCTCACGGGCACGGGGACGAAGCCTCTTCTTTTCTCTTTTCTTCTTCTTCTCTTCGATGGCCAGCCATCAGCCGAATGAACCAACTGAACCTGTTCCTTCTTCAGACTTGCCATTTTATAGAATGGGCATTCAGGAGTGTTCCCGCCACTTTCACCTCATCCGCGTCGAGGTCTGAAATTGACGTGCTACGCTGGACGCTGCCGGTTTGTGCCGTACGCTACTGCTCATCTGAGGATGGGGTATTCATAGATCTACCGGGAGGATCTGCTGCTGCTGTCATCACTGCCGCTTTACTGTCGAACGGGGTGAAGGCATGGCTTCAAAACATTAAATGTTCTCTGCGCACCGCATTTAAATGAAACAGAGCATCGGGGTTTTGATGGGATGGCATGTTTGTGCGCCGGATTAAGGTGAAATGCAAGGGAAAGGGTGCGCACCGGTTTAACCCATGATGAAGGGGAAAAGGGCGCGCCGGTTTAACCCAAGATGAAGGGGCGTGCCGGTTTAACCCAAAATGCAAGGGGCGCGCCGGTTTAACAACCAACCAAGGAATAAAGAGGAAAGGGGTGCGCTGGTCTTAGTGGCACCATTTTAAGTGCATATCGCGCCGGTTTAAGCACCGAACGGATTCCTTTCAAAGTTGAGGCCGTTTATATGAATGTTGGCATTCCCGGCATGTTCCGGTTGCGATGTATGGCCTCTGTAACATTCTGTTCGCAGCCTCCGAGACTCGGTCGCAGACTTTGCGTGACTTTCGGTGCGTGCCGAGACTGTGTCGGAGTTCCTGACTTTTCTCTGATTCAGCTCTCGGCATGGCCGGTCGGAGCGTTGTAGCTGTATCTTCTGCTTAGGGGGCTTCCTTAGCGGGTAGCGAACCACCAAGCGAGTTCTCGTCCTGATCGGGCGAGGCATGAGGTTTATTCGGCATTTCTGTCTTCGACTCGCGCTCAAATGTGTAGACGCGAATGTCGCCATGATCATCATCGCCATATTTTTGGCGTCCACAAATGCCCCCCACTCGTGGGTGGCGCAAGCGAGGGACGAGTGCGCGGGGTCGCGAGTGTAGAGTTCTTCAACATGACGTCTGTTCTTCCGAGCCAGTGGGATGCTAGTCCGGTGCAAATTCACGGGAAAGCGCTCATTCCTTCAGCGAAGGGATGAGGGGATCGCTTCTCCGCATATGCCCGCAGACTGAGATGTCAGAGTGCGGGTTTAGTCATCGGCATGGGGTGAATACCGAAGCGAGAACGAAGGGTCTATGCGTCGTCTCAGGCAAAAGGCCCAAAACAACTTAGATGAGGCCAATCCCAAGGGGGAGTTGGTGACTCGTGCCGGGTTTAGGAGAGTTGTTCATTCATCGACTCGGATGGGTGGTCCAAGCCGAAGGCTTATGAAAGAGCTCTGATGGAGTGAAAAGAATTTTATGCATTCCGGTGGAACGTTCGAAGCGAAGGGTTCATTTGTTGGTGCCGATAGGGTGTCGGGAGCTGACGTGGTCTATTCATTGGCACGGGATGAGTGCCAAGGCAAGGGGGTCTTTCATTCATTGACTTGGACGGAAGGTCCGAGCCAAGCAAAGAGGTTCTTTTTGTTCATCGGCTTGGACGGAAGGTCAGAGCCAAGCAAGAAAGTTCTTTTTTTTTTATTCATTGACTTGGACGGAAGGTCCGAGCCAAGCAAGGAAGTTCCCTTCTCTTTTTTCTTTTTCTCTTTTTTTTTCATTGACTTGGACAAAAGGTCCGAACCAAGCAAAGGAGGTTTCTCTTCTTTTTTTTGCTCATTGACTTGGACGGAAGGTCCGAGCCAAGCAAGAGAGTTATTATTATTATTATTATTCATTGACTTGGACGGAAGGTCCGAGCCAAGCAAAGGAGTTCTTTTTGTTCATCGACTGGGACGGAAGGTCCAAGCCAATCAAGGAGGTTCTTTTTGTTCATCGACTTGGACGGAAGGTCCGAGCCAAGCAAAGAGGCTGTTTTTGTTCAGCGACTTGGACAGAAGGTCCAAGCCAAGGGTTTATTCGTCGGTGGGACTGGGAGTTGTAATATTGAGATGGTTTATTCATTGGCACAGGGTTAGTGCCAAAGCAAGGGTATTTTTTTATTCGTGGGACCAGACGAAAGGTCCGGGCCACAGGTTTGTTCATCGATGCCGACAGGGAGTCGGAGACCGACGAGGTTTGTTCATTGACACGGGGTTGGTGCCAAAGCAAGGGTCTTTTCGTTCATGGAACCGGGCGAAAGGTTCGGGCCACAGGTTTGTTCATCGATGCCGATGAGGTGTCGGGAGCTGACACAGTTTGTTTGTTTTTTCTTCTCTTCATCAGTGTCGACGGGGTGTCGGGAGCTGATAGGGTTTGTTTGTCTCTTCATCTTTTCATCAGTGCCGACAGGGTGTCGGGAGCTGACCTGATTTGTTGGTCTCTTTGTCTCTTCGTCAGTGCCGACAGGGTGTCGGGAGGTGACGTGATATGTTGGTCTTTTCTTCTCTTCGTCAGTGCCGACAGGATGTCGGGAACTGACATGATTTATTTGTCTCTTCTTCTCTTCATCAGTGCCGACAGGGTGTCGGGAGCTGACGTGGTTTGTTCATTGGCATGGGGTTAGTGCCAAAGCAAGGGTCTCTTTATTCATGGAACCAGACGAAAGGTTTGGGCCACTGGTCTTATGCGTTGGTGGGACTGAAAATATTTTGATCTCCGGTGGGACTTGACGAGTCGACATCCCTCGGAGGCTTTGGTGATGATTTTTTTTCTTCTTCTTTCTTTTTTTTTCCTTCTCTTTTCTTCTTCTCTTCTTCTTCTCTCTTTTTTATTTCTTCTTTTCTTTCCCTTCTTTTTCTTCTTCCCTTCTTTTTTTCCTCTTCTTCTTTTTTCTTCTCTTCTTTTTTTTTCTTTCTTTTTATGAACAACTTTGGATAGCTGTCGGCTAAACGCTGATAATGACATAGCTGTCGGCTAAGGGTTGATAATTTAAAGTTGTCAGCTCAAGGGCTGATAATTGGGAAGTGAGCCACAAGGGCAGAGAGGAGGGTTTATTCCTTTAACGGTCTGGACGGTGGGTCCAAATTGAAAGGGATTCATCGCCCAAAGGGACGGGGAGGAGAGTTTGTTCATGTAACGACCTGGACGGAAGGTCCAAATCAAAAGGATTGTTTGTGACCCCGAAGGGACGGAGGGGTGGTCAAGTCGCTGACATGGGCTAGTGTTAGCGCAAGGAAAAGGGGATGATTCCTTACCCGAATGGCAGGCTCGGGCCAGGGTGAAAGGTTGTTTCGTTCTTTAATGCGCCTGGGGTACCAGCTGTATGAAGGGTCTTTTAATTCTTTGGCTGGACAGAAGAATCGAACTAGAGTAGAGAGAATTCTTTTTGTTCTTCGACTGGACGGTAGGTCCAATCCAAAGTGAAAGGATCTTTTGTTCTCGAGCTGGACAGAAGGTCCGATCTAGAGTGGAGAGAATTTTTTTTGTTCTCTAACTGGACGGCAAGTCCGAGCCAAAGTGAAAGGATCTTTTCATTCTCTCACCGGACGAAGGTCCGATCTAGAGTGGAGAGAATCTTTTTAGTTCTCTAGCCGGATGGAAGGTCCGATCTAGAGTGGAGAGAATCTTTTTGTTCTCTGACTGGACGGCAAGTCCGAGCCAAAATGAAAGGATCTTTTCATTCTCTCGCAGGACGGAAGGTCCGATCTAGAGTGGAGAGAATCTTTTTAGTTCTCTAGCCGGATAGAAGGTCCGATCTAGAGTGGAAGGATCTTTTTGTTCTCTAGCCGGACGGAAGGTCTGATCTAGATTGAAGAGAATCTTTTTGTTCTCTGACTAGACGGCAGGTCCGAGCCAAAGTGAAAGGATCTTTTTGTTCTCTAGTCGGATGAAAGGTCCGATCTAGAGTGGAAGGATCTTTTTGTTCTCTAGCCGGACGGAAGGTCTGATCTAGATTGGAGAGAATCTTTTTGTTCTCTGACTGGACGGCAGGTCCGAGCCAAAGTGAAAGGATCTGTTTGTTCTCTAGTCAGATGGAAGGTCCAATCCAGAGTGAAAGGGGTCTGTTTGTTCTCTGGCTGGGTGACAAGCCTGAATCAGAGTGAAAGGATTTGATGTCTTCAATGCGCCGGGGGTACTGGCTGTAAAAGTGGGCCATGAGGGCCGGAGTTGATGTTGCAGAAGTAGGCCGCAAAGGCTGCAATTGGGGAAGCTGGCTATAGAAGCCAAAGTTGGGAGGTTAGCAGGCCGTAGAGACGGGAAGTAGGCCATGTGGGCCAAGATTGGGCAGAACGAGCCAGAACTGGGAAAGTAGGCCACAATGGCCAAAATTGAGTTTTATTATTATTATTATTTATTATTTTCTTTATTCAAGCATGCAGTCATTCATCAGCAAGCATAACAAAAATACACATAAGGTAGCTCCCTCTATAGGGGATGGGATAGGGACAATGCCCATAATTCGCAAATGCAGTGTGGGCCACGAGGCACGACTAAGGGGTGGTGCACCCATCAAGAGGATATCACATGTCTTGCATGCACAACTTAAATTCACGCATTTCAGCCGAGGCAATCCTCTGTGGAGTGGAGGAGCAAACGTGTGAGCAAAAGGCCCTAAACATAGGGATATGCTGGTTTTCTAAGCAACACTCGAGGGTTACTCTAGCGCCAACACATTAGTTTCAGGCTTTCGACTTTCGGTAGCTTCACACAGCCCCCATCTATTTATTTTGGTAGCGGATTTCACCGTTCGGCGCGAGTCTCCTCATGTGTCTCAATGGGGATTCCCGGCTACTAGGATTCGTCCTTGTCATAATTTTATTACGGATTCCACTGTTTGACGCGAGTTTCCTCATGTGTCTCAATGGGGATTCCCGGCTACTAGGCTTCATTCTTATTGAAATTCGCTTCACCTTTTCGCGCGAGTCTCCTCATGTGTCTCAATGGGGATTCCCGGCTACTCAGATTCACGTTTCTCTCTTTTTTCCATTATTCATTCTTTTTTTCTTTTTCTTTTTTTTTAAGTGGGGGTAGGCAGCTTTTTCCTCACGATTACCTTTCACGCGAGTGCAGGAATTCAAGCCTCCGTAGAGTGCTAAGAAGAAAGTCGGGCAATCCCTATGGTTGAAGACCATTGAACACATTATGATGGGGACATCACCTCCCATGCCCACGTTCACAGCTCGTCTCCTCGCCCTGGTTGCATCCGGAATGTTCTAGTCATTTAATTTTGAGTCCTATGTAATTTTTATTTGAGTCATTTGATGTATTTTCCCTTTTATTTGAGTCATGTTCCTAGGTCTTGTGTTCATTTCCCTAAGTTTGAGTGTCATCAGGTTGTCTAGTTAGCTATTGGGCCCAATTCATTGGGCTTGGCCCAAGGGCTCTCCCCTACCCCCTCGGTTATTTGTCATTGAGTCAATTGTTAGGGACTTTTGTAGAAATGTGGGTTTCCTATATATAGGACCCCATTCCCCCCATTCCAACTTAATGAATTAATGAATGAAAAAAACTTGCTATTTTGAGAGTTTACACTTCTTATCTAGTGGAGAGATTCCATTTTTTGGGTAAGAAACCCTAGGGGAGAGATTCCCCACCCTTCCCTCTCTTAATCTCTCCTTTTCACTCCACTTTCTCTCTCCTTAACACCCAAATTCGAATTTTCTTCTCTCTCCTCCCTTCCCAACCACCTCCACTCCCCACCTACCCCATTTAAGCCTCTTCCCATTCCCCACAACCCTCATCAATACTCCACCCCTTCCCAAGACCCCCCTCCACCAATCCTCTCCTCACCATCCAACCCCCAACTACCCCTCCCACTTTCCCAAGCACCCTTCCCACTATCCCAAGCACCCCTTCCCTTCCCCAACACAACCCCCCCATTCCCAAGATAAAAAATTAACCCCACCCTTAAACCTATTTTTGAATATCCTTTCCCTCTCTCCATTCCAACCAAATTCACAGCCCCCACTACCACCATCTATTGGACCCTCTTCCAGACCTTATTCTCCACCTCCCACACCTTAGAACACCCCCTCCAAGACCCCCTTACAACCAGGGGTCACTCCCACACTCATCTACCCCCTTCCCCATCTTCTTTCTTGGTCATTGGAAGCTACTTCGAAGTTACAGTTTGCTGTCCAGAGGTTACAGATGAACCAGCAACTTGCAGAGGCCACCAGGACTTCCTTCGGATGAGTTTGAAGACCCAAGAGCCATCTTCGGAAGCTTCTACCAGTCTCCTTCGCAACAGAAGTGGTTTCATCTTCTTCCGATCTCCGAGCCGTCCAGGAGGTCCATTCTCCCACAACTGCGCAGTTCTGCCTCTACTGAGGACCTGAGCCAGATTAGAAGCTCTGCCACGATGAACCCCGAAGGAATCAGTCCACGAGTTCTTCTTCAAAGTTCTTCATCGTCCAGTCTACTTCCTGAATCAAGAAACAGAACTTCATTCGGCATTCGTGATCCAGAGTTCTCATTTTTCTCCCTCAACTACGCAGATCTGCTACTCATAGTCTGCACCGACCAGTCGCCATTGTTCTGCATCCCCTAGTCTTCTCCGATATCAGTTGGCTTCTCCGTCAGTTTTTCTGCGAAGAGGACTTGTCCACGATTCCAACGACTCTAACGGCGCTTGATTCCGAGGTCGGGAGCGGCCGTGGCATCCTCTGCAATCTGATGTTAGAAGTCTGCAATAGTCGGTCCGAGAGTCTGATGCTCTGTTCAAACCTCCCTCCCGGTCAGCAGCAGCTCCAGAAGAAATTAAAGAAATTCTGAGGCATTCCCCTCCCAGATACAAAGATTTCCCCACCGGTCTCGTCATCAGCATAATTCCTAATCGTGTTCTATAGCAGCAACACTGACTATCTATCCCTGTTCGCAGACAACAGGCAGATTCAGCGCCGTCACTTAGTCTTACCTCTTTACTCTAATTTCCCCACCTCGCTTGGCCGGCTGAAGGCCCCTCCCTGCGTGGAGGTAGTATTGTTTGTAATCTCATTAACCCCCACCCCAAGATCCCCCTCCTGCGAGAGGTGTAGTGGTGTAATTTGTTTGGGCAGGTCAAGCTACCCCGACGCGGCGTGTGGGGATCCACTCGCCTCCTCGCTCGCCCTCGTCTCCGACCGGGAGCGGTTTCTTCAAACCGGTCGAGTAAGTGCTCAAACCTTCACTCCATTTAGTACTTGTCATTCAATATTTGTTCTTAATTCCGCTGGTTATGCGAGTGAGAGCCCGGTCCTCAAGCCCCGTTGTCTTGAGTGATCACCGTGGGAGAAGTACATCCGGTGCCTTTGGCACTTTGTCGGCCCCCTTGAATTGGGCATCCATACCCATTGGGAATCCCATCTTGGCCTTGCTGGCCCTCTACCAGCAAGGGCCCAACCCCTCAACCTCACCTTGGCATTGCCAAGTTACCCCGGGCTTGGGTGAGTGTCGATAGAGCGGTGGCCCAATTCGGCCCATTTGAATGCGATTGTGCTTGCTTGCATTAGGTCCGAGGTTGTGTCACATCAATTGGTATCAGAGCAAGTCATTGACTTGTCTCTATCAAGTCAAGTCCTAGGGCATGCTTGCATTGGAGTCATCATCAATCCGACCCTTGCATTGATTCCCCCGATCATCATGGCCACCTACTTAGCCTACTCACCACCCATGGACTTCATCCTAGATAGGGATATTACCTTTGACGGATCGCATTATAGTGACTATCTTAGGTGGGAGGCTACCATAGAAAAGTACTTTGAAAAGACTTGGGTATATGGATGCGCGAGAGTCCGAAAGGCCGAGGGACGACTTCGGGGTCAAGCCAAGAGTAAGTGGGAACACATAGAGGGCTTAAGGAGGGTTAGAAGACAAGAACCTATTCACTCATGGGAAGAGATGAAGGTAGAACTTAGAAAGATCTACATCCCCAAACATTTCCACCCCTCCTACTCAAGCACCCCTAACCCGAGGAGCACTACCACTCCTCCACCCCCACCCGGCCAACTTGAGACCGACCATTGGTCTCCACCCTCACCACCCCCAACAATTCATCTCTCAACCATCATAACAACACTTCGCGACCAAGTCCTCTCCCTTAAGACCCAAATAAACCAAACAACCACCTCTCCACCAAATCCCATGAGGATCCCCACACTCCAACCAAAACCTCCTTCCGCAAACCTATCTATCCAAACTCAATTGGCCCCCACTACCACCCCTCCACAACTAGCCGATCCCAAGGGGAAGAGACCCCTAACCGACCCGGTTTCCCCAAAAAGGACCACCACTCACCCTATTCTCACCATTCAAACCCAAGTAGACCCCGTGTCCATCCCTCCACCTAGAACCATGACGGCCACCACCACCCAACCCAAATCATGTCACCCAACCCACCTTCCACTTCCAAACCCCATCCTACCCCAACCTAGACCTCCACTACTTCCACTCCCAAACCACATCCTACCAATCCCAATCCAAGTTTCCCTTTACCCTCTACCCTGGGAACACCACACACAAACCCTCATCACCCCAAAAGACTCTCTCACCTCCTTGGTAGCAGAACTCATACCCAATCCAATAGTTGTGAGCACTCCAAACCCACCACCCACTTTGGAGGAAACCCAAGTCCAAGCTGAAGAAGGAACCTCACACGATGGTCTTTACCTTACACCACCCTCTCTAGTTGAGGCGGAGCTCATCTTAGGAGAACCCATTGTTAGTTGGCTAAAGGAGAGCCCAATTCGAGAGACCCCGGCCCATATTTTCCCTCCCATAGAACGAGACCTTCCCATAGTGCCCTTCTTCTCCTATCACACTACAATCCAAGCATCCTATCAAGTGGAGACCTTAGAGGACCTCCTCAAGGGCATAGCATGGCAAGTAGAGATGACTAGCATGTTGACCCCTATGGTCGAACAACCTAGGAGACTTAGCCTCCTACACCTATGCATAGGGTCTATCACCTCGGTTTGCACCATTGGTTGCTACACTAGCGACCTCCTTCTATTCCTCCCTACACCCGATGAGCCCAACCTTCTCCTCGATTTAGAGCTTCTTATCTCGGGTAGAAAGCCAAGCCCTCCACTCATGGCTGACTTACTTGTCAAGAACATTGGCCCAACTATAATGGAGAAGGATGACTTAGCACCTTTTAAGGATCTTGAGGACATGGAGTTCCTCCCCCTAGGTGACCCATTTTATGATCCATATGATCCATTCCAATGGGAGTCAAGGGACTCATATGACCCAACCATCTTACCAACCACCCACCCTTTCCTACCCTCACCCACCATATTGGGCCAAACCCACCTCATCTATGACCCGGGTTACACCTTGGGAGCCATGACCTTGGGCCACATTTCCCTAGGTAATGAGGTTGTGCTCCATCCCATGATGACCACATTCTTAGATCCGTTCGATCCTTTCCAATGGGAGTTCAAAGGTTGTCCCACACCTATACACATGGAAGTCACCCTTAGGAAAAACATGCATGTGTCTAGGCCTACCACACCACTTGGCATGAACACTATGTTGGGTCCATTCATTCATACCACCCACATGTCAAGTAGAAGGCATGAGTGGCCCATATTCGGATGTATTGGTCCACCTTCATTTATCATGGGTCTTAAGCATGTCAAAAGCATCTACGGATGTCCAGGTCCCCCTACATTCATCACCACTTTGCATGATAGGTTCACCTACGGGTGCCCCGGCCCACCTAGGCCCACCAAAGTCTACATGACAACATTGCATGATAAGTCCACATATGGTTGCCCCGACCCTCCAAAATCCATCAAAGTCTTCTTGGCATCAAAGCATGATTGGTCTACTTTTGGTTGTCCAGGCCCACCCATCACCCCTAGAATGTCAACATTCATAAAATTGCATGAAAGCCTTTGCAAGCACATAAGCAAAAAGAATGAGGCTTATAAGAGGCGGGCCGACTCTCATCGGCGTCACCAAGAATTCCATGAGGGTGACTTTGTGATGGTAAGGACGGAGAGGCTCTCCCCGGGAGCCAACTCTAAACTGAGGCCACGTGAGACTGGTCCCTTCCAGGTCTTGAGGCGCATTGGTGCAAATGCCTACGATTTAGATCTCCCTGAGGAGTATGGAATAAGTCCCACATTCAATGTCGCCGACCTAGTGTCATATAAGGGACCCACGGTGGTACCTAGTGAGGATATTGAGCCTATTTCCTCTGTTGAGAGAGCACCCACCCGTGAGGAGAGTCCACCAGCCAAGAGAGCCCAGCGTGAGCACATTGAACGAATATTGGATGAACATGTCACTACCACCAGGAGCAAGGTATACGAGCGCTATCTCGGCAGGTGGATAGATCGGTCTCGTTCGGAAGACTTGAGGGAAGTACCACTTCTACACTCTCCGAGGAGGGAAGGACACTTACTCGACGGAGTCGAGTTCTCCGCACCCCGAGAGTATGATGGGGACATCACCTCCCATGCCCACGTTCACAGCTCGTCTCCTCACCCCGGTTGCATCCGGAATGTTCTAGTCATTTAATTTTGAGTCCTATGTAATTTTTATTTGAGTCATTTGATGTATTTTCCCTTTTATTTGAGTCATGTTCCTAGGTCTTGTGTTCATTTCCCTAAGTTTGAGTGTCATCAGGTTGTCTAGTTAGCTATTGGGCCCAATTCATTGGGCTTGGCCCAAGGGCTCTCCCCTACCCCCTCGGTTATTTGTCATTGAGTCAATTGTTAGGGACTTTTGTAGAAATGTGGGTTTCCTATATATAGGACCCCATTCCCCCCATTCCAACTTAATGAATCAATGAATGAAAAAAACTTGCCATTTTGAGAGTTTACACTTCTTATCTAGTGGAGAGATTCCATTTTTTGGGTGAGAAACCCTAGGGGAGAGATTCCCCACCCTTCCCTCTCTTAATCTCTCCTTTTCACTCCACTTTCTCTATCCTCAACACCCAAATTCGAATTTTCTTCTCTCTCCTCCCTTCCCAACCACCTCCACTCCCCACCTACCCCATTTAAGCCTCTTCTCATTCCCCACAACCCTCATCAATACTCCACCCCTTCCCAAGACCCCCCTCCACCAATCCTCTCCTCACCATCCAACCCCCAACTACCCCTCCCACTTTCCCAAGCACCCTTCCCACTATCCCAAGCACCCCTTCCCTTCCCCAACACAACCCCCCCATTCCCAAGATAAAAAATTAACCCCACCCTTAAACCTATTTTCGAATATCCTTTCCCTCTCTCCATTCCAACCAAATTCGTAGCCCCCACTACCACCATCTATTGGACCCTCTTCCAGACCTTATTCTCCACCTCCCACACCTTAGAACACCCCCTCCAAGACCCCCTTACAACCAGGGGTCACTCCCACACTCATCTACCCCCTTCCCCATCTTCTTTCTTGGTCATTGGAAACTACTTCGAAGTTGCAGTTTGCTGTCCAGAGGTTGCAGATGAACCAGCAACTTGCAGCGGCCACCAAGACTTCCTCCTGACAAGTTTGAAGACCCAACAACCATCGTCGGAAGCTTCTACCAGTCTCCTTCGCAACAGAAGTGGTTTCATCTTCTTCCGATCTCTGAGCCGTCCAGGATGTCCATTCTCCCACAACTGCGCAGTTCTGCCTCGACTGAGGACCTGAGCCATATTAGAAGCTCTGCCACGACGAACCCCGAAGGAATCAGTCCACGAGTTCTTCTTCAAAGTTCTTCATCGCCCAGTCTACTTCCAGAATCAAGAAACAGAACTTCATTCGGCATTCGTGATCCAGAGTTCTCATTTTTCTCCCTCAGCTACGCAGATCTGCTACTCATAGTCTGCACCGACCAGTCGCCATTGTTCTGCATCCCCTAGTCTTTTCCGGGATCAGTTAGCTTCCCCGTCAGTTTTTCTGCGAAGAGGACTTGTCCACGATTCCAACGAATCCAACGGCACTTGATTCCGAGGTCGGGAGCGGCCGTGGCATCCTCGGCAATATGATGTTAGAAGTCTGCAACTGTCAGTCCGAGAGTCTGATGCTCTGTTCAAACCTCCCTCCCGGTCAGCAGCAGCTCCAGAAGAAATTAAAGAAATTCTGAGGCATTCCCCTCCCAGCTACGAAGATTTCCCCACTGGTCTTGTCATCAGCATAATTCCTAATCATGTTCTACTGCAGCAACACCGACTATCTGTCCCTATTCGTAGACAGCAGGCAGATTCGGCGCCGTCACTTAGTCTTACCTCTTTACTCTAATTTCCCCACCTCGCTTGGCCGGCTGAAGGCCCCTCCCTGCGTGGAGGTAGTATTGTTTGTAATCTCATTAACCCCCACCCCAAGATCCCCCTCCTGCGAGAGGTGTAGTGGTGTAATTTGTTTGGGCAGGTCAAGCTACCCCGACGCGGCGTGTGGGGATCCACTCGCCTCCTCGCTCGCCCTCGTCTCCTACCGGGACCGGTTTCTTCAAACCGGTCGAGTAAGTGCTCAAACCTTCACTCCATTTAGTGCTTGTCATTCAATATTTGTTCTTAATTCCACTGGTTATGCGAGTGAGAGTTCGGTCCTCAAGCCCCGTTGTCTTGAGTGATCACCGTGGGAGAAGTACATCCGGTGCCTTTGGCACTTTGTCGGCCCCCTTGAATTGGGCATCCATACCCATTGGGAATCCCATCTTGGCCTTGCTGGCCCTCTACCAGCAAGGGCCCAACCCCTCAACCTCACCTTGGCATTGCCAAGTTACCCCGGGCTTGGGTGAGTGTCGATAGAGCGGTGGCCCAATTCGGCCCATTTGAATGCGATTGTGCTTGCTTGCATTAGGTCCGAGGTTGTGTCACATCACATTAAATGTGAAGTGGGGAGTGTTGCCTCGGGTTTATTTTGTGAGTTGGGCTCAGTAATTTAGCCATGACTCTTCCCCTTGACGTGTGCACCCGCCATAATTGGGTTCCCTTCGAGCGTATGCCGTGACGCACATGCATGCAGAATCGGGGCGACATTATTTAGCAAGGAAACAAGGTCCTAGAAAATTCCAAGGACGTGTCTTATTCTATATTATAGGCAAGCATGCAAGCAAAGTAATCAAGCATTCTTTTTTGGTCTCTTTTTTTCTTTTTTTTTTACGTAAGAACATACTGTCGTTACGTATAAGTGTAGTGGTAGTAAAAGGTATTAGGGGAGCAGACCATAAGAACCGAAATTGGGGAAGCAGGCTGTGAGAGCCGGAATTGGGAAGCGGGTTGCAAGAGCCGAAATTGGGAAACAGACTGCAAGAGCCAAAAGTTGGAGGAGCAGGCTGCGGGAGCCAAAGGGAAGCAGGCTACGAGATCCAGAATTGGGAAGCAGGCTACGAAAGACAAAGGTTGGCAGGCTACGAGAGCCAGAATTGGGAAGCGAGCTGCAAGAGCCGAAGATATTGGGAAGCGGGCTACGAGAGCCGAAGATAAAGGTCTCTTTTTTGTTCTCTGGTCGGGGAAGGATCCGAACCAAAGTGGGTGGGCTGATTCTTTGATTCTCTGGTCGGGGGAAGGATCTGGACCAAAGTGAAAGGTCGATTCTTTGATTCTCTGGTCGGAGAAGGATCCGAACCAAAGTGAAAGGTTGATTCTTTGATTCTCTTACCGGGGGAAGGATCCGAACCAAAGCGAAAGGTTGATTCTTTGATCCTCTGGCCGGGGAAGGACCCGAACCAAAGTGGATGGGTTGATTCTTTAATTCTCTGGCCGGGGGAAGGATCCAGACCAAAGTTAAAGGTTTATTCTTTTTTATTGGGAAGCTGTCGGCTAGGAGCCAATGATGAGTGAAGTAGTTGTCGGCTCAGGGGCCGATGATTGGATAGCTGTCGGCTCGGAGGCCGATGGTGGGATATCTATCGATGTAATGCCCCGTCGGTGGAAGGTTTAGTCAGTTTAACGCCCCGTCGGTGGATGATTTAGTCAGTTAAACGCCCCGTCGGCGGAAGGTTTAGTCAGTTTAACGCCCCGTCGGCGAATGGTTTAGTCAGGTTAACGCCCCGTCGGTGAAAGGTTTAGTCGGTTTAACGCCCCGTCAGTGAAAGGTTTAGTCGGTTTAACGCCCTGTCGGCGAAAGGTTTAGTCGGTTTAACGCCCCGTCGGTGAAAGGTTTAGTCGGTTTAACGCCCCGTTGGCGAATGGTTTAGTCAGTTTAACGCCCCGTCGGCGGAAGGTTTAGTCAGTTTAACGCCCCGTCGGTGAAAGGTTTAGTCAGTTTAACGCCCCGTCGGTGAAAGGTTTAGTCGGTTTAACGCCCCGTCGGCGAATGGTTTAGTCAGTTTAACGCCCCGTCGATGAAAGGGTTTTGTCGGTTTAATGCCCCGTCGGCGAAAGGTTTAGTCGATTTAACGCCCCGTGGGCGGAAGGTTTAGTCGGTTTAACGCCCTGTCGGTGAAAGGTTTAGTCGGTTTAACGCCCCGTCGGTGAATGGTTTAGTCAGTTTAACGCCCCGTCGGCGAAAGGGTTTTATCGGTTTAACGCCCCGTCGGTGAAAGGTTTAGTCGGTTTAACGCCCCGTCGGCGGAAGGTTTAGTCGGTTTAACGCCCTGTTGGCGAATGGTTTAGTCAGTTTAACGCCCCATCGGCGAAAGGGTTTTGTCGATTTAACGCCCCGTCGGCGAAAGGTTTAGTCGGTTTAACGCCCCATCGGTGGATGGTTTAGTCAGTTTAACGCCCCGTCGGTGAAAGGTTTAGTCGGTTTAACGCCCCGTCGGTGAAAGGTTTAGTCGGTTTAACGCCCCGTCGGTGAAAGGTTTAGTCGATTTAACGCCCCGTCGGTGAAAGATTTAGTCGGTTTAACGCCCCGTCGGTGAAAGGTTTAGTCGGTTTAACGCCCCGTCGGTGAATGGTTTAGTCAATTTAACGCCCCGTCGGCGGAAGGTTTAGTCGGTTTAACGCCCCGTCGGTGAAAGGTTTAGTCGGTTTAACGCCCCGTCGGCGAAAGGTTTTGTCAGTTTCTATTTGTTGGATGACTGAAGGTTGGAGGTAAAAGTTTGCCTTGGGACTCTTCTTTCTCTTCTTTTCTTCTTTTTTTGTGAGGAGAGGCGGGTGCAAAGATCATGTTCGCCTCGTGTGTCTTTTCTTTCTTTTCTTCTCTTCTTCTTTTGTGTAAAGAAGCGGGTTCAATGACCACGTCTCCCTCATGACTGTTCTTTCTCTTCTTCTCTTCTTCTTTTACGGAGAGGCGGGTACAAAGACCATGTTTGCCTTACGTCTCTTTTTTTCCCTTCTTCTCTTCTTCTTTTGTAGAGAGGCAGGTGCAAAGACCATGTTTGCCTCATGACTCTTCATTTTGTTCTGCTATTCCTTTCCCATTGATGCTCCCAGACTGGGGTGTGTTCTTTTAACGTGCCCCCAGGTTGGAGTGTAGCTTTTCTTCATTTGCCCCCTAGGCCGAGGGGTAGGCCTCTTTGCTTTTGTGCCCCCAGGTGGGGGTGTATTCTTTTTGGCTTCTATGCCCCTAGGCGTGGTATATTTCTCTTCACGTGCCCCTAGACCCGGGGTGTGTTCTTCATTTCTTGTGCACCCAAGGTAGGATGGGTTTCTTTTTTACGTACCCCTGAGTCGGGGTGTAACTTCATGCTTCTTATGCCCCCAGGCCGGGGTGGATTCTGCTTCTTTACTTCTGTGCCCCCATGGCGGGGTGTATTTGCTTCTTGTGCACCCCGGGCGGAGTGTGTTGTTATTTCCTTTTTATGCCCCCAGGCCGGGGTGTGTTTCTTTTTTTGTGCGCCCAATGGCAAGGCATGTGTTCCTTCCTTCGTGTGCCCCCTAGGTCGGGGTGATTTCTTGTTTCGTGTTCCCCATGGCGGGGTATGGTCTTTGCTTCTTATGCCCCCATGGCAGGGTGGATGCATGCTTCATGTGCCCCCATATCGGGGTATATTTCTTCCTCGAATACCCCTGAGTAGGGGTGCAACTCTGTTTCTTCTTATGCCCCCAGGTCGGGGTGGATTCTTTTCATGTGCCCCCCGAAGCCGGGGTGTAACTTTTTCCTTATGTGCCCCCGAGTCAGCGTGGATTCTCTTCATGTGCCCCTGAGCGGGTGTGGACACGGGATTTTTTTTTATTTTATTCTCTTTTTTGTTATTTTTATTATTATTATTTATTTTATTTATTTGATTTATTAGGCGTGCCAGTCACATGTGTGACAATTTCATTGTGCGCTCGACTTGACTTGGTCAGTCGATTGTGAAGTCCGAGTCGGGACCAAAAGTCCGCCATACCATAAAGGCTATGACGTTAATTACGCCCTTCCTAAGAAGGACAACCCTTGATTAAACACCAAAATAGGAGGCCTCAGAAGGTAATCAAAATACTAGTGTGAGAAATAAAGGCTTCATGCTTATGGAAGAGGACGAATGGAGGGCGGATTTATTTAGTTCAACGGACTAAATCGGGCGGCACAACCTTTAACTTTGAGCCATACCGGGTAAGGATAGAAGACCATCCACGCAGTGGCGGGACGGAATTCGGCTAATCATTAGGGTATTCCCTTTTGACACTTCCACTTGACTGGATGCTCCAAATAGGTTCGTTTCCCCCGAAGATGGAGCCGGATGGGAAGTGTATCGGAGACACCCCCTTGACTCATCAGGGTTGATGACATTGGACTAGATTTCGGCAGCATCTCCCCTCAACTTGGAACATGCCCAAGGGGAAATAGGTGATCATCCACGGAGTGCCGGGATGAAAACCGAAAGAGAAAGGCACTGGGCCCTGGCACGGTGTGATGTTGGGGATGGTTCCCCATTTATTTATTCCATGGGGTGTACCCTGTGACCTGTAGATGTCCCTCGAATTAGTGTGGCAGGGTGCTCAAAGATTGGGCAAAGGAGGAGAGGCTCTCGTCGCAGCAATGACGAGCATAGGCAGGCTTCCCGGCGCGGGGGAATGGGTTCTCGGCGTGAGGTTCCTGGCATGGTTTTAAAGAAAGAGGAGGGAGCTCTCGGCATGAGGTTCCTGGCATGGTTTTAAAGAAAGAGGAGGGAGCTCTCGGCATGAGGTTCCCGGCGCGGGGGAATGGGTTCTCGGCATGAGGTTCTCGGCATGGAAGGAGGAGGGAGCCCTCGGCGTGAGGTTCCCGGTGCGGGCCGCGCCGGGAGCTATTCATGGTGCCGGAAAGGTTTGTGGAGGGTTGTGGGGTTTTACGGTGCTCTGTTTTGGGAATTTTTTTTTCTGGGATTCAGATAACGGCTAGGGGGTTTTAGGATGCAAACGAGGAAGGGACCGAGGGCTCTGCCAAGTCACTAGATTAACATCAAGGAGTCACATGGATAGAAGGGATTCGAGGGATTGAAGTCACCAGGCATTTGAACCCTCTGGAACAGGCTTTACGCCATTCATATCACCGACCATCCAGGAGATCAAGAGATGACTGTCTCTGATCCCTGTAATGGCCCCAATGGCTTGGGAAACTTGAAAAGACTATGGACTTCGCAACGTTTAAATCATCGATGTCGTCGAGAGAGAGAGAGGGACAAAGCCCAAAGATCCATGGTAAGGATTGGGGCTCTGTTACCTCCTTCCCATCTGAAACAAGCATGCATATAGGCACAAGAAATCACTAGGATTCTAAGCATCCGAGCAATTAATGTATGCGGGGGATAACATACATTCCGAGAGAGAGAGCACAGGGAGAAGAGGGCCAACCAATATCATTTCATCGGAACAACCGTGGAGTTGCATTTCACTGTTTCATCGTTTACATCATTCATAGAACAAAGGGGACGGAGAGAAGAAAAATAGACTAATACTCTATCTCCTCGACAACAGGGAGATCTCTTCACTTCGAAAGCGGAAAACGGAATCGAAGCTTATACATCAAAAAGAAAGGGAAGCAGGAAGGGACGACGGCAATAAAGGGAAGGGGAGGGCGGAGCATTGACTCCTCTCCCTCCCCTAGCACCCCACCTTCTCCTTCCTTCCGACCTCGCAGCCGCTTTTCTTTTCTTCTCTCTTCTTTTATCTGGCTATCTGGAGATGTCTCTCTTCGCTCTTTTTTTTCTTCTCCCTTGCTTTCTTTTCTTATTGCCCTCTCTATCTGTCCGTCCTCTTACGAAATGGGGGGTTTTATAGGCATAGCACCCCCTTCTCGGCATGACCCTTCCCGGCGCGCCGAAGATGACTTCCCAGCGTGCCCCTGTCAACCGGGGAGGCTTCCCGGCGCCCCTATGGGCTTTGGACCTTGTGAGGATTTCCTAGTTCCACCTTAGTGAGCCCATTTGGGCTTTAATATCTTGAATTCTCTCGTTATCAAGTCTGGACTATCAAAGACATATAACCTGTCTTTTCATTTGTGAGTTCTTCGAGCCTGTCAGAACAGGTGAAGGTTGATTAGTGAGTTGACATAGTCTTATCAGAATATTTCTGGATATTTTCATCAGTCAGTAGACCGCAGTTCTTCATCAGTACTGTTATCTGAGCGACGATAATACCGGACATCAGCTTGACCGGGAAGGGCTTCAGCTGGGTGGCAACCTTAGTGACGACTATTCTGTAATTCTGGCTTTGCAGAAATCTCTGAGAGCTTCATGTATGGTTCAATCTTCTCTTTGGTCTCATCTTTATTCTCAATTATATTTCAGGTGTCAACAAATGCCCCCCACTTGCAGGTGGCGGGAATGCAGGATAAGTGACACGTTGCCTGCAGGTGTATATATCATTCAACATCTGAACTCATTTATCAGCTTGGCATTGCTAGTCATCTTTCATTTTGTAGCTTGGAAGCATCATTTCTTTAGCATTTCTTTTGATTTCTCTCAATTTCTTTGCCTTGAACGGCCTTGGCGCGAGCTTCTCTCGCACAGCCTTTAGGCACAGCCTTCTCGGCGCGTTGGTTCTCGGCACGTTGGTTTTTCGGCATGGCTTATCGGCGTGCCCAGTCACAGGGGTTCTCGGCGCGCCTTTTGGCATATGGGGGGGCTCTCGGCCTGCCCCTTTTTTGGCGGGCTTTTTGAATTAGGGGGGTTCTCGGTGCGCTAAAGGCCGCGCCGAGAACCTCTCTTCTGCTTCCACTATTTGAGGCGCCGGGAGGTTTTTTCTTCTCATTTTCATCCGAGCATCCTCTCTCTTCATCTTCTTCTCTTTGGCGCGAGCCTCTCCCCCTCTCGGCCGTCCCGTTTTCCTTCCCGGCGTATACTTCGCTCAGTAGGGCACTGTTTTGGGATTAAATCCCTTTTGTTCCCGGGATCACTCCCTCTTGGTGGGTGACTCCCTATGTTCTTTGGGCAGACCCTGAATAAGGGGAGATGCTGCCGAAATTTTCACATGACTTCACACTATAATCTTTATAAGACTGTTTCTTATTTTAGGACTTTCATTCACATCTTTTCTCTGACTGCAGACATTGCAATGGCCTCCAGCTTTGCTGCTACATCTTCTGGAGCTGTTGGGGTGAGCTCGTCAGCGCAGCCAGATATATCACGGGCTATAGTAAATTGGCTGAACGTGCATAGCCTGGACTTCGGGTATGACAAAGTTGCTGCCGTTGACGAATCGTCTGATTCTAAGACAGATACAATATCAACATCGAGGGTATATTCCACTGTAATGGAGACATGCTTCAGACGGGGCAACGACTATCGGCCGGATCTTCCGAAGGACTGTCACTTAATGCCGTTCATTCGAACCTTCACAGTGGGTGGCATGCGAGACTATCGGATAGCCCGTGCTGTCGAAGCTGCCATCCTTGCCGAACGAGATAGCCTGAAGGAGTCGGTGTACCGCCACAAGGCCATCTATCTTCCCGGGGAGAAGCGTGACTGGGACGCAGTCCTTGGTATATCAGAGCTGGAGCCGGAGAAGAAAATGTTGACCCGGGCCCCGGAATTTACACCTGCCCGGTGGGATAATGCTAGTGGCCGAGTTCATAGGGAGAAGCCTGGCTATGGTCTATTCCTGGCACCGATAAAATGGGGATACCGTGAAGAGCCCTTTGTGTTGAATTGTTCGGCCGTCCAGTTCAAATATCATCTGGCTGCCGGTTGGTTTAGAGATACCAAGATCACTGACTCCCACCTGTTCCGGGTGGGAGCGGTGGAGTTCACCGAGTTTGTTTTAAAGGAATACGCCCCTCTGCTGATCAGAGCCGGGGTATATCACAGTGTCTTTGCTTCTAGATTCCGCTATCCCATATCCCGAGGGTTATGCTATGGAATGTTCGAAGTATTCTGCCCTTTGTTCAACATATTTTATACAGTAGAGGATGAAACATCTCTCGACCTCTGGAGTTTGTCACAGCTTTCTGGTCTGCCTATTGACGGTGAGCCGTATGAAGAGGTCTGCTTGGCGGATTCCGAGAAGGATAGCTTAGATGGCGAAGGCAAGTATTCACTTGGCTATTCCTACCGGTATTTAATGAAGGCCTATCGCTCCATCTGTCTGGCGTATAGTAGAGGATCCTCCAAGGGTTACCATCCTCGAGAGAAAGGCAGCAAGCTGAGGGTCCGGATAGGGCAGTGGATTTAGTATTTCTTTGACGGTCCCTTAAAATATGCAGACTTCCCTTCCATGGGTCCGACTGCCAGCAAGCAGATAAGGGCTCCTCGCTATAAGTCAGCGTTGCCATCTTCATTGCGCCGTGTAGGCAATGGTGGTCCAAATCCAGCGGGGGTGGACCCTATCACACATTGCGCGGCTTACTTCACATTCTGGTTGTGCACTTTCGCTCTCCCTCAAGGGGACGAGACAGTCATTCGGCCCGAAGCCATATACCCGGCATGCCAGATGGCCTGGGGAATGAGGCTGTCACTTTGCCCAGTGGCCTTGTGTTTAATCTACAAATCTTTGGGGGATCTGTACAAGCATCGGACTCCCCGTTCTTTGAGGACCGTGGGCCCTTTTCATTTCTTCAATGCCTGGGTCTGCAGTCTATTTCCTGAATTGGCTCCTAGAACTCTGCAGGCAGATACAGTGTTACCCAGAATGATTGAATTTGCCAGTGCCGAACCTGGCTCTTTCTCTGATAAGTTGTTCAAAATAAGGGGCCGACTGATAAGGGTACCAGTGGATGCCCCTGGCAGCATTCATTTCTGGAGCTTGGCAGCAGGTTCAGCTCCTTTGGTTCATTATCAAAGAGAATGTAAGATGGAAGAGGTAGAGACCTATGTTCACCCCGTTTCAGGGGCTAATGTTGTTTGGTCTATTCTGGAGCCGGAGCTGGTTAGATGGGCCATGGCCATTCGACCCAGTGTTTTAATCTTCAGGAAGGGTGGTATGCTTCTTCTGGAACCATATTATCCATTCTGGTTTGGGCGGAACTTTGGCTATGACCAGCATATCCCTACATCAGCTGCTCAGTTTCCCCTGGATAGCTGGGCCAAGCACGGATCCGTCATTATCGGTGATGGCCGGTTGTGGTGGGATTTCTATCATCGCCATGATGGCGCCGTTTTCAGAGTTCCCACTATTTCCAACCGTGTCCCCCGTGTCACATCAGAGTATATCAAATGGTGGAACATTCGGACCAGCTTTTACAGGGATGGCAGGGGTGCATTCTGGGACGTGGCCGAGCGTTCTTTCCTGAAACAACAGCCCGGGCCGGTATTTGACATCCCCGAGGCCCACCTAAAAAGGATTTATTCACAACATCCGAGGGAGGCCGAGAACTATCTGGCTCAGTGTCGGGTTCTGAAAGAAGGAGGCTCCGAGCCGCCCGCTCCTGTCTTTGCTGCCATTAACGAAGATACTTTTATGAAGAACTTGAAACATTTGTGTCATGTAGGAGGCGCTCGTCTGGAGGCGCAACAGTACCCTTTCCCTGTTGAAGAGCCTCTCCTGACGGTCGTCCCCTGGAAGGGTCCGACAGATAGATTTCATCCCTACAGGACGTTTGTGTGCAGGGAAGATAGGACTCAGACGTACTACAAGCACACGTCTTGGCTGTTTGTTCTGCTGAATCTACATGGGTTATCTACAGAGAGTCCGATAGCCGGCATATTGAATAAGCCATTGTTTATTTCTTTTCATTATGTCGACGGCTGGGGCATGGACCACCTCGACTTATTTCGATGTCTTGATCTTCATGGTCATAGCGATCTGGCATCTTTAGTGGAGAAGTGCCAGACATTTGGTGATGTCTGTTGGCTTGTCAAGGAGGCTGCTTTCCGCTCCAAGGAGGTAGCTTATCTGTACTGGCCGCTTTCTGTCTTTTATGATGGCCCAGCAGGTATGATCTTTTCTTTCTAACTGTAGTGCTTTCTATTTGTTATTCAAACTCTGCATCTACTGGTCTTATTGCTTCTTTGACGTCTTCAACAGATAGGCCAGAAATAAAGCGACAGGGGCTTTACAGAAAAATCATTGCGCAAGCTGAGAAGCCTACTTATTTCAAAGTCCCTGCAGTAGCACCGACGACCACTCCCCTGCCTCTGGGCAAGAAGAGAAAGATTTCTGCAGTGAAGACTGCAGTTGGGAAGGCCAGGAAGGCTAAGAAGGCCCATGCTCGGCAGTCGGCTTCAGCAGTGACGGACCCTGGGACCCCTCTTCCTGATATCCCCTCCTTTGATGAGTTTGAATCTCAAAGGGAGGGCGCCCAGACGTCAGTCAAGGGTAACATCAACAGCCTGCAGTTGTATCTTTCATCGTCTTTTGCTGAATTTTATAGAAATCTTCGAATCTGACCTCCCCCTTTTTACACAGCCCAAGAGCCAGTTGTGACACCTTCCGTGGTGGAGACCAGATTGCCTTCCCCCACGCCGGCTAGTGAGGCGGAGGGTAAGTGTGATTTTTCATCTTCTTTTGCACATTTCGATTATCTGTTTATTGTCTCTCTCACGAACCTTTCCCTGGAGTGACGGCCGGTGAGGGGGCTGCAGTTACGGGAGCAGCTGGCGATATAACTCAGCCACAGGAGGGCCATAAGACCCAGACGAAATGGGGCCTTGTCCCTGTGAGGCGCATAGTTACCCGGTCTTCATCTAGGCAGCCATTAGGGACGCAAGTCCCGCCCGTGGATAGTATGGAAATCTCTTCTAGCAGCTCCGCGACCGCTTCCGAGGCAGAGGGAGAAGGAGCAGATTTCAGCGAGAGCGAGACGGAGGATATCTCCCAATCAGAGGCCCCACTTGTATGTACTGCCATTGTTCCACTGTTCACCCCCTCCAAACTGCTGGTGCCGTCTTCTGAGGAGGAACTACCGGAAGAATTTGCTGGCTTGGACACCGAGGCAGATATAACTCCTCACTTTGCTGCTTCAGCAGCGGAGCTTTCCTCTTCCTTGCACTCCTTTGAGGATATCGACATCACATTAGAAGTGGGTCTCTCTCCCCTTCCCTCATTATTATTATTATATATTTTTTATCTGCTGCTTGATGTTGCATTGATCTATTCACAGGAATCCCCTGTTGCTAGCCCGGTAGCGACTGCAGCCTTTGAAGCCATTCTATCTGACACCTTGGCTATTGTTCCTGCTTCGTCAGCCACTTGTGTAGGCGTTTCTGAGATAATTCGCCATGTACCGGTGAGGGTACAGTCTTCTACAGACTTAGCATTGCTGGACTTGAGGACCTCGGGGGAGAGGTCGGCCCTCATCCGGGTCTTGGATTTTAGAGCTGAGACGGACCCAGCTAGGGGTTCTGCCTTTATACCGGCCGCAGTGATGACCATTGCGCCAGAGTTAGCAATTCCCATAACAGTAATTATGGAAACTGAACTTTTGCCTCTTCAGTCCGTAGCCCCTGCCGCCTTGACATTGAAGGAACTGGTCATTGAAGCGGGGATGGAAGAAGGGGAGGTAGCTGCCACAGAGATCGGAGTATTGTCCATCACTGACCCAAAATCGATCTCCTTGCTCTGGGAATCTGAGGAGGAGGTGCCCCGAGAAGAGGATGCGGGTATCACATTGGGGACCCAGGAAGCAGCCGCTCCAGCACTTATTAAAGTTGCCCCTACGAGCATTCAAATAGCAACTCCCGAGGAGATGGAGGTGGAAGGCCTCTTGGTTTCGTCAGGGATTGCAGAGAGAGCTCAGTTGGCACCTTCGGCAGACCTCCCGTCTTCCTCTTCCCAGCCTGATGTTACACTATGGGCGGATATTGACAGCGAGGTGACTTTGGAAGTAGCTCCAGTTCCTTCTCCTGGCTTCGCTTCATCTGAGAGTTTTGTCTGGCAAAATCTGGACATGCTGCGCCAGCTGGTGGAGTCCCAGCCTGGACTGACTTATCTGCGGCTGAAGGAGATAGCCGAGCGTTTCACCGCTGGTCTACAGGCGATGGGCTGTCCCATGGAAATTTGGGCCCAGCGGGTTCTATTGTTGTTAAAGTTTATACATCGCCGGGACTTCTTGGCACATATTATGTCTGACAGACTGGCAGCTTTGAAGTTGCAAAGGAAGGAGTGCAAATCTGAGCTGGAGAAGGTGGACTCTATTCTCCAGGAGCGCCAATGCCAACTGCAGTCTCTGGCGCAGCGGGAGCAGTTCGTGCGCAGCCGGATAACCATCCTGGAGGTTGAACTGTTTGACCTCGGGGCTGAACTGCCGCAGATAACAACTTCTCGGCCGCAGCTTGCGGAGGAAGTAGCCCTGTTGGAGGGGTAGGTGGCATCCTTTCAGGACGAGTCTGCTCGGCTACAGGAGGAGGAGGCTTGGCTTCATGAGTTGGGGGCTACCCCGCATGTAGGGCTTTTGGCCTTCGAAGACATATTCCGGCGCCCGTGAATATCTGTTTCCCCCTTTTTGTAATACAATTCCCCCTCAGGGGCCCCTCTTGTATTCCCTTTTTTATTCAATGGAAAGGAATCTTTACCCCAGTCTCATATGTGGTTTGTTCTTTACTTATCGCACCATCAATATTTCACGATGATTTGGCAGTGGTTTCAGTGGTCCCTATGCGAACAGCCCGTACCTAGCAGGAGAGCGTCCACCCTTTCAGAGAAAGGTTGGGGAACTCGCTCCACCGCGCGACGGTATCCGGAGGGTGCTTAAACCCAATCCTGGGGGTAGCTGAATAAAGAGGTTTAGAACATCGTCTGGAACAAACGGATGGTTCATCTCGGACAGGTTTCAAAGCTGGTCGGGGCAATGTGCCAAACGACCAGTGACGGATTTTATCATCGATATTGGGTTTATATCGACGTAAAGAAGTTTTATAGGTTTCATCAGAATAGACATAAGGTCTAGACTGGGTAGACTTGATCCCAGGTGGGACGTGAAAAGGGTATGTGGTTTTCATCAGGACAGACGTAAAGTCTGAACTGGACAAGTTTTCATCATTGATCGGGCAGGGCGCCGGTCGACCAACGGTTGGCTTCATCATCGATATGGGGTTTATATCGATGCAAAGGAATTTCATAAGTTTCATCAGGATAGACGTAAGGTCTAAACTGGATAGGGTTTCATCACTGATCGGGCAAGGCGCCGGTCGCTCAATAGCTGGTTTCATCATCGATATTGGGTTTATACCGATGCAAAGGAATTTCATGAGTTTCAACAGGATAGACGTAAGGTCTAAACCGGATAGGGTTTCATCATTGATCGGGCAAGGTGCCGGTCGATCAATAGCTGATTTCATCATCGATATTGGGTTTATATCGATGCAAAGGAATTTCATAAGTTTCATCAGGATAGACGTAAGGTCCAAACTGGATAGGGTTTCATCATTGATCGGGCAAGGTGCCGGTCGATCAATAGTTGATTTCATCATCGATATTGGGTTTATATCGATGCAAAGGAATTTCATAAGTTTCATCAGGATAGATGTAAGGTCTATTCCAGCAGGTTTTAACGCGGGTGAGACTTTGCCAAGAAATACGTAGGTTTCATCAGGATAGGCGTAGGGTCTATCCTGGTAGGGTTTCATCGTTGACCGGGCAAGGAGCCGATCGATCAAGGGAAGGTTTAGGAGTTTGATCAGGACAGACGTAAGGTCTGAACTGGCCAGGTTTTATCAGAATGGTGACAGGCTTTATTGTCAGTGGGAGATGTGAAAAGAGGGTATATAGATTTCATCAGGGTAGACATAAGATCTATCCCGGAAAGGCTTTATCATCGGTGGGGCATAGAGCCAGATGACCGACGGAAGGCTTCATCAGTGAAGGGGAGGTGAAGGCAACGTGCCGGTTGGCATGGAACTTCCGAATTACCACATTACTGACCTAAGTGCCCTTTTGGGTTTTCACCAGAGCCAGCCCCCTCTTGCTTTTGCCCACGCGTCCTTTTGGATTTTCACGTGGCGGGGTACCCGATTTTGCCTGCAGTGCCCTTTCGGGTTTTCACCACAGCTGGGTTTTAGCCATTTTTGCCCTTGTCCAGAATGCCTGAACAAGTCTGGCGGGGTATCTCTATTTTTAACCCCATTTTTTTTATATATAGACTTTTTGTCGTTTTCTTTCTCTTTTTCTTTGTCATCATCTTTTCTGGAACTGGAGCTCTTATCCTATGGACCATGGAGCCATATGTTTATTGTGGACACACGATCATTGATGTGGGTGTCAACATCAATGCAAAGGGCAATATGGTTTCATGATCTATCCAGACGAAAGGTCCAAATCGATTTGGAAGATATAGATAGCAGCTCGGGCACGAGGCCGTTTGCTGAAAATATGAGTTTCATCGTTAATGTGGGGTTTAACATTGACGCAAAGGAATAGAGTTTCATGATCTATCGAGACGGAGGGTCTGAATCGATTCAAAGAGCAGTGTTGTGCTATGTCAGAGCGGACGGAAGGTCCACCCTGGATGGATTTTAGCGTCGATCAGGCAGCGTGCCAATCGATCGATAGCAGGTTTCATCATTGGTATTGGCTCATCCTAATGCAAGGATTTCATATGTTTCATCAGGATAGACGTAGGGTCTAAACTGGATAGGGTTTTATCATTGATACTGGGCGAGATGTCGATCGATCAATGGCGGGTTTCATCGTCAGTATTGGATTTATACCAATGCAAGGAGTTCATGGATTTCATCAGGATGGACGGAAGGTCTAAACTGGATAGGTTTCATCACAGATCGGGCAGTGTGCCAATCGATCAACAGCAGGTTTCATCACGGCGAGACGTAGGATAGGTTTCATCGAGATAGACGTAAGGCCTAAACCGGGCCAGCTCTACCGTGGTGGGTCTCAGACAAAAACAAGTGGAAATGTTTTATCAGAACAGACGAAAGGTCTATCCCGAGGTGGGCTTATTAACGAGGGAATTTTTCTTGAGCAATGCATGAAGGCTTCAACAGAATAGACGTAAGGTACATTCCGGATGGGTTTAATCGTTGATCGGGCAAGGCACCGGTCGATCGACGAGGAGTTTTATGGTGGGAGGTAAGGCTTTCTTTGGAATCACCACATTACCGACCCAAGCACCCTTTCGTGTTTTCGCCGGAGCCAGCCCCCTCTTACTTTTGCCCACGCGCCCTTTCGGGTTTTCACGTGGCGGGGTACTCGATTTTGCCTGCAGTGCCCTTTCGGGTTTTCACCACAGCTGGGTTTTAGCCATTTTTGCACTTGTCCCTAATATAGGGGCAAGTCTGGCGGGGTATCTCTATTTTTAACCCCATTTTTTTTACTTTTTTTTGTTCTTTCTTCTTCCTTCCTCTTTTTTTTTAGAGGGTGACAGGTCGGAATGCCACCAGCTCAAGATGAGGGTAGCTTGGTTAGAGCGGAGTGCCACTAAACCCAGAAAAGGGCAGCTTGGTTAGGGCGAGATGCCATTAAACCAAGAAAGGGGTGGCTTGGCTAGGGCGGAGTGCCGCTAGACCGGGAAATGGGTGTAGCTTGGCTAGGGCGGAGTGCCGCTAGATGAAGAAAGGGTAGCTTGGCTAGGGCGGAGTGCCGCTAGACCAAGAAAGGGTGTAGCTTGGCTAGGGCGGAGTGCCGCTAGACCAAGAAAGGGTGTAGCTTGGCTAGGGTGGAGTGCCGCTAGACCAAGAAATGGGTAGCTCGGCTAGGGCGGAGTGCCGCTAGACGAAGAAAGGGTAGCTTGGCTAGGGCGGAGTGCCACTAGACCAGGGAAGGGTAGCTCGGCTAGGGCAGAGTGCTGCTAGACCAAGGAAAGGGGTAGCTTGGTTAGGGCGGAGTGCCGCTAGACCAAGGAAGGGTAGCTCGGCTAGGGCGGAGTGCCGCTAGACCAAGGAAAGGGTAGCTTAGTTAGGGCGGAGTGCCACTAGACCAAGGAAGGGTAGCTTGGCTAGGGCGGAGTGCCACTAGACCAAGGAAGGGTAGCTCAGCTAGGGCGGAGTGCCGCTAGACCAAGAAAGGGTGTAGCTTGGCTAGGGCGGAGTGCCGCTAGACTGGGAAAAGGGTGTAGCTTGGCTAGGGCGGAGCGCCGCTATACCAAGAAAAGGGTAGATTTTTCCCGATTACTCGGGGAATGTTGGTTGTGCTGTATGATACAGCCTCAGATGTCTTCCGTTGAGTGGCGAGAATTAGATTTCCCCTCGATGGTTAACAACCATGTAGGCCCCTCCTTCGTAGACCCTCTGTATCACCTAAGGACCTTCCCAATTAGCATTCAGCTTTCCTTTTGGGTTGGACGCCATGACTTCTTTTTCTTGACCATGACGAGGTCACCTTTCTTGAATTCTCGTCCTCTTACAAGTTTGTTGAATGCAGTGGCCATGCGGGCCTGATACATTTGGATACTCTTCTGAGCTCGGAGGCACTTCCCTTCCAATTCAGCCAGTTCTTCTAGTCTTCTTTCTACATTGGTCTGTTCGCCACGGGCCAGGCCATATTGGACTGCCACTTTGAGTGACGGGACTTCCAGCTCTAGCGGGACCACTGCCTCTGAGCCGTATACCAGCAAGTATGGTGAGCACCCTGTAGGTGTCTTGAAGACAGTGCGGTATGCCCACAGAGCTTCATACATTTTCTCTTCCCAGTCCTTCTTATTAGAACTGACGACCTTGGCCATCAAGGTGCAGAGAGTCTTGTTAAAAGCTTCTGCCAATCCATTTGCCTGTGGATTGTAAGGAGTGGAAGTCCTCCATTCGATCTTATACTTCTCAGCAAGCCGATAGACCTTCTGATTTCTGAAATGACTTCCATTGTCGGATATTATTCGGCTGGGGATCCCGAACCGGAAGATAATGTTCTGTCTGATGAATCTGGCGACCAATTCACCAGTCACTTCTCTCAATGCTATAGCCTCCGCCCATCGGGAGAAGTAATCTGTTATGGCCAGTATGTACTTATGTCCGGCCGAGGAAGTCGGTAGTGGCCCGACTACATCAATTCCCCATTGTGTAAATGGCTAGCTGGGAACTGTAGGGTGCAGAGTTGTAGGAGGCCTTCTAGGCACAGTAGCATGCTCCTGGCATTTCTGGCATGATTTTGCAAATTTACAGCAGTCTTCAAACATGGTGGGCCAATAGTAGCCCAGCTTCTTGATTTCTATCTTCATCTTGGGACCAGCCTGGTGGGCACCTGCTGTCCCAGCATGTGTTTCTTTCATCGCTTGCCAGGCTTCCTCAGTGGACAGACAGTGGAGTAGAATCTTCTTGCGTGCATCTGCCATTATTCGGAACAAAATTCCATTCCTGAGTTCATAAGAATTTTTGATTCTTAGGAGTTTCATCTTTTCTTCTCTTATCTGCGGTAGTTGTTGGTGTAGAAACCACTGCAGCAAGTGTTGTCTCCAATCAGACGCTTGTTCTATGCTGATGGTGGCAACCTCGTCTTCTTCAGGGCACCCTTCTAGCATACTGGGGACTTGCCGCCGGTTCATAACAACAATGTTTAGTGTCTTATTTGGTGGGACTGCTAGTGAGCTTGCCAGCTTTGCCAGTGCATCAGCCTGGGCATTGTGTCCACGGCCCACATGCTTGAGCTCAATATGGTAGAATTTCACCATGAGGCGCACAGCTTTTTGGTGGTAGGGATTCAGTTCTGGCTTCCGCACTTCGAAGTCCCCTTGGATCTGTTTTATTATCAACATCGAATCCCCGAATACTTGAAGCATTTGGATACCCATGTTGAGGCTGATATATAGCCCGATTATTAGAGCTTCATACTCGGCCTCATTATTGGTCCAGTGCTTGTTTATAGAACAGGAAGTATGCACGACCTCCCCTTCTGGTGATTTCAGCACAATACCGGCTCCAGACCGTATTCTGGTCTTTCCATCGGAGTCTGTCTCTGTTCTAGATGCTCCATCAAAGAATAGTTGCCACATAACTGACTGAGCCTGGCAGGCTTCGAGTGTCTCATCATCGGGTAACTCAGTCCCTAGCATATCATTTTCCGGCACTGGATGCTCTGCGAAGAAATCAGCCACGGCCTGTCCTTTTATCGCCCTCTGGGGTGTATAGGTAATATCGAATTCCATCAGGATCACTGCCCATTTGCCCAACCGGCCCTTCAATACTGGCTGGGTCAATATGTATTTGAGCGGATCTGCTGCCGATATCAATCTGACTTCATGTGACAACATATAGTGTCGGAGCTTCTTGACAGCAAAGACTAGTGCCAAGCAGGTCTTTTCTATGTGGCTGTAGCTTTCTTCAGTTCTAATCAGCCTCCTACTCAGGTAGTACAAGGCTTGCTCTTTGCCTTCTTCATTTATCTGTGCCAGCATTACCCCCAGGGAACAGTATGTGGCCGCGATATACAGTATCAAGGGCCTGCCCTTAATTGGTGCCCCCAGCACCGGAGGGGTCTTGAGATATTCTTTCAGCTTATCAAAGGCTTCCTGACATCCATCGTCCCAGAGGAACGGCACATCTTTCATCATGAGCTTGTGAAAGGGGTGGCATCTTCCCGACAGATTTGATATAAATCGTCGGATATAGGCCAGACGCCCTTGCAGAGATCTCAGCTCGGGCAGATTCCTTGGTGGAGGGAGCTCCTGGATAGCCTTAATCTTGGATGGGTCAATTTCAATGCCCCTATGACGGACAATAAACTCGAGGAATTTTCCACTGGACACGCCGAAGGCGCACTTCATAGGATTCATCTTGAGCTCATATTTGCGCAGCCTCTGGAATACTATCCTTAGGTCTTGCAAATGGTCTTCTCTTCTGCTGGTTTTTACTACCAGATCATCAATGTAGCACTCTACTTTCTTGAAGAGCAAATCATCAAAGATCTTGGTCATAGCTCTTTGGTAGGTAGCGCCGGCATTCTTGAGGCCAAACGGCATCCTTTTGTAGTGGAATATCCCCTTCGGAGTGCGGAATGCAGTGTGCACTCTGTCTTCTTCAGCAATCCAGATCTGGTTATATCCGGATGACCCATCCATAAATGATAGGGCTTCATGACCAGTAGTCGCATCGATCATCACTTCAGTGATTGGCACTGGGAAATCATATTTCGGGCAGGCCTTATTAAGGTCCCGGAAATCAACACATATTCTGATCTGCCCATTTTTCTTTTTTACAGGCACTATGTTGGCTAACCATGTAGTATACTGATTTTCTTCAACAAAGCCTACACCAATCAGCTTGTCAACCTCTTTGTTAATCTGATTTATTAATTCAGGGCGCATTCTCCTGGAAGGCTGCTTTACAGGGCTAGCCTCTGGGTTTATTGCTAATCGGTGCTGTGCCACATCGGAACTCAGTCCCGGCATTTCATCATATGTCCATGCAAAGCAGTCTCAGAATTCCTTCAAAAACTGTATATACTGTTCCCTGGCAGCTGGCTCCAGCAGTGCACTGAGGAATGTCGGCCTTGGCTCATCTGCGGTCCCCAGATTTATTTCCACAAGCTCATCGACGGTGGCCTGACCTCCATCTTCGACCTCGGGCGGGGCTTCTTGCAAGTCAATGAAGCCTCCCGGGATATAATCTTCTTCAGTTTCATGATCCTCTGTTTCATCATACCGGTCATCAGCGGGTGCTGGCTCATCATATACGGCCAATATTGTTGGATTCTGTTCAGTCTGCCCCGAGGACGGGACTGGTTCAGAAGGGAACTCAAAAATGGAGTCTTCCGCCCCTAGAGGTTCTTCTGATGCAGGCTCCCTTGAGAGATCATCATTCTGTAGAGCCCGGACTTCTTCCAGGATGCGCTCAAACTCCAGGCATTCCCTCAGCTCTTTGGCTATTTGGTCTTCATCCGGGGTTCCCGTATCAAACTTTGCTTCAGCATGGAACAGATCCTCTTTGCAAGGTAGGTCTTCCCAGCACCAATCTTTCTTTGCTTCATCAGACATCCCCATCTCCGGCTGACTGTCTGGGGCTTCATTGTTCATTATGGATTGATAAATGATTTCTTCATCTTCCGAGGGGTACTTGTCATATCCCACCTCGAGAGGGTCTTCATGCTGGTAGGAGACAGAGATGACGTCCACTTCAGCTTCATAGTATTCTTGAAGGGTATAACCCAATCCCAGGTGCTGAGTGATCTTCCTCAGTTCTTTATTATCCCGAGGCGGATCCCATAGCTCCTTGAACGCCTTCTTCTGGGCAGCAGGATGCAATGACGGCATTTGCATCTTAGAGAACATCTGTGAAACTCGTTGGGTAGTATAATCCAAGCCTGTAATCGGCACCATCCGGTTTGCAGCTTCTTCAGGGACCATGCAGTCTTGATCATCTTCCTCGACTGACTCCCCGGTGTAGAATATGGTAGGAGGCTCACAGAAGCGAGGGATTTCCATAGTCTTCAGTGGTACCACCGTCTGGTACTCTAGGCTGGCGATGGGCTTGACTAAACCCTGCGAAACCTCCACCTGTGTGTACTTTTCTTTCATTTCTTCATCGATATCATCCGGGTGAATGCTATGAGGGGTGATCCGAGCAAAGTCACCAGCATAAGAGATGTGAGATACCTCATGCTTTTTAATATAGCCCTTTGGTGGCGGTGGAGACCAGTTTCTTGCCTTCGTCGCCGGCTTTTTCTGGTTGACCACAGCCTCTTTCTCTTCACAATTTTGTGACACCTCGGTGTAGTAGGATGCATCGAGCATATGACACTCGAATACTTCGAAGGGATGTAGATCCGCAAACACCCTCTCTTCTTTTCCTTCATGGCAGTATTTAATGCACTGATGTAGCGTGGACGGCACTATCTGATATTCATGCAGCCACGGTCTCCCCAGCAGGGCCTTATATGTGGTGTTGGAGTCGATTACATAGAATCGTACCACGGTAGTGAGATCCCCCAATGTGAGGTTAAAATCAGCCACCCCAAGGGGCATCTCACATTTCTGGTTGAATCCCACAATTTTCATGTCTCTGACCTTGGTAAGCTGCAGATCAAAGTAATATTTTTGGTAGATGTGGTATGGGAGAATGTTCACGGCAGCCCCGAGATCTATCAGTATCCTGCTCAGTGGCTGACAGTTCAGGGAGCCCCTCATATACAGTGGTCTGTTATGGCAGGAATTCGGAATCAGCATGTCATCCTCTGTGAATGTGACTGACGGCCCAAAATTCACTTCTGCCAAGAGTGCCTCATACTGTGCCGGTGACTGTAGGGCGTCAACAATCGGGTAGATCCCGGGGCTTAAAAAAATGGGGTTAAAAAATAGTGATACCCCGCCAGACTTGCTCCCATATCGGGACAACTGCAAAAATGGCTATAACCCGGCTATGGCGAAAACCCGAAAGGGCGCCGCAGGTAAAATCGGGTACCCTGCCGCGTGAAAACCCGAAAGGGCGCGCGGGCAAAAGCAAGAGGGGGCTGGCTTCGGCGAAAACCCGAAAGGGCGCTTGAGTCAGTAAAGTGGTAATTTCCGAATGCCTCTCCTATTCTCCACCCAACAAAACTCTGAAAGGAACAATCATCAAAGTCCCACCGGAAATCCTATTAACAAACCCTCTTCGACCCTCGTCATCATCGGCGAGATCGGTCGATCTCTACCCTCAACTTGGGCCTTACGTCCCTGTTGACAACCCCATCCTTGTTTCGGTAGTGACATATGCCGACGAACAAACCCTTTTCGACCCTCGTCATCCTCGACAGGATCGGTCGATCTCTACCCTCAACTTGGGCCTTACGTCCCTGTTGACAAACCCATGCCGACGAATAAACCCCTTTTCGACTCTTGCCATCATCGGCGAGATCGTTCGATCTTTACCCCTAACTCGGATCCTACATCCTTGTTACTAGACCATACCCCTTTTGCTTCGACAGCTAACCAGCATCGACGAATCGAAACAGGATTCGATCCTCGTCGTCATTGACAAGGCCAGTCGATGTTTTTTTTTTTGCGGTCCAGTTTTCTCGCATCCCAAAAAAAAAGAGAAAGAAGAATGGGGTTAAAAATAGAGATACCCCGCCAGACTTGCTCCTATGGTTAGGACAAGTGCAAAAATGGCTATAACCCAGCCGTGGCGAAAACCCGAAAGGGCGTCGCGGGCAGAATCGGGTACCCCGCCGTGTGAAAACCCGAAAGGGCGCGCGGGCAAAAGCAAGAGGGGGCTGGCTTCGGCGAAAACCCGAAAGGGTGCTTAGGTCAATAATGTGAATAAAAATGAATGATGAATAGTGATGAACCATCCGTCGTCCAAAAGGCCACTTTCGAGGTCAGGGCGAGGGTCTTCATCCAATATCCCACTTATACACGTCCAGTGTCTACCTTTTCGACCCTTGTCACCATCGGCAAGATCGGTCGCTACCTATCAGGTTTTTGTCACCATCGGCAAGACTGTCTACCCTTTTCGACCCTTGTCACCATCGGCAAGATCGGTCGCTACCTATCCGGTTTTTGGTCACCATCGGCAAGACCGTCTACCCCTTTCGACCCTTGTCATCATCGGCAAGATCGGTCGCTACCTATCCGGTTCTTGTCACCATCGGCAAGACCATCTACCCCTTTCGACCCTTGTCACCATCGGCAAGATCGGTCGCTACCTGTCCGGTTCTTGTCACCATCAGCAAGACCGTCTACCCTTTTCGACCCTTGTCACCATCGGTAAGATCGGTCGCTACCTATCCGATTTTTGTCACCATTGGCAAGACCGTCTACCCTTTTCGACCCTTGTCACCATCGGCAAGATCGGTCGCTACCTGTCCAGTTCTTGTCACCATCGGCAAGAGCGTCTACCCTTTTCGACCCTTGTCACCATCGGCAAGATCGGTCACTACCTATCCGGTTCTTGTCACCATCGGCAAGACCGTCTACCCTTTTCGACCCTTGTCACCATCGGCAAGATCGGTCGCTACCTATCCAGTTTTTGTCACCATCGGCAAGACCGTCTACCCTTTTCGACCCTTGTCACCATCGGCAAGATCGGTCGCTACCTGTCCGGTTCTTGTCACCATCGGCAAGACCGTCTACCCTTTTCGACCCTTGTCACCATCGGCAAGATTGGTCGCTACCTATCCGGTTTTTGTCACCATCGGCAAGACCGTCTACCCTTTTCGACCCTTGTCACCATCGGCAAGATCGGTCGCTACCTATCTGGTTTTTGTCACCATCGGCAAGACCGTCTACCCTTTTCGACCCATGTCACCATCGGCAAGATCGGTCGCTACCTATCCGGTTTTTGTCACCATCGACAAGACCGTCTACCCTTTTCGACCCTTGTCACCATCGACAAGATCGGTCGCTTCCTATCCGGTTTTTTGTCACCATCGGCAAGACCTTCTACCCCTTTCGACCCTTGTCACCATCGGCAAGATCGGTCGCTATCTATCCGGTTCTTGTCACCATCGGCAAGACCGTCTACCCCTTTCGACCCTTGTCACCATCGGCAAGATCGGTCGCTACCTATCTGGTTCTTGTCACCATCGGTAAGACCGTCTACCCCTTTCGACCCTTGTCACCATCGGCAAGATCGGTCGCTACCTATCCGGTTTTTGCCACCATTGGCAAGACTGTCTACCCCTTTTGACCCTTGTCACCATCGGCAAGACCGGTCGCTACCCGTTCTCGGTTCTGGCCGTTCTCGGCAGGACCGTTTATCCGTCAGTTTCGTTATACCCTCCTGGGTCCCCCGAACTCTCGGCCGGCATAGGCCGCTTCTAGTCTTGAGAAAAGTCGCGGCGCGGTGGAGTGAACACCTCACCCCTTCCCTGAAGGCGTGAGCGCTCTCCTGCCCTAGTGACTCATACACTCGGGCTAGAATCAACGGGCAAATGAAAGGAAAAAAAACAATGACAAGATGGAGTCTTCATTCAAAATCAGGATGGAGATTTTTCATTACTATGAAGTAAAAGGCACATGATTACATGGGCCATGCCCTGGAATACATAAGGTGCATTCAAAGGGAGAAAATAAAGAGAAGAGATTACGGCAAAGGGCGTCGGAAGATGTCCTCCAGCACAGGAATACCCAGGGAGGGATGACGGGTCAGTTCTTGCAATTTGAACTCGGTGGCCTCCAGCTCGGATAGCTTCACCTCCAGGGAAGCAGCTTGTCCTTCGGCCATCTCGGCGTCCTCAACCTTTTTGACCCCCAGGCGATCTACTTCTTCAAGTTCAGCCTCTATCCTGGAAAGTTCGGCCTGCAATGCCGCTATCCGGGCCGTTAGGGAGCTCCGGCATTGTAAAGAGGCGTCGGCTTCGTCCCTCGCCCTCGCCGTGGTCTCTTGCAGAGAAATAAGGGCCATCTTGCTTTCAGTCCGCTCCAATGATATGGCCGCCAGCTGGTCAGCTGCCTCCCGACCTAAGAACTCCCTCCTGTTCACATACATCAGGAGCAGGATCACCCGCGGAGTCCAGTCGTCCATGGGACAACCGAGGGCCAACAGCGAGCGGGACAGATGCTCTATCAAGCCCCTCAGCTGAACATAAGTTAAATCTCTACTGGCCGTTACGGTCTGCTGGAGGGTCCCCAGGAACTGTCACACGACATCACTCGAGGATCGAAGACCAAGTGGCGACGTCTCGGGCAGTTCGAACTCTACTCTGCTATCCACGGCAGCCCATATATCATCGACTGTCCCGGAGGATGACGACGGCATGAGCTGCAGCCCACTACTACCGGGAATAACCGCACCGGCAGATGCGGTGGCTGGAGCCTCAATAACAACAATCTCTTTGCCGGCCCCCTGGGGTGGGAGTCCAACAAGAACCTCAAGGACCGAGGACGTCCGTCCCTCAATAATCTCCCCGGCTTCTACCTCAGCGGAGCCACCCTTCTCCAGAACTGACTGCTGTGCAGCCTCCCTTGGCGGAGAATCTCCGGCTACCGCCGAACTATCAACTTCCACGAGCGCTCCGGGACCAACTGGAACCATCGCTGCTGCATGATCCTTTGGGTACCGCAATGCGAGGGGCCGCAGGACGGACGGGAAAGTGGCATGGCCTGTTCCCAGGGCCAAGAGTGGTATCTGCACCGTCATAGTTGGCAGCGCCACCTCAGTCTGCATCGGAGATATATACACTTAAAACCTGGCTAGAAGGAGGAGAAAGGAAGCATGGTAAGCATCGACCCTGGATAGGTCCTTACCTCGGCCGGGACTAAGCTTAAATCTTTAAGAGCAGCTTCCCCAGCGCCAGCCTCCTCACTTGTAAGCGATAATGACGGCACAGGACCACCCCATGATAACCGGGCCGGGCTGAAAGTCAGATAGTCACTCTCAAAGGCCGAGGACACCCCAGCATCGTCGGTCTCAAAACCAAGCAGTGATGGCTCCTCGTCACTGGAGCCGCCACCATAATCTACATGCTCAGAGGAGGAAGACCCCTCTGCTCTCTCAGGACGCCCCGCCGTCGAAGTAGGAGCCTCGCCAACAGGAGCATCACCCTCGGCGGAAACTTTCCCGGTGCTCTCCACACCAAGGGCAACAATAGATGATGCCTCAGGGGAGGGTTCTCCCTGCCCCGAGGGGATCACCTCCTCTGCACTCTCCGAGCCCGGAAACAATGATGGTTGTATATCAACTACAATTCACGGTAAAAAGGGGTCAAGATGGCTGAAAATACGAAGATTTACGTTGCTATCGCAACTAAACTATAGATTACCTTCCATCTCCCGCAGGGGTGTTGGAGAGGGTAGATCCCTTTCTGTGGGAGCAGCAGAGGCTTCCTCTGCCCCGTCCCTAGCCGCTACATCTACCGTCGCCTCCAGTCCGACGACCGCGGCAACTGTATCGGCAACTGTCAGCATAGGCCAGCCCAAGCGGTCGAGACAAGCTAATGCACTTTGAAGAAAAGAAGAGCCTACCTTCGGCCTCTAGCCCTTGTGCACGAGAAACCTCAAACTCTTCAAAAGATACAATAGAAGGAAGGACGATTGCCGATTCCTTCTCGGAAGCTTTCTTCGGGCGTGCCCGTGTCACCCGGGTCACCGCCGCTTTCGCCTTCCCGACGGCCTCTCGCAGTTGGGACCTGGTCCTCTTCCTCGAATCTCCAGGAGGCAGTGGTGTCGCGGTCGGGGCCGGCTCAGGAACTTCAAAATATGTCGGCTTTTGGGCCTTTATGATCAGCTCCCTGAAGTGTCGGGTCTCCTCCGAAGTCGGTCGGACTGCATACGCACAAGGGTGAGAATGACACAACCACAATGAAAAGAAGAAGCTGGTCGAAGGGCATGAATGAAAAGATAGAACGTACTTGCCGGCCCCGTGTAAAAGGGGAAGAGAGGCCAATAAAATAGCGAGGGCGTTTTGTCCCTCGAGGCTGCCTCACGAACAAGCCAGCACAGATCCCCAATATTTTCGCTCGGCTCAGCCAGTAACGCCAGGTCCTCGTGTCCACAGGAGGACAGCAGATAATACAGGCTCAGATGGTCCAGCCCCCACCTGTCTACATATTTGAAGGAGATCTGAAGAGGATGGTCCAGTATGGCTTCGCTGGGGCTACCCACCGAGAGGCCATGAGACCGAAGGAGTGCGAACAGCCAGGGGGTATTGGCATATAAGTCAGCCCACCTGTCCTCCTTGCGAATAAAAGTCCGGTAGGGATACAACCTGTCCACTTCGGGACGCCAGTCTGCCACTACCGTGATAGGCTTCTCTACAGGCAAAGGGAGTTGCTGGAGGATCACCCTCTCACTGCTTACCCGGCATAAACCCCGAAGGGTCTTCACATAATCATCCTTGTTGATCGGGGGCAGCTTCGGCTCAACTTTCATCTTGCGGCTTTTTACGAGCTTGCGGGCCTCTAGATAGGCCTTCACGTCCGTATTAGTCCAAGACTTCAACTTCTTCAAATAAGAAGCGTCAATGTCAAGAACTGGCTCCGGCTGGGAAGCTAAGAACCTGTGCTCCGCCACAGCCCAGCACTCTCTCCGGGAAGTCCTGTAGAATCCCGTCCGCGCGTTCCACCACTTGACGTATTCAGGCGTAACGCGAGGGAAGCGCGCAGGGGCGGGCACCTGGAAAGAAACGTCTTTGCGACGATGGAAAAAGTCCCACCATATTCGGGCGTCGTCGCTGGACGTTTGCCCGGCTCTATGTCTGTTGGGCAATGCAAATTGTGAAGAAGAATATGGAATCTGCTGGTCGTAGCCAAAGTTTCGACTGAAACGGAACGGGTAATACGGCTCCAGCCACAGAATGCCACTGATGTGACACAACCTAAGACTTAGGCAAGCAAGCACATTCACAATCAAAAGGGCCAATTTTGGGCCGCCGCTCTCCCATCGCTCACCCAAGCCCGGGGTGACTTGGCGATGCCAAGTGGAGGATGTGGGGTTGGGCCCTTGCTGGTAGAGGGCCAGCAAGGCCAAGATTTGATTACCAATGGATTTGGAAGCCCAATTCAACGGGGCCGATGAAGTGCCGAAGGCACCGGTTGCACTCTTCCCACGGTGATCACTCAAGACAACGGGGCTTGAGGATCGGGCTCTCACTCGCATAACCAGCGGAATTAAGAACTAATATTGAAAGACAAGCACTAAGTGGAGTGAAGGTTTGAGCACTTACTCGACCGGTTTGAAGAAACCGGTCCCGGTCGGAGACGAGGGCGAGCGGGGAGGCGAGTGGATCCCCACACGCCGCGGCGGTGTCGCTTGACCTGTCCAAACAAAGTACACCACTACACCTCTCGCAGGAGGGGGAACTTGGGGTGGGGGTTAATGATATTACATCAATACTACCTCCACGCAGGGAGGGGCCTTCAGCCGGCCAAGCGGGGTGGGGAAACCAAAGCAAAGAACGAGGAATAAGGGTGGACGCTGAATCTGCCTGCTATCTGCGAACCAGGATAGAGGGTCGGTGTTGCTGCTGTAGATCTTGCTCAGAATTTTTGCTGATGGCAACACCAGCGGCGAAATCTTCGTAACAGGAAGGGGAATGCCTCAGAATTTTTGTAATTTCTTCTGGAGTCGCTGCAGGTTAAGGCAGAAGCATGAACAGGGCCTCTGTTTCTCGGACTAACAGGGGCAGGTCACCAATAGTAGGATACAGAGGCTGTCCTAGCCGCTCCCTAACTCCAAATTTGATGCCGTCAGCGTCGTTAGAACCGTGGGTGAGTCCTATTTGCAGCAAAAGAAACGGGGATGCCAGAAGAGAATGGAGACGATCTTTGGAGGCAGAAGAGTGAGGAGGTGTCGATGCAGACTGGGGAAGGCAGAGCCGCACAACCGTGGAAGAAAATTGGTAACTTCTGTTCCCGGATGCTGAATGGGCTTCTGCTTCTTGATTCGGAAAGTAGACAGGCCGATGAAGAACTTTGAAGAAGGACTTGAGGACTGATTTCTTCGGGGCTTGTCGTGGCAGAGCTTCTAAGCCGGCTCAGGTCCTCAGCCGAGGCAGAACCGCGCAGCTGTGGGAGAATGGACCTCCTGGACGACTCAGAGATCGGAAGAATACGAAACCACTTTGGTTGCGAAGGCGACTGGCAGACGCTTCCGAAAATGGCTCTTGGGTCTTCAAACTCGTCCGGAGGAGGTCGTGGTGGCCGCTGCAAGTTGATGGTCTACTGTAGATCTTCAGTTGAGAGCTGTAGGTTGATGATGATGGGGGGAATGGGGTATATGGGAGGGGAAATGGGGGTGGATGAGTGTGGGGAAAGCCCGGGCTGTGAGGGGGTCTAGGAGGGGGTGTTCTAAGGTGGGGGAAGGGAAGAATGGGGTCTGGAAGGGGGTCTAATAGGTGGTGGGAGGAGGAGCTACGAATTTGGGAAGGTGGGTGAGAGGAGAAGGTGAGGGGGGGCACAAGTGAGTGGAGGGAAGGGTGGATTTCAAATTTGAAATGGCATTGGAAGTTGTGGGGTTGTGTGGGGAAGGGGTTGATTGTGTTGGAATGGGGAAAGTGGTGTTGGAATGGTGAGGGATCTCCTTGGGACTAGGGGGTGGAGTAAAGGAGGCCATGGGGAAGTGGAGGGCTTTAATGATGGTAGGTGGGGGTTGAGGTGGTTGGGAAGGGAGGAGAGAGAAGAAAATTCAAAATTGGGTGATGAGGAGAGAGAAAGTGGAGTGAAAAAGAGGGATTAAGAGAGGGAAGGGTGGGGAATCTCTCCCCTAGGGTTTCTCACCCAAAAAATATTGGAATCACTCCACTAAACTAAGCTTTGGACTCTCAAATGGCAATTTTTTTCATTGATTGATTCATTAAGTTGAAATGGGGGGAATGTGGTCCTATATATAGGAAACCAACATTTCTACAAAAGTCCCTCACAAAAGACTCAATAACAAATAACTGAAGGGGTAGGGGGGGCTCATGGGCCAAGCCCAAAGAATTGGGCCCAATAGCACATTACACAATCTAATGACACTCAAACTTAGGAAAATAAATGCAAAACCTAGGAACATGACTCAAATAAAAGGGAAAATACATCAAATGACTCAAATAAAATTACATAGGACTCAAAATTAAATGACTAAACCATGTCGGATGCAACCGGGGTGAGGAGACGAATGGTAAACGTGGGCATGGGAGGTGATGTCCCCATCATACTCCCGGGGTGCGGAGAACTCGACTCTGTCGAGTAAGTGTCCTTCCCTCCTTGGAGGGTGTAGAAGTGGTACCGCCCTCAAGTCTCCCGAACGAGACCGATCCATTCACCTGCCGAGATAGCGCTCATATACCTTGCTCCGAGTGGTAGTGACTTGTTCATCCAATATTTGTTCAATTTGTTCACGCTGGGCTCTCTTGGCTGGTGGTTTATCATCATGGGTGGGTGCTCTCTCAAGGGAAGAAGTAGGCTCAATCTCCTCACTAGGTACCACCGTGGGTCCCTTATATGGCACTAGGTCGGCAACATTGAATGTGGGACTTATTCCATACTCCTCATGGAGATCTAACTCGTTGGCATTTGCACCTATGCACCTCAAGACCTGGAAGGGACTAGCCCCACGTGGCCTCAGTTTAGAGTTGGCTCCCGGGGAGAGCCTCTCCATCCTTACCATCACAAGGTCACCCACTTGGAATTCTTGGTGATGCCGATGAGAGTCGGCCAGCCTTTTATAAGCCTCATTCTTTTTGCTGATGTGCTTGCAAAGGTTTTCATGCAATTTTGTGAATGCTATCCTTTTAGTGGTTATGGGTGGACCTGGACAACCATAGATGGACCTATCCTGCCATGATGCCAGATGGACCATGATGAACCTTGGTGGGCCGGTGCAACCATTTGTGGACTTATCATGCAATGTTGTCATGTAGACTTTGGTGGGCCTAGGTGGGCCGGGGCAACAGTAGGTGAACCTATCATGTAAAGTGGTGATGAATGTGGGGGGGCCCAGACATCCGTAGATGCTTTTGACATGCTTAAGATCCATGATGAATGAAGTAGGACCATGACATCCGAATGTGACCCACTCATGCTTTCTACTTGACATGTGAGTGATATGAATGAATGGACCCAACATAGTGTTCATGCCAAGTGGTGTGGAAAGCCTAGACACATGCATGCTTTTCCCAAAAGTGACTTCCATGTGTATAGGTGTGGGACAACCTTTGAACTCCCATTGGAAAGGATCGAATGGATCTAAGAAGGTGGTCATCATGGGGTGGGGCACCACCTTATTCCCTAGGGATATATGGTCCAAGGTTATGGCTCCCAAGGTGCAGCCCGGGTCATGGATGAGGTGGGTTTGGCCCAATATGGTGAGTGAGGGTAGGACAGGGTGGGTGGTTGGTAAGATGGTTGGGTCATATGAGTCCCTTGACTCCCATTGGAAGGGATCATATGGATCGTAAAATAGGTCACTTAGGGGGAGGAACTCCATGTCCTCAAGATCCTTAAAAGGTGTTAAGTCATCCTTCCCTATGATAGTTGGGCCAATGTTCTTGACAAGTGGGTCGGCCATGAGTGGAGGGCTTGGCTTTCTACCCGAGATAAGAAGCTCTAAATCGAGGAGAAGGTTGGTCTCATCCGGTGTAGGGAGGAATAGAAGGAGGTCGCTAGTGTAGCAACCATTGGTGCAAACCGAGGTGATAGACCCAATGCATAGGTGTAGGAGGCTAAGGCTCCTAGGTTGTTCGGCCATAGGAGTCAACATGCTAGTGAACTCAATTTGCCATGCTAAGCCCCTAAGAAAATCCTCTAAGGTCTCCACTTGATAGGATGCTTGGATTGTGGTGTGATAGGAGAAGATGGGCACTATGGGAAAATTTTGTTCTATGGGAGGGCAAACATGGGTCGAGGTCTCTCTACTTAGGCTCTTCCTTAGCCACCTAACAAGGGACTCTTCTAAGATGAATTCGGCCTTATCTAGAGGGGGTGGTGTAGGGTGAAGATCCTTGTGCGAGGCTTCCTCTTCAATTGGGACATGGGTGCTCTCTATGGAGGGGATAGGTTCCCGAGGGATATTTGTCTTCATGTGGCAAAGCGGGTGGACTACTTCTTTCAAAACTAATGGAGTGGGAAGGTTCTTTGATGGTGGGGTGATGATGGCCGGAGTATGGTGCACCCGGGGTGGTGAACGAGGGTGGGATTCCCGCGGGTGGGAGAATAAAAGGTTGTTGAATTTAAAGGTTCCCGAAAGGTGTGGCGGACACACAAGGCAAGTCCGACATGTTGGGTCGATGTTCGCATTCCTTTCATCTAACCATTTCTTACCTAGGATTATACATGGACCTGCCAATGTTCCCTTTTGACACCAAGCCCCATCCAAATACTTAATCTTCCCGAACCATTTATGGAATTCAATAAAGACTTGGTCTCCATTGTGCACAATTTGTCCGGTCCTACTAAGAGAGGTAACGATATCGGGGGACACCCAATTTTCAGATTCTAGGTCAATGAAATCAATTTCTACGGGCTTTCCATTAGGTAAGCATGCATGGGATATGATTGGGAGAGGAGCCTTGTGACCCAAGACTCAATGTTAACAATGATGGGTTGACAATGCACGGTTCGGACAAGAATGCAAGCATGCCCTAGGACTTGACTTGTAGAGACAAGTCAAAGACTTGCTCTGATACCACTTGATGTGACACAACCTAAGACTTAGGCAAGCAAGCACATTCACAATCAAAAAGGCCAATTTTGGGCCGCCGCTCTCCCATCGCTCACCCAAGCCCGGGGTGACTTGGCGATGCCAAGTGGAGGATGTGGGGTTGGGCCCTTGCTGGTAGAGGGCCAGCAAGGCCAAGATTTGCTTCCCAATGGATTTGGAAGCTCAATTCAACGGGGCCGATGAAGTGCCGAAGGCACCGGTTGCACTCTTCCCACGGTGATCACTCAAGACAACGGGGCTTGAGAATCGGGCTCTCACTCACATAACCAGCGGAATTAAGAACTAATATTGAAAGACAAGCACTAAGTGGAGTGAAGGTTTGAGCACTTACTCGACCGGTTTGAAGAAACCGGTCCCGGTCGGAGACGAGGGCGAGCGGGGAGGCGAGTGGATCCCCACACGCCACGGCGGTGTCGCTTGACCTGCCCAAACAAAGTACACCACTACACCTCTCGCAGGAGGGAGAACTTGGGGTGGGGGTTAATGATATTACATCAATACTACCTCCACGCAGGGAGGGGCCTTCAGCCGGCCAAGCGGGGTGGGGAAACCAAAGCAAAGAACGAGGAATAAGGGTGGACGCCAAATCTGCCTGCTATCTGTGAACCAGGATAGAGGGTCGGTGTTGCTGCTGTAGATCTTGCTCAAAAATTTTGCTGATGGCGACACCAGCGGCGAAATCTTCGTAACAGAAAGGGGAATGCCTCAGAATTTTTGTAATTTCTTCTGGAGTGGCTGCAGGTCGGGGCAGAAGCATGAACAGGGCCTCTGTTTCTCGGACTAGCAGCGGCAGGTCACTAATAGTAGGATGCAGAGGCTGTCCTGGCCGCTCCCGAACTCCAAATTTGATGCCGTCAGCGCCGTTAGAACCGTGGGTGAGTTCTATTTGCAGAAAAAGAAACGGGGATGCCAGAAGAGAATGGAGACGATCTGTGGAGGCAGAAGAGTGAGGAGGTGTCGATGCAGACTGGGGAAGGCAGAGCCGCACGACCGTGGAAGAAAATTGGTAACTTCTGTTCCCGGATGCTGAATGGGCTTCCGCTTCTTGATTCTGAAAGTAGACAGGCCGATGAAGAACTTTGAAGAAGGACTTGAGGACTGATTTCTTCGGGGCTGGTCGTGGCAGAGCTTCTAAGCCGGCTCAGGTCCTCAGCCGAGGTAGAACCGCGCAGCTGTGGGTGAATGGATCTCCTGGACGACTCAGAGATCGTAAGAAGACGAAACCACTTTAGTTGCGAAGGCGACTGGCAGACGCTTCCGAAGATGGCTCTTGGGTCTTCAAACTCGTCCGGAGGAGGTCGTGGTGGCCGCTGCAAGTTGATGGTCTGCTGTAGATCTTCAGTTGAGAGCTGTAGGTTGATGATGATGGGGGGGGAATGGGGTATATGGGAGGGGAAATGGGGGTGGATGAGTGTGGGGAAAGCCCGGGCTGTGAGGGGGTCTAGGAGGGGGTGTTCTAAGGTGGGGGAAGGGAAGAATGGGGTCTGGAAGGGGGTCTAACAGGTGGTGGGAGGAGGAGCTACGAATTTGGGAAGGTGGGTGAGAGGAGAAGGTGAGGGGGGGCACAAGTGAGTGGAGGGAAGGGTGGATTTCAAATTTGAAATGGCATTGGAAGTTGTGGGGTTGTGTGGGGAAGGGGTTGATTGTGTTGGAATGGGGAAAGTGGTGTTGGAATGGTGAGGGATCTCCTTGGGACTAGGGGGGTGGAGTAATGGAGGCCATGGGGAAGTGGAGGGCTTTAATGATGGTAGGTGGGGGTTGAGGTGGTTGGGAAGGGAGGAGAGAGAAGAAAATTCGAAATTGGGTGATGAGGAGAGAGAAAGTGGAGTGAAAAAGAGGGATTAAGAGAGGGAAGGGTGGGAAATCTCTCCCCTAGGGTTTCTCACCCAAAAAATGTTGGAATCACTCCACTAAACTAAGCTTTGGACTCTCAAATGGTAATTTTTTTCATTGATTGATTCATTAAGTTGAAATGGGGGGAATGTGGTCCTATATATAGGAAACCCACATTTCTACAAAAGTCCCTTACAAAAGACTCAATAACAAATAACCGAAGGGGTAGGGGGGGCTCATGGGCCAAGCCCAAAGAATTGGGCCCAATAGCATATTACACAATCTAATGACACTCAAACTTAGGAAAATAAATGCAAGACCTAGGAATATGACTCAAATAAAAGGGAAAATACATCAAATGACTCAAATAAAATTACATAGGACTCAAAATTAAATGACTAAACCATGCCGGATGCAACCGGGGTGAGGAGACGAACGGTAAACGTGGGCATGGGAGGTGATGTCCCCATCAGCCGCTCTTGCGAAATACAAGGACACTAGGCCTGATGGCCAGTGCCCAATCAACCAACTCCGGCTCCAGAATAGGCTTGGTATAATTAGCCTGGGAAATCGGATGAATGTACTCCTCAATTTCAAAAAGCTTGCATTGCCTCATCCTGTTCGTCAATGGGCTCGAGTGAGCAGCTAAGCTCCAGAAATGAAGAACCCCGGGCGAGTCCACGGGAAGACGGGTCAATTTACCCCGAATGGCATAGAGTTGCTCCGATAGCAATGATGGCTCGGCACTTGCAAACTCTATCATGCGCGGGACCAGAGGAACCGCTTGTAACGCCCGAGGAGCTGCCTCCGGGAATAGGGTGCAGACCCAGGCATTGAAAAAATGTAACGGACCAACCGTCCGAAGGCTTCTAGGGAGAAGCGTCTTGTGCAAGTCCCCCAACATCTTGTAGATGAGGCACAAGGCCACTGGACAAAGAGACAGCTTGATACCCCAAGCCATAAGACAGGCCGGGTAGATGGCCTCTAATCTGATCACGCTCTCGTCACCTTGAGGAAGAGCGAAGGAGCAGAGCCAATAAACTAGATATGCAGCACAGTGAGTCACTGCATCAACACTAGTGGGGTTTGGGTTCTCTCCCTGCCTTCCTCTCGAGGAAGACGATGAAGCGGCCTGGCGTCGCACCCTCTTCTTCCGCTTCTGGGCTACTGGCGCTATGGGAGGAAAATCTTCATACTTACTCTTCCCCTGGAAGAAATATTGAAGCCAGGCGCCCATCCGTAGCCGGTGCTTTTCGCCCGGCTTTCGAGCTTCCCTCGTATCGTGCGATGAATGAAAAAGGGTGCGATACGCCTTCATCAGATACCGATAGGCGTAGCCCGCCAAATACCGGCCATCACCGTCGGTCTGGTCTTTCAACCAGTCAGGCCAACAAACTTCTTCATATGGTTCTCCATCAATGGGTAGGCCGCTGAGTTGAGACAGGCTCCATAAGTCCAAAGAAGTCTCTCCCTCTGAAGTATAGAAGGTGTTGTACTCAAGGAAAAACACCTCGATCATGCCACAGCACAATCCCCGGGAAATTGGGTACCGATACCTGGAAGCATACACGCTGTGATATACACCAGCTCTGATTAGAAGAGGAGCGTAATGATGCAGCACGTAGTCTGTAAACTCTACTGCCCCAGGCCTGAATGCATGGGCGTCTGCAGCTTTCAGCTCAGCAAACCATCCCACTGATATCTGGTGCTTGAAGCGAATTGCCAAGCAATCCAACAAGAATGATTCATCCCTATATCCCCATCTCAACGGGGCAAGGAATAAACCAAAAATCGGCTTCTCCCGATCCACTCTGCCCGCGGAATCATTCCACCGAGCGGGTACAAACTCGGGAGCTCTAGTCAACAGTCTGTCTACCGGAGCCAGGTCTTGCAGCCCCAGCACAGCGCTCCACTTCCTGACCTCTCCGGGGAGATAGATGGGTCTTCCCCGCATCACACATTCGGCCAGGCTGTCTCTCTCCACCAGTAGGGCCTGCTCGACCTTCCGGACGGCAAACACATCCCGCTTCCCCTGAAGGTTGAAGCGCTGAAGAAGGGACATCAGGTGCTTGTCCTTGGGATAATCCTTCCTAGTCACGCCCTCTCTATCATAATGAAAGGGGTCACCCCCGAGGATAAGGAGACGACCGGTGTCTATAGTGTCCGTCTCTGAATCTGAAGACTCTGCAACTATAGCCACTTGGCCGTGCCCCCAGTCAAGAGAATTAACATTCTCCCATGTCACTACGGCGCGAGAGGAAGAGCTGGATGCCATGACAGCTGCAAAAAGGACACATCAAGCAAAAGCAAAGTCAGAAAATAGCTGATCAAAGGCAAACTTCCGACAAAATTTCGGCAGAGTCTCCCCAGCACAGGGGATTGCCAAAGAAAAGCGGGAACGCGTCCAATGAGGAACGGTCCCTAAAAGGCAGCCATCGGCATTGCACCGAGGCCAAGAGGAACACCCGGGGGAATAGCTCTGAGGGCAAGCCCTGCTAGAAGCCTCCCGGGGCCCAAAGAAAGGGTTTTGAAACCCCAAACGGATAGCATCCCCACTCACCCGAAGGAAAATCGCCGCTCTCGGTGCCGGAGAAAGGGAAGAGAGGGAAGAGAGAGAAACAGCTCGTTCGAATGAGGAATGAAGAAGAAAAAGACAAAGGCAAAAGCCTTATATGGAGGTGGCACTGGGCATTTAACCCGGCGCGCTATTTAGCGCGCCGGATTAACATCCAAATATGCAAAAGGCGCGCCGTTTCTACCCGCGCCGAATTAACATGGCAAAAGCAAAGAGCGCGTCGGATTAGTGGCCGAAATGCCCGAGACCGCGCCGGATTAAAACCACAAAGGGTAAGGGCGCGCCGTATTAATCCCATGCTGTATTAAGATGGGAATGGCGCCGGATTAGCATCCGTGCCGAACTAAGGGCCATCCAGAGCTCCTGTCAACCGAAGAAGAGATCCGTCCAGATGAAGTTCATCCGTGGGTCTTGCTGCACGCGTGCCTTTCTCACAACACCCACGTTTGGGGGGCATTTGTTGGCACCCAAAATATGATCACCGGCGAACAAGCCATAAAGATGAATGATCCGGCCCACCGAAGCACGGAAGCCGACAAAGATCAACCTATTGAAGACTTCTCAAGCTGTTAGAGCCTCGAGTCACTCCGTATAGATACGGGGACTTCGCCTCAAGGGAGCCGGGATGAATTCACAACCAACAGGCGGTGCGACCAAGCCTACCCAATGAATCAGCATTGACTCTATCATGCTGCATACACTACACCCGTTGTCCGATCAAGGATGACGATCTACCCGGTGGATACCCACCTCATGAAAGGCTCTCCTGAGGATAAAGGAGTCCCCCCAGTTTCCCGAAATGGAGAACCGAAAGCTGTGACGGCGGAAGATCCCGATCGCCCGGCATGGGCACGACTTCCCGCCAAGATGGGCCCATTAGTGGCTGAATGATCGCCCGGCTCAGGCGGAACTATCTCCTGGCTGTCCAACCCCCTAGAGAGCTGAGTACGAGCCAGGACGGACCAACAGCATGGAGCATAGAGCCAAAGGCCATGTCGGCAGAAAGCCCGTACGGTCAAGTCAAAGCTATCTGGAGTCTCAAGAACGGCCGTACGTTGACCTGGGAGCTTCGACAAAACATCCCGCCAAGGTTTCGATGGGCATTGGCGAGATAATGTTCACGATGACTCCCGGAATCATCCCCGGACTCATCGACTGGCTTGAAGCGCACGAGGAGCATTAGCCCGGCGCGCCTTAAACCGGCGCGCCCCCTCATGCGACGCCCCTGATCCCGGCGCGCTAAAGCCCATCTTCAGCCCTTTAGCCGGCGCGTAAATCACCCTGAGGGTGTCCAACCCCGGCGCGGTAAGCCTTGAAGGCTCTTCCCGGCGCGCTAATCCCACGACGGTTCAAGTTCGAACTCAGGCCTCTATATATAGGGTTCTTCGAGAACAAAAAGAGGAAGGCGAGAGAGAAGAGGCCAGACGGAGGCCAGACAGAGGCCAGATGGAAACAAAGAAGATAGACTCTCGAGAGGGAGGCTTCAAAAAAAAAAAGAAAAGCAGAGAGAAGAGGAGGGATCGAGATAGAATTCCAGAGAGAAGAATAGCGCCTCTCCTGGGCGTCCTCCGCCAGTGACCTTCTTCTTCCCCGACTGAGTTACGATACTCTGTTTTCGGTAGCAGGTGGGCACCGGCATTGTTCCTCCCCTATCTCCCGCCGATTCCCCCCAATCTCCGTCTACTGGTTGTAAACCGAAGAGGGGAGGGATGGCAATGATATGAGCCGACCCCTCCCCTCCTCTGTGATTCATCCTGCCATTGTATGTTCCTCGACGTCGATGAACGGCATTCTGGCAGTGGTGTCGACGCCAGATTCTCAATATAAACATTCGTTCGTTTTCCATCTTTGAATAGTGATACGTGTGCGAATGGTTAGGTCAACAGGCCGAGCTGATATTCAGAATCTTTGTCTCTCTCACTTGTGTCAATGCGTATGTTGGATTCTCTTCGACGTAGCTATAATTCCGATTCCATCGAAGTCTCGGTTATGCCCCGAACCATCGTGGGCTATAGAAACACCCCTCCCCGGGGGTTTTCTTTCGATCATTCGCTTTACATATGATTCAAGAATTTTTGCATCGTTCTTATTCTCATGGATAGAGCCGCGCCTCTGCGTGTGCCTCTATCCGCTATACAAGGGATCCACCCCCTCGAACTTTGCTTTTCAACCGTTCGAGCAAATGCCCCTGCAACGATCTCGTTTCGTTTATGCATCTACCGCTCACATGCACCATACTCATCCACACCGCTCTGAGGGTTTCTGATGTTTCGATCGTCCGGGGAGGGGAACATTCCTCTGCTGTTTCTTGACGATTGCTGGGCGACCGAGGGGGCTCCATCTCTCGATGGTGGGCACTCCCTCGAAGCCACTGCAGACAGTGACGGGGCCCTGGTTCAACGAAACTCAACCCTGATAAATTAAGACCCGACCGAGACCGGGGGATGCGTGCTCCTTGTAGGCTAGCCCTCGGAGTCCCGCTCTCCCAATGGTCAATATCTTCATGGGATGAACCATCGACTATGGGTCCGTCACCCCTCGTAGGCTAGCCCTCGGGGTATCGTTCCCACTGTCGACGGCTTCCTCCCCCTATTTCTTTCCCCCATGGAATCTTGGGTGCCCCTAGTGGGCTAGTCCTCGGGGTACTCCATCCACTGGGGTTTGCTGGCTGACATTGTGCAGACCGGCGATGTAGGGGCTTGTTCCATAGGTGAACATGACCCCGCTTATCACCTGCAATTCTTTGCAATCCGGGGGAGATGCTGTCCAATTCTAGATAGATTAAGTTTATGAAAAACCTTGATGATCAATTGCTCCGAATCTAATTACCCCTGTGCTCGAGTATGAACCTAGTACTGGCTTAACATGTCATCCTCGGAGGACTCTGGACTTCAATCTAATAAAATTTCTTGGCCTCAATGGACTCAAAGTCCCCCAGATGGGCCCAACAAACTCAAAGGAGGTCCAAAGAAATGGAATTTGGGCTAAAACGGCGCGGAGTTCCTCGGCGCGCCCTAATCCGGCGCGGTACCCCCCCGCGCCGGATTAAGGCCACACTCATATTCCCTTTTTTTTCTTTGTGACTTTCCGGCACGCCCCAGACCGGTGCGCCCCCAAGCTCTCGCGCCGTCTTAAGCTATTAGTCATGGCCGCGCCGTATTAGCCGCTATACCTACGCTCTGCCGCGCCGTGTAAGTCGTAACCGCACCGGTTTTGAAACCCTTTTGATAATTTACTCACTCGCTTGCCTCGGGACGAGTCTCCTCTCTCGGGGGTGATGTCAATAAGCTATATCTGACAGCAAATCGAATAAAAGAGGGGCTAAGTGAGCCTGAGTTGCATCGTCATCATCATCGTATCTGTTAGCATTCATGCTTTCGCTATCATACTCATGTTGTCCTTCCTCCTCTCGACGAGGGGCAATAAATGTGGTTGATCACCGCCTCCTTCGTGGCACTATCTTCATATTCAATATAATCATGAATGTCTTGTGCGCATGCATACATAGATCTCCAGGTATATTAAATGGCGTCGACTGAAAGCTGGATCATGTCTGGCCGGAAGCCTTCGTCACGCGCGATGGTGGTCGTCGGACCTGCGTCCTCCGCCACGTACCGAGGAGCCATTTTCCCATTAAACTACGCATCTTATGCATGATTAATGCTGCATCCTGCCTGTCATTGCTATAATCATCATGTAGTTCTTTTTTCGGCTTCGACAGCCCGATATCTCGGTAATTAATCAAAGGTGTTCCCTCCTCGTGGGGGATGTAATTAACGCCATAACCTTTATGGTATGGCGGACTGCTGGTCCCGACCGAACCTCACATTCGCCCGACATGGGTCAGAATGAGCGCACAATAAAATCATCACTCATGTGACTGGCACGCCCGCGTCGTCAATCAGTCAGTTGATTACCAGTTAGTCGATTGGTTGATCGATACGCGAACGAAAGGAAAGCACGCTAAACAAGTCTGGCACGCCCGGTGGGACTAGTGTCACCTTTCATCTCTTTGCCGAGATATCCGGGCTTTGAAGCCCTTTCAAAGGCTACTGATTATTTCCCGGTTTGTCTTTGTAGGCAAACAATGACAACTCATGGAATAGCTGGCGTAGACTTCGATCAGTCGATAGTTGCTGGACATGCGCAAGGGTACCTGGCGGTACCCATGGAATTCGGCAGCTTCCCTGCCGCCGTAGGCTTCCCCAACTTTTTGGGTTTGTCCTTCGTCGACATCCTGGAAGTCGAAGCCCCAGAACCTACCAAGCAAACTGTGGAGGAGGTGGAGCCTCTGAAGGTTCCCCGCTGCGACGACTTGCTCAAGAATCCGGCCCCGGCCGCTGGCTGTATGGTGCACCACGTTGTACGTAGGACGCACCCCGCTGTCGCCAACAAACACCCTGGAGGACGTCAGCATCGCCAGGTCCGCAGGAACGCTACTGTGATCACCGGTACTGTGTCTCAGTCCGGGAAATCAATGCTGGTTGGAGGCATGCGCGTCTTCCTCAACGGACGCACGGCACGGGTGACCCCGGACCGAGTCATCCCCAACGTTCCTGTCCACAACACATATCAAGCCCTTGCTGGAAGGAGGGCAGAAATGGAAGAAGCCGACCACCATGGCCAAGGAAATCCGGCACTCAAGCCGAGGAAGTTCAAACAGGTGTGGGTTCCCAAACGGACCCGACCTGTCCACCAGCTGACACCCATCCGCCGCCATCCTGTGAATGATGATGCGGAGGTGATAAGAGAAAGGGGCCTACCCCCGAAGATGGAAGAAGAGGTGGTTGCGGACCCTCCGCACCACAGAAGTTTCCGGGCTGCGGCCCGTCAAGCCAACGTCCCTGCCACGGGGTGAAGATTCCAACAGCCAGCCGACAGAGCTCGACTGGCCTACATTCCTCCTGCGGGAGGCCGACCACTATCCCCCGTACTACACCAAGAACGGGGTCGAGAAGAAATGACCTTCTTGGTCAGAAGCTATTTCCGAGGTTTAGGCAACCCCTCACTCGGACAGCAGTAGTTGATGCAAACAATTGCCACTGAGGAAGATTACTGCCCATCGGCAGCACATGAAGAAGAGATGGAAGATAGAATGATGGTGTCGTCTGTCGACGACAATGGATACGATGACGGCTTTGAGATCGAAGCCGATGAAGCCTTCCCCGAGCGGGAAGAAAGGAGAAGGGTTTCTGTGTTCGAGAGGCTGACCTTTCCGCAACAAGCCAGGCGGAGGGTCCATCGACAAAGAAGAAGGATGCAGGTTTTCACTTGCAACATGGCTGGTGTGTCCAGCCGATATGGGGAGCTTCCTGAAGACCCCCAAGAACTGGCTCAATTGGCCGTACGACCGGGGCCAACTACCCGCAGGACAGAAGTAGCAAGAGGGCTTCTGACGATGATGAAAGAGAAACAACCCCAGGTCTATCCCCACTGGGATGATAAGGCCCCCGTCTTGACCGCTAATGTGGTGACGACGGAAGAAGAAGATGACGTCCTCCTCGACATCCTGCCTGAGGGTACGTCCGGGGAAACGACAGAGGGTATCCCCACCACTATAGATCCATCAGTTCTGATGCTGCTGCAGAAATATCAACGGGAGATAGATTCTCTGAAGAAACAGCTGATAGAAAAGACTGAGCATTCATCAGCTTCTAAACCACCCGAAGTCCAGGGTGAATCATCACGGGGAGCGGATTGTCGAGACGACCCTCCACCGCTCTATACACTACCCCAGCCATCAGAGCCAAGCATGGCGACTGCACAACAGCGGCCGCCACAGCCTCAGCCGCTGCTACCTCCGGTGCTCCCTCAGGTGCACCCGACACCCCCGCTGCTGCATCCTCCACAGGCAACCACCCTGGTCACCCCATACCTGCAGCCAGCGCACTTCTATCCGGAGCCAGTCGACCCCACGGTCGTGAATCGGATGATGGTGGAGAGGATGATCGAGCTGAAGCTCGCAGAGAAAAGTGAAGGCGACTACGTCGCATTCGATGCCTATCGGGTGCCCTACCCGCAACACCATGCAGCTAAACGATTGCCCCCGGGAGTCAACAAGCCGCCTAAGTTTGACAAATTCAACGGGAAAGGTTACCCTAAAGAACATATTGCTTACTATATGACCGTTATGGGTGATCTGGCCACCGACGAGTCATATCTGCTGAAATTCTTCGGGTCCTCGCTGACGGGGCTCGCATTTGAATGGTACTCCAGCCTCTCGGCCGGGTCAATTAATGACTGGTCGGATATGCAGAGGAAGTTCAGAGAAAGATTCCATGTCACAGAGAGGGAGGTCACGGTGGCCGAACTCTACTCAACAAGGCAAAGGGCAGATGAGACTGCCCTTGACTATATCAAGAGGTGGAGGAACCTCGGAATGAGATGTAAGCGGCCCTCGCATCAGGAGGACGCTGTGCAAATATGCAAACAAAATCTCAGGAGGGAAATCCTGGAAAAAATGATTGGAATGGAAATACGGTCGTTCGACCGACTGAATAATGTGGTGGCTGAGGTGGAGGCTTTTCTAGCCAAGCCTGTCCCGATGTCGACTGCCAGCACAGCCCAGAAAGGCAAGACTGCGGAGCGGCGCCCCACACCTAAAGAAGCGAATGCGCTTGATATCAAGGCGTTCGAACAACAGAAGGAGAAAGACAAGAAAGTGGCTCCCCCGCAACCTGCGAAAGCTCCAGATGATAAAGAAGGTCCTTCGCTGAGGGACAAAATGAAGAAAGCTTATTCCTTTCCAAAAGACAAGACCCGAGTCCTGTTCGACTGGGTAACAGAATACAACATGGTCACTCTGCCCGAGCCAAGGAGGTCGGAGGACCTGAAAAGAAAAGATAGTCCGAGATTCTGCCCCTACCACTAGATGTTGGGACATCCAATCGAAGACTGCTATGTTTTCAAAGACGTCATCGAAGGGATGGTGAAGAAGAATGAGATAGAGCTGGGAGAGTACAAAATAGACCCTCCTCAGCCACATGAAGCCCCTTTCAGGAGGGCAGCAATCAACATGGTCTCCCTCTACCAGGCATTACCTGAGGAGATCTCTGAAGCAAGCACACGGAGCACATACGAAATCCATTTCCTGGAGCCCGTGAATGAACAACAGAGGTGGCAGCAAATCCCTGTGAAGCACAAGAAGAAGAGGGCACCCCGCCCAAAAGAGGGGGCACATATCCGTGGCATTACACCCCGGCCTGCTCCGCCAGTGGTAGCACCCGTATGGGTCACTTCACCCACAGCTGTCAGAATACATACACCTAACAGGAGGAGACAAACTCCGCTGCTAGTAATCAAGGAAACCAATCCTGGAGTCCTTCGCTGCAACACTTAATTGAAGGGCTAGATGAATATGTGCAGCCCGAACTGAAACCTCTGCTGGTACGGGACCACGTCCCATGGCAAGAGCTGGAGCAACTCTCACTCAAGCAAGGGGAGGAAGCTGAAGCAGCACCACCTCAAGAGAGCAACCTGTTCTGGGGGCAAGCACCTGCAGAAACCAAAAAGAAGAAAAAGCAAAAGAAGAAGAAAAGAAAGGGCGCTGGGGCCCATAAAACACAGGTCGTCTCCTGCAATACCCTGTCAGCACTCTTCAACCTACCCGGAGAAGAGGAAGAAGAAGAAATTTGCTTCACACCCCATGCTGGGGGGGGCAAGGCCGAGGCCGCAACTGCTGCGCATGCCACTCGGTCAGGCCGAAAATGGGGGCGCCAGCCACCACCCAATCACAACATTATGTTCAGAGGGAAGCAACCCTACAAGACGCCTCCGCCAGAAGTTAAGGGAGCTCAAATCCCTCCTCCGTCAGGCCTATACAACAAGAGTGGGGGCAAGGCAGTCCCTTCATTCCTTGAATTTATGAAGAAGTCAAAAGGGAAGCAGCCCTGTCAAGAGGCTAACCCTACACCCGAGGTCATTCACCCGCAGCCAGCGCAATCTACTGAGGATGCAAATGCAGATGGAGCTCGCCCTACAGCAGCTAATAAAGAAGACCCGACAGCCGGTGCCAGCCAAGAGGGTGCCGAGTCCGAGGAAGATGAAGCAGGTCCGTCTGGACCCCCAAATCAAAACCTCCCCAAGCCCAGATGGGCTGAAGAGATGAAGCTCTCCAATGTCCGTGCTGGAAGCCGAATAATGAAGTTGCTCAAGAAGCTTCCCGCTCGATTTACGATCTGGGAAATTCTCTCTCTGAGTGAAGAGACTCGACAGGCGATCATCACTGCTCTGCAGACGCCTGCTCATTTTGAAACCTGCATAGCTGAGGCTATACCAGAAGCCAGTATGACCTTCTCTCCAGAAGACATGCTACTGCCTACTGCCAGCCACAACAGGCCGCTATATATGAAAGGGCACCTGAACGGAAGAGAACTGAGCCGGATTCTGGTCGATCCTGGTGCAGCAGTCAACATCCTGCCATATAGAATATACGAGAGGTACCACTTTAATGTGCATCTCGAGAAAGTTGGGAATATGCGTATCACTGGCTTCAACAAAAAATGTGAAGTATCTATGGGAGTGGCAGAGTTCACACTGACCCTGGCAGATTTCACTACAACGGTGCAGTTTCATGTCATTGACTCTCGCACCTCCTACAAAGCACTGCTCGGCCGCCCATGGCTACATGAAAATATGGTGGTGCCCTCCACGCTCTACCAATGCATCAAATACAGCCTCCAGGGGAAGGAGGAGAGGATATTTGCTGATATCCACCCATTTGAGGTGTTTGAATGTCACTTGGCGGACGCCAACCTATATACGGGGTCTCCCCAGAAGGTTTCTGAAGCTGAAACCCCCACAGAAGCATCAAAAAATAGATCGGGTGACGGTTGGTATCCACCACCGCCACGCGGGTATGTCAAGCCAAAGTTGGTCTCCCACATCACAGCTCCTGGAAATGTTGGTAGGGTAACCCCCCCAGCACTATACCCCAAAGCTGAGGAAGTGCAGGTCAACCGACAGCACGACCGCATCGGAGTCCCGGCCGGCCTCACCAAGCCAGTCCTCGGCCTCAATGATCCCACTGTCGAACCTTTCAAAGCTTGGGAGGTGACACAGGAAGATGGGCCCAGCACCCTGTTCTATATAGCTGAGGAGCATCCCACTCGGGAAGACACAGATTGCAGCCTCCCCGAGGTTATAAGCAACCCGCCGGTTCCTGTCCAAGGTCTGGCATTTACAACTGATCGGATGGCCATAATGTTTCAGAAGCAACACATTCCTCCCGATCAATCTCAAAAGCGCAAAGAAGCTTTCCAGAAGATGTGGCATCCTACAAATCTGGAAAAAGAAATGAGACGCGTCTCTCAACACCCGGGGCTGGGCTTCACCCTGGAAGACTACTATTACAGTGGGCGGTACGAGGTGGATACTATCTCCGCCTTCTTTCCAACTGAAGATAGCCCTCTGGGGGCAACCTTTGATGAATATCCGGTGGAAACCAAACAAGCTGAATTGGCTCTATCCGGGAATCAACAAATAGAGACCTTGATCCCTAGCCGATGCTGGGAGCAGGTCCATCCTGAAGAAGCAGCCCTTCAAGCCGAATTTGATACGGCTAGCAGCAGCGAAGCCGAAGACATTCAAGAAGCAGAAGTCTCTCCCTCCACAGGGGTCATGCTAATGGCGACTTCAACACCCTTTCTGTCAATCAGGGAAGCCGTGGTTAACTCCAATCAAGGGGAGCCGGCTACCAGGAAAGAAAAAGTCACTTCTGCGGAAGATGCAGCTATCCCAGAAGGCGAGACTCCCTCAACTTCTGCTACAAATCCAATATGCTGTCCGAGCCCGACAGCAAATGGCTACTGGCCTGTCATGGCCGCAACCTCATCTACAAACACTAAAGCTGTTCTCTCACCCTTGGGAGCTGCAACAGCAATGGATGCATCAATAGATCCATCCGCTCAGCCGCTGGCGCATGGAATCAAGACGCCTCATGAAGCTCTGGCGATGTCCGACGAGGAACTCGAAATGCTCGACCCTCAAGATGGTGTCCCAGACTTCGTCGACCTCCAACCAGCGCCTCCAAAAATAGAAGACGGAGGCCAGGCCACGGTCGATGAACTAATAGAGGTCAACTTGGGAAATGAGGGGGATCCTAGGCCTACCTTCCTCAGCGCCCAACTGTCCCCGGAGGAACGGGAGCTGTACACCCAGCTGTTGCTAGAATACCAGGATTGCTTCGCCTGGACCTACAAAGAGATGCCCGGTCTAAGCCCCGCTGTCTCACAACATGAACTAGCAATCAGCCCCGAAGCCGAGCCGGTGAAGCAGCCACCGCGGCGTATGAGGCCAGAGCTCATCACCCGAATCTGTGCTGAAGTTGACAAACTCATTGATGTGGGATTTGTTGAAGAGAATCAGTACACCACATGGCTGGCGAACATCGTCCCCGTGAAAAAGAAGAATGGACAGATCTGGATTTGTGTTGACTTCCGAGATCTAAATAAAGCCTGCCCTAAAGATGACTTTCCGGTGCCAATAACGGAAGTCATGATTGATGCTACAATCGGCCACGAGGCCCTATCATTCATGGATGGGTCGTCCGGCTACAATCAGATTTGGATTGCGGAGCACGACCGAGTCCACACTGCTTTCCGAACCCCCAAAGGCATTTATCATTACAAGAGAATGCCGTTCGGACTAAAGAATGCTGGTGCAACTTACCAGCGTGCAATGACTAAGATTTTTGATGAATTGCTCTACCACAAGGTCGAGTGCTACATAGATGACCTGGTGGTCAAAACTAGAAGGAAAGAGGACCATCTGCAAGACCTCCAGACTATTTTTCAGAGGCTGAGGCAGCATGACCTGAAAATGAACTCTATGAAATGTGCGTTCGGAGCATCGAGCGGAAAATTCCTGGGCTTTATCGTCCGATACCGGGGGATTGAGATAGACCCCGTAAAGATCAAGGTGATACAGGAGCTACCTCCACCTAGGAACATCTCCGAGCTGAGATCACTACAGGGCCGCTTGGCTTATATCCGACGGTTCATTTCCAATTTGTCAGGGCGATGCCAGCCTTTTCACAAGTTGATGATGAAAGATGTTCCCTTTTATTGGGATGAAGATTGCCAGACAGCCTTTGACAAGCTAAAAGACTATCTGAAGACTCCTCCAGTATTGGGCGCACCGGTGAAAGGACCGCCGTTGATACTGTATATAGCAGCTACACATAATTCTCTGGGGGCAATGCTGGCCCAGAATAATGAAGAAGGGAAAGAGCAAGCCCTCTATTATCTCAGTAGAAGACTGGTCAGAACTGAAGAAAGATACACTTATATTGAGAAGATCTGCCTGGCACTAGTCTTCGCAGTCAAAAAGCTCTGGCATTATATGTTGTCGCATGAAATCAGCTTGGTGTCCAAGGAGGATCCCCTGAAATATATCATGTCCCAGCCGGCACTCAAAGGCCGCCTAGGCAAAAGGGCGGTAATCCTTATGGAGTTTGATGTCTCCTACGTACCGCGCAAGGCCATCAAAGGTCAAGCTATTGCAGACTTCTTCGTTGAACATCCGGTACCCGGGGACTACCCGTGGGAGCCGGAACTTCCTGAAGATGAAACCCTAGAAGTCGCCCAAGTGCAGCCTTCCTTATGGCAGCTATACTTCCATGGAGCTTCCAGAATTGACACCTCTGCTGCCGGATCATCCAGGGTCAGAGCAGGGGCAGGTATAGTCCTGAAATCTCCGGAAGGAGAAGTGGTGCATACATCCTGCTCCATAAACAAACCATGCACGAACAATGAAGCGGAATATGAAGCCCTGATAATCGGGTTGCAAATCGCTCTGTCCATGGGGATCCAGATGCTGGAAGCATTCGGAGACTCCATGCTGGTTATAAAATAGCTGGAAGGAGAGTTCGATGTACGAAAGCAAGAGCTCATCCCCTATCACCAGTTAGCAACTCGCCTGATGTCGAGATTTTACTTCATCAGCATCAAGCACATCAATCGAGGCTGGAATGCTCAGGCAGACGCCCTCGCTAAGCTGGCCAGCTCATTGGCGGTCCCGCCAGACACAAGTCTAAATATAACAGTGATCAACCACCGACAGGTCCCCAGCATGACAGAGGTCCTGACCGACGAACAGGAGATGGAAGTAGCAGTCATCGAAGGGGTTCAGCAGCCCGATTGGCAAGAGCATCTCCTACGCTGGTTTCAACACCAACAACTTCCAAAAGAAAAGGAACAAAGAATGAAGCTCCTGAGGATCAAGGATTCTTACGAGATGAGAAGCGGAACCTTGTTCCGAATTATGGCAGATGCCCGAAGGAAAGTCCTACTCCGTTGCTTGTCTTCAGCAGAAGCAGGACAGGTGATACAGGAGGTCCATGCAGGATCAGCTGGAGCACACCAGGCTGGCCCAAAGATGAAAATTGAGATAAAGAAATTGGGTTATTATTGGCCCACTATATTTGACGACTGCTTCAGGTTTGCCAAGGCTTGTCAGAAGTGTCAAGAACATGCTAATGTGGCAAGGAGACCTCCAGTGCCACTGCATCCCACCCTACCAAGCTGGCCATTTGCTCAGTGGGGCACGGACGTGGTTGGGCCGCTGCCAGCATCTTCATCAGGGTGTAGATATATCTTAACAGCTACAGACTACTTCTCCAGATGGGCGGAAGTAGTAGCACTAAGAGATGTGACGGGAGAACTAGTTGCAAGATTCTTCCTGCAGAATGTAATATTCCAGTTCGGAATCCCCAGCCGAATCATCTCTGACAATGGCAGCCATTTCAGAAATCAGAAGGTTTATCGGCTGGCCGACAAATACAAAATTGACTGGAGGACATCATCCCCCTACAACCCTCAAGCCAATGGACTAGCAGAAGCCTTTAACAAGACACTGTGCACGCTGCTGGCAAAGACTATCAAGTCTAATAAAAAGGATTGGGAAGAAAGGATGTACGAAGCACTTTGGGCTTACCGTACTGTCTACAAGACCCCAACCGGCTGTTCACCTTTCTCCCTTGTCTATGGGTCGGAAGCTGTAGTGCCGATTGAACTCGAAGTCCCTTCATTGCGAGTTGCCATCCAGCACGGATTAGTCAGTGGTGAGCAGTCCAATGCAGAAAGAAGATTGGAAGAGCTCGCTGAGCTCGAAGGAAAACGCCTCCAGGCGCAACAAAACATCCAACTCTACCAAGCTCGCATGGCCCGTGCTTTTGACAAGTTAGTCAAGGGTCGAGAGTTCAAGAAAGGAGACCTGGTAATGGTCAAAAGAAGAGAAGTTATGGCTTCTAACCCCAAGGGGAAGCTGGTCGAAAACTGGGTCGGACCGTATATCGTCCGCCGAGTATATGAAGGGGGTGCCTACGTCCTTGTAGACCACAAAGGAGTCATCCAATTCTCTCCCCTCAACGGAAAACACATTAAGCTGTATCATGCAGCGCAGCCGACACACCCTGAGTGATCGGTCGGAACACACTTTTCCTTGGTTAGCGGCATTCCGCCCTAATCGAGCTACTTTTCCTTGATTAGTGGCATTCCGCCCTAATCGAGCTACTTTTCCTTGGTTAGCGGCATTCCGCCCTAATCGAGCTACTTTTCCTTGGTTAGCGGCATTCCGCCCTAATCGAGCTACTTTTCCTTGGTTAAGCGGCATTCCGCCCTAATCAAGCTACTTTTCCTTGGTCAGCGGCGTTCCCCCTCCGGCGCTGCTCTCCCCTCCCCATCTGGTTTCCCCCTCCGGCGCGGCTCTCCCCTCCCCATCCGGTCCCCCCTCCGGCTCCGGTCCCCCCTCCGCAGGGCCCCCCCTCCGGCTCCGCCCCCCCCTCCGCAGGGCCACCCCTCCGGCTCCGGTTCCCCCTCCGCAGGGCCCCCCCTCCGGCTCCGGGCCCCCCTCCGGCTCCGGTCCCCCCTCCGCAGGGCCCCCCTCCGGCTCCGGTCCCCCCTCCGGCTCCGGTCCCCCCACCGGCTCCGGTTCCCCCTCCGCAGGCCCCCCCCTCCGGCTCCGGTCCCCCCCTCCGGCTCCGGTATTAAATTTTAATATCCTGCTATATTTGATTTCTGCTCTTATGAATGTGTTGGATGTTAAAATAAAATTCATGCTTGGAGTGGTCTCTGATCTCAAACTAGCCCACCCACCTCCTGTTGCTACAGTACCATTAGGAACTGGGAACAATCTTCCTTTTGCATTTGGCTGGGTAGGTTACATTTCCACATGTATAATGTACATGTACAATTTGACTTGTTCATGCATGTGCATGTGGTTTGGGGCTCAGGGGATGCTGATCATGTACTTGCTTTCACAATTAGACAAGCTAGTCACATTGGGGTTCCTTAATTTCCATTTGTGTACATGCTCCCAATTTTAACCATTTTTGAGCCTTCTTCTGAGCCTTAATTGGCTACATTATGTTGATACTTAACAGTGGTGAGCAATGCATTATGCATTCTGAGGACCCCGAGTGGGTCGATAGAACAAGTTACTTCCTTTTCCTTGCTTTTCAGATGATGTATTCAATTTTAGAATTCATCACGTTATCCAACAAATGGATGCACATGAGATTAGATGCCTTTATTTTTCTTTTCCAAGTCCTAAGGTGAAAGCAACTGCTGTTGTAGGGAAAGAAGAATCCTGGTAATGGATGTATATGTATTTGGAGCTGATAATCAGTGGTGTACCCAAAATAAATAAACTAATATAATAGGTATTAATATGATGTTTAAATTTTATTTTATGTATACTTGATCATTAGATTAAATTAATGGATGATATTAAAGGATAAAATAGTAATTTAAGTATTATTCAATTATCTGATATTTATATGATACCTATAATACTGTAGCTTTTCGATAGAACTATAGGGTCTTATAAGACAGTTTAAGATGGTAGTTTCCTTGTTGACTTGGATTTGGATGCACCCGCACCCCATATCTGCACCAAAATCAGACCTGTTCATCCTTAGCCTGGATCTAAAGATTCAATTATGTTCAAAAGCATCTGGCAGCATGATTTCTTCATGTGTTTGTGGGAGTGGATCATAGATTCGTATGCATGCACTCAGTCAGAATCTTTTTTCCTTTTTCCCTTGTCCGTAGTCCAAATGGAATGATATGCAAGATATATATCTGACTATCACAACCTTATGATGTAGAGAGTTTGCTGCTGATTTTATTTTTTCTTTATGAAATGTAATTCAGTTGGCATATAATCATGAGGATGAGAATTCCTAAAGAAGGCTCTTGTGATCCTGTGGCGCTTCTAATCAGATTTCTAAAACAGAATGATGCACCTAACCTTATTTAGATGCTGGGCGGTTTGATCACGTATCTTGCAATATATCCATGCTCTGTCTAATCAGAATATTGTGTCTGAAGACCACTGTTCCGTTGTTTATTTTTTCTTTTTTGTTATTTAGACTTGTAGCATTTCTAAAATAGTAATTATATATGAAGCTAGAGATAGTTGGTTGTTACTTGCAGCATTTCCAGCACATTCATAAGAGCATGAATTTTATTTTAACATGTTACTGCTATGTTTTTAGAATGTGTTATTATCTTGTCAATATTTAATTAGTTGGGTGTTGTATGTGAGCTGAGATGCGTGGGTGCAACCTAACATTGCACGCATCTTAGGAGAGCGTGTTAAACCCGTGTCAATCAATCTACCCGTTCAAGACTTTGGGATTGATGTGCACGTTCTCATTTTGAATGATGAGAATGTGTATATCTAACTCAAAGTCTTGAATTGTCCCGTTTGGACAGTCTGTGAATGTTTGATCGCACTTAGGTGGTTAATTACTATATGTGTTTGTGTTGTTTGTTAAAAATTTTGGCTGGATGCGTCTTCTCACTCCTCTCTGATATACCTTTATTGATTTTGATTAATTTCTTAACCACTTATTAGTAAGTGTTTAAGAAAATTTCTTAATCAATAAATATTTTGTGGTATATCGGAGAGGTGTGGGGAGATGCTGCCGAAATTTTTAGCAAATAACACAACACATATAGTAATTAATCGTGCGATCAAACCTTCACAGATGGGTTAAAAAGTGAAAATCTAAATGATATTTCCGTCCTATTTAAAATGGCAGAGATGGACGATGTGAGGAAAGGGTTGGACTTTTTATTTTGTTAAACATGTTAAAGTTTTGTGTGTTTACATTTCATTCGCATAGGGAAAATGTCTGAAGATCGTTCATGGATGTACCTAGAGTAGTTGATCAGGTGGTGTCTATGGAATTTAAAAATGGAGTTGAGAGATTCATTCAGTTTGCTTTGAGAAATCCTATTGAAGCTGTAGATTGTGAGGGTCGTATCCGATGTCCTTGTGTAGTCTGTAAGAATTTGAAGTGGCTGACAACATGGGATGTACAACGTCATTTATACAGAAAGGGGTTTGTTAAAGATTATACAAACTGGATATGTCATGGTGAAACATTGTGGTCCTACGAGCCTGCCAATAGAGGAAGTGGAAGTTCATATGTTGATATGGTCATAGATGCTGCTGGTCCAGAACTGGAACTTATTGATAGAAATGGTAAAATAGTTAAACCGAAAGCAATTTACGCCCTTGGAGCTGCACAGATTAAAGAAGTATGCTTTTGGCTAAAACAATTGAGATTTCCAGATGGTTATGTGTCTAACATTGCTCGTTGCGTGAATACAAATGAGGGGAAAATATATGGAATGAAAAGTCATGACTGTCATGTGTTCATGCAGAGGTTGTTACCTATTGTATTTCGTGATATGATGCCGAAGCCGATATGGGGAGCAGTGACTGAGTTAAGTCAGTTTTTCAAAATTTTTTGTGCATCAGAGCTCAGGTATGAAGATGTGGAAACTATTGAACAGAATGTGATCACGACAGTTTGTAGATTGGAAAAGATATTTCCACCCTCATTCTTTGATTCAATGGAGCACCTGCTTATACACTTACCATATGAGGCTAAAGTAGGAGGGCCAGTACAATTTAGATGGATGTATCCATTTGAGAGGTAATATATATATATTTTCTCCTCATAATTCAATTAGATGCTGATGTGTTTTTCATTATCTTATGAACATTCTGGTAGGTGCATGCATGAATTGAAAATGAAAGTTCGCAACAAGGCAAAAGTAGAGGGTTCCATTGCGGAGGCGTACATTATGGAAGAAATATCAAATTTCTGTTCAATGTACTTTGAACCTGAGGTACAAACTCGTCGTACTCGGCCACCACGTAATGATGATGGGGGAGACTCCGTTCACTCTGAGCGGCTGTCTATATTTAAGTATCCTGGACGTGCGTATGGACGTTCTTCGAGTCGGATGCTAAATGATAGAGAATTGCACTGTGCAGAAATGTACATCCTTTTAAATTGTATGGAGGTTGAACCTTATGTTGCGTAAGTTCTCTGCTCACATTACATTGCGTCTATAACTTATTATTTTTCATTCCATCTATAATGCTCCAATGGTCGTAATACAGATAATTTGACTCAGAATTAATCCAAAGATGTCCATATCTCACTGACATGGAGGTTGAAAAAGAACGAGAAAAATCATTTGCTTCTTGGCTGAAATATCGTGTAAGTATTATTACTACTCTTTCTCCTTGTTAGGCCAATGACAAATTCTGACTAGTGTGCTCTCCATATGTAGGTTGAAAATGGTTTTATTACTGATCAAAGAATTCGAGAGAGTAGTTATGGCCCATCGAAAGTTGCACGTACATATCCAGCATTTATTGTGAATGGGTATAGATTTCACACAAGACAATATGGGCAGAATAAGTCAACAATGAACAGCGGGGTATGTGTGAAAGGAAGTACATATAATGAAAACGAACGTGATTATTATGGTATTATTGAGGAGATCTTAGAATTGCAATATCTCGGAGATGACAACCATATATTTCTGTTCAAGTGACATTGGTTTGATCCCAATTCTGTTCGAAATGACACAACATATGGGATTGTCGATATCAGACATAAGTCTAAATTGAATACTTATGATCCATTCATTTTGGCCGCACAAGCCCAGCAGGTCTATTATACAAAGTATCCATCGTCTAGAAATAAAGAAAGAAATGATTGGTGGGCAGTTTGCAAGGTTAAGACAAGGCTTTTCCCGGATTATGAGTTGGATTTGACTGAAACAGTAGAGTTGGATGTGAATGCCGAATTCTTTCAATCAGACTTGGGTGATGATGTAGAGTTGCCTGCTTCTAGTGATGAATCTGTGGAGGCACTGTCTTTATCTAAAGAGAATGAAGTGGAAGAAGTCGATCCAGAACAACCTGAAATACAGTTGGGGGACTCCGAAGAGGAGGAATATATTAGTGATCAAAATGAATCTGATAATGAAGATGTGAATGTTGAATTTGATATATCTCCAACATCTGAAGATGAAATGGAGAATGTTTGATTAATGGTATACAATTTTACCTAAAATTTTAATACTCTGTAACTTTCTTTCTTTCACTATTTGATGAATATGCATGTATTTTATTACCAGTTGAAGATATGGTTCGAGGACGGCGTGGGACTTCTTCAGGTGGGAGGGGAGAGGGTAGCGGGAGGAGATTTACTTCCATTTCTACACCGTAGTAGGTATGTATACTTTCATGTATAATGCATTGTAGTATTTGTTTAAAATAATTCTTTATGTTTTTGTGGTATCTTATTCTTATTTTCACAGGACCCACGACCTCTGCACCGTTACCACCGACCTCTGCACCGCTACCACCGGTAGTAGGTATGTATACTTTCATGTATAATGCATTGTAGTATTTTTTTAAAATAATTCTTTATGTTTTTGTGCTATCTGATTCTTATCCTTACAGGACCCACGACCTCTGCACCGTTACCACTGACAACAGGTAGATTGACGGCCTCTGCACCGCCATCACACATGGCGAGTGGATCTACACCTCCTCCAGCTGAGTCAGGTATGTTCATTTACATTTCTATATTTTTTTGATAGTTTGTTTTATTTATTTTTGTTCATTTCGTATAGTACGTGCTGATGACAAGACGAGTCATCACGAGGGGGAGGGCAGTTATAATGAGACGATGCGGGCAGTGTGGATAAATGAAGGGTATGTAATGCATTATTTTTATTATCTATTCATCATTGTGGTATTAATATTTTCAATTTCAGGAATAAAATAGAGCCAGCCCAAGCATCACAATTTATTACAAAGTCAATTGAAGCACATTTTCCAGGCCCCATCCGTCGCTTTTCTGATTTTCCGATGGATGTTCGGGATTTATTGTTCACTATGTTCTTGGTATTTATCTTATTTTATCATATTAAGTCATTTTCCTGCTATATTTTAACACACTTATTGTTATGTAACATATAATTTATTTTTTGTTAATATGTAGAGCACCTCCTGCACCTCCTGCACCTCCTGCACCTCGTGCACAGTAGCCTCCGGTAAATATTTTATTTGATTGATTTTCTATTTGTTAACTCTAAATATCATCTTACAAAATATAAGAATTTAGATTGAGGAGGGGAAAATATCATTTTCTTAACTCTATGAACTTGGGTTTGAGGGTCCAAAATTGAAAAGAGAGGTCCAATCAATCCATCGATTGTTCCAACACGACATGGGGGGTGAAAGTAACCTGTAGAAACTGACGGAGTTCAAATTGGACTCCAAATTTGAGCTCGATGCTCAAATTTACATTTCCTAAATAGAACCAAGTTAATCGAGTGTAAGAGGGTCAAAAATAAAGAAATATATGTCCAATTAATTTGTCAATGACTCCAACATGACCGGGAAGGTGAGAGTGACTTGTAGAAACTGACGGAGTCCAAATTGGACTACCGATTTGAGCAAAACGTTTAAAATTGTCATTCGTCAATTTCACTTAAATGAAAAACATCTTGCTTTTAATTTTCAAGAAAAATTGATTTCTTTATTAAGGATTTGATTTTAATTTTTTTAAATGATATACAGGATCATCCGTCGCGAGATGTTGGACGAGACGACGACCAGGATGACACATATGCGGAGGATTTGTGATTTCATTTTAGTTATTTGCATGTTGTCATTTTATTATGGATGTATGATTAATTTGTGTGTTTGTATGTGATGAATTTGAAGTTCGTGGAGATTGTGATTTGTGTAGTTGATTTATATGTTTTTATGAAATTGTTATTTATCAGGTTATTTATTTTATTAAATTGTTATTTATCAGGTGATTTATAGTCGATTATATAAATTTATAAAAAAAAAATACTGCAAAATTAGCGACCGAATAGCGACCGAATAGCGACTGTCTTTATTATTTATTTTATTAAAGTATTAAAATTAGCGACAGAATAGCGACCGAATAGCGACTGTCTCTATTATTTATTTTATTAAATTATTATTTATCAGGTGATTTATAGTCGTTTATATAAATTTATTTTAAAACAATACTACAAAATTAGCGACCGAATAGCGACCGCATAGCGACTGTATATATTAGCGACGGGTCATGCGACCGATTGATATCGGTCGCTATCCGCGACTGATATTGCGACCGATAATTATCGGTCGCTATCCGCGACTGCTTCTGCGACCGATAATTAGCGGTCGCTAACGGCGACCTATTCTGCGACCGATTTATATCGGTCGCCATTTAGCGACTATTATATAGCGACCGACATGTTCGGTCGCTAATAGGTGTCTGTTTGGTCGCAGTATCTCTTTGCGACCGAATAGCGACCGGGAGGTCGGTCGCTACTCGCGGTTTTTCTTGTAGTGTTCTGATGCTTCTTTTCTTGTCTTTCCCTGACTGCAGGTGCTGACATGGCTTCCGGTACTTCTGCTGCGGCCTCCATGACTGTTGGGGCGAGTTCATCGGCTCAGCCGGATATATCTCGGGCTAAAGTCAACTGGCTGAATGTGTACACCCTGAGCTTCGGCTATGACCAGATTGCTAGTGTCGATGAATCCTCTGATTCCGAGACTGACACAGTGCCGTCTTCCGGAGTCTATTCTTCCACAGAGGGTATTGATTTCAGAAGGGCTGCTGACTACCGTCCGGACCTGCCGAAGGATCGTCATCTGCTGCCATTTATCCGGACCTTCACCATAGGCGGAATGAGGGATTTCTTGCTTGCTCGGTCCATGGAAGCGGCAATACTTGCTGACAGAGACAGCCTGAAGGGTTCTGTTTATCGCGCCCGAGCTATATATCTCCCGGGTGAGCAGAGGGACTGGAATGCCGTACTGGGCATTTCTGATTTAGAACCGGAGAAGAAGATGCTAACCCGGGCCCCAGAATTTACCCCTGCGAGGTGGGACCATACCACCGGCCGTGTCCATCGAGAGAAGACCTCCTTTGGACTCTTTTTGGCACCCGCGAAGTGGGGCAATAGAGACGAACCATTTGTTCTTAATTGTCTGGCCGTTCAGGTTAAATATCAGCTGGTTGCTGGTTGGTTTGGAGATGCCAAATTGACAGACGCCCATCTTTTCAGGGTCGGAGCAGTGGAGTTCACAGAATATGTTTCGAAGGAATATGCCCCTCTATTGGTTAGAGCTGGGGTATATCATAGTGTATTTGCCTCCAGGTTCCGCTATCCCATCTCTCGGGGATTATGTTGCGGCATGCTCGAAGTGTTCTGCCCACAGTTTAATACGTTCTATACAGCAGAAGGTGAGACTTCTCTCGATCTTTGGAGTCTTGCGCAGCTTTCAGGCCTGCCTATAGATGGCGAGCCATACGAGGAGGTTTGTCTAGATGACTCTGTAAAGGACGCCTCTGATGGAGAGGGCAGATATTCTTTTGGCTACGCATACCGATACTTGATGAAGGCTTATCGCACCATCTGTCTGGCCTACAGCAGGGGATCTTCCAAAGGATATCAACCCCGGGAAAAAAGCAGCAGATTGAGAGTCCGTGTAGGACAGTGGATACAGTACTTCTTCGGGGGTCCTTTGAAGTATACAGACTTCCCTTCCGTGAGACCGACTCCCAGTAAGCAGATCAGGGCCCCTCGTTATAAATCAGCATTGCCGGCTTCACTGCGCCGAGCAGGTGTAGATGGCCCGAACCCAGCAGGGGTTGACCCCATCACCCATTGTGCATCTTATTTGACTTTCTGGCTATGCACTTTCGCTCTCCCTCAAGGGGATGAGATGACTATCAGACCGGAGGCTATCTATCCGGCCTGTCAGATGGCCTGGGGGATGAGACTATCTCTGTGCCCGGCGGCTTTGTGTTTAGTTTACAAATCGCTGGGAGATTTGCATAGACATCGGGTTCCCCGTTCCTTACGGACTGTAGGTCCATTTCATTTCTTCAATGCTTGGGTTTGCAGCATTTTCCCCGAGCTGGCCCCGAGAACTTTGCAGTCAGACACACTGCTCCCTCGGATGATTGAGTTTGCTAGTGCCGAACCCGGTCTTTTCTCAGAGCAGCTGTTTAAGATAAGGGGCAGGTTGACAAAAGTGCCTGGCAGCATTCACTTCTGGTGCTTAGCAGCAGGTTTGGCTCCTTTAGTAGACCCTCAGAGGGAGTGCAAAGTGGAAGAGGTAGAAGTTTATGTCCATCCGGTTTCGGGGGCCAATGCCACCCGGCCCATATTAGAACCAGAACTGGTAAGGTGGGCTATGGCTATCCGACCCAGTGTATTGGTCTTCAGGAAGGGAGGCTTGCTCATCTTGGAGCCCTATTACCTATTCCGTTTTAGTAGAAACTTCGGCTACGATCAGCATATTCCTTCATCAGCCGCTCAGTTCCCTTTGGACAGCCGTGCCAAGCATGGGTCCTCCATTGCCAGTGATGGTCGGATATGGTGGGATTTCTTTCATCGCCGAGAGGGTGTAACTTTCAGGATCCCGATCGTTTCTAATCGTATTCCCCGGGTCACATCAGATTACATCAAGTGGTGGAATACCCGCACCAATTTTTACAAGGATGGCAGAGGCGCCTTTTGGGACGTGGCCAAGCGCTCTTTCTTAAAGCGATAATCAGGGCCTGTATTTGAGATTGATGAGGTTCACCTAAAAAGGCTCTATTCACAGCATCCGAGGGAGGCGGACTCATACACCGCCAGGCGTCGGTCCTTAAAAGAGGAAGGCTCTGAAATACCCATGCCTGTATTTTCTGAGATCAATGAAGATGCTTTTACAAAGGACCTGAGGCAGCTGGGCCACATAGGGAGCATTCAGGTGGAGGTGCAGTATCCATTTCCCCCGGAGGAGCCTCTCCCGACAGCAGCCCCCTGGAGGGGCCCGGTAGACAGATTTCACCCTTATCGGACATTTGTGCGGAGGGAAGACCGCACCAACACATATTATCAGCACACTTCTTGGCTTTTCGTGCTGCTGAATGTTCACGGGCTGTCAGTAGAGAACCCGATAGCCGGTATTCTGAATAAGCCACTTTTTATCTCTTTTCATTATGTCGACGGCTGGTGCATGGATTACCTCGGCCTGTTTCATTGCCTTGACTTCCACGGCCACCAAGATTTAGCTGCCTTGACAGAGAAATGCCAGACCATAGGTGACATGTGCTGGCTCGTGAAAGAGGCTGCTTCCCGCTCGAAGGAGGTGGCTTATCTGTATTGGCCGCTTTCTACCTTCTATGACGGCCCAACAGGTATGACCCTTCCTGTGCGCTCATGGCGTCTTTCTTTTATTGTCATGTTATGCATCTGTCGACTATGACGGCCTTTCTTGTGTCTTGCACAGATAGACCGGACATAAAACGGCAGGGACTTTACATGAAGATTATTACACAGGCTGAAAAGCCTGCTTACTTTGAAATTCCTGCAGCAGCACCCACGACCACTCCCCTGCCTCCGGGCAAGAGGAGGAAGCCTTCTGCGGTGAAAACTGTAGTTGTCAAGGCCAAGAGGGCCAAAGTTGTTCGGGTCCAGCAGTCAGCTCCAGTTGCGACGGACGCCGGGACCCCTCTTCCAGACATCCCCTCTTTTGACGAGTTCAGGTCTCAGAGGGAGGCTGCTCAGGAACCCGCCGAGAGTAGCGGTAAATATCTTACAGATGCAATCCTCACTGTTTTCTTGACTGTTCTTTTAAGGCGCCTTTCGAGACTGAGCTTCTCTTTATCTGATACAGCCCCGGAGTAGGTTGCAGTGCCTGCGGAGAGGGACACGAGGCTGCCTTCTCCTACCCCGGCTGGCGAGGAGGAGGGTAAATGTGCTCTCTCATCTTTTCTCTTTATACTTTTGCTGTTATTCTTTTTCATTATATCCCTCAGAGTTCCCCTTTTGTTGAGGTGGCAGTCAGGGAGCCGACTGGGGCTACACTAGCAGTGGGAGAGCCGTCTCAGCCGCAGGAAAGTGAAAGGACTCAAACAAAAGAGAGCCCTATTCCGGCCAGACGCATAATCACCCGGTCTGCATCGCTGCATGCTCTAGAGGCGACCTCGCAGCACATAGCTAGAGTGGAGATATCCTCGGGCAGCTCCGAGACCGTGCCTGATAATGAGGAGGAAGTGACCTTCAGTGGCAGCGAGGAGGAAGTCCAAAAATCAGAAGCCCTGCCTGTGCTAGCGAAAGGCCTTCCGCCCTTTCAGCCTCCTAAACTGTTGATGCTATCTTCTGAGGAGGAATTGCAAGAGGAGTTTACCGGGCTTGACAGTGAGGTCGACATAACCCCTCCATTTGTTGCTTCAACTACGGAGCTTGCTCCTCTTTTGTCTCATCTTGAGGGTACAGACCTCACTTTAAAGGTAAGCTTCTTTCTTTTTTTTTTGCTTGCTGTTCTATTTATTTTCTTCCATCCATTGATGAGGATCATTCTGCCTTGTCCTCAGGACCCTGTCACTATTAGCTCTGATGCGGCCGCAGTCTCCATGGATGTCTCATCTGTAGATTCGATCATCATCCCTGCTTTACCTTCAACTTGCATGGAAATTTCTGAGGTTATTCGCCCCGTGCCAGTGAGAATACAATCTTCAACTGACTTAACATCACTGGACTTGGGCTCATCAGGAGAGATTTCCATCCCCATCAGGGCCTCAGAGTTCAGAGCCGAAGTAGACCCAGCCAGAAGCTCCGCTTTTATACCGGCTGCCATGATGTCAATTGCGCCCGAGTCAGCAGTCCCTGCCACAGTGGCTATAGAGACTGGATTTCTACCTTCACAGTCTAGGGCACCTTTGTCTCCATCATCAGAAAGAGTAGCTGAAGGTGCAGCCTCCATTGAAGAGATAACTCCTTTATTTATTGATTCTCCTCCCGTGGATGTTCAAGCCGTAGCTCCCGAGGCAGCAACCGAGGAGGAGTCTTCAACCCAGCAGGAGAGTACAGAGAGGGATCGGCTAGCTCTTTCAGCAGATTTGCCTTCTTCGTCCTCCCAAGCAGACATTGGATTGTGGGCAGATATTGATGGAGAGGTGACTTTTGAGGTCGTCACGTCTGCTTCTTTTGGCTTTACTTCTCCTGACAGCTTCGTCTGGCAGCATCTGGACATGTTACGCCAGTTAGTAGAATCCCAACCTGGCTTGACATATCTGCAACTGAAGGAGATTGCCAATCGCTTCACATCTGGCCTGCAAGCCATGGGCTGCCCTTTGGACTTATGGGCTCAGCGGGTCTTGCTTCTGTTGAAATTCGTGCATCGGAGAGATTTCCTAGCACAGACCATGGTTGACAAGCTGACGGCATTGAAGTTGCAGAGGTCAGAATGCAGATCTGAATTGGGGAAGCTGATGCTGACACTCGACGAACGCCAGGCCGAGCTACAGAGCGTTGTTCAGCGGGAGGAGGCCGTCCAGAATCGGGTAGCCATTCTGGTGGCGGAACTCACCGAACTTAGGGCCGAGCTTCAGCAATTATCTTCTATTCGGCCACAGTCCGCCGAGGAGGTGGCTTTGCTGGAGGGACGGGTGATGTCTTTCCAGGACATGTCCATGAGGCTTCAGGAGGAGGAAGCACGCCTTCATGAGCTAGGAGCCACACCCTATGTAGGTCTTCTGGCCTTTGAAGATATCTTTCGGCGGCCATGAATTATCTTCTCTTTATTTTCTTTTCTTTTGTGATACAATGTCCCCTCGGGGCCCTCTATGTACTCCCCTTTTTTAAATGAAAAGGAATATCCGGCTTCATATGTATCCATCTTCTTTTCCCTGTGGTTTCATTGCTTCGGGAAGCGGGATAGTGGTTTTAGCGATCCCTCATGCGAACGGCTCGTACTTGGCAGGAGAGCGTCCACCCCTTCAGAGAAAGGATGGGGGACTCGCTCCACCGCGTGACGGCATCCGAAGAGGTGCTTAAACCGGATTTTGTGAGTGGCAGCAAAAATCCTTCTAGCCATGTGCGCCGCAAAGGAGACAATTTGCAGGACTGTGAAAGGAGAGGTTCCATCAGAATAGACGTGAGGTCTAGACTGGGTAGAGGTTATAGTAGGTGGGACAATTAAAGGATATGTGGTTTTCATCAGGACAGACGTAGGGTCTGAACTGGATAGGGTTTCATCATTGATCGGGCGAAATGCCAGTCGATCAATAGTTGGTTTCATCATCGATACTGGGTTGATATCGATGCAAACAAAGGGTTCAAGTTTCATCAGCAAAGGCGAAAGGTCTAAACTGGGTAGGGTTTCATCATTGATCAGGCGATGTGCCAGTCGATCAATGGCTGGTTTCATCATCGATATTGGGTTTATATCGACGCAAGGAAGAGTTTAAGTTTCATCAGGATAGACGAAAGGTCTAAACTGGGTAGGATTTCATCTATTCCGGCAGGCTTTATCGCGGGTGGGACTTTGCCAAGAAATATGCAGGTTTCATCAGGATAGACGTAGGGTCTAGCCTGGGTAGGGTCTATTAGAATGGTGATGGGTTTCATTATCGGTGGGACGTTAAAAAAAAGGGTATGTAGATTTCATCAGGGTAAACGTAAGGTCTATCCCGGAAAGGCTTTATCATCGGTGGGGCATGGAACCAGATGACCGACGGATGGCTTCATCAATGAAGGAGAGGTAAAGATAGCGTGCCGATTGGCATGGAACTTTTGAATTACCACTTTACTGACCCAAGTGCCCTTTCGGGTTTTCACCGAAGCCAGCCCCCTCTTGCTTTTGCCAACGCGTCCTTTCGGGTTTTCACGTGGCGGGGTACCCGATTTTGCCTGCAGTGCCCTTTCGGGTTTTCACCGCAGCTGGGTTTTAGCCATTTTTTGCCCTTGTTCAGAATGCCTGAACAAGACTGGCGGGGTATCTCTATTTTTAACCCCCTTTTGTCTCTTCTTCTCTTTTCTTCTTCTCTTTTTTTTTATTGAAACTTTGGTTTTGTAGCCCATGTGGGCAGCTTGAGCATGTATCATCATTGATGTGGGTGCTAACATCAATGCAAGGGGTATATGGTTTCATCATCCACCCAGGCGGAAGGTCTAGGTTGACTTGAGTGTATTTTGCGGCTTAGGCGTGAAGCCGTTCGCCGGGAGCATGGTTGTATCGTTGATGTGGGGATTGCCATCAACGCAAGGGGATAGAATTTCATTGTCCACCTAGACGGAAGGTCTAGTTTGACTCAAGAATGTGTGTAGTAGCTTGAGCACGAAGCCATTCGCTGGAGAGGTGGGTTTCATCGCTAATGTGGGGTTTAACATTGGCGCAAAGGGATGAGGCTTTATCATCTATCCGGGCGGAAGGTCCGGGTTGATTTGTAGTATTTTCATCAGAGTAGACGGAAAGTCTACCCCGAACGGGTTTTAGCATTGATCCAGCGGTGTGCCGCTTCATTAATGGCTGCTTTTATCATCGGTATTGGGTCGATACCAATGCAAGGATTTAAGAGGTTTCATCAGGATAGACGTAAGGTCTAAACTGGATAGGTTTCATCACTGATCGGGCAGTGTGCCAATCGATCAAGAAGTTTCATCAACGGTATTGGGTTTATACCAATGCAAGGGAATTCATAGGTTTCATCGGGATAGACGTAGGGTCTAAACCGGACAAGTTTCATCATTGATCGGGCAGTGTGCCAATCGATCAATAGCAGGTTTCATCATCGGTATTGGGTTTATACCAATGCAAGGATTTCATAGGTTTCATCGGGATAGACGTAGGGTCTAAACCGGACAAGTTTCATCATTGATCGGGCAGTGTGCCAATCGATCAATAGTGAATTTTGCCATGGTGGGACTTTGGATAGGGTGAATGGGGGTTTTATCAGGATAGACGTAGGGTCTATACTGAGTGGGTTTAATCGTTGATCGGGCGAGGTGCCGGTCGATCGACGAGGAGTTTATGATGGGAGATGAGGCTTTCTTTGGAATTACCACATTACTGACCCAAGTGCCCTTTCGGGTTTTCACCGGAGCCAGCCCCCTCTTGCTTTTGCCCACTCGCCCTTTCGGATTTTCACGTGGCGGGGTACCCGATTTTGCCTGCAGTGCCCTTTCGGGTTTTCACCACAGCTGGGTTTTAGCCATTTTTGCTCTTGCTCAGAATGCCTGAACAAGCCTGGCGGGGTATCTTTATTTTTAACCCCATTTTTATATTCTCTTTCATTTCTTCTCTCTCTCTTTTTTATTAAGAGGGCGTTAGACCGTAATGCCATAAGATCAAGACGAGTGGTAGCTTGGATAGGGCGGAGTGCCGCTAGCCCAAGAAACAAGGTAGCTCGGCTAGGGCGGAGTGCCGCTAGACCAAGGAAGAGGTAGCTTGGTTAGGGCGGAGTGCCGCTAGACCAAGGAAGAGGTAGCTTGGTCAGGGCGGAGTGCCGCTAGACCAAGAAAGAAGGGTAGTTCGGTTTAGGGCGGAGTGCCGCTAGACCAAGGAAGAGGGTAGCTCGGTTAGGGCGGAGTGCCGCTAGACCAAGAAAGAGGGTAGCTCGGCTAGGGCGGAGTGCCGCTAGACCAAGGAAGAAGGGTAGCTCGGTTAGGGCGGAGTGCCGCTAGACCAAGAAAGAAGGGTAGCTCGGTTAGGGCGGAGTGCCGCTAGACCAAGAAAGAGGTAACTTGGTTAGGGCGGAGTGCCACTAGACCAAGAAAGAAGGGTAGCTCGGTTAGGGCGGAGTGCCGCTAGACCAAGGAAGAGGTAGCTTGGTTAGGGCGGAGTGCCGCTAGCCCAAGAAAGAAGTTAGCTCGGCTAGGGCGGAGTGCCGCTAGACCAAGGAAGAGGTAGCTTGGTTAAGGCGGAGTGCCGCTAGACCAAGAAAGAAGGGTAGCTTGGTCAGGGCGGAGTGCCGCTAGACCAAGAAAGAAGGGTAGCTTTTGGCCCGATTACTCGGAGAATGTTGGTTGTGCAGCATGATACAGCTTTAGGTGCCTACCGTTGAGTGGCGAAAATTGGATCTCCCCTCGATGGTTGACAACCATATAGGCCCCACCTTCGTAGACCCTTTGTATCACAAAGGGACCTTCCCAATTAGCATTTAGCTTTCCTTTTGGGTTGGACGCCATGACTTCTCTTTTCTTGACCATAACGAGGTCACCTTTCTTGAACTCTCATCCTTTTACGAGTTTGTTGAATGCAGTGGCCATGCGGGCCTGATACATTTGGATATTCTTCTGAGCTTGGAGGCGCCTCCCCTCCAATTCAGCCAGTTCTTCTAATCTTCTTTCCGTATTAGTCTGTTCGCCAGGGGCTAGGTCATATTGGACCGCCACTCTGAGTGACGGGACTTCCAGCTCCAGCGGGACCACTGCCTCTGAGCCGTACACCGATGAGTATGGTGAGCACCCTGTAGGTGTTTTGAAGACGGTGCGATATGCCCATAAGGCTTCATACATTTTCTCTTCCCAGTCCTTCTTGTTGGAACTGACGACTTTGGCCAGCAATGTACACAAGGTCTTATTAAAAGCTTCTGCCAATCCGTTTGCCTGTGGATTGTAGGGAGTGGAGGTTCTCCATTCAATCTTATACTTCTCGGCAAGCCGATATATTTTCTGATTTCTGAAATGACTTCCATTATCAGATATTATTCAGTTGGGGATCCTGAACCGGAAGATAATGTTTTGCTTGATGAATCTGGAGACCAGCTCACCAGTCACTTCTCTTAATGCTATAGCTTCCGCCCATCGGGAGAAGTAATCTTTTATGGTCAGTATGTACTTATGTCCGGCTGAGGAAGTTGGCAATGGCCTGACTACATCAGTTCCCCATTGTGCAAACGGCCAGCTAGGGATTGTAGGGTGCAGAGCTGTGGGTGGCCTTCTAGGCACAGTAGCATGCTCTTGACACTTCTGGCATGATTTTGTAAATTTAAAGCAGTCTTCGAACATGGTGGGCCAGTAGCAGCCCAGCTTCTTAATCTCTATCTTCATCTTGGGACCGGCCTGGTGGGCACCTGCCGTCCCAGCATGTGTTTCTTTCATCGCTTGCCAAGCTTCCTCAGTGGATAGGCAGCGGAGCAGAATCTTCTTGCGTGCATCTGCCATTATTCGGAATAGAGTCCCATTTCTGAGTTCATAAGAATCTTTAATCCTCAGAAGCTTCATCTTTTCTTCTCTCTTTTGCGGCAGCTGTTGGGGCAGAAACCACTGTAGCAAGTGCTGTCTCCAATCAGATGCCTGTACTGTGCTGATAGTAGCAACTTCTTCTTCTTCGGGGCACCCTTCTAGCATGCTGGGGACCTGCCGCCGATTTATAACAACAATGTTCAGAGTTTCATTCGGCGGGACTGCTAGTGAACTGGCCAGCTTTGCCAATGCATCAGCCTGGGCGTTATGTCCACGGCCCACATGCTTGAGTTCGATATGATAGAATTTCGCCATAAGGCTCACAGCTTTTTGGTGATAGGGATTCAGCTCTGGCTTTCGCACCTCGAACTCCCCTTGAATTTGTTTTATTATCAACATTGAATCCCCGAATACTTGCAACATTCGGATACCCATGTTGAGGCTGACATGCAGTCCGATTATCAGAGCTTCATATTCGGCTTCATTATTGGTGCAGGGCTTGTTTATAGAACAGGAAGTATGTACCACCTCCCCTTCTGGTGATTTCAGCACAATACCGGCTCCGGCCCGTATTCTGGTTTTTCCATCAGAATCTGTCTCCATTCTGGATGCTCCATCAAAGAACAGTTGCCACATAACTGGCTGAGCTTGATAGGCCTCGAGTGTCTCATCATCGGGTAATTCGGTCCCCAACGTATCATTTTCCGGCACAGGATGCTCCGCGAAGAAATCAGCCACGGCCTGTCCTTTTATTGCCCTCTGGGGTATATATGTAATATCGAATTCCATCAGAATCACTGCCCATTTGCCCAACCGGCCTTTGAGTACTGGCTGAGTCAGTATGTATTTGAGTGGATCTGCTGCAGATATCAATCTGACTTCATGTGACAATATATAGTGTCAGAGTTTCTTAACAGCAAAGACGAGCGCCAAGCATATCTTTTCTATATAGCTGTAACATTCTTCAGTCCTGATCAGCCTCCTACTCAAGTAGTACAAGGCTTGCTCTCTACCTTCTTCATCGATCTGCGCCAGCATTGCCCCCAGGGAACAGTGTGTGGCTGCAATATATAGTATCAAGGGTCTACCTTTAACTGGTGCCCCCAGTACTGGAGGGGTCTTGAGATATTCTTTTAGCTTCTCAAAGGCCTCCTGACACCCATCGTCCCAGAGGAACGGTACATCTTTCATCGTGAGCTTATGAAAGGGGTGACATCTTCCCGACAGATTTGATATGAATCGTCGGACGTAGGCCAGACGCCCCTGCAGAGATCTCAGCTCGTGCAGATTCCTTGGTGGAGGGAGCTCCTAGATAGCCTTGATCTTGGCGGGGTCAATTTCAATACCCCTGTGCCGGACGATAAATCCGAGGAATTTTCCACTGGACACGCCGAAGGCGCATGTCATAGGATTCATCTTGAGTTCATATTTACGCAGCCTCTGGAATACTATCCTCAGGTCTTGTAGATGGTCTTCTCTTCTGCTGGTTTTCACTACCAGATCATCAATGTAGCACTCTACTTTCTTGAAGAGCAAATCATCAAAGATCTTTGTCATGGCTCTTTGGTAGGTAGCGCCGGCATTCTTAAGGCCGAACGGCATCCTTTTGTAATGGAATATCCCTTTTGGAGTGCGGAATGCAGTGTGCACCCTGTCTTCTTCAGCAATCCATATCTGGTTGTATCCGGATGACCCATCCATAAATGACAATGCTTCATGACCAGTAGTTGCATCAATCATGACTTCAGTGATCGACACTGGGAAATCATCTTTCGGGCAAGCCTTATTAAGGTCTCGGAAGTCGACACATATTCTGATCTGCCCATTCTTCTTCTTCACGGGCACTATATTAGCTAGCCATGTGGTATACTGGTTTTCTTCGATAAACCCCACATCAATCAGCTTATCAACCTCTTTGTTAATCTGATTTATCAGTTCAGGACGCATTCTCCTGGAAGGCTGCTTTACAGGGTTAGCCTCTGGGTTTATTGCCAATCGGTGCTGTGCCACATCAGAGCTCAATCCCGGCATTTCATCATATGTCCATGCAAAACAATCTCGGAATTCTTTCAAGAACTGTATATATTGCTCCCTGACATCTGGCTCCAGCAGTGCGCTGAGGAATGTCGGCCTTGGTTCATCTGTGGACCCCAAATTTATCTCTATCAGCTCATCGACGGTGGCTTGGCCTCCGTCTTCGACTTCGGGCGGGGCTTCTTGCAAATCAATAAAGCCTCCCGGGATGTAATCTTCTTCAGTTTCATGATTTTCTGTTTCATCATACTGATCATCGGCAGATGCTGGTGCATCGTATAAGGCCAATATGGCCGGATTCTGTTCAGTTTGCCCCGAGGACGTGACTGGCTCAGCGGAAAACTTTGAAGTGGAGTCTTCCGTGCTTAGAGGCTCTTCTGATGTGGGCTCCCCTGAGAGGTCATCATTATGTAGAGCTCGAAATTCTTCTAGAATGCGCCTAAACTCCAGGCACTCTTGCAGCTCTCTGGCTACTTGATCTTCATCCGGGGTTCCCGTATCAAATTTCGCTTCATCCTGGAACAGATCCTCCTTGCAAGATAGATCCTCCCAGTACCAATCTCTGTTTGTCTCGTCAGGTGTCCCCGTCCCCGGCTGATTGTCTGGGACTTCATTGTCCACTACGGACTGATAAATGATTTCTTCATCTTCCGAAGGGTATTGGTCATAGTCCATCCCAGAGGAATCTTCATGCTGGTAGAAGGCAGAGGTGACATCTACCTCAGCTTCATAGTATTCTTGCAGGGTATAACCCAGTCCCGGGTGCTGTGTGATCTTCCTCAGTTCTTTATTATCTCGAGGTGGATCCCATAGCTCCTTGAATGCTTTCTTATGGGCTACAGACTATATCGATGGCATTTGCATCTTGGAGAACATATGCGAAACCCGTTGGGTAGTGTACTCCAGGCCTGTAATTGGCACCATCCGGTTTGCGGCTTCTTCAGGGACCATGCAATCTTGATCATCTTCTTCGACTGCCTCCCCGGTGTAGAATATGATAGGAGGCTCGTAGAAGCGAGGGATTTCCATAGTCTTCAGTGGCAGCACCGTCTGATATTCTATGCTGGATATGGGCTTGACTAGACCCTGAGGAACTTCCACCTGTGTGTATTTTTCTTTCATTTTTTCTTCAGTATCATCTGGGTGTATGCCAGGAGGAGTGATCCGAGCAAAATCACCAGCATAAGAGATGTGAGATACCCCATGCTTTCTAATGTAGCCCTTTGGCGGCGGCGGAGACCAATTTCTTGTTTTTGTCGCCGGCTTTTTCTGGCTGACCACAGCTTCTTTTTCTTTATCCCTTTGTGACACCTCGGTGTAGTAGGATGCATCGAGCATATGGCACTCGAACACTTCGAAGGGATGTAGGTCTGCAAACACCCTTTCTTCTTTTCCTTCATGGCAGTATTTTATGCATTGGTGTAGCGTGGATGGCACTATCTGATATTCGTGCAGCCACGGTCTTCCCAGCAGGGCCTTATACGTGGTGTTGGAGTCGATTACATAGAATCGTACCACGGTAGTGAGGTCGCCTAGTGTGAGGTTGAAATCAGCCACCCCGAGAGGTGTTTCACATTTCTGGTTGAACCCCGCAATCTTCATATCTCTGACCTTGGTAAGCTGCAGGTCAAAGTAGTATTTCTGATAGATGCGATACGGGAGAATATTTACAGCAGCCCCGGGATCTATCAGTATCCTGCTCAGCGACTGACAGTTCAAGGAGCCCCTCATATACAGCGATCTGTTATGACCGGCATTTGGGATTAGCATATCATCTTCCGTGAAGGTGACCGATGGCCCAGCATTCACTTCTGCCAGAAGTGCTTCACATTGTGCCGGGGACTGCAGGGCATCCACGATTGCTTGGCGAGCTTCTTCGCTCAGAGAGAGAATTTCCCAGATGGAGAATCTGGTAGGGAGCTTCTTCAGCATTTTCATGACTCGTCTGCCCACCCGGACATTAGATAGTCTCATCTCCTCTGCCCATCGGGGTCTTGGAGGTTCATGTGGTGCCTGTGGCCTTTGCTGCCCAGTCCCAATTTCATCTTCTTCATCGGTCTCCCGGAAGGCTTCTTCTGTAGCGACTGCCCCTGGTTTTGCTAGAGGGTTACTTTCTTCATTTTCTTCATGCTGTTTCTACTTTCTAGCTGCTGTCTGCTGGCATTTATTGCTTTTAGCTGGAGCAGTATGAGCCGGTTGCTCATTTTCTAAGCTGGACAGAAACTCCAGGAATGAAGGGGCTTCATCTGCCTTCTTTTTGTCTTGGTACAGACTGCCTGGGGGAGGAACCTGGACACCTCGTATATCTGGTTCTGGGATTTGATAGGGTTGCTCCCCTCTGAACATAATATTATGGTTGGCTGGTGGTGGGCGCCCCCATCTTCTCCCAGAATGTGTTGCATGGGCCGAGGTAGAGGCTTCGGCATGGTTAGCTTCTAGCGGAGCGTTGGATGCTTCTGGCTCACCATCCTCCTCGGGCAAGGAAAAGAGTACCGACAGAGTGTTACATTGTACTATCATGACCTTCTTTCCTTTCTTGGACTTGGGTCGTCTCTTCTTCTTCTGGGAATTTGGCTTTGCTAGCTCCTGCCCCCAGAAGGGTTCATTGTCAGCTTTTTCTTGTTCTGCCTCTGGCTGCTCTTTGATTTTCAATTCTTCGAGATGTTCCCAGAGTATACAGTCTTTCATCAGCAGATGCTTGGGCTTCTTCTGCTCGTACTCATCAAGCTCATTAATATATTGCTGCAGACGCCTGGCTGCAGGGCTTACTTCTTTATGTGTAGGGAGGGGAGTTTGTCTCCTCCGATTGTGAGTAGGGATCCGGATGACTGGTCCGGTCTCAGCTGTATGCCATATTGGCTTTATTGGAGGCGGCTCGGGCCTTGGGGTAACACCTCGGATAACTGCTCCGCTGGTACTGGCTGCAGGAATCTTCTTTCTACTTTTTATGGGTATCATCTGCCATCCTTCCTGATCCTTCTGTGGGGTGAGGAAGCAAGCTTCATAGGTATGCTTGGTGCATTCTTCAACGGCTTCCTTGGACAGCTGTTGGTAGACTGAGATCATATTGGCAGCCATTCTCCATGGTGGAGGCTCATGTGGATGGGGCGGCTTTACCTGGTAATCTCCCAGCTGCAGCTCACCTTTCTTGACCATTCCTTCCATGATATCTTTGAAGACATAACAATCTTCAATTGCATGCCCCAGCGCACGGTGAAATGGACAGAACAGCGGATCCTCTTTCTTTGCTGCATCTGCTGGTCTGTTGGGTTCAGGCAATGTTACCTTATTGAACTTGTATGCCCAGTTGAACAGTGCGGTCGTCTTATCTTTTGGGAAGGAATATGCTTTTCTCATCTTATCTCTCAGAGAGACTTTATCTTTTCTTTCTGCTGTATCTGCCAGCGGGGGAGCTTCATCTGCCCCTTTCTTCCCCTTCTGTTGCTCGAAGGTTCTGAAATCGACGGTGTTGGCCTCAGAGTGTGATGGTCGTCGATCACTAGATTTCCCTTTCGGCATAGTTGGAGCATTGGCGGTTGGACGCTTAGACAGGAACGTCTCGACCTCCGCCACTATATTGTTCAATCGGTCAAATGTTCTGACATCTGCACCAATCATCTTTTCTAGCACCTCTCTCCTGAGGCTCTGTTTACATATCTGCACTGCATCTTCTTGATGAGGGGGTCTTCTGCATCTCATGGCTAAGTTCCTCCATCTTTTGATGTAGTCCAGTGCAGTCTCATCTTGCTTCTGCCTGGTTGCATATAGCTCTGCTATTGTGATTTCTCTCTTAGTGACATGAAATCTGTCGCGGAATTTTCTCTGCATATCAGGCCAATCAACCACCGATCCAGCTGGCAGGCTTGAATACCATTCAAAGGCTAACCCAGTAAGGGATGAGCCAAAGAACTTAAGCAGATAAGCTTCGTCGACTGCCAGGTCGCCCATGATTGTGGTGTAGTAAGCTATATGCTCTCTGGGGGAGCCCTGGCCGTTAAATTTTTTGAACTTAGGCGGCTTACTGACGCCTGGAGGTAGCCTCTTAGCAGCATATTGGGGAGGATATGGCACCTTGTACACATCATAGGTACTAACATCATCGCCAGTCTTCTCAGACAGCTTCATCTCCACAATTCTTTCAATCATCAGCTTGTGGGCTACGGCTGGATCTATGTCTTCTGGGAAGAAGTGAGCTTGTTGCTGACTATGAGGAGTTGTCATCACAGTGGCGCGCAAGGTGGGCGCGGTAGGCTGTGTCTGAGACGCAGAGGGCTGAGCTACTATTTGCTGTGGAACAGGTTGGCTCGGTGCTTTGCCCTTATCATCCAGGAGAGGATTAGCTGGGATAGCCGTATCTATTGAGCTGGAAGTATGCCCCACAGGCTCAGCTTGCTTCGAGACCGGTGTGGCTTCCTGCCTCTCATTTAGCTGTCTTCTGAGAGCACTGATCTCCTGTTGATATCTTCTAAACATCATCTGGATCATGGGATCCAGAGTCGATGGGATCTGTATATCTTCTGAAGTCCCTTCAGCATCATCAACGAAGGGATTGTCTTCTTCTTCTGTTGTCACCACATTGACCATCATGGTAGTGATCTTGCGGGTTTCCTCATCATTCTTCATCTTATCTTTTGCAGCCTGACCTCTTCTTGTGACGGGGCCTGGTCTGGTAGCCAACCTGAGCAGTTCATCTGGCTGAGTTGGTAGCATATCCTGCCCCCTGGCGATTCCAGCCATGTTACAGGCGAAGATTTGCATTCTTCCCTTTCGCTTGCAAACTTTCCTTTTGGCCTGGTCAGGATATTTGAGCCGGTCAAAGACCGATATTCTTTCTTTGGCTTCTTCCCGGTACAGGTCTTCTTTGTCATATCCGACCCTGAGACCTTCTTCATAGTGATTTGAATCGGAGGAAGAGGCTCCGATCATCATTTCTTGAAGTGTTTCTTCTTTTTCTTCACCTCTGGTGCCCAAGGCACGGGATAGTCTTTGTTGACCGAGGGCAGAGCTCCCCAGGTAGTGGAAGTAGTCTTGGACTATCTGCTTCATCTCTTCAGAATTGTGCCTCTGTGGCTCAGGCTGGAGCATTAGTCTTTCCTGGCTTCTCTGCTGATAGGCCAGTCTTGTTATCTGAGCATTCAAATGCTCGGCTTTGGAATATTTGAACAAGTCGGCCTATCTGGCACAGGCCCTCGGTCTCCTTGGGATGGCGACCATGACTGGTTCGCTCATTCCCACATTGCCGTTTCGGCAGCAGTTGACAGCAACATCATATTTATTTCTTTGCCATCTTCTGCCCCCAGCCCTGGGACGGGTGACAGTAAGGTCTTCTTTCTTCTCATCCCTTCTGCCCCTCATCATGGGGCGAGCAGCAGTCAAATTTCTTTCTTCATCATTTCTCTCATCTCTTCTGCCCCAGGCCTTGGGGCGAGCAGCAACAGTATTTCTTGTCTCTTTTCCCTCTCTTCTTCGGCTTCCTGCCCTGAAGCGGGCAACAGCATCTTCAACAGCCTTCTCCTCATCTCGAGCTGGAGCCCAGCTCTGAATCCTCTTCGGTCGCTAGACCTGTTTGTATTTTGCTGGCTTGGGCGCCAGCGGCTTCCTCTCATCAGCCTCCCAGTTGGCCTGCCTGGTGGCCAGAGTCTGGAATCTGTTGGTAGTAGGCACCATCGGGACGATCACGTCCGGCTTGACCGCCCTTGGGCAACCATTCATGTTTGCCCGGACACCTCCAATCATCATGGTCTTTCCGGAGTTGGAAAGACGACGGTCAACAGCAACATACTGGCTCCTCCGGTTGGTTCTTCTCCCCTTCTGAGCAGCAGCAGGGACCATGTCCCTTTTTTGGACATGATGGACGTAGCAGGCGACGGCCGTGGGGACCGTTTTCTCTGGTAAGATATTCTTCTGGTCAGTGATCTTCACCGGGGCACTTGCAGCAGTGCCTTGCTCATTGTCATCGACCTGCAGAAGGTCGGTGAAGATGACGCCCAAGCAGTTGGGCAGCCCGACAGCTAGGGGCAATGATCCAAACGCCAATGGTACCGCCAGGTATCCCTCCTGAACGTGCATGTCGACCGGTTGCTTATCGAAGCACATAGACGCGATTTCTGTTGTTATCATAGTTTCCTGAAAATAAGGAAAGCACACAGAATCAGAATTTTGAGGGGGGGGGGCCCGCTGGGCCTCCTATCTTTGGCGTAGAGATGAAGGGAGATTGGGTCCCACCGGGCGTGCCAGACTTGTGGACGCGGGATTTTGGTCTCTTTTCTTTTTATTTTATTTTTATTTTTTGATATTTGATTATATTATCATTTATTCGAGAATTTCTCTTATTTCTATTTATTAGGCGTGCCAGTCACATGCGTGACGATTTCATTGTGCGCTCGACTTGACTTGGTCAGTCGATTGTGAAGTCCGAGTCGGGACCAGAAGTCTGCCATACCATAAAGGCTATGACGTTAATTACGCCCTTCCAAGGAAGGACAACCCTTGATTAAACGCCGGAATAGGAGGCCTCATAAGGCGAACAAATGTTCACATGCTTAATTTTAAACTTCATACCAGGGCCAAGGAGGCGGGTAAGATAATAACATCAACCACAGAAACAGACCATATCGTTGAATCGGCGGTTTAAAACAATTATGCTTAGGGGGGAACCAGGAGATGGAAGATATCAATCACGGTCGAGGTGAGCCATGACCATGATGTAGGTTTAAAGCATCGATCAATATTTCGACATCATTTCCTCTTAATCTGGATTATGCCGAGAGGGAAATAGGCTATCACTCATGGAGTGTCGGGATGAAAGTCGAGAGAAAGAGAGAGGTCCAACCTCCCAACCCGTATATATAGGCTATAGGGCAATGTATGATTTTCCCTTTGTGGAAAGCCGGCGGGACTCATGCAGTGACAGAATCCTCGCGAGCAAAAGGGGTTGTTCATAAGTCCGATATAGGATATCGGAGCATAAGGGAGTCTAACTTCCTTTTAAATTTATCCCCGGGCCAGATATGATGACTCATGGGCGTCCCTGGATTGGCTTGATTAAAGTGACGGGGGGTTCAATTGTATAGAGGAGTAGGCTCCTGGGGCAGGTTGGGTGTGCATGTAGGTTCCCGGCGTGAAAACCACCGTGCCGGGAAGGGTTCTTCATGAGGTACTGTTTGAGGTGCCGGGAAGTTGGTGTTAATGTCATTCTGCATGAAGGAGGGTAGTGTTCTCGGCGCCATGCGATGCCAAGGAGGGGTTAGGTCCTCGGCGCCATAAGATGCCAAGGAGTTAGGGTTCCTGGCGCCAGAAAGATACCAGTGGGTTAGGCTCTCGGCGCATGAAGATGCCAAGGGGGGATCCCGGCGCGCAGGGGAGAAGGCCAAGCCGGTTCTCTGCGCGGCCAAGGTGCAGGGGCTTCCGGCGCGCAGGGGAGGAGGTCAAGATGGTTCTCGGTGCCTGAAAAGTGGCGCCGAGAGCTGTTCATCCAGTTCCCTGTAAGCGGGGCCGAGAGGTGTGAGGGCGCCGGGATAAGAACAGAGCTTACGGTACTCTGTTTTGGGGTTTCATGATGATCGGGTTGAAGCAAATGGGCCATAAGGAGTCAAAATGGCTCAATTCACTGGACTTCAACCTATTTCGGTGTAGGTTCCCAAGGAAGGCCAGGAACATAGAAAAGTTTGGGAGGGGAACAATGAAGTATAGGGAGCCTCTGTCACCATTGATAGATAAGGTCCCGGGGATAGGTTTCATGTCATCTCTGTCATCCTGGGATAATTTTGATAGCACCTCCCCTGGACTTGATATTTGCCAGAGAATGATAGACGATCACCCACGGAATGCCGGGGTGAAAGCCAAAAACAGAGGGGTATAGGGCCCCTGCGCCTGTATGTGCTTGCAGCACTATCTTGATATTCCTTTTGAGACCGTAGAAGCTTATGCAGTGGCATAGCTTCCTTGGTCCTTAAGGTTATAAAAGCCGATCGAGTTCGGGAAACCACGTGGAAAAAGGGGAGTCGTTCCCACTAATTGTCGCCCCTGAAGTGCATGTGATGACTCAAGGCATTCTTGATAGAATGTAGGGTATACTGAGCAGTTCACAAGGGTATCTGTGGGGTTTCTTCAATGATAGCAAGGATTTTTGTCCAAGGTTCAAGAGATGGAGGGTTCACGGCTTAAGGAGGCCCTCGGCTTGGAAAAGGGTGGTTCCCGGCGCCAAAACCATCGCGCCGGGAAGGGTTCTTCATAGGATACTATTCGGCGCATCGGGAAGCAAACACAAGTGGGGGTTCTCGGCGCATGAAGCTTCGCGCTGGGAAGGCCGCTTTGTGGGGGACTGTTTGGGCGCCGGGAACTAGCAAAGGGGAGCTCTCGGCGCAGGCGAGGTGGGGTTATCGGCGCGGGAAGACTCACGCCGAGGGCTATTCACTTGCTTTACTGTTTACAGGGCCGAGATGGATGAGGGCACCGAGATGGGTTTAGGGTTTTACGACACTCTATTTTGGATTTAATGATGATCCAGGCCGAAACAAACAGGTTCTATGGAATCGAAACTGATCAGGTTATCAAATCTGAGCTGGATTAGGTTTGGGCTTCATAGAGGCAACAGGGTTCAGGAGGGATTTTGGGAGGCCGAGGTCTGGAGGCCCCCATCTATCGCCATTATCACGCAGGGCCCTGGGGACAACCTTGATATGGTCATTCATCGCCCTGGGAGCCAATAGATGACTGTCTCTGGACCCAGAGGCGATTTCGACGATGCCAACGGACAAAGTATAAGCACTTAGAACTCCGGAGTCTCACAATCTTCGATCATTGCATAGCACGGCATCATCCCGGAAGCCAAGGGATGGTCTGTCCCGGGCTCTGAGATAAGCACGGACAGTGCTGCAACGAAAAGAAAACAGACGAATCGGCGGATCATTAATCCACTGGGGAAGGGGATCAGCATGCTACTAGTCTGAGAGAAGACAGATAACACGAAGAAAGACGATAGAGCTTCAGAGGAATCAAAATCAGGCTTGAACTGTAGCCCATCATATTTATTCATTTTACGACATCCATCATGGAAGATACATAGTAAGAAAACCCAGGCGATACATCATTCCAAGACTCAGACCGATCACAGGGAGAGAGTGAGGGAAAGGGGATAAGACAGACGCCGAGATATCCCGGCTACATTCAAGGAATCGAAACAAAACTTGAACGATTACATGAAGCAGAAGAAAAGAAAACATGGGGGAGGGCGGAGCATTGACTCCTCTCCCTCCCCGGATGCCCACCTGGAGCTTCTTCCCTTGGGATTGATCTCTTCTCTCTTTCTTTTTTTTCAGCGGAGGAGGCTCTCTCTCTCTGTAGGTTTCTTCTCTTTTCTTTCTTTTTGATCCACCGCCCGACCTCGATCCCCTTTTCATTTCAAAGAGGGTTTGTTTTTATAGACCCCATCCTCCCGTCCTCTCGGTGGAGGGCAGTCGGCGTGGCTCGTTCCGTTCGACACAGCTCCCGGCGCGACAAGTGGCCCCTCGTTGAGGTTCCCGGCGCTAATCTCAGAAGCCCAAACGGCCGGCCCATCTGGTGCCTTTAGGCCTCACACGTGCCTTAGGATTCTCTTTCTTATTTGAATTGATTTCCATCAAGACCGAATAAGGCCTCTTTAGTAGCGACATGACTTTGTTGAGATCTTCTTGAGGTTCCATCAGTGAACAAACTGGGGTTTAATCAGTATTGCCATCTGAACGATGACAAAACTGGGTATGTTTCATCAGCATTGTCAGCCGAACGGTGACAAGACCGGACATCAGCTTCAGTCTGAAAAGACTTCGGCCGGGTAGATGGTTGACGAGCTTCATCAGTGATCTTTCACTGTAGGTCTGACTTCCCTTTTCAATTCTGCTTCCACCTCTGTTCATTTTCAAGGTGTCAACAGAAACGCGTAATCATCACGGGAAAACCAGAGCATATGTATGCCGGGTACGGCAAATTTATTGTCTAAAGGGATATGAGACATTCAGTTAAATCCCGGTTAGAGCTGTCGGAAACCGATGAGTTTGTCTGCCCGGTGCAAGATCAAGCTACGACCATACTGCGGTGGGCCCCCCCGCGGTCGAAGCCAGGCTTGCGTGGGCATCGTCAGTATTTCCGGTGCCAAAGGGCAATGGAATGATGTCCCGGGATCAGATCCCAGAACCAGTATGTGTTCAGAGGGAGCGGGCTATAGGCCGAGGATATGGGTCAGGCAATTACCATGATCTGGGCGGACCCGGGGTCTAAGCATGACTCACGACGGTCTTATCGATGTTCCCGTGCGTAGGGTTCGGGGAGGACGAGAGGCCACCTCGTTCCATTCGGATTTTGTTGGTCATACACGGACCATTTTATGTTCGGACAAAGGTCCGTGTTTGTAGCGTAAGAGACAGTGGCAAATCATACAAATACCTACCATGAGTACGGCAAGTTTAATGCAAATGCGGGATCAGATCCCAGTATATGTGTGTCGGTCACTAACGGACCATTCAGTATTCAGACGAAAGCCCGCATTTGAAGCATCGAAGACGACGATAAAGCCATGTGAATATCTGCCGTAGGTACGGCAAGCTTCATGTGGGTGCGGGATTGGATCCCGGCATATATGTCGGTCACTAACGGACCATTCATTATTCGGACGGAAGTCCGTATTAGTAGCGTCGAGGATGATGATAAAACCGTACAGATGTCTACCGTAGGTACTGCAAGTTTAATGTGGGTGCGGGATCGGATCCCGAAAATGACGGGTCGAGCTAACGAACTATCGGCCCGGAATAAGATCGGATCATGGTCACATTCGGGGGAAGGCTCCCAAGATCCAAGTCCGATCTAGTGGGGCATCATCATTTTTTTTCTCTTCATACGCAGTCCGAGGGAAGCGAATTGTTAAGTGTGAAGCCTGAACTCGCCAACGTGCGCCCTCGCACCCGGATCGACCTGCGCGGTCAGGTCGCGGGGGTCAAGGGGGCAGCGCCCCTTGCGGGGGTTTCCGAGGGCAGCGCCCCCGGAACAAAAATTTGATTATGGAAGGGGAAAACTTTTTATTAGTTTTATTCATTAGCTCAAAACTCTTTGTTTTGTTTAATTATTCTTTCTTTTAAGCACGCCGGCGAAGGGAGGTAAGCGCGAGAGAAGAGGGGCGCGCCGGTGAAGGTATTACAAAGGAGGGGTGCGCGCCGGTTATGGTGTTACAAAGGAGGGGCGCGCCGGATTAAGGTAGCTCAAGGGGCGCGCCGGAAAAGGGACACCAAAGGGGGGCGCGCCGGATTAAGGGGGCTCAAGGAGGCGCGTCGGGTAGAGGGATGCCAAGGGGCGCGCCGGTTAATGGCCATGAAGGAAGAGGGGCGTGCCGGGGAGAGCGTCAGGAAATGGAGGGAGTTTTTGAGTGTGAAGCTAAACTGGTGCGGGGGGGTACCGCGCCGGGTTAGCCCACGCCGGATTAGGCGCACCGGGTTGAGCTTCTATGAGGTTTTCTTTCATTCTGTTGGCTCTGTTTCTTGTTTCTTCAACCCACAGATTGACTTGTTGATTGGTTTATTCATTTAATTGGTGGATTAAGTTGATAGGGAGGAAGATAAAGTGTTTTAGTTGTTTATTAAGGTGGATTAGCATGAAAATATGAATGTTTTATTAGAAGTGTTCATTGTGCAGGGTTGTTTGGTTTGGTTCAGAGGCTGCCAACATGTGATGTTCTGGCCCTCAGAGAATAGCTTGATTCGTTTGTTCCTGGCGAAAAATGGGCAGCACCTCCCCCGGACTGAGGCTTGCCAGAGACAAATAGGGGAACACCAAACGGAGCAAAGCTCTAGGGTGAACCTCAAAACTCGGAGTGAGGCCTCCGTTAACCCATAAGTGCCTGTGGAGACTCGAGGACCAGCCTTCAAGAGTTCCAGCAACTCAGGGTGATGATCTCGTAGGCGGGACGGGTGTATGCCATGAGAGGCCATGAATGTTCATCCCCTGACGGGTTCCCCTGAAGGCCGTGCCACAGAGAGGCAAGTCTCCAAGGTCCCTGGATGACAAGAGAACCGGGAGAAAGGGGAGGAGATCAAGGCAGTAGAACACTACTCATGCCAATCAAAAAAATCATTCCTTTTATTCATCCGCAAGGGAAAGGGAAAAAAAGATACAGGAGGGGATCTGCCCCGAAGGAACGAAAACACATCAGAGAAAGAGGAAAGAAATACATTGGCGGGGGAGGGGGGAACGGAGCACAAGCTCCTCCCCCTCCGAGCTCACCTCTCTTCTCTCACGCTCACTCTCTTCTTCTTCACCTCACGGGCACGGGGACGAAGCCTCTTCTTTTCTCTTTTCTTCTTCTTCTCTTCGATGGCCAGCCATCAGCCGAATGAACCAACCAAACCTGTTCCTTCTTCAGACTTGCCATTTTATAGAATGGGCATTCAGGAGTGTTCCCGCCACTTTCACCTCGTCCGCGTCGAGGTCTGAAATCGACGTGTTACGCTGGACGCTGCCGGTTTGTGCCGTACGCTACTGCTCATCTGAGGATGGGATATTCATAGATCTACCGGGATGATCTGCTGCTGCTACCATCACTGCCACTTTGCTGTCGAACGGGGTGAAGGCATGGCTTCAAAACATTAAATGCTCTTTGCGCACCGCATTTAAATGAAACAGAGCATCAGGGTTTTGATGGGATGGCATGTTTACGCGCCGGATTAAGGTGAAATGCAAGGGAAAGGGTGCGCGCCGGTTTAACCCAAGATGAAGGGGCGCGCCGGTTTAACCCAAAATGCAAGGGGCACGCCGGTTTAACAACCAACCAAGGAATAAAGAGGAAAGGGGTGCGTCGGTCTTAGTGGCGCCGTTTTAAGTGCATATCGTGCCGGTTTAAGCACCGAACGGATTCCTTTCAAAGTTGAGGCCGTTTATATGAATGTTGGCATTCCCGGCATGTTCCGGTTGCGATGTATGGCCTCCGTAACATTCTGTTCGCAGCCTCCGAGACTCGGTCCCAGACTTTGTGTGACTTTCGGTACGTGCCGAGACTGTGCCGGAGTTCTCGACTTTTCTCTGATTCAGCTCTCGGCATGGCCAGTCGGAGCGTTGTAGCTGTATCTTCTGCTTAGGGGGCTTCCTTAGCGGGTAGCGGACCACCAAGCGAGTTCTCGTCCTGATCAGGCGAGGCATGAGGTTTATTCGGCATTTCTATCTTCGACTCGTGCTCAAATGTGTAGACGCGAATGTCGCCATGATCATCATCGTCATATTTTTGGCGTCCACAATGGCCTGAACACTCCTAGTTGAAGGTGGCCTACCAAGAAAATTTTGGGCAGAAGCAGTTAATACTACATGTCATGTAATAAATAGAGCCATGGTAAGGCCGTTCACTCAGAAAACACCTTATCAAATCCTCAAGGGTAAGAAACCTTCAATTGCTCACTTTAAGGTTTTTGGATGTAAATGTTTTATCCATGTTAATGATAAAAGAGATCTTGATAAGTTTGAACCTAAAAGTGATCCGGGCTTGTTCTTAGGATATTCTGAAACCACTAGAGCATATAGGGTGTACAATTCAAATTCTAAAACGGTTGAAGAATCTCCACATGTAGTCTTTGATGAGTCCCTGACTAAGTGTGACAATGGTCTGTGCAGGAAAGAAGATGATGGAGAAATATTAAATGAAAGACAATCGGCAGACCAATCAGATCAAGAAGAAGAGCCAGAAGAAAATAATGCAGAAGAGCCTGCTGTTCAAGGGGAGGTAAATGAAGATCAAGGTAACCAAGTTATCAATATCAGATTTTTAAGAGATCATCCAGTAAGTAATGTCATTGGTAACCTAAATGAACCCCCTAGGACGAGAGGCTACTTTAGAGATCAGCATGAATTAAATACATATGCATTAGTTTCTCATGTAGAACCCAAGTCCATTGACAATGCCTTAAAGAATGTGCATTGGATCAACGCCATGCACGAGGAGCTTAATCAGTTTGACAGGAACAAGATGTGGTACCTAGTCCCACCTCCTGATCATGGGATTGCCATTGGAACTAAATGGGTTTTTAGAAATAAAACTGATTAGCTAGGTAATGTAGTAAAGAATAAAGCCAGACTTGTTACTCAGGGGTACAACCAGGAATTCAGTATTGACTTTGAAGAGTCATTTGCCCCTGTAGCCAGGATAGAAGCTATCAGAATTTTGTTAGCTTATGCATGCTCCCTTGGAATAACTCTCCAGCAGATGGACGTAAAATCTACCTTTCTCAATGGGAAATTAAGGAGGATGTCTATGTCCACCAACCTCCTGGCTTTGAATGCTCAGATTTCCCTTCTTATGTATATTAGTTGAATAAAGCTCTCTATGGTTTGAAGCAAGCTCCTAGAGCTTGGTATGACAGGCTCATCAAATTCCTTGCCGAGAAGAAGTTCTCGAGAGGTGAGATTGACCAAACATTGTTTACAAAGGTAAGTCACCCTGACATACTTATTGTTCAGATTTATGTGGATGACATTATTTTTGGTTCAACTAACCCAAAGATGTGTAAGGAATTTTCTGACTTAATGACACAAGAGTTTGAAATGAGCTCAATGGGTGAGCTGAAACTCTTGGATTGCAGGTGACTCAAACCAAAGATGGAACCTTTATCACCCAGTCCAAATACATTAGGGACCTCCTGAAGAAATACAAGCTCGAAAACCTCAAGGACATTGCAGCTCCTATGGGTACCTCCACAAGTCTTGATCAAGATACAAAAGGTAACCCAGTGGATCAAAAAATGTATAGAGGTATGATCGGATCCCGTTTGTATCTCACTACATCTAGGCCTGATATACAATTTGCAGTATGTTTATGTGCTAGATTTCAGGCTAGTCCTAAGGAGTCTCATTTTAGTGCAGTGAAAAGGATCTTTAGGTATCTGTCAGGCACCCAAGAACTTGGTCTTTGGTACCCTGCTAGGTGTGAGTTAGAGCTTATAGCTTACACTGATGCAGACTATGCTGGGTGTCGGATAGATAGGAAGAGCACTAGTGGATATTGCAAATTCCTAGGTGGTTGTCTAGTATCTTGGGCCTCTAAAAAGTAACACACTGTAGCACTCTCCATTGTAGAGGCAGAATATGTTGCTGCAGGGAATTGTGCTGCCCAGGTACTATGGATCAAACATCAGCTCTCTGATTATCAGATAATTCTGGGATGCATTCCTATTTTATGTGATAACACTAGTGCCATATGCCTTACTAAAAATCCTGTTCACCAATGTAGGACTAAGCACATTGATATTAAACATCATTTTCTTAGAGATGTTGTGAGCAAAAGTGAAATTGAATTAGTCTTTGTTGAAACTGAAAAACAAGTTGCTAATATTTTTACAAAACCTCTTGGAAATGAAAGATTTAGATATCTAAGAAGAGAACTAGGGCTTTGTAAATTTCAGTAGGAAAATGACTAATTTTTCTCTTGGGATGTCTTTTAGAGTGCTTGAAATAATTGAGTTTGCCTGTTCTTGAACCTGTGAATAGGGTTGCTCGATGATAGAATAATCACTTGTGGACTGAGTACATAAGTGGCTGCACATCTTGCACATACTATCTCTGAAGTCGATGCATAGTTGGGCATATAGTTGACGGATGGTTGTGCATATAGTCAATCAATTGCCTTGTATAGACTTTATGTCGAAGCACACTCTACACATAGTTGATGCATGTTTTCACTGGGGTGCATAAGCTTTCAGCATGAAGTCAATGCATTTGGTGTTTTAAACAGCATGAAGGTCGGTGCATCCTATGTTCATGTTGCATGTAGGTCGGTGCATCTTGCATATAACATATGTCAGAGTCGGTGCATCTTTATACCATCTGCATATAGAGTTGGTACAACTTGAGTTGATGCTGTAGCAACCCTGATAAAAATAAGATTTTTAAAATAAATCAAATTAGAATAAAAGATAAGTAAATAGATGACAAAGAGCCTAAATGAGTAAATCATTAATCAAGAGGAAAATAACGCTATTTATCAAGGCGCTAATTCAAAAGGAAACGCCTCTAGATAAGGCGTGAATTGAAGAAAGGACGCCCACACTAAAAGGCGTCAAATTGCAAAATGCCGAATGACCAAAAAGGGTCGTGGGAAGATTCGCCCTATACCTGGGCGCGTTTTACATAAGAAATGATGCTTGACAAGGCGTCAATTTAAATTAACGCCCTCAGTTAGGACATTAATTCAGTTCGAGTTACGTTCGAACCCAGCCCTCATCCAGGGTAAGTTTCTGGATAACTACGTTGAAGGTGGAATATAGTAAGAACTCCATCATGGAAATATAACTCCCAATAGAACTCTAACCCTATTAGGATTCCCAAAATCCTATAAGTAACCCTCTCTGTCGAACCCTAACGAGCTGTTGGCCGAAGGAAGCTCTGCCGCTGCTGTGCGTGAAGAACATGTTTATGTTCTTCTTCCTTCCTTTGCTTTTGCCTCTGGTTGTTTGAGGAAGGAATGTTAATATTCTTTTCTTCTTCTCCCTCATCTTCCTTTGCAGGTAGCATACAAACAACTCGTTGAAGAACGTGGTTCTTCATCAACATCGTTCTTCTTCTTCTGCTTTCAGTTGAGTATTATGAAGAAAACTCATGTTCTTCGTTATCTTTTGCTATAGGTTGAACACCCTGTGTGCTGAAGAACGAGGGGTTCTTCATCAACGTCCTCTGCGTCCACAAAAGAAGACATCTTCCTAAGCTCACCTGTTGTCGGGAAGCTCATATTACTTGGCTATTTAGAACGTCTGAAGACTCTGTTACAAACAGAGTGTCGTTTTCTTCTCCAAACCTTCATCCGTTCATCAGTTAAATCTTCATAAGGTAGGTTTTCTCAAGAAACGTAGCCCAAATTAATTTAAGATCCTTAATAAAATCATATGTTATCCATGCATATAGTTTCATCATGGTTTTAAATGTTTTCTGTAAAATTTGGAAATAAGCGACCCTGACAAGGGCGCTAATTATTGTTTTGACGCCCTGCCAGAAGTCGTCAATTACATGTAATTAATAAATACCCACGTTTAAAATTTAATATCTATGTAACCATGAACGTAATCTAATGCATGTTCATCCTGAATGAATTCTGCTATTTTTCTGGTCCTGACTATATAAATTGTTCCTGAAATCTTATTATCTGAAATTTGGAAAAATTGTTGAATTAACGACCTGCACAAGGTCGTCTCTTATTGAACTGACGCCCCAGACCAGGGCGCTAATTGAAAAGTAACACCCCTGTCCAGGGCGCATTTTTGTTAAAATTCCAGAATATTGATTTTCTGTAGAATGGAAATATTGAAGGGACGACTAATGTATAAGTCGTCAAATTGTGAATAAACGCCCCTGAGTAAAGCGTTAATTGGATAATTAATGACTTAGCTTAAGTCGCTATTTTCTGTATTACTGTTTTACACTGATTACTGTCAACCGAAGGGTTATATATATATATATATATATATATATATATATATATATATATATATATATATATATATATATATATATATATATATCGGCACTATATTTCCACTCCGTAAATATAGTCCCATGTTTCATGATGTTTTTATCACATTACCCTCAACTCTCAGTGACATACAAGCTCTCCATTGGACATTCCGTTCCTTTGGACTAGCGAGTTAGTCATAGAGACCTCCGTAAGACTCCTCGAGCCTTGGATTATATATATATATATATCGGCACTATATTTCCACTCCGTGAATATAGTCCCATGTTTCATGATGTTTTTATCGCACTACCCTCAACTCTCAGTGACATACAAGCTCTCCATTGGACATTCTGTTCCTTTGGACTAGCGAGTTAGTCATAGAGACCTCCGTAAGACTCCTCGAGCCTTGGATTCCCTCAAGGCCGACTGAGCTGGTTGTACCATAAAAACCCATTACACTATTTTGCCATGTCACTCTAAAGAAACATGGTATACCGGCCCGCATGTTATGCAAAGTGTGTATCATGAGAATTCTCTTAATGGGATGAGGTTATCATGCCATTTGATGCTATTCTTGTAAACCCCAATTCTATATTCAACATGATGTTCTTATGGACCTCAATTCTATATTAAGAATGAGGACGTCTTGCCATTGATGTGTTGTTCATGTGGACCTCAATTCTATATAAAGAGTGTCCATACTTGTTTGTCATGGTACCCAAGTTAGGGAACCAATTCCACCTAGTTTTATCGATAATCGTGATTGTACCGTTATTATCGCCATCCTATGTCAAGTGTCATATTTTGGACTCTATTCTATCCAAGTTTATCCTACATGTCTACAAGCTTTATTCTTGAAATTCCATATTGGCTATACACAAAAGTGGATGTTAAAATACATGATTAATGCCTGCGCATATAGGGCCCGATCTGGTCCTGGGAGGAGCACCCGAAAGTACTTGTGCCCATGGGAGTTGATTGATCACGGTATTGGCATTATACCGAAGTGCATGACTAGCTTGATTGAACATTCCACAAATCTTGTACTTGTACTTGACTTGATATTACATGACTTGCGTGACCTGAAAAAGGGTAATTTCATACTTGCGTGCTTGAACGTGATAGCCAAATTCCAACATGACATGATGAATACACCTGCTTGAATATCTTGATAGCTTTTGATATAAGTTCTTGAAAGTTCATGACTAGTTCTCGTCGCTATCTTATTGTTATACACTCTCTCTATCTTGTCGTTTTATGTGAGCATGCATAGCTATAGTGCATTCATGAAAGATGTAATTACTTAAACCCATTGCTAGTTCTTGAGATATAATTTCCTACTGAGCGTTCGCTCACTTAGTGTTTCCCTACTTTTCAGGTAAGTCCGACGATGAGGGAACTCAAACGGATGGGGAAAATCAAGAGTGGAAGAGATAGAGCTTCTTCCGAGTTATCTAGTCTTCTTCATATTTTCTTGAGTCAACCTTGTATTTTTCCTTTATTTTAGTTAGTACTTCAAAGGTTTGTAATAGACATATTCTTATGAAGGAATAAAGGATTGGGTTATCTTTACTTTTGTGCATCTCTGATCTTGGTGTCGAATACACTAATACTCTGATTGACATGATTGATATAAACTCGTCACGCGTCTCCGGGTATCTTCCGCTCTCGGGGCGTGACAGTTTTTGTGGTATCAGAGCCTAGGGTATTCAATTCCTAGTAAAACCCAAGTCCAAGGATAGGTTCAAACCTTTAACTAGTGAGATTTGGTAGAACCAAGGGTTGAGTTAACATAAAAACTTAAAAGCCCTTAACGCGAGTATATACTAATATAGTTATTGTAATTGTAGGATAATGGCTGCCGAACGTGCTCAGTGACGCAACATGCAGCGTACACTTCAAGACATGACTCAGGTGCTGCAACAAGTAGCACAGGGAGGTGCACAACGAGCAGGGAGTCTCCACCAAGTCTTTAAAAACATGAACCCGTCTAAATTCACGGGTTCTACTGATCCGGACGACGCAGAGCACTGGATTAGGGAGACGGAACGTATATTCCGTGTTATGCAATGCACAGAGCAAGATAAAGTCTTATTAGCTACCTTTCAGTTGGAAAGGGATGCCCGATGTTGGTGGGAATCAATAGAAGCTACTTTAAATCAAGACCAAGTTGCTTGGGAAGAATTCGTTGAACATTTCAACGCTAAATATTTTTCAGACCGAGTTCTAGAGAAGAAAGCCGCTGAATTCGCCGCACTTAAGCAACGATCTTTATCAGTGGCGGAGTACGAGGCCCAATTTTCTAGATTATCTCGGTATGCTAAGCACTTAGTTAGCACCGAGAAGATGAAAGCTAGGAGGTTCCTAAATGGGCTCAGGCCCCAATATATCACACAGCTGGCGCCAATGGATATCCAGGTCTACTCAGAAATTGTGCGCCGAGCTCAGCTATTAGAAGACGCCACGGAACTATCTGATAGAATCCGTGGGAAGGACAAGAAAGAACAAGTCACAAGTTCAGGTTCCTTTAAACCCAACTTCAAGAAGAGGCCTAGCAATGGAGGTACTTCCTCACAAGATCAGAAGTTTAATAAGACCAAGCCCTTCTCCATCACCACTACCCCATCAAATATAGTGTGCAAGCATTGTGACAAGGCGGGCCATAGAGCAGAAGAATGCTGGAGGAAACTAGGAGCATGTCTCCGCTGTGGGAGTCGCGATCATCGAATTCCTGATTGCCCATTACTTAATGATCAAGCTGGGGACGGGAAGCGCCCAGTAACCAAGAATGCTCGTCTTCACGCAATTAAGGAGACCGAACAAGAAGAAGAAGGCGGACTAGTAGAAGGTACATTGAAAGTTTGTTCCAAGTCTGCATATGTCTTAATTGATACTGGTGCTTCACATTCAATTGTTTCCAAAAAGTTCGCTGGTCCGTTACCCCTAGAACCGGAATGGATAAAATTAGTCTTGTATACTCCTCTAGGAAACGAGACTGATATTACACACCATTACCAGAACTGTGAAGTATTGGTTCATGGTAAGAATCTCCCTATTGATCTTATATGTTTAGATCTAAAGGAGTATGATGTCATACTAGGAGCGGATTGGTTATCTAAATATCAAGCAACGGTCGATTGCCACAATAGCAAGGTTACTTTCGAGGAATTTCCAGAACTGATCCTTACTAGCCCCAAGAGGCGAAGCAAAACCCCTCTTATTTCGGCTCTCCGAGCTAGCAAGCTCATCAAGAAAGGATGTGTATCTTTCCTTGCGTTCGTCACGATTAAGGAGGCTAAGGAAACTAAGATAGAAGACATTCCGGTGGTACAAGAATTTTAGGACGTATTTCCGGAAGATTTGTCTGGATTACCCCCACAAAGAGAAGTGGCCTTCACCATCGATTTAGTTCCTGGTGCGGGTCCAGTTTCTAAGGCACCGTATAGAATGTCACCTGCTAAACTCAAGGAGTTAAAGGAGCAATTGATGGAACTCATTAAGAAAGGATTCATAAGACCAAGTACTTCCCCATGGGGAGCGCCTGTATTATTTGCAAAGAAGAAAGATGGATCCATGAGGTTATGCATCGACTATCGACAGTTGAATCATCTCACTATCAAGAACAAGTATCCATTGCCGAGAATTGATGAGTTGTTTGATCAAATTTCAGGATCCAAGTACTTTTCCAAAATTGATCTTAGGTCGGGATATCATCAGTTAAGAATCAAGGATGAGGACATTCATAAGACTGCATTCAGAAGCAGGTACGGCCATTATGAATTTGTTGTTATACCTTTCGGACTAACGAATGCCCCTACTGCCTTTATGCAGTTAATGAATAGTATATTCAGGCCTTATTTGGATCAATTCGTGGTGGTCTTTATTGATGATATATTGATTTATTCCGAGACCAAGTACGAGCATGAGGAGCATTTAAGGATTGCATTACAAATATTGAGGGCAAACCAATTATATGCAAAACTCAGCAAGTGTGAATTCTGGCTTGAGGAAGTGACTTTTCTCGGACATGTTATATCAAAGGATGGCTTATCAGTAGATCCATCAAAAGTTGCAGCTGTAAGAAATTGGGAAAGACCGACTAATGCTAGCGAGATCCGAAGTTTCTTAGGTCTTGCTGGCTATTACAGGCGATTCATCAAAGATTTCTCTAAGATCGCCGTACCACTTACGAGGTTAACTCGCAAGGAGATCCGTTACGAATGGAGTGAAGAATGTGAAAGAAGCTTCCAAACTCTCAAGGATCATCTTACTACAGCTCCTGTCTTAGCTTTACCAATGGAAGGAGAGAAATTCGAGGTATACACTGATGCTTCTGACATTGGCCTCGGATGTGTTCTAATGCAACAAGGAAAGGTTATAGCTTACTATTCTCGTCAATTAAAGAAGCATGAAGAGAACTACCCCGTCCATGACTTAGAATTGGCCGCGGTAGTATTTGCACTAAAGATCTGGAGGCATTATCTATATGGAGTACAGTTTACTGTATACTCCGATCACAAGAGTCTCAAGTATCTTTTCTCTCAAAAGGAACTAAATATGAGGCAAAGGCATTGGCTAGAATATCTCAAGAACTTCGACTTCAATATACAATATCATCCCGGAAAGGGTAATCATGTAGCCGATGCCCTTAGTCGAAAGCCGAGAGCACTGTTAGCCAATTGTATGATTCAAGAATGGAAGTTGCTGGAGAAATTCTCTAAGCTCAATATAAGCATGGACACGAACTTCAAATGTGTCACATTGTCTCATGTAAGCATTCATCCAGACCTATTAACTGAAATACAAGCACTTCAGGATGATGACCCAACCTTAGTAGAAATCAAGGGCAGATTGGAAGGACAATCTGATTACCAATTAACTTCTGATGGAAGATTGATGTTCAAGAATAGAACTTGTATACCGGATTGTCCCGAGTTAAAGAAGAAGATCTTAGATGAAGCTCATAGATCAAGGTACACGATTCATCCTGGATCTACCAAAATGTACCAAGATATGAAAAGAAATTTTTGGTGGCCCAACATGAAGAGGGAAATAGCGGACTACGTATCACGCTGTCTCACATGCCAACAGGTCAAGGTGGAACACCAAAAGCCTGCTGGAAAACTACATCCTCTAGATATCCCTAAATAGAAGTGAGAGGATATTGGTATGGATTTCATCATGGGTTTATCTAAATCAAAAGGAGGACATGATGGAATATGGGTTATTATTGACCGATTGACTAAATCGGCGCATTTCTTGCCAATAAAGAGCCGATGGTCAGTTGATGTTTTGGCTGCATTATACATCAAGGAAATAGTCAGATTACATGGTATTCCTGTTTCAATCGTGTCTGACAGAGATCCCCGTTTTACTTCTCATTTTTGGAAGGGACTACAACATTCATTGGGAACAAGGCTTAACTTTAGTACAGCTTTTAATCCTCAAACGGATGGTCAGACCGAGAGAACTAATCAGGTGGTTGAAGATATGCTCAGAGCTTGCATCATTGATTTCGATGGAAGCTGGCATGATCACTTGCCGTTGGTGGAATTTGCATACAATAATAGCTACCAGGCAAGTATACAAATGGCACCTTTCGAAGCTTTATACGGAAGGAGTTGCCGATCACCCTTATGCTGGGACGAAGTTGGAGAGAAATAACTGTTAGGACCAGACATGGTAAGGGATACCACTGAGAAGATACAATTGATTAGAGAAAGACTGCAAGTTGCTCAGTCTAGGCAAAAGGCTTATGCTGATACAAGAAGGAGAGATCTTGAATTCCAAGTCGGAGATCATGTATTTCTCAAGATATCACCTGGACGTGGAATACGGAGATTTGGTGTTAAGGGCAAGCTTACACCAAGATTTATCGGACCTTTCGAGATACTGGAAAGAGTTGGCGAGGTTGCTTATCGCATCGCATTACCTCCTCAATTGTCTGATGTTCATAATGTGTTCCACATATCTATGTTGAAGAAGTATGTACACGATCCATCACATATTATTGAACATGAAGACTTAGTTATCCAAAAGGATCTCACATATGAGCAGAAGCCCACGAAGATACTAGATCGTGAAGTACGTACTCTAAGGAATAAGGTTATTCCCATGCTAAAAATACAATGGAATAAGAGTCCCGATCATGAAGCTACATGGGAGACCGAGGAATCCATGTGGAGACGTTTCCCAGAATTATTCTAAAGAGGTATATACTCTACACTCTCCACATATATATATACTATGGAATTTGGGGACCAAATTCTTTTAAGTGGGGGAGGGTGTAGCAACCCTGATAAAAATAAGATTTTTAAAATAAATCAAATTAGAATAAAAGATAAGTAAATAGATGACAAAGAGCCTAAATGAGTAAATCATTAATCAAGAGGAAAATAACGGCTTTTATCAAGGCGCTAATTCAAAAGGAAATGCCTCTAGATAAGGCGTGAATTGAAGAAAGGACGCCCACACTAAAAGGCGTCAAATTATAAAACGCCGAATGACCAAAAAGGGTCGTGGGAAGAGACGCCCTATACCTGGGCGCGTTTTACATAAGAAATGATGCTTGACAAGGCGTCAATTTAAATTAACGCCCTCACTTAGGACGTTAATTCAGTTCGAGTTGAGTTCGAACCCAGCCCTCATCCAGGGTAAGTTTCTGGATAACTACGTCGAAGGTGGAATATAGTAAGAACTCCATCATGGAAATATAACTCCCAATAGAACTCTAACCCTATTAGGATTCCCAAAATCCTATAAGTAACCCTCTCTATCGAACCCTAACGAGCTGTTGGCCGAAGGAAGCTCTGCCGCTGCTGTGCGTGAAGAACAGGTTTATGTTCTTCTTCCTTCCTTTGCTTTTGCCTCTGGTTGTTTGAGGAAGGAACGTTAATATTCTTTTCTTCTTCTCCCTCATCTTCCTTTGCAGGTAGCATACAAACAACTCGTTGAAGAACGTGGTTCTTCATCAACATCGTTCTTCTTCTTCTGCTTTCAGTTGAGTATTATGAAGAAAACTCATGTTCTTCGTCATCTTTTGCTATAGGTTGAACACCCTATGTGCTGAAGAACGAGGGGTTCTTCATCAACGTCCTCTGCGTCCACAAAAGAAGACATCTTCCTAAGCTCACCTGTTGTCGGGAAGCTCATATTACTTGGCTATTTAGAACGTCTGAAGACTCTGTTACAAACAGAGTGTCGTTTTCTTCTCCAAACCTTCATCTGTTCATCAGTTAAATCTTCATAAGGTAGGTTTTCTCAAGAAACGTAGCCCAAATTAATTTAAGATCCTTAATAAAATCATATGTTATCCATGCATATAGTTTCATCATGGTTTTAAATGTTTTCTGTAAAATTTGGAAATAAGCGACCCTGACAAGGGCGCTAATTATTGTTTTGACGCCCTGCCAGAAGTCGTCAATTACATGTAATTAATAAATACCCACGTTTAAAATTTAATATCTATGTAACCATGAACGTAATCTAATGCATGTTCATCCTGAATGAATTCTGCTATTTTTCTGGTCCTGACTATATAAATTGTTCCTGAAATCTTATTATATGAAATTTGGAAAAATTGTTGAATTAATGACCTGCACAAGGTCGTCTCTTATTGAACTGACGCCCCAGACCAGGGCGCTAATTGAAAAGTAACGCCCCTGTCCAGGGCGCGTTTTTGTTAAAATTCCATAATATTGATTTTCTGTAGAATGGAAATATTGAAGAGACGACTAATGTATAAGTCGTCAAATTGTGAATAAACGCCCCTGAGTAAGACGTTAATTGGATAATTAATGACTTAGCTTAAGTCGCTATTTTCTGTATTACTGTTTTACACTGATTACTGTCAACCGAAGGGTTTTATATATATATATATATATCTATATCGGCACTATATTTCCACTCCGTGAATATAGTCCCATGTTTCATGATGTTTTTATCGCACTACCCTCAACTCTCAGTGACATACAAGCTCTCCATTGGACATTCCGTTCCTTTGGACTAGCGAGTTAGTCATAGAGACCTCCGTAAGACTCCTCGAGCCTTGGATTCCCTCAAGGCCGACTGAGCTGGTTGTACCATAAAAACCCATTACACTATTTTGCCATGTCACTCTAAAGAAACATGGTATACCGGCCCTCATGTTATGCAAAGTGTGTATCATGAGAATTCTCTTAATGGGATGAGGTTATCATGCCATTTGATGCTGTTCTTATGGACCTCAATTCTATATTAAGAATGAGGACGTCTTGCCATTGATGTGCTGTTCATGTGGACCTCAATTCTATATAAAGAGTGTCCATACTTGTTTGTCATGGTACCCAAGTTAGGGAACCAATTCCACCTAGTTTTATCGATAATCGTGATTGTACCGTTATTATCACCATCCTATGTCAAGTGTCATATTTTGGACTCTATTCTATCCAAGTTTATCCTACATGTCTACAAGCTTTATTCTTGAAATTCCATATTGGCTATACACAAAAGTGGATGTTAAAATACATGATTAATGCCTGCGCATATAGGGCCCGATCTGGTCCTAGGAGGAGCACCCGAAAGTACTTGTGCCCATGAGAGTTGATTGATCACGGTATTGGCATTATACCGAAGTGCATGACTAGCTTGATTGAACATTCCACAAATCTTGTACTTGTACTTGACTTGATATTACATGACTTGTGTGACCCAAAAAATGGTAATTTCATACTTGCGTGCTTGAACGTGATAGCCAAATTCCAACATGACATGATGAATACACCTGCTTGAATATCTTGATAGCTTTTGATATAAGTTCTTGAAAGTTCATGACTAGTTCTCGTCGCTATCTTATTGTTATACACTCTCTCTATCTTGTCGTTTTATGCGAGCATGCATAGCTATAGTGCATTCATGAAAGATGTAATTACTTAAACCCATTGCTAGTTCTTGAGATATAATTTCCTACTGAGCGTTCGCTCACTTAGTGTTTCCCTACTTTTCAGGTAAGTCTGACGATGAGGGAACTCAAACGGATGGGGAAAATCAAGAGTGAAAGAGATAGAGCTTCTTCCGTGTTATCTAGTCTTTTTCATATTTTCTTGAGTCAACCTTGTATTTTTCCTTTATTTTAGTTAGTACTTCATAGGTTTGTAATAGACATATTCTTATGACGGAATAAAGGATTGGGTTATCTTTACTTTTGCGCATCTCTGATTTTGGTGTCGAATACCCTAATACTCTGATTGACATGATTGATATAAACTCGTCATGCGTCTCCGGGTATCTTCCGCTCTCGAGGCGTGACAGATGCATAGCGATGTCTGGGGGAGTGCTGTTAAGTCTGATCTTTAATCAACTTCTCCTAACCTTTCCTCCTTTTTCAGATATAATTATCCTTTGATATCAGTCCATATAATCTTGCAAACCTTTTTGAGCTGCTCCTATGCATCATTATCACCTTTTCCCAATTGGTATCATTATCACTTGGTATCACTTTGATTAGATAACAATCTTGCTATCGGTTCATTACAGTAAGCTGCAGTTATTGCAACCCTTCCTTTATAAGAATCATGGTTGCTGCTTGACTAAATTGAAGGTTTAACCTTAATAGACTGAAGAGTTCAAAGACTGTCCATTAGAAAATAAGGTGTTCGAAACTGTTTATTGCTCTTAACTTTGTTTTCGCATGGTTAGAATAGAAAGGTCTTCACTGTACCTGAACATAACAGACTTAGTGAAGTCAAGATGCAGAAGACTAGAGTGTGTATTGTCTTTAAACAGTCACTCTAAAAATCATAAGGGTAGCAGAAATAAGATCATAAAAGAAAAAGAAATAAACAAAGTGGCAGAGTAATGACTGAGTTACACTGAGAAACTGAGGCCTCCATCAAAGAAATGGAGAATACCTTAAGTCATGAAGTGATTCAGATTAACTCTGTATCCTTGATCAAATCTACATGGGTAGTTTCACTAAGTAACTAGGGGTACTAGCCTCTAATCAAGGTGTACCCTTAACGTCAAAGGTGCGAACTATCTTTGTAAATTTTGACATGAAATAGATCTAGTAGTTTATACCTAGTAACTGGGGGTACCTGCCTCTGATCAAGGTGTACACCTAATGTCAACGGTATAAATGTCACTGATCTGTTCACTAAGTTCAGAATCAGAAAAAGGAGCTGTTGTAACCCTTAGATAACAAAAGTCATTGAGTGTCAACTGTTTAACTTCAATACAAATTCAAGTGACTTTCCTTGATATTCACTGTTTCTGAAATCAATAGGGTACTGTCCTGACCTAGTTTATTATGACTATGTGTTTAGGTTCATTGCTATAAACGGAGTCTATAGCCCTATTTTTCGGAAGTCAGTTGCTTTACTCCACTTTCTATAACTGTTAAACCTAGATTTAATCAAGCATACACATTGTTGACTCTTATATCCCAAGGGTTGATTTATAACATGCTCATTTCTTGAACCATTGCATGGAATGTTATTTCATTCATCCTCCCTGGTTTCCTTATCTCTTACCTTCCTCCTTTTTGCTGACGTCAAAGGGGGAGAATTAGGGGGAGAGATTATGTGGGGAGAATTAGGGGGAGAGATTATGTCAAAAGGAGGGTAAAAGAAGCATCTATTCAGGGGGAGTTTCCTTGTCTATGAATAATGTAAATAGTTTGGGTCTGAGTGACTCATAGTGTTGCCATCATCAAAAAGGGGGAGATTGTTGTGCCCATGTGGTTTTGATGTCAGCAAGCACTATGAGTATGAATGATAATTGATTGAGCATCTTATTTGCATGTCATTCCATCGAACAGGTTGTGTGCATATTCATCGTGCGTTGACGCTGTATGGGCATTGCGTTGTGCGTTCTAGCATTATCTCTGTAGAAACACATGCATACTCGGTGCATCTGTGCATTCATCAGTTGCTTCAACTCAAGTCTGTACAACATTCTGTATTGGTACAAGTCCACAAGCCCATGCACGTTTGCTACATAGCATATCTTGAATCAGTGTAGTGTTGTTTTATTCAGTCATAAAGTCTGTGCATGCCTTCATCTGTTCATATCTTGCATTAGTGCAGTCATATAGTCAGTGCCTGGTTCAGTGCATATATGCATATTATGCATGCATATAGAGGACATCTTAGATAGGTCAATGCATAGTTCATTGCTAAGTCTGTACACTCTTTACCATGCACTCAAAGTCTATACATTCTGTTCGTGCAATTGAATACTATGTCTGCACTCGGTTGCCTTGATGACTGAACAAGTCTGTACATTCTTCGACGGCATGTCTGTACATCTGTTGTACCATGCACTCAAAGTCTGTACATTATTTGGTGGCAAGTCTGTACAATCGGTGCTGATATGAGCATCAATGTTCGTGCATCATTTCACAAGTCTGTACAACCTCTGATGATTCGAGCGTTTAAGTCCATACATCAGCCCATCAGAGTCTGTACGTTATGTATTCATGATTAAACTCTAGGCACAGCAAGTCGATGCATCGTTTGTACATCGCACACAAAGTCTGAACACTCTTTGATGGCGTGTCCGTGCATTCATCTTCAATGTGCATACTTTCCTGCATGCAAACTGCATTATACGCATCAAGTCTGTACATGCTTAGTTCAAATCTCGAACTAACTCGGTGCATCTTTATATCTTTCCTTTCAGATTAACTCAAACTGATGACAAGTCTGATCTGACAGGACTGCTGGTCGAGGAACTTAAGAAAGGGCACGTGATCTAAGAATGTAGGATGTGCCAGGATCGTGACACGTGTATTGCAGCAGGCCAAAATGCTGCCACGTGGTCAAGGCGCTTGGGTGGGAATCGTGGAGGACACACGCCCACCTATCTGCTACTGCTATATAACAAGAAGACTTCTCCATCTGAAGCGATGATCGTTGCATTGAGATAGAAATCAGATCACTAAGTGTAGAAGCAGAGAGAGCCTGCACAATCCAGAGAGAAGAGAAAGAGAAGAAAGAGAGAAGAAGAGAAGTAGAGAGTTGAGAGAGAGGAGTCTGAGAGATTTACTCTAAATGTTTGTTCATCAGTCTCTTGGTTCAGATACCAGAACTGATATTGCTCATTGTGAGCTACATTCCCTCTGGGGATTTCTTGTTTTTCATTTATTTCTATCTTGTTTTCTGAAACCTTGTTTTCAAGCTATGTGTCAGCAGAGCAAGCTATAATGCTCAGCGGGCAGAGGAGGATTCCTCTGGACGGGTGAAGCTGTAAGTCCCCAGTGGTTTGCAGAGGAGGATTCCTCTGGACGGCATAAGCTGTAAAGCTCAGCTATCTGTAGGGTTGTGACCCCGAAGCTGTGGATCAGCGAAGCTGTGTATCAGCGGTTGAAGCCACATTCCGGTTTGGAGTGTGGGGTGGACGTAGATCTCGGGTTTGAGATCGAACCACCTTAAAAATTTCTTGTCTAATGTGCGTTTGTCTTGCGAATTGTTGTGCCTCTTGATTATATCTTCCATCCGTAGTAGATGCATGTTTAGGATCGTTTAAGTTCAGATCTGCTTGAGTTGGCTTTCTGTGATCGCGTTAACTTATCTTTCTACCGTTCAGCAACAGTTTGTTCTATTTCCTCACTTGAAACTGCTGCAGTCGATTTTATTGGGTGATTGATCTATTCACCCCCCTCTAGATCGTTCATAGACATTCATCAGAACTGAAAGACAAACAATAATCCTTGGAAAAGTTGATGAAAGGAAGAGAAAAATTGAATGCTATGTTAGGCTCAAGAGTAAATTATCAAAAAGAAGGTTTAGGTTACAATCCAACTACTAAAAAGGAATTCCAATTAAAAACTATCACCTTCATGGCTGAAAAAGACATAAAAGGGAAAAAACCTCTTGTTGACATGTATGGGTCAGAAAAGATGGCTGATGCAAGCACTTCAACCAAGATCCAAGCAACTGTGATATCAAATGATAATAAATCAAGTGGGAAGGCCGTGAAATAAGACGGCCACTTCAAAACAACTAAAGATGATCTAAAGTAGCAGAAGCTCTATCTAGATGGGTCAGAAAGATTAAAATTCTCAACAAATAGGAACAAACTACCAAGTCAAGTTTCAAGGTCAATCAACCACCATCAAATGAGAGAAAAGCAATTCTAGAAGTAGAACAGAAGTCGACTCAGACCCCATCCTGAGTCGACCACAGGTAGAACCAGAAGCTTTCCTGAAGCCTGACAGAATAGCAGTCGACCAAGAACCCCTCTCCAGTCAACTTGGGGAAGAAACAAAAACGTGGAAGAATTCTGGGAATCCAAGAGTCGACTCTCACACCCCTTTAAGTCGACTACCAGGTTTGACAGAAATAAACTTCACACTTTTATTCCTAGAAGAAATGATGCTAGGCCATGGCAAAGGTTTCAACCTAATAGGCCAACCTGGATGAGCCAACCTCACTGGTTCTCTGGCCAAAGAAACAAGAATTTTGTAGAGAAGCAAAAATTTGTGAACCGTTCTAATACGTTTTCCTCTGTTGTTGAGAAATTTTCATGCAGGCCTACTGAGAGTTCAACCCGAGCAAGGCAGCTGTGGATACCGAAAGGCATTCTATCATGCCTTGAAGAGTTAAATACTAAAAAGGGACCCAAAGTTGCTTGGGTTCCCAAATTTGTAGTCTAATTTGCTTGAAGATGGGCCTTGCAGCCATACACAACAAGGAGCTTCATGAAAATGGCTGTCCAAGGCATGACTAAGGGGGAACAAATGAAATTCTTCTTATGATTGAACAGTAAGGTTTTTGCTCTCTTAATTAGCTGCACAACATGTTGGAATCGGGTAATTCTTCTGAATTGAAATCCGCTTCGTGAAACTGTTGCATTTGTCTATTGACAGATTCCATGATCTTACTGCAACTATCTTGATTGTAATTGTTAAATGTATGTCACAGTGAGGGGAAGCTGCACATATGGTATAGGTCCTATGCATGAGTGAAACATCCATCTTCATATCTGAGTTTGCATGTGCAGTATTCATGCATTCAAGCATGGACTCTTATGGTATATCAAATGGTGAGTGGCGGAAGGGCAAGTTAAGCTTGTCTGAAAGCCACACTATGTGTAGAGGACTTACCTCCGCCAAGTACCAAAGGTCCAAAAATTCATGCATAGAAAGGCTTTGAATAGGTCAATAGATGCATTACATGTCATGAATGCATATTAAGTCATCCGATTTGACTGAGGGGGAGCTCAGTCCATTTCTATCTTTCTATCCCTACTGTTCTAAACGTTGTTCATGCATTTGCTATCATCTTGTCAAGTAGCTTTGCAAAAACTCTCAATCCAATGTCATCATTTGGTATCATCATTCTTACATCTTTATTGTAATAATTTCAACCCATCTGATTTCAACACAGGTTCATAATTTCAGGGGGAGTTATGGGCAAACACTCTTCTAGTTTCTTAGAAAGCTATTACAATTGACCCATGAAAATAAGTTAATGGTTTGGGGTCTATAAACCTCTGAAATTTTAAATTAAACACTAATGAAAATTTCAGCCTGTGTTCATATAACTGGTTTGAATCAGCCTAAGAGAACTATGTCTTCACCTTCTCTTAAGATTGAATTTTTGATAGTAATGAGGCCACTCTAGTTGAAAGGTTTTAACTTAGTATTGTTTTTAAACTTGTATCTTGAAAAGGCCAAAAGGGAATACGCTATAGCCATGAAAAACTTAGCAGAGCAATGATTTGGCTTCTGAGAAATTGCTACCTCTTTCGGAAAAAAAATCATATTGAATAACGATTGAGGCATGTGTGGCATGATGAGCCGAGTTAACCCTGTCTCAAAAGTAAGGCGGAATGGTTAGGCATGTTGAGTAGCCGGGGACTCTGGCGTGTAAAAAGCGTGTGTCTTCGTGCAGAAAGGCATGTGATGAACCTGACCGAAAATGAAAAAAATGATGAATTATGGTGAAATAGTTGACCCAAGGTAAATATCAAAACTTATGCAAGTTTAACCTCAATACTAGTGAAAACCCTTCCTAGAGGTGACTAATGAAATCATCTTGGCGATCAACAGAGCTTGGATGGGAACTAGTTTGAAGAGGTTACCTTAACACTGTTATATGTGCTAGAATGAAATTGCTCTTGGTTTTTATCCTCAGATTTGAGGCTTATACGTCTTGAACCATTGGCAACAATAAGGTCATTTACCTTAGCCTTTAAGAAAATTGATGATTGTTTCTCAATTTCAGCCCTCAAGTGAAATCTCTCATGTGAACCATGTTGAACAGCTTTGCTCATGCCAATCTTCCCTCTCATCCCTAACAGCTTCATTCATTTTTTTCTCAATACCTGGTCCTGTCTCTCATCCTCTCCACTCCCCAGTCTTGTTTTGATGATGTCAAAGGGGGAGAGAGTGTCAAATCACTGCATTACATACAGGGGGAGAGATTGATGAAAGGGGGAGATATGAAAAGGGAAAGAGTGTAAAGAGCGTCAAGTTAGGAGAGATTGATTTAAGGGGGAGAGAGTGTCAAGTCTTTGTGAGTATTGGAGTGATGGCTTATGCATATGCTTGCTTGTTTGGTCACAATGTTATTCATCATAGTGATGACTTATGCATCATGAATATTTTTCATTCATAGTTAACAATGACTTATAGTTGTCATCATCAAAAAGGGGGAGAATGTTGATCACCTCTTGTTTTGATGATGACAATCTATAACTCATTGTATTTACCCTCAAAGTATGAGATGTGTTAAACTAAACCTTGGTTGGTCATTAATAAGGAAGTCCAATGACATGAATATTAGCTTGCACATGTTAATGTTTAAATGCCAAATGCAGGTACATTGATGGTTAAAGAGATCAGTCAAAGAAGAGGGATGAACCAAATCACCATCAGAAAGTGCAGCCTTCAAGATCCCCAATCTGGAGAAGACCTTGCTGGTTGGAGGCAAGAGTCGACACCCAGAGCACTGGGAGTCGACTCTGGAAGCCCAGACAGAACCACCCAGATTCTGGCCAGGCACAGGTGTCGACTCTTAGGGGGCTAGGTGTCGACCACAGACTGCAGACAGAACCACCCAGGTTCTGGACTGATTTAGAGGTCGACCACGAAGGCCCTGTAAGTCGACCAACGCCGGAGATGCGAATTATAAACCCTAAAATGGACCCATTTCTTGTAAGATCTGATACCCAAGGCTTAGATCCATTATGGCACGCACCTAGAGGGTCCAGATAAGCCAAGAAACATGGGTCTTTACCAGAGTTTGGTTCTTTTCATGGATATGACTTGGTCTTCTACTTCCTAGCTGAAAAATAGGAGATTTTCCATGGGATTCTCCAACTGAACCAGCAGAAATCGTGAGAGTTCTTAAAATTAGAAAAAGATGGTGGGAAAGCAGAAGGAAGGGAGGCAGCAGCGAACTAAAATCAGGGAGGCTGCTGGAAAAAGAGAGCGCTGCATCTAGAGTGCGCTGCATCTAGAGAGAGCTGCATCTGGAGAGAAAAATCTACAGGCCGTGGAAAGAAGCATACTCGGAAGAGCTTGTGCGACCCAGATCAAGAAGAAGGAAGTGCGCTGCTAGAAAAAGGAAGTGCGCTGCATCTAGAGAGAAGTGTCTGCATCTCGTGGGAAGAAAAGAGAAAAGGGGCATGTGCGACCTAGATCAAGAAGAAGAAGGAGAGGAAGAAAACAAGGGCAGCAGCAGAAGAAGTGCCAGCAGCAGAAGAGCAGCAACAGGAGAAGCACTGGCAGCAGCACAAGATCAGCCAAGATCTGAAATCAGCGCAGAAGCTCGGTGAACTCCATCTACAGATCGAGATACCCAATCATCAGGAGAATTCTACACTCGATCTGTATTTATATCTCTATTCAATCTTTCATTTTACTTTTCTATTCTGTTAATCAAGCTGTTTGTCAGCGGTATGTTCAGATCGAGCTGGGTTGCTCGGATCTAAGGTTGATTAAGCTGTGAATCAGTGGAGTGTTCAAGCTGTGAGTCAGCGGAAGGAAGCCTCACCGGGTTTGGTGAGGGGTGGACGTAGGCAGACTGGATGTCTGGCCGAACCACCTAAAAGTCCTTGTCTCCTTTGTGTGATTGTTTGTGACCTCCGCTAGATGCATGCCTAGGACCGTCTTTATTTCGCATAGAGTTTTCACTTAGATTTCCGCATAAGCCGCATAGATTAAATAGTTCACATAAGTCTGTAATAGTTTCTGATTTTGGGGGCAGATCTATTCACCCCCCCTCTAGATCATTGTTCCACCTACATAATAGAAGGGCTGAGCCGTGACAGAGCGAGCTGATAGTGATGAGGCCTACCTCAAGGCTTACTCCTAGCGGTATGGCGACCAGGTGTTCCGAGGCACCCGACGACCGGTATGAACTTCTAAACTCAAACTCTTGTCTATCTAATTTAATTAAATCCCCATACGCACTGACACTTGTTTTCTAAATGCAGCTAGACCCACAGGGACGGATTGCCGAGCTCGAGGGGCTCCTCCACGCCACTATCCAGCAACAGGATGAGTACCGGACATCTTTAGAGCTCTTGGTGAGTTTTCTAAACCTTAGACTTAAATGCTTATGCTTATGTTTAGGCAAACTGCCTGACTTTGAACTCCTAAATGCAGCGGGCCGAGGGAGCCCAGAGAGCTGGTCCGGACGCTCCATCCTCCTCTTCACAGCCTGCCGGGGGCAGAGCTGTTCGAGATGCAGATTTTGCTCGGGTAGTAGCTCGGGCCGAGGATGCCGAGGCTACCCTCGCGGAGCGGGTAAGCAAAACCAACCGAGTTCCCTTAGACTTAAATGCTTATGATTATGCAAATACTTAATTAACTATGATAAAATGCAAATGCAGGCGAGAGAGCTGACCGCAGCTTTAGCCGAGGTGGAGCGTGCTCGAGCGGAGGTGGCAGAGGCTGCCCAACTCCGGGCAGAGGTTGCCCGACTGAGCGCAGGAGAGACCCTCCGGCGTGCAGATGAGGAGGAGATGGAGTGACTTAGAGCTGACATTGGGGTGAGCGGGATCAGTTCCGAGTGTAGACCATAGAGATGAAGGGTGTGATTGCGAGCCTGAAGGAGGCCCTCCGACTTTTGGGGAAGAAGTCAGAGACCAGCAGCAGGAGCCAGAGTGTTGCTCTGAGCAGCGGAGTCCGAGGCTACTTCACCGGCTCCTCCGGCCATCGGAGGAACGAGGAGGCAGATCGGAGGCGGCAGCGGGGGGAGGAGAGCAGCGTTATGGAGCCGCCAGCGAAGTGGCACGAGGGCACCGGTGATAGTGATGGCCCAGGAGACAGACCGGCCGAGTGACTTTGTACTCTTCTTTTCTTTTGATGCACACACTTGTACATGAGCCTTATAGTGAAATGAAAATATTTTTTGTTGTTTTGTTTTGTTTTATGAATGTGTATGCTTGTGAATGGATATGAATGCTGGGAATGGATGTGAATGCAAACAGGAGGACAGAAGTGAGAGAGTGCGACAAGTTTGACCAAAGGAGAAGAAAGAGATTAACTAAGATCTGCAGAAAACCGTGTAACGGCCTAAGTTAGGACCGCTAGGGCACTGTGACGGTCACTATGCAGCCGTTAGAGAAAGCGAAGAGTGGGCAGCAGACGAAGAGATGTATCGGCCCAATTGTGCAGTGCCAGAGAGCTGTGGCGGTCCTACGATGAACCGTCAGAGAAAAACTGGGTAATCCGAGACGGACTCTCCCGTGAGAGCCCGAACCCGAGGCAAAGAGGCCTTAATCCTCACTAGAACCCTCCTAGGCCTAGGATAAGGCTTTCTAATCCAAGTCCTATCACTCTAACACCAAAATCAAACCTTTATAAATGGGAATAAGCCCAGAAATCGTAGCTCACATCAATTCTCTGCTACAAGGCTTGGAACTTCATCAAAATAGTAAAGAACACCATGAAGAGGAGCTTTGGAGTGATGGGCATGGAGGAGAGGGTCTACACCGGGCCGAAAGCAGCCAAGAAGGAGCATGGGGAGCTGCAAAGATTGACCTCCATCTCCAAGCATCTTAGTTCAAGTGCACTAAGAGAGGTAAGTTTGCAATCGAATTCAAAAGTTCATTAATTTTCTACATTTTTCATTCTTCTTATGATCTTCCTCTCTTCTTCCTCTTCTTTTCTCTTTTCCTCTAGCCTTTCCCTGGCCCAAGGTGTTATTCCAACCTAAAGTGGGTGGCTCCTATGATCAAAAAACTTTCATTAGAGGTCCTATCAATCCTAAGGGCATGGCACCTTCACCCCTTAGTTGTTTTGGCCAAAAATTTCCAGAAATTGTTCTTAGATTGGGCAAGCATTTCAGCCCTCATAGAGTTATGGCACCCACAAACACATACCTTCCTCTTCCCTTCCTTTGAAGCTACAGTCTTATTAGAGGAGGTAGAGACCTACCTATCCCTTGCTAAGACTAAAGTGGGAGATGAAGACCTAGTGTGCCATACGGTGGAAGCAATAGACCCCTCCTTGATTCTAAGTGATTTCATCCACAATCCAAAGGATGTTAGGACCATGATCAGCCCACGCCACATTCATTTGATACCCATGGCTCAATGGATAGTCTCTCATTGCAAGAACAAGTGGGAAAGATATGAAGCCATTGCCAAGGCTACTTCGGTTTGCTTGTGCGGAATCTTCCTTTTCACCACCACTGACCACCTTCTAGACATCAAAAACCTCAACATCATTAGTGGGTTGTGGCGGGGTTTATCCATTTCGCAAGCGGTCCTTTCATACCTCTATGAAGGGTTTAGCTCATCTTGCTTAGGAGGACCTCTATTTGGCTCTATGATGCTCCTTGAGTGTTGGATAGGAGTGAGAATCAAATTCCAACCGAAGGGGAACTTACCTTCAGCTAGCCGGATCTTTGGGAGCCACCCTTTATTCTTCATAGGAGGCACCTTTGGATTCTCTTCATAGGTTGAGTGCCGGACGGTGGACAAGAAAACACGGGACGATTGGCGCCTCTTCCTCAACACTTTGCCAATGGAGAAGTTCACGATGCGTCCAAGAGTTCTTCGGAGCACCATTCTTAAAGTTCCTCGACGACCAGGCCTGGATCTTCTGCTAGTGGGGGACACTACCATGGCGATCTACAACCCACACCGGTGCTACCTTCAAATCGGGCTACCCCAGACTATAGTTTCTGCACTATCACATTTCCCTCCCCTTCAAGCTAGGAAGATAGGGACCGAGGAGGACGAAAGAGCAGTCCGGAGCGCTCTGATCATGTGGGAGATCAGTAAAGTGCGCCCGTGGCAAGAAGAAGTGGAAGAAGACGATGAGGAACGCCGTGCATACATGAAGGAACTACGCAAGATCCGGCCTCATGCGGATAGAAAATTGAATGTAGTTTGCGCTTTCTTATGATTTTCTTGAAATTAGCAACAAACTGATGTTCATTATGTTTTAGTTGAATGGAATGAAGACTTTGAGTTGATAAGGTATGGAATTGATTGCACTTTTGTTCCAATTAGCCTGAAAAACTGGGTTTCTGGTTCATGTAACGCTCCTATATAGGGCCGTCACAATAGTCTGACGGCCTCACGATGAGCCGTCAGGAGGGTGAGCCCTAGGGAAACTGTGAGTTAACTGTTCTCGGAAGAGTCTAACGGTCTAATAATAGGCCGCCAGAAGGATGTAACGGTCTAATGTAGACGCGTTAGAGAAAGTTTACTGAGTACTAGAGAGTTTTGACCTTCGGGAGAAGGTGACGGCAGAACTTCTCGTCCGTTAGAGAGGTGTGACGGTCCAAGAATAGACTGTTAGAGAGTCAGAACCTGTGGGTTTGTGGGTTTTGAATCTTCGGGCTTTGAACCTACGTTCTGCACACACTTAGACAAAAAATAAGTTAGATCTGTTCTAAGACTCAACCCCTTGCCTGAAGCAAATTAGAAAGTGACCAGTTCTTAATATTTGGTCAAGGGGTGGAGCCTTTATTAAATAGGCAAAAAATGTAATGTAAATAGTGTAATGCATGTGATGCATATGATGGTATTTTTGGAGTTTTTTTACAAATATTCGGATTTTTGTGAGATTTTGAAAATATCTGATGTTTTTGGATTCTTGGGACATTCATTGTTTTTGGATTTTTGAAATATGTTGTTTTTATTGGATTTTTTGAAATATTTGTTGTTTTTTTTTGGATTTTTGAAATACTTGTTTTTTTTATTTTTGAAATATTTATTGTTTTTTTGGATTTTTGAAATATTTATTATTTTTTGGATTTTTGAAATATTTGTTGTTTTTTTTGGATTTTTGAAATATTTGTTATTTTTTTGGATTTTTGAAATATTTGTTATTTTTTTGGATTTTTGAAAACCAGTGCCTCCCTAGTAACGTGGGCTCTCCCTATTCCTTTAGGAATTCCTCGAGGTTGGCGTGCAAATGGGAGTGACAACCCCTGGCCAAGGCTCAATCTGCGTGATGGTGCTTCTATCAAGGCCATACCCAGGATACTTGTCTAGTCCTAAAAAAAGGAAAATAGAATACGGGGATAAGCTTAGGCCATGTATATGGGTTTTTAGGGCTTGAGTTCCTCTCCAGATAGCCCATTCAGAGACTCGGTCTGTTGCGCCGGGGCTTTGTGTCCGTCATCGAACCTTTGTCCAGTCTAGGCATGCATACGACCGGGCTCATAACGTCCCGCGGGGAAACTGTACTGCCACTCTTGCCATGTCTAGTTCTTTATTTTTCTTTGGAGCTTTTGGATTTTTGATTGATGGACTTTCGAGATAAACTTTTGTTTTCCTCACGATGACTGCTCCTTTTGCTATGCTTTTTTCTTTTTCTTATGGTGTCAGGTCATAACGGACTGCCCCTATTTGAGACCTCCTCTCATTAGGGTGTCTAGATTGGTCGTCGCCCCCTTATTCACCTCTTGCCCCTGGATTCGGCCGAAGAGAGAAACAGACATGGACTTTGACTTTCCCCCAAGCATGGCCAAGGAGAAACGGTTTCTACAAAGTGGAAAACCCGACCAGAGACGTCGTGTAGTGTGTGATTGCCATGCTCGGGGTCCTCCTTCAGGGTGAAAGGGAAAAAGGCACCTTACTACCGGGGTGGCACTGGTTAGACTCTAAGGAAAGAAATGTTTAAGATACAACCCATTCCAAGCGTGAGCGAGCCCCTCGCCTTCTACGTTCACTAAGCGGTAAGCATTCCCTGAATAAGCCTCTTTGACGACAAATGACCCTTCCCAGTTAGGTTGTAATTTAGACCTAGGACCTGCAGACCGAATGAACTTGCGTTTTAAAACCATATCACCTTTTTGAAATTTATGCTCAATTACATTCTTTTGAAAATAACGCAAAACTCTCTTTTGATACACGGATACATGATCGGCCGCATTCATCCTCTTCTCGTCTAAGAGTTCCAACTGAACGAGCAACGCCTCTCGACGTTCATCGAGATTAAGTTCTTTATCGAGCTGTACCCTTAGGGAAGGGATCAGGATTTCATATGGGAGCACCGCCTCCATCCCGTATGTGAGAACATAGGGGGTTTGCCCAGTAGGAGTACGGACGGAGGTGCGGTAAGCCCATAGAGCTTCCACTAATCGTTCTAGCCAATCAAAGAATTTATGAGATTCACATGTTTTCTTTATGATCTTAAGAAGAGTTTTATTAGTAGCTTCGGCTTGACCGTTGCCTTGTGTGTAATATGGAGATGAATGATGCAATACAATCTTGAACTTCTTACATAAGTCTTTGAGCTCCTGAGAGACGAACTGGGGTCCGTTGTCGGTGACGATGTTGCTTGGTACTCCGAACCGCGAGATGATATTCTTCATGATGAAGCGGCACACCGTGGTAGCTTTAATCTACGCATACGCTTCGGCCTCAGCCCACTTGGTGAAGTACTCAGTGGCGGTAAGGATGAAGGATTTTTGCTTGGTCTAAGAATTGGGATCACCGAGCGGGCCAACAACATCGAAAACCCACATAGAGAATGGCCAAAGAGCAGAGAGAGGATGAAGAGATGAAGCTGGAGCATGGATCTGTTGTGCCTCTTAGGCACAAGCATGTGCTATGTCGCCTTGATGATAGCAATGCTATTTGGTTTTGATGATAGCAAGACAGTGAGTGCATTTAAGTGCATTTGATATTGTATTTTGATGATAGCAATGTTATTGTGCATTGATGATTGCAATAAACAAAGTGCATTTCTATGCATTCTTATTCTTGAGCATTCTGCATATTGATAGCAACATGAATGATAATGTCTAGCATTGATGGCATTTGCTCTTTATATATGTGCTTTGCATTCTGTCAGATATCATGTCTCTGCATATATCATGTCATGTCTCTGCATATATCTTGTCTGGGTAGCAAAGTCTATACACTGGACTGTGTAATTGTGCATCATGCAAGTCTATACATTGGACTCTCGTTCAAGCCTATGCATTGTCTTAGGCTAAGTGTGTACAGCGTCTTAGGCGAAGTTTGTACAGCCGTGTCTTATGCTCCTAAGTCTATACATTGGTGTTGGTCATCAAAGTCTGTACATCGCCTTCAATCTTCAAGTCTATACACTGGCTTATTCTTCAAGTCTGTACATCCATAGTTAAACTTGAAGTCTGCACACTAGTCTTCACTGTCAAGTCTGCACATTGGTCTTCGATTTCAATGTCCATACATTGGGCTTTTACATGAAGTCTATACATTGTTGTTTGCAGTACAAGTCCATACATTGGACTGTTCATCAAAGTCTGTACATCAGACTGCTATAGTAAGTCTGTACAGTGAGTGATTCATTGGTGAAGTCTGTACACTCAACTGAACTTCAAGTCTAGACATTGCACTATAGCATCCATTGTCTTCGTGTTGTTTTTGTTTGATTGTCCTCGTGTTGTTTACTGTAGCAGCTCGATTTGTTCTGATGAACTTCGAGTCGTTTCCCAGTGAACCCCGTGTCACTTCACCTCGTGCTGTTCTCATCGTCTTAGACTTGTTTTCACTTCGTGTTGTTTTCACTTGGTGTCAACTTCTGTTTCGTCTTAGTGTTATTTTCACTTCGTGTTGTTTTCACTTGGTGTCAACTTCTGTTTTCGTCTTAGTGTTGTTTTCACTTCGTGTTGTTTTCACTTGGTGTCAACTTCTGTTTTCGTCTTAGTGTTGTTTTCACTTCGTGTTGTTCTCACTTCGTGTCGAATCTTATTTTTCGTCTTTGTGTCTGTCTCGCCTTGACCACACTTCATGTTGCTTTACGTAGACCTCGTGTCTTGCTTGCTTGCAACCACTTCATGTCGGTTTCTGTTGTCAGCACGTGTCGTCCTTAGTTCGAGTCGGTTCTTTATTTTTTAGTCTTCGTGTTGTGGTCAGCTCGTGTCGTTCTCTTTGCTATGTGTTATGTCGTGTTGTTTTTATGTTCGTGTCTCCATGTTGTTCTCGTGTCGTTCTTCTTTTTACCTCGTGTTGTTTTCAACTCGTGTCGGTTACTGTTTTGTCTCCATGTTGTTCTCGTGTCGTTCTTCTTATTACCTCGTGTTGTTTTCATCTTCTTCGTGTCGTTCTCTTTGTAGTGTTATCTCTGTTACAGTGTGTATCTCGTGTCGTTCTCAGTGCATCTAGAATTGCTACTACATACTTCGTGCAGATTTAGTTATTGTGGCCCTAAGTTTTAATGGTTTTCATCTCCTTGCAGGTCCGAGGAAGAAATATTCCCCAGTGACTGGCAGCACGTGATCCGAGGCTGGAATGAAGCCTGCTGAGAGACTGCCACGTGGTCCGAATACTTAGGGCTGGAAATGTGGAGGTCACACGTCGGGGCTGATGCTGCTGCTACTGCTATATATATATGAGCCTTCTTCCACAGAAGTAGGGTGATCGAGTTGGCAAGAAGAAAAGCTCATACAGAGAGCCCCGATCCAGAAAAAGAAAAAAAAAAAGAAAAGAAGAGAGCAGAGAAGAGAGTGAGAGTAAGAGCAGAAGAAGAAAAAGAGAGAGAAGAGAGTTGAGAAGAAGAAGAAGAGAAGTAGCAGAAGAAGCTCCTAGGAGAGTAGAAGAGAAAGAAAAGAGAGATAGAAAGTGAGCGAGAGAGCTCGTGGAGAACAAGGAAGAAGTTACCTGAAGATCTGTCTACTGGACCGTGGATCAAATCCAGGCCAGTCAGCTCCATGCGAGCCACATTTGTGTTATTTGTCTTTACAGCTTTCTGATCGCTGTGTATTTTTCTTTTCTTATTTTTCCTGTTTCATTTAGTTATCTGTGTTCTTCCGATCCTCAGTAGTGAGGTCGGGGTTCCTCCTGTTAGTTCAGGAGAAGGGAGATTGCTATCTCCGGTTGCAAGTAGCTGGGTGCTACTTGTGGGTTCCCTCCGGTTTGGAGGAAGGGAGATCTGATCTCCGGTTCTGGACTTGTGGATTCAAGTCCAGGGGTTCCCTCCGGGTCTGGAGGAAGAGAGACCGTGTGTGTCTCTGGTTTGCTAGTGACTGGTGTCACTAGTGGTTCCCTCCGGTTGGGAGGAAGAGGGGAGGCTGTTCCCCTGGTCAAGCTGTGTGGCAGCACCTGTTGCAGACTGAGTCTGCTGTTTCTAGCGTGAGCTAGTGGAAGCCACACTCGGTTTGAGTGTGGGGTGGATGTAGGTCTGGAGGACCGAACCACCTAAAAACCCCTCTTGCATTGTGGTTTGATTGCTTATGATTTGCTTCTGCTAGATGAATGCATAGGGGCGCTCCATGCGTTTGGCTTCGGGTTGAGAAGAAGAGTTAATTAGTCTTCTTAGAATGTTTTAATTTGTCAAGAGAGCGAAATTCTTGTTGAGTGACTCCTTGTCAAATTCAGCCTAGTTAGCATCCTAGTGATCTCACTGTATGCTTGTTTGGTTCTGCAACTGATTATTAGCTTTTAAGCTTATCTAGTTTGCGAACTAGTAATTCTAGTGAGCATCATATTTTAACTGGGCGAAAGTTTTTTTTTTAAGGGTTATATTCATTCACCCCCCCTCTGAATATTGCACCGAACCCAACAATTGGTATCAGAGCAGGTCTCTGATCTAACAAGATCTAACAATCTGCAGAGGATCCTGCTAACTGTTTAGTGCGTTTTCAGAGTGGATGCATTGTGCTCGTTGTCTTGTTTCACCGGTTTAGTGCTTTACCTTACCCATTTGGTTTTGCTGCATTTCCTGTCGGTTGTTTTAGTAAGTTGATTCTGTTTGCCATCTGTCCAAATGGATCGTCCTCCAATTTATGATGGTTCTAACTTTGAAAATTGGCTAGGAGGCCTAGTTGTGTATGTAGATTCCATTGATCCCAAACTATGGAGTTTACTATCCAAAGGCCCACATCGACTACCCAAAGACCAGACCAAGTGGTCTAGTGAGGACACGTTTAAGAACCGTGATAATGTCATAATTCTTAATATCTTGAGAGCTGCTGTTAATACTGATGTATATTCTTTTGCTCTCAGGTGCACCTCTGGAAAGGAGATATATGACAGAGTCGTCTCTGCGCATAATCAGCAAGGTGATAGCTGCTTGATGGCCAACCGGGATGATGAAGATGAGATCTCATCTCAGGTAAGTTCTGAATCAGAAGGATACTCTTTCGATGAATTAATAGAGATGTATGAAAATTTGTTAGAAGTATCCAAGAAATTGAAATCTGAGAACAAAAAGTTGAAAAAGAAATGTGATAGAATAAATCTGAAAGATTCCTGTGAAAACTGTCCAAATATGAAAAAGTCTTATGATGCATGCATGCTAGATGTTCAGAATCTTAAGAAACAAAATGATTCTCTAAAAATTGAAAAACAAACATGCTTAGATAAAATATTTGAACTTCAGAATCAACTGAATGATAAGAAAAATGAGCATCTAAAAGGCATGCAAGAACTAACTGAAGTTAATTCTGAATTGGACAAAATGAAATTGGAGAATGAGGATCTTCAAAAGAAGAATAAAACTCTTATTATCAGAATGAATGAAATCAATGAGGTTTCACAGTCCTCTTCTGCTAAATCAGATTGTAAAATATGCTCTACTTTAAGAGAACGAAATGAAGATCTCTTTAGTGAGAATGAACGGCTAAATAAACAAATAGCCTCACTTAAAGATGATCACAAAAATCTGCTCGCTGAGAAAATTAAACTGGAGGAAAGAGAAGAGGAATTAAATGAAAAACTGGAGCTAATGTCTGGAAGAGAGAGATGTGAGGGTAATGAATTTCAGACTAGAGATCTTGAGGAAGAAAACACTGAATTAAAAGCTGAAGTTGAAAAACTGAAGTGGTTAAACACTGGCTTATCTGAAAGACTTCTCACCACAGAAAAAGGAAAAGCTGTTTATGATGAAAATTCAAAAAGTTTGAATAGTCTAGAACAAGAAATTGAGAAGTATAAAACTGCAAACCAAGTTCTAAGCGAATGTGTTAATTGCAGTGAACATGAAATAGCCAGTTATGAACTTCACATAATATCTTTGGAGAATAAGATTCAGGATCTAGAAAAATCAGCATCCAATTCTGCTAAGAATGAAAGAAAAGTAAAAACTGTTGTGAAAATGAAGGATGGCAATCCAAGAAAGGGGACAAGCTGTAGTCCTGATGTTAAGGAAACTACCAGAAACCAGTTATATACTACCTTTGTGCATAGTTCTAATGTAGCTGGTACCTCAAGGCAATCCCCAAAACAAAATGAAAATCATAAGTCACCTTCAAAACCTGTTTTCCAGTTCAGAGCCCAGAAAATAGAAAAACAAACAGAACCTGTTAAGGATAATCAGAAATTGAAAAGAAAGAGTCAAATAAAGAAGGTAAAGACCATTCCTGCTCACGAACAGAAAGCTGCTAGCTCGGTTGAGCCTGATGGTGTACACACTATTCATGCTTCCTATACTCATTCACATACATCTAGGAACTCATATGATAGAAACCATGTTCCTAGGAAATCTGATGCCTCTTGTTACTACTGTGGTAGGCATGGTCATTATATGGATGACTGCAGAGTGATGATAAGTGATGATATGATGCATGATAAAATATTTCCAAATAATCATCACCACCCCAAAAGAAACATGTCTTCCTCAAACCAACATATCATTTGTTACAATTGTAACAGACGTGGTCATAAAGCTGTTGAGTGTTGGTTTAGGCCTTCATGGGGATTTACTGGCTCAAGAGGTAAGCACCCTAGGTGCATTGAATGTGGCAAGTATGGGCATGCAGTCAAGGACTGCTGGTTTGTTCAGGGAAATCATTTTAATTCAAAATTTGTAAGATTCCCTCCAAACAAAAATTTCTTGGGCAGAAATAAAGCTGGTCTTAAAGAAAAGACTCTTGGTTGTTATGAATGTGGAAAACCTGGCCACCGAGCTTCTGAATGCTGGTGGGTAGGTAATGGTAAATCAAAAATTCATGCTTACAACAGAAAAATTCATGCTCATTATCATAGGTCTCATGCTGCTGATGATATGCATCATAGGACCAAAAAATCTGCTGTTTCATGTAGATATTGTGGTAAACTTGGTCACTCTATGGACAATTATTTTCTGATGAAATTTGATGACCATGTTGCTAAGAAACTGTTTAGAACACCTGATAGGGGTAGTGCAGGACCCAAGACTGCTTGGGTCTCTGCAGGATCAACTTGATTGACTTGCTGCAGGTGTGCCTTGGAAGGAGAAATAAAAGGGGTCAACCAAGGCACTCAAAAAGAAAACCCCATGATTCAATTCAGGTCAGTTCTGAAATCTGTTTTAAATTCCATTATCTGAAATTGTGAGCATGAAAATTGTGAGTTTCATGTTGATTTGCTTGGTTGATTTTTTTAATGAACTCTTCATGTCTAGCTGATCAGTCTGCATTCCAGACTCAGCTATTGAATTCAATTCTGCATATCTGATGCTCTTCTCTTGCTATATGTTGAACTGAATTTGAATGCTTCTCTAGTGTATACAATTGATGCACTATATAGACTCTGTGTCCTTGCATGTGTTTTGTGTTAATGCATTGCATGCTTGTTATTGAATGCATACTTGGACTGATTGTGTATAGACTGACTGTCATTGCATGTGTCAATGATGCTGTTCAATGCATGAAGGACTGCCTTATGTTGCATTGTCCTTGTTAACCCTGGTATATCAAATGGTATGTTACTAAAAGGTAGGGAAATCTACCCGGAGGTTCCTACCATGTGTGAGATGGTCTTTGAGACCAGGTCCTCCGCCTAGTACCATGAGTCTAGTTTTCATGAAGAACAGTGTACTGCATCATATGTTAAAAAAAAATCTGAAAATTTAAAAGGAAGATGATGCATTTGATAAATTCTCTCTCTGATTGAACAAAGCATGAATTCTTCTTGAGCATATTCTAAAATTATGAGCAGTTCATTAATTCTATTTCATGCACTTTGTCAGGGGGAGTTTGACTAATGTTGCACAGTCTGCATGTAGAACAGTCTAATGCATAGCATATTTTTGCATCATGGTGTCAGGGGGAGCTGAGAGTTCTATTCAATTCATTGAATCCTTGGTATTTCTCATTGTCCCCTTTCAACTCATTCATATTCACTGTCATCAGATGCTATGGATCATAATGCTTATTGCTATCCTTTCCCCATTTCTTCACTAAACAATAGCTTTGCATCTGGTTTAGTACATTGAATGGTGATTATTGCAACTGTTCACTTATAAGAATCACATTTACAAATTGAAAAGAACTAAAGGTTTAACCTTTATAAATTAGAGAGTTAAGTGTCTGCACTTCAGAATTTGAGATAAAAGAAAACTTTTATAGCTCTTAATCTTTGTCTCATAGCTAAAATAGAAAAAGTTTTTTGTAATGCCTAAATGTGTTGAACTGGATATGTCTAGAACAGGCTAATAAGAGTGTGTACTGATTTTTTAGACAATCACTCTAAAAGAATTAAGGGCAGCAGTAAATAAGTTCATTAATGTTAAGAACTGAACATAGTGACAGAGCAATGGCTGATTGCACTGAGAAACTGTGAACTCCTCCAAAGAAGTAGGAAAATTCACATGTCATGAAGTGCTTTAGACTATCTCTGTTCATAGGGTCAAATCTATAGGGGGAGTCCTCACCAAGTAACTGAGGGTACTGGCCTCTAATCAAGGTGTACCCTTAATGTCAAAAGTGAAGACTATTCTTTGTGGATTTTGATCTGAAATAGATCTAGTAGTTTATGCCTAGTAATTAGGGGTACTTGCCTCTGATCAAGGTGTACACCTAATGTCAACAGCATAAATGCCACTGATCTATTTACTTAGTTCAGGCTCTGGAATTTGAAAAATGAAAATCAAACTGCTGTAACCCTTCGAAAATCAAAAGTCATTGAGTGAAAATTATTTTTCTCAATACATATTCAAGTTGCCTCTCTTGAATTTTCTTATTTAATCACAAAAGGGTATTATGTCTGACTTATCTATTAGTACCATGTGCCCTAGATTCATTGCTATAAATGGAATCTAAAACTCTCTTTCAGGGGTCAGGTGTTTTACTCTAGAATTATCACTGTTAAACCTGAATCTTTGTTAAAATTGTATGTTGCTGATTTTTAAACTTTAACAGTTGCTTATAATCATTCTTCCTTTCTGAACCTATGATTCAGCTGTTGTCAAGTGACCCTCCTACTTCTTCTACCTTGGTTATCTGTTCATATTCCTTCTCAAAGGGGGAGCTTTTATTTAGGGGGAGAAATAATTCAGGGGAGTCTTACATTCAGGGGGAAAATGTTCTAGAGGAATTTGCATGCATATTGTACTTTGCACTCATATTTTTACTGTTTTTCTCTTTTTTATCATGTCAAAGGGGGAGAAAATCTTGTGTGTGTGACTCACTGTCACATTGTGTTGCCATCATCAAAAAGGGGGAGAATGTTGTGCCTCTTAGGCACAAGCATGTGCTATGTCGCCTTGATGATAGCAATGCTATTTGGTTTTGATGATAGCAAGACAGTGAGTGCATTTAAGTGCATTTGATATTATATTTTGATGATAGCAATGTTATTGTGCATTGATGATTGCAATAAACAAAGTGCATTTCTATGCATTCTTATTCTTAAGCATTCTGCATATTGATAGCAACATGAATGATGATGTCTAGCATTGATGGCATTTGCTCTTTATATATGTGCTTTGCATTCTGTCAGATATCATGTCTCTGCATATATCATGTCATGTCTCTGCATATATCTTGTCTGGGTAGCAAAGTCTATACACTGGACTGTGTAATTGTGCATCATGCAAGTCTATACATTGGACTCTCGTTCAAGCCTATGCATTGTCTTAGGTTAAGTGTGTACAGCGTCTTAGGCGAAGTTTGTACAGCCGTGTCTTATGCTCCTAAGTCTATACATTGGTGTTGGTCATCAAAGTCTGTACATCACCTTCAATCTTCAAGTCTATACACTGGCTTATTCTTCAAGTCTGTACATCCCCAGTTAAACTTGAAGTCTGCACACTAGTCTTCACTATCAAGTCTGCACATTGGTCTTCGATTTCAATGTCCATACATTGGGCTTTTACATGAAGTCTATACATTGTTGTTTGCAGTACAAGTCCATACATTGGACTGTTCATCAAAGTCTGTACATCAGACTGCTATAGTAAGTCTGTACAGTGAGTGATTCATTGGTGAAGTCTGTACACTCAACTGAACTTCAAGTCTAGACATTGCACTGTAGCATCCATTGTCTTCGTGTTATTTTTGTTTGATTGTCCTCGTGTTGTTTACTGTAGCAGCTCGATTTGTTCTGATGAACTTCGAGTCGTTTCCCAGTGAACCCCGTGTCGCTTCATCTCGTGATGTTCTCATCGTCTTAGTCTTGTTTTCACTTCGTGTTGTTTTCACTTGGTGTCAACTTCTGTTTTCATCTTAGTGTTGTTTTCACTTCGTGTTGTTTTCACTTGGTGTCAACTTCTATTTTCGTCTTAGTGTTGTTTTCACTTCGTGTTGTTTTCACTTGGTGTCAACTTCTGTTTTCGTCTTAGTGTTGTTTTCACTTCGTGTTGTTCTCACTTCGTGTCGAATCTTATTTTTCATCTTAGTGTCTGTCTCGCCTTGACCACACTTCGTGTTGCTTTACGTAGACCTCGTGTCTTGCTTGCTTGCAACCACTTCATGTCGGTTTCTGTTGTCAGCACGTGTCGTCCTTAGTTCGAGTCGGTTCTTTATTTTTTAGTCTTCGTGTTGTGGTCAGCTCGTGTCGTTCTCTTTGCTGTGTGTTATGTCGTGTTGTTTTTATGTTCGTGTCTCCATGTTGTTCTCGTGTCGTTCTTCTTTTTACCTCGTGTTATTTTCAACTCGTGTCGGTTACTGTTTTGTCTCCATGTTGTTCTCGTGTCGTTCTTCTTATTACCTCGTGTTGTTTTCATCTTCTTCGTGTCGTTCTCTTTGTAGTGTTATCTCCGTTACAGTGTGTATCTCGTGTCGTTCTCAGTGCATCTAGAATTGCTACTACATACTTCGTGCAGATTTAGTTATTGTGGCCCTAAGTTTTAATGGTTTTCATCTCCTTGCAGGTCCAAGGAAGAAATATTCCCCAGTGACTGGCAGCACGTGATCCGAGGCTGGAATGAAGCCTGCTGAGAGACTGCCACGTGGTCCGAATACTTAGGGCTGGAAATGTGGAGGTCACACGTCGGGGCTGATGTTGCTGCTGCTGCTATATATATATGAGCCTTCTTCCACAGAAGTAGGGTGATCGAGTTGGCAAGAAGAAAAGCTCATACAGAGAGCCCCGATCCAGAAAAAGAAAAAAAAAAGAAAAGAAGAGAGCAGAGAAGAGAGTGAGAGTAAGAGCAGAAGAAGAAAAAGAGAGAGAAGAGAGTTGAGAAGAAGAAGAAGAGAAGTAGCAGAAGAAGCTCCTAGGAGAGTAGAAGAGAAAGAAAAGAGAGATAGAAAGTGAGCGAGAGAGCTCGTGGAGAACAAGGAAGAAGTTACCTGAAGATCTGTCTACTGGACCGTGGATCAAATCCAGTCCAGTCAGCTCCATGCGAGCCACATTTGTGTTATTTGTCTTTACAGCTTTCTGATCGCTGTGTATTTTTCTTTTCTTATTTTTCCTGTTTCATTTGGTTATCTGTGTTCTTCCGATCCTCAGTAGTGAGGTCGGGGTTCCTCCTGTTAGTTCAGGAGAAGGGAGATTGCTATCTCTGGTTGCAAGCAGCTAGGTGCTACTTGTGGGTTCCCTCCGGTTTGGAGGAAGGGAGATCTGATCTCCGGTTCTGGGCTTGTCGATTCAAGTCCAGGGGTTCCCTCCGGGTCTGGAGGAAGAGAGAGCGTGTGTGTCTCTGGTTTGCTAGTGACTGGTGTCACTAGTGGTTCCCTCCGGTTGGGAGGAAGAGGGGAGGCTGTTCCCCTGGTCAAGCTGTGTGGCAGCACCTGTTGCAGACTGAGTCTGCTGTTTCTAGCGTGAGCTAGTGGAAGCCACACTCGGTTTGAGTGTGGGGTGGATGTAGGTCTGGAGGATCGAACCACCTAAAAACCCCTCTTGCATTGTGGTTTGATTGCTTATGATTTGCTTCCGCTAGATGAATGCATAGGGGCGCTCCATGCGTTTGGCTTCGAGTTGAGAAGAAGAGTTAATTAGTCTTCTTAGAATGTTTTAATTTGTCAAGAGAGCGAAATTCTTGTTGAGCGACTCCTTGTCAAATTCAGCCTAGTTAGCATCCTAGTGATCTCACTGTATGCTTGTTTGGTTCTGCAACTGATTATTAGCTTTTAAGCTTATCTAGTTTGCGAACTAGTAATTCTAGTGAGCATCATATTTTAACTGGGCAAAAGTTTTTTTTTTAAGGGTTATATTCATTCACCCCCCCTCTGAATACTGCACCAAACCCAACAGGAACTTATCAGCGTGGAGTTGGCATTTAAGACACCTCCGGACATGGAGGGAGCAATCTCCCTCTAGAGTGGGCCAATAATAACCCTGCCTAAGGATTTTCTTCGCTAAAGCCTGGCCATTAACATGGCCTCCACACTCACTAGAATGGGCTGCTTCGGCCGCCTTCCAAGCTTCATCATCGTCTAAGCATCTCATGAGCATCCTATTAGTGGCGCACCTGTATAGTTCTCCTGCAATGATAGTATACCTTGAGACGGGTCTTCTTATTGACTTGTGCTGCTCAGCATTTTCCCCTTCCGGGAATGATCCATCTTTGCAATACAACTTGATTTCGTGGTACCAGGGTAATTCTTCTTCCTCCAAGATCTCTTCTAATTCTGTCAAAGATACTTCCTTAAGATCTTCCTTCTCAGCCCTCGCCTCTACAGTTTTCTTAAGGTTGGCATACCAAGGATCCTGAATAGAGGGTGCGTCCAATCTCTGAACGACGATAGTCTCAGTGCTCCGACTGAGAGGAAGAGATAGAGGAAGCGAGAGACGCTAGGGCATCAGCGAGAATATTCTGAGATCGGGGAGTATGGATGTAGATTAGCTTACGGAATTGCCTAGCTAGGAGTGTGACCAAATCTTGATATGGCTTGAGCTTAGGGTCACGGGTGCGGTAAGTGGACAGAACCTGCCGCAGGATGAGCTGTGTAAGGCCCCAGAATTTTTATAAATTATTTTTGGTATATTTAATTATTTTCTGATAATTTTAAAGACCCAAAAGGGATTAATAAACAAATATTAGTTTAAATAAATCATTATAAGGCCCAATTTATGTTAAGTAATTAATCCAGCTTTGATAAATGAAACCCAAAAGGTTAAAAGACTAAGCCCATTAAGTTTGGCCCATATTCTAGAAGGTTATTTCGCCTATCCACGAATTTTAAAGAGAAATACTCTTTTATATAGATAATTAGAAGGATAAACGAATAAAAGAGTTTTATTAAATTGAAACTCTGCACACGTTGGTGTAACGGTCTATCAGGTGACCGCTACAGCATATAACACACTAGTCCTGATGTGTTACACCCTGACAGTTCCGTGAATGGAAGAACTTGCAAAAAGATTGGATCTTTGGGATCCTATCTGCAAGAGACCGAATTGGAAGAACATGTAAGGATACTAGGGATTCTTAGGGATCATGTTCTGGCAAATTAAGGACTCTAGAATCGATCTAATCCTCAAACCCTAGCCAAAACCCTATAAATAGGACCCAGTTCTGAACTGAGCGACCCTTACTTTTGGCTCGTGAAGAATCAAGGTAAGGAGATAGAATTTCGGGTAAGTTCTTTAGAAGGTTTTTTTTATAATACATTAGACTAATAGCTCTCCAAATTTCATGCTAGGAGATCAACCAAACAAGGAGATTGAAGCTTCCAAAGTTACTGGTCGGACCTTAGCAACCCAGGAAACTGAACGCAAGTCCTCTGAAGATCAAGAGATTATGACATCTAAACGAAGTAATTAGAGTTCGGTTATTTAGAACTTTTTGTTCCCCGTAGTTTCATCTTCTTACCCTCAAAATTTCATGTCCTTAGGTCAAGAGGCTGAGGAGCTAGAGCAGCGTGAAGTTGTTGGAAACTCACTGGAAAGGGAGAACTAGGGCACGTCTTTCAGACTCAAATTAGAAGTTTAAAGCCCAATTAAGAAGTAGGTCATCTCATGATTGGCAAAAATATCTTGTTAGGGATAAAAGCCCTCTGATTGTGTTTGATTTCATACACTATAGATCATGAATTTCATGTTTTAGTAGAGTCATGCATACATGAGTATTCTTAGCCCTAATAAAGTTAAAAAGAAACTTTCTTGTCAAATTCACAGAAAACCCATGCATACTAGTAGCTTAGGCTTCATTCTATCATGTGGAAGTTTATATATGATTTCCAGACATGATGTAAGTTGAAACCTTGGATCTTTTTATCTATTACTGTCAGCAGAAGCTCTAACGGATTAGGGTAGGACCGTCACAACACTGTAACGGCCTTATGATAAGCCGTCACACCCCCTGTTACATTTTAATTCATCTGTTGTCTCTGACGCACCATAACAGGAGCGTTACACTAGTGTAATAGCCCCTCGATAAACCGTCACAGGTGCTGTGACGCGCTCTTGTTAGACCGTCAGACCCCTGTGTTCTGTCAGCCCGAGGTAAAATGGTAACTCGTTAAGTTTACTTATAAATAAACTTAGATTGCTAAGTTTGGACCTGTTATCATGACTTTAAATTTATTTACTGATTCATAATAGAAATTGCATGATTAAGGTATCTTAAGTTATTTTAAGTTATGTTAATTTCATGTGTCAAAATTCTATAGCTTTGTATCCTAAATCATGATTTTCCAATGTTGTATTAACAGAGTTTTATTTTGGTTTCACATTGCTACACATTCTCTCTATATCAATAGAGTCATTTTCTTTAAGTACATGGCGTATATTCCGGTATGTTATCCATTAGTTCACACTTTGCACTATAGGAACATTATTCTTGGACATGAGGATCTCTCTATTGGATATTCCTTCCAATGGACTAGGAAATCTTGTTTCAAGGCCTCCGTAATTCTCTGCGAGCCTGGGATTCCCACTAGGACGCCGAGTTGGTTGTACCATGAAAGCCCAATTGTTAGAAAGCACTATCGATGTTTTCTGGTTCTGGATATGTAACGGATCTATATTCGACCGTCAGGAACATCTAACGGCCCAATATATGACCGTCACATTGTACCGAGTCCAATTTCCTATTTCTGGATTCAGCCTTTCTAACGGCCTAACACTAGACCGTTATGTTCATGTAACGGCCCAATACTAGAGCGTCACGTTATGTAACGGCCCAGTATAAGACCATCACAATTTTTGAGTACATTAACCCGAGGTTTGACCGAAGGGTTGATATTCTAAGTTCCTAGGTGGCTTGATAATGGTCTAGGACTTATCATATCAATCAAGAAACTTAATATAATGAATGGAAGTTAAGAAATGTACCGTTATGCTGTCGATTTGTTTCCATAAGCATAACATAGTATAAGTCATTATTGATCTCTCATATTCTTAATTGAAGCATTCACTCTTTGATAGTTGTTGTCATGAGCTTATTGATTGAAATTGTCATATTACTGGCCACGCTTTATTGATACACTCATGGAAGTAGCTTGATTTATACGTGAAGATGCAGTTCGGGCACTGATTGTGTCCAAGGGCTCTATGCTAGTCCTCTCAGCTGATTGCCGGAAACATACTATTATAAATCATGGGGTATGATGCTACTGGCGTCGCATTACACTGGGAGTACTTTCTTTATAAATAAGTGAAATCCATGAGCACTCGTGAAAATCTAGTGAATTGCTACGTGATTGACGTTCTAGTGCGTAACCTTTATGGTTATGAAAGTGAAAAGTGAAAGTGCATTCTCGTTACATTCTTGTTCATGAAAGGTCATGCTACACTCTTGTTACATTCTTGCTAGTTCATACTTGTTCATTCTATCTTAAATGATCATCTTGTTACTTGGATTTGATCGCATGATTTATCGCATTCGCATGATTTTACCTTATTCCTCTAGAGCTAAAATGTTAATTACTTTAATAGTGCCTTCATGTTGATGCGAAGATACCTACTGGGCAAGTGTGCTCATTATCTATTTCCAATCTTTTTCAGGAAATGGAAGTGAGTCGGGTTCGGATTCGGAGTATTCAAGTAGCGGATCCGAGAGTGAATGAAGAATGTGTGAAGACTTAGGAAGTCTATATTGTTTTGATTGAGTCTTTGTAATTTTCTTATTTCTTGAGTCTAGTATGATGGAAGTTGAATTAGTGGTTGTATTTGAATATTGGATTTGATTATTAATTGCAAGTTGAAAGTTGAGTAATTATTGTGCAATTACATTATGTGTGATTGTCTTGCGCTTTGATCATTCTTGCATGCAAGAGGCTTACCATGCCGGCTGTTCGCATTCCTCGAGCGAGTCTTCCGCTGTAATAAAGGCTCGGGGCGTGACAGTTAAGTTAGTATCAGAGCCTAAGTCTCAGGACTTAGAGAAAAGAGTCATGTCCTAGGATAAGTCCAAGATTTTAGGACCCCTACCTATGAACTAAGGAAGAAATTTTCATACCCATGTGAGGATTGGGTAGAGCTCGGGATAAGATAGCTATATAGAAATTATCTTAGGATAAATCTTCCCGACTCTAAATAACTAAAATGTCCATGATTCTCAGGTACCTTGATTCTCAATGGCTCATCGTATAAACTGGGACGAGATGTAGTAAACTGTTGCAGGACTTACCCAAGCCCTACAGACAGTGGCCCAAGCTGGTGGAAGGGCTGGCGCGGGTAACTTACATGGCAATTTTTGATGTTTAAATCCCCCACGATTCTCTGGATCTTCTAACCCAGATGAAGCGGAAAATTAGATTGACGAAATGAATCAAATATTCGATGTCATGCAATGCACCAACCAGGAGAAAGTTTGACTTGCCACATTCTAACTCAACAAGGATGCTCGTACATGGTGGAAATCTATTCCGAGACCACCTGTAGATGCACCTCATACATGGGAGGGTTTTCTTACACTTTTCCGAGTCAAGTACTTCTCCGAGCATGTGAAGGAGAGGAAGGCTATGGAATTTGCCTCCTTAAAATAGGGCACAATGTCCGTGGCAGAGTATGAATTACAATTCTCTCGACTAGCACCGTATGCTCCTCACTTGATAAGCACAGATTTATTGAAAGTCAATCGATTTATGGATGGTTTAAGACCCGGATTCATCCAACAACTTGGAACTCAGAATATCTGCACCTATACCGAGATGGTACAAAGAGCGCATCTATGTGAAAGAACCATGGAGAAAGTGGAGAGGCTCCGAGGAGAAAGGTCAAGCCGAAAACATGATAGGCAATAAGAGAAAGACGTGGATGAGGATGAAAATCGTCACATTAAGAGGTCCCGTAATGGGAACGGTAATGGAAAAAGAAATGGAAATGGAAATGGAAAGAACAAGACAGTTAAAGAAGAGAAGGAGCAAGCCGTGGCACCTTGCTCATTTTGTGAAAAATTTGGGCACTCGGCAGAAGAATGCTGGAAGCGTCTTGGCGCTTGCCTCAAGTGTGGAAGCCGGGAACATCGCTTGCTTGTATGTCCTCTCATCAATGAACAATCTTCAAGGGATAACAACGGATGCGGGAAGCGAGTTCGATTAAATGCCATTCTAGACGAGGGAGGTGAGATGATTAAGGTACCCTCTTAACCCATTCACCTTACGTTAATTCTTAATACATTAAAATACGTACACTCTCCGTAAAAAACTCATATATATTCAATTTGGGGACCAAATTCTCTTAAGTGGGGGAGGGTGTATGGCCCCAGAATTTTTATAAATTATTTTTGGTATATTTAATTATTTTCTGGGAATTTTAAAGACCCAAAATGGATTAATAAATAAATATTAGATTAAATAAATCATTATAAGGCCCAATTTATGTTAAGTAATTAATCCAGCTTTGATAATTGAAACCCAAAAGGTTAAAAGACCAAGCCCATTAAGTTTGGCCCATATTCTAGAAGGTTATTTAGCCTATCCACGAATTTTAAAGATAAAAACTCTTTTATATAGATAATTAGAAGGATAAACGAATAAAAGAGTTTTATAAATTGAAACTCTGCACACGTTAGTGTAACGGTCTATTGGGCGACCGCTACAGCATGTAACACACTAGTCTTGATGCGTTACACCCTGACAGTTTCGTGAATGGAAGAACTTACAAAAAGATTGGATCTTTGGGATCCTATCTGCAAGAGACCGAATTAGGAGAACATGTAAGGATACTAGGGATTCTTAGGGATCATGTTCTAGCAAATTAAGGACTCTAGAATCGATCTAATCCTCAAACCCTAGCCAAAACTCTATAAATAGGACCCAGTTCTGAACTGAGCGACCCTTACTTTTGGCTCGTGAAGAATCAAGGTAAGGAGATAGAATTTCGGATAAGTTCTTTAGAAGGTTTTGTTTATAATACATTAGACTAATAGCTCTCCAAATTTCGTGCTAGGAGATCAACCAAACAAGGAGATTGAAGCTTCCAAAGTTACTGGTCGGACCTTAGCAACCCAGGAAACTGAACGCAAGTCCTCTGAAGATCAGGAGATTAGGACATCTAAACGAGGTAATTAGAGTTCGATTATTTAGAACTTTTTATTCCCCGTAGTTTCATCTTCTTACCCTCAAAATTTCACGTCCTTAGGTCAAGAGGCTGAGGAGCTAGAGCAGCGTGAAGTTGCTGGAAACTCACTGGAAAGGGAGAACTAGGGCACGTCTTTCAGACTCAAATTAGAAGTTTAAAGCCCAGTTAAGAGGTAGGTCATCTCATGATTGGTAAAAACATCTTGTTAGGGATAAAAGCCCTCTGATTGTATTTGATTTCATGCACTATAGATCATGTATTTCATGTTTTAGTAGAGTCATGCATACATGAGTATTCTTAGCCCTAATAAAGTTAAAAAGGAACTTTCTTGTCAAATTCACAGAAAATCCATGCATACTAGTAGCTTAGCTTTCATTCTATCATGTGGAAGGTTATATATGATTTTCAGACATGATGTAAGTTGAAACCTGGGATGTAATGCCCTGGATCTCTGCTGGATCCTTTGTTGGTCTCGTTAGATCTTTATAGGATCTTTCGGATCTGTTTCGGTGAGTTTCGGTTCGCTTTTGCGGCTTCCGAGTTGAGCTTTACGATCCGTGTGGGTTTTTCTCTCGTACTAGTTATGGAACCCTACGGTGAGTTTGGTTGTCAGTTCCTTGACTCGTGAATGCCGCAGCGACGATGTACTCATCGAGCCGGTCATTTCGACTATTTTTGCGTATTTTTCAGAGATAGGGCCAGAAATCGGATTTTTCAGAAATTAGGAAAATTCCTAATTTTGTTTTCTTTTTCTTTTCCTTCCTCTCTCCTCCCTTCTCATTTCGCCGCCGCCGTCTCTCTCTCCCATTTTCTCTCCTCTCGAGCTTCCTCGGCTCCGGCTGCAGACGGAGGACCTAGGAGCGAGTGTTGGGGATGTTGTGGAGCTGACTGGGTGTGCGATAGGGCGAGGATGGAGTGGTTCTGGCGCGATCCCGAATGGTGGATTCAAAGCTGGTGTTTGAGCTCGCGGCATGGTTTTTAGCGCGGTTTAGTCCCTTCGGGGCACGGTTTATTCAGTGGAGGTAGGGAGACGGATCGCCACTTCCTTCTGCACGTTTTCCCTGCTTCTGTGCGTAGTTTGGTGCTCGATCGGGGGAGATCGGGCCGGTTTTGTGAAAATTGTGGTTTTTGGGGTTTTCAGGGTTCGCCGAAAAACGGCAACCATTCGTGGTGTGGTTAGTGTCCAACTGACCGCTGGGATGTCTGGATCCCATCCATGCTAGTTTGGTGTTGATCGGTCGTCATTCGAGGCTGGTAGGAGTCCGAGAACCTCGGTGGCTCGTTTAGGGTTGATTTATCTAAATTGCCCCGATCTAGCGTTTTAATGCGTGCATGTTCGCTTTTTAGCCTCCTAGTGTTGTTTTTCATCGTCGAGTCTTGTTTCCCCTGCTCTTCGGTGTGAATGGGGCGTGGAACGGCTCGATTTGGCCAATCCACTATTTTCCCACCGTGATCGGTGTAGCGGTCATTTCAGTGACCGTCAGAGGTCCCTGACGGCCCTACGACAGACCGTCACAGCGTCTGGGTGTTTTTAAGCTTTTTATGGTTTTGGGAGTGTGACGGCCCAGGGGCAGCGCGTCACAGCCTCCTGACGCGTCCGGTGTGATGCGTTACGCTTATTTTTTTGTTTAGTAGTTTGGTTAAGTCGGTTCCCCTGACGCGCCTGCCCTAGTGCGTCAGGTGTGTGTAACGCGCCTAGTATAGGCCGTTACGTTGCGTTTGACTTGGTGTTTGACCGTTGAGTCCGTTTGTGTAACGGTGGTGTCCCCGTGCGTCACAGCGTTGTAACGCGCCTGCCCCAGGCCGTTACGTGCTGTTTTGGCCGAGTTGGGTGGTTGTGCCGTTGGCTCTAACGGCCATGCCCCCATGCGTTAGGCGTCTGTAACGCGTCCGATCGGGACCGTTACGTGCCTTTCGGCCAGTGTTTTCTTGACTTGAGCTTTTTGGCCCTAACGCACTTGCTTTGCCGCGTTAGGCTGTGTGACGCGCCTGGTCTAGCGCGTTACATGGTTCGAGTTGTCATTTTAAGTTTGAGGTCTGTTGGCCCTGACGGCCCGGGTCGGGCGCGTCAGAGCGGTGTAACGCGGCTGGTGTAGGCCGTTATGTGCCTTGTGTGTTTTAGTAGTTGGTTAGGGTGGTGTGTGTGACGGCTCCCCCGGCCACCGTCACGTTTCTGTAGCGCGTCTGTGATAGACCGCCACAGTGGGTGTGTAACGGCCTAGCGTTAGACTGTCACGTTCGTGTAACGGTCTAGGGGTGGTGCGTTACAGCCTTTGAGCTCCGATTTCTATCGTTTTGGTTTCTGACTGTCTTGGCTTATCCTTGTGGTCTGCCCGTTTTCCCGTGGATGTCTCTTGACATCCTATGAGGGCTAAGACTACGTTGTGAGGTGGCCAGGAGTCTTCTTGCTTGAGGTAGGATTCTCCTTCCTACTGTTGAGTCGTCATTGTTGGTTCCGGTCAACCCGGGGTGACCCAGTGGTTGACAGGTGACCTTGTGTGGGTGTCTTGGCGGTTCTGTCCAATCCGAGACATTGGTTCTGGATGCCTCTAGGTATCGTTTTACCTTGGCTTGCATATCCAGGCGTGTCTGAGGGTCTCTGGTGTTCCCTCAGGTCTCCGTGAGTCGTTTTCTGCTGAGCGTTGCTTCCCGTGGCTTAGGATGAGACCGATTGGCGGCTTGTTCCGCCGTTTGTGACGATCTTGCCTTTGAGTCGTCCGACTCAAGGATCGTTACGTTGTAGGTCTAGTTGCCTAGTCCTGAGTCTGTTGGCAGTTGTCTTGCTGCCTTGGTGCTTCGTAGTACGTGCGACAGTGCTTCCTTTCTTGTTTGTACTACAGCCCTTGTTTCGGAGTCTTGTGTTTTGTGCGCCTCCGATTGTTGTTGCCCTAAGGCCTTTGAGTTGCCGACCCGCCTTGGATGGCGGAGGGGTGTTCCCGAGATACGGTTTGTAAGCTAGTTCCGTGGGCTCCCAACCAACGGTAGCGTCCTACCGAGGGAGAAAACTAGCTGGAGTACCTGGCTTAGGCAAGAGCCAGTGTGTGCACACGTGGTCAGGGGCTTTGGACTTACATCGATAGGCGTGACCCTGACTGGTTACTTGATGCTGGTGTTCCTATTTGGTTCAGTGCGGGGGTCTGCGACTCTACCGTGGCTTCAGCGGTATTGTAGGCGAGACACTCGTGGCGTAGCATAAGACGTCTGTGGACACAGCTGGTCGTTGCTCTGGTGGTGAGGTGCGTCCATCTGTGATGCGTGGCTCTCCACTGCTCTTTGCGTTTCTTGCACGTCGTGACCTTTCCGAGTTAGCCCTCTTGTGGCCCTACTCGAGGTCAGCGTGGTGTGCACGACTCTCTAGTCGTGGGTGTTTCGTCGAGTCTGTCGGTCGTCTGCGTGGGTCTTTTCTAGACCTTTTGTCGGTCCTTGCAGGTCTTCGTCTTAGGCCTGGTGCCATGTTGGTAGATCGGTAACTTCTGACTTTGCTAAATCAGAGTCACCCTTCTGTCACTGTTTGGAGTAGTTTGGGGTGCCGAGGTTAGTTCGGCCGCTGCTTGTCTGGCGCGGGTTCTTCCCCTTTCTTACTTGTTCCCTACTCCTGCTCACCGTCTGTTCTCTACGGCCTCTAGAGTAGCTTTACAGTGTTTTAGTGTAGTTTTCCCGCTTTACTACACATGTTGTTTTATGTTCCGTGTTTCTGCGTGCTTTTCAGTGGGGATCCGCGTGACCCCTACTGAGCTAGTGACACGTGGCTCATCCCTGCTTTTCAGGTGGGGTGACGTCTTTCGTTCTGCTTCCGCGTGGTTCCTGGAGCGCTTGCTCGTAGCGTGTCGTTGTGGCCAGCTGGTACCTGAGTCGGGCTTCCCCCGACTTCTCGGTACGTCTTTCCTTTCTGTCGACTGTACTGCGCTAGACTTGCTCTCTTTAGCTTTGGACTTGACTCTGGTATATAATTGTTAAATTGAACTGTTAATTAAAAAGTAATTTTATTTCTGCTACTTTAGCAAACCGATCTAATAAAATTTAATTGCTTCTGTTATATCTCTGTGGCTTCAATGTACTCTACACATGCCTTTATCCCTTCGGAGCTTTCCCGCTCTTGGGAGGCCTCGCGGGTTCCAAGTGGTATCACGTGTATTCGGTAGTCCTACCGGGTATACCTGGTATCCGGGATCCGGGTCGCTACAGGTGGTATTAGAGCAGTGTTCTGAGATGTTTGGAGTTCTTTTCTGAGGTATCGGAGCATTGTTGTGTGAAGTACATGGGAATCCGAGATATACAGTATCTAGAGTCGTGAAAGTCCAGTACAGTCTTCAGCTGGCTTTGGTGTTGCGATGATTTATCGCGTTGTTTTCTTCGTATGTTGTCTTGTGCGTGCTGCTCTAGCACTGTACAAGATGGTCCTGCTCTCGTCAGGTTGTGACGAGGTGTTTCTTTTTTGTCGTTGTGTTTGTTTCGGTCATGTTGTACTTGGCAGTGTTCACCGGAAGGCTTGAATCTGTAGTACGTTGTTCGAGATTTTTCTTTGTATGTTGTTCAGGTTGCTGTTGACCTTTAGCCTTGGTCTGATGACCGTACACGTTCTCACGTTGTCTTGGTCGTCCCGGCTTGAGTCTGTTCAGCTCCTGATGTGTCTTGCTTCTGTTTAAGTGCTCGATTAGGTTCCGTGTTTGAGAAGTTGCTCAGGCGAGCTAGGATTTCCCTTCCTGGTGAGCTTTCGTGGTTGAGCTTCTTGCTTCTCATCCCTTCTGGTGGAATCTTTTCGAGATTCACCTTGGAATTGCTGTCTTAGTGATGCCTTTGTCCTGTGTCTGCTTAAGTGTGGACAGCTTTGTTCTGAGCCTGATCTGCTCTTTGCTATACGGTTGCTTGGCTTTGGACTCCATAATGGTGTTAAGAGCTATTGTGTACCGTATTTGTCGTGCCGTGTCCAGCGGCCGATGTATTGTAAAGGCTCGTTTACCGTTTTCAGGACGTGAAGGTAAGCTGAGATTAACGCTTTTCCTTGTGCTTTGTGCTGAAGCTGGTACTCTTCTCTGTTGCACTTGGGCTCCTGGTGATCGGTTGTTCGCAAGATCGGTACTTGTGGCGTGTTATTTGCGATCTTCATTGGTTGCGATGGCGCCTGGTGTGTGCTGAGATGCGACTACCAAGGTTGTTCTGATGCCTATGTGCATTGTTGAGTGCGCAGCAGAAGCTTGTGAGTTGGCTACTCACTGGTCGAGAGATTTGCTTCTTCTCGATGTGACTTCGTCTTGGCTTCCTGTGCCTTGACGTTGTTGTTGCCGTGCTGTGCTGGTGATTTTCTGTTGTTGGCATTGGCATTTACGAGTATTGGGGAATTTGTCGGCATTCTTGCTGATTGAGTACCCTCTACTCTGCATTTTCTTCTCTTGGGTGTTGTGCTCTCGAGGCGTGTACGTGGTCCTTGAGTTGCGTTCCCCGAGATTGTTATCGTTTCTCATTGTCGTGGGTCTCTCCTTGGTGAGCAGTCTGATGCGTGACCCATCCCTTGTGGTCGTGTGCTCAGCTGTTCCTGTGCCTTGATGTGACCCTGCTTGCAGTTGTGTTCCATGGTTCTGTGTTCCGTGCGGAACCAGAATTCTGCAAGTGCTGCTGTTGCTGTTGGTGTTTTGGCGCTGTTTCTCTATGATTTTGTGTCTTTGTGTGGACCAGGTCTTGTCGGTTAGCTTTGCTGTACTCTTTTTCCCTAGAGTTAGCTTGCGACTCGATCAGATGTAATATCTTAGTGAGGACTGACTTGGTTGTGCATGTGGTCCAGTGTTGTCATTGGCGTCCAGTGTGCCAGGTGTTCCCTGTTGCCTTTGGCACTAGAGCCGATGATGTGGTCGAGCTGTCAGCTGTGAGGACTGTGTCTCCTTGTTTGAGCTGATACTCGCCGTGCCTGTTGTTTCATTTCTTCGATAATTGTGGTTGTGGCAGTCGTGTCTCTTTACCTACGAGACGTGAGCGACGTTGCCTTGTTTCGGAGGTGTCGGACTTGTGTCCACTTGTGTCATGCTCGATCCAGAGCATGTGCTCGTGATTGTGGTCTGATGATGTTCCTGTGCTTCTCGAGATTGGTGTTGTTTCCGTGGTTGTGCGGTTGGGTTGTTCTTCCCTGCTTCTCCTTTGTTAGTCCTTAAATTTCGAGGGTGAAATTTCTTAAAGGAGGGGAGGATGTAATGCCCTGGATCTCTGCTGGATCCTTTGTTGGTCTCGTTAGATCTTTATAGGATCTTTCGGATCTATTTCGGTGAGTTTTGGTTCGCTTTTGTGGCTTTCGAGTTGAGCTTTACGCTCCGTGTGGGTTTTTCTCTCGTACTAGTTACGGAACCCTACGGTGAGTTTGGTTGACAGTTAATCGACTCGTGAATGCTGCAGCGATGATGTACCCTTCGAGCCGGTCGTTTCGACTATTTTTGCGTATTTTTTGGAGATAGGGCCAGAAATCAGATTTTTCAGAAATTAGGAAAATTCCTAATTTCTTTTCCTTTTTCTTTTCCTTCCTCTCTCCTCCCTTCTCATTTCGCCGCCGCCGTCTCTCTCTCCCGTTTTCTCTCCTCTCGAGCTTCCTCGGCTTCAGCTGCAGAAGGAGGACCTAGGAGCGAGTGTTGGGGATGATGTGGAGCTGACTGGGTGCGCGATAGGGCGAGGATGGAGTGGTTCTGGCGCGATCCCGAACGGTGGATTCAAAGCCGGTGTTTGAGCTCGCGGCGTGGTTTTCGGCATGGTTTAGTCCTTTCGGGGCATGGTTTCTTCGGTGGAGGTAGGGAGACGGATCGCCACTTCCTTCTGCACGTTTCCCTACTTCTGTGCGTAGTTTGGTGCTCGATCGGGGGAGATCGGGCTGGTTTTGTGAAAATCATGGTTTTTGGGGTTTTCAGGGTTCGCCGAAAAATGGCAACCATTCGTGGTGTGGTTAGTGTCCAACTGACCGCTGGGATGTCTGGATCCCATCCATGCTAGTTTCATGTTGATCGGTCGTCATTCGAGGTCGGTAGGAGTCCGGGAACCTCAGTGGCTCATTTAGGGTTGATTTGCCTAAATCGCCCCGATCTAGCGTTTTAATGCGTGCATGTGTGCTTTTTAGCCTCCTAGTGTTGTTTTTCATCGTCTAGTCTTGTTTCCCATTCGCTTCGACGTGAATGGGGCATGGAACGGCTCGATTTGGCCAATCCACTGCTTTCTCGCCGTGACCGATGTAGCGGTCGTTTCAGTGACCGTCAGAGGTCCCTGACGGCCCTACGACAGACCGTCACAGCGTCTGGGCATTTTTAAGCTTTTTGTGGTTTTGGGAGTGTGACGGCCCAGGGGCGGCGCGTCACAGCCTCCTGACGCGTCCGGTGTGATGCGTTATGCTTATTTTGTCGTTTAGTAGTTTGGTTAAGTCGGTTCCCCTGACGCGCCTGCCCTAGTGCGTCAGGTGTGTGTAACGCGCCTGGTATAGGCCGTTACATTGCGTTTGACTTGGTGTTTGACCGTTGAGTCCGTTTGTGTAACGGTGGTGTCCCCGTGCGTCACAGCGTTGTAACGCGCCTGCCCCAGGCCATTACGTGCTATTTTGGCCGAGTTGGGTGGTTGTGCCGTTGGCTCTAACGGCCACGCCCCTATGCGTTAGGCGTCTGTAACGCGTCCGATCGGGACCGTTACGTGCCTTTCGGCCAGTGTTTTCTTGACTTGAGCCTGTTGGCCCTAACGCACCTGCTTTGCCGCGTTAGGCTGTGTGACGCGCCTGGTCTAGCGTGTTGAGATTGTTGTGCCCCTTGTGCTTTGTTGATGATGTGGTGTTTTAATGATAGCAACATGAATGAGTCACCACATTGTCTTGAATATGTCTGATCTATTCTGTGGGAGATTGCATGAGTGTGCCATGTCTGAATTGTGATGAATGCATGTGTATGCTTGAGTCATGCTGTGATAAATTGGTTTGTGCTTGATTTCTGTTCTGTGCATTGCTTCTCTGCTGATATGTTCATGTTGTAGTTCATCAAGTCTATACATCCGTCTCACTGTTCACATGCATCAAGTATGTACAGCGTTCGTCTCAGCTAGCGTCTCTTGCTGCGTCTTAAGGCTCCAAGTCTGTACATTGCGAAGCCATTCGACAAGTCTGTAAATTGGCTTCAATTCCTCAAGTCTATACATTGGGGTCGGCTCTGCAAGTCTGTACACTGGTAGAGCATTCAAGTCTGAACATTCACAAAGTCTATACATCAGTCAGCATTGCATCTTGTTCACAAAGTCTATACATCAGTCAGCATTGCATCTTGTTCACGAAGTCTATACACTACTGGATGTTCATGTCTGCACATTGGTGCTTTTCCCTACGTTCTGGCCAAGTCTATACAGCCTCATCTTTACCTTCATTCCAAGCCAAAGTCTACACATTCGTTTCCTTGGGCAAAATCTATACATCGTGGCCTTGAACTCTCAGTCTGTACACTCTTTATTTCAAAGTCTGTACATTGTTGCCTTGAAGCCGTTCCAAGTCTATACATCCAGTTGAACACAAAGTCTACACATCGCCTCACATCATATGAAGTCTGTACGTTGGAAGTGTCTTTCTTGCTTTTTGACTACACTTCGTGTCGATTTCTGTTTTCGTCTTCGAGTTGTTTTCAGCCCGTGTCGTCCTCGTCTTCGAGTCGTTCGTAAGTTCGAGCAACTTTGTATTCGAGTCATTTTTTTAATGTCTTCGTGTTGTTTCTGTGTTTGTGTCTTCGTGTTGTTATTTTTATGTCTTCGTGTTATTTTTGTGTTTGAGTCTTCATGTTATTTATGTATTGTGTCTTCGTTTTGTTTTTATGTCTTCGTGTTGCTTCTTTCTATCTTCGTCCAGGTTTCCTCTAATCGCGTGTTTTACTACCGTTTTACTCCGTGTTATTTCCTTCTCACCTTGTGCTGTTCTCATCTGACTTCGTGTCGTTCTCTTTGTAGTGTTAGCTTTGTTACTGTATGTACCTTGTGTCGTTTTCTCTTTATCTCGTGCTGTAGTCATCTTATGTACCTCGTGTCGTTCTCAGTATAGTGCACCTTTTGTTGTTCCTACACACCTCATGCAGCTTTAGCTTGAGTGTCAACCGACTTATTTCAGGTATATATATATATATAGAGAACCCTGAGTATTAATGGTTTTAATCTCTTTGCAGAAGAAGAAGAAGGATTCTGGTTTCAGGATCAAATCCGAACCAGTTTGCTCTATTGTACTGTTCGTGGAGCCTATGCAGAGTGGGCACGTGATACGAGGCTGGCATCTGGCACGTGATCCGAGATGCAGAGGAGCCTCCACGTGGACTGAAGCATTTGGGCGGGAATCGTGGAGAGCACACGCCGCCCTAATCTGCTGCTGCTATATATATGTGTCTTCTTCCTCTGAAGAAAGAAGCGAGGGCAGAGAGTGACTGAAGTAGAAGCAGCCAGAGCTAAGAGAAGAAGTGCATAAGAGAAAGAAGAGATAGAGAATGCTGAGAGCTAGATCGAGATAGTAGAAGAAGAAAAAGAAAGAGAGACAGTGAGATAGAGAGAGTGAGAAGAAGGAGAAGGCAGAAGCAGTGAGAAGAAGAAGAAGTAAGAAAGAAGAAGAAGAAGAAAAGAGAGTTCGTGCTGGGAGAAAGAGAGAAGTAGTAGAAGAAGTTCCTGCTGGACCGTGGATCAAATCCAGGCCAGCCAGCTCCTGCGAGAGCCACATTTGATTTTATCTTTTCAACTTTCTGTTGCTGGGTTTTATTTTTCCTTTGAACTATTCACTTGCTGTATTTCTGATTTTCTGTAGAGAGGTCGGGGTCCCTCCTGTTGGTTCAGGAGAAGGGAGATTGCTATCTCCGGTTGCAAGTAGCTGGGTGCTACTTGTGGGTTCCCTCTGGTTAGAGGAAGGGAGGCTCGTCCTCCGGTTCTGGGCTTGTAGGTTTCAAGTCCAGGGTTCCCCTCCGGTTGGGAGGAAGAGAGGTCCGAGACCTCTGGTTTTCAGGTGACTTAATGTCACTTGTGTTTCCCTCTGGGGTTCAGAGGAAGAGAGACTTGGGTCTCTAGATTCCCCTCCGGTTTGGAGGAAGGGAGGTTTGGTCCTCCGGTTATGGGCTTGTGGGTAGTAAGTCCAGGGGTTCCCTCCGGGTCTGGAGGAAGAGAGACCGTGTGTCTCTGGTTTCCAAGTGACTGGAAGTCACTTGGGGTGTCCCTCCGGTTGGGAGGAAGAGGGGAGGTTGTTCCCCTGGTCAAGCTATTTGGCAGTAGTTGTTGCAGACTGAGTCTGCTGTGCTAGTGTTACTAGTGGAAGCCTCACTCCGGTTGGGAGTGAGGGGTGGACGTAGGTCTTTGGACCGAACCACCTAAAATCATCGTGCAGTGGTTTGTTTGATTGCCTGCTTCCTCTAGATGCATGCTAGGACCGTGATTTAAATTGATTATCTATATCCTAGAGTTTAATTGAGTTTGCATGTCTTGTTTGATCAATTGTCCACTGATCTAGTTGTTATCATCTCATGCGAATTTTAAATTGGGTAGAATTCTTTGAAAGATCCATTCACCCCCCCTCTGGATCAGTTTTTATCAATCGCACCTAGCTGACAATTGGTATCAGAGCAGTGTCTGCATACAAGGTCCAGCGACCTGCAGATTCGATCTTGCTGTCTTAGGTGCTAATTTATTTTTAGTGCATAAATATTCCTGTTGCCTTGAACTTACTCGCTACTTGTTTTTCAATGGCTCTACCACCCGTCTTTAGTGGTTCTGGTTTCAGTCAGTGGTACACTGCTTTACATGCTTATGTAAATTCTGCTAATCCTGATTTGTGGAAATTAATTTCACAAGGTCCTCACACCTTACCAACGAAAGTGTCCAAATGGACCGATAGACACAGATCAAAGGATGGAGAAAATCATAAAGCCTTTAACCTGTTGAAAGCAGCTACTGACAGAGCCTTATGGTCTTGTCTTCATAATTGCAGCTCAGCAAAGGACATCCTGGATATGCTGAAGCAATTCCACAGGGTAAACGAGGACAGCTGCATGATGGCTAACAGAAGTACTCCAAGTGGCAGCAATCAAGGCAGCAGTCAGATTAAAGAAGATGATGATGATGATGAGGTAAATCTCTTTGAGAATTTCTCTCTAGAAGATTGGGAGAATGCATATGCTGAATTATTTGAATCTCATGAACTGTTAAGAAAACAGTATAAAAAATTGAAGAAGGGTACTGGTTTAGATAGTTCAAGTTCTCCTTGTAGAAAGTGTGTTGAATTGAAAAATATTCATGATGCCTGTATGTCTGATTTTCTAATGTTGAAGAAACAAATTTCTTTATTGAAAACTGAGAATCAAGATCATGTAAAAGAAATCTCTGAACTTGAAAAGAAGCTTAGTCTAGCTAGTCATGATTCTGTTCAGAGCAAAGATTTGCTGAAAGAAATTGAATGTGTTAAGTCTGAATTAAACAAGCTGAAATCTGAAAATGATTCTCTTAAAGAGTTTTCCAATAAAAATGATGAAAAATCAGAGAAACTTAGACAGGAGAACAAATTGCTGATTGAAAAGCTTAATGCCATAAAATCTGTAAACATAGAATTACAGAAAGATTCTGAAAAACAACAGGAAATGTTTCATGAATGTCAGTCTCTCTCAGATGAATGGGTGGTTGATGCTGATCTCCTAGAGCAGAATGGTAAACTGCAAGAGGAAATCAATGAGTTGAAACATCTAAACACCCAGCTGACAGATAGGCTAATGACAATAGAAAAAGGCAAGTGTGTGAGTGTGGATAATTCTGATAGGTTGATGAATGCTGAACAAGAAATTGAGAGTCTGAAAACCATCAACTTAATGTTAAATGGAAATGTCAGTTGTAGTGAACGGAAAATAGCTGGATATGAGCTTACTATCACATCCCTTCAACAAGAAGTTGATGATCTTTATAAGTCCCTATCTGAAGCCGACAATGAAACAAAACTAAAACAGGAAGTTGAAAAACTCAAAAGTCTGAATGATGCCTTGCATCAACAAGTTATTTCCTGTGAAATAGATTTGTCCAAATATGAAGCTAAAATTGCTGATTTGAATTTTGAGATTAAAGATTTGAAAAATTCTCTATCAAAATTTATCAAAGGTAAGGACAATCTGAACAAGTTTCTTGGAAAGAGTGATAATTTTGAGAGAAAGGGACTAGGCTATAGTACGACAAATAAAAGGAGTAATGGGAATGAAACATCTACTGTTTTTGTCAAAGCCACCAATCAGAACACAACCTCTACTCCTTCTGTCTTCAAATTCACTGCACAAAAATCCACTGTGAAACCCAAAACTGTGGAACAAAATCAAAAACTGAAAAAGGGTGAAACTTCACAGAAGAAGGATAAAGACACTCATGTTACTATAAAGAAGGCTACACACAATTCACATGATCTCTCACACACTCACATTAAAAAGGGTTCATGTTATTATTGTGGGAAAGGAGGTCACATAATGGAGGATTGTGGATTGATGTTAAAGGATGAGCATGCTAGTGGAACTTTACATTCTAGAAACTCTTTTGATAGAAACCATGTTGCTAGGAAGTCTGATGCCTCATGTTATTATTGTGGGAAGCATGGTCATCTCATGAGTGAATGTTTTATCATGAAAGAAGACAATAAACAGCATGCCAAGGCCCCCATTCATGTTCATAGTCCATATGGATCTAAACACAATTCTAGTCAGCACACTGTGTGTTTCAGCTGCAATAAGCATGGGCACAAGGCTGCTGAGTGCTGGTTTAGATCCACTTGGGGTAAAAATGGTTTTCATAGAAGAAATTCTTTTGCATGCTTCCACTGTGGAAAAAATGGGCATATAGTCAAGGACTGTTGGTATGTTCAAAAGAACTATGTTAAACCCCATTTTGTCAAATTCCCTGTAAAACCTTTTGTGAAAATTTCATGCTATAACTGTGGGAAGCCAGGCCATAAATCTGCTGAATGTTGGATGGTTAAGAACAAGCATCAAACTGCTCATGCATATAACAGAAAATCTTATGAACATGTTTATAAACATCACCCTGCTGTTAATATGCATCATAAGAATCAAACACCAGCCATTTCATGTAGATACTGTGGAAAATTTGGACATTCTATGGATGACTGTTCACTGATGAAATTTGATGATAATGTTGCTATGAAAATATTTAGAAAACATGTCAGGGCTAACGCAGGACCCAAAGCTGCTTGGGTCCCTGCAGGATCAAGATGATCAAATACTTTGCAGGTGTGCCTTGGAGGGAGAAATAAAAGGGGTTAACCAAGGCACTCAAAAAGAAAACTCCAGGACTCAATTCAGGTCAGTTCTGAAATCTGTTTCAATTTCATTATCTGAAATTGTTGTTTTTCTTGGTTGATTTTTGATGCTCTTCTCATGCTGTTGTTTGCACTAAATAAATGAGATTGCTTTGCACTGCATATGTCATTTGCATAACCATCATGGTATATGAAATGGAACAGTACTGGAGGGAAGATGGAGTATGTCTGGATGCTACTGCCATGTGTGAGGTGGTCCTTGGACCAAGTCCTCCGCTCAGTACCATGGGTCAAGTCATATAGAGCAGTGTATTGCATATCATGTTGATCTGTTGGTGCTAAACTGAAGTTTTCTGAAATATGAATTGAACAATCATGCTTATAGTAATTCTCTTCTGTCTAATTTGCATGAATCATATCTGAATGCTAAATTTGATATCATGTGATGTGATTTCAATACATTTCATGCATATAGTCAGGGGGAGTCCAACTGTTTTTGATCAATGCATATCATAATAATCTGTCTGTCCTAAATTGAATCATTTTGAAAAGTTGATTGCTCCAGCATGATGCTCTCTGAATAAAGAATGCTCTGACGTTTGAATAATCATCTTGCATAAATTGCATCAATTCAGGGGGAGCTTGTTGAGTCTTATATGAGTCACTGCATATAGACAAGGGGGAGCATTATTATATTGTTGTCACTTTTGATATTCACACTCTACACTCTTTCAAATCATCAATTGACTATTTTGAGTTCATACCCTCTTGAATCTGAAAATTTGGCTGCTAATCCTCAATCTGTTGAAGAAGGAGTGTCTCATTTTGTCTGACTGAAATGACTTTAAACATGTATTGAGTGATTGACTCTGCTAATGGCTTTAAACCTTATTCTCTCTTGCTGATTGACTCTTCCACCAGCTTATACTCTTCCTTCATATACCTCCTAGCTGGTGTGACTATTTTGGCTTCACTATTGAGTTGTTGGTCAGCTAAATTTATTGTTCTGATCTGGGGAACTTAAGCTGCATGTCATGCAATTCAGTCTGAGATTTTGGTAGAAACTCCTATCATATGGGTTTAAGAATTATCACTGAATCAGACTGATATAAGATTAATGTATTCTCAGCTTTGTAATTAAATGAATTGAAAATATCTGTTGATAAGGTTTAATAAACTTTAACCTCTTGTGTCATGTAATCCTTAAAGTCTCTCATCTGATATCTGAAAGTTTGAAATCTAGGCTACTTTGGTAGAGATACATAGAGTGAGTGTTGTGATTAAACATTAACTTGAAAAAGTTGACTAAATGAAAAATTGTGAAATCAGAGCAATGACTCGGTCACTGAGAAACTGAGTTTTTTATCAATGAAATAAAGTAACTCATGTCATGAGGTGCCACAGTTATCTTTGATAAAAATTTAGTGAAACAAAACCTGACAGAGCAATAGCTTATTGGTGTTGAGTAGCTGGGGAGTCTGGCCTCTGATAAAGGTGTCTTCTCATGTAAAAAGGCACTCATATTACTAACTCTGCTCTCAAAGTGAGAAGCAATGCCAGTTATCACACTGAGTAACTGGGTCACTTCAACTAAGACTTGTTGTGCCTCATGTAAAAAGGTGTTGATCAACTTAAATTGCTCAAGAAAAATATAATGTGCTTCAAATAAAATTATCTTGAAAAATCTGTCAACTCATGTTCTTGAAAAAGTGTTTAACTTCAGTACTAACCTGTGTATTTTTCAAAGGTGCAATTGAGATCATATGTGTAAGATAAAAGATGATTATTTTTGAGTGTTTTCTGACTATTTGGTTCACTTTTATTAAAACTTGGATTCAGATATGAGTATTGAGTTTAATTTGGCAAAGTTGGTATACATCAAAATTAAATCAGATTGATTAAGTTGCCACTTCATAACTCTTTATGATAGAAGAGTCTACATCTTTTAAGACTTATTGAAGTGATGTATGCATTCAAATCCCTCATGATCAAATTCATGCATGATCAACAAAAACTGTATAGTCAACTCCTCTCTTATCAGTTGACTGATTCCTTCTGCATTGTTCTGACCATACAAATGTGAGGTGCCACTCCCATTATTACCTTGTTCACTTGCAGCCCTCTGAACTTCAGAATCCTTATGGTGGTGGATTTCATATTGATTCCTGAGATGTATTTCTCTCCACACTGTTGGAATCTTCCATCTTGTTCTGCAATAAGTTCTGATTCTGTGGTATTTTCACTAGAATTCAGATTCTTTGTAATGGCTGATTTCATATTGATTTATTGGATAACCAGAGTCCATTCCTGTGCTTCAGGGGGAGTTATGGTTTATTCACATCTAAGGGGAGAGTAGTCAATCATGCATGTTGATAGGGGGAGAGCTGTTTCATTGTCATAAGGGAGATCTTCATTTTAAAGAACCATGACTCATACTCTGCATTTATGTGCTGCATTTGACTATCAAACCATTTCCCTTCTTTTTGATTATGTCAAAGGGGGAGAATAGTTTGATGAGTCAGTGTGACTCATTATGTTGCCATCATCAAAAAGGGGGAGATTGTTAAGATTGTTGTGCCCCTTGTGCTTTGTTGATGATGTGGTGTTTTAATGATAGCAACATGAATGAGTCACCACATTATCTTGAATATGTCTGATCTATTCTGTGGGAGATTGCATGAGTGTGCCATGTCTGAATTGTGAAGAATGCATGTGTATACTTGAGTCATGTTGTGATAAATTGGTTTGTGCTTGATTTCTGTTCTGTGCATTGCTTCTCTGCTGATATGTTCATGTTGTAGTTCATCAAGTCTATACATCCGTCTCATTGTTCACATGCATCAAGTATGTACAGCGTCCGTCTCAGCCAGCGTCTCTTGCTGCGTCTTAAGGCTCCAAGTCTATACATTGCGAAGCCATTCGACAAGTCTGTAAATTGGCTTCAATTCCTCAAGTCTATACATTGGGGTCGGCTCTGCAAGTCTATACACTGGTAGAGCATTCAAGTCTGAACATTCACAAAGTCTATACATCAGTCAGCATTGCATCTTGTTCACAAAGTCTATACATCAGTCAGCATTGCATCTTGTTCACGAAGTCTATACACTACTGGATGTTCATGTCTGCACATTGGTGCTTTTCCCTACGTTCTGGCCAAGTCTATACAACCTCATCTTTACCTTCATTCCAAGACAAAGTCTACACATTCGTTTCCTTGGGCAAAATCTATACATCGTGGCCTTGAACTCTCAGTCTGTACACTCTTTATTTCAAAGTCTGTACATTGTTGCCTTGAAGCTGTTCCAAGTCTATACATCCAGTTGAACGCAAAGTCTACACATCGCCTCACATCATATGAAGTCTGTACGTTGGAAGTGTCTTTCTTGCTTTTTGACCACACTTTGTGTCGGTTTCTATTTTCGTATTCGAGTTGTTTTCAGCCCGTGTCGTCCTCGTCTTCGAGTCGTTCGTAAGTTCAAGCAACTTTGTATTCGAGTCATTTTTTTAATGTCTTCGTGTTGTTTCTGTGCTTGTGTCTTCGTGTTGTTGTTTTTATGTCTTCGTGTTATTTTTGTGTTTGAGTCTTCATGTTATTTCTGTATTTGTGTCTTCGTGTTGTTTTTATGTCTTCGTGTTGCTTCTTTCTATCTTCGTCCAGGTTTCCTCTGATCGCGTGTTTTACTACCATTTTACTCCGTGTTATTTCCTTCTCACCTCGTGCTATTCTCATCTGACTTCGTGTCGTTCTCTTTGTAGTGTTAGCTTTGTTACTGTATGTACCTCGTGTCGTTTTCTCTTTATCTCGTGCTGTAGTCATCTTATGTACCTCGTGTCATTCTCAGTATAGTGCACCTTTTGTTGTTCCTACACACCTCGAGCAGCTTTAGCTTGAGTGTCAACCGACTTATTTCAGGTATATATATATATAGAGAACCCTGAGTATTAATGGTTTTAATCTCTTTGCAGAAGAAGAAGAAGGATTCTGGTTTCAGGATCAAATCCGAACCAGTTTGCTCTATTGTACTGTTCGTGGAGCCTATGCAGAGTGGGCACGTGATACGAGGCTGGCATCTGGCACGTGATCCGAGATGTAGAGGAGCCTCCACGTGGACTGAAGCATTTGGGCGGGAATCGTGGAGAGCACACGCCGCCCTAATCTGCTGCTGCTATATATATGTGTCTTCTTCCTCTGAAGAAAGAAGCGAGGGCAGAGAGTGACTGAAGTAGAAGCAGCCAGAGCTAAGAGAAGAAGTGCAGAAGAGAAAGAAGAGATAGAGAATGCTGAGAGCTAGATCGAGAGAGTAGAAGAAGAAAAAGAAAGAGAGACAGTGAGATAGAGAGAGTGAGAAGAAGGAGAAGGCAGAAGCAGTGAGAAGAAGAAGAAGTAAGAAAGAAGAAGAAGAAGAAAAGAGAGTTCGTGCTGGGAGAAAGAGAGAAGCAGTAGAAGAAGTTCCTGCTGGACCGTGAATCAAATCCAGGCCAGCCAGCTCCTGCGAGAGCCACATTTGATTTTATCTTTTCAGCTTTATGTTGCTGGGTTTTGTTTTTCCTTTGAACTATTCACTTGCTGTATTTCTGATTTTCTGTAGAGAGGTCGGGGTCCCTCCTGTTGGTTCAGGAGAAGGGAGATTGCTATCTCCGGTTGCAAGTAGCTGGGTGATACTTGTGGGTTCCCTCTGGTTAGAGGAAGGGAGGCTCGTCCTCCGGTTCTGGGCTTGTAGGTTTCAAGTCCAGGGTTCCCCTCCGGTTGGGAGGAAGAGAGGTCCGAGACCTCTGGTTTCCAAGTGACTTAATGTCACTTGTGTTTCCCTCTGGGGTTCAGAGGAAGAGAGACTTGGGTCTCTAGATTCCCCTCTGGTTTAGAGGAAGGGAGGTTTGGTCCTCCGGTTCTGGGCTTGTGGGTAGCAAGTCCAGGGGTTCCCTCCGGGTCTGGAGGAAGAGAGACCGTGTGTCTCTGGTTTCCAAGTGACTGGAAGTCACTTGGGGTGTCCCTCCGGTTGGGAGGAAGAGGGGAGGTTGTTCCCCTGGTCAAGCTGTTTGGCAGCAGTTGTTGCAGACTGAGTCTGCTGTGCTAGTGTTACTAGTGGAAGCCTCACTCCGGTGGGGAGTGAGGGGTGGACGTAGGTCTTTGGACCGAACCACCTAAAATCATCGTGCAGTGGTTTGTTTGATTGCCTGCTTCCGCTAGATGCATGCTAGGACCGTGATTTAAATTGATTATCTATATCCTAGAGTTTAATTGAGTTTGCATGTCTTGTTTGATCAATTGTCCACTGATCTAGTTGTTATCATCTCATGCGAATTTTAAATTGGGTAGAATTCTTTGAAAGATCCATTCACCCCCCCTCTGGATCAGTGTTTATTAATCGCACCTAGCTGACATAGCGCGTTACGTGGTTCAAGTTGTCGTTTTAAGTTTGAGGTCTGTTGGCCCTGACGGCCCGGGTCGGGCGCTTCAAAGTGGTGTAACTCGACTGGTGTAGGCCGTTACGTGCCTTGTGTGTTTTGGTAGTTGGTTAGGGTGGTGTGTATGACGGCTCCCCTGGCCACCATCACGTTTCTGTAGCGCGTCTGTGATAGACCACCACATTGGGTGTGTAACGGCCCAGCGTTAGACCGTCACGTTCGTGTAACGGTCTAGGGGTGGTGCGTTACAGCCTTTGAGCTCCGATTTCCATCGTTTTGGTTTCTGACTATCTTGGCTTATCCTTGTGGTATGCCCGCTTTCCCGTGGATGTCTCTTGACATCCTATGAGGGCTAAGACTACGTTGTGAGGTGGCCAGGAGTCTTCTTGCTTGAGGTAGGATTCTCCTTCCTACTGTTGAGTCGTCATTGTTGGTTCCGGTCAACCCGGGGTGACCCAGTGGTTGACAGGCGACCTTGTGTGGGTGTCTTGGCGGTTCTTTCCAGTCCGAGACACTGGTTCTGGATGCCTCGAGGTATCGTTTTACCTTGGCTTGCGTATCCAGGCGTGTCTGAGGGTCTCCAGTGTTCCCTCAGGTCTCCGTGAGTCATTTTCTGCGGAGCGTTGCTTCCCGTGGCTTAGGATGAGACCGATTGGTGGCTTGTTCCGCCGTTTGTGACGATCTTGCCTTTGAGTCTTCTGACTCAAGGATCGTTATGTTGTAGGTCTAGTTACCTAGTCCTGAGTCTGTTGGCAGTTGTCTTGCTGCCTTGGTGCTTCGTAGTACGTGCGATAGTGCTTCCTTGCCTGTTTGTACTACAGCCCTTGTTTCGGAGTCTTGTGTTTTGTGCGCCTCTGATTGTTGTTGCCCTAAGGCCTTTGAGTTGCCGACCCGCCTTGGATGGCGGAGGGGTGTTCCCAAGATACGGTTTGTAAGCTAGTTTCGTGGGCTCCCAGCCAGCGGTAGCGTCCTACCGAGGGAGAAAACTAGCTGGAGTACCTGTCTTAGGCTAGAGCCAGTGTGTGCACACGTGGTCAGGGGCTTTGGACTTACGTCGACGGGCGTGACCCTGACTTGTTACTTGATGCTGGTGTTCCTGTTTGGTTCAGTGCGGGGGTCTACGACTCTACCGTGGCTACAACGGTATTATAGGCGAGACACTCGTGGCTCAGCATAAGACGTCTGTGGACACAGCTGGCCGTTGCTCTGGTGGGGAGGTGCGTCCATCTGTGATGTGTGGCTCTCCACTGCTCTTTGCGTTTCTTGCGCGTCGTGACCTTTCCGAGTTAGCCCTCTCATGGCCCTACTCGAGGTCAGCGTGGTGTGCACGACTCTCTAGTCGTGGGTGTGTCATAGAGTCTGTCGGTCGTCTGTGTGGGTCTTTTCTAGACCTTTTATCGGTCCTTGCAGGTCTTCGTCTTAGGCCTGGTGCCGTGTTGGCAGATCGGTAACTTCTGACTTTGCTAAATCAGAGTCGCCCTTCTGTCACTGTTTGGAGTAGTTTGGGGTGCCGAGGTTAGTTCGGCTGCCACTTGTCTGGCGCGGGTTCTTCCCCTTTCTTACTTGTTCCCTACTCCTACTCCCCGTCTGTTCTCTACGGCCTCTAGAGTAGATTTATAGCTTTGTAGTGTAGTTTTCCCGCTTTACTACACCTGTTGTTTTGTGTTCCGTGTTACTGCATGTTTTTCAATGGGGATCCGCGTGACCCCTACTGAGCCAGTGACACGAGGCTCACCCCTACTTTTCAGGTGGGGTGACGTCTTTCGTTCTGCTTCTGCGTGGTTCCTGGAGCGCTTGCTCGTAGCGTGTCGTTGTGGCCAGCTGGTACCTGCGTCGGGCTTCCCCCGACTTCTCGGTACGTCTTTCCTTTATGTCGACTGTACTGCGCTAGACTTGCTGTCTTTAGCTTTGGACTTGACTCTGGTATATAATTGTTAAATTGAACTGTTAATTAAAAAGTAATTTTATTTCTGCTACTTTAGCAATCCGATTTAATGAAATTTAATTGCTTCTGTTATATCTCTGTGGCTTCAATGTACTCTACACATGCCTTTATCCCTTCGGAGCTTTCCCGCTCTTGGGAGGCCTCGCGGGTTCCAAGTGGCATCACGTGTATTCGGTAGTCCTACCGGGTATACCTGGTATCCGGGATCCGGGTCGCTACATGGGATCTTTTTATCTATTGCTGTCAGCAGAAGCTCTGACGGATTAGGGTAGGATCGTCACAACACTGTAACGGCCTTACGATAAGCCATCACACCCTCTGTTGCATTTTAATTCCTCTGTTGTCTATGACGCACCATAACAGGAGCGTTATACTACTGTAACGGCCCCTCGATATACCGTCACAGGTGCTGTACCGTGCTCTTGTTAGACCGTCAGACCCCTGTGTTCTGTCAGCCCGAGGCAGAATCGTAACCAGTTAAGTTTACTTATAAATAAGCTTAGATAGCTAAGTTTGGTCCTATTATCCTGACTTTAAATTTATTTACTGATTCATAATATAAATTGCATGATTAAGGTATCTTAAGTTATTTTAAGTTATGTTAATTTCATGTGTCAAAAATCTATAGCTTTGTATCCTAAATCATGATTTTCCAATGTTGTATTAACGGAGTTTTATTTTAGTTTCACATTGCTACACATTCTCTCTATATCAATAGAGTCATTTTCTTTAAGTACATGGCACATATTCCGATATGTTGTCCATTAGTTCACACTTTGCACTATAGGAATATTATTCTTGGACATGAGGACCTCTCTATTGGATATTCCTTCCAATGGACTAGGAAATCTTGTTTCAAGGCCTCCGTAATTCTCTGCGAGTCTGGGATTCCCACTAGGACGCCGAATTGGTTATACCATGAAAGCCCAATTGTTAGAAAGTACTATCGATGTTTTCTGGTTCTGGATATGTAACGGATCTATATTCGACCATCAGGAACATCTAACGGCCTAATATATGACCGTCATATTATACTGAGTCCAATTTCTTGTTTCTGGATTCAGCCTTTCTAACGGCCTAACACTAGACCATTATGTTCATGTAACGGCCCAATACTGGAGCGTCACGTTATGTAACGGCCCAGTACAAGACCGTCACAGTTCTTGAGTACATTAACTCGGGGTTTGACCCAAGAATTGATATTCTAAGTTCCTAGGTGGCTTGATAATGGTCTAGGACTTATCATATCGATCAAGAAACTTAATATAATGAATGGAAGTTAAGAAATGTACCGTTATGCTGCCGATTTATTTCCATAAGCATAACATAGTATAAGTCATTATTGATCTCTCATATTCTTAATTGAAGCATTCACTCTTTGATAGTTGTTATCATGAGCTTATTGATTGAAATTGTCATATTACTGGCAACGCTTTATTGATACACTCATGGAAGTAGCTTGATTTATACGTGAAGATGCAGTTCGGGCGCTGATTGTGTCCAAGGGCTCTATGCTAGTCCCCTCGGCTGATTGTCGAAAACATACTATTATAAACCATGGGGTATGATGCTACTGGCGTCGCATTGCACTGGGAGTACTTTCTTTATAAATAAGTGAAATCTATGAGCACTCGTGAAAATCTAGTGAATTGCTACGCGAGTGACGTTCTAGTGCGTAACCTTTATGGTTATGAAAGTGAAAAGTGAAAGTGCATTCTCGTTACATTCTTGTTCATGAAAGGCCATGCTACACTCTTGTTACATTCTTGCTAGTTCATACTTGTTCATTCTATCTTACATGATCATCTTGTTACTTGGAATTGATCATATGATTTATCGCATTCGCATGATTTTACCTTATTCCTCTAGTGCTAAAATGTTAATTACTTTAATAGTGCCTTCATGTTGATGCGAAGATACCTACTGGGCAAGTGTGCTCATTACCTATTTTCAATCTTTTTCAGGAAATGGAAGTGAGTCGGGTTCGGATTCGGAGTATTCAAGTAGCGGATCTGATGTGACACCACCCTTGGACCTATTTTGTAAGCATACAAGTTGGGCAGCGGACTCACACTAGCGAGCTCACTCGCTTGGCGCACGTTAGTGCCCGAAGGCAACTCGGTGATGATGGAGAGGGTCCGAGGTGGGACCTTGAGGCTCCAAAGGTTGGCTAGCTTGGGGAGAACCCCAAATGGGCCTGGGATGCCCAAATCATGGGCGGCCAGCACACCAAGGGTGTGGGATGTAATGGTTCACTCACAACTCGCCCGCGGTGGTCACTCACGGCACTAGTAATTTAGGACCGAGCTCTCATTCACCGTCCGATGAAACAATGGCGATAATACTATGCTAGCAATGAATTGAAACCAGCCAAGAGAGGGACCGAGGCTCACCTAGCCAGCGTGAAGACGCCGACCCCGGTCGGAGACGAGGGCGAGCGGGGAGGCGAGGGTATGCACCCGCACGCCGCGTCGATGAAGCTTCAAACCTGTGACTTGAATTATTACATGAACTACACCTCTCGCAGGAGGGGGATCTTAGGGTGGGGGTTAACTGAGATTACACCCAAAACTACCTCCACACAGGGAGGGGCATTCAGCCGGCCAAGCGGGGACGGGTGAGACCGACTAAAGATGAAATTGGACGCCGATGTTGATTCTGCCCACTGTTTGTGCTTCTGGACAGACACTTGCTTCTCTGGACGTTGCGGCTACTCCGGATTTTTTCTGAAGACGAAACCAGTGGGAAAATCTTCGTAGCTGGACCTGGAAGACACCAAAATTTTCTGGATTTCTTCTTGTACCTCTGCTGGTCGGGGTAGTGGCTTGAACAGAGTAGCAGGTCCTCTGTTCTGACAACTGCAGGTTCCTAACAGCAGGAAGCAGAGGGTGCCACGAACGCTCCCGAGCTCGGAATCAGGTTCTGTCAGAGCCTTTGGAACCGTTTACGGGTCTACTTTGAAGCAGAACCAACGGGGATGACAAATGAGGTCGGAGTAGTCCGGTGGCTTCTGAACACTGAAGAAGGGTCGGTGTAGACAAAGTGGAAGCAGAACCGCACGATCGGGGGAGAAAATTGATAACTTTCTGGTCCGGTCTCCAAATTGAATTCTGCTTCTCGTTGATGGTAGAGGACTCGAAGTAGAAGACTTTTGCTGAAGAACTCTTGATCAGATTCCCAATAGGTTCGTCGCAGAAGAGCTTCCACTCCAGCTCTGGCCTCCTGCCATGGAAGATTCGTGCAGTCGGGGGAGAAAGGCTCTCCCGGGCAGCACCGTGCTCGGACGAAGATGAAACCACCGCCGTTCCGAAGATGACAGGCAGACGCTTCCAACGGTACCTCTTGGGCCTTCAGATTCGTCGGGATGTGGTCAGGGTCGCCTCTATAAGTAGGTGGTCTTCTTCAGGTCGCCAGCTACTTGGAGGATCTATCAATGGAGGTGGGAGAGGTGATGGAGAAGAGCAAGGGAGAATGGTGGAGATGAGAGAGAGAGGGGGGGGCGACCCTAACCAAGGGGTGGGGTCTTGGGGGTGCCCTAGGGCTGAGGAGGGAAGGTGGATTTGAATTCAAATGGCCTAGGGAAGTGGTGGGTTGTATGGGGGAGAGGAAAGGGTGCTTGGGGAAGGGAATAGGGTAGTTGGTGGTTGGAGGGTGGAGCAAGGATTGGAGGAGAGCTCTTGGGGTTGGGGTGAGTTAATGGAAGGGTGTGGGAACTAGGGAAGGAGTTATTAGGGGAGGGGAAGTGAGAGATAGTGGTTTGGAGGGGGGAGGAGAGAGAAAGGGGCGCACCCCTTAGAGAAAGAGAGAGATAACGAGAGAGAGATTGAAGAGAGATTTGGTGGAGAGGAGTAAGACTAGAGAAATTTTCTATTCAAATGATTCTTCAAAAGTTCTTCCATATGAGGGTAGTGGGGTCCTATTTATAGGCTTACATAATTCCATAAGACCATACTATCCTTGACCAAATACACTAAAGACAATTCAAGTCCAAGGGAGGGGCGCCTCTGGGCCTAGCCCAATGAATTGGGCCCATTAACCTATCAAACCAACATAATGACTCAGGACTTAGGTAAATAACCCACTAACCTAGGTACACGACTCAAATAAAGGGAAAATTACATAGTTTATGACTCAAAGAAAATATGAAAATTACATGAGTAGACTCAGAAACACATGACTAACACAATGGCGCTTGCCGACGAACAATCCGAGCCCTGAAAAAATGTGTAGGGGCAAGGGATGCCCCCATCATACCCCCGGGGTAGGGAGAACTCGACCCCGTCGAGTATGGGTCCACAGGGGAAGTAGTACACCAAAATGCAGCTCCGGGCGAACCACGATCTCCAAACTCAACCTTCGCTCATAGTCGGAGAAGGGCGCTTCAGCTCGTCAAAGTGGCTCGGACACACCCTCATGCTGGCGATGGGATCTTGCTGGCCTAGTATTGCCGCCATGTGCTCACGTCGGGCTCTCAGGCTAATTTGTGATGGCACTCCGAGGGTGTCTCTCGCAAGGATAGGTGTAAGCTCAAGGCACTCACTAGGATCCACCGCGGTGCCCTTAGAGGGTGCCGGATCCGCCACATGAGAAATGGGGTGAATCCTAAAACCCATCGGTAAGTCCAACCCGCAAGTCGGGTTGCCAAAATCACTCAAAACTTGGCAAGGTCCAAGTCCTCGTGCCCTCAAATTGGAGGTGACCCTAGGGTAGAGCCACTTCAAAGTCATCATCGTCAAGTTACCAACTTGGAATTCCAAGTGGCGCCCATGAGTTTTTGCCCGCTTGTTGTGAATCTCACCGCTTGTTGCTTGATACTTACTCGGATGCATATGTCATGCACTATGATGCGGTGTGAGTGGACAATGTATGGTATGCAAAGGTGGTCCAGGGCAACCACATATAGACATATCATGCATTGATGTTATGAAGACTTTGAATGATTTGGGAGGACCGGGGCATCCATAGGTGTCCCTCTTATGGGTGAGTGTGATGAATGTTTGAGGACCCGGACACCCATGTAGGTTCCTAGCATACATAAGACCAATGGTGAATTGGGGAGGACCGTTACACCCAAATAGGGGCCACTCATGCTTCCTACTTGACATGTGGGTGGTGTGAATGAATGGACCCGATTTTCTAATCATGCCAAGTGGTGTGTTGTGCCAAGACTTATGCACTCCTATCCTAGAGATGACTTCCATGTGCATGGGTGTGGGGTGGCCCTTGAGCTTCCACTCGTATGGATCAAAGGGATCTAAGAAGGTGGGCATTATGGCGAGGAGCTCTTCCTTGTTTCCTAGGCATATGTTGTTTATTGCGATGGTTCCCTTTGTGGGGCCCGAGTCTTGGAAGTGGTGGTTTTGGTCCAACATGGTTGGTTGGGGTAGAGAAAGGTGGGTTGTGGATAAGGTGGGTGGGTCACATGGGTAACTAGGCTCCCATTGGAAGGGATCAAAGGGGTCATGGATTGGGCTTCCTAGAAGAAGGAACTCTATGTCCACAAGGTCCATACAAGGTGGGTCATCCTCCTCTAATGAAGTAATTTGGCCGAAGCTCTTGGGAGGTAGATCGACCATGAGGGGAGGGCTTGGCTTTCTACTCGAGATATGAAGCTCCAATTTGAGGAGAATGTCGGGCTCATCGGGTGTGGGGAGGAATAATAGAAGGTCACTAGTGTAGCAACTAATGGTGCACATTGAGGTGATAGACCCAACACATAGGTGTAGGAGGTTAAGGCTCCTAGGTTGTTCGGTCATGGGGGTCAACATGCCAGTCAACTCTAATTGCCATGCTAAGCCCTTGAGAAGGTCCCCTAGTGTCTCCACTTGATAAGATGATTGGATGGTGGTGCGATAGGAGTTAAAGGGCACTATGGGGAGGTGTTGCTCCAAGGATGGGTAGGCCATGATCGGGTGAGCTGGGCCCTCTTTTAACCATCTAGCCAAGGACCCACTTATGATGAGTTCACTCCCTACTAGAGGAGATGGCATAGAGTTAAGATTGTAATGCAAAGCTTTGTCCTCATCTTGGGCATGTGTTTCTTTCAAAGTGGGGGTTGGATCTGGGGTGTTCACCACTATGGGGTCGGGTGTTAGGATTATGGGTTCTTCTACCAAGGAGGTGGGTAGGTACTTTGTGGGTGGGGTGATGATGATCGGGGCATGGTGCATCCGGGGTGGTGAACGAGGTCGGACTTGGAGTGGGGTTGGGAGTAGTGGTGGCCTAGGTTGGGGTAAGATTGGGGTTGGAAGTGGAAGCCGGGGTGGGTGTGGAGGCTTGGTTTGATTGGTTTTGGGAGGTGTGTCCTTTTTAGGGGGTGAAGGAATTGAAGGGTTCCTTGGGCTTTGGTGATCCGAATAGGAAGGGGACACATATCTAGCCCTAAGGTGTTCCTTCATGTTTTCCCAAGTGGTGATGGGATCTTCCCTTCTAATTATCCTTAAGCCTTCAATTTTCAACCAATGAGTTTGAGCCCTTTTGGTTAGTTGCATTTTGGCACATCGAACCTTCCTATCCTCGGACATGGGATTCCTCCCAGAGTAATGGTCCATTGATGCCTCCCAATCTAAATAGTCATTAAGATGAGTTCCATCAAAAGTTGGAGGTGGGGGACACGTCCTTCTATCATCCGCCCTTGGGGCGGGCCCATTTTTTCCAAGTTGGTTGAGTCAACCCGATATGTTATCAAGCCGCTCATTGGCATAGGTCAAGGTCTTCATGAGGTAGTTGACATGGCCAGGGAGGTCATGTGTGTTAGTGGTAGGCATCCCTTGGTGGTTTGGACTTATGGAGAGGGCCGATTGGTAAGGTCGGTATGAGGTGGCCATACTAGTGGACAAGAGCGATGCACTGGAAGACTCTAAATGCATATGCGCGCCCTAGCACCAACTTGATAGAGACAAGTTATGAACTTGCTCTGATACTACTTGATGTGACACCACCCTTGGACCTATTTTGCAAGCATACAAGTTGGGCAGCGGACTCACACTAGCGAGCTCACTCGCTTGGCGCACATTAGTGCCCGAAGGCAACTCGGCGATGATGGAGAGGGTCCGAGGCGGGACCTTGAGGCTCCAAAGGTTGGCTAGCTTGGGGAGAACCCCAAATGGGCTTGGGATGCCCAAATCATGGGCGGCCAGCACACCAAGGGTGTGGGATGTAATGGTTCACTCACAACTCGCCCGCGGTGGTCACTCACGGCACTAGCAATTTAGGACCGAGCTCTCATTCACTGTCCGACGAAACAATGGTGATAATACTATGCTAGCAATGAATTGAAACCAGCCAAGAGAGGGACCGAGGCTCACCTAGCCGGCGTGAAGACGCCGACCCCGGTCGGAGACGAGGGCGAGCGGGGAGGCGAGGGTATGCACCCTCACGCCGCGTCGATGAAGCTTCAAACCTGCGACTTGAATTATTACATGAACTACACCTCTCGCAGGAGGGGGATCTTAGGGTGGGGGTTAACTGAGATTACACCCAAAACTACCTCCACATAGGGAGGGGCCTTCAGCCGTCCAAGCGGGGACGGGTGAGACCGACTAAAGATGAAATTGGAAGCCGATGTTGATTCTGCCCACTGTCTGCGCTTCTGGACCGACAGTCGCTTCTCTAGACGCTGCGGCCACTCCGGATTTTTTCTTAAGACGAAACCAGTGGAAAAATCTTCGTAGCTGGACCTGGAGGACATCAAAATTTTCTAGATTTCTTCTGGTACCTCTGCTGGTCGAGGTAGGGGCTTGAACAGGGTAGCAGGTCCTCTGTTCTGACAACTATAGGTTCCTAACAGCAGGAAGCAGAGGGTGCCACGAACGTTCCCAAGCTCGGAATCAGTTTCTGTCAGTGCCTTTGGAACCATTGGCGGGTCTACGTCGAAGCTGAACCAACGGGGATGCCAAATGAGGTCGGAGTAGTCCGATGGCATCTGAACACTGAAGAAGGGTCGGTGCAGACAGAGTGGAAGCAGAACCGCATGATCGGGGGAGAAAATTGATAACTTTCTGGTCCGGTCTCTAAATTGAACTCTACTTTTTGGTGATGGTAGAGGACTCGAAGTAGAAGACTTTTGCTGAAGAACTCTCGATCAGATTCCCAATAGGTTCGTCGCAGAAGAGCTTCCACTCCGGCTCTGGCCTCCTGCCAGGGAAGATTCGCGCAGTCGGGGGAGAAAGGCTCTCCCGGGCAGCACCGTGCTCGGACGAAGATGAAACCACCGCCGTTGCGAAGAGGACAGGCAGACGCTTCCAACGGTAGCTCTTTGGCCTTCAGATTCGCCGGGATGTGGTCAGGGTCGCCTCTGCAAGCAGGTGGTCTTCTACAGGTCGCCAGCTGCTTGGAGGATCTATCAATGGAGGTGGGAGAGGTGATGGAGAAGAGCAAGGGAGAATGGTGGAGATGAGAGAGAGAGGGGGGGCGACCATAACCAAGGGGTGGGGTCTTGGGGGTACCCTAGGGCTGAGGAGGGAAGGTGGATTTGAATTCAAATGGCCTAGGGAAGTGGTGGGTTGTATGGGGGAGAGGGAAGGGTGCTTGGGGAAGGGAATAGGGTAGTTGGTGGTTGGAGGGTGGAGCAAGGATTGGAGGAGAGCTCTTGGGGTTGGGGTGAGTTAATGGAAGGGTGTGGGAACTAGGGAAGGAGTTATTAGGGGAGGGGAAGTGAGAGATAGTGGTTTGGAGGGGGGAGGAGAGAGAAAGGGGCGCACCCCTTAGAGAAAGAGAGAGATAACGAGAGAGAGATTGAAGAGAGATTTGGTGGAGAGGAGTAAGACTAGAGAAATTTTCTATTCAAATGATTCTTCAAAAGTTCTTCCATATGAGGGGAGTGGGGTCCTATTTATAGGCTTACATAATTCCATAAGACCATACTATCCTTGACCAAATACACTAAAGACAATTCAAGTCCAAGGGAGGGGCGCCCCTGGGCCTAGCCCAATGAATTGGGCCCATTAACCTATCAAACCAACATAATGACTCAGGACTTAGGTAAATAACCCACTAACCTAGGTACATGACTCAAATAAAGGGAAAATTACATAGTTTATGACTCAAAGAAAATATGAAAATTACATGAGTAGACTCAGAAACACATGACTAACACAATGGCGCTTGCCGACGAACATTCCGAGCCCTGAAAAAATGTGGAGGGGCAAGGGATGCCCCCATCAAGATCCGAGAGTGAATGAAGAATGAGTGAAGACTCAGGAAGTCTATATTGTTTAGATTGAGTCTTTGTAATTTTTTTATTTCTTGAGTCTAATATGATGGAAGTTGAATTAGTGGTTGTATTTGAATATTGGATTTGATTATTAATTGCAAGTTGAAAGTTGAGTAATTATTGTGCAATTGCATTATGTGTGATTGTCTTGCGCTCTGATCATTCTTACTTGCAAGAGGCTTACCATGCCGGCTGTTCACGTTCCTCGAGCGAGTCTTCCGCTGTAATAAAGGCTCGGGGCGTGACAAGCTGAGAGTCCCCTATGATCTTCAAGTGGCACGCGCCTAGAATGTACACGTGCTTTAAACCGGCTAGGAGAGCCTCATACTCGGAGATTTTGTTGGTAGCAGGAAATCGGAGCTGGTAAGCAAGCGAAATCGTCACTCCTTTCGGAGTGAGGAGAACAACGCCTATCCCTCGGCCTTGAGAATTGAGTGCACCGTTGAAGTGCAGAGACCAAAAGGGATGCTGAGAGATAGCAGAGAGATGCTCATCTGGGAAGTCATCCTGAATAGAGTCAGTGTGAGGAATGGGAAGATGGGCAAGATGCTCAGCGATGGCATATCATTTGATCGCCTTCTGAACAATGAAGGTGATATCGAACTGAGAGAGGAAGCTCTACCAACGAGCTAACCTACTGGAAAGGATAGGTTTTTCCAAGAGATAGCAGATCGGATCCATTCTAGAGATCAACCTAACTGGGTGGGCTAGGAAGTAATGTTTAAGCTTCTGAGCTACCCATACTAAGGCGGCACAAGTCTTTTCCATAGCAGTGTATTTGGCCTCTACCGGGTTAAATAACCTGGAGAGGTAATAAGCTGCCCGCTCTTTACCGTCATCGCCTACTTGTGCTAAAATCGCCCCTAAGGAGTCCTCAATGACCGAGATGTATAGGATTAGGGGTTTCCCAGGGATAGGAGGTTGCAAAACCGGGGGATTAGATAGATAGACTTTTAAGTCCTCGTAGGCCTTTTTACAATATTCGTTCCATTCGAACTTGACTCCCGCTTTTAGCAATTCGTAGAATGGACGGCACCTTTGGTAATGCTGGGATATGAATCTTTTGATGAATTGCAATCGACCAATCAGTCCTCAAAGTTCCGTGATATTCTTAGGCGAAGACATGTCCATGATGGCCTTTGCTTTATTAGGATCAATCTGGATCTCCCGTTTGCTAACGATAAAGCCTAGCAGCTTCCCTGAAGAGACTTTGAAAACACACTTCTTCGGATTCATTTTTAGCTTGTACTCCCTAGCTCTCTGCAACACTTTAGCCAGAATAGCGGGGTGTTCTTCTTTTGTTCTCGATTTCACCAAGATGTCATCCACGTAAACTTCCATTTAAATGTGCATCATATCGTGGAAGATAGCCATCATCGCCCTCTGGTAAGTGGCACATGCGTTCTTTAGACCGAACGGCATAACCACGTAGCAATACGTGCCCTAGGGCGTGGTGAAGGAGGTTTTCTGTTGATCTTCGGGAGCGAGACGGATCTGATTATAGCCAGAATAACCATCCATGAATGACAGAGCTTCGAATCCGGTGGTATTATCCACCAAGACATCTATGTGAGGCAGCGGGAAGTCGTCTTTGGGACATGCTTTGTTTACATCCTTGAAATCGATACAAATACGTACTTTTCCATCTTTCTTGATAACAGGGACAATGTTTGCCACCCACTGGGGATATAAGACAACTCTGATAAACTTGGTCTTGTACAACTTGTCGACCTCTTCCTTGATCCTCAAGGCCATGTGGGGGTGAAATCTTCTTGACCTTTGTTTCACAGGTGTTGCCCCTATTTTAAGTACTAGTCGATGTTTCACCAAGGAGGGGTCAAGACCCGGCATGTCCTCGTAAGACCAGGCGAAAGAATCACTATACTCCCTTAAGACTTTAATCAACTCGACTTCCACTTCTGAAGGGAGGTTAGCGGCAATAATGATAGGCCTGGGATTTTCTTTAGTTCCTAGATTGACTTCCTTTGTAGGTTCATCAACTGCTGATGATAGCTCATCGAACCTCTTTAACCCTTGCGCAAACAGATCGGCAGTGTCGTCTATGTCGCTGTCCTCAGAATTGACTAGGTCTTTATCATCCATGACTTCATAGACACCTAATCCATCATCGCTCCACACCCCTTCTATTTCCTCTTCATCTTCAATCTTGATCGCCATGGCGATGAATTCTGGACACTTCAAAAGAGCACGACATTGCTGAGCTAAATCTTGCGAGAACCTATCAGGAATGGATCTGGAATGATGCGCGAGCGGGCGCGGCTCTGACTTGGAAGGGCTAGACGACCGAGAAGAAGATCCTACTTCTCTAGACCTAGACCCTACTTCCCTAGACTCGACGGACCCTATATCTAACCTAAGAGAAAGCAAGCCTACTGGGAGGGAGGAAGTTGGGGTCTCGTGCCCCTGGGAAGAGGATGGATTGAAGATAGCGTAATCTTCCACCGAAATCTCCGTTTCAAAATTGATGTTTTTTTTTTGGAGATCAGTAGAGATCACGTGGCAAGATGGAGAGGAAGAAAGAGGAGGAGGAAGAGTGAGAGGATATATGGAAGGACAGAAGATGTCGAGGAACGGGTCGGAGGAAGAGAAGGAAGGAGTAGAGAGATCAAATGGTGGGCAATGCCTACAAGGAGGATCAATGATTAGAAATTCCGTTGGCAGGTCATACCAAAATGGAGATATTGGGGGTAGCGGATCAATCATAATATGAGGAGGACGGGGAATAAAGTCCAGCGTCTGGAATAGTGTGCGCAGGCGGAAAGGAGGCAAAGTGATGGTAATGGGAGAGCTCGCCCTTTCCCGTGAATGGTTTGCTGGTTTCGGCTTCCACTGAACAAGCCGTACCTCCTGATTTTTCTGACAATTGTCTGGTTCCTTGAACATCCTGGCAAACGCTTGGCTGAAATCGAGCATGTCATCAATGGGCCCCTTTGGCAGTAGAGGCGGACTGGCAACTGTACAAGCTATATCTTTCTTTTCTGACTGTGCTGATGGTGGATTCAGTGTACCCGACTAGAGAGGCCCTTTTATAAAATGCTGGCGGTAATACCATGTAAGTGGCCCTGAGTCACCCATCATTGACAGTGCGGACTCTCGGTAGTCGAGACCCCGTCTACTCATTTTTCTACCTTTAGGGATTGGCTTAGTTCGCCCTTGTAATTGCGCACCGAGGCCTCTCCCCGGTTGGTAGCCCAATTTCAGTATAATATCCCAGCCTTTGGAATCTCAGATCTGGGGCTTCGCTTTAATGTCGACGGGCGTTGTGGCGGGCTTGCGTGGTGCATAGGCCCATGGAAAGTCCAGATCCAACACAGAAATAACCGGCCAAGTGCTGGGCCACAAAGTTGGCAAAATCTTCTCTGAAATAGCTTTAACAGACTGGACTGTGGATAAGCTTTTGACTTTAACCACCCTCCCTTGAAAAGGGAATTTGAGACATTGATGCGCGGTGGATGGTACGGCGCTAAGAGTATCGATCCACGGATGACCCAAGATAGCCTTGAACATAGGGACCTCGATGTCCAGCACATAAAATTCAATGGGCATAGTGAGAGGTCCAAGCTCAGCTTGAATGGTGACAACCCCGTGACATGCTCTCCTCGAATTGTCGTATGTAGCTATAGTTGTGGGGGTCGGCCGTAGAAGCTCTTCTAATAAGTTGCAGGCCCTGAGAGTGCTGAGTGGGCATACATTGATAGATGCCCATGTGTCAACTAATGCCGCATCAATGCTGACTTTGTTCAAGATAATAGTGATACAAAGCGGCATTTGCCGGGCTTCTGGTGGTGCAAGCTCGGTCTCAGAGAAGGTAATTACTGGCCCTTTAGAAATAGTTGCCAGTGCTGTAGGTAAATTGTCGGCTGCCACATCTTCACTAACCATCACCTTTTGAAGAAAATTCCTGAGAGCATCTTGGTGAAGGGTAGATCTCTTTATAAGCTCCAGCACAGATATCTTGGCGGGCACCCGATCCAAATGATGCAACAAATCATATTGGATACCCGGCAGTGGCTCGGCTTCTTCCTGATCGGCAGCCGGTTATAAGGACTGGGGATTGGAAGTAGGAGCATAATTGCGATGAAACAAATGCCCGCTCCGTAGGGCACAATTATAGGCTGACACGGCCTCGGATGGGCTTAAAATGAGCGGCTTAACATGCCCGATGGGGTGAATGAATGGTGCGGAAGAGGGTGCGGTAGAAATAACGGGAGTGGGAGTGGAGGTAATGGGTTGTGATGATAGAATAATGGGCGGGGGATTAGTTGTGGATATGGTGATAGCGGGCGCGAGTGGAAATGGAGGTGTAGGGGTAAGTGGAGGCGTGGGCGGAGGGCTAGTCGTAGTGATGGCAGCGGGGGTGAGTAATGGGTGAAGGATGGGTGGTGGAGTGGAAGCGGATGAAAGGACAAGTGGCCTAGCAGGCGGAGGAGAGTTTGGATGTGTGTGTGTAAGGATGGTATGAGTGGAAGAAGTGCGGTAATTGTGGTGGAGGGTCGAGACATGGTGTACCACCCCGTCGTCATCATAAGACCACCCGACATCAGGAGCCGGGGGTTGTACTACGTTAACCTGAGCCAGAGCCGGCGGCTGAGGCTACAGAGCGAGAGGATGATTCGGCATGGGGTTCTGATGGATCCCCATGTCTTGAACCGGCTGCGGTTGTGGTTGTAATGGCTGCTGTTGCGACTGCGGTACATGTTGTTGCTGCTCTTGCTACCTCGGCGCTTGCCTTGTCCTTTCTTTAATCTCTGTAATGGCCATGTGCATCTCGGCCCAATCAATACGGTGTCCCTCGTGTAAGTCGTAGACCAAGTCTCTAAACTGAAAACACCTTTCGATGGTATGCCCTGGCTGCCTGTGGAACATACAATACTTCGTTTGATCAACGGCCGGGTTCCAGACGGGCCGTTCCGGAGGAAGTTGGATTGCACTAATGGACATAAGAGTTGAGAAGATGTCCGTGAGAGTTTCTGGCAGAGGTGGGTACTGGGCTCTCTTGGGAGCCGGGCGTCAGTTAGTGTAGCCGTTGGGTGGAGGGACGTTATGGTATTGTGGAGGCTGAGGAGGTTGTGGTGGAGCGGCAAAGGGTATTTTGCGGAGCGGCAAAGGCAGGCAGAGGGTTCTGCGGAGTGGAGTAGGCTAGTGGAGGGTTTTGTGGAGCGGATTGAGTGTTGCGGGAGTTCTGGGAGAAGCAGATTTGGTTATTTGGGTTGGCGGAGGGAAAGTTAACGTCTTGCACTTGCTCATTTGTTTGGACTCCCTCGGTAACGGGCCCTTGAGGTTTCTTATGGTATTTGGGCTTTTGGTTCAAAAAGTGAATGGATGGGAGAGTCCTTGAATTGGGTTTGGATAAACCGCGCTCGGCTATATAATTGATGCATGTTTGCTATGTCATTCATGGCCAGAATATTACGGAAGGTCGGAGTGGCATTAGAGATGAGTAGGTTGACCTTCTCTTCCTCCGAAATATGGCCTGGTACCCTGGCGGCCATCTGTCTCCACCTGTCAACATAGGTTGCAAACTCCTCATCTGGCTTCATTTTCTCGGCCACCAAATCTATGAAGGAATATTCTGGGCTGACCCTGTCTTGAAACCGCTGGATGAACTTGTCTTTCACTATCTTGAAACTCTCGGCGTCCTCTAGTGGCAGAGAGTAGAACCATTCAAGCGCGACCCCATCTAGCGATCAGCGAAATAAATACACCATAAGGCGATCATCATACTAAAACTGGGCCAATTCATATAGAAAGTCCCTTACATGGATAAAGGGATTGCCGTTCCCGTCATACTTGTTGTAATTGGGGAGCTCGGATTGTGGGGGAAATCGAATGTTCTGGAAGCTTGGAACTGGAACATCTGCCAAGGACTGTGGGCCAACCCGCTTTTGGAGAAAGTCAAGTTGTTGTTGCATGGCGGCCCATTTATCAAGTAGTTCCTGCTCTCTGGATGGAGTAGGGATAGTGAAGGATGGAATCTGAGGAGTAGAGGGGTAAACAGATGGAGGAGGTGGCCGATAAGAAGGATATTGGGCCGAAGGATGACCCATATTGGTATGGACCTGGGCTGCCCCTTGATGAGGGCGCATGAAATCATTTGGGCCGACAAGGACCTGCGGCACTGATGGGCCGGACATATGATGATCTGCTATAGAAGAAGGAGGGACAGTGGCCTTTCCCTTATCCAAAAATTTCTGGGCCGAACTAGAAGATTGGCCCATCTCCAGACTAGAGAATCTGAGCGTCCTGGGTTGGACTGGAGTGAGGTCGATGGGCTGAACAGCGGGCCCGTCAACTCTAGGCTGAATAATGGAAGCATTGGACTGACCTTGCACAATCTTGGAAGGTGGGGTGTTGGACCCATGCATGGCCTGATAAACAGCCTGAAGTTGGGCTGGATCCAATTGGGCCATCATTTGAAGCATAGAATTGGCGGAAGGAAGAGGAAGAGATTGAGTGGATTGGGCGCCCTCCATAGGGATGGAGGACGAGGGAGGGATGGGCCCCTCTCCGGAATGAAAGGAGATAACCCTAAAGGAATCCTCTAGAAGCCCTTGAGGAAGAGACTCCTCTTGGGAACGAGGGAGATCAAAAGAGGCCATGGTGGACTCAAAGAGAGGATTGAAGTAGAACTTGGAAAATGAATTGCCCCTAGGTGATGATGCTTCTAGAGATCGGAAGCAACTCCACATGCAACAAAAAACCTTAACAAAAATGCAAACAACACCAAATAAACACATAATGAGTGACTAAACTTAGATAGTTTTAACAAAGATGTAAGTGAAAAGGAGATGAAAAACTCAAGGTCAACCAAGTTATTTAGATGATACAACAAGATTTTTATGATTTTCTCCTTTAGAACCTTAGTGACTTGATTAAAATGGTGCTCTCAATAATAGGTTCCTAATAGGGGAAAGATATGTAGCTTGGTTGACTCTAAATGTAATCACTCCTTCACTTATGCAATCCTAGACACGGTGTGGGAAAGGTACAACCGGCCTGGCGTCCGTGTGGGAATTCACGGCTCGCGGGGACTTATGGAGGTCCCTGATGTGATCTCCTGGTCGGCCCCAAGGAATATGGAGATGAGATGTTCACACACCAAGGTAGGAAAATACAATCTAAAGTATGAACATGTGAATGAACCTATGTGCACCGGAGTGCATCCAAATTCTAGCCTAGAATCTAGCAATCAAATATGAACACAATGATATGAATATGTAAAATAACTAAGGAGGAGACCAGATAGCACCCAAGCATGAAAATCACAGCAGAAACACCAGAAATAAACTACACCTCGGGATGCGTACCTATCTAGAGTGTGTGACGGTCAAATAGATATGCACCAGAAGATGTGACGGTCTAACAATAGACCGCTAATATAATGTAAGGCACGAATTTACGACCGCCAGAAGAGCCAGAGAACGAGAAACATCAGGACGTAAAGGGAAAATCCGGGGAAAACCAAGACAATTTGGACAAACAAAGGACAACATGTTAAATAGAGATTCAAAGCACGATTGGCACTAGATGTCCCACCGTGATCGTCAAAAAATTCTGTTGATTATTATGTGTTCCTTTTTGCAAGATGGATATGATCTCAACAATGATGGAAAGATGAACAAGCAATGAAATCACTCAACCTATGAACATGTGCAACATGAACCTAGGCCATCAACACAAAATCTAGCATGGGCATGCTATCTCTATCAAGAATAAGCCAAAGGGAAGAAATAAAAACACACACCGGGGCGTGGAGCAAGGAAGTAAAAGAAAACACACCTTATAGGTGGAACAAGCAAACAAAGCAAATAAGAAAGAGGTGTGAAGAAAGAGAGAGCTACTGCCCAAACTAAGGAAAGATGTGATCGCCACTAAGGTAATAAACAAGCCAAAGACCTAAAAAGTACCTTAGAAATAGGTGGATGAAGCACCCGCCCACGGGAGAGAGAAAAACAACCAGGAAAATATAGCTCTGTGAAGTGTAACGGTCAAGAACTGATGCGCCACAGAAGTGTGACTGATGGGAATCGAAGCCGAGCATGTACATTTTATTTTGCATTTATGTCCTTTAGTTTATTTGTATATCCACGGGAAAGTATATGCGCAATTGTACGGCATTATAAGCCAATGCGTCATTCCCACGGATTATTTGGGTTTCTTTGTAATTTATCAGTAGGACTAGCAAGGGGGCCCTCAGCCCTTTCCCATTGGTCCATGTCACTCATGTGGGGGAGGTCAACCATCCTAGGTGGCCATCTAGAAGGGTTGAATGTCAAATGCCACATGGGTAGACAAGTGGTTAAATTGGTCCAAGGTAGGTCACCTACCTTCACCTACCATACCCCTTGGTCAAGGGGGCGCCCCTCTCCCCTATTATTTTATGTTTTTTTTGTGTGTTGTTCAAACCTCATCCTATCCCTTCAATCCCCCTCCCTAGATCCAAGGGTGTACATTAGATTAGATTGGTATCATATAAAATGTTGTATTTTCATGTGGAAATTAATGAAAATTCAGAAAATTTGTTGTAATCCAAGAATCTTGGTGCGCCCCCAGCTCCTCCCCTCTGGTTCATCTCCTCCAACCTCCAATTCTAGAGTGGTTTCTATCTCCTATCCCCTCCCCTCTATCTCCGGTGATCATCTGTGCCGCCGCCGCCGCCGTTCGTGCCGCCTTCGAGCCGCCGCGGAGCCGTCTTCAAGTTTCTGTCGTGCTGGACAGAGGTGTTGTTCGTGAATTCTTGCTGCCCGCCACGAGCTCAGATTGATTTGAAATTTTGAGGGTGTGTTCTTTCCTTGCATCCCCACCTCCACTTAAATTTCACGTCCAAACTCCTCCATTTAGTAATTTTCCATTTTCATGCATCTTTCATTCCCAGATCTGTTTTATCACTATCTACAGTGACAGTAGCCCTGTGTTTCTCACCTCCGACCCTGTTTTTGATTTTTCCAAACCCTCCCAATTTTACTGGGAGTTTTGTCCATCATCCCCTACATCCACCATTTTTCTTGATTTTTGATTCGCCATCTATCTATTTTTCAAAATCCATGTTCTATCTCAGCTACAGTGCTTTCAGTCAGATTCCAGATCCGACCCACTGTTAGTGAAAAAATCCTATCAATTCGTAGCCACATCCAAACTTGTCCAAACCAGTTTTCCATCTTCCTAGCTCAATTTCCTACAACGTTGATGAAGACCTCAAGAGCGGAATCAGACATCTACCCTGCGGTCAATGGCAGTTCTCAGAGAACAGCCCTGCAGATCTGAGAGTTAAGACACTGTACAATAGCAACCTTCAAAATTCGCCAATCATAAGTACATGCTTGATTATTTTTCTACAATCCCCTTGGGTTAAATCCCTTCGAAGCATCTTTCCAATGGCGCTAGTTTCGTCACATTCTGACGTCGGGGCTGATCCCAGCGTCCGTTCTCGCCGGAGCGCGCGCCAGAAAATAGAATCGGCAGATCCGTGGCCGGTTATTCCGACCGGTGTCGATCGGAGCCGCCCGGCCTCCGGCCGGCGAACCAGTGTGCCGCCAGCCCAGGGAACACTTCCACAAGTGTCCCCACCACAGTGGTGACACCGGGTCCCGCACGGTCCCTCCGGACAACATGTGGGCCCCACCGTCACGTGTTCGGATGCTGTCGAGTCAACGCGAGAAGTCACCCGTCAACCCGAATTCGGTCCTCCCGGACCCCATTGTGTCGCCCTTTACCTCCCTGCGTAGAGTGGGCAGTGCTTCATTGCTGTAACAAGTGTGTAATAATATTCCGGGAGTAAGGGTTTCGGCCGGGTGCGTCGTCCCCACACCGAGCGCGTGGAGGTATCATTTTCACTCCCTTCTCGACATTTTGCTTACTTCATATATATTTGTTTATGCCGCTGCTAGAGAGCATGTGTAGGGATATCTAGCTCGCTATAATTTCATATCACTGCTGCTGCGAGAGAGAGCGTTACCGTGCCGTGACCCGATCCGGGCACAAGTGAGAGCCGACCACCCTAGCTCACTGCCGGTTTCTCAACCGCGCACGTCCGACGCTTCCCTCGTTAAGGGGCAGTCACGAGCTTGTCGTGTCCGTGGTCTCGTCCCGCATCAATTTGGTATCAGAGCCAAGTTGAGTCTAGGGTGTCAAAAAAAAAAGTGTCTAGGTTGCATTTGCATCCCTTTACTCGGTATATCAAAAGGTGTTGTCCGAACGTTAGGCTACGCCTGTCGGGAAGGCCGCACACTTGCGCGAGTGATCTTCGGATCACTTATCTCCGCCACGTACCGAGTCTTGGTTTACGTCTAGGGTCCTTAGTGTGCATGCATTACAAACTTGCATAGTCGGTCTAGTGTCTTGTCACCGTGTGTATGCATGTCCATATCCGCTACCCATGGCCGTTCCCCAAGACCATACATCCGAGTGGTCAACCTTTGTGGCCAAAGTCAATGTCCTCATGGACCGAGCCCTTGGTTTTACCCCTCTCACTATGAAAGTCGCTCTACCCAACGGGTCCACAACGGAACTCCATTTCACCGATAGGGAGTCGGATAATTGGGTTTCCCTTGACATCGTGGAGTCTCTCTCCAAGACAGGCGAGATTGTCCGTGATGGTGATTTTGCTTGTGTTGAGTTCTATAAGAGGATCGGCTCTGTTCTCTACAGCGATGGCGCATGGTGCAGGATCGGCACACTTGCTGGTTCATGCATCATTTTAGGACAAACGTGGTTAGGAGAACGAAGAGCCAATCTTGACTGGGGCAAGAGGACTTGCACCTTATACCCACCTTACCTACCCGGCAAGATCACCCTCACATGTCCAGCCACCCAACCCCAGCGGTCCACTCCACATTCGGAACCATTATGCTTGGAGCCATCTCACCCCGAGCCACCCGTGTTTCTTACGGGAACGCTATACATCGCCGAGCCGCTTTTTAGTTGGCTCAAGGATGGCTTGGTCCCACCTCCCTTTCTATCTATGGACCCCACACTACCATTGGTACCCTTCAACTCCTACCACACAACTTTTCGATCTAGTCACCATGTTGACACGTTGGATGATCTTGTCATGGGATTAGATTCACAATGGAAGTTGACGCACCTACTGGCCCGAGGCTTTGACCAACCCGCTAGTCTTAGCTTCACCCATCCGGCCTTAGGGTCCATTACCTCCGTGTGCACCGTGGGGTGTGTCACCACGGAGATTCTTCTACTCCTCCAGATGCCGGCCGAGTCCGACTTCATTCCCTTTTGCCCAAGGGAGGAATCTTATTTCCTACACATGTCCGTCGTCCCACCGATCATAATGTATGGCGGTGATTATGAATTCCAAACTTGAGACCATGTCATGTTGGAACCCATCTCACGGGGTCATACCTTCTTCGACCCTTTTGATCCCCTCACTAGTGAATCTCCCGAGCTGCCATCTTCACTCCACTTCCTCTGCGGAGTTCACTATCAAGCCTTTTCCACTCGGGCCAAGCAACCTCCACATAGTCATAGGTCCGAACCTTCATTCGGGGGTAATGAAAACTTTGGTTCCCCGAGTCCACCTAAACCACCCGAACCTCCCGAACTTCCCACCTCCAATCCAAATGTCCATGAGTGGTGCATCGTAGGATGTCTAGGAGTTCCCCATGACGTCAACCTCCGGTTACGTCAAATGCATGCATGGCACACATTCGGGTGTCCTGGTCCACCATCGCCTATGCGTAGATCGGACTAACATTAGGTGTGTCTAGGGTCATAGATGAGTCCGTGTGTTTTCCTTGTGTGGTTTGTTTTGTGTGATTTGTTTGCATGGTTTGTGTGTCGTTTATTTGTCTGCATGTGTCTTGTGCAAGCTCGTTGTCGTTCTATTATGAGTAAGAGGCGAGTGGACTCATTCGATGTGTATGGAATCGGTTCTACATCTATACCCGGATCAGTCACCTACAGGGACTCAGCGGTGATTCCTAGTGAGTCTTCGAGATGCTTCCTTCCCATTGCGAGTGCCCCACCCGAAGTGTCCACCTCTAGCCCATGGCAGCTTGTGCATATCGAGTATATATGGAATGAGCAGGTGCCAATCATTTGGAGTGGAGCATACCCGCGCTACTTGGCACGGTGACGGATCCGCCGGAGTACTCGAGCATCCATACCCCTACTCGATGGGGTCGAGTTCCTCCCACCCAGAGAGAGTTGATGGGAATCGAAGCCGAGCATGTACATTTTATTTTGTATTTATGTCCTTTAGTTTATTTGTATATCCACGAGAAAGTATATGCGCAATTGTACGGCTTTATAAGCCAATGCGTCATTCCCATGGATTGTTTGGGTTTCTTTGTAATTTGTCAATAGGACCAGCAAGGGGGCCCTCAGCCCTTTCCCATTGGTCCATGTCACTCATGTGGGGCTGGTCAACCATCCTAGGTGGCCATCTAGAAGGGTTGAATGTCAAATGCCACATGGGTAGACAAGTGGTTAAATTAGTCCAAGGTAGGTCACCTACCTTCACCTACCATACCCCTTGGTCAAGGGGGCGTCCCTCTCCCCTATTATTTTATGTTTTTTTTGTGTGTTGTTCAAACCTCATCCTAGCCCTTCAATCCCCCTCCCTAGATCCAAGGGTGTACATTAGATTAGATTGGTAGCATATAAAATGTTGTATTTTCATGTGGAAATTAATGAAAATTTAGAAAATTTGTTGTAATCCAAGAAGCTTGGTGCGCCCCCAGCTCCTCCCCTCTAGTTCATCTCCTCCAACCTCCAATTCTAGAGTGGTTTCTATCTCATATCCCCTCCCCTCTATCTCCGGTGATCATCTGTGCCGCCGCCGCCGCCGCCGCCGTTCGTGCCGCCTTCGAGCCGCCGCGGAGCCGTCTTCAAGTTTCTATCCTGCTGGACAGAGGTGTAGTTCGTGAATTCTTACTGCCAGCCACGAGCTCAGATGGATTTGAAATTTTGAGGGTGTGTTCTTGCCTTGCATACCCACCTCCACCTACATTTTCACGTCCAAACTCCTCCATTTAGTAATTTTCCATTTTTATGCATCTTTCATTCCCAGATCTGTTTTATCTCTGTCTACAGTGACAGTAGCCCTATGTTTCTCACCTCCGACCCTCTTTTTGATTTTTTCAAACCCTCCAAATTTTACTGGGAGTTCTGTCCATCATCCCCTACATCCACCATTTTTCTTGATTTTTGATTCGCCATCTATCCATTTTTCAAAATCCATGTTCTATCTCAGCTACAGTGCTTTCAGTCAGATTCTAGATCCAACCCACTATTAGTGAAAAAATCCTATCAATTCGTAGCCACATCCAAACTTGTCCAAACTAGTTTTTCCGTCTTCCTAGCTCAATTTCCTACAACGTTGATGAAGATCTCAAGAGCTGAATCGGACATCTACCCTGCGGTCAACAGTAGTTCTCAGAGAACAGCCCTACAGATCTGAGAGTTAAGACATTGTACAATAGCAACCTTCAAAATTCGCCAATCAGAAGTACAGGCTTGATTATTTTTAGGAAATCCCCTTGGGTTGAATCCCTTCGAAGCATCTTTCCAACGGCCCCAGTTTCGTCGCATTCCGACGTCGGGGCTGATCGCAGCGTCTGTTCTCGCCGGAGCGCGTGCCAGAAAATAGAACCGACAGATCCGTGGCCGGTTATTCCGACCGGTGCCGATCGGAGCCGCCCGGCCTCCGGCCGGCGAACCAGCGTGCCGCCAGCCCAGGGAACACTTCCACAAGTGTCCCCACCACAGTGGTGACACCGGGTCCCTCACGGTCCCTCCGGACAGCACGTGGGCCCCACCGTCACGTGTTCGGATGCTGCCGAGTCAACGCGAGAAGCCGCCCGTCAACCCGAATTCGGTCCTCCCGGACCCCATTGTGTCACCCTTTACCTCCCTGCGTGGAGTGGGCAGTACTTCATTACTGTAACAAGTGTGTAATATTATTCCAGGAGTACGGGTTTCGGCCAGGTCCGTCGTCCCCACGCCGAGCGCGTGGAGGTATCATTTTCGCTCCTTTCTCGGCATTTTGCTTACTTCATATATATTTGTTTATGCTGCTGCTAGAGAGCATGTGTAGGGATATCTAGCTCGCTATAATTTCATATCACCGCTGCTGCGAGAGAGAGCGTTACCGTCCCATGACCCGATCCGGGCACAAGTGAGAGCCGACCACCCTAGCTCACTGTCGGTTTCTCAACCGCGCACGTCCGACGCTTCCCTCGTTAAGAGGTAGTCACGAGCTTGTCGTGTCCGTGGTCTCGTCCCGCATCAGTGATGGCCTTACGATAAGCCATTACGTAACTCTAATGCTCCTTTGATGATCCATCAGAGATCTGCAGAATAGGAACTTGGGAATCTTTGATCTCCACGCTTTCTAGCCGGCCAGAAAGCTTGGGCCTTGTGCTGTAGACTCTGTAAACCTGCAAAAAAGTGTAGAACACAAAGAAAATAACCCAGATTAGCCCTTGAGCAAGAGTAGTATCAATAAATCAAAAGAACTCAAAAGCATGCAAAAGGAGAGGGAAATATCGGGGAGGTTGGTTTTTTAACCCCTCTGGGGCGTTTAAAAGATGGGAGAGATGTTTAGATGAATGCAGAAGATGCAAGAACATGAAAGAAGAAGAAGAGAGATGCTATGATGCTTGGAGGAGGGAAAAAGAGACTAAGAAAACAACTTGACTGAACCAAACCCTTGGAACCAATACTCCCTGGACTTTGGAAGAAGATGGACGTGGGAAGCAGCTCTCCTTGGTTGGTTCTAGCTCCAGGATGCAGCAGCACTTCGACGCAAACTCCAGATGTCTCCTCTTCAAGCCATGAAGTCAAGGGTTCTATTTATAGACCCTCAAACTCTCTGGTCGAGTAAGAGAGAATCCAGCTAGAAAGTAGGACGTTTCTTAGCAAACTCTTGAAGATAACACTCCCAAGAGTCCATAGAAACAAACAAAAGGTTCTGAGGATCAGGTTTGAGGAAGAAATCATCAGATCAAACTCTTAATCTGGCCATGGAGTAGCAGAGAAAGAGCAGTTCTGCTAGAACTCTCTGTTTGATGTAACAACTGAACGATAAACCGCCACAAGAATGTAACGCCTCAAGAGTGGACCGTCACACAACCTTATCTACTAAAAGATAAGACCAACGGATGAAGAAGGTTGTAGAATAGGACTCTGCGAAATGTAACGGCCATAAGTAGGTGCGTCAGAATATTGTAACGGTCGCACGATAAGCCGTCACACCTAACGAATAAGATAAGAGAAAAGCTTTGGAAGAAGCCATGGGCTTTAGGACTCTGCGATGATGTAACGGTCAAAGATAGGGGCGTTAGAAGACTGAGACGCGCCAGGAATGGACCGTCAAAGACAAGGTAGTGTAAATGAAATGAAGGTTTTCTAAGCTTCGTTCAGCAGGAAAGAGATGAGGAACCAGACCCAACCAAGGAGAAATGGCCCAATAAGGGTGAACAACTCGGAGCATCAAAAAATGAAATAAGGAGATGACCCAACTTATTGGTCATAAAACAAGTGTCAACAAGATGATCAGGTAATTGATCGAATAGAAGACAGTTCTAGAAAGATAATGTAAACTGAACCCTTTAACAACCGAAGCTCAGAAGATAACCAGTGGCACTCGGCGGAGGTTGGACTTGGGAGTCTACTCACGCAAGAAACCAATCTTTCAGATAGGCTTGACCAATCGTTCTGATTGAGTCCTTTCTATATACCAACTAGATACAAAAACATCATGATGTCAGTGAAAATCAATGCAACCATCATACAAGAAGACAAAATATTTTTAGGTGGTTTGATTGCCAACCGCAATCTATGTCCACCCCTCGTTCACACCGAACGAGGATTTCACTAGAAAATGTTGGAGAAGAAGCGGACTCAATCTGCGACACAATGCTGCCTGACAGCTTGCCCTGAGGGAGACAAATCCCTCACTCCAGGTCCTGCACCCCATAGAACCTGCACCCTGGGCTTGCAAACCACAAGTCCAGAAACCGGAGAAAACGTTCTCCCTTCCTCTGAACCAGAGGGAACCCACGAGTGACCCCAAAGTCACTCGCAACCAGAGACACTGTCTCCCTTCATCCAAGAACCCTCAGAGGGAAACAAAAAAGCACAAAACGCAAGAATGGGATAAAAAAAAGAATAGAAAATCAAAACAGAATGTAGCTTCGATGAAGCAATTTCAGATCTCCTGATTGGCTGCTCTCAAATCCTCTTTTTCTCTCTTTCTTTCTTCTAGCATTGCTCTCCTTCTAATGGGATTCTCACGTAGCAGGGGCTCTCGTAGGTACTTGCAGTTTCTTTTTTCTTTTCAGCACACTTCTTCAAAGGGGGAAGGCAGCCTTATATAGAACAGGGGCTCCGTAAAAGGTAGAAGGAACAAGTGGACTCTGATTGGTCCTCCTGATTATTCTTCTGGAAACCACCGAAATGGCGTGCCATCCTCTCTTGGATCACGTGCCCATCTTGTTGAATTTTCTGCTACGTGGTCATGTCTTTTCGCGCCAAAAGTATCCGCACGTGTGATGGGTGCCAGTAATGCATCAGAGGTGTTGGGTGAAATTCCTCAGATAACCTTTACAGCATTAGAGTGGTCACATGCCTTTTGTGTTCAGATTGCCTTTACGCTGTCCACGTGTTCGACCATATAGTTGATCTGGCAAAACGAGATAAAAGTTAGTTTGTTGCTAATTTCAAGATGCACAGACCTTAATGAATAAGATGCAACATGTGCATCGACCTTATGTATTATAAGGTAAAATGTGCACAGACCTTATATGACATGAAACAAAAACATGCACTGACCTTATCTACCATAGATGAAATGTGCACTGACTTTAACTGCCATAAAGCAAAATGTTCATCGACCTTAGTTTGCCAAAAACAAACATGCATAGACCTTCTACATGCACAAAGGAAGTGTGCATCGACCTTCTACATGCACAAAGGAAATGTTCATCGACCTTATAGAACCTTGAGATGCTAACTAGCAAAATGTGCACCGGCCTATATGCAGCCAAATAGAATATGCACTGACCTTATTTGCAGTTTAGAAACCATGCATTGACCTTGTATGAACTGCTATAGAGACATGCATCGACCTTGTATGCAGTTTGAGCAAAATGTGCACTGACCTATATGCAGACCAACAGAATGTGCACCGACTTATATGCAGATCAACAGAATGTGCACCGACCTATATGCATAAAACAACATGTGCACTGACCTTATAACAGCTAGCATAGAAACGTGCACAGACCTCATGCATTGCAGTAAAAACATGCACGGCCTTGGTTAGCATTAGGTGAAAAACATGCACAGACCTTGTGTATTGAAGTAAAAACATGCACCGACCTTGGTTAACACTAGATGGAAATGTGCACCGACCTAAATCTAGCATAGACCTTATATATGCATGTGAACAGTGATATGCACTGACCTTTCTAACACATGAACAGTAATGTGTACTGACCTTGTATATATGCGTGAACAGTACTCATCATCATTCAGTTTCCATGATGACTTATAGTGTTTGCTATCATCAAAATCACAGGGACACAACAGTCTCCCCCTTTTTGATGATGGCAACACTGTGAGTCATCCATTTACATAATGAGGATGATGGGAAGGCTATCAGACTCCCCTTTTTAGAAAGCAATGATGCAACAGCATGCAGTATGCTTCATAGACTAAAGATAGCACAAAACAACAACACATGCCAGACTCTTCTCATGCCATGCCAGACTGAACCCACTCAGACTCCCTGACCAAACTTACTCACGCAAAGCTCTCTCAACACACTCTCTCAACACACAACAACACACAGAGATACACAAAGAGATTCTCTCCCCCTTTGACATCATCAAACGGAGTGAAGTGAGGATCTAAATAGAAATACAGTAAATTCACAATATAGAAAGTATCAGATCCATCTCTTAAAGGAATAAGTAGGAGAACTGAAATAAGCTCAGGTGTTTCAGGTCTAATAATCAGGATAGACAAGGAGTAAGAGTGAATATTATCATCGTACAAAAAATAATGAGGAAGACCAAGATGTAATAGTTATGCCAAGAAAGGTCTCTCTAAAAGCCGTACTGATCAAATGTCTAGACACACATCGACTAAAGGTTGATACCTAGGTATTGAAGGCAAACAGTTTGCATTATATTTCTTGAAATAGAAGGGTTGAAGATTTTTCCTTTTCTGAGCAGCGTAATTGCCAGTGAGTAATTGTGGTAAGTCACACATTGTTACATGAGGAGACACCTTGATCAAAGGCCAGAATCCCCATTTACTCAGTGTGAGAACCGTATTACTTCTCATTAGAGAACAGAGTTTACAATTGTAGTGTCTTTTTACATGAGGAGACACCTTTATCAGAGGCCAGAATCCCCAATTACTCAACACTTTAATGCTATTGCTCTGCCATGAATTTCTATTTTCCACAGCTCTTTTAAACAGAGATAATCTGGCACTTCATGACATAGAATATTTTCCATTTCTTTGATGAGTCATCTAGTTTCTCGGTAACAAGATCATTGCTCTGAAATATTTGAAACCCCCCCCAAAAAATTATGTTATTTGATATGAGATGTTTGAGAACAATACAGCATATACCGAACTTCAGAGAATATACTTCCAGAAATCTAAGTTTCAAGCTTTTAGGAGATTTCATGACATAGGAGTTTTAACTATGATCCATGTTCATTAATTTTTGTAGGAAGATATTCTTTAGATTCTTTGTTCAGATCTTTGCATGATTATTAGGTTGAAGCTTCTTAGCTATGTTTCAGTTAGTCAAACTTAAAAGATTAAGAGAGTCATGAGTTTCTATCAGTTTTGAATAGACTGTATAAGATTTTTAATGATCTTTTTGCAGAACAAGATCTCTCAACATCCTCTGAATCAGTCAACAAAAAGAACATAAACTAACCGACAAGAAACACCCCCTGACAACATGACTGACTGAAGAGCTCAAACCAAACACCTTAACACATGCAAGTGCCTCCTACACAAGACTTAACGAAGGCATCTCCCCCTCACAAAAAGAATCAGGAATGCAGCCCTTTTGTATGCAGAATGAACTGATAAGCAAGATAACAGATGCTGATGGACATTTGACCTGATTTTATATGAAAAAGAACCTGTGGTACCGAGTGGAGAATGCAGGTCATAAGACCACCTCACACATGATGTGGGTTTCTAGTCAGAAGGGATCCGACCTTCTCCCAGCTACCATTTGATATACCAGCAGGTTATGCATGTCAATGCAATTCACCAAATATATGACAAATGCTAAATATGGATATGCATTTTACTAAAGGAATTAAGAATTCAAGGAGATTTAAAGATGCCTAACTCTCTCCTCAAGGTGGTGCATTTTTCATTGTCCAGTGGCTTAGTGAAGATATCAGCTATCTGATGTGCAGTGCCTACGTGGATCAATTCAAAAGAATTTTTAGAAACCTCATCTCTGATGAAGTGATGTCTGATTTCAATGTGTTTGGTGTGTGAATGTAAGACATGATTCTTTGCAAGATTAATGGCACTAGTATTATCATAGTAAATGGGTGTGTAGCCCAGGTCTACTTGGTAGTCCTGAAGCTGATGTTTGATCCATATTACCTGTGTACCACAGCTCCCTGCAGCTATGTATTCAGCTTCTGCAGTGGAGAGGGCCACAGAGTGCTGCTTCTTAGAGCCCCAAGCGACCGATCTGGTTGGGAATGGTCCCGATACGAAGAGGACTCCTGGAGGAGCAATCCCTTGGAGGGGATCGCGCTGGATCACCTTGTGGAAGGTGAGGCGGCCTGATTTGTGAGGCGTTGCTAAGTGTTACCCCGAGCCTGTTTAGCAGTTGCAGAACTGCACTACTCGACGGAAATAATTGCTGCGATCAGATCCGATGTCGGATCGACGCGAAATCAGCATCGTTGCGAAGCTCTTTCGCAGATCTACGAACACCTAGTGTTACATGAATTTTCCTGTTTCTGTATTTTCCGTGGTGGAATTTAGAACTGGCAGACTCACTGACTTAGAATAGACTGGGCAGATTGGGATCTACCTGATAATGAGGTTTGACCGAGGGGCAAACGGTGGATCTGGGACTTGGGAATTTTATGGGTGAGAGAGGGGAAAGTGAGGGTCACGCACAAATTGTTTTATAATTTTTGGAGGTGTATTGAAGGGTGGAAAGGATTTTATGGCAGGGAAGGTCGGATCTAAACTGCAGGGGGACAGATCCGAATCCAGTTTAAGCAGAGACTTTTAAGAGGGGTAAACAAACTCCTAAAATCATAAAAAAATTGTGGAGAAGGGATTTGGTGGACAGAAATCCCAGTCCAAATTTCAGATCGATCTGAAATTGGTAAGGGGACGAAAAATAAGAAAAGGTGGGTGCTGGATCACAGATCTGCACAGGGATAAATTGTGTAGATCGGGGAAACTTAAATGGAACGGAGAGCAAATGGAGGTGGATCGACGTGAAAATTTTTATGGGGAGTGGGAACAACTTGGGGAGCTCACCCTTAAAATTTCAGCTCAATCAGATCTGCATATTGGGAGGAAAAATTCGATCTTCAGGGTGCTGGATGGCGGTGGACAGAACAAAGACGGTAAGGCAGTTGTGGTGCGATGGCGGCGGCGGCGGCGGCGGTGCTGAGCTTATCACTCAGAAATGGATCTGATAAGGAGGTCTCACACCTCAGATTGGCTGCAATCTCTACTGCAAGGGGGTGGGAGAGGAGAGAGGAAGGGGTGCCCTTGGGCTCTTCATTAAATTCTGATTTTTCTTCTCATTAATTCTATCCAAAAATAGTACATGAGAGTATTTATACCAAAACCCTAGACCTAGGAAATTAACCTCTAATACCCTTGGTCAAAGGGGTATAATGGGGAAAGGGATAAAAAAGGATAAAAAATTCTCCCATATGGGACAAAGAAGGGGGCGCCCCCCTCTTGGTGGTCAAAGATGGGGGCTTGGTCCAAGTTCTACCTTGGACTATCTCCCTTGGACCTTGGACCATGGACCACATATTGGCCGACACAAAAAAAAATACAACACCAAATACACTCCCAAAATACAAATACACTCCAAATATACTAATACAAATACAATACTTCAAAAAAATGTAGTGGCCTAGCTCCGATGCCCCATCAATTCTCCCCGGGTGGGAAGAACTCGACCCCGTCGAGTAAGGGGGTACCGTCGCTCGGGTACCGCTTCAGTAGATCTGGATCTGTCCTACATAGCTCTGCCTGGATGATCCAAGTTTCAGCGGACACGGGCCGTCCTCTCCATCGCACCCGGTAGCGCTGGTACTCTCCACTCTTAAGCGTCACCTGCTCATCCAGTATATGTCCTATTTGCTTATGCTGCTGTTAAAATGAGGCTGGTGGTGAACACTCCGGGGTGGGGTCACTCTCAAGGGAAGGAGACGGCTCAAACGGCTCACTCGGAATCACTGTTGGGTCCCTATAGGTGACGAGATCCGAGGCTTTGAAAGTATAGCTGATCCCGTATTCGTCAGTCAAGTCTACAACGCACGCATGAGATCCGATTTGCCTCACACTCGAAAGGGACTGACACCGCGAGTTGGCAGTAGACTGACTCGACTTGACGTATGCAGACTCCCAACAGACTGTACAAAACAAACAACAAAAAGAAAGAAAAAGACTCACACATGACCCTAGACCAATACATAATGGAGTGGTGGTCCAGTCCACCCATATGTGTAACTAGTACACTGGCTACTGAGCATCTTGGAGGTCTGGAGGATCCCCCTGGACATCTCCTCCTCACGAAAGAACTCGTCAGCTAATTCCTATTCGGCCTCATAGCTGACAGACACAAGCCCAGAAGCTGAGGTTTCTCCGACTCGCGTGTCCCCAATGACTAGTGATGTACGGGTGGGACATTGGCCTACAAAGTGGCCAAACCCATGGCAGCGATAACACTGCTGTCGTGACCCACTAGTCTCCCCGATAAATGGCCCTTTACCCTTATCCTCCTGACGGATAGGGGGTGTAGGCAACAGTGGACGATCAGGGGGTGTGGGTGCCCGGGGTGCAGACAACAGGGGACGAGTAGAAGGTGCGGGTGCCAGGGGTCGGGCAATGGGTGCAGATGGTTGGGGTTGAGGTGGAATATCCTTCGGTGAGAGTGGGCGAGGACTTGGGGCGGGTGGCTCCTAACGGGCGGGCTCCGGGGGTCGACCCATGGAAGCCCTTTGATATGGGCCCAACGAGCTACTAGGCTCAACCCCACGATGAGGAAAGGGTCCCAATCGTTAGGCATGCTCAAACTCTGCCTCGAACTGCTCCAACTCGAGAGCACCTTGCGTGAGCAAAATACTTGGATTCATACCTCCGTCTAGTACCAAAGAACTATCGTGGCATTAGATTTGGATAGATCTAATTTGTAATTATACAGATCTGAATTTCCAATTGCTACTTTATCACATCTATTTTAAATCGAGTAAAAGTTTTCTTAAAATATTGAATCACCCAATTCACCCCCCCTCTTGGGTGTCATTGATCGCGGGACTTCAGAATTAGAGCTTATGTATGAAGGTACATCCCAGGTCAAGGCTACGAAGGTAAACATGCTAACTTCTAAGTATGAATTGTTTAAGATGAATCCTGAGGAGACAATTACTGAGATGTACGCTAGACTGTCGTTGATCACGAACAGCCTCAAGGGTCTAGGGAAACAGATCCCAGAAGTAGATCTCGTTAAGAAAATTCTCAGGTCACTATCCCCATTGTGGCATACTAAGACCACAATCATAGAGGAGTCCAGGGATTTGACTAAAATGACTGTCACTAAATTAATCGGATCCCTGATGACTTATGAAATCAATTTAAAGGGAAATGTTGAAGAAACGAGTAAGAAGGGCAAGAACATTGCTCTTAAGGTGTCTCGAAGTGGAATTGGCAGTAGCAGTAGCAGTAGTAGTGAGAAATTTGAAAATTTCTCAGATCTTGATCAAGATCAGCAAGCCATGCTGACTCATAGGTTCCAACAATTCCTGAGATCCAAGGGAAAGACATTTAGAAAAAGAAGGTCACAATCATCTGGTGGGAATTTTAACTCCAAATCTAGCAATTTTAAGACCACTGACAAGCCTACTTGTTTTCACTGTCACAGGCCCGGCCATATGAAGAGTGACTGCCCAGATCTTCTGAAGAAGAATACCAAGGTGCAGAAGAAGAAGCCCAATGCTATGATGTGCACTTGGAGCGATGAGGAGGAAGATGTTGAAGAAAGTTCTTCTGAAGAGGAAGAAGAAAGACTATGTCTGATGGCCGACGCAGACACTGAGGTAAGCATCCTTTTGAAACATACACCTTAGATGATTGGGAGGACGCTTGTGCTGATTTACTAGATAAGCTTAATTGTCAAACAAAATATTACAAAATGCTGAAGACAAATTTGAATAACATGGTTGAGGAACAAAACAATTTGAGAAAAGAAAATGAAGAACTGAAAAAGCAACTTGAAGAATTAGGCTCACTAAGAACTCAAAATAAAAATCTCCAAGTTGAATGTGAAGAAGCCAATAAGAATCTGGATGCGTTTAAGGTAAAACTTCAGGAAATCCAGAAAGAAAATGCACTTGTTTCTGAGAAATATGAAGCTATAAAAACTATCAACTCTGAGATACAGAAACATAGTGAAAAACTTCATAAAGACATCGAATATAAAAAAAACACATTGGAAAAATTTGTGCAAGGCAAATCCAACCTAGACACCATGCTAGGTATGAAGGTGAATTTCAACAGAGAAGGATTGGGATATTGTCCCACCAGTAAAAAGCCCTTTGAATTTAAGACAGTAACCTTCTGCTCAGAGAAGGGAAAGGAGAAGTTGGACACCCCACCCAGCTCAGATAGTAAATTCCAATAGTTTGTAAAAACAAACTTCATTCCATCAAAAAACATCAATAAAAATTTTCATGCTAAGCCCACTATGCATCAACATAGCAAGACTACTGCTTCAAGGAATCCCGGTGCCTACAGAGCTAATACAACTCACTTTAATGGGATGCATCAAGGTAACTATTTCAAAAATTCGAAGCAGTTGAAACAACACAATTGGCCCAATCAAAACAGAAATCAGAGTCATTATACATCAAATCGGTTACAATCTAATGTTTCACAAAGGCAATTTAATCAACAAAGAGTCTGGAAAAATTCACAAGGAAATGCCTACAATTGGAACAACACATTCCACAATAAGAACAAACCTCATCAAAATCCAACAACTAGAGCCAATAAAACCTTCCATGCTGAAAACAAAAACTTAGTTCACAGGAAGGGAACCAGACAGATCTGGATTTCTAAGACTATTTTCAAAGGAATAGGTAACTTGTTTGGACCCAATCTTTCCTGGGTTCCAAATTTTCTTTGTCTGAATTGAATACAGGTGAGCCTGGTAGCCGAGCATGACAGATGGTACATGGATAGCGATTGCTCCAGGCACATGATAGGTGACAAGACCAAATTCAGTAATTTGGAAATGAAGGTAGAAGGTTTGGTCAAATTTGGAGGGAAGAATGAAGGTAAGATCCTCGGTGCAGGTACAGTTGGTAAGTTTCCTTCAAACATAATTGAAAGAGTTTTGCTTGTAGAAGGTCTTCAACATAACCTGCTTAGCATCAGTCAGCTATGTGACAAGGATCACAGAGTAGTTTTTGACAATAATGCATGCAAAATCTTTGAAATAAATTCTGACAAAATCACGTTCATAGGACATAGAGTGAATAATGTCTACATTGTAGACCTTAATGAAAATTCTGAATCAAACCTTTGTTTATCTACTGATTTAGATGTTCATAGGACATAGAGTTAAGATTTTCATATGTTCTTCACCCATGCTTGCATAAAATCCCTTGTTTGAACATTATTTGTTGCACATCATTCTGAAATATCTTAAACGCATCTCCCATAATAAGATAAGGTGGGGATTTCATCACCCTTCCTTGGCCCACAAACCACAAACTTCTTTGCATCTTTTGCATCATCCCCAGCCTAATAAAAATTAGTATACATTGACCCTTGGATCACACTGAGATTAGGTGTAGCTTAAGTTTACAATCTTTTTGAAAACTAGTGTCTAAGGCTAGAGGTCAAATGCAAATGCCATAAGCGGGAATGTGGTTACTTAATTAGGTCCTTGCGAAAGCAAGGGGAGCCTCCCACTTCCTCACCTCTTACCTGGCCAGTTGACAAATTTGAAAGTGGACTTAAGTTGTATCTATATCACTTTGTGAAACCCAACTTTTAGATCTACGTCACACATAGGTGTCATAGGTTAATTATTTGATAACTTGTTTTTGTCTTCATAAAAAAAATCAATCAAAAAAAAGGGGGGGAATATTTTGGGCATAATTCAATCTAACATTGATTTAATGACCCCGAGTGTATGCATGGTAGGAGATCTCTTCATCCTGACCTAGCTCAGCCTAATAGTGAGATTGAGAGAACCCTACATGACAACCTTAGAAACACTAGGGTTGATGGTGTGGAGATGAAGCCCAGAGAAGAAGGAATAGTCGCCCATCCTAGAACATTGAAAGATTACATGCATCCTTAGAGGGCTAGCCAACCCTCTTGCATCTAGTTACTTGAACATAATGGGCGTTTTGAGCTTAAATCAGGAATTATCCAAATGTTGCCTGTCTTTAGAGGGGAGGAAGCTGAGAACCCATATCATCATGTGAGAGACTTTGAGGAGATTTACAGTACAATGAGCTTCACTCACCTAAGTGATGAGTCCCTTAAGCTAAGATTATTCCCATTTTCTTTAAGGGATAAAGCCAGGAATTGGTTGTACTCATTACGGCCTCGGTCGATTACAACATGGAATGGCCTATCCACTGAATTTTTGAAGAAATTTTTTCCAAACCACAGGACTGCCACCATTAGACAAAAACTCAATAGCTTTATCCAACATGATGGCGAAATCCTGTGGAGATACATGGAGAGATTCAATGATCTCTGAAGAGGCGTAATCCCACGCTGATCCTAAGTCGTGAGATCCTGGGGGAATCCTTGATCACAACCACCACGCCTAGATGAACTGCAAGGCAGGAAACAGATCAGGAGTGCCCAAGGATGAGACCCTGGGGGAAACCCTCTGATGCTTAAGTCAGCGAATATGATAGAGCACTGGTGCGAGGGGATGTGGTAGGAGAAGAAGAGAGCGCGAGATTGTTCTCCACCAAGAGATGTGGTGGTTCTCACTCAGGATCGTTGCTTACCTTCTCAGAGAGTCTCCCCGGGGTTTATATAGCAATCCGTGTAATGTAAGAGTCGAGGGGATTCAGGGGGGTTATGTCCTCGTCGTGGGCTCTTTATGGCACAAGGACTCTTGCTCTCCCCTATCCCTTGGAGTTCCCTACTCCTGAAGGATGCGTAACAGATGCTTGGATAAACTTTTGACAGTCGGTCCGAGCTTGGGACGCTTGCTCGGGGTTTTCTCTCGAGCGATGGGTGCGTAGCTCGGATAGGTCACACTGGGTCCCCGCAGGGGCCTTCTTGACCGACCTGTCACTCGGACTTCTGGACCCAGGGGTCGCCTAGGAAGTGCTGGTCCGAGTGAGTTTTGGGCTTACAGTAAGTGGGCCCAAAATGGGCCTGTGACATTGGGGAGCTGGGCCTGCTTTGGTCAAATTGGACCTGGTTGGGCCGTGCTCTTGGGCGGTGGATTTTCCCCCTCTCCACTTGTCCCCCTCCTACTCCCGAGCCAGAATCGGGCTCGGATGAGTAGCATTTGTGGGGAGGATGTTGGTGGCTTGATTTGGGGAATTTTCTCCGACAAGGGCCATTTCATGCGGCTGTCCTGGGAATACGCCCGTGATGATGACTCTTTTGAGTTGATGAGAGGAGCCCCTTTTTAGAGTTTGGAACGTTGCACCGCCTCCCGCCAAGCCTCTGAGAGTATAAACATCGCGCGTGCTTGCGTTCCAAGCCTCTTTCATTTAGGGTTTTTTCTCTCCATCGTGCTTGTATTCTGAAAGGGCTCATGCACCGCGAGAGTGGTAAGGAAGAGCGAAGACTCACAGAGGCCTTTGAGGAGTTAGCAGAGATCACAGTGGCGGTGATTCGTCAGCTTCTACCTCCTCCTGAATCATCTGACTCGACGCTCTCCTCCTCTTCCTTTTCTTCTCGTCCTTCCATGGCAAAGCAACACCCCGCAACCGAGGTGCAGGAAGCCGAACAAGGCACGGGGAGTTTGTTGCCGCAGTCTGAGCACCCTATGCACAGCGAGTTGGGCAAGGCTGAAGTGAAGAAGATGGAGAGACGTTATGGGCTGCCATGGCAATACTATTTTTCTCTATCTAAGCCTCATGAGTCTAGTCTGGACACTCGTTCGGGTCTTTTCTATACTTTCCTCTTGGCTTGGAAGTGTGGGTTTCGCCTACCTCTCCACCCCTTTGTCACGCGATTGTTTCAGTTTTACCGACTGGCTCCTGTCTAGTTGGTCTCCAACTCGTATACTTTTATCTTTTTCTTTATCTTTCTCTGTCGTTTGTGCGGGCTTCACACTTCGTTGGACCTTTTCCATTCCTTCTTTGAGTTGAAGGAGCAGACCCATGTGGGTAAGGGCTTCTTCTATCTTTAGGCGAAGAGGGGAAGAAGCTGTGTGTCCCTCTCTGCTAGAGATTCCTCTCACAAGGGGTGGAAGACCCAATTTTTTTAGGTGGGCTCATCCAAAGGTGGTGTCTCCTGAGACTTCCCGACGGAGCCCAACTTCCATCCATCTCTCCCTCCGAAGCAAGCGGCGATTTCCCCAGAGCTAGAGGAGGAGATCAGGATTCTCCAAGAGAATGACCAGTCGACTGTCGAGTTGATGACGGTGGTTAATGTCGAGGATTATCCCTCTCGCACGGTGCCACCTCATGGTAAGAACCTTAGGGTCCTGTATTGTGCTTCTGGGTCGGGCAGGTAGGCCTCCTTCTGATGATTTGGCTTCTGTTGTTCAGATTCGAGGCGGATGGATGATGAGGGGGAGCAACCGTTGGAGCAGGAGATCGTCAACTTGGAGGAGATGCTTGCTCCGAGCAAGCTCGGAGCCTCTGGGGGCCCTTTCTGCGCCTGAGATAAGGCCAAGCGGGTTGCCCGGGGTGATGCCCTTGAGCGCCGTGGGGCCAAACGCAAGGACCCTGAGGAGCGACTGCTGTTGTCTTCAATGAAGGCCTTGACCGCTAAGAAGAAGCTGTTAAAGAAGGCGGGGGTCGCCCGCCCGTTTGAGAAGCGTGCTCACCCAATCGAGGAGCCCTCAACTGAGGAAATCTGCCATCTGGATCTCCCGTCCATCGACCCAGAGACGGCTGTTGCTGTCTGGAAAACCACTACCGAGCCTGCCAGACCGCAAGAAGAGGCTATCGGTTCCGAAGTCCCGACCGAGGCTGATGGGGTGGGGTAATGACCCAGCCCGAGTCGAGAGTTGCCGTCTCAAAAGTGGGGACGCTCGGGGGGGATGCTATAGTCCCGGTTCTTCCAGAAAGGACTCTTCCTCCTTCGGTCAGTGCCTCCACTGTCCGAGCATCTCTATACCAAAGGTGCCGATCTTTGGTGCCTTCATTGGTTCGGGAGGAGTTCAGACGTGGTCCCCCCTCCCTACTCTTCGAGAAGGTCATGGAGGGCAGCTTGATCGTGGCCCAGCTGGGGGCCGAGATAGTCGACTTCTTCATGCGACTGGATAGTAAGGAGAGGTCTCTCTCTCGGGTCCGCACTGAGTCCGATCGGAGGATCGAGCAGTTGACTTCCAAGCTTGAAGCCCTTCGGCGAGAGGCAGCCTCGCTTTGTACACAGACTCATTCGAGCCAAGAGGAGGCTCAGACACTGGCCGAGCAGCTGGCCCAGGCTCGCTATATGGCCGACCTGAAGGGCGAACTCCTGGAAGAGGAGCGTCAATCTCAGGTCGAGCGCTACGAGCAGTGGAAGGCCGAGCGGGAGGAGCTTAAGAGCCAGGTCCGAGGGGCCGAGGGAGTGCGGAGGGAAGCCGAGGTACCGCGGACTGAGGTCGAGTTGAAGCTGTCCGAGGTCGAGATGAAGTTTTTCAAGGCCGAGCAAAGGGTGGCCGAGCTTGAGAAGAAAATAGAGCAAGCTAGGGCGGAGGCGATCGAACAATATAGAAGCTCGGAGGGCTATCACGGAGCTCTTCAGAAGGCCGCCTTCTCGTACTATGAGCCAAGCTACTGTCGGGGGCTGCGAAAGGGATTCACCCAAGGCTTCCATCGAGCAGTCGTCGAGGCCCAGCAGCAGGTGCTCGATGAGCTCATTTTTCCTCCTTGGTAGCGCTATGACTCAAATGAGGATACCACAGATTCTCCGCCTCCGACGTCGAGCGAAGGGGGGAGTAAGGATGCCTCCGTTTCAGTAGAGGGATTGCCAGCTCCGGTTACCTCGAGAGGGCGCACGATCGAGACAGTTCCCACACGTGTGGGGTCAATGCCTAGACCGATTGTCACCGAGGATACTGGGGGCAGATCCCCTGGCACTGAGGATCCTTCGTCCACCGAGCCTCAGGAAAGGCCAAGGGCCTCTCGGAGTCCCCCCATTTCCATAGATTAGGAAGAAAATGGGCTCAAAGTGTTAGCACTTTTCCTCTTTTTTTTTTGAATGTTGCTATGTAAGATTTTTACTTTCTATATATATAATGGCAGTATTATTCAGAACCAGATTGACTGTTCCTTATCGCCTTTGGTGCAATTTGACTATCGTATCTGTAGTTTGTAGAAAAGTGGAGATTTTATTTGCATTGCGTGCTGACTGGCCAGGCGACTAACGTGGCACTGGTGCCTTTCCGCCTTTCCATGCTTTGAATGAGTTGCCATTTCGCGTGTCCCTATGGGAGGGCCATTGAGGGAAACGGAGTAACTGCCCTTAAGGAAGGGTTCCCGCCTTTCACGTTTTTTCGAGGGGAGAGTCAATTAAGGCGAAGGTTCCCCCTTTCGGCCTATAAAAGGTCCCGAAGGGCGTCTCCACCTCTCTTCACCACTTAAGGCTTCCCATGCAATTTTTTTCCTTTTTCCCTTCTCACAAAGCATCTGTCTTTTATTCTGGGGGATTTTCAGCGAAACATGGAGGGCGATTCGAAAGACGATGACCCTGGCGGCCACTGAGGTGTTCATGCAACTCCGGCGTAGAAGAAGGAAGGAGGACGGGGCTGATAGCGTAGGAGAAAGAAGGAGGCCTGGCGACGTTCTCGCTCCTAACCTCGGGGCCGCCGCTTGACGGTGTACAAGAAGGAAGGAGGCCTGGCCGCGGGCTCTCTCCTGCTCTCCGGGCCGCCCCCCCACTTGAGGAGGACTGATGACGTAACGTCGTTGGTCCTCCTTTCTTTCTAACCCCGTCACCCCTCTCACTTCTGCTAGGGGGTGCTCGGTCCTTCCCCCTCTTCTGCTCTTCAACGAACTTCTTTTCTTTCACTCTTTGAAGGATGCCTTTAACTTTATCCTTGCTCGCACCACTTGGTGGTGCTTGCTTTCTATTCGGCCTCTGGCCTTGTTCCCTTCCAAAGAGTTGGCAGAGGAGGCCTTCACTTGTTTTCCAGATATCTGGTCATTCCTTCCTTTTCTTCCTCTCTCCCTCTGATACCTTTTCTCTGAGCTTCCTGAGCAAACAGGGTCAGCCATCCCGTTATCCGAGCCAGTTTCTACACTGGGTAGAGTCAGTGGCTCGGCGTAGGGGTGCTAGCCGTGTCTGCGCCGAGTAATCAGCTCGTGATATAGTACCAGTGGATGTAGTATTTTTATTTTTGACATGCATTGTATTGGCTGTGGCCTATCTGATGTACGAAGAAACATTAATGAAAGGAAAATGAGAGATGTTATTGCCATATGTCGCTTACATGTTTCAGGAAAGTTCAAAAATAGAACTTTTGTAATGTTGTCGCGTTCCATGTCCGAGGGATAGGCGCTCCTTCCATGGTAGACAGTCGATACGCCCCCTTCCCGAGCGTCTCGACCACTCGGTAGGGGCCTTCTCAATTAGGGGCCAGCTTTCCCACCGCCTCCAGTGGTCGAGAGGCTTCGGCTTTCCTTAGGATGAAGTCTCCTGTGTGGAAGTGTCTGTCTGGGACTTTGGCATTGTAATATCGAGTGACGTGCCGCTGATATTCTGTGGCTCGGATGCTTGCGATCTCTCGTATCTCGCTTGCCATATCGAGGTTCTCTAGCAGCTTCTGCTCATTCGCCTCGGGCGAGAAGTTGATGACTCGGAGAGATGGGATGTCGACTTCCAAAGGAATCACAGGGTCTGTGCCATACACCAACTGGAAAGGAGTCTCACCGGTGGCGGTTCTCGGAGTAGTTCGATGCGACCATAGTACGTTTGGCAATTCCTCGAGCCAACTACCCTTCGCCTTACCGAGCCTGGCCTTAATGCCTTTTAATATAGTTTTGTTGGCATTTTCGCCAATGCCGTTAACCTGGGGGTGGGCTACCGAAGTGAAGTGGTTGCGAATGTGTAGGTCAGCATATCTGTTTCTAAAGTAATGAGAATCAAATTGCCGACCATTATCGCTCACAATCACTCGGAGAATATTGAAACGACAGATGATCGACTTCCAAATGAAGCTCCATACGACGGACTCAGTAATCTTGGTGGTGGCTTCGGCTTCAATCCACTTGGTAAAATAATCGATGGCGATAATGATGAACTTCTTCTGGGCCTAGGCCGTAGGAAATGGCCCCATCGAGCAAAAGGGTACGGCTCGGTAAGGGTGACGAGCTCTGAAGTAGGCTGATGGACCAGATGATCGAAACTCAGGCATCGATCGCACCTTTGAACGTAGGTCAAGCAGTCGCATTGGAGAGTGGGCCACCTGTAGCCTTGCCGCAGCAAGATTCTGATGAGCGATCTTCCTCCTTGATGTGCGCCGCAGACACCCTCATGGACCTCTTGAATTGATCGGCTGGCCTCATCGATATCGAAGCACTTGAGGAGGGGATCGAAAAAAGACCTTCGATACAAGGCTTCATCCAAGATGACAAAGTGCCGAGCTTGATACTTCAGTCTTTGAGGTTCCAGGATATATATGGGGTTCGCCAGTCGCTTGATGATGCCTGATCAATGGTCATGAGCTCCGTGTCTATGCTCGGTCGCTCTAGCTCTTCGAGGAAAATCGATCGAGTACCTTCTCGGCTAATAAAGGAGGCCAGTCGAGAGAGGGCGTCTGCCCGGGAGTTCTCCTCCCGAGTTATCCGGATGACCTGAAAACTCCCGAATAGTGGGCCTATTCCTCTGACCAATTGAAGGTATCTGATCATCAGTGTTTCCTGAGCTTTGTAGTCACCGTTGACCTAGCTGGCGACCAACTTGGAGTCAGTATGAATCCTGACTCGTTCGGCCCCCAATTGTCGTGCCATCCTGGCTCCCGAGATGAGAGTTTCATACTCGGAGACGTTGTTGGATGCCGAAAAGTTGAACTTCAAGGCGTACTGCAGTTCTGCCCCTTCCGGGGATCTGAGAAGAACGTCAGCGTCGCTGCTGGCCGAGTTGGAGGATCCGTCAATGAAAATATCCCATGGGGGCCCAGGCATCAGCGGAAGGGCTTCCTCGATCGGGATGGTGCTCTCTGCGATGAAGTCCGCGAGTGTCTATCCCTTGATGGCCGAGAGAGGGTGATAGGAGATGTCGTAAGTTCCGAGCATTATGGCCCACTTGATGAGATGACCCGAAGCTTCAGGATGAGCGAGGATCCTCCTCAGGGGTCCGTTGGTCAATACGGCGATGGAGTGCCCTTGGAAGTAGGGCCGGAGGCACTTGGCTGAGGTCACCAACGCTAGCACGAGTATCTCGATTGCGGGATACCGTCCTTCGGCCTCGTTGAGCACCGTGCTGGTGTAGTATACTGGTCTCTGCACTCCTGCATCATCTCGAACTAGGACTGAGCTTACTGTGGAAGGGGTTAATGAGAGGTAAAGGTGCCGTGTTTCGCCCGGGACCGATTTTGATAACACTGGGGGCGAGGCTAGAAACTCCTTTAGCTCTGCAAAAGCCTTATGACATTCCTCATCCTAGGCGAATGTGGTGGATGCCAATTTGGGCCCTCTCAACAATTTGAAGAAAGGCAAGCATCGTTCGGCCGCTCGGGACAAAAAACGGTTGAGCGTAGCAATTCACCCGGTCAAGCACTAGACGTCTTTGATGTAAACGGGCGGCCGCATGTTCAGGATGGCCTAAACCTTGTCGGGGTTGGCCTTGATCTCACGTTGAGTCACTAAGAAACCCAAGAATTTCTCGGATCGAACTCCAAAGGCGCATTTAGCTAGGTTGAGCTTCATGTTGCACCTTAGGAGGGTGTCGAAGGTTTCAGCTAGGTCGGCAAAGTGGTCCTCGGCCTTAGGTGTCTTGACGAGCTTGTCGTTGACGTAGGCTTCGATGTTCCGACCAATTTGTCCTTCGAAAATGTGGTTGATCAATCTCTGGTACGTTGCTCCAGCATTCTTCAGCCCGAAAGGCATTCGGGTGTAGCAGTGTACGTCGAAGTCGGTGATAAAGGCTATCTTCTCGATGTCTTCAGGATCCATTCGGATATGATGGTAGCCAGAGTAGGCATCCAAAAAACTGAGTAATTTGTTACCGGAGGTCGAGTCAACTAGCTGGTCGATGCTCGATAGTGGGTAACATTCTTTCGGGGTGGCTTTATTGAGGTCGGTGAAGTCCACACACATTCACCATTTGCCCGAAGCTTTTGGTACTAAGACGACATGATGGGAATCGACGCCGAGCAAGTACTTTTCATATTGTATTTATGTCCTTTTAGTTTGTGTTTATATCCTTGGGAAAGTATGTAAGCAAATGTAAGGCTTTATAAGCCAAGGAGTCATTCCCATGGATTGTGTGGGTTTTTATGCAATTATGCAGTAGGACTAGCAAGGGGGCCCTCAGCCCTTTCCCATTGGTCCATGTCACCTTGTGAGTCTGGTCAACCTTCCTAGGTGGACATCTAGAAGGGTGGGCTGGTCATATGGACACATGGGGTTAAAGGGGTCAACATTCTAATAGGTTGGCCACCTACCCCATTCAACCTTACACATGGTCAATGGTGCGCCCCCTTCCCCTTGATTTTTTTATTAGTTTTTGTGTGTTATTCACACCTCATCGCAGCCCTTCAATCCCCACCCCTAGATCCAAGGGTTGAGGTTAGATTTGGTTGGAAGCATATAAAACCATGTATTTTCATGTGAAAATTAGTGAAAAATCAGAAATTTGTTGAATGTTCAAGGAGCCTCCTTGCGCCCCCTTCCTCTCCCCCTGGTTTCCTCTCCTAAAACCTCTAGTTCTAGAGTGTATCAATCTTCTATCTCCCCCTCTCAACCTCTGATCTTCACCGGTGCCGCCGCCGCCGTTCGTGTCGCCTCCGAGCCGCCGCGAATCCGTCTTCGGTTTTCTGTTCTGCTGGATAGAGGTGTCTTCACGAAAATACTTCTACCAGCCACGGCCTCTTCGTGGTTTGTAATTTTTATGGTATGTTCCTATCTTCCATCCCATCATCCACAAAACAATTCAAGTCGAAAATCCTTCGTTTGATATTTTTTCAATTTCGGTCTTCAATCACTCCCAGATCTATCCTGTCTCTATCTATAGTGACAACAGCTCTGAGTTTCTCATCTCCGACCTTCTTTTTGATTTTTGTTGGGGCTCCCAATTTTACTGAGAGTTCTGTCCATCATCACCTACATCCACCATTTTTCTTGATTTTTGATCTGCCGTCTATCTATTTTTCAAAATTCGTGTTCTATATCTGCTACAGTGCCTTTAGTCAGATTCCAGATCCGACCCACTGTTAATGAAAAATCCTATCAATTCATAGCCACATCCAAACTTGTCCAAACTAGTTTTTCCATCTTCCTAGCTCCATTTCCTACACTTTTGAGGAAGACCTTAAGAGCTGAATCGGACATCTACCCTGCGGTCAACAACAGTTCTCAGAGGATAGCCCTACAGATCTGAGAGTTAAGACACTATACAACAGCAACCTTAAAAATTCGCCAATTGGAAGTGCAGGCTTTTTTATTTTTCTGTAATCATAGAGAGTTGAAGCCCTTCGAAGCAGCTTTCCAACGGCGCTAGTTTCGTCGCATTCCGATGTCGGGGCTGATCGCAGCGTCCGTTCTCGCCGGAGCGTGCGCCGAAAAATAGAACCGGCAAATCTGTGGCCGGTCATTCCGACCGGTGCCGAACGGAGCCGCCTGGCCTCTGGCAGGCGAACCAGCGTGCCGCCAGCCCAGGGAACACTTCCACAAGTGTCCCCACCACAGTGGTGACACCGGGTCCCGCACGGTCCCTCCAGACAGCACGTGGGCCCCACCGTCACGTGTTCGGGTGCTGCCGAATCAACGCGAGAAGCCACCCGTCAACCGGAATTCGGTCCTCCCGGGCCCCATTGTGTAGCCCTTTACCTCCCTGCGTGGAGTGGGCAGCGACATGTATTGCTGTAATATTGTTCCGGGAGTACGAGTTTCGGCCGGGTCTGTCTTCCCCACGCCGAGCGCGTGGAGGTATCGTTCTCGCTCCCTACACTCGGTATTTGCTTATTTTCGTATATACTTGTTTATGCCACTGCTAGAGAGCATGTTCTAGGATCGTAGCTCGCTTTATATTTATATCACCACTGCTGCGAGAGAGAGCGTTACTGTCCCGTGACCTGATCCGGGCATGAAAGTGTGAATTGACCACCCTAGCTCTAGCCGGTTTCTCAACCGTGCACGTCCGACGCTTCCCTCGTTAAGGGACGATCGCGACCTTCTCGTGTCCGTGGTCTCGTCCCACATCAATTTGGTATCAGAGCCATGTTGAGTCTAGGGTGTCCAAAAAAAAAAAAAAAGAGTGTCATTTAAGTCTAAGTGTCTAAGTCGGTCTTAGGAGTTGCATTTGCATACCATTAATCGGTATATAAAAAGGTGTTGTCCGAACGTTAGGCTATGCCTATCGGGAAGGCCGCACACTTGCGCGAGTGATCTTCGGATCGATTAACTCCGCCACGTACCGAGTCTTGGTGTCTTATCCTTAGTGTGCATGCATCCCAAACCGTGCATAGTCGGTCTAGTGTCTTGTCTAAATGGCCTTGCATACCCATTCCTAGGGATTCATTCCCACCTTTTCGGCACCAATGGCCAACCCATGTCGACCCGTCCAAGGTGATAGGGCCGTGTCCGAGTACATCCGGGACTATGATAAGTACCGGTTGGAATATGGCTTGGGAGAGGAGGGCACCACGACCGCATTTCAGTTCCGGAGAGGTTTACGGTTTCACTTCCAACTTGAATGTCTTGTCCGCGACGCGTTCTCGCTGGCGCAATCTTATAAGGTCGCTCTAGAGGTCGAGCCCTTTGAGTCTCATTTTTCTCGCTCTAGAGGTCGAACCCTTTGGCAAACATCTACCTCCCAACCGAGTCCCGAGCCGATCAGACTACCTAACCCAATTCCTTCACCACCCGAGAGTGCTCCATTGTCACCCTCACCTTCCGATCTTAATTCGGAACCCTCTCATTTGGAGCCACCCATGCCCCAGCCACCCTTGTTTCTAACGGGTACGCTTTTCATCGCCGAGCCGCTTCTTAGTTGGCTCAAGGATGGCTTGGTCCCACATCCCTTCCCATCCATGGACCCCATCTTACCTTTAGTGCCGGTCAACTCATTCCATACCACATTTCGATCTAGTCACCATGTTGACACGTTGGACGATCTTGTTATGGGAATAGACACGCAATGGAAGTTGACACATATGTTGGCCCGAGACTTCGACCAACCCACGAGTCGTAGCTTCACCCATCCGGCCTTCGGGTCCATTACCTCCGAGTGCACCGTGGGTTATATCACCACGGAGGTTCTTCTACTTCTCCCGCTACCGGATGAGCCCGACTTCATGACTTTGCTTCCGAGGGAGGAGTCATATTTCCTATACACGGTCCCATTTACCATGACGGAGGAAGGTGACCACCCGCACCTTCAAGAATTTCACGATTGGGACCCTGTCATGTTGGAACCCACCATAAGGGGCCATACCTTCTTTGATCCCTTTGACCCCTTCCCTAGTGGATCCCTAGACCCTTCATATTCACTTCACTTCTTCGAGGGAGTCCGCTACCACACCCCTTCCCCACGGGCCGAGTCGTCTATGCCCACCAAGCCCGTACCCTTACAAGATACACCATCATCTAGGGGAGATACTCTTGGCCCTCCCACATCCACATCCCATATGCATGCATGGCCCACCTTAGGAGGTCTAGGATTTCCGCATGATGTCGACCACCAGTTACGTCAGATGCATGCATGGCATATATTCGGGTGTCCTGGTCCGCCGTCACCCATGTACGGGTCGGACTAACATTAGGTATGTCTAGGGTCATATATGAGTCGGTATTGTCTCTTCTTTGTGTGGTTTGTTTTGTGTGGTTTGTTTGCATGGTTTGTGTGTCGTTTGTTTGTCTGCATGTGTCTTGTGCAAGCTCGTCGATGTCAGTCCCTTATGAGTGTGAAACGAGTCACCTCACTCGATGAGTATGGGATCGGTTCTACATCTATACCCGGATCAGTCATCTACAGGGACTCAGCGGTGATTCCTAGTGAGTCTTCGAGCTACCACCTCCCCTCTTGAGAGTGCCCCATTCGGAGTGTCCACCTCTAACCCATAGCAGCTTATGCATATCGAGTATATATGGAATGAGCAGGTGACGGTCACTCGGAGTGGAGCATACCCGCGCTACTTGGCACGGTGACGGATCCGCCGGAGTACTCGAGCATCCGTACCCCTACTCGACGAAGTCGAGTTCCTCCCACCGGGGAGAGTAGATGGGAATCGACACCGAGCAAGTACTTTTCATATTGCATTTATGTACTTTTAGTTTGTGTTTATATCCTTGGGAAAGTATGTATGCAAATGTAAGGCTTTATAAGCCAAGGAGTCATTCCCATGGATTGTGTGGGTTTTTATGCAATTATGCAGTAGGACCAGCAAGGGGGCCCTCAGCCCTTTCCCATTGGTCCATGTCACCTTGTGGGCCTGGTCAACCTTCCTAGGTGGACATCTAGAAGGGTGGGCTGGTCATATGGACACATGGGGTTAAAGGGGTCAACATTCTAATAGGTTGGCCACCTACCCCATTCAACCTTACACATGGTCAATGGTGCGCCCCCTTCCCCTTGATTTTTTTATTAGTTTTTGTGTGTTATTCACACCTCATCCCAGCCCTTCAATCCCCACCCCTAGATCCAAGGGTTGAGGTTAGATTTGGTTGGAAGCATATAAAACCATGTATTTTCATGTGAAAATTAGTGAAAAATCAGAAATTTGTTGAATGTTCAAGGAGCCTCCTTGCGCCCCCTTCCTCTCCCCCTGGTTTCCTCTCCTAAAACCTCCAGTTCTAGAGTGTATCAATCTTCTATCTCCCCCTCTCAACCTCTGATCTTCACCGGTGCCGCCGCCGCCGCCGTTCGTGCCGCCTCCGAGCCGCCGCGAATCCATCTTTGGTTTTCTGTCCTACTGAATAAAGGTGTCTTCACGAAAATCCTGCTACCAGCCACGGCCTCTTCGTGGTTTGTAATTTTTATGGTGTGTTCCTATCTTCCATCCCATCATCCACAAAAAAATTCAGGTCGAAAATCCTTTGTTTGATATTTTTGCAATTTTGGTCTTCAATCACTCCTAGATCTGTCCTGTCTCTGTCTACAGTGACAGCAGCTTCGAGTTTCCCATCTCCGACCTTCTTTTTGATTTTTTTTGGGGTTTCTAATTTTACTAAGAGTTCTGTCCATCATCCCCTACATCTACCATTTTTTATGATTTTTGATCTGCCGTCTATCTATTTTTCAAAATTCGTGTTCTATCTCTGCTACAGTGCCTTTAGTCAGAATCCAGATCCGACCCACTGTTAGTGAAAAAATCTTATCAATTCATAGCCATATCCAAACTTGTCCAAACTAGTTTTACCGTCTTCCTAGATCAATTTCCTACACCTTTAAGGAAGACTTGAAGAGCTGAATCGGACATCTACCCTGCGGTCAATGACAGTTCTCAGAGGATAGCCCTGCAGATCTGAGAGTTAAGCCACTGTACAATAGCAACATTCAAAATTCTCCAATTGGAAGTGCAGGCTTTGTTATTTTTCTTTAATCATAGAGAGTTGAAGCCCTTCGAAGCAGCTTTCCAACGGCGCCAGTTTCGTTGCATTCCGACGTCGGGGCTGATCGCAGCGTCCGTTCTCGCCGGAGCGCGCGCCGAAAAATAGAACCGGCAGATCCGTGGCCGGTCATTCCGACCGGTGCCGAACGGAGCCGCCTGGACTCCGGCGGGCAAACCAGCATGCCGCCAGCCCAGGGAACACTTCCACAAGTGTCCCCACCACAGTGGTGACACCGGGTCCCGCACGGTCCCTCCGGACAGCACGTGGGCCCCACCGTCACGTGTTCGGGTGCTACCGAATCAACGCGAGAAGCCGCCCGTCAACCCGAATTCGGTCCTCCCGGGCCCCATTGTGTAGCCCTTTACCTCCCTGCGTGGAGTGGGCAGCGACGTGTATTGCTGTAATATTGTTCCGGGAGTACGAGTTTCGGCCGGGTCCGTCTTCCCCACGCCGAGCGCGTGGAGGTATCGTTCTCGCTCCCTACACTCGGCATTTGCTTATTTTCATATATACTTGTTTATGCCACTGCTAGAGAGCATGTTCTAGGATCGTAACTCGCTTTATATTTATATCACCGTTGCTGCGAGAGAGAGCGTTACCGTCCCGTGACCCGATCCGGGCATGAAAGTGTGAATTGACCACCCTAGCTCTATCCGGTTTCTCAACCGTGCACGTCCGACGCTTCCCTCGTTAAGGGACGATCGCGAGCTTGTCGTGTCCGTGGTCTCGTCCCGCATCACGACATTAGCGAGCCATGTCGGGTAAAGGACCGGACGAAATAGGCTGGTTTTCTTTCCCTTAATAATCTGCTCTTTGATGATCGTCTGCTTCTCTGGGGCATGCTTTCTTCTGCGTTGCTAGACGGATTTCACCGATGGGTCAAGGTTGAGCTTGTGCACCACCATCTCCCCAGGGATCCCGGGAAGATGCTCATCAGACCATGCAAAGACTTGGATATACTCTGAAAGAAAATCTTTATATTGCTCTTGTACATCAGGTGATAAATCAGCTCCAATCTTTACTCCTAGGGCCGGGTCGTCTTTGAGGAAGACCGTCAACAATTTGCCGTCGGGCTAGGATGTTGTCGGTTCATCCTCGGCTCCTTCGACCCTTTTCTTTTTCCCCTCTGGCATTATGGCTTCGACCGAGAATATGTAGCACCTTCTAGCCATTGCCTGGTTACCTCGGACTTCCCCGATGCCGTATTTGGTGGGAAACTTCATTTTTTGGTGATAGGTGGAGGGCACTGCCTTTGTTCGGCTGAGGATACCTCGGCCGAAGATGGCATTATAGGCCGACATCCCCTTAATCACTATGAAGTCCACCATAACTGTGACGATCTTAGGAGGGGTACTAATAGTGACCGGCAGGCTTAGGGCTCCCTCGAGATAGGTTGCCTTGCCATTGAACCCGTAGAGGGGGGTTCGAAATAGGCGGAGCTTGGATGGGTTTTCACCCATTTTAAGGAAACATTCGTACGAGAGTACATCAGGGGCGCTACCATTGTCAACCAATATCCTATCTACGTTACAATGGTTTATAGTAGCCGATACTACAAGAGCGTCATCGTGCTGGGTAGATAACCCTTCCAGGTCTTGGTCAGAGAATACCAGGGCCTGCTGCTACTTCACCGGCGGGGCTTTGGGGGGCTCGGAGGCCCTGCTCGCCCATTCAGCGTGACGCTTCCTTCCTCAGCTACTATCTCCTCCTGATGCCATGCCGCTAGAAATAACATTGATATGGACTCCGCGGGGGTGATTGTCAATTTCTTCTGGGACGCCACGATCCTCCTTCTGGCGCTCAGACACGTATCGAGATAAGTGCCCCTGACGGACGAGATGCTCGATCTCATCCTTGAGCTGGTGACAATCTCCAGTATGGTGCCCGTGGTCATTGTGAAACTGGCAATGCTTGTGGCGGTTGCGGTGCTTGGCCTTCATAGGCTCGGGTTGGCGGAGAAGGCCCAAGCCCTTGATGTCTTTGTATATCTCATAGATGGGGGCAGATAGAGGAGTGTACTGCTCGTATTTCCGAGGGGGCTCCCTGTGGTCTCCGTCTTGATTCCTCCTTTTCCCTTGGCCCGAGCCTTGCTCGGATGGTCGCTTCTTATCCCCTTCTTGACCCGAGCCCGTTGTGCCGCGGCAAGTGCTGAGGACTTCCTCGCACTCCGCGTGACACAGGGCTAGGGTCACTAGATCGGTGAGAGAGGTGGGGGGATGGAGGACTAGTTCTCACTGGAGATTCTCATCACGGGTGCCTCCGGTCAATGCGGTGATGGCTGAGGTGACATCTAGGTGAGGGATACGCAGGTCTTCCGATTTAAATCGGTTGATATAAGCCCGAAGCTTTTCCCCCTGTGCTTCCTTTAGCGCCAACAACCCCACTACTGACCTTGGAGGGCCGCTGCCGGTAAAGCTTTCCTTAAATACTCGCCCGAGCTGCCTGAAGTCATGAATAATACAGGGGGCGAGTGCGCGGAACCCTGCTTGAGCGCCCTAGACCAAGGTGGTCACGAACGCTTGGCACTTGATAGTGTCGGAAGCCCGGTGCAGGGTCATCAGGGCGTCAAAGCTGTCGTAGTGGTCGACCGGGTCTCCCTGGCCGTCATATGCCTTGAAGGTTGGCAATGAGAGTTCAGGGGAGATCTCGACCTTCAAGATTTGGTCGAAGAATGGGGATTGCTCCTCGTCCTCCTTGGTGGAAGTCTTTTGTAAGGCGCGGAGGGCATGCTCTTGTTCTACGAAACGTCGTTCGAAGTCTCGCAGTCGGAGGGATAACTCCAGTTACCGCTGGGCCGAGGGGCTGTGAGGGCGTCCTTGCTGGCTGCCTCATCGTCCCTCGAGGGCATCAGTCTCCAAGAGCTGTTGGCGCGTCTCGGGCCTTTCTCTCCTCGGGGTGGAGGAGGCTTCTTGCTCTGGAGGAGGGGCGTGCGAAGGTCCTCCCGACCTATTACATATAAGCTGTCGTCCCCAGAGGGTGAAGCAGCCTCCGGCTGTTTGTTGGGAAGCTTCTCCATGGGGGGAACTGATGGGAATCGACACCGAGCCTATACTTTTTCTTTTGCATTTATGTCCTTTTAGTTTGTGTCTATATCCTTGGGAAAGTATGTATGCAAATGTAAGGCTTTATAAGCCAAGGAGTCATTCCCATGGATTGTGTGGGTTTTTATGTAATTATGCAGTAGGACCAGCAAGAGGGCCCTTAGCCCTTTCCCATTGGTCCATATCACCTTGTGGGCCTGGTCAACCTTCCTAGGTGGACATCTAGAAGGGTGGGCGGGTCATATGGACACATGGGGTTAAAGGGGTCAACATTCTAATAGGTTGGCCACCTACCCCATTCAACCTTACACATGGTCAATAGGCCGCCCCCTTCCCCTTGATTTTTTTATTAGTTTTTGTGTGTTATTCACACCTCATCCCAGCCCTTCAATACCCACCCCTAGATCCAAGGGTTGAGGTTGGATTTGGTTGGAATCATATATAAGCTTGTATTTTCATGTGAAAATTAGTGAAAAATCAGAAAATTTTGTGTGTAAGCCAAGAAGGCTCTTGCGCCCCAGCCCTCTCCCCCTGGTTTCCTCTCCTCAAACCCCCCATTCTAGAGTGTTTCAATCTTCTATCTCCCCCTCTTAACCTCTGATCTTCATTGGTGCCGCCGCCGCCGCCGTTCGTGCCGCCTTCGAGCCGCCGCGAATCCGTCTTCGATTTTCTGTCCTACTAGACAGAGGTGTCTTCCCGAAATTCCTGATACCAGCCACGGCCTCTTCGTGGTTTGTAATTTTTATGGTGTGTTTCTATCTTCCATCCCCTCCAAAAAACATTCCAGGTCCAAAATCCATCGTTTGTTATTATTACATTTTCGGTCTTTAATCACTCCCAGATCTGTCCTGTCTCTATCTACAGTGACAATAGCTCTGAGTTTCCCATCTCCCACCATCTTTTTGATTTTTTTAGAGCTCTCAATTTTAATGGGAGTTATGTCTATCACCCCTTACATCCAAAAATGTTCGTAATTTTTGATCAGCCTTATACCTGTTTTTCAAAATTCGTGTTCTTTCTATGCTACAGTGCTTTCCGCTAGATTCCAGATCCGACCACCCTCTAGTCCAAAAATCAGAAAAAATCACATCCACCTCCAAACCATTCATAAAAAATAGTCCCAATTTTCTAGATTGATTTCCTACAACTTTGCAGAAGACCACAACTTCCGATTCGGACGTTCACATATCGGTCAAAGGCAGTTCTCAGATAAGTTCTCTGCAGATCTGAGAGTCCGGTCACTGTACAATAGCAACTCAAAAATTCATTAAAGCCAAGATCCGTGTAGATCCAGGTCTGATCTCCAGGCCTAGGTTGAATTATTTGAAGAGAGCTTTCCAACGGCACCAGTTTCGTCGCATTCCGACGTCGGGGCTGGTCGCAGTGCCCGTTCTCGGCGGGACGCGCGCTGAAAACCAGAAGCTGCAGATCCGGGGCCGGTCATTCCGACCGGTGCCGAACGGAGCCGCCCGGCCTCCGACCGGCGAACCAGCATGCCGCCAGCCCAGGGAACGCTTCCCCTAGCGTCTCCACCACAGTGGTGTCACCGGGTCCCACACGGTCGCTCCGGACAGCACGTGGGCCCCACCGTCAAGTGTTCGGGTGCTGCCGAAGAGACACGAGAAGCCGCCCGTCAACCCGAATTCGGTCCTCCCGGGCCCATTTGTGTAGCCCTTTACCTCCCTGCGTGGAGTGGGCAGCGACTTGTATTGCTGTAATAGTGTGTATTATTGTTCCGGGAGTACGAGTTTCGCCCGGGTTCGTCTTCCCCACGCCGAGCGCGTGGAGGTACCGTTTTCACTCCCTACACTCGTGAATTGCTTATTTTCATATATACTTGTTTATGCCGCTTCTAGAGAGCATGTTCTAGGATCGTAGCTCGCTTTATATTTATATCACCGCTGCTGCGAGAGAGAGCGTTACCGTCCCGTGACCCGATCTAGGCACGAAAGTGTGAATTGACCACCCTAGCTCTTGTCGGTTTCTCAACCGTGCACGTCCGACGCTTCCCTCGTTAAGGGACAACCGCGAGCTTGTCGTGTCCGTGTCTCATCCTGCATCAAAAACTTTCTCGGGGAAGTCGTGACTTCTCCTCCCTAGCCGCCTGGGTCCTCATTAATTCTACGAGGATATCCAGTTTTACGTTGAGGGTTTGGAGAGCGTCAGAACTCCCATTGGGGGGTTGCACCCCTGTGGCCGATGGAGGCAGCTCGTTGGCTTGGTTGTTGTTGTTAGAGGGGAGATTTTCCGTGGGATGGGAAGGCACAAGTTCTCCTTCCTCTGTTACCATGGTCGTTCCCTTGTCGTCGGTGGTCCTCCTACCGGAATTTCTTCGCACCATGATGGCTCTTCGCTCGTTTCCCACAGATGGTGCCAGATGAAGAGGTGTAATCTCGCGCTGATCCTAAGTCGTGAGATCCTGAGGGAATCCTTCATCACAGCCACCATGCCTAGATGAACTGCAAGGTTGGAAACAGATCAGGGGTGCCCAGGGATGAGACAATGGGGGAAACCCTCTGATGCTTAAGTCAGCGAATATGATAGAGCACTGATGCGAGGGGAGGTGGTAGGAGAAGAAGAGGGCGCGAGATTGTTCTCCACCAAGAGATGTGGTGGTTCTCACTCAGGATCATTGCTTACCTTCTCAGAGAGTCTCCTCGGGGTTTATATAGTGACCTGTTTAATGTAGGAGTTGAGAGGATTCAGGGGGGTTACGTCCTCGTCGTGGACTCTTTACGGCACAAGGACTCTTGCTCTCCCTTATCCCTTGGAGTTCCCTACTCTTGAAGGATGCGTAACGGATGCTTGGATAAACTTCTGACAGTCAGTCCGAGCTTGGGACGCCTGCTCGGGGTTTTCTCTCGAGCGATGGGTGCGTAGCTCGAATAGGTCGCACTGGGTCCCCGCAGGGGCCTTCTCGACCGACCTCTCGCTCGGACTTCCGGACCCGGGGGTAGCCTAGGAAGTGCTGGTCCAAGTGAGTTTTGGGCTTAAAGTAAGTGGGCCCAAAATGGGGCTGTCACTTTGGGGAGCTAGGCCTGGTTTGGTCAAATTGGACCTAGTTGGGCCATGCTCTTGGGTGGTAGATTTTTCCCTTCTCTAATCTCTTACTACAATGCCCTCACCATGGATTTGAACAATGGCGATTAGTCCAAATTCTGTATGAAGGGTTAGATTTTAACACTACGACTATGGTAGAGTCCATGTGTAATGGGGAGTTCACCAATAAGTGAGCGAAAGAAGCTTGGGCATTTTTAGATGAAATTGCTGAAAAATCACAACAGTGAGAAACTGTTATTGAAAAAGTTGAGCCTTCTATGTGTGTGTTGTGCAATGGTTCGGATCACCTGGTTGAAAATTGCTCTGAAATCCAAACCTTTAGGGAGACTAGGGCACAAGCCAATTCATATCAAAGACCTAACAACAATCCCTATAGTGACACCTATAACCCAGGTTGGAGGAACCATCCCAACTTCTCTTGGAAGTCCCAACAGGCTCAGGCCCAAAACTCCCAAGCCCATAATTTTTAAAATAACGCCCAATATCAGACCAACATCCAAAACTAGGCCTTTAACAGAGGTCAACCTGCCCACCCACTACCTACACAACTACATCAACAATTTGTCCCACCCACTTATGACCAATCATGTAACGCCCTGAATGTTTTTGGATATATTTCAGATCAGGATTCGTGGGTTTCGGATCGCTTCTGTGGGTCCCGGATTGAGTTTTGCAATTTACGCGTGTTTTTACCTGTCGATCCTTCGGAACCCCGTGCAGGGTGAACCATTGTGTTCTCCGACTCCGGGACGTTACCAGTATGTTGTGCATTTTTCGAGGATAGTGGGGAGTATTTTTCCCTATTTTTATATTTTCTGGATTTTTAAAACCCAAAATGGTTTTCTATTTAAACCACCCTAACCCCCTGTCTCTCCCCATTATCATTCTCTCCCTCTCTCTTCTCTTTCTCTCCCTCTCTTCTCCAGGCGGTCGACGGAGGCGATGGCGGGCGAGGAGAAGATGGCGTGGGGGAGAGGAGCATGAGGATGGGTTGAGGATCGAGGCGTGGTGGCGCGTTGTAGCTCGGGTGCACGCTCATGAATCGGCGGGGGTTTTACGGATGGTTTCGCGTAGAACGGCGATCTCGACGCGAGAAATCTTGGTGGATGTAAGGGGATGGATCCTTAACCCCTGTACTTCCTTTCCCGTGATTTTGGTAGCCCGTGGTGAGCCGAGCATGGGTTTATTGCCGTTGGAGGGGGAAAATCATGTTATTAGGGCATGTGATGGTTTCACCCGATTGAGCGAGGTTTTCCCGCTTTCTTTCCTCCATTTTTGGGTTTTGGGACCCAGGGAATGATCCCTGTTGTTTTCCCGCTCGACTGGGGTCGAGTGGGCATGGAAATCGGAACCCTAGGGTGCCTCTGGTTGGTTTTCCGCCGTAATCGGTCGACCGACACGAGCAGTTCGATCGACTGATCATGCGTTCGCCGCTGAACTGGGCATTCTGCCCAGTTCGGTCGACCGAACTGGTAGGTCGACTGACCCCCTGTGGGTTGGTCGACCGAAATGCATAAATTGGCCCATTTTGGCCCTGGTCGGTCCGGTTGAGACCCAATGACCAACCTTTGACCCCGTGGATGTCCTGGACACCCCATGGGTACCGTGACCGTGTTTTGGGTGTCCGGAGAAACTGTTTAGCCTTGGTTAGCATGCCCATAGGTTTGGTTGGTCCGGGTGACCCCCCTGTGTTCCGAGCTTTCGTGTTCTCGCTAGAACGAGCCATGGTGTATCGACATGTGTGCGTGTAATGCTCGAGAATTTTCTAGGAATTTTTCAAGATTAAAATATAATTATTAGGCATTTTTAAGAGCTTAATGGACAATTAAGGAGAATTAAGGATTTATTAAATCCATTTAAAGACCCTATATTTACCAAAGGGCTAAGCCCAACTCTAATAGGCTCAAAGACCCAATTCCAATATTTTTAGACCCAAGCCCATTAATAGAAACATAAATTAGGTAATTTACAGATTTAAATGGGATGTATACATCAATTAGGGGAATAAAATGGGAGATAATACGAAAATTCAAAAATTTCAGATCTTTTGAAACCTAGCGATCTATCGCGCGACCGCGAAGCCCACCCTAGCGGTCTGGCTATGACTGCTAAGAAACCCCAGTTCCGGGAATGGAAGAAAACATAAAAAGCTTGGATCTTTGACGATCAAATCACCTTAGATCGAAGCTGCCTGGTATGGATGACTCTCTAGAACCATCTAAGGATTAACTCTACTCCAAATGATGACTCCAAGTTCGATCTAATCCCTTAAACCCTAGGTGAACCCTATAAATAGACCCTAACTTCGACACATGCAAACCCTAATGTTGGCTCATGTATTTCGAAGGTAAGGAGACATCTTCTCAGGTTATTTCTTTAGAACTTTATGTTCTTCTTAGTTTTCTCTAACTACCCTTAAAATTTCGTGCTAGAAGACCCAGCCGTTGGAGAGTTAGAGCCTCTGCAAGTTGCTGAGTCGCAACAGACTACGTAGGAACCAGTGCGACAGTCCAGTGATAATCAGGAAAATAGAAGCCCTAAACGAGGTATTTAGAAGTTGTGTCTTTAGAACATTTTGTTCCCCTTTCTATCTTCTATCTACCCTCCAAATTTCACGATTTTAGGTCAAGAGGTTAAGAAGAACGAAGGGCGAGAAGTTGCTGGTTTGGCACAGGACGTACAGAACTATGGCTTCCTTCCAGTCAGAAATCCACGGTCTAGGGAACAAATCAAAGGTAGGTAATCTCATGTAAAGGCCGAATTCTTGTGTTAGGAACAAAAGCCCTCTATTACCTCCTGTTTTCATTGAGTGTACATGACGAATCTGAAGTTTTATTATGACTGCACATATAGGGTTAACATAGCATGCATAGTTCCTACCTTTAATAATGAAATTAATAATTCTAGCTTAAATCATGAATACTCATGCATCTCCATGTCTTAATATGATGTTATCATGCCTTATTAACCTGTTGGCACATTTTACTATGCATTTATCTACCTTAGATTAGCATATATTTCAGTTTTATTGCTGTTTACAGTAGACAGGAAGAAACGGTCTTCCTGAGACACCCAGAGTCCCTTAGCGGTCCTACGATAGACCGCTAGACCATATCAAACGGTCCTCGAGTGACCGTTAGGTTTTCCTGAGTTCTGTATTTGTGTTAACCCGAAACATAATGCAGATTAGCCTTATTTATCATATGATAAACCTAGATAATTAGACTCTATTCCTATTTTAAGCACTGTAGTCATATACCTGGATATGTTTTATGGTTTTATGTACTTAGGAGTTATTTTAAATCTACGCTAGTTTCATGCCAAAAACCATATACTCTTGTATTAATATTAAATTTCATATGGTTCATGGACTTGTCTAGTTTTGATTTGATCGATATTTTATCACGATCCCTTCTTATCTAGAGTCTTTTCTTAAGTACATGGCACATATTCCGGTACGATGTCATTAGATACACTTTACACGTTAAGTACACAATCTTGGACTTGTGATCCTCTCCGTTAGATATTCCTTCCACTAGACTAGATGATCTTATTTCAAGGCCTCCATAAGACTCCGTGAGCCTGGGATTCCCACTAGGACGTGGAGTTGGTTGTACCCTCAAAACCCAATTATTTATAAAGCACTTAAACTGGTGTTTTGTGTTCTGGACCTTAGCGGCCCTATGGATGACCGCCAAAGGGACCTTAGCGGCAATTTACCTGACCGCAAAGGATGCCTAGCGGCCTTGCCTTGACCGCATGGTTCCAGTTCATTCGTTTCATCAAATTTTATTTATAAACGGTCCAGTACTGACCGCTACTGTATAGAAACGGTCCAATAAACGATCGCTATTTCAAGAAACGATCCTGGCATGACCGTTTTCTATCCCCAGTGTCCTTAACCCAAGGTTTGACATAAGGGTTAATTTTCTTATGATCCTAGATGGTCTATGATTATTTAGAACTTTATACTTTGTTTCAAAAAGCTATCTAATGAATTATGGAATTTCCATAATATGCCGTTATGCTGCCGAATTTTCTTCATGGCATAACCTTGTTCTAAATCAAATCTTTAAATTCTCATATTCTTAATTGAAGCATTCTTACCTTGATATTTGTTATCATGGAACCATAGTTTGAACTTATTACATTATTGGCCATATTTATATTCTCGTGGAAGTAGCTTGATTTATAACTTGAAGATGCAAGAGCGGGCACGGATAGTGTCCAAGGGCTCCACTCTAGTCCCCTCGACAGATAGCTAGAAAAATACTATAAACCATGGGGTATGATGAACATTGGTGTCGCATTACGCTGGGAGTACTTTTTTTATAAACGAGTGAAGATCCATGAGGCAATCTTGTGAAATTACATGCTTGCTAGTACATTCTCGTTACATGACTTTCTTGTACATAGCCTTCAAGGTTATGAAAAGTACATTCTTGTTCATGAAAGGCCAAACTTACATTCTTGTATATTCTTGCTCAAACATATTTCTAGTCTACATGAACTCTCATATCTCACCTTGATCATATCTTGTTACTTTGGTTTTATTCACGTGTTTTATCGTATTTTCATGATTTATCTTTACTCTAGAGCTAAAATGTTAATTGCTTAAACATTGCCTTCATGTTGATACGAAGATACCTACTGGGCATGTGTGCTCATTCCCTACTTTTTTAATCTTTTTCAAGAATTTCTAGCGGGTCGGATTCAGACTATTCAAGTGATGGATCCGAGAGTGATTGATGGTTCGAGAGAAGCCGTAGTTAGTCGACTCAAGAGTCAATGGTGTAATTTTTGCTTTATTGAGTCTAGTTAGTCAAAGAGTCTTTGTAAACTTTTCATTATGATTCAATAAAGTCAAGGTTTTGGATTATACCCTCTTGTGTTCACTTTTATGTGTGAATGACTTGCACTCTGATTGTTATTGTCACTTGAGGCTTCTCTTGCCGGTTGTTCACGTTCCCGATTAGTTCCGCTGCATAATCTCTGGGCATGACAATTAGAGTGGTATCAGAGCCTAGGCACAAGTACGTCCTAGGAAAATGTCATGTCATAGGTTAAGTCCAAGGCTTAAGGACCCATACCTATGAAACAAGGAAATAAATTCCCCGTCCATGAGAGAGATTGGGTAGAACCCAGGATGAGATAGCAATTAGAAATTATCTCTAGGATCAACCCACCAATTCTATTAGAATTGACAAATTTATTATTCTTCTCAAGTACCTCATTCTCACAATGGCTCATCGTGTTGATTGGGGTGGAATGCAACAAACTGTTGCGGGTCTCACCCAGGCCTTGCAAAATATGGCCCAAGCTGGCGCGAGGGCTGGTGCTGGTGATCTGCACCGCAACTTCCAGAGTCTAAACCCTCCATGATTTTTTGGTTCTTCCAACCTAGATGAAGCTGAGAACTGGATAGATGAAATGAACCGTATATTCGAGGTCATGCAATGTACCGACCAAGATAAGGTTCATCTTGCCACGTTCCAACTCAACAAGGATACGCGTACTTGGTGGAAGTCTATTCCGACACCACTTGAAAATGCACCACACACTTGGGAAGGATTTCTCACCCTCTTCCGAGCGAAGTACTTCTCCAAACATGTCAAGGAGAGGAAGGTGGCAGAATTTGCTTCGCTACGTCAAGGCATGATGATGGTGGCAGAATATGGGTTACAGTTCTCTCGCCTAGCACCCTATGCTCAGCATTTAGTATGCACAGATCTTTTGAAAGCAAATCGCTTCATGGACGGGCTGCGGCCCATCTTCATCCAGCAACTCCCACAAAATATTTGGACCTTTGCGGAGATGGTCCAACTGGCACACTTGTGTGAACGGACCTTGGAGAAGGTCGATAAACTTAAAGGCAAAGGGGAGGAGTCGAGCCGGAAGTCTGATCAGCGAGGAAGAAGAGAGGAAAAATTCAGCATCACTTACAACTCTCGGGATAACAAGAAGAGATCCCGGAATGGGAACGATAAGGATGATCGTAGGAACAAAAAGGCTAAATAAGAAGATAAGCAAGTCATGGCGGCTTGCTCTTTTTACGAGAAGTTCAGCCACTCAGCCGAAGAATGTTGGAAACGCCTAGGGGCGTGTTTGTGATGTGACAGCTGGGAGCACAGCATGTCGGATTGCCCCCTCATGAAGGATCAATCTTCCAGCGATGGACGCAAGCGACAGGCACGTCTTAACACTGTTATAGATGATCATGAAGTGGCCAAGGATGATGGGCTAATGGAAGGTATCGTTCAAATCTATTCCCATCCTGCATTCGTGTTATTTGATACTGGTGTTTCTCATTATTGTATATCTGCTGCTTTTGCAAAAACCTTACCAATTCCATTAGTTCCTCTACCTTCGGACCTAGCTATCACTACACCCTTAGGTCCTGGAACTAAACTTACAACCCACTACCCCGATAGTGAGGTAATGGTAGAAGGCCATAATCTTCTTGCAAACCTCGTATGCCTTGACATGGAAGGCTACGATACAATCCTAGGAGTAGATTGGCTTGTAGACCACGACGCCTATATAAATTGTCACAATAGGAGAATCTCTTTTCAGAAACCAGGTCTTCCGCGATTTTCCTTCCTTGGTATCAAATACCGGAAGCATCCTGCCATTATTTCATCCCTTCACGCTTGCAAACTCATCTCGCAAGGATGTGAAGCTTTTCTTGCCTTAGTGATCATCACTAAGTCCAAGGAGATCATCTTAGAAGATATTCCCATTATGAATGAGTTTCCCGATGTGTTCCCATCGGATTTACCCGATTTACCTGATGTGACACCACTAGGGAATATGCAGCAAACAAAGATATCCCTAGGACCTATTCCGCATTCACAAGCACCAAGCAATTCAGATGATAAATCGGAACCGAAACACCGTGCACACTCGCGAGCCCCGGGTGACCCTATGAGGCTAGGAGGAGGTGATGGATCAAGACCCTTGCTGGTAGAGTGCCAGCAGGGCTAAGGCTGTCCTCCCGAGGGTATATAGCCCACAATCATGGGGCTGGCCGGTGCCACTTGGGGGCACAAGGTCACTCTCACTCACTTTGACCACGGTGACCTCACCTTTGAAGGTGGAGTCGGGGACGAGCACTCACTCACATGCGCAACGGAGCGATATCTTCGGATATTAAATGAACAAGCACTAACATGGCAGGAGCAAAGTTTAGAGCTTACCCGGCTGGTTTGAAGAAACCAACCCCGTTCGGAGACGTGGGCGAGCGGGGAAGTGTGATCCCGCACACTGTGCCGGTGTAGCTTGAGCTGCGAGTTACAAGAACTACACCTCACATAGGAGGGTTGGACTAGGGGTTGGGGAGTTTAATATACATCAAACACTACCTCCTCGCAGGGAGGGGCGCTAAGCCGGCCAGGCGGGCGGGGAAATTTGCCGAAAGGAGATGGTACGGAAGCCGTCGGGTATCCACTCGATTGCTGTGCAAGAGGACAGGCGGTCGCTGTTGCGGTCGTAGCTCCTCCTACAGAATTTTGCCGGTGACGAAACTTGATGGGGTGGCTTCGTAACAGGAACGGGGACCCTCTGATTTTTAGCAAATTCGTCTGCTGTCGTTTGCCGGTCACGGTGGAGGGTTGAACAGGACGCAGGGATCTGTGCTTGGCAGCTTCAGAATTGATGCAGTGAGTAGCAGGGGCTGTACCTGGGGCTCCCGAACTCTGATTCTCGATCCGTTTGAAGTCCTGGAACCGGGGTTAAGCCTTCTTCTCAGCAAAACTGACGGGGAGGTCGCCGGAGGTCAGGGTGACCCGGGGGATGCCTCTGAGTGCTGGCAGGTCGTAGCAGGCAGGGGAAGGCAGCTTTGCGCGACCTGAGGAAGAAAATCAGAACTCGAGGTGCCGGATGCCGAACGAACTTCCGCTTCTTGCTCCTGGTCGGGGACAGGGGGAGGAAGGTTTGCGAAGAAGAAGCCGTAGCCTGAATCTGTCTCTGTTGGCCGTGGTGCAGCTTCTGGTCGGAATCTGTTGCGCTGCAACTGGTTCTTGATGCTGTCGGAGGAGATCGACTCTCACGGGTGGCCACAGACTCGGATCGAAGAGCTTCCACCTCGCCTGTAAAGAGGACAGGGAGGCCTTTCCAGAATGGTATGCTACGCCTCGAGATGTTGTCGTCTGAACTCGGAGTGCCCTCTGCAATGCGAACCTTTTTTCTGCCACCTGCAGTGTGACAGAATGAAGGGGGATGGTGGAGGGATGGAGTCAAGGGAGAGTAGGGTTTTTGGTAGTGGTGGAGGGTGGTGGCTGAATGCAGGTGGTAGGGGAATGTTGTGGGTGATGAGAGGGGCAGAGCAGCTGTAGGGATGTGCAGGGGGGTGGAGTGGAGTGGGGGCCGAAGTTGGAGAGGGGATGGTGGAGGTGTGCGGCCAAGGCAAAGAGGGGAAGTATGGGATGGGGGCTGATGCGCAACCAGGTGGGGGGGTTTGTGGTTGAATGGTCTTGGGGTATGGAAGAGGGTGTGGGGAAGTGGGAGAGTTGTGTGGGGAAGAGGGAGGGGTGTGTTGGGTGTGGAGATGGTGTATGGGGAATAGGAAGGGTTGCTTGGGAAATAGTGGGTATTGATGATAGTTAAGTGGCCTAGGGGAGGTGAGGGGTTGGAGGCTGAGGTGGCAGGTGAGGTGGCAGATGGATGGGGAGGTGAAGGGGCAGGATCGCCCAAGGGAGAGAGAGAGAGAGGGGAGGAGAGAGAGAGAGGGGGCCGGCCCCTTTAGTGAGAGAGAGAGAGAGAGAGAGAGAGAGAGAGAACTAGAGAGAGAGGGGGAAAATGGCACTTATGCTCAAATACTCAATGATTCATTTCCTCTCATAAGAGGAGCTGGGGTCCTATATATAGGGATCCCAACTTTAACAAAAAGTCCCTGGACAAACTGTTAAAAGCAAATAAGCAAGGGGGTTGGGGAAAGAAGAGGTCGCCCATGGGCCAGGCCCATCTAATTGGGCCCACAATGACCTCCTAGCCTAGCATACTTAAATAGATAACATGACTACCTAGGTTCATGACTCAAAATACATCAAAATGACTCAATGAAAGGAGGAAATACATCATGAAGGCCATAGTAACAAACTCCGTCGCTCTGAAGATCCACTAAGTCAAGCAATCGCAGCCTATCCATCTCTGGAGGTGGGAGAGGTGTCGAGCCAAAGGGAACTCTGGGTGATGTCCCCATCAACTCCCCCGGACTGTGAAGAGCTCGACTCTGTCGAGAAAGGGTCCTCACGGCTGCGGTACTGCTCCAGGAGGTCGGGGTCCAGCTGCTGAAGATCCTCCCTGCTTACCCAAGAATCATCTGAAGGGGGCCGGCCCTTCCACCTGACCAAGTATCGCTCGTATGCTTTGCTCCGTGTGACAGTGACCTGTTCATCCAATATCCGTTCTATTTGCTCCCGTTGGCTCCTCTGGACTGGTGGAACTCTCTCATGGGTGGCGGCTCTCTCAGAAGGGGGAACAGGCTCAATTTCCTTACTAGGTGTCACCGTGGGTCCCTTATATGGCACCAAGTCAGCCACATTGAATGTGGGACTTACTGTGTACTCCTCAGGGAGGTCCAACACGTAAGCGTTCGTGCCAATCCTCTTTAAAACCTGGAAGGGGCCTGATCCACGCGACCTCAGCTTAGAGACATTCCCAGGGGAAAGCCTCTCAGTCCTTACCATCACATAATCACCTACGTGAAACTCCTGGTGGCGGCGGTGGGAATCGGCTGACCTTTTATAAATCTCATTGCTTTTGTTAATGTGTTTGCGGATTTCTTCATGCAATTCCTTCATGTGTTGGGCAAATAACTCAGCGCTAATAGACACTCTAGCATGTGGTGGCAAAGGAATGAGATCTGTAGGCTTCCTAGGTTTGTACCCATGCACAGCTTCAAATGGACTTATCCCTATTGACCCATTCACTGAATTGTTGTATGCAAACTCTGCCTGGGGTAATATGAGGTCCCAATTCCCGGGGAGATCCTCAACAAGACACCGGAGTAGATTTCCAAGGCTCCTATTGATGACTTCGGTCTGGCCGTCAGTTTGTGGGTGATAGGCCGTGGAAAATTTAAGAAGGGTCCCCATTAGGTGCCAGAGAGTCTTCCAGAAATAACTAGTAAATTTGACATCCCTGTCGGAGATGATGGTCTTGGGCAGGCCATGGAGACGAACTACCTCGTCAAAGAAAAGACGGGCCACGTGGGAAGCATCAGAGGTTTTGGAACAGGGGATGAAATGGGTCATTTTTGAGAATCGGTCCACGACCACAAAGATGGAGTCATGTTTCCTTTGAGTCCGGGGTAGCCCTAACACGAAGTCCATGCTTAGGTCCTGCCATGGCCGATCGGGAACAGGTAGAGGTGTGTAGAGGCCGGTGTTTTGTCTGACTTGTTTGGCGGTCGCACACGTGCGGCACTGCCCCACAATGTTGGCCACGTCCCTCTTGAGGCTGGGCCAATAGAACTGCCCCTCTACTAGGCCAATAGTCTTGTGCACCCCAAAATGTCCAGCTAGGCCCCCAGCATGTAACTCCCAGACCAATAAATCACTTAGTGAAGTTCTAGGGATGCAAAGCCGATGTCCCTTGAAAAGGAACCCGTCCTCTAAGATAAAGCCTTGGTGCTCTTGGGAGGAATGGGTGGTTAGGTGGGTGTGGGTGGGCCCAAAGTCAGGACAAGTCGGGTATTCTTCCCTCAATCGATCGAAGCCTATAACTTCTACCCGGATGGTGGTTAATAGGGAGACCCTCCGACTAAGAGCATCGGCAGCGCGGTTCTCACTTCCGGCCTTGTGTTTGATCACAAATGTGTAGGCCTGGATGTACTCAACCCATCTAGCGTGCCGGGCATTCAACTTCTGTTGAGAGTTGAGGTATTTTAGAGCCTCATGGTCGGAGAATATGACAAATTCTTTGGGGAGGAGGTAATGCCTCCAGTGGCGGAGGGATTGTACCACAGCATAGAATTCTTTGTCATAAGTGGTGTATTTGAGCCTAGCATCACACAACTTCTCGCTAAAGTAGGCCACAGGATGGCCCTCCTGGCTGAGGATCCCGCCAATTCCTACCCCAGAAGCATCACAAGTTACCTCAAAGACTTTAGAAAAGTCCGGGAGGCATAAGACCGGGGCTTGAGTCATTCTATCCTTGAGCTCCTGGAAGGCTCTAGTGGCCGATTTAGTCCACACAAAGGTTCCCTTTCTGAGGCAATCCGTGATTGGGGCTGTGATGGTGCTAAATCCACGGATGAACCTTCGGTAGAAAGTGGCTAAGCCATGGAAACTCCGGACCTCATGAAGAGTATGGGGCTCCGGCCAGTCAATGATGGCTTGGACTTTTTCGGGGTCCATAGAAACTCCTTGGGTGGAGACAACATACCCAAGGAAGGTGAGGGAATCAGTCAAGAAGTGACATTTCCCTAGATTGGCAAAGAGGTTTTCCTTCCTAAGGGTGGTGCAGACCTGCCTGAGGTGGATGAGGTGGGCTTCCTTGGACTGGCTGTAGATGAGGATGTCATCGAAGTAGACTACAAGGAAGACCCCAATGTAGGGTCTGAGGACTTCGGTCATGAGGCGCATGAAGGTGCTTGGGGCATTTGAAAGCCCAAAAGGCATAACCAGCCATTCGTATAGCCCATCTTTGGTTTTAAAGGCGGTTTTCCATTCATCCCCGAGCCTAATCCTCACTTGGTGGTAGCCACTCTTAAGGTCTATTTTGGAAAAAATAGTGGCCCCTGCAAGCATGTCCAGCATATCGTCAAGTCTAGGTATAGGGAACCTATATTTGACGGTGATCTTGTTTATGGCTCTACTATCAACACACATTCGCCATGTCCCATCTTTTTTTGGTGTGAGAAGAGCGGGGACGGCGCATGGGCTTTTGCTCAACCTGAGGAAGCCCTTTCTAATCAGTTCTTCTACTTGCCTCCTTAACTCAGCATGTTCGGTGGGGTTGAGGCGATAGTGTGGCAGATTGGGAAGGGAGGCTCCTGGGACAAAGTCTATGGCATGTTGGACATCCCTCATGGGGGGTAGTTGATCTGGGAGTTCGTCGGGAAACACATCCTTGAATTCCCCAAGGAGAGGGTGTACTTCCACGAGGTGGGGATTGGATGGTGTTGACTCCCCTAGACAAAGGACAATCGCACATAAGGGGGTTCCTCGGGCAACTTCCTCTTCCAATTCCTTCCTAGTGATGAGGTGGAGGCCTTTGACGGGCCCGGTAGGAATTTTAGGGGTGGGGTCATGAGTGATAGGTTGCATGGGTGTAGGCGGACCCTTGGGACTTGGGGAGGGAGTGGGAAAAATTCCCTTAGTGGGAGGTTCCTTTCGGGGTGGGGAAGGGTTGAGGCGGATGGTCTTCCCCTCGTGCACAAAGGTGCACGTGTTCGTCTTCCCATGGATGGTGGCATCTACATCGTATATCCAAGGTCTCCCAAGTAGGATACTCCCTACGGCCATAGGTATGATATCACACCAAATTTGTCCTTGGTAGGATGAGAAGGTGATGGGGATTAGACAACATGTGTTGACGGGGATGGAGTGATTATTGATCCATGACACACGGTAAGGTTTGGGGTGGGGTGTTGGGGTTAGCCCAAGAAGTTTGACGGTGTCCGGGGACACGGCATTGACACAACTCCCATTGTCTAAGAGGATCTTTCTAACATGTTCCCCCATTTTGATGAAAGTATGGAAGATGGAGGTCCTACGCCAATCCTCTTCTTGGGGTTGGGTGAGAGTGCATCTTATCACTCCAAGGTGGGCTGATTGGTGGTCATCTTCTACACCCTCTTCAATGAATTGTTCCTCATACTCTTCTTCCCACCCTAGGGCAGCCTCGTACTCCTCCATATTCTCTTGAGTTTCGTGGGAGGTGGTGGGTACGCTCTCTATAACTAGATTGGACATCCCTTTGGAGGGGCATTGAGTGGCTATGTGGCCATAACCATGACACCGAAAACACTTAATCGAACTATTCTCCGGGGCCTTTCCTTTGAAGATGTCCTCCCTTCGGGGAGGGGGATTGAGTGGAGTGGTTTTGGTAGGGGGAGGGTTGGTTGGTTGTGGGTAGGTCCGGGTGGGGGTATTCCCACTAGGAGTAGGAGTCTTCAACAATGGTGGAAGATTGGGTCGTGGACCCGTGTTCCTAGGCTCAAACGGACGGGAAGGTGTGAACCTTGAATTCCTAAAGAACCTCTCCGTATCCCGAGCTATTTGGTAAGCCATTTCAAGGGAATCCACATCCCTCATAATTAACTCCCTTTTTATGTTTGGATGGAGGCCATTTCTAAATCGTGATAGGGTGACGGCTAACTCCTCATGTACTCCACATTTAAGAAGATAGGAGTCAAACAATTCTATATACTCTACCATGGACTTTCCTTCTTGGGTGAGGCATTGCCATTCATCTAAGAGTGTTTGGGTGTAGGAGTGGGGAAGGTATTTGAACCTTAATTGGGCTTTCATGTCCTCCCATGTTTGAATGGGTTCCTCCCTCCTAATTCTCTTCCTAGTTTCAACACTCATCCAATAGGTCTTGGCCAATTTAGTAAGGTGCATTTTGGCTAGCCTAACCTTTCTTTCCTCGGTCATGTGGTACCACTCGAAGTATTGATCCATAGCACTCTCCCATTCTAGGTACACATGTGGGTTATGTGACCCATCAAAATTAGGGGCATCCACTTTGATCATCCTAAGTAGGTAATCATCCGGGTCATCCCTTGGTCGCCTCTCCAAAGCTCTATGTGGACGGGGCCTCTCATTCTCGGGGTAGTAGTCATTCTCAAGGTCCTCCCTTTCATGCTAAACCCGGGGTGGTGGGGCCCTATGGGGAATGTTTCTAGGGGGGGTCCTAGCTTCCTCATTCCTATCCAATCGAGTGACTACCCCATTCATTTGCTCCGTGAGGGCTAGAATGGCAGCCTCTATCCGTTCTATAGGATTTTGGGGAGTTCCTCTAGGGTCATTTTGGTTGCCTTGGAGATTGGGATCCATGGGTGGGTTGGAATTAGAAGGATCAGCCCGGTATATGGTACCTCTACGGGTGGACATGCAAAATTAAGACAAGGCGGGATGCAATGGCCCTTGGACCTAGGCTTGTAGAGACAAGTCTAAAACTTGCTCTGATACCAATTGATGTGACACCACTAGGGAATATGCACCAAACAAAGATATCCCTAGGACCTATTCCGCATTCACAAGCACCAAGCAATTCAGATGATAAATCGGAACCGAAACACCGTGCACACTCGCGAGCCCCGGGTGACCCTATGAGGCTAGGAGGATGTGATGGATCAAGACCCTTGCTGGTAGAGTGCCAGTAGGGCTAAGGCTGTCCTCCCGAGGGTATATAGCCCACAATCATGGGGCTGGCCGGTGCCACTTGGGGGCACAAGGTCACTCTCACTCACTTTGACCACGGTGACCTCACCTTTGAAGGTGGAGTCGGGGACGAGCACTCACTCACATGCACAACGGAGCGATATCTTCGGATATTAAATGAACAAGCACTAACATGGCAGGAGCAAAGTTTAGAGCTTACCCGGCTGGTTTGAAGAAACCAACCCCGTTCGGAGACGTGGGCGAGCGGGGAAGTGTGATCCCGCACACTGTGCCGGTGTAGCTTGAGCTGCGAGTTACAAGAACTACACCTCACATAGGAGGGTTGGACTAGGGGTTGGGGAGTTTAATATACATCAAACACTACCTCCTCGCAGGGAGGGGCGCTAAGCCGGCCAGGCGGGCGGGGAAATTTGCCGAAAGGAGATGGTACGGAAGCCGTCGGGTATCCACTCGATTGCTGTGCAAGAGGACAGGCGGTCGCTGTTGCGGTCGTAGCTCCTCCTACAGAAATTTTCCGGTGACGAAACTTGATGGGGTGGCTTCGTAACAGGAACGGGGACCCCTCTGATTTTTAGCAAATTCGTCTGCTGTCGTTTGCCGGTCACGGTGGAGGGTTGAACAGGACGCAGGGATCTGTGCTTGGCAGCTTCAGAATTGATGCAGTGAGTAGCAGGGGCTGTACCTGGGGCTCCCGAACTCTGATTCTCGATCCGTTTGAAGTCCTGGAACCGGGGTTAAGCCTTCTTCTCAGAAAAACTGACGGGGAGGTCGCCGGAGGTCAGGGTGACCCGGGGGATGCCTCTGAGTGCTGGCAGGTCGTAGCAGGCAGGGGAAGGCAGCTTTGCGCGACCTGAGGAAGAAAATCAGAACTCGAGGTGCCGGATGCCGAACGAACTTCCGCTTCTTGCTCCTGGTCGGGGACAGGGGGAGGAAGGTTTGCGAAGAAGAAGCCGTAGCCTGAATCTGTCTCTGTTGGCCGTGGTGCAGCTTCTGGTCGGAATCTGTTGCGCTGCAACTGGTTCTTGATGCTGTCGGAGGAGATCGACTCTCACGGGTGGCCACAGACTCGGATCGAAGAGCTTCCACCTCGCCTGTAAAGAGGACAGGGAGGCCTTTCCAGAATGGTATGCTACGCCTCGAGATGTTGTCGTCTGAACTCGGAGTGCCCTCTGCAATGCGAACCTTTTTTCTGCCACCTGCAGTGTGACAGAATGAAGGGGGATGGTGGAGGGATGGAGTCAAGGGAGAGTAGGGTTTTTGGTAGTGGTGGAGGGTGGTGGCTGAATGCAGGTGGTAGGGGAATGTTGTGGGTGATGAGAGGGGCAGAGCAGCTGTAGGGATGTGCAGGGGGGTGGAGTGGAGTGGGGGCCGAAGTTGGAGAGGGGATGGTGGAGGTGTGCGGCCAAGGCAAAGAGGGGAAGTATGGGATGGGGGCTGATGCGCAACCAGGTGGGGGGGTTTGTGGTTGAATGGTCTTGGGGTATGGAAGAGGGTGTGGGGAAGTGGGAGAGTTGTGTGGGGAAGAGGGAGGGGTGTGTTGGGTGTGGAGATGGTGTATGGGGAATAGGAAGGGTTGCTTGGGAAATAGTGGGTATTGATGATAGTTAAGTGGCCTAGGGGAGGTGAGGGGTTGGAGGCTGAGGTGGCAGGTGAGGTGGCAGATGGATGGGGAGGTGAAGGGGCAGGATCGCCCAAGGGAGAGAGAGAGAGAGGGGAGGAGAGAGAGAGAGGGGGCCGGCCCCTTTAGTGAGAGAGAGAGAGAGAGAGAGAGAGAGAACTAGAGAGAGAGGGGGGAAATGGCACTTATGCTCAAATACTCAATGATTCATTTCCTCTCATAAGAGGAGCTGGGGTCCTATATATAGGGATCCCAACTTTAACAAAAAGTCCCTGGACAAACTGTTAAAAGCAAATAAGCAAGGGGGTTGGGGAAAGAAGAGGTCGCCCATGGGCCAGGCCCATCTAATTGGGCCCACAATGACCTCCTAGCCTAGCATACTTAAATAGATAACATGACTACCTAGGTTCATGACTCAAAATACATCAAAATGACTCAATGAAAGGAGGAAATACATCATGAAGGCCATAGTAACAAACTCCGTCGCTCTGAAGATCCACTAAGTCAAGCAATCACAGCCTATCCATCTCTGGAGGTGGGAGAGGTGTCGAGCCAAAGGGAACTCTGGGTGATGTCCCCATCATTACCACCCGAAAGAGAAGTAAACTTCTCTATTGAACTCGTTCCCGGAGCAGCATATGTTTCAATAGCTCCCTACAGAATGTCCCCTACAGAACTCAAAGAATTGAAGAAGCAACTTTAGGAGTTGTTAGACAAAGGCTTCATTCAACCTAGCATATCCCCTTGGGGTGCGTCAGTTTTATTTGTCAAGAAAAAGGATGGATCTCTCAGGCTATGTATCGACTACCGGCGACTAAACCAACTCACTATCAAGAATAAATGTCTGTTGCCGCGTATTGATGAGCTCTTTGATCAAGATTCGAGAGCGGAACATTTATCCAAGATAGACCTCAAGTCGAGTTATCATCAGCTCAGGATCAAAAATGAAGACATATACAAGACTGCTTTCTGGAGCAGATATGGGCACTATGAATTCGTGATAATGCCGTTCGGGGTAACTAATGCCCCGGCAGCATTTATGTAACTTATGAATAATGTCTTCATGCCGTATCTCAACCAATTTGTGGTCGTCTTTATTGATGATATTCTGATATACTTCAAGACAAAGGAGGAACATGAAGAACACTTAAGAATAGCCTTGCAAACCCTAAGAGAACATCAACTCTACGCAAAGTTTAGCAAGTGCGAGTTCTGGCTAAAGGAGGTCTCTTTCCTTGGCCATATTATATCAAAAGAATGTATCATTCTTGATCCTTCTAAGGTTGAAGCTATTAAGGATTGGAACCGGCCGACGACCGTTGTTGACACCCATTTTTTACCTTTGAGTTGAGTCATTTTCTTACCCTTATTTTTAATGCCTCAAGTTGTCCATTACTCATTGGGCTATTTTTAGATGGTTTATTGGGCCTATTTTATGGGTATTTTCTCTCTAGTTGGGCTTGCTCTCGCATTTTCTCGAATTTGGGTTTAATGGGCCTTGTTTTTGTTAGTATTGGGTATGCTACATGCCAATTTCGGGTCGGGTAGGCCCGATAGTTGTGCAATCTTATTCATCATTAATAAAGTGATATTCGAGCGTAAATTTGTAATTGTATATTACTCTACGATGTCCCTAGGATATGTGGTTGTAAAGTTAACTCGAGATGGGATCTCGATCATGAGACTAACTTTACATGGACACATACCTTAAACTATTTTGGGTTTGAGGGTAATCACTCGGGGACTTTGATTACCTATTAAACTAGTATGTATGATGTATGGGTGAGCAGTCTCATGGTCACTGGTGCGGGGCACCGATACATGTGTGTAGGTGTACGTTCTCGGAGGATGTACGCTGAACTGATCCGCTATTGGATCTTCAGATGGTTGATTATACCTAATGTCAACTGAAGATCCAATTGTCTCAGTAGCATCGTTGGTCCTTTGACCTAAGACATTGATTGGATCTTACACGAGGACTGGAATGGTTTAATGAGTTGGATAAGTGACTTTAACCACAAGTCATGAATTGCCAAGTCATTAACCATTTCAGGATACATATGAAGATCATCAATGGTCAAGAAGGGATCGCTCACTGTCGGGTATATATCAGACAGTTAATGGGTCATGACAGTGACGCTCCATTAAATCCCTCGCAAGGGTCGTGTGAGTTCATTTAGAACAGAGGTCATACACTTTAAGGATGTCATAGTCTAATGGCACGATCATGGGATTTGACAGAAACCATACCCTCGTTCGAACTAGACTCATAGAAGGAGCGAGGGATTATAGCAATGCGGCAACTGTAGACTTACAGGTACTAGACAGGGTGGTTTGAACCCGGCGTCGTCTAGGATCACGCGGATTTGCTTAACCCAACGTGATCAAAAGTTCGGAATAAATTAAACTATTATTTGGCTCTAGTAAAAACAAATAATGAGTTTAATTTACTTCTAATTGAGAATTAGAAGTTAATGGACCTTAAACTAGAGTGACTATGGGCCTAGAGGATCACACACAATGGGTTCTCGGGTGACGGGATATTATTGTACAGAGGTATATATTAAAAGCCTTCAATTCTTTTGGAAAGGAATATAAGAAGGGCTTAATATATATGTACAATAATATGAAAGGATACATATGCAATATTGGTGATACATATGCAATATTGGTTCTTAGTGGCTCTTTTAGAAAGAGACCAACCATTATGTATATGCATCCTACGTAGGAAGCTTTCTTCTTCTCTTCTCGAACCAAGCATTATAAGGAAAGAAGAAAAGCTTCTATCCTCCTCTCCCCTCCCTCTTGCTTTCTCTCTCTCCCTAGTAGCACTCTCTCTCTCTCTCTTAAGGGGGAAAGCTTAAGGAAGAAGAATAGTGTTTGAAGGATCCGCGGCCTGTGTGCGCAGAGGAAGGACGGGAGGATACCGTCACCGCGCAAGGATCCGTGTGGATTAGCTCTAGAGGCCGTACATTTGTGCGGCTCTGTGTTCGCGAAAATCGGCATCGGGCGTTGCGGACAACGTCGTTCCGCGCAAGGTAAAAATCTACAACCCGCAGTTAGGGGTTGGGAGTAATTATTGCATCAATTAGAGCACGGTTCTAGGATTCCACAAAGCCCGAGTTTGGATTACAAAATTGTATTATCCGTTGCGTTGTCCAAACCGGGCTGACCGAATCCTTACAGTGGTATCAGAGCCAGGTTGCACTCTGATCGATGCAATTTCTCCGCATAGAACCATGTTTAGGGCCAATCTTCATGATCTTAAATTATTAAAATAAGAACGGGGTGTTGGGCATCCTTGTTCATGACCGTCTATGGAAAGGGGATGCAAGGCACCTTTTGTTCTCCCTAGATCATATATATATATATATATATATATATATATATATATGTATGTATGTGTGTGTGTATGTACGTATAGAAGTGAAGCTTTTAAAAAAATAAAAATAAAAAAAGTGGTAGCCTGCGGGCGCACAGGGGGCCCCCTGTGCGCGTGCCCGTGCGCGCCCGCTAGTGACCACTGGCGGGCGACGCCAGCCTCGTGGCGGGCGCCGCACGCGGGCGCGCCCGCCATGACCGTAATTTTTTTTATTATTTTTAAAATCTTGCTTCTATTAATTTATTAGGCCATCAATATATATATAAATATATATTTAGGGCACATTAAATTAATCTTTTTTATCTTAAATGTTAATTGTCTTTTCTCAATAAAAAATTCAAATCTTGTTTGATTTTATTTAACTTTTGAATTTATTGAGTTGGGATAATTATTACTTAATTTGAGATAAAAGTGTAATAACTGAAGATGATCATGTGAAATTCAATCTTTTAAAATTTTAATTATTAGATAATTGTTAAATTAAGAATTTGAATTTCATTGAAGATAAATTTAGAAAATTCAAATATTTGAATGTTTAATTATTAGATAATTATTAAATTCAAATTTTAAATTTTAAAAAAATAATAATTGAAGTTAATTACATTATTTAAATTTACTTTCAAATGAAATTATTGGATAATTAATTTGAATTTGAATTTAAATAATTAGCTTATTTAAATTTATTTTTTTTTAAATTTGATTATTGGATAATTAAATTTAAATTTAAATTTTAAATAATTTTCTCAATTATCTGTATTATTTGAATCAGATTCAAATATGCATGCCCCTGCGATAAATGATGGTTCTATGTATGCTTTGCTTAATGTTACCTTGATTTGGCTTGCTTATATGCTTTAATTTTAGTTAATCCAACTCAGATTTTTAAAATTAAATAAAGCCAGCCTGTTTTTGTTTGCACATCCCACTTTTCAATCCAAATATAAAGATTATTTTCAAAAATAACCTTTGATTGATCTGGAATGTGTGGGTTGGCAAGTGATCATGGACATAGCTAATGTAATTATTTGGGGTCTGCGAGCCTCCTTTCTCTCTCTGTTGAAATTCTTATGTACTTCTATCTCCCTTCATAGTTGTACTCGTCATGAGGGCTTTTGAAATTTTATTGACATGTAATTTAAATTTTACCGGCCTACGTGTCGTGTAAAAGTTATAATTCATGCGATGTTGGAGTATGAAAGCGTGGAGCACACCCGACGAGGACGATCCAGCTGCTTCGGAAGCGAGCCGGATGTCTTAGTAGCATTAGGACTAGTGTCCATGATCACTTGCGATTTAATTTATGCATTGGATGCATTTACTTTGTGCAAACTACTAGGTATGATAAATATATTAGATATATTTATATTACCACCTAGGGTGAGATCAAGATAAAAATAAATTCCCTCGTAATTTAATTTTAGATCTGGTAAGTGTGGCTCTAGGAGTCGTCGTGGCCCTCCATCATTATGGGGTAAATGAATGTCTTCATCTCAAAGATTTGTTGTGCTTTCCACAATGTCCATTAGTTTGGGGGCAGGATGCAACTCCAAGGCTAGGCCTCAATGGGGTGAGGAATTGAACTTGACCTTGTTATACTTTCCACAAGGGTCAGGTCATGAACTCATTGCTATGTAGTAATAGTGGTTAGATCTAACCGAAAGTATCTTTTGTTGTGTGTTCCACAAGGGGATGACTTCTCGGGGGCCGAAATCAGATATTGCATTTGATTCAAGTGCCTGCTGACTGCCCTTGAGATGGGGTATGGCTTGTTGTACTTTCCACAAGGTCTTATCTCAGTCTCATAGGGATTCTGACCCATTAGGTTGATCTCGTTGATCTCTCGTTCTATATACTGAGGGTTATATAGTTTGATCGAAAAATAGTGGGACTAACTAAGATAGAAAATCACATCTAAGTTAGAATTTGAACATATGCTAAGTTGTCTTTTATTTCTTATTCTAGATTACAATGTCGTCGTCCAACCCCCTCCGTGGCATCTTGGATGCCAACAGGCTGACCGGACCTAACTTCTCGGATTGGCTACGTAATTTACGCATAGTCCTCACCGCCGAAAAAATAGCTTACGTGTTGGACACGGTTCATTCTGAGCCAGCTCCTGATGCCGACGAGGGCGATTTAATGACTTATGCCAAATGATCAGAAGACTCTTCCCTTTCTCAATGTTACATGCTAGCCTCTATGGCTCTTGAGCTACAGAGGTAATTTGAAAAGACTGATTGTAGAAGCATACTTCTTAACCTACGCCAGCTCTTCGGGGAGCAGGGTAGGATTGAGAGGTATGATATCTCCAAGAAGATTTTCAGGACATGGATGTCAGAGGGTGCTTCAGTACTGGTTCATGTACTGAAAATGATGGAGTGGATTGAGAGACTCAATGCACTGGGATTCAAGTTGGATCTTGAACTGTGCATTGATCTTATTCTCCAATCATTGTCCGATTCCTTTTCTCTCTTCATCATAAACTTCAACATGAATAGGATTGAAGCAACTCTCCCGGAGCTGCTCAACATGTTGAAAAGTGCTAAAGGGACTATGCAGAAAGATAAACCATCTTCTGTAATGATTGTTGGCCGGGCCAACAAGAAAAGGAAGGCCACCCAGATATCCAACAAAGGGAAGGGAAAGAAGAAGGCCAAGGGTAAGGAAATCGTTAAAGTTGACAAAGGAAAGGGCAAGAAGATTGAAAAGGAAGACAAGTGTTTTCGATGCGGGGAAATAAAACATTGGAAAAGGAATTGCAAGGTAATTCTAAATAAAGGTATTTTTGTCACAGACCTTAATTTGTCATATATGAAATCCACATCATGGGTATTGAATATTGGATATGCATCTCATATCTACAACTCTTTGCAGGTGCTGGCAAATAGAAGGCGGCTGAGCAAAAAGGAGATTGAGCTGAGGATGGGCAATGGAGCTTTAATTGCTGCCAAAGCTGTCGGGACTGCACGCCTCAGTTTACCTTCAGGGGTCATTCTGGAGCTGAATGACTGTTATTATGTTCCTAATATCATTAAGAACATTATTTCAATCTCTAACTTGTATAACACTAGATATACATTGTCTTTTAATAGCACTGGGTGCTTTATAATGAATAATGTTTTGGTGATAGACAATGGTTCATTAGTCAATGGTCTTTATGTATTAGATACATACTCTAATGTTATGCAGGTTTCCAATGCTAATGAAGTGAATTCTGCATACCTCTGGCATTGCAGGCTTGGTCATGTAGGTGAAAAGAGAGTCTCTCACCTACACTCAAATGGGTATTTGAATTCATTCGAATACAAGCCATTTGATAGCTGTGAGTCGTGTCTCAAGGGGAAGATGACCAAGGCTCCCTTTAGTGGACCTGGTGAGAGGGTTGCTGACCTTCTTGAGCTCATACACTCGGACGTGTGTGGACCCATGTCCATAGAAGCAAAGGGGGGTCACCTCTATTTCATCTCTTTTATTGACGACTTCTTGAGATATGGCTATGTGTATTTAATAAGACATAAATCGCAAGCCTTTGAGAAGTTTAAGGAATACAAGAATGAAGTAGAGAAATAGATTGGCAAGAGTATTAAGGCTCTTCGATCAGATTGAGGAGGAGAATACCTTAGCCATGAATTCACTTCTTATCTTAAGGACAATGGAATTGTTTCTCAGTGGACTCCACCGTATACACCACAGCACAATGGTGTATCCGAGAGGAGAAATAGGACCTTGTTAGACATGGTCCGATTCATGATGTCCATGTCAGAACTACGCTTGTCTCTTTGGGGCTATGCCTTAGAGGCTGCAGTCTATTTACTGAATAGGATCTCAAGCAAATATGTTCCTTCTATACCATATGAGATATGGAAAGGCAAGAAATCAAATTTTAATCACATTAAAATTTAGGGGTGTCCTGCCCATGTGAAGAGGAACGATTGTGATAAACTTTAATCTAGAACCGATAAGTGTAGGTTCGTGGGATATCCAAAGGAGACTTTTGGATATTATTTCTATCACCCTTCTGAGCAAAGGGTCTTAGTGGTTAAGAGAGCTGTATTTCTAGAAAGAGAATATCTACTCCAGAAAAATAGTGGGAGCCAGATAGAATTGGACGAGGTCCAAGAACCACAACCTATAGACATAATCTCATTAGATGAGACTGTATCGGTAGATCCTACTCAGAGTGAAACACAGACACTACAGAGATCTGATAGACTACCAAGAGAACCTGAGAGATATGTTAGACATGTCTCACAGAGGTCCTCTAAGGTATGCATCGATGAGGATGAAGATCCACAATCCTACCAGGAGGCAATCCGTAGTGCAGACTCTGAGAAATGGCAAGAGACAATGGATTCAGAGATCTAGTCCATGTACACCAACAAAGTTTGGAACTTGGTTGATGTACCCAAAGGGAAAGTCCCTATCAGCTGCAAGTGGATTTTCAAAAGGAAGATCGGTGCAGATGGACATATTGACACATACAAGGCCAGATTGGTGGCAAAAGGGTATCGTCAAAGACAAGGCATTGACTATGACGAGACATTTTTACCAGTGGCCATGGTTAAGTCAATCAAAATCCTCCTTGCCATTGCTGCATACCTGGTTTATGACATTTGGCAAATGGATGTGAAGATAGCTTTTCTTAAGGGAAATCTGTCAGAAGAGGTGTACATGATACAGCCTGAAGGATTCACCTCCATGCTTCATCCTAATAAGGTATGCAAACTTCAGAGGTCTATTTATGGATTGAAGCAAGCATCTCGGAGCTAGAACTTAAGATTTGATGAGGTTGTCAAATCTTTCAACTTCATTCGGAATGAAGATGAACCCTGTGTTTACAAGAAGGTCAGTGGGAGCTCTGTGACCTTTCTGGTCCTTTATGTTGATGACATCTTACTCATTGGAAATGATGTAGAGATGTTGACATCAACTAAGTCTTGGTTGTCCAAGACCTTCTCCATGAAGGATTTGGGAGAAGCATCCTATGTGCTGGGAATAAGGATCTACAGAGATAGATCTAAAAGGATGCTAGGATTATCCCAATCCATATACATAGATACTATCCTCAAAAAGTTTAGGATGAAAAATTCCAAGAGAGGTCTCATTCCTATGAGACATGAAATTTGCCTATCTAAGGGGATGAGCCCTAAAACATCTGAGAAGGTGGCATACATGAATAAGGTACCCTATGCTTCGGCCATAGGGTCAATCATGTATGCAATGCTATGTACACGGCCTGATGTTGCCAATGCTTTGATCATTGTCAGTAGATATCAGGCAAATCCAGGCGAGGAGCACTGGAAGGTAGTAAAGGGCATCCTTAAGTACTTGCGAAGGGCTAAGGATATTTTTCTACTTTATGGAAGAGAGGACCTACAACTTAGAGCTTACACAGACTCTAGTTTCTAGTCAGATCCAGATGACTACAAATCCATGTTTGGATTTGTATTCATGTTGAATGGAGGGGCAGTCAGTTGGAGAAGCTCCAAGCAAGATACGACTGTAGATTCGACGACGGAGGTAGAATATATTGCTGCGGCTGAAGCTGCTAAGGAAGCCGTCTGGATGAAGAAATTCATCTTGGAACTCGGCGTAGTTCCCAAGATATCAGCTCCCATCCCATTATTTTATGAAAATAATGGGGCCATCGCCCAGGCGAAGGAGCCAAGATCTCACCAAAGGTCAAAGCATATTCTAAGGCACTTCCACCTTATTCGTGAGATTATTGATCGTGGAGATGTGGTAGTAGAGTGTGTACCGTCAGAAGACAACATAGCAAGTCCACTGACTAAGCCTTTGACACAGATTGTGTTTGAGCACCATCGGGATAATATGAGCCTCAAAATTGTGGGCAATTGGTTGTAGTTCAAGTGGGAGATTGTTAGTATTAGGTGTGCTACAGGCCAATTTCGGGTTAGGTAGGCCCGATAGTTGTACAATCTTGTTCATCATTAATAAAGTGATATTCGAGCATAAATTTGTAATTGTATATTACTCTATGATGTCCCTAGGATATGTGGTTGTAAAGTCAACTCGAGATGGGATCTCGATCATGAGACTGACTTTACATGGACACATACCTTAAACTGTTCCTAGTTGGAGGGTAATCACTCGGGGACTTTGATTACCTATTAAACCAGTCTCATGGTCACTGGTGCGGGGAACCGATACATGTGTGTATGTGTATATTCTAAGAGGATGTATGCTGAACTAATCCGCTATTGGATCTTTAGATAGTTTATTATACCTAATGTCAACTGAAGATCCAATTATCTCAGTAGCATCATTGGTCCTCTAACCTGAGACATTGACTGGATCTTACACGAGGATTGGAATGGTTTAATGAGTTGGATAAGTGACTTTAATCACAAGTCATGAATTACCAAGTCATTACATTTCAGGATACGTGTGAAGATCATCAATGGTCAAGAGGGGATCACTCACTGTCGAGTATATATCAGACAGTTAATGGGTCATGACACTGACGCTCCATTAAATCCCTAGCCAGGGTCATGTGAGTTAATTTAGAACAGACGCCATACACTTTAAGGAGGCCATGGTCGAATGGCACGATCATAGGATTTGACAGAAACCATACCCTCGATCGAACCAGACTCATAGAAGGAGCGAGGGATTATAGCAATGCGGCAACTATAGACTTACAGGTACCAGACAGGGTGGTTTGAACTCAGCATCCTCTAGGATCACGCGGATTTGCTTGACCCAACGTGATCAAGGGTTCAGAATTAATTAAACTATTATTCGACTCTAGTAGAAGTGAATAATGAGTTTAATTTACTTCTAATTGAGAATTAGAAGTTAATGGACCTTAAACTAGAGTGACTATGGGCCTAGAGGATCACACACAATGGGTTCTCGGGTGACGGGATATTATTATACAGAGGTATATATTAAAAGCCTTCGATTCTTTTGGAAAGGAATATAAGAAGGGCTTAATATATATGTACAATAATATGAAAGGATACATATGCAATATTGGTTCTTAGGGGCTCTTTTAGAAAGAGCCCAACCATTATATATATGCATCCTACGTAGGAAGCTTTCTTCTTCTCTTCTCGAACCAAGCATTATAAGGAAAGAAGAAAAGCTTCTCTCCACCTCTCCCCTCCCTCTTACTTTCTCTGTCTCCCTAGTAGCTCTCTCTCTCTCTTAAGGGGGAAAGCTTAGGGAAGAAGAATAGTGTTTGGAGGATCCGCGGCATGTGTGCGCGGAGGAAGGACGGGAGGATACCGTCACCGCGCGAGGATCCGTGTGGATTAGCTCTAGAGGCCATACATCTGTGCGGCTCTTTGTTCGTAAAAATCGACATCGGACGTTGCAGACAATGTTGTTCTGCGCAAGGTAAAAATCTACAACCCGCAGTTAGGGGTTGGGAGTAATTATTACATCGATTAGAGCACGGTTCTAGGATTCCACAAAGCCCAAGTTTGGATTACAAAATTTTATTATCCACTGCGTTGCCCAAACCGGGCTGACCGAATCCTTACAGTTTTGACTTGGTATTTGGGATAAATACACATATTTATCTCTTATTTATTTATTTTCCAATGACCACCTGAATAGCGGTCGCACGATATATCGTTTAATGAAGGTGGCTGTGACGACCCGGATCTCGGATACCGGATATACCCGATAGGATTACCGAGTAGACCCGATACCACTTGGAACCCGTGAAGCCTCCCAAGAGCTGTAAAGCTCCGAAGGGAAAAAGGATTGTCATGTAGTACATTGAAGCCACAAAGATATAACAGTAAGCAATTAAATTTCATTAGATCGGTTTGCTAAAGTAGTAGAAATAAAATTACTTTTTATTTAACAGTTACAAATTAACAATTATACCAGAGTCCAGTCCAAAGGAAAGACAAGTATAGTCCAATAGAAAGAAGAACGTACACTGAGGTCGGGGGAAACCCGAGCAGGTACCGCTGGCAGCTACGGACACGCCACACCAGGAACCGCGGAAGCAGAACGACGCCACCCACCTGAAAAGCAGGGGTGAGCCTCGTGTCACTGGCTCAATAGGGGTCACACGGATCCCCACTGAAAAATAATGCAGTAACACGCTAAAATAGCAGGTAAACAGCAGGAGTAGTAAAGCAGGAAAACTAAACTACAAAGCTGTAAAAAAAAATTGAAACGAAAGGAGTAGGAATAGCTAAAAGAAAAGGGAAAAGTCGTACTGAACAAGCGCGGCAGCTGAACTAGTCTCGGCTCCCTGAACTACTCCGGGCAACAACAGGAAGGCGAACCCTGATCTGACAAAGTCAGGGGTTGCTGATCTGTCGGGCCCACAAAGACAGGCAAAAAGCCTAGAAAGGACCTAGATAGACATAGACGCCCTAAAGCATACACGACTCGATTGTCGTGCACGCTCTTCTAGACACGACCATACACACACGACTAGAACGTCGTGCACACGACACAACATTGACCTCGGACGAGACCACGAGAGGGCTAACCCAGAAAGGTCACGACGCACGAGAAATGCGAGAGTCGCGTGTCATGTGACGGAAGCACCCCCTCACTAGAAGAACATCTAGCTGTGTCCACTAACGTCTTATGCTGCGCCTACAAGTGTCTCGTCTACGCTGCCGCCTGAAGCACGACAAAGACTAAGACATACTCAGAACCAGAACATGAACAACAGTAATGAGTGACTAGATAGGGTAACGCCCGTCGGCGTCAGTCCAAGCCCCTGACCACGTGTGCACACACCGACTCTTGCTGGAGAGCCAGGCCTGTAGCTAGTTTTCTCCACCCAGTAGGACGCTACTGTACAGCGGGGGCCCACGGAAATTAGCTTATGAACCGTATCTCAGGAACTGCCACGCCACCACTCCCGGGTGGGTCAACACATCGTAACGTGCCGCCAGGCTACGACTAGTGGAGGCTCACTAGACACAGACTCCAAAGCACGAGTGCTGAAGTACAGACAGGCAAGGAAGCACTATCGCACGTACTACGAAGCACCAAGGCAGCAAGACATCTGTCGACAGACTCAGGACAAGGCAACTAGACCTACTACTACAACGATCCTTGAGTCTCACGACTCGGAGTCAAGATCATTGCGCAAAGCGGAACAAGCCGCCAATCGGTCTAATCCTAAGCCAGAGGAAACGACATGACCGCGTAAAATGACACACGGGGACATGAGGGGACACCAAGACCCTCAACACATCTGGACATGCAAACCGAGGTGAGACAACACCTCAAGGCATCCAGAACCAAGTCTCGAGATGGACAGAATCGTCGAGACGCACACAAGGTCGCCTGTCAACCACTGGGTCACCCCGAGTTGACCGGAACCAGACAATGACGATTCTCCAGTAGGATAGAGAATCCTACTTCAAGCAAGAAAACTCCTGGCTATCTCATAACATGGCCATAGCCCTCATAGGACATCAAAAGATATCCACGGGAACGGTAAACCACAAGGTTAAGCCAAGGCACTTGTAAACCAACGCATCGGGAAACGACACGTAGGAATTTAGCGGGGGAACATACACTGGTGGTCATAGAATGGGCCGCTAGGTGACTATAGCGGTCAAGGATTAGGCCGCTAAACCTAGTCAACCCTAAACTGACCTATTCAGTCAAACCACCAAAGCGGTCTAACATAGATCCGCCACACGGACTAGGCGGTTCAAGAGATAACCGCCACACTAACCGCCCTAAGACAAAGACCTAAGACAAATGACATGTAGCGGCCTAAGAAAGGGACGCCACAACGAAGAAGCGGACGAAGGTTGGGCTGCCATGGCCAACCGACTTAAAATCTTGACTAGGTCTAAAACCACGGTAACATGAATACCGAGGTAGACCACAAGCCGCCGAGACCATCCCCTCAAACGGGAACTCGAGGGAGGCCACACACATGCGGGGGAACCCCACCGCACCCACACCGATACACGTTGACTCGATCGAGCGCTACACAAAGCCCGAAACACACATGCCTATGGGCACACTAATAAAAGTAACTCGGTACTTCTCGACACTGTAGAAACACGGACACGGAACCCACAGGGTGTCCGGAACACTCGCGAGGCCATAGGTCGGTCATTGGGTCTCAACCGGACCGACTAGGACTCAAATGAACGAAAATACAGCATTTTCTGTCGATCGGACCGCTGGTGTCGGTCGACCTGCAGGGTCGGCCGACCAGCCCAGGTGGTCCGCTCGACCGGACCAGTGGCTGGACCCGACACGATTTGCGGGTGCCTGTCGGTCGATCGGTCACGGCGAAAAACTGGCAGAACCCAGCCCTAACGCCCGATTCCACGCCCCGTTCGATTCCGATCAAAGGGGAAAACAACCACAATCACAATACCGACCTTCCACACTCCGGAAGGGGTCAAAATAACGCACAAACGGATTGAAACGGGCAATTCCACCGAATTAACCCTATTTGGGTCACCGGGGTTCCCGGGTTCGTACCGGCCCCAAATGACAACCAATTGACACGAAATCAACGGATCTGGAATGCTGGCATTCCAGGGGTTCGATTGATACCAACTGATCTAAAAATCGTCACTGTTTTCTGATGAACCCTGCGAACACCCCAAAAGCATGATTTTACCAAAACTGAGCGAAACCCGCTCGAACTTGCACCGAACAACGTGAAATTATAGGGAAAATGAAGAGGAGAAGTAGAGCTTCCATCTCCCTACCTCCACCAAAAAAATCGTGCACCGAAGTGACTAAACCACGCCAAAAACCACGTCGCGAGCTTGACTGTCGGCTTTGAATCAACCGTTCGGGATTGCGCCAAAACCGATCTGATCCTCGCCCCATCGCGCTCCGGACCACTCCCACATCGTCACCTCTACCTGCCCGAGCCTCCTCCGTCTGCAGTCGGAGCCGGAAGGGCGAGAGAAGAGAGAAAATGGGGGAGAGAGGAGGTCACGGCGCGAATGAACAGGAGGAGAGAGGAGAAGAAAGAAAATGGAAAAATGGAAAAAATTAGGAAATTTTCCTAATTTTCAAAAATTCGATTTTTAGCCTGAAAATCTACTAATTCAGAAAAATACGTAAAAATAGTCGAAACGATCTTCGGGAAGATTACAACGCAACTGCGGCATCCACGAGTTGATGAACTGAGAAATAAACTCACCACAGGGTTCCGTAACTAGTATGAGAGAAAAACCCACGTGGATCGTTAAACTCAACTTAGGACCCAAAAAACTGATCCGAAACTCTTTGAAAAGGATCCGAAAGATCCGATAAGAATCCAGGGTATTACAGTGGCGGTCTATCGAGCGACCATTTTTCATGGCTAAGAGTCTTGCGTCGATTGGTTTTTATCTCTCTATCCATGGTCGAATAGAGTCCTTCATCCACTATTTTCTCCGCACATTTCGAGCCTTAGGAGGTGTCGATTGATCCTGGGGACTCCTGGGAGATTTATCTACGATTTTTGTGAAAGGTATGAGGCCTAATTTTTGCTCTTATCCCCTTAATTCGAGCTAGGGTTTCAAGGGTCTATAAATAGAATCCTTGGCTCATGCTTGCGAGGGGGGAGATTTTGGAGCTCGCGTTGAGGTGCTGTCAATTTCTGGAGCGAGTCTCAGCCAGGGAGAATCAGTTTTCCACGTCCTTCAAACCTTTGGTTCAGGGAGTAGCTGGTTCATTTGTGTTTTTGCATCATCTTCCCCATTGTCTATTGTCATTCTTTTGGTCGTCATATCATCATTTTTCCTCTTTCTCCACGTTTATGTCATCTTCATTGCATTCATTTATATCTCCTATTATTTCCACACCCCACAGGGGTTTAAAAAACCACCCCCAGGTATCCACCCTTCCATTTATGCATCTTGTTCATAGTTTGAGTTTCTAGATATTGCACATCCTAGATCTAATCTGGGTTGTTTTCTGTGTTTGTCTACGTTATTTTGCAGGTCAGAAGTGCGTTCTACACAAGGCCCATCCCTCCTGGCCGGCCGGAAGGGGTGGAGGATCAAGTTCCTACGTTTGGGTCTAGACACGGCTAGCGGTCTCCGTCAGACAGTCTTCCTGGTGTAGCAGCCTTCCTCTGGCCGTTTAGCGTCAGGTTGCGGTCCATCGAGGACCGTCGCGTTCTTGTGCCCGTGTCTTCTCCATCGGCAAGAGATCAGTTCTACGTTCTATCTTGGCGTTGGCGGCGGTCTATCGATCGACCATCTTCCTGCTGTTAACTGTCTTCCTCAGGCCATTTCTTAGAGCTTTGCAACCCACCGAGGACCGTCTTCTTCCTACATCAGTGCTTCCCCGTTGGCGAGTGTCTTCATCTATCTCTTTTCCAAGGTATGTGGTGCACCCCTTTTGCACTGCTAGCCTTGGTGACGATTACGTGTTTGTCTTGGTATTTATCCATGCCTTAGAATCATTACATTCTTGTTTCATTTCATGGTCCATCGGAAGGCACATTAGTCACACTCATCACATCATCACATTTCACACATTAAAAGAAAAATATCAACACATGTTTTTTTGGCGATCACGGTGGGACTCCTTGTGCCATTCGTGTTTTTAGCACTGTTTGACCTGCTTCTCTGTGTTTGTTTGGTCCATTTTAGTCTCCCCGGATTTTCCGTTTGATCTCCTGTTGTTTTCTGGTCTCTGGTGTTGTTGCGGTCCTCTGAGGGCCGTTTTCTTCATCCAGCGGTCTGTCGCGAGACCGTAGTCTTCGTTCTCAGGTACGTCTGCTTTATTTAAATTCTATTCTCTGTTGTCTTCTATCTCCTGGTGTGTGGCGGTCCTCTCAGGACCATCTCTGCAGGTTACGGTCATTCAGGCGATCGCATATTCCTCTCAGGTACGCGTTACGAGATTTCTATCATTGTTCAATTCAGTTTTTGTCGGTCATTTTTCTTACTATTCCCTGGTTGATTGCGGTCCTTCCAGGACCGTCTCCTTCACATTGCGGTCATCCCTGCGACCGCTACTTTTTCACAGTCTGCACCCCGAGAATTATTGTTGTGATGTCTTATTTATCATTTGATACTTGCTATTAGGTGCTGTTTATCTCCCCTGGGTTATCATTCATATCCATGTTATTGTGTGCATGTTTACATCATTGTTTGATCATTGATTGTTAGTTTTTAGGCTAGAATTTGCATGCACTCTAGTGCGCATAGGACCGTCCATTTTTCATATCGTAGTTGCATACCTACCTTGGTAGGAGATCCTCTCGCCTCCATATTCCTTGGAGTCGACTAGGTGATCCTATCCGGGACCTCTGTAAGCCCCTGCGAGCCGTGGATTCCCACAAGGACGCCGGGCAAGTTGTACCTTTACCACCCCGTGTCTAGGTTGCATCCGTGAGAGAGAGTTTACACCTAGAGTCAACCAAGTCCCTCAGTCCACTGCCATTAGGAATCCTATTTTTGAGAGAACATTGATTTTATTGAAACCACTAAGGTTCTTAAAGGGGAAACACATAAAAATTTCGTGCATCATTATAACTTGGTTGATCTTGGTTGCCTCTCATCCCCTCTTTTGTTTGTGCATTTTGTTAGTCGTCTCGTTTAGGTGTACTTATTAGTTGTTGTCATTCCCTTTGTGATAGGTGCTACGTTGCATGTGGAGTTGCTTCACGTTCATAGGATCTTCTCCTAGGGGCAATTCCTCTTTCATCTCTTATTTCAATCCCTTGTTTGATTCTGCTATGTCGTCCTACGATTCTCTCATTCCTGTGAGGACCCCCTTCCTCAGGGCCTTCTAGAGGACCCGTCTAGGGTCGCGCCTGTCCAGTTTGGGGAAGGGTCCGCCCCTCCTCTGTCTACTGCCGTGGAGGGTGGTCAACCCTCTCTTTCCAATCCTCCTACCCACAATTCCGCAAGTCAGATTCTTCAAATGATGGCCCAGCTGGATCCGGCCTAGCTTCAGGTCTTCTATTAGGCCTTGCAGAGGTCAGGTGCCCCGTCTCCTACTACTTCCCAGGGTTTATCTGCTACCTCCACCTCTCCGTACATGGTTAATGGGCTAGGGGCTTCGTCTGCTGCTCTGATTAATCTCACCCCGGTCCAACCCAAGATTCTTCATTTCTCTAATTTGGAGGCAGGCCAATCTTCTAGTTCGGCCCATCAAATTCTTGATAAAGGGAAGACAGTGCTCCTTCCATCTTCCCCGGTTGATCCGTATGGGTCTGTTCTTCCAGCGCCGCAGGCTCTCATGGGCCCGATTGATTTCTTGCATCCTCAGGCTGGGACCGCCCATTTAGCTTACACGGATATGGGTCCATCCTTGGCCCAATATCCTTCTTATGGGCCTCCTCCTACATCTACTTATCCTTCGGCCCCTCACACTAGGTCTGCTCCTTTCGCTTTACCTCCTCCATCCCTAGAATGAGAGCTTCTTGATAAGTGGGCTGCCACACAGCAACAGCTTGACCTCCTTCAGAAGCGGGTCGGCCCATAGTCCTTCGTTGATATCCCAGTTCCAAGTTTTCACAACATTCGCTTCCCTTTTCAGTCAGAGCTCCCCACGTACCGAAAGTACGATGGGAATGGTAATCCTTATATCCATGTGAGGGACTTTTTATATGAGTTGGCGCAATTCCAGTATGATGATCGCCTCATGGCGTATCTGTTCCGCCGCTCATTAGACGGGGTTGCCTTGGAATGGTTCTATGCTTTGCCATTGGAGGATACGGAGAGCTTCAAAGTCGTCAAGGAAAAGTTCATCTAGAGATTTCAAGATCGGGTCGGCCTGGAATATTCATTTACTTATTTGGTGGCCGAGAAGATGAAGGTCGATGAGGATTTTGCAACATATGCTGATAGATGGAGGCAGATGGCTGCTCGTGTGCCCGATCATATTCCGAAGGAGGAGAAGGTGAAGCTCCTCATTTCTAATGTCACCCCTACTTTTTGAAACATTCTAGCCATGAATGACATTGTCAACATGCACCAGCTGTATAGTAGGGCCATATTTATCCATACCCAGTTTAAAGACTCCCCCATTCACACCGTTTTTTAGGCCCAAAAGCCCAAATACACTAAAAAGTCTTAGGGGCCAGTTACCGAGGGAGTCCAAACAAATGAACAGGTGCAAGCCTTTAGTTTCCCCAACCAACCCGCTCCACCTCGCTTCCAGCAACCTCCTCGCAACCCTCAGTTCACGACTCCACCAAATGCCCAACCATCCTTCCCCGCTCCCCAGCAACCACAACAGTCACCACAGTACCATAACGTCCCTCCGCCAAATGGCTATGCACCTAAGCGTCTGGGTCCTAAGAGTGCCCAGTACCCTCCCTTGCCTGAAACCCTTCCAGGTATCTTCCCCGCCCTAATGTCCACTGGTGCTTTTCAACTTCCTCCAGAACGGTCGAATTGGAACCCGGCCGTTGACCAGTCTAGATACTGCATTTTCCACCGGTAGCCCGGGCACACAATTGAAAGTTGTTTCCAGTTTAGAGATTTTGTTTATGATTTACATGAAGGGTAGCGTATCGATTGGGCCGAGATGCACAAGGTGATCACAGAGATCAAGGAAAGAAGAAGACAGTAGCCGCGGCAGCCGCAGCAGCCACAACAATAACCACAGCCGCAACAGCAGTAGTAGTCTGCACAAGATTTGGGGATTCATTAGAATCTGATGCCTAACCATCCGCCCACTCCACAACCTCATCCGTCGGCACCGGCTCAGGTAAATATTGTGCACCGCCCAGCTCCCAACGCTTGGTGGTCTTATGATGATGAGTCTTCTGCTCACCTCACGGCCCTTCACCATACCTACCGCAACTCCGCTTCGCCTTCTACCCCCGCTATCCTTCAACCCACCACCGCAGCCTCCACCGCACATGCCCTCCCTTCAAGACCCCTCATTCTACCTACTACATTGCCCATCGTTTCACCCGTCCTCGAGGCAACATCCGTCACACCCTCCATTGCCACCCCCTTGCTTAACCCATCACCCATCATCCTCCCGACGGGGCCCGTTAAGCCTGCCTCCACCTTCATCACCCCCGTTTCTACACCCCTTACTCACCCCAACGGGCTCATTAAGCCGCCAACCATGAGTCCATCCAGCGCCGTGCCGGCACAAAACATTGCCCTCCGGAGCGGGCATTTGTTCCATCGGAACTATCCCACAACTGGTGCACCCGCACCTAACCCCCAGTTCCTGACACAGGCTGTTGATCAGGAAGAAGTAGATCCATTGCCCGGCACACAGTATGACTTGCTACATCACTTGGATCGGATGCCGGCCAATATATCGATCTTAGAGTTGATTAAATGGTCCAAGTTGCACCAAGATGGTTTGAGATATTTTCTTTAGAAGGTCCTAGTAAATGAAGATATGGCGATGGACAATCTACCATCGGACTTGGCTGTTGGAATATATGGGTGCAAGACACGGATTCAGAAGTGGGGGGATGAATGAATCCCTCTTTAAAATTATTACAGAGTTAAAATTTTGCCAATACTTAATGTAGTCTAATGAGACAACTAAGCTCACTTACTCAGAAAATAGATAATGCTGAGAATAGATTGCCCATGGAAAGGATCAATCTCAATCGCTTAATGCTCAAACACTCTTGCCATGAGAAACACTAGAAGCAAATGCTTCTACTAATCATTCAGTCAAACACTAATTAGCTATGACAAATTCAAGCAGAAGTCACACAGGAAAACTTCTGATATGGGACGCCCAAGCAACCTAAGAAGTGGTGATAGAAGATATAGAAGTATGCGCACAGATCAAACCATGATGGACAGGACATTTTTAGGTGGTTCGGCCAGACCCACAGTCTGCCTACGTCCACCCCTCACTCAAACCGAGTGAGGATTCCCTTGCTTCAAGTAAGAACAAGCAGACTCAGTCTACAAACAACCGCTGCCTTACAGCTTGACCCAGAGGAACACTTTCCTCTCTTCCTCCAAACCGGAGGGGAACCACTAGTGATACCCCGTCACTAGCAACCGGAGACACCGATCTCCCTTCCTCTAACTAGAGGGGAAATCGTGAGTGACACCCTGTCACTCACACCCGGAGACACTAGTCTCCCTTCCTCTGAATCCTTAGAGGGGAACCAAAGATAAATCTCCCTTCTCCTGAATCCTCAGGAGGAACCCGACCTCAAACCAGAGAATCGGAAGAACAAAGTGGAAATAAAAAAACTATAAAAGAAAAATAGAACTAACAGAAAATTGAAATGAATGTAGGTCTCGCAGGAGCAAGTTGGTCTGGATCTGATCTAGAAACCAACGGATGGCAGATCTTCGATATTGGCGCTGGCTGCACACTCTTTCTTCTTCTCACGATTTTCTTCTTCTTCCTTAGATCTCACTACTGCACCTTTCTTTTTCTTCAATCACACAAATGGCTGGAACTTTACTCACAAACTTCTACTTCTCTCACGATCTGCTGCTCTCACCTCTCTTCTCGTTCTGCCTTGTTCAGTTTCTTCTTCTCTCCTCTTCTCTTACTGACTCTCAGACTTCTTTTGATTTCTCTTGCTCTACTGCTCTATTACTTCTTCTCACGAGCTCTCTGGCAGTCATCTCTTCTACTCTATTTCTTTTTCTATCTTTTTCTCCTCTCTCTCTCTCCCATCCTTCGACCCCTTTTTATAGGCAGATGATGGGCGCGTGGGTACCACGATTCCCGCCCAATCCTTTCACGCAGATTTGATCCTTTTTGATTCCACGTGTCAAAATCGTGGTACTGTAGCAGTCCACGTGACAGGATCAACTGTTCTAGTCCTTGCCTTGGATCACGAGTCATCGACCTGGTACTTTGTATAACACGTGCAGTTTGCTCAGTAGATGCTCGACAATATAACTCACCTGGCAAAGACAGTAGTAAGCGTTAGCCATTTGATAATAAGCACTGACCTTAATGCACAAAGACAGGTGTAAGGAAGATGTGCACAGACATGATTAAGGCAAATGGAGAAAATACACTGACTTGATTTTAAGCATAATGGAAAAGTATGCAGACTTAGTTTAAGCATAAGGGAAATGTGTGCAGACGTGATTTTGCTGCAAGCAAGCATGTGCACAGACCGTATCTTGCGAAGGCCAAATGTGCACGGACTTGAATTGCATTGCTAACACATGTTCACTGACTTGTATGATGCATGTGCCTGGACTTGATGGTGCAGTGGGCAAACATGCACAGACTTGATTATGTTATTGCCAGAAAGCACGCACAGACTTGCTTATGCTTCTACCAGAAAACATGCACAGACTTCATCATGCATAGACCCATGACATGCTCGGACCTTGGTGTGTATCTAGCCTAAACTAGCATCGACCTACATGCATGCTACAGTGATGTGCACATACCTTCTTATGAAGACTAGCAAATGTGCACCGACCTTTGTGAAGGAATGAATAGTGATAGAACTGATCTTAGTTGTATGAAACGACAACTAGCACCGACCTTATGTATGTGAAAACCCAACTAGCACCGACCTTAGTCAAGCGCAAAGCAAATGTGTACTGGCCTTGTTGAATCGTGCACAGACCTTTAATACACATGTGCACAAACCTTGTGTGAAGGAGGAGAACATGCACCGACCTTAGTTGCTTGAAACTGCAACTAGCATCGACCTTAGCTAGTGCTGATGAAACATGCATCGACTTGCATTCTGTGCAAGACTAACTAGCATCGACCTGGATGCATAGAGTACACCAGCTAACACAGACTCTAATGCATGAGACAACAACAGCTAGCATAGACCTTAGTTGCGCAATTACACAACTAACACAGACCCTGGCTATGCATCAAATAGTAACTAGCACAGACTTTCATGTGCTTGCGAGCAAACATGCACCAACCTTCATATGTGCATATATCAGAATGTGCACCGACCTTGTATCATACAAGGAACAACATGCACTGACCTTATGCTAGGACATGCACCGACCGTGAACGGCACAAATAAGAACTTGCACTTACTTTATATGCAGACACACGGAATGTGCATCGGCGTTACATGCAGTTGATCAAGACATGCACAGACCTCATATGTGAACATATGAAATATGCACCGATATTATGTACTGAATCAACTAAATATGCACAGACCTTGATAGAATATAAGCAGACTGGCATCGACCTTAGTTACTAAATCCATATACTAACACTGACCTTAGCTATCAATGACCTTATCATGTTTCTCATACTACTATATAAAGATGATGAAATATCGTACTAAAGCCATCAAAATTATGTCATCAAGAATATATAATAAGTCATAATATTTGTCATCATCAAAACTTCAAAACCACAGGGACAACAATCTCCCCTTTTTTGATGATGGCAATATTATGAGTCATTGCATAAATTCATCATGATGAACATGCCTGAACATGCCAGTATGAACATGGAGTGGCTTAGACTATGCTAGACTATGCCAACAGAAAATATACCAACAGACAGAAACAAGCAATCTATAGTCAAACCTCAGAATAGCCAACCAATGAATCCATAGTCAAACCTCAGAATAGCCAACCAATGACTCACACAAATTCTCCCCCTTTGACAGCAACAAAAAGAAAGGAGCATGAAGGATGCTGACATGATCTACCCCTTTATGAATTAGTATGCAATATGATTCACTGACAAGGAAACTCCCCCTGAACAGATGGTTCTGTGTATCTTCAGAGCAGATAGAGTCGAATGAAATGAATGAGTGGTGAACCACAGGGACATTTAGATTGGACAATCAAGTCAGATTAATTTCAATGATTGGAAAAAGGTTGGACAATTAGATTTAACAGTCAATTGAAGTAGGACACAGATAATCAGATGAAACACATTCAGCAAGATTTTCAAAGAGTATACCAATTTCATAAATCCATGATTTTCAAAGAGTCTCCCATTATAAAGGTTTATGAATGAACTTTATTGAACTGTATGGTTTAAAGATGATGTATACATGGTTTGACAATAAAGTTCTGTACTCATATCTGAAATCAAGATTTAATAAAAATGAACCAAAACTCATATTAACATCTTGCTTAATCTCCTTTCATCTTACTCAATCAATTTCAATGACTTCTTTAGGAATTACACTCATAAGTATTGAGGTTAAATAGTCATGAAACCATTTAATTTTATCAAGGGTTATAGCAATTTATTCTTTACATTCTTTTTCAAATTTTTCATTTAATCAAGCAGATAATTTTTGTTTTTAAATCTTACGAGCAATCTAGTTCAGTACACACCTTGTAGCTAAAGGATATACATTGTTTAGACGCCAATATCCCTAAGTACTTAGTGTGACTAACAGTCATGCTTTAAAATTAAACAGAGTTAACTTTTCACCACATGACATACCTTACCTCATTTCTTTGATGAGTGAGATCTGTTTCTTAGTGTGTCAGCCATTGCTCTGCCTATTTTTCAATGAATTTAAGTAGAGTTAACTAAGACACCTCATGACATAGTCCTTTGGACATGTATTTTTCAGTGACCAAAGTCATTGCTCTTGCATGATTTATCAGAATTGACCCTTGGACATTTTTGGAAAGTTCAGATGTTTAAAAATAATATAGATTTCATGTATTTCAACTAAGTAAAGTCATGATTTCAACATTTTCATATTTCAGAAGATTTGACAAGATTTAGCATGAACTAGTTGGTTAAGGTTTATTAAAGTTGATTCAGATATTTTCAAGGCATTTATAACCAACCTAAATGAGATACATTAAATTTAAACCAATTTGATCTTTCAGACATTCATAAAACTGTATAATAGAAGATTCCTCATTGAATTCATTTTTCATATTTATGAGCAAGGTATACATATTGAAGTCTTCCTGAATTTAAGATAGTTCAGAAACAATAATAAGAATGACAAGAATTCCAAACACATGACCAGAGATTTCAAAACATTTCGTGTAGAGAATAGCAAAATGAATTCCAAGTATGTCATGAAATTTCAGAGAACATTCAGTAATTCTCAGCAGCAGCCAATGAAACTTGAAACCAACTGTTCAGCAAAATAATTGATTCAGAGGGTTTCGAAATCAGTGAGCTGGGAGCAAAACGAATGTTCAATATTCAGTAAGTTCAGTGAATTGAGATCAGTGACATACGAGCTTAAGACAGAATTGACATAAATGTCAACAAAAGAATTGGATTGCAAAACATCAATTATTCAGATGAGAACTCTGAGCATCGGTTGACCAGAATAGTAAATGTTGGCCGACCGAACCGGACAGAGATGCAATAAAAATGTTCTATTGGAATTGAGCAATCACTCTATCTTTTTGGTATTTTCAAAAATGATGATATGCAATGAAGATTAGAATTGACTGAATTCAAGTGAAGCTCTCCTTCAGCAAATTAAGGAGTAGCAGACAGAGATTCCAGATTCAAGACAAGTGAGAGTTCAGATGATGAATAATTCAAAGGCAGTCAACAGAAGTCATTAGATTATGTGAATCATTGACACCCAGATATAGCAAGATGAGTTAAAAAAGATGTAGACAATGAAAATTCAGACAGTGATAGACTAATGACAAAATGCTCCCCCTGTCTATATGTAGTGAATCACCTCTTTTTGAATTTTTTAAGATAATGATATGCAATGCAATCAACTATATGTATATAAATTCATTAACTCCTCTCAACTGGATGCATTGACAAATCATATGAGACATGAAAACCATGCAGGGCACTTAACTTTATCAAGATATGCATGAGATACAATATCTCCTTTGACACACTCCCCCTGACTTAATGCATTATATGCAATGAAGACTGATCATGTGATTTTATGACTCATGCTCATGATTATTTAGACTGCCTTATATGCAACATGACCCATGGTACTAGGCAGAGGACTTGGTCTAAAAGGCCACCTCACACATAGTAAGAACCTCTAGACAGATTTCATCTGCCCTTTAGTAGCTTACCATTTGATATACCATGGTGGTCATGCATGACAATGAAGTACCAGCACAGTCCTAAATGCATCAGATTTTTAATGACTGTATGTCAAACGGATGTGTAAGCAATCAATTGACATATGTAATTCACACATATGCACAAAATTGCAGACTATGCTCATGAGTTTATAGCCATCTCTATGTGCACAACCAAGTGATAGGACATTAATTCATCCAGATGAATTCAACATGTTCTTCAATGAATATGTGCACACATAACTCAGTATATGAGGAAGCTCACATTCGTGCAGTGCAAATGACAAAGCAGTTGGGAACATGAAAGTTTATTTAACAGCTTAAGCATGTAATGCATCAAACGAGATTTCTGAAGAATTCAAATAAACAAGCCTGAAGAATGCAAGAATGTTACCTGAAAAGTGCAGAAATGGGGTTTTCATACTAGGGTGCCTTGATTTATTTACCCCCTTTTATTCCTCAGTCACAAGGCACACCTGCAAAGTAATTCCTTATTTTGCACTAGCAGGTACCCAAGACGTCTTGGGTCCTGAAGTAACAGAGACACCTTTAGCATGTGTTCTAAATAATTTTTATGTATGAAGGTCATCAAATCTCATCAAGTAACAATTATTCATTGAATGACCTATCTGACCACAGTAATGGCATGATGCAGCAGATTTCAAATTCTTTTTATGCAAATTACTGTTGTCATGAAATCTATGTATTTTTGCATGAAAATTTCTGTTAACAGAATTAAGATTCTGCTTACTGAAGCCAGCATGTTTATTATAACCTGCCAGCCAACAGGTTGCAGCCCTGTGGTCTGGCTTTTCACATTTAAAACATGTAATGAATTTTTCTTTAAAACTAAATTTATTCCTATCAAAAACCTTTTTGTTTACAGGGAATTTACCAAATTCAGAATTCAATCTATTTCCCTGAGCATGCCAACAGTCCATGGCCATATGGCCTGGCTTACCACAATTGAAACACACAACATGCTGGTTCTCATGAGAATTTACATAATGATAATGAAACTTACCTTTACTTTTAGCAGACCAGCATTCAGAGGCGCGATGGCCTGGCTTACCACAATTAAAACATGCAAGAGAGTTTTCTTTAAAAATAGATTTATGTCTACCAAAGGCATTTTGTTTTGCAGAAAACTTGACAGATTTAGAATTGACTTTTCTCTTTTGAGCATGCCAATAGTTAGTTGTAATGTGACCTCCCTTATCACAATAGGAACAGTAAATCCTCTTTTTCTTAAGTGCATGACATCTTTCATGAGAATTCCTAGCATGCTTTGCACTTGCATTTATGTCATCTTGTTCCATCAACCTACACTCATGCATCAGATGACCAAATCTATGACAATAGTGGCATGACATTTTCTTTTTGTGTGCATGTGTGTGTGTGTTTAGGTTATGTATCACATGCACAGCATCAGCATGATTGTTTCTTCGCTTATTCTTCACATGAACATACTTTTTCACTTTTTCAGCTTGTTTCTGATTTTTCTGAACAATGGGTTGTTTATCTTTTGAGGTGGTGGCTACATTTGATGCAGTGACAAACGATGTCATTAGCTTGTTATTAAAAACTTTTTTATTAACATTATTGTAGCCCAACCCTTCTTTCCTGAAGTTAACCTTGACTCCTAGCAACTTATCCAGATTTTCTTGCCCACTAACAAATTTAGACAGAGAAGCTTTCAAATCCTGAATCTCAATTTTTAGTGATGCAATATTTATTTTATAACTTGCAATCTCTTGTTCACTACAATTAACAGCTTCATTCAGTATTTTGTTAGCAGTTTTGTATTTCTCAATTTCTTGTTCTAGGTTGCTCAGTTTTTCAGAATCTTCAATACAAACAGTTTTTTCTCTTTCTAAGGCTAGAAGTCTTTCAGACATAGCAGAATTCAGCTGTTTTAACTTTTCATTTTCCTTAACCAGAGCATCATTTTGAATTAACTTATCAAGAAGAATATGGTCATCATGAGATGCTTTTGGATTATTTGGAGTTTCAGATTCTCTTTACAGATTTTCAATGTTTTTCTGAAGCTCCATGTTCATAGACTTTATTGCATCAGATTTTTCAACAAGTAGATTCTTCTCTTGTTTAAGTTTTTCAAATTTTTCTTCATTTTCTTTAACAGATTTTCTGAGAGATTCGTTTTCTGATTTCAATTTATTTAGATCTGTGTTAACATGTTCAAGATCCTTCAGCAGTTTTTCATTCTGAACATGATTGCTAATGAAAGTCTGATCATCATTATTTGATCTAAGTTTTTCTTCAAGTTCAGTAATCTCATTTGCAAGTTCTTGATTTTCATTCTTTAACAATCCAATTTATTTCTTAAGCACTTGGATATCAGATAAACAAGCATCATGCGTTTGTTTCAATTTTAAACAGTTTTCACATGAAGAATTAGAACTATTCAAGCTAATAATCTTTTTCAATTTTTTGTGTTGTTTTCTTAACATCTCATGTGACTCCAATAAATCAGCATATGCATCCTGCCAGTCATCTAAGGTGAATTTTTCAAAGGGGTTTACTTGATCATCGTCCTCTTCTTCATTTTGGCTGCTACTTTGATTACTGCCTTTAGCCAGCATGCATTGGTCGTTACTTCCACAACAAGCAGTCTTTAGTTTGTTCAGGATGTCCTTGGCTGACCTGCAATCATGAAAGGAAGAATGGAAAGCCTTGTCAGTAGCTGCTTTGTCACGCCCCGAGCCTTTTGTTACAGCGGAAGACTAGCTCGAGGAACGTGAACTGCCGGCATGATGAGCCTCTTGCAAGTAAGAACGATCAGAGCGCAAGACAATCACACATAAGATGCAATTGCATAATAGTTTAATCAAACTCCAACTTTATTTCATTAATAATCAAAATATCCAAATACAATGACTTTTCAACCTTTACTAACCTATCAGACTCAAGGAAAAAGGAAATTACAAAGACTCGATCTAAACATTATTGACTTTCCTAAGTCTTCACTCTCAGTTTGATATGACTTTTACTCGCTCTCGGACCCGCTACTTGTATAACTCGAATCCGAATTCGTATCACTTCCATCTCCTGAAAAGATTGGAAAATAGGTATTGAGCACACTTACCCAGTAGGTATCTTCGCATCAACATGATTAGCAATATTTAAGTAATTAGCATTTTAGCTATAAAGAAATAAGGTAAAATCATGCGAATGCGATTAAACCAAAGTAACACGATGATCATGTAAGATAGAATGAGCAAGTATGAATGTAACAAGAATATGATATGGCCTTTCATGAATAAGAATGTACTAGAAAGTCATGTATCAATCAAGAATGTACTCTTCACTTAGTAACAAGTACTTCGTGAATTTCTATGGAATAACATGTAACAAGCTAGAAAGTCATGTACGTGTCGTGGATTTTCACTTCACGAGCCGTGGATCTTCACTTATTTATCGAGAAAGTACTCCCAGCGTAATGCGACGCCAGTAGCATCATACCCCATGGTTTATAATAGTATATTTTTGACAATCAGTCGAGGGGACTAGCATAGATCCCTTGAACACAATTAATGCTCGGTCCGCATCTTCAAGTATAAATCAAGCTACTTCCACGCATGTAAACAATATGGCCAAGCATGTACAATTTCAACGATAGGTTCAAGATAAAGTAATCCATCATAAGAATGCTTCTATTTGAATTAATGAATTTCAATGAACATATTAAAACTAGGTTATGCCATGAAAATAAATCGGCAGCATAACGGTTCATTTCTTAACTTTCATAATTTAAGATTAAGTATCTTGAACAATATGACAAGTCCTAGACCATCAATAATATATCTAGGAACTTTGGAATATCAACCCTTGGGTCAAACCTCGGGTTAAAGTACTGTGACGGTCAATTAATGGCCCGTTACATGAACTTGACGGTCTATAATTGGGCCGTTACAATAGATTGAATCCAAAAAGAATAATTGGACTCAGTGAATGTGACAGTTGTATACTGGACCGTTAGATGAGTCTGACGGTCTAGTATTAGGCCATTACATAGTAAAAACCAGAAAACATCGATATTGCTTTCTAATCAGTTGGGCTTTAAAAGTACAATCAACTCGGCGTCCTAGTGGGAATCCCAGGCTCGCGGAGAATTACAGAGGCCTTGAAACCAGATTTCCTAGTCCATTGGAAGGAATATCCAATAGAGAGATCCTCAAGTTCAAGAATATGTTCCTATAATGCAAAAGTGTGAACTAATGGTCATATACCGGAATATATGCCATGTACTTATAGAATTGACTCTATAGACAGAAAGAATGTGTAACAATGTGAATCCATGATAAAACTCCGTCAATACATCAGTAAAAATCATGTTTTAATACAAAACTATAGAGTTTTAGCAATGAAATTAACATGTACTTTAAAATAACTAAAGTGCTTTAAACATACATGAATCAATTTATAAACTCAAAGTTATGAAAAATAGGTCAAACTTAGATAACTAGGCTTATTCATAAGTAAATTTGACTATTTTTAACTCTGTCTCGGGTTGACAGAACACAGTTATTCTGACGATCGAACATGGGCGCGTCACAGGGCAGTGACGATTTATCGTGGAACCGTTAGAGTGTTGTAACACTCCGATTATGGTCCATCAGAGATAACAGAGTAGCTTAAGTATAATAGGGAGTGTGACGACTTATCGTAAGGCCGTTACATCCCTCTGACGGTCTAACTAAAGGCCATTAGAGTCCTGTTGACAGGAAAGTAAGAAGATAAAAGACTATGCCTTGAAACATGTCATGCTTTGAAAAGACTTAACTAATCTAGTCATGATAAAACGAAGTATAGTCCATCTAGATGCATAGGTTGCAGTGAATGAACAAGAGAATATCGTTTATCTTCATTTAAGGCTAAAGACATGCATGTATGTATAGACTTACTAAAACATGAAATTCAAAGTCTATGATGCATGGAATCAATCAAAAGCAGAGGGCTTTTATCCCTAACATGATATTCTTGCCATTCATGAGATGACCTACCTCTTTACTGGGCTTTCAACTTCTAATTTGGGACTGCAAGACACGCCCTAGTTCTTTCCTTCCAGTGAGTTTTCAGCAACTTCACGTCGCTCTAACTTCTCAATCTCTTGACCTAAGGACGTGAAATTTTGAGGGTAAGAAGGTAAAACTAAGGAGAACAGAAAGTTCTAAAGACACTTAGGCTAATTACCACATTTTGGTGCTCTAATCTCCTGATCTTCAGCAGACTTTTGCTCAAATTCCTGGGTTGTTATGGTCAAACCAGCAACTTTGGAAGCTTCAAACTTCTTGTGTAGTTGATCTCCTAGCACGAAATTTTGAGGAAGATTAGTCTTATGTATAAGGAATAAAAAGTTCTAAATAACTTACCCGAAATACTATCTCCTTACCTTAGTTCCACGCGAGCCAATGTAAGGGTTGCGTAGGTCTAAACTAGGGTCTATTTATAGGGTTTTGCTAAGGTTTTGTGGATTAGATCGATTCTAGAGTCCTTGTTAAGGCTTAGATCGACTTCTGAGAGTCTTTAACACATTTACTAGTCCTCCCATCTCGATCCCAAAGTGATAAACTAGTAAAAATCTATCTTTTTGCTTGTTCTTCCATTCACGGAACTAACAGAGTATAATGGTCGTGTATTAGCGCGTTACATGACTGTGGCGGTCGCACGATAGACCGCTACATCCACCGTTCGCAGAATTTAACTTAATTCAAACTCTTTAATTGTTTTATCCACATAATTATCTAATAAAATGGTATTTATCCTTAAAATTTGTGAATAAGCTAAATATCCTTCTAGAATATGGGCCAAACTTAATGGGCTTGGTCTTTAAACCTTTTGGGTTTTATTTATCAAAGTTGGACTAATATTTTAACATAATTGGGCCTTATAATCAGTTTAAGCTTTATAAATTCCTAATAAATTTCTAAAAAATTCTTAAAATAATCTAGAAATTATTTATATAAATTTTTGGGCACTACATGCTTTCATTAAATCCAAAGCTTTCTGATTTTCTCCATACTTCAATCTATGACTATCAGTCCATTTGGACTTTTTCTTTGGTAATCCGTGAGGACCTTGTGAAATTAACTTCCACATATCAGGATCGACATTCTTGGCAAACATGCGCAGGTTGTTACACCATAGATTGAAATTAGTGCCATCAAAAACTGGTGGACAAGCCATGGATATAATCAACAAACAAATCAATGCACCAAAGTAGGTATGCTCAAAAATGCACCAAGGAACTGTAGGATCTACTGCGGATCGTTGGATCCGATGAGACATCAACCCGCTCTGATACCACTATTTGGAATATATGGGTGCAAGACACGGATTCAGAGGGGGGGATGAATGAATCCCTCTTTAAAATTATTGCGGAGTTAAAAAATTTCGTATACTTAATGTAGTCTAATGAGACAACTAAGCTCACTTACTCAGAAAATAGATAATGCTGAGAACAGATTGCCCATGGAAAGGATCAATCTCAATCGCTAAATGCTCAAACACTCTTGCCACGAGAAACACTAGAAGCAAATGCTTCTACTAAACATTCAGTCAAACACTAATCAGCTATGACAAATTCAAGCAGAAGTCACACAGGAAAACTTCTGATATGGGACGCCCAAGCAACCTGAGAAGTGATGATACAAGATATGGAAGTATGCGTACAGATCAAACCACGATGGACAGGATATTTTTAGGAGGTTCGGCCAGACCCACAGTCTGCCTACATCCACCCCTCACTCAAACAGAGTGAGGATTCCCTTGCTTCAAGCAAGAACAAGCAGACTCAGTCTGCAAACAACCACTGCCTTATAGCTTGACCCAGAGGAACACTTTCCTCTCTTCCTCCAAACCGGAGGGGAACCACTAGTGATATCCCGTCACTAGCAACCGGAGACACCGATCTCCCTTCCTTTAACTAGAGGGGAAATCGTGAGTGACACCCTGTCACTCACACCCGGAGACACTAGTCTCCCTTCCTCTGAATCCTTAGAGGGGAACCAAAGATAAATCTCCCTTCTCCTGAATCCTCAGGAGGAACCCGACCTCAAACCAGAGATCGGAAGAACAAAGTGGAAATAAAAAAAATAGTAAAAGAAAAATAGAACTAACAGAAAACTGAAACGAATGTAGCTCTCACAGGAGCAAGTTGGTCTGGATCTGATCCAGAAACCAACGGATGGCAGATCTTCAATATTGGCGCTGGCTGCACACTCTTTCTTCGTCCCATGATTTTCTTCTTCTTCCTTAGATCTCACTACTGCACCTTTCTTTTTCTTCACTCACACAAATGGCTGGAACTTTACTCACAAACTTCTGCTTCTCTCACGATCTGCTGCTCTCACCTCTCTTCTCCTTCTGCCTTGTTCAGTTTCTTCTTTTCTCCTCTTCTCTTCCTGACTCTCAGACTTCTTTTGATTTCTCTTGCTCTGCTGCTCTATTTCTTCTTCTCACGAGCTCTCTGGCTGTCCTCTCTTCTGTTCTATTTATTTTTCTATCTTTTTCTCCTCTCTCTCTCCCAGCCTTCGACCCCTTTTTATAGGCAGATGATGGGCGCATGGGTACCACGATTCCCGCCCAATCCTTTCACGCAGATTTGATCCTTTTTGATTCCACGTGTCAGAATCGTGGTACTGTAGCAGTCCACGTGGCAGGATCAACTATTCCAGTCCTTGCCCTGGATCATGAGCCATCGACCTTGTACTTTGTATAACACATGCAGTTTGCTCAGTAGATGCTCGACTATATAACTCACCTGGCAAAGATAGTAGTAAGCATTAGCCATTTGATAATAAGCACTAACCTTAATGCACAAAGACAGGTGTAAGGAAGATGTGCATAGACATGATTAAGGTAAATGGAGAAAATGCACTGACTTGATTTTAAGCATAATGGAAAAGTATGCAGAATTAGTTTAAGCATAAGGGAAATGTGTGCAGACGTGATTTTGCTGCAAGCAAGCATGTGCACAGACCGTATCTTGCGAAGGCCAAATGTGCACGGACTTGAATTGCATTGCTAACACATGTTCACTGACTTGTATGATGCATGTGCCTGGACTTGATGGTGCAGTGTGCAAACATGCATAGACTTGATTATGCTACTGCCAGAACGCACGCACAGACTTGCTTATGCTTCTGCCAGAAAACATGCACAGACTTCATCATGCATAGACCCAAGACATGCTCGGACCTTGGTGTGTATCTAGCCTAAACTAGCATCGACCTACATGCATGCTACAGTGATGTGCACATACCTTCTTATGAAGACTAGCAAATGTGCACCGACCTTTGTGAAGGAATGAATAGTGATAGCACTGATCTTAGTTGTGTGAAACCACAACTAGCACCGACCTTATGTATGTGAAAACCCAACTAGCACCGACCTTAGTCAAGCGCAAAGCAAATGTGCACTGACCTTGTTGAATCGTGCACAGACCTTTAATACACATGTGCACAGACCTTGTGTGAAGGAGGAGAACATGCACCGACCTTAGTTGCTTGAAATTGCAACTAGCATCGACCTTAGCTAGTGCTGATGAAACATGCATCGACTTGCATTTTGTGCAAGACTAACTAGCATCTACCTGGATGCATAGAGTACACCAGCTAACATAGACTCTAATGCATGAGACAACAACAGCTAGCATAGACCTTAGTTGTGTAATTACACAACTAACACGGACCCTGTCTATGCATCAAACAGTAACTAGCACATACCTTCATGTGCTTGCGAGCAAACATGCACCAACCTTCATATGTGCATATATCAGAATGTGCACCGACCTTGTATCATACAAGGAACAACATGCACTGACCTTATGCTAGGACATGCACCGACCGTGAACGGCACAAATAAGAACTTGCACTGACTTTATATGCAGACACACGGAATGTGCACCGACGTTACGTGCAGTTGATCAAGACATGCACAGACCTCATATGTAAACATATGAAATATGCATCGATATTATGTACTGAATCAACTAAATATGCACAGACCTTGATAGAATATAAGCTGACTGGCATCGACCTTAGTTAGTGAATCCATATACTAACACCGACCTTAGCTATCAATGACCTTATCATGTTTCTCATACTACTATATAAAGATGATGAAATATCGTACTAAAGCCATCAAAATTATGTCATCAAGAATATATAATAAGTCATAATATTTGTCATCATCAAAACTTCAAAACCACAGGGACAACACTGGCTACACTTACTAAGGGGCCGGCCATTACCTTTTCTAAGACCGAGTTAGCACCTCCTGAGGCACGCCAAATGCCGCTTTACATCTCCATCACCTTGAACAAGGTGACTATTGATGGTACTTTGGTAGACACCGGGGCCTCCATAAATGTCTGCCCCCTAAGCACCCTGCGTGCTTGCAATATTTCAGAAGATCTGCTGAGGCCAACCCCAACTACAATTGCAGCCTACGACAATTCAAGGAGGGCATGCCATGGGGTGATTACTGTCCAAGCTGAGCTCGGGCCGCTAACAGTGCCCGTAGAATTTTTTGTGCTGGATATTGACCCGATATTTAAGGCTATCTTGGGTGGTCTGTGGATCGACAACCTTGATGTGGCATGGGCAAGGGTGCCACGGGAGTTGACACAATGAGCCTATGACCTAGACTCGCAAGCAAGCAACGGATCGGCGAACCCGCTCTAGCAGACTCACCCGCGTAACGCACACATGTGCCCTTGGGCAACTCGGCAATGATGGAGAGGGTCCGGGGCGGGACCTTGTCGCTCCGGGGGATTTGGCTAGCTTGAGGTTGAACCCCTAAGGGCCCGGGATGCCCAACCTTATGGGCGGCCAGCACGCCATGGGCGTTGGTTGTCGGGTGTGCTCTCTCAGAACGCGCTCCGCGGTGGTCACTCAATTTGATCGATTTTGGATCGGGCGCTCACTCGCTGTCCGATAGGGCTAAAAGGCAATACAAATTAAGCAAAAGTAATGTAAACCAGTAGAGGAAGTGACCTGGAGCTCACCTGATCGGCGTGAAGATGCTGATCCCGGCCGGAGACGAGGCGAGCGGGGAAGCGTGGGTATACCCCGCACGCTACGCCGATGTAGCTTCAACCTGTGAATAATTATTTACAGCACTACACCTCTCGCATGAGGGGTGGACAAGGGGTGGGGAATGATGGGTTACATGCAAACACTACCTCCACGCAGGGAGGGGCTGTAAGCCGGCCAGGCGGGGTGGGGAATTAAGCGGGGAACCGATTTCTGTTCGAACTGATCCGCAGGGATAGCAAGCCGGCGACCGGAGTGCTACGGTCATTTCCGGGCATCAGATTGGGCGGGGTCGATGCTGACTCATCCGGGGTCGATGTAGCAGGTCACAGTAGGATTCCCAGGTTGTCCGGAGGTCCGGTTGGGCCGCTGCAGTTCCGAATCGGTGACTTGTTTAGATTCTATCCGGCCTGGGATAGCGGGATAGGGTGTCGGAGTTGATGCCGCCATGGGCTTCTCTGGTGGCTGAAGGTGACGGGACTGGCGTAGAAATATTCAGGACTGGTCCAGGAACGTGGCGCACAAATTTGGTGCCGGTCAGAGTCCGAGTGAGGCCGCAATAGCCCTGGGATCTGGACTGGTCGGACTCGGCTCTGTCTGTACCATAACTGTAGTCACCTGAATAAAATGCCTCCACGAACTCTCCAGAGGTCCGATGAAGGCGAGGTCAGTGTCATTCCGACCATGGACGAGTCATCTTCTATCGGAGACCAACAAGGCAGCCAGAGGATGTCTGAGCAGGGCGTGAGAACCAGAAGAGTGAGAGGGGGTCAGGTCAGACTTAGGTGGGACTGACCTGCGCAATCTGGGGAGAAATGCTGGAACGGGGATCTCCGGAGTCCAAATGGCACCCTTCTTGTTGGTGCTGGTAGAGGACTTAGAGGAGAATGTCTCAGCCAAAATTCATGGCCAAAATCGTATACGAGCGTCCATGGTCGCTTCTGATCTTAGGCTCTGGTTCCCTGTCGGAGTAGCTTTGCGCAGTCAAGGGAGAATGGCTCTCCCGGGCAGCACGGACGATGGATGAAGGCGAGAACACCTCGCCTGTGAAATGGCCTGGATGAGCTTTCCACTGGTTTCCGGCTTGCCACCATAAAACTTGAGGATGGGCCGGTGGAGGCACTGCTACCAGGGACCTTCTTGCTGCCTGGGAACTCAGAACCGCAGGTTGAAGATGATAGGTGTGGTGGTGGGGATAGGCGACCAAATGGCAGGGGGGATGGGGGCTGGAGCTTGTGGGATGTTTCTGGAGGAGTCTAGGGGTGATGGAAATGGTTGGAAGGTGAGGGGGGGACGAAGCTACGGCTTGGGGGCGAATGGAAGGCAGGCTGGTGGTGTTGGGTGCGGCCAGGCCCAAGGTGGAGTGGGAGGTGGAGCTAGGGCGAACCAAGGAGGAATGGGGGAGATGGGGGGCGACCCTAGGAGCTGAAGGGTCAAGGGAGGTCGACCAAGGGGGGGCTGGGGAGAGATAAAGAGGGGGAAGTTTGAATTTTAGGCTTAGGAGGGGTGAAAGGGGGCTTGGGGAAGTGAAGAGATGTGTTGGGAAGATGAAAGGGTGTCTAGGGGGAGGGGATTCCACCTAGGGGTTGAGGGAATAATTGAATGATGGTAAGGGGAAGGGAGAGGGCTTTAATGAGGAGGGAAGGGAGGGAAGAGAGAAGGGAAATTCGAATTTGGGGGAGGGGGAAGAGAGAGAGGGGGGGCGGCCCCCTTAGAGAGAGAGAGAGGGAGGTAAAGGGATAGATATATTGATCATCCAAAGATACAAATGAGAGAGTGGGGTGGCCCATTTATAGGCACTCACATTCTACATGACCAAAATAACCCTGAACTAATGGACTAAAGACTAGACTGTCCTAAGGGGGGTGCCCATGGGCCTAGCCCATTAGTTGGGCCCAATTGACATATGACTTATGTAAATGACTCCCTAACTTAGGTACTTGACTCAAATAAAAGGAAAATTACATAATTGTGACTCAAATAAAATATAAAAATTACATGCTATGACTCAAAATTTAGTGACGGAGACGATGATGCGCCGATGGTGAGCAACCGCAGTCTCGAAAACAGTATGGAGTGACTGGGAATGTCCCCATTAAACCTTCATGCCATACCATCTACCGCCCACCAGTGCCTCAAATTCTCATTCCAGGGGCGGGTGGTAAAGGTCAAAAGCATCTCCACGGTCCAGTCAGTCGAAGCCATTTCTAACAAGATACTGCCAACTCTCTGGCCTAGCAACAAGCCAGTCATCTCTGTGATGGACCTTGATTTTCCATGGGCCTATGCGCCGCTCAAGTCGGCCATCGCGTCGATAAACATCAAAGTGAAGCCCAAGATGAGAGATCCCAAGGGCTCGAACATGATATTGAAGCTAGGCTATCAGCCGGGCATGGGTCTCGGTGCTCTGCTATAGGGGCGGATCAAGCCCATCCCCAGGCGCAGAAAAATGAACAGGAGGGGCCTCGAATACCGAGAGTCCTCATTATCAGTTCTGGGAGACTCAGGGCCATTGACTTGGGACTACCGTCAGCACTTTGTGAGGGGCCCATTACAGCCAGGTACTTTGGAGGCCCCGCCAAGTCAACCCGAGAAAAAAGATGCTGCCTGCACAGTTGCTAGCCCGCCATTGCTACCTACGGGGCCTATTGATGACATGGAGGACTTCAGTCAAGCTTTTTTGAGGTTGTTCTATGAAGAAGATTGCTAGAAAAACCCGGAGGTGCAGCTCGTACAATACACGCAAGGAAAGCTGGCTTACCGTCCGCGGGAAGAGGGGAGCTCACCCGTTGTTTTCTCTTGGTCTCCTTCCCGTCTCATTTACCTCTTTCAAAAGCTGTATTTGGTTCCCCGCTCACCTCCTATCATGGTTGATCCGCTATTGATTGTAATGCCAACTGAGTTTCTCATTGTGACATGTCCATGTGAGCTAAAGAGGGGTAATCTCGCACTGCTCCTGAGCCGTGAGACCCCGGAGGAATCTTTGGTCACGGTCACCACGCGTGTATAATCTGCAAGAGGGGAAACAGGTCAGAGGTGCCCAGGGATGGAACCCCGGGGAAAATCCTCCGATGCCTAAGTCTGCAAATGTGATAGAGCACGGATGCGAAGAGAGGTGGTAGGAGAAAGAAAGGGCGTGAGATTATTCTCCACCAAGATGTGTGGTGGTTTTCTCTTAGGATGCTTGCTTACCTTCTCGGAGGGTCTCCTTCGGATTTATATAGCAGTCCGTTTAACATAAGAGTCTAGGGAGCTGAGTGGATTTCGGGGAGGTTACGTCCTTGTAGTGGGCTCTTTATGGCATAAGGACTCTTGCTCTCCCTTATTCCTTGGAGCTCCCCGCTCCTGTTGGGTGTGTAACGGATGCTCAGATAAGCTTCCAACAGTCGGTCCGGGCTCAAGATGCTCGCTCGGAGTTCTCTCCCCAGCGATAGGGCGTACCTCGGATGGCCAGCGCTGGGTCCCAGCAGAGGCCTTCATAACCGATCTATCACTCACACTTTTGGACCTGAGGGTCGCCTAGGAAGTGCTGATCCAAGTAAGTTTTGGGCTTAAAGTAAGTGGGCCTAGAACGGGGCTGTCACTTTGGGGATCTGGGCCAAGTTTGGTCCGATTGGACCTAGTTGGGCCATGCTCTTGGGTGGTAGATTTTCCCCCTCTCCACTTGTCCCCCTCCTACTCCCGAAGCCAAGATTGGCCTCGTATGAGTAGCGGTTATGGGGATGACGTTGGTGGCTCAGTTTGGGTGGGGAACTATCTCCGACAGGGGCCACTTAATGCGGTTGTCCTGGGAGTACACCCATAATGATGACTCATTTGAGTCGATGCGAGGAGCCCCCATTTTGGGGTTCGGAACGTCACGTCGTTTCCTGCCAAGCTTATGGGGAGATAAATATTACGCGTGCTTGCGTTCCAAACTGCCTTCGTTTAGGATTTTCTCTCTTCATCGCGCTTGTATTCCGGAAAGGCTCATGCGCAGTAAGGGTGATCATGAAGAACAGCGACCTGCGGAGGCCTTTGCAGAGCTTGCGGAGATTACGGCGGCGGCGATTCGCCATCTCCCACCTTCTTCAAAACTGTCTGATTCGGCACTCTTTTCCTCCTCTTCCTATTCCTCTCATTTCTCCATGGCGGATCAGCGTCCCGTATCCGAGGTGCAAGAAGACGAACGGGGCGCAGGGAGTTTGGTGCCGCAGCCTGAACACCCCATGCGCAACGAATTGGGCGAGGCCGAAGTGAAGAGGATGGAAAAGCGTTGTGGGCTGCCGTGGAAGTATTTTTTCTCTCTATCGCAGCCTCATGAATCTAGCTTGTCCTATCGTTCGGGCCTCTTCTGTACTTTCCTCTTAGATTGGAAGTGCGGTTTTTGTCTCCCCCTCCACCCCTTTATCGTGCGATTGCTTCATTTTTACCGACTGTCTCTTGTCTAATTGGTCTCCAACTCATATACTTTTATATTTTCTTTCATCTTTCTCTGTCGCTCGTGTGGGCTTCACACTTCGTTGGAGCTTTTCAACTCTTTCTTTAAGTTGAAGGAGTAGACCCACGCGGGTAAGGGCTTCTTCTATCTTCAGGCGAGGAGGGGAAGGAGCTGCGTGTCCCTTTCTGCCAAAGATTCTTCTCACAAAGGGTGAAAGACCCAATTTTTTTGGGTGGGTTCGTCCGTAGATGGTGCCCTCTGGGATTTCCCGACGACAGTCAATTTCCATCCGTCTATCCCTCTGAAGCAGGCGGCGGTTTCTTCGGAGCTGGAGGACGAGATCAGGATTCTCCAAGAGAATCGCCGGTCGACCGCCGAGTTGATGACTGCGGCCAACATCGAGGATTATCCTCCCCGTGCAGTGTCGTCTCAAGGTAAGAACCCTAAGGCTCTGCGTCTCTGCTTTTGGGTCGGGTAGGTAGGCCTCTTTTTGACGATTTGGCTTCTATTGTTCAGATTCAAGGCGAACAAATGACGAGGAGGAACAACCGTTGGAGCAGGAGATCATCGACCTGGAGGAGGCACCTACTCTGAGTGAACCCCGAGCATCTGGGGGCCCTTCCGGTGCTCGAGATAGGGGCAAGCAGGTGGCTCGGGGAGATGCCCCTGAGTGTCGAGGGGCCAAACGTAAGGACTCTAAGGAGCGACTACTGCTGACCTCCATGAAGGCCTTGACCGCTGAGAAGTAGCGATTAAAGAAGGCGTGGGTCGCTCGCCCAGTTGAGAAGCGGGTCCGACCGGCCGAGGACCCTTCAACCGAGGAGATCTGCCGCCCAAATCCCCCATCCATCGACCCAGAGACGGTTGTTGCTGGCGAGGGAGCAGTTACCGAGCCTGCCAGACCGCAGGCAGAGGCGATAGCCTCCGAATCTCCGGCCAAGGCTGGTGGGGCGCAGGGCGAGGTGACATCCCAGCCTATGCTGAGTGAAGTCATCTCGATGATGGGGGCGCTCGGGGGGGATGCTCCGGTCCCGGGCCTTCCAGAAAGGACTCTCCCTGTCACGCCCTGAGCGCGGAAGATACCCGGGTCGTGGCCAGCTTATATAGAACCATTCAATCAGAGTAATATATATATATATATATTGACACAAGATAGAGTGCGCGAAAGACTAAATAATGACTAACATTAAATTTCTAAATCGATACGAATAGTCCAAGATAACAAATTCTTACAATTAACCAATTGATGATAATTCTCGTCCATGACATACATTATTCAAATCCAACTATTAGGCTACGAGCCTTAGTAAGTTTAATCAACTAGACTGACATAACTGACATAGCTGGAAACGCAAAGGTAAGGACTCTAAATAATTAGGACGCGGCTAGCTAACAGTAGACGATTGGCGTTCTAGCACTCTTCACTCGATTTCATTACTATCCGGATGGTGGTCGTTATCCATATTACCTGAAAAATTTTAAATTGCAACTAGGTGAGCGAATCGCTCAGTAGGAATTTGATGGGAATCAACACCGGGCACTTTTTATTTTTACATGTGTGTCCTTTTCATTTACATTTATACCCTGGTGTAATTGGGTACGCAATTGTATGGCAAGTATAAGCCAAAGTGTGAGTCCTTAGGTTTTAGTGGGTTTATTTGTAAAAGTCCAGTAGGTCCAGTAGGGTCCCCCACCCTCTCCCTCATTGGTCCACTTGGCTTAGGGCCCATGTGGGGCTGGTTCAAAGTCCAAGGTGGGCTTGGACTAGACTTTTCCAAGATTGGACCAAGGATATTAAAAGAAGAAAAATCCAAATTGGCCATCTTGGTCAAGGGGGCGCACCCCCCATTAATGGTTTTTTATTGTGGTCATTTTGACCACATGGGAAGAATATTTTCTATCCCTAGTTTGCCCCTCCCCTAACCTAGATCTAGGAATAGTTTAGGTCATTTTGTATTTCATATATATACCATGTATTTCTCATTTACAAGGATTTTAATGAACAAAATTTTGTGAAAATTGGCAAGAGCCATAGGGCGCAACCCCCTTTCTTTTTCCCACCCCCGTGCAGATGTAGTTCTATGAATTTCTTAAGGTGTGAAGCCTCCACCTCTCCCCCTCTCTGAGTGAGAAGCTCAGCACCGCTGCCGCCATCGAGTCGCTGTCGCACCGCCACCGCCGTCGCGTCGGAATTCTGTTGACATCAGGACAAGAGGTTGAAGCCTGATTTTTATCTCCACATCAAGAGAACCGATTGAGCTGTAATTTTGCGTGTTTGTTATTCTTGTTATCCCCAGTCTCCATTTTAAATTTCGTGCCAATCAGAGGTCATTTGCTATTTTTCACATAATTTTAGTTCCACCCTTGATAGTCTGCCAATTTGCAAATCTGCATGATAGATCCCTGATCCCGTATTTTTCCCACCCCCTTATACATCTCCATAAATCCCCAAAAAATTCATATGTGTCCCTTACATACCCCCCTTTCACAATAATTTTTCTGGAGTCTAGATCTATTGTTTTCCCCTCGGTCAAATTTCATTTTCAGGTGAAACTCAGTCTGTCCTGTATGTCTGTCAGTCCGAGCCAGCAGAAACCATTGAGGGACAGTCGTTTTCATTTTCAATCCATTCTTTTGATGGATCTGAGAAAATTATATGGTGTAGCCCTTTGAGTCCTCTATCCATCGTTACCACTTTTGTGTCAATCCGACACTGGATCTGGCCGCAGAAATTCTTCTCGTGGAGGCGCGCAGTTTAGATCCGAGGATAGGCCAGCAACTCAGTCCGGGAATTAATTCCTCGAAAAATATGACGGCGCACTCTCAGCCGCCGCCGCTCCCGGAGATCACTCAGCCACCCATCAGCAGCTTCCCAGCAAGCCGCCGCAGCAAGGAGATGCCCGGGCACCGCTGTCCCAGCAGCCGGGCCCACCTGCCATCCCGCGGGCCCCGCAGAACAATGCCGACCAACAACCCGTCTCTAGCCCAAATTGATGCCCATCAACCCAAGATCGGTCCTCCCGGTAGCCCGTTACCTCCCTGCGTGGAGTGGGCAAAAGAATTCAATTCTATAATTTATTTGGTAATTATTTGTACCGGGAGTTACGATCTTGGCCGAGATCATTTTTCCCACGCCCGGAGCGTGGAGGTAAACTCGCCTCCCTCTTATTGCATTTGCTTATATCGTATACTTTTGAATGCCGCTGCTTGAGTGTTAGAATACCTAGCTCATTCCAAATTTTATCACTACTGCGAGAGTGAGTGAGAGCGTGACCCGTCCCGTGACTCGATCCGAGCACGGAAGAGCCGAGTACCCTTGACTCATTGCCGGTTCCTCAACCGCGCACGGTCCCACATTTCCATCGCTAGGGACGTCTGCGAGCTAGAGTCCCAGGTCACGTGTCCATCCCGCATCAAATTGGTATCAGAGCGGAAGGTTGAGTCTAGGGTAGTATTTGCTTAACAAAACAAAAAAGAAGAGTCTAAGTCGGTTCGAGGTTGCATTTGCATACCTTTATACGGTATATCAAAAGGTGTTGCCCGAACGTTAGGTTACGCCTATCGGGAAGGTGATTCACTTGCGTGAGCACGATCTTCGGATCAAACCTCAGCCTAGTACCAGATATGGGTTGAGTCTAGGTTTGTAGTCGAGTCTGCATTTTACCCTTTTCACCATTTCGAGTCCGGTCTAGGTGTTTTAGTTTGCATAAGCTTTTGCATATAACAACAAAAATAAAAAAATGCCAATGCATGCCCACTCCTAGGGGAACCAATCCCCATCTTTTGGCACTATGGCCCGCCCATGCACCCCGAGTAGACCCGTCCAAGGCAACAAGTCCGTGATTGAGTACATTCGGAACAATGATAAGTACCGGTTAGAATATGGAGTTGGAGAGGAGAGCACCACGACTGCCTTTCAGTTCCGGAGAGGTTTGCGGCTTCACTTCCAGTTTGAATGTCTTTGCCGCGATGCGTTCACTCTGGTGCAGTCTTATCTGGTTGCTCTAGAGGTTGAGCCTTTCGAGGCAAGGTTTGATGCCGCCCTTCGACAAGCATCTACCTCTCAGCCGAGTCCCGAATCAGTCGGGTAGCCTACCCCACGACCTTCCCCACCCCAACCGGGGAACCCTTCCCCTAGAGCTCTGTTGCCACCCACGTTCGATCCTCATCCAGAGCCACCTCATTCGGAGTTGCCGCCTTTGGAGCCACCCGTCTTTCTAACGGGAAAGTTTTTCATCGCCGAGCCACTACTTAGTTGGCTCAAGATAGGCATGGTCCATAGAGCATCATGCTATCCATCCATGGACCCCACACTACCTTTAGTGCTAGTCAACTCGTTCCATACCACATTCCGGTCTAGTCACCATGTGGATACATTGGATGACCTTCTTACGGGATTAGCCTGATAGTTGCAGTTGACGCACTTATTGGCCCCAGGCTTCGACCGACCCACAGGTCGTAGCTTCACCCATCCCGCTTGGGGGTCCATTACCTCCGTGTGCACCGTGGGTCATGTCACCATGGAGGTCCTCTTATTTCTCCCCACACCAGTCGAGCTCGACTTCCTTCACTTTTGCCCGAGGGAGGACCCATATTTTCCCCATGATATCACCGTTCCTTTTACCATAACGGATGAAGGTGCCCATCTACACCTTCAAGAATTTTTGACATGGGAGTGTGACATGTGGGAATCCAGTTCGAGGGGTCACACTTTCTTTGACCCCTTCGACCCCATCCCTAGTGAGCCTTATGACCCACTTTATCCATTCCACCTTGTTAGGGAAGTCCACTATCACACCCCTTCCCCACGGGCTAGTCCACCTACACTCAGCCAGGGGACCGTTCCACGGTCATCATATAGGGGTAAGAAAGAAGGTGCATTCGGCACTCCTAGCCCTCCCAAACATCCCAAACCCAAAGGGCAGCCGCATGCTAGGGACATACTAGGATGTCTAGGAGTTCCACATTCCACCAACCATCGATTGCATCTAGTATATGCATGGCACACATTCGGATGTCCTGATCCACCATTGCATGTGTATGGATCGGACTAATAGTAGGTTTGTTTGGGGTCATATGTGAGTCCGTGTTTTTATTTACTTGTCTAGTTTGTCTAGATTGTCGAGTGCACCAGTGAGTCTACATGTGTCGAGTCTATTAGGAGTTGCATAGTCGGTCTATGTCAGCTCACGATGTTAGTCCCTTTCGAGTGCGAGGCAAGTCTGATCCAAAGCGTATGTTGTAGACTTACCAAAATTTGGGATCAGCTCTACCACTCTATGTCTCGGATCTAGTCACATACAGGGACCCAACGGTGATTCCTAGTGAGTCTTCGAGTAGCCTCCCCCCCTTTGAGAGTGACCCCACCTCAGAGTGTCCACCACTAGCCTCATTCCCACAGCAGCATGTGCATACTGAATATATACGGGATGAGCATGTGACGGTTACTTGGAGTGGAGCGAACTCTGCGCTACCAGGTACGGTGACAGATCCGTAGGAGCCACACGAGCAGCCGCACCCCTTACTCGACGGGGTCGAGTTCTTCCCACCTGGGGAGAATTGATGGGAATCAACACCGGGCACTTTTTTATTTTTACATTTGTGTCATTTTTATTTGCATTTATACCCTTGTGTAATTGGGTACGCAATTGTATGGCAAGTATAAGCCAAAGTGTGAGTCCTTAGATTTTAGTGGGTTTATTTGTAAAAGTCTAGTAGGTCCAGTAGGGTCCCCCACCCTCTCCCTCATTGGTCCACTTGGCTTAGGGTCCATTTGAGGCTGGTTCAAAGTCCAAGGTGGGCTTGGACTAGACTTTTCCAAGATTGGACCAAGGATATTAAAAGAAGAAAAATCCAAATTGGCCATCTTGGTCAAGGGGGCGCACCCCCCATTAATGGTTTTTTATTGTGGCCATTTTGACCACATGGGAAGAATATTTTCTATACCTAGTTTGCCCCTCCCCTAACCTAGATCTAGGGATAGTTTAGGTCATTTTGTATTTCATATATATACCATGTATTTCTCATTTACAAGGATTTTAATGAATAGAATTTTGTGAAAATTGGCAAGAGCCATAGGGCGCAGCCCCCTTTCTCTCTCCCACCACCTTGCAGATGGAGTTCTATGAATTTCTTGAGGTGTGAAGCCTCCTCCTCTCCCCCTCCCTGAGTGTGAAGCTCAGCACCGCCGCCGCCATCGAGCCGCCGTCGCATCGACACCGCCGCCACGTCGGAATTCTATCCACATCAGGATAGGAGGTTGAAGCCTGATTTTTATCTCAACATCAGGAGATCTTATCGAGCTGTAATTTTGAGTGTTTGTTATTCTTGTTATCCCCAGTCTCCATTTTAAATTTCGTGCCAATCAGAGCTCATTTGCTATTTTTTCCATAATTGTAGTTCCACCCCTGACAGTCTACCTGTTTGCATATCTGCAGGATAGATCCCTTATCCCGTATTTTTCCAACCCCCTTATACATCTCCATAAATCCACAAAAAATTCATACGTGTCCCTTACATACCCCCCCTTCCACCATAATTTTTCTGGAGTCTAGATCTATTGTTTTGCCTTCGGTCAAATTTCATTTTAAGGGGAAACTCAATCTATCCTGTGTGTCTGTTAGTTTGAGCCAGCAGAAACCACTGAGGGACAGTCATTTTCATTTTCAATCCATTCTCTTGATGGATCTGAGAAAATTATATGTTCTATCCCTCTGAGTCCTCTATCCATCGGTACCACTTTTGTGTCGATCCGACTCTGGATCTGGCCGCAGAAATTCTTCTCGTGGAGGCGCGCAGTTCAGATCCAAGGATAGGCCAGCAACTCAGTCCGGGAATTAAATCCTCAGAAAATACACCGGCGCACTCTCGGCCACCGCCACTCCCGAAGATCACTCGGCCACCGATCAGTAGTGTCCCAGCAAGCCACCACAGCAAGGAGATGCCCGGGCACCGCCGTCCCAGCAGCCGGGCCCACCTACCATCCCACGGGCCTCGCAGATGCGTGCCGACCAGCAACCCGTCTCCGGCCCAAATTGCTGCCCGTCAACCCAAGATCGGTCCTCCCGGGCCCCACTTGTAGCACGTTACCTCCCTGCGTGGAGTGGGCAAAAGAATTCAATTCTGTAATTTATTTGGTAATTGTTTATACCGGGAGTTACGGTCTTGGCCAAGATCGTCTTCCCCACGCCCAGAGCGTGGAGGTAAACTCGCCTCCCTCTTATTGCATTTGCTTATCTCGTATACTTTTGAATGCCGCTGCTTGAGTGTTAGAATACCTAGCTCGTTCCAAATTTTATCACTGCTGCGAGAGTGAGTGAGAGCGTGACCCGTCCCGTGACTCGATCCGAGCAAGGAAGAGCTGAGTACCCTTGACTCATTGCCGGTTCCTCAACCACGCACGGTCCCACGTTTCCCTCGCTAGGGACGTCCGCGAGCTAGAGTCCCAGGTCGCGTGTCCGTCCCGCATCAAATTGGTATCAGAGCGGAAGGTTGAGTCTAGGGTAGTATTTGCTTAACAAAACAAAAAAGAAGAGTCTAACTCGGTCCGAGGTCGCATTTGCGTACCTTTATACGGTATATCAAAAGGTGTTGCCCGAACGTTAGGTTACGCCTATCGGGAAGGTGATTCACTTACGTGAGCACGATCTTCGGATCAAACCTCCGCCTAGTCCCGGATATGGGTTGAGTCTAGGTTCGTAGTCGAGTCCGCATTTTAACCTTTTCACCATTTCGACTCGGGTCTAGGTGTTTTAGTTTGCATAAGCTTTTGCATATAACAACAAAAACAAAAAAAGCCAATGCATGCCCACTCCTAGGAGAACCAATCCCCATCTTTTCCCATTATGGCCAGCCCATGCACCCCGAGTAGACCCGTCCAAGCCAACAAATCCGTGATTGAGTACATTAGGGACTATGCTAAGTACCGGTTGGACTATGGAGTTGGAGAGGAGAGCACCACGACTGCCTTTCAGTTCCGGAGAGGTTTACGGCTTCACTTCCAGTTTGAATGTATTTGTCGCGACGCGTTCACACTAGCGCAGTCTTATCTGGTCACTCTAGAGGTTGAGCCTTTCGAGGCAAGGTTTGATGCCGCCCTTCAGTGAGCATCTACCTCTCAGCCGAGTCCCGAATCGGTCGAACAGTCTACCCCACGGCCTTCCCCACCCCAGCCGGGGAACCCTTCCCCTAGAGCTCCGTTGCCACCCACGTTCGATCCTCATCCGGAGCCACCTCATTCGGAGTTGCCGCCTTTGGAGACACCCGTGTTTCTAACGGGAAAGCTTTTCATCACCGAGCCACTACTTAGTTGGTTCAAGATAGGCTTGGTCCATAGAGCATCATGCTATCCATCCATGGACCCCACACTACCTTTAGTGCCAGTCAACTCGTTCCATACCACATTCCGGTCTAGCCACCATGTGGATACATTGGATGACCTTCTTACGGGATTAGCCCGACAGTTGCAGTTGACGCACTTATTGGCCCCAGGCTTCGATCGACCCATAGGTCGTAGCTTCACCCATCCCGCTTGGGGATCCATTACCTCCGTGTGCACCGTAGGTCATGTCACCACGGAGGTCCTCTTATTCCTCCCCACGCCGGTCGAGCTCGACTTCCTTCACTTTTTCCTGAGGGAGGACCCATATTTTCCCCATGAGATCACCGTCCCTTTTATCATAACGGATGAAGGTGCCCATCTACACCTTCAAGAATTTTCGACATGGGAGTGTGACATGTGGGAATTCAGTTCGAGGGGTCACACTTTCTTTGATCTCTTCGACCCCTTCCCTAGTGAGCCTTATGACCCACTTTATCCATTCCACCTTGTTAGGGAAGTCCACTACCACACCCCTTCCCCACGGGCTAGTCCACCTACACTCAGCCAGGGGACCGTTCCACGGTCATCATATAGGGGTAAGAAAGAAGGTGCATTCGGCACTCCTATCCCTCCTAAACTTCCCAAACCCAAAGGGAAGCCGCATGCTAGGGACATACTACGATGTCTAGGAGTCCCACAGTGTACCAACCATCGATTGCATCTAGTATATGCATGGCACACATTCGGATGTCCTGATCCACCATTGCATGTGTATGGGTCGGACTAACAGTAGGTTTGTTTGGGGTCATATGTGAGTCCGTGTTTTTCTTTACTTGTCTAGTTTGTCTAGATTGTCGAGTGCACTAGTGAGTCCACATGTGTCGAGTCTATTAGGAGTTGCATAGTCGGTCTATGTCAGCTCGCGATGTTAGTCCCTTTCGAGTGCGAGGCAAGTCTAATCCAATGCGTATGTTGTAGACTTGCAAGAATTTGGGATCGGCTCTACCATTCTATGTCTCGGATCTAGTCACATACATGGACCCAACGGTGATTCCTAGTGAGTCTTCGAGCAGCCTCCTCCCCTTTGAGAGTGACCCCACGTCAGAGTGTCCACCACTAGCCTCATTCCCACAGTAGCGTGTGCATACCGAATATATACGGGATGAGCAGGTGACGGTTACTTGGAGTGGAGCGAACTCTGCGCTACCAGGTACGGTGACAGATCTGCAGGAGCCACACGAGCAGCCGCACCCCTTACTCGACGGGGTCGAGTTCTTCCCACCTGGGGAGAATTGATGGGAATCAACACCGAGCACTTTTTTATTTTTACATTTGTGTCCTTTTTATTTGCATTTATACCCTTGTGTAATTGGGTACGTAATTGTATGGCAAGTATAAGCCAAAGTGTGAGTCCTTAGGTTTTAGTGGGTTTATTTGTAAAAGTCCAATAGGTCCAGTAGGGTCCCCCACCCTCTCCCTCATTGGTCCACTTGGCTTAGGGCCCATGTGGGGCTGGTTCAAAGTCCAAGGTGGGTTTGGACTAGACTTTTCCAAGATTGGACCAAGGATATTAAAAGAAGAAAAATCCAAATTGGCCATCTTGGTCAAGGGGGCGCACCCCCCATTAATGGTTTTTTATTATGGCCATTTTGACCACATGGGAAGAATATTTTCTATCCCTAGTTTGCCCCTTCCCTAACCTAGATCTAGGGATAGTTTAGGTCATTTTGTATTTCATATATATACCATGTATTTCTCATTTACAAGGATTTAAATGAATAGAATTTTATGAAAATTGGGAAGAGCCATAGAGCGCAGCCCCCTTTCTCTCTCCCACCCCCTTACAGATGGAGTTATGCGAATTTCTTGAGGTGTGAAGCCTCCTCCTCTCCCACTCTCTGAGTGAGAAGCTCAGCACCATCGCCGCCGCCGCCGCCATCGAGCCGCCGTCGCACCGTCGCATCGGAATTCTGTTCACATCAGGATAAGAGGTTGAAGCCTGATTTTTATGTCCACATCAGGAGATCTGATTGAGCTGTAATTTTGTGTTTGTTATTCTTGTTATCCCTAGTCTCCATTTTAAATTTCGTGCCAATCAGAGGTCATTTGCTATTTTTCCCATAATTTTAGTTCCACCCTTGACAGTCTGCCAGTTTGCAGATCTGCAGGATAGATCCCTGATCCCGTTCCCACCCCCTTATACATCTCCATAAATCCCCAAAAAATTCATACGTGTGCCTTACATACCCCCCCTTTCACAATAATTTTTCTGGAGTCTAGATCTATTGTTTTCACTTCGGTCAAATTTTATTTTTAGGGGAAACTCAATTTGTCATGTGTGTCTGTCAGTCTGAGCCAGCAGAAAACATTGAGGGACAGTCGTTTTCATTTTCAACCCATTCTCTTGATGGATCTAATAAAATTACATGTTGTAGCCCTCTGAGTCCTCTATCCATCGGTACCACTTTTGCGTCGATCCGACACTAGATCTAGCCGCAGAAATTCTTCTCGTGGAGGCGTGCAGTTCAGATCTGAGGACAGGCCAGCAACTCAGTCCGAGAATTAATTCCTCAGAAAATACGCTGGCGCACTCTCGGTCGCCGCCGCTCCTGGAGATCACTCGGACATCCATCAGCAGCATCCCAGCATGCCGCCACAACAAGGAGACGCCCACGCACCGCCGTCCCAGCAGCCGGGCCCCCCTGCCATCTCGCGGGCCCCACAGAACCGTGCCGACCAGCAACCCATCTCCGGCCCAAATTACTGCCCGTCAACCCAAGATCGGTCCTCCCGGGCCCCACTTGTAGCCCATTACCTCCCTACGTGGAGTGGGCAAAAGAATTCAATTCTATAATTTATTTGGTAATTATTTGTACCGGGAGTTACGGTCTTTGCCGGGATCGTCTTCCCCACGCCCGGAGCGTGGAGGTAAACTCGCCTCCCTCTTATTGCATTTACTTATCTCGTATACTTTTGAATGCCGCTACTTGAGTGTTAGAATACCTAGCTCATTCCAAATTTTATCACTGCTGCGAGAGTTAGTGAGAGCGTGACTCATCCCGTGACTCGATCCGAGCACAGAAGAGCCGAATACCTTGACTCATTGTCGGTTCCTCAACCGCGCACGGTCCCATGTTTCCCTCACTAGGGACGTCCGCGAGCTAGAGTCCCAGGTCGCGTGTCCGTCCCACATCAGAATTACATCTCAAGTTCTAGCAACCTTTAAGTACATTACATGTTACGTGCAATGCAGGTATAACAATGCATGATGATCAAGTAAGAAAAATCAGGTATACGGGTATATCTATGCATGATGAACGAGTAAGATATCAAGAACTGTATAGAGAGAGAGAGAGTATTGCATGATTTCAAGTATTTGTCAAGCAGGATATCAAGAACATTATAGATGTCGATACAATTTTTCCAGGCAAGCAAGAATTCATGTTCAAGCAAGTAAGAATCATGTTTAAGCAAGTAAAATTCATGTTCAAGCAAGTAATATCAAGTATGTGTTCTGGAATTGGCTATTTCAATCAAGCAAGTACTTTGCCCTTTTTTGGGCCACACAAGTCAAGTATTGCCCATTCTGGGCCACGCAAGTCAAGTCGAGCAAGTAGTGTCACAAGAGAGTAAGTGTGGAATGTCTCAAGTCAAGCAAGCAAGTACTTCGGTACAATGCTTAAATACCGTGGTCAATAAACTCCCATGGGCACAAGTACCTTCGGGTGCTCCTCCCAGGACCAGACCGGGCCCTATATGCACAGCATTTCATGTATTTCTTTTGACATCCACTCTCATTTACAGTCAATATGGAATTTCAAGGGTTGACCATTGTAGGATATACACAAGGTAGATTTTCATGGAATGGAGTTCAACAAAGACATATATTATGCAGGAAATGAACTAGGGTTATATCGGTATAAATCACAATCAGAATGGAATCGGTCGCACACAGGCTGTTACAATCACTGAATTGGCACCCAGAGGTTAGCCAATCTTTCAAGAATTGGCACCTGGGGGACAGCCATCCTTTCAGGAATTGGCGCCTGGGGGTCAGCCACTCTTTCAAGAAATTGGCGCCTGGGGGTCAGCCATTCTTTCAAGAAATGGCGCCCAGGGGACAATGCTTCTTTCAGGAATTATATATATATATATATAAAGGGAAAATGGCACCCTTCCAGAGAGTCTTCATTTAAATGACGACCCTCTGAAGGGTCACCATTCAAGCAATTGGTGCCCCAGGCTTGGGCGCCAATTCATTTGGCTGTATTTGCACCGTGTAGGTACATTTTAAGACTCATAACACTATTTATAATGTCATAGATTCACGAAATCAGGAAGCAGGGTCATGGGTTGACAGAGAAAATTATCGAGAGTTCAGAATCATGCCCATGCAGAATGATTGGGTTTTAGTTTCATAGATTTTAATTTTCTAAACGTGGTGTTTATAATTTGTTTGAAAAGTTGGCACCTCCCCACAGAGTCTTCATTTAATTGAAGACCCTGCAGAGGGTCACCATTTGATGTAAATGGCGCCCTGGTCAGGGGCACCCCATTTAGTTAGGTCATGCTTTGCACCAGACAGGTACGTTTTAAGATACAAGTTACTATTCATGATTTCAAAAGTTCTCGGAATCAATAAATAAGAACATGGATAGGTAGAGAAAAATATCAGGATCACAGAAACATACTCATGCAAGTGTTTTTATGGTTTAGTTCAATAGATATAAATTTTTGAATGCGTTGATTATAAATTACTGCAAAATGAATTGACGACACTATAAGTGTCTTCAATTAAATGGCGCCCTTGACTGGGGCGCCCCTTCAGGAAATGGCGCCCAGGTGAGGGGCGCCCTTTACCTGAGGGCTAGAAACTTTGTTTTTTTTGTAAACCATATATATACATTTAACAAAACATGTTATATATTAGGGCTAAGCATGTTGTTTTTAAAGATGTAAAGACTAGTGTAATAGGATATATTCGAATCCCGTAAAAATAGTGTAACAGACTATGTATAGAATCGGTGTAACAGGCTATAGTTGATCTACATAAAAACCCGTGTAACATGCTGTATCACATGGAAGATGAACTCTACTAGTTCTACGCATGCATACTATGTTACCTTATTTAGCTGCTAGTTAGGCCAGATCTTGAGAACACCTACCTTTTTGGAGTGACACACGTGGTAAGAATAAAGAAATCCAAGCCAAGCCCTTCTTAGCAGAGCTTCAGAGAAAATAAGGGAAACACACGTTCTCCGTCGTAAAGCTCCAGCAGCAGGACGTAGAATGTAGGAAAATATGCCCCTTCACGTCTTCCGAAGTAAAGATGGGAGATATTCCTTTCTGCAAGCAGCAGGGTGATGGTAGTAGCTTCTGCCTGTGCTACGGAGGGAATTATTATAGGGAAATCCGGTTGCCAATGCAAAGCATTGGTTTATTGCCTTGTGGGTCTGGTTGGGGAACAAGATCCTAGATCATTGCTGTCCATGGTCAGAGGATGGTGCTTTGACAGCTAAATAAGGCTGTTCGTGTCTCAAGAATGGGTTGCTGGGAATTGGCGCCCTTGCACATGGGTGCCCATTATCTTGGTGGCACTGTTCATGTAAATGGCGCCCTTGCATGAGGGCGTCCATTCTTTATGGCTTTAGACAAAACTGCAACCTTCACATGTATATAATTGGTTAGCCTTTACGATATATATATATATAATTGGTTGGTGGGGTCTTTAAGACTTAAGAGATATATATATATCTATATATAGTTGGTTTGTTGGTGGCCCCTCAAGGGAATTAACGCCCTTGCATGGGGGCACTATTTAGGTAATTGGCACCCTTGAAAGGGGTCGCTATTTGGAGGAATTAGCGACCAACGTTCGGTCGCTATTTGGAATCAGTGACCAAGGCTCTGTTGCTATTTGAAGGAATTAGCGACCAACGTCCGGTCACTATTTGGAATCAGCGACCAAGGCTCGGCCGCTATTTGGACACAAGTTACTATTCATGCTTTCAAAAGTTCTCGGAATAAATAAATAAGGGCATCAATAAATAAGGACATGGATAGGTAGGGAAAAGAGAGAACCCTTGTACGTGTTATCCATGTGTTGGCATTTAAGTGATGTTGGGTCTCTTAAAGGTATGTATATTTATATAGTGGTCCTCACAATGTATGTTTATTGTTATAAGGCCTTCATATAGGATTCATTTATTTAGGAAGAAGTTTAATTTCTTTATCATTTTATCGGGGGTGCTACACTCCCCCCTCCGGCTGGTGCTTCCACGGTTCGAGCTTCTCCATATCAACGGTGCCGATCTTTGGTGCCTTCGCTGAATTGGGAAGAAATGAGACGCAGTCCCCCTTCTCTGCTCTTCGAGAGGGTTATAGAGGGCGGCTTGATCATGGCCCAACTGGGGGCCGAGATAACCGATAGTGAAGAGAGGTCCCTCTCTCGGGTTCGCGCTGTGTCCGATCGGAGGATCAGCCAGTTGACTTCTGAGCTTGAAGTCTCCCGGCGAGAGGCAACTTCGTTTCGAGCTCAGTTTCAATCGAGTCAAGAGGAGGCTCAAACTCTGGCCGAGCAGCTGGCCCAGGCTCGCTATACGGTCGACCTGAAGGGCAAACTCCTGGAAGAGGAGTGTCAGTCTTAGGTAGAGCGTCACGAGCAGTGGAGGGCCGAGCGAGAGGAGCTCAACAACCAGGTCCGTGGGGCTGAGCAAGCATAGGGGGAAGCCGAGGTCGCGCGGACTGAGGTTGAGGTGAAGTTGTCCGAGACCGAGATGAAGTTGCTCGAGTCCGAGCAGAGGATAGCCGAGCTTGAGAAGGAAGTGGAGTGAGCTAGGGTGGAGGCGATCAAAAGATATAGAAGCTCGGAGGGTTATCATGCAGTTCTCGAGAAGGCTGCCTTCTCATATTATGAGCCAGGCTACCATCGGGGACTGCGGAAGAAATTCACTCAAGGCTTCCATTGCGCGGTCATTGAGGCCCAGCAGTAGGTGACCGACGAGCTTGTCTTTCCTTCTGGGCAACGCTATGACTCGGACGCGAACACCACCAATTCTCCCTCTTCGTCGTCGAGTGAAGGGGGGAGCAGGACTGCCTCTGCTTCAACAGATGGATCGCCCGCTCCGGTTACCTCTAGAGGGCGCGCGGTCAAGGTAGTTCCCACACAAGTGGGGTCAGTGTCTGGACCGGTCATCACCGAGGATACCGGGGGCAGATCTTTTGGTGTTAAGGATCCTTCAACCGCCGAGCCTCAAGAAGGGCCTCGGGCCTCTCGGAGTCCCCCCATCTCCATAGATTAGGAGAAAAATGGGCTCGATGTGCCACTTCTTTTTTCTTTTTTGTTGCCATGTAAGGTTTGCCCTTTCGATATATAATGATAGTAATATTTAGCGCTGAGTTGACTGTTTCTTATCACTTTTGGCACGATTTGACCACCATATCTGCAGTTGCTAAAAAGGTGGGGATCTTATTTGCGGATATCTCGCGTGCAACGACTGTCGTGGTACTGGCGCCTTTCTGATTTTCCATGCTTTGAATGACTTGCCACTTCACGTGTCCCTATGGAAGGACTATTGAGGGAAACGGAGTAACTACCCCTGGGGAAGGGTTCCTGCCTTTCGCGTTCTTTTGAGGGGAGAATTAATTAGGGCGAGGGTTCCCCTTTCGACCTATAAAAGGTCCCGAAGGGCGCCTCCATCTCCCTTCAATACTTAAGGCTTTTCTCGCAGTTCTTCCCCTTTCTCCCTTCTCGCGAAGCGTCTGTCTCTGTGCTGGGGAATTATCAGTGAAACATTGAGGGCGATTCAGAAGACGATGATCCTGGCGGCCGCCAACGGCGTTCCTGCTGCTCCGGCGCAGGAGAAGGAAAGTAGACGGGGCGGATAGTGTAGGATGAAGGAGGACGGGTCGGACAGCGTAGGAGAAGGAAGGAGGCCTCGCGACGGGCACCTTTCCAACTTCTGGACCGCTGCCGGGCGGTGCACAAGAAGGAAGGGGCCTGGCCACGGGATCTCTCCTACTCTCTGGGCTATCGCCCGACACGCGGAGGGCTGATGACCCAGCGTCATCGGTCTTCCTTGATAGGATCGGTGCGATGGATAGAGAGGGGGGGTGAATGTATCCCTCTTCAAAAATGCCCAGATTAAAACCAATCAGAGACAATTAGTTAGAAATCAACTGAACTGCTCTCTTATCACAACCGTAGACAGAGAAGGTCAGACTTACAAATGAGTTCTAGTTCTTCTGAGCGAAAGAACAAACACTTCACAATCATATAAGCTCCCAAGGAAATCACAACAAATCAACCATGCATAACCTGTGAAGGGGAGATAGAAGACAAGGAACAAACACACAAGCCAAACCACGGCACAGATAATTTTTTAGGTGGTTCGGTCCACAGACCTACATCCACCCCTCACTCCAAACCGGAGTGAGGCTTCCACTAGCTAACGCTAGAACCGCAGACTCAGTCTGTAACAGGTGCTGCCTAACAGCTTGACCAGGGGAACAACCTCCCCTCTTCCTCCAAACCGGAGGGAACCACTAGTGACACATAGTTACTAGCAAACCAGAGACTAATGCCTCTCTTCCTCCAAACCGGAGGGGAACCACCAGTGACACTCAGTCACTGGCAACCAGAGACCGAAGTCTCTCTTCCTCCAGACCAGGAGGGAGCCCACAAGTAGCAACTACTACCTGCAAACCCGGAGTCAGAGACTCCCTTCCTCTGAAACCCAGAGGGAAACACTAGTGACAGCCCGTCACTAGCAGACCGGAGAACAGATCTCCCTTCCTCTGAAACCCAGAGGGAAACCCAATCCCAAACAAGGGAATCGGAAGAGAACAAGCCAAGGAAGTGTAAAGTAAAAACAAGAAACGAAAATACAGCAATCAGAAAGCTGGAAATGCAATGCAAAATGTAGCTCTCGCAGGAGCAAGTCTGGCTTGGATTTGATCCAAATGCTAGTGAACAGATCTTCTGATGAATCCTCTTTCTTCTTCTTCACGAACCCTCTCTCTATCTCTCTTTCTCTTTTTCTTCTTCTTCACGAGCTCTCAGTCTATCTTCACTCTTCTTCTTTTTCTTCCTATTCTCTCTGCTCTTCTTTTCTTTTCTTCTTCTGTAACTTCTTTCTTCTTCTTCTTCTTCTGCTCTCTGCCTCTCTGCTGCTCTCTTCTTCTATCACTGTCTCGATCAATTTTCTCCAGATGGAAGAAGCTTCATATTTATATCAACAACAGCTAGGGCGTGTGCAGGGCTTGTGCCCTCTTTGTCCTCGGATCACGTGCCAGGTACCAACCTTGGATCACGTGCCCAATCATCAGCTTGACCCAATCTGTAGGAAGAGAAGGAAGGATGTATCGAGTCAGTTCAGGTTTTTAACAAAGCGTGTATAGACATGATGCAGCATTGAGTGTATGGACTTAGTGTCCAAGCGAGAGCTATGTACATACTTGTTTTGAACAATGCACAAAGCATATAGGAGTGTGTGTACATTGACGATGAGTGCTCAGGCGTGCTGTCAAGCAATGTACAGACTTGATGAGAATGATGCATGAACAAGCCATAGCAAATGTATAGACTTAACCAATGCGAACACAGGCTGTACACACTTTGATTGCGTGCATGAGAAAGCAGTGTACAGACTTGCTGTGAAGAACAATGCCCAAATGCAGTGTATGGACTTAGAATGCATGAGACAGCAATGTATAGACTTGCACGAGCAGGCGACAATGTATAGACTTGATGCAGCTTCAAAGCAACCATGTGCAGACTTTACCGATGTACAGACTTCACGCTATGTATAGACTTAGTGTTCTGAACGTAGGTAAAGATAAGGAGTGTATAGTCTTGAACCCGTGCATGCTATGCATGCGGATGTATAGACTTGTGTTATGCAGCCAAACTATGTACATACTTGATGAGGCGCTAAGTGAGACAGAGCTGGCTGTACAGACTTTGAGAGACGATGCATTGTAGGCAAACGCTGTACAGACTTTGAGAGAGATGATGCATGAGACGATGCATGCACAAGATTGTACATACTTGGTCTTACAATGTATAGACTTGGCCAACTATCAACTGATGGATGTATAGACTTTATGAATGCATATGCCAAGACCATGTACAGACTTGAAGTGGCATGCAGCAGAGGATGTACAGACTTAGTCTCAAGACGATGCAATGTATAGACTTTGTATGATGCATGCACAGGACGCAACGTGAGACGCAACATGAGACGCTGTGTAATGCAGCGAGGCAGTGTATAGACTTTGAGTGTGTGTGAGACAATGTATAGACTTGGTCTGAAGGATTGCACAGCCATTGGAATGTATAGACTTGCGTTCATGCAGCAATGTATAGACTTGAACGCGTATGCTATGCGATGTACATACTTTGAGTGATGCTCAACCATATGGATGTATAGACTTTGGACGTGTGCAATGCAAAGGCTGGAGTTAAGCAAACAATGTATAGACTTCAATGTATGTGCAATGCAAAGGCTGTACAGACTTCAATGTAAAGACTTTGCGTGCAAGACACTGTATATGCATGAACGATGTAATAAGACTCTGTATAGATTTGGCCAAAGTACAGACTTAGCAGTATAGCATGAGACGCTAAGTGAGACGTGAAATGCATTGGCTTTGGCTGTATAGACTTTGATGCCCAAATGCAATGTATGGACTTGTGTGTGCAGGGCAGACAGTGTATAGACTTGCAATGCGTGTAGGGCAGACAGTGTATAGACTTGATCAATGAATGAACGCATGGACTTCACAGAGTGTATGGACTTGAACAAAGATAGGCCAGTGAAGTACAACAATCACAATCATTGATGGGGACATCCCCAGCCACTTCACTTTTTGGGATACTCTTGTTGCTCGCCATCAGCACATCATCATTTGTGGCCGTTAATCTTGAGTCATAGCATGTAATTTTTATTTCATTTGAGTCATGTATGTGTAATCTTTCTTTATTTGAGTCAGTTAATAGGTTAATGGGTCAGTTTGTTAGTCAATTGGGCCCAACTAGTAGGCTAGGCCCAAGGGCGCCCCTCCCTTGGAGTTATTGGTCATTTACTTGTTTGTCAAGGTTATTTTGATCTTAGGAAAAGTATGGAGTCTATAAATAGTCCCTCCGCTCTCTCATTTGTAACAACCCTTTATGATCAATCAAAAAATTGAGTAAACTAGTGTGTTATTGGAGAGGATTCTCCACTTCTCTCTCTCTCTCTCTATTGGGGTGGATTCCCCTTCTCTCTCATTCTCTCTTCTCTCTCTTCTCTCTCTCTACAAGGAGGAGGGCGCCCCCTACTCTCTCTCTTCCCCTCCCAACCACCTCCACCCTCCCACCTACATCCATTAAATCCTCTACAACTTCCCACAAGCCATCATTACTTCCCCCTAGTCCCAAGAGACCCTCCACCACTCCACACCCCACCCTCCAACCCCCAACTACCCATTTCCCTTCCCCAAGCATCACTCCACCTTCCCAAGGAACCCCTTCCCATCCCCAAGACCACCATTGATCACCCCACATTAAGGGAAATTCAAACTCACATTCTCTCCACCCACTTGTGCCCCCCTCACCTTCCCCCTTCTCCCTCCAAGCCCAAATTCGCAGCTCCTCTCTCACCAACTGCAAACACCCCACTCCAGACCCCATTCTCCCTCTCCCACACCTTGGAACACCCCCTCCTAGACCCCCTCACAGCCAGTGCTCTCCCCACACTCATCCACCCCCACTTCCCCTCCCATATACCCCATTTCCCCCCATCATCTTCAACCTACAGTTTTTAGTTCGCAGGCAGCAGAGGAGTGCCCAGTTGCAGAGGCTGCCACGTCTTCACCTGGAAGCTTCAGAAGGCATACCATATATCGTTGGAAGCGTCTCCCAGTTAGCTTTCCAAAGGTGGTGGTCCCAGCGACTTCCAAGATCAGAGTTGCTCGGAGGAGGTGATCTACTACTACTGCGCAAGACTTCTCAGGTAGAGAACTAGAGCCGGAGTGGAAGCTCGACTGCGATGATCCTGTTGGGAATATGATCAAGAGTTCTTCTTCAAAAATCTTCTACTACGAGCCTTCTATCATCTCCAAGAAGCAGAGCCCCGTTTGGTGACCGGACCTGAGAGTTATCAATTTTCTTCCCCGGATACGCGGTTCTGCTTCCACTCAGTCTTCACCGACCCTCCATCAGTGTTCAGGGTCTACCGGCCAACCCCGACAACAGTTGGCATCTCCGTCAGTTTTTCTTCGAAGAGGACTTGTCAACGGTTCCAACGACTCTGGCGGCTCCTAATTCTGAGCTCGGGAGCGATCGTGGCATCTTCTTCTTCCTGCTACTGGGAACCTGAAGCTGTCAGAGCCAAGGTTCTGCCACCCTGTTCTAGCCCCTACTCCGATCAGCAGCGGTGCCCGAAGAAATCAAAAAAATTCTAGCGTTATCCCCATCCAGCTACGAAGAATCTCCAATTGGTCTCATCTGCAACAAAATTCGGGGCTGGCCACAGAGTCCAAATACCTGACCGTCTGTCCTGAGACACAGGCAGCAGGCAGAACCGGCTTCGGTGTCTTTCTTTGCTCATAGTTCAAGTTCCCCTCCCCACTTGGCCGGCTGAAGGCCCCTTCCCTGCGTGGAGGTCATTTGAGTGTTATATTAATTAACCCCCACCCCGAGATCTCCCCTCCTGCGAGAGGTGTAGTTTTGTAAACGTTTGAGCAGGTTGAAGCTTCACCGACGCGGCGTTCGGGTGCATACCCACACCTCCCCGCTCGCCATCGTCTCCGGCCGGGATCGGTGTCTTCACGCTGATCAGGTGAGCTCATGAACACCTTTCATTGCTAAGATTTAATTGCTTAGTTTAGTATTGCTTTTAGTTGCTCCGTCGGCGGTGAGAGAGTGTCCAGTCTCAAATTGCCATCAAATTGAGTGACCACCGCGGGGCGAGTTGTGAGAGCGACCACTTAACCCACGCTCTTGGTGTACCGGCCGCCCGTGAATTGGGCATCCCTGGCCCATTTGGGGTCCTCCATAAGCTAGCCAACCATTGGAGTATCAAGGTCCCGACTTGGACCCCCTCCGTCATCGCTAAGTCGCCTACGGGCACTAGTGTGTGCTTCGCGATCGTGTTCACTAATGTGAGTCCGCTGCTCAATTTGATTGCTTGCAATATAGGTCCATAGGTGGTTTCACATCAATCATGCTCTTATGCATGGACCTCAAATACCATTTGATGAACAGAATGCTTCAAGACTTTTTCAAGAGCAATCACCAATAGAAATATTCATTTGATTAAACACAACAGCAAGTCATTAATACCATTATCAAGGAATGACTTATGAATATTGACATCATCAAAACCATAGAGGCACAACATTCCTTTCTCGCCGCCCCTCTCACCTCTTCGAGGGGGCGTTCGTTTCTTCTCCCTCTTCTGCTCTTCAACCAACTTCCTCCCTCTTCTTTCACTCTTTGGAGGATGTCCTTGCTCGCACCACTTGGAGGTGCTTGCACTCTGTTCGGCCTCTGGCCTGATTCCAAAGAGTTGGCAGAGGAGGCCTTCACTTGTTTTTCTTCCTCTTTTTCCTCTGATACCTTTTTCTTGAGTTTCCTGAGCAAGTAGCGTCAGCCACCCCGTTACCCGAGCCAGTTTCTACACTGGGTAGAGTCAGTGGCTCGGTTTGGGGGTGCTAGCCCCGTTCGCGTCGAGTAATCAGCTCGTGTTGTAGTACCAGTGGATGTAATATTTTTGTTTTTGATATGTACTGTATTTTCTGTGGCCTATCTGCTATACGAAAAATATTAATGAAAGAAAAATTGTTGCCATATATAGCTTACATGTTTGAGGAAAGCTCAAAATTGAACTTCCGTAATGTTGTCGCGTTCCATGTCCGAGGGATAGTCGTTCCTTCCATGGTAGATAATCGATACGCCCCCTTCCCGACCATCTCGACCACTCGGTGGGGGCCTTCCCAATTAGGGGCCAGCTTTCCCACCGCCTCCAGTGGTCGAGAGGATTCGACTTTCCTTAGGATGAAGTCTCCTACATGGAAGTGTCTATCTCGGACTTGGGCGTTGTAGTATCGAGCGAGGCGCCGCTGATATTCTGTGGCTCGGAAACTCGCAATCTCTATTATCTCGCTTGCCATATCAAGGTCTTCTAGCAGTTTCTGCTCATTTGCCTCGGGCAAGAAATTGACGAATCGGAGAGATGGGCTACCAACTTCCAAAGGAATCACGACGTCTGTGCCGTACACCAACTAAAAAGGAGTCTCACCGGTGGCAGTTCTTGGAGTGGTTCAGTGTGACCATAGTACACTTGGCAATTCCTCGAGCCAACTACCCTTGGCCTTACCAAGCCTGGCCTTAATGCTTTTTAATATTGTTTTGTTGGCATTTTCGACCAGTCCGTTAGCCTGGGGGTGGGCTACCGAAGTGAAGTGGTTGTGAATGTGTAGGTCGGCACATCTGTCTCTAAAGTAGTGAGAATCAAATTGCCGACCATTATCACTCACAATCACTCGAGGGATACCAAAACGACAGATGATCGATTTCCAAATGAAGCTCCATACGACTGACTCTGTGATCCTGGCGGTGGCTTCGGCTTCAATCCATTTGGTAAAGTAATCGATAGCGACGATGACGAACCTCTTCTGGGCCTGGGCCATTGGAAATGGCCGCAGGATGTTGATCCCTCACTGAGCGAAAGGGTATGGCTCGGTAAGGGTGACGAACTCTGAGGCAGGCTGATGGACCAGATGATCGAAACGCTGGCATTGGTCGCATCTTTGAACGTAAGCTATGCAGTCACGTTGGAGGGTGGGCCAGTAGTAACCTCGTCGTAGCAAGATCCTGATGAGCGATCTTCCTCCTTGATGTGCGCCGCAGACACCTTCGTGGACCTCTTGAATCGCTCGGCAAGCTTCCTTGGTGTCGAGGCACTTGAGGAGGGGTCCGGAAAAAGACCTTTGGTATAAGGCTTCGTCTAAGATGACGAAGCGCCGAGCTTGATACTTCAGTCTCCGTGCCTCTTGAGGGTCGGAGGGCTCCTGAGAATCTCGGAGCCAGGATATATATGGGGTCTGCCAGTCACTTGATGACGCCTGATCAACGGTCATGAGCTTCGCTTCTATACTCGGACGCTCTAGCTCTTCAAGGAAAACTGATCAAGTTCCTTCTGGTCCGGTAGAGGAGGGCGGTCGAGAGAAGGCATCCGCCCGGGAGTTCTCTTCCCGAGTTATCCGGATAACCTGAAAACTCTTGAATAGTGGGGCTATTCCTCTTACCAGTTGAAGGTATTTGATCATCGGTGTTTCCCGAGCTTCGTAGTCACCGTTGTCCTGGCTAGCGACCAATTGGGAGTCAGTATGGATCCTGACTCGTTCAGCCCCCAGTCGTCGTGCCATCCTAGCTCCCGAGATGAGAGCCTCATACTCGGAGACGTTGTTGGATGCCGGGAAGTTGAACTTCAGGGCATATTGCAGTTCTGCTCCTTCTGGGGATCGAAGAAGAATGCCGGTGCCGCTGTCGGCCAAGTTGGAGGATCCGTCGACGAAAAGATCCCAAGTGGGCCTGGGCGTCAGCGGATGGACTTCCTCGGTCGAGACAGTGCTCTCTGTGATGATGTCCGCGAGTGCCTGCCCTTTGATGTCCAAGCGAGGGCGATAGGAGATATCGTAAGCCCCGAGCATTATAGCCCACTTGATGAGGCGACCCGAAGCTTCAGAGTGAGCAAGGATCCTCTTCAGGGGCTCATTGGTCAATACGACGATGGAGTGCCCTTGGAAGTAGGGCCGGAGGCGTGTGGCCAAGGTTACCAACGCTAGCACGAGTTTCTCGGTTGCGGGGTGCCATCATTCGGTCTCGTTGAGCACCTTACTGGTGTAGTACATCGGCCTCTGCACTCCTGCGTCGTCTCGAACCAGGACAGAGCTCACCGTGGAAGGGGTCGACGAGAGGTAGAGGTGCAATGGTTCGCCCGGGACCGGTTTTGATATCACCGGGGGCGAGGTCAGAAACTCCTTCAGCTCTGCAAAAGCCTTCTAACATTCCTCGTCCCAGGCGAATGTGGCAGATGCCATTTTAGGCCCTCTCAATAATTTGAAGAAGGGCAGGCATCATTCGACCGCTCGGGACAAAAAATGGTTGAGCGCAGCAATTTGTCCAGTCAGGCGCTGGACGTCCTTGACGCAGGCGGGCGGCCGCGTGTTCAGGATGGCCTGAACTTTGTTGGGGTTGGCCTCGATCCAGCGCTGAGTGACTAGGAAACCCATGAATTTTTTGGATCGAACCCCAAAGGCGCATTTAGTTGGGTTGAGCTTCATGTTGTACCTCAGGAGGGTGTCGAAGGTTTCCGCTAGGTCGGAAAAGTGGTCTTCGGCCTTGGGTGTCTTGACGAGCATGTCTTTGATGTAGGCTTCGACATTCTGACCAATTTGTCCATCAAAAATGTGGTTGATTAGCCTATGGTATGTTGCTCTGGCGTTCTTCAGCCCGAAAGGTGTTCGGGTGTAGCAGTATACGCCGAAGTCAGTGATGAAGGCTATCTTCTCGATGTCTTCAGGATCCAGTCGGATCTGATGATAGCCGGAGTAGGCATCCAGGAAGCTAAGCAATTCATTACCGGAGGTCGAGTCGACTAGCCGGTCGATGCTCGGTAGTGGGTAATAGTCTTTCGGAGTGGCTTTGTTGAGGTCGGTGAAGTCCATGCACATTCGCCATCTGCCCGAAGCTTTTGGTACTAAGACGACATTAGCGAGCCATGACGGGTAAAGGACCGGGCGAAATAGGCCGGTTTTCTTCCCCTTAATAATCTGCTCTTTGATGATCGTCTGCTTCTCTAGGACGTGCTTTCTTATGCGTTGCTGGACGGGTTTTACCGACGGGTCAAGGTTGAGCTTGTGTACCACCATCTCCCCAGGGATCCCAGGAAGATGCTCATCAGACCATGCGAAGACTTGAATATACTCCGAAAGGAAATCTTTGTATTGCTTTTGTACATCAGGTGGTAAATCAGCTCCAATTTTTACTCCTAGGGCTGGGTCGTCTTTGAGGAAGACCGTCAACAATTGGGCACCAGGCTCAGATGTTGTTGGTTCATCCTCGACTCCCTCGCCCTTTTTCTTTTTTCCCTCTGGCCTTATGACTTCGACCGAGATTATGTAGCACCTTCTAGCTATTGCCTAGTTACCTCAGACTTCCCCGATACCGCATTTGGTGGGAAACTTCATTTTTTGGTGATAGGTTGAGGGCATTGCCTTTATCCGGCTGAGGATACATCGGTCGAAGATGGCATTATAGGCCAACATCCCATTGATCACAATGAAGTCAACCATAACAATGACGGTCTTGGGAGGGGTGCCGATGGTGACCGATAGGCTTAGGGCTCCCTCGGGATAGGTTGCTGATGCGGTCGACAGTCGTTGTTTAAAAATGCCGTGCCACACAAATTTCAAAATTGATAACCGCACTCACTCACTCGATTGATTTTGAAATACGAGCACAGTGGTGAATATGGGTCGATCCCACGGGGAGAGAATATTTGATTTTAGTTCAAGTTGGACATATCCTTATATTTGGAAAATTAAATGTTGTATTTTGGAGTGCGATTATCACTAAAGAAATTGAAATTACAACTTTAAATGACAAGAGATCTGTAAAAGAAATTTAGCCAATTGATTGAAGAATGTCGTCGTTTCCACGCCGAGCCTTTGATGAAGATCGCTCCGCCTAGGAAGTCGACACCGTGAGAGGATTTGAAGAAGACTTACCGCTTTGGGTATGATTGAATGATTGAAACACTCAAGATGACAAGGTTTGGATAGAACAAGTTTGAAAACATAACAGAATTCAAGTGAAAATAGGGGTTGGAAGAAAAAGTATAACTTCAAATCTAGATGGAATTAGAAGAAGTGTAAAACATGAACGTTGTAGAGAAAAGAGGAAGAACTTTGATGAAGAACACAGACACAGAAAATAAGAGGAAGGCACTGAAAAATCAAGATCTATCCCTGCTGGTGAATAGTAACTGATAGAAAAACAGCACCTTGAAAAATTAATTCTAACTCTAAAAATACACAGAATTAGACAAAGTGGTAGAAGAATGAAATGGAGATCTATAAGAGAAGAACAAAGTTGATGAAGAACTCAGATTGAAAAGAGATCTAGAAAAGCTTCAAAACATAAGAAAACTAGAATGTCTCACCACGGATGAACAGTAAACACCTAAAACGACACTTAAGAAAACGGACCAGAACTCTATGAAGTAGGAAGAATTTGAAGAAATGATCAACAGAGAAGTTGAAGAGCACTTGAAAACAAACAACTTTTATGAATAACATAAATTGAAATGAAGATTACAATCATGCGAAATAAGGCTAGGAAAAGGCTGAATTCAAAAATGAAACTTTTATTGAAAGAACTTCAACTTACATCTTTGACTTCAAAAGCTTGTAAAATACAACTCTAACAATCAGCAACTTCAGAAAAATAAAGAACAAACTTACATTACACATGATCCATAGCTAGCTCTCTCTCCCTACTCAACCCTCACTAACTACTTCTCCCATTCCATTACACATGAAGCCCTTATATAGGGTTACAAACTCTTTTTGCCCATGTGAAACAATCAAGTGCACCTAATTTTGACCCAACTTGGTAGGCTGCCTTTGTCATTTTTTTCTGATTTTTTCCAATTTTTTTTGGAATTTTTATGGCCTTCTTTCTCTCTTATTCTCTCATTTTCCTCTCTGTCGGCACGTTGCGCCGACCGCCGTCCGTTAGGCGGCCTACCGCCGTGGGCCCGCCATGCGCCCGCTGCTCCGCCGTCGCCACGCGTCGCACGCGGCGCACGCGCCCGCGTGCGTCACGTGAGTCACCCGCCTCCGACCACGAACCCCCCTCCCTTCGCCCGCCGACCTCGTCGCCCGTGCCATTGGCGCGGGCGGGGCGAAGGCGGGAAAGGGGGGGGGGGGGCGGGTTTAAACTTTTTTTTAAAATATATATATATAAATAATATACATATATCTATATCTATATATATATATATAGTATATATATCTTAGAAAATTCTAAAAAATATCAAGAAATTTTATTTTTTTTCTATTTTTTTCTTTTCTTTTTGAACAATTTCCTGGGCTTCTGGCCCATTATCATAATATTTTTATTTTCTTTATTTTCTTTTTCGTGGAGCTTTTCTCGTACCGAGTGCCTGCATAAATACATAAAAATTGTAATTAAAATTTATTTAATTTCAGAAAAATAAACAATTGATCAAAAATCAACAGTAAGTGTGAGAAGTGTATATTTAATATAATTTAAGCTCATAAAAATATGTAGAATCATGAATTAAGATATAAAAATACACACTTATCACACCCCCCAACTTACTCATTGCTAGTCCCTTAGCAATGCATATAATGAAAAATTTCAGGACCAACAAGAGGTTAAAGTATTCGGGCCTCATTTCCAGTTCATCTTTCATAGAGTCAACTAAAGATCAGGAATCTGGAGTAATTATCACATATTAGCCTTATGTCAGAAATTCAGGTACATGATCAAGAATCTAATCAAAATTCAGTAGCACTTGTGCATGTGTAATGCTAAGTCCACAGTGAAGATAATTGCATCCTCCACTTGCTATTCTGAACAAATGTCTTTCAATTCTGCACTTCTTACTTAGAGCGTTCAATGCACACTAGCTTTTTGTCTGCCTTATTGATATGTCCCTTTTGGGATCACTATATATATATATATTTTTCCTTTTCTTTTTTTCTCTTTCTTTTTTTTGTTTCTTTACACACATGATGCTGCACTACCCGTCACTGTTTTACGCGAACCTCAACACGTTTTAGGTGAAGTAGGTCCGGTGCCACAGATCAAAGTTCCCTTTTCCTTTTGACGCGAACCTCAACACGTCTTAGGTGAAGTAGGCCCGGTTACTCAGAATAGGAGCATTTTTCATGGTGCTTTATTTTTTTTCTCATATTTTTGTATGGCAGAAAGCTTCTAAAAGATCTCTTTTTCAGAAAATGCAGAATATCAGACTGTCTGTCTAAAATAACAGAAGGCTTGTCCTTCTTGTTTCATTAGCGTGCAACGTGATTTTATTTCTTTTTTTTGAAAGTGCATCTAAACTTTAAAGAGATTCTTTAAATCAGTTTTCCATGGCTAGAGTAAATAAATTATCCAGCATCCTTTTCCCAGTTGTTTCTATTCAGAATCACTTTTCATGCGACATGAATCAAGAAATTCAACTCGGGGAAAACTGTTGTTTAACATGACAATTCAAGAAAGTAAGAAAAATTTTTGTTGAAATTTGTAGAAATTTTTGAAATTTTTGAAATTTTTGTTTTTGAAAATTTGAAAGTTTTGAAATTTTTGACATTTATCTCCCCCCCCCCCAACTTAAATGACATTGTCCTCAATGGCATAAACAGTAGAAAGATCAGAGGACATGTAAAGAGATAATATAGTTGGGATGGAAGGATACAACCTAAAGGGTCGGGCGAAGTGATGAAGGCTCCTTCTCCGTATGGCCGATCAACTGAAACACATACTCAAGCAAAACGTCAAATCATGAAACTTTGGATTCCCTCCCAGCAGCCATTGCTTAGCACAGAAGGAATGGAACTTACCGTGTCCATGAGTTACAAAGGGAATTGACCACGGAATTCTTCATGGGTCACGGATCCGGAATTCCCGCAGAAATGTCCCCTTATGGCATGTGTTTACGAAAAGCAGTCTCAACGGGACACTGAACACATGGAATCTTTGGGCCAGAAAGTCAATAAAGCATGCCTCCGTCTCAGTCACTCCACATGGTAGAGTGGGCGCGAGAGTAAAGGGAGGAGGACTTGTCGCCAAGGCTGTTGCTAAAGGTGACGAAGACAGATGCCGATCACCGTCTCTCCAATCCTATAAATACCACCCTTTCCTCTTATCTTCGGCACATCGACGGCTTGAGAGTAGAGTAGAGGAGTGAAAAGTGGGAAAGGGAAGTAGTGAGTGTTGCTCAACTGTCAGAATGGAGGGTGAATCGAGCGTCAGAGCAGAAGGTGAGTCCTCTCGCTCCTCGAAGAGGAGCAGATCGGGCAGCAGTGCCAGGAGATTCTTAGAAGTCGAAGGACAATCGAGGGAGAGGACCCTATCACAACTTGTAAGTGGCTCCTTGCATTCCTTACTTCATGCTTTCGTCTCCGTTCTTTCCGTTGCAAAATTCCCATTTCTCACTTCAAGTGTATGTGCAGATCGTGATGAGATCGCACATATCGTGGGAGCTAGTAGTGGCGGCCTATCGAGGTCTCCCAGCCTTCCAGAAGGCAAGGTTAGATGTGATGGGGTTCGGGGCCTTTCTGAGAATCGAGCCGATCAAGCTCGACCTTGCCTTGATTAAAGCATTACGTGAAAGATGGGATCCGACAAGTCGAGCATTTCTGATGCCGTGGGGGCACATGGTACCCAGCCTAGAAGACATGGTCCGGATTACGGGCCTCAAAGTAGATGGAGAAGTAGTGACTGGCGTGACTTACGCGGACTACCGAGACGGTGCCCACAAGCTATTGGGGATGGACTTAGACGGCAGGAAGAACAGGTCAGTAGCTAAAGCATCTATCATGGAGGCATTAGGGCTTACTGACATGCGTCCGCGTGATGACGAGTCCCTTGAAGAATTTATGGAAAGGGCAGAAAGAGGTGCCCGAGCTGTGTATTGCGTGGATACCAGCAACTGGGAGAGGACCAACATGGATCTTAGAAGGTTCCTTCTCTTTCTTTTGGGCAAGTTGCTATTGGGCTCCAAGGGTGACAGTATCCACTGTCACTTCTTAGAGCTGCTTGTAGACCTGGAGAGAGTAGGACAATACGCCTGGGGTGCTGTTGTATTGGCTCATCTGTTTACAGGTTTGTCACAAAGGGCAGACCGAGAGATGACACTCAATGGGTTTACGCCCTTCATCCAGGTAAAGAATGTTTTCGTTGTTTTGTTTTATGCCCTTTGTTTTCTTGATTTTGTTGATATTAATGACCCATGATGGTGTAGCTATGGAGCTACTATTACCTTCCAATGGGGAGAGCTCGTCACTGCCGGCCACTGACGGTCCCGCTTGCTAGACGGTGGCAACCCATCATGAGTACAACACCTTTATCTTATCAACTGATGGTGTTAAGGCGGGAGTTGCAAGAATTCCCTGCAGCGATGGTATGATAATTTTTCTCCCTTTTCTTTGGTTTGTTTTGTTTGATCATCATTTTTTTTAGCTAACCAAGAAGATGCGTACAACCCATCAAAGGTGAATTGGAGGCCTTTCTTGAAAATGGTCGATGTTGACCAACCGTGGGTTACTGGAAGCCGCGCCCAGTTCGGACGGGACCTCTGGCTCCATTGTTTGAATGAAATTGAGCCCCTCAGACTAAGACTAGCTATGAGGACCCTAGGGCTGGCCCAGGAATGGGTAGATATGACCATATCTCCCAGCGTCGGAAAGCAGACGCGTGGACCGGCAACCTGTGTCGATTGGAGGGTGCGCTTCCCCGAACAATATGAAGACTGGCAAAGGGGTGGCACGCTCGTGGAATCTGAAGCACAAGACTGCGAGGATTACCTACGCCTCTATAGGGCAATGTATGCAGAGAGGCTCCAGCCTGGAGGGCGGATAGAGGTTAAGAAACCATGTTTTTGTCTTTTTCATTTCTTTCATTGGTTTGTTTTTGATTTTTTTTTTGTTTGTGTGAACTCATAATTCATAACCTGTAGGATGCCCGTGATACCATAATAATGAACTTACGAGCTCACCTGGCGGTCACTGAGCAAGAGTTGAATGACACCCGAGCGGCTCTCGGTTCATCAGTAAGTGTTTTGTATATACCCCAGGTATGATTTGAGATTCACGACGCGATCCACTTAATGTCATCTCATATGTGTTATAGCGTGCCCAGCTCGATGCAGTTTCATCTGCGATTGGGGCAGATGGCGTTTCTTCCAGTTTATGGATTCCTACTTCAGAACTAGATCAACTCCACGAGCAGCTCGCTCATGCCACACAACGGGCTGCGGAGGCAGAAGGGATGCTTTCTGCACAGGTGAGGGTGTCACTATTTAAAATCCCTTGTGCAAGCATTGCTATTTGCCTGAGATGAAATGTATGGCAGGAGAAGGAAACACAGGAGGCACTTGCGCATACCACCCAGATGGAAGCTCGAATAACTGAGCTGGAGAAGGAACTACAGCGTCGTCCTGATGAGGACTCTTCTAGGGACGCTGTGGAGCTGAGGATCACTCTTCAGCTCGAGAGAGAAGACAGAGAGAGAGAACGGGCTGAAAGAGAAAGGACAGGGACAGAGATAAAGCTAAGAGGTTGGCCGAGAAAGAGGAGAAGAAGGCCCTAGAGGCCCAAATATTTGAACTGAAGACCAGTCTCGGCCTTGCCGATCAATGGCTGAAGGATGGCGAGGAGCGCTATCGAAGAGCACGAGAGCGTGACTTTCGTGTCAGTAGCTTCTTTGCGGCCCCCACAGATCGGCGTCCTTAAACTTTGTAATCTCTGGTTATTTGTTCCTGTTATTGAGAGTTTGAATAAAAATGTTTTTTTACTTGGTTCTCTCTTCTTTTTGGCCACTCAAATCCCTAAACACATCTAATTTCCCAAAACAATTGATTATCACACAGAATTTACTTAGGTTGTCTCCTAAGAAGCCATTTATTTGCACACCAAACTGTGAAGATGTTGGGCTGCCTCCCAAAAAGCGCTAAATTTAACATCTTTAGCCAGACGCAATATAGCTCAATAACCAACAAGTTGATTTTAAAATGAGCCACCAAAGAATTTTGTCCTTGCCAAAATTTACTTTTTCATGCCCTGAAGAAAATGAATGTGGTTGGTGAATGCAAGGGCGAGACAGAGATCGAGATGGAGGTAGCTCAAAAGCATTATCCCGAGGAAAGAATAGAGGAGGCACATTGGGAAAAATCATATCATGAAGTATGAAATATTCCTCCTGAGATTCCTTAGGATCAGATAAATCAGCATGTAGAGCTAGGGTGGACCAATGAGTTGGGAGAGTTTGAAAAGAATCACCATGGTCCAGAAGTGGCACAAGCTCTACCTGCTCCTCTAGATTGAAATTATCATGCGGCATACTCGAATCATTCAATTCCTCATTTACCCCAACTTCAGTATTCCAATAAATATTCAATTCTAGATCCATCTTCACTTCTTCTTCCTTCCCATCTTCAAAGATAATTTCATCAAAGTCATGTCCCATCTCCACTTCTTCTCCATTCCCATCTTCAAAGAGAAGGTCATCATGATCGGGGAGAGACTTGTGATGAGGTTCAATATATTCATCCTCTCCCTCTAACTGAAGATCATCCACCTCTCTTGCATTTCCCTCATGTTGACAAGCAAGAACTGGCTCCTCAAATTCCTTTGTAGGAGGGGGAATATGATCATTTATCAGTTCATCACCTTCATCTATTGCATTTCCAGTCAAGTCCGCAATCCCCTTAGAGTTCTCATGTGAATTTTGCTGACACGACCCCTCCATAATCCCATTATCTACTAAATTAAGAGTGATAAGAGTGTGATGCTCTTGGGGAATTATAGATTGATCGTAGTCAGTGTGAAGAACTTGATGAGGATTGGGTCCAGAGGAATCAAAGAATTGCTCTCCCTCCATGGTTTTGACTTCCGCAGTAAGCCTATTGATGTGCTGTTGGAGGGATTGACTATGGAGAAGTAACTGAATGAATTGATCATCAGAGGCATTAGGTGTGGGTGGAAGAGATGAATAGTAATGATTTGTCTGTTGGGCTGGGTCATAATGGTCATCAGAGGTTTTGGCCCAAATATGATTTTCATCATTCCCTTCTTCTCCCCCCGACGACTCAAGAATGGAATGGGGTTTAGGCTCCTCAGGTTGCTCTTCCGTTACGTCCTCCGCATAAGACTCTTCCATGATTCCCTCAAAATCAACAGTGATATGAGTGGTAGATTGTGGGATCATAGGTTGAGCATATAGACTTTTATCATTATAACATCCAAGAAGTTGGTCCTCAAGACTTGTGGAGTTGTTAGGCATTGGATCCACTTCCGTTTCTATGATGTTTTCAGCAATCCTACTCACTTGGGCCTCAAAGTTTTACAGTTGTTCCTGAAAGGCTTGTTGTTGAGTCTGGAAGAGCCGTGTCAATTTATCAAACATCTCCTCCTTATGTAAATCTGTGTATAGAGGAGATAGATAAGTGGGCTGAGAGTCAGATTGTGATGGATAGTAATTTGAAGGGCACTCAGTCTGAAAATCAGGAGAGTGTATTGGTTGCCCTCCATAATAGGGTTGATCATAAGAATAGACTTGATTGTAAGGATCATTGGAATATGAATCCCAATCTGCAAAGTGTGGATTTGAAAGACGTTGAATGGGGTCTTGGTATGGTTCCCAAGAAGAAAATTGTTGATTTTCCCATTGATTATTTGGGTTTGTGTAGGAGACAGAGGTGGAAAAATCTGATGACCATTGATATGGCTCTTGGGTGAAAGATGAATTATGAACCCCATTGTGGAAGAGTGAAGGAGTTTGTTGATAAGGGGTATATGAAGAATTGGAATTCACATAGCCCGCATAATTAAACATCAAAGAATCTATTATTGGGCCTGAACAAAATTAGATGTGGAAATGAAAAAGACCCAAGAAAGAGTGATGATTTTTCAATGAAATTTTTTTATGTTTTGATTTATTATTATTTTTTATGCAAAGATAAACAAGTTAGCACACAAATGACTCTAATGACCTAGATGTGACATGGACCTATAAATAGGGTTTCATAAAATGATTAACGTGAGACTTAAGTTTACCCTCAATATGACCACCAGCCAGGTAAGGGGTGGGGAAGTGGGAGGTTCCCCCTACTTTCGTAGGGACCTTATTATGCCAAACCACTAACCCGCTTAAAGCGTTTACTGTCCGACCGTCTTGCCTTAGGCACCGATTTTCATATGAGGATAAACCTAAATAACACAAGAATCACAGTGTGATCCTAGGGCCAACGTTTACTGACTTTTAATTATGGCAGAGGTCATGCGAAGATGCAAGAGAAATGTGGTTTGTGGGCTAAGGAAGGGTGATGAAATCCCCACCTTATCTTATTAGGGGTGTTGCCCTTAAAGTATTTTGAAATGAAAATGCACACCACAATTTCAAACAAGGGGTTCTTTATGCAAAATGAATGCCAGAATATGGTGAGTAGAACGTACATTGCCCCTCGCAATCTTCAATATGCAATTGACAGGAATTGAACAAAGAAAACTTCTATACTAAATGATGCATGTCCTAAAACATGATGTGTGGTTTCTAATCTTGAAATACATTTTTTTTTTAGATTTTGGTGCAAGTATATTTTTTTTCATTTTTTAGTTAATGAACCTATCTAACCAGCACAAAAATTTCTTTTGTTTTGATTGTTTTATGATTTTTATAGAGTTTTCAAGAAATTTTCAGATTTTTGTAAAGATTTTTCAGAAAGTGGAAAGATAGAACCTGTTTCTTGATTTCAGCCCTTTAGCAATGCTACCGGGCTATTTAACGACGTTTCATATCCTTGGAATTTTAGGTTCGATCTTCCTCTTTCTTTGATTTTCAAATTTTTTTCTTTGTCCTGCACAAGTAAAAAGAGCAAAATGAATATTCACATATATACACCAAACACAAGAATATCCAACTATCATCATAATTCACTCCTCGGCAACGGCGCCAAAAATTTGATGATGCTCGACAGTCGTTGTTTAAAAATGCCGTGCCACACAAATTTCAAAATTGATAACCGCACTCACTCACTCGATTGATTTTGAAATACGAGCACAGTGGTGAATATGGGTCGATCCCACGGGGAGAGAATATTTGATTTTAGTTCAAGTTGGACATATCCTTATATTTGGAAAATTAAATGTTGTATTTTGGAGTGCGATTATCACTAAAGAAATTGAAATTACAACTTTAAATGACAAGAGATCTGTAAAAGAAATTTAGCCAATTGATTGAAGAATGTCGTCGTTTCCACGCCGAGCCTTTGATGAAGATCGCTCCGCCTAGGAAGTCGACACCGTGAGAGGATTTGAAGAAGACTTACCGCTTTGGGTATGATTGAATGATTGAAACACTCAAGATGACAAGGTTTGGATAGAACAAGTTTGAAAACATAACAGAATTCAAGTGAAAATAGGGGTTGGAAGAAAAGTATAACTTCAAATCTAGATGGAATTAGAAGAAGTGTAAAACATGAACGTTGTAGAGAAAAGAGGAAGAACTTTGATGAAGAACACAGACACAGAAAATAAGAGGAAGGCACTGAAAAATCAAGATCTATCCCTGCTGGTGAATAGTAACTGATAGAAAAACAGCACCTTGAAAAATTAATTCTAACTCTAAAAATACACAGAATTAGACAAAGTGGTAGAAGAATGAAATGGAGATCTATAAGAGAAGAACAAAGTTGATGAAGAACTCAGATTGAAAAGAGATCTAGAAAAGCTTCAAAACATAAGAAAACTAGAATGTCTCACCACGGATGAACAGTAAACACCTAAAACGGCACTTAAGAAAACGGACCAGAACTCTATGAAGTAGGAAGAATTTGAAGAAATGATCAACAGAGAAGTTGAAGAGCACTTGAAAACAAACAACTTTTATGAATAACATAAATTGAAATGAAGATTACAATCATGCGAAATAAGGCTAGGAAAAGGCTGAATTCAAAAATGAAACTTTTATTGAAAGAACTTCAACTTACATCTTTGACTTCAAAAGCTTGTAAAATACAACTCTAACAATCAGCAACTTCAGAAAAATAAAGAACAAACTTACATTACACATGATCCATAGCTAGCTCTCTCTCCCTACTCAACCCTCACTAACTACTTCTCCCATTCCATTACACGTGAAGCCCTTATATAGGGTTACAAACTCTTTTTGCCCATGTGAAACAATCAAGTGCACCTAATTTTGACCCAACTTGGTAGGCTGGAATGTGCTGCACCTTTGTCATTTTTTTCTGATTTTTTCCAAATTTTTTTGAAATTTTTATGGCCTTCTTTCTCCTTCTTTCTCTCTTATTCTCTCATTTTCCTCTCTGTCGGCACGTTGCGCCGACCGCCGTCCGTTAGGCGGCCTACCGCCGTGGGCCCGCCATGCGCCCGCCGCTCCGCCGTCGCCACGCATCGCACGCGGCGCACGCGCCCGCGTGCGTCGCGTGAGTCGCCCGCCTCCGACCACGAACCCCCCCTCCCTTCGCCCGCCGACCTCGTCGCCCGTGCCATTGGCGCGGGCGGGGCGAAGGCGGGAAAGGGGGGGGCGGGTTTAAACTTTTTTTTTTTAAATATATATATATATATATATATATCTATATATATATATAGTATATATATCTTAGAAAATTCTAAAAAATATCAAATAATTTTATTTTTTTTCTATTTTTTTTTCTTTTCTTTTTGAACAATTTCCTGGGCTTCTGGCCCATTATCATGATATTTTTATTTTCTTTATTTTCTTTTTCGTGGAGCTTTTCTCGTACCGAGTGCCTGCATAAATACATAAAAATTATAATTAAAATTTATTTAATTTCAGAAAAATAAACAATTGATCAAAAATCAACAGTAAGTGTGAGAAGTGTATATTTAATATAATTTAAGCTCATAAAAATATGTAGAATCATGAATTAAGATATAAAAATTTTTGGTGATAGGTTGAGGGCACTGCCTTTATCCGGCTGAGGATACATCGGTCGAAGATGGCATTATAGGCCAACATCCCATTGATCACAATGAAGTCAACCATAACAGTGACGGTCTTGGGAGGGGTGCCGATGGTGACCGATAGGCTTAGGGCTCCCTCGGGATAGGTTGCCAGGCCATTGAACCCACAAAGGGGGGTTCAAATTGGGCAGAGCTTGGAGGGGTTTTTACCCATCTTAAGGAAGCATTCATATGAGAGTACATCAGGGGCACTACCATTGTCGACCAATATCCTATCTACGTTATAATGGTTTATAGTAGTCGATACTACAAGAGCGTCATCGTGCGGGGTGGATAATCCTTCTAGGTCTTGGTCAGAGAACACCAAGGCCTATTGATGCGGGACGGACCACGGACTCGATTCCAAATGGATATGCAATCCTCGGACTCTAAACAAGCTCGCGATCGTCCCTTTTCGAGGGAAGCATCGGACATGCGCGGTTGAGAAACCGGCAAGAGCTAGGGTGGTCAACTCATAATTTCGTGCCCGGATCGGGTCATGGGACGGTATCTCTCTCTCTCGCAGCAGCATCGATGATATAAAAGTAAAGCGGGCTACGATCCTAGCATGATCTCTAGCAGTGGCATAAACAAGCATATACGAATAAAGTAAATGCCGAGTAAAGGAGCGAATACGATACCTCCACGCGCCTGGCGTGGGGAAGACGATCCCGGCCGATCTCGTACTCCGGGAACAAATATTACACAATAATTACAGCAACAAATTACTGCCCACTCCACGCAGGGAGGTAAAGGGCGGCACAAGTGGGACCCGGGAGTAACGGGTTCGGGTTGACGGGCGGCTTCTTGTAGCTTCGGCGGCATGCATACTCCCGGTCGTGGGACCCACGTGCTGGTCGGTGGTGCCGTGTGCGGCCAGAGTGGCACCACTGTCGTGGGGACGCCTGGAGGGGCGCTTCCTGGGGCGGCGGTGCGCTGGTTCGCTGGCCGGAGGCCGGGCGGCTCCGTTCGTCACCCGTCGGAGTTGCTGTCCACGGATTTGAGTTCTGTCTCAGATCCGCGCAACCGGACGAGAACTACTGTTGCGGTCACTCCCGACGTCGGATTGAAGCACAAGAGGTACCGTTGGAAAGCTCTTTCGAAGTACTTTGATCTAGGTCCAGAGAGATAAAATTGAATTTCACGTTGATGGCCTTTATCAAATTTTCAAGCTGCTGGCTCACTGGATCTAAAAACTCAGGGTAGAACCAAGTTTTCCTGAGAGTTGGCGTTGACTGCAATGTAGACCTTCGATTCAGAAGATGAGTTCTTCATGAAAGTTGTGGAGGCCAAATAGAGAAAAACGGGGATATATCTTATGCAAGATTTGGTGGAAGCCTCGATGTTTTGGGGGTTTTATACTGGCCCTGGGTCGGATCTGGACAGCAGAAATAGATCTGAATTTGGGGGAAAGACTCAATTTCTAAAAATAGGTAGATAGATTTTTAAATTCAATGAAAATTTTTTGAGGAAGGGGATGGTGGACAGAACCTCCAATAAATTTGGGGATTCCAAAAAAAATCAAAAAGGGGGTCGAAAGGGGGAAGAACTGAACTTCTGCTACACAGATATGAAAAGGGACAGATCAGGAAGATAGAAAGACACAAAAATAGGAAAATAAAAAACGAACTCTGAATGATGTGAATTGTTTACTGGAGGTTGGGAATCAAGAGAGGAACCAACCCTGAAAATCTCAACTCTAGATGAGGTCGGAGTTGGGAGTTAAAATTCTCGGAGTGGGACTCTATCCAGCCAAACAGACCCTTGGACAGAACTTCAGAAGCGGCTTCGCGGCGGCTCGATGGCGGCACGAACGGCGGCGGCGGCGGCACAGAATGAAATTAGAGGTGGAGGGGCTAATATAGAAGGGTTCACAACCCTGAAATGCAGAGGATGGAGAAGGAAAACCAGAGGAGAGAGAGGGGGGGTGCGCAAGCTTTCTTGGCTCAAGGCAATTCAACAATTTTCTTCTCATTAATTCATGAAAAATGGAAATACATGCCTTATATAATAAATGGAAAATGACCACTAATGCCCTCAGATCTAGGGTTGGGAGGGGTATACAAGGATTAGAAATAATTAGTCCTAATAGCATATTTTTCAAAAATAAAAATGGGAGGGGGGCGCCCCCTTGACCAAGGGGACATGGTAGGTAAGGTAGGTGGCCTCCTTTGAATTTTTAACCCACTTGTCTCCCCATGTGTCGTTGACCTTCTAGATGCCACCTAGGACTTTGGCCAGCCCCACATGGACCCAAATGGTGCCACATGGACCAATGAGGAAGGAGTGAGGGCCCCCTTGCTGGTCCTACTGTCATTTTGCACAAAAACCCAATAAGACTCACAATTGTGTACCCATATAACATAAGGGTATATATACAAATATAAAAGGACATAAATGCAAACAAAATATGAGTGGTCTTGCTTCGATGTCCCCATCAATTCTCCCCGGGTTGGAAGAACTCGACCCCGTCGAGTAAAGGGGGTGACTGCTCGAGTAGCTCCGGCGGATCCGCCACCGTACCAAGTAGCGCGGGTACGCTCCACTCCAAGTGATCGTCACCTGCTCATTCCGTATATACTCGATATGCGCATGCTGCTATGGGAAGAGGCTAGTGGTGGAACACTCCGGGGTGGGGTCACTCTCAAGGGGAAGGAGGTGGCTCGAAGACTCACTAGGAATCAACGCTGGGTCCCTGTAGGTGACAAGATCCGGGCATAGATGTAGAACTGATCCCATACTCATCGATCGAGTCCACTCGCCTCTTAAGGGACTGACATCAACGAGCTCGCACAAGACACATGCAGACTCCTAACAAACCACAAACCACACAAATAAAAAAACTGACTCATGCATGACCCTAGACAAACCTATTGTTAGTCCGACCCGTACGTGTGTGACGGCGGACCAGGACACCCGAATATGTGCCATGCATACACTAGATGTACTCGATGGTTGGTGGCATGGGGAACACCTAGACGCCCAAGTATGACCCAGTCATGCATGAACGGCCCTTTGGATTTAGGGGACTTGAGAGGGCTAGGAGAACCGGGTGTGGACGAGCCGGGTGTGGGTGTATCGAGATTGGGCTTGGTGGGTATAGATGGCCCGGCCTGTGGGAAAGGGGTGTGAAAGTGGACTTCCCCGACAAGGTATGAAGGAAGTGATGGGTCACGAGGCCCACTAAAGAAGGGGTCGATTGGGTCAAAAAATATGTGACCCCTCGGTTCCTCCGTTACATAGTCCCATGTTTGAAATTCATGAAGGTAATGGTCACCTCCATCCATCATGGTAGATGGGACCGTGTAAAGAAGATATGGTTCCTCCCTCGGGATAAATGGAGCAAAGGTAGGCTCGGCCGGAAAGGGAATGAACAAGAGAATCTCTGTGGTGACATAACTCACGGTGCATACGGAGGTAATGGACCCTAAGGCCGGATGGGTGAAGCTAAGACTAGTGGGTTGGTCGAAGCTTCGGGCCAACGAATGCGTCAACTTCCATTGCGTGTATAATCCCATAATAAGGTCATCCAATGTATCAACAGGGTGACTAGACCGAAAGGTAGTGTGGAAGGAGTTGACAGGCACTAATTGTAAGGTGGGGTCCATAGAAGGGTAAGGACGTGGGACCAAGCCATCCTTGAGCCAACTAAGAAGCGGCTCGGCTATGTATAGCGTACCCGTTAGAAACACGGGTGGCTCAGGTTGAGGTGGCTCCCAATATGATGGCTCCGGATGAGGATCGGAAGGTAAGGGTGGTAACGGAGCACTCACGGGTGGTGAAGGCAATGGGGTAGGTAGTTCGATCGGCTCGGGACTTGGTTGGGAGGTAGATGTTTGCCGAAGGGCAGCCAGGGCAGCATCGGCTCGCTGTAGGTCGTCATTAAATTGAGACTCAAATGGCTCGACCTCTAGAGCGACCTTATAGGACTGCGCCAGAGAGAATGCATCACGGCCAAGACATTGGATTCGAAAGTAAAGCCGCAAACCTCTCTGAAACTGAAAGGCAGTCGTGGTGTTCTCCTCTCCAACTCCATATTCCAATCGGTACTTATCATAGTCCCGAATGTACTCGGACACGGACCTATCGCCTTGGACGGGTCGGCATGGGTTGGCTATAGGTACCGAAAAGATGGGAATGGATCCCTAGGAGTGGATATGCAAGACCATTTGGACAAGACACTAGACCGACCATGCAAGGTTGGGATGCATGCGCACTAAGGACAAGACACCAAGACTTGGTACGTGGCGGAGTTAATCGATCCGAAGATCACTCGCGCAAGTGTGCGGCCTTCCCGATAGGCATAGTGATGCGGCACGGGACCACGGACACGACTCGAATGAGGAATGCAGTCCTCAGACTCTAGGTGAGCTCGTGATTGTCCCTTAACGAGGGAAGCGTCGGACGTGCATGGTTAAGAAACCGGCAAGAGCTAGGGTGGTCACTTCACTTTTGAGCCCGGATCGGGTCACGGGACGGTCACGCTCTCTCCCTCGCAGCAGCGGTGAAATAAATATTACGAGCTAACGGCCCAACACATGCTCTCTAGCAGTGGCATATAAAGCATATAAGGAAATAAGCGAAATGCCGAGTGTAAGAGTGAATACGATACCTCCACGCTCTCGGCGTGGGGAAGACGGACCCGGCCGAACTCGTACTCCCGGGATAGTTAATACACGAATATTACAGCAATGAATTATGGCCCATTCCACGCAGGGAGGTAAACCGCGACACAATGGGGTCCGGGAGGACCGATTTCGGGTTGACGGGCGGCTTCTCGCGTAGCTTCGGCAGCACCCGAACTCGTGACGGTGGGGCCCACGTACTGTCCGGAGGGGCCGTGTGGGACCCGGTGGCACCACTGTGGTGGGGACACTTGGGAAGCGTTCCTTGGGCTGGTGGCACGCTGGGACGTCAACTGGAGGCCGGGCGGCTCTGATCGGCACCGGTCGGAATAACCGGCCACGGATCTGCCGGTTCTGTTTTCAGGCGCGCGCTCCGGCGAGAATGGACGCTGCGATCAGTCCCGATGTTGGATCGACACGAAACTGATGCCGTTAGAAAGCTGCTTTGAAGGGATTCAACCCTATGGGATTACAGAAAAATAAACAGCTCTGTACTTCTTGTTGGCGAATTTTGATAGCTGCTGTTGTACAGTGCCCGAATTCTCAGATCAACAGGGAACTTGTCTGAGAACTAGCATTGACTGATAGGTAGACCTCTGATTCAAAAGTTGTGTTCTTCATCAAAGTTGTAGGAAATTGAACAAGGAAGACGTCAATATTTTTTTGACAGGTTTGGAGGTGGCTAAGAATTGTTATGATTTGTATACTAGCAGTGAGTCGGATCTGGAAACTGGCTGACAGCACTATAGATGGCTCTGAAAATGAATTTTGAAAAATTGATGGATGGCTGATAAAAAATCAGGAAAATTAATGGAGTGAGGGGATGGTGGAAAGAACTCCCAGTAAAATTGGGAGGTTTGGAAAGATCAACAAGATGGTCGGAGGGGGGGATTACAGGGGTGCTATCACACAGATCTGAAACTAGACAGAACTGGGAAAAAGAGACACACGAAATTTGAAAAATAGTAAATGATGGAATTGGGACGGGATTTTTTTTTTGGTGGTGGTGATTGAAGATAGTAACACACCATAAAATTTTTTGATCAAGATGAGCTCGGGGAAGACTGCAGAATTTCGTGGAAGGGGCTGCTGTTGGCTGAAGACAGAACTTTGACGGTGGCTCGATGGCGGTCCGATGGCGGCACGAACGGCGGCGGCGGTGGCACCAGATGAAATCTGATATTGAGGGGGAGGAGATAGAAGAGATCCACTCTAGAATTGGGGGTTGGAGGAGATGAACACCAGGGAGAGGGAGCTGGGGGCGCAAGAAGCCTTCTTGGCAATCAACAATTTTTCTAACTTTCATTAATTTCCAAATGAAAATACAACCTTTTATATGATTCACATCAAATCAAATGTAGACCCTTAGATCTAGGGATGGGGAATGGAGGGCTGGGATGAAGTGTGAACAACACACACAAAATACAATTAAATAAAAAGGGGGGCGGCCTATTGACCAAGGGGAGGCAAGGGGGGACAAGTTGACATGGTAGGTAGCCTACCATGGAAATTCTTACCCTCTTGTCTACCCATGTGGCATTTGACATTCAACCCTTCTAGAAGGCCACCTAGGATGGTTTGACCAGCCCCACATGGGTGACATGGACCAATGGGAAAGGGCTGAGGGCCCCCTTACTTGGGCCTACTGGAATTTTACACATAAGCCCACTGAGACCTACAATTGCGTACCCATATAACACAAGGGTATACATACAAATATGAAAGGACATAAATGCAAACAAAATGTGGACGGTCTTGCTTCGATGTCCCCATCAATTCTCCCCGGGTGGGAGGAACTCGACCCCGTCGAGTAGGGGTATGGATGCTCGAGTACTCCGGCGGATCCGTCACCGTGCCAAGTAGCGCGGGTATGCTCCACTCCAAGTGATCGTCACCTGCTCATTCAATATATACTCGATATGCACAAGCTGCTATGGGCTAGAGGTGGACACTCCAGGTGGGACACTCGCAAAAGGGGAGGAGACGGCTCGAAGACTCACTAGGAATCACCACTGGGTCCCTGTAGGTGACTGATCCGGGTATAGATATTGAATCGATCCCATACTCATCGAGAGAGTCCAATCGCCTCTTAGTCATAAGAGAATGACAACAAGCTTGCACAAGACACATGCAGACAGACATACCACATAAAGAAAAAGCACACCGACTCATCTATGACCCTAGACACACCTAATGTTAGTCCGACCCGTACATGGGTGACGGCGGACCAGGACACCCGAATGTGTGCCATGCATGCATCTGACGTAACCGGTGGTCGACATCATGCGGAAATCCTAGACCTCCTAAGGTGGGCCATGCATGCATATGGGATGTGGATGTGGGAGGGCCAAGAGTATCTCCCCTAGATGATGGTGTATCTTGTAAGGGTACGGGCTTGGTGGGCATAGACGACCCGGCCCGTGGGGTAGGAGTGTGATAGTGGACTCCCTCTAAGAAGTGAAGTATATATGGAGGGTCTAAGGATCCACTAGGGAATGGGTAAAAAGGATCAAAGAAGGTATGACCCCTTGTGGTGGGTTCCCACAAGTCACGGTCCCACGTGTAGAAGTTTTGAAGGTGTGGATAGTCACCTTCTTGAATTGTGACGGGTGGGACGGGGATCGTGGGCAAGACGTATGATTCTTCCCTCGGACAAAAGGGTATGAATTCGGGCTCGTTCGGTAGCGGGAGAAGTAGAAGAACCTCCGTGGTGACACAACCCACGGTGCACTCGGAGGTAATAGACCCAAAGGCCGGATGGGTGAAGCTAAGACTAGCGGGTTGGTCAAAGCCTCGGGCCAAAAGATGCGCCAACTCCCATTGTGAATCTAATCCCATGACAAGATCGTCCAACGTATCAACATGGTGACGAGATCGAAATGTGGTATGGAATGAGTTGACCGGCACTATAGGTAGGATGTGGTCCATGGATGGAAAGGGAGGTGGGACCAAGCCATCCTTGAGCCAACTAAAAAGCGGCTCGGCGATGTATAGTGTACCCGTTAGAAATATGGGTGGCTCGGGCCTTGGTGGCTCAAAATGAGATGGTGCCGAATCACATTCGGACATAGAGGGTGGTGGCATTGGAGCTCTCGAGGGTGATGGAGGCGTGGTCTCCATGGTCGGAAGAGGGCTTGGGGATGCTAGAGGTGGGGCCGGGTGAAGACTACCGGCTATGACCTCCTTGGGCTCGGGTTGGAGTAGTGACCTCTCAATCCTATCCATCCCGTCCGTGAATTGTTTTAAGATCTCGGCAAGGGTGCGGGTTGGAGTAGGGACCTTGGGGTGGACTCGCTCCTCATCCCTCGGCCTCGGTGTGGTCCTAGGCTTGGCTATAAGCGGGGCTTCCACTCGGTTGGAGGTATTTGAGTGGGTTGGGATGGCGGTGAAGGGGTGGGATTGGGTAGAGGTGTGGCCCACTTGATTGTGGATGAGTTGGTGGGATTGGTGAGTGGTATGACCCCCGTGGTTGGAGATAGGTGGGCGGGGAAAGTAGGCCCTCCTAAGCGCTCTCTTCATTTCCCACCATGACTCGATGGGCCTTAGATTCCTATCCTCCCTTCAATATTTGATGTCCCTCCAAGTTTTGGCGGCTTCACCAAAAAGTCACCTTTTGGCAACATCGACTTGCATGGGCCCGTACATATTGTACACCTCGAAGTAGTCATCCATAATGGCTTCCCACTCTAGGTAGTCACCTGGGTCATCGGACCCGTAGAAGTCCCGGGTTTCGGGCCTAGTGGGGTGGTTCGGGTGGTCCTTCCATTTGAGATAGTATCGCCACCATGGATAAGATCCGGGTGTTTGGTAATTTATGGGACACGGGGAAGCTAGAGGATGGCAATGCCAACACTAGTAGATAAACCAACTAGACAATGGACTACAACCCTAGACATGACGACCAAGACTCGGTACGTGGCAGAGCTAACCGATCCGAAGATCACTCGCGCAAATGTGCGGCCTTCCCGATAGGCGTAGCCTAACGTTCAGACAACACCTTTTGATATACCGACTAATGGTATGCAAATGCAACTCCTAAGACCGACTTAGACACTTAGACTTAAATGACACTCTTTTTTTTTGACACCCTAGACTCAAACTCGAGCTGATACCAAACTGATGTGGGACGGGACCACGGACACGACTCAAAGGAGGAATGCAGTCCTCGGACTCTAGGTGAGTTCGTGATTGTCCCTTAACAAGGGAAGCGTCGGATGTGCACGGTTGAGAAACTGGCAAGAGCTAGGGTGGTCACTTCACTTTTGAGCCCGGATCGGGTCACGGGACGGTCACGCTCTCTCCCTCGCAGTAGCGGTGAAATAAATATTACGAGCTAACGGCCCTACACATGCTCTCTAGCAGTGGCATATAAAGCATATAAGGAAATAAGCAAAATGCCGAGTGTAAGAGCGAATACGATACCTCCACGCTCTCGGCGTGGGGAAGACGGACCCGGCCGAACTCGTACTCCCGGGATAGTTAATACACGAATATTACAGCAATGAATTATGGCCCACTCCACGCAGGGAGGTAAAGGGTGACACAATGGGGTCCGGGACGACCGATTTTGGGTTGACGGGTGGCTTCTCGCATAGCTTCGGTAGCACCCGAACTCGTGACAGTGGGGCCCACGTACTGTCCGGAGGGGCCGTGTGGGACCCGGTGGCACCACTGTGGTGGGGACACTTGGGAAGCGTTCCCTGGGCTGGTAGCACGCTGGGACGTCGGCTGGAGGCCAGGCGGCTCCGATCGGCACCGGTCGGAATAACCGGCCACGGATCTGCCGGTTCTGTTTTCAGGCGCACGCTCAGGCAAGAACGGACGCTGCGATCAGTCCCGATGTCGGATCGACACGAAACTGGCGCCGTTAGAAAGCTGCTTCGAAGCGCTATGGATTACAGAAAAATAAACAGCTCTGTACTTCTTGTTGGGAAATTTTGATAGCTGCTGTTGTATAGTGCCCGAATTCTCAGATCAACAGGGAACTTGACTGAGAACTGGCATTGACTGATAGGTAGACTTCCGATTCAGAAGTTGTGTTCTTCATCAAAGTTGTAGGAAATTGAACAAGGAAGACGGCAGTAATTTTTCTGACAGGTTTGGAGGCGGCTACGAATTGTTATGATTTGTATACTAGCAGTGAGTCGGATCTGGAAACTGGCTGACAGCACTGTAGATGGCTCTGAAAACAAATTTTGAAAAATGGATGGTTGGCTGATAAAAAATTAGGAAAAATTATGGAGTGAGGGGACGGTAGACAGAACTCCCATTAAAATTGGGAGGGTTTGGAAAGATCAACAAGATGGTTGGAGGGGGGGATTACAGGGGTGCTGTCACACAGATCTGAAACTGGACAGAATTGGGAAACAGAGACACACGAAATTTGAAAAATAGTAAATGATAGAATTTGTATGGGGTTTTTTTTGTGGTGGTGGGGATTGAAGATAAGAACACACCATAAAAGGTTCAGATCAAGAAGAGCTCGGGGCAGATTGCAGAATTTCATGGAAGGGGCTGCTATTGGCTAAAGACAGAACTTCGACGGTGGCTCGATGGCGGCATGAACGGTGGCGGCGGTGGCACCAGATGAAATCTGAGATTGAGGGGGAGGAGATAGAAGAGATCCACTCTAGAATTGGGGGTTGGAGGAGATGAACAACATGGAGAGGGAGCTGGGGGCGCAAGAAGCCTTCTTGGCAATCAACAATTTTTCTAACTTTCATTAATTTCCAAATGAAAATACAACTTTTTATATGATTCACATCAAATCAAATGTAGACCCTTGGATCTAGGGATGGGGAATGGAGGGCTGGGATGAAGTGTGAACAACACATAAAAAATATAATTAAATAAAAAGGGGGGGTGGCCTATTGACCAAGGGGAGGCAAGGGGGGACAAGTTGACATGGTAGGTAGCCTACCATGGAAATTCTTACCCTCTTGTCTACCTATGTGGCATTTGACATTCAACCCTTCTAGAAGGTCACCTAGGATGGTTTGACCAGCCCCACATGGGTGATATGGACCAATGGGAAAGGGCTGAGGGCCCCCTTACTTGGGCCTACTGGAATTTTACATATAAGCCCACTAAGACCTACAATTGCGTACCCATATAACACAAGGGTATACATACAAATATGAAAGGACATAAATGCAAACAAAATGTGGATGGTCTTGCTTCGATGTCCCCATCATGTAGCCTAACGTTTGGACAACACCTTTTTATATACCGGGTTATTGGGATGAAATGCAACCTAGACCGACTTAGACGATGACTAGACGTAAATGACACTCTTTTTTTTTTGATTTTAGACACAAGGACTACCCTAGACTCAACCTCGCTCTGATACCAAGTTGATGCGGGATGGACCACGGACTTGACTCCAAATGGATATGCAATCCTTGGACTCTAAACAAGCTCGCGATCGTCCCTTTTCGAGGGAAGCATCGGACGTGCGCGGTTGAGAAACCGGTAAGAGCTAGGGTGGTCAACTCACAATTTCATGCCTGGATCGGGTCACGGGACGGTATCTCTCTCTCTCTCACAGTAGCGATGATATAAAAGTAAAGCGAGCTACGATCCTAGCATGATCTCTAGCAGCGGCATAAACAAGCATATACGAATAAAGTAAATGCCGAGTAAAGGAGCGAATACGATACCTTCACGCGCCTGGCGTGGGGAAGACGATCTCGGCCGATTTCGTACTCCCGGAACAAATATTACACAATAATTACAGCAACAAATTACTGTCCACTCCACGCAGGGAGGTAAAGGGCGGCACAAGTGGGACCCGGGAGTAACAAGTTCGGTTTGACGGGCGGCTTCTTGTAGCTTCGGCGGCACGCGTACTCACGCTCGTGGGACCCACGTGCAGGTCGGTGGTGCCGTGTGCGGCCAGAGTGGCACCACTGTGGTGGGGATGCCTGGAGGGGCACTCCCTGAGGCGGCGGCGCGCTGGTTCGCTGGCCGGAGGCCGGGCGGCTCCGTTCGTCACCCGCCGGAGTTGCTGTCCACGGATTTGAGTTCTGTCTCAGACCTGCGCGATCGGACGAGAACTGCTTCTGCGGTCACTCCCAATGTCGGATCGACGCACAAGAGGTACCATTGGAAAGCTCTTTTGAAGTACTTCGATCTAGGGCTGGAGAGATAAAATTAAATTTCACGTTGATGGCCTTTATCGAATTTTCAAGATGCTGGCTCACTGGATCTGAAAACTCAGGGCAGAACCAAGTTTTCCTGAGAGTTGGCATTGACCGTGATGTAGACCTTCGATTCAGAAGATGAGTTCTTCATGAAAGTTGTGGAAGCCAAAAAGAGGAAAACAGGGATATATCTTATGCAAGATTTGGTGGAAGCCTCGATGTGTTTGGGGTTTTATACTGGCCCTGGGTCGGATCTGGACAGTAGAAACAGATCTGAATTTAGGGGAAAGACTCAATTTCTAAAAATAGGTAGATGGATTTTGAAATTCAACGAAAATTTTTGGAATGAGGGAATGGTGGACAGAACCTCCAATAAATTTGGGGATTCCAAAAAAAATCAAAAAGGGGGTCGAAAGGGGGAAGAACTAAACTTCTCCTACACAGATTTGAAAAGGGACATATCAGGAAGACAGAAAGACACAAAAATAGAAAAATATAAAACGAACTCTGAATGACATGAATTTTTTACTGGAGGTTCAGAATCAAGAGAGGAACGAACCCTAAAACTCTCAACTCCAGATGAGGTCGGAGTTGGGAGTTAAAATTCCCGGAGTGGGACTCTGTCCAGCCAAACAGACCCTTGGATAGAACTTCAGAAGCGGCTTCGCGGCGGCTCGATGGCGGCACGAACGGCGGCGGCACAGAATGAAATCAGAGGTGGAGGGGCTAAGATAGAAGGGTTCACAACCCTGAAATATAGAGGATGGAGAAGGAAAACCAGAGGAGAGAGGGGGGGTGCGCAAGCTACATTGGCTCAAGGCAATTTAACTATTTTCTTCTCATTAATTCATGAAAAATGGAAATACATGCCTTATATAATAAATGGAAAATGACCACTAATGCCCTCAGATCTAGGGTTGGGAGGGGTATACAAGGATTAGAACTAATTAGTTCTAATAGCATATTTTTCAAAAATAAAAATGGGAGGGGGGCGCCCCCTTGACCAAGGGGACATGGTAGGTAAGGTAGGTGGCCTCCTTTGAATTTTTAACCCACTTGTCTCCCCATGTGTCAATTGACCTTCTAGATGCCACCTAGGACTTTGACCAGCCCCACATGGACCCAAATGGTGCCACATGGACCAATGAGGAAGGAGTGAGGGCCCCCTTGCTGGTCCTACTATCATTTTGCACAAAAACCCAGTAAGACTCGCAATTGTGTACCCATATAACACAAGGGTATACATACAAATATAAAAGGATATAAATGCAAACAAAATATGAGTGGTCTTATTTTGATGTCCCCATCACCTGTTGTTCGCTCGTCGGTGGGGCTTTGGGGGGGTCGGAGGCCCTGCTTGCCCGCTCAGTATCACGCTTCCTTCCTCGGCTACTGTCTCCTCATGATGCCATGCCGCCAGAAATGACATTGATGTGGACCCCCCGGGGGCAATTGTCAATCTCTTCTGGAATGCCACAGTCCTCCTTTTGGTGCTCGGACACGTACCGAGATAAGCTCCCTGGCAGACGAGACGCTCGATCTCGTCCTTGAGCTGGTGACATTCTTCGATGTGGTGCCCGTGGTCATTTTGGAACTGGCAATGTTTACGGCGGTTGCGGTGGTTGGCCTTCATAGGCTCGGGTTGGCGGAGAAGGCCCGAGCCCTTGATGTCTTCGTATATCTCGTAGACGGGGGCGGAAAGGGGAGTGTACCACTCGTATTTTCGAGGGGGTTCCCTCCGCCCCCCGTCCTGGTTCCGTCATTTTCCTTGGCCCAAGCCTTGCTCGGATGGTCGCTTCTTGTCCCCCTCCCGACCCGAGCCCGTCGGGCCGCGGCAAGAGCTGAGGACTTCCTCGCACTCTGCGTAGGGTAGGGCTAGGGTCATGGTGGACCAGTTCTCGCCGGAGGTTCTCATCATGGGTGCCTCCGGTCAGCGCGGTGATGGCTGAGGCAACGTCCAAGCGAGGGATACCCAGGACCTCCGATTTGAATCGGTTAATATAAGCCTGAAGCTTTTTCCCTTGTGCCCGCTTTAGGACCAACAACCCCGCTACTGACCTTTGAGGGCCACTGCTGGCAAAGCTTTCCTTGAATACTCGCCCGAATTGTCTGAAGTCGTGAATGCTATTGGGGGCGAGTGCTCGAAACCAGGCCTGAGCACCTTAGACCAAGGTGGTCACGAACGCATGACATTTGACAGTGTCGGAGGCCCCGTGCAAGGTCATCAGGGCGTCGAAGCTGTCGTAGTGGTCGACCAGGTCTCCCTGGCCGTCATACAACTTGAAGGTCGATAGCGAGAATCTGGGGGAGATCTCGGCCTTCAAGATATGGTCAGAGAATGGGGATTGCTCCTCATCTTCCTTGGCGGAAGTTTTTTGCAGGGCGCGGAGGGCACGTTCTTGTTCCGCGAATCATTGCTCGAAGTCCCGCAACTGGAGGGATAACTCCGGTTGCCGCTGAATTGAGGGGCTGTGGGGGCGTCCCTGCGGGTTGCCGCGTCGTCCCTCGGGGGGATCAGTTCCTGGGAACTACCGTCGTGTCCCGGTTCCTTCTCTCCTCGGGGTGTAGGAGGCTTCTTGTTCTGGAGGAGGGGCATGTGAAGGTCCTCCCGACTGATTATGTATAAGCCGTCGCCCTCGAAGGGTGAAGTGACCTCCGGTGGTTTGTTGGGAAGCTCCATCGCGGGGGGGGGGGGGTGCTTCCCGGGAAGTCGTGACTTATCTTCCCTAGCCGCTTGGGTCCTCATCAATTCAACGAGGATGTACAGTTTTGCATTGAGGGTTTGGAGAGCATCAAAATTCCCGTTGGGGGATTGCACCACCGCGGGCGGTGGAGGCGGCTCATTGACTTGATTGTTGTCGTTGGAAGGGAGGTTTCCCGCGGGGTGGGGAGGCACAGGTCCTCCATCTGCCACCACAGTCATTCCCTTGTCACCGGCGATTCTCCTACCGTGATGGGGGCATCTCTCGCCCTTCACATTTTTCCACAGCTCTGATTGCTCGCCAGCATGGCTCCATTATGTCCGTCACCTTTTTGTGAGTCAAGACATGTAATTTTCATATTTTATTTGAGTCATAGCATTGTAATTTTCATTTTATTTGAGTCCAGTACCTATGATAGATAGTTATTTACCTAAGTCTTGAGTCATTATGTTGGTTTGATAGGTTAATGGGCCCAATTATATGGGTTTGGCCCAGGGGCGCCCCCTTCCCCCACTTGAGAACTATTGAATGAAAAATTGAGTTTGAGTTTCCACAAAAGAATTTGTGTGATTTCTTCTTCTAGGGTGAGATACCCTCTCTCTTCTCTCTCTCTCTCTAAAAGGGGCGACCTTTTCTCTCTCCTCCTCCCCAAATTCGAAATTCCTCTCTCTCCTCCCCCCATTCACTTCTCATTAAGACCCCTCCCCCTTCCCCATACATATATTAAATTCCCCTCCAACCCCAAGGTAGAATATCCACCTTCTAGGCACCTCTTCATTCTCCCAAGCAACCCCTCCTCTTCCCAACACAACCATTCCTTTTCCCAAGCCACCCCTTCCCTTCCCCAACACACCTCTCCATCTCCCAACACACCCCTTCTCCTTACCAAGACCACCATTGATCACCCACCATTGAACCAAATTCAAAACATTTCCCCCTTTCCCAAGAGTCACTTGCGCCCCCCCCCTCTCTCTCTCCCTCCACCCTTGGCCACACCTCTCTCCCCCTCCACCTGCTAGCTGCGACCCCAGCCACCTCCACCCCCATCCTCCTGGCCACAACCCTCCTCCCCCATCCCCCTCACACTAGGGAAGGCCCCGGCTCCATCTCCCACCATTTCCTTCCCCCCTAATCCTTCCATTGTTCCTTCCTATCACCCCTGCTACCCAGCCTGCAGCAGTAGCAGTGGACTTCCAAGTTGCAGAGCCTGCCCCAGATCCATCACGCATCTTCAGGTGGAGTACTGTATATTGCTAAAAAGCTCTTCAAAGCGGCTTCACAGGCGAGGTGGTTTCATCGAATTCCGACAATGGAGCAGCCCGTGGGAGCCTATCTCGCCAGCCTGTGCAAGACACCTCCGGCAGACAACCTGAAGCTAAAAGAAAATACTCCAGCAACAAGATCGGTGAGGATCTTGGTGCGCCCTTCTGAGGAGGATGTCTTCTGCAAGTCCTCTACCATCTCCAACAAGAAGGAGGTCGTTTGAGAACCAGAGCACTGCGTTCCGTCATATCTCCCCGGAGTGCACAGGTTAGTACAGCAGGACCAGTTTGAACACCCTGTCACCGTTCTGCCTCCAGCGCTCTACTCCAACCTCTTCTCAAAGCTCCGTTGTTCTCTGCTGAAAGAGGACTCTCCTACGAGTACGTCAGCACTGGTCCTGCCTCAATATGATGCCCCAGCTGAGAGTACAACCCCGGCAAAGAGCTCACTGGTCACCCAGAATTGTCACCTACGCAGTTCTGCGAGTTTCGGCAGCCTCACTTCGTCTGAGCTCAGAATTCGGCGATTCTTCCTCCATGTGAATATCCACTCGATCCGCTTTCTAGAGACTCCAACCCCGCCTCCGTCGGACGTCCCAGCGGAGAGCTCTACCGCTGACAAGACGTTGGTTACAGTCAGCCTGGGCAGTAACTCACTCTGCACAGACCGGGCTTCGATCTCCTTCGGCCACACCCATCTCCCCTCCCCCGCTTGGCCGGCTGACCCCCCCTCCCTGCGTGGAGGTAGTTTTGGTTGTAAGTCGATTATCCCTACCCCTAGTCCACCCCCTCTGCGAGGGCGTAGTGCATGTACTAGCAGGTCTTCGGCTGAAGCTTCATCGGCGCGGCGTGCAGGTAGTCCACGCTTCCCCGCTCGCCCTCGTCTCCGGCCGGGATCGGCGTTCTCACGCCGATCAGGTGAGCTCTTGACCACACTTCTTTGCTGGGTATAAAGGTCCTCCCATGTTCATCATTGGCCATATGCATGTTAGGGGAGTTCACGGATGTCCAGGACTCTCGGCATTGGCCTTGTGACTATCACCCCAGGGTGTGTCACATCAATTTGGTATCAGAGCAAGTTCACAACTTGTCTCTATCAAGTTGGTCCTAGGGCGCATTTACCTTTTGAGTCACCCGGTGCATCACCCTTGTCCACCATCATGACTACCTCATACTTGGCATATTCGCCACTCTTAGGCCCATTAGAAGCCTTTGTGTTTGACGGAACCGACCCTAGTATATATCTAGAGTGGGAGGACTCCATAGATCGACACTTTGGGAGGTTCACTCTATTAGGGCCTACGCAAGTCAACTATGCCAAGAGTTTGCTCTGGCGCCAAGTTAGGAAAGAATGGGAGAACATTGTAGGTTTGAGAGAAGCCAAAGGCGAAGCACCCATTGAATCTTGGGATGAAATGAGGACCGATCTTAGAAAGATCTATGCACCCCAATCCAAACCTCTTCAACCAACCGATCTTCCACCCCCGACCCCAACTCCAACCCAAGAACTTCCCCGACCAAGCCCAACCCAAGTCCACCCTTGTTCACCTCCCCGGGAGTACCATGCACCGACCATTATCACTCCACCCACCATAGACTTTCCTACCCCATTATCCTTGGAAGTTGTGGCCCACACACATACCCAAGTGGAGATGGATGCCATTCCGGATCCACCTCCCACCATAGAGAACATCCTAGACCCCCCACTTCCAACCACCTCTCTTAGTCCGGGTCCTCATGAGCCGCACACTCTCGCCAATGAATGAGTCCATACTCCAATGGCTCCAGCGGAGCCCCACCATTCCTAGCTCACCACCCTACCTCTCACCCTTGGGATATCAAGCCCAAATTGTGCCCACCTGGTCTTCCCATGTCACACTTCAAACCTCCTACCTTGTGGAAGACTTAGGGGACCTAGTGGACTGCTTACAATGGCAAGTCCACCTGACCAATATGCTAGCCATATGACCATTGGAGTCTAGCACCATCTTCCTAGCTTACCCTGCCACCGATTCCATCACCTCCATCTACACTAGTAGCCATTATACGAGTGAAATCCTCCTCTTTCTCTCCAAGGATGAGAAACCCATATTGTCCCACTTCCCACCCATCAAGATTCCAATTACTTTGATTGGCCAACCCACTAGAGACCTTGGCCCAATTACCTTGGGGGAGGATGACTCACCGTTTAAGAACCTTGAAGACATAGAGTGCCTCCCTCTAGGAAGACCTTTCCACGACCCCTTTGATCCCTTCCTATGGGACCCATGTGACCCACCCACATCACTTACCACCCACCCTTTCCTACCCACACCCACCATGTTGGACCAAGCCCACCCCAACCATGACCCAGGTTACACCCTAGGAACCATGACCTTAGGCAACGCCCGTCTAGAGATCGAGAAAGTTCCCCACCCCATATCCACCTTTCTAGATTCCTTCGACCCTTTCACATGGGAGTTCAAAGGCCACCCCACACCCATGCACATGAAAGTCATCTTTGGGATAGGAATTGTTAGGGTGCAATGCCCGGATACAGAGGGGGGTGAATGTATCCTTCTACAATTAATGCCCAAATAAAAACTCAAGTGCTGGACGCAATCTCAGAATGAAACCAAATTCAATTAAACCAAAGAGCAAACACAAGAGACGCGCCTATTCAAGCATCTAGCGGAAGCACACTCACAATGCAAACCACTGCTCAAGAGGTTTTTAGGTGGTTCGGTCCTCCAGACCTACATCCACCCCACACTCAAACCAAGTGTGGCTTCACTAACAGCTGGGCAACACAGCTTACCAACAAAAGCTGATACACAGTTTACCCAGGGGAATAAACTCTCCTCTTCCTCCTACCTGGAGGGAACCTCTAGCAACCCACGGTCACTAGAAACCAGAGACTCGCGTCTCTCTTCCTCTATACCAAGAGGGAACCCCACTGGTAGCAGCCCCACTACCAGTGAACCAGCCAGTAGCACTCTGCTACCAGCAACCCACCAGAGGCAGAGCCTCTCTTCCTCCTAACCTGAGGGACCCCTGGACTTGCAACCCACAAGCCCAGAACTGGAGACTAGTCTCCCTTCTCCTGAGACCACCGGAGGAACCCGACCTCAGTCCAGAGGAACGGAAGTACAAAGCTAACCAAATGAAAAAGGAAAAAATAAGAAAGGAAAAATACACAGCGATCAGAAAGCTGTAAAGAAAGATAACACAGATGTGGCTCACATGGAGCTGACTGGCCTGGATTTGATCCAAGGTCCAGTAGACAGATCTTCAGGTAAGCTTCTCTTCCTCTTCTCTTCTCTCTCACTTTCTTTTTCTCTTAACCCTCACGAGCTCTCTCTCTCTCTTTCTCTTCTTCCTCTTTCGTAGGCACTCTCTGTCTTTTCTCTTCTCCTCTTCTTCTACTCTTTTTCTCTCTCGATCTCTGCTCCTCTATTCTTTTTGGCTCACTCTCTTGCAATTTGCTCGATCAGCCTTTCTTCATTTTATATCAGCAGCCAGCAGGAGGATAGGGTACAAAGTGCGTGTGCCTCCCACGCTCGATCCAGAACCTTCCTGCCACGTGCCCTTTTCGAATTTGTTCCTCTAGTATTAGATCACGTGCAGCCCAGTTATTGGGGAATATTCTTCCTCGGACCTACAAGGAGATAAAGACCATTAATACTCAGAGTTCGCTATATATATCTACCTGAAATGAGTCGGTTGACACTCAAGCTGAAACAGCACGAGGTATGAAGGAACGACAAGAGATGCACTATACTGAGAACGACACGAGATACAGTGGTGACAAAACAAACACTACAAAGAGAACGACACGAGGTTCAAGGGTGACAAAACAAATACTACAAAGAGAACGACACGAAGTATCACTGTAACAAAATAAACACTACTAAGAGAACGACACGAGAGACACAATAATAAAGCTAACACTACAAATAAAATGACACGAAGTCAGAAGAGAACAGCACGAGGTGAGAAGGAAATAACACGGAATAAAATGGTAGTAAAGACACGCGATCAGAGGAAACCTGGACGAAGATAGAAAGAAACAACACGAGAACATAAACACAAGAATAATCACGAAGACACGAATACAAAAGCAACACGACATAACAATCAGTAAAGAGAACGGCACGAGAACAACATGGACTGAAACCAACTCGAAGACGAAAATGACACGAAAACAACACGGACTAAAACCAACTCGAAGACGAAAACGACACGAAAACAACATGGACTGAAACCAACTCGAAGATGAAAATGAAACTGACATGAAGTGTGGTCACAAAACGAGAAAGACACGGGGTCTAGGAAAGACAACACGAGGACAGAAGATAGGAACGGCTACAACGACACGTGATAAAATAAAGAAAGCAGGAAAACGACTCGAGTAACTACAGTAAATGACACGAAAACACAAGTGCAAAAATAAAAAGGATGACTCGAGATGAGCAACTAAATACTGAAGAACCGACATGAGGTGGTACAGAAAGCAACACGAGGTGCTGCAATGTTCTGCACGCAATGGAAGAAAATGACACGAAGACAAGCCCTGAAAATAATGTTTAGACTTCACGCTGTACAGACTTTGAGGAGTCTGAACCAATGTACAGACTTTAAAGGCTGTGAATACCAAGGCATGCTGAACAGACTTGAAATCTATGAAGATGGAGTGTATAGACTTGAAAGTCTGAATACGATGTGCATCCTTGCTGAGTTGACGTTGCAGCCCAATGAGTTTAACGCTGCAACGTATACACTTTGTGTTCAACAGAAGGTGTATATACTTGAAGTTTCAAGGCCATAATGTATAGACTTCAAGAGAAGCAGTCCGATGTACAGACTTCTAATGTGAAGACATTGTGAATGCAAATGCAATGATCAGACTTCATTGTATAGACTTGGAGAACCTGAAATAATATGCATACTTGGGACGCCTGAAGACCAATGTATAACATGACTGAACATAGAACTAATGAAGAACTGCATTATGATCAGAAAGTGAATACTAGCGATTTGACTCACACAAGATGACTCACAGTGAATAGCTCACTACAAAGGCCAAACATCAAAACCACCATTAAAACCATCATCAAAACCACAGGGGCACAACAATCTCCCCCTTTTTGATGATGGCAACACTACACAGTGAGTCATTTGAGAAGTCTGATGACTCAAACTATTCTCTCCCTTTGACTTCATCAAAAATAAAATAGTTTGAGAAATTAAAGCAACCAGCATGCTATAATTGAAAACCAATCTCCCCCTTTGATATAGCCATGATGAATCATGGGAGGATAAGAATGCATATGCACGTGGAGATTTCAAAATGCAAGATCACAATTCTTCCCCTTTGGCAACATCAAAAAGAAAGAAACAAAAGGAGGCAGAAATGCAAATGATATGAGATGTAATTAACAAATCCAAGAGTGTGAGAGAGAGCCTCAAAATGGGCAACAAGATACAGATCACTGTCTTTTTAAGGATTAAAATATCTGGTATGTCTGCTGGAAGGGCCACGCGGCCTGCCTTGTGGTGGTCTCCCCCTAGGAGCAGCAGAGGTATATTCTTGAGGTGGAGTTCTGCTAGAGGAAGCCTGACCAGGGGCTGAACCCAAGACAGATTGAAATTCCTTCAGGTCATTGGACAATTCAGCTAGCCAATACACCACAGCGCTTCTGACATTTGCCACTTCAGAAATGATGTCTTCTTGGCGAATATTAATAGTTTCATATCTGTCAGTCAGAGTTGTCATTTCTGATACGAAAGCGATCAATTTATCATAGATCTTCTGGACATCAGGACCTAGGGCACTAAATGACCCCTTCAAAACTTCTAAGGATGTCCTGATCTCAAAACAGTGATTTATAATGCTGGCAGATGACTTAAAGGAGGAAATTTGTGCATCTTGTAATTCACGAAGTGCTGTTGCGATCTTTGAACATGCCTCCTGCAAGCCTGCCATCAAGGACATGTTGGCATCATCTGAAGCTTTCTTGTTTAACAGAAACCTTTTCCATTCAGTTAGGAGAGAAATTTCAAGCTTCAGTAGCCTGGAATGAACTTGATTGATGTTGAGAGTGACATACGTGAGCAGATCATCCATTTTCTTATCTTGTCTTTGCATTTGCTGAGTCAAATTTATAAGAAGTTCTTCAATATTTGGCGCCCTAGCAGATAGAAGTCGAGGTTGACCTAGAGGTGTACCAAAAAATTCACAGCCAGGTGCAGTTCTCTCATCTGTTTCTTCTTGCACTGGCGTTTGGTTGTCTACTGTTGGAGCCTGATCTTCATCTTCAGCTTGGATGTCTTTGTCAGGAACTACATTTTCATGTGCCTCTTCTTCACTTGATGATTCTGTTTCTAGGTCTATGACATGAACTTTCTCCTGACACTCATCCACTATATCTTCCATGAGATTATGATCTGCAGGACTTTCAACAGGTGCCTGTTCTAGAATTTCAGATGTAACCACGTTGTTAGCCTCTTCCAAGCTTTTCTCCACAGCTTCTCTTAGAATGACATTAACAAAATCAGCAAGTTCTTGATCATTACTTTCCTGCTCTTGATCAGGCTGTTCCACGGGCACCCTCACTTCTTCTGATGTCTTCCCAAAAGAATCAAACAGACCATCAATGTTTGTATCTAGATCAGTCTGAATGCTATTTTCAGACAACCTGACTTCTTCAGATGCAATCTCAACAAGCCTCTGAAAAGAAAAAGATACTTCAGTGGGTGCAGCAGACATAGTAGACTGTGGTTGTTCAGATGGTGTTTCCTGTAGAGCAACCTCAGAAGCTGATGCTAAAACTGTTTGGGTTGAATCTTGAGGTTGTTCCAGAAGCTCCCCCTGAGCTTGTGATTCCTTAACTTTCTGGGCCTTAACCTGCCCCAAGAGAGAAGAGCCCTCCAACCCCAAAAATACTGAAACAAAGTTCATGTTAAAAATGTTTCGAGCCCTAACTTCTGACATGGCCTCTCCATCCAAGGGAATCTTTGAATACTTGAAGATGTCTGTCAAATGGGCGGCGTAGGGCAGATGTCTTTTGGATCCAATACACCCCTTCATGACATTAAAAATAATTTCAGGCAAACATATCTTTACATTCTGAATCAGACAGAACAATAGGAACCTCTGTGTGTCTGTGATTCTTCCTCTAGCTCCAGTCTGTGGGGTGACAATTGAAGCAATGATGTTTTGAAGAAGCTTGTGAAGAGGGGGAAATGACGAGGTTTGGTAGGCTTTCAGTTTCAATTGCCCCTTGTCATGAATGTTACTGGGTTTACCAGTAATGACCGAAAAGGCTTCATGCAGACTATATCTATATCCTCTCTCCACTTCCCCTTTTTCTGGAATACTAAGAGCTTTGTGGAGAGAGTCACATGTTACACCCCTTTAACAGACGAGATCAAAGCAGACTTATCTCGGCTCAAAGACAAATTATTGTAAAATTTCATTACCATGCTAGGGTAATAGACACGGTGGTTTTCTAGGAATTTCCTCCATTCCTGAAACTCAAGAATCTCCAAAAGTTCTGGAAACTTCAAAACTAGGGTTTCATCTCCGAAATCTACTATCCTCGGAGGAATGATTTTCCCACTCTCTAAAAACATGGTAGACTGAGAGGGCCTAGTACCTTGTGCTGAAGACATTTCCGCAGCTAATTCTGGTTCAAGACATCTTTGCTGCTTGGATGAAGGCTCCTCATCTATTTCTTTTCCCTTCCTCTTCCTTTCCACATGAGCGACGGATTCTGGCTGATCCATTTGTCGTAACTCTCAGAGTATCAACTCTTTCTTGCTGGTTGCTGCTGGAAATGAAGCTAGGACCAAGAACGGAGGAGAACTCTGTGGTGGAGATGAGATTTTAGTGAAGAAGAAAGAGCGGGAGAGAAGGGTTTGAAGAAGCATACAAGACGTATCGACACGAGGAGACACAGGAAGCGGCAAGGGCACGCGAGGGTTTATGGATGTAACCTTGAGGAACAAGAAGGGTTTTGGGGGGTCACTTTATACTCTTATCGTACTTTTCAGGAAATGCCCAAACTACCCTTATTCAATATGTAACACAGCCATTTCCCGTTAAAGTTCGCTCTTCAATATATAGAATTATTATATTCTTCCGAATACCTTGGTCAGTTACCTCAAGACGTTAAATCAACATGATCACAAAACTAGCTGTTAAAGGTACTTAGCCTAGAGAAGGTTACGATTAAAATACTCCTTATGTTTGTCAGGCAAAGAAATACCAAATAGATAGTTAAGCATAGTTCATTACTTCATTTAAAGGACAAGAGAGGGCATACAGAGTCAACCAATTTGTTGAGCACTAGGTAGAATTGTCCCTTTTTACACAAGGAGACATGTTTATAAGACACCAGAATCCCTGGTTACTCAGGACAAGCTACCTTTATGCCAATGAAAACCAATGAATTTTTTTTTGACTTTTCTTTCCCCTTCCTTTTTTTTATTTCAACTTTTCCATAATATACAGAGATAGCTAACTGTATCATGACAGAACCTCTAGACTTCTTTGATCTAGAATATCTATTTCTCCATAATTGCCATTGCTCTGCCACAAGGTATGGCGTATTCCATGGTAGCACCTCTCAAGATCTTAAACACAAGACAGAATCCTTACTTAACACAATTTTTTATCTCACAACCATCTTCACATAAGTTTCAGTTAAAACGAAATCCTCAGCAAGGCTTTTCCATTTAACAGAAATTTTTACAATGTGTTGACCAACAATTGAGGAAAAACTTGGAAGGATTAAAGAACAGAATATAACCCCCATACATTAAAGTTCTTTATTAACAGGTGTAACTTGTTACAATAGATTTTGGGTGGTTTAAGGTATTCTGATCAAATCTGATAAGAGTGACAAAGCTATAAGAAGGAATTTTCCTTCAAGAGAATTCCTGAACCAAAGGGGATAAAACAAGGATAAGAAGGTGACAAACAAAATGGAGAGAGATGAGATGAGATGAGAAGCACTCCATACAGCAAAGCAGCAGGTGAGAGATAACTCTAGAGAGTAAAGACCAAGGAGCTCACAAATAAAATCTTCCTAAGGAGATTCAATCTAGTAACCAGAGAGTGCTCTTGAGCAATAAGCTGCAACCTCATGAGATGACTGAACTCAGCACCAATTAACCACACTGGCAGACAAAGGTTCTTCAGATACCAGATGACCTGACAAGCTCCTTTTCAGCCCACGCAAGGACATCTCACACACAACTCTTGGTAATGTTAATTATTTATTGAATGACATGCATGCTATCAGTTGAAATGCAATACGTTGAAGCAAACTTATGGTTTTTCAAATAAGTGGAATGTAATGCAATGAGCACGAGTCAAAAATAGCATGCCTCCCCCTGACTATGAGCATGAAGTTTCCCCATAGAGCATGCAGTGTTTGCCATGAAAACTAAACAAATGAATTTGTGATTCATGCACATTCAGGCTGCCCTGTTCAGTAGAAAGACCTATGGTACTAGGCGGAGCACTTGGTCTGAAGGACCACTTCACACATAGTAAGCACCTCCAGACAGATTTTCCCTGCCTTTGATAGCTTACTATTTGATATACCATAATGGTCAAACATGATGAACAAAGGGCATGCCAGACAAGTAAGATTGTTCTAATCATGATAATCATGTCTAGTCTAAAACAGGCAGTTTATATGTTCAACAACAATCATCAGTCTGATGGATTAAGAATTGAATTCAGATTAGGAAGGCAACAGTAGATTTACCTGAAACGTTCAGGCATGGGGTCGTTTTATGTGCCCTGGTTTATTACCCCTTTATTCCATCCAATGCACACCTGTCAGGCACCTTCCTATTTTCCACTAGCAAGTACCCAAGTGGTCTTGGGTCTTGCATAGTAATTGGCCCCTTTTGGGACTGCCTGCATCCTTTTCTGTGCCAAATAGTCGTCAGAGTTCATGATAAAACAATTATGCATTGAATGCCCAGACAGCCCACAATAGTGGCATGAACTAGCAGGTTTCATGTTCCTCTTATGTACACTAGCATGAACTTGAGCATTATAAGAGTGAGCATGAGGGTTTCTGTTATAATTATGAATTTTTTTTCTTTCATGACCAGCCACCCAGCAAGCAGCAACGTGGTGGCCTGGTTTTCTGCAATTTGAGCAAACAGGAATTCTTTTAAGAACATGTTTGTTCCTACCAAATTCTTTGAACTTTCTATTCCTACCCTGGACATGCCAGCAGTCCTTGACTGCATGGCCATGCTTCCCACAATGGGAGCAGAAAGGAGACTCTCTTCTAAAAAAGCTTGCCCAACATTCAGTGGCCTTGTGCCCAAGCTTGTTACAATTAAAACATTTGACATGCTGGTTCAGAGAAGCAGTTTTGTTGATATTAAGAGCATGTTGGTTAGCATAAGATTTAGCATGATGTAAGAGTGGTTTTTCTTTCCATTAGCAACCAACATTGAACAAAGGTGTGGCCTAATCTACCACAATGCGAGCATTCACTTTTCTTTGAATGAGCAGCAGGATTTCTATCATGATATTTCCCAGCATCCATCATTTCAGCATTTAAATCATCCAGTTCTTTTAATTCACACTCATGCATCAAATGGCCTATCTTGTGACAGTAATGACATTTCATGATTTCCCTCTTACGTGCATGTCTCGGTATATCAGTGTGTTTTACAGCATGCACATTTTCAGTGTGATCCAATCCTTTCTTCACATGACTGACCTTATCAATAACTTTTGTTTGTTTCTGATTCTTCTGAACATTTGGTTGTTTATTTTCTGAGGTGGTGGCTACATCTGATGCTTTGATAAAAGATGTCATTAGCTTATTCTTGAAAGACTTTTTATTTATATCGTTGTAGCCTAACCCTTCCTTTTGAGTATTGACCTTAACACCTAACAACCTGTCCAGATTTTCTTGTCCTTTCACAAATTTTGACAGGGATTTATTCAAATCTTCAATTTCATTTTCCAGAGAAACGACGTGTATTTCATAACTGGCAATTTCTTGTTCATTGCAATTTACACATTCACTTAGCACTTTGTTTGCAATTTTGCAATCCTCAACTTCTTGTTCCAGATTTTTCATTTTTTCAGATTCTTCAAAGTAAACAGATTTTCCTTTTTCTAAAGCTAAAAGCCTCTCAGACATAGTGGAGTTCAGCACTTTTAACTTCTCATTTTCTTCCTTAAGCTTGTCATTCTGAATTAACTCATTTATTAAAATCTGATCTTCTGAGTTAGTTTCAAGTTTTCTTCCAGCCATAAATTTCTTCAAATCTTTTTCCTTCTCTTCAATATCTTTCTGTAATTCCACATTCACAAATTTTATGGCTTCAATTTTCTCAATCATCAGAATGTTCTCTTTTTTTCAGTTTCTCTAAACTTTCTTCATTTTCTTTGGAAAACTTTCTAAGAGAATTATCTTCAGATTTCAACTTATTTAGATCAGATTTTAGACATTCACATTCCTTCATCAAGTTTTCGTTCTGATTTTTATACCTACGAATATCAGATAGACAGGTATCATGAAGTTGCTTGATACTGGAGCAATTTTCACATGGGGATCTAGACCTTTCTAACCCAGTATTCTTTTTCAACTTTTTATACTGACTTCTTAAGCTCTCATGTGATTCTAGCAATTCAGCATATGCATTTTCCCAATCATCTACAGTATAATTTTCAAAAGGATTTACCTCATCACCTTCATCTTGAATGTTGCCTTGATTATTTCTATCAGCCATCATGCAGCTGTCCTTCTTTGTCTTTTGCATTCGCTTCAGCATGTTCAGAATATCTTTAGCAGAACTGCAATCATGAAGATAAGACCATAAGGCTCTGTCAATAGCTGCTTTCGTCAGATTTCTGATTCTCTTCATGCAGAGAGGTATGCCTGTCAGTCCATTTGGACTTTTTCTTTGGTAGTTCATGAGGACCGTGTGAAATTACTTTCCACAGGTCTGGATTAATAGATTTAGCATAACTCTTTAGATTAGCAAGCCATGCACTGAAGTGTGTACCACTAAAAATCGGTGGATTAGCCATGGGAACAAATAGCAAGTAGATTCGAGGCAACAAGAGTATTGATGCACTAAAAATAGATAAGCATCGAAGACTACAAGATCGGATCTGCAGGTCGCTGGACCTTCTAGGCAGACACCCGCTCTGATACCAATTGTTAGGGTGCAATGCCCAGATACAGAGGGGGGTGAATGTATCCTTCTACAATTAATGCCCAAATAAAAACTCAAGTGCTGGACGCAATCTCAGAATGAAACCAAATTCAATTAAACCAAAGAGCAAACACAAGAGACGCGCCTATTCAAGCATCTAGCGGAAGCACACTCACAATGCAAACCACTGCTCAAGAGGTTTTTAGGTGGTTCGGTTCTCCAGACCTACATCCACCCCACACTCAAACCAAGTGTGGCTTCACTAACAGCTGGGCAACACAGCTTGCCAACAGAAGCTGATACACAGCTTACCCAGGGGAACAAACTCCCCTCTTCCTCCTACCTGGAGGGAACCTCTAGCAACCCACGGTCACTAGAAACCAGAGACTCGCGTCTCTCTTCCTCTATACCAAGAGGGAACCCCACTGGTAGCAGCCCCACTACCAGTGAACTAGCCAGTAGCACTCTGCTACCAGCAACCCACCAGAGGCAGAGCCTCTCTTCCTCCTAACCTGAGGGACCCCTGGACTTGCAACCCACAAGCCCAGAACTGGAGACTAGTCTCCCTTCTCCTGAGACCACCGGAGGAACCCGACCTCAGTCCAGAGGAACGGAAGTACAAAGCTAACCAAATGAAAAAAGGAAAAAATAAGAAAGGAAAAATACACAGCGATCAGAAAGCTGTAAAGAAAGATAACACAGATGTGGCTCACATGGAGCTGACTGGCCTGGATTTGATCCAAGGTCCAGTAGACAGATCTTCAGGTAAGCTTCTCTTCCTCTTCTCTTCTCTCTCACTTTCTTTTTCTCTTAACCCTCACGAGCTCTCTCTCTCTCTTTCTCTTCTTCCTCTTTCGTAGGCACTCTCTGTCTTTTCTCTTCTCCTCTTCTTCTACTCTTTTTCTCTCTCGATCTCTGCTCCTCTATTCTTTTTGGCTCACTCTCTTGCAATTTGCTCGATCAGCCTTTCTTCATTTTATATCAGCAGCCAGCAGGAGGATAGGGTACAAAGTGCGTGTGCCTCCCACGCTCGATCCAGAACCTTCCTGCCACGTGCCCTTTTCGAATTTGTTCCTCTAGTATTAGATCACGTGCAGCCCAGTTATTGGGGAATATTCTTCCTCGGACCTGCAAGGAGATAAAGACCATTAATACTTAGAGTTCGCTATATATATCTACCTGAAATGAGTCGGTTGACACTCAAGCTGAAACAGCACGAGGTATGAAGGAACGACAAGAGATGCACTATACTGAGAACGACACGAGATACAGTGGTGACAAAACAAACACTACAAAGAGAACGACACGAGGTTCAAGGGTGACAAAACAAATACTACAAAGAGAACGACACGAAGTATCACTATAACAAAACAAACACTACGAAGAGAACGACACGAGATACACAATAATAAAACTAACACTACAAAGAAGATGACACGAAGTCAGAAGAGAACAGCACGAGGTGAGAAGGAAATAACACGGAATAAAACGGTAGTAAAGACACGCGATCAGAGGAAACCTGGACGAATATAGAAAGAAACAACACGAGGACATAAACACAAGAATAATCACGAAGACACGAATACAAAAGCAACACGACATAACAATCAGTAAAGAGAACGGCACGAGAACAACATGGACTGAAACCAACTCGAAGACGAAAATGACACGAAAACAACATGGACTGAAACCAACTCGTAGACGAAAATGACACGAAAACAACATGGACTGAAACCAACTCGAAGATGAAAACGAAATTGACACGAAGTGTGGTCACAAAATGAGAAAGACACTGGGTCTAGGAAAGACAACACGAGGACATAAGACAGGAACGGCTACAACGACACGTGATAAAACAAAGAAAGCAGGAAAACGACTCGAGTAACTACAGTAAATGACACGAAAACACAAGAGCAAAAATAAAAAGGATGACTCGAGATGAGCAACTAAATACTGAAGAATCGACACGAGGTGGTACAGAAAGCAACACGAGGTGCTGTAATGTTCTGCACGCAATGGAACAAAACGACACGAAGACAAGCCCTGAAAATAATGTTTAGACTTCACGCTGTACAGACTTTGAGGAGTCTGAACCAATGTACAGACTTTAAAGGCTGTGAATACCAAGGCATGCTGAACAGACTTGAAATCTATGAAGATGGAGTGTATAGACTTGAAAGTCTGAATACGATGTGCATACTTGCTGAGTTGACGTTGCAGCCCAATGAGTTTAACACTGCAACGTATACACTTTGCGTTCAACAGAAGGTGTATATACTTGAAGTTTCAAGGCCACAATGTATAGACTTCAAGAGAAGCAGTCCGATGTACAGACTTCAAATGTGAAGACATTGTGAATGCAAATGCAATGATCAGACTTCATTGTATAGACTTGGAGAACCTGAAACAATATGCATACTTGGGACGCCTGAAGACCAATGTATAACATGACTGAACATAGAACTAATGAAGAACTGCATTATGATCAGAAAGTGAATACTAGCGATTTGACTCACACAAGATGACTCACAGTGAATAGCTCACTACAAAGGCCAAACATCAAAACCACCATTAAAACCATCATCAAAACCATAGGGGCACAACAGGAATGAATGTGCCTAGGCGTACCGCACCACTTGACATGATTCAAAAGTCGGGTCCATTCATTCATATCACCCACATGTCAAGTAGGAAGCATGAGTGGTGTATATTCAGATGTAATGGTCCACCTTCATTCATCATGAGTCTTAGGCATGTTAGGAGTATTCATGGATGTCCGGGTCCTCTGCACCCACGCATGAGAGGGACAGCTATGGATGCCTGTTGGCACTCAAAATATGATCGTCGGTGACCAAGCCATAAGGACGAATGACCCGGCCCACCGAAGTACGGAAGCCGATAAAGATCAACATATTGAAGACTTCTCAAGCTGCCAGAGCCTCGAGTCACTCCATGTGGACACGGGGACTTCACCTCAGGAGAGCCGAGACAAACTCATCAACCAACCAGCAGTGCGACCAAGCTTGCCCAATGAACCGGCATCGACTTTGTCATGCCGCATACACTACACCCGTTGTTCGATCAAGGACGACGGTCTATCCGGTGGTTCCCCACCATATGAAGAGGTTCTCCCGAAGATGAAGGAGTTCCCCCGGCTCTCCGAGACGGAGGACCGAAAGCTCTGTCGGCAGAAGATCCCGATCACCCGGCACGGGTACGGCTTCCTGCCAAGATGGGCCCATTAGTGGCCGAACGATCGCCCAGCTCGAGCGGAACTATCCCTGGTGTTATCTCACTTTTCGAGGAGCTTCGGGCACAAGCCAGGCCGAGCCAACGGCATAGATCATAGAGCTGAAGGCCGTGTCAGCGGGAAACCCGTGTGAGTAGCCCAAAGCAATCCAGAACCTCGAGAAGGGCCGTACGCCAATCTAAAAGCTTCGACAAATCATCTCGTCGAGGTTTCAGTGAGCAGCGGCAGAACACATGTTCACGGTGGCTCCCGGAATCATCTCCGGACTCACCAGATGGCTCGAAGCTCGTATAAAGCACCAGCCCGGCATGCCCTTATCCCGGCGCGCCCTTACCTTCGACCCTTGTACCGGCGCGCCCCCATCTTCAGCCCTTATGCCGGCGCGCAAATCACCCTGATGATGGCTTCGATCCCGGCGCGATAAGCCTTGAAGGCTCCCCCGGCGCGCCAATCACACGCCGGTTCAACGTTCTAACTCATGCCCTATATATACGGCTGTTCGAGAGCAACAAAGGGGGCCGAAGGAGATCAATAAAGAAATCAGAAGAGACAGAGAGAAGAAGAGGAGGGAGAGAGCTTTCGAGAGGGTTTCTTTCCTCTTGCGGTACAAAGAGTGAGGGTTCCTTCGGGGGAGTTACCGCCAGCCATCTTCTTCTTCTACGACACCTTGTTTCAGGAACAGGTGGGCGCGGGCGCTGATCCCTTTCCTGCTTTCCACAGTTTTCTCTTCTGAAACTTCTACCCATCCAATGTAAGCAAGAGGGGGAGGAGCGATGATGATATGAGTCGATTCTCCTCCCCCCTCTACGTGATTTTCTCTGCTGCTCTTTCCCTGTTATTGCGCTATGATCATCCTCTGCTTCTGTTATTGTTGAACGGCGATCGAATAATGGCGCTGGTGCCATAGCCTAATTATGTAAATGCTGAGCCATTCCCGTTTCTGGGATGGTAACATATATACATATACATGCTAAATGCTGGGTTTAATAGGTCGAACGAATGGTCTTCATCTTCCATTTCTTATGTATGCCAATGCGTGCGCGTGAGGCTTTCTCTGTATTATTCCTTGATTTCGCTTTCCCTGAATCTCCTACCATGCCCTGAATCATCGTGGGCTACAGAAACGTCCCTTCCCCGGGGTTTCCCCTCCGAATATTCTCCTGTTTAATCTCAGGATTCTCGCATACCCCTCTCTATAGACACGCCAAAATTGACGTTACTGTGAGTACATCTCATATTACCTTGTAATGCCCCAATTTGACCCTCAAATTACCTCTTTTTGAGTGATTTTTCTCACTTTTCTTGGTTTTCTCTATTTTTCCTCCCTTTTCTTATTTTTTCTATTTTTTTGGATTTTCTGGGCATTTTTCTCTATTTTTAAGAATTTTTTTGAATTAACGACTTAAAGAGGGGCGTCATTTCATTTTAAGAAAATTAAAAGAAAATAAAAGAAAATGGACGTCAATTGCATCAGGCGTCAATTCCTCTCAAATTACCATTTTTCTGGATTTTTCTGAAGATTTTTCAGATTTTTTTGGAATTAACGACTTAACAGGGGACGTTAATTTGTTTTCAAATAAAATAAAAAATCAAAAAAATTGAAATTAACGACGCATGCACGGGCGTCACTTTTGAAATTGATTTTTTTAATATTATTTTTATCCCTCTTTGAGAGGTGATTTGGTGGCCTTCCGGGTGTCAGAAAAATACGTAAAAATAGTCATTGGAATCAGCACATTGAGATGCACCTCCACCTAAAAAATGGGAAAATAATATTGAGAAATGAAAAATAACCCTATTTTGATTACTTTTGAATTAACGACCCTTGGGAGGGCGCGTTTTTAATTAACGCCTTTGGTTGAGGCGTGTTTCACAATTTTCAAAAAAAAAAGAGAAGAAAGATTTATTTCTAAAAATGATCCCTGAATTGACGCCTTGTTCCAAGGCGCGTTTTAAATTAACGCCCTTTGGTAGGTCGTCAATTTCAGAATTGACGCACCTATCCAAGTCGTGTTTCATCTTTCGTGTTCTAAACAAACGCAGCTTTCCCGGAGAGTTCCCTGCTATGTTTGGTTGTTTGTTTGATTGGGGAACTGGAGTCCTTGCCGCTAATGTCTATTGCTTATTCTTATCTTCCCAAATCTATCGAATCTGTGGTTGGACCCCTACTAATAGAGCCTTGCGGCTCTGTCGAAGGGGTTGGACCTTCTTCTTCTTCAATTCAGGATTCTGTCTTCTGGGCTTCTGCTTTCTTCTTTTGTTTTTACAGGAAGGTGCTGCCGTTGGTGCTGCTGGCTCAGGAGAAAGCTCCTGCACTGCACGGCTCATCTCTTCAAGGCTTCATCCCCATTGAACATCAAAGCCAAAGCTCAATGCAGGCCTTTCTTATCTTTTATTTCTTTTCCCTTGTTCATACATATGCATGCATATTGCATCCCCTGTTAATCCCCCTTCTCAACCACGTTGAGAAACTCCCACAGTTCAACTCTTGCACACCTCTTCACCTCCTTATTTTATTTGCATTCATCATCATATCTCCCACCCTCTTGCATAGGGGTTTAAGGGCAAACACCCAATAAGGTGTGTTCTTACACATGCTTTCATGTCTATTTCTACCATGAATTTGATGCTACACTCGCCTTGTTTCTAATTCAATTTTTATGGGTGTTTGCTAATTTTTGCAAGGGTAATTAAGAAAGAAGAACTCTCTTCATCGGCCGGCCGATTGGAAGAGAAAGGAAGGCACTCACAATCCCCCGCATTTAAGGTATTTATATCACGATCCCTCAATTGATTATTTGTTATATCCTTTGAGGCCCTCGCGTCTCTGGCGATCACATCTCCTATTTTGCACCCCGTGCATGCTTTTTCTTCTCATGCTTTTTCTTCTTTTTTCTAAGTGGATTTATCACGATCTACAAATTGGCGATCACGGTGGGACTCCTTTTGTTTTCTTTTGATTACCCTTTCACTTGGGCACCCACGTGTGCCATCTCCTTTTGCACCCACGGTGCGCCTCCTTTAGTGCTCCACGTAGCACTCTCCCTATGTGATCTGTCAGTTTGATAGATTTCTTTTAGAATTTCCACTTATCCAAAAATAAAGATTTTTTTTTTTTGATGAGCATGCTAAATCTTAATTCATATATTTGTTGATTGCCATGAGTGTTATGATGTGATTGTGAGAGTTTTTATCACTGTTTGATAATTCTGGCCGTGGAGTGTTTCTGGAGACAGAAAGAATTAACGCCTCACCCAGAGGCGTGTTTTCTTTTAACGCCTTCATCCAGGGCGTCTATTTATTGCGTAGCGCCTAACATCAAGGCGTGTTTTCACTCGATCTTATGCACCACTTGCATTTGACGCCCTCACCTAGAGGCGTCCTTTTCACATATAGCACCTTACCCTAAGGCGCATTTTTCACTGCCTGTGGGCTCCCACAGTGGTTCACGACAGCCACGCTGTCGTCTCTTTTGCTGCTAGCGACCGCTGCCAGGTCGTCTCTTTCCTGTGGGTTTACAGAACCCTCTTGTCTGTGGTTCTTCATGCTGGATTCATGCTTATATTGATTATTTGATTATTGCTGTGGTTGGCTTATCTTATTCTGCATTTTTGTTGCATTGGTTTGGGAGACCTCCTCTCCTTACATTGTTAGGAGCCACACACCCCTCTTGGTGAAGGAACGACCCTCCATTGAGCACTCCGTCTCTTTGGACTGGAAATTCCTAAACCAAGCCTCCATAAGTCCCCGCACCCGTGGATTCCCTCACGGATGCCGGGCAGGTTGTACCTTTTGAAGTCCCGCGTTTAGTTGGCCTATGCATGGTGAGAAAGTGTTCCTAGTTGGCACCGAAGTTGAAATCATAATGAAACTAGGTTCCTCCTTTGTGTGAATCACTCCAAATTGTTGTTGAAAATCACATTAATTCACCAAGGTTAAAAAAAAAATCAAAGCTAATCATTCCAACTTGTTAGCTATCTTGGTAAATTGTTTTGATTGCACATTCAATTTCTTGCATAATGGCTTACCTTCATAAGAAAGTCAACATGTTTAACTCAGCTAATGTTCATGAGGGTGATCAACCAAGCACATCTTATTCCCCTCAATTTCAACATGTTCATCATAATCCTCACCATATTTTCAAGGGACCACACCCTCATTCTTATGGTGTTGCCTGACCCATGGGCAATGTCCAACCTCAGGGTCCCTCGCTTCAATTGCGAGCCACTACTCCAATAGGACCGTCTCCTCCCAACGATGAGAAGGTCTCCCAAATCATTCATGCATTAGATCATCTCACCCCTCAACAAATCCAAGCCCTTAAGGCCGTTGTTGAGGGTGCATCTCATTCATCTCATCCTCCTTCCAATCCTATGCGGGTGGCCCATCACCTACCTCCCTCTTCTATTCACAATCCTACTCGGGTGGCTCATCACCCATCTTCTTCTATTCATCCTTCTCCTCGGGTGGTCCGACACCCATCTCCTTCTATTCCTCCTCCATCACGGCCCCAAGGCCCATTTATTCCTTGCAATCTGGCCCATCCGGGTTCTTCTACGGGTCGGCCCATTAATCCCCTTCCACGGCCTTTTTATGCGACCCCTCCTTCAAGGCCCTGCCAACCCTCGGTTGCTCAGGTCACACCTCTCCAGCAAATGCTTTTCAACAAAGTTACTTCGTTGGAGGAACAATTAAAGACCGTTACGAGCCCACGGCATGCTCCCCCTACTCCAGTCAATAACCTCCACGCCGCTTTGAACAACATTACCAAGATGGAGAATGATTGGAAAGATAGGAGAGACGATTATGGCATCGACCGTTCAAGCGAGCAAGAGCCGGCGATTGAAGAATTTGAAACGGCATACGACGTTGAAGCTATGCAGGCACCCCTTCCGAGTTTCCTTCGTTTTCCTCTCCCTCCACTACCATTTGATGAGCCCCCTACTCAGGATGAAGCCACCATACCCAATCCAACTCCTGTTTATGAGACTAATTGGTGTTACAATGATGGGTCGATGCTTCAATCACCCACGCCGGCGCATCTTGAGTCTCATCCTATCCCTACCACCGCTCGCCCCGTCCGGCGTTTTCTCCGCACCCAACCTCCACCAATTACACCTCCACCAGCTATGCCGATAACCTTCACAACACCAGCCTTCCCCGAGCCTTCTACTAAACCTCCACCCACTAAGCCATTAGCCTCCATTCCATCAGCCTCCACTGAACCTCCATTACCCTCCATTATGCCAATCTCTGCCAAGCCTTCCATTACACCTCCTCTTTGTCCGCCACCTCGGCCCTCCGTTACACCTTTAACCCCAAAACCCACTTTGCCTATTCCACCACTTAATCCATCACCCTTACCTATGGTTAGTCCTGAGTAGGATCCACCCCTTTTTGCACTCGAGCCAACCCCGACTGCTTCCGAGCAAAGGGAGAAGCTCGATGTGTTTGAACCCCCATTCCCACTCATCCTTTCTCCAACACTTTCCATTACACCATCACCATCCATGGAGCCTTCCGCCTCCGCTTCACCCTCCTTTACTACTCGGAATGGGGGGCTTTTGTCGAGCACTTGTGCCGAAGATGATCAAAAGCTGGGCAAGAAGGATTTAGCCATGGTTGTGCTATTCAAGATGCAAGAGTTTATATGCCGGATGCCGATCCGGGTTATTATGCCAAGCATGGTTGAAGAGGCTAGGTCCCCGCCACTGCTCGCCAAGAGAAAATGTCAAACTTTGATGCTACCTAAGGGCCGGGCAGGGCACCCCTTGTTCCAATTTCCGAATCTTGAACCCATTGTTCCATGCAAGGGGCGAATGCCTATTCCATTCAACATCCTTTATATGCCGCAGTCCTTGGGCATGGCAATGCTTCCTATCTCAACTCTTCAACTCCCTCACACTATTACTTTTCACTCTCCAAGGGAGCTGTTATTTACTATTGAAGTTTCGTCATGGGCTTGTGCTTTATCCGTTGGGCCAATTGGTTATACACTCTCACTGCCATGGAAGGGGGGTTATCTTGGTGCCGAAAGGCCTTCTACTATTTCATCCACTTTCTTATCTATCACATTTTTTTCATGGGCCACTCAAGGGTAAAGAGGAGGATCTCATCCTCTCGCCCTTCATGTTCTTCATATTCTTTGCATCTCATGCATCCTGTTGCATCCATGCATTCATCGCATCTGTTGCATTGCATTCACATGCATTTGCACTTCTTCTTTCCCGGGTTTCCGGACCCGTATCTTCCCCGCCTTCCGGAACCTCCGGATCTTCCGCATTTCCCATCTTATTCATCTTCATCCTCTTCTAATCCACTCTCCCCGGGGCATCGCGTCCCCTTTCCTGCTATCTCCCTGGAACCTCCAGGTGTTCTATCCCTCCTCTTAGGGCATGACGCCCCTTCTGATTCCACTCTTCCGAAACGTCCGGATCTTTCTCTTCCCCTTGGGCATCGCGTCCCATGGCATTTTCCTCCTCCGGAACCTCCGGATCTTTCTCTTCTCCCAGGGCATCGCGCCCTTTTCTATCTTCTTCCTCCGGAACCTCCGGATTCTCCATCTTATTCTTTCTATCTTCCTTCGGGGCATTCCGACCCTTCTAATTCCATTTCTCCGGAACCTCCGGACCCTCCATCTTTCCTCCGATTCGTCCTTCTGTTCCTCCGGGACATCACATCCTTCATCTTCTTCTTCCTTTTCCATCACCTTTTTTCCTATTTCTTCCCGGGGCATCGCGTCCCTTCTTTCGTTGTCCCTCCAGAGCCTCCGGATTCTTCTTCCGCTAATGATTCTCCTCCTCTGTCGCCAGACCCTCCGGATCCGCCTCTTTCCATCTATCAATTTCTTCCTCTAATTCCCCCTAATCATGGGTCCGACCCAACCTCTTCCACATCCACTGCCTTGGGCATCTGCTCTTTCTCTCACTACTTTCGAGGCTTTAGTCCTCATTCCTCCTTCTAATTCTCCGCTTCTTCTGTAGACCTTTCATGTGATCAGGGTCTCCACACCTTAGTGAGGGAGTTCTAGCTCTCGCCTCTTTTCCTTTTCTCCTTATTCGTCTAAGTCTGGTCTTGGCACCACTCCTTCTTGTTAAGCCACTTTCAGTCCTTTGCTTCCAATCCTTTTTGACTGCCAAAGAGGACTATCCCACGATGATCAACCTCGCCTCTGACGGCTGCTTCTACAAAGGTTGCAAGGTAACATATTGGCGTAAGTACTCATTTCATGATATCATTATCTCATTGCTTCACGATGATTTTCAAAATAAAATGCTTCTTAACAAGATTAAGAGTGGTGTTTTAGACCTTCATCTTAGGCTTTTGTTTAATTCAATTATTCTGAAAAGAGTCTTTAGGCTTACTTCTGCAGCACTTTTTGGTTAATAAAAACCCGCGCTGGGAATTCAACATTCTCTCCCCGCTTGTTAAGAGCAACCCTTAGCTGGGCATTCCACACACTTCACGGCGTCCTTAGCTGGCTCCCTTGATAAAACACCGTTGCTACTTTGGCCATGCCATGAGTATATCTGAAAGTCTTTTCTCTTCTTTACTCGGCCGCGTGCAGGGGCAAGAGGTCAACGGATGAGATGACCCAATCAGGGTATTCCCCAATACGAGAGGAGTCTCAAATAGGGGCAGTCTTGACCCAAAATCAATATGAGTTTTCATATGAGTTTTCATGATATACATCTCGCCAAAAGGGCTATTATGAAAATCAAGTCAAAATTTCGATAAAAGCAAAATTGTGAATTATGGCATGACAAGAGTGGCAAAGTCCCCGCAGGGAAAACCCTGGTCGTATGCATGTCAAGGGTCTAAAAATCAAAGACACAAAGTCCCGGAACAACAGACTACCTCTTTGAGGGGAAACACCTGGGAAGGAATTCAAGTCCCGACATCTCCCATCCTGCATAAAGCTTATCCTCAATTATTCTTCTCTTCTCCCTCTAAGACCGAATGTTTCTCGGGTATGGCCTTGGTAGGAGCACCGTTAATCAAGGGCAGTCAGTTATAGGGCGCCACCCTTCAATGCACGCCCGGCTTTGGGTAGTTTTTTTTAGCGAAAGGGGAAGGAACAAGGACCCCTAGCCAGTGGTTCAAAAAACACCCTTTGATGCTGCATTAACAAAGCCTAAACCAAAAATAAAAAAAACTTGAATATTTCCTAAGCCAAAATCCTAAAAAAAATTGAATATTTCTCAAAATCCAAAAATATTGAATATTTTCAAAATTCATAATAAAAATTTAAATATTTTCCAAAATCCACATAAAAATTCAAATATTTTCAAAACTCATAAAAAGTTGCATATTTCAAAATCCAAAAAATTACATTGTATTTTTCTGATGGTGCTTTTGCAGGAACAACAACTTTGCAAGGATCAAGAGCACGGGATGAGTCCTCTCCATTCGTTGCTATCTACCTTTTGATTCTCCCCATGTTCACAATTGATTTGCGGCGCATTACTCCGATTATTCATCTCCAAATCTTTTTTATCAAATCTTGCTGATCACTCCACCGATGGGCATTATCAGATCTTGATCATTCAACTCCAAATCTTGATTAGCCAAGTTGTCATCCTCATGACAAACGACAAACAATGATGTTATGCTATCTATGCTTTAATGATGCTATCTATGTTATTCATGCCTTTCACGCTGTGCACACTTGAATGCTATTCATGATATGATACATACATGCTATTCATGCCATATACATGTTATTCATGCTATCCTTACTATGCTTAAATGCCTTATTCATTACTTGTTATCTTTTATATCTTGGCTGATGAATCTTTGAGCGCAGGAAGAAGCTCTTAGTCCCACCGACTGGGCATCATCATACAAGCCCCATGATGCTTGCACCTCATTTCTCAGTCCCCCATGCTTATTGCTTCACCATCCCCCTATATGCATTCTACTATATGTTACATACGCTACTAGATTATATCAAGGACCGTGTGGCTTTGATAAATCTAGAATTTGAGTTCCCCTCCATCAAAAACAATGATGATTCCAGAGGAGTCTTAGTCACACGGATAGGCCGTTGAGCCGTCCAAGACTGGGGACGATGGTTCCCTTTTGTGAGTTGGTGCGTGGATAAACGGGCTTCGGCTTAGTATCGGCTCGCAGAATGGGTTTCTTGACCCAGTGTGGGCAGTTTAACAATATTATCCTTGATTATCTTATATTTTCATTTGTTTTAATTTTTCCTTTAAAACCCAGCATGCATTCATATAAGACTTTGAATTAACGTTGGAAAATCATTCTGATAAGCTGATTGGAGAGTCAAATTGATCTTGATCTTTCCAGATATGAGATATTCATTGCTGAATGGAATCCTCAGTTCGTTTTGTCGCTGTTTTGGGTCATTTTCTCGAAAGCTCCTTGTTTGGATTTCTATCATCTTATTTTAATCATTTTCCATTGATCCACCTTGGCTGCAGCACGTCCACATTGGCTGGTAACCGCTCCCCAATGGTGAAACCTACAGGTTTGTGACCTGGGGTACTTCCACCGCGCTGGAAGTTGATCATTCTTTTATCTCCTTCGTGCCCCCGTGCACACTCCCTCTTTTATCCAAACATCGTTGATTTCAGTGAATTTCCTAGGATTGCTTCATCTCGTGCTTTTGATTTCATTCTCATCAAGTGATGTTGATTGCGTGTCTCATCACACCTTGGCATCTACTTTTCAGTTCGCTCTGCTCCATTGCAAAGCAGACGCCAAGGCGGGGCAGCTGTAGACACGCCAAAAATGACGTTACTGTGAGTACATCTCATATTACCTTGTAATGCCCCAATTTGACCCTCAAATTACCTCTTTTTGAGTGGTTTTTCTCACTTTTCTTGGTTTTCTCTATTTTTCTTCTCTTTTCTTATTTTTTCCTATTTTTCTGGATTTTCTGGGTATTTTTTTCTATTTTTAAGATTTTTTTTGAATTAACGACTTAAAGAGGGGCGTCATTTCATTTTAAGAAAATTAAAAGAAAATAAAAGAAAATGGACGTCAATTGCATCAGGCGTCAATTCCTCTCAAATTCTCATTTTTCTAGATTTTTCTGAAGATTTTTCGGATTTTTTTGAAATTAACGACTTAACAGAGGATGTTAATTTATTTTCAAATAAAATAAAAATCAAAAAAATTGAAATTAACGACGGATGCACGGGCGTCACTTTTGAAATTGATTTTTTTAATATTATTTTTAACCCCCTTTGAGAGGTGATTTGGTGGCCTTCCGGGTGTCAGAAAAATACGCAAAAATAGTCATTGGAATCAGCACATTGAGATGCACCTCCACCTAAAAAATGGGAAAATAATATTGAGAAATGAAAAAATAACCCTATTTTGATTATTTTTGAATTAACGACCCTTGGTAGGGCGCGTTTTTAATTAACGCATTTGGTTGAGGCGTGTTTCACAATTTTTAACAAAAAGAGAAGAAAGATTTATTTCTAAAAATGATCCCTGAATTGACGCCTTGTTCCAAGGCGCGTTTTAAATTAACGCCCTTTGGTAGGTCGTCAATTTCAGAATTGACGCCCCTATCCAAGTCGTGTTTCATCTTTCGTGTTCTAAACAAACGCAGCTTTCCCAGAGAGTTCCCTGCTATGTTTGGTTGTTTGTTTGATTGGGGAACTGGAGTCCTTGCCTCTAATGTCTATTGCTTATTCTTATCTTCCCAAATCTATCGAATCTGTGGTTGGACCCCTACTAATAGAGCCTTGCGGCTCTGTCGAAGGGGTTGGACCTTCTTCTTCTTCAATTCAGGATTCTGTCTTCTGGGCTTCTGCTTTCTTCTTTTGTTTTTATAGGAAGGTGCTGCCGTTGGTGCTGCTGGCTCAGGAGGAAGCTCCTGCACTGCACGGCTCATCTCTTCAAGGCTTCATCCCCATTGAACATCAAAGCCAAAGCTCAACGCAGGCCTTTCTTATCTTTTATTTCTTTTCCTTTGTTCATACATATGCATGCATATTGCATCCCCTGTTAATCCCCCTTCTCAACCACGTTGAGAAACTCCCACAGTGCAACTCTTGCACACCTCTTCACCTCCTTATTTTATTTACATTCATCATCACATCTCTCACCCTCTTGCATAGGGGTTTAAGGGCAAACACCCAATAAGGTGTGTTCTTACACATGCTTTCATGTCTATTTCTACCATGAATTTGATGCTACACTCGCCTTGTTTCTAATACAATTTTTATGGGTGTTTGTTAATTTTTGCAAGGGTAATTAAGAAAGAAGAACTCTTTTCATCGGCCGGCCGATCGGAAGAGAAAGGAAGGCACTCACAATCCCCCGCATTTAAGGTATTTATATCGTGATCCCCCCATTGATTATTTGTTATATCCTTTGAGGCCCTCGCGTCTCTGGCGATCACATCTCCTATTTTGCACCTCGTGCATACTTTTTCTTCTCATGCTTTTTCTTCTTTTTTCTAAGTGGATTTATCACGATCTACACTCTCTTCTCGGATGGAGCCGTGCTTCTGCGCGTGCCTCGCTCCGCCATGCCCCGGGTTTCATCCCCTGAACGATGCTCTCTAACTGATCGAACATATGCCTCGTAATGGGCCTCCCTCATCTATGCATTTACTATCTCTACGCATCACGGTCATCCGAATGGTTTCCGGGGTTTTCCTTCTCATTATCTCGATCATCTGGGGAAGGGGAACATGCCCCTGTGGCTTCATGGAACTGCTAGGTACCTAAGAACCCTACCTCCCGATGGTAGATGTTCTCCCTGAGCCCACAACAGATAGCAACGAAGAGGTCTTGGTTCAACGAGCTAGACCCTAACAGTCCAGGACCCAACGGAGACCGGGGATGTGTGCTCCTCGCAGGCTAGCCCTCGGAGTTCCATCTCCCTAATGGTCGGTTCCTCTAAGGGATAAGTCATACACTGTGGGCTGTCCACCCCTCGCAGGCTAGTCCTCGGGGTATTGCTCCCGCCGTCAACGGCTTCGTCTCTCTGTTTCTTCCCCTACGGGATTTTGGTGCCCCTAGCAGGCTAGTCCTCGGGGTACTCCATCCACTGGGGTTTGCTGGCTGCCATTGTGCAGACCGGCGGTTTAGGGGCTTGTTCCACAGGTGAGCATGACCCCGCTTCTCCCCTGCAACTCTTCAGGTTCAGGGGAGATGCTGTCCAATTTTGGACAGATTAAGATTGAATAAGCCTTAATGAAACACTCGTTCTGGACCCAATTATCCTGGTGCTCGAGTAGGAACCTCGCACTGGCTTAATCACACCGTCCTTCGGGGTTCTGGACTTCAATTCGATAAGCAATTGGCCCAAAATAACTTCAGAATCCTCACCCAAAACTTAACAAACCCAATAGCTACAAAATTCACAGAAAAGGTGGGTTGAACGGTGCGGCCTTAGCCGGCGCGCCCTAATCCGGCGCGGTACCCCCCGCGCCGGATTAACATTAGACTCATATCCCTTCTTTTTTTTCTTTGCGCCTTTCCGACGCGCCCTAAACCGGCGCGCCCCATCCCTTTCGCGCGCCATCTTAACCGGCTGTATGGCCGCGCCGTATTAGCCGCTATACCTGTGTTTCTTCGCGCCGTATTAACATTCATCATGGCCACGCCGGATTAAGACGCTATACCTACATTTTATCGCGCCGTATAGGCTACCTATCACAGGGCCGCGCCGATTTTGAAACCTCTTGTTACTCTAATCGCTCATTTGCCCCCCCGAGTGGATCTCGTCCCTCGGGGTTGGCGTTAATAGATCACAATGGGTAATAAAAATGAATAAGGGAGGAGCCAAGCGAGCCCGAACTATATTGTTATCACATCTTCATTACTATGTCCATTAGCATCTTTGCTTTCGCTATCACACTTGTGTTGTCTTCCTTCTTCTCGATGGGGAGTAATAAACGTGGTTGATCACCATTTGCTTCCATAATTCCGTTATCATGCTTAATATGGTTATGAACGTCATGTGTGCATCCATGCATACATCCTCGAGTAGATCAAATGGCGTTGACAGAAAAGCCGGATTACGTCTGGTCAGAAGTCTTCGTTGTGCGCGACGGTGGTCTTCGGACCTACGTCCTCCGCCACGTACCGAGGATCCATAATTCCATGAACTATGCATCTTCTACACGATAAACATGAGCATCCTGCATGTCTTCGTCATGATCATCATGTAGCTCTTTTTAATCCGGCTTCGACAGCCCGCTATCTCGAAAATTAATCAAAGGTGTTCCCTCCCCGTGGGGGATGTAATTAACGCCATAGCCTTTATGGTATGGCGGACTGCTGGTCCCGACTGAACCTCACATTCGCCCGACACGGGTCAGAATGAGCGCATCATAAAATTGTCACTCATGTGACTGGCACGCCCGCGTCGTCAATTAGTCAGTTAATTACCAGTTAGTTAATTGGTTGATCGACACGTGAAATAAGACATGTATACATGTACATATGTACATATATACATGAAATAAAGCAATAAGATGGTCGGGTAAAACCCATCGCAAACAGTCTGGCACGCCCGGTGGGACCAGTGTCACCTTTCATCTCTTTGCCGAGATATTCGGGCTTCGAAGCCCTCTCAAAGGCTACTGATTATTGCCTTGTTTGACATTGCAGGCAAACCAATGACGATCAATGGGATAACTGGCATCGACTTCGATCTTTCGATAGTCGCTGGACACGCGCAAGGGTATCTGGCGGTACCCATGGAATTCGGCAGCTTCCCTCCCGCTGTAGGCTTCCCCAACTTTTGGGGGTTGGCCTTCGTCAATATCCTGGAGGTCGAAGCCCCAGTGCCTGCCAAGGAAGCTGTGGAGAAAGCGGAGCCTCTGAAGGTTCCCTGCTGCAAAGACTCGTCCGAGACTTCGGCCCCGGCTGCTAGCTGTCTGGTGCACCACGTCATACGTGGGACCCACCCCAATGTCATCAACAAACACCCTGGAGGACGCCAGCGTCGCCAGGTCCGCAAGAATGCTGCTGTAGTTACCGGAACTCTGTCTCAGTCTGGGAAATCTATGCTAGTCGGGGGAATGCGCGTCTTCCTCGACGGACGCACTGCACGGGCGACCCCAGACCGAGTCATCCCCAACATTCCTGTTTACAATGCCTATCAAGCTCTCGCTGGAAGGAGGGCGGAAATAGAAGAAACCGGCCACTATGGTCAAGGAAGCCCGGCACCCAGGCCGAAGAAGTTCAAACAAGTGTGGGTTCCCAAGCGAACCCGACCTGCCTACCAGCTAACACCTATCCGCCGCCGTCTTGTGAACGACGAGGCGGAAGTGAGGAGAGAAAGGGGCCTGCCCCCAAAGGAGGAAGAAGAGGTGGTTGCGGATCCTCCGCGCCACAGAAGTTTCCAGGCTGCGGCCTGTCAAGCCAATGTCCCTGCTGCGGGACGAAGATTCCAACTACCAGCCGACAGAGCTCGGCTGGCCTATATCCCTCCTGTCGGAGGTCGACAATCACCCCCCGTCCTATATCAAGAGTGGGGTCAGGAAGAGATGACCTGCTTGGTCAGAAATTATTTCCGAGGCTTGGGCAATCCCTCACTCAGACAACAGCGACTGATGCAGACAGTCGCCGTTGAGGAAGGTTACTGCCCATCAACGATAGAAGAAGGAAATATGGAAGATAGAATGATGGTGTCGTCAGTCGACAACAATGGATATAATGACGGCTTCGAGGTAGAAGCCGATGAAGCCTTCCCCGAGCAGGAAGAAAGAAGAAGAGTTTCTATGTTCGAAAGGTTGACCTTTCCGCAGCAAGCCAGAAGGAGGGTCTATCAACAAAGGAGAAGGATGCTGGTTTTTACCTGCAACATGGCTGGCATATCCAGCCAATATGGGGAGCTTCCTGAAGACCCCCAAGAATTGGCTCAATTGGCCGCGCGGCCGGGGCCAGCTACCCGCAGAACAGAAGCAGCAAAAGAGTTTCTGATGATGGTTAGAGGGAAACAGCCTCAGGTCTATCCCCACTGGGATGACAAGGCCCCCGTCTTGACCGCTAATGTGGTGACGGCTGAAGAAGAAGACGACGTCCTCCTCGACATCCTGCCTGAGGGTACGTCCGGGGAGACAACAGAGGGTATCCCCACCACTATAGACCCATCAGTTCTGATGCTGCTACAAAAATATCAACGGGAGATAGACTCTCTGAAGAAGCAGCCGATGGAAAAAACTGAACATTCATCAGCTTCTAAACCACCCGAAGTCCACGGTGAGTCATCTCGGGGAGCGGCTCGTCATGACGACCCTCCACCACTCTATACTCTGTCCCAGCCGTCAGAGCCAAGCATGGCGACAGCACAACAGCGGCCACCACAGTCTCAGCCGCTGCTACCTCCGGTGTTCCCTCAGGTGCACCCGACACCCCCGCTGCTGCGTCCTCCACAAGCAACCACCCTGGTCACCCCATACTTGCAGCCGGCACACTTCTATCTAGAACCAGTTGATCCCACAGTCGTGAACCGGATGATGGTTGTGAGGATGATCGAGATGAAGCTCGCAGAGAAAAGTGAAGGCGACTACGTCGCATTTGATGCCTATCGAGTACCCTACCCGCAACACCATGCGACTAAACGACTTCCCCCGGGGGTCAACAAGCCGCCTAAGTTTGAAAAATTCAACGGGAAAGGGTCCCCTAAAGAGCATATTGCATATTATATGACCGTTATGGGTGATCTGGCCACCGACGAGTCATATTTGCTGAAATTCTCCGGGTCCTCGCTGACAGGGCTCACATTTGAATGGTACTCTAGCCTCCCGACCGGGTCAATCAGTGATTGGCCGGATATGCAGAGAAAGTTCAGAGAAAGATTCCATGTCACAGAGAGGGAGGTCACGGTGGCCGAACTCTACTCAACAAAACAAAGGGCAGATGAGACAGCCCTTGATTACATCAAGAGGTGGAGGAACCTCGAAATGAGATGCAAGCGGCCCCCGCATCAGGAGGACGCGGTACAAATATGCAAACAAAACCTCAGGAGGGAGGTCCTGGAGAAGATGATTGGAATGGAAATACGGTCGTTCGACCGGCTGAATAATGTAGTGGCCGAAGTGGAGGCTTTCCTAGCCAAGCCTATCCCGGCGTTAGCTGCCAGCACAGCCCAGAAAGGCAAGACTGCGGAACGGCGCCCCACACCTAAAGAAGCGAATGTGCTTGATATCAAGGCGTTCGAACAGCAGAAGGAGAAAGGCAAGAAGGCGGCTCCCCCGCAACCTGCAAAAGCTCTAGATGATAAAGAAGGTCCTTCACTGAGGGACAAAATGAAGAAAGCTTATTCCTTTCCAAAAGACAAGACCCGAGTCCTGTTCGACTGGGTAACAGAATACAGCATGGTCACTTTGCCCGAGCCAAGGAGGCCGGAGGACCTGAAAAGAAAAGACAGTCCAAGATTCTGCCCCTACAACCAGATGTTGGGACATCCAATCGAAGACTGTTATGTTTTCAAAGACGTCATCGAAGGAATGGTAAAGAAGAATGAAATAGAGCTAGGAGAGTACAAAGTAGACCCTCCTCAGCCACATGAAGCCCCTCTCAGGAGAGCAGCGGTCAACATGATTTCCCTCTACCAGGCATTACCTGAGGAGATCTCTGAAGCAAGCACACGGAGCACCTACGAAATCCATTTTCTGGAGCCCGTGAAAGAACGGCAAGGGTGGCAGCAGATCCCTGTGAAGCACAAGAAGAAGAGGGCACCCCGCCCGAAAGAGGGGGCACATATCCGTGGCATTACACCCCGGCCTGCTCCGCCAGTGGTAGCACCCGTATGGGTCACTCCACCTACAGCTGTCAGAATACATACATCTAACGGGACGAGACAAACTCCGCTGCCAGTAATCAAGGAAATCAATCCTGGAGTCCTTCAACTGCAGCACCTAATTGAAGGGCTAGATGAATATGTACAGCCCGAATTGAAACCTCTGCTGGTACGGGACCACGTCCCATGGCAAGAGCTAGAGCAACTCTCACTCAAACAGGTGGAGGAAGCCGAAACAGCACCCCCTGAAGAGGGCAGCCTGTTTTGGGGGCAGGCACCCGCAGAAACCAAAAAGAAGAGAAAGCAAAAGAAGAAGAAAAGAAAGGCCGCTGGGGCCAATAAAACACAGGTTGTCTCCTGCAATACCCTGTCAGCACTCTTCAACCTACCCGGAGAAGAGGAAGAAGAAGAAATTTGCTTCACACCCCATGCTGGGGGAGGCAAAGCCGAGGCCGCAACTGCTGCGCATGCCACTCGGTCGGGCTGAAAATGGGGGCGCCAGCCACCACCCAATCACAACATCATGTTCAGAGGGGAGCAACCCTACAAGACACCTCCACCGGAGGTTAAGGGAGTCCAAATCCCTCCTCCGTCGGGCCTATACAACAAAAGTGGGGGCAAGGCAGTCCCTTCATTCCTTGAATTTATGAAGATGTCAAAAGGGAAGCAGCCCTGCCAAGATGCTAACCCTACACCCGGGGCCATTCATTCGCAGCCAGCGTAATCTACTGAGGATGCGAATGCAGAGGGAGCTTGCCCTACGGCAACTAATAAAGAAGACCCGACAGTCGGTGCCGGTCAAGAGGGTGTCGGGTCCGAGGAAGAGGAAGCAGGTCCGTCTGGACCCACAAATCAGAACCTCCCCAAGCCCAGATGGGCTGAAGAGATGAAGCTCTCCAATGTCTGGGCTGGGAGCCGAATAATGAAGTTGCTCAAAAAGCTCCCCGCTCGATTTACGATCTGGGAAATTCTCTCTTTGAGTGAAGAAACTCGACAGGCGATCATCACTGCTCTGCAGACGCCTGCTCATTTTGAAGCCTGCATAGCTGAGGCTATACCAGAAGCCAGTATGACCTTCTCTCCAGAAGACATGCTACTACCTACTGCCAGTCACAACAGGCCGCTATATATGAAAGGGCACCTAAATGGAAGAGAACTGAACCGGATCCTGGTCGATCCTGGTGCCGCAGTCAACATCCTGCCATACAGAATATACGAGAGGTACCACTTTAATGTGCATCTCGAGAAAGTCGGGGATATGCGTATCGCTGGCTTCAACCAAAAATGTGAAGTATCTATGGGAGTGGCAGAGTTCACGCTGACCCTGGCAGATTTCACTACAACGGTACAGTTTCATGTCATTGACTCTCGCACCTCCTACAAAGCGCTGCTCGGCCGCCCATGGCTGCATGAAAATATGGTGGTGCCCTCCACGCTTCACCAATGCATCAAATACAGCCTCCAGGGGAAGGAGGAGAGGATATTTGCTGATATCCACCCATTCGAGGTGTTTGAATGTCACTTGGCGGACGCCAACCAATATACGGGGCCTCCCCGGAAGGTTTCTGAAGCTGAGGCCCCCGTAGGGGCGTCGAAGAATAGATCGGGTGACGGTTGGTATCCACCACCGCCGCGCGGATATGTCAAGCCGAAGGTGGTCTCCCACATCACAGCTTCTGGAGATGTCGGCAGGGTGACACCCCCATCATTATACCCCAAAGCTAAGGAAGTGCAGGTCGATCGACAGCACGACCGCATCGGAGTCCCGGCCGGCCTCACCAAGCCAGTCTCCGACCTCAACGACCCCACTGTCGAACCTTTTAAAGCTTGGGAGGTGACACATGAAGATGGGCCCAGCAGCTTGTTCTATACAGCTGAGGAGCATCCCACTCGGGAAGACACAGACTGCAGGCTCCCTGAAGATCTAGCCAACCCGCAGGTTCCTGTTCAAGGCCTGGCATTTACAACTGATCGAATGGCCAGGATGTTTCAGAAGCAACACATTCCTCCCGATCAGTCTCAAAAGTGTAAAAAAGCTTTCCAGAAGATGTGGCATCCTGCAAATCTGGATAAGGAAATGAGACGTGTCTCTCAACATCCAGGGTTGGGCTTCACCCTGGAAGAATATTATTACAGTGGGCGGTACGAGGTGGATACTATCTCCGCCTTCTACCCTACTGAAGATAGCCCTCTGGGAGCAACCTTTGATGAGTATCCTGCGGAAGCTGAATATCTTGAACTGGCTCAGTCCGGAAATCAAGAAGTAGAAACCTCGGCCCCTTGCCGATGCTGGGAGCAGGTTCACCCTGAAGAAGCGGCCCTTCAAGCCGAATTTGATATGGCTAGCAGCAGCGAAGCCGAAGACAGTCAAGAAGCAGGAGTCTCTCCCTCCATAGAGGTCATACTAATGACAACTTCGACACCCTTTCTGCCAATCAGGGAGGCCTTGGTCAACTCCAATCAAGGGGAGCCAGCTACCAGGGAAGAAAAAGCCACTTCTGCGGAAGATACAACTGTCCCAGAAGGTGAAACTTCCTCAACTTCTGCTACAAAATTAGCATGCTGTCCGAGCCTGGCAGTAAACAGTTACCAGCCCGTCATGGCTGCAATCTCATCTGCAAACACCATGGCTGCTCTCTCATCCTTGGAAGCTGCGACGGCAATGGATTTGCTAATAGAACAATCCACTCAGCCACTGGCACAAGAAATCAAGAAACCTCAGGAAGCTCTGGCGGTGTCTGACGAGGAAGTCGAAGTGCTCGACCCTCAAGATGGCATTCCAGACTTCGTTGACCTCCAACCGGCACCTCCGGATATAGAAGACGGAGGCCAAGCCACAGTCGATGAACTAATAGAAGTCAACCTGGGAAATGAGAAGGACCCTAGGCCTACCTTCCTCAGCACCCAACTATCCCCAGAAGAACGGGAGCTGTACATTCAGCTACTGCTAGAATACCGGGATTGCTTCGCCTGGACTTACAAAGAGATGCCAGGTCTAAGCCCCGCTGTCTCGCAACATGAGTTGGCAATTAGCCCTGACGCCGAGCCAGTAAAGCAACCACCGCGGCGCATGAGGCCAGAGCTCATCACCCAAATTTGTGCTGAAGTCGACAAGCTCATTGACGTGGGATTTGTTGAAGAAAATCAGTACACCATGTGGCTGGCAAATATCGTCCCCGTGAAAAAGAAGAATGGACAGATCCGGATATGTGTCGACTTCCGGGATCTAAATAAAGCCTGCCCCAAAGATGACTTCCCGGTGCCGATAACCGAGGTCATGATTGATGCTACAACCGGCCATGAGGCCCTATCATTCATGGACGGGTCTTCCGGCTACAATCAGATTTGGATTGCGGAGCATGACCGAGTCCATACTGCTTTCCGAACTCCTAAAGGCATTTATCATTACAAGAGAATGCCGTTCGGACTAAAGAATGCTGGCGCAACCTATCAGCGCGCAATAACCAAAATCTTTGATGAACTGCTCTACCACAAGGTCGAGTGCTACATAGATGACCTGGTGGTCAAAACCAGAAGAAAAGAAGATCATATGCAAGACCTCCAGATTATTTTTCAGAGGCTGAGGTAGCATGAGCTAAAAATGAACCCTATGAAATTTACGTTCGGAGTGTCGAGCGGAAAATTCTTTGGCTTCATCATCCGATATCGGGGAATCGAGATAGACCCCGCAAAGATCAAGGCGATTCAGGGGTTACCTCCGCCAAGGAACATCTCCGAGCTGAGGTCACTACAGGGCCGTTTGGCTTATATACGGCGTTTCATTTCCAATTTGTCAGGGCGATGCCAGCCTTTTCACAAGTTGATGATGAAATATGTCCCCTTTTATTGGGATGAAGATTGCCAGGCAGCCTTCGACAAGCTAAAAGACTACCTGAAAACTCCTCCAGTGTTGGGCGCACCGGTGAAAGGACGACCATTGATACTGTATATAGCAGCTACACATAATTCTCTGGGGGCAATGCTGGCCCAGAATAATGAAGAAGGGAAAGAACAAGCCCTCTATTACCTCAGTCGGAGACTGGTCAGAACTGAAGAGAAATATACTTATATTGAGAAGATCTGTCTGGCGCTGGTCTTCGCAGTTAAAAAGCTCCGACACTATATGTTGTCGCATGAAATCAGCTTGGTATCCAAAGAGGATCCCCTGAAGTACATTATGTCTCAACCGGCACTCAAAGGCCGCCTGGGCAAATGGGCGGTAATCCTTATGGAGTTTGATATCTCCTACGTGCCCCCAAGGCCGTCAAGGGCCAAGCTATTGCAGACTTCTTCACTGAGCACCCAGTGCCCGGGGATTGCCCGTTGGAGCCGGAGCTTCCTGAAGATGAAACCTTAGAAGCCGTGCAAGTACAAGCTTGTGGAACGCACTAAGTTTCGTGTGTGAAAGTATCGGGATATCGGTGGTCTTTTTATCGGTTTATCTAGTGCGAGGGCGTGCCAGTCACCTAGGTGACAATGTGTTCGGGCTTCAAGACTGGAGTGGTCCGAAGCCCGGGGTGCGCTCCATCTGACTGATCAGATGATTGTGGATATCGGGTCGGGACTGGAGACCCGCCGCGCCATAAAGGGCGCGACGTTAATTACATCCCCTCAGAGAGGGGAAGACCTCTGATTAATCGCCAAGAAAAGGGGTCAAATGACCTAAAGATCGTTTTTCATTAAAGCATGCGAGTTGGGTTGACATGATTTAAACCCTCCGCGTCGGTATGTAAAACGGTGTTCAAAAACCGTACAAATACTTGCTGCGAGTGCGGCGAATTTAATGAAAGTGCGGGATTAGATCCCGGTATATATATATATCAGTCACTAAGGACCATCCAGTATTCGGTCGAGAGTTCATATTCGAAGCATCGAAGGTAACAACAAAGACATTCGGATATCTACCGTAGGTACGGCACGTTTCATGTGGGTGCGGGATCGGATCCCGGAAGAAGTGGGTCAATTTGATGAACTATCGGCCCAAGAGGTGCACGGATCATGACCATGTCGGGGATCCCGAGGTCCATGTCCGATACCACGGGGCATCATTACACAGTCCGGGGGAGCGGGTCGTTAAGTGTAAGGCCAAAACTCGACAATGTGCGCCCTCGCACGCGGATCGACCTGCGCGGTCAGGTCGCGGGGTTTAGTTCTCTTCCTTCGCTTTATTCATCAATTCAAGCCTTTTCTTCCTACTTAGTTAATTCCCTCCCCCTTTTTTTAATGAAGCACGCCGGTTGCAGAATGAGTCAAGGGGGCGCGCCGGATAGAGGCAGTAAAGGGGGGGGCGCCGGGTGGAGGTACCCATGGGGCGCGCCGGTTTAAGGGGTTTCAAGGGTGGGGCGCGCCGGTAAAGGGGCGCCGTTTTAAGATGTAAATGGAGACGGGGGGCGCGCCAGATAAGGGGCGCCGTTTTAAGGTGTAAATGGAGATGGGGGGGTACGAGAGAGGTGTTAAATCGGCGCGGTGAGGGGTGACAGCGCCGGATTAGGCCACGCCGGGACATCGTTTCGTTCTGTGGACTTGTTTTGCTTTCTGTTCTTGATTCTATAGCCTACAGAAGGATCAATAGTTAGATTAATTGTTCAATTGACACCCTAGATCAATAGGATGAAGGTTTAAGCATCGTTGATGGTTTGTTAAGGTGAATGAGCAAGAGGTTTAAGTGTTTTATTCGGGGGGTTCAGTTCACAGAGTTTTACTGTGTGTTTCTTTTCTTTCACCCGTAGGCAAATTCTATGATACATTCATTCATTGTTCTTGGTGTTCTTGACCCTGACGAAAATCGGGCAGCACCTCCCCTAGATCGGAAGGGTCTGGGGAAAAAATATGGGGCGCGCCATGCGGAGAGAACTCCGACGGCCCCGAAACATCCCGGTGCGTGCTAAGCAACGACACCAGTAAAGTTACCCCATTTGGGGCCGGAGATCCCGAGGGCTAGCCTACAAGGGAAACCGGTGACCCATGGGTTGTTGCGATCGTATTGACTCCCCCGTTCGGGGCCGGAGATCCTGAGGGCCAGCCTACAAAGGAACTCCGACGACCCGAGGGTTGCCGTGATCGCGTGGCTGAAGACCACGTGAGAGCCGAAGTCGACACAAGAACACGGCGGTAAAAAAAAATAGAGCCACTATGGGATGAGTATTGAGGGGGATTGAGGCATCAAGATCTCCCAAAGGGGAGTTTTCCTTTCATTTCACAACAGACCGAACTCCGATTACATTGAAAGGGAATACGAAGACAAAGGTCTACATGTGAAGATCACCAAAAGGAAATCAAAGGGGCAGAAGGAAATGCAAAGACAAAGGGGGGAACCGAGCTCTCTTCCCCTCACCTCTCCTTCTTTCTTTCACCCTCTTATCTCTCTTCACACTTCGGAGCGGGGCTTCGCCGTCAGTGGAGCGTCCCTCTTCTGTTGCTTCTTGCCTGGGGCTTGTATTTATATGGAGAGCAGGGAAGCAAGCTTCCCATTTCTATGGCTTTTTTGTTCTGTTCGCAGTTGCCGTTGCTAACGTTGATGGGGTCACCGTGTCGAATGCCGTTGTCGTGGACGTCACCTCCGCCGCAGCTACAGTGTGACCGGGAGAGGGGCAGAGGCATGGCCTCCTCCTTCGCTGGCATGTACACCGCTAGCCACGTTTGCTTTCATCATTTGCAGGGGAATGGGCGACCGGCTGACGGAGCAAGCGTTCGACAGTGCAGGGCTCGAGGGTTTCCATTTGAGGAACATGCTTGGATGCCCAACGGGTCGAAGCATACCTTTTGCCATTTTAAGCAGTTCGTCGTCGTGCAGTTCCCAGGAAACAGGGGACCGTAATGCCGATGGGATGGGTCGGTTGCTCGCCAGGAAGCGCTTCAGAGAAAGGGGTTAAAAGGTTAAAATGGCGCCATATTCAAAGGGGCGCCGTTTTAAGCATCAAGGGGGGCTTCGGGGCGCGCCGTGTAGCCAATGAAAAGAAAAGGGGTTAAAACGGCGCCATATCCAAAGGGGGGCGCGCCGTTTTAAAGGGGGGGCGCGCCGGATAAGGGGCGCCGTTTTAAGACCCCCTCGCGCCGTTTTAAGCACTAAACGGATTCTTCTCGAAGTCGCGGCCATTTTACGTGAATGTCGACATTCCCGGAAGGTTCCGGTTGCTATGTATGACCTCTACAATGTTCCATTCACAGCCTTTGGGGCCCGGTCCCAGACTCTGCGTGACTTTCGGTGCACGTCGGGCTGTATCGGAGTCCCCGACTCTTCTTTGATTCAGCTCTCGGCACGGCCGACTGTAGAGTTGTGGCCATATCTTCCGCCCCGGGGGGGGCTCCCTCATCGGCTAGCGGACCACCAAGCGAGTCCTCATCCTGATCGGGCGAGGCATGAGGTTTATTTGGCATTTTCATCTTCGGCTTGCTCTCGAGTGTCGAGACGTGCATGCCGTATGATCATCATCGATATTTTTCGACGTCCACAAGCCCTCCTTATGGCAACTATACTTTGATGGCGCTTCCAGAATTGACACCTCTGCCACCGGGTCAGCCAGGGTCAGAGCAGGAGCAGGCATAGTCCTGAAATCCCCAGAAGGAGAAGTGGTGCATACATCATGTTCCATAAACAAGCAATGCACAAACAATGAAGCGGAATATGAAGCCCTGATAATCGGGTTGCAAATTACTCTGTCCATGGGAATTCAGATGCTGGAAGCATTCGGAGACTCCATGCTAGTTATAAAACAGCTAGAAGGAGAGTTCGATGTACGAAAGTAAGAGCTCCTCCCCTATCACCAGTTGGGAACTCGCCTGATGTCAAAATTTTACTTCATCAGCATTAAGCACATCAATCGAGGCCAGAATGCTCAGGCAGACGCCCTCGCTAAGCTGGCCAGTTCATTGGCGGTCCCGCCAGACACAAGCCTGAATATATCAGTGATCAACCGCCGACAGGTCCCCAGCGTGACAGAGGTCCTGACCGACGAACAAGAGATGGAAGTAGCAGTCATCGAAGGGGTTCAGCAGCCCGATTGGCGAGAGCATCTCCTACGCTGGTTTCAACACCAGCAACTTCCAAAAGAAAAGGAACAGAGAATGAAGCTCCTGAGGATCAAGGATTCTTATGAGATGAGAAGCGGGACCTTGTTCCGAATTATGGCAGTGCCCGAAGGAAAGTCCTACTCCGTTGCTTGTCTTCAGCAGAAGCAGGATAGGTGATGCAGGAGGTCCATGCAGGATCAGCTGGAGCACACCAGGCTGGCCCGAAAATGAAAATTTAGATAAAGAAATTGGGTTACTATTGGCCCACTATATTTGACGATTGCTGCAGGTTTGCCAAAGCTTGTCAGAAGTGTCAAGAACATGCTAATGTGGCAAGGAGACCTCCAGTGCCATTGCATCCCACCCTACCAAGCTGGCCGTTTGCTCAGTGGGGCACGGACGTAGTAGGGCCGCTACCAGCATCTTCATCAGGGTGCAGATACATCTTAGCAGCTACGGACTACTTCTCCAGATGGGCAGAGGCAGTAGCACTAAGAGATGTGACGGGAGAACTAGTTGCAAGATTTTTCTGGCAGAATGTAATATTTCGGTTCGGGATCCCTAGCCGAATCATCTATGATAATGGCAGTCAGTTTAGGAACCAGAAGGTTTATCGGCTGGCCGACAAATACAAAATCGACTGGAGGACATCGTCCCCCTACAACCCTCAAGCCAATGGGCTCGCAGAAGCATTTAACAAGACCTTATGCACGCTGCTGGCGAAGACTGTCAAGTCTAATAAAAAGGATTGGGAAGAAAGGATGTACGAAGCACTTTGAGCCTATCGTACTGTCTACAAGACCCCAACCGGCTGTTCACCTTTCTCCCTCATTTATGGGTCGGAAGCTGTAGTGCCCATTGAACTTGAAGTTCCTTCATTACGAGTTGCTGTCCAGCACGGACTAGTCAGTGGTGAACAGGCCAATGCAGAAAGAAGATTGGAAGAGCTCGCTGAGCTCGAAGGAAAACGCCTCCGGGCGCAGCAAAACATCCAGCTCTACCAAGCTCGCATGGCCCGTGCTTTTGACAAGCTAGTCAAGGGTCGAGAATTCAAGAAAGGAGACCTGGTAATGGTCAAAAGAAAAGATGTGATGGCCTCCAACCCCAAAGGGAAGCTGGTCGAAAACTGGGTCGGGCCGTATATCATCCGCTGAGTATATGAAGGGGGTGCCTATGTCCTTGTAGACCACAAAGGAGTCATTTAGTTCTCTCCCCTCAACGGAAAACACATTAAGCTGTATCATGCAGCGCAGCCGACATGTCCCGAGTGATCGGTCGAAGCTATCTTCTCCTTGGTTTAGTGGCACTCCGCCCTAACCGAGCTACCCTTCCCTTGGTTAGTGGCATTTCACCCTAGTCAAGCTACCTCTCCTTGGTTTAGTGGCACTCCGCCCTGACCAAGCTACCTTCTCCTTGGTTTAGTGGCACTCCGCCCTAACCGAGCTACCCTTTCCTTGGTTTAGTGGCACTCCGCCCTAACCAAGCTACCTTTCCCTTGGTTAGTGGCATTCCGCCCTAACCAAGCTACATTCTCCTTGGTTTAGTGGCACTCCGCCCTAACCGAGCTACCTTTTCTTGGTTTAGTGGCACTCCGCCCTAACAGAGCTACCTTTTCCTTGGTTTAGTGGCACTCCGCCCTAACCGAGCTACCTTCTCTTTGGTTTAGTGGCACTCCGCCCTAACCAAGCTACCCTCTCCTTAGTCTAGTGGCATTCCGCCCTGGTCAAGCTTCCAAAAGAATACGCCACGCCGCCATTACGAGCCTTGCGTTCGGATTGGCACGAAAGCCCTTCCTTGCGTTAGCATTATCTTCCCGCTAACGAATAAACCTGAGTCGGTTGGAGATTTTGTGTTCTAGCTAGCATTCTCACATTGTTGCCACTACGGGCCATCTACTGTCGACCAGGAGTCGAACATCACACTTCGACCTGCCACCCTATACATATCAATAAAAAAAAGAAAAGAAAATGGGGTTAAAAATAGAGATACCCCGCCAGACTTGCTCCTATATTAGGACAAGTGCAAAAATGGCTATAACCCAGCTGTGGCGAAAACCCGAAAGGGCGCCGCAGGCAAAATCGGGTACCCCGCCACGTGGAAACCCGAAAGGGTGCATGGGCAAAAGCAAGAGGGGGCTGGCTTCGGCGAAAACCCGAAAGGGCGCTTAAGTCAGTAAAGTGGTAATTTCCAAATTCCTCTTCTGTTCGCCACCTGATAAAACTCCACAAGGGACAACCCTCAAAAGTCCCACCGGAAATCCTTGAATAAACCCATGTTCGGCCCTCGTCATCATCGGCAAGATCGGGCAATCTCTACCCTTCACTTGGACCTTACGTCCCTGTTGATAATCCCATCTTTGCTTCGGCATGTGACCCATGCTGATGAATAAACCCATGGTCGACCGTCATCATCATCGGCGAGATCGGTCAATCCCTACCCCTAAGCTTCGACCTTCCGTCCTTGCTAATAAACCCACCTTTGTTTCGTCGATAACCTATGCTGGTTAATAAACATGTGTTTGACCCTCGTCATCATCAGCGAGATCGGTCGATTTTTACCCCTAACTCGAATCTTACATTCTTGTTAATATACCATATCCTTTGCTTCGACATCTAGCCGGTGTCAATGAACCGAAGCAGGGTTCAATCCTTGTCATCATCGACAAGGTCTGTCAACATTTTCACGGTCCAGTTCTTCTGTATCCTATACAAAAAAAAAAAGAAAAGAAAATAGGGTTAAAAATAGAGATACCCCGCCAGACTTGTTCCTATATCAGGACAAGTGTAAAAATGGCTATAACCTAGCTGTGGCGAAAACCCGATAGGGTGTCGCAGGCAAAATCGGGTACCCCGCCGCGTGAAAACCCGAAAGGGCGCGCGGGCAAAAGCAAGAGGGGGCTGGCCTCGGCGAAAACCCGAAATGGCGCTTAGGTCAGTAATGTGAATAAAAAAAATTGAATGATGAATAGTGATGATTCATTCTCTGTCCGGAAGACCCCTTTTGAGGTCGAGGCGGAGTCTTCATCCGATATCCCGCCTATATACATCTATTGTCTACCCTTTTCGACCCTTGTCACCATCGGCAAGATCGGTCGCTACCCTATCCGGTTTTGTCACCATCAGTAAGACCGTCTACCCTTTTGGACCCTTGTCACCATCGGCAAGATCGGTCGCTACCCTATTCAGTTTTGTCACCATCGGCAAGACCGTCTACCCTTTTCGACCCTTGTCACCATCGGCAAGATCGGTCGCTACCCTTTTCGGTTTTTATCACCATTGGCAAGACCGTCTACCCTTTTCGACCCTTGTCACCATCGGCAAGACCGGTCGCTACCCTACTCGGTTTTTGTCACCATCGGCAAGACCGTCTACCCTTTTCGACCCTTGTCACCATCGGCAAGATCGGTCGCTACCCTACTCGGTTTTTGTCACCATCGGCAAGACCGTCTACCCTTTTCGACCCTTGTCACCATCGGCAAGACCGTCTACCCTTTTCGACCCTTGTCACCATCGGCAAGATCGTTCGCTACCCTATCCAGTTTTGTCACCATCGGCAAGACCGTCTACCCTTTTGGACCCTTGTCACCATCGGCAAGATCGGTCGCTACCCTATCCGATTTTGTTCCCATCGGCAAGACCGTCTACCCTTTTCGACCCTTGTCACCATCGGTAAGATCGGTCGCTACCCTTTTCGGTTTTTGTCACCATCGGCAAGACCGTCTACCCTTTTCGACCCTTGTCACCATCGGCAAGATCGGTCGCTACCCTTTTCAGTTTTTGTCACCATCGGCAAGACCGTCTACCCTTTTCGACCCTTGCCACCATCGACAAGACCGGTCACTACCTTTTTCGGTTTTTGTCACCATCGGCAATACCGTCTACCCTTTTCGACCCTTGTCACCATCAGCAAGACCGGTCGCTACCCTACTTGGTTTTTGTCACCATCGGTAAGACCGTCTACCCTTTTTGACCCTTGTCACCATCGGCAAGACCGGTCACTACCCTACCCGGTTTTTGTCACCATCGGCAATACCATCTACCCTTTTTGACCCTTGTCACCATCGGCAAGACCGGTCACTACCCTACCCGGTTTTTGTCACCATCGGCAATACCGTCTACCCTTTTCGACCCTTGTCACCATCGGCAAGTTCGGTCACTACCCTTTTCGGTTTTTGTCACCATCGGCAAGACCGTCTACCCTTTTCGACCCTTGTCACCATCGGCAAGACCGGTCGCTACCCTTTTCGGTTTTTGTCACCATCGGCAAGACCGTCTACCCTTTTCGACCCTTGTCACCAGGCAAGATCGGTCGCTACCCTATCCCGTTCTTGCCATCCTCGGCAGGACCGCTTACCCGTCAGTTTGGATATACCCTTTTGAGTCCACCGGACTCTCGGCTGGCATAGGCCGTTGTTAGTCTCGAGAAAAGTCACGGCGCGGTGGAGCGAACACCTCACCCCTTTGCTGAAGGCGTGAGCGCTCTCCTGCCCTAGTGACTCATACGCTCGGATTAGAAACAACGGGCGAATGGAAGAGAAAAGAGTAGTGACAAGATGGAGTCTTCATTCAAAAAGCACAATGGAGATTTTCCATTACTATGAAGTAAAAGGTACATGTTACACGGGCCATCCCCCAGAGTACATGAAGTGCGTCAAAAAGGGAGCAAATAAAAAAAAAGAGACTACGGCAGAGGGCGTTGGAAGATGTCTGATGCGGGACCGAACTGACAAATGGACTAAACCTATGATGAAGACCAAGTGCGGCCAGCACTCACACGTGACAAGGCAAGCCGAGAGATCGACCTCCGTACTATTCCTCCGAAGAGAGGCGTCTCTCAACAAGAAACCCAAGTCCACGGTCGTCCCTATGTGGGAAGCGAGTGGATCAAAGCGGCAAAGGAGCCGACGCGCAACTATAGGAGTCTAGTCCGAGCTCGGTGCTCGACTAGGGCCACGGAATGGGATACTCTCACTCACGATCTCGCGGTGTTGAATGCTAGCTAGGATCCCTACACTCTCACGCGGCATACAAGATCACATACTAGTAAAGCAAAATGCCAAGGGGGGGAGCGTCGCACGTACCTCCACGCCTAGGCGTGGGGAAGGAACCCCGGCCGAGACCGACAACCCCGATACACACAATGAAAGAATAGGTACAAGCCAGCAATGGTGCCCACTCCTCACAGGGAGATAACAGGCTACAATAATTCCATTCGGGGCGGCTGATACACGGGCTGACGGGCGGCACTCGGTGAAGGGTTGGCCACGAGGAGGGTCCGGATGACAATCGGCAGAATCGCAGCAACGCGCGACTCGGTGGTAAACGTTCCCACGAATGGATCCGGAGTCCGATTGGGGCGCCGTCAGTGAGGGCGCGTAGTTAGGTCGCAGGAGGAAGCCTCGGCCAAAAGGCGTGCTCAGATTCCATCCGTGGAAGCTGTGGCCGCACCTGCAAGTGGGGACAAGGAATCTGCTCCCATAACTGCGCTGTCGAGCGGGGAAAATGGTAACTCGCTGCTCCGGTAGGCGAACGAGGCCCCGCTTGTGGGAGGACGTCGGGGACGCAGAGCAGCAGGTCCGGACCAAAGAGCTCGATCAGATCTGGTCGTGGTTGGACGCTGTGAACTTTGGAAATCGCCATTTGCCCTGGCACCGGGTGGACTGGGCAGACCCGCGCGACCTCACGGGAACGGACGCCACGAACAGCTTGGACGTCGGAACGAGACGAGGTTGGCGGCGTTGGAAAGAGGACGACGAGAGGTACAAACCCTGAAGAAATCAGCTCCAAACTCGGAGTCTTCCGTCCTGTGGGATTTTCGCAAGAAGGAGGGTGGATCTGGGCGCGCAGAGAGGGAGGCTCCTGCGCTAGCTCACGAGAAAACTCGCCACGGGTGGTGCCGACCTCGGATCGAGGCGAAACCAAAGCCCACGCGCTGAAGACTCGTAGAAGTATCCACCAAAAAAAGGAGGGGCTCGGATTCGATCCGCACCGGATGGAGACGCCGCTGCAACTCGGGGCCGAATCTGGAACACGCGAACTCGAACCGGAGACGAAGTAGAAGGGAGGAAGAACCTCGGCGTCGCACCGAGGGGATGGGGAGTCGCACCCCGGGGTTGCTCCCGTCGCAGGAGCAGAGGAGGAAGAGAGGGTCGCCCTCTCCAAGGGGTGGCTGCGCAAATGGCTGCTCAATCAAAATATTTCATTCATTCCTTAATTCCTAAAGAAAGTACATAAGACCTTATATATGGAGGGGGGGAATGCTAGGGTTTCAACCCTAGCAAGGGGGGAAAGGGGGGCGGCCAAAGGGGGGGAGGGGATCGAATGGGAAAGAAAAAAAGGGGGGTGCACAATCTACTTCCTAAAAAAAAGGTAGGGGGGCGGCTGCCTCCTCCTCCTCTTGGAGGAGATGAGAGGGGGCGCCCAAAACCCTAATGGGCCAAAAGGTTGGACCAAGAAGTGGCCCACTAGTCCTATTGCCCAACCAATGAGCCTAGCACACCCAATAAAGGTCTAATTGGCCCCAATTGGCCTACAAAGGTCCACAATAAAGAATAAACATGTCCACGCAGGGACTAAACCAAGGCCTGGTATGGCCATCATGTAAAAGAAGGTCCTCTAAACCATGCCGTAGTCGCCGAGCCAAAGAGATGCCGGCGTGCTCCGCGTGCTCCGTCGAGAAAGGCGGCGCGTGTCCTCACCAATTCTCCCCGGGTGGGAAGAACTCGACCCCGTCGAGTAAGGGTCACGATCGCTCCAATAACGCTCCAGCAGGTCCGGGTCGATCAGCTCCAGCTCTCCACGTGTGATCCAGGTGTCGTCTGTCGCAGGGCGCCCTCTCCAGCGCACTAGGAAGCGCTGGTAGGCTCCGCTCCTGGTCGTGGTCACCTGCTCATCCAGTATGCAATCTATATGCTCGCGTGTCTGTAATGGGGCTGGAGGAGGTGGACGCTCAGAAGGTGTAATGCTCTCAACAGGAGGGGTAGGCCCAAAAAGCTCACTGGGAATCACCGCGGGATCCCGATATGCCACCAGATCTGAAACATTGAACGTCGAACAGATCCCATAGTCGTCTGGCAGCTCAATCTCATACGCATTCGACCCAATTCGCTTCAAGACTCGAAAGGGTCCGGCACCGCGGTCTTGGAGTTTCTTCACGGCCCCCGAAGGGAACCGTTCAGGTCTAACCCTGATCATGACGTACTCTCCCACTTGGAACTCACGGGTGCGTCGATTCGTGTCAGCTAATTCCTTATAACGTGCGTTGCTGGCCTCGAGGGGGTGATGATGATGTAGACTCCAAACTAGTGGCGTGGACTCATACCGATATGAATGCATGGGTGGCCCAGGGCATCCAAACATAGACCCAGCATGTCTATGACGCCTACATGACTGGACAACACGGGGAGGACCAGGACAACCAAAGTTGTATCTATCATGCATGGGTGTCCTACGGAATGTGGTAGACTCATGGGGACTAAATTGCCCAAACTCACTCATGACATTCCCTATATGAGACAAACCCCTATATGATGGTGGACATGAAGAAACATGGGGAAGAGACATGTGTCCCTGGCCTCCTAAGCTCGGGCATCTGGATGCCGGTAAGGTGAGGTGTTGACTAGAAGGCCTAGGTGGTGTATGATAGTGGACCTCCTCGACAAGGTGGGGAAAAGAATATGGGTCGAGAGGCTCACTAGGGAGGGGATCGAAAGGGTCAAAGAAATGATGACCCCTCCCGACAGGTCCCTTCACTATACTTGCCCATGTGCGACATTCGCCCAGGTGCAGATAATCACCTTCAGGCACTCTCATGTATGGGGCAAGAGGCTCATGAGGAAGGCAAGGAAGGCTAGGTTCCTCCCTCGGGACCGTGAAACCATAAGCGGGGACAAAATCAACCTCCACGGGTATGGGAAATAATAAAAAGACCTCGGATGTGATATGTCCTATGGTGTAGACCGAGGTAATAGACCCCAAAGCAGGGAGTGTAAAGCTATGACTATAGGGTTGGTCAGACCCTAAGGTCAACATATAAGTCAACTCCCATTGATAATCTAAACTCCTAAGGAAGTCCTTCACATTTTCAAGAAAGCAGAAGGACCGAAAAGTGGTGTGAAAGGAGTTAAGGGGTATTATTGGGAGGGCTGGTCCCATGGGTGTATAGCAAGGAATGGAGACATCTAGAAGTGGACCCTCCCTTAGCCAGCTAGCTAAAGACTCACCAATGACCAGTTCACCCTCGGAAGGTAAGAATGTCTCTATATGAGGGTCTAAGGGTGAAGCCTCTCTCTCGGGAGGGGAAACGGAGTCCTCTATGATGTGGAGGGGATCACTCCCTAACTCCTCAACCTCAGTTAGGTACTCCTCAATCAACTCCTGTTCAGCCTCGTAACTCACTGGAACAAACCCAGGTGATGACATGGAGGTGGTCGGCGTAACGCCGTCATGGAAGACAAACTCACCGGGAAGGTGAGATGGGTGTAAGGTGCAGGTCCTCCTATCCAGGTCGATGGTCGCACTTCTTTCCTCCAACCAAGTTCGCCCTAAAATGATGCATGGACCAGCAAGTGTGCTGATCTTGCACCAAGCGCCATCGGAATATTTAACGGGGCCAAACCACCGTTGAAACTCGATAAAAGCTAAACCATCACGGAGAACAATCTCCCCAGTCTTAGAGAGTGACTCAATAATGTCTTGTGAGACACAGTTAGACGACACCCTACTGATGAAGTCGATCTCCGTATGCATCCCATTAGGTAGGATGGCAGTGAACATGACAGGGCGCTGGAATGACTCGGTCATCGGTATAGGGATCGGGTCTCCCGACGACTGAGTGGTAGGGGCGACACTTAGGGGTCGTACCATAAGAGCATCGAATCGGGCCAATAGGGATGACTAATCTGACATGTGGGCTCGAGGAACCACCATGGGGTTGGCGCGGAGCTGGACATGCAAGACTCAACGAGACAAGGACAAAACTCTAACTAGACACAAACCTAACATTACAATGCAATGGTGGGTTACCTAGATGAACTAAGAGACTCAATGCAACCTAGATAACTCTAAGGCCTCAATTGCACCCTAGACAACCTAAAGACTCGCATGACCTAAGACCCCAATTTGTTAGAACAAACTGGTTCCCTAAGCTCTGATACCAAATTTGATGCGGGACCGAACTGACAAATGGACTAAACCTATGATGAAGACCAAGTGCGGCCAGCACTCACACGTGACAAGGCAAGCCGAGAGATCGACCTCCGTACTATTCCTCCGAAGAGAGGCGTCTCTCAACAAGAAACCCAAGTCCACGGTCGTCCCTATGAGGGAAGCGAGTGGATCAAAGTGGCAAAGGAGCCGACGCGCAACTATAGGAGTCTAGTCCGAGCTCGGTGCTCGACTAGGGCCACGGAATGGGATACTCTCACTCACGATCTCGCGGTGTTGAATGCTAGCTAGGATCCCTACACTCTCACGCGGCATACAAGATCACATACTAGTAAAGCAAAATGCCAAGGGGGGGGAGCGTCGCACGTACCTCCACGCCTAGGCGTGGGGAAGGAACCCCGGCCGAGACCGACAACCCCGATACACACAATGAAAGAATAGGTACAAGCCAGCAATGGTGCCCACTCCTCGCAGGGAGATAACAGGCTACAATAATTCCATTCGGGGCGGCCGATACACGGGCTGACGGGCGGCACTCGGTGAAGGGTTGGCCACGAGGAGGGTCCGGATGACGATCGGCAGAATCGCAGCAACGCGCGACTCGGTGGTAAACGTTCCCACGAATGGATCCGGAGTCCGATTGGGACGCTGTCAGTGAGGGCGCGTAGTTAGGTCGCAGGAGGAAGCCTCGGCCAAAAGGCGTGCTCAGATTCCATCCGTGGAAGCCGTGGCCGCACCTGCAAGTGGGGACAAGGAATCTGCTCCCAGAACTGCGCTGTCGAGCGGGGAAAATGGTAACTCGCTGCTCCGGTAGGTGAACGAGGCCCCGCTTGTGGGAGGACGTCGGGGACGCAGAGCAGCAGGTCCGGACCAAAGAGCTCGATCAGATCTGGTCGTGGTTGGACGCTGTGAACTTTGTAAATCGCCGGTTGCCCTGGCACCGGGTGGACTGGGCAGACCCGCGCGACCTCACGGGAACGGACGCCACGAACAGCTCGGATGTCGGAACGAGACGAGGTTGGCGGCGTTGGAAAGAGGACGACGAGAGGTACAAACCCTGAAGAAATCAGCTCCAAACTCGGAGTCGTCCGTCCTGTGGGATTTTCTCAAGAAGGAGGGTGGATATGGGCGCGCAGAGAGGGAGGCTCCTGCGCTAGCTCACGAGAAAACTCGCCACGGGTGGTGCCGACCTCGGATCGAGGCGAAACCAAAGCTCACGCGCTGACGACTCGTAGAAGTATCCACCAAAAAAAGGAGGGGCTCGGATTCGATCCGCACCGGATGGGGACGCCGCTGCAACTTGGGGCCGAATCTGGAACACGTGAACTCGAACCGGAGACGAAGTAGAAGGGAGGAAGAACCTCGGCGTCGCACCGAGGGGATGGGGAGTCGCACCCCGGGGTTGCTCCCGTCACAGGAGCAGAGGAGGAAGAGAGGGTCACCCTCTCCAAGGGGTGGCTGCGCAAATGGCTGCTCAATCAAAATATTTCATTCATTCCTTAATTCCTAAAGAAAGTACATAAGACCTTATATATGGAGGGGGGGAATGCTAGGGTTTCAACCCTAGAAAGGGGGGAAAGGGGGGCGGCCAAAGGGGGGGAGGGGATCGAATGGGAAAGAAAAAAAGGGGGGTGCGCAATCTACTTCCTAAAAAAAAGGTAGGGGGGCGGCTGCCTCCTCCTCCTCTTGGAGGAGATGAGAGGGGGCGCCCAAAACCCTAATGGGCCAAAAGGTTGGACCAAGAAGTGGCCCACTAGTCCTATTGCCCAACCAATGAGCCTAGCACACCCAATAAAGGTCTAATTGGCCCCAATTGGCCTACAAAGGTCCACAATAAAGAATAAACATGTCCACGCAGGGACTAAACCAAGGCCTGGTATGGCCATCATGTAAAAGAAGGTCCTCTAAACCATGCCGTAGTCGCCGAGCCAAAGAGATGTCGGCGTGCTCCGCGTGCTCCGTCGAGAAAGGCGGCGCGTGTCCTCACCAATGTCCTCCAGTGCAGGAATACCCAGGGAAGGATGGCGGGTCAGTTCTTGCAATCGGAACTCGGTGGCCTCCAGCTTAGATAGCTTCTCCTCGAGGGAAGCAGCTTGTCCCTCGGCCATCTCTGCATCCTCCGCCTTCTGGACTCCCAGGCGATCTACTTCTTCAAGTTCAGCCTCTACCCTAGAAAGTTCAGCCTGCAATGCCGCCATCCAGGCCGTCAGGAAGCTTCGGCGTTGTAAAGAGGCCTTGGCTTCATCCCTCATCCTCGCCGCAGTCTCTTGCAGAGAAATGAGAGCCGCCCGGCTTTCAGCCCGCTCCAATGATATGGCCACCAGCTGGTCAGCTGCTTCCCGGCCTAGAAATTCCCTCCTGTTTACATACTTCAGGAGCAGGATCACCCGTGGAGTCCAGTCGTCCATGGGACAACCAAAGGCCAACAGCGAGCGGGATAGATGCTCTATCAAGCCCCTCAACTGAACATAAGTTAAATCCCTGCTGGCCGTTACGGTCTGCTGGAGGGTCCCCAGAAACTGCCACACAAAGTCACTTGAAGATTGAAGACCAAGTGGCGACGTCTCGGGCAGTTCAAATTCCACTTTGCTATCCATGGTAGCCCAGATGTCATCGGCCGTCCCGGAAGATGACGATGGCATGAGCTACAGTCCACTGCTGTGAGGAACAAGCGCGCTGGCGGATACGGTGGCCGGAGCCTCAATAACATCAATCTTTTTTCCTGTCCCCTAGGATGGAGGTGCAACAGAAACATCGAGAGCCGAAGACATCTGCTCTTCAATGATCTCTCCGGCTTCTATTTCAGGAAGACCACTCTTTTCCAGAGTTGATTGCTGTGCAGCCTCCATTGGCTGAGAATCCCCGGTTGCCACCGAACTACCAACTTCCACAAGTGCTCCGGGTCCGACTGGAACCATTGCCGCTGCATAGTCCTTGGGGTATCGCAATGCGATAGGCCGCAGGACGGACGGAAGAATTGCATGGCCCGTTCCCAGAGCCGGGAGTGGTATCTGCACCGTCATGGTTGGCAGCGCCACCTCAGCCTGCATCAGAAATATATATACATTTAAAAAAAAACGAGGCTGGAAGGAAGATAAAGAAGAACAGCAGACACCGACCCTGGGTAGGTCCTTACCTCAGCGGGTACTAAGCTCAAATCTTTAAGAGCAGCTCCCCCGGCACCGGCCGCTTCACTCTCAAGCGATAATGACGGCTCGGGACCGCCCCACGACAACCGGGCCGAGCTGAAAGTCAGATAATCACTTTCATAGGCCGAGGATGCCCCGGCGTCATCGGTCTTGAGATCAATCAGTGAGAGCTCCTCGTCACTGGAGCCGCCACCATAATCTACCTACTCAGAGGAAGAGGACCCCTCTGCTCTCTCAGGACGCTCCGCCGTCGGAGCAGGGGCCTCGCCAGCAGGAGCATCACCCTCGGCGGGAACTTCCCCGGTGCTCTCCGCGCCAGGGGCAACAATAGATGATACCTCAAGAGCAGGTCCGCCCTGCCCCGAGGGGATCGCCTCCTCTATACCCTCCGAGTCCGGAAGCAATGACGGTTGTATATCAACTGCAATTTACGGCAAGAAGGGGTCAAGCTAGCTAAAGACATAAAGATTTGCGGTGCTATCACGATTAAACTATAGATTACCTTCCATCTTCTGCCTGGGTGTTGGAGAGGGCAGATCCCTTTCGACGGGAGCAGTAGGGACTCCCTCTGCCCCGTCCCTAGCGGCTACATCTACCGTCGCCTCTAGCCCGACGACCACGGCGACTGTGTCAGCAACCGTCATCATGGGCTAGCCGAGGCAATCAAAACAAGCTAATGCACTTCGAAGAGAAAAGGAGCCTACCTTCAGCCTCTAGCCCTTGTGCGCGGGAAGCTTTGAACTCTTCAAAAGATACAACCGAAGGAAGGACGGTTGCCGACTCCTTCTCTACAGCTTTCTTTTGGCGTGCCCGTGTCACCCGGGTCACCGCCGCTTTCGCCTTCCCGACGGCCTCTCTCAGCTGGGACCGAGTCCTCTTCCTCGAATCCCCAAGAGGTAGTGGCGTCGTGGTCGGAGCAGGCCCATGAACTTCAAAATATGTTGGCTTTTGGGCCTTTATGATCAGTTCCCTAAAGTGCCGGGTCTCCTCCGAAGTCGGTCGGACTGCACATGCACAAAGGTGAGAATGACACACCACAATGAAAAGAAGAAGCTGGCCAAAAGGCCTGAAAGAAGAAATGAAACATACTTGCCAGTCCCGTATAAAAGGGAAAGAGAGGCCAATAAAATAGCGATGGCGTTTTGTCCCTCGAAGCCGCCTCGCGAATAAGTCAGCATAGATCTCCAATCTTTTCGCTCGGTTCGGCCAGCAGTGCCAAATCCTCATGACCACGAGAGGATAGGAGATAATACACGATCAGATGGTCCAGCCCCCACCTATCTGCATATTTGAATGAAATCTGAAGAGGATGGTCCAGGATGGCTTCACTCGGACCACCCACCAACAGGCCATGCGACCGAAGGAGTGCAAATAGCCAGGGAGTGTTGTCGTACAAGGCATCCTGCCTATCTTCCTTGCGAATGAAAGTCCGATAGGGATACAACCTATCCACCTCGGGACGCCAGTCGGCCACAGCCGCGATGGGCTCCTCTACAGGTAAAGGGAGTTGCTGGAGAATCACCCTCTCACTGCTTACTCGGCATAAACCCCGAAGGGTCTTCACATAATCATCCTTGTTGATCGGGGGCAGCTTCGGTTCAACTTTCGTCTTGCGGCTTTTCACAATCTTGCGGGCCTCCATATAGGCCTTCACTTCTGTATTGGTCCAAGACTTCAACTTCTTCAAATAAGAGGCTTCAATGTCAAGAACTGGCTCCGGCTGGGAAGCTAAAAACCTGTGCTCCGCCATGGCCCAACACTCTCTCCGGAAGTTCCTGTAAAATCCCGTCCGCGCATTCCACCACTTGACGTATTCAGGCGTGACACGAGGGAAGACCGCAGGGGCGGGCACCCGAAAAGAAACGTCTTCACGATGATGGAAAAAGTCCCACCATATTCGGGCGTCATCGTTTGAAACTTGCCCGGCCCTATGCCTGTTGGGCAATGCAAATTGTGAAGAGGAATGTGGAATCTGCTGGTCGTAGCCAAAGTTCCGACTGAAGTGGAACGGGTAATACGGCTCCAACCACAGAATGCCGCTCTTGCGAAATACAAGGACACTAGGCCTGATGGCCAGTGCCCAATCAATCAACTCCGGCTCCAGAATAGGCTTGGTATATTTGGCCTTGGAAATCAGATGGATGTATTCCTCAGTCTCAAACAGCTTGCACTGCCTCGTCCTGTTCGTCAGCGGGCTCGAATGGGCAGCTAAGCTCCAGAAATGAAGAGCCCCAGGCGAATCCATGGGAATACGGGCCAATTTACCCCGAATGGCGTAGAGTTGCTCCGCTAGTAAAGATGGCTCAGCACTCGCAAACTCTATCATACGCGGGACCAGAGGAACCGCTTGTAATGCCCGAGGAGCCGCCTCCGGAAATAGGGTGCAGACCCAAGCATTAAAGAAATGTAACGGAACAACCGTCTGAAGGCTTCTGGGGAGACGCATCTTGTGCAAGTCTCCCAACATCTTGTAAATGAGGCACAAAGCCACTGGGCAAAGGGACAGCTTGATGCCCCAAGACATAAGACAGGCCGGGTAAATGGCCTCCGCCCTAATCACGCTCTCGTCACCTTGAGGAAGAGCGAACGAACAAAGCCAATAAACCAAATATGCAGCACAGTGAGTGACTGCATCAACACCAGTAGGATTCGGGTTTTCTCCCTACCCTCCTTTCGAAGAAGATGATGAAGCGGCCTGCCGTCGCACCCTCTTCTTCCGCTTCTGGGCCACGGGCGCTATTGGAGGAAAATCTTCATACTTATTCTTCCCCTGGAAGAAATATTGAAGCTAGGCGCCCATCCGCACTCTTCGCTTCTCGCCCAGCTTCCGAGCTTCCCTCGTGTCGTGCGATGAATGACTCGTGTCGTGCGATGAATGAAAGAGGGTGCGATACGCCTTCATCAGATACCGATAGGCGTAGCCCGCCAAATACCGACCATCACCGTCGGTCTGGTCTTTCAACCAGTCAGGCCAGCAGACTTCTTCATACGGCTCCCCGTCAATGGGTAGGCCGCTGAGCTGCGATAGACTCCACAAGTCTAAAGAGGTCTCCCCCTCTGAAGTGTAGAAAGTGTTATATTCGGGGCAAAATACCTCGATCATTCCACAACACAAGCCCCGTGAGATTGGGTACCGGTACCTTGAAGCGTACACGCTGTGATATAAGCTAGCCCTGGTCAGAAGAGGAGCGTAATGCTGCAGCACGTAGTCTGTGAACTCTACTGCTCCGGGCCTGAATGCATGAGCGTCTGTAACTTTCAGTTCAGCAAACCACCCCACCGATATCTGGTGCTTGAAGCGAACCGCCAAGCAATCCAGCAAGAACGATTCGTCTCTATATCCCCATCTCAACGGGGCAAGGAATAGACCAAAGATCGGTTTCTCCCGATCCACTCTGCCCGCGGAGTCATTCCACCGAGCGGGTACGAACTCGGGAGCTCTAGTCAGCAACCCATCTGTCGGAGCCAGGTCTTGCAGCCCCAGCATAGTGCTCCATTTCCTGACCTCCCCGGGGAGATAGATGGGTCTTCCCCGCATCACACATTCGGCCAGGCTGTCTCTCTGCACCAGCAAGGCCTGCTTGACCTTCCGAAACGGTGAACACATCCCTCTTCCCCTGAAGGTTGAAGCGTTGAAGAAGGGACATTAGGTGCTTGTCCTTGGGATAATCCCTCCTGGTCACGCCCTCTCTGTTATAATGAAAGGAGTCACCCCCGAAGATAAGGAGATGGCTGGTGTCCACAGTGTCTGTCTCTGAATCCGAAGACTCCGCAACTATGGCCACCTGGCCGTGCCCCCAGTCGAGGGAATTGACGTTCTCCCATGTCACTACGGCACGAGAAGAAGAGATGGATGCCATGATAGCTGCAAAAAGAGGCATACCAAACAAAAGCAAAGTCAGAAAATGGCTAATCAAAGGCGAACTTCTGACAAAATTTCGGCAGAGTCTTTCCAGCACAGGGAATTGCCGAAGAAAAGCGGGAACGCGTCCACTGAGGAACGGTCCCTAAAAGGCAGCCATCGGCATTACACCGAGGCCAGAGGAACACCTGGGGGAATAGCTCCGAGGGCAAGCCCTGCTAGAAGCCTCCCGGGGTCCAAAGAATGGGTTTCGAAACCCAAATTGACAGCACCTCCACTCACCCGAAGGAAGAAATCGCCGCTCTCGGCGCCAAAGGGAGAGAAGAAAGGGAAGAGAGAGGAAGAGTTGGTGCGAATGAAGGGCAATGAAGAAAAAACAAAGAGGAGAGAAGATAAATAGGGGGAGTCCCCCATCGCTAAACCGGCGCGCTATTTAGCGCGTCGGATTAACAACCCTTTAAGCGAAAGGCGCGCCGGTAAAAGGCACGCCGGGTCAAAGCATGAACGTCAACGGCCGCGTCGGATTAAAAGCCCAAGGGTCATAGGTCGCGCCGTATTAACATCTAAATGGTGCCGGGTTAACGCCTGTGCCGAATTAAGGGCCATCCCAGGTGCCCGCCAATCAAAGAAGGGGTCAGTCCTGATGAAATTCATCCGTCGGCCTTGCTGCACTCGTGCCTCGCTCGCAACACCCACGTCTGGGGGGCATTTGTTGGCACTCAAAATATGATCGTCGGTGACCAAGCCATAAGGACGAATGACCCGGCCCACCGAAGTACGGAAGCCGATAAAGATCAACATATTGAAGACTTCTCAAGCTGCCAGAGCCTCGAGTCACTCCATGTGGACACGGGGACTTCACCTCAGGAGAGCCGAGACAAACTCGTCAACCAACTGGCAGTGCGACCAAGCCTGCCCAATGAACCGGCATCGACTTTGTCATGCCGCATACACTACACCCGTTGTCCGATCAAGGATGACGGTCTATCCGGTGGTTCCCCACCATATGAAGAGGTTCTCCTGAAGATGAAGGAGTTCCCCCGGCTCTCCGAGACGGAGGACCGAAAGCTCTGTCGGCAGAAGATCCCGATCACCCGGCACGGGTACGGCTTCCTACCAAGATGGGCCCATTAGTGGCCGAACGATCACCCAGCTCGGGCGGAACTATCCCTGGTGTTATCTCGCCTTTCGAGGAGCTTCGGGCACAAGCCAGGCCGAGCCAACGGCATAGATCATAGAGCTGAAGGCCGTGTCAGCGGGAAACCCGTGTGAGCAGCCCAAAGCAATCCAGAACCTCGAGAAGGGCCATACGCCAATCTAGGAGCTTCGACAAATCATCTCGTCGAGGTTTCAGTGAGCAGCGGTAGAACACATGTTCACGGTGGCTCCCGGAATCATCTCCGGACTCACCAGATGGCTCGAAGCTCGTATAAAGCACCAGCCCGGCATGCCCTTATCCCGGCGCGCCCTTACCTTCGACCCTTGTACCGACGTGCCCCCATCTTCAGCCCTTATGCCGGCGCGCAAATCACCCTGATGATGGCTTCGATCCCGGCGTGATAAGCCTTGAAGGCTCCCCCGGCACGCCAATCACACGCCGGTTCAACGTTCTAACTCATGCCCTATATATACGGCTGTTCGAGAGCAACAAAGGGGGCCGAAGGAGATCAAGAAAGAAATCAGAAGAGACAGAGAGAAGAAGAGGAGGGAGAGAGCTTTCAAGAGGGTTTCTTTCCTCTTGCGGTACAGAGAGCGAGGGTTCCTTCGGGGGAGTTACCGCCGGCCATCTTCTTCTTCTACGACACCCTGTTTTAGGAACAGGTGGGCGCGGGCGCTGATCCCTTTCCTGCTTTCCGCAGTTTTCTCTTCTGAAACTTCTACCCATCCAATGTAAGCGAGAGGGGGAGGAGCGACGATGATATGAGTCGATTCTCCTCCCCCCTCTACGCGATTTTCTCTGTTGCTCTTTCCCTATTATTGCGCTATGAGCATCCTCTGCTTCTGTTATTGTTGAACGGTGATCGAATAATGGCGCTGGTGCCATAGCCTTATTATGTAAATGCTGAGCCATTCCCGTTTCTGGGATGGTAACATATATACATATACATGCTAAATGTTGGGTTTAATAGGTCGAACGAATGGTCTTCATCTTCCATTTCTTATGTATGCCAATGCGTGTGCGTGAGGCTTTCTCCATATTATTCCCTGATTCCGTTTTCCCTGAATCTCCTACCATGCCCTGAATCATCGTGGGCTACAGAAACATCCCTTCCCCGGGGTTTCCCCTCCGAATATTCTCCTGTTTAATCTCAGGATTCTCGCATACCCCTCTCTTCTCGGATGAAGCCGTGCTTCTGCGCGTGCCTCTCTCCGCCACGCCCGGGGTTTCATCCCCTGAACGATGCTCTCTAACTGATCAAACATATGCCTCATAATGGGCCTCCCTCATCTATGCATTTACTATCTCTACGCATCACCGTCATCCGAATGGTTTTCGGGGTTTTCCTTCTCATTATCTCGATCATCTGGGGAAGGGGAACATGCCCCTGTGGCTTCATGGAACTGCTAGGCAACTAAGAACCCTACCTCCTGATGGTAGATGTTCTCCCTGAGCCCACAGCAGATAGCAACGAAGAGGTCTTGGTTCAACGAGCTAGACCCTAACAGTCCAAGACCCAACGGAGACCGGGGATGTGTGCTCTTCGCAGGCTAGCCCTCGGAGTTCCATCTCCCTAATGGTCGGTTCCTCTAAGGGATAAGTCATACACTGTGGGCTGTCCACCCCTCGCAGGCTAGTCCTCGGGGTATTGCTCCCGCCGTCAACGGCTTCGTTTCTCTGTTTCTTCCCCTACGGGATTTTGGTGCCCCTAGCAGGCTAGTCCTCGGGGTACTCCATCCACTGGGGTTTGCTGGCTGCCATTGTGCAGACCGGCGGTTTAGGGGCTTGTTCCACAGGTGAGCATGACCCCGCTTCTCCCCTGCAACTCTTCAGGTTCAGGGGAGATGCTGTCCAATTTTGGACAGATTAAGATTGAATAAGCCTTAATGAAACGCTCGTTCTGGACCCAATTATCCCGGTGCTCGAGTAGGAACCTCGCACTGGCTTAATCACACCATCCTTCGGGGTTCTGGACTTCAATTTGATATGTAATTGGCCCCAAATAACTTCAGAATCCTCACCCAAAACTTAACAAACCCAATAGCTGCAAAATTCACAGAAAAGGTGGGTTGAACGGCACGCCCTAATCCGGCGTGGTACCCCCCCGCGCCGGATTAACGTTAGACTCATATCCCTTCTTTTTTTCTTTGCGCCTTTCCGGCGCGCCCTAAACCGGCGCTCCCCATCCCTTTCGCGCGCCGTCTTAACCGGCTGTATGGCCGCGCCGTATTAGCCGCTATACCTGCATTTCTTCGCGCCGTATTAACATTCGTCATGGCCGCGCCGGATTAAGATGCTATACCTACGTTTTATCGCGCCGTATAGGCTACCTATGGCAGGGCCGCGCCGATTTTGAAACCTCTTGTTACTCTAATCGCTCATTTGCCCCCCCGAGTGGATCTCGTCCCTCGGGGTTGGCGTTAATAGATCATAATGGGTAATAAATTGAATAAGGGAGGGGCCAAGCGAGCCCGAACTATATTGTTATCATATCTTCATTACTATGTCCGTTAGCATCTTTGCTTTCGCTATCACACTTGTGTTGCCTTCCTTCTTCCCGATGGGGAGTAATAAACGTGGTTGATCACCATTTGTTTCCACAATTCCGTTATCATGCTTAATATAGTTATGAACGTCATGTGTACATCCATGCATACATCCTCGAGTAGATCAAATGGCGTTGACAGAAAAGCTGGATTACGTCTGGTCAGAAGTCTTCGCTGTGCGCGACGGTGGTCTTCGGACCTACGTCCTCCGCCACGTACCGAGGATCCATAATTCCATGAACTATGCATCTTCTACACGATAAACATGTGCATCCTGCATGTCTTCGTCATGATCATCATGTAGCTCTTTTTAATCCGACTTCGACAGCCCGCTATCTCGGCAATTAATCAAAGGTGTTCCCTCCCCGTGGGGGATGTAATTAACGCCATAGCCTTTATGGTATGGCGGACTGCTGGTCCCGACCAAACCTCACATTCGCCCGACACAGGTCAGAATGAGCGCATCATAAAATTGTCACTCATGTGACTGGCACATCCGCGTCGTCAATTAGTCAGTTAATTACCAGTTAGTTAATTGGTTGATCGACACGTGAAATAAGACATGTATACATGTACATATGTACATATATACATGAAATAAAGCAATAAGATGGTCGGGTAAAACCCATCGCAAACAATGCCACGGTCCTCCTAATTCCATCGAAGTCTCCATGGCATTTCTACATGATTGGTCCAAATATGGTTGTCATGGCCCCCCCTTTGTATATCATACATTTCCCACTTACACCGCATCGTAGAACATGGCATGAGTATTTAAGCAAGCAACAGGCAACGATCAGTGAGAATCACAAGAAGCGGGCAAAAGCTCGCGAGCGCCACTTGAAATTCCAAGTTGGCAACTTGGCGATGATGACTTTGGAGTGGCTGTACCCTAGGGTCACCTCCAATTTGAGGGCACGAGGACTTGGACCTTTCCAAGTTCAGAGTGGCTTTGGCAACCCAGCTTACGGGTTGGACTTCCCGATGGATTTTGGGATACACCCCACTTTATGCGTGGCGGATCCGGCACCCTCTAAGGGCACCGCAGAGGAACCCAGTGAGCTCCTTGAGCCTACCCCACCTTTGTAAGTGATACCCTCGGAGAGCCTCCACATATCAGCCTGAGAGTCTGACGTGTGCACACGGAGGCAATACTAGGCAAGCATGGTACCATCGCGAGCAAGAGGGTGTGCCCAAGCCACCTTGAGAGGATGAAGAGCCGTCCCCCGGCTAAGGACACGAGGATGAGATTGGAGGTCATGGCTTGCCCGGAGCTGCATTGGAGCACCACTTCCCCGGCGAACCCATACTCGACGGAGTCAAGTTCTTCGCACCTCGGGGGAATGATGGGGGCATCTCTCGCCCTTCACATTTTTCCACAGCTCTGATTGCTCTCCAGCATGGCTCCATTGTGTCCGTCACCTTTTTGTGAGTCAAGACATGTAATTTTCATATTTTATTTGAGTTATAGCATTGTAATTTTCATTTTATTTGAGTCAAGTACCTAGGATAGGTAGTTATTTACCTAAGTCTTGAGTCATTATGTTGGTTTGATATGTTAATGGGCCCAATTATATGGGTTTGGCCCAGGGGCGCCCCCTTCCCCCCTTGGTTATTTGTCATTAGTCCAAAAGTCAAGGACTTTTTGTAAATTGTGGGTTCCCTATAAATAGGACCCCAACCCACCTTTGGAGAACTAAGGAATGAATGAATGAATATTTGAGAAATTTCCAGAAATTGAGTGTTTCTTTAGAGTGAGAAGCTCCCCCCCTCTCTCTCTCTCTTACCTCTCTCTATCTCTAGAGGCGACCCTCATTCTCTCTCCTCCCTCCCAAATTCGACCCTCTCTCCTCCACCTCACCCAACTACCCATTGCCACATCACTACCACTTGCCACCTCACCTAGCCACATCACCCTTGCCGTTTCATATCCCCATACCCCATTACTACCCTATTAACTCCACCACAATCCCCAAGAGTCACTCTCCCTCTCCCAAGGTAGAATCCCATCTCCCCAAGCACCCTTCCACTTTCCCATACAACCCTTACCTTCCCCAACACACCCTTTCCCCTCCCCAAGGCCACATTAACTATCCACCATTAAACCAAATTCAAATTCTTCTCTCCCTCCAAGCCAACCTGCGCCCCACCCTCTCTCCCACTCTACCCTGGCTGCAGCCCACTCTCTCCCCCACCCTAGCTGTGACCGCAGCAACCCTCCATCACCCTCCACCCTCTCCCACAGCCATTAGCATCCAACCCCTTGCCATATATCGCCCCCTCTTGCTCCTTTCACCATTGGTCAACTTCAGGCCAAGCTATAGCTCGTTGGCAACAGAGAAGCTTCTGGTTGCAGAGGCTACCTCTTCGTCATCCCGAGTCTCCTAGTGGCATATCCTATACCGGTGGAAAGATCGTCAAGTCAGATTTGTAGGCGAGGTGGTCTCACATCCGTCCGAGCTTTGAGCTGCTAGGGAGAGCCATTCTCCCACAACTCCATAAAATTGCTCTGCCAGGGAACCAGAAGCCAAGGAAAGAAGCGACCACGGCTGCTCCAGGATGAATTTGGACATGATTTCTTGGCTGAAGTCTTCTCCTCCAAGTCCCCTAGCATCGTCAAGAAGCGGAGCATCGTTTGAAGCCCGAAGCACAAAGTTCTAAATTTTTTACCTCGAGTGCGCAGGTCAGTCCAACTATAGATAGATTCGACCCCCTTCCACTCTTCTGGTCTTCTCGGTCAGCTCTGACATCTGACGATGGCCCCGTTGGTCCCGGATCGAAGAGGACTCGTCCACGGACACAGCGGTTCTGGTCCCGCATCATTTTGACACCGGGACCGTTCGTGGCACCTTCATCTTCTAGGAGAGGCAACCTGGGAGCAACCAGAACCAGCGTAGGCCAGCCCTGCTCCAGGCTCTGCCCCGGCCAGCGGCATCGTCACGAAATTCCAAGAAACTTTAGGCGTCCTCTCGGGTCAAGTCAGAGAATTTTGGCACCAGTTGCAGCCCATTCGGAGCTCGGTAGTGACCGTGGCGGTGCCATCTTTGACTGTCTATCCGGTAGTTCCAGAAGCTGATAGTACCGGTGGAGCGCGGCATAACGGCTTTCTAGCTTCACTCCCTCTCCCCGCCTGGCCGGCTTACAGCCCCTCCCTACGTGGAGGTAGTATTTTGATTGTAAATCTCTTAACCCCATCCTGAGATCCCCCTCCTGTGTGAGGCATAGTGATTGTAATTTGATTATTCAGGTTGAAGCTTTATCGGCGCAGCGTGCGAGTAAGCCCACGCTTCCTCGCTCGCCCTCGTCTCCAACTGGGATCGACGTCTTCACACCGATCAGGTGAGCTCCTGATTGCACTTCTCTACTGGAATCACTTTTCTTGCTTAGTATTGCATCTTAGTGCCGTCGGTCGGTGAGTGAGTGCCCGATCTCAAATTGCCATCTAATTGAGTGCCACCGCGGAGCGAGTTGTGAGAGAAACCTTACATCCCACGCCCTTGGCGTGTCGGCCACCCATGATTTGGGCATCCCTGGCCCATTGGGGTCCTCCCCTACCTAGCCACACTGTTGGAACCCCAAGGTCCAACCTCGGACCCTCATCCCCATTGTCGGTCCACCTACGGACCCGGGTGCACGCTACGCGGGTGAGTCCGCTTGAGTGAAATCACCGGGTCGTTCTTGCTTGCAAATTTAGGTCCAAGGGGTTGTGTCACATCATACCGGAATTTCTTCACACCATGATGGCTCTTTGCTCATTTCCCACAGACGGTGCCAGATGAAGAGGGGTAATCTCGCGCTACTCCTAAGCCATGAGACCCCGAAGGAATCTTTGGTCATGGTCACCACACGTGTATAATCTGCAAGAGGGGAAATAGGTCAGAGGAGCCCAGGGATGGAATCCCGAGGAAAACCCTCCGATGTCTAAGTCAGCAAATGTGATAGAGCACAGATGTGAAGAGAGGTGGTAGGAGAAAGAAAGGGAGCGGGATTATTCTCCACTAAGAGGTGTGGTGGTTTTCTCTCAGGATGCTTGCTTACCTTCTCGGAGGGTCTCCTTCGGATTTATATAGCAGTCCGTTTAACGTAAGTGTCCAGGGAGCTGAGGGGATTTCGGGGAGGTTACGTCTTTATAGTGGGCTCTTTATGGCATAAGGAATCTTGCTCTCCCTTATCCCTTGGAGTTCCCCGCTCCTGTTGGGTGCGTAACGGATGCTCAGATAAGCTTCCAACAGTCGGTTCGGGCTCAAGACGCTCGCTCAGAGTTCTCTCCTAAGCGATGGGGCGTACCTCAGATGGCCTACGCTGGGTCCCAGCAGAGGCCTTCGTAACTGATCTGCGCTCAGACTTCCGAACCTGAGGGTTGCCTAGGAAGTGCTGATCCGAGTAATTTTTGGGCTTAAAGTAAGTGGGCCCAGAATGGGGCTGTCACTTTGGGGAGCTGGGCCTAGTTTGTTCAGATTAGACCTAGTTGGGTTGTGCTCTTGGGCGGTAGATTTTCCCCCTCTCCATGGGCGTTGCCCGTCGATTGATCTCTCAAGTATGTGGTTTTCCTCCTCTGATCCCTTCTTCGATATCTTCTGTCCATCCATCTATCCTCTCGCCTTTCCTCCTCCTCCACCCTCCTCTCCATCCTGTTGCATGCTCTCCACTGATCTCCAAAAAAAACGTTAATTTTGAAACGGAGATTTTAGTGGAAGATTACATTGTGTTCTGCCCGTCTTCCTCCCATTGGCATGAGGCCCATGTTTCCCTTCCATTTGATTTCCTATCTCCTAGGTTAGATGTAGGGTTCGTCGAGTCTAGGGAAGTAGAGTCTGTTGGGTCTAGTGGAGTAAGGTCTTGTTCTACTATGTCCAACCCTTCTTCTATGCTTGAGGCGTGCCCACTGACGTGTCACTCCAAATCTATCCCTAAGAGGTTCCTCCAAGATCTCGCTCAGCGCTATCATGCCCTCCTTAGATGTCCAGAGTTCATAGAAATGGCCATCGTCCTAGAGGATGATGCGGAGCAAGATGGGGTGTGGAGCGATGATGGACTAGGTGTTTATGAGATCATGGATGAGAAAGACCCGGTCGATTTTGAGGATAGCGGCGTAGATGACACTGCCGATCTGTATGCGTAAGGTTTAAAGAGGTTTGATGAGCCATCGTCGGCAGTGGATGAACCTACGAAAGAAATTAATCTTTTAACGGAGAAGGATCCCAGGCTCATTATCATCTCTGCTAGTCTCTCCCCTCAGGTCGAAGAGGAATTGGTCAAGGTTTTGAGAGAGTATAGTGATTCCTTTGCCTGGTCCTACGAAGATATGCCGGGTCTTGACCCCGCCTTGGTGGAGCATAGACTTGTACTTAAACCAGGGGTAACACCCGTTAAGCAAAAGTTAAGAAGATTCCACCCCCACATGGCCTTGAGGATGAAAGAAGAGGTCGATAAATTACATAAGGCCAGATTTATTTGGGTCATTTTATATCCTCAGTGGGTGGCAAATATAGTCCTTGTTAAGAAGAAGGATGGAAAGGTATGAATTTGCATTGATTTCAGGGATTTGAATAAGGCATGTCCCAAGGATGATTTTCCACTATCTCATATAGATGTGTTGGTGGATAACACAGCCGGGTACAAAGCTCTTTCATTCATGGATGGTTATTCGGGATATAACCAAATCTGTCTAGCTCCGGAAGACCAAGAGAAAACCTCGTTCACCACACCCTGGGGCACTTACTGCTATGTGGTCATGCCGTTTGGTCTAAAGAATGCGGGTGCCACGTATCAATGGGCGATGATGGCAATAGTCCACGATATGATGCATGTCTATATGGAAGCTTACATGGATGATATTTTGGTGAAATCGGGGTCGAAAGAAGAGCACCTCGCTATTTTGGCCAAAGTGTTGCAAAGGGCTCGGGAGTACAAGTTGAAGATGAATCCGAAGAAATGTGTGTTTGGAGTATCTTCATGGAAATTGCTAGGTTTCATAGTTAGCAAACGGGGGATCCAAATTGATCCTAATAAAGCCAAGGCCGTCATGGACATGCCCCCGCCAAAGAACATCATTGAACTTCGAGGATTAATTGGACGTTTGCAGTTCATTCGAAGATTTATATCTCAGCATTCTCAAAGGTGTCGTCCATTTTACGAATTGTTGAAGGCAGGGGTTAAATTTGAATGGAATGAAGAATGTCAGAAGACCTATGACGATCTAAAGGTTTATTTGGCTAATCCCCCAGTTTTGCAACCTCCTGTCCCTGGGAAACCCATGATCCTATACATTTCTGTCATTAAGGACTCCTTAGGAGCTGTCCTGGCACAAGTGGATGATGAAGGTAAGGAAAGGGCAGCCTATTACCTCTCTAGGTTGTTCAATCCCGCGGAAGCCAAGTACACTGCTATGGAGAAGACCTGTGCAGCATTAGTTTGGGTAGCTCAGAAATTGAAGCATTATTTCCTAGCCCATGAAGTTAGGTTGATCTCTAGAATGGACCCGATTTGCTATCTCTTAGAGAAGCTTGTCCTCTCTAGTAGGTTGGCTTGTTGGCAGAGTTTTCTCTCCCAGTTCGATATCACCTTCGTCGTTCAGAAGGCAATCAAGGGATATGCTATCGCTGAACATCTTGCCCATTTGCCTATTCCTTGTACTGATTCCATCCAAGACGAGTTCCTCGATGAACACCTTGTCGTGCTCACTCATCATCCTTTTTGGTCCTTGCACTTTGATAGCGCACTTAATTCTCAAGGCCGAGGGATCGGCGTTGTTCTCCTCACTCCGGAGGGAGTAACTATTCCCCTTGTATATCAGCTCTCTTTTCCTGCTACCAACAATATAGCCGAGTATGAGGCTCTCCTTGCTGGATTGAAGCATGCCTATGTCCTGGGACGCAGTATTTGAACATCATAGAAGATTCTCAGTTGGTGCTGCGCCAGGTTCTCTCTACCTATCGCACCCATGACCCCAAGCTCAAGCCCTATCAAGATCCGGTCACTCTCTTGGCTAGGCAATTTCACAAACTGATATACATTCACACTCCTTGATCTCAAAATATTCTTTTTTTTGGTAAGTAAGGATAAGGTGTATGTATTAAAATAGAAGAGAACTGTACATCATAAGTCTGCCAAGCAGAGCTACAAAACTCAGGACCACACAGGTTGTGGACTCATAGTTTATTAAGAGGATAAAAAGAATCTATTGAAAATGTATGCTTCCCTTCTATTAAGCCTCTTGTGGCCAAAGAACTCCATGTAGCTTCTTGCATCTTCAAGAATTTGAATGAGAATTTTTGCTTTGGAGGTAGGTGAATCTTCAAAGATTCTTACACATCTTTCTTTCCAGAGTTTCCATATAGTCATCCGAAGTATAATTCTTGCAAGTTTAAGTAGCTGTTTAGATTTTTGAAATTGATTTTGCAGCAGCTGAATTTCATGGCACAGCCCAATGCTCGGCTGCCTATGAAGATCAAATCTTATTAAGATCTGCTTCCAAACTCAGCCTGAAAAGGAGCATCCAAAGAATAGATGGTCTTGAGCATCTCTACCTTGCTTGCATAAAGGACACATGCTAGGTAGGAAGAATCCTTTCTTCTGTAAATTTTCTACTGTGGGTAGCTTGTTGAGGACAGCTTGCCACATGCAGTGGGATGCAATTAGCGAAGTTGGATTAGCCCATACCCACTCATGCTGGTCAAAGATGTACCATTTCTGCCGAATCTCTTCCCAGATAGAAGTAGCATTGCTGATTTGCGCATTATTTTTCCATTTAATGACATCTGATCCTGCATTCTGGATTTGGACTTGTTGAACAATGTTCCATAAGTCAGCCATTTCCATAGACAGTGCAGTAGGGAGAACCCACTGCCCTTCAGAGATAAAGACCTCCACTGTTGAACTTTTGTCAAGCTCCAAATCCTGCCTGATCTGATGTCCAAACAAGTTGTTAATACTGAGTCCATTCAGCCACAGATCAGACCACAAGTTTGTATCCTTGCCATTTGAAATTATATAGGTGATGAAGCTATGAATCCAATCTCTGGCTTGTAAGACTCCTTTCCACGCTGATGAGTAATAAGGTTTTATTTTGAAGTCCCATATATTCCTATTTGCCAAGTACTTACTCTTGACCCAAGCAATCCATAAGGAGTTTGTATTTTGGAGAATATCCCAAAGTAATTTGCACATGCAAGCTTTATTCCACTCTCTCAGATTTTTGATCCCTAGCTCTCCTTCAGATCTAGGTTTGTAAATCTTGTTCCAAGAAATCATATGTATTGTTGAATTGGAAGAAAGTCCATTCCAGTAGAAATTTCTCAAGAGCCTTTCTATTTCATCAATTAGCCCTACAGGTAGAATAAATGCAGCTGCCCAATATGAAGAGTAGGATGAAAGTACATACCTTATCAGCTCCATTCTTCCTGATCTTAATAGCAATCTGTTCTTCCAAGAATCAAATCTTCTCTTAATCTTCTCAATGATAAGGTAAAAATTTGGCTTTTTAACATATTTGGAGAGAAGTGAAAGTCCAAGGTATGGCACAGGAAGCTCACTTTCTTTCACCCCAAGTTGTTTAATAACCATGGATTGATTCTGCACACAACCTCCTAGATAAGCTTTACTCTTCTCCGAATTAAGAACCAAACCTGACATGCTAGCAAAGTTCTTTAGCAGAGGTCCAACATGGGATAAAGTCACAGGATCATCTTTCAAGAAGAGAATCAGGTCATCTGCAAAAGCAATATGAGAAATTTACAGATTACCTGCAAAAGGGCTTCGAATATTTCCTCTAAGTATTTCTAACTTGCCGATGCACTTGCATCGCTTGCTTCTTCCCTGTCCTTTCCTCTCAGTCGCCCCACTGAGACCATTGTGGTCCAGCGGTTAGACGCTCCGTCCCTTCAGGATCCCTGGTTTGATAACCTTAGGAAGTCTGTAGAGAAGAAGCCTGAGAAGGAGGATTTGAAAGAGGTGTCCTTAACAGAGCTGGAAGAGATCTTGGAAGAAGAGGAGTTGCCTTGGTACCATGAAATTGAGCAATACTGCATGGATAGGTCGTTCCCGGAGTCAGCTAACGCCGAGCAGCGTAAGGCCATTAGAAGAGTTGCCTCAAGATACATAATCATTGCTGGAGAATTGTATAGGCGTGCTCTTAAAGGGGTTCTTATGAGGTGCTTGGATGATGATGAGGCCTGGAAGGTCGTTGAAGCAGCTCATTCAAGTGAGTGTGGAGGGCATGTTAACGGTCAGGCCTTAGAAAAGAAAATTCTTAGGCAAGGCTATTACTGGCTAACCTTAGAAGAAGATTGCTCCACCTATGTTCATAGGTGTATTCAATGCCAACTCCATGCTGATAAAATTCATGCTCCTGCTTCATTTCTCCATCCTCCTTCTGCTCCTTGGTCGTTCTCCATATGGGCTTTTGACATTGTGGGCCCACTAGGTAATCCTAACTCTCAGATCAAGCAGAAGTCCTTCGTTCTTATCGCCACTGAGTACTTCACCAAGTGGGCTGAAGCTTAAGCGTACGTAGAAATCAAAGCTACCACGGTTTGCCGCTTCATCCTGAAGAACATCATCTCACGGTTTGGAGTGCCAAGCGACATCGTCACCGACAACGGACCTCAGTTCGTGTCACAAGAGCTCCAGGACCTCTATAAGAAGTTTAATATTTCATTGCATCATTCATCTCCATATTATCCCCAAGGCAACGGTCAAGCCGAGGCCACCAATAAAACTCTTCTTAAAATTATCAAGAAAACATGCGAGTCGCATAAATTTTCTGATTGACCTGAAAGATTAGTAAAAGCTCTATGGGCTTATCGCACCTCTGTCCGCACTCCCACAGGGCAAACTCCTTTTGCTCTCACTTATGGGATGGAGGCGGTACTTCCATATAGATTTTGATCCCTTCCCTAAGAGTGCAGCTTGATAAGGAACTTAATCTCGATGAGCGTCGAGAGGCGCTGCTAATCCAGCTGGAACTCTTGGATGAGAAGAGGCTTAATGCGGCCAATCATGTCTCTGTTTATCAAAAGCGCGTCTCGCGTCATTTTCAAAAGAAGGTCATTGAAAGAAAATTTCAGGTGGGTAATATGGTTTTGAAATGCAAATTTAAAATCAAGAGGTCCCAAGTCTAAGCTGCAACCTAACTGGGAGGGCCCGTTCATAGTCAAGGAGGTCTATCCTAGGAACGCATATCGCCTAGTTAACGCTAAGGGTGAGAAATTGTCCCACGCGTGGAATGGGCTATATCTTAAACGCTTTTATCCTTAGAGTCAAGCTAGTGACAACCCGGCGGAAAGGTGTTCTCCCTCGATCACGAAAGAGGATCCCGAGCACGGCAATCACACACTACACGACAATTCTGGTCAGGTTTCCCTCTACTATGCGACACCGTCCCTCCTTTGGCCATGCCTAGGGGAAGTGAAAGTCCCTGCTTTTCTATTTTCGGCCAGGTATAGGGGCAAGGGGTGAACAAGGGGGAGATGCCCAATCTAGACACCCCCAACGAGAGGAGGTCTCAAATAGGGGTAGTCCATTATGATCTGATTCCACAAGTAAAAGAAAGAAAAAAAATCATCAGAAGGAGCATAAATCAAGGCAAAAGCCAACCTATTTATCAAAAGCACAAGGTACAATGTTAAATTGCTCCAAGAAAAAAAGAGTATTAAACTAGGCATGGCAAGAGTGGCACTACAGTTTTTCCGTAGGACGTTATGAGTCCGGTCGTATGCGTGCCTAGAATGGAGGAAGGTTCGATGATGGACACAAAGCCCCGGTGCAACAGACCGAATCTCCAACCTGGTTGTCATGGGAGGAATTCAAGCCCTAAAAACTTCTATCTCTATGCTAAGCTTACCTCTAAGATTTCATCTCTTTCCCCCTCAAAGGACTAGAGCGTACCCAAGGTATGGCTCTTGGAGAGGCACCGTCATGTGGCGGGCTTGATCGGGGAATGTCACCCTTTTTGCACGCCAAGCTCGGGGGATTCTCAGTGGAATAGGTAGGGCTCTCGTTGCCTAGGCATGATTAGCTATTTCAAAATCCAAAAAAAATCAAATATTTACAAAACATCAAAAAAATCAAATATTTTTAAAATCCAAAAAAAATATTTTCAAATTTTAAAAATCAAATATTTTTAAAATTATAAAAAAATCAAATATTTTCAAAATCCAAAAAAATCAAATATTCAAAAAATCCAAAAAAAATCATCATCACATGTTTCTTTTGCATTTCATGACATGCATTGCATCTTTCCTTTATGTAATTTTTGCCTATTTTGATAAGGCTTCATCCCTTGACCAAACTTCAAGGATCGGTCTCACATTGGGCTTGCCCTAGGCAAGGGGTTAAGCCTAAAATAGATCTAACTTGTCTTTTGTTTAGTGTGTGTGCAAGGACAGGCCTGCAAAGTCTGAACCACAGGCCCATGGGCCCTTCTGGCATCTACATGTTTACGGTCTATCGGCGACCGTTTTCATCAACTTAGCGGTCAGACGATGACCGTCGTATTCCTTCAGCGGTCACTGGCGGGCCGCTTCCTATCCAAGAGCTCTCTTCCTGGCACCTATTCATGTAACGGTCTAATGGTGACTGTTTAGCCTTAAGCGGTCGCGCCTTGACCGTCTTAATTCTTAGCAGTCCCTCGATAGCCCGCTTCTTCTACCCGAGAACTCTTAACTGCGAAAGGCCGTGGGCCCTTCTGATATCTTTATCTTTTGCGGTCTACTGGAGGCCGTTTTCCTTCTTTTAACGGTCAGACTCTGACCGTCTTATTCATGTAGCGGTCTTTGGGTAGGCCGTCTCTTTTTTTGAGAGCTATCTCAATCCACACAAGTGCACAGAAAAGGAAGCCAAGTCTATAGCTTATCCAATCAAAGCCTTTCATTCATTTATTCAATATCAAATGCATCAAGTTCAAGCTATGGATCTCTATACATCATGAAATATCACTCAATCCTCAATCGGGCATCCCCGCGAGGTCGGATCTCGCGCAACTCTCTCAAGTAAGCCTGGTACTCCTCCTGGGTCTCTGTCACCTCTGATGGCAAGGTGTGCGCTCTACTGACCTCCCACATGATCAAGGCGCTCCTAACTGCTTGCTCGTCCTCCTCTGTCTCGAGTCTCCTCGCCTATAGGTAGATGGGGAAGCACTGGAACCATAGTGCGTGGGAACCCAACCTGTAGAAAACACCTGTGGGGGCTGTACATCGCCAAGGTGGTGTTCCCCACAAGCCTCAAGTCAAGCCCAAGCCTCCTAGGAAGCCTGAGGGTGGTGCTGTGGAGGAAAGGTGGGCGTATCACGAACCGGTCTAGTGGCAGAGTGTTGAGGTAGAGACGCCACTCGTCCTTAGTCTTCTTATCTGCTGTTTGGCACTCAACCTGCTGAGGGAACCCAAAGGCGCCGCCGATGAAGAAGAGTGGATGGCTCCCGAAGATGCGACTAGCGGAAGGTGTGTTCTCCCTGGGTGTGAATTTCAGTCTAACTCCCATCCAGCACTCGAGTAGGATCATGGACCCAAAGAGTGGACCTCATAAGGTAGCTGAGCTAAGTCTCTCATACAAATAGGAGAGAATGGCCTGTGAAATGGATAGACCCCGCCATAATTCACTAATGATGCTAAGGTTGGGTATATCTAGAAGGTGGTCGGTGGTAGGGAAGAATATGGCCCCGCACAAGCAGATGGAAACAGCGTTGGCTATCGCCTCATTCCACCCACACTTTTTTTTTGCAATGGGATATGATCCACTGGCTCAAAGGTATAAGATGGATGTGGTGTGGACTAACTACGGTGTTGATGTCCTTGGCGCTAGGAAGAAACTCCCCTAGCATAAGGGTAGGATCTATGGGCGCAATTATATGACAGACTAGGTCTTCCTCACCAATTTTGGATCTAGGGAGGGATAGATAGGTCTCTACCACTTCTAATAGGATGGTGGCCTCAAAGGAAGGAAATATGAAGGTATGAGTCTGGGGGTGCGATAACTCTAGCAAGGCTATGAGGCTATGCCAGTCTAATGAGAGTTTGGGGTAATTTTTGGCTAAGACTAAGAGAGGATGTAGGTGCCAGGCCTTTAGAGTGGATATTACTACTATGGGGAGTTCGCGAATCATAGGAGCCATCCACTTCAATGTTGAATAGCACCTTGGGCTGGGGAGAAGCTGAGGTAAGGGAAGAAAAAAGAAAAAAAAGAAGGAAGAAAGGGAAGAGAAATGTAAGGATTTGAAGGGAATTTGATGAATATGAAAGTAATTGCATTAACTTACCTCTCTTGAGGAGCTGGAGTTCACATGTTTGGGAATTGCAGTCAACCGTTGCAGTGCCCCGTGCTCCTTTCTAGCCGGCTTTGGCCCGTTGTAGGTGCCCTCACCCATTGTGCTTCCTTCAAGAGCCCTTTTCATGATGATTTGGGTGAGATTTCTAAGGTTTTCAAGGCCTAAAAGGAGGGTTTTGTGTGAGTTACGAGTTTAGAATGCCTCCCTACTTATAGAGCCTAAATTCCTAGTCCTTTCCCATCAGGATTGAGGTTGGATAGTATCAAATCGGGTTAAGATAAGCCTCAGCGTGACTTGGGTGACTTTACACATGGATTAGGACTCTTTAATAGAGTCCCGGTCAGGTTTAACTGGGTCTCTAGGCTTGCGGTGATGCGGGACGGGACCACGGACACGACAAGCTCGCGATCGTCCCTTAACGAGGGAAGCGTCGGACGTGCGCGGTTGAGAAACCGGCAAGAGCTAGGGTGGTCGGCTCTCTCTTTCGTGCCCGGATCGGGTCACGGGACGGTAACGCTCTCTCTCGCAGCAGCGGTGATATAAACAGAAAGTGAGCTAATTACCCTATCATGCTCTCTAGCAGCGGCATAAACAAGCATATATGAAAGTAAGCAAAATGCCAAGTAAGGGAGCGAATGCGATACCTCCACGCGCTCGGTGTGGGGAAGACTGACCCGGCCGAAAACTCGTACTCCCGGGAAACTTAACACACAATAATTACAGCAATGGGAACATGCCCACTCCACGCAGGGAGGTAAAGGGCTATACAAATGGGCCCGGGAGGACCGAATTCGGGTTGACGGGCAGCTTCGTTTGTTGATTCGGCTACACGCGTGTTCACGACTGTGGGGCCCACGTGCTGTCCGGAGGGGCTGTGTGGGACCCGGTTGTACCACTGTAGTGGAGACACTTGGAGACGTGCTCCCTGGGCTGGCAGCACGCTGGTTCGCCGGCCGGAGGCCGGGCGGCTCCGTTCGGCACCGGTCGGAAAAATCGATCAGAAATCTGTCGGTTCTGTATTTCAGCGCGCACTCCGGCGAGAACGGACGCTACGATCAGCACCGGTGTCGGAATGCAACGAGATCAGAGCCGTTGGAAAGCTGCTTCGAAGTACTGCAATCTAGTGGCCTTCATAAAAATTCACCAGATTTGTACTTTGTGTTGGCGAATTTTATATGCTGCTCTTGTACAGTAACCGAAGACTCAGATTTGCAGAGAACTTTCTTGTTGATTACCTTTGACTGTGAAGTAGATGTCCGAATTTGAAGATGTGTTCTTCAGTAAGGTTGTAGGAAATCGAACAAGTAAACCAAGATTATTGTTGGATCTGGATTTGGAGGTGGTGGTGATTTGTTCTGATTTTAGAAGTGGAGGGTGGTCGGATCTGGGATCTGACTAAAACACTGTATCAGAGGAAGAACATGAATTTCTAAAAATAGATAGAAGGCTGATAAAAAATTAAGAAAATTTGTGGAGGTAGGGGGTGATGGACAGAACTCCCAGTAAAATTGGGAGGGCTTGGACAAATCAAAAGGTGGTCGGAGGGGGAGAACTCAGAAGTTCTGTCACTGTAGATAGAAACCTGGCAGATCTGGGATGACAGGTTGGATGAAAATGTAAAAATACTAAACGATGGAATTATGGCATGAAAATTTAGGTGGACCTTGGGATGCAAGTGTTGAACACACCATAAAAATTTCAGATCAATCCATGCTCGTGGCTGAGACAGACAATTCGTAGAAACTTCTGTGGTCGGACGAAGACAGAACTGCAGAGGCGGCGGCGGCACGAACGGCGGCGGCGGCGGCACAGACGATCACCGGAGGTTGAGAGGAGATGATAGAAGGTAGAATCACTCTAGAACTTGAGGTTGGAGGAGAGGAACCACAGGGAGAGGGGCTAGGGGCGCAATATGCTCCTTGCTTACACACAAAAATTCTGATTTTTCATTGAATTTCACATGAAAATACAAGCTTATATATGGTTTACATCAAATGCAATGTGGACCCTTGGATCTAGGGAAGGGGAATCAAGGGCTGGGATTAAGTGTGAATCACACACACAAAATATAAACTAATCCTAGTGGAATGGGGCGCCCCCTTGACTATAAGTAAGGTTGAATGGGCAGGTTGAATGGTAGGTGGCCTACCTTGGACAAAATGGGCCACTTGTCTACCCATGTGGCATATGACTAGTCCAACCTTCTAGATGTCCACCTAGGATGGTTGACCAGCCCCACAAGATGACATGGACCAATGGGAAAGGGCTGAGGGCCCCCTTGCTGGTCCTACTGACAAATTGCATAGAAACCCACACAATCTACGGGAGTGACGCATTGGCCGATAAAGCCGTACAATTACGCGTATACTTTCCCGTGGATATAAAATTAAACTAAAGGATATAAATGCAATATGAAAAGGTACTGGCTCGGTGTCGATTCCCATCAACTCTCCTCGAGTGGGAGGAACTCGACCCCGTCGAGTAGGGGTAGGGATGCTCGAGTACTCCGGTGGATCCGTCAACGTGCCAAGTAGCGCGGGTATGCTCCGCTCCAAGTGATCGTCACCTGCTCATTCCATATATACTCGATATGCGAACTGCTATGGGATAAAGGTGGTCACTCCGAAGGGGCACTCTCAAAGGGAAGAAAATAGCTCGAAGACTCACTAGGAATCACCGCTGAGTCCCTATAGGTGACTGATCCGGGTATAGATGTGGAACCGATCCCATACTCATCAAGTGAGTCCACTCGCCTCTTACTCACAAGAGACCGACAACGAGCTTGCACAAGACTCATGCAGACTTACCATGCAATACACACAACAATCGACTCGAAACACACCACACAAACAAACCACACAAGAATACACACTGACTCATGCACGACTCGAGACTAAGGTGGTAGCATCAAGCCCACTAGGTGGCCGCATCCTGGGCGCCAGGAGAGCTGTCCCACTCTTCCCCCCTCAAGGCATAGTACTCATCGGCTAGTGCCTCATCGGCCACGTAATTGACACACTCAAGCTCGGGAGGTGCGGACTCTCCAACACCTAAGGCTAGGGTGGAGCGAGCGGGACACTCGCTGGCAATGTGGCCAAATCCATGACAGTGGAAACACTGCACTCGCGATCGACTACTCTCCCCGAAAAGAGGGGCCTTACCCTTATCATCCCGTCGGGTAGGGGGTGTAGGCAGCAATGGGGGAGGTGTAGGTGCCTTGGACAATAGTGGAGGGGGTGCCGGTGCCAGAGGACGGGCTATAGGAGCCGGGGGACGGGCAACGGGTGCCGGTGGTTGGGGTGGGAATAGATCTCGGGGTGGAGGAGGATGAGGCCGTGGAGCGAAGTGCTCCTGACGGGTGGGCTCCTGAGGTCGAGCCATGGGAGGCCGCTGATGTGGGCCTATGGAGTGACGGGGCTCGGTACTACGGAGAGGGGTGGGGCCCAACCGATGGCTAGACTCGAACTCTCCCTCAAATTGCTCCATCTCGAGAGCAACCTGGTATGCCTCTTCCAACGTCTTGGCATTGCGGCGGAAAAGCTCATACTGGTAATGTGGCCGCAAACCACCTCGAAAGCGGGACACGGGCATGGTACTCTCCTCCGTGACACCACATCGTAGAAAGTACTCATCAAACTCCATGATGTATTCAGAGACGGACCGGTCTCCCTGGCTAAGACTTTGCCATCTATCGATGAGTCGCTGGCGGTATGTGGGAGGAAGGTACTTTTGCCAAAGTTTATTCTTCATCTCGGCCCATGTGTCGATCGGGGGTTCTAGCCGCTGAAGTAGCAGGCTCTCCACATTCTTCCAATAGGTTTGTGCCTGCCCCATGAGTTTCATGGTGGCGAATCGGACCCTTCGACGCTCCGACATATCATACCACTCAAAGTAACGGTCCATGCCAAACTCCCAATCTAGGTAGACTTTCGGATCCAAAGACCCGTAAAAAGCGGGAGGGTCCGCTCGCACGGTCTTAAGGACCCGGTCATCATCCTCATCTCATTGTGGATGAAAACCACGACGGCGTTGACCATATCCCTCATAGGTATTGTCGGAACCATAGTCCTCGAGACCAGGGTCACGGTGCGGTAGTTGGGGAACCCGAGGAAGGGCGGGTGGAGGAGCCTGTGGTGGCTGGCTTTGGGCCGCGGGAGCGGCCTGGACTTGGGCCATGGGAGAGGGTTGGACTTGGGCCACCGCGGGAGGAGGTGCGGGTGGGCCTTGGGCTGCCCCTGGAGGGTCCCCGTGTGACATCCTATCTAACCGCCCAACGAGGTCTTGGACCGACCTGTCAGAGGTCTCCAAGTGCCCCTCCATGGCTCTAAGGCGACCATCCATATTATCGGAGAAAGTCTGAAAGTTAGCATCGGATTGGTCCAACCTAGTCATAATGGCCATCATCGCCTCTTGTAGGGAGTGGAAGTCTCCCGAGGTATCCCGTGGGTTGGCCATAGGTGGTGGTGGGGGTGAGTACTGAGTACCCCGTCGAGTGGGCATGCAAACACACCGACTTGAAGACACCGACTAAAGCAAAACACACTAATGCAAAATGATGCGCCTAGACTTAACCAAAACGCGGTACGCGGCGGAGGTAATCGACCCGAAGGTCACTCGCGCAAGTGTGCGGCCTTCCCGATAGGCGTAGCCTAACGTTCGGACAACACCTTTTGATATACCGAGTAAAGGGATGCAATGCAAAAAGACACTTTTTTTTGTTTGTTTTAAAACAATGATGACCCTAAACACGACTTAGACGTAAATGACTAATGAATGACACTTTTTTTTTGGACACCCTAGACTCAAACTTGCTCTGATACCAAATTGATGCGGGACGGGACCACGGACACGACAAGCTCGCTATCGTCCCTTAACGAGGGAAGCGTCGGACGTGCGCGGTTGAGAAACCGGCAAGAGCTAGGGTGGTCGGCTCTCTCTTTCGTGCCCGGATCGGGTCACGGGACGGTAACGCTCTCTCTCGCAGCAGCGGTGATATAAACAGAAAGTGAGCTAATTACCCTATCATGCTCTCTAGCAGCGGCATAAACAAGCATATATGAAAGTAAGCAAAATGCCAAGTAAGGGAGCGAATGCGATACCTCTACGCGCTCGGTGTGGGGAAGACTGACCCGGCCGAAAACTCGTACTCCCGGGAAACTTAACACACAATAATTACAGCAATGGGAACATGCCCACTCCACGCAGGGAGGTAAAGGGCTATACAAATGGGCCCGGGAGGACCGAATTCGGGTTGACGGGCAGCTTCGTTTGTTGATTCGGCTACACGCGTGTTCACGACTATGGGGCCCACGTGCTGTCCGGAGGGGCTGTGTGGGACCCGGTTGTACCACTGTAGTGGAGACACTTGGAGACGTGCTCCCTGGGCTGGCAGCACGCTGGTTCGCCGGCCGGAGGCCGGGCGGCTCCGTTCGGCACCGGTCGGAAAAATCGATCAGAAATCTGTCGGTTCTGTATTTCAGCGCGCACTCCGGCGAGAACGGACGCTACGATCAGCACCGGTGTCGGAATGCAACGAGATCAGAGCCGTTGGAAAGATGCTTCGAAGTACTGCAATCTAGTGGCCTTCATAAAAATTCACCAGATTTGTACTTTGTGTTGGCGAATTTTATATGCTGCTCTTGTACAGTAACCGAAGACTCAGATTTGCAGAGAACTTTCTTGTTGATTACCTTTGACTGTGAAGTAGATGTCCGAATTTGAAGATGTGTTCTTCAGTAAGGTTGTAGGAAATCGAACAAGTAAACCAAGATTATTGTTGGATCTGGATTTGGAGGTGGTGGTGATTTGTTCTGATTTTAGAAGTGGAGGGTGGTCGGATCTGGGATCTGACTAAAACACTGTATCAGAGGAAGAACATGAATTTCTAAAAATAGATAGAAGGCTGATAAAAAATTAAGAAAATTTGTGGAGGTAGGGGGTGATGGACAGAACTCCCAGTAAAATTGGGAGGGCTTGGACAAATCAAAAGGTGGTCGGAGGGGGAGAACTCAGAAGTTCTGTCACTGTAGATAGAAACCTGGCAGATCTGGGATGACAGGTTGGATGAAAATGTAAAAATACTAAACGATGGAATTATGGCATGAAAATTTAGGTGGACCTTGGGATGCAAGTGTTGAACACACCATAAAAATTTCAGATCAATCCATACTCGTGGCTGAGACAGACAATTCGTAGAAGATTCTATGGTCAGACGAAGATAGAACTGCAGAGGCGGCTCAATGGCGGCACGAACGGCGGCGGCGGCGGCACAGACGATCACCGGAGGTTGAGAGGAGATGATAGAAGGTAGAATCACTCTAGAACTTGAGGTTGGAGGAGAGGAACCAGAGGGAGAGGGGCTGGGGGTGCAATATGCTCCTTGCTTACACACAAAAATTCTGATTTTTCATTGAATTTCACATGAAAATACAAGCTTATATATGGTTTACATCAAATGCAATGTGGACCCTTGGATCTAGGGAAGGGGAATCAAGGGCTGGGATTAAGTGTGAATCACACACACAAAATATAAACTAATCCTAGTGGAATGGGGCGCCCCCTTGACTATAAGTAAGGTTGAATGGGTAGGTTGAATGGTAGGTGGCCTACCTTGGACAAAATGGGCCACTTGTCTACCCATGTGGCATATGACTAGTCCAACCTTCTAGATGTCCACCTAGGATGGTTGACCAGCCCCACAAGATGACATGGACCAATGGGAAAGGGCTGAGGGCCCCCTTGCTCGTCTTACTGACAAATTGCATAGAAACCCACACAATCTACGGGAGTGACGCATTGGCCGATAAAGCCGTACAATTGCGCGTATACTTTCCCGTGGATATAAAAATAAACTAAAGGATATAAATGCAATATGAAAAGGTACTAGCTCGGTGTCGATTCCCATCATGCGGTCTATCGCGCGACTGCTAGGCCATTTGGCGGGTGTCCAAGCACCGTTTCGACCTTGGTCTACACTCTTCGTCTCTCCCATGCAGTTAACGGTCTCGGTGGGGCCGTCTCCAAAAGGAAACGGTCAAGAGAAGACCGTCTTAGTTGATCTTGCGGTCAAATGTGGGCCATCTCTGTCTTCCTCTCACCTTCAGTCGTTTATCCTTTAGCGGTCTATCGTGGGGCCGCCAAGCTCAGTTAGCGGCCAGGCCGTGACCAGCTCTCTCCTCTGTCCTGCATGTCATCTCTTCCTCGGTGCCACTCTATCTAGTTTTTCACCTAAGTCTTTCTCTCTCTCTCTTGCTCTCTCTCCCCTATCATTCGACATCAGGTTAGTTAAGTCAGCATACACACACTCATTTCTAACTCAAAAAAAAGTCATGTCATTGCATTATGTCAAATGCATGTGTCTCATATAGTACATCAAGCTGGTCCCTCACCTGGACCCTCGCTGTCGCCAGTACCCTTATGTCTCTTCCTCGGCGGGTCCATGGTTGTGCTCCCCTCCTCACACTGTCGACAGCGCCGCTCCTCGTCCTCATTCCTTCGATGACCGGAGGAGCTAGTGAAGTAGTCTCTCTAGGCGCTAATGTGCGCGCCGCTCGGAGTCCTGCTACGCTCTGATCTCTGGCTCATCGCCTGGAGGGACTGCTGGTACACCCCCACTGCACCCCTCAACTCGGCTACCTGTAGTCGGGACTGCTCTAGCTCGCTCCTCAACCATGTCGCCTCGGCACGAAGGCGCTCTGCCTCCGCCGCCCCAACATGGAATCTCTTCATCTCTGCATGAAGGTGCGCCACCTCTGTCACCTCTCCGCGAAGGTTCTCTGCCTCTGCCCGGAAGTACTCCGCCTCCTCTCTCTGTCGAGCAGCCTCGCTCAGCGCCGCCTCCAACTCCTTCACCCGCATATGCATTGATTTCATTAATCATTTGCAGCCATAATCATAAGGTCAAATGGAAGTTGAGTTGTTTGCTTACATTCTCTGTGAGTGTGTCCCCGGCCTCCTCAGCTCGTGCTACCGCCCGCGCAAAGTCAACTTCTCGCTTAGCCCGGTCCACTGGTGGCTGGGAGGAAGAGGATGGTGCATCGGGTCCCTGGCATTGAACTCCCTCGGCACACTGCAAACAGGGGCATGTCAGTCTCATAAGCATAGCATGGCATTTTAGGTCTGAGGTTGAATAAAGCTTACCAGGAGGTCCAAGGAGCACTGGAGCTCATCCCGCTGTTGGGCCGTGGAGTGGAGTAACCCCTGGAGCTTTGAGATCCGTCCCTGGGGATCGAGCTGCATGTAGAATGCCAAGCATTAGTACATTGTCATCATGAGCATATTAGAGAGCATAGGTTCAAGAGTCGTACCGGTCGTCGTGTGCCACGGAAGACCTGGTCCCCGTAGCGTCGTGCGTAAGCTGTCAGATAAGCCTCGTCGCTGGTGGCTCGGGCTCGTACCACTCGCCCTCGCCTGGTCCAGTCTCAGATTTGGTCCGCCGCCCGGGTGATCCAGTCAATCTCCACTGCGAGTCCGTGTGAATGTCATCCCACGCGCTCCTCCGGTCTCTCTCGTGTAGGGAACTCCACCTCTGGCTAGTGGACACCCACGGTCCTCATGATCAGCCAATAGTGTAGCGGCTCAACTACGTTCATGCAGTGAAGCCAGATGTCACATCCCGCATAGGCTAGGGCTGCCACCACCCATGGCTGGCTCTCGTGTCCCTCGCCCTGGTACGGAGTCCACCGGACCTACAAAGTAGTGGCAGATTGCATTAGTGCCCAAGCATATAGTTGCATTTGCAAAATTTCAAATTTATGTCTTACCGGTGCATAGGGTAGCACATCGATGTCGTCCTGGATCGTCTGCACCTGGCGCCTCAGTGAGCCTGTCTCCCGCACTGCCATCCATCGCCTCACGATGGGCATTCGGTCAGGGCGCACCTCTGTCCCTCTCCCCAGTCCAGGTAGGTACAGGTAGGCCCATACTTGCATTTCATGCATCAAGTATCAGCATATAGCAGTCATATCAATTGCACAGCATTTAGAAGTCAAGTCTTACCTGAAGTAGTGGGGAAAACCCGCCGAGCATCGTCCGCCGGCTGGTGGTCGCAGAGTGTGTCGAACAAGAAAGCCAGCACGGCCGCGCCCCACGCGTACTCGCCTACTCTGTCCACCTCCTCGAGCAGGGGCAGGAGCCTACAGCTCACTCCATCGGCTCCGGTCGCGAATAGCAGCTTCCCGAAGAATAGCATCAAGAACTGCCGCAAGACCATGTCCGCCTCAGGTCCCGGTCTCGCTGCTACCCGCTGTCGCGCTTGGTCCGTCAAAAGCTCCAAGTGCTGCTCTAGCAGCTCTCCGACGGTGATCGCAGCTCCTCGTAGGCCTAAGCTCTCCTGAAGGCCCGCTCTCGGTAGCACCGAAGAGTGTCGCTCCGGTCTCTGTAGCTCGAGTCCCAGCAGCCTCTGGGCCAGCTCCCGATAGTCTATGTAGGTCCTCCCGCTAACTGGTGCGTCATGCACTCGCAGCCCAGTGATCCTCGCCACGTCCTCCAATGTAGGGATCTTGTGCCCCCACGGAAACACGAGCGCCCGGCTCATCGGATCCCATCGGTCGTGTAGAGCGTAGAGCAGGGCGGTGTCCAGTCTCATCACCTCCATGCCGAGGAACTCGACGAATCCCATGGCAGCCAGTCTCTCTTGCTGGAAGTCCGACAGTGCCAGGTACACCGCCCAGACCTAGGGCCACGAGATCCTCGTCTGACGTTTGCCCTGCAAGCATTGAGCATTTATGTCAATAATTCAGGTAATTTAGTGCATGCATGATAATAAAAAATAAAAATAAAAAAAGAGGTAGTCTGCTAAGGTAGCGGCCATATTAGGACCGTTTCTATCAGTCTAACGGTGATCTGAAGACCATTTTTCCATCCCAGCGGTCCGCTTCAGACCATTTTTTCACCCCCAATGCCTCTGTGGGCTAAATTTCCATATAACGGTCACTCTCAGACCGTTTCATCTACTTGACGGCCTTGTTGGGACCGTTTTCACTCCGACGGTCATAAGTAGATCGTTGTGTTCTCTTAGCGGTCCCTAGTAGGACCGTCTTCTCCTCGCCGCTACGGACGGCGTTCCACCCTTCCCTGTTCTCTGGAAATGGCTCTATGGGCCCTTACATTTGGTTCTAGGGGTTGGTGTGACCCCTATCTCCCCATCTATAAAACTTGAAAAGGGGGGATTTTGGCTCGTGGCCTACCTCGGGCGACGGAGCCCCACCGGCCGATTTCTTGGCCGACGCCATTGGTTCTCCACCTTCTTGCGCATGGGCCTCTTCCCGGGCCATTCGGCGTGTAAATCTCTTTAACGCCTGCTTCTTGATTCTCATCCAAATGCGCCCGCGTGAGGTCTAGGAGGATGGAGGCTCACGATGGATTGTTTGGTGTGGGGGGGAAGCTCTCGGTGGATTGCTCAGCATGTAAGTGTGTGTGAGCGAAGTGAGGAAGATGAAGAAGGGCAGTTTCTTTTTTTTTTGAAACCGACCTCCATTTAGCGGTCATACGATAGACCGTCAGGATGGAGGAGGCAGTCGTTCTCTGGCCGCAGTTTGATGGATGGTCTCCAGTTGACCGTTTCTTATTGTTGTTTAAAATTCCAAATCAGCTCGTTTATTACGGTATGGGCTTGACCGTTTCCTATTTTGGCGGTCTTAATGAGACTGTTTCTTGGCTACCATTTGTTCAAATGATGGGCATGGTTTGCTTAATGATTCAACGGTCTTTTAGCCATGTTTGCTACACAATGTGCTTAATTGACAATCTTCTTAGATTGATTGGTTCATCTCATGTTATGAATATTGCAAATGTTTTATATAGTCTCTTGCAGCCCTCTTCGCCTCTTCGCTCCGTCAGGTAAGTCAGGTAAGTATCTCGACCCTTTTACCCCTTTATGCATTACTATATGGTATTTATGTTATATTATCTCGAGAATCGGCTGGTCATTCATGTGTTCTAGGATCTGATGTTCCCCTTTAACAAAAATAGTGATGATCTAGGTGCACATGTTTAATCATTGGGTAGGCCGTTAGGTTGAAAGAGCTGGGGGACGATGGTTCTATCTTGCACGATGTGGTTGCGGATAGTGTCCTGACCCTGATTTGTCTGGTCTAGCAATACTATTCTCGAGTATTTTCTATTTTCTGGTTTCTTTGCATTCGTTTTGATGATTTCTTTTATTTTAGCCCAGCATGCATCATACGCATTTTTTAGCATTCATGTCACTAATATGTCTAAAATATCTCATTGATGATGGATAATTGTGCGTCCATGGTTTTGGGTAAGAAAGAGTATTCCAATTAGAATTGGAAGGTTTTTCTCTGGTCTGTTCACCTAGTTTGGTTGACTGAGAGTCCATGTCTGGAGTTTAGTCTGCTTCCTTTTATTTTACTGCTTGTTCTGATCCCCTCATTGGTCGTGGATTGTGTCCCCTGATGAGGTTGGTCGTGTTTTCTCTTTCCGCTTAGTTGTTAGTTTCTCCAGGCTGGTGTCATTTTGGTCCGATCGATCCTTGTGATTGGTTCAGGATTTTTCGGAAGATTCCTATCGCTCATTGGTGAGGAACGGGTGTCGTTTACCTTAACGCCCGCTTTTCAGTCCGCTCCGCTGCATTTCCGCTTCATCTCTATGTTTCCATTTCACCTTCGCTTCACCTCCGCTCGCTCCCCTGCAAAGAGGACGTTAAGGACGGGCATCTGTTGACACCCGTTTTTTACCTTTGAGTTGAGTCATTTTCTTACCCTTATTTTTAATGCCTCAAGTTGTCCATTACTCATTGGGCTATTTCTAGATGGTTTATTGGGCCTATTTTATGGGTATTTTCTCCCTGGTTGGGCTTGCTCCCGCATTTTCTCGAATTTGGGTTTAATGGGCCTTGTTTTGACTTGGTATTTGGGATAAATATGCATATTTATCTCATATTTATCTCTTTTTTTTTCCAACGACCACCAAAATTACGGTCGCGCGATAGACCGTTTACTAAAGGTAGCGGTCTATCGAGCGATCGTTTTTCATGGCCAAGAGTCCTGCATTGACTGGTTTTTCTCTCTCTATCCATGGTCGAATAGAGTCCTTCATCCACTATTTTCTCCACGGATTTCAAGCCTTAGGAGGTGTCGTTTGATCCTAGGGACTCCGGGGAGATTTATCTACGATTTTTATTAAAGGTATGAGGCCTAATTTTCACTCTTATCCCCTTAATTCGAGCTAGGGTTTCAAGGATCTATAAATAGAACCCTTGGCTCATGCTCGCGAGGGGGGAGATTTTGGAGCTCGCGTCGAGGTGCTGCCGGTTTCTAGAGCGAGTCTCAGCCAGGGAGAATCGATTTTCCACGTCCTTCAAGCCTTTGGTTCAAGGAGTAGCCGGTTCATTTGTGTTTTTGCATCGTCTTCCCCATTGTCTATTGTCATTCTTTTGGTCATCATAGCATCGTTTTTCCTCTCTTTCTCCACGTTTCTGTCATCTTCATTGCATTCATTTATCTCTCCTATTATTTCCACACCCCACAGGGGTTTAAAAAACCACCCCCAGGTATCCACCCTTCCATTTATGCATCTTGTTCATAGTTTGAGTTTCTATATATTGCACGTCCTAGATCTAATCTGGGTTATTTTCTGTGTTTGTCTACGTTGTTTTGCAGGTCAGAAGTGCATTCTACACGAGGCCCATCCCTCCAGGCTGGACGGAAGGGGTGGAGGATCAAGTTCCTATGTTCGGGTCTGGACACGGCTAGCGGTCTCCGTCAGACCATCTTCCTGGTGTAGCGGCCTTCCTCTGGCCGTTTAGCGTCAGGTTGCGGTCCATTGAGGACCGTCGTGTTCCTGTGCCCGTGTCTTTTCCAACGGTAGAAGATCAGTTCTGCGTTCTATCTCGGTGTTGGCGACGGTCTATCGATCGACCGTCTTCCTGCTGTTAACGGTCTTCCTCAGGCCATTTCTCAGAGCTTTGCGGCCGACCGAGGACTGTCTTCTTCCTACATCAGTGCTTCCCCGTTGGCGAGTGTCTTCATCTATCTCTTTTCCAAGGTACGTGGTGCACCCCTTTTGCACTGCTAGCCTTGGTGGCGATCACGTGTTTATTTTGGTATTAATCCATGTCTTAGTATCATTACATTCTTGTTTCATTTCATGCTCCATTGGAAGGCACATTAGTCACACTCATCACATCATCACATTTCACACATTAAAAGAACTATATCAACAACCGTGTCAGAAGTTAGAAGTTTTCTGGGTCTGGCTGGTTATTGTAGGCGATTCATTAAGGATTTCTCAAAAATCGCCGTACCTTTGACTAGACTCACAGGAAAGGAGAACCCTTTTATATGGTCAAAATATTGTGAAGAAAGTTTCCTAACTCTTAAAGATCATCTCACTACGGCCCCTATCTTGGCACTACCTGTTGAAGGTGGTGGCTTTGAAGTCGATACTGATACATCTGGCATTGGCCTAGGATGCGTTCTTATGCAAAATGGAAAGGTGATTTGCTATTCATCAAGGCAGTTAAAACGTTATGAAGAAAACTACCATGTGCATGCTCTGGAACTAGCTGCGGTTATATTCGCCTTGAAAATTTGGCGACACTACCTCTATGGGGAGAAGTTCACTATATTTTCAGATCACAAAAGTCTGAAATATCTTTTCACCCAAAAAGAATTGAACATGAGGCAACGCAGATGGTTGGAGTGTCTCAAAGACTTCGACTTCACTATCCAATATCATCTAGGTAAGGCAAATGCTGTAGCTGACGCTCTTAGCAGAAGACCAATGGCAAATCTAGCAAGTCTCAGGAAAGGTACGACTTATCTTATCGAGGATTTTGCTCGTTTGAATCTCGATGTTGATAAAGAAGAGGAAGGATGTATGATTGCAAATATAAGGTCACAACCTATATTGATTGAATATATAATCAAATTACAAGAAAATGACCCCACATTGATGGAGATCAAGGCTAATATTGATCAAAGGTCAGAATTTTCCATTTCAACTAATGGAAGGCTATTGTTTAAGGATCGAATATGCGTGCCGGATCATGCCGACACTATGAAATTGATCATGGAAGAAGCTCATAAATCAAGGTATGCTATTCACCCTGGTGCTACCAAGATGTACCAAGACTTAAAAAGAAACTTCTGGTGGCCCAATATGAAGAGAGAAGCAGCAGACTGTGTATCTCGCTACCTCACCTGTCAGCAAGTAAAGGTAGAACATTTAAAGCCCGCAGAGAAACTACATCCCTTGGATATTCCCGAGTGGAAATAGGAAAGTATAGGGATAGATTTCATCATGGGTTTGCGTAAGACAAGAGGTGGACACGATGGTATATGGGTGATTATAGACTGGTTGATTAAATCTACACATTTTCTACCAATCAAAAGTTGATGGTCTGTGGATGTATTAGCAGCACTATACATGAAGGAGATTGTCAAACTACATGGTGTCCCTGTCACCATTATATCTGACTGCGATCCTCGATTCACATCACAATTCTGGAAGGGTCTACAGCATTCATTAAGGACCCGACTCAACTTTAGCACTGCATTCCATCCATAAACTGATGGTCAAACTGAAAGGACAAATCAGGTGGTGGAGGATATGCTCATGGCTTGTGCTATAGATTTTGGTGGGAGTTGGCATGACCACTTGCCTCTAGTGGAATTTGCATACAATAATAGCTATCAAGCTAGTATACAAATGGCACCATTTGAAGTACTGTATGGTAGAAGCTGTCGCTCACCTATATGTTGGAATGAAGTCAGAGAGAGGCAATTTCTTGACCCTGACATCATCAGCGATACTACCGAGAAGATAAAACTTATTCGGGAGAGACTCCAAATGGCTCAAGACAGGCAGAAATCATAAGCTGATAACAGAAGGCGCGACCTGGAATTCCAAGTAGGAGACCATGTATTTCTTAAGGTTTCTCCAGGTCGAGGTATTCAAAGATTCAGCATCAAAGGCAAGCTCACTCCAAGATTCACTGGCCCCTTTGAAATTCTCGAAAGGGTTGGTGAAGTCGCATATCGAATAGCTTTGCCCCTACAATTAGCTAGAGTTCATGATGTATTTCACGTATCAATGCTCAAAAGGTACATCCCCGATCCATTTCCATGTCATAACTTATGACAACTTGGGGATTAAGAGGGATTTGGCGTATGAGCAAAAGCCAATCAAAATAATTGAACTAGAAGTACGTAAACTCCGGAATAAAACTATCCCTATGGTCAAAGTCCAATGGAGCAAATCTTATCCATACGAAGTGACATGGGAAACAAAAGAAGCCATGCGCAAAAGATTTCCAGAGATATTTGAATGTAAGTACACTCTCCTTAGCAGAATTTATTACGATGAATTTGGGGACCAAATTCTTTTTAAATGTGGGAGGGTGTAATGCCCGAGAAGTTTCTAGGGATTTTTCAGGATTAAAATATAATTATTAGGCATTTTTAATAGCTTAATGGACCATTAAGGAGAATTAAGGATTTATTAAATCTATTTAAAGACCATATGAAGAGGCGTAATCTCGCACTGATCCTAAGCCGTAAGATCTTGGGGGAATCCTTGATCACGGCTACCACGCATATATAATCTGCAAGATGGGAAACAAATCAGGGGTGCCAAGGGATGAAACCCTATGGAAAACCCTCTGATGCCTAAGTTAGCGAATATGATAGAGCACGGGTGCAAAGGAAGATGGTAGGGGAAAAAGAGGGTGCGAGATCATTCTCCACCAAAAGGTGTGGTGGTTCTCGCTCAGGATCATTTTTTTTACCTCTTCGGAGGGTCTCCCTGGAATTCATATAGCGATCCGTTTAATGTAAGAGCCCTGGGAGTCGAGGGGATTTAGGGGGGTTACGTCCTCGTCGTGGGCTCTTTATGGAATGAGGAATCTTGCTCTCCCTTATCCCTTGGGGTTCCCTACTCCTGAAGGATGCGTAACGGATGCTTGGATAAGCTTCTGATAGTCGGTCCGAGCCTGGGGCGCTTGCTCGGAGTTTCCTCTCGAGCGATGGGTGCATAACTCTGATAGGTCGCGCTGGGTCCCCGTAGGGACCTTCTCGACCGATCTGTCGCTCGGACTTCCGGACCCGAGGATCACCTAGGAAGTGCTGCTCCGAGTGAGTTTTGGGCTTGAAGTAAGTGGGCCCCAAAATGGGGCAGTCACTTTGGGAGTTGGGCCTAGTTTGGTCAAATTGGACCTAGTTGGGCCGTGCTCTTGGGCGGTAGATTTTCTCCCTCTCCACTTGTCCCCCTCCCACTCCCGAGCCAAGATTGGGCTCGGATGAGTAGCACCTGTGGGGATGGTGTTGGTGGCTCAATTTGGGCGGGGAATTATCTCCAATAGGGGCCATTTAATGTGGTTGTCCTGTGAATATGCCCGTGATGATGACTCTTTTGAGTTGATGCGAGGAGTCCCCTTTTAGAGTTCAGAACGTCGTGTTGCCTCCCGCCAAGCCTCTTCAGGTATAAATATTACGCGTGCTTGTGTTCCACGCCTCCTTCATTTAGGATTTTCTCTCTCCATTGCACTTGTATTCTGGAAGGGCTCATGCGCCACGAGGGTGATCAGGAGGAGCAACGACTCGCGGAGGCCTTTGTGGAGTTAGCGGAGATCACGACGATGACGATTCGTCAGCTTCCACCTCCTCCTGAATCATCCAACTCGGCACTCTCCTCCTCGTCTTCCTATTCCTCTCGTCCTTCCATGGCGGAGCAACACCCCAAACCGAGGTGCAGAAAGCTGAACAGGGCGCGGGGAGTTTGGTGCTGCAGCCTGAGCACCCTATGCGCAGCGAGTTGGGCAAGGTTGAAGTAAAGAGGATGGAGAGACGTTATGGGCTGCCATGGCAATACTATTTCTTTCCATCTAAGCCTCACGAGTCTAGTCTGGACACTCGTTTGGGCCTTTTTTGCACTTTCCTCTTGGCTTGGAAGTGTGGGTTTCGCCTGCCTCTCCACCCCTTTGTCACGCAGTTGCTTCAGTTTTACCGACTGGCTCCTGTCTAGTTGGTTTCCAACTCGTATACTTTTATTTTTTCCTTTATATATATATAATGGCAGTAGTATTCAGAATTGGATTGACTATTTCTTACCGCCTTTGGCGCGATTTGACCATCGTATCTTTAGTTGCTATTAAAGTGGAGATTTTATACGTTCTACAGGCATCTTCGCGTCGCGTGCTGATTGGCCAGCTGACATGGTACTGGCGCCTTTCTGCCTTTCCATGCTTTGAATGACTTGCCATTTCGCGTGTCCCTATGGGAGGGCCATTGAGGGAAATGGAGTAACTTCCCTTAGGGAAGGGTTCCTGCCTATTGTACCCAGGCAATTTCCCAGCAAAATAATAAAGGATAAGGGTTTGGGAATTTCGCCGGACATCTTTAAGGCATGGACCACCCAGCCCCTCCTACAACCTGCCCGACCCAACCAAGGGTCCCAGCCACCCAGCCATGACATGCGATGACATCAACAACTGATTGGGATTACTCCCGATCACTCGACGGCGGGTTCTTCCCGCATTCTACATGGTCGCCTGGGTCACCTCGGGGGTGCCCCGACTACAAGTCATGCCACGCAGCATCCAGCGAACAAGGCCGAGGCCTATCCCGAGAAACACCGTCTCCCAGCCCTCCAAGGTCAAAGGAAGACTCATCTAAGTCAACCACAGGCTTTGGAGGCCCGTAGCACGTGTATACGACTCACACGCATGCGTCGGGCATATCCCCGAACACCTTGTGGGAGTATATGTCCTAGCTCTCCTACAATAAACCGTGGGCCAACCCACGGCTCCAGTATACCAGTCAGGTTCTACAACAACCTTTCAGCAAGTCGGGGCCACCCCCGAATCTTAGACACGTGGTGATGAGCCGCTGATATGTATCTCTCGGGCGAACCCGAGGCTACCCTGCCAATCCGCCGTGCAACACGGCACACATCACGAGGCCGGGCCCACGTGCCCAAGATGCCTCTTCCCAGCTCCCACTAGCTTATACCCTCAGCCCCGGGTCAAATCTAAGGCTTTCCAGTCATTCACCTAAGCAGATCGACAACCCGAGGCGGGTCGGGCTTTCACCTGAACACCTTGCGAGCGGCAGCTACGACTCCACAACAATAGCCCCCACGGGCTAATCCCAGCGTCCCAAGACCTTGGATCCTTCAAAGGACATCCCCAGATAACAAGAGAAGACCCCCGAGGGCCATCCCTCGGGGCTGCGACTCGCCCCGGGGAGGGTTCGCCTTGGGCGCAGCTGTACCCCGGGGAGGGCGAACCCCCCCTAGGGAGCGTGCCCTCCTCCCTACTCAGTGGCCCCACGGCCATCTCCCAATTCCAGTTGCACCCAGTTCATGTTCCCAGTTCGTGGGGTTCGCGCAAGGTTCGTCAGCGTACCCGTGCATGAAAGAAGTAGCGAAGAACAAAGCTCAAGGTCACACGGAAGCACGCGAGTCAACCTCCTCAGTCTACGCGCACAAGCGGCCAGCCAACCAGTCCAAGCCTGTATCCTTTGTCTTCTTGCAGTCAAGTTGGGGATAAAAAAATAATAACAAAAATCCAGATTTTATAGGGGTGGGGCCGCCCCTCTCTCTCTTCCTATCCAGCCCGCCTAAACCCCCCCTGGGGAGGGGTTTAGGCGGACAAGCCTGCCCCCTCAGGCTAGTTTGCCTAAACCCTTATTGAAATATAAAAAAGAAGGTTTTTTTTAACAAAAACCCAGCCTCAGCCCTGGTTGAGCCAAACCCCATAGAGTTTAGGCGGACCAGCCTTCCCCCTAGGCTGGTCCGCCCAAACCCATTCCCAAACAAAAAAAAAACCCTCTGCGGAGGGTTTAGGCGGACCAGACCAGCCCCTTGGGCTGGTCCGCCTAAACCCTCCCTTTCCCGTAAACAAAAAAAAACACCTTTTCTCTTTCTTTTCAAAGGGTTTGCCTGGACCAAGTTGGACCCCCAACTTGGTCCGCCTAAACCCTTCCTACTCCTTCAAATTCTCTATAAATTTCCCCCCCTTAGAAGCTCAAGGGACACACACACACAGACACGCAAGGGACAAACACAAGAATACAACCAGACATACAAGAAACCCCGACCTAACTGCCGCACCCTCGGACTTCTGAGGCTTTCGGAAAGGGTCGGGAACGCGAGGAGCTAAGCCGCGCACGTGGTTGGCTTGTTGATCGGCTCGCATATGTCGAGGGTATGTCACACGTACGCCCCTCACGCGGCGTCTAGCCATCGTACACCCATCCACCCCTGTCGCACGTAAGGCACTACGACAATGGTGAATACACCCGTATCCCGGGTCCGCCCGTGTGTAACGACCCACGATGGCTATGCACACACCCTAATGCAGCACCTACTTTCGACACGGAACCACGTGCCCACCGCTCGCTCTGAGCTAGCCGTCGACCGCTCTGACTGGTGACTCAAGCTAGCCGGACCTCTGGCCCGGGAACAATATTCCCAGGGCCAGCCTCGACTCCACGGTACGATGACACTCACCTCCCGAGGCCCGGACCCGACCGCTCATTTTTGAGCCGCGTCAGACCGCCGTCAGGTGCCAGCCCGCGATCCCCCTGCCACCTAGGCGGTCGGGCTTGTCCCAATCTCCTTGGGGAGAGCCTCTGTAAAACATGCGGATATCCACCTTATTACGCATTGACCTGGGGACCGACCCACATGTCGGAATTGTCCCGCGGCTTGCACCAGTTGTACTTTGGCCTCCTCGGCCCATTTCTAAAACCCATGTGGCTCTCATATAGCATAAAACCCATTGAATACAAGCGCTCATATGCGGGCCCAGTTTTCTACCTACACCACTCAGCACACGTGCCTAATATCCTTGACCCTAGCCATCACCCCCTAGTCAAAAGCGCGCCCACAGCTGCGGAATGCTCCCAGCCCTCTACCCATGGCTTCAGACACATACATGCGTCTCTTCAGCACAGAACGAAGGTGTTCGGATTCAATCCGATGTAAATAAACACCGATCGCTTACGATCGGTGGGGAAAGACATCCAATACATGATTCCTACAATCGCTTGCGCACTCGCACCTGTGGAACCCCCTCTAGCCACGTGTCACTCGACCTCTCAAGCCCACGTGCCGCGTCCTGGCGACGCTTTCCCGGTCAACCTTTGGTTCCATAGGTGATTGTTGAGAAATCGACGGGCACGCCCGCATCCTATCTAGCTAACCTACACCCCTATATTTCCGTGCCATTCGACCCCTTTTCGACTTTCCATAAAAGGAGAGTGCCCGATACCGCCGTGAGAGGCATACAACCATAAGGAGGATACCCGAGATATCTCAAACTCTCGTATTTTTCTTCCCCGTTGTATCCCTTCTTCCACCCCAGTCATTGGCATAAAAACCCCCGCAACAGAGAGGATGGCATGCCCGGTGGGACGTCTCCCGCCTTCCTTCTTTTTGCTGAAGAAAAGCCTATGCTAACCCTGAAGCCCTGGTGCCCTTTTCCTATCCTTGTAGGAGAGGCAGAGGAGGGTACTCGTACGCGCATTTCCTAGCAGCTCTCAGTTTACGCTCTGACTGCCAGACCGCGCTTGGCGACTGTCAGCAACCGTCGCCTCAGCAGCACTCACCACTCCCGCAACTATTGCGGCCGTTACCCACGGTCCCATTGTCATTGCCACCCATGCACGGGCAGGTTATTTGGCGACGCCGATCGCTTTCGACAGCTTCGCCCCTATCATCGGATCACCCTACTTTTTGGGCGTGATTCCAGCGGTTGCTTCTCATCCGATCTCGGTTCCTCTGCCGGCTCCGGTGGCCACTACGCCACGCACACCTCCAGCACCGGTGGCCCACCTGAGCACCAGGCTCAAGACCGCCACCACCGGCCCCCGTAGGGGCCCCAAATTGTCTCCGACTCGGACAAGCGTTAGCTCCCAAGGCCAGCTTCAGCCGACCTCTGGCACGGGCCCAACGCCCCGGGTTTTAGTCACTGCCTCAGCATCTTCCTCGAGCCTTCAACCCCGAGCCCCAACAAAACCGACACCTGACACGGGCTCCCAGCCCCAGGTTCGCAGCTCCTCAGCATCTTCCTCGGGCCTTCAACCCCGAGCCCCAACAAAGCCGACACCTGACACGGGCTCCCAGCCCTGGGTTCGCAGCTCCTTAGCATCTTCCTCGGGCCTTCAACCCGGAGCCCCAGCAAAGCCGGCACCCGATACGGGCTTTCAGCCCCGAGTCCCCGGCTCTTTGGCATTTTACTCGGGATCCCGGTTCCGAGCTCGAGCCGAACCGGCTCTCCCCGTGGGTCTTCCACCCAGGGGACAAGGTTCCTCAGCATCTTTCTCTGGCCTTCCGACCCGAGCCCGGACCACGCCGACACTCAACACGGGTCCTCAACCTCGGGTCGCCAGCACCTCAGCACTTCCAACGTCATTATTTCTCGGTGCAAGAGTGTCATCTCGAGCATCGGCAACGCTTCTATCGGTGCGGGCAAGGGCTTATACCCGAGTTACCCAGCCATCGACTCCTGGCGTGGGTCTTGTACCCTGGGGGCCGGTCCCAGTACTTCCAACTGACAGCTCCATGCTGCCAGTCACCGTAGGCCGGGCCTTCTCGGTCTACCATCTCGGGGCAGAGTCTTCCTCGGCTCCCCAGAAGAAGCGTCGCCACAGCCGTAAAGGCAGGCGGCTCGCAGCTGCAACCAGCAACTCAGGCAAGACTATTCTTGTCGGTGACTTGCGGATTTGCCTCGATGGGGGCGAACCAATCACACCCCAGGAACGGACCGTTCCCATGGTCCCTACCTCCAATCATTTTGACCTCCTGCGGCAAACGCGAGAGGGCAACGCGAAGCTCAGAGGAGCGGGCACCTCGGTAGCAATCCGGGGGCATCCACATCAGCCCGACTCATGAGCTCCCAAGACGACCCGTCGGAGAAACGGCGTCAAGGGAGACCAACAATCCGACTTGAGAAGAATCTGGGTCACCCCGGAGGAAGCTCAAGCCGATCGAAGGGCACGTATTAGAAACCCCCTGCGAGCGCTCAGATGCGGCATCAGGCAAGACATGTCCGACCCCACAACGGCACCGTCTGACGATGCCCAGTCATCTAATGTCCCCCGCACGAGCAAGTGGAGGCAAAGATGAGCCCGCTCCCGGGCCCTCCAGCAGCCTATCCCGAGCCCTCCTCCGACTGATACCCGGGGGAAGGCCCCTCTACAACGTACCTCGGTCTTCGACAGACTAGGGGCACCCGTCCGCCATGAGGGACACCCCCGGAGGAAGCGGATGGCCTTGTTCATCAAGGACGCGGTTTGAGTGTTCGAATGCTATACCACCGGACACCAGCCGAACACCCAGTCTGATGACCTGAATCAGCCCTTGTCCCATTTCAGGAGGCTACATCATCAGGTCCAGTCCCCTGCCCCAACAGGTCACATTGGCACATCTATTGGGCCGCAGGTGTTGGAACGTGCAGAAGAAGTCCCAACTGATGACCGTGACCCTCCTATCAATGCGGAGCCAGTCAAAAATGACCCTCCTGTGAACGAGGCTCAAGAAGTGACCCTCGAGACTCTCATGAAGGAGAATCAGCATCTGAAGGCCCTCCTGTAAGATCTCCTCCAGTAACAAGACCTTCATCCTCAGCAACCTGCTAGGCCTCCGGCCGAAGCACCGGCACCGTCGGATGGGCGCGATGCTGCCAACACTTCAGCGGCAATCGCCCGAACCCCGTTGGCAGCTGGGTTTGGTATGCCCCCGGTTGAGGCTCAGCCACGAGCCTCCAATACGCCGATGCCAGAAAATCTCCTAGCACAACGCCAGATGATCGAGCGGATTACCGAGACAAAGCTCGCCCAGCATGGCGAAGAGGTTGCCACTATAGATCTCTATAGTGTGCCCTACTGTCACGCCCCGACGCGGAATATCGGGACGCGAACTAGTCGTAAACAAGCGTGTCGATCAGAGCATGTACAATTTTATTTCTAAAGATAGAAATGAATGGGGAAAATGATACTTTTATTCCGTCAAAATGAAGTTCACATCACTAATTCATAAGCCATAAAGGTAAATTACAACTTCCAATCCCAAAGTACATCATTCTTGTAAAAACACAAATGATCTACATAAACCTAGGTAAAAAGGAAAATCACTCTCTCACTCTTGTCCATTCCCTTGTTCATTTTCATTTCTTGCAACAATTAACCAAAACGTAGGGTGAGCTAAAAGCTCAGTAGGATTTTATATCTCTGAGAACCAAGCAATCTTTAAGTATTAACAATTTAAGTAATTTTCTAACTTGTATCGGGAAGTGTATAAACATGAATGGAATTTCCAAGTAATTGAGATAATATGATATCAAGATGAATTTCTAAGTAATGACTTTGAACAAGTAAAGAATTTCATGTAATTGGCCATTTTCACGCAAGTCAAGTAATTCATGTAATTTTCAAGTAAACAAGTAAACAAGTAACAAGTACGAATAGTGGAATGCCGTCAAATCTAGCAAGTCATGCACTTCGGTGCAATGCCACACCGTGGTCAATCAACTCCATGGGCATAAGTACTTTCGGGCGCTACTCCCAAGACAAGACCGGGCCCCATTAATGTCAGGCATTGGGTCAGTGGATCATAAGATCCCAAGTACGTTTAGACATCCACTTAACACTATGGCCAATGAATTTTAAGAATAAGCTCATTTTTAAAAAGTACAAATCTGGAAAAAATCTCAGAAGTAGCAAGAGGAGTGAATAATAATTTTAAGGCATCATGTTTAACGACATTAAGTCGTGGAATTTAAGAAAGAACGGTAACTAGGAAGAAAATTCAAGTAATTAGAGTTTAATAGAATTAATTTAATTCCATGGTTTAATCTTGTGTGCATTTGATTTACAAGTGTTTAGAGATGTTTACAGGAAGTTTTTGTACATTAGAAATGCATTAGTTTAGTCAAAATGGTGATTTATTATAAAAATCAGAATTTGGTTATGAAAATAGGTTTTTATGCCGAAAATAATTCTAACTTGCTGAAAATAATGTTAACATGCTGAAAATAATTTTTATACGTTGTTTTACTGATAAGATGATAAAAAATAAATTTTTATGCTGGATTTAATTTTTACATGCTGAAAATTAATTTTTAACATGCTAAAATTAATACTTACCATGCTAAAATAATTCTCACACATTAACTTATTGATAAGATGATAAATATAAGTTTACCATGCTAATTACCGAAATTCTCTGATAACAACATAAATTTTATCATGCTGAAAATCATTTTATTTAATAATTATTTTATAGGAAAATAGAATTATCATGATGAAAACTAGTTTTAATTTATTAAAAATAATTCTATCATGCTAAAAATAATTATAACATGCTAAAAATATATTTATCATGCTGGAAGAAATTTTATCATGCTGGAAGTAATTTTCATGCATCAATTTACTAATTATTTAATAGGAAATTAGGTTTAGCATGCAAAAAAAGATAGTTTTAAATAGATTTTAACATGCTGAAAATAGTGTTTATATCTAAGTATGTATAAAATAATTTTATCATGTTGGAAGTCATTTTTAACATGCAGGAAATATTTTTCATGCATTAATTTACTAATGTGGTTAAAATTAGATTTTTACATGTAAAAATAATTTCATTCTACAAAAATAATTTTTAACATGTTGTAAGAATTAAAACATGCTAATATTACCTTTTCTTACTTTTGGTGACCAAATACTTATAATTATTGGAGATTCCAAATGTTATAATTCATATTGTGTTCATAATGTGTAGTGACTAATCTTTAGTCCCACATTGGAAGTTTAGAAAACTTGCATGACTTTATATGTTGGAGAGCTCACCCTTGGGTCAGGACCCAAGGGGCATAGGATGTGGGCTCGAGTTATGTGTGAATACAAAACTATATGAACTGAATAATATACTATTAATATATTTATTTATTTATTTATTTGTGCCGCACCGCACCGCACCGCACCGCACTGAAATGAGGTGTGGTTGGTTGGTTTTGAAATTATTTTGTTTGACCCCCGGGCATTCCGAGTATATTGTTTTGAACGCGTTCTAGGTTGCTGGCATAATCTTGAAGAACACGCTGGCCGTGAGTGGCGCGATCTGGAACATATATATATTTTATATTTTTGAAAACTAGATGAAAGAGCTGTCTGAACGCACTAGCATGATCTTGACTAACGCGCTATATACATATAGCGCGATCTGGAACATATCTTTATATTATTATATGTACATTTTGAAAATTTGGTGAAAGGGGCGGGGTCTGTCTGAACGCGTTGGGTCGGGCTGGCGCGTTCAGAACGCGCTCCTGAAGAGTAGCGCATTCGAGTTCCGAGACCGAAACAGAAATACCCCTCAGTAAAATGACCATAACTTGCTCATTTCATAACGGAATTTAATAAATGAGCTATCAATGGAAAGATGACAGAAAAAAGAACAAGATGGCAAGCTTTAATTAGAGTTTAGCCTGAGAGACATCTACCTTTTTGCGGATCTAAAGAAATATCCCCAAATATAAGAAAACCCTTTGATCTTCCAAATCTTCCTTCAAATCTCCACCAATCTTCGCAGCAGCATAACCTTAACCTCCAAGGATGATTTGAGAGTCGAATGTGGTTCTATTTATAGCCAAAACTTGGCCAAATTTGTCAAGATTCCTTGCCTAACAATGCCAAACTTTTCAACTCCGAATTAGAAGAAAATTCTAATTTTTCTTCTTAACCTAGCCTCCATTTGGTGTGAAACCAATGTAACAACGGCTGGTCCAAGGTGGGCTGTTAGGTAAGAGTCGATTTTTGTATCAACCTTCTAGAAATTAGATTATTATAATCCCTTAAATTGCTTATTAAACACATGTTACGAATTTAGGTTAATTTAACCTTTAATAAATCATTTAATCTATTAGTCCAGCCTATTTTGGATTATCCAATGGGCCAATTGTGATCCTATTCCATTACATAGACTTTTATTGGGATTTCTATGATTTATCTAAGGTTTAAAGTATTTAATCTCTATTTACTTCTAGTTAATTCAAGTAAATTCAATAAACTAGTTTATTTCATATAGTAAAAATGTAATTTAATTATTTCATGAAAATTTTAATTACATAATGAAATTGAAAATTTTATTTTTTATTTTTAATTATCGATTTTTTACATCCTCCCCCACTTAAAAGAATTTGGTCCTCCAAATTCACATTATATAACTAAAAGTCAAAAATTCGAGTAGAAATGTCAAATTTCTAACCTGAGATTAAATCCGGGTATTTCTTCTTGATGGATTCTTCCAATTCCCAGGTTACTTCTTAGAACCCACGCTTGCTCCATTAGACTTTCACCATCGGTATGGCCCGATTCCTCAGTTGGTGTAATTTCTGATCCAATATCTTGATCGGTCTTTCTTCATATGATAAGTCCTTTTGGAGTTTTAATTCTTCAAATTGAATCACATGTGAAGGATCATAGACGTATTTCCTTAGCATGGATACATGGAATACGTCATGTACACCGGCCAGTTGAGGAGGCAAAGCCAGCTTGTACGCCACCTCGCCGATTCTCTCCAGAATCTCGAAAGGGCCGATAAATCTTAGACTCAACTTTCCTTTGATGCTGAATCTTCTAATTCCTCGAGTGGGTGAGATCTTTAAGAAGACATGCTCCCCCACTTGGAATTCAAGGTCTCTCCTCCGGTTGTCGGCGTAGCTCTTTTACCGTGATTGAGCGACCTTTAGCCTTTCTTGTATCAACTGGATTTTGTCAGTTGTGTCTTATACAATGTCGGGACCAATCAATCCTTTGTCGCTCCAACATAGAGGCGATCTGCAACTTCGGCCATAAAGAGCTTCGAATGGTGCCATTTGAATACTCGACTGATAGCTATTGTTATAAGCGAACTCAGTCAGCAGTAAGTGTTCATGCCAACTACCACCGAAGTCAATCATGTAGGCTCTCAACATATCTTCAATAATTTGATTCATCCTCTCGGTTTGTCCATCCGTCTGAGGGTGAAAAGCCGTACTAAACCTTAGTCTAGTACCCATAGACGATTGTAAACTCTTCTAGAAATGAGAGGTGAATCTCGAATCTCGGTCTGAAATAATAGAGCTTGGAATACCGTGCAGCCTTACGATCTCCTTGATATATAAAGCGGCTAGAACATCCCCGGTCCATTTAGTCTTAATAGGTAAAAAGTGAGCGGACTTGGTTAATCGGTCCACAATTACCCATATAGCATCAAAACCACTTCGGGTCTTCGGCAATCCAACTATGAAGTCCATACCGATACTATCCCATTTCCATTCCGGTATTTCGAGAGGCTTGAGTTTACTAGCCCGTTTGAGGTGTTCGGCTTTGATTTGTTGACAAACCAAACATCGGCTTACGAACTCGGCTACCTCTCTCTTCATATTCGGCCACCAGAATGTTCTCTTGAGGTCTTGGTACATTTTTGTAGCACCAGGATGAACAGTATACCTTGACCGATATGCTTCCTCCAGGATTTTACCCTTGATGGTAGAACAGTCCAGTACACAAGTTCTTCCTTTGAATAATAGCCTTCCATTATCAGCCAGAAGGAAATCCGGTCGTTGATCTAATATCTCTTTGATTTCAACGATCAACGGGTCATCAACTTGTCGTTCCTTGATTTCCGAGAGTAACTCGGGTTGGAGTCGAATATTAGCAATAAAGACTCCGCCTTCCTTCTCCTCCATATTGAGGTTTAAGTTGGCCATTTGCTCAAGTAGATGCCATTCTTTAACCATCATGCTTGATAATAAAGCCATCGACTTCTGGATAAGTGCATCAGTTATGGCATTACCTTTTCCGGGGTGATATTGTATAGAGAAGTTGAAATCCTTTAAATATTCCAACCACCATCTTTGTTTCATATTGAGCTCCTTTTGAGAGAATAAATATTTGAGACTCTTGTGATCAGAATACACCGTAAAGGCTTCGCCATAGAGGTAATGTCGCCAGATCTTCAAAGCAAAGACCACAGCTGCCCGTTCTAGGTCATGTACGGGATAATTTTCCTCGTGCTTCTTCAATTGCCGTGAGGAATAAGCTATGACCTTGCCATGTTGCATTAATACACAACCTAAGCCAATTCCAGATGCATCAACATATATTTTGAATCCTCCTCCTTCCGTAGGTAATGTGAGAATAGGAGCAGTCGTCAGACAATCCTTTAAAGTTTGAAAGCTTTTCTTGCATTCCTCGGACCATATAAAAGGATTCTCCTTCCATGTCAATCGTGTTAAAGATACTGTGATCTTTGAGAAATCCTTGATAAATCTTCGGTAATATCCAGCCAATCCCAAGAAGTTTCGGATTTCCGTCACACTAGTAGGTCTTTCCCAGTTCTTTACGGCCTCGACCATTGAAGGATCGATGGCGATACCGTTCCGAGAAATTATGTGACCGAGAAAAGAAACTTCCTCCAACCAGAAATCACATTTGCTTAATTTGACATAAAGCTTGTGATCTCTTAATAATTGAAGGGCCTTCTTGAGATGTTCCTCATGTTCTTCCTTGGACTTGGAGTAGATCAAAATGTCGTCGATGAATACAACCACAAATTGATCGAGGTATGGCCTGAATACGTTGTTCATTAATTGCATGAATGCGGCAGGCGCATTTGTTAAGCCGAAAGGCATAATGGTGAACTCGTAATGTCCATACCTACTCCAAAATGTCATCTTGTGAATATCACTTTCCTTGATTTTCAACTGATGATAACCAGATCAAAGATCGATCTTTGAGAAATATCGAGCTCCAGAAATCTGGTCGAATAATTCATCAATCCTCGGCAAAGGATATTTATTCTTGATGGAGAGTTGATTCAATTGCCGATAATCAACACATAGTATCATCAAACCATCTTTCCTTTTAACAAAGAGGACCGGGGCTCCTCAAGGTGAAGTACTTGGTCACATAAACCCTTTCTCCAATAACTCTAGTAATTGTTCCTTTAATTCCTTCATTTCAACAGTAGACATCCGATATGGAGCTTTAGAAACTGGTGCAGCTCCCGGAATTAAATCAATAGAGAAAACCACTTCTCTCTCCGGAGGAATACCAGGAAACTCGTCCGGAAATACATCAGATTAATCTCGAACGATAGGAATGTCCTTTAGAACGGGTTCCGTGTGCTCGGTCATAGTGATAGAAACTAAGAAACCGGCACAACCCTTCCTTAACAATTTCTCGGCTTTGAGGGCCGAAATAAGATATATGTGCTTGGAATGCCTGGTGCCAAAAAATAGAAGGTCGGGGTAACCAATAAAAGTTACCGTACCCAACTTGTAATTGACACTAGCTCCATGTGTAGATAGCCAGTCGGCACCCAAAATAACATCATATCCGTCCATCTCCATGCATACCAAATCAGCGGGTAAGTTATAACCGCTAATTAGAACTTCACTAGTAGGATAGAAATGTTTAATCTCCGTTCCCATTCCAATAGGGGTTGTCACGCCCCGAGCGCGGAAGGAACCCGGAGTGCGTGACAAGTTTATATCGATCATGTCAATCAGAGCGTTAGTGTATTCAACACAAAGACAGAGTGCGCAAAAGTAAAGATAACCCAGTTCTTTATTCAATCACAACCTCAAAGTACTTCTATTACAATTAAAAATGCCAAGACTCAATAAAAGGAAAAAGTACAATGATTGACTCAAGAAATTAGAAAGATAAGATTAGTAAACGCTTGGATAGATGGAGAGCTATAATCTCTTCACTCTTGACCTTCCCCATCCGATTGAGTCTCATCATCGGACCTACCTGAAAAATAGGGGAAAACACTGGATGAGCGAATGCTCAGTAGGAATTATATCTCAAGAGCTAGCTTGCTTTAAGTAAATTACATGTTACAGGAATGCAATAAAGCTATGCATGTTTGCGTAAAACGACAAGAGATAGAGAGTATAACAAGAGATAATTGAGTGAACTAGCAAGTCTTTCAAGAACTTATATCAATAAATGTCAAGATATTCAAGCAAGTATATTCATCATTTCATGTCGGGAATTGGCTATCACATTTCAAGCAAGTATATAAATACCCTTTCCGGGTCACGCAAGTGATGTCATGTCAAGTCGAGTATGAGATTATGGAATGTCTAATCAAGCTAGTCATGCACTTCGGTGCAATGCCACACCGTGATCATTACAACTCCCATGGGCACTAGTACTTTCGGGTGCTCCTCCCACGACCAGATCGGGCCCTATATACGCAGACATTGGTCGTGTATTTTCGACATCCACTAAAGTTATAGCCAATATGGAGTTTCAAGGAATAAACTTGTATAACTTTAAGGTAGATCTTTGTGGAATAGCATTTCAAGGATTTGAACATGTTGTATAACGACGACAGCAACGGTATAATCACGATCGACGATAAAACTAGGTGGAATTGGCTCCCTAACTTGGGTGCCATGACAATAAGAGTAAGCGCCCACATGAACATGGTCGCTTATTCTTGTACATGATAAGGTGGAAAGAATTAGTGTCCACAAGTACAGCACACTTTTCTTAAAGGATATAAATGGTATGGATTACCCATCCCATTATTTCATGAATATTCTCATGGCATACAAACAGCATGTCGTGAGGGCCGGTACACCATGTTTCTTTAGAGTGACATGGCGATTAAGTAGTGTCATGGGTTTTAATGGTACAACCAGCTCGGCTGCTTTGAGGGAATCCAAAGCTAGCGGAGTCTTACGGAGGTCTCTATGATAAAGTCACCAATCCGAAGGAACGGAATGTCCCGCGGAGGGTTCATCTTATCACCGAGAAATAGTGGGTAATCGAATAAAAAAAATAATGTGAAATGTGGGACTATATTCACGGAATGGAAATATAGTGCCTTAGCAATTAACTCACTCACAGTGGGTTATAGGAATCCGTGAAATCAGTAAATCAATAAATTGACGCCTGTGATCAAGTCTTCATTTCAGGAATTGACGCCTTTGGATAGGTCGTCAGTTCCAAATATGACGACTATTCATGCCGTCGTTATATTGTTAGCACAATGATTTTTAAAACATTCAAAAAAATTTAGATATTATATAAATGACGACTTAGATCAAGTCTTTAATTCAGTGAATAACGCCTTAGTTGTAGGCGTCTTATAGAAAACTGACGGCATGGTCTGTGTCGTCATTTCAATAATCAAGTAGATTTCACGATATGAAAATCCATGGGGTTTTCACTAAGTTGACGCCTGTGGGTGAGGGCGTCCGTTTCAATTGACGGCATCAACACGGTCGTTATTTATAGTCATATGTCAATAACATGGATTTTAGGGTATTTTCAATCAAGAATCTAGAGATATGGATATATACAGAGACAAATAGCACGAATTTTCTTGGATGCTCATGCATTAATTCAGATTTGAAGGTTCATAGTTATTGAATTTTAGACGATGTGTGATCATAGTCTTTGACTAACTATAAAAGTCGTTAAATCAAAACAACGGATCAAGATCAAACTATATATATGCAATTACTTGTTATTAACTAAGTTTTGCATTAATCTTGAGAAAACCTACCTTGTGGATTGATTTGGTTGATAGAACGTGAAGAACGATTGAAGAACAAGAACCTCAAGAATATGAAAATAGGAAGAAGGTGCTACAAGTTTCCTCTTTGTGATGGCCACAGGATGACGACGTTGCAGCAAAGGTGCAGAAAGATAATAACAAGAGCAGCATCTCTTGATTCTTAACAGTGGCAGCGAAGGCAGCAACGGCCTTCACCCTTGTGCAATAAGGAAGAAGAGGAAGAAGAAGTCGACGATGGAATTCCCCCTCTCTCGTATAACCAGCAGGACGAGGATAAACTTCTTGCTTGGATGATAGAAGAGAGGAAATACGCAGCAGCAGGTTGCACAAGAGAAAAAAAGTAGTAAGGATTTAGCAAAGGGGTTGGTATTTATAGGGTGGTTTAGGAGACCTATAGGGTTGGAGTTCGATTAGAACTTAACATATCCTTAATACTTATCCTTTTGAAATGACGCCTTTCATTGAGTCGTCTTCTAGTTAGACACGCCTGCAACAAAGGGCGTCATTTGAGCATTTTACCAAATTAACAACCTCTTTCCGAAGCAAACACCATTTGGAAATAACGCCTAAGGTTGGGGCGTCATTTCTTAATTGACGTCTACACATGAAGTCTTCAATTCTTTCTCTTTAATTCTTTCTGGATTTTTATCTTTTTTTATGGATGTGATCTAGATGGGAAATTTTAAGGGTATTAATTTTCCATTTTTCTCTATTTTTTCATATAATTAGTTTTCCAAAATTCCTTAGTCGAAAAAATGGCACTATTCATTTTTTTTTTTGAATTGACGACTTAGTCTAAGCCATTTCTTATGTAAATGACGCCAGCACTTGTTGGCATCAATTGGGTTTTGACATTTCTATTTAACCTCCAAAAGACTAAAATTGTATATATGCCCATTCTTTTATCTTTCACATATCTTTAATGTATTTAACTCTTATATATATATATCCCTCTTCCTTCTAATAAGATTAAAATATAATAAATGTGGAATATTAAATTTTCTAAATTAGTAATAATATAAATTGACATTTTCTTCAAGATTTAATGATTCTTAATTCAATTAAAATTATTTTGTGTATCAAATGGCTACTTAAAATAACATGTTATTCTTAAATTTATTATAATATAATGGTAAGGTCTATGAGTTCATTTCGTAAGACTTTTCAGGATGTAAGAGGGTTATGTACAAGGTCCATGCCTTGTTTAATTATTATATATTTATATATTTTTAATTTATTTGGACTTTCTAGTCCTTTAATTTACCAGGGTTGCTACAGGGGTAGTAATAGTGAGTGTAGAATCTAATGGAACAGGCTTCATAGGTAAAAGACCAGAGGTAGGCTTGGAGTATATGAAAAGAGTACCTTCCACGATGCCTCCTTCCTGAGTAGGTTCCGCATTTATAAGAGCTTGAAGTTTTCCTTACTTTTTGGTAATAATAGGAAGTCTTGCCGGTGGTAGAGCTTGCTCGTTGAGAAGAGGGAAATTCGGGATTCTATGCTCCCGACTCCCACATCAAAGACATGCGCCGAGCTTTCTCCAACATTCCTCGGCTTTGTGCTCGGGCTTCTCGTAATATTTGCATAGTTCCTTTGATGTTGCCGATATAGGGACAATTTGCTTGTCGAATGTCCTCGGCATCTAGTCCCCTTGAAAATTACATCCACCTTTGTTGAAATTACGCCCGTCCTTGATGAAGTTATGTCCGTCATTGGGCCTTTTCTTCCCGAAGGAACTTGCTCTCTCTTGGCTTCCCTTCCTCGGATGCGATCCGATAACTCCGTTGCATCTTCTAGGAGTTGTGCTGTAATGCCCCGGATCTCTGCTGGATCCTTGGTAGGTCTCGTTGGATCTTTATTGGATCTTTCGGATCTGTTGCGGTGAGTTTCGGTTCGCTTTTGTGGCTTCCGAGTTGAACTTTACGAGCTATGTGGGTTTTTCTCTCGTACTAGTTACGAAACCCTACGGTGAGTTTATTTGTCAGTTCATCAACTCGTGGATGCTACAACGACGATGTACTCTTCGAGCCGGTCGTTTTGACTATTTTTACGTATTTTTCGGAGTTAGGCCCAAAAATCAGATTTTTTGAAAATTAGGAAAATTCCTAATTTCTTTTCCTTTTCCTTCCTCTCTCCCCTCTTTTCATTTCGCCGCCACCATCTCTCTCTCCCGTTTTCTCTCCTCTCGAGCTTCCTCGGCTCCGACTACAGACGGAGGACCTAGGGGAGAGTGCTGGGGATGCTGTGGAGCTGATTGGGTGCGCGACGGGGTGAAGATGGAGTGGTTTTGGCGCGATCCTGAACGGTGGATTCAAAGCCGGCGTTTGAGCTCACGGCGTGGTTTTCGGCGCGGGTTAGTCCCTTCGGGGCACGGTTTCTTCGGTGGAGGTAGGGTGATGGATCATCACTTCCTCCTGCTCGTTTTCCCTGCCATTGCACGTCGTTCGGCGCAGAAATACATGAGTTTGGGCCTGTTTTGCCTAAACCATGATTTTTATGTTTTGTACGGTTCGCCGGAAAATGGCAACCATTCGCGGCATAGTTGGTTTCAAATTGACTGCTGGGATGTCTGGATCCCATTCATGTTAGTTTCGTGTCGATTGGTGGTCATTCGAGGCCGGTAGGAGTCCGGGAACCTCGGTGACTCGTTTAGGGTCGATTCGTTGAAATCACCCCGATGTAGCGTTTTAGCGCGTGCATGTGGGCTTTTTAGCCTCCTGAAGTTGTTTTTCGTTGTCTAGCTTTGTTTCCCCTGCACTTAGGTGTGAATGGGGCGTGGAACGGCCCGATTTAGCATTTCCACTATTTTCCCGCCGTGGCCGGTGTAGCGATCGTACCAGAGACCGTCACAGTCTCTGACGGCCCTACGATAGACCACCACAACGTCTATTCGTTCTAAGTTTTTCATGGCTGTGGGAGTGTGACGGTCCAGGTGTGGTGCGTCACAACTCCCTGACGCGTCCGGGTGTATGCGTCACAGCTATTTTGTCATTTTATGTTTTGGTTAAGTCGGTTCCTCTGATGCGCCTGCCCTGGTGCGTCAGGCTTGTGTAATGCGCCTGCCCCAGGCCGTTACGTTCAGTTTTAACCGGATTTGATCGGGTTAGTCGGTTCGTGTAGCGGCTGTGCCCCAGTGCGTCACAGCTGTGTAACGCGCCTGCCCCAAGCCGTTACACTCTGTTTTGGGATGAGTTTGGGTGCCTATGCCTGTTGGCTCTAACGGCCCTGCCCCCATGCGTCGCAGTGTTGTAACGCGTCTGCCGTGGATCGTTACGTGCTGTTTGTCTGAGGTTTTCAAACTTGGGTCGGTTGGCCCTGACGCGTCTGTTCCCGTGCGTTAGGTTGGTGTAACGCGCCTGTTGTAGTGCGTTAGACCGCTGTAACGCGCCTACCCGGGCGCGTTACGCTACTCGCGTTTTGGTGTCGAGCGTGTTGGTTCTGACGCGTCTTCCCTGGTGGGTCAGGCTCGTGTAACGCCCCTGGGGTGGTGCGTTACAGTCTTGTTGTGGCCGTGATTGCCGTTGGGTGGTTCGGTGACCGCCCGGGTGTTGGTCGGCTGTAGATTTATGTGTTAGGGCGGTGTCTTTCCGTCGGTGGTCTTCTGGATCGATCGATTAAGGTTGACTGGGCACGGTCTATTCTCTGACTGCTACAGTTTCCTAATGACTCAATCTAGGACTGCCATGGTTATTTTTCGTCGTTTCGGTTTCTGCTTGTCTTGGCTTGGTCTCGTGGTTTGCCCGTGACCTGTGGGTGTCTGTTGACGTCCTATGAGGGTAGTAACCATGATGGGACAGCCAGGAGTGTTTGTGCATGCCGTGTTTTGTGTCGGTGTTGTCTGGCTCTGGTCAACCGGGGGTTACCTAGGGGTTGACAGGTGGATTTGTGTGTCTCGGTGGTTCTGTCCAGTTCGAGACATTGGTCCTGGATGCCTCGAGGTGTTGCCTTACCTCGGTCCGTGTGTCCGGGTGTGCTGAGGGTCCTTGGTGTTCCCTTAGGTCTCCGTGAGTCATTTTCTACAGAGCGTCATTTTCTTCTGACTTAGGATTAGACCGATTGGTGGCTTGTTCCGCTGGCAGTGACGATCTTACCTTTGAGTCGTCCGACTCAAGGATCGTTACATTGTAGGTCTAGTTGCCTTATCCTGAGTCTGTTGGCAGTTGTCTTGCTACCTTGGTGCTTCGTAGTACGTGCGACAGTGCTTCTCTGCCTGTTTGTACTACAGCACTCTTATTTCAGAGTCTCTGTGTCTGGTGAGCCTCCAATTGTTGTTGCCCTAAGGCCTTGAGTTTCCGACCCGCCTGCGGATGGCGGAGGGGTGTTCCCATTACACGGTTCGTAAGCTAGTTTCCGTGGGCTCCTGTGTGGTAGTAGCGTTTGCTACGTGGAGAAAACTAGCTAGAGGCCTGGCTTGGGCATAAAGCTTGTGTGTGCACACGTGGTCAGGGGCGTTTGGACTGGCGCTGACGGGCGTGACCCTGACTAGTTACTCGTTACTATGGTACCGCGGTTCCACTTTCCGTGGGTACTTTTGTTCTTCCTCGGACTCGGAACGGTGGTTCCTTGGACCGGGATCTGAGGGTGTCTTCTCCCTGTCGGGCCCTGGTGGCGACAGCGTTGACGAGACGCTTGTTGGCGCAGCATAAGACGTCAGTGGACGTAGCTGACTGTTCTTTCTGTGAGGAGGTGCTTCCGTCACGTGACGTGTGACTCTCGGCATTTCTTGTGCGTCGTGACCTTCCCGAGTTAGCCCTCTCGTGGCCCTACTCGAGGTTAGTGTGGCGTTGCGTGCACGACGTTCTAGTCGTATGTGCCATCGTGTCTGTCTGTCGTCTATCTGGGTCTTTTCTAGACCTTTGTCCGTCTGTGCAGGTCCTTGCCTTAGGCCTGGCGTCGTGTCGGCAGATCGGTAACTCCTGACCTTGTCAGGTCAGAGTCGCCCTTCTGCTGCTGTTTGGAGTAGCTTTGGGAGTCGAGTTCTTCTCGGTGACCGTGTTCCGGGTTTCACGGCCTCGCTCTTCCCCTTTCTTTTAGCTCCCCTTGCTCTCAGCTTGTTCCATACTCCTGCTATTCCCATTCTTTTTACAGCTTCGTAGTGTAGTTTCCTGATTTGCTACACCTGTTGTTACTTCTGTTGCTTCCTGTTCAGTGTTCTGCGTGTTTTTCAGTGGGGATTCGCGTGACCCCTACTGAGCCTCTGTTTGGAAACTCACCCCTACTTTTCAGGTGGGGGTCGTCTTTGTTCATGGTTCCTAGCGTGGCGTGTTCGTAGCTGCCAGCTGTACCTGTGTCGGGTCTCCCCCGACCTCAGTGTACGTTCTTTTCTTGTGGCCTATACTCATCTTTAATTTCTTGGACTGGACTCTGGTGTAATTGTTAAATTGAAACTGTTAATTAAAAAGTAATTTTATTTCTGCTACTTTAGCAAACCGATCTAATGAAATTTAATTACTTACTGTACTATCTCTGTGGCTTCAATGTACTCTACACATGCCTTTTTCCCTTCGGAGCTTTACCGCTCTTGGGAGGCCTCGCGGGTTCCAAGTGGTATCACGTGTATTTGGTAGTCCTACCGGGTACATCTGGTATCCGGGATCCGGATCGCTACAGAATGGTATCAGAGCCGTGTTCTGAGATGTTCGGAGTTCTTTCTGAGCTATCAGAGCATTGTTGTGTGAAGTGCATGGGAATCCGAGATATTGCAGTATCCAGAGTCCTTAAAGTCATGCACAGGCTTTTGCTGGCTTAGGTGTTGTGATGATTTGTCGCGTGGTTTTCTTCATGTGTTGTTCAGGTTGCTGTTGACCCTTGGCCTTGGTCTGATGACCGTACATGTTCTCACATTGTTTTGGTCGTCCCGGATTGAGTCTGTTCAGCTCCTGATGGGTCTCGCTTCTATTGAAGTGCTCGATTTGATTCCGTGGTTGAGAAGTTGCTCAGGCAAGCTAGGATTTTCCCTTCCTGGTGAGCTTTCGTGGATGAGCTAATTGCTTCTTGTCCCTTCTGGTGGAATCTTTTCGAGGTCTGCCTTGAAATTGCTGTCTTAGTGATGCTTTTATCATGTGTCTGCTTAAGTGTGGACAGTGTTTAATCTGAGCCTGATCTGCTCTTTGCTATACGGTTGCGTGGCTTTGGACTCCATTATGGTGTTAAGAGCTGTTGTGCACCGTGTTTGTCGTGCCGTGTCCAGCGGCCGATGTATTGTGAAGGCTCATTTACCGTTTTCAGGACGTGAAGGTAAGCTGAGATTAGCCTTTTCCTTCGGCCTTGTGCTGAAGCTGGTACTCCTCTTCTTTGCACTTAGGCTTCTTGTGATCGATTATTCGCCAGATCGGTACTCTTGGCGTGTTACGTGGCGATTTTTAGGCGTTGCGATGGCACCGAGTGTGTGCTGAGATGCGGATACCGAGGTTTTTTTTGGTGCTGGCGTTGGCATTTGCGAATATTAGGGAATCTGTCGGCATTCCTTGCTGATTGAGTACTCTCTGTTCCGCATTCCTTCTCTTGGGTGTTATGCTCTCGAGGCGTGATCGTGGTCCTTGAGGTGCGTTCCCTGAGATTGTCGTTCCTCGTTGTCGGGGGTCTTTTCTTGGTGGGCAGTCTGATGCCTGACCCGTTCCTTGTGGTCGTGTGTTCAGTTGTTCTTGTGCCTTGATGTGACCTTGCTTGCAGTCGTGGTCCATGGTTCTGAGTTCTGTGCGGAGCCGGAATCCTGCAAGTGTTGTTGTTATCGTTGGTGTCATGTATGCCAGGTGTTCTCTGTCACCTTTGGCACTGGAGTCGATGATGCAGTTGAGCTGTCAGTTGAGAGGACTGTGTCTCCTTGTGTAAGTTGCTCCTTGTCGTGCTATCGTTGTGTTCCTCTATAACGGTTGTCGGTTGTTGTGGCAGTCGTGTCTCCATTTCTGGTGAGATGTAAGCGACGTTGCCTTGCTTCGGAGGTGTCAAGCTTGTGTTCACTTGTATCGTGCTCGATCCAGAGTGCGTGCTCATGATTATAGTTTGACAATGTCCCTCTGAGCAGTGTTTTCTTGAGATTTATGTCGTTTTCGTTATTGTGCTGTCGGGTTGTTCTTCCCTGCTTATCCTTGCTAGTCCTTAAATTTCGAGGATGAAATTTCTTAAAGGAGGGGAGGATGTAATGCCCCGGATCTCTGCTGGATCCTTGGTAGGTCTCGTTGGATCTTTTTGGATCTTTCGGATCTGTTGTGGTGAGTTTCGGTTCGCTTTTGTGACTTCCGAGTTGAGCTTTACGAGCCGTGTGGATTTTTCTCTCGTACTAGTTACGAAACCCTACGGTGAGTTTATTTGTCAGTTCATCAACTCGTGGATGCTACAGCGACGATGTACTCTTCGAGCCGGTCGTTTTGACTATTTTTACGTATTTTTCGGAGTTAGGCCCAAAAATTGGATTTTTCAAAAATTAGGAAAATTCCTAATTTCTTTTCCTTCCTCTCTCCTCCCTTTTCATTTCGCCGCCACCGTCTCTCTCTCCCGTTTTCTCTCGTCTCGTGTGACGACCCAGAGCTCTAGATACCGATATACCGATAACATCGATACACCGATACCAAGAACTGGGGAAGCCACCCAAGAAGCTGATGAGGCCCCTGAAGGGTTAGTGGAGTTTGTCGAGGGGATGTATAATGAATTGCAATCACAAGCGCGCATAATTGAATTTAAGCAATAAAGTCTAACAGAAGTGTGGAAGCAATTTCAAAATAAACAGAGTGCTAAATATATAAACTAGTCCAAAGGCACAAGAGTGCTAGTCCAAAAGTACAACTACTCGAGGCATACCCTGGCAAAAAGTACAAAAGAAGGCCAAAAAGGGGACCCGTCTATTACTGGCAGCTAAGGACGGTCTCCGAGCACTCGGGAAACACCGGGAGACGACGGGCGCGGCTCACCTGAAAGGAGAAGGGTGAGTCACAGCCAGACTCAGTAGGGGTCACGCGGATCCCTACCTCGTGCAAAACATGTAATCAGGCGAAAATAAAGCAATTAGAGCATGCATTTAAATAAATGAACAGGCAATGACATGATTAAAACTAAAGACTGAAACCTGTAAATCTAACTGAACAGGTGTAACAGCTAACACATGCCAATAACAAATAAATCTAATCAACAGAAACTAAATCTACCAATAGAATGTGCCTCAACTAACCAAGCCACAGGGAACAGGACAACCACTGGGAAGAGAAACCAGATGCGTCCACTGACGGCTTATACTGCGTCTCAAGCACTCGCAGTCTGTAACACGACAAGCAGAGCGCGTAAACAGTACGAAACCAAGTGACCAGTCAGAGTGACACTCATCAATGTCAGTCCAAAGCCTCCGACCACGTGTGCACACACTGACTCTCGCCTGAGCTAGGCCCTCTAGCTAGTTTTCTCTCTCGGTAGGACGCTACCACTGGCCGAGAGCCCACGGAACTAGCTTACAAACCGTGTGACGGGAACACCCCTCCGCCATCCCTAGGTGGGTCGGGAACTCAAAGGCCTTAGGGCTACAACAGTGGCTCCATCGCAAGGAAAGAAAAGCTACTCTATTGGGATCTAAAAACATGCCATTATTTCATAAAATAACTCAAACATGGCGTATAATTATTGTGGAAAGCGTTAAAGAATGAACAGGTGACTTTTGCAAGCTAAAAGAAGTGTGACGGTCTGATGCCACCGCATCACAAGGGCGTGACGGTCGTGGGGTGGTGCGTTACATTGACCGTGACACATCCCCCCATGGCCGTTAGAGCCACCCGAAGCCAATTTTTCGCCACCATTTTTCTAACGTCAGATAGGGTGTGACGCGCTCCCGGAGGCGCGTCACGAAGCCCTGACGGTCCCCCGACAGGCCGTCAGGCCAACCACCATACCAGGTCAACCATAGACCAAAGAAACGTAACGGTCGGGGGCGCTACCGTTACACACACTGTGACGCACCTACTTAGGTCCGTCACAGGACTGTAACGCGTCCCCTGGGGACCGTTACCAGTGTGACGGTTCCTGGTAGGACCGTCACACCGTCTGGGTTATGGACGGGTTACGTTTGAAAACGGGTTCCCTCCCGGGCGATCGAAATCACCGGGTAATCGACAAAAAACCTGTTTCCTACCAAACCACACGTCCACAACAACAATATACTACTAGAAACATCTAATTACAACGCTCACAATGGATTACACGCAAGGAATGAAGCTTAAGCACAAAAATGAAAAATGTCTATCATGCATGCCACAAGAGCTTAACTAAGAAAACATGCTATAGGGAAGGATCCTAGCGAGATTGGGATTCCATCCCCCTACCTGGATCAAGCCGGAACGGCCGATTAAGCCACATGGAAGGGAAAGGAACCACCGAGCCTCCTCGCCCCGTCTCGCTCCCACGAGCCTCAAACCACGTCGAGGTGGGCGTCAACGCGCTCCACTCGACGCAAGAATTCCAACGGCATGCTCCACGCCTCGAACCGCCGCCGTTTCACCCGATTCCCCTAGGAGAGGGGGGGAGAGGGCGATGGAGGAGAGAGAGGGCGAGAGTGAGATCGATGAGGGGGAGAAAGAGGGAGTGGGGAAAATGGGGAAAAAGGGTTAATATATATATATAATATATTTATTTTATATAAAAACCTTATTTTCCCCTTTTAAAATCTCAAATAATTCTAATTAAATCCTGAACAATGCCGAAAAAATTCCTAAAAATCCAGGAAAATAGCCGAAAATTACAGAATGGATTCTAGGTCCGAACCACTAAGGATCAATTAAGGCACGTGCCTCACAGTCTCTCCCTCCCAATAAAAATTTCACCCTCGAAATTTAAAATTGCGGATAAGGAGGAGACTGAGAAAAGAATTATACCCTACTGGAATAAGAAAGGAAAAAGCTGACGCATTTCATCTTCACATTCCCAAGTGGACTCATTGCCGGAGTGGCGCTGCCAAGCGACTCTTACTAGAGGGATAACCTTGTTTCTCAACCGCTGCTCACGACGGTCTTCAATTCTAATAGGAAACTCCGGTGTAGACAAATCAGCAGTCACTTCAGGCCAAACAGAGTCATTAAGGACATGGGATGCATCAGATACATATTTCCTCAACTGAGAGACGTGGAACACATCATGAATAGCTTGCATAGCCGCTAGTAGTTGCAGTCGATAAGCTACCTGACCCACAGATTCTAAAATAGGAAATGGACCAACATAACGCGGACTAAGCTTTCCACGCTTCCCAAATCTGGAAACACCCTTCATCGGAGACACCTTGACAAAAACCATGTCTCATGGCTCAAACTGTAGTGGACGTCTGCGCTGATCTGCATAGCTCTTCTGTCGACTCTGAGCTGTCAACAATCTCTGCCTAATCAGACGAACCACATCAGAACATTACTGCACCATGTCAGGTCCCGTCAAAAGTCTGTCCCCAACATCAAACCAGTTCAAGGGAGTACGACAAGGACGACCATACAGTGCTTCGTAAGGAGCCATGCCAATACTGGAGTGAAAACTGTTATTATAAGCAAATTCAACAAGCGGCAAATGTTGACTCCACGAACCTTGCCAATCTAGGCAACACAACCTCAGCATATCTTCCAGGGTTTGAACAGTCCTTTTCGACTGTCCATCTGACTGCGGATGATACGTTGAACTGAAGGCTAACTCAGTGCCCAAAGCTTTCTAAAAACTACGCCAGAAGCTGGAGGTAAACCGTGGATCACGATCTGACACAAGTGAAATAGGAATCTCATGCAGCGGCACAATCTTTTGAACATAAAGCTCGGCCAACCTCTGAACATTCCAGGAAACCTTTATCGGCAACAATCTGGCAGTCTTAGTTAATCTGTCAACAAGCAACCAGATACCATCGAATCCCTGTGAAGTCCGAGGCAAACCCACCACAAAATCTGTAGTGACATGATCCTATTTCCACATTGGAATTTCTAACGGCTGAAGAAATCCACCTGGCTTTTGATGTTCGGCTTTAACCTGCTGACAAGTCAAGCACTTAGAAACAAATACAGCCACGTCTTTCTTCATACCTGGCCACCAGAACTGCTTTTTCAAATTCTGATACATCTTAGTAGTGCCTGGGTGAATAGCAAAGCGGGATCCATGGGCTTCACTCAGAATCACATGCCTCAATATTTCATCAGCGGGAACATACATTCTGCCATGGAAACTGACAACCAGCTCATTATCAAATTCAACATCATATCTTGATATAATACTAGCCAAATCAGGATCAGCCTGCTGAGCTTCTTTAATCTGCTGATATAAAGCTGAACCCAAAGCCAAATTAGCACAAACTGCTGTCCTTGGATTGGCAGGAATCTCTAGGTTAAGTGCCTCTCTTGGAAGCTGTTCCCACAATTTCCATTCATGAAGCAACAGATGACTGACTTGCACCTTCCTGCTCAGAGCATCGGCCACTACATTCATTTTACCCGGCTGATAGGAGAGTGTAAAGTCATAATCTTTCATGTATTCCATCCAGCGACGCTGTCTGAGATTCAGATCTTTCTGGGAGAATATATACTATAAACTCTTATGATCAGTAAAAATTTGAAACTTCTCACCATAGAGATAATGTCTCCAGATCTTTAAGGAAAAAACAACTGCAGCTAACTCCAGATCATGCGTGGGATAATTTTCTTCATGCTGTTTCAATTGCCGAGATGCATAAGCGATAACCTTTCCATGTTGCATCAGCACTGCACCTAAACCCACTCGAGAAGCATCTGTGCAAACCACAAATCCACCCAAGCCGGACGGCAGAGTCAACACTGGAGAAGAAGTCAAGAGCCTTTTCAATTCAACAAAACTATCCTCACACTGATCCGACCAGACGAAAGGTACATCTTTACGAGTCAGTCTAGTCATTGGTGCTGTAATCTTTGCAAAATCCTGGATGAATCTTCGAGAATACCCAGCCAAACCTAAGAAGCTTCTGATCTCTATCACAGTTCTTGGTCTCTGCCAATTTAGAATAGCTTCAATCTTTGCAGGGTCTACTGCTACTCCATTACCAGAAATCACGTGGCCAAGAAAATGAATCTCTCGAAGCCAAAATTCACATTTACTGAACTTTGCATAGAGCTCGTGATATCTTAGAGTCTGCAGAACGATCCTCAAGTGCTGCACATGATCTTCATCAGAAGCAGAGTAAATCAGAATATCATCTACAAAGATTACCACGAACTGATCCAGATATGAGCGGAAAACACGCTGCATTAGGTCCATGAAAGCTGCTGGAGCATTTGTTAAGCCAAACGGTAATACCAAAAATTCATAGTGACCATAACGAGTGCTGAAAGCTGTCTTCTCCACATCAGACTCCCGGATTCGCAATTGAAAATAGCCAGACCGAAGGTCAATCCGTGAAAAGACAGTAGTAGACTGTAACTGGTCAAACAAATCATCAATCCTGGGAAGCGGATATTTATTCTTGATAATCACCTGATTCAATTGTCTGTAATCAATACAAAGCCTCAGGCTTCCATCTTTCTTTTTCACAAACAATACTGGAGCACTCCACGGAGAAAAACTGGGGCGAATATAGCCTTTTTTCAGCAATTCAAGCAACTGTGCTCGCAGTTCTTTTAGTTCAGCTGGAGCCATTCGGTACGGTGCCTTTGCTAACGGGGCTGTACCTGGAATCAGTTCAATCACCATTTCTATTTCTCGCTCTGGAGGCAAGCCTGGCAACTCGTCAGGAAACACATCAGGGAACTCACAGACAATAGGAACATCACTGACGTCCTGTCGTGGTTTCTCAACAGCAACCACAGAAGCTAAGAATCCCTGGCAACCTGCACTAAGCAATCTACAGGCTCGAATAGCAGAAATAATAAAGCGAGAAGAGCGGGATCAAATACCTTGGAAATAAAATTCTGATTTTCCTTGTGGCTGAAAATAGACTTTCTTCGATCTGCAGTCAACCACAGCTCCATAATGCTCTGACCAATCCATACCCAGAATGATGTCATAATCTGCCAATTGCAATGCATATAACCTCGTCGGCAACTGATGATTATTAATCATAATAGGAGATTCTTCCAAACACAGAGGCGTGATCATAAAATCTCCAGAAGGTAATTCAACAAACAGTTCACATGTCATTTCTAATGTCGTCTCCTCGATGCATGCAATGAAATCCTCAGAGATAAAAGAGTGAGAAGCACCAGAATCAAATAAGACACGTGCTGAATGACCATAAAGCATAATCGTACCTTCAACCAGATGGGATGCAATCGCTTCAGCTCGAGAAATGTGAGAAACCTTGCCCTTTTACTTCTTGGATCCGGCTGAAGACTACTGGGAAGACGCTGAAGCTTGAGAGTAAAATTGTTGCTGAGGTTGAGGTAAAGGAGGAGGTCTAAATTGCGTCTGCTGAGGTTGAGAAAACTAAGGAGTTTGCATTGGTTTCGGCCTCATTGGGTAATCTCGAACCACATGACCTGGCTGGTCACAACGGAAACAGACTATTGGAAGAGAACACGGCTATCCCCGATGGCTTCCACCACACCTCGCACATGTCCTCGGCTGACTGATAGCAGAACCTTGATGACCCTAGGAAGAAGGCGATGTCTGCTGCTGAACAGTACCTGTACCAGATGATGGCTGCTGAAAGAACTTCTTCTTCTTCTTACCATATCTCTTGAACTTGGGCTTAGAGGAGGAAGAAAGATCACTCGAATCTGGCGTAACATGGGAAACTCCTGACACTGGCGGCCGATAAGTCTGTTGAAATTGTATCATCGGCTGAACCGACCCAGCTTGCGGATACCCTCCTGGTCTCGCCATCTCTAGCTCAAGTGCTACCGCTGCCTAGCACGCACTATCAAGATCAGCCACTCGACTTGCAATCAACGGCAACTTCAACTCTGGCCTCAATCCTCGTAAGAATTGCTGAGTCTTCAATGCCTCATTAGCAAGCACATGGGGCACATATTGACCCAATTCCATAAATTTGTTCCGATATTGAAGCACAGACATATCACCCTGAATCAATTCCATGAACTGGTACATCTTTGCCATTTGCAAACAGGCAGGAGTATATGCACGCTCGAAGGCTGCAACAAACTCCGCCCAAGTGATCTGCCGAAGGGGCCTGGAATGAAAAGCTATCTGCCACTCGGCTTTCCACCATGTAATAGCTGTACCTTGGAGCTGGAACGCTGCCAACATCACCTTTTCATCCTCCGTGCACTCCATAGATAGGAACACGTGCTCGATCGCATCCAGCCACTGCCTCGCTACCTCTGGGTCTGCCTGTCCGTCAAAAGCCGGCAGATTAAATAGAAGAAACTCTTTAAGAGCCTTGCCGCGACTACCAGGCACTTCAACTTGAGGAGCAACGACTGGCACTGGAGGAGAAACTATAGGAGCTACAGGAGGCTGAGTAGAACCACTCTCTTCTCTAGGCGCATGTCTAGGAACTCGAGGAGGTCTTCCTCGACGAGGCGGCATAATTACAACTGCCGAACACATAAAACAACAGCAAATCCATCAATCTTACGGAAACATCCTAAGCCAGCAATAGACGACACAATAGGACTAACTCTGGATAAGTGTAAATTCCAATTCCTTATACAATGCCTCAACTTCACTCTGATACCAACTGTGACGACCCAGAGCTCCGGATACCGATATACCGATAACATCGATACACCGATACCAAGAACTGGGGAAGCCACCCAAGAGGCTGATGAGGCCCCTGAAGGGTTAGTGGAGTTTGTCGAGGGGATGTATAATGAATTGCAATCACAAGCGCGCATAATTGAATTTAAGCAATAAAGTCTAACAGAAGTGCGAAAGCAATTTCAAAATAAATAGAGTGCTAAATATATAAACTAGTCTAGAGGCAGAAGAGTGCTAGTCCAAAAGTACAACTACTCAGGGCATACCCCGGCAAAAAGTACAAAAGAAGGCCAAAAAGGCGACCCGTCTACTGCTGGCAGCTAAGGACGGTCTCCGAGCACTCGGGAAACACCGGGAGACGATGGGCGCGGCTCACCTGAAAGGAGAAGGGTGAGTCACAGCCAGACTCAGTAGGGGTCACGCGGATCCCTACCTCGTGCAAAACATGCAATCAGGCGAAAATAAAGCAATTAGAGCATGCATTTAAATAAATGAACAGGCAATGGCATGATTAAAACTAAAGACTGAAACCTGTAAATCTAACTGAACAGGTGTAACAGCTAACACATGCCAATAACAAATAAATCTAATCAACAGAAACTAAATCTACCAATAGAATGTGCCTCAACTAACCAAGCCACAGGGAACAGGACAACCACTGGGAAGAGAAACCAGATGCGTCCACTGACGGCTTATACTGCGTCTCAAGCACTCGCAGTCTGTAACACGACAAGCAGAGCGCGTAAACAGTACGAAACCAAGTGACCAGTCAGAGTGACACTCATCAATGTCAGTCCAAAGCCTCCGACCACGTGTGCACACACTGACTCTCACCTGAGCCAGGCCCTCTAGCTAGTTTTCTCTCTCGGCAGGACGCTACCGCTGGCCGGGAGCCCACGGAACTAGCTTACAAACCGTGTGACGGGAACACCCCTCCGCCATCCCCAGGCGGGTCGGCAACTCAAAGGCCTTAGGGCTACAACAGTGGCTCCATCGCAAGGAAAGAAAAGCTACTCTATTGGGATCTAAAAACATGCCATTATTTCATAAAATAACTCAAACATGGCGTATAATTATTGTGGAAAGCGTTAAAGAATGAACAGGTGACTTTTGCAAGCTAAAAGGAGTGTGATGGTCTGATGCCACTGCGTCACAAGGGCGTGACGGTCGTGGGGTGGTGCGTTACATTGACCATGACGCATCCCCCCATGGCCGTTAGAGCCACCCGAAGCCAATTTTTCACCACCGTTTTTCTAACGTCAGATAGGGTGTGACGCGCTCCCAGAGGCGCGTCACGAAGCCCTGACGGTAGCCCGACGGGCCGTCAGGCCAACCACCATACCAGGTCAACCATAGACCAAATAAACGTAACGGTCGGGGCCGCGACCGTTACACACACTGTGACGCACCTACTTAGGTCCGTCACAGGACTGTAACGCGTCCCATGGGGACCGTTACCAGTGTGACGGTTCCTGGTAGGACCGTCACACCGTCTGGGTTATGGACGGGTTACGTTTGAAAATGGGTTCCCTCCCTGGTGACCGAAATCGCTGGGTAATCGACGAAAAACCTGTTTCCTTCCAAACCACACGTCCACAACAACAATATACTACTAGAAACATCTAATTACAACACTCACAATGGATTAAACGCAAGGAACGAAGCTTAAGCACAAAACTGAAAAATGTCTATCATGCATGCCACAAGAGCTTAACTAAGAAAACATGCTATAGGGAAGGATCCTAGCGAGATTGGGATTCCATCCCCCTACCTGGATCAAGCCGGAACGGCCGATTAAGCCACATGCAAGGGAAAGGAACCACCGAGCCTCCTCGTGTCGTCTCGCTCCCACGAGCCTCAAACCATGTCGAGGTGGGCATCAATGCGCTCCACTCGACGCAAGGATTCCAACGGCGTCCTCCACGCCTCGTACCGCCGCCGTTTCACCCGATTCCCCTAGGAGAGGGGGGGAGAGGGCGATGGAGGAGAGAGAGGGCGAGAGTGAGATCGACGACGGGGAGAAAGTGGGAGTGGGGAAAATGGGGGAAAAGGGTTAATATATATAATATATTTATTTTATATAAAAACCTTATTTTCCCGTTTTAAAATCTCAAATAATTCCAATTAAATGTTGAACAATGCCGGAAAAATTCCTAAAAATTCAGGAAAATAGTCAAAAATTACAGAATTGATTCTAGGTCCGAACCACTAAGGATCAATTAAGCCACGGGCCTCACATCTCGAGCTTCCTTGGCTCCGGCTGCAGACGGAGGACCTAGGGGCGAGTGCTGGGGATGCTGTGGAGCTGATTGGGTGCGCGACGGGGTGAAGATGGAGTGGTTTTGGCGCGATCTCGAACGGTGGATTCAAAGCCGGCGTTTGAGCTCGCGGCTTGGTTTTCGGCGCGGTTTAGTCCCTTCGGGGCACGGTTTCTTCGGTGGTGGAGGTAGGGTGACGGATCATCACTTCCTCCTGCTCATTTTCCCTGCCATTGCACATCGTTCGGCGTGAAAACGGCTGAGTTTGGGCTTGTTTTGCCTAAACCGTGATTTTCAGATTTTGTAGGGTTCACCGGAAAACGGCAACCATTCGCAGCATAGTTGGTTTCAAATTGACCGCTGGGATGTCTGGATCCCATTCATGTTAGTTTCGTGTCGATTGGTGGTCATTCGAGGCCGGTAGGAGTCCGGGAACCTCGATGACTCGTTTAGGGTCGATTCGTTAAAATCATCCCGATCTAGCGTTTTAGCATGTGCATGTGGGCTTTTTAGCCTCCTGAAGTTGTTTTTCGTTGTCTAGCTTTGTTTTCCTTGCGCTTATGCGTGAATGGGGCGTGGAACGACCCGATTTGGCGTTTCCACTGTTTTCCCGCCGTGGCTGGTGTAGCGGTCGTACCAGAGACCATCACAGTCTCTGACGGCCCTACGATAGACCGCCACAACGTCTGTTCGTTCTATGTTTTTCATGGCTGTGGGAGTGTGACGGCCCAGGTGTGGTGCGTCACAGCTCTCTGACACGTCCGGGTGTATGCGTCACAGCTATTTTGTCATTTTGTGTTTTGGTTAAGTCGGTTCCTCTGACGCGCCTGCCCTGGTGCATCAGGCTTGTGTAATGCACCTGCCCCAGGCCGTTACGTTCAGTTTTGACCGGATTTGACCGGGTCAGTCGGTTCGTGTAGCGGCTGTGCCCCAGTGCGTCACAGCTGTGTAACGCGCCTGCCCCAGGCCATTACACTCTGTTTTGGGCTGAGTTTGGGTGGCTGTGCCTGTTGGCTCTAACGGCCCTGCCCCCATGCATCGCAGTGTTGTAACGCGTCCGTCGTGGACCGTTACATGCTGTTTGTCTGAGGTTTTCAGACTTGGGTTGGTTGGCCCTGGCGCGTCTGCTCCCGAACGTTAGGTTGGCGTAACGCGCCTGTTGTCGTGCGTTAGGCCGCTGTAACGCGCCTACCCTGGCGGGTTACGCTGTTCGCGTTTTGGTTTCGAGCGTGTTGGTTCTGACCCGTCTGCCCTGGTGTGTCAGGCTCGTGTAACGCCCCTGGGGTGGTGCGTTACAGTCTTGTTGTGGCCGTGATTGCCGTTGGGTGGTTCGGTGACCGCCCGGGTGTTGGTCGGCTGTAGATTTATGTGTTAGGGCGGTGTCTGTCCGTCGGTGGTCTTCTGGATCGGTCGGTTAAGGTTGACTGGGCGCGGTCTATTCTCTGACTGCTACAGTTTCCTAACAACTCAATCTAGGACTGCCATGGTTATTTTCCATCGTTTCGGTTTCTGCTTGTCTTGGCTTGGTCTCGTGGTTTGCCTGTGACCCGTGGGTGTCTGTTGACGTCCTATGAGGGCAGTAACCATGATCGGACAGCCAGGAGTGTTTGTGCATGCCATGTTTTGTGTCGGTGTTGTCTGGCTCCGGTCAACCGGGGGTTACCTAGGGGTTGACAGGTGGCTTTGTGTGTCTCGACGGTTCTGTCCAGTTCGAGACATTGGTTCTGGATACCTTGAGGTGTTGCCTTACCTCGGTCCGTGTGTCCAGGTGTGCTGAGGGTCCTTGGTGTTCCCTCAGGTCTCCGTGAGTCATTTTCTGTGGAGCGTCGTTTTCTTCTGGCTTAGGATTAGACCGATTGGCGTCCTGTTCCGCTGGCAGTGATGATCTTGCCTTTGAGTCGTCCGACTCAAGGATCGTTACGTTGTAGGTCTAGTTGCCTTGTCCTGAGTCTGTTGGCAGTTGTCTTGCTACCTTGGTGATTCGTAGTACGTGCGACAGTGCTTCTCTGCCTGTTTGTACTACAACACTCTTGTTTCAGAGTCTCTGTGTCTGGTGAGCCTCCAATTGTTGTTGCCCTAAGGCCTTGAGTTGCCGACCCGCCTGCGGATGGCGGAGGGGTGTTCCCGTTACACGGTTCGTAAGCTAGTTTCCGTGGGCTCCTGTGTGGTAGTAGCGTCCGCTACGGGGAGAAAACTAGCTAGAGGCCTGGCTTGGGCATAAAGCTTGTGTGTGCAAACGTGGTCAGGGGCATTTGGACTGGCACCGATGGGCGTGACCCTGACTAGTTACTCGTTACTGTGGTACCGCAGTTCCACTTTCCGTGGGTACTGTTGTTCTTCCTCGGACTCAGAACGGTGGTTCCTTGGACCTGGATCTGAGGGTGTCTTGTCCATGTCGGGCCCTGGTGGCGACAGTGTTGACGAGACGCTTGTTGGCGCAGCATAAGACGTCAGTGGATGCAGCTGACTGTTCTTTATGTGAGGAGGTGCTTCCGTCATGTGACGTGTGACTCTCGGCGTTTCTTGTGCGTCGTGACCTTCCCAAGTTAGCCCTCTCGTGGCCCTACTCGAGGTTAGTGTGGCGTTGCGTGCACGACATTCTAGTCGTGTGTGCCATCGTGTCTGTCTGTCGTCTGTCTGGGTCTTTTCTAGACCTTTGTCCATCTGTGCAGGTCCTTGCCTTAGGCCTGGCGTCGTGTCGGCAGATCGGTAACTCCTGACCTTGTCAGATCAGAGTTTCCCTTCTGCTGCTGTTTGGAGTAGCTTTGAGAGCCGAGTTCTTCTCAGTGGCCATGTTCCGGGTTTCACGGCCTCGCTCTTCCCCTTTCTTTTAGCTCCCCTTGCTCTCAGCTTGTTCCCTACTCCTGCTGTTCCCGTTCTTTTTACAGCTTCGTAGTGTAGTTTCCTGCTTTGCTACACCTGTTGTTACTTCTGTTGCTTCCTGTTCCGTGTTCTGCGTGTTTTTCAGTGGGGATTCGCGTGACCCCTACTGAGCCTCTGTTTGGAGACTCACCCCTACTTTTCAGGTGGGCGTCGTCTCTGTTCGTGGTTCCTGGTGTGGCGTGTTCGTAGCTGCCAGCTGTACCTGCGTCGGGTCTCCCCCGACCTCAATGTACGTTCTTTTCCTGTGGCCTATACTCGTCTTTAATTTCTTGGATTGGACTCTGATGTAATTGTTAAATTGAAACTGTTAATTAAAAAGTAATTTTATTTCTGCTACTTTAGCCAACCGATATAATGAAATGTAATTACTTACTGTACTATCTCTGTGGCTTCAATGTACTCTACACATGCCTTTTTCCCTTCGGAGCTTTACCGCTCTTGGGAGGCCTCGCGGGTTCCAAGTGGTATCACGTGTATTCGGTAGTCCTACCGGGTACATCTGGTATCCGGGATCCGAGTCGCTACAAGTGCTCTCCGTACCGCATCAGAATAAATTTGGATATCCATCGGGGTGAGTTGGGTAATATATTGAGGCTTAAGGCCGTTAAGAAATCTCCGTGCCTTCATTTTGTCGGTACCCACGAGATGTGGAGCGTACCGAGATAACCTCGAAAATTGAGCTTCATATTCCGCAACCGATAATCCCCTTTGTTTCAAAGTGGAAAATTCAGCGGCCTTTCTTTCTTGTACTCGGTCGGAGAAGTATTTACTATTGAAGTGTTCCACGAACTCTTCCCATAGAATTTGGTCGTGCGGTAAAGTAGCTTCGATCGATTCCCACCAGGCACGGGCATCTCTTTCCAGTTGGAAAGTAGCGAGTAGGACCTTTTCCTCGTCGGCACATTGCATGACTCAGAAAATTCTCTCAATTTCCTTAATCCAATGTTTGGCTTCATCCGGATCCGTAGATCCAGCGAACTTGGGAGGGTTCATGCTTCGGAAATTCCTATGCAAATCACCATCTCCTCGGTTTGCTCCTCCCTGAGCAACCTGTTGGAGGGCTTGGGTTAAGCCTTGAACGGTGCGCTGCATCTCGCGCCATTGATCTCTCTCGGTGGCCATTTGCGAGAATTAGCCTGAAACCATAATTCCAAGGTTTATTATTTTTGTTTTGGTACTTATTTCCTGATAATTCCCCTTTTCTTAAAACTTAACCCGTGTTTCTACCCAATCTTACCGGGAAGGTTTTAAGACCTATCCAATTTTTTGATATTGATCTTAAACCTAACCTAAGTTTAAGAATGATCATATACTTGTGAAACCTAGGATTTTATGTAACCTAGGCTCTGATACCACAAAGACTGTCACGCCCCGACGCGAAATATTGGGACGCGAACTAGTCGTAAAAAAGCGTGTCGATCAGAGCATGTACAATTTTATTTCTAAAGATAGAAATGAATGGGAAAATGATACTTTTATTCCGTCAAAATGAAGTTTACATCACTAATTCATAAGCCATAAAGGTAAATTACAACTTCTAATCCCAAAGTACATCATTCTTGTAAAAACACTAATGATCTACATAAACCTAGGTAAAAAGGAAAATCACTCTCTCACTCTTCTCCATTCCCTTGTTCATTTTCATTTCATGCAACAATTAACCAAAACTTGGGGTGAGCTAAAAGCTCAGTATGATTTTATATCTCTAAAAACCAGGCAATCTTTAAGTATTAACAATTTAAGCAATTTTCTAACTTGTATCGGGAAGTGTATAAACATGAATGGAATTTCTAAGTAATTGAGATAATATGATATCAAGATGAATTTCTAAGTAATGACTTTGAACAAGTAAAGAATTTCATGTAATTGGTCATTTTCACGCAAGTTAAGTAATTCATGTAATTTTCAAGTAAACAAGTAAACAAGTAACAAGTACGAATAGTGGAATGCCGTAAAATCTAGCAAGTCATCCACTTCGCTGCAATACCACATCATGGTCAATCAACTCCCATGGGCACAAGTACTTTCGGGCGCTCCTCTCAAGACCAGACAGGGCCCCATTAATGCCAGGCATTGGGTCAGTGGATCATAAGATCCCAAGTACGTTTAGACATCCACTTAACACTATGGCCAATGAATTTCAAGAATAAGCTCATTTGTAAAAAGTACAGATCTGGTAAAAATCGCAGAAGTAACAAGAGGAGTGAATAATAATTTTTAGGCATCATGTTTAACGACATTAAGTCGTGGAATTTAAGAAAGAACGGTAACTAGGAAGAAAATTCAAGTAATTAGAGTTTAATAGAATTGATTTAATTCCATGATTTAATCTTGTGTGCATTTGATTTACAAGTGTTTAGATATGTTTACAGGATGTTTTTTGTACATTAGAAATGCATTAGTTTAGCCAAAATGGTGATTTATTATAAAAATCAGAATTTGGTTATGAAAATAAGTTTTTATGCCAAAAATAATTCTACCTTGCTGAAAATAATTTTAACATGCTGAAAATAATTTTCACACGTTATTTTACTGATAAGATGATAAAAAATAAATTTTCATGCTAGATTTAAATTTTACATGCTGAAAATTAATTTTTAACATGCTAAAATTAATACTTACCATGCTAAAATAATTCTCACACATTAACTTACTGATAAGATGATAAAGATAAGTTTACCATGCTAATTACAGAAATTCTCTGATAACAACATAAATTTTATCTTGCTGAAAATCATTTTTCTATATTTATTTACTAATTATTTGATAGGAAAATAGAATTATCATACTGAAAAATAATTTTAATTTATTAAAAATAATTCTATCATGCTAAAAATCATTATAACATACTAGAAATAATTTTATCATGCTAGAAGAAATTTTATCATGCTGGAAGTAATTTTCATGCATCAATTTACTAATTATTTAATAGGAAATTAAGGTTAACATGCACAAAAAAATAGTTTTAATAAGATTTTAACATGCTGAAAATAGTTTTTATATCTCAGTATGTATAAAATAATTTTATCATGTTGGAAGTCATTTTTAACATGCTGGAAATATTTTTCATGCATTAATTTACTAATATGGTTAAAATTAGATTTTTATATGTAAAAATAATTTCATTCTACAAAAATAATTTTTAACATGCTGTGAGAATTAAAACATGATAATATTACCTTTTCTTACTTTTGGTGACAAAATACTTATAATTATTGGAGATTCCAAATGTTATAATTCATATTGTGTTCACAATGTGTAGTGACTAATCTTTAGTCCCACATTGGAAGTTTAGAAAACTTGCATGGCTTTATATGTTGGAGAGCTCACCCTTGGGTCAGGACCCAAGGGGCATAGGATGTGGGCTCAACTTGTGTGTGAATACAAAACTATATGAACTGAATAATATACTATTAATTTATTTATTTATTTATTTGTGCCGCACCGCACCGCACTGAAATGTGGTGTGGTGTGGTTGGTTGGTTTTGAAATTATTTTGTTTGACCCCCGGGCATTCCGGGTATATTGTTTTGAACGCGCTATAGGTTGCTGGCGCAATCTTGAAGAACGCGTTGGCCGTGAGTGGCGCGATCTGGAACATATATATATTGGATATTTTTGGAAACTAGATGAAAGAGCTGTCTGAACGCACTAGCACGATCTTGACTAACGCGCTATGTACATATAGCGCGATCTGGAACATATCTTTATATTATTATATGTACATTTTTAAAATTTGGTGAAAGGCACGGGGTCTGTCTGAACGCGTTGGGTCGGGCTGGCGCGTTCAGAACGCGCTCCTGAAGAGTAGCGCATTCTGGTTCCGAGACCGAAATAGAAATACCCCTCAGTAAAATGACCATAACTTGCTCATTTCATAACGGAATTTAATAAATGAGCTATCAATGGAAAGAGGATAGAAAAACGAACAAGATGACATGCTTTAATTAGAGTTTAGCCTGGGAGATACCTACCTTTTTGCGGATCTAAAGAAATATCCCTAAATATAAGAAAACCCTTTGATCTTCCAAATCTTCCTTCAAATCTCCACTAATCTTTGCAGCAGCGTAACCTTAACCTCCAGGGATGATTTGAGAGTCAAATGAGGTTCTATTTATAGCCAAAATTTGGCCAAATTTATCAAGATTCCTTACCTAACAATGCCAAATTTTCCAACTCCGAATTAGAAGAAAATTCTAATTTTTCTTCTTAACCTAGCCTCCATTTGGTGTGAAACCAATGTAAAAACGGCTGGTCCAAGGTGGGCTGTTAGGTAAAAGTCGATTTTTGTGTCAACATTCTAGAAATTAGATTATTATAATCCCTTAAATTACATATTAAACACATGTTACGAATTTAGGTTAATTTAACCTTTAATAAATCCTTTAATCTATTAATCCAGCCCATTTTGGATTATCCAATGGGCCAATTGTGATCCTAGTCCATTACATAGACTTTTATTGGGCTTACTATGATTTATCTAAGGTTTAAAGCATTTAATCTTTATTTACTTCTAGTTAATTCAAGTAAATTCAATAAACTAGTTTATTTCATATAGTAAAAATATAATTTAATTATTTCATGAAAATTTTAATTACATAATGAAATTGAAAATTTTATTTCTCATTTTTAATTATCGGTTTTCTACATCCTCCCCCACTTAAAAGAATTTGGTCCTCCAAATTCACATTATATAACTAAAAGTCAAAAATTCGAATAGAAATGTCGAATTTCTAACCTGAGATTAAATCCGGGTATTTCTTCTTGATGGATTCTTCCAATTCCCAGGTTGCTTCTTCGAACCCACGCTTGCTCTGTTGGACTTTCACCATCGGTATGGCCCGATTCCTCAGTTGGTGTAATTTCCGATCCAATATCTTGATCGGTCTTTCTTCATATGATAAGTCCTTTTGGAGTTTTAATTCTTCAAATTGAATCACATGTGAAGGATCATAGACGTATTTCCTTAGCATGGATACATGGAATACGTCATGTACACCGGCCAGTTGAGGAGGCAAAGCCAGCTTGTACGCCACCTCGCCGATTCTCTCCAGAATCTTGAAAGGGCCGATAAATCTTGGACTCAACTTTCCTTTGATGCCGAATCTTCTAATTCCTCGAGTGGGTGAGATCTTTAAGAAGACATGCTCCCCCACTTGGAATTCAAGGTCTCTCCTCCGGTTGTCAGCGTAGCTCTTTTTCCGTAATTGAGCGACCTTTAGCCTTTTTTGTATCAACTGGATTTTGTCAGTTGTGTCTTGTAGCGACCCGGATCTCGGATACCAGGTATACCCGGTAGGACTACCGCATACACGTGTTACCACTTGGAACCCACGAGGCCTCCCAAGAGCGGGAAAGCTCCGAAGGGATAAAGGCATGTGTAGAGTACATTGAAGCCACAGAGATATAACAGAAGCAATTAAATTTCATTAGATCAGTTTGCTAAACTAGCAGAAATAAAATTACTTTTTAATTAATAGTTTCATTTTAACAATTATACACCACAGTCAAGTCCAAAGCTAAAGACAGCAAGTCTAGCACAGTAGAGTCGACAGAAAAGAAAGACGTACCGAGAAGTCGGGGGAAGCCCGACGTAGGTACCAGCTGGCCACAACGAGACGCTACGAGCACGCGTACCAGGAACCACACGGAAGCAGAATGAACGACGTCACCCCACCTGAAAAGCAGGGGTGAGCCTCGTGTCACTGGCTCAGTAGGGGTCACGTGGATCCCCACTGAAAAACACGCAATAACATGGAACAACAAAACAACAGGAAGAATAGCAGGTGTAGCAAAGCGGGAAAACTACACTACAAAGCTGTAAAGCTACTCTAGAAGCCGTAGAGAACAGACGGGGAGTAGGAGTAGGGAACAAGTAAGAAAGGGGAAGAACCCGCGCCAGACAAGTGGCGGCAGAACTAACCTCGGCACCCTAAACTACTCCAAATAGTGACAGAAGGGCGACTCTGATCTAACAAAGTCAGAAGTTACCGATCTGCCAACTCGGCACCAGGCCTAAGACGAAGACCTGCAAGGACCGACAGACTCGACAACACACACACACGACTAGAAAGTCGTGCACCCCACGCTGACCTCGAGTAGGGCCACGAGAGGGCTAACTCAGAAAGGTCACGACGCGCAAGAAACGCCGAGAGTCACGTGTCACGTGACGGAAGCACCTCCTTACACGAAGAACAGCCAGCTGCGTCCATTGACGTCTTATGCTGCGCCACAAGTGTCTCGCCTACGGTACCGCTGAAACCACGGCAGAGTCGTAGGCACGAGCTGAACCAAACAGGAACAACAGCATCAAGTAACCAGTCAGGGTCACGCTCGTCGACGTAAGTCCAAAGCCCCTGACCACGTGTGCACACACCGGCTCTAGCCTAAGCCAGGTACTCCAGCTAGTTTTCTCCCACGATAGGACGCTACCGTTGGCTGGGAGCCCACGGAACTAGCTTACAATCCGTATCTCGGGAACACCCCTCCGCCATTCAAGGCGGGTCGGTAACTCACAGGCCTTAGGGCAACAACAATCGGAGGCGCACAAAACACAAGACTCCGAAACAAGTGCTGTAGTACAAACAGGCAAGGAAGCACTGTCGCACATACTACGAAGCACCAAGGTAGCAAGACAACTGCCAACAGACTCAGGACTAGGCAACTAGACCTACAATGTAACGATCCTTGAGTCGGACGACTCAAAGGTAAGATCGTCACAAACGGCGGAACAAGCCGCCAATCGGTCTGATCCTAATCCACGGGAAGCAACTCTCCGCTGAAAATGACTCACGGAGACCTGAGGGAACACCGGAGACCCTCAGACACGCCTGGACACGTAAACCAAGGTAAAATGATACCTCGAGGCATCCAGAACCAGTGTCTCAAACTGGACAGAACCGCCAAGACACCCACACAAGGTCACCTGTCAACCCCTGGGTCACCCCAGGTTGACCGGAACCAAACAACGACGACTCAACGGTAGGAAAGAGAATCCTACCTCAAGCAAGAAGACTCCTGGCCACCTTACGGCGTAGTCTTAGCCCTCATAGGGTGTCAGGAGACATCCACGGGAAAGCGGGTAGACCACAAGGATAAGCCAAGACAGTCACAAACCAAAACGACAGAAATCGGAGCACAAAGGCTGTAACGCACCACCCCTAGGCCGTTACACGAACATGACGGTCTAACGCTGGTATGTTACACGAGCCTGACGCACCAGGGCAGGCGCGTCAGAGCCAACACGCTTGAAACCACAACACGAACAGCGTAACGTGCCAGGGCAGGCGCGTTACAGTGGCCTAACGCATGACAACAGACCCGTTACGCCACCCTAACGCATGGGAGCAGACGCGTCAGGGCCAACAGACCTGAAACAAAAATGGTAACTCGAACCACGTAACGCACTAGACTAGGCGCGTTACACAGCCTAACGCAGCAAAGCAGGCGCGTTAGGGCCAACAGGCTCAAGCCAAACAAATCACTGACCGAAAGGCACGTAACGATCCCGATCGGACGCATTACAGACGCCTAACGCATGGGGGCGTGGCCATTAGAGCCAACGACACAACCACCCAAACTCGGCCAAAACAGCATGTAACGGCCTGGGGCAGGCGCGTTACAACGCTGTGACGCACCGGGACACCACCGTCACACAAACCACCTCAACGGTCAAACTCCAAGTCAAATGCAACGTAACAGCCTACACCAGGCGCGTTACAAGACTCTGACACACTAGGGCAGGCGCGTCAGAGGAACCGCCTTAACGAAAATGCTAAACGACAAAATAGGTGTGACGCATCACCCCGGACGCGTCAAAGAGCTGTGACGCGCCTCCCCTGGGCCGTCACACTCCCAAGACCACGAAGAACTAAAAATGCCCAGATGTTGTGACGGTCTATCCTAGGGACCTCTGGCGGTCACTGAAACGACTGCTACACCGGTCACGACGGGAAAACAGTGGATTGGCCAAATCGAGCCGTTCTACGCCCCATTCACGTCGAAGCGCAGGGGAAACAAGACTAGACGATGAACAACAATACTAGGAGGCTAAAAAGCCCACATGCATGCATTAAAACGCTAGATCGGGGCGATTTAGACAAATCGACCCTAAACGAGTCACCGAGGTTCCCGGACTCCTACCGGCCCCGAATGACAACCGATCGACACGAAACTAGCATGGATGGGATCCAGACATCCCAGCGGTCAGTTAGACACTAACCACACCACAAATAGTTGCCGTTTTCCGGCCAACCCTGAAAACCCCAAAAACCACGGTTTTCACAAAACCGGCCCGATCTCCCCCGATCGAGCACTAAATCATGCACGGAAATAGAGAAAACGTGCAGAACAAGGTGGCGGTCTGTCTCCCTACCTCCACCGAAGAAACCGTACCCCGAAGGGACTAAACCGCACCGAAAACCACGGCGCGAGCTCAAACACCGGCTTTGAATCCACCGTTCGGGATCGCGCCAAAACCACTCCATCCTCGCCCTATCGCGCACCCAGTCAGCTCCACAGCATCCCCAACACTCGCTCCTAGGTCCACCGTCTGCAGCCGGAGCCGAGGAAGCTCGAGAGGAGAGAAAATGGGAGAGAGAGACGACATCGGCGAAATGAGAAGGGAGGAGAGAGGAAGGAAAAGGAAAAGGAAAAGAAATTAAGAATTTTTCTAATTTCTGAAAAATCTGATTTTTGGCCCTATCTCCGAAAAATACGCAAAAATAGTCGAAACGATCGGCTCGAAGAGTACAACGTTGCTGCAGCATTCACGAGTCGAGGAACTGACAACTAAACTCACCATAGGGTTCCGTAACTAGTACGAGAGAAAAACCCACACGGATCGTAAAGCTCAACTCGGAAGCCACAAAAGCGAATCGAAACTCACCGAAACAGATCCGAAAGATCCAATGAAGATCCAGCAAGACCTACCAAGATCCAGGGCATTACATCCTCCCCTCCTTTAAGAAATTTTGTCCTCGAAATTTAAGGACTAGCAAAGGAGAAGGAGGGAAGAACAACCCAACAACACAAACAGGGAAACGACACAAATCTTGAAAAACGTAGCTCAGAGGAACATCATCAGACTATAATCACGAGCACATGCTCTGGATCGAGCACGGCACCCAAGTGAACACAAGTCCAACACCTCCGAAACAAGGCAACGTTGCTCACGTCTCGCAGGGAAAGAGACACGACTGCCACAACCACATCACGGCAAGCAGCAGCTTACACAAGGAGACACAGTCTTCACAGCTGACCGCTCGACCACATCATCGGCTCCAGTGCCAAAGGCAACAGGGAACACCTGGCACACAGGACACCAATGACAACACTGGACCACAGGCACAACCAAGTCAGCCCTCACTCAGATATTACATCTGATCGAGTCGCAAGCTAACTCTAAGGAAAAAGAGTACAACAAAGCTAACCAACAAGACCTAGTCCACACAGAGACACAAGATCATAGGGAAACAGCGCCAAAATGACAACAACCTCGGGGAACGCTACTCAAGGACTACGAACACGCCTCGAGAGCACAACACCTAAGAGAAGAAAATGCAGAATTAGATGGTACTCAATCAACAGGAATGCCGACAAATTCCCCAACACTCACAAATGCCAATGCTAACAGCAGAAAATCACCAGCAATAGCACGGCAACAACAACGTCAAGGCACAGGAAGCCAAGACGAAGTCATATCGAGAAGAACAAACCCATCGACCAGTGAGTAGCTAACTCATAGGCTTCAGCTGCACACTCAACAACGCACACGGGCATCAGAACAACCTCGGTAGTCGCATCTCAGCACACACCAGACGCCTTCGCAATCAATGAAGATCGCAAATAACACGCCACAAGTACCGATCTCGCGAACAACCGATCACCAAGAGCTCAAGTGCAATAGGAGAAGAGTACCAGCTTTAGCACAAAGCACAAGGAAAAGCGTTAATCTCAGCTTACCTTCACGTCCTGAAAATGATAAATGAGCTTTCATAATTCATCGGCCGCTGGACACAACACGACAAATACGGTACACAACAGCTCTTAGCACCATGATGGAGTCCAAAGCCAAGCAACCGTATAGCAAAAAGCAGATCAGGCTCAGAATAAAGCTGTCCACACTTAAGCAAACACAGGACAAAGGCATCACTAAGACAGCAATTCCAAGGCAAATCTCGAGAAGATTTCACCAGAAGGGACGAGAAGCGACAAGCTCAACCACGAAAGCTCACCAGGAAAGGGAAATCCTAGCTTGCCTGAGCAACTTCTCAAACACGGAATCTAATCGAGCACTTCAACAGAAGCAGAACACATCAGGAGCTGAACAGACTCAAATCGGGACGACCAAGACAACGTGAGAACGTGTACGGTCATGAGACCAAGGCTAAAGGTCAACAGCAACCTGAACAACAAACGGAGAAAACCTCGCAACGTACTGCAGATTCAAGCTTTCCGGTGAACACTGCCAAGTACAACATGACCAAGACGAACATAACGACGAAAAAGAAACACCTCGTCACAACCTGACGAGAGCAGGACCATCTCATACAGTGCCAGGACAGCACGCACAAGACAACATATGAAGAAAACAACGCGATAAATCATCGCAACACCCAAGCCAGCTAAAGACTGTACTGGACTCTCACGACTCTGAATACTGTATATCTCAGATTCCCATGTACTTCACACAACAATACTCTGATAGCTCAGAAAAGAACTCGGAACATCTCAAAACACTGCTCTGATACCACCTGTAGAGACCCGGATCCCGGATACCAGGTATACCCGGTAGGACTACCGAATACACGTGATGCCACTTGGAACCCGCGAGGCCTCCCAAGAGCGGGAAAGCTCCGAAGGGATAAAGGCATGTGTAGAGTACATTGAAGCCACAGAGATATAACAGAAGTAATTAAATTTCATTAGATCGGTTTGCTAAAGTAGCAGACTTAAAATTACTTTTTAATTAACAGTTTCATTTTAACAATTATACACCAGAGTCAAGTCCAAAGCTAAAGATAGCAAGTCTAGCACAGTACAGTCGACAGAAAAGAAAGACGTACCGAGAAGTCGGGGGAAGCCCGATGCAGGTACTAGCTGGCCACAACGAGACGCTACGAGCACGCGCACCAGGAACCACACGGAAGCAGAACGAACGACGTCACCCCACCTGAAAAGTAGGGGTGAGCCTCGTGTCACTGGCTCAGTAGGGGTCACGTGGATCCCCACTGAAAAACACGCAGTAACACGGAACAACAAAATAACAGGAAGAACAGTAGGTGTAGCAAAGCGGGAAAACTACACTACAAAGCTGTAAAGCTATTCTAGAAGCCGTAGAGAATAGACGGGGAGTAGGAGTAGGGAACAAGTAAGAAAGGGGAAGAACCCATGCCAGACAAGTGGCGGCCGAACTAACCTCGGCACCCCAAACTACTCCAAACAGTGACAGAAGAGTGACTCTGATCTAACAAAGTCAGAAGTTACCGATCTGCCAACTTGGCACCAGGCCTAAGACGAAGACCTGCAAGGACCGACAGACTCGACAACACACACACATGACTAGAAAGTCATGCACCCCATGCTGACCTCGAGTAGGGCCACGAGAGGGCTAACACAGAAAGGTCACGACGCGCAAGAAACGCCGAGAGTCACGTGTCACGTGACAGAAGCACCTCCTCACACGAAGAACAGCCAGCTGCGTCCACTGAGGTCTTATGCTGCGCCACAAGTGTCTCGCCTACGGTACCGCTGAAACCACGGCAGAGTCGCAGATATGAGCTGAACCAAACAAGAACAACAACATCAAGTAACCAGTCAGGGTCACACCCATCGACGTAAGTCCAAAGCCCCTGACCACGTGTGCACACACGGGCTCTAGCCTAAGCCAGGTACTCCAGCTAGTTTTCTCCCTCGCTAGGACGCTACCGTTGGCTGGGAGCCCACGGAACTAGCTTACAAACCGTATCTCGGGAACACCCCTCCGCCATCCAAGGCAGGTCGGCAACTCATAGGCCTTAGGGCAACAACAATCAGAGGCGCACAAAACACAAGACTCCGAAACAAGGGCTGTAGTATAAACAGGTAAGGAAGCACTATCGCACGTACTACGAAGCACCAAGGCAGCAAGACAACTGCCAACAGACTCAGGACTAGGCAACTAGACCTACAACGTAACGATCCTTGAGTCGGACGACTCAAAGGCAAGATCGTCACAAACGGCGGAACAAGCCGCCAATCGGTCTGATCCTAAGCCACGGGAAGCAACTCTCCGTAGAAAATGACTCACGGAGACCTGAGGGAACACTGGAGACCCTCAGACACGCCTGGACACGCAAACCAAGGTAAAACGATACCTCGAGGCATCCAGAACCAGTGTCTCGGACTGGACAGAACCGCCAAGACACCCACACAAGGTCGCCTGTCAACCCCTGGGTCACCACGGATTGACCGGAACCAAACAACGATGACTCAACAGTAGGAAAGAGAATCCTACCTCAAGCAAGAAGACTCCTGGCCACCTTACGGTGTAGTCAAGCCCTCATAGGGTGTCAGGAGACATCCACGGGAAAGCGGGCAGACCACAAGGATAAGCCAAGACATTCAGAAACCAAAACGACAGAAATCGGAGCACTAAGGCTGTAATGCACCACCCCTAGACCGTTACACGAACGTGATGGTCTAACGCTAGGCCGTTACACGAGCCTGACGCACCAGGGCAGGCGCGTCAGAGCCAACACGCTCGAAACCACAACACGAACAGCGTAACGCGCTAGGGCATGAGTGTTACAGCGGCCTAACGCATGACAACAGACGCGTTACGCCACCCAAACGCACAGGAGCAGACGCGTCAGGGCCAACAGACCCAAAACAAAAATGGTAACTCAAACCACGTAACGCACTAGACCAGGCGCGTTACACAGCCTAACGCAGCAAAGCAGGCGCGTCAGGGCCAACAGGCTTAAGCCAAACAAATCACTGACCGAAAGGCACGTAACGGTCCCGATCGGACGCGTTACAGACGCCTAACGTATGGGGGCGTGGTCGTTAGAGCCAACGGCACAGCCACCCAAACTCAGCCAAAACAGCATGTAACGGCCTGGGGTAGGCGCGTTACAACGCTGTGACGCACGGGGACACCACAGTCACACAAACCGCCTCAACGGTCAAACTCCAAGTCAAATACAACGTAACGGCCTACACCAGGCGCGTTACAAGACTCTGACGCACTAGGGCAGGCGCATCAGAGGAACCACCTTAACCAAAACGCTAAACGACAAAACAGGCGTGACGCATCACCCCGGACGCGTCAGAGAGCTGTGACGCGCCTCCCCTAGGCCGTCACACTCCCAAGACCACGAAGAACTAAAAATACCCAGACGCTGTGACGGTCTATCGTAGGGACCTCTGGCGGTCACTGAAACGACCGCTACACCGGTCACGGCGAGAAAACAGTGGATTGGCCAAATCGAGCCGTTCCACGCCCCATTCACGCCAAAACGCAGGGGAAACAAGACTAGACGATGAACAACAACACTAGGAGGCTAAAAAGCCCACATGCACGCATTAAAACGCTAGATCAGGGTGATTTAGACAAATCGACCCTAAACGAGTCATCGAGGTTCCCGGACTCCTACCAGCCCCGAATGACAACCGATCGACACGAAACTAGCATGGATGGGATCCAGACATCCCAGCGGTCAGTTAGACACTAACCACACCACAAATGGTTGTCATTTTCCGGCGAACCCTGAAAACCCCAAAAATGACGGTTTTCATAAAATCGGCCCGATCTCCCCCTATCGAGCACCAAATCATGCACGGAAACAGAGAAAATGTGCAGAACAAGGTGGCGGTCCGTCTCCCTACCTCCACCAAAGAAATCGTGCCCCGAAGGGACTAAACCGCGCTGAAAGCCATGCCGTGAGCTCAAACATCGGCTTTGAATCCACCGTTTGGGATCGCGCCAAAACCACTCCATCCTCGCCCTATCGCGCACCCAGTCAGCTCCACAGCATCCCCAACACTCGCTCCTAGGTCCTCCGTCTGTAGCCGGAGCCGAGGAAGCTCGAGAGGAGAGAAAATGGGAGAGAGAGACGGCGACGGCGCAATGAGAAGGGAGGGGAGAGGAAGGAAAAGAAAAAGGAAAAGAAATTAGGAATTTTCCTAATTTCCGAAAAATCCGATTTTTTGCCCTATCTCCGAAAAATACGCAAAAATAGTCAAAACGACCGGCTCGAAGAGTACAACGTCGCTACAGCATTCACGAGTCGAGGAACTGACAACTAAACTCACCATAGGGTTCCGTAACTAGTATGAGAGAAAAACCCACACAGATCGTAAAGCTCAACTCGGAAGCCATAAAAGCGAACCGAAACTCAGTGAAACAGATCCGAAAGATCTAATGAAGATCCAGCAAGACCTACCAAGATCCAGGGCATTACATGTCTTGTACAATGTTAGGACCAATCAATCCTTTGTCACCAACCTCGCTCCAGCATAGAGGCGATCTGCAACTTCGGCCATAAAGAGCTTCGAATGGTGCCATTTGAATACTCGATTGATAGCTATTGTTATAAGCGAACTCAGTCAGCGGTAAGTGTTCATGGCAACTACCACCGAAGTCAATCATGCAGGCTCTCAACATATCTTCAATAATTTGATTCATCCTCTCGGTTTGTCCATCCGTCTGAGGGTGAAAAGCCATACTAAACCTTAGTCTAGTACCCGTTGACGATTGTAAACCCTTCCAGAAATGAGAGGTGAATCTCGAATCTCAGTCTGAAATAATAGAGCTTGGAATACCGTGCAGCCTTACGATCTCCTTGATATATAAGGCGGCTAGAACATCCCTAGTCCATTTAGTCTTGATAGGTAAAAAGTGAGCGAACTTGGTTAATCGGTCCATAATTACCCATATAGCATCAAAACCACTTCGGGTTTTCGGCAATCCAACTATGAAGTCCATACCGATACTATCCCATTTCCATTCCGGTATTTCGAGAGGCTTGAGTTTACCAGTCGGTTTGAGGTGTTCGGCTTTGACTTGTTGACAAACCAAACATCGGCTTACGAACTCGGTTACCTCTCTCTTCATATTCGGCCACCAGAATGTTCTCTTGAGGTCTTGGTACATTTTTGTAGCACCAGGATGAACAGTGTACCTTGACCGATGTGCTTCCTCCAGGATTTTACCCTTGATGGTAGAACAGTCCGGTACACAAGTTCTTCCATTGAATAATAGCCTTCCATCATCAGCTAGAAGGAAATCCGGTCGTTGATCTAATTTCCCTTTGATTTCAACGATCAACGGATCATCAACTTGTCGTTCCTTGATTTCCGAGAGTAACTCGGGTTGGAGTCGAATATTAGCAATAAAGACTCCGCCTTCCTTCTCCTCCATATTGAGGTTTAAGTTGGCCATTTGCTCAAGTAGATGCCATTCTTTAACCATCATGCTTGATAATAAAGCCATCGGCTTCCGGCTAAGTGCATCAGCTATGACATTACCTTTTCTGGGGTGATATTGTATAGAGAAGTTGAAATCCTTTAAATATTCCAACCACCATCTTTGTCTCATATTGAGCTCCTTTTGAGAGAATAAATATTTGAGACTCTTGTGATCAGAATACACCATAAAGGCTTCGTCATAGAGGTAATTTTGCCAGATCTTCAAAGCAAAGACCACAGCTGCCCGTTCTAGGTCATATACGGGATAATTTTCCTCGTGCTTCTTCAATTGCCGTGAGGAATAAGCTATGACCTTGCCATGTTGCATTAATACGCAACCTAAGCCAATTCCAGATGCATCAGCATATACTTCGAATCCTCCTCCTTCCGTAGGTAATGTGAGAATAGGAGCAGTCGTCAGACAATCCTTTAAAGTTTGAAAGCTTTTCTCGCATTCCTCAGACCATATAAAAGGATTCTCCTTCCATGTCAATCTTGTTAAAGATACTGCAATCTTTGAGAAATCATTGATAAATCTTCGGTAATATCCAGCCAATCCCAAGAAGTTTTGGATTTCCGTCACACTAGTAGGTCTTTCCCAGTTCTTTACGGTCTCGACCTTTGAAGGATCGATGGCGATAACGTTCCGGGAAATTATGTGACCGAGAAAAGAAACTTCCTCCAACCAGAAATCACATTTGCTTAATTTGGCATAAAGCTTGTGATCTCTTAATAATTGAAGGGCCTTCTTGAGATGTTCCTCATGTTCTTCCTTTGACTTGGAGTAGATCAAAATGTCATCGATGAATACAACCACAAATTGATCGAGGTATGGCCTGAATATGCTGTTCATTAATTGCATGAATGCGGCAGGCGCATTTGTTAAGCCGAAAGGCATAACGGTGAACTCGTAATGTCCATACCTACTCCGAAATGTCATCTTGTGAATATCACTTTTCTTGATTTTCAACTGATGATAACCAGATCGAAGATCGATCTTTGAGAAATATCAAGCTCTAGAAATCTGGTCGAATAATTCATCAATCCTCGGCAAAGGATATTTATTCTTGATGGTGAGTTGATTCAATTGCCGATAATCAACACATAGTCTCATCGAACCATCTTTCTTTTTAACAAAGAGGACCGGGGCTCCCCAAGGTGAAGTACTTGGTCGGATAAACCCTTTCTCCAATAACTCTAGTAATTGTTCCTTTAATTCCTTCATTTCAACAGCAGACATCCAATATGGAGCTTTAGAAACTGGTGCAGCTCCCGGAATTAAATCAATAGAGAAAACCACTTCTCTCTCGAGAGGAATACCAGGCAACTCGTCCGGAAATACATCAGAATAATCCCGAACGATAGGAATGTCCTTTAGAACGGGTTCCGTGTGCTCGGTCATAGTGATAGAAACTAAGAAACTGGCACAACCCTTCCTTAACAATTTCTCAGCTTTGAGGGCCGAAATAAGAGATATGTGCTTGGAATGCCTGGTGCCAGAAAATAGAAGGTCGGGGTAACCAATAAAAGTTACCGTACCCAACTTGCAATTAACACTAGCTCGATGTGTAGATAGCCAGTCGGCACCCAAAATAACATCATATCCGTCCATCTCCATGCATACCAAATCAGCGGGTATGTTATAACCGCTAATTAGAACTTCACTAGCAGGATAGAAATGTTTAATCTCCGTTCCCGTTCCAATAGGGGTAGTAATAGTGAGTGTAGAATCTAATGGAACATGCTTCATAGGTAAAAGACCAGCAAATCTTCTAGATATAAATGAATGCGTAGCTCCAGTGTCAAATAAGATAGAGGCAGGCTTGGAGTATATGAAAAGAGTACCTTCCACGATGCCTCCTTCCTGAGTAGGTTCCGCATCCATAAGAGCCTGAAGTCTTCCTTGCTTTTTGGCGATAATAGGAAGTCTTGCCGGTGGTAGAGCTTGCTCGTTGAGAAGAGGGCAATTCGGGATCCTATGCCCCCGACTCCCACATCAAAGACATGCGCCGAGCTTTCTCCAACATTCCTCGGCTTTGTGCTCGGGCTTCTCGCAATATTTGCATAGTTCCTTTGATGTTGCCGATATAGGGACAATTTGCTTGTCAAATGTCATCGGCTTCTTGTCCCCTTGAAAATTACATCCACCTTTGTTGAAATTATGCCCGTACTTGATGAAGTTACGTCCGTCATTGGGCCTTTTCTTCCCGAAGGAAGGTTTGAAACTTCCGGACCCAGTAACTTGCTCTCTCTTGGCTTCGCTTCCTCAGATGTGATCCGATAACTCCGTTGCATCTTCTAGGAGTTGTGCTCTCCGTACCGCATCAGAATAAATTTGGATATTCATCGGGGTGAGTTGGGTAATATATTGAGGCTTAAGGCCGTTAAGAAATCTCCGTGCCTTCATTTTGTCGGTACCCACGAGATGTGGAGCGTACCGAGATAACCTCGAAAATTGAGCTTCATATTCCGCAACCGATAATCCCCTTTGTTTCAAAGCGGAAAATTCGGCGGCCTTTCTTTCTTGTACTCGGTCAGAGAAGTATTTACTATTGAAGTGTTCCACGAACTCTTCCCATAGAATTTGGTCGTGCGGTAAAGTAGCTTCGACCGATTCCCACCAGACACGGGCATCTCTTTCCAATTGGAAAGTAGCGAGTAGGACCTTTTCCTCGTCGGCACATTGCATGACTCAGAAAATTCTCTTGATTTCCTTAATCCAGTGTTTGGTTTCATCCGGATCCGTAGATCCAGCGAACTTGGGAGGGTTCATGCTTCGGAAATTCCTATGCAAATCACCAGCTCCTCGGTTTGCTCCTCCCTAAGCAACCTGTTGGAGGGCTTGGGTTAAGCCTTGAACGGTGCGCTGCATCTCGCGCCATTGAGCTCTCTCGGTGGCCATTTGCGAGAATTAGCCTGAAACCATAATTCCAAGGTTTATTATTTTTGTTTTGGTATTTATTTCCTGATAATTCCCCTTTTCTTAAAACTTAACCCGTGTTTCTGCCCAATCTTACCGGGAAGGTTTTAAGACCTATCTAATTTTTTGATATTGATATTAAACCTAACCTAAGTTTAAGAATGATCCTATACTTGTGAAACCTAGGATTTTATGTAACCTAGGCTCTGATACCACAAAGACTATCACGCCCCGACGCGGAATATTGGGACACGAACTAGTCGTAAAAAAGCGTGTCGATCAGAGCATGTATAATTTTATTTCTAAAGATAGAAATGAATGGGAAAAATGATACTTTTATTCCGTCAAAATGAAGTTTACATCACTAATTCATAAGCCATAAAGGTAAATTACAACTTCCAATCCCAAAGTACATCATTCTTGTAAAAACACTAATGATCTACATAAACCTAGGTAAAAAGGAAAATCACTATCTCACTCTTCTCCATTCCCTTGTTCATTTTCATTTCATGCAACAATTAACCAAAACGTGGGGTGAGCTAAAAGCTCAGTAGGATTTTATATCTCTAAGAACCAGGCAATCTTTAAGTATTAACAATTTAAGCAATTTTCTAACTTGTATCGGGAAGTGTATAAACATGAATGGAATTTCCAAGTAATTGAGATAATATGATATCAAGATGAATTTTCAAGTAATGACTTTGAACAAGTAAAGAATTTCATGTAATTGGCCATTTTCACGCAAGTCAAGTAATTCATGTAATTTTCAAGTAAACAAGTAACAAGTACGAATAGTGGAATACCGTAAAATCTAGCAAGCCATGCACTTCGGTGCAATGCCACACCGTGGTCAATCAACTCCCATGGGCACAAGTACTTTCGGGCGCTCCTCCCAAGACCAGACAGGGCCCCATTACTGCCAAGCATTGGGTTAGTGGATCATAAGATCCCAAGTACGTTTAGACATCCACTTAACACTATGGCCAATGAATTTCAAGAATAAGCTCATTTGTAAAAAGTACAGATCTGGCAAAAATCTCAGAAGTAGCAAGAGGAGTGAATAATAATTTTAAGGCATCATGTTTAACGACATTAAGTCGTGGAATTCAAGAAAGAACGGTAACTAGGAAGAAAATTCAAGTAATTAGAGTTTAATAAAATTAATTTAATTCCATGATTTAATCTTGTGTGCATTTGATTTACAAAGACATGTTTACATGATGTTTTTTGTACATTAGAAATGCATTAGTTTAGCCAAAACGGTGATTTATTATAAAAATCAAAATTTGGTTATGAAAATAAGTTTTATGCCGAAAATAATTCTAACTTGCTTAAAATAATTTTCACACGTTATTTTACTGATAAGATGATAAAAAATAAATTTTCATGCTATATTTAATTTTTATATGCTGAAAATTAATTTTTAACATGCTAAAATTAATACTTACCATGCTAAAATAATTCTCACACATTAACTTACTGATAAGATGATAAAGATAAGTTTACCATGCTAATTACAGAAATTCTCTGATAACAACATAAATTTTATCTTACTGAAAATTATTTTTCTATATTTATTTACTAATTATTTGATAGGAAAATAGAATTATCATACTGAAAAATAGTTTTATATTACTAAAAATAATTCTATCATGCTAAAAGTAATTATAACATGCTAGAAATAATTTTATCATGTTGGAAGAAATTTTATCATGTTGGAAGTAATTTTCATGCATCAAGTTACTAATTATTTAATAGAAAATTAGGTTTATCATGCACAAAAAATAGTTTTAAATAGATTTTAACATGCTGAAAATAGTTTTTATATCTCAGTATGTATAAAATAATTTTATCATGTTGGAAGTCATTTTTAACATGCTGAAAATATTTTTCATGCATTAATTTACTAATATGGTTAAAATTATATTTTTACATGTAAAAATAATTTCATTCTACAAAAATAATTTTTAACATGCTGTGAGAATTAAAACATGCTAATATTACCTTTTCTTACTTTTGGTGACAAAATACTTATAATTATTGGAGATTCCAAATGTTATAATTCATATTGTGTTCACAATGTTTAGTGACTAATCTTTAGTCCCACATTTGAAGTTTAGAAAACTTGCATGGCTTTATATGTTGGAGAGATCACCCTTGGGTTAGGACCCAAGGGGCATAGGATGTGGGCTCGAGTTGTGTGTGAATACAAAACTATATGAACTGAATAATATACTATTAATATATTTATTTATTTATTTGTGCCGCACAGCACCGCATTGAGGTGTGGTGTGGTTGGTTGGTTTTGAAATTATTTTGTTTGACCCTCGGGCATTCTGGGTATATTATTTTGAACGCGCTATAGGTTGCTGGCGTGATCTTGAAGAACGCATTGGCCGTGAGTGGCGTGATCTGGAACATATATATATATATATTATATTTTTGAAAACTAGATGAAAGAGCTATCTGAACGCGCTAGCACGATCTTGACTAACGCGCTATGTACATATAGCGCGATCTGGAACATATCTTTATATTATTATATGTACATTTTGAAAATTTGGTGAAAGGGGCGGGGTCTGTCTGAACGCACTGGGTCGGGCTGGCGTGTTCAGAACGCGCTCCTGAAGAGTAGCGTATTCTGGTTCCAAGATCGAAACAGAAATACCCCTCAGTAAAATGACCATAACTTACTCATTTCATAACGGAATTTAATAAATGAGCTATCAATGGAAAGAGGATAGAAAAATGAACAAGATAGCATGCTTTAATTAGAGATTAGCCTGAGAGACACCTACCTTTTGTGGATCTATAGAAATATCCCCAAATATAAGAAAACCCTTTGATCTTTCAAATCTTCCTTCAAATCTCCACCAATCCTCGCAGCAGCGTAACCTTAACCTCCAGGGATAATTTGAGGGTCGAATGGGGTTCTATTTATAGCCAAAACTTGGTCAAAATTTTCAAGATTCCTTGCCTAACAATGCCAAACTTTTCAACTCCGAATTAGAAGAAAATTCTAATTTTTCTTCTTAACCTAGCCTCCATTTGGTGTGAAACCAATGTAAAAACGGTTGGTCCAAGGTGGGCTGTTAGGTAAGAGTCGATTTTTGTGTCAACCTTCTAGAAATTAGATTATTATAATCCCTTAAATTACATATTAAACACATGTTATGAATTTATGTTAATTTAACTTTTAATAAATCATTTAATCTATTAATCCAGCCCATTTTGGATTATCCAATGGGCCAATTGTGATCCTAGTCCATTACATGGACTTTTATTGGGCTTTCTATGATTTATCTAAGGTTTAAAACATTTAATCTCTATTTACTTCTAGTTAATTCAAGTAAATTCAATAAACTAGTTTATTTCATATAGTAAAGATGTAATTTAATTATTTCATGAAAATTTTAATTACATACTGAAATTAAAAATTTTATTTCTCATTTTTAATTATCGGGTTTCTACACCTACCCACTCCACCACCAGCTGAAAAAGCTTCCTCCGGAATACGTCAAGCCCCCAAAGCTGTAAAAGTTTGACGGGCAAGGGTCCCCACACAAGCACTTGGCCTACTATGTTACGGCCATGGGCGAGTTAGCGCTGGATGAATCATATCTCCTCCGCTACTTCGCTACCTCGCTCACGGGAATGGCCTTCCAATGGTATTCCCGCCTGAAGCCCAACTTAGTGATCAACTGGGCGGATCTCCAGAAGAAATTCCTTGACCGCTTTCCAATGGCCGAGCGAAGGATCTCCCTGGTCGAGCTCTGCTCTCTCCGACAGAAAAAGGGTGAGGGCGCCCTCGATTTCATCAAAAAATGGCGAGATCTCAGCATGAGGTGTGTCAACCCGCCAGTCCAAGAGGACGCCATCACTATATGCCGACGGGGTTTGGCAGCTGAGGTCAGCAAGAAGCTTCTCGGCACCAATATTAAAGGCTTCGACCAGCTTAACTCGGCAATCGCCGAAATAGAGATGTTCTTCGCCGATAACCCGAGCTATACTTCAGCGAAGGGTAAGCAAACGCGAGAACGCCAGCCTGGTAAGGAGGTGAATATCATAGAGTTCACCCCTGCCAACAAAGCCAATAAAGAGGCCGAACCAAGCGGCTCTGACAAAAAGCCAGCAGATTAGCCGGCCGCTCCTTCCTTCTCGGAGCACATGAAGACACCCTTCTCCTTCAAGAAGGAACATACGAAGATGCTCTTCGACCTCTGTATGACCCAGAAGATTGTCGAGCTACCAGAAATCCGCAAACCGGATGAGGCTCTGAAGACCGATGATCCCGACTATTGCCCATATCATCGCATGCTGGGTCACCCAATTGCAGATTGTTATGTCTTCAAGACTCAGGCGCAGAAGTTGATCTGAGACGGTCTTATTAAAATGAAGAGTGGTCTCGTCGATCCCCCGTAACCACATATGTGGTCCAAGCCAGCTAAGGCAGCGCGTGTGGTTCACTACTCAGCCAATGTGATCCACATGATGGCTACGTTCTCCCTCTCTGATGTTGAGACAGAGGAGCCCAGCACTAGTCAGGGTGAGCATTCACTTTGGTATCTGGGGTGGCGGCCCTGGCATGATTGTAGACCCCTCTCCTTCCCAGGGAAAGGACCTGGCGACTCTTCGATATCCTCATCGAGAGGGGGCAAATCATGCCCCGTGATTCGCCAGCGAACTACACCCATTAGGACCATAGTTACCCCCAATACTGCCCTTTCCATGCCAGAATCTGCCACACGATCGACTCCTATGAAGAAGTCCAGTACCTCATCCAGGAGCAGATCTAGTGGGAGCAGATCGATGCTGAGGGAAATTCCATGTCACTTGTAAGACTTCGGCAAGTTGTCGAAGAAACCCTGAGCATCACCAGGGGTGTGCCAAAGCGGCCAGATTCCCCTCAAGAAAATGGGCATGGGCTACCTTACTAGCATTCTCCAGAATGGCTCGAGTTTCAGACCGATAATCGGGATGCACTCGAGCGATTGCAAAGGTGTAGGGAGCAGGACGCCTGTCAGGAGACGTGGCCGAGCAATTTCTCGGTCAGCGTCATCCATTCCCTTCCCACCTCAGCTCCTCCAGATGACCGGACACCAACATCCGGCTAGCCAACCACTATCGCTTCAGCTGTGCAATGGCGACCCTGGCAAGAGCTGGAATCTCTCCCCTTTTCTAGAGAGGACACCGCCAGGCTTCTCCTGGTCCTTCTTGTCCGAGAGAACGTCCTGGTGGGCGAGACGACGATGGGATCCTCGGGTCCCTCTTGCTCTCCCCATGCCCTACCTCCGTCTCCAGCATCCAGTGATAGGAAGGGGAAGCAAAAGCAGGGTGAGGTCCCAGCGCGGCCGTGTCACGCTCCCCCAACCGGTGAGCCGTCGGGTTTTTCCCGCTCACCCTCTAATTCAATCCAGATCACAAATAGGACGTCTTTGGAGTCTTCAGTGACTTTGGCCCGCACGAGCGGCTCACTGCCACAAGGCCCAGCCAACGCGCATAGTCAGGGCGGCTGCTTAGAGCAGCGATACCCCACGGTACCTTCAGCTGTCGCCGGACCTATCTGTAAAGGCAAAGCCAATGAGCAAGACAACAAGCGCGCCTCCCAGTCTGCTTCTCAACAAAAGATGTCGCCACCGCGACTAAGGCATCAAACCGCGTATACGTCTTCGGACGTCAGCACTAGTCTGCCAACTCCTCGAAGGCTCCTGTCGCCACCGCGGGTAAGGCACCAAATCGCGCACACGTCTTCGGATGCCAGTCCCAGTATCTCAGCATACCAGGAGTTGCCACTTGAAGTAATCGAGCAGGTAATCAATGTCACCTTCCAGATACAACAAGCGGAAGGCGCCTAGATCGAAATCTGGGTGAAGAAGAGTCATCGACCTCGCCCGGCTAAGGCACCAGCTCGGAGATGCCCTCATGGGGATTCATCAACTCTGGCCTCGGCACCTCTCCCTCCTACTCCCTTGGAGGCGGCCATCATCAAGAAACAAAAGAAAAATAGGAGGAAGAACCTCAAAAAGTGGCTCAAGAAACATGCCGAACTAGCTGCTAGCTTGCATTCCCCAGCTGAGTCGATGCCTCTCCTGAGGCTCCAGCGGCTCATTAATGACCTGGAGGAATACGTTCCTCCTCGTCCTACCGGCGCGCTCCCACTCGACAGCTATATACCGTGGGAGGAAATGCAGAAGCGAGCCCGCCTTAGACATTGGGTCCAAGAGATGATCCGAAAACTCAAGAACGGCGAAAGGCTCTTGATCCCAGACAAGCTCTCCTTGTGTGTTGCATCCCCTAGTTGATGTTTGGTGTATGATTTTAATGATATCAAAATGATTGTGCATGTGTTTCATTGAGCAACATGTTTATATCTTGATTGATGAGTTGAAAGATGGCTTCAAGGTTTACTCTTTAATGCTTGCTCATTATTTGGACTCATGGTCATTTGTTTTGGCGAAATAAGGACATATGCTCTCCTGAGTGTCAAAATGCTCTTCTGTGTGTTAATATGCTCTCCTACGTATCAATATGCTCTCCTGCGTATCAATTTGATCAAAGAATGTCAAAATGCCATGTTCATCATATCAAAACCTTGTCATATGTTGAATGTGTTTTTGATGGTTGAATTGAGAAGTCAATTACATGCTTGAATGTGTTTAATGATGTATTTTTATGTGAACTAGTTCAAAGAGTTAATATTTGGTTCATGAGTTTTTAATTATCATCTAACCTCTTGGTTTATCATGTTTTTACAGGTTCAAGGATGATTTTTAAACCCTCTCATGTCAAGTGGATGATGGTAACATCTAACCATTTTTATGCTAAGTTCCGGGTCGTTTTCATGAACATCTTTCATGAGGTTGCATTGCATTGGAAGTGTTTTATGCATCCTTAAAATGAGATTCTTGAGCCTTTACAATGTGCTTAATATTTTCTCATAAATATTTTTGAAATGTGGTTTAGATGGTCTTAATACTTTGTTTAATTCATGGTAATTAATTCTTGATTTTTGGGATTTTTTTCGACACTTTATCGGGGCTGAAACACATTTTCTTGACCCTCTGCAGAAGGGGTCGACCCCCCCTGGGCTGTGCCCAGCCAACTGCATGGGTCGACCCCTGGGGTCAACCCCTGTAAAAACAGAACCTGTTTTGGTTCTGTTTGGCCCTCTGCTGCTCGAGGGTCGACCCCAAGGGTCGACCCCTTCCGATCGGGATTTCCGGGAGCGTTCTAAACCTATTGAAAACCCTTCTAAACTTTACCAAACTACCCCTCATTGGTTCTTAAACATATTAGGGGGTTTCTAACATGTTTTGTGAGGGTTTTATGTGTCTTTTCATGCTTCTCATATTGGCCTATATAGGAGTTACGAATTTGGGAGATGAGAACCATAATGTTCATTTGTTCTTTCTTGTAGGAGAAGAAAAAGGGGGAAACAAGATAGGAGCTCTTGCAAGGCTGATCTCATCTACATCCATGAAGATTTGGAGCTCGTGGTAGAAGAAGAAAAGAAGTGGATTGAGGAGAGGAACAAGAGGACGCTGAAATCGCATCATCCGACATCGAACCAAGAAGAATTGGAGATTCAATTGAAGGGGGAGCTTTGTGCTTATTGATCTTTCTTGTTTTAGTCTTTAGCACATGTTTTGGGCTTAGAGCTTTCATTTTTTAACTTGTTACAAACCCATAAACGACTTCTTGTGTGTGTGATCGGAGAAAGGGTTCTCCGAGTGTTTGTGTTGACGCATGTGCGTCGTGTGGTGCGGAGCATATCCGCGTGTTTGCTTAGGCATATTGTGGGGTGTGTTCCCCGTGTGTGGTTGGGAGTTTACTCCCGTGTGGTTGCGTAGGTGTCGCCCTACGCGTGTGTGTTGGAGTTTGACTCTGTGTGTGTGGGGGGATTTATCCCCGTGTGTGTTTGGAGCGTCATCTCCGTGTTGGGGATTTATCCCCGAGTAAAGCCTCACCGAGTTTGGTGAGGGGTGGACGTAGGGAGCCTGTCGTGGTCCCGAACCATCTTAAAAACCCTTGTGTTGTGGTTTGCTTTTTGGTTGTGCCTAATAGCTTAATCCATTTATCTTGATCGTGTGCGAACGGTGAGATTGAGAGAACTAAGTTTGCATTACTTGGTTCAATTTCTTCAACCACATTCAAAGTTGTTAATTCCGTTGTGTTAGATTTTAATTTACCATCGTTCATGGGGGACAATTCAACCCCCCCTTCTGGTCTACTCGCCTACCCAGGGACCAACAATTGGTATCAGAGCCGCGGCTCTATCTTATAGGGTCTAACGACCTTTAGAGTGATCCCTTGGCGAGTTTCTTTTAGCATTATGTCTAGTTTTACTCTTCCTCTACGTTTTGATGGTCATGGTTTTATTTCTTGGAGAAATAGCATGTGTGCTTACCTTGGCTTTAATGAATGTGAAATTTGGGAAGTCATATGTAACGGTCCACATAAACTTCCATCAAATGAAGCTAAGTGGAATGACAAGCATGTGAAGAAAAATGAAATTAATCTTCATGCTTTGAATGTTTTAAGGAATTGTGTAGAATCTAATGTTCTATCTCAAATTTCTTCGTACAGGTCTGCAAGAGATTTGTGGGATCAACTGGCAAAGTATGAAGCCAATGAAAGGACTTCACATGTCGGCTCAAGCTTCATGGCCAATGATGAAGAAATCAAAGAAATCTCGGAGGTAGGATCCGAAGGTGAGGAAATTTCTTTTGAAGAGCTAATGGAGCTCTATGAGGAATTGTTAAGTATATACAAAAAGGTCAAATCTGAAAATAAGAAATTGACCAAGAAAAATGAAGGTGTTGTGAATTCCTCTGCTTCATGTGAAAATATGCATGCTAACTCTTCATGTGAAAATTGTAAAATTTTGGAATAAAAAATTGAATATCTAGAATCCAAAGTTGAATTATTTTCAGATGAAGTTTCTTGCTTGAATGAAGAGATTGAGAATGTTAGAAAATCCAGTGCCTCTCTTGCATGTGAAAATGACTGTCATGATTTATGTGAGCTAAATGAAACATTGTTGTCTAAGATCTCTTTGCTTGAGAAGAATGAGGAATGTCTTAAGAGCAAGTTAAATTCATTGTCTGATGATGATAAAATATTTGATAAATTACTTGACAATGAAATTGACAACAAAAGGATCATGATTGAAAATGAAGAGCTCAAGAAATATAATGGTGCTATGCTAATTCAAATTTCTCTTCTTGAAGGTAGCCTGAAATGCCTTGAAAAATTTGAAAAAGAAAATATGTTGTTTAAATCTGAAAATGAAAAGTTGAAACAATTAAACAACATCATGTCTGAAAAATTGTTAACTTTTGAAAGAGGAAAAGTTTTGGATGTCAATGTTGAATCTGAAAAACTACTTGTGTTGGAACAAGAGATTGAAAGTTATAAAACTGTAAATAGAGTACTGAATGAATGTGTTGTTTGCAGTGAACAAGAGATAGCTAGCTACGAATTACATGTTTCATCTCTTGAATCTGAAATTGTTGATTTGAATGCATCATTGTCTAAATTTGTCAATGGGAAGGAAAACTTAGACAAAGTGCTAGGTCTTAAAGTGAACTTTCAAAAAGAGGGTTTTGGATACACTCCTGTCAACAAAAATTCTTTTGAGCATAAATTGAAAACCTCTTTTGTTCATGCATCCGACACTCCTAGCACTTCCAAACCACCTCCTCCCACTTCTCAAATCAAGAATTCTGAAAATAGAGTTGAGAAAATGAAGAATGTCAAACCAACCATGCCAAATGGATTTCAAAAATCGAAGTCCAATGTTGAATGCTTCTATTGTGGTGTGTTTGGACATGTGATGGATGAGTGTGTTGTCATGAAAATGGATGATGAAAAAGCATGCAAAGATAAATCTGTTTTCAAAAGAAAGAAAAATGTCTCTTGCTTCTATTGTCATAAATTTGGGCATGTGATGAATAATTACTTTGTGAAGCAAAATGATGATTTTCAAGCCATGAATGTTAAGCGTGATTTTTAAAGAAAATTCAGAAATGAACATGTTTTTCATACTCAAAGGTTTACATCCCATAAGAAAAATTCATTCACGAACACTCATGCAAATAATGAAAAATCATTCCGTAAACCCACAACTCCTTGTTACTTTCATTGTGGGAAATGCGGTCATGTCATGAATAAATGTTGGTGGAGAGGGGGATTTCTGTAGCCCACCCAAAGAGCAGCCCAACAAGACTCAACAGGGTACAACGAGGCAAGCTCACCCGAGTGATAGCCCACGGGGCTCACTCAGGGAAGAAAAGCCCAATAAACAGGCACTCGAGGAACCAACCCTCCCCGGCGGCCCCTAGGCTCGGAGGGCCCGAGTGATGGTCAGGTCACAAGGAAGGTCCGGCCCAGGCCACTTTTTTGCTCGGGAGAGACAGGCGCCAGCCGACCTATCTGACCCCTCCTTCGACCGAGCTATCCTCCTCGCCCGGATAGGGCTGGCGTTTCAGGAGCTCGGATTGGACGCTAGCCGTTCGCGCTGCCTTTAAGAGTCCCCAACGAATAGGGGAATCAACCAGCCACCGGGTTTCAAGGCGATAATGCCCCCCACGATAAAGGCCATGAAAGCCCACGTTGAGGACGTAACTCCCGCCGGAGACCCCCCAGCTGACAGGACTCCTGAAGGCGGCATACTACTTAAACCCAGGGCTACCCTCCGGTGGAAGGTAAGAGAAAAAAGGAAGGTAAAACTCCTGAGCAATCCGCTTCACACCCCCCCCCCTTTTTGGTGGAGAGGAGTCTCGCGCATCAGCTTTCCTCCTCCCTTCATTGCTTCCACCAAAGCTCTACTGACTTAGCCATCGGAGGGTTTCGCCCCAGGGAAATCCCCTGGGCCCTCTGACGCGTTTCCCTGTCTTACAATTCATCTTCTGGTGATCCCTGGCCCGCTCAGGACGCAGCGCGAGATTTCGCCTCTTCATCTGACGCCGTCAGTGGGAAACGCACGAAGAGCCGAGATGGTGAGAAGAAGCTCAGGGAGGAGATCCGTTGTCGAGAAGGGTAAGGCCGTGGTGACGGCGGGAGAAGACCCCTCTAGGGCCTCACAGAGCCCTCCCTCCAACACCAGCGTCCCCACCAACGGGCCGCCGCCCCTTCCGACGGCAACGGGGGTAGACCCCAACGGCGGCGTCGAGATCTTCCAGGCCCTCAGTAAGAAGCTCGACGTTCTCGTGGAGCTCATGAGGGCCCAGGCGGCGAGGGAGGCCAGGTCTCTCGCCCCGTCCTGGAGCCCCCCCCGTCGAAGTGCGTCCCAGCACACCGCTGGAGGCCGCTTCACCCTCCGCGGTCAGCAGCTCATCCGCAACCACACGGGAGGACCCTCGCAAGCTCCACCCCCGGAGCAAGAGGCTTCCTCCACACCCAGGAGAGAGAAATAGGGGGCGAGGCCTCCACGCCCGAGCGCCGGCGGTCCTGAGGATCGCCACGACGCTCCCCCCAGCCCCACGGCGCGACTGCAGCCGGAACTATCCCTTCGGCTGAGGGATTTCGAAAGACGCTTCGCAGAGCAAGAGCGCGCCCTCCGCGCCCTGCAGAAGACCTCCCTTCCGGAGGAGGAGGATAAATCCCCTTTCTCCGAGCACATCTTGGAGGCAGAGGTATCTCCTAGGACCTCCATTCCTACCTTCAAACTCTATGATGGACAGGGCGACCCAGTCGACCACTACGACAGCTTCGACGCCCTGGTGACTCTGCATGGAACACCGGATCCCATTAAATGCCGAGCCTTTGCGGCCACCTTGGTCCAAGGCGCTCAGGCGTGGTTCCGGGCCCTCGCCCCTGGGTCCATCCAGGACTTCAGGCAATTCGGGCGAGTCTTCAAGGAGAGCTTCGCCGGAAGCGCCCCCCCGAGGTCAGTAGCGGGGCTCCTGGCCCTCAAACAGGCACAAGGGGAAAGGCTCCGGGCTTATGTCCACCGATTTAAATCAGAAGCCCTCAGAATTTCCCGCCTGGATGTGGCCTTAGCCACGACCGCTCTGACCAGGGGCACCCGGGATGAACATCTCCGCCGCGAACTGGTCCTCCACCCTCCCTCGACCCTTGCCGAGCTAGTGACTCTGGCTCTGCGCCACGCCGAGTGCGAAGAGGTGCTCAGCGCCTGCCGAGACACAACCGGCTCGGGTCGGGAGGGGGACAAGAAGTGGGCCCCCAAGTCAAACCCTGGCTCGGGCAAGAAGCGTGATCGGGAAGGAGAGCGCAAACGGAGGTACGAGCGGTACACCCCGTTGACCATGCTAGTCTACGAGATCTATGAAGACATCAAAGACTCGGGACTCCTCCGCCAGCCCGAACCAATGAGATCGAAGAACCGCAAGCGCGACAGACATTGCTTGTTCCACGGCGACCACGGGCACCACACCGGCGACTGTCACCAGCTCCAGGACGAGATCGAACGCCTCATCCGTCAGGGGCACCTAGCCCGGTTCGCAGCTGGGCACAAAGAAGACAAAGACGCTGCCGAGGAGATCGACAACGCCCCCCGAGGGGTCCACATCAACGTCATCTCCGGAGGAACAGCATCGGGCGGCGACACCAGCCGAGGAAGGAAGCGCCATGCCGAGCGGGCCAGCCGAATATCAGAGCCCTCAGGGGGCCCGCCGAGGGAGTCCCAGGTCATAGTCTTCTCCGACCAAGACCTGGAAGGGCTAAGCACCCCGCATGATGATGCCCTCGTCATCTCGGCCACAATAAACCATTGTAACGTAGATAGAATTCTGGTTGACAATGGAAGCGCCCCCGATGTATTATCTTATGACTGTTTCCTCAAGATGTGGAAAGACCCATCCAAGCTCCGCCCGATCCGAACCCCCCTTTGCGGGTTTAACGGCCTGGCCACCTACCCCGAGGGAGCCCTAAGCCTGCCGGTCACCATCGGCACCCCACCCAAAACCGTTACGGTCATGGTGGACTTCATAGTGATCAAGGGTATGATAGCGTACAACGCCATTTTCGGCCGGAAAATTCTCAGCCGAATGAAGGCCGTACCATCTACCTATCACCAAAAAATGAAGTTTCCCACCAAAAACGGGTTGGGGGAAGTCCGAGGTAACCAGGCCACGGCTAGAAGGTGCTACAACATCTCGGTGGAAGCCTCAAAGCCGGACGGAGGGGATAAGGGCCCCAAGGGAATCGAAGGGAAGACCGTAACCGTCGAGCCCGGTGGCGAGTTGCTAACGGTGTTCCTAAACGATGACCCGGCCCTCGGAGTAAGGATCGGAGCCAACCTACCACCTAAGGAACAGCAACAATACAAGAAATTTCTTTCTGAGTACGCTCAGGTCTTCGCTTGGGCCGATGATCAACTCCCTGGCATACCAGGGGAGACCGTGATGCACAAGCTCAGACTTGACCCCACCGTCAGGCCCGTACAGCAACGGAGAAGGAAGCATGCGCCCGAGAAACATGCCGTCATCAAGGCGCAGGTCACCAAGGGACAAGAGACAGGCCTCTTCAGGCCAGTCCTGTACCCTACGTGGCTAGCCAATGTCGTCCTGGTGCCAAAAACCACAGGCAAGTGGCGAATGTGCGTGGACTTCACCGATCTGAATAAGGCTACCCCCAAGGACTGCTATCCGCTACCGAGCATCGACCAATTGGTTGATTCAACCTCGGGCAACGAGATACTCAGTTTCCTGGACGCCTATTCAGGTTATCACCAGATCAGAATGAATCCAGAAGATGTCGAGAAGACAGCCTTCATCACTGACTGCGGCGTGTACTGCTACACCCGGATGCCCTTCGGGTTAAAGAATGCCGGAGCCACATATCAGCGACTGGTAAATCACATGTTCGAGGGACAGCTAGGTCGGAACGTCGAGGCTTACATTGACGACATGCTCGTCAAGACCCCCAAGGCCCAAGACCACTTCACCGACCTTGCCGAAACCTTCGGCACCCTCCTGAAGTACAACATGAAGCTCAACCCCGCCAAGTGCGCCTTCGGAGTAAAATCCGGGAAGTTCCTGGGTTTCCTAGTCACTCAGCGCGGGATCGAGGCCAACCCCGACAAAGTCCAGGCCATCCTGGACATGCCCCCGCCCACGTGCATTAAAGACGTCCAGCGTCTGACGGTTTCCTGTCCCGTGCGGCCGAACGATGCTTGCCCTTCTTCAAATTAATGAGGAGGCCCAAGCTGGCATCTGCTACGTTCGCATGGGATGAGGAGTGCCAGGCAGCATTCGCCGAGCTTAAGGAGTTCCTGGCTTCGCCACCGGTGCTCTCCAAGCCCGTCCTAGGCGAAGTCCTACTGCTCTACCTCTCGGCGACGCCATCCATGGTCAGCTCGGTCCTGGTCAGAAATGACTCGGGAATCGAAAGACCGGTCTACTACACCAGCAAGGTGCTCAGTGGGGCTGAACGGAGGTACCCCGCAACCGAGAAACTCGTGCTAGCATTGGTCACCTCCGCGAAGCGCCTCCGCCCCTACTTCCAGGGGCACCCCATCACCGTGCTAACCAGTGAGCCGCTGAAGAAGATTCTGGCCCACCCCGAGCCCTCGGGGTGACTCATAAAATGGGCCATCATGCTCGGGGCCTACGACATCTCGTACCAGCCGTGATCAGCAATCAAAGGCCAAGCGCTCACCGACTTCATTGCCGAAAGCACCATCCCTGCCGAGGACAGGCCTCCGACCGCGACCGAGCCAGCCTGGGAACTGTTCGTCGATGGGTCATCCAATTCGGCAAGCAGTGGTGCGGGGATCCTCCTAAGGTCCCCCGAAGGGATAGAGCTACAGTACGCCTTAAAATTCAACTTTCAGGCGTCCAACAACGCTTCCGAGTACGAGGCCCTTATCTCGGGAGCACGCATAGCCCGACGGCTGGGGGTCGAGCGAGTCAGGATCCACACCGACTCTCAACTAGTCGCAGGTCAGGTCAACGGCGAGTATGAGGCTCGGGAGGTACCCATGATCAAATACCTTCAGCTGGTCCGGAGCCTGGCCCAACAGTTCGAGGGATTTGAGGTAGTCCGGATAGCTCGGGAGTGAAACTCCCGGGCGGATGCCCTCTCTCGATTGGCCTCCTCCCTAGACCCGGAAGGTACACGATCGGTCCTCCTAGAAGAGCTAGAGCGCCCGAGCATCGACACGGAGCTCCTCGCTGTTGACTCAGCCACCCCAAGTGACTGGCGCTCCCCCTACCTGTCCTGGCTACTAGACTCCCAAGAGCCCCCCGACCCTCGGGAAGCCCGCCGAATGAAGTATCAAGCTCGGCGCTTCATCGTCCTCGACAGTGCCCTCTACTGAAGATCGTTCTCCGATCCCCTCCTGAAGTGCCTTGGTCCCGACGAGGCAGGCCGAGCCATCCAAGAGATTCATGAAGGCCTGTGCGGAGCGCACTCAGGGGCCCGGTCGCTAGCCCGAATCCTGTTACGACAGGGGTACTGGTGGCCCACCCTGCAGCGCGACTGCTCAGCCTATGTTCAACAGTGCGACCGATGCCAGCGGTTCGACCACTTGGTCCATCAGCCGGCAACGGAACTTGTCACCCTAACCGAGCCCTACCCTTTCGCTCGGTGGGGAATCGATATCCTTGGGCCATTCCCAACGGCCCAGTCCCAGAAGAAGTTCATCATCGTCGCCATCGACTACTTCACCAAGTGGATCGAGGCCGAGGCTACGGCAAGGATCACCGAGACAGTCGTTTGGGGCTTCGTTTGGAAATCGATCATTTGCCGCTTTGGCATCCCCCGAGTGATAGTCAGCGATAACGGTCGGCAATTCGACTCTCGGTACTTCCGAGACAGATGCGCCGACCTAAATATCCGCAACCACTTCACTTCGGTCGCCCACCCTCAGGCCAACGGGTTGGTTGAAAATGCCAACAAGACTATCTTGAAAGGCATAAAAACCAGACTCGGTAAGGCTAAGGGTAGCTGGCTCGAGGAATTACCTAGCGTACTGTGGTCGCACCGAACAACCCCCAGGACGGCAACCGGTGAAAGCCCCTTTCAGTTGGTATATGGCACCGAGGCCGTCGTTCCGTTGGAGATCGCCAACCCGTCTCTCCGAGTGATCAGCTTCTCACCCGAGGCCAACGGTCAAAAATTGCTCGAGAACCTCGACCTGACAAGGGAACTCCGAGAGATCGCGAACGTCCGGGCAACGGAGTACCAACGCCGCCTCACTCGATACTACAACGCCAAGGTCCAAGACAGACGTTTCCAACCAGGAAACTTCATCCTCAGGAAAGCCGAAGCCTCTCGACCACTGAGGCGGCGGGCAAGCTATCCCCCAACTGGGAAGGCCCCTACCGAGTGGTCGAGACGCTCGGGAAAGGTGCGTACCGGTTAGCGACAATGGAAGGGGAGCCTATTCCTCGGACGTGGAACACATCCGCACTACGCAGATTCTACTTTTGAAATTGTACAGCGAGATGGACAGAATAAAATTCCTGTTCTTTTCATTCCAAACCGTTGGTACATCAGGTAGGCAAATGCCAGTACATCACATAGCAAAAACAAAGCAAAAGTCCGTCTAACATCGTTTCAAGGGGTCATCGCTTGACTGACTCGGTCTTGATCTCCTCGCATCCAGCCACTGACTCTGCCTCGTGCGGAAACTGGCTCGGACAAGAGGTGGTCGAGCCAGTTGGCTCGGATGGCCCATGACAAAGGTGACAGAGGGACTTCAGGAGGAAGGCCACCTTTAAACGTTGAGGAAGGCTACCTCCCAAGTTGGCAACAACCGGGAAAAAGGAGCGCCGGGAAGGCCCCCCCTCTTCCAAACTACCAACTCCTTGGAAGGAAGGAGAGAGCAAGCAGCCCCCGAAGAGTGAAAGAAATGAAGAGCAGAAGAGGGAAAAAGAGGCTACAGACGGAGGAAGGCCTCGGTGAGGAGGGAGCCGGATACGCCTCCTCCCCTCACACGGAGGGAAGTGACGGCAGACTCCCCTGATGCCCCCATCCGTCCTCCACCTCGGCGTCCACCCGGAAGCCTCGCCGGAGCCAATAAGAGGCCAACGGCGTGCTTCCACACGCCAAAGTCCTCCCCAGATCCGCGCGGCGACCGTAGGACCCGTCTCGTACACGCGAGGCGACCGTGGGATCCGTTCAACCTCACAAGACAGCAGGAGCCCACCGCTCCCCGTCGTCGGCGGCATCGCCCTCCGAAGGATCCTCCATGCTCCGGATGCAAAGGCACAACGCGGAGTGAAAAGGAAGGAGCAAGGAAAGACTGTTAGAGACAATCCCAAGCGGTGGAGAGGAAAGGGCGCCCTCCGGTCCTTCTTATAGGCCAAAGGAGGCTACACGCCTTAAATGCCCCCCTCAGAAACACGCCGAAGGATTTCTCCCCTGAACAGTCACCTCCAACTCCTCGTTTACCGCCCTCGCGGGATTCACGAAGCAGCCTGACATTCAAAGCGTGAGGGGACGGAGGAACGCCCCGTCAGAAGCCTACCAAAATAGCGTGCGAAAACCGTGCAGGACATATCGGCACCTCTCAACCACCCAAGATTCGCCAACCAAATCACGGCAAGGATAGTACCCAAACAGAGCAAGTCATTTATTATCGTACCAAAAGGAAACCCTCTAAAAAGAGGAAAGAGGGACAAAAAGGGAAAGAGGCACAATACATCAGGCCTCGGGCCCACTTTGACGCTCGAGACCGGCGGAAGGAGACGCGTCACCCCCGGCGCCTTCGGTGACGGCCGGCTCGGACACTGACCTCGCTTGTGCGAGAACTGTCTCAGTCGTGAGCCCTTCCGAGAAGCCCGGAGCCGGTGACCCCGACGGAGGCGATCCCTCCGAATCTTCTCCGACTGACAAAGAAGAGCTGGAAACTGACTCATCCGAGTCATAACACTGGCCAAAGGGGAACTCGATCACGGAGTTCTGTTCATGGGCGCAGCCTACCGCCCGGCGATAGCCCTGCTTGAACCCCTTTCGAGCACCTCAGCGTAGCGCTACCTCGTAGTAAGGTAGGGCGGCTTCCAACAGGTCGGCCGAGTAAGCATCCGAGCTCCTGTAACGCTCGATTGCCTCCGCCTCGATCTGTCCCGCCCTACCGACGAACTCAACCCGCGCCCGCTCCGCCTCGGACGCACGTTCCTCTGCCCGGGCCCGGTCCACCTCAGCCTCAGCTCAGAGACGCTCCGCCATCTCCGCCCGATCTAGCAGCTCGGCACGCTCGAGCTCCCAGCGATTGTCCAGATCGAGGCAACGCAGACGCTCCTCCTCCAAGGATCGGCTTGCCCTCTTAAGAGACTCTCGGGTCTTGGCGAGCTGTTCGGTCAGCACCTCAGCCTCCAGTCGGCTCGCCCGCGCCACCTCTTGGAACGCGGAGAACTCCTGTCGGAGTCCCTCATGCTCCCCCTTGAGTCAGGCCAGCCTCCTCTCGCATCCCCCGAGGGTCCAGGCAAGGTTCGATCGCTCCGTTTCCGTCCGCGCGTGCGCCTCCGCCATCAAAGCCGCCGACCGAGCTATGACCAGGCCGCCTTCCATCAGAACATCGAGGAGCCCGGGGGGGTATTGCGCCTTTCTCCCCCCTTCGTCCTCACGGCAATCGATTGGCAGACCCGATATAGGTCGCCCGTAATGCCGAGCCTTTCCAAGGGCTCCGGCAAAGGAGACCGCTCCGCCCGGGGCACTCCGCCAGAGGGCTCTGCTCGAGCAACGGGACCGGCCACCTCACGCACCACGGTCGGTTGGGGTTGCAATGCCTCCCTGGGCGAACCTCCAACCTCGACCGATGCCGCAGGTCCAACCGCATCGGAAGCTCCCAGCATCTGGGGCTGCAACGCCCTCGCGGGCGAACCCCTAGCCTCGCCTGTCTCGGCCCGCACCTCGGCGACCGGGACGTCACCGCCTCCGGCCGACCCCCTGGCCTCGGTGACTGCTACTTCAACATCGGCCCCCTCTACCCCCGTGGGGGGGAGAGCTGACCTATCGCCGTCCTCTGAAGGGCCCCCGGTCTCCTCGGCCCCCTCTCGCCCTGCAGATTGGGGAGCTGGCCTCGAGGGGTCGGCCCCATCTTGCCCCCGGGAGGGGAGTGCCGCCGAGCCAAAGTCGCCCCCGGCGGTAGGAGGGAGACCTGCCTTCTTAGCACGCTTCTTGGCCTTCGCGGCCTCCCGCAACCTTCCCGCCATGGGATCCTTGCGCTTTGTGCCAGCCGGCCGTGAAGACCCCCCGGGGTCACCCCCTTGCCCTTATCCCGGGCTTGGGCGCGACCCACAGGAGCCTCCGGCTCGTCGGCCGTCGAGTCATCTTCTCCCAGATCGATGACCTTAGCAGTATCCTCCAGAGGTTCCCGCCTCACGTCTACAGCAAAGAAAGAAGGCCCGGTCAGGAGAAGAAAAGTAACTACCACCCCAGGGGAACAACCTAAAGGGCGGTACCTGTCGACTTCAACCGCGTAAGCAGGCACCGTTCGATGTTCTCCGGCGTCACCAGCTCCTCGGTTGACCGGCGGTTCTCCAGCAGACGGGCGGCCTGTTGCTCCACATGGGGAGGGAACTCCTCCTGGCGAGGAGGAATGTTCGGATGGAAATTGGGCGAGATCCGGCATCTCCAGAGTTCATCCGTCGCCTCCGCCTTCACCCAGAAGAATTGGGTTTTCCACCCCTTGTGCAAGGAGTCCTTCGCCGCAGGGGCGATGCAACTCCTGTTCCTCCTTGCCTGGATAAAGTAAAAGCCCTTCCCCGCTGACGGGTGCGCCTTCAACTCGAAAAAGTAATGAAAGAGGTCCAAGGAAGGGAAAATGTCGTGCTGGCGACAGAGGATCCGAAAGGCAGAGAGGAGGAGGTACGAGTTGGCCACCAGTTGAATGGGCGCCAATTGGAAAAGTTTGAGGATCTGGAGTACGAGGGGCTCGAAGGGAAGGCGGAACCCGCTTTTCCACCCCAGAAGAAACGTGCAGATGTGCCCTGTTCGGTCGTCCAAACTCGTCTCGAACGGGGTGGCGGCGGCAAAGCTATACCTGAAAGGCAAGCGAAAGCGATGCTCCAGCTTCTTCACCTCTGCCTCCCCCAACTCGCTGCAGCGGGAGACAGGCTCCCGCCTCACCTGCCCGAGTTCCAGCTGCGGATCAGCCATCGAGCCGGAAGAGGACCCCTCGCAAGAACTCGAAGACTCCGGAGGGGAAGGAAGTTGCCGGACCGTCTCTGCGGTTGTCCTCGCCAACTCCTCGAACGCCGCCGCAAGACTTCGCACCTCCACTGTGCCCTCACGGGGCATCAAGAAGCTCCGAAAGCCAAGAAACTAAGGAAAGCCCGAAACCCTGGAAGCCTAGAATGACGAACAGCGTCCAACGCCTATAAAACCCTGGAGGAAGGCGGCGCGTCGTTCCGTGCTCCGAGAAAAAGGGGGGCCCCTTCAGTTCAAATCCGCCAGGATCATTATTACGGGCCCAGGCGACCACTCCCCGTGGCACCATAAACGCCAACGGAATTCCACCCACCTGAGCCACGCCGGTCCAAAGCCTCAAAAACTACTCAACCGAGCCTCCATGGCTCGGGAGTAGGAGGGGGACAAGTGGAGAGGGGGATTTCTGTAGCCTACCCAAAGAGCAGCCCAACAAGACTCAACAGGGTCCAACGAGGCAAGCTCACCCGAGTGATAGCCCACGGGGCCCACTCAGGGAAGAAAAGCCCAATAAACAGGCACTCGAGGAACCAACCCTCCCCGGTGGCCCCTAGGCTCGGAGGGCCCGAGTGATGGTCAGGTCACAAGGGAGGTCCGGCCCAGGCCGCTTTTCCGCTCTGGAGAGACAGGCGCCAGCCGACCTATCCGACCCCTCCTTCGATCGAGCTATCCTCCTCGCCCAGACAGGGCTGGCGTTTCAGGACCTCGGACTGGACGCTAGCCGTTTGCGCTGCCTTTAAGAGTCCCAACGGACAGGGGAATCAACCAGCCATCGGGTTTCAAGGCGATAACGCCCCCCACGATAAAGGCCATGAAAGCCCATGTTGAGGACGTAACTCCCGCCGGAGACCCCCCAGCTGACAGGACTCCTGAAGGCGGCACACTACTTAAACCCAGGGCTACCCTCCGGTGGAAGGTAAAAGAAAAAAGGAAGGTAAAACTCCTGAGCAATCCGCTTCACCCCCCCCCCCTTTTTGGTGGAGAGGAGTCTCGTGCATCAGCTTTCCTCCTCCCTTCATTGCTTCCACCACAGCTCTACTGACTTAGCCATCGGAGGGTTTCGCCCCAGGGAAATCCCCTGGGCCCTCTGACGCATTTCCCTGTCTTACAGTTCATCTTCTGGTGATCCCCGGCCCGCTCAGCAGATTTCGCCTCTTCAGTTGGTTTTTGAAAACTGAGAATTTTCATGTTTCTAGAATGAATGCTAGGTTTAATTTTATTAAGTCTAGACCTTTTAAAAATAGAAGATGGAATGGTTTTGAAAATTCCTTTGCTCTTAAAAAGAAATCCTTTGGTAGAAATGTCATCCCTCAATGCTTTTATTGTGGAAACCATGGACATATCATTGAGGATTGCAGGATCATGGAAAGAGATGACAAGGTGGCAATGAAAATGTCAAAGAAAACTTTTGGAAGAAATGCTTCTAACATCCAAGGACCCAAGAAGGCTTGGGTGCCAAAATCAGACAAATGAGTCGGTTGCGGTGCAGGTGTGCCTTAAGGTAAATAAAGAATGAAAGGGGTTCCCATAAAGGGAATAAGGCATACTCATATGGTAAAACCCCAGCTTTGCTCTTTCTTTGTCAAACTTGATGGTTTTGATATTTTTGGATGACATTTTGGTGTGTTCCCATGTTATGCTCTAAATTCTTCACAAGCCATACATGTCTTCAATGGATGAATATTTGGTATATCAAATGGAGGTTAGAGAAGGTTGGACTACGTTCAACAACTTACTTCCACTAGGCGTGATGGTGGTCTTTGGACCTATGTTCTCTGCCTAGTACCAAAATTCAGAAAATTCAACTGTCTGGCTTATGAGGAATTATGTGCTTTGAATGAATTGAATTTGCCTTTGATTTGCATGTGGTTTCAAATTGAATTTGAAAAACCTTCTTATTTCAAAAGGGCAAAATTTTTTGAACTGTTGAATTACTTGATTAAATGCAACAATTGGTATTGAATGATGACCATGGCTTATCTTAAAGCTCATTGACCTTGTGTGGTTGCCTTGCATGAATGACAGGTTGCTTGATTTGTTCAAACTGGAACACATGTCTCATGCAATACTGTTTTGAATGATCAAGGCTGAACGTTTGGGTTGTGAGGAAAATGACTTTCCATGATGAAATCTAACATAAACTGTTCATGGTTCAGTGCTAGATTCATTGAAAATCTATCTCATGCATTCACTTGCTTCATGCCTTTCTCAAATGCTCAAGTCATTGCAAAAATTGAAAAATTGCATAAAAAGAATACATTGACATTATTGTATATACATACTATGCATATAAAATGACAAAAATATGCATATTGCATATTCATGCATATAGAGCATATACATATATTTCATGATAATCGCATATCTTGACTCATGAATGCTTGCATGAATGTTTCATGAATCCTTGCATGCTTGTAAGTATTTATTTTATAAAACCTTTCTTGGAAAATTCTAAGACCTCACCTCCTTGATAAATAACAATGCAGTGATTTTATTCATATGTGATACATGTCATATATTAAGGGGGAGGACTTGATTCCGACCGTGCATATATTTAGGGGAAGTCATAGCTATGTCTTGTCGAATTCCTTTTATACATGCAAAATAAAAATTTACCCCCACACTCTTGCACATAATGAATTTAATGACCTTCATTGATAAGGATTTAAGAAATTCCTTCTAACACTTTAAAGGGAACTTGAATCTCTACATGGACATTAAAGAGTAATCGTGAGGAAAAAGTTGCATATCCCACAAAATTTTAATAAGTGGAATGTGGATCCGAGTAACCGGGAATCCCCCCTGAAATAAAGGAGGAAACTCGTGTCAAAAGGAGAAGCAAAAATCTACATGTGTGACGAATCCAAGTAGCCGGGAATCCCCATTGAGACATATGAGGAAACTCGCGTCGAAAGGTGAAGTCTATTAAAAGAAACAAAATAGGGGTTGTGCGAAGCTACCGAAAGTCGAGAATCTAAACTGAAAGTGTAGAGAGGAGATTACCTTCTAGTGTTCTTTAGAAAATCTGAAAATCCATATATTTTGAAGCTCATTATTCATTACATCACATCTCACATGGGCATTTTTGTGATGTATGTATTTTATGAATTTGTCTACATTCATGATTTATGTAGTACTTCTAGTTGTGTATGCACAAATCTCTTAGTTATGCTTCATATCTTACATTCTTGAATTTGAATCACATGCTCATTTCTTAACCCGTGCCTCATTTAGGGGGAGTTACTATATGTAATATTTTGTGTGCATGACGATTGTGCTTGTGTGCTTGCATGTTCATGCATTCCCCTTGAATCTAATTCTGAGCATAAACCTTACATTTGAAGGAAAGAAGTCACCATGTGCATAGCTTCATATCTTGCATGATTAGCATTCACATATTGCATATTCATTGTAATTGAAAGATGAAGCTCATCATGTGCATATTTTCATGTATGGCGTTTTCAACATGCATATAGTTTACACATGACATCATCTTGAGCAATTCATACTGTTCAACAATTGGTATGTTGCATGAATGCTGAAATGAGTTCTTCCAACTTTTGGTATCATATCTTTGGGGCCAATTTTCTCAAGAATGGCAATTGTAAATCTTTGGGCCTTTAATTTGACCCCAACAATTGGTATCAACCAATTTGACCACCAATTGGCATCTGAACAACATTTGGTATCATACTTTTGGGCCTTTGATTAGTATCACTTGGCATTTGCATTGGTATTATATCTTTTGGCCTAACACGTCCATATCATGTCACATAACCCCATGTCTTTTTGTAGATGACAAAAAGGGGGAGAATGTTTGTGTGTGCTCAATGTCTTATGAATGTTGTTATTTTGGGGAGAATTAGAGAATTGATCTATGTGCTCATTGTTCATGCTCAATGCTTGGTCTTTCATAAAGATGCTTGCATATCTGTTCTATCACACACATCGTTTTGTCATCATCAAAAAGGGGGAGATTGTTGCATCCCCTAGTTGATGTTTGGTGTATGATTTTAATGATATCAAAACGATTGTGCATGTGTTTGCATGTGTTTCATTGAGCAACATGTTTATATATTGATTGATGAGTTGAAAGATGGCTTCAAGGTTTACTCTTTAATGCTTGCTCATTATTTGGACTCATGGTCATTTATTTTGGCAAAATAAGGAAATATGCTCTCCTGAGTGTCAAAATGCTCTTCTGTGTGTTAATATGCTCTCCTACGTATCAATATGCTCTCCTGCGTATCAATTTGATCAAAGAATGTCAAAATGCCATGTTCATCATATCAAAACCTCGTCATATGTTGGATGTGTTTTTGATGGTTGAATTGAGAAGTCAATTACATGCTTGAATGTGTTTAATGATGTATTTTTATGTGAACTAGTTCAAAGAGTTAATACTTGGTTCATGAGTTTTTAATTATCATCTAACCTCTTGGTTTATCATATTTTTACAGGTTCAAGGATGGTTTTTAAACCCTCTCATGTCAAGTGGATGATGGTAACATCTAACCATTTTTATGCTAAGTTCCGGGTCGTTTTCATGAACATCTTTCATGAGGTTGCATTGCATTGGAAGTGTTTTATGCATCCTTAAAATGAGATTCTTGAGCCTTTACAATGTGCTTAATGTTTTCTCATAAATATTTTTGAAATGTGGTTTAGATGGTCTTAATACTTTGTTTAATTCATGGTAATTAATTCTTGATTTTTGGGAATTTTTCCGACACTTTATCGGGGATAAAACGCATTTTCTTGACCCTCTGCAGAAGGGGTCGACCCCTGGGGTCGACCCCCCCTGGGCTGTGCCCAGCCAACTGCATGGGTTGACCCCTGGGGTCGACCCACTGCAAGGGTCGACCCCTGTAAAAATAGAACCTGTTTTGGTTCTGTTTGGCCCTCTGCTGCCCGAGGGTCGACCCCAAGGGTCGACCCCTTCCGATCGGGATTTCCGGGAGCGTTCTAAACCTATTGAAAACCCTTCTAAACTTTACCAAACTACCCCCCATTGGTTCCTAAACATATTAGGGGGTTTCTAACATGTTTTGTGAGGGTTTTATGTGTCTTTTCATGCTTCTCATATTGGCCTATATAGGAGTTACGAATTTGGGAGATGAGAACCCTAATGTTCATTTGTTCTTTCTTGTAGGAGAAGAAAAGGGGGGAAACAAGAGAAAAGCTCTTGCAAGGCTGATCTCATCTACGTCCATGAAGATTTGGAGCTCGTGGTAGAAGAAGAAAAGAAGCGGATTGAGGAGAGGAACAAGAGGACGCCGAAATCACCATCATCCGACATCGAACCAAGAAGAATCGGAGATTCAATTGAAGGGGGAGCTTTGTGCTTATTGATCTTTCTTGTTTTAGTCTTTAGCACATGTTTTGGGCTTAGAGCTTTCATTTGTTAACTTGTTACAAACCCATAAATGACTTCTTGTGTGTGTGATCGGAGAAAGGGTTCTCCGAGTGTTTGTGTTGACGCATGTGCGTCGTGTGGTGCGGAGCATATCCACGTGTTTGCTTAGGCATATTGTGGGGTGTGTTCCCTGTGTGTGGTTGGGAGTTTACTCCCGTGTGGTTGCGTAGGTGTCGCCCTACGCGTGTGTGTTGGAGTTTAACTCCGTGTGTGTGGGGGGATTTATCCCCGTGTGTGTTTGGAGCGTCGTCTCCGTGTTGGGGATTTATCCCCGAGTAAAGCCTCACCGAGTTTGGTGAGGGGTGGACGTAGGGAGTCCGTCGTGGTCCCGAACCACCTTAAAAACCCTTGTGTTGTGGTTTGCTTTGTGGTTGTGCTTAATAGCTTAATCCATTTATCTTGATCGTGTGCGAACGGTGAGATTGAGAGAACTAAGTTTGCATTACTTAGTTCAATTTCTTCAACCACATTCAAAGTTGTTAATTCCGTTGTCTTAGATTTTAATTTACCATCGTTCGTGGGGGATAATTCAACCCCCCCTTCTTGTCTACTCGCCTACCCAGGGACCAACATTGTGCTATAAAGACAAGGAGATCACCACGGAGTAGCTGGAAGAAATGCTTCGACGTTGCACCTACAACATGGTGGCCATCCCACCTCCGGATAATATCAACGCTTCTTGGCGAGGCGAGCCAATAGCCTCCCAAACTAGACAAAGAACCATTGCCCCTCTTGGGCTACATCCATCTCCAGAACACACAGGCCGTGGCTGAGGTCATGACTAGGGATGTGGTAGGGGTCGCAGGAGAATTCCTGCGCTACCCCATCACCCGTCCACCTTCGACCCGGAGCGGATCATCCTCTTCCGAGGGGAGGAGCCTACCCCCATTCCGGAGGTAGAAATTCAGAAAGGACCCGGCATCTTCGATCCTTCCACTGTCGAAGAGGTTGATGTCGACACCTCAGTCCCAGCACTGATTTTGACTTATTCTACAGAACAAGCAGGCCCGTCCGGCCAGGACGAGCCAGCCCGCCAGCCACTCCCAGAAGAGCCATCATTGGCACCCTTGTTTCAAGAATCCATTGGTGATCAGAGTCAGTCCGATCCCGGTGGTAAAGGCAATGAAGTGCAACTTCCCAACAGGGAGCAGCACGGCAGCTCGCAGAAAGCTCAGCCTGACATACTACCCTCCTTGGAGGATGCTCGAGCTCGAGCCCACCGGAAAGTCCTCCACCAGATGAAGCGCTTCCCGCCAGCATCACGATTTGGGAAGCCATCGCTTGGAGCAAAGAGTTAAGAGAAACTCTTATTAAAATACTCCAGGAACCAGAAGCTTATGAAGCACATGTCACGGAAATGAAGACGGCTGCCTATGAAGCCATCACAACCACCGTCTCCTTCACGGAGAAGGACATGCTGCTATCCTTTCCGTGCCATAACCGTCCTCTCTACATGAAAGGGAAGGTCAATGGGCATGATGTGAACCAGATTCTGGTGGACGCTGGTGCCACTGTCAACATCATGCCGCTCAAAATATTCAAGACTTTATATCTGACCCCATACCTCCAGAAGGTTCAAGCGGTCAAGATATCCGGCTTCAACCAAAACACCGAGGATGTCCTTGGTCGGGTGGACGTCGACTTGGTGCTCGATGATTTTACCTCCAAGGTGACATTCTACATCATCGATGCCAACACATCATATAAGGTGTTACTGGGCAGACCCTAGCTCCATGAAAATTGGGTCATCCCATCAACTCTTCACCAATGCATCAAGTATGCCAAGGGCGGGGAGCAACACACGGTCTTCGCAGACCTATTGATGCGGGACGACTACGGGTCTCGACTTGGACTGGTTGCGACCTTGGACTCTAAAGGATGACACGACTACTACGACGACGCGACCAGCAACAACATTGCAACGCGGCACCGAACGAGCTCCAGAAGAGGTGATCATGTCCCAAATAAGAAGCGCTAAACCCACGGTCGTCCCCAGCGAGGGAATCGTGACGATCTGCATGGTTGGGAAACCAACTTTGAGTCTCGGGTGGTCAGCTTACTCTCGTGCTCGGAACAAGTCACGGGACGGGTCTCACACTCACAACTCGCAGCGGTGATTAATATTTAACTGGCTAGTAAAATATCCTACTCACATGCAGCGGCATCTAGAACGCATACTAAACAAGCAAATACGACAAAAAAAGGGGTGGCGAGTGTACTTCCATGCTTGGGGCGTGGGGAAGATGTCCCGGCCAAGATCCAGAACTCCCAGTACAACAATAATTATTAAATTAAAGAATTGATTCTACAGCCCACTCCACGCGGGGAGGTAATAGGTGGCACGTGGGGTCCGGGAGCACCAATCTCGGGTTGACGGGTAGCAGTTGGTGGCGCTCGGGTGGATGCGGTCGGTCGGTTCAGCTGGGTTCACTCGGGCCCGCAGAACAGCACGTGGCACCCGCTGCAGGTACGGTGACGTCCGGGGTGGGATCCTCCCTGCAGCGACTGGCGGGGTGTCTCTGGAGTGTCCCGGGTCGATCCCTGGAGTGGCGGTCACCGGAGTGGAGTCGGGCGATTTCTTAAGATTTATTTCCCAAGGCTGTCCCGCAGCTCAGCTTCTGGCCAGATCTGCGCACTCGGACAAGAATAGCTGGTACACCCAGCTCCAACGTCGGATCGAGACGCAATGGGTATCGTTGGAAAGAGAACTCAAAATCCTACGACATATGCGAATCTCAAACTCATCCATTGACTGGATTGGAAATTAAAATGACTGTAAACTGATTGAGAACTCTGTCCTGAAATATAGAACAGACAGAGCAGAATATGAACTGCCTGATCAAGGGCTTTGACCGGGGATCAGATGAACGAATTAGGACCTGGGATTTTTATGGTGGATAGAGGGGAGGGTGATGATGACGCACATAGTTTTTTTGTGATTTTCTAACAACATTTGAGGGGTGAGAAAAATCTTCTTCCGGGATCTATCTCGCAGATCTGCACATAGGCAGACTTTGAGAGGGAAGAACAGGTGGCTGGAAAAGGGGGCAAATTGACTCTGATCGACCTGAAAATTTAATTGGGAATGGCTTATGATGGGGGGAACCTACCCTCAAAATATCATCATGATCCAACGGTCGGATCTCTCGTACCAGTCCTTTCACTGAGCTGCTATCCTGCAACTCCGAATTTCGGGGCAGCAGGTGGTGACCGGAGTGTGGTGGCTCAGCGGCGGCACGAACGGCAGCGATGGCGGCGGTGAACGTTCACAACAGATAGAGGAAGAGGGGAAGGGGAAGAAATTTGAGGGAGATAGAAGATTTAGGATCAGATCTGGAGGAGATTGGAGGAAGAGGGGGGAAGAGGAAGAAATGTGAGGGAGATAGAGGATTTGGATCAGATCTGAAGAAGAAAGGGGGAAGAAGAGGGAAGAACACTTAGAACAATGAGAGAGGGGGAGAGGTGCGCCCAAATACAATTAGCAATATATTTCTTCATTAATTTGTTCCAAATACAACAAGAGACTATAAATATTCAAACCCTAGACCTAACCAAATGACCTAGGTTACCCTTGGTCAAGGGGGTATAATGGGAAAATGGGAGACAAGGTGATTAAAATATTCCCACACGGTGACAAAAGAGGGGGCGCCCCTCTCTCTAAGTCAACATAAATGGCTTGGTTTATTTTATTCACCATGGACCATAACAATCCCCCTTGGACCACAATAAATCAAAATTACAAATACATGGTCAATTATTCTACCATTGACCCCATATAAAAACCCAATATATTACAAACCAAATACATACTAAATACATGCTAAATACACACCAAATACGACCAAATATGTATACCGTATAAATATGTATAAAAATACGTACTGAAATATCAATGCTCCGGAGGTGACTCTAGACTGTCCCCTAGCCACAAAGAGGTCGGTGTCGACCGAGTCGTGCTGCAGGTCCGGTACCGATGGCTTGCTGAGTCGAGCCGTACTCATGCTCTGGTGTCCTTACCAATTCTCCCCAGGTGGGAGAAGCTCGACCCCGTCTAGTAAGGGTCCGGGTCGCTCTGGTATCAATCCAACAGATCTGGATCTATCCTCTGTAGCTCGTCCCGGGTGATCCAAGTGTCCTCGGACGCGGGCCGTCCCCTCCAACGCACCAAAGAGCGCTGGTACACTCCGCCACGAGTAGTCATCACCTGCTCGTCTAGTATACATTCTACCTGCTCTCGCTGCTGAGGTAACAAGGCTGGAGGTGGACACTCTGGGATGGTGTCACTCACAATGGGTGGAGACGGCTCAAAGGGCTCACTGGGTATCACCGCTGGGTCCCTATAAGCGATGAGATCCGAGACATTGAAAGTGGAGCTGATCCCGTAATCCTTTGTCAAGTCCACAACATATGTGTTTGATTTGACTCGTCTCACTACCCGAAAGGGACCGGCACTGCGAGCATGCAACTTCTTCACGGCTCCTGAAGGAAACCGTTCAGGTCTGACCCTGATCATGACAGAATCGCCCTCCTGAAACTCACGGTGGTGCCTATGGGCGTCAACCAATTCTTTGTATCGTGCGTTGCTGGACTCAATGTGACGACGAATATGCTCATGCAACTGTCTAATATGGCTGGCAAAAGACTCGGTTGACTCGGACACACGGGACTGGATGGGAGATGGGACTAGGTCTATGGGCTTCCTAGGTCTACGGCCAGTGACAATCTCGAAGGGGCTCATACCTGTAGACCTATTGACCAAATCGTTATAGGCAAACTCTGCTAAGGGTAAGACCAAATCCCAATCCCTGACTCAATCTTGGACCAGACATCTAAGAAAATCTCCCAAACTCCTATTGACAACCTCAGTCTGACCATCGCTCTGGGGGTGATATGCAGTGGAGAATTTCAATTGGATGCCCATCATGTGCCAAAGGGTCTTCCAAAAATAGCTAGTAAAGCGTACATCCATGTTAGACACTATAGTGCGTGGGAGTTCGAACCTGGTGACACAGTGTGAGAAGAATAGACCGGCAACCCTAGAGGCATCCGATGTTTTGGAGCACGGAATGAATAAGCCATCTTCGAGAACCTGTCTACGACCACAAAGATAGAGTCATGCCATCGGAGGGTGCGGGGCAATCCCAACACAAAGTCCATGCTAATGTCCTGCCATTGACTATCCGGGACGGGGAGGGGAGTATAGAGGCCGGTATTCTGCTTCCTTTGCTTGGCCATAGCGCATGTGCGGCACTGGGCCACGATGTGAGCGACATCCCTCTTCAACCTAGGCCAATAGAATCTATGCTCAACCGACTCTATGGTCTTATTCCGGATGAAGTGGCCAGCAAGACCTCCTGCGTGCATCTCCCACGTAAGAAAATCACGAACAAACGTCCGTGGGATGCACAACTTGTCACCCTGGAATAGGTGACCCTCCTGTAGCACAAACTTGCTATAATCACGTGAGGGACCGGCCTGAAGGGCTGCATAGATCGGATCGAAATCCAGACAATCAACATAAGCATCCTTCAGCCTCTCTAATCCTACCACCTCTACACTCATGGTGGTCAACATCATCATCCGCCGACTCAGCGCATCGGTGACCTTGTTCTCCGCCCCTACATTGTGCTTGAGCACAAAGGTGTACTCTTGGAGATACTCCACCCAACGACTGTGGCCAGCGTTCAGCTTCTTCTGGGTATGGAGGAATCATAAGGCCTCATGATCAGAAAAGAGGATAAACTCCTGGTGCAACAAATAGTGCCTCCAATACCATAATGCCTCGACAACTGCGTAAAATTCTTTATCATAAGTGGAGTAACGCAGTTTGGCATCATTAAGCTTCTCGCTAAAGAATGCAATGGGGTGGGACTCCTCACTCAACACGCCACTGATACCTGCTCCAGAAGCATCACATGTGACCTCAAACACCTTAGAAAAATCAGGTAATGCAAGGACAGGTGCCTGGGTCATACGCTCCTTAATGTTCTGAAAGGCCGTGGCTGCACCCTTAGTCCATACGAATGCCCCCTTCTTTATGCAATCAGTGATCGGGGCAGTGATAGTACTGAAGCCACGAATGAAGCGATGATAGAACGTCGCTAAGCCATGGAAGCTCTGGACATCGTGGAGGGTGCGGGGCTCGGGCCACTCCCTAATGGCCCTAATCTTCTCCGGATCGGCGGAGACTCCATCCCTAGACACAATGAACCCGAGGAAGGTGATATGATCAGTCATGAAGGCACACTTCTTCGGGTTGGCGAATAAGCTCTCTCGCCTCAAAATGAACAGACCTGCCTGAGGTGGTCTAAGTGGTCCTCCCTAGTGCGGCTGTAGATAAGAATGTCATCAAAGTAGACGACCAAGAAGACCCCTATCATAGGGCGTAAAACCTGGGTCATCAACCGCATGAAGGTACTAGGGGCGTTGGAAATCCCGAAAGGCATAACCAACCACTCATAAAGAGCATCCTTGGTCTTGAATGCCGTCTTCCATTCATCCCCAGGCCTGATCCGCAGCTGGTGATAGCCACTACGAAGATCTATCTTAGGAAAGATAGTGGCTCCCGACATCATTTCTAACAAGTCATCCAATCGGGGAATGGAAAAGTGATACTTCACCGTGATCTTGTTGATCGCGCGGCTATCGACGCACATCCTCCATGTGCCATCTTTCTTCGGGGCCAACAATGTGGGAACAGCGCAAGGGCTCTTGCTGTCCCTAAGAGATCCCCGACTCATCAACTCCTTGACCTGCCGTTGAAGTTCGGCATGGTCCGTGGGACTCATCCTGTAGTGGGGAAGGTTGGGCAAGGATGAGCCTGGGACAAGGCCGATCTCCTGCTGGATGTCCCTCATTGGCGGAAGGCCTTCAGGGAGGTCCTCCAAGAAGACATCAGAAAACTCCCGTAGGATCGCATCTATCTCAGGGGGGTGCTCATCATCAGTCCCAGGAGTGACATCCTCCACTCCTTGGACAACAACGGCAAGGACAGGGCTACCCCCGGTCACCTCTTGCTCCACCTCTCGCGGGCTAATCATCATTAACCTCCGGGGTGGGAGGCCTCATGTGCTAGGAGCAGTCGAAGTGGTAGTGGCCTGTGCCGAGGATGAGGTGAAAGGTCCGATCGTCCCCTGACTAGGTGGGGTCGAAGAGCTGGGACCAACTGGTCCTCAGACAGAAGGATCCTTCGGCTAAGTGGGATGGAGGGTGATCCTATGACCACTGTGGTCGAATGTGCAGGTGTTCGACCGACCTTGAAGGGTGGCATCCCGATCGAAAAGCCAAGGTCTACCTAGGATAATGTTACCCACCTCCATAGGCAACACATCACACCAGATCTCGTCATGGTAAGCCTGGAACTGCAGTGGCACTAGACATTGCAGTCTGACCGGGATGGAAGTGGAATCCACCCAAGATACCCAGTAAGGGGCGAGGTGATCAACGGGCGTCAAACCTAGATGCTTAACCGTGCCCGTAGAGATGGCGTTAATGCAACTCCCGCTATCAATGATCACCTTGCAGGCCTTTCCTCCCAGCCTACAAAATGTATGGAAGATGGTGGTACGACGCCAGTCGTCACTCACCTGGGGCTGGGTAAGGATGCACCTGACTACTCCCAACTGTACATCACTTTGATGCTAGGTACATGGGACATCAACTGGCTCTCCCTCCATTAGTTCATCAAAGAACTCCTCTGCTAAGTCCTGATCAGCCTCGTAACTGATCGGCACTAGCTCATGTGTGGGGTCGCCGGTAGAGGGATCAGAGATGACAAGCGACTCCCGAGTGGGACACTTGGCCAAATAGTGGCCAACCCCACCACACCTATAGCAAGTTCCATGTGTTCCGAAGCCCTGGGATGTTCCACCAACCATTGGCCCCTTACCCTTGTCCACATGACGGACTGGGGGTGTAGGAAGTAGGGGTGGTCGAGTTGGCATGGCTGGCTGGGCAAGTCTAGGGGTAGGGACGGGTGCCTGCCGACGAAGGGGAGGATCCCTCGGAGGGAGGGGGCGCCTAGGAGCAGTAAGGTCTTGGCGAGGAGGTTCCTGGGGGCGGGCCACATGCCACCAAGTGTAGGAACCAAGCATGGTCCTAGGGTCAGACACACGTGGATATGGGACCCCCTGGCGCGGAGTAGGAGCAAACTCCGCCTCAAATTGCTCCACCTCGAGGGCAACCTGATATGCGTCTTCCAACTTGGTCACCTTGCGGCGGAAAAGCTCATACTGTAGGTGTGGCCACAGACCACGCCGAAAATGGGAAATAGTCAGGGAGCTTTCCTCCGTGGCGTCACATCGCAAGAAGTACTCGTCAAACTCGGTGATGTAGCCCGAGACTGACCGATCTCCTTGGGTGAGACTCTGCCATTTTTCTATGAGACGATGGCGGTATATGGTAGGAAGGTACTTCTTCCTGAGTTTGTCCCTCATCTCATCCCAAGTCTTGACCTGGGGCTCCTGTCGGTGAAAAAGCAGGTTCTCCATGTTCCTCCAATATGTTTGTGCCTGCCCTAGCAGTTTCATTTTGGCGAACTTGACCTTCCGATGGTCCGTCATCTCAAACCACTCGAAATAGCGGTCCATACCGGCCTCCTAATCAAGATAGACCTTCGGGTCTAAGGACCTGTCAAACGTGGGAGGGTCTGCTCGCACAGTCCTGAGGACCCGCTCGTCCTCATCATCCCTCTGTGGTCGATGACCACGACGGCGTCGGCCATTTCCCCAATAATCATTTTCGGACTCGTAGTCCTCAACATCGAGGGCACGTGGCTGTCGCTCCTCAGCCCTAAGTGGGGCGGGCTGGACACCAGGCGCCTGAGGGGGCGCCTGAGCGGCCGGGACAGCTCCGGGGAGCTCCTGGCGGGGGACTCTCTCCACATTCTCCATCCTTCCAACTAGACCTTGGATAGATTGTTCGGAGACCTCAGCACGGTCCTCCATGCTTTTGAGACGGCTCTCCAAGCGGTCAGTGTTCTCCCGACTAATTTGATCTAACCTATCCATGCGCTCCATGAGTAGAGCGACCACGTCATCCAGAGTTCGGCCTCCCGTGTTGGCACCTCGGGGGTCACCCATAGTGTCAGGGCGATGGTACTGGGCACCTCCACGGGTTGGCATGCAATGGGAGAGGACCTAGAGGGAACTAAGGGGAGTGACTCACTACGACCTATATGGACGAACTAATGCAAAAGACGGACAACCTAGACTCCAATATCCAGTACGTGGCGGAGTTTTGGGATCCGAAGATCCTCTCTCGCAAATGTGCGACCTTCCCGATAGGCGTAACCTAAGGTTCAGGCAACACCTTTTGAGATACCGAACAAAGGAGTGCAAATGCAACATTGGACCGACTACCCTAGACTCAAACCGGCTCTGATACCAATTTGATGTGGGATGACTACGGGACTCGACTCGGACTGGTTACGACTTTGGACTCTAAAGGACGACACGACTACTACGACGATGCGACCAGCAACAACACTACAACACGGCACCGAATGAGCTCCAGAAGAGGCGATAATGCCCCAAACAAGAAGCGCTAAACCCACGGTCGTCCCCAGCGAGGGAAACGTGACGATCTGCACGGTTGGGAAACCGACTTTGAGTCTCGGGTGGTCAGCTTACTCTCGTGCTCGGAACGAGTCACGGGACGGGTCTCGCACTCACAACTCGCAGTGGTGATTAATATTTAACTGGCTAGTAAAATATCCTACTCACATGCAGCGGCATCTAGAACACATACTAAACAAGCAAATATGACAAAAAAAAGGGGTGGCGAGTGTACCTCCACGCTCGGGGCGTGGAGAAGACGTCCCGGCCGAGATCCAGAACTCCCGGTACAGCAATAATTATTAATATACAGAATTGATTATATAGCCCACTCCACGCAGGGAGGTAATAGGTGACACGTGGGGTCCGGCAGCACCAATCTCGGGTTGACGGGCAGCAGTTGGTGGCGCTCGGGTGGACACGGTCGGCTGGTTCACCTTGGTTCACTCGGGCGTGCAGAACAGCATGTGGGACCCGCTGCGGGTACGGTGACGTCCGGGGTGGGCTCTTGGCTGCAGCGATTGGCGGGGCATCTCTTGAGTGTCCCGGGTCGATCCCCGGGAGCGGCGGTCACCGGAGTGGAGTCGGGCGATTTCTTAGGATTTATTTCCCAAGGCTGTCCCGCAGCTCAGCTTCTGGCCAGATCTGCGCACACGGACGAGAACAGCTGATACGCCCAGCTCCGACGTCGGATTGAGACGCAATGGGTATCATTGGAAAGATGACTCAAAATCCTACGACAAATGGGAAGCTCAAACTCATCCAACGTCTAGATTGGAAATTAAAATGACTTCAAACCGACTGAGCACTCTGTCCCGAAATACAGAACAGACAGGGTAGAATATGAACTGCCTGATCAAGGGCTTTGACCAGGGATCAGACGAATGAATTAGGACCTGAGATTTTTATGGTGGATAGAGGGGATGGTGACGGTGACGCACATAGTTTTTTTGTGATTTTATGACAACATTTGAGGGGTGATAAAAATCGGCTATCGGGATCTATCTCGTAAATCTGCACACAGGCAGACTTTGAGAGGGAAGAACAGGTGGCTGGGAAAGGAGGAAAAAGGACTCTGATCGACCTGAAAATTAAATTGGGAATGGTTTATGATAGGGGGAACCTACCCTCAAAATATCATCGCGATCCAACGGTCGAATCTCCCGTACCAGCCCTTTTATTGAGCTACTGTCCTGTAACTCTGAATTTCGGGACAGCAGGTGGTGACCGGAGTGTGGTGGCTCAGCGGCGGCACGAACGGCGGCGGCGGCGGCGGTGGCGGTGAACGTTCACAACAGATAGAGGAAGAGGGGAAGGGGAAGAAATTTGAGGGAGATAGAAGATTTAGGATCAGATCTCGAGGAGATTGGAGGAAGAGGGGGGAAGAGGAAGAAATTTGAGAGAGATAGAGGATTTGGATCAGATCTGAAGAAGAAAGGGGGAAGAAGAGGGAAGAACACTTAGAACAAGGAGAGAGGGGGAGAGGTGCGCCCAAATGCAATTAGCAATATATTTCTTCATTAATTTGTTCCAAATACAACAAGAGACTAAATATTCAAACCCGAGACCTAATCAAATGACCTAGGTTACCCTTGGTCAATGAGGTATAATGGGGAAATGGGAGACAAGGTGATTAAAATATTCCCACAAGGGGACAAAAGAGGGGGCGCCCCTCTCTCCAAGTCAACATAAATGGCTTGGTTTATTTTATTCACCATGGATCATAATAATCCCCCTTGGACCACAATAAATCAAAATTACAAATACATGGTCAATTATTCTACCATTGACCCCATATAAAAACCCAATATATTACAAACCAAATACATACTAAATACATGCTAAATACACACCAAATATGACCAAATATGTATACCGTATAAATATGTATAAAAATACGTACTGAAATATCAATGCTCCGGTGGCGACTCCAGACTGTCCCCCAGCCACAAAGAGGTCGGTGTTGACCGAGTCCTGCTGTAGGTCCAGTATCGACGGCTCGCTGAGTCAAGCCGTACTCATGCTCTGGTGTCCTCGCCACCTATCACCATTCACTCTAGCGGAATGTAATCTGGCTGACGCTGTGCTCTACTTCGGGGGAATCAGTCCCTACCATGTGATCAAGAGCAAAAGCAATTGCTGGCTCTCAAAGGAAGATGATGATGATCTCTTCTCCGTTGACGAGGAGAAGGCTAAGCTTCATCGGCAGCGCCTCGGCTCCAAGTCGACCCCAGATCACCCCGAGAGGCGCAAGATTGACTTCGAGGCTAACCTTATTAGCCAATCTATTAGCAAAAGTATATGCTTACCACCAGACTACCTCCACTTTCCATGTGCATCCGCACAACACAGCGTTGAGTCGATGACGACATTTATTGTCACCTTCAAGCGACAACGCAGAAATAAAAAGAAGGCCAACAGGGACAAACCCATTGTCTTCTATAAGGGAGACATGGTCCCTCAAGCCCCACCAGAGCATGACTTCGGCTGGTCCAGGGGAGCCGATAATACCCCTGACGTAGTTCAACTACTAGACAACCTGATGTGACACCACCTTGGGGTGGTAGTCACGAGGTCAATGCACCCTGGACCTATGACTCGCAAGCAAACAACTTTGACGATGAAATTACTCGGGCGAGCTCACTCGCGTAGCGGACACTATTGCCCGTGGGCAAATTAGCGATGGTGGGATGGTCCAAAGTGGGACCTTGACATTCCAAGGCTTGGCTTTGCTATGGCTGACCCCCTAAGGGGTGGGATACCCAATTTTGTGGGTGGCCAACACGCCAAAGGCGTGGGTTGTAGGGTCGATCTCACCTCACTCCACGGTGGCCACTCAATTAGAGGGAAAATTTGGATCGGGCGCTCACTTACCGTCCGACGGAGCTAAAGACAATACTAACTAAGCAAAAGTAAACCAGCGAGGGATGTGTCCCGGAGCTCACCTGATCGGTGTGAGAACACCAATCCCGGCCGAAGATGAGGGTGAGCGGGGAGGCGTGGGCATGCACCCGCGCGCCGCGTCGGTGTAGCTTCGGATGGCGACCTACTAATACATGCACTACGCCCCTTGCAAGGGGGTTGGACTAGGGGTGGAGAATTGGATTACAACCAAAATATACCTCCACGCAGGGAGGGGCGCTCAGCCGGCCAGGCGGGGAGGGGAAAAGCCAACTAGAAACTAAATGGACGGCGGATGTCGGTTCTACCCGCTCGTTGGAACAGGGGACAGACAGGTGGTGTTGCTGTCTCTACGGCCGCTCCCGAGCTCTGTTGTCAACGAGACCAGTGGCGAAAGTTCTTGGGTTGGTCCAGGAGGATGTCTGAATTTTGGTAGGGATTCTGGTGGCCGGCATTGGTCGGGGCGGGGCCGTGAGCAGAGACTCTATTCTTTGGTTCTGACTGTCTCAGCGCCAATGCAGCAAAAAGAAGTGGTCACCATGGGTGCTCCCAAACTCCGATTCAAGCGTGGCTGGAGTCGTTGGAATCTTTGTCGAGTCCTCTTCAAAAAGAGACCTACGGGGACACCATAAGATCTTGGAGCAGATTGGGAGATCCCAAACAGTGGACAGGGGTCGGTTCAATCCCAGAGGGGATAGAACTGCGCACCTGGGGAAGAAAAATGAGAAAACACAGCTTCGGATGCCAAACAAGGAGCCGCTTCTTGTTACTAGAAAGCGACTCATTGTAGAAGATCTCAGCCAAGCCCCGCTGCCATATCTTCAGGAGGTTGTCCGTGGGAGACTCTGTAACTGTCTTCTGGCTGACTGTCTGGGAGTAACTGCGCAGTCTGGGGAGATTGGCTCCTTTGGACAGTCCCGAAGTCGGATGTCAGTGAGACCACCATGCCTGGAAAGATGCTTCGAAGAGCTTTCCAGCAATGTAAGGCTTGCCACTAGGAGATGCGCGATGGGTATTTGGCCGGCTCTGCAATTGGGTGCTTCTCTGTTGCTTGCTGACTGAGAACTACAGGTTGAAGAAGATAGGGTGGAAATGGTGTAGATGAGAGGGGGAAATGGAGAGGATGGGTGTGGGGGCGACCCCTGACTGTTAGGGGGGTCAATGGGGGGTCTATCCAGGCTAGGAGGGGGGGAGAATGGGGCTGGGTGATGGAGTTTGCAGTGGGTGAGAGAGGAGTTGAGAATTTGGGATGGGTGGGACAGAGGGAAGGAGAGATCTCTCTCCTAGGTTTGAAAATGGACTAATGGGGTGTTAATGGGGGCTTTGGGGATGGGAAGGGTTGTGTTGGGGAAGGAAAGGGTGCTTGGGGGAGTGGGGAATTCTCTCTTGGGGAATGAGAGGGGTGCTTGGGGAAGGGGAATGGGTGGTTGGTGGTTGGGAGGTGGGGTGAGGATTGGTGGAGAATCTCTTGGGGTTGGGTTGGGGTGGAGTAATGGAGGGGTGTGGGGACTTGGGAGAGAGTTATTAGGGGAGGGGAAGTGAGAGAAAGTGGTTGGGAGGGGGAGGAGAGAGAGAATGGGGCGAACCCCTTAGAGAGAGAGAGATAATGAGAGAGAGGGTGAAGAGAAATTTTGGTGGAGGAGAGAAAGACTTGAGATTTTCTTCTATTCAAATGATTCATCAAAAGTTGTTACATATGAGGGGAGTGGGGGCCTATTTATTGGCTTACATAATTCCATATGACCAAACTAACCTTGACCAAATGCACTAATGACAAGACAAGTCCAAGGGAGGGGCGCCCCTGGGCCTAGCCCACTAGTTGGGCCCAATTGACTATCAAACTGACCCATTAACCTATTAACTGACTCAAATAAAGAAAGATTACACATCTATGACTCAAATAAAATGAAAATTACATGCTACTGCTCAAAATTAAGTGATGGAGATGATGATGTGCCGATGGCGAGCAACCGGAGTCTCGAAAAAGATGGAGTGGATGGGGATGTCCCCATCATACCCTCGGGGTGGGGAGAACTCGACCCCGTCGAGTGTGGGTCCACCGGGGTAGCAGTACACCAAAGTGAATCCGGGCGAAGAACGTCTTCCCAACTCAACCCTGTGTCCGTAGCTGAGGGATGGCTCTTCCACTTCTCAGGATAGCGCGGGCACACCCTCTTTTTGGCGATGGTACCTTGCTTATCCAGTATTGCCTTCATGTGCTCACGTCGGGCTCTCGGGCTGATATGTGGAGGCTCTCCAGTGGTGTCACTCACAAAGGTAAGTGTAGGCTCGAGATGCTTACTAGGTTCCATCGCGGGGCCCTCATAGGGTGCTAGATCCGCCACATGAAAAGTCGGGTGTATCCCATAATCCTTTGGTAAGTTCAGACTAAAAGCATGTTTGCCAATGCCACTCAGAACTTGGGAAGGTCCAAGTCCTTATGCCCTCGATTTGGATGTGACCCAAAGGTAGAGCCACTCCAATATCATCATCACCAATTTTGCCTTCTTGGGGTACCAAGTGGCGCTTACGAGCTTTTGTCCGCCTTGTGTAAATCTCATCGCTGTTGCTTGGTGCTTGCTTAGACGCTCATGCCATGTACTATGATGCAGTGTGGGTGGGAAATGTGTGGTATGCAAAGGTGGCCCAGGACGACCACATATAGACCTATCGTGCATTGATGCCATGTGGACTTTGATGAACTTAGGTGGACCGGGGCAGCCACAAGTGGCCCTATCATGCATGGACTTTATAACAATGGTTGGAGGGCCGAGGCATCCGTAGGGGAATCGATTGTGCATGGGTATAGAAAATGCCGGGGGTCCCGGACATCCACGAATGCTCCTAACATGCTTAAGACCCATGATGAATGAAGGTGGACTATTACATCCGAATATGGACCACTCATGCTTCTTCTTGACATGTGGGTGATATGAATGAATGGACCCAACATAGTGTTGATGCCAAGTGATGTGTTGTGCCAAGACTTATGCACTCCTATCCCAAAGATGACTTCGATGTTTATAGGTGTGGGACGGCCTTTGAATTTCCATGTGAAAGGGTCGAAGGGATCTAGGAAGGTGGGCATTATGGAGAGGAGCTTTTCCTTGCTTCCTAGGTATATGTTGCTTATGGCGATGGTTCCCTTGGTGTGGCCCGAGTCTTGGAAGAGGTGGACTTGGTCCAACATGGTTGGTTGGGGTAGAGAAAGGTGGGTTGTGGGTAAGGTGGGTGGGTCACATGGATAACTAGGCTCCCATTGGAAGGGATCAAAGGGGTCGTGGATTGGGCTTCCTAGAGGAAGGAACTCTATGTCCACAAGGTCCATACATGGTGGGTCATGCTCCTCTAATGAAATAATGGGGCCGAAGTTCTTGGGAGGTAGATCGTCCATGAGGGGAGGGCTTAGCTTTCTACCCGAGATAAGAAGCTCAAATTTGAGGAGAAGGTCGGGCTCATCGGGTGTGGGGAGGAATAATAGAAGGTCACTAGTGTAGCAACCAATGGTGCATATTGAGGTGATAGACCCAACACATAGGTGTAGGAGGTCAAGGCTCCTAGGTTGTTTGGTTATGGGGGTCAACATGCCAGTCAACTCTAATTGCCAAGCTAAGCCCTTGAGAAGGTCCAATGGTGTCTCCACTTGGTAAGATGATTGGATGGTCGTGCGATAGGAGATGAAGGGCACTATGGGGAGGTGTCACTCCAAGGAAGGGTGGGCCATGATCGGGCTGTTGGATTCTCCTTTAACCATCTAGCCAAGGACCCATTTATGATGAGTTCACTCCCAACTAGAGGAGAGGGCATAGAGTGAAGATCGTAATGCGAGGCTTGATCCTCATCTTGGGCATGTGTTTCTTTCAAAGTGGGGGTAAGACCCGGGGTGTTCACAACTATGGGGTCGAGTGTCGGGATTATGGGTTCCTCTACCAAGGAGGTGAGAAGGTCCTTTGTAGGTGGAGTGATGATGATCAGCGCATGGTGCATCCGGGGTGGTGAACGAGGTCGGACTTGGGTTGGGGTTGGGAGTAGTGGAGGCCTAGGTTGGGGTAGGATTGGGGTTGGAAGTGGGAGGTGCGTTGGGTGAGGGGGTTTATGTTGAATGGTTTTGGGAGGTGTGTTCTTTTGAGGGGACGATGGAGGGGTAGTAGTGGGGACCATGGGGGCTTGTGGGGTGCGGGTTTGGTGGGGGATTTTGGGTTGGGGGGTGGTGGTCGTTATGGGTCTCGGTGGAGGGGAGGATACGAAGTCCATTTGGGTTTGAATAGTGTAGGTTGTGGAATTGGGTTTTGGTTGTATTGTGGGGAATTGGGGAATTGAAGTCTTGGGTTGGCCGGGTGGGGATGGTGGAGTTGAAGTGCTCCTTGGGCTTTGGTGATCCAAGTAGACGGGAGAAGGTCGGGGAGTGTAGACTTTCCTAAGTTCGGATTTCATGTTCTCCCATGTGTTAATAGGCTCTTGCCTCATAACATTCCTTAAGCGTTCAATGAGCTGCCACCTATCCTTGGCATGACGCACAAGCCGACTCTTGGCAAGGTAGATTCTCATGGATTCAGTCATTGGATTCCTCTTAAAGTATTTGTCCATGTTTTCCTCCCACTCTAAATATGCACTAGGGTGGTACCCGTCAAAGATAAGGTCCTCAAATAGGACTATGTCCAAAGGGGTGTCAATCGGACCCTTGTGAAGGGCCGAGTGTGACAGATGTGACCAATATGAAGTAGCCATGCTAGTGGGCAAGGTTGATGCACCGGGAGATGAATGCAAATGCGCCCTAGGACCAACTTGTGGAGAGACAAGTTGTGAACTTGCTCTGATACCACTTGATCTGACACCACCTTGGGGTGGTAGTCACGAGGTCAATGCACCTTGGACCTGTGACTCGCAAGCAAACAACTTTGACGATGAAATTACTCGGGCGAGCTCACTTGCGTAGCGGACACTATTGCCCGTGGGCAAATTGGCGATGGTGGGATGGTTCAAAGTGGGACCTTGACGTTCCAAGGCTTGGCTTCGCTATGGCTGACCCCCTAAGGGGTGGGATACCCAATTTTGTGGGCAGCCAACACGCCAAAGGCGTGGGTTGTTGGGTCGATCTCACGTCACTCCACGGTGGCCACTCAATTAGAGGGAAAATTTGGATCGGGCGCTCACTTACCGTCCGACGGAGCTAAAGACAATACTAACTAAGCAAAAGTAAACCAGCGAGAGATGTGTCCCGGAGCTCACCTGATCAGTGTGAGAACACCAATCCCGGCCGAAGACGAGGGCGAGCGGGGAGGCGTGGGCATGCACCCGCACGCCGCGTCGGTGTAGCTTCGGATGGCGACCTGCTAATACATGCACTACGCCCCTTGTAAGGGGGTTGGACTAGGGGTGGGGAATTGGATTACAACCAAAATATACCTCCACACAGGGAGGGGCGCTCCGCCGGCCAGGCGAGAAGGGGAAAAGCCGAAGTAGAAACTAAACGGACGGCGGATGTCGGTTCTGCCCGCTCGCTGGAACAGGGGACAGACAGGTGGTGTTGTGTCTCTGCGGCCGCTCCTGAGCTCCGTTGTCGACGAGACCAGTGGCAAAAGTTTTTGGGTTGGCCCAGGAGGATGTCTGAATTTTGGTAGGGATTCTGGTGGCCGGCGTTGGTTGGGGCGGGGCCGTGAGCAGAGACTTTGTTCTCTGGTTCTGACTGTCTCAGCGCCAATGCAGCAGGAAGAAGTGGTCACCACGGGTGCTCCCAAACTCCGATTCAAGCGTGGCTAGAGTCGTTGGAATCATTGTCGAGTCATCTTCGAAACGAGACCTACGGGGACGCCATAGGATGTCAGAGCAGATTGGGAGAGCCTGAACAGTGGACAGGGGTCGGTTCAGTCCCAAAGGGGACAGAACTGCACACCTGGGAAAGAAAAATGAGAAAACACAGCTCCGGATGACGAGCGGGGAGTCGCTTCTTGTTACTGGAAGGCGACTTGTTGTAGAAGATCTCAGCCAAGCCCCGCTGCCAGATCTTTAGGAGGTTGGCCGTGGGAGACTCTGTAACTGGCTTCTAGCTGACTGCCTGGGAGTAACTGCACAGTCTGGGGAGATCGGCTCCTGTGGATAGTCCCAAAGTTGGATGTCGGCGAGACCACCACGCCTGGAAAGATGCTTCGAAGAGATTTCCAGCAATGTAAGACTTGCCACTAGGAGATGCGCGATGGGGATGTGGCTGGATCTGCAACTGGGCGCTCCTCGGCTGCTTGCTGACTGAGAACTGCAGGTTGAAAAAGATAGGGTGGAAATGGTGTAGATGAGAGGGGGAAATGGAGAGGATGGGTGTGGGGGCGACCCCTGACTGTTAGGGGGGTCAACGGGGGGTCTATCTAGGCTAGGAGAGGGGGAGAATGGGGCTGGGTGACGGAGTTTGCAGTGGGTGAGAGAGGAGTTGAGAATTTGGGATGGGTGGGAGAGAGGGAAGGAGAGATCTCTCTCCTAGGTTTGAAAATGGACTAATGGGGTGTTAATGGGGGCTTTGGGGATGGGAAGGGTTGTGTTGGGAAAGGAAAGGGTGCTTGGGGGAGTAAGGAATTCTCCCTTGGGGAATGAGAGGGGTGCTTGGGGAAGGGGAATGGGTGGTTGGTTGTTAGGAGGTGGGGTGAGGATTGGTGGAGAATCTCTTGGGGTTGGGGTGGAGTAATGGAGGGGTGTGGGGACTTGGGAGAGAGTTATTAGGGGAGGGGAAGTGAGAGAAAGTGGTTGGGAGAGGGAGGAGAGAGAGAATGGGGCGAACCCCTTAGAGTGAGAGATAATGAGAGAGACGGTGAAGAGAAATTTTGGTGGAGGAGAGAAAGACTTGAGATTTTTTTCTATTCAAATGATTCATCGAAAGCTGTTACATATGAGTGGAGTGGGGGCCTATTTATAGGCTTACATAATTCCATATGACCAAACTAACCTTGACCAAATGCACTAATGACAAGACAAGTCCAAGGGAGGGGTGCCCCTGGGCCTAGCCCACTAGTTGGGCCCAATTGACTATCAAACTGACCCATTAATGATGTGACACAACCTCGAACCTAATGCAAGCAAGCACAATCGCATTCAAAACGGGCCAAGTTGGGCCACCGCTCTATCGTCACTCACCCAAGCCCGGGGTGACTTGGCAATGCCAAGGGGAGGAGGTGGGGTTGGGCCCTTGCTGGTAGAGGGCCAACAAGGCCAAGACTTGATTCCCAATGGGTGGGGATGCCCAAATCAAGGGGGCCGACAAAGTGCCAAGGGCACCGGTTGCAATATTCCCACGGTGATCACTCAAGTTTATGGGGCTTGAGGATCGGGCTCTCACTCGCATAACCAGCAGAATTAGAACTAATATTGAAAGACAAGCACTAAGTGGAGTGAAGGTTTGAGCACTTACTCGACCGGTTTGAAGAAACCGGTCCCGGTCGGAGACGAGGGCGAGCGGGGAGGCGAGTGGATCCCCACACGCCGCGGCGGTGTCGCTTGACCTGCCCAAACAAATTACACCACTACACCTCTCGTAGGAGAGTGATATTGGGGTGGGGGTTAATGGAATGACAAACAATACTACCTCCACGCAGGGAGGGGCCTTCAGCCGGCCAAGCGGGGCGGGGAAATTAGAGAGAAAAGGGTTGATTAAGAGACGGCACCGAATCTGCCTGCTGTCTGTGAACTGGGACAGGTAGTCGCTGTGGATGCTGTATAATCCGCTCAGGAAATTTGCTAATGGCGAGACTGGTGGCGAAGTCTTCGTAACAGGAAGGAGAATGCCTCATAATTTCTTTAATTTCTTCTGGCACTGCTGCTGACCGGGACGGTGGTTTGAACAGGGCTTCAGATTCTCATACTGTCAGCTGCAGATTTTTAACAGCAGGATGCAGAGAGTGTCCCGGCTGCTCCTGACCTCAGAATCAAGCACCGTTGGATTCGTTGGAATCTTGAACGAGTCCTCTTCACAGAAAAACTGACGGGGAAGCCATCCGAGGTCGGAGAAGACTAGGGGATGCAGAACAGTGGTGGCAGGTCGATGCAGACTTGTAGCTGGCAGAGTGATGGAGCTGAGGGAGAAAATTTGTAACTCCTGCCACAGGATGCCGAACGGAGTTCTGCCTCTTGATTCTGAACGTAGACAGGACGAAAAAGAACTTTTTAGAAGAGCCTGAGGGCTGATTCCTCCGAGATATGTCGTGGCAGAGCTTCTAATCCGGTTCAGGTCCTCAGCCGGGGCAGAACTGCGCAGCTGAGGGAGAATGGACCTCCTGGACGACTCAGAGATCGAAAGAAGATGAAACCACTTCGGTTGCGAAGGCGACTGGTAGACGCTTCCGACGATGGCTCTTGCATCTTCAAACTCGTTCAGAGGAGGTCGTGGTGGCCGCTGCAAGCTGCTGGTTCATCTGCAACTTCTGGACTGCAAGCAGCAACCAAAGGACAGCTTCCAATGCCTTGATAGAAGAAGGAGAATGGGGTATAGGGTGAAGGGGAGGTGGATGAAGGGTGAGAGGGGGGGTTGTGGGAAGGTGTGGAGGGGTCTAATGGTGGTGGGGAGATGGAGGAAGAGGGGGAGGTCGCAGGTTTCAGCTGGAGGTAAGGGGGGGAATGGGGATTGCTAGGAGGAGAAGAGAGGAGGGAGGTGGGGGCGACCAAGGCTAAAGGGTATAGAGATAGGGGCGGCCAAGGCTTGGAGGGAAGGGATTTCAAATTTGAAATGGCTTTGGAAGTTGGGTGATTGTGTGGGGAAGTGGGGTATTGTGTTGGAAGGGGGGGAGATTGTGTTGGAAGGGTAAAGATTCCACCTTGGGACAAGGGGGGTGGAGTAATGGGGCTATGGGAAGTGGAGTGGCCTTAATGGAGGTGGTTGGGGGTTGGAGGTGGTTGGGAGGAGGGAGGAGAGAGGAATGGGGCGAACCCCTTAGTGGGAGGAGAAAGAAAGAGGGATAGAGAGAGAGTAGGGTGGGGAATCACTCCCCTAGGGCTTCTCACCCAACTATAGGATTCACTCCTCTAGAACTAAATTTGAACACTCAAATGGAAATCTTTTGTATTGATTCATTCATTCATTAAGTTCCAAATGAAGGAAATGGGGCCCTATATATAGGAAACTCACATTTTACAATAAGACCCTGACAAAAGACTCAATGACAAATAACCGAAGGGGTAGGGGGGCTTATTGGGCCAAGCCTGCAGAATTGGGCCCAATTAGCACATTACACCATCTAATGACACACAAACTTAGGAAAATAAATGCAAGATCTAGGGACATGACTCAAATAAAATGAAAATTACATCAAATGACTCAAGTAAATAGCACAAAAGGATAAGTGGGCCTTTATAGAGAGAGGCCCGAACTCAAATGATGCCGGAGTGTGAAGAGGACCCTAGCCAAAGGGAATTGTGGATGATGTCTCCATCAATTAACCTATTAACTGACTCAAATAAAGAAAGATTACACATCTATGACTCAAATAAAATGAAAATTACATGCTACTGCTCAAAATTAAGTGATGGAGATGATGATGTGCCGATGGCGAGCAACCGGAGTCTCGAAAAAGATGGAGTGGCTTGGGATGTCCCCATCACAACCTGTCGCCGCATATTCGTGGAATGTGTCTGAAGCAACACATCCCTCAATGGCAAGATTCCGCAAGACATGAATATTTTTTCCGACTGTGGACCCCTTACCAGGTCCGGGGGCAACCCCCGTCCTTCCATAAGGATACCAGGGGACTTGGCTACGATTAAGACCCGGACTTTCATGCCTACTATGCAGTCAACATCATAGGCTTTACCCAGCCAGCCGACGACTGAGCTAAAGTCAAAGCTAAATTCGACAGCTCTGCGAACAAGGAAGAAGAGATCTTGATCCCGATCCCCGTCAAAGCTGGCACCCCAGTCCAAGCAGTCGAGGAATCTTCCTCGCCTCCCTACCAAGATATCGGGGCCGAAGATGCTCCTCCTGCCACTCAGCATGTCGAAGGACCTGGTTCAACAAGCTCTCCCGACGAGGGAGGTATCCAAGATGCCAACTATAAAGGATTGTCAGCTCTAGCAGGAAACCCCGGGGAAACCTCGGCAACCCCGACTGACAACTGCTGGCCAAAAGTCGGCGGCCCAGACCAATCCCTGGTGGATTCCAACAACAACTTCCCAGTTCCATCGGTGTCGACCAGCGGCTTCGAAAATCAAGAAATACACAAAGCCGACACCTATGACGAGAATTTCATCGACTTCCAACCCGCTCCTCCCACGCTAGAGGACGGCGGCTAGGCGACCGTTGACGAACTCATCGAAATCAACTTGGGTGAAGATGAAGCCCACCAGCCCACATTCGTCAGCGCTCTCCTCACCGAGGCAGAAAGGCAGAATTACAAGCAACTCCTGCTCGAATACAAAGACTACTTCACCTAGACCTACAAGGAGATGCCGGGGCTAGACCCCCTCCGTAGCGGAGCACGAGCTAGACATCTCTCCCTCGGTCACTCCAATCAAACAACCGCATCGGCGCATACGCCATGAGCTAGAGCTCCATGTCTCGATCGAAGTTAATAAAATGGCAGAGGTCGATTTCATCGAGCCGTGTATCTATCTGATCTGGCTCACGAACATAGTCCCAGTCAAGAAGAAAAGTGGTCAAGTCCGCATTTGCGTCGACTTCCGGGACCTCAAAAAAGCTTGTCCGAAGGATGACTTCCCAGTTCCAATCACAGAAACAATGGTCTACATGACCACTGGACATGAGGCCTTGTCTTTTATGGATGGGTCGTCCGGTTATAACCAAATATGGATGTCCCTCAAAGATAAGAACCACACAGCTTTCAGATCCCCCAAAGGGATTTTCAACTACAAGCGCATGCCCTACGGTTTGAAGAATGCCGGCGCTACTTACCAAAGGGCCATGACCAAAATATTCGACGAGATGCTACACAATACCATCGAATGCTACGTTGACGACCTCGCCGTTAAGACTAAAAGGCACGAAGACCATTTGCGTGATTTGCGCCGAGTCTTCGAGTGTCTTCGGTAATACGGGCTCAAGATGAACCCCATGAAATGCGCCTTTGGTGTATCCAGCGACAAGTTTCTCGACTTTGCCGTCCGATACCGAGGAATTGAGGTGGACCCCAGCAAGATCAAAGCGATCCGGGGGCTTCCCCCACCCAGCAACATCACCGAACTCAGGTCCTTCCAAGGGAGATTGACCTACATTCAGAGGTTCATTTCTAACCTCTCCGGTCGATGCGCGCCTTTCAACCAGTTGATGAAGAAAGATGCCCCATTTATATGGGACTCTGAATGCCAAGTGGCTTTCGAGCAAATCAAGGAGTACCTCCTTACTCCCCCAGTCCTGGGGACACCAGTTAAGAGTAAACCACTTATACTCTACATTGCTACCATGGACGCTTCCGTAGGAGCTCTGTTGGCACAAGTCAATCTGGAAGGTAAAGAGCAGCCCCTCTATTACCTCAGCCGAAAGCTAATCGGTGCCGAGTACCGATACTCCCCCATGGAGAAGGTCTGCTTGGCATTGGTGTTCTCCCTCAAAACGTTACGGCATTACCTCCTATCCCATCGAGTCGATCTTATATCCAAGCACGACCCCCTGAAGTATCTCCTTCGATAACCCGTCCTCTTAGGCAGACTGGGAAGGTGGGCTCTCCTACTGATGGAATACGACATTACTTACATTCCTAGAAAAGCAATCAAGGGACATGGCATGGCTGAATTTTTAGCAGCCCATCCAGTGCCAGACGACTCACCTTTCAGCTCGGAGCTCCCGGACGAGGAGTCCCTTGTTGTTCAATCACAACAACCGGTTGAACAGAGTGGAGATGTCTTGCATTACTGGCAGCAAAGCGCTCTCACAACCAGTGTACCTTGTTGGGAGCTCTACTTCGATGGCGCTTCCCGAGGGATTACGCGGAGCAACCAGGATCCAGCCACCACGGCAGGTGCAGGCATTATTTTCCTGACTCCTCAGGGCGGAGTTTTGTACAACTCATGTACTCTCAGGAAATCCCTGACCAACAATGAAGCTGAGTATGAAGCTCTACTCATTGGGCTCCAGATGGCTCTCCACATGGGCATCAAACGCCTCAAAGCCTACGGGGACTCCAAGCTGATAGTCTGGCAGGTCCTCAGCATCTATGACGTGCGGAAGCCAGAGTTGGTCCCATACCATGCTGCCGTCACCAGACTAGTTCGAAAGTCTTATTTCTTTGAAATAGATCATATTCCCAGAAGCAGCAACGCTCAGGTAGACGCCCTGGCAAAATTGGCTACGGCCATCAAGCTCCCACCCGAGGGTGAAGTTGACATCGTCATCAAACCCAGAAGACTGATGCCGAGCTCACTCGAAGATAACACCGGTCTCACCATTTACGAGGTCCACAACCTTGACCAGATCACTCCTTTAGAAGAAGAGGATTGGCGTGCGCTTATCGTCAAATTCAAGAAAGGGTGGCTCCCTCTTGACCGGGCTCAAAGAGTCCAATTGCTCCGCCGAGCGACCTCCTATGAGTTGATTGGCGACTCCCTGTACCGACTCGTCCACGAGAAGGGCAAGTCAATTCTCCTGAGATGCGTCTCTCCAGCAGAGGCTTAAGCCATTGTGCAGGAGGTTCACTCCAGATTGTGCGGCACGCACCAGGCCGAAGACTGAATGAAGCACAACATTAAGCTCAAGGGTTTCTATTGGCCAACCATGTACGTTGATTGTGTCCAGTATGCCCGTACATGTCATCAATGCCAAGCCTTTGGCCCAGTACCCAGAAGACCTCCTAATCCACTACATCCTACAGCCCCCACTTGGCCGTCCGTAGATGGACATCACGGGGCCTTTCCCTCCATCTTCCAAGGGCCATAAATACATCTTGGCCACCACTGACTATTTCTCTCGCTGGGCAGAGGCCTTTCCCTTGCGGGAGGTCACCGGCGAGGTGGTTGCCAGATTCGTCAGCCACAACATCATCTACCGGTTCGGTACCCCCAGTCGCATCGTGTCCGACAATGGGACACCGTTCAAGAATAGGGCCGTATACCAGCTTGATGGGGACATCACCTCTCGTGCCCACACTCACGGCTCATCTCCTCACCTCGGAAGCGTCCGACATGGTCTAGTCATTTATTTTGAGTCATATGTTGTATTTTCTCATTTTTATTTGAGTCATATCATTGTAATTTTCCTTTTATTTGAGTCATGTCCCTAGGTCTTTTGTTTATTCCCCTAAGTTTGAGTGGCATTAGGTTGATTAGATTAGCTATTGGGCCCAATTCAGTGGGCTAGGCCCAGGGGCTTCCCCTACCCCTTGGTTATTTATCATTGTAGCAAGAGTCAAGGACTTTTTGTAAAATGTGGGTTGCCTATAAATAGGACCCCATTCCCCCCATTTTAAGTTAATGAAAATTTGCCATTTGAGAGTTCAAATTTCAGATTTCTTGTGGAGTGAATCCATTAGTGGGTGAGAAGCCCTAGGGAGAGAATCCCACCCCATCCCTCTCTTACTCTCTCTCTTCATCTCCCCTCCCTCTCTTGGCCGCCCCCCTCTCTCTCCTCCACCTCACCCTCCACATCAGCCCTAAATCTGCCACCCCTTCCCTTCCCTAGGTGCTATCAATGCCCCTCCACCACTTCCCACCAAATCTACTCCCTCCCTAGGAGGATCTTGACCTTCTCAACTGATGTGACACAACCTAAGACTTAGGCAATCAAGCACATTCACAATCAAAAGGGCCAATTTTGGGCCGCCGCTCTCCCGTCGCTCACCCAAGCCCGGGGTGACTTGGCGATGCCAAGTGGAGGATGTGGGGTTGGGCCCTTGCTAGTAGAGGGCCAGCAAGGCCAAGATTTGATTTCCAATGGATGTGGAAGCCCAATTCAATGGGGCCGACAAAGTGCCGAAGGCACCGGTTGCACTCTTCCCACGGTGATCACTCAAGGCAACGGGGCTTGAGGATCGAGCTCTCACTCGCATAACCAGCAGAACTAAGAACTAATATTGAAAGAAAAGTACTAAATGGAGTGAAGGTGTGAGCACTTACTCGACCGGTTTGAAGAAACCGGTCCCGATCGGAGACGAGGGCGAGCGGGGAGGCGAGTGGATCCCCACACGCCGCGTCGGTGTAGCTTGACCTGCTCAAGGGTTTACAACACTACACCTCTCGCAGGAGGGGGACCTTGGGGTGGGGGTTAATGATATTACAATCAATACTACCTCCGCGCAGGGAGGGGCCTTCAGCCGGCCAAGCGGGGCGGGGAAATTAGAGCAAAGAGAGATGACTAAGTGATGGCACCGAATCTGCCTGCCCTCTGCAATAGGGGACTGACAGTTGGTGTTGAAGCTGCAGAACTTGATCAGGAATTTTGCCGAGGGCAAGACTAGTGGGGAACCCTTCGTTACTGGGGCTGGAATGCTTCAGAATTTTGTCAATTTCTTCAGGGGTCGCTGCTGGCCTGGGTGGGAACTCGAACAGGGTCACTGATTCTCAGACTGACAGCAACAGATTACTAACAGCAGGAAGAAGAAGTTGCCCCGGCCACTCCCAAACTCAAAATCAGGTGCCGTTGGAACCGTGAATGAGTCCTCTTTGCAGCAGAACAAACGGGGACGCCAAACAATGCCGGAGACGATCAGTGGATCCAGAAGAGTGAGGAGAGGTCGGTGCAGACTGTGGGGAAGCAGAGTCGCACTGTCGAGGAAGAAAATTGATAACTTCTGGTACCGGATGCTGAACGGGATTCTGCTTCTTGATTCTGAAAGTAGACAGGAAGGAGAAGAACTTTGGAGAAGAGCTCGTGGCCTGATTCCTCCTAGGTTCATCGTGGTGAAGCTTTTTCTCCGGCTCAGGACCTCTGCAGGGGCAGACCGGCGTAGTCATGGAAGAATGGGCTTCCTGGGCAGCACCGAACTCCGATGGTGACGAAACCACTGCCGTTGCGAAGAGGACAGGCAGCCGCTTCCGTGGATGCCTCTTGGGCCTTCAAAATCGGAGGGAGGTGACCGGGGTGGCTGCTGCAAGCTATGGGTACAGCTGCATCTTTTGAACAGCAACCTGCAGCCTTGACAAAGCCCCCAATGGATCTAGCAAGAAGAAGGAGAGAGTAGTATATGGTGAAGGGGAATGAAGAAAGGTGGAGGGGAGGTATGGGAGGTGTGGAGGGTTGCTAATGGCAGAGGGGAGGTGGAGGAAGAAGGGGGAGGGTGCAGGTTCAGCTAGAGGAAGGGGGAGTGGAGGGTGGATGGGGTAGTGGATGGTGGGGTGGAGTGAAGGGGAAGGGGGCGAACCTAGCCTAATGGGGAAGGGAGAGGGCGGCCAAAGCACTTGGAGGGAAGGGGATTTCAAATTCAAAAGGCCTAGGAAGTTGGGAGATTGTGTGGGGAAGAGGGGTGAGTGTGTTGGAATGGGGAAGATATTGTTGGAATGGGGGAGATTCTACCTTGGAACTAGAGGGTGGAGTAATGGTGGCTATGGGAAGTGGAGTGGCCTTAATGGAGGTGGTTGGGGGTTGGAAGTTGGGAGGGAGGAGGAGGAGAGAGAGAAAGGGGCGAACCCCTTAGTGGAGGAGAGAGAGAAGAGAGAAGAAGGGGGGGTGGGGACTCTCTCACCCCAGGGCTTCTCACCCAATTGGATTCTCTCCATTAAACTAAACTTTGAACTCTCAAATGGCATTTTTCATTGATTGATTCATTACCTTCAAATGAAGGAAATGGGGCCCTATATATAGGAAACCCACATTTTACAATAAGTCCCTTACAAAAGACTCAATGATAAATAACCGAAGGGGTAGGGGGGGTCTTGGGCCAAGCCCGAAGAATTGGGCCCAATAGCACATTACACAATCTAATGACACTCAAACTTAGGAAAATAAATGCAAGACCTAGGGACATGACTCAAATAAAATGAAAATTACATCAAAATGACTCAAATAGATAGCACAAAAGGGATAATTGGGCCTTTATAGAGAGAGGCCCGAACTCAAACGATGCCGGAGTGTGAAGAAGACCCTAGCCAAAGAGAGTTGTGGATGATGCCTCCATCATCAACACAATCTCCCTCTCCCCAACACAATCCACCCTAGTCTCCACACAATCCTGCAGCTCCCTAGGCCAAATTTAAATATTTTCCCACCTCTCTCATCTTCCCCCCCATGCCTTAGGTCGCCCTAAAGAGGAGCCTTGGTGCTGGCCGCCCCACTCATCATCCTCCCTCCTCCATTGAGCTTCTCCACCACCACTCCCTCTAACCCTTGTGCAGAGAGCAGCAACCAGCCCCCTGCGTCCTCCCCTCTCCCAGCACCTCCACCACACCCTAGCCATCCTCCACACCTCCCACACATCCCCCTCTGTCCCCCCCCTTCCACGTCCCTTCACCATTAGCCACCTCCCTCCCCTATCTCTTGTGCCATTGGAGCTACTCTCAGCTAGCCAGTTCGCAGCTCAGGATCTGCAGAGGACCAACAGCTTGCAGAGGCGACCCCGACTTCATCCCGGCATCTCTGGAGGCCCAAGTGGTACCGTCGGAAGCATCTCCCTGTCTTCTTCGGAACAGCGGTGGTCTTGTCCCAACCTGAGCTTGTGGCTGCCCGGGGGAGCCGATCTCCCCAGACTGTACGTCTTCCTCCAGACTGACAACCTGAAGCCGCTTGCAGAGCCTCCCACGGCCAACCCCTTGAAGATCTGGAGGCGGGGCTTGGCTGAGTTCTTCTACAACGAGGCGACTTCCAGAACCAAGAAGCGGCTCTCCGATTGGACCCCAAACAAGTGAGTTCTGAATTTTCTCCCTCGGGTGCGCTATTTTGTTCACTCTGGGACTGAATAGACACCAGATCACTGTTCGGACTGTCCTTGTCTACTCAGACCTCTTCCGGCGTCCCCATAGGACTCGTTTCGAAGAGGACTCGACAAAGAATCCAGCGACTCTGGCCAAGCTTGAGTCGGAGCTGAGGAGCGTCCGTGGTAGCCTCGTCTTCCAGCGGTAGGGGTGCAGAAGCTACCAGAACCAACAAGCAGAGCCCATGTTCGCCCCTCTGCCTCGACCAGCACCGCCATCTAGAAATTCCCCCAAAAATCGGACATCTTGCTGGGTCAACTACGAAGGTTTTCCAACTGGTTTCGTCAAAAACGGAGTTCGGGAGAGGCTGCAGCAGCGTCGACTTCGACCGCATGTCCCCTGTTCCAGAGGGCGGACAGAACCATCGAATTTCTTTCAATAAGTTCCTAGATTGATTCTCCCCTTCCCGCCTGGCCGGCTTACAGCCCCTCCCTGTGGGAGGTAGTGTTTGAATGTAATTTTGGCTTCCCTTCCCCAAGTTCAACCCCCTTGCATGGGGCATAGTGATGTAAAACCTTGAACAGGTCGAAGCTACACCGGCGCGGCGTGTGGGGAACCCACGTTTCCCTGCTCGCCCTCATCTCGGAATGGGATCGGTTTCTTCAAATCGGTCAAGTAAGTCCTCTACCCTTGCTCTCCTTTGGATGCCATGTTCCTTCAATATTAGTTCATAAGCTCTGCTGGTCCATGAGAGTGAGCGCCCAGTCCTCAAGCCCCATTACTTCGAGTGACCGCCGTGGGAGAGAGTGTGATCCGGGCCTTCGGCACCCGGTCGGCCCCATTGAATTGGGTCTCCATACCTTTGGGAAAAAACCTTTGGCCTTGCTGTCCCTCTACCAGCAAGGGTCCATCCCTCACAACCCCCACTCGACATCGTCGAGTTACCCCGAGTTTTGGGTGAGTGTCGGGTGAGTGGCCGCCGATATCGGTTCGTTTCGATTGCAAATTGCGCTTGCATGTTAAGGTCCAAGGTGCATCGGTCTTGTGACTATCACCCTCAAGGTGGTGTCACATCACAGCTTATGGCCAAGTTTCACATTGACTGGAGAACCTCTTCGGTCTACAACCCCCAGGCCAACGGCTTAGCGGAAGCCTTCAACAAGACCCTCTGCAAACTCCTAGCTAAGATGGTTAGCCACCGGAAACGTGATTGGGGCGAGAAGATCTTCGAGGCACTCTGGGCCTACTGGATGATCTACAAAACTCCCATGGGGTGTTCGCCGTTCTCCCTCGCCTACAGGGCAGAAGCCGTTATCCCCATCGAAGTCCAGTTAGCCTCTTACCACATGGCTGTCCACACCGGCCTTGCCGGCCCCGATGAAAGTAAGTGCCAAAGAAGATTAGAAGAGCTCACCGACTTGGAACACAAACGGCTCGAAGCTTATAAACACCTACAAGTATACCAGGCCCGTATGACTCGAGCCTATGATAAGCTCGTCAAGCAGCGAGCCTTCAAGCAAGGCGACCTCGTCATGATCAAGGAAAAGGGAGTCATGGCGGGGCGCCCCAGTGGAAAATTACAGCCGAATTGGCAAGGTCCATACATTATCCGCAACATCTATGAGGGCGGGGCCTACACGGTCGTCGACCACCAAGGTCACAGACCCTTCCCGCCTCTCAATAGCAAGCATATAAAGCTATACTATGCACCCGAACATGAGTTCGCGCGACAGCCAGACTAAGGCACACGTCCCAGCTACTACTAGTGAAGTCGGCCTTCCCCTGTTGAGGGTCTAACCACCCAGTCCTTCCAGTCTCCAATTCCCAGCCAAGCCCTCCCAGAACCACTGTCAGGCATTTTTGGGAACTAATCCCCTGCCTTCATTCTCGCTACAACGAGAGCAAGGGCACCGCTGCGCCGGCAACAATCCAGCCGTCAGGCTCCTAGGTAAGTGAAAAAAAACAAACAAAAAATTGGGGTTAAAAATAGAGGTACCCCGGCAGACTCAGCCGTCCTCTTTTTCAAGGAGGCGACTGGGGGCAAAAAGGCCAGTAACCGGGCTAAGGCGAAAACCCGAAAGGGCACCTCAGGCAAAATGGGGAAACCCCTCGACGTGAAAATCCACAAGGGCGCATCAGAAAAAGCTAAAGGGGGTCAGCTCTAGCGAAAACTCGAAAGGGTTGTAGAGCCGATAATGAGAAAATCTTCCTCTCCCTGCCAGTCAGGGTGGCATTCCACTGTTGGCACTCAAAATATGATCGCCGGTGACCAAGCCATAAGGACGAATGACCCGGCCCATCGAAGTACAGAAGCCGATAAAGATCAACATATTGAAGACTTCTCAAGCTGCCAGAGCCTCGAGTCACTCCATGTGGACACGAGGACTTCACCTCAGGAGAGCCGAGACAAACTCGTCAACCAACCGGCAGTGCGACCAAGCCTGCCCAATGAACCGGCATCGACTTTGTCATGCCGCATACACTACACCCGTTGTCTGATCAAGGACGACGGTCTATCCGGTGGTTCCCCACCATATGAAGAGGTTCTCCAGAAGATGAAGGAGTTCCCCCGGCTCTCCGAGATGGAGGACCGAAAGCTCTGTCGGTAGAAGATCCCGATCACCCGGCACGGGTACGGCTTCCTGCCAAGATGGGCCCATTAGTGGCCTAACGATCGCCCAGCTCGGGCGGAAATATCCCTGGTGTTATCTCGCCTTTCAAGGAGCTTCGAGCATAATCCAGGCTGAGCCAACGACATAGATCATAGAGCTGAAGGCCGTGTCAGCGGGAAACCCGTGTGAGCAGCCCAAAGTAATCCAGAACCTCGAGAAGGGCCGTACGCCAATCTAGGAGCTTCGACAAATCATCTCGTCGAGGTTTCAGGGAGCAGCGGCAGAACACATGTTCACGGTGGCTCCCGGAATCATCTCCGGACTCACCAGATGGCTCGAAGCTCGTATAAAGCACCAGCCCGGCATGCCCTTATCCCGACGCGCCCTTACCTTCGACCCTTGTACCGGCGCGCCCCCATCTTCAGCCCTTATGCCGGAGCGTAAATCACCCTGATGATGGCTTCGATCCCGGCGCGATAAGCCTTGAAGGCTCCCCCGGTGCGCCAATCACACGCCGGTTCAACGTTCTAACTCATGCCCTATATATACGGCTATTCGAGAGCAACAAAGAGGGGCCGAAGGGAGATCAAGAAAGAAATCAGAAGAGACAGAGAGAAGAAGAGGAGGGAGAGAGCTTTCGAGAGGGTTTCTTTCCTCTTGCGGTACAGAGAGCGAGGGTTCCTTCGGGGGAGTTACTGTCGGCCATCTTCTTCTTCTATGACACCCTGTTTCAGGAACAGGTGGGCGCGGGCGCTGATCCCTTTCCTGCTTTTCGTGGGTTTCCCTTCTGAAACTTCTACCCATCGGATGTAAGCGAGAGGGGGAGGAGCGACGATGATATGAGTCGATTCTCCTCCCCCCTCTACGTGATTTTCTCTGCTGCTCTTTCCCTGTTATTGCGCTATGAGCATCCTCTGCTTCTGTTATTGTTGAACGGCGATCGAATAATGGCGCTGGTGCCATAGCCTGATTATGTATATGCTGAGCCATTCCCGTTTCTGGGATGGTAACATATATACATATACATGCTAAATGCTCAGTTTAATAGGTCGAACGAATGGTCTTCATCTTCCATGTCTTATGTATGCCAATGCGTGCACGTGAGGCTTTCTCTGTATTATTCCCTGATTCCGCTTTCCCTGAATCTTCTACCATGCCCTGAATCATCGTGGGCTATAGAAACGTCCCTTCCCCGGGGTTTCCCCTCCGAATATTCTCCTGTTTAATCTCAGGATTCTCGCATACCCCTCTCTTCTCGGATGGAGCCGTGCTTCTGCCTGTGCCTCTCTCCGCCACGCCCGGGGTTTCATCCCCTGAACGATGCTCTCTAACTGATCGAACATATGCCTCGTAATGGGCCTCCCTCATCTATGCATTTACTATCTCTACGCATCACGGTCATCCGAATGGTTTCCGGGGTTTTCCTTCTCATTATCTCGATCATCTGGGGAAGGGGAACATGCCCCTGTGGCTTCATGGAACTGCTAGGCAACTAAGAACCTACCTCCCGATGGTAGATGTTCTCCCTGAGCCCACAGCAGATAGCAATGAAGAGGTCTTGGTTCAACGAGCTAGACCCTAACAGTCCAGGACCCAACGGAGACCGGGGATGTGTGCTCCTCGCAGGCTAGCCCTCGGAGTTCCATCTCCCTAATGGTAGGTTCCTCTAAGGGATAAGTCATACACTGTGGGCTATCCACCCCTCACAGGATAGTCCTCGGGGTATTGCTCCCGCCGTCAACGGCTTCATCTCTCTGTTTCTTCCCCTACGGGATTTTGGTGCCCCTAGCAGGCTAGTCCTCGGGGTACTCCATCCACTGGGGTTTGCTGGTTGCCATTGTGCAGACCGGCGGTTTAGGGGCTTGTTCCACAGGTGAGCATGACCCCGCTTCTCCCCTACAACTCTTCAGGTTCAGGGGAGATGCTGTCCAATTTTGGACAGATTAAGATTGAATAAGCCTTAATGAAACGCTCGTTCTGGACCCAATTATCCCGGTGCTCGAGTAGGAACCTCGCACTGGCTTAATCACACCGTCCTTCGGGGTTCTGGACTTCAATTCAATAAGCAATTGGCCCCAAATAACTTCAGAATCCTCACCCAAAACTTAACAAACCCAATAGCTGCAAAATTCACAGAAAAGGTGGGTTGAACGGCGCGACCTTAGCCGGCGCGCCCTAATCCGGCGTGGTACCCCCCCGCGTCGGATTAACGTTAGACTCATATCCCTTCTTTTATTCTTTGCGCCTTTCCGGCGCGCCCTAAACCGGCGCGCCCCAACCCTTTCGCGCGTCGTCTTAACCGGCTGTATGGCCGCGCCGTATTAGCCGCTATACCTGCATTTCTTCGCGCCGTATTAACATTCATCATGGCCGCGCCGGATTAAGACGCTATACCTATTGGATTTTTGTGACTTCCCTAGTGTTTTGATGATGAGCATCACTATGTTAAATATTGTCATTTTCATCAGATATCTTGCGTAATGTTATGCATTTGAAATTTCCATGATTAACATGAAAACTGCTATGAGGTAGTACCTTGTATGTCCGTACTGTTCCTTTCATACTTCGTGTTGTTTATGTTCACTACACTTCATGTTGTCCTTTTGTACGTCGTGTTGTTCCAACTATGTTTGTTGATTGTCTTCGTGCTGTTTACTGAAGCAGCTCGATTTGTTCTGATGAACTTCGAGTCGCTTTCCTGTGAACCTCGTGTCGTTTCTTCAGTATTTAGTTACTCATCTCGAGTCATCCTTTTATTTTTGCTCTTGTGTTTTCGTGTCATTTACTGTAGTTACTCGAGTCGTTTTCCTACTTTCATTGTTTTATCACGTGTCGTTGTAGCCGTTCCTGTCTTCTGTCTTCGTGTTGTTTTTCCTTGACCCCGTGTCCTTTTTGCTTTGTGACCACACTTCGTGTAGGGTTCTGGTTTCATCTTCGAGTTGGTTTTAGTCTGTGTCGTCCTCGTCTTCGAGTCGTTCGTAAGTTCGAGCAATTTTGTATTCGAGTCATTTTTTATGTCTTCGTGTTGTTTCTGTATTTATGTCTTCGTGTTGCTTCTTTCTATCTTCGTCCAAGGTTCCTCTGATCGTGTGTTTCTATCGTTTCACTCCGTGTTATTTCCTTCTCACCTCGTGCTGTTCTCATCTGACCTTGTGTCATTCTCTCTTTATTTCGTGCTGTAGTCATCTTGTGTATCTCGTGTCATTCTTAGTATAGTGCATCTCGTATTGCTATCACATACCTCATGCAGTCTTAGTTTTTGTGGCCCTGAGTTTTAATGGTTTTAATTTCTTTGCAGGAGAAGAACAAAAAAAAAAACAAAAAGAAGAAGGTGGTCCGAGGAAGAATATTCCCCAGTGTCTGGGCTGCACGTGATCCAATACTAAAGGAACCAATGCTATAAGGGCACGTGGCAAGAAGGTTCTGGATCGAGCGCGGGAAGCACACGCCTTGCATGAACCCTCCTGATCGCTTATAAAAGCACTGCCTCACCATCTACGAAAGTGGAGGAGCTCCGAGGTTACAGTAAAGAAATTTGAGTGAGAACAGACGAGAAAGAGCCTCCCTGAGAAACTAGAGTGATCCAGTTGAGAGAGAAGAGAGAGCAGAAGAGTGATCAGAAGATGGGTATTGACTTACGGATCAAATCCAAAGTCTGCTGCTCAGTTTGAGCTACATTGTTTCCAGTTTCTGAAATTTGGCTTCCTTCTTTCTTGTTTTCATTTTTATATGTTTTTTCCTTCTTGATTGAAAGTTCTCTGTGTTACCTTCTGGTGTTCAGGGGAAGAGAGAGACGTGTTCTCTCTGGTTTACTTGCAACAGAGGTTGCAGTATTGTTCCCTCCCGTAGAAGAGGTGTTCCCTCAGGGATTCAGAGGAAGAGAGACCTTGGTCTCTGGTTCTAGTGACTGCAGATCACTAGTGTTCCCTCCGGTTGGAGGAAGAGGAACTTGTTTCCTGGTTTCTAGGGACTTGGCGTCCTTAGGGTTCCCTCCGGGTGTGGAGGAAGAGGGGAGGGTGTTCCCCTAGTGAAGCTGTGAATCAGCCGTTATCGCAGACTGAGTCTGCTTTGCTAGCAGGTGCTAGTGGAAGCCTCACTTCGATTTGAAGTGAGGGGTGGACGTAGGCAGACTTGAGGTCTGACCGAACCACCTTAAAAACCTCTGGGTACTCGTGTGATTGTCTGTGGTGATTTTGTGGTGTGCCTTCTATCCACTCGAGCTATTGTCCGCACTGCGTTTTTGTGGGTTCAACTCCGAGATTGCTTGTTTCAAGTGAATCATTCTTCAGTAATTTTTAATCGGTTGAAAATAGTGATCTATTCATCCCCTCCCCTTCTAGATCACTTTATATTTCTTGTATCACTTGGTATCAGAGCGGGTATTTCCCAATATGTGGTCCAATGGCCAGGGAAACGGATCCGCTGGTTCTCGCAGCTACATTGCTGAAGGGCAGTCAATCACCCGTCCCCCTTTCTTCGATGGTAATAACTATTTCTTTTGGAAGAACAGGATGGAAGTCTTTATCAGGGCCCAAAGCCACAAGCTCTGGAGAGTAATTACAGATGGTCCGTACCAACTTCCACCGAACGAAGACATGTGGACAGAGGAACAGGTTAAACTTTCCGCACTGAATTGGACAGCTCTTAGCATCATACAGTGCGCCGTCCACCCGGAAGAGTACTTGAGGATTTCAGCGTGCAAGACTGCAAAGAAAATGTGGGATGAATTGCAGTTAATTTATGAGGGCACATCTCAAGTGAAAGCTACCAAGATCAATATGCTTACAACTCAGTATGAGTTGTTTAAGATGAAGCCAGAGGAGTCGATCACATAAATGTATGCTAGATTGTCTGTGATCATCAATAGTCTGAGAGGATTTGGAAAGGAGATTTGTAGACACACTAAAATTGACATCATTTTGAGCATATCTCCTATCGCACTGTGATGCCCCATTTGACCCTCAAATCGACTTATTTGAGTGATTTTCCTCCTTTTTATTGAATATCCAACTTCCCCAAGCTTTCCACATGTTTTTCCATTTTTCTCCAATTTTTTCTGAGCCATTTCTCCATTTTTTCGGGCCTTAAATCAAATGGGGGAAGGGACCCGGGCGTCATTTAAGTAACGCCCCGTCAGGGGGCGTCATTTCTTTAATTAGCGACCGTCTGTTCGGTCGTCAATTCTTGTTCAATTCCGAACTCCAGAAGCACCCCTTCCTTTTCTCACTTACACTCCTTTTTAACTTGGGAAAGGGTTCCTATAGCTTCCTAATATTGAAAGGACACTTGGAGGAAGGATCCCCCTTTCCATCCTACCAAAACTAAGTTTTCTAATTTTTTATGGAATTAATTCCGAATTTCCCTTCCTTTCCTCATTTAATCTCTTTTTCCACTTGGGAAAGGGTTCCTATGACTTTCCAAGGTTGAAGGGACACTTGCCTAATGTTTATCTCTTCCAAATTCCAACTAAAACATGTTTTCTTATTTTCTCTTGAATTAATTCCGAATTTCACTTCCTTTCCTCATTTAATCTCTTTTTCCACTTGGGAAAGGGTTCCTATGACTTTCCAAGGTTGAAGGGACACTTGCCTAAGGTTTATCTCTTCCAAATCCAACTAAAACACATTTTCTTATTTTCTCTTGATTTAATTCCGAATTTCACTTCCTTTCCTCATTTAATCTCTTTTTCCACTTGGGAAAGGGTTCCTATGACTTTCCAAGGTTGAAGGGACACTTGCCTAATGTTTATCTCTTCCAAATTCCAACTAAAACATGTTTTCTTATTTTCTCTTGATTTAATTCCGAATTTCACTTCCTTTCCTCATTTAATCTCTTTTTCCACTTGGGAAAGTGTTCCTATGACTTTCCAAGGTTGAAGGGACACTTGCCTAATGTTTATCTCTTCCAAATCCCACTAAAACATGTTTTCCTAATTTCCCTTGGAATTAATTCCGAATTTCAACCCTATAAATAGGACCTCTCTCTCCCTTGTGAAAAGAGATCAAGATCAATTCAAGGGGAGGTGCTGCCGGACTAAAGGCTCAAGGAGGAAGACTCCCATGCACCTAAAAGCTTCATCCATGGAGTTCTTCTTCCTCTATTGAAGATTTGGAGCCTCTACATCCATGGAGTTCTACATCCTCTTCTTCCTCCATTGAAGATCTTCATCCTTGAAGCCAAATTGGAGAAAACCACTAACCTTTCCCCCTCCTATCTCTTATTTTTCTTTAGTTAATTGCATGCATCATTATTCCATCTCTTCCTTTTATTTCTTTTTATCTCCATGTTGAGATCTCCTTAGTGCAACACTTGCACACCTCCCTATTTGCATATCATTCATCATATCTCCCATACCCTTTTGCATAGGGGTTTAAAGGCCAAACACCAATAAGGTGTGTTCATATCCATGCTTTCTATGTCCATATTTACATTTGGATTTGATGCTACACATCTTGGTTTCTAATCCATGTTTGTTTATTGGTGTTTGTTAATTTTGCAAGGGTAATCAATCAAGGAAAACTCTCTTCATCGGCCGGCCGATAAAAGAGAAGGTGCACTCACAATCTCCCCCACATTTAAGGTATTTATATCGCGATCCCTCCATTGATTATTTGTTATATCCTTTGAGGCCCTCGCGTCTCTGGCGATCACATTCCCCTTAGCATCCTCGCATGCTCCCCTTTTCTCCCTCTTTTCCCATTCTCTTCTATTCATTTTTTCTTTTTCCCTTTTAATTGTTCTAAGTGGATTTCTTAGAATCTACAAATTGGCGATCACGGTGGGACCACCATTGTTTTTCTTTGATTACCCTTCCCCCTTTGCACCCTCGGTGCAACTCCCTTTGTGCTCCACATAGCACTTTCCTTTTTGTTTTATCACTTGTGCATCGCGTGCACATCCCCCTCCCCTTATGTGATTGCTAACTTGTTGGTTTTTGAAAAATTCCACTTTCTTATCTCTCCATCTTTTTTAAAAAAAAAATTTGGATGCCATGCTTCATATTATGTTGATTGCTATGATTTGTATGGCCATGTGAGTGTTTTACCTTATCTTTCTTTGGTTTGGCTCATATCATGGTTCATACTTTCTTTTCTTTGTCTTTTGCATTAGGACTTGCATTTAGGGCATTTGGCTTGGGAGACCTCCTCTCTCTATATTAGGATTTCACACACCCCCTTGGTGAAGGAAGGACCCTCCATTGAGCATTCCGTCTCTTTGGATTGGAAATTCCTAAACCAAGCCTCCATAAGTCCCCGCACCCGTGGATTCCCTCACGGACGCCGGGCAGGTTGTACCCTTGAAGTTCCCGAGTTTAGTTGGCCTATACGTGGTGAGAGAGTGTTCCTAGTTGGCATTGAAGTAATCATATTGAAACTAGGTTCCTCCCTCGTGTGAATCATTCCAAATCTTTGTAAAAAATCATTAATTCACCAAGGTTCAAACATAAAAAAAAATCAAGGTAACCATTCCAACTTGTGTGCTTCTTTGCAAATTATTTGCACATTAAATTGCTTACATAATGGCTTACTTTGATAGACAAAACAACATGTTCAATTCAATTAATGTTCATGAGGGTGATCAACCTAGCACATCTTATTCCCCTCAATTCCAACATGTTCAACATAATTCTCACCATAATTCTTTCAAAGGACCACGTCCTCACTCTTATGGTGTTGCCCGACCCATGGGCAATGTCCAATCCAATGGTCTTTTAATCCAATTGCGAGCCACTATTCCCTCGGGACCGTCTCCTCCCAATGATGAGAAGGTTTCCCAAATCATTCATGCATTAGATCATCTCACCCCTCAACAGATCCAAGCCCTTAAGGCCGCCATTGAGGGTGCATCTCATTCCTCTCCTCCTCCTTCTAATCCTACACGGGTGGCCCATCACCCACCTCCCTCTTTTATTCCTACACGGGTGGCCCATCACCCATCTCCTCCTATTCATTCTACTCGGGTGGCCCATCACCCGCCTCCTTCTATTCCTCCTCCATCACGGCCCCAAGGCCCATTTATTCCTTGCAATCCGGCCCATCCGGGTTCTTCCATGGGTCGGCCCGTTAATTCTTCTCCACGGCCTTTTTATACGGCCCCTCCTCCTTCAAGGCCCTATCAACCTTCGGTTGCACAGGTCACACCCCTCCAGCAAACTCTCCTTGACAAAATCACTCTTATGGAGGAACAATTAAAGAGGGTTACGAGCCCGCGGCCCGCTCCTCCTACTCCAGTTAATTCTCTTCACGCTTTCCTGGATGACATTACCAAGATGGAGAGTGAATGGAAAGATAGGAGAGATGATTATGACTTTGGCACTTCAAGCAATCAAGAGCCGGCAATTGAAGAATCTGAAGCAATGTATGATGATGAAGCTATGCAGGCATCCCTTCCGAGTTTCCTTAACTTCCCGCTTCCTCCACTATCATTTGATGAACCCCCTGCTCAGGACGAAGCTACCATCCCTGATCCAACCCCCGTTTCCGAGACCTCTTGGTGTTACGATGATGGGTCGATACTCCAATCACCCACACCGGCACATCTTGAGTCTCCTCCCACTCCTAACACCGCTCGCCCCGTCCGGAGTTTTCCCCGCACCAAACCTCCACCAGTTATACCTCCCCCAGTTACATCAACCTTCATATCATCACCCTCCCCTGAACCTTCCATCAAACCTCCACCAATGACACCTCCACCCATTAAACCATTAACCTTCACACCATCGGCCTCCATTGAACCCACCATTAAACCTTCCCCAATTAACATCCCACCACTTCAACCCTCCATTACCCCTTTAACCTCAAAACCCTCCACTATGCCTATAACACCTATTCCACCACATAACCCTTCACCTTTACCCGTGGCTAATCCTGAGCAGGATTCACCCTTTTTTGCACTCGAGCCAATCCCAACTGCTTCCGAGCAAAGGGAGAAACTCGACGTGTTTATACCTCCGCCTCCACTTATCCTTTCTCCAACGCCTTTCATTACGCCCCCACCATTCATGGAGCCTTCCGCCTCTGCTTCACCTCCCTCTACTACTCGGAAGGGGAGTGCTTCTACAAACACTTGTGCCGAGGATGATCAAGAGCTGCGAAAGAAGAATTTGGCCATGGCCGCGCTATTCAAAATGCAAGAGTTCATTTGCCGGATGCCAATCCGGGTTATTGTGCCAGGCATGATTGAAGAGGCCAAGTCACCGTCATGCCAAGCACTGATGCTGTGTAAGGGCCAGGCAGGGCACCCTCTGTTCCAACTTCCAAATCTTGAACCCCCGGGCAACATGATGCTTCTGAGCCCTACTTTCCAACTCCCTCACACCATTACTTTTCACCCTCCAAGGGAGTTGTCGTTTACTATTGAAGCTTCGTCATGGGCTTGTATTTCATCCATTAGGCCATTTGGCTGTATTCTTTCACTGCCGTGGAGGGGCAGTTATCTTGGTGCCGAAAGGCCTTCCGCTATTTCATCCACCTTCTTGTCTATCACATCTTTTCCATGGGCCATTCCCAGGGTTAGGAGGAGGATCTCGTCCTCTCGCCCTTCATATTCTCCATATTCTTTGCATCTCATTGCATTCGCGCATTCATTGCATTCATCGCATCCATCCCATTGCATGCATTTGCACCTCCTGCTTCCCGGGTTTCCAAACCCGTATCTTCCCCGCTTTCCGGCACCTCCGGATATTCCGCACTTCCCATCTTATTCATCTTCATCTTTTTATCCACTATCCCTGGGGCATCGCGTCCCTTTTCCTGCTATCTCCTTGGAACCTCCAGGAATTGTATCCCTCCTCTTTGGGCATCTCGCCCTTTCTAATTCCATTCCTCCGGAACCTCCGGACTTTCCCCTCGGGCATCGCGCCCCTTTCCATTCTCCTCCTCCGGAACCTCCGGACCTTTCTCTCGGGCATCGCGCCCCTTTCCACTTTCCTCCTCCGGAACCTCCGGACTTTCCCCTCGGGCATCGCGCCCCTTTTCATCTTCTTCCTCTGGAACCTCCGGACTTTCCCCTCGGGCATCGCGCCCCTTTCCATTCTCCTCCTCCGGAACCTCCAGACCTTTCTCTCGGGCATCACGCCCCTTTCCACCTTCCTCCTCCGGAACCTCCAGATTTTCCCCTTGGGCATCGCGCCCCTTCTCATTTGCTACCTTCGGAACCTCCGAATTTTCCTCCTGATCCTCCTTCATTCCTCTCTCTTGGGTATCGCGCCCCTTTCTATATTCTTCCTCCGGAACCTCCGGATCCTCCACCTGATTGTCTCCATCTTTTCCCCGGGCATCGTGCCCCTTTCCATTTGCTTCCTCCGGAACCTCCGAATTCTCCGTCTTATTCTCTCTATCATCTTCCAGGGCATCGTGACCCTCCTGATTTCATTCCCCCGAACCTCCGGACCCTCCATCTTTCTTCCGATTCATCTTTCTACTCCTCCGGGACATCACATCCTTCATTTTCTTCTTCCTTTTCCATCATCTTTTTCCCTATTTCTCCCCAGGGCATCGCATCCCTTCTTTCAATATTCCTCCGGAGCCTCCGGATTCCTCCTATCATGATTCTCCTCCTCTGCCTCCGGACCCTCCGGATCCACCTCTTTCCATCTACCAATTTCTTCTTCTGATTCCTCCTAATTCTGGGTCTGACCCAACTTCTTCCACATCCACTGCCTTGGGCATCTGCCCTTTCTCCCATTGCTTCCGAGGCTTTAGTCCTCACCCCTCTTCTTGATTTTCGCTTCTTCTGTAGACTGTTCCATGTGATCAGGGTCTCCGCGCCTTAGTGAGGGAGTTCTAGCCCTCGCCTCTTTTCCTTTTCTCCTTATTCGTCTGAGTCTGGTTTGAGCACCACTCATTCTTGTTAAGCCACTCCCAAAATCTTTTGCTTCCAATCCTTTTGACTGCCAAAGAGGACAAATCCCATGATGATCAACCTCGCCTGACAGCTGCTTCTACAAAGGTTGCAAGGTAACATATTGGCGTAAGTACGCATTTTAATGATATCATTTTCTCATTACTTCACGCATGATTTTCAAAATCAAGTGCTTCTTAACGAGATTAAGAGTGGTGTTTTAAACCTTTATCTTAAGCTTTTGTTTAATTGAAATCATTCTCAAAAGAGTCCTTTAGGCTTATTTTTTTTGCAGCACCTCTGGTTAATAAAAACCCATGCTGGGAATTCAACATTCTTTCCCCGCTTGTTAAGAGTAACCCTTAGCTGGGCATTCACACACTTCACGGCGTCCTTAGCCGGCTCCTTTGGTTAAACACCGTTGCTACCTTGGCCATGCCATGAGTATATCTGAAAGTCTTTTCTCTTCTTTACTCGGCCGCATGCAGGGGCAAGAGGTTGACGGATGAGATGACCAACCTTGGTAATCCCCAATACGAGAGGAGTCTCAAATAGGGGCAGTCTTGACCCAAATTAAATGAGTTTTCATGATATACATTTCGCCAAAAGGGCTATTATGAAAATCAAGTCAAAATTTCGATAAAAGTAAAAGTATGAATTATGGCATGTCAAGAGTGACAAAGTCCCCGCAGGGAAAACCCTGGTCGTATGCATGTCAAGGGTCTAAAAATTAAAGGCACAAAGCCCCGGCACAACAGACTACCTCTTTGAAGGGAACACCTTGGAAGGAATTCAAGTCCCGATATCTCTCATCCTGCACAAAGTTTATCCTCAATTATTCTTCTCTTCTCCCTCCAAGACCGAATGTTTCTCGGGTATGGCCTTGGTAGGGGCACCGTTGATCAAAGACGGTCGGTTATAGGATGCCACTTTCAATGCACGTCCAGCTTTGGGCAGTTTTTAGCGAAAAGGAAGGAACAAGGACCCCTAGCCAGTGGTTCAAAACACCCTTTGATGCTGCATTAACAATGTCTAAGCCAAAATCAAACAAAAATTGAATATTTCCTGATCAAAATCCAACAAAAATTGAATATTTTCAAAAATTCATAAAAAATCAAAATATTTTCAAAATCTACATAAAAATTCATATATTTTTCAAAACTCATAAAAATTTGCATATTTCCAAAATCCAAAAATTTGCATTGTATTTTCTGATGGTGTTTTGCAGGAACAGCTTTGTAGAGACCAAAAGCACGGGATGGGTCCTCTCTCTACTTATTGCTATCAATCTATTGATTCTTTCTCGATATTTTCATGACATGCCACCAGGGGCATTTTTTTTGATTATCATCTCCCTATATCATTCTGATTATCATATCTCATGATTATTCATCTCCAAATCTTTTTTAATCAACTCCTGCTAATTTCATCTGATCACTCCGCCGATGGGCATTATATGAGATCTTGATCATTCATCTCCAAATCTTGATTAGCCAGATTGTCTCCTCATGATAAAACAACAAACAATGCTATGATTTGACTTATGCTATTCATGCCATATACATGCTATAATCGATGCTTTGATGATTGCTATGCTTAAATGCCTTCTTCATTGTTTGTTATCTTTTATATCTTGGCTAATGAATTTTTGAGCGCAGGATAAGAAGCTCTTGGTCCCGCCGACTGGGCATCATCATCAAAGTCCCACGGTGCTTGCAGCTCATTTCTCAGTTCCCATACTTATTGATATCACCATCTCCCTGTATGCATTCACTATATGTTACATATGTTACTAGATTATATCAAGGACCTTGTGGCTTTGGTAAATCTGGGATTTGAGTTCCCCTTCATCAAAAATAATGATGATTCCAGAGAAGTCTTAGTCACACGGATAGGCCATTGAGCCGTCCAAGACTGGGGACGATGGTTCCCTTTTACGAGTTGGTGCGTGGATAAACGGGCTTAGGCTTAGTATCAGCTCACAGAATTGGTTTCTTGACCCAGTCTAGGCAGTTTAACAATATTATCCTTGATTATATTATATTTTCATTTGTTATTTTCCCTTTAGCCCAGCATGCATTCATGTAGGACTTTGAATTAACGTTGGAAAATCATTCTGATAAGCTGATATTGAGAGTTGAATTGATCTTAATCTTTCTCGATATGAGATTTTCATTGCCGAATTGGATCCTCAGTTCGTTTTATCGCTGTTTTGGGTCTTTTCTCGAGAACTCCTTGTTTGGATTTTTATCATCTTATTTTTTCAATCGTTCCCCTTGATCCACCTTGGCTGCAGCACGTCCACATTGGTTGGTAACCGCTCCCCAATGGTGAAATCTACAGGTTTGTGACCTGGAGTACTTCCACCGCGCTGGAAGTTGATCATTTTATTTTATCTCCTTCGTGCACCGCGTGCACATCTCCCCTTTTATTCAAACATTGTTGATTTCGTTGGATTTCCCGAGATTTACTTCATCTCGAGCTTTTGATTTCATTCTCATCAAGTGATGTTGATTGCGTGTCTCATCATACCTTGGCATCTACTTTTCAGTTCGCTCTCACTTCATTCCATTCCATTCCATTCCATTCCATGTTGCTTCACTTCATTCTATTCTATTTCATTCCGTGTCACTCCCTTGCAAAGTAGATGCCAAGGCGGGGCAGCTGTAGACACACTAAAATTGACATCATTTTGAGCATATCTCCTATCGCACTGTGATGCCCCATTTGACCCTCAAATCGACTTATTTGAGTGATTTTCCTCCTTTTTATTGAATATCCAACTTCCCCAAGCTTTCCACATGTTTTTCCATTTTTCTCCAGTTTTTTCTGAGCCATTTCTCCATTTTTTCGGGCCTTAAATCAAATGGGGGAAGGGACCCGGGCGTCATTTAAGTAACGCCCCGTCAGGGGGCGTCATTTCTTTAATTAGCGACCGTCTGTTCGGTCGTCAATTCTTGTTCAATTCCGAACTCCAGAAACACCCCTTCCTTTTCTCACTTACACTCCTTTTTAACTTGGGAAAGGGTTCCTATGTCTTCCTAATATTGAAAGGACACTTGGAGGAAGGATCCCCCTTTCCATCCTACCAAAACTAAGTTTTCTAATTTTTTATGGAATTAATTCTGAATTTCCCTTCTTTCCTCATTTAACCTCTTTTTCCACTTGGGAAAGGGTTCCTATGACTTTCCAAGGTTGAAGGGACACTTGCCTAATGTTTATCTCTTCCAAATTCCAACTAAAACATGTTTTCTTATTTTCTCTTGATTTAATTCCGAATTTCACTTCCTTTCCTCATTTAATCTCTTTTTCCACTTGGGAAAGGGTTCCTATGACTTTCTAAGGTTGAAGGGACACTTGCCTAATGCTTATCTCTTCCAAATTCCAACTAAAACATGTTTTCTTATTTTCTCTTGATTTAATTCCGAATTTCACTTCCTTTCCTCATTTAATCTCTTTTTCCACTTGGGAAAGGGTTCCTATGACTTTCCAAGGTTGAAGGGACACTTGCCTAAGGTTTATCTCTTCCAAATCCAACTAAAACATGTTTTCTTATTTTCTCTTAGATTTAATTCCGAATTTCACTTCCTTTCCTCATTTAATCTCTTTTTCCACTTGGGAAAGGGTTCCTATGACTTTCCAAGGTTGAAGGGACACTTGCCTAATGTTTATCTCTTCCAAATTCCAACTAAAACATGTTTTCTTATTTTCTCTTGATTTAATTCCGAATTTCACTTCCTTTCCTCATTTAATCTCTTTTTCCACTTAGGAAAGGGTTCCTATGACTTTCCAAGGTTGAAGGGACACTTGCCTAATGTTTATCTCATTCCAAATCCCACTAAAACATGTTTTCCTAATTTCCCTTGGAATTAATTTCGAATTTCAACCCTATAAATAGGACTCCTCTCTCCCTTGTGTTAAGGATAAAGATCAATTCAAGGGGAGGTGCTGCCGGACCAAAGGCTCAAGGAGGAAGACTCCCATGCACCTAAAAGCTTCATCCACGGAGTTCTTCTTCCTCTATTGAAGATTTGAAACCTCTACATCCACAGAGTTCTTCTTCCTCTATTGAAGATTTGGAGCCTCTACATCCATGGAATTCTACATCCTCTTCTTCCTCTATTGAAGATCTTGAAGCCAATTGGAGAAACCACTAAGCTTTCCCCCTCCTATCTCTTATTTTTCTTTAGTTAATTGCATGCATCATTATTCCATCTCTTCCTTTTATTTCTTTTTATCTCCATGTTGAGATCTCCTTAGTGCAACACTTGCACACCTTCCTATTTGTATATCATTCATCATATCTCCCATACCCTTTTGCATAGGGGTTTAAAGGCCAAACACCAATAAGGTGTGTTCATATCCATGCTTTCTATGTCCATATTTACATTTGGATTTGATGCTACACATCTTGGTTTCTAATCCATGTTTGTTTATTGGTGTTTGTTAATTTTGCAAGGGTAATCAATCAAGGAAAACTCTCTTCATCGGCCGGCCGATAGAAAGAGAAGGAAGCACTCACAATCTCCCCACATTTAAGGTATTTATATCGCGATCCCTCCATTGATTATTTGTTATATCCTTTGAGGCCCTCGCGTCTCTGGCGATCACATTCCCCTTAGCATCCTCGCATGCTCCCCTTTTCTCCCTCTTTTCCACATTTCTTCTATTCATTTTTTCTTTTTCCCTTTTAATTGTTCTAAGTGGATTTCTTAGAATCTACAAATTGGCGATCACGGTGGGACCACCATTGTTTTTCTTTGATTACCCTTCCCCCTTTGCACCCTCGGTGCAACTCCCTTTGTGCTCCACATAGCACTTTCCTTTTTGTTTTATCACTTGTGCATCGCGTGCACATCCCCCTCCCCTTATGTGATTGCTAACTTGTTGGTTTTTGAAAAATTCCACTTTCTTATCTCTCCATCTTTTTTAAAAAAAAATTTGGATGCCATGCTTCATATTATGTTGATTGCTATGATTTGTATGGCCATGTGAGTGTTTTACCTTATCTTTCTTTGGTTTGGCTCATATCATGGTTCATACTTTCTTTTCTTTGTCTTTTGCATTAGGACTTGCATTTAGGGCATTTGGCTTGGGAGACCTCCTCTCTCTATATTAGGATTTCACACACCCCCTTGGTGAAGGAAGGACCCTCCATTGAGCATTCCGTCTCTTTGGATTGGAAATTCCTAAACCAAGCCTCCATAAGTCCCCGCACCCGTGGATTCCCTCACGGACGCCGGGCAGGTTGTACCCTTGAAGTTCCCGAGTTTAGTTGGCCTATACGTGGTGAGAGAGTGTTCCTAGTTGGCATTGAAGTAATCATATTGAAACTAGGTTCCTCCCTCGTGTGAATCATTCCAAATCTTTGTAAAAAATCATTAATTCACCAAGGTTCAAACATAAAAAAAAATCAAGGTAACCATTCCAACTTGTGTGCTTCTTTGCAAATTGTTTGCACATTAAATTGCTTACATAATGGCTTACTTTGATAGACAAAACAACATGTTCAATTCAATTAATGTTCATGAGGGTGATCAACCTAGCACATCTTATTCCCCTCAATTCCAACATGTTCAACATAATTCTCACCATAATTCTTTCAAAGGACCACGTCCTCACTCTTATGGTGTTGCCCGACCCATGGGCAATGTCCAATCCAATGGTCTTTTAATCCAATTGCGAGCCACTATTCCCTCGGGACCGTCTCCTCCCAATGATGAGAAGGTTTCCCAAATCATTCATGCATTAGATCATCTCACCCCTCAACAGATCCAAGCCCTTAAGGCCGCCATTGAGGGTGCATCTCATTCCTCTCCTCCTCCTTCTAATCCTACACGGGTGGCCCATCACCCACCTCCCTCTTTTATTCCTACACGGGTGGCCCATCACCCATCTCCTCCTATTCATTCTACTCGGGTGGCCCATCACCCGCCTCCTTCTATTCCTCCTCCATCACGGCCCCAAGGCCCATTTATTCCTTGCAATCCGGCCCATCCGGGTTCTTCCATGGGTCGGCCCGTTAATTCTTCTCCACGGCCTTTTTATACGGCCCCTCCTCCTTCAAGGCCCTATCAACCTTCGGTTGCACAGGTCACACCCCTCCAGCAAACTCTCCTTGACAAAATCACTCTTATGGAGGAACAATTAAAGAGGGTTACGAGCCCGCGGCCCGCTCCTCCTACTCCAGTTAATTCTCTTCACGCTTTCCTGGATGACATTACCAAGATGGAGAGTGAATGGAAAGATAGGAGAGATGATTATGACTTTGGCACTTCAAGCAATCAAGAGCCGGCAATTGAAGAATCTGAAGCAATGTATGATGATGAAGCTATGCAGGCACCCCTTCCGAGTTTCCTTAACTTCCCGCTTCCTCCACTATCATTTGATGAACCCCCTGCTCAGGACGAAGCTACCATCCCTGATCCAACCCCCGTTTCCGAGACCTCTTGGTGTTACGATGATGGGTCGATACTCCAATCACCCACACCGGCGCATCTTGAGTCTCCTCCCACTCCTAACACCGCTCGCCCCGTCGGAGTTTTCCCCGCACCAAACCTCCACCAGTTATACCTCCCCCAGTTACATCAACCTTCATATCATCACCCTCCCCTGAACCTTCCATCAAACCTCCACCAATGACACCTCCACCCATTAAACCATTAACCTTCACACCATCGGCCTCCATTGAACCCACCATTAAACCTTCCCCAATTAACATCCCACCACTTCAACCCTCCATTACCCCTTTAACCTCAAAACCCTCCACTATGCCTATAACACCTATTCCACCACATAACCCTTCACCTTTACCCGTGGCTAATCCTGAGCAGGATTCACCCTTTTTTGCACTCGAGCCAATCCCAACTGCTTCCGAGCAAAGGGAGAAACTCGACGTGTTTATACCTCCGCCTCCACTTATCCTTTCTCCAACGCCTTTCATTACGCCCCCACCATTCATGGAGCCTTCCGCCTCTGCTTCACCTCCCTCTACTACTCGGAAGGGGAGTGCTTCTACAAACACTTGTGCCGAGGATGATCAAGAGCTGCGAAAGAAGAATTTGGCCATGGCCGCGCTATTCAAAATGCAAGAGTTCATTTGCCGGATGCCAATCCGGGTTATTGTGCCAGGCATGATTGAAGAGGCCAAGTCACCGTCATGCCAAGCACTGATGCTGTGTAAGGGCCAGGCAGGGCACCCTCTGTTCCAACTTCCAAATCTTGAACCCCCGGGCAACATGATGCTTCTGAGCCCTACTTTCCAACTCCCTCACACCATTACTTTTCACCCTCCAAGGGAGTTGTCGTTTACTATTGAAGCTTCGTCATGGGCTTGTATTTCATCCATTAGGCCATTTGGCTGTATTCTTTCACTGCCGTGGAGGGGCAGTTATCTTGGTGCCGAAAGGCCTTCCGCTATTTCATTCACCTTCTTGTCTATCACATCTTTTCCATGGGCCATTCCCAGGGTTAGGAGGAGGATCTCGTCCTCTCGCCCTTCATATTCTCCATATTCTTTGCATCTCATTGCATTCGCGCATTCATTGCATTCATCGCATCCATCCCATTGCATGCATTTGCACCTCCTGCTTCCCGGGTTTCCAAACCCGTATCTTCCCCGCTTTCCGGCATCTCCGGATATTCCGCACTTCCCATCTTATTCATCTTCATCTTTTTATCCACTATCCCTGGGGCATCGCGTCCCTTTTCCTGCTATCTCCTTGGAACCTCCAGGAATTTTATCCCTCCTCTTTGGGCATCTCGCCCTTTCTAATTCCATTCCTCCGGAACCTCCGGACTTTCCCCTCGGGCATCGCGCCCCTTTCCATTCTCCTCCTCCGGAACCTCCGGACCTTTCTCTCGGGCATCGCGCCCCTTTCCACTTTCCTCCTCCGGAACCTCCGGACTTTCCCCTCGGGCATCGCGCCCCTTTTCATCTTCTTCCTCTGGAACCTCCGGACTTTCCCCTCGGGCATCGCGCCCCTTTCCATTCTCCTCCTCCGGAACCTCCAGACCTTTCTCTCGGGCATCACGCCCCTTTCCACCTTCCTCCTCGGGAACCTCCAGATTTTCCCCTTGGGCATCGCGCCCCTTCTCATTTGCTACCTTCGGAACCTCCGAATTTTCCTCCTGATCCTTCTTCATTCCTCTCTCTTGGGTATCGCGCCCCTTTCTATATTCTTCCTCCGAAACCTCCGGATTCTCCACCTGATTGTCTCCATCTTTTCCCCGGGCATCGTGCCCCTTTCCATTTGCTTCCTCCGGAACCTCCGAATTCTCTGTCTTATTCTCTCTATCATCTTCCAAGGCATCGTGACCCTCCTGATTTCATTCCCCCGGAACCTCCGGACCCTCCATCTTTCTTCCGATTCATCTTTCTACTCCTCCGGGACATCACATCCTTCATTTTCTTCTTCCTTTTCCATCATCTTTTTCCCTATTTCTCCCCAGGGCATCGCATCCCTTCTTTCAATATTCCTCCGGAGCCTCCGGATTCCTCCTATCATGATTCTCCTCCTCTGCCTCCGGACCCTCCGGATCCACCTCTTTCCATCTACCAATTTCTTCTTCTGATTCCTCCTAATTCTGGGTCTGACCCAACTTCTTCCACATCCACTGCCTTGGGCATCTGCCCTTTCTCCCATTGCTTCCGAGGCTTTAGTCCTCACCCCTCTTCTTGATTTTCCGCTTCTTCTGTAGACTGTTCCATGTGATCAGGGTCTCCGCGCCTTAGTGAGGGAGTTCTAGCCCTCGCCTCTTTTCCTTTTCTCCTTATTCGTCTGAGTCTGGTTTGAGCACCACTCATTCTTGTTAAGCCACTCCCAAAATCTTTTGCTTCCAATCCTTTTGACTGCCAAAGAGGACAAATCCCATGATGATCAACCTCGCCTCTGACAGCTGCTTCTACAAAGGTTGCAAGGTAACATATTGGCGTAAGTACGCATTTTAATGATATCATTTTCTCATTACTTCACACATGATTTTCAAAATCAAGTGCTTCTTAACGAGATTAAGAGTGGTGTTTTAAACCTTTATCTTAAGCTTTTGTTTAATTGAAATCATTCTCAAAAGAGTCCTTTAGGCTTATTTTTTTTGCAGCACCTCTGGTTAATAAAAACCCGTGCTGGGAATTCAACATTCTCTCCCCGCTTGTTAAGAGTAACCCTTAGCTGGGCACTCACACACTTCACGGCGTCCTTAGCCGGCTCCTTGGTTAGACACCGTTGCTACTTTGGCCATGCCATGAGTATTCTGAAAGTCTTTTCTCTTCTTTACTCGGCCGCATGCAGGGGCAAGAGGTTGACGGATGAGATGACCAACCTAGGTAATCCCCAATACGAGAGGAGTCTCAAATAGGGGCAGTCTTGACCCAAATTAAATGAGTTTTCATGATATACGTTTCGCCAAAAGGGCTATTATGAAAATCAAGTCAAAATTTCGTTAAAAGCAAAAGTATGAATTATGGCATGTCAAGAGTGGCAAAGTCCCCGCAGGGAAAACCCTGGTCGTATGCATGTCAAGGGTCTAAAAATTAAAGGCACAAAGCCCCGGCACAACAGACTACCTCTTTGAAGGGAACACCTTGGAAGGAATTCAAGTCCCGATATCTCCCATCCTGCACAAAGTTTATCCTCAATTATTCTTCTCTTCTCCCTCCAAGACCGAATGTTTCTCGGGTATGGCCTTGGTAGGGGCACCGTTGATCAAAGACGGTCGGTTATAGGATGCCACTTTCAATGCACGTCCAGCTTTGGGCAGTTTTTAGCGAAAAGGGAAGGAACAAGGACCCCTAGCCAGTGGTTCAAAACACCCTTTGATGCTGCATTAACAATGTCTAAGCCAAAATCAAACAAAAATTGAATATTTCCTGATCAAAATCCAACAAAAATTGAATATTTTCAAAAATTCATAAAAAATCAAAATATTTTCAAAATCCACATAAAAATTCATATATTTTTCAAAACTCATAAAAATTTGCATATTTCCAAAATCCAAAAATTTGCATTGTATTTTCTGATGGTGTTTTGCAGGAACAGCTTTGCAGAGACCAAAAACACGGGATGGGTCCTCTCTCTACTTATTGCTATCAATCTATTGATTCTTTCTCGATATTTTCATGACATGCCACCAGGGGCATTTTTTTTGATTATCATCTCCCTATATCATTCTGATTATCATATCTCATGATTATTCATCTCCAAATCTTTTTTAATCAACTCCTGCTAATTTCATCTGATCACTCCGCCGATGGGCATTATATCAGATCTTGATCATTCATCTCCAAATCTTGATTAGCCAGATTGTCTCCTCATGATAAAACAACAAACAATGCTATGATTTGACTTATGCTATTCATGCCATATACATGCTATAATTGATGCTTTGATGATTGCTATGCTTAAATGCCTTCTTCATTGTTTGTTATCTTTTATATCTTGGCTAATGAATTTTTGAGCGCAGGATAAGAAGCTCTTGGTCCCGCCGACTGGGCATCATCATCAAAGTCCCACGGTGCTTGCAGCTCATTTCTCAGTTCCCATGCTTATTGATATCACCATCTCCCTGTATGCATTCTACTATATGTTACATATGTTACTAGATTATATCAAGGACCTTGTGGCTTTGGTAAATCTGGGATTTGAGTTCCCCTTCATCAAAAATAATGATGATTCCAGAGAAGTCTTAGTCACACGGATAGGCCGTTGAGCCGTCCAAGACTGGGGACGATGGTTCCCTTTTTACGAGTTGGTGCGTGGATAAACGGGCTTCGGCTTAGTATCAGCTCGCAGAATTGGTTTCTTGACCCAGTCTGGGCAGTTTAACAATATTATCCTTGATTATATTATATTTTCATTTATTATTTTCCCTTTAGCCCAGCATGCATTCATGTAGGACTTTGAATTAACGTTGGAAAATCATTCTGATAAGCTGATATTGAGAGTTGAATTGATCTTAATCTTTCTCGATATGAGATTTTCATTGCCGAATTGGATCCTCAGTTCGTTTTATCGCTGTTTTGGGTCTTTTCTCGAGAACTCCTTGTTTGGATTTTTATCATCTTATTTTTTCAATCATTCCCCTTGATCCACCTTGGCTGCAGCACGTCCACATTGGCTGGTAACCGCTCCCCAATGGTGAAATCTACAGGTTTGTGACCTGGGGTACTTCCACCGCGCTGGAAGTTGATCATTTTATTTTATCTCCTTCGTGCACCGCGTGCACATCTCCCCTTTTATCCAAACATTGTTGATTTCGTTGGATTTCCCGAGATTTACTTCATCTCGAGCTTTTGATTTCATTCTCATCAAGTGATGTTGATTGCGTGTCTCATCACACCTTGGCATCTACTTTTCAGTTCGCTCTCACTTCATTCCATTCCATTCCATTCCATTCCATGTTGCTTCACTTCATTCTATTCTATTTCATTCCGTGTCACTCCCTTGCAAAGCAGATGCCAAGGCGGGGCAGCTGTAGACACACTAAAATTGACATCATTTTGAGCATATCTCCTATCGCACTGTGATGCCCCATTTGACCCTCAAATCGACTTATTTGAGTGATTTTCCTCCTTTTTATTGAATATCCAACTTCCCCAAGCTTTCCACATGTTTTTCCATTTTTCTCCAGATTTTTCTGAGCCATTTCTCCATTTTTTCGGGCCTTAAATCAAATGGGGGAAGGGACCCGGGCGTCATTTAAGTAACGCCCCGTCAGGGGGCATCATTTCTTTAATTAGCGACCGTCTGTTCGGTCGTCAATTCTTGTTCAATTCCGAACTCCAGAAGCACCCCTTCCTTTCCTCACTTACACTCCTTTTTAACTTGGGAAAGGGTTCCTATGGCTTCCTAATATTGAAAGGACACTTGGAGGAAGGATCCCCCTTTCCATCCTACCAAAACTAAGTTTTCTAATTTTTTATGGAATTAATTCCGAATTTCCCTTCTTTCCTCATTTAACCTCCTTTTTCCACTTGGGAAAGGGTTCATATGACTTTCCAAGGTTGAAGGGACACTTGCCTAAGGTTTATCTCTTCCAAATCTAACTAAAACATGTTTTCTTATTTTCTCTTGGATTTAATTCCGAATTTCACTTCCTTTCCTCATTTAATCTCTTTTTCCACTTGGGAAAGGGTTCCTATGACTTTCCAAGGTTGAAGGGACACTTGCCTAATGTTTATCTCTTCCAAATTCCAACTAAAACATGTTTTCTTATTTTCTCTTGATTTAATTCCGAATTTCACTTCCTTTCCTCATTTAATCTCTTTTTCAACTTAGGAAAGGGTTCCTATGACTTTCCAAGGTTGAAGGGACACTTGCCTAATGTTTATCTCATTCCAAATCCCACTAAAACATGTTTTCCTAATTTCCCTTGGAATTAATTTCGAATTTCAACCCTATAAATAGGACTCCTCTCTCCCTTGTGTTAAGGATCAAGATCAATTCAAGGGGAGGTGCTGCCGGACCAAAGGCTCAAGGAGGAAGACTCCCATGCACCTAAAAGCTTCATCCACGGAGTTCTTCTTCCTCTATTGAAGATTTGAAACCTCTACATCCACAGAGTTCTTCTTCCTCTATTGAAGATTTGGAGCCTCTACATCCATGGAATTCTACATCCTCTTCTTCCTCTATTGAAGATCTTGAAGCCAATTGGAGAAACCACTAAGCTTTCCCCCTCCTATCTCTTATTTTTCTTTAGTTAATTGCATGCATCATTATTCCATCTCTTCCTTTTATTTCTTTTTATCTCCATGTTGAGATCTCCTTAGTGCAACACTTGCACACCTCCCTATTTGTATATCATTCATCATATCTCCCATACCCTTTTGCATAGGGGTTTAAAGGCCAAACACCAATAAGGTGTGTTCATATCCATGCTTTCTATGTCCATATTTACATTTGGATTTGATGCTACACATCTTGGTTTCTAATCCATGTTTGTTTATTGGTGTTTGTTAATTTTGCAAGGGTAATCAATCAAGGAAAACTCTCTTCATCGGTCGGCCGATAGAAAGAGAAGGTGCACTCACAATCTCCCCCACATTTAAGGTATTTATATCGCGATCCCTCCATTGATTATTTGTTATATCCTTTGAGGCCCTCGCGTCTCTGGCGATCACATTCCCCTTAGCATCCTCGCATGCTCCCCTTTTCTCCCTCTTTTCCCATTCTTCTTCTATTCATTTTTTCTTTTTCCCTTTTAATTGTTCTAAGTGGATTTCTTAGAATCTACAAATTATATCCTAAGGGATGACATGATCAATGATAAAGGCTATTAAGTTTGGATGCTAAGAACCCTTAGAATTATGGACATGGATGACATCCTCACATTCCAAATCCCACTAAAATATGTTTTCCTAATTTCCCTTGGAATTAATTTCGAATTTCAACCCTATAAATAGGACTCCTCTCTCCCTTGTGTTAAGAGATCAAGATCAATTCAAGGGGAGGTGCTGTCGGACCAAAGGCTCAAGGAGGAAGACTCCCATGCACCTAAAAGCTTCATCCACGGAGTTCTTCTTCCTCTATTGAAGATTTGAAACCTCTACATCCACAGAGTTCTTCTTCCTCTATTGAAGATTTGGAGCCTCTACATCCATGGAATTCTACATCCTCTTCTTCCTCTATTGAAGATCTTGAAGCCAATTGGAGAAACCACTAAGCTTTCCCCCTCCTATCTCTTATTTTTCTTTAGTTAATTGCATGCATCATTATTCCATCTCTTCCTTTTATTTCTTTTTATCTCCATGTTGAGATCTCCTTAGTGCAACACTTGCACACCTCCCTATTTGTATATCATTCATCATATCTCCCATACCCTTTTGCATAGGGGTTTAAAGGCCAAACACCAATAAGGTGTGTTCATATCCATGCTTTCTATGTCCATATTTACATTTGGATTTGATGCTACACATCTTGGTTTCTAATCCATGTTTGTTTATTGGTGTTTGTTAATTTTGCAAGGGTAATCAATCAAGGAAAACTCTCTTCATCGGCCGGCCGATAGAAAGAAAAGGTGCACTCACAATCTCCCCCACATTTAAGGTATTTATATCGCGATCCCTCCATTGATTATTTGTTATATCCTTTGAGGCCCTCGCGTCTCTGGCGATCACATTCCCCTTAGCATCCTCGCATGCTCCCCTTTTCTCCCTCTTTTCTCATTCTTCTTCTATTCATTTTTTCTTTTTCCCTTTTAATTGTTCTAAGTGGATTTCTTAAAATCTACAAATTGGCGATCACGGTGGGACCACCATTGTTTTTCTTTGATTACCCTTCCCCCTTTGCACCCTCGGTGCAACTCCCTTTGTGCTCCACATAGCACTTTCCTTTTTGTTTTATCACTTGTGCATCGCGTGCACATCCCCCTCCCCTTATGTGATTGCTAACTTGTTGGTTTTTGAAAAATTCCACTTTCTTATCTCTCCATCTTTTTTTAAAAAAAAATTTTGGATGCCATGCTTCATATTATGTTGATTGCTATGATTTGTATGGCCATGTGAGTGTTTTACCTTATCTTTCTTTGGTTTGGCTCATATCATGGTTCATACTTTCTTTTCTTTATCTTTTGCATTAGGACTTGCATTTAGGGCATTTGGCTTGGGAGACCTCCTCTCTCTATATTAGGATTTCACACACCCCCTTGGTGAAGGAAGGACCCTCCATTGAGCATTCCGTCTCTTTGGATTGGAAATTCCTAAACCAAGCCTCCATAAGTCCCTGCACCCGTGGATTCCCTCACGGACGCCGGGCAGGTTGTACCCTTGAAGTTCCCGAGTTTAGTTGGCCTATACGTGGTGAGAGAGTGTTCCTAGTTGGCATTGAAGTAATCATATTGAAACTAGGTTCCTCCCTCGTGTGAATCATTCCAAATCATTGTAAAAAATCATTAATTCACCAAGGTTCAAACATAAAAAAAAATCAAGGTAACCATTCCAACTTGTGTGCTTCTTTGCAAATTGTTTGCACATTAAATTGCTTACATAATGGCTTACTTTGATAGACAAAACAACATGTTCAATTCAATTAATGTTCATGAGGGTGATCAACCTAGCACATCTTATTCCCCTCAATTCCAACATGTTCAACATAATTCTCACCATAATTCTTTCAAAGGACCACGTCCTCACTCTTATGGTGTTGCCCGACCCATGGGCAATGTCCAATCCAATGGTCTTTTAATCCAATTACGAGCCACTATTCCCTCGGGACCGTCTCCTCCCAATGATGAGAAGGTTTCCCAAATCATTCATGCATTAGATCATCTCACCCCTCAACAGATCCAAGCCCTTAAGGCCGCCATTGAGGGTGCATCTCATTCCTCTCCTCCTCCTTCTAATCCTACACGGGTGGCCCATCACCCACCTCCCTCTTTTATTCCTACACGGGTGGCCCATCACCCATCTCCTCCTATTCATTCTACTCGGGTGGCCCATCACCCGCCTCCTTCTATTCCTCCTCCATCACGGCCCCAAGGCCCCTTTATTCCTTGCAATCCGGCCCATCCGGGTTCTTCCATGGGTCAGCCCGTTAATTCTTCTCCACGGCCTTTTTATACGGCCCCTCCTCCTTCAAGGCCCTATCAACCTTCGGTTGCACAGGTCACACCCCTCCAGCAAACTCTCCTTGACAAAATCACTCTTATGGAGGAACAATTAAAGAGGGTTACGAGCCCGCGGCCTGCTCCTCCTACTCCAGTTAATTCTCTTCACGCTTTCCTGGATGACATTACCAAGATGGAGAGTGAATGGAAAGATAGGAGAGATGATTATGACTTTGGCACTTCAAGCAATCAAGAGCCGGCAATTGAAGAATCTGAAGCAATGTATGATGATGAAGCTATGCAGGCACCCCTTCCGAGTTTCCTTAACTTCCCGCTTCCTCCACTATCATTTGATGAACCCCCTGCTCAGGACGAAGCTGCCATCCCTGATCCAACCCCCGTTTCCGAGACCTCTTGGTGTTACGATGATGGGTCGATACTCCAATCACCCACACCGGCGCATCTTGAGTCTCCTCCCACTCCTAACACCGCTCGCCCCGTCTGGAGTTTTCCCCGCACCAAACCTCCACCAGTTATACCTCCCCCAGTTACATCAACCTTCATATCATCAACCTCCCCTGAACCTTCCATCAAACCTCCACCAATGACACCTCCACCCATTAAACCATTAACCTTCACACCATCGGCCTCCATTGAACCCACCATTAAACCTTCCCCAATTAACATCCCACCACTTCAACCCTCCATTACCCCTTTAACCTCAAAACCCTCCACTATGCCTATAACACCTATTCCACCACATAACCCTTCACCTTTACCCGTGGCTAATCCTGAGCAGGATTCACCCTTTTTTGCACTCGAGCCAATCCCAACTGCTTCCGAGCAAAGGGAGAAACTCGACGTGTTTATACCTCCGCCTCTACTTACCCTTTCTCCAACGCCTTTCATTACGCCCCCACCATTCATGGAGCCTTCCGCCTCTGCTTCACCTCCCTCTACTACTCGGAAGGGGAGTGCTTCTACAAACACTTGTGCCGAGGATGATCAAGAGCTGCGAAAGAAGAATTTGGCCATGGCCGCGCTATTCAAAATGCAAGAGTTCATTTGCCGGATGCCAATCCGGGTTATTGTGCCAGGCATGATTGAAGAGGCCAAGTCACCGTCATGCCAAGCACTGATGCTGTGTAAGGGCCAGGCAGGGCACCCTCTGTTCCAACTTCCAAATCTTGAACCCCCGGGCAACATGATGCTTCTGAGCCCTACTTTCCAACTCCCTCACACCATTACTTTTCACCCTCCAAGGGAGTTGTCATTTACTATTGAAGCTTCGTCATGGGCTTGTATTTCATCCATTAGGCCATTTGGCTGTATTCTTTCACTGCCGTGGAGGGGCAGTTATCTTGGTGCCGAAAGGCCTTCCGCTATTTCATCCACCTTCTTGTCTATCACATCTTTTCCATGGGCCATTCCCAGGGTTAGGAGGAGGATCTCGTCCTCTCGCCCTTCATATTCTCCATATTCTTTGCATCTCATTTCATTCGCGCATTCATTGCATTCATCGCATCCATCCCATTGCATGCATTTGCACCTCCTGCTTCCCGGGTTTCCAAACCCGTATCTTCCCCGCCTTCCGGCACCTCCGGATATTCCGCACTTCCCATCTTATTCATCTTCATCTTTTTATCCACTATCCCTGGGGCATCGCGTCCCTTTTCCTGCTATCTCCCTGGAACCTCCAGGAATTTTATCCCTCCTCTTTGGGCATCTCGCCCTTTCTGATTCTATTCCTCCGGAACCTCCGGACCTTTCTCTCAGGCATCGCGCCCCTTTCCACTTTCCTCCTCCGGAACCTCCGGACTTTCCCCTCGGGCATCGCGCCCCTTTTCATCTTCTTCCTCCGGAACCTCCGGACTTTCCCCTCGGGCATCGCGCCCCTTTCCATTCTCCTCCTCCGGAACCTTCGGACCTTTCTCTTGGGCATCACGCCCCTTTCCACCTTCCTCCTCCGGAACCTCCAGATTTTCCCCTTGGGCATCGCGCCCCTTCTCATTTGCTACCTTCGGAACCTCCGGATTTTCCTCCTGATCCTCCTTCATTCCTCTCTCTTGGGTATCGCGCCCCTTTCTATATTCTTCCTCCGAAACCTCCGGATTCTCCACCTGATTGTCTCCATCTTTTCCCCGGGCATCGTGCCCCTTTCCATTTGCTTCCTCCGGAACCTCCGAATTCTCTGTCTTATTCTCTCTATCATCTTCCAGGGCATCGTGACCCTCCTGATTTCATTCCCCCGGAACCTCCGGACCCTCCATCTTTCTTCCGATTCATCTTTCTACTCCTCCGGGACATCACATCCTTCATTTTCTTCTTCCTTTTCCATCATCTTTTTCCCTATTTCTCCCCAGGGCATCACATCCCTTCTTTCAATATTCCTCCGGAGCCTCCGGATTCCTCCTATCATGATTCTCCTCCTCTGCCTCCGGACCCTCCGGATCCACCTCTTTCCATCTACCAATTTCTTCTTCTGATTCCTCCTAATTCTGGGTCTGACCCAACTTCTTCCACATCCACTGCCTTGGGCATCTGCCCTTTCTCCCATTGCTTCCGAGGCTTTAGTCCTCACCCCTCTTCTTGATTTTCCGCTTCTTCTGTAGACTATTCCATGTGATCAGGGTCTCCGCGCCTTAGTGAGGGAGTTCTAGCCCTCGCCTCTTTTCTTTTCTCCTTATTCGTCTGAGTCTGGTTTGAGCACCACTCATTCTTGTTAAGCCACTCCCAAAATCCTTTGCTTCCAATCCTTTTGACTGCCAAAGAGGACAAATCCCACGATGATCAACCTCGCCTCTGACAACTGCTTCTACAAAGGTTGCAAGGTAACATATTGGCGTAAGTATGCATTTTGATAATATCATTTTCTCATTACTTCATGCATGATTTTCAAAATCAAGTGCTTCTTAACGAGATTAAGAGTGGTGTTTTAAACCTTTATCTTAAGCTTTTGTTTAATTGAAATCATTCTCAAAAGAGTCCTTTAGGTTTGTTTTTTGCAGCACCTCTGGTTAATAAAAACCCGTGCTGGGAATTCAATATTCTCTCCCCGCTTGTTAAGAGCAACCCTTAGCTGGGCACCGCACACACTTCACGGCGTCCTTAGCCGGCTCCTTGGTTAGACACCATTGCTACTTTGGCCATGCCATGAGTATTCCTGAAAGTCTTTTCTCTTCTTTACTCGGCCGCATGCAGGGGCAAGAGGTTGACGGATGAGATGACCAACCTAGGTAATCCCCAATACGAGAGGAGTCTCAAATAGGGGCAGTCTTGACCCAAAATTAATATGAGTTTTCATGATATACGTTTCGCCAAAATGGCTATTATGAAAATCAAGTCAAAATTTCGTTAAAAGCAAAAGTATGAATTATGGCATGTCAAGAGTGGCAAAGTCCCCGCAGGGAAAACCCTGGTCGTATGCATGTCAAGGGTCTAAAAATTAAAGACACAAAGCCCCGGCACAACAGACTACCTCTTTGAAGAGAACACCTTGGAAGGCATTCAAGTCCCGATATCTCCCATCCTGCACAAAGTTTATCCTCAATTATTCTTCTCTTCTCCCTCGAAGACCGAATGTTTCTCGGGTATGGCCTTGGTAGGGGCACCGTTGATCAAAGACGGTCGGTTATAGGATGCCACTTTCAATGCACGTCCAGCTTTGGGCAATTTTTAGCGAAAAGGGGAGGAACAAGGACTCCTAACCAGTGGTTCAAAACACCCTTTGATGCTGCATTAACAATGTCTAAGCCAAAATCAAACAAAAATTGAATATTTCCTGATCAAAATCCAACAAAAATTGAATATTTTCAAAAATTCATAAAAAATCAAAATATTTTCAAAATCCACATAAAAATTCATATATTTTTCAAAACTCATAAAAATTTGCATATTTCCAAAATCTAAAAATTTGCATTGTATTTTCTGATGGTGTTTTGCAGGAACAACTTTGCAGAGACCAAAAACACGGGATGGGTCCTCTCTCTACTTATTACTATCAATCTATTGATTCTTTCTCGATATTTTCATGACATGCCACCAGGGGCATTTTTTTTGATTATCATCTCCCTATATCATTCTGATTATCATATCTCATGATTATTCATCTCCAAATCTTTTTTAATCAACTCCTGCTAATTTCATCTGATCACTCCGCCGATGGGCATTATATCAGATCTTGATCATTCATCTCCAAATCTTGATTAGCCAGATTGTCTCCTCATGATAAAACAACAAACAATGCTATGATTTGACTTATGCTATTCATGCCATATACATGCTATAATTGATGCTTTGATGATTGCTATGCTTAAATGCCTTCTTCATTGTTTGTTATCTTTTATATCTTGGCTAATGAATTTTTGAGCGCAGGATAAGAAGCTCTTGGTCCCGCCGACTGGGCATCATCATCAAAGTCCCACGGTGCTTGCAGCTCATTTCTCAGTTCCCATGCTTATTGATATCACCATCTCCCTGTATGCATTCTACTATATGTTACATATGTTACTAGATTATATCAAGGACCTTGTGGCTTTGGTAAATCTGGGATTTGAGTTCCCCTTCATCAAAAACAATGATGATTCCAGAGAAGTCTTAGTCACACGGATAGGCCGTTGAGCCGTCCAAGACTGGGGACGATGGTTCCCTTTTTACGAGTTGGTGCGTGGATAAACGGGCTTCGGCTTAGTATCAGCTCGCAGAATTGGTTTCTTGACCCAGTCTGGACAGTTTAACAATATTATCCTTGATTATATTATATTTTCATTTATTATTTTCTCTTTAGCCCAGCATGCATTCATGTAGGACTTTGAATTAACGTTGGAAAATCATTCTGATAAGCTGATATTGAGAGTTGAATTGATCTTAATCTTTCTCGATGTGAGATTTTCATTGCCGAATTGGATCCTCAGTTTGTTTTATCGCTGTTTTGGGTCTTTTCTCGAGAACTCCTTGTTTGATTTTTATCATCTTATTTTTTCAATCATTCCCCTTGATCCACCTTGGCTGCAGCACGTCCACATTGGCTGGTAACCGCTCCCCAATGGTGAAATCTACAGGTTTGTGACCTGGAGTACTTCCACCGCGCTGGAAGTTGATCATTTTATTTTATCTCCTTCGTGCACCGCGTGCACATCTCCCCTTTTATCCAAACATTGTTGATTTCGTTGGATTTCCCGAGATTTACTTCATCTCGAGCTTTTGATTTCATTCTCATCAAGTGATGTTGATTGCGTGTCTCATCACACCTTGGCATCTACTTTTCAGTTCGCTCTCACTTCATTCCATTCCATTCCATTCCATTCCATGTTGCTTCACTTCATTCTATTCTATTTCATTCCGTGTCACTCCCTTGCAAAGTAGATGCCAAGGCGGGGCAGCTGTAGACACACTAAAATTGACATCATTTTGAGCATATCTCCTATCGCACTGTGATGCCCCATTTGACCCTCAAATCGACTTATTTGAGTGATTTTCCTCCTTTTTATTGAATATCCAACTTCCCCAAGCTTTCCACATGTTTTTCCATTTTTCTCCAATTTTTTCTGAGCCATTTCTCCATTTTTTCGGGCCTTAAATCAAATGGGGGAAGGGACCCGGGCGTCATTTAAGTAACGCCCCGTCAGGGGGCGTCATTTCTTTAATTAGCGACCGTCTGTTCGGTCGTCAATTCTTGTTCAATTCCGAACTCCAGAAGCACCCCTTCCTTTCCTCACTTACACTCCTTTTTAACTTGGGAAAGGGTTCCTATGGCTTCCTAATATTGAAAGGACACTTGGAGGAAGGATCCCCCTTTCCATCCTACCAAAACTAAGTTTTCTAATTTTTTATGGAATTAATTCCGAATTTCCCTTCTTTCCTCATTTAACCTCCTTTTCCACTTGGGAAAGGGTTCCTATGACTTTCCAAGGTTGAAGGGACACTTGCCTAATGTTTATCTCTTCCAAATTCCAACTAAAACATGTTTTCTTATTTTCTCTTGATTTAATTCCGAATTTCACTTCCTTTCCTCATTTAATCTCTTTTTCCACTTAGGAAAGGGTTCTTATGACTTTCTAAGGTTGAAGGGACACTTGTCTAAGGTTTATCTCTTCCAAATCCAACTAAAACATGTTTTCTTATTTTCTCTTGGATTTAATTCCGAATTTCACTTCCTTTCCTCATTTAATCTCTTTTTCCACTTGGGAAAGGGTTCCTATGACTTTCCAAGGTTGAAGGGACACTTGCCTAATGTTTATCTCTTCCAAATTCCAACTAAAACATGTTTTCTTATTTTCTCTTGATTTAATTCCGAATTTCACTTCCTTTCCTCATTTAATCTCTTTTTCCACTTAGGAAAGGGTTCCTATGACTTTCCAAGGTTGAAGGGACACTTGCCTAATGTTTATCTCAATCCAAATCCCACTAAAACATGTTTTCCTAATTTCCCTTGGAATTAATTTCGAATTTCAACCCTATAAATAGGACTCCTCTCTCCCTTGTGTTAAGAGATCAAGATCAATTCAAGGGGAGGTGCTGTCGGACCAAAGGCTCAAGGAGAAAGACTCCCATGCACCTAAAAGCTTCATCCACGGAGTTCTTCTTCCTCTATTGAAGATTTGAAACCTCTACATCCACAGAGTTCTTCTTCCTCTATTGAAGATTTGGAGCCTCTACATCCATGGAATTCTACATCCTCTTCTTCCTCTATTGAAGATCTTGAAGCCAATTGGAGAAACCACTAAGCTTTCCCCCTCCTATCTCTTATTTTTCTTTAGTTAATTGCATGCATCATTATTCCATCTCTTCCTTTTATTTCTTTTTATCTCCATGTTGAGATCTCCTTAGTGCAACACTTGCACACCTCCCTATTTGTATATCATTCATCATATCTCCCATACCCTTTTACATAGGGGTTTAAAGGCCAAACACCAATAAGGTGTGTTCATATCCATGCTTTCTATGTCCATATTTACATTTGGATTTGATGCTACACATCTTGGTTTCTAATCCATGTTTGTTTATTGGTGTTTGTTAATTTTGCAAGGGTAATCAATCAAGGAAAACTCTCTTCATCGGCCGGCCGATAGAAAGAGAAGGTGCACTCACAATCTCCCCCACATTTAAGGTATTTATATCGCGATCCCTCCATTGATTATTTGTTATATCCTTTGAGGCCCTCGCGTCTCTGGCGATCACATTCCCCTTAGCATCCTCGCATGCTCCCCTTTTCTCCCTCTTTTCCCATTCTTCTTCTATTCATTTTTTCTTTTTCCCTTTTAATTGTTCTAAGTGGATTTCTTAGAATCTACAAATTGGCGATCACAGTGGCAAGATGTTGCTCCCATGAGTGATCCAAACGCCTCGAATTCTGTAAACTTCTGCACTTTGAAACTTATTAGCCTTTTTCTATCAATTCAGAACATGACATGATCATAAGTGCTTAATCATAGACAATTTCATCAAAATAATAGCACTTTTGTTCATTAAAAGCATCAAAGCATGAAGAGGTCAAAATTCATAATAAAACACGCCTAAGAATAGGGCGTTAACAGCATGAAAGCGCCTGACCATAAGTCGTTAAACATTTAAAACACGTCCTACTCAAAGGCATAAATAGTAACGGAGGCTTAGAAAAACACGCCCCATGCTAGGGCGTTAAATATAACACGTCGTCAATTTAAAAATAGACGCCCTAACCAACGTCGTTAATTCAGCACGAACTTCCGTTTCCTAATTTAACAGCACAGTCCTTAACCCAATCGAACTTCTAAATTCACACAGCCTTACAACTCTCTAAATCTCTATTAATAGGAGGCCCTCCTTCAACATAAACAACCACAACCCCACAGCCGCCGAAACTCTGTATTCCCGTTCTTCTTCTTCTTCATCTGCTCTGCAGGTTGCACCATCCAAGTCTCTCCTGACGATGGACAGGGCGCTGAAAAGACAAAAAAACTCAACTCCCAGGATTAACGATATCCAAGGTCATATAAGCAGCAGGATATGCATGAATCAGGTTAGTTTCCACTTTCTTTATTGTGCATGATCGCAAATTGGTTAATGATTAGCCCCGTTGATATAATTTGTTATATTGACAGATCACATAAAAAAACTCAACTCCCAGCATAGAACCCTTTCCTAAGGGATCACAAATTATATCCTAATATAAGAATCAATCAAGGATATGCTTAATGATTAGCCCCGTTGAATGGATATGTTACTAGATTATATCAAGGACCTTGTGGTTCTGATGAACCTGAAATTTGAGTTCCCCTTCATCAAAAACGATGACGATTTCAGGAGAATCTTGATCACACGGATAGGCCGTTGAGTTGTTAAAAGTTTGGGACGATGGTTCCACTTTCTGAGTTGATGCGTGGACAAACGGGCTTCGGCTTAGTGTTAGCTCGGAAATATGGATTCTTGACCAGACTTAAACAGCTTAGCAATATTATCCTTGACTATTTTCTATTTTTTAGTTTGTTTTAACCTTTTTTTTTAGCCCAGCATGCATCATGTAGGACTTTGAGTTTCATGCTGAAAATCTTCATATTATGGCAATAATGAAGTTCACTCACTCTCGATTGAATTGACATGAGATATTCCACTTTAAATCAAGTACTTCGTTCTATTTGAAGCCATTCAGGCTGATTCCTTGAAAGTGTTCCTTTTGTTGGATCTCTATCCCAATTCTCTTTACTTTTCTGCAAAATTTACCTTGGTTGCAGCACGTCCACATTGGCTGGTAATCGCTCTCCAATGGTCTTTCCCTGCCGTGCCCACGTGCACACCCTTTATTACTTAGTTTAACCTCCTTTTATCCAACAAATCGATTGTTTCCTTGGAACCACTCAGAGTTGTTTCATTCAGAATCTTGGAAAGATTTCCAATGCTTAGTGTCTGAGGCGTGTCACATCACACCTTGGCGTCTCCTTATCAGTTCGTTCCACTTCATTCCTTTCATTACACTTCACTCCATTTCCGTCTCACTCCCTTGCAAAGCAGACGTCAAGGCGGGGCAGCTGTAGACACGCCAAAATTGACGTTTTGTTGATCAAATCTTATGTTATTATATAAATGCCCCAAGTGGACTTCAATATTCCTATAACATGAAGTTTTTCTATTTTTCTGAGTTTTTCTGCATTTTTTCTGTATTTTTGTGTGTCACGACTTGATTAAGGGCGTTAATTTCAAAAGTAACGACCTGTTGTAGGGCGTTTTCAAAGAAAGGACGACCGTATGTGAGGGCGTCAATTCCTGGTGTTATCCCTTAATTTCTGGAATTATCTATTTTTAAAATAAAAGGCCTTTTGTGAGTAACGCCTTTTCTCAGGGCGTGATTTTAATTAACGCCGTTATCTCAGGCGTGTTATCTGAGCTTTCAAACAAGGCAAGGTTTCGTTTCCAAAATTAAATCCAGGAAGAAACGCCCTTTTCTAAGTCGTGTTTCAAGAAAACGTCTTTGTGAAGGTCATCAATTCATAAAAGACGCCCTGTATTAAGGCGTGTTTCACTCCAGAGTCCTTCCTTTTTCCATCTTTCCCTCACAGTTCCCTGCTGTCTTTGGACTCTTGCTCGATCTTGATCCTTCCCTGGATGCCTCATTGCCTGTTCTTATCATTCCTTGGTTTGATCACATCCGTTTGAGGCATTATAAATTGAAGCCTTGACCGATCATGCAGAAGGTTAAGCACCTTAAGCATTCAACGGGTTGAGCGCTCAGAAGCTGAATATTCATCACGGGCAGAAGCTTTCTTCGTCCCTTGCTGCCTCCCCTCTGCATCCTTTGATTGGGCTGCATCCGGTGCTTCATCCATCATCATTTGGTTTTTTCCCTTTACTGTCGCCAGGGACAGCATGGTTCTCATCTTTTCATCTATTTTATTTTATTCATACCATCATCCCTCCGTCCTTTATATCTCTATTCCCTGTTCACGTCTTGTTGCATTTTTTTTATCATCAAACTCCCCTTCCCTTAAGTCTTCTTAAGGGGTTTAAAAGAAAACAAAAAAGAAGGTGCGCATGTTGATGTCTTTTCATCATTTTTATGTTGGTTTTTGACTGATACTACTGCACTTTGGCTGATCCCCCTTTTTTTGCTTGTCTTTCATTGTCTTTCTTACAAAGGTAATCAATCAAGAAAACCCACTTCGTCGGCCGGCCGATTGGAGTTGGAGGAAGAGATCCACATTCATCCCGCATCCCATCTTTCACCAGGTACATGCGATCTTATTTTTTTATTGAGGTAAACCCTCTGGCGATCACACACTCCCCTTGTGCACCTCGTGCATTGTTTCATCTCCACCATTATTGAATGTTTCCCTTTTCATTTCCTTTTTAAACCTCACACCAAAAAGTGTGGATTTTTAAAGGGATCCACAAGATTCAGCCAGAAGACATTGTCAGGAAGATCCTTAGGTCCCTAACTCCCATCTGGGATACTAAGGTGACCGTCATAGAGGAATCTAGAGATTTATCCACCATGTCAGTAACCCAGCTGATTGGGTCTCTCATGACCCACGAAATGAACTTCAAACAAGGGAATGATGGACATGACAGAAAGGGAAAGAATGTTGCTCTGAAAGCCTCACGACATACTAAGAAGAGCAGCAGCAGCAGCAGCAGTGGTGGTAGCAGCGAAGACTCTGACGGATTCTCAGACCTGGACAAGGGCGAGCAGGCCATGCTCACCAGGCAATTCAGAAAGTTCTTGAGGACTAAAGGGAAATTCTACAGGAGAAAGAGATTTAATGCTGCAAGGAAGTCTCCTGAACGAGAACTTGAGAAGAACCGGTTTGTTAAGAAAGTTACATGCTACCATTGTCAGAAACCTGGTCACATGAAAAGTGAATGTCCAGAGCTGCAAGCTAAGGCTCCCAGATACTAGAAGAAGATGGTGCACAAGAAGAAGAAAGTCATGCTGTGCACATGAAGCGACGAGGAGGAGGATCCAGAAGCCACCTCGTCCAGTGAAGGTGAAGAGAAGACTTGCCTCATGGCCAACCATGAGGAAGAGGTAACGAACTTTTTTGAGAATTTTACTTTGGACGATTGGGAGGACGCCTATGGCGACCTGTTAGCTAAATATAATTTTCTAACCAAGGAGCACAGAATGCTTAAACGAAAGTTTCACTCTGTTTCTGAGGAACACTCTATTGCTGTTACGGATAACATGAAAACCAAGGAGATGGCCATTGAGCTAGATCAGGCTAGAAGTGAGATCGAGAAGTTTAGAATGGAAAGAGAGGAAAATCTAGCTAGGATGAATGAGCTGAAGAGTAAAACTGAAGAGAGTAAAAAGGAGTTTAGACTGATTGCAGAAAAATATGAGGCGATTAGAAAAGTTAATCAGGAACTCCAGGACCAATGTAATGAACTTCAGAAGGAGATTGAGGACAAAGGAAAAATGCTAGAAAAATTTACAGAGGGGAGAAACAATCTGGATGCCCTTCTGGGGTCGAGGGTAAACTTCAATAGGGAGGGATTAGGATACTATCCCACAAGTAAAAAACCCTTTGAATTTAAAACTGTCACGTTCTGCCTCGCCAAAGGCAAAGAAAAATTGGAAACACCATCCAGTTCCAAATCTGTCTCTACATTGAAGGTTTCGACCAGCAAATCCAGTCAATCCACTGGTCAGCAAGCTAAGTCAGGAAATCCTGAGACTAGAACTGCTCCTGTGCAACAGTTGTGGAACAAAGGTTTTCACACGACCATTCCTATTGATGTCACTAGAAAGGTGAACAGTTTCGCTAAGAAAGTTCAGCATGCTAGTTATCAAGGAAAGCATGCAAACATGCATCACCTTCAGCACAATTTTTATTTGAATAAAAATGGTTACATGAATTATGCTCAGTACACACGTGTTTCCTCTAAGAGGCCAAACAACAATTTCTCTGTTCGGAAATAGCATAATTTTAATAGGAATAGGCTCATTCAACACCCTCTGAGAAATGCCAAGAAGGAAGAATCAATCCACATGAAATCACTGAAAAGAACAGTAAAACAAATGTGGGTTCCTAAGTGTGATTTGGATAAATTGAAAACTATCTTTGGACCCAATTTGAATTGGGTCCCACATTACTTTGTCTGAACTCTCGCAGGTTAGCCTGGCAGCCAAGCATAACAAGTGGTATCTTGACAGCGGTTGTAGCAGGCACATGACAGGAGACCGGTCCAAATTTAGCAAACTGAAAATGAAGTTTGGGGGCTTGGTCAAATTCGGTGGAAATAACAGAGGAAGAATAATTGGAATTGGTACAGTTGGTAAGTCCTCTACTAACTCCATTGAAGATGTGTATCTTGTAGAAGGACTTCAGCACAACTTGGTAAGTATAAGTCAACTCTGCGACAAAGGACACAAGGTACTCTTTGACCACAATTCTTGACTATTTTTGAGCTGAATTCTGATAACGTCATGTTCAAAGGTCATAGAGTAAACAATGTATACATCGTAGACCTGGATGATAATCATGAAACTAACTTGTGTATGTCTGCTAACTCTGAACAGGTTGCTTTTGACTGGCATAGGCGTCTAGGCCATGCTAGTTTGTCTACAATGAATAAACTGTCTAAGCATAACCTAGTTAGAGGTTTACCCAGAATAAGATTTCAGTTAGAGTCCAAGCTATGTGATGCTTGTGCACAAGGTAAACAGACTCGTGCAGTTTTTAAGTTGAGAACTAAGAGTCTTTCATCTAAACCGCTGCAGCACTTGCACATGGATCTCTTTGGTCCTACTCGCATACAAAGTTTGTCAGGTAAGAGATATGGATTAGTCATAGTTGATGACTTCACTAGATTTTCTTGGTTGTTTTGTTTAGCAAATAAAAATGATGCTTTTGTTCACTTTGAAGAACTTTTCAATAAAATCAAACTGCAAGGTGAACATAATATCATTACAATTCAGTCTGACCATGGAGGAGAGTTTGAGAACTCTTCATTTTCTGAATTTTGCTCAAGAGAGGGAGTGACTCACAAATTCTCTTCTCCCAGGACACCGGAGTAGAACGGAATTGTTGAGAGAAGAAACAGGTCAATAATTGAAATGGCCAGGACTATGCTGATTGAGAGTGGACTTCCAAGGAGATTTTGGGCTGAAGCTGTGAATACTGCATGCTACATTCTAAACCGAGCCTTGGTAAGACCTACTCATAGGAAAACTCCTTATGAACTTCTCAAGGGTAAGCAGCCAACCATTTCTTACTTTAAAGTTTTTGGCTCCAAATGTTTTATTCACAATAATGGTAAGAATGGTTTGGACAAATTTGAAGCTAGAAGCTCTCCTGGAATTTTTCTCGGATATTCAGAAACCTCAAGGGCTTACAGAGTTTTCAATAAAGATGATCAAACTGTTGAAGAAACACCGCACGTAGTGTTTGATGAAAATGATTTCTCTAACAAAGTGATGAATGATGACAGGGAGCCATCTAATGAGGGAGATTTCTTGGAGAGAATTGAAGAAGAAGAGATGCAGCCAGCTGCTCAACCAGAAAACTCATAGCAAGAAGGAGCAGCTGAGGTAGGTGAACCCTCAGGTGAGATAATATTTCACAAAGACCACCCTAGTGAAAATGTCATTGGCAATTTGCATGATCCTCCTAGGACAAGGTCTCATTTTAGAATTGTCCAAGAACAGGACTTAGCTGCATTGGTATCTCAGGTGGAACCCAAATCTGTGGAAGAAGCCTTAAAACATGATTCTTGGGTATCCGCCATGTGTGAGGAATTAAATCAATTTGAGAAAAATATTGTATGGGAACTAGTTCCCAGACCTGATAACACTCATGTCATTGGCACTAAATGGGTTTTCAAGAATAAAGTTGATGAGAATGGAGCTATTTCTAGAAACAAAGCAAGACTTGTAGCTCAAGGCTACATTCAGGAATTTGGTGTGGATTTTAATGAATCCAATGCCCCAGTGGCTAGGATGGAAGCTATAAGAATTCTGCTTGCATTTGCATACTCTAGGAACATTCGGCTGCAGCAGATGGATGTCAAAAGCGCATTCTTAAATGGGTTATTGAAGGAAGAGATATATGTTGAACAACCTCCAGGTTTTAATTTCTCTGTTCAGCCTAACATGGTTTTTAGGTTGAATAAAGCCCTCTATGGATTGAAGCAGGCTCCCCGAGCCTGGTATGAGAGACTTTCTGAATTCCTCTTGAGCAAGGGCTACACTCGAGGTAAGGTTGACCAAACCCTCTTCACCAAAACTCTCGGAAAGGATTTAATAGTGGTCCAGGTATATGTTGATGATATCATCTTCGGATCTAACAATTCAAAATTGTGTAAAGAATTTTCTGAATCTATGTCTCATGAATTTGAAATGAGTTTAGTTGGCGAACTAAAGTATTTTCTTGGGCTGCAGGTCAAACAGATGGAGGATGGTTGTTTCATAAATCAAACCAAGTATACTCTGGAGATGCTGAAAAGGTTTGGAATGACTAACCTCAAGACTATTTCAACACCCATGGGCACCAACTCCTCACTAGATTCAGACGAAAAAGGTAAAGAGGTGGATGCGAAATTATATAGAGGTATGATCAGTTCTCTCCTCTACTTAACAGCATCCAGGCCTGACATTCAGTTTAGTGTAGGGATGTGTGCCAGATACCAGGCTAGGCCTACTGAATTGCATTTGACAGCTGTAAAAAGAATCTTTAGATACTTATCTGCTACCCATGATCTAGGTCTTTGGTATCCTGCATCATGTAGTTTAGATCTCATTGCATATACAGATGCAGATTATGTAGGATGTAAATTGGACAGGAAAAGTACTAGTGGTCACTGCGAATTTTTAGGAGGGTGCCTAGTCTCTTGGGGATCCAAGAAGCAACACTCTGTGGCTCTTTCTACTGTTAAAGCTGAGTATGTGGCAGCAGGGAGCTGTGGCATACAGGTTATATGGATAAAACACCAGCTTCTGGATTACTCAGTTGAGCTAGGTTGCACTTCCATCTTTTGTGACAATACTAGTGCAATAAAATATTGTAAAGAATCCTGTACTTCATTCTCGAACTAAACACATCGAAATCAGGCATCATTTTATTCGAGATGAAGTAGCTAGGAAGACCTTTGAGTTGATCCATGTTGGCACTAACTCACAAATTGCAGATATTTTCACTAAGCCACTAGATACTGAAAAATTTAGCACATTGCGCAGAGAATTAGGTATTTACAGAATTTCATGATTGAATAATTGATCTCTGAATAATCTGTCATGTGCTCTTGTGCTTATCTATACTCATTGTCTGTTGCTGAAAATAACCTCATTATGAATGTTTGCTGATTCACTCGTATTGATTGATATCACTTTGTTTTCTTTGAGGTGTTTTGAGGTTTGTCTTGGTTAAGTCTGAGTTAGAGTCAAGGTCTCAGGGGGAGCTAGATTAATAATATGTGTCATGCTCTTTTGGCCAAATCTGAACATACTTTGAACGGATTTTTGCTGACCTTATAAGAGAATCAGTTTGAGTAGGTGTATAAAAGAAATTTTTGGATGTTTTATCCGTTAAGACTGTTCATTTAATTTCTTGTTGGAATTTCAGCTGTTAGTCCCACTGAGATCAAAATCTGAATTCAAGACTATCTTCCTACACTGTAACTGACTTCTGATCTAGCCAGTACAGCATACCTACTTAGTCTAGTTAAGTCCGAAATGAAGTATATAGTGTTTTAGTCTGAAAAACTTTGGAGCTGGTGTATTATTCTCAAACTGAATCAAGACTAATTTACAAGGTTTCAAGTGCAGTTTAATGAAAAAAAAATCATGAAAGAAGTTTTAACAACCATGTTAACTGTTCATTGAGAAACTGGGACTTTCATCAATGAAGTGAAAGCATCCCATGTCATGAGATGGCAGTATAAATCAGGTTTAATTAGCTGTCTTGATCATACAGAGCTATGGTACATATCTGGTTAGTAACTGGGGTGTCTGGCCTCTGGTAAAGGTGTCACCTTAATGTCAACACCAGTTAGAATACTATCTCTATCCTCTTATCAGAAGGGGTAATGTGGTCTTGCCACCAAGTAACTGGGGATTCTTGCCTCTAAACAAGGTGTCTCCCTAATGTCAAAGGTGTACTTGACAGATTTACCTTTGATCTTGACCATCTTTGAAAAATTCTCTCCCTCTTGGTATCAAGATTCTGTTCACTTGGCATATAGTTCTTGGTTTGCTTGTTTTCAATACCACAGGTCTTTGCTTTCCAGACATTCTTTCTTTATACTCTCTGAGTAAAGACTTACTCTGACCATACTGGTATCTTGTACCTTACTTGCTTAGAATCTGGTTCTGTGTATGGAGCGGATCTTCATTCACCATTTTGCACACAGTCTGACTAACTGATCTTTAAAATCCTCACATTAAATTAATGGCTTTCTTAATTGCCTAAACATCTCAATAACTTTCCTTTATCAGCCATACTCTCTCTTGTTTTCTCTCCACTGTCAGCAATTTTCTTTTCGTGATATCTTCAGACCTGCCCCTAGTTTTGATGATGTCAAAGGGGGAGAGTGTCTTGCTTGTGTTTTGCTAAGGGGGAGCGAAAGATAAGTGCCCTGAGTTATCTAGTCAGAGGAAGGCAGTTGTTGTATTCAGGGGGAGCTCTTGGGAGTCGTCAGAGGAGGCGAGTGTGTTGTGTGTCTGCATTACTTATCTTCACATAATCTCATTGCACTTCATCTCTGTTATTTAATATAGTGTTGCCATCATCAAAAAGGGGGAGATTGTTGGATTTTTATGACTTCCCTAGTATTTTGATGATGAGCATCACTATGTTAAATATTGTCATTTTCATCAGATATCTTGCGTAATGTTATGCATTTGAAATTTTCATGATTAACAGGAAAATTACTATGAGGTAGTACCTTGTATGTCCGTACTGTTCCTTTCATACTTCGTGTTGTCCTTTTGTACGCCGTGTTGTTCCAACTATGTTTGTTGATTGTCTTCGTGCTGTTTACTGAAGCAGCTCGATTTGTTCTGATGAACTTCGAGTCGCTTTCCTGTGAACCTCGTGTCATTTCTTCAGTATTTAGTTGCTCATCTCGAGTCATCCTTTTATTTTTACTCTTGTGTTTTCGTGTCATTTACTGTAGTTACTCGAGTCGTTTTCCTGCTTTCACTATTTTATCACATGTCGTTGTAGCCGTTCCTATCTTCTGTCTTCGTGTTATTTTTCCTAGACCCCGTGTTCTTTTTGCTTTGTGACCACACTTCGTGTAGGGTTCTGGTTTCGTCTTCGAGTTGGTTTTAGTCCGTGTCGTCCTCGTCTTCAAGTCGTTCGTAAGTTCGAGCAATTTTGTATTCGAGTCATTTTTTATGTCTTCGTGTTGTTTCTGTATTTGTGTCTTCGTGTTGCTTCTTTCTATCTTCGTCCAAGGTTCCTCTGATCGTGTGTTTCTATCGTTTCACTCCGTGTTATTTCCTTCTCACCTCGTGCTGTTCTCATCTGACCTCGTGTCATTCTCTCTTTATTTCGTGCTGTAGTCATCTTGTGTATCTCGTGTCGTTCTTAGTATAGTGCATCTCGTATTGCTATCACATACCTCATGCAGTCTTAGTTTTGTGGCCCTGAGTTTTAATGGTTTTAATTTCTTTGCAGGAGAAGAAGAAAGAAAATAAAAAGAAGAAGGTGGTCCGAGGAAGAATATTCCCCAGTGTCTGGGCTGCACGTGATCCAATACTAAAGGAACCAATGCTATAAGGGCACGTGGCAAGAAGGTTCAAGCACACGCCTTGCATGAACCCTCCTGATCGCTTATAAAAGCACTGCCTCACCATCTACGAAAGCGGAGGAGCTCCGAGGTTACAGTAAAGAAATTTGAGTGAGAACAGACGAGAAAGAGCCTCCCTCAGAAACTAGAGTGATCCAGTTGAGAGAGAAGAGAGAGCAGAAGAGTGATCAGAAGATGGGTATTGACTTACGGATCAAATCTGAAGTCTGCTGCTCAGTTTGAGCTACATTGTTTCCAGTTTCTGAAATTTGGCTTCCTTCTTTCTTGTTTTCATTTTTATATGTTTTTTCCTTCTTGATTGAAAGTTCTCTGTGTTACCTCCTGGTGTTCAGGGGAAGAGAGAGACGTGTTCTCTCTGGTTTACTTGCAACAGAGGTTGCAGTATTGTTCCCTCTCGTAGAAGAGGTGTTCCCTCTGGGATTCAGAGGAAGAGAGACCTTGGTCTCTAGTTCTAGTGACTGCAGATCACTAGTGTTCCCTCCGGTTGGAGGAAGAGGAACTTGTTTCCTGGTTTCTAGGGACTTGGCATCCTTAGGGTTCCCTCCGGGTGTGGAGGAAGAGGGGAGGGTGTTCCCCTGGTGAAGCTGTGAATCAGCCGTTGTCGCAGACTGAGTCTGCTTTGCTAGCAGGTGCTAGTGGAAGCCTCACTTTGATTTGAAGTGAGGGGTGGACGTAGGGAGACTAGAGGTCTGACCGAACCACCTTAAAAACCTCTGGGTACTCGTGTGATTGTCTGTGGTGATTTTGTGGTGTGCCTTCTATCCACTCGAGCTATTGTCTGCACTGCGTTTTTGTGGGTTCAACTCCGAGATTGCTTGTTTCAAGTGAATCATTCTTCAGTAATTTTTAATCGGTTGAAAATAGTGATCTATTCATCCCCTCCCCTTCTAGATCACTTTATATTTCTTGTATCAATACCTACGTTTTATCGCGCCGTATAGGCTACCTATCGCAGGGCCGCGCTGATTTTGAAACCTCTTGTTACTCTAATCGCTCATTTGCCCCCCCCGAGTGGATCTCGTCCCTCGGGGTTGGCGTTAATAGATCACAATGGGTAATAAATTGAATAAGGGAGGGGCCAAGTAAGCCCGAACTATATTGTTATCATATCTTCATTACTATGTCCGTTAGCATCTTTGCTTTCGCTATCACACTTGTGTTGCCTTCCTTCTTCTCGATGGGGAGTAAACGTGGTTGATCACCATTTGCTTCCACAATTCCGTTATCATGCTTAATATAGTTATGAACGTCATGTGTGCATCCATGCATATATCCTCGAGTAGATCAAATGGCGTTGACAGAAAAGCCGGATAACGTCTGGTCAGAAGTCTTCGCTGTGCGCGACGGTGGTCTTCGGACCTACGTCCTCCGCCACGTACCGAGGATCCATAATTCCATGAACTATGCATCTTCTACACGATAAACATGTGCATCCTGCATGATCATCATGTAGCTCTTTTTAATCCGGCTTCGACAGCCCGTTATCTCGGTAATTAATCAAAGGTGTTCCCTCCCCGTGGGGGATGTAATTAATGCCATAGCCTTTATGATATGGCGGACTGCTGGTCCCGACCGAACCTCACATTCGCCCGACACGGGTCAGAATGAGCGCATCATAAAATTGTCACTCATGGACTGGCACGCCCGCGTCGTCAATTAGTCAATTAATTACCAGTTAGTTAATTAGTTGATCGACACGTGAAATAAGACATGTATACATGTACATATATACATGAAATAAAGCAATAAGATGGTCGGGTAAAACCCATCGCAAACAGTCTGGCACGCCCGGTGGGACCAGTGTCACCTTTCATCTCTTTGCCGAGATATTCGGGCTTCGAAGCCCTCTCAAAGGCTACTGATTATTGCCTTGTTTGACATTGCAGGCAAACCAATGACGATCAACGGGATAACTGGCGTCGACTTTGATCTTTCGATAGTCGCTGGACACGCGCAAGGGTATCTGGCGGTACCCATGGAATTCGGTAGCTTCCCTCCCGCTGTAGGCTTCCCCAACTTTTTGGGGTTGGCCTTCGTCGATATCCTGGAGGTCGAAGCCCCAGTGCCTGCCAAGGAAGCTGTGGAGAAAGCGGAGCCTCTGAAGGTTCCCTGCTGCAAAGACTCGTCCGAGACTTCGGCCCCGGCTGCTAGCTGTCTGATGCACCACGTCATACGTGGGACCCACCCCAATGTCATCAACAAACACCCTGGAGGACGCCAGCGTCGCCAGGTCTGCAAGAATGCTGCTGTAGTTATCGGAACTCTGTCTCAGTCTGGGAAATCTATGCTAGTCGGGGGTATGCGCGTCTTCCTCGACGGACGCACTGCATGGGCGACCCCAGACCGAGTCATCCCCAACATTCCTGTTTACAATGCCTATCAAGCTCTCGCTGGAAGGAGGGCGGAAATAGAAGAAACCGGCCACTATGGTCAAGAAAGCCCGGCACCCAGGCCGAAGAAGTTCAAACAAGTGTGGGTTCCCAAGCGAACCCGACCTGCCTACCAGCTAACACCTATCCGCTGCCGTCTTGTGAATGACAAGGCGGAAGTGAGGAGAGAAAGGGGCCAGCCCCCAACGGAGGAAGAAGAGGTGGTTGCGGATCCTCCGCGCCACAGAAGTTTCCAGGCTGCGGCCCGTCAAGCCAATGTCCCTGCTGCGGGACGAAGATTCCATCTGCCAGCCGACAGAGCTCGGCTGGCCTATATCCCTCCTGCCGAAGGTCGACAATCACCCCCCGTCCTATATCAAGAGCGGGGTCAGGAAGAGATGACCTGCTTGGTCAGAAATTATTTTCGAGGCTTAGGCAATCCCTCACTCGGACAACAGCGACTGATGCAGACAGTCGCCGTTAAGGAAGGTTACTGCCCATCAGCGGCAGAAGAAGGAAATATGGAAGATAGAATGATGGTGTCGTCAGTCGACGACAATGGATATAATAACGGCTTCAAGGTCGAAGCCGATGAAGCCTTCCCCGAGCAGGAAGAAAGAAGAAGAGTTTATGTGTTCGAAAGGCTGACCTTTCCGCAGCAAGCCAGAAGGAGGGTCTATCAACAAAGGAGAAGGATGCAGGTTTTTACCTGCAACATGGCTGGCATATCCAGCCGATATGGGGAGCTTCCTGAAGACCCCCAAGAATTGGCTCAATTGGCCGCACGGCCGGGGCCAGCTACCCGTAGAACAGAAGTAGCAAAAGAGTTTCTGATGATGGTTAGAGGGAAACAGCCTCAGGTCTATCCCCACTGGGATGACAAGGCCCTCGTCTTTACTGCTAATGTGGTGACGGCTGAAGAAGAAGATGACGTCCTCCTCGACGTCCTGCCTGAGGGTATGTCCGGGGAGACAACAGAGGGTATCCCCACCACTATAGACCCATCAGTTCTGATGCTGCTACAAAAATATCAACGGGAGATAGACTCTCTGAAGAAGCAGCTGATGGAAAAAATTGAACATTCATCAGCTTCTAAACCACCCGAAGTCCAGGGTGAGTCATCTTGGGGAGCGGCTCCTCATGACGACCCTCCACCACTCTATACACTGTCCCAGCCGTCAGAGCCAAGCATGGCGACAGCACAACAGCGGCCACCATAGTCTCAGCCACTGCTACCTCTGGTGTTCCCTCAGGTGCACCCGATACCCCCACTGCTGCGTCCTCCACAGGCGACCACCCTGGTCACCCCATACTTGCAGCCGGCACACTTCTATCCAGAACCGGTTGATCCCACAGTCGTGAACCGGATGATGGTAGAGAGGATGATTGAGATGAAGCTCGCAGAGAAAAGTGAAGGCGACTACGTCGCATTTGATGCCTATCGGGTACCCTACCCGCAACACCATGCGGCTAAACGACTTCCCCCGGGGGTCAACAAGCCGCCTAAGTTTGACAAATTCAATGGGAAAGGGTCCCCTAAAGAGCATATTGCATATTATATGACCGTTATGGGTGATCTGGCCATCGACGAGTCATATTTGCTAAAATTCTTCGGGTCCTCGCTGACAGGGCTCGCATTTGAATGGTACTCTAGCCTCCCGACCGGGTCAATCAGTGATTGGCCGGATATGCAGAGAAAGTTCAGAGAAAGATTCCATGTCACAGAGAGGGAGGTCACGGTGGCCGAACTCTACTCAACAAAACAAAGGGCAGATAAGACAGCCCTTGATTACATCAAGAGGTGGAGGAACCTCGGAATGAGATGCAAGCGGGCCCCGCATTAGGAGGACGCGGTACAAATATGCAAACAAAACCTCAGGAGGGAGGTCCTGGAGAAGATGATTGGAATGGAAATACGGTCGTTAGACCGGCTGAATAATGTAGTGGCCGAAGTGGAGACTTTCCTAGCCAAGCCTGTCCCGGCGTCAGCTGCCAGCACGGCCCAGAAAGGTAAGGCTGCGGAACGGCGCCCCACACCTAAAGAAGCGAATGCGCTTGATATCAAGGCGTTCGAACAGCAGAAGGAGAAAGGCAAGAAGGCGGCTCCCCCACAACCTGTAAAAGCTCTAGATGATAAAGAAGGTCCTTCGCTGAGGGATAAAACGAAGAAAGCTTATTCCTTTCCAAAAGATAAGACCCGAGTCCTGTTCGACTGGGTAACAGAATACAGCATGGTCACTCTGCCCGAGCCAAGGAGGCCGGAGGACCTGAAAAGAAAAGACAGTCCAAGATTCTGCCCCTACCACCAGATGTTGGGACATCCAATCGAAGACTGTTATGTTTTCAAAGACGTCATCGAAGGAATGGAAAAGAAGAATGAAATAGAGCTGGGAGAGTACAAAGTAGACCCTCCTCAGCCACATGAAGCCCCTCTCAGGAGAGCAACGGTCAACATGATTTCCCTCTACCAGGCATTACCTGAGGAGATCTCTGAAGCAAGCACACGGAGCACCTACGAAATCCATTTTCTGGAGCCCGTGAAAGAACAACAGGGGTGGCAGCAGATCCCTGTGAAGCACAAGAAGAAGAGAGCACCCCGCCCAAAAGAGGGGGCACATATCCGTGGCATTACACCCCGGCCTGCTCCGCCAGTGGTAACACCCGTGTGGGTCACTCCACCTACAGCTGTTAGAATACATACACCTAACAGGAGGAGATAGACTCCGCTACCAGTAATCAAGGAAACCAATCCTGGAGTCCTTCGACTGCAGCACCTGATTGAAGGGCTAGAGGAATATGTGCAGCCCGAATTGAAACCTTTGCTGGTACGGGACCACGTCCCATGGCAAGTGCTAGAACAACTCTCGCTCAAACAGGTGGAGGAAGCCGAAACAGCACCCCCTGAAGAAGGCAGCCTGTTTTGGGGGCAGACACCCGCAGAAACCAAAAAGAAGAGAAAGCAAAAGAAGAAGAAAAGAAAGGCCGCTGGGGCCAATAAAACACAGGTTGTCTCCTGCAATACCATGTCAGCACTCTTCAACCTACCCGGAGAAGAGAAAGAAGAAGAAATTTACTTCACACCCCATGCTGGGGGAGGCAAAGCCGAGGCCGCAACTGCTACGCATGCCACTCAGTCGGGCCGAAAATGGGGGCGCCAGCCACCACCCAATCACAACATCATGTTCAGAGGGGAGCAACCCTACAAGACACCTCCGCTGGAGGTTAAGGGAGTCCAAATCCCTCCTCCGTCGGGCCTATACAACAAAAGTGGGGGCAAGGCAGTCCCTTCATTCCTTGAATTTATGAAGATGTCAAAAGGGAAGCAGTCCTGCCAAGATGCTAACCCTACACCCGGGGCCATTCACCCGCAGCCAGCGTAATCTACTGAGGATGCGAATGCAGAGGGAGCTTTCCCTATGGCAACTAATAAAGAAGACCCGACAGCCAGTGCCGGTCAAGAGGGTGCCGGGTCCGAGGAAGAGGAAGCAGGTCCGTCTGGACCCACAAATCAAAACCTCCCCAAGCCCAGATGGGCTGAAGAGATGAAGCTCTCCAATGTTCGGGCTGGGAGCCGAATAATGAAGTTGCTCAAAAAGCTCCCCGCTCGATTTACGATCGGGGAAATTCTCTCTTTGAGTGAAGAAACTTGACAGGCGATCATCACTGCTCTGCAGATGCCTACTCATTTTGAAGCCTGCATAGCTGAGGCTATACCAGAAGCCAGTATGACCTTCTCTCCAAAAGACATGCTACTACCTACTGCCAGCCACAACAGGCCGCTATATATGAAAGGGCACCTAAATGGAAGAGAACTGAACCGGATCCTGGTCGATCCTGGTGCCGCAGTCAACATCCTGCCATACAGAATATACGAGAGGTACAACTTTAATGTGCATCTCGAGAAAGTCGGGGATATGCGTATCGCTGGCTTCAACCAAAAATGTGAAGTATCTATGGGAGTGGTAGAGTTCACGCTGACCCTGGCAGATTTCACTACAACGGTACAGTTTCATGTCATTGACTCTCGCACCTCCTACAAAGCGCTGCTCGGCCGCCCATGGCTGCATGAAAATATGGTGGTGCCCTCCACGCTCCACCAATGCATCAAATACAGCCTCCAGGGGAAGGAGGAGAGGATATTTGCTGATATCCACCCATTCGAGGTGTTTGAATGTCACTTGGCGGACGCCAACCTATATACAGGGCCTCCCCGGAAGGTTTCTGAAGCTGAGGCCCCCGTAGGGGCGTCGAAGAATAGATCGGGTGACGGTTGGTATCCACCACCGCCGCGCGGATATGTCAAGCCGAAGGTGGTCTCCCACATCACAGCTTCTGGAGATGTCGGCAGGGTGACACCCCCAGCATTATACCCCAAAGCTAAGGAAGTGTAGGTCGATCAACAGCACGACTGCATCGGAGTCCCGGCCGGCCTCACCAAGCCAGTCTCCGGCCTCAACGACCCCACTGTCGAACCTTTCAAAGCTTGGGAGGTGACACAGGAAGATGGGCCCAGCAGTTTGTTCTATACAGCTGAGGAGCATCCCACTCTGGAAGACACAGACTGCAGCCTCCCTGAAGATCTAGCCAACCCGCGGGTTCCTATTCAAGGCCTGGCATTTACAACTGATCGAATGGCCAGGATGTTTCAGAAGCAACACATTCCTCCCGATCAGTCTCAAAAGCACAAAGAAGCTTTCCAGAAGATGTGGCATCCTGCAAATCTGGATAAATAAATGAGACGTGTCTCTCAACATCCAAGGTTGGGCTTCACCCTGGAAGAATATTATTACAGTGGGCGGTACGAGGTGGATACTATCTCCGCCTTCTACCCTACTGAAGATAGCCCTCTGGGAGCAACCTTTGATGTGTATCCGGCGGAAGCCGAATATCTTGCACTGGCTCAGTCCGAAAATCAAGAAGTAGAAACCTCGGCCCCTTGCCGATGCTGGGAGCTGGTTCACCCTGAAGAAGCGGCCCTTCAAGCCGAATTTGATACGGCTAGCAGCAGCGAAGCCGAAGACAGTGAAGAAGCAGGAGTCTCTCCCTCCATAGAGGTCATACTAATGACAACTTTGACACCCTTTCTGCCAATCAGGGAGGCCTTGGTCAACTCCAATCAAGGGGAGCCAGCTACCAGGGAAGAAAAAGCCACTTCTGCGAAAGATACAACTGTCCCATAAGGTGAAACTTCCTGAACTTCTGCTGCAAAATCAGCATGCTGTCCGAGCCTGGCAGTAAACAGTTACCAGCCCGTCATGGCTGCAATCTCATCTGCAAACACCAAGGCTGCTCTCTCATCCTTGGAAGCTGCGACGGCAATGGATTTGCTAATAGAACAATCCACTCAGCCGCTGGCACAAGAAATCAAGAAACCTCAGGAAGCTCTGGCGGTGTCTGACGAGGAAGTCGAAGTGCTCGACCCTCAAGATGGCATTCCAGACTTCGTTGACCTCCAACCGGCACCTCCGGAGATAGAAGATGGAGGCCAAGCCACAGTCGATGAACTAATAGAAGTCAACCTGGGAAATGAGAAGGACCCTAGGCCTACCTTCCTCAGCACCCAACTATCCCCAGAAGAACGGGAGCTGTACATTCAGCTACTGCTAGAATACCGGGATTGCTTCACCTGGACTTACAAAGAGATGCCAGGTCTAAGCCCCGCTGTCTCGCAACATGAGTTGGCAATTAGCCCTGACGCCGAGCCGGTAAAGCAACCACCGCGGCGCATGAGGCCAGAGCTCATCACCCAAATTTGTGCTGAAGTCGACAAGCTCATTGGTGTGGGATTTGTTGAAGAAAATCAGTACACCACGTGGCTGGCAAATATCGTCCCCGTGAAAAAGAAGAATGGACAGATCCGGATATGTGTCGACTTCCGGGATCTAAATAAAGCCTGCCCCAAAGATGACTTCCCGATGCCGATAACCGAGGTCATGATTGATGCTACAACCGGCCATGAGGCCCTATCATTCATGGACGGGTCTTCCGGCTACAATCAAATTTGGATTGCGGAGCATGACCGAGTTCATACTGCTTTCCGAACTCCTAAAGGCATTTATCATTACAAGAGAATGCCGTTCGGACTAAAGAATGCTGGCGCAACCTATCAGCGCGCAATGACCAAAATCTTTGATGAACTACTCTACCACAAGGTCGAGTGCTACATAGATGACCTGGTGGTCAAAACCAGAAGAAAAGAAGATCTTCTGCAAGACCTCCGGATTGTTTTTCAGAGGCTGAGGCAGCATGAGCTAAAAATGAACCCTATGAAATGTGCGTTCGGAGTGTCGAGCGGAAAATTCTTGGGCTTCATCGTCTGATATCGAGGAATCGAGATAGGCCCCGCAAAGATCAAGGCGATTTAGGGGTTACCTCCGCCAAGGAACATCTCCGAGCTGAGATCACTACAGGGCCGTTTGGCTTATATCCGGCGTTTCATTTCCAATTTGTCAGGGCGATGCCAGCCTTTTCACAAGTTGATGATGAAAGATGTCCCCTTTTATTGGGATGAAGATTGCCAGGCAGCCTTCGACAAGCTAAAAGACTACCTGAAAACTCCTCCAGTGTTGGGCGCACCGGTGAAAGGACGACCATTGATATTGTATATAGCAGCTACACATAATTCTCTGGGGGTAATGCTAGCCTAGAATAATGAAGAAGGGAAAGAACAAGCCCTCTATTACCTTAGTCGGAGACTGGTCAGAACTGAAGAGAAATATACTTACATTGAGAAGATCTGTCTGGCGCTGGTCTTCGCAGTTAAAAAGCTCCAACACTATATGTTGTCGCATGAAATCAGCTTGGTATCCAAAGAGGATCCCCTGAAGTACATTATGTCTCAACCGGCACTCAAAGGCCGCCTGGGCAAATGGGCGGTAATCCTTATGGAGTTTGATATCTCCTACGTGCCGCGCAAGGCCGTCAAGGGCCAAGCCATTGCAGACTTCTTCGCTGAGCACCCAGTGCCCGGGGATTGCCCGTTGGAGCCGGAGCTTCCTGAAGATGAAACCTTAGAAGCCGTGCAAGTACAGCCCTCCTTATGGCAACTATACTTTGATGGCGCTTCCAGAATTGACACCTCTGCCACCGGGTCAGCCAGGGTCAGAGCAGGAGCAGGCATAGTCCTGAAATCCCCAGAAGGAGAAGTGGTGCATACATCCTGTTCCATAAACAAGCAATGCACAAACAATGAAGCGGAATATTATTGACACCTGAAATATAACTGAGAACAAAGATGAGACCAAAGAGAAGATTGAATCAGACACGAAGCTCTCAGGAATTCCTGCAAAGCCAGAATTACAGAAGAGTTGTCACTAAACTTATCACCCAGCTGAGACCCTTCCCGGTCAAGCTGATGTCCGGTATTGTCGTCGCTCAGACGGCAGTACTGATGAAGAATTGCAGTCTACTGACTGATGAAAATCCCCAGAGATATTCTGATAAGACTGTGTCAACTCATCAACTAAGGGACCTCCACCTGTTCTGACAGATTCGAGGGACTGACAAATGAAAGGGCAGGTTAGGCAGCTTTGACAGCTCAAACCTACTGATGAGGAAGGGTAAAATATTTAAAAACCTAAATGGGCTCACTAGTGTGACGCCGGGAATTCCTCACCAGGGCCCAAAGCCCATGTGGGGCGGCGCCGGGAAGCCCCATCCTTTGGCGCCGAGAGGCCTCCCGCTTTCGATTAGGGCGCGCCGGGAGCTCGTGGTCTGCGCGCCGAGGTGAGCATGCCAAGAGGGGAAGGGTTTGTGCTATAAAAACCCCTTTTCTCTCGAGAAAAAAGAGGAGGGACGGACGACAAAAAAAAAGAGGGGAACAGAAGAGAAGATAGCCACAAAGAGAAGCCAGAGAAAGGAAGAGAGAAGTCCATACCCAGCTCCAGGAAACCGGCGGCTGCTGAGAGATCGTGGGAAGAAGAAGAAGGTCTGCTGAAGGGGGAGGGAGAGGAGTCAATGCTCCGCCCTCCCCTGTCTCTCTTGTATTTCTTCCCCCGATGCAAACTGTTTTCGTCTGTGTTCTCTTTAAACATGCTATCTCCCATCTTTCTGCTGTTTTGAATGGGCTTCATTTCGCTATGTCATGTGTACTCCTCCTACCACATTTGTGTGGGATCTGTATTGATGCTAAAGGTTCCTTATTCGTTGTCATTTGAGGTGTACCTCTGTAGCCGATGATGTATAAGCAGTAGAACCGATTGAATGGATGGAAATTTGGGTTTCCCTCTTCTCACCCCTCTCTGATGACAGTGGTGGTCACCTTTCCGATTGCGAGTTTCGATCGATGAATGTGTGGTTCTGGGTGTTTGTCGTTAGCCCAGGTTCCTGTGGGTTTTAGGAAGCTGGTACAGAGCCCCAATCCTTGCCTCCATGGATTCTTGGGTTCTGTCCCTTCTCTCTTCCGCGACAACATCGATGATTTAAACGTTGCTAAGTCCATAGTCCTCTCGAGTTTCCCAAGCCATTGGGGCCATTACAGGGATCAGAGACAGTCATCTCTTGATCTACTGGATGGCTGGCCATATAGACGGCATAAAGCCTGTTCCAGAGGGTTCTAACGCCTGTGACTTCAATCCCTCGAAATCTCTTCTATTCATGTGACTCCTTGATGTTAATTTGGCAGCTTGACAGGGCCCTCAGTCCCTTCCTCATTTGCATCCTAAAACCCCCTAGCCGTTCTCTGAATCCCAGGAAAAATCCCCAAAACAGAGCATCGTAGAACCCCCACGAACCTCCACGAGCCTTCCCGGTGCCAGAAAAGCTCTCGGCGCGGTCCGCGCCGGGAACCCCACGCCGAGAAACTGCCTCTTCCTTCTAAAGCCATGCCGAGAACCCATTCCCCCGCGCCGGGAACCCCACGCCGAGAGCTGCCTCTTCCTTCTAAAGCCATGCCGAGAGCCTCTCCTCCTGTGCCCCATCTTTGAGCACTCTGCCATACTAACTCGAGGGATATCTACAAGTCACAGGGTACACCCCATGGAATAAATAAACGGGGAACCATCCCCAACATCACACCGTGCCAGGGCCCGGTGCCTTTCTCTTTCGGTTTTCATCCCGGCACTCCGTGGATGATCACCTATTTCCCCTTGGGCATGTTCCGAGTCGAGGGGAGATGCTGCCAAAATCTAGTCCAATGTCATCAACCCCGATGAGTCGAGGGAGTGTCTCCGATACACTTCCCACCCGACTCCATCTTCGGGGGAAACGAACCCATTTGGAGCGACCGGTCAAGTGAAAGTGTCAAAAGGGGAATACCCCGATGATTAACCGAATTCCGTCCCGCCACTGCGTGGATGGTCTTCTATCCTTACCCGGTACGGCTCAAAGTTAAAGGTTGTGCCGCCCGATTCAGTCCGCTGAACTAAATAAATCCGCCCTCCATTCATAAGCATGAAGCCTTTATTTCGCACATCAGTATTTTGACTGCCTTCTGAGGCCTCCTATTTCGGCGTTTAATCAAGGGTTGTCCTTCTTAGGAAGGGCGTAATTAACGTCATAGCCTTTATGGCATGGCAGACTTTTGGTCCCGACTCGGACTTCACAATCGACTGACCAAGTCAAGTCGAGCGCACGATGAAATCGTCACACATGTGATTGGCACGCCTAACAAACCAAATAAAAAATAAATAAACAAATAAATAAATAAATAAATAAAAATAAGATAAAAAGATGATTAAGAGAAAAAAAAATCCCCGCGTCCACAAGTCTGGCACGCCCGGTGGGACCTAGTCTCCCTTCATCTCTACGCCGAAATAGGAGGCCCAGTGGGCCCCCCCTCAAATTTCTGATTCCGTGCTTTCTCTATTTTCAGGAAACTACAATGACGGCTGGAATCATCTCTGTACACTTTGATCAACAAGTGGTTGATGCACATGTGCGAGAGGGCTACCTGGCGGTACCTCTTGCGTTCGGATCGATGCCGCCTGCTGTCGGGATGCCCAACTGCATGGGCCTCATCTTCACCGACTTGCTCGAGATCGACAACCAGGAACAAAAGACTGTTGTCGATACATTGCCACAAGCTACCATCCCCAAAATGAGCCGGGGGATACAGGATACTCTTGAGGTCGTGGCCTGCTTCGTCCATCACGAGGCGAAAAGGGGCGCACCCTCTACTGCTGGAAGGAGGAGGAGATCCGACAGGAAAGCCCGATCCACTGTTGCGGGACGCCGGATATCCAACTCAGGAAAGACAATGATGATCGGAGGAATCCGGACGAACCTCAATGGCCGCCCGAGGGGGGTCAACCCAGATGTGGTCGTCCCGAGAGTACCCACCACCAACAGATTCCAAACTCTGGCTACTAGGAGGGCCGACGTCGAGAAAGAGGATCAAAGGCCGTTGGCACCAAAGCCGCCCAAGTTCAGGCAGATCTGGCGGCCGAAGAAGATCTAGAGCTAGGTCCCAGCTCGAGAAGAAGAAAATATTGTTGATACCACTGTTGCCCGCTTCAGGGCAGGAAGCAGAAGAGGAAAAGGAAGAGACATAAGAAATGCTGCTGCTGTTCACCCCGGGGCTCGGGGTAGGAGAGATGAGGAAGAGAATGAAGGAAGAAATCTGACTACTATTCGCCCCAGGATAAGGGGCAGAAGATATGAGCAGAAGGAAGACCTAATGGTCACTCACCCCATGGCTGGGGGCAAAAGATGGGAAGGAAAGAACTACGCTGCTGCTGCCAACTACTGCCAGGATGGGAGTAGAAGGTTTAGGGAGATAAAGGAAATGAGAATAAGCGAACTAGTCGCTGCTGCCACTCCAAGAAGACCAAGAGCCTGTGCCAGACAGGCCGATATATTCAAATACTGCAGAGCCGAGCATTTGAATGCTCAGGTGGCAAGACTGGCTTATCAGCAGAAGAACCAGGAAAGATTGATGCTCCAACCAAAGCCACGAAGGCACAATCAAGAGGAGATGAAGCAAGTGGCTCAAGACTACTTCCACTACCTGGGAAATTCTACCCTCGGTCAGCAAAGATTATCCCGTGCCCTGGGCACCATGGATGAAGAAAAAGAAGAAACCCTTCAAGAAATGATGATCGGAGTCTCCTCCTCTGACTCCAATGATTATGAAGAAGGTCACAGAGCCTGGTATGGGAAAGAAGACCTGCATAGGGAAGAAGCCAGAGAAAGAATATCAGTCTTTGACCGGCTCGAATACCCTGATCAGATGAAAAGGAAAGTCTACAGGCAGAGGGAAAAGATGTAGATCTTTGCCTGCAATATGGCCGGGCTTGTCAAAGGGCAAGATGTGTTACCGACACAGCCAGATGAACTGCTCAAACTAGCAACCAGACCAGGCCCCGTCACAAGGAGAGGCCAGGCGGCAAAAGATAAGATGAAGACTAATGAAGAAGCCTGCAAGATCACCACTATGACAGTTAATGTGGTGACAACGGAAGAGGAAGACAATCCCTTCGTTGATGATGCTGAAGGGACTTCAGAAGATCTACAAATCCCGTCAACCCTGGATCCCATGATCCAGATGATGTTTAGAAGATATCAACAAGAGATCAATGCTCTCAGAAGAAAGTTAAATGAGAGGCATGAAGCTACACCGGTCTCCAAGCAAGTCGAGCCTGTACGGCAGACTGCCAGTTCAACAGAAATGGCTATTCCAGCTAACCCTCTTCCGGCTGATAAGGGCAAAGCACCGAGCCAACCCGTTCTGCAGCAGACGGTAGCTCAGCCCTCTGTGTCTCAGACGCAGCCTACTACGCCTGGCTTGCGTGCAACTGTGATGACAACTCCTTATGGTCAGCAACAAGCTCACTTCTTCCCAGAAAACATAGATCCAGCCATAGCCCATAAGCTGATGATTGAAAAGATTATGGAGATGAAGCTGTCTAAAAAGACTGGTGATGATGCTAGTACCTACGATGTGTACAGAGTACCGTATCCTCCCCAGTATGCTGCTAAGAGACTATCGCCAGGCGTCAGTAAGCCGCCGAAGTTTGAGAAATTTAATGGCCAGGGCTCTCCCAGGGAGCACATAGCTTACTACACCACAATCATGGGTGACTTGGCAGCTGATGAAGCTTATCTGCTTAAGTTCTTCGGCTCATCCCTCACCGGGATAGCCTTTGAATGGCATTCAAGCCTGCCGGCTGGGTCAATGACCGATTGGCCTGATATGCAAAGAAAGTCCCGCGACAGATTTCACGTCACGGAAAGAGAAATCACAATAGCCGAACTATATGCAACCCGGCAAAAGCAAGATGAAACAGCACTGGACTACATCAAAAGGTGGAGGAACTTAGCTATGAGATGCAGAAGACCTCCTCATCAAGAAGATGCAGTGCAAATATGTAAGCAGAGCCTCAGGAGAGAGGTACTGGAAAAGATGATTGGTGCAGATGTCAGAACATTTGACCGATTGAACAATATAGTAGCGGAGGTCGAGACGTTCCTGTCTAAGCGTCCGATCGCCAATGCTCCAACTGTGCCGAAAGGGAAATCTAATGATCGACGACTAACGCACTCTGAGGCCAACACCGTCGATTTCAGAACCTTCGAGCAACAGAAAGGGAGAAAGGGGGCAGATGAAGCTCCCCCACCAGCAGACACAGCGGAAAGAAAAGATAAAGTCTCTCTGAGAAACAAAATGAGGAAGCCGTACTCTTTCCCGAAAGATAAGATAGCCACACTATTCAACTGGGCATACAAGTTCAACAAGGTAACATTGCCTGAGCCAAAGAGACCCGATGACGCGGCGAAGAAAGGTGATCCACTGTTCTGTCTATATCACCGTGCGCTGGGGCACGCAATTGAAGATTGCTACGTCTTCAAAGATATTATGGAAAGCATGGTCAAAAAGGGCGAGCTACAGCTGGGAGATTACCAGGTAGAGCCACCTCGTCCACATGAGCCTCCGGCATTAAAAATGGCCACCAATATGATTTCAATCTACCAACAGCTCCCTAAAGAGGCCGTTGAAGAATGTACCAGGCATACTTATGAAGCTTGCTTCCTCACCCCACTGAAGGATCAGGAAGGATGGCAGATGAAACCCATAAAGAATAGAAAGAAGACTCCCGCAGTCAATACCAATGGAGCAGTTATCCGCGGTGTCACACCAAGACCCGAACCACCTCCAGTAAAGCCAGTATGGCGCACAGCTGAAACAGGGCCGGTCATCCGGATCCCCACTCATAACCGGAGAAGACAAGTCCCCCTACCTGCACATAAGGAAGTAAGTCCTGCAGCCAGGCGTTTACAGCAGTATATTGATGGGCTCGATGAATATGAACAGAAAAAGCCCGGGCACCTGCTGGTGAAAGACTGTATACTCTGGGAACAGCTCGAAGAATTGAAAATTAAAGAGCAGTAAGAGGCAGAACAAGAAAAAGCTGAGACTGAACCCTTCTGGGGGCAGGGGCCAATAAAGCCAAATTCCCAGAAAAAGAAGAGACGGCCCAAGTCCAAGAAGGGAAAGAGGGTCGTGACAGTACAATGCAACACCCTGTCAGCACTCTTTACCTCGCCCGGGGAGGATGATGAGGATGAAACATCAAATGCCCCGCTAGAAGCCAACCATGCTGAGGCCTCAACCTCGGCACATGCAACACGCTCCGAAAGAAGGTGGGGGCGCCCACCACCAGCTAATCATAACATTATGTTAAGAGGGGAACAGCCCTACCAGATTCCCGAACCGGAGGTACGAGGTGTCCAGGTTCCTCCCCCTACCGGCTTGTACCAAGAGAAGAAGAAAGGAGGTCAAACTCCAACATTTCTGGAATTTCTGTCTAGTCTAGAAGATGGGCAATCGATACAGGCTGGGCCAGATAAAGGCAAGGGACCCCAGCAATCGGCGTCTGTAGCCTACAAGCAGAATGAGAAAGAAAGGGATAACCCTCTGACGGCACCAGGGGCCATTGCTATAGAAGAATCCTCCCAGGAAGTCAGTCCAGAGGTTGAGGCCAGCACTGGTCAGCAGAGGCCACGGGCACCACATGAACCTCCAAAGCCCCGATGGGTAGAGGAAATGAGACTGTCTAATGTCAGGGTGGGCAGCCGGATCATGAAAATGCTAAAGAAGCTCCCTACCAGATTCTCCATCTGAGAGATTCTCTCTCTGAGTGAGGAGGCTCGCCAAGCAATTGTTGATGCCCTGCAGTCGCCGGCACAATATGAAGCACTCTTGACAGAAGTGAATTCTGGGCCGTCGGTTACATTCACAGAAGATGACATGCTGATTCTGAATTCCTGTCATAACAGACCGCTGTATATGAGGGGCTCCCTGAACTGTCAGCCACTGAACAGGATACTGATAGATCCCGGGGCTGCCGTGAACATTCTCCCATACCGCATCTACCAAAAACATTACTTTGATCTGCAGCTTACCAAGGTCAGAGACATGAAAATTGCGGGATTCAACCAGAAATGTGAGACACCCCTTGGGGTGGCTGATTTTAACCTCACATTGGGGGATCTCACTACCGTGGTACGATTCTATGTAATCGACTCCAACACCACATATAAGGCCCTACTGGGGAGACCGTGGCTGCATGAATATCAGATAGTGCCGTCCACGCTACATCAATGCATTAAATATTGCCATGAAGGAAAAGAAGAGAGGGTGTTTGCGGATCTGCATCCCTTCGAAGTATTCGAGTGCCATATGCTCGATGCATCCTACTACACAGAGGTGTCGCGAAAGGGTGAAGAGAAAGAGGCTGTGGTCAGCCAAAAAAAGCCGGCGACGAAGGCAAGAAATTGGTCTCCACCGCCACCAAAGGGCTATATTAAAAATCATGAGGTATCTCACATCTCTTATGCCGGTGACTTTGCTCGGATCACCCCTCCCAGCATTCACCCGGATGATATCAATGAAGAAATGAAAGAAAAGTACACACAAGTGGAGGTGCCGCAGGGTTTATTTAAACCCATCGTCAGCCTCGAGTACCAGACGGTGCTACCACTGAAGACTATGGAAGTCCCTCGCTTCCGCGAGCCTCCTACCCTATTCTACACTGGGGAGTCAGTCGAGGAAGATGATCAAGACTGCATGGTCCCTGAAGAGGCTGCAAACCAGATGGTGCCAATTACAGGCTTAGATTATACTACCCGACGGGTTTCGCAGATGTTCTCTAAGATGCAGATGCCATCACTACAACCTATTGCCCAAAAGAAGGCGTTCCAAGAGCTATGGGATCCGCCTCGGGATAATAAAGAACTGAGGAAGATCACTCAGCACCCAGGATTGGGTTATACCCTTCAAGAATACTATGAAGCTGAGGTGGACGTCATATCTGTCTCCTACCAGCATGAAGACCCTCCCGAGGTGGGATATGACAAGTACCCCTCGGAAGATGAAGAAATCATTTATCAATCCATAATGAACAATGAAGCCCCAGACAGTCAGCCGGAGACGGGGACGTCTGATGAAGCAAAGAAAGATTGGTGCTGGGAAGACCTACCTGGCAAAGAGGATCTGTTCCATGCTGAAGCAAAGTTTGATACGGGAACCCCGGATGAAGACCAAGTAGCCAAAGAGCTGAGGGAATGCCTGGAGTTTGAGCGCATCCTGGAAGAAGTCCGGGCTCTACAGGATGACGATCTCTCAAGGGAGCCTGCACCAGAAGGGTCTCTAAGGGAGGAAGACTCCATTGTTGAGTTTCCTGCTGGACCAGTCACGTCCTCGGGGCAGACTAAACAGAATCCAACAATATTGGCCGTATATGATGAGCCAGCACCCGCTGATGACCAGTATGATGAAACAGAGGGTCATGAAACTAAAGAAGATTATATCCCGGGAGGCTTCATTGACCTGCAAGAAGCCCTGCCCGAGGTCGAAGACGGAGGTCAGGCCACCGTCGATGAGCTTGTAGAAATAAATCTGGGAACCGCAGATGAGCCAAGGCCGACATTCCTCAGTGCACTGCTGGAGCCAGCTACCAGGGAACAGTGTATACAGTTTTTGAAGGAATTTCGAGACTACTTTGCATGGACATATGATGAAATGCCGGGACTGAGTTCTGATGTGGCACAACATCGATTGGCAATAAACCCAGAGGCTAGCCCTGTAAAGCAGCCTTCCAGGAGAATGCGCCCTGAATTAAAAAATCAGATTAACAAAGAGGTTGACAAGCTAATCGATGTGGGCTTTGTTGAAGAGAACCAGTATACTACATGGCTAGCCAATATAGTGCCCGTAAAGAAGAAGAATGGGCAGATCAGAATATGTGTTGATTTCCGGGACCTTAATAAGGCTTGCCCGAAAGATGACTTTCCAGTGCCAATCACTGAAGTGATGATCGATGCGACTACTGGTCATGAGGCCCTATCATTTATGGATGGGTCATTCGGATACAACCAAATCTGGATTGCTGAGGAAGACAGAGTGCACACTGCATTCCGTACCCCGAAGGGGATATTCCACTACAAAAGGATGCCGTTTGGCCTCAAGAATGCCGGCGCTACCTACCAAAGAGCTATGACCAAGATCTTTGATGATTTGCTCTTCAAGAAAGTAGAGTGCTACATTGATGATTTGGTAGTAAAAACTAAAAGAAGAGAAGACCATTTGCAAGACCTGAGGGTAGTATTCCAGAGGCTGCGCAAATATGAACTCAAGATGAATCCCATGAAATGCGCCTTCAGCGTGTCCAGTGGAAAATTCCTCGAGTTTATTGTCCGTCATAGGGGCATTGAAATTGACCCATCCAAGATTAAGGCTATCCAGGAGCTCCCTCCGCCAAGGAATCCGTCCGAGCTGAGATCTCTACAAGGGCATCTGGCTTATATCCGACGATTTATATCAAATCTGTCGGGTAGATGCCACCCCTTTCACAAGCTCATGATGAAAGATGTGCCGTTCCTCTGGGACGATGGCTGTCAGGAAGCCTTTGAGAAGCTGAAAGAATACCTCAAGACCCCTCCGGTGCTGGGGGCACCAATTAAGGGCAGGCCCTTGATACTGTATATCGCAGCCACATACTATTCCCTAGGGGCAATGCTGGCACAGATAAATGAAGAAGGCAAAGAACAAGCCTTGTACTACCTGAGTAGGAGGCTGATTAGAACTGAAGAAAGCTACAGCTACATAGAAAAGACCTGCTTGGCACTAGTCTTTGCTATCAAGAAGCTCTGACACTATATGTTGTCACATGAAGTCAGATTGATATCTGTAGCAGATCCGCTCAAATACATATTGACTCAGCCAGTACTGAAGGGCCGGTTGGGCAAATGGGCAGTGATCCTGATGGAATTCGATATTACCTATACACCCTAGAGAGCGATAAAAGGACAGGCCGTGGCTGATTTCTTCGCAGAGCATCCTGTGCCGGAAAATGATATGCTAGGGACTGAGTTACCCGATGATGAGACACTCGAGGCCTGCCAGGCTCAGCCAGTTATGTGGTAACTATTCTTTGATGGAGCATCTAGAACAGAGACAGACTCCGATGAAAAGACCAGAATACGGGCTGGAGCCGGTATTGTGTTGAAATCACCAGAAGGGGAGGTCGTGCATACTTCCTGTTCTATAAAAAAGCCCTGCACCAATAATGAGGCCGAGTATGAAGCTCTGATAATCGGGCTATATGTCAGCCTCAACATGGGTATTCAAATGCTTCAAGTATTCGGGGATTCGATGCTGATAATAAAACAGATCCAAGGGGAATTCGAAGTGCGGAAGCCAGAACTGAATCCCTACCACCAAAAAGCTGTGCGCCTCATGGCGAAATTCTACCATATTGAGCTCAAGCATGTGGGCCGTGGACACAATGCCCAGGCTGATGCACTGGCGAAACTGGCTAGTTCACTAGCAGTTCCGCCAAATGAGACACTGAACATTATCGTTATGAACCGGCGGCAAGTCCCCAGTATGCTAGAAGGGTGCCCCGAAGAAAATGAAGTTGCCACCATCAGCACAGAACAAGCGCCTGATTGGAGACAGCACCTGCTGCAGTGGTTTCTACACCAACAACTGCCGCAGATAAGAGAAGAAAAGATGAAACTCCTGAGAATCAAAGATTCTTATGAACTCAGGAATGGAATTTTGTTCCGAATAATGGCAGATGCACGCAAGAAGATTCTACTCCGCTGTCTGTCCACTGAGGAAGCCTGGAAAGCGATGAAAGAGATACATGCTGGGACGGCAGGTGCCCACCAGGCTGGTCCCAAGATGAAGATAGAAATCAAGAAGCTGGGCTACTATTGGCCCACCATGTTCGAAGACTGCTGTAAATTTGCAAAATCATGCCAGAAATGCCAGGAGCATGCTACTGTGCCTAGAAGGCCTCCTACAACTCTGCACCCTATAGTTCCCAGCTGGCCATTTGCACAATGGGGAACTGATGTAGTCGGGCCACTGCCGACTTCCTCGGCCGGACATAAGTACATACTGGCCATAACAGATTACTTCTCCAGATGGGCGGAGGCTATAGCATTAAGAGAAGTGACTGGTGAACTGGTCGCCAGATTCATCAAGCAGAACATTATCTTCCGGTTCGGGATCCCCAGCCGAATAATATCTGACAATGGAAGTCATTTCAGAAATCAGAAGGTCTATCGGCTTGCTGAGAAGTATAAGATCGAATGGAGAACCTCCACTCCTTACAATCCACAGGCAAACGGATTGGCAGAAGCTTTTAACAAGACTCTCTGCACCTTGCTGGCCAAGGTCGTCGGTTCCAATAAGAAGGACTGGGAAGAGAAAATGTATGAAGCTCTGTGGGCATACCGCACCGTCTTCAAGACACCTACAGGGTGCTCACCGTACTCGCTGGTATACGGCTCGGAGGCAGTGGTTCCGCTAGAGCTGGAAGTCCCGTCACTCAGAGTGGCAGTCCAATATGGCCTGGCCCGTGGCGAACAGACCAATGCAGAAAGAAGACTAGAAGAACTGGCTGAATTGGAAGGGAAGCGCCTCCAAGCCCAGAAGAGTATCCAAATGTATCAGGCCCGCATGGCCGCTGCATTCAACAAACTCGTAAGAGCACGAGAATTCAAGAAAGGTGACCTCGTCATGGTCAAGAAAAAAAAAGTCATGGCGTCCAACCCAAAAGGAAAGCTGAATGCTAACTGGGAAGGTCCTTATGTAATACAGAGGGTCTACGAAGGAGGGGCCTACGTGGTTGTTAACCATCGAGGGGAAATCCAATTCTCACCACTCAATGGAAGACATCTAAGGCTGTATCATGCGGCACAACCGGCATTCCCCGAGTGATCAAGCCGAGCTACACCCTTTCCCGGTCTAGTGGCACTCCGCCCTAACCAAGCTACCCTTTCTTCGTCTAGCGGCACTCCGCCCTAACCGAGCTACACCCATTTCTTGGTCTAGTGGCACTCCGCCCTAACCGAGCTACACCTATTTCTTGGTCTAGCGGCACCCCGCCCTAGCCAAGCTGTACCCTTTCCCGGTCTAGTGGCACTCCGCCCTAACCGAGCTACACCTATTTCTTAGTCTAGCGGCACCCCGCCCTAGCCAAGCTGTACCCTTTCCCGGTCTAGTGGCACTCCGCCCTAACCAAGCTACCCATTTCTTGGTCTAGCGGCACTTCGCCCTGGCCGAGCTACCTTCCTTGGTCTAGCGGCACTCCGCCCTAGCCAAGCTGCACCCTTTTCCCGGTTTAGCGGCACTCCGCCCTAGCCAAGCTACCTATTTCTTGGTCTAGCGGCACTCCGCCCTAGCCAAGCTACCCTTTCTTCGTCTAGCGGCACTCCGCCCTAGCCGAGCTACCCATTTCTTGGTCTAGCGGCACTCCGCCCTAGCCAAGCTACACCCACTTCTTGGTATAACGGCACTCCGCCCTAGCCAAGCTACACCCATTTCCCGATCTAGCGGCACTCCGCCCTAGCCAAGCTGCCCTCATCTTAAGCTTGTGGCATTCCCACCTGTCACCTTCTAAAAAGGGAGGGAAAGAAAAAGAAAGTAAAAAAAATGGGGTTAAAAATAGAGATACCCCGCCAGACTTGCTCCTATATTAGTGACAAGTGCAAAAATGGCCTAAAACCTAGCTGTGGTGAAAACCCGAAAGGGCACTGCAGGCAAAATCGGGTTCCCCGCCACGTGAAAACCCGAAAGGGCACGTGGGCAAAAGCAAGAGGGGGCTGACTCCGGCGAAAACCCGAAAGGGCGCTTGCGTCGGTAATGTGGTGATTCCAAAGAAAGCCTCACCTCCCACCATAAAACTCCTCGTCGATCGACCGGCGCCTTGCCCGATCAACGATTAAACCCATCCGGAATGGACCTTACGTCTATTCTGTTGAAGCCGTCATGCATTGCTCGAGAAAAATTCCCTCGATAATAAGCCCACCTCGGGATAGACCTTCCGTCTGTTCTGATAAAACACTGCCACTTGTTTCTGTCTAAGACCCACCACGATGAAACCTACCCGGTTTAGACCTTACGTCTATCCCAATGAAACCTATCCTACGTCTCACCGCGATGAAACCTGCTGTTGACCGATTGGCACACTGCCCGATCAACAATGAAACCCTGTCCGGTTTAGACCTTACGTCTATCCCGATGAAACCTATGAAATCCTTACATTGGTATAAACCCAATACTAATGATGAAACCTGATACTGATCGACCGGCACTTCGCCCGATCAGCGATGAAACCTTGTCCGGTTTAGACCTTGCGTCTATTCCGACTAGATCTACAGGTCTCTTTACGTCCCGCCGTGATGAAACCTGCTGTTGATCGATTGGCACACTGCCCGATCTATGATGAAACCTATCCAGTTTAGACCTTCCGTCTACCCTGATGAAATCCATGAACTCCTTGCATTGGTATAAATCCAATACCATGATGAAACCCGCCATTGATCGATCGGCATCTCGCCCAGTATCAATGATAAAACCTTATCCAGTTTAGACCCTACGTCTATCCTGACGAAACATATGAAATCCTTGCATTGGGATGAGCCAATACCAATGATGAAACCCGTTATCGATCGATTGGCACGCTGCCTGATCGACGCTAAAATCCATCCAGGGTGGACCTTCCGTCCGCTCTGACATAGCACAACACTGCTCTTTGAATCTATTCAGACCCTCCGTCTGGATAGATCATGAAACTCTATTCCCTTGCGTTAATGTTAAACCCCACATTAACGATGAAACTTATATTCTCAGCAAACGGCCTCGTGCCCGAGCTGCTACTTATATCCTCTAAATCGATTCGGACCTTTCGTCTGGATAGATCATGAAACCCTACTTCCCTTTGCATTGATGTTGGCACCGACATCAATGATCGTGTGTCCACAATAAACATATGGCGCCATGGTCCATAGGATGAAAGTTCTGGTCCCAGAAAAGACAATGAAAAACAAAAAAGAAAGAAAATGACAAAAAGTATATATATAAAAATGGATGGGGTTGAAAATAGAGATACCCTGCCAGACTTGTTCAGACATTCTGGCCAAGGGCAAAAATGGCTAAAACCCAGCTATGGTGAAAACCCGAAAGGGCACTACAGGCAAAATCGGGTACCCCGCCACATGAAAATCCGAAAGGACGCGTGGGCAAAAGCAAAAGGGGGCTGGCTCCGGCGAAAACCCGAAAGGGCGCTTGGGTCGGTAATGTGGTAATTCAGAAGTTCCATGCCAACCGGCACGTTGCCTTCACCTACCCTTCACTGATGAGGCCTTCCGTCTGTCATCTGGCTCTATGCCCCGCCGATGATAAAGCCTTTCCGGGGTAGATCTTACGTCTACCCTGATGAAATCTACATACCCTCTTTTCACATGTCCCACCGACAATAAAACCGGTCACCAGTCTGATAAAGCCTGGCCAGTTCAGACCTTACGTCTGTCCTGATCAAACTCCTAAACCATCTCTTGACCGATCGGCTCCTTGCCCGGTCAACGATAAAACCCTACCAGGATAGACCCTACGCCTATCCCGATGAAACCTACGTATTTCTTGGCAAAGTCCCACCCGCAATAGAACCTGTTGGAATAGACCTTACGTCTATCCTGATGAAACTTGTGAAATTCCTTTGCATCGATATAAACCCAATATCGATGATGAAACCAGCTATTGATCGACCGGCACCTTGCCCGATCAATGATGAAACCCTGTCCAGTTTAGATCTTACGTCTATCCTGATGAAACTTATGAAATTCCTTTGCATCGATATAAACCCAATATCGATGATGAAACCAGCTATTGATCGACTGGCACCTTGCCCGATCAATGATGAAACCATGTCCAGTTTAGATCTTACGTCTATCCTGATGAAACTTATGAAATTCCTTTGCATCGATATAAACCCAATATCGATGATGAAACTAGCTATTGATCGACCGGCACCTTGCCTGATCAATGATGAAACCTTATCTAGTTTAGACCTTACGTCTATCCTGATGAAACTTATGAGATTCCTTCGCATCGATATAAACCCAATATCGATGATGAAACCAGCTATTGATCGACCGGCACCTTGCCCGATCAACGATGAAAACCTACCCAGTTTAGACCTTACGTCTATCCTGATGAAACTTATGAAATCCCTTTGCATCGATATAAACCCCATATCGATGATGAAACCAACCATTGGTCGATCGGTGCATTGCCCGATCAATGATGAAAACTTGTCCAGTTCAGATTTTGCATCTGTCCTGATGAAAACCACATACCCTTTTCACGTCCCATCTGTGATCAAGTCTACCCAGTTTAGACCTTACGTCTATCCTGATGAAACTTAATAAATTCCTTTGCGTCGATATAAACCCAATATCGATGATAAAATCCGTCACTGGTCGTTTGATACATTGCCCCGACCAGCTTTGAAACCTGTCCGAGATGAACCATCCGTTTGCTCCAAACGATGTTCTAAACCTCTTTTATTCAGCTACCCCCAGGATTGGGTTTAGGAACCCTCCGGATACCGTCGCGCGGTGGAGCGAGTTCCCCATCCTTTCTCTGAAAGGGTGGATGCTCTCCTGCTAGGTACGGGCTATTCCCATAGGGACCGCTGAAACTGCTACCAAATCGTCGTATATTGACGGTGCGATAAGTTAAGAACAAACCACATATGAGACTGGTATAAAGATTCCTTTTCATTGAATAAAAAAAAAGGGAATACAAGAAGGGCCCCTGAGGGGGAATTATATTACAAAAAGGGGAAAACAGATATTCACGGGCGCCGGAATATGTCTTTGAAGGCCAGAAGCCCTACATGCGGGGCAGCCCCTAGCTCATGAAGTCGAGCCTCCTCCGCCTGCAACCGAGCAGACTCGTCCTGAAAGGACGCCACCTGCCCCTCCAACAGGGCTACCTCCTCCGTAAGCTGCGGCCGAGAAGTTGTTATCTGCGGCAGTTCAGCCCGGAGGTCAAACAGTTCAGCCTCCAGGATGGTTATCCGGCTGCGCACGAACTGCTCCCGCTGTGCCAGAGATTGCAGTTGGCATTGGCGCTCCTGGAGAACAGAGCCCACCTTCTCTAGATCAGATTTGCACTCCTTCCTTTGCAACTTCAAAGCTGCCAGTCTGTCAGACATAATATGTGCCAAGAAGTCCCGGCGATGTATAAACTTTAACAACAATAGAACCCGATGGGCCCATATTTCCATGGGACAGCCCATCGCCTGTAGACCGGCGGTGAAATGCTCGGCTATCTCCTTCAGTCGCAGATAAGTCAGTCCAGGCTGTGACTCCACCAGCTGGCGCAGCATGTCAAGATTTTGCCAGACAAAACTCTCAGATGAAGCGAAGCCAGGAGAAGGAACTGGAGCTACTTCGAAAGTCACCTCACTGTCTATGTCCGCCCATGGTGTAACATCAGGCTGGGAAGAGGAAGACGGGAGGTCTGCGGAAGGTGCCAACTGAGCTCTCTCTGCAACCCCTGACGAAACCAAGAGGCCTTCCACCTCCATCTCCTCGGGAGTTGCTATTTGAATGCTCGTAGGGGCAACTTTAATAAGTGCTGGAGCGGCTGCTTCCTGGGTCCCCAATATGATACCCGCATCTTCAGCATCCTCTTCTCGGGGCACCTCCTCCTCAGATTCCGAGAGCAAGGAGATCGATTCTGGGTCTGTTATGGACAATATGCCGGTCTCTGTGGCAGCTACCTCCCCTTCTTCCATCCCCGCTTCAACGGCCAGTTCCTTCAATGTCAAGGCGGCAGGGGCTACGGACCGTAGAGGCAAAAGTTCAGTTTCCCTAATTACTGTTATGGGAATTGCTGACTCTGGCGCAATGGTCATCACCGTGGCCAGTATAAAGGTAGAACCCCTAGCTGGGTCCGTCTCAGCTCTAAAATCTAAGACCCGGATGAGGGCCGAACTCTCCCCCGAGGTCCTCAAGTCCAGCAATGCTAAGTCTGTAGAAGACTGTACCCTCACCGGCACAGGGCGAATTATCTCAGAAATGCCTGCACAAGTGGCTGACGAAGCAGGAACAATAGCCAAGGTGTCAGATAGAATGGCTTCAAAGGCTGCAGTCGCTACCGGGCTAGCGATAGGGGATTCCTGTGAATAGATCAATGCAACATCAAGCAGCAGATAAAAATAATAATAATAACAATAATGAGAAAAAGGAGAGAGACCCACTCCTAATGTGATGTCGATATCCTCAAAGGAGTGCAAGGAAGAGGAAAGCTCCGCTGCTGAAGCAGCAAAGGGAGAAGTTATATCTGCCTCGGTGTCCAAGCCAGCAAATTCTTCCGGTAGTTCCTCCTCAGAAGATGGCACCAGCAGTTTGGAGGGGGTGAACAGTGGGACAATGGCAGTACATACAAGTGGGGCCTCTGATTGGGAGATACCCTCCGTCTCGCTCTCGCTGAAATCTGCTCCTTCTCCCTCTGCCTCGGAAGCAGTCGCGGAGCTGCTAGAAGAGATTTCTACGCTATCCACGGGCGGGACTTGCGTCCCTAACGGCTGCCTAGATGAAGATCGGGTAACTATGCGCCTCACAGGGACAAGGCCCCATTTCGTCTGGGTCTTATGGCCCTCTTGTGGCTGAATTATATCGCCAGCTGCTCCCGTAACTGCAGCCCCCTCATCGGCCGTCACTGCAGGGAAAGGTTCGTGAGAGAGACAATAAACAGATAATCGAAATGTGCAAAAGAAGATGAAAAAGCACACTTACCCTCCGCCTCACTAGCCGGCGTGGGGGAAGGCAATCTGGTCTCCACCACGGAAGGTGTCACAACTGGCTCTTGGGCTGTGCAAAAAAGGGGGGGTCAGATTCAAAGATTTCTATAAAATTCAGCAAAAGACGATGAAAGATATAACTGCAGGCTGTTGATGTTACCCTTGACTGACGTCTGGGCGCCCTCCCTTTGAGATTCAAACTCATCAAAGGAGGGGATATCAGGAAGAGGGGTCCCAGGGTCCGTCAATGCTGAAGCCGACTGTCGAGCATGGGCCTTCTTAGCCTTCCTGGCCTTCCCAACTGCAGTCTTCACTACAGAAATCTTTCTCTTCTTGCCCGGAGGCAGGGGAGTGGTCGTCGGTGCTGCTGCAGGGACTTCGAAATAAGCAGGCTTCTCAGCTTGCGCAATGATTTTTCTGTAAAGCCCCTGTCGCTTTATATCTGGCCTATCTGTTAAAGACGTCAAAGAAGCAATGAGACCAGTGGATGTAGAGTTTGAATAACAAACAGAAAGCACTACAGTCAGAAAGGAAAGACCATACCTGCTGGGCCATCATAAAAGACAGAAAGTGGCCAGTACAGATAAGCTCCCTCCTTGGAGCGAAAAGCAGCCTCCTTGACAAGCCAACAGACATCACCAAATGTCTGGCACTTCTCCACTAAAGATGCCAGATCGCTATGACCATGGAAATCAAGACATCGAAATAAGTCGAGGTGGTCCATGCCCCAGCCGTCAACATAATGAAAAGAAATAAACAATGGCTTATTCAATATGCCGGCTATCGGACTCTCTGCAGATAACCCATGTACATTCAGCAGAACAAACAGCCAAGACGTGTGCTTATAGTACGTCTGAGTCCTATCTTCCCTGTGCACAAACGTCCTGTAGGGATGAAATCTATCTGTCAGACCCTTCCAGGGGACGACCGTCAGGAGCGGCTCTTCAACAGGGAAAGGGTACTGTTGCGCCTCCAGACGAGTGCCTCCTACATGACACAGATGTTTCAAGTTCTTCATAAAAGTATCTTCGTTAATGGCAGCAAAGACAGGAGCGGGCGGCTCGGAGCCTCCTTCTTTCAGAACCCGACGCTGAGCCAGATAGTTCTCGGCCTCCCTCGGATGTTGTGAATAAATCCTTTTTAGGTGGGCCTCGGGGATGTCAAATACCGGCTCGGGCTGTTGTTTCAGGAAAGAACGCTCGGCCACGTCCCAGAATGCACCCCTGCCATCCCTGTAAAAGCTGGTCCAAATGTTCCACCATTTGATATACTCTGATGTGACGCGGGGGACACGGTTGGAAACAGTGGGAACTCTGAAAACGGCGCCATCATGGCGATGATAGAAATCCCACCACAACCGGCCATCACCGACAATGGCGGATCCGTGCTTGGCCCGGCTATCCAGGGGAAACTGAGCAACTGATGTAGGGATATGCTGGTCATAGCCAAAGTTCCGCCCGAAGCGGAATGTATAATATGGTTCCAGAAGAAGCAGACCACCCTTCCTAAAGACTAAAACACTGGGTCGAATGGCCATGGCCCATCTAACCAGCTCCGGCTCCAGAATAGACCTAATAGCATTAGCCCCTGAAACGGGGTGAACATAGGTCTCTACCTCTTCCATCTTGCATTCTCTTTGAGAATGAACCAAAGGAGCTGAACCTGCTGCCAAGCTCCAGAAATGAATGCTACCAGGGGCATCCACTGGTATCCTTGTCAGTCGGCCCCTTATTTTAAACAACTGGTCAGAAAAAGAGCCAGGTTCGGCACTGGCAAATTCAATCATTCTGGGCAACATTGTGTCTGCCTGCAGAGTTCTAGGGGCCAATTCAGGAAATAGACTGCAGACCCAGGCATTGAAGAAATGAAAGGGGCCCACGGTCCTCAAAGAGCGGGGAGTCCGATGCTTGTACAGATCCCCCAAAGATTTATAGATTAAACACAAGGCCACTGGGCAAAGTGACAGCCTCATCCCCCAGGCCATCTGGCATGCCGGGTATATGGCTTCGGGCCGAATGATTGTCTCGTCCCCTTGAGGGAGAGCGAAAGTGCACAACCAGAATGTGAAATAAGCCGCACAATGTGTGATAGGGTCCACCCCTGCTGGATTTGGACCACCTTTACCTACACGATGCAGTGAAGATGGCAACGCTGACTTATAGCGAGGAGCCCTTATCTGCTTGCTGGCCGTCGGACCCATGGAAGGGAAGTCTGCATATTTCAAGGGGCCGTCAAAGAAATACTGAATCCACTGCCCTATCCGGACCCTCAGCTTGCTGCCTTTCTCTCTAGGATGGTAACCCTTGGAGGATCCTCTGCTATACGTCAGACAGATGGAGCGATACACCTTCATTAAATACCGATAGGAATAGCCAAGTGAATACTTGCCTTCGCCATATGAGCTATCCTTCTCGGAATCTGCCAAGCAGACCTCTTCATACGGCTCGCCGTCAATAGGCAGACTAGAAAGCTATGACAACTCCAGAGATCGAGAGATGTTTCGCCCTCTGCTGTATAAAATATGTTGAATAGAGGGCAAAATACTTCAAACATTCCACAGCATAACCCTCGGGATATGGGGTAGCGGAATCTAGAAGCAAAGACACTGTGATATGCCCCGGCTCTGATCAGCAGAGGGGCATATTCCTTTAAAACAAACTCGGTGAACTCCACCGCTCCCACCTGGAATAAGTGGGCGTCAGTGATCTTGGTATCTCCAAACCAACCGGCAGCTAGATGATACTTGAACTGGATGGCCGAACAATTCAATACAAAGGGCTCTTCATGGTATCCCCACTTTATCGGTGCCAGGAATAAACCATAGCCAGGCTTTTCCCTATGAACCCGGCCGCTAGCATTATCCCACCGGGCAGGTGTGAATTCTGGGGCCCGAGTCAACATTTTCTTCTCCGGTTCCAACTCCGAGATGCCGAGGACTGCACCCCTGTCGCGCTTCTCCCCGGGAAGATAGATGGCTTTGCCACGATACACTGAGTCCTTCAGACTGTCCCTCTCAGCTAATATAGCAGCTTCAACTACACGAGCTATCCGATAGTCTCGCATGCCACCTACGGTAAAGGTTCGGATGAATGGCATCAAGTGGCGGTCTTTCGGGAGATCCGGCCGATAGTCGTTGCCTCGTCTAAAGCCTGTCTCCATTGCAGTGGAATATACCTGCGATGTTGATACTGTATCCATCTCAGAATCAGACGAGTCGTCAACGGCAGCAACTTTATCATACCCGAAGTCCAGGCTATGCACGTTCAGCCAATTTACTACAGCCCGTGATATATCTGGCTGCACTGACGAGCTCGCCCCAACAGCCCCAGAAGATGTAGCAGCAGAGCTGGAAGCCATTGTAGTGTCTGCAGCCGAAGAAAAGATGTGAATGAAAGTCCTAAAAAGAAACAGTCTTATAAGGATTGCAACGTGAAGCTCTGTGAAAATTTTGGCAGCATCTCCCCTTACTCGGGGTCTGCCCAAAAGAGAATAGGGAGTCACCCACCAAGAGGGGGTGATCCCGTAAAAAGTAGGGGTTTAACCCCCAGATGATGCCCTATCCGGGTGCGAAATCCACCGAGACTGGAAGCGGGACGGCCGGGAGGAGGAAGAAGCTAGCACCGAGATGAGAAGCGGGTGAAGAGAGAGAAGAGACAGGAAGAAATGAGCAAGGAAGAGGCGCTCGGCGCCTTAAAAAGGGGCCACTGGAGGAGGGGTTCCCGGCGCGATAAGAGGCGCGCCGAGAACCCCCCTATTTCAAAAATCCCGCCGAATACAGGCGGGCCGAGAGCCCCCTTCGACCAAGAGGCGCGCCGAGAAGTATGGCGCCGAGAAGCCCCGTGCCGGGAAGCCAGGCGCACCGAGAACCCCCTCGTCTCCACGCCGGGGAGATTTTCGTGCGCCAAAAGCCAAGACCTGTGCAGCAAGAAACCACCTGAAACTATTGATGAAACACGAAATTGCCAGAAAATATGAAAGAAGAAAACAAAGAGAAGAATACACTGAGGCCATTACGGTAGAGTTGTCAAGATAAAGACCAAAGGAAATTGACATACACCTGCAGGCACCGTGTCATTTATTCTGCACTCCTGCTACCTACAGGTGGGGGGCATTTTTTGACACCTGAAATATAACTGAGAACAAAGATGAGACCAAAGAGAAGATTGAATCAGACACGAAGCTCTCAGGAATTCCTGCAAAGCCAGAATTACAGAAGAGTCGTCACTAAAGTTATCACCCAGCTGAGACCCTTCCCGGTCAAGCTGATGTCCGGTATTATCATCGCTCAGACGGCAGTACTGATGAAGAATTGCAGTCTACTGACTGATGAAAATCCCCAGAGATATTCTGATAAGACTGTGTCAAGCCATCAACTAAGGAACCTCCACCTGTTCTGATAGATTCGAGGGACTGACAAATGAAAGGGTAGGATAGGCAGCTTTGACAGCTCAAACCTACTGATGAGGAAGGGTAAAATATTTAAAAACCTAAATGGGCTCACTAGTGTGACGCCAGGAGTTCCTCACCAGGGCCCAAAGCCCATGTGGGGCGGCGCCGGGAAGCCCCATCCTTTGGCACCGAGAGGCCTCCCGCTTTCGATTAGGGCGCGCCGGGAGCTCGTGGTCTGCGTGCCGAGGTGAGCATGCCGAGAGGGGAAGGGTTTGTGCTATAAAAACCCCTTTTCTCTCGAGAAAAAAGAGGAGGGACGGACGACAAAAAAAAAGAGGGGAATAGAAGAGAAGATAGCCACAAAGAGAAGCCAGAGAAAGGAAGAGAGAAGTCCATACCCAGCTCCAGGAAATCGGCGGCTACTGAGAGATCGTGGGAAGAAGAAGAAGGTCTGCTGAAGGGGGAGGGAGAGGAGTCAATGCTCCGCCCTCCCCTATCTCTCTTGTATTTCTTCCCCCGATGCAAACTATTTTCGTCTGTGTTCTCTTTGAACATGCTATCTCCCATCTTTCTGCTGTTTTGAATGGGCTTCATTTCGCTATGTCATGTGTACTCCTCTGATGTGACACAACATGCAGCGGAGGACAATGATACCAATTTGATGTGATATGACTCCTTTGGACCTAGGATAGCAAGCAACACATGAGTTGGCAATGTCGCACTAGCGGACTCACTCGCGTAGGCACACTCGGGTCCGAAGGAGGACCGGCGATGACGGTGAGGGTCCGGGGTTGGACCTCAAGGTTCCAAGGGTTTGGCTAGTTCGGAAGGGACCCCAATGGGCCAGGGATGCCCGATTTCAAGGGCGGCCGGCACGCCGAGGGCGTGGGATGCAATGGCTCTCTCTCAACTTGCTCCGCGGTGAACACACAAATTGATTGAATGGCGGGTCGATTGCTCGTCTCACTTCCGACGGGCAACAAAAAAAGCGATACTAAGCTAGCAATGGTAATAACCAGCAGCGAAGAGTGACTAGGAGCTCACCTGATCGGCGTGAAGACGCCGATCCCGGTCGGAGACGAGGGCGAGCGGGGAAGTGTGCTCCCCGCACACTGCGCCGGTGAAGCTTCAAAACCTGTTCAAGAGTATAATTACTACACCTCGCGCAGAAGGGTGATCTCGGGGGTGGGAATTGGTTAATTACAGACAAACACTACCACCACGCAGGGTGGGGCGGTAAGCCGGCCAGGCGGGGATGGGAGGACGGACCGAAGTGGTTAAAAAGGAAATCAATGTGGGTTCAGCTGCAATTTGGACTGCTGGATAGGGTGCTGTTGTTGGCTCTGTCCCGGGCTCGTCCGGACTCCGAATTGAGCGAAACCACCTCGCAATGATTCCTGACTTGAAGCCGGTGCTGTCTGAATTTTTGGGCGGCCTCTGGAGCCAGGGACTGGCGACACCAGCGACTGAACCGAGTTGGCAGATGTGGTCTCTGGCCGGACCTGTTCTGTAGCAGCAGGTTGCAGATGCTGTTGTGAGATCTCCCGAACTCCGAATGGCAAGAAACCAGCGTCGTCATCTCCGTGGTCGAGGTAGCTTTCATCTGGAGTCAATGGGGCTGTGATCCAAGGCCGTGGACGGTCGGTGTGCCCTGAAGAGTAGGCACTGGTCGCTGCAGACTGCAGGAGGCAGATCCGCGCGACGGAGGGATAAAGTTTGTAACTCTGGATCCTGGATGCCGAATGTCGTTCCGTTTCTTGATTCTGCTCGTGGACAGATGGAGGAAGAATTTTGAAGAAGATAGTTCAGCCTGATTCCTCCACGGTTAGTCGTGGTGCAGCAACGAACCGGGTTGCAGACTCTGGCCACAGCGGCTACCAGAAATGAACAGTGGATTGCAGACGTTGTCCCGGCCGCTCCCGGATGCCAAATCTTGAGCCGCTGGAGTTTCTGGAACCGTGGACAATCCCTCTGCGCTGCTAAACTGACGGGGAAGCTGTCTGATGTCAGGGTGGACTGGGGGATGCCAATGAGTGGAGGCAGGTCACTGCCCACTGTGGGAGGCAGACCCGACCAGTCGAGGGAGAAAGACCAAAACTCTGACCTCCGGATGGCAAACGCACTTCCGCTTCTTGATCCAGTAAGAGGACTGGTGGAGGAAGATATTTGTAGAAGAACTCACAACTTGAATCTCTCACCGTCGGCCGTGGTGTAGCTTTGAACAGGGTTCAGGGACTCTGCTGATGGAGCTCTGCGCAGTCGGGGTAGAACAGCCTTCCCGGACGGCCACGAACTCAGAATGGGGTGATTCCACCTCGCCTGCGAAGAGGAAAGGGAGGACTTTCCAGAAAGGTAGGCCACGCCCCCAGAAGCTTCAATATGTTGTCGTGGTAGTCGCTGCAACTCGAGGCTGGTCTGCATGTTAGCCTGCAGACAGAACTGAAGTTGACAAAAGGGGGGGGTGGAGGGGTCGGCCAAGGCAATGGGAGGGTGGAGAGGGGTTGAGGGGGTCGACCCTAGGAGGGAGGGGAAGGGGATGGACGACCTAGGGAGGTGAAGGGGCTCCTTGGGGAGGGGAAAGGGCCCTAGGGAGGTGGGAGGTTGCTTGGAGAAGGGGGAGGGATGTCTTGGGAAGGTGAAAGGGTGCTTGGGGAGGTGGAGTGATTAATGGTGAAGTAATGGGGGTCTTGGGAGGTGAAGAGACTTGCCTAGGTGGCAAGTGAGGTGGCAAGGGGTGAGGAGAGAGGGGAATTTTGAATTTTAGAGAGAGAAGGAGGGAGGAGAGAGAGGGGGTTCGCCCCTAGGAGAGAGGGAGAGAACTAGAGAGAGAGAGAGAGAACTAGAGGGAGAGAGAGAGAGAAGACTCAAGGGGATTCAAGTGGGTTCAATTTTCATTCATTCATCAATTCCCTCTTCAAGTGGGGGATTGGGGTCCTTATATAGGAAACCCACAATTTACAATAAGTCCTCACATTGTGGACAACTGACAGAAGACCAAAGGTTGGGGAAGGGGGCGCCCATGGGCCAGGCCCAATGAACAGGCCCAATAACCTACTAAGCTAGTTAATGAAACTTGGACTTAGGTAAATGACTAACTAACTTAGGTAATAGACTCAATAAAGGGAAAATTACATAGATAAGACTCAAGAAAAATGAGAGAACTACATGGCTATACTCAGAAAATGATGGCGAACAAAATGGCGAGCAGCAGGACCATGTGAAGGGGTAAACGATGTCCCCATCATACTCCCGGGGTGCGGAGAACTCGACTCCGTCGAGTAAGGGCCCACCGGGGAAGCAGCTCAGGGCGACCTGCAATCTCCAAACCCAACCTACACCTGCGTCCATGGGACGACTCTTCATCCTCTCAAGGCGGCCCGGACACACCCTCATGCTGGCGATGGAACCCTGCTGGCATAGTATTGCCCCTCTGTGTACGCGTCGGGCTCTCAAGGCTATTTTGTGGAAGCACTCCGGGGTGTCCCTCTTAAAGGAAGTTATAGGCTCAAAGTACTCACTGGGATTCACCGCGGTGCCCATGTAGGGTGCCGGATCAGCCGCATGATAATTGGGGTATATCCCATAGCCCATTAGTAAATCTAATCCATAAGCCAGGTTTGCCAAAGCCACTTGGAACATGAAAGGTCCAAGTCCTCGTGCCCTTGATTTGGAGGTGGCCCTAAGATAGAGTCGTTCCAATGCCACCATCGCGAGGTTACCTCCTTGGATTTCAAAGTGCCACCCGTGAGTTATAGCCCGCTTATTATGATCGTCACTACCCATATTTGGATGCTTGCTTGAATGAGTATGCTTTGAGTGATGGTGCGGTGGGGGTGGGAAGTATGTGGTATGCAAAGGGGGGCCGGGGCAACCATACATAGACCTATCATTCATGGATGTGATGAGGCATCTTGTGGACTCAGGGGGGCCTGGGAAACCATAGGCGGATCTATTGTGTATGGCTGTGAGAATTACCGGGGGACCCGGACATCCACGTGTGCTCCAATCAAGTGTAAGGGCTATGAAGAATGTGGGTGGACCAGTACAACCAAATGTAGGCCAGTTATGCATTGAGCCTAAACTGTGCGTGACATGCATGAGAGGGCTGGACTCGTGACCCTTGTCGAATGATGTGTCATACCAAGATGGGTGCTTTCTTCTCCTAGAGATGATGACCATGTGTGTGGCTATGGGGTGGCTTTTAAGTTCCCATTTGTCAGGGTCGAAGGGCTCATAGTAGGTATGCATCATGGGGTGGGGCACTACCTTGTTCCCTAGGTGTATACTGCCCATGGTTATGGTTCCCTTGGTGTGGACTGGGTCAAGGACGAGGTGTGCTGGTTCAAGCATGGTTGGTGAGGGTAGGAGGGAGTGGGTGGTGGGTAGGGCGGCCAGGTCCCATGGGTTCATTGTCTTCCATAGGGTGGGATCAAAGGGGTCATGGAATGTGTTACCAAGGGTGAGGTGTTCTTTCACCTCAAGGTCTCCAAATGATGGTGAGTCCTCCTCCTTAAATGTAGTAATTGAACCGAAGTTCGAGGAGGGTTGGTTGGTCATGATTGGAGGGCTTGGTATCCTCCCCGAAATAAGTAACTCCAATTTGCGGATAGCATCGGGCTCTTCGGGAATGGGGAGGGATAAAAGAAGGTCGCTAGTGTAGCAACCCACAGTGTAAATGGAAGAGATGGACCCGACACATAGATGTAGGAGGTTAAGACTCCTAGGTTGGTCGGCTACAATGGTCAACATGCCAGTTAGCTTCATTTGCCAAGTTAGACCCTCAAGAAAATCCCCTAATGTTTCCACCTGATAGGATGATTGGATTGTGGTGTGATAGGTGGATAAGTGTACTATAGGAAGGTTTTGCTCCATGGGTGGGTAAGCATGGACCATGAGATCTCCAAATGGGTTCTCCTTTAGCCAACGTGAAAGGGGTTCTCCTAAGATAAGCTCGGTCCCTATTAAGGAGGGTGGTGTAAGGTGAAGACCACCATGTGAAGTTCCTTCTTCTTCCTGGACATGGGCGATCTCTATGGCGGGGGTTGGTGTGTTCACCTTTATGGGGTTGGGTATGGGAATCATGGGTTCCTCTATCAAGGAGGTGAGATGGTCCCTTGAGGGTGGGGTGGTGAGGATAGGTGTGTGGTACCCCCGGGGTGGGAGGTAAAGGGGAACTTGGTTTGGGATCGATAAGGGGAGAAGTGGAGGCCTAGGTTGGGGTTGGATAGGGATTGGTAGTGGAAGATGGATGGGTTGAGGAGGATTGGGTTGATTGGTTTTAGGGGGTGTGTTTCTTTTAGGGTAAGATGGAGGGGTGGTTTTGGGGACCAAGGAAGTTTATGGAGTGTGGGTTTGTGGGAGAGTTTTGGGTGGGGTGGTGGTGGCCATCATCGGCCTAGGTGGAGTGGACATGGGGTCCACACGGGTTGGAATGGTGAGGGTGGAGTGAGCCATGATGCTTCCTCCACTTGGGATGGGAACTTCTTGGCCTAACCCATGATATTGTGATTCATACTCTTCTTCCCAATCGGGGGAGGCCTCATATTCCTCAATTTCAATCTCATTCCTTTGTGGTGTGGGGGTCTTGCTCTCCAAGGGAGTGGGAAGGCCTTTTGGCGATGGGGTGGTGCAAGTTTGGGCCCTAAGGGAAGTGAAGATATTCTTAATCTCAATCCTTAGTTCTTCTAATGAGTCTTGGGGTCCTTTGGGTGGTGGGGTTTTGGTCCTAGTGGAGGGTTTAGATGGACTGGGCGGGAACGGGTTTGTGGGAGGGCTTCTCGGGTGGGTAGGGGAATGTCGGGGAGCATAGATCTTTCTAAGTTCCCTCTTCATGTCATCCCATGAGTAAATGGGCTCCTGCCCCCAAACCCTTCTGAATCTCTCTTTGTGTTCCCACATTTTCTTAGCTAGACCCCGAAGTCGTGCCTTGGCCCTGCGGACTCTCTCGGATCCATAAACCCAAGTACTTTCAAAGTCCCTTTCCATGGTATTCTCCCACCTAAGATAGGCATGAGGATTTCCATCAAAATAAAGGTCCTCATCTACAATGTACTCCATGTGGAGGGGGTCAATCGGACCATTTGGCCAACGAGGGGTATGCATGATGATCGGGTAATGAATGCAATTGCCCTAGGACAAGACTTAGTAGAGACAAGTCTAGAACTTGCTCTGATACCAATTTGATGTGACACAACATGCAGCGGAGGACAATGATACCAATTTGATGTGATATGACTCCCTTGGACCTAGGATAGCAAGCAACACATGAGTTGGCAATGTCGCACTAGCGGACTCACTCGCGTAGGCACACTCGGGTCCGAAGGAGGACCGGCGATGACGGTGAGGGTCCGGGGTTGGACCTCAAGGTTCCAAGGGTTTGGCTAGCTCGGAAGGGACCCCAATGGGCCAGGGATGCCCGATTTCAAGGGCGGCCGGCACGCCAAGGGCGTGGGATGCAATGGCTCTCTCTCAACTTGCTCCACGGCGAACACACAAATTGATTGAATGGCGGGTCGATCGCTCGTCTCACTTCCGACGGGCAACAAAAAAAGTGATACTAAGCTAGCAATGGTAATAACCAGCAGCGAAGAGTGACCAGGAGCTCACCTGATCGGCGTGAAGACGCCGATCCCGGTCGGAGACGAGGGCGAGCGGGGAACTGTGCTCCCCGCACACTGCGCCGGTGAAGCTTCAAAACCTGTTCAAGAGTACAATTACTACACCTCGCGCAGGAGGGTGATCTCGGGGGTGGGAATTGGTTAATTACAGACAAACACTACCACCACACAGGGTGGGGCGGTAAGCCGGCCAGGCGGGGATGGGAGGACGGACCGAAGTGGTTAAAAAGGAAATCAATGTGGGTTCAGCTGCAATCTGGACTGCTGGATAGGGTGCTGTTGTTGGCTCTGTCCCGGGCTCGTCCGGACTCCGAATTGAGCGAAACCACCTCGCAATGATTCCTGACTTGAAGCCGGTTTTGTCTGAATTTTTGGGTGGCCTCTGGAGCCAGGGACTGGCGACACCAGCGACTGAACCGAGTCGGCAGATGTGGTCTCTGGCCGGACCTGTTCTGTAGCAGCAGGTTGCAGACGCTGTTGTGAGCTCTCCTGAACTCCGAATGGCACGAAACCAGCGTCGTCGTCTCCGTGGTCGAGGTAGCTTTCAGCTGGAGTCAATGGGGCTGCGATCCAAGGCTGTGGACGGTTGGTGTGCCCTGAAGAGTAGGCACTGGTCGCTGCAGACTGCAGGAGGCAGATCCACGCGACGGAGGGATAAAATTTGTAACTCTGGATCCTGGATGCTGAATGTCATTCCGTTTCTTGCTTCTGGTCGTGGACAGATGGAGGAAGAATTTTGAAGAAGAGAGTTCAGCCTGATTCCTCCACGGTTAGTCGTGGTGCAGCAACGAACCGGGTTGCAGACTCTGGCCACAGCGGCTACCAGAAATGAACAGTGGATTGCAGACATTGTCCCGGCCGCTCCCGGATGCCAAATCTCGAGCGGCTGGAGTTGCTGGAACCGTGGACAATCCCTCTGCGCTGCTAAACTGACGGGGAAGCCGTCTGATGTCGGGGTGGACTGGGGGATGCCAATGAGTGGAGGAAGGTCACTACCCACTGTGGGAGGCAGACCCGACCAGTCGAGGGAGAAAGACCAAAACTCTGACCTCCGGATGGCAAACGCACTTCCGCTTCTTGATCCAGTAAGAGGACTGGTGGAGGAAGATATTTGTAGAAGAACTCACAACTTGAATCTCTCACCGTCGGCCGTGGTGTAGCTTTGAACAGGGTTCAGGGACTCTGCTGATGGAGCTCTGCGCAGTCGGGGTAGAACAGCCTTCCCGGACGGCCATGAACTCAGAATGGGGTGATTCCACCTCGCCTGCGAAGAGGAAAGGGAGGACTTTCCAGAAAAGTAGGCCACGTCCCTAGAAGCTTCAATATGTTGTCGTGGTAGTCGCTGCAACTCGAGGCTGGTCTGCATGTTAGCCTGCAGACAGAACTGAAGTTGACAAAAGGGGGGGGGGTGGAGGGGTCGGCCAAGGCAATGGGAGGGTGGAGAGGGGTTGAGGGGGTCGACCCTAGGAGGGAGGGGAAGGGGATGGACGACCTAGGGAGGTGAAGGGGCTCCTTGGGGAGGGGAAAGGGCCCTAGGGAGGTGGGAGGTTGCTTGGAGAAGGGGGAGGGATGCCTTGGGAAGGTGAAAGGGTGCTTGGGGAGGTGGAGTGATTAATGGTGAAGTAATGGGGGTCTTGGGAGGTGAAGAGACTTGCCTAGGTGGCAAGTGAGGTGGCAAGGGGTGAGGAGAGAGGGGAATTTTGAATTTTAGAGAGAGAAGGAGGGAGGAGAGAGAGGGGGTTCGCCCCTAGGAGAGAGGGAGAGAACTAGAGAGAGAGAGAGAGAACTAGAGGGAGAGAGAGAGAGAAGACTCAAGGGGATTCAAGTGGGTTCAATTTTCATTCATTCATCAATTCCCTCTTCAAGTGGGGGATTGGGGTCCTTATATAGGAAACCCACAATTTACAATAAGTCCTCACATTGTGGACAACTGACAGAAGACCAAAGGTTGGGGAAGGGGGCGCCCATGGGCCAGGCCCAATGAACAGGCCCAATAACCTACTAAGCTAGTTAATGAAACTTGGACTTAGGTAAATGACTAACTAACTTAGGTAATAGACTCAATAAAGGGAAAATTACATAGATAAGACTCAAGAAAAATGAGAGAACTACATGGCTATACTCAGAAAATGATGGCGAACAAAATGGCGAGCAGCAGGACCATGTGAAGGGGTAAACAATGTCCCCATCATCCTCCTACCACGTTTGTGTGGGATCTGTATTGATGCTAAAGGTTCCTTATTCGATGTCATTCGAGGTGTACCTCTGTAGCCGATGATGTATAAGCAGTAGAACCGATTGAATGGATGGAAATTTGGGTTTCCCTCTTCTCACCCCTCTCTGATGACAGTGGTGGTCACCTTTCCGATTGCGAGTTTCGATCGATGAATGTGTGGTTCTGGGTGTTTGTCGTTAGCCCAGGTTCCTGTGGGTATTAGGAAGCTGGTACAGAGCCCCAATCCTTGCCTCCATGGATTCTTGGGTTCTGTCCCTTCTCTCTTCCGCGACAACATCGATGATTTAAACGTTGCTAAGTCCATAGTCCTCTCGAGTTTCCCAAGCCATTGGGGCCATTACAGGGATCAGAGACAGTCATCTCTTGATCTCCTGGATGGCTGGCCATATAGACGGCATAAAGCCTGTTCCAGAGGGTTCTAACGCCTGTGACTTCAATCCCTCGAAATTTCTTCTATTCATGTGACTCCTTGATGTTAATTTGGCAGCTTGACAGGGCCCTCAGTCCCTTCCTCGTTTGCATCCTAAAACCCCCTAGCCGTTCTCTGAATCCTAGGAAAAATCCCCAAAATAGAGCATCGTAGAACCCCCACGAACCTCCACGAGCCTTCCCGGCGCCAGAAAAGCTCTCGGCGCGGTCCGCGCCGGGAACCCCACGCCGAGAAACTGCCTCTTCCTTCTAAAGCCATGTCGAGAACCCATTCCCCCGCGCCGGGAACCCCACGCCAAGAGCAGCCTCTTTCTTCTAAAGCCATGCCGAGAGCCTCTCCTCCTCTACCCCGTCTTTGAGCACTCTGCCATACTAACTCGAGGGATATCTACAAGTCACAGGGTACACCCCTTGGAATAAATAAACGGGGAACCATCCCCAACATCACACCGTGCCAGGGCCCGGTGCCTTTCTCTTTCGGTTTTCATCCCGGCACTCCGTGGATGATCACCTATTTCCCCTTGGGCATGTTCCGAGTCGAGGGGAGATGCTACCGAAATCTAGTCCAATGTCATCAACCCCGATGAGTTGAGGGAGTGTCTCCGATACACTTCCCACCCGACTCCATCTTCGGGGGAAACGAACCCATTTGGAGCGACCGGTCAAGTGAAAGTGTCAAAAGGGGAATACCCCAATGATTAACCGAATTCCGTCCCGCCACTGCGTGGATGGTCTTCTATCCTTACCCGGTACGGCTCAAAGTTAAAGGTTGTGCCGCCCGATTCAGTCCGCTGAACTAAATAAATCCGCCCTCCATTCATAAGCATGAAGCCTTTATTTCACACATCAATATTTTGACTGCCTTCTGAGGCCTCCTATTTCGGCGTTTAATCAAGGGTTGTCCTTCTTAGGAAGGGCGTAAATAACGTCATAGCCTTTATGGCATGGCGGACTTTTGGTCCTGACTCGGACTTCACAATCGACTGACCAAGTCAAGTCGAGCGCACGATGAAATCGTACACATGTGACTGGCATGCCTAACAAACCAAATAAAAAATAAATAAATAAATAAATAACAATAAGATAAAAAGATGATTAAGAGAAAAAAAAATCCCCGCGTCCACAAATATGAAGCCCTGATAATCGGGTTGCAAATTGCTCTGTCCATGGGAATTTAGATGTTGGAAGCATTCGGAGACTCCATGCTAGTTATAAAACAGCTAGAAGGAGAGTTCGATGTATGAAAGCAAGAGCTCCTCCCCTATCACCAGTTGGAAACTTGCCTGATGTCAAAATTTTACTTCATCAGCATTAAGCCCATCAATCGAGGCCGGAATGCTCAGGCAGAAGCCCTCGCTAAGCTGGCCAGTTCATTGGCGGTCCCGCCAGACACAAGCCTGAATATAACAGTGATCAACCGCCGACAGGTCCCCAGCGTGACAGAGGTCCTGACCGACGAACAAGAGATGGAAGTAGCAGTCATCGAAGGGGTTCAGCAGCCCGATTGGCGAGAGCATCTCCTACGCTGGTTTCAACACCAGCAACTTCCAAAAGAAAAGGAACAGAGAATGAAGCTCCTGAGGATCAAAGATTCTTACGAGATGAGAAGCGGGACCTTGTTCCGAATTATGGCAGATGCCCGAAGGAAAGTCCTACTTCGTTGCTTGTCTTTAGCAGAAGCATGACAGGTGATGCAGGAGGTCCATGCAGGATCAGCTGGAGCACACCAGGCTGGCCCGAAAATGAAAATTGAGATAAAGAAACTGGGTTACTATTGGCCCACTATATTTGACGATTGCTGCAGGTTTGCCAAAGCTTGTCAGAAGTGTCAAGAACATGCTAATGTGGCAAGGAGACCTCCAGTGCCATTGCATCCCACCCTAGCAAGCTGGCCATTTGCTCAGTGGGGCACGGACGTAGTAGGGCCGCTACCAGCATCTTCATCAGGGTGCAGATACATCTTAGCAGCTACGGACTACTTCTCCAGATGGGCGGAGGCAGTAGCACTAAGAGATTTGACGGGAGAACTAGTTGCAAGATTCTTCCGACAGAATGTAATATTTCGGTTCGGGATCCCCAGCCGAATCATCTCTGATAATGGCTGTCACTTTAGGAACCAGAACGTTTATCGGCTGGCCGACAAATACAAAATCGACTGGAGGACATCGTCCCCCTACAACCCTCAAGCCAATGGACTCGCAGAAGCCTTTAACAAGACCTTATGCACGCTGCTGGCGAAGACTGTCAAGTCTAATAAAAAGGATTGGGAAGAAAGGATGTACGAAGCACTTTGGGCCTATCGTACTGTCTACAAGACCCCAACCGGTTGTTCCCCCTTCTCCCTTGTCTACGGGTCAGAAGCTGTGGTGCCAATTGAACTTGAAGCTCCTTCATTGCGAGTTGCCATCCAGCACGGACTAGTCAATGGTGAGCAGACCAATGCAGAAAGAAGATTGGAAGAGCTCACTGAGCTCGAAGGAAAACGCCTCCGGGCGCAGCAAAACATCTAGCTCTACCAAGCTCGCATGGCCCGTGCTTTTGACAAACTAGTCAAGGGTCGAGAATTCAAGAAAGGAGACCTGGTAATGGTCAAAAGAAAAGAAGTGATGGCCTCCAACCCCAAAGGGAAGCTGGTCGAAAATTAGGTCGGGCCGTATATCATCCGCCGAGTATATGAAGGGGGTGCCTACGTCCTTGTAGACCACAAAGGAGTCATTCAGTTCTCTCCCCTCAACGGAAAACACATTAAGCTGTATCATGCAGCGCAGCCGACATGTCCCGAGTGATCGGTCGAAGCTATCTTCTCCTTGGTTTAGTGGCACTCCGCCCTAACCGAGCTACCCTTCCCTTGGTTAGTGGCATTTCGCCCTAGTCAAGCTACCTCTCATTGGTTTAGTGGCACTCCGCCCTGACCAAGCTACCTTCTCCTTGGTTTAGTGGCACTCCGCCCTAACTGAGCAACCCTTTCCTTGGTTTAGTGGCACTCCGCGCTAACCAAGCTACCTTTCCCTTGGTTAGTGGCATTCCGCCCTAACCAAGCTACCTTCTCCTTGATTTAGTGGCACTCCGCCCTAACCGAGCTACCCTTTCCTTGGTTTAGGGGCACTCCGCCCTAACCAAGCTACCTTCTCCTTGGTTTAGTGGCACTCCGCCCTAACTGAGCTACCTTTTCTTGGTTTAGTGGCACTCTGCCCTAACCGAGCTACCTTTTCCTTGGTTTAGTGGCACTCCGCCCTAACCGAGCTACCTTCTCCTTGGTTTAGTGGCACTCCGCCCTAACCAAGCTACCCTCTCCTTGGTCTAGTGGCATTCCGCCCTGGTCAAGCTTCCAAAAGAATACGCCACGCCGCCATTACGAGCCTTGCGTTCGGATTGGCACGAAAGCCCTTCCTTGCGTTAGCATTATCTTCCCGCTAACGAATAAACCCGAGTCGGTTGGAGATTTTGTGTTCTAGCTGGCATTCTCACATTGTTGCCACTACGGGCCATCTACTGTCGACCAGGAGTCGAACATCACACTTCGACCTGCCACCCTATACATATCAATAAAAAAAAAGAAAAGAAAATGGAGTTAAAAATAGAGATACCCCGCCAGACTTGATCCTACATTAGGACAAGTGCAAAAATGGCAATAACCCAGTTGTGGCTAAAACCCAAAAGGGCGCCGCAGGCAAAATCGGGTACCCCGCCACGTGAAAATCCGAAAAGACGCGTGGGCAAAAGTAAGAGGGGGCTAGCTTCAGCGAAAACCCGAAAGGGCGCTTAAGTCAGTAAAGTGGTAATTTCCAAATTCCTCTTCTGTTCGCCACCTGATAAAACTCCACAAGGGACAACCCTCAAAAGTCCCACCGGAAATCCTTGAATAAACCCATGTTCGACCCTCGTCATCATCGGCGAGATCGGGCGATCTCTACCCTTCACTTGGACCTTACGTCCCTGTTGATAATCCCATTTTTGCTTCGGCATGTGACCCATGCTGATGAATAAACCCATGGTCGACTGTCGTCATCATCGGCGAGATCGGTCAATCCCTACCCCTAAGCTTCGACCTTCCGTCCTTGCTAATAAACCCACCTTTATTTCGGCGATAACCTATGCTGGTTAATAAACATGTGTTTGACCCTCGTCATCATCGGCGAGATCGGTCGATCTTTACCCCTAACTCGAATCTTACATCCTTGTTAAAAGACCATATCCTTTGCTTCGACATCTAGCCGGTGTCAACGATCCGAAGCAGGGTTCAATCCTTGTCATCATCGACAAGGTCTGTCAACATTTTCACGGTCCAGTTCTTCTGTATCCTATACAAAAAAAAGAAAAGAAAATGGGGTTAAAAATAGAGATACCCCGCCAGACTTGTTCCTATATCAGGACAAGTGTAAAAATGGCTATAACCCAGCTGTGGCGAAAACCCGAAAGGGCGTCGCAGGCAAAATCGGGTATCCCGCCGCGTGAAAACCCGAAAGGGCACGCAGGCAAAAGCAAGAGGGGTCTGGCCTCGGCGAAATCCCGAAAGGGCGCTTAGGTCAGTAATGTGAATAAAAAAAATTGAATGATGAATAGTGATGATTCATTCTCTGTCCGGAAGACCCCTTTCGAGGTCGAGGCGGAGTCTTCATCCGATATCCTGCCTATATACATCTATTGTCTACCCTTTTCGACCCTTGTCACCATCGGCAAGATCGGTCGCTACCCTATCCGGTTTTGTCACCATCGGCAAGACCGTCTACCCTTTTGGACCCTTGTCACCATCGGCAAGATCGGTCGCTACCCTATCCGGTTTTGTCACCATCGGTAAGACCGTCTACCCTTTTCGACCCTTGTCACCATTGGCAAGATCGGTCGCTACCCTTTTCGATTTTTGTCACCATCGGCAAGACCGTCTACCCTTTTCGACCCTTGTCACCATCGGCAAGACCGGTCGCTACCCTACTCGATTTTTGTCACCATCGGTAAGACCGTCTACCCTTTTCGACCCTTGTCACCATCGGCAAGATCGGTCGCTACCCTACTCGGTTTTTGTCACCATCGACAAGACCGTCTACCCTTTTCGACCCTTGCCACCATCGACAAGATCGGTCGCTACCCTATCCGGTTTTGTCACCATCGGCAAGACCGCCTACCCTTTTCGACCCTTGTCACCATCGGCAAGGTCGGTCACTACCCTATCCGATTTTGTCACCATCGGCAAGACCGTCTACCCTTTTTGACCCTTGTCACCATCGGCAAGATCGGTCGCTACCCTTTTCGGTTTTTATCACCATCGGCAAGACCGTCTACCCTTTTCGACCCTTGCCACCATCGGCAAGACCGGTCACTACCCTTTTCAGTTTTTGTCACCATCGGCAATACCGTCTACCCTTTTCGACCCTTGTCACCATCGACAAGACCGGTCACTACCCTACTTGGTTTTTGTCACCATCGACAAGACCGTCTACCCTTTTTGACCCTTGTCACCATCGACAAGACCGGTCACTACCCTACCCGATTTTTGTCACCATCGGCAATACCGTCTACCCTTTTTGACCCTTGTCACCATCGGCAAGCTCGGTCGCTACCCTTTTCGGTTTTTGTCACCATCGACAAGACCGTCTACCCTTTTCGACCCTTGTCACCATCGGCAAGACTGGTCGCTACCCTTTTCAATTTTTATCACCATCGGCAAGACCGTCTACCCTTTTCGACCCTTGTCACCAGGCAAGATCGGTCGCTACCCTATCCCGTTCTTGCCATCCTCGGCAGGACCGCTTACCCGTCAGTTTGGATATACCCTTTTGAGTCCACCGGACTCTCGGCTAGCATAGGCCGTTGTTAGTCTCGAGAAAAGTCACGGCGCGGTGGAGTGAACACCTCACCCCTTTGCTGAAGGCGTGAGCGCTCTCCTGCCCTAGTGACTCATACGCTCGGATTAGAAACAACGGGCGAATGGAAGAGAAAAGAGTAGTGACAAGATGGAGTCTTCATTCAAAAAGCACAATGGAGATTTTCCATTACTATGAAGTAAAAGGTACATGTTACACGGGCCATCCCCCAGAGTACATGAAGTGTGTCAAAAAGGGAGCAAATAAAAAAAAAGAGACTACGGCAGAGGGCGTCGGAAGATGTCCTCCAGCGCAGGAATACCCAGGGAAGGATGGCGGGTCAGTTCTTGCAATCGGAACTCGGTGGCCTCCAGCTCAGATAGCTTCTCCTCGAGGGAAGCAGCTTGTCCCTCGGCCATCTCTGCATCCTCCGCCTTCTGGACTCCCAGGCGATCTACTTCTTCAAGTTCAGCCTCTACCCTTGAAAGTTCGGCCTGCAATGCCGCCATTCGGGCCGTCAGGAAGCTTCGGCGTTGTAAAGAGGCCTTGGCTTCATCCCTCATCCTCGCCGCAGTCTCTTGCAGAGAAATGAGAGCCGCCTGGCTTTCAGCCCGCTCCAATGATATGGCCGCCAGCTAGTCAGCTGCTTCCCGGCCTAGAAATTCCCTCCTGTTTACATACTTCAGGAGCAGGATCACCCGTGGAGTCCAGTCGTCCATGGGACAACCAAAGGCCAACAGCGAGAGGGATAGATGCTCTATCAAGCCCCTCAACTGAACATAAGTTAAATCCCTGCTGGCCGTTACGGTCTGCTGGAGGGTCCCCAGAAACTGCCACACAAAGTCACTTGATGATTGAAGACCAAGTGGTGACGTCTCGGGCAGTTCAAATTCCACTTTGCTATCCACGGTAGCCCAGATGTCATCGGCCGTCCCGGAAGATGACGATGGCATGAGCTGCAGTCCACTGCTGTGAGGAACAAGCGCGCTGGCGGATACGGTGGCCGGAGCCTCAATAACAACAATCTCTTTTCCTGTCCCCTGGGATGGAGGTGCAACAGAAACATCGAGAGCCGAAGACATCTGCTCTTCAATGATCTCTTCGGCTTCTATTTCAGGAAGACCACTCTTTTCCAGAGTTGATTGCTGTGCAGCCTCCAGTGGCTGAGAATCCCCGGTTGCCGCCGAACTACCAACTTCCACAAGTGCTCCGGGTCCGACTGGAACCATTGCCGCTGCATAGTCCTTGGGGTATCGCAATGCGATAGGCCGCAGGACGGACGGAAGAATTGCATGGCCCGTTCCCAGAGTCGGGAGTGGTATCTGCACCGTCATGGTTGGCAGCGCCACCTCAGCCTGCATTAGAAATATATATACATTTTAAAAAAAAATGAGGCTGGAAGGAAGATAAAGAAGAACAGCAGACATCGACCCTAGGCAGGTCCTTACCTCAGCGGGTACTAAGCTCAAATCTTTAAGAGCGGCTCCCCCGGCACCGGCCTCTTCACTCTCAAGCGATAATGATGGCTCGGGACCGCCCCACGACAACCGGGCCGGGCTGAAAGTCAGATAATCACTTTTATAGGCCGAGGACGCCCCGGCGTCATCGGTCTCGAGATCAATCAGTGAGAGCTCCTCGTCACTGGAGCCGCCACCATAATCTACCTGCTCATAGGAAGAGGACCCCTCTGCTCTCTCAGGACGCTCCGCCGTCGGAGCAGGAGCCTCGCCAGCAGGAGCATCACCCTCGGCGGGAACTTCCCCGGTGCTCTCCGCGCCAGGGGAAACAATAGATGATACCTCAAGAGCAGGTCCGCCCTGCCCCGAGGGGATCGCCTCCTCTATACCCTCCGAGCCCGGAAGCAATGACGGTTGTATATCAATTGTAATTTACGGCAAGAAGGGGTCAAGCTAGCTAAAGACATAAAGATTTGCGGTGCTATCACGATTAAACTATAGATTACCTTCCATCTCCTGCCTGGGTGTTGGAGAGGGCAGAGCCCTTTCGACGGGAGCAGTAGGGACTCCCTCTGCCCCGTCCCTAGCCGCTACATCTACCGTCGCCTCCAGCCCGACGACCGCGGTGACTGTGTCAGCAACCGTCATCATGGGCTAGCCGAGGCAATCAAAACAAGCTAATGCACTTCGAAGAGAAAAGGAGCCTACCTTCAGCCTCTAGCCCTTGTGCGCGGGAAGCTTCAAACTCTTCAAAAGATACAACCGAAGGAAGGACGGTTGCTGACTCCTTCTCTGCAGCTTTCTTTCGGCGTGCCCGTGTCACCCGGGTCACCGCCGCTTTCGCCATCCCGACGGCCTCTCTCAGCTGGGACCGAGTCCTCTTCCTCGAATCCCCAGGAGGCAGTGGCGTCGTGGTCGGAGCAGGCTCAGGAACTTCAAAATATGTTGGCTTTTGGGCCTTTATGATCAGTTCCCTAAAGTGCCGGGTCTCCTCCGAAGTCGGTCGGACTGCACATGCACAAAGGTGAGAATGACACACCACAATGAAAAGAAGAAGCTGGCCAAAAGGCCTGAAAGAAGAAATGAAACATACTTGCTGGTCCGGTATAAAAGGGAAAGAGAGGCCAATAAAATAGCGATGGCGTTTTGTCCCTCGAAGCCGCCTCACGAATAAGCCAGCATAGATCTCCAATCTTTTTGCTCGGTTCGGCCAGCAGTGCCAGATCCTCATGACCACGAGAGGATAGGAGATAATACAGGCTCATATTGTCCAGTCCCCATCTGTCTGCATATTTGAATGAAATCTGAAGAGGATGGTCCAGGATGGCTTCACTCGGACCACCCACCGACAGGCCATGCGACCGAAGGAGTGCAAATAGCCAGGGAGTGTTGTCGTACAAGGCATCCCGCCTGTCTTCCTTGCGAATGAAAGTCCGATAGGGATACAACCTATCCACCTCGGGACGCCAGTCGGCCACAGCCGCGATGGGCTCCTCTACCGGTAAAGGGAGTTGCTGGAGAATCACCCTCTCACTGCTTACCCGGCATAAACCCCGAAGGGTCTTCACATAATCATCCTTGTTGATCGGGGGCAGCTTCGGTTCAACTTTCATCTTGCGGCTTTTCATAATCTTGCGGGCCTCTATATAGGCCTTCACTTCTGTATTGGTCCAAGACTTCAACTTCTTCAAATAAGAGGCTTCAATGTCAAGAACTGGCTCCGGCTGGGAAGCTAAAAACCTGTGCTCCGCCACGGCCCAGCACTCTCTCCGGGAGTTCCTGTAAAATCCTGTCCGCGCATTCCACCACTTGACGTATTCAGGCGTGACGCGAGGGAAGCGCGCAGGGGCGGGCACCCGAAAAGAAACGTCTTCACGACGATGGAAAAAGTCCCACCATATTCGGGCGTCATCGTTTGAAACTTGCCCAGCCCTATGCCTGTTGGGCAATGCAAATTGTGAAGAGGAATGTGGAATCTGCTGGTCGTAGCCAAAGTTCCGACTGAAGCGGAACGGGTAATATGGCTCCAACCACAGAATGCCGCTCTTGCAAAATACAAGGACACTAGGCCTGATGGCCAGTGCCCAATCAATCAACTCCGGCTCCAGAATAGGCTTGGTATATTTGGCCTTGGAAATCGGATGGATGTACTCCTCAGTCTCAAACAGCTTGCACTGCCTCGTCCTGTTCGTCAGCGGGCTCGAATGGGCAGCTAAGCTCCAGAAATGAAGAGCCCCAGGCGAATCCACGGGAATACGGGCCAATTTACCCCGAATGGCGTAGAGTTGCTCCGCTAGTAAAGATGGCTCAGCACTCGCAAACTCTATCATACGCGGGACCAGAGGAACCGCTTGTAATGCCCGAGGAGCCGCCTCCGGAAACAGGGTGCAGACCCAAGCATTAAAGAAATGTAACGGACCAACTGTCCGAAGGCTTCTAGGGAGACGCGTCTTGTGCAAGTCTCCCAACATCTTGTAAATGAGGCACAAAGCCACTGGGCAAAGGGACAACTTGATGCCCCAAGCCATAAGACAGGCCGGGTAAATGGCCTCCGCCCTAATCACGCTCTCGTCACCTTGAGGAAGAGCGAACGAACAAAGCCAATAAACCAGATATGCAGCACAGTGAGTGACTGCATCAACACCAGTAGGATTCAGGTTTTCTCCCTGCCCTCCTTTCGAAGAAGATGATGAAGCGGCCTGGCGTCGCACCCTCTTCTTCCGCTTCTGGACCACGGGCGCTATTGGAGGAAAATCTTCATACTTATTCTTCCTGATGTGACACAACTTCGGACCTAATGCAAGCAAGCACATTCACATTCAAAATGGGCCTAGTTGGGCCACCGCTCTATCGTCACTCACCCAAGCCCGGGGTGACTTGGCAATGCCAAGGGGCGGATGTGGGGTTGGGCCCTTGCTGGTAGAAGGCCAGCAAGGCCAAGAATTGATTCCCAATGGGTGGGGATGCCCAAGTCAAGGGGGCCGACAAAGTGCCAATGGCACCAGTTACAATATTCCCACGGTGATCACTCAAGTTTATGGGGCTTGAGGATCGGGCTCTCACTCGCATAACCAGCGGAATTAAGAACTAATATTGAAAGACAAGCACTAATTGGAGTGAAGGTTTGAGCACTTACTCGACCGGTTTGAAGAAACCGGTCCCGGTCGGAGACGAGGGCGAGCGGGGAGGCAAGTGGATCCCCATACGCCGCGGCGGTGTCGCTTGACCTGCCCCAAACAAATTACACCACTACACCTCTCGCAGGAGGGGGAAGTTGGGGTGGGGGTTAATGATATTACATCAATACTACCTCCACGTAGGGAGGGGCCTTCAGCCAGCCAAGCGGGGTGAGGAAACCAAAGCAAAGAACGAGGAACAAGGGTGGACACCGAATCTGCCTGCTGTCAGCGAACCAGGACAGAGGGTCGGTGTTACTGTTGTAGATCTTGCTCAGGAATTGTGCTGATGGCGAGACTGGCGGAGAAATCTTCGTAACAGGAAGGGGAAAGCCTCAGAATTTTTGTAATTTCTTTTGAAGTCGCTGCTGGACGGGGCAGGAGCTTGAACAGGGCCTCTATTTCTCGGACTAGCAGGGGCAGGTCACCAACAGTAGGATGCAGAGGCTGTCCTGACTGCTCCCGAACTCCAAATTTGATGCCGTCAGTGCCGTTAGAACCGTGGGTGAGTCCTCTTTGCAGAAAAAGAAACAGGGACGCCATAAAAGAACTGAGACGATCTGTGGATCCAGAAGAGTGAGGAGGTGTCGATGCAGACTGGGGAAGGCAGAGCCGCGCAACCGTGGAAGAAAATTGGTAACTTCTATTGCCAGATGCTGAATGGGCTTCTGCTTCTTGATTCTGAAATTAGATAGGCCGATGAAGAACTTTGAAGAAGGACTTGAAGACTAATTCCTTCGGGGCTGGTCGTGGCAGAGCTTCTAAGCCGGCTCAGGTCCTCAGCCGAGGCAGAACCGCGCAGATGTGGGAGAATGGAGGTCCCGGACAGCACTGAGCTCCGATGAGGACGAAACCACTTTCGTGGCGAAGAGGACTGGCAGACGCTTCCGTGGATGCCTCTTATGCCTTCAGAATCGCAGGTAGGTGACCGTGATGGCTTCTGCAAGCTACTGGTACCTCTGCAACATTTGGATAGCAACCTGCAGGCCTTGTAGAAGCCACCAAAATTACCTAAAGAAGAAGATGGAGGAAGTGTATGTGTGAAAGGGGTGAAGGGGGTGGAAGATGAAGTGTGTGGGAGGGATGGGGATGCTAATGGTGATAGGATAGAGATGGGAGAGGGCAGGGGGCGTAGGGTCTCAGTTGGAGGCAAGGGAAGGTGGTGTAAGGGAATGAGAATGGAGGGAGGTGGGAGGGGCGAACCTAACTAGAAGGGAGGGGAGGGGGGCGGCCAAAACATGGAGGGAGTGGTGGATTTCAAATTTGAAATGGCCTTGGAAGTTGTGGGGTTGTGTGGGGAAGGGGTTGATTGTGTTGGAATGGGGAAAGTGGTGTTGGAATGGTGAGGGATCTCCTTGGGACTAGGGGGGTGGAGTAATGGAGGCCATGGGGAAGTGGAGGGCTTTAATGATGGTAGGTGGGGGTTGAGGTGGTTGGGAAGGGAGGAGAGAGAAGAAAATTCGAAATTGGGTGTTGAGGAGAGAGAAAGTGGAGTGAAAAAGAGGGATTAAGAGAGGGAAGGGTGGGGAATCTCTCCCCTAGGGTTTCTCACCCAAAAAATGTTAGAATCACTCCACTAAACTAAGCTTTGGACTCTCAAATGACATTTTTTTCATTGATTGATTCATTACCTCCAAATGAAGGAAATGGGGCGCTATATATAGAAAATCCACATTTTACAATAAGTCCCTTACAAAAGACTCAATAACAAATAACCGAAGGGGTAGGGGGGCTCATGGGCCAAGCCCGAAGAATTGGGCCCAATAGCACATTACACAATCTAATGACACTCAAACTTAGGAAAATAAATGCAAGACCTAGGAACATGACTCAAATAAAAGGGAAAATACATCAAATGACTCAAATAAAATTACATAGGACTTAAAATTAAATGACTAAACCATGCCGGATGCAACCGGGGCGAGGAGACGAGCTGTGAACGTGGGCATGGGAGGTGATGTCCCCATCATACTCCCGGGGTGCGGAGAACTCGACTCCGTCGAGTAAGTGTCCTTCCCTCCTTGGAGGGTGTAGAAGTGGTACTACCCTCAAGTCTTCCGAACGAGACTGATCCATCCACCTGCCGAGATAGCGCTCGTATACCTTGCTCCGAGTGGTAGTGACTTGTTCATCTAATATTTATTCAATTTGTTCACGCTGGGCTCTCTTGGCTGGTGGTCTCTCCTCACGGGTGGGTGCTCTCTCAAGGGAAGACGTAGGCTCAATCTCCTCACTAGGTACCACCGTGGGTCCATTATATGACACTAGGTCGGCAACATTGAATGTGGGACTTATTCCATACTCCTCAGGGAGATCTAACTCGTAGGCATTTGCACCAATGCGCCTCAAGACCTGGAAGGGACCAGCCCCACGTGGCCTCAGTTTAGAGTTGGCTCCCAGGGAGAGCCTCTCCGTCCTTACCATCACAAAGTCACTGAAGAGGCGAGATCTCGCGCAGGATCCTGAGCGGGCTATGGATCACCAGAAGATGAATCTGCAAGAGAGGGAAACGTATCAGAGGGCCCAGGGGATCTCCCTGGGGCAAAACCCTCCGATGGCTAAGTCAGTAGAGCTATGGTGGAAGCAATAATGGGGGGAGGAGAGAGCTGATGCGCGAGAATCCTCTCCACCAAAGGGTGAAGCGAATCGTGCTCAGGAGCTTAGGGTGTGTGAATGCTTAGTTCATCTTACCATCTTCTGGAGGGGATCCCTTGCTTAAATAGTGCGCCGCCTTCAGGAGTCCTGTAAGCTGAGGGGTTCTCGGTGGGAGTTACGTCTTTAACGGGGGCTTTCATGGCCTGATCGTGGGAACGTTATCCCCTTGGAGTCCGGCGGCTCCCCTGACTCTCCCGCTGGCGGAGGACTCTGAACGGCTGCACCTGCAGATAATCAACCGGCCTTACCGAGCCTCGGGGATGCTAGCTCATGTCCGAGCGATAGGCATGGCCCGGCGAGGGTGGGGTCGGATAGGTCGGCTGGAGCCTATCTCTCTCGGACGGGGAGAGGGCTTTAGGCCGGACCTTCCTTGGGACCTAACCGTTGTCTCGGGCCCTCCGAGCCTAGAAGGCCGCCGGGGAGAGTTAGTTCCTCGAGTCTTATTTATTGGGCTTTTCTCCCTAAGTGGGCCCTGTGGGCTATCACTTGGGTGGGCTCGCCCGGTTGGACCTTGTGGGTCTTGTTGGGCTGCCTTTGTGGTGGGCTGTGGAAATCCCCCTCTCCACTTGTCCCCCTCCTACTCCCGAGCCAAGGAGGCTCGGATGAGTATTTTTTCGAGGCTTTGGACCGGCGTGGCTCAGGTGGGTGGAATTCCGTTGGCGTTATGGAGCCGCTTATAGCGGTCGCCGAGGCCCGTAATGATGATCCTGACGGATTCGAAACGAAGGGGCCCCCCTTTACTCGGAGCACGGAACGACACGCCGCCACCCTCAGGGGTTTATAGGGGGCGCTGTTCATCGTTCTAGGCTTCCAGGGTTTCAGGCTTTCTTTGCTTCTTGATGCGCCGTGAGAGCACAGCGGAGACGCGGAGCCTTGCGGCATCGTTCGAGGAGTTGGCGAGGATAACCGCAGAGGCGGTCCAGCAACTTCCTTCTCCCCCGGAGTCTTCAAGCTCGTACGAGGGATCTCTTCCCGACTCGATGGCGGATCAGAGTTCGGAGCTTGTGCCGGTGAGGCAGGAACCCGTCCCCAACTGTAGTGAGTTGGGGGAAGCAGAGGTGCGGAGGCTGGAGCATCGTTTCCGCCTGCCTCTCAGATACAGCTTCATCGCCGCCACTCTGTACGAGACGAGTCTGGATGATCGCGATGAGCTCATTTGCACCTTCCTTCTGGCTTGGAAGAGTGGATTTCGGCTTCCTTTCGATCCTTATGTGCTGTAGCTTCTTAATTTTTTCCGGTTAGCGCCTATTCAGTTGGTGGCCAACTCCTATCTTCTTCTTTCGGCCTTCGGGATTCTTTGTCGTCAGCGTGACATTTTTCCTTCTTTGGACCTCTTCCACTTCTTTTTTGAGTTGAAGGCGCACCCGTCGACGGGGAAAGGCTTCTACTTCATTCAGGCGTGGAGGAATAGGAGCTGCATCTCGCTTGCGGCGAAGGACTCCTCGCACAAGGGGTGGAAGACCCAATTCTTCTGGGTGAAGGCGGTGGCAACGGACGAGATCTGGAGATGCCGGACCTCGCCCAACTTTCACCCGAATCTGCCCCCTCGCCAGGAGGAGTTCCCTCCCCACGTGGAGCAGTAGTATGCCCGTCTGTTGGAGAACCGTCAATCGACCGAGGAGCTGGTGACGCCGGAGAACATCGAACGGTGTCTTCTCTCGCGATTGACGTCGACGGGTATGGCTCTTGAGGCTCTTTTTCGGGGGTGGTAGCTCTTTTCCTCCTCTTGACTGGGGCTTCTTCTTGTTGCAGACGTAAGGCGGGAGCCTCTAGAGGAGGCGGCCGAGGTCATCGATCTGGGAGATGACTCGGCAGCCGATGAGCCCGATGTCTCGGTGGGTCGCGTCCATGCCTGAGATAAGGGCAAGGGGGCGGCCCCCGAGGGGACTTCTCGATCGACCGGCCTGAAGCGCAAAGATCCCCTGGCGGGGAAGTTGCGGGAGGCAGCGAAGGCCAGGAAAAGGGCCAAGAAAGCCGGTTTTCCTACCGCTGTCGGGGGCGATTCTGGCTCGGCGGCGCTCCCCCCTCGGGGGCAGGATGGGGCCGACCCCTCCGGGCTGGCTCTCCCATCCACCGGGCGAGAGGGGGCCGAGGAGACCAGGGGCCCCGCAGAGGGAGGTGATGGGTCGGCTCTCCCCTCTGTGGGGGCAGAGGGGGCCGATGCCGGTGTGGCCGGTGCTGGGACCGAGGGATTGGTCGGCGCGGATCGGGGTTCGCCCGCGAGGGCGTCGCAACCCCAAGTGCCGGTAGTTGCTGGTGCGGTTGATCCCGCGGCACCAGTCGAGGGTGGGGGTTCGCCCGGGGAGGCGTTGCAACCCCAACCGACCGTGGCAAGCGGGGCGGTCAGCTTCGCTGCCCGAACTAGGTCTGCTGGCGGGGTGCCCAGAGTGGAGCAGTCCCCTTTACCGGAACCTCTGGTCAGGCTCGGTATCTCGGGCGACTTGTACCGGCTCTGCCGGTCGATCGCCGAGAGGACAAGGGGGGGAGAAAGGCGCAGCACTCCCGCCAGGGTCCTTGATATCCTGATGGAGGGCGGCCTGGTCATAGCTCGGACAGCGGCCGTGATGGTAGAGGTGCACGCCCGGATGGAGGCGGAGCGGTCGAGGCTCGCCTGGACCCTTGGTGGATGCGAGGGGAAACTAGCCCGGCTCGAGGGGGAGCACGAGGGGCTCCGACGGGAGTTCCTTGCATTCAGGGAGTTGGCGCGGTCGAGCCGACGGGAAGCCGAGGCGCTGGCCGAGCAGCTAGCAAGGGCCCGAGAATCGCTCGAGAGGAAGAGCAAACGTCTAGAAGACGAGCGTCAACGTCACATCGAGCTGGACGGCCTCTGGGAGCTTGAGCGCGGCGAGCTGCAGGATCGGGCGGAGGACGCCGAGCGCCTTCGCGCTGAGGCCGAGGCGGACCGAGCCCGGGCGGAGGGTCGGACGTTCGAAGCCGAGCGGAGGATGACCGAGCTGGAGGAGCATCTGGCGAGGGCGGAAGAGCGTGCGGCCGAGGCGGAGTGGGCTCGGGATGGGCAGGTCGAGGCGGAGGTGATCGAGCGCTACAAAGGCTCGGAAGCTTACTCGGTCGACCTGATTGAAGCTGCACTACCCTACTACGAGGTAGCGCTCCGCCGGGGTGCCCGAAAGGGATTCAGGCAGGGCTATCGCCGGGCGATGAGCTATGCCAATGAGCACCTTGCCGGGGGTGATTTTCCTTACGGCCAGAGTTATGACTCGGATGAGTCAGTTTCCAGCTCCTCATCCTCGGCCGGGGAAGAACAGGAGGAGTCACCTCCAGCGGGGTCACCAACTCCGGAGGCTCCAGGAGGGCTCACGACCGAGACAGTTCTCGCACAGGCGAGGTCAGTGTCCGGGCCGGCCGTCACCGAAGGCACCGGGGGTGATGCGTCCCCTACTGCTGTTCCCGAGCTTCAAAGTGGGCCCGAGGCCTGATGTATTATGCTTTATTTTACCCCTTCCCCTTTTTGTCTGTTTTTCCTTTTGTAAGAGGATTTCTTTATGGGAGGCAATAAAGGACTTACTTCGTTTGATCGTTATGTTTGCCGTGATTTGGCTGGCGTATCGGGGGCAGTTGGAAGGTGCCGATATTTTCTGCACCGTTCTCGCATGCCGATTCGGGAGACTTCCGGTGGGGCGTCCTTTCATTCCACCATGCTTTGAAAGTCGAGGCGCTTCGCGAATCCCGCTAGGGCGGGGGCCGAGGAATTGGAGGTGACCTTCCAAGGGAGGTCCTATAGCGTGTTTTCGAGGGGGGAGTCATTTAAGGCGCGTGGCCTCCTTTGGCCTATAAAAAAGACCGAAGGGTGCTCCTTCCCTCGTAACACTTAGGACTCTCGCCAGCGGTTTGCTCTTGTTCCCTCGTTTTCGCTCTGCGTTGCGCCGCCGCGATCGGAGCATGGAGGACCCTTCAGAAGATGACGCCGCAGACGACGGGGAGCGGCCGGTTCCAGCTGTCCTGGAATATCGGTCGGGTCCCACGGTCGCCGCGCGTGCATGAGACGGGTCCGACGGTCGCCGCGCGGATCTGGAGAGGGCTTCGACGTGTGGGGGTACGTCGTTTGCCTCCTCTTGGCTCCGGCGAGGCTTCCAGGTGGACGCCGAGATGGAGGGCGGATGGGGGAGTTAGGGATGCCGGCCGCCATTCCCCTCCGTGGGAGGGGAGGAGGCGGCTCCAGTCCCTTCCTCACCCCTGTCCGCAGCCTCTTTCTCTCTCTTTTGTTCTTCATTTCTTTCACTCTTCGGGGGCTGCTTGCTTTCTGTTCGCCTCCAAAGAGTTGGTAGTTTGGCAGAGAGGAGACCTTCACGGCGCTCCTTTTTCCAGGTTGTTGCCAACTTGGAAGGTAGCCTTCCTCGCGTGAAAGGTGGCCTTCTCCTTGCTGTCCCTCTGTCACCTTTGTCACGGTCCACCCGAGCCAACTGGGTCGACCATCTCTTGTCCGAGCCAGTTTCTACGCGAGGTAGAGTCAGTGGCTGGATGCGAGAAGGTCAAGACCGGGTCGGTCGGGCGATGGCCATTTGCCGCGGTGCTAGATGGATTTTTGCTTTTCACTATGTAATGTACTGGCAGTTGCCTTTCTGATGTACCAATAGTTATCTTGAATGAATGCAAAAAAGGGGGTTTATTTTACCCGATTTGTCGATATAGTTTTCAGAAATAAAATCTGCGTAGTGTGGTTACGTTCCATGTCCGGGGAATGGGTTCCCCTTCCATTGTGGCTAACCTGTACGCACCTTTCCCGAGCGTCTCGATCACTCGGTAGGGGCCTTCCCAGTTGGGGGATAGCTTACCCGCCGCCTCCAGTGGTCGAGAGGCTTCGGTCTTCCTGAGGACGAAGTCCCCTGGTTGGAATTGTCTGCCTCGGACCTTGGTGTTGTAGTACCGAGTGAGGCGGCGCTGGTATTCCGTAGCTCGGACGTTCGCGATCTCTCAGAGTTCGTCTGCCAGGTCGAGGTTCTCGAGCAACTTCTGCTCGTTTGCCTCGGGCTAAAAGCTGATCACTCGGAGAGACGGATTGGCGATCTCTAACGGAACGACGGCTTCGGTGCCATATACCAGCTGAAAAGGGGTCTCACCGATTGCCGTCCTGGGGGTCGTTCGGTGCGACCATATTACGCTAGGCAGTTCCTCGAGCCAGCTACCCTTAACCTTGCCGAGTCTGGTTTTTATGCCCTTCAAGATGGTCTTGTTGGCATTTTCAACCAGCCCGTTGGCCTGAGGGTGGGCGACCGAAGTGAAGTGGTTGCGGATATTTAGGTCAGCGCATCTGTCACAGAAGTACTGAGAGTCGAATTGCCGCAAGTTATCGCTCACTATCACTCGGGGGATGCCAAAGCGACAGATGATCAATTTCCATACGAAACCCCAGACGACTGTCTCGGTGATCCTAGCTGTTGCTTCAGCCTCGATCCACTTGGTGAAGTAGTCGATGGCGACGATGATGAACTTCTTCTGGGATTGAGCCGTTGGGAATGGCCCAAGGATGTCGATCCCCCACCGAGCGAAAGGGTAGGGCTCGGTAAGGGTGATAAGTTCCGTGGCCGGCTGATGGACCAAATGGTCGAACCGCTGGCAACGGTCGCAATGTTGTGCGTAGGCCGTGCAGTCGTGCTGCAGGGTCGGCCACCAGTACCCCTGTCTTAGCAGGATTCTGGCCAGCGACCGACCTCCTGAATGTGCTCCGCATAGGCCTTGATGAATCTCTTCAACAGCTTGGCTTGCTTCGTCGGGACCGAGACACTTCAGAAGGGGCCCGGAGAACGATCTTCGGTAGAGAGCGTTGTCGAGGATGATGAAGCGCCGGGCTTGGTACTTCATTCGGCGGGCTTCCCGAGGGTCGAAGGGCTCCCGGGAGTCCCGTAGCCAGGACAGGTAGGGGGAGCGCCAGTCGCCGGGAGTGGCCGAGTCAATGGCGAGGAGCTCCGAGTCTATGCTCGATGGCTCTAGCTCTTCTAGGAGGACCGATCGTGTACCTTCCGGGTCTAGGGAGGAGGCCAGTCGGGAGAGGGCGTCCGCCTGAGAGTTTTGCTCCCGAGCTATTCGGACTACCTCGAACTCCTCGAACTGCTGGGCCAGGCTCCGGACCAACTGGAGGTATTTGATCATAGGTACCTCTCGAGCTTCGTACTCGCCATTGACCTGGCTTGCAACTAGCTGGGAGTCAGTGTGGATCCTGACTCGCTCGGCCCCCAACCGTCGGGCCATGCGGGCTCCCGAGATAAGGGCCTCGTACTCTGAAGCATTGTTGGACGCCAGAAAGTTGAACTTTAGGGCGTATTGCAACTCTATTCGTTCGGGGGACCTTAGGAGGATCCCTGCGCCGCTACCGACCGAGTTGGACGATCCATCGACGAACAGCTCCCAGGTTGGCCCGGTTGCTGTCGGAGGCCTGCCCTCGACCGGAACGGTGCTCTCGGCGATGAAGTCGGCGAGTGCTTGTCCTTTGATAGCTGATCGCGGCCGATACGAGATGTCGTAGGCCCCGAGCATGATGGCCCATTTGACAAGTCACCCCAAGGCTTCGGGATGGGCCAGAATCTTCTTCAGTGGCTCGCCGGTTAGCACGGTGATGGGATGCCCCTGGAAGTAGGGTCGGAGGCGCTTTACGGAGGTAACCAACGCTAGCACGAGTTTCTCGGTTGCGGGGTACCTCCGCTCGGCCTCGTCGAGCACCTTGCTGGTGTAGTAGACCGGCCTCTCGACTCCCAAGTCATTTCTGACTAGGACCGAGCTGACCGTTGATGGCGTCGCCGAGAGATAGAGCAACAAGACCTCGCCCGGGACGGGCTTGGAAAGCACCGGGGGCGAAGCCAGGAACTCTTTGAGCTCGGCGAACGCTGTTTGGCATTCCCCATCCCATGCGAACGTAGCAGATGCTATCTTGGGCCCCCTCATCAGCTTGAAGAAGGGCAAGCATCGTTCGGCCGCATGGGACAGGAAACGACTGAGAGCAGCGACACGCCCCGTCAGACGCTAGACGTCTTTAATGCATGTGGGCGGGCGCATGTCCAGGATGGCCTGGACCATGTCGGGGTTGGCTTCGATCCCTCGCTGAGTGACCAGGAAACCCAGGAACTTCCCGGATCTTACTCCAAAGGCGCACTTGGCGGGGTTGAGCTTCATGCTGTACTTCAGGAGGGTGCCGAAAGTCTCGGCGAGGTCGGTGAAGTGGTCTTGGGCCCTCGGGGTCTTGACGAGCATGTCGTCGATGTAGGCCTCGATGTTCCGACCTAACTGTCCCTCGAACATATGGTTGACCAGTCGCTGGTATGTGGCTCCAGCATTCTTCAATCCGAAGGGCATCCGGGTGTAGCAGTACACGCCGTAGTCGGTGATGAAGGCGGTCTTCTCGACATCTTCAGGGCTCATTCGGATCTGATGATAACCCGAATAGGCATCCAGGAAACTGAGTATCTCATTGCCCGAGGTTGAGTCAACCAATTGGTCGATGCTCGGTAGCGGATAGCAGTCCTTGGGGGTGGCCTTGTTCAGATCGGTGAAGTCTACGCACATTCGCCACTTGCCTGTAGTCTTCGGCGCCAGGACGACGTTGGCTAGCCACGTTGGGTACAGGACCGGTCTGAAAAGACCAGTTTCTTGTCCCTTGGTGACCTGCGCCTTGATGATCGCCTGTTTCTTGGGCGCATGCTTCCTTCTCCACTGCTGTACGGGTCTCACGGTGGTGTCGAGGTTGAGCTTGTGCGTCACAGTCTCCTCTGGTATACCAGGGAGTTGATCATCGGACCAAGCAAAGACCCGAACATACTCAGAAAGAAACTCCTTGTATTGCTGCTGTTCCTCTGGTGGTAGGTCGGCGCCGATCCTTACTCCTAGGGCCGGGTCGTCGTTCAGGAATACCGTTAATAACTCGCCACCGGGCTCGGTGGTCACGGCTCTTCCTTCGACTCCCCTGGGGCCCTTATCCTTCCCGTCCGGCCTTGAGGCTTCCACCGAGATATTGTAGCACCTTCTAGCTGTGGCCTGGTTACCTCGGACTTCCCCCAACCCGTTTTTGGTGGGAAACTTTATTTTTTGGTGATAGGTAGATGGTACGGCCTTTATTCGGCTGAGAATTTTTCGGCCGAAAATGGCGTTGTACGCTATCATACCTTTAATCACTATGAAGTCCACTATGACTGTAACGATTTTGGGTGGGGTGCCGATAGTGACCGGCAGGCTTAGGGCTCCCTCGGGGTAGGTGGCCAGGCCATTAAACCCGCAAAGGGGCGTTCAGATCGGGCGGAGTTTGGATGGGTCTTCCCCCATCTTGAGAAAACAGTCATAAGATAATACATCGGGGGCGCTCCCATTATCAACCAAAATCCTGTCTACATTACAGTGATTTATCTTGGCCGAGATAACGAGGGCATCGTCATGCGGGGTGCTCAGCCCTTCCAGGTCTTGGTCGGAGAAGACTATGACCTGGGGCTCCATCGGCGGGCCTCTGGGGGGCTCTAAGGCTCGGCTGGCTCGCTCGGCATGACGTTTCCTCCCTCGACTGGTGTCGCCGCCCGATGCCGCTCCTCCGGAGATGACGTTGATATGGACCCCTCAGGGGGCGTTGCCGATCTCCTCTGAGGCGTCTCTATCTTCTTTGTGCCCGGTCGTGAACCGGGCTAGGTGCCCCAGACGGATGAGGGGCTCGATCTCATCCTGGAGCTGATGGCAATCTCCGGTGTGGTGCCCGTGGTCACCGTGGAACAGGCAATGCCTGTCCCGCTTGCGGTTCTTCGACCTCATTGGCTCGGGCTGGCGGAGAAGTCCCGAGTCTTTGATGTCTTCATAGATCTCGTAGACTGGCGCGGTCAAGGGGGTGTACCGCTCGTACTTTCTTTTGCGCTCTCCTTCTCGATCGCACTTCTTACTCGAGCCAGGATTTGGCTCGGAGGTCCACTTTTTGTCCCCCTCCCGACCCGAGCCGATTGCGTCTCGGCAGGTGCTGAGTACTTCTTCGCACTCGGCGTGGCGCAGTGCCAGAGTCACTAGCTCGGCAAGGGTCGAGGGAGGGTGGAGGACAAGCTCGCGGCGGAGATTCTCGTCCCGGGTGCCCCCGGTCAGTGCGGTTGTGGCTGAGGCCACATCCAGGCAGGGGATCCTGAGGGCTTCCGATTTAAATCGGTGGACGTAAGTCCGGAGCCTCTCCCCTTGCGCCTGTTTGAGGGCCAGGAGCCCCGCTACTGACCTTGGGGGGGCGCTACCGGCGAAACTCTCCTTGAAAATTCGCCCGAATTGCCTGAAGTCTCGAATGGACCCAGGGGCGAGGGCTCGGAACCATGCCTGAGCACCTTGGACCAGGGTGGCCGCAAAGGCTCAGCATTTGATGGGATCCGGCGTTCCATGAAGAGTCACCAGGGCGTCGAAGCTATCGTAGTGGTCAGCTGGGTCGCCCTGGTCGTCGTAGAGTTTGAAGGTTGGAATGGAGGCTCTAGGAGAGACCTCTGCCTTCAAGATGTATTCGGAGAAAGGGGATTTCTCCTCGTCCTCCGGGAGAGAGGTCTTCTGCAGGGCGCGGAGGGCACGCTCTTGCTCTGCGAATCGTCTCTCGAAATCTCGCAGCTGGAGGGACAACTCTGGCTGCAGTCACACCGTGGGGTTGGGGGGGGCGTCTTGGCGATCTCCCGGGGCACTAGTGCCCGGGCGCGGCGGTCTCGCCCCCTACTTCCCTCTCCTCGGCTTGGAGGAAGCCTCTTGCTCCGCAGGCGGAGCTTGCGAGGGTCCTCCGACGTCGTTGCGGAGGAGCTGTCGGCCGCGGAGGGTGAAGCGGCCTCCGGCGGTGTGCTGCGTCGCACTCCTTCGAGGGGGACTTCCTGACGGGGCACGGGACCTTGCGTCCCTGGACGCCTGGGCCCTCATGAGCTCCACGAGGACGTCCATCTTTTCGTTGAGGGCCTGGAAGGCGTTGGCGCCGCCATCGAGGGGTGCCCCTGTCTCCGCCGGGGGGGGTGGCCTGTTGGTGGGGATGCTGGCGTTGGAGGGGGGGCTCTGCGAGACCCTAGAGGGGGCGCCTCCCGCCGCCGCCACAGCCTTACCTGCCCCACCGGTGGATCTCCTCCCTGAGCTTCTTCTCACCATTTCGACTTTGCGTGCGTTTCCCACAGACGGCGCCAGATGAAGAGGCGAGATCTCGCGCAGGATCCTGAGCGGGCTATGGATCACCAGAAGATGAATCTGCAAGAGAGGGAAACGTATCAGAGGGCCCAGGGGATCTCCCTGGGGCAAAACCCTCCGATGGCTAAGTCAGTAGAGCTATGGTGGAAGCAATAATGGGGGGAGGAGAGAGCTGATGCGTGAGAATCCTCTCCACCAAAGGGTGAAGCGAATCGTGCTCAGGAGCTTAGGGTGTGTGAATGCTTAGTTCATCTTACCATCTTCCGGAGGGGATCCCTTGCTTAAATAGTGCGCCGCCTTCAGGAGTCCTGTAAGCTGAGGGGTTCCCGGCGGGAGTTACGTCTTTAACGGGGGCTTTCATGGCCTGATCGTGGGAATGTTATCCCCTTGGAGTTCGGCGGCTCCCCTGACTCTCCCGCTGGCAGAGGACTATGAACGGCTGCACCTGCAGATAATCAACCGGCCTTACCGAGCCTCGGGGATGCTAGCTCATGTCCGAGCGATAGGCATGGCCCGGCGAGGGTGGGGTCGGATAGGTCGACTGGAGCCTATCTCTCTCAGACGGGGAGAGGGCTTTAGGTCGGACCTTCCTTGGGACCTGACCGTTGTCTCGGGCCCTCCGAGCCTAGAAGGCTGCCGGGGAGAGTTAGTTCCTCGAGTCTTATTTATTGGGCTTTTCTCCCTAAGTGGGTCCTGTGGGCTATCACTCGGGTGGGCTCGCCCGGTTGGACCTTGTGGGTCTTGTTGGGCTGCCTTTGTGGTGGGCTGCGGAAATCCCCCTCTCCAGTCACCCTCATGGAATTCTTGGTGACGCCGATGAGAGTCGGCCCGCCTCTTATAAGCCTCATTCTTTTTGCTTATGTGCTTGCAAAGGCTTTCATGCAATTTTGTGAATGTTGACATTCTAGGGGTGATGGGTGGACCTGGGCAACCAAAAGTAGACCAATCATGATTTGATGCCAAGAAGACTTTGATAGATTTTGGAGGGCCGGGGCAACCATATGTGGACTTATCATGCAATGTGGTGATGAATGTAGGGGGACCTGGACATCCGTAGATGCTTTTGACATCCTTAAGACCCATGATGCATGAAGGTGGACCATGACATCCAAATATGGACCACTCATACTTTCTACTTGACATGTGGGTGATATGAATGAATGGACCCAATATAGTGCTCATGCCAAGGGGTATGGTAAGCCTAGACACATGCATGCTTTTCCCAAAGGTGACTTCCATGTGTATAGGTGTGGGACAACCCTTGAACTCCCATTGGAAAGGATCGAATGGATCTAAGAAGGTGGTCATCATGGGGTGGGGCAAAACTTTATTACCTAGGGATATGTGGCCAAAGGTCATGGCTCCCAAGGAGTAACCCGGGTCTAAGATGGAGTGAATTGGGTCAAACATTGTGAGTTGGTTTAGGGAAAGGTGGGTGGTGGATAAAGTGTTTGGGTCACACGAGTCTCTTGACTCCCATTGGAATGGATCATATTGATCATAAAATGGGTTACCTAGGGGGAGGAACTCCATGTCCTCAAGATCCTCAAAAGGTGCTAAGTCATCCTTCTCCATGATAGTTGGGCCAATATTCTTGGCAAGTGGGTCAGCCATGAGTGGAGGGCTTGAATTTCTACCCGAGATAAGAAGCTCTAAATCGAGGAGAAGGTTGGGCTCATCGGGTGTAGGTAGGAATAGAAGGAGGTCGCTAGTGTAGCAACCAATGGTGCAAACCGAGGTGATAGACCCTATGCATAGGTGTAGGAGGCTAAGGCTCCTAGGTTGTTCTACCGTAGGGGTCAACATGCTAGTCATCTCTAATTGCCATGCTATGCCCTTGAGAAGGTCCTCTAAGGTCTCCACTTGACAGGATGCTTGGATTGTGGTGTGATAGGAGAAGAAGGGCACTAAGGGCAGGTCTTGTTCTATGGGAGGGAAAACATGGGCCCGGATCTCTCTAATTGGGCTCTCCTTTAGCCAACTAACAATGGGTTCTCCTAAGATGAGCTTGGTCCCAACTAGAGAGGGTGATGTAAGGTGAGGACCATCGTGTGATGTTTCTTTCTCAACTTGGACTTGGGTTTCCTCCAAGGTGGGGAGTGGGTTTGGAGTGTCCTCAACTATTGAATTGGGTATGAGTTCTTCTACCAAGGAGGTGAGAGGGTCTTTTGGGGTGATGAGGGTTGGTGTGTGAGGCTCCCGGGGTGGAGGGTAAAGGGAAACTTGGTTTGGGATTGGTAGTGTGGGGTTTGGGAGTGAAAGTATTGGAGGCTTAGGTTGGGATAGGATTGGGGTAGGGAGAGGAAGATGGGTGGGTTGAAGGGGTTTGGGTTGATTGGTTTTGGGAGGAGTGTCCCCTTTTGGGGGTGATGGAGAGGTAGTGGTGAGGGTTACCATGGGCCTAGGTGGAGAGTTGGTCATGGGGCCCAATTGGGTATGGGGATCTATGGTTGTGGTGTGGACTACTTCTTCCAAAGCTAATGGAGCGGGAAGGTTCTTTGATGGTGGGGTGATGATGGCCGGAGTATGGTGCACCCGGGGTGGTGAACAAGGGCGGGATTCCCGCGGGTGGGAGAATATAAGGTTGTTGAATTTAAAGGTTCCCGAAAGGTGTGGCGGATGCACTAGGCAAGTCCGACGTGTTGGGTCGATGTCGGCATTCCTTTCATCTAACCATTTCTTACCTAGGATTATACATGGATCCGCCAATGTTCCCTTTTGACACCAAGCCCCATCCAAATACTTAGTCTTCCCGAACCATTTATGGAATTCAATAAAGACTTGGTCTCCATTGTGCACAATTTGTCCGGTCCTACAAAGAGAGGTAATGATATCGGGGGACACCCAATTTTCAGATTCTAGGTCAATGAAATCAATTTCTACGGGCTCTCCATTAGGTAAGCATGCATGTGATATGATTGGGAGAGGGGCCATGTGACCCAAGACTCAATGTTAACAATGATGGGTTGACAATGCACGGTTCGGATAAGAATGCAAGCATGCTCTAGGACTTGACTTGTAGAGACAAGTCAATGACTTGCTCTGATACCACTTGATGTGACAACTTCGGACCTAATGCAAGCAAGCACATTCACATTCAAAATGGGCCTAGTTGGGCCACCGCTCTATCGTCACTCACCCAAGCCCGGGGTGACTTGGCAATGCCAAGGGGAGGATGTGGGGTTGGGCCCTTGCTGGTAGAGGGCCAGCAAGGCCAAGAATTGATTCCCAATGGGTGGGGATGCCCAAGTCAAGGGGGCCGACAAAGTGCCAACGGCACCAGTTACAATATTCCCACGGTGATCACTCAAGTTTATGGGGCTTGAGGATCGGGCTCTCACTCGCATAACCAGCGGAATTAAGAACTAATATTGAAAGACAAGCACTAATTGGAGTGAAGGTTTGAGCACTTACTCGACCGGTTTGAAGAAACCGGTCCCGGTCAGAGACGAGGGCGAGCGGGGAGGCGAGTGGATCCCCACACGCCGCGGCGGTGTCGCTTGACCTGCCCCAAACAAATTACACCACTACACCTCTCGCAGGAGGGGGAAGTTGGGGTGGGGGTTAATGATATTACATCAATACTACCTCCACGTAGGGAGGGGCCATCAGCCGGCCAAGCGGGGTGGGGAAACCAAAGCAAAGAACGAGGAACAAGGGTGGACACCGAATCTACCTGCTGTCAGCGAACCAGGATAGAGGGTCGGTGTTGCTATTGTAGATCTTGCTCAGGAATTGTGCTGATGGCGAGACTAGTGGCGAAATCTTCGTAACAGGAAGGGGAATGCCTCAGAATTGTTGTAATTTCTTCTGGAGTCGCTGCTGGACGGGGCAGGAGCTTGAACAGGGCCTCTGTTTCTCAGACTAGCAGGGGCAGGTCACCAACAGTAGGATGCAGAGGCTGTCCTGACTGCTCCCAAACTCCAAATTTTATTCCGTCAGCACCGTTAGAACCATGGGTGAGTCCTCTTTGCAGCAAAAGAAACGGGGATGCCAGAAGAGAAGTGAGACGATCTGTGGAGCCAGAAGAGTGAGGAGGTGTCGATGCAGACTGGGGAAGGCAGAGCCGCGCGACCGTGGAAGAAAATTGGTAACTTCTATTTCCGGATGCTGAATGGGCTTCTGCTTCTTGATTCTGAAAGTAGACAGGCCGATGAAGAACTTTGAAGAAGGACTTGAAGACTGATTCCTTCGGGGCTGGTCGTGGAAGAGCTTCTAAGCCGGCTCAGGTCCTCAGCCGAGGCAGAACCGCGCAGCTGTGGGAGAATGGAGGTCCCGGACAGCACCGAGCTCCGATGAGGACGAAACCACTTTCATGACGAAGAGGACTGGCAGACGCTTCCGTGTATGCCTCTTATGCCTTCAGAATCGCAGGTAGTTGACCGTGATGGCTTCTGCAAGCTACTGGTACCTCTGCAACATTTGGACAGCAACCTGCAGGCCTTGTAGAAGCCACCAAAATGACCTAAAGAAGAAGATGGAGGAAGTGTATGTGTGAAAGGGGTGAAGGGGGTGGAAGATGAAGTGTGTTGGAGGGATGGGGATGCTAATGGTGATAGGATAGAGATGGGAGAGGGCAGGGGGCGCAGGGTCTCAGCTGGAGGCAAGGGAAGGTGGTGTAAGGGAATGAGAATGGAGGGAGGTGGGAGGGGCGAACCTAACTAGAAGGGAGGGGAGGGGGGCGGCCAAAACATGGAGGGAGTGGTGGATTTCAAATTTGAAATGGCCTTGGAAGTTGTGGGGTTGTGTGGGGAAGGGGTTGATTGTGTTGGAATGGGGAAAGTGGTGTTGGAATGGTGAGGGATCTCCTTGGGACTAGGGGGGTGGAGTAATGGAGGCCATGGGGAAGTGGAGGGCTTTAATGATGGTAGGTGGGGGTTGAGGTGGTTGGGAAGGGAGGAGAGAGAAGAAAATTCGAAATTGGGTGTTGAGGAGAGAGAAAGTGGAGTGAAAAAGAGGGATTAAGAGAGGGAAGGGTGGAGAATCTCTCCCCTAGGGTTTCTCACCCAAAAAATGTTGGAATCACTCCACTAAACTAAGCTTTGGACTCTCAAATGGCATTTTTTTCATTGATTGATTCATTACCTCCAAATGAAGGAAATGGGGCCCTATATATAGGAAACTCACATTTTACAATAAGTCCCTTACAAAAGACTCAATAACAAATAACCGAAGGGGTAGGGGGGGCTCATGGGCCAAGCCCGAAGAATTGGGCCCAATAGCACATTACACAATCTAATGACACTCAAACTTAGGAAAATAAATGCAAGACCTAGGAACATGACTCAAATAAAATGGAAAATACATCAAATGACTCAAATAAAATTACATAGGACTCAAAATTAAATGACTAAATCATGCCGGATGCAACCGGGGTGAGGAGACGAGCTGTGAACGTGGGCATGGGAGGTGATGTCCCCATCACTTCCCCTGGAAGAAATATTGAAGCCAGGCGCCCATCCACACTCTTCGCTTCTCGCCCGGCTTCGAGCTTCCCTCGTGTCGTGCGATGAATGATAGAGGGTGCGATACGCCTTCATCAGATACCGATAGGCGTAGCCCACCAAATACCGACCGTCACCGTCGGTCTGGTCTTTCAACCAGTCAGGCCAGCAGACTTCTTCATACGGCTCCCCGTCAATGGGTAGGCCGCTGAGCTGCGATAGACTCCACAAGTCTAAAGAGGTCTCCCCCTCTGAAGTGTAGAAAGTGTTATATTCGGGGCAAAATACCTCGATCATTCCACAACACAGGCCCCGTGAGATTGGGTACCGGTACCTTGAAGCGTACATGCTGTGATATACGTCGGCCCTGGTCAGAAGAGGAGCGTAATGCTGCAGCACGTAGTCTGTGAACTCTACTGCTCCGGGCCTGAATGCATGAGCGTCTGTAACTTTCAGTTCAGCAAACCACCCCACAGATATCTGGTGCTTGAAGCGAACCGCCAAGCAATCCAGCAAGAACGATTCGTCTCTATATCCCCATCTCAACGGGGCAAGGAATAGACCAAAGATCGGTTTCTCCCGATCCACTCTGCCCGCGGAGTCATTCCATCGAGCGGGTACGAACTCGGGAGCTCTAGTCAGTAACCCGTCTATCGGAGCCAGGTCTTGCAGCCCCAGCACAGCACTCCATTTCCTGACCTCCCCGGGGAGATAGATGGGTCTTCCCCACATCACACATTCGGCCAGGCTGTCTCTCTCCACCAGCAAGGCCTGCTCGACCTTCCAAACGGCGAACACATCCCTCTTCCCCTGAAGGTTGAAGCGTTGAAGAAGGGACATTAGGTGCTTGTCCTTGGGATAATCCCTCCTGGTCACGCCCTCTCTGTTATAACGAAAGGAGTCACCCCCGAGGATAAGGAGATGGCTGGTGTCCACAGTGTCTGTCTTTGAATCCGAAGACTCCGCAACTGTGGCCACCTGGCCGTGCCCCCAGTCGAGGGAATTGACGTTCTCCCATGTCACTACGGCACGAGAAGATGAGCTGGATGCCATGATAGCTGCAAAAAGAGGCATACCAAACAAAAGTAAAGTCAGAAAATGGCTAATCAAAGGTGAACTTCTGACAAAATTTTGGCAGAGTCTCCCCAGCACAGGGAATTGCCGAAGAAAAGCAGAAACGCGTCCACAGAGGAACGGTCCCTAAAAGGCAGCCATCGGCATTACACCGAGGCTAGAGGAACACCTGGGGGAATAGCTCCGAGGGCAAGCCCTGCTAGAAGCCTCCCGGGGTCCGAAGAATGGGTTTCAAAACCCAAATTGACAGCACCTCCACTCACCCGAAGGAAGAAATCGCCGCTCTCGGTGCCAAAGGGAGAGAAGAAAGGGAAGAGAGAGGAAGAGTTGGTGCGAATGAAGGGCAATGAAGAAAAAACAAAGAGGAGAGAAGATAAATAGGGGGAGTCCCCCATCGCTAAACCGGCGCGCTATTTAGCGCGTCAGATTAACAACCCTTTAAGTGAAAGGCGCGCCGGTAAAAGGCGCGCCGGGTCAAAGCATGAACGTTAACGGCCGCGCCGGATTAAAAGCCCAAGGGTCACAGGCCGCACCGTATTAACATCTAAACGGTGCCGGGTTAACACCCGTGCCGAATTAAGGGCCATCCCAGGTGCCCGCCAATCAAAGAAGGGGTCAGTCCGGATGAAATTCATCCGTCGGCCTTGCTGCACTCGTGCCTTGCTCGCAACACCCACGTCTGGGGGGCATTTGTTGGCACTCAAAATATGATCGTCGGTGACCAAGCCATAAGGACGAATGACCCGGCCCACCGAAGTACGGAAGCCGATAAAGATCAACATATTGAAGACTTCTCAAGATGCCAGAACCTCGAGTCACTCCATGTGGACACGGGGACTTCACCTCAGGAGAGCCGAGACAAACTCGTCAACCAACCGGCAGTGCGACCAAGCCTGCCCAATGAACCGGTATCGACTTTGTCATGCCGCATACACTACACCCGTTGTCCGATCAAAGACGACGGTCTATCCAGTGGTTTCCCACCATATGAAGAGGTTCTCCCGAAGATGAAGGAGTTCCCCCGGCTCTCCGAGACGGAGGACCGAAACCTCTGTCGACAGAAGATCCCGATCACCCGGCACGGGTACGGCTTCCTGCCAAGATGGGCCCATTAGTGGTCGAACGATCGCCCAACTCGGGCGGAACTATCCCTTGTGTTATCTCGCCTTTCGAGGAGCTTCGGGCACAAGCCAGGCCGAGCCAACGGCATAGATCATAGATCTGAAGGCCGTGTCAGCGGGAAACCTGTGTGAGCAGCCCAAAGCAATCCAGAACCTCGAGAAGGGCCGTACGCCAATCTAGGAGCTTCGACAAATCATCTCGTCGAGGTTTCAGTGAGCAGCGGCAGAACACATGTTCACGGTGGCTCCCGGAATCATCTCCGGACTCACCAGATGGCTCGAAGCTCGTATAAAGCACCAGCCCGGCATGCCATTATCCCGGCGCGCCCTTACCTTCGAACCTTGTACCGGCACGCCCCCATCTTTAGCCCTTATGCCGGCGCGCAAATCACCCTGATGATGGCTTCGATCCCGGTGCGATAAGCCTTGAAGGCTCCCCCGGCGCGCCAATCACACGCCGGTTCAACGTTCTAACTCATGCCCTATATATACGGCTGTTCGAGAGCAACAAAGAGGGGCCTAAGGGAGATCAAGAAAGAAATCAGAAGAGACAGAGAGAAGAAGAGGAGGGAGAGAGCTTTCGAGAGGGTTTCTTTCCTCTTGCGGTACAGAGAGCGAGGGTTCCTTCGGGGGAGTTACTGCCGGCCATCTTCTTCTTCTACGACACCCTGTTTCAGGAACAGGTGGGCGCGGGCGCTGATCCCTTTCCTACTTTCCGCAGTTTTCCCTTCTGAAACTTCTACCCATCGGATGTAAGCGAGAGGGGGAGGAGCGACGATGATATGAGTCGATTCTCCTCCCCCCTCTACGCGATTTTCTCTACTGCTCTTTCCCTGTTATTGCGCTATGAGCATCCTCTGCTTCTGTTATTGTTGAACGGCGATAGAATAATGGCGCTGGTGTCATAGCCTGATTATGTAAATGCTGAGCCATTCCCGTTTCTGGGATGGTAACATATATACATATACATGCTAAATGCTGGGTTTAATAGGTCGAACGAATGGTCTTCATCTTCCATTTCTTATGTATGCCAATGCGTGCGCGTGAGGCTTTCTCCTTATTATTCCCTGATTCCGCTTTCCCTGAATCTCCTACCATGCCCTGAATCATCGTGGGCTACAGAAACGTCCCATCCCCGGGGTTTCCCCTCCGAATATTCTCTTGTTTAATCTTAGGATTCTCGCATACCCCTCTCTTCTCGGATGGAGCCATGCTTCTGCGCGTGCCTCTCTCCGCCACGCCCGGGGTTTCATCCCTTGAATGATGCTCTCTAACTGATCGAACATATGCCTCGTAATGGGCCTCCCTCATCTATGCATTTACTATCTCTACGCATCACGGTCATCCGAATGGTTTTCGGGGTTTTCCTTCTCATTATCTCGATCATCTGGGGAAGGGGAACATGCCCCTGTGGCTTCATGGAACTGCTAGGCAACTAAGAACCCTACCTCCCGATGGTAGATGTTCTCCCTGAGCCCACAGCAGATAGCAACGAAGAGGTCTTGGTTCAACGAGCTAGACCCTAACAGTCCAGGACCCAACGGAGACCGGGGATGTGTGCTCCTCGCAGGCTAGCCCTCGGAGTTCCATCTCCCTAATGGTCGGTTCCTCTAAAAGATAAGTCATACACTGTGGGCTGTCCACCCCTCGCAGGCTAGTCCTTAGGGTATTGCTCCGGCCGTCAACGGCTTCGTTTCTATGTTTCTTCCCCTACGGGATTTTGGTGCCCCTAGCAGGCTAGTCCTCGGGGTACTCCATCCACTGGGGTTTGCTGGCTGCCATTGTGCAGACCGGCGGTTTAGGGGCTTGTTCCACAGGTGAGCATGACCCCGCTTCTCCCCTGTAACTCTTCAGGTTCAGGGGAGATGCTGTCCAATTTTGGACAGATTAAGATTGAATAAGCCTTAATGAAACACTCATTCTGGACCCAATTATCCCGGTGCTCGAGTAGGAACCTCGCACTGGCTTAATCACACCGTCCTTTGAGGTTCTGGACTTCAATTCGATAAGCAATTGGCCCCAAATAACTTCAGAATCCTCACCCAAAACTTAACAAACCCAATAGCTGCAAAATTCACAGAAAAGGTGGGTTGAATGGCGCGGCCTTAGCCGGCGTGCCCTAATCCGGCGCGGTACCCCCCCGCGCCGGATTAACGTTAGACTCATATCCCTTCTTTTTTTCTTTGCGCCTTTCCGGCGCGCCCTAAACCGACGCGCCCCATCCCTTTCACGCGCCGTCTTAACCGGCTGTATGGCCGCGCCGTATTAGCCGCTATACCTGCGTTTCTTCGCGCCGTATTAACATTCGTCATGGCCGCGCCGGATTAAGATGCTATACCTACGTTTTATCGCGCCGTATAGGCTACCTATCGCAGGGCCGCGCCGATTTTGAAACCACTTGTTACTCTAATCGCTCATTTGCCCCCCCGAGTGGATCTCGTCCCTCGGGGTTGGCGTTAATAGATCACAATGGGTAATAAATTGAATAAGGGAGGGGCCAAGCGAGCCCGAACTATATTGTTATCATATCTTCATTACTATATCTGTTAGCATCTTTGCTTTCGCTATCACACTTGTGTTGCCTTCCTTCTTCTCGATGGGGAGTAATAAACGTGGTTGATCACCATTTGCTTCCACAATTCCGTTATCATGCTTAATATAGTTATGAACGTCATGTGTGCATCCATGCATACATCCTCGAGTAGATCAAATGGTGTTGACAGAAAAGCCGGATTACGTCTGGTCAGAAGTCTTCGTTGTGCGCGACGGTGGTCTTCGGACCTACGTCCTCCGCCACGTACCGAGGATCCATAATTCCATGAACTATGCATCTTCTACACGATAAACATGTGCATCCTGCATGTCTTCATCATGATCATCATGTAGCTCTTTTTAATCCGGCTTCGACAGCCCGCTATCTCAGCAATTAATCAAAGGTGTTCCCTCCCCGTGGGGGATGTAATTAACGCCATAGCCTTTATGGTATGGCGGACTGCTGGTCCCGACCGAACCTCACATTCGCCTGACACGGGTCAGAATGAGCGCATCATAAAATTGTCACTCATGTGACTGGCACGCCCGCGTAGTCAATTAGTCAGTTAATTACCAGTTAGTTAATTGGTTGATCGACACGTGAAATAAGACATGTATACATGTACATATGTACATATATACATGAAATAAAGCAATAAGATGGTCGGGTAAAACCCATCGCAAACATCCACCCACTCCTCAATAAATCATTAGCCCCACCGGATGCCAACCTTCGATCAACTCACACTGCCAGAGTACTAATCCTACGATTTCCAGTCAGCCTTACACCACCCTGCTCAGCTCATGCCACCTTTGGCCCTCGCTTCGATGTGGCGAGTCAACAACTCCCTGTGGCGGTACGACATCCTAGTTGCCATCCCAGGGAATTCCAGTCCCAGCCTATTCCCAGACTCTTACCAGTCCACACCACTGCATTCCACATCTCCTATAAATCCAGAACTCCCAAGTCTCATTATAATTCCGGTTCCCCCGGTAATCTCGAACTCACCAGCTATAACTCCGGTCACATTCCGCCATAACAAAATGGCCCCCATCACCCTAACTTGATGACTTGCGAAAACCCCTATTAAGGGAGGAACAGTACCCAGTCGTCCCCGATCTCCAGTTCTAGGTTACGTCCCCTGACAGCGGCATGCTATGGATGACTCGTTTCAAAAAAGAAAAAGAAAAAAAACAAAAACAACAACGGCAAAAATGAGGTTGAAAATAGAGATACCCCGGCGGACCCAGTCATCCCCATCACAAGGAGGTGACTGGGGGTAAAAAATCGCCACCAACCCAACTGAGGTGAAAATCCAAAAGGGCACCTCAGGAAAAATTGGGTAACCCCTCAGTGTGAAAATCTGCAAGGATGCACCGGAAAAAGTAAAAGGGGGCCAGCCTTGGCGAAAACCCGCAAGGGAGGCAGGGCTGGTAAAGAGAAAAAAAACTCTCTCCCTCTCTACTCCTCACTAATGAAAGCCATCAACTGCAACATCCCGCTGACGGCTACCTCTATCTCACCCCATAATGACAGTGGCCCATACATCCCCGAGGATGGGCAATCGCTAGCCTCCAGTTCCAGTTTTGGCTACAACGCCTTCACAGGCCAGCCGCTCAGCCTCCAGTCCCAGTTTTGGCTACAACGCCTTCACAGGCTAGCCGCTCAGCCTCCAGTTCCAGTTTCGGATACAACGCCTTCATAGGCCATCCGCTCAGCCTCCAGTCCCAGCTTCGGCTACAACGCCTTCACAGGCCAGCCGCTCATCCTCCAGTCCCAGTTTTGGCTACGATGCCTTCACAGGCCAGCCGCCCAATCTCCAGTTCCAGTTTTGGCTACAACGCCTTCACAGGCCAGCCCCTTAGCCTCCAGTCCCAGTTTCGGCTACAACGCCTTCACAGGCCAGCCGTTCAGCCTCCAGTCCCAGTTTCGGCTACGATGCCTTCACAGGCCAGCCGCCCAGTCTCCATTTCCAGTTTTGGCTGCAACGCCTTTAGAGGCCAGCCTCCAGTCCCAGTTTCGGCTATAACACCTTCACAGGCTAGCCGCCCAGTTACCAGCCTTAGCCGTCGGCTACAACGCCTTTCCAGGTCCGCCGGCTGGCTCTAGCTCCAGTCCCCATCTCCAGTTACAATCCCATTTTCAACCTCCAGTCCCTGTCCCAGTCCCAATTCTTGGCCGTGATCCCTTCCTGGGCCACCCGGCCGACTCAGTTCCAATCTTCCAGGCTAATATGAACTACATGTCCGGCTAACAACATGATATTAGCCGATACTCCATTACTCAGTTTGTGACCGATACACCCCAGAATCACCCCGGTAGCCCTAAATCGCCTAGACCGTCACACCCCATGGGTCTATGTCGGCTTCATGTCACGCAAGCTTTCATCCTTCGAGAGGATTAGCCCCAACGCCTAGTCTTTTTTTCCCCTACTACCCAATACCCAGCATCCAGATATAATATTCTCCATACTCAGCCCCTTTACTCCTGCGCCAAAAATCGGGTACATCCAGTCCCCTGTCACTTACACTAGTATGCCGTAGGAAAAATAAGCATGACTAACAGTAAGTGGTCGCCAGTCCCTGCACACATCACAGTTCCACAAAGAAAAAGGGGGGTGGGATGACTTAAGAAATGCCAACGAAAACTTGGGAGTTTGTCATTAATACTCTGCCAAAAGAGCCCAAGACATGCCCTTGGGGTGACAAAATCCAAACAGCCAGGATGATACAAATCAAAAAGGGGGAAAGAGACACAATCACATCCCAGCCTTGCTCCCCTCTAGGGCCGCAAGGCGAGAGTCGGTAGCAGCAAGCTCCGCCTCCAAGGTAGACAAAAGCTGAGTGCTGTCCTTGGCCATCGTCTCGGCCATCTGCCACTCAACTCGGGCACTCTTGACGACCGACCGCTGCTCCTCCCAGGCCTTCCTCAGGACCTCAGCCCGGCTCTCTGCCTCTCCCAGCTGTGCGGCGCGGTCCTGAGATGCCAACGCGGTCACCTCAGCTTGGCCCCTTTGCTCAGCTACGGCTGACACAAGCTGGGCCCCCTACTCCTGCGCCTCCTAGATCACTGCCAGTCTCCGAGTCCTCTGCTCCTGAGCCTCGTGGAGTCACAAGTACTCGACCTAGATCCCGGCTAACCTAGACATCCAGAGCTCGTGCGGGAAGCCAAGCGCGTGGCAGCCCTGGGTGCACTCTTGCAACCGCTGCCTCAGACCCTCTGGAGGAGGAAGAGGGTCGCTCTGCAGGTAACCTCGGGCCCACTGGAGCAGGGCGGTGCCTACACTCATCTCCAACAATGGCTCTGGCGGAGAGGCAGACGTAGGCCACTCGATCCCTAAACCCAGGGAGAGGTCGCCTGACGCGGTTAGCACTCCAGTAGAGCCTACATAACCCCAGCAAACACCAAAGGGAGTGAGCAATACATGCAAAACTTCCTACGACAGATAAGGTGGAAAACCTGAGAAAAAGACAAGTCTTGGCTCCTTACCTAGAGCAAGTCCCGCCATGCTCGTGGCGCCACCCGCCGGGGTCGGGGAAGGCAACCTCGCCTCCGCCTCGACAGTGCCACCCGCAGGGGTCGGAGGGGGCAGTGACTCCTCCGCAGCCCGGTCGTCGCCAGTAAACACAGGCGGGATAGGGGGCTCCTCCTGCCCGCTCTCATCAGGAGTCGATGCGTGCTCCTCCCTAGACTCCGACGCTGCACGTAACCCAAGAGCGTCAGCACTTTGCTATAAAGAGCAGACAAACACCAAATGGGGATCGGGAGAACCCCCATATACCTTCAGAAGTAGTCACAGCCTTAGCCTCCTCGCTAGAAGAGGCCCCAGAAGAGGAAGAGCTCGAACGCTCCTCCATCTCCATGGCCGAGCTACCATCGCCTGGAGAGCCCGACGAAGCCTCTAATGAATTCCTGAAGGTGGACGGACTAGACGCCCCTGCAAACCAACAAAGCAAACGAGGTCACTACACGACCCAACCTCATACAAAGGTGACTCTCCAGCTAAGGGTTTCAAACAAAAGACTCACCAGCCGGAGCACTCCCCTCCGAGACTCTCTCGATGTCGATGATTTATTCATCGTCTCCAGTCAAAGTCACCGTAGCAGGTCCCTCTTCCACTGCCTCAGTCGTATCGCGGGGAAGCTCACCCTCTTCCAGAGGTGAAGAAGTATCTGTGGCCAACACCAAAAGGAGCCTAGCGTCAGCAGACAACATAAAGAGCTTACCAGAAATGGCTAAGTTCCCATTCGCATACCTGAGGGTCCCATGCTAGAAGACCCAACTAACCCCACGGTACAGGCCGACACTACAGCTGACAAAGGGACATGAGGCATGTCTGCCAACAGCTGCGGTAACAAACCAGGCACTCCTCCAGCCGCGGATGGGAACAAGATGCTCACCTCTCCGGGCTCTCCCTCGAAAGAGGGGAGGGCCACCGACGGGCCGGTACTGGCTAGCTCCTGGATCATTTCCAGGGTGGCTACCAGATCCTCACCTGGCAAATAACAACATAAACACAGTCAACACCTCCGGTCCAGCAATGGCACAATGAGAAGGGAACCCCCTCCACAGCAATTCAACGCTTACTCGGGCCATCCCGGGTCGCTACTGGCTCTTGCCCTTCAACCGACAGAGGCACCTCGCCCTGCACCACAGAAGGAGCCACGGTCCTGGACATCTCGGCCACCTCTGCACGACACTGGTAGCTGTGTCAGCCCCTAGAACCAAGCACAACTATAAATGGAGTATGCCCAGTCCCGGAAGTTCCTACATGGCTGGGAGCCCTCTAGAGCCTTCCATGTCTCAAAGTCGGGGAAAGTCTTGATGTTGGGGACAACCTCGTCCATTAGACGGAGGAACCCCTCCACATCTATTTCACATTCAACCCCGTCGTTAGGTAAAGGGTCGATCTTCTGGGGCGGTGAAAAGGCCATGTCCACCCCGGCCTCCAGCGACGCTACAAGAACAAACCCAACAGCACAAGATTAGCCAATCACAAAGGCTAAACCAGTAAGAGTCAAGGAGACAAGTATAGTGCTTACTCAGAGCCGGCTCTGCCTCAATATGCTCGCCGGCCGCGGATCCCCGAGAGGACTCGCCAGCTTCCCCTGCTCCGGTCTCTACCCGAGGGCGCTTCCGTCGGGGTTAGAGGGCCCCATTCCCATCCCCAGAAGATGTCCCCGTGGAAAGGTGATCTTCGTCTGCCGTAGAGCCTGCCAATAAACATAACCACATAAAACACCTCGGTCATATACCCCAGCGAACAATAAAGCAGAGGCAACATGCTAAAGACGAGGTCTCACCTGAGGCCGCGAAGGGTGTCAACGGTAGGGGAACCAGCTGCTCCGGCTTCAAACCCACAGCTCTTGCAGCCTTTCCGACCACCTCCTTCACGTCCCTCAGGGTATAGGCACACTCGATGAGGGACACGAGCTCCACGGGCCCAGCAGACCTGATCGCATGGGTGATGTGGCGCCTCCAGTCATCGACTCCCGTGTCAGCAAAGCTCCCATTAGGGTGCACACGAGCCAGTGAGCCCTTTTTCTCGAACCTGCAGTCGGCCAGGAATTGGGCCCACCAAGTCCTCAGTGCCCTCGGTCGGGACGCCCCAGCTCTAGTATCGGCAGGCGCCAGCCGCACCTTCCTAAGGGGCTTCAGCGCCCCGCTACTGCTTCGTCCTGCAGACAGCGAGCCCCGGCTGCCCTGGGGCACCTGCTGTGCCAGTCCCACCACCTCCCGGCGAATCCAGGAGAAGCGAGTCCGTAGGTACTTCTCCGAGCATTTCAACAACAAGTACTTCTCCGACCATATTCAGGAAAAGAAGGCCGCAGAATTTGCTGCATTGAAACAACGGACCTTCAAAGTAGCCGAGTATGAGGCCCAGTTTTCAAGACTGGCTAGGTATGCACCCCACTTGGTGTGTACAAAGAAGATGAAGGCTAAAAGGTTCCTCACCAGGCTTCAACCCCATTATATTACACAACTTGCACTGAGGGACATCCAAGTCTATTCGAAAATGTTTCGGCGTGCACAGTTGCTCGAGGACGCCACCGAATTATCAGAGAGGATCCGAGGAAGGGACAAGAAGGAACATGTCACAAGACCGGGAAATTTTAAAGCATCATTCAACAAGAAGCGGTACTACAGTGGAGGGGAGTCCTCCAAAGGAAAGAAATTTCAAAAGAATGTCAAGCCATTCTCCACCACCACACCTGAAGAGGGGCAATCTCGCGCTGCTCCTGAGCGGGGAGGAAGATGACCACGTACCCTTGAAGTAAGAACTGCAAGAAGGGAAATAAGTCAGAGGTGCCCAGGGATAGATCCCCGGGGAAAACCCTCCGATGCTTAAGTCAGCACAAGTAGTAGAGCACTGGTGCGAAGAGAAGAGTTGGGAGGAAAATGGGAGCGCGAGATCCCTCTCCACCAAAAGGTGAAGTGGTTCCTACTCAAGGTTGCTGGCTCTTGCCTTGCTTAGGCTTACCTTCTTGTAGTAGGGCATGTCCTGTTTAAATAATGACCTGTTGTGCGAATTGATCCCTGTAAGCGGAGGAGTTCCAGGGGGGTTACGTCCTTCATGTGGTCTCCTTATGGCACGCGGACTCTTAGTTTTCACTGTCCCATTGAGCTTCCTGCCATTAAGGGATTCGCAATGGTCGTATCAATAAGCTTCCATCAGCGAGCCCGAGCGAACGGCACTTGTTCAGGAGTGGCCTCCTGAGTGGTAAGTGATAGTTAAAATGCATGTCGTTAATACATCCACTACCAAATTTAATTATCGGTTCACAAATTAATTAAAAGAAAATAGTTAAGCGGTGAGACGAGTCGATTCCACAGGGAAATTTAGATTTTAAGATAGAAAACCTTGAGTTCTTAAAAATTGATGGTGACAGATGGATACTAAAACAAAAATTAACACATTGGAATTAACTAACCTGAATAAATGGATCTAAAGGACCAAGACACCAGTTAAGCAATCGCACATAAGGTTCCAAACAGACTACACTTATAGAAGAGGAAGTGAAAGACAATTGAAGATACTGACAGTAAAACACTTTTACTAGAAGAACAGCAGAACATGCTTGCAACTAATTTACTGAATCTGAAATGACCAAGACTAAGTTGATTGACTAGCTCAATCCACTAAACAATTTACAGCAAATAAACTAAAGATGGCTTAGTGAAAATATCGGTGAACAGCAAACAAAACAACAACCCAGGAGAAACAACCTTCCTCTCCTCTCAGTCATGTCACTACCGATGCCAAACAAGAACTGAGATCACTGCAGTTTGATGAACTACATAAGCTTGAACTTTAAAAGAAATAATACCCTAGACAAGAAAAGTCACAGCAAAACACCACATAACAGAACAGAGTACAAATGAAAGGAAACCGCAGCACTGAACGTTGCCCTCTCCCTGTCTCTCCGTTTCGTCACTGCAAGTGGCTGAACAGCAAGGGAATCGTAGCGAGGGGACTTCCACCAAGGATGGCCAATGCTGCACTCCCAACCGTCGAACTCCCACCACGGGTGCCCAGCAGACGAGCCACGACAAACCTGTCTTCACGCCACGGAACCGCACGGGAACTCCACTGGACACCTGGACACTGCACCACGCACCAAGGAAGCTCGTGGACGGCACGAACGCAGCAGAGGAGGCGAGCATACGTTGCCGCCATCGACGTTGCACTGCCAAGCCGAGGCCGCTCACGACGCACGGGGCGAACGGAGAACCTCCCAAAGAAGGCCGGCACCCCAAACTAAAAACCCCAAAGAGAGAGAGCCAAAAGCAGAAAGATTAAAAAATTTCCATTGAATTCAAAACAAAGATTACACGATGCCCAATCAAAGCTAAGTCTGGACAGAACTCCAAGACCAAAAGCTAATCTCAAAAGGGAAAACTGGAAAACTCCAACTACGGACTCAAAATCCAAAAGGATGACTGAAAGTATAAAAACCATCCGACCCCCACTGCGTTCCTGAACCTCCCTTTTATAGGGAGACAGCCTCGCCAAGAACTCCACGGAACCACCTCCAAAATCGACACCGGTTCTTATCTTCCACCGGTGTCACCCATAGCAACTTTCGCGAGCATCTCGCTGCCGCTACGATCCTTTCACCATGAGCAAACGGCTGCCACATTGTTTGAGCGGATGGCCTCCGCTATCCTCGCCACCGATTCCTTGACTGCATCTCACGCGAGCATCTCGCTTCCGAAGCCTTCGCTGCGTCCACTTATCTCATCGCAACCACCAGCTGCCAACCATGCATGGCTAGCCACTGTTATCTTCAACCGCTAAAGCCTTCATGCACGTGATGCTCTTATGCATTTCATGCATACTGCAGCCACCTTGATGCCTTCATACAAGCCACATGGCCATTTACGTCAAGCCCATGTACGTGTTTTCATACATGCACCAAGCCTTGCCATGCACGTAATATCCTTCTTATGCATTTCATGTTATATTGATGCCACTTTGTTGCCTCATGCAACCCACGTGGGCCTTTACGTGATACCCATCACCACCATGTGTTTAACACCCTGCCATTAAAAAGGATGCATACATGATATATATAATATTGTTAACACAAAGATATATGCACTCAAGTTTATTATTAATATTTCCAATCATTTTCCATGAAGACTCACATATTAACAAAAATCTCCTTCTATGATCATTTTCACACATAATAAGTAATTTTATTTAGAATTATCTCCCAATCATATAGAAATAATGTGTGAAAATATGAAATTATCACACCCCCCAACTTACTCATTGCTAGTCCCTTAGCAATGCAAATAATTATAAATTTAGGACTAATAAGAGTTCATATATCACGTTTCATGACAAGAAGGTGAGCATCATGATTTTGAACTATAGAATACTGCAAGTTCAAGCAATAAATGTCAAGAATAAACTTCGTCAATCCATGTAATTTAGATACTTCCCCAGGTTACACTCATAATAAATTTTTTTTTGTATCTCTTTGTGCATGTGATCTAATTTGATTAGTGGATATCAGACAACTGGATGAATGAGCCTTCTATTTATCACTTAACAATGATTTCCAATTCTACCTATTTTAAATCAGACTCTCGAATTACAGGTAGCTTCACTCTGCCTGATCATCATCATTTTTTTTATCATGGTGCTGCACATTCCTTCACTGTTTGACGCGAACCTCAACTCTTGCTAGGAGAAGCAGGCCCGGTTACTAAGATCAGGAGTATTTTCCATGAGTTTTTCATCATATATATATATATTTATTTTTTTTCTTTCTTTCTTTTTGGTGCTTTGCACTTATTTGCAGGCAGGTAGCTTTTTCCCCACGATAAATCTTCAATGACTAGGTAGAATTTTCAATCCTCGCCTAAGTTTTAAGTAAAGAGCTCATCATCCTCGTGTTTAATACCTACTATTCTCATTAGTGTGCGGATGTGTGTGAGTTCAAAGAAAAATCTGAGTGTATTCCGAGGAAGATGCTAAAAACATAACCAACTAATTCACCCTTTAATTCAATGCTGTCACAAGTGGATATTCTAAGCCTTATCATTTTGACAATGTTTCTTATCATGAAAAATGACCCTGAAGCATTTGTTAGGGGAATCATGAAAGATTACAGTATTTTGATGAAAATTTAAGCTTAAGCTACCCCCCAACTTAAGTGACATTGTCCTCAATGACATGCTTAAAATAGAAAATTAGGACAATATAGAGTGAATGTTTTGAGAGGGAAAGGTACAACCTGAGCAAGATGAAATGTTGCTGTAGAGAGAGATATGTTGCTCCATGCTCCATGCTCCTAAAAAATAGATCATCATTATTTAAAAGAAAGTAAGAAAGTAAGAAAGCATTGGGTTGCCTCCCAATGAGCGCTAAGTTTAATGTCTTCAGCCAGACATCAGCGAATTCAACTTGGTTAAATTAATGCAATTTCTTCCACAATCAGTTCATTTGAGACTCCTGCAATGAAGGGTTTGAGTCTCTGCCCATTGACTTTGAAAGTGTTGCCACTTTTGGGGTCACAGATTTCGACAGCACCATGTGAAAATGAATTAACCACAATGTATGGCCCATCCCATCTAGATCTAAGCTTCCCAGGGAAAAGTTTCAATCTAGAATTGAACAACCAGACCTTTTGATTAGGCTCAAATGTTTTCCTAAAGATGTGTTTGTCATGAAAAGTTTTCATCTTGGCCTTATAGATTTTGGAGTTCTCATAGGATTCCTCACGAAGCGCCTCTAACTCACTTAATTGCAAGGCCCTGTGTGATCCAGCTTGGGTCAAATCCAGGTTAACTTGTTTGATTGCCCAATAAGCCTTGTGTTCCAGCTCTACTGGGAGGTGGCAGGCTTTTCCATAAATCAATCTGAAGGGTGACATCCCAATAGGGGTCTTATATGCTGTTCTATAGGCCCATAATGCATCATCCAATCTCTCAGCCCAGTCTTTCCTATCAGTCCTCACAGTCTTTTGCAAAATGTTCTTGATTTCTCGATTTGAAACTTCTACCTGCCCACTTGTTTGGGGATGATATGGTGTGGCCACTTTGTGAGTGATCCCATACTTTTTCAGCAAACTCTTGAATTGATAGTTAGTGAAGTGACTACCTCCATCACTAATTATAGCCCTTGGGAATCCAAATCTAGAGAAAATTTTGCACAAATTTCATGACCACCTTGTGGTCATTGGTTCTAGTTGCTACAGCTTCAATCCATTTTGAAACATAATCCATAGCCACTAGAATGTATTCATGCCCAGAAGATGGTGGGAATGGTCCCATGAAATCAATTCCCCATACATCAAAAATTTCCACCACAAGAATGGGGTTCAAGGGCATCATGTCTCTTCGAGATATATTCCCCATAGTTTGGCATTTTGGGCAAGATTGACTAAAAACATGGGCATCTCTAAAGAGAGTGGGCCAATAAAAATCACATTGGAGGACTTTTGCAGCAGTTTTCTTTCCAGAAAAATGACCTCCGCAAGCAAGAGTGTGGCAGAAGGTGAGAATGCTTTGATGCTCATTTTCAGGGACACACCTTCGAATGACATTATCCGCACAGATACGGAATAATTCTGGATCCTCCCAAAAATAGTGTCTTATCTGAGCATAGAATATATCCTTCTCATTCTTAGACCAACCTTCAGGGGTCAATCCAACAGCCAGATAATTGACAATATTGGCATACCAAGGGGGTTGGATGTGGCTAATGGACAAGAGTTGTTCATCAGGAAAAAAGTCTCTTATGGGCTCCTTTTCTTGCACAAGAATTCTAGAGAGATGATCAGCCACCACATTCTCAGATCCCTTTTTATCCCGAATTTCAATATCAAATTCTTGCAAGAGTAAGATCCATCTAATTAAACGGGGCTTGGCTTCTTTCTTGGACATGAGGTATCTCAAGGCTGAGTGATCAGAGTAGATGATGACCTTGGATCCTAAGAGATATGATCTGAATTTTTCAAGGGCGAACACCACAGCCAAGAGTTCTTTTTTAGTGGTGGTGTAATTCAGTTGAGCATCACCCATAGTGCGACTAGCATAATAAATCACCACAGGGCGTTTGTCAATCCTCTGCCCTAAGACTGCTCCTATAGCAAAATCTGAAGCATCGCACATGATTTCGAAGGGAAGGGACCAATCAGGTGGTTGAAGGATTGGAGCTTTGGTCAGAGCTTCCTTCAAAATATTGAATGCTTGTAAACATTGTTCATCAAGATTGAATGGGATATCCTTGGCTAGGCGAAGGGTTAAAGGTCGGGCAATTTGAGAGAAATTTTGGATAAACCGGCGATAGAAGCCGGCATGGCCAAGTAAAGACCGAATTTGCTTAACTGAGGTGGGTGGAGGAAGATTAGAAATGAGGTCAATTTTGGCCTTGTCCACCTCTATACCCCGCTCAGAAACTATGTGGCCCAACACTATGCCCTCTTTTACCATGAAGTGACTATTTTCCCAGTTTAGAATCAGCCTCTTCTCTATGCACCTCTCCAAAATTTTTGTCAAATTATCTAGGCATACTTCAAAAGAATCTCCAAAGACTGAGAAATCATCCATAAAAATTTCTAAGAAGTTCCCCACCATATCTGAAAAAATGGCCATCATGCATCTCTGAAAAGTGGCTGGAGCATTACATAACCCAAAGGGCATTCTCCTAAATGTAAATGTCCCATAAGGACATGTGAATGTGGTCTTTTCTTGATCCTCTGGATAAATGGCCACTTGGTTATATCCTGAATAACCATCCAAGAAACAGAAATATTGTTGGCCAGCTAATTTCTCCAAGATTTGGTCAATGAATGGTAGGGGAAAATGGTCCTTCTTAGTGGCCTCATTCAATTTCCTATAATCTATGCATACCCTCCACCCTGTGGGTAATCTAGTGGATACTAATTCTCCTTTGTCATTGCTCACCACAGTGAGCCCAGCTTTCTTAGGTACCACTTGAGTTGGACTAACCCATGGGCTGTCAGAGATTGGGTATATGATTCCTGCATCAAGCCATTTGACTACTTCTTTCTTAACCACTTCTTTCATGTGAGGGTTCAGCCTTCTTTGCATCTCCCTAGATGGCTTTGCATTGTCTTCCAGATAAATGTGATGCATGCATACTGATGGACATATTCCCTTAAGATCGGCCACAGACCAACCTATGGCTTCCTTATGTCTTTTGAGGACATCAATCAGTTGGTCCTCCTGAGTGGGTGTCAGATCAGATGCTATTATGACAGGCAAAGTCCTCTCATCCCCTAAAAAGGCATATTTCAGGGAATCGGGTAGGGGTTTCAATTCTAGGTGTGGTGGGGCATGGATGGAGGGAAGTGAAGGTTCATGTTTCACATCAGACAAATGTTCAAACTGATGAAGAGCGTTGACCTCTGAAATGGGCTCTTTGTCTTCAGCTTTGTCAAAGTTTTCTATTCTGGTCAAGGGAGGGTCATTTTCTACCATCTCATCAATCACATCAATGATGTAACAATCTTCTTCCTCCCTTATTTGTTTAGACGCCTTGAATACATTTAGCGTTATCTTATGATCTCCAAAAGAGATGTCCATAAGCCCAGACTTACAATTGATGTTGGCATTGGCTGTGGCTAAGAAGGGACGGCCCAATATAATTGGGCTTTGGGCTAAGTCTGATTTAGACTCCATGTCAAGGATTAGAAAATCAACTGGAAAATAGCAAGAGTCTATCTTGACAAGGACATCTTCTACCAACCCCCTAGGTGTCTTAACAGATCTATCAGCCAATTGGAGAATGACAGGGGTTGATTTGAGTTCTCCCATACCAAACTTTTGGTACACAGATGTTGGGAGGAGATTGACACTTGCTCCTAAGTCCAACAGAGCATTTTCAAAGGTGACCCCCCCAATGACACAAGATATGAGGGGGGTGCCAGGATCTTTCATTTTCTAGGGGAGTTGATTTAGTAGGACAGAACTAACATCCTCAGACAATAGGATTCTTTCCAGATTCACCTTTGGTTCCCTCTTTTGAGTGCACATTTCCTTGAGAAATTTAGCATATGCAGGTACATGTTGGATTGCGTCTAAGAGGGGAATGTTGATGTGGACTTGTTTGAACAATTTCATCAATTCTTCATTCTGAGCTTGATTGTTCTTCTTTTTCTTTTCTTTCCTAGCGTCCAAGGCATTAGGGAAGGGAATCTTAGGTTTGTAGCTTTCAGGTGATTCATCTATCTTTGCCTTCCCTTTCTCTTTGTTGATTGCCTCACTATCCACTATAGGAGTGGAAATGGGTTCTTCTTCTTCTTGGGTTTGATTAGATGAGGCTTGATTGGATTCATCAATTTGGTGTGGGTCTGATAAGATTTTACCACTTCTTAAGGCCGAAATGGCCTTAGCATTCTCAAATTGTGGGCCCTTTGGAGGATTTGGGCCTTGTTGGAATTGCCCTTGAGGGGCGAGTGGAAGGGGCTGCTGAAAACCAGGAGGATAATTTCTAGGGTTGGGAATGGGTTGACTTGGAAGTTGACCCAGATCTCTCCTTACATTGGTTTCCAAGAGTTGGCCAATCTGGGCCTTCATTTCAGCCATTTGGATTTGGAAAGATTGGTTTTGGGCCAAAATGAGTTGTTGTAATTGATTGATTTTGTCATCATTTTGGGCCATTGGTGGAGGTTGCATAGGTGGTTGGTAAATTGGAGGAGGATGTGAAGATTGCCCATATGCGGGCTGAGCAAATGAGGGTTGGCCATAAGATGATTGGCCATAAGGAAATTGAGGGTGATTGGGTAACTGTTGTGACAATTGGCCCCTATGGAAAGTTTGATTTTGAAAATGGGCCTGAGGTTGGGGCTTGGGTGGGAAATTTTGGGTCTACTGGGGCTTCCAAGAGAAATTCGGGTGATTCCTCCAGCCTGGATTGTATGTGTTTGAAAATGAATCATTGTTGGGTTTAGAAAATCCTTGGGCTGCATAGACTTGCTCTTGGATGGCCGGGGGTAATTGAGCTACTGCAGGGCATTCATCCACTTGATGGGCTGGGCTTTCACAAAGCACACATGCCTCATGGACTTGGTGTTGGCGAGAGTGGAAAGATGGTTGTGATTGAGTATTGAGCGATTGTTTATTCAATTTAATGAGTTCGCCAACTTGTTGAGTCAGCAGGTCAACTTTCTCCAATTTTTGGGTCAAGGCATTCACATCTAATCTAGGCTCAAATTCTCCCCTCTTTTTGACCTCATATATCCAAGCTTTTCTAGATGGCCCTACTGATTTTTCATATGAAGAAAGAGAGGCATGGTTGATGGAGTTCTCACTTAACATTTCAAAGAGGGCATATGCTTATTCTTCACTCTTACTCATGAAAGCACCTCCACAAGAGGCATCAACCATTTGCCTATAAGGTTCAGTCAATCCTTCATAAAAAGCTTGCACAATTTGCCATTTTGATAGCCCATGATGTGGGCATTTTCTTAATAACTCCTTCATTCTTTCCCAAGACTCATGGATCAATTCTCCAGGGGTTTGAGCAAAACCCGTGATAGCTCTTCTCATTGTATTGGTCCGACCTATAGGATAGAATTTTTTCAAAAATTCTTTTTGCATTTCCTCCCATGATCGAATGGGTCTTCCTAAGGTCCCTAACCAATTTTTGGCTTTATCTTTCAAGGAGAAAGGGAATAGAGTCAACTTTAGGGCATCGTCTGTGAAATTCTGAATTTTCACAGTGGAACATATCTCCAAGAACTCATCTAAGTGCTTATATGGGTCTTCATTTGTAAGCCCATGGAATGAAGGGAGCATTTGGATCGTGCTAGATTTGATCTCATATTGAGCTGCTGGCACTTCCGGAAGATGGATACATGTGGAAGGTTGATAGCTAGAAGGAATGAAGTATTCCTTCATCTGCTTGGGCAATTCACCTTGATTAGCCATTTCTTGAATGGGATTTTGGGCTTGATGGATCACCCTCTCTATTTCTTGGATAGGTTCAACTAAATGTGGAACTTGGGATCTTCTACCTTGCATGAACTCCAAGAATTGATTCAAATATATTTTTTTTAATTTTTGCAAACACTTGTTCAACAAATTACCTACAAGACTTAGGGCTCCTTGGACTTAAGAGCACAAATAGTGAGAATTCTCCAAAGTTCAATTGCAATCTTGCACACACCGACCTTCGAGTTGGCCAGGTAAGAGGTAGGATCGTGGGAGGTTCCCCTTGCTTTCGCAAGCTCCTAATTAATGAACCACGGATCCACTTAGGCGTAGCATTTTAACCTCTTGCCTAGACACCAGCCTTTAGATGGTGATACAAGCACAATTTCCCTTAAGGTTCAACCACTAAGTGGGCTCAAATGTTAGCTTTCTCACAAATCAACTTAAATCCAGCCCAAGCCCGCTACCAAATTTGTCCACTAGCCAGGAAAGAGGTGGGGTTGTGGGAGGCTCCCCCTACTGATGTAGGGTCCTAATTAATAAACCACAATCCCACTTAAGGCGTTTGCCATTGGACCTCTTTCCTAGACACTAGTTTTCAAATTGATAATGGACCTAAGTGGACCCAAATCTCAATGTGAACCCTAGGGCCAATGTCTACTGGATTTTATTAGGCTTGGGAAATGCAAAATGAAGAGTTGTGGTTTGTGGGCCAAGGAAGGGTGATCAAATCCCCACCTTATGTGATTATGGGTTTTGCCCTTAAGATAGTTTAAAATGAAATGCAACACCACATAGTCAAACAAGGGGTTCTATGCAAATTTGAATGTCATGTGATTAAGAAAAAGATAGAAGAACTCACCTTGCCCCCGCAATCTTCAATGATGCATTTAACAAAAATAAATAACAAAAACAATTCTAACCTATATGATGCATGACCTAAGACATGGAAATGTGGTTGCTAATCTTGAGATGATGATTTTTATTAAAGTTCAAGTGAAATTTTTTTTTAATTAATTATCCTATCTAACCACAAGATATGAAAAATAAAGAAAATAAACTCAAATGAAGGAGGGAAATGTGAGTACTTACTTGAAAAAGAGTTCCCTCATTTTTTTTTGTAAATAAAGGATAAAGAAAACTTACCACTTTTGTGTTTTTGATTTTTCCTGCAAAAATAAGAAAAAGAGAAATTATTAATGTCAATTTATGTACAAAAATACAAGATTAACGACCTAAAAATCATAAACTTCCCCGGCAACGGTGCCAAAAATTGATAGTTAAAATGCATGACGTTAATACATCCACTACCAAATTTAATTATCGGCTCACAAATTAATTAAAAGAAAATAGTTAAACGGTGAGACGAGTCGATTCCACAGGGAAATTTAGATTTTAAGATAGAAAACCTTGAGTTCTTAAAAATTGATGGTGACAGATGGATACTAAAACAAAAATTAACACATTGGAATTAACTAACCTGAATAAATGGATCTAAAGGACCAAGACACCAGTTAAGCAATCGCACATAAGGTTCCAAACATACTACACTTATAGAAGAGGAAGTGAAAGACAATTGAAGATACTGACAGTAAAACACTTTTACTAGAAGAACAGCAGAACATGCTTGCAACTAATTTACTGAATCTGAAATGACCAAGACTAAGTTGATTGACTAGCTCAATCCACTAAACAATTTACTACAAATAAACTAAAGATGGCTTAGTGAAAATATCGGTGAACAGCAAACAAAACAACAACCCAGGAGAAACAACCCTTCCTCTCCTCTCAGTCATGTCACTACCGATGCCAAACAAGAACTGAGATCACTGCAGTTTGATGAACTATAGAAGCTTGAACTTTAAAAGAAATAATACCCTAGACAAGAAAAGTCACAGCAAAACACCACATAACAGAACAGAGTACAAATGAAAGGAAACCGCAGCACTGAACGCTGCCCTCTCCCTGTCTCTCCGTTTCGTCACTGCAAGTGGCTGAACAGCAAGGGAATCGCAGCGAGGGGACTTCCACCAAGGATGGCCAATGCTGCACTCCCAACCGTCAAACTCCCACCACGGGTGCCCAGCAGACGAGCCGCGGCAAACCTGTCTTCACGCCACGGAACCGCACGGGAACTCCACTGGACACCTGGACACTGCACCACCGCACCAAGGAAGCTCGTGGACGGCACGAACGCAGCAGAGGAGGCGAGCACACGTTGCTGCCGTCGACGTTGCACTGCCAAGCCGAGGCCGCTCGTGACGCACGGGGCGAACGGAGAACCTCCCAAAGAAGGCCGGCACCCCAAACTAAAAACCCCAAAGAGAGAGATCCAAAAGTAGAAAGATTAAAAAATTTCAATTGAATTCAAAACAAAGATTACACGATGCCCAATCAAAGCTAAGTCTGGACAGAACTCCAAGACCAAAAGCTAATCTCAAAAGGGAAAACTGGAAAACTCCAACTACAGACTCAAAATCCAAAAGGATGACTGAAAGCATAAAAACCAGCCGACCCCCACTGCGTTCCTGAACCTCCCTTTTATAGGGAGACGGCCTCGCCAAGAACTCCACGGAACCACCTCCAAAATCGACGCCGGTTCTTATCTTCCACCGGTGTCACCCACAGCAACTTCCGCGAGCATCTCGCTGCCGCTACGATCCTTTCACCATGAGCAAACGGCTGCCACATTGTTTGAGCGGATGGCCTCCGCTATCCTCGCCACTGATCCCTTGACTGCATCTCACGCGAGCATCTCGCTTCCGAAGCCTTCGCTGCGTCCACTTATCTCATCGCAACCACCAGCTGCCAACCATGCATGGCTAGCCACTGTTATCTTCAACCGCTAAAGCCTTCATGCACGTGATGCTCTTAGGCATTTCATGCATACTGCAGCCACCTTGATGCCTTCATACAAGCCACATGGCCATTTACGTCAAGCCCATGTACGTGTTTTCATACATGCGCCAAGCCTTGCCATGCACGTAATATCCTTCTTATGCATTTCATGTTATATTGATGCCACTTTGTTGCCTCATGCAACCCACGTGGGCCTTTACGTGATACCCATCACCACCATGTGTTTAACACCCTGCCATTAAAAAGGATGCATACATGATATATATAATATTGTTAACACAAAGATATATGCACTCAAGTTTATTATTAATATTTCCAATCATTTTCCATGAAGACTCACATATTAACAAAATTCTCCTTCTATGATCATTTTCACACATAATAAGTAATTTTATTTAGAATTATCTCCCAATCATATAGAAATAATGTGTGAAAATATGAAGTTATCAGTAAGTGCTGGGTCGGGACAAAGAATAGGGGGCTCCGAGGGAGCTTTCCCGATCGACTGATGCTCGGACTTCCCAACCCGAAGGCCGCCTATGAAGCGCTTGTTCCGAGTGAGTTTTTGGGCTTTACAGTAAGTGGGCCTGGGGGCTGCTACTTTGAGGAGTTGGGCCTCGTTCGATCAGGGTTGGACCTCGTTCGGCCTCTCCGTATGGGCGGGGAGATTTTCCCTCTCCACTTGTCCCCCTCCTACTCCTGAGCCAAGATTAGGCTCGGACGAGTAGCATTTGGGCTGGACTGTTTGTGGCACTGGTTGGGTAAAGATATCTCTCTGGTAGGGACCACATGACGTGGCTCACCTTGAAAATACGCCCATTATGATGAATAAGAGAAGGCCCCTCCTCGGGAGATCGGATGCCGCGCCGCCTCCCGTCAAGGTTTTTAGGCATTGTGCGTTTTACGTCCCTTTATCTCCGGGGTTTTAGGGTTTTGCCTCTCTTTGTAGTTATATTTGAGGAGGGGGGGGCTCCTGCACGGTGAGAGCTGATTCGGAAGAGCAGAGAATCGTTGCGGCCACCGAAGCAAGAGGGGCTTCCTGGGGCAGCGATTCGTCAGCTCCCTTTCTCCTCCGAAGTCCTCAGGCTTGGAGCTTTTCCCTTCTTCTTTTCTCTGTCTCATAGTGGACCATCATCCTGAGGCCGAGGGGCGGCAGAGAGAACGGGCTCAAAGGGTTTTCTTGACGCCACCGGAGCCACTCTGCAGTGAGCTGGGGGAGGCTGAGGTGAAGCGGCTAGAGAGTCGATATAGGATACCTTGGCGGTTCCAATTCCTGGCACTTGAGCCTCATGAGTCTAGCCTGTCCACTCGTTCTGGCCTCTTTTACTCCTTTCTCCTGGCCTGGAAATGCGGCTTTCGTTTGCCCCTTCATCCCTTTGTTGTCGAGTTGCTTCGGTTCTACCAGCTGGCTCCTATCCAGCTGGTCTCCAACTCTTATACCTTCATTTTCTCCTTTATTTTCCTCTGCGGCCAGTCTGGGGTGCGCGCCTCACTGGATCTTTTCCATTACTTCTTTGAGTTGAAGGAGCATCCTCATGCGGGGAAAGGATTCTTCTATATTTAGGCAAAGCGGGGGAGGAGCTGTGTGTCCCTCTCTGCGAAGGACTCTTCTCATAAAGGGTGGAAGACCCAATATTTCTGGGTGGGCCCATCAGCAGTTGGTGTAGTCTGGAATTTCCCGACGATGCCCAATTTCCACCCGAACATTCCTCCGAAGCAGACCGTGTTTTCTCCGGAGGTGGAAGAGGAGACTGCCATCCTGCAGCAGAATCGCCAAGAGACTGCTGATTTGGTGACTTCTTCCAACATTGAGGGCTACCTCACTCGAGTGTTGTCACCGACAAGTAAGGAGTTCGGGAACTTGGTCTTCCTTCTTGCGGAGTAAGAACCTTCCTTCTCTTAGTCTGCTTTTTGTGGTTCAGACACGAGGCGAGCGGTTGAGGAAGAGGCACCGTCGGCCGAATTGGAGATCATCGATTTCGACGAGGCGCCGGCTCCTGACGATCTTCAAGCTTCAGAGGGCTCATCCCGCGCTCGGGGCAAGGGCAAGCGGGTGGCCTAGGATGATGTTTCCGAGCGCAGGGGGGTCAAGCGCAAGGATCCCGTGGCCAATTTGTTGCGGTCTTCAATGCAGGCTCAGTCTGTTGAGAAGAAGTGAGCGAGGAAGGAAGAGGTCGTCCGTCCATCCGGAGGAGACTCCCTGCCGGCTCTCCCCTCTACTAAACAAGAGGGGGTCGATGAAGGAGGGATCACCGCCGATGCTGAGGCGCCGAACGTAGCGGAGGGGCCGCCAGACGAGGGGGTCCGGTTTGAGCCGGTCGAGGCTGGAGGGTCGCAGGGGGAGGCGACTCGATCTCAGCCGACCAAAACTAGGGAGGTACGCGGTGGGGCCGCTCACACCGAGCCAACCGGTGGGGCCCCCGGGACGGGATTGCCCGAGGGAGATGCCCTGATCCCGGCCGCTCCGGTGAGAGCTTCCCCTCCCTCTACCAGCACCTTCAGTGTCTAGGCTCCTCTGTACCGGGCGTGCCATTCCTTAGCTTCTCGAGACTTGCGGGAAAAAGTCTGGAAGGGTCCCCCCTCTTCGCTGTTTGAGCAGATTATGGAGGGAGGGCTGGTCTTGGCCCAGCTGGGGGCTGAAGCAGTGGACGCGTATGCTCAGGTGGAGTCCGAGCGGGAGACTCTCTCATGGACCCGCAGTGCGCTTGATCGGAAGGTCGAGCGTCTGACCCTCGATCTTGGGGACCTTCACCGGGAGATGGCCCCGCTCCGAGCGCTGGCGCAGTCGAGCCAAGCGGAGGCTCGGTCTTTGGCGAAGCTGGCCCAGGCTCGTCGTAGGGTCAACTGGAAGAGTGAGCTCCTGGAGTTAGAGCGTAGAAACCAGGTCGAGCACGACGACCAATGGAGGGCCGAGCGAGGGGGGCTCGAGGATCGAGTTCGGGCGGCCGAGGATTCACGGACTGAGGCCGAGCGAAGGCTATCCGAGGCCGAGAGAAGGATGTCCAGGTCAGAGCAGCGGATAGCTGAGCTTGAGGGGAAGGCGGAGCTGGCTAGGAAGGAAGCGCTCGAGCAACATAGGTGCTCAGAGGCTTACCAAGCAGCTCTGCAACAAGCGACCTTTCCTTACTACGAGTCAGGCTACCGACGGGGACTCCGAAAGGGCTTCTCTCAAGGCTACGATCGGGCCATCCTGGAGGCAGAGGCCCATTCGTCTACACTCATTTTTTCCTTCCGGTCAGTGCTATGACTCAGATTGGGGCTCCACTAACTCTTCCCACTACACGTCGAGTGAAGAGGTGAGTTCGGTCCCGTCCGAGCAACCGCCAACTCCAGCATCCTCGGGAGGGCACACGGCCGAGACAGTTCCCACACAAGTGGGGTCAGTGTCTGGGCCAACTGTCGCCGAGAACACTGGGGGTAGATCGGCTGGTGCCGAAGAAGCCTTGTCTGCCGAGCTTGGAGATGGGCCCGAGGCCTGATGTAATAGCTCTTTTCATTTTTCTTTCTTTTTCATATGTAGCCGAGTAAGGCTTTTTTGGAAACTATAATAGCGGCAGTATTGAATGCTGAATTGACTATTTCTTACCACTTTTGGTGTGATTTGACTACCGTATCCGCAGTCGTTTGAAGAAGGCACCGATTTTCTGCAGATCTTGCGCGCGTCGATATGTCAAATAACTAACATGGCGCTGTCACCTTTCCATTTTTCCATACCGCCCTTAATGACTTGCCGCTTCGCGCGTCCCGCTGGGGGGGTGTCGGGAATTGAGGTAACCATCTCAGGAAAAGTCTTTTTAGCGTGTTTTGAAAAGGGGAGAGTCATTTAAGGCGATCAGCTCCCCCTTCGGCCTATAAAAGGTCCGAGGGGCATCTCTTTTTCCTTTTGTCGCTTAAGGCCATCCCTGGCGATTTTCTCCTTCTTTCCCTTCCGCGAAGCGTTGTGCTGTTAGTCTCGGCGGGGCATGGAGGGCGCTTTAGAAGATGATGATGCAGATGGCGGTAGGAGGGAAGCTCCTGTTGTTTCAGTCTGGAAGAGGGTTCGTCAGTCGGGGGTCACTCGGGAAGAGGGTTCTTCATGCCGCCCTTCTATCCCTGACCTACCGACGTCATTCAGAGGGGAGGGGGGAGCTAATTAAGCTCCCTCCTTTTCAGGCCTTCCCCTGCCTCCTCGTCCATCTCTGCCGTTTTCTTTTTCTCCCTCCCCTTTCACTCTTTGGAGGGTGCCTGCACTCTCTACCTTCCAAAGAGTTGGCAGAGAGGAGGCCTTCACTTGTATTCCTTCCACTCTTCTTCTTGTTGTTTCCCCTCTTTTCCTTTTTCCTCCGAGCTTTCTCAAACCAACGAAGCCGACGATCTCTTATCCGAGCCAGTTTCTACCCGAGGCAGAGTCAGTGGCTGGACGTGGGAGCGCCTACTGGGTCGGCCGAGCGTTCTGCTCACGTTATAGTACCAGGGGATGTAATTTTTTGTACACGTATACTATACCGGCTACGGCCTTCTTGATGTACATCAAAGTTTAATAAGAAGAGAAGAATGGTGATTATTCTATTTCGCTTACATGTGTATGCTTGTCAAATGTTCAAAAGTAGAACTTGCAAAGATTTGTCGCGTTCCACGTCCGAGGGATGGGTGTTCCTTCCATGGTGGACAATCGGTATGCTCCTTTCCCGAGCTTCCCGACCACTCGGTAGGGACCTTCCCAGGTAGGGGCCAGCTTCCCTGCCGCCTCTAATGGTCGAGATGCTTCGGCCTTCCTCAGGACAAAGTCTCTTGGCTGGAAGTGTCTGTCTCAGACTCTGGTGTTGTAGTATCGAGTGATGCGCCATTGGTATTCCGTTGCTCGGATGCTTGTAATCTCTCAGATCTCGTCTGCCAAGTCGAGGTTCTCTCGCAATTTCTGCTCGTTTACCTCGGGCTCGAAGTGGACGACTCGAAGAGAGGGATTGCTGACCTCCAATAGAATCACAGCTTCCATGCCATACACCAACTGAAAAGGTGTTTCACCAGTAGCCGTTCTCGAAGTAGGTCGGTACGACCATAGTACGCTCGGCAATTCCTTGAGTCAGCTTCCCTTGTCTTTGTCGAGCCTGGTTTTGATGTCTTTTAAGATAGTCTTATTGGCATTTTCGACCAGTCTGTTAGCCTGAGGGTGGGCTACCGAAGTGAAGTGGTTGCGAATGTTTAGGTCGACACATCTGTCTTTGAAATAATGAGAATCAAACTACCAACCGTTATCGCTCACGATCACTCAGGGGACACCATAGCGACAGATGATTAACTTCCAAACAAAACTCCATACGACTGATTCGGTGATCCTAGTGGTGGCTTCGGCCTCGATCCATTTGGTGAAATAGTCGATGGCGACGATGATAAACTTCTTCTGAGCTTGAGCCGTAGGGAACGGCCCCAAAATGTTGATCCCCCACCGAGCAAAAGGGTATGGCTCGGCAAGAGTGGTGAGTTCCGTAGCGGGCTGATGAATCAGGTGGTCGAAGTGCTAACATCGATCGCACTTCTTCACGTAGGTCGAGCAGTCACGTTGGAGAGTGGGCCACCAGTAACCCTACTGTAGCAAGATCCTAGCGAGCGATCTTCCTCCTTGGTACGCTCCACAGATGCCTTCGTGTACTTCATGAACCGCTCGGCTGGCTTCGTCGATGCTGATGCACTTGAGGAGGGGACCGGAGAAAGATCTACGGTACAAGGCATCATCCAGCATGATGAAATGCCAAGCTTGGTACTTGAGCTTTCGAGCCTCCCGAGGGTCGGTGGGCTCTTGAGAATCCCGGAGCCAGGATATGTAGGGGTCCGCCAGTTGCTTGAGGGTGCCGGGTCAACAGTCATAAGCTCGGATTCGATGCTCGGTTGCCCGAGCTCTTCGAGGAAGATCGATCGTGTACTAGCAGGGTCGGGCGAGGTGGCCAATCGAGAGAGGGCGTCTGCTCGGGAGTTTTCCTCCCGAGCTATTCGGACTACCTCAAAGCTCTCGAAGAGTTGGGCCATCCTCTTGACCGCTTAAAGGTACTTGCCCATTTGTCCTTCTCGAGCTTCATATTCACCGTTGACCTGGCTAGCGACCAATTGGGAGTCAGTGTGGATCCTGACTCGTTCAGCCCTCAGTCGTCGAGCCATCCTGGCTCCCGAGATGACGACTTCATACTCGGAGGCGTTGTTGGACACCTGGAAGTTGAACTTCAGAGCGTACCTTAGCTCCGCTCCTTCAAGGGATTTGAGGAGAATACCGGTGCCACTTCCTGTTGAATTGGAGGATCTGTCGACGAATAGATCCCAGGTAGGCCCGGACGCTGCTTTCAGCGATGAAGTCCGCGAGAGCCTATCCTTTAATAGCCGAGCGGGGGCGATACGAAATATCATTGGCCCCGAGCATGATGGCCCATTTGACGAGGCGTCCCGAGGCTTCAGGGTGAAAGAGAATCTTCTTCAAGGGTTCACCAGTCAATATGACGATGGAGTGCCCTTGGAAGTAGGGTCGGAGGCGCTTGGCCGAGGTAACCAACGCTAGCACGAGTTTCTCGGTTGCGGGATACCTTCTTTCGGTCTCATTAAGCACCTTGCTGGCATAGTAAACTGGTCTCTCGTCCCCTGCATCGTTCCTGACCAAGACCGAGCTTACAGTAGAAGGGGTCGTCGAGAGGTAGAGGTGTAGAGCTTCACCTTGGACTGGTTTGGACAGAACCGGGGGCAAGGCCAAGAATTCCTTGAGTTCAGTGAACGCCTTTTGACATTCCGCGTCCCAGGCGAACATAGCTGATGCCATTTTGGGTCCCCTCAATAGTTTGAAGAAGGGTAAGCATCGTTTGGACGCCCGAGACAGGAAACGGTTGAGTGCAGCGATGCGCCCCGTTAGGCGTTGGACGTCCTTGATGCAGGTAGGTGGCCTCATGTCTAGGATGGTCTAGACCTTGTTGGGGTTGGCCTCAATTCCACGCTGAGTGACCAGGAAGCCTAGGAACTTCTCAGATCTGACTCCGAAGGTGCACTTGGAGGGGTTGAGCTTCATGTTGCACTTCGGGAGGGTGTCGAAGGTCTCGGCTAAGTCGGTGAGGTAGTCTTCGGCATGTTGAGTTATGGTTTTGATGATCGTTAGTGTACGTTGTATTCTAACTTGTAGTTAGATAGATTTCAACTTTCTAGTTAGTGTTTTATCACATATTTCGAAAAGGCCAAAAGTTTTCTTAAAATTGGTAAACACCCAATTCACCCCCCTCTTGGGTGTCATTGATCGCGGGACTTCTCGGCCTTCGTTGTCTTGACGAGCATATCGTCAATATAGGCCTCGACATTCTGACCGAGTTGTCCTTCGAAAATGTGGTTGATCAGTCTCTGATATGTTACTCCAGCATTCTTTAACCCAAACGGCATTTGGGTATAGTAGTGTACGCCGAAGTCGGTGATGAAGGTGGTCTTCTCGATGTCCTCCGGGTCCATCCTGATCTGATGGTAGCCGGAGTAGGCATCCAGGAAGCTGAGCAGCTCATTGCCAGAGGTTGAATTGACCAGTTTATCGATGCTCGGTAATGGGTAGCAATCCTTTGGGGTAGCCTGGTTGAGGTCGGTGAAGTCCACGCACATCCGCCATTTCCTAGAAGCTTTTGGCACCAAGACGACGTTGGCGAGCCATGTAGGGTACAGAACCGGATGAAAGAGGCCAGTCTTCTACCCCTTGATGACTTGCTCTTTGATGACCGCTTGCTTCTCTGGGGCGTACTTTCTCCTACACTGTTGTACTGGCTTTGTTGTCGGGTCGAGGTTGAGCTTGTGCATCACCACATCTCCCGGGATCCCAGAAAGGTGCTCATCAGACCATGCAAAGACTCGGATGTACTGCGCAAGGAAATCTTTATATTTCTCCTGTTCCTCAAGTTGTAGCTCGGCTCCAATCTTTACTCCTAGGGTCGGGTCACCGTTAAGGAAGACCGTTAGCAACTCGCCGCCAGGCTCAGATGTTACGAGTCCCTCTTCGGCTACCTTTACCCCTTTATTCTTTCCTTCTGGCCTAGTGGTCTCAACCGAGACTATATAGCACCGTCTAGCCAATGCCTTGTTACCTCGAACTTCCCCCACGCCATACTTTGTTGGGAACTTCATCTTTTGGTGAAAGGTAGAGGGCACCGCCTTCATTCGGCTGAGAATGCCTTGGCTGAAGATGGCGTTGTATGCCATCATCCCCTTGATCACGATGAAGTCTACCATAACCGTAACGGTTTTGGGCGGGGTGCCGATAGTAACCGGCAGGCTCAGTGCTCCCTCGGGATAAGTAGCATGGCCGTTGAACCCACAGAGGGGGGTTTGGATCGGGCGGAGTTTAGATGGATTCTCTCCCAACTTGAGGAGACATTCATAGGACAATACAACAGGGGCACTACCATTGTCGACTAAGATCATGTCCACGTTACAATGGTTTATTATAGCCGATACAACGAGAGCGTCGTCGTGCAGGGTGGTTAGTCCTTCCAGGTCCTGGTCAGAGAATACCAGGGCCTGCGGTTCGCTAGCCTGCGGGGCCGCAGGTGCCTCACTAGAGGCTCGGCTCACCCGCTCGGCGTGACGCTTTATTCCTCGACTGCTATCTCCGCCTGATGTCATCCCGCCCGCGATGACGTTGATGTGGACTCCGCATGGGGCATTATCAATCTCTTCAGCGGTGCCTCGGTCTTCCTTTTGCTCGGACACGTACCGAGATAGGTGTCCCTGGCGGATGAGATGCTCGATCTCATCTTGAAGTTGATGGAAATCGCTGGTGTGATGCACGCGGTCGCTGTGGAACAGGCAATGCTTGCGGCGATTGTGATGCTTGGTCCTCATGGGCTCGGGTTGGTTGAGGAGACCCGAGCCTTTGATGTCTTTGTAGATTTCGTAGATGGGGGCGGTAAGTGGGGTATACCGCTTGTACTTCCGGGACGGCTCTTTTCGATCTCCGTCCTGGTTCTGCCTCTTTCCTTGTCCCGTCCCTTGCTCAGACGGTCTCTTCTTGTCCCCCCCCGACTTGAGCCGGTTGTGCCTTGGCAGGCGCTGAGGACTTCCTTGCACTCGGCGTGGCGCAGTGATGGGGACATCACCTCCCATTGCATCCGACATGGTCTCGTCATTTAATTTTGAGTCCTATGCAATTTTTATTTGAGTCATTTGATGTATTTTCCCTTTTATTTGAGTCATGTTCCTAGGTCTTGTGTTTATTTCCCTAAGTTTGAGTATCATTAGGTTGTCTAGTTAGCTATTGGGCACAATTCATTGGGCTTGGCCCAAGTGCACCTCCCTACCCCCTCGGTTATTTGTCATTGAGTCTTTTGTCAGGGACTTATTGTAAAATGTGGGTTGCCTATATATAGGACCCCATTCCCCCCCATTTCAACTTAATGAATCAATGAATGAAAAACTTGCCATTTTGAGAGTTCAAGCTTCTTATCTAGTGGAGAGATTCCATTATTTGGGTGAGAAACCCTAGGGGAGAGATTCCCCACCCATCCCTCTCTTAATTTCTCTCTTTCACTCCCCTTTCTCTCTCCTCCACACCAAATTTTGAAATTCTTCTCTCTCCTCCCCTCCCAACCACCTCCACTCTCCCACCTACCCCATTAAAGGCCACTCCCCTTCCCCACACATCCCATTACTCCACCCCCTAGTCCCAAGAGAGCTTCCACCAATCCTAGCTCCACCCCCAACCCCCAACTACCCCACCCACTTTCCCAAGCACCCTTCCCACTACCCCAAGCATCCATTCCCTTCCCCAACACAACCCCTCCCATCCCCAAGACCACCATTGAATACCCTTCATTAAGCAAAATTCAAACTCACCTTCCCTCCACTCACTTGTGCCCCCCTCACCTTCTCCTCTCCCCCACCCTCCCAAATTCGTAGCTCCTCCTCCCACCACCTGTTAGACTCCCTTCCAGACCCCATTCTTCCCTTCCCCCACCTTAGAACACCCCCTCCTAGATCCCCTCACAGCCCGGGCTTTCCCCACACTCATCCACCCCCATTTCCCCTCCCATATACCCCATTTCCCCCCCATCATCTTCAACCTACAGCTCTCAACCGAAGATCTACAGAAGAGCAGCAGCTTGCAGAGGCGACCACGGCTTCCTCCGGACGTTTCTGAAGGATCAAGAGCCATCGTTGGAAGCGTCTCCTAGTCTTCTTCGCAACGGCGGTGGTTTCATCCTCATCCGAGTTGTGTACTGCCCGGGAGCTCCGTTCTCCCACAACTGCGCAGAGCTGCCCCGGCTGAGTACCAGAACCGGATTAGAAGCTCTGCCACGACGAACCTCAGAGGAATCAGCCCAAGAGCTCTTCTGAAACGTTCTTCTTCCTCCTATCTACTTTCAGAATCACGAAGCGGAGTTCCGTTCGGCATCCTGTGGCAGGAGTTATCCTTTTTCTCCCTCAGCTACGCGGCCCTACTGCCCACAGTCTGCTGCGACCAGTCGCCATTGTTCTGCGTCCCCTGATCTTCTCCGACATCGGTTGGCTTCCCCGTCAGCTTTTCTGCGAAGAGGACTCGTCCACGATTCCAACAACTTTGACGGTGCTCCATTCCAAGTTCGGGAGCTGTCGGGGCATACTCTGCAACCAGAAGTTGGAAACCAGGGGCTAGCTCTGCAGAGATCCTAATCTGGAGAGAAAGCTTCACCACGACAAACCCCGGAGGAATCAGGCCATGAGCTCTTCTAAAAAGTTCTTCCCATTCCTGTCTACTTTCAGAATCAAGAAGCATAACTCCGTTCGGCATCCGTCAGCAGAAGTTACGAATTTTCTTTCTCAGGCATGCGACTCTGCTTCCCACAGTCTGCACCGACCCCCACTCACTGTTCTGGGTGCCCTGATCTTCTCCGGCATCTTTCGGCTTCCCCGTTAGTTCTGTTACAAAGAAGACTCGTCCACGGTTCCAGCGGCTTTGGCGGAACCTAATTCGGAGTTCGGGAACAGCCGAGGCAACCTCTTCTTCCTGCTGTTAGTAACCAGTTGCTGTCAGTCCGAGAATCAGCGTCCCTGTTAGAGCTCCTGCCCAGGTCAGCAGCGACCCTGGAAGAATTCGGAAAAATTCAGAGGCACTCCAGTTCCAGTAACAAAGATTTTCCCACTGGTCTCGCCCTCTGCAAAATTCCTAATCACGTTCTATAGCCACAGTACCGACTGTCTGTCCACAATTGCCGAGAGAAGGTATATTCAGCATATTCACTTCATCATCGTTTTAGCCCTAGTTTTCCCCACCCCGCTTGGCCGGCTGAAGGCCCCTCCCTGCGTGGAGGTAGTTTTGATTGTAACTATCATCTTCCCTTCCCCACGATCCCCCCTTGCATGGGGTGTAGTGTTGTAATAGCTTAAACAGGTCAAGCTACCCCGACGCGGCGTGTGGGGAACCCACGCTTCCCCGCTCGCCCTCGTCTCCGAGCGGGACCGGTTTCTTCAAACCGGTCGAGTAAGTGCTCCAAACTTTGCTCTAATTTGTGCTTGTTCTTTCAATATTAGTTCATAAACTCCGCTGGCCGTGAATGAGAGCCCGATCCTTAAGCTCTTGTGCTATAAGTGATCACCGTGGGAAAAGAGAGAAACCGGTGCCTTTGGCACTTGGTCGGCCCCATTGTCTTGGGCTTCCACATCCATTGGGAATCAAGTCTTGGCTTTGTTGGCCCTCTACCAGCAAGGGCCCAACCCCTCAACCTCACCTTGGCATTGCCAAGTTACCCCGGGCTTGGGTGAGCGACGAGAGAGCGGCGGCCCAAATTGGCCCATTTAGATTGCAAATGTGCTTGCTTGCTTAAGTCCAAGGTCGTGTCACATCAATTGGTATCAGAGCAAGTTCTAGACTTGTCTCTACTAAGTCTTGTCCTTGGGCCATTGCATGCATCACCCTTGTCCACTATCATGACTACCTCATACATGGCATATTCGCCACTCTTAAGCCCATTAGAAGCCTTTGTGTTTGATGGATCCCGCCCTAGCATATATCTAGAATGGGAGAAGTCCATAGACCAACACTTTGGGAGGTTTACCCTATCAGGGCTTGTCCAAGTCAACTATGCCAAGAGTTTGCTTTGGCGCCAAGCTAGGAAAGAATGGGAGAACATTGTAGGTTTGAGAGAAGCCAAAGGGGAAGCACCCATTGAATCTTGGGATGAAATGAGGGCCGATCTTAGAAAGATCTACGCACCCCAACCCAAACCTCTTCAACCAACCGATCTTTCACCCCCGAACCCAACTCCCACCCATGAACTTCCCCGACCAAGCCCAACCCAAGTCCACCCATGTTCACCACCCCGAGAGTACCATGCACTGACCATTATCACTCCACCCACCATAGACTATCCTACCCCATTATCCTTGGAAGTTGTGGCCCACACTCCTACCCAAGTGGAGATGGATGCCAATCCGGATTCACCTCCCACCATAGAGAACATCCTAGAGCCCCCACTTCCACCCACCTCTCCTAGTTCGGGTCCTCATGAGCCGCACACCCTAACCATGAATGAGTCCATACTCCAATGGCTTAAGCAAGGCCCCACCATTCCTAGATCACCACCTTACCTCTCACCCTTGGCATATCAAGTCCAAATTATGCCCACCCGGTCTTCCCATGTCACACTTCAAACCTCCTACTTTGTGGAAGGCTTAGGGGACCTAGTGGACTGTTTACAATGGCAAGTTTACCTGACCAATATGCTAGCCATAGGACCATTGGAGTCTAGCCCCATCTACTCTAGTGGACCCTTCCTAGCTTACCCCGCCACCGATTCCATCACCTCCATCTACACTAGTGGCCATTATACGAGTGAAATACTCTTCTTTCTCCCCAAGGATGAGAAACCAATCTTGGCCCACTTCCCACCCATCAAGATTCCAATTGCTTTAATTGGCCAACCTACTAGAGACCTTGGCCCAATTATCTTGGAGGAGGATGACTCACCGTTTGGGTACCTTGAAGACATAGAGTGCCACCCTCTAGGAAGACCTTTCTACTACCCCTTTGATCCCTTCCTATGGGAGCCTAGACTTCTATGTGACCCATCCTAGACCCGGGTTACACCTTGGGAGCCATGACCTTGGGCCACATATCCCTAGGTAATAAGGTTGTGCTCCACCCCATGATGACCACCTTCTTAGATCCATTCGATCCTTTCCAATGGGAGTTCAAAGGTTGTCCCACACCTATACACATGGAAGTCACCCTTGGGAAAAACATGCATGTGTCTAGGCTTACCACACCACTTGGCATGAACACTATGTTAGGTCCATTCATTCATATCACCCACATGTCAAGTAAAAAGTATGAGTGGTCCATGTTCGGATGTAATGGTCCACCTTCATTCATCATGGGTCTTAAGTATGTCAAAGGCATCTACGGATGTCCGGGTCCCCCGATATTTATCACCACTTTGCATGATAGGGCCACCTACGGGTGCCCCGGCCCACCTAGGCTGACCAAAGTCTACACTACATCATTACATGATAGGTCTACTTTTGGTTGCCCAGGTCCACCCATCACCCCTAGAATGTCTGCATTCACAACATTGCATAAAGAGATCCGCAAGCACATTAGCAAGAAGAATGTGACTTATAAAAGGTGAGCCGACTCTCATTGACGTCACCAAGAATTCCATGAGGGTGACTTTGTGATGGTAAGGACGGAGAGGCTCTCCCCGGGAGCCATCTCCAAATTGAGGCCACGTGGGGCTGGTCCCTTCCAGGTCCTGAGGCGCATTGGTGCAAATGCCTATGAGTTAGATCTCCCCGAGGAATATGGGGTAAGTCCCACATTCAGTGTCGCTGACCTAGTGCCATACAAGGGACCCACGGTGGTACCTAGTGAGGATATTGAGCCTATTCCCTCCGTTGAGAGAGCACCCACCCGTGAGGAGAGTCCACCAGCCAAGAGAGCCCAGCGTGACCGCATTGAACGAATATTGGATGAACATGTCACTACCACCAGGAGCAAGGTATACGAGCACTATCTCGGTAGGTGGATGGATCGGTCTCGTTCGGAAGACTTGAGGACAGTACCACTTCTACACCCTCCAAGGAGGGAAGGACACTTACTCGACAGAGTCGAGTTCTCCGCACCCCGGGAGTATGATGGGGACATCACCTCCCATTGCATCCGACATGGTCTAGTCATTTAATTTTGAGTCCTATGTAATTTTTATTTGAGTCATTTGATGTATTTTCCCTTTTATTTGAGTCATGTTCCTAGGTCTTGTGTTTATTTCCCTAAGTTTGAGTGTCATTAGGTTGTCTAGTTAGCTATTGGGCCCAATTCATTGGGCTTGGCCCAAGTGCACCTCCCTACCCCCTCGGTTATTTGTCATTGAGTCTTTTGTCAGGGATTTATTGTAAAATGTGGGTTGCCTATATATAGGACCCCATTCCCCCCCATTTCAACTTAATGAATCAATGAATGAAAAACTTGCCATTTTGAGAGTTCAAGCTTCTTATCTAGTGGAGAGATTCCATTATTTGGGTGAGAAATCCTAGGGGAGAGATTCCCCACCCATCCCTCTCTTAATTTCTCTCTTTCACTCTCCTTTCTCTCTCCTCCACACCAAATTTTGAAATTCTTCTCTCTCCTCCCCTCCCAACCACCTCCACTCTCCCACCTACCCCATTAAAGGCCACTCCCCTTCCCCACACATCCCATTACTCCACCCCCTGGTCCCAAGAGAGCTTCCACCAATCCTAGCTCCACCCCCAACCCCCAACTACCCCACCCACTTTCCCAAGCACCCTTCCCACTACCCCAAGCATCCATTCCCTTCCCCAACACAACCCCTCCCATCCCCAAGACCACCATTGAATACCCTTCATTAAGCAAAATTCAAACTCACCTTCCCTCCACTCACTTGTGCCCCCCTCACCTTCTCCTCTCCCCCACCCTCCCAAATTCGTAGCTCCTCCTCCCACCACCTGTTAGACCCCCTTCCAGACCCCATTCTTTCCTTCCCCCACCTTAGAACACCCCCTCCTAGACCCCCTCACAGCCCGGGCTTTCCCCACACTCATCCACCCCCATTTCCCCTCCCATATATCCCATTCCCCCCCATCATCTTCAACCTACAGCTCTCAACCGAAGATCTATATAAGAGCATCAGTTTGCAGAGGCGACCACATCTTCCTCCGGACGTTTCTGAAGGATCAAGAGCCATCGTTGGAAGCGTCTCCCAGTCTTCTTCGCAACGGCGGTGGTTTCATCCTCATCCGAGCTATGTACTGCCCGGGAGCTCCGTTCTCCCACAACTGCGTAGAGCTGCCCCGGCTGAGTACCAGAACCGGATTAGAAGCTCTGCCACGACGAACCTCAGAGGAATCAGCCCAAGAGCTCTTCTGCAAAGTTCTTCTTCCTCCTGTCTACTTTCAGAATCACGAAGCGGAGTTCCGTTCGGCATCCTTTGGCAGGAGTTATCCTTTTTCTCCCTCAGCTACGTGGCCCTGCTGCCCACAGTCTGCTGTGACCAGTCGCCATTGTTCTGTGTCCTCTGATCTTCTCCGACATCGGTTGGCTTCCCCGTCAGTTTTGATGCCAAGAGGACTCGTCCATGATTCCAACAACTTTGACGGTGCTCGATTCCAAGTTCAGGAGCTGTCGGGGCATCCTCTGCAACCAGCGGTTGGAAACCAGGGGCTAGCTCTGCAGAGATCCTGATCCAGAGAGAAAGCTTCACCACAACAAACCCTGGAGGAATCAGGCCACGAGCTCTTCTACAAAGTTCTTCTCATTCCTGTCTACTTTCAGAATCAAGAAGCGGAACTCCGTTCGGCATCCGTCAGCAGAAGTTACGAATTTTCTTTCTCAGGCGTGCGACTCTACTTCCCACAGTCTGCACCGACCCCCACTCACTGTTCTGGGTCCCCTGATCTTCCCCATTAGTTCTGTTGCAAAGAAGACTTGTCCACGGTTCTAGCGGCTCTGGCAGAACCTAATTCGGAGTTCGGGAGCGGCCGAGGCAACCTCTTCTTCCTGCTGTTAGTAACCAGTTGCTGTCAGTCCGAGAATCAGCGTCCCTGTTCGAGCTCCTGCCCAGGCCAGCAGTGACTCTGGAAGAATTCGGAAAAATTCAGAGGCACTCCAGTTCCAGTAACAAAGATTTTCCCACTGGTCTCGCCCTCGGCAAAATTCCTGATCACGTTCTGCAGCCACAGTACCGACTATCTGTCTACAATTGCCGAGAGAAGGTAGATTCAGCATATTCACTTCATCATCGTTTTAGCCCTAGTTTTCCCCACCCCGCTTGGCCGGCTGAAGGCCCCTCCCTGCGTGGAGGTAGTTTTGATTGTAACTATCATCTTCCCTTCCCCACGATCCCCCCCTTGCATGGGGTGTAGTGTTGTAATAGCTTAAACAGGTCAAGCTACCCCGGCGCGGCGTGTGGGGAACCCACGCTTCCCCGCTCGCCCTCATCTCTGAGCGGGACCGGTTTCTTTAAACCGGTCGAGTAAGTGCTCCAAACTTTGCTCTAATTTGTGTTTGTTCTTTCAATATTAGTTCATAAACTCCGCTGGCCGTGAATGAGAGCCCGATCCTTAAGCTCTTGTGCTATAAGTGATCACCGTGGGAAAAGAGAGAAACCGGTGCCTTTGGCACTTGGTTTGCCCCATTGTCTTGGGCTTCCACATCCATTGGGAATCAAGTCTTGGCCTTGCTGGCCCTCTACCAACAAGGGCCCAACCCCTCAACCTCACCTTGGCATTGCCAAGTTACCCCGGGCTTGGGTGAGCGACGAGAGAGCGGCGGCCCAAATTGGCCCATTTAGATTGCGAATGTGCTTGCTTGCTTAAGTCCAAGGTCATGTCACATCACGTAGGGCCAAGGTCACTAGCTCGACGTGGGAGGTAGGGGGATGAAGCACTGGCTCGCGCCGCAGGTTCTCGTCGTGGGTACCCCCGGTCAAGGAGGTGATGGCAGAGGCCACATCCAGGCGGGGGATGCGCAGGGCTTCCGATTTAAATTGGTTGATGTAAGCCCGCAACTTCTCCCCATGTTCCTGCTTGAGGGCCAGTAATCCCGCCACTGATCGGGGTGGACCGCTGCCGGTGAAGCTTTCCTTGAATACTCGCCTGAATTGCTTGAAGTTATGGATGCTGCCGGGGGTGAGGGCTCTGAACCAAGTCTGAGCGCCCTGAACCAGAGTGGTCACGAACGCTCGGCACTTGATCACATCGAACGCCCCATGCAAGGCGATCAGGGCGTCGAAGCTGTCGTAATGGTCGGTCGGGTCTCCCTGGCCGTCGTACGACTTGAAGGTCGAAAGTGAGATTTAGGGAGATATCTCTGCCTTCAAGATGTAGTCGGAGAATGGGGATCGCTCCTCATCCTCCACAGGAGAGGTCTTCTGCAAGGCGCGGAGAGCGCGCTCTTGCTCTGCCAAACGCCTCTCGAAGTCTCACAGCCGGAGAGAGAGTTCCGGTTGTCGCTGTCTCGAGGGGCTGGGGGGGTGCACTTGCATGCTGCCCCGATGCTCCTCAGGGGCCTCGGCGTCCAGGAATGGTCTGGGTGCTCCGGTCTTCTCCCTCCTCGGGGTTGAGGAGGCTTCTTGCTCCGGGGGAGGGGCGTGCGACGGTCCTCCTGATGGGTTACGAATGAGCCGCTGCCCCCGGAGAATGAAATGGCCTCCATCAGTTTACTGGGAGGCATCTCCACGTGGGGGGCTTTTCCTGGGGAGCTGTGACTTCTCCTCCCTGGCCGCCTGGGCCCTCATGAGATCCACGAGGACATCCAGTTTTGTGTTGAGGGTTTGGAGGGCGTCCGTGCTCCCGTCGGGAAGCTGTTCCCCCGCCACTGATGGAGTTAGCTCGTTAGCTTGGTTGTCGGATGGGGAATGCTCCATGGGGAGTGAAGGTGCGCCTTCCTCCGTTACCAGAGCTTTTCTTGTGTTACCGGCAGTCCTCCTGCCAGAACTTCTTCGCACCATGATGGCTCTTTGTACGTTTCCCACAGACGGCGCCAGATGAAGAGGGGCGATCTCGCGCTGCTCCTGAGCGAGGAGGAAGATGACCACATACCCTTGAAGTAAGAACTACAAGAAGGGAAACAAGTCAGAGGTGCCCAGGGATAGATCCCCGGGGAAGACCCTCCGATGCTTAAGTCACCACAGGTAGTAGAGCACTGGTGCGAAGAGAAGAGTTGGGAGGAAAATGGGAGCACGAGATCCCTCTCCACCAAAAGGTGAAGTGGTTCCTGCTCAGGGTTGCTAGATCTTGCCTTGCTTAGGCTTACCTTCTCGTAGTAGGGCATGTCCTGCTTAAATAATGGCCTATTGTGCGAATTGATCCCTGTAAGCGGAGGAGTTCCAGGGGGTTTTACATCCTTTATGCGGGCTCCTTACGGCACGCGGACTCTTAGTTTCCCCTGTCTTATTGAGCTTCCTGCCATTAAGGGATTCGCAACAGCCGTATCAATAAGCTTCCATCAGCAAGCCCGAGCGAACGACACTTGTTCAAGAGTGGCCTTCCGAGCAGTACGTGCTGGGTCGGGACAAAGAATAGGGGGCTCCGGGGGAGCTTTCCCGATCGACTGATGCTCGGACTTCCCAACCCGAAGGCCACCTAGGAAGCGCTTGTTCCGAGTGAGTTTTTGGGATTTACAATAAGTGGGCCCGGGGGCTGCCACTTTGAGGAGTTAGGCCTCGTTCCGTCAGGGTTGGACCTCATTCGGCCTCTCTGTATGAGCGGTGAGATTTCCCCTCTCCAACACCTTCTAAGGAAGTTTGTAAGTACTGTGACAAAGCTGGTCATAGGACCGAGGAATGCTGGAGGAAGCTAGCAGCCTGTCTCCGATGTGGAAGCCGAGAACATCGGATCGCTAATTGCCCACTGATGAATGACCAAGCCATTAAAGATGAGAAGCTCCCGACAAAGAAGCAAGGTCATCTACAAGCTCTCCAAGAGACGGAACCAATGGAAGGAGGAATCGTGGAAGGTACACTAATCGTTTATTCTAAGACTGCTAAAGTTTTATTTGATACTGGAGCAACACATTCATTTATTTCCAAGAAATTTGCTGCTACTTTTACTAAGGAGCCTAAATGGTTAGACTTAGTCATATCTACACCTATCAGGAACAAGGCCGACCTCACACAACATTACCCAAACTGTGAGATTATGGTTAAAGGAAATAATCTGCCTACTGACCTAATTTGCCTAGATATGGAAGTGTATGATGTCATACTAGGTGATGATTGGTTATCCACATACCAAGCAACTGTAGATTGTCGGAATAGCAAGATAACTTTTGTGGATTACCCGGAACTGGTATACATTAGCCCTCGAGCTAGATCACCTCTTATATCAGCTCTTCGAGCCAGTAAACTTATAAGCAAAGGATGTAGGGTTTTCATTGCATTTGTAACCACCACGGACGTCGAGGAGTCTAAGCTTGAAGACATCCGTGTACTTCGGGATTTTTCTAACATTTTTCCAGAAGAATTGCCCGGCTTACCCCCGGAGCGAGAGGTGTCGTTCACCATCGACCTTATCCCTGGTGCTAGACATGTTTCCAAGGCACCTTACAGAATGTCTCCTGCTGAGCTAAAAGAGCTAAAGGAACAACTAATGGAGCTATTAAACAAGGGTTTCATCCGGCCAAGTACTTCCCCATGGGGAGCGCCTGTGTTATTCGTCAAGAAGAAGGACGGATCGATGAGACTCTACATTGACTATCGACAGTTAAACCACCTTACAATTAAGAACAAGTACCCACTGCCAAGGATTGATGAATTGTTCGACCAAATATCTGGAGTTAAATATTTCTCCAAGATTGATCTTCGATCTGGTTATCACCAACTGAAGATCAACGAAGAAGACATTCATAAAACTGCATTCCGAAGCAGGTATGGGCATTACGAATTTACTGTTATGCCTTTCGGACTAACAAATGCCCCCGCAGCTTTCATGCAGTTAATGAACAGCATACTCGGGCCTCACTTGGACCAGTTCATTGTGGTCTTTATCGATGATATTTTGATTTATTCAAAGTCTGAAGAAGACCATGAAGAACACCTCAAGCAGGCATTGCAGATATTGAGGGAACATAAATTATTTGCCAAATTTAGCAAGTGCAAGTTCTGGCTCAAGGAAGTATCCTTCTTGGGCCATATAATTTCGAAGAACGTAATTTTCGTGGATCCATCAAAGGTCGAAGCCATGAAGAATTGGGAGCGACCAACAAATGCAATAGAGATTCGAAGTTTCTTGGGGCTAGTTGGTTATTATTGGCGTTTCATCAAGGACTTCTCAAGAATTACTATTCCTCTCACCCGATTGACTAGCAAGGAAATACCTTATGAGTGGAAGGAAGACTATGAGAAGAGTTTCCAAGCTTTGAAAGATCTCTTGACTACTGCTCCAGTCTTATCATTACCAATCGAAGGAGAGAAATACGAGGTACATACCGATGCTTCTGGTATTGGCCTCGGGTCTGTATTGATGTAAAATGGGAGAGTCATTGCATACTCTTCTCGATAACTGAAGAAGCATGAAGAGAACTACCCGGTGCACGATTTAGAACTAGAAGCAGTGGTAGTTGCCTTAAAGATCTGGAGACACTACCTCCACGGAGAACAATTCATCATGTACTCCCATCACAAAAGCCTCAAATATCTATTTTCTCAGAAAGAACTAAACAAGCAACAATGGCGTTGGCTCGAGTATCTCAAGCATTTCGACTTCACTATACAGTACCATACCATCCCGATAAGGGTAATTATGTAGCCGATGCCCTCAGTCGAAAGTCGAGAGTAATATTGGCCAGTTGCATGATTCAAGAATGGAAGCTATTAGAGAAATTCTCTAAACTCAATATTAGCACTGACAAGCAAGACGGGTGTATTACTCTAGCCCATATGAGTCTACATCCGATTTGCTACCAGAAATTTAGAAGCTACAAGAAGAAGATCCTACACTAGTGGAGATAAGGGACCAGCTGGAGGAGAGACTTGATTTCAAGCTGGCACCCGATGGTAGATTGCTATTCCAGGAACGGACATGTGTACCTGACTGTCCCGAGTTGAAGAAGAAGGTTCTTGAAGAAGCTCATCTATCAAGATACACGATCTACCCTGGAGCCACCAAGATGTATCAAGACTTGAAAAGGACCTTCTGGTGGCCTAATATGAAAAGGGAGGTAGCAGACTTCGTATCTTGCTGCCTGACATGTCAACAAGTGAAGGCGGAACATCAGAAAATATATGGTAAGAGACTCAACTGAAAAGATACACCTCATTCGGGAAAGGCTAAAGATAGCACAGTCAAGGCAGAAGTCATATGCTGATAACAGGAGAAGAGATCTGGAATTCCAAGTTGGAGACCATGTTTTCCTTAAGGTATCTCCCGGCCGAGGTATTAGAAGATTCAGTGTTAAGGGCAAACTTACACCGAGATTTATTGGCCCCTTCGAGGTATTGGAAAGAGTAGGCGAGGTAGCTTACCGCATTGCCTTGCCTCCACAACTATCAGAGGTGCACAATGTATTCCATATTTCTATGCTGAAGAAGTATGTGCACGATCCTCTCCACGTCATCGACCACACTGACTTGGTGATACAGAAGGACCTTACCTATAAGCAGAAGCCGATGAAGATCCTCGACCGAGAAGTCCGAGTTCTAAGGAACAAGATGACCCTATGGTGAAAATCCAATGGAATCGATGCTTAGAGCAAGAAGCTACATGGAAAATCGAGGAGTCAATGAGAAAGAGATTTCCAGAACTATTCTAGTCTGTAAGTACTTCTCACCCTCCATGTATCCATATATGCAATTGAATTTGGGGACCAAATTCTTTTAAGTAGGGGAGGGTTGGATAAAAATGATGGGGAAATAGATTTTTCCCAAGTAAATATAATCTTAGATAACTCTATGAGAAGGCCAAATGAAAAGGTAGAATACCCAATGAGGGCCATTATATAAATATGTAATAATTAAAGCGATCATTCGTATTGGGGCTTCTTGTTCCAAAAAGACTATTCACCTAAAATGGGGCCTTTATACATGGGCGTCAATTTCTCAAGCCACAGGGCCACAACCCACGGTATGAAAGCTCACAGTATACATATATCTCTCTTTACCAACCAATCACATACATAGACATATACAATAACACCTTTTGATACCCAGCATGACACTGAACAAGAGACACACCCAGCATGGCACGGAACATGAAACACACCTATAGAATAATACATCTTAATACCTAGCATGGCACTGAACAGGAGACACACCCAGCATGGCTCGGAATAGGAGCAGTGGGTAGGAGGAAATAGCGCCCCTGACCTGGGCGCTATTCCCAATGGGGCGCCCCTACCCCCGGCGCCATTTCCTTTTTGGCAATATATATATATATGATATATATATGTAAGAACCAAAGGATGTAACGTCCACATGCATGGATGCTAACTACTTGAACAGGGACTACATGGGAGGGCGCCATTTCCATGCCAGCAACCTGCCAAACCGAATCCATTATGCCATCCTTCCAGAAGTAAACATGAACAGCCTCTTTTGCTGGCAACGTACCCTTTTGCCCGACAATCGATTGAAGCATTAATTGCTTCTTTTTCACTGGCAATGGACCCTTATGTTTTTCTTTCCCTATAATTATACCCAACCTTCTAATGTTAGAAGATGATTGCTACATCTAGTTCGTCTCCACCTGTAAAAGAAGGTCTTTACAGGAACATATGTGAAGGGAAAATCTTCATCCTACGTTCTTTCTTCCTGTTGTTGGAGCCTTGCAGAGAAGCTTGGTTTTCTTATTATCCCTTCTACTTATTCACGTCAAAAGGTAGGTGTTCTCAAGATCTTGCTTAACTAGTAGTTAATATAGGTTAACATGCATGCCGGTTAAACCTTTCATAGCCACAATTGGGTCACCTGAGTCAGGGGTATATCAAAAGATTTAGTGGGAAGGTTAGGCTACGCCTATCTGATACACTAACTCTTGCGTGAGTAGATCTATGATCTTACCTCCGTCAAGTACCCCATGTACATATTGATTGTATAGTTTGTCATTACTCATAATCCATCCCAATTTCTTGTAAATTGATCCATGTTTAAAAATTAATATCTATGAAATTAAACTCAGAAATCGTTGCATGAGCATGATCTTGCAATCTTGCTGTTTTTCCATGTCTATCTATGTGTCTACTTCCTGATTCTGTGAACATGTTATAAATCATGAATAATAAGGTTACGTAATTAGTAGCCACCATGTTCAAAAATTTATATTTATAGAACCAAGGCATGAAACTCCTGCATGAGCATGCCTTTGAAATCCTGAGATTTTTCTCTATTTAACCATGTCCTCATTTTCGGATTCTGTGAAATTTAGCCTCATGAACAGTATTTTGTGTCTCATGGAACACCTAGGGGGAAGGGCGCCCCTGACCAGGGAGCCATTAAATGGGACGCCCCTTGCCAGGGTGCCATTTCACAATGGGGCGCCCTTGTCCAGGGCGCCATTTCCACTGTGCTCCAACACCCCCAGTCCGGCCTGTTAACCTATTAATCCCGTTAAACCTGTTACTTGTTAACCTGTTACCCGTTAACTTGTTACATGTTAACCTGCTAATTACATACCTTGTTAAGCCTGTTAAATCATATAGCCTGTTAAACTTGTTAATTACATAGCATGGTAATTACATATCCTGTCAAACCTTGTTAATTACATAGCCGTCGTTAAGCTTTGTTAATTCGGTAACCTATTAAATCACTGTTGGCACCGGATTATTTTCTCGAATTAATCGAGGATTAAGCATTGGGAAATACTCCCTAAATGGAGCAAAACGACACATCGCCAAAGTTGCTCTACCAGTCGAGTTGTGCTCAGAAATCGAGACACTTCACCGTGTCAAGCAGTGCAACATAACAACCGAGGATCGGCCCCGAGTAAATGGTACTATACCAGCTAGTTCCCCGATAACCGGGTCAGTTTTGGGATTCGGGACAACTTGCCGTACCTTACGGCATTCTGTGAAGATTCGGGGTTTACCCCCGGACACCCTGCATACGGTATTACACCACCAACGCCTCAACAATCGGGTTAACTCGGGACTCAGAACAACATGCTGCATCATACGACTCTTCGCCAAGGAGCGAGGGTCACCCCGACCACCAGACAAACGGCATCATCATGTCGACGTCCCAGTCACCGGGCCCAACCAAGGGTCCTAACCAACTAGACATGACCCATGAAAACATCGACAATCGATCGGGCCCACCCCCGATCACTCAGTTCGCGGGTTTACCCGTGTTCAACCCAGCTACCCGGGCCGACCCGGGGGCGCCCTGACTACAAGCCACGCCAAGTGGCACCCAGCAATGAGGTCGGGGTCTACCCTTGAGTCACCTCCCTCCAGCCCTTTGAAGTCAAAGGAAGACCCATCTGGGCCACCTACGAGCTTCAGGAGCTCACAGCAACCTTATACGGCCCACGAACGCGTGTCGGGAATTTCCTCAAGCACCTGGTGGGAGCTTATGCTCCAGCCACTCTATAGCAAGTCGGAGCTTGACTCGGGACTCTCAGCGACCCATCGCGTCATGCACCACCATCGTGCGCCCTCGCACGCGGATTGACCGCGGGGGTCAAGGGGGCAGCGCCCCTTGCGGGGGTTTTCGGGGGCAGAGCCCCCGGAAGAAAATCTCTGTTTATAATGGGTCAAACCCCCAGTCAAACCCGTCGTAAACCCTCAGTCAAACCCCCTGTCAAACCCTAGTCAAACCCTCAGTCAAACCCCCAATCAAACCCACGGTAAACCCTCAGTCAAACCCCCAGTCAAACCCTCAATCAAATCCCCAGTCAAACCCCCAGTCAAATCCCAGTCAAACCCGCGATCAACCCTCATTCAAACCCCTGGTCAAACCTGGGTAAACCCCCCAGTCAAACCTGCGTAGACCGCCCCTCCTCTCTCCCTCTACCCAGTCCGCCTAAACCCCCCCTGGGGGAGGGTTTAGGAGGACCAGCCTGGACCCCCAGGCTGGTCCGCCTAAACCCCATTACAATAAAAAATGGTTTTTTACTCCGCCTAAACCCCTTGGGGGAGGGGGTTTAGGCGGACCAGGCTACCCCCTCAGGCTGGTCCGCCTAAACCCCATTACAATTAAAAAAAAGGGTTTTTTACTCAGCCTAAACCCCCCTGGGGGAGGGGTTTAGGCAGACCAGACCAGCCCCTTGGGCTGGTCCGCCTAAACCTGATCTCCCCCACTCGTAAATAATAAAAAATATTTTTTAAGGGGTTTACCCGGACCAACTTTGCCCCCAAACCTGGTCCGCCTAAACCCCTCCTACCCCTTCACATTCCCTATAAAAGCCCCCCCTAGGGAGCTCAAAAATGGGGATCAAGCATCAAAAAATCATCAAGCATCAAGGCAAGAGCTCACCCCCTCGACTGCAAAGGGGCGCGAAGGAGATTTGTGTGTGTGTTTGCTAGGCTCACGCCGAGGGCATGCCACATGTTCATCCCTCATACGGCGTCTAGCCCAAACACCAACCTCCTAGAAGGCGACCCCATGTTTGATGAACATATGTCATCTCAATGATCGTGCACGACCCCAGATCTCGCTTGGTGAAAGCACTCTGCCCGGGTTCTGTCTCGATAGTCATGCATGACCCTGATGACGCTTGGTGAAAGCACTCTGCCCGGGTCTTGTCTCGATATTTGTGTACAACCCGAATGTCGCTTGATGAAATCACTCTACCCGAGCCCTGTCTCGATAGTCATGCGCCCCCAGACGTTGCTCGATAGGGACAACCTACTCGGCCCTACCTAGACATTCGTGCATGACCCAGATGCCGCTTCATGGGAGCACCCTACCCGATCCCTGCCTCAACATCCACGCACAACGCATATGTGGCTTGATGAGGGCACCCTGCCTAGTCTCCGCTTTAATGACCGAGTACCATCAAACATGGCACAATCAAAGTACCCGGCCTCGTTCCCCGCCTCGATGACCGTGCGCCATCTTGGTGTCACCTCAATAAGCGTGCCCTTAGCGCTGTTACCCGGACAATGGGCATACTTCACAAGTCCCGACGCAAGATGAAGCGTCAGGCCCCTACCTCTGTCAATGGGCCCCGGGCACGACCATCGGGGTCTCACGATGCCCGACTCCTTCAGACACAATGGTGCCTCTGGCACCCGACTGCTAGTCACCCCAGCTACATCGGGGCCCGCGGCGCCTGACCACTCAACAACTTCAGTCACAACGGTGCCTCCGGCACCCGACTGCTAGTCACCCCAGCCACATCGGGGCCCACGGCGCCCGACCACTCAACAACTTTAGTCACAACGATGCCTCCGGCACCCGACTGCTAGTCACCCCAGCCACATCGGGGCTCGCGGTGCCCGACCACTCAACAACTTCAGTCATAACGGTGCCCCTGGCACCTGACTGCCATCTACTCCAGTCACATCGGGGCCCGCGGCACCCGATCACTCAACAACTCCAGTCATAACGGTGCCCCCGGCACCCGACTGCCAACAACTCCAGTCACAACGGTGCCCCTGGCACCCGACTGCCAGCTACTCCTGTCACATCGGGGCCCGCGGCACCCGATCACTCAACAACTCCAGTCACAACGGTGCCCCTGGCACCCGACTGTCAACAACTCTAGTCACAACGGTGCCCCCGGTACCCGACTGCCGGCTATTCCAGTCACATCGGGGGCCGCGGCACCCGACCACTCAAATTCCCCAGCACAATGGTGCCTACGGCACCCCTACTGCCCCGACCTCGACATTGTCCCATGTTAGGAATACATTGTGACCCCCCTTGGGCGCCATCCTGCTGAGTCACAGGTCCTTTGACGGACGCCACGTACAAATGCGAAAATACCTACACAATAACGCAATGACCCGGGGACCGTCATAAATGACGGAATTGTCCCGTGGCTTGCAAGCAATTGTAATCGGGCTCTCATGCCCCCATATAAATGCCTTTCATGGCATATAAGTCATGCAATCCAGTCAGGGAGTGGATCCCCCTCCTCACCGAAACCAGTCTCTCTGCCCCCAGTTATCCCTATTGTGTTGTTGTTGCCCTGTCGCTGTTGCACAGACTATGCCCTCCCGACGTCATGGCTCCTAGGGTCCCTGACTCTCTCTTCGACAGTAGAAACAAAGGTATTCGGATTCAATCCGATGTAAAATAAACACTGGTTGCTTGCGACCAGTGGGGAAAGACGTCCAGTACACGATTCCCACAATCGCCTGCGCACTCGCACCCGTGGAACCCCTTCTCTCCATGTGTCACCTGATCTCTTGAGCCACGTGCCGCGTCCTGGCGACGCTTCCCCGGTCAATCCTTGGTTCCATAGGTGATTGTCAAGAAATCAACTTGCACGCCCGCATTCCACCCAGCCATCCCTGTCCTAGTCTCCCAGAATGATGAACGATACGCCATCCCTTCCAACGCGTTCATATCGTTCTCTCTGCCTTCTTCTCAATACCCCCGGAATCCCCGCGTGCCCAGTCAACCTATCTCGGCCTTCCGTAAAAGGCGAGTGTGCGTCCCCGCCGCGAGGACAAAACACAAGTGACTCCTCACGCGCGTATAACAAACACGGCATGCTCGGGGGGACGTCTCCTACCTTTCTTCTTTCTGCCGAAGAAGAGTCACACCTGTCAAGTGTACTCCGCAATGCCCTCACCTTTTCTTATCGGAGAGGAAGAGGAGGGCCCCCGTCCAGAATGCAACACGCGACCGGACGTCATCGAGCGACCAACCTGCACCAGCAACACCAACAACAAACCAGTGGCGATAGTGACCTATGGTTGAATCGTCATCACCATCCACGCCGGGCATCTACGGTTGGCAACGCCAATCGTGTTCGGCAACGCTGCCTCGACTTTTGGCTCGCCCTGATCCTCGGGCGCCATTACCATGGCCGACATGCAGCCCAGTCCGGTGACTGCCCATAAGGGCAGCTGGCCCCTCTGCTCCTCCAACAACAGAGACCCATGCGGTCATTCACCCCCGGGTCCCCAGCTCCGCCAGCACCCGACCCTGGCTTTTTGCCCCGGGTCCCCGACTCCTCAGCACCTCACTCGGGCTTCCAACTCCGAGTCCCAGCCAAGCCTGCCCCTAGCACGGGTTTCTCGCCCCGGGGTCAAGGCCTCCCAATATTCTATACGGGCCTTCCGACCCGAGTCTCCGACGAGCCGACACTCAATACGGGCTTTCAACCCCGAGTTCGAGGCTCCCCATGATCTGGCTCGGGTAGAGGACCCAGGGTCTCATCAAGGTCGGTCCCCGATGCGGACTCTCCGCACTGGGCCCCTGGCCTCCCAGCTCTACAATGGGGTCTTTACCCCTACAATCCAGCAATGCCAACTCCCAGCAAAGGGTTTCCTCTTCGGGACAAGGCCACCTCAACACCCAACACGAGCACCTGGCCCTAGGTCTCAGCTCCAGCAACACCCAACACGGGCGCCTAGCCCTGGGTCTCAGCTCCAACAACACCCAACACGGGCACCTAGCCCTTGGTCTCAGTTCCAGTAACACCCAAGATGGGCATCTTGCCCTGGGTCTCAGCTCCAACAACACCCAAGACTGGCGTCTAGCCCTGGGTCTTAGTTCCAGCAACACCCAAGACGGGCGTCTAGCCTTGGGTTTCGGTTCCAACAACACCCATGACGGGCTCCCAGCCCTGGGTTCCAGCTTCACCAGTACCCAAGATGGGTTTCCAACCCCAGGTCCAAACTACATCAACACCCAAGAAAGGCTTTCCACCCTGGGTCTCAGCTACATCAATACCTAAGATGGGCGCTCCGCCCTGGGTCCCAGTATTCCCGCATCACCAACACCCAAGATGGGCGTTCAGCCCCGGGTTCTAGTTCCAGCAATACCAAAAAAAAAGGGGGGGCGTCTAGCTCTCGGATCCAGCTCGAGCAGCACCCAAGGTGGGAGTTCAGCCCCGGGGACCAGCTCCATCAACACCGAGGACATGCCGCCTGCCCTGGGATACAGTTCCATCAATACCCAAGACGGGTGTTCAACCCGGGTCTCAGTCCCACCCGCACCCAAGACGGGCATTCAGCCCAGGTCGCAGTTCCATCAACGCCCAAGACGGGCGTTCAGCCCCAGGTCCCAGTTTTATCAGCACCCGAGACGGGCCTCCAGCCCCGAGTTCCAGTTTCGACAACGCCCAAGACCAACATCCAGTCCTAGGTCCCAGCACCATCAGTATTCAAGACGGGCTTCTAGCTCTGGAACCCAGCGTCGTCAAGCACTCAGTTTGGGTTTCTAGTCCTAGATCCCAGCTTCATCAACTCCCAATACAGGCTTTCAACCTCGGGCACTAGCTTCGCCAACACCTAGTACGGGCGTCAAGCTTTGGGTCACCATCCCTCTGACATCCTCAGTTCACGACATGGGTCACAAACCCCAAGTTCTGGTAACAACTCTGATGGACCCAGTGAACCCCAAGTTCCAGGTCGCCATTCTGTCGGCCCCAGCTCGGGCACTACACTCCCGAGTTCCAACTACACTGACACTAACCAGAGATGCCATGCTCCAGACGGCCCCGGACCGGGTTCATTCGGTCCACCACATTGGTGCTGAGTCAACCTCGGCCCTGCAAACAAAAAGGGGTGCCATAGCGACTGCAAAAATGGGTGACCCACCACGCCACCCCTGCCTCCAGAAGACTAGGTGAAGCTCAGAGAAGTCGATGCACCAGTATCACACTGGGGGCAATCACCCCAGTCTAGTATCTAGCCTTCCAAACCCAAACAATGAGGGCAACTCCAAGAAGGAGCGTCCGTCCTCCCTCGAATGGATATGGGTCATTAGAAAAGAGGCCCAACCCATTCGGTGGTCCCAAGTCAAGAGGTCCCTCCACTCACCGGAATGGTACCAAGCTCAAAGGCCAGCAGAGTGAAAGAGGGTGAATCCCGCCGACACCCACCCAGTAGCTCCAAAGAAACTCCACATGCGTCAGCTAACGACTCGGTGGAATCCCTGCCAACGCCAACTGGTGACGCCGGCGAAGCTCCGTTGGGTCCTCTATCGGTGGCTACCAGCAAACCCTGGCGGGAAGTCTATCCCTTCAGTATTTATTATGTCCCATGGGATAGCAACACCCAGGCGAACACCCTGTCCAAGCGTGGCTTTGGCCATCATGTTCAATAAGGCCGAGCCACCCAGATCCCAGTCAAAGTCCCAGCCATCTACAGCAAAGACCAGCCAGCTTCCGGATTCACCCTAAAGCTCCGAGCTACTCGATCGAGGGTCGATCCACAGTCGTTTCCACAACAGCAACAAGTCACCAATGACGCAACCCCTGGGCAACGTCCCCCGACAGCGTCAAGCTAAGGACGACAGCCGCAAGGCTCGTAGGTACCCCAAAAAAAATACAAAAGGGGATAAAAATAGAGATGCCCCGGCGGACTTAGCCACTCTCTCCATAAGGTGACTGGGGGCAAAAAGGTTGCAAACCCAGCTGAGGTGAAAACCCGCGAGGGTGCCTCAGGCAAAATCGGGTAACCCCTCGATGTGAAAACCCACAAGGGCGCACCGAAAAAAGTAAAAGGGGGCCAGCTCTGGCGAAAACCCGAAAGGGCAGTGGAGCTGGTAAAGAGAAAAAGAAAAATCTCCCTTCCTCTCTAGGAATAGCCAACCACCTCACCCTAAATCCCTGACCGGCCCGCCACAATAGTGGGTCAGCATACCTTCTTCTGGCTATCACACCATAATAGTCAGCCTACACCCAGTTTTTGACCAATACACTATCATGGTTGGTCACCACCCAGCATCCAGGTTAATACACCATCACGGTCGACCTATCGATTTCTTCCTAGTGTCACGCTATGCCCGTTTGCTGCTACCCTCTTGACCAATATGCCGCCACGGCCGGTCAAGCCTCCACTTTGGTCATCCCCCTTCACAGTCAACCTACACCTACCCTTGACCAAAACACCTTCACAATCAATCCAACACCTGATCTCTGGCCAAAACACCACAATGCTTGGCCTACACATCACCCAGTTCCTGACCGATACACCTTCTCAGTCGGATAAATCCCTAACCTTTGGCCAATATGCCTCTTTGGTCGGCCTACATTTACTCTTGGCCTACCGCCACCACAACCCAGAACCTCAGCCTTGGCATCATCAAAGCCGATCCGCTCAAGCTTCAGTTCGAGCTCCAGTCACAACCTACACGGATCAGCCAGCCTGAAGGTCTACGTGAAGCCCCAGATTGCTTGGCAACCAGCCAGGACCCAGCGAGGAACTCCAGCATCAGTATAGAGGATCAAGAACAATGATCCCACTAACAGTGTCCTTCGGTAGCAGCAAGCTAAGGGCACCCAACGCCAGTCACCAAACAGCTAAAAGGCTCTCAGTTAAACAAAAAAAAGAACAACAAGAAATGGGGTTAAAAATAGAGATACCCCAGTGGACTCAGTCATCCTTCTTCTCAAGGAAGCGGCTGGGGGCAAAAAGACCAGTAACCTGGTTGAGGTGAAAACTCGTAAGAGTACCTCATGCAAAATTAGGTAACCCCTCGATGTGAAAACCCGCAAGGGCACATCGAAAAAAGCAAAAGGGGGCTAGCTCTGGCGAAAATCCGAAAGGGCGGTAGAGCTGGTAAAGATAACAAAAACAAAATTTCTCTTCTCCCTCAGTTGGGGCAACCAGTTACCCACTGATGTGACACAACCTAGGACTTAAACAAACAAGCACAATCGTAATCAAACGGACCGATGTCGGCGACCGCTCACCCGATGCTCACCAAGACCCGGGGTAACTTGGTAATGCCAAGTGGAGGTTGTGTGGGCTGGGCCCTTGCTGGTAGAGGGCCAGCAAGGCCAAAGTTGATTCCCAAGGGTAATGGCAGCCCAATTCAAGGGAGCCGACGTCGTGCCGAGGGCACGGGTTCTACTCTTTTCCCACGGTGATCACTTATAGCAAAGGAGCTTAAGGATCGGGCTCTCATTCACGGCCAGCGGAGTTTATGAACTAATATTGAAAGAACAAGCACAAATTAGAGCAAAGTTTGGAGCACTTACTCGACCGGTTTGAAGAAACCGGTCCCGCTCAGAGACGAGGGTGAGCGGGGAGGCGGGTGGATCCCCACACGCCGCGTCGGGGTAGCTTGACCTGCCCAAATGATTACAATACTACACCTCTCACAGGAGGGGGATCTTGGGGTGGGGGTTAAGTGATATTACAACTAAAACTACCTCCACATAGGGAGGGGCCTTCAGCCGGCCAAGCGGGGAGGGGAACTTGAGAGAGGAACACCGAAGATGGGAGGTCGCCGGTTCTGTCCACGTTCTGTGGGTGCTGACAGATGATCGAAGAAATGGTTGCTGCGACTGATGCCGGATTTTTTTGGTGATGAAACCACCTGAAAAATCTTCGTAGGAGGCCAGGGAAGTCATCCAAATTTTTTTGATTTCTTCTGGCACCGACGCTGGTCTGGGTGGAGGCCCGAGCAGGGAGGCAGATTCTTAGACTGGCAGCTTCTGGCGGCCAACAGCAGGTTACAGATGATGCCCCGTCAGCTCCCGAACCCAGAATCAAGCACCGCTGGAGTTTTTGGAATTGTGGATGAGTCCTCTTCGCAGAAAAACTGACGGGAAAGCCAAACGATGCCAGAGAAGACCAGGGGACTCTAAACACTGATGACAGGTCGGTGCAGGCTGTGGGAAGCTGAACCGCGTACCCGAGGGAGGAAAATGATAACTATGGCCCACGGACGTCGATAGAAGTTCCACTTCTTGATTCTGAAAGTAGATAGGAAGAGGAACAACTTTTCAGAAGAACTTGTGGCCTGAATTTCCAAAGGTTCGTCGTGGCAGAGCTTCTACTATGGCTCAGGTGCTCAGCAGGGGCAGCTCTGCGCAGTTGTAGGAGAACGGATCTCCCGGTCAGCTCGGAGCTCGGAAGGGGACGAGACCACCGCCGTTGCGAATAATACAGGTAGACGCTTCCGTGGATACCTCTTGGGCCTTCATATTCTCTGGGATTTGGTCGGGGTCGCCTCTGCAAACTGCTACTCTTCTGCTGCCAGCGAACTGAAAACTGGAGGTTGAAGATGGTGGGGGGGAAATGGGGTATATGGGAGGGGAAATGGAGGTGGATGAGTGTGGGGAGAACCCTGGCTGTGAGGGGGTCTAGGAGGGGGTGTTCCAAGGTGTGGGAGGGGAAGAATAGGGTCTGGAAGGGGGTCTAACAGGTGGTGGGAGGAGGAGCTACGAATTTGGGCTTGGAGGGAGAAGGAGGAAGGTGGGGGGGGCACAAGTGGGTGGAGGGCATGTGAGTTTGAATTTCCTTTAATGTGGGGTGGTCAATGGTGGTCTTGGGGATGGGAAGTGGTGCCTTGGGAAGGTGGAGGGCTGCTTTGGGTAGTGGGAAGGGTGCTTGGGGAAGTGGGTGGGGTAGTTGGGGGTTGGGAGGTGGAGCTAGGATTGGTGGAAGCTCTCTTGGGACTAGGGGGTGGAGTAATGGGATGTGTGGGGAAGGGGAGTGGTCTTTAATGGGGGTAGGTGGGAGAGTGGTGGTTGGGAAGGGAGGAGAGAGAAAATTTTCAAAATTGGGTGTGGAGGAGAGAGAAAGGGGAGTGAAAAAGAGAGATTAAGAGAGGGATGGGTGGGGAATCTCTCCCCTAGGGTCTCTCACCCAAAAAATGGAATCTCTCCACTAGATAAGAAGTGTAAACTCTCAAAATGGCAAGTTTTTCATTCATTGATTCATTAGTTCAAATGGAGGAAATGGGGTCCTATATATAGGTAACCCACATTTCTACAAAAGACCTTGACTCTTAACACAATGACAAATAACCAAGGGAAGGGGGGTCCCCTTGGGCCAAGCCCAATGAATTGGGCCCATAAACTAATCTATCAACATAATGACACTTAACCTAGGTAAATGACTCATTAACCTAGGTACAAGACTCAAATAAAAGAAAAATTACATAATTATGACTCAAAGAAAATATAAAAGTTACATGAATTGACTTAGAAAAATGTGACGGATGTAATGGAACCATGCTGGCGGGCAACCGGGGCTTTGAAAATATATGGGGCAATAGATGCCCTCATCATACTCCCGGAGTGCGGAGAACTAGACTCCGTCGAGTAATAGTCCTTCCCTCTCGGAGGGTGTAGAAGTGGTATCGCCCACAAGTCTTCCGAACGAGACTGATCCATCCACCTGCCGAGATAGCGCTCATATACCTTGCTCCTGGTGGTAGTGACCTGTTCACCCAATATTCATTCAATGCGCTCACGCTAGGCTCTCTTGGCTGGTGGTCTCTCCTCTCGGGTGGGTGCTCTCTCAATAGGAGGAATAGGCTCAATATTCTCACTGGGTACCACCGGGGGCCCCTTATATGGCACTAGGTCGGCTACATTGAATGTGGGACTTACTCCATACTCCTCGGAAAGATCTAACTCATAGGCATTAGTGCCAAGGCGACTTAAAACCGGGAAGGGACCAGCCCCATGATGCCTCAACTTAGAGATGGCTCTCGGGGGGAGCCTCCTCGTCCTCACCATCACAAAGTTACCCACGTAGAATTCTTGGTGCAGTCGATGAGAGTTGGCTTGCCTTTTATGAGTCTCATTCTTTTTGCTTATGTGCTTGCTAAGGTCTTCATGTAATTTTGTGAATGCTGACATTCTAGGGGTGATGGGTGGACCTGGGCAACCAAAAGTAGACCAATCATGCTTTGATGCCAAGAAGACTTTGATGGAATTTGGAGGGCCGGGGAAACCATATGTGGACTTATCATGCAATGTTGTCATGTAGACTTTGGTGGGCCTAGGTGGGCCGGGGCACCCGTAGGTGAACCTATCATGCAAAGTGGTGATGAATGTAGGGGGACCCGGACATCCGTAGATGCTTTTGACATGCTTAAGACCCATGATAAATGAAGGTGGACCAATACATCCGAATATGGGTCACTCATGCTTTCTACTTGACATGTGGGTGGTATGAATGAATGGACCCCTCATGGTGTTCATGCCAAATGGTGTGGTAAGCCTAGACACATGCATGTTTTTCCTAAGGGTGACTTCCATGTGTATAGGTGTGGGACAACCTTTGAACTCCCATTGGAAAGGATCGAACGGATCTAAGAATGTGGTCATCATGGGGTGGAGCACAACCTCATTACCTAGGGATATGTGGCCCAAGGTCATGGCTCCCAAGGTGTAACCCAGGTCTAGGATGGAGTGGATTGGGTCAAACATGGTGAGTTGGTGTAGGGAAAGGTGGGTGGTGGATAAAATGTTTGGGTCACACGAGTCTCTTGACTCCCATTGGAATGGATCATATGGATCATAAAATGGGTTACCTAGGGGGAGGAACTCCATGTCCTCAAGATCCTCAAAAGGTGCTAAGTCATCCTTCTCCATGATAGTTGGGCCAATGTTCTTGGCAAGTGGGTTGGCCATGAGTGGAGGGCTTGGCTTTCTACCCGAGATAAGAAGCTCTAAATCGAGGAGAAGGTTGGGCTCATCGAGTGTAGGGAGGAATAGAAGGAGGTCGCTAGTGTAGCAACCAATGGTGCAAACGGAGGTGATAGACCCTATGCATAGGTGTAGGAGGCTAAGGCTCCTAGGTTGTTCGACCATAGGGGTCAACATGCTAGTCATCTCTAATTGCCATGCTATGCCCTTGAGAAGGTCCTCTAAGGTTTCCACTTGGTAAGAGTTTTGGATTATGGTGTGATAAGAGGAGATGGGCACTATGGGATGGTTTTCCTTCATGGGTGGGAAATTGTGATCCATGATCTCTCTTATTGGGCTCTCCTTTAGCCAACTAACAAGGGGTTCTCCTAAGATGAGCTTGGTCCCAACTAGAGAGGGTGATGTAAGGGGAAGACCATCGTGTGATGTTTCTTTTTCAACTTGGACTTGGGTTTCCTCCAAGGTGGGGAGTGGGTTTAGAGTGTTCTCAACTATTGAATCGAGTATGAGTTCTTCTACCAAGGAGGTGAGAGGGTCTTTTGGGGTGATGAGGGTTGGTGTGTGGTGCTCCCGGGGTGGAGGGTAAAGGGAAACTTGGATTGGTAGGGTGGAGTTTGGGAGTGGAAGTAGTGGAGGCCTAGGTTGGGGTAGGATTGGGGTTGGAAGTGGAAGGTGGGTTGGGTGACGAGATTTGGGTTGATGGGTTTTGAGGGGGGTACCTCTTTTTTGGGATGATGGAGGGGTAGTGGTGGGGACCAAGGGGAGATGTGGGGTATGGGTTTGGTGAGGGATTGTGGAAGGGGGTTTTGGTTGGAGTGCGGGGACCCTTAGGGGATTTGGTGTAGAGGTGGATGCTTGGTTTATTTGGGCCTTAAGGGAGAGGACTTGGTCGCGAAGTGTAGTTATGATGGTTGAGAAGTGATTTGTTGGGAGTGGTGGGGGAGGAGGCCTAAAGGTGATATCAAGTTGGTCGGATGGGGATGGAGGAGTGGTAGTGCACCTCGGGCTAGGGGTGTTAGAGTAGAAGGGGTGGGAATATTTGGGGATGTAGATTTTTTTAAGTTCTTTCTTCATATCATCCCATGAGGAAATGGGTGCTTGTTTCCTAACATCCCTTAAGCCCACTATGTTCCTCCATTTTTGCTTGGCTTGACCCCGAAATTGCCCCACGGCAACGCGGACTCTTGCGGGTCCATAAACCATAGTTCTCTCAAAGTGTTTTTCCATGGTGACCTCCCACTTTAGGTAGGCACTATAGCAAGATCCATCGAATAGGAGATCCTCAAAAGAGATTATGTCAAATGGAGGGTTGATCGGTCCCTTATGGGGGGTCGAGTGGGATGAATGTGACCAAAGAGAGGTAGCCATGTTGATGAATGCAAATGTGCCCAAGGACTAGACTTAGTAGAGACAAGTCTAAAACTTGCTCTGATACCAATTGATGTGACACAACCTAGGACTTAAACAAACAAGCACAATCGCAATCAAACGGACCGATGTCGGCGACCGCTCACCCGATGCTCACCAAGACCCGGGGTAACTTGGCAATGCCAAGTGGAGGTTGTGTGGGCTGGGCCCTTGCTGGTAGAGGGCCAACAAGGCCTAAGTTGATTCCCAAGGGTAATGGCAGCCCAATTCAAGGGAGCCGATGTCGTGCCGAGGGCACGGGTTCTACTCTTTTCCCATGGTGATCACTTATAGTAAAGGAGCTTAAGGATCGGGCTCTCATTCACGGCCAGCGGAGTTTATGAACTAATATTGAAAGAACAAGCACAAATTAGAGCAAAGTTTGGAGCACTTACTCGACCGATTTGAATAAACCGGTCCCGCTCGGAGACGAGGGCGAGCGGGGAGGCGGGTGGATCCCCACACGCCGCATCGGGGTAGCTTGACCTGCCCAAATGATTACAATACTACACCTCTCGCAGGAGGGGGATCTTAGGGCGGGGGTTAAGTGATATTATAACTAAAACTACCTCCACATAGGGAGGGGCCTTCAGCCGGCCAAGCGGGGAGGGGAACTTGAGAGAGGAACACCGAAGATGGGAGGTCGCCGGTTCTGTCCACGTTTTGTGGGTGCTGACAGATGATAGAAGAAATGGTTGCTGCGACTGATGCTGAATTTTGTTGGGGATGAAACCACCTGGAAAATCTTCGTAGGAGGCCAGGGATGTCGTCCAAATTTTGTTGATTTCTTCTGGCACCGACGCTGGTCTGTGTGGAGGCCCGAGCAGGGAGGCAGATTCTTGGACTGGCAACTTCTGGCGGCCAACAGCAGGTGGATGAATCAGTCTCATTCGGATGGCTACGACGGTGAACTGCCAGATCACCCAGATCCTTGAACTGCCAGTCCAAGCTGAGATGGATCTGGGAACCGGTGAGATGGATGGATCAGTCTCGATTGATGGAAGGTGGATGGATCTGGGAACCGCCAGAAGCTGCCAGTCCAAGAATCTGCCTCCCTGCTCGGGCCTCCACCCAGACCAGCGTCGGCGCCAGAAGAAATCAACAAAATTTGGATGACTTCCCTGGCCTCCTACAAATATTTTCCAGGTGGTTTCATCCCCAACAAAATTCGGCATCAGTCGCAGCAACCATTTCTTCGATCATCTGTCAGCACCCACAGAACGTGGACAGAACCGGCGACCTCCCATCTTCGGTGTTCCTCTCTCAAGTTCCCCTCCCCGCTTGGCCGGCTGAAGGCCCCTCCCTATGTGGAGGTAGTTTTAGTTGTAATATCACTTAACCCCCACCCTAAGATCCCCCTCCTGCAAGAGGTGTAGTATTGTAATCATTTGGGCAGGTCAAGCTACCCCGACGCGGCGTGTGGGGATCCACCCGCCTCCCCGCTCGCCCTCGTCTCTGAGCGGGACCGGTTTCTTCAAACCGATCGAGTAAGTGCTCCAAACTTTGCTCTAATTTGTGCTTGTTCTTTCAATATTAGTTCATAAACTCCGCTGGCCGTGAATGAGAGCCCGATCCTTAAGCTCCTTTGCTATAAGTGATCACCGTGGGAAAAGAGTGGAACCCGTGCCCTCGGCACGACGTCGGCTCCCTTGAATTGGGCTGCCATTACCCTTGGGAATCAACTTAGGCCTTGCTGGCCCTCTACCAGCAAGGGCCCAGCCCACACAACCTCCACTTGGCATTGCCAAGTTACCCCGGGTCTTGATGAGCATCGGGTGAGCGGTCGCCGACATCGGTCCGTTTGATTGCGATTATGCTTGTTTCTTTAAGTCCTAGGTTGTGTCATATCAATTGGTATCAGAGCAAGTTTTACACTTGTCTCTACTAAGTCTAGTCCTTGGGAACATTTGCATTCATCAACATGGCTACCTCTCTTTGGTCACATTCATCCCACTCGACCCCCCATAAGGGACCGATCAACCCTCCATTTGACATAATCTCTTTTGAGGATCTCCTATTCGATGGATCTTGCTATAGTGCCTACCTAAAGTGGGAGGTCACCATGGAAAAACACTTTGAGAGAACTATGGTTTATGGACCCGCAGGAGTCCGCGTTGCCGTGGGGCAATTTCGGGGTCAAGCCAAGCAAAAATGGATGAACATAGTGGGCTTAAGGGACGTTAGGAAACAAGAACCCATTTCCTCATGGGATGATATGAAGAAAGAACTTAAAAAAATCTACATCCCTAAATATTCCCACCCCTTCTACTCTAACACCCCTAGCCCGAGGTGCACTACCACTCCTCCATCCCCATCCGACCAACTTGATATCACCTTTAGGCCTCCTCCCCCACCACTCCCAACAAATCACTTCTCAACCATCATAACTACACTTCGCGACCAAGTCCTCTCCCTTAAGGCCCAAATAAACCAAGCATCCACCTCTACACCAAATCCCCTAAGGGTCCCCGCACTCCAACCAAAACCCCCTTCCACAATCCCTCACTAAACCCATACCCCACATCTCCCCTTGGTCCCCACCACTACCCCTCCATCATCCCAAAAAAGAGGTACCCCCCTCAAAACCCATCAACCCAAATCTCGTCACCCAACCCACCTTCCACTTCCAACCCCAATCCTACCCCAACCTAGGCCTCCACTACTTCCACTCCCAAACCCCACCCTACCAATCCAAGTTTCCCTTTACCCTCCACCCCGGGAGCACCACACACCAACCCTCATCACCCCAAAAGACCCTCTCACCTCCTTGGTAGAAGAACTCATACTCGATTCAATAGTTGAGAACACTCTAAACCCACTCCCCACCTTGGAGGAAACCCAAGTCCAAGTTGAAAAAGAAACATCACACGATGGTCTTCCCCTTACATCACCCTCTCTAGTTGGGACCAAGCTCATCTTAGGAGAACCCCTTGTTAGTTGGCTAAAGGAGAGCCCAATAAGAGAGATCATGGATCACAATTTCCCACCCATGAAGGAAAACCATCCCATAGTGCCCATCTCCTCTTATCACACCATAATCCAAAACTCCTACCAAGTGGAAACCTTAGAGGACCTTCTCAAGGGCATAGCATGGCAATTAGAGATGACTAGCATGTTGACCCCTATGGTCGAACAACCTAGGAGCCTTAGCCTCCTACACCTATGCATAGGGTCTATCACCTCCGTTTGCACCATTGGTTGCTACACTAGCGACCTCCTTCTATTCCTCCCTACACCCGATGAGCCCAACCTTCTCCTCGATTTAGAGCTTCTTATCTCGGGTAGAAAGCCAAGCCCTCCACTCATGGCCGACCCACTTGCCAAGAACATTGGCCCAACTATCATGGAGAAGGATGACTTAGCACCTTTTGAGGATCTTGAGGACATAGAGTTCCTCCCCCTAGGTAACCCATTTTATGATCCATATGATCCATTCCAATGGGAGTCAAGAGACTCGTGTGACCCAAACATTTTATCCACCACCCACCTTTCCCTACACCAACTCACCATGTTTGACCCAATCCACTCCATCCTAGACCTGGGTTACACCTTGGGAGTCATGACCTTGGGCCACATATCCCTAGGTAATGAGGTTGTGCTCCACCCCTTGATGACCACATTCTTAGATCCGTTCGATCCTTTCCAATGGGAGTTCAAAGGTTGTCCCACATCTATACACATGGAAGTCACCCTTAGGAAAAATATGCATGTGTCTAGGCTTACCACACCACTTGGCATGAACACCATGAGGGGTCCATTCATTCATACCACCCACATGTCAAGTAGAAAGCATGAGTGGCCATATTCGGATGTATTGGTCCACCTTCATTTATCATGGGTCTTAAGAATGTCAAAAGCATCTACGGATGTCCGGGTCCCCCTACATTCATCACCACTTTGCATGATAGGTTCACCTACGGGTGTCCCGGCCCACCTAGGCCCACCAAAGTCTACATGACAACATTGCATGATAAGTCCACATATGGTTTCCCCGGCCCTCCAAATTCCATCAAAGTCTTCTTGGCATCAAAGCATGATTGGTCTACTTTTGGTTGCCCAGGTCCACCCATCACCCCTAGAATGTCAGCATTCACAAAATTACATGAAGACCTTAGCAAGCACATAAGCAAAAAGAATGAGACTCATAAAAGGCAAGCCAACTCTCATCGACTGCACCAAGAATTCTACGTGGGTAACTTTGTGATGGTGAGGACGAGGAGGCTCCCCCCGAGAGCCATCTCTAAGTTGAGGCATCATGGGGCTGGTCCCTTCTGGGTTTTGAGACGCCTTGACACTAATGCCTATGAGTTAGATCTTTTCGAGGAGTATGGAGTAAGTCCCACATTCAATGTAGCCGACCTAGTGCCATATAAGGGGCCCCCGGTGGTACCCAGTGAGAATATTGAGCCTATTCCTCCTGTTGAGAGAGCACCCACCCGAGAGGAGAGACCACTGTTGTGCCCCTTGTGCTTTGTTGATGATGTGGTGTTTTAATGATAGCAACATGAATGAGTCACCATATTGAATGATAGCAACATGATTATTTATAACTGATATAATCTGTGGATAATGCATATGACTGTGACTGAGATATCATCTGGAGAATGCATGTGTTCTTTTGTCTATACACTGCAGGGTAAGGGTAAAGCCCAAAGTCTAGACATTGCTGCATTGCTTGCACTTCAGAGTCTATACATCGTTCATGCATGCACATATTCATGGACAAAGTCTGCACATTGCATTGATGCTTTGGTCGCATGAGTTGAAGTCCATACATTGGACTGTCTCTTCCAGCGTCTCACGCTATCCAAGTGTGTACAGTGTCAACGCATGAAGCCTGTACATCAGTCTTAATATTCTAATTCTGTACAGCCATGTCATATGCTCCTAAGTCTATACATTCGAGCGTCTCATGCAAGTCTATGCATTACTGTTCATGCATCAGTCTTCATAAGTCTGTACATTGGACTGTCTCTTTCAGCGTCTCATGGCATGAGGTCTGTACATTGACACGCCAACTTCTTTGAAGTCTGTACATTGCTTCAGGAGCTTCAAGTCTACACATCACTTCGCTCCATGAAGTCTGTACATCCACAGTGTTACTTGAAGTCTGGACATTGTCTTCGAATCCAAAGTCTGCACTGTGGTCTTCACACTTGAAGTCCATACATTCGATGTGCAGAGTTGAAGTCCATACTGTGCCTCAGGCTGAGGTAGTCCATACACTGGTCGGTGGCAAGCCTGTACACTGGCCTCAGCATTTACAAGTCTACACAATGGCCTCCTTGCATAAAGTATATACACTGGACTGTTTGGCAAGTCTATACATCGGCCCTTGTCTTCGATGTCTGTACAGCATGAAGTCTGTACATTGGTTTTGTCTTGAACAAAATGCCTAAGTCTATACATTGGTTGTTGTTCTTCAATGTCTATACACTCCCTCACACTGTACACACTTGCTGTATTGATATCTATAAGTCTATACATTGCTGAACTATGTACAGCCTGTGTCAATTTTGTCCATTGACTGAACTCCTCAGTTACCCTTGTAGGTGTTCTGGCACGTGAACCAAAGAAATGTCTGGCACGTGATCCAAGAGGCTGAAATGCTGACACGTGGACACAACAGTTCAAACAATCAAGAAAGAAGCTCCTGGATTATTCTGGTGCGTCAACGCATTGATCAAGTAGCGTGGACGCAGCAGTTCAAGTATCCCTTATTGCAGCTTCTGGAGTACATTGGCAGCATCGATGCTGCAGCTCCATGCGTCGACGCAGCATGCTGAGAGCGTCCATGCAGCACGTCTGTCTGCCGAAAAACGTGATCACTGGATTACTGATGCGTCAACGCGGCAGTGGAGCAGCGTCGACGCAACAGTTAAGAAAGGCTAGGCTGGTTGCTCACTGGAACGCATCAATGCGTCAACGCCACGGATTGAAAGCGTCGACGCAGCGGCTTAAGAGATGCCAATATACAAATGTACATGTTCGTGCGTCAACGCCACCAACTAGCAGCGTCGACGCAGCAGTTCAAGGAAGGGGCGACTTATCTCTGGCTATCTTCAACACGTCAACGCTATCCACAGCAGGGTCGACGCAGTGGGATAAATTCAAAATGCGTACTAATGAAGGGCACGTGATCCGAGGTGCCTGGCTCATGATCCAAGGGTGGACGAGATACCAGGATGTTGCCACGTGGTCCGAATTTCTAGGGCAGGAAATGTGGAAGCCATACGCGCCCAGTGTGCCAGCTGCTGCTGCTTATAAAAGGAAGGTTTCATCCAACAGATGAAGGCTGATCGAAGAAGAAGCCTGGAGAGCAGAAAAGCCCTTCGATCCAGAAAAAGAAAAGAAGAAGAAAAGGAGAAGAAGAAGAAAGAGAGAGATCGTGATCGAAGCAGAGTGAAAAGAAGCTGTCGATCCAGCACAAGAGAGGAAAGAAAAGAGAGAGAAGATAAGAGCAGAGAGTGAGAGATTAGCGAAAGATGAAGAGAAGTGCAGAGAGAAAGAAAAAGAAAGAAAGAGATCGTGAGAAGAAGAGACTGAGAGAGGTTGTTTGAAGATCTGTCTTCACTGGACCGTGGATCAAATCCAGGCCAGTCAGCTCCTTAAGAGCCACATTGTGTTTTACGTTTACAGCTTTCCGATGCTGTTATCTTGTCTTTCGTTTTCCTTTTTACACTCTCTTTCAAGCTGTTAGTCAGCTGTTTGCAGAGGAGGACTCCTCTGGATAGCAAGCTGTGTTGCTCAGCGGGCAGTGGAGGTTTCCACTGGACGGGTAAGCTGTAATCCCCAGCGGTTGCAGTGGTGGATTCCACTGGACGGCAAGCTATGAGGCCCAGCGGTTGTAGGCTAAGCTGTATTACCCAGCGGACGCAAGCTATGTTGCGCAGCAGTAATCCACACTCGGGTTGAGTGTGGGGTGGATGTAGGTCTGCTGGACCGAACCACCTAAAAACCCATTGTGCAGTGGTTTGATATATTTGTGGTTTGCTTCTGTTAGATGATTGATTAGGGGCGCACTAAGTGTTGGCTTTCTGGTTGAGCAGAAAAGTTGATTAGCTCTCTTAGAGTGTCTTAAATCTGTTAAGTAATCAAAATTCAAATTGAGCTATAGTTCGTCTAACTTGTATTGTTAGAGTGCTCACTGTCTGTTTGTTTAATTCTGCATCTGCTAATTAGTCTTCCAGATTTGATGAATCTATCTAGTTAGCATTCTAAATAGTTAGTGAGCCTAATATTTTAATTGGGTGAAAGTTTTTATAGGCCATATTCATTCACCCCCCTCTGAATACTTGCATCAAACCCAACAATTGGTATCAGAGCGGGTCTCTGATCTATCAGATCTAACAATCTGCAGAGGATCCTGCTAGTGTTTGGTGCATTTCAGAGTGTGTTTTCAGTGCTCGGTATTTTGTTTCATCGACTTGTACATTGCCTTGCTCTTCTGGTTCTGCTGCATTCCCTGTCATCTGGTCTACTACGCTGAATCTGGTTACCTCTTACTCAAATGGGTCGACCTCCGGTTTATGACGGTTCTAACTTTGATAGTTGGCTAGGAGGCCTATGTGTGTACATAGACTCCATAGATCCCAAACTATGGAGGCTACTATCTAAAGGCCCACACAAACTGCCTCATGATGAGACCAAGTGGTCTAAAGAGGATAGTATAAAGAATCGTGACAATGTCATAATCCTTAACATCTTAAGAGCTGCAATCAATACTGATATGTACCCTTTTGCTCTCAGGTGCACATCTGGAAAGGAAATATATGACAGAGTCGTTTCTGCGCATAATCAGCAAGGTGATAGCTGCTTGATGGCCAACCGGGATGATGAAGATGAGATTTCATCTCAGGTAAGCTCTGAATCAGATGGATACTCCTTTGATGAATTGATAGTGATGTATGAAGATTTGTTCAAAGTATCCAAGAAACTAAAATCTGAGAATAGGAAGCTGAAAAAGAAATGTGATCAGATTAATTCGAATGCTCATTGTGAAAAATGTCAAGATCTGAGAAAATCTCATGAAATGTGCTTAGCTAATCTGAATGTGAGTAAGGAACAAAGTTCTATTCTGGAAAACAAAAATCATGAACTCACTGCCAAGATTTCTGAACTTGAAGATAAGCTGAATTCATTAGGAAATGATCAAATCTTAACTAATGAACTAGTTCAGAATGAACAAACTAGAAAGGAGAATGAAGATCTGAAGCTGCTTAATTTTGCTATGTCTGAGAGACTCTTAATGTTTGAAAGAGGGAAAAGTTCAATTGAAAATGAATGTGAGAGAGTGACTGCATTAATAGAAGAGATTGATAGCTACAAAGCCATTAATGTCTTACTTAATGATAAGATCACAGATTCTGAAATTCTCATTTCCTCTCTCAAAAATGAAATCACTGAATTGAACAATTCCCTGTCTGAGTCATTTAAAAACAAAGAAATTTCAAAGGCTGCTTCTAAGAAGAAACTCTCTGATGGAGGCAGTAAACAGGAAGAGAGAAAAAGAATGTATACAACCTTTGTGCGTAGCTCTGAGTTAGCTAACACTTCAGCTTCTCCTTCATGTCTGCCTGCGAATCAGATAGAAAAACAAAAGAAAACAAAACAGAATAAAAATTTGTATGCTGAAATTTCTCAGGCCAAACTGTCTCATGTTAAAAGAAAGAATGTGAAATGTTTCTACTGTGGTAAATCTGGCCATGAGATGGATGTTTGCTTTGTCATGAGAGAGGATGAACTGAAATCAGATAGAATTCATGCTAGGAATTCTAAATCGAAGAAACCTTCTCATGATCAAAATAAGAGAATTCAATGCTTGTACTGTCATAGAATTGGCCACTTTATGCATGATTGTAGATTAAAGAAGCAAGATGATTTGAATGCTAAAGAGCTTCATGATAGGAATCATGCATATCTGAAAAAGAAACTTCATTGCTTTCACTGTAACAAATTGGGCCATATTGCTGCAAATTGTTGGCATGCTAAGGGAAGAACAATTAACTCCAAAACTGCTATAATCCCTGTAAAAAGATATGCATTCTATAAGAATCTTGACAGAATGAATTCTTCATGTTTTGAATGTGGAAAACATGGCCACACAGTCAAGGACTGTTGGCATGTTCAGAAGAATCATATTAACCCCCATGCTGTCAAATTCCATGCAAAACAATTTGTGAAATGTCCTTGTTTTAATTGTAGAAAACCTGGCCACAAAGCCTCTGAGTGCTGGGTGGCAGAGTTCATAAAACAAAATGCCCATGCACACAACAAAAATTTTGACGTTCATACACATGAATTTAAAAGGAACTTAAATTCTGTTAGTTATCATGGTAAGTCTGGTCAATTTGACTATTCCTTGTCCAGCTATAAGTTGATGGGTTATGATGATAATTCTGTTAAGAGACCAGTCAGAACACCTGTTAGGGCTCATATAGGACCCAAGGCAGCTTGGGTTCCTGCAATATCATATTGATTGATATGTTGCAGGTGTGCCTTGGTGAGAGAAATAAAAGGGGTAATTTAGCCAAGGCACTCAAAAAGGAAGCCCCAGGATTCTACATCTCAGGTTAGTTCTGAACTCTGTTTAAATCTCATAATCTGAAAATACTGATTTGTCTGTTTAAATTTCATTATCTGAAATTGTTGTTTTGCTTGGTTGATTTTTGATGCTCTTCTCATGCTGTTGTTTGCACTAAATAAATGAGATTACTTTGCACTGCATATGTCATTTGCATGACCATCATGGAACAGTGCTGAAGGGCATATGGAGTATGTCTGGATGCTACTGCCATGTGTGAGGTGGTCCTTGGACCGAGTCCTCCGCCTAGTACCATGGGTCTAGTTTTCATATAGAGCAGTGTATTGCATATCATAAATTTGAAGAAAATAATATTTGAAAAGAAATGATTCATTGCACATCATGCATTTTGTCAGGGGGAGCTTGTTTGCTGTTGATTGATCATCATGCTCTCCTTGTTAGAATTGTTGCATACTGCATATGTAGGATAGTGCATATCATAAAATTTTGAAAAATCTAAAAAGAAATACACTGCACTTAGACAGGGGGAGCATTCCTATTTCATATCTTCTTCACCTCATGAACTCCATTTGTTTAAGTAACCTAATTCATTCTCTTGACTATGCACTATTCAACTGAATTCTCTGCTGGTATCTCTAAAATAGCTGATCAGTCTGTATTCCAGACTCAGCTACTGTCTGATGATTAAAATCTCTTCTGATGCTCTTCTCTATTGCTGATTCACTCTTGCACCAGCTTATACTCACCTGTCACATTCTTCTCAGCTGGTGTGACTGATCTACTTCAACTATTGATTGTTGGTTGCTGAATTCATTGTTCTGATCTGAGGAACTTAAGCTGCATGTCATGCAATTCAGTCTGAGAACATTGTAGAAATTTCTATCATATAGGTTTAAGAATTATGGCTGAATCAGACTGATACAAGATTAATGTATTCTCAGATTTGTACTTAAATGAATTAAAAGTATCTGAATGATAATGTTTAATAAACTTTAACCATATGTGTCATATAAACCTTAGACTTTCTCATCTGATATCTGAAAATTTGATTTCAGAGCTACTTTGGTTAAGATGCATAGAGTGTGTATCGCTGGTAAACATTAATTTGAAAAATGTTGACTAAATAAAAAAAAAATTGTGAATTCAGACCAATGACTCGGTTACTGAGAAAACTGAGTTCTTTATCAATGAAATAAAGTAACTCATGTCATGAGGTGCCATAGTTATCTCTGATAAAAATTTAGTGAAACAAAACCTGACAGAGTAATAGCTTATTTGTGTTGAGTAGCTGGGGAGTCTGGCCTCTGATAAAGGTGTCTTCTCATGTAAAAAGACACTCATATTGCTAACTCTGCTCTCAAAGTGAGAGGCAATGCCAGTTATCACACTGAGTAACTGGGTCACTTCAACTAAGACTTGTTGTGCCTCATGTAAAAAGGTGTTGATCAACTTAAATTGCTCAGAAAAATATAATGTGCTTCAAATAAAATTATCTTGAAAAATCTGTCAACTCATGTTCTTGAAAAAGTGTTTAACTTCAGTACTAACCTGTGTATTTTTCAAAGGTGTAATTGAGATCATATGTGTAAGATAAAAGATGATTGTTTTTGAGTGTTTTCTGACTATTTGGTTCACTTTTATTAAAACTTGGATTCAGATATGAGTATTGAGTTTAATTTGGCAAATTTGGTATACATCAAAATTAAATCAGATTGGTTAAGCTGCAAATTCATAACCCCTTATGATAGAAGAGTCTAATCTTCTTAAGACTTATTGTTGTGATGGATGCTTTAAAATCTCTCATGATCAGATTCTTTTCAGTCAGCCTGATTAACATCTTGCTATTGATTGATTCCTCGAGATGTATTATGCTTTGACTATTCAACCCACCGCTTGGCTACACTATTGTTGGAATCTTCCATCTTGTTCTGCAACAAATTCTGATTCTGTGGTCTTTTCACCAAAATTCAGATTCTTTGTAATGGCAGATTTCAGATTGATTTATTGGATAACCTGAGTCCATTCCTGTGCTTCAGGGGGTGTTATGGTTTATCTACAGTTCAGGGGAGAGTAGTCAATCATGCATGTTGATAGGGGGAGAGCTGTTTCATTGTCATAAGAGAGAACCTCATTTTAATGAACCTTTTCCCTTCTTTTTGATTATGTCAAAGGGGGAGAATAGCTTGACGAGTCAGTGGGAATCATCATGTTGCCATCATCAAAAAGAGGGAGATTGTTGTGCCCCTTGTGCTTTATTGATGATGTGGTGTTTTAATGATAGCAACATGAATGAGTCACCATATTGAATGATAGCAACATGATTGTTTATAACAGATATACTCTGTGGATAATGCATATGACTGTGACTGAGATATCATCTGGAGAATGCATGTGTTCTGTTGTCTATACACTGCAGGGTAAGGGTAAAGCCCAAAGTCTAGACATTGATGCATTGCTTGCACTTCAGAGTCTATACATCGTTCATGCATGCACATGTTCGTGGACAAAGTCTGCACATTGCATTGATGCTTTGGTCGCATGAGTTGAAGTCCATACATTGGAATGTCTCTTCTAGCGTCTCACGCTATCCAAGTGTGTACAACGTCAACGCATGAAGCCTGTACATCAGTCTTAATATTCTAAGTCTGTACAGCCATGTCATATGCTCCTAAGTCTATACATTCGAGCGTCTCATGCAAGTCTATGCATTACTGTTCATGCATCAGTCTTCATAAGTCTGTACATTGGACTGTCTCTTTCAGCGTCTCATGGCATGAGGTCTGTACATTGACACGCCAACTTCTTTGAAGTCTGTACATTGCTTCAGAAGCTTCAAGTCTACACATCACTTCGCTCCATGAAGTCTGTACATCCACAGTGTTACTTGAAGTCTGGACATTGTCTTCGAATCCAAAGTCTGCACTGTGGTCTTCACACTTGAAGTCCATACATTCGATGTGCAAAGTTGAAGTCCATACTGTGCCTCAGGATGAGGTAGTCCATACACTGGTCGGTGGCAAGCCTGTACACTGGCCTCAGCATTTTCAATTCTACACATTGGCCTCCTTGCATAAAGTATATACACTGGACTGTTTGGCAAGTCTATACATCGGCCCTTGTCTTCGATGTCTGTACAGCATGAAGTCTGTACATTGGTTTTGTCTTGAACAGAACGCCTAAGTCTATGCATTGGTTGTTGTTCTTCAATGTCTATACACTCCCTCACACTGTACACACTTGCTGTATTGATATCTATAAGTCTATACATTGCTGAACTATGTACAGCCTGTGTCAATTTTGTCCATCGACTGAACTCCTCAGTTACCCTTGCAGGTGTTCTGGCACGTGAACCAAAGAAATGTCTGGCACGTGATCCAAGAGGCTGAAATGCTGACACGTGGACACAGCAGTTCAAACAATCAAGAAAGAAGCTCCTGGATTATTCTGGTGCGTCAACGCATTGATCAAGTAGCGTGGACGCAGCAGTTCAAGTATCCCTTATTGCAGCTTCTGGAGTACATTGGCAGCATCGACGCTGCAGCTCCATGCGTCGACGCAGCATGCTGAGAGCGTCCACGCAGCACGTCTTTCTGCCGAAGAACGTGATCACTGGATTACTGATGCGTCAACGCAGCAGTGGAGCAGCGTCGACGCAACAATTAAGAAAGGCTAGGCTGGTTGCTCACTGGATCGCATCAATGCGTCAACGCCACGGGTTGAAAGCGTCGACGCAGCGGCTTAAGAGACGCCAATATACAAATGTACATGTTCATGCGTCAACGCCACCAACTGGCAGCGTCGACGCAGCAGTTCAAGGAAGGGGCGACTTATCTCTGGCTGTCTTCAACGCGTCAACGCTATCCACAACAGGGTTGACGCAGTGGGACAAATTCAAAATGCGTACTAATGAAGGGCACGTGATCCGAGGTGCCTGGCTCATGATCCAAGGGTGGACGAGATACCAGGATGTTGCCACGTGGTCCGAATTTCTAGGGCAGGAAATGTGGAAGCCACACGCGCCCAGTGTGCCAGCTGCTGCTGCTTATAAAAGGAAGCTTTCATCCAACAGATGAAGGCTGATCGAAGAAGAAGCCTGGAGAGCAGAAAAGCCCTTCGATCCAGAAAAAGAAAAGAAGAAGAAAAGGAGAAGAAGAAGAAAGAGAGAGATCGTGATCGAAGCAGAGTGAAAAGAAGCTGTCGATCCAGCACAAGAGAGGAAAGAAAAGAGAGAGAAGAGAAGAGTAGAGAGTGAGAGATTAGCGAAAGATGAAGAGAAGTGTAGAGAGAAAGAAAAAGAAAGAAAGAGATCGTGAGAAGAAGAGACTGAGAGAGGTTGTTTGAAGATCTGTCTTCACTGGACCATGGATCAAATCCAGGCCAGTCAGCTCCTTAAGAGCCACATTGTGTTTTACGTTTACAGCTTTCCGATGATGTTATCTTGTCTTTCGTTTTCCTTTTTACACTCTCTTTCAAGCTGTTAGTCAGCGGTTTGCAGAGGAGGACTCCTCTGGACTGCAAGCTGTGTTGCTCAGCGGGCAGTGGAGGTTTCCACTGGACGGGTAAGCTGTAATCCCCAGCGGTTACAGTGGTGGATTCCACTGGACGGCAAGCTGTGAGGCCCATCGGTTGTAGGGTAAGCTGTATTGCCCAGCGGACACAAGCTGTGTTGCGCAGCAGTAATCCACACTCGGGTTGAGTGTGGGGTGGATGTAGGTCTGCTGGACCGAACCACCTAAAAACCCATTGTGCAGTGTTCTGATATATTTGTGGTTTGCTTCCGTTAGATGATTGATTAGGGGCGCACTAAGTGTTGGCTTTCTGGTTGAGCAGAAAAGTTGATTAGCTCTCTTAGAGTGTCTTAAATCTGTTAAGTAATCGAAATTCAAATTGAGCTATAGTTCGTCTAACTAGTATTGTTAGAGTGCTCACTGTCTGTTTGTTTAATTCTGCATCTGCTAATTAGTCTTCCAGATTTGATGAATCTGTCTAGTTAGCATTCTAAATAGTTAGTGAGCCTAATATTTTAATTGGGTGAAAGTTTTTATAGGCCATATTCATTCACCCCCCCTCTGAATACGTGCACCGAACCCAACAACCACTAGCCAAGAGAGCCCAGCGTGAGCGCATTGAATGAATATTGGGTGAACAGGTCACTACCACCAGGAGCAAGGTATACGAGCGCTATCTCGGCAGGTGGATGGATCAGTCTCGTTCGGAAGACTTGTGGGCGATACCACTTCTACACCCTCCGAGGAGGGAAGGACTATTACTCGACGGAGTCGAGTTCTCCGCACCCCGGGAGTATGATGGGGGCATCTCTCGCCCCATATATTTTCAAAGCCCCGGTTGCCCGCCAGCATGGTTCCATTACACCCGTCACATTTTTCTAAGTCAATTCATGTAACTTTCATATTTTCTTTGAGTCATAATTATGTAATTTTCCTTTTATTTGAGTCTTGTACCTAGGTTAATGAGTCATTTACCTAGGTTAAGTGTCATTATGTTGATAGATTAGTTTATGGGCCCAATTCATTGGGCTTGGCCCAAGGGGACCCCCCCTTCTCTTGGTTATTTGTCATTGTGTTAAGAGTCAAGGTCTTTTGTAGAAATGTGGGTTGCCTATATATAGGACCCCATTTCCTCCATTTGAACTAATGAATCAATGAATGAAAAACTTGCCATTTTGAGAGTTTACACTTCTTATCTAGTGGAGAGATTCCATTTTTTGGGTGAGAGACCCTAGGGGAGAGATTCCCCACCCATCCCTCTCTTAATCTCTCTTTTTCACTCCCATTTCTCTCTCCTCCACACCCAATTTCGAAAATTTTCTCTCTCCTCCCTTCCCAACCACCACTCTCCCACCTACCCCCATTAAAGACCACTCCCCTTCCCCACACATCCCATTACTCCACCCCCTAGTCCCAAGAGAGCTTCCACCAATCCTAGCTCCACCTCCCAACCCCCAACTACCCCACCCACTTCCCCAAGCACCCTTCCCACTACCCAAAGCAGCCCTCCACCTTCCCAAGGCACCTCTTCCCATTCCCAAGACCACCATTGACCACCCCACATTAAAGGAAATTCAAACTCACATGCCCTCCACCCACTTGTGCCCCCCCCACCTTCCTCCTTCTCCCTCCAAGTCCAAATTCGTAGCTCCTCCTCCCACCACCTGTTAGACCCCCTTCCAGACCCTATTCTTCCCCTCCCATACCTTGGAACACCCCCTCCTAGACCCCCTCACAGCCAGGGTTCTCCCCACACTCATCCACCTCCATTTCCCCTCCCATATACCACATTTCCCCCCACCATCTTCAACCTCCAGTTTTTAGTTCGCTGGCAGTAGAAGAGTAGCAGTTTACAGAGGTGACCCTGACCACATCCCAGAGAATATGAAGGCCCAAGAGGTATCAATGGAAGCATCTACCTGTCTTCTTCGCAACGGCGGTGGTCTCGTCCCCTTCCGAGCTCCGAGCTGACCGGGAGATCCGTTCTCCTACAACTGCGCAGAGCTGCCCTTGCTGAGCACCTGAGCCATAGTAGAAGCTCTGCCACGACGAACCTTGGAAGATTCAGGCCACAAGTTCTTCTGCAAAGTTGTTCCTCTTTTTGTATACTTTCAGAATCAAGAAGTGGAACTTTTATCGACGTCCGTGGGCCATAGTTATCATTTTTCTCCCTCGGGTACGCGGTTTAGCTTCTCACAGCCTGCACCGACCTGTCATCAGTGTCCAGAGTCCCCTGGTCTTCTCCGGCATCGTTTGGCTTCCCCGTCAGTTTTTCTGCGAAGAGGACTCATCCAAGATTCCAAAAACTCCAGCGGTGCTTGATTCTAGGTTCAGGAGCTGACAGGGCATCCTCTGTAACCTGCTGTTGGCCGCCAGAAGCTGCCAGTCAAAGAATCTGCCTCCCTGCTCGGGCCTCCACCCATACCAGCGTCGGCGCCAGAAGAAATCAACAAAATTTGGACGACTTCCCTGGCCTCCTACGAAGATTTTCCAGATCCATCAAGCTGCAGTGAGATGGATGACTTCCCTGGAGATTCTTGGACTGGCAGCTTGATGCCAGATTCTTGGACTGGCAGCTTGATGGCGGTTCCCAGATCCATCTCACCGGTTCCCAGATCACCAGTCAAACTGCAGATTACTCAGTAATCAGCCAGAGCCCCTACAATGGCTACGACGGCGACAAGCCATCAACAGTACAAACTCCAAGTCACATCCCCTCACAGCAGCACGCTACGGATGGCAACCACAAGGATCCCAGGTCAAAAAAAAATGGGGTTAAAAATAGAGATATCACGGTGGACCTAGTCGTCCTCATCACAAGGAGGCGGCTGGGGGCAAAAAATTGCCACCAACCCAGGTGAGGTGAAAACCCGAGAGGGCGCCTCAGGAAAAATCAGGAAACCCCTTGTGAATCAGGGATTTAGAACACCCCCCAAAATTGATGAATTTGTATTTAGCAAGATAATTTAGCAAGATAAAAGCGCTAAAGTCGATGATAAAAGAGGGGTGAAACATGCATTAATAAGATCCGTGATCGCCACTGAGGCCAGAAACATGCCAAATAATAAAAGACTAAAATAGGGGCATGCTACATTCCTCAGAAATTCATGAGGGGCCAGCTGTAGGCCTGGAGATGAACGCGCTATATCGTCCTAGCGCGTTCTTCAGGTCGCGCTAGGAACATATAGCGTAATATCAGACAGGAAGCGGGCTATTTGGATTCGTTCCTTCCTTGCTCCAAGGCCGGCCAAGGTGCAAGGAAGGAACGAATCCAAATAACCCGCTTCCTGTCTGATATTGCGCTATATGTTCCTAGCGCGACCTGAAGAACGCGCTAGGACGATATAGCACGTTCATCTCCAGGCCTACGGATGGCCCCTCATGAATTTCTGAGGTATGTAGCATGCCCCTATTTTAGTCTTTTATTATTTGGCATGTTTCTGGCCTCAGTGGCGATCACGGATCTTATTGATGCATGTTTCACCCCTCTTTTATCATCGACTTTAGCGCTTTTATCTTGCTAAATTATCTTGCTAAATACAAATTCATCAATTTTGGGGGGTGTTCTAAATCCATGATTCACAAATTGGTGATCACGGTGGGACACTTTGTGCTACCACGTTCGTTCTTCTAGTTGCCTGCTTGTCAATACATCCGTGTGTGTGTTTATTTGATTTTTGGGCCTTTCCCCGCTGTCGTTGATCGCGCTATGTGTCCATAGCGCTTTCTGTAGATCGCGCTTGGGACATATAGCACGTTCATCACCTGAGGGTATTCTCAGGTACACCTTCTGTTGGGGTTCATCTCTGGTGGCATCTTGTATATTTCTTGCTGTGTACTTACATATTTTTGTTTTATTTGTCAGTTCTAGTTTAGATGTTCTTGCATAGCATGGCATTCATCTTTGCATTTGGTTTGAGAGACCTCCTCTCTCTATATTAGGATTCCACACACCTTTCTTGAAATCGGGACAACCCTCCATTGAGCATTCCGACTCTTTGGACCGGAAATTCCTTTTCCAAGACCTCCGTAAGTCCCCGCACCCGTGGATTCCCTCACGGACGCCGGGCAGGTTGTACCTTTGAAGTCCTGGGTTTAGTTGGCCTATACATGGTGAGAGAGTGTTCCTAGTTGGCACCGGAGAGAACCACATTTGAAACTAGGTTCATCCCTTGAGTGATCACACCAATTTGCATAAAATCATTAATTCACCAAGGTTCAAACAAACAAAAAATCAGCGGTAACCATTCCAACTTGTGTGCTTCTTTGCAAATTATTTTGCTTGAACTTTGATTGCATAATGGCTTACCTTGATAAACAAAATAACATGTTTAATCTTAATGAGGATGCACAACCTAGCACATCCTATATTCCTCAATCTCAACATGCTCGTCATAATTCTCATCATTTTTTCAAGGGACCATATCCTCATTCTTATGGTGTTGCCCGGCCCATGGGTAATGTCCAATCTCATGGCCCCTCGATTCAATCGCGAGCCACTACTCCTACGGGGCCGTCTCCTCCCGACGATGAGAAGGTCTCCCAGATCTTGCGTGCATTAGATCATCTCACCCCTCAACAAATCCAAGCCCTTGAGGCCGTTGTTGAGGGTGCATCTCATTCATCTCATCCCCCTTCCAATCTTACGCGGGTGGCCCATCACCCACTTCCCTCTTCTATTCACATTCCTACTCGGGTAGCCCATCACCCATCTCCTCCTATTCACACTTCTCCTCGGGTGGTCCAATGCCCGCTTCCTTCTATTCCTCATCCACCACGGCCCCAAGGCCCATTTATCCCTTGCAACCCGGCCCATCCGGGTCCTTCTATGGGTCATCCCATTAATCCTCTTCCACGGCCTTTTTATGCGGCCCCTACTTCAAGGCCATGTCAACCCTCTGTTGCTCAAATCACACCCCTCCAATGAACTCTTCTCGACAAAGTCACTTTGTTGGAGGAACAATTAAAAAGGGCTACGAGCCCACGGCCTGCTCCTTTAACTCCAGTCAATTCCCTCCACGCCGCTCTGAATGACATTACAAAGATGGAGCAAGATTGGAAGGATAGGAGGGACGACTACGTCATCGACAATGCAAACAAGCAAGAGCCGGCGGGTTTCAACGTTCAAGTGGACGCCATCCATCCTCCACCCATTCACCCAATTCACACATATGGCCCTCCACCTCCACGTACACAATACCATTACATTCCACCACCCACATACATGCCTCCACTATGGTGTCCACTTGAACCAGCTGATGAAGAACCGGCGATTGAAGAATTTGAGGCGGCATACGACGAAGCTCCTCAAGAAGCACCCCTTCCGAGTTTCCTTCGCTTCCCTCTCCCTCCACTACCACTTGATGAACCCCTTGCTCAGGACGAAGCCACAGTCCCTGATCCAACCCCCATTTATGAGACCTCTTGGTGTTACAATGATGGGTCGACATTCCAATCACCCACACCGCCACACCATGAGTCACATTCTATCCCTAACACCGCTCGCCCCATTCGGCATTTTCAACGCACTAAACCTTCACCTCCCATAACCACACTAGTAGCCTCCATTCTACTGGTCTCCGCCGAGCCTTCTATTACTCCTCCCCTTTGTCCGCCACCTCAGCCGTCCACTATGCCTATAACCCCTATTCCACTACTTAACCCTTCACCCTTACCCGTGGCTAGTCCTGAGCAAGATCCACCCTTTTTTGCACTCGAGCCAATCCTGACTGCTTCCGAGCAAAGGGAGAAGCTCGACGTGTTTGAACCTTTGTTTCCACTCACCCTTTCTCCAACACCTTCCATTATATCTCCACCATCCATGGAACCTTCCGCCTCCACTTCACACCTCTCTACCACTCAGAATGGGGGGCTTTCATCAAGTACTTGTGCCGAAGATGATCAAGAGCCGGGCAAGAAGGATTTGGCCATGACCACGCTATTCAAGATGCAAGAGTTTGTATGCCGGATGCCGATCCGGGTTGTTGTGCCAAGCATGGTCGAAGAGGCCAAGTTCCTATCACTGCTCACTTTGATGCCGTGTAAGTTTATGCCCAAGGAGCGAGCAGGGCACCCCTTGTTCCAACTTTCAAATCTTGAACTTTTTCTTCCATACAAAGGATGAACGCCCATCTTGATCAATATTCTTCATACGCTACAATCCTTGGGCAACACGATGCTTCCTATCCCAACTTTCCAACTCTCTCACACTATTGTTTTTCACTCTCCAAGGGAGTGGTCATTCACTATTGAAGCTTCATCATGGGCTTTTGCTTTATCCATTGGGCCAATTGGCTATACACTTTCACTGCCATGGAGGGGCGGTTATCTTGGTGCCAAAGGGCTTTCCACTATTCTACCCACCTTCCATTCAACGCCATCCACATTCTTGTCTATAACATTTTCTTCATGGGCCACCCCAGGGGTAAGGAGGAGGATCTCATCCTCTCGCCCTTCATGTTCTTCATATTCTTTGCATCTCATGCATTCTGTTACATCCATGCATTCATCGCATCTGTTGCATTGCATTTGCATACATTTGCATTTCTTCTTTCCTGGGTTTCCGGACCCGTATCTTCCCCGCCATCCGGAACCTCCGGATATTCCGCATTTCCCATCTTATTCATCTTCATCCTCTTCCAATCCACTCTCCCTGGGGCATCGCGTCCCCTTTCCTGCTATTTCCCTGGAACCTCCAGGTATTTTATCCCTCCTCTTAAGGCATGACGCCCCTTCTGATTCCACTATTCCGGAACCTCCGGATCTTTCTCTTCTCCCCGGGCATCGCGTCCCTCAGCAGTTTCCTCCTCCGGAACCTCCGGATCTTTCTCTTTCCCTTGGGCATTGTAGATCCTAATTAGAAATCCACTTAAGGAATTAAAATAATGATATAAGGGAGGAATATGGACAAAAAAGGGATTAACACGAGGTGCTAAGATGGAGTTTGTGATCGCCAGAGACACGAGGCCTCAAAATATAATACTAAAAAGCATGGAGGGATCGCGAAAAATGCCTTGAATGCGGGGATGTGAGTGCTCCTTTCTCTTCTAGATCGGCCGGCCGATGAAGAGAGTTCTTCTTTAATTACCCTTGCAAAAATCAACAAAACACCAATAAAGAAATTGAATTAGAAATATGGTGAGTGTAGCATCAAATTCTTAATAGAAGGATGAGCATGAAAGCATGATGAAAAACACACCTTAAGGGTGGTTGCCCTTAAACCCCTATGCAAAAGGGTGTGGGAGACATGAATGATATGATATATCAATAACTAAGGGGGAAAGAGTGCAAGAGTGCACCGTGGGGAGGTTCTCAACAGTTGAGAAGGAAAGTATATAAACAGTGTGTATGCATGCAATGACCTAATGATAATAAAAACAAAAGGAGAAATAGAAAAGCAAGATGAAGCCTGTGCTTGGCTTGAATGCTCGATGGGGAGAAAGTCTGCAGAGGGAATTGATGAAGATGGAGCTTCTTCTCCTTCAGCCAAAAGCAGCAGCGGCAGCAACCTGCGTAAAACAAAACTACAGAGAAAAACGGGGGGAAGAAGATACGAGGGAAGGGATCCAACCAGTTAACAGAGAAGAAGCCTCTATTAATAGGTTGAAGAGAAGATAAGAACGGGCAAGAGTCCTACGGAGGTAAGACTCCAATCCCAATCGAGGAAGGTGACCAACGAAGGCAATGACTCTCTGGGAAAGGGCTGCGTTCGTTTAGAACCAAAAAGGTGAAACACGACTTGGACACGGGCGTCAATTCTTAATTTGACGACCTACCAAAGGGGCGTTATTAAAAACACGCCTTAGATAAAGACGTTAATTCAAAAATTAATTTTTAGAAATAGATGAAACATGTCTGCGTCCAAGGCGTGATTTAAAACGCGCCCTATCAAGGGACGTTAATTCAATATATTCAAAATAGGGCCAATTTTCATTTCTCAATATTATTTTCCTATTTTTAGGTGGAGGTGCATCTCGTTGCGCTGATTCCAACGACTATTTTTGCGTATTTTTCTGGCACCCGGAAGGCCACCAAATCACCTCTGGAAGAGAGTGGAAAATAATATAAAAAAATCAATTTGAAAAAGTGACGACCGTGCATAGGTCGTAAATTTGATTTTTGATTTTTTTATTCTTTTCAAATTCAAAATAACGTCTCATGGTAGGTCGTTAATTACAAAATAATTCCGAAAAATTCTCAGAAAAATCCAGAAAAATAGAAAATGAGTGGAATTGACACCTCCATGAATAGTCGTCCATTTTTAAGAAACGCCCAAGGCTAAGTCGTTATTTAAAAGACGCCCCACGTCAAGTCGTTAATTCTGGAAAATTCATAAAAATAGAGAAAAATGCCCAGAAAATTCAGAAAAATCCAAAAAAATAGGGGAAAATAAGAAAAGTGAGGAAAAAAGGAGAAATCCAAGAAAAGTGAGAAAAACCACTCAAACAGAGCTAATTTGAGGGTCGAATCGGGACATTACAAGGTAATATGAGATGTACTCATAGTAACGTCAATTTTGGCGTGTCTACAGCTGCCCCGCCTTGGCGTCTGCTTTACAAGGGAGCAGAGCAAACTGAAAAGTAGATGCCAAGGTGTGATGAGATACGCAATCAACATCACTTGATGAGAATTAAATCAAAAGCTCGAGATGAAGCAAATCCCGAGAAATTCAATGAAATCAACGATATTTGGATAAAAGGGGAAGTGTGCACGCGGTGCACGAAGGAGATAAAAAAATGATCAACTTCCAGCGCGGTGGAAGTACCCCAGGTCACAAACCTGTAGGTTTCACCATTGGGGAGCGGTTACCAGCCAATGTGGACGTGCTGCAGCCAAGGTGGATCAAAGGGAAAAATGATTAAAATAAGATGATAGAAATCTAAACAAGGAGCTTTCGAGAAAATGATCCAAAACAGCGACAAAACGAACTGAGGACACAATTCGGCATGAAATATCTCATATCTGGAAAGATGATCAAATTTAACCCTCAAAATCAGCTTATCAGAGTGATTTTCCAAAATTGATTCAAATCCTACATGAATGCATGCTGGGTTTAAAGGGGAAAATTAAATCAAACGAAAATATAAGATAATCAAGGATAATATTGTTAAACTGCCCAGACTGGGTCAAGAAATCGATTCTGCGAGCTGATACTAAGCCGAAGCCCGTTTATCCACGCATCAACTCGCAAAAGGGAACCATCGTCCCCAGTCTTGGACGGCTCAACGGCCTATCCGTGTGACTAAGATGCCTCTGGAATCGTCATTATTTTTGATGAAGGGGAACTCAAATTCCAGATTTACCAAAGCCACAAGGTCCTTGATATAATCTAATAGCGTATGTAACATATAGTAGAATGCATACAGGGGGGATAAGGATAGCAATAAGCCTGGGGGAACTAAGAAATGGGGTGTAAGCACCGTGGGACTTGGATGTTGATGATGCCCAGTCAGTGGGACCAAGAGCTTCTTCCTGCGCTCAAAGATTCATCAGCCAAGATATAATGAAGATAACAAGCAATGAATAAGGCATTTAAGCATAGTCATCAAAGCATGAATCAAAGCATCAATCAACCATTATGAGTTGAATCATGATATTACAAAGCATCATTATTTGTTATTTCGTCATGAGGATGACAATCTTGGCTAATCAAGATGTAGAGTTGAATGATCAGAATGATATAATGCCCAGTGGCATAATTGATCAAGAGAAATTAGCAGGAATTGAAAGATCTGGAGATGAATAATCAGGATGATAATAAGGAGATATGATAATGAGAATGATATAGGGAGATGATAATCAAAAAAAATGCCCAGGGTGGCATGTCATGAGAATATCGGGAGAAATTAATAGATTGATAGCAATGAGTGGAGATAGGACTTATCCCGTGCTCTTGATCCTTGCAAAGTTGTTCCTGCAAAACGCCATCAGAAAATATAATGCATTTTTTGTTATTTTTGAAATATGCAAATTTTTATGAGTTTTGGAAAAGATATTCAAATTTTTATGAATTTTATCAATATGCAAATTTTTGTGGGTTTTAGGAAAAGATATTCAAATTTTTATGAAGTTTTGAGAAAGATATTCAAATTTTTATGGATTTTGGATAAGAAATATTCAATTTTTTATTTGATTTTGGTTAGACATTGCTAAAGCAGCATCAAAAGGTGTCTTAAACCACTGACTAGGGGCCCTCGTTCCTTCCCCTTTCGCTAAAAATTACCCAAAGCTGGGCGTGCATTGAAAGGTGGCGCCCTATAACCGACCGTCTTTGATCAACGGTGCCCCTACCAAGGCCATACCCGAGAAACATTCGGTCTTGGAGGGAGAAGAGAAGAATAATTGGAGATAAGCTTTATACAGGATGGGAGATGTCGGGACTTGAATTCCTTCCAAGGTGTTTCCCCTCAAAGAGGTAGTATGTTGCGCCGGGGCTTTGTGCCTTTGATTTTAGACCCTTGACATGCATACGACCAGGGTTTTCCCTGCGGGGACTTTGCCACTCTTGTCATGCCATAATTCACAATTTTACTTTTATCGAAATTTTGACTTGATTTTCAGAATAGCCCTTTTTGCGAGATGTATCATGAAAGCTTATTTAATTTTGGGTCAAGACTGCCCCTATTTGAGACTCCTCTCGTATTGGGGATTACCGAAGTTGATCATCTCATCTGTCAACCTCTTGCCCCTGCATTCGGCCGAATAAAGAAGAGAAAAGACTTTCAGATATACTCATGGGATGGCCAAAATAGCAACGGTGTTTTATCCAAAAGAGCCGGCTAAGGATGCCGTGAAGTGTGTGGAATGCCCAGCTAAGGGTTACTCTTAACAAGCGGGGAAAGAATGTTGAATTCCCAGCACGGGGTTCTTATTAACCAATGGTGCTGCAGAATCAAGCCTAAAGACTCTTTTAAGAATGATTTAGTAAAGATAAAGATATGACCTAGGATAAAGGTCTTAACTACCACTCTTAATCTTGTTAAGAAGCACTTCATTTTGAAAATCATGCGTGAAGCAATGAGATAATGATATCATAAAAATGCATACTTACGCCAATATGTTACCTTGCAACCTTTGTAGAAGCAGCTGTCAGAGGCGAGGTTGATCATCGTGGGGTAGTCCTCTTTCGTAGATAAAAAGATTGGAAGCAAAGGGTTTGAAAGTGGCTTAACAAGAAGTAGTGGTGCCAAGACCAGACTCAGACGAATAAGGAGAAAAAGGAAGAGAAGCGAGGGCTAGAACTCCCTCACTAAGGTGTGGAGACCCTGATCACATGAAAGGTCTACAGAAGAAGCGGAGAATTAGAAGGAGGAGTGAGGACTAAAGCCTCGAAAACAGTGGGAGAAAGGGCAGATGCCCAAGGCAGTGGATGTGGAAGAAGTTGGGTCAGACCCAAGATTAGGGAAAATCAGAGGAAGAAATTGATAGATGGAAAGAGGCGGATCCGGTGGGTCTGGAAGTAGTGGAGGAGAATCGTGATAGGAGAAATCATCTGGAGGCTCCGGAGGGATAAAATATCGAGGGACACGGTGCCCTGGAAAGAAATAGGGAAAAAATGATGGGTAAGGAAGAAGAAAATGAATGATGTGATATTCTGGAAGATCAGAAAGATGAATTGGAAGAAAGATGGAGGGTCCGGAGGTTCCGGAGGAAGAAAATGGAAAGGGGCGTCGTGCCCGAAGGAAAGGTATGAAGGATCCGGAGGTTCCGGAGGAATGAGAAGGGAAGGGACGCGATGCCTAAAGAAGATAGAATCCGGAGGTTCCGGAGGATTAAGATGGAAAGGGGCGCGATGCCCGAGGGGAAAGCCCGGAGGTTCCGGAAGAATGAGAAGGGAAGGGACGCGATGCCCAAAGAAGATAGAATCCAGAGGTTCCGGAGGATTAAGATGGAAAGGGGCGCGATGCCCGAGGGGAAAGCCCAGAGGTTCCGGAAGAATAAGGTGGAAAGGGGTGCGATGCCCTGGGAGAAAGTCCGGAGGTTCCGGAAGAATAAGGTGGAAAGGGGCGCGATGCCCTGGGAGAAAGTCCGGAGGTTCCGGAAGAATAAAGTGGAAAGGGGCGCGATGCCCTGGGAGAAAGTCTGGAGGTTCCGGAAGAATAAAGTGGAAAGGGGGGCGATGCCCTGGGAGAAAGTGAGAGAAATCCGGAGGGTCCGGATACAAGAGCTGAAAAGGGACGCGATGCCCTGAGAAGAGATTGGGGAGGGGGCAACGCCCGAGCAATGTAAGGGGACCTACAGATCCCGAGGATGAAGATAAATAAGATGGGAAATTCGGAATATTCGGAGGTGCCAGAAGGCGGGGAAGATACGGGTTTGGAAACCCGGGAATCAGGAGGTGTATGCAAAATGATGGATGCAATGAATGCAGTGAATGGCGAATGCAACAAAATGCGTGAGATGCAAAGAAGATGGAGAATGTGAAGGGTGAGAGGACGAGATCCTCCTCCTAGCCCCGGGAATGGCCCATGAAGAAAAAGTGATAGAAATGGATGCATAGAAGGTGGAACAAATAAGGGACAGCCCCTTAGCACTAAGATAACTGCCCCTCCACGGCAGTGAAAGTGTATAATCAAACGGCCCAATGGAAGAAGCTTCAATAATAAATGACAACCCCCTTGGAAGGCAAGGATCAATAATGTAAGGGAGTTGGAAAGTTGATACAGGAAGCATTGCCATGCCCATTGATTTGAACGGAATAGGAATTTGCCCCTTGTATGGAAGAATGGATTTAAGATTTGAAAACTGGAGCAAGGGGTGCCATGCCCGGCCCTTGGATGGTATCGACACTTGGCATTCTTCTCTGAGCAATGGCGGCGACTTGGCTTCTTCGACCATGCTTGGCACAACAACCCGGATTGGCATCCGGTAAATAAATTCTGGCATCTTGAACAGCACGGTAGTGGCCAAATTCTTCTTACCCGGCTTTTGCTCATCTTCGGCACAAGTACTTTCAGAAGGCCGCCCGCTCCAAGTAGTAAAGGGGGGTGAAGCGGAGGCGGAAGGTTCCATGGATGGTGGAGGTATAGTGGAAGGTGTTGGAGAAAGGGTGAGTGGAAGCGAAGGTTCAAACACGTCGAGCTTCCCCCTTTGCTCGGAAGCAGTAGGGGTTGGCTTGAGTGCAAAAAGGGGTGGACCTTGCTCAGGATTAGCCACGGGTAAGGGTGATAGGTTAAGTGGTGGAATAGGGGAAAGGCCTGGCAAAGCTGGTTTTGGCATTTCAGGGATAATGGACGGCTTAGGTAGCGAACAAAGAGGAGAAGTAATAGAAGGCTCGGCAGAGACCGGCGTAGTGGAGGGTGATGGAGGTTCGGCGGAGGCCGGTGGAGTGGAGAGTAGTGGAGGTTTGGCGGAGGCCGATGGAATAGATGTTAATGGTGTAAAAGGAAAGGGTTTGGTGCGCTGAAAATGTCGGACGGGGCGAGAGGTGTCAGGCATAGGGGAAGGCGCATGATGCACCGGTGTGGGTGACTGGAGTATCGACCCATCATCGTAACACCAAGTATTGGGGTGAGGAGGAGACTCATGGTGCGGCGGTATGGGTGATTGGAGTATCGACCCATCATTGTAACACCAAGAGGTCTCATAAATGGGGGTTGGATCGGGGACTGTGGCATAGTCCTGAGCATAGGGGTCTTCTGACAGTGGAGGAAGAGGATGGCGAAGGAAACTCGGAAGGGATGCCTGCGGAGCTTCATCATCGTATACCGCTTCAAGTTCTTCAATTGCTGGTTCTTCATCATCAAATGCAAGTGGACACTGTAGTGGAGGCGTATATGTGGATGGAGGAATGTAATGATGTTGCGTATGTGGAGGTGGAAGGCCATATGAATGAAGTGTGCGGATGGGTGGAGGGCGGACGGTATCCACTTGATCGTTGAAATCTGCCGGCTGTTGCTTGCTTGAGCTGCCGATACCATAATCATCTCTCCTATATTTCCATTCTTTCTCCATCTTAGTAATATTATCTAAAGCGGCATGGAGAGGATTGATCGGAGTAGGAGGAGCCATAACCCTTCTTAATTGTTCCTCCATCAAAGTGACTTTATCAAGAAGGGTTTGTTGGAGGGGTGTAACTTGAGCAACCAAGGGTTGGCAGGGCCTTGAAGGAGGGGTGGCATAAAAAGGCCGTGGAGGGGAGTTAACGGTATGACCCGCAGAAGAACCCGGATGGGCCGGATTGCAAGAAATAAATGGGCCTCGGGGCCGTGATGGAGGAGGAATAGAAGGAGGCGGGTGTCGGACCACCCGGGGAGGAATGTGAATAGAAGAGGATGGGTAATGGGCTACCCGATTAGGATTGTGAATAGAAGAGGAAGGTGGGTGATGGGCCACCTGTGTAGGGTTGGAAGGAGGAAGAGATGAAGGAGATGCACCCTCAACGGCGGCCTTAAGGGCTTGGATCTGTTGAGGGGTGAGATGATCTAATGCATGAATGATTTGGGAGACCTTCTCATCGTTGGGAGGAGACAGTCCCGAAGGAGTAGTGGCTTGAAATTGAGATGAGGGACCATAAGTTTGGACATTGCCCATGGGCCGGGCATGACCATAAGAATGAGGACATGGTCCCTCGAAAGCATGGTAAGAGTTTAGATGAAAATGTTGAAATTGAGGAGAATAAGATGTGCATGGTTGTGCATCCTCATGAATTGGATTAAACATGTTGATTTTCTTATCATGGTAAGCCATTATTCAATCAAAGTTCAAAATAATATGCAAAAAGCACACAAGTTGGAATGGTTACCTTTGATCTTAATTTGTTTGAACCATGGTGAATTAATGAATTTTAACAAAGTTTGGTGTGATTCACACAAGGGAGGATCCTAGTTTCAATATGGTTTGAACTCCGGTGCCAACTAGGAACACTCTCTCACCGTGTATAGGCCAACTAACTCGAGACTTCAAAGGTACAACCTGCCCGGCGTCCGTGAGGGAATCCACGGGTGCGGGGACTTATGGAGGCTTGGTTTAGGAACTTCCAATCCAAAGAGACGGAATGCTCAATGGAGGGTCCTTCCTTCACCAAGGGGGTGTGTGGAATCCTAATGTAGAGAGAGGAGGTCTCCCAAACCAATGCAAAGATGAATGAATGCAGCAGGGTAAACAAGCCAACCACAGCAATATAATCAATCAACAAGTATAAGCATGAATCAGCATGAAAACCCACACATGGGGAGGGTTCTGCAAACCCACAGTAAAAGGCGCCCTGGCAGGGGGCGCTACCAACAAAGAGACGACAGGGTCACTGTCGTGAATAATGTGAGGGGGCCCAGGGGCAGCGAAAAATGCGCCTTAGAGTGAGGCGCTATAAGTAAAAGGACGCCCTTGCCAGAAGGCGTCAAATCCAGAAAAACGCCTTGACGAGAGGCGCTAAGCAATAAATAGACGCCCAGGATGAGGGCGTCAATTCAAAAGCGCCTCTGGCTAAGGCGTTAATTCCCCAGGAAAGCTCCACGTCCAAAAATATCAAGATACTCACAGTCACAACATAATCATGGCAATCAATATGAACGATACAACATGCTCATCAAAATTTTGAATAAGTGGAATTTTCAAAAAAAATCTAACAAGCTGACAGATCACTTGGGGAGAGTGCAAGGCACAATGGAGGGTGCCCGAGGGGCACGAAAAGGAGACGCACCGAGGGTGTAAAAGGGGAGATGGCACACGTGGGTGCCTAAGGGGAAGGGGTAATCAAAGAAAAATGAAAAGGGGTCCCACCGTGATCACCAATTTGTAGATCCTAATTAGAAATCCACTTAAGGAATTAAAATAATGATATAAGGGAGGAATATGGACAAAAAAGGGATTAGCACGAGGTGCTAAGATGGAGTTTGTGATCGCCAGAGACACGAGGCCTCAAAATATAATACTAAAAAGCATGGAGGGATCGCGAAAAATGCCTTGAATGCGGGGATGTGAGTGCTCCTTTCTCTTCTAGATCGGCCGGCCGATGAAGAGAGTTCTTCTTTAATTACCCTTGCAAAAATCAACAAAACACCAATAAAGAAATTGAATTAGAAATATGGTGAGTGTAGCATCAAATTCTTAATAGAAGGATGAGCATGAAAGCATGATGAAAAACACACCTTAAGGGTGGTTGCCCTTAAACCCCTATGCAAAAGGGTGTGGGAGACATGAATGATATGATATATCAATAATTAAGGGGGAAAGAGTGCAAGAGTGCACCGTGGGGAGGTTCTCAACAGTTGAGAAGGAAAGTATATAAACAGTGTGTATGCATGCAATGACCTAATGATAATAAAAATAAAAGGAGAAATAGAAAAGCAAGATGAAGCCTGTGCTTGGCTTGAATGCTCGATGGGGAGAAAGTCTGCAGAGGGAATTGATGAAGATGGAGCTTCTTCTCCTTCAGCCAAAAGCAGCAGCGGCAGCAACCTGCGTAAAACAAAACTACAGAGAAAAACGGGGGGAAGAAGATACGAGGGAAGGGATCCAACCAGTTAACAGAGAAGAAGCCTCTATTAATAGGTTGAAGAGAAGATAAGAACGGGCAAGAGTCCTACGGAGGTAAGACTCCAATCCCAATCGAGGAAGGTGACCAACGAAGGCAATGACTCTCTGGGAAAGGGCTGCGTTCGTTTAGAACCCAAAAGGTGAAACACAACTTGGACACGGGCGTCAATTCTTAATTTGACGACCTACCAAAGGGGCGTTATTAAAAACACGCCTTAGATAAAGACGTTAATTCAAAAATCAATTTTTAGAAATAGATGAAACACGTCTGCGTCCAAGGCGTGATTTAAAACGCGCCCTATCAAGGGACGTTAATTCAATATATTCAAAATAGGGCTAATTTTTATTTCTTAATATTATTTTCCCATTTTTTAGGTGGAGGTGCATCTCGTTGCGCTGATTCCAACGACTATTTTTGCGTATTTTTCTGGCACCCGGAAGTCCACCAAATCACCTCTGGAAGAGAGTGGAAAATAATATAAAAAAATCAATTTGAAAAAGTGACGACCGTGCATAGGTCGTGAATTTGATTTTTGATTTTTTTATTCTTTTCAAATTCAAAATAACGTCTCATGGTAGGTCGTTAATTACAAAATAATTCTGAAAAATTTCCAGAAAAATCCAGAAAAATAGAAAATGAGTGGAATTGACGCCTCCATGAATAGTCATCCATTTTTAAGAAACGCCCAAGGCTAAGTCGTTATTTAAAAGACGCCCCACGTCAAGTCGTTAATTCTGAAAAATTCATAAAAATAGAGAAAAATGCCCAGAAAATCTAGAAAAATCTAAAAAAATAGGGGAAAATAAGAAAAGTGAGGAAAAAAGGACAAATCCAAGAAAAGTGAGAAAAATCACTCAAACAGAGCTAATTTGAGGGTCGAATCGGGGTATTACAAGGTAATATAAGATGTACTCATAGTAACGTCAATTTTGGCGTGTCTACAGGCATCTGTGGACGTCAAAAAATGATGATGATCATACGACATGCACGTCTCAGCACTCGAGAGCGAGTCGAAGACGGAAAGGCTGAATAAACCCTGTGCCCCCTCCAAGAAGGACGAATACCTACCCGGTGCTCCGCCACCCAACAAAGAAGTCCCTCGGGTTGAAGAGCTAGCCACGGCTCCCAAGTCGGCAATGCCGAATGTCGAATCAAAGAAACTCAGGAGTCCGAACGCCTGCTCGGCAAACATCGAAAATCACTCAAAGCCCTGAATCGAGACTCGGAGGCTCACAACTAAAGGAACACAGGAGGGCAAGCATCTGTCCGAATCGCCACTAAGCTGGGGGGGAGCCCTTTGACGCTTAAACCAGCGTGGCATAGCTTTAAACTGGCGTGGCATAGCCTTAAACCGGAATGGCATAGCCTTAAACCGGCGTGCCCCTAAGGGGGCCTTAAACCGGCGCGCCCTTTACAAGATGCTATTTCGGCGCGCCCCATGAACTCCCTTGCTTTATGTTAAAACGGCATGCTCCCGTTGAAGGGCCACCCCTTTGAATGCACTAAACCGGCGCTCCCATTTTGGAGTGCTAATACGACGTGCTTAGTTTAAAATCAATATATTCTCTGAAGCCTTTATTCGGCGCCGCAACCAACCCGTCCCGTCATCAATATGGTCCCCTGTTTCCTGGGAACGGCATGATGACGAACAAGCCTAAAATGGTTAAAGCTCCCACTTCGATCCGGCGGGCAACCGAGCATATGCCGTGAATGGAAGTTCTCGAGCCCCATCCCGCCGAACGCTCATTCCGTCGATCGGCCGCCCATCCTTCAGCAAATGATGATAGCAACGTGGCTCGCGGTGGATGTGCCAGCGGAGGAGGAGGCCATGCCTCTGCCCCCCTCCCGGTCACACTAGAGCCTCGGCGGAGGTAACGTCGACAGCAGCAACAGGGCAACGTCACCAACGTCAGCAGTAGCAGTGGTGGTTGCGGGAAACAAGGAACCAACGGGAGGAAGAAGAATCCAGAGGGCATCCCTCCAAAATAGGGCCTCCGGCCCCTATAAAAGGAGCGCCCAGGCAAAGCTTAAATCGGTTGGAAGGTTGGAGGGGGAGAAACTCCTTGAAGCCCGAAGCCAGTGTTCCTGTGAGAGCGAAGTGAAGTGAGAAAAGTGAAGGAGAGAGCAGAGAGTGAGGTGAGGGAGATACAGCTCTCCTCTCCCCTTTGTTTCTTTTTCTTTCCTCCGATGTATTCTTCCCTTCGGTTCTTTTCTTTAGATGCATGAAGAGCCCATGTATTTGCACCCCCCCTCGTGGTGAAATGAAAATGATCCTTCGGGAGATCCTCTTTTTTTGATATGTTGCATCTTCTTGTTCCCCTTCGAGGGATCATTACCCGTGAGTCGTGAGAGCTCTTGAAGGCTAGTCCTCGAGCTTTTCCACACTCACACTTGGGTTATCGGACCACGTGAGGTCTACATTTTGAGGTTCACCCTGGAGCAATCCACTTGGTGTTCCTCTATTTTCTCTGTCAATCGTCAGTCCGGGGGAGGTGCTGCCCAAATTTTGCCAGAGGAAGAACACGTAAGAACAGAGGATGCGTAAGAACAGACGGACGAACAAACTAAGCCCCCCCTGAATCAAGCTGAATCTCTGAGTTCTTGCACAAACTCTCCTAACGAAACACTTAAATCTTCCTGCCACTAACATAATCCATCAATAAGATGAGCAAAGCAATCAATAAATCAACTTGCAGTTGAAGGAAAGAAGAAACAGAGCACAAACGGGTTGAAAGGAAGCTATACAATGCTAATCCGGCGCCCCCCTAATCCGACGTGGGCTAACCCGGCGCGGTACCCCCCCCCCCCCGCGCCGGTTTAACCCCACACTCAAAACCCACTTTATTTTCCTTGCAGCTATCCGGCGCGCCCCCTTGCATTAGCCCATTAAACCGGCGCGCTATACTGTTCATTGCCTATTCCGGCGCGTCCTTGGAACCTCTTCCTTCTTGCCATAAAACCGGCGCGCCCCCCCTTAACATCTTGAACCGGCGCGCCCCCCCCCCTTAACATCCTTAACCGGCGCGCCCCTCTTAATACACTTAAACCGGCGCGCCACTCCTCTTGATACTAATCCGGCACGCCCCATCCCCTTTGCTTCCTCAATCCGGCGTGCCTGGAAGAAAGAAGGTGATCAAAAAAATAAAAGAAAACATGCAATTCAAGTTAATAGAAAACTAATCAAAAGTCTCCCCTCCATTATAATCCAAATTTTGTTCCGGGGGCACTGCCCCCGGAAACCCCCGCAAGGGGCGTTGCCCCCTTGACCCCCACGACCTGACCGCGCAGGTAGATCCGCGTGCGAGGGCGCACGTTGTCGAGTTTTGTCTTTACACTTAACAACCCGCTCCCCCGGACTATGCAATGATGCCCCATGGTATCGGACGTGGACCTCGGGATCCCCGACATGGTCATGATCCGTGCACCTCTTGGACCGATAGTTCATCAACTTGACCCACTTCTTCCGGGATCCGATCCCACACCCATATGAAACGTGCCGTACCTACGGCAGATATCTAAATGTCTTTGTTGTTATCTCCGATGCTTCAATTATGAACTCCCGACCGAATACTGGATTGTCCGTTAGTGGCTGATGTATATATACCAGGATCTAATCCCGCACTTTCATTAAATTCGCCACACTCGCAGCAAGTATTTGTATGGTTTTGAACACTGTTTTGCATACCGATGCGGAGGGTTTAAATCATGTCAACCCAACTCGCATGCTTTAATGAAAAATGATCTTTAGGTCATTTGGCCCCTTTTCTTGGCGATTAATCAGAGGTCTTCCCCTCTCCGAGGGGATGTAATTAACGTCGTGGCCTTTATGGCGCGGCGGGTCTCCAGTCCCGACCCGATATCCACAATCATCTGATCAGTCAGATGGAGCGCACCCCGGGCTTCGGACCACTCCAGTCTTGAAGCCCGAACACATTGTCACCTAGGTGACTGGCATGCCCTCGCACTAGATAAACTGATAAAAAGACCACCAATATCCCGATACCTTCACACCCGAAATTTAGTGCGTTCCACAAGCTGGCACGCCCGGTGAGACAGATGATCTCGAATCGATATAACCACCGATACCCCAATATTCCCATCCAACGAAATTTAGTGCGTTCCACAAGCTGGCACGCCCCATGGTATCTTCCCCCTCCGGAACCTCCTGATTCTCCATCTTGTTCTTTCTATCTTCTTTCGGGGCATCCCGACCCTTCTAATTCCATTCCTCCGAAACCTCCGGACCCTCCATCTTTCATCCGTCTCATCTTCTTGCTCCTCCAGGATATCACATCCTTTGTCCTCCTCTTCCTTTTTCGTCATCTTTTTGCATATTTCTTCCTAGGGCATCGCGTCCCTCGAGATTCTCCTCCTCCGGATCCTCCGGATTCCTCCAATCAGGATTCTCCTCCTCTGTCTCCGGACCCTCCGGATCCGCCTCTTTCCATCTACCAATTTCTACTTCTAATTCCTCCTGATCATGGGTCCGACCCAACTTCTTCCATGTCCACTACCTTGAGAATCTGCCCTTTCTCCCACTGTTTCTGAGGCTTTAGTCCTCACTCCTCTTCTTGATTTTCCGCTTCTTCTGTAGACTGTTCCATGTGATCAGGGTCTCCGCGCCTTAGCAAGGGAGTTCTAGCCCTCGCCTCTCTTCCTTTTCTCCTTATTCGTCTGAGTCTGGTCTGAGCACCGCTCATTCTTGTTAAGCCACTTTAAACCCTTTGCTCCCAATCCTTTTATTCGCTAAAAGAGGACTATCCCACGATGATCAACCCCGCCTCTCGCGGCAATTATTTCAAGAAAGTTTGCAAGGTAACATATTGGCGTAAGTACGCATATTTATGATATCATTACCTCACTACTTCACGCATGGTTTTTAAAATAAAGTGCGTCTTGACAAGATTAAAAGTGGTGTTTTAGGCCTTTATCTTAGGTCGTATCTTTATCTCATAAAAGAGTCTTTTAGGCTTGCTTTTGCAGCACCTTTGGTTAATAAGAACCCCGCGCTGCGAGTCCGATGTTCTCTCCCTACTTGTTAAGAGCAACCCTTAGCTGGGCACCGTACACACTTCACGGCATCCTTAGCCGGCTCCTTGGTAAAAACACCGTTGCTACTTCGGCCATGAAATGAGTATACCTGAAAGTCTTCTTTCTTCTTTACTCGGCCGCGTGCAGGGGCAAGAGGTTGACGGATGAGATGACCAATCCGGGTAATCCCCAATACGAGAGGAGTCTCAAATAGGGGCAGTCTTGACCCAAGATCAATGAGTTTTGAGTTTTCATGATACATCTCGCCAAAAGGGCTATTATGAACATCAAGTCAAAATATTAATAAATGCAAAATTATGATTTATGGCATGTCAAGAGTGGCAAAGTCCCCGCAGGGAAAACCCTGGTCGTATGCATGTCAAGGGACTAAAAATCAAAGGCACAAAGCCCCGGCGCAACAGACTACCTCTTTGAGGGGAAATACCTTGGAAGGAATTCAAGTCCCAATACCTCCCATCCTGCATAAAGCTTATCCTCAATTATTCTTCTCTTCTCCCTCTAAGACCGAATGTTTCTCGGGTATGGCCTTGGTAGGGGCACCGTTAATCAAGGACAGTCAGTTAAAGGGCGCCACCTTCAATGCACACCCAGCTCTGGGCAATTTTAAGCAAAAGGGGAAGGAACAAGGACCCCTAGCCAATGGTTTAAAACATCTATTGATGCTGCATTAGCAATGTCTAAGCTAAAATTTCATAAAAATTTGAATATTACCAAAAATTCCAAAAAAATTGAATATTGCCAAAAATTCCAAAAAAATTGAATATTGTCAAAATTCCAAAAAAAATTATATATTTCCAAAAATTCAAATATTCTTTTCAAAAACTTATAAAAATTTGCATATTTTCAAAAATCCAAAAAAAATTATTACATTTCTGATGGCATCCTTTTTGTAGAGGCACACAAAATAAAGAACAAATCACAAGAATTGCAAACAAGTATCAAAAACTGTCTCATTCCACTATAACATGTCAAAAGAGTACAAAATGAGAGTGGATACAGCAATCTCTCTAGCTCTCCCCTCGACCCTCCTGGTCTCCCCCTCTACGAGAGCTCTCAGACTCCTCCTGTCCTCCCCGGGAAGACCTAGGAAGAGCCATCTGTACCCGGGAAGCTGAAACCCTGTCCCCATGTGCTCCCCTCTCAGCATCTTCCCTCCTCGGGTGCTCAGAGGAGGTAACTAAATAATCAGTGCTCGAGTAGGCTCGGGAGTATCCCTCGCGCTGGGCCCGCTCACGCCCTCGCCGATAACGATCCTCCGCATCCTTCGCACGCTGCTCGGCCATTCCCAATCTAGTGATCAACTGCACTCTCTCCAGCTCACGCTCCACTCTCTCTCTATCTCGCTCCTCCCTCTCCCTCTGCCGCTCGCTCCTCTCCATTCCAAGAAGGGTGCGCAGGTCTACCACATCTCGGGGAAGCTCCTCCGCATCGCGCCGCCTCAGCTCTGCTTCCGCCACACGTAGCTCCTGCTCCTGCATCCAAAATCTTGGTCAATGATTAATAATTGATAATTGATAAATCTCCAAGACTAAGGTTAAAAGAACAAGATTACTTACTCTCTCCTGAAGGGAGGTCTCGGCTACCTCTGCCCGAGCCACCGCACTAGCGAGCTGGCTCTCTAGCTCGGTGTGGTCGCAGACGGGCTGAGTAGAGGATGAAGCACCGTGCGAAGATCGGACTGCCTCCAGCTTCTCGCGCTGAAAAGAAAGCATTACCATTAATTGAAATTCAAATCCAAATCATTCTAAATTACAAGTTCTTACCAGCTCATCGACGGTATGCTGGAGGTCCTCACGCTGTCGGATCGTGGAGTCGAGGAGTCCCTATACCATGGCCAGTCTCCCCTCTATGTCGAACTGCAATAAACACAGGTTGATCACATATTGAATAATCAAGAACAAATGAATTTAAAGGCATACCTGTCCACGAGCGCTCTGATAAACTCGGCTGCCATATGCCTGAGAGTATGCCTGGAGGTAGGCATCATCTGAATCCGCTCCCGTAGGGACTGCTCGGCCACGCCTCTTCCAATCTGCGTACTGCTCCCGGGCACGCTGCCGCCAGTCATCTGTCCCCTGGAGGCCTCGGAAACGTCATCCAGGTCGTGGGTCTGTCGCCTGGGTCGGGAACTCTACCACCGCCTGATGGAGCCCTAGTGTCCTCATGATCAGTCTATGGTATAGTGGCTCGACCAGGTTGAGGGCGTGCAACTAGATCTCTCTCTCGAAGTATGGGATGGCCGCCTCCACCCAGGGCATCACCTTGGCATCCCTCTGATAGGGAGTCCAGACCACCTGCATAGTTTAGTTAATCATTGCCCTGGATTTCATTCAGATAATATAATTCAATTTTAAAAGTTAATTTTACCTCTATATGGGGCATCATATCTAGCGTCTCCTGGATGTGGGTGACCTGGTCCTTCAGAGATCGGCTATCTCGTGTAGGGGTCCATCGTCTGGCCAGGGGCAGTCGGTCCCCTCGATCCTCCCAAGCACGTCGGAGGGTAGGAAGATACAAATAACTCCAAACCTGAAATGAAGCTCATGTGATCAATATAAGAGAAAGTGCATAATTTAATCATTGGAGTTTTAAGGTTTAGAGAGATACCTGAAGTAGAGGGTAGAACCCCCCGAGTGAAGACTGGAGTGAAGAAATGCCGAAGCTGTCAAACAAATGGGCTAGGACTGCTGCACCCCAAGCATACCGTCCAACTCTGTCTAGATCCTCCAGTAAGGGTAGAAATCGGCAGCTCATTGCATCACCCTGAGTCGCTAGAAGTAGCTTGCCGATCAGTAGAATAAGGAACCTCCTCAGCTCCATGTCGGCCTGTGCGCCGGCCTCAGTCACGAAACTCTCTCTGGCTCCAGCCTCTAGTCTCCTCTCATGAGCCGTCAAAGTCTCTCCCACCTCCCTCTGCGTGTGGAACAAGCCGAGACTCTCCTGCAAAGCAATCCTCGACACTAGCGAGGTCCGGCCAGTCCCCTCCAGCTCCAAGCCTAGCAGTCTACACGCCATCTCCCGGTAGTCGGGGTAAGTGTAGCCCGTCACTGCTGATCCATGCACCCGCAGCCCGGTGATGCGGGTGACGTCCTCTAGAGTCGGGATCATATGACCCCAGGGGAAGAGGAAGGCCTTGCACCCTGCGTCCCATCTGGCTTTCAGAGCTCTTATCAACCCCACATCAACTCTCAGCACCTCGATCTCCAGGAACTCCCCGAAGCCCATTCGGCGGAGGCGGGCCCGTTGAAACTCCGGCAGTGCGGAGTAGACGGCCCGAACCAGTGTTCATGAAATCCGGGCATGAACTGCACCCTCCACACCCTGCACAGCATATAAAAGCAAGAAGCATTAATTTGTGATCGCCAAACAAAAGAAACGTCAGAAAAAAAATTTTTGGTTTGCTGTTCTTTAACGCGCTATATCGTCATAGCGCGTTCATCAAGAACGCGCTATGAAGATATAGCGCGTTAATCTTCGGAAGGTAGGGGGTGACCCCTCATTCCCCAGATCTTATCCATGGGCTTTCTGCCCTACACTTTGATTTAAGGGGGTGCCTCCCCTTCCATTTTCATCTCATTTGAAAGGAAAAAAGAGAAATCTCAAAGAAAAAACAAGATTAGGGTAGTTTTTCTTACCAATCGGCGTTTTCGGGCCGCCACGCCGCCAACGGGCTCCGCCGCTATTTCCTCAGCCGCCGGGGCACCTTCAACCTCTTCAATTTCGTCGGGGGGGATCTCCATTTCGTCCCCTTCGAGACGGGCCAAGACGGTCGCCTCCGAGTCGGCATTCTCTTCCATGGGTGGGGGCGTTTGTTGTTCCTCCATGCGTGATCTTTGACGGCCATGGGTAGCAAGCCGTTTTGAGCATCGAGGAGGCTCTTCTTCCATCGGATTAGGGCAATGGAACTTTTGGGCTGGTGAGAGGGCGAGAGAGGGAGTGGGGAGAGGGAAAGAGTGAGTTTGAAATAATAGAAAGGGGGGGGGGGGCGGTTTTTAAAACCTGCGCGTAATGAACGCGCTATATGCATATAGCGCGACATTATCGCGCTATATGTGTATAGCGCGATAAATAAAAAGAGAGAAGGAAAATAAATAGAGAAGGGGGGAGAAAAGAAAAGAAATTGCAGCTTGTGGATGAATAAAAAATTGCATTCTCCTGCTTACACGTACTTGAATTTGTTCTACTTGTGCTTAACATTGTATTTCAGGAAAAGAAAAGAATAAAAATGAAGTAACACGCCATCAGGTAAGTGTTTTCTTATCCCTTCCTTTATTGCATTACTATATGCTATTTATATTATTATATTATCTCAAGGACCGGCCGGTTCTCTGTACATTTCGGGATCTGAGTTCCCCTCTACCAAAAACAGTGATGATCTAGAAACATGCAGTTAATCGTCGGATAGGCCGTTAGGTCGGACAAATTTGGGGACGATGGACTTCATCTTGCACGTCGTGGTTGCGGATAACTCTTGACTCAAAATTTGCTGGATTTAACAATATTATCCTTGAATATCTTATATTTTATTTTTTCTTTGCATTTGTTTTAATGATTTCTTTTATTTTAGCCCTGCACGCATCATGCCTTTTTGCATTCATAAACGCCCAACTCTTCTTCCTAATTAAGGATCAATAATGCTTATGTCCTTGAACAAAGAAATTCAACTCCATTCCGAATTTGAAAGATTGCTCCTAGTTGAGCACTGGATCTCGCTGGTCGATGTGACCCTTGCCTAGATTTGCTTATCCCCTTTGAATCCAATTCAACTTATCTTCCTTCTTTTGATCCACTCATTAGCTGTGAACCGCACAATGGCGTCGATGGATCCGCCGGGCTCGCGTCTATTCCACTAGTTGAGTGAAATTCGTAGTTGCTACGCGCTGCGGATGCCTCTTTTTGTGTAAGAGGTTGATCAGCTCCCTTTTTGTTCCGCGCCTGTCATTTTAGGCAGGAGTCACTGATGCTAGCTTGATCTTGTGGTTAGCTCGGAGTTTTCTAGATTATTCTTATCATTTGTCGGTTGCGATGGGTGTCTCTTTTTCCTTGATATCCACTTATCAGTCCGCTCCACTACGTTTCCACTTCGTCTCCCCATCACTACCGCTGTGTCGCTCCCCTGCAAAGCAGATATCAAGGAGGGGCATCTGTAGACACCCAATTTTGGCCGATAAATTGAGCATTTTTTTTGTTCTCCCAGTTAATGCCCCAAATTGATCCTTAGTTGGTTGATTTTTCTGGGATGTCTCTCTATTCTTGGCCCAACATTTCAATTCCATATCTTGGATCTCGTCTCGAGTTTGGCATTCCCGCACTATCTGCTCTTATCGCTTTCTTGTTCATAGCGCATTGAGGATCTAATTGAAGTTATCATTTGAGCAGTTGTTATTTTCTTGACATTTGATCATTAGAGCATCCACTTTGGATGTTATTCTCACTCAACATTTGATTAAATGGCTGCCCAAAGGATACTTCTCTTTTTTTAAATCATTTAATGGGCCTTTAATTATCACGCTATATCGTCATAGCGCGTTCTTCATGAACGCGCTATGGACATATAGCGCGTTACCAGGCAGATCCCTTTCCAAACCGGACTCCCTTCTTTCGACTCAGAGTCCTCATTTGGTAAGTTTCTGATAGTGCTTCTTATCCAGGAAGGTTTCTAAACCTAGTAGGAGCCTTTCCCCCTCATTAATTGGCAGGATTACCTCAATTTGAGTCGCCAAATCATCGGATTGATTTGAACTCCGACCTAGGGTTGCTTCTTGATTTTTTTCCTATAAATTGCACCCTTTGGCCGTCGTTTTCGGGGATGCCACTCGAGATGTTGATGAGTAGGAGGAAGTTCTTCGTGCCAAGTCAATAAATCCTCGCTCCTCGCACATCCAAGGGAGTATTTAGGGGCTCTTTTCATGTTATTCCTCTTTCTACTTTTTCTTTCCCCAATTTACAAATTTTAATCTTTGCATAGCATTGCATATTGATTTCAAAACACTCCTTTTACGAAATACATGCATACACACACACCACACCTATCTTTTGCCCTTCCATAGGGGTTTAAAAACCACCAAACCCCCAGGTAATCGAGCCCCCCGTTTGCATGCTTTTGATTAAGAATAGGAGTAGATTCTACTAAAATCTCGATCTAATGGGCCTTTTGTTTGTTATTTATGATTGTTTGCAGGCACTAGAAGACTAATACGTGGAGCCCTTGCACCTTGGCCGGCCTTGGAGCAAGGAAGGAACGAATCCAAATAGCCCGCTTCCTGTCTGATATTGCGCTATATGTTCCTAGCGCGACCTGAAGAACGCACTAGGACGATATAGCGCGTTCATCTCCAGGCCTACGGCTGGCCCCTCATGAATTTCTGAGGTATGTAGCATGCCCCTATTTTAGTCTTTTATTATTTGGCATGTTTCTGGCCTCAGTGGCGATCACGGATCTTATTAATGCATGTTTCACCCCTCTTTTATCATCGACTTTAGCGCTTTTATCTTGCTAAATACAAATTCATCAATTTTGGGGGGTGTTCTAAATCCATGATTCACACCCCTCGGTGTGAAAACCCGCAAGGGTGCACCGAAAAAACCAAAAGGGGGCCAGCTCTGGCAAAAACCCGCAAGGGCGGTAGAGCTGGTAAAGAGAAAGAAAAAAATAGAACTCTCTTCCTCTTTACTCATCACTCATGAAAGCCGTCGACCGCAACATCCCACCGACGGTGACCTCAGTGTCACTCCACAACAATGGTGGTCATTACACCCCCGAGGGTCGACCATCACCAATTCCAACTCTAACGTTCGGCTACACACTTCGATGGTTGGCCGACTACTTCCAGTATTATTTCAGCTACAACGCCTTTACAGGCCAGCCGCCCAGTCTCCAGTTCCAGTTGCGACTACAACGCCTTCACAGGCCAGCTGCCAGCTCCCAGTTCCAGTTTCGGCTATAATGCCTTTACAGGCCAGCCACCCAGTCTCCAGTTCTAATTCCGGCTACAACGCCTTCACAGGCCAGCCGCTCAGCCCCCAGTTCCAGTTTCGGCTACAACGCCTTCACAGGCCAACCGCCGGCTCCTAGTTCCAGTTTCGGCTATAATGCCTTTACAGGCTAGCCGCCCAGTCTCGAGTTCCAGTTTCGGCTACAACGCCTTTACAGGCCAGCCGCCTAGTCTATAGTCCCAGTTTCGACTACAACGCCTTTATAAGCCAGCCGCCCATTCTTCAGTTCGAGTTTCGGCTACAACGCCTTTACAGGTTAGCCACCGAGTTCCAGTTCCAGTTTCCGGTCCCAGCATTCCGGCTACAACGCCTTCACAGGCCAGCCGCCCAGTTCTAGTTCCAGTTTCCAATCCCAACATTCTGGCTACAACGTCTTCACAGGCCAGCCACCTAGTTCCAGTCACCAGTCCAGTCTCTAGCTACAACAACTCAGCGGCCAGCTTGCGAGCTCCAGCTCCAGTCCCAGTCTATGGCTACAACACCTCAGCGGTCAGTCGGCCACCTCCAACTCCAATCATAGCTCTAGTCTCAATCTCAGGCTACAACACCTCAGCGGTCAGCCGGCTAGCTCCAACTCCAGTCCCAGTCCCGGTCTCTGGCTACGTCACCATGGCAGCTGTAGACACGCCAAAATTGACATTACTTTGAGTATTTCTCATATTGCCTTGTAATGCCCCATTTGACCCTCAAATTAGCTTATTTGAGTGTTTTTTCCATTTTTCATGGATTTTTTCCCCTTTTCCCTTTTTTTTAAAATTAACGCCCTGGAGAGGGGCGTGTTTTTAAAACGCGGCCTGATCCAGGGCGTGTCTCCCCATTTTATCTATTTCTCCCCATTTTACCTATTTTATAAATTCGTGACCTGGTGAAGGGCGTGTTTTAAAACACGACCTTACCTGGGGCGTTTCTTGATGAAAGGACGTCCTGAGATGAGGGCGTCAATTCCCGGCATTATCCAATTTTTGAAAAAGAATAAATATTTGAAAAATGTTAATTAACGCCCTTCTTTGGGGCGTTTTTCAATTAACGCCTCTCCCGGAGGCGTGTTTCAGAATTTCCAAATAAAAAAATATTTATTTCCAAAATTGATCTGGGAGTTGACGCCCTTTGCCAGGTCGTGTTTTGAATTAACGCCCTATGGTAGGTCGTCAATTCTTGAATTGACGCCCTGACCCAGGGCGTGTTTCATCTTCTGTTTTCGCAGCCCTTTCCCCAGAGAGTCCTTGCTTCGTTAGACACCTTCCTTGATTGGGGACTGGAGTCTTGCCTCCGTAGGGCTCTTGCCATTCTTATCTTCTCCTATATTTGATCTGTTCTATTTAATAGAGCCGACGGCTCTGTTAATTAGGTTGGATTCCTCTTTTCCTCCCTCGATTCTTCTTCTTCTGCGGTTTTTTCTTTCTTCTGTTTGTTTTTTTGTTTTCTTCTTCTTTTCTTCACGCAGGGTGCTGCCTGGCTGAAGGAGGGCTTCACATGGTTCAAGCTTCATCCAACTAAAGGCCTCTCCTCATCGAGTATCAAAAGCCAAAGGAGCAAAACCAGATTTTTCTTATCCCTCCCTTTTCTCTTTTAGTTTGTTTTTATTAGTTCATACATACGCATGCATCATATTCCTCTCTCTATGCATATTTCCTTTCTTCAACTATGTTGAATAACTCCCCTTAGTGCATCTCTTGCACACCTCCCTATTTGCATATCATTCATCATATCTCCCATACCCTTTTGCATAGGGGTTTAAGGGCCACTACCCTTAAGGTATGTTTTTCACCATATTTTCATGCTCATATTTTTATTTAGAATTTGATGCTACACACCATATTCTAATCCATATTTTTTTATTGGTGTTTATCTTTTTTTCCAAGGGTAATAAATTGGAGAACTCTCTTCATCGGCCGGCCGATTTGAAGAGAAAGGAAGCACTAACATCCCCGCATCTTTTGAGGTACTTTTCGCGATCATTCCTCCCATGTTCTTATTGATTATATTTTTGGGACCTAGCGTCTCTGGCGATCACACACTCCCCTTGTGCACCTCGTGCATATATTTTCCTCCATATTGATGATTATTGCATGTCTTTTGTTTGATATTTTTCTTAAGTGGATTTATTCTAAATTAGAGATCTACAAATTGGCGATCACGGTGGGACTCTTTGTGTTCTTCTTTTTATTACCCCTTTCCCCTTTGGCACCCTCGCGTGCCCTTTCCCTTTGGTACCCACGGTACCCCTCCTTTGTGCCCCTCGGGCACCCTCCATTGTGCATTGCACTCTCCCCAAGTGATCTGTCAGTTTGATAGTTTTTTAGAATTTCCACTTATCCAAAAAAATTTTTTGACGAGCATGCTTATTCATATATTTGTTGATTGCCATGATCATCATGTTGTGACTGTGAGTGTTTGATGTTTCTGGCCGCGGAGTTTCTCTGGAGACTGAGGGAATTAACGCCTCTGATAGAGGCGCTTTTTTATTTAACGCCCTTACTCAGGGCGTGTGATTTATATATAACGCCTTCTGACAGGGCGGCGCCTTCCAACATATTTCCTGATATTTCTGGTTTTATTACGCTGCCTGAGAATTCACGCCCTGCGCCAGGGCGTTTCTTTGTTGATTAGCGCCCCTCAGCAAGGCGTTGCTTTTGATTTGACGCCCTCGGTCAAGGTCGTCCTTTCCCCTTATAGCGCCTCACCCTAAGGCGTGTTTTTACTGCCCCTGGCACCTCGCTTTGAGTCACGACAGTCACATTGTCGTGTCTTTTGTTAGTAGCGCCCCCTTCCAGGGCGTGTTTTTACTGTGGGTTTCCAGAACCCTTCCCGTGGGTGAGTTTTCATGATATTTCATATTGATTGATCATATTGTATGGTTGGCCTGATTTCCCCTGTTGCATTCATTCTTTGCATTGGTTTGGGAGCCCCCTCCTCTTCATTAGGATCCACACACCCTCTTGGAATCGGGACGACCCTCCATTGAGCATTCCGTCTCTTTGGACTGAAAATCCCTTTTCCAAGTCTCCGTAAGTCCCCGCACCCGTGGATTCCCTCACGGACGCCGGGCAGGTTGTGCCCTTTTGAAGTCCCGAATTAGTTGACCTAAACGTGGTGAGAGAGTGTTCCTAGTTGGCATTGGAGTTAAATCATATTTGAAACTAGGTTCCTCCCCTTGTGTGAATCATATCAATTTGCATAAAATCATTAATTCACCAAGATTCAAACATAAGAAATCAAGGTAACCATCACAACTTGTGTGTTTCTTTGCAAATTATTTGCACACTAAATTGCTTGAATGGCTTACTTTGACAGACAAAATAACATGTTCAATTCAATTAATGTTCATGAGGGTGATCAACCTAGCACATCTTATTCCCCTCAAATTCAACATGTTCATCATTCTCACCATACTTTCAAGGGACCACGTCCTCATTCTTATGGTGTTGCCCGACCCATAGGCAATGTCCATCCTTATGGTCCCCCTACTCAATCACGAGCCACTATTCCTTCGGGACCCTCTCGTCCCAATGATGAGAAGGTCTCCCAAATTTTACATGCATTAGATCATCTCACCCCTCAACAGATCCAAGCCCTTAAGGCCGCTGTTGAGGGTGCATCTCCTTCATCTCCCCCTTCCAATCCTAATCGGGTGGCCCATCACCCACCTCCCTCTTCTATTCACAATCCTACACGGGTGGCCCATCACCCACCTCCCTTGTCTATTCACAATCCTAATCGGGTAGCCCATTACCCATCTCCTTCTATTCACACTCCTCCTCGGGTGGTCCGACACCCGCCTCCTTCTATTCCTCCTCCATCACGGCCCCGAGGCCCATTTACTCCTTGCAATCCAGCCCGTCCGGGTTCTTTTACGGGTCATCCCGTCAACTCCCCTCCACGGCCTTTTTATGCGGCCCCTCCTCCTTCAAGGCCCTGCCAGCCCTCGGTTGTTCAAGTCACACCCCTCCAACAATCTCTGCTTGATAAGATTACTTTGATGGAGGAACAAATAAAGAGGGTCACGGCTCCTCCTACTCCAGTCAATCCTCTCCATGCCGCTTTGGACGAGATTACAAAGATGGAGAGAGAATGGAAAGACAGGAGGGATGATTACGGCGTCGGCGGCTCAAGTGAGCAAGAGCCGGCATTCGAAGAATCCGAGGCAGTATACAATGGTGATGAAGCTCCGCAGGCACCACTTCCGAGTTTCCTTAACTTTCCGCTTTCCCCATTTTCATTCGATGAACCCCCTGCTCAGGAGGAAACCACTCCTAATTCAACCCCTGTTTATGAGACTAGTTGGTGTTACGACGATGGGTCGATATTCCAATCGCCCGCGCCGGTGCCTATTGAGTCTCTTCCCATTCCCACTCCCACTCCTAACACCGCTCGCCCCGTTCGGCATTGCCTCCGCACCAAACCGTCACCCATTAAACCTCCACTAATTACACCTCCATCTACTATGCCATCAACCTCCACACCATCGGCCTCCACCGAGCCTACCATTGAACTGTCCCCAATTCAACCTCCCGTTATCCCATTACCACCATCCCTAAAACCCACTTTACCTACCCCACCATTTAACCCTTCACCCTTACCTATGGTTAATCCTGAGCAGGATCCACCACTTTTTGCACTCGAGCTAACCCCGACCGCTTGCAAGCAAAGGGAGAAACTCGATGTGTTTGAACCTCCGCCTCCACTTACGCCAACACTTTCCATTATACCTCCACCATTCACAAAGCCTTCCGCCTCCGCTTCACCTCCTTCTACTACTCAGAATGTGGGTGCTTCTGCAAGTATATGTGCCGAAGATGATCAAGAGCCGGGCAAGACAGATTTGGCCATGGCCGTGATGTTCAAGACCCAAGAATTTATTTGCCGGATGCCAATCCGGATCATTGTGCCAAGCATGATTGAAGAGGCCAAGTCGCCACCACGCCAAGCATTGATGCTGCGTAAGGGCCGGGCAGGGCACCCTTTGTTCCAATTTCCAAATCTTGAACTCCTTGACAACATGATGCTTCCAAGCCGAACTTTCCAACTCCCTCCCGCTATTACTTTTCACCTTCCAAGGAAGTTGTTATTTACCATTGAAGCTTCATCATGGGCTTATGCTTTGTCCATTAAGCCAGTTGGCTATACTCTCTCACTGCCGTGGAGGGGCAGTTATTTTGGCACTAAGGGGCCTTCCACTCCTTTACCCACCCCATCCATATTCTTGTCGATCGCGTTTTCTTCATGGGCCACTTCCATGGGAAAGAGGAGGACCTCGCCCTCTCACCCTTCGTATTCTTCTTATTTTTCATCTTCCTTCATGCATTCATTCTATTCACTGCATTCGCTGCATTCATCGCATCCATCATATTGCATGCAATTGCACTTCTTCTTTCCCGGGTTTCTGAACCCGTATCTTCCCCGCCTTCCTGCACCGCCGGATCCTCCGCATTTCCCATCTTATTCATATTCATCTTCATTACTCGGGCATCGCGCCCCTTTCCAACCTTTTCATCTCCCAGATTTCTCTCCCTTCTTCCCAGGGCGTCGCGTCCCTCGGTATTTTCTTCCTCCGGAACCTCCGGACTTTCCCCTCAGGCACGACACCCCTTTCCACCTTTTTCATTTTTTTCCTCCGGAACCTCCGGACTTTCCCTTTGGGCACGACGCCCCTCTCCACCTTTTTTATTTGCTTCCTCCGGAACCACCGGACTTTCCCCTCGGGCATCGCGCCCCTTTCCATTTTATTCCCCCGGAACCTCCGGATTCTCCGTTTTATTCTCTCTATTCTCTTTCCGGGCATGACGCCCCTTTCCATCTCATTCCTCCGGAACCTCCGAACTTATCTCTCGGGCATCGCGCCCCTTTCCATTTTCTCCCTACGGAACCTCCAGACCATCCATCTTTCTTCCAGTTCATCTTTCTGTTCTTCCAAGACATCACATCCTTCATTTTTTTCTTCCTTTTCCATCATCTTTTTCCCTATTTCGTTTCAGGGCATCGCGTCCTTTCTTTCGTCATCCCTCCGGAGCCTTCGGATTTTTCCTCTCACAATTCTCCTCCGCCTCCGGACCCTCCGGATCCGTCTCTTTCTATCTACCAATTTCTTCTTCTAATTCCTCCTGACTCTGGGTCCGACCCAACTTCTTCCACATCCACTGCCTTGGGCATCTGCCCATTCTCCCATTACTTTCGAGGCTTTAGTCCTCATTCCTCCTTCTAATTCTCCTCTCCTTCTGTAGATTGTTCCATGTGATCAGGGTCTCCGCGCCTTAGTGAGGGAGTTCTAGCCCTCACCTCTTTTCCTTTTCTTCCTTATTCGTCTGAGTCTAGTCTTGGCACCACTCCTTCTTGTTAAGCCACTTTCAATCCTTTGCTTCCAATCCTTTACCTGCCTAAGAGGACTATCCCACGATGATCAACCTCTCGCGGCAGCTGCTTTAACAAAGGTTGCAAGGAAATATATTGACGTAAGTATGCATTTATATGATATCATTACCTCATTACTTCACGCATGATTTTCAAAATGAAGTGCTTCCTAACAAGATTAAGAGTGGTGTTTTAGATCTTTATCTTAGGCTTTTGTTAAATTAAATCATTGTTAAAAAGAGTCTTTAGGCTTGCTTATGCAGCACCTTGGTTAATAAGAACCCCGCGCTGGGAATTCAACATTCTCTCCCTGCTTGTTAAAATCAACCCTCAGCTGGGCACCTCACACACTTCACGGCGTCCTTAGCCGGCTCCTTTGGCTAAACACCGTTGCTACCTTGGCCATGCCATGAGTATATCTGAAAGTCTTTTCTCTTCTTTACTCGGTCACGTGCAGGGGCAAAAGGTTGACGGATGAGATGACCAACCTAGGTAATCCCCAATACGAGAGGAGTCTCAAATAGGGGCAGTCTTGACCCAAAATCCATATGAGTTTTCATGATACATCTCGCCAAAAGGGCTATTATGAAAATCAAGTCAAAACTTTGATAAATTCAAAATTGTGAATTATGACATGACAAGAGTGGCAAAGTCCCCGCAGGGAAAATCCTGGTCGTATGCATGTCAAGGGTCTAAAAATCAAAGGCATAAAGCCCCGGCGCAACAGACTACCTCTTTGAAGGGAACACCTTGGAAGGAATTCAAATCCCGACATCTCCCATCCTGCATAAAGCTTGTCACAATTGTTCTTCTCTTCTCCCTCCAAGACCGAACATTTCTCAGGTATGGCCTTGGTAGGGGTACCGTTAATCAAAGACGGTCGGTTATAGGATGCCACTTTCAATGCACGTCCAGCTTTGGGCAGTTTTAGCGAAAAGGGGAAGGAACGAGGACCCCTAGCCAGTGGTTTAAGACACCCTTTGATGCTGCTTTAGCAATGTCTAACCAAAATCAAACAAAATTAAATATTTCTTGTCCAAAATCTATAAAAATTTGAATATCTTTCCCAAAATTCATAAAAATTGAAATATTTCTTGTCCAAAACCCATAAAAATTTGCATATTTTTTCCAAAATTCATAAAAATTTGAATATCTTTTTCAAAACCACATAAAAATTTGCATATTTCAAAACTCCAAAAATTGCATTGTATTTTCTGATGGTGTTTTGCAGGAACAGCTTTGCAAGGACCAAGAGCACGGGATGAGTCCTATCTCCACTCATTGCTATCAATCTATTGATTCTCCCGATATTCTCATGACATGCCACCCTGGGCATTTTTGGTTATCATCTCCTCATATCTTTTTTGGTTATATCTCCTGATTATCATTCTGATTATTCATCTCCAGATCTTTCAATCAACTCCTGCTAATTTCTCTTGATCAATTCTGCCATTGGGAATTATCATTCTGATCATTCAACTCCAAATCTTGTTTAGCCAAGATTGTCTTCCTCATGATGAAACAACAACAAACAATGATGATTTGCAATGCCATGATTTAATTCGTGCTATTCATGCCATATACATGCTATTGATGCTTTGATTCATGCTATGCTTGCTACACTTAAATGCCTTATTCATTGCTTGTTATCTTTTATATTTTGGCTGATGAATTTTTGAGCGCAGGATAAGAAGCTCTTGGTCCCACCGACTGGGCATCATCATCCAAGCCCCACGGTGCTTGCAGCTCAGTTCTCAGTTCCCATGCTCATTGCACCACCATCTCCTGTATGCATTTTACTATATGTTACATATGCTACTAGATTATATCAAGGACCTTGTGGCTTTGGTAAATCTGGAATTTGAGTTCCCCTTCATCAAAAACGATGACGATTCCAGAGGCATCTTAGTCATACGGATAGGCCGTTGAGCCGTCCGAGACTGGGGACGATGGTTCCTTTTTATGAATTGGTGCGTGGATAAACGGGCTTCGGCTTAGTATCAGCTCGTGAAATCGGTTTCTTGACCCAGTCTTGGCAGCTTAGCAATATTATCCTTGATTATCTTATATTTTCATTTGATTTAATTTTTCCTTTTAAACTCAGCATGCATTCATGTAGGAATTTGAAACAATTGTTGAAAAATCATTCTGATGAGCTGACTTTGAGGGTTGAAGTTGATATTAATCATTCCAGATATGAGATATTCCATGCCGGATTGAATCTTCAGTTTGTTTTGTTGCTGTTTTGGGTGATTTTCTCGAAAGCTCCTTGTTTGGATTTTTATCATCTTATTTCAATCCTTTCCTTTGATCCACCTTGGCTGCAGCACATCCACTGGCTGGTAACCGCTCCCCAATGGTGAAACTTACAGGTTTGTGACCTGGGGTACTTCCACCGCGCTGGAAGTTGATCATTTATTTTATCTCCTTCGTGCACCGCGTGCACATCTCCCCTTTTATCCAAACATTGTTGATTTCATCGAATTTCTCGAGATTTGCTTCATCTCGTGCTTTTGACTTAATTCTCATCAAGTGATGTTGATTGCGTGTCTCATCTGTAGCATCCCATATAAAAATATAATAATAATGTTATTATTATTATTAGTATAATTATTATTTTAACTATATACATATATAACTTATAAAAATTTTATAGAAAACTTAATTAAGTGGAAGTAGAAACATAGAGTAATCATATGCAAAGAGTATCCACTTATCAATTGATTTCCTAGAATAGTTGGTTAAGTGTCTTATCCTTCACCTTGAGGTCTAGTGTTCAAAACCCACGGTCCACACATATCCTCATGCGAATATTTTGCCCATTTCACCTTAACTAATCCATCTTAGACTAATTAACCCTAATCAATTTAGAAATAAACCTAATTAATTAGGGAAATGGCTAGATGGTGTACCCAGCCTGGCATCGCACCTAATACTATCATGGGCTGAGGTGGACATTGTCCCTTTGTTCCCCGTAGAATTAAATCCAGTAGCCTTTAATACCCACCTAGGGGCTAGACCTCCCTTCCACCTGCTGTTGAAGGGCTGGATCGTGAGGTTTGCAGAAGGGCTGTGGCTCCTGTGTTCGTTGCAGAGTTTTCTTCTTCTTCTTTTGTCTAAAATCAACAGGAACAAGTAGGTGTTCTCAATCTCCTAGCTAAATTAATAGTTAGTAAATTGTTCATCTCCATACGTTGTTTTCTACATATATTGGCATGTATTAAACTTAATTGAGTAAAATACATCATGTAGTATCCTCATATTAGATCATAACCAAGCCTTAATTCCATCCGTTAACATGCATCTAAAATATTTAACCTTAAACTTAAACTTTATTATGTTAATTTAAAGTTGCAGTTGATGTAAGGATCATTAAGATTTTTATATACCCTCTTAATAACGTACATATCTTATTAATGTTAGCATTAAAATTAGTGATTTGTTGTTTATAAAAGCACCTGTAGCAAAACCTGAGAGGAGTTTAATCAGCATGTTTTGTTTAAAAGTTAAACTTTATTATGCTGATATCTTATTAATGTCAGCATTAAAATTAGTGATTTGTGGTTTGTAAAAGCACCTGTAGCAAAACCTGAGAGGAGTTTAATCAGCATGTTTTGGTTAAAAGTTAAACTTTATTATGCTGATTTAAAGTGGGTGTATGTGTTATTAATGAAAGGATCATGATAATGTGTTAATAATGTATAGATCTTATTAATAATCTTGTGTTTTATGGCTGATAGAATAGCTGGTAGCAGAACTGTAAGTGGGGTGTTGATATTGTTAAGCAAGCAGTATACAGTTTATGTTTTGAACAAAATTAACTATGTACAGGGTTGTGTTAATTTTGTTATTAACAATATTAACAACTGAACTAATACAATACTTTTTAAACAACAGTAAGTGTAAACGTTTTAAACTTGATCTATCTAAATCCTTAACTTGCTGATCTGTACTGGTCGACCCCTGGTCGACCAGTTTCTGGGAAGATTAGGCCTGGTCGACCAGGGGTCGACCAAGGTCACAGCGAAGGTTTAAGTGTTTATGTATTTGTTTCAAAGTGTTAATACATATTATTTTAAGTACTTGAAAAATGTTAACACATCTTCATATGCTTCATTAGTGAGATAAACCTTTCTTTGGTGGCAAATAATGTTAAATACAATATGATTAACATTGTTAAAATAAGTGTTAACAGCATTAAAACAGTGTGTCAATATCATAGAAATGCTTTAAAAAAAGTATATAGATACAAATATAGATTTTTCCTAAAAATACTCAAGAAGACAAAAGTGTTCTATAAATACTGATGTATCATTTTCTTATTTTTATACATTTTTGTAAGATAGTAAAATTTCTACGTGAATAGTGTTTTCCTAAGTGAATAGTGATTTAAGTCATACTTAAAAAAAAGGTATATAGATCCAATTATAGATTTTTCCAGAAAATACTCAAGAAGACAAAAGTGTTCTATAAATACTGATGTATCATTTTCTTATTTTTCTACATTTGTTTTGTAAGATAGTAAAATTTCTACGTGAATAGTGTTTTCCGAAGTGAGTAGTGATTTAAGTCATGCTTAAAACATTGATTTGGTCTTGTAAACAATTTTATTAGGAATAATCATAGAAGACAAAAGTGATCACCAATATGTTAGCAATTTAATTACTATTTTTATAAATTTTTTTAAAATTTTTGTTAAATAAGAATATAACAATATTTTCATTAGTATATTAATGTCGTTAACATTGTTTAATATGGTTTAACAGTATCATACATGTTCATTACAGCATTATAATACGCTCATTAAGTATAGTAATCTTGTCAATATAAATCTTTTAAACGCTTTATTAGTAATATTTTCACTAGCACTCTAACATTAACCCTTTAAGTATGTTATGGTGATTAATATTTTTATGAAGCATAATGGCACTGTCAATTAATATTTGAAGCGTTTTAACAATGTTAATAATATTTTCGATCCCTTAAAAACACCTTAATACAAATTTTAGTTGGGTTGTGGTTAAAAGAGGAGGCAGCGTCTGGCCCTTCTATTGGGTTGATGGAAGACCCTTCTATTAGGCTTGCTGGATGGCTCTTCCATTGGGCTTGCTGGATGGCCTTCTTTTGGGCTTGCTGGATGGCCCTTCTTTTGGCTTGCTGGAAGGCCCTTCCTTTGGCTTGCTAGATGGCCTATTTCTGCTTAAATTATAAATGATCAGCAGGCAGTGGCATGTTAAATCCCGGTTTAATGCATACATAATATTGATATTGTACACGAGTTAGTTAATGTTCACATACTGATATTGTACACAAGTTAATTATTGTTTACAGCTAATTAAGCACGGTATACATGTCTAAAACCTAACATAATATTGTACACCATTTAATCATGTACAACATACATATTTAATCTGACGAATGTATATGCATGATTTATATTTATATATATATATATATATATATATATATATATATAAAACCCATCTTACCAATGTTTAAATTACTGATGTTATAACTGCGTTTAACAAGGTTTAATATGTTTTTAGTAGTATTTCATTTATTGTAACAGTGTATAAATGAACACTGTCACCATCGAGCTTGTAACGGGTACTCCTGACCAGGGTGCCACCTTCTATCAACCCCTATATACTCCAAGAAAAAGGATGACAGCAACAGTGTAATAAAAGGGGACGTAATGGAACTCATTAACTTAGTAAATCTGCACTAGTTAGAATGGATAACTAATCATACAAATATCAATTCCCAGCAATGGTTTTACTTTATCTGTACCTTTGGATTCCAAATCTACCTTATAATCCTACCGGTCACACCTTGAATTCTATATTGGCTATAAAGAGTGAATGTCGCAAAAATATGTCTAATAATGCTGGCAAATAAGGGCCCGGTCTGGTCCTGGGAGGAGCGCCCAAAACCCGAGGGAAGATCTCTTTCTAGCGGTGTCTCGCATTGCACCGAACCACATTCTAGATTAAAGACATTCCATCACTCTCTCTCTCTTTACTTGACTTACTTGACTTGCGTGACCCGAATGGGTAATTACTTGAATGAATTGATTGATTTATGTGTATAGCCAATTCTAATTGCTCCTTGAACTTACTTGTTTATTGTGCTATCATGATTATTATTCCAGTCATTCACTGCTTGATATCAATTGCTATTCCTATGTGGAATTGATCTATAGTCTCACTTTTACTCCAGTCGATTCCTTGTTGTCTACCTGTCTGCATGCATATACATATTTTTCTTTTACATTAAATGAATGTGTAATTCACTTATAGTATGTTAGAAATTGAGATGTAAATCCTACTGGGTGATTCGCTCATACAGTTGCTTTCTAACCTTTTCAGGAAATGTGGAAATCGATCAGGACTCAGTTGGGGATGAGACGGAGTGATGTAGTTTTATGTCTTAGATTTAAACCCTTTAGTTCATTTGTCATCGTCTGGTTTTGTAATAAGGGCTTGTAGCCTAATGGTAAAGAATGACTTGGATCAGTTGTAATCATCGGTGTTATCATTTTATGGAATTTTAGCGAATTTTGAATTAAATTGCGCACTCTATTCATGGTTCGATGGTAGGATCTCGAACGGTTAGATTAGCTCGCTTTGGTTCTATATAAAGGACTGTCGCGCCTCGGGTATACTTCCGCGCTCAGGACGTGACAGATCTTTCTTGGTATCAGAGCCTTAGGTTTCAAACCTAGGGAACTAGTAGAAATGAAAACCTGAGTCCAAGGATAGAAAAAGGTCTAAGGATTGGTTGATTACTATTTAAAATCCTACCTAGTAAGTGGGGTAGAGCCAAGGGTTAAAGGAATAACGATAATTGACCCTTAACATTAACTCAAACTCCATATTCATTACACCTTGATTCTTTTGTAGGAAATGGCCGCTGAAAGAGCACAATGGCGCGAGATGCAGCGCACCGTGCAAGGACTTACCCAGGCGCTACAACAAGTGGCACAAGGTGGTGCTGGCGGTGCTCGCCGCGGAGCTGGTGACCTTCATCGGGATTTCCGCAACATGAATCCACCAAGGTTCGCGGGATCAGTGGACCCCGATGACGCAGAGCATTGGTTGAAGGAGATCGAAAGGATTTTTCGCGTGATGCAGTGCGCGGATGATGAAAAAGTTTTACTAGCAACATTTCAATTGGAGCGGGACACTCGATGCTGGTGGGAGTCCGTGGAAGCAACATTACCCGACAACCATATCACTTGGGCGGAATTTGTTGAGCACTTCAACAATAAATATTTCTCGGATCGGGTACAAGAGAGGAAAGCTGCGGAATTTGCCGCGTTAAAACAATGGACCCGAAAAGTGGCCGAATATGAGGCCCAGTTTTCAAGACTTTCCCGTTATGCACCACATTTGGTGTGTACGGAAAAGATGAAGGCGAGGAGATTTCTCAACGGGTTACGACCCCAATATATCACCCAGCTAGCATCGATGGACATCCAGGTCTACTCAGAGATGGTGCGGCGCGCTCAATTGCTAGAAGATGCCACGGAATTCTCAGATAAGATCCGAGGGAAGGACAAGAAGGCACATGTTACAAGTCCGGGAAGCTTCAAACCGTCATTCGGTAAGAAGCGATCTTTTAACGGAGGGGAATCTTCCAAGGAGAAGAAATTTCAGAAAAATAACAAGCCCTTCTTCTCTAACAACAACAAGGCTTTAGCAATCACTGGACCTTCCAAGGACATTTGCAAATATTGTGATAAGACTGGTCATAAGACCGAGGATTGTTGGAGGAAGCTGGGAGCGTGTCTCCGATGCGGGAGTCGAGAGCATCGAATTCCCGATTGCCCTTTGATGAAGGAACACTCCAACCTGGACGAGAAGCGTCCGGTCAAGAAGCAAGGCCGACTGCAAGCACTGCAAGGGACAGAACCTATGGAAGGAGGAATCGTGGAAGGTACATTATCTATTTGCTCTAAACCTGCTAAAGTTCTATTTGACACTGGAGCAACTCATTCATTTATTTCCAAGAAGTTTACTGCATCATTTATTAAGGAACCTGAACGGTTAGACTTAGTCATTTCTACACCTCTTGGAAAGAAATCAGACATCATGCATCACTACCCAGATTGTGAGGTTAAGGTACATGGTAATAATCTACCAGCCGACTTGATATGCCTTGACATGGAATATTATGATGTCATATTGGGAGCTGACTGGTTATCAATCCACCAAGCAACAGTAGATTGCCGACATGGCAAGGTAATTTTTGTGGATTATCCCGAGTTAGTTTATAGCGGACCTCAGAATAAATCTCCACTCATCTCAGCTCTCCGAGCTAGTAAACTGGTGAATAGGGGATGTATGGCTTTCTTGGCTTTCGTGACTACCACGGAAGTCGATAAAATAAAAGTCGAAGACATTCGGGTGGTTCGGGACTACCTCGACGTATTCCCAGAAGAATTGCCTGGTTTACCACCGGAAAGGGAAGTGTCGTTTTCCATCGACATTATTCCTGGTGCTGGCCCTGTTTCTAAAGCACCCTACAGGATGTCTCCTGCTGAATTGAAGGAGCTGAAGGAACAGTTGATGGATTTACTAAAGAAGGGTTTCATCAGGCCGAGTACTTCCCCTTGGGGAGCACCCGTGCTGTTTGTCAAAAAGAAGGATGGAACGATGAGGCTATGTATCGACTATCGGAAGCTAAATCACCTCACAATCAAGAACAAATACCCGCTGCCGAGGATCGACGATCCATTTAATCAATTATCTGGAGCCTCTTATTTTTCCAAGATTGATCTTCGTTCTGGTTACCACCAATTGAGGATCAAAGAAGAAGACATTCATAAAACTGCATTCCGGAGCAGGTATGGGCATTACGAATTTACTGTTATGCCTTTCGGACTAACAAATGCCCCTGCAGCCTTTATGCAGTTAATGAACAGTATTTTCAGGCCCTATTTAGACCAATTTATTGTGATCTTTATTGATGATATTCTGATCTACTCTAAGACTGAAGAAGATCATGAAGAACACCTCAGGAAGGCCCTACAAATATTAAGGGACAACAAGTTGTATGCCAAATTTAGCAAATGCGAGTTCTGGCTTGAGGAAGTAGCCTTCCTGGGTCATATTATTTCAAAGAATGGAATTGCAGTTGATCCGTCAAAGGTTGAAGCTGTGAAGAACTGGGATCAACCCACTAATGCAACAGAGGTGCGAAGCTTCATGGGTCTAGCTGGTTATTACCGGCGTTTCATCAAGGACTTCTCCAAGATTGCGGTACCTCTAACCAGGCTAACCCGCAAAGGAGTGCCATATGAGTGGAATGGTGACTGTGAAAAGAGTTTCCAAACCCTTAAGGATCTCTTAACCACTGCTCCAGTCTTGTCACTGCCAATTGAAGGAGAAAAATATGAGGTATATATCGATGCTTCTGGTATTGGCCTCGGATGTGTATTAATGCAGAATGGGAAAGTTATTGCATATTCTTCACGTCAATTGAAGAAGCATGAGGAGAATTACCCGGTTCATGACTTGGAACTGGCCGCGGTAGTTTTTGCTCTGAAGGTCTGGAGACACTATCTCTATGGAGAATAATTCACTATGTACTCTGATCATAAGAGCCTCAAATATCTATTTTCCCAAAAGGAGTTGAACATGAGGCAAAGGCGTTGGCTTGAATATCTCAAGGATTTCGACTTCATTATACAATACCATCCTGGTAAGGGTAACTCTGTAGCAGATGCCCTCAGTCGAAAGCCAAAGGTAATTTTGGCCAACTGTATGATATAAGAATGGAAGCTGTTAGAGAAACTTGCAAAGCTTGACATCAACACAAACGGGAAGAATACATGTATTATTCTCTCTCATGTAAGTCTACATCTCGACTTACTACCTGAAATTACAAAGCTACAAGAAGAAGATCCTATGCTAGTAGAGATAAAAAGTAAGCTAGATGAGAAGCCTGATTTCGAGATGGTATCAGATGGAAGACTGCTATTTCATAAACGGACATGCGTCCCCGATTGTCCGGAATTGAAAAGAAAAATCCTAGAAGAAGCTCACCGATCGAGGTACACGATCACCCTGGAGCTACTAAAATGTACCAGGATTTGAAAAGAACTTTCTGGTGGCCGAACATGAAAAGGGAGGTAGCAGATTTTGTATCTCGTTGCCTCACATGCCAACAAGTGAAGGCGGAACATCAGAAGCCTGCTAGAAAGCTACATCCACTGGATATCCCAAAATGGAAGTGGGAAGACATTGGCATGGACTTTATTATGGGATTGCCCAAGTCTAGGAGCGGATATGATGGTATTTGGGTAATTATCGATCGACTAACAAAATCGGCCCATTTTTTACCAATTAAAAGTCGATGGTCAGTCGACGTACTGACTGCCTTATATATGAAGGAGATTGTTAGATTGCATGGCATTCCCGTCTCGATCGTATCAGACCGAGATTCCCGTTTCACCTCTCATTTTTGGAAGAGTCTACAACACTCTCTGGGAACGAAGCTCAACTTCAGTACGGCTTTCCACCCCCAGACAGATGGACAGACAGAAAGAACAAACCAAGTTGTGGAAGACATGTTGAGAGCAAGCATTATAGACTTCGGCGGAAGCTGGCAAGACCACTTACCCCTGGCAGAATTTGCATATAATAACAGCTACCAATCCAGTATACAAATGGCCCCTTTTGAGGCATTGTATGGCAGGAGTTGTCGATCTCCCATATGCTGGAATGAAATTGGTGAAAAATAGCTTCTGGGTCCCGACATAGTAAGGGAATCCACGGAGAAGATTTACCTAATTAGAGAAAGGTTGAAGATGGCACAGTCCAGACAAAAATCATATGCTGATAACAGAAGGAGAGATCTAGAATTCCAAGTTGGAGACCATGTTTTTCTCAAGGTAGCTCCCGGTCGAAGTATCAGAAGATTCGGTGTTAAGGGCAAGCTTACACCAAGGTTTATCGGTCCATTTGAAATATTGGAGAGAGTAGGCGAGGTGGCTTACCGTATTGCCTTGCCCCCTCAACTCTCGGAAGTGCATAATGTATTTCATATATCGATGCTGAAGAAATATGTGCATGACCCTTCTCACATCATCAATTATGCTGAATTGGAGATTCGGAAAGATCTTACTTATGACCAAGGACCGGTGCGGATTCTAGACCGTGAAGTTCGAGTTCTAAGGAGCAAGGCGATCCCTATGGTGAAAATCCAATGGAATCGATGCTGGGAGCAAGAAGCAACTTGGGAGACCGAGGAATCTATGAGGAGAAGATACCCAGAGTTATTTTAAATTGTAAGTATGGTATACACCCTGTGTTATCCTTACACAGTAAAAATTTATCCTCATGTAAGGGAATTTGGGGACCAAATTCTTTTAAGTAGGGGAGGGTGTAGCACCCCATATAAAAATATAATAATAATGTTATTATTATTATTAGTATAATTATTATTTTAACTATATACATATATAACTTATAAAAATTTTATAGAAAACTTAATTAAGTGGAAGTAGAAACATAGAGTAATCATATGCAAAGAGTATCCACTTATCAATTGATTTCCTAGAATAGTTGGTTAAGTGTCTTATCCTTCACCTTGAGGTCTAGTGTTCAAAACCCACGGTCCACACATATCCTCATGCGAATATTTAGCCCATTTCACCTTAACTAATCCATCTTAGACTAATTAACCCTAATCAATTTAGAAATAAACCTAATTAATTAGGGAAATGGCTAGATGGTGTGCCCAGCCTCGCATCGCACCTAATACACTTAATTAAATCCAGTAGCCTTTAATACCCACCTAGGGAAGATCATGGGCTGAGGTGGACATTGTCCCTTTGTTCCCCGTAGAATTAAATCCAGTAGCCTTTAATACCCACCTAGGGGCTAGACCTCCCTTCCACCTGCTGTTGAAGGGAGACCTCCCTTCCACCTGCTGTTGAAGGGCTGGATCGTGAGATTTGCAGAAGGGCTGTGGCTCCTGTGTTCGTTGCAAAGTTTTCTTCTTCTTCTTTTGTCTAAAACCAACAGGAACAAGTAGGTGTTCTCAATCTCCTAGCTAAATTAATAGTTAGTAAATTGTTCATCTCCATACGTTGTTTTCTACATATATTGGCATGTATTAAACTTAATTGAGTAAAATACATCATGTAGTATCCTCGTATTAGATCATAACCAAGCCTTAATTCCATCCGTTAACATGCATCTAAAATATTTAACCTTAAACTTAAACTTTATTATGTTAATTTAAAGTTGCAGTTGATGTAAGGATCATTAAGATTTTTATATACTCTGTTAATAACGTACATATCTTATTAATGTTAGCATTAAAATTAGTGATTTGTGGTTTATAAAAGCACCTGTAGCAAAACCTGAGAGGAGTTTAATCAGCATGTTTTGTTTAAAAGTTAAACTTTATTATGCTGATATCTTATTAATGTCAGCATTAAAATTAGTGATTTGTGGTTTGTAAAAGCACCTGTAGCAAAACCTGAGAGGAGTTTAATCAGCATGTTTTGGTTAAAAGTTAAACTTTATTATGCTGATTTAAAGTGGGTGTATGTGTTATTAATGAAAGGATCATGATAATGTGTTAATAATGTATAGATCTTATTAATAATCTTGTGTTTTATGGCTGATAGAATAGCTAGTAGCAGAACTGTAAGTGGGGTGTTGATATTGTTAAGCAAGCAGTATACAGTTTATGTTTTGAACAAAATTAACTATGTACAGGGTTGTGTTAATTTTGTTATTAACAATATTAACAACTGAACTAATACAATACTTTTTAAACAACAGTAAGTGTAAACATTTTAAACTTGATCTATCTAAATCCTTAACTTGCTGATCTGTACTGGTCGACCCCTGGTCGACCAGTTTCTGGGAAGATTAGGCCTGGTCGACCAGGGGTCGACCAAGGTCACAGCGAAGGTTTAAGTGTTTATGTATTTGTTTCAAAGTGTTAATACATATTATTTTAAGTACTTGAAAAATGTTAACACATCTTCATATGCTTCATTAGTGAGATAAACCTTTCTTTGGTGGCAAATAATGTTAAATACAATATGATTAACATTGTTAAAATAAGTGTTAACAGCATTAAAACAGTGTGTCAATATCATAGAAATGCTTAAAAAAAAGTATATAGATCCAAATATAGATTTTTCCTAAAAATACTCAAGAAGACAAAAGTGTTCTATAAATACTGATGTATCATTTTCTTATTTTTATACATTTTTGTAAGATAGTAAAATTTCTACGTGAATAGTGTTTTCCGAAGTGAATAGTGATTTAAGTCATGCTTAAAAAAAAGGTATATAGATCCAATTATAGATTTTTCCTAAAAATACTCAAGAAGACAAAAGTGTTCTATAAATACTGATGTATCATTTTCTTATTTTTCTACATTTTTTTTGTAAGATAGTAAAATTTCTACGTGAATAGTGTTTTCCGAAGTGAATAGTGATTTAAGTCATGCTTAAAACACTGATTTGGTCTTGTAAACAATTTTATTAGGAATAATCATAGAAGACAAAAGTGATCACCAATATGTTAGCAATTTAATTACTATTTTTATAAGTTTTTTCAAATTTTTTGTTAAATAAGAATATAACAATATTTTCATTAGTATATTAATGTCGTTAACATTATTTAATATGGTTTAACAGTATCATACATGTTCATTACATCATTATAATACGCTCATTAAGTATAGTAATCTTGTCAATATAAATCTTTTAAACGCTTTATTAGTAATATTTTCACTAGCACTCTAACATTAACCCTTTAAGTATGTTATGGTGATTAATATTTTTATGAAGCATAATGGCACTGTCAATTAATATTTGAAGCGTTTTAACAATGTTAATAATATTTTCGATCCCTTAAAAACACCTTAATACAAATTTTAGTTGGGTTGTGGTTAAAAGAGGAGGCAGCGTCTGGCCATTCTATTGGGTTGCTGGAAGACCCTTCTATTGGGCTTGCTGGATGGCTCTTCCATTGGGCTTGCTGGATGGCCTTCTTTTGGGCTTGCTGGATGGCCCTTCTTTTGGCTTGCTGGAAGGCCCTTCCTTTGGCTTGCTAGATGGCCTATTTCTGCTTAAATTGTAAATGATCAGCAGGCAGTGGCATGTTAAATCTCGGTTTAATGCATACATAATATTGATATTGTACACGAGTTAGTTAATGTTCACATACTGATATTGTACACAAGTTAATTATTGTTTACAGCTAATTAAGCACGGTATACATGTCTAAAACCTAACATAATATTGTACACCATTTAATCATGTACAACATACATATTTAATCTGACGAATGTATATGCATGATTAATATATATATATATACATATATATAACCCATCTTACCAATGTTTAAATTACTGATGTTATAACTGCGTTTAACAAGGTTTAATATGTTTTTAGTAGTATTTCATTTATTGTAACAGTGTATAAATGAACACTGTCACCATCGAGCTTGTAACGGGTACTCCTGACCAGGGTGCCACCTTCTATCAACCCCTATATACTCCAAGAAAAAGGATGACAGCAACAGTGTAATAAAAGGGGACGTAATGGAACTCATTAACTTAGTAAATCTGCACTAGTTAGAATGGATAACTAATCATACAAATATCAATTTCCAGCATTGGTTTTACTTTATCTGTACCTTTGGATTCCAAATCTACCTTATAATCCTACCGGTCACACCTTGAATTCTATATTGGCTATAAAGAGTGAATGTCGCAAAAATATGTCTAATAATGCTGGCAAATAAGGGCCCGGTCTGGTCCTGGGAGGAGCGCCCAAAACCCAAGGGAAGATCTCTTTCTAGCGGTGTCTCGCATTGCACCGAACCACATTCTAGATTAAAGACATTCCATCACTCTCTCTCTCTTTACTTGACTTACTTGACTTGCGTGACCCGAATGGGTAATTACTTGAATGAATTGATTGATTTATGTGTATAGCCAATTCTAATTGCTCCTTGAACTTACTTGTTTATTGTGCTATCATGATTATTATTCCAGTTATTCACTGCTTGATATCAATTGCTATTCCTATGTGGAATTGATCTATAATCTCACTTTTACTCCAGTCGATTCCTTGTTGTCTACCTGTCTGCATGCATATACATATTTTTCTTTTACATTAAATGAATGTGTAATTCACTTATAGTATGTTAGAAATTGAGATGTAAATCCTACTGGGCGATTCGCTCATACAGTTGCTTTCTAACCTTTTCAGGAAATGTGGAAATCGATCAGGACTCAGTTGGGGATGAGACGGAGTGATGTAGTTTTATGTCTTAGATTTAAACCCTTTAGTTCATTTGTCATCGTCTGGTTTTGTAATAAGGGCTTGTAGCCTAATGGTAAAGAATGACTTGGATCAGTTGTAATCATCGGTGTTATCATTTTATGGAATTTTAGCGAATTTTGAATTAAATTGCGCACTCTATTCATGGTTCGATGGTAGGATCTCGAACGGTTAGATTAGCTCGCTTTGGTTCTATATAAAGGACTGTCGCGCCTCGGGTATACTTCCGCGCTCGGGACGTGACATCATCACACCTTGGCATCTACTTTTCAATTTGCTACGCTCCCTTGCAAAGCAGACGCCAAGGCGGGACAGCTGTAGACACGCCAAAATTGACATTACTTTGAGTATTTCTCATATTACCTTGTAATGCCCCATTTGACCCTCAAATTAGCTTATTTGAGTGTTTTTTCCATTTTTCATGGATTTTCTCCCCTTTTCCCTTTTTTTTAAAATTAACGCCCTGGAGAGGGGCGTGTTTTTAAAACGCGGCCTGATCCAGGGCGTGTCTCCCCATTTTATCTATTTCTCCCCATTTTACCTATTTTATAAATTCGTGACCTGGTGAAGGGCGTGTTTTAAAACACGACCTTACCTGGGGTGTTTCTTGATGAAAGGACGCCCTGAGATGAGGGCGTCAATTCCCGGCATTATCTAATTTTCGAAAAAGAATAAATATTTGAAAAATGTTAATTAACGCCCTTATTTGGGGCATTTTTCAATTAACGCCTCTCCCGGAGGCGTGTTTCAGAATTTCTAAATAAAAAAAATATTTATTTCCAAAATTGATCTGGGAGTTGACGCCCTTTGCCAGGTCGTGTTTTGAATTAATGCCCTATGGTAGGTCATCAATTCTTGAATTGACGCCTTGACCCAGGGCGTGTTTCATCTTCTGTTTTCGCAGCCCTTTCCCCAGAGAGTCCTTGCTTCGTTAGACACCTTCCTTGATTGGGGACTGGAGTCTTGCCTCCGTAGGGCTCTTGCCATTCTTATCTTCTCCTATATTTGATCTGTTCTATTTAATAGAGCCGGTGGCTCTGTTAATTAGGTTGGATTCCTCTTTTCCTCCCTCGATTCTTCTTCTTCTGCGATTTTTTCTTTCTTCTGTTTGTTTTTTTGTTTTCTTCTTCTTTTCTTCACGCAGGGTGCTGCCTGGCTGAAGGAGGGCTTCACATGGTTCAAGCTTCATCCAACTAAAGGCCTCTCCTCATCGAGTATCAAAAGCCAAAGGAGCAAAACCAGATTTTTCTTATCCCTCCCTTTTCTCTTTTAGTTTGTTTTTATTAGTTCATACATACGCATGCATCATATTCCTCTCTCTATGCATATTTCCTTTCTTCAACTATGTTGAATAACTCCCATTAGTGCATCTCTTGCACACCTCCCTATTTGCATATCATTCATCATATCTCCCATACCCTTTTGCATAGGGGTTTAAGGGCCACTACCCTTAAGGTGTGTTTTTCACCATATTTTCATGCTCATATTTTTATTTAGAATTTGATGCTACACACCATATTCTAATCCATATTTTTTTATTGGTGTTTATCTTTTTTTTGCAAGGGTAATAAATTGGAGAACTCTCTTCATCGGTCGGCCGATTTGAAGAGAAAGGAAGCACTCACATCCCCGCATCTTTTGAGGTACTTTTCACGATCATTCCTCCCATGTTCTTATTGATTATATTTTTGAGACCTAGCGTCTCTGGCGATCACACACTCCCCTTGTGCACCTCGTGCATATATTTTCCTCCATATTGATGATTATTGCATGTCTTTTCTTTGATATTTTTCTTAAGTGGATTTATTCTAAATTAGAGATCTACAGCAGCGTGCCAGCCAGCCCCAACCTTAACTCCAACTCCCCAGACTAAACAATACCAGCAACATAGGCCAGCACACCCTTACAGGTCGGCCTTCAGCCTCCAGTCCCCAGCAACATAGGCCAGCACACCCTTACGGGTCGACCTCCAGCCTCCAGTCTCCAGCAACATAGGCCAGCACACCCTCTCGGGTAGGCCTCCAGCCACCAGCCTCCAGTCTCAAGTAACATAGGCCGACATACCCTCACGGGCCGGCCTCCAGCCCTCACCCTCCAGCAATATGGGCCAACACACCCTTACGGGTCAACCTCCAGTCTCTCGTTTCTAGTTCCCAGTCACACCGACCAATGCACTCTCACGAGTCGGCCTCCAGCTTCCAGTCCCCAATCTTCTGGGTCAACACCGCCTTATGGATTGTCCTCCAGCTTCCAATCTCCAGTCATCCAGGTCAACATGCCTCATTCAAGCAGGCCTCCAGCACCCAGCCTTCGATATCCAGCTTCTAATACCCAATTTCCAATACCCGGCTTCCAGTATCCAATGTCTAATACCCAGCTCTAAAATCCAGCTTCCAGTATCTAGTTTCCAGTGCCTAGTTCCAGTACCCAGCCTCCAACATCCAGTTCAAGTACCCCAATTCCCAGTATCCAGCACCAGTACTCCGCTTCCAGCCCCTAGTTCCAGTTTCCAGTTCCAATGCCCAGTTCCCAACGTCTAATTTCCTATTTCCCATTTCTAATTCCAGTTTCCTGCAATGGGCTAGCACGCCTCATAGGGGCAGGCCTCTAGTCCCAGCACCCAGTATCCAATTACCAGTTACCATATCCAACATCCAGTTCCCAGTCCCAGCCTTCCATCCCAGCACCCAATCGCCAGATTCCAGTCTCTAGTCCTGGTATCCAGTCCCGATTTCCAGTTCCCAATTTCCAGTCCCAGTACCCAGTCTCCCATCTCAATATCCAGTTCCTGACCCTCAGTTCCAGTTGCCAACAATAGGCCAGCACGCCTCGTGTAGGTGGGCCTCCGGTCCCAGCGTCTAGTACCCAGACCCTGGTCTCCAGTCCCAATACCCAATTTTTGGTCTCTAAATTCCCAGTCTCCAGTCTCGAGGCCCAGTCTCTAGTCCTAGTATCTACTATCCAAATCCTAACCTCCAAATCTAGTATCTAGTTCCAGTCCCCATCTCCTAATTCCCAGCCCCAGTACCAACACCCAGCTTCTAGTCTCTGGTTCCCAATTTCTAGCCCCAGTACTTAGTCTCCCGTAACTGGGTCACAATCTCCAGTCCCAGCATCCAATCTTTGCCTTCCAACCTCCAGCCTCTGACGTCCAGTTCCAAACAATAGACCAACATGCCTTAACCAGGCGGATCTACAACAACAACCACATGAACCAGGCGGATCTACAACAACAACCACATGAACTAGTCAAGATACCTCACAGACGGACATGCCTCGAAGGCCTGTCCACAGAAACCCTAGACCAACGCACCCCCAAGGGTCGGTCAATCACACCCTCCGATCATTACACCTTAATGGTCGGCCAGCGACAATCCCGTCATCGGCACCTCAGTAATTAGCTGATCGTGCCTCCCAGTCAATATACCTCAGCAATCAGCCGAGTGGACGTCCTAGTTGATACACCCCGACGGTCAACCAACACATTAACAGGTACCATCCACCACATTATGATGATTATGTATCTAACATCATTTGTGGTCATTGTACTATTTAAAGGGTCAGACGACCTCGACTTCGGCTATTTCAACATGACGGTTAGCCAGCAGCATCAACATTTGGCCATACCCCGCGAGGATCGACCGAATACGATTCCAAGCTAACACCCCTCTCTGGGGGCAAATCCAACAACTTCAGACCAAAAAGCCTCGCCGAGATAGGTCTTCAACAACTTCAGACCAAGACGCCTCGCCGAGATAGGTCTCCAGCAACTTCAGACCAAGATGCCTCGCCAAGGTAGGTCTCCGGCAACTTCAGACCAAGACGCCTCGCCAAGGCAGGTCTCCAGCAACTTCAGACCAAGACGCCTCGCCGAGGCAGGTCTCCAGCAACTTCAGACCAAGATGCCTTGCCAAGGCAGGTCTCCAACAACTTCAGACCAAGACGCCTCACCGAGGCAGGTCTCCGGCAACTTCAGACCAAGACGCCTCGCTGAGGCAGGTCTCCAGCAACTTCAGACCAAGACGCCTCGCCAAGGCAGGCCTCCAGCAACTTCAGACCAAGATGCCTCGCCAAGGTAGGTCTCCGGCAACTTCAGACCAAGACGCCTCGCCGAGGCAGATCTCCAACAACCTCAGACCAAGACGCCTCACCGAGGCAGGTCTCTAGTAACTTCAGACCAAGACGCCTCGCCGAGGCAGGTCTCCAGCAACTTCAGACCAAGATGCCTCACCAAGGCAGGTCTCCGGCAACTTCAGACCAAGATGCCTCACCAAGGAAGGTCTCCAGCAACTTCAGACCAAGATGCCTCGCCAAGGCAGGTCTCCGGTAACTTCAGACGAAGACGCCTCGCTGAGGCAGGTCTCCAGCAACCTCAGACCAAGACGTCTCGCCGAGGCAGGTCTCCAGCAACTTCAGACCAAGACGCCTCACCGAGGCAGGTCTCCGGCAACTTCAGACCAAGATGCCTCACCGAGGCAGGTCTCCAGCAACTCCAGACCAAGATGCCTCGTCGAGGCAGGTCTCTGACAACTTCAGACCAAGACGCCTCACCGAGGCAGGTCTACAGCAACCTCAGACCAAGACGCCTCACCGAGGTAGGTCTCCAACAACCTCAGACCAAGACGCCTCGCTGAGACAGGTCTCCAACAACCTCAGACAAAGATGCCTCGCTGAGGCAGGTCTCTAGCAACTTCAGACCAAGATGCCTTGCCGAGGCAGGTCTCCAGCAACGTCATACCAAGATGCCTCGCTGAGGCAGGTCTCTAGCAACTTCAGACCAAGACGCCTCGCCGAGGCAGGTCTCCAACAACCTCAGACCAAGACGTCTCACCGAGGAAGGTCTCTAGCAACCTCAGACTAAGACGCCTTCCCGAGGCAGGTCTCCAGCAACATCAAGCCAAGATACCTTGTCAAGGCTGATTCCCAACAACACCAGGCCAACATGTCTCGCCGAATCTTTCTCCAATAGCATCAGACCAACACACCTACGACACCGATTATCTTCGGCAGGTTCGCCCTAGTCGTCGGATCACCCTACTCCTTGGGTGTGGTCCTCGTGGCTACTCCGCAGCTGCCCACTTCTCAGTTAACGTCATCCATCCCCCTGTTACTCTGGCCTTTCTTGATTCCCTAACACCACCAGCCAACCAACCGGCCCCTACCACTTCGGCCGTGCAATGGCGACCCTAGCAGGAGCTGGAATCTCTCAACTTCGAAGCCCTATTATGATCCCAGTTCCCCCTATAACCCCTGACCCACCAGCTATAATCCCAGTCACATCGAACCAAGACAAAGTGGCCTCCAGCACCATAACTTGACGATTTGCGAGAGCCCTACAACACAACTCCAGCTACAATGCCTTAGAGGTGTAACCAGCCAGTCCCATAAGATGGTCAGCGCCAAGCTGGGCTAATGCGCCCCCATGGGCGGTCAACGAACAATGCCAGCACCCCACAAAAAGTCAACCACCATAGCAGTGGTAGGCTACCAACGACCGACCATAGGCTTCACCACAAAGCCTCAGTCAGAGCGGCGGCCACCTCATCGCCAACCAGTTGTCCTAGAGACCGAGGGATAGGTGGCCCTCTGATTAACAACACTAGGGAGTCTCAAACCCCCTACGCAGTATCGTCGGCTACAGTCACGCTCACAAGAGAACAGGCCAGGGAGTGAAAAATGCTCATAGCACTCCTTGACTTAGACAAGGTGGAAAACCTGAGAAAACACAAATCTCAGTATACAAGTCCACCTCCGGGGGCAAGGCATGGCTCCCGCCAGTGTAACCTCAGATGATAAAAGGGAGCCACAAGTGGTCTCCCATTGCTCGCCAGCCACCCTACGAGACGCGATGGACTCGACAGTCCTGGCCTCCCCCTGTCTCAGATTTCCAATGGGGGAGGGTCCTTTCCACCGAGCCGCCTCTCCTCAGAAAATCCACAAAACCCGCTGCGCAAGGCAGGCCCTAGACATAGGCAACAAAGCCAGGGGCATTGTTACACCTGGCTCCCCTGGCCTCTCATTGCCTTCGACATTACCGTCCAGTCCAATCACACCATCAACCATCGAGGTTACCACCTGTATGGGGAGTTCGGCGTCCAGACCAGATTACTCCCGTGACGCGGGCCCTGCACACCTCTGCCACAAGCCCAACACGCGAGACAAACGGGAATAGAATTCCCAAGTCACGGATAGAGGGCTACAACTTCAAGCACCACGCATGTATCCAATACATGCCATCTCTATCAGCTCCATGCCCTCAGTGGCTTCAGCAAATTGCCCACCAGCCACTCGGATCTCTCTAGAACCCAGCTCTATAACCTCCCAAGTTCAACGGTCTTCTGTAGATGTACCACCGTCGCATGAAAGATCACAACAGGAGCGTCAACCCCCAGAACAAGTAACTCCCATACGCCAACAAGGTCGGGAGAAATCAAGCCTGCAAGGCGCACGGGCCGCACACCATCATCTTCGCCTCCGACGCACGCCCCGTGGGGGGCATTTGTTGGCACCAGCTTATTTTCTCAAATTAATCAAGGATTAAGCATTGGGAAATACTCTCTAAATGGAGCAAAATGGCACATCGCCAAAGTTGCTCTACCAGTTGAGTTGAGTTCAGAAATCGAGACACTTCACCGTGTCAAGTAGTGCAACATAACAACCAGGGATCGGCCATGAGCAAATGGTACTATACCAGCCAGTTCCCCGACAACCGGGATAGTTTCAAGATTCGGGGCAACCTACCGTACCTTACGGCATTCTGTGAAGATTCGGGGTTTACTCCCGGACACCCTGCATACGGTATTACACCACCGACGTCTCAACAACCGGGTTAACTCGGGACTCAGAACAGCCTACCACATCATACGACTCTTCGCCAAGGAGCGAGGGTCACCCTGACCACCAGACAAATGGTATCATCATGTCGACGCCCCAGTCACCGGGCCCAACCAAGGGTCCTAACCAACTAGCCGTGACCCATGGCAACATCGATAATCGATCGGGCCCACCCTCGATCACTCAGTTTGTGAGTTTACCCGTGTTCAACACAGCTACCCGGGCCGACCCGGGGGTGCCCTGACTACAAGCCACACCATGTGGCACCCAACAACGAGGCCGGGGTCTACCCTCGAGTCACCTCCCTCCAGCCCTCTGAAGTCAAAGGAAGACCCATCTGGGCCAACCACGAGCTTCAGGAGCTCACAGCAACCTTATACGGCCCACGCACGCGTGTCGGGAATTTCCCCGAGCACCTGGTGGGAGCTTATGCTCCAGCCACTCTACAGCAAGTCGGAGCTTGACTCGGGACTCCCAGCGACCCACCGCGTCATGCACCACCATCGTGCGCCCTCGCACGAGGATTGACCGTGGGGGTTTCCAGGGGCAGAGCCCCCAAAAGAAAATCACTGTTTATAACAGGCCAAACTCCTAGTCAAACCCACGGTAAACCCTCAGTCAAACCCCCAGTCAAACCCGCGGTAAACCCCCAGTCAAACCCCCAGTCAAACCCTCAATCAAACCCCCAGTCAAACCCCCAGTCAAACCCGCGGTCAACCCTCATTCAAACCCCGGTCAAACCCAAGTAAACCCCCCAGTCAAACCGACGTAGACCGCCCCCCCTCTCTCCCTCTACCCAGCCCGCCTAAACCCCCCTTGGGGGAGGGTTTAGGCGGACCAGCCTGGACCACCAGGCGGGTCGGCCTAAACCCCCTGGGGGAGGGGGTTTAGGCGGACCAGCCTGCCCCCTCAGGCTGGTCCGCCTAAACCCCATTACAATATAAAAAAGGTTTTTTACTCCGCCTAAACCCCCTGGGGGAGGGGGTTTATGCGGACCAGCCTGCCCCCTCAGGCTGGTCCGCCAAAACCCCATTACAATAAAAAAAGGGTTTTTTACTCCGCCTAAACCCCCCTGGGGGAGGGTTTAGGCGGACCAGACCAGCCCCTTGGGCTGGTCCGCCTAAACCCTATCTCCCTCACTCGTAAAGAAAAAAAACATTTTTAAGGGGTTTACCCGGACCAGCTTTGCCCCCAAACCTGGTCCACCTAAACCCCTCCTGCCCCTTCACATTCCCTATAAAAGTCCCCCCTAGGGAGCTCAAAAATGGGGATCAAGCATCAAAAAATCATCAAGCATCAAGGCAAGGAGCTCACCCCCCGGACTGCAAAGGGGCGCGAAGGAGATTTGTGTGTATGTTTGCTAGGCTCACGCCGAGGGCAGGCTGCATGTTCATCCCTTATACAACGTCTAGCCCAAATACCAACCTCCTAGAAGGTGACCCCCTATTTGATGAACATATGTCATCTCGATGATCGTGCATGACCCCAGATCTCGCTTGGTGAAAGCACTCTGCCCAGGTTCTATCTCGATAGTCGTGCATGCCCTGATGATGCTTAGTGAAAGCACTCTGCCCGGGTCTTATCTCGATATCCGTGCATGACCCTGATGTCGCTTGATGAAATCACTCTGCCCGAGCTGTGTCTCGACAGTCATGCACCCCCAAGAGTTGCTCGACAAGGACACCCTACTCGGCCCTACCTCGACATTCGTGCATGACCTAGATGCCGCTTCATGGGAGCACCATGCCCGATCCCTGTCTCTACATTCGCGCACGACGCAGATGTGTCTTGATGAGAACACCCTGCCTGGTCTCTGCTTCAATGATCAAGTACCATCAGACATGGCTCAATCAAAGTACCCGGCCTGGCTCCCCACCTCGATGACCGTGCGCCATCTTGGTGTCACCTTGATAAGCGTGCCCTCAGCGCTGTTACCCAGACAATGGGCATACTTCACAAGTCACGGTGCAAGATGAAGCGTCAGGCCCCTGCCTCTGTCAACGGGCCCCGGGCACGACCATCGGGGTCTCACGGCGCCCGGCTCCTTCAAACACAATGGTGCCTCCGGCACCCGACTTTTAGTCACCCCAGCCACATCGGGGCCCGCGGCGCCCGACCACTCAACAACTTCAGTCACAACGGTGCCCCCGGCACCCGACTGCCAGCTACTCCAGTCACATCGGGGCCCGCGGCACCCGATCACTCAACAACTCCAGTCATAATGGTGCCCCCGGCACCCGACTGCCAACAACTCATGTCACAACGGTGCCCCCGGCACCCGACTGCTAGCTACTCCAGTCACATCGGGGCCTGCGGCACCCGATCACTCAGCAACTCCAGTCACAACGGTGCCCCCGACACCCAACTGCCAACAACTCCAGTCACAACGGTGCCCCCGGTACCCGACTGTTGGCTATTCCAGTCACATCGGGGGCCGCAACACCCGACCACTCAAATTTCCCAGCACAATGGTGCCTACGTCACCCCTACTGCCCCGACCTCGACATTGTCCCATGTCGGGAAGACATTATGACGCCCCTCGGGCGCCATCCTACTGAGTCAAAGGTCCTTTGACGGACGCCACGTACAAATGCGAAAATACCTGCACAATAACGCAATGACCCAAGGATCGTCATAAATGATGGAATTGTCCCGTGGCTTGCAAGCAATTGTAATCGGGCTCTCATGCCCCCATATAAATGCCTTTCATGGCATATAAGTCATGTAATCCAGTCAGAGAGCGGATCCCCCTCCTCACCGAAATCAGTCTCTCTGCCCCCAGTTATTCCTGTTGTGTTGCTGTTACCCTGTCGCTGTTGCACGGACTAAGCCCTCCCGACGTCACGGCTCCCAGGGTCCCTGACTCTTTCTTCGACAGTAGAAACAAAGGTATTTGGATTCAATCCGATGTAAAATAAACACCGGTTGCTTGCGATGGGTGGAGAAAGACGTCCAGTACACGATTCCCATAATCGCCTGCGCACTCGCACCCGTGGAACCCCTTCTCTCCATGTGTCGCCCGATCTCTTGAGCCACGTGCCGTGTCCTGGCGACGCTTCCCCAGTCAATCCTTGGTTCCATAGGTGATTGTCGAGAAATTGACTGGCACGCCCGCATTCCTCCCAGCCATCCCTATCCCAGTCTCCCAGAATGATGAACCATACGCCATCCCTTCCAACGCGGTCATATCGTTCTTTCTGCCTCCTTCTCAATACCCCCGGAATCCCCGCATGCCCAGTCAACCTATCTCGACCTTCCGTAAAAGGCGAGTGTGCGCCCCCGTCGCGAGGACAAAACACAAGTGACTCCCCGCGCGCGTATAACAATCACATAGCCTGTTAAACCTGTTTACAGCACGCGTAAACCTGTTACCCTGTTAGATTGTTAACCTTCTGAATATAGACCCTCCGGGAAGTCTCTACTTTCTGAAATAGAGACCCTCTGGGAAGACTCTATTTTAACCTTCTGAAATAGAGACCCTCCGGGAAGTCTCTATTTCTGAATCATGTTAAATACACATCATGTGAACCCTTTTGAAATAGAGACCCTCCGGGAAGACTCTATCTTAACATTCTAAAATAGAGACCCTCCGAGAAGGCTCTATTTTCTAAAATAGAGACCCTCTGAGAAGACTCCATTTTAACATAGCCTTTCTGACAACCTACATGGATGCCATCTCTCTCTTGGAACTAAAAACCCCAGAAACTGAATCCAATGACATTTATGTAGAACTTGGAAAAGACCAGTACTGAGAAACTCTGTAAACCCCATTCTATAACCTGGAAATAGTTACTGAAAACCTGAAAGCTATTACTAATGACTTTTGGAACCCAGTTCTGAAAGGCATTGTGAAAAGACCCAGTTTCTGGAACCCATTATAGAAGATCGAGAAAACCATTTCAAATATATATATATATATATATAATATAGCGCCCCTGACCAGGGCGCCATTTCAATAGGGCGCCCTGGCCCAGGGCGCCATTCACCTGTCCAAAAAAAAGGGGAAATGAAAAGGGTGCCCCCTTCTAAGGCGCCACTTAAAGAAATGAAGACCCTCTGCAAGGGCGACATTTCCCTGTAACCTAGAATTTTTGGGCTTCTGTCCGGCCCTTACCCAATGATGCCTGGCCATCTCCCTAACCCTGATTGGCCTATGTGTCATGCATTCTAAGTAGCTTGGTCATAAATCATCATTTACATGTAATATGTCCTTGAACTCTATTCCTGAAAGATCTACCTGATGTTCCTATAATGTATACTTTTCTTGAAATTCCATATTGGCTATAAAAATAAGAGTGGATGTCTAAAGATATACATGAAACAATGATGTGCATATAGGGCCCGGTCTGGTCCTAGGAGGAGCACCCGAAGGTACTTGTGCCCATGGGAGTTTATTGACCATGGTGTTTGCATTGCACCGAAGTACTTGCTTACTTGACTTGACTTGAGACATTCCCACTCACTCTCTCGTGACATGCTTGATTTGCTTGACATGAATGGTTTGGCTCGAAAAGGGTAAATTACTTGCTTGAATGAAATGAATGAAATAGCAAATTCCATTACACTACTTGTTATTACACGAGCTTGAGATCACTTGCTTGAATATTGATTATTATTTTCTTGGGAAGACTTGCTGGAATATTGACTATTACCTTCTTGGAAAGACTTACTTGAATATTGATTTCTTGGAAAGACTTGTGCAATTACTTGGCAATTACTTGCTAGTTCCTTATTGATACATCTTATTGATGTTCATGTGATACTCTTTTGGTACAATTCTTGATATTCTTGCTTGATCCAACATGCATCATTATACCGCATGAACTTATAATTAACTTAAAGATTGTTAGAGCTTGAGATATAAATCCTACTGAGCGATTCGCTCATAAAGTTATAATTTTAACATTTTTCAGGAAACTTGGATAGCGACCACCACCCGGATGGGACCGATACCGAGTGATGAGTGCTAGATTTGATGTATCGTCAGTTAGACATGCCTTTCGTATTTCTAGGACCTACTTTGTATTTCTAGTTATTGTTAAAGGCTTGTATAATTTAATTGAGTCAGTTATGATCTAGTTAGATGGAACTTATTAAACTTGCAGCCTTATGAATGATTCTGGGATATTGTCATTTGGTTAAGTAGATAATTGTCATATTGGACTATGGTATTATGTTCAAATTTTGAGTTAGCAATAAAATTACAGAGTACTATGTGCACTCTGTCTTTACATGAATGACACGATCGATATAGACGTGTCGCGCACCCGGGTATCTTCCGCGCTCAGGAGGTGACAATTCACCCCGGGCGCGGCCGCGCCCCTGGGAGGGCGAACCCCCCTGGGGAGCGCGCCCTCCTCCAAGCCCGGTGGCCCCATGGCCATCTCCCAGTTCCAGTTGCACCCATTTCATGTTCCCAGTTCGTGGAGTTCGCGTAAGGTTCGTCAGCGTACCCGTGTGTGAAAGAAGTCGCGAAGAACGAAGCTCGAGGTCATGTGGAAGCACGCGAGTCAACCTCCTCAGTCTACACGCACAAGCGGCCAGCCGACCAGTCTAAGCCCGTATCCTTTGTCTTCTTGCAGTCAAGTTGGGGCTAAAAAAATAATAACAAAAATCCAGATTTTATAGGGGTGGGGCCGCTCCCTCTCTCTCTTCCTATCCAGCCCGCCTAAACCCCTCCAGGGGGGGGTTTAGGAAGACCTGCCTGCGCCCTCAGGCTGGTCCGCCTAAACCCCTATTGTAATAAAAAAATGTTTTTTTCAAAAAAAAAACCCCAGCCCTGGCCGCGCCAACCCCCATAGGGTTTAGGCGGACCAGCCTTCCCCCGAGGTTGGTCCGCCAAAACCCATTCCCAAACAAACAAAAAAAACCCCTCTCCAGAGGGTTTAGGCGGACCAGACTAGCCCCTTGGGCTAGTCCGCCTTAACCCTCCCTCCCCCGTAAAAAAAAAACAACATTTTTTCTCTTTCTTTTCTAAGGGTTTACCCGGACCAAGTTGGACCCCCAACTTGGTCCACCTAAACACTTCCTGCCCCTTCAAATTCTCTATAAATCCCCCCCCTTAGAAGCTCAAGGGACACACACACAGACACGCAAGGGATAAACACAGGAATACAACCAGACATACAAGAAACCCCGACCTAAATGCCACACCCTCGGACTTCCGAGGCTTTCGGCAAGGGTCGGGAACGCGAGGAGCTAAACGCGCACGTGGTTGGCTTGTTGATCTGCTCGCATACGCCGAGGGTGTTGTGAAGCAAGGCCCGGATTCAGAGGGGGGTGAATGAATCCCTCTAAAAACTTTGCTCAAATAATAAAAACATAAATCAACATGATATGCGGAATTAAAGCAAACAGCTGCAGGGCTGAGAGCCCACACAGAACATCAACTAGAGTAAATCAAATGTATACGATCGGTGCTCAGGTAAACCAAATACCCACTAGACGGGAAATATAGGTCGAGCCTAAGCATGCATCTAGCGAATCAGACAGAGCAATCAAACCACGATGGACGGAAAGTTTTTAGGTGGTTCGGCCAGACCCACAGTCTGCCTACGTCCACCCCTCACTCCAAACCAGAGTGAGGCTTCCCTTGCAATAGCAAGAACCGCAGACTCAGTCTACAAACAGACGCTGTCTAACAGCTTGACAAACCGAGGGAGACAAATCCCTCACACCAAGTTCTGCATCTCACAGAAGCTTGGCACCTGGACTTGCTACCCATAAGACCAGAACCGGAGACAATACTCTCTTCCTCCAAACCGGAGGGTAACCCACAAATAGCACACCACTACTTGCAAACTGGAGAACACTTCTCCCTTCTCCTGAGTCCACAGGAGGAACCCGAACTCAAAACAGAGTGTCGGAAGCACACGAAGAAAATGCGAAAAGGGGCAACCAAAAGAAAAAAAATCAAAAGAAAAAAGGACAATAACAGTAATCTCCAGTAAGCACGGTCGTTCTGGATTTGATCCACGAACAGACTAGACAGATCTTCAGAATGAGTAACTACACTTTCTCTTTCTCTCTTTTTGCTTCCACGATCTCTTCCTCTAGGCTCTCTCTTCTCACTTCTCAGCTCTCTCACTCTCTGGCAACTCCTTCTTATCGTTCTTTTTTTTTCTTTAGCTGCTGGCTCTCTTTTCTTTTCTTCTAGAGGCCTTTTCTTCCAGCACCACCACTCTTTTCTATGTTGGCCTATCCATCTTCGAAGGGTATATAGCTTCTTATAGGAACAGGGGCTCGGTAAGAATGAACCAAAAGAATTCTACGGGGACTCCCATTCGTCCACGTGTTTAGGAATGAGGCTTCTTTTCCCTAGATCATGTGCCTATCATTTCTCCCCTTCCATTCTTTTTCATGGGTCAGCCTTGTGCCTTTTTAAGAGCTCAGGTGACTCTCCCGCGAAGGAAATTGTTCCCTGTAAAAGACAGAGTATTGTTTAGATTCACTTGCAAAAATTTAGAGTTCATCACGTGGATGTGAACCTTGCACAACCTTAGGCTTATTCAAACCAGATATACACTAACCGGGAAATGCGCAAGCAGACATATCCACAGACCTAACCCAAGTGCTATAATGCTTTGCACTGAGTTGTAGTGTACGGATAGGAAGCGACAAAAATGCAATGATGTACTGACTTCTGAAAGCAAAATGCGAGATATGTACTGAGACTAGTATAATGACGAAATGTCATACACATAGAATGGACATGCACACATATGCATGAACTTTGTATGGACGTTGCACCGAGGTAAAGATTGCACAGACTCTAAGCCACATAGACGCAACGTGAGACATGGGATATGCACAAAGTTTAAGACATATGAGATGCAAGGTTAGATGGACACAAGCACTGACTTTGACTAACCAGGAGATGCACGGAGTTAATGTTATTTAGAAGGGAAAGTATGCACCAGTCGGGATATGCAGTCCAAGCAGGAACTGCACCGAGCTGATAAAGAGAAGTACAAGACAAGGCTTGCACCGAGTTGTGTTTGCACTGATATGAAGAGACTAGGTTGGGCTGACCAAGCAAGATCTGCACCGAGATGCTGGTCAGAGATGAGCTTAATCAGAGAGAGAGATACATGACAAAGCTCACACCGAGTCAAGAGAGGCATGATGCATTAGGATGCACCGAGAAGGAGGCTTATCGACAGTATGTGAGCAAGAGCAGAGCTTGCACCGAGAAGTACTTATGTGTGAGGTGCACGAAGTTGCATCGAAGGATTATGAGCGAGACACTGCATGCACTGACTATGACTTAGTCTATGACATAGCATGGACCACATGGACCATACTCAACAGATGAAATTGGAGAATTAAAGCACCAATAGCTAAGCATGATTCATCACAAAGTCATTATCAAGACTAGGGTTTCCAGACATGAGTAATCCATCATGCAAACAGTTCACAAGGATTAATCAGATATTCTAATCATATGCACTGACCACAATTCTATCATACATGACTCAGAAATTGTCATTATCAAAACCAGGGTTCCAACAATCTCCCCCTTTTTGATGATGACAACCTAAGGAGTCATGTAAGATAATTCACATAATAAATTTATTGAGAACAATTTCTGTCATGCATATAACAACCACTGTTTCAGCACAACAAGAAATATGAATCAGGTGTTAAATAGTTACCATTAGAACTCTAAGATTCATCAAAAACTTAAAGACATCCATAGGGAAGGTTTAAAGTTATCCACAAACAAAAAGTTTTAAGTTTTCTAAAAGGAATTTTTTAAAGTCAAAGTCATCTAAGATTCACAAAAAAAATCATCAGCAAAAAAGGTCATCAGCCTAGCATCAAAAAAAAAATAGATCACAGCTACTCAGCAGATCAGATCACATGACGATTCCTCTCCCCCTTTGTCATTATCAAAAACCATGAGAGCTTCTGGGGTCTCTCGAATCTCTGGGAGAAGCAGAACTTGAGCTTCCTCGTTGAGGGTGTTTGTCCAGGATGGAATGCTGAAGAGACTGCAAGGAGTTGGACAGTTGCTCAAAGTAGTAGAAAATTGTGCCGCTAATATTGGCCGAGAGAGAGGACATATCCGCTTGCTCTGTGAAGAATCTTTCAAGTCTGGCTACAATGGCAGCAACTTCAGATTGAGCTTGGTCCAATGCTGTACGGATCTCCTGTTGACCAGTGAGGAAGGGATGATCCAGAGTCTTCATCTTCGCAAGCTCAATGTTGATATCGTAGGTCTTATCGAGGATAGTGACAAGAGTCTTGTAAGAATTGGTCTGAGTGTTCTGAACACTTCTAACTGCCTCCCCGATTCCATCAATCAGACCTAAGAGCTTTCCTAAGAACTCTTGCATTGTATCATCTGCCCTCCATTTTTCAGCCACAAATTGTGTCCACTGCATATTCACTCTGAGCTCTAAAAGATGTAGTCTTGTGCTCATTTTATTCAGATAAAGATTTGTGTACAGAAGCTGGGAAGACACCATCTTACTCTGATTTTGAACCAATGGTTGACAGATTGTTGAGCAAATCAAAGATATTCGGCTCACTATTAGCTTCAGTAGAACTTGCAGACATAGTGCTTGAATCAGGATGCTCAACATGGTAAACTGGATGATCTTCCTCAAGGATTTGTGTATCCTCGGTAAAAGGTTCAGCTGGATCCTTAGACACTTTGCTTCCAGAAGATTCCCCCATTAGCTCTTTTCCTTTCCTTTTCTTTCCTTCTGGAACTTCTTTGCTTTTATCGGCCTTTGTTTCTTCGAGATGGACGAGTTCATCGGCCTTCCTTTTTCCTTGGGCATCTCCAGAAGGCCCCTCCTCGCTCTTGCTCTCAGAGACATTTTCTCTTTCGGTCATGCTGGTGTCTTGAGTTGGCGGCAGATGCTCCTCAGACACCTTCAATTTCCCCTTGCCCTTCATTGACGGAGAAGACATCACGGAAGATGGCGATGGAGATGAGAGCGACCCCTTTCTGGAAGGGTGAATGTAGATGTCGAAGAAGGTGAAGAGAATGTGAAGAGGCGAGTAGCAGAACAACGGAGAGGGAAAAGAAAGAACTGGAGAGGCGCTCACGGCGGAAAGTCGTGAGAGTGGGAATGAATGACTGGGCGTATATAGGGAAACTTGAGCGACACTCTAGGGTAAAATAATATATAAAATATATTATCGCTTTTACCCGGTGCACTTTTTGTACCCAAACTACCCTTCTCGTGTATATGATATTTTTCTTCACCTCTTTTATGGTCTTGGGCATATTTAGCTTATATCCTATACGTTTGTTGCTCAAAGAGTTCATCTTTTATTGCACAGCCAATGGAGATGAACATACCCCCCTTTTACACAGAACAATGTCCAGTTAATACGATTCATCAAAATTATTCATCATTTTCATAGAATAAGTCTGGTTTACAAAAGTATGTCTTATATTGCGTTTAAGTCCTATTTCAGCTTCCGAAGAAGTACAAGAGTCAACCATTACCATGCATTCTTTTTCTTTTCCTCTATTTTTTTTTAAATAAAAATGAGCATTCTGGTAGGACTGGTCTTTTTACACAAGGAGACATGTTTATCAGACACCAGAGTCCCTGGTTACTCAGCACAATCTACCTTTATGCCATCTTTTATGAACAGAGATACCTCATTTCTTCATGACATAGTTTTTAGATTTCTTTAATCTAGATAACCAGTTTCTCAGAAGTTTTGCCATTTCTCTGCCATTTCAGTTATATTACTTAATGGTGTATTCCCTGGTCTACATTCATATTAGCTTGAAGACATGATTTAAAAGCACTCTATAAGACAACCTCTTCTACCAGTTTATCCCAATACTCATGATTTTCAGATTTATGAATTCATTTAGTTGGACACTTCCAGATATAGAGATGTTTTCAGCTCCATTGAAATACTTTCAAGAGTCCTCTTGAACAAGTTACTATAGGATATAATCTTTATAGGCCGAAGATCACTCAGTAGGGAAGATCAACATTTTTATACACTACTAGGAGTGGTGATGATAGAAATAATGCACCATGGACAAAGATAATAATGTTCCATACATTGCTCCCCCTAAGTGTCAGCCCAAGGGAAAGTAATTTAGATGAGAGGAGATGGATCATTTGATGATAAAGATGAAAGATGAAGAAGTGAGCTTTCCAACGACATTGGAGTAGAGGTCGAAATTGGTGTAGGGTTACAGACAGCTTCAATCCAAGGACATCCTTAGCTAACTCTTGACCCAACCACTTCTGACTAGACCTGACAAATTCAGCTCATCAACTCCTCTTGAATACTTCTAGTTTTCAAACTCACAAAGTACACCAACTACTTCATTCCACTCAGAAAAGTTCAGCTCCTTTTTGCTGAGTGCCAAGATCCCAATAAAGCATCACTTTGTTTTTCTTGCAGATACACAGAAGTGTAGGCATGTTTTATTTCTTGACGCATATGCAAGCATTCAATTGAATCCTTTTAGATTTTCATACCAGTGAACTGTGTAATGAACTAACATGTAGGGAGTGTGATAATTCATGTGGCATTCCATAGTTATGCAACAGCTTCAATCATTTGCATGCATTCATCTAGATAGTAGCACAGAGTAATGGAATAGAGTTTGGAAGACTAACCTGAAATGTGCAGACCTGGGGTTTTCTTCTTCAAATGCCTTGGTTCATTTACCCCTTTATTTCTTGACCAAGGCATATCTGCAACAATTTGGTCAGTTTATTCCAGCAGGAACCCAAGCAACCTTGGGTCCTGTATTAACCCTAACAAGTGTTCTGAGTAATTTTTTAGCCGTATTGTCATCAAGTTTCATCAAATAGCAATTAGTCATAGAATGTCCAAAATTTACACAATATCTACATGCACCAATAGAGTTTTTAATATTATGATGCACATTGACAGAGCCACGAACTCTAGGTGCATTTTCATGGAAGTATCTATTTCTATCATGGAGGTTGTTCCTGTTTATTTTGCTAAGCTTGTTTTCCTCAATAGGATGCCTAGCATTTTTTAAATTTGCCCGCCAATTTTGAAGGTGCCAACAGTCTTTGACTGTATGGCCATGCTTTCTACAGTGAGAGCATTTGAGAGAATTTCTTCTGAACGAGCCTGACCAGCACTCAGTGGCCTTGTGGCCAATCTTGTTACAGTTAAAGCAAGTGATGTGCTGGTTCATTGAAACACGTTTTCTCTTAAAACCATGTTGGCTTGCAGGGAATTTAACATGATATGAATGTGGTCTTTTCTTACCATTTCTAAACCAACAATGAGCAGCAGCGTGTCCTACTTTACCACAATTAGAACATGTGACACTCTTTTTCTGAGTGATAGGGAACATGGCCTGAAGATCCCTAGCATGCATTTTTCTAGCATTCAGATCATCTGATTCCATTAAGTTGCATTCATGCATCAAGTGACCAATCTTGTTACAGTAATAACATTTCATGAGTTCTCTTTTATGTGCATGTCTAGGTGTATTAGTGTGTTTTACAGCATGCACATTTTTAATATGAGTGTGATTCAATCCTTTCTTCACATGACTGGCCTTTTCCATTTTTCCAGTTTGTTTCTGATTTTTCTGAACATTTGGTTGTTCATTTTCTGAGGTAGTGGCTACATTTGATGCTTTGATAAAGCTTGTCATTATCTTGTTTTTGAAAGCCTTTTTGTTGACATTGTTGTAGCCTAACCCTTCCTTTTGAGCATTCATCTTAACTCCTAGCAGCCTGTCCAGATTTACTTTTCCATCAACAAATTTGGACAAAACTTTGTTCAAATCCTGAATTTTATTTTCAAGAGATGCAATGTGTATTTCATAACTAGCAATCTCTTGATCGCTGCAATTGACAGCTTCATTCAACACTTTGTTGGTATTTTTGTATTCTTCGATCTCCTTTCTCAGCTCATCAATTTTTTCAGTTTCATTTGTACAGATGATTTTCCCTTTTTCCAAAGTAAAAAGTCTTTCAGACATGGCATTGTTCAACAGTTTTAATTTTTTAATTTCTTCTTTAAGCTTATCATTTTGAACTAATTCATTTATTAAAACTTGATCATCTGAATTGGCTTCCTCTCTCCCTTTAAATTTAGAAGTTTCCTTCAGATCTTTTTGAAGATTTTCAATATTTTTCGGTAACTCCATGTTTACAGATTTGATGGCTTCAATTTTTTCAGCTAACAAATTCTTCTCTTGCTCAAGTTTTCCACATTTTTCTTGGTTTTCTTTAACAGATTTTCTAAGGGAATCATTTTCAGATTTTACCTTGTTTAATTCTAAATTAACTTGTTCAAGATCCTTCATAAGTTTCAGCAAATTTTGATTATCAGACTTACACGCATCATGCGATTGTTCCAACTCCAAATAATTTTCATCTGTGAGATTAGAGATATTCTGACTAGTTTTCTTTTTCAATATTTTTTATTGTTTTCTAAGTTTTTCATGTGACTCTAGCAGATCACCATATGCATTCTGCCAATCATTCAGAGTATAACTCTCGAAGGGGTTTACCTGATCATCATCCTCGTCTCCATCTTGGTTGCTACTTTCACAGCTTCCATTAGCCATCATGCAGTTGTCCTCCCTTTTTCTATGAGCTACTTTTAGTTTCTCCAGAACGTCCTTTGCAGACCTGCAGTCAAGAAGAGAAGGATGTAAGACCTTGTCAATAGCTGCTTTCATCAGATTCAAGACTTTCTGATTTTCCTCATGTTTTAATCTGTGACTGTCGGTCCACTTGGACATTTTCTTTGGTAATCTGTGAGGACCTTGTGAAATTAATTTCCATAGATCAGAATCAGTTGTGATTACACTTCTGCGTAGACTTGCGAACCACGAATCAAAATTTGAACCGTTGAAGATCGGCGGATGAGCCATGGATCTAAGACAGCAACCGGATACGTACCACACAGACACAGGATCCACTTAGAATCGATAAATCTGGGCAGTAAGAACCTGCTCTGATACCAATTGTTGTGAAGCAAGGCCAAGATTCGGAGGGGGGTGAATGAATCCCTCTAAAAACTTTGCCCAAATAAAAACATAAATCAACCTGATATGCGGAATTAAAGCAAACAGCTGCAGGGCTGAGAGCCCACATAGAACATCAACTAGAGTAAATCAAATGTATACGATCGGTGCTCAGGTAAACCAAATACCCACTAGACGGGAAATATAGGTCGAGCCTAAGCATGCATCTAGCGAATCAGACAGAGCAATCAAACCACGATGGACGGAAAGTTTTTAGGTGGTTCGGCCAGACCCACAGTCTGCCTACGTCCAACCCTCACTCCAAACCAGACTGAGGCTTCCCTTGCAATAGCAAGAACCGCAGACTTAGTCTGCAAACAGACGTTGTCTAACAGGTTGACAAACCGAGGGAGACAAATCTCTCACACCAAGTTCTGCAACTCACAGAAGCTTGGCACCTGGAGTTGCTACCCACAAGACCAGAACCGGAGACAATCCTCCCTTCCTCCAAACCGAAGGGTAACCCACAAATAGCACACCACTACTTGCAAACCGGAGAACACTTCTCCCTTCTCCTGAGTCCACAGGAGGAACCCAAACTCAAAATAGAGTGTCGGAAGCACACGAAGAAAATGCGAAAAGGGGCAACCAAAAGAAAAAAAATCAAAAGAAAAAAGGACAATAACAGTAATCTCCAGTAAGCACGGTCGTTCTGGATTTGATCCACGAACAGACTAGACAGATCTTCAGAATGAGTAACTGCACTTTCTCTTTCTCTCTTTTTGCTTCCACGATCTCTTCCTATAGGCTCTCTCTTCTCACTTCTCAGATCTCTCACTCTCTGGCAACTCCTTCTTCTCGTTCTTTTTTTTTCTTCAACTGCTGGCTCTCTTTTCTTTTCTTCTAGAGGCCTCTTCTTCCAGCACCACCACTCTTTTCTATGTTGGCCTATCCATCTTCGAAGGGTATATAGCTTCTTATAGGAACAGGGGCTCGGTAAGAATGAACCAAAAGAATTCTACGGAGACTCCCATTCGTCCACGTGTTCAGGAATGAGGCTTCTTTTCCCTAGATCATGTGCCTATCATTTCTCCCCTTCCATTCTTTTTCATGGGTCAGCCTTGTGCCTTTTTAAGAGCTTAGGTGACTCTCCCGCGAAAGAAATTGTTCCCTGTAAAAGATAGAGTATTGTTTAGGTTCACTTGCAGAATTTAGAGTTCATCACGTGGATGCGAACCTTGCACAACCTTAGGCTTATTCAAACCAGATATACACTGACCGGGAAATGCGCAAGCAGACATATCCACAGACCTAACCCAAGTGCTATAATGCTTTGCACTGAGTTGTAGTGTACGAACAAGAAGCGACAAAAATGCAATGTTGTACTAACTTCTGAAAGCAAGATGCGAGATATGTACTGAGACTAGTATAATGACAAAATGTCATACACATAGAACGGACATGCACACATATGCACGAACTTTGTATGGACGTTGCACCGAGGTAATGATTGCACAGACTCTAAGCCACGTAGACGCAACGTGAGACATGGGATATGCACAAAGTTTAAGACATATGAGATGCAAGGTTAGATGGACACAAGCACTGACTTTAACTAACCAGGAGATGCACGGAGTTAATGTTATTCAGAAGGGAAAGTATGCACTAGTCGGGATATGCAGTCCAAGCAGGAACTGCACCGAGCTGATAAAGAGAAGTACAAGACAAGGCTTGCACCGAGTTGTGTTTGCACTGAGATGAAGAGACTAGGTTGGGCTGACCAAGCAAGATCTGCACCGATATGCTGGTCAGAGATGAGCTTAATCAGAGAGAGAGATACACGACAAAGCTCGCACCGAGTCAAGAGAGGCATGATGCATTAGGATGCACCGAGAAGGAGGCTTATCGATAGTATGTGAGCAAGAGCAGAGCTTGCACCGAGAAGTACTTATGTGTGAGGTGCACGAAGTTGCATCAAAGGATTATGAGCGAGACACTGCATGCACTGACTATGACTTAGTCTATGACATAGCATGGACCACATGGACCATACTCAACAGATGAAATTGGAGAATTAAAGCACCAATAGCTAAGCATGATTCATCACAAAGTCATTATCAAGACTATGGTTTCCAGACATGAGTAATCCATCATGCAAACAGTTCACAAGGATTAATCAGATATTCTAATCAGATACACTGACCACAATTCTATCATACATGACTCAGAAATTGTCATTAACAAAACCAGGGTTCTAACAGAGGGTATGTCACACGTACGCCCCTCCCGCGGCGTCTAGCCATCGCACACCCGTCCACCCCCGTCGCACGTAAGGCACTACGACAATGGCGAATACACCCGTATCCCGAGTCCGCCAGTGTGTAACGACCCACGATGGCTATGCACACACCCTGATGCAGCACCTACTTTTGACACGGAACCACGTGCCCACCGCTCGCTCTGAGCTAGCCGCCGACCGCTCTGACTGGTGACTCAAGCTAGCCAGACCTCTGGCCCGGGAACGATATTCCCAGGGCCGGCCTCGACTCCACGGTACGATGACACTCACCTCCCGAGGCCCGGACCCGACCGCTCATTTTTGAGTCGCGGTCAGACCGCCGTCAGGTGCCAGCCCGTGATCCCCCCTGCCACCTAGGCGGTCGGGCTTGTTCCGATCTCCTCGGGGAGAACCTCTGTAAAACATGCAGATATCCGCCTTATTACGCATTGACCCGGGGACCGACCCACGTGTCAGAATTGTCCCGCGGCTTGCGCCAGTTGTACTTTGGCCTCCTCGGCCCATTTGTAAAGCCCATGTGGCTCTCATATAGCATAAAACTAGTTGAATACAAGCGCCCGTATGCGGGCCCCAGTTTTTTACCTTCACCACTCGGCACACGTGCCTAATATCCCTGACCCCAGCCATCATCCCCCAGTCGAAAGCGCGCCCACAGCTGCGGAATGCTCCCGGCCCTCTACCCATGGCTTCAGACACATATATACTTCTCTTCAGCACAGAACGAAGGTGTTCGGATTCAATCCGATATAAATAAACACCGATCGCTTGCGGTCGGTTGGGAAAGACATCCAGTACACGATTCCCACAATCGCCTGGTCACTCGCACCCGTGGAACCCCCTCTATCCACGTGTCGCCCGTCCTTACGAGCCCACGTGCCGCGTCTTGGCGACGCTTCCCCGGTCATCCTTTGGTTCCATAGGTGATTGTCGAGAAATCGACTGGCACGCCCACATCCTGTCCAGCTAACCTACACCCCTATATTTTCGTGCCATTCGACCCCTTTTCGACTTTTCGCAAAAGGATAGTGCCTGATATCGTCGTGAGAGGCATACAACCGTAAGGAGGATACCCGAGATATCTCAAACTCCCATATTTTTCTTCCCCGTTGTATCCCTTCTTCCACCCAGGTCATCGGCATAAAAACCCCCGCAACACTACCTTTCGCATTTTTTCGAGGGGAGAGTCAATTAAGGCGAGGGGTCCCCCTTTCGGCCTATAAAAGGTCCCGAAGGGCGTCTCCACCTCTCTTCACCGCTTGAGGCTTCCCTTGCAGTTTTTCTTCTTTCTCCCTTTTCGCGAAGCATCCGTCTTTTGTGTTGGGGGATTATCAGCAAAACATGGAGGGCGATTCGGAAGACGATGACCCTGGCAGCCACCGAGGTGTTCATGCTGCTCCGGCGTAGGAGAAGGAAGGAGGACGGGGCAAACAGCGTAGAAGAAATAAGGAGGCCTAGCGACGGGCTCGCTTCCAACTTCTGGACCGCCGCCTGACGACGTATAATAAGGAAGGAGGCCTGGTCGCGGGCTCTCTCCTGCTCTCTGGGTCGCCGCCCCACTTGAGGAGGACTGATGACGTAACGTCATTGCTCCTCCTTTCTTTCCATCCCCGCGTCCCCTCTCACCTCTTCGAGGGGGTGCTCGGTCTCTCCCCCTCTTCTGCTCTTCAACCAACTTCTTCACTCTTTGGAGGATGCCCTTCTTCTTTATCCTTGCTCGCACCACTTGAAGGTGCTTTCTTTCTGTTCGGCCTCTGGCCTTGTTCCCTTCTAAAGAGTTGGCAGAGGAGGCCTTCACTTGTTTTCCAGATATCCAGGCATTCCTTCCTCTTCTTCCTCTCTCACTCTGATACCTTTTCTCTGAGCTTCCCGAGCAAACAAGGTCAGCCATCCCATTATCCGAGCCAGTTTCTACACTAGGTAAAGTCAGTGGCTCGGCCTAGGGGTGCTATCCATGTCTGCGCCGAGTAATCAGCTCGTGTTATAGTACTAGTGGATGTAGTATCTTTATTTTTGATATGCATTGTATTGGCTGTGGCCTATCTGATGTATGATGAAACATTAATGAAAGGAAAATTATTGCCATATGTTGCTTACATGTTTGAGCAAAGCTCAAAAATAGAACTTTCGTAGTGTTGTAGCGTTCCATGTCTAAGGGATAGGCATTCCTTCCATGGTAGATAGTCGATACGCCCCCTTCCCGAGCATCTCGACCACTTGGTAGGGGCCTTCTCAATTAGGGGCCAGCTTTCCCACCGCCTCCAGTGGTCGAGAGGCTTCGGATTTTCTTAGGATGAAGTCTCCTGTGTGGAAGTGTCTGTCTCGGACTTTGGCATTCTAATATCGAGTGATGCGCTGTTGATATTCTGTGGCTCGGATGCTCGCGATCTCTCGTATCTTGCTTGCCATATCGAGGTTCTCTAGCAGCTTCTCCTCATTCGCCTCGGGCGAGAAGTTGATGACTCGGAGAGATGGGCTACCGACTTCCAAAGGAATCACGGCGTCTATGCCATACACCAACTGGAAAGTAATCTCACCAGTGGCGGTTCTCAGAGTAGCACGATGCGACCATAGTACGCTTGGTAATTCCTCGAGCCAACTACCCTTGGCCTTACCGAGCCTGGCCTTAATGCCTTTTAATATAGTTTTGTTGGCATTTTCGACCAGTCCGTTAGCCTAGGGGTAGGCTACCGAAGTGAAGTGGTTGCGAATGTGTAGGTCAGCACATATGTTCCTAAAGTAATGAGAATCAAATTGCCAACCATTATCGCTCACAATCACTCGGGGGATACCGAAATCACAGATGATCAACTTCCAAACAAAGCTCCATACGACCGACTCGTTAATCCTGGCGATGGCTTCGGCTTCAATCCACTTGGTAAAATAATCGATGCCGATGATGACGAACTTCTTCTGGGATTGGGCCATAGGAAATGGTCCCAGGATGTCGATCCCCCATCGAGCAAAAGGGTACGGCTCGGAAAGGGTGACGAGCTCTGAAGCAGGCTGATGGACCAGATGATCGATGCCTTGGCATCGATCGCACCTTTGAACATAGGTCAAGCAGTCACGCTGGAGAGTGGGCCACTAGTAGCCTTGCCACAGCAAGATCCTGGTGAGTGATCTTCCTCCTTGATGCACGCCGCAGACACCTTCGTGGACCTCTTGAATTGCTCGACGGGCCTCATCGGTATCAAGACACTTGAGGAGGGGACCGAAAAAAGACCTTCGGTACAAGGCTTCATCCAGGATGACAAAGCGTCGAGCTTGATACTTCAGTCTCTGAGCTTCTTGAGGGTCTGGGGGCTCTTGAGAATCCTAGAGCCAGGATATATATGGGATCCGCCAGTCGCTTGGCAATGCCTGATCAATGGTCATGAGCTCCGCTTCTATGCTCGGTCGCTCTAGCTCCTTGAGGAAAACCGATCGAGTCCCTTCTGGGCCAATAGAGGAAGCCAGCCGAGAGAGGGCGTACGCTCAGGAGTTCTCCTCCCGAGTTATCCGGATGACTTGAAAACTCTCGAATAGTGGGGCTATTCCTCTTACCAGTTGAAGGTATTTGATCATCAGCGTTTCCCGAGCTTCGTAGTCATCATTGACCTGGCTGGCGACCAATTGGGAGTCAGTATGGATCCTGACTCGTTCGGCCCCCAGTCGTCGTGCCATCCTGGCTCCCGAGATGAGAGCCTCATACTCGGAGATGTTGTTGGATGTCAGAAAGTGGAACTTCAAGGCGTATTACAATTCTGCTCCTTCCGAAGATCTGAGAAGGACATCGGCGCCGCTGCCGTCTGAGTTGGAGGATCCGTCAACGAAAAGATCCCATGTGGGCTCGGGCGTCAGCGGATGGGCTTCCTCGGTCGAGACAGTGATCTCTGCGATGAAGTCCACGAGTGCCTGTCCTTTGATGGTCGAGTGGGGGTGATAGGAGATATCGTAAGCCCCGAGCATTATGGCCCACTTGACGAGGCAACCCGAAGCTTCAGGATGGGCGAGGATCCTCTTCAGGGGTTCGTTGGTCAATACAGTGATGGAGTGTCCTTGGAAGCAGGGCCGGAGGCGCTTGGCCGAGGTTACCAACGCTAGCACGAGTTTCTCGATTGTGGGGTACCAACTTTCGGCCTCATTGAGCACCTTGCCGGTGTAGTGTACCGGTCTCTGCACTCCTGCGTCGTCTCGAACTAGGACTGAGCTCACTGTGGAAGGAGTCGACGAGAGGTAAAGGTGTAGCTGTTGACACCCGTTTTATGACCAATAAGTCGGGTCATCTCCTTGTTCATTCCATATGATGCTCTGAGTTGTTCACCTTTGATGAGTCTTCTTGGTCAAATTTGAGGTTTATTTCATGGGTCATATCTCCTTGGTTGGGTCTGGTTCCTTATCCCTTTCCACTGGACAAAGCTTAGCAAGCTCTCATTTCATTTGCACACCATTGTCTCTAACGGTCCTTTAAGGGCGCGTTACAATCCTCTAACACAACTACCTTGGTCCGTTACATCCTTACAGAGTCCTTAAGCTTATGGCTTCTTTCAAGCTTATCTTTTAGCCTATCCGTTGAGTGTGACGGTTTATCATGCGGCCGTTACATACATTGTAACGCGTCTACCCTTGACCGTTACATTCATCTAGAGTCCTATGTTCGTAAGCTTCTCCCGTTGATCTTATCTTTTAATGGATAGGGTTGTGTCACGGTCCCTTCCTGGAGTGTTACATCCTTGTGGCGGTCTATCGTGCAGCCGTTACATCCAACAGAGAGTTCTAGCAGAACTGCTCTTTCTCTGCTACTCCGTGGCCAACTTAAGAGTTTGATTCTTTGATTTCTCTTCCAAATCTGATCCTCAGAACCTTCTATTTGTTTCTATGGACTCTTGGGAGTATTATCTTCAAGATTTTGCTAAGAAACGTCCTACTTTCTAGCTAGATTATCGTCAACTCGAACCTAGACTTTGAGGGTCTATAAATAGAACCCTTGACTTCATGGCTTGAAGAGGAGACATCTGGAGTTCGCGTCGAAGTGCTGCCGCATCCTGGAGCTAGAACCAACCAAGGAGAGCTGCTTCCCACGTCCATCTGCTTCCAAAGTTCAGGGAGTATCGTTTCCAAGGGTTTAGTTCAATCAAATTGTGTTCTTAGTGTCTTTTCCCTCTTTCAAGCATTCATAGCATTGTCCCTCTCCATCTCCCACGTTCTTGCACTTGTTGCATTCATTCAAAACATTCTCCCATCTTTTAAAACGCCCAGAGGGGTTAAAAAACCAACCTCCCTGGTATTTCCCTTTCCTTTTGCATGTTTTTAAGTTTCTTGGATTTATTGATACTACTTTGTCTAAGGGCGAATATGGGTTGTTTTTCTTGTGTCCTACACTCTTTTGCAGGTATATAGAGTCCATAGCATGAGGCCCAAGCTCTCTGGCCGGCTGGAAAGCTTGGAGATCAAAAGATTCCCAACTTCTATTCTGCACAAGCTCTGACGGTCTGTCACAGGCGCGTTAGAGTCTTGTAGTGGTCTATTGCGAGACCGTCACACTGGCTGTGGCGCATCAGTCTTCGACCGTTACATCTAACGGAGCTGCAATTTCTTGGTTGCTTTCTCTCTCCCGTGGGCGGGTGCATCATCCCTCTATTCTAAGGTATTTATCAGGTCTTTGACTTGTTTCTACCTTAGTGGGGATCACATCTTTCCTTAGTTTGGGCATTAGCTTTCTCTCTTATCATATCTCCTCTTTACTTTTGCTTGTTCCACCTATATGGTGTGTTTCTTTCTTTATTCCTTATCCCACGCCCCGGCATGTGTTTTTCTTTATTTGCTTAGTTTAGTTTTGATTGAGTTAGCATACCCATGCCAGAGCTTGTACTGGTTGCCTAGGTTCATGATTCACATGTCCATATGTTGATTGATTTCATTATTTGCTCATACTTTCATCATAGTTGGCATCATAGCCCATCTTGCAAAAGAAGGGGCACATTAAAACCAACAGATTTTTTTGGCGATCACGGTGGGACATCTAGTGCCAATCGTGCTTTGAATCTTTGTTAAACCTGCTCCCCTTTGTTTGCCCTTGTTGCTCTGGTTTTCCCCAGATTTTCCCTTTATTTCTCTGCTGTTTCTGGTTCTCTGGCTCCTCTGACGGTCTTGTGTCCACGCGTTACCTTATTCTGACGGTCTGATCTTCGACCGTCACACTCCTCTGGCGCAGGTATTCTAGACCGTCACACACTCCAGACAGGTACACATCCCGAGGTGCAGTTTATTTCCGTAGTTTTTGCTGTGAGTTTCATGCTTGGGTGCTATTTGGTCTCCTCCTTGGTTGGTTCACATATTCATATCATTGTGTGCATATTTGATTGCTAGATTCTAGGCTAGAATTTGCATGCACTCCGGTGCACATAGGTTCATTCATATCTTCATACATTAGATTGCATTCTCCTACGTTGGTGTGTGGACCTCTCGTCTCCATATTCCTTGGAGCCGACCAGGAAATCACATCAGGGACCTCCATAAGTCCCCGCGAGCCGTGGATTCCCACACGGATGCCGGGCCGGTTGTACCACTTCCCACCCCGTGTCTAGGATTGCATAAGTGAAGGAGTGATTACCCTTAGAGTCGACCAAGCCACTTATCCTTCCCCTATTAGGAACATATTTTGAGAGTTTTTTAATCAAGTCACTAAGGTTCTAAAAAAAGGAAGAAATCAAAAATCCTGTTGCATCATCTAAACAACTTGGTTGACCTTGAGGGTTATTATCTCTTGTTTCACTTGCATCTTTGTTAAAGTCATCTAAGTTCGACCACTCATTCTGTGTTTGTTGTGTGTTGTTTGCTTTTGTTATGGTCTTCCGTTGCATGTGGAGTTATCTTCGTCCATTAGAGTCATCTTCTAGGGTCAATTCCTTCCCCAAACTCTACTCCAATCCACTCTTCGAACCCATCATGGCTTCTTTCAATCCTCCCCGTTCCCAAGAGGAGTCTCTCCCTCAAGGGCTTCTTGAAAACCCTTCTAGGGTTATCTCATTCCCGTCTGGAGAGGGGTCTACCCCTCTTCCGTCCTCCGTCCCTATGGAGGGCGGCCAAACCACTCCTTCCTTTTTTTCTCCTTCTGCTGGCTCCATTCTCCAAATGATGGCCCAGTTGGATCCGGCCCAACTCCAGGCTGTCTATCAGGCCATGCAGGGGTCCAATACCCCACATCCCACGATTGCGCAAGGCCAATCTAATCTTTCCATCGACTAGTCTAGAGTTGGTGGGGCCTCCATACAGCCCACTCCAATTGATCTTACTCTAGTCCAACCTCTGACCATTACCTTTTCTGGTATGGAGATGGCCCAATCTTCTGCTTCGGCCCAACAACCTTCTGACAAAGGAAAGTTTGTTCTCCCTTCTTTCATTCAGACGGATCATCACATGTCCAGCCCATCGGCACCACAAGTCCTTGTTGGCCCTTCAGATTTCTTACGCCCTCAACAAGGGGTTGCCCAGGTCCACTCTAATCTGGGTCAGTCTTGGGCCCAATATCCTTCTTATGGGCTCCCACCCTTGTCCGTTTATCCTTCTGCTCCCTCTTATGGGCTTCCACCTCCTACAACAGTCTATCCTACTGCTCCTCAATTTCAACCTTCATCTTTCACTACCCCTACTCTATCCAGGGAACAGGAACTACTTGATAAGTGGGCCACCATGCAACAACAGCTTGATTTTCTCCAAAAATAGGTTGGCCCACAGTCCTTGGCAGACGTTCCAGTCCCCAGCTTCCAAAACATCTGATTCCCTCCGCAATCCGAGCTCTCTAATTATCGCAAGTATGATGGGAACGGCAATCCCTTTATTCATGTGAGGGACTTTTTATATGAATCAGCCCAATTTCAGTATGATGATCCCCTCATGGCGTATTTGTTCTGCCGATCATTGGATGGTGTTGCACTGGAATGGTTCTATTCTCTGCCGCTAGAGGATGCCGAGAGCTTTAAAATAGTGAAAGACAAGTTCATCCAATGGTTTCAAGACAGGGTCGGTCCAGAATATTCTTTCACAGACTTGGTGGCCGATAAAATGAAGCCCGATGAGGAGTTTAGAACTTACGCTGACAGATGGAGGCAGATGGCCGCCAGGGTGCCAGGCCATATTTCGGAGGAAGAAAAGGTCAAGCTACTCATCTCCAATGCTACTCCGACCTTCCGTAACATCCTTGCTATGAATGATATAGCCAACATGCACCAACTCTATAGCCGGGCGTGGTTCATTCAAACACAGTTCAAAGACTCTCCCATCCACTCGCTCTTTGAGAACCAAAAGCCTAAATACCACAAGAAACCTCAAGGGCCTGTCACCGAAGGGGTCCAGACCAACAAACAAGTTCAAGCCGCTACCTTCCCTTTCCAAGCCGCACCTTTCCGCTTTCCGCAAAACCCTGCACTCCTCAAAACCTTGATCCACAAAACTTCCCAACCATTCCACAAAACCCTCCGCCTACCTTTGCCACTCCATAAAATACCTTTACCGCTCCGCAACAACCTCCACAGCCTCCGCAATACCATAATGTCCCTCCACCTAACGGCTACAACAACAACAACAAGCGCCCGGCCCCTAAAAGAGCACAATATCCACCCCTTCCAGAAACCCTCACGGATATCTTCTCGTCTCTCATGTCAGTTAGTGCTATACAACTCCCTCCGGAACGGCCCAACTGGAACCCGGCCATTGATCAGACAAAGTATTGTATGTTCCATAGGCAGCCGGGACATACTATTGAAGGGTGTTTTCAGTTCAGGGATTTGGTCTATGACCTCCATGAAAGACAAAGGATTGATTGGGCCGAAATACATAGGGCCATTATGGAAATTAAAGAGAAAAGAAGGCAGCTGCCGAGGCAGCAAGTGCAGCAATAACAGGCACCGCAGCCGCAGCAGTAGCCGTAATAGCAACAGCAGCCGGTTCAAGACTTGGGGATCTATCAGAACCCAATGCCGAACCATCCTCCTGCTCCACAGCCTCAACCGCCGGCGCCGACTCAGGTCAATGTAGTTCAACCCCCGGCCCCTGATGCCGGGTGGTCCTTTGATGATGACAGCTCTACGCCGCAAGTCATGGCCTTTCACCATAACTCCCGCACTCCTTCCGCTCCCACCATCCTTACACCCACATACCAAAACCCTCCTCCACCTGCTACACCGTTTGTCACTTCATCTATTCTTACTCCACCGCCCGTCTCTCGCACATTACTCACCCCCGCTATCACCACACCTCCATCTAACCCTCCGCTCATTACACCTCCGCCTACCTTTATACCCCCACTTCCACTCGCACCCGCTACCACCAACCCCTCACCCATCATCCTTTCCACCACACCCTCTTCCGCACCACTCATCCACCCCACCGGGCCTACTAAGTCACTTATCTTGAGCACATCCAAGGCCGCGGCAGCCTATAACTTCGCCCTACGGAGCGGGCGCATGTTTCACCGCAATTATCCTTCCACCTCTAATCCCCAGTCTTCCCAACCGGCTGCTGAGCAGGAAGAAGCCGAGCCGTTACTAGGAACCCAATACGATCTGTTGCATCACTTGGATCGGGTGCCCGCTAAGATATCCGTGCTGGAACTTATCAAAAGATCTACCCTTCACCAAGATGCTCTCAGGAACTTTCTTCAGAAGGTGATGGTTAGTGAAGATGTGGCAGCCGACAGTTTACCTACGGCACTGGCGACTATTTCTAAAGGACCAGCTATAACCTTCTCTGAAACAGAGCTAGCACCACCAGAAGCTCGATAAATGCCGCTTTGAATCACCATTATCTTGAGTAAAGTCAGCATTGATGCGGCATTAGTTGACATAGGGGCATCTATCAATGTGTGCCCGCTCAGCACTCTCAGGGCCTACAATCTGTCAGAAGAACTTCTACGCCCGACCCCCACTACTATAGCTGCTTATGACAATTCTCGGAGGACATGTCACGGGATTGTTACTATTCAATCCGAGCTTGGGCCTCTCACCATGCCCATTGAATTCTATGTGCTGGACATCGACCCTATGTTCAAAGCTATCTTGGGTCGTCCGTGGATCGATACTCTCAGTGCCGTGCCCTCTACCACGCATCAATGTCTCAAGTTCCCTTTTCAAGGGAGGGTGGTTAAGGTCAAAAGCTTATCCACGGTCCAGTCTGTAAAAGCTATTTCAGATAAGATTCTGCCCACATTATGGCCCAGCAGCCGGCCCGTTATTTTTTGTACTGGATCTAGATTTCCCTTGGGCTTATGCACCATGCAAGCCCGCCGCTACACCCGTCAACATCAAAGTGAAATCCCAGATCCGAGATTCCAAGGGTTGGGATATCATATTGAAGCTGGCTTATCAACCGGGGAGAGGCCACAGTGCGCAGTTACAAGAGCGAACCAAGTCAGTGCCCAAAGGAAGAAAAATGAGCCGAAGAGGTCTCGGTTATCGAGAGTCCGCACTGTCAATGATGGGCGACTCAGGGCCACTTACATGGGATTATCGCCAACACTTTGTAAGAGGACCCCTCCAGTCGAGTACACTAAATTCACCACCAGTACAGTCAAAAAAGAAAGATACAGCTTGCACAGTTGCTAGTCCACCTCTGCTACCAAAAGGGCATGTTGATGATATGCCAGATTTCAGTCAGTCATTCGCCAGAATGTTCAGCAAACCAGATGGTCATGAACGGAAGGAGAATCAGGAGGTGCGGCTCGTTCAGTGGAAGCCAAAGCCACCTGGCCGTCTACAGAAGAAGGGGAGCGCCCCCATTATCATTTATTGGTCTCCCTCCCATCTCACATCTCTATTTCAACAATTGGAATCCATACCCCGTTCACCCCCGATTATGGTCGATCCGTATTTTACGGAAAGATCACCTGAAATATTGTTTGTTCCATGTGCATGTGGGCGCTGCCCGCCCATTGATTTGTCAACTCTATTCACTCCTCCTTCCCCCACCGCCCAACTCCACGACATGTGGTTTTCATCTTCCGACCCCTTCTTCGATTGCATCTTCCCCTCCCTATTCCCCATGCAACTTCCTCCTCCTCCATCCTGCTATATGATCTCCACTGATCTCAAAAAAAAACACCAAATTTGAAACGGAGATTTCGGTGGAAGATTACGCTATCTTGTCTCCATCCTCCTCCCAGGGGCACGAGTCCCCTGCTCTTTCATTTCCACTAGATTTCCTTTCTCCTAAGTTAGGCGTAGGGTCCGTCAAGTCTAGAGAAGTAGGGTTTATTAGAGCTAGAGAAGTAGGGTCCTCTTCTAGGTCATCCAATCCTTCCGAGCTTGAGCCGCACCCGCTTGCGAGTCATGCCAAATCCATTCCTGATAGGTTCTTGCAGGATCTGGCTCAGCGATGTCATGCTCTTTTGAAGTGTCCAGAATTTGTCGCTATGGCAATCATGATTGAAGATGAAGAGGAAATAGAAGGGGTGTGGAGCGATGACGGACTCAGTGTTTATGAAGTCTTGGATGAGAAAGACCCGATTGATGATGAGGATAGCAACGTAGATGACACTGCCGATCTGTATGCGCAAGGATTAAAGAGATTCGACGAGCCATCATCGGCAGTGGATGAACCTACAAAGGAAATAAATTTAGGAACTGAAGAATACCCAAGGCCCATTATTATTGCTGCTAATCTCCCTCCGCAAGTAGAAGAAGATCTAGTCAAAGTTCTAAGGGAGTATAGTGATTCTTTTGCCTGGTCTTATGAGGACATGCCTGGTCTTGACCCCTCTTTAGTGGAACACCGACTCGTACTTAAACAAGGGGCAACACCCGTAAAACAGAGGTCAAGGAGATTTCACCCCCACATGGCCTTGAGGATCAAAGAAGAAGTTGATAAGTTATACAAGGCCAGGTTCATTAGAGTTGTTCTATATCCTCAGTGGGTGGCGAACATAGTCCCTGTCATCAAGAAGGATGGAAAAGTGCATATTTGCATCGATTTTAGGGATCTTAATAAAGCATGTCTCAAAGATGATTTTCCGCTGCCTCACATAGACGTCTTGGTCGATAACATCACCGGGTACGAAGCTTTGTCATTCATGGATGGTTACTCAGGCTTTGTCATTCGCTCTGGAGGATCAAGAGAAAACCTCTTTCACCACGCCCTGGGGCACGTATTGTTATGTTGTTATGCCGTTCATGATGAAGAACGCAAGTGCCACTTATCAAAGGGCAATGATGGCCATTTTTCACGATATGATGCATATCTACATGGAGGCTTACGTGGATGACATCTTGGTGAAATCAAGAACCAAAGAGGAACACCCCTCTATTCTGGCTAAGGTGCTGTAGAGAGCTAGGGAGTACAAGCTCAAAATGAATCCGAATAAGTGTGTTTTTGGAGTCTCTTCAGGGAAGCTGCTAGTCTTTATAGTTAGCAAATGGGGGATTCAGATTGATCCTAATAAAGCAAAGGCCGTCATGGACATGCCCCCGCCAAAGAACATTACGAAACTTTGAGAACTGATTGGTAGATTGCAATTCATCAGAAGATTCATATCCCAACATTCTCAGAGGTGCCGCCCGTTTTATGAATTGATAAAGGCGGGGGTCAAATTCGAATGGAATCAAAACTCTTGCTATGAGGACCTAAAGGAATATTTATCCAACCCCCCGGTTTTGCAACCTCCTGTCTCTGGGAAACCCCTAATCCTATACATCTCGGTCATTGAGGACTCCCTAGGGCCGGTCTTAGCACAAGTAGACGATGAAGGGAAAGAGCGGGCAGCTTATTACCTCTCTAGGTTGTTCAACCCGGCTGAGGCTAAATACACCGCTATGGAGAAGACTTGTGCCGCCTTAGTGTGGGTAGCTCAGAAGCTCAAACACTACTTCCTTGCCCACCCAGTTAGGCTGATCTCTAGAATGGACCCGATTCGCTATCTCTTAGAAAAGCCAGTCCTTTCTAGTAGGTTAGCTCGCTGGCAGAGCTTCCTCTCCCAGTTCGATATCACATTTATCGTTCAGAAGGCGGTCAAAGGATACGCCATCGCTGAGCATCTTGCCCATCTCCCGATTCCCTGCACGGATTCTATTCAGGATGATTTCCCTGATGAGCATCTTTCCGTCCTTACTCATCATCACTTCTGGTCTCTGCACTTTGATGGTGCGCTCAATTCTCAGGGCCGAGGGATAGGGGTTGTCCTGCTCACTCCGGAAGGAGTGACGATTCCTTTTGCTTATCAACTTCAATTTCCTGCTACCAACAACATCGCCGAGTATGAGGCTTTCCTAGCTGGATTGAAGCACGCCTACCTTCTAGGTGCGCGTTACTTGAATATCATAGGGGACTCTCAGCTCGTCCTACGGCAAGTTCTATCCACTTACCGCACCCGTGACCCTAAGCTCAAACCATATCAAGATTTGGTCACGCTCCTTCCTAGGCAATTCCGCAAGTTGATCTACATCCATACTCCTCAGTCTCAGAACATCCTAGCCGATGCTTTGGCATCCCTCGCTTCCTCTCTATCTTTCCCTCTTAGTCGGAGTACTGAGACTATCGTCGTTCAGAGATTGGACGTACCCTCTCTTCAGGATCCCTGGTATATAAACCTTAGAAAGACTGTAGAGGTGAGGGCTGAGAAGGAAGAGTTGAAGGAAGTATCTTTGATGGAGTTAGAAGAGATCCTGGAGGAGGAAGAGTTGCCCTGGTATCATGAAATTGAGATGTTTTTCAAAGATGGATCGTTCCCGGAAGGGGCAAATGTCGAGCAGCACAAGTCAATAAGAAGAGCCACCTCAAAGTACACTATCGTTGCTGGAGAGCTGTACAGGCGCGCTTCCAATGGGATGCTCATGAGATGTTTCGACGATGATGAAGCTTGGAAGGTGGCCGAAGCAGCCCATTCTAGTGAGTGTGGAGGTCATGTTAATGGCCAGGCTCTAGCAAAGAAGATCCTTAGGTAGGGATATTATTGGCCCACTCTAGAGGAAGATTACTCCCTCTATGTCCGGAGGTGTCTTAAATGCCAACTCCACGCTGATAAAATTCATGCTCCAGTTTCATCTCTTCATCCTCTTTCTGCTCCTTGGCCATTCTCTATATGGGCTTTCGACGTTGTCGGCCCGCTCGGTGATCCAAATTCTCAGATCAAGTAGAAATCCTTCATTCTTACCGCCACTGAGTACTTCACCAAGTGGTATGAAGCCGAAGCGTATGTGGAAATTAAAGCTACCACGGTGTGTCACTTCATCATGAAGAACATTATCTCACGGTTCGGAGTGCCAAGCAGTATCGTCACCGACAACGGACCCCAGTTCGTCTCTCAATAGCTCAAGGACCTATGTAAGAAGTTCAAATATTACATTGCATCATTCATCTCCTTGTTACCCACAAGGCAACGGTCAGGCCAAAGCCACTAACAAAACCCTTCTCAAAATCATAAAGAAAACATGCAAATCTCATAAGTTTTCTAATTGGCCAGAAAGATTAGTGGAAGCTCTATGGGCTTACCGCACCTCCGTTCGTACTCCTACGGGGCAAACTCCCTATGCTCTCACTTACGAGATGGAGGCGATGCTCCCATATGAGATCTGGATCCCTTCCCTAAGGGTGTAGCTCGATAAGGAACTTAATCTCGATGAACGTCGAGAGGCGTTGCTCATCCAGCTGGAACTTTTAGATGAGAAGAGGATGAACGTGGCCGATCATGTATCCGTTTATCAAAAGAGAGTTTCGCGTTATTTTCAAAAGAAGGTAATTGAACGCAAATTTCAAAAAGGTGATATAGTTTTGAAACGTAAATTCATTCGATCTGTAGGACCTAGGTCTAAATTGCAACCTAACTGAGAAGGGGCGTTTGTTGTAAAAAAGGCTTATCCAGGGAATGCTTACCGCTTAGTGAACGTAAAAGGTGAGGAGCTCGCTCACACTTGGAATGGGTTATACCTTAAGCGTTTCTTTCCTTAGAATCTAAGCTAGTGCCACCCGGGTAGCAAGGTGTCCTTTCCCTTTCATCGTGAAAGAGGACCCTGAGCGCGGCAATCACACACTACACGATGTCCCTGGTCAGGTTTCCCACTTCGTAGACACCGTTTCTCCTTGGCCATGCTTTGGGGGAAAGTCAAAGTCCCTGTTTGTTTCTTTCTTCGGCTGAATCTAGGGGCAAGAGGTGAATAAGGAGACGAGGACCAATCTAAGACACTCTGACGAGAGGATGTCTCAAATAGGGGCAGTCCGTTATGACCTGACGCCATGAGAAAAGGAAAAAGAGCAAAGAAAAGGAGTAATTTTCTTGACAAAAGCAAAAGTCTATCTCAAAATTCCATCAATTATAAATCCCAAAGCTCCAAAAGAAAAAAATGAAAGCTAGGCATGGCAAGAGTGGCAGTACAGTTTCCCCGCGAGACGTATGAGCCTGGTCGTATGCGTGCCTAGAGTGGACAAAGATTCGATGACGGACGCAAAGCCCCGGCACAACAGACCAGCTCTCTAATGGGTTGTCTGGAGAGGAACTCAAGCCCTAAAAACTTCTATATCTGGCCTAAACTTACCCCCGCATTCTATTTTCCTTTTCAAGACTAAGACAAGTACCCTGGGTATGGCCTTGGTAGAGACACCGTCATGTGAGTTAGGCCCTGGCCAGGGGTTGTCACTTCCATTACACGCCAACCTCGGAAACTCTGAACGGAATAGGGAGGACCCTCATTCCTAGGGAGACTGGTTTTCAAAATCCAAAAAAATCATATATTTCAAAATCCAAAAAATTTATATTTCAAAATCCAAAAAAAATCATATATTTCAAAATCCAAAAAAAATCATATATTTTAAAATCCAAAAAAAAATCATATATTTCAAAAGAAATCATATATTCCAAAAAATCAAAAACACCAGATATTTTCAAAATCTCACAAAAATCCAAATATTTACAAAATTCCCAAAAATACCATCATATGCATCGCATGCGTTGCATTGTTTCCATTTTATATTTTTTGCCTATTTAATAAGGCTCCATCTCTTGACCAAATATCAAGAAATGGTCACATTCTAACTTGCTTTAGGCAAGGGGTTGAGTCTAAGAACAGATCTAACTTGTTTCTTGTCTAAGTGTGTGCAGAACGCAAGTTTAAGCCCAAGACTCAAAACTCACAAATTTCCAGGTTTAGGTCTGTAACGCACCAGTGGCAGGCCGTCACCTAACTGTGACGGTCATCGTTTGACTGTCACCCTCTCCCGAAGGTTGAAACTCATTGGCCCTCAGCAAATCCTCTCTGACGCGTCCGCGATGGACCGTTACCTCACTCTAACGGCCTACTATTAGATCGTTACATTCTACTGAGACCATCAGACTGTTGTGGCGGCCCTATGTAGGACCGTTACAGGTTCCAGAGCTTTGTTTTCCAGAACATCCATACTCGATCAAGCAACAAACTCATGATTCCATTCAACTCAAGGCACTTCTATATCATTCCATTGAATTTAATGATACATAAAATTGATTGATAAACTTCAAGTTCGAAAATATCATAAAGAAAAATCTCAAGCTACATTCAATTTTCTATCCGCAAAAGGGCGGATCTTGCGTAATTCCTTCACATAGTCGCGGCGTCCCTCGTCGTCTTCTTCCACTTCTTCTTACCACGGGCACACTTTGCTGATCTCCCACATGGTCAGTGTGTTCCGGATCGCTCTCTCATCCTCCTCGGTTCCCATCTTCCTAGCCAGAAGGGGAGGGTAGTGTGATAGTGCAGGAACGTCGGTACGGGGTAGCCCAATTTGAAGGTAGAACCGGTGCGGGTTGTAGATCGCCAAGGTAGTGTTCCCCACTAGCTGTAGATCAAGGCCTGGTCGTTGGGGTACTTTAAACAAGGTGCTCCGCAAAACTCTTGGATGCATCATGAACTTCTCTATTGGCAAGGTGTTGAGGAAGAGGCGTCAATCATCCCCCGTTTTCTTGTCCGCCGTTCGGCATTCAACTTGTGAAGAGAATCCAAAGGCACCTCCAATAAAGAACAAGGGGTGGCTCCCATAGATCCGGCTAGCTGAAGGTATGTCTTCCTTGGGTTGGAACTTGATTCTCACTCCCATACAATACTCAAGGAGTATCATTGAGCCAAAAAGAGGTCCTCCTAAGCATGCTGAACTAAGTCATTCATAAAGGTATGAAAGGACTGCTTAAGAAATAGACAAACCCCGCCATAACCTGCTGATGATGCTAAGGTTTTGGATATCTAGGAGGTGGTCGGTGGTAGTAAAAAGGAAGACTCCGCATAAGCAAACCGACACGGCTTTGGCAATGGCTTCATATCTCTCCCACTTATTTTTACAATGAGAGACTATCCATTGAGCCATGGGTATCAAGTGAATGTGGCTTGGGCTGATCATGGTCCTCACGTCCTTCGGGTTGTGTATGAAATCGCTTAAGATCAAGGAGGGGTCAATAGGTTCAACCGTATGGCACACTAGATCTTCATCCCCCACCTTAGTCTTAGCAAGGGATAGGTAGGTCTCTACCTCCTCCAATAAGATTGTAGCTTCGAAGGAAGGGAAGAGGAAGGTGTGTGTTTGTGGATGCCATAACTCTATAAGGGCTGAAATGCTTGCCCAATCTAAGGACAATTTCTGGAAATTTCTGGCCAAAACTAGCAAAGGTTGGAGGTGCCATGTCCTAAGGATGGATAAGACTTCTAATGGGAGTACTTTGACCATGGGAGCCACCCACTTTAAGTTGGAGTAACACCTTGGACCAGGGAGAGGCTAGAGAAGAGGAGGAAGAAGAAGAAAGAAGAATCATGAGAAGCATAGAAAGTGCAGGAACTGATGAACTTTTGAAGTCAATTGGAACCTACCACTCTTTGGGCACTTGAGCTCAGATGCTTGGGGATGGATGTCAATCTTTGCAGCTCCCCATGCTCTTTTTTGGCTGCTTTAGGGCCGGTGTAGACTCTCTCCTCCATGCCCATCGCTCCGAAGCTTCTCTTCATGATGTTCCTTGCTCTTTGATGGAGTTTTTAACCCTTGTAGCAGAGAATCAATGAAAGATACGATTTTTGGGCCTGTTCCTATCTTTTAAGGGCTTGATTCTGGTTCTAGAGTGATAAGATTTGGGTTAGAAAGCCTTATCCTAAGCCTAGGAGGGTTCTAGTAGGAATGAAGGTCTCTTTGCCTCGAGTTTGGGCTCTCACGGTAGAATCTGTCTCGGAGTACAGTTTGTTCTCTGACAGTCTATCGTAAGACCGTCACATCTCTCTGATGCTCCATATTTGAACCGTCACATTTCCTGCTACATGTTGTTAGCTCAATCTCGCTCTATCATGTCTGACAGTCTAACATTAGACCGTTACAGATGTCTGACGCTCCATCAATGGACCGTCACATTTCCTGCTACGCAATTTTCAGTCCATCCTCTGTCGTCTCTGATGGCCTGGCCTTGGTGCGTTACATTAATCTGACGCTCCTCCACTAGACCGTCACACATTCTACTACAGGTTTCTGATCTTTCCCTTCTCCTTTGGTCTGACCTGCCAGTCTTACACTTTATCCCCTGTTCATATCCATTCATTTGCACTCCCCTCCATACATTTATTTTCATCCATTCACACATTCACATCCATTTCATCCTCACATTCATACTCACATTCATTCATTCATTCATCCACATAAAAAAACAAAACATAAAAAGAATTTTCATTCATTTCATTTCAGGTATACAGAGTCCATAGCATGAGGCCCAAGCTCTCTGGCCGGCTGGAAAGCTTGGAGATCAAAAGATTCCCAACTTCTATTTTGCAGAAGCTCTGACGGTCTGTCACAGGCGCGTTAGAGTCTTGTAGCGGTCTATCGTGAGACCGTCACACTGGCTGTGGCGCATCAGTCTTCGACCGTTACATCTGACGGAGCTGCAGTTTCTTGGTTGCTTTCTCTCTCCCATGGGCGGGTGCATCATCCCTCTATTCTAAGGTATTTATCAGGTCTTTGACTTGTTTCTACCTTAGTGACGATCACATCTTTCCTTAGTTTGGGCATTAGTTTTCTCTCTCATCATATCTCCTCTTTACTTTTGCTTGTTCCACCTATATGGTGTGTTTCTTTCTTTATTCCTTATCCCACGCCCCGGCATGTGTTTTTCTTTATTTGCTTAGTTTAGTTTTGATTGAGTTAGCATGCCCATGCTAGAGCTTGTGCTGGTTGCCTAGGTTCAGGATTCACATGTCCATAGGTTGATTGATTTCATTATTTGCTCATACTTTCATCATAGTTGGCATCATAGCCCATCTTGCAAAAGAAGGGGCACATTAAAACCAACAGCAGCGTTTCGCCCGAGACCAGTTTCGATAACACCGGAGGCGAGGCCAGAAACTCCTTTAGCTCTACAAAAGTCTTCTGACATTCCTCGTCCCAGGCGAACGTAGCGGATGCCAATTTGGGCCCTCTCAACAATTTGATGAAAGGCAGGCATCGTTCGGTCGCTCGGGACAAGAAACGGTTGAGTGCAGCAATTCGTCCAGTCAGGTGCTGGACATCTTTAACACAAACGGGCGGCTGCATGTTCAGGATGGCCTGAACCTTGTCGGGGTTGGCCTCGATCCCGCGTTGAGTTACTAGGAAACCCATGAATTTCCTGGATCGAACCCCAAAAGCGCGTTTAGCTGTGTTGAGCTTTATGTTGTACCTTAGAAGGGTGCCAAAGGTTTCAGCTAGGTCGACGAAGTGGTCCTTGGCCTTAGGTGTTTTGACGAGCATGTCGTCGATATACGCTTCGATGTTCCGACCGATTTATCCTTCGAAAACGTGGTTGATCAGCCTCTGGTATGTTGCTCCGACGTTCTTCAGCCTGAACGGCATTCTGGTGTAGTAGTATACGCCGAAGTCGGTGATAACGACGATCTTCTTGATGTCTTCAGGATCCATTCGGATCTGATGGTAGCTAGAGTAGGTGTCCAGAAAACTGAGCAATTCATTTCCGGAGGTCGAGTCGACTAGCTGTTCGATGCTCGGCAGTGGGTAACAGTCTTTCAGAGTGGATTTATTGAGGTCAGTGAAGTCCACGCACATTCGCCATTTGCCCAAAGCTTTTGGTACTAAGATGACATTAGTGAGCCACGTCAGGTAAAGGACCGGGCGAAATAGGCCAGTTTTCTTCCCTTTAATAATCTGCTCTTTGGTGATCATCTACTTCTCTGGGGCATGCTTCTTTCTGCATTGCTGGACGGGTTTCACTGACGGGTCAAGGTTGAGCTTGTGCACCACCATCTCCCCAGGGATACCAGGAAGATGCTCATCAGACCATGCGAAGACTTGGATATACTCTGAACGAAAATCTTTATATTGTTCTCGTACATCAGGTGGTAAATCAACTCCGATCTTAACTCTTAGGACCAGGTTGTCTTTGAGAAAGACCGTCAGCAATTTGCCACCGGGCTCGGATGTTGTCGGTTCATCCTCGGCTCCTCTGACCCTTTTCTTTTTCTCCTCTGGCTTTATGGCTTCGACCGAGAATATGTAGCACCTTCTAGCCATTGCCTGGTTACCTCGGACTTCCCCGATGCCGTATTTGGTGGGAAACTTCATTTTTTGGTGATAGGTGGAGGGCACTGCCTTTGTTCGGCTGAGGATACCTCGGCCGAAGATGACATTATAGGCCGACATCCCCTTAATCACTATGAAGTCCACCATAACCATGACGGTCTTAGGAGGGGTACCAATAGTGATAGGCAGGCTTAGGGCTCCCTCGGGATAGGTTGCCTGGCCATTGAACCCGTAGAGGGGGGTTCGAATTGGGCGGAGCTTAGATGGGTTTTCACCCATTTTAAGGAAACATTCGTACGAGAGTACAACAGAAGTGCTACCATTGTCAACCAATATCTTATCTATGTTACAATGGTTTATAGTAGCCGATACTATAAGAGCGTCATCGTGTGGGGTAGATAACCCTTTCAAGTCTTGGTTAGAGAATACTAGGGCCTGCTGCTCACTCGTCGGCGGGGCTTTGGGGGGCTCGGAGGCCCTGCTCGCCCGTTCAGCGTGACGCTTCCTTCCTCGGCTACTGTCTCCTCCTGATGCTGTGCCGCCAGAAATAACATTGATATGGACTCCACGGGGGTGAATGTCAATTTCTTCTAGGACGCCACGATCCTCCTTCTGGCGCTCTGACATGTATTGAGATAAGTGCCCCTGGTGGATGAAACGCTCGATCTCATCCTTGAGCTGGTGACAATCTCCAGTATGGTGCCCGTGGTCGTTGTGAAACTGACAATGCTTGTGGCAACTGCGGTGCTTGGCCTTCATAGGCTCGGGTTGGCGGAGGAGGCCCGAGCCCTTGATATCTTCGTATATCTCATAGACGGGGGCAGATAAGGAAGTGTACCCCTCGTATTTCCGAGGGGGCTCCCTGTGGTCTCCGTCTCGATTCCGCCTTTTCCCCTGGCCCGAGCCTTGCTCGGATGGTCGCTTCTTATCCCCTTCTCGACCCGAGCCCGTTGTGCCGCGGCAAGTGCTGAGGGCTTCCTCGCACTCCGCGTGACGTAGGGCTAGGGTCACCAGATCGGCGAGAGAGGTGGGGGATAGAGGACTAGTTCTCGCCGGAGATTCTCATCGCGGGTGCCTCCGGTCAATGCGGTAATGGCTGAGGTGACATCCAGGCGAGGGATACGTAGGGCTTCCAATTTAAAGTGGTTGATATAAGTCCGAAGCTTTTCCCCCTGTGCCTGCTTTAGCGCCAACAGCCTCGCCACTGACCTTGGAGGGCCACTGCCGGTGAAGCTTTCCTTGAATACTCGCCCGAACTGCCTGAAGTCATGAATACAGTCGGGGGTGAGTGCTCGGAACCAGGCTTGAGCACCCTGGACCAAGGTGGTCATGAACGCTCGGCACTTGATAGCGTCGGAGGCCCCGTGCAGGGTCATCAAGGCGTCGAAGCAATCGTAGTGGTCGACCGGGTCTCCCTGGCTATCATATGACTTGAAGGTTGGCAATGAGAGTCTAGGGGAGATCTCGGCCTTCAAGATTTGGTCGGAGAACGGGGATTGCTGCTCGTCCTCCTTGGTGGAAGTCTTTTGCAAGGCGTGGAGGGTGCACTCTTGTTTCACGAAACATCGCTCGAAGTCCCGCAGTCGGAGGGATAACTCCGGTTACCACTGGGTCGAGAGGCTATGAGGGCATCCTTGCTGGCTGCCTCATCGTCCCTCGGGGGCTTCGATCTCCGGGAGCTGCTGGTGCATCCCAGGCCTTTCTCTCCTCGGGGTGGAGGAGGCTTCTTGCTCTGGAAGAGGGGCGTGCGAAGGTCCTCCAGACCTGTTGCGTAAAAGTCGTCGTCCCCAGAGGGTGAAGCGACCTCCGGCCATTTGCTGGGAAGCTTCTCCACGGGGGGGGGGGGGGGGGGGAGGGCTTTCCCAGGGAAGTCGTGACTTCTTCTCCCTAGCCACCTGGGTCCTCATTAATTCTATGAGGATATCCAGTTTTGTGTTGAGGGTTTGGAGAGCATCAAACCTCCCGTTGGGGGGTTGCTCCCCCGTGGCTGGTGGAGGCAGCTCGTCGGCTTGGTTGTTGTCATCGGAGGGAAGATTTTCCGTGGGATGGGAAGGCACAGGTTCTCCTTCCTCTACTACCACGGTCCTTCCCTTGTCGCCGGTAATCCTCCTACCAGAATTTCTTCGCACCATGATGGCTCTTCGCTCGTTTCCCACAGACGGCGCCAGGTGAAGAGGCGTAATCTCGCGCTGATCCTAAGCCGTGAGATCCTGGGGGAATCCTTGATCACGGCCACCACGCATATATAATCTGCAAGATGGGAAACAAATCAGGGGTGCCCAGGGATGAAACTCTGGGGAAAATCCTCCGATGCCTAAGTCAACGAATATGATAGAGCACGGGTGCAAAGGAAGGTGGTAGGGGAAAAAGAGGGCGTGAGATCATTCTCCACCAAGAGGTGTGGTGGTTCTCGCTCAGGATCATTTTTTTTACCTCTTCGGAGGGTCTCCCTGGGATTTATATAGCGATCTGTTTAATTTAAGAGCACTGGGAGTCGAGGGGATTCAGGGGGGTTACGTCCTCGTCTTGGGCTCTTTATGGCATGAGGACTCTTGCTCTCCCTTATCCCTTGGGGTTCCCTGCTCCTGAAGGATGCGTAATAGATCCTTGGATAAGCTTCCGACAGTCGGTCCGAGCCTGGGGCGCTTGCTTGGAGTTTCCTCTCAAGCGATGGGTGCGTAGCTCAGATAGGTCACGCTGGGTCCCCGCAGGGGCCTTCTCGACCGATCTGTCGCTCGGACTTCCAGACCCGAGGATCGCCGAGGAAGTGCTGCTCCGAGTGAGTTTTGGGCTTGAAGTAAGTGGTGTTGACACCCGTTTTCTGACCAATAAGTTGGGTCATCTCCTTGTTTATCCATATGATGCTCCGAGTTGTTCACTCTTCATCGAGTTTCCTTGATCAGTTTTAAGCCTGTTTCTTGGGTTCTCTCCTTGGTTGAGTGTGGTTCCTTACGACTTTTCATTGCATAAAGCTTAGCAAGCTCTTATCAATTTTGACCCTCATTGTTAATAACGGTCCTCCCTGGGAGCGTTACTTCTATATAACACATGATTCCTGGGCCGTTACTTATTGAAGAGTCCTAAAGTTTGAGGCCTTTGTTCTAAAGCTTATCCTCTTGCTTATCTGTTGAATATAACGGTCTATCGTACATCCGTTATTTATTCCAACGCGTCCAGCCTTGGCCGTTATTTTCCTTCGAGAGTCCAACTTGTTTGATCTTCTTCCTGTTGATCTTATCTCTTTTGAGATAAGGTTGAATGTAACGGACGTTCCCTGGCACGTTATTTTCATGTAGCGGTCTGTCGAGCAGCTGTTACATCCAACAGAGAGTCCTGGCAGTTCAGGCCTTTTCTATACTACTCCGTGGTCGAGATAAGAATTTGAATTGTTGATTTCTCTTCCAAATCTGATCCTCAGAACCTTCTGTTTGTTTATATGGACTCTTGGTGATATTATCTTCAAGGATTTGCTAAGAGTTATCCTCTTATCTTGCTGGATTATCCTCTGCTCGATCGGAGAGTTTGAGGGTCTATAAATAGCACCCTTAACTTCATGGCCCGAGGGAGGAAGATCTGGAGTTCGCGTCGAAGTGCTGCCGCATTCTGGAGTCGCATCTGACCAAGGAGAATTGTCTTTCATGTTCATATGCTTCGCGGTGAAGGGAGTATTTGTTCCATTGGTTTTTAAAGTTCATCATTACATATTGTGTTCTTCCTCATCTCCCTTTCATCAAAAGCATTGTCCCTCTTCTTTTTCCACGTTCTCCCTGGTTTTTCATCATCTAAACATCCTCCTATCTTTTTTAAAATGCCCAGAGGGGTTAAAAAACCAAAACCTCCCCGGTACTTTCCTTTCCTTTTGAATGCTATTGAGTTTATTGAAGAATTGATGCTATATTGTTTAAAGGGCTAATCTGGGTCTGTTTTCTGGTGTTTTCACGTTCTTTGGCAGGTTTACAGGTTCACCACACGAGGCCCAAGTCTTCTGGCCGGCTCGAAGAGTTGGAGTTAAAAGAATTCACAAGCTATTATTGCAGGTTATTTGACGATCTTATTTAGGCGCGTCAGATTCATATAGCGGTTCATTGAGCGACCGTCACTTCCCAATGACGCGTGGGATTTCGGTCGTTACATTCCGTTGATCTGCAGATTTCCTTGATTTTCTCTCTCCCGTGGGCGGGTGCTTCATCCACCTATTTCCAAGGTATTTTCAAGTCTTTGGCTTGTTTTTACTTTGGTGGTGATCACGTTCTTTCTTGGTATTGGGCATTAGTTTTCTCTCCATCTCATATCTCTTATTCTCTTTCCTTGCTCCACCCTTGCGGTGTGTTTTTATTTGATTTTGCTCCATGCCCCGGCATGTGTTTTTCTTTATTTCCTTAGTTTAGTTTGATGATTGAGATAGCATGCCCATGCTAGAGCTTGTTCTGGTTGCCTAGGTTCTTGGTTCACATGTCCTTGGGTTGATTGAGATCTTTGATTTTTGCTTATCATCTTTGTCACACATCAAAATAAAAAGAAGAAGAGAAGCAAAACAAATCAACAGATAATTTTTTGGCGATCACGGTGGGACAACTTGTGCCAATCGTGTCTTGATCTCTGTTTAAACCTGCCATCATTCCCTTGTTTGATTATCCTCAGATCTCCCTCTTACTTCATCTTATTTCTAGTTTTCTGGGTGTTCTAACGGCCCTCCGTCCCTACGTTACTCCACTCTGATGCAGGGGTATTGGACCGTTATACGCCTGATCCTGTGTGCGGGCTTTTCACGGATTTCTCTTTTATTTCTGGTTGTTTTTGGCTCTCTAGCTCATCCGACGGTCCTGGTGCTCTGCGTTATATTACTTTTGGCGGTCTGGCCTTCGACCGTTATTATCTTCTGACGCAGGGTCTATAGACCGTTATACTCCAGACTGGTACGTATCCCGAGGTGCATTACTTTCCGTAGTTTTTGCTGTAATTTTCTTGCTTGGGTGATATCTGACTTCCTCCCTGATTGTTCTACATATTTACATCATTGCGTGCATAATTGTTTGCTAGATTCTAGGCTAGATTTTGCATGCACTCCGGTGCACATAGGTTCATTCATACTTTCATACATTAGATTGCATTTTCCTACCTTGGCGTGCGGACCTCTCGTCTCCATATTCCTTGGGGCCGACTAGGAAATCACACCAGGGACCTCTATAAGTCCCCGCGAGCCGTGGATTCCCACACGGACGCCGGGCCGGTTGTACCTTTTTCACCCCGTGTCTAGGGTTGCATAAGTGAAGGAGTTGTCACACTTAGAGTCAAACCAAGCTTTACATCCATCTCCCGTCAGGAACCTATTGTTGAGAGCTCATATTAATCCATCCACTAAAGTTCCAAAGGAGAAATCATAAGAATCTTGAAGTATCATATTAAACAACTTGGTTGACTTTGAGTGTCTTCATCTCTTGCTACTTACATCTTTGTGATAAATCATCTAAGTTTGGTTGCTCATTGTGTGTTTGTGTCGTGTTGTTTGCATCTTGTTAAAGGTTGTTTGTTGCATGTGGAGTTCTTTTCGTCAGTTGGAAGCACCTCCTAGGGTCAACTCATTCTCCAAGTTCTACTCAAATCCGCTCTTCAAATCCACCATGACTTCTTTCAATCCTCCTCGTTCCCAAGAGGATTCTCTTCCTCAAGGGCTTCTTGAAAATCCTGCTAGGATTACCTCGTTCTCTTCTGGAGAGGGGACGGCCCCTCTTCCGTCCTCTACTTCCATAGAAGGTGGTCAGGCTACCCCTTCCTTCTCTACTCCTTCTGCGGGCTCCATTCTCCCGATGATGGCCCAATTGGATCCAGCCCAACTCCAAACTGTCTATCAGGCCATGCAAGGATCCAATATCTCCCCTCCCACGATTATGAAGGGTCAATCCAATCCTCTCATCCAGCCCACTCCAATTAATCTCACTCCGGTCCAACCCCGGACCATCACATTCACCGACATGGAGACGGGCCAATCTTCCGCTTCGGCCCAGCAATCTTTTGACAAAGGGAAGTCCCCTATCCCTTCTTTCACTCAGATGGATCATCACTTGTCTAGCCCACTGGTTCCACAAGTCCTGCTGGGTCCCTCTGATTTTCTGCACCCTCAGTCAGGGGTGGTCCAAGCCCACTCCAATCTGGGTCAATCTCGGGCCCAATATCCTTCTTATGGACCCCCTACGTCGTCCGCTTATACTTCGGCTCCTTCTTATGGGCTCCTGCCTCCTACTACAATTCACCCCTCTGCTCCTCAACTTCAAGCATCATCTCTTGCTACCCCTGCTCCATCCAGAGAACAAGAATTACTTGATAAATGGGCCACCATGCAACAACAACTCGACTTCCTCCAGAAGCGGGTTGGCCCACAATCCTTGGCGGATGTTCCAGTTCCCAGTTTCCAGAACATCTGATTCCCTCCCCAGTCTGAGCTCCCCAATTATAGAAAATATGACAGGAACGGCAATCCCTTTATTCACGTGAGGGATTTCTTATATGAATCGGCCCAATTCTAATATGATGATCGTCTTATGGCATATTTATTCCGCCGATCATTGGACGGTGTTGCACTGGAATGGTTTTATTCTCTGCCATTGGAAGAAGCTGAGAGCTTTAAGGTAGTAAAAGATAAGTTTATTCAGCGGTTTCAAGACCGGGTCGGCCCGGAGTATTCTTTTACAGATCTGGTGGCCGAAAAGATGAAAACAGATGAGGAGTTTGCCACTTATGCAGATAGGTGGAGGCAGATGGCCGCTAGAGTGCCCGGCCATATTCCGGAGGAAGAGAAGGTCAAGCTACTTATTTCAAATGCTACTCCAACCTTCCGAAACATCCTGGCAATGAATGACATAGCCAACATGCACCAACTATATAGCCGGGCGCGCTTTATTCAGACTCAGTTCAAGGACTCCCCTATCCATTCTCTGTTCGAAAACCAAAAGTCCAAGTACCATAAGAAGCCACAAGGGCCGGTTACCGAGGGGGTCCAAACGAATGAGCAGGTTCAAGCCATTGCTTTCCCATTCCAAAACACACCTTTCCGCTTCCCTCAAAACCCCCACACTCCACAAAATCTCGCTCCACAGAACTTCCAAATCACTCCTCAAAACCCTCCGCCCACCTTCACCGTTCCACAAAACACCTTTGCCGCACCACAGCAACCACCACAACCCCCACAATACCACAACGTCCCTCCACCCAACGGCTATAACAACAACCCAAACAACAAGCGCCCGGCTCCCAAGAGGGCACAATATCCTCCACTGCCAGAAACCCTCACGGATATTTTCTCGGCTCTTATGTCGGTTAATGCTATACAGCTTCCTCCAGAACGGCCCAACTGGAATTCGGCCGTTGATCAGACGAAGTATTGTATGTTCCACAGGCAACCGGGACATACCATTGAAGGATGTTTTCAATTCCGGGACCTAGTGTATGATCTTCATGAAGGACAGAGGATAGATTGGGCCGAAATGAACAGGGCCATTGTTGAGATTAAAGAAAAGAGAAGGCAGCCGCAGAGGCAACAAGTGCAGCAGCATCAAGCACCGCAGCCGCAGCAGCCGCCGCAACAGCAGCAACCACAGCAGGTTCAGGATCTGGGGATCCATCAAAATCTGATGCCAAACCATCCGCCCGCTCTACAACCTCAGCCGCCGGCGCCGGCGCAAGTCAATGTAGTCCAACCCCCGGCTCCTAACACCGGGTGGTTTTTTGATGATGATGGTACTGCACCACAAGTAATGGCCCTCCACCATAACCACCGCAACCCCCTCACTCCTTCATTTATCCTCCCTACACACCCAACACCCTCTCCGCTTGTCCTTCCATTCACACCCACACCAGCAAATCCACCACCACCCACAGCACCATCATACCCACCATTAGTTACCCCCGCTATAGTCATAACCATCCCCTCATCCAATCCTCCGCCAGTCACCCTGCCTACACTCGTCCTCCCACCATCCGCACCATCCCCCATCATCACCCCACCTTCCGCTCATCCCACGCCACTCATCCGTCCACCATCTCTTGTTAACCCCAACGTCACCCCTCACCAAATCACCTCTCCTACGTAGTCTATTCCACTCATCCACCCTACCGGGCCAATAATTTCATCTCCCGACGTCGCGACAAATTGCGCTCTAAGAAGCGGGAAGTTGTTCCATCGGAACTACCCCACCACCTCCAATCCCCAGTCCTCTCAGCCAACGACCGAACAAGAAGAAGCCGAACCTCTACCAGGAACTCAGTATGATTTGCTACATCATCTGGACCAAGTGCCCGCCAAAATATCAGTTCTGGAGCTTATCAAGAGGTCCACCCTTCATCAAGATGCTCTCAGGGATTTCTTACAAAAGGTAATGGTTAGCGAGGACATGGCAGTTGACAGCTTACCAACAGCACTAGCAACTATTTCTAAAGGGCCGGCAATTACATTCTCAGAAACCGAGCTAGCACCTCCAGAAGCTCGGCAGATGTCGCTCTGCATTACAATTATCCTGAATAAGGTCAGCATTGAGGCAGCACTGGTTGACACAGGGGCTTCAATTAATGTATGCCCACTCAGTACTCTCCGAGCTTGCAATATATCAGAAGAATTGTTACGACCTACCCCAACCACTATAGCAGCATATGACAACTCCAGGAGAGCATGTCACGGGGTAGTCACTATTCAAGCGGAGCTCGGGCCCCTTACTATGCCCGTGGAGTTCTATGTGCTGGACATTGACCCCATGTTTAAGGCGATCTTGGGTCGTCCATGGATTGATACACTCGGTGCCGTACCCTCCACCACACATCAGTGCGTCAAATTCCCGTTCCAAGGGAGGGTCGTCAAAGTCAAGAGCTTGTCCACGGTTCAATCAGTTAAGGCCATTTCAGAACAGATTCTTCCTACACTTTGGCCTAGCAGCCGACCCGTCATATCAGTGCTGGATTTAAACTTCCCTTAGGCTTATACACCTCCTAGGCCCATCACTACTCCAGTTAATATCAAGATGAAGCCCCAGATCCGAGACTCAAAAGGCTGGAACATTATACTGAAACTGGGCTACCAACCGGGGAGAGGCCTCGGTGCACAATTACAAGGAATGACCAAGCCCATACCCAAGGGGAGAAAGATGGGAAGGAGAGGTCTTGGCTACAAAGAAATCGCATTATCTATGATGGGTGATTCTGGGCCACTCACCTGGGACTACCGTCAACACTTTGTTCGAGGGCCTCTCCAGCCCGGCACATTAGCTTTGCAGCCAGCTCCGTCAGAGAGAAATACAGTATGTCCGATTGCCAGTCCACCGCCAGCACTGAAGAGGCCAGAAGATGATATGCTTGATTATGGTCAAGCCCTTCAGGGGTTGTTTTATGAAGAAGACTACCAGAAGAAGCAAGAGGCTCGGCTCGTGCAATGGAGGCCGAAGGAGCGGCCAGTCGATGATCCGCGGGAGGAGGGGAGCTCGCCGATTGTCTTTTCTTGGTCTCCCTCCCGCTTTCAATCTCTCCTCCAGCAATGGGATTTCTTACCCCGTCTTCCTCCTATCATGGTAAATCCATCCTTCATTGATCCGCCCGAGATTCTATTTGTTCCTTGCGCTTGCGGGCATTGCCCGCCCATTGATCTATCCACTCTATTCACTCCTCCTCCTCCCAACGCCCAACTCCACGAGATGTGGTTCTCATCTTCTGATCCCTTCTTTGACTGCATCTTCCCCGAGCTATTCCCTATGCAGCTCCCGCCCCCTCCATCCTGCTGTGTAGTCTCTGCTGATCTCCAAAAAAAAAACGTCAAATTTGAAACTGAGATTTCAGTGGAAGATTATACTACCCTGTCTCCATCCTCATCCCAGGGGCAAGAGTCCCCTACTCCTTCCCTTCCACTAGGTCTCCTTTCTCCTAGGTTAGGATTAGGGTCTATCGAGTCTAGGGAAGTAGAATTAGTTAGATCTAAAGAAGTAGGGTCTTGTTCTAGGTCGTCCAACCCTTCCTCCTCTGAGCCGCGCCCGCTTGCGCGTCCTCCCAAATCTGTTCCTGATAGGTTCTTGCAAGACCTAGCTCAGCGTTGTCATGCCCTTTTGAAATATCCAGAATTTGTTGCTACGGCAATTATGATTGAAGAGGAAGAAGAAATAGAAGGGGCGTGGGGCGATGACGGACTCAACGTCTATGAAATCATGGATGAAAAAGATCCGGTTAATGAGGACAGCGACGTAGATGACACTGCTAATCTGTACGCACAAGGACTTAAGAAATTCGACGAGCCATCGTCAGTAGTGGATGAACCTATGAAAGAAATCAATCTGGGAACTGAAGAAGACCCCAGGCCCATCATTATTGCTGCTAATCTCCCTCCGCAAGTAGAAGAAGATCTGATCAAGGTTCTAAGGGAGTATAGCGATTCCTTCGCCTGGTCTTATGAGGACATGCCAGGTCTTGACCCCTCTTTAGTGGAACATCGACTCATGCTTAAACCAGGGGCAACACCTGTGAAACAACGGTCAAGGAGATTTCACCCCCACATGGCCTTAAGGATTAAAGAAGAAGTTGACAAGTTATATAAGGCCAGATTCATTAGAGTTGTTCTATATCCTCAGTGGGTGGCAAACATAGTCCCTGTCATCAAGAAGGATGGAAAGGTGCGTATTTGCATCGATTTCAGGGATCTCAATAAAGCATGTCCCAAGGATGATTTCCCGCTGCCTCACATTGATGTCTTGGTCGATAGTACCACCGGGTACGAATCGTTGTCATTCATGGACGGTTACTCAGGATACAATCAAATCTATCTCGCTCCAGAAGATCAAGAGAAAACCTCCTTCACCACGCCTTGGGGCACATATTGTTATGTGGTTATGCCATTCGGTTTGAAGAATGTAGGTGCCACCTATCAAAGGGCGATGATGGCCATCTTCCATGACATGATGCATATCTATATGGAAGCTTACGTGGATGACATTTTGGTGAAGTCAAGAACCAAAGAAGAACACCCCTCTATTCTGGCTAAGGTGCTGCAAAGAGCCAGGGAGTACAAGCTTGAGATGAATCCAAAGAAGTGTGTATTCAGAGTCTCTTCAGGGAAGCTGTTAGGTTTCATAGTGAGCAAACGGGGGATCCATATTGATCCTAACAAAGCACAGGCCGTCATGGACATGCCTCCGCCTAAGAACATTACGGAACTTCGAGGATTGATCGGTCGATTGCAATTCATTAGAAGATTCATATCCCAACATTCTCAAAGGTGCCGTCCATTTTATGAATTGCTTAAGGCGGGAGTTAAGTTTGAATGGAATGAAAATTGTCAAAAGGCCTACAAGGACTTAAAGGAATATCTATCCAATCCCCCGGTTTTGCAACCTCCTGTCCCGGGGAAACCCCTAATCCTATACATCTCGGTTATCGAAGACTCCCTAGGGGCGGTATTAGCACAAGTAGACGATGAAGGGAAAGAGCGGGCTGCTTATTACCTCTCTCGGTTATTCAACCCAGCTGAGTCCAGATACACCGCTATGGAGAAGACTTGTGCCGCCTTAGTGTGGGTAGCTCAGAAGCTTAAACACTATTTTCTTGCCCACCCAGTCAGGTTGATCTCTAGAATGGACCCGATTCGCTATCTCTTAGAAAAGCTCATCCTTTCTAGTAGGTTAACTCGCTGGCAGAGCTTCCTCTCTCAATTTGAGATCACATTCGTCGTTCAGAAGGTGGTCAAAGGATATGCCATCGCTGAGCATCTTGCCCATCTTCCTATTTCTCACACTGATTCTATTCAGGACGATTTCCCTGATGAGCATCTCTCAGTTCTCTCTCACCATCCCTTCTGGTCTCTGCACTTCGATGGTGCACTCAATTCTCAAGGCCGAGGGATCGGCGCTGTTCTGCTTACTCCCGAAGGAGTAACTATTCCCTTTGCTTATCAACTTCGATTTCCTGCTACCAACAACATCGCTAAGTACGAGGCTCTCCTGGATGGATTAAAGCACGCCTATCTCCTAGGCACGCGATACTTGAATATCATAGGAGACTCTCAGCTCGTCCTATGGCAAGTTCTGTCTACTTACCACACTCGTGACCCCAAGCTCAAGCCTTATCAAGATTTGGTCATGCTCCTGGCTAGGCAATTCCATAAGCTGATCTATATCCATACTCCTCATTCTCAGAACATTCTAGCCGACGCTCTAGCATCTCTTGCTTCCTCTTTATCTTTTCCTCTCAGTCGGAACACTGAGACTATCATTGTTCAGAGATTGGACACACCCTCTCTTCAGGACCCTTGGTTCATCAACCTTAGGAAAGCTGTAGAGGCGAGGGCTGAGAAGGAAGATCTCAAGGAAGTATCTCTAATGGAGTTAGAAGAGATTCTGGACGAAGAAGAATTACCTTGGTATCACGAAATCGAGTTTTTTTGCAAAGAAGGATCATTCCCAGAAGGGGCAAACGCCGAGCAGCGCAAGTCAATAAGGAGAGCCATCTCAAGGTATACTATTGTCGTAGGAGAACTATACAGGCGCACTACCAATGGAATGCTCATGAGATGCTTGGATGATAATGAGGCTTGAAAGTGGCTGAAGCAGCCCATTCTAGTGAGTGTGGAGGTCATGTCAATGGCCAGGCTCTAGCGAAGAAAATCCTTAGGCAGGGCTACTACTGGCCCACTCTAGAGGAAGATTGCTCCCTCTATGTCTGGAGGTGTCTTAAGTGCCAACTCCATGCTGATAAAATCCATGCTCCAGCTTCATCTCTCCACCCTCTCTCTGCTCCTTGGCCCTTCTCTATGTGGGCTTTCGACGTTGTCGGCCCGCTCGGTGATCCTAATTCTCAGATTAAGCAGAAATCCTTTATCCTTACCGCCACTGAGTACTTCACCAAATGGGCCGAAGCCGAGGCATACGCAGAGATCAAAGCTTCAATGGTGTGCCGCTTTATCATGAAGAATATCATCTCGCGGTTCGGAGTGCCAAGCAGCATCATCACCGACAACGGACCCCAGTTCATCTCCCAAGAGCTCAAGGACCTATGTAAGAAGTTCAATATTGCATTGCACCATTCATCTCCATATTATCCACAAGGCAACGGTCAAGCCGAGGCCACTAATAAAACCCTTCTTAAAATCATAAAGAAAACATGCGAATCTCATAAATTTTCAGACTGGCCAGAACGATTAGTGGAAGCTCTATGGACTTACCGCACCTCCATCCGTACTCCCACGGGACAAACTCCCTATGCTCTTACCTACGGGATGGAGGCGGTGCTCCCATATGAGATCTTGATCCCTTCCCTCAGAGTGCAGCTTGATAAAGAACTTAATCTCGATGAACGTCGAGAGGCGTTGCTTGTCCAGTTGGAACTCTTAGATGAGAAGAGGATGAATGCGGCCGATCATGTATCCGTTTATCAAAAGAGAGTTTCACGTTATTTTCAAAAGAAGGTAATTGAACGCAAATTTCAAACAGGTGATATGGTTTTGAAACGCAAATTCATTCGGTCTGCAGGTCCTAGGTCTAAATTGTAACCTAACTGGGAAGGGCCGTTTGTCGTGAAAGAAGCTTATCCAGGGAATGCTTATCGTTTAGTAAATGCGTAAGGTGAGGAGCTCTCTCACCCGTGGAATGGGTTGTACCTTAAGCATTTCTTTCCTTAAAGTCTAATCAGTGCCACCCTGGGCAACAAGATGTTCCTCCTATTTCTCTAAAAAAGGGTCCCGAGTAAAGGCAATCACACACTACACGACATCCCTGGTCAGGTTTTTCCGCTTTAAAAGACACCGTTTCTCCTTGGCCATGCTTTGGGGGAAAGTCTACATCCCTGTCCGTTTCTTCCTTCGGCTGAATCCAGGGGCAAGAAGTAAATAAGGAGGCGGCGACTAATCCAGGCACCTTGACGAGAGGAGGTCTCAAATAGGGACAGTCCGTTATGACCTGACGCCACGAGAAACAAGAAAAGAAAGCAAAGGAGTAGTCTTTATGACAAAATCAAAAGCATCATCTCAAAAGGTCTATCAAGTATAAATTCCAAAAGCTCCAGAAAGACAAGAAAAGGCTAGGCTTGACAAGAGTGGCAGTACAGTTCCCCACGGGACGAATGAGCCCGGTCGCACACATGCCTAGAGTGGACTAAGGTTCGATGACGGACACAAAGCCCCGGCGCAACAGACCAAATTTCTAATGGGATGTCTGGAGAGGAACTCAAGTCCTAAAAACTTCTAAGTCTGGCCTAAGCTTACCCCCGTGTTCTATTTTTCTTTTTTTTTCAGGATTGAAACTAGTACCCTGGGTATGGCCCTGGTAGAAACACCGTCATGAAAAAATCTGGGCCTCGGTCAGGGGTGTCACCTCATTGCACGCCAACCTCGGGACTCTCAATACGATGCGGAGGGCTCGCGTTGCTAAGGGAAAGCACTGGTTTTCACAATCCAAAAAAACAACATATATTTCAAAATCCAAAAACATCATATATATTTCAAAATCCAAAAACATCATATATATTTCAAAATCCAAAAACATCATATATATTTCAAAAATCAAAAAAAACCACATATTTCAAAAATCCAAAAACATCAAATATTTCCAAAACACACAAAAAAATTTGAATATATTTTTCCAAAATCCAGAAATACCATCATATGCATCGCATGCATCGCATTATTTCTATTATGTTTTTTCCCCACCTATTTAATAAGGCTCCACCCCTTGACCAAATATCAAGAAACGGTCATTATCTAACTCGCTTCGAGGCAAGGGGTTGAGTCTAAGAACAGATCTAACTTGCTCCATGTTTAAGTATGTGCAGAACGCAGGACCAAGAACAAAGCTGAAATCTCACAACTATGCAGGTTCAAATCTGTGACGCGCCAGGTGCAGGCCGTCACATTCGTTTAACGGTCCATGCTAGCCCGTTACATCTCTTCAGGCCTTCACTTTGACTCTCTCAGCAGTTCTCTCTCTAACGGCCTGGGGCACGACCGTTACTACTCCTAACGGTCCATCGTTGGACCGTTACTTCCTCCAGAGGATTTAGTCCTCAGAGCATACACTATAATGGCCTATCTCTCCACCATTATCTCTTTGTAACGGCCCTGATTAGATCTGTTACATTCTCCAGAAGCCCGGTTCTGCTGGTCGTTCTAACCAAATCAAGCCACAAATGCACATCCATTCAACTGAGGCAATCCCATCTTATTCAAGTGAACTTAATGCAACATGAGATTGATAAAAATTCCAACTCTGATTGTCAAATCACATCATTCATAAAATAAAATCAAACTACATTCAGTTTCTTATCCGCAAGGGGGCGGATCTTCCTTAGCTCTTTCACGTAGTCACGACGTGCTTCGTCGTTCTCTTCTACTTCTTCTTGCCACAGGCGCACCTTGCTGATCTCCCACATGGTCAGCGCGTTCCGTGCTACTCTTTCATCTTCCTCGGTTCCCATCTTCCTAGGTAGAAGGGGAGGGTAGTGTGATAGTGCAGAAACTTTGGTTCGAGGAAGCCCGATCTGAAGATGGCACCGGTGTGGGTTGTAGATTGCCATGGTAGTATTTCCCACTAGCTGGAGGTCCAGGCCTTGATGCCGCGGTATTCTAAGAAGAGTGCTCCGAAGGATCCTTGGTCGCATGATGAATTTGTCCATTGGAAGGGTGTTGAAGAAGAGGCGCCATTCATCCCGTGTTTTCTTGTCCGCCGTCTTGCATTCAACCTATGAAGAAAATCCAGAAGTCCCTCCAATGAAGAAGAGAGGGTGGCTCCCGAAGATCCGGCTAGCAGAACTAATATCTTCCTTTGGTTGGAATTTGATTCTCACTCCCATCCAACACTCAAGGAGTATCACGGAGCCGAACAAGGGTCCTCCTAAGCAAGCCGAGCTGAGTCCTTCATAGAGGTATGAGAGGATCGCTTGAGAGATGGACATTCCCCGCCACAACCCACTAATAATGCTGAGATTTTGGGTATCTAAAAGGTGGTCAGTTGTAGTGAAAAGAAAGACTCCACATAAGCAAACCGCCACCGCCTTGGCTATTGCTTCGTGTCTCTCCCACTTGTTTTTACAATGAGAGACTATCCATTGTGCTAAGGGTATCAAGTGTATGTGGTGTGGGCTGATCATGGTCCTCACGTCCTTTAGATTATGGATGAAATCACTCAAAATTAAGGACGGGTCGATAGGCTCAATCGTGTAGCAAACTCGGTCTTCATCCCCCACCTTAGTCTTAGGAAGGGCTAGATAGGTTTCTACCTCCTCCAATAGGACTGTTGCTTCGAAGGAAGGGAAGATGAAGGTATGTGTTTGTGGATGCCACAACTCTATGAGGGCTGAAATACTAGGCCAATCTAATGTCAATTTCTGGAAGTTCTTGCCTAAAACCAAGAGAGGTTGGAGGTGCCATGCTTTGAGAATTGATGTAACCTCTAAAGGGAGTGCCTTCACCATGGGAGCCACCCACTTCAGATTAGAATAACATCTTGGACCGGGGAGGGGCTAAGAAAAGAAGAAGATCATGAGGAAGAAGATGAAGTGCAGGAATTTTTGAACTTGGTTAGGTCATGGAAGCTTACCACTCTTTGAGCATTGGAGCTTAGGTGCTTGGGAATTGAGGTCAGCCTTTGTAGCTCTCCATACTCCTTTCTTGCAGCTTTGGGTCCGGCGTAGACTCTCTCCTCCATGGCTATCACCTCGAAGCTTCTCTTCATCTTATTTCCTGCCCTTAGGAGGGGTTTTTCAGCCCTTCTACCTTCTAGCAGAGAATTCAGAAAGATACGATTTTGGCTAAGTTTCCAAGTTTTAAAGGTTTGGTTTCAGCTTTAAAGAGATAAGATTCGGATTGGAAGGCTTTATCTTAAGTCTGGGAGGAGTCTAGAACGGATTTGAGGCTTCCTATCTCGGGTTTTGCCCCTTTGCGGCTCAATCCGTCTCGGAGTACAATTCATTATCTAACGGTCTGTCGCTAGACCGTCACTTTTCTCTGACGCGCCAGATCTGGGCCGTCACATTTTCTGTGGGTTTAATTTGATCAAACTTGTTCTGTCAAACTTAACGGTCTAGCATTAGACCGTTATATTCTTGTGACGCGTTCTCTCTGAGCCGTTACATTCTCTGCTGATCAGTTTTGGCCTCTGCTTCTTCAATCATTCTCAACGGTCTTGCTCATGGCCGTTATCTGCCTCCGACGCACTGCGCCTGAACCGTCACATTTCCAGCATATTTGGTTAAGTCTGTACATCCCCTTCATCATCCCAGTCTGCATTCATTTATCATGTTGAAGTCTGTACATTCGTTTAAGTCCATGCACTTTTGAAGTCCATACACCGTTGATGAAGTCTGTACATTTGCTGAAGTCTGTACATCAGCTTCAAGTCCATACATCAGCTTCAACTCTGTACATCTTCACCCAAGTCTATACATCCCATTTCTTTGAAGTCTATACATTCTTCACCATCATTTTCAAAGTCTATACATCCCATTTGTTGAAGTCTATACATTCTTCACCATCATTTTCGAAGTCTATACATCCCCCATTCTTTGAAGTCTATACATCCTATTCGTTAAAGTCTATACATCACATTCTTTGAAGTCTATACGTCCCACATTTGTTGAAGTCTATACATCCCATTCATTTTGAAGTCCATACATCGGGTGCAAGTCTATACATTCGTTGAAGTCCATACATTTGTTGAAGTCTATACATTCCCATACCTTCTCCCAAGTCTGTACAGCCTTCGTCCAAAGTCTACACGTCGTTCAAGTCTATACATTCTTCATCCAAGTGTGTACATTCGCCAAGACTGTACAGTCCTCATCCCAAGTCTATACGTCCACACCGCTTTAAGTCTGTACATTCTTGATTCAAGTCTATACATTGCCCAACGTGAGCACAAGCCCCAAGTCTGTACATCCCTTGTCCAAGTCCATACATCCTTGCTGCTGTGTGCATGAAGTCTATACATCATCTGGACGTCAGGACTCGAAGTCTACACATCGCTTGGGAAAGGTCTATACACACTAAGTACAGTCAGTACGTTCATAGTTCAACATTGCTCTGCCATCTCTAACGGTCTAGCATTTGGCCGTTACTTGTATATAACGCACCATCTCTGAGCCGTTACTCTTCCTGCTGCTCAGTTCTGCAAAGTTGGGCACTGTCCTTTGTAACGGCCTCCACCCGATGCGTTACTTGATCCTGACGGTTTGGGTATAGACCGTTACATTGTCTGCTACTGTGACTTGTGCTATTTCTATCTGCCTCCGTGTAGACCCGGCGGTCCTACAGGCTTCCCATTCCGTTCATCCTGTACATCCACACATTATCTCATCCCCATCGTTCACATTTCATCCGCTCTTTAAAACCGTTCTTTAGCGCATCCACATACATGTCCTGCATTACCAATCACACATTCTCACATTCATTCTTGCCTTCATTCATGCTCATCTGTTCATTCAGGCATTCACAAACAAAAACCAAAAAGAACTTTTCATTCTCATTTTCATTTCATATAAGTCATGTACAAGTAAAAAAAAATAAAAGAAAAAATGCATCACTCGGCCGGCTTGTCTCTCGGGCCACCGTCACTATCCCCTGTGACCTCTGGCTGCCTGGCTGATGGTCCCATGGCACTGTGCTCTCCCTCCTGCTGTCGTCTCTAGTCCGCCTCCTCGTTCCTCCGATGGCCGGAAGAACTAGTGAAGTACCCTTGAAACCCGCTGCTAGGGGCCGCGCTCTGGCTCCGACTGCTCGTCCCCGACTTCTTCCCAAGGAGACGGAGTGCATCCTTCAAGGCCCCGATCGCGCCCTTCATCTCGAAAGTCTGCACTCGGAGTTGGTCTCGCTCACCTCTTAGGCGCACAGCATCAGCCCTAAGTCGCTTCACCTCTGCATCGTCCGGATGTCGCGGGGTCTCCGCTCTCAATCGGGCCATCTCTGCCTGCACAAGCTCTGTCTCTGCTCGGGCTCGCCCAGTCTCAGCCCGGCTCCTCTCTATCTCTGCCTGGAGACGCTCTGCCTCCGTTCGAGGCAGCCTTGCCTCGACCACTGCTACGACTAGCTCTCTCGCCTGTAGTTCGTATTTCACCTAGTTAGTCACATAAGCATCTAAATTGCATAAAAGCATAAGCATTTGAGTATAGCATTTAGCATCTTACCCACTCCGCGAGGGTGGCCTCCGCCTCCTCGGCCCGAGCAACTGCTCGAGCAAACTCGGCGTCTCGCTCAACCCTGCCTCCGGCAGGCTATGAGGATGACGATGGGGCATCCGGTCCAGCTCTTTGGGCTCCCTCGGCCCGCTGCATTTAGAAGTCATGGTCAGTCAATCGCATTTACATCATTAGCATCATAAAGCATAATTATTCTAAATCCAAGGTTTTGGGAGTCTTACCAGGAGCTCCAAGGCAGTCTGGTACTCGTCCCGCTGCTGGACGGTGGTGTGGAGTAGCCCCTCGAGCTCGGCTATCCTTCCCTCAGGGTCTAGCTGCATTTTTAGAAGCATGTGAGTCAATGCATATAGGATAAAATTTTTAATAAAAGGAATTTCAGAGTTGTGAGTTTAGAGTTGCATACCAGTCGTCGGGTACCTCGGTACACCCGGTCCCCGTACAGTTAGGCGAAGGCCTTCAAATACGCCTCATCGCTCTCATCCCGCTCTTTCACTGCTCTGCCCCGCTTGTTCCAGTCATGGACGTACTTTGCTTTCCGAGTGCACCAGTCTATGTCGCCGCTGATTTCCCCGGGTGGTCGTCACTGCGGCGTGGGAAAGTCACCTCAGGCTGGTGTAGTCCCCGAGTCCTCAGAATCAGCCGATAATGAAGAGGCTCGATGATATGGATGCAGTGCAACCATATGTCCCGTCCCCGGTACGAGAGGGCTGCCTCCACCCATGGCTGTCCCTCGTAACTCTCACCTCTGTACGGGGTCCATCTCACCTAGAAGCACGATAGCCCATTCATCAGCATATAAGTTCATCATTTAGAAGCATATAAAAGCATTTAAATCATTTAAAAAGCATTTTGAGTTCGGGCTTACCGCCGTGTGCGGGAAGGAATCCAAGTCATCCTGGATCGCCCGGGTCAATCTAATGATCGACCCCGGGTCCCTCGCGACCACCCATCGCCTGGCGATCGGGATGCGATCGGCGTGAAGTAGCGTGCCCCGTCCGATACCCGGGAGGTACATGTAGCTCCAGAACTGCATTTGGAAGTTAAATCAGTCAACTGCATAATCATTTTCATAAACAGTTGCACAATCATAATAGAAGCATTTAAATTGCATTTACCTGTAGAAAAGGCGAGAAGCCGCCCAGCATCGTCTGTCGGTCCGTCGTGCTGAGGGACTCGAACAGGAAGGCTAGCACTGCCGCTCCCCAGGCGTACTTTCCAACTCTGCCCAAATCCTCGATCATCGACAGCAGCCTGCAGCTGATCACATCTGCTCGAGTCATGAACTGGAGCTTCCCGAACAAAATCATCAGGAATCGCCTCAGGGTGCGATCTCCCTCTGGTCCCACCTCTGTCGCCACTCGTGGGCGCACTTGGTCTATCACTCTACCCAGATGCTCCTCTGGTAGCTCACCCAGAGCTATCGCTGCTCCTCTCAGTCCTAAGCTCTCCTGCAGTACTGATCTCGAGAGCTGGGATGACGTCTGCCCCGGTCTGATCAGATCCAGCCCCAGCAGCTCTTGGGCCATCTCCCGGTAGTTCCTGTAGGTCCATCCTATCACTGCGGCTCCATGGACTCGCAGCACGGCAATCCTCACCATGTCTTCTAGCGTGGGGATCATATGACCCCACGGGAAGATGAATGCCATGCTAATCGGATCACATCTCTCGAGCAAGGCGTACAGCAGAGGCGTGTCCATCCTGGTCACCTCGATGCTCAGCACCTCGGCGAATCCCATCCCAGCCAGTCTCTCTCTCTGGTAATTGGGCAGTGCCTGGTACACCGCCCGGATCTGGAGCCAGGAGATCCTCGTCCATCTTTTTCCCTGCATTCATTTAGAGCATAAGTTAGTCAATTGCATCATAAAATCATTGCATAGCATTCATAAAATGAAAACAAAACAAAAACTAAATAATTGAAAACCTAAAAAATAGTTCTAGCCTCTGGTGGATGTAACGGCCCTGGAGTGGGGCGTCACATGTCTCTAACACACCAGGGGTGGCGCGTTAAGTGTGTGACGGCCACTGGAAGGACCGTCACATTCCCTGCTAGAGGGCGTTTTTCCTTTGTATCCTGTGGCTCTCCCACTTTGGCCAAAAGGGCCTACAATCAATCCTAATGGGTTCGTAGACCCATTTTCTACCCCCATTCCCACATGCATACACATAAAAGACTATAAAAATTAAAAAATTGGAAGATTAGGGTGGGCGGCCTACCTCTCGGTCTTGGCCCCTCTTCCTCTTCTTTTCTTGTTCCTTGGGCTCTCCCTCGTCCATGGGGATTTCCCCTTGGTCCTCCTCGGCCGTGGGAACCTCTCTTTCCTCCGTTGTTGGCCCCCTCGCCCTAGTTTCTTCTTCCACGGGTGGCGGGATGATTTCCCGTGCTATCCGGCGGTGGAGGCGGCGTATGGCCTTCTTCTTCCCTCTCTCCCTCTTCTTCGGTGGCTGTGGGGCCTCGTCGTCGGCCATTTCTTTGGCTGGAGGACGGTGGTCGCCGGTGGCTCTCGTTGGGGTGTGTGGGCATTTGAGGGCGATTGAGTGTTGAATGCTTGAATGAGGCCATGGGCTGTTCGGTTTGTTTTTTTGAACGCTCAGGAAATGTGACGGTCTATCGTCTGACCGTTACACTCTCTGACGCATACTATTCAGACCGTTACATTAATTTGAACTGTTTCATTAGAGAATGTGAACCGCTTAGTTTATGACGATTTTTCCCTGGCCGTTACTTTATGTGACGCCCTCTAAGTAGACCGTTAAAAACTTGCAAGTTTCTTGATGAATGAAATAGTCTATTTGATGTTTAAATGATTGCATTTTTTGCCATAATGTTCATTATTGATGATTATCACATGTACAAATGGTTATGCCTTGATTTATACTCATATTAATTATTGGCTAACCTCTTTCTCCTGAATGAAGTTATGAATAACAACACGCTTTGTCGTTCGTCAGGCAGGTAAGTCAGGTATTGTATCTCTTTCCCTTGTCCCCTTAATGCATTACTATATGTTATCTATGATATATTATCTCGAGAACCGGCTGGTCATTCGTGTGTTCCAGGATCTAATGTTCCCCTTAAACAAAAATGATGATGATCTAAGTTCACATGTTTAATCGTTGATAGGCCGTTAGGTTAGAAAAATTTGGGGACGATGGTTCTATCTTGCACGCCGTGGTTGCAGATAGTGTCCTGACCCTGGTTTCTCCAGCTTAGCAATATTATTCTCGAGTATCTTGATATTTTATCTTTCTTAGCATTCGTTTTAAAGATTTCTTTTTCTTTAGCCCAGCATGCATCAGACGCATCTTTTGAGCATTCATGTGCTTCATCTGTTCAAGGTATCTCGATATTGGAGAACAACTGTGTTCTTGATCTCGAATGAGGAGAATTATTCCACTCTGAATTAGAAGGCTCCCTTTGATCTCGTCGCTCGATATGGTTGGCTGAAGAATCCTATCTGGAGTTTAGTCAGTTCTCTTTCCTTTCAGTTGCCTCCGGCGGCTAGCCGTGTTTCCTTTCCTTAGTTGTTAGTTCCTCCATATATGCGTCCTTTGGTTGGCTATTTCCTTGTGATCAGTTCGAAGTTTTCCAGAAAGTTCCTATCGCTTGTTGGTAAAGAACGAGTGTCGTTTACCTTAACGCCCACTTTTTCGCTTCGCTCCGCTTCATTTCCGCTTCATCTCCATGTTCCATTTCATTTCCGCTTCACCTCCGCTCGTTCCCCTACAAAGAGGGCGTTAAGGAGGGGCATCTGTTGACACCCATTTTCTGACCAATAAGTTGGGTCATCTCCTTGTTTATCTATATGATGCTCCGAGTTGTTCACTCTTCATCGAGTTTCCTTGATCAGTTTTAAGCCTATTTCTTGGGTTCTCTCCTTGGTTGAGTGTGGTTCCTTGCGGCTTTTCATTGCATAAAGCTTAGCAAGCTCTTATCAATTTTGATCCTCATTGTTAATAACGGTCCTCCCTGGGAGCGTTACTTCCATATAACGCATGATTCCTGGGCCGTTACATATTGAAGAGTCCTAAAGTTTGAGGCATTTGTTCTAAAGCTTATCCTCTTGCTTATCCGTTGAATATAACGGTCTGTCGTACAGCCGTTATTTATTCCAACGCGTCCAGCCTTGGCCGTTATTTTCCTTCGAGAGTCCAACTTGTTTGATCTTCTTCTTGTTGATCTTATCTCTTTTGAGATAAGGTTGAATGTAACGAACGTTCCCTGGCATGTTATTGTAGCAACTCGAAAATTTTTATATGCATTTATATATAAAAAAAAAGAAATAATGAAAGATGAAAATAAAATAAATTATGAATATTTTTCTGTTATGCAAACATGAGCCCTATTCCACGTGTTAACACAAACGGCGAGATTCACGATACGATTTCTAAAAGACGAAGACGTTGGCATCCGATTTTTATTAGATTTAATCTAATCCTAATTAATGGATGCGGTCATTCCTACATCATTGAATAAATGATGTCATAAATTATGTCATCCACATAGTGGAACAAAGTTGGTGTAATGGGGTTGGTGTAATAGTGGAACAAAGTTGGTGTAATAGTGGAACAAAGTTGGTGTAATGGGGTTGGTGTAATAGTGGAACAAAGTTGGTGTAATAGTGGAACAAAGTTGGTGTAATGGGGTTGGTGTAATAGTGGAACAAAGTTGGTGTAATGGAATGAGGTTGGTGGAATAGTGAAAGTAGATGGGAGATTTTGGCCTATAAGTAGGGCTATGCTCTTCCATACTCAAATCACAACTCTCTTGGGAGGAATTGCTGGCTGGAGAGAGGGAGAAAGCTCGAATTTGGAGGAGTGTCGAAAGCATTATTCGTTCTTAAATTTCTTATTCTTGATCTTCATAAAGGTAGGTGTTCTCTCAGGCTAAACTCAAATTAATGCATGCATTAGATGTAGATGTATGGTTACTTTGATTCTATATCATTTTCCCCAAATTTTATCGAGTATTGATCATGCTATCCATACAATTAGACATAATATTTTAACTGAGATTTTTAACCGCTTGAAGATCCATCTCGGATCACGGTGTCTTTCTAAGACCGTGTTCCGAATGCCCTATCTGTACCCCGATTGTGATATTTTCAGGTTATATATCATCTAGCATTTTAGATATGTCATGTTAAGTTGCATATCATTTAAATTCACACACGATTAAGTTAAGGTTATGAAAGATAATAATTCTATTCCATGAGCTTATATTTCCGTCCTAGTTATTGTTACCTTCATGATATCGTTGATCTCCATGACTATATTACATCTCTGGCAAGTTAAATGGAGTAGATATTATCTGTTAAAATTACATGGACTTAGTTGCATAATCGTGAGTTTTGACGATTTTCATGATATCACGTTACCGTATTTTCAACAAGTCGCGTAAATAACTAGATTTCCAAGAGAAAATGGTGTCTAAGGAAAGAGATCCACGGGCAAACGCTTTAAGTGGATAAGTGGTTTATTAATTAGGACCTCGCGGATGCGAGGGGAGCCTCCCACTGTCTCACCTCTTACCTGGCCATAATTCCTCGGTTTTCTAATTAAGCACCCGACTGTGAAAAACTTTATCTAAGCCTATTTAACAAGATTTTTCGAGAGAACCATTCAAGCCATGTCCATCAATCCAATTCTTTTATCAACTTAATGACGTTAACATGATGCCTTCTTATTATCTTAATGTCGTTAAACATTATGTCTTAAAATCATCCTTGGACTTCTCTTACCTCTACTTGAAATCTTGTACTACTTGTCCCTTGAATGATAATTTTGCTAGATCTGTACTTTATTTCATAAGCTCTACCTTGAAATTCTTTGGCCATACATATTATGTGGATGTCTATATACACTTGGGATCTATGATCCATAACCCAATGCCTGGCGTTAATGGGGCCCGGTCTGGTCCTGGGGGGAGCGCCCGAAAGTACTTGTGCCCATGGGAGTTGAATGACCTAGTGTGGCATTGCACCGAAGTGCTTGACTTGCTATATTAATTTATGACATTCCACAATTTGTGAATTTTCTGACTTGCTTGAATACATGAAGTACTTGACTTGTACATACTTGCGTAAAATGGCCAATTCCATAATATTACTTGCTACATGATCATTCTCTACTTGAACTTTACTCTTGATATCTTGTCTACTTGTGATTCCAATTACTGCATTACTTTACTCTCTCTCCTATGCTTGTTCCATATTTTATTTACGTTTCTCGGCATAGCACATACCTTTATCCAAACTACTAATTACTTTAAGTTGCCTGGTATAGAGATATAAGTCCTACTGAGCATTTCGCTCACCCTACGTTTTCCGGTTAACATTTCAGGTAATTCCGATGATGAACCCCAAACTCATGGGAATGAGCTAGAGTGATCAAGGAATCAAGATTATCTTAGTTACCTAGGTTTATGAACGGTTGTTCTTACTAGAATTATGTTTTTATTTGAAGTTGTATCTTGCCTTGTCTCGTAAGGCTTAAGAATATTGTAAAACTTTATTTTGATGAAATAAGAGTATCCATGTCACGCCCCGATGCGGAATCTCGGGACGTACGGTTAGGGGCAAGCGAGCAATAATTCCGAACCATTGCAAACCATTGCACAAAAGGTTGGAAAGGATAATAATCAGAGTTTTATTGATAATAAAGTTGAGTACACGCCGAAATAGATCGGGATAACGCTTCACTGGACCAAAATATAATAGCTTACCTAGAATAGATCGGGATAACGCTTCCGTATGGCGTCCTCGGATTCCCATGTAGCTTCCTCTATTCCACGCCGACTCCATTGGATTTTAACCATCGGTATGGAACGATTTCGAAGTTGTTGCTCTTTCCGATCCAGAACCTTCACTGGTCTTTCTTCATAAGATAGATCCTTCTTAAATTCAAAGTCCACATGTTGAATGATGTGACTAGGGTCGTACACGTATTTCCGAAGCATAGATACATGGAATACGTTATGTACACCAGATAATTGAGGAGGTAAGGCCAATCTATAGGCGACTTCACCCACTCGATCAAGGATCTCAAATGGACCAATATACCTTGGGCTTAACTTGCCATGAATACCGAATCGACGAATACCTCTTGAAGGAGAGACTTTTAAGAACACATGCTCGCCAATTTGAAATTCCAAATCTCTTCTTCTATTATCAGCATAGCTCTTTTGCCTCGATTGAGCCACAAGTAACCGGTCTCGGATAATACGAATATTTTATGATGACTCCGAGATAAGATCTGGTCCAAGCCATTGCTTCTCGCCAACCTCATCCCAACATAATGGAGAACGACAGCTCCTTCCATACAAAGCCTCGAAAGGTGTCATCTGTATGCTGGATTGATAACTATTGTTGTAGGCGAATTCTATCAATGCTAAATGATCGCTCCAACTTCCACCGAAGTCGATCATACAAGCTCTCAACATATCTTCCACTATTTGATTAGTTCTCTCGGTCTGTCCATCTGTTTGCGGATGAAATGCAGTGCTAAAATTCAGACGGGTACCAAGATATTCTTGCAATCCTTTCCAAAAATGAGAAGTAAATCTCGGATCTCTATCGGATATAATGTTGACTGGGATACCATGAAGCCTAACCACTTCCTTTAAATATAATGCTGCCAGCACATCGACTGTCCACTTGGACTTAATAGATAAGAAATGTGCGGATTTAGTCAGTCGATCCACAATTTCCCATATAGCATCATAACCACCTCGAGTCTTAGGAAGACCCAGAATGAAATCCATACCAATACTCTCCCACTTCCATTGGGGTATATCAAGTGGTTTCAATTTACCTGCCGGTCCGAAATGCTCGGCCTTTACTTGTTGACAAACAAGACATGTACTCACGAAATTTGCAATTTCCCTTTTCATGTTCGGCCACCAAAATGACCTTTTCAAATCCTTGAACATCTTAGTGCCTCCCAGATGGATAGTATATTTGGATCTATGGGCTTCTTCAAGAATCCGATTCTTTATATTAGCCTCATTCGGTACACAAGTTCTACCTTGAAATAATAATCTTCCATCATCGGCTATCGAGAAATCAGGTCTGCTACTCAAGCTTTCCTTAATCTCGACTAGCTCGGGATCAATATCTTACAATAACTTGATTTCTACCAACAATTCGGGTTTCAGTTGTAACTGGGAAATCAATATCCGGTCATTATCAATATTGATATCCAGACTAGCCATTTGCTCCAGTAATTTCCATTCTTGTAACATAAGACTAGATATCTTAGCCACAGGCTTCCGACTTAAAGCATCAGCAACCATATTGCCTTTGCCCGGGTGATACTTAATAGAAAAGTCAAAATCCTTTATATACTCCAACCATCTTCTTTGTCTCATGTTCAATTCCTTTTGAGAAAATAAGTATTTCAGACTTTTGTGATCCGAAAATACCGTAAATGATTCACCATATAAGTAGTGCCTCCAAATCTTCAAAGCAAATACCACGGCTGCCAATTCCAAATCATGAACTGGATAATTAACTTCATGCTTTCTTAACTGCCTAGAAGAATAGGCAATCACCTTGCCGTGCTGCATAAGCACACAGCCTAAGCCAATACCAGAAGCATCAGTGTAAACCATGAAACCACCCTCACCAGAAGGTAAGGTTAAAATAGGGGCAGTAGTCAGACAATCCTTCAGAGTCTGAAAACTCCGTTGGCATTCAATTGACCACTCAAACTTAATCTCTTTGCGGGTTAACTTCGTCAGAGGTACCGCAATCTTAGAGAAATCTTGAATAAACCTTCGATAGTAACCAGCCAGGCCAAGAAAACTCCTCACTTCAGTAACACTGGTAGGTTGTTCCCAATTCTTTACTGCTTCCACCTTCGATGGATCTACAGAAATACCATCCTTGGTAATAATATGTCCTAGAAAAGACACCTCTTGTAACCAGAAATCACACTTGCTCAACTTAGCATATAATTGGTGATCTCTCAATAATTGCAAAGCCATCCTCAGATGCTCGGCATGTTCTCTTTCACTCTTGAAATATATCAAAATATCATCTATGAATACCACAACCCATTGATCAAGGTAGGGTCGGAACACACTGTTCATTAACTGCATGAAAGCTGCCGGTGCATTCGTTAACCCAAAAGGCATAACGACAAACTCATAATGGCCATACCGGCTACGGAAAGCTGATTTATAAATATCCTCTTCTTTAATCCGTAACTGGTGATATCCAGATCGAAGATCGATCTTAGAAAAATAAGAAGCTCCAGTAATCTGGTCAAATAACTCATCAATCCTTGGCAAAGGATACTTGTTCTTGACAGTCAACTGGTTAAGTTGCCGATAATCGATGCATAATCTCATCGAACCATCTTTCTTCCGAACAAACAATACAGGAGCTCCCCAAGGGGAAACACTCGGGCGAATAAAACCCTTCTCGAGTAATTCCAACAATTGCTGCTTCAATTCCCGTAATTCCGCAGGAGACATGCGATAAGGGGCTTTAGAAACAGGAGACGATCCAGGAATAAGATCAATAGAGAATGTAACTTCACGCAGAGGCGGAAGTCCTGGTAACTTCTTTGGAAATACGTCCGGAAATTCTCGGACAATAGAAATATCCTTAATCTCCATCTACTGTTCAGGGAACGCAAGAACAAAAGCCAGAAAAGCTTCGCATCCACGCCTCAATAACTTATCAGCACGAAGAGTCGAGATAAGAGAGATAGAACTAGGGTGTTTCACTCCCTTGAAGGATAATCCGGGGTGTCTAGAAAAAGACACGGAACAAGAACTACAATGAACATTGGCCTCATACCGAGCCAACCAATCCGCTCCTAGGATTACATCGTAATCCTTCATGTCCATACAAATCAAATTAGCTGAAAAATTCTGATCATTCACCATAACCTTACTAGAAGGATAGTAATGCTGAATTGCTGATTTAGAACCAATAGGGGTTGATATTTCTAACGGAGAACTCAACAAAACAGGTGCCATAGCTAAAGATTTAGCAAATCTCCGTGAAATAAAAGAATGTGTTGCACCAGTATCAATTAGAACAAAAGCTGGCAAGTCGAATATAACAAGAGTACCTTCGACGAGTCCACCATCCTCTGCGATATCTTTTTCCTTTGCATGAAGAGCCTGGAGCCTGCCTTGAGGCTTCTTGAAATTCAGAGGTTTTGCCGGGATAGCTTGTTCCGATAATAAAGGACAGTTGGGTATACGGTGCTCTTTGCTTCCACACCGCAGACATGCACCTAGCTTGCGCCAACAATCTTCCATCTTGTGACCAGGACGATCACAATATCGGCATACGCCCTTGAATGGAATCATAGAATCAGGTTTCTTGTCTTCTTGTCGCGGCATTTTACCTTTCCACGAACCAGAACCAGAACTTGAACCAGAACTAGTAAAGGGTCTTTTCTTGCTCGGGTCAGTGCCAAATCCAGGTTTAACATTCTTGAGTGCCTTCGGTTGCTCTTTCTTGTTACCTTGACCACGAATCCTTTCAGTCATTTCCAAAGTATCTTCTAATATTTGTGCCTTTCTTACCATCTCAGAATATGTAGAAATTTCGAGTGGTGCAAGTTGATTGATATAATGAAGTCGAAGACCATTGAGGAAACGCTTCGCCTTCATTCTCTCAGTCGAAATAAGATGTCTTGCATAACGAGAGAGTCGTGAAAACTGAGCCTCATATTCTGATACCGATAAACTTCGCTGTTTTAAAGCTGCGAATTCTGCTCCCTTCTTTTCTTGCACGCGGTCAGAAAAATATTTATCATTGAAATATTCCTCGAATTCCTCCCACGAGATTTGTTGATCTCCGAGAGTCGGCTTAACAGACTCCCACCAAGCACGTGCATCACGTTCCAGTTGGAAAACGGATAAAAGAACACATTCTTGGTCAGTGCATTGCATGACCTCAAAAATTCTTGCCGTCTCGTCGAGCCAATTCTCGGCTTCATCGGGATCAGTTGAACCAGCGAATCTAGGCGGGTTCATTCCTCAGAAATTCCAATATAAATCACCAGTGCCATGAGCTGCGCCATGAGGTGCCGCTCCAGCTCCAGCTCCTGCCTGAGCCAGTGCATTCAAGGCTTGCGTAAGTCCTTGAACTGTACGCTGTAAATTCCTCATCTCAGCATGATTGGCTGCCATTTCTAGTTAAGTGCCTATAAAATAGTTACTCGGATTATTTATGAGAGAAGAACTTCTTAGATGAGAAGAGAAGAACTAGATAAGAAGAACATGATTATGGTTAAATAACTTAACCCAAATTTCTACCCAATTCTCACAAGGTTGTTTTCTTAAGCCTAAAACCAATAAACCTATAACATTAAAGTGAAATACCTAGGACAAATTGACCTAGGCTCTGATACCAACTAAACTGTCACGCCCCGATGCGGAATCTCGGGACATACGGTTAGGGGCAAGCGAGCAATAATTCGAACCATTACAAACCATTGCACAAAAGGTTGGAAAGGATAATAATCAGAGTTTTATTGATAATAAAGTTGAGTACACTGGGTAGAACAACTACATCCAAATAATAAGCAAAATACTAGAACAATCTCTCACTAATACTAAGGGTACAAACTGACTCAATAAACTAAAACTATCTCTCGATATCACTCCAGTCCATTCCCGACAAGTTCATCACCTGGAAAGAGGGGAAAAGTAGGAGTGAGCTAAACGCGCTCAGTAGATAACCACAAACAGGTTTACGTAATTAACCATTGATTTCCAATTTATATGAAATGCAGTAAATAAAGAATGACGATACGATAAAAGAAACAATGTAAAAGATATCTTGCAAAGTCAAGAAATATAACAATTTACCAAGTAATGAACAAGTAAAGTAACAGTAGAGAATTTGGCCAGCAAGTATGTTACACATGTAACCAAGTAAATACGCACGAGTCAAGTAACAAGAGTTTGTCATAGACGTAACATGTCAAGTCAAGTATTCGGGTGCAATGCCTCACCCTGTCATAAACATCCTAATGGGCTCAATATCTTTTCGGGCGCTCTCCCCAGGACCAGACCGGGCCCTTATGATGCGTTGGTATTTCATTTCAATTGGATCACCGATCCCCCGTCTAGACATAGTCAATTATGGCCAATATAATCAGATGAATTTCTGTCGGGTACAAGATGTAAAGGACGACACTCGCCTCCTTTGATTCAAGAGTATAACCACGATAAAAAACCCAAAACAAGGTAGTCGTACGGCAAACACCGAGCCGTACTCACATGAGTAACGAGTCACGGGGCCAAGAATGAACGGTTGACAGTAAGCCGTTCGAGAGAGAGAAGTAAGTTCCGAAGAACGAATATACGAACCATTCGGGTCGTATTTTAAGAAATACGGTTCAAGAGAATCCGTATTAAGCATAACGATAATATCTAATTATAAGATAATTTATGTAAAATAGTCACCGGGTTGCCAATAACAATTAAACCAACCAATTTCAGTTTAATGTCCATTGATCAATTCCGGGCTCAAATATGACCGAAGATTATCCAAGGGTAATCGGTCAATTAATCAAGTTAAAACAATAGTCATGATGTAACCGTAATTTACCACGGTAAAAATGTTCTACGGTAAAAATGTAAAGTTTACCGGATGGAGTGTCCGGCTAATTGGTCAAAGACTTGCCATAAGTCGGCCAGTAATTTTCTGGTTTACAGTAATTTATAGAAATTACCTATGATAAAGTTTAGCTATTTATCATACTTATTCAATTTATCCAAAGTTACAAGTTAATTTCAATGATTTTCACTTTAAACAATTTATCAAAATAGATATTGCAAATAACAGAAATTTACTCATGTCATTATCTGTTATTTATGTGGATTGTCAATTTTTACTAATTAACATTGTTAAATGGGTCAAATAGCAAAAAAAATCAGTTTTCTGGAAGTTAAACGGATGACAGTGGGCCGTTAAACCTACTGGCTGTAAAACGGTTATCATTGGGCCGTTTTATACAAGGCGGGCGGTTCTAATTGGGCCGTTTGTATAAGTCGGGCGGGCAGTTCTGAGCCGTCTAAGAGATAAAGCGGTCCGATTGGAACCGTTAATCCCTGTAACACGGGAACAGCGAAACAGAAGCATAAATCCGGCGTTTAAGGCTTCAATTCATGCATTTGAGTACGTAAATAAATGGAAAAGCATGGTTTCTACAAGCTAACATGATGCCCTTTCATTCCATTTATCAAATTCAAGGTTTGTGCCATGGTTACCTACCTTAACCGATGAAATAAGGAAAGATGAATGGGGAAGAAGATGAACAGTAGACTTGCAGAGCTTCTTCACAGCAGCAAGAACCCTTTTGTGTTTAAGAGATGTTTAAGGGGGCTTCCTCTACTTATAGGTTTGGAAGAGGAGTGTTTAATCTTCACACACGGTTTGGTCAGAGCCGCAAAATCCTTTGCTTTGTTGACAACGTGTTTCTGCCAACCAAAACACGGTTTCACGTGTTTCTCAAGGTAAGGTTAGCCTAATCTAAGCCTAATCCAAAAGATTAAGGAATGGTTAACTAAGACCTCAATTTAATGTTACTAAATGATTTTTAATGAATTGGACCCAAAAGACAAAATTACTAATCAAGACATGCTCTTTCATAATATGATTTTTATGGAATTTTATCACGAGGTTTATTGTTAATCTCCCAATCTTAAGATTAAAATAATAATTTAACCCAATGTTCAACGGTTTAGTCGATAGAGAGAGTTTCTGATTTTTACCGATGAAACTTCAGAAGACAAAGTTGCTAAGAAAAATACCCTCTATCAGATGTGATTTTTACAGATTTTTCTAAGGTAGTTGTATTTTTGTATGAATAGTGTTTTCCGCGTTTTTAAGTCAGGCTTAAATCACTGATTAAGCCATGTAAATGATTTTATTAGAGTCAAGTACAGAAGACCAAAGTGTTTACCATGGTCTTTACTAATTAACTACCATTTTTTGAAATTTTTATATGATAGTCAAAAATTTTACTATTTATTATTTACCACAGTCACTATTCAACATTTACTATTTAAGAAATTTAATATTTGTACAGAAACTCGAGGTCTTACAATCCATTTCTTCTTATCTACTCTTGTGGTTTGGACCCCAATCTTCGTGCTCTGAATGACTTGAGTGTTTCGACTCGTCGCGCCTCAATATTCCGCGTCGGGGCGTGACAGTCTTTGTGGTATCAGAGCCTAGGTTTCATAAACCCTAGGTTTCCCTTAATATAGGTTTTAGATGTTGACATAGAAATTTTGATAGGATCTTGAACCTTCCCGGTAAGATTGGGTAGAGCTATGGGCTAAATTTTAAAGAATGATTAATCAAGAAATAAACAAAGCACTTAAGTTTTATAGTTGTGCTCGCAGATGACTGCCGAGAGAGCTCAATGGCGCGAGATGCAAAGGACGGTGCAAGGTTTAACCCATGCACTACAACAAGTAGCTCAAGGAGGAGCTAACCGTGGAGCGGGAGATCTGCATAGGAATTTCAAGAGCATGAACCCTCCAAAGTTTGCTGGGTCTACCGACCCGGATGAGGCCGAACATTGGGTAAAGGAAATTGAGAGGATTTTTCGAGTCATGCAATGTGCTGATGAGGAGAAAGTCCTACTCGCTACCTTTCAGCTTGAAAGAGCTGCACGTGCTTGGTGGGAGTCAGTCGAAGCAACTCTACCACACGACCAGGTGTTGTGGGAAGAGTTCGTAGAACACTTCAACAACAAGTACTTCTCCGACCGAGTTCAAGAGAGGAAAGCTACCGAATTTGCTTCCTTGAAACAAAGGAGTTTGACGGTAGCGGAGTACGAAGCCCAATTTGCAAGATTATCTCGGTATGCACCACATCTTGTAAGTACCGAGAAAATGAAGGCAAGGAGATTTTTAAATGGCTTAAAGCCTCAATATATTACTCAACTCGCCCCGATGGATATCCAAGTATATGCCGATGTGGTGAGGAGAGCCCAACTCTTGGAAGATGCAACGGAATTGACTGATCGCATCCGAGGAAGAGATGCCAAGAGGGAGCAAGTTACTGGATCAGGTAATTTCAAGCCCTCCTTCGGAAAGAAGAGGCCTAATTATGATGAGCGTAACTTCAATAAAGATGGACGTAATTTCAATAAAGATGGGCGTGACTTTCAAAAGGACAAGAGGCCGAGATCATTTGATAAACAAATCATCCCAGTCGCTACATCATCAAAGGAACTATGCAAATATTGTGAGAAACCCGGACACAAGGCAGATGAGTGCTGGAGAAGACTGGGTGCCTGTCTTCGATGTGGAAGTCGGGAACATAGAATTCCGAGTTGTCCACTTCTCAATGAGCAAGCTCCGTCGGAAAAGCTTCCAGTTGCTGTCAAGAAGCAAGGAAGACTTCAAGCTCTTATGAATGCGGAACCTACCGAAGATGGAGGCGTTGTGGAAGGTACTCTCTCTGTGTGCTCAAGGCCTGCCTCTGTCTTATTTGATACTGGAGCTACGCATTCCTTCATATCTAAGAGCTTTGCGGATATTTTACCTTTGAGGCCTGTTCCATTAGAATCTAAACTTGTTATTACTACCCCTATTGGAGCGGGATCGAAGATTAAATATTTCTACCCTGCTAGTGAGGTTCTAGTTAGCGGTTGTAACTTACCCGCTAATTTAGTATGCATGGAGATGGAAGGATATGATATTATCTTGGGAGCTGACTGGTTATCTACATATGGTGCCAGCGTTAATTGTAAATTAGGTACGATAACCTTTAGTGAGTACCCCAACCTCTTATTTTCTGGTGTCAGGTATTCTAGACACATATCCCTTATTTCGGCTCTTAAAGCTGATAAATTATTGAAGAAGGATTGTGCGGCTTTCTTAGTTTTTATAACTATGGCCAAGCATAAGAAACCCAATCTGGTGGATATTCCTAGTGTTCGGGATTATTCTGATGTATTTCTGAACGAGTTGCCTGGTATTCCTCCAGAGAGAGAAGTGGTCTTCTCTATTGATTTGATTCCGGGAGCTACACCTACTTCTAAGGCTCCGTATCGGATGTCCCCTATCGAAATGAAGGAGTTAAAAGAACAATTGATGGAGTTATTAGAGAAGGGATTCATCCGACCGAGTACTTCACCATGGGGAGCTCCCGTCTTATTTGTCAAAAAGAAGGATGGGTCAATGAGATTGTGTGTTGACTACCGACAATTGAACCAACTCACAATCAAGAATAAATATCCATTGCCGAGGATTGATGAACTATTTGACCAGATTTATGGAGCTCGATATTTTTCAAAAATTGATCTCCGATCTGGTTATCATCAATTGAAGATCAAGGAAGAAGATATTCACAAAACAGCATTCAGGAGCAGGTATGGACATTATGAGTTCACGGTTATGCCTTTTGGCCTAACCAATGCGCCTGCTGCATTTATGCAGTTAATGAACAGTGTATTCAGGCCACACCTTGATCAATTTGTGATAGTCTTCATTGACGATATTTTGATCTACTCAAAGTCTGAGATGGAGCATGAAGAACATCTCAAGAAATCCCTACAATTATTAAGAGATCACAAACTTTATGCTAAGCTTAGTAAGTGTGATTTCTGGCTAGAAGAAGTTTCTTTTCTTGGTCACATAATATCCTAGAATGGTATTACGGTCGATCCTTCAAAGGTTGAGGCCGTGAAAAAGTGGGAAAGACCTACTAGTGTGACAGAAATTCGAAGCTTCTTGGGATTGGCAGGATATTATAGAAGATTTATTAAGGATTTCTCCAAGATCGCTGTATCTTTGACAAGATTGACGAGGAAGGAGATTCCTTATATATGGTCTGAGGAATGTGAGAAAAGTTTCCAAACTTTGAAAGATTGTTTGACTACTGCCCCTATACTCACATTGCCTACTGAAGGAGGGGGATTCGAAGTTTATGCTGATGCATCCGGCATTGGCGTAGGCTATGTATTAATGCAACATGGCAAGGTGATCGCCTATTCCTCAAGATAATTGAAAAAGCACGAGGAGAATTATCCCATGCATGACTTAGAGCTTGCAGCTGTAGTCTTTACCTTGAAGATTTGGCGGCATTATCTCTATGGTGAGGCATTTATTGTATATTCCGACCACAAGAGTCTCAAGTACTTATTCTCTCAAAAGGAACTTAATATGAGACAAAGACGGTGGCTGGAATACTTGAATGATTTTGATTTCTCTATACAATATCACCCCGGAAAAGGTAATGCCGTAGCTGATGCTCTTAGCTGGAAGCCGATGGCATTATTATCAAGCCTAATGATTAAAGAGTGGCAATTGTTAGAACAAATGGCAAACTTAGACCTCAATATGGAGGAGAAGGAAGAAGGAGTCTTCATTGCAAATATTAGTCTCCAATCTAAGTTACTCTTAGAAATTAAAGAGTTACAAAATGATGATCCATTGGTTGTTGAAATTAAAGAGAAATTAGATCAACGACCAGATTTCCTTTTGGCAGATGATGGAAGGCTGCTCTTCCGAGGAAGAACTTGTGTGCCCGATTGTTCTACCATCAAAAATAAAATCTTGGAGGAGGCACATCGATCGAGATACACTATTCATCCTGGTGCTACAAAAATGTACCAAAATCTCAAAAGAACCTTTTGGTGGCCTAACATGAAAAGAGAGGTAGCCCAGTTCGTGAGCCGATGTTTGGTCTGCCAACAAGTTAAAGTCGAACATCTCAAACCGGCTGGTAAGCTAAAACCTCTAGAAATACCGGAATGGAAATGGGATAGTATTGGCATGGATTTTATAGTTGGGTTGCCAAAGACCCGAAGTGGATTTGATGCTATATGGGTGATTGTGGACCGACTAACTAAGTCTGCTCACTTCTTGCCCATCAAAACCAAATGGACCGTGGATGTTCTAGCTGCTTGTATATCAAGGAGATTGTAAGGCTGCACGGTATTCCAACTTCCATAATTTCTGATAGAGATCCGAGATTCACCTCTCACTTTTGGAAAGGTTTGCAATCATCCTTGGGTACTAGACTGAATTTTAGTACGGCTTTCCACCCTCAGACAGATGGACAAACTGAGAGGACAAATCAGATTATCGAAGATATGTTAAGAGCTTGTATGATAGATTTTGGGGGAAGTTGGCATGAACACTTACCATTGATTGAATTTGCATATAACAACAGTTATCAGTCTAGCATTCAGATGGCACCTTTTGAAGCATTGTATGGTAGGAGTTGTAGATCACCCTTATGTTGGAGTGAGGTTGGAGATAAGGGATTGATGGGTCCCGATATTATTCAAGATACAACTCACAATATTCAGTTGATCCGTGAAAGGCTGAAAATTGCTCAATCACGGTAAAAGAGTTATGCCGATAATCGAAGAAGAGACCTTGAATTTCAAGTGGGGGAGCATGTCTTCTTGAAAATTTCACCCACGCGAGGAATTAAGAGGTTTGGTATCAATGGAAAACTGAGTCCAAGATTTATTGGCCCTTTTGAGATTCTAGAACGAATCGGTGAAGTGGCATACAAGCTGGCTTTGCCTCCACAATTGGCCGGTGTCCATGATGTATTTCATGTATCTATGCTAAGGAAATATGTGTATGATCCTTCGCATGTGATTCAATTCAATGACTTGAAGCTCCAGAAGGATTTGTCTTATGAAGAAAGGCTGATCAAGATCTTAGATCAGAAATTTCCCCAGCTAAGGAATAGGGCTATACCGATGGTAAAAGTCCAATGGAGTAAGCGTGGATTCGAGGAGGCTACTTGGGAATTAGAAGAGTCAATCAAGAAGAAGTACCCAGATTTGATCTCAGGTTAAAATTTTGAACCCTCCATTTAAAATTTTAAATTACTATTACATGATGTGAATTTGGAGGACCAAATTCTTTTAAGTGGGGGAGGATGTAGCAACTCGAAAATTTTTATATGCATTTATATATAAAAAAAAGAAATAATGAAAGATGAAAATAAAATAAATTATGAATATTTTTCTGTTATGCAAACATGAGCCCTATTCCACGTGTTAACACAAACGGCGAGATTCACGATACGATTTCTAAAAGACGAAGACGTTGGCATCCGATTTTTATTAGCTTTAATCTAATCCTAATTAATGGATGAGGTCATTCCAACATCATTGAATAAATGAGGTCATAAATTATGTCATCCACATAGTGGAACAAAGTTGGTGTAATGGGGTTGGTGTAATAGTGGAACAAAGTTGGTGTAATAGTGGAACAAAGTTGGTGTAATGGGGTTGGTGTAATAGTGGAACAAAGTTGGTGTAATGGCATGAGGTTGGTGGAATAGTGAAAGTAGATGGGAGATTTTGGCCTATAAGTAGGGCTATGCTCTTCCATACTCAAATCACAACTCTCTTGGGAGGAATTGCTGGCTGGAGAGAGGGAGAAAGCTCGAATTTGGAGGAGTGTCGAAAGCATTATTCGTTCTTAAATTTCTTATTCTTGATCTTCAAAAAGGTAGGTGTTCTCTCAGGCTAAACTCAAATTAATGCATGCATTAGATGTAGATGTATGGTTACTTTGATTCTATATCATTTTCCCCAAATTTTATCGAGTATTGATCATGCTATCCATACAATTAGACATAATATTTTAACTGAGATTTTTAACCGCTTGAAGATCCATCTCGGATCACGGTGTCTTTCTAAGACCGTGTTCCGGATGCGCGATCTGTACCCCGATTGTGATATTTTCAGGTTATATATCATCTAGCATTTTAGATATGTCATGTTAAGTTGCATATCATTTAAATTCACACACGATTAAGTTAAGGTTATGAAAGATAATAATTCTATTCCATGAGCTTATATTTCCGTCCTAGTTATTGTTACCTTCATGATATCGTTGATCTCCATGACTATATTACATCTCTGGCAAGTTAAATGGAGTAGATATTATCTGTTAAAATTACATGGACTTAGTTGCATAATCGTGAGTTTTGACGATTTTCATGATATCGCGTTACCGTATTTTCAACAAGTCACGTAAATAACTAGATTTCCAAGGAAAAATGGTGTCTAAGGAAAGAGGCCCACGGGCAAACGCTTTAAGTGGATAAGTGGTTTATTAATTAGGACCTCGCGGATGCGAGGGGAGCCTCCCACAGTCCCACCTCTTACCTGGCCATAATTCCTCGATTTTCTAATTAAGCACCCGACTGTGAAAAACTTTATCTAAGCCTATTTAACAAGATTTTTCGAGAGAACCATTCAAGCCATGTCCATCAATCCAATTCTTTTATCAACTTAATGACGTTAAACATGATGCCTTCTTATTATCTTAATGTCGTTAAACATTATGTCTTAAAATCATCCTTGGACTTCTCTTACCTCTACTTGAAATCTTGTACTACTTGTCCCTTGAATGATAATTTTGCTAGATCTGTACTTTATTTCATAAGCTCTACCTTGAAATTCTTTGGCCATACATATTATGTGGATGTCTAAATACACTTGGGATCTATGATCCATAACCCAATGCCTGGCGTTAATGGGGCCCGGTCTGGTCCTGGGGGGAGCGCCCGAAAGTACTTGTGCCCATGGGAGTTGAATGACCTGGTGTGGCATTGCACCGAAGTGCTTGACTTGCTAGATTAATTTATGACATTCCATAGTTTGTGAATTTCCTGACTTGCTTGAATACATGAAGTACTTGACTTGTACATACTTGCGTAAAATGGCCAATTCCATAATATTACTTGCTACATGATCATTCTCTACTTGAACTTTACTCTTGATATCTTGTCTACTTGTGATTCCAATTACTGCATTACTTTACTCTCTCTACTATGCTTGTTCCATATTTTATTTACGTTTCTCGGCATAGCACATACCTTTATCCAAACTACTAATTACTTTAAGTTGCCTGGTATAGAGATATAAGTCCTACTGAGCATTTCGCTCACCCTACGTTTTCCGGTTAACATTTCAGGTAATTCCGATGATGAACCCCAAACTCATGGGAATGAGCTAGAGTGATCAAGGAATCAAGATTATCTTAGTTACCTAAGTTTATGAATGGTTGTTCTTACTAGAATTATGTTTTTATTTGAAGTTGTATCTTGCCTTGTCTCGTAAGGCTTAAGAATGTTGTAAAACTTTATTTTGATGAAATAAGAGTATCCATTTCTTCTTATCTACTCTTGTGGTTTGGACCTCAATCTTCGTGCTCTGAATGACTTGAGTGTTTCGACTCGTCGCGCCTCAATATTCCGCGTCGGGGCATGACAGTTATTTTCATGTAGCGGTCTGTCGAGTAGCCGTTACATCCAACAGAGAGTCTTGGCAGTTCAGGCCTTTTCTATGCTACTCTGTGGTCGAGATAAGAGTTTGAATTGTTGATTTCTCTTCCAAATCTGATCTTCAGAACCTTCTGTTTGTTTCGATGGACTCTTGGTGATATTATCTTCAAGGATTTGCTAAGAGTTATCCTCTTATCTTGCTGGATTATCCTATGCTCGACCGGAGAGTTTGAGGGTCTATAAATAGCACCCTTAACTTCATGGCCCGAGGGAGGAAGATCTGGAGTTCGCGTCGAAGTGCTGCCGCATTCTGGAGTCGCATCTGACCAAGGAGAATTGTCTTTCACGTTCATCTGCTTCGCGGTGAAGGGAGTATTTGTTCCATTGGTTTTCAAAGTTCATCATTACATATTGTGTTCTTCCTCATCTCCCTTTCATCAAAAGCATTGTCCCTCTTCTTCTTCCACGTTCTCCCTGGTTTTTCATCATCTAAACATCCTCCTATCTTTTTTAAAACGCCCAGAGGGGTTAAAAAACCAAAACCTCCCCGGTACTTTCCTTTCCTTTTGGATGCTATTGAGTTTATTGAAGAATTGATGCTATATTGTTTAAAGGGCTAATCTGGGTCTATTTTCTGGTGTTTTCACGTTCTTTGGCAGGTTTACAGGTTCACCACACGAGGCCCAAGTCTTCTGGCCAGCTGGAAGAGTTGGAGTTAAAAGAATTCACAAGCTATTACTACAGGTTATTTGACGGTCTTATTTAGGCGCGTCAGATTCATATAGCGGTTCATTGAGCGACCGTCACTTCCCAGTGACGCGTGGGATTTCGGCCGTTACATTCCGTTGATCTGCAGATTTCCTTGATTTTCTCTCTCCCGTGGGCGGGTGCTTCATCCACCTATTTCCAAGGTATTTTCAAGTCTTTGGCTTATTTTTACTTTGGTGGCGATCACGTTCTTTCTTGGTATTGGGCATTAGTTTTCTCTCCATCTCATATCTCTTATTCTCTTTCCTTGCTCCACCCTTGCGGTGTGTTTTTATTTGCTTTTGCTCCACGCCCCGGCGTGTGTTTTTCTTTATTTCCTTAGTTTAGTTTGATGATTGAGATAGCATGCCCATGCTAGAGCTTGTTCTGGTTGCCTAGGTTCTTGGTTCACATGTCCTTGGGTTGATTGAGATCTTTGATTTTTGCTTATCATCTTTGTCACACATCAAAACAAAAAGAAGAAGAGAAGCAAAACAAATCAACAAGTGGGCCCCAAAATAGGGCTATCACTTTGGGGAGCTGGGCCTAGTTTGGTCAAATTGGACCTAGTTGGGCCGTGCTCTTGGGCGGTAGACTTTCTCCCTCTCCACCCTATATTTACCCAAGGGCTAAGCCCAACTCTAATAGGCCCAAAGACCGAATTCTAATATTTTTAGACCCAAGCCCATTAATAGAAATGTAAATTAGGTAATTTACGGATTTAAATGGGATATATACATCAATTAGGGGAATAAAATGGGAGATAATACGAAAATTCAAAAATTTCAGATCTTTTGAAGCCTGGCGGTCTATCGTGCGACTGCCAAGCCTACCCTAGCGGTCCGGCTATGAGCGCTAAGAAACCCCAGTTCCGTGAATGGAAGAAAATGTAAAAAGCTTGGATCTTTAACGATCAAATCACCTTAGATCGAAGCTGCCTGGCATGGATGACTCTCTAGAACCATCTAGGGATTAACTCTACTCCAAATGACGACTCTTGGTTAGATCTAACCGCTTAAACCCTAGGTGAACCCTATAAATAGACCCTAACTTCGACACATGCGAACCCTAAGGTTGGCTCGCGTATTTCAAAGGTAAGGAGATATCTTCTCAGGGTAATTCTTTAGAACTTTATGTTCTTCTTAGTTTTATCTAACTACCCTTAAAATTTCGTGCTAGAAGACCCAGCCGTTGGAGAGTTAGAGCCTCTGCAAGTTGCTGATTCACAACAGACTGCGCAGGAACCAGTTCGACGGTCCAGTGAAGATCAGGAAAATAGAAGCCCTAAACGAGGTATTTAGAAGTTGTGTCTTTAGAACGTTTTGTTCCCCTTTCTATCTTCTATCTACCCTCCAAATTTCACGATTTTAGGTCAAGAGGTTAAGGAGAACAAAGGGCGAGAAGTTGGAGGTTTGGCACAGGACGTGCAGAACTAGGGCTTCCTTCTAGTCAGAAATCCAAGGTCTAGGGAACAAATCAAAGGTAAGTTATCTCATGAAAAGGCTAAATTCTTGTGTTAATAACAAAAGCCCTCTATTACCTCCTATTTTCATTGAGTGTACATGATGAATTTGAAGTTTTATTATGACTGCACTCATAGGGTTAACATAGCATGCATAGTTCCTACCTTTAATAACGAAATTAATAATTCTAGCTTAAATCATGACTACTCATGCATCTCCATGTCTTAATATGATGTTATCAGGCCTTATTTACCTGTTGGCACATTTTACTATGCATCTATCTACCTTAGATTAGCATATATTTCAATTTTATTGCCGTTATAGTAGACAGGAAGAAACGGTCTTCCTGAGACCGCCAGAGTCCCTTAGCAGTCCTACGATAGACTGCTAGACCATATCAAACGGTCCTCGAGTGATCGCCAGGTTTTCCTGAGTTCTGTATTTGTGTTAACCCGAAACATAATGCAGATTAGCCTTATTTATCATATGATAACCTAGATAATTAGACTATATTCCTATTTTAAGCACTATAGCCATATACCTGGATATGTTTTATTATTTTATGTACTTAGGAGTTATTTTAAATCTAAGCTAGTTTCATGCCAAAAATCATATACTCTTGTATTAATCTTAAATTTCATATGGTTCATGGACTTGTCTAGTTTTGATTTGATCGTTGTTCTATCACGATCCCTTCTTATCTAGAGTCTTTTCTTAAGTACATGACATGTATTCCGATACGATCTCATTAGATACACTTTGCACGTTAAGTATACAATCTTGGACTTGTGATCCTCTCCGTTGGATATTCCTTCCACCGGACTAGGTGATCTTGTTTCAAGGGCTCCATAAGACTCCTCGAGCCTGGGATTCCCACTAGGACGTCGAGCTGGTTGAACCCTCAAAACCCAATTATTTAGAAAGCACTTAAACTGGTGTTTTGTGTTCTGGACCTTAGCGGCCCTATGGATGACCGCCAGAGGGACCTTAGCGGACATTTACCTAACAGCAAAGGATGCCTAGCGGCCCTGCCTTGACCGCATGGTTCCAGTTCATTCGTTTCATCGACTTTTGTTTATAAACAGTCTAGTACTGACCGCTACTGTATAGAAACGGTCCAGTAAACGACCGCTATTTCAAGAAACGGCCCTGGCATGACCGTTTTCTGTCCCTAGTGTCCTTAACCCAAGGTTTGACCTAAGGGTTGATTTTCCTATGATCCTAGATGGTCTATGATTATTTAGAACTTTATACTTTGTTTCAAAAAGCTATCTAATGAATTATGGAATTTCAAGAATATGCCGTTATGCTGCCGAATTTTCTTCATGGCATAACCTTGTTCTAAATCAAATCTTTGAATTCTCATATTCTTATTTGAAGCATTCTTACCTTGTTATTTGTTATCATGGAACCATAGTTTGAACATGTTGCATTATTGGCCATATTTATATTCTCGTGGAAGTAGCTTCATTTATAACTTGAAGATGCAAGAGCGGGCATGGATAGTGTCCAAGGGCTCCACTCTAGTCCCCTCTGCAGATAGTCGGAAACATATCATAAACCATGGGGTATGATGAACATTGGCGTTGCATTACGCTGGGAGTACTTTTTTTATAAACGAGTGAAGATCCACTAGGCAATCTTGTGAAATTACATGATTGCTAGTACTTTCTCGTTACATGACTTTCTTGTGCATAGCCTTCAAGGTTATGAAAAATACATTCTTGTTCATGAAAGGCCAAACTTACATTCTTGTATATTCTTGCTTAAACATATTTCTAGTCTACATGAACTCTCATATCTCACCTTGATCATATCTTGTTACTTTGATTTTATTTACGTGTTTTATCATATTTTCATGATTTATCTTTACTCTAGAGCTAAAATGTTAATTACTTAAATATTACCTTCATGTTGATACGAAGATACCTACTGAGCATGTGTGCGCATTCCCTACTTTTTTAATTTTTTTCAGGAATTTCTAGCGGGTCGGATTCAAACTATTCAAGTGATGGATCCGAGAGTGATTGATGGTTCGAGAGAAGCCGTAGTTAGTCGAGTCCAGAGTCAATGATGTAATTTTTACTTTATTGAGTCTAGTTAGTCAAAGAGTCTTTGTAAACTTTTCATTATGATTCAATAAAGTCAAGGTTTTGGATTATACCCTCTTGTGTTCACTTTTATGTGTGAATGACTTGCACTCTGATTGTTATTGTCACTTGAGGCTTCTCTTGCCGGTTGTTCACGTTCCCGATTAGTTCTGTTGCATAATCTCAGAGTGTGACAGTGCGGTGGGTTATTCCCACATGTCATTGGCATCCCGGTAAGTGTTTTCCGAGTGGGCCATGGGTTTGGCCCCTGGACTGTAAGTCCAGTCACCCAGCTTGGAGCTGGAGGTTTCCCACTTTTCCCTTGGATACGGGATCGACTCGGCGGCTTGTGAGCTACCTTCGGAATCGTGCTATCGTCATTTCAGACCTAGGGATTAGGCTAGATTGACGGCATGGAGCTGTCCTTGTACAATGGTCTTGACCCGAGTCGTGTAACTCAAGGACCGTTGGGTTAGTAGGTTTAGTGGACCATCCAGAGTCCGGTGGCTCTGAGCCACCTGTTACTCCGCGTTACTCGCAGTGGGGTGTGTGTGTGACTTTCTGTATTCACGTTTAGTGACCTCCCACATGTCGTAGCCTTCTTACGGCACGCGTGTGCTGACCCACCCGGGAGTGATGGGGTGGCTTACCCGAGAGAGATGGTTGTTAGGCTGGTTGCCATAGGGCCCCTTCGCGTAGTCTGAGTCCGGGCTTTGGGGAAGAACCAGCTAGAGGATCTGACCTAGGGCGCATGGTCTGTGTGTGCACACATGGTTGGGGGCGTCGGACCCGCGCTGACGAGCGCGACCCCAGCTAGTCCTTGTTCGTGATACTGGTTGTTTGTCTCAGTCTCCGCCTGGGGCGTCGCAGGGAGACACCAGGGTGCGGTGTAAGATGTTAGTGGACGCATCCGGCCTTGCTTCTGGTGGGCAGTGCTCCCGTCACGTGATGTGAGTTTCTAGTGACTTGAGTTTCCGTTTCAGGTCTATGAGACGTGATTTTACTCGTAGTTTCTGGGTGGTTTCCCGAGGTAGAGGTCTAGGGTTTCCGGTGAGCGTCACCTATGGTTTTCCCTAGATAGTGTAGGGTTTATGACAGTGAGGTCATGATTGTATCTACCCAGACCGCGTGGTCTTGGGTTGGGCCGTTGTCTGTGGGATGGGCCTCCATGACAGGGTTGTCATGGTGTGCTTTCTGGCGATGTAGCCAGAGGTCTTTCCGTTATACTGACGTTTTCCACGATTGTGAGATCGGGGTGTTATTTTCCGGTGCAGTAGGAGTAGCTGTAGCGCCGAGTTTTTACCGACCACCGAGTTTGATGTTCTTGCTGTTATTGCTACTTTCCGCTACTGCCGTTGTTTACAGTTGGGGTTCCGCGGGACCCCTACTGAGCCAGTGATAGGAGGCTCACCCCTGCTTTTCAGGTGCGACGGTTCTTCCTCGAGGTTCGAGGGTGCTATGCGATGGTTCTTAGTTGCCAGCTCATCGGGCCGAGTGTTCACTCGGTGTTGGGTACGCTTCTCTGCCTTAGATTGTACTTTTATTGGACTGGACTCTGTTGTAGTGGTTTATTTATTTCTATTAATTGTTGGATTGTCCTGCTTTATTTCATATTTCTTTGTACCTCCACACTCCTTTTAGCCCTTCTGAGCCCTCCGACTCGTGGGCGGCGGGCCAGGATTCGAATGGTATCGGGTTATTCCCGGTATCTGGATCATGGGTCGTTACAGTTGGTATCAGAGCGATGGTTGGGGATGTACATGGAAATTCGAGATATTACAGTGATCAGAGTCCGTAAGGTCCAGTACAATTGGCAGCTGGCATAGGGTTTCGTGTATGTTTTTCGCTTGGCTTCTTACGTGAGAGATTGAGTGCACTGCGTTGGCGCTGTAATGGCCGTTGCTCTTTCGTTGGAGTGCCGGTGCGGGGCCCTAGGGATGTGATAGAGAGATTTCTTCCCGATGGGTGGTGGCCCCAGTCGTGCTGCGGTGGGCAGAGGTTGCCGGCAGGTGCGGATCTGCAGTGCTGCATTCGAGGTATTTGCATCGAGCTCAGGTGGCTGGCGAGGATTATTCATGGTTAAGTGGTCGTGAGCATGCTCTGAGGGAGCTATTATAGAGTTTGGCCACTCCAGCCTGAGGTTTATCCAGCCCTTGAGGTTTAAGGTCGTGGTTTGAAGTGGCCGAGAGAGTGCTCTGGTTGAGAATTATGCTCGGTCGAGTGGAGGATCTTTCTGTCGAGCTGCTGATTGTCGAGCCTAGTTTTCTTGTCACGCTCTGTGGCGTCAGAAATGACGTGTCGGTCCCGATTATTTTTATGAATTTCGAGGCAAGATTGGGCAGAGTTGTCCCAGTGAGCTCTAAGTCCTGCGCTTATGCGGGTGGATGGGTTGTGTTCGCCCTGGAATTGGCTCGAGATGTGAAGGTTCCGCGGTGAGTTCGGGACTCGAGGATGACCGTTGGCGGTTGCCGATTATGGCTCGTGTTGCGGCTCTTGGCGTGGCGTGTTGCAGTTCGAGGAATTACAGTGGTGGTGCATCGGGAGATGCTGTGAAGGTAGTTCGACGAGACACTTGGTGAGTGTTGTCGGAGGAGTTGACCTGATTGCGGTAATGGTTTCTCCTAATGCTGGAAGGTGTTGTTCCGAGCGTATGCAAGGTTTGAGGTCAGGTCGAGCGTGGAGACCTTCCGATGGTCGGATGTAGAAACCCGATAAATAAAGATGAGAAATAAATTTTTTCAATTTTATTCTATAATTAAAATTTTCATGAAATAGTTAAATTACATTTTTACTATAAGTAATAAACTAGATAAATGCATTTACTTGAATTTACTTTAGGTAAATTGAAAAAGAAAAGCTTTAACCCTTAGATAAATCATAGAAAGCCCAATAAAAGTCTATATAATGGACTATGATTACAATTGGCCCACTCGATAACCCATAATTGATTGGATTAATGGATTAAACGATTTATTAAAGGATAATTAGACCAAAATTCGTAACACATATTTAATATGGCATTTAAGGGATTAAAATAACCTCATTTCTAGAAGATTGACTCAAGAATCAACCCCTACGTAATATACAACTTTAGACCAGCCGAAATTACATTGTTTTCACACCAAAAATGGGCTAGATTAAGAAGAGAAATTGAATTTGTCTTCTAAATTCGGACTTAATATGTTAGGTAAAATTATGTGAGGAATCTTGACAAAATTGGCTACGTTTTGGCTATAAATAGAACCTCAATCAACCCACAAATCATCCCTAGAGGTTTAAGCTATGCTAGTGTGAAGATTGAAGGAGATTTGAAGGAAGATTTGGGAGAAATCAAGGGTTTCATCTTATTTGGGGATTTTTCTTACCTCTTCCTTAGATCCGTAAAAAGGTAGGTATCTCTCAGGCTAAATTCTAATTAAAGCATGTTAGATTGTTCCTTTTTCAATGCTCTTTCCATTGATACCTTATTCATTAAATTTCATTGAGAAATGAGTGAGCTATAGTCATTTTACTGATGAAAAATCGAAAGCAACAGAAAAAGTGTCGACCCCTTGGGATCGAGTTTTCTGTCAAAAAATCGAAAACTTAGTGAAAAGTGTCGACCTCCCAGGTCGACATTTTTTCACGGGTGTTCTGTTTTAAGAACAAAACCGCATACAGGGTATAAGTGTCGACCCAATGAGTTGACACTTTCTGCCTGCAAACAAATGTCGACCCAATGGGTCGACAGTTTTCCTGTCATATGAAAATATATATATATATATATATATATATATATACACTCATATGGAAACCAACCCGGCGCGACGCGGCGCGGCGCAGCACGGCATAAATAAATAAATAAATAAATATACTAAGATTTTCGTATCCATTCAATTCAACTCACAACTTGAGCCCACATCCTATGCCCCTTGAGTCCTGACCCAACGGTGAGCTCTCCAACATATAAAGCCATGAAAGTTTTCAAAACTTCCAATGTGGAACTAAAGATTAGTCACTATACAATAGAAATTATAACATTTAGAAATCCACATTAATTGTAAGTATTTAGTCACCAAAAGAAAGGAAAGGCGATATTAGTATGTTTTAATTCTTACAACATGTTAAAAAAAAATTAGAATAAAATTATGTTTAGCATGTAAAATTCTATTTTTAACCATATTAGTAAATTAATACATGAAAAATATTTTCAGCATGTTAAAAATGACTTCCAACATGATAAAATTATTTCATACATACTGAGATATAAAAACTATTTTCAACATGTTAAAATCTATTTAAACTATTTTTTTGTATGATAAACCTAATTTTTCCTATTAAATAATTAATAAATTGATGCATGAAAATTACTTCCAGCATATTAAAATTACTTCCAGCATGATAAAACAATTTCCAGCATGTTAGAATTATTTTTAGCATGTTAGAACTATTTTCAGCATATTAAAGCTATTTTTCATCATGATAATTCTATTTTCCTATCAAATAATTAGTAAATAAATATAGAAAAATGATTTGCAGCATGATAAAATTTATGTTATTATCAAAAAATTTCTATAATTAGCATGGTAAACTTATCTTTATCATCCTATCAGTAAGTTAATGTATGAGAATTATTTTAGCATGTTAAGTATAAATTTTAGCATGTTAAAAATTAAATCCAACATGAAAAATTTATTTTTACCATCTTATCAGTAAAGTACCATATGAAAATCATTTTCAGCATGTTAAAATTATTTTCAGCAAGTTAGAATTATTTTCGGCATAAAAATCTATTTTCATGACAAAATTTTGATTTTTATAATAATAAATCATCGTTTTGGCTAAAACTAATGCATCTCTAATGTACAAAAACTTCCTGTAAACATGTCTAAACACTTGTAAACCAAATGCACACTAGATTAAACCATGGAATTAAATTAATTCTATTAAACTCTAATTACTTGAATTTTTTAGTGACCCGGATCCCGGATACCAGGTTACCCGGTAGGACTACCGAATACACGTGATACCACTTGGAACCCGCGAGGCCTCCCAAGAGCGGGAAAGCTCCGAAGGGATAAAGGCATGTGTAGAGTACATTGAAGTCACAGAGATATAACAGAGGTAATTAAATTTCATTAGATCGGTTTGCTAAAGTAGCAGAAATAAAATTACTTTTTAATTAACAGTTCAATTTAACAATTATATACCAGAGTCAAGTCCAAAGCTAAAGACAGCAAGTCTAGCGCAGTACAGTCGACAGAAATGAAAGACATACCGAGAAGTCGGGGGAAGCCCGACACAGGTACCAGCTGGCCACAACGACACGCTACGAGCAAGCGCTCCAGGAACCACGCGGAAGCAGAACGAAAGACGTCACCCCACCTGAAAAGCAGGGGTGAGTCTCGTGTCACTAGCTCAGTAGGGGTCACGCGGATCTCCACTAAAAAACACGCAGTAACACGGAACACAAAACAACAGGTGTAGTAAAGCGGGAAAACTACACTACAAAGCTGTAAAGCTACTCTAGAGGCCGTAGAGAACAGACGGGGAGTAGGAGTAGGGAACAAGTAAGAAAGGGGAAGAACCCGCGCCAGACAAGCAGCGGCCGAACTAACCTCGGCACCCCAAACTACTCCAAACAGTGATAGAAGGGCGACTCTGATTTAGCAAAGTCAGAAGTTACCGATCTGCCAACACGGCACCAGGCCTAAGACGAAGACCTGCAAGGACCGACAAAAGGTCTAGAAAAGACCCACGCAAATGACCGACAGACTCGATGACACACCCACGACTAGAGAGTCGTGCACACCACGTTGACCTTGAGTAGGGCCACGAGAGGGCTAACTCGGAAAGGTCACGACACGCAAGAAACGCAAAGAGCAGTGGAGAGTCACGCGTCACAGACGGACACACCTCCCCACTAGAGCAACGGCCAGTTGCATCCACAGACGTCTTATGCTATGCCACGAGTGTCTCGCCTACAATACCGCTGAAGCCACGGTAGATTCGCAGACCCCCGCACTGAACCAAATAGAAACAACAGCATCAAGTAACCAGTCAGGGTTACGCCCGTCGACGTAAGTCCAAAGCCCCTGACCACGTGCGCACACACTGGCTCTAGCCTAAGCCAGGTACTCCAGCTAGTTTTCTCCCTCGGTAGGACGCTATCGTTGGCTGGGAGCCCACGGAACTAGCTTACAAACCGTATCTTGGGATCACCCTTCCGCCATCCAAGGCGGGTCGGCAACTCAAAGGCCTTAGGGCAACAACAATCGGAGGTGCACAAAACACAAGACTCCGAAACAAGGGCTGTAGTACAAACAGGCAAGGAAGCACTATCGCACATACTACGAAGCACCAAGGCAGCAAGACAACTGCCAACAGACTCAGGACTATGCAACTAGACCTACAACGTAACGATCCTTGAGTCGGACGACTCAAAGGCAAGATCGTCACAAACGGCAGAATAAGCCGCCAATCGGTCTCATCCTAAGCCACGGGAAGCAACGCTCCGCAGAAAATGACTCACGGAGACCTGAGGGAACAACGGAGACCCTCAGACACGCCTGGATACGCAAGCCATGGTAAAACGATACCTCGAGGCATCCAGAACCAGTGTCTCGAACTGGACAGAATCGCCAAGACACCCACACAAGGTCGCCTGTCAACAACTAGGTCACCCCGGGTTGACCGGAACCAACAATGACGACTCAACAGTAGGAAGGAGAATCCTACCTCAAGCAAGAAGACTCCTGGCCACCTCACAACGTAGTCTTAGCCCTCATAGGATGTCAAGAGACATCCACGGGAAAACGGGCAGACCACAAGGATAAGCCAAGACAGTCAGAAACCAAAACGACGGAAATCGGAGCTCAAAGGCTGTAACGCACCACCCCTAGACCATTACACGAACGTGACGGTCTAACGCTGGGCCATTACACACCCACTGTGGCGGTCTATCACAGACGCGCTACAGAAACATGACGATCGGCTGGGAAGCCGTCACACACACCGCCCTAACCAACTACCAAAACACACAAGGCACGTAATGGCCTACACCAGGCACGTTACACCGCTCTGACGCACCCGACCCGGGCCGTCAGGGCCAACAGACCTCAAACTTAAAACGACAACTCGAACCACGTAACGCGCTAGACCAGGCACGTCACACAGCCTAACGCGGCAAAGCAGGCGCGTTAGGTTCAACAGGCTCAAGTCAAGAAAACACTGGCCGAAAGGCACGTAACAGTCCCGATCGGACGCATTACATGCGCCTAATGCATGGGGGCGTGGCCGTTAGAGCCAACGGCACAACCACCCAACTCGGCCAAAACAGCACGTAACGGCCTGGGGCAGGCGCGTTACAATGCTGTGACGCACGGGGACACCACCGTTACACAAACCGACTCAACGGTCAAACACCAAGTCAAACGCAACGTAACGGCCTATACCAGGCGTGTTACACACACCTGACGCCTAGGGCAAGCGCGTCAGGGGAACCGACTTAACCAAACTACTAAACGATAAAATAAGCGTAACGCATCACACCGGACGCGTCAGGAGGCTGTGACGCGCCGCCCCTGGGCCGTCACACTCCAAAAATCACAAAAAGCATTAAAACACCCAGACGCTGTGACGATCTTTTGTAGGGCCGTCAGGGACCTCTGACGGTCACTGAAATGACCGCTACACCGGTCACGGCGGGAAAACAGTGGATTGGCCAAATCGAGCCGTTCCACGTCCCATTCACGCCGAAGCGCAGGGGAAACAAGACTAGACGATGAAAAACAACACTAGGAGGCTAAAAAGCCCACATGCACGCATTAAAACGCTAGATCGGGGCGATTTAGACAAATCAACCCTAAACGAGCCACCGAGGTTCCCGGACTCCTATCGGCCTCGAATGACGACCGATCAACACGAAACTAGCATGGATGGGATCCAGACATCCCAGCGGTCAATTCAACACTAACCACACCACAAATGGTTGCCATTTTCCGGTGAACCCTGAAAACCCCAAAAACCACGGTTTTCACAAAACCGGCCCGATCTCCCCCGATCGAGCACCAAACTACGCACAGAAGCAGGAAAAACATGAAGAAGGAAGTGGCGATCCGTCTCCCTACCTCCGCCCAAGAAACCGTGCCCCAAAGGGACTAAACCGCGCCGAAAACAACGCCGCGAGCTCAAACACCGGCTTTGAATCCACCGTTCGGGATCGCGCCAGAACCACTCCATCCTCGCCCTATCGCGCACCCAGTCAGCTCCACAGCATCCCCAACACTTGCTCCTAGGTCCTCCGTCTGCAGCCGGAGCCGAGGAAGCTCGAGAGGAGAGAAAACGGGAGAGAGAGACGGCGGTGGTGAAATTAGAAGGGAGGAGAGAGGAAGGAAAAGAAATTAGGAATTTTCCTAATTTTCAAAAAATCAGATTTCTGGCCCTATCTCCGAAAAATACGCAAAAATAGTCGAAACGACCGGCTCGAAGAGTACATCGTCGCTGCAACATTCACGAGTCGAGGAACTGACAACCATACTCACCGTAGGGTTCCGTAACTAGTACGAGAGAAAAACCCACACGGATCGTAAAGCTCAACTCGGAAGCCACAAAAGCAAACCGAAACTCACCGAAACTGATCCGAAAGATCCTATAAAGATCTAACAAGACCAAAAAAGGATCCAGCAGAGATCCAGGGCATTACATCCTCCCCTCCTTTAAGAAATTTCGCCCTCGAAATTTAAGGACTAACAAAGGAAAAGCAGGGAAGAACAACCCAACAGCACAACCCCGGAAACAACACCAATCTCGAGAAGCATAGCTCAGAGGAACATCGTCAGACCACAATCACGAGCACATGCTCTGGATCGAGCACGACACAAGTGGACACAAGCCCGACACCTCCGAAACAAGGCAACGTCGCTCACGTCTCGCAGGGAAAGAGACACGACTGCCACAACCACAATTATCGAAGAAACGAACCAACAGACACGACGAGTATCAGCTCAAACAAGGAGACACAGTCCTCACAGCTGCAGCTCGACCACATCATCGGCTCCAGTGCCAAAGGCAACAGGGAACACCTGGCACACTGGACGCCAATGACAACACTGGACCACATGCACAACCAAGTCAGTCCTCACTTAGATATTACATCTGATCGAGTCGCAAGCTAACTCTTGGGAAAAAGAGTACAGCAAAGGTAACCGACAAGACCTGGTCCACACAGAGACACAAAATCATAGAGAAATAACGCCAAAACACCAACAGCAACAGCAGCACTTGCAGAATTCTGAATCCGCACGGAACACAGAACCATGGAACACAACTGCAAGCAGGGTCACATCAAGGCACAGGAACAGCTGAGCACACGACCACAAGGGATGGGTCACGCATCAGACTGCTCACCAAGAAGAGACCCACGACAACAAGAAAAGACAACAATCTCGGGGAACGCAACTCAAGGACCACGTACACGCCTCGAGAGCACAACACCCAAGAGAAGAAAATGTAGAGTAGAGGGTACTCAATCAGCAGGAATGTCGACAAATTCCCCAATACTCGCAAATGCCAATGCCAACAACAGAAAATCACCAGCACAGCACGGCAACAACAACATCAAGGCACAGGAAGCCAAGATGAAGTCACATCGAGAAGAAGCAAATCTCTCGACCAGTGAGTAGCCAACTCACAAGCTTCTGCTGCGCACTCAACAATGCACACAGGCATCAGAACAACCTCGGTAGTCGCATCTCAGCACACACCAGGTGCCATCGCAACCAATGAAGATCACAAATAACACGCCACAAGTACTGATCTCGCGAACAACCGATCACCAAGAGCCCAAGTGCAACAGAGAAGAGTACCAGCTTCAGCACAAAGCACAAGGAAAAGCGTTAATCTCAGCTTACCTTCACGTCCTGAAAACGGTAAACGAGCCTTCACAATACATCGGCCGCTGGACACGGCACAACAAATACAATACACAACAGCTCTTAACACCATTATGGAGTCCAAAGCCAAGCAACCGTATAGCAAAGAGCAGATCAGGCTCAGAACAAAGCTGTCCACACTTAAGCAGACATAGGACAAAGGCATCACTGAGATAGCAATTCCAAGGAGAATCTCGAAAAAATTCCACCAGAAGGGATGAGAAGCAAGAAGCTCAACCACGAAAGCTCACCAGGAAGGGAAATCCTAGCTCGCCTGAGCAACTTCTCAAACACGGAACCTAATCGAGCACTTCAACAGAAGCAAGACACATCAGGAGTTGAACAGACTCAAGCCGGGATGACCAAGACAACGTGAGAACATGTACGGTCATCAGACCAAGGCTAAAGGTCAACAGCAACCTGAACAACATACAAAGAAAAACCTCGAACAACGTACTATAGATTTAAGCCTTCCGGCGAACACTGCCAAGTACAACATGACCGAAACAAACACAACGACAAAAAAGAAACACCTCGTCACAACCTGACGAGAGCAGGACCATCGTGTACAGTGCTAGAGCAGCACGCACAAGACAACATACGAAGAAAACAACGCGATAAATCATCGCAACACCAAAGCCAGCTGAAGACTGTACTGGACTTTCACGACTCTGGATACTGTATATCTCAGATTCCCATGTACTTCACACAACAATGCTCCGATAGCTCAGAAAAGAACTCCGAACATCTCAGAACACTGCTCTGATACCACCTGTAGCGACCTGGATCCCGGATACCAGGTATACCTGGTAGGACTACCGAATACACGTGATACCACTTGGAACCCGCAAGGCCTCCCAAGAGCGGGAATGCTCCGAAGGGATAAAGGCATGAGTAGAGTATATTGAAGCCACAGAGATATAACAGAAGCAATTAAATTTCATTAGATCGGTTTGCTAAAGTAGCAGAAATAAAAGTAATTTTTAATTAACAATTCAATTTAACAATTATATACCAGAGTCAAGTCCAAAGCTAAAGACAGCAAGTCTAGCGCAGTACAGTCGATAGAAAGGAAAGACGTACCGAGAAGTCGGGGGAAGCCCGACGCATGTACCAGCTGGCCACAACGACACGCTACGAGCAAGCGCTCCATGAACCATGCGAAAGCAGAACGAAAGACGTCACCCCACCTGAAAAGCAGGGGTGAGCCTCGTGTCACTGGCTCAGTAGGGGTCACGCGGATCCCCACTGAAAAATACGCAGTAACACTGTAGACACGCCAAAATTGACGCTATGTTGATCAAATCTCATGTCACTATGTTGACGCCCCAAAGTGAACTTCAATACATTCATAATATGAAGTTTTTCTATTTTTGTGTGTTTTTTGATTTGTTCTTGCATTTTTGTGATTCGCGACCTGAAGAGGGGCGTTATTTTAAAAGCGACCTTACCTAGGGCATGTTCAAAAGAAAGGACGACCAAATGTCAGGGCGTCAATTCCTGGTATTATCCGGTTTCAAAATAAATTCCAATTACTGATTGGCATCCTTCCTCAGGGCGTGTTTTCAAGTAACGCCTTTATCTCAGGCGTTTTCTCATAATTTTCAAATAAAGAAAGTTTTATTTCCAAATTTAAATCCAAGAAGTGACGCCCTTGACCAGGTCGTGTTACGGAGTAACGTCTTAAGGTAGGTCGTCAATTCAAATTTGACTCCCTTCTGAAGGTCGCGTTTTATGTTTCGGTGTCCTGTTTGAGTGTGCCTTTCCTGAATAGTTCCCTGCCTTCTTTGGTCACCTTACTCGATCAGGGAACTGGAGTCCTTGCCATTAATAACCATTGCCCGTTCTTATCTTCCCAAATCTGTGGTTATCTTGATCTAAAACCCTATATAAGCATGCTCTGGTCGATCTTGACAGAGGTTACCGAGGTCAGAGGTTATACATATAGATACATATAGGGTTTACAGAGGCTCTCTTCTTCTTCTTCCTGTGCGATCTTTTAGAAGAGCTCTCTGCTTCCTCTTCTTCCTGCCAGTAGCATCAACCCCGGTTCCCCTCTATTGTCGTCAGGGACAGCAGGGGTCTTTTGCTTATCTATTTGTGCTTTTCCATCGGTCATCATCCACCGTTTTCTTTTCTTGCATTAGTATCATATTTCTCCTTTCCCTAACTCTTTAGGGGTTTTTAAAACCAAAAAAAGAGGTGCGCATGTTGTGTTCTCTTTCATCATCGTATCTTCTATTTGGGATTGATACTACATTCACTCTTAGCTGATCCATCTTTTTTACTTGTTTGTTCTTTTTTGCAAGGTAATCAATAAGGAAAACCCCCTTCATCGGCCGGCCGATAGAAGGAGGAGGAAGGAATTCACAATCCATCCCGCATCCCACTTATCACCAGGTATTCGCGATCATTTATTTTATTATTGAGGTAACCCCTCTGGCGATCACTCTCCTTTATAGCACCACGTGCTTTCTTTTGTCTTTGTTATCATCTCCATCATTTTACATATCTCATATGAGTGGTTTGTTCCACATGTGTGGATTTATCACGATCTACAATTTGGCGATCACGGTGGGACGCTTTGTGCTACCACGTTCGTGCTTCTAGTTGCCTGCTTGTCCATATATCAGTGTGTGTGTTTATTTGATTTTTGGGCTTTTCCCCCACTATCGTTGATCGCGCTAAGTGTCCATAGCGCTTTCTGTAGATCACGCTGGGGACATATAGCGCGTTCATCACCTGAGGGTATTCTCAGGTACACCTTCTGTTGGGGTTCATCTCTGGTGGCATCTTGTATGTTTCTTGCTGTGGACTTACATATTTTTGTTTTATTTATCAGTTCTAGTTTAGATGTTTTTGCATAGCATGGCATTCATCTTTGCATTTGGTTTGAGAGACCTCCTCTCTCTACACTAGGATTCCACACACCCTTCTTGGAATTGGAACAACCCTCCATTGAGCTTCCGTCTCTTTGGACCAGAAATTCCTTTTCCAAGACCTCCGTAAGTCCCCGCACCCGTGGATTCCCTCACGGACGCCGGGCAGGTTGTACCTTTGAAGTCCCGGGTTTAGTTGGCCTACTCAGGGTGAGAGAGTGTTCCTAGTTGGCACCGGAGAAAATCACATTTGAAACTAGGTTCATCACTTGAGTGATCACATCAATTTGTTAAAAATCATTAATTCACCAAGGTTCAAACAAAAGAAATCAAAGGTAACCATCCCAACTTGTTTGCTATCTTTGTGAGCTGTTGTGATTGCACATTGAATTGTTTGGATTACCTTGATAAGAAAGTCAACATGTTTAACTCAATTAATGTTCATGAGGGTGATCAACCTAGCACATCTTATTCCCCTCAATCTCAACATATTCATCATAATTCTCACCATATTTTCAAGGGACCACGCCCTCATTCTCATGGTGTTGTCCCGCCCATGGGCAATATCCAATTTCATGGCCCCTCGATTCAATCGCGAGCCACTACTCCTACGGGACCGTCTCCTCCCGACGATGAGAAGGTCTCCCAGATCTTGCATGCATTAGATCATCTCACCCCTCAACAAATCCAAGCCCTTAAGGCCGTTGTTGAGGGTGCATCTCATTCCTCTCATCCTCCTTCTAATCCTATGCGGGTGGCCCATCACCCACTTCCCTCTTCGATTCACATTCCTACTCGGGTAGCCCATCACCCATCTCCTCCTATTCACACTTCTCCTCGGGTGGCCCGTCACCCGCCTCCTTTTATTCCTCCTCCACCACGGCCCCAAGGCCCATTTATTCCTTGCAACCCGGCCCATCTGGGTTCTTCTATGGGTCATCCCATTAATCCCCTTCCACGGCCTTTTTGTGCGGCTCCTCCTTCAAGGCCCTGCCAACCCTCTGTTACACAGTCACACCCCTCAACAAACTCTTCTCGACAAAGTCACTTTGTTGGAGGAACAATTAAAAAGGGTTACGAGCCCACGGCCCGCTCCTCCAACTCCAGTCAATCCCTCCACGCCGCTCTGAACGACATTACAAAGATGGAGAAAGATTGGAAGGATAGGAGAGACGACTACGGCGTCGACAGTTCAAGCAAGCAAGAGCCGGCATATTTCAACGTTCAAGTGGACGCTGTCCATTCTCCACCCATTCACCCTGTTCATTCATATGGCCCTCCGCCTCCTCCCACGCATTCACACTTGCATTCACCACATCATCTGCAATACCATTACATTCCACCACCCACTAATACATCTCTACCATGGCATCCACTTGAACTCGATAATGAAGAACCAGCAATTGAAGAATTTGAGGCGGCATACGACGAAGCTCCTCAAGAAGCACCCCTTCCGAGTTTCCTTCGCTTCCCTCTCCCTCCATTACCACTTGATGAACCCCTTACTCAGGACGAAGCCACAGTCCTCGATCCAACCCCCATTTATGAGACCTCTTGGTGTTACGATGATGGGTCGACATTCCAATCACCCACACCGCCACACCATGAGTCACATTCTATCCCTAACACCGCTCGCCCCATCCAGCATTCTCAACGCACTAAAACTTCTTCGCTCACCCCTCCCGTAACCACACCAATAGTCTCCATCCCATCGGCCTCCACCGAGCCTCCATCACCCTCCACTACGCCGGCTTCCGCCAAGCCTTCCATTACACCTCCTCTTTGTCCACCACCTCAGCCGTCCACTATGCCTATAACCCCTATTCCACTACTTTACCCTTCACCCTTACCCGTGGCTAGTCCTAAGCAAGATCCACCCTTTTTTGCACTCGAGCCAACCCCGACTGCTTCCGATCAAAGGGAGAAGCTCGACGTGTTTGAGCCTTCGTTTCCACTCACCCTTTCTCCAACTCCTTCCATTACACCTCCACCATCCATGGAACCTTCCGCCTCCACTTCACACCTCTCTACCACTCAGAATGGGGGGCTTTCATCAAGTATTTGTGCCGAAGATGATCAAAAGCCGGGCAAGAATGATTTGGCCATGACCACGCTATTCAAGATGCAAGAGTTTGTATGCCGGATGCCGATCCGGGTTGTTGTGTCAAGCATGGTTGAAGAGGCCGAGTCCCCGCCACTGCTCGCTAGAAGAGAATGCCAAGCGTTGATGCCGTATAAGTTTGTGCCCAAGGGCCGGGCAGGGCACCCCTTATTCCAACTTTTAAATCTTGAACTGTTTCTTCCATACAAGGGACGAACGCCCATCTTGATCAATATTCTTCATACGCTACAATCCTTGGGCAACACGATGTTTCCTATCCCAACTTTCCAACTCTCTCACACTATTGCTTTCCACTCTCCAAGAGAGTTGTCACTTACCATTGAAGCTTCATCCATTGGGCCGATTGGCTATACACTTTCACTGCCATGGAGGGGTAGTTACCTTGGTGTCAAAGGGCTTTCCACTAGTCTACCCACCTTCCATTCAACGCCATCCACATGGGCCACTCCAGGGGTAAGGAGGAGGATCTCATCCTCTCGCCCTTCATGTTCTTCATATTCTTTGCATCTCATGCATTCTATCGCATCCATGCATTCATCGCATCTGTTGCATTACACTCGCATACATTGGCACTTCTTCTTTCCCGGGTTTCTGGACCCGTATCTTCCCCGCCTTCCGGAACATCCGGATCTTCCGCATTTCCCATCTTCATCCTCTTCTAATCCACTCTCCCTAGGGCGTCGCGTCCCCTTTCCTGCTATTTCCTTGGAACCTCCAGGTGTTTTATCCCTCCTCTTAGGGCATGACGCCCCTTCTGATTCCACTATTCCGGAACCTCCGGATCTTTCTCTTCTCACAGGGCATCGCGCCCCTTTCCGTCTTCTTCCTCTGGAACCTCCGGATCCTGCTCTTTGGGCATCGCGCCCCTACACACCCTCAAGTCCAGATCTTCTATATTTCTTATCCCTTCTCCTTGGGCATCGCATCCCATGGTACCTTCCCCCTCTAGAACCGCTGGACTCTCTTTCCTTCCTCCCAGGGCATCGCGCCCTTTCTGATTCTCTTCCTCCGGAACCTCCGGATCCTTCATCCTCCTCTTTATCCCTTGGGCATCATGCCCCATGGTGTCTTCCTCCTCCGGATCCTCTGGATTTCCTATCTCCCCTCCTAGGGCATCACATCCCTTCTTTCACTATCCCTCCGGAACCTCCGGACCCTCCTGACCCTTTTCATCCACTCTTCCCCGGGCACCGCGTCCCTCGGCATCTCATTCCTCCGGAACCTCCAGACCATCCATCTTTCTTCCGATTCATCTTTCTGCTCTTCCAGGACATCACATTCTTCATTTTCTTCTTCCTTTTCCATCATCTTTTTCCCTATTTCTTCCCAGGGCACCACGTCCCTCGATATTTTATCCCTCCGGAGCCCCCAGATTCCTCCTATCAGGATTCTCCTCCACAACCTCCGGACCCTCCGGATCTGCCTCTTTCCGGATCTGCCTCTTTCCATCTATCAATTTCTTCTTCCGATTCCCCCTAATCCTGGGTCCGACCCAACTTCTTCCACGTCCACTGCTTTGGGCATCTGCCCTTTCTCCCACTGCTTCCGAGGCTTTAGTCCTCACCTCTCTTCTTGATATTTCACTTCTTCTGTAGACTGTTCTATGTGATCAGGGTCTCTACGTCTTAGTGAGGGAGTTCTAGCCCTTGCCTCTCTTCCTTTTCTCCTTATTCGTCTGAGTCTGGTCTGAGTACCACTCCTTCTTGTTAAGCCACTTCCAAATCCTTTGCTTCCAATCCTTTTATTCGCTAAACGAGGACTATCCCACGATGATCAACCCCACCTCTCGCGGCAACTATTTCAAGAAAGGTCGCAAGGTAGTATGTTGGCGTAAGTACGTATTTTTATGATATCATTATCTCATTGCTTCACGCATGATTTTTAAAATGAAGTGCTTCTTAACAAGATTAAGAGTGGTATTTTAGCCTTTATCCTAGGTCGTATCTTTATTTTTACTAAATCTTATAAAAGAGTCTTTAGGCTTGCTTCTGCGGCACCTTTGGTTAATAAGAACCCCGCGCTGGGAATTCGACATTCTCTCCCCGCTTGTTAAGAGCAACCCTTAGCTGGGCACCGCACACACTTCACGGCGTCCTTAGCCGACTCCTTTGGTAAGACATCGTTGCTACTTTGGCCATGCCATGAGTATATCTGAAAGTCTTTTCTCTTCTTTACTCGGCCGCGTGCAGGGGCAAGAGGTTGACGGATGAGATGACCCAATCAGGGTATTCCCCAATACGAGAGGAGTCTCAAATAGGGGCAGTCTTGACCCAAAATCAATATGAGTTTTCATATGAGTTTTCATGATATACATCTCGCCAAAAGGGCTATTATGAAAATCAAGTCAAAATTTCGATAAAAGCAAAATTGTGAATTATGGCATGACAAGAGTGGCAAAGTCCCCGCAGGGAAAACCCTGGTCGTATGCATGTCAAGGGTCTAAAAATCAAAGGCACAAAGCCCCGGCACAACAGACTACCTCTTTGAGGGGAAATACCTTGGAAGGAATTCAAGTCCTGACATCTCCCATCTCGCATAAAGCTTATCTCCAATTATTCTCCTCTTCTCCCTTTAAGACCGAATGTTTCTCGGGTATGGCCTTGGTAGGGGCACCGTTAATCAAGGGCAGTCAGTTATAGGGCGCCACCTCCAATGCACACCCAGCTTTCGGCAGTTTTAAGCAAAATGGGAAGGAACAAGGACCCCTAGCCAGTGGTTTAAAACATCCATTGATGCTGCATTAGCAAGGTCTAAGCCAAAAACTCCATAAAAATTTGAATATTGCCAAAAACTCCATATAAAAATTTGAATATTGCCAAAAACTCCACATAAAAATTTGAATATTGCCAAAAATTCCACATAAAAATTTGAATATTCCTAAAATTCTAAAAAATTGAATATTGTCAAAAATTCCAATATTTCCAAAACAAAAAAAATTCAAATATTCTTTTCAAAAACTTATAAAAATTTGCATATTTTCGAAAATCCAAAAAAAATCGAATTACATTTCTGATGGCATCCTTTTGTAGAGGCACGCAAAATAAAGAACAAATCACAAGAAGTGCAACAAGTATCAAAGACTATCTCATTCCACTATAACATGCCAAAAGAGTACAAAATGAGAGTGGATACAACAATCTCTCAGCTCTCCCCTCGACCCTCCTGGTCTCCCCCTCTACGTGAACTCTCAGCCTCCTCCTGTCCTCCCCGCGAAGACCTAGGAGGAGCCATCTGTCCCCGAGAAGCTGAAACCCTGTCACCATGTGCTCCCCTCTCAGCATCTTCCCTCCTCTGGTGCTCAGAGTAGGTAACTAAATAATCAGTACTCGAGTAAGCTCGGGAGTATCCCTCGCGCTGGGCCCGCTCACGCCCTCGCCGATAACGATCCTCCGCGTCCTTCGCCCGCTGCTCAGCCATTCCCAATCTAGTGATCAACTGCACTCTCTCCAGCTCACGCTCCACTCTCTCTCTGTTTCGCTCCTCCCTCTCCCTCTGCCGTTCGCTCCTCTCCATGCCAAGAAGGGCGTAGCTCTATCACCTCTCGGGGAAGCTCCTCTGCATCTCGGTGCCTCAGCTCTGCTTCTGCCACGCGCAGCTCCTGTTCCTGCATTCAAAATCTTGATCAATAATTGATAATTGATAAATCTTTAAGACTAAGATTAAAAGAACAAGATTGCTTACTCTCTCCTGCAGGGAGGCCTCGGCTGCCTCTGCCCGAGCCACTGCACTGGCGAGCTGGCTCTCTAGCTCGGTGTGGTTGCAGACGGGCTGAGTAGAGGATGACGCGCCGTGTGAGGATCGGACTGCCTCCAGCTCCTCGCGCTGAAAAGAAAGCATTACCATTAATTGAAATTCAAATCCAAATCACTCTAAATTACAAATTCTTACCAACTCATCAACAGTTTGCTGGAGGTCCTCGCGCTGCCGGATTGTGGAGTCGAGGAGTCCCTGTACCATGGCCAGTCTCCCCTCTATGTCAAACTGCAATAACACATGTTGGTCACATATTGAATAACCAGGTTTTTTAAATGGAAGTGCAAGTAAATTAAAAGCATACCTGTCCGCGAGCGCTCTGATAGACTCGGCTGCCATATGCCTGGGAGTAGGCCTGGAGATAGGCATCATCTGAATCCGCTCCCGCAGGGACTGCTCGGCCGCGCCTCTTCCAATCTGCCAACTGCTCTCGAGCTCGCTGCCGCCAGTCATCTGTCCCCTGGAGGCCTCGGAAACGTCGCCCAGGTCGTGGGTCCGTCGCCTGGGTCAGGAACTCTACTACCGCCTGGTGGAGCCCTAGTGTCCTCATGATCAGTCTATGATATAGGGGCTCAACCAGGTTGAGGGCATGTAACCAGATCTCTCTCCCAAAGTATGGGATGGCCGCCTCCACCCAAGGCATCACCCCAATGTCCCTCTGGTAGGGAGTCCAGTCCACCTACATAATTCAATTTATCATTGCCCTCGATTCCACTTATAAATAATTCAATTTCACAATTAAATCTTACCTCTATATGGGGCATCATGTCTAGCGTCTCCTGAATATGGGTGACCTGGTCCTTCAGAGATCGGCCATCTCGTGTAGGGGTCCATCGTCTGGCCAAGGGTAGTAGATCTCCCCGATCCTCCCAAGCGCGCCTGAGGGTAGGAAGATATAGATAACTACAAACCTGAAATGCAGCTCACGTGATCAATATAAGAGGAAAGTGCATAACTTAATCACTGGAGTTTAAGGTTTAGAGAGATACCTGAAGTAGAGGGTAGAACCCCCCGAGTGAAGACTGGAGTGAAGAGATGCCGAAGCTGTCAAACAAGTGGGCAAGGACTGCCGCACCCCAAGCATACCGTCCCACTCTGTCCAGGTCCTCCAGTAAGGGTAGAAATCGGCAGCTCACTGCATCACCCTGAGTCGCTAGAAGCAGCTTGCCGATCAACAGAATAAGGAACCTTCTCAGCTCCATGTCTGCCTGTGGGCCTGCCTCAGTCGTGAAACTCTCTCTGGCTCCAGCCTCTAACCTCTTCTCATGGGCTGTCAAGGTCTCCCCAACCTCCCTCTGCGTGTGGAACAAGCCGAGACTCTCCTGCAAGATGATCCTCGACACTAGCGAGGTCCGGCCAGTCCCCTCCAGCTCCAAGCCTAGCAGTCTACGCGCCATCTCCCGGTAGTCGGGGTAAGTGTAGCCTGTCACTACTGATCCATGCACCCGCAGCCCAGTAATGCGGGTGACATCCTCTAGAGTCGGGATCATATGACCCCAGGGGAAGAGGAAGGCCTTGCACCCTGTGTCCCATCTGGCTTTCAGAGCCCTTATCAGCCCCACATCAACTCTCAGCACCTCGATCTCCAAGAACTCCCCGAAGCCCATTCGGCGGAGGCGGGCCCGTTCAAACTCCGGTAGTGCAGAGTAGGCGGCCCGAACCAATGTCCATGAAATCCAGGCACGGACTGCACCCTCCACACCCTGCACACAGCATAAAAGTAAGAAGGCATCAATTTGTGTTCATCAAACAAAAGAAAAAATCAGAAACTAGAAAAAAACTAGCATGCTGTTCTTTGTCGCGCTATATCGACATAGCGCGTTCTTCAAGAACGCACTATGAAGATATAGCGCGTTCACCTTCTGCAGGTAGGGGGCGACCCCTCATTCCCCAATTTCAATCGTTGGGCATTCTGCCCTACATTTTGATTTAAGAGGGCATCCCCCCTTCCGTTTTTATCACATCTGAAAGGAAAAACAAGAAAAAATCAAAAGAAAACAAGATTGGGGCGGTTTTCTTACCACTCGCCATTTTTGGGCCGCCACGCCACCAACGGGCTCTGTCGCTGCTTCCTCGGCCGCCGGGGCGCCTTCAACCTCTTCGGTTTCATCGGGGGGGATCTCCATTTCGTCCCCTTCGAGCCGGGCCGAGACGGTCGCCTCCGAGTCGGCGTTCTCTTCCACGGGAGGGGGTGTTCACTCCTCCTCGGTGCGTGATCTTGGACGGCCGTGGACGACGCGCCGTTTTGAGCGTCGCGGATGTTCACCTTCCATCGGATTAGGGCAATGGGACTTTCGGGCTGGTGAAAGGGCGAGTGAGGGAGTGGGGAGAGGGAAAAGAGTGAGTTTGAAATAATAGAAGGGGGAGCGGTTTTTGAAAACCTGCGGGTAGATGACGCGCTATATGTTCATAGCGCGACAATGTCGCGCTATGTATATATAGCGCGATAATCAAAGTAATGGAAAAATGAAAATAGAAGGGGGGGGAGAAAAGAAAAGAAGATGCAGTTTGTGGATGAATAAAAATTTGCATTCTTCTGCTTACGCGTACTTGGATTTGTTCTACTTGTGCTTAACATTGTATTTCAGGAAGAAAAATGAAGTGGCACACCATCAGGTAAGTATTTCCTTATCCCTTCCTTTATTGCATTACTATATGCTATTTTACATTATTATATTATCTCAAGGACCGACTGGTTCTCTGTATGTTTCGGGATTTGAGTTCCCCTCTACCAAAAACAGTGATGATCTAGAAACATGCAGTTAATCGTCGGATAGGCCGTTAGGTCAGACAAATTTGGGGACGATGGACTCCATCTCGCATGCCGTGGTTGCGAATAACTCTTGACCCAAGTCTGTTTGATTTAACAATATTATCCTTGAGTATTTTATATTTTATCCTTTCTTGGCATTTGTTTTAATGATTTCTTTTATTTTAGCCCTGCACGCATCATGTCATTTTTACATCCATGAATGTTCAGTCCTTCTCGATTAAGGATCAATAATGCTTTTGTCCTTGAACAAAGAAATTCAATTCCATTCCGAATTTGAAAGATTACTCCTAGTTGGACACTAGATCTCGCTGGTCGATGTGACCCTTGCCTGGAATTTGCTTATCCCCTTTCGATCCAATTCAACTTATCCTCCTTCTTTTGATCCACTCATTAGCTGTGAACCGCACGATGGCGTTGATGGATCCGCCGGGCTCGCGTCTATTCCACTAATTGAGTGAAATTCGTAGTTGCTACGCACTGCGGGTGCCTCTTTTGTGCAAGAGGTTGATCAGCTCCCTTTTCTTTGTTCCGTGCCTATCATTCTAGGCAGGAGTCACCGATGCTAGCTTGACCTTGCGGTTAGCTCGGAGTTTTCTGGATTATTCCTATCATTTGTCGGTTGTGATGGGTGTCTCTTTTTCCTTGATATTCACTTATCAGTCCTCTCCACTACGTTTCCACTTTGTCTCCCCGTCACTACCACTCTGTGTCGTCTCCGTTTTGCCTCCGTTTCACCTCCGTTTCGCTCCCCTGCAAAGCGGATATCAAGAAGGGGCATCTGTAGACACCCAATTTTGGCCGATAAATTGAGCATTTTCTTTGTTCTCCTAGTTAATGCCCCAATTGATCCTTAGTTGGTTGATTTTCTGGGATTTCTCCCCATTTTTGTACCAACATTTCAATTCCATACCTTGGATCTCGTCTCGAGTTTGGCATTCCCGCGCTATCCGCTCTTATCGCTTTCTTGTTCATAGCGCGTGGTGGATCTAATTGAAGTTATCATTTGAGCAGTTGTTATTGATTGACGTTTGATCATTGTAGCATCCACTTTGGATGTTATTCTCACTTAATATTTGATTAAATGGCTGCCCAAAGGATATTTCTCTTTTTTTAAGTTATTTCATGGGCCTATAACTATCGCGCCATATCGTCATAGCGCGTTCTTCATGAACGCGCTATGTCAGTATAGCGCGTTATCAGGCAGAACCCAGTCCGACCCGGACTCCCTTCTGTCGACTCAGAGTCCTTATTTGGTAAGTTTCCAATCGTTTTCCTTCCAAAGGAAGGTCCCAAACCCTAATAGGAGTCTTTCCCCCTCATTAATCGGCAGGATTACCTCAATTTGAGCCGTCAAATCATCGGATTGAATTGAACTCCGACCTAGGGTTGCTTCTTGATCTTTCTCCTATAAATTGCACCATTTGGCCGTCGTTTCAGAGGATGCCACTCAAGATATTGTTGAGGAGGAGGAAGTTTTTCGTGCCAAGTCAATAAATCCTCGCTCTTCGCACATCCAAGGGAGTATTTAGGGGCTCTTTTCGTGTTATTCCTCTTTCTATCTTTTTCTTTCCCCAATTTACGAATTTTCATCTTTGCATAGCATTGCATATTGATTTCAAAACACTCCTTTTACGAAATACATGCATACACACACACCACACCTATCTTTTGCCCATCCATAGGAGTTTAAAAACCACCAAACCCCCAGGTAATCGAGCCCCCCCGTTTGCATGCTTTTGATTAAGAATAGGGGCAGATTCTACTAAAATCTCGATCTAATGGGCCTTTTGTTTGTTGTTTATGATTGTTTGCAGGCACTATAAGACTAAAACGTGGAGCCCTTGCACCTAGGCCGGCCTTGGAGCAAGGAAGGAACGAATCCAAAAAAGCCCGCTTCCTGTCTAATATCGCGCCATATGTTCCTAGCGCGACCTGAAGAACGCGCTAGGACGATATAGCGCGTTCATATCCCGGCCTACAGTTGGCCCTCATGAATTTCTGAGGTATGTAGCATGCCCCTATTTTAGTCTTTTATTATTTGGCATGTTTCTGGCCTCAGTGGCGATCACGGATCTTATTAATGCATGTTTCACCCCCTCTTTTATCATCGACTTTAGCACTTTTATCTTGCTAGATTATCTTGCTAAAAGGCAAATTCATCAATTTTGGGGGTGTTCATAAATTCATGATCTACAAACACGGAACACAAAACAACAGGTGTAGTAAAGTGGGAAAACTACACTACAAAGCTGTAAAGCTACTCTAGAGGCCGTAGAGAACAGATGGGGAGTAGGAGTAGGGAACAAGTAAGAAAGGGGAAGAACACGTGCCAGACAAGCGGCGGCCGAACTAACCTCGGCACCCCAAACTACGCCAAACAGTGACAGAAGGGCGACTCTGATTTAAAAAAGTCAGAAGTTACCGATCTGCCAACACGGCACCAGGCCTAAGACGAAGACCTGCAAGGACCGACAAAAGGTCTAGAAAAGACCCACGCAGACGACCGACAGACTCGACGACACACCCACGACAAGAGAGTCATGCACACCACGCTGACCTCGAGTAGGGCCACGAGAGGGCTAACTCGGAAAGGTCACGACGTGCAAGAAACGCAAAGAGCAGTGGAGAGCCACGCGTCACAGACGGACGCACCTCCCCACCAGAGCAACAGCCAGCTGCGTCCACGGACGTCTTATGCTGCGCCACGAGTGTCTCGCCTACAATATCGCTGAAGCCACGGTAGAGTCGCAGACCCCCGCACTGAACCAAACAGGAACAACAGCATCAGGTAACCAGTCAGGGTCACGCCCGTCGACATAAGTCCAAAGCCCCTGACCACGTGTGCACACACTGGCTCTAGCCTAAGCCAGGTACTCCAGCTAGTTTTCTCCCTCGGTAGGACGCTACCGTTGGCTGGGAGCCCACGGAACTAGCTTACAAACCGTATCTCGGGAACACCCCTCCGCCATCCAAGGCGGGTCGGCAACTCAAAGGCCTTAGGGCAACAACAATCGGAGGTGCACAAAACACAAGACTCCGAAACAAGGGCTGTAGTACAAACAGGCAAGGAAGCACTATCGCACGTACTACGAAGCACCAAGGCAGCAAGATAACTGCCAACAGACTCAGGACTATGCAACTAGACCTACAATGTAACGATCCTTGAGTCGGACGACTCAAAGGCAAGATCGTCACAAACGACGGAACAAGCCGCCAATCGGTCTCATCCTAAGCCACGGGAAGCAACGCTCCGCAGAAAATGACTCACGGAGACCTGAGGGAACACCGGAGACCCTCATACACGCCTGGATACGCAAGCCAAGGTAAAATGATACCTCGAGGCATCCAGAACCAGTGTCTCGGACTGGACAGAACCGCCAAGACACCCACACAAGGTCGCCTGTCAACCACTGGGTCACCCCGGGTTGACCGGAACCAACAATGACGACTCAACAGTAGGAAGGAGAATCCTACCTCAAGCAAGAAGACTCCTGGCCACCTCACAACGTAGTCTTAGCCCTCATAGGATGTCAAGAGACATCCACGGGAAAACAGGCAGACCACAAGGATAAGCCAAGACAGTCAGAAACCAAAACGACGAAAATCGGAGCTCAAAGGCTGTAACGCACCACCCCTAGACCGTTACACGAACGTGACGGTCTAACGCTGGGCCGTTACACACCCACTGTGGCGGTCTATCACAGACGCGCTACAGAAACGTGACGGTCGCCGGGGGAGCCATCACACACACCGCCCTAACCAACTACCAAAACATACAAGGCACGTAACGGCCTACACTAGGCGCGTTACACCGCTCTGACGCGCCCGACCCGGGCCGTCAGGGCCAACAGACCTCAAACTTAAAACGACAACTCGAACCACGTAACGCGCTAGACCAGGCGCGTCACACAGCCTAACACGGCAAAGCAGGCGCGTTAGGGTGTGGAACGCACTAGGTTTCGTGTGTGAAAGTATCGGGATATCGGTGGTCTTTTTATCGGTTTATCTAGTGCGAGGGCGTGCCAGTCACCTAGGTGACAATGTGTTCGGGCTTCAAGACTGGAGTGGTCCGAAGCCCGGGGTGCGCTCCATCTGACTGATCAGATGATTGTGGATATCGGGTCGGGACTGGAGACCCGCCGCGCCATAAAGGGCGCGACGTTAATTACATCCCCTCAGAGAGGGGAAGACCTCTGATTAATCGCCAAGAAAAGGGGTCAAATGACCTAAAGATCGTTTTTCATTAAAGCATGCGAGTTGGGTTGACATGATTTAAACCCTCCACGTCGGTATGTAAAACGGTGTTCAAAAACCGTACAAATACTTGCTGCGAGTGCGGCGAATTTAATGAAAGTGCGGGATTAGATCCCGGTATATATATATATATATATATATATATATATATATATATATATATATCAGTCACTAAGGACCATCCAGTATTCGGTCGAGAGTTCATATTCGAAGCATCGAAGGTAACAACAAAGACATTCGGATATCTACCGTAGGTACGGCACGTTTCATGTGGGTGCGGGATCGGATCCCGGAAGAAATGGGTCAAGCTGATGAACTATCGGCCCGAGAGGTGCACGGATCATGACCATGTCGGGGATCCCGAGGTCCATGTCCGATACCACGGGGCATCATTACACAGTCCGGGGGAGAGGGTTGTTAAGTGTAAGGCCAAAACTCGACAATGTGCGCCCTCGCACGCGGATCGACCTGCGCGGTCAGGTCGCGGGGTTTAGTTCTCTTCCTTCGCTTTATTCATCAATTCAAGCCTTTTCTTCCTACTTAGTTAATTCCCTCCCCCCCTTTTTTTTAATGAAGCACGCTGGTTGCAGAATGAGTCAAGGGGGCGCGCCGGATAGAGGCAGTAAAGGGGGGGCGCCGGGTGGAGGTACCCATGGGGCGCGCCGGTTGGGGCGCGCCGGTTTAAGGGGTTTCAAGGGTGGGGCGCGCCGGTAAAGGGGCGCCGTTTTAAGATGTAAATGGAGACGGGGGGCGCGCCGGATAAGGGGCGCCGTTTTAAGGTGTAAATGGAGATGGGGGGGTACGAGAGAGGTGTTAAATCGGCGCGGTGAGGGGTGACAGCGCCGGATTAGGCCACGCCGGGACATCGTTTCGTTCTGTGGACTTGTTTTGCTTTCTGTTCTTGATTCTATAGCCTACAGAAGGATCAATAGTTAGATTAATTGTTCAATTGACACCCTAGATCAATAGGATGAAGGTTTAAGCATCGTTGATGGTTTGTTAAGGTGAATGAGCAAGAGGTTTAAGTGTTTTATTCGGGGGGTTCAGTTCACAGAGTTTTACTGTGTGTTTCTTTTCTTTCACCCGTAGGCAAATTCTATGATACATTCATTCATTGTTCTTGGTGTTCTTGACCCTGACGAAAATCGGGCAGCACCTCCCCTAGATCGGAAGGGTCTGGGGGAAAAATATGGGGCGCGCCATGCGGAGAGAACTCCGACGGCCCCGAAACATCCCGGTGCGTGCTAAGCAACGACACCAGTAAAGTTACCCCATTTGGGGCCGGAGATCCCGAGGGCTAGCCTACAAGGGAAACCGGTGACCCATGGGTTGTTGCGATCGTATTGACTCCCCCGTTCGGGGCCGGAGATCCTGAGGGCCAGCCTACAAAGGAACTCCGACGACCCGAGGGTTGCCGTGATCGCGTGGCTGAAGACCACGTGAGAGCCGAAGTCGACACAAGAACACGGCGGTAAAAAAAAATAGAGCCACTATGGGATGAGTATTGAGGGGGATTGAGGCATCAAGATCTCCCAAAGGGGAGTTTTCCTTTCATTTCACAACAGACCGAACTCCGATTACATTGAAAGGGAATACGAAGACAAAGGTCTACATGTGAAGATCACCAAAAGGAAATCAAAGGGGCAGAAGGAAATGCAAAGACAAAGGGGGGAACCGAGCTCTCTTCCCCTCACCTCTCCTTCTTTCTTTCACCCTCTTATCTCTCTTCACACTTCGGAGCAGGGCTTCACCGCCAGTAGAGCGTCCCTCCTTTTGCGTTGCTTCTTGCCTGGGGCTTGTATTTATATGGAGAGCAGGGGAGCAAGCTTCCCATTTCTATGGCTTTTGTTCTGTCCGCAATTGCCGTTGCTAACGTTGCCGGGGTCACCGTGTCGAATGCCGCTGTCGTGGACGTCACCTCCGCCGCAGCTACAGTGTGACCGGGAGAGGGGCAGAGGCATGGCCTCCTCCTTCGCTGGCATGTACACCGCTAGCCACGTTTGCTTTCATCATTGGCAGGGGAATGGCGGACGACGGACGAAGTGGGCGTTCGACGGTGCAGGGCTCGAGGGTTTCCATTTGAAGAACATGCTTGGATGCCCAACGGATCGAAGCATACCTTTTGCCATTTTAAGCAGTTCGTCGACGTGCTATTCGCAGGAAACAAGGGACCGTAATGCCGACGGGATGGGTTGGTTGCTCGCCTGGAAGCGCTTCAGAGAAAGGGGTTAAGAGGTTAAAACGGCGCCATATTCAAAGGGGCGCCGTTTTAAGCATCAAAGGGGGGCTTCGGGGTGCGCCGTGTAGCCAATGAAAAGAAAAGGGGTTAAAACGGCGCCATATCCAAAGGGGGCGCGCCGTTTTAAGGGGGGGGCGCGCCGTTTTAAGGCGCGCCGTTTTAAAGCCCCCTCGTGCCGTTTTAAGCACTAAACGGATTCTTCTCGAAGTCGCGGCCATTTTACGTGAATGTCGACATTCCCGGAAGGTTCCGGTTGCTATGTATGACCTCTACAATGTTCCATTCGCAGCCTTTGGGGCCCGGTCCCAGACTCTACGTGACTTTCGGTGCACGTCGGGCTATGTCGGAGTCCCCGACTCTTCTTTGATTCAGCTCTCGGCACGGCCGGCTGTAGAGTTGTGGCCATATCTTCCACCCGGGGGGCTCCCTCATCGGCTAGCCGACCACCAAGCGAGTCCTCATCCTGATCGGGCGAGGCATGAGGTTTATTTGGCATTTTCATCTTCGGCTTGCTCTCGAGTGTCGAGACGTGCATGCCGTATGATCATCATCGACATTTTTCGACGTCCACATAGGGCCAACAGGCTCAAGTCAAGAAAACACTAGCCGAAAGGCACGTAACGGTCCCGATCGGACGCGTTACAGACGCCTAACGCATGGGGGCATGGCCGTTAGAGCCAACGGCACAACCACCCAACTCGGCCAAAATAGCACGTAACGGCCTGGGGCAGGCGCGTTACAACGCTGTGACGCACGGGGACACCACCGTTACACAAACCGACTCAACGGTCAAACACCAAGTCAAACGCAACGTAACGGCCTATACCAGGCGCGTTACACACACCTGACGCACTAGGGCAGGCGCGTCAGGGGAACCGACTTAACCAAACTACTAAACGACAAAATAAGCGTAACGCATCACACCGGACGCGTCAGGAGGCTGTGACGCGTCGCCCCTGGGCCGTCACACTCCCAAAACCACAAAAAGCTTAAAAACGCCTAGACGCTGTGACGGTCTGTCGTAGGGCCGTCAGGGACCTCTGACGGTCACTGAAACGATCGCTACACCGGTCACGGTGGAAAAATAGTGGATTGGCCAAATCGAGCCATTCCACGCCCCATTCACGCCGAAGCGCAGGGGAAACAAGACTAGACGATGAAAAACAACACTATGAAGCTAGAAAGCCCACATGCACGCATTAAAACGCTAGATCGGGGCGATTTAGACAAATCAACCCTAAACGAGCCACCGAGGTTCCCGGACTCCTACCGGCCTCGAATGACGACCATCAATACGAAACTAGCATGGATGGGATCCAGACATCCCAGCGGTCAGTTGGACACTAACCACACCACGAATGGTTGTCATTTTTCGGCGAACCCTGAAAACTCTAAAAACCACGGTTTTCACAAAACTGGCCCGATCTCCCCCGATCGAGCACCAAACTACGCACAGAAGCAGGGAAAACATGCAAAAGGAAGTGGCGATCCGTCTCCGTACCTCCACCGAAGAAACCGTGCTCCGAAGGGACTAAACCGCGCCGAAAACCACGCCGCGAGCTCAAACACCGGCTTTGAATCCACCGTTCGGGATCGCACCAGAACCACTCCATCCTCGCCCTATCGCGCACCCAGTCAGCTCCACAGCATCCCCAACACTCGCTCCTAGGCCTCCGTCTGTAGCCGGAGTCGAGGAAGCTCGAGAGGAGAGAAAATGGGAGAGAGAGACGGCGGCGGCAAAATGAGAAGGGAGGAGAGAGGAAGGAAAAGAAATTAGGAATTTTCCTAATTTTTGAAAAATCTGATCTCTGGCCCTATCTCTGAAAAATACGTAAAAATAGTCGAAACGACCGGTTCGAAGAGTACATCGTCGCTGCAGCATTCATGAGTCGAGGAACTGACAACCAAACTCACCGTAGGGTTCCGTAACTAGTACGAGTGAAAAACCCACACGGATCGTAAAGCTCAACTCGGAAGCCACAAAAGTGAACCGAAACTCACCGAAACAGATCTGAAAGATCCTATAAAGATCTAACGAGACCAACAAAGGATCCAGCAGAGATCTAGGGCATTACAAATTTTCTTCCTAGTTATCGTTATTTCTTGAATTCCACGACTTAATGTCGTTAAACATGATGCCTTAAAATTATTATTCACTCATCTTGCTACTTCTGATATTTTTGCCAGATCTGTACTTTTTATAAATGAGCTTATTCTTGAAATTCATTGGCCATGGTGTTAAGTGGATGTCTAAACATACTTGGGATCTTATGATCCTCTAACCCAATGTCTGGCATTAATGGGGCCCGGTCTAGTCCTGGGAGGAGCGCCCGAAAGTACTTGTGCCCATGGGAGTTGATTGACCACGGTGTGGCATTGCACCGAAGTGCATGACTTGCTAGATTATTTATGACATTCCACACTTCATTATTATACTTGTTTACTTATTACTTGAAATTGCTTAAAATTACATGACATATTTGACTTGCATGAAATGGCCAAATTCTTTCATGATATTCTTTACATGTCCAATATTCAATACTTGAAATTATCTTGGAACATTGTTATCATGTTATTACTTGAAATTTCGTATACAATTTCCTACTTGCTATTCATGATCTTAAACACTTCCCGATTTACTTGGAAAAAATATCTAAAATGATAAATACTTAAATATTGCCTGATTATAGAGATATAAAATCCTACTGAGCTTTTTACTCACCCTACGTTTTGGTAAATTGTTGCAGGAAATAAAATTGAAAAAAGGGAATGGACAAGAGTGAAAGAGTGTTTTTCTCTTCTCTAGGATTTATATAGATCATTAGTATTTTTACAAGAATGATGTATTTTGGGATTGGAAGTTGTAATTTACCTTTATGGCTTATAAATTAGTGATGTAAACTTCATTTTGATGAAATAAAAGTATCATTTTCCCGTTCATTTCTGTCTTTAGAAAAAAATTATACATGCTCTGATCGACACGCTTGTTTACAACTCGCTCACGCCCTCGATTTTCCGCGTCGGGGCGTGACACTCTTTGTGGTATCAGAGCCTAGGTTACATAAAACCTAGGAATTCTTAAACATAGGTTTTCCCTTAATATAGGTATAGATCAATACCTAGAAATCGGTTAGGAACTTAAACTTTCCCGATAAGTTTGGGTAGAACCATGGGTTAAGTTTTAAAGGAAAAGAATTAATCAAGAAATAAATACCAAAACAAAAATAATAAACCTTGGAATTATGGTTGTAGGTTAATTCTCACAAATGGCCGCCGAGAGAGCTCAATGGCGCGAGATGCAACGCACCGTTCAAGGTTTAACCCAAGCCCTCCAACAGGTTGCTCAAGGAGGAGCAAACTGTAGCGACCCGGATCCCGGATACCAGGTATACCCGGTAGGATTACCGAATACACGTGATACCACTTGGAACCCGCGAGGCCTCCCAAGAGCGGGAAAGCTCCGAAGGGATAAAGGCATGTGTAGAGTACATTGAAGCCACAGAGATAATACAGAAGCAATTAAATTTCATTAGATCGGTTTGCTGAAGTAGTAGAAATAAAATTACTTTTTAATTAACACTTTCAATTAAATAATTATACACCAGAGTCAAGTCCAAAGCTAAAGACAGCAAGTCTAGCACAGTACAGTCGACAGAAAAGAAAGACGTACCGTAAAGTCGGGGGAAGCCCGACGCAGGTACCAGCTGGCCACAACGACACGCTAAGAGCAAGCGCACCAGGAACCACACGGAAGCACAACGAACGACGTCACCCCACCTGAAAAGCAAGGGTGAGCCTCGTGTCACTGGCTCAGTAGGGGTCACGCGGATCCCCACTGAAAAATACGCAGTAACACGGAACAACAAAACAACAGGAGGAACAGCAGGTGTAGCAAAGCGGGAAAACTACACTACAAAGCTGTAAAGCTACTCTAGAAGCAGTAGAGAACATACGGGGAGTAGGAGTAGGGAACAAGTATGAAACGGGAAGAACCCGCGCCAAACAAGTGGCGACCGAACTAACCTTGGCACCCCAAAATACTCCAAACAGTGATAGAAGGGCGACTCTGATCTAACAAAGTCAGAAGTCACCGATCTGCCAACTCGGCACCAGGCCTAAGATGAAGACCTGCAAGGACCGACAAAAAGGTCTAGAAAAGACCCACACAGACGATCGACAGACTCGACGACACACCCACGACTAGAAAGTCGTGCACACCACGCTGACCTCGAGTAGGGCCGCGAGAGGGCTAACTCGGAAAGGTCACGACGCGCAAGAAACGCAAAGAGCAGTGGAGAGCCACGCGTCACAGATGGACGCACCTCCCCACCAGAGCAACGGCCAGCTGCATCCACAGACGTCTTATGCGGTGCCACGAGTGTCTCGCCTACAATACCGCTGAAGCCACGGTAGAGTCGCAGACACGCGCACTGAACCAAACAGAAACAACAGCATCAAGTAACCGGTCAGGGTCACGCCCGTCGACGTAATTCCAAAGCCCCTGACCACGTGTGCACACACTGGCTCTAGCCTAAGCCAGGTACTCCAGCTAGTTTTCTCCCTCGGTAGGACGCTACCGTTGGCTGGGAGCCCACGGAACTAGCTTACGAACCATATCTCGGGAACATCCCTCCGCCATCCAAGGCGGGTCGGCAACTCAAAGGCCTTAGGGCAACAACAATCGGAGGCGCACAAAACACAAGACTCCGAAACAAGGGCTGTAGTACAAATAGGCAAGGAAGCACTGTCGCACGTACTACGAAGCACCAAGGCAGTAAGACAACTGCCAACAGACTCAGGACTAGGCAACTAGACCTACAACGTAACGATCCTTGGGTCGGACGACTCAAAGGCAAGATCGTCACAAACGGCGGAACAAGCCGCCAATCGGTCTAATCCTAAGCCAGAGGAAACGACACTCCACAGGAAACGACTCACGGAGACCTGAGGGAACACCGAAGGCCCTCAGACACGCCTGGACATGCAAACTGAGGTAAAATAATACCTCAAAGCATCCAGAACTAGGGTCTCGGACTGGATAGAACCGCCAAGACACCCTCACAAGGTCTGATGCGGGACGGGACCACAGACACGACAAGCTCGCGATCGTCCCTTAACGAGGGAACCGTCGGACGTGCGCAGTTGAGAAACCGGCAAGAGCTAGGGTAGTCGGCCCTCTCTTTCATGCCGGATCGGGTCACGGGACGGTAACGCTCTCTCTCGCAGCAGCGGTGATATAAATAGAAAGTGAGCTAATTACCCTATCATGCTCTCTAGCAGCGGCATAAACAAGCATATATGAAATTAAGCAAAATGCCAAGTAAGGGAGCAAATGCGATACCTCCACGCGCTCGGCATGGGGAAGACGGACCCGGCCGAAAACTCGTACTCCCGGGAAACTTAACACACAATAATTACAGCAATGGGAACATGCCCACTCCACGCAGGGAGGTAAAGGGCTATACAAATGGGCCCGGGAGGACCAAATTCGGGTTAACGGGCAGCTTCGTGTGTTGATTCGGCTACACGCGTGTTCACGACCGTGGGGCCCACGTGCTGTCCAGAGGGGCCGTGTGGGACCCGGTGGTACCGCTGTAGTGGAGACACTTGGAGAAGCTCTCCCCGGGCTGGCGGCACGCTGGTTCGCCGGCCGGAGGCCGGGCGGCTCCGTTCGGCACCGGTCGGAAAAACCGATCGGAAATCTGCCGGTTCTGTATTTCAGCGCGCGCTCCGGCGAGAACGGACGTTGCGATCAGCACCGGTGTCGGAATGCGACGAGATCAGAGCCGTTGGAAAGATGCTTCGAAGTACTGCAATATAGTGGCCTTCAGAAAAATTCACCAGATTTGTACTTTATGTTGGCGAATTTTATATGCTGCTGTTGTACGGTAACCGAAGACTCAGATCTGTAGAGAACGTTCCTGTTGATTGCCTTTGACCGTGATGTAGATGTCTGAATTTGAAGATGTTTCTTCAGCAATGTTGTGGGAAATTGAAAAAGGAAACCAGGACTATTTTTGGATCTGGATTTGGAGGTGGTGGTGATTTGTTTTGATTTTTGAAGTGGAGGGTGGTCGAATCTGGGATCTGACTAAAAACACTGTATCAGAGGAAGAACACGAATTTCTAAAAATAGATAGAAGACTGATAAAAAATTAAGAAAATTTTTGGAGGTAGGGAGTGATGGACAGAACTCCCAGTAAAATTGGGAGGGTTTAGACAAATCAAAAAAATGGTCGGAGGGGGAGAACTCAGAGATTTTGTCACTGTAGATAGAAACCTGGCAGATCTGGGATGACAGGTTGGACAAAAATGTAAAAATACTAAATAGTGGATTTTGGGCGTGAAAATTTAGGTGGCACTTGGGATGCAAGGGTAGAACACACCATAAAACTTGCAGCATGAGATCTTCACGTGGCGGAGAGAAGATATTCAGACAAGAAGCCTCTATCCAGGATGGACATAACACCGAAGGCGGCTCCGCGGCGGCGTGATGACGGCACGGACGGCGGCGGCGGCGGCACAGATGATCACCGGAGATAGAGGGGAGGGGATAGAAGATAGAAATCACTCTAGAACTGGAGGTTGGAGGAGAGAAACTAGAGGGAGAGAGGAGGGGCTCAAGAACACTCTTGATTTTCCAACAATTTTCTCTTCATTTCTTCATTAATCTCTAATGACACTATACATAGGTTTATATAGAAAATGGCAAGGGGTGAGGGGCTGGGAATTTCATGGGAAATAAGTCATTTTCTTCCCCCATGTGGTCAAAACTTAAAAAAAATAAATTACATATGAATGGAGCACTCCTTTGACTAAAGTAGGTAAGGTAGGTGGCCAACCTTTGAAATTTTAACCCCTTTGTCTCCCATGTGGTCAATTAGCATTCAAACCTTCTAGATGGCCACCTAAGATGGTTGACCAGCCCCACATAGATGAGGTGGACCAATGGGGAAGGGGAGGGGGCCCCCTAACTGGACCTACTACACATTTACACAAAAAAACCACACAATCCTAGGGAATGACACATTGGCTTACAAAGCCTTACAATTGTACATATACTTTCCCAAGGATATAAAAGTAAATAAAAGGACTCAAATGTAAAAATAAAAGTTAATGCTCGGCGTCGATTCCCATCAACTCTCCCCGGGTGGGAGGAACTCGACCCCATCGAGTAGGGGTATGGATGCTCGAGTACTCCGCCTGATCCATCACCGTGCCGAGTAGCGCGGGTATGCTCCACTCCAAGTGACTGTCACCTGCTCAATCCATATATACTTGATATGCACAAGCTGCTACGGGCTAGAGGTGGACACTCCGGGTGGGGCACTCTCAAAAGGGAAGGAAGCAGCTCGAAGACTCACTAGGAATCACCGCTGAGTCCCTGTAGGTGACTGATCCGGATATAGATGTAGAACCGATCCCATACTCATCGAGTGAGTCTACTCGCTTTCACACTCATAAGGGACTGACATCGACGAGCTTGCACACGACAAATGTAGACAAACAAACGACACACAAACCATGCAAACAAACCACACAAAGAAGAGACAATACTGACTCATGCATGACTCGAGACAAACCTACTGTTAGTCCGACCCGTACATGGGCGACGGCGGACCAGGACACCCGAATGTGTGCCATGCATGCATTTGACGTAACCGGAGATGGGTGGCATGGGGTACACCTAAATGTCCAAGTATGACCCAGTCATGCATGGACGGCCCTTTGGATTTGGGAGACATGGGAGGGCTAGGGAAGCCGGGTGTGGAAGAACCGGGTGTAGTTGTATCGTGGACGGGCTTGGTTGATGTAGATGACCCGACCGGTGGGAAAGGGGTGTGAAAGTGGACTTCCCCGATAAGGTATGAAGGAAGTGATGGGTCATGGGGCCCACTAGAGTAGGGGTCGAATGGGTCAAAGAAAGCGTGACCCCTCGGTTCCTCCGTTACATAGTCCCATGTTTGGAATTCATGAAGGTGAGGGTCACCTCCATCCATCGTGATAGATGCGACCGTGTATAGGAGATATGACTCCTCCCTCGGAAGAAAAGTAATGAAGTCGGGCTCATCTGGTAGCGGGAGAAGTAGAAGAACCTCCGTGGTAACACAACCCGCGGTACATACGGAGGTAATGGACCCTATGGCCGGATGGGTGAAGCTACGACTAGTGGGTTGGTCGAAGCTTCGGGCCAATAAATGTGTAAAGGTCAACTGCCGGTCTAACCCTTTAAGAAGGTCGTCCAATGTGTCCACATAGTGACGAGACCAGAAGGTGGTATGAAATGAGTTGCTTGACACTAGTGGTAGTGTGGGGTCCATTGATGGGAAGGGAGGTGGGACCAAGCCATCCTTGAGTCAACTAAGAAGCGGCTCGGCTATGAAAAGCGTACTCGTTAGAAATACGGGTGGCTCGGGCCTTGGTGGTTCCAAATGAGAGGATTCCGAATCAAATTCGGAAATAGAGATGGATGACATTGGAACTCTCTCGAGTGGTGAAGGCCATGGTGTAGGCGGCTGGAGGTGGATGCTTGTCGAAAGCCACCATACCGAGAAAAGTGTGACTCAAATGGTTCGACCACTAGAGCGACCGAATAGGATTCCGCTAGAGAGAATGCATTGCGGATAAGACATTCCAATTGGAAGTGAAGGCGCAAACCTCTCCGGAACTGAAATGCGGCCGTGTTGCTCTCCTCTCCCAAGCCATGTTCCAACCAATACTTATGATATGCCCGAATGTACTCGGACACGGACCTATCACCTTGGACGGGTCGACATGGGTTGGCCATAGTTGCCAAAATACGGGAATGGATCCCTAGGAATGGATATGCAAAGCCATTTGGGCAAGACACTAGACACGACCCTAAGTAATGCAAAGTTGGAATGCATGCACACTAAGGACCCTAGACGTAAACCAAGACTCGGTACGTGGCGGAGATAATTGACCTGAAGGTCACTCGCGTAAGTGTGCGGCCTTCCCGATAGGCGTAGCACATTTTGATATACCGAGTAAAGGGATGTAAATACAAAAAGACACTTTTTTTTTGTTTTGAAACAATGATGACCCTAAACACGACTTAGACGTAAATGACTAATGAATGACACTTTTTTTTTGATTTGGATACCCTAGACTCAAACTCGCTCTGATACCAAATTGATGCGGGATGGGACCACGGACACGACAAGCTCGCGATCGTCCCTTAACGAGGGAAGCGTCGGACGTGCGCGGTTGAGAAACCGGCAAGAGCTAGGGTGGTCGGCTCTCTCTTTCGTGCCGGATCAGGTCACGGGACGGTAACGCTCTCTCTCGCAACAGCGGTGATATAAATAGAAAGCGAGCTAATTACCCTATCATGCTCTCTAGCAGCGGCATAAACAAGCATATATGAAATTAAGCAAAATGCCAAGTAAGGGAGCAAATGCGATACCTCCACGCGCTCGGCGTGGGGAAGACGGACCCGGCCAAAAACTCGTACTCCCGGGAAACTTAACACACAATAATTACAGCAATGGGAACATGCCCACTCCACGCAGGGAGGTAAAGGGCTATACAAATGGGCCCGGAAGGACCAAATTCGGGTTGACGGGCAGCTTCGTGTGTTGATTCGGCTACACGCGTGTTCACGACCGTGGGGCCCACGTGCTGTCCGGAGGGGCCGTGTGGGACCCGGTGGTACTGCTGTAGTGGAGACACTTGGAGAAGCGCTCCCCGGGCTGGCGGCATGCTGGTTCGCCGACCGGAGGCCGGGCGGCTCCGTTCGTCACCGGTCGGAAAAACTGATCAGAAATCTGCCGGTTCTGTATTTCAGCGCGCGCTCCGGCGAGAACGGACGTTGGGATCAGCACCGGTGTCGGAATGCGACGAGATCAGAGCCGTTGGAAAGATGCTTCGAAGTACTGCAATATAGTGGCCTTCAGAAAAATTCACCAGATTTATACTTTGTGTTGGAGAATTTTATATGCTGCTGTTGTACAGTAACTGAAGACTCAGATCTGTAGAGAACTTTCTTGTTGATTGCCTTTGACCGTGATGTAGATGTCCGAATTTGAAGATGTGTTCTTCAGCAAGGTTGTGGGAAATTGAACAAGAAAACCAGGACTATTTTTGGATCTAGATTTGGAGGTGGTGGTGATTTGTTATGATTTTTGAAGTGGAGGGTGGTCGGATCTGGGATCTGACTAAAAACACTGTATCAGAGGAAGAACACGAATTTCTAAAAATAGATAGAAGGCTGATAAAAAATTAAGAAAATTTTTGGAAGTAGGGAGTGATGGACAGAACTCCAAGTAAAATGGGGAGGGTTTGGACAAATCAAAAAGATGGTCGGACGGGGAGAACTCAGAGGTTCTGTCACTGTAGTCAGAAACCTGGCAGATCTGGGATGACAGGTTGGACAAAAATGTAAAAATACTAAACAGTGGATTTTGGGTGTGAAAATTTAGGTGGCACTTGGGATGCAAGGGTAGAACACACCATAAAACTTGCAGCTTGAGATATTCACGTGGAGGAGAGAAGATATTCGGACAAGAAGCCTCTATCTAGGATGGACAGAACACCGAAGGCGGCTCCGCGGCGGCGTGATGGCGGCACGGACGGCAGCGACGGCGGCACAGATGATCACCGGAGATAGAGGGGAGGGGATAGAAGATAGAAATCACTCTAGAACTGGAGGTTGGAGGAGAGAAACCAGAGGGAGAGAGGAGGGGCTCAAGAACACTCTTGATTTTCTAATAATTTTCTCTTCATTTCTTCATTAATCTCTAATGACACTATACATAGGCTTATATAGAAAATGGCAAGGGGTGGGGAGCTGGGAATTTCGTGGGAAATAAGTCATTTTCTTCCCCCATGTGGTCAAAACTCAAAAAAAATAAATTACATATGAATAGAGCACTCCTTTGACTAGGTAGGTAAGGTAGGTGGCCAACCTTTGAAATTTTAACCCCTTTGTCTCCCATGTGGTCAATTAGCATTCAAACCTTCTAGATGGCCACCTAAGATGGTTGACCAGCTCCACATGGATGAGGTGGACCAATGGGGAAGGGGAGGGGGCCCCCTAACTGGACCTACTACACATTTGCACAAAAACTCACACAATCCTAGGGAATGACACATTGGCTTACAAAGCCTTACAATTGTACATATACTTTCCCAAGGATATAAAAGTAAATATAAGGACTCAAATGTTAAAATAAAAGTTAATGCTCAGCGTCGATTCCCATCAACTCTCCCCGGGTGGGAGGAACTCGACCCCGTCGAGTAGGGGTATAGATGCTCGAGTACTCCGGCGGATCCGTCACCGTGCCGAGTAGCGCGGGTATGCTCCACTCCACGTGACCGTCACTTGCTCAATCCATATATACTTGATATGCATAAGCTACTACGGGCTAGAGGTGGACACTCCGGGTGGGACACTCTCAAAAGAGAAGGAAGCAGCTCGAAGACTCACTAGGAATTAGCGCTGAGTCCCTGTAGGTGACTGATCTGGGTATAGATGTAGAACCGATCCCATACTCATCGAGTGAGTCTACTCGCTTTCACACTCATAAGGGACTGACATCGACGAGCTTGCACACGACACATGCAGACAAACAAATGACACACAAACCATGCAAACAAACCACACAAAGAAGAGACAATACTGACTCATGCATGACTCGAGACAAACCTACTATTAGTCCGACCCGTACATGGGCGACGGCGGACCAGGACACCCGAATGTGTGCCATGCATGCATTTGACGTAACCGGAGATGGGTGGCATGGGGTACACCTAAATGTCCAAGTATGACCCAGTCATGCATGGACGGCCCTTTGGATTTGGGAGACATGGGAGGGCTAGGGAAGCCAGGTGTGGAAGAACTGGGTGTAGGTGTATCGTGGACGGGCTTGGTTGATGTAGATGACCCGACCGGTGGGAAAGGGGTGTGAAAGTGGACTTCCGCGATAAGGTATGAAGGAAGTGATGGGTCATGGGACCCACTAGAGTAGGGGTCGAATGGGTCAAAGAAAGCGTGACCCCTCGGTTCCTCCGTTACATAGTCCCATGTTTGGAATTCATGAAGGTGAGGGTCACCTCCATCCATCGTGATAGATGGGACCGTGTTTAGGAGATATGACTCCTCTCTCGGAAGAAAAGTAATGAAGTCGGGCTCATCCGGTAGCGAGAGAAGTAGAAGAACCTCCGTGGTAACACAACTCGCGGTACATACGGAGGTAATGGACCCTATGGCCGGATGGGTGAAGCTACGACTAGTGGGTTGGTCGAAGCCTCGGGCCAATAAATGTGTAAAGGTCAACTACCGGTCTAACCCTTTAAGAAGGTCGTCCAATGTGTCCACATAGTGACGAGACCGGAAGGTGGTATGAAATGAGTTTCTTGACACTAGTGGTAGTGTGGGGCCATTGATGGGAAGGGAGGTGGGACCAAGCCATCCTTGAGCCAACTAAGAAGCGGCTCGGCTATGAAAAGCGTACCCGTTAGAAATACGGGTGGCTCGGGCCTTGGTGGTTCCAAATGAGAGGATTCCGAATCAAATTCGGAAATAGAGATGGATGACATTGGAACTCTCTCAAGTGGTGAAGGCCATGGTGTAGGCGGCTGGGAGGTGGATGCTTGTCGAAAGCCACCATACCGAGAAAAGTGTGACTCAAATGGTTCGACCACTAGAGCGACCGAATAGGATTCCGCTAGAGAGAATGCATTGCGGATAAGACATTCCAATTGGAAGTGAAGGCGCAAACCTCTCCGGAACTGAAATGCGGCCGTGTTGCTCTCCTCTCCCAAGCCATGTTCCAACCAATACTTATGATATGCCCGAATGTACTCGGACACGGACCTATCACCTTGGACGGGTCGACATGGGTTGGCCATAGTTGCCAAAATACGGGAATGGATCCCTAGGAATGGATATGCAAGGCCATTTGGGTAAGACACTAGACACGACCCTAAGTAATGCAAAGTTGGAATGCATGCACACTAAGGACCCTAGACGTAAACCAAGACTCGGTACGTGGCGGAGATAATTGACCCGAAGGTCACTCGCGCAAGTGTGCGGCCTTCCCGATAGGCGTAGCCTAACGTTCAGACAACACCTTTTGATATACCGAGTAAAGGGATGTAAATACAAAAAGACACTTTTTTTTGTTTTGAAACAATGATAACCCTAAACACGACTTAGAGGTAAATGACTAACGAATGACACTTTTTTTTTTGATTTGGACACCCTAGACTCAAACTCGCTCTGATACCAAATTGATGCGGGATGGGACCACGGACACGACAAGCTCGCGATCGTCCCTTAACGAGGGAAGCGTCGGACGTGCGCGGTTGAGAAACCGGCAAGAGCTAGGGTGGTCGGCTCTCTCTTTCGTGCCGGATCGGGTCACGGGACGGTAACGCTCTCTCTCGCAGTAGCGGTGATATAAATAGAAAGCGAGCTAATTACCCTATCATGCTCTCTAGCAGCGGCATAAACAAGCATATATGAAATTAAGCAAAATGCCAAGTAAGGGAGCAAATGCGATACCTCCACGCGCTCGGCGTTGGGAAGACGGACCCGACCAAAAACTCGTACTCCAGGGAAACTTAACACACAATAATTACAGCAATGGGAACATGCCCACTCCACGCAGGGAGGTAAAGGGCTATACAAATGGGCCCGGGAGGACCGAATTCGGGTTGACGGGCAGCTTCGTGTGTTGATTCGGCTACACGCGTGTTCACGATCGTGGGGCCCACGTGCTGTCCGGAGGGGCCGTGTGGGACCCGGTGGTACCGCTGTAGTGGAGACACTTGGAGAAGTGCTCCCCAGGCTGGCGGCACGTTGGTTCGCCGGCCGGAGGCCGGGCGGCTCCGTTCGGCACCGATCGGAAAAACCGATCGGAAATCTACCGGTTCTGTATTTCAGCGCGCGCTCCGAGAACGGACGTTGCGATCAGCACCGGTGTCGGAATGCGACGAGATCAGAGCCGTTGGAAAGCTGCTTCGAAGTACTGCAATATAGTGGCCTTCAGAAAAATTCACCAGATTTGTACTTTGTGTTGGCGAATTTTATATGCTGCTGTTGTACAGTAACTGAAGACTCAGATCTGTAGAGAACTTTCCTGTTGATTACCTTTGACCGTGATGTAGATGTCTGAATTTGAAGATGTGTTCTTCAGCAAGATTGTGGAAAATCGAACAAGGAAATCAGGACTATTTTTGGATCTGGATTTCGAGGTGGTGGTGATTTGTTATGATTTTTGAAGTGGAGGGTGGTCGGATCTGGGATTTGACTAAAAATACTGTATCCGAGGAAGAACATGAATTTCTAAAAATAGATAGAAGGCTGATAAAAAATTAAGAAAATTTTTGGAGGTAGGGGGTGATGGACAGAACTCCCAATAAAATTGGGAGGGTTTGGACAAATCAAAAAGATGGTCGGAGGGGGAGAACTTAGAGGTTCTGTCGCTGTTGATAGAAACCTGGCAAATCTGGGATGACAGGTTGGACAAAAATGTAAAAATATTAAACGGTGGATTTTGGGCGTGAAAATTTAGGTGGCACTTGGGATGCAAGGGTAGAACACACCATAAAACTTGTAGCTTGAGATCTTCACGTGGAGGAGAGAAGATATTCGGACAAGAAGCCTCTATCCAGGATGGACAGAACACCGAAGGCGGCTCCGCGGCGGCGTGATGGCGGCACGGACGGCGGCGGCGGCGGCACAGATGATCACCGGAGATAGAGGGGAGGGGTAGAAGATAGAAATCACTCTAGAACTGGAGGTTGGAGGAGAGAAACCAGAGGGAGAGAGGAGGGGCTCAAGAACACTCTTGATTTTCCAACAATTTTCTCTTCATTTCTTCATTAATCTCTAATGACACTATACATAGGCTTATATAGAAAATGGCAAGGGGTGGGGGGCTGGGAATTTCGTGGGAAATAAGTCATTTTCTTCCCCCATGTGGTCAAAACTCAAAAAAAATAAATTACATATGAATGGAGCACTCCTTTGACTAGGTAGGTAAGGTAGGTGGCCAACCTTTGAAATTTTAACCCCTTTGTCTCCCATGTGGTCAATTAGCATTCAAACATTCTAGATGGCCACCTAAGATGGTTGACCAGCCCCACATGGATGAGGTGGACCAATGGGGAAGGGGAGGGGGCCCCCGAACTAGACCTACTACACATTTGCACAAAAACTCACACAATCCTAGGGAATGACACATTGGCTTACAAAGCCTTACAATTGTACATATACTTTCCCAAGGATATAAAAGTAAATAAAAGGACTCAAATGTAAAATTAAAAGTTAATGCTCGGCGTCGATTCCCATCAAGGTCACTAGTCAACCACTAGGTCACCCCGGGTTGACCGGAACCAAACAACGACGACTCAACAGTAGGAAAGAGAATCCTACCACAAGCAAGAAGACTCCTAGCCACCTCACAACGTAGTCTTAGCCCTCATAGGGTGTCAGGAGACATCCACGGGAAAGTGGGCAGACCACAAGGATAAGCCAAGACAGTCAGAAACCAGAACCACGGAAATCGGAGCAGAAGGACTGTAACGCACCACCCTTAGACCGTTACTCGAATGTGACAGTGTAACGCTAGGCCGTTACACTCCAATTGTGGCGGTCTACAACAGACGCGCTACAGCAACGTGATGGTCAGGAGGAGAGCCGTCACACACCCCGCCCTAACCAACATCTAAAACACACAAGGCACGTAACGGCCTACACCAGGCGCGTTACCCCACTCTGACGCGCCCGACCCGGGCCGTCACGGCCAACAGACCTCAGACAAAAACGGTAACTCGAACCACGTAACGCACTAGCCCAGGCGTGTTACACAGCCTAACGCAGCAAGGTGGGCACGTCAGGGCCAACTGGCTCAAGTCAAGAAAACAATGGCCGAAAGGCACGTAACGGTCCATCACGGACGCGTTACACAAGCCTAACGCACGAGGGCATGGCCGTTAAAGCCAACGGCACAACCACCCAACTCGGCCAAAACAGTACGTAACGGCCTGGAGCAGGCGCGTTACAACGCTGTGACGCACGGGGACACCACCGTTACACAAATCGCCACAACGGTCAAACTCCAAGTCAAACGCAACGTAACGGCCTACACCAGGCGCGTTACAAGACTCTGACGCACTAGGGCAGGCGGGTCAGAGGAACCGCCTTAACCAAAACGCTAAACGACAAAACAGGCGTGACGCATCACCCTGGACGCGTCAGAGAGCTGTGACGTGCCTCCCCTGGGCCGTCACACTCCCAAGACCACGAAGAACTAAAAACGCCCAGACGCTGTGACGATCTATCGTAGGGCCGTCAGGGACCTCTGGCGGTCACTAAAACGACCGCTACACCGGTCACGGCGGGAAAACAGTGGATTGGCCAAATCGAGCCGTTCCACGCCCCATTCATGCCGAAGCGCAGGGGAAACAATGCTAGACGATGAAAAACAACTCTAGGAGGCTAAAAAGCTCACATGCAAGCACTAAAATGCAAGATCCGGGTGATTTAAACAAATCGACCCTAAACAAATCACCGAGGTTCCTGGACTCCTACCGACCTCGAATGACGACCGATCAACAAGAAACTAGCATGGATGGGATCCAGACATCCCAGCTGTCAATTCAACACTAACCACACCACAAATGGTTGCCATTTTTCGGCGAACCCTGAAAACCCCAAAAATCACATGTTGTGTATGTGATTTTGATGATTACAAAATGCCTCTGCCTTTGTTGCTTAGCCTTGTACGTAAATGGTTATTCATGTATTCATTTGTATGAAGTTTGAAATGGTTGTGGAGATGATCACAAACTACTTTTATTGGGATATCATGTCGATGCATATGTGACTCTATAAGGCTCATATGTGCTTTGATGCTAGCACATTGCATTGTGGAAAACATGCTTGGATAAATGTCATATTGAGCCTCATGTCATGCATGGTAATGCTAAATGATTAATTGAGATGCAAATACCATTGCTAGCCCCCAAGGTAATGATGTGTGGATTGATGAGAGTTTGGATGATGATCAAAGTGAATGTGACTCAATATTATTTTATGTGACTTGGCTCCTCCTTACTCTTTGAATTCCAAATTTATACTATCATGCAATGGTGAATGATATTTGGAATTTCATGACTCTGTGTATGAATGATTCAACCAATCAACCAGAAATGTGAACTCAGGTAAAACAATGAAGTAAGTGTTGCTATATGGAGTTAAATGGATATCTCGTTCCTCCTTCACTCTTGGAATAGGTTCAATGATGTATTTTACTGTGAACATGTTCATAGTGTTAATGCTTGATGTAAAGATCTTGATTTTCAACTAACCTCTTGCTTTATCATATTTTTCAGGATGAAAAATCATGGTTGATCTTCATGAGATTATGGTAATATTTAATCATTTATTTTCCATTGATTTGATGGAGGTTTTAGCCCTTTTTCAGACCCAAACAAGAAGGGGTTGACCCATCGGGTCGACCCTCTGAAGTTATGTTCAAAACAGAACTAAGTTTTGAAACCTGCTGAAAGGGGTCGACCCTGGGGTCGACCCTTGTAACCCAGAACCAGCTTTGGTTCTGTTTGGGTTCTGGAAGCACGAGGGTCGACCCCTGGGCTCAACCCCTGTAACCCAGAACCAAATTTTAGGTTCTGTTTGGCTTCTGTGTGCCCGAGGGTCGACCCTGGGGTCGACCCCTTCCGGTCGGATGCCCAGCCGCAATGTTTGACCGCCATTTTCTTGCACCAAAAGTCCTACCAATCAATTCCTAATGCCCTAAACATCTCCCTAATTCGTGGATCTGGTCCCTAGGCTGTTTCTTGACCGACCTAAACACATATATACATCTCTTGGGTTGCAAACCCTAAGTGAGAGGATGCTAGATCTGAAATTCGTTCTTCTTCTAACCCTTGTATGTGCAGGTTCGGAGTTGAAGCTCCCAAGCCCTCTTCCACCTTGCTCTGAAGCTGAAATTGAAAAGAAGAAGCTTGAATCAAGGCCCAAGATCATATACAACTGAAAGATGCATCTGAAATCAAGATCCAACCTCTGTTCATGCTGCATTACTTCACGTTTGTTTCAAGAACGTTCTTCATCCTGCAGAAGCATTCAAATACGTTTGAAGAAGAGAAAGGGGGAGCTCTAATCACTGCAAAATCTTCCTTATTCTGATCTTTGTTGATAGAGCTCGAAAATCTGCTTTAAGGCATTATAGGAGGGCTTCATATGTCCTATCTCTTGCATATATATATGAGTTGTGATTTTTGTGATACAACAATCTTAATGCTCATATGTTCTTTCGTATAGGTTGAAGATGAAGAGGGGGATCTCTAAACCATTCATTTCTATACTCTTGTTTGAGATTAGCTTAAAGTTTGAACTTATTATTTCTATCCATTCTTTCAGGTGAAGAAGAGATTGGAAGAAGGAAAAGAGGAGCTGCTAGAGAAGAGGGAGAAGATGATGTCAAGATTATGATCATCTGTCAACGAGCAAGGAGAATCAGATTTTGATGAAGAAGGGGGATTCTTACTCTTCATGCATCTTTCTAGTTTTCATCTATAGAATTTGTTTGGGGGGTCATAGCTTATATCTGTCCTTGATTCATATACATTTGAGATAACACTTTGTGTGGGTGTTCGGAGAAAGGGGTCTCCGAGTGTGTGTGTGGATATATGTGTGTCAATTTGTGCGGACTATATCCGCGTGTGTGGCTGGGAGTTTACTCCCGTGTAGTTGTGTAGGCATTGCCCTATGTGTGTGTGGACGGAGCTGTGTCTCCGTGTGAGGTATTTTGTTCGGGGTTTGTTCCCCAACGTTCTCTCTCTGTGTGTGTGTGTGTGTGTGTGTGTGTGTGTGTGTGTGTGTGTGTGTGTGTGTGTGTGTGTGTGTGTGTGTGTGTGTGTGTGTGTGTGTGTGTGTGTGTGTGTGTGTGTGTGTGTGTGTGTGTGTGCTGCTGTGGCAGTAATTTGAGGCAAGGCCTCATGTGTGGTTTGCTGCGAAAGCAGCGTGTGTGTGTTGGGGTTCGTCCCCGTGTTGCTACATTTTGTAGCGTGTAGTGAAGCCTCACCGGTTTGGTGTGGGGTGGACGTAGCGAGCCCGTCGTGGTGCCGAACCACCTTAAAAATCCCCGTGTCTTGTAGTTTGATTCTTGTGATTGTGTGTTCTCTATCCTATCTGTTTGTGCAATCGTGTGAGTTCAGTGAGATTGAGTGAATCTAGTTTAAACCTGTTTAGATTAAATTACTCTATCTTGTATATTCCGCTGTGTGCTAGTTGTGTTTTTAATTGGACATAGTTTTTAGTAGAAGGATCTATTCACCCCACCTCTAGATCCGTGTTCCTACTCTACGGGACCCAACACCACGGTTTTCACAAAACCGGCCCGATCTCCCCCGATCGAGCACCAAATCATGCACGGAAACAGAGGAAACGTGCAGAACAAGGTGGCGGTCCGTCTCCCTACCTCCACCGAAGAAACCGTGCCCCGAAGGGACTAAACCGCGCCGAAAACCACGCCGCGAGCTCAAACACCGGCTTTGAATCCACCGTTCGGGATCGCGCCAGAACCACTCCATCCTCGCCCTATCGCGCACCCAGTCAGCTCCACAGCATCCCCAACACTCGCTCCTAGGTCCTCCGTCTGCAGCCGGAGCCGAGGAAGCTCGAGAGGAGAGAAAACGGGAGAGAGAGACGGCGGCGGTGAAATGAGAAGGGAGGAGAGAGGAAAGAAAAGAAATAGGAAAAGAAATTAAGAATTTTCCTAATTTCTGAAAAATTCGATTTCTGGCCCTATCTCATAAAAATATGCAAAAATAGTCGAAATGACCGACTCGAAGAGTACATCGTCGCTGCAGCATTCACAAGTCGAGGAACTGACAACCAAACTCACCGTAGGGTTCCGTAACTAGTACGAGAGAAAAATCCACACGGCTCGTAAAGCTCAACTCGGAAGCCACAAAAGCAAACCGAAACTCACCGAAACAAATCCGAAAGATCCAATGAAGATCCAACAAGATCTACCAAGATCCAGGGCATTACATCCTCCCCTCCTTTAAGAAATTTCATCCTCAAAATTTAAGGACTAACAAAGGAGAAACATGGAAGAATAACCCAACAACACAACCACGGAAACAACACCAATCTCGAAAAACGCAGCTCAAAGGAACATCGTCAGACTATAATCATGAGCACATGCTCTGGATCGAGCACGACACCCAAGTGAACACAAGTCCAACACCTCCGAAACAAGGCAACGTCGCTCACGTCTCGCAGGGAAAGAGACACGACTGCCACAACCGCATCACGGCAAGCAGCAGCTTACACAAGGAGACACAGTCCTCACAGCTGACCGCTCAACCACATCATCGGCTCCAGTGCCAAAGGCAACAGGGAACACCTGGCACACAGGACACCAATGACAACACTGGACCACAGGCACAACCAAGTCAGTCCTCACTCAGATATTACATCTGATCGAGTCGCAAGCTAACTCTAAGGAAAAAGAGTACAGTAAGGCTAACCGACAAGACCTGGTCCAAAACAGAAGCACAAAATCATAGAGAAACAGCGCCAAAACACCAACAGTAACAGCAGCACTTGCAGAATTCCGGCTCCGCACGGAACACAGAACCATGGAACACAACTGCAAGCAGGGTCACATCAAGGCACAGGAACAACTGAGCACACGACCACAAGGGACGGGTCACGCATCAGACTGCTCACCAAGGAGAGGCCCACCACAACGAGAAACGACAATCTCAGGGAACTCAACTCAAGGACTACGAACACGCCTCGAGGGCACAACACCTAAGAAAAGGAAATACAGAGTAGAGGGTACTCAATCAGTAGGAATGCCGACAAATTCCCCAGCACTCACAAATGCCAATGCTAACTCTAGAAAATCACCAGCAACAGCATGGCAACAGACGACATCGAGGCACAGGAAGCCAAGATGAAGTCACATCGAGAAGAACAAACCCATCGACCAGTGAGTAGCTAACTCACAGGCTTCAGCTGCACACTCAACAACACACACAGGTATCAGAACAACCTCGGTAGTCGCATCTTAGTACACACCAGACGCCTTCGTAATCTATGAAGATCACAAATAACACGCCACAAGTACCGATCTCGCGAACAACCGATCACTAAGAGCCCAAGTGCAACAAGAGAAGAGTACCAGCTTCAGCACAAAGCACAAGGAAAAGTGTTAATCTCAGCTTACCTTCACGTCTAGAAAACGATAAATGTGCCTTCACAACACGTCGACCGCTGGACACGGCACGATAAACACGGTGCACGACAGCTCTTAACACCATGATGGAGTCCAAAGCCAAGCAACCGTATAGCAAAAAGCAGATCAGGCTCAGAACAAAGCTGTCCACACTTAAGCAGACACAGGACATCGGCATCACTAAGACAGCAATTCCAAGGCAAACCTCGAGAAGATTCCACCAGAAGGGATGAGAAGCAATTAAGCTCAACCACGAAAGCTCACCAGGAAGGGAAAATCCTAGCTTGCCTGAGCAACTTCTCAAACACGGAATCTAACTGAGCACTTCAACAGAAGCGAAACACATCAGGAGCTAAACAGACTCAAGCCGGGATGACCAAGACAACGTGAGAACGTGTACGGTCATCAAACCAAGGCAAAAGGTCAACAGCAACCTGAACAACATACGGAGAAAACCTCGCAACGTACTGCAGATTCAAGCCTTCCGGCGAACACTGCCAAGTACAACTTGATCAAAACAAACACAACGATGAAAAAGAAACACCTCGTCACAACCTGACGAGAGCAGGACCATCTCGTACAGTGCTAGAGTAGCACGCACAAGACAACATACGAGAAAATAATGCGATAAATCATCGCAACACGCAAGCCAGCTGAAGACTGTACTGGACTTTCACGACTCTGGATACTGTATATCTCAGATTCCCATGTACTTCACACAACAATGCTCTGATAGCTCAGAAAAGAACTCCGAACATCTCAGAACACTGCTCTGATACCACCTGTAGCGACCCGGATCCCGATACCAGGTATACCCAGTAGGACTACCGAATACACGTGATACCACTTGGAACCCGCGAGGCCTCCCAAGAGCAGGAAAGCTCCGAAGGGATAAAGGCATGTGTAGAGTACATTGAAGCCACAGAGATATAACAGAAGTAATTAAATTTCATTAGATCGGTTTGCTAAAGTAGCAGAAATAAAATTACTTTTTAATTAACACTTTCAATTAAACAATTATACACCAGAGTCAAGTCCAAAGCTAAAGACAGCAAGTCTAGCACAATACAGTCGACAGAAAAGAAAGATGTACCGTAAAGTCGGGGGAAGCCCGACGCAGGTACCAGCTGGCCACAACGACACGCTAAGAGCAAGGGCACCAGGAACCACACGGAAGCAGAATGAACGACGTCACCCCACCTGAAAAGCAGGGGTGAGCCTCGTGTCACTGGCTCAGTAGGGGTCACGCGGATCCCCACTGAAAAACACGCAATAACACGGAACAACAAAACAACAGGAGGGACAGCAGGTGTAGCAAAGCGGGAAAACTACACTACAAAGCTGTAAAGCTACTCTAGAAGCAGTAGAGAATAGACGGGGAGTAGGAGTAGGGAACAAGTATGAAAGGGGAAGAACCCGCGCCAGACAAGTGGTGACCAAACTAACCTCGGCACCCCAAACTACTCCAAAGAGTGACAGAAGGGTGACTCTGATCTAACAAAGTCAGAAGTCACCGATCTGCCAACTCGGCACCAGGCCTAAGATGAAGACCTGCAAGGACCGATAAAAAGGTCTAGAAAAGACCCACACAGAAGACCGACAGACTCGACGACACACCCACGACTAGAAAGTCATGCACACCACGCTGACCTCGAGTAGGGCCACGAGAGGGCTAACTCGGAAAGGTCACGACGCGCAAGAAACGCAAAGAGCAGTGGAGAGCCACGCGTCACAGACGGACGCACCTCCCCACCAGAGCAACGGCCAACTGCGTCCATAGACGTCTTATGCTACGCCACGAGTGTCTCGCCTACAATACCGCTAAAGCCACGGTAGAGTCGCAGACATGCGCACTAAACCAAACAGGAACAACAGCATCAAGTAACCGGTCAGGGTCACGCCCGTCGACGTAAGTCCAACGCCCCTGACCACGTGTGCACACACTGGCTCTAGCCTAAGCCAGGTACTCCAACTATTTTTCTCCCTCGGTAGGACGCTACCCGTTGGCTGGGAGCCCACGGAACTAGCTTACGAACTGTATCTCGGGAACACCCCTCCGCCATCCAAGGCAAGTCGGCAACTCAAAGGCCTTAGGGCAACAACAATCGGAGGCGCACAAAACATAAGACTCCGAAACAAGGGCTGTAGTACAAACAAGCAAGGAAGCACTGTCGCACGTACTACGAAGCACCAACGCAGCAAGACAACTGCCAACAGACTCAGGACTAGGCAACTAGACCTACAACGTAACGATCCTTGAGTCGGACGACTCAAACGCAAGATCGTCACAAATGGCAGAACAAGCCGCCAATCGGTCTAATCCTAAGCCAAAGGAAACGACACTCCACAGGAAACGACTCACGGAGACCTGAGGGAACACCGAAGGCCCTCAGACACGCCTAGACACGCAAACCAAGGTAAAACAATACCTCGAAGCATCCAGAACCAGTGTCTCAGACTGGATAGAACCGCCAAGACACCCTCACAAGGTCACTAGTCAACCATTGGGTCACCCCGGGTTGACCGGAACCAAACAACGACGACTCAACAGTAGGACAGAGAATCCTACCACAAGCAAGAAGACTCCTGGCCACCTCACAATGTAGTCTTAGCCCTCATAGGGTGTCAGGAAACATCCACGGGAAAGCGGGCAGACCACAAGGGTAAGCCAAGACAGTCAGAAACCAGAACCACGGAAATCGGAGCAGAAGGACTGTAACGCACCACCCTTAGACCGTTACTCGAATGTGACGGTCTAACGCTAGGCCGTTACACTCCAACTGTGGCGGTCTACAACAGACGCGCTACAGCAACGTGACGGTCAGGAGGAGAGCCGTCACACACACCGCCCTAACCAACATCTAAAACACACAAGGCACGTAATGGCCTACACCAGGCGCGTTACACCGCTCTGACACGCCCGACCCGGGCCTTCACGGCCAACAGACCTCAGACAAAAACGGTAACTCAAACCACGTAACGCACTAGCCCAGGCGTGTTACACAGCCTAACGCAGCAAGGTGGGCACGTCAGGGCCAACTGGCTCAAGTCAAGAAAACAATGGCCGAAAGGCACGTAACGGTCCATCACGGACGCGTTACACAAGCCTAACGCACAAGGGCGTGGCCGTTAGAGGCAATGGCACAACCACCCAATTCGGCCAAAATAGCACGTAACGGCCTGGAGCAGGCGCGTTACAACGCTGTGACGCACGGGGACACCACCGTTACACAAATCGCCACAACGGTCAAACTCTAAGTCAAACGCAACGTAACGGCCTACACCAGGCGCGTTACAAGACTCTGACGCACTAGGGCAGGCGCGTCAGAGGAACCGCCTTAACCAAAACGCTAAACGACAAAACAGGCGTGACGCATCACCCCAGACGCGTTAGAGAGCTGTGACGCGCCTCCCCTGGGCCGTCACACTCCCAAGGCCACGAAGAACTAAAAATGCCCAGACGCTGTGACGGTCTATCGTAGGGCCGTCAGGGACCTCTGGCGGTCACTGAAACGACCGCTACACCGGTCACGGCGGGAAAATAGTGGATTGGCCAAATCGAGCCGTTCCACGCCCCATTCATGCCGAAGCGCAGGGGAAACAAAGCTAGACGATGAAAAATAACTCTAGGACGCTAAAACGCCCACATGCAAGCACTAAAACGCAAGATCCGGGTGATTTAAACAAATTGACCATAAACGAATCACCGAGGTTCCCGGACTCCTACCGGCCTCGAATGACGACCGATCAACACGAAACTAGCATGGATGGGATCCAGACATCCCAGCGGTCAATTCAACACTAACCACACCACAAATGGTGGTCGTTTTCCAGCGAACCCTGAAAACCCCAAAAACTCCGACTTTCACAAAACCGGCTCGATCTCCCCCGATCGAGCACCAAATCATGTACGGAAACAGAGGAAACGTGTAGAACAAGGTGGCGGTCCGTCTCCCTACCTCCACCGAAGAAACCGTGCCCCGAAGGGACTAAACCACGCCGAAAATCACGCCGCGAGCTCAAACACCAGCTTTGAATCCACCGTTCGGGATCGCGCCAGAGCCACTCCATCCTCGCCCTATCGCGCACCCAGTCAGCTCCACAGCATCCTCAACACTAGCTCCTAGGTCCTCCGTCTGCAGCCGGAGCCGAGGAAGCTCGAGAGGAGAGAAAACAGGAGAGAGAGACGACGGCGGTGAAATGAGAAGGGAGGAGAGAGGAAAGAAAAGAAATAGGAAAAGAAATTAGGAATTTTCCTAATTTCTGGAAAATTTGATTTCTGGCCCTATCTCTGAAAAATACGTAAAAATAATCGAAACGACCGGCTCGAAGAGTACATCGTCGCTGCAGCATTCACGAGTCGAGGAACTGACAACCAAACTCACCGTAGGGTTCCGTAACTAGTACGAGAGAAAAACCCACACGGCTCGTAAAGCTCAACTCGGAAGCCACAAAAGTGAACCGAAACTCACCGAAACAAATCCGAAAGATCCAATGAAGATCCAGCAAGACCTACCAAGATCTAGGGCATTACACAAACCGAGGAGCTGGAGATTTGCATAGAAATTTCCAAAGCATGAACCCTCCCAAGTTCGCCGGGTCTACGGATCCAGATGAAGCTGAACATTGGATTAAGGAAATTGAGAGGATTTTTCGAGTCATGCAATGTGCCGACGAGGAAAAGGTCCTACTCGCTACTTTCCAACTAGAAAGGGATGCACGTGCCTGGTGGGAATCGGTCGAAGCTACTTTACCGTACGACCAAGTATTATGGGAAGAGTTTGTGGAACACTTCAATAGCAAATATTTTTTCGACCGAGTGCAAGAAAGGAAGGCCGCCGAATTTGCTGCTTTGAAGCAAAGGGGTTTATCGGTAGCCGAATATGAAGCTCAATTCTCAAGATTATCTCGGTACGCTCCACATCTCGTGGGTACCGACAAGGTGAAGGCAAGGAGATTTCTCAACGGCTTAAGGCCGCAATATATTACTCAACTCGCCCCGATAGATATTCAAATTTATTCTGATGCGGTACGAAGAGCACAACTCTTAGAAGATGCAACGGAGTTATCAGATCGCATCCGAGGAAGGGAAGCCAAGAAGGAGCAAGTTATTGGAGCCGAAAGTTTCAAACCTTCCTTCGGGAAGAAAAGGCCCAATGACGGGCGTAACTTCATCAAGGACGGGCGTAATTTCAACAAAAGTGGACGTAACTTTCAAGGGGACAAGAAGCCAAGAACCTTTGACAAGCAAATTGTTCCTTTCTCTACGTCATCAAAGGAATTATGCAAATTCTGTGAGAAACCCGGACACAAAGCCGAGGAATGTTGGAGAAAGCTCGGCGCATGTCTTCGATGCTGGAGTCGGGAGCATAGGATCCCGAATTGCCCTCTTCTCAACGAGCAAGCTCTATCACCGGCAAAGCTTCCTATTATTGCCAAAAAGCAAGGAAGACTTCAAGCTCTTATGGATGCGGAACCTACCGAGGAAGGAGGCGTCATGGAAGGTACTCTTTCTATGTACTCAAGGCATGACTCTGTCTTATTTGACACCGGAGCTACGCATTCATTTATATCTAGAAGATTTGCTGGTCTTTTACCTATGAAGCATGTTCCATTAGATTATACACTCACTATTACTACCCCTATTGGAATGGGAACGGCGATTAAAAATTTCTATCCTAATAGTGAAGTTCTAATTAGCGGTTATAACTTACCCGCTGATTTGGTATGCATGGAGATGGAAGGATATGATATTATTTTGGGTGCCGACTGGCTATCTACACATGGTGCTAGTGTCAATTGCAAGATGAGTACGGTAACTTTTATGGGTTACCCCAACCTCATATTTTCTGGTATCAGGCATTCTAAATACTTGTCTCTCATTTCGGCCCTCAAAGCTGAGAAATTATTAAGGAAGGGTTGTGCCGGTTTCTTAGTTTCTATCACTATGACCGAGCATACGGAACCCGTTCTAAAGGACATTCCTATCCTTCGGGATTATTATGATGTATTTCCGGATGAGTTGTCTAGTATTCCTCCCGAGAGGGAAGTTGTTTTCTCTATTGATTTAATTCCGGGGGCTGCACTAGTTTCTAAAGCTCCGTATCGGATGTCTGCTGTCGAAATGAAGGTGTTAAAGGAACAACTATTGGACTTCTTGGAGAAGGGGTTTATCTGACCAAGTACTTCACCTTGGGGAGCCCCAGTCCTCTTTGTCAAAAAGAAAGATGGTTCGATGAGGTTATGTGTTGATTATCGGTAATTGAATCAACTCACCATCAAGAACAAATATCCTTTACCAAGGATTAATGAATTATTCGACCAGATTTCTGGAGCTCAATATTTCTCAAAGATTGATCTTCGATCTGGTTATCATCAATTAAAGATCAAGGAAGGAGATATTCACAAGACAGCATTTCGGAGTCCGTATGGACATTACGAGTTCACCGTTATGCCTTTTGACCTAACAAATGCGCCTGCCGCATTCATGCAATTAATGAACAACGTATTCAGGCCATACCTCGATCAATTTGTAGTTGTCTTCATTGATGACATTTTGATCTACTCCAAGTCAAAGGAAGAACATGAAGAACATCTCAAGAAGGCCCTTCAATTATTAAGAGATCACAAGTTTTATGCCAAAATAAGCAAGTGTGATTTCTGGTTAGAGGAAGTTTCTTTTCTCGGTCACATAATTTCTCGGAACGGTATTACCACCGATCCTTCAAAGGTCAAGACTGTAAAGAACTGGGAAAGACCTACTAGTGTGACGAAAATTCGAAGCTTCTTGAGATTGACTGGATATTATCGAAAGTTTATCAAGAACTTCTCCAAGATCGCGGTACCTTTAATGATGGAGACATCATCCACAATTCCCTTTGGCTAGGGTCCTCTTCACACTCCGGCATCATTTGAGTTCGGGCCTCTCTCAATAAAGGCCCACTTATCTTTTTGTGCTATTTACTTGAGTCATTTGATGTAATTTTCATTTTATTTGAGTCATGTCCCTAGGTCTTGCATTTATTTTCGTAAGTTTGTGTGTCATTAGATGGTGTAATGTGCTAATTGGGCCCAATTCTGCAGGCTTGGCCCAATAAGCCCCCCTTCCCCTTCGATTATTTGTCATTGAGTCTTTTGTCAGGGTCTTATTGTAAAATGTGAGTTTCCTATATATAGGGCCCCATTTCCTTCATTTGGAACTTAATGAATGAATGAATCAAAACAAAAGATTTCCATTTGAGTGTTCAAATTTAGTTCTAGAGGAGTGAATCCTATAGTTGGGTGAGAAGCCCTAGGGGAGTGATTCCCCACCCTACTCTCTCTCTATCCCTCTTTCTCTCTCCTTCCACTAAGGGGTTCGCCCCATTCCTCTCTCCTCCCTCCTCCCAACCACCTCCAACCCCCAACCACCTCCATTAAGGCCACTCCACTTCCCATAGCCCCATTACTCCACCCCCCTTGTCCCAAGGTGGAATCTTTACCCTTCCAACACAATCTCCCCCCCTTCCAACACAATCCCCCACTTCCCCACACAATCACCCAACTTCCAAAGCCATTTCAAATTTGAAATCCCTTCCCTCCAAGCCTTGGCCGCCCCTATCTCTATACCCTTTAGCCTTGGTCGCCCCCACCTCCCTCCTCTCTTCTCCTCCTAGCAATCCCCATTTCCCCCTTACCTCCAGCTGAAACCTGCGACCTCCCCCCTCTTCCTCCATCTCCCCACCACCATTAGACCCCTCCACACCTCCCACAACCCCCCCTCTCACCCTTCATCCACCTCCCCTTCACCCTATACCCCATTCTCCTTCTTCTATCAAGGCATTGGAAGCTGTCCTTTGGTTACTGCTTGCAGTCCAGAAGTTGCAGATGAACCAGCAGCTTGCAGCGGCCACCACGACCTCCTCCGGACGAGTTTGAAGATCCAAGAGCCATCGTCGGAAGCGTCTACCAGTCGCCTTCGCAGCCGAAGTGGTTTCATCTTCTTCCGATCTCTGAGTTGTCCAGGAGGTCCATTCTCCCTCAGCTGCGCAGTTCTACCCCGGCTGAGGACCTGAACCGGATTAGAAGCTCTGCCACGACAAACCTCGGAGGAATCAGCCCTCAAGCTCTTCTACAAAGTTCTTCTTCGTCCTGTCTACGTTCAGAATCAAGAGGCGGAACTCCGTTCGGTATCCTGTGGCAGGAGTTACAAATTTTCTCCCTCAGCTCCATCACTCTGCCAGCTACAAGTCTGCATCGACCTGCCACCACTATTCTGCATCCCCTAGTCTTCTCCGACCTCAGTTGGCTTCCCCGTCAGTTTCTCTGCGAAGAGGACTCCTTCACGATTCCAACGACTCCAACGGCGCTTGATTCCGAGGTCGGGATCGGCCAGGACACTCTCTTCATCCTGCTGTTAAAAATATGCAGCTGACGGTCCAAGAATCTGAAGCCCTGTTCAAACCACCGTCCCGGTCAGTAGCGGTGCCAGAAGAAATTAAAGAAATTCTGAGGCATTCCCCTTCCTGTTACGAAGATTTTACCACTGGTATCGCCATCAGAAAATTTCCTGAGCGGATTATACAGCATCCACAGCGACTACCTGTCCCTGTTCGCAGACAGCAGGCAGATTCAGTGCCGTCTCTTAATCAACCCTTTTCTCTCTAATTTCCCAGCCCCGCTTGGCCGGCTGAAGGCCCCTCCCTGCGTGGAGGTAGTATTGTTTGTCATTCCATTAACCCCCACCCCAAGATCCCCCTCCTGCGAGAGGTGTAGTGGTGTAATTTGTTTGGGCAGGTCAAGCGACACCGCCGCGGCGTGTGGGGATCCACTCGCCTCCCCGCTCGCCCTCGTCTCTGACCGGGACCGGTTTCTTCAAACTGGTCGAGTAAGTGCTCAAACCTTCACTCCACTTAGTGCTTGTCTTTCAATATTAGTTCTAATTCCGCTGGTTATGCGAGTGAGAGCCCGATCCTCAAGCCCCATAAACTTGAGTGATCACCGTGGGAATATTGCAACCGGTGCCTTTGGCACTTTGTTGGCCCCCTTGATTTGGGTATCCCCACCCATTGGGAATCAAGTCTTGGCCTTGCTGGCCCTCTACCAGCAAGGGCCCAACCCCACCTCCTCCCCTTGGCATTGCCAAGTCACCCCGGGCTTGGGTGAGTGACGATAGAGCGGTGGCCCAACTTGGCCCGTTTTGAATGCGATTGTGCTTGCTTGCATTAGGTCCGAGGTTGTGTCACATCAATTGGTATCAGAGCAAGTCATTGACTTGTCTCTATCAAGTCTAAGTCCTAGGACCTTTGCATTGTGTGTCCAACCTCATTTGCCCCTTGTTTTGCATGTCCACCCGTAGTGGTGCTAGTTACCGACCCGATCCGTCATCTTCAATTCCACCCATGGATCCCAATCCTCAACTCAATCAAGATGCTCTTAGGGAGGAACCCCAAGGCCAAATGAATAGGGTAGATGCTGCCCTTACAAACATCATTGCCCAACTTGAATCCCTTAACACTCGAATTGCTCGGTTAGAAGAACATGAGGTCCACCCAAGGGACAACGAGCCTAGAGTCCACCCTCCACATGTTGAGCCTCATAGGGAAGATCCCCATCTAAGTAATAATGAGCCAAGAGTTCATCCACCACATGGTGAGTTGCATAGGAATGAGTTCCACCCAAGGAACAATGACCCAAGAATCTACCCTCCACATGTTGAGCCTCATAGGGAAGAGTTCCATCCTAGGAATCATGGACCAAGAGCCTATCATCCACATGCTGAAATTTATAGGGAGGACTTGGAATTTGACCCCTACTATAACCATGAGAGACCCCGCCACCCTCCAATTCATGAAAGGCGTCCACGGGACGACCCGGATGACCCTCTCTTAAGGATGATTAAAGTAGAGGCCCCAAACTTTGATGGTTCCCATGAACCAAGTGTCTACTTAGAATGGGAGACCGCCATGGACCAATACTTTGAATGGTATCCAATGCCCGACCAAAGGAGGGTAAGATTGGCCAAGATGCATCTCACTAAATTAGCCAAAACTTATTGGCTAAACCAAAAGGGTTTAAGAAGGATTATGCGGGTAGAGCCTATTGATACTTGGGAGGGTATGAAGAATCAACTTAGGAACAAATACCTTCCCCAATCCTACCATCACATGCTCTTAGATGAATGGCAAAGCCTCACCCAAGAGGGGAAGACCGTAGTTGAGTACATTGAGAAGTTTGACTCCTATCTTTTGAAGTGTGGAGTTCATGAGGACCCGGCCGTTACCTTGTCCCGCTTTAGGAATGGACTTCAAAGTCACATCAAAAGAGAGCTTTTCATGAGAGATGTTGATAACCTTGAGATAGCTTATCAAATAGCTAGGGATGTAGAAAGATTCTCTAGGATCCCTCGATTTGCTACTCCCCGACCGGTCGATCCCAAAAACATGGGACCACGGCCCATTCCGGCCACTCCCATGAAAGCCCATAATCCAAGTGAGAGCACCCCATTAAGGCCTTACACCCCTCCTCCCACCATCACTCCAAACAAACCCACCCCTAGTCACCCCCTCCCACGGAGGGAAGACATTCCCAAAGGCCCAAATGTAGGAACTACTTCGGGAAGCGGGCGTCAACAATACTTTAGGTGTCAAGGGTTTGGCCACTTTGCGGGGCAATGTCCATCCAAGGGATTGTCTAACTTGCTTATTGAGGAAGAAGCTCCACCCCAAAAAGAACTTGAAGATGTCATTGAGGACCATGAAGCCTCACTAGATTGGGAAGAAGAGTATGAAACCCAATACCTAGAGTCGGGTCTAGAGCACACCACTCCATCTTCCAACTCTCATCTAGGAGTGATTAGATGCACCCTCACCAAACCCCAAGAAGAGGATTGGCGTCGAACTTCAATATTTCACACCTTTGTCAAAATAGGGAACCATGTAAGGAAAGTGATCTTGGATAGTGGGAGTTGTGTCAATGCCGTGTCACCCGATACCGTCAAGCTTCTTGGGCTAACTATCACCCCTCACCCAAGCCCATACCGGGTTTCATGGATCAACAACAACTCCATCCCGGTCAACACTCAATGTCTTGTGCCTCTCACCTTCTCTTCATACCATGATCAAATATGGTGTGACATCATACCCATGGAAGTAGGTAGCATCCTACTAGGAAGACCTTGACTTTATGATGTAGATGCCACCATCTTGGGTAGGAGCAACAAATGCACCTTTGAACATGAGGGTAAGACTATCCGTCTTAACCCCTCCCCACCTCGTCCCATGACCAAGAGGGACACTCCCCCTTAAGGACAACACCCCACCACCATACAAGTCTCGGGGAACTCCACCCCTCCAACTCCATCCCCTACCCAAACTCCCAAACAAAGTGGGACCTCGGGGTTGACCAAGGGTCTTCATCTCATCACTAGGAAGGAACTTGAAGAGGAGATAGTTCAAGGAGTACCATTATGTGCGGTGGTCATTTGCCTAGGAGAACCCACTTCCACCAATCCACATCCCATAGAAATCCAACAACTCCTAGAAGAATTCCATGATGTGTTCCCAACGGAGCTCCCGGACCAACTCCCTCCCATGCGGGATGTGCAACATGCAATTGATCTAGTCCCGGGAGCCACTCTCCCAAACCTTCCTCATTATCGTCTCAATCCTACGGAACATGCCGAACTTAGGAGGCAAATAGAGGAACTCATTAGGAAGGGCTTCATTCGCATTAGCAAAATTTCATGTGCCGTCCCGGCCCTTCTAACTCCCAAGAAGGATGGGTCATGGCGAATGTGTGTGGATAGTCGGGCCATTAACAAAATCACCGTCAAGTATAGGTTTCCCATCCCTAGGCTTGATGACATGCTTGATATGTTAGCTGGAGCCACCATCTTCTCCAAAATTGACCTTAAGAGTGGTTATCACCAAGTTAGGATAAGGCCCGGGGATGAGTGGAAAACGGCTTTCAAAACCAAAGATGGCCTCTTTGAATGGTTAGTCATGCCTTTTGGGCTTTCAAATGCCCCAAGTACTTTCATGCGTCTTATGACGGAGGTCCTTAGGCCCTTCATTGGGATCTTTCTAGTGGTCTATTTTGATGATATACTCATCTATAGTCAATCCCAAAAAGCCCATCTTGATCACCTTAGGAAAGTTTGTACCATCCTTCGTCAAGAGAGCCTATTTGCCAACTTAGGAAAGTGCCACTTCATGATCACATCCCTCACCTTCCTAGGATTTGTGGTGTCAACCAAAGGCGTCTCCATGGACCCCGAGAAGGTCCAAGCTATCATTGATTGGCCGGAACCCCACACCCTTCACGAGGTCCGAAGTTTCCATGGATTGGCTACATTCTATAGGAGGTTTATTCGAGGGTTTAGCACTATCACTGGCCCCGTCACCGATTGTCTCAAGAAGGGGACTTTTGTATGGACCAAATCGGCCTCTAAAGCCTTCCAAGAACTTAAGGAGAAGTTGACCCAAGCTCCAGTCCTATGCCTTCCCGATTTCTCTAAAGTCTTTGAAGTCACATGTGATGCATCCGGGATAGGGATAGGAGGGATTCTTAGTCAAGAGGGACACCCGGTAGCCTTCTTTAGTGAGAAGTTTTGTGATGCTAGGACAAGATACTCCACTTATGACAAGGGGTTCTATACCGTGGTTCAATCCCTCCGACATTGGAGGCACTACTTGTTGCCCAAGGAGTTTGTCATCTTTTCCGACCATGAGGCCCTCAAATACCTCAATTCCCAACAAAAGTTAAATGCCCGACATGCCCGATGGGTTAAGTTCATCCAATCCTACACTTTTGTCATCAAACACAAGGCCAAGAGTGAGAATCGAGCGGCGGATGCCCTTAGTAGGAAAGTTTCCTTGCTATCCACTATCCAAGTGGAAGTGACCGGGTTTGATAGGATCAAGGATGAGTACCCTAGCTGCCCCGACTTTGGGCACATCTATACCACCTTGACCACCCCTTCTAGCAAGGAACATGAGGGATTTGTCTTAGAGGATGGGTTCCTCTTCAAGGGACCCAAGCTTTGCATCCCACGGACCTCACTCCGTGACTTCTTGATTTGGGAATTACATGCGGGAGGGCTAGCTGGCCATTTTGGAGTCCACAAAACCATTGCCCTAGTTGAGGGACAGTTTTATTGGCCTAGTCTCAAGAGAGATGTAGGCAAGGTTGTGGGTCAATGCCGAACATGTGCCTCGGCCAAACAAGTGAAACAAAACACCGGCCTATATACCCCACTCCCCATCCCCGACCGACCATGGCAAGACTTAAGTATGGACTTTGTGCTAGGACTACCCAAGACTCCTAGAAAGCATGACTCAATCTATATGGTGGTTGATAGATTTTCCAAAATGGCCCATTTCATCCCATGCACCAAAACCTCCGATACCTCCCATGTGGCCCGATTGTTCTTTGATGAGGTTGTCCGCCTCCATGGGTTACCCAAAACCATAGTCTCCGATAGAGATGTCAAATTCACTAGCTACTTTTGGAAAACTCTTTGGCACGTGATGGGTACCCTCCTTAAATTCTCCACTGCCTACCACCCCCAAACAGATGGCCAAACCGAAGTTGTCAATCGGAGTCTAGGGAACCTCCTTAGGTGCCTTGTTGAGGATCGACCGGGAAATTGGTATCTCATCCTACCCCAGGCTGAATTCGCATATAACAACTCCATCAGTAAGTCCATACGGATGAGTCCATTTGAAGCCGTGCATGGATACAAACCAAGAAAGCCTTCCGATCTCATTCCTCTTCCCCAGCATGCTAGAGTGTCCATTTCAGCCGAGTCTTTTGCACAACATATTAGAGAATTGCATAAAGAAATTCGCAAGCACATCAGCAAAAAGAATGAGGCTTATAAAAGGCTGGCCGACTCTCATCGGCGTCACCAAGAATTTCATGTGGGTGACTTTGTAATGGTAAGGACGGAGAGGCTCTCCCCGGGAGCCAACTCTAAATTGAGGCCACGTGGGGCTGGTCCCTTCCAGGTCTTGAGGCGCATTGGTGTAAATGTCTACGAGTTAGATCTCCCTGAGGAGTATGGAATAAGTCCCACATTCAATGTTGCCGACCTAGTGCCATATAAGGGACCCACGGTGGTACCTAGTGAGGCGATTGAGCCTACTTCTTCCCTTGAGAGAGCACCCACCCGTGAGGAGAGACCACCAGCAAAGAGAGCCCAGCGTGAACAAATTGAACAAATATTGGATGAACAAGTCACTACCACTCGGAGCAAGGTCTATGAGCGCTATCTCGTCAGGTGGAAGGATCGGCCTCCTTCGGAGGATTCTTGGGTGAGTCGGGAGGATCTCCAGCGGTTGGATCCGGACCTCCTCGAGCAGTACCACAGCCGGATGGACCCCTACTCGACGGAGTCGAGCTCTTCATAGCCCAGGGGATTTGATGGAGACATCATCCACAATTCCCTTTGGCTAGGGTCCTCTTCACACTCCGACATCATTTGAGTTCGGGCCTCTCTCTATAAAGGCCCACTTATCCTTTTGTGCTATTTACTTGAGTCATTTGATGTAATTTTCATTTTATTTGAGTCATGTCCCTAGGTCTTGCATTTATTTTCGTAAGTTTGTGTGTCATTAGATGGTGTAATGTGCTAATTGGGCCCAATTCTGCAGGCTTGGCCCAATAAGCCCCCCTTCCCCTTCGATTATTTGTCATTGAGTCTTTTGTCAGGGTCTTATTGTAAAATGTGAGTTTCCTATATATAGGGCCCCATTTCCTTCATTTGGAACTTAATGAATGAATGAATCAAAACAAAAGATTTCCATTTGAGTGTTCAAATTTAGTTCTAGAGGAGTGAATCCTATAGTTGGGTGAGAAGCCCTAGGGGAGTGATTCCCCACCCTACTCTCTCTCTATCCCTCTTTCTCTCTCCTTCCACTAAGGGGTTCGCCCCATTCCTCTCTCCTCCCTCCTCCCAACCACCTCCAACCCCCAACCACCTCCATTAAGGCCACTCCACTTCCCATAGCCCCATTACTCCACCCCCCTTGTCCCAAGGTGGAATCTTTACCCTTCCAACACAATCTCCCCCCCTTCCAACACAATCCCCCACTTCCCCACACAATCACCCAACTTCCAAAGCCATTTCAAATTTGAAATCCCTTCCCTCCAAGCCTTGGCCGCCCCTATCTCTATACCCTTTAGCCTTGGTCGCCCCCACCTCCCTCCACTCTTCTCCTCCTAGCAATCCCCATTCCCCCCTTACCTCCAGCTGAAACCTGCGACCTTCCCCCTCTTCCTCCATCTCCCCACCACCATTAGACCCCTCCACACCTCCCACAACCCCCCCTCTCACCCTTCATCCACCTCCCCTTCACCCTATACCCCATTCTCCTTCTTCTATCAAGGCATTGGAAGCTGTCCTTTGGTTGCTGCTTGCAGTCCAGAAGTTACAGATGAATCAGCAGCTTGCAGCGGCCACCACGACCTCCTCTGGACGAGTTTGAAGATCCAAGAGCCATCGTCGGAAGCGTCTACCAGTCGCCTTCACAATTGAAGTGGTTTCATCTTCTTCCGATCTCTGAGTCGTCCAGGAGGTCCATTCTCCCTCAGCTGTGTAGTTCTGCCCTGGCTGAGGACCTGAACCGGATTAGAAGCTCTGCCACGACAAACCTCGGAGGAATCAGCCCTCAAGCTCTTCTACAAAGTTCTTCTTCGTCCTGTCTACGTTCAGAATCAAGAGGCGGAACTCCGTTCAGCATCCTGTGACAGGAGTTACAAATTTTCTCCCTCAGCTCCATCACTCTGCCAGCTACAAGTCTGCATCGACCTGCCACCACTGTTCTGCATCCCCTAGTCTTTTCCGACCTCGGTTAGCTTCCCCGTCAGTTTTGCTGCGAAGAGAACTCCTTCACGATTCCAACGACTCCAACGGCGCTTGATTCCGAGGTTGGGAGCGGCTGAGACACTCTCTGCATCCTGCTGTTAAAAATCTACAGCTGACGGTACAAGAATCTGAAGCCCTGTTCAAACCACCGTCCCGGTCAGCAGCGGTGCCAGAAGAAATTAAAGAAATTCTGAGGCATTCCCCTTCCTGTTACGAAGATTTCGCCACCGGTCTCGCCATCAGAAAATTTCCTGAGCGGATTATACAGCATCCACAGCGACTACCTGTCCCTGTTCGCAGACAGCAGGCAGATTCAGTGCCGTCTCTTAATCAACCCTTTTCTCTCTAATTTCCCCGCCCCGCTTGGCCGGCTGAAGGCCCCTCCCTGCGTGGAGGTAGTATTGTTTGTCATTCCATTAACCCCCACCCCAAGATCCCCCTCCTGCGAGAGGTGTAGTGGTGTAATTTGTTTGGGCAGGTCAAGCGACACCGCCGCGGCGTGTGGGGATCCACTCGCCTCCCCGCTCGCCCTCGTCTCCGACCGGGACCGGTTTCTTCAAACCGGTCGAGTAAGTGCTCAAACCTTCACTCCACTTAGTGCTTGTCTTTCAATATTAGTTCTAATTCCGCTGGTTATGCGAGTGAGAGCCCGATCCTCAAGCCCCATAAACTTGAGTGATCACAGTGGGAATATTGCAACCGGTGCCTTTGGCACTTTGTCGGCCCCCTTGATTTGGGCATCCCCACCCATTGAGAATCAAGTCTTGGCCTTGCTGGCCCTCTACCAGCAAGGGCCCAACCCCACCTCCTCCCCTTGGCATTGCCAAGTCACCCCGGGCTTGGGTGAGTGACGATAGAGCGGTGGCCCAACTTGGCCCGTTTTGAATGCGATTGTGCTTGCTTGCATTAGGTCCGAGGTTGTGCCACATCATTTAACAAGATTAACAAGAAAGGAGAATCCTTTTATATGGCCCGAGGAATTAGATTAGAGTTTTCAAACTTTAAAGGATTATCTGACGGCTGCCCCTATTCTCACATTACCTACGGAAGGAGGAGGATTCGAAGTATATGCTAATGCATCTGGAATTGGACTAGGTTGCGTATTAATGCAACATGGCAACGTCATAGCTTATTCCTCACGGCAATTGAAGAAGCACGAGGAAAATTATCCCGTACATGACCTAGAGCTGGCAGCTGTGGTCTTTGCTTTAAAAATCTGGCGACAATATCTCGATGGTGAAGCCTTTACGGTGTATTCTGATCACAAGAGTCTCAAATATTTATTCTCTCAAAAGGAGCTCAATATGAGACAAAGACGGTGGTTAGAATATTTAAAGGATTTCGACTTCTCTATGCAATACCACCCCGGAAAAGGTAATGTTGTAGCTGATGCACTTAGCCAGAAGCCGATGGCCTTACTATCCAGCATGATGGTTAAAGAATGGCATCTAATTGAACAAATGGCAAGTCTAGACCTTAATATGGAGGAGAAGGAAGGTGGAGTCTTTATTGCTAATATTCGACTCCAACCTGAGTTACTCTCAGAAATTAAGGAACGGCAAGGTGATGATCCGTTGAGCGTGGAAATTAAAGAGAAACTAGATCAACGACCGGATTTCCTTCGGGCTGATGATGGAAGGTTATTATTCAAAGGAAGAACTTGCATACCCGATTGTTCTACCATCAAGGGTAAAATCTTGGAGGAAGCACATCGGTCAAGGTACACTATTCACCCCGGTGCTACAAAAATGTACCAAGACCTCAAGAGAACTTTCTGGTGACCTAACATGAAAAGAGAGGTAGTCGAGTTCGTAAGCCGATGTTTGGTTTGTCAACAAGTCAAGGCCGAACACCTCAAACCGGCTGGCAAGCTCAAGCCTCTTGAAATACCGGAATAGAAATGGGATAGTATCGGTATGGACTTCATAGTTGGATTACCAAAGACCCGAAGTGGTTTTGATGCTATATGGGTAATTGTGGACCGACTAACCAAGTCCGCCCACTTCTTACCTATCAAGACTAAATGGACCGTGGATGTTCTAGCCACCTTATATATCAAGGAGATTGTCATGCTGCATGGTATTCCAAGTTCCATTATTTCGGATCGAGATCCGAGATTCACCTCTCATTTCTGGAAAGGTTTGAAATCATCTATGGATACTATGCTAAGATTTAGCACTGCTTTTCACCCTCAAACTGATGGACAAACTGAGAGGACGAATCAGATTATTGAAGATATGTTGAGAGCATGCATGATAGACTTCGGTGGAAGTTGGCATGAACATTTACCGCTGACTGAGTTTGCTTATAACAATAGCTATCGGTCGAGTATAAAAATGGCACCATTCGAAGCTCTATATGACCGAAGCTGTAGATCGCCTCTATGCCGGAGCGAGGTTGGAGAGAAGAGATTGCTTGGTCCCGATATTGTCCAAGATACAACTGACAAAGTCCAGTTGATTCAAGAAAGATTGAAGGTAGCTCAATCACGACAAAAGAGTTATGCCGATAATCGGAGGAGAGACCTTGAATTCCAAGTGGGGGAGCATGTCTTTTTAAAGATCTCACCCACACGAGGAATTAGAAGATTTGACATCAAGGGAAAGCTGAGTCCGAGATTTATTGGCCCTTTTGAGATTCTAGAACGAATCGGCGAGGTGGCGTACAAGCTGTATTTACCTCCTCAACTGGCCGGTGTACACGATGTCTTCCATGTATCAATGCTAAGGAAGTACGTGTACGATCCTTCACATGTGATTCAATTTGAAGAATTGAAGCTGCAAAAGGACCTATCATATGAAGAAAGACCGATCAAGATATTAGATCGGAAACTACACCAACTGAGGAATCGGGCTATACCGATGGTGAAAGTCCAATGGAGCAAACGTGGATTCGAGGAAGCCACATGGGAGTTAGAAGAATCTATCAAGAAGAAATACCTGGATTTAATATCAGGTTAGAATTTAACCTTTCAATTCGAATTTTTAAATTTTAGTAATATAGTGTGAATTTGGAGGACCAAATTCTTTTAAGTAGGGTCAGATGTAGAAACCCGATAAATAAAGATGAGAAATAATTTTTTTTCAATTTTATTCTATAATTAAAATTTTCATTAATAGTTAAATTACATTTTTACTATAAGTAATAAACTAGATAAATGCATTTACTTGAATTTACTTAAGGTAAATTGAAAAAGAAAAGCTTTAACCCTTAGATAAATCATAGAAAGCCCAATAAAAGTCCATATAATGGACTATGATTACAATTGGCCCACTGGGTAACCCATAATGGATTGGATTAATGGATTAAAGGATTTATTAAAGGATAATTAGACCAAAATTCGTAACACATGTTTAATATGGCATTTAAGGGATTAAAATAACCTCATTTCTATAAGATTGACCCAAGAATCAACCCCTACCTAACATACAACTATAGACCAGCCGAAATTAAATTATTTTCACACAAAAAATGGGCTAGATTAAGAAGAGAAATTGAATTTGTCTTCTTAATTCAGACTTAATGGGTTAGGTAAAATAAGTTGAGGAATCTTGACAAAATTGGCCAAGTTTTGGCTATAAATAGAACTCCAATCAACCCACAAACCATCCCTGGAGGCTTAAGCTATGCTGGTGTGAAGATTGAAGGAGATTTGAAGGAAGATTTGGGAGAAATCAAGGGTTTCATCTTATTTGGGAGTTTTTCTTACCTCTTCCTTAGATCCGCAAAAAGGTAGGTATCTCTCAGGATAAATTCTAGTTAAAACATGCTAGATTGTTCCTTTTTCAATGCTTTTTACATTGATACCTTATTCATTAAATTTCATTGAGAAATGAGTGAGTTATAGTCATTTTAGTGATGAAAAATCAAAAGTAGTAGAAAAAGTGTCGAGCCCTTGGGTCGACACTCGGGATCGAGTTTTCTGTCAAAAAATCGAAAACTTAGTGAAAAGTGTCGACCTCCCGGGTCGACACTTTTTCACGGTTGAAAAGTGTGAAGATTGAAGGAGATTTGAAGGAAGATTTGAGAGAAATCAAGGGTTTCATCTTATTTGGGGATTTTTCTTACCTCTTCCTTAGATCCACAAAAAGGTAAGTATCTCTCAGGCTAAATTCTAATTAAAGCATGTTAGATTGTTCCTTTTTCAATGCTCTTTCCATTGATACCTTATTCATTAAATTTCATTAAGAAATGAGTGAGTTATAGTCATTTTAGTGATGAAAAATCGAAAGCAGCAGAAAAAGTGTCGACCCCTTGGGTCGACACTCGGGATCGAGTTTTCTGTCTAAAAATCGAAAACTTAGTGAAAAGTGTCGACCTCCCAGGTCGACACTTTTTCACGGCTGAAAAGTGTCGACCTCCCAGGTCGACACTTTTTCACGGGTGTTCTGTTTTAAGAACAAAACCGCATACAGGGTATAAGTGTCGACCCAATGAGTCGACACTTTCTGCCTGCAAACAAATGTCGACCCCATGGTTCGACACTTTTCCTGTCATATGGAAAAATATATATATACACTCATATGGAAACCACACCACACCACACAACGGCTCGGCTCGGCTAAATAAATATACTAAGATTTTCGTATTCATTCAATTCAACTCACAACTTGAGCCCACATCCTATGCCCCTTGGGTCCTGACCCAAGGGTGAGCTCTCCAACATATAAAGCCATGAAAATTTTCAAAACTTCCAATGTGGGACTAAAGATTAGTCAATATACAATAGAAATTATAACATTTAGAAATCCACATTAATTGTAAGTATTTAGTCACCAAAAGAAAGGAAAGGCGATATTAGTATGTTTTAATTCTTACATCATGTTAAAAATTATTTTTTTAGAATAAAATTATTTTTAGCATGTAAAAATCTATTTTTAACCATATTAGTAAATTAATGCATGAAAAATATTTCCAGCCTGTTAAAAATGACTTCCAACATGATAAAATTATTTTATACATACTGAGATATAAAAAATATTTTCAGCATGTTAAAATTTATTTAAACTATTTTTTTGTATGATAAACCTAATTTTTCCTATTAAATAATTAGTAAATTGATGCATAAATTACTTCCAGCATATTAAAATTACTTCCAGCATGATAAAATTATTTTCAGCATGTTAGAATTATTTTTAGCATGTTAGAACTATTTTTAGCTTATTAACGCTATTTTTCAGCATCATAATTCTATTTTCCTATCAAATAATTAGTAAATAAATATAGAAATATGATTTGCAGCATGATAAAATTTATGTTGTTATCAGAAAATTTCTATAATTAGCATGGTAAACTTATCTTTATCATCCTATCAGTAAGTTGATGTATGAGAATTATTTTAACATGTTAAGTATAAATTTTAGCATGTTAAATATTAATTTTCAGCATGTTAAAAATTAAATCCAGCATGAAAAATTTATTTTTATCATCTTATCAGTAAAGTAACATATGAAAATCATTTTCAGCATGTTAAAATTATTTTCAGTAAGTTAGAATTATTTTCGGCATAAAAATCTATTTTCATAACAAAATTCTGATTTTTATAATAATAAATCACCGTTTTGGCTAAAACTAATACATCTCTAATGTACAAAAACTTCCTGTAAATATGTCTAAACACTTGTAAACCACATGCACACAAGATTAAACCATGGAATTAAATTAATTCTATTAACCTCTAATTACTTGAATTTTCTTCCTAGTTACCGTTCTTTCTTGAATTCCACGACTTAATGTCGTTATACATGATGCCTTAAAATTATTATTCACCCCTCTTGCTACTTCTGAGATTTTTGCCAGATATGTACTTTTTACAAATGAGCTTATTCTTGAAATTCATTGGCCATAGTGTTAAGTGGATGTCTAAACATACTTGGGATCTTATGATCCACTGACCCAATGCCTGGCATTAATGGGGCCCGGTCTAGTCCTGGGAGGAGCGCGCGAAAGTACTTGTGCACATGGGAGTTGATTGACAACGGTGTGACATTGCACCGAAGTGCATGACTTGCTAGATTATTTATGACATTCCACACTTCGTTATTGTACTTGTTTACTTGTTACTTGCAATTGCATGAAATGGCCAAATTCTTTCATGATATTCTTTACATGTTCAATATTCAATACTTGAAATTATCTTGGAACCTTGTTATCATATTATTACATGAAATTCCGTATACAATTTCCTACTTGCTATTCATGATCTTAAACACTTCCCGATTTACTTGGAAAAAATGTCCAAAATGATAAATACTTAAATATTGCCTGATTATAGAGATATAAAATCCTACTGAACTTTTTGCTCACCCTACGTTTTGGTAAATTGTTGCAGGAAATGAAATTGAAAAAGGGAATGGACAAGAGTGAAAGAGTGTTTTTCTTTTCCCTGGGATTTATATAGATCATTAGTATTTTTACAAGAATGATGTACTTTGGGATTGGAAGTTGTAATTTGCCTTTATGGCTTATGAATTAGTGATGTAAAATTCATTTTGATGGAATAAAAGTATCATTTTTCCGTTCATTTCTATCTTTAGAAAAAAATTGTACATGCTCTGATCGACACGCTTGTTTACGACTCGCTCAGGCCCTCGATTTTTCGCGTCGGGGCGTGACAGTCTTTGTGATATCAGAGCCTAGGTTACATAAAACCTAGGAATTCTTAAACATAGGTTTTCCCTTAATATAGGTATAGATCAATACCTAGAAATCGGTTAGGAACTTAAACTTTCCCGGTAAGTTTGGGTAGAACCATGGGTTAAGTTTTAAAGGAAAAGAATTAATCAAAAAATAAATACCAAAACAAAAATAATAAACCTTGGAATTATAGTTGCAGGTTAATTCTCACAAATGGCCGTCGAGAGAGCTCAATGGCACGAGATGCAACGCACCGTTCAAGGTTTAACCCAAGCCCTCCAACATGTTGCTCAAGGAGGAGCAAACCGAGGAGCCGAAGATTTGCATAGAAATTTCTGAAGCATGAACCCTCCCAAGTTCGCCGGGTCTACGGATCCGGATGAAGCTGAACATTGGATTAATGAAATTGAGAGGATTTTTTGAGTCATGCAATGTGCCGACGAGGAAAAGGTCCTACTCGCTACTTTCCAACTAGAAAGGGATGCACATGCCTGGTGAGAATCGGTCGAAGCTACTTTACCGCACGATCAAGTATTATGGGAAGAGTTCATGGAACACTTCAATAGCAAATATTTTTCCGACCGAGTGCAAGAAAGGAAGGCCGCCGAATTTGTCGCTTTCAAGCAAAGGGGTTTATCGGTAGCCGAATATGAAGCTCAATTCTCAAGATTATCTCGGTACGCTCCACATCTTGTGGGCACCGACAAGATGAAGGCAAGGAGATTTCTCAACAGCTTAAGGCCGCAATATATTACTCAACTCGCCTCGATGGATATTCAAATTTATTCTGATGCGGTACGAAGAGCACAACTCTTAGAAGATGCAACGGAGTTATCGGATCGCATCCGAGGAAGGGAAGCCAAGAAAGAGCAAGTTACTGGAGCCGGAAGTTTCAAACCTTCCTTCGAGAAGAAAAGGCCCAATGACGGGCGTAACTTCATCAAGGACGGGCATAATTTCAACAAAGGTGGACGTAACTTTCAAGGGGATAAGAAGCCAAGAACCTTTGACAAGCAAATTGTTCCTTTCTCTATGTCATCAAAGGAATTATGCAAATTCTACGAGAAACCCGGACACAAAGCCGAGGAATGTTGGAGAAAGCTCGGCGCATGTCTTCGATGCGGGAGTCGGGAGCATAGGATCCCGAATTGCCCTCTTCTCAACGAGCAAGCTCTATCACCGGCAAAGCTTCCTATTATTGCTAAAAAGTAAGGAAGACTTCAAGATCTTATGGATGCGGAACCTACCGAGGAAGGAGGTGTCGTGGAAGGTACTCTTTCTGTGTACTCAAGGCATGCCTCTATCTTATTTGACACCGGAGCTTCGCATTCATTTATATCTAGAAGATTTGCTGGTCTTTTACCTATGAAGCATGTTCCATTAGATTATACACTCACTATTACTACCCCTATTGGAATGGGAACGGAGATTAAACATTTCTATCCTAATAGTAAAGTTCTAATTAGCGGTTATAACTTACCCGCTGATTTAGTATGCATGGAGATGGAAGGATATGATATTATTTTGGGTGCCGACTGGCAATCTACACATGGTGCTAGTGTCAATTGCAAGATGAGTACGGTAACTTTTATGGGTTACCCCAACCTCATATTTTCTGGTATCAGATATTCTAAATACTTGTCTCTCATTTCGGTCCTCAAAGTTGAGAAATTATTAAGTAAGGGTTGTGCCGGTTTCTTAGTTTCTATCACTATGACCAAGCATACAGAACCCGTTCTAAAGGACATTCCTATCGTTCGGGATTATTCTGATGTATTTCCGGACGAGTTGCCTGGTATTCCTCCCGAGAGGGAAGTGGTTTTCTCTATTGATTTAATTCTAGGAGCTGCACCAGTTTCTAAAACTCCGTATCGGATGTCTGCTGTCGAAATGAAGTAGTTAAAAGAACAACTATTGGAGTTATTGGAGAAGTAGTTTATCCGACCAAGTACTTCACCTTGGGGAGCCCCAGTCCACTTTGTCAAAAAGAAAAATGGTTCGATGAGGTTATGTGTTGATTATTGGCAATTGAATCAACTCACCATCAAGAACAAATCTCCTTTACCAAGGATTGATGAATTATTCGACCAGATTTCTGGAGCTCAATATTTCTCAAAGATTGATCTTCGATCTGGTTATCATCAATTAAAGATCAAGGAAGGAGATATTCACAAGATAGCATTTCGGAGACCGTATGGACATTACGAGTTCACCGTTATGCCTTTTGGCCTAACAAATGCGCATGTCGCATTCATGCAATTAATGAACAGCGTATTCAGGCCATACCTCGATCAATTTGTAGTTGTCTTCATTGATGACATTTTGATCTACTCCAAGTCAAGGGGAGAACATGAAAAATATCTCAAGAAGGCTCTTCAATTATTAAGAGATCACAAGCTTTATGCCAAAATAAGCAAGTGTGATTTCTGGTTAGAGGAAGTTTCTTTTCTCGATCACATAATTTCCCGGAACGGTATTGCCGTCGATCCTTCAAAGGTCGAGGCCGTAAAGTACTGGGAAAGACCTGCTAGTGTGACGGAAATCCTAAGCTGCTTGGGATTGGCTGGATATTATCGAAAGTTTATCAAGGACTTCTCCAAGATCGCGGTACCTTTAACAAGATTAACAAGAAAGGAGAATCTTTTTATATGGTCCGAGGAATGCGAGAAGAGTTTTCCAACTTTAAAGGATTGTCTGACGACTGCCCATATTCTCACATTACCTACGAAAGGAGGAGGATTTGAAGTATATGCTGATGCATCTAGAATTGGCCTAGGTTGCGTATTAATGCAACATGGCACGGTCATAGCTTATTCCTCACGGCAATTGAAGAAGCACGAGGAAAATTATCCCATACATGACCTAGAGCTGGCAGCTGTGGTCTTTGCTTTGAAAATCTGGCGACATTATCTCTTTGGTGAAGCCTTTACAGTGTATTCTGATCACAAGAGTCTCAAATATTTATTCTCTCAAAACGAGCTCAATATGAGACAAAGACGGTGGTTAGAATATTTAAAGGATTTCAACTTCTCTATACAATACCACCCCGAAAAAGGCAATGTTATAGCTGATGCACTTAGCCAGAAGCCGATGGCCTTACTATCCAGCATGATGGTTAAAGAATGGCATCTACTTGAACAAATGGCAAGTCTAGACCTCAATATGGAGGAGAAGGAAGGTGGAGTCTTTATTGCTAATATTCGACTCCAACCCGAGTTACTCTCAGAAATTAAGGAATAGCAAGGTGATGATCCGTTGAGCATGAAAATTAAAGAGAAACTAGATCAACGACCGGATTTCTTTCTGGCTGATGATGGAAGGTTATTATTCAAAGGAAGAACTTGCATACCCGATTGTTCTACCATCAAGGGTAAAATCTTGGAGGAAACACATCGGTCAAGGTACACTATTCACCTCGGTGCTACAAAAATGTACCAAGACCTCAAGAGAACTTTCTGGTGGCCTAACATGAAAAGAGAGGTAGCCGAGTTCGTAAGCCGATGTTTGGTTTGTCAACAAGTCAAGGCCGAACACCTCAAACCGGATGGCAAGCTCAAGACTCTTGAAATATCGGAATGGAAATGGGATAGTATCGGTATGGACTTCATAGTTGGATTGCCAAAGACCCGAAGTGGTTTTGATGCTATATGGGTAATTATGGACCGACTAACCAAGTCTGCCCACTTCTTACCTATCAAGACTAAATGGACCGTGGATGTTCTAGCCGCCTTATATATCAAGGAGATTGCCATGCTGCATGGTATTCCAAGTTCTATTATTTCGGATCGAGATCTGAGATTCACCTCTCATTTCTGGAAAGGTTTGCAATTATCTATGGGTACTAGGCTAAGATTTAGCACTGCTTTTCACCCTCAGACTGATGGACAAACTGAGAGGACGAATCAGATTATTGAAGATATGTTGAGAGCCTGCATGATAGACTTCGGTGGAAGTTGGCATGAACATTTACCGCTGACTGAGTTTGCTTATAACAATAGCTATCAGTCGAGTATACAAATGGTGCCATTCGAAGCTCTATATGGCCGAAGCTGTAGATCGCCTCTATGCTGGAGCAAGGTTGGAGAGAAGAGATTGCTTGGTCCCGATATTATCCAAGATACAACTGACAAAGTCCAGTTGATTCAAGAAAGATTGAAGGTAGCTCAATCACAACAAAAGAGTTATGTCGACAATCGGAGGAGAGACCTTGATGATGTGGCATAGCCCAAGGATGACTAAGTAGGTAATGAACAACCTAGGACCTAGATCCACAAGCATACAAGCACTCAATGATTCTCACAATAACGTCTTACTCACACGGCACACGCGATCACCCGGCGGGGCCGGGGGATGATGGCAAGGGTCCGAGGCGGGACCCAATGAGTCTAATGGACTTAGTTGGCTTAGGCTGACCCCAAAGAGTCCAGGATTCCCAACTTAGTGGGCGGCTGGCCCGCAGGGCGGGGTTTTGGGTGACACTCTCTCTCGGTCCGCGGTGGGCACCAACAAATGAGCATACAAGTACGGGCCCTCTTCTCACCGTCCAACGAGCAATCAAAGCAATACTAAACTTGCAGAAGTAAGGCTATCAAGGTTAGTATCAGAGGCTCACCTGATCGGTGTGAAGACACCGATCCTGCTCGGAGACGTGGGCGCGCCGGGAGGCAAGGGTATACACCCGATCGCCGCGGCGATGTAGCTTGACCTGAAAGTGCAAAGAGTACAACACTACGCCTCTGGCAGGAGGGGTGATCTTGGGGTGGAGATTAAGCTTATTACATTCAAAACTACCTCCATGCAGGGAGGGGCCTTCAGCCGGCCAAGCGGGGTGGGGAATTAAGCAAAGGAAACCCGACTTGCCGAACTCCGCCGATTCTGCCAATCTGCAGGTTCGCTGGACAGTGGGGCGGTGATGATGCTGCCAAAAATTCCACAGAGCTCAGATCTTGATCATACTTGCGCCAAAAGCTTGCCAACAGACCAAGGATGATCTCTGAATTTTTTTTGAGCTTGGTAAAGTCTTTTCTGGCCGGGGCAGAGTCTGGAACCGGACTGATTGGTTCTGCCTCTGTCTAGTGCAGAACAATGTGGCTGATTGCAGAGAGTGCCACGATCTCTACCAAGCTCTGATTGAGACGAGACCTGAACCATTGGAACCGTGGTCGAGTCTTCTTTCTGTCAGAACCAACGGCGTGGTCGGCAGATGTCGGAGAAGACCAGGACGATCAGATGAGTAGAGGGGTGTCGGTTCTGGCTCCTGTAAACTGACCTGACACACTTGGAGTAGAAAATTCGTAACTTTAGATGCCGATGTCCAAATGCAGCTCTGCTTCTTGAGGATGAAAGAGGACTTGAGAGGGAAGATTTTTTATGAAGAACACTTGATCTGGATCCCAAAGGGTTCGTCGTGGTCAAGCTTCCACTCTCGCTCTGGTTCCCTGCCTGAGAGGTCCTGCGCAGTCGAGGGAGAATCGCTCCTACCAGCAGCTCGGAACTCAGATGTCGACGAAACCACCTCTCCTTGAAAGCTCTCTAGACGAACTTTCCAGATATGTAGGCCTTGACACCAGGAGGATCAGGGAGAGGCCGGAGATGATGCGACTTTCAGGACCAGCTCCTGCAGCTTGCGACCTGCTACCTGGAACTGCAACCTTTCAAGAATCAAGGGAGTGGAAGGGGGTTAGCAAAGCTTGTGAATGATGGCTGAAGGTTTAGGGAGAGGGGTAGGATGTGGCTAGGGCTCCAGGAGGGTCTGGAGTGGCAGGGATAGATGGAGAGGGGGGCTGGAGCAGCTAGAGGTGGAGATGGGGGGGTGGGGGTGCACTAGAGAGAGGGTGAGTGTGAGAGGAGGATGGGGGCGAACTTGGCTATGGGAGGGAAGGGGAGGTCGACCTGGAGCTGGTATGGGGGTGGAGAGATGGGAGGGATATTCAAAAATGTCCTTGGGAGGGACCCCTTCAGCCTTGGGAAGATGGAGAGGTGCCTAGGGAAGTGATTGGGGTAGGTGGTGGTTGGGAAGTAGGGCTTAGATTGGTGGAGGGTTGTTGGGACTAGATGAAGAGTAAAGGAGGGTTGTGGGAAGTTGTGGGGTATTAATGGAGGTAGGTGGGGGTTGGAAGTGGTTGGGAGGAGGGAGGAGAGAGGAGAGATTCGCCCCTTTCTTTGGGGAGAGAGAAGGAGAGATAGAGAGAGAGATAATGAGAGAGTAAGAGAAGAGAAAGAGATGTGGAAATATTGCTATTCAAATAGATTCATCAAAAGTTGAGTACATGAGGAGAGATGGGCCTATATATAGGCAACCATTCTTTACATGACCAAAATGACCTTGACATTAAGATAAAAGACTCAACAACTCCTAGACTCAACCCATTAGGCCCACACTAAGGTACTAAGGCCCAATTACACAAAATAAGAGAAATAAACTAGATACCAAGACTCAATAAAAGAAAGTACATACGATAAGACTCAAGAAAATGAAGATACATAAGATGGGATCATGGAAAAGGAAGATAACATGTAGAGACCAAAGCCATCCCATATCAAAAAGTGTGCAGACAACCGAGCTAGAAGGAGGGTTGTGAGATGCCCTCATCACTTGAATTCCAAGTGGGGGAGCATGTCTTTTTAAAGATCTCACCCACACGAGGAATTAGAAGATTCGACATCAAGGGAAAGCTGAGTCCGAGATTTATTGGCCCTTTTGAGATTCTGGAACGAATCGACGAGGTGGCGTACAAGCTGGCTTTGCCTCCTCAACTGGCCGGTGTACACGATGTCTTCCATGTATCAATGCTAAGGAAGTACATGTACGATCCTTCACATCTGATTCAATTTGAAGAATTGAAGCTGCAAAAGGACTTATCATATGAAGAAAGACCGATCAAGATATTAGATCGGAAACTACACCAACTGAGGAATCGGGCTATACCGATGGTGAAAGTCCAATGGAGCAAACGTGGATTCGAGTAAGCCACATGGGAGTTAGAAAAATATATCAAGAAGAAATACCCAGATTTAATCTCAGGTTTGAATTTAACCTTTCAATTCGAATTTTTGAATTTTAGTAATATAGTGTGAATTTGGAGGACCAAATTCTTTTAAGTGGGGTCGGATGTAGAAACCCGATAAATAAAGATGAGAAATAATTTTTTTAATTTTATTCTATAATTAAAATTTTCATGAAATAGTTAAATTACATTTTTACTATTAGTAATAAACTAGATAAATACATTTACTTGAATTTACTTAAGGTAAATTGAAAAAGAAAAGCTTTAACCCTTAGATAAATCATAGAAAGCCCAATAAAAGTCCATATAATGGACTATGATTACAATTGGCCCACTGGATAACCCATAATAGATTGGATTAATAGATTAAGGGATTTATTAAAGGATAATTAGACCAAAATTCGTTACACATGTTTAATATGGCATTTAAGGGATTAAAATAACCTCATTTCTAGAATATTGACCCAAGAATCAACCCCTACCTAACATACAACTTTAGACCAGCTGAAATTACATTATTTTCATACCGAAAATGGGCTAGATTAAGAAGAGAAATTGAATTTATCTTCTAAATTCGGACTTAATGGGTTAGGTAAAATTAGGTGAGGAATCTTGACAAAATTGGTCAAGTTTTGGCTATAAATAGAACCCCAATCAACTCACAAACCATCCCTGGAGGCTTAAGCAATGCTGGTGTGAAGATTGAAAGAGATTTGAAGGAAGATTTGGGAGAAATCAAGGGTTTCATCTTATTTGGAGATTTTTCTTACCTCTTCCTTAGATCCGCAAAAAGGTAGGTATCTCTCAGGCTAAATTCTAATTAAAGCATGCTAGATTGTTCCTTTTTCAATGCTCTTTCCATTGATACCTTATTCATTAAATTTCATTGAGAAATGAGTGAGTTATAGTCATTTTAGTGATGAAAAATCGAAAGCAGCAGAAAAAGTGTCGACCCTTGGGTCGACACTCGGGATCGAGTTTTCTGTCAAAAAATCGAAAACTTAGTGAAAAGTGTCGACCTCCCGGGTCGACACTTTTTCACGGCTAAAAAGTGTCGACCTCCCAGGTCGACACTTTTGCACGGGTGTTCTGTTTTAAGAACAAAACCGCATACAGGGTATAAGTGTCGACCCAATGAGTCGACACTTTTCTGCCTGCAAATAAATGTCGACCACATGGGTCGACACTTTTCCTGTCATATGGAAATATATATATATATATATATATACACTCATATGGAAACCACACCACACCACGGCTCGGCTCGGCTCGGCGGTGCGGTGTGGTGCGGTGCGGTGCGGCACAAATAAATAAATAAATAAATATACTAAGATTTTCGTATCCAACTCATAACTTGAGCCTACATCCTATGCCCCTTGGGTCCTGTCCCAAGGGTGAGCTCTCCAACATATAAAGCCATGAAAATTTTCAAAACTTCCAATGTGGGACTAAAGATTAGTCACTATACAATAGAAATTATAACATTTAGAAATCCACATTAATTGTACGTATTTAGTCACCAAAAGAAAGGAAAGAAGATATTAGTATGTTTTAATTCTTACAGCATGTTAAAAAATATTTTTTTAGAATAAAATTATTTTTAGCATGTAAAAATCTATTTTTAACCATATTAGTAAATTAATGTATGAAAAATATTTCCAGCATGTTAAAAATGACTTCCAACATGATAAAATTATTTTATACATACTGAGATATAAAAAATATTTTCAGCATGTTAAAATCTATTTAAACTATTTTTTTTGTATGATAAACCTAAATATTTCTATTAAATAATTAGTAAATTGATGCATGAAAATTACTTCCAGCATATTAAAATTACTTCCAGCATGATAAAATTATTTCCAACATGTTAGAATTATTTTTAGCATGTTAGAACTATTTTCAGCATATTAAAGTTATTTTTCAACATGATAATTCTATTTTCGTATCAAATAATTAGTAAATAAATATAGAAAATGATTTGCAGCATGATAAAATTTATGTTGTTATCAAAAAATTTCTATAATCAGCATAGTAAACTTATCTTTATCATCCTATCAGTAAGTTAATGTATGAGAATTATTTTAGCATGTTAAGTATAAATTTTAGCATGTTAAATATTAATTTTAGCATTTTAAAAATTAAATCCAGCATGAAATATTTTTTTATCATCTTATCAGTAAAGTAACATATGAAAATCATTTTCAGCATGTTAAAATTATTTTCAGCAAGTTAGAATTATTTTCGACATAAAAATTTATTTTCATAACAAAATTCTGATTTTTATCATAATAAATCACCGTTTTGGCTAAAACTAATGCATCTCTAATTTACAAAAACTTCCTGTAAACATGTCTAAACACTTGTAAACTAAATGCACACAAGATTAAACCATGGAATTAAATGAATTCTATTAAACTCTAATTACTTGAATTTTCTTCCTAGTTACCGTTCTTTCTTGAATTCCACGACTTAATGTCGTTAAACATGATGCCTTAAAATTATTATTCACTCATCTTGCTACTTCTGAGATTTTTTCCAGATCTGTACTTTTTACAAATGAGCTTATTCTTGAAATATATTGGCCATAGTGTTAAGTGGATGTCTAAACATACTTGGGATCTTATGATCCACCGACCCAATGCCTGGCATTAATGGGGCCCGGTCTAGTCCTGGGAGGAGCGCCCGAAAGTACTTGTGTCCATGGGAGTTGATTGACCATGGTGTGGCATTGCACCGAAGTGCATGACTTGCTAGATTATTTATGACATTCCACACTTCGTTATTGTACTTGTTTACTTGTTACTTGAAATTACTTAAAATTACATGATATATTTGACTTGTATGAAATGGCCAAATTCTTTCATGATATTCTTTACAAGTTCAATATTCAATACTTGAAATTATCTTGGAACCTTGTTATCATGTTATTACTTGAAATTCCGTATACAATTTCCTACTTGTTATTCATTATCTTAAACACTTCCTGATTTACTTGGAAAAAATGTCCAAAATGATAAATACTTAAATATTACCTGATTATAGAGATATAAAATCCTACTGAACTTTGTGCTCACCCTACATTTTGGTAAATTGTTACAGGAAATGAAATTGAACAAGAGAATAGACAAGAGTGAAAGAGTGTTTTTCTTTTCCCTGTGATTTATGTAGATCATTAGTGTTTTTACAAGAATGATGTACTTTGGGATTGGAAGTTGTAATTTACCTTTATGGCTTATGAATTAGTGATGTGAACTTCATTTTGATGGAATAAAAGTATCATTTTCCCATTCATTTCTATCTTTAGAAAAAAAATGTACATGCTCTGATCGACACGCTTGTTTACGACTCGCTCACGCCCTCGATTTTCCGCGTCGGGGCGTGACATCGGAGGTATATTGAGTTTTTCCCTTGGTTGGAAGAGATCGCGTTTTGGCTAAGGTTCATCGTCTTGCATCGTGTGTCTGGATTGGATGGCCTTTTGTGTGCCATGAAGTCCGTGCGAGACACATCCTATGTTTTGGCAAGATGGTTGCCTGTGAGAAGTCGTGCCCATTTTCCTTGTTGTGTAAAGGTGTTGGCACTATTCCGGAAGGACGAGTGTCGGCTGGGCGGTGTTTGTGAGAATTTACGGCTGGTGTTGTGATTCCCGATGTGTTGAGGATCAGAGCCTACAGAGTTGCAGAGGATTACCGAGATGGCAGATCCCGAGTCATCAGTGTTGGGTGTGCGTGTGGATCAGAGTACGCAGCGGAAGCCTGGTGGGCCCATAACCCACAGGTTTAGGATCGTAGCGTTGGTTGCTACAGGCAGATTTCCCGAGGATTTGTGAGCATGGGAGGATTGGTTCCTCGGTGTGAGACGTGTTGTTACCGTGCCGTTGCTTGAGATATTGTGGCTCATGGCACTGGCAGGATGGAGAGTTGGGGAAATATGTTGGCAAGTGCCCCGCATGAGTACCTTGTTCATGTATTGGAACTTGTGTCTTCGGTTGAGGTCGTGGTTTTTGAGAAGTGATCTCTGAGAGATTATGGGTCCTAGTTGGCAACTGCGAGCGGCTGGTAAGGTTGACCGAGTGGTCGACCATGGTAAGATGTGTATTGTAAGGGAACTTGTGTGCATTGGTCGTGGCGTTGTCGACCAAAAGCTGAGTGAGTCAGGGTTTCCCCGTTGGCAAATGTCTGGTGACCGGTGTATGGTATTTCACTGACAGAAGATGCTGGTTGTGGTGCATTGAGTATGGTAAGAGTCGTGTGCCAGTGAGGCCTTGGGTGGCCGATTATGAGGTGTCCCTCTTCCTGGATTGTGTGACGACCCAGAGCTCCGGATACCGATATACCGATAACATCGATACACCGACACCAAGAACTGGGGAAGCCACCCAAGCAGCTGATGAGGCCCCTGAAGGGTTAGTGGAGTTTGTCGAGGGGATGTATAATGAATTACAATCACAAGCGTGCATAAATGAATTTAAGCAATAAAGTTTAACAGAAAGTGCGGAAGCAATTTCAAAATAAACAGAGTGCTAAATATATAAACTAGTCCAGAGGGCACAAGAGTGCACGTCCACAACGTACAACTACTCGGGGCATACCCCGGTAAAAGTACAAAAGAAGGCCAAAAAGGTGACCCGTCAACTGCTGGCAGCTAAGAACGGTCTCCGAGCACACGGGGAACACCGGGAGACGACGGGCGCGGCTTGAAGTCCCGCGATCAATGACACCCAAGAGGGGGGTGAATTGGGTGTTTACCAATTTTATGAAAACTTTTGGCCTTTTTGAAATATGTGATAGAATGCTAGTTAAGAGATACAAAACTATTTGAACACAGATTGGATTTATCAAACTTTATGTGATAAGATATAAATTATGCAATATATACGTAGATAAATCCAGAACAATAATTTACACTAACACTCATGTAGAATGGAGGTAGAGGAAATGGATCAAACCACACAATTCAAACCATACTGCACAGCGATTCTTAAGGTGGTTCGGATGCAACGACGGCAATCCTACGTCCACCCCTCACCAAATCCGGTGAGGCTTCACTCGAGGATAAATCCCCAAACGGAGACGACGCTCCAACCACACACGCAGGATGACGCCTGCACACACACACGGGGACACGCCCCAATACACACACACACACACACACACACACACACACACACACACACACACACACACACACACACACACACACACACACACACACACACACACACACACACACACACACACACACACACACACACGGAGACAAAGTCTCCAACACGATATGACAACCAGATCAACAACACAAACACCCGCTGTCACAAGTGCAGCAATCCACACACACGTGACAAAACGGATCTAAACAGACCCACACACACACAAACGCAGATCTAGGAAGATCCACGCACACACGAATCAAATACGACACACACAAACACGACCACGGATCCAACAATGATCCACACACACACACAAGTTTTTGCAGTCTATACAAAACACGAACATGAACTTAAAACACAATAAGGCACAGTTTAGAAATCCCCTGATTTGGGTTCCCTTGAATGCATGCTGCGGGGTTGAGAATGGATGAAGAACACTTGCTGCACGGAGTACTGTTCACGGCTACAGTACCCTTCTTCTTCACTTGGACAATCCTTGTATCTCCTTGATGCTTGTGAGCTTGTTCTCTTCCTTTGAGATTACTGACTTCAACCGGAGCTAGAGTACCTTCAGATGATGCTTGAATGGCTCCTTCTTCCTTGTAGCATCCTTCTTCTTCTTCTCTTTATAGGCTCCTTGGTTGATAGGCTCTCCTTCGATCTCTTCTTGTTGGATGCTTGCTTCTTCAGCTCATAGGAGGATGAAGGCTTCAAGAAGGATCTTGGATCTTCAGCTGCTGGATGGAACTTGATTCACGGACTATTGTTCATGCTACAGTAGCACTACTCCTCCTTCTTCACTTTGACAGCCTCCTCTTGATCTCCTCTTGAATCCCCTTGGATGGTTAGGGTTTGTGACTCCAAATGAGAGTTTTATAACTCTTGAGTGGCCCTTGGACAAGCCCCAGACCAGATCCACGAATCATGGTGTAATTGGGGGCAAAAGGATTAAAGAAATGGGGTGAAACCCCTCTCCTCGAGCTTGACACAAAAGTCAACAAAAGGGGGCTCGGGGCTGGCGGTCGACCGGAATCATGGGGCGGTCGACCGGAACCTGCTGCAATTGGAACTTTTAGGCTCTGGCAAAACTGGTCGACCGGCCAAGGCGTGTAGGTCGACCGGAAAGACCTATACCTGTAAAAATGAAGTGTTAGCTCAAGGAAACATGTCCATAATTCAAGGGCTTCATGTCCATACCAAATCCATGCTTTCTGGAATTGAATTCAACTTAGAATATGCTTTGAGCATTTCTAAATTTTGTTCCGAGGGCAGAGGGCGCTGCCCCCTTGACCCCCGCGACCTGACCGGGTAGGTCGATCCCCGCGACCTGAATGAGCAGGTCGATCCGCGGGCGAGGGCACACGCTGGCCAGAAGGGTTTCATGTTCAATATGCATGAATGAGATGTATATGAGATACACATGGTGAGATCGTTGCTAAATATGAGATACACAAGGTGAGATCGATGCTAAGACAAGGTAAGAGTCTCACCAATGGTCCTTGACAGAAAATGACATATACCACCTGTTTTGGATTGTAGAGGAGCAGAGTTTTAGTTCACTAGGTGACTGCCATGAGTTTGATCCTGCATGAAAGATAGTCAGGGTTAATTGCATGCTTGTTCACATTAAAGAGGTTATGAAACCTCTTGCCTCTTGCAAACCCAACATAAACAGCAAGATGAATGAACACAATCATCAAGAACATGTGTAATCAACCACATGTTTAGTTATCATCATTAAATCCATCATTAAGTTTTAGTTATCATCAAAACCATAACTTAACAAACACAACATTCATCAAAACCATAACTCAACAATCTCCCCCTTTTTGATGATGACAAACTTATTGATGATGACAAACTTAATGATGATATACAATGGAATGGCACAGATGTTCTTCTCCCCCTGTCACACACAATCATCAATTTCTCTCCCCCTTTGACATAATCAAAAAGTGGGATAATGCAGCACTTTCTCCCCCTGTGACATGATCAATAATATCAACAAGCTGGAAGAATCCAAATGAGGAAGAACAAGCCTATCTCCCTTTGAAGCAGCAATAGCCCATCTTATCAAATCAGAAGAAGCAAGGGTAAATCATGGATGAACAAAGCAATATGATTCCAATCAGAGGAAACCAATTGGTGATTATTCTCACAAATCAACTTGATACCATCCAAGGCAAATACAGTCAAGCATGCATTGATACCAATTGAAAGTGGTAATTGGCCTCAACGATATGAACCAATGGAGGAAGATGTTTACAAGATGAGGTGTTCAGCAGGATGGCATTCAAAAGCTAGAACCCATGTCAGATATTCACAACAAGCAAGAGCAGGAGGGCAGATCAAAAGGATTTTCTTTGATTTTCAAATTTTCTAATTTTTATATTTTCTGAAAATACATAAGAACTCAAAGCAAGCATGTGATGACACTATAAATGCAAGCATGATACCAATGGAAAGCAAAAACCCCATATGGCAAGTGTAAGCAAATTGAAGTCCAATTTTGTGAGATTTTCAGTGATTTTGAAATTTTTAATTTTCTTATAAAATGCATGAGGCTATATACATACAACTTATGACACATGATGAGCACACAATGCAACCAGGCAGATACGTATATATAGACATGCAAGCATAGCTCCCACTTACTTATATAAGAGGGTATAGGTATAGGAAGGGTGCATGAGGGTCATGACATTCGGAATGCACATGTGTAGCACACGGGAGGTTGTGCAATCATATAGGAGAATTATGCAATTGCTAATGCAGTCAATCAACTTTCTGAATACATATTAAATCAAATTTTCAGATGTGTAAGTGAGTAACATGAAAAATGATAGTTGTAATATGGATATTCAGATTTTCAAATCAACACATATCTGATATTTTACAGACTGCACTTCAATTTTGAGAACAGCGTATTAGAGGCTACGCTCTACCACAATGAGTTTTCACCATCATTTTTCAACTCAACCAATATCACATGATAGTCAGAATTTTTCAAGAGTGATCAGGTTCAAATGATTCCTTTTTACGCGAGTAGACGCATGGAGCTCATGCCAGAATCCCCGGTTACTCAGAATACTGAACCATTTCACCTCATTTTGAACAGAGATACTAGTCAACACTTTTCAGATATGAACCACATCACGTCTTAGGTGACATGTGCCCAGCTTACTCAGTGAGATCGAGTATTGCTCTATCTTTCGTTTTCATTTCAGATTTTTCAACAAGGATGGGTAGGCAGCTTTTTCCTCAACTGTATCTTTATCATACATGCAGCAAGTTTGACATCTCGAGAGTGTTGAAAAGAAATTCATATATCCTTATCTTTAACATTCATTTTCACATTTAGTGCATGAAGTGTGCGAATTTGATTCAGCATGTATACCAAAAATATCATGAACACATAACAAGACAGCTCCCCCTAAACAGATGCACTTATGAAATGAGAACTCCCCCATAGTGTACAACATGAAACACTCCAATAATGACTCAAATGCAGCATTATTTATCAAGAAGATATAAGGTTATAGAAGTGCCAAAAAATGGGGTTGAATAGCATATAATAGCACACAAGCACACATTGGGAGTTTATGCAAATGCACTATGACATGCATGCGAGCAATGTGATGTCAATTTGATACCAATTGAATAGACAATTTGATACCAATTAAATGGATGCTAACTGAATGAACTAAGTGCGATTGATGCATGAGTTCCAACGCAATACAATGTATAAGAATATAAGGATGCGATGTATGGGCAAAGTGATTCAGACTTTTGATATTCATGTGCATGATCTAAAAACACCTTATTCATAGAATTGTGATGCATGCAACCTATAACTATGTGAGAATGGAATGCAAGATAAAAAGTAACACTATATACAAGAGAGCAATTCAGATTTGAAAGATGAGCATGGGACATTATTCATCAAAAGGTTTATATACAAAGGTGTAGAAATCATTTGGCATGCAGTGGAACAATTTATTGCCAGAAATTATTAAGAACAGATTTTCAAAAGTTTTGAGATCAATCACAAGTCATTCAGAAGTTGGCATTTCCATTGCAGAACTCTTCACTTCAACAAGGATCAATTTCAGAAATTATGAAGTAATTCATCATGAGCATGTTGCATGTTTCAATTAGAGATCACTCATTCAATAGGGAATAGCATTCATTTCAACTTGTTTAGCTAGCAAGACCACCTTTGACAAAAATATGAGTCTTAGAAAGATTCAGTGAAGGTGCAATGTTCATCTTTATGACATGGGGCTAGCAAACAAGGAGCAGATAATAGCATCAGAAAAGTTCTATCAAGGCCAAACAATCAATTTCTTCCAGTTCTGGTATAGGGCGGAGAACTTTGGTCCAAGGAACAACTCACGCATAGTGAGAGTTTCCAGGTGAAGATAATCCACCTTTTCACTACTCAGTATTTGATATACTAGATACTCAATTAAGCTTAAATGTGCTCAAGCAATTAGATTGAAGGATGTTCAAAGGTCAACATAAAGTTCAAGATTTTAGTTTCAATCAACCAATAAGCAAGTTCTCACAGCAGAATGGAGAATGACAGTTCAAGTTGAATCAATACATGTCATCCTAAAATGTCACCAAGTGACAAAAGACCATTGCATGAACTGACGAGGTTGAATTACCTTAGTTTAGATGACAAGATCGAAGGCCTTCATGCACTAAGATTGCTAACTCCACGGCGGTTAGTACTTCAAATTTTACTTTTCATACCTTTGTCTTGAGAATCCATTTTGATCCAAGCCTTCCACCATGTCTTGGGTACATACTTCAACACGTACAAGACTTTCACCACCTTGCACTTGAGTCGATCCTGGAAGTTGTTCTACACAAAGTAGCCCATCTTCTTGTAGCAACTTGAAAGGGTTCTCATCATTTTCATCCTTGCAAGGTATTCTTCCAGTTGATTCAAGATTGGACATGACTAGCCCATCATCATTTGGATTTTAAGAGTATAATCTGCATCCAAAGACAGAAAGGTTTGATTTATCAATTTCGATTCAAATTTAGTAATAATGACATGACAAATAATTTTAACAACCAACACCCCTAGACAGCTCTAGATGCAATACATGACTCATGTGTGATCCTAAATGTTAATGCCATAAAATGAATGTATTTGCTCCCCCTTAGTGTGTGCATAAATGCAAGATGTTCAGTTACCATCCAATGCCATATGCAGCCTGTAACTAATTGACTCATAGTACCGGGCGGAGAACTTAGATCCGAAGATCACCTCAGGCGTAGTGATAGCTTTCAGACAGGCGAAACCTGTCCTTCCACATGTCACCATTTGATATACTATATAGTCAAGGGTGGTGAAGGTAGGAGGATTGCTATGCATTATGACATGAATTCACAATGTTCAACTTATGCATGACAGAGTATGAAAGTGTATGCAAACTCAATATGTGTAGTGAAATCATGATCATGAGAATCTTCAAGCTCTCCTACAACAAAATGCTATATGACAAGTGATATATGCACAAATATGCAAACAACTATGAATGGAATGCATGTATGGACATATGCAAGACTACATGACTAAAAGACTCAAAATGAATCAAAGCCTTATGCAGTCACTGGTGAGAGTAAGAGAGATATCACCTGAGCTTCCAAATTTTAGTTTTTGATTTTTTCTTCAAACCTAACTTATGCCACTGGGCCCGAGTGCCTTACCTTCTTGACGAAGACCGATTTCATGTTTTATATTCCCAAGGCACACCTGCAAAATAGATTTCTCATTTGCCATTCTTAGGTACCCAAATTCTTTTGGGTCCTTGTGGGTTAGCAGCAACATTTGCACATGGTTTTCACTTTTTGACAGTATTCAAATTATCATTTTTTATCAAGGGATAACCATGCATCGACTTAAAATCATGTTTAGTATGCCCAGATTCACCACAATGGAGACAACACACAGAAGACATTTTCCCATGTGGTCTCTTTGCATGAACATAAGATTTCTCAAATTCATTTCTCCCAAATGAAACCTTTTTTGTATTTTTGAATTCATTCATTTTCTTGCATGCTCTCAAATCATCATTCTTCATAATGAAACAATCATGCACGGCATGACCAAATTTACCACAGTAAAAACATGAGAGTTTCTTCCAAGGTGGTTGTGTGTGTGTGGCCGAAATTTGTTCAACAAGCATGGAAGTGCTAGCAGCATTTTTGGATTCTTGATGCAAGTTGATTTTCTTAGTGGATGCATGTGTGTGTGCAACATGATTTCTATTTTTCAGATTTTCATTTGATCTTTTTATTGTCTGTGAAGAAGATTATTTTAGGGACCCATTTGATGTGCTGGCTATGTTTGAACTGTGCACAAAAGATGTATAAACTTTATTTTCAAACTTCTTTTTATTCACAGGATTAAAACCCAGCCCTTCCCTTTGAAAATTCACTTTCGTCCCCAATAATTTGTCTAAGTTTTCTTGACCATTCACAAAATTAGACATTGAAACATTCAAGTCAAGAATTTCAGATTGAAGAGATGCAATGTGCAATTCATAGGAAACCATCTTATTTTTATAGGAATTGACTTCTTCATGTAAAGTAGCATTGATGATTTTATGACTTTCAATTTCTTGCAACAAAGCATGCACTTTTTTAGATTCATCATTATTCACAAATTTTCCTTTTTCAAGAGTAAGCAATCTTTCAGAAATGGTTTTATTCAATTCCTTCAGTTTCTCATTTTCCATTTCAAGATTTTTATCATGAGCAAACTCATTTTGACCATTGCTCATAAGGCTAACTCTCTCTCTCTCAGCTCTTTATTTTCATTTCTCAAGGAAGAAATTTGATCTTTGTGAATTTCAATGTCGAACACATGACCATCAATCAATTCTTTCAAGTGTGAGCATTCTTTACATGGAGAATCACATTTATTTTGTCCAACATTCTTTTTCATTTTTTTATTTTCAGACTTAACCCTCTCATATTTATCAGCAAGCTCATCATATGCAATCAATAACTCCTCATAGCTAAATTCATCTTCATTATCAAAATCAAAATTTACCTTTGAGCTTGATTCAACTTGTTGATCACTCCCTTGATCACTCGTGCCTGCCACAAGACATTGGTCTTCATGCTCTTCCCGAACTTTGGTTAAGCCAACCAAGATATCCTTCGTGGATCTGCAATGGGAGACAAAAGAGAAATGATTAGAATCAACTGCAGCAATAAGCAATTTTAGAACTAAATAATTTTGACCATGTTTAAGCTTTTGATTTGCAGTCCAGACATTTTTATCTTTAGGCAATTCATAAGGACCATGTGAAATAAGCCTCCATAGTTTTGGGTCATATGAGTTGACAAGACTACACATTTTACCTAACCACAAATCGAAATTACAACCATCAAACACCGGTGGAGAATTCAAAGTGTACATAATGGTAGTCATTGATCTGGATCACTCTAGATCGGAAGATCTATGAAATTAGAGCCTTGGCTTTGATACCAATTGAAGTCCCGCGATCAATGACACCCAAGAGGGGGGTGAATTGGGTGTTTACCAATTTTATGAAAACTTTTGGCCTTTTTCAAATATGTGATAGAATGCTAGTTAAGAGATACAAAACTATTTGAACACAGATTGGATTTATCAAACTTTATGTGATAAGATATAAATTATGCAATGTATACGTAGATAAATCCATAACAATAATTTACACTAACACTCATGTTGAATGGAGGTAGAGGAAATAGATCAAACCACACAATTCAAACCATACTGCACAGTGATTTTTAAGGTGGTTCGGATGCAACGACGGTAATCCTACGTCCACCCCTCACCAAACCCGGTGAGGCTTCACTCGGGGATAAATCCCCAAACGGAGACGACGCTCCAACCACACACGCAGGACGACGCCTGCACACACACACGGGGACACGCCCCAATACACACACACACACACACACACACACACACACACACACACACACACACACACACACACACACACACACACACACACACACACACACACGAAGACAAAGTCTCCAACACGATATGACAACCAGATCAACAACACAAACACCCGCTGCCACAAGTGCAGCAATCCACACACACGTGACAAAACGGATCTAAACAGACCCACACACACACAAACGCAGATCTAGGAAGATCCACGCACACACGAATCAAATACGACACACACAAACACGACCACGGATCCAACAACGATCCACACACACACAAGTTTTTGCAGTCTATACAAAACACGAACATGAACTTAAAACACAATAAGGCACAGTTTAGAAATCCCCTGATTTGGGTTCCCTTGAATGCATGCTACGGGGTTGAGAATGGATGAAGAACACTTGCTGCACGGAGTACTGTTCACGGCTACAGTACCCTTCTTCTTCACTTGGACAATCCTTGTATCTCCTTGATGCTTGTGAGCTTGTTCTCTTCCTTTGAGATTACTGACTTCAACCGGAGCTAGAGTACCTTCAGATGATGCTTGAATGGCTCCTTCTTCCTTGTAGCATCCTTCTTCTTCTTCTCTTTATAGGCTCCTTGGTTGATAGGCTCTCCTTCGATCTCTTCTTATTGGATGCTTGCTTCTTCAGCTCATAGGAGGATGAAGGCTTCAAGAAGGATCTTGGATCTTCAGCTGCTAGATGGAACTTGATTCACGGACTACTGTTCATGCTACAGCAGCACTACTCCTCCTTCTTCACTTTGACAGCCTCCTCTTGATCTCCTCTTGAATCCCCTTGGATGGTTAGGGTTTGTGACTCCAAATGAGAGTTTTATAACTCTTGAGTGGCCCTTGGACAAGCCCCAGACCAGATCCACGAATCATGGTGTAATTGGGGGCAAAAGGATTAAAGAAATGGGGTGAAACCCCTCTCCTCGAGCTTGACACAAAAGTCAACAAAAGGGGGCTCGGGGCTGGCGGTCGACCGGAATCTTGGGGCGGTCGACCGGAACCTGTTGCAGTCCGAACTTTTAGGCTCTGGCAAAACCGGTCGACCGGCCCTATGGTGGCGGTCGACCGAAACCTGTAAAATGTGGAATTCGTAGGCTCTGGCAAAACTGGTCGACCGGCCAAGGCGTGTACGTTGACCGGAAAGACCTATACCTGTAAAAATGAAGTGTTAGCTCAAGGAAACATGTCCATAATTCAAGGGCTTCATGTCCATACCAAATCCATGCTTTCTGGAATTGAATTCAACTTAGAATATGCTTTGATCATTTCTAAATTTTGTTCCGGGGGCGGAGGGCGCTGCCCCCTTGACCCCCGCGACCTGACCGGGCAGGTCGATCCCCGCGACCTGACCGTACAGGTCGATCCGCGGGCGAGGGCGCACGCTGGCCAGAAGGGTTTCATGTTCAATGTGCATGAATGAGATGTATATGAGATACACATGGTGAGATCATTGCTAAACATGAGATACACGAGGTGAGATCGATGCTAAGACAAGGTAAGAGTCTCACCAATGGTCCTTGACAGAAAATGACATATACCACATGTTTTGGATTGTAGAGGAGCAGAGTTTTAGTTCACTAGGTGACTGCCATGAGTTTGATCCTGCATGGAAGATAGTCAGGGTTAATTGCATGCTTGTTCACATTAAAGAGGTTATGAAACCTCTTGCCTCTTGCAAACCCAACAAAAACAGCAAGATGAATGAACACAATCATCAAGAACATGTGTAAGCAACCACATGTTTAGTTATCATCATTAAAGCCATCATTAAGTTTTAGTTATCATCAAAACCATAACTTAACAAACACAATATTCATCAAAACCATAACTCAACACGGCTCACTTGAAAGGAGAAGGGTGAGTCACAGCCAGACTCAGTAGGGGTCACGCGGATCCCTACCTCGTGCAAAACATGCATTCAGGTGAAACTAAAGCAATTAGAGCATGCATTTAAATAAATGAACAGGTAATGGCATGATTAAAACTAAACACTGAAAGCTGTAAATCTAACTGAAACAGCTAACACATGCCAATAACAAATAAATCTAATCAACAGAAACTAAATCTCCCAATAGAATGTGTCTCAACTAACCAAGCCACAGGGAACAGGACAACCACTGGGAGAAGAAACCAGATGCGTCCACTGACGGCTTACACTGCGTCTCAAGCACTCGCAATCTGTAACACGACAAGTTGAGGGCGTAAACAGTACCAAACCAAGTGACCAGTCAGAGTGACACTCGTCAGTGTCATTCCAAAGCCTCCGACCACGTGTGCACACACTAACTCTCGCCTGAGCCAGGCCCTCTAGCTAGTTTTCTCCCTTGACAGGACGCTACCGCTGGCCGGGAGCCCACGGAACTAGCTTACAAACCGTGTGACGGGAACACCCCTCCGCCATCCCTAGGCGGGTCGACAACTCAAAGGCCTTAGGGCTACAACAGTGGCTCCATCGCAAGGAAAGAAAAGCTACTCTATTGGGATCTAAAAACATGCCATTATTTCATAAAATAACTCAAATATGGCGTATAATTATTGTGGAAAGCATTAAAGAATGAACAGGTGACTTTTGGAAACTAAAAGGGGTGTGACGGTCTGCTGCCACCACGTCACAGAGCGTGACGGTCGGGGGATGGTGCGTTACATCGACTGTGACGCATCCGCCCCTGGCCGTTAGAGCAACCCGAAGCCAATTAATATCCACAGTTTTTAACGTTCCAACAGGGTGTAACGCGCTCCCGGAGGCGGGTTACGACGCCCTGACGGCCGCCCGACAGGCCGTCAGGCCAACCGCCAAACAAGGTCAAGCATAGGCAAATGAAATGTAACGGTCGGGGGCTTGACCGTTACACTTATTGTGACGCACCTACTTAGGTCCGTCACAGGACTGTAACGCGTCCCATGGGGACCGTTACCAGTGTGACTGTTCCTGGTAGGACCGTCACACCGTCTGGGTTGCGGACGGGTTATATTTGAAAACGAGTTCCCTCCCGGGCGACCGAAATCGCCGGGTAATCGATGAAAAACATGTTTCCTGCCAAACCATGCGTCCACAACAACAATATACTACTAGAAACATCTAATTACAACGCTCACAATGGATTAAACGCAAGGAACGAAGCTTAAGCACAAAAATGAAAAATATCTATTATGCATGCCATAGGAGCTTAACTAAGAAAACATTCTATAGGGAAGGATCCTAGCGAGATTGGGATTCCATCCCCCTACCTGGATCAAGCCGGAACGGTCGATTAAGCCACATGCAAGGGAAAGGAACCACCGAGCCTCCTCGCCCCGTCTCGCTCCCACGAGCCTCAAACCAAGTCGAGGTGGGCGTCAACGCGCTCCACTCGACGCAAGGATTCCAACAGCATGCTCCACGCCTCGAACTGTCGCCGTTTCACCCGATTCCCCTAGGAGAGGGGGGAGAGGGCGATGGAGGAGAGAGAGGGTGAGAGTGAGATCGACGAGGGGGAGAAAGAGGGAGTGGGGAAAATGGGGAAAGAGGGTTTATATAAATAATATATTTATTTTATATAAAAACCTTATTTTCCCCTTTTATAAACTCAAATAATTCCAATTAAATCCTGAAAAATGCCAAAAAATTCCTAAAAATCCAAGAAAATAGCCGGAAATTACATAATGGATTCTAGGTCCAAACCACTAAGGATCAATTAAGGCACGGGCCTCATAGATTGGATCTGGGCTTTGTTGGAAGTTTGTGTACTGACAAAGTTGGTCTCGTGCTATTGTTGGCGTTCGGCTTGCCAGGCGTGAGATGGTCCTTGGCGTGGAGCCGATGGATTATCGCAGTCAGTTGAGATGACTGTGTGAGTTGGTAGGAGTTCTGCATGGCAGTCCCTTGCGAAGGGCGTGAGATCAGTCAGCAGGATCATCAAGCTGATGTTTGATTGGTCCGCCAACCATGGGTTGATCGGTGGCTGTCTCTCGCAACGAGGACTGTGTCTCCTCGGTGAGCGAGATGGTGGCAGCAGTGCCGTGAGTGGATTTCATTGTGACTGAGGTGATGCTAGACTTGTGCTTTTTGTTATATGCATGCTCTGATGATCGATGTGTACGGCGTGAGGAGCCAGGTGTTTCTCATGATTATGGTCTGGCCGTATCTCTCAGGATTGGTACTTTTGCGAGAATCGAGGTTTTCTGTGCTGGGGGCTCTGACAGCGTTGTCAATTGATTAGGGTGTTCTCCCCCAATGGCTTGGTGCTAGTCCTGAATTTTGAAGAAGAAATTTCTTTAAGGGGGGAGGGCTGTAACGCCCCAGATTTTTTTGGATATATTTCGAATCAGGATCCGTGGATTTCGGATCGCTTCTGTGGGTCCCAGATTGAGTTTTATGGTTTACATGTGTTTTTGCCTGTCGAGCCTTCGGAACCCCATGCAGGGTGAACCGTTACATTCCCCGACTCCAAGACATTACCAGTACGTTGTGCATTTTCTGAGGATCGTGGAGTGTATTTTTCCCTATTTTTATATTTTTCAGATTTTTAAAACCCAAAATGGTTTTCTATTTAAAGCACCCTAACCCCCTCTCTCTCCCCATTCTCTCATTCTCTCCCTCTCTCTTCTCTTTCTCTCCCCCTCTCCTCCGGGCAGCCGACAGAGGCGATGGCGGCCGAGGAGGAGACGGTGTGGGGGTGAAGAGCACGAGGACGGGCCAAGGATCGAGGCGTGGTGGCGCGTTGAAGCTCGGGTGCGCGTTCATGAACTAGCGGGGATTTCACTGATGGTTTTGCGTAGAACGGTGATCTCGGCACGCGAAATCTTCGGTGGAAGTAGGGGGATGGATCCTTAACCCATGTACTTCCTTTCCCATGATTTTGGTAGCCCGTGGTGAGCCGAGCATGGGTTTATTGCCGTTGGGCGGGAAAAATCATGTTATTAGGGCGTGTGATGGTTTCGCCCGATCGCGCAAGGTTTTCCCGCTTTCTTTCCTCCATTTTTGGGTTTTGGGACCCAGGGAATGATCCCCGTTGTTTTCCCCCTCGACTGGGGTCGAGTGGGCATGGAAATCGGAGCCTAGGGTGGCTCCGATCGATTTTCCACCGTAGTCCGTCGACCAACACGGGCAGTTCGGTCGACCGATAAGGCGTTCGCCGCTGAACTTGGCACTCTGCCCACTTCGGTCGACCGAATTGGTTGGTCGACCCACCCCCTATGGGCTGGTCGACCGAAATGTAGATATTGGCCCGTTTTTGGCCCCGATCGGTCCGGTTGAGACCCAATGATCGACCTTTGCCCCCGTGGATGTCCCAGACACCCCGTGGTTACCGTGACCATATTTTGGGTGTCCAGAGGTACCGTTTAGTCTCGATTAGCGTGCCCATAGGTTTGGTGGGTCTGGGTGACCCCCTGTGTTCTGCGCTTTCGTGTTCTCGCTAGAACGAGTCGCCGTGTATCGGCATGTGTGCGATGGGTTATTCCCACATGTCATTGGCTTCCCGGTAAGTGTTTTCCGAGTGGGCCATGGGTTTGGCCCTTGGACTGTGAGTCCAGTCACCCACCTTGGGGCTGGAGGTTTCCCGCTTTTCCCTTGGATAGGGATCAATTAAGGCACAGGCCTCACAGTCCCTCCCTCCTAATAAAAATTTCACCCTCGAAATTTAAAATAGCGGATAAGGAGGAGACTGAGAAAAGAATTATACCTTACTGGAATAAGAAAGGAAAAAGCTGACGCATTTCATCTTCACATTCCTAAGTAGACTCATTACCGGAGTGGCGCTGCCAAGCGACTCTTACCAGAGGGATAACCTTGTTTCTCAACCGCTGCTCACGACGGTCTTCTATTCTAATAGGAAACTCTGGTGTAGATAAATCAGCAGTCACTTCGGGCCAAACAGAGTCATCAAGGACATGGGATGCATCAGATACATATTTCCTCAACTGAGAGACGTGGAACACATCATGAATAGCTTGCATAGCCGCTGGTAGTTGCAGTCGATAAGCTACCTGACCCACAGATTCTAAAATAGGAAATGGGCCTACATAACGCGGACTAAGCTTTCCACGCTTCCCAAATCTGGAAACACCCTTCATCGGAGACACCTTGACAAAAACCATGTCTCTAAGCTCAAACTGCAGTGGACGTCTGCGCTGATCTACATAGCTTTTCTGTCGACTCTGAGCTGTCAACAATCTCTACCTGATCAGACGAATCACATCAGAACATTGCTGCACCATGTCAGGTCCCGTCAAAAGTCTGTCCCCAACATCAAACCAGTTCAAGGGAGTACGACAAGGATGACCATACAGCGCTTCGTAAGGAGCTATGCCAATACTGGAGTGAAAACTGTTATTATAAGCAAATTCAACAAGCGGCAAATGTTGACTCCACGAACCTTGCCAATTTAGGCAACACGACCTCAGCATATCTTCCAGAGTCTGAATAGTCCTTTCCGACTGTCCATCTGACTGCGGGTGATACGCTGAACTGAAGGCTAACTCAGTGCCCAAAGCTTTCTGAAAACTGCGCCAGAAGCCAGAGGTAAACCGTGGATCACGGTCTGACACAAGTGAAAAAGGAATCCCATGCAGCGGCACAATCTTTTGAACATAAAACTCGGCCAACCTCTGCACATTCCAGGAAACCTTTATCAGCAACAATCTGGCAGTCTTAGCTAATCTGTCAACAAGCAACCAGATATCATCAAAACCCTGTGAAGTCCTTGGCAAACCCACCACAAAATCCGTAGTGACATGATCCCATTTCCACATTGGAATTTCTAATGGCTGAAGCAATCCACCTAGCTTTTAATGTTCGGCTTTAACCTGCTGACAAGTCAAGCACTTAGAAATAAATACAGCCCCATCTTTCTTCATACCTGGCCACCAGAACTGCTTTTTCAAATTCTGATACATCTTAGTGGTGCCTGGGTGAATAGCAAAGCGGGATCCATGGGCTTCACTCAGAATCACATGTCTCAATATATCATCAGCGGGAACATACATTCTGCCCTGGAAACTGACAACCAGCTCATCATCAAATTCAACATCATATTTTGATATAATACGAGCCAAATCAGGATCAGCCTGCTGAGCTTCTTTAATCTGCTGATATAAAGCTGAACCCATAGCCAAAGTAGCACAAACCGCTGTCCTCTAATCGGAAGAAATCTCTAGGTTAAGTGCCTCTCTTGGAAGCTGTTCCCGAAATTTCCATTCATGAAGCAACAGATGACTGACTTGCACCTTCCTGCTCAGAGCATCAGCCACTACATTCATTTTACCCGGCTGATAGGAGAGTGTAAAGTCATAATCTTTCATGTATTCCATCCAGCGATGCTGTCTGAGATTCAGATCTTTCTGGGAGAATATATACTGTAAACTCTGATGATCAGTAAAAATTTAAAACATCTCACCATAGAGATAATGTCTCCAGATCTTTAAGGCAAAAACAACTGCAGGTAGCTCTAGATCATGCGTGGGGTAATTTTCTTCATGTTGTTTCAATTGCCGAGATGCATAAGCGATAACCTTTCCATGTTGCATCAGCACTGCACCTAAACCCACTCGAGAAGCATCTGTGCAAACCACAAATCCACCCGAGCCGGACGGCAAAGTCAACACTGGAGAAGAAGTCAAGAGCCTTTTCAATTCAACAAAACTATCCTCACACTGATCCGACCAAACGAAAGGTACATCTTTACGAGTCAGTCTAGTCATTGGTGCTGCAATCTTTACAAAATCCTAGATGAATCTTCAATAATACCCAGCCAAACCTAAGAAGCTTCTGATCTCTGTCACAGTTCTTGGTCTCTGCCAATTTAGAACAGCTTCAATCTTTGCAGGGTTTACTGCTACTCCGTCACCAGAAATCACGTGGCCAAGAAAATGAATCTTCCGAAGCCAAAATTCACATTTACTGAACTTTGCATAGAGCTCGTGATCTCTTAGAGTCTGCAGAACGATCCTCAAGTGCTGCACATGATCTTCATCAGAAGCAGAGTAAATCAGAATATCATCTACAAAGATTACCACGAACTGATCCAGATATGAGCGGAAAACACGCTGCATTAGGTCCATGAAAGTTGCTGGAGCATTTGCTAAGCCAAACTGCATTACCAAAAATTCATAGTGACCATAACGAGTGCTGAAAGCTATCTTCTCCACATCAGATTCCCGGATTCGCAATTGAAAATAGCCAGACCGAAGGTCAATCCGTGAAAAGATAGTAGCAGACTGTAACTGGTCAAACAAATCATCAATCTTGGGAAGCGGATATTTATTCTTGATAGTCACCTGATTCAATTGTCTGTAATCAATACAAAGTCTCAGGCTTCCATCTTTCTTTTTCACAAACAATACTAGAGCACTCCACGGAGAAAATCTGGGGTGAATATAGCCTTTTTCCAGCAATTGTGCTCGCAGTTCTTTTAGTTCAGCTGGAGCCATTCGGTACAGTGCCTTTACTAACGGGGCTGTACCTGGAATCAGTTCAATCACCATTTCTATTTCTCGCTCTGGAGGTAAGCCTGGCAACTTATCAGGAAACACATCAGGGAACTCATAGACAACAGGAACATCACTGACGTCCTGTCGTGGTTTCTCAACAGCAACAACAGAAGCTAAGAATCCCTGGCAACCTGCACTAAGCAATCTACAGGCTCGAATAGCAAAAATAATCAAGCGAGAAGAGCGGGATCGAATACCTTGGAAATATAATGTTGATTTTCCCTGTGGCTGAAAATAGACTTTCTTCGATCTGCAGTCAACCACAGCTCCATATTGCTCCAACCAATCCATACCCAGAATAATGTCATAATCTGTCAGTTGCAATGCATATAATCTCGCCGGCAACTGATGATTATTAATCATAATAGGAGATTCTTTCAAACACAGAGGCATGATCATAAAATCTCTAGAAGGCAACTCAACAAACAGTTCACAGGTCATTTCTGATGTCGGCTCCTCGATGCATGTAATGAAATCCTCAGAGATAAAAGAGTGAGAAGCACCAGAATCAAATAAGACACGTGCTGAATGACCATAAAGCATAATCGTACCTTCAACCAGATAAGATGCAATCGCTTCAGCACGAGAAATGTGAGAAACCTTGCCCTTTTGCTTCTTGGATCCGGCTGAAGACTGCTGGGAAGACGCTGAAGCTTGAGAGTAAAATTGTGGCTGAGGTTGGGGTAAAGGAGGAGGTCTAAATTGCGTCTGCTGAGGTTGAGAAAACTGAGGAGTTTGCATTGGTTTCGGCCTCATTGGGCAATCTCGAACCACATGACCTGGCTGGTCACAACGGAAACAGACTATTAGAAGAGAACACGGTTGTCCCCGATGGCTTCCACCACACCTCGCACATGTCCTCAGCTGACTGATAGCAGAACCTTGACGACTCTGGGAAGAAGGCACTGACTGCTGCTGAACAGTACATGTACCAGATGACGGCTGTTGAAAGAACTTCTTCTTCTTGAACCTTTTGAACTTGGGCTTGGAAGAGGAAGAAACACTGCTAACATCTGGCGCAATAGAGGGAACTCCTGACACTGGCGGTCGGTAAGTCTGCGGAAACTGAACCGTCGACTGAACCGACCCAGCTTGAGAATATCCTCCTGGTCTCGCCATCTCTAGCTCAAGTGCCACAGCTGCCTGGCACGCACTATCAAGATCAGCCACTCGACTTGCAATCAACGGCAACTTCAACTCTGGCCTCAATCCTCGTAAGAACTGCTGAGTCTTCAATGCCTCATTAGCAAGCACATGGGGCGCATATTGACCCAATTCCATAAATTTGTTCCGATATTGAAGAACATACATATCACTCTGAATCAATTCCATGAACTGGTACATCTTTGCCATTAGTAAACAGGCAGGAGTATATGCACGCTCGAAGGCTGCAACAAACTCTGCCCAAGTGATCTGCCGAAGGGGCCTGGAACGAAAAGTAATCTGCCACTCGGCTTTCCACCATGTAATAGCTGTACCTTGGAGCTGGAACGCTGCCAACATCACCTTTTCATCCTCCGCGCACTCCATAGATAGGAACACGTGCTCGATCGCATCCAGCCACTGCCTCGCTACCTCTGGGTCTGCCTGACCGTCAAAAGCCGGCGGATTAAATAGAAGAAACTCTTTAAGAGCCTAGCCTCGACTACCAGGCACTTCGACTTGAGGAGCAACGACTGGCGCTGGAGGAGGAACTACAGGAGGCTAAGCAAAACCACTCTCTTCTCTAGGCGCATGTCTAGGAACTCGAGGAGGTCTTCCTCGACGAGGCGGCATAATTACAACTACCGAACACATAAAATAACAGCAAATCCATCAATCTTACGAAAAACATCATAAGCCAGAAATAGACGAGACAATAGGACTAACTCTGGACAAGTGTAAATTCTAATTCCTTATACAAATCCTCAACTTCGCTCTGATACCAATTGTGACGACCCAGAGCTCTGGATACCGATATACCGATAACATCGATATACCGACACCAAGAAATGGGGAAGCCACCCAAGAGGCTGATGAGGCCCCTGAAGGGTTAGTGGAGTTTGTCGAGGGGATGTATAATGAATTGCAATCACAAGCGCACATAATTGAATTTAAGCAATAAAGTTTAACAAAAGTGCGGAAGCAATTTCAAAATAAACAGAGTGCTAAATATATAAACTAGTCCAGAGGGCACAAGAGTGCGCGTCCACAAGGTACAACTACTCGGGGCATACCCCGGAAAAAGTATAAAAGAAGGCCAAAAAGGTGACCCGTCAACTGCTGGCAGCTAAGAACGCTCTCCGAGCACACGGGGAACACCGGGAGACGACGGGCGCGGCTCACCTGAAAGGAGAAGGGTGAGTCACAGCCAGACTCAGTAGGGGTAACGTGGATCCCTACCTCGTGCAAAACATGCAATCAGGCGAAACTAAAGTAATTAGAGCATGCATTTAAATAAATGAACATGCAATGGCATGATTAAAACTAAACACTAAAAGCTGTAAATCTAACTGAACAGGTGTAACAGCTAACACATGCCAATAACAAATGAATATAATCAACAGAAACTAAATCTACCAATAGAATGTGTCTCAACTAACCAAGCCACAGGGAACAGGACAACCACTGGGAGAAGAAACCAGATGCGTCCATTGACGGCGTACACTGCGTCTCAAGCACTCGCAGTCTATAACACGACAAGTTGAGCGCGTAAACAGTACCAAACCAAGTGACCAGTCAGAGTGACACTCGTCAGTGTCAGTCCAAAGCCTCCGACCACGTGTGCACACACTGACTCTCGCCTGAGCCAGGCCCTCTAGCTAGTTTTCTCCCTCGGCAGGACGCTACCGCTTGCCGGGAGCCCACAGAACTAGCTTACAAACCGTGTGACGGGAACACCCCTCCGCCATCCCCAGGCGGGTCGGCAACTCAAAGGCCTTAGGGCTACAACAGTGGCTCCATCGCAAGGAAAGAAAAGCTACTCTATTGGGATCTAAAAACATGCCATTATTTCATAAAATAACTCAAATATGGCGTATAATTATTGTGGAAAGCATTAAAGAATGAACAGGCGACTTTTGGAAACTAAAAGGGGTGTGACAGTCTGCTGCCACCGCGTCACAGAGCGTGACGGTCGGGGGATGGTGCGTTACATCGACTGTGACGCATCCGCCCCTGGCCGTTAGAGCCACCCGAAGCCAATTAATATCCACAGTTTTTAACGTTCCAACAGGGTGTAACGCGCTCCCGGAGGCGCGTTACGATGCCCTGACGGCCGCCCGATAGGCAGCCAGGCCAACGGACAAACCAGGTCAAGCATAGGCAAATGAAATGTAACGGTCGGGGGCTTGACCGTTACACTTACTGTGACGCACCTACTTAGGTCCATCACAGGACTGTAACGCGTCCCATGGGGACCGTTACCAGTGTGATGGTTCCTGGTAGGACCGTCACACCGTCTGGGTTACGGACGGGTTATATTTGAAAAACGGGTTCCCTCCCGGGCGACCAAAATCACCGGGTAATCGACGAAAAACCTGTTTCCTGCCAAACCACGCGTCCACAACAACAATATACTACTAGAAACATCTAATTACAACGCTCACAATGGATTAAACGAAAGGAACGAAGCTTAAGCACAAAAATGAAAAATATCTATTATGCATGCCATAGGAGCTTAACTAAGAAAACATGCTATAGGGAAGGATCCTAGCGAGATTGGGATTCCATCCCCCTACCTGGATCAAGCCGGAACGGTCGATTAAGCCACATGCAAGGGAAAGGAACCACCGAGCCCCCTCGCCCCGTCTCGCTCCCACGAGCCTCAAACCACGTCGAGGTGGGCGTCAACGCGCTCCACTCGACGCAAGGATTCCAACAGCATGCTCCACGCCTCGAACTGCCGCCGTTTCACCCGATTCCCCTAGGAGAGGGGGGAGAGGGCGATGGAGGAGAGAGAGGGCGAGAGTGCGATCGACGAGGGGGAGAAAGAGGGAGTGGGGAAAATGGGGAAAAAGTGTTAATATATATAATATATTTATTTTATATAAAAACCTTATTTTCCCCTTTTAAAAACTCAAATAATTCCAATTAAATCCTGAAAAATGCCAAAAAATTCCTAAAAATCCAAGAAAATAGCCGAAAATTACATAATGGATTCTAGGTCCAAACCACTAAGGATCAATTAAGGCACCGGCCTCACAGATTGGATCTGGGCTTTGTTGGAAGTTCGTGTACTGACAAAGTTGGTCTCGTGCTATTGTTGGCGTTCGGCTTGCCAGGCGTGAGATGGTCCTTGGCGTGGAGCCGACGGATTATCGCAGTCAGTTGAGATGACTGTGTGAGTTGGTAGGAGCTATGCATGGCAGTCCCTTGCGAAGGGCGTGAGATCAGTCAGCAGGATCATCAAGCTGATGTTTGATTGGTCCGCCAACCATGGGTTGATCGGTGGCTGTCTCTCGCAACGAGGACTGTGTCTCCTCGGTGAGCGAGATGGTGGCAGCAGTGCCGTGAGTGGATTTCATTGTGACTGAGGTGATGCCAGACTTGTGCTTTTTGTTATATGCATGCTCTGATGATCGATGTGTACGGCGTGAGGAGCGAGGTGTTGCTCGTGATTATGGTCTGGTCGTATCTCTCAGGATTGGTACTTTTGCGAGAATCGAGGTTTTCTGTGCTGGGGGCTCTGACAGCGTTGTCAGTTGATTAGGGTGTTCTCCCCCAATGGCTTGGTGCTAGTCCTGAATTTTGAAGAAGAAATTTCTTTAAGGGGGGAGGGCTGTAACGCCCCAGATTTTTTTGGATATATTTCGAATCAGGATCCATGGATTTCGGATCGCTTCTGTGGGTCCCAGATTGAGTTTTATGGTTTACACGTGTTTTTGCCTGTCGAGCCTTCGGAACCCCATGCATGGTGAACCGTTACATTCCCCGACTCCAAGACATTACCAGTACGTTGTGCATTTTCTGAGGATCGTGGAGTGTATTTTTCCCTATTTTTATATTTTTCAGATTTTTAAAACCCAAAATGGTTTTCTATTTAAAGCACCCTAACCCCCTCTCTCTCCCCATTCTCTCATTCTCTCCCTCTCTCTTCTCTTTCTCTCCCCCTCTCCTCCGGGCGGCCGACGGAGGTGATGGCGGCCGAGGAGGAGACGGTGTGGGGGTGAAGAGCACGAGGACGGGCCAAGGATCGAGGCGTGGTGGCGCGTTGAAGCTCGGGTGCGCGTTCGTGAACCAGCGGGGATTTCACGGACGGTTTCGCGTAGAACGGCGATCTCGGCGCGCGGAATCTTCGGTTGAAGTAGGGGGATGGATCCTTAACCCATGTACTTCCTGTCCCATGATTTTGGTAGCCCGTGGTGAGCCGAGCGTGGGTTTATTGCCGTTGGGCGGGAAATTTCATGTTATTAGGGCGTGTGATGGTTTCGCCCGATCGCGCGAGGTTTTCCCGCTTTCTTTCCTCCATTTTTGGGTTTTGGGACCCAGGGAATGATCCCCGTTGTTTTCCCCCTCGACTGGGGTCGAGTGGGCATGGAAATCGGAGCCTAGGGTGGCTCCGATCGATTTTCCACCGTAATGGGTCGACCGACACGGGTAGTTCGGTCGACCAATCAGGCGTTCGCCGCTGAACTTGGCATTCTGCCCACTTCGGTTGACCGAATTGGTTGGTCGACCGACCCCCTGTGGGTTGGTCGACCGAAATGCAGAGATTGGCCCGTTTTTGGCCCCGATCGATCTGGTTGAGACCCAATGATCGACCTTTGGCCCCGTGGATGTCCCAGACACCCCGTGGGTACCGTGACCATATTTTGGGTGTCCAGAGGTACCGTTTAGTCTCGATTAGCATGCCCATAGGTTTGGTGGGTCCGGGTGACCCCCTGTGTTCTGGGCTTTCGTGTTCTCGCTAGAACGAGTCGCCGTGTATCGGCATGTGTGCGATGGGTTATTCCCACATGTCATTGGTTTCCCAGTAAGTGTTTTTCGAGTGGGCCATGGGTTTGGCCCTTGGACTGTGCGTCCAGTCACCCAGCTTGGGGTTGGAGGTTTCCCACTTTTCCCTTGGATAGGGGATCGACTTGGCAGCTTGTGAGCTGCCTTGGAAATCATGCTACCTTCATTTCAGACCTAAGGATTAGGCTAGATTGACGGCATGGAGCTGTCCTTGTACAACGGTCTTGACCCGAGTCGTGTGACTCAAGGACCGTTGGGTTAGTAGGTTTAGTGGACCATCCAGAGTCCGGTGGCTCTGAGCCACCTGTTACTCTGCGTTACTCGCAGTAGGGTGCGTGTGTGACTTTCCGTATTCACGTTTAGTGACCTCCCACTGGTCGTAGCCTTCTTACGGCACGCGTGTGCTGACCCACCCGGGAGTGGTGGAGCGGCTTACCCGAGAGAGACGGTTGTTAGGCTGGTTGCCGTTGGGCCCCTTCACGCAGCCTGAGTCCGGACTTTGGGGAAGAACCCACTAGAGCATCTGACCTAGGGCGCATGGTTTGTGTGTGCACACGTGGTTGGGGGCGTCGTACCCGTGCTGACGAGCGTGACCCCAGCTAGTCCTTATGCGTGGTACTGGTTGTGTGTCTCAGTCTCCGCCTGGGGCATCGCAGGGAGACACGGGGGTGCGGTGTAAGAGGTGAGTGGACGCATCCGGCCTTGCTTCTGGTGGGCAGTGCTCCCATCACGTGACGTGAGTTTCTAGTGACTCGAGTTTCCGTTTCAGGTCTGCGAGATGTGATTTTACTCGTAGTTTTTGAGTGGTTTCCGGAGGTAGAGGTCTAGGGTTTTCGGTGAGCGTCACTGAGGGTTTTCCCTAGACAGTGTAGGGTTCACGACGGTGAGGTCGTGATTGTGTCTACCCAGACTGCGTGGTCTTGGGTTGGGCCTTTGTCTGTGAGACGGGCCTCCACAACAGGGTTGTTGTGGTGTGTTTTCTAGCGATGTAGCCAGAAATCTTTCCGTTAGACCGACTTTTTCCCCTACTGTGAGATCGGGGTGTTATTTTTCGGTGCAGTAGGAGTAGCTGTAGCGCCGAGTTTTTACCGACCACTGAGTTTGATGTTCCTACTGTTGTTGTTATTTTTCGCTACCGTCGTTGTTTACGGTTGGGGTTCCGCGAGACCCCTACTGAGCCAGTGATAGGAGGCTCACCCCTACTTTTCAGGTGTGGCGGTCCTTTCTCGAGGTTTGAGGGTGCTGTGCGATGGTTCTTAGTTGCCAACTCATCGGGCCGAGTGTTCACTCGGTGTTGGGTACACTTCTCTGCCTTAGAGTGTACTTTTGTTGGACTAGACTCTATTGTATTTGTTTATTTATTTCTATTAATTATTAGATTGTCCTGCTTTATTTCCTATTTCTTTGTACCTCCACACTCCTTTTAGCCCTTCCGAGCCCTCCGGCTCGTGGGCGGCAGGCCATGATTCGAATGGTATCAGGTTATTCCCGGTATCCGGATCATGGGTCGTTACAAATCATCTCAATCTCAGCTATCCACGCAAAATGATGATAGGCTTTTACAACAAGTTCAACAACTTCTTTTGGCTCAACAACGATCCCTTACTACCCAACTTCAACAAGCTGTTGCTAGGATGGAGGCCCACGTTGGTCAGATGGCTGAGGCCAATATGAGGAGGGAACTAGGCCAATTACCTAGCCAGCCCATAGCAAATCCTAAGAACCACCCGCCTGGCTTTGATCCACAACCAACCTTGCAAGTGCCACCCAAGAACCTTCACATTAAGAATGCCAAAGCTATCACTACATTAAGAAGTGGAAAGATTCTTAAAGACCCATACAAAGAGGGAAGGGGTGAAGCTAGCTCAAGCCAACCCAAGATCTCAGACCATAAGGATAAGGAGCCTTCTATCACTCCAGTGGGTCATGAGGGGAATAAGAAGGACAAAGGGAAAGCTCAAGTTAAGGATACCCCTAAGATTTATCAGCCCAAAATCCCTTTTCCATCAGCCCTAGGAACAAGAAAGGAGAAAAAGGAACAACAAGTTCAGGCCCGTAATGAATAAATGATGGAGCTATTTAAGCAAGTCCACATCAACATCCCACTTTTAGATGCCATCCAACATGTGTCTGCTTATGCTAAATTCCTCAAAGATCTGTGCACACAAAAGAGGGAGCCTAGGACAGCCACTAGAAAAAATCTACTGTTAGAGGATGTAAGTGTTGTCTTGTTGAACCAACTCCCACAGAAAATGAAAGATCCTGGTGCACCACTCATCTCTTGTGTCATTAGGGGCATCACCTTCAAAAAATCCCTACTGGACTTAGGGGCTAGTGTGAATTTACTGCCAACATATGTTTATCAAAAGTTTGGGATAGAAGACCTTAAACCAACCCCGGTGATTCTCCAATTAGCAGATAGATCGGTTAGAACACCTAAGGGGCTGGTAGAGGATGTCCTTGTCAGGATAGACACTTACTATTTTCTTGTAGACTTTTTGATCCTTGACATGGAACCTAGCCATGATCTGGCTCAAAGTCCCATCATATTGGGTCGACCCTTCCTGGCCACTGCCAATGCTAATATCAATTATAAGTCGGGACTTATGGATATCTCTTTTGGAGATCAGAAAATCAATCTCAATGTCTTCAAGGCCTCTAAACGCATGGGGAACGAGGAAGACTGTTACACAATTGATGTTATTGGGGACCTAGTTGAAATTTATCCTCCCTTGGTCCTAATGAACGCTCTGATTTAGATGAGTGTGATGATAATGAATCCACTGAAGATGTCCATATGATTGATTCAAGAAACATGGTATTGTGGCCCACCAAAGTTGAACCTCTGCCAAACCTCAACATTGAGCTTGTGTTACCTTCAATCCAGGCCCCACCACAGTTATAACTCAAACCTTTGCCTAAGTCCTTGAAGTATGCATTTCTAGGACCCAAGGAGACTCTACCCGTGATAATTGCTTCTAATTTGTCTCCCACACAAGAGGCCCAACTAAATGATATCCTCAAAGATCACAAAGCTGCCATTGGGTGGACTGTGGCCCGACCTCAAAGGCATTAGCCCCTCAATCTACATGCATCACATCTACTCTGAGCAAAATGCCAAGCATGTTAGAGAGTTGCAAGGAAGACTAAATCCCAACATGAGAGAAGTGGTGAAGAAGAAGGTGGTCAAATGGTTAGATGCTGGAATCATTTACCCCATCTCTGATAGTAGTTGGGTGAGCCCTATGCAAGTCGTTCCCAAGAAGTAAGGACTCATAGTCATCCAAAATGAACAAGGTGAGTCGTTGCCTACCCGACTGACTACAGGATGGAGGGTGTGTATAGATTACAGAAGATTAAATGCAGTCACCAAAAAATATCACTTCCCTTTACCTTTCATTGACCAAATCCTGGAGAAACTTGTTGGACAAAAGTACTTTTGCTTTTTGGACGGTTATTCAGGATACAATCAAGTGGTCATTTACCCAGAAGATCAAGAGAAGACCACCTTCACATGTCCATATGGTACATTTACTTTTAGAAGAATACCTTTCAAGTTGTGTAATGCACCAACCATTTTTTAAAGGTACATGATGGCTATCTTTTGTGACATGGTGGAGGATTTTCTTGAAATTTTTGTGAATGATTTCTCTATTTTTGGGGATTCATTTGAGACATGTTTAAAAAACTTGGAAAGAATTCTGGAGAGGTGTATAGAGACAAATCTGGTGTTGAGTTGGCAAAAGAGCCATTTCATGGTAAAGGAAGGAATCGTGTTAGGACATGTTATTTCTGAGAGGGGAATCGAGGTAGATAAAGTTAAAATTGATTTGATTTCTCATTTGCCTCCCCCAACATCGGTCAAACAAATCCGATCCTTTTTGGGCCACGTTGGTTTCTACCGACGATTCATTAAGGACTTTTGTCACGCCCCGACGCGGAATATCGGGACCGGCAGTAGAAAACGCTAGTAAAGATAACATGCTAAGCTAAGAATTAACATAATGCCATAAACAGAAATAACTCCAATCTATTACAATAACCATCAACGTCTTACAAACCGACTTAAACATAAACAAACATAATCTCTACTCGACTCCGGTACAATATCTAACACAAGTTCTAAGACATGGCTAGATGTAAACAACTAAACAAACTCAACATAGCGACTAGCTGACACACTCTAAGTAATCATTCTCGCCCATTCCCATCCATCTGTGAATCTTCACCTGAGCTGCCTGGAAAGGGGGGAAACAACTATATGAGCGAACGCTCAGTAGGTAACAACAGGCAAGTATAAGTGATTAACCAATTAATTACATGTATATGAACGGAAAGAAAAGATATAACGATCGAATAAAACAACGTAATAATAGAAAGTGCTAAAGAATGGAATGGAATAACAATATGACAAGAATGATAAGATTACAAGAATTGCAAGTTTATGAACAATATATATAATAGGAAATTGCAGGAAATTGGCCAACAAGCAAGAATATAACCAAGTCAAACATGATCAAGTAAGAGATAAGAGATCATTGTCATAGACATCACGCTAGTCATGCACTCGGTGCAATGCCTCACCCTGTCATTACAACCTCCCATGGGCACAAGTACTTTTCGGGCGCTCTCCCCAGGACCAGACCGGGCCCCTATGGTGCGTTGGCATTGATTTATTGGATCCAAGTTCCCAAGTTGTCTAGACTTTAATCAAGTTAAATGGCCAATTATAATCAAGTATAAACTTACCTCGGAACATCCCAAGGCTAAGTTCAAGAGATACTGTCCAGAATTTCTATCCAGGAGTCCAAATTATCAAGAACCATCATGTTCTTGGATTCAAAACCATAAAACACGGGGAAAACTAGTCTCTGGAAGACATGCGGTCACTACAGGGCCGCTCAAGGCTTGTGCAGTCGACACTGGGCCGCACTAACAGCAACTGGGCTGGTTTTAGCCCTCGGGAGGTCAAGGTTGAACGGATGTTGATGGGTCGCCCTTCTATATGAACGGTTAGGATTGGGCCGTACAAGGCCAGAAAGTTACAGAATCGAGGCCAGGATGTGTGGTCCTGACAGAGCCGCTCATTAGATGAACGCTCCACTCAAGGCCGCCTGTAAGAAGTACGGTCCATTACTGGCCGCACAACACAGGGCCTAACCATGAGTTAGATTTTAGCCCAAGTGGGCTCCCGGGGTACCATAGGCAGGGTGGAACTGAACCAGAGTCCAACCCACTGTCTACTGGTCGGCCTAGGGTCTATTGGACTGATCAAATCAGGGTTTGGCCGAAGATGGATCAAGGAGAATCGACCAAGACAAGTTGGCATAAGCCAGGTATGAACGGTCGATATTGGCCCGTTCATGGGTATATGCGGTCTACCAATAGCCGCGCAAGTCTCTGTTAATCCAATTCTGATTAACTCAAATAACAAAGGTTCGATTGAGTCTAAATCAAAACTAGGGGATACAATGGTTCAAGATTAAAGTTATCACAAGTATGAACCTAATAGCCATTTCAATTATCAAGGATTTACAATTAAAATTGACATTCATTGGAAAGATGAATCAAGATCAAGCTCAAATTAAATAAATTAACAAGAATTATTTACTATCATGAATTACAGTTTTTTAGGTGTGTTTCTAACATGCAAATAACCACTAATCTACTAACATAACATGCTGTAATGGCAATTACAATCTGATCTGTAACAGATGTGCAGTCGATTCTGGACCTTACATCCCCATGAACGGTCATAGACTGGCCGCACACGTCCCCTCAGATCTGAAGACCTGCTGGATATGGATGGTCGGTAGTGTGCCGCATGGAGGGATGTGCGGTCTGGATCTGGCCGCAGGAAATACATGCGATTAGGGGTAGGGCGCACTGTCACGCCCCGAGCGCGGAAGATACCCGGAGATGCGCGACGTGTCTATATCAATCATGTCAATCAGAGTGGTCGTGTATTCGACACAAAGACAGAGATGCGCAAAGTAGCAAGATAACCCAATCCTTTATTTCATAATGGATAGACTATTACAAATCCAATACTCTGTTTAATAAAAAGGAAAAGAATACATATTTGACTCAAGAAACTATAGAAAAGACTAGACGACACTTGTAGAAGCTCTATCACTTTCACTCTTGACCATTCCCATCCGATTGACTTCCATCGTCGTCGGACTTACCTGAAAAGTAAAAAGGGACAAACGGAATGAGCGAACGCTTAGTAGGAAATTATATCTCAAGTACTAGCAAGGGGTTTAAGTAATTACATCTTTCATGAATGCAATAAAGCTATGCATGCTCGCATAAAACGACAAGATAGAGAGAATGTAATATCAAAGAAATAAGATGAACTTAATCATGAACTTCCAACAAGATGACAAGTGTATTCAAGGCATTCAAGCAAGTACGTTTAACAAGTCATGTCAAGAACTTTGGCTATCATGTATCAAGCAAGTAAATTACCCTCTTTCGGGCCACGCATTTCATGTAAAGTCAAGTACGATTCAAGTACAAGATGTGTGTGGAATGTCCAATCAAGCAAGTCAAGTACTCGGTATAATGCCAGATACCTTATCATTTTAACTCCCATGGGCACAAGTACTTTCGGGTGCTCCTCCCAGGACCAGATCGGGCCCTATATGCGCAGGCATTTATCATGTGTTTTGACATCCACTCTTGTTTATAGCCAACATAGAATTTCAATAATCAAGCTTGTAGACCCGTATGACAACTTTGATAGAATAGAGTCCAAAATATGACAAAGGACATAGAATGGCGATAATAACGGTATAATCACGATATCGATAAAACTAGGTAGAATATGATTCCCTTAACTTGGGTACCATGACAAATCAGTATGGACATTCTTTATATAGAATTGAGGTCCACATGAACAGTATATCAAAGGTAAGATACCCTCATTCTTATCATAGAATTGAGGTTTACAAGAATGGCATGATATGGCATGATGTCATCATCCCATTAAGAATTTCTTATGATATACTCTTTGTATAATCATAAGGGCCGGTATCCCATGTTTCTTTAGAGTGACATGGCATCAATGGTGTAATGGGTTTTTAGGGTACAACCAGCTCAGTCGGCCTTGAGGGAATCCAAGGCTACGAGGAGTCTTACGGAGGTCTCTATGACTAACTCGCTAGTCCAAAGGAACGGAATGTCCAATGGAGAGCTTGTATGTCAATGAGAGTTGAGTGTGATCGATAAATCAACGTGAAAAGTGGGACTATACTCACGGAGTGGAGAATAGTGCCGATATATGTATATAAATATATATTGAAACAATCGTTTAACAGTAACGGGTTAAAAACAGTTTACAGTAAAATAACGACTTAGGTCAAGTCGTTTCTCAAGTAATTAACGCCTAACAGAAGGGCGTTTACATATGTTTCTATTTTGCAGAATTTTCATTAGTTCAGTAATTTATCTAAAACACGCCTTGGTCAGGGTCGTTTCTTCAAGATCTGACGACTACACCAGAAGGCGTCTTATTGTTTACATATTTGACAGAATACAATTAATTTTCAGGAATTATCAAAAACGCGCCCTGGGCAGGGGCGTTACTATTTAATTCTATTTTTCAGAATATATAAATTTCAGGATTTTAACCGATACACGCCCTAGGAAGGGGCGTTACCTTTCAGATTCACGCCCTATGAGGGGGCGTTAATATGTGGAAAATGACTTTGTCCAAGTCGTTAATTCAAGTTCCTTCAGAAACTTTAAGGACAGTAACAATTTCAGGATAACAGAGGAACGAATGTAATATCATGACAGTAAAGTTAGCAGGTTGAAGACAGAGGATCATGCATTATTTTATAATCATGATTTCATAGATAATCAATTCTTAAGATGGGTGATTAACGGTTTAAAGAAATTAACGCCTGAGTACGGGGCGTTAAACATGAAATTAACGACTTGGGAAGAGTCGTTTCATGTGAATTAGCGCCCTTGACAGGGGCGTCTCTTTCAAAATATTGCAGAAAACGCATGGAAACTATAATAACCGTATGCATGACATGCTTATATATATATATCTTGCATTAATTTCATTTGGGCTACAATAACTTGAGAAAACCTACCTTAATAATGGATTTGAAGATGAACTCTGAAGGATTTGGTGAGAAGCCTAATACTCTGAAGCTTCAACTGCAACTCAATAACAGCCGTAGCAACAGCAAGAAGAAGAACATTCGTTCTTCAGAAATCTTCACTCTACCGTCAACCTGTAGAGGGAGAGAAAAGGAAGGAAGATGAAGATATTTAAATAATCTTCACAGATATAACCGAAGTTTTTAGGGAAAAGATAGAAGAACAGTACCTTGTTCTTCACATTCAACAAGCAGACTTCCTACAAATAAGAGAAGATCAATTAATGTTCTTCACACGATCGTATAATAGAGAAAACGATGAGGAATAACCTTTGGTTCTATACATACCGTAGCAGCAGTCGACCAAATAGATTCTAGGGTTCGAGCAGAAGATTATTTATAGGGATTTAGGGGGTCCAATTAGGGTTAGAGTTCTAGTGGAAGTAATGCTTCCAATATAGAGTCATTACCACCTTTTAACTCTTTCTAATACTTATCCATTACCCTGGATAAGCTCTGGGACGAACGGTTCCCGAATGGAATTAACGACTTTGGTCAGGGCGTGTATTCTTTAATTAACGCCTTGTATAAGGGCGTTTCTTAAAAAGCGCCTTGAAAAAGGGCGTTTCGTGTTTTAAAACACGCCCAAGATAGGGGCGTTTCTTTTACTTACCCATTTGGTCGCGTGAGAACTGACGACCGTAGGTGTGGGCGTCCTTTCTTTATTCACGCCATGGATAGAGGCGTTTCTTTATAAATTAACGCCTTTATAAGGGGCGTTATTTTTAATTTGTTTATTTCGTCCAATTAACCCTATTCCTTTTATATATATTACTTCTGTAATATATATGTTTTAATTCATTTTAATTATTCATTTATTAGGGTTGCTACACCCTCCCCCACTTAAAAAAAATTTGGTCCCCAAATTCAATATATATATAATTATACACGTGGAGAGTGTAGGACATATACCTCTTAGAATAACTCGGGAAATCGTTTCTTCATAGATTCCTCGGTCTCCCATGTCACTTCGTGTTCAGGATTCTTATTCCATTGCACCTTAAGCATGGGAATAACCTTATTCCTTAGAGCTCGTATTTCTCGATCTAATATCTTTAAAGGCCTCTGTTCATATGTGAGATCTTTCTGGATCACCAGATCTCCATGCTCAATAATATGTGACGGATCGTGCACATACTTCTTCAACATAGATATGTGAAATACATTGTGTACCTCGGACAACTGAGGAGGCAACGCGATGCGATAAGCAACCTCGCCAACTCTTTCGAGTACCTCAAATGGTCCGATGAATCTTGGCGTAAGCTTACCCTTAACACCAAATCTTCGTATGCCACGTCCAGGGGATATTTTAAGAAATACATGATCTCCAACCTGGAATTCAAGATCTCTTCTCCTGGTATCAGCATAAGCCTTTTGCCTTGTCTGAGCAACTTGTAATCTTTCTCTGATTACCTGTATCTTCTCAGTTGTATTCCTTACCATGTCTGGACCTAATAGTTGTTTCTCTCCAACTTCGTTCCAACATATGGGAGATCGGCAACTCCTTCCGTATAAGGCTTCGAAAGGTGCCATTTGGATACTAGCTTGGTAGCTATTATTATATGCAAATTCAACTAAAGGTAAGTGGTCATGCCAGCTTCCTCTAAAGTCAATAATGCATGCTCTCAGCATATCTTTAACAACTTGATTAGTTCGCTCGGTCTGACCATCCGTTTGTGGGTGAAAAGCAGTACTAAAGTTGAGCCTTGTTCCCAACGAATGTTGTAATCCCTTCCAAAAATGAGAAGTAAAACGGGGATCTCTATCAGACACGATTGAGACAGGAATTCCATGTATCCTGACTATTTCTTTGATGTATAGTGCAGCTAGCACATCAATTGACCATCGGCTTTTGATTGGCAAGAAATGTGCCGATTTAGTCAATCGGTCAATGATAACCCAGATTCCATCATGTCCTCCTTTAGATTTAGACAAACCCATGATGAAGTCCATACCAATATCCTCCCATTTCAACTTAGGAATATCTAGAGGATGTAGTTTTCCCGCAGGCTTTTGGTGTTCCGCCTTGACCTGTTGGCATGTGAGACAGCGTGATACATAGTCCGCTATTTCTCTTTTCATATTGGGCCACCAAAAGTTCCTCTTTACATCTTGGTACATTTTAGTTGATCCAGGATGAATAGTGTATCTTGATCTGTGAGCTTCATCTAAGATCTTCTTCTTTAATTCCGGACAATCGGGTATACAAGTTCTATCTTTGAACGATAATCTTCCATCAGAAGTTAGTTGAAAATCAGATTGTCCTTCTAATCTGCCTTTGATTTCTACTAATATAGGATCATCATCCTGAAGTGTTTGTATCTCAGATAACAAATCTGACTGTATGCTTACATGAGATAGTGTGACAAATTTGGATTCCGTGTCCAAGCTTATATTGAGCTCGGAGAATTGTTCAAGTAACCTCCATTCTTGCATCATACAATTTGCTATCATTGCTCTCGGCTTTCGACTAAGGGCGTCAGCAACATAATTACCCTTTCCGGGATGGTATTGTATATTGAAGTCGAAGTCATTGAGATATTCTAGCCAGCGTCTTTGTCTCATGTTTAGCTCCTTTTGTGAAAATAGATATTTGAGACTTTTGTGATCGGAGTATACAGTAAACTGTGCTCCATATAAGTAGTGTCTCCATATCTTTAGGGCAAATACTACCGCGGCCAGTTCTAAGTCATGGACGGGGTAATTTTCCTCATGCTTCTTCAGCTGACGTGAAGAGTATGCTATGACCTTTCCTTGTTGCATTAGGACACATCCGAGGCCAATGCCAGAAGCATCAGTGTAGACCTCGAATTTCTCTCCTTCTGTTGGTAGAGCTAAGACCGGAGCTGTGGTGAGATGATCCTTGAGAGTTTGAAAACTTCTTTCACATTCCTCACTCCATTCGTATCGGATCTCCTTGCGAGTTAACCTTGTAAGGGGCACGGCGATCTTAGAGAAATCTTTGATGAATCGCCGATAATAGCCTGCAAGACCTAAGAAACTTCTGATCTCGCTTGCATTAGTGGGTCTTTCCCAGTTTCTTACAGCTTCAACCTTTGACGGATCTACAGATAAACCGTCCTTGGATATGACATGTCCGAGAAAAGCCACTTCTTCAAGCCAAAATTCGCATTTGCTGAGCTTAGCATATAATTGATTTGTCCTCAAGATTTGTAATGAAATCCTCAAATGCTCTTCATGTTCTTCCTTAGTCTTGGAATATATCAATATATCATCAATGAAAACCACCACAAATTAATCTAGATAAGGCCTGAATATGCTATTCATTAACTGCATAAAGGCAGCAGGGGCATTTGTTAGTCCAAAAGGCATAACAACAAATTCGTAATGGCCATACCTGCTTCTGAATGCGGTCTTGTGAATGTCATCATCCTTGATTCTTAATTGATGATATCCCGACCTGAGATCAATCTTGGAAAAATATTTGGATCCTGAAATCTGATCAAATAACTCATCGATTCTCGGCAGTGGATACTTGTTCTTGATAGTAAGATGATTCAACTGTCGATAGTCGATACACAATCTCATGGATCCATCCTTCTTCTTTACAAATAAGACTGGTGCTCCCCACGGGGAAGTACTGGGTCTAATAAACCCTTTTCGGATTAGTTCCATCAACTGCTCCTTCAACTCCTTGAGTTCAGCAGGGGACATTCTATATGGTGCCTTTGAAACAGGACCAGCACCAGGGGCTAAGTCGATGGTAAAGGCCACATCTCTTTGCGGGGGTAATCCCGGCAATTCTTCCGGAAATACGTCTGGAAATTCTCGCACTACCTGAATGTCCTCTATCTTGGTTTCTTTAGCTTCTTTAATAGTGACAAAAGCAAGGAAGGATACACATCCTTTCTTGACGAGCTTGCTTGCTCGAAGAGCCGAAATAAGAGGGGATTTGCTTCGACTCTTAGGACTAGTATAAGTCAGTTCCGGAAATTCCTTGAAAACAATCTTGCTATCACGGCAATCAACCGTTGCCTGGTATTTGGATAACCAATCTGCTCCTAGTATAACATCATACTCTTTTAGATCTAAGCAGATAAGATCAATAGGAAAATTCTTTCCTCGAACCAATACCTCACAGTTTTGATAATGATGTGTGATATCCGTCTCGTTTCCGAGAGGAGTAGACAATATTAACTTCATCCATTCTGGTTCTAGAGGTAATGGGTCAGCAAACTTCTTGGAAATAATGGAATGCGATGCACCCGTATCAAATAAGACATGTGCATATTTGGAACAAATTTTTAATGTACCTTCCACCAATCCGCCTTCTTCTTCTGGTTCGGTCTCTTGGATTGCATGAAGACGCGCGTTCCTTGTCACTGGGCGTTTACCCTCACCGTCTTGGTCATTCATTAATGGACAATCGGGAATCCGATGTTCACGACTCCCACAACGGAGACATGCTCCTAATTTCCTCCAGCATTCTTCTGTTTTGTGACCAGCCTTGTCACAATGCTTGCATACTACGTTTGAAGGTGTAGTGGTGATAGAGAAAGGCTTGGATTTCTTGAACTTCTGATCTTGAGAGGAAGAACCTCCATTATTGGGCCTCTTCTTAAAGTTGGGTTTAAAAGAACCCGAACTTGTGACTTGCTCCTTTTTGTCTTTCCCACGGATCCTATCAGATAGTTCCGTGGCATCTTCAAGCAACTGAGCTCGGCGCACTATTTCAGTATAAACTTGAATATCCATAGGCGCCAGTTGAGTAATGTAGTGGGGCCTAAGCCCATTAAGAAATCTACGGGCTTTCATCTTTTCCATGCTAATTAAATGCTTAGCATATCTAGACAGTCTAGAGAACTGTGCTTCATAATCAGCCACCGATAAAGATCTTTGCTTTAATGCGGCAACTTCGGCGGCCTTCTTTTCCTGGACCCTATCAGAGAAATATTTGGCGTTGAAATATTCAACGAATTCTCCCCATGTAACTTGAGTTGGGTCAATTGTAGCTTCAATCGACTCCCACCAGCATCTAGCATCCTTTTCTAACTGGAAAGTAGCTAATAAGACTTTGTCCTGATCCGTGCATTGCATAACACGGAATATACGTTCAATCTCCCGAACCCAATGCTCGGCATCGTCTGGATCAGTCGATCCCATGAACTTCGGGGGATTCATATTCTTGAATGCTTGGTGTAAGCTTCCAGCTCGTGGAGCACCACCTTGTGCTACCTGTTGTAGCACTTGGGTCATCCCTTGAAGGGTACGCTGCATGTTGCGCCATTGAGCACGTTCGGCAGCCATTATCCTACAATTACAATAGCTATGTTAGTATTATATCACTATGATCTTATAAAGGACTCATTGATCATTTAACCCTTGGTTCTACCCACTCTCACTTGGTTAAAGGTTTTGAAACCTATCCTTGGACTTGGGTTTCCTAGGAATTGAATACCTTAGGCTCTGATACCACAAAGACTGTCACGCCCCGAGCGCGGAAGATACCCGGAGATGCGCGACGTGTCTATATCAATCATGTCAATCAGAGTGGTCGTGTATTCGACACAAAGATAGAGATGCGCAAAGTAGCAAGATAACCCAATCCTTTATTTCATAATGGATAGACTATTACAAATCCAATACTCTGTTTAATAAAAAGGAAAAGAATACATATTTGACTCAAGAAACTATAGAAAAGACTAGACGACACTTGTAGAAGCTCTATCACTTTCATTCTTGACCATTCCCATCCGATTGACTTCCATCGTCGTCGGACTTACCTGAAAAGTAAAAAGGGACAAACGGAATGAGCGAACGCTCAGTAGGAAATTATATCTCAAGTACTAGCAAGGGGTTTAAGTAATTACATCTTTCATGAATGCAATAAAGCTATGCATGCTCGCATAAAACGACAAGATAGAGAGAATGTAATATCAAAGAAATAAGATGAACTTAATCATGAACTTCCAACAAGATGACAAGTGTATTCAAGGTATTCAAGCAAGTACGTTTAACAAGTCATGTCAAGAACTTTGGCTATCATGTATCAAGCAAGTAAATTACCCTCTTTCGGGCCACGCATTTCATGTAAAGTCAAGTACGATTCAAGTACAAGATGTGTGTGGAATGTCCAATCAAGCAAGTCAAGTACTCGGTATAATGCCAGATACCTTATCATTTTAACTCCCATGGGCACAAGTACTTTCGGGTGCTCCTCCCAGGACCAGATCGGGCCCTATATGCGCAGGCATTTATCATGTGTTTTGACATCCACTCTTGTTTATAGCCAACATAGAATTTCAATAATCAAGCTTGTAGACCCGTATGACAACTTTGATAGAATAGAGTCCAAAATATGACAAAGGACATAGAATGGCGATAATAACGGTATAATCACGATATCGATAAAACTAGGTAGAATATGATTCCCTTAACTTGGGTACCATGGCAAATCAGTATGGACATTCTTTATATAGAATTGAGGTCCACATGAACAGTATATCAAAGGTAAGATACCCTCATTCTTATCATAGAATTGAGGTTTACAAGAATGGCATGATATGGCATGATGTCATCATCCCATTAAGAATTTCTTATGATATACTCTTTGTATAATCATAAGGGCCGGTATCCCATGTTTCTTTAGAGTGACATGGCATCAATGGTGTAATGGGTTTTTAGGGTACAACCAGCTCAGTCGGCCTTGAGGGAATCCAAGGCTACGAGGAGTCTTACGGAGGTCTCTATGACTAACTCGCTAGTCCAAAGGAACGGAATGTCCAATGGAGAGCTTGTATGTCAATGAGAGTTGAGTGTGATCGATAAATCAACGTGAAAAGTGGGACTATACTCACGGAGTGGAGAATAGTGCCGATATATGTATATAAATATATATTGAAATAATCGTTTAACAGTAACGGGTTAAAAACAGTTTACAGTAAAATAACGACTTAGGTCAAGTCGTTTCTCAAGTAATTAACGCCTAACAGAAGGGCGTTTACATATGTTTCTATTTTGCAGAATTTTCATTAGTTCAGTAATTTATCTAAAACACGCCTTGGTCAGGGTCGTTTCTTCAAGATCTGACGACTACACCAGAAGGCGTCTTATTGTTTACATATTTGACAGAATACAATTAATTTTCAGGAATTATCAAAAACGCGCCCTGGGCAGGGGCGTTACTATTTAATTCTATTTTTTAGAATATATAAATTTCAGGATTTTAACCAATACACGCCCTAGGAAGGGGCGTTACCTTTCAGATTCACGCCCTATGAGGGGGCGTTAATATGTGGAAAACGACTTTGTCCAAGTCGTTAATTCAAGTTCCTTCAGAAACTTTAAGGACAGTAACAATTTCAGGATAACAGAGGAACGAATGTAATATCATGACAGTAAAGTTAGCAGGTTGAAGACAGAGGATCATGCATTATTTTATAATCATGATTTCATAGATAATCAATTCTTAAGATGGGTGATTAACGGTTTAAAGAAATTAACGCCTGAGTACGGGGCGTTAAACATGAAATTAACGACCTGGGAAGAGTCGTTTCATGTGAATTAGCGCCCTTGACAGGGGCGTCTCTTTCAAAATATTGCAGAAAACGCATGGAAACTATAATAACCGTATGCATGACATGCTTATATATATATATCTTGCATTAATTTCATTTGGGCTACAATAACTTGAGAAAACCTACCTTAATAATGGATTTGAAGATGAACTCTGAAGGATTTGGTGAGAAGCCTAATACTCTGAAGCTTCAACTGCAACTCAATAACAGCCGTAGCAACAGCAAGAAGAAGAACATTCGTTCTTCAGAAATCTTCACTCTACCGTCAACCTGTAGAGGGAGAGAAAAGGAAGGAAGATGAAGATATTTAAATAATCTTCACAGATATAACCGAAGTTTTTAGGGAAAAGATAGAAGAACAGTACCTTGTTCTTCACGTTCGACAAGCAGACTTCCTACAAATAAGAGAAGATCAATTAATGTTCTTCACACGATCGTATAACAGAGAAAACGATGAGGAATAACCTTTGGTTCTATACATACCGTAGCAGCAGTCGACCAAATAGATTCTAGGGTTCGAGCAGAAGATTATTTATAGGGATTTAGGGGGTCCAATTAGGGTTAGAGTTCTAGTGGAAGTAATGCTTCCAATATAGAGTCATTACCACATTTTAACTCTTTCTAATACTTATCCATTACCCTGGATAAGCTCTGGGACGAACGGTTCCCGAATGGAATTAACGACTTTGGTCAGGGCGTGTATTCTTTAATTAACGCCTTGTATAAGGGCGTTTCTTAAAAAGCGCCTTGAAAAAGGGCGTTTCGTGTTTTAAAACACGCCCAAGATAGGGGCGTTTCTTTTACTTACCCATTTGGTCGCGTGAGAACTGACGACCGTAGGTGTGGGCGTCCTTTCTTTATTCACGCCATGGATAGAGGCGTTTCTTTATAAATTAACGCCTTTATAAGGGGCGTTATTTTTAATTTGTTTTATTTCGTCCAATTAACCCTATTCCTTTTATATATATTACTTCTGTAATATATATGTTTTAATTCATTTCAATTATTCATTTATTAGGGTTGCTACACGCACGTTCTAGGGACACGAACAGATATAGAAAGCTATAAACGGTCAACATAGGGCCGCCTGTCTGGGATGTGCGGTCTATCGTGTGGCCGCACATGTCCAAACAGGTCGCTGCCCCTTCGCCGTGCCCGACTCCGGCGAGGTTTCTAGGGTTAAATTAAAACACTAAATTTGCACGATATAAAGCATGGAATTTGGGGCTTTTACTACCAATAGAAAGAGCATGAAAAACTATACAAGATGCATGAATCAATTTTATGTTTACAGCCTGAAATCACAACTTAATCGAAAAGGAACAATTATAACCCTAGATGTGACATGCTTCTACTAAAACCTAAAATTCTCGCAGGATACTTGATAGAATTTAGGGCTTTCTACATCAATGGAAAGCTAACACGATGATGCTTCTAACCATATATTATTTATAGGGTTTGGCTTGCTATCACCTACCTGAATCGGATGAAGAGTGAAGGAGAAAGAAAACCAAGGACGCCGGTACATGCAGCCACTAATCACTCGAGATGTCCCTCGATCCAACTCCTCTACAGCCGCTGCTGGTTCTAAACGATTCTAGGGTTAGATAGCTTCATTTTAATAGGCCACACACCTTCTGGAGGCTTCTATGCGCGGAGTATTCGTCCACGCAAGTCGGCTCGATGTGAATGCCGCCGCAAAGGTTGACTCGATCCAAACTCCGTCGAATGCATCTCCTAGGGTTAGGGTTTCGAGATATTAAGAGAGGGTAAATGATCCTCTCATCTTGGCCTTTAATTTGTCACCAATTTGGGCTCATTTGATGGAGTATTGGGCTCGAATTTGGCGTTTCAAGGTATGGTTAACTAAGTGTTCAATTTGGGCTTAAACCACTAATTCGGCCTACTTACAGATTTTATTTGGGTTGGCCACAGAAGACAAGTTTGTTAAACGTGTTATCCTTTACAAGAATATGATTTTTCTAGATTTTTATAAAATAGTCAAAATATAACTCATTCTATTTATTAAGGAATTATTCTAATTAATTTCTAATTAATTTCTAAAAGAAATCGGGGTATTACACCCTCCCCCACTTAAGGAATTTGGTCCTCCAAATTCAATGCACTTAATAAAAAGAGGGAGTGAGACAGCTCACCTAGAATAAGTCGGCGTACTGTCTCCGCATAGTATCTTCTGACTCCCAAGTAGCTTCTTCAGTTCCACGCCGACTCCACTATACTTTAACCATCGGTATGGAACGATTCCTGAGTTGTTGTTGCTTCCGATCCAAAATCTTGATCGGTCTTTCTTCATAAGTCAGATCTTCCTTCAATTCGAAGTCCATATGCTGAATAATGTGAGTGGGATCATACACATATTTCCGTAACATAGACACGTGTAAAACATTATGTACTCTAGATAACTGAGGTGGTAGTACCAAACGGTAAGCAACCTCCCCCACTCTTTCCAGAATCTCGAATGGACCCATGTATCTAGGACTCAGTTTACCCTGAATACCAAACCTTCGAATTCCTCTCATAGGAGAAACCTTTAAAAACACATGCTCACCAACCTGAAATTTCAATGCTCTCCTCCTGGTGTCGGCATAACTCTTCTGTCTTGATTATGCTACTTGCAACCGATCTCTGATAATACGGATGTTCTTCGATGATTCAGAAATGAGATCTGGTCCAAGCCATTGCTTCTCACCTACCTCGTCCCAACATAACGGGGATCGACAGCTTCTACCATACAAAGCTTCAAATGGAGCCATCTGAATGCTGGACTGGTAACTATTGTTGTAGGCGAATCAACCAATGCCAAATGATCACTCCAACTACCTCCAAAGTCAATCATGCAGGCTCTAAGCATATCTTCCACTATCTGGTTGGTCCTTTCAGTTTGTCTGTCTGTTTGTGGATGGAAAGCAGTACTGAAATTCAGACGAGTTCCCAAGGACTCTTGCAATCCTTTCCAAAAATGAGAGGTGAATCTGGGGTCTCTATCAGACCCAATGTTGACTGGTATACCATGTAGTCTTATCACTTCCTTCATATACAAAGTAGCCAAAACATCAACTGTCCATTTAGACTTAATGGATAAGAAATGAGTCGATTTTGTCAATCGGTCGACAATCACCCATATTGCATCAAATCCAGTAAGAGTCCTAGGTAGACCCATAATGAAATCCATGCCAATACTCTCCCACTTCCATTGGGGTATATCAAGGGGTTTCAATTTTCCTGCTGATCTGAAATGCTCCGCCTTGACTTGCTGACAAACCAAGCATCTACTTACGAAGTCCGTCACTTCCCTTTTCATATTCGGTCACCAAAAAGATCTTTTCAAATCCTTGAACATTTTAGTACCTCCAGGATGAATGGTGTATCTGGATCTACGAGCTTCCTCGAGGATCTTACTCTTTATCTCAACTACATCAGGTACACAAGTTCTCCCTTGAAATAACAATCTTCCATCATTAGCCATCATGAAGTCAGGTCTATTACTCAAGCTTCCCTTGATCTCTACCAACTCCGGGTCATTATCTTGCAAAGATTTGATTTCCATCAATAATTCGGGCTTAAGTTGAATCTGAGAAATCATAACCCGATCCTTGTCAACATTAAGATCCAAACTAGCTAACTGCTCCAACAATTTCCATTCTTGTAACATGAGGCTTGACAACTTAGCTATAGGCTTGCGGCTTAAGGCATCTGCCACAACATTACCTTTTCCAAGATGATACTCAATGGAGAAATCAAAATCCTTCAAATACTCCAGCCATCTTTGCTACCTCATATTGAGTTTCTTCTGAGAAAATAAGTATTTCAAACTCTTATGATCTAAAAACACTGTGAATGCTTCACCATACAAGTAGTGCCTCCATATCTTCAAGGTGAACACCACTGCTGCTAGCTCCAAATCATGAACACTATAATTCTCTTCATGCTTCCTTAACTGTCTAGAAGAATAGGCTATCACTTTCCCATGCTGCATGAGTACACACCCTAAACCAATACCTGAAGTATCAGTGTATACAACAAAACCTCCTTCACCAGAAGGTAAAGCTAAAACAGGTGCAGTAGTCAAACATTCCTTCAAGGTCTGAAAGCTTCGCTCGCAATCTTCTGACCAATCAAATCTGATCTCCTTGTGGGTTAATCTTGTCAGAGGTACCACAATTATGGAGAAATCTTGAATAAACCTTCGGTAGTAACCTGCTAGGCCTAGGAAACTTCTCACTTCAGTCACATTAGTAGGCTTAGCCCAATTCTTTACTGCCTCTACCTTCGAAGGATCAACTGAAATACCTTCTTTTGTGATGATATGCCCTAGAAAGGACACCTCTTGCAGTCAGAAATCACACTTACTAAACTTGGCATATAACTGATGATCTCTCAATAGTTGTAATGACATCCTCAAATGTTCAGCATGCTCCTCCTCACTCTTAGAATAAATCAAGATGTCATCAATGAACACCACGACCCATTGATCAAGATAGGGCCGAAACACATCGTTCATCAGCTGCATGAAAGTTGCAGGTGCATTCGTTAGCCCAAAAGGCATTACTACAAATTTGAAATGTCCATACCTACTACGGAAGGCTGCTTTATAGATATCCTCCTCCTTAATTCGTAACTGATGATATCCCGATCGAAGGTCGATCTTAGAAAAATACTGAGCTCCTGCTATCTGATCAAATAACTCATCAATCCTTGGCAATGGATATTTGTTCTTGATAGTCAACTGGTTCAATTGCCGATAATCGATGCACAACCTCATCGAACCATCCTTCTTCCGGACGAATAATACAGGGGCTCCCCACGGGGAAGTACTAGGACGAATGAACCCTTTCTCAAGCAATTCCATCAACTGCTGCTTTAGTTCCCTTAGCTCCGCCGGAGACATACGATAAGGAGCTTTGGAAATAGGGGTCGCACCAGGAATCAGATCAACAGAAAAGATAACTTCCCTTTCAGGAGGAAGTCCTGGTAGTTCCTCAGGAAAGACATCTGGAAAATCTCGGATGACAGAAAAGTCCTCAATCTCAATCTTCTGCTCAAGGGTCATAAAAATAAAGGCTAGAAAAACCTTACATCCTCTCCTCATCAGCTTATCAGCTCGAAGAGCCAAAATAAGTGGAACAGACTTATGGTGCCTAATTCCGATAAATGAAAGTCCAGGGTGTCCAGTGAAAGACACAGAACTAGATCTTCACTGAACGTTGGCCTCATACTTAGCCAACCAATCTGCTCTTAGGATTACATCATAATCCTTCATGTCCATACAAACTAAATCAGCTGACAGGTTTTGTTCATTGATCAAGACCTTACTAGAAGGATAGAAATACTTAATTGCTGAACCGGAACCAATAGGAGTTGAAATCTCTAACGGAGAATTCATCAAAACTAGCTTCACAGCTAAAGACTTCGCAAATCTCTGAGAAATAAAAGAATGAGTGGCACCAGTATCAAAAAGAATAAAAGATGATTTATCATGTATAATAAGAGTACCTTCGACAAGTCCACCCTCCTCGGAGGGTCCTGTCTCATCTTCTTGTAGAGCCTGGAGCTTGCCTTGCTGCTTCCTGATTCCTTGCGGTTTCACTGGGGTAGCTTGCTCAGATAATAGAGGGCACTCGGGAATACGGTGGTCCCTACTGTCGCAACGTAAACAGGCACCCAGCTTGCGCCAGCACTCCTCCATCTTATGACCTGGACGGTCACAATACTTGCATACGCCCTTGAATGGAACAATAGGGCCAGGTTTTTTGTCTTCAATCTTCGGCATCTTGCCCTTCCATGAACCAGACCCGCTAATGGGCCTCTTCCTGCCATGACCAGGCTTGATACTTCCAGAACCAGTATGGTGTTGTTCAATCTTAACACTCTTCCCACAGATTCTCTCCATCATTTCTAAAGTATCTTCCAACACTTGAGCCTTTCTCACCATCTCGGAATAAGTTGGAATTTCCATCGGTGCCAACTGGTTGATATACTGTAGCTTTAGCCCATTAAGAAAGTGCTTAACTTTCATCTTCTCGGTAGATATCAAATGAGTAGCATAACGAGATAGCCGAGAGAATTGAGCTTCATATTCAGCCACGGATAGATTTCGTTGCTTCAAAGTAGCGAACTCAGCTGCCTTCTTCTCTTGTACTCGATCAGAGAAATATTTACCATTGAAGAATTCCTCGAACTCCTCCCATGTGACTTGTCTATCACCAAGGGTAGCCTTCACTGCGTCCCACCATGTCCTCGCATCACGTTCAAGTTGAAAGGTTGACAAGAGGACACGTTCCTGATCGCTGCATTGCATCACTTCAAAAATCCTCCCTATCTCTTCAAGCCAGTGCTCGACTTCATCAGGGTCAGTCGAGCCACCAAATCGTGGGGGATTCATCCCACGAAAGTTTCGATAAAGATCGCCAGTGCCATGGTTCGCAGCTCCTCCTTGAGCCACTTGTTGCAAAGCCTGGGTAAGTCCTTGAACCGTGCGCTGCAAGTTCCTCCATTCTGCGCGTTCTACTGCCATTGCAAAAGCCTACACGTGGAATAGGTTATATTAGATTCAATCAAGAATGGATAATCGTGCAATTAGATTATTAACTCAACCCCAGTCTTCTACCCAAATCTCACTAGGTTGGGTCCTTAGACTTATAACAAGGTTATAGGTCCTACGGTATCACTTAGGATCCTAGAACTTAGAGAACCTAGGGATATTAGAAAGCCTAGGCTCTGATACCACCAAACTGTCACGCCCCGACGCAGAATATCGGGACCGGCAGTAGAAAATGCTAGTAAAGATAACATGCTAAGCTAAGAATTAACATAATGCCATGAACAGAAATAACTCCAATCTATAACAATAACCATCAACGTCTTACAAACCAACTTAAACATAAACAAATATAATCTCTACTCGACTCCGGTAAAATATCTAACACAAGTTCTAAGACATGGCTAGATGTAAACAACTAAACAAACTCAACATAGTGACTAGCTAACACACTCCAAGTAATCATTCTCGCCCATTCCCATCCATCTGTGAATCTTCACCTGAGCTGCCTAGAAAGGGGGGAAACAACTATATGAGCGAACGCTCAGTAGGTAACAACAGGCAAGTATAAGTGATTAACCAATTAATTACATGTATATGAACGGAAAGAAAAGATATAACGATCGAATAAAACAACGTAATAACAGAAAGTGCTAAAGAATGGAATGGAATAACAATATGACAAGAATGATAAGATTACAAGAATTGCAAGTTTATGAACAATATATATAATAGGAAATTGCAGGAAATTGGCCAACAAGCAAGAATATAACCAAGTCAAACACGATCAAGTAAGAGATAAGAGATCATTGTCATAGACATCACGCTAGTCATGCACTCAGTGTAATGCCTCACCCTGTCATTACAACCTCCCATGGGCACAAGTACTTTTCGGGCGCTCTCCCCAAGACCAGACCGGGCCCCTATGGTGCATTGGCATTGATTTATTGGATCCAAGATCCCAAGTTGTCTAGACTTTAATCAAGTTAAATGGCCAATTATAATCAAGTATAAACTTACCTCGGAACATCCCAAGGCTAAGTTGAAGAGATATTGTCCAGAATTTCTGTCCAGGAGTCCAAATTATCAAGAACCATCATGTTCTTGGATTCAAAACCATAAAACACGGGGAAAACTAGTCTCTGGAAGACATGCGGTCACTACAGTGCCACTCAAAGCTTGTGCGGTCGACACTGGGCCGCACTAACAGCAACTGGGCTGGTTTTAGCCCTCGGGAGGTCAAGGTTGAACGGCTGCTGACGGGCCGCCCTTCTATATGAACGGTTAGGATTGGGCCGTACAAGGCCAGAAAGTTACAGAATCGAGGCCAGGATGTGTGGTCCTGACAGAGCCGCTCATTAGTTGAACGGTCCACTCAGGGCCGCCTGTAAGAAGTACGGTCCATTACTGGCCGCACAACACAGGGCCTAACCATGAGTTAGATTTTAGCCCAAGTGGGCTCCCGGGCTACCATAGGCAGGGTGGAACTGAACCAGAGTCCAGCCCACTGTCTACTGGTCAGCCTAGGGTCTATTGGACTGATCAAATCAGGGTTTGGCCGAAGATGGACCAAGGAGAATCGGCCAAGACAAGTTGGCATAAGCCAGGTATGAACGGTCGATATTGGCCCGTTCATGGGTATATGCGGTCTACCAATAGCCGCGCAAGTCTCTGTTAATCCAATTCGGATTAACTCAAATAACAGAGGTTCGATTGAGTCTAAATCAAAACTAGGGGATACAATGGTTCAAGATTAAAGTTATCACAAGTATGAACCTAATAGCCATTTCAATTATCAAGTATTTACAATTAAAATTTACATTCATTGGAAAGATGAATCAAGATCAAGCTCAAATTAAATAAATTAACAAGAATTATTTACTGTCATGAATTACAGTTTATTAGGTGTGTTTCTAACATGCAAATAACCACTAATCTACTAACATAACATACTGTAATGGCAATTACAATCTGATCTGTAACAGATGTGCGGTCGGTTCTGGACCTTACATCCCCATGAACGGTCATAGACTGGCCGCACACGTCCCCTCAGATCCGAAGACATGCTGGATATGGACGGTCGGTAGTGTGTCGCATGGAGGGATGTGCGGTCTGGAACTGGCCGCAGGAAATACATGTGGTTAGGGGTAGGCCGCACGTTCCAGGGACACGAACAGATATAGAAAGCTATAAATGGTCAACATAGGGCCGCCTGTCTGGGATGTGCGGTCTATCGTGTGGCCGCACATGTCCAAACAGGTCGCTGCCCCTTCGTCGTGCCCGACTCCGGCGAGGTTTCTAGGGTTAAATTAAAACACTAAATTCCCACGATATAAAGCATGGAATTTGGGGCTTTTACTACCAAAAGAAAGAGCACGAAAAACTATACAATATGCATGAATCAATTTTATGTTTACAGCCTGAAATCACAACTTAATCGAAAAGGAACAATTATAACCCTAGATGTGACATGCTACTCCTAAAACCTAAAATTCTCGCAGGATACTTGATAGAATTTAGGACTTTCTACATCAATGGAAAGCTAACACGATGCTGCTTCTAACCATATATTATTTATAGGGTTTGGCTTGCTATCACCTACCTGAATCGGATGAAGAAGGAAGGAGAAAGAAAATCAAGGACGCCGGTACACGCAGCCACTAATCGCTCGAGATCTCCCTCGATCCAACTCCTCTACAGTCGCTGCTGGTTCTAAACGATTCTAGGGTTAGATAGCTTCATTTTAATAGGCCACACACCTTGTGGAGGCTTCTATGTGCGGAGTATTCGTCCACGCAAGTCGGGTCGATGTGAATGCCGCCGCAAAGGTTGACTCGATCCAAACTCCACCGAATGCATCTCCTAGGGTTAGGGTTTCGAGAGATTAAGAGAGGGTAAATGATCATCTCATCCTGGCCTTTCATTTACCATCGATTTGGGCTCATTTGATGGAGTATTGGGCTCGAATTTGGCGTTTCAAGGTATGGTTAACTAAGTGTTCAATTTGGGCTTAAACCACTAATTCGGCCTACTTACAGATTTTATTTGGGTTGGCCACAGAGGACAAGTTTGTTAAACGTGTTATCCTTTACAAGAATATGATTTTTCTGGATTTTTATAAAATAGTCGAAATATAACTCATTCTATTTATTAAGGAATTATTCTAATTAATTTCTAAAAGAAATCGGGGTATTACAACTTTTCAAAGATCTCTCGTCCTTTGTGCAACTTGTTGGCCAAGGATACGCCTTTCCACTTTGATGATTCATTTCTTCAATCCTATAACTTTTTGAAAATGGCGGTGACTCAAGCTCCAATCCTGTAACCCCCAGATTGGTCACTACCTTTTGAAATCATGTGTGATGTTTCTGACTATGCCATGGGGGCTGTATTGGGCCAAAGGGTAAACAAAATCCCAGTTGTGATTTACTATGCCAGTCGAACCCTGGTTGAGGCCCAAAAGAACTATACCACAATTGAGAAAGAATTGTTAGCTATAGTCTTTGCAATAGAGAAGTTCTGATCCTATCTTTTAGGATCCAAAGTCATCATCTATTCTGACCATTCCGCTCTGAGATACATATTATCCAGAAAAGAGGCCAAACCACGTTTGATCAGGTGGATCCTACTCTTCCAAGAATTTAACATTGAGAATCGGAACAAAAAGGGGTCCAAAAATATTGTAACAGATCACATATCTAGGATCCTGTGCAAGAAAGTGAACTTGTTCAAGAATCCTTCCCTGATGAACAACTCCTGGCCATTTCACAGATGAAACATCCATGGTTTGCTAATGTTGTTAACTATTTGGTAGTAGGATTAATCCCTGATGGATGGTCCAAACAAGAGAAAGATCGATTTCTTGCTCAGATAAAATATTACTTTTGGGAGGACCCGGAACTTTTCTGAATCTATGTTGATAATGGCATAAAGAGGAATGTTCCAGAAAATGAACATCAAAGCATTCTCACCTTTTGTCATACTCTTTCATGCGGGGGACATTTTTTCACGAAGAAAATTGCTGCAAACATTCTACAAAGTGGTTTCTACTGGCCCACTCTCTTCAAGGATGCCCACAAATTCAGTCAATCTTGTCCCAAATGTCAAACCATGGGTAACATTTCAAAAAGAGATATGATGTCATTAAATCCCATCCTTGTGGTTGAAATCTTTGATGTTTGGGGGATTGATTTCATGAATCCATTCCTACCATCCTTTGGACATGAGTACATACTTGTGGCTGTTGATTATGTCTCCAAGTGGATTGAGGCAGTGGCTACCAGATCCAATGATCATAAAGTTGTTACAAGGTTCATCCAGAAAAATATCTTTTCAAGGTATGAGTTCTCGAGAGCAATAATCAGTGATGGGGGTAGCCATTTCACCAACTTCCAGTTCAAAACCTTGCTTAGAAAATGTGGGATCAACCACAAGGTAGCCACGCCTTACCATCCTCAAACAAGTGGGCAAGTGGAAGTCTCTATGTCACGCCCTGAGCCTTTATTACAACGGATAACTCGGGGAGTGCGAACAGCCGGCATGGTAAGCCTCTTGCGAGCAAGAACAATCAGAGCGCAAGATAATCACACCTAAAGATGCAATTGCACAATATATATATTCAAACTCCCACTTTATTTCATTGATAATCAAATATTCAAATACATCCACTAATTCAATTTCCATTATGCACTAGACTCAAGAAATAGGAAAATTATAGACTCAATCTAAATAATATAGACTTTCCTAAGTCTGCACTCTCATCTTGACAATACTTTCATTCGCTCTCGGACCCGCTACTTGTATAACCCGAATCCGAATTCGAATCACTTCCATCTCTTGAAAAGATTAGAAATAGGTAATGAGCACACTTGCCCAGTAGGTATCTTCGCATCAACATGAAGGCACTATTAAAGTAATTAATAATTTAGCTCTAAAGAATAAGGTAAAAATCATGCGAATGCGATCAATCATGCGATTAAACCAAAGTAACAAGATGATCATGTAAGTTAGAATAAGAACAAATACGAACTAGTAAGAATGTAACAAGCACATGATATTGGCCTTTCATGAACAAGAATGTATCGAGAATGTACTAGTAAGTCACATAATCATCACTCCAGTATCTTTTGCTTATGAGAAAGTACTTCGTGAATTTCTATGGAATATCAAGCAAGAAAGTTATGTACAAGAATGTCATGTCGTGCTGTGGATTTTCACTTATTTATAAAGAAAGTACTCCCAGCGCAATGCGACGCCATTAGCATCATACCCCATGGTTTATAAAATAGAATGTTTCCGACAATCAACCGAGGGGACTAGCATAGAGCTCTTGAACACAATCAGTGCTCGATCGTATCTTCAAGTATAAATCAAGTTACTTCCACGCATGTTAACAATAAAATATGGCCAAGAATGTAATAAGTTTAATAAGCTCATGATAACAATAATTCAATGAATGAATGCTTCAATAAGAATTATGAGAAATCAAGAATGACTTAAGCAAGGTTATGCTTATGGAAATAAATCGGCAGCATAACGATACGTTCTTTATCTTCCATTCATTATATTAGGTTTCTTGATCAATATGATAAATTCTAGATCATTAATAGTTCATCTAGAACCCTTGGAATATCAACCCTTGGTCCACCTTGGGTTAAAATACTCAAGCAGTGTGACGGTCGTGTACTGCGCCGTTACATGATGTGACGCTCCAGTATTGGGCCGTTATATTAGTCTGAATCCAGAATTTAGAAATCGGACTCAGTGGAATGTGACGGTCGTATATTGGGCCGTTACTTGTGCCTGACAGTCCAATATAGAGCCGTTACATTACTGATAACCAAAAATATCGATAGTGTAATCTAATCAATGGGCTTTGATGGTACAACCAACTCGGCGTCCTAGTGGGAATCCCAGACTCGCGGAGAATTACGGAGGCCTTGAAACAAGATTTCCTAGTCTATTAGAAGGAATATCCAATAGAGAGGTCCTCATGTCCAAGAATAATGTTTCTATAGTGCAAAGTGAACTAATGGATAACATACCGGAGTATGTGACAGGTACTTAAAGAAAATGACTCTATAGATAGAGGAAGAATGTGTAACATTGTGAAACCATGAGAAAACTCCGTCATTATAATATTTGGAAAATCATGATTTAGAATACAAAACTATAGAGTTTTGGCCAATGAAATTAACATAACTTAAAATAGTTCAAGATGCCTAGATCATGCAGATTCCAATATGAATTAGTAAGTAAACTTAAAATCATAATAACAGGTCAAAACTCAGCTAACTAGGCTTATTTATAAGTTAACTTAACTGGTTACTATTCTGTCATGGGTTGTGTCACGCCCCGAGCCTTTATTACAGCGGAAGACTAACTCGGGGAGCGCGAACAGCCGACATGGTAAGTCTCTTGCAAGCAAGAACGATCAGAGCGCAAGACAATCACACACATAAATGTAATTGCACAATATTTAATCAAACTCCAACTTTATTTCATAAATGATTAATAGTCAAATACAATTATTTTTCCATCATCTTTCACTCTACTAGACTCAAGAAATATGAAATTACATTGACTCGATCTAAACAATGTAGACTTCCTAAGTCTTCGCTCATTCTTTATTCACTCTCGGATCCGCTACTTGAACCTTCCGAATCCGAACCCGACTCACTTTCATTCTCTAAAAAAGATTAGAAATATGTAATGAGCACACTTGCCCAGTAGGTATCTTTGCATCAACATGAAGGCACTATTAAAGTAATTAATAATTTAGCTCTAAAGAATAAGGTAAAAATCATGCGAATGCGATCAATCATGCGATTAAACCAAAGTAACCAGATGATCATGTAAGTTAGAATGAGAACAAGTACAAACTAGCAAGAATGTAACAAGAACATGATATTGGCCTTTCATGAACAAGAATGTATCGAGAATGTACTAGCAAGCCACATAATCATCACTCCAGTATCTTTTGCTTATGAGCAAGTACTTCGTGAATTTCTGTGGAATATCAAGCAAGAAAGTCATGTACAAGAATCAATCATGCTGCATCGTGTTATGAATTTTCACTTCACGAGCCGTGGATAATTCATTTATTTATAAAGAAAGTACTCCTAGCGCAATGCGACGCCAGTAGCATCAAACCCCATGGTTTATAAAATAGTATGTTTCCGACAATCAGCCGAGGGGACTAGCATAGAGCCCTTGAACATAATCAGTGCTCGATCACATCTTCAAGTATAAATCAAGCTTTTTCCACGCATGACAATAAAGTATGGCCAAGAATATAAGTTCAAATAAATTCAAGATAATAAGAATCAATGAATGAACGCTTCAATTTGAATATGAGGAATCAAGAATGACATTAAACAATGTTATTCTCATAAAATAAATCGGTAGCATAACGGTATATTTCTTAACTTTCATTCATTATATTAAGTCTATTAAGCAATATGATAAGTTCTAGAATATCAAAGGTCATCTAGAAACCTTGAAATATCAACCCTTGGGTCAAACCTCAGGTTAAGTACTCAAATAGTGTGACGGTCGTGTATTGGGCCGTTACATGATGTGACGGTCCAGTTCTGGGCCGTTACATTAGTCTGAATCTAGAACTAATAAAATAGACTCAGTGAAGTGTGACGGTCGTATAGTGGGCCGTTAGGTGCTCCTGACGGTCCAGTATAGGTCCGTTACATAGCTAGAACCAGAAAACATCGATAGTGTAATCTAATCAAATGGGTTTTAATGGTACAACCAACTCGGCGTCCTAGTGGGAATCCCAGGCTCGCGGAGAATTACGGAGGCCTTGCAACAAGATTTTCTACTCCATTGGAAGGAATATCCAATAGAGAGGTCCTCATGTCCAAGAATAATGTTCCTATAGTGCAAAGTGAACTAATGGACAACATACCGGGGTATGTGCCATGTACTTAAAGAAAATGACTCTATAAATAGAGGAAGAATATGTAACAACGTGAAAGTAAGATAAACTCCATCAATACAACATTGGAAAATCATGTTTTTAATTACAAAACTATAAAGTTTTGGCACATAAAATTAACATAGCTTAAAATAGCTCAAGATGCCTAGATCATGCAGATTTCAATATGAATTAGTAAGAAAACTTAAAATCATAATAATAGGTCAAAACTTAGCTAACTAGGCTTAATTATAGGTTAATTTAACTGGTTACTATTCTGTCATGGGCTGACAGAACACAGAGTCTAATGGTCTAACAGGAGAGCGTCACAGTGCTTGTGACGGTCTATCGAGGGGCCGTTATAGTAATGTAACGCTCCTGTCCTGGTGCGTTAGAGACAACAGGGAAATAAAAACATAACAAAGTGTGTGACGGTCGGTCGTAAGGCCGTTATATCATGTGACGGTCCTACCCTGATCCGTCAGAGCCTCTGCTGCAGTAATAAATAACAATGACCTAAGTTTCAACTTGCATCATGTCTGAAAATTATACATATAACTTCCAACATGATAGAATGAAGGCTAAACGAATATCATGCATGGGTTCTCTGTGAATTTCACAAGGAAGTTTCTTTTTAATTTAGTTAAGGCTAAAAATATAGATATATGCATGTCTCTACTAAAACATGAAATTCACGAGCTAACGTGCATGTAATCAAGTAAAATCAGAGGGCTTTTATCCCTAACATGTTATTTTTGCCGTTCATGAGATAACCTACCTCTTCTAAGACTTTTAAACTTCGAATTTGATGCTAGGTGCTACCCTTTGATCCTTGCTCTTCTTGTGGTAAATCGGCAACTTGGAAGCTTCAATCTCCTTGGTTGCTTAGTCTCCTAGCATGAAATTTGGAGAGCTATTAGTTTAAAGTATACTAAACAAAAGCTTCTAAAGAACTTACCAGAAATTATGACTCATTATCTTGATTCTTCACGAGCCAAAAGTAAGGGTCGGTCAGTTCAGAACTAGGTTCTATTTATAGGGTTTTGGCTAGGATTTGAAGATTAGATCGATTTTAGAGTCCTTGTTAAAGCTTAGATCAACTTCTAAGAGTCCTTAACACCTCTATTAGTTTTTCTATCTCGATCCCTAAGAGATAAGTTAGCAAAAATCTAATCTTTTGGCTTGTTTTTCACTTCACGGAACTGCAGGATGTAACGGTCGTCCATAGGTGCGTTACATGGCTGTGGCGGTCGCCCGATAGACCGTTACACTCAACGTGTATAGAGTTTAATTTTAATAAAACTCTTTTGATAACTATCCATATAATTATTTTATAAAAATAATATTTATCTTTAAAATACGTGAATAAGCTAATTACCTTCTAGAATGTGGGCCAAACTTAATGGGTTTGGTCCTTAAACCTTTTGGATAATAATTAGATAGACTAGGTTAATTAGTTCCATCCAATTGGGCTTTATAAGGTCTTATTACTTCAATAATCTCTTTATTAATATATTTAGGTCTTTATAAATTCCAGAAAATTATTTTGTAATTCAAAAATTATTTATATAAATTCTGGGGCACTACACCCTCCCCCACTTAGAAGAATTTGATCCCCAAATTCAATATATGGATTGTGGAGAGTGTACTTACTGTTAAATAGTTCTGGAAATCTTTTCCGCATGGCTGCCTCGGTTTCCCATGTTGCTTCATATGGCCATATTTTCTTCCATTGAATCTTGACCATAGGAATAACTTTATTTCTTAATTGACGCCCTTCTCATTCCAGAATCTTTATTGGCGTTTGCTCAAACGTCATATCCTTCTGAATTTCCAGATTGTTATAAGTGATAATATGGTCAGGATCATATACATACTTCTTCAGCATAGAGACGTGAAATACGTTATGAACTCCTGCTAGTTGTGGAGGTAAAGCCAATCTATAAGCCACTTCACCGACTCTTTCAAGAATTTCAAATGGGCCAATAAATCTAAGAGTTAGCTTTCCTTTAATGCCAAATCTTTGAATACCACGACCTGGAGAAACCTTTAAATATACATGATCTCTACCTGAAACTCCAAGTCACGTCTTCGATTGTCGGCATAAGACTTTTGCCTATCTTGCGACATTTTCATTCTTTCTTGAATGAGCTTTATTTTCTCTGTAGAATCCCTGATAAGGTCGGGGCCTAGAAATTGCTTTTCTCCTATTTCATTCCAACATATTGGTGATCTACAGCTTTTTCCATACAGAGCTTCAAAAGATGCCATTTGTATGCTTGCTTGATAACTGTTGTTATATGCAAATTCTACCAGAGGCAAGTGATCATGCCAACTTCCTCCAAAATCAATGACACAAGCCCTGAGCATGTCTTCTACCACCTGATTTAGTCTTTCTGTTTGACCATCAGTTTGTGGATGAAAAGCTGTGCTGAAATTTAATCTAGTCCCTAGTGAATGTTGTAGACCTTTCCAGAACTGTGATGTGAATCGAGGATCTCTATCAGATATAATAGTGACTGGGATACCATGTAATCTGACAATCTCTCTTATGTATATTGCTGCTAGAATATCCACAGACCATCGACTCTTGATTGGTATGAAATGCGCGGATTTAGTCAATCGGTCTATGATTATCCATATTCTATCGTGTCCACCTCTGGTCTTGGGTAAACCCATAATAAAGTCCATCCCTATACTCTCCCATTTCCATTCGGGAATATTTACAGGATGCAATTTTCCTGTGGGTCTAAAATGTTCGACTTTTACTTGTTGGCAAGTAAGACAACGAGACACGAAATCAGCTATTTCCCTCTTCATATTGGGCCACCAGAAATTTCTTTTGAGATCTTAATACATCTTTGTTCCTCCTGGATGAATTGTGTATTTGGAATTATGCGCTTCATTTAGGATCAATTTCTTCATAGCCTCATGATCTGGTACACATATTCGGCCCTTAAATAATAATCTTCTGTCATTGGAAATAGAAAAATCTGTCCTTTGTTCAACATTGGCCTTAATTTCCAGTAATATAGGATCATCATTTTGCAGCTTGACCAGATCTTCTATCAATGTAGGTTGAGCTCGGATATTAGCTATGAAACAATCTTTTTCCTTTATGTCAATATCTAAGTTCAACTGAGCAAATTGAGGAACAAGGTTAGTCACACTAATCATAAGACTTGATAGCATATCCATTGGTTTTCTGCTGAGTGCATATGTTACAGCATTAGCCTTGCCAGGATGATATTGAATAGCAAAATCAAAGTCTTTGAGATATTCTAACCACCTCCTCTGCCTCATGTTAAGCTCCTTTTGAGAAAATAAATATTTCAAGCTTTTGTGGTCCGAGTAGACCGTGAACTTTTCTCCATAACGATAATGACGCCAAATGTTTAAGGTGAAAATAACTGCTGCCAATTCCAAATCATGTACGGGATAATTTTCCTCGTGACGTTTCAATTGTCTTGAAGAATAACATATTACTTTTTCATTCTGCATGAGAACGCATCCTAAGCCAATGCCAGACGCATCCGTATACACTTCGAATCCACCACCCTCCATTGGTAGTGATAAAATAGGAGCTGTAGTAAGATGATTCTTAAGAGTTTGGAAACTCTTCTCACATTCCTCTAACCAGACAAAAGAATTTTCTTTTCTTCTAAGTCTAGTTAAAGGAACTGCTATCTTTGAGAAGTCCTTAATGAATCTTCTATAATAACCAGCTAGACCTAGAAAGCTTCTTACTTCAGATACAGTCGTTGGTCGACTCCAATTCTTGACGGCTTCTACCTTAGAGGGATCCACAGCAATACCTTCTTTTGAAATAATGTGACCTAGGAATGAGACTTCCTTGAGCCAGAATTCACACTTATTGAGTTTCGCATAAAGCTTGTGTTCTCTAAGTGTTTATAAAGCCATTTTCAAATGTTGTTCATGTTCTTCCTTTGTCTTGGAATATATTAAGATATCATCAATGAAGACGACGATGAACTGGTCCATATATGGCTGGAAGACATTGTTCATAAGTTGCATAAATGCTGCTGGGGCATTAGTTAATCCAAACGGTATTACTACGAATTCATAGTGGCCATAACGACTTCGAAAAGCCGATTTATAAATGTCCTTTTCTTTAATTCTAAGCTGATGATAACCTGATCTGAGGTCTATCTTAGAGAAATATTTTGCTCCTGAAAGCTGATCGAAGAGTTCATCAATACGCGGCAATGGATATTTATTTTTAATTGTGAGTTGATTCAGTCGCCGGTAATGGATGCATAGCCTGAGAGAACCATCCTTCTTCTTGACAAATAGAACCGGCACACCCCAAGGGGATGTGCTAGGTCTGATGAAGCCCTTGTCTAGTAGTTCCTGCAACTGCCTTTTCAATTCCTTAAGCTCCGTGGGGGACATCCTGTAAGGGGCTATAGAAACCGGTGCTGCTCCTGGAATGAGTTCAATGGTGAAGTTCACTTCCCTCTCGGGCGGTAAATTGGGTAGTTCCGATGGAAATATGTCTGGGAACTCATTTATAATAGGGATGTCTGCTATGTTAATTCCTTTGGACTCTGAGATAATGACAGAAGCAAGGAAAGCTTCATATCCTTGCGAGATAAGTTTGCAAGCGTGAAGTGAGGATATGATAGTGGGGTGTTTCTTGTACTTGATGCCAAGAAAAGAGAATCTTGGAAGACCGGGCTTTCGAAAGGATATAATCCTATTTCAGTAATTGATATAAGCATCATGATCTACAAGCCAGTCTACCCCTAAAATGGCATCATAACCTTTCATGTCAAGGCATACCATCCCAATCTACACAATGAGCCATTTGTAATATGAGGTACCTGAGAGAAAAATAACAACTTGTTATTTCTCATGAAATTTGAATGAAAAATCCATTTTAAGGCTAATTAATTATCTTATCCCGGGCTCTATCCAATTCTCACACGGGTATAGAATTTCTTCCTTAGTTCATAGGTAGGGTCCTTAAACCTTGGACTTTTCCTATGACATGACTCTTCTTCCTAAGTCCTGAGACTTAGGCTCTGATACCAACTTAACTGTCACGCCCCGAGCCTTTATTACAGCGGAAGACTAACTCGGGGAGCGCGAACAGGCGGCATGGTAAGCCTCTTGCAAGCAAGAATGATCAGAGCGCAAGACAATCACACACATAAATGCAATTGCACAATATTTAATCAAACTCCAACTTTATTTCATAAATGATTAATAGTCAAATACAATTATTTTTCCATCATCTTTCACTCTACTAGACTCAAGAAATATGAAATTACATTGACTCGATCTAAACAATATAGACTTCCTAAGTCTTCGCTCATTCTTTATTCACTCTCGGATCCGCTACTTGAACCTTCCGAATCTGAACCCGACTCACTTCCGTTTCCTTAAAAAGATTGGAAATAGGTAATGAGCACACTTGCCCAGTAGGTATCTTCGCATCAACATGAAGGCACTATTAAAGTAATTAACAATTTAGCTCTAAAGAATAAGGTAAAAATCATGCGAATGCGATCAATCATGCGATTAAACCAAAGTAACCAGACGATCATGTAAGTTAGAATGAGAACAAGTACAAACTAGCAAGAATGTAACAAGAACATGATATTGGCCTTTCATGAACAAGAATATATCGAGAATATACTAGCAAGCCACATAATCATCACTCTAGTATCTTTTGCTTATGAGCAACTACTTCGTGAATTTCTGTGGAATATCAAGCAAGAAAGTCATGTACAAGAATCAATCATGCTGCATCGTGTTGTGAATTTTCACTTCACGAGCCGTGGATAATTCACTTATTTATAAAGAAAGTACTCCCAGCGCAATGCGACGCCAGTAGCATCATACCCCATGGTTTATAAAATAGTATGTTTCCAACAATCAGCCGAGGAGACTAGCATAGAGCCCTTGAACATAATCAGTGCTCGATCGCATCTTCAAGTATAAATCAAGCTTTTTCCACGCATGACAATAAAGTATGGCCAAGAATATAAGTTCAAATAAATTCAAGATAATAAGAATCAATGAATGAACGCTTCAATTTGAATATGAGGAATCAAGAATGACATTAAACAATGTTGTGCTCATAAAATAAATTGGTAGCATAATGGTATATTTCTTAACTTTCATTCATTATATTAAGTCTATTAAGCAATATGATAAGTTCTAGATTATCAAGAGTCATCTAGAAACCTTGAAATATCAACCCTTGGGTCAAACCTCAGGTTAAGTACTCAAGTAGTGTGACGGTCGTGTACTGGACCGTTACATGATGTGACGGTCTAGTTTTGGGCTGTTACATTAGTCTGAATCTAGAACTAATAAAATAGACTCAGTGAAGTGTGACAGTCGTATAGTTGGCCGTTAGGTGCTCCTGACGGTCCAGTATAGGTCCGTTACATAGTTAGAACCAGAAAACATCGATAGTGTAATCTAATCAAATGAGTTTTAATGGTACAACCAACTCGGCGTCCTAGTGGGAATCCCAGGCTCGCAGAGAATTATGGAGGCCTTGAAACAAAATTTCCTAATCTATTGGAAGGAATATCCAATAGAGAGGTCCTCATGTCCAAGAATAATGTTCCTATAGTGCAAAGTGAACTAATGGACAACATACCGGGGTATGTGCCATGTACTTAAAGAAAATGACCCTATAGATAGAGGAAGAATATGTAACAACGTGAAAGCAAGATAAACTCCGTCAATACAGCATTGGAAAATCATGTTTTTAATTACAAAACTATAAAGTTTTGGCACATAAAATTAACATAGCTTAAAATAGTTCAAGATGCCTAGATCATGCAGATTTCAATATGAATTAGTAAGAAAACTTAAAATCATACTAACATGTCAAAACTTAGCTAACTAGGCTTAATTATAGGTTACTTTAACTGGTTACTATTATGTCATGGGTTGACAGAACACAGAGTCTAACGGTCTAACAGGAGAGCGTCACAGTGCTTGTGACGGTCTATCGAGGGGCCGTTACAGTAATGTAACGCTCCTGTCCTGGTGCGTTAGAGACAATAGGGAAATAAAAACATAACAGAGTGTGTGACAGTCGGTCGTAAGGCCGTTATATCATGTGACGGTCCTACCCTGATCCGTCAGAGCCTCTGCTGACAGTAATAAATAACAATGACCTAAGTTTCAACTTGCATCATGTCTGAAAATCATACATATAACTTCCAACATGATAGAATGAAGGCTAAACGAATATCATGCATGGGTTCTCTGTGAATTTCACAAGGAAGTTTCTTTTTAATTTAGTTAGGGCTAAGAATATAGATATATGCATGTCTCTACTAAAACATGAAATTCACGAGCTAACGTGCATGTAATCAAGCAAAATTAGAGGGCTTTTATCCCTAACATGTTGTTTTTGCCGTTCATGAGATAACCTACCTCTTCTAAGACTTTTAAACTTTGAATTTGATGCTAGGTGCTACTCTTTGATCATTGCTCTTCTTGTGGTAAATCAGCAACTTGGGAAGCTTCAATCTCCTTGGTTGCTTGGTGTCCTAGCACGAAATTTGGAGAGCTATTAGTCTAAAGTATACTAAACAAAAGCTTCTAAAGAACTTACCCGAAATTATGACTCCTTACCTTTATTCTTCACGAGCCAAAAGTAAGGGTCAGTCAGTTCAGAACTAGGTTCTATTTATAAGGTTTCGGCTAGGGTTTGAAGATTAGATCAATTTTAGAGTCCATGTTAAAGCTTAGATCAACTTCTAAGAGTCCTTAACATCTCTATTAGTCTTCCTATCTCGATCCCTAAGAGATAAGTTAGCCAAAATCTAATCTTTTGTTGTGCCCCTGTGGTTTTGATGTCAGGAAGCACTATGAGTAAGAATGATTGATCACCATGTGTTTGCATATGAATGATTGATTGAGCATCTTATTTGTGGCTTTGATGTCAGCAAGCACTATGAGCATGATTGATTGATTGATTTGAGAATGGGCACATTCATCTCATTGCATCTCATTGCATTGTCTGTCTCTGCATTGGTGCAACTCTAGTTCCTGCATAACAAGTGTAGCTTGCATCGGTACATTAACTGTTGTTGCACGTCATATACTCGATGCATGATCTGGTAAATAGACTGCACTGTTAGTTCTCCTGCATACATTGCATCAGTTCAATATCTGCCATATGCATACACTGCATCGGTGCATTCATCAGGTGCTTTATTTCGAAGTCAATGCGTGTTCATTACATATACATAGTCAGTGCATCTCCCTCATGCATGCACAAGCACCTAAAGTCTGTACAGAGTTTTGCCTAGACTGCATCAACTCAAGTTTGCACATGGTGACTTAGCCAGTGCTCTTCATACTTCAGCATATATACTGTGTGCGTTAGCACAGTATGGGCATTGCGTTGACGCAGCCATATGGCGCATTGTCTGTTCTCTGCATCAGGTTCATTCAAGTTCGTGCACAGCTTGCATTGGTGCATTATTTTTAGTTGCACGCCACATAGTCAGTGCATTGATCATCTCGTGCATATCTCTAATTGATGCATGTTTGCATGTGTTAGCCAAAGTAAGTGCACTCGTTTGGACCATGCATACACTTAGTCTGCACGGCTGCTTTGACAATTGAGCAAGTCTATACATCGCCGCATGATATCAAGTCTATACACTCTTTACCATGCAATCAAAGTCTATACACTCCATTGCTGGTACGAGTGGTTAAGTTCATGCATCATCACTCCAGAGAGTCTGTACATTGGTGTCGCATGCACACTAAGTCCATACACTCCTTGATAGCATGCCTGAGCACTCATTGTCATTGTACATACTTTCCTATATGCATTTGTGCATCTTTCAAGACAAAGTCGGTACTCTCTTCACCCGGCATTCAAAGTCTATACATTCTGTTGCATACATACGTAAGGCAGTGTCATGCACTCAAAGTCCACACATGCACACGCAGAGTTTGTGTATTATGCATTTATGCTTAAACTCTAGGCATAGCAAGTCTGCACATTGGTTGTACATTGCACACAAAGTCTGTACACTCGTTGATGGCATGCCCGTGCATTCATCATCAATGTGCATACTTTGTTACATGCATACTGCACTACACACTATCAAGTCTATACATGCTTAGTTTAAATCTCAAACCTACTCGATGCATCTTTTTCTTTTCCTTCAGATTGATTCGAACTGATATCAAGTTTTATCTGACAGGACTCATGTTCGAGAAGCTTAGTATAGACACGTGATCCAAGAATGAGGAAGTGCCAGGATCGTGACACGTGTAGTGCAGCAGGTTGAAATGATGCCACGTGGTCTAGGCTCTTGGGCGGGAATCGTGGAGAGCACATGCCCTATCTGTTCACTGCTCTATAAATAAGAAGCTTCTTCTAGAGGAGCAGGGCGATCGTGAGCAGAGTGATCGAAGTAGGGGAGCCCATCTGAAAGAGCAGAAGCAGAGAGAGAGAGAGCCTGCATGATCCAGAAGAAGAGAAAGAAAGAAGAATAAAAAGAGAAAGAGAGATCAGCAGAAAAAGATAGAAGGAGAGTGAAAAGAGAGATAGAGAGTTCGTGAAGAAGAAGAGAGAAGACTCAATCAGAAGATCTGTCTTCACTGGAATCTGGATCAAATCTAATCCAGTCAACTCCATGGGAGCCACATTTGCATTTCATTGATTACAGCTTTCAGTCGCTGTTATTTCCTATTTCCTGCTTTCATTTTTAACCTTCTTCAAGCTATTTGTCAGCGGGTGAGGTGGATACCTCGGACAGCAAGCTGTGTTGCTCAGCAGGCAGAGGAGGATTCCTCTGGACGGGTTAAGCTGTAGTCCCCAGCGGTTGGCAAAGCTATAATGCCCAGCGGTCAAGCTGGTAGTCAGCGGTTGTAGGCAAGCTGTGAGGCCCAGCGGTTTAAGCTGTGTATCAGCGGAATCCACACTCTAGTTGGAGTGTGGGGTGGACGTAGGTCTTGAGGACCGAACCACCTTAAAAATCTTATGTCCATTGTGGTGTGATTGTTTGTCTTATTCCGTTAGGTGAATGCTTAGGCACGATCTGTTTCTCTCTGTCTAGTAAGGTTGTTGATTGCACACTGTCTGTTCGATGACTGCATTGAGAGTCCTTTGACATTGATCCTAAGTCACTAATCCGTTCATCTGTAAGCATTTTAGTTGACTTAGTGAATCTGTTTATTCCGCAACTGTTCATCGGCTTTCAGTTTGTATTAGGTAGTTTGAATTTGGGGAAGATTTTTTAAGGAGATTCATTCAACCCCCCTTCTGAATCCGAGCCTTGAACCCAACAATTGGTATCAGAGAAGGTGTCTGCACAGAGGGTCCAGCGACCTGTAGATCCGTTCCTTGATTTGGTTTCGGTGCGATTTGATTTGATATGCGTTGTCTTGATCTCATGGCTGAAATTCCTGTATACACCGGTTCATATTTCTATGGCTGGTACGGTCATTTTAGAGACTATGTGATCCATATGAATTCTGATTTATGGATACTCATAGCTCACAGTCCATATGAAGTTCCTGAGGATAAATCCAAATGGAAGTCCTCAGATAGACTGAAATCTGAGGAAAATCAAAAGGCGCTAGATCTAACAAAAAGGGCAATAGACTCTAATTATTTTCAATGGGTCAATGAGTGTAGGAGCGCAATGGAAATCATCAACAAAATATTGGAAAGATCGTGTAGAGATGAGGAAATGTGCTTCATGGTCAGAGATCAGTCCGAGGACTCATCCTCTCAGGTAAACTCTGAAATAGAAAATATCAGTTATGATGATTTAGTTGCCATGAATAAGTATTTATTGATTAAATATGATAGAGTCAAATCTGAAAAGAGAAAAATGAGAAAAGAAATGATTCATGAAGTTACTCGTTTGAAGGCAGATAATGAAAACTTGAAATCTGACATGAATAAAGAAAAAGATGAGTTGAACAATTTGAAATCTGAAAATGAGAACCTTAGAAACAAACTCATTAGTGAAAATAATTCTTGCAATGAATGTGCCATTCTCAGAGATTTGATTAATGATATAGATCATGATGATAATTTACAAAAGGAGTTAATCAAATCCCTGAAAGAAGAAAACCAATTATTGTTGGTAAAGAAAATTGAGGTTGAAGAAAGTGGAGAAAAACTGTTTGAAGAAAATGGTTACTTGAAAGATCAAAACAAGAAACTGATGGTTTTGAACATTGTGCTTTCTGAAAGACTAATGAACTTTGAAAAAGGTAAATCAATTTTGAATGACAAAGAAGCTAATGATAATCCGAAGATGATGCAAGAAAATGAAACTCTGAAAATGTTAAATGATGGTTTGCATAACCAAATAATTTCATGTGAAGATGACATTGTGTTAATGCAAACTGAGATTGATGATCTAAAAGCTTCTCTGTCAAAATTCGTTAAAGCAAAAGATAATTTGAATAAGTTGCTTGGTTCTAAAGTGAATTTTCAGAAACAAGGGATTGGATTTGTGCCTGTGAATGAAAATGACAATGATAAGAGGAAATCAACTGTTTTTGTGAAAAGCTCAGAACAGGCCAACTCATCTAGTTCTTCTATCTTTCAATTCACTACAAAGAAAGTCAAAAATTCAGATAAAGATCAGAAAAAGTTTCAAAAATCAAAGAAAAATGTTAATATGAATAAGCCCAAACATGTCCCTAATTTATATGTGCATGCTGCTCACTGCTCACACACATTCACACTCTCATGCGAATGTTAATTCTGTCAATCAAGTGAATGTGAATAAAAAGGTAGTAACATGTCACTATTATGGGAAGGTTGGATATATTATGCATAACTGTGTAACATTGATAAATGATGAAAGAAATGTTGTTAGAATGTATCTTAGAAATCATCTTTTTAGGAAACCTTCTATTGATCAGAAAAAGAAAATTCAATGTTATTGATGTGGGAATTTTGGTCACATTGCTACCTTTTGCTGGCATGCTCAGGGAAAGAAAACTAATTCTGGATTTGTAAATTTCCCTGTTAATAAAAATATTTTCGATAGAAAGAAGTTTGGTTATAGAAGCAAGCACATTGTATGTTTTGAATGTGGAAAGCCAGGCCACAGGGCTGCAACCTGTCGGTTCGCAGGTTATAATAAACAGGCTAGCTTCGATCAACAGAATCTTAATTCTGTTAACAGAATTTTTCATGCAAAGATACATAGAATTAATGACAACAGTAATTTGCATAAAAAGAATTTAAAATCTACTGCATCATGCCATTACTGTGGTCAGATAGGTCATTGTATGGATAATTGCTCCTTGATGATGAGTGATGATCTGAAGTCTCAGAAAATGTGGAAAGCACCATCCAAAGGTGCCACTGGTACTTCAGGACCCAAGACCACTTGGGTACCTGATTGTACAAAATAGTTTGCTGTATTGCAGGTGTGCCTTGGAAATGAATGAAGGGGGTTAATAAACCAAGGCACTCAAGAATGAAAACCCCATGATTGCACTCTTCAGGTCAGTTCTCGAAAACTCTGCTTAAATTCTGTCTTCTGAATTTGTGTGCTCTAGATGCTTGCATATCATGATAATTTCGTTTGCTGAATGCATTACATATCCATGCCATGATACATAGTTGTCAAATTCCCTGCATAATGATATTGCATATGTTGCATTTAGAAACTTCATTCAATGCATATAGTCAGAGGGAGTTTTGTCTAGCCCTTGCATGTATTCATGCCACATGTGTCCATGTAATGCTTGCAAGAAAATCAGTGCATATGCATGCATGTAGAGCAGTGTATTGCATATCATCAAATTTGAAAAATCTAAAAAGAAATGACTCATTGCGTCTAGACAGGGGGAGATGTGACAGATACATTTGTTCCTCATTTCCTGAATCCCTCTTGTTTAGTTATTTGAATCACTCTACTGCTCTCTAGTGGATAACCTGAATGTTCTGCTATTCTCATCTTGCATAGCTGATCTATCTGTATTCCAGACTCAGCTACTGAAATTGATTCTGCTCTACATATATTTAATGCTCTTCTCTCTTGTTGCTGACTCTTCCACCAGCTTATACTCATCATTCACATTCTTCTTAGCTGGTGTGACTGATTTGTTTCTATTGTTGATAAGTTAGTCAGCTGTATTTCTGATCTGATCTGAGGATCACAAGTTGCAGACCATGCAATTCAGTCTGAGAATCATGTAGAAACTCCAATCATATAGGGTTAAGAATAACCACTAAATCAGACTAATGTAAGAGTTATGTATTTCTCATATTTGCATTTAAATGACTTGAAAATATCTGAATGGTAAGCTTTAATAAATTTTAACCACATATGTCATGAAAACCTTAGACTCACTCATCTGAAATCTGAATATTTGAAATCAAGGCTATCTTTGGTTGAGATACATAGAGTGAGTATTATTTTTAAACATTAACTTGATAAATGTTGACTAAATGAAAAAATGTGAATTCAGAGCAATTACTTGGTCACTGAGAAACTGGGTTCTCTATCAATGAAATAAAGTAAACCTATGTCATGAAGTGCCATAGTTACCTTTGGTGAAAATTTATTGAAAATACTGACAGAGCAATGGCATATTTGTGTTGAGTAACTGGGGAGTCTGGCCTCTAATCAAGGTGTCTCCTCACGTAAAAAGATATTTCTATTACTAACTCTGGTCTCAATGTTAAGAGGCAATGACAATTATCACACTGAGTAACTGGGTCACTTCACCTGAGACGTGTTGTGCCTCACGTAAAAAGATGTTAATTGACTTAAATTGCTCAAGAAAAGTATAAAGTGCTTTAAATGAAAATATCTTGCAAACTCTGTCAACTCATGCTCTTGTAAAAGTGTTTAATCTCAATACTAATCTATGTAACTCTCAAAGGAGTCATTGAGATCATGCGTGTAAGACAAAGATGATTGGTCCTGAGTGTTATCTGATTATTTGGTTCACCTATATTAAAACTTGAATTCAGATATAAGTATTGAATTTAATTGACAAATTTGGTATACATCATAATTAAATCAGATTGGTCAAGTTGCCAATTCATAACCCTCTATGATAGGAGAGTCTATTCATGTTAAGACTTATTGTAGTGGTGCATGCCTTACAATTCCTCATGATCTGATTCATCCCTGACAACTTGATCAACAAGAACTTTGTTGACAATTCTCTCTTATCGGTTGATTAATTGTTCCTTGAGATGTACTGTGCTTTGACTGTTTCTCACCTGTTGGAATCTTCCATCTTGTTTCTGTAACCAGTTCTTGTTCTGTGGACTTTCCATCTACTCTATTTTGTCCATGCATATATAAGGTGCCACAACCATTATTGTTTTGGATTCCTTGTGGTGGCAGATTACATATTGCTCCATTGGATAACCAGAGTTCATTCCTACACTTCAGGGGGAGTTCTGGGTCATCTGCATTTAAGGGGAGAGTAGTCAAACATTCATATTGATAGGGGGAGTTCTTATATTTTATTCTTCAAGTGCTCATCTTGCATATTTCACTTTGGAGGGAGAATAGCTCTTATGTACCTTCATGTGTCAAAGGGGGAGATATTATCTCAATCTTTTTATACCTACTTAATTTTTCTCTCTCAAACTATTTTCTTTTTGATGAAGTCAAAGGGGGAGAATAGTTTGGGTCTGTGTGACTCATAGTGTTGCCATCATCAAAAAGGGGAAGATTGTTGTGCTCCTGTGGTTTTAATGTCAGCAAGCACTATGAGTATGAATGATTGATCACCATGTGTTCGCATATGAATGAATGATTGAGCATCTTATTTGTGGCTTTGATGTCAGCAAGCACTATGAGCATGATTGATTGATTGATTTGAGAATGGGCACATTCATCTCATTGCATCTCATTGCATTGTCTGTCTCTGCATTGGTGCAACTCTAGTTCCTGCATAACAAGTGTAGCTTGCATCGGTACATTAACTGTTGTTGCACGTCATATACTCGATGCATGATCTGGTAAATACACTGCACTTTAGTTCTCCTGCATACATTGCATCAGTTCAATATCTGCCATATGCATACACTGCATCGGTGCATTCATCAGGTGCTTTATTTCGAAGTCAATGCGTGTTCATTACATATACATAGTCAGCGCATCTCCCTCATGCATGCACAAGCACCTAAAGTCTATACAGAGTTTTACCTAGACTGCATCAACTCAAGTCTACACATGGTGACTTAGCCAGTGCTCTTCATACTTCAGCATATATACTGTGTGCGTTAGCACAGTATGGGCATTGCGTTGACGCAGCCATATGGCGCATTATCTGTTCTCTGCATCAGGTTCATTCAAGTTTGTGCACAGCTTGCATTGGTGCATTATTTTTAGTTGCACGCCACATAGTCAGTGCATTGATCATCTCGTGCATATCTCTAATTGATGCATGTTTGCATGTGTTAGCCAAAGTAAGTGCACTCGTTTGGACCATGCATACACTTAGTCTGCACGGCTGCTTTGACAATTGAGCAAGTCTATACATCGCCGCATGATATCAAGTCTATACACTCTTTACCATGCAATCAAAGTCTGTACACTCCATTGCTGGTACGAGTGGTTAAGTTCATGCATCATCACTCCAGAGAGTCTGTACATTGGTGTCGCATGCACACTAAGTCCAAACACTCCTTGATAGCATGCCTGAGCACTCATTGTCATTGTACATACTTTCCTATATGCATTTGTGCATCTTTAAAGATAAAGTCGGTACTCTCTTCACCCGGCATTCAAAGTCTATACATTCTGTTGCATACATACGTAAGGCAGTGTCATGCACTCAAAGTCCACACATGCACACGCATAGTTTGTGTATTATGCATTTATGCTTAAACTCTAGGCATAGCAAGTCTGCACATTGGTTGTACATTGCACACAAAGTCTGTACACTCGTTGATGGCATGCCCGTGCATTCATCATCAATGTGCATACTTTGTTACATGCATACTGCACTACACACTATCAAGTCTATACATGCTGAGTTTAAATCTCAAACCTACTCGATGCATCTTTTTCTTTTCCTTCAGATTGATTCGAACTGATATCAAGTTTTATCTGACAGGACTCATGTTTGAGAAGCTTAGTATAGACACGTGATCCAAGAATGAGGAAGTGCCAGGATCGTGACACGTGTAGTGCAGCAGGCTAAAATGTTGCCACGTGGTCTAGGCTCTTGGGTGGGAATCGTGGAGAGCACACGCCCTATCTGTTCACTGCTCTATAAATAAGAAGCTTCTTCCAGAGGAGCAGGGCGATCGTGAGCAGAGTGATCGAAGTAGGGGAGCCCATTTGAAAGAGCAGAAGTAGAGAGAGAGAGAGCATGCACGATCCAGAAGAAGAGAAAGAAAGAAGAAGAAAAAGAGAAAGAGAGATCAGCAGAAAAAGATAGAAGGAGAGTGAAAAGAGAGATAGAGAGTTCGTGAAGAAGAAGAGAGAAGACTCCATCAGAAGATCTGTCTTCACTGGAATCTGGATCAAATCCAATCCAGTCAGCTCCATGGGAGCCACATTTGCATTTCATTGATTACAGCTTTCAGTCGCTGTTATTTCCTGTTTCCTGCTTTCATTTTTAACCTTCTTCAAGCTGTTTGTCAGTGGGTGAGGTGGATACCTCGGACAGCAAGCTGTGTTGCTCAGCAGGCAGAGGAGGATTCCTCTGGACAGGTTCAGCTGTAGTCCCCAGCGGTTGGCAAAGCTGTAATGCCCAGCGGTCAAGCTGTTAGTCAGCGGTTGTAGGCAAGCTGTGAGGCCCAGCGGTTTAAGCTGTGTATCAGCGGAATCCACACTCTAGTTGGAGTGTGGGGTGGACGTTGGTCTGGAGGACCGAACCACCTTAAAAATCTTCTATCCATTGTGGTGTGATTGTTTGTCTTATTCCGTTAGGTGAATGCTTAGGCACGATCTGTTTCTCTCTGTCTAGTAAGGTTGTTGATTGCACACTGTCTGTTCGATGACTGCATTGAGAGTCCTTTGACATTGATCCTAAGTCACTAATCCATTCATCTGTAAGCATTTTAGTTGACTTAGTGAATCTGTTTATTCCGCAACTGTTCATCGGCTTTCAATTTGTATTAGGTAGTTTGAATTTGGGGAAGAGTTTTTTAAGGAGATTCATTCAACCCCCCTTCTGAATCCGAGCCTTGAACCCAACATCTTTTGGCTTATTTTTCACTTCACGGAACTGCAGGATGTAATGGTCGTCCATAGGTGCGTTACATGGCTGTGGCGGTCGCCCGATAGACCGTTACACTCAACGTGTATAGAGTTTCATTTTAATAAAACTCTTTTGATAACTATCCATATAATTATTTTATAAAAATAGTATTTATCTTTAAAATACGTGAATAAGCTAATTACCTTCTAGAATGTGGGCCAAACTTAATGGGCTTGGTCCTTAAACCTTTTGGATAATAATTAGATAGACTAGGTTAATTAGTTCCATCCAATTGGGCTTTATAAGGTCTTATTACTTCAATAATCCCTTTATTAATATATTTAGGTCTTTATAAATTCCAAAAAAATATTTTGTAATTCAAAAATTATTTATATAAATTCTGGGGCACTACAGGCTGACAGAACACAAAGTCTAACGGTCTAACAGGAGAGCGTCACAGTGCTTGTGACGGTCTATCGAGGGGCCGTTACAATAATGTAACGCTCCTATCCTGGTGCGTTAGAGATGACAGTGAAATGAAAACATAACAGAGTGTGTGACGGTCGGTCGTAAGGCCGTTATATCATGTGACGGTCTTACCCTGATCCGTTAGAGCCTCTGCTGACAGCAATAAATAACAATGACCTAAGTTTCAACTTGCATCATGTCTGAAAATCATACCTATAACTTCCCACATGATAGAATGAAGGCTAAACGAATATCATGCATGGGTTCTCTGTGAATTTCACAAGGAAGTTTCTTTTTAATTTAGTTAGGGCTAAGAATATAGATATATGCATGTCTCCACTAAAACATGAAATTCATGAGCTAAAGTGCATGTAATTCAAGCAAAATCAAAAGACTTTTATCCCTAACATGTTGTTTTTGCCGTTCATGAGATAACCTACCTCTTCTAAAACCTTTAAACTTCAAAATTGATGCTAGATGTTACCCTTAGACCCTTATACTTCTTGTGATAAATCAGCAACTTCAATCTGCTCTATTTCCTCAGCCTCTTGACCTAAGGACGTGAAATTTTGACGGTAAGAAGATGAAACTATTGGGTACAAAAAGTTCTAAAGGATCGAATTCTAATTACCTCGTTTAGATGTCCTAATCTCTGGATCTTCAGGGGTCTTGCGTTCAGATTCCTGGGTTGCTAAGGTTAAATCAGCAACTTTGGAAGCTTCTATCTTCTTGGTTGCTTGATCTCCTAGCATGAAATTTGGAGAACTATTAGTCTATAATATACTAAACAAAATCTTCTAAAGAACTTACCCGAAATTATGACTCCTTATTTTGATTCTTCACGGGCCAAAAGTAAGGGTCGCTCAGTTCAGAATTAGGTCCTATTTATAGGGTTTTGGCTAGGGTTTGAAGATCGATTCTAGAGTTCTTAATTTGCCATAATCTAATCCCCAAGAGTCCTTAGTAATGTTATAACTCTTCCCAAGTCGATCTCTAGTGGATAAGATCCCAAAGTTTTAATCTTTTTACTCGTTCTTTCTTTCGTGGAACTAACAGGGTGTAACGCATCTAGCCTGGTGCGTTACAAGCATGTGACGGTCGCACGATGGACCGTTACATTCAACGTGTATAGAGTTTCAATTTAATAAAACTCTTTTATTCGTTTATCCTATATAATTATCTATATAATTAGTATTTATCCTTAAAATATGTGAATAGGCTAAATAACCTTCTAGAATATGGGCCAAACTTAATGGGCTTGGTCCTTAAGCCTTTTAGATTTTGTGTAAATAGGCTTGGTTAATTATTTAACCTAATTGGGCCTTGTAATGACTTATTAATCTAATAATCCATTCCGTAATATATTTAGGCCTTTAAAAATTCCAAAAAATTATTTAAAATTTAAAAATTTTATATAAATTCTGGGGCACTACACTCTAATAGAGTGATTAAGAACATTCTATAGAAAATAGTCAGGCCTGATAGGAAGGATTGGTCAGAGAGATTTGAAGATGCTCTATGGGCTTTTAGGACAGCCTACAAGACCCCCATTGGGATGTCACCCTTTAGGTTGATCTATGGGAAAACATGCCACCTTCCGGTAGAATTGGAACACAAAGCATACTGGGTTGTAAAGTAATTCAATTTGGACTTGGCCCAAGCAAGAGAAAATCGGGCATTACAATTGAATGAGCTAGATGAGTTGCAGAAAGAATCTTATGAAAATTCTAGGATTTACAAGGACAAAACGAAAGCTTTTCATGACAAACACATCTCTTGAAAAAAATTTGAGCCTAACCAAAGAGTTTGGTTGTTCAACTCCATGCTCAAATTTTTTCCTGGAAAGCTTAGATCTAGGTGGGATGGTCCTTTCATAGTGCACTCAGTGTCTCCCCACGGTACAATTGAAATTCTTGATCCTAAGAGTGGGAATATTTTTAAAGTAAATGGCCAAAGACTCAAATCTTATATTGAGGGAGTTTCAGTTGACATAAACATTGATGAGGTACACTTCACAAACTCACTATGAGCTGCAATGCGTCTGGCTGAAGATGTTAAACTTAGCACTTCTTAGGAGACAACCCAAAGTCTTTAAGAGTGTTGTGATAATAAATGGCTTCTTAGGAGGCAACCCAAGTTTTTATTGTAGTTTTGCTTTTTACAGGTGTGAATGAATGATAAGTTGAGGGGAAAGAGAGATGATTGCTTAAACCTCTGCCCAGCCTTCAAAAGCCAAGCACCGCCTTCTATTCACGTGAGGATGTCCGTCGAAATTCACCTCTATCAAGTCGTCCCATTCTTTCCCAAAAACATCATGTTTACATTGTTCAGTTATTCCATTATTCCATGCTATTCATGCGGACAATGTCATTTAAGTTGGGGGGAAAGGAAATCATGCTACATTCTTAGACGGCCTAAAAAAAAAAACACAACTGAGTTTTCTTGATTCATGCTCTTATCAAAGGGAATCCGGAATGGAAGAGGATATGGAAAGGGATGATGGAGGTTGTTTTGTAATCTAGCCAAGGAAAACTAACTTAGAATCTTCTAAAAGTTCATTAGCACTAATAAAAAAAATTTACTTACACACTAAGGAAGCAGACTGGACAAGCCTTCTGTTATTTAAGTGTGGTGTCTGATAGTTTATATTTTCCAGTGAAGATTTTTTTTTTTTGGAAAAAGCTACATGCCAAATCAAGTGTGAAAATCACACCTTGACAAAAAAAAAATAAAAAAATCTTGAAAAAAATAAACCATGGAAAATGTCCTAGATCTTAGTAACCGGGCCTGCTTCTCCTAAGGCAAGAGATGAGATTCGCGTCAAACGGTGAAGGGATGTGCAGCACCATGTGTTTGAAAAAAAATTGAAATAAGGCATAGAAAGCTACCATGCTTAATGTTCCGAACTGGAAAATGTAGAATTGAATGACACCTATCTGGAATAGCAATATGAGGGATGCAATTATCTGGCTGTGGATTTATATTTCACGAGCACAAGTGCTATTGAACTTTGGGTATATTCTAAGAAAGTTATGTGCATAAATTTCTAATATTAAGGCTAGTATGCTTCAACATTTCCAAAGTACTGATTCTAAGTTAATTCTGTGAAGAACGATCTTGACGTGGGGCATGAAACTTTAAACTCTTGTTGGTTCCTAATTTTTAATTTTTTTGCATTGCTAAGGGACTAGCAATGAGTAAGATGGGGGTGTGATAAGTGCGTATTTTTATATATTTATTCATGTCACACTCATTATTTATGTGCTTAAATATAATTAATTATGCAAGTTTTTCATATTGATCTCAGTCCTACACAAAATTGAGATCTTTCGATAATTAATTAAAATTTTTACGCAACATAATCTATGGGACTTGAGATATATAGAAATTGCATGATTCATATTCATATGTTGGAGGGACTTAATTATAATTTTTTTACATTTAAACAAACTTTGATCAAATTCTCTCTTTTGTGAATAGTGCCCTTCCTTAGTTACGGCGAGACGGTGGGCTGGCCTTCGCCTGCTCACGGGAGAGTCCCACGGCAGCGACCGACTGGGCTGTGGAGGAAGACGGTGGCACGTGCAGGAGGGCCGGCAGCCATGTTTGTGTGTCGAACGGCCGGAGAGCAAGAAGAAGCCGGCATGGGCCTCACCACGTCCGCCGTCGGCCATGCACATCCAACCCACCGACGTCGTCTCCCTCATCTCTCTCTTTCTCTCTCTAGCCCACTTTCCTCCCTCTCTCTGCACATGACCGCACCCCTCCGCTGTTGTCCCGCCGCCACCGCCGTACGCCATGCACACCCCGTCAACCTCTTCCTCTCACCATCTCTCCTCCCTCCGGTTCTCACACCTCTCTCTCCCCATTTCTCTTCCCTCCGCAGCCATGCTCACATCTTTGCCCTTTCACACCGTCTCCCCCTCACCTCTGCAACACACCTATGTCCCTTTCTCTACACTCACACTCTCGCCACCACATGCACGCTCACATCTTCGCCCTCTCACACCGTAACCCATGCACACCCACGTTCTCACCACTCTCCCTTTCTCCCTCTAACCTGCCCTCGCCACCGCAGCACCTATCCACCGCTGTCATGCACGAGCCCCCTCTCCCTCTCTCTTTCTCTCTCTCTTAGACTCTCCCCATGCACGTCGCCAGCACCTCACCATGTCGATGCCACCGCCCTCGCCGATATCACCTCATCTCCCCTCACCCGTGACCGCATCCTGCCCACACCCCGTCGTTTCTCACTTCGCACCACCTTCTCCCCATGCACCTCTCCCATGCACGCCCCACGTCCCACACCGGCTGCCTCTCTCCCCCTCGTCGTCTTCTTGTCACCGCTCTCCCTCTCTCTGCTATCTCTCCCTAGCCCAACGCCATGTAGACCCACGCACCTCCACGTCGCTCTCCCTTCTTTCACACCGCAACCACCTGCTAACCACGTTCGCTGCCATGGCTCCCTCTCTCTCTCTCTAACCCACACGCACAGTGATCTCCCTCTCCATCCCACCTCTCTCTTCTCCCTCTCACACCCTCTCTCTTCACACCGTAACCACCGCGGCGTCGAGCTCTCCCTCTCTCTCTTTCTCTTTTACCCACTCTCACCCACCACACAGTCCCTCACCCACCACCCTCCATGGCCCATGCACGAACACCTCTGCACACTCTCACCCACCTCCATTCCCACCATCCCACAGCCAACCACCGCCTCTCTCTACCCACCACAGCCCCACCATCTCACAGCCCACACCACGTCGACTTCTCCTCTTCACACACACACACATGGTCTCTCTTTAAAGCTCACGTGAGAGGCATATGGCATGGCTTCAATGTTTGATTGAATGGCATGACAAGTTTTGATTGAATGGCATGGCAAGGTGGTTGCACCGAAAGTTTGTTTTTAATGGGTGGGGATGGTTTTGGCCCTATAAAAGGGCATGAGATGGGGTTCGGTGGTGGTTAATTTTTTTGGAGTTTCTTTTGAGAGTACGTTTGAGTTCTGTTTTTAGTTTGGGAGAGTTTTGGGAGCCAATTCTCTTCAGAGTTCATTCGGGTTATTTCTGAGTGTTGGGTTTTGAGTTGTGAGGAAGTGCATTTACAGTTTTTTTAAAGTTCTTTTCGAAGTTATTTTGATGTTTTGGAAGTGTGTTTATTTTTAAGTTCTTTTTACGATTCTGGTCTCTTGTTGAGGAGATCTTTACTTCTGCTGTTTGGAACACTTTATAATTTGTCTTTTAAATTTAGTGGAATCAATATTGTTCTTATGATTTATTTCTTCTACTCTTCTCTTTATATTAATCTTCTAAGTCTGATAAGTGTTGTATTTTTATTATCTTTCTTTCACATGTTTCATTAATTCTTCAAGCATTGATTTTCAAGTGTCCTTCATTTAGTTCAATTAAATTCAATTTCGGAACTTCAATCTTAAGCTTTCAACTCCAACTCTCACCGATGTCAATCTTAAAAACTCAAGATTTTCAACTCTAAAATCTAAACTTCTCTGTGGATTTGACTTGTCTCACCACTTAACTATTCTCTTTAATTTGTGGGCTGAATAATTAAATTTGGTAGCGGGCGTATTAACGACGTGTGTTTTCACGCTATCAAGAGGGGGGAGGAAGCATTCAGCACCAGCATACGCGAGGAGAACAATTGTTCGTTGTTTTGACCCTTGAGGGGTAGGTGATCCCCGGGTCTTGTATTTATGCCCCTAAGGGGTATTACTGTAATTATGCCATTCTGCAGGCCATGTTTGATGGTTTCTACGTCTCGGGACGGCTAAATTATGTAGTTCCGCCCCTATGACGGGGGGAATTACGAAGATGTCCTCCTCGAGATTGCAAGAAACAAAAGTCGTGTTGTTTACAGTTTTGCCCTGTAATCTTTTGTAATTGGGGCTATGCCCCTACTTTTCGCGTTAGTGCGGATATCTGTGATGTACAATCGATAACTCGCCGATAACCTTTGTACCCATTTAGGCCCTAAATACATTCAATATACTTTATAGGTTTTCTTTGCTCACCTGTCAGAGGAAATTATAAGAAAATCCTGACTTCCGAGGAATTGCATACATGCCCCTACCTTTGCAAGTTGATGCATGTGAGCCTTCTATGAAACCCCTCATCACTCTTCTGGTTCGAGGACATTGTCAGCTCAGTCCGACATTAGGGTGCCGCCTCAAACCTAGGTCCGCGTAGGGTTTGGTAAAATTACTAAAATACCCTTGTGACCTAGAAATGGCCTAGTAGCTCCTAAAACCCCCCATAAATGGCCTCCGTGCCTTGGTAAATCGGGGATCCCATCCTACTTCCTTCCCAACCCACTGATTTCAACAACACCCCTGGCCTGATAAAATTACCGAAATACCCTTAGGGTCCGTGAAACCTCCTACCACTTCAAAAATGCCTACTGCTTTTGCATAATTACATTTATACTCTTGAATTTTAGGGTTTTACCTAAACTTAAGAGGCCTTTGATGAAACCCTAGTTCCGTCAGTTTGTAAGTGATGAATGAGTGGTAATTGTGACTCGTCCAAGCGAGCATGCCCTTAACATCATAACCCATATACAGGACTCTGAGATTTCTTTGACAGTCAAACAAAGGAGTTCGGACGTTAGGCCGATGTAAATCAACACTGACTGCGGTCAGTGAGGAAATGTCCAGCACCCGTACCCAAATCGTCTGATACGATGCGTACCCACGGAATAAACCCTCACATATAAAATGTTTCTTTTCAAAAAGAACACCATATCCCTATATACAAAAGAATATATCTCTGTGTGCAAGAGGGAACATATGTATTCCGTGGCCAACAGGGATCCAGAGGGGTCACGTGCCCCCTCTGTTGGACCGTTTGACCCTGATGGGGTCCCACCTGGGTGAAACCCTACTCCAACCCCCTTTTTCACCACGGTGAAGTGATCCGGGGTCATTTGACCCTGTTAGCACCCATTTGACCCCGGTGGACTTGTTTCCCCTTCTCCATTAAAAAAAAAGAGAGGAAAAGTGGGAGACACCCACCTTGTCAATGTGGGGTCAAAAACTTGACCCACCTTGTCAAGGGTGGGTTCAGCACCTTCTATATATACCCCATGGGTTTAGAAGGACGGGACACACACGGACACAAACACGAAGATAGAAAAAGAAGAGACGTGCACGGGAAGCCGGAGCTCGAGACTTGTTCTTTGCTCCGCCCATTTCGGGATATGAAAATATAAATATCCCGGGCCTTGTATTCATGCCCCCAGCGGTTGTGTTCTTTTGTGCGGCTCATCATAGGGTATTAATATATATATATATATATATATATATATATATATATATATATATATATATATATATATATATATATATAGCATATATGCCCCTAGCGGCTTTGTATGGTCATTTTCTGTATCTTTGGGTAGCATAGTAACATAATTCTTCGAACTAATGGAGAATTATAGAAATGTCTTTCCCAAAATCACAAGAAACCCATAAGTCCTATAATTACAGTTATACCCTGCAAGTTTCTCAAATTGTGGCTATACCCCTACATCTCGCACTTGTGCGAAAATTCATTGTATAGTCGACAATCTGCTGATGACCTATTCACACAAATCATCAATGCATCAACTATGTCTACGTATACTTGTGTAATTGCATACAGATCTCGACTGCCAGTAAAATTGTATATATGCCCCTACCTTGTTAGGGATGGTCGTGTGTGCACTTCCTTCCGGCCACAAATATGTTCCAACACCCGTGGGTGCCGCCTAACTTTGTTCACGTCCGGGTGTTGCTAAACCCTCGTCACTGACCTCCAGAGAGTAAATTACTAAAATACCCTTGGAGTCCAATAATGGCCAAATAACCTCCAAACCATTTAGAAATTACTCGAGTGCCCCTGAAAGTTAGAGAGAGAGAGTCCCACCACTCACCCAACCCAAAAATTACTCAATATCCTTGGCCTGGTCTCAAATTATCAAAATACTCATGTGATCCAGAAACCACCCGAACGCCCTAATATGTCTAGTTTCCTATAAATCACACTTCAAATCATAGGGTTTTGCCAAATTAAACACGGCCTTTGCTACAACCCTAATTCCTTCTGTGATTGTTGTTGATGATGTATGGGGGGGGGGGGTTCATTGTGAGCCACGCAAGTGAGTATACCCTTGACATTAAAATCTATGTAAGGGATTCTAAGACTTTCTTTGACAATTAATCAAGAGTGTTCGGACGTTATGTTGATGTAAACTAATACTAACTGTGATCAGTGGAGAAAGGTCCCGCACCCGAATCTACATCGTATGATCAAACCAAACTTACGGAATGAACCCTGCATGGACTACCTAAACGGCTTTATATGTGTGTCGGTGTAGATTTCTCTTTTCTGAGAAGGCTGAGAAGTCTATACCCCTCTCTTATTACACGAGATAAAAAATGATATTAAAAAGAAAAGTTCCGTGACCAACATTGTTACACCGGGATGCCAACCTTCGGAACAAAGCTGTAACACTGCTGCTATCTTAACCGGGTGCCTGTCAAGGTAAGCAATAGACAGCCTCAATTTCTGAACAACTGATGGATCTAAAAAGTTACGAGTGCTTCCATTGTCCACCAAGACCATGACTGAAAGGTTGCCAATGTGCACAACAACACGCGTGGTCCCCGGAGAAACCAAGTGGGCCACTGACTGCAAGGAGAAGGAAGGTGTGATGTCGAGTAGCTGGCCCTGGTCAGCTAAGTCATCCAAAGGAGAGTCAATAGGAGGTGAAATACGCTCATCTCCTCCTGGAATGAGCTGAAGTAAGAACAGTTTTTGAGCTTTCCAAGTGTCCCTGGGTCCACTTTTTTTCACAATTGTAGCGCAATCCTTTGGCCCAGGACAAGAATTCCCAAGTGCTTGTGAAATCCCAAAGCCACTGGGCTGCCTCACCCTCCAGAGGGAAGGACACAATGGTAATCTTGTGACCCTCCGAAGTCCCATTGCAAGAAGCGAAATGGTTTTGCTTTATATTTCCATTCAGATAGATCAGAGGAACCATCGTATCTAGGGAATTCATGCAATTCTGGTCTGATGAAAACTGTAGAATCGGAATGCTCATCAGAAAATACTCTAGATTCCTGCTGATGTACCATGGATTCTAAATCATTCACCCATCTAACAAACGCACCAATTTCATGTTGGATAGAGTTAACCTGCTGCTACAAATGCCATCTGGAAATCTTGCAGCATGTTCTTGAAAGAATTCATTCTCTGACGCCACTGCTGCAGACAAAGTAAAGGAAAACTGGTGCTCGGAGCGGCTCCAGACACCAATTTGGAATGGCCCTTCCTCGGCTCATGATCCAATCCTGCAAGAAGAGGTCCAGCAGAGGAACTCCGATCTCTGGTGTTGGCCATCATGGAAGAACCCTAGCTGCGGGAAGGAGGAAAGGAAGGAGCAGAGAGACTAGTTTCGAGAACACAATCTGTCATGGTCTCAGCCCCCTCTTCCTTTCTATTTATATCTCCACATGTAATGTTTACATCTCGGGGAGCCATGCCACATGTAATTTTTGGCAAGTCACCCGCATTACAACAGACTTTGTTATACACCCCTTCCTGGAGTAATATATCAATTACATTTTTCTCGAAACTGGCACGTGTTCAACTAAATGCCCACACAGTAATGTGAAGGCCATTTTTTTTCCAAACCATTGCAGCCGATACCTTAAGCTGATAAAACCTTGACAGTTGAGCCCTAGGAATCTAGATATCAATGCAAGGACTAGGAAGAGTAATCATATGGAAAGAACAGAAACAAATGGTACACCACATCATCAGCTACACTTGTATAGAGCATGGTTCGGATTTCAGAGAAGCAGAGAATTCTGTTAATTATCAAACAGCAGAGAAGCCGTAAAGCAAATTATGCAAACATTTCAGCATATCCGAGCAGGATTTGGCTTCTGGAAATTGTTGAAGGATTTGGATATTAATGGGCCCCAAATCAAATGCTTGGTGCCAGTTCATAACATGATACATACATCCGCTGATTGAAGTATATATATTTCCTAAGACATAGCGCCGATATATATCGCAATATAGAAATCTGACAAGATACCCATGATCCCATATCCTGATCTTCTTTTTTTCTCCTTAGGAGCCAAAACAACTTGAAAGGTGAAACAATGACCGAATGAAAAGTTAAAGCTTTACAAGGTTTTGTTCAACAAAGGATACAGCTGTGTTTCATACACTATGCAGGTGCCACAAGACATGACAACTACCCATACGGGTTACGGAAGTTCTTCAACAGCTTTGGGATGTCATACCCAAGCATATTATCTACTGCCTCTATCATCTTCGGCTTCAGCTTCTCAAACTTATCAATGCTGTAACCACTCAAGACTTCTTTAAAGTGCTCGACATTGGGAAAATCCCCTATTGGTAAATGGAACTCTTTTTGAACCTGTGTCATGTGACATGAGAGTTATAGTGCATCCCAATTAGAATGATGGAATTGCTAAGTGCCACGTCTATGCTCCTGCAGCACTTGACAAAACTACAAGCAATTTAATCTACTGTAAGGAAGTTTTACTGCTGCGTCCACAACTGTGAATGAAACAATGAGCCAGAAAATGGGATTAGATGGAATAAACCCACAATGATACATCGTGCAACTTGGTTGAATCTAAATAATACATGGATATACTATGAAACTACGGAATAGCCATCTGATTTCAAATTTATTCACCAGAAGATTTTGTCACTGAAGAAGGTTCACGTGGTGTCATCATTGTAATGGCTGAGCATGTGAGTGGTGGAGAGAGGAGATGTGAGAGGGATGCAACCTTAAGATAGGAGAAAGGGAAGCAGATCATGGAAAGGAAATGCAGAATAAACACCAGGTAAAACAGTCATCTGGGCATGGTGGGAGCCTCTGCTCCTATCTCGATAACCCAAGCAATATGGAATCACATAGCTCAGATGACTCCGTTCTTTTTTTTTTCCCAGAATGAACTGACCACAATGAATCCAATCCGCCGGACCTTTCGCACGCTATCTGGTTTCCCACTCCTGAAGAAGAAGGGGTGGCTACATAAGGCAGGAGGACAGGAAACCACATTATGGAGGAAAAACCCAGGGACTGGAGGCTCCATAACAGAAGAGTTAATCTGTTAGATAGATGCCTTTTGTAAGGGGCATCATGCAGTGGTATGTCAGAAGGCCATTGTTTGTTGGAGCTGCGGCAAGGTGGGACATAGAAGTTCCTATCCAAATAAAATTTCTGAGAAACTTAGTAGTGAATTTTCAGAGAATAAGCTCTTGATGGAAGGATCTAAGGAATAGATCCTTACAGTTGATGCACCCTGGTTCCCTCAATTTTCTATAAAATTGAACACTAGAACAGCAGTCCCATATACAGCGGCTTCACAGAAGAAGTTGAGGTTTTGGCCATCTGCAACGTCCAAGAAGGTTAGCATACATGATGATAGAAGGGGTTTCATTCCCTTCAAACTGTCATTGCTCGTTCTCCAAAGGAGAAGGAAATCTCAGTTGAAGGTATTGCAGAGATGGTTACTGTGGGCTAATAGGGTCGGTATTCAAGCGGCGGATCAAGGCTTCAGCATCTGGTCTGAGGTGAGTGGTATCCCATGCCAGTCATCAGAGATTTAAATTTTCAGATATATGATGGTCTCTTTTGATGAGTGGTATGAGAGGATCTAGAGGGGGGGTGAATAGATCCCCACGCGCGATTCTTGACTACTTTGAAAATCAAAGGAAACTGTTAAGCAGAAAGGACGGTCTCAAGCTCGATGTCAGGCTAACATATGAATTGATTAAAGTATAAGGACGTGAAACACATTGTTTGGGTCACAACACCTGTGAAGGAGGTAGAGGAGATGGAGTACGCCATAGCAAACCACAACACAAGGATTTTTAAGGTGATTTGGCTGCTATCTAGCAGACCTACGTCCATCCCTCACCAACTTGGTGAGGATTCCACACTTGGTCAAAGAGAATACACACACACACGCGCGCGGAGCTACTCCGCTACAACCGCTGATACACAGCTTGCAAGAGGAGCAAGCTCCACCAACCCACACGGCTGCACTGCAGCCAAGACGAGTTTCGTTCTCTAAAACAGAGCACCGGAAAACCGCTGAAGAGCTCAGCACGCACACACGAAAAAGTCAAGATAAAGATTGCAAAACAAAAGCTCAAGACAAAGGAACCAAGATGTAGCTTCTGTAGAACGAAAGAAGCTGTAGAACGAAGATGTAAACTTCGGTCTGAAACTGCGAAGTGACTGGACAGACTCGGACCAGATTCTGGGCTGCTAATCTCTCTTCTTTTCTTCCTCTCAGGTTTTCTTCTGAAGGTTCAGGCCGTTTCTCAATGGCTAAGGGTTGCAGCAGCTTCTTCTACAGAATGGAGCTTCATATTTATAGAGGAGAAGGATAGAAGGTTCCCTCCCTTTGGATCTACATTCTGATAGGTCCAAAAATAAAATACGGTTCTTTCCCAAGGACCTTTTCTAGTTTTGCTTTCTTATTGGCTTATGACAAAAAGGACGGATCTCTGTCCTAGGAACTTTTCAGAGATGAAATCTAATTGGTTGACTGCAGGAAGGAGGACACCATGAAAAGAGACTTTTCCCAAATCTGTTATCTGACAGATCCTTCTCACAAAAAGGCATTCTGACTGTCTCATGAAGAAAGGGACAGATCTCTATCCAAGGACCTTTTCCAGAACTCGAGACGCGTGTTTTGGGAGCTTGCGTCGTTGACTTCTCAGGGCGTTGCATGTTTGAACGAACGAGCTTCGGTCAGACGAAAATGTTCATGTGCGTCGACGCACCTAGTGCCCTGCGTCGACGCAGCTTCCCATCTCATGAGCTGTTGGGAGCCAGGGTGAGATTTGATAGAGTATGCGTCGACGTAGTGAAGGAGTTGCGTCGACGCATCTAGCCTTCCGCTTGGGTTGTTGCGAGCTAAGCCATTGTGCGTCGATGCATCCTTGTAAAGATGCATCCGAAGCGGCTTCTGTGAGGGAACCCTATGTCGGCCTACTGTAAAAGTAATGTCGACATAGCTGAGGGGTGTCACCCGTATGACCGGTGCTGGAGCTGAAGCTACGTCGACGCATTGAGGTGCTTGCGTTGACGCACTTGTTGATGTGCGCTTGAAGCTGCTTCTGGAGGCCGTTCGGAGTCAACGCATCCAAGGATATGAAGTGGCTGGAGTCGACGCAACCTCGTAGAAATTTCCAGTATAACTGGTTTTGCTTTGAAGTTGCATTGACGCACAGGGCCGTTTGAGTCGACGTAGCCTTGGAGGAATTCCTGGTAAGTGGTGTTCGAATCTGAAGATGTGTCGACGCACAAGAGCACGTGGGTCGACGCACTCATGAAGACTTGGTTAATTTCTTCACATTCAACCAATAAGGAAGATGTTTCAGATTTTCTCAAATTAACTAGCTAATGACTTATAGTAAGACATCATCAAAACACAATGCACCCAACATTCTCCCCCTTTTTGATGATGACAACTATGAGTCATTGTGCTCACATTTTTGTTATATGAGTTCAGGACACGGTTTTGGCAAACAGCAGATTTTTAACATGAATAGCATAAGCATAAAGCACCTTGTATTGAAGAAGCAATTATTATCAGACGCATCAAGATTTTGAATTTATGAAGAAATTATCAAGAGTTTCATCAGATCAAGATATGCAGCAGGCAGGGACAGACAGACTTCAGACCGATCACACTATGACTTTCTGACTTTACAACTTGACTCATCAGCTCCAAGTTATGACTCACCAGACTTCTCCCCCTTAGACATCATCAAAACATTAGGAGTTATCTACAGAGAAGTGAGGCGCAGAGACATATAAGGAGGAACAGTAGACAGAAATGGGAGTTCAGTGAGGGGATCCAAGCCTAATACAGATCCCATGATAGTACTAGACTGATTGCGAAGTCTGACAACTTCCTCAAAAGAGCATTGCATGGTTTGAACTTATTTGTATGAGGGATTTAAAGTAAATAACTTCAAAGGTTGTAGAAACCATGAAAGCAACAGGAGTGGCTACACAGGATTGCTAGAACTAAAGCACATTTGCATGCTAAAGACCTTGACATTCATCTTTTGGCCTTTCTTATGTAGGTCCAGTAACCTTTCAGGATGAACTGCCATTAGTATTGAGGCCAAACAATTTGATGCAGTGAGAGTTTACTCAATCAAGCACCTCTGGTATTCAGATCAAGTCATAAGGCAACTTCATTTTTAAGATGACAGTCAAGTTGAACTGACACCTTTTTACATGAGGAACCACATTGGTTAGATGCAACCTTCCCCAGTTACTCAGTGCAATTAACTATTCTGCCTCATTTAGACCAGAGATGGCTTGCCACCTCATGCCTGCGCCCTCATCACTTCATTGGTGAAGAGGTACAGTTTCTCAGCAATTTGAAGCCATTGCTCTATTTATATTTGCAATACCATTTTTTAAAAAAATTTGAGTGAATCCAAAGCAGAGTTAGTGAGGACACTACCTTTTGACGCGAACCACCTCACGTCTCAGGTGAAGTGTGCCCGGTTACTCAATAATTCTCTACCATTGCTCTGCATTGAGTGCCTTTGATAAACTTAAATAACATGGTTGTTTGAAGACAATACTTAATGTGAAGTTCATCAACCAAAAGTGTTACTGAAATCTTATAATCAGACTAAAGGAATATTAGGATGCAACACACTTGATGCTTTAGCAAGAGTAAGCTTGAGGATACCTTCCTCTAACTTGCCAGTTTCAGACCTCATTGAGTTATCAGCCTTAAAGCCTCAATTTATTTGAACAACCATGATGCCAAAAACTGGAAGATTGTTATATCAGGAGTGTCAGTCGGTGAAAATCGGTTATTAGATGTAAATCTCCCCCTGAATTCAGGCACATTATGCAAGGAATTTTGTAAGAAAATGAAGCACACTGTTGAGCAAACTTTTGAAGGGTTAAAGAGACAAAAAGATGATCTCAGTTAAAGGAGCGGGTCGACTCAACTCAATTGCAGGTCGACTCAATTCTGGAATATTGCAGGTATGCAAGACAAGATCGGTTGACTTACCAACTTGGAGTGTGTTGACACAGGTGACCTATGATCTACAGAGCTCCACATGCAGCAGACTAACAATTAACCTGTCTCACAGAAGTTCTATTAGCTCCCCCTCAACTCATGGACTCTTGATCACTATATGTGAGGACCCTTGGTAGTTGGCGGAGCATCTTCTCACGCATAGTGAAGACTTTCAGACAAACTTAGTCTGTCCTTCCACAAGTCACCATTTTATATACCAGTGGGTCAATCACACACAAACACCACAGACTCATAAAAGAGACTAGATATGCACATTGGACTCCCCCTGTCAAGAACAACCAGTGACTTCTATGACTCACCCGACCTGAACCAGACAAGATCAAGAAGTAGGAGGTCTACACAGACCCAACTCTCTCCTCAGAGTAGAAAATCTTTCATTGTTCAGAGGTTGTATAAAAATGTCTGCAATTTGCCTTTCAGTTTGAATGAATTGCAATTCAAAATTCTTTTTGCTGACCTCATCTCTAAGGAAGTGATGTCTTATCTCTATGTCTTTTGTTCTTGAATGTTGGATGGGGTTCTTTGTTAAGTTGATGGCACTTGTGTTATCACACAATATGGGTGTGCATCCAAGATCTACACCGTACTCTTAGAGTTGGTGTTTTATCCACAGCACTTGGGTCCCACAGCTCCCTGTAGCAACATATTCTGCCTCTGCAGTGGATAGGGCCACCAAGTGCTGCTTCTTGGAAGCCCAAAAAACTAGACACCCACCCAAATATTGGCAATAGCCACTAGTGCTTTTTCTATCAAGTTTACACCCAGCATAATCAGCATCAATATATGAAATCAGTTCAAAGCAGTATGATGCTGGATACCACAGCCCTAAATCATGTGTGCTAGCAACATATCTTAATATTCTTTTTACATCAATCAGATGAGATTCTTTTGGATTGGCTTGAAATCTTGCACACAGGCACACACTGAATTGTATGTCAGGCCTAGATGTAGTGAGGTATAAGAGAGACCCGATCATACCTCGGTATGTCTTAGGATCTAAAGGTTTACCTGTTTCATCTGCGTCTAGTGATGTGCTCGTTCCCATAGACGTGGATATGTGTTTGACATCCTTCATCCCGAATTTCTTCAGAATCTCCAATGTGTACTTGGACTGGTTGATGAAAAATCCGTCCTTAGTCTGTATGACCTGCAGTCCAAGAAAAAATTGGAGTTCACCTATGAGGCTCATTTCAAATTCCTTGGTCATCAATTCAGCAAACTGCTTACATAGATGGGGATCAGTCAAGCCAAACACTATGTCATCTACATAGATCTGCACTATGATGATGTGACCATCCAAAACTTTTGTAAAGAGAGTTTGTTCAACTTTACCTCTGCTGTAGCCCCTGCTTGTCAAATGGGCACTGAGTCTGTCATACCAGGCTGTAGGGGCCTACTTTAGTCCATATAGCGCCTTGTTCAACTTATAAACATGGTTAGGTAAATCATCATGCTCGAAACCGGGAGACTGTTCTACAAACACTTCTTCTTTTATTAAGCCATTCATAAAAGCACTTTTGACATCCATTTGTTGAAGTTTTATGCCTAGTAAGCATACAAATGCTAATAAAATTCTGATGGCTTCTATTCTGGCTACAAGAGCATATGATTCTTCAAAATCAATCTCAATTTCCTGATTGTACCCTTTAGCTACCAACCTAGCTTTATTTCTTGTTATGACCCCATCTTCATTCAATTTATTCCTAAAGACCCATCTAGTCCCAATGACAGACTGGTCTGCGGGTCTGGGAACCAGATTCCAAACCTTGTTCCTTTCAAACTGATTAAGTTCCTCAATGCATGGCATTAATCCAGTGTTCATCCCCTAAGGCTTCTTCAATGCTTTTGGGTTCAATTTGGGATACCAATGCAATGAGGGCTTCATCATTTACATCTCTATGATAGGATCTGGTCCTAGGAGGGTCATGGAGGTTTCCAATTATGTTTTGGACGGGATGGTCTTTTAGGGTTCTGATATTGATAGAAGACTCACCGGGCAAGGTCGACTGGATTGGATTTTCGGTCGACCGACCTGTTTCCTGTTCTCCAGGTTGCGGTTGACAACTTTGGCTTGGTTCCTCCTTGGAGTTTCCTTTGGCGGGGCGATTGTACAAGAGCCGGGACAGCCATCTAGTAGCAGCTGCTTGGTGGGACTTTTATTGCCGCGGGGAGCCAGAGCAGTTACCGACCCCAGGGTTGGATCGTCGTGGGAGGTTTGACGTCCATTATGCCAGGTGGTGGTTCGAGCACAGCCACCTGTATCGCCAGAAGGCCTCGGTGATTCGGAAAGCTGAGGAGGGTCGACTTCTGCGGGAGGATCAGCCTCCTATTTCACTGGACAGCGAGTACCTGAGGACCCGCTTCTCCCGGATTCGCCAGGATGTGGAGCGGCTTGCGGAGCAGCGGACTCGAGATGATCAGGCTTCCTTGTCGTCCGGACGAGGTTACAGTGGGGCTATTAAGCCCCTGAGGCCAGTGCAGGCGGGGCCTGCGACTGTTGGTGCTGGGGCGTCGCAGACGCGGGCGCCGAGGACTTGGTGGACCCGGTTCCATGCCGACTGCGGCTTCAGGAGGAGTACCACCCTGGACGAAGTGCTCCCGGAGGGGAGCTTTGCCGACACTGCCGCCAGTGACTGGAGGCGCCACATCGCTCACGCGATCGGGTCAGCTGGGCCGGTGGATTTCGTCTCTCATATTGAGCGTGCCTACACGCTGAGACACATCAGGGAGGCAGTTGTGAAGGCTGCCCAAGTACTGGGGTTGAAGTTGGAGCAACTGGTTCCTTTGCCGCTGACTCCCTTCGGGGCTTCTGGTAAGACACTTGCCTTATTGCATTGCCTTGGTTTTACTTCTTTGTGTATTTGGCCGAGGTGTTGTTTATTGGTGTGTCCCTTTGACAGGTTCCCCGGAAGGGGTAGACCATTCCTCAGCAGAGGCGTCCACTGGGAGTAGGGCCAGGGGTCTTCAGCCTAGGCGGAAGCGCCCCCGTGTAGATGCTGGAGCAGCGGAGGCTGGAGAGTCCTCTCGAGGACCCGGGGCAGCCGAGCATATTGAGGCGGAGCCGGCTTTGAGTGAGTGCCATGCTCAACCCTCCATCTTCTACTGGTCTATTTGTTATGGTTGGCTAATTTGGTGTTGCTTGACTGGTGTTATAGCTCCACTGGAGGCTGGGGCAAAAGTGGCTTTCTCACAACCCTTGGAGACCGACCCTTTGCTGGGCAACGAGATTCAGTGCGACATTGACGTCAACGAAGTGCTCCGAATGATGGACGAAACCGGCCCCAACGCCGGAACGTTCTCTGACTTTGACTCATGGAAGGCTCCCGAGGACATTCGGCCAGGTAGGGTCCCCTGGGACTGATAATGCTATATTCATGGCTATGCTTGCTTCTGGAAATTGACATTGCCATGTATTCCCATGCAGAGACGGCAGGGACGTCGGGGGCCATTGCCCCTCCCGAGGCGAGAGGTGAGGTGGCCGTTCCTGTTGAGGGACGAGAGCCTATGGCAACCCAGGACGGCTCAGGTAAGCGTCGAGCCATTATAAGGAAAGTTGCCTTCCTTTTATCTGGCGTTCGGTGGACTGAGGTTGCTGACTGTGTTTGTTATCTTATTTGCCAGGTGATGACCCGGCTGCTACCCTGGAGATGGTCCAGGAGCTAGTTAGCACTGGGCCGTCGGTGGAGCTTCCCTCTTTTGAGGCCGATCCAGAAGTGGCGGGTAGCCTAGCTGCCCTTGTCGCTGGAGCGGTATCTGGGCCGCTACCACAGTCGCCGGTTGGGCCGCCCCTCCCTCTTTTGCCAGCCGTTGTGTCGGCTTGCACGGTGGGGCTAGTCGGGTCTTCGACCATGGGACCCTCAGGTATGTGACTGGGAACTTAACCACTTGTGGTGGGCTTTTGTATCACCTGCCAGCGCTAAGCTTTTCCTGGTGTTGGTCACAGGTCCTTCATCCCCTTTAGAGGAGGGTGAGCTTCCTCGTGACACGGCTGGAGTTGCAGGCGTGGGGTCTACGGCAGTAGCTTTGACTGGAGAGACTAAGGAGATCGTCTATATCGAGAGGATCTCTGAGGGAAGTGCCCCGACTGGTGAGCTTCTTGTTTAAAGCCCTAGACTGGACGGTTTTCTTTATGTGAGGTCAGATTGTGTGCTGACCCCGTTGTTTTATTGATCCGTAGGGGCTTCTAGTTCTACCACCCCTGGAAGTTCATCGGAGACTTCTTCAGGCTCCTCAGGCAGCGGTAGTTCTGTCATGGAGACGGAGGAGAGTTCAGGTTCCTCCTCCTCTGGGACCTCATCTGCTGAGGAGACGGAGGCTGAGGCTACTTCTGCAGGTATGTGGGGCTCTTTCTTTCCCCTTTTGGCACTTGTTTATGCTTTTCGGCAGAATACTGATGCTCCTGCCTTGTGTGTAGCACTGGTGTCAGAGGGGGAGCGTGTGCCGGCTCCTGCTGCAGATGGCTGGGAGGAAGCTCCCGGAGGGGACAGGGCGGTGGCCGAGAGCTCCCCGGTCGTTGAGGAGTCGTTGCCTTCCCCGACTCCGACGAGTGACGTTGTAGGCGTTGAGGGGCTTGCTCTGGGTAAGGAATGAGAATTCCTTTTCTCAGGTTTTCCACCTTATTTTTCATGGAAAGTTTCGTATGTATTTCTCACTTTCCATTTGTTCTTTCTGGTATTGTGCAGCCTCGACTGATGTGTTGATGGAGGCGAGCGACTCCTCCCTGGGCTTGGGGGTGGAATGGCCTGCCTCCACTCCACCGACGGAGCCGCTAGTGGACGGGAGTGTGGGTGCCTCCTTGCTTCAGCGAGCGCGAGGGTACCCTCAGAGTGACCCCCTCCCCTCTCCGGAGGACTTGAGGCAGCGTCTAACGGAGTACACCCGGGGTTACCACATCCTCGGCTTCCCACGCGAGCCTTGGATGTCCGGGCTGGCTGGGATATGGGCGGAGTACCTGCGGCTTCTTCAGGCACAGGAGCAGAGGGCTCAGAGGCTGGTGGCCATTCAGGAGGAGCGGGAGCAACTGGATCGGCTTACGACAGCTGTAGCCGAGCAGAGGGGCCACGCCGAGGTGGCTCAGTCACTCTTCCGAGGCCGGGCTGTTCAGCTCGGATGGCCTTAGAGGAGCAGCAGTCGACCACAGAGCGCGTCAGGGCTGAGTGGCGAGAGGCTAGGAGCACGGTCGAGGCCAGTACTCAGCTCTTGTCCACTCTCGAGACAGAGCTCGCGGCTGCTCGATCTCGCTTGTCGGCGTTGGAGGGGAGCGAGTTGTGATTTGACTTTATCTCCCTCCCCCTTTTTGTCATGTTATGTGCCCTGGTTGTATATTTTTGTTACCCCAAGGGCATGTCTTGGGCTCCTCTTATAGAGTATGAATGACAAACTTCTGGGTTCCTTTTGTCATTTCTTGTGTCGCCCCACCTCTTTCTTGTGGAACAATGCGGGATGCAGGTGACAATGTACTGTTAGTCATGGTTGATTCTCCTACCATATGCCGGTGCTGGTGACAGGGAACTGGGTACCCGAATTCGGGTACTGGAACTGGGAACTGAGTATTAGATAGTGAAGGCTGGATGCTGGGTGCACTGGACGGCCTGAGCACGGAGTACTGGAGGCTGGGCACTGGGTACTGGGTGCTGGGTACTGGCAGCTAAGTACTAGGGACTGGAGGCTGGGTACTGGGTACTGGGGGCTGGGCACTGGAAATTGGAGGTCGAGTACCAGGGACTGGAGGCTGAGTGCTGGGTACTGGGGATTCACTCAATTTGGTACGTGGACTGGGAATTGGCTGGGAACTGGGAAATTGGGAGGTAATGCATACAGGTCTAATAATTCGGGGGACTGGGAGCTGGGAACTGGCGGCTGGAGGCTAACCCTAAGGGGGGGTGTAGACCTATGTTGCTGGGTGCTGGGGGCTGGGTGCCAACCCGTCAGGGTGTGATGGCCTATATTGATGGAGATTGGAAGCTGGAGGCCAACCTGTGAGGGTGCTTCGGCCTGTATTGCTGGAAACTGGAAGCTGAAGGCCAACCCGTGAGAGTGCTATGGCCTGTATTGCTGGAAATGCTACGGCCTGTGTTGCTGGAAACTGGAAGCTGGAGGCCAACCTGTAAGGGTGCTATGGCCTGGAAGTTGGAGGCCAACCTGTGAGGGTGTTATGGCCTGTATTGCTGGAAACTGGAAGCTGGAGCTCGCCGGCTGACCACTTGGGTGTTATAGCTAGGAACTAGGACTGGACCTGGAACTGGAGCTGGCCAGCTGACCGCTAAAGTGTTGTAGCCGGAGACTGGAACTAGCCGGAAGGCTGGAATTGGTTGGTTGACCACTAAGGTGTGTAGCCGAAGACTGGGACTGGAATTCGTGATGACCGACCCTCGGGGGTGTAGTGGCCACCATTGTTATGGAGTGACGTTGAACTCGCCGTCAGCGGGATGTCGTAGTCGACGGCTTTCACCAGGGAGGAGTAGAGAGGAAGAGAGTTTTTTTTTATTCTTTTTACCAGCTCTACCGCCCTCGCGGGTTTTCGCCAGAGCTGGCCCCCTTTTGCTTTTTCTGATGCGCCCTTGCGGGTTTTCGCATCGAGGGGTTACCCGATTTTACCTGAGACGCCCTTGCGGGTTTTCACCTCAGCCGGGTTGATGGCAATTTTTGCCCTCAGTAGTCCCGTGGAGGGAGTTGACTAAGGCCGCCGGGATATCTCTATTTTTTAACCCCATATTTTGTTGTTGTTGTTTTTTTTTTTTCGAATCTGGGGATTGTCGTCCGTAGCATGCTGTTGTCAGGGGACACGACCTGAAGTTTATACTGTGTATGGTTTGTCGTCATTGTAGCCAGGGTAGTGGCTTTGGCTGGTTATTGAGTAATCTCAAGTTTTGACTGGTGATTTGGGAACCGGTAAGCCCCGGCGGCGTATTGCTGGAATCATGACTGGGTTCATGGTGGCTTAACGATGATGGGTTGATGACTAGGGATTCTGGGTTGATGGATCTTTATGATAAATGGATCCAGGGTTGATGTGGTTTAGAGGCCCACCGAGGTGGGGTGTAGGCTGGGGTTTGTTGGAACGGATGACTGGAATGGTGCATGAGTCATTGGTGTGTATGGTCTGACCATGGTGGTGTGAGGTTGGGGGAGGTGTGAGCCAACCGGGGTAATATAAAACTGACTGGGGAGAGCAGGGTTAGTGAATCAGAAATATGCATTGGTAATATAAAACTGACTGGGGAGAGCAGGGTTAGTGAATCAGAAATATGCATTGGTCAGGGGCTGGTATGGTTTAACTGGAGATGTCTATGATTTATTGAGAGGTGGATGGGTGGTTACCCTGACTGGTGGAGAGAGAGAGATTTTTTCTTCTCATTACCGGCCTTACCGCCCTTTCGGGTTTTCGCCAGGGCTGGCCCCCTTTAGCTTTTTCCAACGCGCCCTTGCGGGTTTTCGCGTCGAGGGGTTTCCCAAGTTTGCCTGAGGCGCCCTCTCGGGTTTTCACCTCAGCCGGATTGTTGGCCTTTTTGCCCCCAGTCGCCCCTTTGTGAAGAGGACGACCGAGCCCGTCGGGGTATCTCTATTTTTAACCCCATTTTTTTTTTTTTACTTACCTGGGAGCCTGACGGCTGGATTGTTACTGGTGCCAGGTGTCCTCGCTCTTGTAGTCGCGGGGACGAAGCTGAGAAGCTAACCGTTATAACTGTGTAATGGTGACGCTGGGAGGGCCTCGCTGGCCCTGTTGCTTCACTAGGGAGAGAGACTGGATGAAGTGACTGGTCCCACCCTTTAGGGGGGGTGGGGGAGGCTAGTTTTGCTGGTGATGGCTGGGGTGCGCGCTTTAGTCTGGGTGGCGCGCGAACTCGTGCTCTGGAGCGTGGTACAACTTCATGTGTTTACCATTAAAAGGTGAGAACGGCTTGTTGCCCTTGTGGTCTACAACCGTGTAGTCGCGTCCCGCCCCGCATCACCCCACCCTCGAAGACATCATGAATGATGTATGGACCCCACCAGTTAGGTTGTAATTTTCCACTGGAGTGCCCTGCCATGACTTCCTTTTTCTTTAATCATGACAAGATCGCCTTGCTTGAAGGCTCGTTGTTTGACGAGCTTATCATAGGCCCGAGCCATGCGGGCCTGGTACACTTGTAGGTGTCGGTAGGCCTCGAGCCGCTTGCCTTCTAGATCGGCGAGTTCTTCTAGCCTTCTCTGGTATTCATCTTCATCTGGACCGGCAAAGCCGGTGTGGACTGTCACGCGATAAGAGGCTAGCTGGATCTTGATGGGGATGATAGCTTCTGCCCCTGTTGGCAGCATTTTTTGCCTACTTACATGTAGAGTGAACTATTACTTAATGAGGTGAAATAGCAACCCTGCAGGGGTGGTGAAGACTTGCCCGGGGTGAAACCTCCATTAGCAGTCGCCCATGACCTCCCCGAGGTGAAACCCTATAGTAGGGGCAGCAAACCCCACAGCAGGAACAGCAGTCCAGCAAGCCTGCTCCAGTCAGAGGGACCTCTCCGGGGTGGCCAACCCCTGAACGGCAACAGCAGTAGGGTCAGCTTCACCTCCCCGTGGTGGACATCAGTCCGAGGTCACCAGCAGCAGGGGGACAACCCCTGCATAGCAGCAGCAGCAGGGTCTGGGGCCAAGGGACCGGATCTACAGCAGTGGCTTAGACCCTGCAGCGGAGAAGCAAACCCTCCACCTCTGCCTGCGTGAGTAGTGCCTCAGACCTTGCAACAGTGGAGGCAGGTCCTCCCTCCGCAGACGCCTCATCCCTCCTAGCAGGGACAGCAGACCTGCACCCAACAAAGCGTGGAGCACCTTCCCTGTGGTGGCCAACTAACTGTTCAGCAGACCTGGGAGCAGCAGACCTGTGCACCTTCCCTGTGGCGGCTAGCAGACCCAGTGCAACAACAGAGCGAGGAGCACCTCCCCGGGGTGACAACCTGTGGTGGCCAACCACTTGTAGCAGAGGCAGGAGCACCTACTGTGAACCACTCGTCCCCAGCAGCAGCAGGGATTTGAAGACCTCCCAGAAGCCTGGTAGGGTGAACCCTGTGACCAACCGCTATAACAGTAAGCTGGGACCTCCCCGGGGTATGGTCACCCCATTCTTCTCCCCCCCAGGGGTTCCGGTCACCTTCCTGGCCAATGGTGGCTTTAAGTCAACTCTCACCTCCTCTTTTGTTGATGTGGAGCAGAAAATTGATGGGCTAGCAGGGAGAAAAAAAAGGCCCGTTCAGGGTCGGGCCAACCCGTGCGGGGTCACCCGACCCTAGACGGGTCCGCGCGCAGGTGCGGCCCTTGCCCGGGGTCTCGCGACCCCCGAGGCAGGCCTCAGGGTCATTTGACCGCGGACGGGTCCGGGGCCCCATGACCCGACCTTCTCTCCCCCATGAAGGAAAAAAAATAGAAAAAGGCTAAAATGGACCTCCCCGGGATCATTTTCATCTTGTTTAACCCGTACGGGTTCAAACACCCCCAGGTGGCCCCCTACTTCTATAAATAGACCCCCAAGGGTCCACTCAACACATCTACAACCTACGGAGCATCTCCTACACACTTGGAGCATCCAACACTTGGGGTTTTTGTTCGTTCGTTGTTTTGACCCGTGAGGGGTAAGTCCCCGGGTCTTGTGTATATGCCCCTAAGGGGTATTTTTATAATTAAGCCCCTCAGTGGGCCATGTTTGTAAGTTTCTATGTCCCGGCACGACTAAATTAAGTAGTTCCGCCCATACAACGGGGGAATTGGGAAAATGTCCTCCCCGGGTCCGCGAGAAACAAATGTCCTATTATTTACAGTTATACCATGCAACTTCTTGTAATTAGGGCTACGTCCCTACTTCCCGCGTTAGGGTGGATCCTTGTACAGTCGACAACTCGCCGACAACCCTTGTACCCAATTGGGCCATAAATGAATCCGGTGTATTCCACAAATCTCCTCTGTACATCGATCGGGAAAAATTATAAGAAAACCCCCGACTTGTGGGAATTGCACATATACCCCTCCTTGGGCAAGATTGACACACGTGAGCCTTCTATGAAGCCCTTGTCACTCCTTCAGCTCGAGGACGTTGTCAGCCCGTCCGACACTTGGGTGCCGCCTCAAACCTAAGTCTATGTAGGGTTTAGTAAAATTACTAAAATACCCTTGTGACATAGAAATGGCCTAGTCGCCCTTAAAACCTTCCACAAACGGCCTCGGCGCCTTGGAGAGTCGGTAATCCGGTTCTACTTTCGCTCCAGCCCAAAAATTTCAGAAATACCCCTGGCCTGGGAAAATTACCAAAATACCTTAGAAAGGTAAAATTACCAAAATACCCTCGGGGTCTAGGAAACTTCCCTTCACTTCAAAAAATGCCTATGGCCCCTGCAAAATTGCATCCATACTCCTAAACTCTAGGGTTTTGCTTAAACTTTAAAGGCTTTTGACGAAACCCTAGTCTAGTCAATGTGTTGGTGGTAAATGAGTGGTCGATGTGAGTCACCCGTGTGAGCTTGCCCCCAGCACCCGAACCCAAATCGTCTGATACTATGCGCACCCACGGAATAACTCCCCACACATAGGGGAATATTTTTTTTTCAAAAAGAACATTATATTTATTTTTTATCTACGATAAAATTCTGTGGCCGACAGACTGGCACGCCCGGTGGGATTTCTTTGACCCCGGACGGGTCCGGGGTCCCATGACCCGACCTTCTCTCCCCCGTGAAGAAAAAAAAAATAGAAAAAGGGGAAAATGGACCTCCCCGGGGTCATTTTCATCCCGTTTAACCCGTACAGGTTCAAACACCCCCGGGTGGCCCCCTACTTCTATAAATAGACCACCAAGGGTCCACTCAACACATCTGCCACCTACAGAGCATCTCCTACACACTTGGAGCATCCAGCATTTCGGAGTTTGTTCGTTGTTTTGACCGGTGAGGGGTAAGTCCCCGGGTCTTGTGTATATGCCCCTAAGGGGTATTTTTGTAGTTATGCCCCTCAGTGGGCCATGTTTGTAAGTTTCTACACCCCGGGGCGACTAAATTAAGTAGTTTCGCCCACATAACGGGGGAATTACAGACATGTCCTCCCCGGGGTCCCGAGAAACAAAATGTCCTATTGTTTGCAGTTCTACCCTGCAATTTCTTATAATTGGGACTACGTCCCTACTTCCCGCGTTAGTGTGGATCTTTGTACAGTCGACAACTCGCCGACAACCCTTGTACCCACTTGGGCCATAAATGTATTCAGTGTACTCCATAGATTGTCTTTGTACATCGATGGGGGAAACTTATAAGAAAATCCCCGACTTGTGGGAATTGCACATATACCTCTCCTTGGGCAAGATTGACACACGTGAGCCTTCTATGAAGCCCTTGTCACTCCTTCACCTCGAGGACGTTGTCAGCCCGTCCGACACTTGGGTGCCGTCTCAAACCTAAATCTATGTAGGGTTTGGTAAAATTATTAAAATACCCTTGCAACTTAGAAATGGTCTAGTCGCCCCTAAAACTCTCCCAAAATGGTCTCAGCGCCTTGGAAAGTCAGGAATCCTGTCCTACTGTCATTCCAGCCCAAATTTTTTCAGGAATAGCCCTGGCCTGGTAAAATTACCAAAATACCCTTTGGAAGGTAAAATTACCAAAATATCCTCAGGGTCCAGGAAACCTTCCGCCACTTAAAAATGCCTATGGCTTTTTGCAAAATTACATTTATGCCCCTAAATTCTAGGGTTTTGCCTGAACTCAAGAGGCCTTTGATAAAACCCTAGCCTAATCAATGTGTTGGTGGTAAATGAGTGGTCATCGAGAGTCACCCGAGTGAGCCTGCCCTCAACATCCGAACCTATGAAGGGGACTTTGGGATTTCTTTGACAGTTAAACAAAGATGTTCGAACATTAGGCCGATGTAAATCAACACTGACTTCGGTCAGTGGGGAGAGGTCCAACACCTGAACCCAAATCGTCTGATACTATGCGCACCCACGGAATAAACCTCTACACATAAAGGAATGTTTCTTTTCAAAAAGAACATATTTATTTTCTATAAAATTCTATGGCCGACTATCGTAGATAAAAAATAAACATAATGTTCTTTTTGAAAAGAAACATTCCCCTATATGTGGGGAGTCATTCCGTGGGTGCGCATAGTATCAGACGATTTGGGTTCGGGTGCTGGACCTCTCCCCACTGACCGCAGTCAGTGTTGATTTACATCGGCCTAACGTTCGAACACCTTTGTTTAACTGTCAAAGAAATCCCAAAGTCTTCTCCATAGGTTCAGATATTGAGCGCAGGCTCACTCGGGTGACTCGCATCGACCACTCATTTACCACCAACACATTGACTAGACTAGGGTTTCGTCAAAAGCCTTTAAAGTTTGAGCAAAACCCTAGAGTTTAGGAGTATGAATGCAATTTTGCAGGGGCCATAGGCATTTTTTGAAGTGAAGGGAAGTTTCCTAGACCCCGAGGGTATTTTGGTAATTTTACCTTCCCAGGGGTATTTTGATAATTTTTCCAGTCCAGGGGTATTCCTGAAATTTTTGGGCTAGAACGAAAGTAGAACCAGATTACCGACTCTCCAAGGTGCCGAGGCCGTTTGTGGAAGGTTTTAAGGGCGACTAGGCCATTTCTAAGTCACAAAGGTATTTTAGTAATTTTACTAAACCCTACATAGACTTAGGTTTGAGGCGGCACCAAGTGTCAGACGGGCTGACAACGTCCTCGAGCTGAAGGAGTGACAAGGGCTTCATAGAAGGCTCACGTGTGTCAATCTATGTAGTCTGAGGCGTGAGGCGACCGAGGCGACCGAGGGGTCGCCTCATGCCTCAAACGCCTAGGCGATGGCCTAGGCGTTTGAGGCGGAATTTTATTAAATATATATATTTAATTCAAAAAGTAAACTATATGTCTAAACATCACAAAAATGGCTATATAAAGTCAATAAATTTCCTAAATTCATTCAATAATATGATTCAAATTATTATGATTCACTAAATAAAATGACACAGCATTAAACTTATAAAGATTTCACAATATAATAAGCATTCTGAAAGAGAAGAAATTAAATAATGAAGAAACTAATTAATTCAAAAAACTGTGGTCAAAGTGAGGCGAGACAGGACAAGGCGAGGCGCCCAGGGGGCGCCTCACCTCGCCTCAGCGCCTAGGCGAGCGTCTAGGCGCGCTTTTAACTACATAGATCTTGCCCAAGGAGGGGTATATGTGCAATTCCCACAAGTCAGGGGTTTTCTTATAATTTTCCCCGATCGATGTACAGAGGAGATTTGTGGAATACACCGGATTCATTTATGGCCCAATTGGGTACAAGAGTTGTCGGCGAGTTGTCGACTGTACAAGGATCCGCACTAACATGTTCAGTATGTACTCAAGAATATTAGTTTAACATGTTCAATGTTTGAACTTCAATGCCTACTTCATGTTTATTGCACTTAATCCAATTTCTTTACAGTCAAATGCATGTCTAATGAATTTTTTGATTTTTATGTGATTATTTATATTTTTACGATTTGTTTCTGATTTTTTAGACTTATTTTGATGTCTTTTTGAACCTTTTCACTGGGTTTCGGCCGATTTCGGCAGAAACCGAGTCGTTTCGATTTCGGACTCGGCCGAAACCGAGTCCGAAACCGACACTGCCATCCCTGCTAAGGAAGGTGAACCTGCGAGACAGATATGAGGAAGTGGTTAATACCATGAACAAAATGTGGACACAAGTTGGGTCGCTCATTGGCAAATGTAAGGGATACATGTAAGCTGCGGGTCTGCTGGTAGGGCGCTATGGTCGGGGCTGCACTGGCCCTCTGGCGAGTCCTGAGGAACTTCCCCTCTCGGGGTAGCCCTGTTGTATGCCATCCCCGACAGCCTGGCTTGCCACTATGCATATAAACAAAGCGACAGGTATTAATCAACTCAGCAATGAAGCAATAAAAATATGTAACACAAGTCCGCAGATCTCTCACCTGAAGGATCAGCCACGCTGGCCTTGTCGGTACCAACGCAAGGGGAATCCCCCGGCGGAAGTGTTGGCATTATGATATCAGGGCCCCTCGGCGCTGGGGTTTCAACACCCGCCGTTTCTATGGCCCTTGTAGCTTTTGGAGCATCGCCATAATTCAGGAGGTCCATGAATGAGTCGGATTCAACGAGTTGCGAGAATTCCTCCATAGAGCCGGCCAGGTCAACTCCTGTATATGATTAGTCATACAAGCCAAACAAATCTTTACAAGAAAAGGTTAGGCTGAAAAGGCAAGAATGCATCTATGCTCACCACAAGTAGCCTCCAACTCTCCGCTTTCTCGGGAGCCCGATGGGGTTGAGGGATTTCTCCCGCCTGAAGAAGAGCTCGAAGTCCCAACACCTGAGGAAGAACTCGAACTCCCGCTAGAAAGGGGGTCAGAAGCCACAGAACCCCCACTCCCAGAAGTGGACTTGGCGTTGTCTCCCGTTGCTGAGACAGGAGGAACAGTATCAGGGACCCCTGCATAACCAAAATACAACACTAAAGAATTAGTGATTTCCAATTCTTCATGTATCAATGAAGGGGCAGGGCTGAGTATATTACCTGAAGATTGAATACCCGGGGCCCCTGTTGCAATAGGCGAGGGGGAGCCAGCCGTCACCGGCATATAATCATCCGTGGGAGACATTAACTCTTCAAAACTGAAAATGCTATTCGGCATAGACTCATGCAGTGGCATATCCGCCCCTGCAGAGGTATCCGCCTGAGGAGGAGAGAAACTCATGATGATCTTGGCCTCCGGAGGAGCTGCATTAGGCAAAGCAAAACATGTTTATAACATTGCATATAAGCCTAAAGGTGGCAAGTATCAAAATATGCCACTCACTGGAGACAGCCTCAATCGCGGGAGACTCTTCCTCGAGCCAAAGGCGGGACGAAGACCTCACGTCCCCTCCAGGAATCTCAGCGCGAGGTCTCTTTGATGCAGTGGTATCCTTCTCCGGCCCCGTATCGGGAGGACCCTCCAATGGGCCAGCGCCGGGCACCCTAGCAGCTCCACCTGCAGTCATCAAAGGAATGTGTATAACACACGTCCTAAGATATGAAGAATATGCATGCATATTGAAAGGCCAGCAGAGAAGATAATTAACGATGGTTTCTATGGGCTTCACGGGCTTCAAAATTATCTGCTTCGGCTTCAATCGGAGGACATGGGCTGCCGCCTTTACAATCTCAAAAATGGCAATAGGAGTCACCGCCATCTCCAGGCCGGAAATATACTCCAGCGGGCCTACACAGCCCACGTCGTTGATCACATGGGTCCTCCCCTCTGCAAATGTGCTGCCCCTGAGTGCTCCCTCGGGTATCGGCTGAGACAACTGAGACTTCCTTCACACCCCGCAGGACGCCTGCAAGTCCTCCCCATGGTTGGCAGTATCGGCCGAAACCGAAACGAAACCGGACCTGCTCACTGTAGCAGGTCCGAAACTTTAAAAAAAATAAAATTTAATGGTTTCGGACGAAACCGTATCGGTTTCGCCCGAAACTCACCCGTTTCGGTCCAAAACCGGACGGTTTCGGCCGAAACCGGACTTGCTCAATGCATTTTTTGGCCTTTTTTGAATGTTTTGAACTGGTTCCGGCCGAAACCGGTACGTTTCAGTTTTGGTCCTGGCCGAAACCGGTATTGCCATCCTTGGTCCTCCCACCAAGAGTAGGCCTTTGAAGGGCTTGGGGCTGCCCCTGGGGCAGAGGAAGGGGCTGCGAAGGCTGCTGCCGGTGTACTCTTCAAGGGCTTCAAAGCCCCATTATAATGGCTTCTGTCCACAGGAATAGTCTAGCCTTTCTCTCGCCACCGCTCCTCAATGTCACTGACGGCCCGGGCGGCCCTTGAAAAATGGGATCTAATAAAGGCTGGGTCCACAAACAAAGGAGGCAAATCCTCCTTCCTCAAGCGCTGCTCCTCAGCGGCCCGAATAGCATCGCGGTGCTCCCGGAAAACATTGCTGGCCTTGAACCACCAGCGTGCATAATGTATGTCAAACTGGCCTCTGCGCCCCTGCTCTGGAATAGGGTACCCTTGTTTCACCTCGCGGCAAAGAAAGTCCTGCCAAGCTACCGCTACTAAGTGCACGTCCCTGTGCCTGTACAGTCGAAGGGCCAGAGGAAACTATGCACTCGAAGGGATGCCCTGATCATACCCAAAGTTTCTGCCGAACCGATGTGGGTAGTAGGGCTCAAGTATGGCTGTGCTGGAGCGCCGATAGACTAATACACTGGGGCGGGTGCATATAATCCATTATGCCAAGCCATGGGAGGAGAGTAAAGCATATGAAGACACTCTGCTGACAATAGTGCCTCCCTCTTGCCCAACATAGGGGCGGTAAAGGTAGGAGAAGTAGTCAAGGGCTAGGCCTTCACCTCTCCTCACTGGGATAAAAGACAAGGCCCGCCGAGCCCCTGCAAGTTGAACCACAGCATCCTGTGACAGCTGTCCTATGAATAGAAAAATCAACGATGCTGCCGGGTTGTCAACCGGAGTCCTTCGAGAGAGCTCTGGAAACAATAACCCTGCCCATGCACTCAAGTAATGAGTGGGCAACATAATATTCTTCTCCCACGGCGATGAATGAGAAGACAAAGCCCCAAGTGAATGGTAGATATTCGCCAAGGCTGCTGGAGCAATCGCAAGTCTCTGACCACATGTCAGTAAACAGGCTGGATAGATCACCTCAGGTCGCAGGACCCCGTCCTCTCCGTGAGAAACTACAAAACTGGCCAGCCAATAGGCCAAGTAGGCCGCCAAGTATGTGAGGGGAGGTAGCTCCCTCGAATTCCATCCCTGTGTAGGTGCAGGCAAGTGGCGTAGATGGGGAGGAATGTCTACTCTGACTTCTCTGCATTCTTCCCAGGTAGTGCCAGACTGAGCAAACTCCTCATGGAAGCAGAAAGGGCCATTATAGAAATGGCTCACCCACGCATTCAGAGTCACCCTCGGGGTGCGAGGGGTCCGGTCTGTGCCAACTCGAGCCAAGTCCTTCCAGGTCTTCATCAGAAATCTAAAACAACATGGCATAGTATACCGCCTGGTGCCGTCAGTTGAGCTAAGGTGTAAATCATCAAGTGTCAGCTCCTCGTAAGGCCTCCCGTAGATCGGAAGACCAGAAATCCTCTGAAAAGCCAAGAGGTCCAAAGAAGTCTCTCCACCAGCAGTAACGAAGGTGTTCCACCGACGGTTGAATCTCTCTGCCAAGGCCTATAGCAGGCCTGTATGACAAGGGTAGGAGTGCAAAGCGGCCGTCACTGCATGACGGATCCCCACCCTATCCAGTACTGACCGATAGATAGTCAGGATGTCCCAGAGCCACTCTGTCGCGCCCCGGTGATAGCTATGAGACGGGACAACTGACCACTTCCCGTACCAACTGGGGGTTTTTAGCGCCAAAACCCTCTCAACCATACAATCATGAGTGTACTCCTCATGTGCAAAACTTGCCCCTAAGGGTGTCAGGAAGAGACCATCCACGATCTGATCCATGGTCTTGTGCTGTCCATGCATGTGCCAGATCGCTGGAGCCAGTGGTGCAGTCCGAACTGTGAGGCTGTCATGCTGCTGAAAGAAACCCAGGCTCCGCGGATCTGGGTACTGTGTCTATCGAGTGAAGCCCTCTGGAAAGCTCGGATATGTCAGGGAACATAACCCCTGCATGCTGTCCCTTCCCGCCTGTATGGCCCGCTCAAGGCGGCGCCTCTCCTCAGGCAGGGAGGGGTCATCATCCTCCATGCTGATCGGTGCGAAGCTCTGGAGGAACCTATAAAGGTGACGATCCAGGGGGTAGTGATGCGGTTATCCTCCCGAGCGATCATATGCATAAATGCCGTCTCCCCTCATAATGCGAGACACATCCACGAGGCCTTCATTGTCATCGGCGCTCTCGGTCGAGCCCTCAGCGACCCACAAGTAGCCGAAGTCAATTCGGATGAAATTGTCTTCATCAATGACACGGGGAGGGAAAGGTGGCATGCGCTGGTCAGTGCGCTCAATCCGACACTCATCTGTGCCTCTAACCCTCAGCCTCCTCGACCAACTCCTATCTCCGCTACTGCGAGCCATGCCTACAAATGCAGAGAAACAAAAGATAGAAGAGCAATGTCAAGCCAAACACTCCAGGACAGCACTATAAATATTAAATGCAGTCCTGCAAAGCCCAGAAGTTTATACAAAAGACAAAAAATCACAATTCCCTTCAAAGGGCACGGACCGTCCGCCCCCGCCGCCGGCCGCGACGGATGTCCCATGGGGGGCATTTATTGCACCGTAATTCTCTCGAAAAATTTCGAGAATTTCATTTCACAATGACCGACGAAAATATGGCGTAGCGCCGATATCATCGGTCCGCGGAGTACCTCCGCGATTTAGGGTCTATTGACCAAACCAAATAATCACAAGCGGCGTCGCAACAAGTGAAATCAAGAGAGACTATGCACGCACACCTGTCAAAGTCGCCGAACGACTGTGTATCACACGGCATGGACGGGTGCAAAGACTCCCCTCCAGGCGAGCGGCACGCAACCAAAACAACAAACGGACAATCCTTCGCTCCCGCACGAGTCTCCACCGACGTATTGCTGCCACGCGGCGAAGAGTGGACCTCGAGGGGCAATAAATGCAGAGCGGCGGCTTCTCCTCGACCCAAGGCGACAAAAAACGAGAGAAAAGATGCGGAGAGGGGCCAAAAGGTCACTCCGGGGGTCAAATGACCCCGCTGGGCCCCAGCGGGTCGGACCAGCCCCCGCGGGGGTCGCGGCTACCCCGCCGGCCCCCTGCGAGGTCGCGGCCACCCCGTTGGGTCCCAGCGGGGTCGACCGACCCCCACGGGGTCATTTGACCCCGTGGGCCCCACCCGCGGGTCAAATGACCCGGGGTCATTTTCTCAAAAAAAAAGGGGAAAAAGAAAAAAGAAAAAAGATGGGCCACCCCACCTTGTCAGAATTGGAGCTAAAACCCTTTTTTTGTCAGAATTGGGGCTAAAACCCATTTTTCTGTCAAAATTGAGGCAAATCCTCACATTTTTGTCAAGGTGAGTTCCCTACCTTCTATAAATAGCCCCCTGGGCTAGCACATCGAGGAGGAGGAAGAGGAGAGCATCTACGGAGCATCCAACATCTGGAGAAGACATCTGTTCATTTTTTTTGACCCTTGAGGGGTAGGTGATCCCCGGGACTTGTACTTACACCTCTAAGGGGTATTTTTATAATTATGCCCCTCTGCGGACCATGTTTGTAAGTTTCTATGTCCCGGGGCGACTAAATTATGCAGTTCCGCCCTTATAACGAGAGAGTTACGAAAATGTCCTCTCCGGGATCATGAGAAACAAAAAGTCATGTTATTTACAGTTTTACCCTGCAATTTCTTGTAACTGGGGCTACGCCCCCACTTCCCGCGTCAGTGCGGATTTCTGTGATGTACAGTCGACAACTCGCCGACAACCCTTTATACCTATGTGGGTCTTAAATGTACTTGGTGTACTCTACAAATTTCCTATGTACATCGATCGAGAAAATTATAAGAAAAATCTACCGACTTTTGGGAATTGTACGTGTACCCCTCCCTTGGCAAAATTGACATATGTGTCTTCTATGAAGCCCCTTGCCACTCCTTTGGTTCGAGGACATTGTCAGCTCAGCCTGACACTTGGGTGCCGCCTCAAATCTAGGTCTATGTAGGGTTTGGTAAAATTACTAAAATACCCTTGCGACCTAGAAATGGCCTAGTAGTCCCTAAGACCTTCATAAATGGTCTCAGCGCCTTAGGAAGTTAGTGACCTTATCCTACTTCCTTTCTAACCTAGAAATTCCAGAAGTACCCTGGCCCGGTAAAATTATCAAAATACCCCTGGGAACGTAAAATTGTTACAATACCCCCGGGGTCCAGGAAACCTCCTGCCACTTCAAAATGCCCATGGCCCCTGCAAAATTGTATCCATACCCCGAGACTCCAAGGATTTTGCCTATGCCTAAGAGGCCTTTGATAAAGCCTCAACCCTATCAGTCTGCTGGTGGTGAACGTGTGGTGACTATGAGATGCCCAAGTGAACAAGTCCTCAACATCATGACCTATAAAGGGGATTTTAAGGTTTTCTTTGACAGTTAAATAAAGGTGTTCGGATGTTAGACCGATGTAAATCAACACTGACTGCGGTCAGTAGGGAAAGGTCCAGCACCCGAACCCAAATCGTCTGATACGATGCACACCCACGAAATGAACCTCCACATATAGAGGAATGTTTCTTTTCAAAAAGAACATATTTATATTTATATATAATTCCGTTGCCAACACCTGCCAAACCCGGTTAACCCGACTCAACCCGGCCCAACACAGTAAAACTAATATGACCTAGCCGGGTTAAGAGACTAACTTCAAATTTTCTATGTTTCTATCATTAGGTTAGGTTTTAATTTAGCATGTAAATAAATATGAAAGATGAGAAGTCATCCTTGAAATTATATCCCTTAAGACCTTAACATTTAATGGTATTAACACAAGTTTTAAAAGTTAAAAAGATCTTAATTCTAAATATTTTTCCTCTACGTGCATAAAGAAACAAAGAAAACTTAAGAGTCTAAGACTAAACTTGGTGAGCTCCTCTCGTGACGCCGTCCCATGGCGCAATGTACAAGCCACAAATGAGAGAGGAAAATCATAGAGTGTAGAAAAGAAAGTTTGTCTTTCATATTTCTTAGTTACTACTTAAAGTATATTAAAATTTTATGGGTACATAAAATTGATGTGAGCAGTTCTTATCTCACGGGTCACGGGTCAGTGGGGTCACGGGTCATGGCGAACGGTTAAACCATTGACCTGTGACCCAGTAAGCTACCCGGGTCAAGGCTCGGGTCGGATTTTAAAACATTGATGTGGGTCTCTCTCTTCACTTCTCTCTCTTGCAATCTCTCTCTCCCCATATCCTCTCCCTTTATTTCCTCTCTCCTATTTAGTAGAGGATTGATAAAGAAATCCTATTTAATAGAGGATTAATAGAAAGAAAAGGAGGAGAGCGGAGAGGGGAAGAGCCCGGAGGCTCTCCCACCACCCACGGGTCTCACTCTCTATCTCCTATTTTTAAGAAGAATTTAATCTCCATTAAAAAATATATAAAAAAGGGGAGAAAAAAAGAGAGTAGTGAGAGAAGAGCCCTGAGGCTCTCCCCCCACCACCCATGGGTCTCTCTCTCCCGTAGCCTCTCTCTACTAACTCCTATTTTTAAGGAGAATTTAATCCCCATTAAAAATATAAAAAAGGGCAGAGAAAAGAGAGTAGAGAGAGAAGAGCTCGAAGGCCTACCACCCGCGGGCCTCTCTCTCTCTCCCTTCTCTCTCCTATGGCCTCCCTCTCTCTCTCTATCTCCTACTTTTAAGGAGAATTTAATCCTCTTTTGGAAAATATAAAAAAGACAAAAAAGAGAGTAGAGAGGAAATGAGCCCAGAGGCTCCCCCTCTCCTTGGAAAGGGGCCGTTGGCCTTGTATGCAAATTATGAGGGCTTTTATCCAAATTTTCATAAATGCCCCTCCCTTGAAAATAGCCTGGCAGGCGACTGCCATACAAACTTGTTTTCCTTGGATTTTTATATAAAACTCCATTACCCAATTGCATTGAAAAGAGCTCAAGTGGGGGGTGCCGTGCAAAATTATTTCCCTTCATTTTTTATATAAAACCACATCCCCAATTGCATTGAAAAAAGTCCAGCAAGGGGTTGCCATGCAAACTTATATTCCTTGGGTTTTTATATAAAACCCCATTCCCCAATCGCATTGAAAACAGCCTGGCAGGGGGCTGCCATGCAAACTTATTTTTCTTGGGTTTTTATATAAAACCTCATTCCCCAATTGCATTGAGAACAGCCTGGCATGGGGGCTGCACATATGACTCCATTTTACCTGGGTTTTTATATAAAATGCCCTTGGAGTCTAAATACCCCCACAGAGGTCCCAGTTGGGGAACGAACTACTCCTAGCAAGGTTGCCTTGCACTTTCTCACTACTCATGTGAGAGAAATGGCCCAATTTGACTAAGTCCTGCCCATGGTCCATGTACCTCAAATCACTTGGACCATTACAACTAATTGGCTCGGACCACCGAGTCCAATTGGCTCGGATCATTGGGTCCAATTATCTAATTAAACCCAACTAGCTCGGACCATTGAGCCCACATGTCCAATTGGCTCACATCATTGGATCCAATTGCCCAGTTAAGCCCAGTTGGCTTGGACCATTAAGTCCAAATGCCTAATTGGTTCAGACTATTGGGTCCAATAACCCAATTAAGCCCAATTATCTAGGACCATTGAATCCAAAGGCCCAATTAGCTCGGACCACTGAGTCCATTATGCCCAATTGGCTCAACATAGACCCAATTGGCTTCGATCATTGGGTCCAAATACTCAATTAGGGCCCAACTGGCATGGACCATTAAGTCCAAAGGTCCAATTAGGCCCAGTTAGTTCAATCGGCCCAGGCCACCAAGTCTGTTATGCCTAATTGGTATATCATAGACCCAATTTGCTGGACCACCAAGTCCACCAAACCCAATTATCCCAGATAGTTAAGTCTGGCTGACCAAACTGAGACCAATTAGTTGATGCATCCAATCTTTCCATGTATTTGGCCAATCCGGCCTAATCTTGATGTAATTTTTTTCATGAATAATGAATAAAACTTACATTTTATTCATTACCTTTCTATGTTGTTCAGATGTATAATGCCGGTCATGTGGATGAAATACCCTAACTACCCTTCTGACATCACCCAGACCTTATCTAAATTGTACCCTTGTCCAAAATGACCAAAATTCCCTTGACATGATTAAAAAACCCCTAAAAATCATGAAAAATCCCCAAAAATGTGAAAATGTCTAGAATACCCCTGAAACACGAGCAAGATGCCCGAAATTATGAAAAAACCCCTAAAACCATAAAATTTCATAAAATTTTTGAAAAAAATAAAATAAATCATTCAGAATACCTAAAATACCCCTAAAATCCTAAAAGATGGCCCAAATGACCAAAATACCCTTAATACCCCAAAAGTTCCCAAAAATCATAGGAAAAATCCCTAAAAATGTTAAATCTCAAAAATACCCTTCCAAACCCTAGAAATTCCTAAAATGACCAAAATACCCCTGGGGCTCAAAGCTCCAAGAATTCCACAAAAACATACCCCCAGGTTCTAAAACCCACCAGAGTCGTTAAAATACACCTTACAACTTAAAACAGTCCCTTACTCCCCCCTACACATGTAAAATGACCAAAATACCCCTATAACCCAAATGACTTACAATCAACCCAAACCAATCCAAAGCCACTTCAAACACCTTTGAACCCATTATGGACCAGTAGATGTGCTTGCAGAGCTTGTGTGAGTGGTGCTTGTATAATTATGGTTTGAATGGCATCTTATGAGCAATTAATCAAGCATATTTGGCCATCCAGCCAATGTAATTAACACTGATCGAGGTCAGTGGGGAAAGGTCCAGCATATAAACCCCATAAAACCTGATGAATATATCTACAACGCGTTCCAAGGATTTACTCCATAACTCCGGAAACCACGTCATAATCATATATACATACACCATGATATATTTTCATGTTCCCACAACAAGGTAGATAGCAGCTTATTGATTCCATCTCGTGATGCTATGTTGTGTGTGACATCCTCAGAACGAGGTGCAGAGTCAGATCAGGATGGGGGCGTCATAGAAGGAAACTCGCATTGCCCATGAGGGAAATCCTTCAAAAGAAATATCAACCTCCAGGCCCTAAAAGTGTGTCACTGGCACCCAAGGTTGGTGGCTTTCCCCAAAGAAGTGGTATGTTGCTTGCTCCCGAAGATCACCCCAGCTTCCAAGCATGGCAGACGGCAATCATGTTTACCCTACCAATATGAGTCTAGATGCCATGCATTGTCATAGGACTCTTTCTCGAACCCTAGTAAATATAACCTCTATAACAAAATACTTCACTTCCCCTCCAAAATCCCTCCTCAACCGACCATTTCACCTAACAGCACGACACATGACAGCAACAGGTTGGGTAAGTGGATTGCTTCTTAACCCTAGTCTGCTTCTGGAGAAGCAGACTCTCAAGAATCAGGCAGAGGCAGAGGATCTCTTATCAGATTGAAGTAATGAAGAAAATTTTAGAGAAAACATCTGTTTTAGGACTGCAAGTTCAAAGTAAGGTTGGTTAATTCCATAAGCTATACTCCAGCAATTGATAGGCAAAAGGGGAACACAATAGCAGTACAAATGCAACCACCTGAGCCCAGATAGAACTACATAATTTACTGAAATCGGGTAATATATATTAAAATATGTATTTAATATTTGAATGTGAACTGGCCGTCAGCAGGCTGAGCCAAGCTTCGCTCAGATCAGGCTTGGCTCATTTACTTAATCAAGCCTTGTCTTAAGCTTGAACTCGGCTCGTAGGAGCCGTTGAGCCAAGTCAAGCTGAAACCAGGCCCGGTTCAAGCAGCTTGGCTCTTTGCCAACCCTAGGAGCAGATGTGAGGCACATATTTGTTAAATTGAGTTAATTAGTAAGGGGATGGAGTTGTTCGACCATATTGTGAACATTTCTACCAGAGCGTGGAAGAAATATTGACCAATGATTTTCTCTGGTATTTAAACATAAATTGTTCTAACTCAAGAAAATGTCATCCTATAGTTCCCTTATTAGATTGTGTTAAATACTTCAAAATACAACCATGTGTGTTATGTAATCATGTCAACTAAATTACAATGTCTGACATTACAGAGCTATGTAATTTGAACATGCGCCAAAGTTTTATGCCTTAAGATGCATAAAGCCAGAAGATGAGAGAATACATTACCTTTGCAAATTCGTCTTGCAGGTTATCAATAAGTCTCTGTTGAGTCTTGGCCTTTCCCATCATCGCAGGCATCTCCTTCTTAAGATGACTAATTATGTAGGCATGAATCTTGGACGCCCTAGCACGCTTGACAAATTCATTGATCTGAACAGAAGAAATTATCCCAGCACAGCAGTGGAAACATCAGTATCACAAGGATTGCAAAATGAAACAAAATGAAATTCATGGGAACCATGAGAAAACAGAAACCTACCCTCCTATCACAAGCTTTCTTAGGGATATCTTTCAGATCACAAAGAAGGTCATCTTGTTCTTTCTCAAAGAGCTCTTTTCCAATGGGACCAATGGCTGCCCCATTTATTGGTTTGTCATTGAATGAACTGTTGCATATGACAGATGTTTACAAAAAGCTATAGCAAAATTCAGGCACCACTAAAGAAACAAAATATATTGATATTCCATTTTAAGGTCACTAATAACCAGATAACTATTGGAAAAGTTATAACATAAAAAAGATATAATCCAGAATCTAGAGGAAAAGAAACTGCACTGTAAATGATGAAAATAGTTCACATAAGATGTAAAAAGGAACATAGTAGAACAACTCATTAAATTTCAAATATAAAGTAGATTTGTCATTGCTGCTTCACAAGAAATTATGCCATCCTGCAAGAATGTGGACTAGCACTTGTGGATTAAAATTAATGGTAAAATAAACATATCAAATTGTACTACAATTAAATGCAAAATAAACATAAAGAAGACCAATCCCAAATCAAGATATACATATATGTTCATTCTGCAGGAACATGACATACAGTTATCAAATAAATTAAAATATTAAATAGCTGCATCACAGAGATGGATGTCATACCCAATGTAAACACGTGCAACTTCAGGAGTGTTCAAAACTTTCCCCAGAGACCACATTAAAGCTCCGTATACTCTCATAAGCTGTTGTTATGCGACATATACACAAGCGGAGTCAGAATGTTGTTAACATAGGACTGATGAAGTAGCATCTATGAGAATAAAATGGCAAATGACTTCACCTGTTGTGTGTCAACTTGATCTGCTTTATTCAAGACGACACGTATTTTGTCATCATGTCCACGAAGAGATCCAATAACACGCTTGAACTCATCACTTATATCAAGCTTATGAGGATCAAACAGAAGTAGAATGAGATCACATTTTGCTGCAAACCACGATGTGACACCTGTAAAGTCATAGCTACGTTGTGTTCGCTGTTTTTCTCCAGAAAGAACACCAGGGGTATCAACAAACGTAATGTGCTCTAGAAGCTTCAAAAAAAGGGTTCATAGTAAGTCTCCAGATTGCATTATCTATGTTCATGTCAGGTGTATGACATCTTACTGGATGGGGCATTTGTGAACACTCAAACTTTGATAAAAATGAAGTACCAAATGTTGTCAAGCCACTAAAAGGCATGTCTGCTTGGACAGCAATAGTGTTCCCAGGGATATTTCTTTCATCAGCTCCTGACTGATTACAATGAATAAATAAATGTACATGTTAGTTCTGCCAGATTCACACTGAATGGTTGTATTGTTCATTATTGAATAAATTTCTACAGGGTTCATAAGGGAGTAAACACTTTGATAAATCCTCAAATATACATCCCCCAAATATAATCTTGGTTTTAATAAAAGCACATGAATTGCCATTTCTCTACTCATAAATCCTTTGATGTTTTCATTTTGTGGTAAAACAGAAGGATATAGAGAGGGGGATGAGAGGAGAGAGCACAGAGGATGAGAGAGAGAGAGATATGGCCAACAACACATGCCAATCCCCACACAGACTGCCTTTTATACATAAGGGTATATGATATAACATTAGTTGTTATGACTAAGATACGCCCAAATATAAGGAAGCAACAGTGAGAACATCAGAGACTTGATCAGTGGAGTAAATATACGGCAGACAGATCTCACCAGAGTCCAGTTTTTCTTGTATAAAGTGACCATCAAGTTCAATATGCTTGGTCCAATCATATTGTAAAACATTATTTGCAATACTTATCACAGTCTTGTTATCACAATAAAGTTCATTGGGAAATGAACTTGAACCCTGAGATCCTGCAAAAAAAAAAAATCAGCCATAACATCTTGTCTTACGACACGGAAATTCGGCTCCGACGGCGGGGAGGGTATAGGCGCACATTTGTAGCTAATTATATAGCATGCATGTTTTGATTCCATGTGTTTTGGATTTATCAGACAATTTAGGGTTCGGGTGCAAGACACTTCCCCACCGACTACAGTCGGTATTTATTTACATCGGACATAATCCGAACAATCTTATTTAACTGCCGAAAAGAAAGAGTCGTCGACCTCAATATCGACCGCGATGCTGAGGGTAGGACAACACAAGCAGCAGCGATCACACATAGGAAGAGGGTTTTAGGGCCACTCACAGTTTGGCACTGATAGAGATGCGGTCCCTGGGTTGATTCTGGGTGGGGTTTAAACATAGTTTAATATTGTTTGAGGTTTGGCATAGTCTGGCATTGGCCGAGGAGTTTGGCACAGTTTGACACTGGCTGAGGGGTTCGACATAGTTTGGCACTAGGTGAGGGACTCGGCACAGTTTGGCACTGGCATAGTTTGGCACTGGCTGAGGGGTTTGGTACATCTCGTCGATCGGGTTAGTCGGGGACCTCGATGTTGACGCGGACCGGATACAAGAAGGGCGATCTTAAGGTTTACTGCAAGTTTGGGGTATGTTTGTAATCCCCAAAGCATTCCATTGATAATCGTTATACATGACTTCATATGGGAGCCTTATAAGCCCAATTACAAGATTTGTCAAAGCCACGGGGCATTTCCGCAATTATGTCGGTTCTCGGGTCTTTACATAACCACAGAGATATTTTCGTCATTTCACAAAACTTCCCTCATAGGAGTTGCGACTTGGCCGAGCACCGTTAGAGAGGGGCATTTTTGTAACATACTCTCACTCGAGTGACAAAGACTAAAGCCGGATCGCCTTCTTGGCTCCGACCGAGCGCTTCGTGCTTCTTGCCCGCAGTGTGTTGAACTGGCGAACTGTATGTTGCTGTGCTTTGAGCTATGTTTTTTGGGGACCCCTAGGGGGTATTTATAGGGTTTAAATGGGTCTAGACCACCCTAGACTGGGTAGGTCAAGTTTTGGACCCACCCAGACCGGGTAGGGGCTGAGCAGACCCCACCCAAATTGGGTGGGTGTCTCCCAACCACACCCGGACCGGGTGGGGTCTGCGGGAGCCCCACCCGAACCGGGTGGGCGTCGTAAAGGCCTCACCCAGTCCAAGTGGGTCCCAAACGCGGTCCCACCTGGTCCAGGTAGGTCCCGGGAGATGGAAAAGGGCAAAAACCCTATAAAAAGGGTCCCCCATAAATTCTTTTCTTGGATTTTCTGCGGTCTCAGCCACGTGGAAGAAGGAACGAAGCTCCGAGACAGCTTCATGCTCCGTTTCTTGCACCGTTCTCGTCGCTTATCATCGGGGTGGACTCCGAACTTCACGGATTTCTTCTGTTCTTTGCTTGGACATCTCGTAAGTGCGGCGAGAGGCTTTCTTTGATTGTCCACTTAGTGCGAACCTTGTGTTCTTCTGCCGTGATTACGGCGGGGCTTGTCAGGACTCGATTTTGACCCATTCTCCCGGGGCCCCGACTTTGTGCCGTCTTCTACTTTTCACGAAATTAATTCCCATTTTCCTTTAATCTCAATTATTTCGAGAAAATAAACAGATGCAACAAATGTCCCCCACGAGACAGTTGTCAGAGTCAGAGACGACGGTGGGCGGCCCGTGCATCTTGCGATTTATTGCCTTCTCCCTAGCCTTGATGCATTGTGCAAATTTTTGCTTGTGAACTGACATTTTCTGTCACAACTTTCTGCCTTATCTTTCTCTTTCTTTTTCTTTTTTTAAGCAGAGGATTTGGGGCCATGGCTCGCTTTGGGAGAGACCGTCGGGCCCAGGACATGCTAGATAACGACCCCTGAAGAGGCCTTCCTGTTTGCCACTCGGAGAAGCCCATGTCTCTGTTCAGTCCGCCCACGATCAGCCACGAGAACTTTGATTCCATGGACCGCGATTTCTATTGGATCACCGAGGAACTGGTTGCCGAGGCCGCTGAGGGCGATAGGCTTGTGGATGTGGCACATATTTCGCGCGCACAAGGTGTTTACTTTTTATGACCGATCCGGTGGGTATCCTCGACACTTGCCTCTGGACCGACATCTTTATGCCTTCATTCAGAGCTTTGTGCCCATGGACATGGAGGCTAGCGACCCGTTGGTGAAGGAGGAGCGTTGCCATCTGGAGAGCGCTATTTTCAGGCCAGAGATAGCATGGCAGGTGTTTGCTTTTTTGCCTACACCAGTTACTTTGAGGGTTATACCCGTCAGATGCAGTTTCCGAGTGAAGACTGTCTGGGATTTTTCAGCAGATATGACAACTTTAGAGTGCGGACTCCATCTTTCTCACTGGCTACTTGGGATTTACATGGGCAGTACAGAGCTACACATGATTCAGTCAAGGGCATGGTTTTAGCCCCTTCTGGCCGGGAGTATGCCAAGGATGGCTATGACTATTTATGTCTGCTTGACGACATTCTTCGACAATTAGTGCCGAGTTGGTATGACAAGTGGGCAGTGATTCCCTCACACAGATACCATCAGGGAGCCATAGAGTGACTGATGTGCGTCCTTAACTATTATAAAGAACCCTTGGAGAAGGTCGGGATCAACCATGTAGTCATCGCCGCTTTATACGGCTATCCTTGCCACACCAGCTTGTTGCAGGCTTTGGCAGAGAGGTTCAACCGCCGATGGAATACTTTCGTCACCGCTGAGGGTGAGACGCCCTTGGACCTTTGGGCCTTCCACCAAATTTCTGGCCTGCCTATAGTGGGCCGCACCTATGAAGAGGCGTCCTTGGACAATCTTCATCGCAACCGCACTGATGATGAGGGGGGACATCAGCTGCCCCATTGTTATCGATATTTGATGAAGACCTGGAGGGATTTGGCCTCCACGGGCAAGGAGAAGCTGGCGCATACAGAGCAAGTCACTCTGAAGGCTTGGGTCCGCCATTTCTATGACGGGCCATTCTATTTTTTATGAAGATTTCGCCAAGGAAGGGGTCCCTTTAGACCAATATATGTAGCGAGAGATCAACTTTGGGCATCATCCCCGCTACCTTTATGCTCCAAGGCAAGGATGGAACCACCACGGGCTTCTAGATATTACTTATCTGGTCGCACACTTGGCGTATTGGCTCGCCACATTCGCGATTCCTCACGGGGAGGAGGGTCTTCTTCGAGCAAAGCTATTGTACTCGACATATCTACTAGCTTGTGGACAACGATTAGCCCTCGCTCCGGCGGCACTGGCCAACATTTATCATTCTTTTGAGGCTTTAAATGCCCATCCTTCTCCGAGGGACAAGAGTGTCTTGATGTCCACTCATTACATGAGTGTCTGGGTTGGGCTTCTCTTCCCCGGGTTTGTTACATGGATTGAGGTGGATAACCTCGTGGCTCCGCTGATTTTTTCTTTTATCAACCAGCCGGAGCAAGATGTATTTGTATAGCTAACAGGGGCTCGCCAGAAGCTGTCTTTTCTCCCCTTGAGTGACGGGGAAGGGCTGAATTTTGATCACTGCTCGTTGCGCTTTCGCCCTTATGCTGTACAGAAGGGTGATTCAGCAGTTTACAGGCTGCCTTACTAGTAGGAGCAGTCTTCTTATGCCTTTGCAGAGTGGGTCCACAGTACTCCCCTAGCATTCTGGCCTTGCATCAGGCGAGTGTGACTATTCTGGAGCCATACTACTCGCACCATTTTGCACAGAACTTCGAGTACAACCAATATATTCCTCCTAACTCGGAGTTCCCATTGACTGAGCGACAGTATAAGCACAGGGATGCTCACTTGGTGGCGGCCTCGTGGTGGGAGTTCATGTACCGAGGTGACAGTGAGGCTTGTCTTCTTCCTGCACAAGATCGCCGGGTCGATTTGACATCTATTTTGCCCGATGGTGGTTTTACCACAGCAATATTTTCAGATAGAATGTGCAGGATATCAAGAAGGTTGAAGAGGCTCACCTGTAGAAGGAAGACTTGCCGCCCTTGTCCATCGATCCAAATTTTATCCGAGCTCATTTTCCCAAGGCCTGTAGGGATGTGGAGAGGATCACCCGGCTTTGGCAGTGAAAGGGGCGGCCTCTGAGGATAGAGCGATTTTCATATGTGGGGGCTATTAAGCCCCAGAAGCATCCGTCGGGCGCGGCTTTACCAGCTTCTTTCTCCTGGTGCGGCGCCTTCACTAGTTCCAGAGCGTATTCCTGGTGGGACCATTTCTCGGCAAATTGTGGTTTGAAGAAGGGCAAGAAGTCCCCCTCGTCCCCGCTGCCCGAGGAGTATACTCAATCGGGGCGGCTTTCTCCCGTGGCGTGCGGCGAGGCGGAGGTGATCGCGGCCGTGGGAGTCGACCGCGCGGGAGATCGCCGTTTTTGCGGGGTTTTCAACGGTAAAAGCTCGGATAAGGTAGGGGGCGAATCCCTAGCACTCTCGTGGATTTCTCCTCGCGATTCTGTGCTCCGGCGAGGTCGAGAGTGGGCATATTGCTTATTTGGGGGAAAATGATCATGTTTGGGACGAGCGACGGTTTTGGCCGTTTGGGCCTTGATTTGTGGTTTGGATTTGGTTTTCCGGTGGTAGGAATGTCGGGGATGGATTCCCTCGTTTTCCACTTCGCATCAAGGCGAATGGGGCTTTAGATCGAACTCTGTGTGGAGTTCGGTTCGCTTTTGCGAACCCAGCAGTGGACGGCCACGTGAGTGGCCGTGTGCCCAGTGCTGGGCGGCCAGACCCCTGGTCGCCCAAGCTGCTGGGCGGCCAGCATTCTGGCCGTCCAAACCCTCCTCTTGCCCTGGACTGGGTGGCCAAAGAGACGGCCGCCCAGGCCTGCTGGGAGGCCAAAGGCCTGGCCGCCCAGTGCACAGGGTGGCCCTGTGTTGGGCGACCAGGGGTGTGGCCGCCCACCTGGCCGCCCAGAGGCCACTGGGTGGCCAAGGGGTTGGCAGCCCAGCCCATTCCTGCCTCGGGGTGCCGTGCTTCGCCTTTTCCTGCCCCGAGGTGTCCGTATGCGATGCAGTTTCGCGGAAGAGATGTCCGCGTGGTTCTTCGTGATCCGGGATTTCCGTATAAATTATCATGGGCCATCCCTGTGGGATTTATATGCTGTAGGGAGCGTTCTTTCCCGTGTAGGTTTTCGTTAGCAGAGGTCCATTACCACGCGAGTTAGTTGGCCGGGGTTCGATGGTTTCCGCTACCGGCCTTAGGTGGTTTACCTGTACCGGGAAGTGTCACTTCGTGGTTTCAGGTGTGTGTGAGTGTACCTTCTACCGTGTAGTACTCCACTAGGCTCAGCTTACTGAGTGTCGTGCACATACCGACTGGGCCGAGAGTGTTGCTTACTGAGTGCCGACGTTCCGACCGCGTGGTCGAGAGTTGTTCCCGATGTGATGGTTTTTAAGTTGGTTACCGTAGGGCCCCTCGCCTTTGCAGCCTGAGTCCGGCTGAGGGGAAAACCAGTTAGAGGACCTGACTTAGAGGGCATAGTCTGTGTGTGCACACGTGGTTGGGGGCCGTGGACCCACGCCGACGGGCGTGACCTCGACTAGTCCTTGTGTCGTTGCGACTCCGCCTCACTCTCTAGGAGAGGTAGCCAGGCGTGAGCGTAGTGGGAAGTGTAAGGCGTCTGGGACGCATCCGACCCAGTCCCTTGCCTCACTCTCTGGGAGAGGTAGCCAGGTTAGGGAGAGTCGGCGTGGTGTAAGTCGTCAAGGGACGCATCTAGCCGGTGCTAGTGGAGAAGGAAGTCTGACATCCTCCTCAACAGCGGGGAGACTCTCCCCTGCAGCTCCAGCTGTCTCAGTCACCCCTACCGGGGCTATGATGGAAGGCCCTATCTCTCCGGCCTCCAGGGCGGCTTCCTCAGCATATGTGGTGTCAGCCGCTCCTTGAGCTGAAGCTATACAAAGAAGACATCAAAAAAAAAATGAAAATGAAAATGCCGTGAAAAGAGCATTCCCTTATACCGCACAAGGAAAATAATGTCACCTTCAGCTGCTTGCTGAGTAGCTTCTTTCCGAGCGGCGAACTGTTCAAATGATGGCACCTCGGGCAGGGGAGTCTCAGCCGCATCAGTCGAAGGCCGCTTGGAAGAAGTTTTCCGAGCTTTCCTCGCTCGGCCTATTGCAATTTTCATTGCAGAAGCTGCTCTCTTTTTGCCAGGCGGCAGTGGAGTAGTAGTCGGCGCTGGTACAGGGACCTCAAAATATTCCGGCTTCTGTGACTGGGAGATGATTTTTCTATAAAGCCCCTGCTGCTTGATATCCGGACGGTCTGTCAAGTGAAGCACACGCCGTTATGAAGGAGCAAGGCAACAAACTAATCTACATGTCAACGGAGGAGCACTTACCTGCCCGGCCGTTGTAAAAAGACGAGAGTGGCCAATACTGATAAGCCACCTCCTTGCTTCGGGATGCAGCCTCCCGAACGAGCCAGCAGACGTCGCCAATCTTCTTACACTTGTCGACCAGGTCGGCCAGGTCTGCATGCCCGTGGGAAGCTATACAATGATACAAGCCGAGGTGGTCAAAGCCCCAGACATCGGCATAATAAAAAGATACGAATAGAGGCTTGTCCAGAACACTAGCTGCGGGACTCTCAAGGGTCAGTCCGTGGATGCTCATCAGGACGAACAGCCAAGATGTATGCTGATAGTATGTCGGGGTTCTGTCCTCTCTATTAACAAACGCCCGACACGGGCAAAAGCGATCCACCTCGCACTTCCATGAAACTGCTTTGGAGAGCGGCTCCTCGATAGGGAACGGATACTGCTGAAGCTCCAGGCGGGAATCACCAATCTGGCACAGGTGTTCTAAATTCTGCGTAAAAGCATCTTCACTTATGTCAGCAAGCACGGGTATCAGTGGTTCAGCCACTCCCTCCTTGATGGCTTTTCTGCTCGCTATGTATGTCTCCGCCTCCTTCGGGTGGTGGGAAAATAACCTCTTCAGATGGGCTTCGTCAATGTCAAAAACGGGCCCAGGCTGCTGACTCAGAAAGGTGCGCTCAGCCACATCCCAGCATGTCATCCGGGCATTGCGGTAGAAGCTCGTGCGAGCATTCCACCATTTTACATACTCTGGAGTGACCCGGGGGACTCGGTTCGGCATCGGCACTCTGAAAGTATTGGCGTCCCGGCGGTGAAAATAGTCCCACCAGGAGCGACCTTCGGCCCCAACAGTCGAGCCATGCTTTGACCTGCTGTCTAAAGGGAACAGGGCGATCGAAGGCGGAATATGCTGATCGTAGCCGAAATTCCGACCAAACCTGAAGGGATAGTAGGGTTCTAAATAAACCGCGCCCCCCTTTCTGAATACTAAAACACTGGGGCGAATTGATAAAGCCCAGTCGATGAGTTCAGGCTCCAAGATTGATCGGGTCACGGTGTTGCCCGAAATGAAGTGTGTGAAAGTCTCCACTGCCTCGAGCTTACACTCACGCTGACGGTTCACTAATGGAGATGAATGTGCAGCCAAATTCCAAAAGTGGATAGTCCCCGCTGAATCCGTTGGAACCCTTGCCAGTCGACCACGGATGGAGAAGAGTTGCTGGGACAATGGACCCGGCTCAGCACTTGCAAACTCCAGCATTCTGGGATACAATGTCATTGTCTGCAAAGTCCGGGGAGCTAGCTCCGGAAATAAGTTGCACACCCAGGCATTAAAAAAATGAAACGGCCCCACCGTTCGGAAAGAGCGGGGGATCCGATGCCTATGAATATCTCCAATGGATTTGTAAATCAGGCATAGTGCGGCTGGACATATTGCAAGCCGTATGCCCCAAGCCATCTGACAAGCCGGGTATATTGCCTCCGGCCGAATAACTGTCTCATCCCCCTGCGGGAGGGCAAAAGTACACAGCCAGAAGGTAAGGTAAGCAGCACAATGGGTAAGGGGATCCACCCCCATCGGATTCGGCCCCCCGCGGCTTATCCCCCGAAAAGAAGCAGGCAGCTCTGACTTGAACTTAGGTGGCCTGCTGGGTTTACCCGCAACAGGAGCTACGTGAGGGAACTCGCTGTACTTCAAAGGGCCCCCGAAGAAATACTGAATCCAATGTCCTGCTCGGACTCTTAGTTTGCTGCTCTTCTCCCGGGGCTGGTATCCCTTTGAGGATCCCCTATTCAGCGTCAGGCAGAGGGAGCGGTATGCCTTCATCAAGTACCGGTACGAATAGCCGAAGTAATATTCACCTTCGCCGTCCGTTTCGTCCTTGATGAAGTCATGAATGCAGACCTCCTCATAGGGCTCTCCGTTAATCGGCAGGCCCGATAACTGTGATAGGCTCCAGAGATCCAGAGAGGTCTCACCTTCTGCTGTATAGAAAGTGTTGAACTGCGGGCAAAATACTTCGAACATGCCGCAGCACAGCCCCTTTGAAATGGGATACCTGAAGCGGGATGCATACACACTATGGTACACCTCGGCCCTGACCAGCAGCGGTGCATACTCTTTCAGAACATATTCTGTGAATTCCACTGCCCCTACACGAAAGAGATGAGCATCCGTCACCTTCGTGTCTGCAAACCACCCAGCTGCCAGTTGAAATTTGAACTGAACAGCCAAGCAGTTCAGCACAAAAGGTTCCTCTCTATAGCCCCACTTGATGGGCGCCAAGAATAAACCGTAGCCGGGTTTCTCCCTGTTAACCCGACCTATGGTGTTGTCCCACCTGGCTGGTGTGAACTCCGAGGCCCGTGTTAGCATCTTCAGCTCTGCCTCCAGCTCTGTTACCCCTAAGACGGCGTCCCATTTGCGCCGCTCCCCCGGGAGGTATATGGTATCGCCACGATACACAGAACCTTTCAAGCTGTCCCGGTCTAGCAACATGGCCCGCTCCACCATCCGAGCCAGCATGACGTCCCTCTTCCCAGAGACGTTGAAGGTACAAATGTAAGGCGCGAGGTGACGATCCTTCGGGAAGTCCGCATGGTAGTCGTCATCGCGATTGAAGTCCAGTCCTCCCTCGACAGTTACAATGCGAGAGGCGGATACTGTATCTGTTTCGGAGCCAGAGGATTCATCGACTATGGCAATCCTCCCAAGTCCCCGGTCCAGCTGTCCAACATTCCTCCAAGTCACAACGGGACCAGAAGCCCTGCCTTGAGGAGAAGAGTCAACATCGGCAGTGCCGGAGGCAACGCGGCTAGAAGATGAAGCCATTTCCAACGAGCTGCAGACACAAAACCAAGAAAAGGGAATAATAAGATGATATGAAGATGAAAATAGAAAGGAGAATTTCAAGAAAAATTTCGGCAGCATCTCCCCTTATCCAGGGTATGCCCAGAATTCAAATAGGAGAGCACCCACCAGGAGGGGGTGACTCCGCAATAAAAAGGGGGACGGAGTCCCGAATGAAAATCCCCGGGGGGGGAAAAGGCTTCCACGCCGATCGCTCGGGAAAAAACAGAAGAAGAGGAGGGTGAAGAAAAAGAAAGCTCATGAAAAAATGAGCTTTCTCCTCTCGCCCGGCGCCTAAAAGGCCGGAGGAAAAAGGCGTGCCGAGACGCTCGCCGCGCCGAGAGCAAGAACCGCCAAAAGGCGCGCCGAGAGGAGCAGGGCGCCGAGAGCTGCCAGACCGAGGAGATTCCCACGCCGAGACAGCTGTCGCGCCGAGGGCTCCCGCGCCGAAGGCTGACCGCGCCGATATGAGTGTATCGGGGGCGTCTATGGCGCCGATTAGCCCGCCAGGGGTGATGTAACCAACAGATCAAGCCGAAAGTGCTGGTGTTCATCCAAATTTGCTTGTAAAGCAGGGAAGTCACGCAAAGCGGAATGAAGACTCAGAGTCAAAAGAATAGCCAATGCACAGGAGCAGACCTGAAGAGACCATGAAGCGCAGTGCGTGAACGTGATGTACACCCGCATGTCCCGTGTCACTCATGCTTCGCTCACGCCACCCACGGGTGGGGGGCATTTGTTGACACCAAAAAAAAATGTCAGAAGAGATCATAGCAGATTCACAGTTCTGAAGATCAGTCGAGGGCACGGCTCACGTACCATCCCTGGAAGATCTGAGAGTCTGAACAGAAGAAACCCACTACCCCTATCATGTTGTTCGACTAAAGCCGTTTGTGGCTAGGTCGCTGTCCAGTACTGCTGTCATTCAGATAGTCAGGCTGATAAAACTATACCAACATTCAGGCGACCATCCGCCTGCTGAAACAGATGTTCAGACATCTCTGATTCTCCGAAGAAGGGACGCACAATGCCTCGCACGTGTTGTGAATGCAAGGTGCAAACAAGCCCCACGGAGTCTTGATATGCATATGCCAAAAGCCCCACTGTCGAAAGGAGTCCACCAAGTGGATCCTGGACCGAATGGGCCGAACGACAAGAGAATGGGCCAAGCCCAAATATGAGACCCGACGCGCCGATGACTGCCGCGCCGGGAGGATGAGCCTGGCGCGCCGGGAAGTGCACGCCGAAAGGATGAGGGCCTGGCCTCTATAAGAGGCCTGCCCTTCGAACAAAAAAAGGAGGAGAGGGACAGAAGAAGAAAAAAGAGGCAGAGCAGGAGAAGGAAGAAAAAAAAGAAGAAAGAAAGGGGAGTGCTTAGCCACCGGAGAGAAAGAGGGAGTTCGCGAGCCCTTGAAAGAAGCTGAAGAAAGAAAGAAAAAGGAGAGAGGCAGAGGCTCGAAGAGGGATCCAGGTGGGAGTGCCGGGCGCCTGCAGCTCTTTCTCTTTCCCCTCCCTATCTGTTTGAATTTCTTTTGTATTTCTGATTTCTAGCATCGTTGCTTCAATAGCATCGAATGCCAATGTAACCCTGCTTTCAGGGATTAGGCCTAGATTTCTTTCTCCGTTGAGTCAGATTTCTTTCTCTTAATTAGCAGGCGTGTAAGTCGTCTGGATGAAATGAAGAATGAGAGAATTGGTTGAATTCCGCCCTTTCATTACCTTCTTCTTTCTGTCTCTGCATCCGAGGTTCGATATATGCTAAGGATATTGATAACTAGGCGTGGTTTATCGTTTGGTTTTCTAATTCTGCTGAAGCATCCTCGCTACTATTATTTATCATCTCCCCCTCCAGTCACATTTCGAGGGCCTGAGACAGTCTATCTCATGGTTCCTCGTATGTGAAAAGGGGGACGTGGCTCATGGATTTCTGTCCGTGGTTCTGCTCCCAATGAGGCCCAGAGGAAGGGTGTTCCCCCAAAGTCTTCCCCCTCCGATCATCCAAAACAGTCGGGACTAAACCTCTCTCTGAACAACTCCCAAAACCCTGTTCTAAGACCTCCTTAAAACCCTTGCTGAAAGCCTCCCGGCGCCGGTGTCTCCCGGCGCGAGTTTCGCGCCGGAAACTCCCCACGCCGTTTGGACCTTCCTGTCGTGCCGAGTCTATCTAGCTTCCGTGCCGAAACCAACCCCCCTTCTCTGCGTCGATACCCTTACGTCGTCTGGCCATCCTGATGTCTTCGTCATCACAGCAAGCCATACAGACCTCGTCCACCATATACTCTCCTCGTGGGTGTGCATTGCCCTTCCTTTTGGCCTTACGGGAGCTATATCAAAGGGGTTAATTCTCCCCCTACATCATGTAGCCCCTTAAACCACGGAGTCCTGCCATTGCAGGCTTTCCGATGGATTGCATTGGGGATATTGCAATAAAGGGGGGTGAGGTCTTATATGACTCAGACCCTTGAATCACGGGCTACGCCCGGCTCTCGTTTAAGATTTCCACTCCGGCACTCGTGAGTGGATAGCCCATAATATTCTCTTGGCATACTCCCAAAATAAGGGGAGATGCTGCCAAAATTCGCCCAGAGCTTTACCCTATCATACTGTTCCATCGGAATTGCATATTTAACCCCTCAAGGTGGCGGGAGCCTGAGCTATATCATCTCATGGCATCTTGCCATCGCAGAGGACATATCTCCGTGCTAATGAGCTCTTTGGACCCTCTCTGGGAATGAATCCATCCTCATCTCCCATCATCCCCATTGAATGCCCTGAAGAAACCCTCATAAGACCCTCTGTTGAAATCAATAAAACCCCTCTCGGCGGCACAATCCTTCCGGCGCCAAGGCCTCCCAGCGCCAAACTCACGCCTAGTGGGGGGCACGCCGAGACCAACCCGCGCCAGATTGGGGGGGGGGGGGGGGGGGGCGCCGAGTGCCCTTGCCATGGCGCGCCGGGACCCGTCGTGCCGATTACCTCTTAACCTTTCTTCGCGCCGGGAGCATGCCGTGTCGTTTGATCTTCGCGCCGACTCCAGTGCCGTGCCGTTTCACCTCAATTATAGTTATCATCTGAGTGTCTGATGCCTTCCCCACTTCATCAAACCCAAACATAGCCTAAATTCATTGTTCCATCACTATCAACTTCCGGGTTAGTCTTCGTTACCTTACGAGGAAACTATGGTTCTTCACCCAGGTCCATGGGAGATATATTAATGGGAGGTTTCACCCCCCCCCCTACATTATACCGAACCCAACATTTCTTCGGTCACCCCGCTGACCCTCGGAGTTCTGCCATTGCATGTCCTCCAATGGTCCTTTAAGGGGAATATTAATGAACGGCGCAATGGTGCACACTGCCCCGTCAGATTTGGATCCTTCTTGGACCCAGGGCTACGCCCGATTCTCTTTTTGGTTTCCACTTCGACTCTCTGTGGATGGATGTCCTATATTCCCATTTGGCACAGTCCAAAGGGAGGGGACATGCTGCCGAATTTGTGCTATAACATCGTTATTGCACCTCGCATATCGCGGTTCCTCGTGCATGCCTGCATCGACCCTCGGGTATATTAAATGGTGTTGACGGAAGGTCGGGTTATGCCCAACCAGAAGTCTCCATTATGCGCGATGGTGGTCCTCTGACCCACGTCCTCCGCCACGTACCAAGGGTCCATATTTCGATGAACTATGCATCCCCTGTATGATAAACAAATGCATCCTGCATGCCTTCGTCACGATCACCATGTAGCTCTTTTCATTCTGGCTTTGACAGCCCGCTATCTCGGCAATTAATCAAAGGTGTTCCCTCCTCGTGGGGGATGTAATTAACGCCATAGCCTTTATGGTATGGCGGACTGCTGGTCCCGACCGAACCTCACATTCGCCCGACACGGGTCAGAACGAGCGCATAACAAAATCATCACTCATGTGACTGGCACACCCGTGTTGTCAATCGGTCAGCTGACTACCAGTTAGTCAAATGGCTGATCGATACGTGAAATAAGACATGTATACATATACATATATATATACATGAGATAAAAAGAGACAAGACGGTCGATAAAAAAAAAAAAAACGTCGCAAACAAGTCTCCAAAAAAAAATGTCAGAAGAGATCATAGCAGATTCACAGTTCTGAAGATCAGTCGAGGGCACGGCTCACGTACCATCCCTGGAAGATCTGAGAGTCTGAACAGAAGAAACCCACTACCCCTATCATGTTGTTCGACTAAAGCCGTTTGTGGCTAGGTCGATGTCCAGTACTGCTGTCATTCAGATAGTCAGGCTGATAAAACTATACCAACATTCAGGCGACCATCCGCCTGCTGAAACAGATGTTCAGACATCTCTGATTCTCCGAAGAAGGGACGCACAATGCCTCGCACGTGTTGTGAATGCAAGGTGCAAACAAGCCCCACGGAGTCTTGATATGCATATGCCAAAAGCCCCACTGTCGAAAGGAGTCCACCAAGTGGATCCTGGACCGAATGGGCCGAACGACAAGAGAATGGGCCAAGCCCAAATATGAGACCCGACGCGCCGATGACTGCCGCGCCGGGAGGATGAGCCTGGCGCGTCGGGAAGTGCACGCCGAAAGGATGAGGGCCTGGCCTCTATAAGAGGCCTGCCCTTCGAACAAAAAAAGGAGGAGAGGGACAGAAGAAGAAAAAAGAGGCAGAGCAGGAGAAGGAAGAAAAAAAAGAAGAAAGAAAGGGGAGTGCTTAGCCACCGGAGAGAAAGAGGGAGTTCGCGAGCCCTTGAAAGAAGCTGAAGAAAGAAAGAAAAAGGAGAGAGGCAGAGGCTCGAAGAGGGATCCAGGTGGGAGTGCCGGGCGCCTGCAGCTCTTTCTCTTTCCCCTCCCTATCTGTTTGAATTCTTTTGTATTTCTGATTTCTAGCATCGTTGCTTCAATAGCATCGAATGCCAATGTAACCCTGCTTTCAGGGATTAGGCCTAGATTTCTTTCTCCGTTGAGTCAGATTTCTTTCTCTTAATTAGCAGGCGTGTAAGTCGTCTGGATGAAATGAAGAATGAGAGAATTGGTTGAATTCCGCCCTTTCATTACCTTCTTCTTTCTGTCTCTGCATCCGAGGTTCGATATATGCTAAGGATATTGATAACTAGGCGTGGTTTATCGTTTGGTTTTCTAATTCTGCTGAAGCATCCTCGCTACTATTATTTATCATCTCCCCCTCCAGTCACATTTCGAGGGCCTGAGACAGTCTATCTCATGGTTCCTCGTATGTGAAAAGGGGGACGTGGTTCATGGATTTCTGTCCGTGGTTCTGCTCCCAATGAGGCCCAGAGGAAGGGTGTTCCCCCAAAGTCTTCCCCCTCCGATCATCCAAAATAGTCGGGACTAAACCTCTCTCTGAACAACTCCCAAAACCCTGTTCTAAGACCTCCTTAAAACCCTTGCTGAAAGCCTCCCGGCGCCGGTGTCTCCCGGCGCGAGTTTCGCGCCGGAAACTCCCCACGCCGTTTGGACCTTCCTGTCGTGCCGAGTCTATCTAGCTTCCGTGCCGAAACCAACCCCCCTTCTCTGCGTCGATACCCTTACGTCGTCTGGCCATCCTGATGTCTTCGTCATCACAGCAAGCCATACAGACCTCGTCCACCATATACTGTCCTCGTGGGTGTGCATTGCCCTTCCTTTTGGCCTTACGGGAGCTATATCAAAGGGGTTAATTCTCCCCCTACATCATGTAGCCCCTTAAACCACGGAGTCCTGCCATTGCAGGCTTTCCGATGGATTGCATTGGGGATATTGCAATAAAGGGGGGTGAGGTCTTATATGACTCAGACCCTTGAATCACAGGCTACGCCCGGCTCTCGTTTAAGGTTTCCACTCCGGCACTCGTGAGTGGATAGCCCATAATATTCTCTTGGCATACTCCCAAAATAAGGGGAGATGCTGCCAAAATTCGCCCAGAGCTTTACCCTATCATACTGTTCCATCGGAATTGCATATTTAACCCCTCAAGGTGGCGGGAGCCTGAGCTATATCATCTCATGGCATCTTGCCATCGCAGAGGACATATCTCCGTGCTAATGAGCTCTTTGGACCCTCTCTGGGAATGAATCCATCCTCATCTCCCATCATCCCCATTGAATGCCCTGAAGAAACCCTCATAAGACCCTCTGTTGAAATCAATAAAACCCCTCTCGGCGGCACAATCCTCCCGGCGCCAAACTCACGCCGGGTGGGGGGCGCGCCGAGACCAACCCGCGCCAGATTGGGGGGGGGGGGGGGGGGGGGGGGCGCCGAGTGCCCTTGCCATGGCGCGCCGGGACCCGTCGTGCCGATTACCTCTTAACCTTTCTTCGCGCCGGGAGCATGCCGTGTCGTTTGATCTTCGCGCCGACTCCAGTGCCGTGCCGTTTCACCTCAATGATAGTTATCATCTGAGTGTCTGATGCCTTCCCCACTTCATCAAACCCAAACATAGCCTAAATTCATTGTTCCATCACTATCAACTTCCGGGTTAGTCTTCGTTACCTTACGAGGAAACTATGGTTCTTCACCCAGGTCCATGGGAGATATATTAATGGGAGGTTTCACCCCCCCCCCCTACATTATACCGAACCCAGCATTTCTTCGGTCACCCCGCTGACCCTCGGAGTTCTGCCATTGCATGTCCTCCAATGGTCCTTTAAGGGGAATATTAATGAACGGCGCAATGGTGCACACTGCCCCGTCAGATTTGGATCCTTCTTGGACCCAGGGCTACGCCCGATTCTCTTTTTGGTTTCCACTTCGGCTCTCTGTGGATGGATGTCCTATATTCCCATTTGGCACAGTCCAAAGGGAGGGGACATGCTGCCGAATTTGTGCTATAACATCGTTATTGCACCTCGCATATCGCGGTTCCTCGTGCATGCCTGCATCGACCCTCGGGTATATTAAATGGTGTTGACGGAAGGTCGGGTTATGCCCAACCCACCGGGCGTGCCAGACTTGTTTTTTTTTTTTTTTTTTGTGTATGGTGGCAGGTCGAGATGTGACATTCGACCCTAGGTTGACAGTAGATGGCTGTCGGTCATAGCATCAGGCCTCGCGCCGGGCAGAACAGATCATTCGTTAGCAAGGGCTGAATGCCAACGCAAAGGAGTGACCTCTCGCCGATTCGGGCGTAAGGCCGGTAATGACAGGCGGAGTGTCACTAGACCGAGGAAAGGGTAGTTCGGTCAAGGCGGGACGCCATTAACCAAAGGGAGGTGGCTCGATCAGGGCGGAATGCCACTGGACCGAGGGGAGGTAGCTTGGTCAGGGCGGAATGCCACTGGACTGAGGGAAGGTAGCTTGGTCAGGGCGGAATGCCATTTAACCAAGACAAGGTAGCTCGGTTAGGGCAGAGATGCCATTAACCAAGGGACGGTACCTCGGTTAGGGCAGAATGCCATTAACCAAAGGGAGGTGGCTCGATCAGGGCGGAATGTCACTAGACCAAGAAGAGGGTAGCTTGATCAGGGCGGAATGCCACTAGACCAAGGAGAAGGTAGCTCGGTTAGGGCGGAGTGCCACTAAACCAAGGAGAAGGTAGCTCGGTTAGGGCGGAATGCCACTAGACCAAGGAGAGGGTAGCTCGGTTAGGGCGAAGTGCCACTAAACCACGGGATGGTAGCTTGATCAGGGCGGAATGCCACTAGACCAAGGAGAAGGTAGCTCGGTTAGGGCGGAATGCCACTAGACCAAGGAGAGGGTAGCTCGGTTAGGGCGGAGTGCCACTAAACCAAGGGATGGTAGCTCGGTTAGGGCGGAATGCCACTAAACCAAGGAGAAGGTAGCTCGGTTAGGGCGGAATGCCACTAGACCAAGGAGAGGGTAGCTCGGTTAGGGCAGAGAGCCACTAAACCAAGGGATGGTAGCTTGATCAGGGCGGAGTGCCACTAAACCAAGGGATGGTAGCTCGGTTAGGGCGGAATGCCACTAAACCAAGGAGAAGGTAGCTCGGTTAGGGCGGAATGCCACTAGACCAAGGAGAGGGTAGCTCGGTTAGGGCAGAGAGCCACTAAACCAAGGGATGGTAGCTTGATCAGGGCGGAATGCCACTAGACCAAGGAGAAGGTAGCTCGGTTAGGGCGGAGTGCCACTAAACCAAGGGATGGTAGCTCGGTTAGGGCGGAGTGCCACTAAACCAAGGAGAGGGGTATTCCGACCGATTACTCGGGGAATGTTGGCTGCGCTGCATGATACAGCTTAATATGCTTTCCGTTGAGGGGAGAGAACTGGATAACCCCTTTGTGGTCTACCAGGACGTAGGCACCCCCTTCATATACTCGGCGGACGATATACGGCCCGACCCAGTTTTCGACCAGCTTCCCTTTGGGGTTGGAGGCCATCACTTCTTTTCTTTTGACCATTACCAGGTCTCCTTTCTTGAATTCTCGACCCTTGACTAGCTTGTCAAAAGCACGGGCCATGCGAGCTTGGTAGAGCTGGATGTTTTGCTGCGCCCGGAGGCGTTTTCCTTTGAGCTCAATGAGCTCTTCCAATCTTCTATCTGCATTGGTCTGCTCACCATTGACTAGTCCGTGCTGGATGGCAACTCGCAATGAAGGAACCTCAAGCTCAGTTGGCACCACAGCTTCTGACCCATAGACAAGGGAGAAGGGGGAACAGCCAGTTGGGGTCTTGTAGACAGTACGATAGGCCCAAAGTGCTTCGTACATCCTTTCTTCCCAATCTTTTTTATTAGACTTGACAGTCTTTGCCAGCAACGTGCACAGTGTCTTGTTAAAGGCTTCTGCGAGTCCGTTGGCCTGAGGGTTGTAGGGGGAAGATGTCCTCCAGTCGATTTTGTATTTGTCGGCCAGCCGATAAACCTTCTGGTTCTTAAAGTGACTGCCATTGTCAGAGATGATTCGGCTGGGGATTCCGAACCGGAATATTACATTTTGCCGGAAGAATCTTGCAACTAGCTCTCCCGTCACATCTCTTAGTGCTACTGCTTCTGCCCATCTGGAGAAGTAGTCTGTAACTGCTAAGATGTATTTGCACCCTGATGAAGATGCTGGCAGCGGCCCTACTACGTCCGTGCCCCACTGAGCAAATGGCCAGCTCGGCAGGGTGGGATGCAGTGGCACTGGAGGTCTCCTTGCCACATTAGCATGTTCTTGACATTTCTGACAAGCCTTGGCAAACTTGCAGCAATCATCAAATATAGTGGGCCAATAGTAACCCAGCTTCTTTATCTCGATTTTCATTTTCGGGCCAGCCTGGTGTGCTCCAGCTGATCCTGCATGGACTTCCCGCATCACCTGTCCTGCTTCTGCTGAAGACAAGCAGCGGAGTAAGACTTTCCTTCGGGTATCTGCCATAATTCAGAACAGGGTCCCGTTTCTCATCTCGTAAGAATCCTTGATCCTTAGGAGCTTCATCCTCTGTTCCTTTTCTTTTAGAAGTTGCTGGTGTTGAAACCAGCGCAGGAGATGCTCTCGCCAATCGGGCTGCTGAACCCCTTCGATGACTGCTACTTCCATTTCTTGTTCGTCGGTCAGGACCTCTGTCACGCTGGGGACCTGTCGGCGGTTGATCACTGTTATATTCAGGCTTGTGTCTGGCGGGACCGCCAATGAACTAGCCAGCTTAGCGAGGGCATCCGCCTGAGCGTTCCGGCCTCGGTTGATGTGCTTGATGCTGATGAAGTAAAATCTTAACATCAGGCGAGTTGCCAACTGGTGATAGGGGAGGAGCTCTTGCTTTCGCACCTCGAACTCTCCTTCCAGCTGTTTTATAACTAGCATGGAGTCTCCGAATGCTTCCAGCATCTGAATTCCCATGGACAGAGCAATTTGCAACCCGATTATCAGGGCTTCATATTCTGCTTCATTGTTTGTGCATTGCTTGTTTATGGAACAGGATGTATGCACCACTTCTCCTTCTGGGGATTTCAGGGCTATGCCTGCTCCTGCTCTGACCCTGGCTGACCCGGTGGCAGAGGTGTCAATTCTGGAAGCGCCATCAAAGTATAGTTGCCATAAAGAGGGCTGTACTTGCACGGCTTCTAGGGTTTCATCTTCAGGAAGTTCCGGCTCCAACGGGCAATCCCCGGGCACTGGGTGCTCAGCGAAGAAGTCTGCAATAGCTTGGCCCTTGACGGCCTTGCGCGGCACGTAGGAGATATCAAACTCCATAAGGATTACGGCCCATTTGCCCAGGCGGCCTTTGAGGGCCGGTTGAGACATAATGTACTTCAGGGGATCCTCTTTGGATACCAAACTGATTTCATGCGACAACATATAGTGTCGGAGCTTTTTAACTGCGAAGACCAGCGCCAGACAGATCTTCTCAATATAAGTATATCTCTCTTCAATTCTAACCAGTCTCCAACTGAGGTAATAGAGGGCTTGTTCTTTCCCTTCTTCATTATTCTGGGCCAGCATTGCCCCCAGAGAATTATATGTAGCTGCTATATACAGTATCAATGGTCGTCCTTTCACCGGTGCGCCCAACACTGGAGGAGTTTTCAGGTAGTCTTTTAGCTTGTCGAAGGCTGCCTGGCAATCTTCATCCCAATAAAAGGGGACATCTTTCATCATCAACTTGTGAAAAGGCTGGCACCGCCCTGACAAATTGGAAATGAAACGCCGGATATAAGCCAAACGGCCCTGTAGTGATCTCAGCTCAGAGATGTTCCTTGGCGGAGGTAACCCCTGAATCGCCTTGATCTTTGCGGGGTCTATCTCGATTCCCCGGTATCGGACGATGAAGCCCAAGAATTTTCCGCTCGACACTCCGAACGCACATTTCATAGAATTCATTTTTAGCTCGTGCTGCCTCAGCCTCTGAAAAATAATCCGGAGGTCTTGCAGATGATCTTCTTTTCTTCTGGTTTTGACCACCAGGTCATCTATGTAGCACTCGACCTTGTGGTAGAGCAGTTCATCAAAGATTTTGGTCATTGCGCGCTGATAGGTTGCGCCAGCATTCTTTAGTCCGAACGGCATTCTCTTGTAATGATAAATGCCCTTAGGAGTTCGGAAAGCAGTATGGACTCGGTCATGCTCCGCAATCCAAATCTGATTGTAGCCGGAAGACCCGTCCATGAATGATAGGGCCTCATGGCCGGTTGTAGCATCAATCATGACCTCGGTTATCGGCACCGGGAAGTCATCCTTGGGGCAGGCTTTATTTAGATCTCGGAAGTCGACACATATCCGGATCTGTCCATTCTTCTTCTTCACGGGGACGATATTCGCCAGCCATGTAGTGTACTGGTTTTCTTCAACAAATCCCACGTCAATGAGCTTGTCGACTTCAGCACAAATTTGGGTGATGAGCTCTGGCCTCATGCGCCGCGGTGGTTGCTTCACCGGCTCGGCTTCAGGGTTGATTGCCAGCTCATGTTGTGAGACAGCGGGGCTTAGACCTGGCATCTCTTTGTAAGTCCAGGCGAAGCAAACCCGGTATTCCAGCAGTAGTTGAATGTACAGCTCCCGTTCTTCTGGGGATAGTTGGGCACTGAGGAAGGTAGGCCGAGGGTCCTTCTCATCTCCCAGGTTGACTTCTATCAGTTCATCGACCGTGGCTTGGCCTCCGTCTTCTATCTCCGGAGGTGCCGGTTGGAGGTCAACGAAGTCTGGAATACCATCTTGAG